>OY997272.1:408221186-414008686 GCA_963921465.1 Triticum timopheevii
TATAATCACCCAGTTATGTTGTGACATTTGGTAGCACACAAAGTGTTCCTCTGGTAAACGGGAGTTGCATAATCTCATAGTCATAGGAACATGTATAAGTCATGAAGAAAGCAATAGCAACATACTAAACGATCAAGTGCTAAGCTAACAGAATGGGTCAAGTCAATCACATCATTCTCCTAATGATGTGACCCCGTTAATCAAATGACAACTCATGTCTATGGCTAGGAAACACAACCATCTTTGATCAACGAGCTAGTCAAGTAGAGGCATACTAGTGACACTATGTTTGTCTATGTATTCACACATGTATTATGTTTCCGGTTAATACAATTCTAGCATGAATAATAAACATTTATATGATATAAGGAAATAAATAATAGCTTTATTATTTCCTCTAGGGCATATTTCCTTCAGTCTCCCACTTGCACTAGAGTCAATAATCTAGTTCACATCACCATGTGATTTAACACCAATATTCACATATGTATGTGATTAATATCCATAGTTCACATCGTCATGTGATCAACACCCAAAGGGTTTACTAGAGTCAATAATCTAGTTCACATCGCTATGTAATTAATACTCAAAGAGTACTAAGGTATGATCATGTTTTGCTCGTGAGATAAGTTTAGTCAACGGGTCTGTCACATTCAGAACCGAATGTATTTTGCAAACATTCTATGTCTACAATGCTCTGCACGGAGCTATTCTAGCTAATTGCTCCCACTTTCAATATGTATCCAGATTGAGACTTAGAGTCATGTGGATTGGTGCAAAAGCTTGCACCGATGTAACTCTTTATGACAGGCTCTTTTATCACCTCCATAATCGAGAAATATTTCCTTAGTCCTCACTAAGGATATTCTTGACCGTTGTCCAGTGATCTACTCTTAGATCAAAATTGTACTCCCTTGCCAAACTCATAGCAAGGTATACAATAGGTCTGGTACACAGCATAGCATACTTTATAGAACCTATGACTGAGGCATAGGGAATGATTTTTCATTCTCTTTCTATTTTCTGCCATGGTCGGGTTTTGAGTCTTACTCAACTTCACACCTTGCAACACAGGCAAGAACTCCTTCTTTGACTGTTTCATTTTGAATTACTTCAAAATCTTATCAAGGTATGTACTCATTGAAAAAATCTTATCAAGCGTCTTGATCTATCTCTATAGATCTTGATGCTCAATGTGTAAGCAACTTCACCGAGGTCTTTAATTGTAAAACTCTTATTCAAGTATCCTTTTATGCTATCCAGAATTTCTATATCCTTTCCAATCAACAATATGTCATCTACAAGATTCTCCAAAAGTTTGTATAAAACCATATGCTTTGATCAACTCATCAAAGCGTATATTCCAACTCCGAGATGCTTGCACCAGTCCATAGATGGATCGTTGGAGCTTGCACATTTTGTTAGCACCTTTAGGATTGACAAAACCTTCTGGTTGCATCATATACAACTCTTCTTTAATAAATTCATTAAGGAATGCAGTTTTGACATCCATTTGCCAAATTTCATAAAATGTGGCAATTGCTAACATGATTCGGACAGACTTAAGCATCGATACGAGTGAGAAAATCTCATTGTATTCAACACCTTGAACTTGTCGAAAAACTTTTTGCGACAAGTCGATCTTTGTAGATAGTAACACTACTATCAGCGTCTGTCTTCCTCTTGAAGATCCATTTATTTTCTATGGCTTGCCGATCATCGGGCAAGTCCACCAAAGTCCACACTTTGTTCTCATATATGGATCCCATCTCAGATTTCATGGCCTCAAGCCATTTCGCGGAATCTGGCTCGTCATCGCTTCCTCATAGTTCGTAGGTTCATCATGGTCTAGTAACATGACTTCTAGAATAGGATTGCCGTACCACTCTGGTGTGGACCATACATTGGAAGACCTATGAGGTTTGGTAGTAACTTGATCTGAAGCTTCATGATCATCATCATCATTGGCTTCCTCACTAATTGGTGTAGGAATCACAAGAACTGATTTCTGTGATGATCCACTTTCCAATAAGGGAGCAGGTACAGTTACCTCATCAAGTTCTACTTTCCTCCCACTCACTTCTTTTGAGAGAAACTCCTTCTCTATTAAGGATCCATCTTAGCAACGAATATCTTGCCTTCGGATCTGTGATAGAAGGTGTACCCAACAGTTTCCTTTGGGTATTCTATGAAGACACACTTCTCCGATTTGGGTTCGAGCTTATCAGGTTGAAACTTTTTCACATAAGCATCGCAGCCCCAAACTTTAAGAAATGACGACTTTGGTTTCTTGCCAAACCACAGTTCATATGGTGCCCTATTTAAAGTGAATGCAGCTGTCTCTAATGCATAACCCCAAAACGATAGTGGTAAATAGGTAAGATACATCATAGATTGCACCATATCCAATAAAGTGCGGTTACAACGTTCGGACACACCATTACGCTGTGGTGTTCCATGTGGCGTGAGCTGTGAAACTATTCCACATTGTTTTAAATGAAGGCCAAACTCGTAACTCAAATATTCTCCTCTACGATCAGATTGTAGAAACATTATTTTCTTGTTACGATGATTCTCCACTTCACTCTGAAATTCTTTGAACTTTTCAAATGTTTCAGACTTGTGCTTCATTAAGTAGATATACTCATATCTGCTTAAATCATCTGTGAAGGTCAGAAAATAACGATACCCGCCACGAGCATCAACACTCATTGGACCGCATACATCAGTATGTATTATTTCCAACAAGTAAGTAGCTCGTTCCATTGTTCCGGAGAACGAAGTTTTAGTCATCTTGCCCAAAAGGCACGGTTCGCAAGCACCAAATGATTCATAACCAAGTGATTCCAAAAGCCCATCTTTATGGAGTTTCTTCATGCGCTTTACACCGATATGACCCAAATGGCAGTGCCACAAATAAGTTGCACTATCATTATCAACTTTGCATCTTCTGGCATCAATATTATGAATATGTGTATCACTACGATCGAGATCCAACAAACTATTTTCATTCAGTGTATGACCATCGAAGGTTTTATTCATGTAAACAGAACAACAATTATTCTCTGACTTTAAATGAATAACCGTATTGCAATAAACATGATCAAATCATATTCATGCTCAACGCAAACGCCAAATAACATTTATTTAGGTTTAACACTAATCCCGAAAGTATAGGGAGTGTGCGATGATGATCATATCAATTTTGGAACCACTTCCAACACACATCGTTACTTCACCCTCAACTAGTCTCTGTTTATTCTGTAACTCCTGTTTCGAGTTACTAATTTTTAGCAACCGAACAAGTATCAAATACCCAGGGGCTACTATAAACACTAGCAAGGTACACATCAATAACATGTATATCAAATATACCCTTGTTCACTTTGCCATCCTTCTTATCCACCAAATATTCAGGGCATTTCCACTTTTAGTGACCATTTCCTTTGCAGTAGAAGCACTCAGTTTCAGGCTTTGGTCCAGCTTTGGGCTTCTTCACGGGAGTGACAACTTGCTTGCCATTCTACTTGAAGTTCCCTATCTTTCCCTTTGCCCTTTTCTTGAAACTAGTGGTCTTGTCAATCATCAACACTTGATGCTCTTTCTTGATTTCTACCTTCGTCGATTTCAACATCACGAAGAGCTCGGGAATCATTTTTGTCATCCCTTGCATACTATAGTTCATCACGAAGTTCTAGTAACTTGGTGATGGTGACTAGAGAACTCTGTCAGTCACTATCTTATCTGGAAGATTAACTCCCACTTGATTCAAGCGATTGTAGTACCTAGACAATCTGAGCACATGCTCACCAGTTGAGCAATTCTCCTCCATCTTTTAGCTATAGAACTTGTTGGAGACTTCATATCTCTCAACTCGGGTATTTGCTTGAAATATTAACTTCAACTCCTGGAACATCTCATATGGTCCATGACGTTCAAAATGTCTTCGAAGTCCCGGTTCTATGCCGTTAAGCATGGTGCACTAAACTATCAAGTAGTCATCATATTGAGCTAGCCAAACGTTCATAACGTCTGCATCTGCTCCTGCAATAGGTCTGTCACCTAGCAGTGCATCAAGGACATAATTCTTCTGTGCAGCAGTGAGGATAAACCTCAGATCATGGACCCAGTTCGCATCATTGCTACTATCATCTTTCAACTTAGTTTTCTCTAGGAATATAAAAATAAACATAGGGAACTAACAACGCGAGCTATTGATCTACAACATTATTTGCAAAATACTATTAGGACTAAGTTCATGACAAATTAAAGTTAAATTAATCATATTACTTAAGAACTCCCACTTAGATAGACATCCCTCTAATCATCTAAGTGATCACGTGATCCAAATCAACTAAACCATGTCCAATCATCACGTGAGATGGAGTAGTTTTCAATGCTGAACATCACTATGTTGATCATATCTACTATATGATTCACGCTCGACCTTTCGGTCTCAGTGTTCCGAGGCCATATCTGCATATGCTAGGCTCGTCAAATTTAACCCAAGTATTCTGCGTGTGCAAAACTGTCTTACACCCGTTGTATTTGAAAGTAGAGCTTATCACACTCGATCATCACGTGGTGTCTCCGCACGAAGAACTGTCGCAATGGTGCATACTCAGGGAGAACACTTATACCTTGAAATTTTAGTAAGGGATCATCTTATAAATCTACCACCGAACTAAGCAAAATAAGATGTATAAAAGATAAACATCACATGCAATCAAAATATGTGACATGATATGGCCATCATCATCTTGTGCCTTTGATCTCCATCTCCAAAGCATCATCATGATCTCCATCGTCACCGGCATGACACCATGATCTCCATCATCTTGATCTATATCAATGTGTCGTCACATGGTCGCCTCACCAACTATTGCTCTTGCAACTATTGCTATCGCATAGCGATAAAGTAAAGCAATTATTTGGCGCTTGCATCTTATGCAATAAAGAGACAACCATAAGGCTTCTGCTAGTTTGTCGATAACTTCAACAAAACATGATCATCTCATACAACAACTTATATCTCATCACGTCTTGACCATATCACATCACAACATGCCCCGCAAAAACAAGTTAGACGTCCTCTACTTTGTTGTTGCAAGTTTTACGTGGCTGCTACAGGCTGAGCAAGAACCGTTCTTACCTACACATCAAAACCACAACAATATTTCGTCAAGTTAGTGTTGTTTTAACCTTCTCAAGGACCAAGCGTAGCCACACTCGGTTCAACTAAAGTTGGAGAAACTGACACCCGCCAGCCACCTATGTGCAAAGCACGTCGGTAGAACCAGTCTTGCGTAAGCGTACGCGTAATGTCGGTCCGAGCCGCTTCATCTAACAATACCGCCGAACCAAAGTATGACATGCTGGTAAGCAGTATGACTTGTATCGCCCAAAACTCACTTGTGTTCTACTTGTGCATATAACATCTACGCATAAACCTGGCTCAGATGCCACTGTTGGGGAACGTAGTAATTTCAAAAAAATTCCTACGCACACGCAAGATCATGGTGATGATAGCAACGAGACGGGAGAGTGTTCTCCACGTACCCTCGTAGATCGAAAGCGGAAGCGTTAGCACAACGCGGTTGATGTAGTCGTACGTCTTCACGATCCGACCGATCCAAGTACCGAACATACGGCACTTCCGAGTTCAGCACACGTTCGGCTCGATGACGTCCCACGAACTCCGATCCAGCAGAGCTTTGCGGGAGAGTTCCGTCAGCATGATAGCATGATGACGGTGTTGATGATGCTACCGACGCAGGGCTTCGCTTAAGCACCGCTACGATATTACCAAGGTGGAATATGGTGGAAGGGGCACCGCACACGGCTGGGAGAGATCAACAGATCAACTTGTGTCTATGGGGTGCCCCCTGCCCCCGTATATAAAGGAGCTAGGGGGAGGCGGCCGGCCAAGGAGGAGGGCGCACCAAGGGGATTCCTACTCCCACCTGTAGTAGGATTCCCCCTTTTCCCTAGTTGGAGTAGGAGAGGAAGGGAAGGAGGAGTAGGAGAGAAGGAAAGGGGGGCCGCACCCCCCAAACCTATTCCTATTCGGCCTCCTTGCCAAAGGGGGGCGCACCAGCTCCTTGTGGGCTGGTATGCTTCCTTCTTATGGCCCATAAGGCCCATAACTTCTCCCGGGGGGTCCCGGTAACCTCCCGGTACTCCGGTTTTCTCCGAAATCACCCGGAACACTTCCTGTCTCCGAATATAATCATCCAATATATCAATCTTTATGTCTCGACCATTTCGAGACTCCTCTTCATGTTCCTGATCTCATCCGGGACTCCGAACTACCTTCGTACATCAAAAGACATAACTCATAATATAAATCGTCACCGAACTTTAAGCGTGCGGATCCTACGGGTTCGAGAACTATGTAGACATGACCGAGACCTGTCTCCGGTTAATAACCAATAGCAGAACCTGGATGCTCATATTGGCTCCCACATATTCTACGAAGATCTTTATCAGTCAGACCGCATAACAACATACGTTGTTCCCTTTGTCATCGGTATGTTACTTGCCCGAGATTTGATCGTCGGTATCTCAATACCTAGTTCAATCTCGTTACCGGCAAGTATCTTTACTCGTTATGTAATGCATCATCTCGCAACTAACTCATTAGCTATATTGCTTGCAAGGCTTATAGTGATGTGCATTACTGAGAGGGCCCAGAGATACCTCTCCGACAATCGGAGTGACAAATCCTAATCTCGAAATACGCCAACTCAACATGTACCTTTGGAGACACCTGTAGAGCTCCTTTATAATCATCCAGTTACGTTGTGACGTTTGGTAGCACACAAAGTGTTCCTACGGTAAACGGGAGTTGCATAATCTCATAGTCATAGGAACACGTATAAGTCATGAAGAAAGCAATAGCAACATACTAAACGATCAAGTGCTAAGCTAACGGAATGGGTCAATTCAATCACATCATTCTCCTAATGATGTGATCCCGTTAATCGAATGACAACTCATGTCTATGGCTAGGAAACACAACCATATTTGATCAACGAGCTAGTCAAGTAGAGGCATACTAGTGACACTATGTTTGTCTATGTATTCACACATGTATTATGTTTCCGGTTAATACAATTCTAGCATGAATAATGAACATTTATCATGATAAAGGAAATAAATAATAACTTTATTATTGCCTCTGGGCATATTTCCTTCAGTCCTGTCTGTTGACTTGTCGTGAACCTCCGTCGACACGCAAGGTACTATGTCTTGTCTTGTCCTTCGCCACGAGTTCGTCCATGAAGGCCATGTCCACCGCGAGCTTGTCTAGGACAGGTCGCAACACTGCTTTCTTATGCTCCTTCTGATCACTCTGACTATGGTTTGGTGGTAAAGCCATTCTTCTCGCTACCGATGTCAAAACCGGCAGATCTCGGGTTGGGGGTCCCGAGCTATAGATCTTGGATCAAAGGGGAACAAGGAACATAGAGACAATATTTACCCAGGTTCGCACCCTCTCGAAGAGGTAAAACCCTACGTCCTGCTTGATTGTATTGATGTGTTTGTAGGATAGTTACAGAGTTGACCCACCACGAGATCGGACGAGCTAAACCCTATACGAATAGGATGATGGTTCTAGCTTCTACAAACTAAACCCTCTGGTTTATATAGACATCGGGGGTACCTAGGGTTACACATGGTCGGTTACGATTAGGCGATAAACATGCCAATTCCCTTATCTTGACTTGGAGGATACGCCAAGGCTTCGGAGGTTTCCTGCCTGAACACGGAATCGCTTATAGCTCGGCCTTCCAATGATGGATCAATACTAGCCCAACTGTCCGGCCCAAGAGAGATGAACCGGCAACCCGGGGACCCCTTAGTCTGGGACACAATCTTTGGAGCCGAGGTATGTGCGGGAGTCATCAGCTTTGTGGACCAATTCCTTCCTTCCGTGGTGCTTGCGCCAGGTATGCGGTTACCCTTAGCCAAACCTTCAATGGTTGCCTAACCAACTTCGGCCATGCATTATCCGGATTATGCCCTGATTTCCGAATTGTATGATTTACTTAGCCTCGAAGGCTAGCCGCTCAAGTATGAATAGTGTCCTGACAACTTTTTGGCGAAAGGTCATAGTCGGCCACAATTACTGACCGATTGTGAAAACTCGATTCGTGGTTTGAGGCAGTTTCCTCATTGACATGTCCCATCAATATGAAGATTGTGTCATGTTTTCAAGAGATATGACCAATGATTTGCGTTATCCTACACACACACAACGACACAATTATATCAGGAAGACGCAAAGTCTATGGTGCAGTAAAAGGGCTCTTGGTATTACGACAGCCTATAAAAGGGGAACAACCACCACTTTTACTGCACACTCTCACTTTCCCCTTTGCCATCACTCTCCCAATCTCCTGAGCTCCAGCGCCCAGATCCATTTGTTCTTCCAAATACTCCTCCGGCCATCTCTTTGATCAGCCATGGTCGGCTCGGGCTCCAAGGGCAAGTGGGAGGCCTCCAGCGTCACCGAAGACGCCATCCTAGAGTTAAAGATGTTGGGGAATGCAGTAATTTCAAAAAAATTCCTACGATCACGCAAGATCTATCTAGGTGATGCGTAGCAACGAGAGGGGAGAGTGTGTCCACGTACCCTCGTAGACCGAAAGTGGAAGCGTTTAGTTAACGCGGTTGATGTAATCGAATGTCTTCACGATCCAACCGATCTAAGCACCAAACGTACGGCACCTCCGCGTTCAGCACACGTTCAGCTTGGAGTCGTCCCTCGTACTCTTGATCCAGTTGATGCCGAGGGAGAGTTTCGTCAGCACGACAGCGTGGTGACAGTGATGATAAATTTACCGGCACAGGGCTTTGCCTAAGCACTACGACGATATGACCGAGGTGTGTAACTGTGGAGGGGGGCACCACACACGGCTAAACAATTGTCAACTTGTGTGTCTAAGGGGTGCACCGTTCCCCCGTATATAAAGGAGTGGAGGAGGGGGAGGGCCGGCTGAAAGGATCGAGAAGAGGTGTCTATGGGGGGGGGGGGTGATTAGACACTAAGTGAAAAAGTTGTAGTTTTTTAATTTCTTTATGTTGAAGTGGAGTTTTGGCACAAGTTTAACAATCACAATACATATCAAGCAAGCATGCAAAGAGTATATGAGCAGCGGAAAGTAAAGCATGCGACTTGCAAGAATGTAAAGGGATGGGATTGGAGTGTGCAAACGCAATTGGAGACACGGATGTTTTTGTCGTGGTTCCGATAGGTGGCGCTATCGTACATCCACGTTGATGGAGACTTCAACCTATGAAGGGTAACGGCTGCGCGAGTCCACGGAGGGCTCCACCCACGAAGGGTCCACGAAGAAGCAACCTTGTCTATCCCACCATGGTCGTCGCCCACGAAGGACTTGCCTCACTAGGGTAGATCTTCATGAAGTAGGTGATCTCCTTGCCCTTACAAACTCCTTGGTTCAACTCCACAATCTTGTCGGAGGCTCCCAAGTGACACCTAGCCAATCTAGGAGACACCACTCTCCAAGAAGTAACAAATGGTGTGTTGATGATGAAATCCTTGCTCTTGTGCTTCAAATGATAGTCTCCCCAACACTCAACTCTCTCTCACAGGATTTGGATTTGGTGGAAAGAAGATTTGAGGGGAAAGCAACTTGGGGAAGGCTAGAGATCAAGATTCATATGGTAGGAATGGAATATCTTGATCTCAACACATGAGTAGGTGGTTCTCTCTCAGAAAATGAATGCTGGAAGTGTAGGCACGTTCTGATGGCTCTCTCTCTACGAATGAAGAGTGGGTGGAGGGGTATATATAGCCTCCACACAAAATCTTACTGTTACACACAACTTACCAATCTCAGTGGGACTGAATCGTCAAACTCGGTCGGACCAATTTAGCAAATAATGTGACCGTTAGGATTTTCGGTGGGACCGACATGTCAACTCATTGGGACCGATATGGTTAGGGTTAGGGCATAACGTAATCTCGGTGAGACCGATTACTCAAACTCGGTGGGACCGATTTTGGTAATAATCTAACCAGAGAGTTGGTCAGGCAAACTCGGTGGGACCGATTCGCTCATCTCGGTTGGACCGAAACGTTATGAAGAGGAACATAGAGTTTGCATTGTAATCTCGGTAGGACCGATTACACAAACTCGATGGGACCGATTTTGGTAATGAATACATACAGAGAGATTACAATCCCACCTCGGTGAGACCGAGATCCCTATCGGAGAGACCGATTTGACTAGGGTTTGTGGCAGTGGCTATGACATCTGAACTTGGTGGCACCGGATAGAAAGAATCGGTAGGGCCGAGTTGGACTTTTGGTTTGGGTCATATGTGGATGTGAGAAAGTAGTTGAGGGCTTTGGAGCATATCACTAAGCACTTTGAGCAAGCAAGCCATTAAGCAACACCTCATCCCCTCTTGATAGTATTGGCTTTTCCTATAGACTCAATGTGATTTTGGATCACTAAAAGTAAAACGTAGAGTCTTGTGCTTTGAGCTTGAGCCAATCCTTTGTCCTTAGCATCTTGAAGGGGTTCCACATCCTCTAGTCCATGCCACTCCATTGTTGAACTTATCTGAAACATACTAGGTAAAAGTGTTAGTCCAACAAGAGATACGTTGACATTAATTACCAAAACCACCCAAGGAGCACTTGTGCTTTCAATCTACCCCTTTTTGGTAATTGATGACAACATACATCAAAGCTTTAGACAAAGATATAGAGAATAACAAGTAAAGCTTTGGAAAGACATGTAACATGCATAGGCTCCCCCTACATGTATGCAATCATGTAAATATGAAATATAGGAGCATGTGAATGCATAAACATGACAAAGTAAGGAATGTGTTACATGTATCTTGGCTATATGCATCAGAGCAAATGATGTGAATATGGGAAATGTACCTTCATGCTCATGAGTCCTTCTTGCAAATAGTATGTACATCAGCAAGAAATCCTCATACACACGACTGTGATGCATATACTTACCTTGTGGTCTTGAGTTGGCTTAGGATGGAATGAACCTACGTAAACAAGGTTAGATAACACAGATGCACCCACTAGCCAGAGCAAACAAAAGAAACCACAAGAGAACCAAGACTGGGATGACATGTAGAGAGTGAGTACTGAGTACTCCATTTGATATGTACATGTCCCCAAAGGTAAAGATGTGCAATGAATTTAAGGATTTCCTTCCCTTAGATGTCTTGCTCCCCCTGAATCTAGCATGGGATACTGGGAGAAGATAGGGAACAGAAAACTAGAGCTCAAAGAAAATAAACAGAGCAAATGCAAACAAACAAACATGTCTTTCCCCTCTTGAAGACATGTGACTTCTCTCCTCTTGAACACAAGGCATCTGGGGTCCTTGATGATTACTCTCTCCCCTTGAGTATTCTCTCCCCCTATGGATATGATTAAGCTTTGATGTGACCCCTCTGTCCCCCTTTGACATCAATTTCCAAGAAGGGTTCTTCTGAATATTTGTTACAAATGGGTTTGGTCCTTGAGTCACAGAGCAAAGCAGCAAGTTGAATGTGATGCTGGTAGAGGACAAGAATCATTGAGTGGAGCTGGATCAAAAGGAATGCAGGAACAAGTGGCAAGCTGTCTTTCTTGTAGTGAAATCGGTGGCACCGAGTTGTGTGCTTCGGTTGCACCGAAAGGATTCAGTTGGACCGAAACTAATAGGCCGGTGGGACCGAGTTCATCACAGAGAGAACACTTGTCACCTCAGCTCACTAGACAAGTAAGGATTTTCAAGGAATTATCAGAAGGATTTGCAATGAATCGGATGCAGGGAATGCAGAACAAAAAACAAAATAAAAGAAATCTAGAATGCATGAGACAAATGCAAGAGCACAGAAAAGAACACAAGAGAACTTCATCTAGAATTGGTCGGCGACAAAGTCACCTATGTTAGAGTATATTGACTTAGGAGTCAAGTGAGATCACTTCATCATGGGTCATACTCATCGTTTTAGCTCAAAATGGGGTTACCATTTTTTGTTTAAGCATCTTGATGTATTCACATCTTGTCGAGTTGCTTTGACTCATGTCTTGGAGTAAAGCTTCTCTAAGATGGAATAACATACCTTGGGTGGTGGTGTTGATCGTGATCATGTAGTTGAACTTATGTGGGTTGCTCAAGGTTGATGTAGCTCATCAAGAGTTGGGAGCACCACTTTGGAATTTGAGTTCATCTTCCTACATGGGTTAGTTTTGCAAGGAAGAGCACTTGTGTATCCAAAATGGCAATCATGATATTCAATACCAAATTTGTCAAAGGATATGTTTGAATGGTTCCGTGCTTCTTGTCTTCAACCACCATTGTGTAGAGACTTGGTGATGTAGAGATTGCTCAAGATGTGAGTGAGTTGCAATCTCACAGATTTAGATTCATCCAAGTACCTACACGGGTTAGATAACATGCAAGGTGCAAATATATCCAAGACATAAGATTATCATCATAAGAGAAATATCAAGGATTAGTCATAGAATCATGTCTTGCATGTATCAAATGGAGTTCCTACTCCAAGTTTGAAGCATCAATGATGTTCAATTCACCTCTTAACCTGCAAAACACTATCTCATCAAGTGGTTTAGTGAAAATATCCGCTAATCGCTTATCGGTGCGAACATGTTTAAGATTAATGTCCCCTTTGGCAACATGATCTCGAATGAAATGATGACGAACTTCAATATGCTTAGTTCAAGAGTGTTGCACGGGATTGTGAGCAATCTTGATAGCATTTTCATTGTCACAAAGCAATGGAACATGTTTCACATATATCCCATAATCTTTAAGAGTTTGGGTCATCCAAAGTAATTGAGCACAACATGAACCAGCAGGAATGTATTCCGCTTCAGTGGTGGATAAGGATACCGAGTTTTGTTTCTTGGAAGACCAAGACACAAGAGATCTACCAAGAAATTGACAATTACCCGAAGTGGACTTTCTATCAACCTTGTCACCAGCATAGTCTGAGTCGGAGTAGCCAACAAGATTAAAAGAGGCCCTCTTTGGATACCAAATGCCAAAATTTGGTGCATGGATTAAGTATCTCACTATCCTTTTCACGGCCTTAAGATGACATTTTTAGGAGCGGCTTGATATCGTGCACACACACTTAGCATAATATCGGGACAAGAAGCACATAGATATAACAATGAACCAATCATAGAGCGATAAACCTTTTGATCAACCGGTTCACCATCTTTGGTCAAATCAAGATGTCCACTAGTAGGCATGGGTGTAGTCATACCTTTGCATTCTTGCATATTGAACCTCTTGAATAAGTCCTTGGTGTACTTTGTTTGAGAGACAAATGTACCTTCCTTAGTTTGCTTGATTTGCAAACCAAGAAAGAATTTGAGTTCACTCATCATAGACATCTCAAACTTCCCTGACATCAGCTTTCCAAACTTCTCACTAAAGTGAGGGTTAGCTGAACCAAATATAATACCATCAACATAGATTTGGCACACAAATAGTTCTCCATTAACCCAGTAAAAAGAGTAGAATCAAATTTTCCAATTTCAAAGCCTTTTTCAATAAGGAACTTGGTCAAGCATTTATACCATGCTCTAGGAGCTTGTTTAAGACCATAAAGAGCTTTGTGAAGTTTGTAAACATGATTAGGTTTCTTAGGATTAACAAAGCCGGGAGGTTGCTTAACATAAACTTCCTCCTCTATTTCACCATTTAGAAAAGCACTTTTAATGTCCATTTGGTACAAGGTGATATCATGGTGATTAGCATAGGCAAGTAAGATGCAAATGGACTCAAGTCTAGCAACGGGGGCATATGTCTCACCATAGTCCATACCTTCGACTTGAGTGCAGCCTTGGGCGACGAGACATGCTTTGTTGCGAACTACTTGTCCATCTTCATCTTGCTTGTTGCAAAACACCCATCTGGTACAGATGATGTTGTGGTTGTTGTCAGGCTTCTCAACCAATGTCCAAACTTGATTTCTCTCAAAGTTGTGTAGCTCTTCATGCATGGCGTTTATCCAATCCAGATCTTCCAAAGCTTCTTCAACCTTCATAGGTTCAATGCTAGAGATGAATGAATAGTGTTCACAAAAGTTAGCTAAACGATTTTTAGAGCAAGTGATTCTCCCGGTTTGGATGTCATTGTAGATTTGCTCGACGGGATGGTCTTTAGCAACTCTTGCTCGAATTCGTGAAAGCTTTTGCTTGGATCTTGGTGGAACATCCTCTTCATCTTGTTCTTCTTCTTGGCCTTCTTCATTGTTGACGTTGTTGTTCTCTTGTCGTGGTGGAGAAGGAGGTTGTTGATGTTCATCTTGGTGTACTTCCTCGTTTTCTTCATCTTGGTGTGTCCCACTTGTGGATGCTTCCGTATCAACTCTTGGTTCACTTTGTCGTGAGGTGGAAGCTTCCACTTGGACGGACGAGGTACTCTCCTTCACCTCCGTTGGACGAATCTTGCCAATAGACAAGTCTTGGATTGCTTCCGAAGGGTCTTTGTCTCCTACATCAATTGGCAATTTCTCTACTTGCGAGCCGTTAGATTCATCAAACTTCACATCTACCGTCTTGTCGTGGTGGGCGCATGGCAGATGCCAAGGGATGGCTAAAGAGAGGAGGAGGCTCGAAGGCGCTGGTGGGCTCCAGAGGCGAGGTTGGCATGAGCGGGCGCGGGACGCCGGACATACCCAGGTTCGGGGCTCTCCGGAGAGATAATACCCCTAGTCCTGCTGAGTGTAGTTGGATGATCGATAGTACAATGTCGCTCCTGGAGCTGTATGGAGGAGGAAGGAAGCTGGCCAAGGCTTGGGCTACTCCTTCTCTCCGGTGTTGTTGTTTGGTGGCTAGTCCTATGCTTATCGGCTTTCCTCTCGTTCGCGTTCTCTGCTTTGTTGCTTGCCCATATGATCATGGGCTCCTGGGGGGTTTTATGTTGGAAATATGCCCTAGAGGCAATAATAAATTGGATATTATTATATTTCCTTGTTCATGATAATCGTTTATTATCCATGCTATAATTGTATTGATAGGAAACTCAGATACATGTGTGGATACATAGACAACACCATGTCCCTAGTAAGCCTCTAGTTGACTAGCTTGTTGATCAATAGATGGTTACGGTTTCCTGACCATGGACATTGGATGTCATTGATAACGGGATCACATCATTAGGAGAATGATGTGATGGACAAGAACCAATCCTAAGCCTAGCACAGAGATCGTGTAGTTCGTATGCTAAAGCTTTTCTAATGTCAAGTATCTTTTCCTTAGACCATGAGATTGTGCAACTCCCGGATACCGTAGGAATGCTTTGGGTGTGCCAAACGTCACAACGTAATTGGGTGGCTATAAAGGTGCACTACAGGTATCTCCGAAAGTATCTGTTGGGTTGGCACGAATCGAGACTGGGATTTGTCACTCTGTGTAAACGGAGAGGTATCTCTGGGCCCACTCGGTAGGACATCATCATAATGTGCACAATGTGACCAAGGGGTTGATCACGGGATGATGTGTTACGGAACGAGTAAAGAGACTTGCCGGTAACGAGATTGAACAAGGTATCGGTATACCGACGATCGAATCTCGGGCAAGTACAATACCGTTAGACAAAGGGAATTGTATACGGGATCGATTGAGTCCTTGACATCATGGTTCATCAGATGAGATCATCGTGGAACATGTGGGAGCCAACATGGGTATCCAGATCCCGCTGTTGGTTATTGACCAGAGAACGTCTCGGTCATGTCTACATGTCTCCCGAACCCGTAGGGTCTACACACTTAAGGTTCGATGACGCGAGGGTTATAAAGAAAGTTTGTATGTGGTTACCGAATGTTGTTCGGAGTCTCGGATGAGATCCCGGATGTCACGAGGAGTTCCGGAATGGTCCGGAGGTAAAGATTTATATATGGGAAGTCCTATTTTGGCCACCAGAAAATGTTCGGGATTTTTCGGTATTGTACCAGGAAGGTTCTAGAAGGTTCCGGAGTGGGGCCCACCTGCATGGAGGACCCACATGAACGTGGGTAGTGGGGTCAAGGCCCCACACCCCTGGTCAAGACGCACCAAGATCCCCCCTTAGAAGGAATAAGATCATATCCCGAAGGGATAAGATCGAGATCCCTAAAAAAGGGGGATAATAATCGGTGGGGAAGGAAATGATGGGATTTCTTTCCTCCCACCTTTGCCAACGCCCCAATGGACTTGGAGGGCAAGAAACCAGCCCCCTCCACCCCTATATATAGTGGGGAGGCGCATGGGAGCTACACGCTTCCCCTAGCGCAGCCCTCCTCCTCTCCCAAGTACTCCTCCTCTCTCGTGGTGCTTGGCGAAGCCCTGCAGGATTGCCACGCTCCTCCACCACCACCACGCCGTTGTGCTGCTGCTGGAAGGAGTCTTCCCCAACCTCTCCCTCTCTCCTTGCTGGATCAAGGCATGGGAGACGTCCCCGGGCTGTACGTGTGTTGAACGCGGAGGTGTCGTCCGTTCGGCACTAGGATCTCCGGTGATTTGGATCACGAAGAGTACGACTCCTTCAACCCCATTCTCTTGAACGCTTCCGCTTAGCGATCTACAAGGGTATGAGATGCACTCTCCTTTCCCTCGTTGCTGGTTTCTCCTTAGATAGATCTTGGTGACACGTAGGAAAATTTTGAATTTCTGCTACGTTCCCCAACATTTTATAGACCAACCCCCCGGGGGTACAATGGTAATGTTACAAGTCGGTGGGTCCGTATTGGCGTTGTCCAGGGACCCGGGCTGGGTCCCGCTGAGGTCTTGTGTTTCACCGGGTTCCCCTAGATGCGGGCCCCACATGCCTAGGGGAACTGTGTGCCGTCTTGTCGATCGTCAGGGCGTGGCCGAGTCGAGTCATGTACAGTGCTCTCCGTCAGGCTGCCGCTTGCTGTCGTCAGCGGTGAGGGCGGGAGCACTATAGCCACGCCGGCCCTGGTCAGCGGGTAGGTGAGGGGCACTGTTGCCACACTCCGGCTGACTAGAGGCATGGGCGGGGCACTATTGCTTTGGTCATCGCTGATTGAAGACTCGTCCCATCGTACGGCCTGGATGGGACGGGAGCTGACCTGTGGCCAGATTGCGTAGCATGCCACAGGTGGTGCTAGCTTGTTGAGGAAGCCTTGGTCGTGCCGGGATCGGCCGTCTTGCGTTGGTCGTTGGGGCCGAGTCGCTGTGTCTTGCCGGGTCGGCGAGTCTGGCTGGGTCGCGGGGCTTGGCCGGGTCGAGCGATCCGGCCAAGCGCGTGTCAGTATTGAGGGGCGGTGCCAGCCCTGTTGTTTTTGAAGAGGATCCGGGTTCCGTTGCCTACCCGGGGTCCAACCCCCCCGACAGTAGTCCCCGAAGCTGTGAAGGTCCGCCGTCTTCGGATGAGTGGGCCTTCACAGTTTCCCCCTTAAGCAAGGCGGATTCTGCGAGCGCCAGGTCGGCAACACCCACTATGTGCTGGTTTTCTCAGAAACCAGATCGCGGCATTCTGACCGTGGCGGGAACCAAGGAGCCCATCAAATCTTGGGGCAATCACTCGGGCTTCGCGCGGGCGCCACGTGGTGCCCGGAAGTCGAAGGGGCCTGACAGGCCACGCGCGTGATGGGACTGGGCGACGGGCTGGGGCCCGCCACCGCGCGCCCTTGGCCCATGCGCGCAGATTTATTGCGGCGTCCGGGGGCCGGTTGCTCTTCCTCGGGCAATTACTGCGCGTGTACGTGCGCACTTATTGTGGGGTAGTGGAACGGGTGCGTGCAGACGATCCCACTTCCCCACTTTCCCACGTTCAAACTGAGGGTTATAAATCAGGGGCAGGGGGGCAGCAGACATTATTCTCGCTCACGCCCTCCTGTCCCTTTGCTCCCGCTCTGCTCTTTGCAACTGACGCACTGCGTCGCCCACTGCTCCGAGCAAAGCTCATTCGCTGTTCACCTTCCTTCTTCAATCTCTGATCATGTCGCTGCCATTGGCTCCTGGATGGGCTCGAATGTCACCAAGGAGGACATCACCCATTTCCGGGCGTCGCGGCGCCTGCCGCGGGAGACGGACGTTGGCGTCTGCCTGCCGCGTGGTGAGCAGAGGCCTCGGCCCGAGGGGCAGGAGCGCGTGGTCTTCCTCATGCACTTCGAGCGCGGGTTCGGGCTGCCGGCGAGCACCTTCTTCCGCGCGTTTCTGGAGTTCTTCGGGCTCCAGCCGCATCATGTTGGCACCGGCGCCATCGTCCAGCTCTCCGGCTTCAACACGCTCTGCGAGGGGTACCTGGGGGTCGAGCCCACGATCGACCTCTGGGCGCGCTTCTTCTCCTTGAAGCAGTAGGGCCCGTCAGCCGGAGAGTTCGCCGATTGTGGCGCCATCGTCATCTTGAAGCGGTCGGGGGTGGATTTCCCCAAGATCCCGCTGGAGGACTCTGCCAAGAAGTGGCGGAACTGTTTCTTCTACGTCCGCAACCATGGGGCGGATCGCATCAACCTTCCGGACTTCGCCATCGCGCCGCCGCGGGCGAAGACGAATTAGGGCTACTCGCCGAGGCGCCCGTCGTAGGAGATCGTCAACCTCTGCGAGCAGGTGACGGTGATGAGGACGCAGGAGGGGCTCACTGGCACCGACCTCCTTGCCGCGTTCATCATGCGTCGAGTCCTTCCGCTTCAGGGGCGCTCAAGATGGCCAGACTTCAAGACCCCAACCGCATGGGGTCGACGCGGCTGTCCATGGAGCAGATCGCGCGCGGCGTGAATGGCATCTCCTGGGCCAACCTTAGAGGACTGGCGGTTCGGCAAGGCGCCGTACAGCGAGTCGAACCCGGCGCCGCAGGTGAGTGTCTGGTCTTCTTACTTTGCTGCTGCGCACCTCCTCATCCATCCTGACGCGACACGGGAGATACTTTTGAACATGATTCGGCACCTGTTGGGGATATAACTATTTGTGTAAGCCGCCCAGGAGGGGCCGGGTTATGCAAAGAAGACTCACCAGAGAGAAGCCCAAATCCAAGCATGAAGACGGCGATTCAATAAAGGGCTTAAGGCCCACAGGCGACTTAAGGCCCGTTGTAGTAAACCGCCATGATGGCATGACTTGTATCATAAGGTAGATTTAACTAGTCACCGAGCCGGATAGTGTTTATAAGCTGCCCGGGACTCTGTAAGCCACAGGGCGTCAACCCGTGTATATAAGGGGACGACCTGCTGGCGGCTTAGGGCCAGAAACAACTCATCGAGAACCGGGCATAGCGTATCTCGCTCCCTGGTCATCGAAACATCAATACCAACCCAACTAGACGTAGGATTTACCTTCACCGTAAGGGGCCGAACTAGTATAAAGCCTCTCGTGTCCTTTGTCCCGATTTAACCCCTTCAAGCTTCCTAGTTGCGATGGCTCCACAACTAAGTCCTTTCACGAGGACATCTGATGTGACAATTCCACGACAGTTGGCGCCCACCGTGGGGCCAGCGCACGGTGGATTTGAGTTCTTGAAGGGCAACTTCGAAGGGCTCAAGGGATACGTAGTGGGCCGGATGACCAAGAGTCATCGCGGCAAGATCTACATCGACGACGAAGGCTGGGGTCCCAACGCCGGCTCAATTGAGTACGGATACCGGGTCCCCTTCGGCGGAATCCACGTCTTCATCGGCCGGATCGGTGCCCTGAGCTGGACAACTGCACCGACCTTGTCGAGACGGCTCAGCGTGCGAGAAAGACCCGGACTCAACCTGTTATGAAGTGTGCTTTCGTGGGCTACATCCACGGAGAGGAATTTTCTGAAGGATCTGAAGATAGGGGCGAGACGGCCGTCCTCTCAGACGGTGATTCGTCTGCCGGTTCAACAGATTCGTTGTACCAAGTGCAAGATGGTGCGCTCGGGGGCTGTTCCGATGGCATCAGTATTCCGGACCCCTGTGAGCCGCCAAGATGGGCAGGAGTCTTTATGGCTGGGACTTATCCCGGCTCAAACTCTACAGCTGCTACAGCAGTAACGTCCGGGTTAGGAGCAGCCGGGGCAGGCGGCCCCGTGCGCCCACCGGCTCAGGTGCTGATAGACCTCATGGACAAGCTTACGACCCTGTTAACAACAATGGTTATTCCCACAGATAAAGATGAGCATGACGTGGAGGTGGCACGGGTGCGTGAGGAAATAGCTCAGGCCAAGGAGGCCTTGGCAGCTGAGGACACTAGATTAGCCACAGAGCGGGCGGCTCTAGATGCTCGGGCACAGCGACTACAGTCGGAAGCTTACCAGCCCACAATGAGCTTAAACGCATCTAATGAGGTGATGAGGAGGAGACATCAAAAAACCCAGTCTCATTTACCTCCGAATTACGACCCTCAGGTTCTTTTTGCTACACCCGGAGCCGGTCCAAGTAACCCGCCAGAGGCCAATCAGCTTATGATAGCCGGAACAGGAGGGCCGGCTCAGCCTCGGGAGATGGCACCACCTCACGTGGGCATGCCACCGCCACGTTATGTGCCGATTCCACCGGGTCACTTTTCCAACCCCATGGAGAACTTAATCGCAGCCTCAACACGTTTGGCGGCTCTTCCTATTGACGGTGATGACCCGGCGGCAGTGGAGACCCGAAGGGTCAGCGAACTTCTCCAGACGACCTTAGCTCAGCAAGAGACCTACTCTTACAGCCGGGACAGAATTCATTCAACTCCCCCGCCTTGGTTAGCGCCGCCTCGCCAGAACCAGAGCCCGAGTTACAGCAGGCACATGGAGTCTGAAGCTTTGTCAAGCAACTCCCAACGCCATAACCAGCCCGATGGCTATAACCCGGTGCAAGACCGAATATGTCAGGAGAACGAGTGGGCGGTTCAGGCAGCGGCTCAACAGGCGGCTCATCAGGATATCCTGGAGTATCCAACGACTTCTGTTGAGGCGGGAGTAGCCACTAGAACTGGTGGAGTTCCTTTTTGGTACCGGCTTTGCGCAACATACGTCTGCCCAAGGACTTCAAGGGACCTCGAAAGGTGCTGAATTACACGGCCGACTTACAGCCTGGAGCATGGATTGAGAGTTATGAGATGGCCATGGAGCTGTTGGAAGTCAGTGACGCGGCGATGGCTAAATATTTCACCATGATGTTAGATGGAACAGCCCGGTCTTGGTTAAAGGGTTTGCCACCCAATTCCATTGGTTCATGGGAAGAGTTAAAGGCCCGGTTCATCCAGAACTTCAAGGACACCTGTAAGCAATCTATGTCGATTGTGGACTTAACGAATTGTAAGCAGGGGGAGGGCGAATCCACCACCCATTGGGTATGCCGGGTCAAGGAGATAATTCATTCATCTGACAAGATGGATGACGGCTCTGCAGTCCTTATGTTGGAGAACAATTGTAGCTTTGAGCCACTGAGGCAGAAACTGGGGCGCCTTAAACGTGTCTGCAAGGATATGGGTACGCTGATGGTGGCTTTAGTTAAGTATGCCGATTCTGATAGTACCAAGGATCCCGCGTCTGACGATGAGAAGGCAGGGAAGGGAAAAAGAACGACAATGGAAAGGGTCAACAACATAACCCGGGGAATCAAAGCGGCAATAAGCGTAAGGCGGACGGTAACCCGGAGTTTGTGGCCAACGCCAATATGCAAGGTAACAACCAGAGACGTAAGGGTAAACCGCCTCGATCCGGCAGGTCAGGCCCATCTCTTGAACAGCTACTCAATGAGCCCTGCCCGAGACACGGCACCAGGGAGCGGCCCACCACACACCTATGGAAAGATTGTGCGATCATGGAGGCGTTTAAGAATTCCAACACCTATGATGGCCATAATGGGTCTGGTGGCGGTTCAGGGGCTGGCGGTTTCCATGGTCCGGGTGGCGGCTCAGGTTCCGGCTTTCAGGGACGTCAAGGAGGCTATAATCAACAGCAGTCTGGTCAAGGAGAGCAGCAGCAGCAGCAGTCGGGTTATCAAAGCAACCCGAAGCAGTTGAATGGTGGGCAGTATCACGTGTTTACCACTAGCCTATGCAAACGTGACCAGAAGGTTCATAAGAGGGTCGTCAATTCTGTTGAGCCGGCAATTCCTCGTTATTTGAGGTGGTCAGAACAGCCCATCATATGGAGCAGAGAAGATCACCCCCCACGGGTCGATAATCCGGGTCAGTTGGCCTTGGTGGTGGCACCTCAGGTTGGTGGATATAAGTTCACTAAGGTACTCATGGACGGGGGTAGTAGCATCAATATCCTCTATTATGAAACCTTTCAAAATCTAAGGATGTCCAACACTATTTTCCATGGAGTGGTCCCTGGTAAGTCGGCTTACCCAGTTGGCAAGATTGAGCTGGAGGTGGCTTTCAGAGATGAATATGACTCCAGAGCTGAGAAGCTGACGTTTGAGGTGGTCAAAATCAGGAGCCCATATCATGCTCTGTTCGGGCGGCCGGCTTATGCTAAGTTTATGGCCTGGCCGTGTTATGTTTATTTGCAGCTCAAGATGCCGGGTCACAAGGGCACCATCACTGTGCATGGAAGTCGGAAGGTGGCGTTGGAGTGTGAAGAAGGTGATGCGGCTTATGCTGAGTCGGCCTGTGCAGCGGAAGAGCTCAAATTTTATCAAGATAATGTTGACCCAGCGGATATGACCTCCCTGAAGAAACCAACTACAGAGCATGACCCGGCATTGAAGTTTAAATCGGCTGCCGAGACAAAGCTTGTTGACTTTACCCCGGGTGACCCTTCTAAGCAGTTCAGCATCACCAGCAATTTGGATCCCAAATAGGAAAGCACGCTCATCGAGTTCATCCATGAGAACCGGGACATCTTTGCATGGAAACCTTCTGACATGCCGGGTGTACCGAGGGAACTCGCTGAGCACACTTTCAATATTGATCCGAAATATAAGCCGGTCAGGCAGTTTCTTCGGTGTGTTAACGAGGAGAGACGGAAAGCTATTGGAGAGGAGCTCGACCGGCTCTTAGCGGCCGGGTTTATCATTGAAGTCTTTCACCCGGAGTGGTTGGCTAACCCGGTGCTTGTCCTCAAGAAGAACGGCACCTGGCGGATGTGTGTGGACTACACGGACTTAAACAAGGCTTGTACAGCTGATCCCTTTGCTCTCCCCCGTATTGATCAAATCATTGATGCTACGGCGGGTTGTGAACGTTTGAGCTTTTTGGATGCTTACTTTGGTTATCATCAGATCAAAATGGCAGTTAAGGACCAGGAGAAGACGACTTTCATCACTCCGTTTGGGGCCTTCTGTTATGTATCTATGCCGTTTGGACTCAAGAGTGCTCAGGCGACTTATCAGAGATGTGTGCAGAACTATCTACACGATCAAATTGGGCGTAATTTTCATGCTTATGTTGATGACATTGTGGTGAAGTCCAGAGAAAAGGAAACCTTAATATCCGATTTAAAGGAAACCTTTGATAATCTCCGGGTTTATAAAATGATGCTTAACCCGGCCAAGTGTGTATTTGGTGTACCTGCAGGCAAGCTTTTGGGTTTTCTGGTATCAAACAGAGGCATTGAAGCTAATCCGGAGAAGATCAAGGCAATTACCTCTCTGGCTAAACCGGCGTGCATCAATGATGTTCAGCGATTGGCGGGTCGTGTTGCCGTGTTAAGCCGGTTCATAAGCCGGTTAGGTGAGAAGGCCCTTCCATTGTATCAGATGATGAAGAAAACTGACACTTTTGTCTGGAGTGAGGCTGCTGATGCTGCCTTTGAAGACTTGAAGAGACAGTTGTCTGAACCGCCGGTTCTTGCGGCTCCAATTTATAAAGAGCCGTTGCTGCTATACGTGGCTGCCAATTCATGAGCCGTCAGCGTTGCCATCGTGGTGGAGCGTAAGGAAACTGGCAAGGAGCATCCGGTTCAACGGCCAGTTTATTACATCAGTGAGGTGCTCATTGAGTCTAAACAACGATATCCACATTGGCAGAAACTCGTTTACGGAGTGTTTATGGCCAACCGGAAATTAAAGCAATACTTTCAAAGTCATCCTATAACTGTGGTAAGTTCTGCCCCTTTGGGAGATATCATCCAGAATAGGGAAGCCACAGGATGAGTCGCCAAGTGGGCCATCGAGCTTGGGCCTCATGATTTGAAGTATATGCCACGTACTGCCATTAAGTCTCAGGCCTTGGTGGATTTTATCAATGATTGGACAGAATTACAGGCACCTGAGGAAAAGCCAGATAACACATATTGGACGATTCACTTTGACGGGTCCAGGCAGTTAGAAGGCTCGGGGGCTGGAGTGGTGTTAACTTCCCCTCGAGGTGACAAATTTTGTTATGTACTCCGGCTTATGTTTCCATGTACTAACAATGCAGCTGAGTACGAGGCCTTACTCCATGGTCTCCGGATGGCTAAGGAGATGAACTTAAGCCGGGTAAGATGCTTGGACGACTCAGATCTCGTGGCTCAATAGGTATCAGGCAAGTGGGATTCCAAGGATCCCCTTATGGCGGCTTATCATCGTGAAGTAGATGCTGTGCCTGGTCACTTCACGGGTTATCAAGTGGAGCACATCGATCGAAGGAAGAATGAGGCGGCTGATGCTCTAAGCCGGTTGGGATCCCAACGTAAGCCGGTGCCGCCCAACACCTTTCTCGATATTTTACATAACCCTTCTGTCAAGGTGCCTACCGAGGAAGAGCTAGCAGTGCCAGACCCGGAGGCACAGCTGGTGGCGGCTCTTCACGTTATCCCGGATTGGACAGTGCCCTATTTGGCTTATATGACCTGGGGTGAGTTACCTGAGGATGAGACCTTGGCAAGACAAATCGTCAGGCGCTCCAAATCTATGACGATTGTTAACGGCGAGTTACATCACCTAAGTGTCACCGGGGCGTTTCAACGCTGTGTGTCCCCTGCAGAAGGCCAAGAAATACTTCATGAGATCCATGAAGGGGATTGTGGCCATCATGCCGGGTCAAAATCTCTAGTAGCCAAAGCTTTCCGTCATGGTTTCTACTGGCTGACGGCTCATGCTGATGCGGAAGATCTGGTCAGCAAATGTGACGGTTGTCAAAAGTTCTCACGACAAGCTCATGTGCCGGCTTAAGAATTGAGGATGATCCCAATCACTTGGCCGTTTGCAGTCTGGGGGCTTGACATGGTTGGGCCTTTCAAGAGGTCTCAGGATAAAAAGACACATCTCTTGGTGGCAGTGGATAAGTTTACCAAGTGGGTTGAGGCAGAGCCGGTCAGTAAGTGTGATGCAGCCACGACGGTTCAATTCATGAAAAAGGTGATCTTTCACTTTGGTTTCCCACATAACATCATAACTGATAATGGCACCAATCTCTCCAAGGGTGCCATGGAAGAGTTCTGTCAAAGAGAACATATCCGGCTTGATGTTTCGGCTATTTCTCATCCTCAATCCAATCGTCAAGCAGAAAGATCTAACCAAGAGATCCTTAAAGGTATCAAGCCCCGGCTCTTAGTCCCCTTACAGCGGACTCCGGGTTGTTGGGTGGAGGAGTTACCTTCTGTGTTATGGAGCATCAACACTACACCTAACAGGTCTACAGGCTACACGCCTTTCTTTATGGTGTATGGTGCAGAGGCGGTCCTGCCAAGTGACATCCGACATGATTCACCCCGCGTGGCGGCTTACATTGAGGTAGACAACGAAGAAGCTCATCAAAATGCACTTGATTTACTGGATGAGGAGCGAGACTTGGCAATAGCCCGCTCGGCGATTTATCAACAAGACCTGTGCTGCTATCACAACCGCCGGGTTAGGAGCAGAACCTTTCAGGAAGGCGACTTGGTGCTCTGGCTCATCCAGGATCAGTCTGATATGCACAAGCTATCCCCACCTTGGGAAGGGCCCTTTGTGGTCAGCAAGAATCTGCACAATGGGTCATACTACCTCATCGATGTTCGAGAGCACAAAGACTCACGTAAGTCGGAGGAAGAGACCCACCGGCCGTGGAATATTGCTCATCTCCGGCCTTATTATACTTAAGCCACCAGCTTTCAAGATGTATATATTTTTTGCCGATGTATATATTACATAAAGAAATAAAGCAGGACCTCTGTCCTTTTTACCCTAAAAAATCTATGTGTCTTCTTTATCAGGTAGGGGAGACAACCAACAGGGAGCGGATCACATCTGAATCCGGCTTTCCCTTTGGACTGGCTTATGATCATATCTGAATCTAGCCATGGTCACTTGGGGGCTTCCTGTTCAAACATAGGTCGTATTCGAACCAAAGAGAACATAGCTGTCGATACCCACTTGATCGGCATACTGCCAAACCCACTTGGGGGCTTCTTGATCATATTTGAATCATAGCTTAACCCCTTTGGGTCTGACGTGGATCGTATTCGAATCAGCGTCATTAAACAACTCTTATGTTCACTTGGGGGCTTCCTGTTCAAACATAGGTCATATTCGAACCAAAGAGAACATAGCTGTCGATACCCACTTGATCGGCATCGCCAAAGCCACTGGGGGCTATATGATCGTATCCGAATCTTAGCTTAACCCTTTTGGGACGGTTCTCTGATCGTATTCGAATCAGGAGCCTGTGAACATTGCTTATAAATATAATTACTTTAGCTATCTTGAAACCTTCTTGAGGAGAGGGTTCTTGATTCTTCCGGTTTAATATTGATCACCCCAGGTTCGTAAGTGCCAGGTAAAGCATCAAATGAGCCGGGAAAACTATAAAAGGGGTCGCAGGCATGCTATTGTGATTATATTTAATAAATAATCATAAACCAACCTATATATGATGTCTTTAGGTCATGTTCCGGGTTATCAATACTCTATATAAACCCCTGGCGTGATAAATCGCCAAGAAAATTTTGCTTGTTTTATGTGCAGGATAAGGCAAAGCAGGTTAAACATCAAGGAAATAAGCGGTCAATATAAGCCGGCAAAATATAGCGATGGCGGCTTACGAAAGTATTAAGCACCATAAACATGCGCGAAGGCATGGCAAACATTGAGAAGTTTTTTCTATCCTATTACAAGACTCCCCGAGTCTGAATAAATGAAGCATTGTTTTTGCAAAGTTATAAAATGCCTGGTGGTTCATTCCTTCGGCGGGCTTGAAGACTCCGGGTTATCCTTCTCCGCCTCTCCGTCAGTTGCTTTGTCCTGGAAGGTGGACGAGGCCCAGTCAATGCCACTCAAGGCTTCAAACTTAGCTTCATCATCTATTAAACCGGCCGGGTCCACTTCAGGGGCAAAGGTATGCTTACGCGTTGGAGGGATCAGGCTGACTTGGTCATATGGAATGTTTGGTATTCTCCGGTTCTCGCTATCATAGCCCGGCGAATACTTAGTAAGATCAGTGTCATTCCCAATAAGGGTCGCCAAGGGACGTATGACTTTGACACAGGCGGTGAAGTCTTGATCATCAAATGCAGTACCGTCCTCCTTTAGGCTTGGATATCCAAGAGAGAGGTCAGCCAAGTCAAGTTCTGGCACCGATGCCTTTGCCCGGCTTAATGCGGCCACGGCTCCGGCTCTTGAGGATGCCCGCCTTAAATCCTGAATTCGTTGAGGTAGCACTGCGAGATGCTTCAGCACATCTTGTAGGAGGTGAGGAGTGGTATTTGATAAGGCCACAATAGCCAAGGCACGTTGTGGACCCGGAGTACAGCTGCTCCACTAAGGTGTAAACCGCCTTGAGCTTGATCAGCATGTTTTGCTTAAGGTTGGTACTCTTGGGGCCTGTATGTTCACAAGCATAACAATGAGCCGGAGATAACTATTATAAAAGTCCTTAGAAGGTTACAATGTTTAAGGTTCTTCAGAGTGACTTACGGAAGATAGCTGAGACCATTTGGGATATCTGCCTTTTTAAGTCAGACAGCTCGGTCGTTGCTTCTGCAAGAGATGCTTCTGCCGTCTCGGCCCGAGTCACCAGTGAAGCCTTCTCATCAGCCTAGATTTTCTTCTCTGACTCAAAATTTTGCCTCAATTTCTCTTGTTCAGAGACGCTGAATTCAAACTTGGAGTTGGCTTTCTGAGTTTCAAGCTCTTGAGTTTTCAGCTGGCTCTTTAGGTCAGCAAGCTCCGACCCAAATTGACTTATGGTGGCCTGTATTGATTCCAGGTTATGGTAAGAATCATGGTAAGGTAACATTCAAGTCCCAAACACTTTACAAGTAAAGATACTTGGCACTTGGGGGCTAATGTATGCTTAAAGAATTTTTTAACCTGCCCTACCGAGTCATACATATTAAGTCTCAAGCACTTTACAAGTAAAGATACTTGACACTTGGGGGCTAATGTGTAATACAAATTCAAAGTCTCATGCTATCACCGGGTTAAATGTATTCACTTTAAACCGGACAAACTAACAGTAAGTAGATTTCTAAGTCTACAGCATATTCATTCATAAGCAATAGACTTGGGGGCTGGTACAGTAAGTAAGATTCAGGAAAAAAGCATAAGTTATACCTCAGATTTGTGCTGTATTTGTTTCACCATGTCAATTTCCAGGTCACGACTATTATGCACTTGGTTAAGATAGCCCGAGACTATATCACCAATGCTTAAGTGAGTATAGTCAGTGATGTCTTGTTTGGCTTTTCGACGTTGGGCAGATTCTTCTTTGGCAGTGCATTGGGCAAGAACAGTAGGCCGGCCCGGTTCAACATATTGACTTTTCAGAAATTCAACCTCCGGGTCAGTCGTCTTGACCGGGCTAGGAATTTCTGGGTTATCAGAGTTGTGGATAACATCTTCTGCAGGCGGGTCAGAGGTTGGCACCGGAACATCAGAAGCCGGTTCAGGCGGTGGCTAATGAGTGGAGCTGTCAGGAGCGGATGAGTCAAGCGCCGGTTCAGTGACCACCGGGTCTTGGGACGGCTTATTCTTCTTTGACTTCTTGCTGGGCTTCACTTGCAGGCTGTCAATAAAGGTAAAAGGATGAGTATTAAAGTATAAGTATGGAAAAACTTAAAGTAAGAAAGGTTACATTACCCGGGAGCCGTTTTGAAAGCCGACATGTTTGATTGCATCGACTCGTCAGAGGAAGGAGAGGTATCCTGATAATTGGAGTCAGATGAATTGAGAGGTTGGCGAATCAAACCCGCCAAAGGTAAAGCAGAACGTAAATCGGAGATAACCTCGGTTCGACGCTTCCTGGTTACATCGGGTAAGCCGAAGGAGAGTTCTACGTCTTGATTGGCCCGAGTCTGCCTCCAGTTCTCAAGTTGTTGTTGCTTCAAAAGAAATTGAGGATCTTGGTAAGCTAGAGGATGTGAAAATCTTACTTTCCGAGTCACCCTTCGGATTTTTTGCTTTGGCAAAGGCTCTGAGTCGGAGGAGATTATAGTTACTTCTTCGTCAATTGCTTGACTGTTCCCTGTATCCTCCTGAAAGGATAGAATGTCAGTAAAGTAACGACAAAGGAGTTAAGAAAATCAAAAGATTACCTCTTCATCATCCGAAGAAGAGTCATCCAATTTAAGCATATCGGAGGCGCTGGGTTTCTTCTTCTTTGAGGTGCCCGTCTTGGCGGTTTTCCTCTCGGTTTTCTTGGCTGCCCTGGCTTGTTTGGCAGCCTCGTGGTCATATTTGACCTTCCAGAAATTATCACCAGCCTGTGGAAAAGGATAACGAATCATAAGTGCAAAGAAGGTATAACATGTTAAAGAGTATTTATTAAGATTGGCAACTCACTGCAGGGGCCGGGTTCTTCTTGCAGAAGGGAAGTAAGCCGAAGGCATTGCTAGTTACAGTGCCCTCCTTCAGCAGTGACTGGGTTGTAGCATCTACCACATCATATGGTAAGTCGTCAGGACTATGACGCATTGGATCATCCTTCTCGCCTGTGTAAGTACACATTAAGCCGGAGCGGCGGCTTAATGGTAGTATTCGCCAGGTGACCCAGACCCGGACCAGATTGATGCCGTTTAAACTGTTTCCTAACAGAGCTTTGATCTTCTTGATGGTGGGATTGAGAGGCAGGCGCTCAACAGCGGTCAATTTATCCGCCAGCTTATGGTTGGACTCAAGGCACAGGGTGCGAAAACTAGGCAGAGGCTTCTCATCAGCCGGCGAAGTGTCTTGACAGTAGAACCATGTCTGGTTCCAATCTTTGGGGTGACTCGGCAGCACAGCATAAGGAAAAAGGCAATCTCTCCGTCGCAGGATTGAGATGCCACCAAGCTCAAGACTAGGCCCATTCGCACATTCATTCTGCCGGTTCAAGTAAAAAAGTTCTCTGAACAAAAGCAGACTTGGCTCCTCTCCCAGGTACACCTTGCAGAAGACTTGGAAATTGTAAAGGTTTGACGCGGAATTGGGTCCAATATCTTGAGGTTTAAGATCAAAGGAATTCAAAACTTCCTTGAAGAATTTTGAGCCGGGAGGGGCAAATCCCCGGTTCATGTGATCCATGAACACTATCACCACCCTTTCTTTGGGGTAAGGCCTCTCTTTAGACGAGTCAGGGGCACGATAAGACATGACCTCCTTTTTTGGCAGGTGGCCAGACTTCACAAACTCAACAAGTTTACTCTTAGTAACTGTGGATGGGACCCAATTGCAAGTCACAGGGGCTTTGGCCACCTTAGGTGCCATGGCAACAGTTGGCCTACGACAAAATAAGAAGTTCCGATTCAATCGTAACCCGGTAGAAATATCTAAATTATTTAAAGTGGCGGCTTAAGAAGGGGCCTAATGATATAAGGGTGACTGTGCAACAATATTTAAGTCACTACAAGTATCAAGAGCAGTTCAAAATTCTTAAGGTGATGAGAAGAAAGCAAGGCTTACAGCTCAGTATCACTTATTTAAACCGGCTACATGGACAGTTGTGTTTATGGGTATTTGACAGAAGTAATTTTATGGGTGATACAAACAGGTTTCATAATCTACCACTGTTATTTTGGATCAAACAACTGTTCTGAAAAGGAAATTTTCTAGACCTAAGACTGGAGCGGATGAAGCTCAAGGGCTCGAATGGGGCCTCTATGCGACAGAAAGGGGTTCATTTGCATTTCAAAGTAGGTGCAAAACATCTACCGCATCAGTTTTTATCATCTTCAAGATCAAGAAGAGCGAGGATAATGAAATCTATAAAGGGAAGCTACTGAACAGCGAAGAACTCGAAGAACTCGAAGGCCTTAACGTAGATCTAAGGAGCAGGAAAGGGGAGACTTACCGATGCAAGGTTGCCACGGAAGGGTGTCGCGTTTTTCTGGTCCAACCAGGTTGATGCAGCGGCCTGAGTTGGTGAAGACAAGGAGATTTGCGGCGGAGGCGGCGGAGCTCGAGTGGCAGAGAGGAGGCAAGAGGAAGAAGACGACTGGAAGGAGGAGAATGGGAGACCTAGGTCGCACCTATTTATAAGGAGAGGATAACTGAGATGGCGCGGGAAACGAGGAGATAAGAATTATTATCCAGCGGCCTCGACGCCTCGATTTTCGGAACAGTTAATAAAGATAGAGATCCGTTGGAAGATACAATGGAGTAGAAAAAGAATTTAAGAAAAGGATGACGTCACAGCGGCTTAACCTGGATCCAAGAGATGACGTCATGGCGGGTTAAAGGAAACCTTTTTGCACGGTCAGAAGACTGAGTATATATTAAGGTATTTTAAGATTAACATGAACAGGTTCAAATAAATCTGGGGCCTAATGTTGGGGATATAACTATTTGTGTAAGCCGCCCAGGAGGGGCCGGGTTACGCAAAGAAGACTCACCAGAGAGAAGCCCAAAACCAAGCATGAAGACGGCGATTCAATAAAGGGCTTAAGGCCCACAGGCGACTTAAGGCCCGTTGTAGTAAACCGCCATGATGGCATGACTTGTATCATAAGGTAGATTTAACTAGTCACCGAGCCGGACACTGTTTATAAGCCGGCCGGGACTCTGTAAGCCACAGGGCGTCAACCCATGTATATAAGGGGACGACTTGCTGGCGGCTTAGGGCAATAAACAACTCATCGAGAACCAGGCATAGCGTATCTCGCTCCCTGGTCATCGAAACATCAATGCCAACCCAACTAGACGTAGGCTTTACCTTCACCATAAGGGGCCGAACTAGTATAAAGCCTCTCGTGTCCTTTGTCCCGATTTAACCCCTTCAAGCTTCCTAGTTGCGATGGCTCCACAACTAAGTCCTTTCACGAGGACATCTGACGTGACAATTCCACGAAAGCACCCTTACGCCCGGGCTCCGTCGCAGGTGGCGCCGGTGGCGCCAGAGGAGCCCGTGACCCATGGCAGGGAGGAGGAGGCCGAGTCCGACGCCGGTGCTGGGCGTCGTGCGGGTAAGTCTTGCATCTTTCTTCATGTGTCTTGAATTGCTGATCGCGGCATGGTGTGGGCGATGCTGACGCCGTTTGCTTGGTGCAGTGGCATTGGGCGGGGGAGGCGGCAACGTGGGCGGAGCCGGGTCCTCGCGCGGGGCGGCACCGAGCTGCCCGCATGGGAAAGACAGCGTCACGCCGCGACCCCGGGATCCAAAGCGCACGGTGGACCCAGCCGCAGTCGGGAGGCCGACCAAGAGGAAGCGCGGCAGTGGGCACGGGAGGCCAACCCCGGTCCAAGTCTTGACGGGGTAAGCTCCATCTCTTGTTTGCGCCCAGATTCTTCTGATCTAGTCTTGTTTCTTTTTGGCTCATTCTGCCTTATTCTTCAGGTCGCCGATCGCGCTGGCAAGGGCGGTGGCGAAAGCCGCGGGCCAAAGGGGGTCGCGTTCCGTAGGAGCCGGTCTCACCTCGCCGAACAGGGCGAGGTGGAGGGACGGGGCGACTCGAACCTCGGCCTGGACCCTAACGATGCCGAGGCCTTGGCCTGGCGGGACAGGAACCGGGCCGAGGAGGAGTTGGAGGCGGCGTCGGTCCGTGCTTGGACCGACGCGGCGGCGGCATGGGCGCGAGCCGGCATGGCGCAACATGCCGGAGGGCACGGTGGTGGCGGCGATGGTCTTTGAGCCATCGTTAGTGAGGGAGCGCGGCCGCGGAGGCCGGGCTGAGGTGGTGGTCCTCGACCGAGAGGTCGTGGAGGTGGCGGATGACACCCCGCCGCGGGCCAACATGGCCGAGCGAGCGGAGGCTGAGGTACTGGAGGAATCGTCGTCTTGGAAGAGGCGCTGCGGCCGGCGGTGCCGGAGGCGCCGCCGGTTTTGGAGGAGGCACTACGGGCGACGGTGCTAGAGGCCACCCCGGTAGCTGGCCGAAGGTGGCACAGCAAGCCGTCCTGGCGTCCGGTCCGGAGGCGGCGACGCAGGGCGTCCTGGCGTCCGGGTCGGCGTCGGCGCCGAGAGGGGCGTCGGAGGAGGTGCTGGCCGCGCCGCGAGCGGCCGGCGGGGAGCACGCCTTGGTGCCCCGGCAGGGAGGGCGCCGAGCTGCCGTGCCGCAGCTAGCACGAAGCGGGGGCGCCATCGTTTTTGGGCCTCAGACCCAGGAGAAGGCGGCGCTAGATGCCGTCAGCCGCTGCCTGCGAGGCCGGATGAAACGGCTCGAGGCCTTCACCCAGGCCGAGGTGGAGCGGACGGGCGACCTGGAGCATGCTGTCCTGGTAAGTCTTCTTTTTCTTGTAATTTCTTCTTTGTGGGGGCGCGCCAGCGCACCCACTGGGTGTAGCCCCCGAGGTTCGGGCCAACTACGTAATAGTTGGGTCGAATCTTTAGAGCTTTGGCCTTGTTCTGACTTCTGTTTCCTTCAGCATCTCGACGCCTTTCGGGTCGCTGCCTACAATCGTCTCCTGGGAAAGCACCGGGAGCTCGTGGAGCAGCTTGCCGCCAAGGAGGAGGAGCTCCGCGTCGCCGCAGGTACTCTTGTGCTCTTTTCTAGTGGGGGCGCACCAGCGCACCCACTGGGTGTAGCCCCTGAGATTCGGGCGAACTATGTAACAGTTGGGCCAAATCTTAAGTCTTGCTTCTTTTCTTCTGCTGAGTCCTTCTTTTTTCACAGCCGAGGTGTTGTCCTGGCAGACTCGTCTGCTTCGGGCCGGTCATCACTATGACCGGCTTGTTGCCGACACCGGCCGTCTTGGTGTCGAGGCGGCACAGGCGAGGGCGGAGGCGGCCGCGGCTCGGCGGTCTCTTGACGAGGCCAACCGGCTGCATGAGCAGCTGGCGGGTCACAAGAGCCGTCTTGAGGCCGAGGTGGAGCTCCTCAAGGCAAAAGCCGTCAAGGTCGCGGAGGCGCAGCGGGCCCTGGTGGAGGCGGAGCAACAGTGCGGCCAGCTGACCGATGACAAGGGCCGGCTCCAGGTCGAGGTGGATTGCCTGCGGGAGCAGATCACCACCACTGAGGGGGCCCATGAGGACAAGGCCCGCCGCCGCGAGGCGGCCGAGAAGGCGACCGAAGACAAGGACGCCGAGCTGTAGGCGGCCCTTGCCAAGGCGGCCAATCTGGAGAAGGCGCTCAAGGAGCGCGACCGCGCCATCGAGCGGGAGCGGCGTGGTACGTTGCTTGAGGCGCAGCACCTGGAAGAGTCCTTCTCCAGTAAGTGCTTTTTCTTGTAGTTTGCTGGGTCGGGATCCGGCCTTTATTCCTTGTTGTTCTTCTTCTAACTTGCTTCTTCCTCTGCGGCAGGCGCCTTCCCGGAGACACAGCGGCTGGCGAAGGAAGCCGTCCGCTATCAGCGCGACCAGACCGGCGTTATTGGGTCCGGGATGGATCCGCAGGCGGCTTGAACCTTCCTGGAGATCATCACCACCGCTGAGGCCCGCCTGCGGGTCTTGGGAACGCAGATGGAGCGGCTGTCCCGGGCCGGCACCGCGATGATGGCGGCCCTATGGCCAGGCTCCGTCCAACCGAGCAGCTTCTCGTGCCTGGTGCGTTGGTTGGAGACGGGCCCGGACCGTCTTGGCGAGTGGCGCGTCTCCGCCGCTCGTGCCGGAGCTGTGATGGCGCTCCCGTTCGCGCTGTCCTGGCATCCAGATCTGCAGCTGGACGCATTGATGGGCCAGCGGGCCGGCTCAGAGCAGCTCTTGCAGGAGCAGGCCGGCCGGATCACCTCCTGGGCCAGCTACATCGCCGAGTTCGCCTTCCACGATGAGTTCCATCCGGAGCGGACGGAAGACGGAAGGGCCGTGGATGGCGACGACTTCGGCTTGCTCCTTCATGATCCGGAGGGGAGCTCAGAGGAGACAAGCTTCTACCGCGACGCGGATGCCGAGGAGGACACCAGCACCTCGCTGGACCCGAAGGCCGCCAGGGGAGAGCCATCGACGTCGCGACGCGGTGCTGGAGATGCCTGAGACACTTTGTAAAATTTGTTAGGTAGCTGGTCCACCCACCCACTAGGGGTTTTTAGGGTGTAATGAACTCGGGCTGTGGCCTTTTCTTAAGTATTTGTGTGAATGTCGTGGGTGCTTTTGCTTTTTGCCTTCCGTTTTTGGACCGTTTTCGTGCGCTTTTCCTTTCTCAAACCTCCCCCCCGCGAGTCAGACAGCCGAGGCTCCGGTCCGTGACAAGGAGTTCAGTTCTTCGAGAGGAGGGCGCAGGACTTGGGTTCCTCGAAACATTGAGCGCGAGCGAAACACCCACTGGGCCAGCTGGCGGCAATCCGGCGAAGCCGGTTGGCGAGCAGCCGGTCGTGCGGCTGTTCATTTGATGAATGGCGGGCCGGGTTGATCGACCCGGCAACCTTTGACTTAGTGTATGAAGCGTACAGGAGCTTTGGCCCGTTGTGCTTGTTAGCCGACAACCAAAGCTGGATCTGTGGCTTTAGGGTGAAGTGAGGGACCGCGGCATTCTAACTTTTATCAGGAATCACTAAGTAAGGCGGTGGGGTGGCGATCGAGCCGGCCAGCCCCCAAGCCCCCGGGTCGAGCGAGTCAGACCGGTGGCTGGGTTCAGTGGTATAGTGATGCAGAAAAATAGGTACACAATAAATTGGTCGACAAATGGCAGCCCCCGAGTTTCGTTCGGGGACCCCGTAGTTTCATGCGTTTACAAAAGGCGACGATACATACACTCGTGTGTCTAACTGTAAAACGGGCGGAGGAGTTCTGCATTCCACGGCCGGGTCGTTTCTTCACCGGCGGTGTCCTTCTTGCACTTCCTTGACTTGCGTGCATCGATGAGGTAGTAAGCGTTGCGGTTGCGCAAGGCCCTGCTCACGATGAATGGGCCCTCCCATGGAGGGTACAACTTGTGCTAGCCTGCCTGCTCTTGGACGAGTCGGAGGACGAGGTCGCCCTTGCGGAACGCGAGGGGCTTGATCTTCTTGCTGTGGTAGTGCCTCAGGCCTCGCTGGCAGATGGCCGAGCGATTGAGCGCCAGGAGACGTGCTTCTTCGAGCAAGTCGACGCCATCTTCACGGGCTTCTTTGGCTTCGGCTTCGGTGTACATCGCGACGCGCGGTGAGTCGAACTCGACATCGGTCGGGATGACGGCTTCGGCTCCATAGACGAGGAAGAACGGGGTGAACCCGGTCAACCGATTCGGCGTGGTGCGTAGACTCCAGAGAACGGCCGACAACTCGTCAACCAGCTGCCGGGTGAGCGGATGAGTGGCTCGACGAGTCGCGGCTTGACGCCGGATAGGATGAGTCCATTGGCCCGCTCGACCTGCCCGTTGGACTGCGGATGCGCAACGGAGGCCAGGTCGAGCCGGATGTCGGAGATGGAGCAGTATTGCTCGAGCGCGCCCTTGGCGAAGTTGGTGCCGTTGTTGGTGATGATGCTGTTCGGCATGCCGTAGCGCACCGCTATGTCCTTGATGAACTGACGGCTATTGGCCCATCCAGTTTCTTGATTGGTCTTGCCTCGATCCACTTGGTGAATTTGTCCACTGCCACCAGCAGGTGCATCATGCCGCCTCGAGCGGTTTTGAAGGGTCCCACCATGTCGAGTCCCCAGACCGCGAAGGGCCAGGCGATCGGTATGGTGCGGAGTGCTGATGCCGGCTGGTAGTTGCGTTTGCTGAAGCGCTGGCATCCCTCACACTTGAGGATGAGTGACTCGGCATCTTGGAGGGCCGTGGGCCAGTAGAAACCATGGCAGAATGCCTTGGCCACCAGGGATCGTGATGCGGGGTGGTTCCCGCACTCGCCCTGGTGTGTGTCGAGGAGGATGTCGATGCCCTTTTCCTGCTCGACGCAACGCTGGAACACACCGGTGGAGCTGCGCTTGACGAGCTCGTTGTTGATGATGCTGTAGGCGGACGCTCGGCGCTGTATTTGCTGAGCTTCGATCTCTTCCATGGGAAGAACCCCGTTCTCCAAAAATTCTGATATCGGGAGGGCCCAAGATGGGGCCGTAACCACGGCGAAGACGGTCACCAGGGTGGGTTCTGAGTCGGCAGCCCCCGAGCCGGGTTGAGCAGCCCCCGGGTCGGGGTTAGTGACAGCCGGGTCCGGGACGATGGTGGCCGGGTCGAGCAGAGCAGCCCCCGGGCCGGGTTCAGCAGCCCCCGGGTCGGGTTGAGGTGCGGCCGGGTCATCTGGAACGTGGATGGACTCAGAGTCTGGCGATGGCTTGACGGATGGCTTGCGCAGGTGCTCAAGGGAGATGCCGGACGGGATGGCTTGTCGTGACGGGGCGAATTGGTGAGCGTGTCGGCTGCTTCGTTCTCTGCACGCGGGACGTGCAGGAACTCGCAGCCCTCAAAGAATCCGGACAACTTCTGGATGAGGAAGCGGCAACTTGCCATGTTTGAGTCGCGGGCGTCCCACTCGCCGGAGCACTGCTGCACCACCAGGTCCGAGTCGCCGTAGCACAGGATGCACCGGATGCCGAGTTCCTTGGCAAGCCGGAGGCTGTGCACAAGGGCTTTGTACTCGGCGACGTTGTTGGAGGCGGCGAAGTGGATCTGGAGCGCGTAGCCGAGCCGGTCGCCCTTCGGGGATGACAGTACGATGCCGGCCCCCAAGCCGAGTCGCATCTTGGATCCGTCGAAGTGCATGCACCAATGCGTCGAGTCGGGGGGCGGTGGCAGGTACTGGGTCTCGGTCCAGTTGATGAGGAAGTCGGCCAGGGCTTGAGACTTGATCGTGGTGCGGGGCTCGTAGAGGATGGTGTGGCCGGCTAGCTAGATCGCCCACTTGGCGACCCGGCCGGAGGCATCCCGGCACCCGATGATTTCTCCGATAGGCACCGTGTTGACCATGGTGCAACGTCCTCTTTGAAATACTGCTTCAGCTTCTTGGCGGTGAAGTACACGCCATAACACATCTTCTGGTAGAGCGGATAGTTCTGCTTGGAGATGGAAAGCACCGCTCAGGTAGTAAACTGGGCGCTGGACGGCTTGGATCTTGCCCTTCTCTGGTCGCTCGACCACAAGCACCGTGCTGACTGCCCGCGAGGTCGCGGCTATGTAGAGAAGCAGCGGCTCCTTGTCGGTCGGTGCGGCCAGGACTGGTGCGGTGGAGAGCATGCGCTTGAGGTCTTGGAAGGCCTCGTCTGCCTTGCCGTTCCATTCGAACGGGTTCGTCTTCTTCATCAGCTGGTACAGGGGCCAAGCATCCGGTGAACTTCTGGACATCGCGCAGCCGAGCCGGCTTGCGCATGCGCTCGATGGCCTTGACCTTTTTCGGGTTCGCCTCAATGCCGCGTTCCGAGACGAGGAAGCCGAGTAGCTTTCCGGCCGGGACGCCGAAGACGCATTTCTCCGGGTTAAGCTTGACGTTGTATTCGCGGAGGTTGGCGAATGTTTCCTTTAAATCTTTGAGGAGTGTGAGGTGCCGCTTGGTCTTCACCATGATGTCGTCCATGTAAACGTGGATATTGCAGCCGAGTTGCGGCAGGAGGCATTTCTCCATGCAGCGTTGGAAGGTGGCGCCGGCGTTCTTCAAGCCGAACGACATGGTGAGTAGCAATATGCCCCAAAGGGCGTGATGAAGGACGTCTTCATGGCATCGGCCGGGTCCACCTTGATCTGGTGGTAGCCGGAGTAAGCGTCCAGGAAGGACAGGAGCTTGCACCCGGCGGTCGAGTCGATGACTTGGTCGATCCGCGGTAGAGCGAACGGATCCTTGGGACAGGCCTTGTTGAGGCTGGTGTAGTCGATACGCATGCGCCAGCTCTTGTTCTTCTTCAGGACAAGGACTGGATTGGCCAGCCACTCGGGGTGAAACACTTCCATTATGAAGCCGGCCACCAAAGGCTTGGCGACCTCTTCACCAATGGTCCTTCTCTTCTCTTTGGAAAATCATCGTAGGGGTTGATGGACAGGCTTGGCATCCTTGCGGACGTGAAGTTTGTGCTCGGTGTACTTCCTTGGGACACCCGACATGTCCTTGGGGGTCCATGCGAAGATACCCCGATTCTCACGGAGGAAGTCGACGAGCTCGCCTTCCTATTTGCTGTCGAGGCAGGCGCCCACGACAACGTACTTGCTGCAGCTGGGGTCTTCCGGGTTGAGCTTCACTTTCTTGGTCTCCTTGGAGGGCTTGAAGGCGGCCTCGTCGGCCGGGTCCGGGGTTGGGATTGACGCGGCGAAGGCCTCGCCTACCAGGGTGACGATCCGGTCGAGCTGGCACCGCTCCTCGGCAATGACCAGTGACTCGGCCAACTTGGCGCCGTCTCGGGCACACTCCAGGGACTTGCGGTAATCGCCGGTGATGGTGATGAGGCTCTTGGGACCTGGCATCTTCATCTTCAGATACGCGTAGTGGGGAACCGCCATGAACTTGGCGAGCACGGGCCGGCCCAGCAACGCGTGATATGCGCCGGACAGGTCCACCACCTCGAACCAGATCGGTTCGCGTCGGAAGTGGCTGCTGTCGCCAAACAGGACAATGAGCCAGACCCGGCCAATGGGGGAGCAGGAGAGGCCGGGCACGATGCCGTGGAAGATCGTCCGGGTCGGCTCTAGGTCCTCGGCCTTGAGGCCGAGCTTGGTCATCGTGTCATGGTAGAGGATGTTGATGCTGCTGCCGCCGTCGATGAGGGGGAGAACTTGCATGTGCGCCGTGCGACGATGGTCGGGTTGAGGACGAGGGCATAACCACCCGGGCTTGGCATGACTGCCAGGTGATCCTCCCAGGTCCAGGTGATCGGGCGATCCGACCAGTGCATGAACTCTGGCTTGGCCGGGACGACGGTGTTCACCTCCTGCCGAAGGAGGTGCTCGCTGCGCTTGTCGTCGCCGAGGCTGTTGAAGACGACGTAGGCCGCGTTCTGGTCCGGGTAGGCGTCGTCGCGCATCGCGCCGCCAGCTAGAGGCGGCGGTGGAGGTGGAGGCGGCTGCCCCACACCTGTGGCCGGAGCCAGAGGAGGTGGGACGTCGCCCCTCATGATGCGCTTGGTGATGGCGCACTGCCGAAGCGTGTGTGTGGAGGGTCTTGCGCCACTGTGGTGCTTGCAGGGGGCGTCGAGCATCTGCTCGAAGCTCATGGCGGGTTGCCATGCCATCTTTTCGGTCTGCCGGCGCTTCGCCGCCGGGTCTGCCGCGGGCACGGTGGCCGCGACGAGCCAGTTGTCGTGACGCTGCGCCAGCTGGTCGGCCTTGCGCTTGTTGTTCTGGTGATGCTGCTGCCGGCTGCTTTCGCCAGCCGGCTTCGGAGGGGGAACCGGCTTTGCCTTGCCGGCTTCATCCAGCGCCACCTGGATCTTCATGGCGGAGTCGGCGTTGGCGTACTTGTCCGCCGTTACCATGAGCGCGGCCATGGTGGCCGGCTCGGAGCGTAAGAGTTTGTTCTTGAGGAGGGTGCCCTCTCAGCACCCGCGGACGAAGTACTGAATCGCCTGGACTTCATGGACGCCCTCGCAGCTGTTCCGGAGCTCGGTCCAGTGTGTGAGGTACTCGCGACCGGTCTCCGTAAGCCCTTGCACGCACATGGCGAGCTAGCTAGGGCGGCCGGGGCGCTTGTAGGTCCCCGTGAAGTTGCGGATGAAGGCTTCCTTGAAGTCCACCCACGTGTTGATGCTGCCCGCCGGCAGGCTGTTCAACCACGTGCAGGCTGACCCTTGGAGCATGAGTGGTGCGTAGTGCACGGTGAGACGACGATTGGCACCGGTGATGCCAATGGTCGTGGTGTAGTCGGTGAGCCAGTCTTCTGGCTTTACTGTCCCGTTGTACTTGGGGCTGTCGTGGGGGAGCATGAACCCTTTATGGAAGGGCTCCTCCGGAATGCGTGGGCCGAAGCACGCCGGCCCGATAGCGCCGCTCTCCTCCACCTCCAGGGAGCGAGCGAGATTATCGAGGCAGTGGTGAGTGTCAGTGTCATCGATGGCGTGCGGGCCGAGTCGACTTGCGGCCAGGCCACGGGGGGCCGGGTCGATTGGAGCCGGACGCCGGCCATGCTGGCCGGGCCCATGCCGGATCTCTGGGATGGGCTCGTCGCCCAATCCGCCGCGGCCGTAGCGGTCGGGTGGCGCCGAGACTGGGCTCGGCCGGAGTGCGCCTCACCGGGTGGCAAGGAAGCGGTGTGCAGAAGCTCGCCGGGCCCGCCAAGGCGAGCGGAGCCGGATCCTGCCGGCTTGGCGAGCTGGTTGAGGCGGTCCTGCTGGGTGTTGGCGGTGTGGAGGAGTTCGCGCATCCGCCCGATGTGCTCTTTCAACTCCTCGCCCGTGAGCTGGTCCAGGCCGGCCGCGGCTGCCTAGGCAGCGCGCATGTTCTTCGCTGGGGTCTCGTAGATGGTTGGGACGGTGCCGAGGGCCCGGCCGATCGCGCCTCCCCGGGCACGCACGTCGGCGACCTGGTTGGGCTCAGCCGCGGCAGGCGTGAACCCGTAGGCGGCATTGCGCTCCAGCTGAGCGGTGTCCAGGCGGCGCTGAGTGGCGGCAAGCGTCTCGGACAGGTCCAGCATCTACTGGCGCCTTTCCTCGAGCTGTGTTCGGGCCTCGGCGGTGTTGGTGGCGTCGACATTGGTGTCGATGGGGATGCGGAGGCTCTGCATCACAGCGCACAGCGGATCGGACGGCTCGGTCCGTTCCGCTGCGGCCCTGGCTTCGACAGCCTTCCTCGTCTTGCTCGACGAGGAGGAGGCGCCGTCGCCGGTGACAAAGACCTCCACATGGATGTCCATTCCCCCGGTGGAAACGTCGCCGCCAAGGGAGCGGGGAGAGTCAGAGTAGCTGAGCACCTCGCTGGGGTACTCATTGGTAGCGAACCCATCGGTGATGCGCAGCACAGAGAAGGAGGCGGCCAGCGCGCCGATGATGTTGTCCGCCAGCGTGACAGACTCGTCGGTGTAGGAGAAGGGCCTAGTCTGAAGCATGCTCCCGACCAGCTCCTCGAGCTACCCCACGGTGGGCGCCAACTGTCGTGGTGGGTGCACGGCAAATGCCAAGGGATGGCTAAAAAGAGGAGGAGGCTCGAGGGCGCTGGTGGGCTCCAGAGGCGAGGTTGGCATGAGTGGGCGTGGGACGCCGGACATACCCAGGTTCGGGGCTCTCCAGAGAGATAATACCCCTAGTCCTGCCGAGTGTATTTGGATGATCGATAGTACAATGTCACTCCTGGAGCTGTATGGAGGAGGAAGGAAGCTGGCCAAGGCTTGGGCTGCTCCTTCTCTCCGGTGTTGCTGTTTGGTGGCTAATCCTATGCTTATCGGCTTTCCTCTCGTTTAGGTTGTCTGCTTTGTTGCTTTTCCATATGATCGTGGGCTCCTGGGGGGTTTTATAGACGAACCCCCCGGGGGTACAATGGTAATGTTACAAGTCGGTAAGCCCGTATTGTCGGCGTCCCGGGACCCGGGCTGGGTCCCGCTGAGGGCTTGTGGTTCGCCGGGTTCCCCTAGATGCAGGCCCTGCATGCTTAGGGGAACTGTGCGTCGTCTTCTCGATCGTCAGGGCTTGGCCGAGTCGAGTTGTGTACAGTGCTCTCCGTCAGGCTACCGCTTGCTGTCGTCAGCGGTGAGGGCAAGAGCACTGTAGCCACGCCGGCCCTGGTCAGCGGGTAGGTGAGGGGCACTGTTGCCATGCTCCAGCTAACCAGAGGCATGGGCGGGGCACTATTTCCTCGGTCATCGCTGATTGAAGACTCGTCCGTTCGTACGGCCTGGATGGGACGGGAGCCGAACCGTGGCCGGATTGCGTAGCATGCCACGGGTGGTGCTAGCTTGTTGAGGAAGCCTTGGTCGTGCTGGGTTCGGCCGTCTTGCGTTGGTCGTTGGGGCCGAGTCACCATGTCTTGCCGGGTCGGCGAGTCTGGCCGGGTCGCGGGGCTTGGCCGGGTCGAGCGATCTGGCCAGGCGCGTGTCGGTATTGAGGGGCGATGCCAGCCCTGTTGTTTTTGAAGAGGATCCAGGTTTCGTTGCCTGCCCGGGGTCCATCCCCCTGACACGTCTCTTCAACCTTTCGGGTGAAATTGTTGTAGACATGGTAAGTGTGAGACACTAGAAAAAAAGACACATCTGTGAAATTTTGGGCCGAACATTTTTTTTCTATCATACATATGACACTTCTATGACGATAATTGTGACAAAGCCCGGTACCATCATAGATGTGGTGGGCTCCTACTTCTATGACAAAAAATCATGACAGAAAATGGGCTTTTCGTCCTGGGCAGGCCGGAGATGCAGCTGCATGACATTCTTTAGGCCGTCCATGACGGAAAAAATCATGGTGAAGTGAGGGCAAGGAAAATTTCGGGGAGTTCCCGGTTACGGTGGGAGGTCGGGGACCAAGCGATGCGCGTTTCTCTCGTACACGTACGCGCGCGTGTGCGAGGCGTCGGCTCTAACTGAACCCGAGCGAGGCGTTGGGCTCTAACTGAACCTGAGCGATTGCACTGCAGGCTACGCGTTACTGAACCTGAGTGATCGATCGATGGCTGTTAACGGAACCCGATCGAGCGATTCCTTCGCTACTGCTGCTAACTGAAGCCGATCGATTGGATGAACACTGAGCGTTGCGGGGGGGGGGGGGGGGGTTGATGAATAGTGAGCGGTGGCGTTGCCTCTAGATGAACAGGACCCCGTGGTGTGGTGGAGGGCTGGATGAACAGTAGATGGTGGAGGGGTGCCCGTGGAGGGGTGGTTGAACAGGACCCCATGGTGTGGAGGGCTGGATGAACAGTAGACGGTGGAGGGGTGGTTGAACAGTAGCCGGTGGAGTAGCGCGCGGTGGAAGCTGGATGAACAGGAGCCCGCGGAGGCTGGAGGAGGTCGACGGTAGCCCGTGGAGGCTGGAGGAGGTCGACGGTGGAGATGAATAATATCCCGTGGAGTCCCGTTTTGCGGTACGCCACACCCCTCCCGATGAACAAGACCCCCATTTCGACCGTACAAGGCCCGTTTCATCCGTTTTACGGTACGCTACACCCCTCCCGATCAATAGGACCCCTGTTTCGACCGTAGGAGGTCTGTTTCGTCCATTTTGCGGTACGCCACACCCCTCCCGATCAACAGGACCCCCCTTTCGACCATAGGAGGTCCGTTTCCTCCGTTTTGCGGTACGCCAGACCCCTCCCGATCAACAGGACCCCATTCCGAACGTAGGAGGTCCGTTTCCTCTGTTGTGCGGTACGCCAGGCCTCATTTGCATCGCCTGTTCTGTCCAAGCCCTCCCGATGAACACGACCACGTATTCCGTTTCGACGCAGCCGGTTGGCTCCCACGCATTTTGTTGCCTCCCGATGAACACGACGCATTCCGTTGCCTCCCCATGAACACGACGCATTCCGTTGCCTCCCCATGAACACGACGACGACGCTGTTTCTCTGTTCCGACCCAGCCATGTACACGAGCCCTGGCCGTACGTATGCGCGAGTAGGCGTTCGAGACCCTGCCCGTATGTACGTACGTGGCCGTATTTTCTTTCTTGCACCCTGGCCGTTGTACGTACGTGTACATGCTACGTGCGCATCTCTACTACGACACGTACGCGCCTCTACTACGAGATGTGCACGCCTCTACATCGACCAGTATATATGTACGTACACGTTCGCGACCAGAATGACAACGCTACGTACGCTTCGACCAGGTAGGTCCCGACTGTCAAGCACTTCCTTGTGTGCGAAGATGTAGCTGGTGGGTCCTAGCAGTCAGGGGGCGAATTGTTTTTTTTGCCCGGATGCACTTCCTTGCATGCGAAGATGTAGCTGGTGGGTCCCAGCAGTCAGGGGGGCGAATCATTTTGTTTTTTTGCCCGGACGCACTTCCTTGCATGCGAAGGTGTAGCTGGTGGGTCCCACCAGTCAGGGGGGAAACGTTTTTTTTTTGCAAAATACGGTGGCCCGTCCGGTGAGTCCCTGCTGTCAGGTGGAGGAATTATTATTTTGCGCGTAATAAGGAGGCACATCCTTGCTACGGCCGTGGACCCAGCTGTCAGCGTCTCCGGCACAGTACTCTTCCGATGGAAGTCGGTCATTGACCACATTGACCACGCCGCGCCGAGAGCACCACGCGGTGGACGACGGCGAGGCCTAGGAAGGGGGCGACAAAGAGGCAGGGAAGACTTGGCAATTGTTTCCCACGCCGAGGGGAGTATGACTGTACGAGGGTTTACTGGTTCGTCTGCCGTCGCTGGAGAATAACAACAGGTGTGGGTGAGTAGAGGGATGGCTAGGCCAGCGACGGGAGTACGGTGGGGCGGTGAGGCCTGCGCGGCAGCACAGCCGGCCGTGGGGAGGAGGGAGCAGGCAGTCCCGCCGGCGCTTGTTTAAGCGGCTAGAGCAGGAAGAGCAGAGATTGAAGAAGCACGACGGCCGTTGGATGGACATCCAACAGTCACTGCTTGTGCGTCAACCTTTTTTTAGGAAAGCCTCAAATCTGTGGAAAACAGCATACATCCCATCTGCCATTATTTCTAATAATTTACAGCCCATTTGCTAATTCTTAAGGTTTTTTTGGAACCCATATTCTTTTTGTTAGCATTACAGCCCATATTGTGGCCACGGTTAAAAAATTATACGAAATTTTGCATATTTCGGTGCGGTCCGAACTGTTTTTAATCCCGAAATTTCGACTCACATTCAAGCTGATTTTAAAAATAAATGTATATCAATATAAAATCAAACAAATTCTCCACGCATAAAAATTAATGTAATTTAAAATCTTGAAATAAAAAAAGATATTTGAAACTAATTGCCGGTTTGATGTGTTTTAAAAATGTACATCCCATTTCTCATTACTGATGGGCCATTTTCTCGGCCAGCCGAATGAAAGCTCTCCTAGTCTTGAAAGATTTGCAGCCCAACAGGCCTGACAAAGCGACATACTTGGCAAATCACAAAAAAACTGGGCTGTGGCCGTGGACCCAGCTGTCAGCCTCTCCACGTACAGTACTCTTCCGATGGAAGTCGTTCCTTGACCACGTTGACCACGCCGCGCGGAGAGCACCACGGTGGTGGACGACGGCAAGGCCTAGGAAGGGGACGACGCGGAGCCGGGAAAGACACGGCAGTGGAAGCCCGCGCGGAGAGGAGTACGAGGGTTCACTGGTTCTGCTGTGGTGTGAGGCTGCGGTCGCCGCAGGGCCTGGCCAGTGTTGGGAATAGTAGGGGCGGTGAGGCCTCTGCGGCAGCACAGCCGGCCACGGGAGGCAGGAGCATGCAGCACGACCGGCGCTGCTTTGGGCGGCTGGAGCAAGAAGACCAGAGGTTGAAGAAGCACTACGGCCGTTGGATGGACATCGTACGGTCACTGGAGCTAGAATCGTTCATATTGACTAAGTTGACAAAGCCCTTCGTCCCCGTCAACTTAGTAGGCCCACAAGTCAGCCTCCCACCAAGGTGGGTCCCAGCTAGCCGGGGGAGTATTCATTTTTTTTTGTGCGTAATAAGGAGGCACTTCCGGTGGGTCCGAGCTGACTGCGGGGGGAACGTTTTTTTCGCAAAATACGATGGCCCGTCCGGTGGGTCCCAGCAGTCAGGGGGAAACGATTTTTTCACAAAATACTGGTGGCCCGTCCGGTGGGTCCCCGCTATCAGGTGGAGGAATAATTATTTTCCGCGTAATAAGGAGGCACTTCCTTGCGGCTGCCGTGGACCCAGTTGTCAGCCTCTCCATGTACAGTACTCTTCCGATGAAAGTCGGTAGTTGACCACATTGACCATGCCGTGCCGAGAGCACCACGACGGTGGACGACGGCGTGGCCTAGGAAGGGGACGACACGGAGCCGGGCAAGACGCGGTAGTGGATGCCCATGCGGAGAGGAGTACGAGCGTTCACTGGTTCGGCTGCGGTGTGAGGCTGCCATCGCCGCAGAATAACAGGGGGTGTGGGTGAGTGGAGGGATGGCCTGGCTAGTGGTTGGAGTAGTATGGGGGCGGTGAGGCCTCCGCAGTAGCACAGCCGGCCACGCGAGGAAGGAGCAGGCGGCACGACCGGCGCTACTTTGGGCGGCTGGAGCAAGAAGACCAGAGGTTGAAGAAGCACTATGGCCGTTGGATGGACATCATACGGTCACTGGAGTATTGACTAAGTTGACAAAGCCCTCCGTCCCCGTCAACTTAGTAGGCCCACAAGTCATCCCAACAATATGGTGGGTCCCAGCTAGCAGGGGGGTATTCATTTTTTTGGGTGTAATAAGGAGGCACTTCCTTGCGTGCGAAGATATAGCTGGTGGGTCCGACCTGTCAGCGGGGGGAAAGATTTTTTCGCGAAATACAGAGGCCCTTCCATGGGTCCTAGCTGTCAGGTGGAGGAATCATTATTTTGCACGTAATAAGGAGGCATTTCCTTGTGTGCGGCCGTGGACCCAGCTGTCAGCCTCTCCACGTACAGTCCACTTCCAATGGATGTCGTTCATTGACCATGTTGACCAGGCCACGCCGAGAGCACCAGGGTGATGGACGACGGCGAGGCCTAGGAAGGGAACGACACAGAGCCAGGGAATACTCGGCAGTTCTTTCCAACGCGGAGGAGTATGAGGGTTTACTAGTTCGCCTGCCATCGCCGGAAAATAACAGCATGTGTGGGTGAGTAGAGGGATGGCTAGGCCAGCGATGGGAGTACGATGGGGCCGTGAGGCCTGCGCGGCAGCATAGCCGACCGCGGAGGAGGGAGCAGGCAGTCCCATCAGCGCTTGTTTGAGCGGCTGGAGCATGAAGAGCAGAGATTGAAGAAGCACGATAGCCGTTGGATGGACATCCAACAGTCACTGCTCTCGTGTGTTCACTAAGTTGACAGGGCGTTGCATGTGCGTCAACCTTTTTTTATGAAAGCATACGCGTCAACCTGTAGTAGGCACACAAGTCAGCCTCAAATCCGTGGAAAACAACATACAACCCATCTGCCATTATTTCTAATAATGTACAGCCCATTTGCTAATTCTTAAGAACTTTTTTGGAGCCCATCTTCTTTTTGTTAGCATTACACCCCATATTGTTGCCACGGTTAAAAAGTATACGAAATTTTGCATATTTTGGTGCGGTCAACTGTTTTTAATCCAGAAATATCGATTCACATTCAAACTATTTTGAAAAATAATTTATATAAATATAAAATCCAAATAATTGTCCACGCATAAAATCAATGGAATTTAAGATCTTGTAATGAAAAAAAATTGAAACTAATTCCCGATTTGATGTGTTTTAAAAATGTACAACCCATTTCTGGGAAAACCGAATGAAACTCTCCTCGTCTTGAAAGTTTTGCAGCCCAGTAGGGCCGATAAAGCAAGTAGGCCTTGTTTGGGTATTTTTAGCAAGAAAAAAACACAACTGGGCTCATGATATGGTAAACATAAATAAAACCCTGGCTAGACGGGCCACAGCCCCCGCAGAGCCCCATTGTTACCCTGATCCGTTGCTAAAACTAGTATAAATAACAACTGCTTGTTCCTCAAAAAAAAACTGCGTGACTTGCTGGGTCCCTGGTGTCAGCCGCTCGTAGTGTAATTCTCTCATTTATTGACTACGTTGACAATGGTGTGTGCCCCAGATGTCCAACCATAAGGAGGAACCATTTTTGGGGCTTGTAATAACGAGGCACTTGCTTGCGTACTACCATGACGCTGGTGGGTCCCTACTGTCATCCTCTCCACGTACAATCATCTCCTTGTTCCTCTCGATTGTTGATGATGTTGACAACACAAGAGGGCAGCGCACGGCGAGTGAACCAAGGCTGCAAGGCAGAGGACGACGGCGAGGCCTCAGACGGAACGAACAGGAGCCGTTGAAGATGCGTCGGTCCAGTCGCAGGCGGAGGGGAGTACGAGGGTTGACTGGTTAGGGCGCGGGTGCGTGTTGGGGCTGACGTCGCCAGAGAATAACAGGACGTGTGGGGGAATAGAGGGAGGGACTGGCCAACGTTGGATGGTACGTACGGTAGGGCTGCGGAGGCGCAGCCAGCCATTGGAGGCGGGAGCAGGCGGAGCCGACGGGGTGGTTTGGTTTGGGCGGCTGGAGGAAGAAGAAGACAAGAGATAGAAGATACATGACAGATGTTGGATGTCAATCCAACGGCTGGTAGGCAGATTCGTTTGTTGACTGGCTAGTAAGTCGACACCACCTTGGATAGGCTATTTCCTCGCGGGTCCCAAGTGTCATAATCCAAATCTGTCACGGTCATGCAGCCTTTCCTATGAAAATTTACAGCCCATTTGATGTGCTAGTTCGATATAAGTTTGTGGGTGTTGGTGGGGGCTAATCACTTGGCTTCTGTAATGCACAGTGAGCTCAAGCAGCCGGCGAGAGTGATGTTATTTCCCTTGGTTGGGATTTGTTACAATATTTCACTCTAAATTAAACAAATGGCAAGCCATTTGCCTTGTTTCAAAGAAAATATGACAGTTATAGCCGAGTTGAAAAGGGCAGGAACATCTAACTCCAGCTTACAAACTGTACAAAAGCACGAGGGTTAATTGTTCATCAGGTTTACAAAAAAACCCAGATTGAAAAGGGCAACAACATCTAACTCCAGCACTGTTTTCGGCAGTCACAGTCAAATGGATCGGTCAGGTCCATAGAATGAACATCCTGGGTCGTAAAATTTACTGGATTATGACCACAATATGTTGTAAATAGAAGCCCGGCACGTTTAGAAGCTCTTTTGCCCACCTGAAACTCCTTTTTTTGCTCTTCGACATACCCATCCGTAAAAACCATGCTGCTGATAAACTTAAGCCTGATGGACAATAGTAACCTCGCATTCAGCAAAGAATGTGACAAATCTTGTGTTTGCACGGTTGGCTACATATTGTTCTAGTGTTATTGTCTTCAATCGAATCTCATGAGAAGTGAGAAAAATCCCGATGCTTACGAATCCACTGATTGGCTATAAATTTCTTACCTCGTCCTGTTGCCTAAATAGACATGAAGATTGAAAATAGTTTAGGTCTAAAAGGAGAGTGTCGAAAGAGCAACAGCTGAACGGTTAATTCTAGTACACTATATGCGGGCTTCCAATGTGCGTGAAATTATCACCTTTATATACAACTTCTCCAAACATGGAAAGCATTGCAGCAAGCCAATAATCTTGTTCAGATCAAAACTATTCATTTGGATATATCAGATCTTGACAGAATCCAGCACCATTGATAGGCCATCCATGGAGAAACTCTTCATTGAGCATAGAACATAATATTAGTACAAAATGTGTACCCCAAGATGATATATAAATTATGTGCAGAAATTTAAAATGCAGCTTATGGTTACAAATGTAGATGATAATATAAAGTACCTGAAGAACTGTGGAGCCAAACACCATATTGAAATGAGCATAGAGATCATGTATTACACCCAAGGTCTCCAGTTTAGGCGCAGAGAGGACGGTTATTTGCAACGGTGAATAACTAGAAGGATCAACCTTTGAAGTGAAGGGGCATCTTGGATGATGAGCTGCCTTCCGTCAAAATAAATTCCAATTCTTACAAGGTTAGGCGACTCTATTTGGAGACAACCGATTCTAACTATGAAAACAAGCACCAAGCACTCCAGCGCAGGGAAACTGGAGTGGATGATGCTGTGCAATGAGGCCTCCGATATACGAATCCGCACAAGTGAAAGTTTCTTGAGAAATGGGAGTCGAAGGTTTAGTACCAGATTGTCTGCTAGGTAGCACAACGCAAAGGTGGCGGTGTGGAGAGAGGAGGAAAACCGCGAGATGGACATCGGTGCTGAGGGCACAAGTTCATGACGTTCGATATGTGGTATGTGATTTCCAGGGGAATAGTAGAACTCAAGCAGCTGTAGTTCTGTGAATTCAGGGGATTTCAGCCAGGTGTCCACCGTGCAGGGCATGGTATGCTTGCTCAAGTAGCATGACGGGATGCAGAGGCTTTGAACGGAGCCCTGGTGGGAGGAGATGATGGCTCTAGGGATTTCAAAATCATTGAAGAGAGATAGCTGACGACAGTCGAGATTAAGGGGCACGGCGTGCCATAGAGGGCGCCACCGAATTGAGAGGACTTGGGTGTGGCAGCAATCCTTGGTGGGGAGAAGTGAGATGATCTCCCCAAGGACGGCATCCGGGAGATCGCTGATGCGGCCCACCCGAGATTCTACGGGTTCCTGGGATCCAGTGGGGGCGGGGTCGCTGCTTCTCCCCGCGCTGCCGGGTGCGGGATCTACAACAGGCGTCGCCGCTGGCAGGAGCCTCATTTTCTTGGCACTGGGGTCAGCCGACTCCATTTTCCTCGAGGGCGTCGCGTTGCGCTCACGGATTTGAGCAGAGTAACGAATGATGAGCCTAGTTGTAGTGCGAGCGAAGAAGAAGGGGAGCTGGGGGTTTTCTGTAGAAGTGAGGAAGAAGGGGAGCTGGGGTTTTCTGTAGGAGTGAGGTGAGGAATTTGGGGGTACGAGTGGAGCAAGCTGACGTGAGGTGGGTGGGAGCGAGGAGGAAGAAGAGCACCCAGGTTTTTTTTGGGGGGGGGGGAGGCGCCGAGGTGGTGTGTTGGGTGTGGGTAGCGCCTCTCATTCAGTAAATATATGGGCTTTTGAATTGATTTTACTATTTACTAGTGTGGATCGGCTGTCTTGTCTTGGGCCCAGAGAAACAATTACTACTAGTACAGTGGAGACACTCTATAGCTACCCAGAAAAACAATTACTACTAGCACAGTGGAGACACTCTACCGCTTCTGGCTCCTCCTAGGTCATTGAAACGTCTCCCTCTACTGAATGCCATTATACTTTTGTTCACCGACATGCAGGCCATGCAGCGCGCGGGCCCAAATGCCATCCACCAAATTAGAAGGCAGTATGCAAGCGGAGAGTCACCCCGATCGTAGTGCGGCAGTAACGAGCCGTCGTATCACAAAACCCCACCTCCCCGTAGTCTAAGTTTGACGGACGAAGCAACCATCATTTCACTCTTCGCTGAATCCCCTTCTCCCTCACCGTCTTCAAGAAAGGCAACACTCGCACCTACCACTGTTCTTCTCTCCGAACGAAGGGAAGGTAAGTGGATCCGTGATGTTGGTATATTTTCATTCAGAGAAAAAAAGAACTTTTGCAAAGCAGTAACCGATCCTCACTCTCTTTTTTGTTTCATGGTCATTGCAATTGTGTTTTCCTTTCAGTGGTCTCCTAATATTCGCCAGTTTCATGATGGACCAAGGAGAACCAGGCAAAGATCTGCCGATATTGGAGCAGACGCCCAAGGTGATTTCCTTCTTTGCCGATCTCGATTGTGGTTTTTCATCTAAGTATGCGGTGATTTTTTTTAGAAAAGGAAGTATGTGGTGATTAATAATGCAAAATTTTATTAGCTTCAATGCCATACTATACATAGTGGTTTAAATAACTTGTGTTTCTTATACTAAAAAGTAATTCAGAATTTGTTTCTGTTTCAATTAGAGCCCTGATGCAGAGAAGGATTGTGTGGTTGTACATGTCACTCTCTATGAGGTGTACGACCTGAATATACGCACTGGGAAAACAGTGTTCTTAGACTGTTGGATCCTGGAAGCCATTTGCGGTTATACCAATGAAGAGTTGTATTCCAGCCTCACTGTTGTCAGGCGTGTTGTCCAGGGTGTACTGAAGCACAAGAAGTTCAAAGCTACTCCTTCGTTTGTGAGGCATACTGTTCTTGTCAAGCTTACGCAGGAAGATGACGTGGCATGCCTCCACAAACAAGTTTATCAGCGGCAAGGCCACAAGGTTGTCTTCATGAAGGTTCACAGGATTGAGCTGCTGCGGGACGTCCTCGATGATGTTCATGGCAAGGTCCGTCTTGTGTCCAGCCCAAATTAGATCGAGGCATGAAATAGTTGCCCCAGCTAGTGTTTAATAGTAGTTTGGATTGTGTCTAATTATCCGAACCTTGCCTGTTATCGACCCCTTTGGGGCTAGTACTCTGTTTGAATCCGTCTATGGGAACTGCTGCTACTTTTGTGTGCCCGTGAATCATGTGAGAACCATCATAATTGTTGCTGAAACAGATGCGTCCTCACTAGTTTTTTCATGAATATGGCATGGTAAGACATAAGTTTTCACGGTTTATCATACGAGCAGTGTGTGTTTTGATGAAATAGAGCACTCGTTCGAGAACCGTGCACCGACCTATACATAAGTACTTGTAAACACTGTTGGTGCTACCCCACTTGTAAGCAGTTGTGCAAAACACGACACATTGGCTCAGCTCGCTTCAACACTAGGCTATCGACCAGCTAACAATCAACAACCTGCTGTCTGACATATAAGCAATTATGTATCTTGTTATAGTGGTTCATGCAGTTAATTGAGGCCACAATGTAATAAATTCCAAACGTTCACACGCTAGTCCAGCGCTCATGTGGAACACTCACATTAAACTCGTCTTCATAAAAAACTTGAAAAGCAGAAGTTAAGCAATTTTATACATTTCAATGATTCATAGAACATAACAAACATATACTAGTTCACAGCAAAAGATAAAGTTGTGAGAAGGTTTACAAATCTGGAAAAAACAAGCAAAAGGCTTCTCTGAGCAAAGGGCCACCCGGCAGGCTTAAATTTCCTGGACTTCACTCTGTTTTTTTCTTGTTGCCACCATCCAGGGTTAGGTTCTCTCATTCCAGAATAACCAGTTATAATTGTGGTCTCAGCTGGAATGCTGAACTGAACCATGCAGTGTACAGACCAGGTGAAATTCTTGTGCATTCCACTAAATTTAAGCACCGCTATTTGCAGAAATAAGCAGACCACAATGCCTCTTGTCCGTGCACCTGTCCAAAAAACCGTCGTGCAGCCGTGGCAGCTAGTCCTCGGTCCATGGATGAACTGGTAGAAAGTGCATTCCGGACTAGGATGCAGTTGTTTTCGCTCGTCCCTGCACTGCAATCAGGAAGTAAAACGTACGAATCAACTTCTTTTAGATTGCGTTGGTCATTCTACCTTAGTTACTACCAATGTAGCGATACCTTGAAGACGGGAGGTTAGACGAAGGCAACGAGGGATAGCCATCTCATTTTGCGCAGTTGTACTAAAACTGAGGTGTGTGCTTTTGATTGCGCGGATAGAAACGATACGGAGACACACATCCCAAAATGATATGGAGACAGACATCCCTGTTTGCGCAAATACGAAATACGGTTATTTAAACAGTGACAGATATTACAACTTTCCCCCGTTTCCTCTTAGAACCAAGTCCTAGATTCATGCTACAACTTTCCCACTTTCTTCCCTGTTTGAACCAACGCTTTGAGTCGACTGTATGAACTAGCTTTACTTCTAATAATAGTAGAAGTCTAGGTGGCTTTGGAACAGCGGACGGAAGTAGAAAAGGATCCACACGAAGGGAGCTGGAGCAGTAGAGCATGGCAGGTTTCGAAGGAATATATACCTGAGGGTCGTCGGCATGTGGCAAAGACGGCGTCGGGAGGCTGCATCTTGGCCACAATACCGCAGGGAGGAAGAAGGGGTCGGAGGCCCTCCCAAGCCGGTGTTCTCTCGGAGAGAATGACACGGCCACCGATCGGGACGCGCGGGCAGCCTTTGGTCTCCTCCCTCGCCGCCGGCGACAGCATGAACAATGCACCTACACCCCTGCCTCGGGTGAGGTTGTCCGGCCGGATTTGTGACCAGCCTTCAGCTGAGAGAGAGTGTGGCCACCTATGTCTTGCTTAGATCTAGAGAGCATGAGAGAGTGAATGAGAGGAACCCTAGTAAAGCAAGCGCTAAGGCTCCTGCTTTTATATATAGTGGAGTGATTTTGTTGTACCAGCTTCAAAAAAAATGCGCTCCTACGTGTACCCGTGAGTGGGTGTGAGAGAACTAGTGCGTGCGTGCACCGCTTCTCTTCGTGAGAGTACAATATACTATGCCCAAAGAACGTTCGCCGCAAGAGTAATAGTATAAGTGTGTGACGTGTGAGCTAAAATAAAATGTGCATGCCGTCTTTTGTTTTTTAGAAGTTCTGAGGATAGGGTGTGAAGAGCACATATGTGCGTGATGTCTACCTGTAGATAGACGGTGGGTGCGACGTGCGAGTTTGCGAGAGGACTCGGGAGAGTCGTGACTCGTGAGGGTGCGTGTGCGTGAGAGAGAGGGGGGCACGTATCAATGCAATGCATGTGTTCGTAAATCATTATCCGACAAACGTTTGCCACAAGCCTTTTCCCGACGAACGCCGTAAGAACCGTTAGATCGGCATCCGACAGTGTCAGTTTTGCCATGTCATTTAACAGAACAACCACTCCTCCTACACACAAATCTTCCATGTGAGTGTTAGCAACTACCGTATGCTCCCTCCATTCCGAAATGCAGTGCATATAGCTTTATTGAAATTTCGAACATCGCAAACTTTTACCGAGTTTTCGTGAACCAAATTGCACATGTAGAATACCCTGTATATATATCATTTCATTCATCTTCTAGAGGTAACTATAAAGATGGGTGAGGAGTTTACAAAGAAAGACCATCGTATCACCCGCAACAATTTCAAGCATCCTTTAGTGTCGAGGAATATCATAGGAACTCTATATGATATGATTTTTATAGGATTTTTTCCTTTAGAGCCAATTGGTTCATAGGAATAGATTCATATACTCCACATTTCAAAGGAAATAAACATGATATCATTTCTATAGCTTTAGAGCCACTTGGTTCATATGAATGGATTCATATACTCCCTTAATTTCAAAGGAAAATAAACATTAGCGTATATTCAATAGAAAAGTTCCTATGATATGAACCAAATTACATCTCTTTTCTAATCCCTCCTCATAGGAATTGAGATACATGTCATCTCTAGATTCAATATAAAAGTTCCTATGATGTGAACCAAATGACATCTCTTTTCCAATCCCTACTCATAGGAATTGAGATGCTCCATGTCATCTCTTTCCCTACAACTTCCATGTATACATCTTCTATTCCTAAATAGATAGTACAACCCACTAGTAGTTTTTTTTCCAAAACATGCAACTATGGCACAAGAACTATATAGTGTGCCAATAACTTTGAAAGATGGTCGCTAGATGAAGCTAACCCAACAGTGTAGAGATAGGAAAATCCGAGCACTACTGGCCGTTGGATATCATCAACATTCCACCAGATCTGCCACATGTACAATTTAGAAGACTCCATGGTTGAACTTAAGCATAATGCACAAACCTCAAAACACAAGCACTTCTCCTTTGTTCTAGAATCTTCTGTATCATAATTGATTATTTTTTTCTAAATGAATTGCCATTATTTGTTTTTTACTTTATGATTTACAATGCACAACCCCATGAATCTTAACATTTTTATAAAACTAATTGATTTTGAATGAGGTGAACTATAAGAACTATACAAACATCTACATCATGCATATATGACTCAAAGCTTTACATGCTATAGTGTGTATTTATTCATAATTTGGTTTCGAAATCTCATGCGTTCAATACATGTGTACCTTACTAGTTTTGAGTAGAGTAGCAAATTTCATGCGGCCCCGGGTATATCAAAATGAACGGCCCATGCATCATTGCCTTTCGGTCGAATATACGCCCACAATTTTTTGTACGTACTATATCTCCACTGGTCCCCGAACCCAAAATGCTGCCTCGTTCTCGTAAAACCAAGCGGCCCACACATATTTAAGGCGTCGACTCGAACCCATTTACTATGATGTGGCCCCGCACGCCGTAGTACTCCTACAAACCCTACCGCCGCACTCATCATTAGTTTTCTTCAAGAGGACGAGGGATAAGCCGATTTGTAGTGGAGGCGCTTTCAAAAAAAGGATCTGTAGTGGAGACCCCTACCCTAGTGTGCCCTAGGTAGCTGCCACACGCATCATTGTTTTCTCTTTTCTTTATGTTCTTGCACCCTAGAGAGAAATGATGGTTGCTTCGTCCGTCCAGCACTCCAGCTTAATGCAGGAAAGGTGGGGCTTTGTGATTTGACCCCTCATCGCTCATTTTCTACTACTGCGCGCTATGACCGGGGTGCCTCCAATTCCAACCGCTGCTCTGAACTGTAATTTGGTGCATTGCACGTGGAACAAGACGGTGGATGAGCCACATGTCGGCCAAAGGGAACCTGTTAAGTGTGTCGCCATTTCGTGTGCGGACTGACCCTGCTTGAGTTGCTACGCCAACACGACAGGAGCAGCCTACCACTTGGTTTTGCTCCTTGGTGAATCCCGACTATATTGATCTAAAAAGATACGTGCTGAACTACCCTCTCCGTCTCGGTTTTTTATTTTTAGGCGTCTCGGTTTATAGGGCCTGCACGTAGTTCTAGGTCATCCATTTGACTAACTAAATATGAGTTACTATGTCACAAAAAGTATATCATTGGATTCTTAAGCGGATGTAGTTGTATTTAAAAGTCGAGGGCGGGGCTTTTCCTGCGCGGTAGGCGGCGGGGCAGTTCCACCTAGTCGGTTCGACAGAGACGCGAGAAGACGAGGGAGTAGGCTGCTGCAAACGTAGGGCTGTGTGATCTGACAGCGAGTTACTGCTGGATAGGTGAGGCCCTGTGATTTGACTTGCCATTATCATTTTAACTGCGGCGCTACGACCGGCGTGAGTCTCCCAATTCCTTACCACCTCCATACAGGTGCCTCTCCCAATGCTCCACCATGTAGTAGAGGCTGGCTCTTGCATGAGAGCCTACTTCTCCACTTTTTCCTTGCCTCTCTTTCCTCCACATATGCAAAAATGCCATGTAAAGCGCACTATTGTACTTACTTTTACTTGCTCCTACAGGTGCTAAGCTTGCCACATAGGCATAAAGTCTGATGTGGCAAGTTAATAAAGAAGAGAGAGACTAGTTTGGTGACCCAAGGAAGAAATGGTGCTAAGCGCGTGTACCTAGATGAAAAGACAATTTTGAGTCTATAGCTAATTAAGTGAAGCAAACTTAGTAACACCATTTCATTGCAAGAGGTCACTCCTTGGCAAATGCAACAAATACTAGTACGTACGAAGAAAGAGATAGAGAGGAGTAAAAAATACACTTATAGCCAACCTTATAGCCAACCTTGTTGTAGTATGAGTGACTAAGTGATGACTATGTATGACATACCAACATCAGATAGCCTAACGCAACATGTTAAATCTCCAAGGGCGCGACCGCACGAGCGACACGATGGTCGTGGTAGGCGCGACCATGATACGGGCTGCTGGCAGCCCTTGGATCTGAGAATAAATGGTCGCATGCTAAGTTGCTGAAAATTTGCAGAATAACCCTCCAGGATAGGATATTCACCCATAGGTCTAGAATCACGCCATGCAACCGTTCGATCTCAGATCAAAGGGATCTCGGAAGCCCGTATCATGGGAGAATGGAAAGCCACCACCCTGCCGTTCGCACGCTGGCAGTTCGCTCCTACTCGTCCCCGCACGTCCTTCAATACTACAACGGTTCGCTCCTAGTTGTCCCGTCCATTCACATTACGGCAGTTCCACTAATCCTAACCCTCCTCCCAAATCCATGGCGTCCCAAATCTCCACGATCGGCTGTGAGTACAAGGTTAGAACCATCACTGGCTATGACTTCGACGTCATCTACACCTGTTCTTCCGCGACGGTGAAAGGATGCCTTTCTCGCTTTAGACGCATGTTCAAAAACTCAGATGATGAGTGGGTCGCTGGGCTAGATGTTGAGTACACCACAGTCCTGGGACGAGAGAAGGATCTAAAGGACGAAGAGAGGAAGAAGCCCGCCGTGATCCAGGTTTGCGTACATAACATTTACTTGGTCTACCACATATTCCATGCCGACGTTGAGTGCCAGGATTTTAAGAACTTCCTCAAGGACAAAACAGTGAAATTCTTTACTGTAGACTTTAAGAACGACAAAGAAGTCCTGGGTCGGATAGGCCTCGTTGTAGGCAACCCCTTCGACCTCCAGAAGAATCGACTGGTGCCCTCTCGTCAGCCTTCAATGCTGACCCTGGCAGGAGCCATGGTTCATCCTTCATACCGTAAACTAGAGAAACCTCATTACAGGTTTCATCATCATGCATGGCAGCGGAATGTACTAGATATAGGCCACATCCACTATGCTGCAATGGATGGCTACCTTTGTTTCAATATCTACAAGGGTTGGATGAAGAGCAACAGCCAAGTGTGCGGTTTAAGCAAAGAAGTATCGGCCAAGAGGAAGAGGGACAAGGACGAGGTCGAGGACGTGGACGAGGACTCCGAGTAAGGTGGCAGTGTCGTTGCTCATGGTGGTTCTAAACTTCTAATGCAGTGTCTACCGGATTAGTTGCATAGTTTAATTTCAGGTGTGCTTAGTTTAATTTGAGGGGTGTGTTGTGCTGAGCCCCCAGCAGAACTATGTTATGTTTCTTCTCGTTAATTTAACTCTTCAGTATGTACATACTACTAGTATTTCTTTTAATAGAATTTAGCACCCCAATTAAGCACGTACTAGCTTTTTTAATAGTACTATGTGCATAATTTGGCAACGAGCGCTCTCTATATGTACCACCTTTTTTTTAATTTCAATTTTTTGCTCCATGGCGCAATCCATTGATAGTACTACTATACAAAAGTATACATTTTTTAAAAGGCTAGAGTACTGTTCATCACATATATAGCCAGTTAAATTCTCAACCTAGAACGACGTGCATGCCATGTAGTAAACCGATACGGAGGAAGTATAGTAAAAATGAGGTGATTTTACCGAGCGATCGGCGGGGGAGCATGGCCTGTCATGCGGTCCCACATGTCATGATGTACCAAGGCGATGCGCGTGTCCCTCTTGAGGCAGAAGCAATACTACGTGGTTTGAGATGATTGCGAACCGAAGTGTGAAATAATGGTTGCTTCGTCCGTCTGGGAAGGTGCGGCATTGTGATTTGACGTCTCATTGCTCATTACTACTACTGGGCCGGTATGAGTGGGGTGCGTCCCCCTGCTGTTCTGCACTATTATTTGGTGCTTGACATGTCAACCCGGTTGCTATATGTCACACATGTCGGCGACATGAAGTATAGAATTCATGAAAGGGAGCGTCGATGGAGAATTCATGAAAGGGAGCAACTTAGTTTTGGAAAAATCTGTTTTACGTAGTACGTACCCACTAGGGTTTATAGGGCTCATCTAAAAAACATTCATTTTTCCATTTGATAAGTCTCAATTCTACTATACTAGTAGTAGTGCCATTGCATGTTGGATTTCGAGGTGCGTTAGATCACCCGACGCAAGCAGTGTCAAGAGGAAACTAACAAATGCATGTACAAGTTCATAGAAATTTAGTGGTCATTCATGCATTCGTTCTAATTAATGCCTCGGTAAACATAACTTCTTGAGAAAAATGAGTGTACTAATTACTTGTGTAAACTATGAAATTAATTCGACCACTCACCGTCTACCTTGGTTGGAGAGTGAGGGAGTCCCGGATTAGGGGGTGTCCGGATAGCCGAACTATCACCGTTGGCCGGACTCCCAGACTATGAAGATACAAGATTGAAGACGTCATCTCGTGTCCGGATGGGACTTTCCTTGGCGTGGAAGGCAAGCTTGGCAATACGGATATGTAGATCTCCTACCATTATAATCGACTCTGTGTAACCCTAGCCCTCTCCGGTGTCTATATAAACCGGAGGGTTTTAGTCAGTAGGACGAACAACAATCATACCATAGGCTAGCTTCTAGGGTTTAGCCTCTCTGATCTCGTGGTAGATCTACTCTTGTACTACCCATATCATCAATATTAATCAAGCAGGAGTAGGGTTTTACCTCCACCGAGAGGGCCTGAACCTGGGTAAAAACATCGTGTCCCTTGTCTCCTGTTACCATCCGCCTAGATGCACAGTTCGGGACCCCCTACCCGAGATCCGCCGGTTTTGACACCAACATTGGTGCTTTCATTGAGAGTTCCTCTGTGCCGTCACCATCAGGAAGGATGTCTTGTCCCGTCTTTAAAGATGGCACCGTTGCTAAAGGAGCTTTGGCCATCGGCCAAACTCTCCGACTAGGCGGTTTTCTTATGACCGCCTGTTCGGCCGCCGCGCGGACGATGACTTCTCGGGTCATCGAAAGCAATCTTCACGTTAACTCGGAACTTGCCGAGCAGCTAGATCCGGTGGAGCTCTCCTCCTTAAACGAGCTCTTGGATCGCATCGCCGCCCTGGGAGTCGCTATAGACTACGATCAGATTGGGCTAAAACCGATCTGAGAGAGATCAACTCTCCCCAGGCTACCCACCACATTGCTGTGGTAGAGGAACAGTACGGCGACCCTTCTTTTATATTAAGGACTAGCTATGTACGGATTCCCGACCCCTCCATGCCGGATTCCCGCGGAGGGATGGACGTCGATCAAGTCCTGAACCTAAAGTTAGGCAGCGGGCCGGATTCATTGGACAATATCCAAAAACCCAAGCTTCCAAGTTCGGAAACTTTTCGGCCCTTGAGTCTTAGATTGGACGGGGTTCCGAATTTAATTCCATCCGCCCACCAAACATAAGCAATCTATCCCGAATCCGGCAAGAGCCCGCTAAAACAGTACACCATTACTGGGCCAGATTCCTCCTAGTTATGGACAGGATAAAGGACTGCCGCGAGGAAGACGCGATTTCACTTTTCTGCAATAATTGCACGGACAAGGGAATCCTAAACGCCATAAGTCGTCATGAAATTACACGCTTTGCCGACTTGGTGTCCATAGTACAAAAGTACTATGCGATGGAGAGCGCCTGGAAAACCGAAACCAAATTTTGGGATAATCCAGCCCCGAATACAACCCTAGTCCGAAATAAAAGGGTGCATCATCGCCAGGCACCTGGGTTAAATACCAAAAAGCAAAAAAACCCTAAAGGGCACGGAACCGTACTGGAGGGATGGCTCAATGGACCCTACGAAATTCATAGTACAGAGGGCGCCACTCCAACTCATAGCCTTCGAGCATGTTGGATACTACGGCAGGTGGCCAAAAGTGGCGAAGAGCTTCTAGCTCCAGAGAACCAGCCCAGCAACACCAGTACGGTATTAATAGTCTTCGAGACTTTCGCATCAAATAATATGCGGAAACGAACACTCCGCAGCCTTGCCGAAGTCTACCAAGTAGCAACAATAAATCCATGGAGTGACACAGCTATTACCTTTAACACTAGTGACGAACCTAAATTCTGAACAGCCCGAGCACCAGCCGCATTGGTCCTCAGTCCAATAGTGGACAGCTTTCGCCTTACCAAGGTACTCATGGATGGCGGCAGCGGATTAAAGCTCATTTACGAGGAAACCCTTCGAAAAATGGAAATAGACTGGAGCCGCATTGAGCGAAGCAGCACAACCTTTAGAGGAATAATCCCTAGTCGGGAAGCATGCTGCACAGGAAAAATTACACTGGATGTGGTGTTCGGCTCGCTGGACAATTACAGGTCCGAGGAGGTCACGTTCCAAGTGGCCCCGTTCAGCAGCGAATATCACGCTTTATTAGGGAGAGAGGCATTCACAATTTTTCAAGCTATACCTCATTACGGGTACATGAAGCTCAAAATGCCCGGGCCCAACGGAATCATCACTCTTGCCAGTGATCCAGACATAGCACTCTGCGCCAAAAATAAGACAACCGCAATAGCCCTCGAGGCACTATCCGAAGCCCTAGCGGCCGAGGAACTCACTGCGCTGCGCTCCACGGTGAATAGGGATGATGTGATACTCGATAAGAGATGCAAGTCCACCTCTTTTAAACCAGCGGACGAAATAGTCAAATTCCAAGTCCATCCAACGGACCCTACAAAGACGGCATCCATTGGGGCACAGTTAAACCTTGATGTAGACGCTGCACTACGAGAATTCCTATGGGAAAATTGGGACATTTTTGCCTGGCACCCTTCAGACATGTCAGGAATCCCACGCTGGCTGGCCGAGCACAGCCTAAATATCCTAAAAGGATTCAAGCCAGTCAAACAGACTCTTCGGCGATTTTCCGAACCCAAGAGACAGGCAATGGGAGAGGAGCTAGCCAAACTATTGGAAGCCGGATTCATCAGAGATATAAAACATCCGGACTGGCTAGCAAACCTGGTGATGGTACCAAAGAAGGATAAATCCTGGCGCCTATGTGTCGACTTCAATGACCTTAACAAGGCTTGCCCAAAGGATCCCTTCCCCCTCCCCCGCATCGATCAAATTATCGATGCTACCGTAGGGCACGGTTCATTGTGCTTCCTCGACGCATACTCCGACTACCACCAAATCAAGATGGCAGAGCCAGACCAAGCCGCAACGGCATTCATCACTCCATACGGCCCATTCTGCTTCAACACAATGCCATTCGGGCTCAAAAACACTGGCGCAACATATCAGCGCATGATTCAGACATGTCTGGCAAACTAGATCGGCAAAACAGTGGAGGCATACGTAGACGATGTGGTCGTGAAATCCAAGCATGTCTAAACTCTAGTAGACGACTTGAGGCTCACATTCGACAATCTCCGAGCATATGACATTAAGCTCAACCTGGAAAAATGCGTTTTCGGCGTACCAGCCGGAAAGCTCTTGGGCTTCATCGTATCCGGTAGAGGAATTGAAGCAAACCCAGCCAAGATCCGAGCTCTGTCACAATTGGATATCCCAAAAGACCTCAAACAAATACAAAAATTGACTAGATGCGTGGTGGCTCTAAGCCGCTTTATCTCCCGTTTGGGAGAAAAGGCATTACCCCTTTATCACCTCCTCCGGCGCACCGAACATTTCGAATGGACGGATGCTGCCGCGGCCGGACTCGAAGAAATAAAAGCCATATTGGCAACAAATCCGGTCCTGGCCGCACCCAACATGGGCGAACCAATGTTATTATATATCGCGGCAACACATCAAGTTGTAAGCGCGGTGCTCGTCGTCGAACGAGAAACGGACGGACACAAGTTCCCCCTTCAAAAACTAGTTTACTACGTGTCCACTGTCCTAACTCCATGCAAGTCCCGGTATCCACATTATCAAAAGATAGCGTACGCGGTGTTCATGGCATCCCAGAAGCTGCGACACTACTTCCAAGAGTGTTTGATAACAGTAGCCTCCGAAGTACCTCTTAATGACATTATAAACAACTGCGACACAACGGGCTAGATTGCCAAATGGGCCATCGAGCTCCTCCCATTCGACATAACCTATAAACCACGGCGAGCTATCAAGTCGCAAGTTTTGGCTGACTTCGTCGCTGAATGGACTGAAGCCGAACTCCCTAAAGAGTACGGCGCATATTCCAATTGGATCATGCACTTCGACGGCTCCAAAATGTTGGCCGGCCCGGGGGCTGGCGTCGTCCTGGCGTCCCCAACCGGAGACACAGTCCAATACGTACTCCAGATAATGTACACGGACTCCAACAACGCAGCCGAATACGAGGCCCTTCTACATGGCCTCCGGATGGCGGTCTCCATGGGCATTAAATTCCTAGAGGTGCGCGAGGATTCGAACCTCGCGATATCCCAAATAAATGGAGACTTCGACGCCAAGGATCCGAAAATGGCAGCTTACCGTAACGCCGTCCTAAAAATGTCAGCTCGGTTTGAAGGGCTCGAATTTCACCATATAGCCCGGGATAATAACCAGGCGGCAGACGTATTGGCACGCATCGGCGCGAAGCGCGATGCCGTCCCTCCCAACATCTTCCTGGAGCGGATTTTCAAGCCATCCGTACTATGGGAAGGGGAGTCCGGAAACAACATTCCGGACCCAACCGCACCGCCCGACACCGAACATTCTGACACAATCGGTGGTTCTGCCAATGAAATAACACATTCAGCCCACAAAATAATGGCAGTCTTCGCCCCGTGGACGGAACCATTCCTAGCCTACTTAACTAGGTAGGAACTTCCCGAGGACCAAAACGAGGCCCGCTACATAGTATGGCGATCTAAAGCCTATAAGGTCCATGAGGGAGAGCTTTATAAGAAAAGCACAACCGGAGTCCTTCAAAGGTGTATCTCCGAAGAGGAAGGGCAAAATGTTCTGGCTGAAATTCATGCCAGACTCGGTGGGCACCACGCCGCAGCCCGGGCCCTTGTAGGCAAGGTCTTCCGTACAGGATTTTATTGGCCGACGGCCCGGGCAGATGCTCAGGACTTAGTCCAACGATGCGTCGGTTGCCAGCTCTTTGCTAATCAAAGCCACATGCCACCCACCGCCCTCAAAACTATACCCATCACCTGGTCGTTCGCGGTCTGGGGACTTAACATGGTTGGACCCCTTAAAGGAGGAACCCACAAGCAAAAATACCTATTGGTCATGGTGGATAAATTCACCAAGTGGATAGAGGCCAAGCCAGTTAAGACGGCCGAATCCGGACTCATGATAGACTTCATATCAGGGGTAGTACACCATTACGGCGTCCCCCATAGCATCATCACTGATAACGGCACGAACTTCACGGCCGACGAGGTTAAACTATGGTGCAAAAACATGGGCATCAAGCTCGACTACGCTTCAGTCTATCACCCTCAAACTAACGGTCAAGTCGAGCAAGCAAATGATCTAATCATGAGCGGCATTAAACCCAGACTAGTGCGGTCCCTCAAGGAATCTAACACGCACTGGGTAGAGGAACTCGACTCCGTACTCTGGGGGCTGCGGACCACGCCGAATCGCACTACCGGATTCACACCATTTTTTATGGTATACGGCGCAGAGGCAGTTTTGCCCTGCGATATAATTCATGACTCACCTCGCGTGCGCATGTACGAAGAAAGAGAAGCTGAGCTGGATCGGCATGACAGTTTGGACGCCTTAGAGGCGGAGCGTGACGTGGCAAAAGCTCGTTCCGCATTCCATCAACAGCAGGCTCGAAGATATCAAAGCAGAGAAGTACGGGCCAAAACTTACAGTGTTGGCGAACTAGTTCTACGCCTGCCAGACAAGAAAAAGGACAAACTCAAGCCCAAATGGGAAGGTCCCTTCATCATCGACCAAGTCCTGACCGGCAGAGTGTACCGTCTGCGAAACGCATCGGATAACCGACTCGAGCCGAACCCATGGAACGCAGCCCGTCGCCGAAGATTCTACGCCTAGCGTCGGATTCTGAGTTTGTCTCCTTCCTCCGTCTACATTTTATACTTTAGCTGTCTTTTATTCTCTCCTTCTCCCTCCTTTTTTCTTAAAGCCTTTGGAGGCTCGTCTGCGCATTGTTCGCACACACTTGACGTGCTACTCGCGCTCATTATACCTGGGGGCTTCTTTAACAGAAGCTTATTTATACAGGCTTTATGCCCAACACATGTGTCACACTTCCGCATGTACCTCTTATTCACCATTATATGCATCATATGACTTAAGTTTTGGGCAAGCTGGGTTGCCTGGCTCCTGTGCTTACACCTATGTTCCCGATTGTTCGGCTAGGTGGTAAAGGGAGCACCTCTGCGATTGTTACTACCGGGTCAGCCGGATGTGTACCTCAGACTGGGTGAAGCCGAAAGCTAGCGTTCTTAAGGGAATATTCGGTCGGTGAACTAAAAGACGATTTCTTACCTACTTATTTATCTGCCCCCAGATGCTTTCCTGCTTTTTTCGCAGTCCGGACATGCACTTTAGGGCATGCCTCCCAGGGAAAGGAACCCCTAACGGAACTATTCTCCCCGGAAGATGTTTCTTAATAACCATGTAATATAACATAACTAGTTGGGCACTTGTCTGATAAAGCACTAATGACCCCTATGCCTGGTCTCCACGCATGCCCCGGTTTTTTATATAACTGCGAGGGTATTCGGACACACTCCGGACTGTCGGGTCCCGAGGTTGAAGCGAAAAGGTCCGCTACGACAAACGATCTACAATCCGGCTAGAAGGCATTTTACATGTCATTTCAAATTTCATAGTCAAATTGACTCATTGTATTCCTCCTCAATACCATCTAATAGGCTGTCTAGCTTACAGTCCCGCTGGGAATACTTTGCGGCCAACTCTACTTGGCCATACACTAAGCTCATAGGGATCTCCTTCCCATCGGGCCCCATAGGTCCGACCTCGGCCATGTGGTTTGGATCAGCCTTCGTGTATCGCGTCTTTACCATGGCCCAGGCCTCCCAGGCGCCTTGACGGCAGGCCGATATCTTCCATAGCCGGAAGCGCCGCCGTGCTCCCTGAAGCTTCTCCGCAAGCTCTCCAGGGCCTTCGCGTAGGGAGATATATGGCCACAAGGCCTGGGCGATGCCTCTCATCACCTGCCGAACTCGTTCGTGCAGCTGCAGCAGCTCGGGAAGTAGGTCACCCGCTGAACCGGGCATTTCCTCTGCAGGACGACCTGTGAGCACACCTACCGACATATTTCTGTTAGTCGACTTCCTCGCTGAACTCTTTTTTAAGGTTCGTTCAAGCACTTACTGAAAATGCTGGGACGAAGCCGCCGATTCTCCTTAACGGAGTCAGACAGCTGGGCACGAACATCTTTTAGTTCCTCGCCCAGCTGGGTGTTGGCATCTTGGAGGTTATTTTTCTCTTGCCGCACCCTCGTAAGCACATTCTTGCCGGCTTTTAACCGGCGCAGGAGCTGTTGCTTGTCCGGATCTACCCCGGCGCCATCTGCAATGTTATTGTTAGACTTATACACACGCCGCACTTTGCAAACTACCTCTCTTTTAAAGCGTATATTACCAGAGGGGGTCTCTGTGGCTTCCCCTGTCGCGGCTAGTGCGACCTCAAGTTGGGCCTTGCACTCTTGAAGCTCCTGGGACAGTTGGGTATTCTTTTTTGTAAGATCCTGCATAACAAATGATCCTTAAATCAGTTATTCTAACTATTTTAAGTCTCGGGGGCTACTGGCATATATAACTGTCAAAATCCCTTACCCATATGTCTTTCACATACTGCTCCGTGGCTCTGGCTAGACCATCTTGAGCGGCACGGAGGTGCGCATCTCCCGAATTAAAGGCATTCAATGCCTCTTGGGAGAAACATGCATCACGAAGAATTGTCCGGCGACGCCTATGATTCATGGCGCTCTCCACCTCAGATTTGGTGGCGGACAATCTGTCGGCATCCTCCGTTGGAGGAGCATCCGACGCGCGCCTTGTGTTCGCCTCCCCTTCCGGACCTGGCTTTGGAGCCTGGCCGGCGGAGGCTCGATTGGCAACCTCTCCGGACACAGTCCAGCGAGCGCTCTTTTTCCTGGAAAAATCATGAGCGTTAGTATGCCTTCCAGGAATCTTTCCTTGAAACACGGTGGCGCGCCATACCGTTGCGGCGACGTCTCGATCCGCACTGCACTTCTTTTCTGCCTGCTGGGCCGAGCTGCCCCTTGTTGGCCAGCTGCCGCGGGCTCGGCTTCCCGCCTCAAAGGCACCTCCTGCGGAGCACCATTGGTATGCGGTGATCAGAAATAAGCACGGATGGGTCATGGTATCAGGACTTCGGTCACAGTTACCTGGGAAGCCGGAAATATTCCGGGGTAGTCGGCCGTAATGGCGACCAAAGCATTGTCGATGCTGAGTTGGTAGAACACCCCATCGATCAGCTCCACCTTTATGTTCGGATCCTCTTCGGAGACTGGATTGAGGGACCGTTCCGGATCCTCGGGTTGTGGATGCGGGCTGTGTATATCCTCTACGGCCCGGCGCAGTTCCTGCGTCGAAATCACAAAATGAGATACTTAACCATGGGAATGGGGATCGGATAGGCAAAAAGAAATGTCTGCTTACCCAGCTTCGAGGATTGTTCATAGAAAATACGTTCAGTGGACTAACACGGAGAAAATCCTCCTTTTCCCCTTTGTACAGGCCGGACAAGATCTTCACCAGATCGGCGACCGATCCCGGCCCCTTACGGCCATGGCGGGTGGCATCATCCTCCCTGTTGAAATCCCACATGGGGTGGCCCCTATACTGGAGCGGCTGCATCCCCCGCATAATGCATGTGGCCATGACTCCGATCATAGTCAGGCCAGAATGAGCTAATAACCTTATTTGGCTCATCAGGTAGAGGACGTCCCTGTCATTTTCCCTCTGGGGGCTCCGCGGTCGCCAGCTTAGGCGTTTCTTCAAGGGAGCATTGCTGAACTCCGGGAGGCCGATCCGAATGGGATCCAGTAGCGGGGCATCTTCTACATAAAACCATTCCGAAGGCCAGTCTTCGAACGCCTTCTTCGGGGTTCCGGATAGATATCTGGTCCCAGTGATGCGCCATAGTTCGGCTCCGCCCACTTGATATATTGACCCCTCATGAGAACGGGGTACAAGGCAAAACAATCTCTTCCACAACGTGAAATGGGCCTCAATGCCCAAAACAGTTCGCAAAGTGCCACGAAGCCCGCAATGTGCAGAATGGAGGCAGGCGTAAGGTGGTGCAGCTGGAGGCCATAGAACTCCAGGAGCCCCCGGAGAAACGGATGTATTGGAAATCCGAGTCCTCTTATCGAATAAGAGACAAAGCATACTCGCTCTCCTTTGGAAGGATCGGGGACGCTCTCCGCTTGCTTTCCGCCCTTATAGGTGGCGAGTCCGGCTCGAACCGGAACCATGAAGGCTGGGGAAAGAAATCCCTTGGTTTGGAGCGTCACTAGCTTGCTATGCGGGACTGACCATCTCTCCCAATCCCCAGGCTGAGAGCTGGGAGCATGAGAGGAGGAGCCGCATCGACTGTCCATGATGGAATGGATTTTTGTCAGAGGCGCTCCGATGAAAGCTTGCGGAGGAGGGATGGTGTGATTCGGATCTAGATCCTCGTCTCTTTTTATAGGTGGCTCATTTGCGCAGCTAGGGGGAAAGTGTAAAAATACCCTAGCTTTTCGCATTCGTTCGACACGTGGAAGATGACCATTATTGGGCGTGGAAGCCAAGGAGCGCAACATTTATAAGAAGCCGGACACTATTCGACAAGTATATGGAATTTGGAGAAGAACCCGCCTCGCAATGCCGAAGACAATCTACGTGCCGGACTCATCGTCATTGAAGCCTGGTTCGGCGGCTACTGAGGGAGTCCCAGATTAGGGGGTGTCCGGATAGCCGAACTATCACCGTTGGCTGGACTCCCAGACTATGAAGATACAAGATTGAAGACGTCATCCCGTGTCTGGATGGGACTTTCCTTGGCGTGGAAGGCAAGCTTGGCAATACGGATATGTAGATCTCCTACCATTATAACCGAATTTGTGTAACCCTAGCCCTCTCCGGTGTCTATATAAACCGGAGGGTTTTAGTCCGTCGGACGAACAACAATCATACCATAGGCTAGCTTCTAGGGTTTAGCCTCTCTGATCTCGTGGTAGATCTACTCTTGTACTACCCATATCATCAGTATTAATCAAGCAGGAGTAGGGTTTTACCTCCACCGAGAGGGCCCGAACCTGGGTAAAAACATCGTGTCCCTTGTCTCCTGTTACCATCTGCCTAGACGCACAGTTCGGGACCCCCTACCCGAGATCCGCCGGTTTTGACACCGATAGAGAGATTTTGAAATTGGGCCATAAACTGGAAAGGAGGGAGTGGTAACTTTTGTCTCGATTATTATTTGTGGCCTTGTATAGATGCAAAATGTATTTTTTTATAGTGGCCTTGTATAAGTAAATGGAGGGAGTACTAACCAAAGTAGTACGTAGTAGGGACGAGGAGTAAACGTAGGGAGTAGTAAAATTTTCTCCTCGTGCTGCGAGCCACCGCGCGCGTGGGCAAGGGAGCGGGCGTAAAGGCGTATAGTAGTAGTGGTAGTAGTAGTACTACTACTACTCGTAAGCAAGCTTCACCTCATCCCGCGAGCCACCGCGCCCGTGAGCGGGGGAGACGACGTACTAAGCAAGCTTCTCCTCGTTCAGCGAGTTGACGGGACACATCAAAAGTACTCCAGTGTATAGAGCCTTGCCTCTAAGGTAGGCCCCACATGGTTTGCCTCTTTTTTTAATTTAACATAACGCATCAAGTTGCAATTTGTTTGTTCACCCGTGGTAGACGATCCTCCCTCCACCAAGTGGACAACTAGTACACGTGCCAAATTACCACGTGGGCTGCCTTTTTCGTACAGAAATGAGCTCCACCGTGTACCCACGCGGGTGTGGTTGGGAAAGAGATGGGAGTACGTGCGCCGTGCATGCACCTCTTCTCTTCATGCACGTCCCCCACCTATGTGGGTGTGTGTGAGAGAGATACAAACCTAGACATAATGCACCGTCCATCCCCATGCCTCCGCCCAGTCACCACCACGCCCCACTCCTCCTCACCTTATCTCTCATCTTTCTCCCTACATTTTTATATACAAGGGGCCACTATCAAAATTACAATTTGCAGATATACAAGGCCACTAACACTAATCGATGCAATATTAATGGTGTTTGCCTCATGGTACTAGCAAAGGAGGACATTAATTATCCCTTGCATCCATGCGGGAGTTTGTAAAAAATGCATCTTGATGTTCCGTGCAATGCTTTGCTAGTCCATGAAAACAACACATGGCAAAATTCCACGGCAAACGAGGGATTTGAATCTGTTGGGAGGGGCTATTTGGATCTTACTCGGGGTAGCCAAAATATTGGCGACCATTTTGTCCACCGGTGCCTTTGCCACCGATGAACGAGGACTGGCTCGGGTGCTCATGTTGTCATGCATCCTCCAGCGCGCACGTTCGAGACGAGCTCGCACGAGCTGTGTTTTTTTGTCCCACAATGCCGCCCGAGCCACTCGCAGACCGACCGGCGACCCGCAAATTACGCCATCCAACCATAGCCGCGCACATTATGACAGCAACTCAACCAATCGGACGAAATTCACGCAAACACGTAGACAAACTGATATTTCATATAAACAACGACGGAAATCATATAAAATACCGGATTTTCATACAAACATGACAGATTTCATTACATTCAAATGAACTATGCGGTGCTAGTTCTGGACAGCACATGTATATAATACCTGGCCTAAATGGTCGCCCGCCGATCGATTTGTGTTCCTCATGTCCGGCAGCACGATCACCGGACTTCCGGGAGCCCCGGAGATATATGCTTCAGCATAAAGGACGGCTCGCTTCCCCACTGCCCAACTGATATCATTGGCTGGTGCGGAAGATGATGGTGGCCGGCACCGGTTCGAGTTCATCACTAGCCACTACTTCGCCATGGCCGGCACCGGCTCGAGTTGATCCTAACATTCCCCTCTTCCGTGGAGCCCATGCGGGTTCGACGAAGGTCCTCACAACAAAAGGATCCGGCAAGACACCTGCTGTGTACGCCGGCATCGCCTCCGCTGTGGCCTTCATGGGACCCAAGCGGCGGCGGCCTCCCGTGTTCTACTTCTCCTTGATGATGGCGGCGGATGTGGAGGCATTGGCCACCGACTCGTCGCTCTCTGCGCACCCGGCTACCGTCGCTGCTTGCATGGCGTGGCCGCTGGCATGGGAGTCTCGGCCACAGAAATGGGAGACGCGGTACGAGGCGGCGGCGTGGACGGCAGCAACGACGCCCGTGCGCTGCTCCTCGTCGAGCTAGCCTGGAGCGGCGAGTTGCTGAACCGCGCGCCGGCTTGGGGCGGCAACTGGCTCCGTCGGGCGAGGGGAGGGAGGTGGATCAACGAGCTGCATAGCTCGTATCTGGCGGGCTACCCAGCCGGCTTGGATGCGGAATAACTACTCTTCGTAAGCCATCATAAGAGTGGACAAAATGGTGGAGGAGATAGGGGAGCGGCAGAGGTGTGCGATTCTTGGCTGGCGTTTGGCCTCGTTTAAATAGGAGATTAAATAGACGGCTGACGGGAGGAGCTCGGCCGGCGTTGTGTTTAACGCCGGCCCGGTCATGAACGGACGTGTGTCCAGAGTGGGTTTCTCGGCTTCCACACGGGCGGGTTTCATGGAGGCGTTTGAATGCGGCACGGAGGCCTGTTCAGCCAGGCGTGCCGCGAGTGGCTCCCTCGACTCTGACCTAGGACACCGCGCCGTTCTTCCACTGACGTGTGGGCTCTTTTGGTGCATGGCCTGCATGTCAGTGACCCAACGCAGGCAGCGCACATCAGAGGAACCTTTGGTGGCCCAGGGCGGTCAGAAGCGAGCATTTCATAAACCGATGATTGTTCATTGAGTGTGACATCATCTTTTTCATGTAGATAAGCCTACTATGTTGATAGCCCATTCGATACATTGTGATTCATAAAGACCGCTGCAAACATCAATGTTCTGCTTATCACAGATAAGATTGATTAATACCCGTAACAATCCATGTCCTTAACAAAGGGTGCATGCATGTATAGGTTGAGCGTGTGTCTTGCGTCGTGTGCTGTGTGCATGCAGGCATGCTAGTGTTCCGTGCGTGCAAGGGTACGTTTCAGTGTTGCATGCATGGGTGCGTATGTGCGTGTGTTCGTGAGTGCATGTGTACGTGTCAGTGTTGCACGCCAACATGCGTGCGTGTGTACATTATGTGTACGTGTCAGTGTTGCATGCCTACATGCGTGCGTGTCTTGCGTGCGTGCATGTGTACGTGCGGGGTGAGGCTACACGTTAGTCGACTAACTTTTTCATCTCTGGTCATTAGATTTTCCAGCCGTTGGATACGAAATCAAGGGCATCCAGTTTATCATCAAACTCCACCCCCTGAGCCGCCAGCCACCACCGGCCAAACCGCCAGCCCCCGCCGCCTGCGGCCGGCCCGCCCTCCCCGAAACCACTCCCCAGCGCCGGTCCGCCGCCGCACCGGCCATCCCTCTAGCCCCCCCTCCCCGCGTCGAGCTTTTTCTCCGGGGATCCCCACCCGCCGCCCAATGAACGCCCCCCAACCACCGGTGACTGCCAACCAAAGGTCTTACGACATCGAATACCCACCGACCACTAATTTATTACCATTTCTGTCCTTCATATACGCGCTGACGGGTGGGCCCTATGGTAATGTGCGCTGCTGATGTGGACCGTTTGACTAGTCAATTGATCGTGTTATCAACAAATTACGGAGCTGTATGGTGAGCCAGTGACCGTATGATCACCCTAAATTGTACTCCTATTTTATTAACACAGTACAGACTCAAACTACCATTTCTTTCTTTCATATACGGGCTGACAGGTGGGCCCCACGATTACGTGCCCCGATGGTGCAACACTAGTTGCGCCGCATGGAACGTTTGAGTGGTCAATTGATTGTGTCATCAACAAAATACGGAGTTGTATGGGTGAGCCAGTGACTGTATAATCATGACATGTATTTGTTTAACACGGTACAGACGCAAGGGCTCATATATATGCGCAAGCACTCACAGCTCTAAGCGCACACACGCGAACCCTACCCCTATGAGCACCTTTGAGAGAGTGGGCCAGCATATATGATCTTGAGATTTTACGAAGTCACCATAGGTGCCTCGTAGTCGAGTGGAACGTCTCCTCCCACTAAACGTACATCGCTGGAAAATACTGAAATTAACACAAGATAAATGCGAGCACCTGTACTTTAACCTTGCTGGGCTCGAGAAACCACTGTCCTCTAACCATCCAACCACATGTTGGTTAGCACGACAAAATGTATGTGGTGACCGTGATGAGCTTATTCTGAAGTCCAGTGACCATATCGTGCTTTCGCTTCAAATACAATGACCGTAAGTGTCGTCAACAAAATACGGAGCACGCATCAAATGCAAAGTCCGCCAGTGTCATCAACAAAATATGGACACGTATCGTGAGCTAGATACCATTGTACTATTGTATATGCTTATTTTCTTAGTGGACGATTGCGTGTGTGGTGTGGTGGGCACATCATTTCTAGTTGTGGTGGGTCAACATGAAGACTCATGGGTCGGTTCCATCCTGCGCCACATATAGGTTGGACCGAGACGTGTTATACGAAGACCCATGTGGAGGAATCGGCGTACAACACGAAGCTACCAGAGTCGCGGAGGACTCTATCCCCACTGGTGATAAGCCGACTATATATGATTTGTAACCCTAGGTCCTTAGTATGTTATACAAGCTTGGGGGCTAGTTCGTCGATAGTATACACACATGCACAATGCCTGGTATTCACATGTACTTTGTACACACCCCTATCACTAATATACAATACTAGGAGTAGGCTCTTTCTTCAACTGCAAGGGTCCGATCCGAACTAGGGTAAAACTTTGCCTCGTATTACCATCCAACCTAACAACCAGGGATATCCTACCGAATGATATGATGAAATCATATCTGCCAACTACTAAGAGAGAGGTGTGTCGGGGGGGGGGGGGGGGCAATGTGTGCGAGAGAGGCCTAAAGATAATGTGCGTGCGGGAGACATGTAGGCACATATATGTGCCTATAGAGGGCTAGTAGAGACCGTGCATGTGTATATATGCATGTGAGAGAAATAGTGTTTTCCAACTGAGATTAGTGAAAAGAGTGGTACATAGTAGTCAGAAAGAGAGAGAGAGAGAGAGAGAGAGAGAGAAACAGAGAGAGCATGTGGGTGAGACACCCCGACACCCTGAGAGAGATTGTGAGCATGTGTGAAAGAGAAATGCCGATGCATATAAAGTGTGTGTGATAACCCACAAGTGTAGGGGATTGCAACAGCTTTCGAGGGTAAAGTATTCAACCCAAATTTATTGATTCGACACAAGGGGAGCCAAAGAATATTCTTGAGTATTAGCAGTTGAGTTGTCAATTCAACCACACCTGGATAACTTAGTATCTGCAGCAAAGTGTTTAGCAGCAAAAGTGGTATGATAATAATAGTAACGGTAGCAAAAGTAAAGATAAATGTTTTTGGGTTTTTGTAGTAGTTGTAACAGTAGCAATGGAAAAGTAAATAAGCGAAGAACAATATATGAAAAGCTCGTAGGAAATGGATCAGTGATGGATAATTATGCTGGATGCGATTCCTCATGTAATAGCTATAACATAGGGTGATATAGAACTAGCTCCAGTTCATCAATGTAATGTAGGCATGTATTCCGTAAATAGTCATACGTGCTTATGGAAAAGAACTTGCATGACATCTTTTGGCAGCGGGGCCCTAGCAGAAACTAAGGGACATTAAGGCCTCCTTTTAATAGAGAACCGGAACAAAGCATTAACACATAGTGAATACATGAACTCCTCAAACTACAGTCATCACCGAGAAGTATCCCGATTATTGTCACTTCGGGGTTGTCGGATCATAACACATAATAGGTGACTATAGACTTGCAAGATAGGATCAAGAACACACATATATTCATGAAAACATAATAGGTTCAGATCTGAAATCATGGCACTCGGGCCCTAGTGACAAGCATTAAGCATAGCAAAGTCATAGCAACATCAATCTCAGAACATAGTGGATACTAGGGATCAAACCCTAACAAAACTAACTTGATTACATGGTAAATCTCATCCAACCCATCACCGTCTAGCAAGCCTACGATGCAATCACTCACACACGGCGGTGAGCATCATGAAATTGGTGATGGAGGATGGTTGATGATGACGACAGCGACGAATCCCCCTCTCCGGAGCCCCGAACGGACTCCAGATCATCCCTCCCGAGAGAGATTAGGGCTTGGCGGCGGCTCCGTGTCGTAAAATGCGATGAAACTTTCTCTCCAATTTTTTCTCCCCGAACGTGAATATATGGAGTTGGAGTTGACGTCGGTGGAGGTCCAGGGGGCCCACCAGATAGGAGGCCGCGTCCTAGGGGGGGCGCACCCCCTGTCTCGTGGACAACATGTGGGCCCCCAGGCATTAATTATTTCGCCAAAAATTCTTATTAATTCCAAAAAGTGCCTCCGTGGATTTCTAGGACATTCCGAGAACTTTTCTTTTCTACACATAAAACAACATCATGGTAGTTCTGCTAAAAACAGCGTCAGTCCGGGTTAGTTTCATTCAAATCATGCAAGTTAGAGTCCAAAACAAGGGCAAAAGTGTTTGGAAAAGTAGATACGTTGGAGACGTATCAACTCCCCCAAGCTTAAACCTTTGCTTGTCCTCAAGCAATTTTGTTGATAAACTGAAAGTGATAAAGAAAAACTTTTACAAACTCTGTTTGCTCTTGTTTGTTGTAAACATGAAAGCCATCATTCAAGTTTCAGCAAATATTATGAACTAACCATACTCACAATAACACTTAGCTCTCACAATTACTCATCTCAATAGCACAATCAGCTAGCGAGCCATAATAATAAAACTCGGATGACAACACTTTCTCAAAATAATCATAACATGATATAACAAAATGGTATCTCGCTAGCCCTTTCTAAGACCGCAAAACATAAATGCAGAGAACCTTTAAAGATCAAGGACTGACTAAACGTTGTAATTCATGATAAAAGAGATCCAGCCAAGTCATACCCAATATAAACCAATAGTAATGAATGCAAATGACAGTGTGCTCTCCAGCGGGTGCTTTTAATAAGAAGGGTGATGACTCAACATAAAAGTAAATAGACAGGCCCTTCGCAGAGGGAAGTAGGGATTTGTAGAGGTGCCGGAGCTCAATTTTAAAAATAGAGATTGAATAACATTTTGAGCGGCATACTTTTGCTGTCAACACAACAACTATGAGATGGATGTATCTTCCATACTACATGCATTATAGGAAGTTCCCAAATAGAATGGTAAAGGTTTATACTCCCCCAACCACTAACAAGCATCAATCCATGGCTTGCTCGAATCAACGAGTGCCTCCAACATACAACAACCCTGGGGGAGTTTTGTTTAATTATTTTGATTTGCTTTGATCTTTTTGGATCATGGGACTGGGCATCCCGGTTACCGGCCCTTTCTCGTGAATGAGGAGCGGAGTCCACTCCTCTTGAGAATAACCCACCTAACATGGAAGATATAGGCAGCCCTAGTTGAAACATGAGCTGCTCGAGCATACAAAATAGAATTTCATTTGAAGGTTTGGAGTTTGGCACATACAAATTTACTTGGAACGACAGGTAAATACTGCATATAGGAAGGTATAGTGGACTCATATTGAACAACTTTGGGGTTTAAGGAGTTTGGACGCACAAGCGGTATTCCCGCTTAGTACAGGTGAAGGCTAGCTAAAGACTGGGAAGCAACCAACTGAGAGAGCGACAACAGTCGTAAACATGCATTAAAATTAATTCACACCGAATACAAACATGAGTAGGATATAATCCACCATGAACATAAATATCATGAAGGCTATGTTGATTTGATTCAACTACATGCGTGAACATGTGCCAAGTCGAGTCACTCAATTCATTCAAAGGAGGATACCATCCCACTATATCACATCATAATCATTCTAATAGCATGTTGGCACGCAAGGTAAACCATTATAACTCATAGCTAATCAAGCATGGCACAAGCAACTATAATCTCTAAATGGCATTGCAAATATGTTTACTTCATAATAGCTGATCCGGAAAGATGAACTCATCATATTAACAAAAACAAGAGAGGTCGAGTTCATACCAGCTTTTCTCATCCCAATAAGTCCATATATCTTCATTATTGCCTTTCACTTGCACGACCGAACGATGTGTATAATAATAAGAGTGCACGTGCATTGGACTAAGCTAGAATCTGCAAGCATTCAACTCAAGAGAGAAGATAAAGTAATATGGGCTCTAAGTTAAATAGAAAATCAAGCATATAAGAGCCTCTAAGCATTTTCAATATAGTCTTCTCGACCCCCAAAGGAAAGAAAATAAAACTATTTACACGAGAAAGCTCCCAACAAGTAAGAAGAAGAAATAGAAATCTTTTTGGGTTTTCATTTTAGTTTCTACTACAAGCATGGAAATTAAACTAACTAATTTTTTTGGTTTTTCTTAAGGCTTATCAAACACATAAAAAGAAAACTAGAAAAAGAAATTTAAACTAGCATGGATAATACAATGAAAGAGTATGAGCACCGACGACTAGTGTGTGAACATGAATGTAAAGTCGGTGAGAAATACGTACTCCCCCAAGCTTAGGCTTTTGGCCTAAGTTGGTTTAATACCAAGGACCACTGCTACTCTCCCCGGTGTAGTGGGAGGTGTAATCAGGATACCACTGACTGGTCATCTCCGGATCCCACTGGACGGATGATGCACGATACGGGTCCAGCTCAGGTTCAGGTTCTGGAGTAAAATCTTGAGCTCGATAATTGTTCACTGCTTCCGGCATGACAAGACGATTTTCTGCAAGCAAATCAAACAACAGAGGTGCAGGCAAAATAATAATCTCAACGTGTTTCTTATTAAATCTAAGTTTATACAAGAGCATCTTTTCTTCATTGTCAACAATAAACTTGTGTGCTACCATGCTCTTGTAATCTAAAATGTGAGGAGGCAATTTTATCTCATCCTCCTCATGGTGCCTAATGGGTATCTGAAAATGTTCAGCAAGACGTGCAACATAGATACCTCCAAATATGGGGCCTTTTGTATGATTCAGGGCTAGCCGTTTAGCAACGACGGCACCCATACTAAAAATATTGTCTCCCAGCAAAGCATGTTGAAGAATGATAATATCAGGAACACTCAAGTTTCCACTATTTCCACGACCAATCAAGCAATCTAGTAGCAAATATGGCAAAGTAGCGTAAAACAGGAAAGTGTATGCTAGAGACTTTTGCCTCGGAGCCCTTCTTTGGCTCCTCTACAGCTATAGTGTGAACAAAGCCACCCACATCTTCACGATGGGGTTCCTCTAAATCTCCCTCATAAGGTATCCTACACACCGCACAAAAATGACGTAAAGACATTTCTTTGAATTCATCATATAAATGAAATGATACTGCAGGCAGTGATTTCTTAGTATAATAATAAAAGTTTTGCACGAAAGTATTGGTAAGTAAGAGATACTGATCGATTCGGTCGTTGATGAAACCGGTGAGGCCTGCAGTCTCGATTAAAGCATAAAAGTCTTCATGAATTCCGGCTTCTTTCAAGAAATCCTCACATGGCCATTCACAAGACCGTACTTCCGCTAAGCGAGGAAGATTATACTTGGCCTTTTCCTTCTCTTTGGCTTGTTTTTCCTAAGAGCTTTCGCTAGAAGAGCCTTTAAAGAGCCTCCTTAACATTTTCTGAAAATTTCTGAAATTTTAGTAACTTCAAAATAAAAGTGAATAAAACTAAACAAGATTGATAGCAACTACTCCTACAAGTGCCTAGAGCCTATATCATGCATTAGAATTGCTTGGGACCTCAAAAATTTAACATGCAAGCTCAAGAACATGGTCACCTAAGCAGTAAAAATATGCAATGAATAAAGTACTAGAACAAAAACTAATTGGACCAACAGAGGAGTCACATACCAAGCAACAATCTCCCAAAGCAGTTTTGTGAATGGAGCTTTGAGCTAAGAGATTGAAAATCGCAGCAAAACGAGCTAGAACTCATGCTTGAGCTGGATGGGGATTTTTTTGGGTAGAGGACGAAGTGTGTGGGTGCTGGCATAAGTGGAGGGGGGCCACCAGGGGCCCACGAGACAGGGGCGCGCCCTATAGGGGGGGCGCCCTCCTCTCTCGTGGCCTGGTGCTTGCCCCTCCTGTAGTGTTTTCAGTGCCTAAAATCCTCAAATATTCCAGAAAAAATCATACTAAATTTGCAGGGCATTTGGAGCACTTTTATTTTCGGACTGTTTTTTAATGCACTAATAATTCAGAAAACAGACGGATAATACTGTTTTTGCTTTATCTATTCTAAATAACAGAAAGTAAAAGGAGGGTACAGAAGGTTGTGCCTTCTAGTTTCATCCATCTCGTGATCATCAAAATGAATCCACTAACAAGGTTGATCAAGTCTTGTTAACAAACTCATTTAGAATAACACGGAACCGAAGAAATTTCGAATAACACTAAGTTACCTCAACGGGGATATGAAAATCCCCAACAATAAGAATATCATACTATTTCTTGACAGTAGGAAGAGGAAATTCAAAACCTCCAAAAATGATAGTTGGAACTTTTTCAATAGAATTGATACTATGAACTTGAGATTGTTTCCTCGGAAAGTGTACCGTATGCTCATTACCATTAATATGAAAAGTGACATTGCCTTTGTTGCAATCAATAACAGCCCCTGCAGTATTAAGAAAAGGTCTACCAAGGATAATAGACATACTATCGTCCTCGGGAATATCAAGAATAACAAAGTCCGTTAAGATAGTGACATTTGCAACCACAACAGGCACATCCTCACAAATACCGACAGGTATAGTAGTTGATTTATTAGCCATTTGCAAAGATATCTCAGTAGGTGTCAACTTATTCAATTCAAGTCTACGATATAAAGAGAGGCATAACACTAACACCGGCTCCAAGATCACATAAAGCAGTTCTAACATAATTTCTTTTAATAGAGCATGGTATAGTTGGAACACCCGGATCTCCAAGTTTCTTTGGTATTCCACCCTTAAAAGTGTAATTAGCAAGCATGGTGGAAATTTCAGCTTCTAGTATCTTTCTTTTATTTGTGATGATATCCTTCATATACTTAGCATAAGGATTTACTTTCAGCATATCAGTTAAACGCATACGTAAGAAAATAGGTCTAATCATTTCAGCAAAGCGCTCAAAATCCTCATCATCCTTTGACTTGGATGGTTTAGGAGGAAAGAGCATGGGTTTCTGAAACCATGGTTCTCTTTCTTTACCGTGCTTCCTAGCAACAAAATCTCTGTTATCATAATGTTGATTCTTTAATTGTGGGTTGTCAAGATCAACAGCAGGTTCAGTCTCTACATCATTGTTTTTGCTAGGTTGAGCATCAACATGAACATTATCATTAACATTATCACTAGGTTCATGTTCATCACCTGATTGAGTTTCAACATCAGAAATAGAAATATCATTGGGATTCTCAGGTGTGTCTACAGTAGGTTCACTAGAAGCATGCAAAGTCCTATCATTTTTCTTTTTGTTCTTTTTAGAAGAACTTGGTGCCTCTAAATTATTTCTCCGAGAATCTTTCTCGATTCTCTTAGGGTGGCCTTCAGGATACAAAGCTTCCTGAGTCATTCTACCAGTTCTAGTAGCCACTCTAATAGCAAAGTCATTTTTATTATTTAATTCATCAAGCAAATCATTTTGAGCTGTAAGTACTTGCTCATCTTGAGTAACAACCATAGAAGCATACTTGCTAACGCGATGAAATTCATCTTTAACTCTAGCCAGATTATTGCCTATGCGTCCTATCTCGAAAGCATTATTCTTTAACTCTCTACCAACATAAGCATTAAAACTTTCTTGTGTAGCCATAAAGTCATCAAATTCATCTAAGCATGGGCTATGAAATTTAGTAGAGGGTATTTCAACTTTATCATATCTATAGAGAGAATTTACCTTTACTACCTGTGTCGGGTTATCAAGACAATGTGGTTCTTCAGGCGGTATATTGAGACCCTGTATTTCTTCAATAGGAGGTAAATTCTTAACATCTTTAGCTTTAATACCTTTTTCTTTCATTGATTTCTTTGCCTCTTGCATATCTTCAGGACTGATAAATAAAACACCTCTCTTCTTCGGAGTGGGTTTAGGAATAGGCTCAGGAGTAGGCTCAATTGGTTCAGGAATTACTTCAGGAATTGGCTCAGGAAGAGTCCAATTATTTTCATTAGTCAACATATTATTCAATAGTATTTCAGCTTCATCAACTGTTCTTTCCCTGAAAACACAACCAGCACAACTATCCAAGTTGTCCTTGGAAGCATCGGTTAGTCCATTATAAAAGATATCAAGTATTTCATTTTTCTTAAGAGGATGATCAGGCAAAGCAATAAGTAACCGGAGAAGCCTCCCCCAAGCTTGTGGGAGACTCTCTTCTTTGATTTGCACAAAATTATATATTTCCCGCAAGGCAACTTGTTTCTTATGAGTAGGGAAATATTTATCAGAGAAGTAATAAATCATATCCTGGGGACTACGCACACAACCAGGGGAAAGAGAATTATACCAAGTCTTAGCATCACCCTTTAATGAGAATGGAAATATCTTAAGGATATATAAATAGCGAGACTTCTCATCATTAGTAAACAGGGTGGCTATATCATTCAACTTGGTAAGATGTGCCACAACAGTTTTAGATTCAAGGCTATAAAAAGGATCAGATTCAACTAAAGTAATAATCTCAGGATCAACAGAGAATTCATAATCCTTATCAGTAACATAGATAGGTGAAGTAGCAAAAGCAGGATCGGGTTTCATTCTAGCATTAAGAGACTGCTGCTTCCATTTAGCTAATTATTTCTTCAGATCATTTCTATCATTGCAAGAAAACATTTCCCTAGAAGCTTCTTCATTCATAACATAACCCTTAGGAACAACAGGTAATACATAATCATTGGGGGAACCTTCATCATCACTATCATCAGTAATAGGATCTTCAGTAATATCATTCCCCCTAACTCTAACAAGTTGTTCATGAAGAAATTCGCCTAATGGCAAAGTAGTACCACGCATAGAAGTAGTTTCATCATGCATAGCAGTAGTGGCATCATCAATAACATGCGACATATCAGAATTCATAGTAGTAGCAGGTTTAGGTGTTGCAAGCCTACTAATAACGGAAGGAGAATCTAGTGCAGAGCTAGATGACAGTTCCTTACCTCCCCTCGTAGTTGAGGGCAAAATCTTGGTTTTAGCGTAGTTCTTCATAGTGATCAACAGATATAAATCCCAAGTGACTCAGAGAATAGAGCTATGCTCCCCGGCAACAGCTTTCGAGGGTAAAGTATTCAACTCAAATTTATTGATTCGACACAAGGGGAGCCAAAGAATATTCTTGAGTATTAGCAGTTGAGTTGTCAATTCAACCACACCTGGATAACTTAGTATCTGCAGCAAAGTGTTTAGTAGCAAAAGTGGTATGAAAATAATAGTAACGGTAGCAAAATTAAAGATAAATGTTTTTGGGTTTTTGTAGTAGTTGTAACAGTAGCAACAGAAAAGTAAATAAGCGAAGAACAATATATGAAAAGCTCGTAGGCAATGGATCAGTGATGGATAATTATGCCGGATGCGATTCCTCATGTAATAGCTATAACATAGGGTGATATAGAACTAGCTCCAGTTCATCAATGTAATGTAGGCATGTATTCCGTAAATAGTCATATGTGCTCATGGAAAAGAACTTGCATGACATCTTTTGGCAGCGGGGTCCTAGCGGAAACTAAGGGATATTAAGGCCTCCTTTTAATAGAGAAGCGGAACAAAGCATTAACACATAGTGAATACATGAACTCCTCAAACTACGGTCATCACCGAGAAGTATCCCGATTATTGTCACTTCGGGGTTGTCGGATCATAACACATAATAGGTGACTATAGACTTGCAAGATAGGATCAAGAACACACATATATTCATGAAAACATAATAGGTTCAGATCTGAAATCATGGCGCTCGGGCCCTAGTGACAAGCATTAAGCATAGCAAAGTCATAGCAACATCAATCTCATAACATAGTTGATACTAGGGATCAAATCTTAACAAAACTAACTTGATTACATGGTAAATCTCATCCAACCCATCACCGTCCAGCAATCCTATGATGGAATTACTCACGCACGGCGGTGAGCATCATGAAATTGGTGATGGAGGATGGTTGATGATGACAACAGCGACGAATCCCCCTCTTCGGAGCCCCGAACGGACTCCAGATTAGCCCTCCCGAGAGAGATTAGGGCTTGGCGGCGGCTCCGTGTCGTAAAACGCGATGAAACTTTCTCTCTCATTTTTTTCTCCCCGAACATGAATATATGGAGTTGGAGTTGACATCGGTGGAGGTCCAGGGGGCCCACAAGATAGGAGTCCACGCCCTGGGGGGGGGGGGCGCCCTCTATCTCGTGGACAGCCTGTGGGCCCCTGGCATTAATTATTTCGCCAGAAATTCTTATTAATTCCAAAAAGTGCCTCCGTGGATTTCCAGGACATTCCGAGAACTTTTCTTTTCTACACATAAAACAACATCATGGTAGTTCTGCTGAAAACAGCGTCAGTCCGGGTTAGTTTCATCCAAATCATGCAAGTTAGAGTCCAAAACAAGGGCAAAAGTGTTTGGAAAAGTAGATACGCTGGAGACGTATCAGTGTGCACTTATGCATTAGATAGAGAGATATATAACGCGTTTGTGAGAACGGGGCGAGGCATAGTGCATCTACATGTAAAGGGCGGTTCTACGCATTGAATTAAAATATAAATGGCATTATTATTTTTGGATGAGATCATGAATTTTGCAAATTGCATATGGACGAAAATCGGTCTATCAGACACCCATACTCTATTGAATTCTAGCATGTGCATGTGTTTATTTCATATTATCGATCCATAGAGTGAGAGCGGTTTGAAATACAGGCAATGGATGCTTTTGCAATTCATATATAAACATTAATTAGTGCACTCCATGTTGTTAGTGTGAAGCACTTTATACATTTGTCACTTGCATGGATACATTCCAAATTGCTAGCTACGAAATAGAATACATGTCGAATTCAACATAAAGGGGGTTTCGAAGATTCGAATTCATAGGAAGTGCATTCATCTATTTGAACCCGAGATAATGGCATTTGTAAATCAGATGTAAAATGGGGCATCAATCTTTGTTGTGAGTTTGAACATGCTATATATATTCATATGCATATCTAACTTTTTTTTGCAACCAAGGAGATTATATCTGGAACCATGCATGAACTGAGGTAAGTTGCATATTTTTTAATATATACCCGTGTACAATGTATATTCAAATGTACCCCCTCCATTCCAAAATAATCATAGCTTTAGGATTTTCAAGAGTAAAGATTTGTGAAGTTTGACAAATCCTGAAAGTTCAATTCAAGAGAACGGAAAACGTTAATGCTTCTGCTCCCAAATATTGAATGAAATGCCAAATAGGCCTCTGGTCACCCGAAAGCGCGCGAGACTAATGTTTTGGTGGTAGGAAATTACTGTCCTGACTCTGGCCCGTGTAGCCTATCGGCCCGATGTCCAACGGTCTAAACCGGGGTAGGTTTGTAACTTCACCAAGACGCCAGTCTCAACCGCCTCCGAGAAGCATTCATATGCCGTGGGCGCCTAAACACCCATGCACTCGGCCGAAATCTATCCCGCCCACATTTGGGACACCTGACATGACTGTCCTACCCCCAACCCGCAATATGTACGAAATTTTAGATGGGGGCAAAGTTTGTAACTTTCCCCAAATTTCAAACAAGTGCATCTCAAACCGAAACATTGTTCCCCCTTAGTTCCCCGCCTCCCTCCGTTTCCCCATTCATACTCTGTGGGTGCAAAAACGCCCTCTCCACCAGCCGCGAAACCCCAGCCTCCTCCGTCGGTCCGTCCTCCACCCCATAGCGGCCAATCCACCGCCGCCCTCCTCCATCACGCCGGAGCCGGTACCCCGACGTTGTCGTCCAACACAACCGCAACCGCAACACCCTCAAGGACTTAGCAGCTGAAGCCGAGGTAGAGCTGCCTCCACGACGCTGACGCCGACGTGCGCCATACCAGAACCACTGTGACCACGCCGTCCTGCGCCTCACTGCTGTGGCTCCACTATTGCAATCGTCCACCGCATCGGAGCTGTTCCCTCTATGCCATCGTTTGCCGCCTCGGATCTGCTTCCCCGCCGCCGACAGACGGCCACCGCAACACACTCAACAACTTGGCCATGGGTTCGTCCAAGGCTGCACCATCCTCCACAACTTCTGGTTTTCGGCGAACAACAAGAAGATCATCGGAAAAACAGAAGGAGGACACAACACTGCCAGCAGAAAGAGGTACTCCTTTTCCCTTATTCGTGCAAATCTTACGTCTCCGCTCACACCGTATTCACCCACAAAAGAAACTAGTTGAGCGCTTCTTACTGCATCTTCTTCGTGATACTAAATGCACAAGGTTTCCTCCCTTTTACTATTTCACCTTTGCTAGAGGTTAGTAGCCCGCCTGGATTTCAATTCAGGGTCAGTCAAACCGCAATTAAAAGAAGAAGCACCCGCTTAGGCGCGCGGAGCACCTAGTCCTCCTGTTCCCCGGGGAAGCGGCACATCGGTGTCCATCATAGGGGTGTGGGGCGCAGGAGCTACTTGCGCCCGATCTGGAGGTCGGCGGGGCTTGAATGGATGGCCGGGGGGCGGTGCCAAGCACGGCGGTGCGGTGAGGTCGACAGGAGGGCGCAAGCAGGGGAGGAATACTGGGCCGGTGGTCGCTGGCGTTTCAAGGAAGATCGTTAACACTGACTGGCTGGAGGTAGATGAAGGCGATCTACCCGTTCTTTGTTCATCGGACGCTGCAGAAAAAATGGTCTGACTTATTTGCTTTCAGTCGACCGTTATTTTCATAGAATCCTGTAGTAATTTAGTGTGCCATGCATGTTATAGAGCTATCATATGTCTCCCGTCATTTATTTCTCACCGACCTGCTATCTGCTACCTTTACACTGTATTAATTGTGCACACACTTCACCCATACTCACACTATTGTTTTTTTATGCATGGGTATTTCAGACTCTGACGCAGTGTTGATGAATGCAGAAAAGAAAAGACAGAAGTCGCTCCAGTGTAATTCAAAGATAAGCACTAAGCGTTCAGCGCTCTAATGGGTGCAGTGTCAGCAGTTGGAGACAGTAAACGCAGCTCTGAAGTTGATGATCTCAATTGCCACACACAACCATCCCAGGTGCTTGCTTTAACTTCGCGCTGTCAAATGTGGTTGCATGTTGCATATGGTGTCTAGCTTGTATTGCTTCCAATTTGGTTAAATTGCATCTGCTTACTTTACACATTATACCTTTGATGATGACATGCCTTCCTGTTTTTGATACATACTACATATGTCTATTAACCATGTTCGTACATCAAATTAATGCTCTTTTGTATCCCTCATCAATCACTTATGATGAGACAGTCACCCCAGTGGGTTACTGTGAGACGCGCTACTCGTTTAAAGAGTGAGTGTCATCCTCCCCACATGATTCTCAAGAAATAGCAAGGCTAAATGAAGATAGTCAACGTAGCTCTCTAGTTGATCACCGCAATTCCCCCACACCACCATCGCAGGTGCTTGCTCTTACTTGGCAGTGTGATATGTGGTTGCATGTTGCATATGGTGTCTACCTTGTAATGCATCTAATTAGGGTAAATTGCATCTGCTTAGTTAACACATTATACCTGTGAATGTGACATGCCTTCCTGTTTTTGGTACATACTACATCTTTCTATTAACCATGTTCTTACATCAAACTACTTTTCTTGTGTATCCCTCATCAATGCTCCTAATTTGTTAAATTGCATCTCCTTAGCTTACACATTATACATGTGAATATGACACGCCTTCTTGTTTTTGGTACATACTACATCTGCCTATCACACCATGTTCTTACATTAAACTACTGTTCTTGTGTATCCCGCGTCTATCGCTTATGATGAGACAGTCACGCGCGTGGGTTAATATGAGACGCAATACTCTTATAAAGAATGCAATTTCATCCTCTCCACATGATTCTCAAGAAACAGCAAGCCTAAATGAAGATATTGAATGTAGCTCTATACCTGAAGACCGCACTTCCCCTACACCACCATCACAGGTGCTTGCTCTAAATTCACAGTGTGATATGTGGTTGCATGTTGCATACGGTGTCTAGCTTGTAATGCTTCTAATTAGGGTAAATTGCATCTGCTTAGTTTACACACTATACCTGTGAATATGACATGCCTTCCTATTTTTGGTACACACTACATCTATGTGTTAACCTTGTTCTTACATGAAACTACCTCTCTTCTGTATCCTGCATCAATCACTTACGATGAGTCACCTTTATTCGTTGCATATTGCATATTATTTCTAGCCTGTTGCCATGTATTGCTTCTAATTTGGTCAAATTCATTTGTTAGGGCACCCTTTTAGTTTGGCAGAGTGATATTGGTTTCATCTTTCATATGGTTTCTAGCTTGCATCAATTCTAACAAGTTCAAGCACCTTGTGCTTAGTTTACACTTTATACATCATACATGTCAATATGTCATGCCATCCTGTTTTTCATACATATTCCATCCTCCTATCATAAGGCTGCCTTACATGAAAGTAGTGTTCGTCAGTATCATGCATCAATGAGTTCTGAAGAGCAAAGTTTATTCCTTTTTCTTGTGGGTTTGACTTGACAAGGCAAAATCAAGAAAGAGGAAGGAAAATAGTAAGGAAGGCGATGATGGTGGTCCTCTGCAGCAACATAAACGGAGCATCTGTACCGATTCTCCTTGTACTGATAGTGCATTACAAGGTCCAAGTCTCCGCTCCCCTACTCCACCATCCAAGGTGCTTGCTCTAACTTGGCAGTGTGATATCTGGTTGCATGTTGCATATGGTGTCTAGCTCGTATTGCTCCTAATTAGTGTAAACTGCATCTGCTTAGCTTACACATGATACATGTGAATATGACACGCTTTCCTGTTTTTGGTACATACTATATCTGTCTATCACACCATGTTCTTACATGAAACTACTCTTCTTGTGTATCCTGCATCAGTCACTTATGATGGGACACCTTTAAGTTGGCAGTGTGATATTCGTTTGCGTCTTGAATATGATTTCTAGCATGTATTGCTTCTAGTTTGATGAACACCACCTATGACGAGATAGTTTTAACTTGGCAGAGTGATATTGATTGCACCTTCCATATAATGTCTTGCAGTGTTTCTAATTTGTTGAAGTGCCTTCTGCTTAGTTACCACATCATAGGTGTGAATATGTCAAGCTGTCCATTTTTTCATACATATTCTATCCTCGTATCATGACTTTGCCTTTCATCAGAGTAGTGTTCGTCAGTATCATGCATGAATGAGTTCTGAAGAGCGAATGATATTCCTTTTTCTTGTCGGTATGACCTCACAATTCAAAATCAATAAAGCTGAAGGAAATTGGCAAGGCATTGGATGATGGTGGTCCTTCCGAGCAACTGAAACGGAGGTTCTCTACAGATTCTACTCCGCCATCCTCCCAACAAGATTCGCAAGACAACGCAATGCTAGATAATCAACGTAGCTGTGTAGATGATGAGCACATCTCCCCTACTCCACCATCACAGGTGCTTGCTCTAACTTGGCACTATTATATGTGGTTGCATGTTGCGTATGATGTCTAGATTGTATTGCTTCTAACTTTGTTAAATTCCATCTGCTTACTTTACACATAATGCCTGTGAATATGACATGTGTTCTTGTTTCTACATCAGACTACTATTCTTGCATATCCCGCATCAGTCACTTCTGATAAGGCACCTTTAAGTTGCGAATGTGATATTGGTTGTGTCTTGCATATGATTTCTAGCATGTACTGCTTCTAATTTGTTGAAACGCCATACAGTTTGAACTTGGTAGAGTGATATTGGTTGCATCTTTCATATGGTGTCTAGCTTGCAGTGCTTCTAATTTGTTGAAATGCCTTCTGCTTAGTTACCACATCATAGGTGTGAATATGTCACACCATCCTGTTTTTCATACATATTCCATCCTCGCATCATGTGTTTGCCTTTCATCCGAGTAGTGTTCGTTAGTATCATGCATGAATGAGTTCCAAAGAGCGAATTTTATTCCTTTTTCTTATCGGTTTGACTTCACAATGCAAAATCATTACAGCTGAAGGAAATTAGTCCGGCAGTGGATGATGGTGGTCCTTCAGAGCAACTCAAACAGGGGGTCTCTATAGATTCTGCTCCGCCATCCTCCCAACAAGATTCACAAGACAACACAAGGCTGGAAATTCAACGTAGCTGTGTAGATGATGAGCACATCTCCCCTACTCCACCATCACAGGTGCTTGATCTAACTTGACACTATTATATGTGGTTGCATGTCGCGTATGATGTCTAGCTTGTATTGCTTCTAACTTGAATTACATCTGCTTACTTTACACATAATGACTGTGAATATGACACGTGTGCCTGTTTCTAGAACATACGTGTACATGATGAGCACATCTCCCCTACTCCACCATCATAGGTGCTTGCTCTTACTTGGAACTGTTATACGTGGTTGCGTTTTCTGTATGATGTCTAGTTTGTATTGCTTCTGATTATGTTGAATTGCATATGCGTAGCTTATAACTTATACCTGCAATGATCACTTACCCATAAGACACATTTAACTTGGGACTGTGATGTAGGTTGCATCTTGCATTGTCTTCTAGCTTGTACTGCTTCTAATTTCTTGAAATGGCACTTACGACGAGACACTTTTTACCTGATAGAGTGATATTGGTTGCATGTTCATATGGTGCCTAGCTTTCATTTCTTCTAATTTTGTTGAAATGCCTTTCGCTTACTGTTTTTTCATACATAGTCCATCCTCCTATCGTACGTGTGAATATGAAACACTGTCTTTTTTTATGTATATTCCATCCTCCTATCCTACGCTTGCCTTACATCAAAGTACTGTTCGTCTGTATCATGCATCAACCAGTTATGCAGACCTAATTTTATTCATCTTCTTGTGGTTTTGACTTCACAAGGCAATATTAGAAAATAGGAAGGAAAAGAGTAAGTTAGGGGATGTTGGTGGTCCTCCGCACCGACGCAAACAGAGACTCTCTAGATTTTCCCCTGCTACTGCTAATGAAGTTGAAGTCCCAAGTCTACATGATGAGTTCATCTCCCGTACTCCACCATCGCAGGTGCTTGCTCTAAGTTGACAGTGTGATAATTGGTTTCATGTTGCATATGTTGTCTAGCCTGTATTTCTTCTACTTTGATTAAATTGCACCTGCTGAGTTTATACGTTATACATGTGCATATGACATGGCTTTTTGTGTCTAGAATACACTGCATATATCTATCATACCATGTTCTTAAATCAAAGTACTGCTGTTGTGTATCCCGCATCAGTCACTCATGATTGGACGCTTTTAACATGGCGTTTGATAGTGGTTGCATCTTGCATTGATTTCTACGTTGTACTGCTTCTAATTTTTCGAATTGCCACTTATGACAAGACACTTTTAACTTGGCAGAGTAATATTGGTTGCATCTTTCATATGGTGTCTAGCTTGCATTACTTCTATTTTCTTGAAAATCCTTCTGCTTAGTTTGCACATCGTAGCTGTGAATATGTCATGCCGTCCTGTTTTTCTTACATATTCCATCCTCATACGGTTGTCTTACATCAAAGTATTGCTTGTCTGTATCATGCATCAATGAGTTCTGAAGAGTGATTTTATTCTTTTGTGTTGTGGGTACAGCTTGACATGGCAAAGTCAAAAAAGAGCAAGGAAAATAATATAATAGGGAGTGTTGTTACTCGTCGGGTGAAACAGAAAAGGTTCTGCCGTCGAGATTCTACTGGTACTTATAGTGCAGTAGAAGGTCCAAGTCCACCGGTTAAATCTACAAACACAGTATCACCTGCTCCACCAGCTGCAGCATCCGCTTCAACTATACCAGCATCTCAACCAGTTACTCGTTCGTTTGCTCCGGAACTGGCCAGTTCCCAAGCTGCCTTCACACCTAACACTACTTCCGAAGCACTACTGACACAATAGGACTTCGCAAGATCAGATGAACCTCATGAGCAACAACACCAATACGGTACCTGACCGAGTCAAGTTGCAGTTGCATGCTCCTTTATATGTACTCTCACAGTTTGATGTACACTAACACTTTACATATTCGTTGTTGAACTAGCACCACGGCGCAAGCGGAAACAGACATTAGGGATAATGCTTGACAAATTAACAAAATCTAAAGGAGGAAGAATGGAGATCCACTTTGAGTCAGGTTTAAAAAGGCCACGTGATGCTATAGAGTTAGCCAAGTTAGTATCAGAGGCAGCCGTTGCCGTTAGGTGTCATGCACATATCCCCCCAACGTGGATCCAGTACAGGAATGAGAAAGACAATAACCAGTTTAACACATTCCTTGACCATTTATCCGTAAGTAAGATCATTCTTCGCAATTAGTAATATTGTCTTGCTCTGTCCCATACTTTCTAGCTTCCTCCTAATAAGACTCACATTCTTTTTTCAACAGATGAGGTTCAAGTTGGATCCGAAAGATGATGCAACTAAACAAGCATGCACTCATGTTTTTCAGTCTGCTCTGCGACAGTATCGGTACCACCTTAGAAAATCTCACTTTGAAGGCAAGGCTAACAATGAAATCGCCCAAACATCTCCAGTGGAATATATTACAGATGAAGACTGGACAGCCCTCGTTAAACACTGGTCTGATCCAAAGTATCAGGTAGGCTATATGTATTTGATCAGACCACATATTGAACTTGTATTTATGTATGTGCCTTACAAGTGTATCTTCTTCAAGGCTAACTGTTTGAAGAACAAAACCAACCATTCTAAAGTGAAATTCCAACATACAACAGGATCTCGTAGCTATATTGCACACTGCGAGGCTCTTGTAAATAGCTGCTACTTCCTTCTTTTTTTGTGCCATATTATCGTATCTATATTGACTTGTTCCAAATAAAGAGGAAAGCCCGTGCGGACCAAAAAGAACCTGAACTGAATGCAGTGCAAATCTTCAAGGATTGCCACACCAACAAGATTAAGGGCATGAGCACACCAGTTCAAGCCGCTGTTGTAAGTTCTTACTCCTCCTGCTTTGAATTGATTGGTACTGTGATGTGTTCATTTAACTACTTGGTTTGCAGCCAATGTCAGTTACTCTGTTCACTTTTATACAAAGTTGTCTTAATGTATCATTTCACCTTACATGGTTTAAAAGAGATGAAGGATATTCTTTTGGTCTTGATCTGTAATCTAGTTGTTATGTTCACGTGCGCACACAATGATAAAATAGGCTGTTTGTTTTATATCTATTTGCCCATGATATGAATGATGTCATACTATGTTTATCCTACTTTAAACCATGTCTCTTTATCCTTAGATGTCAATGAATGTGAGGAAATAGACAATACAGTAGGCATGCTACATGGACATATGTTCCGAAAGTGATTTTATTATGTAGTTGGCACGACAATACATGCTAATGTATTACAGTAGTTCACCGAAATAAGTTATGTATAAACGTTTAACCTACATTGTTTGTTTTGTCTCATTAGTAACTTATCTGGTACACTAATCTACAAGTTCAAACTTTCAGGAAGCTATGGAACAAATGATTGAACAACCACAACCACCTGAAGGTGACGAGGAGGCTACATGCACAATGTCACCTCTTGTTGCAGTGCGTTAGTATCTCTCCACTAATAGTGCAAAAAGCACCTTCCTGCGTAATTCTGGGTTGGTTGTCAAGGTAACCTCATCCAAATCGCCTACTGAACAAAATCTTCCTGCTAGACAGAGTGATATATCTGTGCTCCAGACACAAGTCCAATCCCTAATGGACGTTGTTTCAGAAACAAGAATAGTGGTTGAGAAATGTCGTCAAGATATGAATGGTTTTGAAACCAGACTATCAGACATTCGCTTCGTTGTTCAAGAGCAATGGCGGAAAAAAGGTGGAGATCGTGCTGCTCCATCAGATTCTACAGTCTGAAACATTAGCACTCAGGTCAAATGATATGTGCTTCTATACATCTGATGGTGCTTTTATCTGGAAGGACTGTAAACTTTATGCCAACATGCCTTTTGTTGTATGGTTGGAATTTATTTTGTTGTGATACAACATTTATGATGCTGCCCTAGGCTGCAGTAATTACGATACTATTTTTGTATAGTGTAGGTTTATCTTAGTAATGTATTCGGCCGAAAGCTTCGTAGGAGCCCAACATGCCAACATTCATCGGGCCCATTCCAATTGGGCTAAAAACGATTACGGGCCGAAATTGGCATGTAGCCCACTAAAAATAGCTGGGCTTAAATCAGCATAAGCTTTCATATTTTTCTGGTAGGCATGTGCCCATAGTGGGCCTTTAACAGGCCTAAACATAATTTGGGCCCTCAGTAAAAATAGGCCGTTTACAGGTGTAAATATCTCGAGCCCATAAAAAACATGGGCCTTTAATAGACCAAAAGTGAGATTGGGCCCTGATTGTGCCAAATAACCCACTGGACTTAGCAGGCCAAAATGGTGGCCCATTTACGACGCAGATCTTTGATAGGACGAAATTCGGATGGGCCGTAAATGCGCCGACCTAATACATGGGCCTTTAACGGGCCGGAACTTCGGTCGGGCTAGATTATCGTCATTTTTATATGGGCTGTTAATGGGCCTGATATGACGTTGGGCCACATATGGCCCATGGTTTACGTCCGGCATTAACAGGCCGAAAATGGCAACAGGCCGAAAGTTGCCCAAATCTATAGTGGGCCTTTAACAGGCCGAATGTCGGACATTGCCGAATATGAACCAAATCCTTCACGGTCGTTTATGGGCCGAAAGTTTTGATGGCCTGTAAATGGGCCCAAATGAAGTCGGACCTTTAACAGGCCGGAAATAGACCGGGACGTGATTCAGCCCAATTACTTAGCGGACTGTTAACGGGCCAGAAGTGACCATGGGCCACGTTGATGACAAGTTTAGGACATGCCTTTGACGGGCCGATTCGACAGAGAATGTTGGGCCTTTAGCTGGGCCGACCCATTATGGTCTGCAGAATCTTGTGGGCCTTTAGCTGGGCCGGCCCATTGTGGTCCGCAAAATCTTGTGGGCCTTTAGCTGGGCCGGCCCATTATGGTCTGCAAAATCGTGTGGGCCTTTAGCTGGGCCGGCCCATTATGGTCTGCTAAATTTTGTGGGCCTTTAGCTGGGCCGGCCCATTATGGTCCGCTAAATCTTATGGGCCTTCGGTTGGGCCTGCCCATTTAAACTTTGTGGGCCACTGTTGGGCCGGTCCATGTGTCAACATATCATAGGCCCATCTCGACAGTTGGATGAGTGACACCTGTGCCATCGTGGAGCTGACACGTGGATCCGTCAGCCAATGAGAATTTTACACGTGGAAAATCGGCATTGGTCGTGGCTGTTAAAGGGTTATCGGATCCAAAATCCGACCCGATAGCTTAACGGCGTTCCGTTACAGTGGATGCCACGTGTCGGTCACCCTTGACGAAAGCACTTCTGTGACGCGCGATTTATCGTCATGGAAGTGGACACTTCCTTGATGATAATTTTGGTAATGTCATGGAACACTTCTATGACAGCACAGGTATGACTATCTTGATTCTGTCATAAAATCGTCATGGATGTACATGCATGACAGAAAACGCGACCTACTGTGACAAACACGTATCATCACGGAAGTGTATTTTTTTGTAGTGAGAGTTTGAGTCATAACCAAGTAGGAAACCTTCATGAGACTTAGGAGCAAATTTAGAACGACGATGCTTATCAAGAATGTAGCACTTTGAGCCGAATACTCGAAAGTATCCAACTTGGGGTTTATTACCGGTGAGGATCTCGTATGCCGTCTTGCCAAGTAGCTTGTGAAGATACAAGCGATTTGTTGCGTGACAAGCTGTCTCAACCGCTTCTGCCCAAAAGTGCTTCGGCGTCTTGTACTCATCAAGCATCGTTCTCGCCATTTCGATGAGCGTCCAGTTCTACCTCTCATCAACTCTATTTTGTTGAGGTGTATACGTAGCCGAGAACTCATGTGAAATCCCTTCTTCGTCAAGAAAGGTGTCCACATTTGCGTTCTCGAACTCCGTTCCGTTGTCGCTGCGAACCTTCTTGATCTTCACTTCAAATTGATTTTGGGCCTTCCTAGCGAAGTTCTTGAAGATCTTTTGGACCTGCGATTTATCATCGAGAAAGAACACCCACGTAAATCTTGAAAAGTCATCAACTATAACTAGACCAAAAGAATTTCCACCGAGACTTTTGTAGGCGTTGGGACCAAAAAGATCCATGTGAAGTAGCTCGAGTGGCCTCCTTGTGGTCATGATGTTCTTCACGGGATGCTTTCCTCCAACCTGTTTACCTGCTTGACAAGCGCTGCAAAGTCTATCCTTATCAAATATGACATAGCTAACGCCAAGGATATGATTTCCTTTAATAAGCTTGTCGAGGTTTCGCATGCCCACATGACCTAATCGTCTATGCCATAACCAACCTTTAGAGGATTTAGTGATGAAGCAAGTTCTTGGTTGAGCCTTTTTTAGTGAAATCAACAATGTAAAGAACACCTCTAAGTATACCGGTAAAGACCATTTTATGATTATCTCTACGAAACACTTGGCAATCTACTTCAGTAAATAGGACATTGAAACCGAAATCAGCAAGTCTAGATACTGAAAGTAAATTGTAGCCAAGAGATTCAACGAGCATAACATTTTGAATGGAGCTATCATGTGAGATGGCCACCTTACCAAGGCCAACCACCTTACCCTTTGAGTTGTCATCGGAAGTGACATAATTTCGAGGGTCATCGTTTTTAGCAAGCTCATGAAACATATCTTTATCTCCAGTCATGTGATCGGTACATCTACTATCAAGAACCCATTCCTTTCCTCCTGCCATATATCCCCGAAGATTTGCCATAAGACCAAAGTGTCTCATTGCATCATCAAGATCAAAGTCACTATCATCATCCTCATCATAGTATCCATGTTCAACATCGTCATGTGGTGGATCAATTCCTAGACAGGGTGATTCGTTAGAGTGAGTTTGACAATGATCTTCTCTATGGATTCTAGTAGCTTTGGAAATAATATCGCTAATGATTCCAACATCTCCTTTGGTACGCATAAGATTTGTAAGCTCAAATAGACAATCACCAAACATAGGATCATTGGAATTCATCTTACTCAAGGCAATAGACTTATGGAGAATTTCATCTAGATTTTTCAAGGAATAATTTGGAAAATGTTCCTCAAGAAATTTCCATATAGTGTAGGCACACTCAAGAGTAGGCAAACTTCCAATCAAGTTTCTAGGCAAGCCTCTAGTGATAAGATTAACAGTTCTAAGATTGCGAGTCATGTCAATTGACTCATCAAGGATAGGATGCATAGGATCAACATGTGGTGCACAACGGCTAGCAATGTACTTGTTCAAATGATATTCATTGAAAATCACAAGCATCTCATTTTTCCACTCATCAAAATACTCTCCATCAAGTATAGGCACTCTATGTCTAAGTCTCCCCAAAGTAGACTCATCCAGCTTCCTCTAATGGTGTTTAAACCAAAGCAATGGAGACCAAAGCTCTGATACCAATTGAAAGGATCGAGAAGAGGTGTCTAGAGGGGGGGTGATTAGACACTAAGTGAAAAAATTACAGTATTTTAATTTCTTTAAATTGAAGTGGAGTTTTGTCACAAGTTTAACAATCACAATACATATCAAGCAAGCATGCAAAGAGTATATGAGCAGCGGAAGGTAAAACATGCAACTTGCAAGAATGTAAAGGGATGGGATTGGAGTGTGCAAACGCAATTGGAGACACGGATGTTTTTGTCGTTGTTCCGATAGGTGGTGCTATCGAACATCCACGTTGATGGAGACTTCAACCCATGAAGGGTAACGGCTTCGCGAGTCCACGGAGGGCTCCACCCACGAAGGGTCCATGAAGAAGCAACCTTGTCTATTCCACCATGGCCGCCGCCCACGAAGGAATTGCCTCACTAGGGTAGATCTTCACGAAGTAGGCGATCTTCTTGCCCTTACAAACTCCTTGGTTCAACTCCACAATCTTGTCGAAGGCTCCCAAGTGACACCTAGCCAATCTAGGAGACACCACTCTCCAAGAAGTAACAAATGGTGTGTTGATGATGAACTCCTTGCTCTTGTGCTTCAAATGATAGTCTCCCCAACACTCAACTCTCTCTCACAGGATTTGGATTTGGTGGAAAGAAGATTTGAGTGGCAAGCAACTTGGGGAAGGCTAGAGATCAAGATTCATATGGTAGGAATGGAATATCTTGATCTCAACACAGGAGTAGGTGGTTCTCTCTCAGAAAATGAATGCTCGAAGTGTAGGCACGTTCTGATGGCTCTCTCTACGAATGAAGAGTGGGTGGAGGGGTATATATAGCCTCCACACAAAATCTAACCGTTACACACAACTTACCAATCTCGGTGGGACGGAATCATCAAACTCGGTCGGACCAATTTAGCAAATAATATGACCGTTAGGATTTACGGTGGGACCGACATGTCAACTCGGTGGGACCGATATGGTTAGGTTAGGGCATAAATCTCGGTGAGACCGATTACTCAAACTCGGTGGGACCGGTTTTTGTAATAAGCTAACCAGAGAGTTGGTTAGGCAAACTCGGTGGGACCGATTTGCTCATCTTGGTTGGACCGAAACGTTATGAAGAGGAACAGAGAGTTTGCATTGTAATCTCGGTAGGACCGATTACACAAACTTGGTGGGACCGATTTTGGTCATGGATACAAATAGAGAGATTACAATCCCATCTCGGTGAGACCAAGATCCCTATCAGAGAGACCGATGTGACTAGGGTTTGTGGCAGTGGCTATGACATCTGAACTCGGTGGCGCCGGATAGAAAGAATCGGTAGAGCCGAGTTGGACTTTTGGTTTGGGTTATATGTGGATGTGAGAAAGTAGTTGAAGGCTTTGGAGCATATCACTAAGAACTTTTGAGCAAGCAAGCCATTAAGCAACACCTCATCCCCTCTTGATAGTATTGGCTTTCCCTATAGACTCAATGCGATTTTGGATCACTAAAAGTAAAATGTAGAGTCTTGCGCTTTGAGCTTGAGCCAATCCTTTGTCCTTAGCGTCTTGAAGGGGTTCCACATCCTCTAGTCCATGCCACTCCATTGTTGAACTTATCTGAAACATACTAGGTAAAAGTGTTAGTCCAACAAGAGATATGTTGACATTAATTACCAAAACCACCCATGGATAGGAAACATAACCATCTTTGATTAACGAGCTAGTAAAGTAGAGGCATACTAGGGACTATATGTTTTGTCTATGTATTCACACATGTACTAAGTTTTCGGTTAATACAATTCTAGCATGAATAATAAACATTTATCATGAATTGAGGAAATAAATAATAACTTTATTATTGCCTCTAGGGCATATTTCCTTCAGTCTCCCACTAGAGTCAATAATCTAGATTACATAGTAATGATTCTAACACCCATGGAGCTTTGGTGTTGATCATGTTTTGCTCGTGGAAGAGGCTTAGTCAACGGGTCTGCAACATTCAGATCCGTGTGTATCTTGCAAATCTCTATGTCCCCTTCCGACACTTGATGATGGATGGAATTGAAGCGTCTCTTGATGTGCTTGGTTCTCTTGTGCAATCTGGATTCCTTTGCCAAGGTAATTGCTCCAGTATTGTCACAAAAGATTTTCATGGACCCGATGCACTAGGTATGACACCTAGATCGGATATCAACTCCTTCATCCAAACTCCTTCATTTGCTGCTTCCGAAGCAGCAAAGTACTCCGCTTCACACATAGACACTGCCACGACACTCTGCTTGGAACTGCACCAACTGACAGCTCCTCCATTCAATAAAAATATGTATCCGGTTTGCGACTTAGAGTCATCCGGATCAGTGTCAAAGCTTGCATCGACGTAACCGTTTACGATGAGCTCTTTTTCACCTCCATAAATGAGAAACATATCCTTAGCCCTTTTCAGGTATTTCAGGATGTTTTTGACCGCTGTCCAGTGCTCCACTCCGGGATTACTTTGGTACCTCCCTGCTATGCTTATAGAAAGACATACATCAGGTCTGGTACACAGCATTGCATACATGATAGAACCTATGGCTGAAGCATAGGGAATGACTTTCATTTTCTCTCTATCTTCTGCGCTGGTCGGGCTTTGAGTCCGACTCAACTTCACACCTTGTAACACAGGCAAGAACCCTTTCTTTGACTAATCCATTTTGAACTTCTTCAAAACTTTATCAAGGTATGTGCTTTGTGAAAGTCCAATAAAGTGTCTTGATCTATCTCTATAGATCTTGATGCCCAATATGTAAGAATCTTCTCCAAGGTCTTTCATATAAAAACTCTTATTCAGGTATCCCTTTATGCTATCCAGAAATTCTATATCATTTCCAATCAACAATATGTCATCCACATATAAGATTAGAAATGCTACAGAGCTCCCACTCACTTTCTTGTAAATACAGGCTTCTCCAAAAGTCTATATAAAACCATATGCTTTGATCACACTATCAAAGCGTTTATTCCAACTCCGAGAGGCTTGCACCAGTCCATAAATGGATCGTTGGAGCTTGCACACTTTGTTAGCACCCTTTGGATCGACAAAACCTTCCGATTGCATCATATACAACTCTTCTTCCATAAATCCATTTAGGAATGCAGTTTTGACATCCATTTGCCAAATTTCATAATCATAAAATGCAGCAATTGCTAACATGATTCGGATAGACTTAAGCATCGCTACGGGTGAGAAAGTCTCATCGTAGTCAACTCCTTGAACTTGTCGAAAACCTTTCGCAACAACTCAAGCTTTGTAAACAGTAACATTACCGTCTGCGTTGTTCTTCTTCTTAAAGATCCATTTATTTTCTATGGCTTGCCGATCATCGGGCAAGTCCACTAAAGTCCACACTTTGTTCTCATACATGGATCCCATCTCAGATTTCATGGCCTCAAGACATTTCGTGGAATCTGGGCTCATCATCGCTTCCTCATAGTTCTTAGGTTCATCCTGGTCTAGTAACATGACTTCCAGAACAGGATTACCATACCACTCTGGTGCGGATCTTACTCTGGAAGACCTACGAGGTTCGGTAGTAACTTGATCTGAAGCTCTATGATCATCATCATTAGCTTCCTCACTAATTGGTGTAGGAATCACGGGAACTGATTTCTGTGATGAACTACTTTCCAATAAGGGAGAAGGTACAGTTACCTCATCAAGTTCCACTTTCCTCCCACTCACTTCTTTCGAGAGAAACTCCTCTAGAAAGGATCCATTCTTAGCAACAATGATTTTTCCTTCGGATATGTGATAGAAGGTGTACCCAATAGTTTCCTTTGGGTATCCTATGAAGACGCACTTCTCCAATTTGGGTTCAAGCTTATCAGGTTGAAGCTTTTTCACATAAGCATCGCAGGCCCAAACTTTAAGAAACGACAACTTTGGTTTCTTGCCAAACCATAGTTCATAAGGCGTCGTCTCAACGGATTTTGATGGTGCCCTATTTAAAGTGAATGCAGCCATCTCTAGAGCATAACCCCAAAACGATAGGGTAAATCAGTAAGAGACATCATAGATCGCACCATATCTAATAAAGTACGGTTATGATGTTTGGATACACCATTTCGCTGTGGTGTTCGAGGTGGCGTTAATTGTGAAACTATCCCATGTTGTTTTAAATGAAGACCAAACTTGTAACTCAAATATTCTCCTCCACGATCAAATTGTAGAAACTTTATTTTCTTGTTACGATGATTTTCCACTTCACTCTGAAATTCTTTGAACTTTTCAAATGTTTCAGACTTGTGCTTCATTAAGTAGATATAACCATATCTGCTCAAATCATCTGTGAAGGTAAGAAAATAACGATACCCACCACGAGCATCAATACTCATTGGACCGCATACATCGGTATGTATTATTTCCAACAAGTCAGTAGCTCATTCCATTATTCCGGAGAACGGAGTTTTAGTCATCTTGCCCAATAAGGCACGATTCGCAAGCACCAAGTGATTCCAAAAGTCCAGCAGTATGGAGTTTATTCATGCGCTTTACACCGATATGACCCAAATGGCAGTGCCACAAATAAGTTGCACTATCATTATTAAACTTCAATCTTTTGGCTTCAACACTATGAATATGTGTATCACTACTATCGAGATTCAATAAAAATAGACCACTCAGCAGGGGTGCATGACCATAAAAGATATTACTCATATAAATAGAACAACCATTATTCTCTGATTTAAATGAATAACCGTCTCGCATCAAACAAGATCCATATATAATGTTCATGCTCAACGCTGGCACCAAATAACAATTATTCAGGTCTAAAACTAATCCATATGGTAGATGTAGAGGTAGCGTGCCGACCGCGATCACATCAAATTTGGAACCATTTCCCACACGCATCGTGACCTCGCCCTTAGCTAATCTTCTCTTAGTCCGTAGCCCCTGTTTTGAGTTGCAAATATGAGCAACAGAACCAGTATCAAATACACAGGCACTACTGCGAGCATTAGTTAAGTACACATAAATAACATGTATATCAAATATACCTTTCACTTTGCCATCCTTCTTATCTGCCAAATACTTGGGGCAATTCCACTTCCAGTGACCAGTCCCTTTGCAGTAGAAGCACTCAGTTTCAGGCTTAGGTCCAGACTTGGGTTTCTTCTCTTGAGCAGCAACCTTTTTTCCGTTCTTCTTGAAGTTCCCCTTCTTCCCTTTGCCCTTTTTCTTGAAACTAGTGGTCTTATTGACCATCAACACTTGATGCTCCTTTTTGATTTCTACCTTTGCGGCCTTTAGCATGGCAAAGAGCTCGGGAATAGTCTTGTTCATCCCTTGCATATTATAGTTCATCACGAAGCCTTTATAGCTTGGTGGCAGTGATTGAAGAACTCTGTCAATGACACAATCAACTGGAAGATCAACTCCCAGCTGAGTCAAGTGATTATGATACCCAGACATTTTGAGTATGTGTTCACTGACAGAACTATTCTCCTCCATTTTACAACTGTAGAATTTATTGGAGACTTCATATCTCTCAATCCGGGCATTTGCTTGAAATATCAACCTCAACTCCTGGAACATCTCGTATGCTCCATGACGTTCAAAACGTCGCTGAAGTCCCGGTTCTAAGCCGTAAAGCATGGCGCACTGAACTATCGAGTAGTCATCAACACGCGTCTGCCAGGCATTCACAATGTCTGTAGTTGCGGGCGTGGGTGGTACACCTAACGGTGCTTCCAGGACGTAATTCTTCCGTGCAGCAATGAGGATAATCCACAAGTTACGGACCCAGTCCGTGTAGTTGCTGCCATCATCTTTCAACTTAGCTTTCTCTAGGAACGCATTAAAATTCAAAGGAACAGTAGCACGGCCATTGATCTACAACAACATAGACATGCAAAATACTATCAGGTACTAAGTTCATGATAAATTAAAGTTCAATTAATCATATTACTTTAAAAACTCCCACTTAGATAGACATCCCTCTAATCATCTAAGTGATCACGTGATCCAAATCAACTAAACCATGTCCGATCATCACGTGAGATGGAGTAGTTTTCAATGGTGAACATCACTATGTTGATCATATCTACTATATGATTCACGCTCGACCTTTCGGTCTCAGTGTTCCGAGGCCATATCTGCATATGCTAGGCTCGCCAAGTTTAACCCGAGTATTTTGTGTGTGCAAAACTGGCTTGCACCCATTGTATGTGAACGTAGAGCTTATCACACCCGATCATCACGTGGTGTCTCGGCACGACGAACTGTAGCAACGGTGCATACTCAAGGAGAACACTTGTACCTTGAAATTTAGTAAGGGGTCATCTTATAATGCTACTGACATTCTAAGAAAAATAAGATGCATAAAGGATAAATATCACATGCAGTCAAAATATGTGACATGATATGGCCATCATCATCTTGTGCTCATGATCTCCATCACCGAAGCATCGTCATGATCTCCAACATGACCGGCGCGACACCTTGATCTCCATCGTAGCATTGTTGTCGTCTCACCATCTATTGTTACTATGACTATCGCTACCGCTTAGTGATAAAGTAAAACAATTACATGGCGATTGCATTGCATACAATAAAGCGACAACCATGTGGCTCCTGCCAGTTGCCGATAACTTTGTTACAAAACATGATCATCTCATACAATAGTTTATATCACATCATGCTTGACCATATCATATCACAGCAAGCCCTGCAAAAACAAGTTAGACGTCCTCTACTTTGTTGTTGCGATTTTTACGTGGCTGCTACGGGCTTCTAGCAAGAACCTTTCTTACCTACGCATCAAAACCACAACGATTTTTCATCAAGTGTGTTGTTTTAACCTTCAACAAGGACCGGGCGTAGCCACACTCGATTCAACTAAAGTTGGAGAAACAGACACTCACCAGCCACCTATGTGCAAAGCACGTCGGTAGAACCAGTCTCGCGTAAGCATACGCGTAATGTCAGTATGAGCCACTTCATCCAACAATACCGCCGAATCAAAGTATGACATGTTGGTAAGCACTATGACTATTATCGCCCACAACTCTTTGTGTTCTACTCGTGCATATAACATCTACACATAGACCTGGCTCATATGCCATTGTTGGGGAACGCCGTAATTTCAAAAAAAATCCTACGATCACGCAAGATCTATCTAGGTGATGCATAGCAACGATAGGGGAGAGTGTGTCCACGTACCCTCGTAGACCAAAAGCGGAAGCATTTAGTTAACGCGATTGATGTAGTCGAACGTCTTCGCGATCCAACCGATCTAAGCACCGAATGTACGACACCTCTGTGTTCAGCACACGTTCAGCTCGTAGACATCCCTCGTACTCTTGATCCAGTTGAGGCCGAGGGAGAGTTTCGTCAGCACTACGACGATATGACCGAGGTGTGTAACTGTGGAGGGGGGCACCGCACACGGCTAAACAATTGTCAACTTGTGTGTCTAAGGGGTGCCCCCTTCCCCCGTATATAAAGGAGTTGAGGAGGGGGAGGGCCGGCCCTCTATGGCGCGCCCAAGGGGGCAGTCCTACTCCCAGCGGGAGTAGGACTCCCCTTTCCCAAGTTGGAGTAGGAGAGGAAGGAAGGGGGGAGAGAGGGAAGGAAGGGGGGGCCGCCCCCCACCCAATTCGGATTGGGATTGGGGGGGGCCTCCACCTGGATGCCTCCTCTTCTCTCCCACTAAGGCCCAATACGGCCCATACACTCCCCGGGGGGTTCCGGTAACCCCCCGGTACTCCGGTAAATGCCCGAACTCATCCGGAACTAGTCCGATGTCCAAACATAGTCGTCCAATATATCAATCTTTATGTCTCAACCATTTCGAGACTCCTCGTCATGTTCGTGATCACATCCGGAACTCCGAACTACCTTTGGTATATCAAAACACATAAACTCATAATACCAATCGTCATTGAACGTTAAGCATGCGGACCCTACAGCTTCGAGAACTATGTAGACATGACCGAGACACGTATCCGGTCAATAACCAATAGAGGAACCTGGATGCTCATATTGGTTCCTACATATTCTATGAAGATCTTTATCGGTCAAACCGCATAACAACATACGTTGTTCCCTTTGTCATCGGTATGTTATTTGCCTGAGATTCGATCATCGGTATCTCAATACCTAGTTCAATCTCGTTGCTGGCAAGTCTCTTTACTCGTTCCATAATACTTCATCCTGCAACTAACTCATTAGTCACAACGCATGCAAGGCTTATAGTAATGAGTATTACTGGGAGGGCCCAGATATACCTCTCCAAAACACGGAGTGACAAATCGTAATCTCGATCTATGTCAACCCAACAAACACCTTCGAAGACACCTGTAGAGCACCTTTATAATCACCCTTTTATGTTGTGACGTTTGGTAGCACACAAAGTGTTCCTCTAGTTTTGGGGAGTTGCATAATCTCATAGCCTGAGGAACTTGTATAAGTCATGAAGAAAGTAGTAGCAATGAAACTAACACGATCGTAATGCTAAGCCAACGGATGGGTCATGTCCATCACATCATTCTCCTAATGATGTGATCCCATTCATCAAATGACAACACATGTCTATTGTTAGGAAACATAACCATCTTTGATTAACGAGCAAGTCAAGTAGAGGCATACTAAGGACTATATGTTTTGTCTATGTATTCACACATGTACTAAGTTTCCGGTTAATACAATTCTAGCATGAATAATAAACATTTATCATGAATTAAGGAAATAAATAATAACTTTATTATTGCCTCTAGGGCATATTTTCTTCAGAAGAGCGCCAGTTACCTGCCGGCCAACGTTGCCCACCGCGTCCCGAAGGAGGGCCAGGTCGTCCCCACGCCAAGGCCAGGCGAGAGGGTGGTGTTCCTCCCTCACTTCATCTGGGAACTAGGTTTTCCTCTTCATCCCTTTGTTAAGGGGCTGTTATTGTTCTACGGGTTGGATTTCCACTATCTCGCCCCAAACTCGTTCTTGCATATCTCGGTCTTCATCGTCATTTGCGAGGCCCTTCTTCGAGTCTGGCCACACTTAGGCTTGTGGCTAAAGGTTTTCAACATCAAGCCCAAGATTATTGATGGGCAACAGGGGGACTACGGGGGGGGGGGGGGCAATGGTTAGCAAACTCCCCCGAGTCGAGTGGCCGGGCGACACTTTCATATAGATCATCAAGATCTAGCAGAAGGAGTGGTTCTACATCATGGAACCGCAAGGTGCGGCTTCGGCGGAGATGCCTGCCTTCGGATCCGGAGCCCCCACTAGGCTATTCTCTTCGACCAAGAAAGGCCTAGACTGGGGGTCAACCACAGAGGTGGAGTCGCTTCAGAGTCGGATATCCAAGATGATGAAGAAGAAGGTCAAGTTACCCAACGTGATTTAGATCATGCTTCGTTGATGACTCCTACCCTACCAAGACCGGGCTATCCCCATGTGGTCCTACAAGAACGAGGACCTTGTCACCGTGCTCCGCTTCTACCGCACCTCCCACGACAAGTTGTGGAAGGGTGTTGTTCAAGCCTCAAAAAGACTGGCCAGCCATGGAGGAGGACATTGTCCTCGATGCTGCGATGCCCCCTCGGTAGGTATGACAAATTTTACCATTATGTTTAGATATTCCTTTTTGACAAAGTACTTATTTCCTCCTTCTTCCCCGCACAGAGCTGGCTGAAAAAAGCCATGCAGATCGATAGCCCGTCCCCACTGCCCGAGGGCCCCAGGATGGCCTTGCTGACAGAAATGTTGGTCGTGGTGTCATACAAGGCGCCGGAGAAGAAGGATAAGAAGAAGGGCGAGAAGAGGAGGCCTGAGAAGCCCTCCGCCCTAGAGGACTCCAGGACACTAAGTCCAGGGAAACCCAAGCCCCTCCACTCATGATGGAGAGAGGGAGAGAACGAGGAGGAGAGCGATTCCTCCCGAACAAGGAAGAGGGTAGTGTCAGATGACGCCGAGGAGGATCAGCCTCCTCCTTCGTGTCGTAGCACATCCGATCGATGTCTTTCAACTTGAAGTTGAGAATCAAGAAGCCGAACTGATTCAGGCAGCAAGTTCAAAGAGCTTGTGCCAGCAGTAGTGGCCAGTAACTCGAACACTACATCAAGGCAGGACTTTGGGGTTGTCTCATTGTCTTCAAGATAGTTTTTATCAGCTTTCTTGGAGACCAACAGGGATGTCTCACTATCTTGAAGCTTATCTGCATTACTTCCTTTACCATTGCATAATGGGGCACTCTTCTCCAATATTTTATCCGCATTCTGAAAGAGAAACAAGCAGACACATCGCAGGTTTACCATGTTGTATATGAAACTCATTTTGGTAAACCAGTTCAGTAGTAAGGTGGATAGGATAACAACATTAAACAAACATATATCTATGTACTACGGTCACTATACGGTCTATATCATTCTAGTTTATGTTGCCAAATCAAGATAGAGATAGTTCAAATCATATATGTTTAAGACAAAGCAGCATAGACAGAATATAAGTGTGGGAAACTACACATCACTAACAACACTTGTAATGTGCATGGCATGAGAACATAACTATTTATTCAATTCAAACTGAAATCAACATAGAGCAAGTTACAACAACAAACTAGTTAAAGAAACATGTTTAAAACATACCTGTTGCGCCATTGGAGTTTCAGTTGCGTCCTTCAAATTTGAAATTAGTTGGTATGAGTAAATACAGTGATGCAAGAGCAAAGGAGTATGAACCATAGCTACGGAATGTGACCTGGGAACAATTCTTCTTCTGCTTTAAGCGTTGACTTGGGGTCCGGAGTGGTGGTCCTCGTGCTTTGGGCACTGCAGTTGCTGATGCGGAGCATCCCATGTTCATCCCCATGTACACTCCGACTACTCTCCAAGCCCCAAGGATACATAAGATGAGACCTCAACTATGCGCCATTGGACACAAGGTGAACCCGTTCCTAAATGCGTCCCCTTTCCATTCGTGTGAGACATGGCTGCTACTTCAAGCATGGACCTTGTGCATACTCAGGTACACCCGAGGAGACCATGGAGAACCCAAGGACCAAGGCCAAGTGTGCGCGGGAGTGAAGTAAGGAGAAGGATGAAGAGTCTGCTGCTACAGCAGTCGGACATCCGGCCATGTCCTGGACATCCGGCCAGGCCCGGACATCCGGCCCAACACCCAGAAATCTGGCCCCCTTCTATCCAGAGAGCACCAGAGTCGGCCATGTTAGCCCGGACATCCGGCCCCCAGGCCCGGACATCCGGCCCGTCGCGAGCCGCCGGACATCCGGGGCAGCGCCCGGAAATCCGGCGCCCCATCACAGAAGATAGACCCTGCTAGCCCGGACATCCGGCCCCAGCGCCCGGACATCCGGCGTCTCATGAAGGCCCGGACATCCGGCCCCCCTGCCTGCGTGCAGCGCATCCGGGCCGAGTCCCATGTACCTCTTTGTCCCTTAGACTATATATACTCCCCCAGCTCCTCCTAGTTAGGGTTAGCGATGTGATAGCTCATCTTGAGATAGAGCATAGCTCATCCGTACCGGATCTACTCCACATGAGGGACCGTGCCTCTTCAGAGAAGATCCATTCGGATTCAAGGCTTCCATCCGGAGAAGACAATCAAGACCTCCTCATGGAGAAGAATGGTTACTCTTGTATCTTCCCTTTGTTGATTTTGGATCATGTGTTACCTTATGCTTTCGGTGATCTAGCCCTTGTGTGATCGATTACTTGTCGGTTGAGTGTTTCCTCGTTTCTCCTCGTGTTTTCCCTTGTGTTCTTCCGTGTGTTCTTCGTGTTTCCCCATAGGATCCACTCCAAACGTGAAAGATCGGCCCCATAGGGTACCGCCCTACATCATCTTGGTATCATGAGCCACGTTGATCACGTTTTTGGAGCCCCTACCCCTCGTGTTCTAGCTTGATTTTGTTGATTTCGTCCTAAATCCGAAAATCCCCACAAAAAATAGCCCCCAAATTTTTTTGTGATTTGTTGGTTTGATGATGTTTTGTTGATTTTGATCCATGGATTTGCTTGGTTTCTAGTGGATCTAGCATCTCCCCAAGTTTCCCCACTTCCCATCCACGAAATCTCTCCAATTTTGCCCCAGAAATCATCAATTTCCGCCCCAAAATCGAGTTCATCCTCAGATTTGGAGCCCGGACATCTGCCCATTAGCCCGGACATCCAGCTCCTAGAGTGCATTTTCGCGCAAGTTTCTGGACATCGGGTCCCGGGCATCCGGCCAAAACCCCGGGTGTCCGCCCGCTGTCATTTCAGCCTTCGGTGTTTCACCGTTTTGCCCATAACTTTCACATCCGGAGTCCGATTTTCGCGTTCTTTAGCTCGTTGAGTAGCTATTGACATCCCCCATCCATATAGATAGGTTGCAACACCATTTGACTCCATAAAAGTTTGTGAATATTGGCATCTTTGCCTAGGGCCACCACCACATCATCCGCATTACCACCACCGACTTCCGCAACCTAACCCATTTTGCTTGCCATAGCATTAGTGGTTGCTTGAGTAGTGATTTGAGTCTCCTAAGGTGTTTAGGACACTTAGGGACGGTTGCTTCTTCATCAACCACCACCACCATAACTTCCGCATAGGCTTGCCCACCATACACTTCCGCCATCGCAACTTAACCCATTTTGTTTGTGTTGTGAGTTGTGTCTCCTAAGGTGTTTCGGCTACTTAGGGACCGCGTGCTTCCAACTCTTACACCGTGTATAGCCCATCATTCCACTTCCGCATTGCCAAGTGCAAACCACCACCGCTTTCCGCTACCACCATTTGATAATTGACGTTTGAGATTTTGAGTTCGCGGTTTTTCCGTTTCCTAAGGTGTTTCAGCTACTTAGGGACGAGTCTCCATTATCTTGGTTTCTACATCAAGAACACCGCCACTCATCATCGACACGGATGGTAACCTCCATATCATCTTGGTATCATGGTATCCCTCCATTGTATATTCCCCTTGCCATTGCATTGTTAACCCCTAGCCCATTTTGCGTTACTTGCCTATCAAGACTAGCCATTTGAGTATTGCCGGCAATGTTACTTGTGCACATTAGTGATCATACTTTCCATAGCATACATACCATATCATAGTGGTGCATATATTGCTATCATATCTTGTGTCACAAGTTTGTTCCCGCATATACACAATTGCTATCTTGGTTTGTGCATTGTGCAAAAGTGGCCATACAAAAAAAAAGAATAAGCTTTTAAGCAAAGAAATAGAGAGAGCAAAGAAGCTTGTAAGCAAGTGCCATAGCATCATACCACATTGCATATAAGATTGTCATATCTGATCATCTTGGATCATCTAGAGAGAAACACCGGGAACTATACATACATAGCATACTTGGGATAGAAAGTCCATATATTTTGCATCTTATAGGTTGTGCACAAGTGTCGTATCCGCCTATAGAGAAATCGTTCTAGCGTCTCTCTTGAGTTGTGCAACACGAGCGTTTTCCGTGGATTCCACATTTTGTGCTCATCCCTTGGTTGCACGACCCCATTTATCTATCTGTGTGTGTGTGTGTTTCCATGTACCATTCATTTCTATTGGTCCATTTGTCTCACTTGCGAATTTGTGAATGTCTTTCAACATTATTGACTCTTGCTAAATTTTTGCATCAAATTTTTGTGCCACTATCCTCACCGAGCTTCACGATAAGCTTTACTTGTGTAGGTGTGAGAACCGACAAGAATTGGTACCAATTGTGCTATTTCCTTGTTACACATTTGAGTGATGATTGATCCATCTTCAACATTGGTCAAGGTACATTTGGTATAGTTCTTCTATTTCTCCCACTCATATTTGCTCGAGTCTTGTGACGGATAGGCAAGGAATTTCCTCTCCGTTCTACGACAACAACGACGGCGTGAACAACTACATCTCCAAAGTATCTATCTTCGATCTACAACGACAAATTCAAGGCGCACAATCACGATTGCGAGAGCGCATCGAGAACATCTCCATCGACATTCGTCACTCCGAAGCAAGGAAAAGGGACTACATCGACAAGAAGCTTTCTGCACATAAAGAGGAGCAAGATGCAAGGATGGAGGAGATTAGAGCCTTGATCAAGTCTTCTTCCACTTTATCATCTTCAAGGCGGCGACATTCGAGCCACAAGTCTCCGGAGCGCGAACACGATGCAAGAGCAATTCGTCCACATCCACATCTTCGTGATGACCACCGTCACAATCGTGATCAACATCGTCATGATGGGCAAGTCACCTCCAAGCATCATGTGCACGACGATGACGAGCGCCTACGAGCTCGAGCACGACAACGGAATCATCATCATGAAGATGCTCCACATGTGCAAACGTACAAGTCCGAACAAGCCCTACTTCACGCCAAGTCCAAGCTTCATGAGCAAAAGAGAAGACCGCGAGACAAGCACCACCAAGACGGAGCTATGGCTACCACCACGACTTTGGCATCTTCGCCAAGTGCTATCAAGGCATCTTCGCCTTTGGATGTACGACATCTTCGCCTACTTCCCACGAGTACGCCTACAATGACTTCATCAAGTCCAAGGCAACCACCTACAAGTGAGGGCGACACTTCCATCTTCGGAAGCCCCCCAAGGAAGTTGGCCGAGCATGGGAAACTCCCTTCGGTCATGGATACGAGCTACGAGGTGCCACATCTTATGGACCTCCAACAACAAGACGGCGACAAGACGGTCGAGCGAGGGCCATCCCCTTCGACTATGGCGACGAGCGTGAACCTCTTCAACAACATGAAGACGGCGCCCATATTGGACTCATACTCCGAGTCAAGCTATGCGACCACACATGGATACATTTGCACCTACATCTCTCCGACACCCACATATGTCGAGATGCCCCATTTGCCATGTGAGGAGAGCCACCATCCCATGAGTGATATGATTGACTCCACCATACGTGACATTGAGAGCATTTCCTATGAGAGGATGAGTGTGACCACCACTAGCCCCACATATGAGAGCATGCCACACATCCTATGTGAGGTTGAGCGCCATTTGAGTGACTCCACCAACCATATGAGTGAGAGCATCTTTGAGGGAGTCAGTGAGCCACAACACTTAGCGAGTGAGATAGTTGACACGGCATGTGAGGCCACTATGATTTCTAACGACTTAACCTCTACTCCTAGTGTGTTTTATTCTTTGGTGCTAGGTCTCCTACATGACGACATGCCTACCCTCGACGAGTACATCCCTCTAATGGGAAAACCGATGGCCATGGTGGACGATGATGCACCCCCCACATGGTTCCATCAAGATGAAGATGACAACGAGTGGATCTTCAACACCTAACCTACAACACATGAGCGATGCTCCAAAGGTAACATAGGTGATGGTGCTTCTCTTGTCCCACTAGTGGACTATCTTGACATCGATTGCTCCCATGATGTTGACACACCTATTGCAATGCTTCATGCTAGTGAGACTTCTTCATGCCTTGACTTACCTATTTATGATGAATATGATGATGAGCATGTTGAGTTGACTAGTTGTGATGCTATGCTTCATAGGATATCATGCGAAAATTCTTTTGGTCACATCATGTTTGACAACCCATTGAACTTGTCATATGCTATGAGTGAGATCTCCCATATTGCATCATTTCAATCTCAACATAGTAACTATGCATGCCCCATTAAAATCAATCCCATTTGCACTTATGGCATAGATGACGAGATGATGGTCATTGGCTTTTGTTTTTCATGTGATGATATTGCCATGCTTCCTTTACATGATTTGCGCAATTCATCTACTATGTCATGCCATGATCACATTGTCCCATATATGCATTGTTTTGATTGTTGTCAATATTCTCCATCTGATATTTCCATTAATGCTCATGAGGAGACCCCCATAGTTTCCTCATACATATTAGGAGATCTTGATGCATCTCATACTTTGCATAATTTCCATGATTGCATGCACCTTATGCATTCCATGAATAACAATGCTCTAGATATTTCTCATGATGCATTACACAATTTGAGTCTCCATTATGCTATACATAATAACAAACCTCTCATGATGGATGACATGTTTCTATATCATGCATCTCATTTATTTGAGCATTGGATATTTTGTGCTAACCGACACATGCACATGCGCATCATGATGGATGATGTGTACATATACCACGCACACACAATTTTTCCTTTGTCTTTGTTTTGTGCAGGTACTCACATATACTCGTCAACCTCTCAATCCCAAGAGTTGATGAAATGAGCTCTTGAGAGCAACGACGATTTGGCATCCCGTGGACTATCCTTACCACCGTTCCTTTCGCGCAAGGACTACGCACATCTCTTTTTCATGGCTCTCACACGGCTATGGGCTATATATCACTTGTCCCTTTATGCCCATACTATCGTGTTCACTTTTCATGTTATGTCTCTTTACATGATTTTGCCATGCAATTGTGACCCTTTCTTGCATCTACCCATGATTCACCATTATGATACTCCTACGTGTATTTGCATGCTCGGTGGAGATCCTTGTTGCTATTGCCATGCTTATCATGTGCCCCATGCTATTGATTATTGTTGTGTTGGGAGAGTCATGATGACACATTGCTATTTACATATGGCTACTCACCAATACATTCATGCTATTATACTCATATCTTGCTTTCATGCTTGTGCTATTTCATGTGAATTATTCTTGCACACTATTCGCACACTTGACATGCTTGCCATGATTCCTTATAGTATGTTGCATCTTCGCACTACTAGCATGCTTGACTTGATCGCTATGATTTCTTGCTATGTTGCATCACCCATGTTCCACTATTATTTGCTTTCTTGGGTTGATGACATATATGCTCATGCCTCTCACATGATATATCTTGATCATTGTCTCTTGTGCCCATTAGTTGCCTCTCTCATATCCACTTGTATTGAGTGCAACCATACTATGCTTATTGATCTTGGATACTTTGACACCTTACTTGTGATGCATGCTTGTTTGATTGAGCCTCTTGTATTTGGTTGTTCTTGCATCATATGCCTCCACACTATGAAATGCTCCCTTGTACTTTCTTATGATGAGCATGATGCATACACTTGTTGGGTATCTTACCACTTGAATGATAGGTTTTGCATTTCCGCTAACCTCATTTGTTTTTCCGAGTGTTTGTCATGTTCTTTCATTTTGGAGGATTCACAAGGCGGTGCCGTTATGCGACATATTGGTTATGTGAAGGCATACATGATGTGCAACTCCAACATCTTCGGGAACATTCATAAGGTTAACTCCTTCCCTTTGAGCCATCCTCAAGTTTGCATATTGGATGGGTCACTCTATCATTGTTGTTTCCTTCTTGTTGTCTACATGATACATCTCATGAATGGAGGAGCGACATTGGAGATTGGCTACATGGACCTTCACATTGAGGAGCGCTCGCACTTATTGGATGCACATTCGGAACTCCACTCATGCCTCGACATCGAGCTTTGGTACACCAACACCTCCATATTTGTTGATTGTGCTCATACATGTCATGCTTGATGGACATATCATACTCACCACAAGTTTGCACCCCATGCATGGATTGACTCACATTATGCTTGTCTTGTTGCATCTATTTCCATGTCATCCATGATATATGAGCTTGTTCACTTCCTTAGCAAATTTGTTGTGATCTTCCTTGATGGCATATTCATACATCATGATCATATTGCCCACCATCAATTGCATGATAACATATACATATTGAGCATCCATTGCCATGTTCATGCTTTTGATGCACCATCCCGTTATGACATCAATTTGCACAATGGTCACATTCATCATATTCACAACACCTTTGTGCATGCCTCGAATGAATTTGCTCACATGAATGCTTTCCATCTCATTCTACATCTTTTGGTTAAGCATCTTGTGCCTTGCCACGCACTATCTTGCCGCACGGACTCATTCTGACATGATGGACATTTTGTGTGTGCTAACCATGGTATTTCCGAGTGTCGCTTGTGTTTGCTCATTTTGCATGTACCACATACTGGAGACACATTGGAGTACTTGGATTGTGTCAGGCCTTCAACTCCGTCCAACTACAAGTTCGTCCACGACAACCGTTTCCATGGTGATGAGGATCACGATCTGAGGTCGGATCTTTCCCAAGGGGGGAGATGATGCGGAGCATCCCACGTTCATCCCCATGTACACTCCGACTACTCTCCAAGCCCCAAGGATACATAAGATGAGACCTCGACTATGCACCATTGGACACAAGGTGAACCCGTTCCTAAATGCGTCCCCTTTCCATTCGTGTGAGACATGGTTGCTACTTCAAGCGCGGACCTTGTGCATATTCAGGTACACCCGAAGAGACCATGGAGGGCCCAAGGACCAAGGCCAAGTGTGCGCGGGAGTGAAGGAAGGAGAAGGAAGAAGAGTCTGCTTCTACAACAGCCGGACATCCGGCCATGCCCTGGACATCCGGCCAGGCCCGCACATCCAGCCCAACGCCCAGAAATCCAGCCCCCTTCTATCCAGAGGGCACCAGAGTCGGCCATGTCAGCCCCGACGTACGGCCCCCAGACCCGGACATCCAGCCCGTCGCGAGCCGCCCGACATCCGGCCCAGCGCCCAGAAATCCGGCGCCCCATCACAGAAGCTGGACCCTGCCAGCCCGGACATCCGGCCCCATCGCCCGGACATCTGGCATCTCATGAAGGCCCGGACATCCGGTCGACGCCCGGACATCCGGTCCCCCCTACCTGCGTGCAGCGCATCCGGGCTGAGTCCCATGTACCTCTTCGTCCCTTAGACTATATATACCCCCACCTCCTCCTAGTTAGGGTTAGCATTGTGATAGCTCATCTTGAGATAGAGCATAGCTCATCCGTACCGGATCTACTCCACGTGAGGGACCGTGCCTCTTCGGAGAAGATCCATTCGGATTCAAGGCCTCCTGACGGAGAAGAATGGTTACTCTTGTATCTTCCCTTTGTTGATTTTGGATCATGCGTTACCTTATGCTTTCGGTGATCTAGCCCTTGTGTGATCGATTACTTATCGGTTGAGTGTTTCTCACGTTTCTCCCCATGTTTTCCCTTGTGTTCTTCCGCACGTTCTTCGTGTTTTCCCATAGGATCCACTCCAAACGTGAAAGATCGGCCCCATAGGGATCCGCCCTACATCAGTTGCCTTATTAACTGCTCGTATTTAGGTGCTCTATGGTGGAGACGGTGTTGTGTCAACTGGAACTGGGTTACTAACTGCTGGGGTTGGGGTTAGAAGGGGTGTAGCTGGTTCTCTGTCCAGCTGGGTAGGGGTACAATCTATGTGAGTCTGGGTTATGTGTGGTGGGGCTGGTTCTTGGGCAAGTACAACCGTAGTTCTATCTACGTCGACGGGTAGCACTATCTTTTCTGAAGACCGTGTTTTTACTCCCATAGATACTGCCATCACCCCTTCCAATTCAAATGGCTGATAAACAAGAAAAGTAATTGAATGTACAAACATTGTATGATAGACAGGTGCAATGGATAGTAGGGAAGAAAACAGGGCATGAAATAATTCACATTTATGTTGTCTAACCAAACAGGATAGCATGACACAATTTCACATATATGATGGCTAACTAAACAGATTGCATGACACAGTTTCACATATATGATGGCTAACTAAATAGGATAGAATGCCATACTTCAAAATATGATGACTATGTAAACAGGATGACATGTTATAACTATACAATGTGTCTATTAAAGTGGTTGGCATGCCATAATTCACATACATGCTATCGATGGAAACATGATGACGTGATATAATTCACGGATAGAAAGACATAATTCAAAATATGATGACTATGTAAATAGGATGAGATGATATAACTACATTATGTCTTTAGAAAATGGGTTGGCATGCCATAATTCAGATACATCTTGTCTATGTAAACATCATGGCATGATATAATTCAAATATATGATTTATACACTAAGCAAGTGAGCAAAGGGAAATCGCATATATGATGTGTAAACTAAGCAGATGGCATTCAATATTGTGTATACACTACAAACAAATTACACTTCCGTGATGATACGTGGTTGTCACAGTAGGTCACGTTTTCTGTCATGCATGTACATCCATGATGATTTTATGACAGAATCAAGATAGTCATACATGTGCTGTGGTAGAAGTGTTCCATGATAATACCAAAATTATCATCACGGAAGTGTCCACTTCCATGACGATAAATGGCGCGTCATAGAAGTGCTTTCGTCAAGGGTAACTAACATGTGGCATCCACCGTAACGGGTCGCCGTTAAGCTATCGGGTTCCGGTTTGGATCCAATAACCCGTTAACAGCCCCGACCAATGGGGATCTTCCACGTGTAAAATTCTCATTCGCCAGAGGATCCATGTGTCGGCTCAGCGTTGGGACAGATGTCATCCACTCATAGTATGGGAGGCGCCTATGATACGTCGGCATGTGGCAAGGCCCAATAGTGGCCCATTCCCACAAGACAAGGATTTAGACAGCTTCGGGCCCCGGGAAACATCATCCGGTAATAGCCCTACATGTTGTTTGTGGCTAGGTCTCATTATGCTCATGAGGGAGTCGCCGCGTAAACCGGCTCTCCTAATTGAGTCTAGCCTTAGAGATTACTTCTCCTCCCCTTTTGGGGTGCCCTGCCCCTTCTTATATAAGTTGAAGGGGCGGGTTACATGTGGAGTCCTAGTAGGACTAGGACTATTCTATCTTCTAATACAAACCGGATACAAGTCCGGGTATTGACTCCTTGTAAGGGAAATATTCTTCACATCTTTCCTCTTAAGCCGGCCCACCATCACATGAACCAGTCTACTGGGCCTTGGGCCTTGACATCCGTCTGACTCGCCCGCCGGGTCACCAGTGAGTCGCCAAGCTCCAGCTGGGTCATACATCCAGCGGGTTACACCACGGGGTATATCCCTGACAATGGGGACATCCAAAGTGCATCATACAATGGGAACTTTGGTCGAAATGAAAGTGTCATGGGACAATGTGGTCGAAATGAAAGTGTCATGGGACAATGTGGCTGCAAATCCCTTCTCATTCCCATGTTTAGGCGCTAATTATGCACAAGAATTGAGGGGTTGTCGTTAATAACCATGTGGGGATCGAGGCGCACGACCCCCCTCTTGATGGGATGTGACCTTGGTGGGCCCATGACCCACGCCCGCACGTCACGTAGACCATCAGGTCAAGGTCACCATGTGGACAGGTGGGCCCATGGACAAGACCGATGTGGCTTATTAGAACTAGACCGGATAACCATCATGGTGGAGCATGAGAATTCTCCTCACCAAAGTGGTTAGTTGCGCGGGAAATATTTCTGACGTATGGCTTGGTTGTACTCCTTCAACATTTTCAAGACCGAGGAGGTCTATGCCACCTAGGATGAAGCTCGATGTCACAAGCTCAGCTGTAGGAAGACAATGATTGGGAGATGCTTTCGTTGAACCAGCTTCAACGCCGGCGACTGAAGTAGATGAGCAACTCGGATGAGCAGAGGTGCTACCAGATTGAAGACCAGTTCGGTGGGTACTAATGGTGACCCGGCTTGGTGGGCCGGGCTGAGGACCCACTGGTACGCGTCGGTGCTATACAAACGGTTTCAGACCCCTTTTCGCAACGACATTTGGAACCGTCGCCAAGTGAGTGTGGGTGATAGGGGGTCCTTCCCACACAACCCAGAAACCGTCGGGGATATGGAGCCATGATCCAGAGGCCTTGCAAAATATAATCGTGTGCGATGCATCACACACTAAATTCTTTCGCATGTGTGGTACCGGTGATTAAACGTTCCTAATGACGCAGTGAAACCAAACGGTGCATCGTAATGAACTATTTGGGAAACAAATATGCAATGCACACAGGCCAGCATATGAACTGTGTGCGATATGTGCCCTATCACACATGAGTTTTTTGTGGAACCTGTCTGCCATGCAAGACTCCATCGCACACGTTCTCCCAACATTTACCGTCTGCGATAAGGTTCAATCACAAACGGTTTAGGAGCCCCTTCGCACACATACAAGTGCTGCAGACCATTTGTGATTTATTGTGTATCACCGACGGTCGCGGCTAGAGTGACGTGTGCTTTTCGTTTGGGATCCCACACGTTTCCTGAAAAAGTTACGACTGGGATTGTATTTTACATTGGGCACAGTTTACTCCGAGTTCCCATGTGCGATAACTTGATATCACAAATGGTTCCGGAGAGCCTACACACACATAGTAGCGCTGCAAATCGTTTGCGATCTGTTGTGTATCACCGGCGGTTCCGCTATGATTGTTTCCGATGTGGATCGCACACACTCATTTAGTTGAACCGTGTGCGGAGCAATTGCCAGGTTAAACAAAAATATGCCATTTTGAATCGGCATGCAAAAAGCAAATTCGCCACTATATTCAATTGAACAAATAAACAAAAATATCCCATTTTGAATCGGCACGCATAAAGCAAATTGGCCACAATATTCAATTGAACAAATAAACAAGAATATCCCACTTTGAATCGGCACATAAAAAACAAATTCGTCACAATATTCAATTGAACAAATAGTGTCCACAAGAAGAACATTCATCAGAATTCGCAACAATTGCAATTGAACATATGGTAGCTAAATTCCAATGACTTGTCCACACATATATGCATTACATAATTAATCATAGTGTATGAAATACTAAGACCTCGTCAGATGGAAATTAATGGATCCATGCGTATATGTTAGCGGTAACTCTTACTCAATGCTTCAGGAGAACGCATGCTGAAATCTTCATTATCACCAGTGGGATTGATGTAGTGATTCAGGAAGAAGTCGCTGATAAATCTCCGAACCATCAGCAATTCACCAGCCGGGAGCGGTTCAGGGGTCCTCGGTTCTAAGATGAGCCGCAATATTTTTAAGATCAGAATGTGCCATATGAGTGGAGTAGAAGATATTAATTAAGATAGACTTACTGGTACAAATTCGCAAGGATCATCACAACTATCAGCAGATTTGCAGATGGAGATCATGTGTCTGCAAACATAGTATCCACAAAGGTTGGTCCCTGCTTCTTGCCGAGGACACTGAAATTTTTTGTATAGAATTAGTCATGTATTTGTGCTCTTAGGAACAACCTAACCGGTGTTAGATGTATTATTTTTTCTTTGGACAAAATAGAAAGAGGTTTAATTAGAAGCTTGAACATTTGACTAGCGTAAGAAAAGGTGTTTGCAGACTATTGGATAAATTTTCCAAAAATAACGGATTTCGGTGTGTTACCGAAGAAACGATCACGTGCTACAGAGTTAGTTCCCTCTTGAACAGGTTCCTTGGTTTAGTTTTCCACAATGCGAGCACACTACAAATGAAGATGAATTTTGACAACATCAATTATTGAACCAGATATGAATGCAAATTAATTTCAACATCATAGAATTCAATACCTATCCATGAATTGCTGAAGATGTGTAAGATCCTGAGCGTTTTTTGACTCTTTGAGAGAATCAATGTAGTAAACCATGTTCTTGTTTGGAACAATGAATACCAATATCCAGTGATGGGTACATATTAAGAAAGCCATGAGCTTACGAATTATGTCAAAACCTAAAAGGCAATCAGTGTATGTGTGGTTGTTTACTTGACTCACCTTTCATGATATCTCCAGAGAAATGATTCTGCATGGGACGTGTTTTCGAAGATACGGACAACCGTGTTAAGGACCAGTCCCGTTCATCCTTACCATGTAATGTTGTGCCATTTGCTAATGCAGGATCTATGAAATACACACTCTGCCTTTTTCTTCTCTGCGTGTTCAATCCCCTGAGAGGAATAAAATGCAGTTAGCTGTTTATCACTTACAACCTTGTATGGACTTACAAAATCAGGCATCTAACAAGAGTGGCATCAAGCTCGTTGAAGTTGAAGTAGAGATGTAAGTCCCCGAAACTCACATAGAATGAACCAGCATCGTGTCGAAAATGATCTCTATTGAAGTGGACTAGCAAACCATGATGACCTGTGGACATTTGATCCATGCAATATTCATGTAACTGCAGCAACTGGAGCTGCACTCATCAAAGTATTTGCCAACAAGAAATGGCTGGCCATGGATGTAATTGCGTACTTCAAGTACATTTGCTTTACTTTTAGCAAGCGCCAATTCTACTTCTTCATCATCCATCTCGCAGAAATAATATTATTCCCCGATTCGAACAACCTGTTGTTAATTTGGTTCCGGGCGATGAGTGCTTTAAGCAAGAGGCAATCGTTCTCTTTCTTCTTCACTCTCCCGCCGCGCTTCGTCGCGGGTGTAGGCTTGTTGGCCACTTCCTTCTTGGTACTTGAAGCATTTTTGGCAAAACGTCTAGTTGCTTACAAGGTAGGCTGCCGAGCAGACGGTGAAGCTTTGACGGACTGCTTAGCAGACGGTTTATCTTTGCTAGACCGCTAAGCTGGCGGTGCTGCTGTGACAGATTGCAGGGCTGTAGGAGCAGAGGCATCGGACTGCTGACCATGCATTGAAGCTAAGTCTGGTTTCTGCGCAGGTGGTGCCAACTTGTCGGTGTGCTGAAGAGGTCGTGCCATTGCGTCGGTTTGCTGAGCAGGAAGTGTTGATGCATTGGTATGCTAATCACGTGACTGCAGACCAACGGACTAATGAGCAGTCGGTTCTGGACCTACAGACTGCTTAGCAGGCGGTTCTGAAGCATCAGACTACTTAGCAGTCCGTTCCACCAGGTTGGTCTACTAAGCATGTGCTGCAGCTGGGTCTCCCCCCGCTGCTTCTGCGGCCAGCATCTGAACCGGTGGTGCGTCTTCAGCAGTCATAGACCTTGCCACTGGCTGCTTTGGGGCGGAGGATGACATGGCCTATACGCCACAAAGTCGGGCAGGCTGATCACAGGTTGATGCATCAGCCATCGGATTACGAGTATTAGGTTCTTTGGGGGAAGCACGCGAGAGCTACTGTGGCAAGGAGAGCGTCACCGGTTGAGGGGCGGCATTGGTTGCTCTTGGCGGGGCTTGAGGATCTCATCGATGAACTATATTTCCTTTCGTGGCCACTGGATGTGATGTAACAGTGTTTCTCCCAAGGTCCTTTGCTCATGAAGGTCTCCTAGGACATTCTTAAGGGCAAATTCATTTAATCTAGGCTTTACTTCAGTCACGTAGCACTTCACACAGCCCGACTTCAATGGCACATTGTCCAACAAGAGGCCCTCTTCCACGAAGGGTGGGCAACCCAGGCTGTTGCACATTTTAATGTACCTTCATAATGTGTAAGCACACACTTCAGTCCGTCTTTCATTCCAGATAGATCAGATATAGCATCATCACGAGCAGCTGTAGTGTCAGTGTCGCCGGGGTCAGCTGATGCACACCTACTCTTGTGTTGTGTTGTCGCGCAATAAGCAGCATCCTCCATGCCCGCCTCCCCTCCCATATGCTGGCTATCTGTCAGTGTTACAGTCTTCCCAATCATCATTGATTGCTCAAGATCCTTTCGAACAACCGGATACATTTCCTTCCTCAACCTTTCATACAATTCATTCTTCTTCATTTCACTCTTCGCTTTTTTCATGCTGAGCCTCTCTTCTTTGCTGAGTGTGAAAGCCCTCTTGTGCGGGACATTAACACCTATACCCCTTGCACGGCTAGGGGGCTCTTTTGTTTCCAAAGCAATGGACAGAATGTCACATGGCCCTGAGTTCCTATAGAACCTTTCAGGGATGTTGGAAGCCTCTACCATCACTTGATACAGTTTTTCGTCATGTGAGTTTTTAAAGTAATAAGTTCCATCATCACGCCTCCTTGCACGTGCCCACAAGTAGTCTCTGGCATGTTCGCCCCTGATTTCACTAAAGGTCGGTTCCCCACCCGCCGCTACTGCTTCTTTGTCCTCCTGGTCCCATATCAGTTTCATAATGTAGTATCCTGCCACACCCATATGGTGGGTGTGTGTGTGTTCTTCTTCTGAAGTTCCGATTGCTTGAAACTCTTCTTAGCAAACTCTTTAGTTGCACTGACCCTTTTGAATTCTGCCCAGTCTGCCTTTGTAATTTGGGGGTATGCGGGGATTGGGTCCTTGCCTTCACTCAAGTACTTCTTGTATAACACGTGCTTCTAGTTTCTCCAAGCATCCCTAGCCTTCTTCAGTGTAGCATGTTCCACCTGCATTCTCCACTGCTCTGGAACATTGAAGTGATCCATGATCTCTCGCACTATCCGTCGCCGTGTTTCTGTGTCAGCCTTCCGAAACCCCGGTAGATTTATATTGAGCCTTGCCCTGCCAACAAATCCACACACACTCCTGAACCTAGTGCGTGCTTTATCTGGTTTAGTTGGAGCCCAAGACTTTATATCGATCTCAGTTACTTCATATACACCTTTAGGCTGGTGTGTGGGCTTCCTTGCAGCGTACCTTCGTGTCCTGACTGGAAGGGTAATTGCTGCAGCTCTATCCCGTTCAATATTACTTGATCCCTCACCATCTTCTAAAGACATAGGGTTGTCAGAATCAGATGAAGATACATCGCTTGAAGCATGAGTGTTGTCGCTGCTATTCGGCATCTACAGAGAACACATGCAAAACTCAGGAAAGGAGGATAAGCATAAAACTAACAACTTGGTATCAAGCTTTCTAAACATGTCATGCAATAATTTAGAAAATGTACGGCTAATTTGTTAAGTTTGTGTGACTCGGGCACCCGCGATCTGTAAATCGGCAGTAACTTATTGGAACAAATACAACTCATATGTACTAGTTAGGAAGGTAGATAATTAACATATATACGCTCTTCGTTATTTTATAGCCAATTTGGGAACATACAGAATGAAATAGGAAGAGGGATTGCGAGGAAATATGCCTCACCGCGATGGAGAGTAGTAACTAACAAGCTTCTTAATGCACACCCGGTCGGACCATAGGAGAGGAGAGGATTACAGCATCGATATGCTCGAGGGTGGCTGGCGAGCAAATGAAGACGGCGAGGCGCGGGCAGCCGCGTGTTGGGAATGACAGTGGATGTAGGATTGACACCGAAGAGTAGGCACACGACTGGGGTGAGCATGCCGGCGCCGAAGAGGGTTCTGATGTGGATCTGGGGGAGGGGGAGCTGGCGATGGAGATTGGGTGGACTAGTTGAGTGAAATGCGGGCGGGCCGTGGGGGTGTTTTGCGGCCTAGGTGAAAAGGGTGGAAAATATCCCCGGTCGCCGCGCGGAAAGGCCTATGCAAACGGTTGCCTCTAAGAGCTCGTGTGCACAAAGAGAAAAAAAATCATTTGAAATGAAGACGTACTAATTTTGAAATGAAGACATGAGTTCATCGTTTCACCTCTAAATTTTTCCCACGTTAAGCAATCACCATTATACCACGGGTTTGATTTGCTGGCGCATTTTAGGTCTCGTGTGCTATATGTAAGACATTGTTTGGCATTTACCGTGCATTTTGGCATATAAATCAATTCCTAGGCAGACTACATTTCCTGTCGAAAGGGATGAGGATTGCCGTTCGATCTGGGAGCATCCAACGGTGCAGACGTACGATTTGTGGGGTTTGGGTTCTGGCCAATCAGAACGCATGACTCAGATCGCGCGCGCAGTAGTGGGGGCATCAGCCACTGTTTGGTAGGCACACGGCTTTCATGAGTGAACCATGTGCTATTTGAAAACATTTACATTAACTAACAGCGTATCCGGGTGGTGAAGGAGTCGGAGGAGGAGGAGGAACCGCACAGAAAAATCACAACCGGAACTGCATGTGCTGTCGAAAGGGATGAGGATCGTCGTTCGATCTGGGAGCATCCAACGGTGCAGATGTACTATCCGTGGGGTTTGGATTCTGGCCAATCAGAACGCACGACTCAGATCGCGCGCGTGGCAGGGGGGCATCGGCCACGGTTTAGTGGACATACGGCTTTCGTGAGTGAACCATGTGCTATTTGAAAACATTTACATTAAGTAACAGCATTTTTTGTTTGAATGAAAACATGAGTTCATTGTTTCGCCACTATGGCCAGCCTTTGTATAGTCGGGAAGTATCATATATACTATAGTATCATGCATATGATACTATATAGTGTATGATTCTACATACGTACCTTCTTATAGTGCATATATATAGTATCATAGAGCTAGTATATATATACCACCACTATGGCCAACCTTTGTATAGTAGGGAAGTATCATATATACTATAGTATCATGCATATGATACTATATAGTGTATGATACTACATACGTACCTTCTTATAGTGCATATGTATATAGTATCATAGAGCTAGTATATATATACCATAGATGACCGTATTTATGGCCATGTGCATGACACAAAGTAGTATAACATTTATGTTATATATGTTACAATATCTATGTTACTGCTTCTTCGCCACACATCATCATATTTGCTATTCTCAATTGCATGATACCGGCTACGATACCCCCACTATGGCCACCCTAACAAGGTTGGTCATAATGGGAGTATCAAGCGACATCATATGCATGCCAACTAGACTTTTTGGATGATGTGGCACACAGTTAAATGAGGAAAGAGAGGGTGTGGGCCAGGTATCATATCATGATATACTGTATCACATATTAAATTGTACTACTTTGTGTCATGCATGGCAATTAATAAGGTAATTTAAGATACTAAGACTAGCCACAATGGGTAGTGTAACATGCCCATGTTACTACTCCATGTTACTACCTCTATAATGGGGAGTAGCAAATGTGTGGTAACATGCGCAACACTTCATTTATTAAGCTATAGACTCATCTTGCCTTGATATGTGTGATGTTACTCATACTATTAGACTAGCCACAATGGGAGTAACTTCAGCAGTAACATCAAGTCCAACTAAGCAAATATGCTTATGTGGCAATGAGTTAATGAGGAGAGGTAGTTTGAGTAACTTAGCTAGTTACCGTAATATCACATGTCTCAATGCACTATGAGTCTATAACCTAATAAATGAAGCTTTGCATGACACCACACTTATGTTACTACCCACTATGAAGGTAGTAACATAGTCTAGGGATATGTGTGTGTTACTAGTGTATGTTACTATGCACTGTGGCTAGTCTTAATTAGTAACTAGCTATGTTACCACATGCCTCTCTTTCTTCATTTATTGCTTGCCACATCATCTATTTTATCTATGTATGTGTGATGTTACTACCTATGTTACTCCCACTATGGGTATACATAGTGAGGGAGTCCTGGACTAGGGGGTGTTCGGACAGCCGGACTATCATCGTCTGCCGGACTCCAAGACTACGAAGATACAAGATTGAAGACTCTGTCCCGTGTCCGGATGGGACTTCCCTTGGCGTGGAAGGCAAGCTTGGCGATACGGATATGAAGATCTCCTACCATTGTAACCGACTCTGTGTAACCCTAGCCTCCTCCGGTGTCTATATAAACCGGAGGGCTTTAGTCCGTAGGACACGACATACATTACAACAATCATACCATAGGCTAGCTTCTAGGGTTTATATCCGGGGTAGTACACCGTTACGGAGTCCCCCACAGCATCATCTCCGACAACGGCACGAACTTCACAGCCGACGAGGTTAAGTCATGGTGCAAGAATATGGGCATCAAGCTCGACTACGCTTCAGTCTATCACCCTCAAACCAACGGTCAAGTGGAACGAGCAAATGGTCTAATAATGAGCGGCATTAAGCCCAGACTAGTGCGGTCACTTACTAAATCGGACACGCACTGGGTCGAGGAGCTCGACTCCGTACTCTGGGGACTGCGGACAATGCCTAACCGTACTACCGGATTCACACCATTTTTTATGGTATACGGCGCAGAGGCAGTCCTGCCCTGCGACCTTATTCATGACTCACCTCGAGTGCGCATGTACGAGGAAAGAGAGGCCGAGCTGGATCGGCAGGACAGCCTGGACACATTGGAGGAAGAATGCGACGTCGCCAAAGCTCGTTCCGCATTCAGCAGTAGGCTCGAAGATATCAAAGCAGAGAAGTACGGGCCAAGACTTACAACGTTGGCGAACTAGTTCTACGCCTGCCGGACAAGAAAAAGGACAAGCTCAAGCCCAAATGGGAGGGCCCCTTCATTATCGATCAAGTCCTGACCGGCGGAGCATACCATCTATGAACTGCGTCGGATAACCGACTCGAGCCGAACCCATGGAACGCAGCCCGCCTTCCGAAGATTCTATGCCTAGCGCCGGAGTAAGAGTTCGTCCCCTCCCTCCGTCCAAATTTTTATACCTTGGCTGCCTTTCTTTTCTCTTTTCATAACCTTTTTATTAATAAGCCCCTAAGGGCTTACTTTTGCATTTTTTCGCATACACTTGATGTGCCATCCGCACTCATTATACCTGGGGGCTTCTTTTACAGAAGCTCAATTATAAGGGTTTCATGCCCAGCACATGTGTCACACTTCCACATGTACCTTTTACTCACCATTATATGCATCGATATGACTTAAGTTTTGGCCAAGCTGGGTTGCCTGGCTCCTGTGCTTACCCCTACGTTCCCGATTGTTCAGCTAGGAGGTAAAGGGAGCACCTCTGCGATTGTTACTGCCGGGTCAGCCGGATGTGTACCTCAGACTGGGTGAGGCCGAAAGCTAGCGTTCTTAAGGGAATATTCGGTCGGTGACTTAAAAGATGACTTTTTACTCATTTATCTATCTGCCCCCAGATGTTTTACTGCTTTCTTTGCAGTCCGGACATGCACTTTAGGGCATGCCTCCCAGCGAAAGGAACCCTTAACGGAACTATTCTCCCTGGAAGATGTTTCTTACTAACCATGTAATATAACATAACTAGTTGGGCACTTGTCTGATAAAGCACTAATGACCCCTACGCCTGGTCTCCATGCATACCACGGTTGTTTCGTAACCAAAAAGGTATTTGGACACACTCCGGACTCTAGGGTCCCGAGGTTGAAGCGAAAAGGTCGGCAAAGACAAACGATCTACAATCCGGCTAGAAGGCATTTCACATGTCACTTCAAAGGAAAACATACATTGTCAAATTTATTGATTGTATTCCTCCTCAATCCCGTCTAACAGGCTGTCTAACTTACAGTCCCGTTGGGAAAACTTAGCAGCCAAATCTACTTAGCTGTATACTAAACTCACAGGGATCTCCTTCCCATCGGGCCCCACCGGTCCAACTTTGGCCATATGGTTGGGATCCGCCTTCTTATACCGCGTCTTCACCATGGCCCAAGCCTCCCTGGCACCTTGACGGCAAGCCGAAATCTTCCACAAACGGAAGCGCTGCCGCACTCCCTGAAGCTTCTCCGCAAACTCCCCAAGGCCCTCGGGTAGGGAGAGGGCTGTCCATAAAGCCCGGACGACGCCGGTCATTGCCTGCCGAACTCGTTCGAGCAGTTGCAACAGTTCGGGAAGCTGATCACCCGTTGATATGGGCATCTCCTCTGCAGGACGACCTGTGAGTATACCTACAAGACATATCATGTCAAAATACTTCCTCGCCGAACTCTTCTTTTCAAAGGAGTCCGCTCAAGCACTTACTATAAATGCCGCGACGAAGCCGCTGATTCTCCTTAACGGAGCCGGACAGCTCGGCTCGAGAACCTTTTAGCTCTTCTCCGAGCTTGGCGTTGGCATCCTGGAGCTTGTTCCTTTCTTGCTGAACCCTATTCAGCACACTCTCGCCGGCCTTTAGCTGGCGCAGCAATGCTTGCCTATCCGGATCTTGTCCGGCGGCACCTGCAATGTCATTATTAGACTCGCGCGCACGCCGCACAGCGCTTATATTTATTAATAAAAATGTGTTACCAGGAGGGGTCTCTGCGTCTCCTCCTGCGGCAGCAAGTGCGGCCTCAAGTTGGGCCTTGCAATCTTGCAGCTCCCGTGACAGCTGGGCATTCTTCTCGGTAAGAGCCTGCGTTTTCAAATGATCCTTAAATCAGTTAATATAACTACTTTAAGTCTCGGGGGCTACTGGTACATACAACCATTAAAATTCCCTTACCCGTATGTCTTTCACATACTGCTCCGTGGCTCTGGTAAAGCCATCTTGAGCGGCACGGAGATGCGCGTCCCCTGCGTTAAAGGCATCCAATGCCTCAGGGAAAAGCACGCCTCACGAAATACTGTCCGGCGGCGCCTATGGTTCATGGCGCTCTCCACCTCAGACTTGGTGGCGGACAGTCTGTCGGTGTCCTCCGTTGGAGAAGGATCCGGCCCGCGTCTTGCGCTTGCCTCCCCCTCCAGGCCGGGCGCTGGAGCCTGGCCGGTGTAGGTTGGATCAGCAACTTCTGCGCCCGCAGTCCGGCGAGCGCTTTTTCTCCTGCAAAGATCATGAGCACTCAGGCGTTTCCTAGGAACGTCGCTCTGAAAATTCAAATACGAGCTATACCTTTGCGGTGACGTTTCCGTCCGCACCGCGCTCCTTTTCCGCCTGCTGGTCCGAACTGACCTCTGTTGGTCAGCCGCCGCGGGCTCGGCTTCCTGCCGTAAAGGCGCTTCCTGCAAAATACCATCGTTCGTGAAGGTTAGAAATGGGCAGGGAAGAGATAATGGTGTCCGGATTTTGGTCGCGGTCACCTGGGAAGCCGGACACAGTCCGGGGTAATCCGCCGTAATGGCAACCAAAGCATTGTCTATGCTGAGCTGGTGAAACACCCCGTCGATCGGCTCCACCTCGATGTCCGGATCCTCTTCGGAGGCCGGATCTAGGGATCTTTCCAGATCCTCGGGTTGCGGAGCAGGACTTACCATGTCCTCCACAGTCCGGCGCAGATCCTGCGCCGAAGACATAATGTAAGAAGCCTAAACTTCGAAAGCATGGGTTGAGCCCATAAAGGTGTTCACTTACCCATCCTCTAGGGTTGATCATGGAAAACCCATTCAAAGGGTTTGTTCGAAGGAAGTCCTCCTTCTCCCCCTTGTACAGGCTGGACAGGATCTCCACCAGATCCTCGGTCGAATCCGGCCCTTTGCGGCCATGACGAGTGGCATCGTCTTCCCCGTTGAAATCCCACATGGGGTGGCCTCTGTATTGCAATGGCTGTACCCCCCGCATGATGCATGTCGCCATGACTCCGATCATGGTCAAGCCAGAATGGGCCATTAATCTTATTCGGCCCATCAAGTAATGGACGCTCTTGTCTTCCTCCAATCGGGGGCTCCGTGGGCGCCAGCTGAGGCGTTTCTTCAAAGGAGTAGCACTAAACTCCGGGAGGCCGATCCGGACTGGGTCCGGCAGCGGAGCGTCTCCTATATAAAACCACTCTGAAGGCCAGTCTTCGGACGCCTTCTTGGGAGTACCGGATGGGTATCCGGTCCCGGCAATGCGCCATATTTCGGTGCCGCCCACTTGATATATGGACCCCTCGTGAGAACGGGGTACGAGGCAGAACAGCCTCTTCCACAATGCAAAATGGGGCTCAATGCCCAGGAATAGCTCACAAAGAGCTACGTAGCCCGCGATATGCAGGACAGAGGCGGGCGTGAGGTGGTGGAGCTGGAGTCCGTAGAACTCCACGAGCCCGCAGAGGAACGGATGTATTGGGAATCCGAGTCCCCTTACCAGATAGGGGACGAAGCATACTCGCTCCCCCTTATTGGGGCTTGGGGTAGCCTCCGCTTGCCTCCCACCTTGATAAGTAACCATTCCGGCCCGAACTGGGACCATGAAGGCCGGAGGGAGAAATCCCCCTGTTTGGAGCTTCACTAGCTCGTTGTGCGAAACATAGCACCTCCTCCAATTCCCCGGCGGTGGGCTGGGAGTGCGTGAAGAAGAGCCGCATCGACGGTCCATGATGGAATGGATTTTTAGGTCAAAGGCGCTCCGATGAAGTATTCGCGGGAGGAGGATGGTGTGGTTTGGATCTGGATTTTTGCCTCTTTTATAGGCGGATGACTCGCACGACTGGGGGGTGAAACGTAAAAGATGCCCTGGCTTTTCGCATTCATGCGACGCGTGGAAAAATACCATTATTGGGCGTAGAAGCCGAGAAATACAGTATTTATGGTGAAGCCGGACACTGTTCGGCAGGTACATGGAACTTGAAGGGAGAACCCGCCTTGCAACGCCGAAGACTATATACGCACTGGACTTATCGTCATTGAAGCCTGGTTCGGGGGCTACTGAGGGAGTCCTGGACTAGGGGGTGTCCGGACAGCCGGACTATCATCGTCCGTCGGACTCCAAGACTACGAAGATACAAGATTGAAGACTCCGTCCCGTGTCCGGATGGGACTTTCCTTGGCGTGGAAGGCAAGCTTGGCGATACGGATATGAAGATCTCCTACCATTGTAACCGACTCTGTGTAACCCTAGCCTCCTCCGGTGTCTATATAAACCGGAGGGCTTTAGTCCGTAGGACACGACATACATTACAACAATCATACCATAGGCTAGCTTCTAGGGTTTAGCCTCCTTGATCTCGTGGTAGATCCACTCTTGTACTACCCATATCATCAATATTAATCAAGCAGGATGTAGGGTTTTACCTCCATCGAGCCTGGGTAAAACATTGTGTCCCTCATCTCCTGTTACCATCCGCCTAGACGCACAGTTCGGGACCCCCTACCCGAGATCCGCCGGTTTTGACACCGACACATAGTCTAACTTATGATACTATGCGCGCATTACAGAGGTAGCTAGCTAGTACTCCCTTCGTCCAGGTTTATTAGGCCTCTCAGCAACACAAGCATGCATGTCCCTTTTTATAAGGCCCCGCTTTGGAAAGGTGCATGCATGCAACCATTTCATTGATTGCATTGAAAGCCATTGTTGTTGGTGTCATGGTTGGAAAATTAATACACTTCATGCATGCTTTTTCATTGGTTGCATGCATGTGAGAGAGTGCATTGGGAGTGGAATGGAATAATTAATGTGAGAAAATTACTATGTGTCTTGGTCTAAGAGAAGTTGTCTTTAGGCCTAATAAACCCGGATGGAGGGAGTATCGATCATATACTAGTATCATGCATGACACATAGTAGCATATATAGCATTTATTATGACACACGGTTTCATGATATGATACTTAACCCTCTCTTTCTTCATTTAATTCTATGACAGCTCATCAAAATTGCCTAGTTGGCATGATACTAGCTATGATATCCCATTACGACCAGCCTAGCAAAGAAATTGTACAGATCATTTGTGCGTCCCTTTGCGAGTTTCCATCCGTTTGTTTGAGAAGCAGGGAGAAGTTTCAAACATTTCGGCCGCGAGGTGCGGCCACTGGCGTAGGCTTAGTTGATATTTTAATTACAGGAAATTCAGATAGAGTCCGGACATCTCATCAAAATCCATGTGTGCATGTGGCGTGCTATCTAACATGGAAGAAATGGTAAAGTTTGGCACAAGTTTTGACGATTGTTCCTTCCAAATCGGAGCATCTCACATGAAGGATCATGGTTTCCCAAAGGAGACATGTCAATTCAAACTCCTGTGGCCGTTGACTTCATCGTTTGGCCTCATAAATATTTCCACGGTACGCAATCACCATTATACTATGGGTTTTATTTTCTGGCGCATTTCGAGTATCGTTAGCTATATTTAAGACATTTTTTGAGTTTAACGTGCATTTTGTGCATCAAAATAAAATTACAACCGGAACTGCATGTGTTGTCGAAAGGGATGAGGATCACCGTTCGATCCGGGAGCATCCAACGGTGCAGAGTACGATCCGCGGGGTTTGGATTCTGGCCAATCAGAATGCATGACTCAGATCGTGGGCGGGGTTTTGTTGGCACACGGCTTTCATCAACGAACCGTGTGCTATTTGCAATCCAGATTGCATACATATTTTTGTTCACACATACTGTAGTGAGATCAATTGAGTGTGCTACCTCTATGATATAATAATAATAATAATAATAATAATAATAATAATAATAATAATAATAATAATAATAATAATAATAAATAGTTCATATTCATTGCCTGAGCTGACAGCATATCAAGGTCAACATATTAACGGTTCTTACATCAATAGAAAACCAGGCATAACTCACAAAATCAGTACACGCGACTGTTATAAATTGAACGAATTAAGTTGCAGGTAGGCATAATGACTAGTCTTACGGCTTAATTCCCATGTACATGGGGGAACCGGGATCATTAAGTTGACCTCGAATGAGCTTGGGTTTTTGATGATTTTATGCTTCTCTGTTACAGGGTTGCGTGATCCCTTGGCTAGCAACTCATCAAATTCATCGTACTCGTCCACATCGGCAACATCGTCGACACCCAGTACCCTCCTCTTCACATGCATCACTACATGGCCGTTCTTATGCAAAGGGTCTTCCGCAAAGAAGGTCTGTGTAGCATCGTTGGCAAGAATGAACGGGTCCGCTTGATATGCCATCGTTGTCCTATTAACACATGTCTTCCTATAATCATCAACCATTACTTGACCAAGAGGGATACATGAGCACCTGAATAATGCCACCTAACCTTTCACATAGTCAAGCTCCCAAATCTCTTTGATGGTTCCATAATATACCCTTTTATCAGCTTCATCTATAGTCATGCATTCTATTTGAACAAAGTTGTTCTGATATGAGGTCTTCTCATCACGTTCATCAATGTAGAACATGAATCCATTTATGTCATATGCTTGGGACGTCAACATCGTAGGTGATGGCTTTTGTGCCAACCACGTAGTAATGTCATCGATGGATCCTTGTGCAAAACGCTTCTTCAGCCATTCAGTGTAGTTCTTAGTGTGCTCCTTCATCTCCACATCTGATGAAGGCACCATTGGTAAGAAGCTTTGGCATATCTCCGCCAAGTGTTCTTCGGTGTAAGCGGTGAGAACTGGGTTGTTAAGCAGTACTGTCAAATGGGCTTTCTCTGCCAATTCTCCGGGTGCAGCCATTTGCGCGCCAGCAAGGACCGGCTCACCTTTCAGCCTTCCCTCATGGCGAGAGAGGGGCAAACCTATAGGTCGTTGTTTCATGCATTTGGTGCAAAACTCAACCACCTCCTCTGCGGTATAACCTTGTAGGATGCTTGCCTCTGGATGGTTTCGGTTCCGACAAAAGCGCTTCAGTATTCCCATGAACCGCTCAAAGGGATACATGTTGCGAAGAAACGCAGGACCATAATAATTTATCTCGTCAACAAGGTGCACAGTGAGATGGACCATGACATCAAAGAATGACGATGGGAAAAACATCTCTAGGTTGCACAATATTCTTGGAATATCATCTTGCATATGATCCAGCTCTTCAGGATCTACAACTTTCTGCCATAGTTGGTTGAATAAATCACAGAGCTCAATTAGTGCCTTATGTCTTTGTCCAACATATTCCTGATGGCCACTGGGAGGATTTGTGTCAACATTATGTGGCAATCATGTGACTTCTTGTGTCCCAACTTCATTTTACCTGAGCTCACATCCAAGAGACTTCTGATGTTTGCGGAGTAGGAAGAGGGTGTATTAACTGACAACAAATAGGTGAAGAACTGTGTTGCTTCTTGTGTACTTAAATTGTAACTCTGGCGAGCTTTGATGAATTTGTCATCATATTCTACTTCACTATTTACTTTTGATTGATCAGCAGTCATATCGAGCTGTGAACCCTCACCATCCTTTCTTTCACCTTTAATCTTGAGCAGAGTACCAAGGATGCTTTCAAATATGTTCTTCTCTATGTGCATGACATCGATGCAGTGACGTACACATAGAATCTCCCAGTAAGGTAATTTCCAGAACACCGATTTCTTCTTGAACACTTGACCCTTGGGTGTTTGTTTCACCATCCTAGCGTGATTCTTGCCAAGCACAACATTAATTTGTTTTGCCATGTTGTGGACCACCTCCCCATCATAGGGTCTTGGGCCCACTTCTACCTCTACCGTACCATCAAATTCAGCTTTCATCTTTCGGTATGGGTGATTTTTTCCGTAAGAACCTACGATGACGCAAATACACGGTTTTGCACGAGTTGGGAAGTCTTCTGCTAGCTGTCCTATCCATGCATTTGACACACCCTACATCTCCCTTTGTTTTCTGCCCCGATGTGTTGCCTAATGCCGGCATATCTTGAATGGTGTGCACCAGCATCGCATGTAGATCGAAAATCTCCTTTTTGTAAGCATCATAACATTTTACAACAGGTGCATCTATCCACACTGTCAGCAGCTATTTTACCAGTAGCTGAAAGTAAATGTCGATGTCATTTCCAGGTTACTTCGGACCTTGGATAATCATTGACATCATAATGTATTTTTTCTTCATACACAACCAAGGAGCTAGGTTATATATGCATAGAAGCACCGGCCATGTGCTGTGATTGGTGCTCATATCGCCAAAAGGATTCATCCCGTCAGTACACTCCTCGAGCCTTATACTTCTAGGATCCTTGGCAAAGTCTTCAAACTTCACTACAAAAAAAAGACACATCCGTGACATTTTGGGCTGAACGAATTTTTTTTCTGTCATACATATGACACTTCTATGACGATAATTGTGACAAAACCCGGTATCATCATAGATGTGGTGGGCTTACTTCTATGACAAAAAATCATGACAGAAAATGGGATTTTCGTCCTGGACGGGCCGGAGATGCAGCTGCATGACATTCTTTGGGCCGTCCATGACGGAAAAAACCATGGTAGAAGCGAGGGGGAGGAAAATTTCGGGGAGTTGCCGGTTACGGTGGGAGGTCGGGGGCCGAGCGATGCGCGTTTCTCTCATACACGTACGCGCGTGTGTGCGAAGCGTTGGCTCTATCTGAACCCGAGCGAGGCATTGGGCTCTAACTGAACCCGAGCGATTGCACTGCAGGCTACGTGTTAATGAACCCGAGCGATCGATCGATGGCTGTTAACTGAACCCAATGGAGCGATTCCTTCACTACTGCTGCTAACTGAAGCCGATCGATTGGATAAACAGTGAGCGTTACGGGAGGGGGGGTTGGATGAACACTGAGCGGTGGCGTTGCCTCTGGATGAACAGGACCCCGTGGTGTGGAGGGCTGGATGAACAGTAGACCGTGGAGGGGTGGCCGTGGAGGGGTGGTTGAACAGGACCCATGGTGTGGAGGGCTGGATGAACAGTAGATGGTGGAGGGGTGCCCGTGGAGGGGTGGTTGAACAGTAGCCGGTGGAGTAGCGCACGGTGGAGACTAGATGAACAGGAGCCCGTGGAGGCTAGAGGAGGTCGACGGTAGCCCGTGGAGGCTGGAGGAGGTCGACGGTGGAGATGAACAGTATCCCGTGGAGTCCCGTTTTGCGGTACGCCACACCCCTCCCGATGAACAGGACCCCCGTTTCGACAGTAGGAGGTTCGTTTTGTCCGTTTTGCGGTACGCCACACCCCTCCCGATCAACAGGACCCCCGTTTCGACCGTAGGAGGTCCGTTTCGTCCGTTTTGCGGTACGCCACACCCCTCCCGATCAACAGGACCCCCGTTTCGACCGTAGGAGGTCCGTTTCCTCCGTTTTGCGGTACGCCAGGCCCCTCCCGATCAACAGGATCCCATTTCGAACGTGGCCGGTCGAACACAAGGTTGTTTCCTCTGTTGTGCGGTACGCCAGGCCTTGTTTCCATTGCCTGTTCCGTCCAAGCCCTCCCGATGAACACGACCACGCATTCCGTTCCGACCCAGTCGGTTGGATCCCCATGAACACGACGACGACGATGTTTCTCCGTTCCGACCCAGCCATGTACGCATGCGCGAGTAGGAGTTCGAGACCCCGCCCGTATGTACACATACGTGGCCGTATATTCTTTCTTGCACCCCGGCCGCTGTACGTACGTGTACATGCTACGTGCGCGCCTCTAATACGACACGTACGCGCCTCTACTACGACACGTGCGCGCCTCTAAATCGGCCAGTATATATGTACGTACACGTTCGCGACCAGAATGGCAATGATACGTATGCTTCAACCAGGTGGGTCCCAACTGTTAGGCACTTCATTGCGTGCGAAGATGTAGCTGGTGGGTCCCAGCAGTCAGGGGGGCGAATCATTTTTTTTTTGCCCGGACGCACTTCCTTGCGTGTGAAGATGTAGCTGGTGGGTCCCAACAGTCAGGGGGGCGAATCATTTTTTTGCCCGGACGCACTTCCTTGCGTGCGACGATGTAGCTGGTGGGTCCCAGCAGTCAGGGGGCGAATTGTTTTTTTCACGAAATACGGTGGCCCATCCGGTGGGTCCCCGCTGTCATGTGGAGGAATAATTATTTTGCACGTAATAAGGAGGCACTTCCTTGCTGCGGCCGTGGACCAAGCTGTCAGCCTCTCCATGTACAATCCACATCCGATGGAAGCCGTTCCTTGACCACGTTGAACACGTCGCGCCGAGAGCACCAGGGCGGTGGACGACGGCGAGGCCTAGGAAGGGGACGACACGGAGCCGGGGAAGACGCGGCAGTGGATGCCCACGCGTAGAGGAGTACGAGGGTTCACTGGTTCACTGCGGCGTGAGGCTGCCGTCACCGCAGAATAACAGGGGGTGTTGGTGAGTAGAGGGATGGCCTGACCAGCTGTGGGAGTAGTAGGGGGCGGTGAGGCCTCTGCCGCATCGCAACCGGCTACGGGAGGCAGGAGCACGAGGCACGACCGGCGCTGGTTTGGGCGGCTGGAGCAAGAAGACCAGAGGTTGAAGAAGCACTACGGCCGTTGGATGGACATCGTACGGTCACTGGAGCTAGAATCGTGCATATTGACTAAGTTGACAAAAGCCCTCCGTCCCCGTCAACTTAGTAGGCCCACAAGTCAGCCTGCCACTATACTGAGTCCCAGCTAAGAGGCGGAGTATTCATTTTTTTTGTGCGTAATAAGGAGCACTTCCTTGCGTGCGAAGATATAGCTAGTGCATCTGAGCTGTCAGTGGCGGTAACGTTTTTTTCGCGAAATACAGAGGCCCTTTCGGCGGGTCCCTGATGTCAGGTGGAGGAATCATTATTTTGCGCGTAATAAGGAGGCATTACCTTGCATGCGGCCGTGGACCCAGCTGTCGGCCTCTCCACGTACAGTCCACTTCAGATGCATGTCGGTCGTTGACCACGTGGACCAGGTTGCGCCGAGAGCACCAGGGCGGTGGACGACGGCGAGGCCTAGGAAGGGAACGACACGGAGGCAGGGAAGACTCGGTAGTTTTTTCCCACGCGGAGGGGAGTACGACTGTACGAGGGTTTACTGGTTCGTCTGCCGTCGCCGAAGAATAACAGCAGGTGTGGGTGAGTAGAGGGATGGCTAGGCCAGCGATGGGAGTACGATGGGGCGGTGAGGCCTGCGCGGCAGCAGAGCCGGTCGCGGGGAGGAGGGAGCAGGCAGTCCCACCGGCGCTTGTTTGAGCGGCTAGAGCAGGAAGAGCAGAGATTGAAGAAGCACGACGGCCGTTGGATGGCCATCCAACAGTCACTGCTTGTGCGTCAACCTTTTTTTAGGAAAGCCTCAAATCTGTAGAAAACAGCATACAACCCATCTACCATTATTCCTAATAATCTACAGCCCATTTGCTAATTCTTAAGGGTTTTTTTGGAGCCCATATTCTTTTTGTTAGCATTACAGCCCATACTGTGGCCACTGTTAAAAAATTATACGAAATTTTGCATATTTCAGTGCGGTCCGAACTGTTTTTAATCCCGAAATTTCGACTCACATTCAAACGGATTTTAAAAGTAAATGTATATCAATATAAAATCCAACAAATTCTCCACGCATAAAAATTAATGTAATTTAAAATCTCGAAATGAAAAAAAAGATATTTGAAACTAATTGCTGGTTTGATGTGTTTTAAAAATGTACAGCCCATTTCTCATTACTGATGGGCCGTTTTCTCGGCCAGCCGAATGAAAGCTCTCCTCGTCTTGAAAGATTTTGCAGCCCAACAGGCCTGACAAAGCGACTTACTTGGCAAATCACAAAAAACTGGGCTGTGGCCGTGGACCCAGCTGTCAACCTCTCCACGTACAGTACTCTTCCGATGGAAGTCGTTCCTTGACCACTTTGACCACGCCGCGCGGAGAGCACCACGGCGGTGGACGACGGTGAGGCCTAGGAAGGGGACAACGCGAAGCCGGGGAAGACGCGGCAGTGGAAGCCCGTGCGAAGAGGAGTACGAGGGTTCACTGGTTCGGCTGCAGTGTGAGGCTACCGTCGCCGCAGGGCCTAGCCAGAGGTGGGAATAGTAGGGGGTGGTGAGGCCTTTGCGGCAGCACAACCGGCCACGGGAGGCAGGGGCATGAGGCACGACCGGCGCTGGTTTGGGCGGCTGGAGCAAGAAGACCAGAGGTTGAAGAAGCACTACGGCCGTTGGATGGACATCGTACGGTCACTAGAGCTAGAATCGTTCATATTGACTAAGTTGACAAAGCCCTTCGTCCTCGTCAACTTAGTAGGCCCACAAGTCAGCCTCCCACCAAGGTGGGTCCCAGCTAGCAGGGGGAGTATTCATTTTTTTTGTGCATAATAAGGAGGCACTTCCGGTGGGTCCGAGTTGACAGCGGGGGGGGGAACGTTTTTTTCGTGAAATATGGTGGCCCATCAGGTGGGTCCGAGCAGTCAGGGGGCAAACATTTTTTTCCACAAAATACGGTGGCCCGTCCAGTGGGTCCTTGCTGTCAGTTGGAGGAATCATTATTTTCCGCGTGCACTTACTTGCTGCGGCCGTGGACCCAGCTGAGACTCTCCACGTACAGTATACTTCCGATGGAAGTCGTTCTTTGACCACGTTGACCTCGCTGCGTTCCGTTGCATGCATGCGTCCATGGGTGTGGTGCGTCCATGGGTATTATCCACTTTTATATTATTTTTGGGACTAACCTATTAACCGGAGCCCCAGCCCAGATTTGCTATTTTATGCCTATTTCAGTGTTTCGAGGAAAAGGAATATCAGACAGAGTCAAAACAGAACAAAATCAACTGGAGAAGTTAATTTTGGAAGGAAACCAACCTAATGGGCTTGGAGTGCACGTCAGGGGAGTCCTGGGCTGCCCACGAGGGTGGGGGGCGCCCCCCTGGGCGCCCCCCTGGGCGCGCCCCCTACCTCGTGAGCACCCCGGAGGTCCACCGACGTACCCCCTGCACCCATATATACCTACGTACCCTAAAACTTCCAGAACAGAAAATAGATCGGGATTTCCGCCGCCGCAAGCCTCTGTAGCCACCAAAAACCTCTCGGCAGCCCGTTCCGGCGCCCTGCCGGAGGGGGATCCCATCACCGATGGTCATCTTCATCATCCCGGCGCTATCCATGACGAGGAGGGAGTAGTTCACCCTCGGGGCTGAGGGTATGTACCAGTAGCTATGTGTTTGATCTCTCTCTCTCGTGTTCTCTCTCGTGTTCCATCTATGGCACGATCTTGATGTATCCCGAGCTTTGCTATTGTAGTTGGATCTTATGATGTTTCTCCCCCTCTACTCTCTTGTGATGAATTGAGTTTCCCCTTTGAAGTTATCTTATCGGATTGAGTCTTTTATGAGAACACTTGATGTATGTCTTGGTGATCAACTTGCGGGTTTCCTGACATTGGGAACCTATGCATAGGGGTTGGCACACGTTCTTGACTCTCCGGTAGAAACTTTGGGGCACTTTTTGAAGTACTTTGTGTTGGTTGGATGAATCTGAGATTGTGTTATGCATATCGTATAATCATGCCCACGAATACTTGAGGTGACAATGGAGTATCTAGGTGACATTAGGGTTTTGTTTGATTTGTATCTTAAGGTGTTATTCTATTACGAACTCTTTTATAGATTGATCCGAAAGAATAACTTTGAGGTGGTTTCGTACCCTACCATAATCTCTACATTTGTTCTCCGCTATTAGTGGCTTTGGAGTGACTCTTTGTTGCATGTTGAGGGCTTGTTATATTATCTATCTATGTTATTATTATTGAGAGAACTTGCACTAGTGAAAGTATGAACCCTAGGCCTTGTTTCCTATCATTGCAATACCGTTTACGCTCACCTTTATCATTAGTTACCTTGCTGTTTTTATTATTTCAGATTACAAAAACCTATATCTACTATCTATTTTGCACTTGTATCACCATCTCTTCGCCAAACTAGTGCACCTATACAATTAACCATTGTATTGGGTGTGTTGGGGACACAAGAGACTCTTTGTTATTTGGTTGCAGGGTTGCTTGAGAGAGACCATCTTCATCCTACGCCTCCTACGGATTGATAAACCTTAGGTCATCCACTTGAGGGAAATTTGCTACTGTCCTACAAACCTGTGCACTTGCAGGCCCAACAACGTCTACAAGAAGAAGGTTGTGTAGTAGACATCAAGCTCTTTTCTGGCGCCGTTACCGGGGAGTCTAGGTAAAGGGCACTCACTCACACCCCGTCAACTAAGCTCTTTTCTGGCGCCGTTGCCGGGGAGGTGAGTGCTTGAAGGTATATCTTTAGATCTTGCAATTTTAATCTTTTTGTTTCTTGTTTTATCACTAGTTTAGTTTTAAAAGAAAACTACAAAAAAATGGAATTGAGTTTGTCTCATTCCCTTCACCTTTTTAATATCTTTCGTGAGTATGATGGAAAGGATAATTGTGCTCAAGTGCTAGAAGAAGAAATATCTAAATTGTTTGGCACTAAATCTTTGAATGATAAGCATGATTGCAATGTTGTTAGTATGAATTCCTTGAATATCCATGATGCTAATGATATGCAAAGCCACAAGCTTGGGGAAGCTATGTTTGATGAAGATGATATTTTTTGTCCCCCAAGCTTTGATGAGCAAATTTACTATGATGAAAGCATGCCTCCTATCTATGATGATTATTGTGATGACATGTATGCTATAAAGAATAATTATAACCATGAAACTTGTCATCTTGATCTTAATTTTCATTCACATGATAGTTATTTTGTTGAGTTTGCTCCCACTATTATTCATGAGAAGAATTTTGCTTATGTGGAGAGTAGTAAATTTTCTACGCTAGTAGATCATGAAAAGAATGCTTTAGGTGCTGGTTATATTGCTGAATTCATTCATGATGCTACTGAAAATTATTATGAGGGAGGACTATATGCTTGTAGGAATTGCAATAATATCAAGTTTCCTCTCTATGTGCTTCAAGTTTTGAAGCTATGCTTGTTTTACCTTCCTATGCTAGTTCATTATCGTTCCCATAAGTTGTTTGCTCACAAAATCCCTATGCGTAGGAAGTGGGTTAGACTTAAAAGTGCTAGTCATATGCTTCATGATGCTCCCGTTATGTTTCAATTCTTATCTTTTATGTGAGCATCATTGTCATCATCATGCCTAGCTAGAAAGGCATTAAAGAAAAGTGCCTGTTGGGAGACAACCCAATACTTATCCTTACTGTTTTTGTGTGTTCAAATGATTGTGCTACTGTAGTAATCATGTTTTATAGCTTTTGTTTCAATAAAGTGCCAAGTAAGACCTTTAGGATGGCTTACGGTGATAGTTGTGTTGATCCTGCTGAAAATCAGAAACTTTTGCACCCAGTAATTTAGTTTTTTTAATTCACAGAAACGTGTTTATGATCTTATTCTTTTTGCTATGGATTGGTACACGAATTACTTAGGACTTCCTAATTTGGTAGGATTTTTGGAGTTCCATAAGTATACGTTTGATACAGATTACTACAGACTGTTCTGTTTTTGACAGATTCTGTTTTCTGTGTGTTGTTTGCTTATATTGATGAATCTATGAGTAGTATCCGAGGGTATGAACCATAGATAAGTTGGAATATAGTAGATATTACACCAATATGAATTTATAATGAGTTCATTACAGTACCTAAGTGGTGGTTTTATTTTCTTATACTAACAGAGCTTACGACTTTTCTGTTGAGTTTTGTGTTGTGGAGTTTTCAAGTTTTGGGTAAGGATCCGATGGACTATGGAATAAGGAGTGGCAAGAGCCTAAGCTTGGGGATTCCCATGGCACCCCAAGGTAATATTCAAGGACAACCAAGAGCCTAGGCTTGGGGATGCCCCGGAAGGCATCACCTCTTTCGTCTTCGTTCATCGGTAACTTTACTTGGAGCTATATTTTTATTCACCACATGATATGTGTTTTTGCTTGGAGCGTCATTTCCTTTTGTTAGTATTTGCTTTATGTTATTTAGATTAATGTTTTGCATCTTTAGTTTCAATAAAGAAGTCAAGGATAGCCTTTGCCATGCTTATTTTGCTAGTATACATGTTGCTGTTTGAAAACAGAAAGTTTACCGCTGTTGCAAAAATTCCCTAGAAAAGTAAGAGAGTGGTATAATGTTGAATATTTTTTAATATTGAGCTCTGATAAATTTATTACAGTGGGAATTTTATTTCATAATTTTTGGAGTTAGGGAAGTATGATGAATCTTGCATTCTTTACAGACTGTACTGTTTTGACAGATTGCTGTTATGGTTGCATTGTTTGCACATGTTTGCCTGTTTAATGATTCTATTTGGTGATAGGAGTATTAAATATGCAGAGGGATTTAGTATGCAATGTTGAATAATAATCTTAGTGATTTGTTACAGTAGAAAATGATAAGGTTTTGCATTGGTTTATACTAACCTATCTCACGAGTTCTTGTTGAGTTTGTTGTGAATGAAGCTTTTGATAAAGAGAGAACCCATGATAAGAGAGGAATTAAGGAGACACAAAAGTTCAAGCTTGGGGATGCCCAAGGCACCCCAAGATAATATTTCAAGAAGTCTCAAGCACCTAAGCTTTGGGATGCCCCGGTAGGCATCCCACCTTTCTTCTTCAACAACTATCGGTTAGTATCGGTTGAGCCTAAGTTTTTGCTTCTTCACATGAGTTGTGCTATCCTTGCAATGTAGTTTTCTTTAGCTTTGCTTGATGTTTGAATAAAGTATCAAGATCTGAAATTATTAAATGAGATAGAGCCATACATGAATTGGAATTTGCTAGAATACTCTATGTGCTTCACTTATATCTTTTGAGCATGATAATTTTTGCTCTAGTGCTTCACTTAGATCTTTTAGAGCACGGTGGTGGATTTGTTTTAAAGAAACTATTGATCTCTCATGCATCACTTAGATTATTTTGAGAGTCATTAATAGCATGGTAATTTGCTTAATGTTAATATACTTAGTGTTCAAGAGCTATGTGTTTGATCTCTCTCTCTCTCGTGTTCTCTCTCGTGTTCCATCTATGGCACGATCTTGATGTATCCCGAGCTTTGCTATTGTAGTTGGATCTTATGATGTTTCTCCCCCTCTACTCTCTTGTGATGAATTGAGTTTCCCCTTTGAAGTTATCTTATCGGATTGAGTCTTTTATGAGAACACTTGATGTATGTCTTGGTGATCAACTTGCGGGTTCCGTGACATTGGGAACCTATGCATAGGGGTTGGCACACGTTCTTGACTCTCCGGTAGAAACTTTGGGGCACTTTTTGAAGTACTTTGTGTTGGTTGGATGAATCTGAGATTGTGTGATGCGTATCATATAATCATGCCCACGGATACTTGAGGTGACAATGGAGTATCTAGGTGACATTAGGGTTTTGTTTGATTTGTATCTTAAGGTGTTATTCTATTACGAACTCTTTTATAGATTGATCCGAAAGAATAACTTTGAGGTGGTTTCGTACCCTACCATAATCTCGACATTTGTTTTCCGCTATTAGTGGCTTTGGAGTGACTCTTTGTTGCATGTTGAGGGCTTGTTATATTATCTATCTATGTTATTGTTGTTGAGAGAACTTGCACTAGTGAAAGTATGAACCCTAGGCCTTGTTTCCTATCATTGCAATACCATTTACGCTCACCTTTATCATTAGTTACCTTGCTGTTTTTATTATTTCAGATTACAAAAACCTATATCTACTATCTATTTTGCACTTGTATCACCATCTCTTCGCCGAACTAGTGCACCTATACAATTTACCATTGTATTGGGTGTGTTGGGGACAGAAGAGACTCTTTGTTATTTGGTTGCAGGGTTGCTTGAGAGAGACCATCTTCATCCTACGCCTCCTATGGATTTATAAACCTTAGGTCATCCACTTGAGGGAAATTTGCTACTATCCTACAAACTTGTGCACTTGCAGGCCCAACAACGTCTACAAGAAGAAGGGTGTGTAGTAGACATCAACATACAGCCGGTGGGTCCCAGCTGCTAGGTGGAGGAAACATTTTTTCAGCTTAATAAGGAGGAACTTTCCTTGCGTGCGACCATGGACCTCGTGGTTCCCAGCCGTCAGGCTCTCCACGTACAGTCCTCTTCCGATGACTCTCGTTTGTTGACCACGTTGCACCGAACACCTCGAGGCGGTGGATGATGGCGAGGCCCCGGACGGGAACGACTCGGAGATGGGAAAACACGGCAGTGGAGTCGCAGATTGAGAGGAGGAGAAGGGTTATAACTGGTTCTGTTACGGCGTGGGGTTGTAGTCTGTGGAGAATAACAAGAGGTGTCAAGGGGTGGAGGCATAGCCTGGCCGGCGGTGGGGTTGCGCTTCGCAGTGATGCGTGCTAAGCAGAGCTGCTAGCCGCCGGAGGCCGGACCAGGCGCTCCCAACGACGCTGAAGGAAGAAGATGAGAGATTGAAGGTGCATGCCAGCCGTTGGATATAAATCCAATGGCCATGGATGACACAATCATTTGTTGACCAAGTTGACAACGCCCTGCGTAGGCTTCGACCTATTGGCCCACATGTCAGCCTGCAAAAATGTGGCGTATATTTAACCCATGTTTTCTAGAATGTATAGTCCATTTGCTGGGCTGGGTGAACAAATAATTTCGCGTCAATCGGGCCCATTTATATTTTCTAAGAACTCCCAGCCCATTTGCACTTCCTTGAAATACACGTATTAGGTGGGCTCGTTATATATATAATGTTATGTTAGAAGGAGCAATTAATATCAAAGAATAAACCGGAGAGACACATTTTTTATATACATAACTAAGAAATTAGTGAGTTATTGCTCAAAATAAAAATGAGTGCGTTATTATTAAATTGGTCCTTAAAATCTTCGCAAGCTTTTGCATGCAATCACCAAGATTTTCCTTGCCTCTGAGTCAAAAACAACCAGGATTTTCCGTTAAACATTTACTTTTATAAGTTAATAACACGTGGGATGTTTTTATAATGTATATATAAGTCTCTATAAAATATACGATAATAGTAATAATATAAATATATATAATGTGGTTAGAAGGGAAAACATAAATTGGACACATCATTACTTTTATAAGAGACCTGCGTTTTATACCCGACAGTAGGCATACTAATAAGTTCACACACAAATACAACAGAAAAGGTAAACATTCATATCAAACTCAGGTTCACAGGACACATTCATATTCATAGCCAACATTCACTATCAACAACTTAAAAGATTCATATATACACAAGCTTAGCATATCTATGCATCCAAATGATTGATAGATCACACGACGATATTCATACATAATTCACAAAAAGATTCAGATATACACATGTTCAGTATGTTTATGCATCCAAATGACTGAGATCACAGCCAATATGATCCATGGACGAACTTTAATTACCTAGGATACAGACTGGTAAATGGTGTTCAATTGGAGGTACTTCTTGCTAAAATTAGTTCTTGTACGAGTAAAATTTCGAGTACATAAGAGGCAGCACAGACAATCTGAACTTTGCTTGTAGGTTTATCCTCAAATAGTGGCCTCGTGCCGAGGGAGGTTTGAGCAACTTGGCCACTACTTTCATCCAACTAGTTTACTGGCTCATCTTGGTCCTATATCTCGCCAAAATTCTACATTGCAGACGAGAAAGGAGGCGGTTGAGAAAATGAACCACCCAAATTTTTTTGTGCAGTTCAACTGAAATGGAGCATCCTTAGCATGCAGACTGATTAAGTGCCAGATGAATATACGCGTCAACCAACTTGTCTGGAATCTTTAGACTCCATGTCATATAGTTCGCTACCATATGTGTCGATAACCAAAAGGCACAAGTTGGGACCAAAGACTGGACTACGTTATTCTGGGCTATGCAACAAGCAATATTTTTGGCATTCACTCTCCTAATACTTGGAGTTTGACAATTGGTTGACGTCGGTTGATACTCGAATGAATATAGGCACTTCTTGTCAACATCGATGCTTGTCTGAGTGAACTTTGGAGTACATAGCAGCAGCATAAGTACTTGTCCATCTGATCATTTTGTGCAGTTCTACTGAAATCACCCGATGTAATGATTTGCCTGCGAGTTCAGGCTCCAAATTACTCCTTTATGAAATCGGCAAACAGTAGCACAATACCAAATTACCAATACATATGATAGGCACAATAATCAGGATAAAGACCAGTACCAACCTGTGTGAGGTAGCATATCAATTACTATTTCCTTTGACTGGAAGCCGAGATAAGCCAAGCGACAGACAGCAAAGGAAGAAAGCAAGCGGAGATTAGCGACTGACAGGAAAGGATGGAAGCTGTCGAGGTAATGAAGCACCCAAAGTTTTTGTGCAGTTCCACCAAAGTCGAGCATCCCTGTTGGCACATATATTGAGAGAGTGAGATTACTGTAATAGTGGGACTAGTTGATGAAACATACACTAACAAATAGAAGCACCCTCATTATCTTAATGGGTAAAGTTAGCAACATAGTAGTCTTGCTTAAAGAGAGGTATTAGTTTATTTAATCAGTGCCAATTAGCTCAACTCAACACTCAAAGCATTGCCATTTATCATAGGTTGCAAAACTTAAAAGTGCAAAGATAAAGGAGTTTCTCATGATAGTAGCACGATACAAATAGAGATGACAGCAAACTAATATGGATGAAGGCCTTAGGCCCATGCCAACCTGAGAAAAAAAGCTTATTCATGTAGTCCCATAAGAGATGTTAATGCACTCACTGGAATCACACAATAGTATATATTTTTGTGCACTTCAAATGTATGGTTGAAATCACTCTTGTTTACCAGTGCTGAGATTATATCGAAAGATTATCAAGAACTTCCAGCAGAGTTAAAGCACTGGCTGGGATATAGTTCATTGTATTGTCTTGTGTAGTTCCACTAAAATGTATGATTGGCACAACATGATCCCTATTTGCACAAGTAGGAACAAGGTGAAACCTTCATTAGCTTAGTGAGAAAGGATAGGAAGACATTAGCATATTACTCAAATAGTAGCATCAAATTCATGATGGACAATACGCAAAACATTGCCTCATTGAACCAATGGCAATAAATTGACATGCAAAACAATAGCACTATTATGTCATGACACTAATAATATTCCCTCCCTGCTCCACCACATGATTCACCTCCATAGACAAACATTCACACGTACATGATTCAGCATAGGGTCCTACAAAAGATTTGTTTAACTCCAACAGGAAAATTAGGCAGTAATAAATTAGTGGTACTTAAGTACTCCTAATTAATTAAGTGAGACAGCAGAAGTGGAAGGGCTCCCTGGAGGATCATCTCACATGTAAGGTAGTCGTTGCCCGAGCCCTTGAATAGCCTCGACTGAGGCCTCTGGCTTCAGCAAGATCGCCTTGGCACTGTTTATTCTTCTTCCTCCTCCTCTTCATGCTCTGTTTCTCTTTCTCCTCACCAGTTGGTGAAACCAAGTACATGATTGGCCTTCTAATTCAGAATTGGTTTTGTCAGTGAGGGAGTACAAGTGTACTAGTAAAAAACAGCATTATTTTCTCATGGCAGTCGGAAAATAGAGATGAACACATGCATTAAATATCATTCTTACCTAAAGGAAGGTTATGGCGCCAATATGGATGATGAGGATTGGAACACAGATCTCCCTTTGTGCAGTTCCACCAAAATGAACCAACTGTTCCATTCTGACATTCCAGTTAAATAGCACAAAAGTCACTTCTTTTAAGAAGAGTTTTGTGCAGTGCACCAAAAGGTCACAATAGCAACCAGATGAATTGGATATCCCTGTTTGCACAAAAAGGCACAGAGGAAACAGTCAGAGTCTCAAACAATTACAGGCAAAAACATTTGGCTAAACTTGTCAGAGTCTCAAACAATTACACACAAAAATAGTGGCATGGCTTCATTTTTACCAGGGACATTATAATAAGAACAGCTAAGGCTGCGTTCGGTTCACAAGTTTGGTGCAGGATTTTCGTAGGAACACAATTCCTACGGTATTCTTTCCCTTCCAACCATTCGGAACACGGGAAAGGTGAATAGTGTTTCATAGGAAAGCTGGTCTGGTAGTACCGATTCCATCGGATTAGAAACATCCACGCGCTGCTCATTTTTTGGGCAGAAGCCCGAGGCAGGCGCTCGCTGCCATGCGTTAGACAGGTTGATGTGTTGTGTTTGCCGGAATAAAAAAATCAACCTATGTGTGGTACGTGAGGTGAGGACAAGAGTAGTCACTGTGCAGCTGAATAAACAAATAGCATCTCATACTGCCAAGCATGCTACTCTAAAAAAACAAATCTGTACATTTCGTAGTCGATCCGAACACATTCTCTTGAGAGTTTCCTCCGGTTCGCTGTTCCATAGTTTTATACCTACATTCCTTTCCTATTCCTCTATTTTCATCAAGACCTATGTTTTCTGCCCCTTTATTCCGACCGGAGCCTAAATATTTGGTATAAGGGCATGGGATAGTGGGTGCACCAGCAGTACAACACCATGTACGTAAACAGGGGCATAAAGTGGTGATTCATAGTTTGTTGCGCCGAGAAACAAACATCCAAGAAACATATCTGGGTTGGTCCCATTTTTGTTCACTCTAGCCACCTAGTCCTATTTGTGGATAGCAAATCTAGTCCTGGTCATACCACTGTGTACAGCGTTACCCCTATATTTCCCTTTTCGACCAAGAGACCGGTTGGATGACCAGTCTATACTACTTTCATCCCCTTTCCTTCCTGTTTGTACCAAGTCCGATGTACATACTAAATTCCCCCACCCCCACTTTATTTCAATGACAAGTATTTTCGGACGGAGGGAGTACAAGATTCGACTCCATGAAGTAGCTTTACCTCTAACAATAGAAGAAGAAAAATAGGTGACGTTGGACCATCCGATCGAGAGGGGCTGAGAGGTAGAAAATGATGCACATGCAGCAACGTAGCGAGCTGGGGAAGTAGAGATAAGGCGGTTTCGAACGAAGATATACCTGAAGGTCATCGGGATGTGGATAGGTGGGCGGCGGGAGGCCGGATCCGCCCACAAGCAACGACGAAGGGATCGGAGGACCTCCTGCACTGGAGCTCGGCCAGAGATAACGGTGCAGCCGGCAGTGGGTCTCCTCCCTCGCTGTCGACGACGGCCTAAACGCTGCCCCTCCTCCCCTTCACCGGCGAAGGGGGATACGTCCGGATCTGTAACCAGCGGTGAGGATAGAAAGCCAGTGTTTTTTGATGGGAGAAAGACAGTGTTACTACCCCTATCTTGTTTAGATCTGGAGAGGATGAGAGTGTGTGAATAGAGCAGCCCTAGCAAGCAAGCGCGGAGGCTCTGGCCTATATATAAGTAGTGGGGTAGTTTTCCTTTTCACTCCATCAAAACAATCGTTTAAAACTATGTACTACTACATGCCAGGTCGCGGTTTTTTTAGTTGTTGATTGTTTTTTGAGATAGCTACCCGCTTGTTCCAAGTGGTGTTACGGTATGTCAGGTCGCACTTTGTATCGTACAAGTCTGGTACTACAAGTCCCTCCATTAAATGAACAACCACCCCCTCGTAAAAATTGTGAACAAGCCCACGGCTAAAAATAGCGGAAACGTGGATTGCCCCCAACATGCATTATTATTTATATTTTCTACTCCCTCCGTTCCTAAATATAAGTCTTTTTAGACAAGAATTTATTTATTAGCAGTGAACCCCACATGTCATAGACACAAAAATTGTGGCAAGATTCCCTTAGGCAAGCCAAAGTGTGCTAACAATTTGAGCAACTCAGGTTAGGCAAGTGTGGCAAGCGTGGGAAAAATAATGTGGCAACATAAGACAAACATAGTCACAATCCAAACAGCCCCGTAATTTTTTGTGACATGCATGAAAATTTGGTTAGTTAAATTTATAGTCAAAATTTGGCAAGGCGCATCAAATCAACACATGCAAGTATCAAAAGGAAAGTCACGGCATGCATGCATGCGTTGTACTCCCTCCGTTTCCAAATCTAAGTCTTTTTAGAGACTGCAACAAGTGACTACATACAAAGCAGAATATGTCTACTCCTACAAGACTGCGGACTGAGCTCCGATGCCCTAACTGCACCTGCCTTTGGCTGCATGACAGGTGGGCCAACCACCTGTTGGGCCCACCTGTCATAGACGCAAAGGCAGGAGCAGTAAGTAGAAGCTTTCACTACACGCTATCCCTCCCGCACGAGGTGGACGGACATGCAGCAGTGGATTCGATACTGTAGAAGTAGGAGTAACATCATTGTTCGTCTTCTCGAAGAGGCGAAGAGCCAAGCGCAAACCGAACGTGGCAGTTGCGAACGCTCGCGTGGTGCGGTTCCTTGGAGTACTAGCCAGGCTCTTGCATGAGACAAAATTGCTATTGTTTAACAATTAAACTCCATTATCCATTGGTTGATACTCATTCTGCATAGGTCCACGCACTTAGCACCGTATCCTCCTGGGGTCACCAATGTTTATTTGCTAATTAATAGCATTCCATGCAATGAACTAGCCATTGCAAGTCATTAAAAGCATGAACACCTCTCATCTCTTGTTGGTTGATACGTATGTCAAGAAACAAGAAACAAGGTAGAAGTTAATGCACCGCACCTAAGTGTTTTGGGACTATTTGGTTTTCGTAAGATGACTTACACACCTAGACGGAGGGAGTAGTATAGACCTGTAAACTGGAAAGGAGTATTTGCCTTTCTAGAGATTTCAACAAGTGACTAGACTACACCGTGTGCAGTACTCCCTCCCTTCCGGTTTATAGGGCTCAAATCTCAAATCTCATGAACCAAGGCATTTTGCGATTGGAGGAATGTATCTCGTACTTTACAAAACTACCCTAATTAAACTCATGCATTAATTACATAGTTCTCTCATTTTCCTCTCTGCCTTGGTCGCGGTGCACAATATTGAGCACTCCTATATGACTAGCCGCTCTATCTACATGCGGGACATTTCAAAGCATCCGGGCCTGTGTACCATCCACCAAATCACAGCGAGGTGCTACAGTCGAGACTCACCTGTCACCCCGGTGTGGCCGTCATGACCCATCATATCACAAAACCCACACCTTTACTAGCAGTGGTAAAGTGGCCTCCAAGTTGGACTGGACGAAGCAACCATCATTTCATTGGAACGCTCATTCAAGCCCTTTCTTCCCTTTCTTGAAGAAAACCTCACTCCAGGCACTCACTTCTACCATTTTTCTTCTCTACCGATGAAGGAAAGGTGGGCGAATCAGTTATGTTGCTATATTTTCATTCCAATAATCTTCTTTTTGCGAAGCACCGACCAATTCTCACATCCTATTCTTTTCCCGTTTTCATTGCGATTTTGCTTTCCTTTCGATTGCTTTTTGTTTGTCAGTTCATTGATGGATCCTGGAGCCACTAGGCAAAGAGTTGCCGGCGGACAACCCACTAGAGACAGCAATCTCCAGGAAGCGAGCACCGACCAACGAGTTGACCATGTTGGCGGGTCAACCCATGGAGACGAAGAACTCCAAGAAACAAGCACTGGCCAAAGAGTTGAGGACGTTGGCAGACGAACTCCTCAAATAAAATTGGAAGAACAGCAAGGGCCCCACCGTGCCTACCCCAGGAACTCTGATTGCCACCTATGTGAGGCTCAAGACCGAGTTGGAGGAGATAGTCGCCGTTGAGAAGTAGTATTCCCCTGGCAAGGTGATGGCCCCCATCGAGGACGAGGAGATGGCCCCCGGAGGGATGAGATCCCCCGGTGAGCTGCACAAGGTAAAAAATAATGGTTTATTACCATAGTTGTGGTTTTTGATTATTTGCAATGTGCTTGCTAATATGTTAGGGTTGTGCAGGTGCCGGTGGTTGTCCTTGATGATTCCGATGTCGTGGCCCGTCCTGATGGCATCGCCCCGGAGATCAATTCCGATGCCGCTGTCCATCCTATGGACATCGCCCTAGAGATCGATTCCGATGTCGCGGTCAGTCCTGTGGACAACGCCCCAGAAATCGATTCCCATGCCGCTGTCCGGGCTATGGTCATTGCCTGAGAGATCGATGACAAGAAATAGTTGCTCGCGCTAATCCTTCAGGGTAGTTTGCATTGCCCTGTGTTTAATTACCAGAACAATGCGTGTTATCAAACCATCTTAGGGCTAGTGCACTGTCTTGTGTGGGCGGATCTTTCTATTTTGTTTGATAGTGAATCATGCGATGAATCATGCGAACCCTCTCCGAGTTATGGAAAAAGATGTATCCTCACTAGCTTTTGATGTAATATATGGCATGCTTAGATGTAAGTTTGAACCGTTTATCATATCAGTAGGGCTTGTTTGATGATTCTTGGTGTTAGTAGGCTAGCTACTATGCGAGCTATAGTACTTGCAAAACACTCACCGAAGAGAAACATTAGGGCCGATGAGCTCGTGGTACGCTTATACTTATCCCTCATTGATCGACCAATAGCCCTAGCTCCTAAAATTGTAGGCTTAGCGATTGATCAGACAATAGTCTACATACATTCAAGCCTCATTTGGTTCATAGGTAGGAAAATCGTAGCAAAAGTACAGAGAACGTGCAACACAAAATCATAGCAGTGCAGAGACGTACTCCCTCCGTCCCAAAATAGATGACCTAGGCGGGCTAGTTTGGCCTAGTGGGTTTCAATGATATGACGTGGTACAGTGCCGTCCAGTCTTCACGTGTGGTAGCAGTATTGCGGGTACAGTAAGTTTTCTTGAAGAAGCAGAATTCAACGAAGTCATGATGGTTCCTTTGTCCGAACAACCTACAGTGGGAAAGGTTGCGCCTGCGATACGACCGGGGTAGACCAGGATAATTTTGTGCATGGCAGGTGGACCAGGATGGTCGACGTCCCACATGTTGGTGAATGAAAGTATTATTTCCGATATAGTAGAGGACGAGCAACGAGTATTCATTGTTTATTTTTGATGAAAGCTATTGTCTCCACTGTTACTCCTTGACTTTGTCAATGCCTCTCTCTCCTCCACATAAGCGGGGACTACTTGCTATGCATGCAGCGAGCAGCTGGCGTCTTGAGGGGCCAGGGCGGTGAGAGCGGGCTCCGGAAGCAGTCCGGACTCTAGCATGGCCTACCTCATATTATCACCATATATTTCTTGGAGTTCATGCATGGCGGGCGAGCGATCTCTTCTTCCTCCCCCGTTTCTCTCTTCTCAGCCGACGCCCGCCGAGCGATTAGATTTCGGCTATCGACGGTTTATTCAATTACGGTCCCACATGTCAGTGAAATTGCAAGACAACGCGTGTCCTCTCTGGTGAGCGGCATGCGAGCCGGACTGTCGGGGTTGCGACGCGTACGAGTCGTAAGTGTGCCACCTTTTCCTTTTGTACTTGCGAAGCGTAACATTTTCGCGCGATCGATCGATAGAAATCCAGAACAAAATGACGAGGGCGGTGCTTTCCCGCTTGTTAGGCGGGCTAGTTCGAGTGATATGACATGCTACAGTGCCGTCCAGTTGCTCCATTTTTATGTAAGCAAGAGTTTACACTCTTACACGGGAGGAGTGCGAAACACCGCGGATCTGATTTTGATCGAGGGATAACTGTTCCCTGCCAAATAATGGAGGATTGTTAGCGATTATAGCATGATAGTTAGGGCATCTCCAGCGTTGGCCCACAAATTTACACCGGCATCTGTCCGAGGACACTGATGGATGCCATCCGATGCTGCCCGCATACCTTTCGACAACTATATGAACTAACCGGACGAAATTCGTGCAAACAAAGCAAATTTCAAATTAACCGGATGAAATTCATTACGTTTCCAAAACTTTTCCTACAAACTGGACGAAATTCATTACATATTTCGCACAAACCATACTAAACCTACTGTAAACCTAATCTAAACGATCGCCGCCGCCCGGCCACCATGTCCGGCCATGAACCCGAGAAAGCCGGATATTGCCTTTGCCTCCTCCTCATCCGCCTCGATAACCTCCTCCTCCAGCCGGAGCACAAGGTTCTGAAGATTTCCGCCTCCACGTCACCGTCAAGCGGCTAATCGGCCACCGATGTTTACCCCACCAAGCTTGGCGTTGACTGAGTGGAGTAGCGGTGGCCTTCCCGGGACCAGAGCGGCGGCGACCTACCGTGTACTACTCTTCCTCGCTGCCGGCTGCGCCCGCGCACGCGCGCCGGCTTTGTGGTCGTGGCGGCGGAGGGCGGCCGGGGGGTGCCGGCGATCTCCTACGCTTGCTCCTGCGACAGTACGTCGAAGAGAGCTTTGGAGCACGCCCGGAGCGGAGCTGCCGATGTCCCTCGTCTGCTCCTGCGACACTACATCCAAGAGAGCTTCGGAGCGAAAGGAGGCCATGGTTGAAGTGGTGCCGACAGAAGGAAGGGACCGGAGGAGAATAAGTGTGGGTCTTTGGCTATGGCTGGGAGCTGGGGCTCAAGTTAATATAGCGGGCGAATGGCAATGAGCCACGGCAGACGGACGGACAACAGGCGCCAGAGTAGGTTCGTCAGGCGTGAATGCAGACGCTGCTTCAGTGACTTAACTGCAGATGCGTTACTGACATGTGGGCCCAATGGGCGTCTGGCCCGCATGTTAGTGACACACCAATTGCACCTGCATTTAAGTTCGATGAATGCGGCATTAACATTCTGGAGAGACGGTGACCGTTTCAGGCGGGAAGCGCGCGCTAGCGATGGAAGGGGTGTGCAGTGGCACTAAGATAGTACATACTCCATACCATACTACCATAGTACCCTCTCTAGCTTAGGTTGTTTTATAGATTGTCGTTGTGATAGACGATATACATGAGCAAGGCGGTCCGAGTATGACCGTTGGTGTTGAGCCAGGTGAATACATGCTCGGCGTTCGCATAGGCCTCCATCAAACGTCTAAAAAGTAATGTCAGGCACCGCTGGGGCGCGCAGGTGATGGGCTCGCCATTTGCGTTGCGCCATGAGCAAGACTTTGATTTAGAGGGCGACGTGCATGCATTAGCATGCTTTGACAGTGTGAGCATGAGTGTCTGACGCGAAGTATTTCATTTTCATTTGGCTAACGAGGGTGCGTTGCAGCGACGAGTCCGTGGTTTGATTCCCCACATGCGCATAATTTTGGTTTTTACAGTATTTCTTTCTCCATTCACAGGTAGGCCCGCGTAGATAGATAAAGAACACGAGCTAATGAGGCGCATGCGAACTGTTTGACTGGTCAACCATACAAATACGGAGCTATACGCTGAGCCAGTGACCGTATAATCACCATATCTCGTATACAATGATCAAAGTGAGCTATCAAGACAAGTTCGATGACCGCCAATGCATTTTACTCGGTAATAAATGACCAGGATCGAAGGGGAATCCTAATTTGCTTCGTCTTCTGTCCTTGAGCTCTTGACAAACCAATGCACTATATGGTTGTCCGGCCACTCCACCCCAGAGCTCTCACCTAGCGTCGTTCATGCCACCGCGCTGCACACTAACCAGTAAGGTAGCGATGGCATCCCGCCGCGCCGAGTTCCTCGCCGCCCACGAACGCACACAAAATGGTAGGGAAGCAATGGCATCCCACCGTGCCAGGTTCATCGCCGCTTGCGACCTCACAACTATGTGGGAGGAATTTGAAGATGCCAAGGCCGAATGGGCGGTACAGCAAGAGGCGGCCAAAGCCGCACAGAGGGAGCGGAAAAGTCAGAAAGCACTCAAGAAAAGAGAGGCCTGCCACTGCAAGAAAGAAAAGGACGCACGCGCTGCTGCGGAGAGGTCGGCGGAGATCCAAGCATGGTGGGGTGTCGCCCACAAAGACGGGAAGGAGAACGACGGCGTCTGGCCAGCATGTGAGAAGTAGTAGTACTAGTAGTTAGTGTGTGTGTCTGTGTCTGAGTACGAGCATGTACCAGTACTACTAGTTACTACTGTAGTTTTTAGAGCAAATTACCAGTACATTAGCCTAGACTAAATGGAAAAATTCCTATCTATGCATCAAATGGCATCTCTTTCTCTATAGGAATTGAGATGCATGTCATCTCACTTCCTATGATTTTCATATTCATATCCTATGAACGAAAGGAGGCCTCTGTTGGAGTAAATACTGTAGCTAGCAGTACTGCTGGTACAGTAGTTTTCTTCAAGAAGCGGAATTCAACGAAGTCATGATGGTTCCTTCGTCCGAGCAACTTCAAAGTGGGAAGTGGGCCTGTGATTTGACGGCTCATTAGTCATTATTACTGCGGCGCAACGACCTGGCTGACTCTCCCTTGGAGTTCTGCATGCATGGCAAGTGGACCAGGATGGTCGACGTCCCACATGTTGGCGAACGGAAGTATTCTTTCCGATGTCGAGGAGCAAGGAAACCGCGTGGTATAGTATCACTGCTGATTGGTTCGCAAAAAAAATAGTATCACTGCCGATTTATAATTATTTTTTATTTCTGATGAATGCTAGCGTTTCAACTCTTACGACGAAGGGTGCCAAACATGGCACGTGCTGGATGTCCCACACGTCAGCGAAAGGAGTGGGACATGAACAGTGTGGTAGAGCCCAGCGTAAAAAAAACAGCGTGGTAGAGCGTCTCCACTTCTTCCACTTCTGGGTCGGAGACCACACGTAGTAGTACTTAGTGGTATGAACGATACAAAGTGCGACCTGGAGAGAAAGACACGTCTAGTTGGAAGGTCTCGGGGCATACACGTAAACAAATATAAAAGTTAATATGTGCCTCCAACTAATATAGTAGTAGTAGAGTACTTAGGCACGTACTCCATAGCATCACTGTGCATTGCACGTACAACATTTAGTGGTAGTACATAGTAAGAGACAAATGTCACCCAAGAGTTCCCTTCTCGACCTACTTTTGGGTATTTGATAGAGTGTATGGAGGGTGCATGAGTCCACACTAGTTTAGCACAAATACACTAGAAGCATGCATGAAGAGAGCATGCATGAAGAGGGGTGTTGAGTTGAGCATGCATGAAGAGGGAACAATTATGCTGAGACGAGAATGCAACCAAACACACCCTGTATGCCACGCATGTTCATACCATTTGTGCCTTTCTACTTCACTTACTACGCTACATTACTCAGGTTCGTACGTCCACTCCTGGGTACATGTTCGTCTCGTAGTTCCAGTCCCACGTGTTCTTCATATAGATGGAACGTTCGTTGCATAACACGTGCACCTTGTTGCTAGATGTCTCGCGTGTTGGCAAAAGGATGGATAAAGCTCACGTAAAAGAAATAGAGTGGAAGAACATAGATTCCGGACGACCAAGAAGGAGCAAGGAACCTCATGGTGGAGCGTCTGCACTCATAATATTTAATATTATTCAACGATATAAAATTAACCAATCATCTCCACAGAGGACCGGAGGAGTACGAAACACGGCAGCCCAATGTAGTTACATCATACTAGTACATGGCTAACCCACACTATCACCATATTTCTTGGCTTCCGTGCAACACCTATCTCTAGTAATCCAGTAGCCTGTATCGCTTCTCCCTCCTCGTCTCTATCAAAGTGCGGCGGGCTGGCGTTTCTGCCGTCTATTAAGGTCGGTTAACTATCACATGTTAGCGACATGCCAAGAGCATTCTAAAAAAATTCCTTTCATGTTCCGTTTTCAAAAAGAAAAAAATCCTTTCACGTATGAATTTTCCTGTATGCTTTGAGCAACTTGCATGTCCTATACTGCTCATGTTTGATACTCTAACTTAGCTAGAGGTTAGACTAACTCATGACTAACCCTGAACTAACTGTAGCCAAAGAGGTGTTTGGGTGACAGGATTAGATTGACAATAAATGCACTTCATGGAGAGAGAAAAGTGATTTTTCAGTGGTCCCAATGAGAACTATCTCCAGTTAGCACCTCTTGGGTGGGATAGTTTTTTTTGGTGGGTTCGGTGCAACTTGCTCCAATTTAAACCCTCATGCTTGGATACTTTAGGGCTATTTGAGCCCCAACTAGCTCAAACTAACTCTAACCCATGGATCCAAACAGGGCCTATGGCCAGTCTCGACGCGGAGCAGTCGCGTGCACCGGGAAGCGGCGCTCTCTCGGCCGTCGCGCCACTTCAAAGCCGGCGCCAGTGAGAGGTCGCCTCCGCTCTGGCCGGGCATTAATGCGGCACTGACGATCCAGGGTGACGCTAACCGTTTCACGCGGGAAGCTTGCGCTGGCAAGGGAGTATAGGTTTTGAACCGTCTTAGGTGTAGTAGTAATGGTAGTTTGCAAAACTACTCAATTATTGCACTCAGTTTCCTAAGAATTGTGGTAAAAAAAATGTTACTCCATAGCCTGCTTCCCTTCTCCTTCCTGCTCGTGATTTACGTGGCCATGTTAACGTGGTTGTGTCAAAAAAATGTCACCTCCTGCTCGTGATTTGTGTTATATAATTACAAGCAAGATTCTCGTGCATTGCATGGAACATCAATATGCATTTTTTTACAAAACACCTGTTGTGATTGACCCATGCAGAAGTAATCCCATGTGTAAAAACTAATGATATCTCGAGAATTTTATCGGAAAACTGGTATCTCGAGAATGTGATAAAAAAAATGAAAGATGAGGGATAAGGCGAGGAGGAGTGGAGCGTGGTGGTGACTAATGGTCAGAATGGGCGGAGGCATGGGGATGGACGGCGCCCGCAGGCGGCAGCAGCCACCATGCATGCTAGATTGTTCCAGAGACTTATTCCTTTTTTAATTGATGCGCAATGAGGTTGCGGGAGGTTGCGGGAGATAATGATGTGGAGAGAGGTGCGGGTATCTTTTGTAAAATTATCATAGTTTGCTTTCTATCCGTCAGATATAGATCATACGGTCTGTATTACAAGATGGCAGGCACACCATCATCGCCAACTTGTTTTTTATAAAGGGTACAGATGATAAGTTTGCTGACTACTAAAGTAAAGTGGAATTTGTCCATGTTATGCAAGTAAATAAAGGTGATTGTTTATCATACGGGTAAGGTTGGATGAAGGGTGGTAGGAACAAATGCTCCGCCTAGAGCATGTGTGTGTGAGATGGAGTCTTAGTGTGTGTGGGGTGTGTGTGTGTGTGTGTGTGTGAGAGAGAGAGAGAGAGAGAGGAGAGAGAGATGGAGTCTTAGTTTGTGTGTGTGTGTGTCTGTGTGTGTGAGAGAGAGAGAGAGATGGAGTCTAAGTGTGTGTGGGGGGGTGCGTGCGCGTGTGTGTGTGTGAGAGAGAGAGAGAGATGGAGTCTTGGTGTGTGTGTGGGGGGGGGGCGTGCGTGTGCGCGCGTGTGCGTATGTGCGTGTGTGTGTGTGTCGCGGGATCCTCTGTGGCGGATGTAATTTAAGTGTGCATGGCTTCATCATAGAGAGGTGATGTGTATGGCAGAGGCCACCAACGATGGGGTGCGAGAGAGAAAATGCCCGTAGAGAGGGAAGAGAAGGTGTATGCATGTGAGAGGAGTCGACATCGAGAGAACGTGTTTGTTCGAGAGACACCGAGGAAGACTACTATATATCGATGGTGCATGTAGGCGGGAATTAAACAAAGGGATGGTCTTATTGGTTTCGGGGATATAGGGAAGAGTGAGAGGCGCGGGGGGGGGGAGGGTAGCTAGAAGGAGATTGTTAAGTGTGAGTGTGTGTTTTGCCCATCCAGGCGGAAGTTATGTGCACAAAAGAGGAGAATGATTCGATGTGGCGTTAGGATTGAGGGTAATTAACTACGTATGGAGACATAGAGACCTTGAACGTGCATGTGTGAGAGGTATACATGTATACGTGGGATGTGTGTGTGTGCGCGCGCGCATGATCAAGATAAGAGAAAGAAGACATAAGTCATAAGATCAACGACATGGGAGAGACGGATCGGTATGACAATATGCATGCATGTGAGAATGCAGGGAAGAAGGCCCGACAATTGAGCATGTGTTTTTGTCTTTAAGAGATAGTGGCGTGGGCTGGAGCATGCATCTATGGCGAGCAGAGGGGGTGAGGCGCAACGATTGTGCAAAAGAGATCAACCTATAAATGCATATGTATGGAGAGACATATATAGTGTGGGTGATAGGAAGCAAGACTCGGTGCGAGAAAGAAATGTTGACGGAGAAACTATAGATAGATACAGAGATGGAGCTGCTAGCTAGAGGGACATCCGTTAGTTTGGGTGTTGGAGATGACCGTCGAGTGGTTCAAAGGGTGAAGTTATATATGTGTGTGAGAGGGCACTTGACTACATGTAGAGAGAAACATATGTAGTGTGCGTGATAGGAATCAAGAGTGAGGGCGAGAAAGAAGGTTGATGGAGAAATAGATAAATAGAAAGATAAAGATGCTAGCTAGTGTGCGTTAGAGATAAGAGTCGAGTGGATCAGAAGGCTGGGTTATGTGTGTGGGTGTGAGAGAGATAGAGAGAGGGTGCATGTGAGTCACATACAAACAGATATCAGAGAGAAATGAGATCCAGAGAGACGGAGTTTTGTGTCTGCGAGAGAGAAAGATATTTCACAACGAGAGTGATAGCTAGAGAGACATATGAGGGAACGCAAGATATCTCTAGGGGGAGAGGGTGTGTTTGAGCGACATACAAGAGAAGAATGGAGAAATATGAGACCCTGGGAGACAGAGTTTGTGTTTGTGTGTGAGAAAGAGATATTGAAGAGGAAGAGTCGTAGGTTCTCATATCTAAGGAGCGAAAGACATCTCTGTATGAGGGGTGTGCGAGTGGCACACATGGGAATAGTTGAGAGAAATGAGACCTCGGGAGACAAAGTTTTGTGTTTGTGTGAGAGAAAGAGATTCCACATGGAGAATCATAGCTAGAGACACATAGCAGGGAGCGAGATATACTTAGAGAGAGATAGAGTGATGAAGGTCAAGGGAGAGAGTACCGTCACTGTGTTACGAAGATAAAAGATCATTGTCGACATACAGGTAGCACGAGAGATGCCTGAGAGACGATGAACGTGTATAGGTCCAGAGAGATAGTCCTATACAAGCATGAGTGATAGCTATATGAGATGAATATCTGGATTAAAGGGGATTCAAATATTTAAATTGGAGATCACGACATCGATAATATCATAACGCAAATTGGTGTATCAAACATGCATATTCATTTGAATTTGGGCACACGTGTAATGTTATATAGTTTATCAATATTGGTGATCAATAGATTCTTCAATTACAAACAATGCATGGTTTATATGCAATTAATGTCTAAACAGGATTACACTATATGTTGCGTGTGTGAAGCACATTATACATGTTTGAGAAGTTAAAAAAACCGCATGAAACACACATTAATTGGAGACAGTTAGCGAGGAATGCATACATTGGATTTCAACGTAAAGTGGTTTCTAATATTTGAAAATCCAAATTGATGGATACAACCTTATGAATCTGAGATCATGCCATTTGTAAACCATATTTATGTATAAATGGTGTTGTGCTTTTGAAAGTATATATAAAAAATGATGTATATAGAATTTAATTCCAATTGAAAATGGATCCTGCCCGAAAAAATAGAATACAAACGGGATTCGAATTGAGTTGGCACGGTAAACGTGCACTCTGCAAAATTTGAACGAAGCGGGGAAAGTCGTAGTAACCGCCCGAAACCAAAATCTGCGAGATGGAAATCACTACTGCCTATCCTTGCCATGCAAAGCCTATCTGTTGGATTTCTATAGGTTTCGATAGGGGTAGGTTTGTAATTTCACCCAAACGTGACGTAACCGCCTCTCACCCGGGTTCATACACGGTGGGCGCCAAAACACAGTGTGCCCTCGGCCGAAATCGACTCCCTCCCCGATTCATATTCATACACGATGGGCGCCAAAAACAAACTCTCGTCGGCAAATATTCGATGTATGCAAGATTACCGTCCTATCCCCAACCGACTAATGTTGCTGTGCTATAGTAGAAATTTGAAACGGGGGGTAAGTTTGTAAATTTCCTCGCATTTGAGACAAGCGCGCCCTGAATACATGGTTCCCCACTTCCTCTCTACCTCCCTTTTCCCCATTCGTACTCCGTGGGCGCCAAAACACCCTCTCCACCCCACCCTCCTCCATCCGCCGTCGTCCGCCACCCCATCCACCGCCGTCCTCCTCCACCAAGCCGGAGCTGATACCCTGACACCGCTGAGGGAGTCCTGGACTAGGGGGTGTTCGGACAGCCGGACTATCATCGTCAGCCGGACTCCAAGACTATGAAGATACAAGATTGAAGACTTCGTCCCGTGTCCGGATGGGACTTTCCTTGGCGTGGAAGGCAAGCTTGGCAATACGGATATGTAGATCTCCTACCATTGTAACCGACTCTGTGTAACCCTATCCCTCTGCGGTGTCTATATAAACCGGAGGGTTTTAGTCCGTAGGACACACAACCATTACAACAATCATACCATAGGCTAGCTTCTAGGGTTTAGCCTCCTTGATCTCGTGGTAGATCCACTCTTGTACTACTCATATCATCAATATCAATCAAGCAGGAGTAGGGTTTTACCTCCATCGAGAGGGCCCGAACCTGGGTAAAAACATCGTGTCCCTTGTCTCCTGTTACCATCCGCCTAGACGCATAGTTCGGGACCCCCTACCCGAGATCCGTCAGTTTTGACACCGACATTGGTGCTTTCATTGAGAGTTCCTCTGTGTCGTCACCGATAGGCTTGATGGCTTCTTCAATCAACATCAACGCAGTCCAGGGTGAGAATTTTCTCCCCGGACAGATCTTCGTGTTCGGCAGCTTTGCACTGCGGGCCAATTCACTTGGCCATCTGGAGTAGATAGAAAGCTACGCCCCTGGCCATCAGGTCAGGTTTGGAAGCCTAGGCTTCACGGCCGACGTCCGCGAAGACTGGATCTTCGACGGATTGAGCCACAGCCGAGCGTGCCGCGCTGTCACGATGGGCATGATTTAGCTCTGCCGCCGGACAGTGCCCTGGAGGCCGCACACGAGTCCGCTCTGACCCATAGTTTGGAGCAGACCGCGCAGATCGAGGACAGGTGGCTGGACACCGCCTCGGGAGCTGCAACTTCTACGGCAATGGAGCCGAACACTGACCTTGTCCCTTATGAAGCTCGTAACTCCAAGGCACCGGACTCCTTGCCGGACTCCGAACCTCCTGCGCCCCTGCCAATCGAATCCAATTGGGCGCCGATCATGGAGTTCACCGCCGCAGACATCTTTCAGCACTCACCCTTTGGCGACATAATAAATTCGCTAAAGCATCTCTCGCTATCAGGAGAACCCTGGCCGGATTGCGGTCAGGATGGTTGGGATGTGGATGACGAAGAAATTCAAAGCCCACCCACCACCCACTTTGTAGCCACTATCGACGATCTAACCGACATGATAGACTACGACTCCGAAGACATCGACGGTATGGATGACGATGCCGGAGACGATCAAGAACCAGCGCCTACAGGGCACTGGAAGACCACCTCGTCATACGACATATACATGGTGGACACCCCAAAGGATGGGGACGGCGAAGAAGCAGCAGAGGCAGATTCTTCTAAGAAACAGCCCAAGCGTCGACGTCAGCGGCGCCGCTCTAAATCCCGCCATAGTAAGAATGGAGATTCCGGCACCGGAGATAATAACACCCCAGAGAGTGCCGAAGACAACCCCCTCCAGCAAGATTCAGCACAGGAGGACGGGGAAGCCAGCCCTCGAGAGAGAGCGGCAGACGAGGAGGATGAAAATTACATGCCTCCCTCCGGAGACGAGGCAAGCCTTAACGACGACGAATTCGTCGTACCAGAGGATCCCATCGAACAAGAGCATTTTAAACGCAGGCTTCAGTAAATAGCCTAAAGAAAAAGCAGTAACAGATTCAAGCTGATCAAGACCTGCTGGCCGACAGATGGACCGAGGTCCTCGCGGCCGAAGAGTATGAACTTGAACGCCCCTCCAAGAGCTACCCAAAACGCAAGTTGCTCCCCCGACTAGAGGAGGAAGCATACAAACCTTCATCACCAGCGCACAATATGGCAGACCGACCACCCCGTGGTCGCGACAGAGAGGCATCTAGGCCCTCCATCAGGGTCATACCCCGGCACTGCTCGAAAAGTATGAAGCCACGAGGGAATGCGCCGGACTTGCGGGATATATTGGAGGACAAGGCAAGACAATCCAGATCTATCTACGGATCACGTGGGCGCCCCACGACCCACAATGACTACCGTCGCGCCGGATACAGCAACTCCGGCCGGGCCGAACACAGCAGACAACGCTCTCTCGAGCTACGTCGTGATATTGCTCAATATAGAGGCGTTGCACACCCACTTTGCTTCACAGACGAAGTAATGGATCATCAAATCCCTGAAGGGTTTAAACCCATGAACATTGAATCCTATGATGGCACCACAGAACCCGCGGTTTGGATCGAAGATTATCTCCTTCATATCCATATGGCCCGCGGCGACGATCTCCACGCCATCAAGTATCTCCCACTCAAGCTTAAAGGACCAGCTCGGTATTGGCTTAACAGCTTGCCCGCAGAGTCAATTGGGTGTCGGGAGGACCTGGAAGCCGCATTCCTCGATAACTTCCAGGGCACATATGTGCGACCACCAGACGCCGATGACCTAAGCCACATAATTCAGCAGCCAGACGAATCGGCCAGACAGTTCTGGACACGGTTCTTAACAAAGAAAAATCAAATCGTCGACTGTCCGGATGCAGAGGCCCTCGCAGCCTTCAAACATAACATCCGCGACGAGTGGCTGGCCCGGCACCTAGGACAGGAAAAGCCGAAATCCATGGCAGCCCTCACATCACTCATGACCCGCTTCTGTGCGGGAGAGGACAGCTGGCTAGCTCGCAGCAACAACCTCAGCAAAAATGCTGGCAGTCCGAATACTAAGGACCACAATGGCAGGTCGCGTCGAAACAAAAACAAACGCCGCGTTAACGGCGACAACAATGAGGATACGGCAGTCAACGCCGGATTCAGAGGCTCTAAACCCGGTCAGCGGAAGAAGCCATTCAAAAGAACTACTCTGGGTCCGTCCAATTTGGACCGAATACTCGACCGCTCTTGCCAGATACATGGCACCCCCGAAAAGCCAGCTAATCACACCAAGAGAGATTGCTGGGTATTCAAGCAGGCAGACAAGTTAATTGCCAAAAACAATGACAAGGGGCTGCACAGCGACGACGAGGAAGAGATTCGGCCGCCGAACAGTAGAGGACAGAAAGGTTTTCCCCCACAAGTGCGGACGGTAAACATGATATACGCAACCCATATACCCAAGAGGGAGCGGAAGCGTGCACTTAGGGACGTATACACGATGGAGCCAGTCGCCCCGAAGTTCAATCCATGGTCCTCTTGCCCGATCACTTTCGATCGAAGGGACCACCCTACTAGTATCCGTCATGGTGGGTTCGCCGCATTGGTCTTAGACCCAATCGTCGATGGATTTCACCTCACTAGAGTCCTGATGGACGGCAGCAGCAGCCTGAACCTGCTTTATCAGGATACAGTGCGCAAGATGGGCATAGACCCCTCAAGGATTAAACCTACAAAGACGACCTTCAAAGGTGTCATACCAGGTGTTGAGGCCAATTGTACAGGCTCAGTCACACTGGAAGTGGTCTTCGGATCCCCGGATAACTTCCGAAGCGAGGAATTAATCTTCGACATAGTCCCATTCCGCAGTGGCTATCACGCTCTGCTCGGACGAACTGCGTTTGCAAAATTCAACGCAGTGCCGCATTATGCATACCACAAGCTCAAGATGCCAGGTCCTCGTGGAGTCATCACGGTCAACGGAAACACTGAACGCTCCCTTCGAACGGAGGAACACACAGTGGCTCTCGCGGTAGAAGTACAGAGCAGCCTTTTAAGGCAATTTTCGAGTCCGGCCGCTAAACGACTGGACATGGCCAAACGCGCCCGGAGTAACATCAATCAAGACCACCTGGCACGTTCCGAGCACGCGTAGCAATGCGGCCCCAACCCCAGCCCTTGCATGATTGCAAGACCAGCTCTTCGCGTACATCATTACACTCTGGAGATACCATGGGCATAGGGGGAGGGGCACGACCACGACAGGCCCAGAGTGCGGCTTAACCACACCAGGGGCTCCCAAGTGTGTCACTCTTTTTTCTTCTTTCTTTATTTTTCCACAGGACTCCGTTCACCAGAGGCCCTGTCCGGCAGTAGATCTGCCAAACTCACGATGCAACAGCCAGGGAGGGACAAAGGCTACGACGAACACTCAGGTGGTCTCCACTATGAGCATTAATTTTGTTAAAAACACCAGTTCGTAGCCTACCCCTGGAGGGGGATATGTTTAATTAGTCCAATCCCTTGCTTACGGCACTATTTGTATCGTTCTGCACTCATAGCAGAATTCGTTGAATAAACAATGCAGCACTTTTTGCCTATAATTGCATTACTTTTTTTATATGTTCATTAATGACATCTTGCACCCGTACATTTTGGTACGGCAGAATACACCAGGGGCTTGTGTTCCCCGCATTATGGTGTGATAAGTCCGAACACTTTCACAAGTGCGGCACCCCGAACTTATAGCATTATATGCATCGGCTCCGAATCATGTCTTGGGTCAATAGTTGGGTTTGCCCGGCTCCCATGTTTTGGTACCTTACGTTCTGTTCTGTCGGCTAAGGTAGCACTGGGAGAACCACTGCGATTGCACCCCGGTTGAGCTGGGCGAGCACCTCAGTGGAGAAAGCTAAAACTGACTGTCATGATAAGGCGAGAGACTGGTCGCTGTTCGAGAGGTCTTTTCGAGTCCCTAAAGACTTATGCTGCTTCGAGCGAGGAACCGGCTGTGTCCGGCCCAGGCATGGATAGCGCCCCGAACTCGGTCTTCCGAATACTAGGGGCTTCGCCGAAATTTAAAATTATAGAATTCAATGGCTAAGTGAGAGTGTTCAAGCATTATAAGTCCGGTTGCCTTGTTCGTTGTGTTGAGAGCCTCCCTAGATGGACCCAAAAATGGGAACAAGAGTGCTCAAGTTTATCCCGAACACCCCAGCACTCATGGCATGGGGGCTGAAGCCGACGACTTGCCATCTCTCAGATTTAATAAATGGCCGCACAGAAGGTAATATTTTAAATCATTAAGCGTTGCTTAGCGCACATGAACAAAGTTTTCAGCGCACAGGATAACACATTGCGAGTTTTACTCAATAATTACATCTTTGGGGCACTCATCCGCAATCTTGCGGGCACCCTTCAGGACACTCTTATAGTACATTTCAGGCGTACGATACTCCTTGCCCACTGGCAGCGCGTCCGTGATAAGCTTCACAGCATCCAGCCTGCCCCAATGCACCTTTGCGCGGGCAAGGGCCCGACGGGCACCTTCAATGCAGGCGGAGCGCTTGATGACTTCCACCCAGGGGCACGCATCCACCAGCCGCCGCACGAGGCCGAAGTAGCTCCCAGGCATGGCCTCTCCAGGCCACAGCTGGACTATGAGGCCCTTCATGGCCTGCTCGGCTACCTTGTGGAGCTCGACCAGCTGCTTCAGCTGGTCGCTAGGGGGCACCGGGTGTCCGGCCTCAGCGTACTGAGACCAGAAGACCTTCTTCGTTGAGCTCCCCTCCCCGGCCCGGTAAAATGCGGCGGCATCGGACACGCTGCGAGGCAGATCTGCAAACGCCCCTGGAGAGCTCCGAATTCGGGTAAGTAACAGGTAATTTACATTCACATGCTTGCTTTGCATGAAAAATGCCTTACCCGCCGCTATTTTCTTCACCGCCTCAATCTTCTGGAGGGCCTTATGGGCCTCGGCCTTTGCGGCTTTGGCACTTTCAAGAGCCGAGGCAAGCTCGGACTCTCGAGTCTTCGAGTCGCGCTCCAAACTCTCATGCTTTTCCATGAGAGCCTGGAGCTCTTGCCGCACCTCCGCCACCCGCGCCTCCTGCTTCTCTCGCTCCGCCCGTTCCGCGGCCGCATTGTGTTTGGCCGCGGACACAGCCTCCTTCAGGGTTGCCACCTCGTTCGTGGCCCCTGCAGTACCCACGTTATCCTTGTTATTTCTATCGCAACCAAAATCCTTTTCTGTAAGGTACAAACTTCAAAGTGGTGTTACTCACCTTCTTTGTCCTTGAGCTGCTTCTTGGCAAGGCCGAGCTCTTGCTCAGACCGCTCGAGGTCCTACTTCAAAGCACCGACCTCCACAGTCAGTGCGGCAGAGGTCAGCAGCGCAGCCTGCAAACCCATATTGACATAATTTTTAGCACTCCTGCGTATATCTTTTTTAGATCCTCGATCCGGTTTTTCTTTCCGAACACCGAACCGAGCATCAGGGGCTACAGTCTATGCGGTATTACATTACATATTTTAAACGTCTTACCTCAAAGCCTGTTAGAAGGCTACTGCAGGCTTCGGTCAGCCCGCTCTTGGCGAGCTGAACCTTCTGAATCACCGCACTCATGATAGTGCGGTGTTCTTCCTTGATGGAAGCGCTGTTAAGCGCCTCCAACAAGTTGTCCGGCGCCTCCGGTTGGATGGAGGCTGCCGGCGTCACGGTCTTTCCCTTCTTACGAAGGGACCGCCTGCTGGACTCCGGAACCACTGCGGGTTCCGGCATGGAGTCCGGCGCAAAGTCCGGGAGGCTGCCTTGCGGCACCTCCGGAGCCTCCTCCTGATGGGTCCCCTCCTGGGATCCCACCTCGGCGTCATCAGCATCACGAGGGGTGGAGGCGGTCGGAATGGAATCCACGTCCGACGGAGCCAAGGACCCGCTCGACGAAGCGGGAAGATCATCATCGGCCGGACTACAGGTAGTGTGTGGCATTAGAAGGACACTATGTGACACAAAAGAGATATTATAAACCATTCAGGAATCCGGATACTTACGATCTTGCCGGAGGCCTGGCCCTTGAGGGCCACTCTTCGTCGCCAACGTTGGCGTTGGCGGAGCTGTCCGGGGGAAGAGTCCTTCCCCTCTTGGACCCTTCGGCCTCCCCCGTTGGGGAAGCCTTCCTCTTCCTCTCTCCCTCCTATGGGAGAGAATGCTCTTTCTCCTCCTCGTCTTCGGGGGAGGAGTCCACCTCGGAGCCATCGGACGATGAGTCCGATATCACCTAGCGCCGGGAACTTCTTCGAGTTCCCGTGGCCTTCTTCTTGGCCTTCTTCTCCGGCACCACATAGAGTGCCGGGACTAGCAGCCCTGTTAAACGGGCGTCCGCTGGGTCTTCGGGAAGGGGAGTCGGACAGTCTACCTGTCCGGACGTCCTCTGCCAGTCCTGTCAAAGGCATTGGGAGTTTTAGATCCCACATAGAATTAAACTATGAAAGAAAATAACTGTCCCATAGAGGATAACAAAGCTTACCTCGCCGGCCGGGCGCTTGGTGCTGAATCCGCGATCTTCAGTCGCGGACGCGGGGGCTTCTCCGCCCTTGAATAGCACCCTCCAGGCAGCTTCGTACGTCGTGTCGAAGAGCCCGCTCAGGGTCCGGTGTTGTGCCGGATCGAACTCCCACAAATTGAAGGCCCGTTGTTGGCAGGGGAGAATCCGGCGGACGAGCATGACCTGGATCACATTAACAAGCCTAAGCTTCTTGTTCACCAAGGTCTGGAGACAGGACTGGAGTCCTGTCAGCTCCTCCGAACTGCCCCATAGCAAGCCCTTCTCTTTCCAGGAGGTGAGCTGCATGGGGATACCAGATCTGAACTCGGGGGCCGCTGCCCATTTAGGGTCACGCGGCATGGTGATGTAGAACCACCCCGATTTCCATCCCTTGATGGACTCCACGAAGGCCCCCTCGAGCCAGGTGACGTTGGGCATTTTGCCCACCATGACGCCTCCGCACTCCGCTTGAGCGCCCTTCACCACCTTCGGCTTGACACTGAAGGTCTTGAGCCACAAGCCGAAGTGAGGTCGGATGCAGAGGAAGGCCTCGCACACGACGATAAACGCCGAGATATTGAGGATGAAGTTCGGCGCCAGATCGTGGAAGTCCAGGCCGTAGTAGTACATGAGCCCCTGGATGAAGGGATGAAGTGGGAAGCCCAGTCCGCGGAGGAAGTGGGGAAGGAATACGACCCTCTCATGGGGCCTGGGGGTGGGGATGAGCTGCCCCTCGTCGGGCAGCCGGTGCGCGATGTCGCTGGAAAGGTATCCGGCGCCGCGCAGCTTTTTGATGTGCTCCTCCGTAACGGAGGAGGCCAACCACTTGCCTCCCGCTCCAGACATGGCTGGAGAAGGTCAAGACGAGATGTGCAGACTTGGGCGCTGGAGCTCGAGTGCGCGGAGATGGATAAGCAAAGGAGGAAGAAGTCGTAGATAAAAAGGTGGATCCTTATCCCCTTATATATAGGCGGACGAAGACTATGCGTCCCCACCGGCCTGGTAAAACTCGCTTATCTCCCAAGCGCCACCATCAATGGCGCGGTTGGGTTACCCACGTCCGTATTGATGGGAATCCCGGAATAAGGGGGACACGATCTCTGCTTCGACAAGACGTGCCAAGGAAACCGCTTCGCTAAACGCGCTGAGGTGGTATAATAAAAAACGATTCAAGTAAAGGCTTGGTAGTGGCATGGCGTCATGCCACGGAATACGTCAGCAGATTGAACTTGTGTACATATTATTCTCTCTACGGTGGAATGTGGAATTTATTGCAGAGCCGGACACTATCCTGGTGTTCACAATCTTCTATGAATTATTCGGAGGAGGAACCCGCCTTGCAATGCCGAACAATATGCGCGCCGGACTCATCGTCATTGAAGCCTGGTTCAGGGGCTACTGAGGGAGTCCTAGACTAGGGGGTGTCCGGACAGCCGGACTATCATCGTCAGCCGGACTCCAAGACTATGAAGATACAAGATTGAAGACTTCGTCCCGTGTCCGGATGGGACTTTCCTTGGCGTGGAAGGCAAGCTTGGCAATACGGATATGTAGATCTCCTACCATTGTAACCGACTCTATGTAACCCTAGCCCTCTCCGGTGTCTATATAAACCGGAGGGTTTTAGTCCGTAGGACACACAACCATTACAACAATCATACCATAGGCTAGCTTCTAGGGTTTAGCCTCCTTGATCTCGTGGTAGATCCACTCTTGTACTACCCATATCATCAATATCAATCAAGCAGGAGTAGGGTTTTACCTCCATCGAGAGGGCCCGAACCTGGGTAAAAACATCGTGTCCCTTGTCTCCTGTTACCATCCGCCTAGAAGCACAGTTCGGGACCCCCTACCCGAGATCCGCTGGTTTTGACACCGACAGCCGTCGTCCATTACAAGAGATCAACCTCTCTCATCCATGCCTTCGGACCGGGATCCTTGCATCCCGTCCTCTCGCTTCATCCCCGCCGTCATCCACCTTGCCGGCGCCGCTCCTACGACCGTCTCGTCCGCCGCGCCCCGCCACCACCGTCTACCCTCCTAGATCTGCTTCCAGGCCATCGACAGCCATCGCTACCACAGCACCGTCAGATTCTCAGCAGATGCGTACACGGCGCCGCATCAGAGGCGGTACTCTTTCGTATCTGCTCAACTTATTTATCGCAGCAAGAAAATAGATCGCCACTGCTTTACTCTGATTTCTTGTCTTGGTTGCGAAGTTGCCTTTGTCCGGTTTGCACCTTCAGATCCGCCATGGCACGCTCAACACTATACTCCCAATGCTTATGGTTTTCCCCTTTTTATATTCCATACTAGTTAAATCACAGTAGACTAAATTTCAAAATTGGGTCAGTCAATTTTTCAGAGCTCGCCGGAGTTCGCCGGTGCGATCCAAGGGGCTCGGGTGGTTGTGGGGCCTTGCCGAATGAAGAAAACTCGACGCGGGTATGGGGTGGGGGTGGCGGAGGAACACAGGCGGTAGGGGCCAGTGGTCCGGCCGGCGGCCCGTGTGGTGTTCTGTATGGGAAGAATCAGAGACGAGGAAGAAGAAGGGTTAGGAGACGTAGGATCTTCATCCAACCGCCTGAAATGGTTGAGAGACAGCTGGGAGTTGCATTCTTAATGTGCTCTAGTTCATCATGTGTGGGCACTGTGCAACCAACATTTTATTATCCAAAATATGCTTGCTCTTCTTTACCATGTTCGATAGTGCTGGCCTGTACGTGATCGATAGGCTTTCAATTACTAGCGGCAATACAACACCGTATTTTCAAGCCAGTTCCACTTTCCCGATTTATATATCGTGGTTATGGTGTACCCCTGTTATGTACACTATGATCTGCCTAGTTGTTGTGTGCTCTTGTTATCATGGTTTGGCAATAAACTCTCTATATAGTATATTATGAACCTATCATCTGCCAGCTATCCTTACTTCTGGAGCCTATTTTTTTGTGTACTTGTGCCAGATTATATAAATGCACGCACCATATTACAGCACACATGAGCTCTCTCCAGAATCCAGTGATAGCACATAAGTGCTTACAGGGGTGCCCCTATATTAGAATATCATCTGCATTACAAAGATAATCTCACAACTATTTATGTTTTCATGGTTCTCAGATATTATACTCAATTACAGTGAATATTAGAATCCGTGCATCAGAAGAATATTGTGGAACACTTCAATGACTTACAAAATTGGCACCAAGGCATTGAGTGCCATTTTGGAAGAAATGAAACTCGTACACTCCCCACCTGTTGATTCTTGTTCAGAATATCATCCTAATGACTATTCTAACCTCGAGGAGTCAAAGGCAGATGGCCTGTCCTGTTCACCCATCAAGGTGCATGTTCTAATTTGGCAAGGTTTTATTGATTGCACGTATCTTGCATATGTGATACGTCTCCAATGTATCTATAATTTTTGATTGCTCCATGCTACTTTATCTACTGTTTTGGACTATATTGGGCTTTATTTTCCACTTTTATATTATTTTTGGGACTAACCTATTAACCGGAGGCCCAGCCCAGAATTGCTGTTTTTTGTCTATTTCAGTGTTTTGAGGAAACAGAATATCAAACGGAATCCAAACGGAATGAAACCTTCGGGAACGTGATCTTCTCACCGAACGTGATCCAGGAGACTTGGACCCTACTCCAAGAAGCTTCCGAGGAGGTCACGAGGGTGGAGGGCGCCCCCCTGGGCGCGCCCCCCTACCTCGTGGGCCCCTCGGAGCTCCACCGACGTACTCCTTCCTCCTATATATACCTACGTATCCCCAATAGACCAGTGACGGAGCCAGAAACCTAATTCCACCGCCGCAACCTTCTGTATCCACGAGATCCCATCTTGGGGCCTGTTCTGGAGCTCCGCCGGAGAGGGCATCCACCATCGAGGGCTTCTACATCAACACCATAGCCCCTCCGATGAAGTTTGAGTAGTTTACTTCAGACCTTCGGGTCCATAGCTAGTAGCTAGATGGCTTCTTTTCTCTTTTTGGATCTCAATACAATGTTCTCCCCCTTTCTCGTGGAGATCTATTCGATGTAATCTTCTTTTTGCAGTGTGTTTGTTGAGACCGATGAATTGTGGGTTTATGATCCAACTTCTCTATGAATAATATTTGAATCTTCTCTAAATTCTTTTATGTATGATTGAGTTATCTTTGCAAGTCTCTTCGAATTATCCGTTTGGTTTGGCCAACTAGATTGGTAGTTCTTGCAATGGGAGAAGTGCATGGCTTTGGGTTCAATCTTGCGGTGTCCTTACTCAGTGACATAAAGAGTTGCAAGGCACGTATTGTATTGTTGCCATCGAGGATAACAAGATGGGGTATTTATCATATTGCATGAATTTATTCCTCTACATCATGTCATCTTGCTTAAGGCGTTACTCTGTTTTTAACTTAATACTCTAGATGCATGCTGGATAGCGGTCGATGAGTGGAGTAATAGTAGTAGATGCAGAATTGTTTCGATCTACTTGTCTCGGACGTGATGCCTATATACATGATCATACCTAGATAACCTCATAACTATGCTCAATTCTATCAATTGCTCAACAGTAATTTGTTCACCCACCATAGAATACTTATGCTCTTGAGAGAAGCCACTAGTGAAACCTATGGCCTCGGATCTATTCTCATCATATCAATCTCCATCACTTTATTTACTTGCTTTGCCTTTTACTTTTTACTTTGCATCTTTATACCAAAAATACCAAAAATATTATCTCTATTAGATCTCACTCTCGTAAGTGACCGTGAAGGGATTGACAACCCCTAAGCGTTGGTTGCGAGTTGCTATCGTTTTGTGCAGGTACGAGGGACTTGCGCGTGACCTCCTACTGGATTGATACCTTGGTTCTCAAAAACTAAGGGAAATACTTACGCTATTGTGCTGCATCACCCCCTCCTCTTCGGGGAAAACCAACGCAAGATCGAGACGTAGCAAGAAGGATTTCTGGCGCCGTTGCCGGGGAGGCTTATGCAAAAGTCAACATACCAAGTACCCATCGCAATCCCTATCTCTTGCATTACATTGTTTGCCATTTGCCTCTCGTTTTCCTCTCCCCCACTTCACCCTTGCCGCTTTATTCACCCTCTCTCTCCCTTTGCCTTCCTGTTTGCGCATGTGTTAGTTTGCTTGCTTGTCATTATGACTAGTCTTATATCTTCACCGTTATATTCTGAGAATGAAGTGCTAAATTTTAAACAAAGGGAGGGAGAAAATCTAAAAGATGCTTGGTATAGAATTTGCAATGCTCAAAATAGATCTACCAGGAAGCAATCTACTTCAGTTCTTCTTCGCAATTTTTATGTAGGTGCTAATCCTTGGTATAGATATATCCTTGATACCATTACTGGAGGGAATTTTTTGGGTAGCCATACTTTTGATTCCTATAATGCTTTAATAGATTTATTTGGCTCACCTCCTCTTTTGGTTAATGGAACTATATTAACTTTGGAGCATGTTATGCAAAGGCTTGAGATTATTGAAAACAAAGTTGCTACCATTGAATCCATTGAAAATCTAGATAAAAAGATTCATAATCAAATTACTCAATATGGATCTAAGGTAGGAATGACTTTGAAAAATATTAAGGAGAAGGAACCCATGGTTAATGAAAAAATAAATTTAGACTCTACTCGTATCGATAAACTTGAGGGTATCATTACTAATTTGGGAACCGGTTTTTCTTCCGTAAAGAATACTCCTAGTCCTCCTACAAAATTGCCAAGCTTATGTATGTTCCTAAAAATAAGGGTAAATCATCTAGTAAGGAAAATGCGGATCTTAAATCTATAAGTATTCATCCCGATCTTTTTACTATCATTAAGGAACCATTTGCTACAAATGAATTTTTCGATCTTATGCCTAAAGGTTTGATAATTTCTAGAAAGAAAGAAAATTCTAAAGGAGGTAGATGCCTCATTGAAGAGTTGCCTACCCAAGATGGCAATACCTAGATCTATCCTTGCTTTTATGCCTAGCTAGGGGCGTTAAACGATAGCGCTTGTTGGGAGGCAACCCAATTTTATTTTGTGTTTTTTGTTTTTGGTTCTGTTTAGGAATAAATAATCCATCTACCTTCTGTTTGGATGTGGTTTTATGTTTTAATTAGTGTTGGTGGCAAGTAAGACCTATAGGATAACCTACGATGATAGTTGATTTGATTCTGCTGAAAAACAGAAACCTTAGCGCTCACGAGATTAGCTGCCAGTTTTTACTGTAGAGTGCTTTTGCGTTGATTGTTTTTGATGCTGATCAATAAACAAATTTTCCAGGACTTCCTATTTTTGTAGAATTTTTAGAGTTCCATAAGTTTGTGTTAGTTACAGATTACTACAGACTGTTCTGTTTTTGACAGATTCTGTTTTTCGTGTGTTGTTTGCTTATTTTGATGAATCTATGGCTAGTAAATTAGTTTATAAACCATAGAGAAGTTGGAATACAGTAGGTTTAACACCAATATAAATAAAGAATGAGTTCATTACAGTACCTTGAAGTAGTCTTTTGTTTTCTTTCTCTAACGGAGCTCACGAGATTTCTGTTGAGTTTTGTGTTGTGAAGTTTTCAAGTTTTGGGTGAATTCTTTTGATGGATTATGGAACAAGGAGTGGCAAGAGCCTAAGCTTGGGAATGCCCATGGCACCCCCAAGATAATCCAAGGACACCAAAAAGTCAAAGCTTGGGGATGCCCCGGAAGGCCTCCCCTCTTTCGTCCACTTCCATCGGTAATTTACTTGGAGCTATATTTTTATTCACCAACATGATATGTGTTTAGCTTGGAGCGTCTTGTATTATTTGTGTCTTTGATTGTTAGTCTACCACAATCATCCTTTCTGTACACACCTTTTGAGAGAGCCATACATGATTTGGAATTTGTTAGAATACTCTATGTGCTTCACTTATATCTTTTTGAGCGTGATAAGTTTTGCTCTAGTGCTTCACTTAGATCTTTTAGAGCACGGTGGTGGATTTGTTTTAAAGAAACTTGATCTCTCATAATTCACTTAGATTATTTTGAGAGTCATTAATAGCATGGTAATTTTCTTAATGTTAATATACTTAGTGTTCGAGATATGTGAAACTTTCTTTTGAGTGAATTGAATACTAAGATAAATCTAATGCTTAATAATTGTTTTAAGATATGGAGGTAATAATATCAAAGTCGTGCTAGTTGAGTAGTTGTGAATTTGAGAAATACTTGTGTTGAAGTTTGCAAGTCCCGTAGCATGCACGTATGGGTAAAGTTGTGTAACAAATTTGAAGCATGAAGTGTACCTGGCTTGTGCATCCTTATGAGTGGCGGTTAGGGACGAGCGATGGTCTTTTCCTACCAATCTATCCCCCTAGGGGCATGCGTAGTAGTACTTTGCTTCGAGGGCTAACAAACTTTTGCAATAAGTATATGAGTTCTTTATGACTAATGTGATTCCATGGATTGTACGCACTTTTACCTTTCCACATTTTCTAGCCTCTTCGGTACCGTGCATTGCCCTTTCTCACATTGAGAGTTGGTGCAAACTTCGCCGGTACATCCAAACCCCGTGATATGATACGCTCTTTCACACATAAACCTCCTTATATCTTCCTCAAAACAGCCACCATACCTACCTATTATGGCATTTCCATAACCATTCCGAGATATATTGCCATGCAACTTTCCACCATTCCGTTCATCATGACATACTTTACTTTTGTCATATTGCCATTGCATGATCATGTAGTTGACATCGTATTTGTGGCAAAGCCACCACGCATTATTTTTCATACATGTCACTCTTGATTCATTGCACCATCCCGGTACACCGCCGGAGGCATTCATATAGAGTCATATCTTGTTCTAGTTTCGGGTTGTAATTGTTGAGTTGTAAGAAAAATAAAAGTGTGATGATCATCATTATTAGAGCATTGTCCCAAGTGAGGAAAGGATGATGGAGACTATGATTCCCCCACAAGTCGGGATGAGACTCCGGACAAAAAAAAAGAGGCCAAGGAAGCCCAAATAAAAAAAGAGAGAGAGGCCATAAAAAAAGGAGAAAAGGCCCAAATAAAAAAATGAGAGAAAAAGAGAGAAGGGGCAATGTTACTATCCTTTTACCACACTTGTGCTTCAAAGTAGCACCTTGTTCTTCATGTAGTGAGTCTCATATATTTGTGCTTCAAAATAGCACCATGTTTTTCATATAGTGAGTCTCATAAATCATCTTGTTCATACTAGTGGGAATTTTTCATTATAGAACTTGGCTTGTATATTCCAGTGATGGGCTTCCTCAAAATGCCCTAGGTCTTCGTGAGCAAGCGAGTTGGATGCACACCCACTGGTTTTCTTTTGTTGAGCATTCATAGCTCTAGTGCATCCGTTGCATGGCAATCCCTACTCCTCATGTTGACATCAATTGATGGGCATCTCCATAGCCCGTTGATTATCCTCGTCAATATGAGACTTCCTCCTTTTTTGTCTTCTCCACACAATCCCATCATCATATTCTATTCCACCTATAGTGCTATATCCATGGCTTGCGCTCATATATTGCGTGAGGGTTGAAAAAGCTGAAGCGCGTTAAAAAGTATGAAACAATTGCTTGGCTTGTCTTGGGGGGGTATAGAAGTTGGGAACATCTTTGTGTGACGAAAATGAAGCATAGCCTAACTATATGATTTTGTAGGGATGAACTTTCTTTGGCCATGTTATTTTGAGATGACATAATTGCTTGATTAGTATGCTTGAAATATTATTATTTTTATGTAAATATGAACTTTTATCTTAAATCTTTCGGATCTGAATATTCATACCATGATTAAGAAGATTTACATTGGAATTATGCCAAAGTATCACTCTGCATCAAAAATTCTTTTTTATCATTTACCTACTCGAGGACGAGTAGGAATTAAGCTTGGGGATGCCTGATGCATCTCCAACGTATCTATAATTTTTGATTGCTCCATGCTACTTTATCTACTGTTTTGGACTATATTGGGCTTTATTTTCCACTTTTATATTATTTTTGGGACTAACCTATTAACCGGAGGCCCAGCCCAGAATTGTTGTTTTTTGCCTATTTTAGTGTTTTGAGGAAACAGAATATCAAACGGAGTCCAAACGGAATTAAACCTTCGGGAACGTGATCTTCTCACTGAACGTGATCCAGGAGACTTGGACCCTACTCCAAGAAGCTTCCGAGGAGGTCACGAGGGTGGAGGGCGCGCCCCCCTACCTCGTGGGCCCCTCGGAGCTCCACCGACGTACTCCTTCCTCCTATATATACCTATGTATCCCCAATAGACCAGAGACGGAGCCAAAAACCTAATTCCACTGCCGCAACCTTCTGTATCCATGAGATCCCATCTTGGGGCCTGTTTCGGAGCTCCGCCGGAGAGGGCATCCACCACGGAGGGCTTCTACATCAACACCATAGCGCCTCCGATGAAGTGTGAGTAGTTTACTTCAGACCTTCGAGTCCATAGCTAGTAGCTAGATGGCTTCTTCTCTCTTTTTGGACCTCAATACAATGTTCTCCCCCTTTCTATTGGAGATCTATTCGATGTAATCTTCTTTTTGCAGTGTGTTTGTTGAGACCGATGAATTGTGGGTTTATGATCCAACTTCTCTATGAATAATATTTGAATCTTCTCTGTATTCTTTTATGTATGATTGATTTATCTTTGCAAGTCTCTTCGAATTATCCGTTTGGTTTGGCCAACTAGATTGGTAGTTCTTGCAATGGGAGAAGTGCATGGCTTTGGGTTCAATCTTGCGGTGTCCTTACTCAGTGACAGAAAGAGTTGCAAGGCACGTATTGTATTGTTGCCATCGAGGATAACAAGATGGGGTATTTATCATATTGCATGAATTTATTCCTCTACATCATGTCATCTTGCTTAAGGCGTTACTCTATTTTTAACTTAATACTCTAGATGCATGCTGGATAGCGGTCGATGAGTGGAGTAATAGTAGTAGATGTAGAATCGTTTCGATCTACTTGTCTCGGACGTGATGCCTATATACATGATCATACCTAGATAACCTCATAACTATGCTCAATTCTATCAATTTCTCAATAGTAATTTGTTCACCCACCGTAGAATACTTATGCTCTTGAGAGAAGCCACTAGTGAAACCTATGGCCCCCGGGTCTATTCTCATCATATCAATCTCCATCACTTTATTTACTTGCTTTGCCTTTTACTTTTTACTTTGCATCTTTACACCAAAAATACCAAAAATATTATCTCTATCAGATCTCACTCTCGTAAGTGACCGTGAAGGGATTGACAACCCCTAAGCGTTGGTTGCGAGTTGCTATCATTTTATGCAGGTACAAGGGACTTGCGCGTGACCTCCTACTGGATTGATACCTTGGTTCTCAAAAACTGAGGGAAATACTTACGCTACTGTGCTGCATCACCCCCTCCTCTTCGGGGAAAACCAACGCAAGCTCGAGACGTAGCAATATATTGTCTTGCATTTCTTCTACTTTGTTGCACCACCATCTGCTTAGTTTACTCATCATATAACACGAGATGCCATGCCCATCCATTATCAATCCATATTCCATCTGTTCTCATACCATGTTTTTCCACTCAAATGTTGTTCTTGTGCATCAGACATCAAAAAGGAAGAGGGTGATTGCCGAACCTGAAGGAGCACCAGCAAAGTCCTTGAAAAACATGGTGGTGCCGGAGAAATCAGACAGCGCCCCACTTATATTGGCTGTACAACCAATGACACAAAACATAGGACCGACTCCAGCAGACTGTATCCATACTTCACTGGCCACACCACTAGCCCCACCACACAGGACCTACACTCTAGCAAAAGGTATACCGATTTCATTTGCCATAGCACCAACCGTACCATAGAAAAATCCCACTCCAGCAAAAAGTACAGCAAGTCCACCGGCCGAAGACCTAGCCCAACTGCAGAGACGGCCAATTCCTGCAGATTGGAACCCCATTCCATTTATTCCCAGTTTAAAAGACAATGCTTTCAATGTTGTTAGGGACTACGTGCATATATTCCCATCATGGAAAGATTATAGTGAAGACAAACACCATTTTCACATCTTCCTGTCCAACTTACGTGTAAGTGCTATTATTCATGGTTATTATTTTCCTGTTTTCTGCTGATCGAACACATCAATGATTTACATTACATTGTTGTAACTAGGTGAGGGTTAATCTGGATAGTCATGACGAGCAAAGCTTGCTTGTGCTTTTCAAGGAAGCATTGCAGCAGTATCGGTGTTACCTGAGGAAATCACACTTTGATGGCAAGTCTATAAACGAATTTCCGGTGAAGTCTCCTGTGCTAAATTTAGAAGACATTGAATGGAAAAACCTTGTTATGCACTGGTCTCATTCCCAGGATGAGGTACTGTCTATGAAATCACATAACAATTTGAACTTCTACTTTCCCGCATGTGCCTTACGGATCTTTTTTGCAGGAAATCTTCTTGAAGAAAAATTGCGGTTTGAAAAGAACGACAGGATATCGCAAATATGTTGCCGCTGCTTTGCTCTTGTTAGTACCTGTTGTCCTGTATCACTGTACTTGCATACATACCTGGTTCATTATGTGAGAGCAGTATGCATGATAGCTTGCTTATCAATTGTTTGCTCCAAATTATCTGATCTGTATGAATGGTTACATTGGTGTAGATATATCCAATGCCAATGAATTTTTTTATCTCTGCATTGTTCTTTTAAGTACATGTTGTCCTTTATCAGTGTACTTATATTGACAGGTAGTTGTTCATGTACCATCACTCTGCAGCTCATTTTCCTTTGCCCTCCATTTTCTACACATCAGATCTATATTTACTCTTACCATAAGGTTGGTACTGAAGAAGTTTAGCTGTGCATTGCTCTTGGTTGTGCCTTTTGCCTGTATCACTCTGCAGCTCATTTTCCTTTGCCCTCCATTTTCTACACATCAGATCTATATTTACTCTTACCATAAGGTTGGTACTGAAGAAGTTTAGCTATGCATTGCTCTTGGTTGTGCCTTTTGCCTGTATCGCTGCACATACATTTATAGCTACTTGGTTATGTAGCATCACTCTTCATCTTATCTTAAATATTCTCCATTTTTTGTATATTATCACATCTATATTTACTCTTAACAAAATGTAGAATAAAGGCAATGCTTATGAAGAAGATTCTGTGCTAAACTTCTTGAATTCCCCCCCCCCCCCCATCAGCATGGACAAGGGCTTTATAGAGTCTGTCTTCACCAGTAATGTAAGTTTGTCCTTCTCAAGCCTTCAAACTTTGTTGTGTATATTTGGTTAGGCATGACTGCAACAGCTGTTTATTTTTGGTGTTTGCATCAAATTGCATGTTTAAAGTTTATTATGTAGTTCATAAACAAAAGTTTGTCCTTCTCAATTTAAGTTTTCAGTTGTACAACCAAGTTCCTTCTTCATACCATGTAAATTAAACTATACAGAGCAAGTGATCTTCTTTTGCACTGCATGTATGCTTCTGTTCTTCATCCGTAATCCAGTGGTGTGGTGAACCTACCCACTACAGCACAATGTCATATTCTGCAGTGTCTTAACTATGAACAATGTCATATCATTCTACTATTATTTAAACCATCTCTTTATTTGCCAATCTGAAATGTGATAAATTGACAGCACACTAACCATTGATACTTATGAGTTCTTGATCTGTAATCCAGTGGTGTCGTGAAGCTGCCAACTCCTTCACAATGTCATTTCCTGCCATGTCTTGACCTGACCAATACCATATTGTGTTAATGCAATTTTAAACTGTGTCACTTTATTCATCAGTAAGAAATGTGATGAATTGTCAGCACTGATACTTTTATGTGCAAAACCTGTCGTCTGTCTGCTTGTTTATCTTTCAGAGTGAGGAAGATATAAGTGTTGAACAAGCGCAGTCTCATCATCTTGCTCAGCTGCTTGCGCTGCAGCTCCCCAGCAGGGCTAACCTTTCTTGAACTCTATTGAAGTGCTATCAGTTTTGTATATTATTTTGTCGGCGTGTTTATTTGCACTGGTGGCAATCTTTGATGCCCAGTGTATGTAATCTGCTGTCTGCTTGTGCTTTATTATCATAGTGGTGAACTTTGATGCCCAGTGGATGTAATATGCCGTAATTTCTTTATTGTATAGTCTAGGTTTTTTCTTATTCACGATGCTGTAGTTATTTTACTGTATATATATCCTGTCTTCGCAGTAAACCGGCCAAACCATAAAATTACGGTACATAATCGGGCCGTCATGCAATCACGATGTATGATCCGCATCATGGGCCCCGTCAAACTGGCCAACTAGTAGACTCGGGCCTTTAATAGGCCGAGTAACCCCCGGCCCTCTTTTCGCAAGAAAACTCAATGGGCTTTTAGGAGGCTGAGAAGTAGGCTGGGCCTGAAACGTGCCGAATAGTTCATGGGCCGGCAGCAGCCCGAAATGGACCCCGGCCCATGATTGTGCGAATCAATTCACGGGCTTTTAATCTCGGTCCTTGTTTGGCCCAATCAGATATCGGCTGCGAGCAGGCCAGATGCAAACCGGTCCATAGTTAGGCCCAACTATATGACGAGCTTTTAACAGGCCGAAATTAATATAGGGCCAAAATGTTAAATGGGCCCTTAACAGGCCCAAACTAATATCAGGCCGAATTACAAATGGGGCTTTAGCAAGTGGGCCCGAAAGCATAGCGTCCAGTCAACGGGCCGAATATGATATGGGACATAATTGAGCCCAAAGCCTCTTAAAGGGCCGGACCTGATCTGGGCCGTGATTTGGCCCAGAAAGTGGGAGGCTTTTAACCGGCCAGATCTTATATGGGCCATTATTAGGCCCGGAACATGGCAAGCCATTAATGGACCAGATCAAATATGGGCCGGCATTTGGCCCAAAACATGGCAGCCAGTTAATGGGCCGGCCTACTAGGGTCCTCAGAATCTTGTGGGCCTACAGCTGGGCCGGCCCATTAATGTCAGCGAAATCTCGTGGGCCTTTAGCTGGGCCAGCCCATTATGATCCGCAAGAATTTTGTGGGCCTTTACCTGGGCCGGCCCATTATGGCACACAAAAATCTCGTGGGCCTTTACCTGGGCCGGCCTATTATGGACCGCGAAATCTTGTGGGCCTTTAGCTGGGCCAGCCCATTATAGTCCGCAAAATCTCGTGGGCCTTTAACTAGGCCGGCCAATTATGGTCCGCAAAATCTTGTGGGCCTTTAGTTGGGCCGGCCCATTTAAACTTGATGGGCCGTGCCACGTGTCGACGTATCATAGGCGCCTTCTGTCCAATGAGTGGATGACATCTGTCCCAACGATGAGCCGACACGTGTTTCCTCCAGCCAATGATGATTTTACACGTGGAAAATCCCCATTGGTCGAGGCTGTTAACGGGTTATCGGATCCAAAACCCGACCCGATAGCTGAACGGTGTTCCGTTACAGTGGATGCCACGTGTCGGTCACCCTTGACGAAAGAACTTCTATGATGCGTGATTTATCGTCATAGAAGTGGACACTTTCGTGATGATAATTTTGGTAATGTCATGGAACACTTCTACGACAGCACAGGTATGACTATCTTGATTCTGTCATAAATTTGCCATGGATGTACATGCATGACAAAAAATGCGACCTACTGTGACAAACGCGTATCATCACAGAAGTGTATTTTTTTGTAGTGCTTGTTGTCGATTAATTCCCACTGAGCCCCATCTTTTGGGTGCCTCATATACTTATCCGCAATTTGCTCATCATGATGCCACCGCAACCTCTTTGCCTCTCTAGGGTTTGCAAACAATCGCTTCAACCTTGGAATTAAAGGCAAGTACCAAACAACCTTGAACGGGATTCCTGTCTTGATCTCTCCGTGCAATTTGTACTTGTCCTTTGCTCTCCTGCACTTGTATCGTGCATTCTTGCATTCGGGACATGCACGCAAATCTTTGTAATCACCACGGTACAATATACCATCATTCACACAAGCGTGTATATTCTGTACTTCAAGTTCCAATGGGCAAACAATTTTCTTCGGTTCATTCGTGCTTCTGGGGATCACATTATCTTCCGGAAGAATTTCTTTGAAAATACCTAACATCTCTGTGAAGCCCTTGTTTGATAGACCGTTTGCTGCTTTAAATCAGAGAAGCGCCAGGATGGCACTCAACCTGGAATATCTCTTTTTGCAACCTGGATACAATTCTTTCTTGGAGTTCGCATCAATGGTTGGCAGATCCTTGTACCCAATAATATCCTTGTCTGGGCTCTCGAAATCTGCAATCATAGTAGCAGAATCTGGCATATCAAGATCGTCGTCATCTGTGTTGATGTCTTGCTTTTCCAGTGGGCGTTTCGGCTTTCCGGTGTTCCATTGGTAGCTTGACGCCTCTGCCCTGATGTTAGATTCAACATCCAAGTGACACTGATCGGGGTTTGGCATCTCACAGCCCTGGGTATCTTCATCCATGACCTCGTCTTCACCATGTCTGGTCCAACATGTATATCCATCCATGAATCCCCGAGAGACTAAGGGCCACTGGACATCTGTAACTACACGTGACTCTGTATTTGCACAATCAGCACATGGACACAGGATGTAATCCGCATCACAAATTCTCTTCTTTGTACTTTCAGCCAAATTCATGAACTCTATCACGCCACTGATAAAATCTGCGGTATTCCGATCCTTCATCCATTTAGATCGTTCCATCTGCACCACATGAATGGTAATGAAAAACAAAACAACAACATTGATACACGGATTAACTGCTGCCCAATGATGCATGCATAAATCACAAGGCTTTATTTTCATAATTACTAAGGGCACTCCATATTGTTATCCAGATGTGCAATGACAAAAATTCATGGCCGGTCAATTTACACGCAGAGTGCTAGTACAACACTACCCTTAGGAATTGGATACCTTAATTAAGCAACTCACGAAAAGAATACCTTAATTAAGTAGCCGCGCGGCGACCTCCACCCAGCAGACAAAGAAGCGCGATGCGGTGGCATGCCGAGACAGCAGGGTCGAGGAGCAAAGCTTAGTGCGGCTACCGCCTGAAGTTCGACCTCCACTATCCCACCATCGACCGTGATGGATGTGCTCAAATCACGCCTCCGCCGACCTCGACGACTGAGCTCCTCCTATCTCCCGCTGCAGACCGAGGATTGACCTCCTATGACGCTGCCACCGCCCATCGACCCAGGATTGACCTCTTCTCCGGTAGCCCTTGCCTAGGCCGCCGCCGCCATCTCTAGATGCGTACCACCTATTTTTTACGGATATTCGCAGAGCGGCTATTTACACGGTATCACTGTAACTCAATTATATGTACAGGGTAGTACATCACATACGGTTATGTAACGGCAACCGTTTGTCACCTACGTTGTCTTTGTACACGGTTTGGTGCGCAAATCGTGTGTGACGTTGTAATACCTGACACAAACGACATGTATAAACAGTGTGCCATATACTCCAACATATAGTGCCGTAAGTAGTTCCCGACCGTTAGCTTATCCCCACAGTTTCCCCATTTCCCCCAAATCTCTACATAGCCTCCAAATTCCCTCGCGTGGAGCTGACATTGGGGGAATGCGGGCGAGTGGTGCTAATGGTTTTGGTGCGGCTGCTCCAGCTCGTATCGCCGCCACGACAGCGGTCGTCGCCGAGCACTTGCCTAAGGTCATCAGAAGGCAGGTGTACTACGGATCTGAATCATCCTGTAAGGTTCCAATCTATCCCGATCTTTTTTAGCATGTCCAAAGTAGCTCCTTACTGAATTCATCCTGAATTGAACCCACCCCTAGGAAAGCAATCTGCCACCGGATCCAGATCATGACTCCAAACTCCCGCAACACGAGTTCGACTCCGAGTTTTGCGCCACCGAGAAGTACCAAAAGTTGAGTTGTGTGCACGGGCACACTCCCACTCGACGTGTATGCATGGAGGGATTCGACATTGGCAGGCGGTTTCTTAGTTGCCCCTTACAGGTTAGTGCTAAGTTCATCATTTTAGTTGAGTTAATGCCACCGCTCATCCTGAATACTATTTAACATTGGCAGGGATATGAGGCTTGTGCCTTTGTTAACTGGCTGGATGAAGAATGGCATGGTAGGGTTCGGAGTGTTATCACCAAGCTCGCATAAGATAATGTTAAGCTGAAGAAGAAACTGGCTGATTTGGAATGTACAATCAGTACGATGAAGCAAGAAAGAATCAATCACAGGCAACAGATGAAAGCAAGAGACAAGAAGGAACTAGCATGTGCAGTTGTGGTTGTCGCATTAGCCATGTTCTATGCGCTGTTTGCAATGATGATTAGGGGTTTTGTTTTACAGTATTGCTAAAGCACATCTAGATGTGCTCTAAATAATGCACATCTAGGTACGCCTGTGCCATTGATGTTACGCAAAGATTCATGTAGATATTTTCTTTGTCTTTTTTCTTTTCCTTTCTAGTTTGATTATTACTGGCTTTATCAATAAGAAGAGATCAATGTATTGCTTGCCAACCGTCCTACTCCGTTTGTACCGTTACAGGTGCATAATCCCAAAACTCGTTCCTTGTTTTTGTCCTGAAAAAGGAAACCAGCCAAATAGCCAATAGGAGTCCTGCGCAACCCCGGGAATTTGGAGTGACCGGGTACAAATAATTGCGGTTAGATAATATGTCAACCTCCACTTCAATTGGCAGTTCCTCTTCTCTACATACCCCGCTTAACTGTCCACCATCTTCATCGTCCCTGGTAGGCCGTGCTACACACTAGCACACACTCTGCAGCCATGTCGAGCGACAGCGAGGATGACAGTTCGGCCAGCAGTTTGGCGCCCGACGATAGGTCAACATTGGAATCATCCCGCTCGTCTTCCATGAGTCTGGCGTCGAGCCCAGACCTCGATTATATCCGGTTCATGGAAGGGATGCCACCTCCGGAGTCGTTGGACGACAACCAGACGGACGAGGAGCCGTCGGAGGACGAAGAAGATCGGGACGACGATGAGGAGGAGGAGGAATGGTCGTACAAGGAGGAGGGCGACGACGACAACAACGACGATGACGACGGCAGCGACGATGAAAAGCCAACGGTCAGCGGCAAGAAGCGTCCTCGCCAAGACGATGTCGCGGGGCCATCCAACAACAACAACAAGAAGAAGAAGAAAGACTAAATTAAGCAGACTATATATATCTCTGTTTATCCTGTCAATCTCATCGTAGATGGTTAGTAATATGTATTCGACAGAGATCTTCTGCATTATCGCCCACATGTTGGTTTGTTGAACTGTGAGCCCTGACGAACACACAATTCGCAAAAAAAGACCATATGGGCTGTCTATAATGATCGCACACAATTTTGATTACCTACATGTTTGTCGGGTATCACACACATCTTGTTACGCTGAATCGTTTGTGCTCACCTCAATCATCGCAAATGGTTCATCGGAGCGAACTGTATGCCGTATATCGCACACACATTGATATGGCTGCCCGTTTCTGTTGGTCTTCCTCATCGCAAACAGTTCTGCTAAATCAACCGTATACCCTGCATCGCACACGCAACTAAAATTTGACCCGTGTTTGATGCATCTATCATCACAAACATTTTGGACATTTTTGATAGTTCTCTGACACCACCGTTTGTGATTATTGCATCGCACACAGTTTCTCGAAGGGTCTCTGATCATAGTGTCGCATTAGCAGCATTCTGCAGTAGTGACCCCTTGTCAATTTCGATCTGGGCCACTTTTGAGTGATCCATGGTAGATAACAGTAAGATTCCAGAAGACTTCTTGTACAATACAAGAAGTTGTATTCGTGGAGGAATCTACCTCCTCATACGTAGTCAACTAGAATCCTTATACCCTAGTGATACATCTCCAACGTATCTATAATTTATGAAGTATTCATGCCATGTTTACAATAATTTTATACAGTTTTCGTATGATTTGAATGAAACTAACCCGGACTGACGCTGTTTTCAGTAGAACTACCGCGGTGTTGTTTTTTGTGCAGAAATCAAAGTTCTCCAAATGCACAGAACTTTTTGGTGATTTTTTTTGGAAGAAAAGAGACACTAGAAGCTTCGTGGGGAGGCCAGAAGAGCTACGAGGTGGCCACAACACACCTTGGCGTGCCCGGGGGGTGGCCATGGCAAGGTGTCTTGTGGGCCCCCACTACTAGGGAAAACCCTAGCAGTAGCGCGTGTTTTGTGCCCACTAGTAGCGCGGGTGGCCGCGCTACTAATAAGGCGCTACAACTATTGCTTAGCAGTAACGCGTGCCATCACGCGCTACTGCTAGGACAAATAGCTGCAGCGCTTGTTCACTACCGCGCTACTGCTAAGGTATCTACTTGCAGCGTGTTTTCTTTCCATCGCTACTAGTATTTTTTTTATTTTTTTTATTTTTAGTGTATTTATGCGCCATCATACAAATATTGGTACAATACCAGCTGTTATGAGGTTTACATCATTATATCCATAACAGTGTATTAAATGAAGGTGGATTAGGTTCAAGTGGAGGCAATATGTGGTGCATGTCAAAAGTATACTACTAATCCAAACTTGATCTAGTTTGGACTAGTAGTACTTTCGATGTGCACCACATGTTGCCTCCACTTGAATCTAATCCGCCAGCACAAGATATTTAATCATCATCATGGTCATTACCACCAATAGTATTTATTTAATCACCACTAACACTAGCTAATAATAATCATCATAGTCATTACCACCAACACTAGCTATTTTATCATCATAGTAATAGTGTAGCACATCATCATCCCGAAACTCATTTCTAGCCAGCTACTCACTCCTGCTGCTCTCTCTTAGGTAAAAGAACATAAAACATGTGTAGCTCTCCTCCTTGATCAAATTGGAGCATGCAGATGAACCTGTCTCCTAATCGTGGAAGGCGCCTCTGTTTGCTGCTCCCTAGTACTTCTCTGCGCTCCCCCAACACATATTTGGTCCAGTCTTGCACTATTAAGCATCCGTCGCTAATCTTGAATGCACTAAAGTAAGCTGTAGGATATCTTGGCCGTAAGTTGATAATACTCATGATACCTTTAGTCTCAATCCCATAAGGCACAACATTCATCGGGAGTCCCTGTTGAAGAACATCGTAGGGTAACATACTTAGCAATGAAGTTTAGCTTCAAAAATAATGTATGGAAAAGATGCAATGAGGACAAAAAGTAAAAAATCTTACCATCCTTCCCAAATGGATGTGACCGTAGTTCATTACGAACACTATTGGTCGCACATTTTCAGTACTAACATTTCTAGATGCAGGAAGAAAATTTGTCTTGACAGTATCAAGATCCTCAAGCCATGAAACATAATGAATGAGCTCCTCGCAGTTGAGTTCAGCCCCAGGACAGTATACGGTCCTGTCTACCAAGCGCTGGACATGTTTGCTTGCACGAAAATTGAAGGAAATATGCCCTAGAGGCAATAATAAAGTTATTATTTATTTCCTCATATCATGATAAATGTTTATTATTCACGCTAGAATTGTATTAACCGGAAACATGATACATGTTTGAATACATAGACAAAACTATAGTCACTAGTATGCCTCTACTTGACTAGCTCATTAATCAAAGATGGTTATGTTTCCTAACCATGGACATGTGTTGTCATTTGATTAATGGGATTACATCATTAGGAGAATGATGTGATTGACATGACCCATCCCGTTAGCTTAGCACATGATCGTTTAGTATTCTGCTATTGCTTTCTTCATGACTTATACATGTTCCTGTAACTATGAGAATTATGCAACTCCCGTTTACCGGAGGAACACTTTGGGTACTACCAAACGTCACAACGTAACTGGGTGATTATAAAGGAGTACTATAGGTGTCTCCGAAGGTACATGTTGAGTTGGCGTATTTCGAGATTAGGTTTTGTCACTCCGATTGTCGGAGAGGTATCTCTGGGCCCTCTCGGTAATACTCATCACTTAAGCCTTGCAAGCATTATAACTAATGAGTTAGTTGTGAGATGACGTATTACAGAACGAGTAAAGAGACTTGTCGGTAACGAGATTGAACTAGGTATTGGATACCGACGATCGAATCTCGGGCAAGTAACATACCGATGACAAAGGGAACAACGTATGTTGTTATGCGGTTTGACCGATAAAGATCTTCGTAGAATATGTAGGAACCAATATGGGCATCCAGGTCCCACTATTGGTTATTGACCGAGAATGGTTTTAGGTCATGTCTACATAGTTCTCGAACCCGTAGGGTCCGCACGCTTAACGTTTCGATGACAGTTTTATTATGAGTTTATAAGTTTTGATGTACCGAAGTTTGTTCGGAATCCTGGATGTGATCACGGACATAACGAGGAGTCTCGGAATGGTTGAGACATAAACATTGATAGATTGGAAGCCTATGTTTGGACATCGGAATGGTTCCGGGTGAAATCGGCATTTTACCGGAGTACCGGGAGGTTACCGGAACCCACTCGGGGGGTTAATGGGCCTACATGGGCCAAGAGGGAGAAGAGGAAGGAGCCAGGAGGGGGCCGCGCGCCCCTCCCCCTCCTAGTCCGAATAGGACAAGGGAAGGGGGGCGGCGCCCCCCCTTTCCTTCCCCTCTTCCTCCTCTTTCCCCTTTCTCTCCTACTCCTACTTGGAAAAGGGGAGTCCTACTCCCGGTGGGAGTAGGACTCCCCCCCTTGGCGCGCCCCCTAGGCCGGCGGCCTCCTCCCCCTTGGCTCCTTTATATACGGGGGTGGGGGGCACCCCATAGACACACAAGTTGATCTACGGATCATTCCTTAGCCGTGTGCGGTGCCCCCTTCCACCATATTCCACCTCGGTCATATCATCGCGGAGTATAGGTGAAGCCCTGCGCCGGTATAACATCATCATCGTCACCACGCCGTCGTGCTGACGGAACTCATCTCCGGAGCCTTTGCTGGATCAGAGGGCCGGAGATCGTCATCGAGCTGAACGTGTGCTGAACTCGGAGGCCCCGTACGTTCGGTGCTTGGATCGGTCGGATCGTGAAGGCGTACGACTACATCAACCGCGTTGTGCTAACGCTTCCGCTTATGGTCTACGAGGGTACGTGGACGAACACTCTCCCCTCTCGTTGCTATGCCATCACCATGATCTTGCGTGTGCGTAGGAATTTTTTTCAAATTACTACGTTCCCCTACAGTGGCATCCGAGCCTAGGTTTTATGTGTTGATGTTATATGCACGAGTAGAACACAAGTGAGTTGTGGGCGATACAAGTCATACTGCTTACCAGCATGTCATACTTTGGTTCGGCGGTATTGTGAGATGAAGCGGCCCGGACCGACTTTACACGTACGCTTATGCGAGACTGGTTTCACTGTTACGAGCACTCGTGCTTAAAGGTGGCTGGCGGGTGTCTGTCTCTCTCACTTTAGTTCAACCGAGTGTGGCTACGCCCGGTCCTTGCGAAGGTTAAAATAGCACCAACTTGACGAACTATCGTTGTGGTTTTTGATGCGTAGGTAAGAACGGTTCTTGCTAAGCCCGTAGCAGCCACGTAAAATTTGCAACAACAAAGTAGAGGACGTCTAACTTGTTTTTGCAGGGCATGTTGTGATGTGATATGGTCAAGACGTGATGCTATATTTTATTGTATGAGATGATCATGTTTTGTAACCGAAGTTATCGGCAACTGGCAGGAGCCATATGGTTGTCGCTTTATTGTATGAAATGCAAACGCCCTGTAATTGCTTTACTTTGTCTCTAAGCGGTAGCGATAGTCGTAGAAGCAATAGATGGCGTAACGACAACGATGCTACGATGGAGATCAAGGTGTCGCGCCGGTGACGATGGTGATCATGACGGTGCTTCGAAGATGGAGATCACAAGCACAAGATGATGATGGCCATATCATATCACTTATATTGATTGCATGTGATGTTTATCCTTTATGCATCTTATCTTGCTTTGATTGACGGTAGCATTTTAAGATGATCTCTCACTAATTATCAAGAAGTGTTCTCCCTGAGTATGCACCGTTGCGAAAGTTCTTCGTGCTGAGACACCACGTGATGATCGGGTGTGATAGGCTCTACGTTCAAATACAACGGGTGCAAAATAGTTGCACACGCGGAATACTCAGGTTATACTTGACGAGCCTAGCATATACAGATATGGCCTCGGAACACAGAGACCGAAAGGTCGAGCGTGAATCATATAGTAGATATGATCAACATAGAGATGTTCACCATTGAAACTACTCCATCTCACGTGATGATCGGACATGGTTTAGTTGATTTGGATCACGTGATCACTTAGATGACTAGAGAGATGTCTGTCTAAGTGGGAGTTCTTAAGTAATATGATTAATTGAACTTAAATTTATCATGAACTTAATACCTGATAGTATCTTGCTTTTCTATGTTTGTTTGTAGATAGATGGCTCGTGCTGTTGTTCCGTTGAATTTTAATGCATTCCTTGAGAAAGCAAAGTTGAAAGATGATGGTAGCAATTACACGGACTGGGTCCGTAACCTGAGGATTATCCTCATTGCTGCATAGAAAAGTTACGTCCTGGAAGCACCGCTGGGTGCCAGGCCTGCTGCTGATGCAACTGACGACATTAAGAACGTCTCGCGGAGCAAAGCTGATGACTACTCTATAGTTCAGTGTGCCATGCTTTACGGCTTAGAACCGGGCCTTCAACGACGTTTTGAACGTCATGGAGCATATGAGATGTTCCAGGAGTTGAAGTTAATATTTCAAGCAAATGCCCGGATTGAGAGATATGAAGTCTCCAATAAGTTCTATAGCTGCAAGATGGAGGAGAATAGTTCTGTCAGTGAACACATACTCAAAATGTCTGGGTATAATAATCACTTGATTCAACTGGGAGTTAATCTTCCTGATGATAGTGTCATTGACAGAATTCTCCAATCACTGCCACCAAGCTACAAGAGCTTCGTGATGAACTATAATATGCATGGGATGAACAAGACTATTCCTGAGCTCTTCGCGATGCTGAAAGCCGCGGAGGTAGAAATCAAGAAGGAGCATCAAGTGTTGATGGTCAACAAGACCACTAGTTTCAAGAAGAAGGGCAAAGGGAAGAAGAAGGGGAACTTCAAAAAGAACGGCAAGCAAGTTGCTGCTCAAGAGAAGAAACCCAAGTCTGGACCTAAGCCTGAAACTGAGTGCTTCTACTGCAAGCAGACTGGACACTGGAAGCGGAACTGCCCCAAGTATTTGGCGGATACGAAGGATGGCAAAGTGAACAAAGGTATATGTGATATACATGTTATTGATGTGTACCTTACTAATGCTCGCAGTAGCACCTGGGTATTTGATACTGGTTCTGTTGCTAATATTTGCAACTCGAAACAGGGACTACGGATTAAGCGAAGATTAGCTAAGGACAAGGTGACGATGCACGTGGGAAATGGTTCCAAAGTCGATGTGATCGCGGTCGGCACGCTACCTCTACATCTACCATCGGGATTAGTATTAGACCTAAATAATTGTTATTTGGTGCCAGCGTTGAGCATGAACATTATATCTGGATCTTGTTTGATGCGAGATGGTTATTCATTTAAATCAGAGAATAATGGTTGTTCTATTTATATGAGTAATATCTTTTATGGTCATGCACCCTTGAAGAATGGTCTATTTTTATCGAATCTCGATAGTAGTGATACACATATTCATAGTGTTGAAACCAAAAGATGCAGAGTTGATAATGATAGTGCAACTTATTTGTGGCACTGCCGTTTAGGTCATATCGGTGTAAAGCGCATGAAGAAACTCCATACTGATGGGCTTTTGGAATCACTTGATTATGAATCACTTGGTACTTGCGAACCGTGCCTTATGGGCAAGATGACTAAAACGCCGTTCTCCGGTACTATGGAGAGAGCAACAGATTTGTTGGAAATCATACATACAGATGTATGTGGTCCAATGAATGTTGAGGCTCGTTGCGGATATCGTTATTTTCTCACCTTCACAGATGATTTGAGCAGATTGGGTATATCTACTTAATGAAACACAAGTCTGAAACATTTGAAAAGTTCAAAGAATTTCAGAGTGAAGTAGAAAATCATCGTAACAAGAAAATAAAGTTTCTACGATCTGATCGTGGAGGAGAATATTTGAGTTACGAGTTTGGTCTACACTTGAAACAATGCGGGATAGTCTCGCAACTCACGCCACCTGGAACACCACAACGAAATGGTGTGTCCGAACGTCGTAATCGTACTTTACTTGATATGGTGCGATCTATGATGTCTCTTACTAATCTACCGCTATCGTTTTGGGGTTATGCTTTAGAGACGGCCGCATTCACGTTAAATAGGGCACCATCAAAATCCGTTGAGACGACGCCTTATGAACTATGGTTTGGCAAGAAACCAAAGTTGTCATTTCTTAAAGTTTGGGGCTGCGATGCTTATGTGAAGAAACTTCAACCAGATAAGCTCGAACCCAAATCGGAGAAATGTGTCTTCATAGGATACCCAAAAGAGACTATTGGGTACACCTTCTATCACAGATCTGAGGGCCAAATCTTCGTTGCTAAATTCGGATCCTTTCTAGAGAAGGAGTTTCTCTCGAAAGAAGTAAGTGGGAGGAAAGTAGAACTTGATGAGATAACTGTATCTAATCCCTTATTGGAAGGTAGTTCATCACAAGAACCGGTTCCTGTGACAACTACACCAATTAGTGAGGAAGCTAATGATATTGATCATGAAACTTCAGATCAAGTTTCTGTTGAACCTCGTAGGTCTACCAGAGTAAGATCCGCACCAGAGTGGTACGGCAATCCTATTCTGGAAGTCATGTTACTTGACCATGATGAACCTACGAACTATGAGGAAGCGATGATGAGCCCAGATTCCGCAAAATGGCTAGAGGCCATGAAATCTGAGATGGGATCCATGTATGAAAACAAAGTATGGACTTTGGTTGACTTGCCCGATGATCGGCAAGCTATTGAGAATAAATGGATTTTTAAGAAGAAGACTGACGCTGATGGTAATGTAACTGTCTATAAAGCTCGACTTGTTGCGAAAGGTTTTCGACAAGTTCAAGGGGTTGACTATGATGAGACTTTCTCACCCGTACCGATGCTTAAGTCTGTCCGAATCATGTTAGCTATTGTTGCATTTCATGATTATGAAATCTAGCAAATGGATGTCAAGACTGCATTCTTGAATGGATTTCTAGAAGAAGAGATGTATATGATGCAGCCGGAAGGTTTTGTTGATCCAAAAGGTGCTAACAAAGTGTGCAAACTCCAGCGTTCCATTTATGGACTGGTGCAAGCATCTCGGAGTTGGAATAAACGCTTTGATAGTGTGATCAAAGCATATGGTTTTATACAGACTTTTGGAGAAGCCTGTATTTACAAGAAAGTGAGTGGGAGCTCTGTAGCATTTCTAGTTTTATATGTAGATGACATATTGTTAATTGGAAATGATATAGAATTTCTGGATAGCATAAAGGGATACTTGAATAAAAGTTTTTCAATGAAAGACCTTGGTGAAGCTGCTTATATATTGGGCATCAAGATCTATAGAGATAGATCAAGACGCTTAATAGGACTTTCACAAAGCACATACCTTGACAAAATTTTGAAAAAGTTCAAAATGGATCAGGCAAAGAAAGGGTTCTTGCCTGTGCTACAAGGTGTGAAGTTGAGTCAAACTCAATGCCCGACCACAGCAGAAGATAGAGAGAAAATGAAAGATGTTCCCTATGCTTCAACCATAGGCTCTATGATGTATGCAATGCTGTGTACCAGACCTGACGTATGCTTAGCAATAAGCTTAGCAGGAAGGTACCAAAGTAATCCAGGAGTGGATCACTGGACAGCGGTCAAGAACATCCTGAAATACCTGAAAAGGACTAAGGATATGTTTCTCGTATATGGAGGTGACAAAGATCTAGTCGTAAGAGGTTATGTCGATGCAAGCTTTGACACTGATCCGGACGATTCTAAATCGCAAACCGGATACGTGTTTATATTAAACGGTGGAGCTGTAAGTTGGTGCAGTTCTAAACAAAGCGTCGTGGCGGGATCTACATGTGAAGCGGAGTACATAGCTGCTTCTGAAGCAGCAAATGAAGGAGTCTGGATGAAGGAGTTCATTTCCGATCTAGGTGTCATACCTAGTGCATCGGGACCAATGAAGATCCTCTGTGACAATACTGGTGCAATTGCCTTGGCAAAGGAATCCAGATTTCACAAGAGGACCAAGCACATCAAGAGCTTCAATTCCATTCGGGACCAAGTCCAAGTGGGAGACATAGAGATTTGCAAGATACATACGGATCTGAATGTTGCAGACCCGTTGACTAAGCCTCTCTCACGAGCAAAACATGATCAGCACCAAGACTCCATGGGTGTTAGAATCATTACTATGTAATCTAGATTATTGACTCTAGTGCAAGTGGGAGACTGAAGGAAATATGCCCTAGAGGCAATAATAAAGTTATTATTTATTTCCTCATATCATGATAAATGTTTATTATTCATGCTAGAATTGTATTAACCGGAAACATGATACATGTGTGAGTACATAGACAAAACTATAGTCACTAGTATGCCTCTACTTGACTAGCTCATTAATCAAAGATGGTTATGTTTCCTAACCATGGACATGTGTTGTCATTTGATTAATGGGATTACATCATTAGGAGAATGATGTGATTGACATGACCCATCCCGTTAGCTTAGCACATGATCGTTTAGTATTCTGCTATTGCTTTCTTCATGACTTATACATGTTCCTGTAACTATGAGAATTATGCAACTCCCGTTTACCGGAGGAACACTTTGGGTACTACCAAATGTCACAACGTAACTGGGTGATTATAAAGGAGTACTATAGGTGTCTCCGAAGGTACATGTTGAGTTGGCGTATTTCGAGATTAGGTTTTGTCACTCCGATTGTCGGAGAGGTATCTCTGGGCCCTCTCGGTAATACTCATCACTTAAGCCTTGCAAGCATTATAACTAATGAGTTAGTTGTGAGATGACGTATTACAGAACGAGTAAAGAGACTTGCCGGTAACGAGATTGAACTAGGTATTGGATACCGACGATCGAATCTCGGGCAAGTAACATACCGATGACAAAGGGAACAACGTATGTTGTTATGCGGTTTGACCGATAAAGATCTTCGTAGAATAGGTAGGAACCAATATGGGCATCCAGGTCCCGCTATTGGTTATTGACCGAGAATGGTTTTAGGTCATGTTTACATAGTTCTCGAACCCGTAGGGTCCGCACGCTTAACGTTTTGATGACAGTTTTATTATGAGTTTATAAGTTTTGATGTACCGAAGTTTGTTCGGAATCCCGGATGTGATCACGGACATAACGAGGAGTCTCGGAATGGTCGAGACATAAAGATTGATATATTGGAAGCCTATGTTTGGACATCGGAATGGTTCCGGGTGAAATCGGCATTTTACCGGAGTACCGGGAGGTTACCGGAACCCCCCCGGGGGGTTAATGGGCCTACATGGGCCAAGAGGGAGAAGAGGAAGGAGCCAGGAGGGGGCCACGCGCCCCTCCCCCTCCTAGTCCGAATAGGAAAAGGGAAGGGGGGCGGCCCCCCCCCCTTTCCTTCCCCTCTTCCTCCTCTTTCCCCTTTCTCTCCTACTCCTACTTGGAAAAGGGGAGTCCTACTCCCGGTGGGAGTAGGACTCCCCCCATTGGCGCGCCCCCTAGGCCGGCGGCCTCCTCCCCCTTGGCTCCTTTATATACGGGGGCGGGAGGCACCCCATAGACACACAAGTTGATCTACGGATCGTTCCTTAGCCGTGTGCGGTGCCCCCTTCCACCATATTCCACCTCGGTCATATCGTCGCGGAGTTTAGGCGAAGCCCTGCGCCGGTAGAACATCATCATCGTCACCACGCCGTCGTGCTGACGGAACTCATCTCCGGAGCCTTTGCTGGATCGGAGGGCCGGAGATCGTCATCGAGCTGAACGTGTGCTGAACTCGGAGGCCCCGTACGTTCGGTGCTTGGATCGGTCGGATCGTGAAGACGTACGACTACATCAACCACGTTGTGCTAACGCTTCCGCTTACGGTCTACGAGGGTACGTGGACGAACACTCTCCCCTCTCGTTGCTAAGCCATCACCATGATCTTGCGTGTGCGTAGGAAAATTTTTGAAATTACTACGTTCCCCTACAAAAATAAGCTGACAATACAAATTAGTTGTCAACTATTTTTGAATAAACAATATCAAAGACATAAATATGGTTGAGAAACTTACATAATGGTATAACTAGAGGCATTTGCACATTGACCCAGATGTCGGTATTACCTTCAATATCATCTTCCGGACGAATATCAAAGGTGATAACCATATCAGGCTCAAATGCATAAGTCTTGCATAGTGCTCGCCATGTTTTGCATCCAAAATAGGTGTAGTCGTCTGAATTGTATAACTTCGCATGGAAAATATAACCATGCTCGGTCTTCAAGTAAACTTTCTTTTCCTCCATACTATGACTGAAACCTATCTTATCCAATACAAAAACTCTTGCATGGCAAGGGATACGCTAGTAGAATAGTAAAAAAATATAAGTTGAACCAAATGAAGCAGATGTCATGCTTAATTACGAAAAAAGACTTGTCGTTGTGACTTACCGTATCCACTTCGAAGTTCTCGTCCAGCTTGATGCTGAAGCGCATATCATCATCTAGGAAAATACCGAAATCCTTCTCGTCGTCAGACATTTCCTATGTTCATAGTTAAAACATTAATTAAAAATCGATCGAAGACAACTACCAAGATACTCAACACACAAATCCGGGGCACTCGATATTTCCTACATATTCTAGCACAAGTCATACCAAAATTCACGGAAAAATCCGGCATGACCTTTGCTAAAATAGGACATATCAAGCGCCTGAAATTTGCCGGAATGGAAATGAATCAACACTCCGGCAAAACATAGGCCACTCGAAGGTGTAACCTGCAAACATGACCGGCCACTTGGATATTGAGCAACACAAGATATACATTTCAAAAGTAGATCATCTCATGCATTCAATAAGCAAAAGTAGATCATCTCATGCGTCAGTACATCGTAGAATATTATCACTAATACATCACGAATAGTGTCATACATATAACATCACTAATACAACTAAAACTCTAGCACACGACGGGTATCGGCGCGGGCGGTGGACACCCACAGAGAAGGCACCATCACGGGATCATAGCTCCAGTGAGATCCCCGGAGAACCTACCAAGTATTGGAGAACGGCCTGTGCTCCAACGCAAACAAGTAGCGACGGACGTGCGCGTCCTCCTCACTGACACGGTGACGCACCACCTCCGCAGAGTCCTCGAGCCTCTGGATCGTCACTGGCCCACGCGACCGCCACCAAAGAAGGTTCGGGTCAACGACAGGCTGGCTCCTCACCAACCTGCGCCCCCCGGTAGGTAGCGCCTCCTAGTACCACCCCGGCGGAGCCCAGTCCCGGACATGACTGATCTGGTCAAGCAGGTGTCGTCCTCTGCCGACTCGACGACGAGGATGCGGGATAGGCATCGTCCACGTCGAGGCGGGAAAAATTGCTTTAACTAAAAAATAGAAACAAGTTCTTACTAACTAGTTCTATTAATTCAACTAGTTCTTACTAAAAATAAGTACCTAGGAACTACTGCCCTAATTACCATCTAAGTAATTAACTAACTAGCACTAAAAATAGCCTAGGGTTCATACTAACTAGCACTAAATAGCTAGGGTTCATACTAAGCAGAGAAGAGGGATCGGAAGGGGAGAGTGCTTACAGAGGGCGGGGAGAGAGATGGGGTCGGGGGAGACGGCGGCACCGAGGCGCGACGAGGCGGGGTCGGGGGAGACGGCGGCGAGGCGGGTCGAGGGAGACGGCGGGGAGGCAGGGTGGGGGGAGACGGCGGCGAGGCGGGGTCGGGGGAGATTACGGCGAGGCGGGGTCGGGGAAGACGGCGGCGAGGCGGGGTCGGGGGAGACGACGGCGAGGCGGGGTCGGGGGAGACGGCGGCGAGGCGGAGGCGACGAGGAATAGTAGAGGAGAATTGGGGGAGGAAGCAGAGGAGAGGGAATCAGGCCGCGCGCGGGGGGTTAGGTGAAAATAGCTTTAATTGTAGCGTGGGGACGAAAAACGCGTTGCTGCTAAAATCCATAGTAGTAGCGTTGTTCACAGAAGGGCGCTACTACTATACCTAGCACGTCGGAAACGGTGTGGCAATTATAGTAGTAGCGCTTTCTGTAATTGTCGCGCTACTGCTAAGCGGATAACAGTAGCACGGTTCTGCCGGACGCGCTACTGCTAAGTAGCAGTAGCGCCTCATTTTGACAAGCGCTACTGGTAACATTCTGTGTATAAGGTTTTCCCTAGTAGTGCCCCTTTGGCCCATCTTAGTGTGAGACCGACGCCAAAAAAATCCTATAAATAGAGAAAGCACTAGAAATAACCCTAGAACTTTGATTCTGCCAATGCAAGCCTCTATACCTTCGAAATACCATCTGGAGCCCTGTTTCGACACCCTTCCAGAGGGGAAAATCATCTTCGGAGGCCATCTTCATCAGTTCGGTGGTCTCATGATGAGGAGGGAGTAGTTCACCCTCAAGGCTAGGGGTATGTACAAGTAGCTATGTGTTTGATCTCTCTCTCTCTCTCTCTCCCCCCCCCCTCTCTCTCTCGTGTTCTTGATTTGGCACGATCTTGATGTACCGCGGGCTTTGTTAATATAGTTGGATCATATGGTGTTTTCCCCTCTCTAGCTATCTTGTTGTGATGAATTGAGTTTTTACCTTGGAGGTTTCACTATTATCAGATTGAATAATTTGATGGATTTCAGAACACTTGATGTATGTCTTGCATATGGATACCCATGGTGACAATGGGGTGTTCTATTGATTCACTTGATGTATGTTTTGGCACTCAACTCGCGGATTCCCGAGGTGACATTGGGGTAATCTATGCATAGGGGTTGATGCACGTTTTCATCCTGCTTTCTCGAGTAGAAATCTTGGGGCACTCTTTGAAGTTCTTTGTGTTGGATTGATTATTATGAATCTGAAGTTGTTTGATGCATATCATATAATTGACCCACGGATATTTATGGTGCCATTGGAGTATTGTAACACCCCCAGTGTCATGCTACAGTAATCCCCTGTTAATGGCACCATGTCATCATGTTACTGTTGCTAATCTTCACTTGATCCAAATCACAATTCAAATTCAAATCCAATCTAAAGTCAAAAATTCTTATTTGCCAAACCTGAAAACTAAAATGTTCAAAGTGTGGCAAATAATCTCTAGGTATTTGTCATGTTGGAACCAACCTCTTTTGATTCCCAAATTGCCCCTGGAAATTTATTTGGTGGCCCAACAGCATCTTAATGAACATTTTAAATTCAAACATGATTCTAAACTCTTCAAAATAACCTCAAACTTTTTATGGTAGTGTCAAAATTTGCAATACAAATTATGAGCCAAGTTTCATATTTGCATAATCTTTGATAGCCTAAATAAGTACACACCATGTCATTTATGAGAAAACCGAATACATAAAGGCAAAAATAAAAATAGGGAGAAGGCCCCCTGGCCCAATGGGGCCAATCGGCCCAGCTGGCCTCCCGAACCAAGCCGGCCCACCTCTCCCTGCTTCCCCCATAACCCCCAGTACCCAACCGTAAACCCTAGCCCACTCCCCCGATTCCCCACTCCCCCCCTCCAGATCCCGATCTGGATCGGGATATTTCCCCCCACCCTCGGTCGCCGACGCCCGAACCTCACCTCTTCGGCCGCCGCGATGCCGCCGCCTGGTGCGTCCCGCCGCCACCTCGCCCCAGAACCGCCCTCGTCGCGTTGGACCGTGCCGCCCGGCGACCCTGCTGCGGTGGACGAGCCGCCCGCCGGCGACGACCCCCCTCCCTCGCGCACGTGCCACGACCTCCTCCTTACCGGACCTCGCCACCGCCCGTTGCCTCGTCCTCCTCGCCAATGACGCGTCCCCGTCCTCCTCCCCAAAGGCTCCACCGAGCCTCACCGCCCCCTGCTCACCAACGCTGGTGAGGACCCCGGTCCTCCTCCTCCCTGTGCCCTCACGTCGGCGCTCGCCCGCGCCACCACACCATCCGCTCCGCATGCCCCAGCATGCGCCCGTCTCTGCGCGTCACTATGCCCGGCCACGACCGCACCCCACCGCCAGCTTTCCAACGCACCCGAAAACGCGGTAGATGGCCACCCGTACGCGAGATCCGGGCTCGCCGGAGTTTTCGCCGCCGTTCGTCCTCGCCGACGCACTCCGGTGGATGAACTGACTCGACGCTGACATGGCGCCGCAGGCCCCACTACTCAGCCACTAACCCTGGGTCCCACCTGGCCCTGTTGACCCAGTCAACGATGACTTGGCTTGCCCTGTTTCCATGACATGTGGCTCCCGCCTGTTAAAATGATTCTTATAAATATCTAAATCTGTAAATTAATTAATTAGCTAATTAAATCACTAATCACTCACTGACCAGTAGGCTCCACCCTTAATTAATCCTAAGTAGTTTAACTAAAACCTAATTAAACTACTGTGAGGCTGGCATGTGGGTCCCGCTGGACCCACAGGTCAGGTTTGACCCCAGTCAACCGTCCTGTTGGCTGTTGACATCACCTCTACATCATGTTGACATCATCCACTACTGTTCTGGATAATGTTGATTTAGATAATAAAATAATTCCAGAAAATGGTTTAATCTTTGAAAATTCATAGAAAATAAACCGTAGCTCGGTTGGAAAAACTTTATACATGAAAGTTGCTCAGAACAACGAGGCGAACCCGAATACGCTAACCACATACTTGTCAGATGCTTCTAGCTATCTGAACATGGAACATTCCCCTCCAGTCATCTGTCTGACACAGGTCCGGAACCGGGAATACATTCCCTGTTGAATTCCCCCTTCACCTATATCGTGTAGCCGTACGTTAGGTCATACCCGGCACAACATATTGCCACGTTATGCTTTGTGATGCTATGTTTTCTTTATATTTACTGTTTCTTCCCCCTCTTCTCTCCGGTAGACCCCGAGACCGATGTTGCCCCTGTGATCGACTACGTCGACGACGACCCCTCCTTGCCAGAGCAACCAGGCAAGCCCCCCCTTTGATCATCCCAATATCGCCCATTCCATTCTCTCATGCTTGCATTAGATTTTGCTACTGTTATTGATTGCTACTATTCTGATGCATAGCCTGCTTCTGTATCTGTTGTTGTACCTTACCTGCTTATCCTAAACTGCTTAGTATAGGTTGGTTAGTGACCCCCACCTTGTCCTTGTTGCCCCTGCTTCATCATCAAAGACCCGATCAACGGGATCGAAGACCAGGCCCCGGCACTGCACATCACTTTCCCCTTAGTTGCTTGACACTGCTGGGTTATTATCGAGTGCCGAGGGTGAGACCTCTACATCACTTCTGATGTTAACCCTCTAGTGTAGCTATTCGGTCGTGGTCATCAAGGGTGATTCTGCCTTAACCACTTCCGATACGACTCTGTCGTGCAACCCCTCAAGTGTGAACCTCGGGGTGATTTCTCTTACGTTCACCTTGATGATTACATCGAGTGGAATTCACTGGGGTGATTCCTCAGGTTTTCCCCTTGATGTTTAGACACACAGTTACTATGGTTACTATGACTTTACACTGAACCATGTTACTAAAGACGGGTCGACCCTGAGGGGTACCCGCGCGAGCATAATTGCGAGTGATGTGGAGTCGGGTTGACCTGGAAGGTGCCCGCAAGATAATTACGAGGCGTGGTTGGGCATTCTTAGCCCTTGCCGCAAGTCCTCGAGATGGGGCAACGGGGTCACATCTTTCGTGAGTCTCTGCTTGTTACCGCGCGTTCTTAATCCACTATGATTTGGATATTTGATCCGAGGGGCCTCTGGCCTGATAGCACCAACCATCACAGGGGCATAGTATGGGCGTTCTGCGTGGTATACATCAGCCGAAGCTTAATAGGCATCAGCGACTGAGCGGCGCGCGTCGGGTTGGACTGCGTAAGCACCTGCCTTTTTGAAGGAGGTAGCTCGGTCTGCTCACCGGCCGCCCATGCAACGTGCAGGAGTTCCCGGGGAGGTGGCCCATGACCCCAGGGGGCATAGGTTTAGTCCGGCGTGTTGACCTCTCTATTAAGCCTGGGTCGGGTTGCGGCGTATTGTTTGGCCGAGGCCGGGCATGACCCAGGAAAGTCTGTCCGGCCAGAGTTAATCAAGCGTGGTGGGTAAGTTGGTGCACCCCTGTAGGGAACAAAACATCTATCGATAGCCTGTCCTACGGTAACGGACACTTGGAGTTGTATCCCGATCGATACAACTAGAAGTGGATACTTCTGATGAGAATTGGATTGTAATGAGGTGATAACTGGATAGTATGGCTCTGGGATTGCTTTCTCACAGGGAGTCGAGAAAGGATCTCTGGCCGAGGTTGATAACACTACTACTATTTTACTTTATGCTACTTTACTCCCTCCTGTTTGCTGCAAGATGGTGGTTTCCAGAAGATGCTAGTCTTCGATAGGACTAGGCCTTCTCTCTATTCTGGCATTTCTGCAGCCCAGTCCACATATACAGCCCCTCTTTGATAATGTTGCATATGTAGTGTAGATCCTTGCTTGCGAGTACTTTGGATGAGTACTCACGGTTGCTTTGCTCTCCCTTTTTCCCCCTTTCTTCTTCTTTCCTGTGGATGCAACCAGATGTTGGAGCCCAGGATCCAGACGCCACCTTTGACGACGACTGCTACTACCACGAGGGTGCCTACTACTATGTGAAGACCGCCGACGACCAGGAGTAGTTAGGAGGCTCCCAAGCAGGACGCCTTGCCTTTTCGATCGTAGATGCTTTTGTGCTAGCCTTCTTAAGGCAAACTTGTCTAACCTATGTCTGTACTCAGATATTGTTGCTTCCGCTGATTCTTGTGTATTCGAGCTTATGTATTCGAGCCCTCGAGGCCCCTGGCTTGTAATATAAAGCTTGTATTATTTTAATTTGTGTCTAGAGTTGTGTTGTGATATCTTCCCGTGAGTCCTTGATCTTGATCGTACACATTTGCGTGTATGATTAGTGTATGATTGAATCAAGGGCATCACAAGTATCTAGGTGACATTAGAGTTGATTGATGTGTATCATATGGTGTTCTTTTAGTACGAACTCTAGGGCTATTTGTGACACTTATAGGAATAGCTCAATAGATTGATCGGAAAGGATAACTTTCAAGTGATTTCGTACCCTACAAACAATGTGATCTTATGTTCTCCGCTTAATAAGAACTTTGGGGTGATTATATGTCGCATGTTGAGGGATTGTTATATGATTCAATTATGTTAGCACTGTCCAGAGATTGCAGTAGTGAAAGTATGAACCCTAGGCCTTGTTTCTAAGCATTGTAGTACTGTATGTGCTCCATTTTATCATTTGCTGCCTTGTTGTTTTTTATTTTCATATTACAAAAACCTATATCTACTATCCATACTACACTTGTATCATCTCTTCGCCGAACGAGTGCACTTATACAATTTCCATTGTATTGGGTGTGTTGGGGACACAAGAGATTTCTTGTATTTGGTTGCAGGGTTGTTTGAGAGGGACCACCATCATCCTACATCTCCCACAGATTGATAAACCTTAGGTCATGCACCTGAGGGAAAATTGCTACAGTCCTACAAAACTCTGCGCTTGGAGGCCCAACACGAGTCTACAACAATAAAGTTGCGTAGTAGACATCACCTAGGAGCCCCCTGGTATGCTACATAATCGTAGATACACATTACAATCTCTCGATACTTTGTACTTTTGGTAATGCAATAAAGCATAAGCAGGACGTAGGGTTTTATCATCTCTAGACAGTCTGGCCCTAGGTAACTTTGTGTCCTTATTACCATCGTCTGAAGAAACCTAGATTAGGATACCCAACCGAGGGATCTGCCGGATTTAGCTTCGACACTACGACCACTAGGCCAGCCTGTCAACGTCCATCGTCGATGACTAGGTCTCGAACTCCAATGAGGAGGAGTATGGCATGAGAGACGGCGGGGCCTCGAGTGCCATGTGGGCCGGTCCGTATCCCATATCCTACTCTTCCTTGCCAGCAACCGCACCTTCACTTCGCGGGTCCCATGACCGCCAGACATGAACACGATCGCCTGACATGACATTGGTGGGGTGGGGGAAGGCAACAAGGACTTGGAAGGTGGGCGCCGCTGAATAGGTTAGAGTCCTGACGCTTTTGTTTAATGAAAGATGTCAAAAGTGTATTGAATGTGGTCCGGTTTGAATGAAAAACATGTGATTTGATCAAATGCACTTTGAAATGTATACGATCGTGATTGGATGGCCGACTATCGCATCGCTGTCACGTTTACGGATGGCTTTGTTTTAGGGACGTGGCTAGGGCGCATGTGCGCTTGTTCATTTGATCAAGCAGAATAGAAAGCCACCTGGTCCCCCTCCCACCACCTTTCCTGTGCCTACGTACGCTACCATAGAATCAACCAAGACCTTTGTCCCACGTGCATTTATTTTCCATTTGAGAAAATTTAAAAACATCATAACTTTTGATTCAAGTGTCAAAATTCAGATCATTTTCACCGTTGGATTTCCCACAACGAGTTCTTCAAAAACTAGATCTCATATGGGTAGGTTTTATCAAACTTTATTTTGTGGGCAACTTTGGATACAATCATGGCGGGGCCAGGATTTAGACATGGGGGAGGGGGGGCGAGAGGACAATGAAGCTGAAAAATATCTTGTCTCACAAACTACATAAGGGTTTTAATCCCAATATTACTTGCTGTCGGTGCAGGTCTAGCTATAACTTATAGTGTTGAACAACTCCACGTGCGCGACATGTAGATGAAGTTGGTAATCAAATTACTCCGAAATACGGCATAAAGTACCTTGGTACAGAACATTATCATCATATGTATGTTTACGAACATGACCGGTCATTGTCTAACTAAATAGCAGGATTTAGCTTGCATTCATATAGTTTTGAATGGGAAATCAATCGACAACGCATACATACTTAAGCATCTAGAACCAATATGCGTTGTATTTGAAAAAAAGTGACCAAGTCGCAAGAATTCATACCTAGCTAGAGTACGGAATTCAGGCCCAGCTCGTCCCATCTGCTCGTCGTAACGGATGATCGTTGTTTCCGTAGACCACAGGCATGTGGTAACCATCGATGCTCAACGTTGCTCGACGAAGCATGGAAGGATTCAAGCTTCTGAAAGATTGTGTGCGCCTATTCCCTAGCATGGCAATGAGGGTCGATGTCAGCGCTTGATTAAGTCCTAGCCTCGCGTGGGCGGCGGCGGCGACGACAAGAGATCAGTTGGAGCGTGATTAGGTCAAACGACACAGAATGGAAACGAACAGATGTAGATGTAGATGCCTGTATTACATATGGTCTTCGATCGATCGCGTGAATAGCGTGATTGGATTGATGCGTCCAATTCACTCACGGGAAAACCATGCCATTTGTTTTGGGCTTGGGACAACCAACAATATTGAAGAAAAGGCCTATACTCTGCTAATGAGAGGTACTAAGTAACAATTACACAGAAGATTAGTATTAGCCCCTGCTAAAAATCCATGGGGGTGGCCGATCCATAGGGGGGGGGGTCTGGCCCCCGCTCGCCCCCCTACTGGCTCCACCTCTTGACGCAATGGAGGCAACTTTAGTGATATAGAGAAGCAACTTCTTCTTTTTGGCCTAGTACAACTACCCATTAGGCTGGTTTGTAAAAAATAAGGAAAATCACACAAAACATGAGGTGCATTTAGTGCTACATATAAGCAATTTCCCTACACTATGCGTACCTTTAAATTTTGCTAACATTATCCCAACTTGATTATCGTGGTTACTCGGTTGCCTATTGTTGATGTTCAGTTGCCCGCGGTTGATGCTCAGTTGCCTATCGCTGATGTTCAGTTGCCTGCGGTTGATGCTCAGTTGCCTATAAATACTATGAAATTACATACCATTGATGCCGAGTTGGTGCCATTGCTAATTAGTTGCCTACCATTGCTGCTCAGTTGACTAACTTTGTAAATTAGTTGCCTACAATATTGTGTAGTTGCTTATTATTGTTTTTCTAAGTTGTGCACAGACACTATGAAGTTGCCTACCGGTGATGCTTAGTTGCCTACTGGTGATGTTATAGGCAACTTCATAATTATAGTAATTATAGTAGACAACCAGGAGAAATCTGCTTTTTACAAAACATGGATAGGCGATAATAGGATCACATATGCATAATATATGTTGTATGGACCTCCATAATAGGAGTTGCCTCATTTAGTGCTGAAAGTTGCCTCATTGTAATGCCAAAGTTGCCTATGAATGATGCTTAGTTGCCTATATACGGTAAAAATTAATCTGGCATGGTTTCTACATTCTCTACAATATGCTTGCTAGGTAAATTCACTAATATGGTGCAAGGAAGTTGCCTCTGTTTAATACTAAAGTTGCCTCATCTAGAACAAAAGTTGCTTAAAAAAACCACAAAACATATTTATATGGGATCTAGTTTTGAAGAGCTCGTCGCGAGAAACGTACAGTGGAAACGGATCTTTGTTCTGATCCTCGGTTAAAAAGTTATAACTTTTTCAAAAATTTATGGTGGAATAAAGTGAGATGACATTACCACATGCATGTAGCCAATTCTTACAGCATGTGCACCACTAGCATTAGTACCACGCGGTCCCTACCACGGTCATGTGTCATAGTCACATGTATAACATCGGACGACAACATGAGGGTGCACTCGTTTCAATTAAACGATTCAGCTGCACTATTAAATACTCCCTTCGTCTCATAATATAAGAATGTTTTTGACACTAGTGTAGTGTTAAAAATGTTCTTGTATCTTAGGATAGAGGGAGTATTTGGCTTGTTTTATGGTCAGCCTTGGAGACCCCTCATGTTTCCGAAGTTAGTATAAGGAATCAGGTTCGTAGCTGTTGACCTGTCATCACGCCCGCGAATCTGGTTCGCCTTTGACCTGCCTCCCTAGCGTAATAAAAAAGAAAAGAAAAACGCACTCAGATGGTTTGACATAGTCACGCTATGGCAGAAAGGGTGCAGCCCATGCGAAGGCCTCCCTATATTCAGGCTTGGACATGCTCCTGCGGCTCCGGTCTTCCTCCAAACCAGTGAGATCCAGCTAGACATGCGCGCGCGCGCGCTCATCTTCGGAGCCTTCCCCACCACCTGGTTCTTCCTGTAGCGAAGGCACCCGGGACTGGCCCCGGTCATCATCTCAGGCGCTGCCGGGCCATTCCGGCGTGTGGGTGCCACGCCAGGGGAGCGCCGGAAGAGAGAAACGCACCAAGGCGATCTCTTGTAGCCGGCCATGAACGGCGGCAGCGGCAAGGGGACCTGCCGACCGATGTTGGACGCCTAGAGGTCAGGCCTTTTCTCCCTTCTTATTTTGATCCCCTGTGGAGTCTGAATCTCCCTGTCAGATTTCGCTCTCGTCTCCGTCCATGATGGGAGCAGACGCAGCATCTGCCTGCCCTGGGCCCGTGGTTTAGTTTAGGTCTTGATGAAAATCGCGTCGTGTCTTGTGTCTTTAACATGAATGATAGATATAAGAGTAATCTGCATAGCACATAAAGCTCACGTGTGTGGAGTGAAGGCTCACGATAAGACGATGCGCTCCCCGAAATGGAACACCGACGAGGGCATGATAGGGATAGAGCCGCAGAGACAGGACAGGAGCTGGCAGCACAAATCCAAATGGTCGACGTCGCATTTTTTTCTTCTTTCTCCGATGGAAGCACCGTTCATCCACCTCACCTCACGTGAGCGAAGCAAACTTGGGCTGACCGCGTCCTGTCCTGGCCCAAGAGAGACCTGCAGCGACGTGGACGCCTCCTCCTGAGCGATCGGCGCGAACCGCAACGCTCTTCCGCGATGACGCACGGGCTCACTCCATTCGTCTCCTCTTTCTGTTTTCAGGAGGCAGCCGAGCCGAACGCGGAGGAAACAAACCTGCAGATAAGTAGCGAAGCAGGCAGACGCAGAGGTGGAAGGGAGGTCGAGGGCGGCCAGGCGGGCGATGGCCACGGCTGCCGCCGACGCCGCCGCCGCCGTCCCTGACGCCCGGAGGTGGAGCAAGGCCGGCCCTTCGTCGCCGGTCACCACCGCCATCTTCCTCTTCTTCTTCGTCGTCGTGGTTGGCGTCCTCGTCTCCGCCCGTTGGATCACCACCACCGTGAGTCCCGCCTTCCTCGCAAGTTTTTCTTTCCGTCAGAATGTTTACGCCTCGTGAGTCACGGCTATCCTTTAGGTTCTTACTTACACGGATTTGATTTGTCATCATGCGTGCAGACTCATCTGGCAATCACCAATCTGGATCAGTGGCGCACACAGCCGGTAGGTAAGCTCACAACCTTCTTATTTTGATTGGTTATTTTGAATCAAATAACTAATTTTACTCTTCACTAGAGAGAGTGACATGGGTACATGCATACAGTATATCCTATGCTTTTCCTTCTCTCTGTTCCTAATTTAATACTACTACGTTCTTGTTTCCAACACCAGATCACTCTTCCTAGACTAGGAAATGTCTTGATGACAGACAGGATACGTTACTGCCTCCGATTCATATTACCGTCATTCATTTAGTACAATTATGCACTAAATTTGTATTATATGAGCTTCTTTTTTCTTATCAAGAATGAACTTTACAGGGTTGATTCGTCCAAGAATATTTGTTTAAGAAAGGATAATTTTCTGCATATATGGCATTATAACAACATTTTTCACGTAGGATACAATGCTGTTGGCCTGTGTAGAACACTGGAATTTCAAATTTGTTGCGAAATATCAGCTTTTCAAACAGGAATACTCACAGCCGTCGATCCGATCTCCGTGCAGGCAATCCTGACGGCCACGCTTACCACCTCCATCCCGGCCATCCCGGCCGGCCCGCCGCCGCCGCGCCCCACCTACTCCCTCTCCTGCTCGGCGCCGCCGCTCACCCGTGACCCCGACATCCCCAGCAACATCTCCCAGACCCTCTCCCTCGCGCTCTCCTCCAACGCCACCTGCGCCTCCGTCCCCGACCCCCAGCCGATCCCCCCCGCCGCCGACGCCGACGCCGACGCCAACGCCACCTGCCCCACCTACTTCCGCTTCATCCACGAGGACCTCCACCCATGGCGCGCGGCGGGGGGCATCACGCGCGCGATGCTCGACCGCGCGCGCGCCACCGCTAACTTCCGCCTCGTCGTGCTTCGCGGCCGGGCCTACATCGAGCGCATCGCGCCGGCCTTCCAGACGCGCGACCTCTTCACCATCTGGGGCATCCTCCAGCTGCTCCGCCGCTACCCTGGCCGCGTCCCCGACCTCGACCTCATGTTCGACTGCGTGGACTGGCCGGTTGTCCACGCCGACGAGTACCAGGGGGACAACGCCACCGCCATGCCGCCGCTTTTCCGCTACTGCGGCGACAACGAGACGCTCGACGTAGTCTTCCCGGACTGGTCCTTCTGGGGCTGGTAAGTAACCCCTCCTCCCTTCTTTCGCTCTTATATTTCTTACGCATTTTGGTATTCCTATATTTCCTAACATACAGGAAAAGGCTTTCGCCCCGTTTTATAAATAAAGCAACCACCGAGCACAAAGTCAACAAAGTACCAACCGAATAACACACACCGCCACCGCAGGCAAGGTCCAATAGACAAACACACAAACACCACCTGTGATTCATGCACCATTACTGTTATGATAATCATGTTTTTACAAGGAATGAATAGTACAAAGACAATGTTCTTCATGTGACACATGGTTTGGAGCACATAAGTTTTGATTCTTTGACTCGATCAATTGTCATGGCCGATCAGCATACCTCTGCCGTACTGGTACTGACTATACTTTGTGCATGTATGAAACGTGGATGCATATCTTTACTTTAGTATCAACTGGATCCCCTGTTTTGTTGCTATGAGAGCAACTCAATGAACGCAAACTGGTAACAATGGAAGAAAGAGCAGCACACTTTCCTGAACTTCAGTATCTTGGGAAGTGGATAAATTTTAAGTTCATAGTAAACGGTGAACCAAAATTAGCTCTGTTCTTTTATGCTTTGATTTTTAAACAAAGTATAAATGCTCAAATTAACTTTTGTGGTCACAGGGCCGAGATAAATATAAAGCCGTGGGATGCACTGCAGAAGGATTTGAATGAAGGCAATAAGAAGGTGAGATGGATAGATAGAGAACCTTATGCTTACTGGAAAGGGAATCCAGACGTCGCAGCTATAAGGCAAGAGCTGGTTAAGTGTAATGTGTCCAGTGAACAAGAATGGAATGCACGGATTTTCAAACAGGTACTTGTTTGTGTTTATGTTGCGGTGCACTCTGTTATACTTGAAGGGAGTTTTAACATTCCATTTTATTCTCACAAGTAGAAAACCCTATTATATCTTGTCAAATCTTGTTTTTTTTTACAAATCTTCTAATCCTTCTGATCTAGAGCATAGCCTTTTTCCAAAGAAAATAATTTTGATGACGCCTATGGCTGAATAGAGTGTTTACTTTTGCATTCTCATTTAGGATTGGATCAAAGAAAGCAAGGCGGGATACAAGAAATCAAATTTGGCCAGTCAATGCACCCATAGGTTCGTTTTCTTTCATTAAAAGTTAGGCAAGACTTGTTTGTTCTGTCGTCAGTATTGAAGTTGTTATGATGGGTGATAGGTACAAGATCTACATTGAAGGATCAGCATGGTCAGTCAGTGAGAAGTATATCCTAGCTTGTGATTCCATGACGCTGGTGATTAAACCAAAATACTACGATTTCTTCTCAAGGGTGCTGATGCCCACTCAGCATTATTGGCCAGTTCGAGATGACAATAAGTGTGGCTCCATAAAGTATGCTGTTGACTGGGGAAATTCTCACAAGAAAAAGGTATGTTATGCAGCACTATCTAGCAGCTACAATGACCATACTGGCTTTTCTATGAGCTGAAACACATTGTTCTTTTGTAGAAAATATCATGCCACTCAACATTTTGTATGCTTATAACATGTTTCTCACACCTCCCCTTCAAAAACTGTTCACAGGCACAGCAAATAGGAAAGAAGGCAAGCAAGTTCATTCAACAAGAACTTAGTATGGACTATATATACGATTACATGTTTCACCTCTTAACTGAGTATGCTAAGCTCCTAAGATTCAAGCCAACCAAGCCACCTGAAGCTGTTGAGGTCTGTCCCGAATCTTTGGCCTGCCAAGCCATAGGTCGGGAGAAGAAGTTTATGCAAGACTCCATGGTGAAGTCTGCTAACGTTGCAGGCCCATGCAATCTGCCTCCTCCCTTCAGCCCTGAGGAATACAAAAAGCTACAACAGAGGAAAGAAAAGTCAATTAAACAGGTCGAAACGTTGGATCAAAATGCTTCAAAACCTGAGGATAGCAATCCTGGGGAACGAAATGCTTCAAAACCTGAGGATAGCAATCCCGAGGAGCGAAATGCTTCAAAGCCCGAGGAGCGAAATGCTTCAAAACCTGAGGATAGCAATCCCCAGGAGCGAAATGCTTCAAAACCTGAGGATAGCAATCCCCAGGAGCGAAATGCTTCAAAGCCCGAGGAGTGAAATGCTTCAAAACTTGAGGATAGCAATTGTTGAGAACTCCCTAGTTTTTTACTTCCCCGAGGACTCGCGTATAAAGTTTGCTCAATTTTTTAGTATTCATGGTTGTACTAATTTTGTGTTGTAATATCAACAGCTTCTTATTTGAATGTTCATACGTGTAACATCTAGAAAAGTTAAAGATTATTTCAGATCTCCCTGATCCCCTTCCATTTGCGTCTTGTTGAAGATTTTTTTTTACATTAACCTCTGTTTCCATTTGTTATTTTAGTTGGAGCAATATATTTGTAAGGGTATTAGAAATCCTATTAAGATTATGTTCTTTTTGCCATTCCTTTGATCAATTATGTCCATACTGAATGCGTTTATTGGTTAACCTACTGCGACAATGTTCTTTACATCTGCTGCAATTACGTTTCTTAAACTTCAAGACCAAAATGAATATGCCTGTTATCAGATATCAGTACAGTTACTAACCTCCCAGGAATTACCAGGCTGTGGTGCATCGGGGGTTTGGGTGGCCTATGGACCCCACAGGTCAGCGTGAGAAAGCGAGGTGGATCCCTGCGTTCAAAGCGAGATAGCTAGCGACGGTCACACCTACTAGATCAAGATCGCGCCTTGGCGCAAGGGTGCCGGTCTCAACGTTTTGCCGAAGCATGTAACAACAAGCCAGTAGAAACCAAGTATAGCATTTGTACTTGTGCATGATGATAATGAAGTAAAGAAACATTCAATTGCGACAGAAGTAAAACACAATGGATCTCAAGATTAACATCAGATTATATACAGGATCAAACTCGGTGCGTTCATCCGACCATAAAAGACGACCATTCAACACGAAGTTCGATACAAAAGCGAGAACACATAAGAAGAGCCAACTACGGAGACATAATCATTAAGCATACTAACAAGTGGCGTAATTCATCTGCCTTGTCAATATACTTCACAGGGACCCGCCTCACACGAACCTGATATAAACAAAATGTGAGATATATAGAGCACAATGAGTTCTGCACTAAAGCATCAAATAACTAAGCATTGAACAGGAAAAAAGATAAATACTAAAAGAAATAAATAGTTAAGTGCATCAAATAACTAAGCCTGAGAACAATGACAACATAGTGGGAACACCAGAACTAAATAAAATTTAAGTAACAGAAGCCAGATGACAATCCAGATTGGCAGTTTGAATTGATTATACACAACAGAAAAAGGAATCGTCAAACAACTCCTCAAAATTTTGCAACACCTCATGTAACAGAAATTACGAAAAGAAAGGGACCAACAAAGTTAAATAAATGAGCTGCTATACAATAAAACGCATCTTACAAGATGCAAGTTATTTTAACAATTATAGAAATCGAGTACACACGGTTAAATACCCAAGGTACTACTAACTACACATGGAAACAACCAGGAATTACAACTTTAATCGTTTAAGTAACAACAGGTCATATATAAAAAGTGAACATCACTCAAATTAGCCTACCCGAGTCTGCAAATCATCACCACTGGCAATGTTACCCACCATGCGCAGAGCTGCAATGAGAACAGAAGTCGACGGGTACCTAAATAAATCAAATGATAGGAGTTAACACATCAACCGTGTGTCATGCTAGCTGATGGAAAAGGTGAACATGAAAAATGCTCTTACAAGAGAAGCTCCACAAGCAGAGGAAAAACACCAGACTCAATCACAGCAGGAGGAACACCCTACACTTCAAAAAAATTGTTTGAATAGAAGGCTCAACCGATACTTAATATTGTTGATAAGGAAACAATTCATTCCAAAACTACATGTAAGGCCAACATAGCAAGTAGGGAATAGATTCCTCATGTGTATCTATCTAGAAATTAACCTACTAATTCAGTAATCTTCCTAAGAGAGGAGTAGCCGACTTTGGTTTGTCAAGCCAAGTTGATGAGTTGTGTGCAGATCACTTAAGGAAAAGACTAAATGCATATTACTTTCCGCATGTGAGAGGGTGCGTACTGCACAAAGCACCGATTGTAGAGCATGCTCATGTCTCAAATAAAACACATAGCCAAGAGAAGGAATTAACTGACCTGATCTGAAGGAGGAAAGATAGTGCCACCCCCTCTTCCACGGCCAAGCACATTCCTACAAAAAAAGAGAAATGCGTCATATTTATTATCCATCCTCACACATCCCTACAAAAAAGAAGAAAATAAAGCCTTTGAGGGCAATCTGAATAGACTCGAGCATGACAAAATATCAGAGAGAAGCAAATCACAAATGATGATGTCTATATAAAGCAGTTTAGACTTACCATCAAGTTTGTAGCTCAAAGCTCGACACATCAAGTTTGGCAAAAAGGAATATATCAAAAGCTAAGCAGCTTGCTTGATTGCTCAAGAGCGTACCTATAACAGTAATGGTCAATCATCATTGCACCATATCATAATTCTATTTAAAAACATAGCAGACAAAATGCTGTAGCATTATTATTTATAGCATGTAAGAACAAATAGCTGCAACTGGTAACTTGCGGAAAAATAGTAGTGGTATCACAATGAATTAAACCAAGCTATGTGATGAGCACAACTACTTCAAAGTATAGGATATTTTAAAAGAACTTCTAATATGCCTTGGTTGTAATTATTAGGGAACAACCCCAAAACCACCAACACACACCAAACAAAGGACAAAAAATGGATATTAGATGAAGAAGAATAGATATCAACACATAACAAGTAACGAAAAATAAAGCAGAGCGTAGTTTACCTTATGAACCAAACAACAACAGCAGGGTCCAGCAGTTTCCAACAGTGAACAGGATTCCAAGGCCACTTACAAATTGAAAGAAACAAGCCAGCAGAAAGTAAAAAGATAAAAAAACATTAACCAGGAACTATAAATTTGAGCACAACCGTCTCAGAGAGTTGTTACTGGGGCCGTAGCTGAAGGAAATATGCCCTAGAGGCAATAATAAAGTTATTATTTATTTCCTTATATCATGATAAATGTTTATTATTCATGCTAGAATTGTATTAACCGGAAACATAATACATGTGTGAATACATAGACAAACATAGTGTCACTAGTATGCCTCTACTTGACTAGCTCGTTTATCAAAGATGGTTATGTTTCCTAGCCATGGACAAAAGAGTTGTCATTTGATTAACGGGATCACATCATTAGGAGAATGATGTGATTGACATGACCCATTCCGTTAGCCTAGCACTTGATCGTTTAGTATATTGCTATTGCTTTCTTCATGACTTATACATGTTCCTGTAACTATGAGATTATGCAACTCCCGTTTACCGGAGGAACACTTTGGGTACTACCAAACGTCACAACGTAACTGGGTGATTATAAAGGAGTACTACAGGTGTCTCCGAAGGTATATGTTGAGTTGGCGTATTTCGAGATTAGGTTTTGTCACTCCGATTGTCGGAGAGGTATCTCTGGGCCCTCTCGGTAATGCACATCACTATAAGCCTTGCAAGCAATGTGACCAATGAGTTGGTTACGGGATGATGCATTACGTAACGAGTAAAGAGACTTGCCGGTAACGAGATTGAACTAGGTATTGGATACCGACGATCGAATCTCGGGCAAGTAACATACCGATGACAAAGGGAACAATGTATGTTGTTATGCGGTTTGACCGATAAAGATCTTCGTAGAATATGTAGGAACCAATATGGGCATCCAGGTTCCGCTATTGGTTATTGACCGAGAATAGTTCTAGGTCATGTCTACATAGTTCTCGAACCCGTAGGGTCCGCACGCTTAAGGTTTCGATGACAGTTATATTATGAGTTTATGAGTTTTGATGTACCGAAGGAGTTCGGAGTCCCGGATGAGATTGGGGACATGACGAGGAGTCTCGAAATGGTCGAGACGTAAAGATCGATATATTGGACGACTATATTCGGACTTCGGAAAGGTTCCGAGTGATTCGGGTATTTTTTGAAGTACCGGAGAGTTACGGGAATTCGCCGGGGAGAAGTATTGGGCCTTATTGGGCCATGCGGGAAAGAGAGAGGGGCTGCCTAGGGCAGGCCGCGCCCCCCCCCCCCCCCAAGGCCTAGTCCGAAATTGGACTAGGGGGAGGGGCCGCACCCCCTCCTTCCTTCCCTTCTCTCTTCCCCTTCCTTGTCTCCTACTCCTACTACATGGAAGGACTCCTAGTTGGTCTAGGAAAGGGGGAATCCTACTCCCGGTGGGAGTAGGACTCCCCATGGCGCGCCCCTCCTAGGGCCGGCCTCCTCCTCCCTCCCTCCTTTATATACGGGGGCAGGGGGAACCCCATGACACACAAGTTGATCTACGGATCGTTCCTTAGCCGTGTGCGGTGCCCCCTTCCACCATATTCCACCTCGGTCATATCGTCGCGGAGTTTAGGCAGAGCCCTGCGCCGGTAGAACATCATCATCGTCACCACGCCGTCGTGCTGACGGAACTCATCCCCGAAGCTTTGCTGGATCGGAGCCCGGGGATCGTCATCGAGCTGAACGTGTGCTGAATTCGAAGGTGCCGTACGTTCGGTGCTTGGATCGGTCGGATTGTGAAGACGTACGACTATATCAACCGCGTTGTGCTAACGCTTCCGCTTACGGTCTACGAGGGTACGTGGACAACACTCTCCCCTCTCGTTGCTATGTCATCACCATGATCTTGTGTGTGCGTAGGAAATTTTTTGAAATTACTATGTTCCCCAACAGTGGTATCAGAGCCAGGTTTTATGCGTTGATGTTATATGCACGAGTAGAACACAAGTGAGTTGTGGGCGATATGTAAGTGCATCTAGTGACCCATAGTGATTTTGGTGTATTGAAGACTTATAGGTTAAGTAACTGATGCGTTTGTGAGTGTACACAGGTCTGTAAGTCTATGAGGAGTTTGATATTTACAGAGAAAGTCGACCCCTAAAAATGAAGTTCTTCAACTGAAGACTTTGACTTTCTGAAGACTTTGAAAGTGAAGAAATTGGTGTGACCTTGAAGACTTGATATTCATTTGAGGAATATGAAGCGTGAAGACTTTTGTTTTCATAGTTTCATTTTCTCTTTCTTGAGTCATAGGAAACACCGTACTGTTAAAGGGGGTCGAGGAAATACTAAGGAAAAATTTCCATGTGATGCTCAACTCAAAATCCTACATCTACCAATCCCTTCGAGTGAAGCCATTGGAAATCTCATACAGTTCAGTCAATTTCTTCAGTGACAGAGACGCAGTTCTTCTGGTCACTGAGGACTTTGCTCTGAGTGAGGAGTTAGGAATTCGCCAGTGTGAATTGCCTACACAGTGAGGAACATGATAGCCCTGAGGAATTTGAGAGTCAAATTTCCGACCGTTGTTGTGCTGCGTGCCGGCTGTCCAAAATATCTTATCCATCTAACGGTCATATCATTGAAGGGCATTTATGTCTTATCATGTCGGGCTGCTCCCTAGGCTATAAATAGCCGCCCCCTACAACCACTAGCTGGTTGGCTGCTCCGAGAGAACTTGACACTTGTCATTTGAGAGCAACCCATCCTCCGAGGACTTTGAGCGAAAATCATCAAGTGAGGAAAATCCCATAACCAAACCCCCACAAACCCAAAGTGATTGAGCATCACAGAAGAAATTGATCCTGCGTGGATCCGACGCTTGTTACCTTTGAAGACTGTGCTTCTTCCAGACGGTTAGGCGTCAAGGTCTAGAGCATCCAAGAGGAATTGTGGATCGCCGAGTGACCAAGTCTGTGAAGGTTTGGAAGTCACCTGAAGACTTACCATGAGTGATTGGACGAGGCCTGCGTGGTCTTAGTTCAAGGAGAATACGGTGAGGACTGGGTGTTCTGAGTTGCGGCTCAGAGACTGGGTGTCCGGGACTGTGTGTCCGCGAGTTTAAGTACTCAGCCGCTCCAACCAGACGTACAACTGAGACAGCAGTTGGAACTGGTTTACCAAATCATTGTCTTCACCAACTAACTGGTTCTATTTCCTCAACTCTTCCATTTCCTCATTACTGTGTTGACTGTTGTTCATATCTGTGCTTGAAGACTTTGACTGAAGACTTTCACAAATTCCTTAGTTCAATTTCTTCAGTCTGTTTGTCTTCATCTTGTTATCCTGTGTTTACGCTTTCTGTACTCTGTGCTAGTCCTCATTTCAGCATGATGACTATGTTTGTATCCTGTTATATTTACTTCTAAGTACTTATTCCGCTGCAAGTAGTTGTTCGCTAAGGAATTTCCTCACCAGCAAATTCCTCAGTGAAGAATTCATAAAAATCGCCTATTCACCCCCCCTCTAGTCGATATAACGCACTTTCAATTAGTATCAGAGCAAGGTACTCCCTTGTTCTGTGTGATTTTGGTTTAACCGCCTGGAGTTTTAGTTATGTCGACCGTAGGTATGAAGAAAGTGACATGCCCTATCTTTGACGATCATGACTATCCCAAGTGGAAGGCCATGATGAGGAAGCGCCTCATGGCAAAGAACAGCGAGCTGTGGACCGTCACTGAGATTGGTCTTACTGATCTATGCAAGATGGCGAATGCTGATGATATTCGCAAGTACACTCGACTTGATATCATAGCGAAGGATATCATCTGCTCCTGCCTATCCAGAGATCAATTCGGGCGAATTATGCATCTTGGCAATTCGAAGCTCATCTGGGACCGAATCTCTGATGTCTATGAAGGTCATCGAACTCGTCATGATCCCTGGTTTGAGGACTTCAAGGAATCTCTCAAAACGATGACTTTCGAGCCAGAATCATCATCTTCTGCATCTTGTCTCATGGCAAACGGTGCTGAGGTAACCGAATGCTCCTCATCCGAGTCTTGTGATAATGAATCTGATAATGATGAATCTGACAATGATGAATCTGATGATGATATTGAATCCTGCTATACCAAACTTATTTGCGTTGCCACTAAACAACAAACGGTTTTAGAACAAACTCAAGATATGCTAGAAAGAAGTGATAATATGTTGCGCAAAGAAATGGATCAGTCAAAAGCATTGGGTGAATGTCTTCAGAGAATTCACTCCAAGTTTGACGTCCTTCAAGATCAACATAATACCCTCTTAACTGATCATGAGAAGCTTTCTCTTGAAGCTCTTCAAAGAAAGGAAGATCTTGAAAAGCTAAGAGTGTGTTATGAAGATCTTCAGAAGGAGCGCGATTCATTACTAGCTCAACAAATCAGCGCTTCTCAGGAAGAATTTGTTCCTCCATGCTTAAAGTGCATTGAACGTGAATCTGCTAATTCTTCACCCGAATGTTCAAATGCTTCAAATGTTACAAATTCTTCATCTGCCTCTGCTATCACTAATTCCTCATCTGAGGACATTGCTAGTATCACTGACAATGCAGGGCTGAAGGAATTGTACATGACAGGCATGTACAAAAGCCTCAAAGGGCATCAGACACTTTGTGATGTGCTCAAAAAGCAGATCCTCAACAGAAACCCTAGGAAAGAGGGTATTGCCTTTGAGAGGAAACTCAATGTCGATGGAACATATTGGAAGCCTGAGCAGTACCCCAAAACCTCATGGGTTGCTGCAAAGGGACCTCCAGTTGATCCATCTAACTTATCTGGCTTTACATGTGAATCTTCTCATTCTTCTGATGAGTCATTTGACTCCAACTATAAACTGTTCAAAAATCAGAATGGTGAAGTATTTGCTAGATATGTTGGCACTAACTGCAGGAATGGTTCCCCCATGAAGAAAATCTGGGTTCCCAAAAGTTGTGTTGAAAGTCTTCAGGTGAATGTCCTCATGACACCACCTGTGAAGAACAGGAACCCCAGATCAAATTCTTCATACAGATCAAATTCTTCACATGGATCAAATTCCTCAACTGGATCAAAGTCCTCATATGATTATCATCGTGCTAACAACTCTGTCTCGCAGGGTAGAGCTAAGGGCTATGAATATGTGCATTATTCTTCAAACCATTATGTTCATAAGTCCTCGAAGAATTACTCTGCTTATTCATATGCTTACCCTAACCCCTCTTATGTAAAACGAAATGGTTTGGCATCTTTGCCACCCTTCTCATATGGTGCTCGCAGAATGATGAACTCTTTGCCACCCCTCCAGATGTGGGTGGTGAAGAAAAAGAACTAATCTCTTCTGCAGGGTCAGGTCTCCAGACGTGCCTTAACGTCTGAAGAATTTGCTGGGGACCTGACAAAAATGCCTGAAAGGACGCAGGCGAATCATGATGAAATGAACTTTCATTTCACACGTCCTCATACTGCTATATCTGTTTACTGCTTGATGAAATTCATCTGATGAACTGGATATCATATTCTTCACTGATGAAGCATATGAGAATGTAAGCTACACTAATTCATCTGCAGGATGATCAACCCAAAACCACTGAATGGGTCCTCGATAGTGGATGTACAAATCACATGACTGGTGACAAGAATCTATTGATGGATGCTCCCTTATCACCATCACCTCTGAAGCATATCATCTTTGCTGACAAAGGCAAAAGTCAGGTATTGGGTCTTGGTAAGGTTGCTATCTCTAAGGATAAGCACATGGACAAAGTCATGCTTGTTGAGTCCTTAGGATACAATCTCATGTCAGTATCAATGCTTTGTGATCTTGATATGGTTGTTGTCTTCGGCAAATATCGCTGTGTTGTGATTATGGAAGCTGACAATTCCAAAGTCTTCGAAGGCTTTAGGAGAGGAGATCTGTATATTGTAGATTTCTCTACAGGACCACAACCAGCCGTGTATCTACTTGCAAAAGCTTCAGAAGGCTGGCTATGGCATCGACGACTTGGTCATGCAGGCATGAGGAATCTGAACACGCTTGCGAAGAAGAAGCATGTCATTGGCATTGAGAATGTCAAATTCCTCAAGGATCACTTATGCAGAGCATGTGAAGCCGGAAAAATGACCAAGGCCAAGCATCCAGCAAAGACTATCATGACTACTACACGTCCATTCGAATTGCTTCACATGGACCTCTTCGGACCTAATCATTATTCAGCAGTCACTAATGATGCATCTTTATATGGTTTTGTCATTGTTGATGATTATTCTCGATATACATGGGTACACATTGTTACTTACAAACATGAAGTGCAGGAAGTCTTCAAACGATTTTCCTCGAGGGCTTCAAACAACTTTGGTGTGAAGATCAAGCATATCAGAAGTGACAATGGAACTGAGTTCAAGAATTCTGGTCTTGATGCTTATCTTGATGAACTTGGTATTACTCATGAGTTATCTGCTCCCTATACTCCTCAGCAGAATGGCGTCGTGGAGCGCAAGAACAGAACTCTTGTTGAGATGGCTCGCACTATGCTTGATGAATACAAAACGCCTCAACGTTTTTTGATTGATGCAATTGATACTGCCTGCCACATCATCAACAGAGTATATCTTCACAAATTCTTCAAGAAGACTGCCTATGAACTCCTCACTGACAAGAAACCCAATGTGAGTTATTTCAAAGTCTTCGGTGCTAAATGTTAGATTAGAGATCCTCACCACAACTCTAAATTTGCACCGAAAGCACATGAAGGTTTTATGCTTGGTTACGGAAAGGACTCGCACACCTACAGAGTCTTCAACATTGTTCTTCACAAGATTGTTGACACTGTAGATGTGCGGTTTGATGAAACTAATGGCTCGCAACGAGAGCACCTACCTTCTGTGTTAGATGAACCAACACCAGAAGATGCTATCAAGCTCAAGGCAACTGAGGATGTCATTCCGACTGAAGAATCTGCTGAAGAATTCATTCCTGTTCATGAAGAACGTCGAGCTGATGCACCTGAAGAACATGATGAGGAAAATGGTGCTGAAGAAAATGCTGATCAAAATCCTCAGCGACAACCAACTCATCCACGCGTTGCAAAAGAAGTGCAAGTGGAGAAGATCATGGATGACATTAGCGCACCAGGTCCTCTCACACGCTCAAAAGCCTCACACTTATCTAACTTTTGTGGGCACTATGCTTTTGTCTCTATCACAGAGCCCACTAAGGTAGATGAAGCATTTCTGGAGCTGGAGTGGATTCAGGCTATGCAAGAAGAATTACATCAGTTCGAGCTGAACAATGTCTGGGAATTGGTCAATCGCCCAGATCCTCGCAAGCATAATATCATTGGCACAAAGTGGATCTACCGCAACAAGCAAGATGAAAATGGCCTTGTGGTGAGGAATAAGGCACGACTAGTAGCTCAAGGCTACGCACAGGTTGAAGGAATTGATTTCGATGAAACTTTTGCACCTGTTGCTAGACTTGAGGCTATTCGCATTTTACTTGCCTATGCTAACCATCATGATATCATCTTATATCAAATGGATGTGAAAAGTGCATTCCTCAATGGTAAGCTTGAGGAAGAAGTATATGTTGCTTAACCCCCAGGTTTTGAAGATCCCAAGAATCCTGACAAAGTCTTCAGACTCAATAAGGCCCTCTATGGCCTCAAGCAAGCCCCTCGGGCGTGGTATGATACATTGAAGGAATTCTTCGTGAAGAATGGCTTCACACCCGGTTCACTCGACCCTACTCTCTTTACTAAATCATATGATGGTGAACTGTTTGTGTGCCAAATATATGTTGATGATATTATCTTTGGCTGTACTAACCAACGATATAGTGATGAATTTGCCTATATGATGAGTGAAGAATATCAAATGTCTATGATGGGAGAGTTGAAATTCTTCTTAGGTCTTCAAATTCGTCAGCAGCGAAATGTCATATTCATATCTAAGGAGAAATACCTCAAAGATGTACTGAGGAAATTCGGCATGCAAGAGTGCAAAGGCGTCAAAATTCCTATGCCCACAAATGGTCATCTATGCACTGATGAAAATGGTATTGACTTCGATCACAAGGTATACCACTCCATGATTGGTTCTTTATTGTACTTATGTGCATCTAGGCCAGATATAATGCTTAGTGTTTGCATGTGTGCCCGATTTCAAGCTGCACCGAAGGAATCACACCATAAGGCTGTGAAGCATATTCTTCGATATCTAGCTCACACACCGACACTAGGATTATGGTACCCCAAGGGCTCTGCTTTTGATCTCATTGGATATTCTGACTCTGACTATGCTGGTGATCGTGTGGACCGCAAGTCAACATCTAGCACTTGTCATTTCCTCGGACGATCTTTGGTCTGTTGGTCCTCGAAGAAACAGAACTGCGTATCACTGTCTACTGCTGAAGCTGAATACATTGCTGCTGGCTCATGCTGTGCTCAACTGCTTTGGATGAAGCAAACCCTCAAGGACTATGGCGTCAACGTGAAGAATGTGCCTCTCCTCTGTGACAATGAGAGTGCCATCAAGATTGCTCACAACACAGTTCAGCACTCGAAGACTAAGCACATCCAGATTCGTCATCATTTTCTTCGTGATCATGTGTTGAAGGGCGATATCTCCATCGAGCATGTGAAGACTGAAGAACAGCTAGCTGATATCTTCACTAAGCCCTTGGATGAGAAGAGATTTAGCAAGTTGCAGTGTGAGCTAAATATCTTAGAATCTTCGAATGTTCTTTGAAAAGGACACACATCCTAACCCTTATGCAGAATTGATGACTTAGATGTGCAACACATGAAGAAACGTTTTTCTTCAATCAATGAAGAATAACACTCTAATTGTGAAGAAATTAATGAAGAATTTGATTCTCAGAACCCTACGACAATTGTACGCGGTGTCTGAAATCATCATTCTTATACGGTGGGTTATGCCACCACAAAAGTTGAAAATCTTCAATTTGAGTTTTTCCTCATTTTTGAAATTCTTCAGTCTTACAAATTCTTCAACTTTGCAAAATCTCCAATGTTTCTGTCGTTTTTCTTCATTGGCTATATATATATATATATATATATATATATATATATATATATATATATATATATATATATATATGTGAGTTTATGTCCTCTACAGCATTCACTTATTGCTATTTCTTCAAGTTGCGATTTCTGCTAAGTGAATGTGATCGGACCCTTCCCCCTCTATGCTATACTCAACCCAATCTATTCACAAATTCTTCATGTGCGTTCTGATTGAAACTCGTTCAAAGTCTTCACTGTGTCCTTGTCAGCTGAAGAAATTGCGAACGAATTTTTTTTTAAAAAAAAAACAAATCTTATCCAGATTTTCGGTTTTACCGCTCAAACCGTTCCGCATCCCACGATGCATTAGTTTATTCACCCACGATCTTACATGATCTCATCTGCACAGTATGTGGGTGACACATGTCGCGTGAAGAAGAAAGGGCAGGGGAATGTTCGTCCCAAAATCTTCGGGCGAACAGTTTTTACCGTGGCTATAAATACCCCTCTCCCTTCCTTACTTCATTTACTCCGCTCGGTCGCTGTCTCTCGCTCGAGCTCTCCTCAAACCCTAGCGCCGCCGCTACTCCATCGCCGTCGGTGAGGAAGAGCTTCACTGCCTTGACCTCGTCACCGTCGTACTCGCGCCGGCTGCGGAAATCTTCACTCCGCCGCCGCCGTAGCTGTCTCCCTCTGCCAAGTTAGGGCGTGGGAGATCTAACGTGACGAACTTCACCACGGTTCATCTCTGTTCATCGTGTTCTTTAGTCCGGGTAATTAAAAGTCACTTTTATTACTCGCTTTGATTCTCAAACTTTTCTGAAAATCTTCAAAGGTGTTTTATTCTTCAAATCTTCACATATGAACACCTCACACACTGTGTGCTCTTGATTCATCTCTCTAAGCACTCATTTCTTCAAGATTCCTCAATTGTGCGGATTTTCAATCTGTACAACTCTGGAACCTAAGACAAGAACGCTTAGTGAAATTCCTCAAGGCTCAACTGGTCAAATTCCTCAAAACTTCTCTTTTTCAAAAAATCTTCTGAGAACGCATATGACCTCTCCAAATTCCTCGCACCTACACTCTGTTCACAGGTACTCATGTCCGCTGCTGAATCACTAGGTTCTCATCAACTTAACTCATTTGCAGCGTTCCTCGAAGAAAAACTGCATACTTCTTCAGAGTGTTCTATTGTTCAAATTCCTCATCTGAAGAAAATGGCAGAAGGCAAGAGATCGCAGAAAGGAGGAAAGATACCGGAGGTCATGACAGCCCTCGAAATCCCTGATGAAATATACAAAGATTATTGCACACCTGATGAAGCCAAGTTTGGCAAAGAAAACAAAAATCAGCGCAAAGTGCGCATTCAGAGGATAGAACGAAGATGGGCACGAGAATGGAGGGAATATCGCTATGTTACTCCCAAGTACATGAAGAAATTCGCCTTAAACCCTCCATGCCCAAGATCTCCATTGGCACCTGGCCAAGTCGTTGACCCCACCAGCATCAAGCGTGGTGATGACTTTCCTGAAGAATGGTCTAGGCGCCAAGCCAAATTGGCAAGACAGGCCAAGGAGGCAGTGAGGAAATTCAATGAGGATTCTGCTACTGCTGCTGCCGCTGAGACCTCGGTCAAGCCGAGGAAATCAATGCCGAAGAAGCCTGCTCGCAAGCCAAGTGCTTCACCATCAGTGCCCTCACGGCCCAGTTCCTCAGCCGCGCCCTCACGGCAAATTCCTCAGTCTACTGCTGCTCCACCAAAGTCCTCAGCAGCTCCCTCCAAGTCCTCAACTCCTGTGCATCTGGCTACATGTCAAAGGACTCAGGGTTTCTCGATTGCTTCTGGTGTCTCAGCAAGTTCCTCGTCTGCACCAATGTCCTCATCAGGCCCCACTCTGCTGAAGACAAAAGCAACAGCTGGACGCGGTCCTCGGCCAAGTCCAAGGAATAAACAGGTTGCCAAGTGCCCTCTGATGACGAGGCTTCTGATGAAGAACTTGCAGAAATCATCAGAGACAGACTGGCAAAGGCCGCTAGAGCCAAAGGAACAACTGTGCCTCTGCTTTTGGATCCAAAGAAGATCCTTGGCTTCATCGACTTATGGCATCAGGATCCAAACACTCCCATGCCTGATCTGCTTCTGACTCCTGGTCAAAGTCATATGCTGAACCATTTCATCTCTAAAGAGAAATGGAAATTTGAAAAGGCTCGTGAGATAAAGAGAGCACAAGCCAGAAAGGAGAAGCTTCTGAAGAAGAACATCGTTAACCTGACTCCTGAAGAACTTCTCAAAGCTCAATCTGAGATCCAAGCTCTTAGCAAGGATTTCGATGCTTACAATGCTGATTGGCAAGGAGCCAAAGTGAGATTTGTCAATTTGACGAAGAAAATGACAACTGTTGCAGCCCCATCGCAACAAGAAAATCCTCAGGCTGCAGACTCTGCTCAGCCTGCTGAAGAACATGCCAGCACTGCTGATGACTTTCAGCCTGCTGATGAGAATACAAGTTCCAGGGCTGATGACTCCATTCCAGCCGCTGAAGAAATTCCCAGGGCATCCACTAGTGGTGCGCCTGAAGAAACTGAAGAGATCAGGGCAACTGCACCAGTTGCGCCTGAAGAAAATGAACCACAGTCCTCAGCTCCTCCTGCGCCAACACCAACTCCAATTCTTCCTTCTGCCTATGAAGTGAAGAAGACCAAGGCTGCAGAATGAGCTGCAGTGAAGAAGAGGAAGGCATCAGCTGCGTCAAATTCTTCGGCTGCGAAGAAAATGAAGCCAATGACCAGCTCGCTTGAAAATCCCATTGATGCCGTTCCCATTTCCTCCATGTCGTCTAAGGAAATTGTTCCTTATGGAGAAGACTACAAGATCCCAAGCGGATCTGATGAAGAAAATCACTCTGTTGCTACCTCAGAACAGTTTGATGAAGAAATTGAAGTGGAAGCATTCCCTTCACCGCCAGTCGTTTCCTCACCCATGCATTAGTTCACAGCTGAAGAGGCTGGTGTTGAGGAAATTGAAAAATAAGATGAAGACGTGGATATTGGATGCACTACACCAGTGATGAACGATGACTTTTGGGAAAGTCAGCATCCACATACTCCTCTCTTCACTCCAATTCAACAAATTCCTCAGTCCCCGGCTACAACTGTTCAAATGGGCTCTGAAGAAACTCATCCCACATCGTCTGTTCATGAAGAAATTCCAGCCGCTAGTGCTGAAGAACCTACTGGTGATCCCCAAACTGCACAAGAAGAGGAACCAGAAATTCCTCAGCCTGAAGCACCTGAGATCGCGATTCCTGAGGTTGTGCTGCAAATCACTGACATCCCTCTGCCCAAACCAAAGAATCCGTTCTCGAGCAAGCAAAAATTCAAGGCTGAAGACTTCTTTTCTGAGCATGTGTTCTTCACTGATTACAAGCCATATGACTCTGCTCGCATAAGGAAAAGACGCTTCTGGACTGCTACTCAAGCCAACTTCTATTCCTCAGTGCTCTTTGACAAGGACAAAATCTTCAATCATGAGCATATTCCTCATGTGGATATGGAATCTCTGCCGTGCTTCGAGCCAGTTCTCCGAGTTATTCACGACGCAGGACTACTGAATTTCTGCACTGATATCTGTGATTGGAATGAAGAACTCATTCTTCAGTTCTATGCCACTTTGCATATCACCGGAGATGCTGAAGATGTCAATTCATGGGTGCTGGATTGGATGACAGAAAACACTCACTACAAGGCACCAGCAACTGAATTGCTTCGTGTCCTTCCTCTTGATCCTCCCCATGACAGTGCATGTTGCATTTACAATGACCGCGAACTGACTAATCATTATATGCAAGTGCTCATGAAGCCTTTGAAGCCAGGGTAGGCCCCTCGAACCAAATTCCTCGTCAAGGAACTGATGTATGTGCCTTGGACTGTCTATCGAATCCTGATGAAGACAATGAGTCCCATCAAAGGCCACGACTCAAATGATGAAGATGTCGTTGGCATCATGAAGAACATGCTTTTCAACATCATTCATGGCGTTCCCGTCAACTTCCATGATTTCTTCATGAGGACTCTGGCCAATGTTGCAATGTCACCTTTTGAGCTGAAGCCCTATGCGCCTTGGATTATGAGATTCATAAGGGCAAGATCTTCACTGAATTACAAGGCTGACACTCTGAACCATGGTAGCTACTTGCCGCCCATTGAAGTCCTCAAGCGGACAGTTTCATCATCTGATGATAAGGGCAAGGCAGCTGCTGTGATTGATGAAGGCACTCGTCCATTGGATGGTCAATTCCGTCTAGCTACTTCTTACTCCACCAATGACGATTCTGCAACACATGACACTGCCGCAAATACCTCAGCTAAACAAAAGCCTCAAGCAACAGCACCCAGGGTGATGACTGACCGTGAGTTACTCCTCAGTCTTCATCAGATGGTTGATCGCAATCACAAATGGGTGAAGCGTCAATTTGCTGCAATTATTCACAACATGACCTCAACCCATAATGCAGTGAAGAAAAATCAGTATCACCTTCATGAAACCCTCAACCGCACCTGGGCTGTTCTCACTCATGTATATTCCGCGGAAGAACTGAACACTATGGGTCTCCAGGAAGCATTTGACTGGTCTGCACCACCTCCGAAGAAATTCAAGAGAGTCAAAGTTCCTGATCTGGTGGCCAGTTCTTATTCTTCATCGCGTGAAACTGATGAACATGAAGATTTGGACGACACTGCGGCAGGCCCTACTACAACGACAAACCCCGACAATGCTGGCGCTCCTCCATCAACTTGAAAATCCTCAGGGGCGTTAGTCCTTAGTTTCGACCCTTTTGGTCATTTGATGACAAAGGGGGAGAAATCTGAGTTAGTCTTCAAGCGGGTTTATATTATGGGCGTTTTGTTAAGTTACAACTCTCGTTCTTCCGAAACTTTTATTGGATCGAGTTGTAATCTTAAATCCGATGGTGCCCTGATACTTTTGGTCGTGCTCTGATGCTTTTGATGCACTGAGCTCTGAAACTTTTGATGTGCTATTCCGCATGCTTATTCCTCGTTAATATTATTGCACGCATGCTGAATCTCATCAGGCACCATATTTCATCATGCATTTCAAATTCTTCATATTATATATCAAATGCGTGTATGAATTACAAGATATAGGGGGAGATCTCCATGATTCAATTCTTCAAATGTGCATTGCCTCAAAAGCAAATTCCTCACTATGCACATATTCAGGGGGAGTTCTTCTATATCTTGCAATCAAATTCCTCAATATCAGTATTTACACTTCATATGTTTATCCCCGTTGAAAAATTAACCTATGTTGTCATCAATCACCAAAAAGGGGGAGATTGTAAGTGCATCTAGTGCCCCTTAGTGATTTTGGTGTATTGAAGACTTATAGGTTAAGTAACTGATGCGTCTGTGAGTGTACACAGGTCTATAAGTCTATGAGGAGTTTGATATTTACAGAGAAAGTCGACCCCTAAAAATGAAGTTCTTCAACTGAAGACTTTGATATTCTGAAGACTTTCTGAAGACTTTGAAAGTGAAGAAATTGGTGTGACCTTGAAGACTTGATATTCATTCGAGGAATATGAAGCGTGAAGACTTTTGTTTTCGTAGTTTCATTTTCTCTTTCTTGAGTCATAGGAAACACCGTACTGTTAAAGGGGGTCGAGGAAATACTAAGGAAAAATTTCCATGTGATGCTCAACTCAAAATCCTACATCTACCAATCCCTTCAAGTGAAGCCATTGGAAATCTCATACAGTTCAGTCAATTTCTTCAGTGACAGAGACGCAGTTCTTCTGGTCACTGAGGACTTTGCTCTGACTGAGGAGTTAGGAATTCGCCAGTGTGAATTGCCTACACAGTGAGGAACATGATAGCCCTGAGGAATTTGAGAGTCAAATTTCCGACCGTTGATGTGCTGCGCGCCGGCTGTCCAAAATATCTTATCCACCTAACGGTCATATCATTGAAGGGCATTTATGTCTTATCATGTCGGGCTGCTCCCTAGGCTATAAATAGCCGCCCCCTACAACCACTAGCTGGTTGGCTGCTCCGAGAGAACTTGACACTTGTCATTTGAGAGCAACCCATCCTCCGAGGACTTTGAGCGAAAATCATCAAGTGAGGAAAATCCCAAAACCAAACCCCCACAAACCCAAAGTGATTGAGCATCACTGAAGAAATTGATCCTGCGTGGATCCGACGCTTGTTACCTTTGAAGACTATGCTTCTTCTAGACGGTTAGGCGTCAAGGTCTAGAGCATCCAAGAGGAATTATGGATCGCCGAGTGACCAAATCTGTGAAGGTTTGGAAGTCACCTGAAGACTTACCACGAGTGATTGGACGAGGCCTGCGTGGTCTTAGTTCAAGGAGAATACGGTGAGGACTGGGTGTCCTGAGTTGCGGCTCAGAGACTAGGTGTCCGGGACTGTGTGTCTGCGAGTTTAAATACTCAGCCGCTCCAACCAGACGTACAACTGAGACAGCAGTTGGAACTGGTTTACCAAATCATTGTCTTCACCAACTAACTGGTTCTATTTCCTTAACTCTTCCATTTCCTCATTACTGTGTTGACTATTGTTCATATCTGTGCTTGAAGACTTTGGCTGAAGACTTTCACAAATTCCTCAGTTCAATTTCTTCAGTCTATTTGTCTTCATCTTTTTATCCCGTGTTTATGCTTTCTGTACTCTGTGCTAGTCCTCATTTCAGCATGATGACTATGTTTGTATCCTGTTATATTTACTTCTGAGTACTTATTCCGCTGCAAGTAGTTCTTCGCTAAGGAATTTCCTCACCAGCAAATTCCTCAGTGAAGAATTCATAAAAATCGCCTATTCACCCCCCCTCTAGTCGATATAACGCACTTTCACGATACAAGTCATACTGCTTACCAGCATGTCATACTTTGGTTCGGCGGTATTGTGAGATGAAGCGGCCCGGACCGACATTACGCGTACGCTTACGCGAGACTGGTTTCACCGTTACGAGCACTCGTGCTTAAAGGTGGCTGGCGGGTGTCTGTCTCTCTCACTTTAGCTGAATCGAGTGTGGCTACGCCCGGTCCTTGCGAAGGTTAAAACAGCACCAACTTGACGAACTATCATTTTGGTTTTTGATGCGTAGGTAAGAACGGTTCTTGCTAAGCCCATAGCAGCCACGTAAAATTTGCAACAACAAAGTAGAGGACGTCTAACTTGTTTTTGCAGGGCATGTTGTGATGTGATATGGTCAAGACATGATGCTATATTTTATTGTATGAGATGATCATGTTTTGTAACTGAAGTTACCGGCAACTGGCAGGAGCCATATGGTTGTCGCTTTATTGTATGAAATGCAAACGCCCTGTAATTGCTTTACTTTATCACTAAGCGGTAGCGATAGTCATAGAAGCAATAGATGGCGTAACAACAACGATGCTACGATGGAGATCAAGGTGTCGTGCCGGTGACAATGGTGATCATGAGGGTGCTTCGAAGATGGAGATCACAAGCACAAGATGATAATGGCCATATCATATCACTTATATTGATTGCATGTGATGTTTATCCTTTATGCATCTTATCTTGCTTTGATTGACGGTAGCATTTTAAGATGATCTCTCACTAATTATCAAGAAGTGTTCTCCCTGAGTATGCACCGTTGCGAAAGTTCTTCGTGCTGAGACACCACGTGATGATCGGGTGTGATAAGCTCTACGTTCAAATACAACGGGTGCAAAACAGTTGCGCACGCGGAATACTCAGGTTATACTTGACGAGCCTAGCATATACAGATATGGCCTCGGAACACGAAGACCGAAAAGTCGAACGTGAATCATATAGTAGATATGATCAACATAGTGATGTTCACCATTGAAACTACTCCATCTCACGTGATGATCGGACATGGTTTAGTTGATATGGATCACGTAATGACTTAGAGGATTAGAGGGATGTCTATCTAAGTGGGAGTTCTTAAGTAATATGATTAATTGAACTTAAATTTATCATGAACTTAGTCCTGGTAGTATTTTGCAAATTATGTTGTAGATCAATAGCTCGCGTTGTTGCTTTCATATGTTTATTTTGATATGTTCCTAGAGAAAACTGTGTTGAAAGATGTTAGTAGCAATGATGCAGATTGGATCCGTGATCTGAGGTTTATTCTCATTGCTGCACAGAAGAATTATGTCCTTAATGCACCGCTAGGTGACAAACCTATTGCAGGAGCAAATGCAGACGTTATGAACGTTTGGCTAGCTCAATATGATGACTACTTAATAGTTTAGTGCACCATGCTTAATGGCTTAGAATCGGGACTTCAAAGACGTTTTAAACGTCATGGGCCATATGAGATGTTCCAGGAATTGAAGTTAATATTTCAAGAAAATACCCGAGTTGAGAGATATGAAGTCTCCAACAAGTTCTATAGCTAAAAGATGGAGGAGAATCGCTCAACTAGTGAGCATGTGCTCAGACTGTCTGGGTACTTCAATCGCTTGAATCAAGTGGGAGTTAATCTTCCAGATAAGATAGTGATTGACAGAATTCTGTAGTCACCATCATTAAGTTACTAGAACTTCATGATGAACTATAGTATGCAAGGGATGACAAAACGATTCCCGAGCTCTTCGTGATGTTGAAATCGACGAAGGTAGAAATCAAGAAAGAGCATCAAGTGTTGATGATTGACAAGAACACTAGTTTCAAGAGAAGGGCAAAGGGAAAGAAAGGGACTTCAAGTGGAAAGACAAGCAAGTTGTCACTCCTGCGAAGAAGCCCAAAACTGGACCATAGCCTGAAACTGAGTGTTTACACTGCAAAGGAAATGGTCACTGGAAGCGGAAATGCCCTGAATATTTGGTGGATAAGAAGGATGGCAAAGTGAACAAGGGTATATTTGATATACAGACTATTGATGTGTGCCTTACTAGTGTTTATAGTAGCCCCTGAGTATTTGATACTTGTTCGGTTGCTAAGATTAGTAACTCGAAACAGGAGTTACAGAATAAACAGAGACTAGTTGAAGGGAAAGTGACGATGAGTGTTGGAAGTAGTTCCAAGATTGATATGATCATCATCGCACACTCCCTATACTTTCGGGATTAGTGTTAAACCTAAATAAATGTTATTTGGCGTTTGCATTGAGCATGAATATGATTTGATCATGTTTATTGCAATACGGTTATTCATTTAAAATCATAGAATAATTGTGGTTCTGTTTACATGAATAAAACCTTCAATGGTCATACACCCAATGAAAATAGTTTGTTGGATCTCGATCGTAGTGATACACATATTCATAATATTGAGGCCAAAAGATGCAAAGTTAATAATGATAGTGCAACTTATTTGTGGCACTGCCGTTTGGGTCTATTGGTGTAAAGCGCATGAAGAAACTCCATAAAGATGGGTTTTCGGAATCACTTGGTTATGAATCATTTGATGCTTGCGAACCATGCCTTTTGGGCAAGATGACTAAAACTCCGTTCTCCGGAACAATGGAACAAGCTACTGACTTATTGGAAATAATACATACCGATGTATGCGATCCAATGAGTGTTGATGCTCATGGCAAGTATCATTATTTTCTGACCTTCACAAGATGATTTGAGCAGATATGGGTATATCTACTTGATGAAACATAAGTCTGAAATAGTTGAAAGGTTCAAAGAATTTCAGAGTGAAGTGGAAAATCATCGTAACAAGAAAATAAAGTTTCTACAATCTGATCGTGGATATGAATATTTGAGTTACGAGTTTGGTCTTCAATTAAAACAATGTGGAATAGTTTCACAGCTCACGCCACCTGGAACACCACAAACATTATGGTGTGTCTGAATGTCGTAACCGCACTTTATTTGATATGGTGCGATCAATGATGTCTCTTACCGATTTACCAATATCGTTTTGGGGTTATGCATTAGAGACAACTGCATTCACGTTTAATAGGGCACCATCTAAATCCGTTGAGACGACACCGTATGAACTATGGTTTAGCAGTAAACCAAAGTTGTCGTTTCTTAAAGTTTGGGGCTGCGATGCTTATGTGAAAAAGTTTCATCCTGATAATCTCAAACCCAAATCGGAGAAGTGCGTCTTCATAGAATACCCAAAGGAAACTGTTGGGTACACCTTCTATCACAGATCCGAAGGCAAGATATTCGTTGCTAAAATGGATCCTTTCTAGAGAAGGACTTTCTCTCGAAAGAAGTGAATGGGAGGAAAGTAGAACTTGATGAGGTAACTGTATCTTATCCTGAATTGGAAAATAGTTCATCACTGAAATCAGTTCCAGTGATTCCTACACCAATTAGTAAGGAAGCTAATGATGATGATCATGAAACTTCTGATTAAGTTACTACAGAACCTCGTAGGTCTTCCAGAGTACGGTCCGCACCAGAGTGGTACGGTAATCCTGTTCTGAAAGTCATGTTACTAGACCATGATAAACCTACGAACTATGAGGAAGCTATGATGAGCCCAGATTCCGCAAAATGGTTTAAGGCCATGAAATCTGAGATGGGATCCAGGTATGAGAACAAAGTATGGACTTTGGTGGACTTGCCCGATGATCGGCAAGCCATAGAAAATAAATGGATCTTTCAAGAGGAAGACGAACACTGATAGTAGTGTTACTATCTACAAAGCTCGACTTGTTGTGAAAGGTTTTTCAACAAGTTCAAGGTGTTGAATACAATGAGATTTTCTCACTCGTATCGATGCTTAAGTCTGTTCGAATCATGTTAGCAATTGTCACATTTTATGAAATCTGGCAAAAGGATGTCAAAACTGCATTCCTTAATGAATTTATTAAAGAAGAGTTGTATATGATGCAACCAGAAGGTTTTGTCAATCCTAAAGGTGCTAACAAAGTGTGCAAGCTCCAGCGATCCATTTATGGACTGGTGCAAGCCTCTCGGAGTTGGAATATACGCTTTGATGAGTTGATCAAAGCATATGGTTTTATACAGACTTTTTGAGAAGCATGTATTTACAAGAAAGTGAGTGGGAGCTCCGTAGCATTTCTAATATTATATGTGGGTGACATATTGTTGATTGGAAATGATATAGAAATTCTGGATAGCATGAAAGGATACTTGAAAAAGAGTTTTTCAAAGCAAGACCTCGGTGAAGCTGCTTACACATTGAGCATCAAGATCTATATAGATAGATCAAGACGCTTGATAAGATTTTTCAATGAGTACATACCTTGATAAATTTTTGAATAGTTCAAAATAGAACAGTCAAAGAAGGAGTTCTTGCCTGTGATGCAAAGGTGTGAAGTTGAGTAAGACTCAAGACCCGACCATGGCAGAAAATAGAAAGAGAATGAAAAGTCATTCCCTATGCCTTAGTTATAGGTTCTATAAAGTATGCTATGCTGTGAACCATACCTATTGTATACCTTGCTCTGAGTTTGACAAAGGAATACAATTTTGATCTAAGAGTAGATCACTGGACAGCGGTCAAGAATATCCTTAGTGAGAACTAAGGAGATGTTTCTCGATTATGGAGGTGATAAAAGAACCCGTCGTAAAAAGTTACAACGATGCAAGCTTTTACACCAATCCAGATGACTCTGAGTCTCAATCTGGATACATATTGAAAGTGGGAGCAATTAGCTAGAGTAGCTCTGTGTAGAGCATTGTGGACATAGAATATTTGCAAAATACATACGGCTCTGAATATGACAGACCCATTGACTAAACTTCTCTCACAAGCAAAACATGATCATACCTTAATACTCTTTGGGTGTTAATCACATAGCAATGTGAACTAGATTATTAACTCTAGTAAACCCTTTGGGTGTTGATCACATGATGATGTGAACTATGGGTATTAATCACATACAGATGTGAATATTGGTGTTAAATCACATGGCGATGTGAACTAGATTATTGACTCTAGTGCAAGTGGGAGACTGAAGGAAATATGCCCTAGAGGCAATAATAAAGTTATTATTTATTTCCTTATATCATGATAAATGTTTATTATTCATGCTAGAATTGTATTAACCGGAAACATAATACATGTGTGAATACATAGACAAACATAGTGTCACTAGTATGCCTCTACTTGACTAGCTCGTTTATCAAAGATGGTTATGTTTCCTAGCCATGGACAAAAGAGTTGTCATTTGATTAACGGGATCACATCATTAGGAGAATGATGTGATTGACATGACCCATTCCGTTAGCCTAGCACTTGATCGTTTAGTCTATTGCTATTGCTTTCTTCATGACTTATACATGTTCCTATAACTATGAGATTATGCAACTCCCGTTTACCGGAGGAACACTTTGGGTACTGCCAAACGTCACAACGTAACTGGGTGATTATAAAGGAGTACTACAGGTGTCTCCGAAGGTACATGTTGAGTTGGCGTATTTCAAGATTAGGTTTTGACACTCCGATTGTCGGAGAGGTATCTCTAGGCCCTCTCGGTAATGCACATCACTATAAGCCTAGCAAGCAATGTGACCAATGAGTTGGTTACGGGATGATGCATTACGTAACACGTAAAGAGACTTGCCGGTAACGAGATTGAACTAGGTATTGGATACCGACGATCGAATCTCGGGCAAGTAACATACCGATGACAAAGGGAACAACGTATGTTGTTATGCGGTTTGACCGATAAAGATCTTCGTAGAATATGTAGGAACCAATATGGGCATCCAGGTTCCGCTATTGGTTATTGACCGAGAATAGTTCTAGGTCATGTCTACATAGTTCTCGAACCCGTAGGGTCCGCACGCTTAAGGTTTCGATGACAGTTATATTATGAGTTTATGAGTTTTGATGTACCGAAGGAGTTCGGAGTCCCGGATGAGATTGGGGACATGACGAGGAGTCTCGAAATGGTCGAGACGTAAAGATCGATATATTGGACGACTATATTCGGACTTCGGAAAGGTTCCGAGTGATTCTGGTATTTTTTGGAGTACCGGAGAGTTACGGGAATTCGCCGGGGAGAAGTATTGGGCCTTATTGGGCCATGCGGGAAAGAGAGAGGCGCTGCCTAGGGCAGGCCGCGCCCCCCCCCAAGGCCTAGTCCGAATTGGACTAGGGGGAGGGGCCGCACCCCCTCCTTCCTTCCCTTCTCTCTTCCCCTTCCTTGTCTCCTACTCCTACTACATGGAAGGACTCCTAGTTGGACTAGGAAAGGGGGAATCCTACTCCCGGTGGGAGTAGGACTCCCCATGGCGCGCCCCTCCTAGGGCCGGCCTCCTCCTCCCTCCCTCCTTTATATACGGAGGCAGGCGGGCATCCCATGACACACAAGTTGATCTACGGATCGTTCCTTAGCCGTGTGCGGTGCCCCCTTCCACCATATTCCACCTCGGTCATATCGTCGCGGAGTTTAGGCGAAGCCCTGCGCCGGTAGAACATCATCATCGTCACCACGCCGTCGTGCTGATGGAACTCATCCCCGAAGCTTTGCTGGATCGGAGCCCGGGGATCGTCATCAAGCTGAACGTGTGCTGAACTCGGAGGTGTCGTACGTTCGGTGCTTGGATCGGTCGGATCGTGAAGACGTACGACTACATCAACCGCGTTGTGCTAACGCTTCCGCTTACGGTCTACGAGGGTACGTGGACAACACTCTCCCCTCTCGTTGCTATGCCATCACCATGATCTTGCGTGTGCGTAGGAATTTTTTTGAAATTACTACGTTCCCCAACAGTAGCATGAGTGAAAGCACATTAGTATTGTTACTTATACTCATACAACATTATTGTTTTAACTGAACTAAGCATCCAACAGTGTGTGAACAACTAACCATGGACTCAATCAAAATAATGTTTGAACTGAAACTACACATGTAGCCATAATCCAACTGTCCATGTGAAATCGAAGAGAAGTAACCAACTATTTTTTATTATTTTGTATTTCTCATGACAGAGAGCCTGCCATGCTAATGTTTTGAAATCAATACAGTAACTGTAACCACATGCATATATTTGAGCATTGGAAAAATATACGAGCACATGCCTTTCTTCTCATACCAAGTGCATCTACATTAAAAATATGAGAACATGCCTTTTTTCGAGAAACGACAAGTTTCAGTATGGGCTCCAATGATTTGGACGTCCACTTAAACAAAGCTAACCAGTATATTAGAATTTGAGAATAGCCGTGCACCACCTCATGACAACATAAGTAATAGATGTTGTTGCTGGCCATGACATGTGTCATGCACCATTTTGACAAACCAAATGACAAAAAAAAATTGGATCTACTATTAACTCAATTCGGTTTCGAAGGTAATGTTGGTTCAAGCGAGAAGTGCAACCTGCAATACTCTGGGCATGAAAAGGACACGCAAAATTGGTCAGTCGCAATCATGTGTATGTGTGACCCTTAAAAAACTGCAGTTTCAAATAGCAAAAGAGATTTGAAGCTATTATTGTGGAAATGTACAAACCAAAGAGGCGCTAAATACAAATACAGAACGACAACATAGCACAATGTGCTTGAGACCAGAACTGCATTTGAATGGGCTCAGATTCGCCTTTGCTCGATCATGACCCTTCCCCTAGTGTATCCATCACCAGATCAATATGTTCTTACAAGGGTGAAACTGCCCTGGTTATCACTCATCAGAAATGACCATCCAAGGACAGAGCTACTAAAATAAGCACATGATCAAAATGGCTCAAAGAAACGAGGGGGGTCCAACTTAATACCCACAAGTGCCTCAATTGCTCGAGAGCATGCTTATATATGCCATAATCGATCATCATAGCCCTGCGCAAGCTAAGAGTAACTCTAGCGGGCTCGCCAAAATGGAAAGTCCATCCAGCACAGAACAGTTCAACAACCACAAACTGGTTAATCACAAAGCCATGCATCATTCGGACGAGGTGAACCGAGGGCGAGATCCAACAGCCCAGGTTGCATCAGGAAAAAGATCCGACGGCCGTGAGTGCCTGAGCTCTGAGAGAGCTCAAGCATGGATCCACAACTACAGAGCATCAACCAGACAAGCACTCCAATACAAACATTAACCAGCCTAAAGACGTTGTTATTAGAAACATGACACCGTGGTTTCTGCTGGTTTATCAACAAATTAAAACAAGCCATTGAACCGACAACTTGCTTACTTTTAACCAGATGAAATCAAGGACCACTCAAAAAAAGTCAAGAACAACTTATATGCAATAAAGGTATGAGAGAGAAGAAATATTCACATAAGACGGCTATAAACACTGGAGCAAAAATAAGAAACACCTTTAAATACAAATAAAAAGGGTTGAGGGTTCAATGCATAGTGGGCTCAGATTTGCCTTTCCTCGATCATATAATCTACCCCCGCCATCTCTTGTCACCAGATTAATCTGTTTATACAGAGGAGCTGCCCTGGTTATCACTCAACAAGAATGACCATCCAAGGACAGAACAATAAGTATCACATGATCAAAAAGGATTCTAGAGACAAGAGGGAGGACCCAACTTGATACCCATAGGTGCCTTGATTGCTCAAAGGCACACTTATTTCAGCCACAACGAATCATCATCGCCCTAGCAAGGATGGCTTCCGACCGGTGGGGCACGTACGAATAAAAAGGGTTCAGGGTTCAATGCATATGGGCTCAGATTTGCCTTTCCTCATCATATAATCTACCCCATCATCTCTTATCACCAGATCAATCTGTTTATACAGTGGAGCTGCCCTGGTTATCACTCAATAAGAATGACCATCCAAAGGACAGAACAATAAGTATCATAGGATCAAAAAGGATTCTAGAGACAAGAGGGAGGACCCAACTTGATACCCACGGCTAATCATCATCGCCCTAGCAAGAATGGCTTCCGACCGATGTGGCACGTGAATCAAACGTGGTGGGGCAGGCTATTTACGCGCGGTGGCACGATCGAGGTGAATCTGTTCATTGCAACAGTAACTATTTTTTATCCGACGGACAAGATCATTCCAGGGCTCGATCCGACGGCCCAGATCCGATCAAGCACACAGATCCAACGGCCAGGAATCGAAATGGCTGAGGAGCCGGGAGGATGACCGGCATCCTTATTTCTGGATGAGTACAAAAGTCATTCATGCCAACCACAAAAAGGAAATAATCTGCAATGCAAGGCTAATATGATTTATCTATTGCCAATCACTGTATCCATTTAAATTATGATCTGAACATATGTACTTTCCAGTCACATGGCATCATCTTTTTAACTGAACTAAACCTCCAAAGTTATGTCAATGATTAAATATGGCATTAATGTAAAATATGGAAATGTGGTGGTTTATTTGGGTCAAAAAAGGCAAACAACACAACACAGAGTATCCAATTAAGCATAGCAATTAACAATCAGGGATAATAATGAGGGAACTCTGAAAATGGATAGATCACCTCACATAATGATTATCTCAGCATACCTAGGCTAGGCAAGTGAAACCGACAATAAGGGTAAATAGAGCAGCCGTTCCCTTGGCAGTGGCCAGAAATGCTTAAAACCCACTAAACACCAACGCTGTGTTGGGGAACGTAGTAATTTCAAAAAATTTCCTACGCACACGCAAGATCATGGTGATGACATAGCAACGAGAGGGGAGAGTGTTGTCCACGTACCCTCGTAGACCGTAAGCGGAAGCGTTACCACAACACGGTTGATGTAGTCGTACGTCTTCACGATCCGACCGATCCAAGCACCGAACGTACGGCACCTCCGAGTTCAGCACACGTTCAGCTCGATGACGATCCCCGGGCTCCGATCCAGCAAAGCTTTGGGGATGAGTTCTGTCAGCACGACGGCGTGGTGACGATGATGATGTTCTACCGGCGCAGGGCTTCGCCTAAACTCTGCGACGATATGACCGAGGTGGAATATGGTGGAGGGGGGCACCGCACACGGCTAAGGAACGATCCGTAGATCAACTTGTGTGTCATGAGGTGCCCCCCTGCCCCCGTATATAAAGGAGCAAGGAGGAGGGGGCCGGCCAAGGGGAGAGGCGCGCCCTAGGGGAGTCCTACTCCCACCGGGAGTAGGATTCCCCCTTTCCTAGTCCAACTAGGAGTCCTTCCAAGTAGTAGGAGTAGGAGACAAGGAAGGGGAAGAGAGAAGGGAAGGAAGGAGGGGGTGCGGCCCCTCCCCCTAGTCCAATTCGGACTAGGCCATGGGGGGCGCGCGGCCTGCCCTAGGCAGCCCCTCTCTCTTTCCCGTATGGCCCAATAAGGCCCAATACTTCTCCCCGGCGAATTCCCGTAACTCTCCGGTACTCCGAAAAATACCCGAATCACTCGGAACCTTTCCGAACTCCGAATATAGTCGTCCAATATATCGATCTTTACGTCTCGACCATTTCGAGACTCCTCGTCATGTCCCCGATCTCATCCAGGACTCCGAACTCCTTCGGTACATCAAAACTTATAAACTCATAATAAAACTATCATGATAACGTTAAGCGTGCGGACCCTACTGGTTCGAGAACTATGTAGACATGACCTAGAACTATTCTCGGTCAATAACCAGTAGCGGAACCTGGATGCCCATACTGGCTCCTACATATTCTACGAAGATCTTTATCGGTCAAACCGCATAACAACATACTTTGTTCCCTTTGTCATCGGTATGTTACTTGCCCGAGATTCGATCGTCGGTATCCAATACCTAGTTCAATCTCGTTATCGGCAAGTCTCTTTACTCGTTACGTAATGCATCATTCCGTAACTAACTCATCAGCTACATTGCTTGCAAGGCTTTATAGTGATGTGCATTACCGAGAGGGCCCAGAGATACCTCTCCGACAATCGGAGTGACAAAACCTAATCTCGAAATACGCCAAATCAACATGTACCTTCGGAGACACCTGTAGTACTCCTTTATAATCACCCAGTTATGTTGTGACGTTTGGTAGTACCCAAAGTGTTCCTCCGGTAAACGGGAGTTGCATAATTCTCATAGTTACAGGAACATGTATAGGTCATGAAGAAAGCAATAGCAATATACTAAACGATCAAGTGCTAGGCTAACGGAATGGGTCATGTCAATCACATCATTCTCCTAATGATGTGATCCCGTTAATCAAATGACAACACATGTCTATGGTTAGGAAACATAACCATCTTTGATTAATGAGCTAGTCAAGTAGAGGCATACTAGTGACGTTATGTTTGTCTATGTATTCACACATGTATTATGTTTCCAGTTAATACAATTCTAGCATGAATAATAAACATTTATCATGAAATAAGGAAATAAATAATAACTTTATTATTGCCTCTAGGGCATATTTCCTTCAGTCTCCCACTTGCACTAGAGTCAATAATCTAGTTCACATCGCCATGTGTTAACATCAATATTCATATCTGTATATGATTAACACCCATAGTTCACATCATTATGTGACCAACACCCAAAGGGTTTACTAGAGTCAATAATCTAGTTCACATCGCTATGTGATTAACACCCAAAGAGTACTAAGGTGTGATCATGTTTTGCTCGTGAGAGAAGCTTAGTCAGCGGGTCTGTCATATTCAGAGCCGTATGTATTTTGCAAATATTCTATGTCTACGATGCTCTATACGGAGCTACTCTAGCTAATTGATCCCACTTTCAATATGTATCCAGATTGAGACTTAGAGTCATCTGGATCAGTGTAAAAGTTTGCACCGATGTAACTTTTACAACAAACTCTTTTATCACCTCCATAATCGAGAAACATCTCCTTAGTCCTCACTAAGGATGTTCTTGACCGCTGTCTAGTGATCCACTATTAGATCAAAATTGTATTCCTTTGTCAAACTCAGTGCAAGGTATACAATAGGTCTGGTTCACAGCATAGCATACTTTATGGAACCTATGACTGAGGCATAGGGAATGACTTTTCATTCTCTTTCTATTTTCTGCCATGGTTGGGTCTTGAGTCTTACTCAACTTTACACCTTGCAACACAGGCAAGAACTCCTTCTTTGACTGTTCCATTTTGAACTATTTCAAAAAATTTATCAAGGTATGTACTCATTGAAAAAATCTTATCAAGCGTCTTGATCTATCTTTATAGATCTTGATGCTCAATGTGTAAGTAGCTTTGCTGAGGTATTTCTTTGAAAAAACTCCTTTCAAACACTCCTTTATGCTTTGCAGAATAATTCTACATTATTTCCGATCAACAATATGTCATTCACATATATTTATCAGAAATGTTGTAGTGCTCCCACTCACTTTCTTGTAAATACAGGCTTCACCGTAAGTCTGTACAAAACTATATGCTTTGATCAACTCATCAAAGCGTATATTCCAACTCCGAGATGCTTGCACCAGTCCATAGATGGATCGCTGGAGCATGCACATTTTGTTAGCACCTTTAGGATTGACAAAACCTTCTGGTTGCATCATATACAACTTTTCTTTAAGAAAACCATTAAGGAATGCAGTTTTGACATCCATTTGCCAGATTTCATAAAATGTGGCAATTGCTAACATGATTCAGACAGACTTAAGCATCGCTACAGTTGAGAAAATCTCATTGTAGTCAACACCTTGAACTTGTCGAAAACACTTTTGCGACAAGTTGAGCTTTGTAGATAGTAACACTACTATCAGCATCTGTCTTCCTCTTGAAGATCCATTTATACAATATGGCTTGCCGATCATCGGGCAACTCCACCAAAGTCCACACTTTGTTCTCATACATGGATCCCATCTCAGATTTCATGGCCTCAAGCCATTTCGCGGAATCTGGGCTCATCATCGCTTCCTCATAGTTCGTAGGTTCATCATGGTCTAGTAACATGACTTCTAGAATAGGATTATCGTACCACTCTGGTGCGGATCTTAATCTGGAAGATCTACAAAGTTCGGTAGTAACTTGATCTGAAGCTTTATGATCATCATCATTAGCTTCCTCACTAATTGGTGTAGGAATCACTGGAACTGGTTTCTGTGATGAACTACTTTTCAATTCGGGAGAAGGTACAAATTACCTTATCAAGCTCTACTTTCCTCCCACTCACTTCTTTCGAGAGAAACTCCTTCTCTAGAAAGGATCCATTTTTAGCAACGAATGTTTTGCCTTCGGATCTGTGATAGAAGGATTACCCAACAGTTTCCTTTGGGTATTCTATGAAGATGCACTTCTCCGATTTGGGTTCGAGCTTATCAGGTTGAAAAACTTTTCCATATAAGCATCGCAACTCCAAACTTTAAGAAACGACAACTTGGGTTTCTTGCTAAACCACAGTTCATATGGTGTCGTCTCAACGGATTTAGATGGTGCCCTTTTAACGTGAATGCAGCTGTCTCTAATGCATAACCCCAAAACAATAATGGTAAATTAATAAGAGACATCATAGATCACACCATATCCAATAAAGTGCGGTTACGACGTTCGGACACACCATAACGTTGTGGTGTTCCAGGTGGCGTGAGCTGTGAAACTATTCCACATTGTTTTAATTGAAGACCAAACTCGTAACTCAAATATCCGTCTCCGCGATCAGATCGCAGAAACTTTATTTTCTTGTTACGATGATTTTTCCACTTCACTCTGAAATTCTTTGAACCTTTCAACTATTTCAGACTTATGTTTCATCAAGTAGATCTACCCATATCTGCTCAAATCATCTTGTGAAGGTCAGAAAATAACGATACTTGCCACGAGCATCAACACTCATTGGATCGCATACATCGGTATGTATTATTTCCAATAAGTCAGTAGCTTGTTCCATTGTTTCGGAGAACGGAGTTTTAGTCATCTTGCCCAAAAGGCACGGTTCGCAAGCATCAAATGATTCATAACCAAGTGATTCCAAAAATCCATCTTTATGGAGTTTCTTCATGCGCTTTACACCGATATGACCCAAACGGCAGTGCCACAAATAAGTTGCACTATCATTACTAACTTTGCATCTTTTGGCATCAATATTATGAATATGTGTATCACTATGATCGAGATCCAATAAACTATTTTCATTGGGTGTATGACCATCGAAGGTCTTATTCATGTAAACAGAATAACAATTATTCTTTAACTTCAAATGAATAACCGTATCGCAACAAACATGATCAAATCATATTCATGCTCAACGCAAATGCTAAATAACATTTATTTAGGTTTAACACTAATCCCAAAAGTATAGGGAGTGTGTGATGATGATCATATCAATCTTGGAACTACTTCCAACACTCATCGTCACTTCCCCTTCAACTAGTCTATGTTTATTCTGTAGCTCCTGTTTCGAGTTACTAATTTTAGCAACCTAACAATTATCAAATACTCAGGGGCTACTATAAACACTAGTAAGGTACACATTAATAATCTGTATATCAAATATACCCTTGTTCACTTTGCCATCCTTCTTATCCACCAAATATTCAGGGCATTTCCGCTTCCAGTGACCATTTCCTTTGCAGTGTAAGCACTAAGTTTCAGGCTATGGTCCAGCTTTGGGCTTCTTCGCAGGAGTGACAACTTGCTTGTCTTTCCACTTGAAGTTCTCTTTCTTTCCCTTTGCCCTTTTCTTGAAACTAGCGGTCTTGTCAATCAACACTTGATGCTCTTTCTTGATTTCTACCTTCGTCGATTTCAACATCACGAAGAGCTTGGGAATCATTTTCGTCATCCCTTGCATATTATAGTTCATCACGAAGTTCTACTAACTTTAGTGATGGTGGCTAGAGAATTCTGTCAATCACTATTTTATCTGGAAGATTAACTCCCACTTGATTCAAGCGATTGAATTACCCAGACAATCTGAGCACATGCTCACTAGTTGAGCGATTCTCCTCCATCTTTTAGCTATAGAACTTGTTGGAGACTTCATATCTCTCAACTCGGGTATTTGCTTGAAATATTAACTTCAATTCCTGGAACATCTCATATGGTCCATGACGTTCAAAACGTCTTTGAAGTCCCGATTCTAAGCCGTTAAGCATGGTGCACTAAACTATCAAGTAGTCATCATATTGAGCTAGCCAAACGTTCATAACGTCTGCATCTGCTCCTGCAATAGGTCTGTCACCTAGCGGTGCATTAAGGATATAATTCTTCTGTGCAGCAATGAGGATAAACCTCAAATCACGGATCCAATCCACATCATTGCTACTAACATCTTTCAACACAGTTTTCTCTAGGAACATATCAAAATAAACATATGAAAGCAACAACGCAAGCTATTGATCTACAACATAATTTGCAAAATACTACCAGGACTAAGTTCATGATAAATTAAAGTTCAATTAATCATATTACTTAAGAACTCCCACTTAGATAGACATCCCTCTAATCTTCTAAGTGATCACGTGATCCAAATCAACTAAACCATGTCCGATCATCACGTGAGATGGATTAGTTTCAATGGTGAACATCACTATGTTGATCATATCTACTATATGATTCACGCTCGACCTTTCGGTCTCCGTGTTCCGCGGCCATATCTGTATATGCTAGGCTCGTCAAGTTTAACCTGAGTATTCCACGTGTGCAACTGTTTTGCACCCGTTGTATTTGAACGTAGAGCCTATCACACCCGATCATCACGTGGTGTCTCAGCACGAAGAACTTTCGCAACGGTGCATACTCAGGGAGAACACTTCTTGATAATTAGTGAGAGATCATCTTAAAATGCTACCGTCAAACAAAACAGAATAAGATGTATAACAGATAAACATCATATGCAATCAAAATATGTGACATGATATGGCCATGATCATCTTGTGCCTTTGATCTCCATCTCCAAAATACTGTCATGATCTCTATCGTCACCGACACGACACCATGATCTTCATCATCTTGATCTATATCAATGTGTCGTCACATGGTCGTCTCGCCAACTATTGCTCTTGCAACTATTGCTATCGCATAGCGATAATGTAAAGCAAATATTTGGCACTTGCATCTTTATGCAACAAAGAGACAACCATAGGGCTTCTGCCAGTTTCTGATAACTTCAACAAAACATGATCATCTCATACAACAAATTATATCTCATCACGTCATGACCATATCACATCACAACATGCCTTGCAAAAACAAGTTAGACGTCCTCTACTTTGTTGTTGCAAGTTTTACGTGGCTGCTACGGGCTGAGCAAGAACCGTTCTTACCTACGCATCAAAACCACAACGATAGTTCGTCAAGTTGGTGCTGTTTTAACCTTCGCAAGGACCGGGCGTAGCCATACTCGGTTCAACTAAAGTTGGAGAAACTGACACCCGCTAGTCACCTGTGTGCAAAGCACGGCGGTAAAACCAGTCTCGCGTAAGCGTACGCGTAATGTCGGTCCGGGCCGCTTCATCCAACAATACCGCCGAACCAAAGTATGACATGCTGGTAAGCAGTATGACTTGTATCGCCCACAACTCACTTGTGTTCTACTCGTGCATATAACATCAACGCATAAAACCTAGGCTCGGATGCCACTGTTGGGGAACGTAGTAATTTCAAAAAATTTCCTACGCACACGCAAGATCATGGTGATGACATAGCAACGAGAGGGGAGAGTGTTGTCCACATACCCTCGTAGACCGTAAGCGGAAGCCTTAGCACAACGCAGTTGATGTAGTCGTACGTCTTCACGATCTGACCGATCCAAGCACCGAACGTACGGCACCTCCGAGTTCAGCACACGTTCAGCTCGATGACGATCCCCGGGCTCCGATCCAGCAAAGCTTCGGGGATGAGTTCTGTCAGCACGACGGCGTGGTGATGATGATGATGTTCTACCGGCGCAGGGCTTCGCCTAAACTCCGCGACGATATGACCGAGGTGGAATATGGTGGAGGGGGGCACCGCACACGGCTAAGGAACGATCCGCAGATCAACTTGTGTGTCATGGGGTGCCCCCCTGCCCCCGTATATAAAGGAGCAAGGAGGAGGGGGCCGGCCAAGGGGAGAGGCGCACCCTAGGGGAGTCCTACTCCCACCGGGAGTAGGATTCCCCCTTTCCTAGTCCAATTAGGAGTCCTTCCAAGTAGTAGGAGTAGGAGACAATGAAGGGGAAGAGAGAAGGGAAGGAAGGAGGGGGTGCGGCCCCTCCCCCTAGTCCAATTCGGACTAGGCCATGGGGGGGCGCGCGGCCTGCCCTAGGCAGCCCCTCTCTCTTTCCCGTATGGCCCAATAAGGCCCAATACTTCTCCCCGGCGAATTCCCATAACTCTCCGGTACTCCGAAAAATACCCGAATCACTCGGAACCTTTCCGAACTCCGAATATAGTCGTCCAATATATCGATCTTTACGTCTCGACCATTTCGAGACTCCTCGTCATGTCCCCGATCTCATCCGGGACTCCGAACTCCTTCGATACATCAAAACTTATAAACTCATAATAAAACTGTCATCGTAACGTTAAGCGTGCGGACCCTACGGGTTCGAGAACTATGTAGACATGACCTAGAACTATTCTCGGTCAATAACCAATAGCGGAACCTGGATGCCCATATTGGCTCCTACATATTCTACGAAGATCTTTATCGGTCAAACCGCATAACAACATACTTTGTTACCTTTGTCATCGGTATGTTACTTGCCCGAGATTCGATCGTCGGAATCCAATACCTAGTTCAATCTCGTTACCGGCAAGTCTCTTTACTCGTTACGTAATGCATCATTCCGTAACTAACTCATTAGCTACATTGCTTGCAAGGCTTTATAGTGATGTGCATTACCGAGAGGGCCCAGAGATACCTCTCCGACAATCGGAGTGACAAAACCTAATCTCGAAATACGCCAAATCAACATGTACCTTCGGAGACACCTGTAGTACTCCTTTATAATCATCCAGTTACGTTGTGACGTTTGGTAGTACCCAAAGTGTTCCTCCGGTAAACGGGAGTTGCATAATTCTCATAGTTACAGGAACATGTATAAGTCATGAAGAAAGCAATAACAATATACTAAACGATCAAGTGCTAGGCTAACGGAATGGGTCATGTCAATCACATCATTCTCCTAATGATGTGATCCCGTTAATCAAATGACAACACATGTCTATGGTTAGGAAACATAACCATCTTTGATTAATGAGCTAGTCAAGTAGAGGCATACTAGTGACGTTATGTTTGTCTATGTATTCACACATGTATTATGTTTCCAGTTAATACAATTCTAGCATGAATAATAAACATTTATCATGAAATAAGGAAATAAATAATAACTTTATTATTGCCTCTAGGGCATATTTCCTTCACGCTGACTATTGGATATTTTGCCAAATGCACCATCTATTCTTCTCTTAATTCATCGATGATGGCACAACAAGTGTATTGCTCAATCTATCTATCCAACTAATGTATAGCCTTCAACCATCTATGTCGATGCATCTCACCTCTAACTGAACTATTACTACCCAAAACATAAATACACTGCATATGTACCAAGAAAAGTAATCCTTGATTTCTCTTTGCATAGCAATAATGAAATTAAACAAAGGAGAACATAATGCTTACATAGACATGAAAAGCAACAAAATTAGATATTTTGTCAGAAGCATAGCACGCACATGATAAAGTAAAAGCCCAGGAAAAGAAACAAATTGTGAGAGGAATGGAATATGGAGAGAAACAACCTTGGAATCAGAGTGAGAGGGGGATCACATGTACGTGCTGCTTCCAAGGATTGCCTCATTCTTCAGGCCATTGCAGATCTGAAAATAAAAGGCAACCGAGGTTGACATCACACACACACACACACACACACACACACACACACACATATATAGAGAGAGAGATGGTCAGGGTGCTTTGCTCCCTGATAAACCGTGGCGAGCCAGCGTGCTACACGGGAGCAAATGGATGGAATCGAGGCCTTGGCACAAGGCACTTGTAGGACTGGATGTAGAGGAGGAGGAGCACGTCGTGGAGGTCGGCCTCCCACGCGCCGTCCGCTGCGGGGTCATCATCGTCGCCGGGGAGCACGGCGGCGAGCGCCCCGAGCGCCAACGCGGCCTGGTCGGCGGGGATCTGCAGCGGCTCCACGAGCACCGCGGCACCCACGCGCCCAGGCCCCAGCCCCACGAGTTGAGCAGGAGGGCTCGGGAGCCGCCGCCGTGCCCGGGGACCAGCTCACGGACGGGGAGGGTGGGCGCCCACTCGTCGCCGCCTTGCCCTGCTGCTGCTCCTCCCCGCTGCCGCCGCCGTCGTGCTCCTCATCCTCCCTCCGCTTTTGCTCATCGTCGTTGGGAAGGGGGGGGCTTTGCAGCGGTGGATCTGGCCGCCGACGGCGCGGGGAGGCGGGTGGCGGCGGCGGCGGCGACGATGTGGGCGGGAGGAGAGGAGGCGTGCGGGAGGGGAGGCGAGGGGAGGGGAGGGGAACGAGAGAGAGGGAGAGGAGGCGCGCGGGAGGGGGAGGGGAGCCGGCTAGGGTTGCCTCCACGGGAGACGGCCCTTTTATACCCTGGGCGAGTGAAATGACGAAAATGCCCCCGGCGGGGCAGGCTATTTACGCGCGGTGGCACGGTCGAGGTCAAACTGTTCATTGCAACAGTAACTTTTTTTTATCCGACGGACGCGGTCATTCCAGGGCTCGATCCGACGGCCCAGATCCGATCAAGCACGCAGATCCAACAGCCAGGAATCGAAATGGCTGAGGAGCCGGAATGATCCTCCTCATTCTTATTTCTCGATTCACTTGGCCTTGCGTTTGTTCCTCCTTCACCCGAGCAGAGGTGGATAGGGTTTCCGATGGTCAGCCGCCGCCCACCGGTAGCCGCGAATGCGACCAGGAACTTCCTCAGGCCCGTAGTCAGGACCTCCCTCACCTCCCTCACACACCGCTAGTGTCACACCCCCACCTACTGACAAGGCGGTGTATGACAGGGCAGGCCCATCGGCCGATGACGTGTCTGTAAGCGTGCGTGTGTGAGTCCCGGTGGAGCCTGACTGTAAGGGTAATGCTTAAGTACTCCTGTAACCTCCCAGCAGGCACTATCGAATTAATGAATGAAATTGAGCTGCCCAAGCTCCTTCGTTCTCGGTCAAGTGCTACTTTTCCCCTTGTTCCTCCTGTGATCTTTCTAGCTCTGGCTAGGGACATCACAATTGGTATCAGACTCAGTTCGTTCCACTCCACACAACGGCGCCGCGTCCCCCACCAACCCCAAACGCCCAGACCCGATTTGTATTGCTAGGGATGGAGAAGATGCAGCAATCCCTGCAGGAATTCTTCACCAAAGCACTCGAGGATAAGCTGGCTCCGGTGACGGCCGAGCTCCATGAGTTGCGCGTGGATCTGGACGAGGTCAAGCGAGCGCGCTCTCCGGCTGCTCCTTCCCGCGACCCCGCCCAAAATCAGATCGGCGGCGGAGGCAGCGGCGGCCCCCAGTTCGGAGGCAACGGTGCCCCCCTGCGCGTGCCGCTACCCGACGAGGACGAACCCGAGGATCACCGCCAGGGGCACGCCGACAAGGAGAGCAACCTACCGCACGGTCGCGGTGAGGAGCTTCCACACGGGCGACGCGAGGGCCACCACGACGCCGGCGACTACTACGAGAGCCGCCGCGACGCCGGCGACTACTACGAGCGCCGTCACGATGCCGGCGACTACTACGAGCGCCGCCGAGTCCGTGGCGACGACCACGACTGCCACGAGCACCGCGACGACCGCCGTGATGGATTTCACCTCAAGCCTCCCAGACATGCATTTCCGGTCTTCAAAGGGCAATTTCCATTACTCTGGATTGATAATTGCTACACATACTTTGACATGTATAATGTTCCTGGTCGTCACTGGATTAGCACTGCCACACTGTACTTTGAGGATCATGCTGCTCTTTGGTTGCAAGCTTACAAACGCACACATGGTCAGGTTATTTGGGATGCCTTCATTGCTGCGCTAGTGGCAGAGTTTGGCACTGATGATTATGATGGGCAGATGTCAATTTTACTGCAGCTTCGGCAAACAGGAACTGTGACGGAGTACAAGCGATCCTTTGATGCTTGTATGTATCATTTGCTCTCCACTGATACTTCCCTGAACTCCAAGTGGTTTGTCTCTCATTTTGTTCATGGATTACGTGATGAGCTGCGAGCTGCCGTCCGTCTGCAACACCCAGCAAGCGTGACCAGGGCTGCATCCTTAGCACGCATCCAGGAAGAAGAGCGGGAGATTTGGGGAGAGCATCAATGCCCTCGGATGCGACCTGCAACTACCATCAGACATCATCCTGCTGCAGCCCCTAATGCTGCTGGGGCGGTGGTCCGAGCAGCAGAAACTCGCCGGCCAACAGATGATTTTTCTCGTGAGCGTCAGTTGCGCGATTTCCGCAAAGCCAATGGCCTTTGTTTCCGCTGTGGGGATAAATATAGTAAAGAGCATAAGTGCAAGCAACCAGCTCAGCTGTTAACTATACAAGTCGGAGATTTTGGAGAATGTCTATCTGAGATGTTTGTCATGCCTTGGAACTATTGCAAGAACCAGATGAAGAACAAGCTTGCTGCGTTCTCTCAGTTCAAGCCTTGGCGGGCACTTAAGAGGTGAATACCATGAGGTTGAGAGCTTTGGTGCGCAACAAGGTTATGCTGATTCTTATTGATTCCGGCAGTACAGGAAGTTTTGTGAATTCAACATTTGTCCAGTATGCACAGTTGCCGGTCCAAGATGCCAAAAAAATTGCCGTTGGTCTTGCTGATGGGTCACGCATCTACTCCACTACAGCTGTTTCAAATCTCACTTGGTGGTGCCAAGGAACAACTTTCTCTCATGACATGAGAATTCTTGACTTGGGCGCTTATGATGCCGTGTTAGGGATGGACTGGCTGGACAGTTTTAGCCCCATGACTTGTCACTGGCGTAACAAACACATTTCCTTCCCTTATGGCGACAAGGAAGTGCATTTGCAGGGTATTCTCAGTGAACAACAACAACAATTACAAGTCATGGACATTGACCAACTTCGGAAATCTTTAGCGGGTAACGATGTGTGGGCATTGGCACTGATTGAGCCTGCTCCGCCGGACCAAGTGACAGGGTCTAATGCTCCTGATGTGCAGAAATTGCTAACTAAATTTGAAGATGTCTTCAAGGAGCCCAAGGCATTACCACCACACCGATCTTTTGATCATGCCATTACACTGCAAAACAATGCTCAACCTGTCAATTCTAGGCCTTACCGATATTCTCCCTTACAAAAGGACGAGATTGAAAGGCAAGTCAAGGAAATGATGGATGCAGGTCTGATCACTCCAAGTTTAAGTCCTTTTGCCTCTCCGGTATTACTTGTGAAAAAGAAGGACGGCACCTGGCGGTTTTGTGTTGACTACAGGCCACTAAATCATATCACCATTAAAAATAAATTCCCACTGCCTATTGCTGATGAATTAATGGACGAGTTGGCTGGCACTAAAGTGTTCTCTAAACTGGATTTACGTGCAGGCTATCATCAAATCCGCATGCATGAGGAGGATGAAGGAAAAACAACATTTAAAACACATCATGGTCATTTTCAGTTTCGAGTGATGCCGTTCGGTCTGACCAATGCACCCGCCACCTTTCAGTGTTTAATGAACTCCATATTTGCCTTGTATACCAGGAAGTTTGTCATTATCTTTCTTGATGATATACTTGTATACATCCCAGACTTGGAGACACACTTGAAGCATTTGAGGCTTGTGCTTGGTATTCTGCGTGAAAACAAATTGTATGCTAAGTTGACAAAATGTTCTTTTGCCAAGGACAGCATTGACTACTTGGGTCATGTAATCTCTGGTCATGGTGTCGCCATAGAACCTGACAAGACTGCAGTCATGCAACAATGGCCTCTTCCTGCAAATGTAACAGAGTTAAGAGGTTTTTTGGGCTTAACAGGTTACTACAGGAAGTTTGTGAAGAATTATGGAATCATAGCCAAGCCACTCACTGAATTGCTCACCAAAAAGGGCTTTGTTTGGTCTGAGCAAGCTACGGTGGCCTTTAACATGCTAAAGCAGGCTATGGAAAGTACACCTGTATTGGCCCTTCCAAATTTCCAATTACCTTTTGTTGTTGAGACCGACGCCTGTGACACGGGCATTGGTGCGGTATTGGTTCAACAGGGGCATCCGGTGGCCTATATGAGCAAAGCACTAGGTGTCAAGAACAGCAAGTTGTCAATCTATGAAAATGAATTCATGGCAGTGATCATGGCAATTGATAAGTGGCGGTGTTATCTACAGAGAGGGCCTTTCACCATTTTGACTGATCACCAGAGCCTTTGTTCCTTAACCGATCAACATCTCACCACCGAACTCCAAAAGAAGGCAATGTCTAAGCTCCTGGGGTTGCAATTCACAATTAAGTATCGCAAGGGCAGTGAGAATAATGCTGCAGATTCCTTGTCAAGGGTAGCTCATCTCCTCCAGCTCGATGCCTTATCCATTTGCAGACCAGATTGGGCACAAGAAATTCTCAATTCTTATGAGGCGGATCCGGAAGCAATGGACTTACTCGCTCAATTAGCAGTGAAGAGTCCGGATTCCAGAGGTTATTCCTTGGATAAGGGGCTTATTCGTTACAATGGACGCCTCTATATTGGCAATCAGTTGGCCTTACAGACCAAATTGATAAGTGCTTTACACGACAGCCCGGTGGGAGGACATTCTGGTATTCATGCTACGTACCAGCGATTGCGTAAGGTTTTCTTTTGGCATGGGCTTAAGATGGTAGTGGACTTCGTCAAACAATGTCCAACTTGTCAGAAGTCCAAGAACGAGCATATACACCCAGCGGGTAAACTACAGCCACTCCCTATTCCTACCAAACCTTGGAATGATATTACCATGGACTTTGTGGAAGGCTTACCATTGTTTGATGGTATGAATGTGATACTGGTGGTGGTTGATCGTTTGACCAAGTATGCTCATTTTATACCCCTACGTCACCCTTACACCGCAGCTTCCGTGGCCAAACTGTTCCTCGACCAAGTTGTCAAATTGCATGAAGTTCCGGAAACAATTGTTTCTGATCGGGATCCTATATTCACAAGCAACTTCTGAAGAAATTTGCTTACTGCAGTGGGTCCTAAGCTCAGTTATAGCACTGCAAATCATCCTGCCACTGATGGCCAAACAGAGAGGGTGAACCAATGCCTCGAGCAGTACCTCCGTTGTGCCGTGCATGACGCCCCGGGCAAATGGCGGCAATGGCTTCCCATGGCGGAATTCTGGTATAATTCTTCCTATCATTCTTCCATCAAATGCCCCCCCTTCAAGGCATTATATGGGTTGGAACCAAATTTTGGTGCATTACCAAATTTGAATGTGGATCCTTCTCCATCGGCTTTTGATGTTGCGGCTGAACGCCAGAAGTTCACTGAACTGCTTAAGGACAATCTGGTCAAGGCGCAAAACAGGATGAAAACTTATGCAGATCAGCACCGCATTGAACGCTCCTTTGTTGTGGGTAATGATGTTCTCCTGAAACTGCAACCATATTCTCAGTCATCAGTTGCTAATCGTCCTTATCCCAAGCTGGCGTTCAAATTCTTTGGACCATTTAAGGTCGTGGGGAAGATAGGAGAGGTGGCGTACAAGCTCGAGTTACCTGAATCCAGTGCTATACATCCAGTGTTTCATGTCTCACAGTTGAAGCCTTTTCTTTCCAAGTACACTCCAGTTTTCACTACCATGCCAACCCCTGATGTTTGGCAAGCCAATGCACCACAACCTGAAGCTATACTGGACAGGCGTATGGTTAAGAAAGGAAATGCAGCAAGCACTCAAATTCTAGTCCAGTGGTCTTCTCTACCGGTGGAGTATGCAATTTGGGAGGATTACTATGTCCTCAAGAATCGTTTTCCAGCAGCACCAATCTGGGACCAACCTATCATTCAAGGAGGGGCAATTGTCACACCCCCACCTAGTGACAAGGCGGTGTATGACAGGGCAGGCCCATCGGCCGATGACGTGTTTGTAAGCGTGCGTGTGTGAATTCCGGTGAAGCCCGACTGTAAGGGTAATGCTTAAGTACTCCTGTAACCTCCCAGCAGGCACTATCGAATTAATGAATGAAATTAAGCTGCCCAAGCTCCTTCGTTCTCGGTCAAGTGCTACTTTTCCCCTTGTTCCTCCTGTGATCTTTCTAGCTCTGGCTAGGGACATCACAGCTAGCCTCGCAGCAAAGTGGCAACACCCCATGGCGCTACTGCCTAAGGTAGCGCCGGCGGCGGCGCCCACGCCAAGACCAGTCCAGCCGCCACCGCCTCCCTCCCCCGTCCCTCCGCCGCAAGACATGGATGGAGGGTACCCTTTCTAGCCCCCCCTCTTTCCGGTCCGCCTCCGCCGGCCCGAGCTGGAGCTCCTCCCGCTGCCATCGTCGTTCCCTTTTGCCCTTGCCGTTCCCTTCCACCCCTCGCAGGAGCAGAGCAGCAGGCCCTTGTTTTGCCGAGCACCGTGCAAGAGCAGAGAAGCAGCTCTCCTCTGTTCTGTTCAGGTGTTGTCAAGCACCTAGCTGGTCTCACCAACCCCTCCCGCTGCTCCTCTTTCAGGTGAGGCTCTCATCTATTCATGATTTTTCTTGCCACCAGCCTCTGCTCAAGATTGTTTGCTGTCACTTTGTTGGTTACATAGATGATAGATGATAAAAAAATGTTGAGATGTGAGATTGTTTTGTGACCCAGCAGTGAGACTGTTGAGATGTTAGGTTGAATAAATTAGGTATGGCAATATTTCAATGATCCTTATAGAAATATCTCAAACCCATCTGTTAACTTTCAAAAACAAACATGTACGAGTTTATCTAATTCTATTTTTATCTTGTGCATGCACTTTCTGGAGAGGAGGATTATTTAACTAGGGAAATAGTTTTTTTACTATGTGCCTGCATTATGAGTTCATAGAGGAGGTTGTGCTAATCTTTTAATTCAGAGTTACTTGTTTTGTTGGCTGTATGTTTGAATGGGCACGGATCCAATCCTGTGTTTTTCCTATTCATGCTTTTTTGCAATCCTGCGAATCAAAGAGGTTCTTACAAAACTAAAAGAAATGATGTGCCTGCTGCATTATGAAGCGACTGCTGCCCAACAAGATGAACGAGTTGCATAAGAAATGTCGTAGTCTGGGATCTCTATCGAGCCTAAGAACTTGCTGCATCATAGTTATACTGTGCCTACCACACCTGAACCGAGCCAACCCTCGCTTGATGTTTATCTAAGAAATTTAGCACCCGGCATTAATCCTAGACTTTCGTTCTTTCATATATGGCAAGTTGTTAGCTTTTTTTGAAGAAATATGGATGTGGGATTATTTTACAGTAACTTATAAGGTATTGCCTTATATCTGTGGTTATTTATGCACAGATGATATTGTGCTTCTAGCCTCATTTGTTCTGTCTTCTGTGTGGTCAGGTAGAACAATATGCAACACAAAAATTAACAAAGCTTGTTTTACAGTAACTTACAGGATAGTTCTTATATCTGCAATTATCCATGCACACATGACAAGATAGTTCTTATATCTTATTAATACTCTGCTTCAGTTAAACTTTCAAAATTCAGGATTAACGGGCAGGTGCTAAAAGGGGAAGTTTATGTATAAAGAATTCCCTCACAGATTAAAGAAATACAGTATCTTACCTTCATTCCTATCATTGGCTAGGATCATATCCAGTAAGTAAAAAACATAAAGACCATGCAGTAGTCTAATAGCTCATTTTGAGTCTTGATAGATATTCCAAATTTCCAAATAGTCTAAAAATGGTTATGTAAGATACAGTGTTAATGGTCGTTGGTGTTTTTACAATCAGCTTGCTTTTACATTCCTGCAGTTCTTTGCTCATGGCTTCTACTGCCACTCCCATTTTGAATGTTGTCTTCCTATATGTATGTGCATAAACAGACAATAAGACTTGAAAAAATCGTACAACTAAAAACATCCAGAGGAAATTTGATGTTTTGTTTCTGTTTCTCAATTAAAAAAGCGACAACCTGTTGGCAACCGGCCGCCCAATCGAGCTCTCGGCCGCCTCGCCGATTTGAGCCGGCGTCGGCGTGACTATCTTCCTTCCCGTTGCCAGGCATGTGTTGTCCACCACCATGGCACTCGTGCTGGGGCCAGCTGCCGAGGTTCATTCTATAGGAACCAACTACCAAGGTATTAAGGCCCCCTTCCTCGCTTGCTTCAGACCAGGCAGGAGAAATAAGACATACTACTACCTTCACGATATATTCCCTCTGTCCCAAAATATAAGAACGTTTTTAACACTACACTAATATCAAAAACGTTCTTATATTATGGGACGGAGGGAGTAGGAAATAACACATGACTAACTTCATGCCACAGGAAATGCTCTTGGAGTTGCAGCCTTGCAGGAAAGAGACTCTTGAAGAGGTAATTTATTTGTTATCCTTCTCGAGTGGTCGATGGGTATGGCTTCAGCCTCCCTTCCGTTGTGCAGTTTGTTTGATTTCTCATGAATGATTTGAGATTGGGTGTGGTTGTTCCTCCTGCTCCGGTTGTGCAAGTGGTTCCTTCTGCTGATGTTGGTATGTTCTTTTTGGTTTCTTCGCTTTGTGTTTTAATTTTTGTGCGCTTCATACTATCTTCATTGTGTTCTGTTTTGGAGACTGAAACTTTTAACCTTTTGGATTGGTAGGTCATAGTGTGAGATGTAACAGAAGCATTTAGGCTTCTTGAAGTCGCCATGCAGCAATCTGAAACCGATCATGCAATAGGTCAGTTAGGCCTGCTTGACCTTGTTACATATTTTTTTTCTTGTTTCATTAATTTGCAGTCCTGATATTATTATTTCCAATCACAAAAGGGACGATCGATATGGATCTAATCATGACTGGGGTATCTGGAAGTGAAGGGTAGAGACGTGAAAATCTTGTTGCAGGTATCCGAGACCTTGTGATGGAGAAAATGCAGCTTGGAGGACCCTCGATGCGTATGGCTGAGGCAAAGAAACCTTACCTTTCCGTTCATGTTGTGTGCCCTGATACCATGCCCCTTGTCCTAATCCAAGTGTTGTTCCTGATCACCGCATAGTTGCTGGAAGAAGTGAGGAAACATAGCTCCATGGAAGTTCATCAGCATGATGCAAGTGACAAGTCAATTTTCTTTTCTGCTCGCCTGATTTGGTGGCCAGACATACATGGTAAGAAATTCCTAATTTTTTTACACAGCTCCGTGTTGCTCTTGGTACTCTGCATATTGAGGGCTTCGTATTTGTCCACGGAGGAAGTGTGAAGACGACCTGATGTGTTGCCCATCGCAACGACGTTGTAGCCAGCATCAGTTGAATCTACCATGCTCCCTTCTGCAAGAATGTTGAAGATCTCATCTCTTGCGGAGCTGGGTGCTAACCTGTTTGGTGTTTTCATGGTCCTGGCTCATAGATGCATGTCTATCCTGTGCCGTAGATTTCTTAAGTTGCTCCTGGGATTGTTATGTTTACATGAAGACATATTTTTATTTGAGGGACATAGACAAACTTTGTTTGCCAGCAGGATCAACGATGGGTCTGCTACCATTGACAAAGCTCAACAGCCTCCTTTCTGCAAAAAAAAAAAAAAGCTCAACAGCCTCCTCACACGATTACCAAAACCCACCGAAACAACAAACTATAAGAAGGAAAAAGAAAAATTCATCGACAGAAGAACGGCGCAGCGCAAGCGCGCGTATCCCTCTAGTCCAACTTTAAGTTTGCAGGGTATTATGACTGCATGTTGTGGTCTCTCTTACCAAAAGAAGCTATTACCTTTGTTCCAAAATAATTGAAGTTCTAGGTTTGTCCTACGTCAAACTTGTTCAAATTTTGACCAAGTCCATAGAAAAATATATTAACATCTGGAACACCAAATTAGCCCCATGAGATTCTTTATGAAATAGATTTTCATATTATGTGTATTTGGTTTGTAGATCGTAGCACATTTTTCTATATAGTTGGTCAAACTTAAACTAGTTGCAACAACAATAACAACAACAACAATAACAAAGCCTTTAGTCACAAACAAGTTTGGGTAGGTTAGAGCTAAAAAACACATACGATCTCGCAACCAATTCATGGTTCTGGCATATACTCCCTCCGTCTCATAATATAAGAGCGCTTTTGACACCATTAACTAGTTTGACTTAGGACAAATGTAAACATTTCAAATACGGAGGGATTATTTGCTTCCTCTAGTGCAGAAGTTTACGGGTTATCGTGGGAGCTGTCCGTCGTTCTTATATTTTAACCCCCCCCCCCCCCCCCCCCCCGCCCCCGCCCGCGCCTCTTGTATTTTAAGCTAAGGCACGCAATTTACGTGTTCTCAAAAAAAAGCAGAAGCTTTTGTACGATATAATTACAAACAATTTTGCATGTGTTTGAACATTTAGAGCATTTTTTCACTCTCAAGGAGCTTAGCATTAGTCCTCGCAAAAATAAAAAGAGAGCTTAGCATTAGCATGGAAAGCTAGGCTCATACTTCTGTTTTTTTTTTTACATTATACACATACTTCTGTTTCCCCTGCCGACTTGTGAGTCTTTTTGTACTGTACTTAAGCGTAAGCAACCGTGCACTTTTTTTCTTTTAGAAAACACGCACTCATTTTATGGTTTAACAAAAGAGAAAAAAAATGGAGCATTTATGTATCGAAGTCAGCATATGTCAACAGGACAACGACTGAGCATCGACACACATTAGCCAAACCGATTGCCACACGACAGATGAAGTCTGAACAACGAAGCAGCAGAATTCAGGAACTCCTGATCATGTATATCAGCCAGGACTCAACTATGATTCTGCAGGGTCAACACTCCATAGAATGCTCTCTTTTAAGTTCCCAACCAGGGCAGACCTTGCATAAAAGGAACCTACTGGGCAAACCACATGCCAGTCTCAGTTTCTACTATTCAAGTGAGAAATGCATGAAAGACATACTGCAGCATTTGTCATATGATGAAAGTAACAAGATAACTTCTACTCCCTCCGTTCCTAAATACTTGTCTTTCTAGAGATTTCAACAAGTGACTACATACGACGCAAAATGAGTGAATCTACACTTTAAAATATGTCTACATACATCCGTATATTGAGTCCATTTAAAATGCCTAGAAAGACAAGTATTTGGGAACGGAGGGAGTACATATAATATAGTAATGTACTTCTACATATAATATAGTAAACACTCTTATATTTCTTTAGTGATCTAAACACTCTTATATTTCTTTACAGAGGGAGTATATATTACTGCAAAGCCATAGTACCAAAGAAACTATTCTGTTTACAGGTGCCAAAAGATGCAAATAATTAGCCATAATATTTACCTAATCGAATAGGCTAAACCGTAGGGCCACTAACAAGCTGACACAAATACTGGGAGCTTAGGGTGACTGGCGACTTATTGAGTGACTATAGAAGCTAATATGAATTTAAAAATTTACAAGAGGCATCAGATCCTAAGATAAGAGGCCATGAGTTGTACATATGGCTAACAAGACCGAGAGCACGTATGGTATTCAGGTCTTGACAGAGAACTGAAACAACCTACATGGTTACACAAGCTCATCTCTTCATGAAGAAGCCTAGTAGGACGCCTAGAATAGCCGCCACGAGCACGAAAAGTAGCGAGAAACCGACGTTCTGCCTGCTGATTTCCCGTCTTAGGAGACGCTGCATTCAATCAATGAAACAATAAACTTTGTCAATACTGAACTAAACTGTATGCCGGCATGGAGATCTCACTGAAATGCAGAAAACGATGTAACAGAGAAGTAATGAAAAACGTAATGATCAGGAAATAGGTGCAGAGTTCTGCACTTGTTGAGATCATGAAATGCAACAGTAATTGAAGACACAAAGCGCAAATCCAAAACCATGTTTAGGCAATGTAAAAGCAATGAGTGAATAATTTTACTACAAAGCTAGGTAGAATCATCGGTATCAGGTACAACCCACTAACCAGTTCCTCTCGAAGCTTATTGTTCTCTTGAACAGCAAAATTCTTCTCCTCCTTCATCAACTTCAAAATTAAAGCCAAGGGCTGCACAGATATAAATAAACGAGATCAATGTGTTGTTCTTTGGCATCACCGGGCAACATCAGAAATGCTAAAGAGAACTTAGTACACCGTACGTACAGAACAATGACACATTGAGTTCCAACATAGTTGATACCACCTCCCAAATTCAAGCAATTGCACAGTACTTAGAAATTCCAACTAATAGCGAAAAAATATGACTAGCTAAATAGGAAAGAAAGACCACAATAAATAGAAAGGTAACAGATGTCGACTCACAAAACATGATCAAATAGCAACTATAAATTTAGCATATGAGGTGGGGTTGGAACTTGGAAGGAATGAAAAGAACATGGTTGAATTCAGAAATGAAATGTTTTCACCACATTTATTGAGTGATAACTGAACATGGACAATACCTGCATGATAGTGCAAAATGATATGGCATGACATAAGACATAAATAGGCTAAGACGATGTTGAATTAAAAAGTTTTGAGTTATGAGAAAATGCAGTTGAAGAATATAATTGCATCACAGATTTCTTCAAGAATGCTAAGATATATTGGACGACCAACACTGTATACACCAAAACTATCTTAGTGTTCTTAAAAACACCAAAGCTATTAGATGGGTCCTCTCTAGCAGTAGTCACCGACGTGGCCAATAGGAGTTAGTTCAGTCTTTCTAATCTTTCATATGAGATTCAAAAGACCGATCTGTAGAGTAAGATTCAGACATAGCTTGTTGAATTTTTGTTGATAGGGATTAGGGAGCTTACGTCAGACGGTATTGTTTCTGGTTCTGCAAGTTCTCTTGTTGTCTGCAAAGAAAGAACAGCACTCATTATCTGCTACTGGAATTTAGTCGGTACAGGGCTAACAGAGAATGACCGTGGGTTATTATCTGCTACTGGAATACAGTTGACAGTTTGACAGCAACAAGAAAACTTAGCTGATGTTGTTACAGCCGTAGCGACCACCTAAGATCAAGATTTTACCTCTTGATAACTCCAACTGCCCAGACTTTCCTGATCAGAGCCCTCATTTACGGATGTTGGTTTCGACGGTGGAGCATAAATAACCTGCAGCTTCACCTCGTCCACCACATTGCCCGATTCTTTGGTGAACTACAAAAATACCTCACTAGGGTTATTCAAGGTAAACTGACAATTCCCCGCCAAAAAAAAGGGAAAACTGACAATATATGGTACTATAAAAACATAGAAGTCAGCCCAATATAACATGGGGTACCATGTCTCCGTGGATATCCTTTGGTGCGATGTCCTGGCTGACCACGGCACTCTGCACAAGGAACTTGTCCCTGCATTGCATATCCGGCGGCGCCTCCCGCTGTGCTTGCATGGTTACTGAAAACAACAATTCAGAGAGCACAAGACAAGACCTTAGCATAGAAAGCTGATGCTTCAGGAGAACAACATGCATAGTGATTGACTGATGCGGTCCACCAACTTACCGAGAACGTCGAATGTGGATCGCGGTGCCACAATGCCGTTGTTTGGCCGGACACAGTACTTCTTTGGGCTCGTTGTCTTAACCTACAGACCTAAGGTTGCACTAATTTAGTAGGAGTAACTACCAAAGTACTACATTTTTTAACAGAATTGCAAGTTTTTTCTTAGATAAAAGATGACTGTAAATTTGCTCAGATTTTGAGCGAAACAAATAAACAGCAATCAGAACGATTCGATTACCTTGAAGGCGATGTATTGGTCTGTCCTGTTTGTCAGATGCAGTGAACACGAGATCTGCTTCTTTAACTCGACTGCATGGTCGAATAAACAGAGGAACCAGAAACGGGGAAGGTTAGCAAAACAAGTAAAACTGAAGCAATTCAAGACAAACTGGCGAGAGAACGTACAGGCGAAGCGGAGCTCGTTGGGGTCAATTCCGAGCAGCTCCCTGGACTCGGAGCTCATCTTCCGCAGAATTTCAGCCAGAAATCAACCAGCACGGGTCTAGAGTGGGGTTTGGGAAGCTGGGATGGTTTCGATCCTCCCCCCTCTGCCACGCCCTGTCCCCGCTATTCACCGCTTCTAATTAGTAATTACTGGAGCAGCAGAGGAGGAAGCGGAGGAAGGTGGGGAAACATGGAATCTCTGAGGGGAACAGCACAGCACAGCACAGGACCTGCTCGCGGTAGGCATCGTGCGTATTATATGTACCCAAATCAAGAATTCGAGAGAAATGGACGTCGTTTTCTAGTACGCTTTCGGACGTATTTTCTTGTCAACTTTTAGAAATTTTTCTCTTTCACTCACGTTTTCCTGCTCGCGGTGGGAAGGGAAGAAAGGGAGCGTGGGCTTCTTTCATGAGGTGGTTCCGTGGTTACATCATGGCACTCGCATTTCCATCGGTCCATTCCATCAGTCAACTGAAATGTCACAAGCATTCAAGTATATACCACTAGGTCTTTGCGAAAATTAACCTATATATGAGTGCGTTTAAACCCTGCTAATAGGTAACTCTACTAAAATAGCACTGCTGCAGTTATTTGTTTTTTTTTTTCAATAAATGCAGCTATTTGTGTATGTTAAATATATGTCCACCTTGTAACCTGACATATTGTCACGCATCTCTCTTCCTCTCTTATTCTTTGTTGAAGGCAATGCAACTCTCGATGTATTGATCGGGTGCACGGTGCACGTATATATAGGTACAAGGGCAGCCCTCAGCCTCATCTATATAAAGAAACTAGAGGCGGGGCCGGTAGGAGATTATCCTAACACATACATGCACAGATATGTTCAACACCCCCCCGCAGTCGATGCGTCACCAGTGACACATAGACTGGACCGGAACTCCTCAAATGTAGGCGTCGGTAACCCCTTTGTCATGACATCGGCAAACTGCTGAGCAGTGGGAACATGAAGAACGCAGACGCGCCCAAGAGCCACCTGCTCTCGCACGAAGTGAATGTCGAGCTCAATGTGCTTCGTGCGACGATGATGAAAGGGGTTGGCGGAGAGGTAGACCGCAGAGACATTGTCACAATAGACAATGGTGGCCTTCTGGACGTCGAGGAGCAACTCTTGGAGAAGCTGGCGAAGCCACGAGCACTCGGCGACAGCATTTGCCACAGCACGATACTCGGCCTCGGCACTGGAGCGGGATACCGTAGGTTGTCGTTTAGACGACCACGATATGAGCGAGGGCACCAGGTAGACGCAGTAGCCTGAAGTCGAGCGTCGCGTGTCCGGGCAGCCAGCCCAATCGGCGTCACTGTAGGCGACCAGGTCAGTCGAGGGCGATGCCGTCAACGTAAGATCGAGAGCCGTGGTGCCGCAGATGTACCGAAGAATCCGCTTCACCAGGTTCCAGTGAGTGTCGCGAGGGGCGTGCATATGGAGACACACCTGCTGAATGGCGTACTGCAGGTCAGGCCGAGTGAGTGTCAAGTACTGGAGAGCGCCGACGATGGAGTGGTAGAACACTGCATCTGGCACGGGGGAACCGTCGAGCGCAGAGACCTTGGCCTTCGTGTCGATAGGCGTGGGGATAGGCTTGCAGTTAAGCATGCCCGCCCGCTCAAGAAGGTCTTGCGCATACTGCTGCTGGTGAAGGAAGAAGCCATCTGCGCGTTGTACCACCTCAATGCCGAGGAAGTAGTGCAACGGGCCGAGGTCCTTAATGGCGAACTCAGTGCTGAGGCGAGCAGTATGTTGGCGAAGTAGCTCAGGCTAGGAAGCCGTCAAGATGATGTCGTCGATGTAGAGGAGCAGGTAAGCGGTTGCCGGAGCCTGGTGGAAGACAAACAGCGAGGCGTCGGAGCGAGTAGCTCGGAACCCAAGCTGCTGCAGAAAGCCGGCGATCCGCTGGTACCAGGCACGAGGGGCCTGCTTCAACCCGTACAAAGAGCGGGAGAGCAGCACACATGATCAGGCTGAGCCGCGTTGACGAAGCCGGTTGGCTGCTGACAGAACACCTGCTCCGAGAGATGGCCATGCAAGAATGCATTCGACACATCCATCTGATGCACCGGCCAGGCGCGAGAGACCGTGAGCTGAAGGACCGCGCGAATCGTGCCCGGTTTGACGACCGGGGCGAACGTGTCAGTGAAGTCGACTCCAGCGCGTTGCCGAAATCCACGGACCACCTACCGAGCCTTATAGAGCTCGAGAGACCCATTAGGACGAGTCTTATGCCGGAATACCCACTTGCCAGAGATGACGTTCGCATGGGGTGGCCGCGGGACAAGCTGCCAGGTGCGGTTGTGCACCAGCGCGTCGAACTCCTCCTGCATCACTGCTAGCCAATGCGGGTCGCGAAGGGCGGCTCGAGTGGACGACGGGAGAGGTGACGACGTAGACGTCGAGGTAGCGAGAAGGTACTCATCCGCAGGATAACGGTTGCTGGGCCGGTGAATACCGGCGCGAGCACGCGTGACCATGCGGGTGTCCGGGGCGGCCGACGGGGCCGGCGACGGGACCGGTGAGGAGACCGTCGAGGAGCCGGGGCCAGGCACTGGAGAAGCGCTCGCTGCCCGGGCTACGAACTCAACGGGAGTCGGTGGCGCTGTGGCCGCCGACGAGGATGCAGCCGGGCCGGCGGTAGCCGTCGAGGAGCCCGGGTCAGGCGCAGTGGATGCGCTCGCTGACCGTGCTACAGACTCAACGGGAGTCGGGGGCGCCATGGCCGCCGGCGAGAGGGCCTACGAGCCGGCAGGCGAGAGGTCCGGGTCCGACGCCGCGGACCCAGAGCGAGGCCCAGGCGCAGCCGTGGCGCCAAAGCCAGGGGGCCCGAGTGCGAGGGAGCGGCCTCCTCGAGAGGCGCCAGGAGGCGCGGGTGATGATGACGAGTCAGCCGGCGGCGGTACCTGGTGAAAAGGAAAAGACCTATTGTCAAAGTAAACGTGCCGTGAAGTGAAGACTCGGTGGGAAACCGAATCATAGCAGCGATAGCCTTTGGTGTTTGGTGGGTATCCGAGAAAAATGCATGCCACGGAGCGAGGTGCAACTTTGTGAGGAGTGGTGGAGGCGATGTTAGGATAACAAAGACACCCAAAAACACGAAGATCATCATATGAAGGTGGGTTACCGAAGAGGAGATGATGTGGTGCAAAGTTTCCACGAGCACGAGTTGGACGGACCTTGATGAGAAGAGAGGCGGTGGAGAGAGCATGCGGCCAAAACCGGGGCGGGGCATTGGCGTGGAAAAGAAGGGTGCACACACAATCATTGATGGTGCGAAGGATCCGTTTGGCGCGACCATTTTGTTGCGAGGTATACGGGCAAGTGAGACGAAAAATCGTGCCGTGTGTGGCGAGGAGGGTGCGAACCCCGACGTTGTCGAACTCCTTCCTGTTGTCAGTCTACAAGGCATGAATGGGACGCCCAAACTACGTAGCGACATAGGAGTAAAAAGTGGTAATAACGGAGAGTGCATCGGATTTTCTCCGCAACGGGAAGGTCCACACATAGTGCGAAAAATCATCAAGTATGACAAGATAGTATAAAAAAACCGTATTACTGGCAACAGGAGATGTCCACAAATCACTATGAATCAACTCAAATGGATACGACGCCACCGAGGACGCGCTAAACGGAAGACGGAGATGCTTGCCAAGACGACAAGCATGACAAGTATGATCATCAGTTTTATTACACGTGAATGAAAAAGTCCTAAGAATATGACGAAGGGTGGCCGGGTTCGGATGTCCCAGCCGAGCATGCCAAAGGTCCACCGTGGCGGAGAGAGCGACCGGAGCGGATGTGGAAGTGGTGGTGGAGTTCACCGGGTAGAGGCCATCCGGGCTGTCACATCAGTGGAGCACCATCCGGTTACGGGCGTCCTTAACAGAAAAACCCACTTCGTCAAATTTAACAGTTATAGGATTTTCACGTGTAAGAGAACGAATGGAAACAAGATTAGTGACTAACTCAGGTGAAACTAAGACATTGGACATGTGAATAGGTGTAGAGTTAGACGGAAAAGAGCCATGTCCGACATGAGTAATGGGAAGGGAAGACCCATCCCCAACAGTAATACGACATGCGATAGAAACTGGAAATCATGTGGGTGGTAGCCCCAGAATCCATATACCAGTCGCCGCCACCGGTGTACGCGTTGGGTGTAGGGGTGGAGTGGAGCACCGCAAGGAGGGCCGGCTCCCAAGGGGCCGGCGGGAGTGCGGCGGCCGCGGCCGGAGGGGCGGCGGGGTAGCCACCTGACGCGGCATACGGAGGAGGCACGATGGGGTAGCCTCCCGGGGCGGTGAGGAGTGCCTGATGTGCACCGGGGCGAGGGCCGTGGATCCCAGCTGGGACGGGGGCCCGCGGCACGGGCATCGTGTACGCATGGACCACCCCCATCCAGGGGTTGGTCGCGGCGGCCCAGGGGGCCGGGGGCAGCTGCTGCTGCTGCGGCTGGCGCTCCCCCCCCCGCGCCGTGCTGCTGCTGCTGCTTCTTGCCGCGGTGTCCCCCGCGGCGACGATCGGGGGCATGGGCGGCGGCTGGTAGACGGGTGCCGGTGGTGCCTGGAAGTACGACGCCGGCGGCGGCGGCTGAGGCCGCGGCGGCTGCGGCGCGGTGGGAGGAGCGGCGCGGGAGGTGCTCGCCGCAAGAGCCGTGTGCGTGGCCCGGGACTTCACCATCTTCATTCTCCTCTCCTCCAACCGAAGATAAGTCACAACCCGAGGAAAGGTCGGGTCCAGGAGGAACGTGAGGTTGGAGGCCGCGTTGCCGAACTCCTCGTTCAGGCCGGCGGTGAGCATGCTGGAGATCGTCGGAGACCCGCTCCCCGAGGTCACGGAGTTCATCAGCGAGTTTCTTGAGGCGCATGCAATAATTGTCAATGGAAGAGTCAAGCTGATGGCACCCAAAAAATTCCTGCTGAAGAAAGACGCGACGCTGGAGGGCATTGTTGAGGAAGAGCCCGTTCAGCTTCGCCCACACCATCCGCGCGTCGTCGGTGTCGCAAATGATGGTGTGGAAGATGTCCTTGGAGATGGTTTGGTACAGCCAGCGAGTGATGGTGGCGTCGATGGTCAGCCAGTTGTCGTCCGCTTACATGAGACCGGAGTCAACGGAGCCATCGACATGATCGATGAGGTGGTACTCGCGGAAGATGAGGGAGAAGTAGGTTTTCCAGGCGTAATAGGTGGAGGTGGCGTAGTCGAGCACGACGGGGACGTGGGCAAAGATGTCCAGATCGCGGACGACCTCTACGGGAGGAGGGTCCGGACCCTCGAAGGGGTTGGAGGGGAGGGAGGCGGCGGAGTGCGGAGAGGCCATGGGCGCAGCTGCGACCGAGGGAAGGGGTGGCGGCGCGGGTGGTGGTGGGGGCGATCGGGAGGGAGGCGGCTCGGGGAGAGGGAGGCGGCTCGGGAGGGAGGAAGAGAGGGATCGGGGTGGGGAGGCGCGTGCGGCGGCCGGTGAGGGTGCGGCGGCGGCACGGGTGGATGGCGGCGGCGGCGACAGCGGCTAGGAGCGGAAGCTAGGGTTGGATCGGAAAAAAACTGATACCAGATTGAAGGCAATGCAAGTCTCGATGTATTGATGGGGTGCAAGGTGCACGTATATATAGGTACAAGGGCAGCCCTCAGCCTCATCTATACAAGGAAATTAGAGGCGGGGCCGGTAGGAGATTATCCTAATAGATACATGCACAGATATGTTCAACATTCTCTCTTGTAGGCCAAGTTATATCTCTGGATTAGATAGAGTTAGTTGGAAGTTTTCTCGCTCCTTTAACTTCATATCTTTTCTTCTGTTATTCACAATTCTGTAAACACCTACGAGAGGGTTTCTCTCCTACGATGGATATAAGACCATGCGGGATTTCCTAGGAGGGCTGAGACGCTTTACCCATCTTTGACATGGTATACACATCCTCCTCTTCCCTGACCATGTGAGAAAGTTGTCTATTTAAAGAGATGGGGATCTTCAGATCCATCCCACATCAAGCGCAGAATCCTCAGAGCTTGCCAGCAGAAACCACCCCAACATGGCTAGCGCTCCCAGTTCTTCCTCCTACCCTCACGGCCCCAAAAAAGGTGATTGGGAAAAGTGTTCCGTATCCCACAATTAGCTAGTGAAGCTGCAGACACAGGGATCTTCCCCCCGTAGATCTAGTCCCCGTTCGAGCCGGATTGGCTTCCTTTGATGGGGGGAGCAGGCGGAGAATTTCCCCAACCCATCCAGGGGGGAACGAGTATGCTTTGTTCCCTACTTATTGAGAGGCGTCGGATATCCAATCCATCCGTTCCTCCGAGGGCTTCTGGAGTATTATGGCCTCCAACTGCACAATTTCACTCCTGCCTCCATCCTGCACATTGCGGGTTACGTTGCTCTTTGTAAGATATTCCTGGGTTGCGAGGCCCATTTTCATTTATGGAAGAAGCTATTTTGCCTCGTCCCTCGTAATCAAGAGGGATCAATATTTCAAGTGCGCGGCGCCGAGGTATGGCGCATCGCCGGGACCAGATACCTGTCTGGCACGCCGAAGAAGGCATCAGAAGAGTGGCCTTCCGAATGGTTTTATATTGAGGACGTCTCCCTTCCCGATCCAGTCCGAATGGGTCTTCCCGAATTTTCAAGTGCTCCATTGAACAAACACTGCAGCTGGCGCCCTCGGAGCCTCGGGGAGGAAGATAGCATGGAAGTCTATCAATTGATGGGCAAGATAAAGACGCTCGCCCGGTCCAGATTGTTAATAGTAGAGGTTATGGCGACATCCATAGTACGGGTGGTCCAGCCACTCCAATACAGAGGGCGTCCCATGTGGCACTATAACGGAGAAGATGACGCCACCCGCTACGGTCGGAAGGGTCCGGATACCCCCGCCGCTTTGGCCAAAATACTGGCCGGACTATACAAAGGGGAGAAAGAGGAGTTCACCCGCATTAAGCACAGAGATGGATTTTCCATGTACAACCCTCCCAGCTGGGTGAGTTTCCATCCCACTACTCCACTCAATTTACTCCCTGAGTCACTTTCCATAGATATTAATCCGCCCCTTTGTAACAGGAATGGCGAAAGATCACCAAGGAGCTCCATAGCCCCGTACCACAGCCAGAGGACCACAACCGGGCATTTGACCCTGGGTTCAAAGAGGATCCAGATATATTCGTGGAGCTTGAGGATGGAGTGTTCTACCAGGCGAGCCATGACGGCATGGAAGTGGCCATCACTGCTGACTATCCCGGCCTTCTCCTTGCCTCACATGTAAGTAATCAGGAGACTTATCTTTCGAAAGAATTTCCTCATTCTACCTCACCCACCGCACTATCTCGTGCTCCAAAGGGGAGGCGATCGGCGCGCCACGCTGCACCTGAGGCGACTCACAAGAAAGCGACGCCTACGCCGGGCAGGCCTTCGAAGAGGAAGGCAAATAGAAACACGGCCGAGCCTTCATCAAAGAGGTATGGTTTTTTAAATATGCTCCTTGGCTGTCACATTGGAGTGTGACGCTATCCGTTGTGTCTTATCAGGAAAAACATTCGCCGGACTATGTCCGGGGATCCTGCCGGTCATGCCTCCATTAGCCAGATTCCGGACCCTGTCTCAAGGACTATGGTAGATGCGGGAGTGACACTGGATTGTCCTTCTACAGAGGATTTAGATGATGTATCCGTCACAAACTCTGAAGTGGAAAGCGCCATGAATCATCGGCGCCGGCGGGCCGCTCTTCGCGACCCTGGTTTTTCCGAAAAGGCTTTTAACGCCTTCAACTCGGGTGATGCATACATCCGAGCTGCTCGAGATGGGCTTACCAGAGCCACTGACCAATATTTGAAAGATATGTGGGTAAGTACACACTTGTACAATTCTGATAATTACATACCAGTAGCCCCCGAGACTTGAAGCAGTTGAAGCAACTGATTTGAGGATCGTTGTATATCCAGGTGCTCACATAGAAGAACAACCTGTTGTCTCAGGAGCTGGAAATGTGTCGGACCCAGCTAGCCACTGCTACCGCCGAACTGGAGAAATCCAAGAAGGCAGTGTCTGGTAATGATACCCTCCATCGAGAAAACATAATCATATACCAGGATTATTAATACAGGTGCATATCTTATGGCAGAGGCATCAGATCATTTGGGAGAAGTACCAGATGTCGCACAGGCGGGAGGTCTAGAAGCTGAAAGGCAACTGGCCGCGGGCGAACGTATCCTGATAGGGTTAGGGAGGAGAAAAACAAACTCCAGGATTCCAACACCGAGCTGGGCGTGGAACTAAAAGATGTTCGGGCCCAGCTGGCTGACCCCGTGAAGGAAAATAATAGGCTACGAGGCGGCATATTCAGTATGTGTTCAGACTTACCTTCACGTAGTTTGGCGAGGAAAGGAACTGATAGAGTTATGTCTGCAGGTATGCTGACCGCCCGTCCCGAAGAGGAGATGTCCGGATCTTCGGGCGATCTGCTACAAGAGCTGTCGCAAATGCACGAGAGAGCTCAGCAGGCGATGCAAAGTATTGCCAAGGCCTTATGGCCATCCGACTCCCCTCCAGGAAGTATATAGGAGCTGGTACAACTATTCAAGGTAGTGCGGCGGTGTTTCCGATTATGGAAGATATCGGCCTGCCGGGAAGGTGCGCGAGAAGCCTGTGCCATGGTGAAAACACGGTATACCAAGATCGGTCCGAATCACATGGCCCGGGTCGGACCTTTAGGGTCAGATGGAAAAGAAATTCCCGTTAGTTTGGTATATGACTAGGTACAAGTAGCCGCCAAATATTCCCAACAAGATTGTAGGCTAGATAGTTTGTTAGATGGCATAGAGGAAGAAGTTTTTGAGTCCAAGTGACTATGTACTCCAATTGACAAATTTGTCCTAGCCGGATTGTAAAACGATTGTCATGGCGGACCTTTTCGCTTCGACCTCTGGACCCAAAGGTGCGGAGTGTTTCCGAATACCCGCTCGATAATGTACATCGTGGAAACCAGACATAGGAGTCACAGTTGCTTGAACAGCCAAGTATCCGGCTAGCTATGGTATATTACATTTTGATCGTAAGAAACATCTTCCAGAAAGAATAGTTCCGTTAAGGGTTCCTTTCCCTGGGTCAGCCTGCGTTAATCGTGCATGTCCGAACCGCGATTGAAAAATCACAGCATACGTATCACCTAGGGGTTCGTAGTGTAACGAGTAAAAAACATCTTTAGTCCGCCGACCGAATATTCCCTTAAGAATGCTAGCTTTCGGCTTCACCCAGTCTGAGGTACACATCCGGATGACCTGGCAGTAACAATCGCAGAGTTGCTCCCTTTATGCCCTAGCCGAACTAACGGGAACGTAGAGCATAAGCACATGAGCCAGGCAACCTAGCTTGGCCAAAACTTAAGTCATACCGATGCATATAATGGCGAAGAAAAGGTACATACGCGGAAAAGACACATATGTGGTGAGCTTGATGCTCGGAAAATAATAATAATAATAAGCTTCTGTACAAGAAGCCCCCAGGTATAATTGACATACATATTTTGAGAATGTGTGCGTTGTAGTTGTACAGCTTAGCCGCACGAGAGCTTTAAGGCTTAAAAAAAGAAAATGTGAAAAGAGAGGAACATAAATAACAGAAACAAAAGGGAAAAAGGAGACGAACGAAGAGTCCGGCGCTAGGCATAGAATCATCAGAGTCTGGCCGCGTTCCATGGGTTCGGCTCTAGGCGATTGTCTGATGCATCACGCCGGTGGTACGCTCCTCCGGTGAGGACTTCGTCAATGATGAAGGGACCCTCCCACTTGGGCTTGATTTTGTCCTTTTATTCTCTAGCAAGCGTAGAACGAGTTCACCAACATTATAAGTCTTGGCCCATACTTCTCTGCTTTGATATCTGCAGGCCTGTTGTTGATAAAATGTGGAACAGGCTTTTGCGATGTCGCGCTCCTCATCCAGGGCATCTAGGCAATCCTGCCGATCAAGCTCGGCCTCTCTCTCTTCATACATGCGCACTTGAGGTGAGTCATGAATAATGTCGCGGGGTAACACAGCCTCTGCGCCGTACACCATGAAGAAAGGTGTGTATTCAGTAGAGCGATTAGGCGTGGTCCGTAGCCCCCCAGAGTACGGAGTCGAGCTCCTCGACCCAGTGCTTGTCTGATTCTTTCAAAGACCGCACTAGTCTGGGTTTAATGCCGCTCATAATAAGACCATTGGCTCGTTCGACTTGACCGTTGGTTTGTGGGTAATAGACGGAGGCGTAATCGAGCTTAATGCCCAGATAAGCACACCAGGTTTTCACCTCATCGGCTATGAAATTGGAGCCGTTGTCGGCGATGATGCTATGTGGAACACCATAACGGTGCACAGCACCGTATATAAAGTCTATCATTGGTCCGTCTTCGGCCGTTTTAACTGGTTTGGCTTCTATCCACTTAGTGAATTTATCCACCATGACCAATAGATATTTTTTTCTTATGGCTTCCTCCTTTAAGGGGTCGACCATATCAAGCCCCTAGACCGCAAAAGTCCAAGTGATGGGGATTGTTTGCAGAGCGGTGGGTGGCATGTGGCTTTGGTTGGCAAAAAGCTGGCATCCGACGCAATGTTGGACAAGGTCCTATGCGTTTGCTCGGGTCGTCGGCCAATAGATGCATGTACGAAAGGCCTTGCTTACAAGGGCCCGAGCTACAGCGTGGTGACCACCTAGACCGGCATGAATTTCAGCCAAGAGTTGCCGCCCTTCTTCCTCAGAGATACATCTTTGAAGTACTCCGGTAGCGCTTTTCTTGTAGAGTTCTCCCTCGTGAACCTTATAGGCTTTAGAGCGCCGCACAATGCAGCGCGCCTCATTCTGATCCTCAGGGAGTTCTCGCCTATTAAGGTAGGCCAAGAAGGGTTCGGTTCACGGGGCAATGACTTCCATGATGAGATGGGCCAACGGTGTAATTTTGGTGGCTAAGCCGCCGATGATGTCGGTGTGTCCGGAATCTGGGGTTATAGTCGGATCTGGATTGGTGTTGCTGCTCTCCCCTTGCCACACCATGGATGGCTTGAAAAGCCTTTCCAAAAATATGTTAGGTGGGACGGGGTCATGCTTGGCGCCGATGCGAGCAAGGACATCTGTCGCTTGATTACTTTCTCGGGCCACATGGTGAAACTCGAGCCCCTCGAACCGAGCTGACATTTTGAGAACGACATTACGGTAAGCAGCCATCTCGGATCTTTGGCATCGAAATCTCCATTTATTTGAGATATTGCGAGGTTTGAATCCCCCTGCACTTCCAGGCGTTGTATGCCCATGGAGGCGGCCATCCGAAGACCATGCAATAAGGCCTCGTATTCGGCTGCATTGTTGGAGTCCGTGTATAATATTTGGAGTACGTACTGAACTGTATCTCCAGTAGGGGATGTTAGGACAACGCCTGCTCCTAGGCCCGCCAGCATTTTGGAGCCGCCGAAGTGCATGAACCAGTTGGAATATGTGCCGTACTCTTTAGGGAGTTCGGCCTCTGTCCATTCGGCGACAAAGTCGGCCTGTACCTGGGATTTGATGGCCCTGCGCGGTCTGTTTGTTATGTCAAATGGGAGGAGCTCAATGGCCCACTTGGCAATCCGGCCCGTGGCGTCGCGGTTGTTTATTATGTCATTGAGTGGTACCTCGGAGGCCACCGTTATTGAGCACTCTTGAAAGCAGTGTCGTAGCTTCTGTGATGCCATGAAGACAGTGTATGCTATTTTTTGGTAATGAGGGTACTGAGATTTGCATGGTGTGAGGACAGTGGATACGTAGTAGACCGCCTTCTGAAGTGGGAATTTGTGTCCGTCCTCCTCTCGTTCGACGATGAGCACCGCACTTACGACTTGGTGTGTGGCCGAGATGTATAATAGCATGGGTTCGCCGACGTTCGGTGCGGCCAGGATTGGGTTGCTTGCTAGAAGAGCCTTTATTTCTTCCAGTTCGGCCATTGCTGGGTACGTCCACTCGAAGTGATCGGTGCATCGGAGAAGGCGGTAAAGTGGCAATGCCTTTTGTCCTGTCTAGAAATAAAGCGGCTTAAAGCTGCCACACATCCATATCGTTTCTGGACTTGTTTGAGGTCTATTGGCGTAGCCAACTGTGACAAAGCTCGGATTTTAGCTGGGTCCGCCTCAATTCCCCTGTTGGAAATGATGAAGCCCAGCAGTTTTCCAGCAAGAACGCCGAAAACACACTTTTCCGGATTGAGCTTGATGTCATATGTTCGGAGGATGTTGAATGTGAGATGCAGACCATCTATTAATGACTCGATGTGCCTAGTTTTGATGACTACGTCATCCACATATGCTTCAACTGTCTTGCCGATTTGTTTCTCCAGGCATGCTTGAATCATGCGTTGGTAGGTGGCACCGGCGTTTTTGAGCCCGAAGGACATAGTGTTGAAGCAGAAAGGCCCGTATGGGGTGATAAATGATGTTGCAGCTTGATCGGACTCCTTCATCTTGATTTGATGGTATCCGGAGCATGCGTCGAGGAAACACAGTGAGTCGTGTCCTGCGGTAGCATCGATAATTTGATCGATGCGGGGGAGGGGAAACGGATCTTTAGGGCAGGCCTTGTTGAGGTCTTTGAAATCGACACATAGGCGCCAGGATTTATCCTTATTTGGTACCATCACCAGGTTTGCTAGCCAGTCCGGGTGTTTTTGTGACGCCCCCGATTCAATCGTACACTAATCATGCACGCAAATGTGTACGATCAAGATCAGGGACTCACGGGAAGATATCACAACACAACTCTAAAACATATATAAGTCATATAAGCATCATAATACAAGCCAGGGGCCTCGAGGGCTCGAATACAAGTGCTCGATCATAGACGAGTCAGCGGAAGCAACAATATCTGAGTACAGACATAAGTTAAACAAGTTGCCATAAGATGGCTAGCACAAACTGGGATATAGATCGAAAGAGGCACATGCCTCCTGCCTGGGATCCTCCTAACTACTCCTGGTCGTCGTCAGCGGCCTGCATGTAGTAGTAGGCACCTCTAGTGTAGTAGTCATCGTCAACGGTGGCGTCTGGCTCCTGGGCTCTAGCATCTGGTTGCGACAACCAGAAAGAAAGGAAAGGGGGGAAAAGGGGGGAGAAAGCAACCGTGAGTACTCATCCAAAGTACTCGCAAGCAAGGAACTACACTACATATGCATGGGTATATGTGTAAGGAGGCCATATCAGTGGATTGAACTGCAGAATGCCAGAATAAGAGGGGGATAGCTAATCCTGTCGAAGACTATGCTTCCGGCAGCCACCGTCTTGCAGCATGTAGAAGAGAGTAGATTGAAGTCCTCCAAGTAGCATCTCCATGTAGCATCTCCAATAGCATCTCCAGTAGCATCGCATAGCATAATCCTACCCGGCGATCCTCCCCTCGTCGCCCTGTGGAAAAGCGATCACCGGGTTGTCTGTGGAACTTGGAAGGGTGTGTTTTATTAAGTATCCGGTTCTAGTTGTCATAAGGTCAAGGTACAACTCCGGGTCGTCCTTTTACCGAGGGACACAGCTATTCGAATAGATAAACTTCCCTGCAGGGGTGCACCACATAACCCAACACGCTCGATCCCATTTGGCCGGACACACTTTCCTGGGTCATGCCCGGCCTCGGAAGATCAACACATCGCAGCCCCACCTAGGCACAACAGAGAGGTCAGCCTGCCGGTCTAAATCCTATGCGCGCAGGGGTCCGGGCCCATCGCCCATTGCACACCTGCACGTTGCGAGGGCGGCCGGAAGCAGACCTAGCAACCTCCATTACAAAGGAAGTTGCGTTAACGCAGTCCAATCCGGCGCGCGCCGCTCCGTCGCTGACGTCAAGAAGGCTTCGGCTGATACCACGACGCCGGGATACCCATAACTACTCCCGCGTAGATGGTTAGTGCGTATAGACCAAATGGCCAGACTCAGATCAAATACCAAGATCTCGTTAAGCGTGTTAAGTATCCGCGAACGCCGAACAGGGCCAGGCCCACCTGTCTCCTAGGTGGTCTCAACCTGCCCTGTCGCTCCGCCACAAAGTAACAGTCGGGGGCCGTCGGAAACCCAGGCCCACCTCTACCGGGATGGAGCCACCTGTCCTTTCAGCCCCCTCATCAGAATCACTTGCGGGTACTCAACGAGCTGACCCGACTTTAGTCACCATCTGTATAATATGTATGTATGTATAGTATATACCCGTGATCACCCCCCGAGTGATCACGGCCCAATAGTATAGCAAGGCAGACTGACAAGAATGTAGGGCCAATGATGATAAACTAGCATCCTATACTAAGCATTTAGGATTGCGGGTAGGGTATCAATGATTGTAGCAACAATGATAGGCTAAGCAACAGAATAGGAGTAACCGAACAGTAACATGCTACACTACTCTAATGCAAGCAGTATAGAGAAGAATAGGCGATATCTGGTGATCAAGGGGGGGGGGGGGCTTGCCTGGTTGCTCAGACAAGAAGGAGGGGTCGTCGGTGACGTAGTCGTCCACAGGGGCATCAGCATCGTCACGGGGGCTACCGGAGAGAAGAGGGGGGAGAAACAGTAAATACATAGCAAGCAAGTGCATAACAGGTCAACAAGCAGAGCTAGACGTGTTCTAACGTGGTATGAGGTGATACCGGTGAAGGAGGGAAACATCCGGGAAAGTATCCCCGGTGTTTCGTGTTTTTGGATAGATGAACCGGAGGTGAAATGTTGCAGGTTCTCTATGCTAGGGACGCGTGGCGGACAAACGGGCTGCGTATCCGGATTCGTCTCGTCGTTGTGAGCAACTTTCATGTAGAAAATATTTTCATCTGAGCTACGGTTTATTTTATATGATTTTCTAAAGTTTTAAAACATTTTTAGAATTTATTTAATTATTTAATTCTAACATTATCCAGAATAGTGCATGCTGTCGTCATCATGATGTCAGCATAACATCAGCAGTCAACAGGGCGTTGACTGGGTCAAACTGACGTGTGGGGGCCGCATGTCATTGACTGAACAGGCTAATCAGGGTTTAATTAAGTAACTAGTGATTAAATTAATTTAATCAAGATTAATTAAGTTAACTAATTCTTTAATTAATTAATTAATATTTTAATAATTATTATTTATCTATTATTTTCTTTTACATTTTCTGTTAAAACGTTCTGTGGACTGGGCCCCACATGTCATTGGGCTAGTGGGGGCTTAACGGGCGTTGGGTTAAAGGGCAGCGGGCGAAGCCGCAGCCCTTCCTGGTAGCGAGGCGATGTCGCGCCGGTGCTGGTCTCAGGCGCGGGTGCCGGCGGCCAAGGGCACACGAGCGCCGGCCGAAACAGGGCGTCGGGACGGAGGGGACCGGAGCCATGGGCGCGCGTGTGCTGGCGAGCGACAACACGGCGTAGGCGGACGGGCGAGGCGCGGTGGTGGTAGCAGTGTGGGGTGGAACGGTGCCGGCAAGCGCAGCAGAGGAGGCAGCGTGAGGGGCGCGGCCACTGCGGCGGCAGGGAGGCGGGGGGGAGGGGGGGAGCAGCACCGGGGGCGCGGGCGCGCGGCCGAGCGGCGTGCGCGGGCGGAGCCGTGCGGGGCGGGCGGCGAGCGCGCGCGTGCACATGCGTGCGTGAGCGGCGGGTGTGGCCACGGTCGATGCAGGAGCGAGAGAGGAGAGGTCGGGGCTCACTGCGGGCGTAGGGACATGGCAGCATGCTCGGGGAAGGCCGGAGAGGACGACGGGGACGAGCGACGGAGTGGACGTAGGCGATCGGGGCGATGGCGACGTCGAGCACCGAGGCGCTATCGTGGGCGCGCCGGGTGCGGGACGACGCGGGCGCGCGGTGATGGGGAGTCCGGCGACGGGGTGGTCTTCGGGCAGCGACGGACGGCTTCGGGCGGGCGCCGGCGCGGCGTCGAGGCGACGGGGTCGGGGGCGGTTCGAGCCCCCGATCCAATCGGGGGGAGAGTGGGAGGAGTGGGGGAGAGTGGGGATTAGGGTTTGCGTGGGTGTGGGGATAAGGTGTGGCCGGCTGGGCCTGTTGGGCCGGCCCGTTCGGATGGCAGAGGCCAGCTGGGCCACTTGGCCCAGCGGGGGGGGGGGGGGGGTAAAGTTGTTTTCCTTCCATTTTATTTTTGTTTTATTTTATATTTTATTTTCTTTTATTTTTATTTGTAGTTTCATTTATCTTTAGTTTTATAAAAATTACCAGTAGTGCCTAAATTTGTATTTATCAACAAACTACTGTGAGATTAATTATTAACCCGTAATAAAATAGTTTTAGCATTTTATAAATTCAATAGGCATTTGTTTAATTGTTTTCACTACTGTTTTAATTGTTTTAGAGCCTTTAAACATTTTATCAAAGTTTGGTTTCTGCACCATAATTACTTATGATTTATTTGAGACAACCCGAACATTTTAGTTTTAATTTTTGAAAACTTTTGTTGTTTGCCTGATTTTAAATTGAATTCAAATCGGTTTCGAACTATCGCGAGATTAACTAAAGTGACAGCGGTGACTTGGCATCATTAGGAGAGGGTTACTGTAGCTTAATTATCTGGGTGTCACAATTCTCCTCCACTACAAGAAATCTCGTCCCGAGATTTAAGAGGGGGACTAGGGGGGAAAGATCTTGTTATGAAAGTTCTAACGAATCTTCTCAGTTTTGGTTGCTCTTCTCGAAGAGGTCGATCCATTACATTGGTGTCTTCAGTCCTCTGCTTCAACGCATCATGATGAAATTGTCGTCCTTTCTTAAGGATCTCCATCGTTCTTAGGAAAGAATAAGGGGGGTATTCCGGGAGAACGAACCTCTACAAGGTTGACTATCTGGTCGATATCATCGGGGAAGGTGGCAGAACGTAACTCTCGAATTGAAACTTAAGAAAATATTGAGAGCAAAGTAATGAGGTTTCATGGGAAGTTCCGAGCGAGCAGGCAACCGTTTGATGCCTGAAACAGGGCGTGAAAGGGGCTCAAAGCAATCGGGAATAAGTATTGTGTCCGGTAACAGATTTGATGATCCCTCGGAAGATGGCTCGTGAATTACATACGAGGCCACACGCGAGGAACAACCTTGGGAATAGGGGGGTGCAGGAGATTTAGGTTTTGATCCTGTGGAACTGTGGGTTATGGGCCCACCATGTGGTTCAAAGTAGGAAGGGGGCCGACATCTTGCACGGTCACGATAGTAAGGCGTGTCAGAGGGTAGCCTATCAGTTATGTCGGCAACAACATCGATAGCAAGGGCGAGGGACGAAGAGAACCATTTTCCTGCTCGTTGAACGAGGCAACCCAATTGGCAAGCTATCACCCATCGGTGGTTACTAGAATGTCATCAACAATGGCAGGGTCTTACAAGCAGAGTGGTACAACAAGGTGCTTATCTAAGCAGGGAATTATCTCTGCTCAGTTAAGTCAGATTCAGGAAAGGTTAAGCAAAAGAATGGAAAGGAAAATACGATTATCAGATTAAACAGAACAATGGAAAGGAAAATGTGTTTAAACACATTGTTCAAGGGTATATCCTTCCCAAGGACAAATAGAGCAAGATATCCACGACAGGATAGTAAGTAGAAACCATTTAGGTAAGGGGAGAGGATTTGATGACAATACCCATACAATGGTGTTTGGATAATTGAGCAAGAAACATTTAGCATTGGGCTTCAAATGTTCTTGTTGAAAATCGGAGTACCACAGACATGCTTCGAGATAGCATTGACATGGTCTTTAAGCAAAGGTCAGACTTTGGATACACAAAGGATCCATCAGGATAAACTTATTAAACAAGGCATTCGATTTCCTCATGGAAAAATGATTAACCTTGTTAAAAAGGAAACTATAACACTAGGTCCTCTGGTCAGGTGTGCTAGGCATGACATCATCTTATCGGGTCATCTAAGAACCATCATCATAACTCCTGGAAAGTTGTTCCAACCATCATATCTGACCGAGATTCAGATCCGATTGGTGTGACGATACCTCAGACTCAGGATGTCCTAGAAGAAAAGGTGCAACACAAATAGACGAAATGACATTGCAAGATTCTCGGGAAATGAACTATGGAAGCGAGTTCCGAAACAAGAGTTCATCATTAAAGCAAGAAGAGGATGATGAGGTGGCTGATGGACTCAGCGATAATTCAACGAGGCATCCAAAAAGATGCATCTCCTCAATTATGTGGATAAGGAGATAGCATTTGTCAGATCAAATGATATAATGAAGGAAAACATACACAGTTAAACATTGGTTGAAAGGTGCGCCCGAAATATGGGTTGGGCTGCACGATCAATGTCAGAATGGTGATTCAATAATCAATAGTCTAAGAACGAATGGCCGACCATTAACTTCAAAGCAATAGGGTTGCTAAATAGGCAGAATCCAAACAGCACCGTTCACTTGTTGGTACCCCGGTTGGGATCAACGCGAGGACCAAGAAAGAATGGTGATTATGAGAAGTATCACTATAGCAAGAATTCTTAAGAGGTGGAGCAATCCTCACAACATTCTTGACATCAAAGATGGTAATACTCCGCGGTAGAATCATAACATAAGTTGGATAACAAGGAACTCAAGGTACAACACAAAACAGGAACAATTTTTGTGTTGGAGGGAATGCAATAATGTTGTGGATGATAACCCAAACCATCGAGGGCAAAGGATGCTATTTCTCATCAAGAATTCGATAGATATCTTGGAAGACCTCAGAATGTTGATGATGATCACGACACATTTGTCGAGAGGTTTCGAGAAGATGTAACTGATCGGTGATGACATCAAGTCAACAGAAATGATGAAGCCAAAAGTCATTGGGACCATGGGTACGACACAAACTCGAAATCAAGCTTGGTGTTCAAGGACAAACGATATGACGAGGAAGATCAATTGTAAGATTAGCTCACTGTCGAAATTTGTGCTCCGAGAAGAAGGACCCGGTAGCACAGTTAAAAATTAGCACAATGATATAGCCAGTCAGGCTAGGAATGACTTGAAGGATTATTAAACTCGTAAGCAATGAAAATTACTTAGAGTTATAGAATAGGAGTGCGGATTCGATTCACTTATCGGTGTTCTCGAGTGACTAATAACTCAGAACCTGGGGGATCCGAGAGCGGTGAGAAGCAATACTAGATGTAGACTCGCAGGAAGCAACACAGTTCTCGAGATACCAGAGGTTAATACTCGAGGAAGAACAAAAATTAGAGGTTGCCGAGATGTATCGATCAACAAAAGACAAGTGCTTTAACTTGTCTGAGAAATGGAATCAAGGAGAAAATGTGGTCGGGACCACGATTGCAAATGATCAATACATAGATACCAGATGATTCCATATCAAGGAAATAGTTATTATTACAAGAAGCTTCTATGATAGGATCTACATCGTGTCCATGGGCATGAACACAAAGTTCAAGGCCGACTCCCACTTCTCCAATGCATAACCTTTCATTCACTTCTCACCTTCGAGGAAGTTGTAGTGTTGAAATTTTATCTGGCAAAATACTAGAAGTGTAGGACTCGTGAAAACCTTCGAGTTCACACATATTAAGGAAGGCATAGGTTCAACCCATCAGAGTATCATGGAAATATATACCACAAGCTTTAGGAGTAATTAACACAAACTCGATAGTAGAGCAAGTTCAAAAGCAGATGATACAATTTACCAAAGGCATTATATACTCATGGAAAGGTTCTCAAGGTTATTCAATATGAAGGACACTGTCGGATAGAATCCAACAAAGGAACCGATGGTCCACAAGGGATCTGATGTGAGCATCGATACTCAACCAGAGGAAGAACAATGCACGGGCATCATATTATAGAACATCTGAACAATTCGATGCTTAGATAACAAAGGAATTATGATTTCCAAAACAAGGGATCAGAAGCAGACGCTCTGATCAAGGATGGATAAGTTGGATAGACCAGAGGCACAATTGACGACAAATAGTTTGGTCGAGAACCAGCTCATGTTCAAAAATTATGTCTGAGCCGGAAAGATAATTTAAAAGGATCAACTGATGATTGCGTGCTTTCACACACATGTTGAATCGATAGGATCAAAATGGTCGTGTCAAAGGATACTAATGAATATTGCTACACATATGGAAAGCATCCATATTGCAAGCAGACAAGTATTGCAGAGCAATAAGCTACTAAGGATTCCTGGAGGATCGAATAGTATTTCGAAGACCAATGAAACACATGAACAACTGGGGAATGAGCGGATACTCGATAAGTGCGAGAATTATCCGTAGGGGTATTCAGGTGGCGAGAAACTGCAAGGCAGTAGGCACAAAGTATTCCCGGGGTATCTTGCTATAACAAGATCAACGGGGAATGATTGTATGAATGTCAAGTGTATGCAGTTTCCATAGGGGTTGACGGTGGAAGGAAATCGCAAATGCGATGGCACAAAGACTCGAGATAACATCGTAGAGTAACATCGGTATCTTCTAGTGCAACAAGCGATCATCTGAAGTGAGGGGCTCTCCGGGAGAAAGTACTTTCGAGAACCTAAAGTTAGTTTTGTTTTTAGCAAAATCATTTAACCCGAATAGAAGAGAGATTAGAGTCCCAGAGTATAGGTCGGGAAATAAAAGATCCTAACACCACCCGATGGCGACGTGGGCCCAAGGTCCGCACAGCCAAGTTAGTAAAACAATTTTCATCAACTAGACTCAACTTCGGCCAAGGAGTATGGAAAGGGGATTCCTACAGGCAGTCGGCTCAGATACCAACTTGTGACGCCCCCAATTCAATCGTACACTAATCATGCACGCAAATGTGTACGATCAAGATCAGGGACTCACGGGAAGATATCACAACACAACTCTAAAACATAAATAAGTCATACAAGCATCATAATACAAGCTAGGGGCCTCGAGGGCTCGAATACAAGTGCTTGATCATAGACGAGTCAGCGGAAGCAACAATATCTGAGTACAGACATAAGTTAAACAAGTTGCCATAAGATGGCTAGCACAAACTGGGATACAGATCGAAAGAGGCACAGGCCTCGACTAACTTGGCTAGCTCCTCCCCCATAGCTTGTCGTTTGGGTTCTAAAAAGCCGCAGTGTTTGCTTGACTGGCTTATATCCCTTCAATATATTGAGGTTGTGTTCGACCAGCCTGCGTGGGATCCCTAGCATATCTGAGGGGTGCCAGGCGAATATGTCCCAGCTTTCACGTAGGAACGCTCGTAGTGCGGCATCAACCATTGGGTCCAGCTGTGCCCCGATGGATGCTGTCTTCTTGGGGTCCGTCGGGTGGACTTGGAATTTGACTATTTCGTCTGCTGGTTTAAAGGAGGTGGATTTGGGTCGCTTGTCTAGGATCACGTCGTCCCTGTCCACCGTGGAGCGCAATGTAGTTAACTCTTCGGCCGCAAGGGCTTCAGATAATGCTACGAGGGCCAGGGCTGTGGTTTTGTTTTCGGTGCGGAGTGCTATGTCCGGATCACTAGCAAGAGTGATAATACCGTTGGGCCCGGGCATCTTGAGCTTCATGTACCCGTAATGGGGTATAGCTTGGAAGCATGCAAATGCATCTCGTCCTAATAAGGCATGATATCCATTACTGAATGCGGCCACTTGAAAGGTTATCTCTTCGGACCGGTAATTCTCCGGTGTGCCGAATACCACATCGAGTGTGATTTTTCCTACGCATCACGCCTCCCAACTAGGAATGATTCCTCGGAAGGTCATGCTACTTCGCTCAATGCGGCTCCTGTCTATTTCCATTTTGTTGAGAGTTTCCTTGTAAATGAGGTTTAGTCCGCTGCCGCCATCCATGAGCACTTTGGTAAGACGAAAGTTGTCCATGATCGGACTGAGGACCAATGCGGCTGGTGCTCAGACTATTCTGAATTTTGGTTCGTCACTGGCATTGAAAGTTATGGCCGTGTTGTTCCAGGGGTTTATTGCTGCGACTTGGCAGACTTCAGCGAGGCCGCGGAGTGCCCTTTTGTGCCTATTGTTTGAGGAGAAAGTTTCAAAGACTGTCAATACTGTAGGGTCATTGTCTTCCGTGGGATGTTGCTCTACGGTATTTTTGGTGAGGAGATCCTCACCGCTCTTGGCCACTTGCCGGAGTATCCAACATGCTCTAAGGCTGTGGGTTGGTATGGTATCTGGTGTTGTGTGTATTTTGCATGGCCGATCGAGCCATCCCTCCAGAACGGTTCCGCGCCCCGTGATGGGCTTCAATTTTTTTACTATTGGATCTGGCGACCGACGAGGGTGCATCCTTTTTGTCTGGACGAGGGTTGAGTGGAAACCGGTGGCTCCCAAGAAGCTGCCTGAGTTTTCCAGGTGCTTTCCATTGCGTAGTACTTCTGTACTATGGTTGCCAAGTCAGCGAAGTGTGATACATGATGGCGGTTGATGGCATTGAGGATTCCCTCGTCCATGCAATTTTTGCAAAATAATGAGATTGCGTCTTCATCATGGCAGTCTTTGATCTTGTCTTTGACAAGGAGGAATCTGGCCCAAAAGTGATGGACCGTTTCTTGAGACTGCTGTCTGATGTGAATAAGATCACGTGTATCTGGGTGGGTGGGTGGATTTAAGTCCGAACCCTGACCCAATCTGGGATCCAAAGTTTGAGAAACTTAGGAGCTTAACAGTTCGGGCTCCGGGGTATCAACCAATTTTTCAGGCCCACAGTCCGACTCTAGGTTCGGAGTACGGGGCATGTCTTCCCGTGGGCGGGTATCCGGGTCTGTGAGCTCGGAAATCCGAACATAGTTCGTCCTCAATATAGAGGAAGAGTTGTTGTATTGCTCCTCCACTACCGCTATCTGATGGGTGATCCGTGGAGATTCAATTTCTCTCTGATCGGGTTTAAGCCCAACCCGATCATAGTCTTTAGCGACTCCCAAGGCAGCGATGCGATCCAGGAGTTCATTTAAAGATGACAACTCCGCCGGATCCATCTGTTTGGAGTATTCTGAATTGACGCGGAGGCGATTTTTGATGACCCGAGAAGTCATCGTAGGCCCGACGGCCGAACGGGCGGTCATAGTGAAGCCGCCCAGCCGGAGGGTTTGGCCTGAGGCCAGGGCTCCTCCGGAGGTGATGTGTCCTTGATAACAAGGCGAGCCATCAATCCTATCTTCGATGTTGATAACCCACAAGTATAGGGGATCACAATAGTTTTTGAGGGTAGAGTATTCAACCAATATTTATTGATTCGACACAAGGGGAGCCAAAAAATATTCTCAAGTATTAGCAGTTGAGTTGTCAATTCAACCACACCTGGATAACTTAATATCTGCAGCAAAGTATTTAGTAGCAAAGTAATATGGAAGTAACGATAAAGGTAGCAAAAGTAACAGTAGCAGTTTTGTAGTAATCGTAATAGTGGCAATGGTAAAGTAACTAAGAAAGAGCAATATGTGAAAAGTTCGTAGGCATTGTATTAGTGATGGATAATTATGTCGGATGCGATTCCTCATGCAACAGTTATAGCATAGGGTGACACAGAACTAGCTCCAGTTCATCAATGTAATGTGGGCATGTATTCTGAATATAGTCATACGTGCTTATGGAAAAGAACTTTCATGATATCTTTTGTCCTACCCTCCCGTGGCAGTGGGGTCCTATTGGAAACTAAGGGATATTAAGGCCTCCTTTTAATAGAGTACCGGACCAAAGCATTAACACTTAGTGAATAAATGAACTCCTAAAACTACGGTCATCACCGGGAGTGGTCCCGATTATTGTCACTTCAGGGTTACCAGATCATAACACATAGTAGGTGACTATTGACTTGCAAGATAGGATCAAGAATTCACATATATTCATGAAAACATAATAGGTTCAAATATGAAATCATGGCACTCGGGCCCTAGTGACAAGCATTAAGCATAGCAAAGTCATAGCAACATCAATCTTAGAACATAGTGGATACTAGGGATCAAACCCTAACAAAACTAACTCGATTACATGGTAAATCTCATCCAACCCATCACCGTCCAGCAAGCCTATAATGGAATTACTCACGCACGGCGGTCAGCATCATGAAATTGGTGATGGAGGAACGTTGATGATGACGACGGCGACGGATTCCCCTCTCCAGAGCCCCGAACGGACTCCAGATCAGCCCTTGTGAGAGAGATTAGGGTGCAAAACATAAATGCAGAGCACCTCTGAAGATCAAGGACTGACTAAACATTGTAATTCATGGTAAAAGAGATCCAATCATAGTCATAATCAATATAAATTAATATTAATGGATGCAAATGACAGCGGTGCTCTCCAACTGATGCTTTTTGATAAGAGAATGATGACTCAACATAAAAGTAAATAGGTAGGCCCTTCGCAAAGGGAAGCGGGGATTTGTAGAGGTGCCGGAGCTCGAGTTTTAAATAGAGATAAATAATATTTTGAGTGGTATACTTTCATTGTCAACATAACAACCGAGAGATCTTGATATCTTCCATGCTACACACATTATAGGCGGTTCCCAAACAGATGGTAAAGTTTATACTTCCCCACCACCAACAATCATCAATCCATGGCTTGCCCGAAACAACGGGTTCCTCCAACTAACAACAATCCTAGGGGAGTTTTGTTTGCAATTATTTTGACTTGATTTGAGCATGTGACTAGGCATCCTGGTTACCGGCCATTTTCTCGTGAGTGAGGAGCGGAGTCCACTCCTTGTGAGAATAACCCACCTAGCATGGAAGATATAGACAACCCTAGTTGATACATGAGATGTTCGAGCATACAAAACAGAATTTCATTTGAAGGTTTGGGGCTTGGCACATACAAATTTACTTGGAACGACGGGTAGATACCGCATATAGGAAGGTATGGTGGACTCGTATGGAATAACTTTTGGGTTTATGGAAGTGGATGCACAAGCAGTATTCCCGCTTAGTACAAGTGAAGGCTAGAAAAAGACTGGGAAGCGACCAACTAGAGAGCGACAACTGTCATGAACATGCATTAAAATTAATAGACATTGAGTGCAAGCATGAGTAGGATATAATCCACCATGAACATAAATATCGTGGAGGCTATGTTGATTTTGTTTCAACTACGTGTGTGAACATGTGCCAAGTCAAGTCACTCGAATCGTTCAAAGGAGGATACCACCCTATCATGCCACATCACAACCATTTTGATAGCATGTTGGCACACAAGGTTAACCATTATAAACTCCTAGCTAATTAAGCATTACATAAGCAACTATAATCTCTAATTGTCATTGCAAACATGTTTATTCATAATAGGCTAAATCAGGAACGATGAACTAATCATATTTACAAAAACAAGATAGGTCGAGTTCATACCAGCTTTTCTCGTCTCAATCAGTCCATCATATATCGTCATTATTGTCTTTCACTTGCACGACCGAACGGTGTGGATAATAATAATAGTGCATGTGCATTGGACTAAGCTGGAATCTGCAAGCATTTAATACAAAGGAGAAGACAAGGTAATATGGGCTCTTGGTTAAATTAACAATGATGCATATAAGATCCACTCAACATTTTCATCATGGTCTTCTCCTCTCGACCCCAAAGAAAAGAAAAGAAATAAAACTATTTAAATGGGAAAGCTCCCAACAAGCAAAAGAAGAACGAGAAATCTTTTTGAGTTTTCTTTTAGTTACTACTACTACACGCATGGAAAGTAAACTAGCTAAAAGCTACAACTATTTTTTTTGTTTTTCTTAAGGGTTTCAAACACACAAGAAGAAAGCGAGAAAAATAAAATAAACTAGCATGGATAGTACAATGAAAAAGTATGAGCACCGACAACTAGATTGAGTGTGTGAACATGAATGTAATGTCGGTGAGAAATACATACTCCCCCAAGCTTAGGCTTTTGGCCTAAGTTGGTCTATTCCCACAGATTGAAGCTACTCTCTCCGGTGTACTGAGGAGTGTCATCTAGGTGCCACTGGTTGGCGATCTCCTCCGGATCCCACTGATAAATGGACTGTCGATAAGGGTCAAGTGGTGGTTCCGACTCAGGCTCTCGATCTGGTGTCAGGCTCCGGTATGCATAAACGGCCTCCGGCAAGATGACGTATGTGCCTGCAAATATGTTAAACAAAGAGGGTGCTGGCAAGATAATAGTCTCACTGTGAGTTTTATTAAATATCAAATTATACTTAAGCATCATCTCCTTATTTTTAACAACAAATTCATGTGCTACCATACTCTTATAATCTAGAAAAATAGGAGGCAACAACTTTTCTTGTTTCTCATAATGCCTAATAGGTATCTTAAAGTGTTTAGCAAGGTGTGAAGCAAAGATGCCTCCAAAGATGGGGCCCTTTGTACGGTTCAGACTTAATCGTTTAGCAATAATAGCGCCTAAACTAAAAGTGTTATCACGAAACAAAACATGGCACAAAATAATAATATCAGGGGCACTAAGGTTTCCACAGTTCCCACAACCAATTAAGCATCTACTAGCAAATATTGCAAAGTAACGTAGAACAGGAAAGTGTATGCTAGTAATTCTTGCATCGGAAATCTTCCTCGTCTCCCCGCCGGCGATCATATCAATAAACCCTTCCACATCACTATGATGTGATTCCTCTATGCTGCCCACAAAGGGTATCTTGCAAACCCCACAAAAGTCATAAAGTGACATCTCCTTAACCTCATTATATAAGTGAAACTCCACTGAAGGTGGTGATTTCCTAGCATGGAAATAAAATTTTTGCACAAAAATATTAGTGAGTAGGAGATACTGATCGAGCTAGTCGTGGAGGAAGTCGGTGAGGCCTGCATTCTCAGCCAGATAATAAAAATCATCATGAATCTCGGCTGCTCTCAAGAATTCATCACAAGGCCATTCACGCGGCCGAACCTCCGTGGTGCGAGGCAAATTGTATTTGGGCTTTTTATTCTCCTCATTTTCTTTATCCTTTGAGCTCCGGCTCGAAGAGCCTCTCAACATTCTCCTCAACATTTTCTTCCTTTGAAAGTTTCTGAAATATTTAGTGACTCACAATAAAAGTGAACCAAACTCAACAAAATTGATAGCAACTACTCCCACAAGTGCCTAGAGACTATATCATGCATTAAAACTACTTTGGACCATATAAATTTGACATGCAAGCTCAAGAACAGAGTCACCTTAGCAGCAAATTTTTTGCAATGAATAAAGCACTAGAAAAAAAACTAATTCGACCATTGGAGGAGTCACATACCAAAGAGCAATCCCCCAAAGCAGTTTTGTGAGTGGAGCTTTGAGCAAGGAGATCGAAAATGGCAGCAAGATGAGCTAGAACTCGTGCTTGAGCTTGTTGGTGATTTTTTTGGGAGGAAGGAGTGTGTGGGTGCAGGAATAAGTGGAGGGGGGCCACCAGGGGCCCACGAGGCAGGGGGTGTGCCTAGGGGGGTGGGCACGCCCTGGGCCCTCGCGGCCAGGTGCTGGCTCCCCCTGATGTGTTCTCAGTGCCAGATATTCTCAAATATTCTATAAAAAGTCATATTTCATTTTCAGGGCATTTGGAGAACTTTTATTTTTGGGGTATTTTTTATTGCACGGATAAATCAGAAAACAGACAGAAAATACTATTTTGCTTTATTTAATCTAAATAACAGAAAGTAAAAGGAGGGTACAAAAAGTTGTGCTTTCTAACTTCATCCATCTCATGCTCATCAAAAGGAATCCACTAACAAGGTTGATCAAGTCTTGTTAACAAACTCATTCCGAATTGCATGAAACCGGAGAATTTTTGAATAGCACTAGGTTACCTCAACGGGGATATGTACATCCCCAATAATAAGAATGTCATATTTCTTCTTGACAGTAGGAAGAGGAAATTCAAAACCTCCAATAATAATCGATGGAATTTTTCTAATAGAATTGATACTGTGACCTTGAGGTTGTTTCCTTGGAAAGTGTACCGTATGCTCATTACCATTAACATGAAAAGTGACATTGCTTTGTTGCAATCAATAACAGCCCCCGCAGTATTCAAAAATGGTCTACCAAGGATAATCGACATACTATCTTCCTCGGGAATATCAAGAATAACAAAGTCCGTTAAAATAGTAACATTTGCAACCACAACAGGCACATCCTCACAAATACCGACAGGTATAGCAGTTGATTTATTGGCCATTTGCAAAGATATTTCAGTAGGTGTCAACTTATTCAAATCAAGTCTGCGATATAAAGAGAGAGGTACAACACTAACACCGGCTCCAAGATCACATAGAGCAGTTTTAACATAGTTTCTTTTAATGGAGCATGGTATAGTTGGAACTCCTGGATCTCCTAATTTCTTAGGTATTCCACCCTTAAAAGTATAATTAGCAAGCATGGTGGAAATTTCAGCTTCCGGTATCTTTCTTTTATTTGTAACAATATCTTTCATGTACTTAGCATAAGGATTCATTTTAAGCATATCAGTCAAACGCATACGCAAAAAGATAGGTCTAATCATTTCAGCAAAGCGCTCAAAATCCTCATCATCCTTTTTCTTGGATGGTTTAGGAGGAAAAGGCATGGGTTTCTGAACCCATGGTTCTCTTTCTTTACCACGCTTCCTAGAAATGAAGTCTCTTTTATCATAATGTTGATTCTTTGGTTGTGGGTTATCAAGATCAACAGCAGGTTCAACCTCTACATCATTATTATTGCCAGGTTGAGCATCAACATGAACATCATCATTAACATTATCACTAGGTTCATGTTCATCACCAGATTGTGTTTCAGCATCAGAAATACAAATATCATTGGGATTCTCAGGTGTGTCTACAACAGGTTCACTAGAAGCATGCAAAGTCCTATCATTTTTCTTTTTCTTCTTTTTAGAAGGACTAGGTGCATCAACATTAGTTCTCTGAGAATCTTGCTCAATTCTGTTAGGGTGGCCTTCAGGATAGAAAGGTTCCTGAGTCATTTTACCCCCTCTAGTCATAACTCCTACAACATTATCATTTTTCTTATTATTTAGTTCATTGAGCAAATCATTTTGAGCTTTAAGAACTTGTTCTACTTGAGTGGTAACCATAGAAGCATGTTTACTAATAAGTTTAAGTTCACCTTTAACTCTAGACATATAACCACTCAAGTGTTCAATCATATAAGCATTACGTTTCAATTGTCTACCAACATAAGCATTGAAGTTTTCTTGTTTAACGATAAAATTATCAAACTCATCCAAGCATTGACTAGCAGACTTATAACGAGGGATATCACCTTAATCAAATCTATAGAGAGAATTTACCTTTACTACGTGTGTCGGGTTATCAAGACCATGTATTTGTTCAATAGGCGGTAAATTATTAACATCTTCAGCTTTAATACCCTTTTCTTTCATAGATTTCTTTGCCTCTTGCATATCTTCAGGACAGAGAAATAGAATACCCCTTTTCTTCAGAGTTGGCTTAGGAGTTGGTTCAGGAAGTGTCCAATTGTTTTCATTAGTCAACATATTATTCAATAACACTTCAGCTTGATCAACAGTTCTTTCCCTGAAAAGACAACCAGCACAACTATCCAGGTGGTCTCTGTAAGCATCGGCTAGTCCATTATAAAAGATATCAAGTATTTCATTTTTCTTGATAGGATGATCAGGCAAGGCATTAAGTAATTGGAGAAGCCTCCCCCAAGCTTGTGGGAGACTCTCTTCTTCAATTTGCACAAAATTATATATTTCCCTTAAAGCAACTTGTTTCTTATGAGCAGGGAAATATTTAGCAGAGAAATAATAAATCATATCTTGGGGACTACGCACACAACCAGGATCAAGAGAATTAAACCATATTTTAGCATCACCCTTTAATGAGAATGGAATAACTTAAGGACATAGTAGTAACGAATTTTTTTCCTCGTGAGTGAATAGGGTGGCTATATCATTCAATTTAGTAAGATGTGCCACAACAGTTTCAGATTCATAGCCATAAAAAGGATCAAATTCAACCAAACTAATTATCTCAGGATCCACAGAGAAATCATAATCCTTATCAGTAATACAGATAGGTGAAGTAGCAAAAGCAGGGTCATATTTCATTCTAGCATTAAGAGACTTTTCTTTCAGCTTAGCTAATAATTTCTTAAGATCAGTTCTATCATTGCAAGCAAGAAAATCTCTAGCAGTTTCTTCATACATAACATAACCCTCAGGCACAACAGGCAATTCATATCTAGGGGGAGAATCTTCATCATCACTTTCATCAGTATTGTCAGTTTTAATAATTTCATTCTCTCTAGCCCTAGCAAGTTGTTCATCAAGAAATTCACCTAATGACACAGTATTATCAAGCATAGAAGTAGTTTCATCATAAGCATCACACATAGTAGAAGTGGCATCATCAATAACATGCGACATATCAGAATTAACAACAGAAGCAGGTTTAGGTGTCGCAAGTTTACTCAAAACAGAAGGAGAATCAAGTGCAGAGCTAGATGGCAGTTCCTTACCTCCCCTCGTAGTTGAGGGATAAATCTTGGTTTTCTTGTCTTTCAAGTTCCTCATAGTGATCAGCAGATATAAATCCCAAGTGACTCAAAGAATAGAGCTATGCTCCCCGGCAACAGCGCCAGAAAATAGTCTTGATAACCCACAAGTATAGGGGATCGCAACAGTTCGAGGGTAGAGTATTCAACCCAAATTTATCGATTCGACACAAGGGGAGCCAAAGAATATTCTCTAGTATTAGCAATTGAGTTGTCAATTCAACCACACCTGGATAACTTAATATCTGCAGCAAAATATTTAGTAGCAAAGTAATATGGAAATAACGGTAACGGTAGCAAAAGTAACAGTAGCAGTTTTGTAGTAATCGTAACAGTGGCAATGGTAAAGTAACTAAGCAAAGAGCAATATGTGAAAAGCTCATAGGCATTGGATCAGTGATGGATAATTATGTCGGATGCGATTCCTCATGCAACAGTTATAACATAGGGTGACACAGAACTAGCTCCGGTTCATCAATGTAATGTAGGCATGTATTCCGAATATAGTCATACGTGCTTATGGAAAAGAACTTGCATGACATCTTTTGTCCTACCCTCCCATGGCAGCGGGGTCCTACTGGAAACTAAGGGATATTAAGGCCTCCTTTTAATAGAGTACCGGACCAAAGCATTAACACTTAGTAATAAATGAACTCCTCAAACTACGGTCATCACCGGGAGTGGTCCCGATTATTGTCACTTCAGGGTTACCAGATCATAACACATAGTAGGTGACTATTGACTTGCAAGATAGGATCAAGAATTCACATATATTCATGAAAACATAATAGGTTAAGATCTGAAATCATGGCACTCGGGCCCTAGTGACAAGCATTAAGCATAGCAAAGTCATAGCAACATCAATCTTAGAACATAGTGGATACTAGGGATCAAACCCTAACAAAACTAACTCGATTACATGGTAAATCTCATCCAACCCATCACCGTCCAGCAAGCCTACGATGGAATTACTCACGCATGGCGGTGAGCATCATGAAATTGGTGATGGAGGAAGGTTGATGACGATGACGACGACGGATTCCCCTCTCTGGAGCCCCGAACGAACTCCAGACCAGCCCTCCCGAGAGATATTAGGGCTTGGCGGTGGCTCCGTATCGTAAAACACGATGAATCCTTCTCTCTAATGTTTTTCTCCCCAAACATGAATATATAGAGTTGGAGTTGAGGTCGGTAGAGCATCAGGGGGCCCACAAGGCAGGGGCACGCCCAGGGGGTAGGCGCGCCCCCACCCTCGTGGATAGGGTGTGGGCCCCTGGCCTTGATTCTTTCACCAGTATTTTTATTAATTCCAAAAATATTCTCTGTGAAGTTTCAGGTCATTCCGAGAATTTTTATTTTTGCACAAAAATAACACCATGGCAATTCTACTGAAAACAGCGTCAGTCCGGGTTAGTTCCATTCAAATTATGGAAGTTAGAGTCCAAAACAAGGGCAAAAGTGTTTGGAAAAGTAGATACGATGGAGACGTATCAGACGTCATAGCGGAACTCTCAATGAAAGAACCAATGTCGGTGTCAAAACCGGCGGATCTCGGATAAGGGGTCCCGAACTGTGCATCTATGGCTAATGGTAATAGGAGGTGGGGGACACAATGTTTACCCATGTTCGGGTCCTCTCTATGGAGGTAATACCCTACTTCCTGCTTGATTCATCTTGATGAATATGAGTATTACAAGAGTTGATCTACAACGAGATCGTAATGGCCAAAACCCTAGAAGTCTAGCCTATGTGATTATGATTGCCTCTACGGACTAAACCCTCCAGTTTATATAGACACCGGAGGGGACTTGGGTTATACAAAGTCGGTTATATAGAAAGGAATCTACATATCCGAATCACCAAGCTTGCCATCCACGCAAAGGAGAGTCCCATCCGGACACGGGAAGAAGTCTTCTGTCTTATATCTTCATAGCCCAACAGTCCGGCCCATGTTAATAGTCCGGCCATCCGAGGACCCCTTAATCCAGGACTCCCTCACCTGCCCCTTTGCCTTGGGGGCCAACTCTCCTAAGGGGTGGGGGGCCAAAACCCATCTAGGGTTTTCCCTTGTAGGCCGCCACCCTAGATTGGATCTAGGGGTGCCCCCTCCCTCCACCCTTCCCCCTATATATAGAGGAGGGGAGATAGGGAAGCCGCACCCATACAGATCTATTCGTGCCATGACGCTGCTCCTCCTCTCCCTCGTAGTCCATCTTCTTCTCCGTAGTACTTAGTGAAGCTCTGCTGAGATTTCTCCACCACCACCGCCATCATGTCATCGTGCTGCCGGAGGACTCGAGCTACTACTTCACCATCGCTAGCTAGATCGAGGAGGTGAAGGCGTCATCAAGGCGTACGTGTGTTGAACACCGGAGGTGACGTCCGTTCGGCACTAGATCGAAGTTTGCGTGACGGATCGTGATTGGACCGCAAAGACGTTCGACTACATCAACCGCATTTCTTAACGCTTCCGCTTAGCAATCTACAAGGGTATGTTGATCCAATCTCTCCTCTCGTAGATGGTCATATCCTAGATTGGATCTTGGTGAGCGTAGGAATTTTTTTTGTTTCCCATGCAACGTTCCCCAACAGTGGCATCATGAGCTAGGTCCATGCGTAGATGACATCACAAGTAGAACACAAAGGAGTTTATGGGCGTTGATATTCAGATTGCTTCCTTCCTTGGTCTTTTTTTGATTCTGCGGTATTGTGGGATGAATTGGCCCAGACCAACTTTACATGTCCACGTACATGAGACCGGTTCCATCGACAGACATGCAACTTGATTGCATAAAGATGGCTGGCGAGTGTCTGTCTCTCCCACCTTAGTTGAATCGGATTTGACGAAGGCGGTCCTTGTAGACGGTTGAATAGCAATTTGCATATCAGTGTTGTGGCTTTGCGTAGGTAAGAATCATTCTTGCTAGATACCCATAGCAGCCACATAAAACACGCAACAATAATTAGAGGACGTCTAACTTGTTTTTGGAGGGTATGTTATGATATGATATGGCCAAAGACATGATGAGATATGTTTGATGTGTGAGATGATCATGTTTGTATAGATTATCATGACTTGCATGTCGATGAATACGGCAACCGGCAGGAGCCATAGGGTTGTCTTTAATTATTGTATGACCTGCATGTCAATCATTAAACGCTATGTAATGATTTACTTTATCGCTAAGCGGTAGCAATAGTAGTAGAAGCATGGTTGGTGTGACAACCCCGATGAAGACATGATGATGGAGATCATGGTGTCATGTCGGTGACGATGGAGATCACGCCGGTGCTTTGGAGATAGATATCAAAAGCACAAGATGATGGCCATATCATGTCACTTATGATTTGCATGTGATGTTAATCCTTTTATGCATCTTATTTTGCATAATGGTAGCATTATAAGGTGATCCCTCACTAAAATTTCAAGATAAATATGTGTTCTCCCCAAGTGTGCACCGTTAAGAAAGTTCATCGTTTCAAGGCACCACGTGATGATCAGGTGAGATAGACTCTACGTGCACATACAACGGGTGCAAGCCAGTTTTGCACATGTGGAACACTTGGGTTAAACTTGACGAGCCTAGCATATACAGACGTGGCCTCGGAACACAAGCGACCGAAAGGTCGAGCATGAATCATATAGTAGATATGATCAACATGGAGATGTTCACCATTGAAACCACCTCATCTCACGTGATGATCGTACTTGGATTGGTGAATTTGGATCATGTTACACTTGGACAACCGGAGGAATGTTGATTTGAGTGGGAGTTCTTAAGTAATATGATTAATTGAACTCCTTATCATGAACAATAGTCTAAGTTCCCTTTGCAAATTATGTTGTAGATCAATAGCTGGCGGTGTAGCTCCTTGTTTTAATACGTTCCTAGAGAAAGACTAAGTTGAAAGATATTGTGAGCAACTACTAGGGTCGTAGTCTAAGGATTGTCATCATTGTTGCACAGAAGAAGTATGTCCCTGATGCACCGCTCGGTGTGCCAACCCCTCTAGCATCATCTGTGGATGTTATAAACATCTGGCAGACATGTTCTGATGACTACTTGGTAGTTTAGTGCACCATGCTTTACGGCTTAGAATGGGGGCTCCAAAGAAGTTTTGAACGCCATGGAACATGTGAGATGTTCCAAGAGCTGAAATTGGTATTTCAGGCTCATGCCCGTGTTGAGAGGTATGAGACCTTTGACAAGTTATTTGCCTACAAGATGGAGGAGAATAGCTCAGACAGTGAGCAAGTGCTCAGAATGTCTAGGTACTACAATTGCTTGAATCAAGTGGGATTTAATCTTCCAGATAAGATAGTGATTGACAGAGTTCTCCAGTCACTATCACCAAGCTACTAGAACTTCATGATGAACTATAACATGCAAGGGATGGAGATGATCCCAGAGCTATTCGTGATGCCTAAGGGCACAAAGGTAGAAATCAAGGAGCATCAAGTGTTTATGGTTAACGAGACCACTAGTTTAAAGAAGGGCAAGGGTAAGAAGGGAAACTTCATCAATGACAAGCCAGTTGCCGCTCCAGTGAAGGAACCCAAGGTTGAACCCAAACCCGAGACTAAGTGCTTGTGTTGTAAGGGGAATGGTCACTTGTAGTGGAACTACCCCAAATACTTGGTAGATAAGAAGGTTGGCAACTTCAACAAAAGTATATTTGATATATGTGTTTTTGATGTGTACCTTACTAGTACTCCTAGTAACACCTGGATATGAGATACCGGTTGAGGGAGTCCTGGACTAGGGGCTCTCCGGACAGCCGGACTATCATCGTCCGCCGGACTCCAAGACTACGAAGATACAAGATTGAAGACTCCGTCCCGTGTCCGGATGGGACTTTCCTTGGCGTGGAAGGCAAGCTTGGCGATACGGATATGTAGATCTCCTACCATTATAACCGACTCTGTGTAACCCTAGCCCTCTCCGGTGTCTATATAAACTGGAGGGCTTTAGTCCGTAGGACATAACCTCCATTACAACAATCATACCATAGGCTAGCTTCTAGGGTTTAGCCTCCTTGATCTCGTGGTAGATCCACTCTTGTACTACCCATATCATCAATATTAATCAAGCAGGACGTAGGGTTTTACCTCCATCAAGAGGGCCCGAACCTGGGTAAAACATCGTGTCCCTTGTCTCCTATTACCATCCGCCTAGACGCACAGTTCGGGACCCCCTACCCGAGATCCGCCGGTTTTGACACCGACATTGGTGCTTTCATTGAGAGTTCCTCTGTGCCGTCGCCGATAGGCTCGATGGCTTCTTCAATCAACAACAACGCTGTCTAGGGTGAGGCTTTTCTCCCCGGACAGATCTTCGTATTCGGCGGCTTCGCACTGCGGGCTAATTCACTTGGCCATCTGGAGCAGATCGAAAGCTACGCCCCTGGCCGTCAGGTCAGGTTCGGAAGCCTAAACTTCACGGCCGACATCCGCGGGGACTTGATCTTCGACGGGCTCGAGCCACCGCCGAGCGTGCTGCACTGTCACGATGGGCATGATCTAGCTCAGCCGCCGGACAGTGCCTTGGTGGCCGCACACGAATCCGCTCCGGCCCTTAGTCCAGAGCCGATCGCCCAGATCGAGGACCGGTGGCTGGACACCGCCTCGGGGCCGCAACTTCCACGGCGATGGAGCCAAACACTAACCTTGTCCCTTGCAAAGCTCGTGACTCCGAGGTGCCGGACTCCCTGCCGGACTCCGAACCTCCCGCGCCTCTGCCAATCGAATCTGATTGGGCGCCGGTCATGGAATTCACCGCCGCGGACATCTTCCAACACTCGCCCTTTGGCGACATCCTAAATTCGCTAAAACATCTCTCGCTATCCGGAGAGACCTGGCCGGACTATGGCCAGGACGGTTGGGATACGGACGATGAAGAAATTCAAAGCCCACCCACCACCCACTTTGTAGCCACTGTCGACGATCTAACAGACATGCTAGACTACGACTCCGAAGACATCGACGGTATGGACGACGATGCCGGAGACGAACAAGAACCAGCGCCTACAGGGCACTAGAAGACCACCTCGTCATATGACATATACATGGTGGACACCCCAAAAGAGGGGGACGGCGAAGAAGCAGCGGAGGCAGATTCCTTAAAGAAACAGCCCAAGCGCCGACGTCAGCGGTGCCGCTCTAAATCCCGCCACAGCAAGAATGGAGATTCAGGCACAGGAGATAATAATACCCCAGAAAGTGCCGAAGACAATCCCCTCCAGCAAGATTCAGCGCTGGAGGATGCAGAAGCAAGCCCTCACAAGAGAGCGGCAGATGAAGAGGTCGAGGATGATAATTACATACCTCCCTCCGAAGACGAGGCAAGCCTCAACGACGACGAATTCGTCGTGCCCGAGGATCCCGTCGAACAAGAGCGTTTTAAACGAAGGCTTATCGCCACGGCAAATAGCCTAAAGAAAAAGCGGCAGCAGCTTCAAGCTGATCAGGACCTGCTGGCCGATCGATGGACCGAGGTCCTCGCGGCCGAAGAGTACGAACTCGAACGCCCCTCCAAAAGCTACCCAAAATGCAAGTTGCTCCCCCGATTAGAGGAGGAAGCATACATACCTTCATCACCAGCGCACAATACGGCCGACCGACCACCCTGTGGTCGCGACAGAGAGGCATCTAGGCCCTCCACCAAGACCGTACCCCAGCATTGCTCCAAAAGTACGAAGCCAAGAGGGAACGCGCCGGACTTGCGAGATATATTGGAGGACAAAGCAAGGCAATCCAGATCCATCTATGGATCATGTGGGCGCCCCACGACCCACGACGAATACCGTCGCGCCGGATACAATAACTCCGGCCGGGCCGAACACAGCAGACAACGCTCACTCAAGCTACGTCGTGATATTGCTCAATATAGAGGCGCCGCACACCCGCTATGCTTCACTGACGAAGTAATGGATCATCAAATCCCTGAAGGGTTTAAACCCGTAAACATTGAATCCTACGATGGCACAATAGACCCCGCGGTTTGGATCAAAGATTATCTCCTTCACATCCATATGGCCCGCCGCGACGATCTCCATGCCATCAAGTATCTCCCACTCAAGCTTAAAGGACCAGCTCGGCATTGGCTCAACAGCTTGCCCGCAGAGTCAATTGGGTGTTGGGAAGACCTGGAAGCCGCATTCCTCGACAACTTCCAGGGCGCATATGTGCGACCACCAGACGCTGATGACCTAAGCCACATAATTCAGCAGCCAGACGAATCGGACAGACAGTTCTGGACACGGTTCTTAACAAAGAAAAATCAAATCGTCGACTGTCCGGATGCAGAGGCCCTCGCAGCCTTCAAACATAACATCCGCGACGAGTGGCTAGCCCGGCACCTAGGACAGGAAAAGCCGAAATCCATGGCAGCCCTCACATCTCTAATGACCCGCTTCTATGCGGGAGAGGACAGCTGGCTAGCTCGCAACAACAACCTCAGTAAAAATTCTGGCAGTCCGGATACCAAGGACCACAATGGCAGGTCGCGTCGAAGCAAAAATAAACGCCGCATTAACGGCGACGACAAGGAGGATACGGCAGTCAATGCCGGATTCCGAGGCTCTAAACCCGGTCAGCGGAAGAAGCCATTCAAAAGAAGCACTCCGGGTCCGTCCAATTTGGACCGAATACTCGACTGCTTATGCCAGATACATGGCACCCCCGAGAAGCCAGCTAATCACACCAACAGAGATTGTTGGGTATTCAAGCAGGCAGGCAAGTTAATTGCCGAAAACAATAACAAAGGGCTGCAGAGGGACGACGAGGAAGAGACCCGACCGCCGAACAATAGAGGACAGAAGGGTTTCCCCCCACAAGTGCGGACGGTGAACATGATATACGCAACCCATATACCCAAGAGGGAGCGGAAGCGTGCACTAAGGGACGTATATGCGATGGAGCCAGTCTCCCCGAAGTTCAATCCATGGTCCTCTTGCCCGATCACTTTCGATCGAAGAGACCATCCGACCAGTATCCGCCATGGCGGATTCGCCGCATTGGTTTTAGACCCAATTGTCGATGGATTTCACCTCACGAGAGTCCTGATGGACGGTGGCAGTAGCCTGAACCTGCTTTATCAGGATACAGTGCGCAAGATGGGCATAGACCCCTCAAGGATTAAACCTACAAAGAAGACCTTCAAAGGCGTCATACCAGGTGTTGAGGCCAATTGTACAGGCTCAGTCACACTGGAAGTGGTCTTCGGATCCCCGGACAATTTCTGGAGCGAGGAGTTAATCTTCGACATAGTCCCATTCCGCAGTGGCTATCATGCCCTGCTCGGACGAACCGCGTTCGCAAAGTTCAACGCGGTGCCGCATTACGCATACCTCAAGCTCAAGATGCCAGGCCCTCGTGGAGTCATCACGGTCAACGGAAATACGGAACGCTCCCTCCGAACGGAGGAACACACAGCGGCTCTCGCGGCAGAAGTACAGAGCAGCCTTTTAAGGCAATTTTTGAGTCCGGCCGTTAAACGGCCGGACACGGCCAAACGCGCCCGAAGCAACATCAACCAAGACCACCTGGCACGATCCGAGCACGCGTAGCAATACGGCCCCAACCCCAGCCCTTGCATAATTGCAAGACCAACCCTCCGGTACATCATTACGCTCTGGAGATACCATGGGCTAAGGGGGAGGGGCACGACCGCAACAGACCCAGAGTGTGGCTCGACCACACCAGGGGCTCCCAAGTGCGTCGCTCTTTTTATTTTTCTTTTTATATACAGGACTTCATTTACCAGAAGCCCTGTCCGGCGGTGGACCCGCCGAACTCACGATGCAACGGCCAGGGAAGAAAGAAGGCTGCGGTTAACATTCAGGTGGTCTCCATTACGAGCATTAAATTCGATTATATACACCAGTCTGCAGCCCACCCCTGGAGGGGGACATGCTTATTTAGTCCAATCCCTTGCTTACCGCACTATTTGTATCTTTCCGCACTTATAGCAGAATTCCTTGAATAAATAATGCAGCATTTTTTGCCTGTTATTGCATTACTTTACACATATGTTCATTAATGACATCTCGCACCCGTATATTTTGGTACGGCCGAATACACCAGGGGCTTGTGTTCCCCGCATTATGGTGTGATAAGTCCGAACACTTTCACAAGTGCGGCACCCCGAACTTATAGCATTATATGAATCGGCTCCGAATCATGTCTTGGGTCAATAGTTGGGTTTGCCCGGCTCCCACGTTTTTGTGCCTTACGTTCCGTTCTGTCGGCTAAGGTGGCACTGGGAGAACCACTGCGACTGCGCCCCGGTTGAGCTGGGCGAGCGCCTCAGTGGAGAAAGCTAAAACTGACTGGCATGATAAGGCGAGAGACTGGTCGCTGTTCGAGAGGTCTTTTCGGGTCCCTAAAGACCTATGCCGCTTCGAGCGAAGTACCGAATAATGTCCGACGAAGGCGTGGATAGCGCCCCGAGTTCGGTCTTCCGAATACTAGGGGCTTCACCGAAATTTAAAATTATAGAATTCTATGGCTAAGTGAGAGTGTTCAAGCATTATAAGTCCGGTCGCCTTGTTCGTTGTGTTGAGCACCTCCCTAGATGGACCCAAAAATGGGAACAAGAGTGCTCAAGTTTATCCTGAACACCCCAGCACTCGTGGCTTGGGGGCTGAAGCCAACGACTTGCCATCTCTCATATTTTATAAACGGCCGCACAGAAGGTAATATTTTAAATTAAACAAGCGTTGCGTAGCACATATGAACAAAGTTTTCAGCGCACAGGATAGTACATAACGAGTTTACTCAATAATTACATCTCTGGGGCACTCATCCGCAATATTGCGGGCACCCTTCAGGACTGTCTTATAGTACATTTCGGGCGTACGATACTCCTTGCCCGCTGGCGGCGGGTCAGTAAGAAGCCTCTCCGCATCCAGCCTGCCCCAGTGCACCTTTGCGCGGGCAAGGGCCCGACGAGCACCTTCAATACAGGCGAAGCGCTTGATGACATCCACCCAGGGGCACGCATCCACCAGCCGCCGCACGAGGCCGAAGTAGCTCCCAGGCATGGCCTATCCAGGCCACAGCCGGACTATAAGGCCCTTCATAGCCTCCTCAGCTACCTTGTGGAGTTCGACCAGCTGCTTCAGCTGGTCGCTAGGGGGCACCGGATGGCCGGCCTCAGCGTACTGAGACCAGAAGACCTTCTCCGTTGAGCTCCCCTCCTCGCCACGGTAGAATGCGGCAGCGTCGGATACACTGCGAGGCAGATCTGCAAACGCCCCTGGAGAGCTCCGAATTCGGGTAAGTGTCAGGTAGTTTACATTAACATGCTTGCTTTGCATGAAAAATGCCTTACCCGCCGCTATTTTCTTCATATTGTCAATTTCCTGAAGGGCCTTACGGGCCTCGGCCTTGGCGGACTTGGCACTTTCGAGAGCCGAGGCGAGCTCGGACTCTCGAGTCTTTGAGTCGCGCTCCAAACTCTCATGCTTCTCCATGAGAGCCTGGAGCTCTTGCCGCACCTCCACCACCCGTGCCTCCTGCTTTTCTCGCTCTGCCCGATCCGTGGCCGCATTGCGTTCGGCCGTGGACAGAGCCTCCTTCAGGGCTGCCACCTCGTTTGTGGCCCCTGCAGTACCCATGTTATCCTTGTTATTTTCTCATTGCAACCTAAATCCTTTTCTGTAAGGTAACTTTTCAAAGTGGTGTTACTCACCTTCTTTGTCCTCGAGCTGCCTCTTGGCACGGCCGAGCTCTTGCTCGGACCACTCGAGATCCTGCTTCAACGCACCGACCTCCGCAGTCAGTGCGGCAGAGGTCAGCAGCGCAGCCTGCAAACCCATATTGACATAATTTTTTAGCAACCCTGCGTATATCTTTTTAGATCCTCAGTCCGGCTTTTCTTTCCGAACACCGAACCGAGCATCAGGGGCTACTGTCTATGCGGTATTACATTACATAATTTTAACTTCTTACCTCAAAGCCTGTTAGAAGGCTGCTGCAGGCTTCGGTCAGCCCGCGCTTGGCGAGCTGAACCTTCTGGATCACCGCACTCATGATAGTGCGGTGTTCTTCCTTGATGGAAGCGCCTTTGAGCGCCTCCAGCAAGTTGTCCGGCGCCTCCGGTTGGACGGAGGCCGCCGGTGTCACGGTCTTGCCCTTCTTACGAAGGGGTCGCCTGCCGGACTCTGGAACCACTGCAGGTTCTGGCGTAGAGTCCGGCGCAAAGTCCGGGAGGCTGCCTTGCGGTGCCTCCGGAGCCTCCTCCTGATGGGTCCCCTTCCGGGATCCCACCTCGGCATCCTCATCGGCGCGAGGGGTGGAGGCAGTCGGGATGGAATCCACATCCGACGGAGCCAACGACCCGCTCGATGAAGCGGGGAGATCATCATCGGCCGGACTGCAGATAGTATGCGGCATTAGAAGGACACTATGTGACACAAAAGAAATTGCAGATCATTCAGGGATCCGGATACTTACGATCTCGCCTGAGGCCTGGGCCTTGAGGGCCACTCTTCACCGCCAACGTTGGTGTTGGCGGAGCTGTCCAGGGGAATAGTTCTTCCCCTCTTGGACCCCTCGGCCTCCCCTGTTGGGGAAGCCTTCCTCTTCTTCTCTCCCTCCTCTGTGAGAGGGTCTTCTTCCTCCTCCTCATCTTAGGGGGAGGAGTCCGACTTGGAGTCGTCGGACACCTGAAAACAGGAACTCTTTCGAGTGCCCGTGGCCACCTTCTTGGCCTTCTTCTCCGGCACCACGTGCGGTGCCGGAACTAGTAGTCCCGCTAGACGGGCGTCCACTGGGTCTTCTGGCATGGGAGCCGGGCAGATGAGCTGCTCAGCCTTCTTCATCCATTCCTGTCAAAGGAAAAGGGAGATTAAAACCCGCTTAGGGTCGAACTATTAACAACAAGTGTCCCGTAAAGGGGTAGAATCACTTACCTCGTCAGCTGGACGCTGCGAGTGAAATCCGCGATCTTCCGTCGCGGATGCGGGGGCTTCGGCGCCCTTAAACAGCACCCTCCAGGCGCCTTCGTACATCGTGTCGAAGAGCCCGCTCAACGCCTGGTGCTGTTCCGGATTGAACTCCCATAGATTAAATGCCCGTTCTTGGCACGGGAGAATCCGGCAAACGAGCATGACCTGGACCATGTTAACCTGCCTGAGCTTCTTGTTCACCAGCTTCTGGATACAGGCTTGGAGTCCCGTCAGCTCCTTCGAATTACCCCACAGCAAGCCCTTCTCTTTCCAGGAGGTGAGCTGCGTAGGGATTCCAGATCTTGTGGTAGATCCACTCTTGTACTACCCATATCATCAATATTAATCAAGTAGGACGTAGGGTTTTACCTCCATCAAGAGGGCCCAAACCTGGGTAAAACATTGTGTCCCTCGTCTCCTGTTACCATCCGCCTAGACGCACAGTTCGGGACCCCCTACCCAAGATCCGCCGGTTTTGACACCGACACCGGTCCAGTTGCTAATATTGCTGACTCGAAACAAAAGCTACGGAACAAACATAGAATAGCTAAGGGCATGGTGACAATGTGTTGGAAGTGTTTCCAAGGTTGATGTGATCACCATCGCACGCTCCCTCTACCTTCGAGATTAGTGTTGAACCTAGATAAATGTTATTTGGTGTATGTGTTGAGCATGAACATGATTAGACCATGTTTATTGCAATACAGTTATTCACCAAAGTCAAAGAATACTGGTTATTATGTTTACATGAATAATACCTTCTATGGTCATGCATGCAATGTGAATGGTTTATTGAATCTCGATCGTGGTGATACACATGTTCATAACATTGATGCCAAAGAGATGTAGAGTTGATGATGATAGTACCACTTTCTTGTGGCACTGCCGCTTAGGTCATATTGGTGTAAAGCGCATGAAGAAACTCCATGCTGATGGACTTTTGGAGTCACTTGATTTTGAATCACTTGACACATATGAACCGTGCCTCATGGACAAGATGACCAAAACCCCGTTTTACGGTACAATGGAACGGGCAAGTTACTTGTTGGAAATCATACATATTGATGTGTGCGGTCTGATGAGTGTTGACGCGCGCTGTGGATATCGTTATTTTCTCACCTTCACCGATGATTTGAGTAGATATGGTATATTTACTTAATAAATCATAGTTCTGAAATGTTTGAAAAGTTCAAGCAATTTCAGAGTGAAGCTGAGAATCATTGTAACAAGAATATTAAATTCCTACAATCCAATCGAGGGGGAGAATATCTGAGTTATGAGGTTGGCAATCACTTAGGACAATGTGGAATTGTTTCACAGTTGATGCCACCTGGAACACCACAACGTAATGGTTTGTCCGAACGTCGTAATCGTACCTCATTGGATATGTTGCGTCCTATGATGTCTCTTGCTGATCTACCACTAGCGTTTTGGGGTTATGCATTAGAGACAATTACATTCACTTTAAATACGGCACCATCTAAATTCGTTGAGGCGACACCGTATGAATTATGTTTTGGCAGGAAACCTAAGTTGTCGTTTCTTAAGGTTTGGGGCTGCGATGCTTATGTGAAAAGGCTTCAGCCTGATAAGCTCGAACCCAAAGCAGACAAGTGCGTCTTCATAGGATACCCAAAAGAGATGGTTGGGTATACTTTCTATCTTAGATCCGAGGGCAAAGTGTTTGTCGCTAAGAACAGGTCCTTTCTCCAGAAAGAATTTCTCTCGAAAGAATTGAGTGGGAGGAAGATAGAACTTGATGAGGTTGTTGAACCTTTACTTTAACCAGAGAGTAGCGCAACACAGAAAGATGTTTCTGTGGCACCTATGTTATTTGAAGAGGAAGCTAATGATGATGATTATGAAACTTCAGATCAAGTTACTGTCGAACCTCGGAGGTCGACAAGGGTACGTACAGCTTCTGAGTGGTACGGTAACCCTGTCTTAGAGGTCATGTTGTTGGACAACGGTGAACCTACGATCTATGGAGAAGCGATTGGGCCCGTATCCCAACAAATGGCTAGGAGCCATGAAATCCGAGATAGGATCCACGTATGAGAACAATGTATGGACTTTGGTGGACTTGCTCGATGATCGGCAAGCCATTGAGAATAAATGGATCTTTAAGAAGAAGACAAATGTTGATGGTAATGTCACCATTTATGAAGCTCGACTTGTCGCAAAGAAGTTTCCGACAAGTTCAAGGAGTTGACTATGATGAGACTTTCTCACTCATAGCGATGCTAAAGTATGTTGGAATTATGTTAGCAGTTTCTGCATTTTCATTTACGAAATCTGGCAGATGGATATCAAAACAAAGTTTCCTTGATGGTTTCTGTGAGGAAAGGTTGTATGTGATACAACCAGAAGGTTTTGTCGATCCTAAGGATGCTAAAAGGTATGCAAGCTCCAGCGATCCTTCTATGGACTAGAGCGAGCATCTCGGAGTTGGAACATACGCTTTGATGAGGTGATCAAAGCTTTTGGGTTTATACAAAGTTTACAAGAAACTTGTATTTACAAGAAAGCGAGTGGGAGCACTACAACATTTCTGATAAGTATATGTGGATGACATATTGTTGATCAGAAATGATGTAGAATTTCTGGAAAACATAAAGAGTTGTTTGAAAGGAGTTTTTCAAAGGAAGACCTGGGTAAAGCTTTTCAAATATTGGGCAACAAGATCTATAGAGATAGATCAAGACGCTTCATAAGACTTTCATGATTTTGAAGGAGTTCAAAATGGATCAGTGAAAGAAGGAGTTCTTGCCTGAGTTGTAATGTGTGAAGTTGAGTAACACTCAAAGCTCAACCACGACAGAAGAAAGACAAAGGACAAAGGTCGTCCCCTATGCCTTAGCCATAGGCTCTATACGATATGCCATGATGTGTACCGCACCTGATGTGTGCCTTGCCATGTGTCTAGCAAGGGGGTACAACAGTGATCCAGGAGTGGATCACTGGACAGCGGTCAAAAATATTCTTAGAGGAATAAGGAGATGTTTCTCGGTTATGGAGGTGATAAAGACTTCAGCATAAAGGGTTATGTCGATGCAAGCTTTAACACCAATCTGAATGACTCTGAGTAGCAAACCGGATACGTATAATGGAGCAGCCATTTGGAATAGCTCCAAGTGGAGCATGGAAGCAAAATCTACAATATGACATAGAGGTTTGCAAAGTACACATGGATGTGAATGTTGCAGACCCGTTGACTAAAACCTCTCTCACAAGCATAACATGATCAAACCCTAGAACTCACTGAGTGTTACTCACATGGTGACGTGAACTAGATTATTGACTCTAGTAAACTCTTTGGGTGTTAGTCACATGGTGATGTGAACTATGAGTGTTAATCACATGGCGATGTGAACTAGATTATTGACTCTAGTGCAAGTGGGAGACTGTTGGAAATATGCCCTAAAGGCAATAATAAATTGGTTATTATCATATTTCCTTGTTCATGATAATCGTTTATTATCCATGCTAGAATTGTATTGATCGAAAACTCAGATACATGTGTGGATACATAGACAACAACATGTCCCTAGTAAGCCTCTACCGGACTAGCTCGTTGATCAAAGATGGCTATGGTTTCCTAGCCATGGACATGAGTTGTCATTTAATAACGGGATCACATCATTAGGAGAATGATGTGATGGACAAGACCCAAACTATAAACATAGCATATGATCGTATCAAGTTTATTGCTATCATTTTCTGCATGTCAAGTATATATGTTCCTATGACCATGAGATCACGCAATTCACTGACACCAGAGGAATACCTTGTGTGTACCAAACATTGTAGCATAATAGGGTGACTATAAAGGTGCTCTACAGGTATCTCCAAGGGTGTGTGTTGAGTTGGCATGGATCAAGACTGGGATTTGTCACTCCGTATGACGGAGAGGCATCTTTGGGCCCTCTCGGTAATACAACATCACAAGAAGCTTGCAAGAAATATGACAAATGAGTTAGCCACAGGATCTTTTATTATGTAACGAGTAAATAGACTTGTCGTTAATGAGATTGAACTAGGTATGGAGATACCAACGATCAAATCTCGGGCAAGTAACATACTGATAGACAAAGGGAACTGCATACGGGGATTAGCTGAATCCTTGGCATCGAGATTCGACCGATAAGATCTTCCTAGAATATGTAGGAACCATTATGGGCATCCAGGTCCCGCTATTGGTTATTGACCGTAGAGGGGTCTTGGTCATGTCTGCATAGTTCTCGAACCCGCAGAGTCTACACACGTAATGTTTGGTGACGATATAAGTATAGTTGAGTCATTATGGTGGTTATCGAAGGTTGTTTGGAGTCCCGGATGAGATCCTGGACGTGACGATGAACTCCAGAATGGCCTGGAGGTGAAGATTGATATATTGGATGAATGGTATTGGAGTCCGTAATTGTTCCGGGGGTACCGGGTGATGACCGACATCACTGAAAGGGGTTTCGGCGGGGGGGGGGGGGGGGGCAAGTGTTGGGGGGCCTCATGGGCCAAGGGGAGGGAGCACAACAGCCCACTAAGGGATTGTGCGCCCCCAAGCCCCCTTCCCACGTTGCCAGAGGAGGTGGGGCACCTCCCTAGGGTTTCCCACCCCTTTGTCTTGGGGGCCAACTCTCCTAAGGGGGGGGGGGCTAAAACCCATCTAGGGTTTCCCCTTGTAGGCCGCCGTCCCCTAGGTTGGATCTAGGGGTACCCCCTCGCTCCACCCTTCCCCCTGTATATAGAGGAGGGGTGAGAGGGCACAACCGCACCCATACAGATCTATTCGTGCCACAATGCTGCTCCTCTTCTCCCTTGTAGTCCATCTTCTTCTCTGTAGTGCTTAGCAAAGCTTTGATGAGATTTCTCCACCAGCACCGCCATCATGCCGTCGCGCTGCCAGAGGACTCGAGCTACTACTTCACCATTGGTGAGTGTAGTGATCTACAAGGGTATGCAGATCCAATCTCTCCTCTCGTAGATGGTCATCTCCTAGATTGGATCTTGGTGAGCGTAGGCATTTTTTTGTTTCCCATGCAACGTTCCCCAACAGTGGCATCATGAGCAAGGTCTATGCGTAGATGACACATCACGAGTAGAACACAAAGGATTTTGTGGGCGTTGATATTCAGATTGCTTCCTTCCTTGGTCTTTTCTTGTTTTGGTGGTATTGTGGGATGAAAAGCCCAGACCAACTTTACATGTCCACGTACATGAGACCGGTTCCATCGACAGACATGCAACTTGATTGCATAAAGATGGCTGGCGGGTGTCTGTCTCTCCCACCTTAGTTGAATCGGATTCGACGAAGGCGGTCCTTGTACAAGGTTGAATAGCAATTTGCATATCACCGTTGTGGCTTTGCGTAGGCAAGAATCGTTCTTGCTAGATACCCATAACAGCCATGTAAAACACGCAACAACAATTAGAGGACGTGTAACTTGTTTTTGCGGGATATATTGTGATATGATATGGCCAAAGACACGAGGAGATATATTTGATGTGTGAGATGATCATGTTTGTATAGATTATCACAACTTGCTTGTCGATGAATATGGCAACCAGCAGGAGCCATAGGGTTGTCTTTAATTATTGTATGACCTGCGCGTTAACCATTAAATGCTATGTAATGCTTTACTTTATCACTAAGCGGTAGTAATAGTAGTAGAAGCATGGTTGGCATGACAACCCCGATGAAGACACAATGATGGAGATCATGGTGTCATGCCGGTGACGATGGAGATCGTGCCGGTGCTTTGGAGATGGAGATCAAAAGCACAAGATGATGGCCATATCATGTCACTTATGATTTGCATGTGATGTTAATCCTTTGATGCATCTTATTTTGCTTAGGACGACGGTAGCATTATAAGGTGACCCCTCACTAAAATTTGAAGATACAATTGTGTTCTCCCCAAGTGTGCACAATTGCAAAAGTTTGTCGTTTCGAGGCACCACGTGATGATCGGGTGTGATAGACTCTATGTTCATATACAATGGGTGCAAGCCAGTTTTGCACATGTGGAACACTTGGGTTAAACTTGACGAGCCTAGCATGTACAGACATGGCCTCGGAACACAAGAGACTGAAAGGTCGAGCATGAGTCATATAGTAGATATGATCAACATGGAGATGTTCACCATTGAAAACACCTCATCTCACATGATGATCGGACTTGGGTTGGTGAATTTGGATCATGTTACACTTGGACAACCGGAGGGATGTTGATTTGAGTGCGTGTTCTTAAGTAATATGATTAATTGAACTCCTTATCTTGAACAATAGTCTAAGTTCCCTTAGCAAATTAGGATGTTGATCAATAGCTCGCGATGTAGCTCCTCTTGGGGAACATAGTAATTCAAAAAAATTCCTACGATCACGCAAGATCTATCTAGGAGATGCATAGCAATAGACGAGAGAGTGTGTCCACTTACCCTCGTAGACCGAAAGTGGAAGCATTTAGTTAACACGGTTGATGTAGTCGAACGTCTTCACGATCCAACTGATCCAAGTACCGAACGTACGGCACCTCCCCGTTTAGCGCACGTTCAGCCCGATGACATCCCTCGAGCTCTTGATCGAGTTGAGGACGAGAGAGAGTTCCGTCAGCACGATGGCGTGGCGATTGTGTTGATGATGTTACCGGCGCAGGGCTTCGCCTAAGCACTACGACGATATGACCGAGGTGTTGAACTGTGGAGGGGGGCATCGCACACGGCTAAGAGAACAACTGTTGTGCTTTGGGGTCCCCCCTGCCCTAGTATATAAAGGATGGAGGAGGAGGAGGCCGACCAAGGGGGAGGTGCGCCAAAAGTGAGGAGTCCTACTAGGACTCCCTAGTCCTAGTAGGATTCCCCTTCTCTTTCCTTTTTGGAATAGGAGAAGAGGGAAAGAGGTGGAGGAGATGGAGGAAGGGGGGGGGGGGTGGGGTCGCGCCCCCTCCCCTAGTCCAATTCGATTTGGGCTAGGGGAGCGCGCGCCACCACCTGGCTGCTGCCTCCTCTCTTCCATGAAGGCCCATTAATCCCCTGGGGGGTTCCGGTAACTCCCTGGTACTCAGAAAAATGCCCGAACCTTTCTGAAACCTTTCCGGTGTCCAAACATAACCTTCCAATATATCAATCTTTATGTCTCGACTATTTTTGAGACTCCTCGCCATGTCTGTGATCTCATCCGGGACTCCGAACAAACTTTGGTCATCAGAAACACATAACTCATAATACAAATCGTCATCGAACGTATGTTATTTGCCCGAGATTCGATCGTCGGTATCATCATACCTAGTTCAATCTCGTTAGGGACAAGTCTCTTTACTCGTTCCGTAATGCTTCATCCCGTAACTAACTCATTAGTCACATTACTTTCAAGGCTTATAGTGATGAGCATTACCAAGAGGGCCCAGAGATACCTCCCTGATACATCACTACAAAAAAAGACACATCCGTGACATTTTGGGCCGAACGAATTTTTTTCTGTCATACTTATGGCACTTCTATGACGATAATTGTGACAAAACCCAGTATCATCATAGATGTGGTGCGGCTCCTACTTCTATGACAAAAAATCATGACAGAAAATGGGCTTTTCGACCTGGGCGGGCCGGAGACACAACTGCATGACATTCTTTGGGCCGTCCATGACGGAAAAACCCGTGGTAGAAGCGAGGGCGAGGAAAATTTCGGGGGTGTTCCTGGTCACGATGGGCGGTCGGGGCCGAGCGATGCGTGTTTCTCTCGTACACGTACGCGCGTGTGTGCGAGGCGTTGGCTCTAACTGAACCCGAGCGAGGCGTCGGGCTCTAACTGAACCCGAGCGATTGCACTGCAGGCTACACGTTACTGAACCCGAGCGATCGATCGATGACTGTTAACTGAACCCGATCGAGCGATTCCACTACTGCTGCTAACTGAAGCCGATCGATTGGATGAACAGTGAGTGTTGCGGGGGTGCGGGGGGGGGGGGGGGGGGGTTGGATGAATAGTGAGCGGTGGGGGTGGATGAACAGGACCCCGTGGCGTTGCCTCTGGATGAATAGGACGACCCCATGGAGGGCTGGATGAACAATAGATGGTGGAGGGGTGCCTGTGAAGGGGTGGTTGAACAGTAGCCGGTGGAGTAGCGCGCGGTGGAGGCTGGATGAACAGGAGCCCGTGGAGGCTGGAGGAGGTCGACGGTAGCCCGTGGAGGCTGGAGGAGGTTAACGGTGGAGATGAACACTATCCCGTGGAGTCCCGTTTTGCGGTACGCCACACCCCTCCCGATGAGCAGGACCCCTGTTTCGACCGTAGCGCTCCAACACAAGTCCGTTTCGTCCGTTTTGTGGTATGCCACACCCCTCCCGATCAACAGGACCCCCATTTGGACCGTAGGAGGTCCGTTTCCTCCGTTTTGCGGTATGCCAGACCCCCCCAATGAACAGGATCCCATTTCGAACGTGGCCGGTCGAACACAAGGCCGTTTCCTCCGTTCTGCGATACGCCAGGCCTCGTTTCCATCGCTTGTTCCGTCCAAGCCCCCCCCCCCCCCGATGAACACGACGACGCATTCCATTCCGACCCAGCCGGTTGGCTCCTCATGAACACGATGACGACGTTGTTTCTCCGTTCCGACCCAGCCATGTACACGAGCCCTGGCCATACATATGCGAGAGTAGGCGTTTGAGACCCCGCCCGTATGTACACATACGTGGCCGTATTTTCTTTCTTGCACACTGGCTGATGTACGTACGTGTACATGCTACGTGCGAGCCTCTACTACGACACGTGTGCGCCTCTACATCCACCAGTATATATGTACGTACACGTTCGCGACCAGAATGACAACACCACGTACGCTTCGACCAGGTGGGTCCTGACTGTCAGGCACTTACTTGCGTGCGAAGATGTAGCTGGTGGGTCCCAACAGTCAGGGGGGCGAATCGTTTTTTTTTGCCCGGACGCACTTCCTTGCATGCGAAGGTGTATCTGGTGGGTCCCAGCAGTCAGGGGGGCGAATCGTTTTTTTTCGGACGCACTTCCTTGCATGCGAAGATGTAGCTGGTGGGTTCCAGCAGTCGGGGAGGGGGGGCGAATTGTTTTTTCTGGACGCACTTCCTTGCGTGCGAAGATGTAGCTGGTGGGTCCCAGCAGTCAGGGGGCGAATCATTTTTTTCGCGAAATAATGTGGCCCGCACGGTGGGTCCCCGCTGTCAGGTGGAGGAATAATTATTTTGCACGTAATAAGAGGCACTTCCTTGCGGCTACCGTGGACTCAGCTGTCAGCCTCTCCACGTACAGTCCATGTTTGATGGAAGTCGTTCCTTGACCACGTTGACCACGCCACGCCGAGAGCACCACAGCGGTGGACGATGGCGAGGCCTAGGAAGGGGACGACACGGAGCCGGGGAAGATGCGGCAATGGATGCACACACGGAGTGGAGTACGAGGATTCACTGGTTCGGCTGCGGTGTGAGGCTGCCGTCGCCGCTGAATAACAGGGGGTGTGGGTGAGTGGAGGGATGGCCTGGCCAGCGGTAGGAGTAGTAGGGGGCGGTGAGGCCTCCGCGGCAGCACAGCCGGCCACGAGAGGCAGGAGCAGGCGGCACGACTGGCGCTGTTTTGGCGGCTGGAGCAAGAAGACCAGAGGTTGAAGAAGCACCACGGCCGTTGGCTGGACATCGTACGGTCACTGCAGGTAGAATCGTTTATATTGACTAAGTTGACAAACCCCTTGGTACGTCAACTTAGTAGGCCCGCAGGTCAACTTCTGAAATGGTGCGTCCCAGATGTCAGGGGGAGGAATCATTTTTTGGGCGGGTGAAGCTAGGATATCCGAGATTGAAGAAGAAGCAGGGCATCCGTTGGATGGACATCCAACGGCCACTGCTGCTAGAACCGTGCGTTGACTATAAGTTGACAAAGCCTTGCATACGCGTCAACTCTCTTTTTTTAGGGGACGCGTCAACTTAGTAAGGCCAGAAGTGTGTGGCAGAGAACTTATAGCCCCTTTGAGATTTGTAAGAATGTGCAGCCCATTTTTGAATTCTAATGGAATTTACTACAGCCCATTTACAGTTTGTTAAAAGTACAACCCATTTCAACCAACCGTTCAAAACAGAATTCAATAAAATTTCCCACATTTTGATGTGATCCGAAATATTTTTATCCTGAAATTTCTAGTCAGATTAAATACAATTTCAATATAAATTTATATTACATAAAAATCCAATGAAACATTGCGCTCGCAACAATTAATGAAATTAAAATTTTCAATATCCAAAAATAATATTTATAAAGTAATTACGTGTTTGGTGCATTTTTCTATAGTTACTGCCCAGTTTTTATAACTATAATTTATTTTTCTCCCTCCTGGTTTCCTGACATCACGGTCCCACACCATTGTCAACCTATGTACTCCCTCCTTTCCGGTTTATAGGGCTTATCTCAAAATTTTAGTTTTTCCATTTTATAAGGAGGCACTTGCGTACGTGAGGCTATGGCCCTGGTGGGTCCCCATTGTCATCCTCTCCAAGTAAAGTCATCGCCTCGCCCGCGCGCGCTTTCCGCCCGAAACAGTCAGCGCCGCCCGCCCCGCTTCCCGGTGCAGGCGATTGCTCCGCCTTCAAACGACACAAGTGTCGTCCGTCTATCCATCTGCTGCCCACATTAATGATACGCGGTTGCCGAGGCGGCTACTCCGGCGCCACACGTCCGTCCCTCCGCCGCCCACCATTGCTATATAAACTGCTGCGCCGGCCATAGCCGCAGTCATCCGCATCCATTCCCTTTCTCCTATCCACACCACTACTGCCCACCATGGCTTCCTCGCGCTCCAGCGCTCTTCGGGACGGGCGGGCGACGGACCACAAGGAGATGGCAGCCATTGCTGCCAATCGGCTGGCCGGCAGGCAGCCGGAGGATGACGACGTCCCAATGGAGAACATGGTAGTCGACAATCTGGCGCCAACCCCCTCCTCCGCGCCATCCTCGCTGGTGCATTGCACCTTGACCATCGGCGAGGCCCGTGCCCAATATATAGACACGGTAAGGCATATGCGTGAGGAGCAGTTCCGGGAGGCGCAGGCCGACGCCGCATACAACCACTGAGGGAGTCCTGGACTAGGGGGTGTCCGGACAGCCGGACTATCAATGTCCGCCGGACTCCAAGACTACGAAGATACAAGATTGAAGACTCCGCCCCGTGTCCGGATGGGACTTTCCTTGGCGTGGAAGGCAAGCTTGGCAATACGGATATGTAGATCTCCTACCATTGTAACCGACTCTATGTAACCCTAGCCCTCTCCGGTATCTGTATAAACCGGAGGGCTTTAGTCCGTAGGACAACATACATTACAACAATCATACCATAGGCTAGCTTCTAGGGTTTAGCCTCCTTGATCTCGTGGTAGATCTACTCTTGTACTACCCATATCATCAATATTAATCAAGCAGGACGTAGGGTTTTACCTCCATCGAGAGGGCCCGAACCTGGGTAAAAACATCGTGTCCCTCGTCTCCTGTTACCATCCGCCTAGACGCACAGTTCGGGACCCCCTACCCGAGATCCGCCGGTTTTGACACCGACATTGGTGCTTTCATTGAGAGTTCCTCTGTGTCGTCACCGATAGAGCGGATACCTCCACCCGTCTTCAAAGATGGTATTTTCGCCGGAGGGGCCTTGGCCGCCGGCCAAACTATCCAGCTTGGTGGTTTTCTCATGACCGCCTGTCTGGCCGCCACTTCGGCAATAACTTCTCAAGTCGTCGAAAGCAATCTTCGCGTCAGCCCTAAAGCTGCCGAACAGTTAGATCCAATAGAGCTCTCGTCTGTTAACGAGCTCTTGGATCGCATCGCCGCCCTGGGAGTCGCTACGGACTACAACCATATTGGGCTTAAAACCGATCTGAGAGAGATTAACTCTCCCCAGGCCACCCACCACGTCGCAGTGGTGGAAGAGCAATACGGCAACTCTTTGCCAGTGTTGAAAACAATTCATGTCCGGATTCCCGAACCCTCCATTCCATATTCCCGCGGAGGGACGGACTTCGATCGAGCATCAAACTTAAAATCATGCATCGCCCCGGACTCGCTGGATTGTCCCCAGCAAAACACACTTCCAAATTCGGTAACCCCTTGGCCTTTGAGCCTCAAGATGGGCAGGGATCCGGATTTTATTCCACCCACCCGCCCAGACATATGCGATCTATCTCTAATACGGCAAGAGCCTACAGAAACAGTACATAACTACTGGGCCAGATTCCTCCTAGTTATGGACTGGATAAAGGACTGCCGAGAGGAAAACGCAATATCAATCTTCCGCAATAACTACACGGACAAGGGAATACTAAACGCCATTGATCGTCGCAAAATTACGCGCTTTACTGATCTGGCGTCCATTGTACGAAAGTACTGTGCGATGGAGAGTTTCCGGAAAACCGAAAATCAATTTTGGGATAATCCGGCCCCAAACACAGTCCGCAGTAAAAGGGCGCCTTACACTCAGGCCCCAGATACAAAAACGAAAAAACAAAAATCCAAACAGGGAAACGGAACCGTACTGGAGGGATGGCTCAATGGACCCTGTAAGCTTCATAATACAGAGGGAGCCGTCCCAACACATAGCCTTCGAGCATGTTGGATATTACGGCAGGTGGCCAAAAGTGGCGAAGAGCTTCTAGCTCCGGGAAACCACTCCAACAATACCAGCACGGTATCAACAGTCTTCGAGACTTTCGCATCAAATAATATGCGAAAACGATCAATCCGCGAACTCGCCGAAGTCTACCAAGTAGCAACAGCAAATCCATGGAGCGACACAGCCATTACCTTCAATGGCAGCGACGAGCCCACATTCCGAACAACCAGAGCCCCAGCTGCACTGGTACTTAGTCCCAAAGTGGACGGCTTTCGACTGATAAAAGTCCTCATGGACGGCGACAGCGGACTAAACCTCATTTACGAGGAAACTCTGCGAAAAATGGAAATCGATTGGAGCCGTATTGAGCGAAGCAGCACAACCTTTAGAGGAATAATACCTAGCCGGGAAGCGCGCTGCACCGGAAAAATCACACTCGATGTGGTGTTCGGCTCTCCGGACAATTACAGATCCGAAGAAGTCACGTTCCAGGTGGCCTCGTTCAGTAGTGGATATCACGCCATATTAGGACGAGAGGCATTCACAATTTTTCAAGCAATACCTCATTACGGGTACATGAAGCTTAAAATGCCTGGGCCCAGCGGAATAATCACTCTCGCTAGTGATCCGGACATAGCACTCCGCGCCGAAAACAAGACAGCCGCACTAGCCCTCGAGGCACTATCCGAAGCCTTAGCGGCAGAGGAACTCACCGCGCTGCGCTCTACGGTGAACAGGGACGATGTGATACTCGATAAAAGATCCAAGTCCACCTCCTTCAAACCAGCAGACGAGATAATAAAATTCCAGGTCCATCCAACGAACCCAACAAAGACGGCCTCCATTGGGGCACAGTTGAACCCCGAAGTAGACGCCGCACTGCGCGAATTCCTTCAGGAAAATTGGGATATCTTCGCCTGGCATCCTTCAGACATGCCCAGAATCCCTCACAGGTTGGCTGAACACAGCCTCAACATCCTAAAAGGATTCAAGCCAGTCAAACAGGCTCTTCGACGATTTTCCGAGCCCAAAAGACAGGCAATGGGAGAAGAGCTAGCCAAACTATTGGAAGCCGGATTCATTAGAGATATCAAACATCCGGACTGGCTAGCAAATTTGGTGATGGTACCAAAGAAGGATAAATCCTGGCGCCTCTGTGTCGATTTTAAAGACCTCAATAAAGCTTGCCCAAAGGATCCCTTCCCTCTCCCCCGCATCGATCAAATTACCGATGCCACAGCAGGGCACGATTCGTTGTGCTTCCTGGACGCATACTCTGGCTATCATCAAATCAAGATGGCGGAAGCAGACCAAGCCGCAACGGCATTTATCACTCCATATGGACCATTCTGCTTCAACACGATGCCCTTTGGACTCAAAAACGCCGGCGTAACATATCAGCGCACGATTCAAACATGTCTGGCCACCCAGATCGGCAAAATAGTCGAGGCATACGTAGACGACGTAGTCGTCAAAACAAAACACGTCGAAACTTTAGTAGACGATTTGAGGCTCACATTCGACAACCTCAGAGCATATGACATCAAGCTGAATCCGGAAAAATGCGTTTTCGGCGTACCAGCCGGAAAGCTGCTGGGCTTCATTGTATCCGGTAGAGGAATTGAAGCAAATCCGGCCAAAATCCGAGCTCTGTCACAGTTGGATATTCCAAAAGACCTCAAACAAATACAAAAATTAACAGGATGCGTGGCAGCATTAAGCCGCTTTATCTCCCGTTTAGGAGAAAAGGCGTTGCCCCTCTATCGCCTCCTCAGGCGCACCGAACACTTCGAGTGGACGGATGCTGCCACTGCCGGACTCGAAGAAATAAAGGCCATACTGGCAACAAATCCGGTCCTGGCTATGCCCACTCTGGGCGAACCAATGTTGTTATACATCGCATCAACACATCAAGTTGTAAGCGCAGTGCTCGTCGTCGAACGAGCGACAGAAGGGCATAAATTCCCTCTTCAAAAACCAGTGTATTATGTATCCACTGTGTTAACCCCCTGCAAATTCCGTTACCCGCACTATCAGAAGATAACATATGCGGTGTTCATGGCGTCTCGAAAGCTCCGGCACTACTTTCAAGAGTGCTCGATAACAGTGGCCTCTGAGGTACCACTCAATGACATTATAAATAACCGCGACGCAACGGGCAGGATAGCAAAATGGGCCATTGAGCTCTTACCATTCGACATCACTTACAAACCTCGACGAGCTATAAAGTCACAAGTTTTGGCTGACTTCGTCGCCGAATGGACTGAAGCCGAACTCCCTAAAGAGTACGGCGCATACTCCAATTGGACTATGCATTTCGACGGCTCCAAAATGTTGGCCGGACTGGGGGCTGGCGTCGTACTGACGTCCCCCACCGGAGATACAGTCCAGTATGTACTTCAAATAATGTACACGGACTCCAACAATGCAGCCGAATACGAGGCCCTGTTACATGGTCTCCGGATGGCGGTCTCCATGGGCATTCAATGCCTAGAGGTGCGCAGGGACTCAAACCTTGCAATATCCCAAATAAATGGAGACTTCGACGCCAAGGATCCAAAAATGGCAGCATATCGCAACGTTGTCCTAAAAATGCCAGCTCGGTTTGAAGGACTCGAATTTCATCACATAGCCCGAGATAATAACCAAGCGGCCGACGTCCTGGCACGCATCGGTGCGAAACGTGATGCTGTCCCTCCAAATATCTTCCTGGAACGGCTCTTCAAGCGATCCGTACTATGGGAAGAGGAGCCCGGTAGCTACAAACCGGAGAAAACCGCACCAACTGGTGATTCGGCAGACGACATAACACCCTCCGCCCACGTCATAATGGCAGTAATCGCCGCGTGGACAGAACCTTTCCTAGCCTACTTACTTAGGCAGGAACTTCCCGAAGACCAAAATGAGGCCCGCTGCATAGTCCGGCGATCGAAGGCCTACAAGGTCCATGAGGGAGAACTTTATAAGAAAAGTACCACCGGAGTCCTTCAAAGGTGTATCTCCGAAGAAGAAGGGCGAAACCTCCTGGCTGAAATTCATGCCGGACTAGGCGGACACCACGCAGCAGCCCGGGCCCTTGTAGGAAAGGCATTCCGTACAGGATTTTATTGGCCGACGGCTCGGGCAGACGCACATGACTTGGTCCAGCGATGCGTTGGTTGTCAGCTCTTTGCTAATCAGAGCCATATGCCACCCACCGCCCTCAAAACCATACCCATTAGCTGGCTGTTCGCGGTCTGGGGGCTTGACATGGTTGGACCCCTTAAAGGGGGAACCCACAAGAAAAAATACCTATTGGTCATGGTGGATAAATTCACCAAATGGATAGAGGCCAAACCGGTCAAAACGGCAGAGTCCGGACCAGTGATAGACTTTATATCAGGGGTGGTACACCGTTACGGAGTCCCCCACAGCATCATCACCGACAATGGCACGAACTTCACAGCCGACGAGGTTAAGTCATGGTGCAAAAATATGGGCATCAAGCTCGACTATGCGTCAGTCTATCACCCTCAAACCAACGGTCAAGTGGAAAGAGCAAATGGTCTAATAATGAGCGGCATTAAACCCAGACTAGTGAGGTCACTCACTAAATCCGACACACAATGGGTCGAGGAGCTCGACTCCGTACTCTGGGGGCTGCGGACAACGCCTAACCGTACTACCGGATTCACACCATTTTTTATGGTATACGGCGCAGAGGCAGTCTTGCCCTGTGACATTATTCATGACTCACCTCGAGTGCGCATGTATGAGGAAAGAGAAGCCGAGCTTGATCGGCAGGACAGCTTGGACACATTGGAGGAAGAACGTGACGTCGCGAAGGCTCGTTCCGCATTCTATCAGCAGCAGGCCCGAAGATATCAAAGCAGAGAAGTACGGGCCAAGACTTACAACATTGGTGAACTAGTTCTACGCCTGCCGGACAAGAAAAAGGACAAGCTCAAGCCCAAATGGGAGGGTCCCTTCATCATCGATCAAGTACTGACCGGCGGAGCGTACCATCTACGAAATGCGTCGGATCACCGACTCGAGCCGAACCCATGGAACGCAGCCCGCCTCCGATGATTCTATGCCTAGCGCCGGACTAAGAGTTCGTCCCCTTCCCCCGTCCAAACTTTTACACTTCGGCTGTCTTTTGTTTCTCTTTTTATCCTTCTCATTTAAAAGCCCTTTCGGGCCTATTTTTGCATTCTTTGCATACGCATGATGTGCCATCCGCACTCATTATTCCTGGGGGCTTCTTTTACAGAAGCTCAATTATACGCATGATGTGCCATCCGCACTCATTATTCCTAGGGGCTTCTTTTACAGAAGCTCAATTATACGGGTTTTATGCCCAGCACATGTGTCAAGCTTCCACATGTACCTTTTACTCGCCATTATATGCATCGATATGACTTAAGTTTTGGCCAAGCTGGGTTGCCTGGCTCCTGTGCTTACCCCTACGTTCCCGATTGTTCGGCTAGGAGGTAAAGGGAGCACCTCTGCGATTGTTACTGCCGGGTCAGCCGGATGTGTACCTCAGACTGGGTGAAGCCGAAAGCTAGCGTTCTTAAGGGAATATTCGGTTGGTGACTTAAAAGATGACTTTTTACCTATTTATCTATTTGCCCCCAGATGTTTTACTGCTTTCTTTGCAGTCCGGACATGCACTTTAGGGCATGCCTCCCAGCGAAAGGAACCCTTAACGGAACTATTCTCCCTGGAAGATGTTTCTTACTAACCATGTAATATAACATAACTAGTTGGGCACTTGTCTGATAAAGCACTAATGACCCCTACGCCTGGTCTCCATGCATACCATGGTTGTTTCTTAACCAAAAAGGTATTCGGACACACTCCGGACTCTAGGGTCCCGAGGTCGAAGCGAAAAGGTCGGCAAAGACAAACGATCTACCATCCGGCTAGAAGGCATTTCACATGTCACTTTAAAGGATAACATACATTGTCAAATTTATTGATTGTATTCCTCCTCAATCCCGTCTAACAGGCTGTCTAGTTTACAGTCCTATTGGGAAAATTTAGCAGCCAACTCTACTTGGCTATACACTAAACTCACAGGGATCTCCTTCCCATCGGGCCCCACCGGTCCAACTTCGGCCATGTGGTTGGGATCCACCTTCTTGTACCGCGTCTTCACCATGGCCCAAGCCTCCCTCGCACCTTGACGGCAAGCCGAAATCTTCCACAAATGGAAGCGCTGCCGTACTCCCTGCAGCTTCTCCGCAAGCTCCCAGAGGCCCTCGGGTAGGGTGAAGGCTGGCCATAAAGCCTGAATGACGCCGCTCATTGCCTGCCGAACTCGTTCGAGTAGCTGCAACAGTTCGGGAAGTTGATCACCCATTGATATGGGCATCTCCTCTGCAGGATGACCCGTGAGTATACCTACAAGACATATCATGTCAAAATACTTCCTCGCCGAACTCTTCTTTTCAAAAGAGTTCGCTCAAGCACTTACTATAAATGCTGCGACGAAGCCGCTGATTCTCCTTAACGGAGCCGGACAGCTCGGCCTGTGCGCCTTTCAGCTCTTCTCCGAGCATGGCGTTGGCATCTTGGAGCTTGTTCCTTTCCTGCTGAACCCTACTTAGCACACTCTCGCCGGCCTTTAGCTGGCGTAGCAATGCTTGCCTGTCCGGATCTTGCCCGGCGGTACCTGCAAATGTCATTATTAGACTCGCGCGCACGCCGCACAACGCTTATATTTATTAATAAAAATGTGTTACCAGGAGGGGTCTTTCCGTCTCCTCCTGCGGCAGCAAGTGCGGCCTCAAGTTGGGCCTTGCAATCTTGCAGCTCCCGAGACAGCTGGGCGTTCTTCTCGTTAAGTGCCTGAAATTTTCAATGATCCTTAAATCAGTTAGCATAACTACTTTAAGTCTCGGGGGCTAATGGTATATACAACCATTAAAATTCCCTCACCCGTATGTCTTTCACATACTGCTCCGTGGCTCTGGTAAAACCATTTTGAGCAGCACGGAGATGCGCGTCCCCTGCGTTAAAAGCATCCAATGCCTCAGGGGAAAAGCACGCCTCTTGAAATACTGTCCGGCGGCGCCTATGGTTCATGGCGCTCTCCACCTCAGACTTGGTGGCGGACAGTCTGTCGGTATCCTCCGTTGGAGAAGGATCCGGCTCGCGTCTTGCGCTTGCCTCCCCCCCTAGGCCGGGCGCTGGAGCCTGGCCGGTGTTGGTCGGATTGGCAATTCCTGCGCTCGCGGTCCGGCGAGCGCTTTTTCTCCTGCAAAGATCATGAGCACTCAGACGTTTCCTCGGAATGTTGCTCTAAAAATTCAAATACGAGCTATACCTTTGCGGCGTTTCCGTTCGCACTGCACTCCTTTTCCGCCTGCTGGTTCGGACCGACCTCTGTTGGTCGGCCGCTGCGGCCTCGGCTTCCTGCCGTAAAGGCGCTTCCTGCAAAATACTATCATTCGCGAAGGTCAGAAATGGTCAGGGATGAGATAATGGTGTCCGGACTTCGGTCGCGGTCACCTGGGAAGCCGTACTTAGCCCGGGGTAGTCCGCCGTAATGGCGACCAAAGCATTGTCTATGCTGAGTTGGTGATACACCCCGTCGATCAGCTCCACCTCGATATCCGGGTCCTCTTCAGAGGCTGGACCCAGGGATCTTTCTGGATCCTCGGGTTGCGGAGCAGGACTCACCATGTCCTCCACAGTCTGGCGCAGACCCTGCGCCGAAGACATAATGTAAGAAGCTTAAACTTCGAAAGCATGGGCTGTGCCCTTCAAGGTGTTCACTTACCCATCCTCTGGGGTTGATCATGGAAAACCCATTCAAAGGGTTCGTTCGAAGGAAATCCTCCTTCTCCCCCTTGTACAGACTGGACAGGATCTTCACCAGATCCTCGGTCGAATCCGGCCCTTTGCGGCCATGCCGGGTCGCATCGTCTTCCCCGTTGAAATCCCACATGGGATGACCTCTGTATTGCAGTGGCTGTACCCCTCGCTCGATGCATGTCGCCATGACTCCGATCATGGTCAAGCCGGAATGAGCCATTAATCTTATCCGGCCCATCAAGTAATGGACGCTCTTGTCTTCCTCCAATCGGGGGCTCCGTGGGCGCCAGCTAAGGCATTTCTTCAAGGGAGCAGCACTAAACTCCGGGAGGCCGATCCGAACTGGGTCTGGCAGCGGAGCGTCCCCTATATAAAACCACTCCGAGGGCCAGTCTTCGGACGCCTTCTTGGGAGTGCCGGATAGGTATCCGGTCCCGGCGATGCGCCATATTTCGGCGCCACCCACTTGATATATGGACCCCTGGTGAGAACGGGGTACGAGGCAAAACAGCCTCTTCCACAATGCGAAATGGGGCTCAATGCCCAGGAATAGCTCGCAAAGAGCTACGTAGCCCGCGATATGCAGGACAGAGGCGGGCGTGAGGTGGTGGAGCTGGAGTCCGTAGAACTTCAGGAGCCCGCGGAGGAACGGATGTATTGGAAATCCGAGTCCCCTTGTCAGATAAGGGACGAAACATACTCGCTCCCCCTTACTGGGGCTAGGAGTGTCCTCCGCCTGTCTCCCACCTTGATAAGTAACCAGTCCGGCCTGGACTGGGATCATAAAGGCCGGAGGGAGGAATCCCCCCGTTTGGAGCTTCTCGAGCTCGTTGTGCGAAATAGAGCACCTCCTCCAATTCCCCGGTAGTGGGCTGGGAGCGCGCGAAGAAGAGCCGTGTTGATGATCCATGGTGGAATGGATTTCTAGGTCAAAGGCGCTTCGATGGAGTATTCGCGGGAGGAAGATGGTGTGGTTTGGATCTGGATTCTTGCCTCTTTTGTGGGCGGTCAACTCGCACAATTGGGGGGTGAAATGCAAAAAACACCCTGGCTTTTCGCCTTCGTGCGACGCGTGGAAGAGGGCCATTATTTGGCGTAGAAGCCGAGGAACACAGTATTCAAGATGAAGCCGGACACTGTTCGGCAGGTACATGGAATTTGAAGGGAGAACCCGCCTTGCAACGCCGAAGACTATAAACGCGCTGGACTTATCGTCATTGAAGCCTGGTTCGGGGGCTACTGAGGGAGTCCTGGACTAGGGGGTGTCCGGACAGCCGGACTATCAATGTCCGCCGAACTCCAAGACTACGAAGATACAAGATTGAAGACTCCGTCCCGTGTCCGGATGGGACTTTCCTTGGCGTGGAAGGCAAGCTTGGCAATACGGATATGTAGATCTCCTACCATTGTAACCGACTCTGTGTAACCCTAGCCCTCTCCGGTATCTATATAAACCGGAGGGCTTTAGTCCGTAGGACAACATACATTACAACAATCATACCATAGGCTAGCTTCTAGGGTTTAGCCTCCTTGATCTCGTGGTAGATCTACTCTTGTACTACCCATATCATTAATATTAATCAAGCAGTACGTAGGGTTTTACCTCCATCGAGAGGGCCCGAACCTGGGTAAAAACATCGTGTCCCTCGTCTCCTGTTACCATCCGCCTAGCCGCATAGTTCGGGACCCCCTACCCGAGATCCGCCGGTTTTGACACCGACAACCACCATCTCCTCCAGGAGCACCAACAGGCGGAGGAGCAGATCGCCGCGGAGCGGGCGGAGCTGGAGGCGCTGCTGGACTCATACCGCTCCGCCCGCAAGGGCTGCCTCGAGCGCTGGCGGTACCGCATGCGGGTGCCGAAGGCTGCGGTCGCCTACAAAGAGGGCGATGAAGCGGGCGAGGCACTGTTTGGCGACACCGAGGACGAGGCAGAGGACAATGCCGGCTCCGACAAGTGCCCGCTCCGCTGGCGTCGACGAGGCCCTGCTCCGCCGGGGCCCCGCAGCGTCAACAACAAGGCAAAGGACACCGCCGGCTCCGCCGAGGCCCTGCCTCGCCAACAATGAGGCAGAGGACATCGCTAGCTCAGCCGAGGCCCCACCCTGTCGGCAACGAGGGGGAGGATTTCCACCTCTTCGCTGAGGCGCCGCCCGCCTGCAACGAGACAGAGGACATTGCCGGCTCCGCCAAGGCCCCGCCCCGCTGCCAATGAGGCCACGCCACACAGAAAATGAGGAAGAGTAGAACACGGTAGGTCACCGCCTCTCGGGTCCAAGTAAGGCCACCGCTGCTACCCTCCGGTTGAAGCCAAGCTAGGCGGGTTGACCATTGACGGTCGGTTAGCTTCTTGGAGGCGACGTGGAGTCGAAGAGCTGTCCTGGAGAAGAACGCTACTTCTACTTAACTGCTAGTGCAGTTGGCTGACTGACACGTGGGCCTAACAGGCCACATGTTAGTTACGCAACTGCACCTGCAGTTAAGTCACTGAAGCTTCTGTTCGGCTCAGCCGGACACAGGTGGGTAGCTTCGGTTAATTAATTATACCTCCAACGCACCCCTTTTTAGTTGAAGAATGTATGAAATGTAATGAAATCCAACATGTTTATATGAAATCCGATCGTGTATGAATGAATTTATTTTGATTAGTTTGAATTCCTGTATCACTGGCATTGGATGAACATGCAAAACAATACGCACTAGCATTATTCCGAGGGTGATCACCTCGTTTGCAGCAGTTTCACATGTACTCCCTCCGGTCCTTTCTAGTCTGCATACAAGTTTTGTCTGCAGTCAAAGTATCTCTACTTTGACCAATCTTATACAAAAAAGTATGCACGTTCACAATGTGCGAAGTAAAAAGGAACAAAAGGAGTACAAAGAGTTTGAGCAGCTTTTTAGCGTTTTTGTACATTGCAATCAAACACACAGGGCTGGCAATTGATAGAGAACATTCAAAACAATCGATGATTATGCATCTTAGTGACTCACATGCCAGAGGCAATATTTACTTCACAACTAAAGAATAAAGAAAAAATTGATCGACGCTGCTGACAGCAAAGGGCGTCCCATTCGAAAATATTAAACGCATGTCTTGCTAAAATCAATGAGCAAAATTTGACAAGGTTGTCCCATTCCAAAATATCAAATGCCTACGATTGTATAATGGGCAGGGTTTGCCATCAGTTCGGACATTGACATGGCACCTCGTGCTAAATAAACCAGCTGTTCTTTTTGTGTAGTTCCACCAAAATCAACCAAATTCGCGCGTAGCTTGTATGATTTCGCCCTTATATGTTGCAACTCCTTGAACTTATCGGCACCTCCTTTCTTGTGGTGGAAATGAATGATTCGACGTATTCATGAACATTTTGTATAGTTCCCATTGAAATCAAGCTGAGACCCCTGTTTGCACAAATACAAAAAAAGTGATTAGTATAAAGCAAACTGTACTATGAATTGATAGTTTAAACAGGCACCTACATGGTCCATGTAGAGCACACTTTTAGAAAAATGGAACTCACCAGAAAGAATCCTCGAACAACATTGTACTCGCGCATCACAGCAAAAAAATGGAGATTTGTCAGTCCTTCTAAGCTGAAGTTAGTTTGGTCTTGTGGGGAGTAATGTAACCATCCTTCAACTGCTCCTCCTGATGAGAGGATAGATAGGGCTTCTTCATCCTGGCATAATCGGAACTAGTCACTTCACGTACTCCATATTCTTCTTCAGAGGAAGATGATCCTATTGTGCAAAGACAAGAGGACTACTAAATGCTAGCATCCCTGTTTGCTCGAAAAAAAGGAAAGGAAATATTTAAAACAGCACAGATGAAGCACTCCTCAAGTACAATACCACTTTTTCATGACAATATCTAAACGGTAGCACGACACCAATAGAGATGACAAAGCTCAATCATATGGATGAAATCAGTGGGCGAGTACCAACCTTTGTCAGGAGGCTTATTGTGTAGAGCATATAGATGAAGCACTTCTTCGGAACCATCTGTTGCTATTACGGTGGTGGCCATGCTTACTATATACTCCCTGATTAGTTTAATGTTTCCAACATCTTCTTGCGCAGTTCCACTAAAATATATGGTATCTTCAAAGAAGATCCCTATTTGCACAAGTAGAGATAATTACGTATTACATTAAGAGTGGCATCAAATCAGTGGCAAAACAATTGCTCGTTCCAGCCATAGCACTAAATTAAGATGCAAAACTATATCATTACTTGTGTCATCACAGTTCCAGTGCTTCATTACAGCACCGGGAGTTGATTTTTGTTTTTCTTCCGCTTGTTCTTCCCCTTCATCACTTGGTTCAATAATAGACAAGCTTCGCCTTCAATGTAAGATTTGGCATGTCAATTAGGGAGCACAAGTATAATACTAAACTTAATTTTCTGATGAAAGTGGCAAAATACAGGCCAACAGTTGTGAAATTTCCTTATCTTACCTCAATGGGATATTACGGTGCACATACAGATTGGAAGTCTTGTCTCCATTTGTGCACTTCACTAAAATCAAGCAACAGTATCGTACTAGTAGCACAACATATGAAAGCACACTGCAGAATCATGTGAAAGAAGGCTAGTACTGACCTCTCATGATGCGGAATTCAAACAACTCACAAGAAGAAGATCTGAACCAAATTTGCCAACAGGGATAGGAAGTAAGATCTCCTGTTGTGCAGTTCCACTAAGATCAAGCAATCAAGCAACATTGTCGGTGTGACATTTTGGTTGAACTGCACAAAACACTCTTAAAACAAAAGTGTTTTGTGCAGTGCAACAAAAGGTCACAATGGCAACGAGGTGAAGTAGATAATCCTGTTTACACAGAGGTGCAAAGGAAACAATTAGTGGTCAATAACAGTGGATTACACAGAAGCCAACAAAAAGAAGCATCTACCTTATCTAAATGGGAAAGAAAGCAAGACAGTAGCATTTCCCAAACGGTGGCATTGATTAATATTAACATAGAGATTATATTAACAATAAAATTTGTTAAACGTGTAATTTGGTTTTAACTGTGGCATTGCATCAATTTTCTAGCGACATTATTAGAGGGTGTTTGTTTACAGGGACATTTTGGTGTAGGGACTAAAAAAACTCCATGTCAGTCCCATCTAAACCAAACAGAAGGGACTTTTAGGGACTAAAAGTGGGCATTTGGGACTAAAGAAAGAAGACCCCGAGGGAGTCTTTTTGGGACTTTTTCCAACAGTTGCCCCTGCCACGCATCGCACCTTGTCTCTATTAGTTCATTACTAGGGGTAACATGGTCTTTTAGCATGTCATTTAATAACCTCTCGTCCATGTTAAGTCCCTATAACCAAGCAGGTAGGGACTAGGGAGTTTTTAACCAAACAGAGCCTTAGATTAACAACAGCTAATGAGTTGCACGGGACAGTGAACGCACAAGCACCATGTGCATCTACCGATGTACTGTGGTCATGCACAGTCTGTTGCAACAAAGAACAAACAACCAAGGAGCATATTTGTGTTGGTCCCAGTTTTGTTATCTTTAGACACCTTTCCCTATGTGAGCGCAACAAATCTAGTCCTGCTCAAACTCTACAGCCTTGTCCCCCAAAACAAAAGATCAGTTCGTTACAGATCTGTGTACTGCATTTGTCATTGTTTTCCCTTTTCGACCAACGTAGGTGCTGGATAGCCAGTCTGTACTAGTAGTACTTTCGCCCCTTCCTTTCCTCTTTGAACGATGTCCTAGATTTATGAGATACAACTTTCCCCACTACTTTTCCCCATTCCTTTCCTCTTTGAAACACGTCCTAGATTCATGCTATACAACTTTCCCCCTTCATTTCCTTTTTGAACCACGTCCTAGATTCATGCTATATACAACTTTTCCCACTACTTTCCCCCACTCCTTTCCTCTTTGAACCACGTCCTAGATTCATGGTATACATGCAGCTAGAGCAATGCATATGGAGTAACTAAATTATACCTTAAGGTTCTTGGGGCGTGGTTCGGTGGGCGATGGGACGGCGGCGAAGAAGAAGGGGTCGGAGGCCCTCCCGTGCCGCCGTTGGGTGAAAGTGAACAGCTGCATTGGTAGTGGATTCCCTCCCTCGCCGATGGCGACAGCGTTAAGCCTCCTTCCCTTCTCGGTGGACGGATCCTGCCGGCTCTTGAGCAGCAGTGAGGGGAGAGAGAGGCCAACGAAGTCTTGTTTACATCTGGAGAGGGCGGGAGAGTGTGAAGAGAGCAACTACAAGCGCTGAGGCTCCAGCGTGTATATATATACTGGAGAGAGAATGTGAAGCATGCAAACCCTAGAAAACAAGCGCCGAGGCTGCAACTTATACGTGATGAGGTGATTATACGGTCACTATGAGTTCGTATAGCTTCGTATCCATCCATTTTGACCAGTCAAAGAATCCTCCTGGCACAAATTATGCTCAAGTGTAGTTATCGAACCCGAGACCTCAAGTTTGATGAGCGAACAGGCTAACCAGCTACACAACCCTCCCGTTATGTTCAACGAGAGGAAAATAACCTTTTATACATTCCTGCATTCGTGTGACAAGCATGTCGTGTTTTTTTGTGTGTGTGGGAGTCATTGGGATTTCAATCATAATCATGTCATGTGGCTTTGGTGGTAAGACTATCCACAGTGGTGCAGAAATAATGCAGCCTTAGTCACCTTACCTCTCTCCACGTAGTACGTTGGGTCCCACCAGTCAGAGGGTGAAACAAACAAATTAATAAGAAAATTAAAAGCGCCAGTGGTGTATCTTACCTCACGCATCTCGCTACTGCTCGGGAACACTGTCCAATTTATCCTGCTGTTCATTCGTGTACTATTTTAAGTGAATCGTTATTATAACATGCACACAATTTTGGGCACTTGTATTCGACTTAAGTCAGTGTGCCACCGTATCTCGTATACTTACTACTCCCTCCGTCTAGGTGTAATAAGTCACGTTAGAAGGTGCAACGGGACCAAGGTGCGTGCGTGTGTGTGTGTGTGTGTGTGTGTGTGTTTAACAGCATGTTTGTGTTAGAGAGAGTGACAGATCGATCTACTCCTACAGAGAGATGGTGTGTAGTGTACGATTTTAGCCGCGAGAGTCGGTGCATCCTCTCGTTTCCGGGCGTGTCCGGTAGGGACATGCGGACAGCTGCCACGCCCGCTCCTGACCAGCCTGGCCCACCCAAAGCCCCTCCATCGCCCGCACGTGCTTCCTGCCCGAAACGGTCAGCGCCGCTCCAAAGAATCGGTGCCGCATTCATGCCCGGGCAGAGCGGACGCGATCTCTTACTGGCACAAGAGTGATGGTTGCTTCGTCCGTCCAACTTACTGCTGGGTCTATGTGATTTGATGGCTCATTGGTCTTTATTACTGAGGTGGTAGGACTGCTGGATGTCCCACGCTTTCGGCGAAAGGAGGTACTACTAGATTACAATTTTCTCCTTTCTTACAGCGGAGGAGTGCAAGAGCAGTGAAAACACGCATGCTCAGTGATTACATGGCCCACCTCACACTATCACCGTGCGACACTTAACTCTTTACATAGTACTCCCTCAGTTCCTAAATATTACTAGATGAGTCCCCGCATGTTGCCACGGAACAGCCGTATATCTCTCTGCGCAAAATTATCGATTTCATAGAACTAAAAAAACTCTATAACCGCATGACAAATGTGGTAGCCAAACTAAATAAACTCCCATCATCGTTTAGATCATCCCACGTAAGGAAAAAAGATCATCCAACTCCTACTGCATAATGGGATTATATTTTTCTTTTTGACATGTTAATGGGACTTAAAAGTTCACTTACATGCATGCTACCTGTGCATGCTTGAATGCAGACATGTTGATGTGATTTAAAACCCACTCACATGCATGCCACGGTATTTCTGCATGCTTGCATGTGGCTTAGTGTGGAGCCTCTCAACATCTAGATCAGACGTCTATTATGGACTGATTTAGTTCATCTAACGGCTACATTAATTTTGATGATGTGGCTCAAGGAGAGGATAGAGAATTCCTAGTAGTGGGGGCTAGCTATTACTAGTAGATAAGTCTGTGTAGAGATTCCACTAGGTGAACTACATATGGAACAAAATGAATGAATCTACACTTAAAATGCATCTATATACATCCGCATGTGGTTCATGGTGAAATCTCTACAAAGACTTATATTTAGGAATGGAGGAAGTATTAGTATAGTATGTACTGTAATTTATCAGCGAGATAAATTTGTACAATGCTATGAAGCTTCCAGCTTCTGTTACATGTATCTTGCATCCAAGGTTGCCCGTTGCAACATTTCATCAAATACAAAGGAGACTAACATGCATGCTATTGCATCTCAATGATTGACAGATCATAGCAAATATGTACTCCCTCCATTCCAAAATAAGTGTCTCAACTTTGTGCAAACTTTAGTACAAAGTTGTACTACTACTAAAGTTGACACTTATTTTGGAACAGAGGCAGCTAAAGAAAAATAGATCCATGCAGTCCCTAGCCCTTGAACCGTGAACCCTAACTAGGCTTCAATTTGCTGGCAACGTTCCAGCTTCCTAATAAATGAAGTTTGCAACCTATTGACCATCGGATCATTTTGTGTAGTTTCACCAAAATCGAGATGAGCATCCCTGTGGCAAAGAGAAGTGTGATTAGAATAAGATTAGTGGGACCAGTTGATGAGACATAAACTCATCACAAATACAGTACGTAGAAGCTAGTAGAGGTATGTGCGGGGCAAAGAAGTAGAGAAGTATCCATAGGGAGTGATGTGGGTAGCTGGAGCAGTGGTGCAAGCCGGCTGTAAAGGGAGTTGTACCTGAGGGACGTAGCTCAACCTTGAGGAGGGCGGCGGGAGGCGGCAACTGCCCACGTTGCGGCAGTGAGCAAGGGACGAAGGCAACCTCACCAGCTTTGTGAGAGAGAATGGCAGGGACCCCTGATCGGGACGTGCCGACAGTGGGTTTTCGCCGTCGGCGACGGCGACCGCATCTACACTAAGCATCCACTCCTTGCCCCGACGGACATGATCCACCTGGATGTTAGAGATGTGGCCATAGTCGTTTTGTGCGAGAGAGTGTGAAGAGAGCAACCCCAGCAAGCAACCGTGTAGGCTGGCCCGTCCTGACTATGTATATAGTGGAGCGGTTTCCTTTTATCTCCATATGAACCTATCATATTGCGTACGTGCCTCTGAAGAAAAAAACTTTATTTATAAATGACGTGGCACCTACTACTCGTTCTCCTATAACCTTGCGCTTGGCATCTCCAAAATATTAACCTTGCGATTGGCTTTTCGCCTCTTTGAGAAGTCGACCAATAATGGTAGTGCAGTATATATCGTTCTGGCTATATGACACCGAATGAATTGCTGCACGTCCACCATGTGGGAGAGGGTCGAGGGGCGAGGGAGAGTGCTACATACGGAGCAAAATGAGTGAATCTACACTCTAAAATACGTCTATATACATCAGTGTTTGGAGTATGTACTAGTAGTTCATATTGAAATCTACTAAAGGACATATATATTCCAAACAATATGATATAATCTCTATAACCAAGGTAGTAGGGACGAGGAGTAAACGGAGGGAGTAGTAAATTTTTCTCCTCGTCCTGCGAGCCACCACGCGCATGGGCGAGGGAGCTGGCGTAAGGCGGAGCAAGCTTCACCTCATCCTGCGAGCCACCGCAGCCGTGGGCGGGGGAGATGGCGTACTAAGCAAGCTTCTCCTCGTTCTGCGAGTTGACGGGACACATCAAAAGTACTCCAGTGTATAGAGCCTTGCCTCTAAGGTAGGCCCCACATGGTTTGCCTCTTTTTCTAATTTAACATAATGCGTCAAGTCGCAATTTGTTTGTTCACCCGTGGTAGACGATCCTCCCTCCATCAAGTGGACAACCAGTACACGTGCCAAATTACCATGTGGGCTGCCTTTTTCGTACAGAAATGAGCTCCACCGTGTACCCGCGCGGGTGTGGTTAGGAAAGAGACGGGAGTACGTGCGCCGTGCATGCACCTATTCTCTTCGTGCACGTCCCCCACCTACGTGGGTGTGTGTGAGAGATACAAACCGCGTTCGTGAGTGTTTTTTGTTTTGGGGTGGGGTGGGGGGTTGATTTCGTGAATTATTTGTGGGAATATGTGTCGATGACATCTCAAACAAAATTTTGCATGCAATGTGTGTGAAATGGAGGCCTATCCATATCATATATAGAGGGTCGGGCAATCCACGAGAAGAGAGGGAGGGGTCATAGCTATCGATAGAGTCGAAGAGAGGATCAAGTGGGTGGGTATGAGATCAATGAAGAGAGCCATCGAAATTGTGTGTGTGTGCAAGTCAAAGATATAGGGCGACTGGCCTACCGAAACGTTAGAGGGCACATGTCAAGTTTGTGCGTGGCAGGGAGACATGACTAAAGCGCTCGATGTATCGGTGTGTGTGGGGGGAGGGGGGTGGGGGGAGGGGTAGGCAGAGGCCTAACTATAGAGGTAAGAATGACTCGTATATGTGTTGAGAAGGAGAGACCCAGCTATGTCTTGAGGGAGATTGGTCGACATCCATACATAACTGAAGGACGGGAAATATGATGGGACAGAGAGAGAGGGAGAGAGAGAGAGAGAGAGGAGAGAGAGGGAGGGAAAGGGGTAGAGTGTTGGATGGGTGATGGAGTTGCTTCTCGAAGATGGTGGGAGAGGCCTACTAGACAAACTGAGGGTGGAACTGCAATGTTATCAATAAGAGTGGGGATGTGTTTCTGTGTGTGCCTGTGCGTGATAGATCTGTCGGGACACATCCATAGATGATGAAGGGGAACCATGTGTTTGGTAAGCAAACCTAACTAGATCGGTAGATCAATTGCTGTTTGTCGGAGGAAGGGAGAGACACAACTAATGAGGTAGATCGATCGACGCGTGGGTAAAAACGAGTTATAAGGACCTAGCTAGCTATATGTATAGCGAGAGATCGGTCGGTGTACGTCCATTTGTTAGAGGCAAATAAGGCCCAATGAGACGGATAGACAGAGAGAATGGAGCTAGGAGGTTGTGCGAGAGGCCCAGCTACTAGCTAGATAGGGGGAGGAGTGTGCGGTTGTGAGATCGATGAAAAGAGGGGCGAGAGTTTACACGTTTGTGTGACCCTATGAGAGACACGAGGCAAGGACACATAAAGGAGGAGATTGAAGGTGTGTGTATGTTGTAGGCAGGCATCGCTGGAGAGGTTTATCGATCGGTGTGTGTCGGAAAGGAGTTGTGGAGACTCTAGGAGAACGACCTAAAGAAAAAAAATGAATGTGCCCGGTGGATAGAATGTCGAGGGAGGGGGAGGGCGAGGAGGGGTGTGCATGCACGAGAGAAATTTAGTGGTAGCTACAAAGGTTAGAGGATTGTGTGGGTGTAAGAGACTAATAAAGATCATAATTTGATATGAAAGCGGATTCATATATTTGAATAGGAGATCATAGTGTTTTAAACATATGCATGCATGAATATAGCGGTGATACACGTGATGTGCACATGTTATACCATAATGTGATAATGCATGGCGCTTGCAACTCACAGCTAAATGCCGAACAATCTATACCATACTATACATCAAACAATCTCACATTTTATTTGAATTTGTGATAATGTGTGGCGTTTGCAACTTACAACTAAATATCAAACAATCTAAACAATACTATATATCAAACATTCTCACATTTTATTTGAATTTGTGGTAATGTGTGGTGTTTGCAACTAACATCTAAATACTTGTATGCGTAGGGGGCAGGGCACCATACATAATGTGATAAACACATTATACATATGAGACATGGTTTAGATTATGAAGATCTAGCTAGAGCTAGAAATGTAATGTGATTTGAAATCAACATAAAGTGGATTCAAAAAATCGAGTTCGAGTTCATATAGTACACATAGTTCATATGTAACTCGAGACTAATCATGTGGTGTGCTGTGAAGATAATACACAAATGATGGTTTAACTTGACAATAATGATGATTGTAGATCTTATTAAAACAGAGAAACGAATTCAAATGCTTTGACTTCACAACAATCATTACTGTAGATCTTATGCAAATAGAGAAACGAATTCAAATTTAGTTCATATTGAAGCAGTAGTATATACGTTTGGAATGCACTAAAACGTTCATTTAAGTAGTAGGTTGCATGCATTATACACGTAGCGAAATATTTTAATTGAACATAACATGAATTCAAAGTTTTGAATGACATTTGTAGTGCGCATTGATTTGGTACAGTACACGTAAGTCTTGTCCGAAAATTTCAACCCGCGTCTTGTTAGCCCGAAATATTTAAGATATATCTTTGTCTCGTCGTGCTCCGACAACTCCCTCCATCTCGACCCGTGCCTTGCTATTCCGAAATTATAATGTGCGCGAAAAATCCCACCTCCTGTGAAATCCCGACATGTGAAACACCCGTAGTACCCCTGAACCGAAAGAACCGCCTCAAATCGGTGGGGGTACTTTTGTAACTTACCCCACATTTCAGACAAGCGCGTCCCTAAGCCATGGTTCCCCACTGCCATCCCATCCGCCCACCCATTGATACACCGAGGCCGCGAAAACCCGCAACGAAACCCCACACCCTGCTCCGTCTGCCACCCAGCCGGAGCCTCTTCCCCGACGACGACGTCCACAGCAACACCTCGACGTCCCTTATCCACCGTACCGGATGAGGATACAGTCGTTGATCTTTTTGTCCCGCCGGTTCAGCCACCCCGTCCTCCACCTCCAAGGAGCGCCCCGACGTTCCCCTTGTCTTTCGCGCCACCTCCATTCCCACACCGCCGTCTTCACCTGCACCACCGGAAGAGCATCATCATCACCGTTTCCTCGGATGAAGCTACGGCCTAATCGGTGCCACCAAAGAGGTTGTACACTAATCGCCGCATTTTGTTCTTGATTCGATCTCATGGTGCTGCCGGCGCTCGGTCCCGAGCCGACATGGCGTGGCTCCATCCACGGCGGCATCGCCGACCACTTCCTCCACGGTATCGCTCCCTCGGCGGTGACGTCCACATCACTAGGAGCTGCCACTGCTTTAGCTCTCACTCGCTCTGCTGCTCTGCTCTTGCTATTGGTCCCCTGCCTGGTCTGCTCTTGCTATTGCTCTTGCTCGCACTGCTGCTCTCGCTCTTGCTCTTGCTTGCGATGCTGCTCCGATTTAGCTATACTTCAGTCGACTGAATTGACTTTTGAGTCGGTCGATTTTTAGGGGATGGGGGGCTCGCCGGGGTGAAGGAAGAACCAGCCGCAGCAGGGAGGGGCGCTCGCCGGAGAGGTACCCCACTATGTATCTTAGGGTTTAGGGTGGGGGTGGTGGTCGCCGACGGTGGTGGGGCGGTGGTGTGGGGATCGCCGGAGAAAAAGCTCGGCACGGGGGGGGGGGGGGGGGGCTAGAGGGATGGCCGGGGCGGCGGCGGACCGGCGGTGGGGAGTGTTTTCGGGGTGCCGGGGCGGCGCACCACTAGCCGCGGGCGACGGGGGGCTGCTATTTGGCCGGTGGTGGCTGGCATCTCAGGGGGTGGAGGTTGAAGATGAACTGCAGGCCCTTGATTTCGTATCCAACAGCTGCAAAATCGACTGACCAGAGACGAAAAAGTCAGTCGACCGACGTGTAGCCTCACCTTGCTAGTGCGTTCAGTTTCAATAGCAAAATTTAGTTTCGACAACAAAATTCAGTTTCGATGGTTAAGTTCAGTTTTGACAGTTAAATTCAGTTTCGACAGTTAAGTTCAAAGATGAGCGACTGATGTGTTTTACATCTAGCACTTTGTGGTTATGTATTTTACGTCATGTATTGGAGATGCTATTAGAATTCCACTCAGGTTAACATTGTCTCTCTTGTCCTACTTCAGCCTCGGCATCGTACAACTCACTGGAGCTGCTCCAACGACGAAACCCTCCATCACAGCGGAGCAGTACCTCGGGATCCATCTCCAGACGCCTAAGATCTTCTTCCCCTCCTCCGACAGCCAAGTCAGCCGGAGCATCCTCACCGGCCAACCCAATCACGCTGAGATCGACATGGCTTCGCTAAAGAGGTTGTACACTTGTTGCATCTCTTTTTTACTCTACATATTATATATATTGTCCACTGAGCACACGGATTTGTTCCTTTAGTGTCTCCTTGAAATAAAAAACGTAGGAATCTTAATTTTCACTTGTCCTCCTTTTCAAATTCCTATTCATGAAGCACAAGACTAAGAGATAGTAGCATAATAGCATTATAACCGTACATTTTCTTGTGGTTTAACTTAATCTCACCATGCTTCTTTGCATCCTGTGATCTTCCAGTTGTTGTGAATCAAACACCCAGATTGGCAGAAATCTTGTGTTTTTAAATTCTCTGTTTTGCACGTGCATTCCTATCCTATTCCTGTCTATTTCCTATCCCTGCATTGTTGGAATCCTCCAATTCAACAAGCCCTTACAGAATTACTTCTTTTACAGATAGTTGTCAAAGAAAACCTTGCGTGGTTTGTCCCGCTCCTGCTGCGCTGTCGTCCACCCCAGCTCAGCTGCTCCAACGATAGAAGGGTCCAGCACAATAGGGATCCGGCCTCCGGACTATCTTTTGCCACCTCAGATCTTCTTCCCCGCCGCCGGTAGCCATGAAAACTGCATTACTATCATCAACCGAGCAGATGACCTCGAGGACTACACGAGTCCGCAAGAGAGGTTGCACTCTTTCGTGTCTGCTTACGTTATGCATCGCTTAATATTACATGCTACTTTATCGTCATGTTCACCGATTAGACTCTGAGTCAGCTCCAAACTAATGGTCAAACTTGAGTTTTTAAATGGTTGTGGGGTACATATCGGGGCCGCGATCAATAGTATCTATCTACTATCTGGTTAATCTCCGGTGTCTACTATGAGTTTCATGTTGGATGGGAAACAAACAGTGAAGAAGCCATTATCTATATTTTTTAACTAAAGCCATTATCTTCCTGCTATTATTGGTTTTGGGTCTATCCACAGGTTGCTACCATCACTCTAGATTTCTGCATGCACTCCTTACATGATCTCACTATGTTTTATTCCTATGCATGATAGTTATTGTAAACAATGGAACTGAACATGTAGAGCAAAAGAGACGAGCCTTGCGTGGCAATAAATTTTCATGCAGACGTCGCTCCATGGTAGGTGCCAAGGCAGCCCCCCTCCATGCATTTCGGATTGTAATCAAGAGGAAGATATCTGTTCTGTGGGGGATTCAGAAGGAGACAACTCCTATTTACCCCCTGAGGTCTTCGCTCTAACTTGGCATGCTGATATTCGTTATATCATGCATATGGTGTCTTGCATTGCTTACTTTATACATCAAATATGTCATCTGCTTAGTTTAGACATCCTTTGTGTGAATGCCATCTGTTTAGTTTATTTATTGTTTATGTGAATTATGCAAGGCCATCTTGTTTAGCCAGGCATCATATATGTGAATTTTGCAATGCCATCCTGCTTAGCCAGTCATCTTATATGTAAATTATATCAGGCCATCCTTTTATCGTTACATATTACATTTGTTAACAATGTTAGTACATTCAACTGCTCTTCGTGTGCATCAGCCATTTGACACGATGATGGCAAATTCTGGAGTGAAAACAAGGTCTTCAGAGCAGACTATGCTATCTGACGAAGCGCATATCTCGCTGGTTACGGATAGCTCCTCAGAGGAGGATTCAGAGACAGTGGTCAGTCCTATCCCCCCCCCCCCCCGAGGTGTATGCTCTAACTTGGCATCTAGCATTTTTTTGTATTACGTGTTCCATGTATATTCAACTACTCTTCCTGTGCATCAGCTATTTGAAGCGGTGATGGAAGTATCTGGAGTGAAAACAAGGTATTCAGAGCAGACAATGCTACCTACTGAAGCAGACATCTTGCTGGTTACAGAGAGCTCCTCAGAGGAGGATTCATAAACTGATGACCAGTCCTATTCCCCCCCTAAGGTCTATGCTCAAACTTGGGAGGGTTATATTACCCATGTCATGCATGTTGTCTTGCATTGCTTAGTTTTTACATCATATATGGATTGCCATCTGCTTACTTGCTTACTATATAAATCATATATTTGAATTATATCATGCCATCATGTTTACATAGTACATACACATCATCTATCTGAATTATGGCATGTCAACCCATTTAATAAAGACATCATATAGTTATATCGTCTCATCCTGTTTAGTGTTTACAGTCATCATATTTTGAATTATGGCATTCTATCCGTGAATGTATGTGAATTATGCCATGCCAACCTATTTAATAAACATATTATATAGTTATATCATGTCATCCTGTTTACATAATCTCATATTTTGAACTATGTCTTTCCATCTTTTTAGTTAGCCATCATAATGTGAAATTGTGTCATGCTATCCTATTTAGTTAGCCATCATATATGTGAAATTGTGTCATGCTATCCTGTTTGGTTAGACAACATAAATATGAATTATTTCATGCCCTCTTCTATTCCACACTATCCATTGCACCTATCTATCATACAATGTCTATACTTTCAATTGCTTTTCTTGTTTATCAGCCATTTGAATTGGAGAGGGTGATGGCAGTATCTAAGGGAGTAACAACATGGTCTTCAGAAAAGATAGTGCTACCAGTTGATGCAGATAGAACCACGGTTGTACTTGCCCAAGGACCAGATCCACCACACATAACCAAGACTCTCACAGATTGTACCCCTACCAAGTTGGACAGAGAACCAGCTAACTCCTTCTAACCCCAACCCCGGCAGATAGTGACCCAGTTCCAGTTGACACAACACTGTCTTCACCATAGAGCACCCAAACACGAGCAGTTAGTAAGGGAACTGCAGTGCCCAAAGCACGAGGACCACCACTCCGAATCCCAACTCAACGCTTAAAGGAGAAGAAGATTTGTTCTCAGGTCAGGTTCTGTAGCTATGGTTCATACTCCTTTGCTCTTGCATTATTGTATTTACTCATACCAACTATTTTCAAATTTTAAGGATGGAATTGAAACTCCAATGTCGCAACAGGTATGTTTTAAACCTGTTTCTTTAACTGGTTTGCTGTTGTAACCTACTCTATGTTGATTTCAGTTTCAATTGAATAAACAGTTATGTTCTCATGTCATGCACATTACAAGTGTTGTTATTGCTCTATAGTTTCCCACACTTATATTCTATATATTCTGCTTTGTCTTGAACAAATATTATTTGAACTGAGTCTCTATCTTGATTTGGCAACAAAAACTAGAATGATATAGACCATAAAGTGACCATGGTACATAGATATATGTTTGTTTCATGCTGTTATCCTGTCCACTTTAGTACTGAACTCATTTACCAAAATGAGTTTCATATACAACATGGTAAACATGTGATGTGTCTGCTTGTTTCTCTTTTAGAATGCGGACAAAATATCGGAGAACAGTACCGCGTTATCCAATGGTAAAGGAAGTAATGCAGATAAGGTTCAAGATAGTGAGACATCCCTGTTGGTCTCCAAGAAAGCTGATAAAAACTATCTTGATGATAGTGAGAGAACCCAAAAGTCCTGTCTTGATGTAGTGTTCGAGTTACTGGCCACTATTGCTGGCACAAGCTCTTCGAACTCGTTGCCTGAATCAGTTCGTCTTCTTGAGTCTCAACTTCAAGTTGAAATGCATCGATCAGATGTGCTGCGACAGGAAGCTGAAGGACTGAGGAAGTCCCTGCAGAATTCAGATGCATATTTCCTGGTGCAACAGCAAGCGCTGGAGGATTAAGCGCCAAACAAGAGAAAGTAAATAAGCTTGCTAAACATCTTGCCAGCATTATGGGTACCCAAGATATTGTTTCTTGAGATCTTCTGAAGTTGTTTCAGTTCTGGATTTGTTTTGCTATGGCGTTTATTTGCGCTGGTCGCCAACTTTGACAACCAGTGTATATGATATGCTGCTTTGTTCCCCATATTTGCACTGGTGGCAAACTTTGATGCCCAGTGGATGTAATATGTGTAATAGCCGTGATAGCCTAGCGTTAGTTGCTTGCTTATTTATTTCCTTGTTGTCTTGTTTATTTGTTTGCTTGTAGTCATTGCAGTTCTTTTTCCGCGGTTTGCTAGTGGCTGCAATAACCTATTTTTTAAAGCTAGGCCACAATAACCATGGGCTAATATTTACTGTAGTGACACTGGCCTCCTACGGGCCGTAGAAACAGTGGGCCTTCTACGGGCAGTAGAAACAATGGGCCTTCTATGGGCCATAGAAACAATGGGCCTTCTGCGGGCCGTATCATCAATGGGCCTTATACGTGCCATATGATCGATTGGCCAAACATGGGCCAAACAGACCGCATTATGGCTGTAAACGGGCTAGAGTTGGAATCGTCCATTCATGGGCCGACCATAATGGGCCATCATTAATAGGCCGTATTTGATGACGGTATGAAAACGGCCCAACGTATTAACGGACCACAAACGGGCTGACTGTAACCACGGGCTGAATTTGGCCCACAAGCAGGAAATGACTGTAACGGGCTGTAAGTAAGCGAATGCTGGAAATGAGCCCAAGAATAAATGGGCTCTGAGAAGGCTGAAAGATAATATGGGCTGGAAACGGCCCAACGGAATAACGGGTCGTTAATGGGTATAAGGTGATACACTATTCATTACGGGCCAGTTTCACCACGGGCCGTTAATGGGTGTAAAGTGATACACTATTCATATGGGCTAGTTTCACCACGGGCCGTTAATAGGCCAAGAGTTACAAAGGGCCTCATATGGGCTGAAGGACGTCATGGGCCATACATGGGCCAGAAGTGAAAATAGGCTGGAATCATATTGGATGGCCCAGATGTCGCTACTGGGCCTAATTCGGATAGGGCGTAACGGGCCTTGGGTTAGCGGGCTGTAAATGGGCTATATGCGAACAGGTCGTTAACAGGCTTTCCATGGGCTGGCCCACCATCTTTTGACCAAGTCAAACGGGCCGACCTTTTCATAGGAATGTGCCTCTATTGGGCCGTGCCACGTGTCGACGTATCATAGGCGCCTTCTATCCAATTAGTAGATGACGTCTGTCCCAACGATAAGCCGACACATGTTTCCTCTAGCCAATGATGATTTTACACGTGGAAAATCCCCATTGGTCGGGGCTGTTAACGGGTTATCGGATCCAAAACCCGACCCGATAGCTTAACGGCGTTCCGTTATGGTGGATGCCACGTGTCGGTCACCCTTGACGAAAGCACTTCTGTGACGCGCGATTTATCGTCATGGAAGTGGACACTTCCGTGATGATAATTTATGCTAATGTCATGGAACACTTCTACGACAGCACATGTATGACTATCTTGATTCTGTCATAAAATCGTCATGGATGTACATGCATGACAAAAAATGCGACCTACTATGACAAACACGTTTCATCACGGAAGTGTATTTTTTTTGTAGTGCATGGAGTGACAAATCCTAATCTCGATCTATGCCAACCCAACAAACACCTTCGGAGTCACCTTTAGAGCATCTTTATAATCACCCAGTTACGTTGTGACGTTTGATAGCACACAAGGTGTCCCTCCGGTATTTGGGAGTTGCATAATCTCATAGTCTGAGGAACATGTATAAGTCATGAAGAAAACAATAGCAATAAAACTTATCAATCATTATGCTAAGCTAACAGATGGGTCTTCTCCATCAAATCATTCTCTAATGATGTGATCCCGTTCATCAAATGACAATACATGTCTATGGTCAGGAAACATAACCATCTTTGATTAACGAGCTAGTCAGGTAGAGGCATACTAGGGACACTTTGTTTTGTCTATGTATTCACACATGTACTAAGTTTCTGGTTAATACAATTCCAGCGTGAATAATAAACATTTATCATGATATAATGAAATATAAGTAACAACTTTATTATTGTCTCTATGGCATATTTCCTTCAGTCTCCCACTTGCACTAGAGTCAATAATCTAGTTCACATCGCCATGTGATTTAACACCAATAGTTCACATCTGTATGTTAATAATCTAGTTCACATCGCTATGTGATTAACACCCAAAGAGTACTTAGGTGTGATCATGTTTTGCTTGTGAGAGAAGTTTAGTCAACAGGTCTACTAAATCCAGAGGCGTATGTATTTTGCAATTTTTTTATGTCTACAATGCTCTGCATGGAGCTACTCTAGCTAATTGCTCCCACTTCCAATATGTATACAGATTGAGACTCAGAATCATCTGGATTGGTGTAAAACTTACATCGATGTAACTCTTTATGACGAACTCTTTATAACCTCCTTAACCAAGAAATACTTCCTTAGTCCTCTTAGGTAACTAAGGATAACTTTGACCGCTATACAGTGATCCATTCCTGGATCACTATCATACCCCCTTGCCAAACTCATAGCAAGGCACACAACTAGTCTGGTACATAGCATGGCATGTTTTATAGAACCTATGATTTAGGCATAGGAAATGAATTTCATTCTCTTTCTATCTTCTGCCGTGGTCAGGCTTTGAGTCTTACTCAACTTTACACCTTGTAATACAGGCAAGAACTCCTTCTTTGACTGATCCATTTTGAACTCTTTCAAAATCTTGTCAAGGTATGTACTCATTGAAAAATCTTATCAAGCGTCTTGATCTATCTCTATAGATGTTGATGCCCAATATGTAAGCAGCTTCACTGAGGTCTTTCTTTGAAAATCTCCTTTCAAACTCTCCTTTTTGCTTTCTAGAAAATTCTACATCATTTCTGATCAACAATATGTCATTCACATATACTTATCAAAAAGGCTATAGTGCTCCCACTCACTTTCTTGTAAATACAGGCTTCACCGCAAGTCTGTATAAAACTATATGCTTTGATCAACTCATCAAAGCATATATTCCAACTCCGAGATGCTTGCACCAGTCCATAAATGGATCGCTGGAGCTTGCACACCTTGTTAGTACTTTTAGGATCGACAAAACCTTCTGGTTGCATCATATACAACTCTTCTTTAAGAAATATCCATTTAAGGGATACAGTTTTGACATCCATTTGCCAGATTTCATTAAATATGGCATCTGCTAACATGATTCGGACAGATTTAAGCATCGCTACAGTTGAGAAAATCTCATTGTAGTCAACACCTTGAACTTGTCGAAAACCTTTTGCGACAAGTCGAGCTTTGTAGATAGTAACACTACTATCAGCGTCCATCTTCCTCTTGAAGATCCATTTATTTTCTATGGCTTGCCGATCATCGGGCAAATCCACCAAAGTCCACAGTTTGTTCTCATACATGGATCTCATCTCAGATTTCATGGCCTCAAGCCATTTCTCAGAGTCTGGGCTCATCGTCGCTTCCTCATAGTTCGTAGGCTCATCATGGTCTAGTAACATAACTTCCAGAATAGTTTTACCGTACCACTCTTGGTGCGGACCGTACTCTGATTCACCTACGAGGTTCGGTAGTAACTTGATCTGAAGTTTCATGATCATCATCATTACCTTCTTCACTAATTGGTGTAGGAATCACTAGAACTGATTTTTGTGATGAACTACTTTCCAATTCAGGAGAAGGTACAATTACCTCATCAAGTTCTACTTTCCTCCCACTCACTTCTTTCGAGAGAAACTCCTTCTCTAGAAAGGATCCATCCTTAGCAACGAATATCTTCCCTTCGGATCTGTGATAGAAGGTGTACCCAACAGTTTCTTTTGGGTATCCTATGAAGACACAATTCTGTGATTTGGGCTCAAGCTTATCAGGTTGAAGATTTTTCACCTAAGCATCACAGCCCCAAACTTTAAGAAACGACAGCTTAGGTTTGTTGCCAAACCACAGTTCATATGGTGTCGTCTCAACGGATTTCGGTGCCCTTTTTAACGTGAATGTAGTTGTCTCTAATGCATAAGCCCAAAACAATAATGGTAAATAGGTAAGAGACATCATATATCGCACCATATCTAATAAAAGTACGGTTACGACATTCAGACACACCATTATGCTGTGGTGTTCCAGGTGGCGTGAGATGTGAAACTATTCCACATTGTTTTAAATGAAGGCCAAACTCGTAACTCAAATATTCTCCTCCACGATCAGATCGTAGAAATTTTATTTTCTTGTTACAATGATTCTCCACTTCACTCTAAAATCTTTGAACTTTTCAAATGTTTCATACTTGTGTTTTACTAAGTAGATATACCCATATCTGCTCAAATTATCCATGAAGGTCAGAAAATAATCATACCTGCCACATGCCTCAACACTCATCGGATCGCATACATCGGTATGTATTATTTCCAATAAGTCATTAGCTCGTTCCATTGTTTCGGAGAACAGAGTTTTAGTCATCCTGCGCATAAGGCACGATTCGCAAGTATCAAATGATTCATAATCAAGTGATTCCAAAAGTCCATCAGCATGGAGTTTCTTCATGCGCTTTACACCAATATGACCTAAACGGCAGTGCCACAAGTATGTTGCACTATCATTATCAACTTTGCATCTTTTGGCATCAATATTATGAATATGTGTATCACTACGATCGAGATTCAATAAACCATCAACATTGGGTGTATGACCATAGAAGGTCTTATTCATGTAAATAGAATAACAATTATTCTCTGTCTTAAATGAATAACCGTATTGCAATAAACATGATCTAATCATATTCATGCTTTAACGCAAACAACAAATAACATTTATTTAGGTTCAACTTTAATCCCAAAAGTATAGGGGGTGTGTGATGGATGATCATATCAATCTTGGAACCACTTCCAACACACATCATCACTTCACCGTCAACTAGTCTCTGTTTATTCTGTAACTCCTGTTTCGAGTTACTAATCTTAGCAACCGAACAAGTATCAAATACCCAGGGGCTACTATGAACACTAGTAAGGTATACATCAATAACATGTATATCAAATATACCTTTATTCACTTTTCCATCCTTCTTATCCACCAAATATTTAGGATAGTCCGCTTCCAGTGACCAGTCCCTTTGCAGTAGAAGCACTCAGTTTCAGGCTTAGGTCCAGACTTGGGCTTCTTCCCGGGAGTAGCAACTTGCTGGCTATTCTTCTTGAAGTTCCCCTTCTTCCCCTTGGCCTTTTTCTTAAAACTAGTGATCTTGTTAATCATCAACACTTGATGCTATTCTTGATTGCTACCTTTGTCGATTTCAGCAACACAAAGAGCTCAGGAATCGTTTTCGTCATCCCTTGCATATTATAGTTCATCACAAAATTCTAGTAACTTGGTGATGGTGACTAGAGAACTCTATCAATCACTTATCTTATCTAGAAGATTAACTCCCACTTGATTCAAGTGATTGTAGTACCCAGAAATTCTGAGCACATGCTCACTAGCCGAGCAATTCTCCTCCATCTTTTAGGCGAAGTACTTGTCAGAGGTCTCGTACCTCTTGACACGGGCATGATTCTGAAATACCAATTTCAGCTCTTTGGAACATCTCATATGCTCTGTGGTGTTCAAAATGTTTTTGAAGTCCCGGTTCTAAGCCGTAAAGCATGGTGCACTAAACTATCAAGTAGTCATCATATTGAGCTAGCCAAACGTTCATAACGTCTGCATTTGCTCCTGCAATAGGTCTGTCACCTAGTGGTTCATCAAGGACATAATTCTTCTGTGCAGCAATGAGGATAAACCTCAGATCACGGACCCAATCCACATCATTGCTACTATCATCTTTCAACTTAGTTTTCTCTAGGAACATATAAAAAACATAGGGAAGCTATAACGCGAGCTATTGATCTACAACATAATTTGCAAAATACTATCAGGACTAAGTTCGTGATAAATTAAAGTTCAATTAATCATATTACTTAAGAACTCCCACTTAGATAGACATCCCTCTAGTCATCTAAATGATCATGTGATCCAAATCAACTAAACCATGTCCGATCATCACGTGAGATGGACTAGTTTTCAATGGTGAACATCACTATGTTGATCATATCTACTATATGATTCACGCTCGATCTTTCGGTTTCCAGTGTTCCGAGGCCATATCTGCATATGCTAGGCTCGTCTAATTTAACCCGAGTATTCCGCGTGTGCAAAACTGGCTTGCACCCATTGTATTTGAACGTAGAGCTTATCACACCCGATCATCATGTGGTGTGTCAGCACGAAGAACTTTCGCAATGGTTCATACTCAGGGAGAACACTTATACCTTGAAATTTAGTAAGGGATTATCTTATAATGCTACCGGCATATTAAGCAAAATAAGATGCATAAAAGATAAACATCACATGCAATCAAAATATGTGACATGATATGGCCATCATCATCTTGTGCTCATGATCTCCATCACCGAAGCATCGTCATGATCTCCATCATCACTGGCTTGACACCTTGATCTCCATCATAGCATCGTTGTCGTCTCGTCAACTATTGCTACTACAACTATTGCTACTACAACTATTGCTACCGCTTAGTGATAAAGCAAACCAATTACATGGTGATTGAATTTCATACAATAAAGAAACAACCATATGGCTCCTGCCAGTTGACGATAACTCTGTTACAAAACATGATCATCTCATACAACAATTTATATCACATCATGTCTTGACCATATCACAACAAGCCCTGCAAAAACAAGTTAGACGTCCTCTACTTTGTTGTTGCAAGTTTTACATGGCTACTACGGGCTTCTACCAAGAACCGTTCTTACCTACGCATCAGAACCACAACGATTTTTCGTCAAGTGTGTTGTTTTAACCTTCAACAAGGACAGGCCGTAGTCAAACTCGATTCAACTAAAGTTGGAGAAACAGACACTTGCCAACCACCTGTGTGCAAAAGCACGTCGGTAAAACCAGTCTCATGAATGCGGTCATGTAATGTCGGTCCGGGCCGCTTCATCCAACAATACTGCCAAATCAAAATAAGACGTTGGTGGTAAGCAGTATGACTATTATCGCCCACAACTCTTTGTGTTCTACTCGTGCGTATCATCTACGCATAGACCTGGATCTGATACCATTGTTGGGGAACATTGTAATCAAAAAAAATTCCTACGATCATGCAAGATCTATCTAGGAGGTTCATAGCAACGAGATGGGAGAGTGTGTCCATGTACCCTCGTAGACCGAAAGAGGAAGCATTTAGTTAATGTGGATGATGTAGTCGAATGTCTTCACGATCCAATCAATCCAAGTACCGAACGTACGGCACCTCCGCTTTCAGCGCACGTTCAGCCCGATGACGTCCCTCGAGCTCTTGATCCAGTTGAGGACGAGGGAGAGTTCCATCAGCACGACGGTGTGGCGACGGTGTTAATGATGTTACCGGCGTAGGGCTTCGCTAAGCACTATGACGATATGACCGAGGGGTTGAACTGTGGAGGGGGGCACCGCACACGGCTAAGAGAACAACTATTGTGCTTTGGGGTGCCCCCTGCCATCGTATATAAAGGAGGGAGGAGGAGGAGGCCGGCCAAGGGGGAGGCGCGCCAAAAGGGGGCGTCCTACTAGGACTCCCTAGTCCTAGTAGGATTCCCCTTCTCTTTCCTTTTCGGAATAGGAGAAGAGGGAAAGAGGTGGAGGATAAGGAGGAAAGGGGGGCCCCTTCCTAGTCCAATTTGGTTTGGGCTAGGGGGGGGCGCCACCACCTGGCCGCTGCCTCCTCTCTTCCACCAAGGCTCATGAAGGCCCATTAATCCCCCCGGGGTTCCGGTAACTCCCCGCACTACTACAGGATGCTGCTAACGCGACACTACAATTAGAGACCCTTCGAGAAACTGTATGCGATGCAATAATCGCAAACGCTGGTGTCAGAGAACCATTAAAAATGTCCAAAACGTTTGTGATGACGGATGCATCAAACACGGTTCAGATTTTAGTTGCGTGTGCGATACATGACATACGGTTCAGTTCAATGAACTGTTTGCGATGAGGAGGAACAAAAGAAATGGGCAACCAGATGAAGGCGTGTGCGATATGCACCATACGGTTCACTTGGATTAACTTTTGTGATGAGGCGAAACAACAGAAACGGTCAACTAGATAAAGGTGTGTGTGATTGAGGGCATACGCTTCAGAAGGATTAACTGTTTGCGATTAGGCAACAGAACAGAAACGGTCAGCCAGTTCAAAGGTGTGTGCGATTGATGGCATACACTTCACACAGATGAAATGTTTGCGATTAGCCACAACAAACAGAAACAGTTAGACAGAGCAATGTGTGTGCTCTAGACGGGCACACATTCTAATTAAAAGAAGCGTGTGCGATGGTAATAACGAGCACGCATGGTTCTTGGAACAAGACGTGTGCTGACATTACCTATTGAAGTGCACCAAACGCCACGTACGCGGCTGAGAAAGCATGCCCACGTTACGCCGTTCGGGAATACTGCCGCACTTAGAAATTATAGAACCGTCAATAAATTTTGAGCTTGCGTCCCGTTACCTTCCAAATTGCAAACCTGTTCACACCGATTAAAACCTAAACGGTTTCCCACTTAGGAGTGTATTAGTACTCGGCTATAAATATTGTACTATGCCAAGATGACTGCACATTCGTTCATCACCTCCTCATCCACAAAAGCAAACAAGTCATTCAGCATTGTTCTCTCGCGTCTGCCATGGCCAGATTGAGTTCTCGGTCGAGATATTACCACCACGGAGAGGCGAGCATGGAAGCGGAAGCACGAGAGATGTCCCTCTTAGCCGCGAAAGCAGTCGACATGTCCCACCGTGCCGCTGAAGCCGCACGGAGGTCTCGCCGCGCCGCCGAAATAGCACGGAGGTCCCGCCGCATCGTCGATGCAACAGACTGGTCCAGTCACACCGTAGAAGCAGCAGAGATGTCCTGCCGTGCTGTGAATGCAGTAGAGATGTCCTCCCGCACCACGACGCCCTGGGAAAATCTCTCATGGGCAGGCGAGGACCCTTACAGGCGCATGCATGTGATGGTCCATAGCCAGATGGATCAGATCTCCGGCTAGATGAAGCTGGAGGACGAGTTGAATGCCTCGTTTGAACAACTCTAGGCCAGCCACGACCTGCTGAGGGCGAAGATCGCCGGAAGGGTGGAGCAGGAGGAGGAGACCGTTGCCTTGTTGAAGAGGACAGGCGTCATCATCAAGAAACTTATGGACAAGAATACCATGCTCCGCATCGAGCGCGAAAGGCTGGTGGAGGAATTCGCGGTTGCTTCCGAACAGTGTATTAAGGACAACTGATGAAAGAGATCATCGCCGCTCGCGGCGAGAACTAGTCTCCTCGATCTGCAGCGCATCAAGAAAGTAGAGATCAATGAGCCAGATCGTTGTATGCGTCTTCCTTCTTATTTTGCCCTTGTGTATTTCGGGCATAACCGCATGTGGCTTTTTAGTTATCTTCCTAGATATGTAAGACAATTATTATCCACTGTCATCGTCCTTATATTCATCATGCTTGCTATAAGTCGCAGTCAATGCTATATAGGTCTATCGGATCTTACATCAAGATCCGTGCAAAACTATCTTTTCAGATTTTCACTTTTCTATCTTAAATCTCAGTCCAGTGAGACATAGCCATGCCGGGAAATAGGGGCTTGGGCGCCATTAATGGAGATGTTGGGAGGGAGGTGCGCAACGGATAGAGGTCAAAGGGCTCTCCTCCCGATGAGCATGCGCAGGGGTCTGATCACACGCCTCCCATACTCAAATAGCTACCCTGCACGGCACCTCCTAGCAAATAAAAAAGGAATGCGTGGCAGCACGTAATTGATAAGTAGAGCGCCCACGGTTCCAATAATAGTTGTGTTTCCGATTTGTAACGTGACAACACTTGTTCCAAAATGACTTTGTTGATTTGTAATGTGTGCGCCTTCGCAAATCGGACATAAAAATTACCACAACATGTTGGTGCCAATGTCATGACACCATGCCAAGTTTCATGATTTTCAAGCATGTTTTGGATTTACATGAATTAAAAAACGAAGTTTCTCAATCTTTTCGGCCGAGCCACGACGCCCGGATGTTTGAATTTCATTCTCATTCTTGCATGGGACCTAGAAATTAACACAAGGACACACATGTGATTTTTCAACCAACTTTGGTGCACTGGAGCATGTGCTTGTAGTTCAAATTTGAATTATGCACATTAAATGCCCAGAAATTCAATTAATGTACAAAAATGGCCAAACGAACCCGGAATAATTTCAAATTTTAGCACGATACTTCTATTTGGTCTAATCTGCATGTGTAAACAAATTAAGGCGGGAGAAGGCAGTGTAGGTATGTTGTTTCGCACATGGAGGTGACACACTCCCTCTCGGGACCATGAGCCTTCTTGAGAGAAGCTCCGGTTTGCAAGCATCTTACACCAAAGCTTGTCCCAATTGGGCCAAAAAAATTACCGCATCATGTTGGTGCCATGTTATGACACCATGCCAAATTTCATGATTTTCAAGCATGTTTTGGATTTACATGAATTAAAAAACCAAGTTTCTCAATCTTTCCGGCCGAGCCACAACGCCCAGATGTTTGAATTTCATTCCCATTTCTTGCATGGGACCTAGAAATTCACCCAAGGACACACATGTGATTTTTCAACCAACTTTGGTGCACTGGAGCATGTGCTTGTAGTTCAAATTTGAATTATGCACATTAAATGCCCAGAAATTCAAATAATGTATAAAAGGCCAAATAATCCGGAATTAATGTATACAAAAATGAAATACATGCTTGGAAAACATGACGCCTGGCGTGGTGCCATGGTTTGGCCTCACCGTGCCCTGGTAAAAATTTGAGAATGTTTTCCTTATGTCGTCATGCACGCCTTTCATAAATCGAACCATCACCGAGGAAGTTCCATGGCTTCGAGGGGGAAATCACCAAGATTGAAGGGGGATCCAAATTTCCTTTGTCCTTTGTCCATGAGTTTTTTTCTACGATGAACATACACCCTGCAAATCACCATGTTCAAATTTGACACTTTTCTGTGTTCATTTACCATATTTAGGGGATTATTTGCATTCTCTAGGCATTAATGCTCATAATTCAAATTAGAACAATTGGTGCGTGAAAAGGTGCACAAGAACGGTCTAGAAAACCATCCTCATGCCATTTAGTAAATTCTCATGCCTTTTACAAGGAATGTACATATATTTCGAGGAAATGTGTGGTAATAGTCAACCATAAACGCGTCGTTTACTGGGTAACAATTATACAAAATATGAAATAAATGCTTGAAAAACATGATGCCTGGCGTGGTGCCATGGTATGGCCTCACCATGCCCTGGTAAAAACTTGAGAATGTTATCCTTATGTCGTCATGCACGCCTTTCATAAATCGAACATCACTGAGGAAGTTCCATGGTTTCGAGGGGGAAATCACCAAGATTGAAGGGGGATCCAAATTTCCTTTGTCCTTTGTCCATGAGTTTTTTCTACGATGAACATACACCCTGCAAATCACCAAGTTTAAATTTGACACTTTTCTGTGTTCATCTACAATATTTAGGAGATTATTTGTATTCTCTAGGCATTAATGCACATAATTCAAATTCGAACAATCGGTGCATGGAAAGGTGCACAAGAACGGTTTGGAAAACCATCCTCGTGCCATTTAGTAAATTCTCATGTCTTTTACAAGGAATGGACAGATATTTTGAGGAAATGTGTGGCAATAGTCAACCATAAAACGCGTCGTTTACTGGGTAACAACTATAAAAATGAAATAAATGCTTGAAAAACATGAAGCCTAGCATGGTGCCATGGTATGGCCTCACCATGCCCTGGTAAAAATTTGATAATATTATCCTTATGTTGTCCTGCATGCCTTTCATAAATCGAACTATCACTGAGGAAGTTTCATGGTTTTGAGAGGGAAATCACCAAGATTGAAGGGGGATCCAAATTTCCTTTGTCCTTTGTTCATGAGTTTTTTCTACGAAGAACATACATCTTGCAAGTCACCATGTTCAAACATTTTTCCAGGCTCATTTACCATATTTAAGGGATTATGTGCATTTTCTAGGCATTTGGCGCATATACATCCAATCCAGCTACACCTGCACGGATGTGATGTGAGGGACGTGGATTGTTGTTCGATCATGGCGCATCCTACGGTGCACACGCGCAATTCGCGTGGCTGGGGTTCCGGCCAATCATAAGGCAACACACAATAGCCTCAATGCATACTATTTCCGAAAGCGACCGAGATGAACCATGTGCGATAATGAACGAGCAAAATTGTAAGGGAAGCCAAATTTCCTTTGTCGTTTGTCGTTGAGCTCTTAAAAGCCACCGCACTGTACGGCTGCCCGGCCCCTCCATCCCAGAGCTCTCTCCAAGCGTCATTCATGGCACCGTGGCACACAGTAAATGGTAAGGAAGCGATGGCATCTCGCGGTGTCGCGTTCCTCGCCGCCCACGACCGCACACATGGTAAGGAAGCGACGACATCTCGCCACGCCGAGTTCATCGCCGCCGGCGGCCACACAGTTACGTGGGCGGACTTTGAGGCTGCCATGGCCGAATGGGCGGTGGATCTAGAGGTGGCCAAAGCCGCACAACAGGATCGAAAAAGGCAGAAAGCAGTCAAGAAAAGAGAGTCCTGCCGCCGCAAGAAAGAAGAGGCCACACGTCGTAATGAGGAGAGCTTGGCGGAGATCGAAGCACGGTTGGCTGCCGCCTACAAGGCCGGGAAGGAGAACATTGGTGTCTGGCCAGCATGCCCCGATGGCCGCATGTGAGCAGTAGTTTAATTTCATAGTATTAGAGCAAATTACCAGTAGTACTTTAAGTTTGTAGTATTAACGTACAATGAGCATCCTTTGAGGGCTTTGAGCGTTGATTAGCATGTGTGATTGTGTGCATTTTTTTGTGTAAATCATTAGAAGATCACAAAACACACGGTTTCTATGCCGTACCCGTGTGCGGTTTTTTGCCTTAATGATCCATAAGTCTGTTACCTCTGCGACGGTTCCTAATAAACCAGGCGAACCATTGACCGAAAAAATCGACTACACGTGTACATTTTTTGGAGACGGGAAATGACAATTTTCTCTCTTCTCGCACACGAGTATTTTACATGCTTCGCCTATGTTGTGTGTTTCCTCCGCCCAAGTTTCAAGTTTCGCAGCGAAATTTTCATTAGGCGCGCAATTTCAGAATTTATTCGTCCAACCACATCCCCACCCATCAAATTTCCTCAGTATCTCCCCCTCCCCGCCCCCCGCGCCCCCTGCGCCTCCCCCTACCGGTAGCTCAAACCGCCACCGCCGCAACCACATCTATGTTCTTCTCGGATCCAGTCAGGTAACCCACCGATCTCTGTCACGGCCCTGACCTGATTGCTTAAATGGCGCCTGCGAAACATCCTCATGCCTCCAAATCCCCATCGTCCCTACCTCTAGAGCATCGCCACGCAAGCCCAACCACATATCACGTGGAGGTCGAGGAGCTAATGGTGGTACATGGCACGATGGCCGCTGTGCGTGTTGACCGGGAGGAACACCTCGCCTCCGCCACCGCGGACATGGTGCAGGCTCTGGCCCAGAAGAAGTGCCCCGACGACTACCCCCCAGGACTTAACAGGTATGATCTGACCAGCTAAATCTTACCAATACCACTTGCAATGGCTATGTTTTGTACGGTTGATGTATTAAGCATGTTTGTGCCTTGTTTATTTCAGTACTGCACAGTGTGTGATGTTCAAGTATTAATTGTTCAGTTCAATTTCACCAATACGAGCAACAAACTTTGCTACCATGCTACTCTCCGCAATGAACATATACTAGAGATGCTGCCCATTTGCTATTTTTGGTGGATGCTAACCCTATTGTACTTAACATGCCTATCCATGTACTTACGCTGGGCCATAACGGGCGATGCTATTGTTTGCCGTCGAGGTTAGCTGCATCCCATGTCTTACAGTATTTTACATCATTTGTGCAATTGTAGTTTGGCTTCTAACATTTACTTGCTTCTTGTAGGTACACATGCCCGGGGCACTGATCCATGCTTCGACCCGGAGGAAGAGCTTGCCTCTGCCGCCGTTGACTTTGGGCGGGCTCTGGCCAAGATGAAGTGCCCCAGCAACTACCTCTCAGGACTTACCAAGTATGAACTCACCAGCTCAATCATACCAATACCAGTTGCAATTAATGGCTATGTTTTGTACGGCCGATGTCTTAAGCATCTTGTAGTAAACATGCCTAACACATTTTAGCTATTTCCCCTAGCTTTTTATAGACAACTAGGACATTATCTGCTCTGGCAGCACCTGCCTTATGATGTCTAACTCCGCCGATTGCATTTTTATCAGTACCGGTTTCAATGGCCATTAAGCATGTTGCAATTAACAATTGTATCCATTTTTAAACAATTGTATTTCGATGGCTACAAACTTACAAAACATGAATTAGGATGCTATTAAGCCTGTTGCAATTAACAGTTGTATCCATTTCTCAATCCATCCCTTTGCTACTATGCTACTCTTTCGCAATGAAGATATCACTACAGATGCTGCCGTTTTATTACCATTTGCTATTTTTGATGGATGTTAACCCTGTTGTAGTTAACATTGGCTTTCCATGTACTTACACAGGGCTACAATGGGGGATGTTGTTGTTTGACGTCGAGGTTAGCTGCATCCCATGTCTTATACACCATCTATTCCTAAATTTAAGTATTTTTAGAGAGTCCAATATAGACTACATAAGGAGCAAAATGAGTGAATCTAGATTATAATCTAAACTATATCTATAATTCTATATACATCTGTTTGTAGTTCATATTGAAATCTCTAAAAATACTTGTACTTAAGAATGTAGGTAGTTGTATTTTACATCATTTGTGCAATCTCATTTAGCTTCTAACATTTACAGGTTGCTTGTAGGTACGTATATGAGCGGTACTGATCCACGCTTCAGTCCCTTTTGCGTATGGGGCAATGAGATATTCATGAACAAGCGTCAAGTGAGGAAACTAAGAAAGATTGTTAGGTGAAAGAAACGGGTGATGGGAATTAATCTCTTTATTTACACTTTGTCCAAGACATCGGTAAACTTTAGGATGGTAAGTAATCTATTGCCTTTTCCCCCTGCCCACAACAAGTTACTCTATTAGACCTCATGATCTGATATTTTTCTCTTTTCAATGGTTTCTGAAGCTATTTACTGATGATTACCTTGCAAACTACATGACCGGAGTGGAGGCAACTAAGGTTAAAGTATATAATTCATCCTACCATGATAATGATCTAGAAGTCTTCCTGAAGGCGGTGAAGGATGAGCGGGCGATCGTCACAAGGGGTTGGACAAAAGTTATTCGTGCCTATGGCATGCAGGAAGGCACATTATGGGCATTCCGCTTCTTCAACAACATCGGCAGTCAAAATGATTTACACTTTTCTCTTCACCTTTACCGCTTGTAAATATTGTGGTTCATCATAGTTAATTGTTGTCTAATCCTGTAATTACTGAACATATTGCACTGACAATTTTATTTATGGATTCGTTGTTGAACCATTGTGCTGAGAATTTGAACTGCACGTTTCATATTTCAAAAATTCCAATTCGAATAATAAATTACAGCCAACAAAAATTGTATAGGAGCAAATAAAATAATGTGCACAAGGTTAGAAAGAAAACAGCGTGTGCGATGAAAAAAGAAAACAGACGGTTCTTTGACGTGAAATGTTTGCGATGCCCTTCGGACGCACACACGGTTTCATCTCATATGCGTGTGTGATTCATGGTAATATAGCAAATGTTTCAAACCAGTGTGCGTGTGTGATAGGAATACCAATCGCACACAGTTCTGAAAATGTACACGTTGGCGTTAGTAGAGGCACCGCACACATTTTACATTCTTGAACCGTGTGCGATAACGTGCCTATCACAAACATATCGGCATATTAAATGTTGATGTCCACCTTTTTCACACGACTATAGCGGCCTAATCGTTTGGGATGTACATAAGAACGGAAACGTACTCCTTGGATTGACTATGTGTGATATACGTACGAACGGAAATGTTTTTCTGGGATTCACCATGTGGGATGTACATACGAACGGAAACAATTGGGTTTCCATGCCTCGCCCGATCGCACACAAGCCAGCTTGTGTGCCAGGAGGGCCTATCCCTGACAGTTTCTGGGTCATGTGGGAAGGGCCCTCCCTATCGCCCACACTCACTTGGCGATGGTTCCAAATGCCATAACGGAAAGGGATTTAAAACCGTTTGTATAGCACCGACGCGTACCCGTGTCGTTACTCCGGGAAATGCCCGAACCTTTCCGAAACCTTTCCGATGTCCGAATATAACCTTCCAATATATCAATATTTATGTGTCGACCATTTCGAGACTCCTCGTCATGTCCGTCATCTCATCCAGGACTCCAAACAAACTTCGGTCATCAGAAACACATAACTCATAATACAAATCGTCATCGAACGTTAAGTGTGAGAACTATGTAGACATGATCGAGACACATCTCTGATCAATAACCAATAGCGGAACCTGGATGCTCATATTGGCCCCTACATATTCTACGCAGATCTTTATCGGTCAAACCGCATAACAACATACATTGTTCCCCTTGTCATCGGTATGTTACTTGCCCGAGATTCGATCGTCGGTATCATCATACCTAGTGCAATATCATTACCGTAATGCTTCATCTCATAACTAACTCATTAGTCACATTGCTTGCAAGTCTTATAGTGATGAGCATTACCAAGAGGGCCCAGAGATACCTCCCCGGTACACGGAGTGACAAATCCTAATCACAATCTATGCCAACCCAACAAACACCTTTGGAGACACCTATAGAGCATCTTTATTATCACCTAGTTACGTTATGACGTTTGATAGCACACAAGGTGTTCCTCCGGTATTCGGGAGTTGCATAATCTCATAGTCTGAGAAACATAAGTCATGACGAAAGCAATAGCAATAAAACTTATCGATCATTATGCTAAGCTTAAGAATGGGTCTTGTGCATCACATCATTCTCTAATGATGTGATCATGTTCATCAAATGACAACACATGTGTATGGTCAGAAACATAACCATCTTGGATTAATGAGCTAGTCAGGTAGAGGCATACTAGGGACACTTTGTTTTGTCTATGTATTCACACATGTACTAAGTTTCCGGTTAATACAATTCTAGCATGAATAATAAGCATTTATCATCATATAAGTAAATGTAATTAACAACTTTATATTGCCTCTAGGGAATATTTCCTTCAACTCCTTGTTTTACATTCCCAAAGAAAGAATAAGTTGAAAGATATTGTGAGCAATTATACGAACTAGGGCCATAGTCTGTGGATTGTCCTCACTGTTGCACAGAAGGCTTATGTCCCTGATGCACCGCTCGGTGTGCCAACCCCTCTAACATCATCTGTGGATGTTATGAACATCTGGCAGACACGTTCTGATGACTACTTGATAGTTTAGTGCGCCAAGCTTTACTACTTAGAATCAGAGCTCCAAAGACGTTTTGAACGCCATGGAACATGTGAGATGTTCCAAGTGCTAAAATTGGTATTTCAGGCTCATGCCCGTGTTGAGAGGTATGAGACCTCTGACAAGTTCTTTGCTTACAAGATGGAGGAGAATAGCTCAGACAGTGAGGAAGTGCTCAGAATGTCTGGGTGCTACAATCGATTGAATCAAGTGGGATTTAATCTTCCAGATAAGATAGTGATTGATAGAGTTCTCCAGTCACTATCACCAAGCTACTGGAACTTTGTGATGAACTATAACATGCAAGGAATGGAGATGATCCTGGAGCTGTTCGTGGTGCTTAAGCTGTTCGAAGGTAGAAATCAAGAAGGAGCATCAAGTGTTTATGGTTAACAAGACCACTAGTTTAAAGAAGGGCAAGGGAAAGAAGGGAAACTTCATGAGTGACAAGCCAGTTCCCGCTCCAGTAAAGGAACCCAAGGTTGAACCCAAACCCAAGACTAAGTGCTTGGGTTGTAAGGGGAACGGTCACTGGTAGTGGAACTACCCCAAATACTTGGAAGATAAGAAGGTTGGCAACTTCAACAAAAGTATATTTGATATACGCATTTTTGATGTGTACCTTATTAGTACTCCTAGTAGGACCTGGGTATGAGATACCGGTCCAGTTGCTAATATTGCTGACTCGAAATAAAAGTTGCGGAACAAACGAAGACTAGCTAAGGGCGCGGTGACGATGTGTTGGAAGTGTTTCCAAGGTTGATGTGATCACCATCGCACGCTCCCTCTACCTCCGGGATTAGTGTTGAACCTAGATAAATATTATTTGGTGTCTGCGTTGAGCATGAACATGATTAGACCGTGTTTATTGCAATACGGTAATTCACTGAAGTCAAAGAATAATGGTTATTCTGTTTACATGAATAATGCCTTCTATGGTCATGCACGCAATGTGAATGGTTTATTGAATCTCGATCGTGGTGATACACATGTTCATAACATTGATGCCAAAAAGATGTAGAGTTGATAATGATAGTACCACTTTCTTGTGGCACTGCCGCTTAGGTCATATTGGTGTAAAGCGCATGAAGAAACTCGATGCTGATGGACTTTTGGAGTCACTTGATTTTTAATCACTTGACACATGTGAACCATGCCTCATGGACAAGATGACCAAAACCCCGTTTTCCGGTACAATGGAATGGGCAAGTGACTTGTTGGAAATCATACATAATGATGTGTGCGGTCCAATGAGTGTTGACATGCGTGATGGATATCGTTATTTCCTCACCTTCACCGATGATTTGAGTAGATATGGTATATTTACTTAATAAAGCATAAGTATGAAACGTTTGAAAAGTTCAAGCAATTTCAGAGTGAAGTTGAGAATCATCGTAACAAGAAGATTAAATTCCTACAATCCGATCAAGGGGGAGAATATCTGAGTTATGAGTTTGGCAATCACTTAAGCCAATGTGGAATTGTTTCATAGTTAACGCCACCTGGAACACCACAACGTAATGGTTTGTCCGAACATCGTAATCGTACCTCATTGGATATGTTGCATCCTATGATGTCTCTTGCTGATCTACCACTGGCATTTTGGGGTTATGCATTAGAGACAATTATATTCACTTTAAATAGGGCACCATCTAAATCTGTTGAGGCGACACCGTATGAATTATGGTTTGCCAGGAAACCCAAGTTGTCGTTTCTTAAGGTTTGGGGCTGCAATGCTTATGTGAAAAGGCTTCAGCCTAATAAGCTCGAACCCAAAGAGGACAAGTGTGTCTTCATAGGATACCCAAAAGAGACGGTTGGGTATACTTTCTATCTCAGATCCGAGGGCAAAGTGTTTGTCACAAAGAACTGGTCCTTTCTCGAGAAAGAGTTTCTCTCAAAAGAATTGAGTGGGAAGAAAGAACTTGATGAGGTTGTTGGACCTTTACTTCAACCAGAGAGTAGCGCAACACAGAAAGATGTTTCTGTGGCACCTCTCTCAGTTGAAGAGGAAGCTTGATGATGATCATGAAACTTTGGATCAAGTTATTATTGAACCTCGTAGGTCGACAAGGGTACGTACAGATTCTGAGTGGTACGGTAACCTTGTCTTAGAGGTCATGTTGTTGGACAACGGTGAACCTACAAGCTATGGAGAAGTGATGGTGGGCCCGGATTCCAACAAATGGCTAGGAGCCATGAAATCTAAGATAGGATCCATGTATGAGAGCAAAGTATGGACTTTGGTGGACTTGCCCGATGATCGGCAAGCCATTAAGAATAAATGGATCTTTAAGAAGAAGACATACATTGATGGTAATGTCATCATTTATGAAGCTTGACTTGTTGCAAAGAAGTTTCTGGCAAGTTCAAGGAGTTGACTATGATGAGACTTCATGCCTGCTTGAACTATGTCGGTATTTCCCCAAAGAGGAAATGATGATGCAGCACAACGACCGTATGTATTTTTCCCTCAGTGATGAGACCAAGGTTATTGAACCAGTAGGAGAACCAAGCAACACAACGTAAACAACCCCTACACACAAATAACAAATACTCGCAACCCGACGTGTTAAAAGGGTTGTCAATCCCTTTCAGGTAACAGTGCCTCAAATTGGCGACAAGACGTGATAAAGTTGTGATAGATAGGATAAATAGATCGCAAAATAAATAAAGTGCAGCAAGGTATTTTTGTATTTTTGGTTTAATAGATCTGAAAATAAAAGCAAAGGAAAATAGACCGCAAAGGCAAATATGATGAGAAGATACCCGGGGGGCGTAAGTTTCACTAGTGGCTTCTCTGGAGAAAAATAGCAAACGGTGGGAAAACAATTACTGTTGGGTAATTGATAGAACTTACTGATAGAACTTCAAATAATCATGACGATATCTAGGCAATGATCATTATATAGGCATCACGTCCAAGATTAATAGATCGACTCCTACCTGCATCTACTACTATTACTCCACACATTGACCGCTATCCCGCATGCATCTACTGCATTAAGTTCATGGAAAAAATGGAGTAATGCAATAAGAACGATGACATGATGTAGACAAGATCTATTTATGTAGAAATAGACCCCATCTTGTTATCCTTAATAGCAACGATACATACGTGTCGCTTCCCCTTCTATCACATGGATCAAGCACCGTAAGATCGAACCCATCACAAAGCACCTCTTCCCATTGCAAGATAAATATATCAAGTTGGCCAAACAAAACCCAAATATCAGAGAAGAAATACGAGGCTATAATCAGTCATGCATATAAGAGATCAAAGCAGACTCAAATAACTTTCATGGATAAAAACATAGATCTGATCATAAACTCAAAGTTCATCGGATCCCAACAAACACACCGCAAAAGACTTACTTCATATGGATCTCCAAGAGACCATGTATTGATAATCAAGAGAGAGAGAGAGAGAGAGAGAGAGAGAGAGGAAGCCATCTAGCTAGTAACTACGGACCCGTAGGTCTACAAAGAACTACACACGCATCATCGGAGAGGCACCAATGGACATGATGAACCCCTCCGAGATGGTGTCTAGATTGGATATGGTGTTTCTGGAACTTGCGGCGGCTGGAATTGATTTTCGTCGACTCCCCTAGGGTTTCTTGAATATTGGAGTATTTATAGAGCAAAGAGGCGTGTGGGAGGCCACCGAGGTGGGCACAACCCACCTGGGCGCGCCCTAATGGGTTGTTCTCCCCTCAAATCTCCCCTCAGGTACTTCCTTGGCCCACTGGATGTCTTCAGGTCCAAAAAAATCCACAAAAAGTTTCGCTGCGTTTGGACTCCGTTTGGTATTGATTTCCTACAATATAAAAAACAAGCAGAAAACAACAACTGGCACTGGGCCCTATGTCAATAGGTTAGTACCAAAAATGATATAAAATGACTATAAAATGATTGTAAAACATGCAAGAATGATAATATAACTACATGGAACAATCAAAATTTATAGATACATTGCAGACGTATCAAGACTTTCTCACTCACAGTGATGCTAAAGTCTGTTGGAATTATGTTAGCAGTTGCTGCATTTTCATTTACGAAATCTGGCAGATGGATGTCAAAACAAAGTTTCCTTGACGGTTTCCGTGAGGAAAGGTTGTATGTGATACAACCAGAAGGTTTTCTTGATCCTAAGGATGCTAAAAGGTATGCAAGCTCCAGCGATCCTTCTATGGACTGGAGCAAGCATCTCGGAGTTGGAACATACTCTTTGATGAGATGATCAAAGCTTTTGGGTTTATACAAAGTTTGCAAGAAACTTGTATTTACAAGAAAGTGAGTGGGAGCACTACAACATTTCCGGAAACACCAATCGGCGCCCCTTCTACAACAATAACAACAGGGGATGTCGGTTCCAAGGTTACGATGAGTATCAAAATAAATGTCAAATTTGTAAAAAGAATAATCACATTGCTAAGGATTGTGACTGGTGTTATGCCGAGAACAATTCCCAACACAAGAAAGTTGCAGCAGCTGCAAACACCTCATACGGAGTGGACACAAATTGGTACGTCGACTCCGGAGCCACGAATCATATCACCAATGAGCTAGAGAAGGTCACCATGCACGAGAAGTACGGTGACCATAATCAAGTTCACAATGCAAATGGTGAAGGTATGAAGATATATAATGTTGGTGATGCAATCATCATTATCCCTCATCACAATATTCATCTCAAAAATATTTTGCATATTCCACAAACTGAAAAAATTCTCCTTTCTGTTCATCGCATTGCCATAGACAACAAAGTTTTTCTTGAGTTTCACCCATATTTATTTTTGATACGAGATCAGGTCAGGAGGAACATTCTCTACCGTGGTAGATGCGTGCATGGGCCTCTAACCTTTGATTCCCAAGTTTAGATGATTCAATAAACAAGTTTGTGGCGTTATCAAACTTTCATCATAACGGTGGCATATGAGATTAGGACACCCCTCTTTTGTTATTGTTCAACAAGTTCTTAGAATAATCAGCTCCGATGTGTTGGTGAGTGTAGTCTTGAAACTATTTGCGATTCTTGTCAGAAGGCGAAAGCCAATCAATCACCATATCCAGTTTCTACTAGTATTTCTACCAAATCTCTATAACTTGTTTTTTCTGATGTATGGAGTCCAGACCCTTCTTCTGTTGGTAGACATACTTACTATGTTAGTTTCATAGATGACTATAGTAAATTTACTTGGATTTATCTTCTTAGGAAATGTTGTGATGTCTTCCAAGTTTTTTGTAACTTTCAAGCACTTGTTGAACGACAATTTGACATCAAAACTCTCACTGTCCAATCTCATTTGGGTGGTGAATATGAAAAGCTAAATTCCGTTTTTCAAAAGTTGGGTGTCTCTCATCATGTTTCATGTCCTCATGCGCACAAACAAAACGGGTCTTCCGAACGCAAGCATAGGCACATTGTTGAAGTAGGGATTGCCCTTCTTGCAGGTGCTTCCATGACTCTTAAATTTTGGGACGATGCATTCCTTACAGCAATCCATCTTATTAATATGCTTCCTATCCATGTAATTAACAATGAAACACCCATGCAATGTCTTTTTCATACTCGACTGAACTATCATTCACTCCGTGTTTTTGGCTGTGCTTGTTGGCCTACTCTAATACTCGCAAACTTATGTTTCGCTCAAAACAATGTGTTTTCTTGGGTTATAGTGCCCAACACAAAGGTGTCAAATGCCTTGATGTTCCTACCGGTCGAGTATATATCTTTCATGATGTTGTTTTCGATGAGACTATTTCCCCTTTCGTAGATCTTCACCCTAACGTTGGTGCTCGCCAAGAAATCCTTCTCCTTCCACCACATATATCTGGAATCTATCATGGGGACGACAATTGTAATGACCACTTGACTAACTCTTCTGACCGTGCTTTTGAGGCTTCTGGTGATGCTGGATCCAGTGGTGAAAGTCGACAAAAACAATTGGTCCAAAATAATGAAGAAAATGGCTCAAACAGCCATTATTTCATGTGTCTGCCGCTCCGGGACAGAACTGCAGCCGAATCCCCCTTGGGATCGGTGATGACAACGCCACCGCCATCTACTTCAGGATCGTAGCTGTGTCAGGCATGCTACACCACCGAATCCTCACCAGGTGATGCGGGCGGCCCGTCTTTGCTCGACACGTCTCCACATGGGGGGTCAACTGCCCACGCGTGTGTGTCTCCTTCGCGGGCCCAGCCGACTTGTCGGTTTGGCCCGGCCCCGTGGGTCTACGTCGGACGGCACGGGTGTCTGTCCTCTGTGGGCGCGGGATCCCATCCGGATCAGGCATGTCTGGCTGGATCTTCTGCGCCGTCCACCACTACCCCACCTCCAGATCTGGCTGCAGAGGATCCGGCGGCACCAGAGGGAGCAACATCAGCTTCACGATCTTGTGGATTTTCTGTCCAGGAGCAGCAGTCCGTGGGATCTTCTGTGGATGTGTCTGGGGCTCCTACTACAGTACACTCGTCACATGTTACACCATCGTGTACAAGGGTTCGCGCAGGGGTAATTCAACCTGTTAATTATAAAGTTAAATATGGTTTGAATTTCTCTACTGGGGAACCCAGCACATTTCAGGAAGCAGGCACGGATCTCAAGTGGAGGAAAGCTATGGAGGAGAGTTTCAAGCTCTTCGGAAAAATAAAACGTTGCATCTAGTTCCTTCGAAGCGAGGTAAAAATTTAATTGACTGCAAATGCGTGTTCAGGATAAAGAAAAAGGCAGATGTCACAATTGATCGTTACAAGGCTAGACTTGTTGCAAAAGGATTTAAATAGAGGTATGTCATAGATTATGAAGATAATTTTGGCCTTGTGGTTAAAGCTACTAGTATACGTCTTGTCTTGTCTATTGCCATATCTAGAGGATGGAGTCTCAGGTGGCTATATGTGCAGAATGTGTTTCTTCATGGTGTTCTGGAAGAGGAAGGATATATGAAACAACCTCCTGGGTTTGAAGACGAAAACAAACCTTTTCATGTATGCAGGCTCGATAAATCTCTTTATGGCTTGAAGCAAACACCTAGAGCATGGTACTCACGTTTGAGTTCTAAGCTACACACTTGGTTTTGTTTCCTCCAAGTCTGACACGTCATTGTTCATATACAATAAGTTCAAAACATCTATATTTGTGCTTATTTATGTTGATGATATCATTGTTACAAGTTCATCAAACGATGCAGTCACTGCCTTGTTGAAAGATTTGAATTCATAATTTGCTCTTAAGGATCTAGGTGACTTGCATTTCTTCCTTGGTATTGAGGTTAAGAGAAACAACAAAGGTGGTCTTCATCTTTTCCAAGAAAAATATGCAACTTATCTTTTGAATAGAGTTGGCTTGTAGGGATGCAAACCATCACCCATACCACTGTCCAGTTCAGAAAAACTCTCTCTTGCATAAGGAAAACCCTTGAGTTAAGAGGATGGCACCAAGTACAGAAGCTTGGTAGGTGCACTTTAGTATTTGACACTCATCAGGCCCGACATTTCCTTTGTTGTTAATAAGGTTTATCAATTCCTTCATGCACCAACTACAGATCATTGGACTGCTACTAAACGCATACTGAGATATGTGAAAAACACCTTGATCCACACTTGTCAGTGCTTTTTCCGATTCTGAATGGACAGGTTGCTTAGATGACAGGAGATCAATAGGTTGCTTTGCAATTTTCGTTGGACCTAATTTGATCTCATGGTGTGCAAAGAAACAGGCTACAGTCTCAAGGTCAAGTACTGAGGCAGAATACAAGGCATTGGCAAATGTCACAACAGAGATTATCTGGGTCAAATCCATGCTTAGACAACTTGGGATCTGTCACACACCAACTCCCTGTCTTTGGTGTGATAATCTTGGTCCCACCTATTTGTCTGCCAATCCTATTTTTCATGCAAGGACCAAACATATTGAGATTGATTATCACTTTGTCAGAGAAAGGGTTGCAAGCAAAGAATTGAAAATTCGGTTTGTTCATTCAAAGGATCAACTTGCGGATGGATTCACAAAAGCTTTGGCCACAAGACTGTTTGAAGAATTTAGACGTAATCTTAACTTGCAAAGTTTAGATTAAGGGAGGGTGTTAAATATATGTCTACCTTGTAACGTGACACGTTTTTTTAGGAAAGCATGCTTTACTTTATTGATCAATGGAGCGAATTACAGGAATAATAGAAGTATCATGAGGGTGTAACAGGCACACATGACAACCCTCCCCTAAATGTAAAGCATGTCTAGCGAAGCCATGAGCCTCCTTGTTGGAAAGACGTCTCTCATGGGTGAAAGAGCAGGACTGAAAATCCCTACTTGAGTCGATGATCTCCTGCACAATTGGAGCAATTGTGCCCATAGTTCCAGTTTGTATGTCCTTAACCACCGAAAGGCAATATGAAGCCACCATAAAATGGGTCAGTGCGAGATCCCTGGCTAATGCAATAGCCTCGCGACATGCAAGAGCTTCCAAGATATTCGGATCAGTCATACCATGGAATACCACCGCTGCTGACCTAGCATATGCTCCTGACTGATCCCGACAAACCGCGCTAACAGCCCCCACAGGAGGATGTTTACAGATAGCTGCATCAACGTTTACCTTGTGGTGACCGGTCGGTGGTGGTATCCGATCTTGTACCCACACTGGGGTTGATCTTGGCTTTGTTATTTCATGTGACAAGAAAGCTATACTCAAATCTGCCAAGAAGCGTGTGATGAAAGAATGAGTCCCCATCGGGCTCTGGTGCTCCCCTTCATGGATTAGCTTTCGCTGCGCCAACCATATGGCCCACAGTGTCACGGTTAGCTTTGTGAACTCGGCATGTGGCAGTGATTCTTGCATACTGAAGATCCAAGCCTTTGCATTAGGGATAACATGCTCAACCAACTCCGGGTCTCCTAGCGCCCATACACAATGCCCCATCTTACATGTTATCAATGAATGCATCCACGAGTCCTCCTCTCCACAAATAGCACAACGTGACGATGTGGACATATTATGACGACTGAGGACATCCGCCGTGGGTATAGAGCATTGTGCAAGTCTCCACAGGAATACCTTTATTTTTGACAGCACCGCAACCTTCCATAGGTTAGTCTTGCTTGCTTCTTCTCTCGATCTATTAGCCGGACCTGGTCGGCCTTCGAGTCACACCTCCCTCCTTAGCTTCGTATTGATAAGCACCCGATATGCCAAGCGGACAGAGAAGGAACCCTTGTGCTCGTATGCCCATGCCCAGGAATCACTGCACTGTCGAGTAGCTAGCGGGATATTGAGAATCACGTCCACGTCAATTGGAAGAAAGGTTGGACGAACCACGTCCTGCTTCCACCTGGCGTTGGAGCTGTCGATTAGCTCGGACACAAACTGTGGTCTATGTTGACTCAAACAAACAATTGGCCTGAGCGACGCTGTCACATCCCTAGTTTCTAGTGCTGCCTAGTGTTTGCATCTTGCTTGCATCATGTTAAATTTCTGAAAGTTGAACTGAGGAATTTTGGAAGCCTCAAAAATTAAATAAAAGAAGGGCAAAAACCCTAAAATCTCATTCATTGTTTCCAAAATGCCCTTATTAAATGTTTGATATTTTGGCAAGGGTTCTGGTCCCAACCAAAAATATTGAACATTTTTATGGACTTAATTTACAGCCGTTATGCTGTCCGAGTCATCCCAGGTTTCTAAACATGCTGATGCATTTGCAAATCCCTTCCTCCCGTTCCTGATGTCCTTTTGGGCCAGATTAAGCACACTAATCGGTGAGTTGAGGTACTCTATTGCCTCGACATATATGTTGGAGTTAGTATTATGACCCTAGGTGTTTTAGGGAGTCACCTAGTAATCCAGCCATGCTTTGTGTTCCCAGTGTGATGATTCTGGCCGTCCTTCTCGAAAGCATCCCGTGATGCCATTTAGTAGTAGGTATTCTACTCCTGGGTTCTTGACCCAAGATTCATTCTACTTACCTCGTGTTGATAGCGTTTGCTAGTTCCTTTAGGATATTAGTAACCTTTGCGATAGTCCTCGAGGTCCGTGGTATATCCTTCTTCCAAATACCATGAACCACTTATGGCAGAAGTTTGTTGGATCAAAAGATCATAACAGGAGTGGCCTCGATGAGTTCTCCATTCTATATTGTGACTCTGCCAGTTCAACCTTTCTGCATGGGTTACCCGGAAGAAATATGTTGACTCGTTCGACATGCTAGTCCATGCACCCACAACTCAGAAAGTCATATGTTCTTTTGAGTTGTCCCTCTTTAGTTGTTTCTGACCTCTGCCTATCAATTGATAATCAGGACTAGTTGTGCGTTCGTGTTATCGATGCCTATTATTCTTGTGGCCCGTCAAGCCATTCTATTCGGGAATGACTAGGAGAAACAAACTCCAGTACCTCACCCATTTCTAGGATTGGGTCAAAGCAGTTGTATTCCGTGGATCAAAATGCCAAACCAGCTTTTGCTTTGCTGTACCTAGGAGTGTTACCATCTTTATGTCAAGAGTGTCTTGAGAGTTGCACCACCTCTTATGAATTCTTGACGCAGTAATAACTCTTGCCATCATTGTTCATTCCTCGGTTTCCGTGTTATTGTAACCGGAATGCCGACAAGTGAACCATGATGTGCGAAATCAATACTCCTAGCAACTCTGTTGCTTGGTAGTTAATGGACAATAATCTCATTCTTAGTGTGTTAGTTACTGAATTATCATTCTAAGACTGATCGTGCTACCTAGTCCTTATTTCCGGTGCACTCCTCAATCAATGAGTTAGGATTGTGCCAATACCTCACTCTTGTGATCATATCATCTTGCCCTGAAAAGCAAGATTGTTTGCGAGCTTAGTAACATATCGGTGGATCATGATTTTCCGAATATCTTCTCGGAAGTATCACCAGGTTGTCCCCCTGACCAATGCGTTGAGCTCGTGATCAAGTTGGTTTCTTGTAAACCAACCTTCTCCAAGATTCTGTGCAGGATACCCCTGAGCTAGTTGGTTAAGCTAAACAACAACTTGGAGAGTTGGTAGATAAAAGCTTGTCGGACTCAGCTCATTCCAAAGGGATATCTTTGTGTGTATGTGTTGAAGAAAGATGATATCTTCATTGATTGATCCCCGTGGTTAATTGTTGGATCTATTGTCTTATCAAAGCCTTGATTTGAGTGTGGGTTATCGTCAAATCAAATCAGAACCAACGATATTCATAATGTTGTCTTACTCGTGGTTGATCCCTCGAGCATACACCATTACATCTTTTGGTCTGACCAATACTATCACCGTGTTCACATGATGGCGGAACTCCAGTGATATGGAAATTCCGATGAGTTGCTGTTGAGCCCATCAGCAGCATTTTGTCTCCCCCATGACTCATGTTGAACATCAATCTAGTGTTGGAAACTTTTATAAGCATTATCTTCATGTCCCATTCGTGAAGAATATGTTGGATAAAAGAAGTGACTTTCTCTGATTCACGTGCATTTGGTGCAAGTTGCCGCCGTGAGTTTGAGAAAGATTGTTTTTGTCTCCCTGGTACCATCCCAAGTCAGTCATGCATGTGCGAAGTATGCTATGGTTTGACAGGCTCGCATCCTTCATTCCATATGTATCCCTAGCACACCAAGCCACTGATTGATTTGTCCAAGGATAAGAAGTTCAAATGCTATTCCCGAAGGGCCCAGAAGGACATGCACAAGACTTCGTTATTTGAATGATGATTCCCAACCAGAACTCGGTAGTGTTTTATAGTAAGACTACTATGTGGTCATGCTTATCTTGGATAACGTGTTCACATGTGTGTAGCAGAACCAGCTCATGCCTTGGAGTTTGCTATCGTAGTTCATTTCTTGAGAATCTCGCAACATCGTCTTGTCGATTTGTGTTGCAAAATTTCTTTTCCAGACATGATGTCTGAAATGTCCTGTTACCAACCAGATCTGAATCTCAGGCAGATATGATGGTTGAAACTATTCTAAGATCTATGATGTAGGTCCCGACAAGGTTGATGTTGGCCGACACACCTAGCCGAAGATCTATTATTGTAGCATCTTAACTGAGCAAGTTGACCATCCTCTCCATAAGGATGTCGTGCGACTTATTTTAGAAGTTGTTCCTTATGGATCTTTTGTTCTCCCGAAGTCAGACCCTTACTTGATGTTCCAAATACCGACTGGTATTGGGTTAAGATCATACATCAAGGAGAACATTAGAAGCGGAGTGCTAAATGTCTCTCGGTCGATCATCCAGGTTTTGCTCCTTGGCATCGCTAAGGTGAAGTCTGAGAAAGTGTTATCTTCCTTTGTATTCGCATCGTCCATCTCTATTCGTCATGGTAGTATGTTGTGTTGCCAGGATCCTTGACACGGATGTTGGTAGAACCTTAATGAATATGGAAATGCCCAAGTTCTTGAGAGCACGCACAAGCAAAATCATCCTTTGTGTTGTCTTCAACAAGGTAGTCAACATCATCCATTCTAGTCTGGGTATGCCATCCCTTCTTACTCCGCCAAACAATTGTTGTGATTTGCCTTAGGTTGGTATAAGAGTTTCAATGATCTTGAAATCAAAGGTAGTCCTTTTGCCACTTAAGGGATGATTCTACGAGCCACCTCCTCTAAGATGTCTCGTTATGGTATCATGGCAATTCAACTCCTCGCTATGTTGACAACCATTTGACACCTTTTTAAGTGTGGACTTGTTGTCTATCTAGCAAGCCCTCGTCATCTATTTCACTCCATCCCTTTGGATAGATGCTCCGTGCCTCCGCTCGAGAGATGTTTCAATGTCCCATTCCGTGAATTGATCCTAAGTTGTTCGATCTTTGATAAGATCGGTCCTTCTAGAGTCTTTCCTTTCCTCTCGTTGTCATGTGGGTTGGAGTTCTCAGAGCAACACATCAAGACAAAGATGGTGATCGATTCGACGTTCTTATGAAGTGCCACCTGGATTGTGAAGATTATGTTACTTTGCGTTCCCCCTTCATCCTACCCTACGCTTGAATCTCGGGACGAGATTCTTGTTTAGTGGGGGCGAGTTGTCACATCCCTAGCTTCTAGTGCTGCCTAGTGTTTGCATCTTGCTTGCATCATGTTAAATTTCTGAAAGATGAACTGAGGAATTTTGGAAGCCTCAAAAATTAAATAAAAGAAGGGCAAAAACCCTAAAATCTCATTCATTGTTTCCAAAATGCCCTTATTAAATGTTTGATATTTTGGCAAGGGTTCTGGTCCCAACCAAAAATATTGAACATTTTTATGGACTTAATTTTGGGAATTTGAATTTAAATCATTAGCTATTTGAATTTGAATTATATTCATATAATTAGAATATAACTTCAAATACCCCTGAAATATTTATGAGCTTTTGGAAAAGTCCATCTAGCAAAACAAAAATATTCATAGGAGTTTTTGGCATTGTTTGAATTGTTCTGAATTCAAAACAGTGGCAAAAGATTAAATAAAAAAACAGGAAACAGAAAACTATAAAAGAACAGAAACTCACCTGGTCCACTTACCTGGTGGCCCAACAGGACCGGCCCAGCTAGGCCCAGCCCACCTCCTCCTCTCTCCTACTGTCTTCAACCTCCTGCCAGTGGGCAGGAGGGCGTGTGCCCGCGGCGCGCCAGCACGCGCACGGCCACCGACGGCCACCTCCTGCTTGCCGCTTCGCCCTAGCCTTTTCTGGCATCGCCACGCACCCCCCCCCCCGGGCCCCTCTCGCTCTCCCTCGCCCTCATCCTCTCCCCTGGACCCCCCTCTCTCACCACCGAATGGAGCCGCCGCCACCGTCGCCGTTCGCCGCTGCCACCGACCTCCCCACGCCCTTCCGGATATTCCACGAGCTCCGCCTCGACCCCCGCGTCCTCTGCACCAAGCCAGGCGCCGCCAGGAGCTCCGTGACGACGTCCCCGACCCCTTCTTCCTCCTCGGGTTGCCGGAGATCCCCCTTGCCGCCCCGACTACTCCGGCCGCCCTCGAGCCCACTGACCCTCCAAACGGACTCACGGTGAGCCCCCGAGTCGTCTCCCCCTTCTCCCCTGGTCGCTTTCGACCTTTAGGCCATAGCCCCGTCTTGGCCGAGAACTCCACGCCACCGGCGATGTCGCCGCCGTCACTGCAGCCACCGAGGCTCGAAACCGAGCACGGCACTGTGCTCCTAGCATCTTTAGGATCTCGGTGAGCCCCTTAGCCAGCCCTCCCGTCCTCTATGGCCTCGCCCCGCTCGAACCCGTAGCTCCGGCCGCCGCCGCGAGCTCGTTTCCGGCGAGCTCCGGCCACCCCAGCCGCTGCCGCTCGCCCAGTTGGATGTGGCGCACCTTCAGCTACCTGTAGATGCAAACCACGCGCAAAACTGAGCCATGTAGCAGTTTTCCGGTGAGTTTCCGCCGCGCTTTGAGGTCGCCGCCGGCCAAAATCCGGCGGGCTAACGTGGTCGCTTGGTTAGGCGCTAATCACCACTAATTCCCCTAATAGCCACTGACAGTGGGCCCCAGCCACGGTCAAACCTCAGTCAACACTAGTTTTGACCGGGATTAGTTCCTGAGTCACTGACATGTGGACCCCACACGTCAGGTTTGACCTGGTCTACCACGGTTGACCTGCTGACGCAATGTTGTTGTCATGCTGACGCAGTAAACAATTTCTGGATTTAAAATGATTCAGAAAATCCAAAAAATAGTACAAAAGTCTAAAATTCATAGAAATTCAACCGTAACTCCAAATGAAATAAATAATATATGAAAAATGATCAAAAAAATCCAATCTATCCATCTGTACCATTTTCATGCATGTTAGAGCAACTTTTGTTCACTGTTTAGGTCAAATCAATTAAATGGCATTTGAATAATCACATATGGAGTTTGAATTTGAATCTTGTATTCAAACCAACTTCATTTAATCTGTTGCTAGTTACATTAGCTCAAATCACAGCATATTGCCATGTCATGTTCATGCATCATATTGTGCATTGCATTGATTGTGTTCTTCCTTGTTTGCCGGTGTTTGTCCCCTCTCAATAGACGTGGTACCGACGATGAGTTCGATGACACCGATGAAGAACTATACTATCTTCAGAAGTGCCAGGCAAGCAAAACCCCCTTGTTCATTCCGATACAAACCCACTCTCTCGCTCTGCTCTCTTTTACTGCATTAGGACAACAACGATTCAACTGTTACATGCTGCGGTAGTTGAACCCCTTATCCTCTGCATGACCTGTCATTGCCACAGTAAATAGATGAAACCCACTAGCATGAGTAGGAGTTGTTTGAGCCCTGATGTGCCTACTCATTCATGATTGATTGTCATGCCTGCTACTGCTTAGAGTTGAGTCAGGTCTAATTCATCGGAGATGAATCGGAGGTGTGTGAACATGTCCTACTGTTGAGAGCTAAGTGTGTGAACACGATTTGGTAAAGGTAGCGGTGAGAGGCCATGTAGGAGTACATGGTGGGTTGTCTCATTGCAGCCGTCCTCAGGAACTGAGTTCTGTGTTTGTGATCCATGAACAGCTACTACCACACATTGGGATCCTTAATTGACTCTCTCGACTTATTAACCGACTTGATCTCTGTCCAGGAGTCGCAACTAGTTTCTGGTGTTTGTAGGTAGTGCTATTTTTCTACCAAGTGGCACCCGGCAGGGTGGGCTTGGGACAGACTAGGCACACGTGGCCTGGTGTACCGAGTGGCACCCGGATGGTGGGCTCGGGAACCCTGCACACATCGTTTGGGGCCGTGAGCGACACCCCGGCCGGATCTCCTTGCGGATGGAACCCGAATAGGCGATAAACCTGGGCTAGAGTCTTGTGTGGTTAGTCAGGTCGTGTCCGACACCCTCGCCAAGCTTCCGCTTGAAGGCTGCCGAGATACATGACGTGTACATGGCGGTAAGTGGCGAGAGCGTGTGTGAAGAAGTACACCCCTGCAGGGTTAACATCATCTATTCGAATAGCCGTGTCCGCGGTAAAGGACTTCTGGGTTGCCTATACAATTCATAGACAAGTGAAAGTGGACACTCTAAAATGCGCAAGATAAGCTTGAGTGCTATGGATGGCGTTCTCGTAGGGAGACGGGAGCGGATCCATAGTGGTGTATTGATATGGTGAATATGTGGACTCGTGTGCGCCACCTCAAAAGAGTTACTTGGAGTCGTAGTTCAGGATAGCCACCGAGTCAAAGCTGGCTTGCTGCAGTCAAACTCCACCATCCCCTTTGTTGATAATGATGCATATGTAGTTAGTTCTGATGTAAGTCTTGCTGGGTACATTTGTACTCACGTTTGCCTATTTTATGTTTTTGCAGAGAGACTTCAGTCTCACTAGTAGTTCCACGTGGACTTCGACGTTTAGCTTGTTACCTCAGCTACGATCTTGTGCCCTCGGCAGGATCTGGTAGACAGTCAGGCTTCTCAGCCTTTTTCATTTATAGCTTCCGCTTGTGTTTTGACTTGTATGCTCTGAATGTTGGGTCGTGAGACCCATGTTTGTAATATCTCGCTCCTCGGAGCCTAATGAATAAATACTGGAGTCGTAGAGTCATGTTGTGATGCCATGTTGTATTTGCACATATCGAGCATATTGGGTGAATGTTATTGAAATGCTTGGTATGTGTGGGATCTGACTATCTAGTTGTTTATCCTTAGTAGCCTCTCTTACCGGGAAATGTCTCCTAGTGTTTCCACCGAGCCATGGTAGCTTGCTACTGCTCCGGAACACTTAGGTTAGCCGGCATGTGTCCTTCTTCGTTCCTGTGTCTGTCCCCTCGGGGAAATGTCACGCGATGAATACCGGAGTCCTGTTAGCCCGCTACAGCCCGGTTCACCGGAGTCCTGCTAGCCCAGTGCTACAGCCTGGATTCACTCGCTGATGACCGACACGTTCGATACTGGGTCATGGATGCCTGTCCCTGTAAGTTTGTGCCACTTTGGGTTTACGACTGGCCATGTCAGCCCGGGCTCCTTATCATATGGATGCTAGCGACACTATCATATACGTGTGCCAAAAGGCGCAAACGGTCCCGGGCAAAGGTAAGGCGACACCCGTGGGAATACCGTGCGTGAGGCCGCAAAGTGATATGAGGTGTTACATGCTAGATCGATGTGGCATTGAGTCGGGGTCCTGACAGACGCCTCTTTTTGGACCCAATTATGCTGCCATATCAAAGTATCTTTGCCATCGCCAATGCGTTTGATGAGTCTCTGCGAGAGGATCTCCTTGCCCTCTACAATTGCCCTCCATATTTGGGATGGCTGGCTGCCCAGTGAAGCATCAAGAAAATCTGTAGTTGGGAAGTAGCACGCTTTCAAAAAATTTGCACTAAGTGTCTCTGGTGTTTGTAGGATTCTCCACGCCTATCTTGCCAACAGAGCAAGATTAAACAGTTCAATATCCCTAAAACCCAGTCCTCCTTCATATTTTGGCATTGTCATCTTCTCCCAGGAGACCCAGCTTGTCTTTCCTTCACCATGTTTACTGCCCCACCAAAACTTGCGTATGATGGAATTGATGTGAAGACAGAGGCCCCGAGGCAGCTTGAAGCATGCCATAGAGTAGACAGGGATAGATTGAGCTACATACTTTATAAGTACTTCTTTCCCTCCGGATGACAACACCTTTTCCATCCATCCCTTAAATTTGCTCCAAACTCTATCCTTCAAATATTTGAAGGCCCCGTTTTTGCTGCTCCCAACATCCGTAGGCATGCCCAAGTACTTCTCTGAGAGACTCTCATTGTGAACATTCAAGGTATTTTTCATGCTCTCTTTAATACTCTACGAGCAGCCCTTGCTAAAGAAAACTGAAGATTTTTCCAAGTTGATTTTTTGTCCTGAAGCATTGCAATATGTTTCCAACAAAGAAGATACCTGAATAGCCCGCTCAACACTAGCCTTGACGAACAGCAGGTTGTCATCTGCGAAAAGAAGATGGCTTACCGGCGGCGCCGTTTTTGCCACTTTGATCCCATGCACTAGAGATGACTCTGTCTGGTTTTTTAAAAGGCACGAAAGGCCCTCTGCTGCCAACAAGAATAGGTAAGGTGATATTGGATCCCCCTGTCGAATTCCTCGTGAAGGTGTGAATTGCTCAAGTTTCTTTCCATTGAACATAACCAGAAACTTAACTAAACATACCATCCTCATAGCTGAGTTAACCCAGGCAGGAGCAAAACCCAGTTTAGTCATGATAGCTCGAAGGTAGTCCCATTCCAAACGGCCATAGGCCTTCATCATGTCAAGTTTAAGAGCACAAAACCCATTCCTCTTTGATCTGTTCCTCTTCATAAAATTTAAACACTCATAAGTGATGTTATCTGTGATCAACTGCCCCGCCACAAAGGCCGATTGCTCCTCTAATATTATCATAGGAAGAATGGACTTCAATCTGTTTGCCATAACTTTCGACGCAATCTTATAGAGTACATTACATAGACTTATGGGACAAAATTGCGACAAAAGTGTGGGATTGGTTAACTTTGAATGAGAACTAGGATAGTATCATTCAACTCCTCAACTTCATCTTCACCCCTTAAGATTTGCAAAATGATAGTGGACACTTCATCCCCACAGAGCTCCCAATGTCTCTGAAAAAAGTGCGCCAGGAACCCATCCGATCCTGGTGCTTTAGTAGGAGCCATCTGAAACAGCGCCGTTTTAATTTCCTCTCTGCTATACTCGCCCGTGAGCCTCTGGTTCATCTCATTTGTGACTTTGCATGGCACCACATCGATCACTTGATGCATGTTCATTGTCCCCTTGGATGTGAACAAATTTTTGTAGAAAGCCGTGACCATACTCTCCATCTCTACTGCATCATCTGTTGTAATTCCATCATGTCTGAGTAGGTTTTTTATTTTGTTTTTAAGGCGCCGTCTACTGGCCCGTAGGTGAAAGAACTTGGTGTTCTTATCGCCCGCTGCCAGCCATGTTATCTGTGATCTTTGACGCCACATGACTTCCTCTCTATGATAGAGCTCTATCAGGCAATCTTTCACTTTCTCCTCCTGATGAGTTGGTGCAGCCCTAGATGGATCCGCACGCATGCTCTCTAGATGAAGCTTGAGAGTCCTGATCTCCTCCTTGATACTGCCAAAAGTGGTTCAGTCCCAATGTTTCACGTTTGTTGACAGCGATTTTATTTTTGCACACAATTCCGCAGCCGTGCTTGCCCTTGGGCCTTGCCAGTGTTGTTCAATGGTCGCCTGAAAACCATCATGAGATTCCCACATCATCTCGTGTCTGAAAGGTCTAGCTTGGTGTGGCTCATCTCCTCATGGTGAGAGCTGTAGCAGAATCGGTAGATGATCTGATGTGGTGGCAGACTTATGGGATAGCTCTGCCCCTGGGTACATGCTGGACCAAGATGCAGTGGCAAGTGCTCTGTAGAGGCGTACCCTCATATATGTACCTCTGGCTACTCTTTTCTCAAATGTCCAACTGGTTCTCGAGAAGCCTAGATTTATGAGGCCGCAGGTATCAACAGCGTCCCTAAAACCATTCACCTGTGTCATACATCGATGACCAACCCCATCATGTTCATTCAAACTGAGGACTTCACTGAAATCACCGAAGCATAACCATGGTTGATCATTATCTTCAGCAAGAGATCTTAACAAGTCCCAAGTATTGCCTCTTTCGCTAACTTGTGATTCACCATACATCATTGTGAGGCCCCATGGTGTAGTACCCGGAAGAGTAACATGAGCATCAATATGATAAGCAGAGTAACCAAAATTTTCGATCTTTATTTCATTATTCCAAAAAAATGGGATCTCCACTTCTACCAGAGCTACTGACAGCATATGCATTATCATAACCTAGGGTGCCTGCCAAGTTCTCCACTCTATCTCTAGGGAGTTGAGTTTCAACTATACATAGCACCAACGGAGCAAACTGCCTCGCGAAATCGCGAAGCTCTCGAACTATCACAGGTTTGCCCGCCCCGGGATAGTTCCAACATGAGAGACTCATTGGACCCGGCGGCGCTCCTCTGAGGATCCCGCCATGCTATCCATGTTGCTTTGGTCTCTGTTAGGAGTATTCCCGTTCTTGTGCTTCTTTCTGTCTCTCGGGGCGACGTAAGATGGTGGTGGAGGAGGAACAAGAATCATAGCCCCTTGCATAGATGCATCCACAGCGTCACCCTTACTGCTCTCAGCTGCTGACTGATCCATGTTCAGTTTGCGAATAACTGAGGTTTGGGGGTGGTCAGTCCCCGCTTTATCTCCCTTGTTCTTTAGTGGGCTCTCCGCAGTATCCTTGAGATCATCATCATCATCTCTGTCAACTTCGTCCCCCAGACCGGCCTCCGCTAATGATCGTTTCTTGGCTCCATTGTTCCTGTCGCGCCCGCCTCCACGGGCCCGTCCAAGTCCACGTGAGGAGTTCCAGCCGGGATCACGGTTTTGTCTCTCTGGTAGGGGTCTCCGAGTGGCTTTCATCCACTCACCATACTCAATCTCCTCGAGGCTATGAACTCCATCGCCTCCATGGAGTGGCCTAGGATGCCACAAACTTCACAAAAGAAACCAATCTTCTCATATTTGATTGGCAGGAGGATTCGCCCATCACCTTTGATGTTTAGTGGGGCAAAACGCACCAAAGGATCAGCCAGTTTAATATTTGCCCGGACCCTGACATAGTTGCCCTTGAAAACTCAGTTAGGGTTCATCTCCACACTCTTCACTTGGCCTATGCGGCGGGCCAGTTGTTCTACGATCATCTCCTTCCTATAGAGCTCCGGGGTGTCGTGAATTTGCGCCCACACATGAACTGGGTCAAGCTGAACCAAATCTGGCTTTCCTTTGCCGTCGTACTCTTCAATTGCAACCATTAGGCCCCTATAGATCCAAGGTCCCTGGTGCATGACTCTGTTCCAATCCCCTAGACAGAAGAGTTGGATGATAAACATATTGTCATCTGCCTCTCAAATTTCTAGCTCGTTCGCAAGTCTCCATGCGAAAATCATTGTGTTCTTGAAGGAATCAACGCTGAAAAACTTTGTCGTGTTCACCCTTGCAACAGCCAGCCACCGGGCCACCTTCGACAAATCTGCAATTTCCTCGTTGTGGCACCCCGGCTCAAAGCAACCGGTTTACCCTGCATTGCCAGCCCAGAGATCGAGTCTTCTGGCAATACACAACAACATGGTACAGAAATAACCGCTTTATTGATACTAGCGTGGTACAAAGGTATGATATTACATTGAAAGTCGAGGCCAAGTGGCACACACGGTGCTGCTGGACAGTATGTACATTATTTAATGAACATGGCTGGGGCCTCAATCACACAAAACTACGCGGCAGCGGAAGAATGACGTAGCGGAACTCCATGGCACAGGGACACCGACGTGGACACAGCCTAGACGCGAGATGCGCTCCGATGCGAATCAACTTGACTGAAAGCTAGCATGACACGCCAGGTCAGTACATTGAATGTACTTGCAAGCTCACAACAAACATAAGCACGATGACAGACAATATCATGATAATTAATCAAGTTAAATTAATGCAAGGAATTACTACGAATGCAAAGCTATTCAAAACCAAACAGCGCACCGAGTCACACGGACTCGCTTACCAGACGGTTACCTCGTAACCAAACTGTGACCACACCGGGGTCACACCTGAAATCAATCACTCATGAATACCTCGAGTGTTCAAAGTTCAGCATGAAACAATGCATCACAACAATTACTAGTTTGCAAGATTAGTTATAAAAGTTGATCCATGGTGTGACTTACTCCCGAGTCTTGCCCATAACCGAGGGTGCGGCTATCGATAGATTAAATACACTCTACAGAGGTAGCGCACTTTACCCACACTACGGAACCCTGGCCTCGCACTCCCATTCGGGTGGACCAAAGCATTCCGACGAAACCCTCCCTTTGTCATGCACTCTCCCCGGCCACTCTGACCATCTCCCTCTTAGGGCTAGGTCTTGGGTGGCCCCTTGCCTACAAAAGACACCAACGGCCACCATCGTGGCAAAACGGTCCCAAACAGGGACAAGGTACCATAACAACAAAACGAGCACACAAGGTTATGTCTGCCTTCCGGGCCAGGGTATGCACGCCCATAACCTTCCCTCGCGGGAGGCACCGATGAGAGCCACGACAAAGGACCGAATCAAGACCTACCCATTAGGTAAATGTGGTCGCACTGAATTAGAAACCCGATTCAGTGGCACCATGATGTGATCAACATCATATTCAAGTTGAAATTAATCAAGTTTTAACTTTCAGAAAAACTTTTTGTTACTAACATGATATAATCGAAATGATCATGGAACTACTCGTCGTGCAAATCCAAAAACTCATAATCATGGATCAAACTTAACAACATATGCATGTTGCAATACTAAGAATCAGACTCCTCTGGTCATAACTCATTTTTATAACCAAGTAAGATTTTTATTAGTTCATTATTTAAATGAAACCATTACTAGCAAACTAACTATCATTACTTTCCATAGCAATTTTCATAGTGCAAAATGTTACTCTACTAAGCCAAACAAGTTCATGCATTGAACCAAAAACTAAAACAAGCATATTAAGCATGGTAAAGTAACTAGCAATTAACCATGTTAATTTATAAAAATTTAAATGCAAATAAAGACTCATATTCAAGTAGAAAATCATAGATATTGAAATAACACCATCCAAATGATGTTGTGGCTTGCCTTAGTGCAGAGGAGGGTCACACTCCTCCTGGTTATCTTCAAGGCAAGATCCTTCTTCTGAAAATATTTGAAAACAACAGAAATAAATGTCAAAACACCTTCTGAAAATCACTAGAAATTCTAGGCAGCAAGGAAAATTCCACTTTTTGGTGTGCTACTAGAGCTTTCTGTAACAAAGACAATGCAAAAAGAATCAATTCATTTGGACTTGTGGTTTAAAAGTTATGGTTGGTCAAAGTTGGGTCAAATGTCTGAACAATTTTGAATTAAACAGAAATTCCAGGGGAGGGGGTGATGTCAAAGGCGCAAAGTGGGAGTGCGCCTCCACTCGTACCGCTTCGGGTGCGAGTGGTGAGGCTGACACTGGGCCCCACCAGTCAGGAGAGATAGAGGGGATCGAGATCAGAGGAGGGGCGGCATTTCGCCGGAGCTCACGCCGGCGACGAGGGGGTTTGGGGCTAGGTCAGAGGGATATATTGGAAGCGGGGCTCGCGGCGCACCTGCCTATACCCGTGGCTTGGCGAGAGGTGAACGGAGCTGGTCGCAGTCGAGCTCGCAAGCTTCGGTGGCGGGCGGGGTTCACCGGAGAGGAAGAAGACGGCGGCAAGAGGCAGCTCCGAGGGCTTCGCGGGGTCCAGGCAGCTCCAGCAGACCACCAAGGCCCTGCCCAAGCAGCTGCTTGAGCTCGAGAGGCCCTGGAGAGCGGCAGCTGGCCTGCGGGGATCGCCAGAGTTCTCGGGTCGGGGCGACGGCCAGAGGCCTGCCCGACCAAACTGCGGTCGTTCTATGTGTTCGTGGTGGTTGTGAGGAGTGGTGCGTGGCCAGGATTCGAGTTGGGGTGGCTTTATATAGCCGGAGCAAGAGGGGGGGACGTGTCGCTGCCGGAGCGCTCGAGACATGCGGCGAACATCGAGAAGAGGCTCCAACGCGAGGGGACAGGGTGCAGCATCAACGCCGGCGCTTGCCCATGCTCGCGGACGAGCACAGGAGGCGGTTGGAGAAGGGGACAAGCATACGCGCGCACTGTGCCGTTTTGGCCGTGACTGGACTGGCTTGCTGCGGCGGCTCCGGCATCGGCGAGCGCCAGGGAGGGGTCAAGGGTGATGGTCGAGGGTTGTCGCACAGTGTGGGAGTCGGTGGCGAGCGCTGGAACGTGCACGCGCGGAACAGAGCGCAAGGCGCCAGCCAGAGCACGTCGAGACGCATGCCAGGCACCGTGTCCACGCATGGTCACCAGGCTGGCATGGTCAAAACAACGTCCAAGAGTTGCCAAACCTTGTCTACGCTCTCGACCGTGCAGTGTTTAGTCTAAGGGAGGTGATGGATCATACCCAGGTTGACCAGAAGTGACTCCACCTTGCTGACAAGTTTCTGTACAGAAACTTGGTCGCCAAGTTTGGCCACCTTCTAGAAGGCCATTAGGGCTAATCTCCTGGGGTTTAGGGTTTCTTAGGAGGGTGTTTAAGCTCAAGAAAGCTCAAGGCCAAAAGTTTGGGAAAAATGCACTTGCTGTACAAAGTGCATTTCTGGTCCAGAAGGGAAAAGATTTTCTACAGCAGAAATATTACAAAAAATTATGCAATATTTTTGCATGGGGAGATGTGCCAAGGTCCTAAGAATATTTAGGAATTATCTCAGATTTTTCTGAGCAAGAAAAATTGAGGTTGCTTTGGAGCACAAAGTTCTGAAATGAACTTAAGAGAGAAAAATGAATGTTTTCCTTAAGGGAAAAATATTCATTTTATTATTTTGGGGATTTGTGGGAGGAATAAGATAGATGGGTCACTTGGGTGAAATCCAAGGATATGCCCAATTGACAAGTCCATTTGAATTGATCCAAAACCCAAATCAAATCAGGGCAAAAACCACGATGAAAACCAAGTCCGGAAAGAGAGAGAAGGCAAGTCTGGTAAAAAGAGGGAATGCAAAATCCAGGCTGTTACAAACCTCCCCCACTTAGGATGAATCTCGTCCTCGAGATTCGGTTGCTTGGGAAAACCATTCTGGGTATGCAGTCCTTAAAAATTCCTCTCTTTCCCAGGTTGCTTCTTCTTCGGTGTGATGCTCCCACTGAACCTTGTAAAATCTTATCTCTTTGCTGCGAGTGACCCTTTCTGTCTGATCCAATATTCTAATTGGCTTTTCCTCATAAGTCAAATCCTTAGCCAATTCTATCTCTGACATATCAGTCCTTTTCTCCGGTGGCGAGATGCATCTTCTTAGCTGTGAGATGTGGAACACGTTGTGTACTTCTGACAACTCTGGCGGCAATTCCAACTAGTAGGCAACTGTTCCGACTCTGGCCATGACGGGGAATGGACCGATATATCTAGGTGCCAATTTTCCCCGAGTCTGAAACCTCTTGACTCCTTTCATAGGGGTGACTCCGAGGTATACGTGTTCTCTGGGTTCGAAGCTGATCTGACGATGTTTGGCATCATAGTAGCTCTTCTGTCGGGATTTGGCTAGTTGTAGTCTGTCTTGGATCTCCTTGACTTGCCTCTCGGCTTCGAGCATTAAATCAGTCCCGAAAATACGGCTATCTCCGGTTTGAGACCAATTTAATGGAGTGCGGCATTTCCGGCCATACAGGGCTTCATAGGGTGACATCTTTAGGCTGGCCTAGAAGCTATTGTTGTAGGAAAACTCGGCTTAGGGCAGACAGTCTTCCCACTTGGTTCCTTGGGCCAATGTACATGCCCGGAGCATATCTTCGAGTATTTGATTTACTCGCTCAGTCTATCCAACTGTCTGAGGATGAAAAGCCATGTTGTACTTCAGAACGGTCCCCAAGGCTTGATGAAGTCGAGACCAAAATGCGGAGGTGAATAGAGATCCCCTGTCGGAGGTGATAGTCTTGGGTACTCCATGTAGACTAATGATTCTTGATACATACAGCTGTGCAACTTGATTTGCACGGTATGTAGTCCGGATAGGTAGGAAGTGTGCCACCTTGGTTAGAGTGTCCACTATGACCCATATCGCGTCGTTTCCTTGATGAGACCTTGGTAATCCGGTGATGAAATCCATGCAAATATCGTCCCATTTCCATTGGGATACCGGCAGAGGTTGGAGGAGTCCGACGGGTTTTTGGTGTTCCGCCTTTACCTTATTGCAGATATCGCAGCAGGCCACAAAGTACGCAATGTCTTTATTCATTCCATCCCACCAAAATATATGGCGAAGATCCTCATACATCTTGGTACCACCGGGATGAATTGAGTATGGTGCTTCATGTGCTTCCGCCAATATTTTCTTTTTTAGACTGTCTTGCTTGGGTACACAAAGTCTTCCTCGAACCTTAGCAAACCTTGCTGATCTATTGTGAAATCAGGTGCTTACCCTTGGTGCAGCTTCTGGACATATGCTCGTAACACCTTATCATCCGCTTAAGCTCTGCAGATTTCTTCTTCGAGAGTAGGAGCAACTTCCAATATATTGGCAAGACGGGCGTTGGTGATTACCAGATTCAGCTGCATGATTTCTTCATAGAGCTCTGGAGTCAAGGAATCCATTAGGGCATTGAAGTTGGCTGGTTTGCGGCTGAGGGCGTCAGCCACCACATTAGCTTTGCCCGGGTGATAATTTATTCCGAGGTCATAGTCCTTAACCAACTCGAGCCATCTTCGCTGTCGAAGGTTCAAGTCAGGCTGAGTGAATATATACTTGAGACTTTTATGGTCGGTGAATATTTGGCACTTCTTTCCAATCAGGTAATGTCTCCAGATCTTTAAAGCGTGCACCACTGCGGCCAATTCCAAATCATGAGTAGGATAATTTACTTCATGTTGTCGCAGTTGGCGAGATGCATAGGCCACCACTTTGCCATCTTGCATGAGTACACACCCCAACCCTTTTCTGGAGGCGTCGTAGTAAACATCAAAACTGCGGTATATATCTGGAAGAGTTAATATGGGTGCCGATGTCAGTCTTTTTTTTAACACATTGAAGCTCCGTTCGCAGTCTTCAGTCCATACGAACTTCTTGTCCTTCTTGAGGAGCTCAGTCATGGGCTTGGCGATCTTGGAAAACGCTTCGATAAAGCGGCGATAATATCTGGCCAGTCTAAGTAAACTCCGGATTTCTGAGACGATGGTGGGTGCGGACCAATCAAGTACATCTTTTACCTTGCTTGGGTCCACCGAGATTCCTTCTGCTGAGAGGATGTGTCCAAGGAATCCCACTTGCTGGAGCCAAAACTCACATTTGCTGAATTTGGCATACAATTGATGATTGCGAAGCCGTTGCAAAACTGCGCGAAGATGCTCCTTATGTTCGTCCTTGCTTTTGGAATAAATGAGGATGTCATCAATGAACACCACCACAAACTTGTCCAAGAAGTCCATAAACACCTTTCTCATCATATGCATAAAGAATGCAGGAGCGTTGGTGAGGCCGAAGGACATAACAGTGTATCCGTAAAGACCGTACCGAGTGGTGAACGCGGTCTTAGGAATATATTCCTTCTTAATCTTGAGTTGATGATATCCCGTCCTAAAATCAATCTTTGAGAATACTTTGGCCCCACTGAGTTGATCAAACAGATCGTCAATCCTCGGCAGAGGATACTTGTTTTTAATGGTGACGTCATTCAGATGTCGGTAGTCTACACACATTCGTAGACTGCCATCCTTTTTGTCCACGAAGATTGCTGGTGATCCCCATGGTGAAGAGCTTGGATGAATGTAACCTTTTTGCAGCATCTCATCCAGTTGTTTCTTCAATTCCACCAATTCTGAGGAGGGCATCCGATAATATTTCTTATGTATCGGGGTGGTTCCAGGCACCAGGTCAATAGCAAACTCCAATTCCCAGTCTGGTGGCATGCCGGGTAATTCTTCAGGAAATACATCTGGATACTCGCTGACCACTAGAATTAATTCCACCTCTTCTGCCATGGCTGCGAAAACTATATCCTTTGTGGGGATGTGATTGTGGGCATAAAAACTTGTGGTGCGACCTTCCATATTTCTCAGGGTAACTTCTCGGGTCACACAACTGATGCAGACTTGGTATTGGGTTAACCAATTCATTCCCAGAATGACATCCAACTTGTTGGAATCGATAATTATCAACGATGTTGGAAACTTGATGCCCTTGATGTCAATCTCCAAATTTCGGCAGACGAGATTGCTTCTGAGTATGGATCCCGGGGATTGTACCAGCATGTGTTTTCCCAAAATCGAGCAAGGAAAATTGTTTTGGGAAGCAAAACTCCGCGAAATAAAAGAGTAGGAAGCCCAGAGTCAAATAAAATTACGGCGGGTATGTCATTAACAGGAGACATAGCAATGATGACTTCCGGGTCCTCTTGGGATTCATCTGTGGAGATGTGATGAACTTGCCCTTGAATTATATCGGGGGCAGAATACTGCTCCATGTAGTTAACTTGTGGCTGAAATGGGGCGACGTGCTTGGTGTTCTTGGGACACTGTCGGGCGTAGTGTCCGGTTTGGCCACAGCTGAAGCACAAATTGTCGCATTGGCAATCGTCACGCACCGGGCTGGTCACGACATTCTTGACTTGTGTGGTAGTCTTGTTGACGTTCTGCTGCCAATTGGGTTTGTACTCCACCTGAGTCTGTTGCCATGTACGAGCCTTTTGCACTGGTTGCATATCCTTCTTGGGCTTGAATTTGCGCTTGTGGTCATTAGTAGCTGGCTTGTTGTCATGCAGGAGCTTGTGTTCCTGCTCGGCGATTAGGGCCTTGTTCACCAGAGTCAGGAAGTCCAGGAAATCAAACATATTGAGAGTGCACCGGAGATGTTGATGTAGGCCTCCAAGAAATCGATCGATCTTCCGGTCTTCGGTGGCCACATCATGGAGAGAATAACGGGCCAGATGGTTGAATTTATTCAGATACTCGGCGACGGTCATGCTGCCTAGAGTGAGGGCGAGAAATTCGCATTGCTTGATCTTCATGACTCCGGTGGGAATATGATATTTGCGGAAGAGATCCTTGAATTTTGTCCAAGTAATTTCCTCGTCGGCAGGCCATATTACTTTGGCATTATCCCACCATATCGTGGTAGCTCCTTCGAGATACTGAGTTGCGAAAGGAACCTTGTCTCTGTCGTCTATGCGAGCAATTTCCAGCTTTCTTTCAATAGTCCTTAGACAGTCGTCGGCGTCCAAAGGATCAGTAGCATGGCTGAAACTGGGAGGCTTGGTTCGCTGAAAATCTGATAGCTTGGAATGATGGCCATTCTGGTTTCCATTCTGCCCAACCATAACTTGTATACTTTTCAGTATTTCCAGCAGGTCGTTGCTCCTTCTTTCTTCAAACATTCGCAGGATTTGCTCGGTGGAAGGCGGCTGTGGTGGTGGAGGCGGAGGTGGCTGGTATGGTTCAGGGGAATATCCTGCCTGTCTTGCGGAACGATGGACTGGGACATCCTCACCAGCTTGACTGCTGCTGCCGCCACATGGCATCCTATTTTTTGTTATCCCAATACATAGCAACCCTGATGAGAAAATTCCAAAATGGGGGAAAACCAATGACAAATCCCGGAAGAAAGCGGCGAATAAAACCAAGTCGAAAGAAATCCAACATAATTATACATAGTCCCAACATGAAAATAAACATCGCAATGGGTCTACTACCCTCGTACATGAAACTACGCATCATGACAAGTGTGATTACAGCCATACATCATGCTCATGACTACCAAGATACTCTAACGATCTACTGCTCGGATGGTGCTGCTGCAGGTTCGTCTCCTGAGCTGGACCCAGATCCTGAACTGATAGTAGAGACCTCTGGGTGAAGAGAGGTGCGCTGGCGCTGCCTTGAGGGTTCTCCCTCATGGGCAAGCGAGGGATGGGATCTAAGCATAGGAGCGGCAGGAGTAGTGACAAGAGAAGACCATGCAGTAGGAGCGCTGCGAGGGTTTACCATCAAAGGGGTAACGGTACCATGCGAGGTCGTAGTAGGAACGGAGGTGGGAGGAGCAGAAGTGTAGATGATAGCGGGAAGAGGGTTCCCTATACGAGCGGCAGCGAGAGCGGCGCGAGCGCGTGAGAGCTCCCGAGCTAACTCGTAGCTAAGGAGATAGCTAGCGCTGATGTAGCGTGCAAGGTGGCTAGTGGGACGATCGCACGCCGGATTAATCAAAGGAAAGCGGATACGCGCATTCTCGTGCAGAGATGGGTGGAAGAAAAGTCCAGGGTGGGTGTGCATGTGAACCTCATTGTAGTGCAAGTCTACAAGAGCCTCGATAGCAGCAAACTGAACCGCCTGAGATGGCGTTGAAGCAAGACCACCCTTAGATGAACGAGTGTAAGCGTCGGATGGGGAACTATGGTGTAGAGTGACCTCGGCATAATACTCATACAATGCACCGGCTAGATGCTCGCGATACACCCGATACTCTGGATTAGCACCCTGTGGATAGAGTCGTTGCCACACGTTCTGAAGCAGGTGCGGCGATGTGCACGGAGCTGGCTCAGGATGGTACAAGATCGGCACTGGTGCCATCTACACTCACAAACTATACGGTTAGTAATAACAACAATAATTCATGCATGCAATGCAACAACCAATTCCTATGTCTACCGGCACTCAAATGAAACTATATACCGCTTTACTAACGCACTACCGGTATAGCATGTCCTACAATCAGCGCGGCTCTAATACCAAGCGTTGTGGCACCCCGGCTCAGAGCAACCGGTTTACCCTGCATTGCCAGCCCAGAGATCGAGTCTTCTGGCAATACACAACAACATGGTACAGAAATAACCGCTTTATTAATACAAGCGTGGTACAAAGGTCTGATATTACATCGAAAGTCGAGGCCAAGCGGCACACACGGTGCTGCTGGACAGTATGTACATTATTTAATGAACATGGCTGGGGCCTCGATCACACGAAACTACGCGGCAGCGGAAGAACGACATAGCGGAACTCCATGGCACAGGGACACCGACGTGGACACGGCCTAGACGCGAGATGCACTCCGATGCGAATCAACTTGCTTGAAAGCCGGCATGACATGCCAGGTCAGTACATTGAATGTACTTGCAAGCTCACAACAAACATAAGCACGATGACAGACAATATCATGATAATTAATCAAGTTAAATTAATCCAAGGAATTACTACGAATGCAAAGCTATGCAAAACAACCAAACATCGCACCGAGTCACACGGACTCGCTTACCAGACAGTTACCTCGTAACCAAACTGTGACCACACCGGGGTCACACCTGAAATCAATCACTCATGAATACCTCGAGTGTTCAAGGTTCAGCATGAAACAATGCATCACAACAATTACTAGTTTGCAAGATTAGTTATAAAAGTTTATCCATGGTGTGAATTACTCCCGAGTCTTGCCCATAACCGAGGGTGCGGCTATCGATAGATTAAATACACTCTACAGAGGTAGCGCACTTTACCCACACTATGGAACCCTGGCCTCGCACTCCCATTCGGGTGGACCAAAGCATTCCGACGAAACCCTCCCTTTGTCATGCACTCTCCCTGGCCACTCCGACCATCTCCCACTCAGGGCTAGGTCTTGGGTGGCCCCGTGACTACCAAAGACACCAACGGCCACCGTCGTGGCAAAATGGTCCCAAACAGGGACAAGGTACCATAACAACAAAACGATCACACAAGGTTATGTCTGCCTACCGGGCCAGGGTATGCACGCCCATAACCTTCCCTCGTGGGAGGCACCGGTGAGAGCCACGACAAAGGACCGAATCAAGACCTTCCCATTAGGTAAATGTGGTCGCACTGAATTAGAAACCCGATTCAGTGGCACCATGATGTGATCAACGTCATATTCAAGTTGAACTTAATCAAGTTTTAACTTTCAGAAAAACTTTTTGTTACTAACATGATATAATCGAAATTATCATGCAACTACTCGTCGTGCAAATCCAACAACTCATAATCACGGATCAAACTTAACAACATATGCATCTTGCAATACTAAGAATCAAACTCCTCTGGTTATAACTCATTTTTATAACCAAGTAATATTTTATTAGTTCATTATTTAAATGAAACCATTACTAGCAAACTAACTATCATTACTTTCCATAGCAATTTTCATAGTGCAAAATGTTACTCTACAAAGCCAAACAAGTTCATGCATTCAACGAGAAACTAAAACAAGCATATCAAGTATGGTAAAATAACTAGCAATTAACCATATTAATTTATAAAATTTTAAATGCAAATAAAGACTCATATTCAAGTAGAAACTCATAGATATTGAAATAGCACCATCCAAATGATGTTGTGGCTTGCCTTAGTGCAGAGGAGAGTCACACTCCTCCTGGTTATCTTCAAGGCAAGATCCTTCTTCTGAAAATATTTAAAAACCACAAAAATAAATGTCAAAACACCTTTTGAAAATCACCAGAAATTCTAGGCAGCAAGGAAAATTCCACCTTTTGGTGTGCTGCTAGAGCTTTCTGTAACAAAGACAATGCAAAAAGAATCAATTCATTTGGACTTGTGGTTTAAAAGTTATGGCTGGTCAAAGCTGGGTCAAATTTCTGAATAATTTTGAATTAAACAGAAATTCCGGGGGGGGGGGTGACGTCGAAGGCGCAAAGTGGGAGTGCGCCTCCACTCGTACCGCTTTCGGGCACGAGTGGTGAGGCTGACACTGGGCCCCACCAGTCAAGAGAGAGAGGGGGGGATCGAGATCAGAGGAGGGGCGGCGTTTCGCCGGAGCTCACGCCGGCGACGAGGGTGTTTGGGGCTAGGCTAGAGAGATAGATTGGAAGCGGGGCTCGCAGCGCACCTGCCTGTACCCGTGGCTTGGCGAGAGGTGGACGGAGCTAGTCGCAGTCGAGCTCGCAAGCTTCGGTGGCGGGCGGGGTTCGCCGGAGCGGAAGAAGACGGCGGCGAGAGGCAGCTCCGAGGGCTTGGCGGGGTCCAGGCATCTCCAGCAGACCACCAAGGCCCTGCCCAAGCAGCTGCTTGAGCTCGAGAGGCCTTGGAGAGCGGCAGCTGGCCTGCGGGGATCGCCCGAGTCCTCGGGTCGGGGCGACAGCCAGAGGCCTGCCCGACCAAACTGCGGTCGTTCTACGTATTCGTGGTGGTTGTGAGGAGTGGTGCGTGGCCAGGATTCGAGTCGGGGTGGCTTTATATAGCCGGAGCAAGAGGGGGGGACGTGTCGCCACCGGAGCACTCTGGACACGCGGCGAACATCGACGAGAGGCTCCAACACAAGGGGACAGGGTGCAGCGTCAACGCCGGCGCTTGCCCACGCTCACGGACGAGCACAGGAGGCGGTTGGAGAAGGGGACAAGCATACGCGCACACTGTGCCGTTTTGCCCGTTATTGGACTGGCTTGCTGCGGCGGCTCCGGCGGCGGCGAGCGCCAAGGAGGGGTCAAGGGTGATGGGTCGAGGGTTGTGGCACAGTGCGGCAGTCGGCGGCGAGCGCTGGAACGTGCACGCGCGGAACAGAGCGCAAGGCGCCAGCCAGAGCGCGTCGAGACGCATGCCAGGCACTGTGTCCACGCGTGGTCACCAGGCTGGCATGGTCAAAACGACGCCCAGGAGCTGCCAAACCTTGTCTACGCTCTCGACCGTGCAGTGCTTAGTCTAGGGAAGGTGATGGATCATACCCAGGTCGACCAGAAGTGACTCCACCTTGCTGACAAGTTTGTGTACAGAAACTCTGTCGCCAAGTTTGGCCACCTTATAGAAGGCCATTAGGGCTAATCTCCTGGGGTTTAGGGTTTCTTAAGAGGGTGTTTAAGCTCAAGAAAGCTCAAGGCCAAAAGCTTAGGAAAAAATGCACTTGTTGTACAAAGTGCATTTCTGGTCCAGAAGGGAAAATATTTTCTACAGCAAAAATATTACAAAAAGTGATGCAATATTTTTGCATGGGGAGATGTGCCAAGATCCTAATAATATTTAGGAATTATCTCAGATTTTTCTGAGCAAGAAAAATTGAGGTTGCTTTGGAGCACAAAGTTCTGAAATGAACTTAAGAGAGAAAAATGAATATTTTCCTTAAGGGAAAAATATTCATTTTATTATTTTGGGGATTTGTGGGAGGAATAAGATAGATGGGTCACTTGGGTGAAAGCCAAGGATATGCCCAAGTGACAAGTCCATTTGAATTGATCCAAAACCCAAATCAAAACAGGGCAAAAACCACGATGAAAACCAAGTCCGGAAAGAGAGAGAAGGCAAGTCTGGTAGAAAGAGGGATGACAAAATCCAGGCTGTCACACTCATCGCCAACAATCACGTCATCCAACTCTGTTTCCTTGAGTTTCATGTTCCTCATCGCCGCTTCCAGATCGATCGGGGTTTTTCGCTTCCTTCTGCCTACACTAGTGCTGCCCCCTCCATTGGATGGAGTCGCCCCTGCCATGGCTGCAGCCAAAACCCTAGATCACCGCACCGCACCGAGGCCGGGTGGAAGGACAAGCCGACCCCTTTGTCAGCCCAAGCGCTGGCATGGGATGGATGGTATGCGCGGGCAGGTTACCGGAAACCTCAACGGCGACGAAAGATGCCGGAGTAGATAAACCCTAGTCGCCTCAGCGGCTAGGGTAGATTGGGAGGCTGTCAACTAGCAGATCCTCTGAATAACTCCGGGCTCCCGTCTCAACTTGTCGGTTTGTAACGTGACATGTTGTCACGCATCTTTCTTCCTCTCTTATTCTCTCTCTTTTAACTTCCTATCTTTTTTCTTCTGTTATTCACGATCCTACGAGATGTTGTATCCTGCTCATGGTTTCTCTCGTACGATCAATATAAGACCATGCGGGCTCTCTTAGGAGGGTTGAGATGCTTCTCCCATCTTTGACAGTGTATACGCTCGAGAGCGCTTCATGTAGGCGAATTTGGCTGAGCACATCGTGGACAGACAATTAAATGAACATAACTGTGTCCGACGTTTGCGTGAGTGACGGTTTTTCCCAACCATACGTGATGAGGAATACCAAAATTTCTGTTCGTTGTGGTAGCAGTAGCATAGGACTTCAACCCAGATACAGTAGTAAATACTTTTCCAACCAAACAAGTTTAACTGTATCCGGCTCGTGGTTGATCCATTAATGTACTACCCGTTGTCAAAAAAGACGATTCGCGACCCCAATCAAAGAGATCGCAAGCATCCGTACGTCTGAGAGCAGTAACCCAAGCTGTGCACTCAACCGGATTAATCCAGATGTATGCATGTATGATGTATACGACTTTTGGGCCATCTTGTGTGAGTACTCTGTTCCTGTAGTGACCAGTCTAAAAAAGGCAGTACTAGTTCTAGATAAATACAGATTTCTGTAGTTGTTGTCAATTTTTCTTGCGCTTTGAACCTCCTGGCTCCACCCTTCTCTTGTTGGACGCCGTCGATTAATCTGCACCGTTCCGAAAGGGCAGATTTATAATTAGTTCGCGCTGTCATTTTCAACGTCTTCTGCGTTGAAAAGAACATGAGGTTGCTCCCTTTGCATGTGTAGTACTTTCTACGCACCCTCTGTAAAGTCCGAATGAAATCGTCAACCTTATACTGTATCATCTGATATCTGAACACACCACAACAAATTAAATATATATAACAATTGTATATTGAGTACATGCGATCTCCCTGTTTTATTGGGTGAATATAGTACGTGATGGACATATTTGCAGTAATGCAAACAAACAAGGATATCCACTATGACATGGCCCTCCCTGCAAAGGAACCTGACGGATCCAAAGGCACATAAGAAATGATATTTTTGTGCGGCAATAAACTCATACAAAATCCTGGACCCGCTCCTTAAAACGGAAAGATAAAAATGGAAGAAGCTGTTTCTTTTGGTCAGTGTGATTATACTAGTGCTGAATCAATAATATCCGAGAAACGTATTCACGGAAAAGGAGAAAAAAAAAATGGTCTATTATAGCCTAGCCCTGACTTTGAGTTATATACGACCGTCGGTGGACTCCGGCAGGAAGTCCAGCTTGCTGACAAACAGTGGTCCGGGATAGCGGCAAACGCTGGCGGAGTCATAGCAGCTGGTCTGGTACTCCGGTCGCCGGCGCAACCGATGCGTAACGGTCACGCCAAACGACGGGTTTGTGATCTCGCATCCTCAACTTGGGAATGGCCACTAGTGCTTGGTTCAACGAACATGCTGCTACAAATCGTCCGAGGAATAAAGGAGAAGAGAGGTGAAGACTGAAGAGTCGCTTTTACTGCGACGGTGCCAGGTCGGAATTCACGGTCCAGTCCAGCGAGATGACATGATCGCGAGCAACGGGTCGAAAATGGAGATCTGGTCCTTGGTATTATTTTCCTCGCCGGGGGACTTTTGTTTCGTCACGGCAGCTGCTATGTAGGACCGTCGTCGACAGCTGGTTTGGTTGAGTGGGACGTGCGTGCACTGAATCAAGGGAGATCGATCTTCTGTTCCAAAAATGTTCAAACATAGAGAGCACTGGAGCTCGGGTGCTGCAAATCTGCATTCTCTGACCTCCTCCTCTCTCTCTCTCTCAATCTGCACTTGTTTTCTTTCTAAAATGCACTTCTTTACTATTTCCTCCGATCTAAAATAAGTGTTGTGGTTTTAGTTTACATTTATACTAAAACCACGACACTTATTTTGAATCAGAGGGGAGTTTTATTATTTTGAGAAAGGGCGTATCTAGCACTCTTCTATAGATACGAAATAATTATGTCTTATCTAACTCCTAAACTGTTGAATTTTACATAAATATTTGAAAGATTTTTTATTTTTATTTTTATTTGGTTAACCAAGTAGAGTAGGAGTGAAAGTGCTAGTATCGACTAGAGGAGGGGGGGGGGGGGGGTGAATAGGCGATTTTTATGAAAGTCTTCAAAATTTGAAAGTTTCGAAGACAAACAACAGAAATAACCTAATTGATATGCAGCGGAAGATAAACTACCCTAAACAAGCCATAGTCAAGTATGTAATGACGTGAAAGTACAGGACTAATAGCAGTTAGGTAGTAAGGATCAAGATGAAAGATAGTGTGAAGCCAATCAACAATAGTAGTAAAGCAATGTAGTCAAACAGATAAACAGACATGCAATGACTTCATGAAGACAAACTAAAGTAAGTTTGGGAAGGGATAGAACCAGTTGTTTGTTGAAGACACATGATTTGTTGGACCAGTTCCAGTTGCTGTGACAACTGTACGTCTGGTTAGGGAGGCTGAGATTTAACTCAGAAGACCGTGTCTTCACCTTATTCCCCTTGAGCTAAGGACACCCAGTCCTCGCCCAATCACTCTGGTAAGTCTTCAAGGGAGACTTCCAAACCTTCACAGACTTCGTTCACCGGCAATCCACAATGACTCTTGGATGCTCAGAACGCGACGCCTAACCGGCTGGAGGATTCACAGTCCTCAAGTGTAATAAGTCTTCAGGTCACACAGACAGAAAGACTTCAGTGATGCCTAACACTCTTTGGTTCTGTGTGTTTGGGCTTTGTCCTCGCAAGGATTTCTCTCTCTCAAATGCTTCGAGGTGGGTTGCTCTCAAACGACAAAAGTCGTGCACAAACTCTGAGCAGCCACCAATTTATGGTGTAGGGGGTGGGCTATTTAGCCACTAGGCAACCCGGCCTGATTTGTCCAAAATGACCCTGGGTCATTAAGGAACTGACACGTGTTCCAACGGTCAGATTTCAAACACATGCGACAACTTTATTTGGGCTACAAGCAAAGCTGACTCATCTAGCTCTGGATAAGATTTGCTCTCATTGTCTTCGCTCGAAGACATAGGATTTGGGTTGAGCATCACTTCAGTCACTCTGACTTAGTTCACTTGGACCCCACTTAACAGTACGGTGGTTCCTATGACTCAACAAAGAAGAAAAGGAAACAACGAAACCACACAGTCTTCGCGCTCCAAAGTCTTCACACAATGTCTTCTCATGTCATAGTCTTCAATATGAATATCTTCTCATACCACCATTGTCTTCAATGTCTTCATACATTTTTAGGGGTCATCTCCGGTAGGTAAACCGAATCAATGAGGGACACTACCTGCGTTATCCTGCAATTCTCACAAACGCATTAGTCCCTCAACCAACTTTGTCGTCAATACTCCAAAACCAACTAGGGGTGGCACTAGATGCACTTACAATCTCCCCGTTTTTGGTGATTGATAACAAACTGGTTGAAGTTTTCAACGGGGATAAAGTATGTGAAATTGTAAGGATAGGGAATTGTCTTCATAAGTTGCAAGGGCTCCCCCTGAAGATGTGCATATAAGTAATTTGCTTTTGGAATGCAAATGCACATGGCAGGTTGTACTTGTGGAGATCCACTTCAACTTATGAAGATAATTCATCATGCATGAAATGATATAGCAATAAGAATGACATGCATAATGAAAAATGGACGTCTGCAGAATAATCTAAGTGCGGAAGTTATCATCGCACATGCGGAATTTTATCATCGCATCATAGTAAAGCAAATAAGTAGCAGACGACCATCAAGTTTAGGTGTTACAACTCAAAGAACCAAATGTTTCAAAACGCAAGAGTTGTAAGCACGCAGCAAAATATAATGCAACCGCCCATATGAACCCGCTTGAAGACTATCAACTCATACGCTTCTCCCCCTTTTGTCAGTAATGACCAAAAAGGTTTGAAGACATAGAGCATCTACTCGTCATGAGTAGGTGAAGCAGCTGGGTCGTAGTCGTTGGTTGGCGGTGCAGATGAACTTGGTGCAGTGTCGATGCGCGCAGTAGCAGGAGTTGGTGAAGTAGCATCATCTTCATCATCGATCACTCTGGCATTAACTGTTGCCGCGGAAGAAGAATATTCAGAGTCTTCAAGAGATGGAGTTCGACGCAGGGTAGCAGTCCGTGGAGGAGTGGAGTCGAACAGGAATCTTTCGTTGAAGCCATCGTCTTGAAGATCAGCTTCAGCACTGAGCAGGGTCAAACTCTTCCATGATCTTCGGCAAGTTTCATGAGCAACAAAGGCATTCTTGGTGGCAAGGTTGCGAATGCGATTGACATCCACCAAGAGGCTTTGCATCTGTCTCTTGAGCCAGAAATTATGCTTATCCTATTTCTGATGAAGGGCCACAAAAAGTTCTCGGTCATTGAGAACACAAGAACGCTTCCGAGGCCTTTGGGCAATGGTGCTTTCAGTGGCTTCAATGGATGCTCTGTGAGGCAGACGAGTGTTACCAGCCAATGGATAGATTCTTGTTGCTGCTTGAACACCTTCAATAGGCTGAGTGAAGCTTTGGTGCTCAATGTTCTGAAGACAAAGCGGCGTCTTGGCAGGGTCAGAATATATAGCATATCAACCTCGGGCAGGAATATTATATAATTGCGAGCAGAGGTCTGATAATTGACAGATGAGTGTCGCTTGATGAGGCGCATGACCCATGGAGCATAAAACTTCAGACCAAATAGGTCAGAGCCGGAAGCAGCAAGTTGCCTGATGAAGAATTCCCGAGTGTTGAAGCTGATGCCATTGAGAATATAGAAGACCAAAGTCTTCATAGATCCTTCAAGCTTGGCTGCTGATGAGTGTCCCTTGACTGGCCATAGAGTTTGCCTGATGATATGATATATGGTGCGAGGCAGATACTCAAGGTCTTCAACAAAGAAATGTGTGGGATACTCAGCGTCAAATGGCAAAGGCTTCATCATGCTCAACATCTGGATCATATTTGGTTCTGGCTTGTGGAAGATGTTGTCCATAGCATTGCGGTGTAGCTGACAGTTAGGCTCATACAATTCTCCAGGAGTGGCTAGCCCAGTAAGCTCGATGATATCCATAGCTTTGGCTTCATGATGAACATTTCCAGTCATCCACTCGAGAACCCAAGTCTTGATGTCTCTGTAGTAGCTGCGAATGTGCAGAGTGGCATAGAATTGAAGCAATAGCTCTTCATTCCAATGTTCTTTGTCTGTCACAAAATGGAGCAGACCAGCATCACGAAAGCAATCAAGTGCTTCTTCTAAGCACGGCAGTCCAGCAATAGCTTCAGTGTCAAGGCGCATGTGAGGAAAAATGCGCCCTTGATCATATAACACGCATGAGTAATAGCTTCTCTGCTGATAGCTCCAGAACCGATCTGATGAAATCCTTGGCTTGGAGTAGGGGTTCTTGGCGCTGTCAAAGAAGGTATTGTGGATTTTGAAGCCATTAGCATTGAAGGACCCTGGTGAGTTGGCGGTACCTGGAAACCGTGGCAATCTGGGCTTTGGCTTCTGAACCTGAGGCCGATGCTCAACATGATAGTCAAATTGCGGTCCTGATGCAGAGGGTGGAGGCACCAGAACGGGCCATCAGACAGTAGTAAGCTGACCATGACTGTATGCTTGCTCAATTGTGTGAGGCCTTGGTGGCGGAACAGGAGCAGGGGCAACATCAGAGGAGTCTGGCTTCACAACAGGTGCTTCAAGAGCAGTTGTCATATTGGCTTCAGGTGCAGCATCCTCATTGACTTCAGGTGCAACATCCTCATTATCTTCAGGGGCAGCATCCTCATTGGTTTCAGGTTCAGTGGCCACATTTGCTTCAGGCACAGTGGCCTCATTGGTTTCAGGCACATTGGTTGGTGCAGGCTCCACATTAGCGTCAGCCATGACTACGTCACTGGCTTCATTGGCGATGGTGGTGGCAGCCTCAACACTGTCAACCTCCTCTTGACGAGCAGGAGGGTCGGGCACAGGCACGTTTACATCTGGAACTGCTTCTTCTTCAATCGCTGGGGGAGTTGGTACACGTACTTCTTCTTCATTTTCCTCGGCTGATGCAGCCGGAATGTCTTCAGCAGCATGTGCTTCAGACTCGGAGACGTTCACTGTTGGAGCTGGTTCAGAAAATACTTGGCGTGCAACAGGTGAACGTTGCACTTCTCCTTCGCACTACTAGAAAAAGGGCTATAGATGGTATTGACACTAATGGCGCACCAGACAAGTGGTGCGCCACTAGTATATACTAATGGCGCACCACCTTCTGATGCGCCATTAGTGTTGAAACTACTAATGGCGCACCTGGCCCACGGTGCACCATTAGTATCAAATTTTTTTTTGAACTAGTGCGCCTGTCCAAACATACTAATGGCGCATCCATAGGAAGTGCGCCATTACTAGTTGTAACTAGTAATGGCGCACCTGCCAGAAAGTGCGCCACTAATTTTGTTTTTTTTATTCCTTTTTTTTGCAAAACTACTAATGGCGCACTCACACGCGGTGCGCCATTACTAGTTTAAAGTAGTAATGGCGCACCGTGGGGGTGTGCGCCATTAGTGTTTTTTTTTGCAAAACTACTAATGGCGCACCACCAGGGGGTGCGCCATTAGTAACCTGGATCACTAATGACGCATTTGTGGTTGGTGCGCCATTAGTAAGTGGGCAGCAACAAGATATTTTGGACAGCTTCTCCTCCCACAATCACTTTCTCCCCACTTCATTCTCTCCACCGCCTCCTCCTTGTCTCGGGTGCCTCCTCTTTTTCACCTCATTTCCACCATAGATTCATTCAAATTAAGTGGTTAAGTTACCTTGTTTTTCTAGGTAAGTAAGGGGGAACCTATATTTATGTTGTTCTCCCTACAACAATGTGCACATGCACTTTTTATGGCCTAGCTAGATCTATGTATGTTCGTGGTGTTGCATATGTTTGTGGTGTTGCATATGTGTTTGTGTTTGGAGGTGTACCGGTATTTGAAATGTGATAGTTGCCAATATTTTGCCGGAATGTTGATTCATTTCCGTTTCGGCGAGAATTTTGGCATTAAGCATTCTTTTTGGTCCTATTTTTAGGGAAAGTCATGCCAAATTTTTTCTTGGTTCTAAAATATCGTTTTGCTCTACCCCGCAGGCGACCATGGTCCGCACGATGACCGAAGGCATCGTGAATAGGTTTTTGAGGTCCGCGAAGGCCGAGATGCTTCAAAAGAATGAGACGGAGATAAGATGTCCGTGTCGAAGATGCAAGCTGAATAGCCTTATTGCGGACCCGGATTCCGGGCAGGTGCGGGACCACCTGCTCTTGCGTGGTTTCATGGATGGCTATCGGTGTCAAGGTGATGAAGATGACTACGAAGTCGTCCATGGAGGCCGGGCAAGAAATGAGGAAGGGCAGCAAGACAACCACCGCGGCTCGGGCGGGCGAGAAGACGAAGAATCCCCAGGAGATGATCACGACGGTGATGCTGTACACAGTCATCATGTAGAAGATGCAGGACTTGATGATGATGCCGGCGGAGCAGACGACGCTGGACCATCGATGGGCTGGGTGCAGGACCCTCATATTCAAGAGCTGGTTCTCAAGCAGACGGATAACGCAAGAGCTGCCGCCCGACAGAAAGCCAAGATGGATCAACTTGAGTTAGACGCGGTTACTCCATTGTATGAAGGATGCAGGCCCGAGGATACCCGCCTGAAAGTAACGCTCATGGCTCTGGAGATGAAGGTAAAACACAAAATGACCGACGCATGCTTCGATGAGAACATGTCATTCTGGCACGAACGTCTTCCCAAGGGGAACAAGTGCCCGACCAGTTTGGAGGAGGCGAAGAAAATCGTGTGTCCTCTGGATTTACCGCACGTGAAATACCATGTGTGCATGAACAATTGCATCATTTATCGGGACGAGCACGCGGAGTCTACCATATGTCCGGTGTGCGGTGTCACTCGATACAAGAAGCGGAAGAAAGTTCCTCGAAAAGTGGTGTGCTACTTTCCGATCACTCCTCGTCTGCAGCGGTATTTCACGGACCCTAAGGTAGCAAAGCTCCTGCGTTGGGACGCGGATAGGGAGGAGAAGAAGCGAGAAGATGACGCAAATGATCCAGAGATAGATAAAAAAGACAAGAAGCAAAGGATACGTTCCCAACATGTCACGTCCAGAAGGAAGCATAGCCAGGGGCTTTCTGACCGAAGAGTGCATCTCCTACTGCACGAATTATCTAAGCATCGAGAACCCCGTTGGTCTGCCCGTCAACAGGAACCTCGGCAGGCTCGCTGGATGGGGTCACCGTGAGGGTCGCCGTGAAATGCATGTCGACTTCGAGGGTTGACTCGCCGACTTTGAAAGAGCAAACCTAGTCGCGCTACAACACATAGACGTGGTCGATCCTTGGGTGGTAGAGCACAAAACCTTTATTAAGAAGACGTACAATGACCGAGGCCAACAGAGGACGGACGGAGATATACTCAAAGAGCACAACTCATGTTTCACGCGTTGGTTCAAGCAGAAGCTTCTGTCGTACCCTTTACATGAGGATTCTTCCGCGGAAGAACAACTCATATTCGCCTTGTCACAGGGCGCCGAGCACAACCTGATGACCTATGAGGCGTACGATATCAACGGCTACACATTCTACACCGAGGCCAAGGACATGAAGAGCGATGGTTATCAGAACTCCGGGGTAACGATGGAATCCTACACCGGTAACGACAAGGACAGAGACTACGGAAGGATCGAGGAGATCTGGGAGCTGAGCTACGCTAGAGAGAAGGTCCCGATGTTCCGTGTCAGATGGGCCAAGAACGTCATAAAAGAAGACCGGTATTTCACCACCATGGTTATACCCGAAGCCAAATCCAAGACCGCGGGCGCAAACGTCACCGCGAAAAATGAGCCATGGGTACTGGCTTCCCAAGTGGACCAATGCTTCTTCATTACCGACCCGCCAAAGCCCAGTCGTGTTGTCGTGAGGAGAGGCAAAAGGAAGATCATCGGAATGGATGGAGTAGCCAATGAGCAAGACTTCGACAAGTACGGCGACCCGAGGATCGAACATGACGACGATGATATAGAAGAAGCAGGACCACCCTACCTAAAGGACGTCCGTTCCATAGAAGAACTCCATTTGCGAAAAAGAAGGGCAAGAAGATTGTGAACAGATAGCTAGCTAAGATCGATTGTATTTAAATCGTAGACTTCATTTCTCGATTGTATTTCATGGGAACTTTTTGAACTATCATGAATATTTTTTAATTTCATGGACACTCGATCTCGATCCCCCTCCATCTCGATCGCTATCCCACCTCGCCAGATCCGGTCCACCGGCCGCCGCCGTCGACCGCCCGCACCCTCTCGATTCCCCTACTCAACCGCCGCCGCCGACCCCCCGCACCCCTCCCCTACTCAACCGCCGCCGCCGACCCCCCGCACCCCTCCCCTACTCAACCGCCGCCGCCGACCCCCCGCACCCCTCCCCTACTCAACCGCCGCCGCCGACCCCCCGCACCCCTCCCCTACTCAACCACCGCCGCCGACCCCCCGCACCCCCCGCACCCTCCCCCGCTCCACCGGCATTACTGTTTGATGATATTTTTTAAAAAATTATTACTGTCTTATAAAAAAAATATTACTGTTATGATTTAAACAAGTTTGAACATATTTAAACACAAATAAGTATCAAACAACATTTTAAATGCATAAAAAAAATTGTGGAGCCTGGGAATTGAACCCAGGACCTCCTGGTGTGAGAACTAGCTGCTGACCAGTCGAGCTAGTAGAGAAGACTTGATGTGTATCAGGTCAGGTGGTAGATAACTGTTGGCTCGAGCAGAAATAAAAAAAATTACTAATGGCGCACCAGGGTGAGGTGCGCCATTAGCATGTATGTACTTATGGCGCACCGACGGGTGGTGCGCCATTAGTATTGTGCCGCCCCTACTTCGTACTGATCCCCTCTCTCTCCCTCGCCCTCGCCCGCGATCCCCTTCCCCGATCTCCTCTCCCGACGCCACCGTCGCCCCGCCCCGACACCACCGTCGCCCCGCCGCCCTCGACGCCACCGTCGCCCCGCCCCGACACCGTCCGTCGTCCCGCCGCCCTCGACGCCACCGTCGCCCCGCCCCGACACCGTCCGTCGCCCCGCCGCCCTCGACGCCACCGTCGCCCCGCCGCCCCAGCGCCGCCCCGACACCACTGTCGCCCCACCGCCCTCGACGCCACCCCGACGCCACCGTCGCCCCGCCGCCCTAGCGCCGCCCCGACACCACCGTCGCCCCGCCGCCCTCGACGCCGCCCCGACACCACCGTCGCCCCGCCGCCCTCGATGCCGCCCCGACACCAACGTCGCCCCACCGCCCCGCCGCCCCGACACCACCGTCCGTCGCCCCGCCGCCCCGCCGCCCCTCTCGCAGCAAGGTATGCTGCTGGTTCGTCCCCTGTCATGGCCAGATTGAAAAGTTCAGGTTCTGTTAACTGAACATGTTTAGGTTCAGGTTCTGTTAACTAAAAAAGTTCAGATTCAGAAACATTGTTGGACTACTAGGAAGTTTGTTGAACAGAGCAATCTATACCTGTAATTTCTACTTTTATGCCTCTGTTACTCCAGTCAAAATTTTATGTTTGATGCCAATGGTAGTTGAGCTCTCACCTCACCTCACGCAGCATGCATGATGCCACAATGTCTAGTACGTACTGCCAAGCAACTTCCAAATAATTATAGCTTAGAATAAATAAATCTGATGTAAGATAAGCATGGCATGAGCTTTAATTAAATAGCATAATACACGTTGGTAGTCCATCTCTCTCAAAAAAAATACATGTTGGTAGCAGATGATAGATACCAATCCATTGGATCATCAGACATATTTAAAGTCTTTTTTTGAGCCCTTATTAGCTACTCACACTATTTGCCCCGCGGTTTCTCTGTCATGGCTACCAAGTGATTGACGGTGGGCTAGAAAAATAAAACCACCAAACTATCAGTAAAAGATGTGAACCAACATCTTTCATTGTTATGCATATCAAACACCAAGGGTTATTTTCACTTAAAGTTTTAGAATGGGTGCATTACAATTCAGTCTGATATCTAATAAGACACTCTGGGCTGATATAATTATGGAACAGAACCAACCATGATAAATAAAAGGTGATGTTGTCTATGCATTACCAAAAATGTATCTTTGTGAACAAATAAATTGGTACCAACAGCAATGCCATCTTACTGTAGAATTAGAATACATGGACATGATCAGCTCAGCTCCCAAACTGGCATTCATCACATCAATTTCCCCTTATGTAACTCCAGTCAAAATTTTATGTTGGTCTACCTAGTAGATGCCCATGGTTTGATTTTATGTTTGTTCCTATCAATACAAATGCTGAGCTATGTTCCATTTTTACTGTTCTTTGTGATAGTTTTTGCAACTTTACTTCCCATCTTAAGGCAAGCCCCATTTTTACTGTTCTTTGTTAGCAGAGCTGCTTGTTTCTAAGAACTTTGATACTATTTGGATCAAAGTTAAATGAGCACATAGATGACAAAAAAAAGTTCAGATTGTAAAATGTTCATTTTGCTGCTAGTGCCCATTTTGAGTAATTGCTTAGAGGGATGATCCTGTGCTGGTGCCCATTTTGCTGCTGGTGGAGTGATTTGTTTTCTACATAAAGCTCTTTAGTCAGGCTGGTTTTCGTGAAATACACATGAAGCTTCACCAGCTCCTGTGGGTGTGGGATCCATGTGACATGTGACATTGCATCCATGTCCACCTGGGATAATGATTTTGCAGGTACCCCGAGAGGCCCTTGAGTTTGCCGAAATGTCGATTAACTTCCGTTCCGGCAAATTCGGGTACTCCATATGTCCTATTTTCAACAAAGGTCATGCTAAAATTTTCCGTGAATTTTAGCATGACTTTGCTAAAAATAGGACATATGGGGTACTTGTGACTAATGCATGGGCCGGGGTATCGTAGTAGTTAATTAAGTAGGATCAAGTGCCCCGGCGTACTTGTGACTAATGCATGGCTTTTAGGGTGCCTCGGTGTTGATAAAAACCGAAATGATGAAAGCTTGGGCTTTTAGGGTGCCTCGGCGTCGAAAAACCCTCAATGATAAAAGCTTAGATTTTAGGATGCCTCGATGTCGACAAACCCTAAATGATGAGACCATGATCTTGTTCCTTGACAATAACCAACTTTTTGACCAAACTTTGTTTCTATTTAGAGAGAAACATGGCCCACAACGATGAGGCCGGGGGTTCGGGCGGCAAGGCATTCTGGGAGCTGTCCCAGGAGATGGAGGAACAACCTCACCTGTATGAGGCCACCGCCTTCCCCACCGATCCTGGGACCACTGATGGTGCCGCCGAGGATGACCACACTGATGCCACCACTGATGGTGCCGCCGAGGATGCCACCACTGATGATGGCGGCGCACGCACAGATGGCAGCCAACCGAAGAGGCAACGGAAGGACCGGCGCCCGATCGTGCTCCTCACCCTCAAGGAGGAAGTTACTGAAGTGGACTCCAACGGGAATCCAACGGCACCCGAACGAATAGTCAAGGGGTACTCGCTTCAGCTCGGGTGCATTGTCCGGAGCACCGTCTCGATCAACACCGAGAACCTGAGGCATCCTGACCGAGGGAATTTGTGCAACCTCCTCTTCACGAAGCTGCACGAACGATACAAGTTCCCCGCTGAATTTGCAAACACAAGCCTCAAAGGGAATAAAGTGAACAATGCTGCCCTCACGAAGATGAGCAAGGCCTTGTCTACTTGGAAAAGCAATGTGAAGAGAATGATCGAGAAAGTTGAGAGTTATCAGAAGATCAAGGAGAAAAATCCTTCGATCACCGAAGATGACTACAACGACTTCAAGATCAATTGCTCGAGCACCGCAGACTCCCAATCAAGTGAGTGGGGGAAACAAATGCGGGAGCTGAACATAGGGGAAAACACACTCGGTCCCGGCGGTTACAGAGTGGCGGAGCCTATATGGGACAAGGAGGAGGCGGACCGTGCCGAGCAAGGCCTACCGCCCCTCTTCGATAAATACGATGACAAGCAGACCAGGAACTTTGTCAGGGCCCGGTACAAGAAGGACCCGAAAACAAAGGAGCTTACCACGGATCCGAAGACCAGGCAGCTTGAGCTTGTTCTGGTAAGGAATACACCCTCGCGTAATTAGCTCCATATGGTTGCATTCTAATTAATGAAGCCAAATTTCTAAATGGTTCACATTCCTTCCGCTGGCGACTGAAAGCAGTAGCGCGGGGTCGACTAAGAGCAACCCTTGGGACACCACTCTAAATAGGGCATTGAATGTAATGAAGAACAAGGATAAGCTCAGTAAGCCGACGTCAGCTGGTCGTGTGGCCGGCAAAGGCTTGTCGACAAAATGGGGGTCATACTATACCGCTGGTGTGCGAAAGGAGAAAAAGACCAGCTCGGAAAGCCAGGCGCGAGAGGTTCAAGAACTCAAGGCACAGGTGGCGCGGATTCCGGAGATTGTCCAAGAGCAAGTGGAACAACGACTCGGAGCGACGATCACTGCCATTGTGCCTACCTTGATCTTGGGGTTGAGTGCGTGGATTGCGGGCGGCCAACAGGGGCCGCCCCCGATTCCTAGCTTCACGGCCAGCAACTCGCATAATGCGATGGTGGGGCCATTGGTGCCTCCGGCGGAGGCGGCATTGGTGTCTCCGACGCCGGCACGGGAGCTTAATGCACCCGGGTGTACGTCGGCCGACACCTCTGCAGCAAGCGGCCCCTCCGTCAACTGCATGCCCGCCGTTGGCGGTGCCTCGACATTAGCCGAGCTTGACACCATCATCACGGTAACTAATTAAGCCACTCTCGGCCAAGGACTTCATCTCCTTGCCTTTGACTCGGCATCCCTGACGCCCTACATGTTTTCGCAGGGCGCCGCCGACGTTCCGTGCACTCTCCTCCACTTCATGAACAACGAGTTGGTCGATGTCGCCAAGGGCAAAATCGTTCAACCAGGCAACCCCTTGTTCCACGGTACCTAGATGCCACCCAACTTGTTTAGGGTTCAACTGGTTCGGGTGCTGCCAGGCTGCGATGACTTGTTACCTCCGATTCGACCCGTCGGGGCCGACGATGATGATGTGATGACCCTCAGCGCCTGCCTGAGCTGGCCCCTGCTTTGGCTGAAGAGCCAGATTCGTTTGGGGGCGGGGGACACCACCCCAAAGACAACACCACCAGTCGTGCCGGCGCCAACTCGGCCCCATGGCAAGACCGCCGCAACGGTGCCGAACATCCCTATGCCACTGGATCCAAACATGCATATGGCACAGGATCAGAACGACGACGACGACGACGATGATACATTTGGCAACGTCGATCAGTACTTTGCCGATCATGGGTACGATGGCGACTTCATGGGGCCTCCTTCTCAAGAACCAAACCCAACAAAAGACGTGTGCGATCTAGCTGGTACCACGGAGAAGCCAAGTTGCAACAGGCGCCGTCTGGCATTCAGCTCTCAGGAGACGCCTCCAGCTGCCGACTTCACCGAGCCTTAGATAGGCGAGGTGCGAAATATTATCAGCCCCAACACACTCAAGAAGGTGGTCTATGAGCAGAACTTGGTCCCATTATAGGAGAAGAAGAAGGCACACAAAAGAAAGACTAAGAAGGGTGCGAGCCAGCCGGCACCGAGTACGATCCGTGCTCAGGACGGGCCACCTTCACCGCAGGATATCTCGAGGAGGGTGCATGTGGTGGGTAGGGCGATGCTACCGACAAATATGCTCAATGCTGCAACCGGTGCTATGCGGAGTCTGCATGACAGTGTTCTTTCTTTGGAGAAGCGGCATCTCAGAGAGAAGGATGTGGCATACCCGGTTTTCGCGGCCAAGGTGCCAGAGGGAAAGGCTTTGTGGATAACTCCATCCGGCGTACGATCATCCTGCGTTTTGATGACATCCACGCTATGTTGAACCTTCATCCGCTGCACTACACCTTCGTTCGGCTATTTTTGCTGAGTATGGAGATGTGGATCATTCGCGACAAGACCCCGGACATCGTGATAGTCGACCCCTTCTACATGCGTGCCAAGATCTTGGGCAGCGCTGGGGACCGGCAAGTCGCGAGTTCTTTCCTCGAAGGCGTCATTCTGGCAAACCAAGATAAGGATAACTTCCTCGTGCCTTACTTTCCCGAGTAAGTCCTCCCCTCAACCGGCCCGTAACATATGAATTCTTCCATTTCGATCGTTTTTCTTTTAACATTCCGTGTTTTCTGCAGTGACACACGTTGCACGCTCATCCTCCTAAGCCCCAAATATTCCATGGCCACGTATTTCGACCCGGACCGTCAGTCAAACGTAGACTACACAAATGTCTAGAAGGTTCTTGATGATGTTCTCCCCGGCTACACCAAATCTGGAGGCACCTTCACCAAGCCTATTCGTAAGTACGGCAAGCACGTGTTCTCCCACAATACGACGTTCTGCTGCGTCAAGCAGCCGCCTGGCGGTCAGAAGGGTGCCTACTACGCCATCCATCACATGTGGGTGATCGTACGGGACCATCATCAACTTCTGCTACCGAGTAAACTCAAAGATTGGGCAAAGAGCGTGTCGGCAATCCAGGACGCGGACCTCCGACAAGAATTGTTTCGCATCCAGTCGGAGTTTGCGGAAATCATCCATCAAGATGTCCTTCGTACCTCGGGGCAGTTCTACCTCAACAATCAACCGTCCAACAGTGACATCGACACAATGCTACAAATGCAGGCGGACAACGACCGTTATTTCATGACTCCCACGATAGACGGCGGCTTCATCCACGCTCCGGTCCCTTGAGTCGAGTCGAAAGCAGTGATGCTGTGTCTAGTTCTGAAACATCGATTGGCTCATGTTGTAGTTAAACTTTAATGAACTTGAATGAACTTGTAGTATGTCTCTTTGGTTTCGAGAGTCGTTCAACTTAGATGTAATCGATGCTATTAATGTCTTGCTTTTCTCTTCCGATCGTTCTATTGCATACTTATATATTTCTTATGTATTGTCTGTGAATTGGTACTAATATTTCGTTTGGCTAGTGCATAGCGATGCCGACGTATGTCGTGTACAAGGGTAAGGTTCCCGGAGTCTACGATGACTGGGAGGAGTGTCGGAGACAGGTTCACCGATTCAGCGGTAACAGTTACAAAGGGTACACCACTAGGGCCGAGGCCGAATCTACATACGCCCGCTATCTAGCGGGAGAGGGGAGGGAGCGTTGGAGGAACCGGATGAAGACGAGTTTCATCGTGATGATGCTCATCGTGATGACCGCAGCTCTCTTCTATGTGATGGTAGTTTAGATGATCGATATCGACTTGTAATGTGAAGACAAACTCGCTACTCGCGGTCTCGAGACTTGTAATATAATGTTCTATCTTTGTTCGCTCTTTTCAATTCGGAGACTAATATGATGAATTGTATTCGGAGACTAATATGATGAATTGTATTCAAAGACTAATCTTCTATTGTATTCGATGAATCTGTTGTTGATGTGTGCTGTCTATATTTTGTCAAATTATACATTTTGTAACCTGTGCAAAAAACAGAAAATAAAAAATAAAAAAACCTAATATTCATACTAATGGCGCATCACATGACAGTGCGCCATTAGTATGACAAAGCATACTAATGGCGCATCACTGGATAGTGCGCTATTAGTATGCCGCGGTTACTAATGGCGCATCCCGTTGTAGTGTGCCATTAGTATGCCAAAGCACCTGGGTATACATGGCCCCTGGGAGGCATACTAATGGCGCACCGTGGCCTATACTAATGGCGCACCAGTGGTGCGCCATTAGTAAAAATTACTAATGGCGTGCTAGTAATGGCGCACCAGTGATGCGCCATTAATGGCCAAATTAGGTGCGCCATTAGTAGCGGTTTTTCTAGTAGTGTTGGGAACGCTCGACAGAGGGACTTCAGGCCTTTGTCCTCTGCGAAGCCTGCGAAGAGCTGGCTTCAAGTTAGGAGATGGAGTTGGCTGAGCCTGAAAGTCTTCAGCCTCTTCTTGCACGTTGGGGATAGCTTGTTGTTGTTGTTGGGGAGTACTAGGGGAGTCTTGTTATTGTTGTGGGTGATCAGCCCACGATGCATCTTGAGCAATTGGCGTCAAAGGACGACCAATGCTGATGAGTTCGCTGTTCGTATGAACAGGCAATGATACCACTTGATGTTCGATCTGAGGAAGAACTTCATCATCATTTACATTGTCATCTTGACCAATGTCTTCAGCAGTGGTGTGTTCAGCTGCTGGAATATCTTCAGCTACATGAGCCTCTGTGGGAGCAGGCTCATGGACTACCATTCTTCGTTCTTGATGTACTGACATAGGGCAAACCACGGAAATGGGCTCAACGACTAAGGGCTCTGTGGAAGCAGCCCTAGTCTTCTTGGTCTTGCGCTTCTTCTTGGAGGGAGCGGCATCAGAAGCTTCAGTATGCTTTCTCTTTCTGGCTTCAGCCTCTGCAGCCCTCGTCTTCTTCTGTTCTGAAGCGGTTGTGGTGACCTTTGGCTTCGAGCCAGTCATGCTGCTTGGGAAGATAATGCGAGGGCTTCTTGGCTTGAAGGTTCAGGCTGATCCGCAGGGCGCTTGTTCTTCTTCTTTGCAGCCATCCTGGGGTCAATGCCAGGACGGCCAAGGGACTTGCGCTTCTCAGCCTCATTGTAGGCAAGCACACACTTATCAGCCAACATCTTCATGCGCTCACGTGAGCCCTGAGCTTCTTGGCGTTTCTTGAGAAAAGCTTCTTTAAGCTCATTCAGCATGACCTTGAAGTTTCTGACATCTTGAACACTTAGCTTGGCCACATGCTTCTTGAATTGAGCCTTCTCAAAGTCAATCTTGTTCTTGAGCTCAACTATGCGCTGAGAAAGGGCTAGCTCAGAAGCAATGGCGCCATTGAAGGCGACACTGAGGCCAATTGGGAGCTGTAAATCTTCAAAGCTGACGTTGGGGGTGTCGAACCACTCATCGATGAAATTGTGGATGATGGCCACATCAAAGAGAGGTAAGTTGCTGAAGATTTCTGCTTCTTCTTTGCTCTTAATCAGCTGCTCAAGAGCATCATCAGCAAGATCTTATCACTTGATAGATCAATGGGTTCTTCATGCAGAATGGCAGCAGGAGTCAAGGCTCGTTGATCAGATGGTTGGACAAGTTGCTTCTGCTTCTCCGTTCTCTTGGAGACACGGAACAAATCTTCAGATTGCACACTAGCTTTAGGAGGTGCAGTGGCCAGTGGCTTCGCACGAGAAGTCTGTGGAGGTGCAGCTGAGGTTGAAGCCTTTGACTTCTTTTGCTTCTGCGGCTTTGGAGGAGGAGCAGGGGCTTCATCAGAGTCAGCACCATTGTCAGAATGATCTACTCTGGCGCCTTGGACCATGATGTAGGTGATGAGGCCATCAAGGTTGGCGTAGGGGCCGATGACATTGGGATTAGCTTCACGGGAGCCGTCAAGACGGGGAGCAGAGGGACCTGGGTTGAAGTCCAAACCCAAGGACTTCTTGTTCTTCTTGGCCGAAGCCACAGCAAACTGATAGTTGCGCTTGAAGAGAGGGTCGTCACGACACCATAGTAGTGAAGTGGGATCTGCGTTCGCAGGCTGTGGCCCATGGACCATGCATGGATAGAAGCCTTGTTCAATGGCTTCATCTCGGCTCTTGGGTTGAAGGCCTCGATAGAGGATATCACCCCAAGGTCTCTTGATGGCATGCTTCTCTGCATATTCCTTTGTTACAAACTTGTACTTGAACCACTCCTTAGCCCAATAGCGACGAATCCATTGGATTCGCGTCTTTCTCTGATGATAGTTCTCTTTAGGATCTGTCTTGTACAGTTCTGCTAAATCATCAGGCAGATCTTTAGATGTTCCTTCTCTGCGCTGTCTGCCACCCTTCCTTGCTGATTTTTCTGCTGCCATGAACTTCAAATTGAAAGGCTTCAATACGTTCAAAGGCTTCAGAGATTTGCGCTTGCTGGTCAAGCAGGAACTGGCTGCAGGAGAATTTATATGATGCTATAAGTATTCTGCAAACGAATGCAGACTATGAGAACCAAGGGATTCTCCCATGGACATGTACCTGTGACAGCATTAGAGATGCGAGGGAAGGGGAAGAGTTCATATGCATTCTCAGAAGATTTTGAAGATAAATCAGTTTGAAGACATTGACCTCATGTTGCGAAGACATTCACTTATATAGGTGAGTTGGTTCCAGATTTGTACCAATCCGTGAATAAGTACAAGTGAGGAATCAAACTAGACAGGAAATCTAAGTGAATCGACTAAGCAGTATGAGATGCAGACGAAATAGATCTCGCTTTGAATAGACAGAAACTACTTTCGGTAAACAGGATGAATCTCGAAGATCAAAAAGGTGGTAAAAATAGAGTTATAATTACCGCACGAAGAACTGCTAGATGGAAGAATAGGAGACCGAGCAGTTCAGCCCACCGTGCCCTAACTTGGCGATGGAGGACACCTACGACGACGGCGGAGAGGACGATGTCCGCGGCCGGCGTGAGGACGGCGTCGGAGAAGTCGCGGCAGCTAAGTGCTTCGTCGCCGGCGTCGTCGCGAGCTAGCGGTGGCGCTAGGGTTTTGACGGAGGTGGAGAGGTGGAAGAAGGATTTCTTTACCGCAGGGGACAAGTATTTATAAGTAGGTGAGAGACACAGCGCAATTACGCTGGTGCCCCTGGCGGTTCACATCTGAGGGGAACGTGGCAAGCATGCAACATACTCAGAGTTGTCCCACGTTCCCACGCCCGCTAGGCATGTCGGAGAGTTGTTCTGGCTTCTCCAGATTTCAACAGTAAAGATAAGCCATTAAAAACAGATTTAATGTTTGTCTCTTTGCCTTCTGCTGACTAGGACGCGGAGAAGACATTCGACAGTTTCAATAGAATGCATATGATTTGGACAGATAGATTTTGAGATAGGAAGCATAGAGAGGTTAGGGTCCGATCACATTCACTTAGTTCAAAAGATCCAATCTTGAAGACACAGCTATAAGTGAATGCTGTAGAGGACAGAACACTAGTATATATATATATATATATATATATATATATATGTATATGTATATGTATATGTATATGTATATATATGTATATATATATAGGGTGGGTCTATTATGATAACACCCTTAAGAGTCTTATTCTGCACATCAAACCCGCTTATTCTGCTAACACTTTCGCGCTGCATAAAATCCCGAAGCAAACCGCACGCTGCCGCACCGGGCCACCCCCTCCACATTCTTCCTCTCACCCACGACCGCACCACCTCTCTTCCCCAACGACTGCACCACCTCTCTTCCCCAACGACCGCACCACCTCTCTCCCGCGGCCTTCCTCTCCTCGCCGGCGAACCACCCCTCCCCGATCCACCTCCCAGCACAAGCCACCATGGGATCAAGGCCGTGACAGCACCCCGCGACGTCCAGCCGCTGGATCTAGGCCGCGCCGCGCCCCCCTTCCCCCATGCCCCCGGTGACTCCCAGTCGCCGGATCCAGGCCACCCTGGTCCTCCCGCGACTCCCAGCCGCCGATCCAAGCTGTGCTGGCCCTCCCGCGCCACCCTGCCGCCGGATCCAGGCCGCGCCAGTCCTTCCGTGACGCCCCATCGCCGGATCCAGGCTGGACGGCCCCCTGCACCGCCCTATCGTCCCGCCGGAGTACCCACCGACCCGGTGACCGCAGTCCCCCCACCTCAATCTCTACCCCTCCCCTCACCAGCGAGCCCCCCTCCCCCCAGCCACCCGCCACCACTTGCGAGAACAGCTATGCAGTTTGGTTGGATCTGTCGTGCGGTTCAGTGGGTCATGTCGTACAGTGTGGTGTGGCTGCAGCTATTGGGCGCGCGTGCAGTGCACTTTCGCAGGTGTGGAGTTCGCAGGTGAAATGAGTGCAGCTCGGCCGAGCGGCATCAGCTGCGCGGGCATGCGCCTCGGCCAGTTACTTCGTGCAGTTCGTTTGATGCGTTTTTTCATGTTTTTTTACCTATTCAGATTTGACTTCTCTGCTCTATGTCTCATGCCGTGCAGTGTGGTGTGGTTGTAGCTCTTGTCGAGCACCCCCTCCTCCTACATCCTCATCAACATAGGATCTCCGACAAAGCTGCTCGCTTCCTGCGTGTGCACTGCCACTGCAGTTTGGCAAGGAGCCTCCAGAAAAATAGCTCTCTCAACTCATTGCGGTTCCCCGGCGGCAGGAGAGAAGTGCACTGCACTAGGGTGGCTGGCGTCATTTTTTTAATTATTTCATCTTGCTGTATGGTTCAGTCTCGCCATGTTATGTCGTTCACTTGAGGTATCCTATTGTTTGCATTGGCAGCCCATGTAGTTCTTTAAAAGAGAATGTAGAGATAAAAATGCTGGTAAAAAACATTGTACAATTCGTTTTGCTCATCCCTTGGACCCATTACTCTCCACTGCAGTTCACTATACAACAAAAATGAAAAAAACCTAAACATATTGCAGCTTGCTTGCTAAACTCATGCTCTCAAATGGTGCAACTCGCTTTGTAATATTTTTTATAAAAGAATGGTGCAGAATGATGCAGTCCGGCTGGTACGGGCAAGTGGTTCAGTGTGATATTTTCTAAATTCAATTTTATTGTTTTGTTGGAGTTTTATTGTTGTAAAAGAAGTCCAGTGTAGTTCGCTCGTGTCTACATATCCGTCCCAGTAGTCCACTCACCACGTCTTTGTAGTACATACTCGTTGATAAAAAAATAGTTTTAGAAAAAGAAAGAGTAACAAAAAATCCATGCAGCCCCCTCTGATGACATTGCAGTGCAGTTGCCCTCGCCTCTGTGGTTCATTTACGCCTCGGTATGAAGTGTATTCCACTTCTTCGTATGGGAAATATTACGTCTCACAAAAAAAGAAATCATGAAGTTCGCTTGGCCGTCCAATGCTGTGCGGTTTCCAGTCTAAAAGAAGTGCGGTTTTCTTTCTCATCTTCAAAAATTTACGTCCCACAAAAAGGAAACCATGTAGTTCTCTTACCCGTGTGATGCAGTGCGGCCTTTCGTCCGTTGCAGTGCGGTTTTCAGTCGGATGAAGTACCCATGTCGATTTGGGTGTCGCAAAAAACAGAGTGTTCGTATTTTGGTAAATTCGAAATTCCTCTTAAACCGTAAAGAATTAGGGAGAGTGTTCTACATGAAAAAGTTGCGCCTCGTCGATACCTTTCCAACAGCATATTGTTTGAATCATTCCGACCAGCGGTTTGCAAAAAATTCGCGAAAAACAGCCGCTGCCAGTCGTCGTCCGCCACACGATTTTCAAAATTAACTTAAAACCGTAAGAAATCTCAAATACATTGCAATATATGAAAGTTGCGCCTCGTCCATAGCTTTTCAACGATATATTACACGCCTCGTTTCGACAAACGGTTAAAAAACTGGAGCGAAAACAGTACTGAAAATTTGATTTTTTTTGAAAAACAGAATTCCGCGATTTAGTAAATTTGAAACTACTCTTAAACCGTAACGAATTAGAGAAAGATTTATATATGGAAAAGATGCGCCTCGACGATATCTATCCAACGGCGTATCATTTGCTTCATTCCGACAAGCGGTTTAGAAAAAAAGCGAAAAACGCTCGCTGCCACTCATCATCCGCCGCACCATTTTCAAAACTGCTCTTAAACCATGTGGAATCTCGAAAAGTGTTCAACATATCGAAGTTGCACCTAATCCATAGCTTTTCAACGGTATATTACATGCCTCATTCCGATAAACGGTTAAAAAACTAGAGCGAAAACAGTACCGAAAAAATAACGCGTGCAGTTTTTTCCGACGAGAAGTTCACTAGTCTCTATTGCAGTGCTCGTCGTCAAAATGATGCAGTGCGCTTCTGTTGAGCGTGCAGTGCCGAAGTGGTGTGCAGTATAGTTATTCTGCTAATACTAGCAAAATAGACCGTCTGTATATATCTATATATATATATATAGATATATATATATATATATATATATATATATATATATATATATATATATATATATATATATATATATATATATATATATATATCAGAAAGCAATCAAATCATCATAGTGCAGAAAGTCATGAAGACAAATTGAAACTGAAGACAAACCAAATGCGAAGTCATTGCAATATAACGCCTTGAGTGAAACACTTCAAACAAAGAAATTTGGTGGTGGCGTTACCCACCGTATAGGAAGTATTAGACCCAGACACGGCGCACAATTATCGTGACGCTCCAAAGTCAAATTCCATGTTAATATATTCACACTCAGAGTGTAAATCTTCATTGATTGAAGATATACATTACTTTGTGTGTTGCACATCTAAGTCATCAACATGCATAAGTGTTAGGATGTGTGCCTGATCACAGGACATTAGAGGATTCCAAGATATTTAGCTCACACCGTAACTTGCAAAACCTTTTCTCATCCAAGGGCTTTGTGAAGATATCTGCCAGTTGCTCTTCAGTGTTGACGTGAATGATATCGATATCTTTCTTCATAACATGATCTCTGAGAAAGTGATGACGAATTTCAATGTGCTTTATCTTCGAGTGTTGGACTGGATTGTTGGCTATTTTGATGGCACTCTCGTTGTCGCAGAAGAGAGGTACTTGGTTCAGGTTGATGCCATAATCCTTGAGAGTTTGCTTCATCCATAGAAGCTGAGCGCAACAAGATCCAGCAGCAATGTATTCAGCTTCAGCAGTTGAGAGTGATACACAGTTCTGCTTCTTCGAAGACCAACAGACAAGTGATCGACCAAGAAAATGACATGTGCCAGATGTAGACTTGCGATCCACCTTGTCACCAGCATAATCAGCATCCGAGAATCCAACCAAATCGAATCTTGAGCCCTTGTGATACCATAATCCGAGTGTTGGGGTGTAAGCCAAATATCGAAGAATTCGCTTCACAGCTAAGTGATGTGATTCCTTTGGTGTCGCTTGGTATCGAGCACACATGCAAACACTAAGCATCATATCTGGCCTAGATGCACATAAATAAAGCAAAGAACCAATCATGGAGCGGTATACCTTTTGATCGAACTCTTTACCATTGTCGTCGGGACCAAGATGGTGTTTGGCTGGCATTGGCATCGTGTAGCCTTTGCAGTTTTCCATTCCAAACTTCTTCAGACAATCTTTGAGGTATTTCTCTTGAGATATGAAGATGCCATTCCTCTGTTGATGAATTTGAAGACCAAGGAAGAACTTTAGCTCACCCATCATGGACATTTGATATTACTCTTGCATCAAGTACCCAAACTCATCACTATACTTCTGGTTGGTGCATCTGAAGATTATGTCATCCACATATATTTGGCACACAAACAGTTCGCCATCATATGTCTTCGTGAAGAGAGTGGGATTGAGGGATCCAGGTTTGAAGCCTTTGCTCTTCAGGAAGTCTTTGATTGTATCATACCAGGCACGAAGGGCTTGTTTGAGGCCATACAGTGCCTTGTTTAGCTTGTACACCATATCAGGATGTTTTGGATCTTCAAATCCAGGTGGTTGTGCGACATATACTTCTTCTTCAATCTTGCCATTGAGAAATGCACTCTTCACATCCATTTGATATAGCAAGATATTGTGATGATTAGCATAGGCTAGCAGTATGTGAATAGCTTCAAGCCTAGCAACAGGAGCAAATGTTTCATCAAAGTCAATTCCTTCAACTTGAGTGTATCCTTGAGCCACAAGACATGCTTTGTTTCTGACGACTTGACCAAGCTCATCTTGCTTGTTTCGATATATCCATTTTGTTCCAATAATGTTATGCTTGCGAGGATCAGGTCGCTTGACAAGTTCCCAGACATTATTCAGTTTGAAATGTTGAAGTTCTTCTTGCATGGCTTGAATCCATTCAGGTTCCATAAAAGCTTCTGTAACTTTCTTGGGTTCTGATATTGACACAAATGAAAAGTGCCCACAGAAGTTTGCTAGCTGTGTTGCTCTTGATCGAGTGAGCGGACCAGGTGCATTGATGCTGTCAATTATCTTCTCTATTTGAACTTCATTTGCAACACGTGGATGAACAGGACGAAGGTTTTGCTCTGGCTCATCATTGTCATCATTGGGAGGATTGTCTTCGGTCTGAGCATTGTCTTCAGGTTGATTTGGTGCAGAGATGATAAGTTCCTCTTCAGGCTGTGCTTCAGAGGGCATGATTCCACCAGTTCCCATCAGCTTGATTGCCTCGTTTGAAGGAGCTTCATCAAGTGTACTTGGCAGAATCTCTCTCTGTGATCCATTGGTTTCATCAAATTTCACATCCACAGTTTCAACGATTTTGTATAGATAAAGGTTGAAGACTCTGTAGGAGTGTGAATCCTTTCCATATCCAAGCATGAAGCCTTCGTGAGCCTTAGGTGCAAATTTTGACTTGTGATGGGGATCCTTGATCCAGCATCTTGCTCCAAATACTCTGAAGTAACTGACGTTTGGCTTCTTGCCAGTAAGTAGCTCATATGATGTTTTGTTCAGAAGCTTATGAATGTACACACGGTTGATGATATGACATGCTGTATCAATAGCTTCAGGCCAGAACTTTCTTGGTGTCTTGTACTCATCTAGCATTGTTCGAGCCATCTCAATGAGGGTTCTGTTTTTGCGCTCAACAATGCCGTTTTGCTGAGGTGTATATGGAGCAGAGAACTCATGAGTGATTCCCATTGTATCCAGGTACAGATCAAGTCCAGTGTTCTTGAATTCAGTGCCATTGTCACTTATGATGTGCTTGATCTTCACACCATAGTTGTTCATAGCTCGATTTGCAAAGCGCCTGAAGACATCTTGCACTTCAGTCTTGTAAAGAATTATATGAACCCATGTGTATCCTGAGTAGTCATCAACAATGACGAAGCCATAGAGATAGGCAGTTGTTGTGAGGGTGGAGTAGTGAGTAGGTCCGAACAAGTCCATGTGTAACAGCTCGAAGGGTTGAGATGTTGTCATGATTGTCTTCGAGGGGTGCTTTGCCCTTGTCATCTTTCCAGCTTCACAGGCACCACACAGATGATCCTTCTTGAACTTGACATCCTCAATGCCAATGACATGCTTCTTCTTGACGAGTGAGTGTAAGTTCCTCATGCCTGCATGTCCCAGCCTTCGATGCCAGAGCCAGCATTTTGAAGCTTTTGTGAGAAGACATATGGCAAGCTGTGGACCTGCTGAGAAATCTACCATGTATAGATCATCTTTTCGATACCCTTCAAAGACTAGAGATTTGTCAGATTCCATTAGTACAAGTCAACGATATTTGCCAAATATCACAATCATGTTCAAGTCACAAAGCATTGAGACAGACATTAAGTTGAAACCAAGGGATTCAACAGGCATCACTTTATCCATGTGTTGATCCTTTGAGATTGCAACTCTACCTAGACCCAATACTTTGCTTTTACCAGTGTCAGCAAATGTGATGTGACTCTTGTCAGATGGACGTAAGGTTGAGTCCATGAGAAGACTTCGATCACCAGTCATATGATTTGTGCATCCACTGTCCATAATCCACTCTGAAGCTTTTGGTGATGTACCCTACAGTGCAGTTAGGAGGATAGGCTTCACAAAAGTGTTGTGAAGCATATGCATTTGATACATATAGGGACAGTCACAGCTTATAACAAAGTTAGGACATAGTTTGACTGATAAAAAATTCAGATGTGAAGCATATAGAATGATATTTTAACGTGCGTCCTCAATGAGTTTTAGGTCCCCGGCAATAGTATCGGACGCCATTGATTGCTAGCTGGAGACCATTTTCTGCAAAAGAGAGTTAGTTCTTCTTTGCCACCCACATCTTTAGTGGGGGCTTAGAAGCAATGAGTCTAAGTGCAGAATCAGAGAATTTTGGCTTTGGAGCCCTAGCAAATAGCCTTGCAGGAGATGAATGATACTCATATGAATAAGCAGAAAAGTTCTTAGTCCTATGAACATAGCGGTTCGAAGATACATGCTCATATTCATAAGTCTGAGCATGATTTCCCTGCAAAACATTAGCGTTAGGGTGACTCTTGTGAGTCCTGTATCTGTATGAAGCCTTTGGGCCACATGAAGCTATAGGTCTGGGGTTTGTCTTCTTCCTTGGTGGTATCATGACGACATTCACAGGAAGATTCTCAATGTACCGCTTAGGTACCCAGATCTTCTTCATAGGTGGTCCATTCCTGCAGTTAGTACCAATGTACCTGGCAAACACTTCACCATTCTGATTTTTGAACAGCTTATAGTTTGCATCAAAGGATTCATCAATGATAATAGGATTAGCACAGGTAAAGCCAGATAAGGTAGATGGATCTACTGAAGGTTCCTTTGCAGCAACCCATGTGGTTTTGGGGTACTGCTCAGGCTTCCAGTACGAGCCATCAACATTCATTTTCCTTTCGAACCCAACACCCTCTTTCCTAGGGTTTCGGTTCAGAATATGCTTTTTGAGGACATCGCAGAGAGTCTGATGTCCCTTCAAACTTTTGTACATCCCTGTTTCAAGCAATGTCTTCAACATATCATTTTCATCAGCAACAGCAGTGGTATCCTCCGCAGAGGGGTAAGTAACCACATTAGTAGGTGAAGACAATGAAACAGTAGTAGTAGTGGAACATTCAGCAACAGATGTAGCGTTATCACGCTCAATGCATTTTAGACATGGTGGTTCAAATCCATCCTGAGCGGAACTGATCTGTTGAGCGCGAAGTGACTCATTCACTTTTTGATGATCTTGATGAGCCGCTCTCAATTTCTCAAGCTCTTGTTTCCTCTGAAGATAATCATAGGAGAGCTTTTCATAAGTAGTTGAGAGTGATTCATGACGACCTTCAAGTTCTTGGTACTTAGCATGAAGATTTTTTATGTCATCAACTAAGGACTGTGAACGTGTCATTTCAGCGTCCAACAGGTCATCGCCTTTGTCTAACAGTTTTTGAGTATGTTCCATAGCCTTTTGTTGTTCAGTTGCAATTTTAGCAAGTGTTTTGTAGCTGGGTTTGGATTCACAATCAGAGTCATCTTCACTTGAAGTTTGAAAGTAAGCATCGCGTGATTTTACCTTGGCACTACGTGCCATGAAGCAGTAGGTGGGAGTAGGATCGTCTCCGTCATTAGCTTCAGTGTTGGTGTGGAAGTCATTGTCTTCAGTGTTGAAGATGGACTTGGCAACATAGGCAGTGGCTAGAGACAGACTTGCAACGCTAGGGTCAGACTCCTCTCCAGATTCCACCTCCGCCTCCTCCAAAGCAGACTCCTCCTCTGAATCCATTTCCTTGCCAGCAAAAGCACGAGCCTTGCCAGATGAGCTCTTCTTGTATGATCAAGACTTGGAAGAAGACTTAGAAGACTTTGAGGATTTCTTCTTCTTCTTGTCATCAGAATCATATTCCTTGCTTTTCTTCTTCTTCTTCTCATTGTCCCACTGTGGACACTCAGATATGTAGTGACCAGGTTTCTTGCACTTGTGGCAGGTTCTCTTCTTGTGATCATGTGTGGAAGCTTCATCATTCCTTGAGCTAGATCGTGAAGACTTTCTGAAGCCTTTCTTCTTTGTGAATTTCTGGAACTTCTTCACAAGCATAGCAAGTTCCCTTCCAATGTCTTCAGGATCTTCAGAACTGCAGTCAGATTCTTCTTCAGATGAGGAAACAACTTTTGCCTTCAAAGCACGAGTTCGGCCATAGCTTGGTCCATAGATATCTCTTTTCTCAGATAGCTAGAACTCATGTGTGTTGAGCCTCTCAAGTATATCAGATGGATCGAGTGTCTTGAAGTCAGGACGTTCTTATATCATGAGGGCAAGGGTGTCAAAGGAGCTGTCAAGTGATCTCAGTAGTGTCTTGACGATTTCATGCTTGGTAATCTCAGTTGCGCCAAGAGCTTGAAGTTCATTTGTGATATCAGTGAGGCGATCAAACGTAAGCTGGACATTCTCATTGTCGTTTCTCTTGAAGCGGTTGAAGAGGTTGCGAAGAACACTGATTCTTTGATCTCTCTGGGTTGAGACGCCTTCGTTGACCTTGGATAGCCAGTCCAGACTAGCTTCGACGTTTCCAGAGCACTCACACGACCATACTGTCCTTTGGTCAGATGACCACAGATGATGTTCTTTGCAGTAGAGTCCAGTTGAATGAACTTCTTGACATCAGTGGGGGTGACACCTTCACCAGCTTTAGGAACGCCATTCTTGACGACATACCAGAGGTCGACATCAATGGCTTCAAGATGCATGCGCATCCTATTCTTCCAGTAGGGATATTCAGTTCCATCGAACACGGGGCAAGCAGCGGAGACCTTGATTATCCCTGCAGTCGACATAGCTGAAACTCCAGGTGGTTAAACCGAATCACACAGAACAAGGGAGTACCTTGCTCTAATACCAATTGAAAGTGCTAGTATCGACTAGAGGGGGGGGGGGTGAATAGGCGATTTTTATGAAAGTCTTCAAAACATGGAAGTTTCGAAGACAAACAACAGAAATAACCTAATTGATATGCAGCGGAAGATAAACTACCCTAAACAAGCCATAGTCAAGTATGTAATGATGTGAAAGTACAGGACTAATAGCAGTTAGGTAGTAAGGATCAAGATGGAAGATAGTGTGAAGCCAATCAACAATAGTAGTCAAGCAGTGAAGTCAAACAGATAAACAGACAGGCAATGACTTCACGAAGACAAACTAAAGTAAGTTTGGGAAGGGATAGAACCAGTTGCTTGTTGAAGACACATGATTTGTTGGACCAGTTCCAGTTGCTGTGACAACTGTACGTCTGGTTAGGGAGGCTGAGATTTAACTCAGAAGACCGTGTCTTCACCTTATTCCCCTTGAGCTAAGGACACCCAGTCCTCGCCCAATCACTCTGGTAAGTCTTCAAGGGAGACTTCCAAACCTTCACATACTTCGTTCATTGGCAATCCACAATGACTCTTGGATGCTCAGAACGCGATGCCTAACCGGCTGGAGGATTCACAGTCCTCAAGTGTAATAAGTCTTCAGGTAACACAGACAGAAAGACTTCAGTGATGCCTAACACTCTTTGGCTCTGGGTGTTTGGGCTTTGTCCTCGCAAGGATTTCTCTCTCTCAAATGCTTCGAGGTGGGTTGCTCTCAAACGACAAAAGCCGTGCACAAACTCTGAGCAGCCACCAATTTATGGTGTAGGGGGTGGGCTATTTATAGCCACTAGGCAACCCGACCTGATTTGTCCAAAATGACCCTGGGTCACTAAGGAACTGACACGTGTTCCAACGGTCAGATTTCAAACACACGCGGCAACTTTACTTGGGCTACAAGCAAAGCTGACTCATCCAGCTCTGGATAAGATTTGCTCTCATTGTATTCGCTCGAAGACATAGGATTTGGGTTGAGCATCACTTCAGTCACTCTGACTTAGTTCACTTGAACCCCACTTAACAGTATGGTGGTTCCTATGACTCAACAAAGAAGAAAAGGAAACAACGAAACCACACTGTCTTCGCGCTCCAAAGTCTTCACACAATGTCTTCTCATGTCATAGTCTTAAATATGAATATCTTCTCATACCACCATTGTCTTCAATGTCTTCATACATTTTTAGGGGTCATCTCCGGTAGGTAAATCGAATCAATGAGGGACACTACCTACGTTATCCTGCAATTCTCACAAACGCATTAGTCCCTCAACCAACTTTGTCGTCAATACTCCAAAACCAACTAGGGGTGGCACTAGATGCACTTACAAGGAGTTAGATAGGACTTCGTGAGGAGGTGAGAATTAGCAAAGCCATTTGAGAAAACAAGCTACGCTTTTTCTTCTCGCATAAAAAGGTACTTCACCCTCGTGCGGGGAAATTTCAAAAGACCAACTAACAAACAAATACCCTTGCAGGAATCCCCGAGGGTTGCTTTTGTGGTCTGAGAGCATGTCAAGTGGTGCATTCAACCACCGCCACATATCGCGTCGTGGACATTCCCTCTGGATTTCAGTTTTTTATTTTTCAGCATGTGCTTTTTTGTTTTAGATGGTTTTTTTGGTTTTTTGGCCTTCTGGCTTTTGCCGGGCTTTTCTTAGGTTTTGGGGATTATTTTTTTGTTTTTGAATCACATATGGGCTTCTTAAAAAATGTTTGTGCTTCCACAAGAAACACAAGTGTACTTCTAAGCACATATTTACTTCGGCGGGAAGCACATTCGCCTTTGCTTCCTGGAGAAGCAGATTGTGCTCCCGTATAAACTAGATGATACTCTGCGCGTTGCTGCGGGACTTCATAGGCACGTGATGTAAAATTATAAAGCTAAATCATAGATGTAATCATATAATAATAGACATAGTGATGGAGTATAGCTGTGGACAACACTATGACAGCTGGCTTTAAAATTTATCACGGATACTAATAGATAGAAAATTATCTATGATACTGAGATGACATAATATGTATGTTTATTTATCTAAAACAATAAGTGGACGATTTAGAATATGAGATGTAATCCTTGTGCCATGGCAGTGCTTGTACCGAGCTTTTCCTTGTTATGACCGACAAATAACAAAAGCTTAAGAAGGTATGCATGATTAGTGAAATAGAATGCTGCATATTCTGATGCTTGATACATACCTCACTTGTTGTTTGTTCGTTTGCACTACCGCACAGTAAAATCTGGAATAAATATAACAAATACAATTTAGCAGATGCACCCGAAAAAACAATCAGCAGATGCGACTTTATGGTGATGAATAATATTATGAAGATCTTCTTACCATAATTATGCTTTGCGGGCTGACAACAAAAACATACATGGATTAGTGGTAGCAATCGGCCAGGAGTCCATCGGTCATGGTGAGAGAAGGGTTGGTGTTGGCTCCGATAAGAGACGCAGCGGCTGAGTGTCTGGCACGGGCTTATTTTGGCTTTCTTTGGGTTGAATCATCCAATGGAGTGGGATCACATCAACAATCAAAGAAGAACCCAGCTGTAGCTCATGTACAAAAACTTGGCTCGGGCAGCCCTCACATAGGGTGTTAATTTGGGAACATGACCATAGTTTGATCGCACAGACGGCACTACCTACAGTAAAAGAACCAAGAGGAAAGAACAGGCGTTACTAACTGTCGATGTCAAATCGGCGGATCTCGAGTAGGGGGTCCCGAACTGTGCGTCTAAGGCTAATGGTAACAGGAGGCGGGGGACACGATGTTTACCCAGGTTCGGGCCCTCTCTATGGAGGTAATACCCTACTTCCTGCTTGATTGATCTTGATGATATGAGTATTACAAGAGTTGATCTACCACGAGATCATAGAGACTAAACCCTAGAAGCTAGCCTATGATTATGATTGTTGTTGTCCTACGGACTAAACCCTCCGGTTTATATATATAGACACCGGAGGGGGCTAGGGTTACACAGAGTCGGTTACAGAGAATGGAATCTACATATCCGAATCGCCAAGCTTGCCTTCCACGCAAAGGAGAGTCCCACCCGGACACGGGACAAAGTCTTCAATCTTGTATCTTCATGGTCCAACAGTCCGGCATAAGCATATAGTCCGGTTGTACGAGGACCCCCCCAATCCAGGACTCCCTCAGTAGCCCTTGAACTAGGCTTCAATGACGATGAATCTGGCGCGCAGATTGTCTTCGGCATTGCAAGGCGGGTTCCTTCACCGAATACTCCAAACTAGATCTTGAACACAAGAATCGTGTCTGGCTCTGCAAAATAATTTCCACATACCACCGTAGAGAGCACAATATTCCACAAGTCTAATCTGCTGACAACTTTCCCATAGCGTGACACCACACCGTGGCCCGATCATTATTTGAACCGTTTTCTCAACCTGCTACTGCACATCTTGCGAGGCGGTTTTATTGGCACGTCTTGTCGAAGCAGATATCGTGTCCCCTTATCACGGGATTCTCATCAATACGGGTGTGGGTAACCCAACCGCGCCATTAACATGACGCTTGGGGAATAAGTGAGTTTCCAGGGCAAGTAGGGAGGCGCATGAACCCTGCTACCTTTATAAGGAGATAAGGATTCTACTTTTTCATCCACGCCTTCTTCCTCTGCTCATCCATTCTCGAGCTCCAACGCCCAAGCTTTCACCTTCTCCGCAAAATCATTCCGAACATGTCCGGAGCGGGAGGCAAATGGATGGCCTCCTCCGTCAGGAAGGAGGACATCAAGAAGCTTCGGAAGGCCGGATACCTGTCCGCAAACATCGTGCATCGACTTCCGGCCGAAGGGAAGATCATCCCTACCCCAAAACCCCATGAAAGGGTAGTATTCCTCTCTCACTTCGTCCACGGGCTGGGATTCCCCCTCCATCCTTCATCCGCGGACTAATGTTCTACTACGGGCTGGACTTCCATGATTTGGCCCCCAACTTCATCCTCAACATCTTGGCGTTTATCGTCGTGTGCAAGGCCTTCCTCCGCATCACGCCCCACTTCGGCCTATGGCTGAAGACCTTCAACGTGAAGCCAAAGGTGGTGGGCAGCCAACAAGCGGAGTGCGGGGGCGCCATGGTGGGCAAGATGCCCAATGTCACTTGGCCCGAAGGCTCCTTTGTGGAGTCTGTGAAGGGTTAGCAATCGGGGTGGTTCTACATCACCGAGCCTCGTGACGCTAACTGGGCGGCAACCCCCGAATTTCGATCTGGCGTCCCCATGCAGCTCACCTCCTGGAAAGAGAAGGACTTAGCCTGGGGCTCAGCGGAAGAACTGACCGGACTTCAGACCTGCGTCCAAAATATGATAAGCAAGAAAATCATGCTCGTCAACGTGGTCCAGGTCATGCTCCTCTGCCGAATCCTTTCGTGTCAGAGACGGGCTTGCAATCTGTGGGAGTTCGACCCGGCCGAACACCAGACGCTACGAGAGCTCTTCGGCATGACACACGAAGACGTCTGGAAGGTGCTTTTCAAGGCCAATGAGGTACCACCGCCCATCATCGAAGATCGCGGACTCAGCGCAAAATGCCGAGCCAATCCGGTAAGTTTTCATATTTCACAAGATATGCCTTTTACCAGCATATCCGCGGGAGGAATCTAAGCCTCCATGCTGAGTTTAAAGGCCTGGGTAGCGATAGCGGAGCAGATCGACTGTCCGGCTCCGCTACCTGAAGATCCAGAATCGCCTCTTCTAACAAAGATGATGTTTCTGGTGCCCTATGAGGTGCCAGAGAAGAAGGCCAAGAAGATGGCCGTGGGGACCAGAGAAGGTCTCCGGCGCAAGGTTGCATCAGACATGACGTCCGAAGACACCAAGACGCACTCCTCCACCGAAGACGACAAGGAGGAGGAGGAGGAAATCCACCCCCTCTCCCCCACTGGGGGGAGAAAGAAGAGGAAGGCCTTCATGCATGGGGAGGCCGAGGTGTCCAAGAAGGGGAAAACCTTCCTTCCGGACCACTCCACCGCGGCCACCAACAGCGGCGAGGAGTGGGAACCCAGGGTTAAGCCCCTGGCTAAGTCGTAAGTATCCAGACACAATAGTATTTCCGGTATTTTTGCTTTATCGCTTCTTAACATGCTAGACGTGCACCTGCAGTCCTGCCAAATCCAACATTGAGATATCCTCCTCTTCGGAGGGGTCTCTGGACCCGTCGGTGATGAATAGCGATTCACTTCCGACAGCCTCCTCCCCTAGGGCCGCGGACGACACCGAGGTGTTGTCTCGAAGGATACCAGGCCAAGGGGAGACAGCTCTGGAGACGCCCCCAGGCGAAATCCCAGTCGCTGGTCACATGGGGGGGGGGGGGAAGACCCCCATGGACTTCGATGATGGGGGCCGCAGCCAGTTTGCCCCCCAGCCGAATACGGCTACGGAAACCCAAGTGGTTCCAGATTTAGGCAGGCAGCTTCTCCCCAAGGAGGGCGAGCCGCCTGTACAGATGACCTTTGTCCATCCAGAGGCACCGGACAACTTGCTGGAAACGCTTCACAGCGCTTCCATTGATGAAGAACACCGTACTCTTATGAGTACGGTGATTGAGAAGGTCCGGTCCACCAAAAGCGGATTGACCGAAGCCTACGCTAGCCTTCTAATAGGCTTTGAGGTAAGTAATAAAATTGTGAGAGAATATCACCGTGTAGGCAGTAGCCCCTGATGCTCTGTTTGGTGTTCGGAAAGAAAAGCTGAACAAAGGATCAAATAATATTCGTAGGAGTCTAATATAAGATGTCTATGTGAATAAGCAGGCGTCGCTGCTGGCCGCTGCCGATCGTACTGCAGAGATCTCTGGACTAAAGCAGGACCTGGAGCGGACCGAGGGAGAGCTCGTCCTCGTGAAGAGGCAGCTGGAGGAAAGTCAAGGTACGAAATTCCCTACCTGTATACTTATTAAGGATAAATGGTTTCTGCTGATAAAAGCGTCATGAACTTTTATAGGGGCCACGATTGAAGTGGTGGCCCTTAAGAAGGCGCTGGCCGAGGCCGAAGATAAAGCGGCCAAGGAACGTGTCGCGCACGAGAAGTAAGAGGCCCGGGTCAGCGAGGTCCAGCAAGAGCTCCAGGATTTCGTCCAGAAATATCAATCCTTGGAGCGTGACTCTAAGACGCAAGAGTCCGAGCTTTCTAAGGCCCTCCAGAGCGCGCAGGACGCCAAAGCCGAAGCCAGAAGGCCCTCCAGGAGGTCTAGGTGGCCAAGAAGATTGCGGCAGGTAAGGCATTCGTTATGCAAAGCAAGCATGTGAAGGAGACATTCTTTTTACTTACCCGAATTTGGAGTTCTCCAGGAGCGTTCGCAGATCTGCCGTGCAGCATATCTGATGCCACTGAGTTCTACCGAGCCAAAGAAGGGAGCTCAACAGAGAAGTTGTTCTAGTCTCAATATCTTGGGATAGAGCATCCGATGCCCTTGAGCGACCAGCTGAAGCAACTGGTCGAGCTGCAAAAGGCAGCCGAACTGGCCATGAAGGACCTCATAGTCCGGCTATGGCCTGCCGAGCCTATGCCCAGCAGCTACTTCGGTCTCGTGAAGCGGCTTGTAAGTGCCTGCCCCCGAATTGGAAGTCATAAAGCGGTCGGTTTGTATTGAAGTTGCGGGGATGGCCTTTGCCCGTGCAAAGAAGCATTGGGACAAGATGGACGCCACGACGCTGATGACCGAGGGGCCACCGAAGGGCAAGGAGCACCGCCGGCCCGAAAATTATTATGACAGTGTCCTGAAGGGCTCCGCCTTGTGGCGGAACAATGTACTAAGGATGTAATCTTTGAATGAATGCACTCATTTTATCCTGTAATATGAAACAAGTTCATTTGTGCAATATAATGCTTGTTGATTTGAAATTTTACCTCCTGTGCGGCCGTTTACAAAATCTGAGAGTTGGCCAGTCGTCGGCTTCTGCCCCCATGTAACTAGTACAGGGGTGTACAGGATAAATCTAAGCACTCTTTATCCAAGTTTTTGGTCCTTTAAGGAGGTGTTTAGCGCAACGAACAAGGCAATCAGACTATACCGCTTTATCACCCTCACTTATCCATAGAAGTTCTATAATTTTAAATTTTGGCGTAGCCCCTGGTATTCGGAAGGCCGAACTTGGGGCGTTATACACGCCTAAATCGGACAAAGACCGATTCCTCGCATGAAGCGGAAAAAATCTTTAATGATTTGAAACCTTACGAACAGCGACCAGCTCTCACCGCATCATGACAGTCAGTTTTTGGCTTTCTCTACTGAGGTGCTCGTCCGGAAGAATCGGGACACAATTGCAGTAGTTCTCCCTTTACTACCCTAGCCGATATAGCAGAACGTAGGGTAGCAAGCACAGAAGCAGGGCAACCCAACTATTGACCCAAGACATGATTCAGAGCTGATGCATATAATGCTATAAGTTTGGGGTGCCGCACTGTCAAAAGTGTTCGGACTTTCTTGCCATGTTATGGGGTACACTGAAGCCCCTGGCGAATTGAATGTACCAGAATGTACGGGTGCAATTTGTAATAAATAAACAGTCAAGGAAAAAAAGAAATGTAGTAATAAGCTGACGCTGTTTATTTTCCATTGTTATTTGAATGATACGTCAAGGCGTATGTATACAAGTAGTGCGATAAGCAACACTACTAGAAAAACGGCTATAGCTATATGAACATTAATGGCGCACCCTATATGTGGTGCGCCACTGCTATATAGCAGTGGCGCACCACATATAGGTACGCCATTAAACTCCAAATACTAATGACGCACCACATCCATGGTGCGCCACTACTAACAATTTTTTTTATTTTTTTTCAAAACTAGTAATGGCGCATCATGGGATAGTGCGCCATTACTAGTTAAACTAGTAATGCCGCACCACACCCTCGGTGCGCCACTACTAACAATTTTTTTTTTCAAAACTAGTAATGGCGCACCAGGGGATAGTGCGCCATTACTAGTTTTAACTAGTAATGACGCACCACACCCACGGTGCACCATTACTAACTTTGACCAAAAATTCCACCGAATGCACCCCCCCGTGGACCGCCTTTTCAGTTTAAAATAAAATAAAAGGAAATGATGGAAATGTCAGAAAAATAAAAGAAAATAAGTTTCCCATGTGATATGTGGTATACTTGTTGGGAAAATTTACAAATATGAATTTCGACTTTATTTGCAAAATCTCTCTGGAATTTGTAAAATGGGCATAACTTTTGCATACGAACTCAGATTAAAAAGTTTTTATATGGAAAATCATCTAATCGAAAAGTTACATTTGCATTGAACTAGGGGAACCCTGTTCAAGATTTTTAGAATCCCCAAAAACCTAACAGAATAAAAGATACGGGGCTTTTAAGATCTAGAGGGGGGAATGGAAAAAAATTCAAACTTACTAGTGGCGCACCATTTGCTAGGTGCGCCACTAGTAACAGAAACAAAAATTGGTTTCAATTTTTTGTGGACTTTTTTTTCATAATATGATACGTAATATGACCGGAAAGTTTGAAATATTTTTCAAAAATTCATCATACTCATGTACATGAACAAAGTCCTAGACATCAACAAGGTTTAATATGATTGATATGATAGATATATCAACAATTGCCTGTTTAGTGAGGTGGTGCTGGGGTTGGATTGAACTGCGAAGTTAAGTGTGCTCGGGCTGGAGTAGTGTGAGGATGGGTGACCTTCTGGGAAGTTTGATCACTTAGTGCTATTTGACTTGAGATTAAGCATATTGACCCGAGATTAAGCCATAGTGACCCGAGATTAAGAAAAACGAAAAAATTGAAAAAAAGTTGAAAAAAAATTCTGAAAAATATTTGAAAAAAATTGTTAGTAATGGCGCACTTATATGTGGTGCGCCATTACTAAGTCAGATAGTAATAGCGCACTTCTACGCATACTAATGGCGCACTATAGGGCGCCATTACTATCTGTGATAGTAATGGCGCACCAAATGTGCGCCATTAGTATTTGTTACTAGTGGCGTGATAATAGTGGCGCACCTGTAGTGCGCCATTAATGGCCAAAATAGGTGCGCCACTAATTAGCCTTTTCCTAGTAGTGCAAATAGGGCTATTTGACGTGCCCTAACCAAGAGCGAGCTGCGTGTGGGTATGTAAAACAGGTATTGTCGTGGTTCTAAGACTGACAGTAGAAAGGGGGTAGGTATGGAGAGGCAGGATCTCAGCTATGGTGAAGGTGTACACACGAGGTTTACGAATTCAGGCCCTTCTCAGTCGAAGTAACAGCCCTACGTCTCGGTGCCCAGAGGCGGTCGATTGGATTATATGTGTGATGTTGCAAGGGGTGCGAACCCTCGTGCCAGAGGAGGGGGGTGGCTTTTATAGAGTACGCCAGGACCCCCATCGCCCTCCATTACAAGGGACTTAATGTACATAAAGTGAGGGCGTTATTGGTAACGCCAGCCTTAAGTGTTGTTAATGACCTTAAAGACTACAGAGTGAACGCCGGCCCGTTGTAATGCTGAGTGACTCCTGGTCTTCGGTAGGTCGAGTGATTCTCTGGATGGTCGAGTGACAGTAGGTAGGAGGACTCCCGAGTGACATGATTGTCGAGTGGATTGCACTCGACATATTCGACTAGGGGTCTCTTGCTTCCTCTTGGACTTCTTATCTTCTAGGGTAGTGACCTTGGGTAGGACGTGTAGGTCAGGCCTATGACCCTACCCCAGGTCTGTATCCTCATCAGTAGCCCCCGAATGGATTAAGGTTCGAGTGGAAAGTAGGTTGAAGTTGAACTTGTTCTTAGCTTTGCACCTTCCCGAGCGTTTTCTGCAAGAAGGAAAACTCACGTTGGTACTTCAGCGTCGACTCAGCCGCCTTGATCCATTCAGAGAGTTGTCGACTGAACTTGTGGCATTGTCTGCCGAGTGTTGTATTAGAGTGCAGGATCTTGGGCGCGATTGACTGCTGTGTATCCCGAATTTCACGGGATACAAAATTTTGGGGAAGCGCGCGGGACGAGGAGCGCCGAAGCGGGCGGAGCGGATAAACAGTGATGCCTCGATTTTCACGCCGCCTTTTTCGCCACGTACGTTGCACGCGACTGTTGCGGAATTTGACAGGATTGCCTGGTCCCACGCGTCACTCACTCGGAAGCAACCCTTTATAAGACGACGGGGCTGATGCGTCTGCACTGTGCACGCCTGTTTTTCCCTGTTCTTCCTCCGATCTCCATCGCGCCCAGCTCTTCCGCTCTCGATGCTGCCGCTCTGCCGCCATGGTGAAGGACAAGATGGCGGCGCTAGAGCGTGCAAAGAAGGCGACGGGGTCGGCAAAAGGAAGAAGCAGAACCACGGGTCGTCATCACGCGTGGGGCTACCACCAGGCTGGATCCAGGGCGATTGGATCTGGTCTTTGCTTCAGCAGGAAGATCTGGACGAGCTGGCGGAGTCCGGACTGATCGCCAAGGGAGCAGCAAGGCTGCCGGAGGGGGAGATGGAGCCTCAACCTCGACCAGGCGAGTGTGTACTACTCACCACCCACGTCGACCGAGGTTTTTCGCTTCCTCCGCACCCCTTCTTCCAGGGATTCCTGAATTTCTTTGGTGCTCAACTACACAATTTTTCTCCCAACACCATCATGTATCTGGCCGCGTTTGTGTCGATGTGTGAAAACTTCTTGGGGTGTCGACCGCACTGGGGTCTTTTCAAACACATCTTCACCAACCGATCCCAGTCGGTCAAAAAGGCAAAGTCGAGTGACTCAAAGACCCATGTCATCCAGATGTGTGGGGGTTTAGGTATCCAGAAAAGGCATAGGAGCTATGACTATCCCTGAATCGGTTAGAGGCTGGCAGTCGACCTGGCTCTACTGCCAGGACGTCCCAGGTCCAGGTCAGTTGACTGGCCTTCCTCACTTCACATTCGACCGCTTTCAGACTCTTTCTCCACTCAAAGTGATTGCTGCTGAGAACGTGGAGACGAAGATGTTGGTGGAGAAAGTGGTCCAACTTATCAATGAGGGTGTCACCGGCCTGGACCTGCTGGAAGTGTTCCTCAGTCGACGCATCCAGCCCCTTCAGGCTCGTGATCATCCTATGTGGTTTTACTCCGGACCCAAAGACACTGCTCGGGTCCACCCAGGGGAAGTGTCGTCCAAGACTGTGGCTATGTGGTTGAACAGTATCACAGGAAATCAGGACAACCCCAGAGGATCCAGGCGAGTCATCCCCTTCAGAGACGACAATCCACCCGACAAGGTATGCTCTTTTATTCCGACTGCCTGGCGTATATGTCCCGACTGCACTTGATGTCGACTGACATTTACTCGACTTTTTGTCTTGTAGGTTTTTACTGAGATGTATTCGATGTCCAACGGCGAACAAGCCCTGGAGCAGGGCCAGGAGGGAGAGGCCAGCGCAGAAGAGAGTGGCGACTGGGAGTCTTCGGATGAAGAGGAGGAGGAGGAGGAGAGCGAGGAGTCAGACGATGAGGAAGAAGTCGACTCGCCGCCGCGTTTCGAGCACCGATCCAAGAAGCAACACGACCTAGCGGGCGGGCGCGGGAAGAACGTGGCTCCGAGTACCCATGCTTAGAAGCGCACTAGGACGTCGACTCCGGAGCCGACGGATAAGGGCGCCAAGCAGCTCAAGGTTGCTCCTCCCAAGGCTCGGAAGACTTTGCCGCGGATCAAGATGGACGTCCCTATCGGTGTACTAGAGTAGGGGTACCCTAGTATCCCAACTTGTGCACGGGCAGTCGCAGCACCCCCCGGCAAGGCTTGCCGGGCGACCGCCAAGGTCCTCCATGGTTCCTTTGGAGCCATTCAAGAACAAAGTATTCAAGCCAAGGAGACGAGGCCCTGGAAAGAGGAGCTTGCCGGGAATGCCAACCAAGGCATCTCAAGGAATTTGCCGCGACGCGCCACGCGTCCCGGCGAGGCCCGGTGAGCGACAAGCTTCCGGACGCGACAAGACAACGACCGCGGCAAGGCGCTTGCCGCGGCAAGCTACCACTCTGTACCCATGCTCCAGCACATCCACCAACGTGTCACCCTGGGACCTTTCCAGGCGCGCGTGGCACGAGGCTGTGCAGCCAGCGGTGTGCGGTGGCAAGCGGCACTGACAAGATTGTCATCGTGGCAAGCGGTGGCGTCCCTGACGGTCCCTTTTTGCACTATTTGGGCAACGCAGACGGGCATTTAATGCCTTTGTCCCCTGCCGTCAGGGTTAGGTATGATACACTGTACAGGTATTTGTACCAACCGTAACACCTTTCCATTTTTACCCTTGTCTACGTTGCCACCTGTCGGTGACCCCTTGAGCATATAAAAGGAGGCCCATGCGCAACGTAGAGGGGGGTTCGAAGGCAGAAAAACACTCACGCTCGGTCTCGTTAGCAGCTAGTGTGTACTGTAGCACTCAGCGCTCCCGAACAAGAACTCAATACACTCAGACATGCAGCAGTAGGAGTATTATCTCTCCGGAGAGCTCCGAAGCTGGGTAAACTGCTCGTGTGCTTCGCCTCAATCCGCTCTTCGCGCGACCTCCGCCCCCCGCCGAACCGAAAGGGGCTCGGTCCGCCGGTTCCATAGGTATCCGTGGAGCAGTTTCCCCGACATCTTTGGCGCGCCAGGTAGGGGGCGTCGAGGTTATGTGAACCTGATCCGACGTTCACACGAGCTAGATCTTCATCTTCTTCATCGACATGCCGCCAAAGAAGAAGGCTTCGGAGGTGGCTGCTCCGTCCGCATCGATCCCACCACCACCGGAGCAAACGGGTGGTGGGGTAGATGCCGGCGGAAGAACGGGTGTCGACGAGGGAGCTCACGGTGCTGCCAGGTCCAAGGACAAGGCTGCGCAGACCTCGGCGTCTGTACATGCACCGCGCCCATCTCAGGAGGCGCGGGACCGACATCGTCATGGTACTCGCGGTACCATACATTCGTTGGACCAAGATCGAGCCGGTGGATCTCGGGGTGCTCAAGACCAGCATGCACGCCAACATGCTGGCACGAGTGAGACACGGTCGCCAGGACGGGATACTGCTCCTTCTAACATAGTTAGAAGTCCGAGCATACCCTGCTCCTCGCACCGTTCGCCACTGCCACCCACCACTTCGGCAGAAGCTCTGGCACGAGCTCAAGTGCTCTTAGATTACCCTCCAACGGCAGACAAGATCGACGAATGGAGGGCCACCATTCAAAGTCTCATCGGCTTCGCCAACGGCGACACCCCACGACAGCCGAGTACATCGCAGCCGCGGCAAGACTGCCAGGCGCGAGCTGATGGCGACAAAACCAGTGGGGGTGCAACCACCGTGCACTCTCCGCCCCAAAGGCCAAGATCGCCGACTCGCCGGATCTACCTCGACAGCGACTCCACCGCATCATCAGATCCACGAGCTCGTCGCGATCAGCGCCAAGTTCTTCACGAACGACAGCAAGAAGACGCTCGTACTTGCATCGAGCGCCTAAGAGAAGCGTGGCATCAATCGGACCAGCGCGCTGGGCCCTCTGTCGACATGCATGCGCCAGGGGAACCAGGCGACTTGCCGTACGCGGGAGGTTGCCCTGCGTTCACTCGTGAGCTGCGGCAAGTCCAGTGGCCCAGCACGAAGAATTTCAAGCCACACGTACCAGAGAAGTGCGACGGCAAGTCGCATCCGTCGGAGTTCCTCAGCATCTACACCATCACGGTGCAAGCTGCCGGGGGCGGGATGACAAGATCCTTGCCAACTACTTCCCGCTGGTGCTCAAGCCCAATGTCAGGTCCTGGCTCATGCACTTGACGGATAACTCCATATCCTCCTGGGCAGACCTATGCCATCAGTTTGTCGGCGCCTTTACAAGCGGCCACAAACCTCATGGCCAAGAGAGCGACCTTCATCTGCTCGCCCAGAAGGAAGGAGAGCCCCTGTGCAAGTACATTCAGAGGTTCAGCCGTGTACAACACAACATCCTAGATGTCCACCCTGCCGCGGTCATCAGCGCGTTCCATCAGAACGTGCGAAACCGCAGGATGCGGGAGGAGATGGCGATGTGCAAGATCAAAGACGTCAGTGAGCTATATGCCCTGGCCGACAAGTGTGCACGTGCTGAGGAAGGGAGGAAACTCCCCGGAGAGAATACGGGAGCAGGAGGATCTGACAGCGAGGATGCTGCCCCGGCAAAGAAAAACCAGCGGCGGAACAACAGGAAGAAGAAAGGCAAATATGTGCTAGTCGTTGAGTAGTCCGGCAATGGAGGTGGCGCCGAGAAAGCCAAAGCTGGTAGCTCCGGCAAGGAGATTGCCGCATGCACCAACTGCCGGGCTGTGGCGGTTGCCGACAAGCAGGACGGCACCAACAAGCAGTACTGCAAGATCCACCGCACCAAGGGCCATGACCTCCAGAGCTGCAAGAAGGTCGAGCAGCTTGTCGAGCAGCAAAAGGCTGAATACGAGCGACGTGACAAGGAGAAGGCCCAAGAAGGTACTGGGGGATCCGGCAAGAAACGCCCCGGCCGAGGAGGACGCCGCGGTAAGGCCAAGCAGCGGCAAGGAGATAGACCTCCCCGCGGCCGCGACAAGGATGAAGATGACGACGACGATGAAGATATGGATGATGACGAGACCAGTGAGCAGGAGTTTTAGAAAGCCACAGAGGTCTTGTGCGTTGACGGCGGTGCCTCTCTGCATACTTCACACCGCCAGTTCAAGCAGTGGGTGCGGGAAGTCAATGCGGCAGAACCACCCGTCGAGTCACGCAAGCCTCTGAAATGGTCCAGCACGCCTATCATCTTTGATATTGAGGACCACCCTGATCGCATAACTGCGGTCGGGTGCTTGCCGATGTTGGTTTCACCAACTATCCGCAACCTCAAAGTCACTAAGATGCTAGTTGACGGCGGGGCCGGCTTGAACCTGATCTCCTCCGCGGTACTCCAGAAACTCCAGATCCCTGACAACGAGCTCGAAGAGAGCGGCACATTCCAAGGAATCAATCTGAGAAGGAGCAAGCCGAAGGGAAAGATCACGTTGCCGATGACATTTGGCGGTGAGTTGAACTTCAGGACTGAGAGGGTCACTTTTGACGTTGCTGACTTTCCATTGCCTTACAATGGGATACTCGGCCGTCCAGCACTCGCCAAATTCATGGCAGCCTCTCACTATGCATACAACATGCTGAAGATGCTAGGCCCGATAAGTGTAATCTCTGTCCCTGGCGACAAGAAGGATGCTCTTATCTGCGCCGACAAGATCTACCGGGAAGCGTCAGCCGCAACAAATCGCAAGTCACTTGCCGTTGAAGCTCCCAGGGGGAAGAAGAAGACCAAGTCCGGCAAGAGTTCTGATGCCCACTCCGGCAAGCGCACCTCTTCGGAGTGCTGCGCTACCGTCGAGGATGCACCATCGAGCTCCACCGGCAAGCGTAAGAAGACAATGGTAGCTCCGCCAGAGACCAAGAAGGTGTCCGCCAAGGAGGACGGCACTGGTGGTACCTTCACCATCAGTGCCACTCTCGACCCTAAATAGGAAAGCGCGCTCATTGCTTTCCTGCGGGCGAATGTCGACGTGTTTGCGTGGCAACCGTCTGACATCCCCGGTGTTCCCAGGAAAGTAATCGAGCACCATCTTGCCGTCTGTCCTCATGCGCAGCCCGTCAAGCAGAAGGTCAGGAAACAAGCAGTGGAGCGCCAAGAATTCATCGCAGAAGAAATCAAGAAATTGGAAGCAGCAGGCCTTGTCAGAGGAGTGCTCCATCCTACGTGGTTGGCCAATCCTGTAGTCGTGCGCAAGGCAAACGGGAAATGGAGGCTTTGTATCGACTTTACCGGTGTCAATAAAGCTTGTCCCAAAGACCCATTTCCCTTACCGCGCATTGACCAGATTGTTAACTCCACGGCTGGATGTGACTTGCTTTCATTTCTTGACGCATATTCAGGATACCATCAGATTTTCATGGCAGAAGAGGATGAAGAGAAGACCGCATTCATCACTCCATGTGGCACATACTGTTTCATACGGATGCCTTTCGGTTTAAAGAATGCTGGTTCAACATTTGCAAGGGTAGTCCATGACGCTTTTGAGCCACAAATGCACAGAAATGTGGAAGCCTACATGGATGACATAGTGGTCAAGAGCAAGGACAAGGCAACTCTGATTCAGGATTTAGACGAAACCTTTGCAAATCTGCGCAAGATAAACCTCAAGCTTAACCCCGAGAAGTGTGTGTTTGGAGTCCCCTCCGGCAAGCTTCTCGGGTTCTTCGTGTCTTAGCGGGGAATTGAAGCCAATCCCGACAAGATAAAGGCCATTGAGCAGATTGAAGCACCAAAGCGCATCAAGGATGTACGAAGACTTGCCGGTTGCGTGGCTGCTCTCAGCAGGTTTATCTCTAGGTCTGCTGAGCGCGCCCTGCCGTTTTTCAAAATACTGAAAAAGGCAGGTCCAATGAAATGGACTCCGGAAGCGGAGGCTGCGCTGCAGGACTTAAAGAGATACCTGTCCTCCACTCCAACACTTATCGCACCTAAGCCACAAGAAAAGTTGCTGCTGTATATAGCGGCAACCAATCAAGTGGTTAGTGCTGCGTTAGTAGCGAAGAGGGAGGCGGATGATGAGCCAGCAACCATGGCAGATGCATCCAGCGACAAGCAGGGGACTTCACCGACAAGCTCTGGTCCCGACAAAGATGGATCTGCGTAGGCGCGTGAGGAGATACAGAAGAGAATGGTGCAGCGCCCAGTTTACTTTGTCAGTTCCCTTCTGCAGGGGGCTAGGTCAAGGTACTCTGGTGTGCAGAAATTGCTTTTCGGCCTTCTCATGGCCTCGAGAAAGCTGCGCCATTACTTCCAAGCACATGAGATCACAGTTGTCACTCGTTTTCTGCTGAAGAGGATACTGCAGAATCCAGAAGCAACAGGCAGGATTGTCGAGTGGGCACTGGAACTGTCAAGCTTTGGCCTCAAGTTTGAGAGCACTTCAACTATCCAAAGCAGAGCATTGGCAGAATTCATAGCAGAATGGACGCCAACACCAGATGAAGAAATTCCAGAAACAAGCTTCCCCATCAACGAAGCAAGCAAAGAGTGGCTGATGTACTTTGATGGTGCCTTCTCGCTGAAAGGAGCCGGTGCGGGTGTGCTACTTGTTGCGCCCACCGGAGAGCACCTCAAGTACGTAGTCCAGATGCACTTTCCCAAGGAGCAAGCAACGAACAATACCGCAGAGTATGAAGGTTTGCTTGCCGGTCTCAGGATCGCAGCGGACCTTGGGATCAAGAAGCTCATTGTCAGGGGTGACTCGCAGCTTGTCGTCCGCCAAGTGAACAAGAATTATCAGAGTCCATTGATGGAAGCTTATGTTGATGAAGTGAGAAAGTTAGAAGAGCACTTTGACGGCCTACAGATGGAGCATGTTCCAAGAGCTCAGATCGACATTGCCGATGGCCTGTCGAAGTGCACCGCACTTAAGTTACCTGTGGAACTAGGGATCTTTGTGCTCAAACTGACTCAACCGTCTGTAACGCCATCAACTGGACAGAGCAAGAAGAGGAAGTTGATTTTTGGTGACTATTTTCTGGCAGAGCTCCCCGAAGCCGCCGCCAAGAAGGTCCCCAAGATCAACACCAAGGGTCCTGAGGAGCAGTCTGCTCCGGCAAGCCCTAGGGTTTGTTCCGTTGAAGCAGACGCTCCCGACAAGTTTTGCTCCGGCAAGCTTGCCAGGGAACGTCAAGCTCCGGCTGAGCCGTAGGTTCTCGCCATAGAAGCGGATGTTCCCGCAGCAGCAGATGTGCCTTTAGTCCTTGTTGTCGAGCCACAAGCTCCAGCATGGGCACAACAGATTGTCCATTTCCTTCAGACAGGAGAACTTCCCGAAGAGCAAGAAGAAGTAGAAAGAGTAGACCGGTAGTCAAGTATGTACCAGTTTGTCAACAACACACTGTACAGAAGAAGACTCAACGGTGTGAAATTGAAGTGTATTCACCGGGAAGATGGACAAAAGCTGTTGGCAGAGATACATGGAGGCATATGTGGTCACCACATTGGCGCAAGAGCGCTTGCCGGCAAAGCATTCCGGCAAGGTTTCTTGTGGCCGACAGCCCTCCAGGATGCAACTCCACAAGTAACCAAGTGTGAAGCATGCCAGTTCCATTCCAAGCAGATACACCAGCCAGCTCAAGCTCTCCAGACGATCCCTTTATCCTGGCCATTTTCGGTCTGGGGGCTCGACATCCTCGGCCCCTTTCCCCGAGCTGTCGGGGGCTTTGAGTACTTGTATGTTGCAATCGACAAGTTCACAAAGTGGCCGAAAGTGGAAGCAGTGAGGAAGGTGACAGCACAATCAGCAGTCAAGTTCTTCAGGTCGATTGTTTGCCGCTTCGGGATCCCTAACAGGATCATCACCGACAATGGCACGCAATTCACGAGCCGCACCTTCATGCAGTACGTCCAAGATCTTGGCGCCAAGGTCTGCTTCGCTTCTGCTGCTCATCCGAGAAGCAACGGTCAAGCAGAGAGGGCAAATGCTGAAGTGCTGCGCGGGCTCAAGACCAGGAATTTCGATAGGCTGCGCAAGTGCGGAAAGAACTGGATTGAGGAGCTGCCGGTGGTTCTTTGGTCGATCAGGACGACGCCAAATCGAGCCACTGGCCAGACACCTTTTGCTCTAGTCTATGGAGCGGAGGCAGTTCTCCCCACAGAACTCGTATACGGGTCACCTCGAGTACTCGCTTATGATGAGCTTGAGCAAGAGCAGCTGCGACAAGATGACGCGCTGCTCCTTGAGGAAGACCGTCTTTAGGCTGCTGTACGAGCTGCTCGATACCAGCAAGCTTTGCGCCGCTACCATAGCCGCAAAGTTAATGCCAGAAGTTTCGAGGAAGGCGACCTTGTTCTTCGGCGCGTTCAGTCCGCCAAGAGTTCCAACAAGTTGACGCCAAAGTGGGAAGGCCCTTATCGGGTAAAACGAGTCACTAGGCCTGGCGCTGTCTGCCTTGAGGCCGAAGATGGCACTCCGGTGAGCAACTCCTGGAACATTGAGCATCTTTGTAAGTTTTACCCGTAAGGCGCGGTTGCCAGAACCTATTCCGGCGACCAGCTTTTGTACAAGTCTTGCCGATGTTGCATTTAATCCTTTGTACAAAGCCGGGCACAGACCCCGTGCATAAGTAAAGCTCATGTGCTCCGCATATCTTGTCAATTTCATGCTTTCTATTTTTTGCATGTGTTATCTGACACTTTGTGCAGCGCCTACCCCCGGTAAGCAATAACGAGCCGGAAGGCTCCATATCTTTATTTTCTCTTCTTTCTTTTTCTCAAAGAAAGGAAGGTTCCCTCGCCCACAAGTTTGCCGGGGGGAAAGGAGAAGATAATGGTGTGGACCAGGCGTCGTTCAAGAAAGTTTCGCCTTACCGGGACGCAAACGGCAAAAAAGCTAAGTTGCCAAAGTTTGAGCAATCAGTTTTAAAAAATTTAAGTTATCTTCCTCGAACGACCGTGCTTTGTATGGAAAACCTGTGCGCGGAGGAACCAACTCGTAGCTAGTTCCGCCCTTACTTTGTTTCGAGTCCGCTCAACAACTTAAGTGAGCTGCGACTAGTTGCGACAAGGTTTCTTGTCGGTGGCGGCACCGCCAGCAGGCTGCTGACGTCCCGCACACAGCGCTCGCGGCTAAGGTGCCTGCACCGACAAGTTCCCTAAAAGTGTAGGGCAAAAACATACAAAGGAAGGAATCAAGTAAAGGAAATAACATAGCAATCGATACCCAAAATAGAGTTATATTACAAGATAGCTTGTCGCAGCTCTAACAAATTGTTTTCATAACATGACCAGCAGCGACAAGAAAAGGAGAAAACGGGTGGCCTAATCTACGCGATCACCCTCAACCCTCTTGATCCCGCTCACCTTGTCCACAATGGGTGCGACAAGGGTCTTGAGCGCTTCCAGGTCAGCATCCGGCGGCAAGGTCTTGAGGACGTTGGTGAGGTTGAGGCCTGGGTTGCGGAAGGCCACCTTCACCAACACCTTTTGAAGAGCTCCCGCGCAGATCTTGCGCGACTCGTCGGCCAGCTGCTTTGGGATCTTCTCCCGGAGTCGCTGGAGGGCCGTCACCACGCCTCTGAAGAACAAGCTGAGCTTGGCGCTGGGTTGGAGGTTCTCATCGGAGGAATAGCCGAGATCCTCCATCCCCAGCTGCGCCAGCTCCCTGTCGATGGTTGCGGCAACGTCCACGAGACCCTCCGTCCAATGCTCCACATTCTCCTTAAAAGTGTTCTGGGCGGCAGCAGCACTCGCCAGCAGCGCCTCGTCGGCCTTGATCTTCTCCTTCAAGGCCACCTCCTTCTCCCTGGCGCCGTCCAGCGTCTTGGTCAAAGTAGTCAGCTTCACTCAAGATCTGCGTTGGAGTCCTTGGCGGCGCTAAGCTCCTTGCCCTTCTCGGCGAGACAACCCTGCAACTTGCCAAGGTTGTAGGCGTCCTTCTCGCGCTCACGCTTGAGCGCAGCAAGCTCTTCACCGCTCGCCTTGAGATCGGCCTCCAGCTGCGCCACCTTCGTCTCCAGCTCCTTCTTGGCGGCCTTGGCAGCTGCGGCAGCATCCTCTGCTTCCTTGAGAGCCCTGCCGAATGTTTGCTCACGCGCAGCAAGCTCCTCCTCGTGGCTGTCAAGGTTGACCTTCCGCTGCGCCAACTCGCCCTCCCGTGCAGATAGATTCTCGGCGGCGAGCCGCTGTTGCTCTTCAACTTCAGCCTTCTCGAGGAGGAAGGCTTTCCGCTCCTCGGCGAGTTGCTCTCGCTCCTCTGCCAGGGACCGGAGAGCTTCCTGGTTAAGACACGGAGCTCCTCCGCGCGCTTCTCGATGTCCACTCCCGCCTTCGCGGCAAGCGCTTCTCGGGATTCCAGCTTGGCCTGCCGAGTGCGGTAGAGCGACACCAGCTTCCGTAGCAGCCGCTCCTCCTTAGACTCGCCGCTACTGCTGCTCGGCGCGTCAACCAGCGTCAGCCCAGCGGAGGCGAGCACCTATCCATCCAAGATTTCTCCTTCGACCGGCGGACTGGAGCTTGACGCCCAGGGGAGCTTGATGAAGACACCATCGCCGGCCTTCAAATAGGCGCCGGACTGGGGCTCTTCGGAGCCTGACGCTGCGGCAGCGGCGGAGGGATCGGCGGTCGGCATAGCGCCTGGTGCTCCTGCGGCCTCGGGGCCATCAGTGCGATCGCCAGACCCCTCGCTAGCTTTTGCGGCGGCAGCTTTGGCGGCCTCTTCACCGGCGAGATCATCAGCGCCAACTGCTTCTTCGGTGGCAGCGGCGTTGTCGGTATTGCCGCGCGCGTTCTCCTCGCCGGCGACCTCGGTCTCCATCGGCTCCGTGGCAGAGGGATCTGACGGCCGGAAAAGGGAGAAAAATCAAGCAAATATCCAAAAAAGGAAATCAGAAGAAGAAGAACCCAAAGGAAGTTTTCAAGCAAGAGGTTTACCTGTACTGGGTTCTACAGTCGTGGTCTCCACCACCGGGGGGTCGCTGGTGCTGTCCCTTGCCGGAGAACTCTCCCTTGCGGAGACTTCTCCCTTACCGGAGAATACTCCCTTCCCGGAGAATGCTCCCTTGCCGGGGTACCCTCCCCTGGCGATGTAGTCGAAGCAGATGGCATGTCGGGGGCGGCTTCCGAGCGCTCCTGGTGAGGCTGCTCTGCTCCTACGCAAACCATTAGTCAGATTTCAGCAAAGAAAGAGCACCCATATACGCATAACAACGGGAAGTAAAAGATATACTTACACTGGGGGCTGTGCTGGGGGCTGCTTTGGGGAGTAGTTGCCGGGTCCGGCAAGGTGGTCTCGAACACACACCCCGTTGTCGTAGTGGGTTCGTCCTCGATGACAATCACCGGGACCTTGGCTCTCTTCGCCGCTCTGTGGGCCAGAGTCCTGAAAAGGAATGGGTTCGGAGTAAAGCAAATCAGATACAAGACAAAACAACAAGAATTGAAGAACTACAAGTACAGCAAAGAATCTTACTCTTCTTCTTCCTCGTCAGAGCTGAGCGCGGAGAGGTCAAAGTCCGACTCACCTCCGGCGCAACGAGGCGGAGGAGTAGGTTCCCTTAGCCGCTTGGCGGGGGCAGTGGCGGTGGTCTGAGACGGCACAGCTCCGGCCGCTGCCGCGACGTGAGAGGCGGCAGGAGCAGAAGCGGTGGTCCAGGAGGACCCCGCTCCAGTTGCCGCAGCGGCGTGAGGCGCTCCCGCGGCAACAGTGCTTGCCACGGCGGAGCGTGTCGCCCGGCGCGGAGGCTGTTGACTCGTCTGCCGCCCTACTACGTCCCCGGCCTTGCGGAGACGCCTTCTTGGTGGAGCTGGGAGCTCTGCTTGCGGCGAGCTATCTGAAGATGAGGAGGAAGAGGAGTTGGTCTTCGACGAGCCGCTCGCACCCTCGGCGGGCTCGCTCGACTCGACTTCAGGCCCGGCAAGCTCTCCCTCATTGGCAAGCCACTCTCGCTCGGCAAGGCTTGCCACCTCTGCTGCCTCTACCTCCTCCACGGTGAATCCAAACTCGCCCGCGGCAGCGGCTGCAGCCGCCTCTTCCAGCCTAGTGGCGATGCGCTGCATCTCCGCGTCGGTGGTGTCGCGAGTAAGGCTTTTCTGTTCATCGGAGCGGACCGGCACTTCTACCAAGACGTCAAAGAACTCCTGCACGACGTCGTCTGCAGGCTCTTGCCAAGTTGGGACAATTCCATGCGAATCGCACAGCGGCATCATTGCACGGATGCGGTCGAGCGAGGAGTTGTTGCACAGCGGAACGACACCCTTCGGCAACCTGAACACTTAGGGATCTTGAGGGTCGTGCTTGAACAGTTCCTGGAGCATTGCGTCCAGTTCCAGGACAGTGAAGTTGAAGTTGAGGCCCGGGCGCAGCCTCATGATGTCCGCCGCATTCTGGAACTCCCAGGCGGGTCTCCTCCTCTCCTGCAGGGGGGCGATGTGGCGGCGAAGAAAATCTGCGCCAACGGCGCCTACGGTGAGCCCGGCAAGCCTGAGGCGTAGGATCCGGGTCACGGCAATCTTCAGCCTATCGTCTTCCGGGGCCACGTTGCTCCAATTGTTGCCGCGCACTACTGGGGCTTGGCGCTGGGCGGTAAACGGCTGCGGGTTCTCCTTGACAATCCAGCACTAGTCTGCTCTCCATTCCTCCAACTTGCCGCGGAGCTCTCCCTCCAGATAAGCTTCCTTCTTGCCAGCTCTCAAGATCCAGGCGATTCCGCCGGATAAAGGCTCTCCTCTCTCAACTCGGGGCATAAAGAAGTGGCGAAAAAGAGCGACATTTGGATAGACTCCGACAAAGTTTTCGCAGAGATGTGCAAAAACTGCCATGGTCAGAACGGCATTGGGGGTGAAGTCAAGGAGTCGGAACCCGTAGGTGTTCATAATGTCGCAGAAAAACTCAGAGAAAGGCGGGCAGAGCCCGCAGTAGAAGAACAACGCGAAGAAGTTATACCCATTCGGAGCCAGTTCCGAAGCGGCGGCTGAGAGTACCTTCGTGCGCGGATGCGCTCGCGTCTTCGTCGACCAGAAGAGGTAGTAATACTCCCTCAGCTCCTTCGCGGCGAGCTTGGGGGGGGGGAAGGTTGCCTGCTCCTTTCGCAGCGCCGCGAGCCGCTGCGCCTCGGTCGACTTCACGACCTTCCCCTTGTTGGCTTTCGGAGCCATGGCGGAGGTGGTGGGGGAGATCGACGACGTTGGTGGTGCTGGTGGCGATGGGGGCGGAGCGCTGCTCTCTTTCAGCTTTGGGAAGAAAAGGGGGAGCGGCGGAGATTTTCTGAGATTGGAATAGCAACCGGCGAGATGGGCGAACTGCCCCTGTTTCCCCTGCTTATAAAGAGGGAGGGGGCGGACGTTCCGTCTTTCTGAATAAAGAAACCACCCACGATCTCTCCCATGACGCCGCATTCAACGCGTGCCATTCAGGGAGGGCGCGGTGGATACGGAGTAGGATACGGCGTAACCCAGGCCGCGCGTGCCCGTGCCCTGTTTTGGGCCTGGCCCAACAGCGCTCGGCACTGTGTGTGGCCCAGGCCCGGTTGCTCCTATCGGTGTACTAGAGTAGGGGTACCCTAGTATCCCGAACTTGTGCACGGGCAATCGCAGCACCCCGCGGCAAGGCTTGCCGGGCGACCGCCAAGGTCCTCCATGGTTCCTTTGGAGCCATTCAAGAACAAAGTATTCAAGCCAAGGAGACGAGGCCCCGGCAAGAGGAGCTTGCTGGGAAGGCCAACCAAGGCATCTCAAGGAATTTGCCGCGACGCGCCACGCGTCCCGGCGAGGCTCGGTGACCGACAAGCTTCCGGACGCGACAAGACAACGACCGCGGCAAGGCGCTTGCCGCGGCAAGCTACCACTCTGTACCCACGCTCCAGCACATCCACCAACATGTCACCCTGGGACCTTTCCAGGCGCGCGTGGCAGGAGGCTGTGCAGCCAACGATGTGCGGTGGCAAGCGGCGCTGACAGGATTGCCATCGTGGCAAGCGGTGGCGTCCCTGACGGTCCCTTTTTGCACTATTTGGGTGATGCAGATGCACATTTAATGCCTTTGTCCCCTGCCGTCAGGGTTAGGTATGATACACTGTACAGGTAGTTGTACCAACCGCAACACCTTTCCATTTTTACCCTTGTCTACGTTACCACCTGTCGGTGACCCCTTGAGCATATAAAAGGAGGCCCATGCGCAACGTAGAGGGGGGTTCGAAGGCAGAAAAACACTCATGCTCGGTCTCATTAGCAGCTAGTGTGTACTGTAGCACTCAGCGCTCCCGAACAAGAACTCAATACACTCAGACATGCAGCAGTAGGAGTATTATCTCTCCGGAGAGCTCCGAAGCTGGGTAAACTGCTCGTGTGCTTCGCCTTGATCTGCTCTTCGCGCGACCTCCGCCCCCCGCCGAACCGAAAGGGGCTCGGTCCGCCGGTCCTATAGGTGTCCGTGGAGCAGTTTCCCCGACAGTCCCTGTGGCTTCGGGGTGAGTATCGCACTTGTGTTTATGCAGACCGACTGAAATTTCTGTTCTGACCAATTGGATCATGTATCTTTCTAGTCCCATCTCTGCTGCTACTGACATGGATATCGATAAGGCACCAGGAGACGAGGAGGCCACCTCTCGGGCTGGTAAGTCCGTTTGACCAGGTTTCTTTTAGTCGAGTGAGTTGTCAATCGACTGAATATCTGATATTTCTCCCTTTCTGTAGTTCTGCAGGAGATCGTTGTGCTCCCTGATGAAGAAGAAGAAGAAGCGCCTCTACAGGAGAGGAGGAAGAAGAGTGGAAGCTCAAGCAGGAGGAGGCTTGAAATTCAAGTCCCTCAGTCAACACCGACGCACGAGGCGGTGGTCGAACGTTTTGGAGAGCCGGTTCGGACCAACGTCACATTCGCCAGCCCGCTGACGACTGATCGTCCGTCGGGATCGACTGCATAGACTCCTGCTGCTCCAGTGCAACTCCACGCGTCTGACCCAGTAACTGCTTCGACTGCCTTGGAGCCATCACTCTTTGCTGCGTATCAGACCCCAGATGACTCGCCAAGTGCCGCTAGGGAAACTCTCCGCCAGGTGAACCTTGTCATGGAACAAGTGAAGGTGATGCACAAGGCTAGTCAGGTGGCTTACAATGCCAGCACTGGCCTTCAGACCAATGTTCAGGTCAGCAAAACTCCGACTGAACTTTTGAATGTTGTTTTATATTCGATCACCCACTAGGGTGTTCCTTTGTTTAGAGTTTAGGAAATCTTCCACTCCACTCGACTTGAGCTGAGTCTCAGTACACTGTTGGATCAGTGGGGGCACGCCGAGTGCACCCACTGGGTGTAGTCCCCGAGACCACGGTCGACTGCTGGCAGTCGACTGAGGTCTTAGAAAGTACTCTCTCTCTCTCTCTCTCTCTCTCTCTCTCTCTCTCTTGGACTCATGCTGGGCAGACCCTGCTGAGTATTGATCTGAACTAGTGGGGGCACGCTAAGTGCACCCACTAGGTGTAGTCCTCGAGACTACTGTTGAATATTCGATTCGGCAGTAGTCTTAGAGTAACTTTTCCCTGTCACTGTCTATTATTTCTGTCGACTGACATATCTCTCTTGCTGACTGCAGAGGTCTTGTGATCTTGGAGCTCGACTTTCCGAGTTAAAGAAGAAGCATATCAGCGTTGAACTTGACCTTGAACTCGCAAAGAAGAATCTCAAGACTGCTCAACAAGAGACGACCATCATGGGAGGTAACCATTCGACTGTCTTGTCTGCTTAGTAGCTCGCCCTTTCCACTGCTTTTTCTTTTAGTCTCTTTGAACCGAGTGACTTCAGAAAAGCAGATGTGCGTAGTGAAAATCGCCAACTACAGGCTCGTCTGAAGAGCGTTGCTTCTTTAGAGAGAATGAAGGAGGCTTTGGAGAAGAAGGACCTGGACCTTGCTGCTGCTCAGAAGGAAGCACGTGAGAAGACGATGCTTGCGGACCAGAAGCTAGCTTCAGTCGGCAAATTGGAGGAGGAGAACGTGAAGTTGAAGACCGCCATCTCGGAAGCTAATCGAGAAGTCGAGCAACTGAGGAAGGACAAGGAGAACCTGACCACTGAAGTTGGCAGCCTCAGAACCAAGACAGACAAGCTAGAGTCCTATCTGGAACAACTTGCCGCGAAACTAGTCATGAAGCTTGAAGGTATGGTCATTCGACTAGTTAATTGTCGTCGACTGAAGTTTGTTGTAATATTGTTGACTAATTGTTTTTTGTGATGGAACAGAACTTTGTCAGGACTTTGAAGCTGAATCCGGGCGGGTCAAGACAGGTCTCGACCCCATCAATTGTCCCGTGAAAGACGATGTTGCGATGGACCTGCTGCGATTGGAATCACGCTTGGATGGTGTAGTTGCTTATCTGGCTCGACTGAAGGCGGCGATGACCCGAGTGGACGCTGAACTCTAGCCTCGGGCGGAACTTTCTTGAGACCTCGAGTTGTTGATGACTCGACTCAATCAGATCCCTGGCCGAGTGCAAGAGTGGATGAAGTCCTCTGCTCGCTGTGGTGCTAATGTCGCCTTGTCATTGGTTCGAGTGCACTACAAGGAGGCTAAAGAAGACAAGTTGGCGGCCCTCAAGGTAGTGAATAGTAAGAAGCAGTCCTTCCAGTCCTTCATGGACAACTTCCTCGAGGCAGCCACTCGTATTGCCGACAGCATCGACCTTGATAGCTTCTGTGATCCAGCCAGCCCTTCTCCTGCCGAGTGACTGAAAAATATTATGCTTAATCTTTATTTCCCTTGTAATGCCGAGTGATTTTGTAATCGTGAAAACTCCTTCGGGCCTAACGCCCGAGTACTTTAATCTGCGATTAGGAACCTTTGGATTTATCTTTGAACATGCTACGTTTATCTTCGAGAGTGAAACTCGTTCTTCTCTCGGATTGGTTTTTGTTCGGTCGACGCAGCTTCTGAAGAAGAATCAGCAGGCGGCCAGTTGGACGAGCCTTAAGCAGCATTGATCAGCTCATCAGCAAGGCACTCAACAATGGTCTTGACGTTCCTGTCAGTAGTTTGCCTTGGCACCAGCCGTTGGACGGGCCTTTGACAATGCACACAATCTAGTCCTTCTTCTTGATGGTGCAGCCCCCCCGGGGGGGTCGTGGTCGACCCTCACCACTCGGCGGGACCGGTCAGCTCGTCAACCAGGCATTCAGCAATGGTCTTGATGTTCCTGAAAGTGTCTCGCCTTGGAGACACGCTCGATCTTGTCCTTCTTCTTGAAGGTGCAACTCCAGAGTGGGGGTCGTTATCGACCCGCACTTTGCTAAGTTCCCGAGCGAGAAGATCAGTTTTCACTCGGGAGGATTTTTAAAACTTAGGCGAGTACTGGACTGCAGCTAAGCCCCCGAGTGGGAGGATTGCTCACCACTTGGTAGGATTTTTCAAACTTAGGCGAGTACTGGACTGCAGCTAAGCCTCCGAGTGGGAGGATTTCTCAACACTCGGTAGGATTTTTCAAACTAAGGCGAGTACTGGACTGCAGCTAAGCCTCAGAGTGGGAGGATTGCTCACCACTCGGTAGGATTTTACAAACTTAGGCGAGTACTGGACTACAACTTGTTGGAAATATGCCCTAGAGGCAATAATAAAAGTGTTATCATTATATTTCTTTGTTCATGATAATAGTCTTTTATTCATGCTATAACTGTATTATCCGGAAATCGTAATACACGTGTGAATACATAGACAACAATATGTCCCTAGTGAGCCACTAGTTGACTAGCTCGTTGTGATCAACAGATAGTCATGGTTTCCTGGCTATGGACATTGGATGTCGTTGATAACGGGATCACATCATTAGGAGAATGATGTGATGGACAAGACCCAATCCTAAGCCTAGCACAGAGATCGTGTAGTTCGTATGCTAAAGCTTTTCTAATGTCAAGTATCTTTTCATTAGACCATGAGATTGTGCAACTCCCGGATACCGTAGGAGTGCTTTGGGTGTACCAAACGTCACAACATAACTGGGTGGCTATAAAGGTGCATTACAGGTATCTCCGAAAGTGTCTGTTGGGTTGGCACGAATCGAGACTGGGATTTGTCACTCCGTGTAAACGGAGAGGTATCTCTGGGCCCACTCGGTAGGACATCACCATAATGTGCACAATGTGACCAAGGGGTTGATCACGGGATGATGTGTTACGGAACGAGTAAAGAGACTTGCCGGTAACAAGATTGAACAAGGTATCGGTATACCGACGATCGAATCGCGGGCAAGTAAAATACCGCTAGACAAAGGGAATTGTATACGGGATCGATTGAGTCCTTGACATCGTGGTTCATCTGATGAGATCATCGTGGAACATGTGGGAGCCAACATGGGTATCCAGATCCTGCTGTTGGTTATTGACCAGAGAACGTCTCGGTCATGTCTGCATGATTCCCGAACCCGTAGGGTCTACACACTTAAGGTTCGATGACGCTAGGGTTATAAAGGAAGTTTGTATGTGGTTACTGAATGTTGTTCGGAGTCCCGGATGAGATCCTGGACGTCATGAGGAGTTCCGAAATGGTCCGGAGGTAAAGATTTATATATGGGAAGTCTTATTTTGGTCACCGGAAAAGTTTCGCACTTTATCGGTATTGTACCGGGAGTGCCGAAAGGGGTCCGGGGGTCCACCGGGGGGGTCCACCTGCCCCGGGGGGCCACATGGGCTGTAGGGGGTGCGCCTTGGCCTATATGGGCCAAGGGCACCAGCCCCAAGAGGCCCATGCGCCAAGGAAACTTGGGGAGGGAAGAGTCCTAAAGGGGGAAGGCACCTCCGAGGTGCCTTGGGGAGGATGGACTCCTCCCCCCTCTTGGCCGCACCCCTTCCTTGGAGGAAGGGGCAAGGCTGCGCCTCCCCCCTATCCCTTGCCCCTATATATAGTGGAGGGGAGGGAGGGCATCCATACCTGAAGCCCAGGTGCCTCCCTCCCTCCCGTGACACCTCCTCCTCTCCCGCAGGTGCTTGGCGAAGCCCTGCAGGATTGCCACGCTCCTCCATCACCACCACGCCGTCGTGCTGCTGCTGGATGGAGTCTTCCTCAACCTCTCCCTCTCTCCTTGCTGGATCACGGCATGGGAGACGTCACCGGGCTGTACGTGTGTTGAACGCGGAGGTGCCGTCCGTTCGGCACTAGGATCTCCGGTGATTTGGATCACGACGAGTACGACTCATTCAACCCCGTTCTCTTGAACGCTTCCGCTTAGTGATCTACAAGGGTATGTAGATGCACTCTCCTTCCCCTCGTTGTTGGTTTCTCCATAGATAGATCTTGGTGACACGTAGGAAAATTTTGAATTTCTGCTACGTTCCCCAACAGTGGCATCATGAGCTAGGTCTATTGCGTAGATTCTTTGCACGAGTAGAACACAAAGTAGTTGTGCGCTTTGATTTTGTTCAATATGCTTACCGTTACTAGTCCAATCTTGTTTCGACGGTATTGTGGGATGAAGCGGCCCGGACCGACCTTACACGTACTCTTACGTGAGACAGGTTCCACCGACTGACATGCACTTGGTGCATAAGGTGGCTAGCGGGTACCAGTCTCTCCCACTTTAGTCGGAACGGATTCGATGAAAAGGGTCCTTATGAAGGGTAAATAGCAATTGGCATATCACGTTGTGGTTTTGCGTAGGTAAGAAACGTTCTTGCTAGAAACCCATAGCAGCCACGTAAAACATGCAAACAACAATTAGAGGACGTCTAACTTGTTTTTGCAGGGTATGCTTTGTGATGTGATATGGCCAAGAAGAATGTGATGAATGATATGTGATGTATGAGATTGGTCATGTTCTTGTAATAGGATTCACGACTTGCATGTCGATGACTATGACAACCGGCAGGAGCCATAGGAGTTGTCTTTATTTATTGTATGACCTGCATGTCATTAAACAACGCCATGTAATTACTTCACTTTATTGCTAACCGGTAGCCATAGTAGTAGAAGTAATAGTTGGCGAGACAACTTCATGAAGACACGATGATGGAGATCATGATGATGGAGATCATGGTGTCATGCCGGTGACGATGATGATCATGGAGCCCCGAAGATGGAGATCAAAAGGAGCAAAATGATATTGGCCATATCATGTCACTATTTGATTGCATGTGATGTTTATCATGTTTATGCATCTTGTTTACTTAGAACGACGGTAGTAAATAATATGATCCCTTACAACAATTTCAAGAAGTGTTCTCCCCTAACTGTGCACCGTTGCTAAAGTTCGTCGCTTCTAAGCACCACGTGATGATCGGGTGTGATGGATTCTTACGTTCACATACAACGGGTGTAAGACAGATTTACACACGCGAAACACTTAGGGTTAACTTGACGAGCCTAGCATGTACAGACATGGCCTCGGAACATAGAGACCGAAAGGTCAAGCATGAGTCGTATAGTAGATACGATCAACATGAAGATGTTCACCGATGATGACTAGTCCGTCTCACGTGATGATCGGACACGGCCTAGTTGACTCGGATCATGTAATCACTTAGATGACCAGAGGGATGTCTATCTGAGTGGGAGTTCATAAGATGAACTTAATTATCCTGAACATAGTCAAAAGATCTTTGCAAATTATGTCGTAAGCTCGCGCTTTAGTTCCACTGTTTAGATATGTTCCTAGAGAAAATATAGTTGAAAGTTGACAGTAGCATTTATGCGGACAGTAGAAAGCTTATGTCCTTAATGCACCGCTCAGTGTGCTGAACCCCAAACGTTGTTTGTGGTTGTTGCGAACATCGGACATACACGTTTTGATAACTACGTGATAGTTCAGTTAAACGGTTTAGAGTTGAGGCACCAAAGACTTTTTCGAAACATCGCGGAACATATGAGATGTTTCGAGGGCTGAAATTGGGATTTCAGGCTCGTGCCCACGTCAAGAGGTATAAGACCTCCAACGATTTTCTTAACCTGCAAACTAAGGGAGAAAAGCTCAATTGTTGAGCTTGTGCTCAGATTGTCTGAATGCAACAATCACTTGAATCGAGTGGGAGTTGATCTTCCATATGAGATAGTGATGTTTCTCCAAAGTCATTGCCACCAAGCTGCTGGAGCTTTGTGATGAACTATAACATATCAAGGATAGATATGATGATCCTTGAGGTATTCACGATGTTTGACACCGCGAAAGTAGAAATCAAGAAGGAGCATCAATTGTTGATGGTTGGTGAAACCACTAGTTTCAAGAAGGGCAAGGGCAAGAAGGGATACTTCATGAAACGGCAAATCAGCTGCTGCTCCAGTGAAGAAACCCAAGGTTGAACCTAAACCCGAGACTAAGTGCTTCCGTAAATAAGGGGAACAGCCACTGAAGCAGGATTACCCTAGATACTTGGTAGATAAGAATGCTGGCAAGGTCGATAGAAGTATATTGGATATACATTATGTTGATGTGTACTTTACTAGTACTCCTAGTAGCACCAGGGTATTAGATACCGGTTCGGTTGCTAAGTGTTAGTAACTCGAAATAAAAGCTACGGAATAAACGGAGACTAGCTAAAGGTGAGCTGATGATATGTGTTGGAAGTTTTTCCAAGCTTGATGTGATCAAGCATCGCACGCTCCCTCTACCAACGAGATTGGTGTTAAACCTAAATAATTGCATTTGGTGTTTGCGTTGAGCATAGACATGATTGGATTATGTCTATCGCAATACGGTTATTCATTTAAGGAGAATAATGGTTACTCTATTTATTTGAATAATACCTTCAATGGTCTTGCACCTAAAAGAATGGTTTATTAAATCTCGATCATAGTGATACACATTTTCATGCCAAAAGATATAATGATAGTACCACTTACTTGTGGCACTGCCATGTAAGTCATATTGGTGTAAAACGCATGAAGAAGCTCCATGTTGATGGATCTTTGGACTCACTCGTTTTTGAAAAGTTTGAGACATGCGAACCATGTCTATTGGTGTATACGCATAAAGAAACTCCATGCAGATGGATCGTTTGGACTCACTTGATTTTGAATCACTTGAGATATGCAAATCATAACACATGGGCAAGATGACTGAAAAGCCTCGGTTTCAGTAAAATGGAACAAGATAGCAACTTGTTGGAAGTAACACATTTTGATGTGTGTGCGGTCCAATGAGTGCTGAGGCATGCAATGAATATCGTTATGTTCTTACTTGATAGATGATTCGAGTAGATGTTGAGTATATTTACTTGATGAAACACAAGTCTGAATTATTGAATGGTTCAAGTAATTTCAGAGTGAAGTTGAAGATCATTGTGACAAGAGGATAAAATGTCTATGATATGATCATAGAGATGAGTATCTGAGTTACGAGCTTTGGCACGCAATTAAGACATTGTGGAAATTGTTTCACAATTAATGCCGCCTAGAACACCATAGTGATGGTGTGTCCGAACATCATAGTTGCACCCTATTGGATACGGTGCGTACCATGATGTCTCTTATCGCATTACCACTATCGTTCATGGGTTAGGCATTAGAGACAACCGCACTCACTTTAATAGGGCACCACGAAACTCCGTTGAGACGACACCGTATGAACTATGGTTTGGAGAAACCTAAGTTGTCGTTCCTTAAAAGTTTGGGGCTGCGACGCTTATGTGAAAAAGTTTCAGGTTGATAAGCTCGAACCCAAAGCGGATAAAATGCATCTTCATAGGAGACCAAAAAACAGTTGGGTATACCTCCTAATTCAGATCCGAAAGCAATAGGGATTGTTTCTTGAATCGGGTCCTTTCTCGAGAAAAGGTTTGTCTCGAAAAGTTGAGTGGGAGGATGGTGGAGACTTGATGAGGTTATTGAACCATCACTTCAACCAGTGTGTAGCAGGGCACAGGAAGTTGTTCCCGTGGCACCTACGCCAATTGAAGTGGAAGCTTATGATAGTGATCATGAATCTTCAGATCAAGTCACTACCGAACCTCGTAGGATGACAAGGACGCGTACTACTTCGGAGCGGTACGGTGATCCTGTCTTGAAGGTCATGTTGCTAGACAACAATGAACCTACGAGCTATGGAGAAGCGATGGTGGGCCCAAATTCCGACAAATGGTTAGAAGCCATGAAATCCAAGATAGGATCCATGTATCAGAACAAAGCATGGACTTTGGTGGACTTGCCCGATGATCGGCAAGCCATTGAGATAAATGGATCTTTAAGAAGAAGACGGACGTGGACGGTAATGTCACCGTCTATGAAGCTCGACTTGTGGCAAGGAGTTTTTCACAAGTTCAAGGAGTTGACTACGATGAGATTTTCTCATCCGTAGCGATGCTTAAGTCCGTCGGATTCATGTTAGCATTAGCTGCATTTATGAAATCTAGCAGATGGATGTCAAAACGAGTTTCCTTACCAGTTTTCGTAAGGAAAGGTTGTATGTGATACAATCAGAAAGGTTTTGTCGATCCTAAGGATGCTAAAAGGTATCCTGGCTCCAGCGATCCTTCCATGGACTGGCGTAAGCATCTCGGAGTTGGAATGTACGCTTTGATAAGATGATCAAAGATTTTGGGTCTATACAAAGTTTATGAGAAACTTGTATTTCCAAAGAACTGAGTGGGAGCACTATAGAATTTCTGATGAGTATATGTTGTTGACATATTTTTGATCAGAAATGATGTAGAATTTCTGGAAAGCATATAGGGTTATTTGAAAGGTGTTTTTCAATAAACCTGGATTAAGCTACTTAAACATTGAGCATCAAGACCTATGAGGATAGATCAAAATGCTTAATAATACTTTCAAATGAGCACATACCTTGACATGATCTTGAAGGTGTTCAAGATGGATCAGTCAAAGAAGGAGTTCTTGCCTGAGTTGTAAGGTACAAAGTTAAGACTTAAAGCTCGACCTCGGCAGAAAGAGAGAGAAAGGACGAAGGTCGTCCCCTATGTTTTAGACGTAGGCTCTACAGTATGCTATGCTAAGTACCGCACCTGATGTGTGCCTTGCCACATATCTGGCAAGAGGGTACAAAGGCGATCAAGGAGTGGATCACCAGATAGCGGTCAAAATTATCCTTAGAGGAATAAGGATTTGTTTCTCGATTATGGAGGTGATAAAGAGTTCGGCATAAAGGGTTACGTCGATCCAAGCTTCAACAGTTATCCGAATGACTCTGAGTAGCAAACCGGATACGTATAGTGGAACAACCATTTGGAATAGCTCCAAGTGGAGCGTGGAAGCAGCATTTACAATATGACCTAGAGATTTGCGAAGTACATACATATCTAAATGTTGCAGACCCATTGACTAAAACCTCTCTTACAAGCAAAACATGATCAAACCCCATAACTCATTGAGTCTTAATCACATGATGATGTGAACTAGTTTAATGACACTAGTAAACTCTTTGGATGTTGGTCACATGGTGATGTGACCTGTCAGTGTTAATCACATGGTGATGTGAACTAGATTATTGACTCTAGTGCAAGTGGGAGACTGTTGGAAATATGCCCTAGAGGCAATAATAAAAGTGTTATTATTATATTTCTTTGTTCATGATAATAGTCTTTTATTCATGCTATAACTGTATTATCCGGAAATCGTAATACACGTGTGAATACATAGACAACAATATGTCCCTAGTGAGCCACTAGTTGACTAGCTCGTTGTGATCAACAGATAGTCATGGTTTCCTGGCTATGGACATTGGATGTCGTTGATAACGGGATCACATCATTAGGAGAATGATGTGATGGACAAGACCCAATCCTAAGCCTAGCACAAAGATCGTGTAGTTCGTATGCTAAAGCTTTTCTAATGTCAAGTATCTTTTCATTAGACCATGAGATTGTGCAACTCCCGGATACCGTAGGAGTGCTTTGGGTGTACCAAACGTCACAACGTAACTGGGTGGCTATAAAGGTGCATTATAGGTATCTCCGAAAGTGTCTGTTGGGTTGGCACGAATCGAGACTGGGATTTGTCACTCCGTGTAAACGGAGAGGTATCTCTGGGCCCACTCGGTAGGACATCATCATAATGTGAACAATGTGACCAAGGGTTTGATCACGGGATGATGTGTTACGGAACGAGTAAAGAGACTTGCCGGTAGCGAGATTGAACAAGGTATCGGTATATCGACGATCGAATCTCGGGCAAGTAAAATACCGCTAGACAAAGGGAATTGTATACGGGATCGATTGAGTCCTTGACATCGTGGTTCATCTGATGAGATCATCGTGGAACATGTGGGAGCCAACATGGGTATCCAGATCCCGCTGTTGGTTATTGACCGGAGAACGTCTCGGTCATGTCTGCATGATTCCCGAACCCGTAGGGTCTACACACTTAAGGTTCGATGACGCTAGGGTTATAAAGGAAGTTTGTATGTGGTTACCGAATGTTGTTCGGAGTCCCGGATGAGATCCTGGACGTCACGAGGAGTTCCGGAATGGTCCGGAGGTAAAGATTTATATATGGGAAGTCTTATTTTGGTGACCGGAAAAGTTTCGCACTTTATCGGTATTGTACCGGGAGTGCCGAAAGGGGTCCGGGGGTCCACCGGGGGGGTCCACCTGCCCCGGGGGGCCACATGGGCTGTAGGGGGTACGCCTTGGCCTATATGGGCCAAGGGCACCAGCCCCAAGAGGCCCATGCGCCAAGGAAACTTGGGGAGGGAAGAGTCCTAAAGGGGGAAGGCACCTCCGAGGTGCCTTGGGGAGGATGGACTCCTCCCCCCTCTTGGCCGCACCCCTTCCTTGGAGGAAGGGGCAAGGCTGCGCCTCCCCCCTCTCCCTTGCCCCTATATATAGTGGAGGGGAGGGAGGGCATCCATACCTGAAGCCCAGGCGCCTCCCTCCCTCCCGTGACACCTCCTCCTCTCCCGCAGGTGCTTGGCGAAGCCCTGCAGGATTGCCACGCTCCTCCACCACCACCACGCCGTCGTGCTGCTGCTGGATGGAGTCTTCCTCAACCTCTCCCTCTCTCCTTGCTGGATCAAGGCATGGGAGACGTCACCGGGCTATACGTGTGTTGAACGCGGAGGTGCCGTCCGTTCGGCACTAGGATCTCCGGTGATTTGGATCACGACGAGTACGACTCCTTCAACCCCATTCTCTTGAACGCTTCCGCTTAGTGATCTACAAGGGTATGTAGATGCACTCTCCTTCCCCTCGTTGCTGGTTTCTCCATAGATAGATCTTGGTGACACGTAGGAAAATTTTGAATTTCTGCTACGTTCCCCAACACAGCTAAGCCCCTGAGTGGGAGGATTGCTCACCACTCGGTAGGAGTTTTCAAACTTAGGTGAGTACTGGACTGCAGCTAAGCCTCCGAATGGGAGGATTGCTCACCACTCGATAGGATTTTACAAACTTAGGCGAGTAATGGACTGCAGCTAAGCCCCCGAGTGGGAAGATTGCTCCCACAATCTCGTCCTTCTTCTTGACGGTGCAGCCCCGGGGGGGGATCGTGGCTGACCCGTACCGTTTGGTAGGACCTTTTAAACTTAGGCGAGTACTGGACTGCAGCTAAGCCTCCGAGTGGGAGGATTTCTCACCGCTCAATAGGATTTAACAAACTTAGGCGAGTACTGGACTGCAGCTAAGCCCCCGAGTGAGAGGCAGACTCATCACTTGGTAGGATTTTTTATCACTTAGGCGAGTACTGGGCTGCAGCTAAGCCCCCGAATGAGAGGCAGGCTCACCACTCGGTAGGATTTTTTATCACTTAGGCGAGTACTGGACTGCAGCTAAGCCCCCGAGTGAGAGGCAGACTCACCACTCGGTAGGATTTTTTATCACTTAGGCGAAACGGATTCGCAGCTAAACTCCCGAGTGAGAGGCAGACTCACGACTCGGTAGGATTTTCTCTTCAACTTAGGTGAAACGGATTCACAACTAAGGCACCCACGGGGGATTTTAGAACATGTAAAAAATGAACAACAATCATTCGGAAGACTGTAAAATCATGTCTTTTGATAATCAAACTAAAAGGTACTTCTTATTACATCTCAACAGTCTAAATACTTTAAGAGTAAAAAGGGCGGAGCAGTTCTGCATTCCAAGTGCGTGGCTCATCTTTATTGTGCTCGACGTTGAAAAGATGATATGCTCCATTGTGGAGCACTTTGGTGACGACGAAAGGGCCTTCCCAAGCAGGAGCGAGCTTGTGTGGTTTCTGCTGGTCCACTCAAAGAACCAGGTCTCCTTCCTGAAATGCCCGACCCCTTATGTTTCTGGCATGGAATCGACACAGGTCTTGCTGATAAATGGTTGACCGGATCAAGGCCATCTCTCTTTCCTCTTCCAGGAGATCGACTGCATCTTGTCGAGCCTGCTCTACTTCCTCTTCTGAGAAGAGTTCGACTCAGGGCGTGTTGTGGAGCAAATCACTCGGGAGTACGGCTTCGGCTCCATAGACTAAGAAGAATGGAGTCCGTCCAGTCGACCGATTAGGAGTTGTCCTCAATCCCGAAAGTACTTGAGGTCACGCATCAACCGGGAGTTCATCGACCCAAGCCCCTGATGCATGCTTGAGGTCACGCATCAACCGGGGGTTCAGTCCTTTGAGAATCAATCCATTTGCTCGCTCAGCCTGCCCATTCGACTGAGGACGAGCGACCGAAGCGTAATCGACCCTCGTGCCTTGGGAAGCACAAAAGGCTCTGAATTCATCAGAGTCGAAGTTCGATCCATTATCCGTGATGACGCTATGCGGAACACCATATCTGAATATCAATTCCCTGATGAAACTTACAGCTATACTTGCTTCAAGGTTTTTAATGGGCTTGGCTTCGATCGATTTGGTAAACTTGTCGACTGCCACCAGCACATGGGTAAATCCACTCCTGCCAGTCCTCAAAGGTCCAACCATGTCCAATCCCCAGACAGCAAAAGGCCAGATGAGTGGAATAGTCTTCAGAGCTGACGCAGGTTTATGGGACATGTTGGAGTAAAACTGACAGCCTTCACACTTGTCCACTATTTCTTTTGCCATCTCATTGGCACGTGGCCAGTAAAACCCATCTCGGTATGCTTTGGCCATGATGGTCCGACAGGACGCATGGTGACCACAGGTCCCCGAGTGAATATCATTGAGGATCATTCGGCCTTCTTCTGGCGTGATGCACTTCTGGCAGACCCCAGTTACACTTTCTCTGAACAACTGACCTTTTATCACGGTAAAAGCTTTAGATCGTCGGACGATGTGTCGAGCCTCTTCTTCATCCTCTGGAAGTTCTTTCCTAAGAATGTATGCAATGTACGGCACCGTCCAGTCGGGAGTGATGACCGAAACCTCCAAGACTAAGTCGACGACGGATGGGATTTTGACTTCAGTCGGATCCGTGGTGCTCTTGGGCTGTGGTGACTCTTCAGTAAAAGGATCTTCCTGAACTAAAGGTCAATGAATATGTTCCAAAAACACATTGTGGGGAATGGCCTCCCTCTTTGAACCTATCTTTGCCAACTCATCTGCAGCTTGATTTTTCAGTTGGGGTATATGGTGAAGCTCCAATCCTTCAAACTTCTTTTCCAGCTTTCTTACTGCATTGCAATAACTAGTCATGGCCGGGCTCCTGACATCCCGTTCCTTCATCACTTGATTAACCACCAAATCTGAGTCGCCGTAGACCATAAGGCGACGGACGCCGAGTGAAATGGCCATATGCAACCCGTATAAAAGTGCTTCATATTCGGCTTCATTATTGGAGGAATCAAAATGAATCTGGAGAACATAGCTAAGCCTGTCTACACGGGGGGATACCAATACTACCCCAGCACCTGAACCATTCAGCATCTTGGAGCCATCAGAGAACATAGTCCAATGCTCCGAGTGAACTTGAGTCGGCAATTGCTTCTCAATCCACTCGGCAAGGAAATCTGTGATTGCTTGGGACTTGATAGCTTTCTTTGCCTCAAACTTGATATCCAATGGAAGGAGTTCAATCGCCCATTTTGCCACTCGACCAGTGGCATCTCTGTTATTCAGAATTTCAGATAATGGTGCATCGCTGACGACTGTAATGGAGTGATCAGAGAAATAATGTGCAACCTTCTTCATGGTCATGTATATTCCATAGACAAGCTTCTGATAATGTGGATATCATTGCTTGGATGGAGTCAAAACTTCAGAGAGATAATATACTGGGCACTAAACCTTGTAAGCTTTTCCTTCCTCTACTCGCTCGACCGTGAGTACTGTACTGACAACTTGTCCAGTGGCTGCGATGTAAAGTAGTAAAGGCTCTCTGCTGATTGGCACAGCGAGCACTGGCTGGGTCGAAAGCAGGGTTTTTGAGCTCTGCAAACGCTGCATCAGCTTCCTCAGTCCACTCGAACTTATCAGATTTGTTCATCAATCGGTAAAGAGGCAAGGCCTTTTCACCGAGACGAGAAATGAATCGACTCAAGGCGACCAAACAACCAGTCAGCTTCTGAATGTCATGCACCCGCACAGGGCATTTCATTCGGAGGAAGGTATCAACTTTTGAAGGAAATATGCCCTAGAGGCAATAATAAAGTTATTATTTATTTCCTTATATCAGGATAAATGTTTATTATTCATGCTAGAATTGTATCAACCGGAAACATAATACATGTGTGAATATATAGACAAACAGAGTGTCACTAGTATGCCTCTACTTGACTAGCTTGTTAATCAAAGAGGGTTATGTTTCCTAACCATGGACAAAGAGTTGTTATTTGATTAACGGGATCACATCATTAGTTGAATGATCTTATTGACATGACCCATTCCGTTAGCTTAGCACCCGATCGTTTAGTATGTTGCTATTGCTTTCTTCATGACTTATACATGTTCCTATGACTATGAGATTATGCAACTCCCGTTTACCGGAGGAACACTTTGTGTGATACCAAATGTCACAACATAACTGGGTGATTATAAAGGTGCTCTACAGGTGTCTCCAAAGTTACTTGTTGGGTTGGCGTATTTCGAGATTAGGATTTGTCACTCCGATTGTCGGAGAGGTATCTCTGGGCCCTCTCGGTAATGCACATCACTTAAGCCTCGCAAGCATTGCAACTAATGAGTTAGTTGCGATATGATGTATTACGGAATGAGTAAAGAGACTTGCTGGTAACGAGATTGAACTAGGTATTGGATACCGACGATCGAATCCCGGGCAAGTAACATACCGATGACAAAGGGAACAACGTATGTTGTTATGCGGTCTGACCGATAAAGATCTTCGTAGAATATGTAGGAACCAATATGGGCATCCAGGTCCCGCTATTGGTTATTGACCGAAGACGTGTCTCGATCATGTCTACATTGTTCTCGAACCGTAGGGTCCGCACGCTTAAAGTTACGATGACAGTTTCTTTATGAGTTTATGTATTTTGATGTACTGAAGGTTGTTCGGAGTCCCGTATGTGATCACGGACATGACGAGGAGTCTCGAAATGGTCGAGACATAAAGATTGATATATTGGACGACTATATTCGAACACCGGAATTGTTCTGGGTGATTTCGGAGAAAATCGGAGTGCCGGGGGGGTTACCGGAACCCCTCGGGAGAGTTAATGGGCCACATGGGCCTTGGTGGGAAGAGAGAGGGGAGACCATGGTGGGCCGCGCGCCCCCTCTCCCTCTGGTCCAAATTGGACTAGGAGGGGGGCGGCGCCCCCCTTTCCTTCCCCCCTCTCCCCCTTCCTTCCCCCTCCTAGTAGGAGTAGGAAAGGAGGAATCCTACTCCTACTAGGAGGAGGATTCCTCCTCCTTGGCGCGCCCCAAGGGGCCGGCCAGGCCCCCCCCCTTGCTCCTTTATATACGGGGGCGGGGGGCACCCCATAGACACACAAGTTGATCTTCGTGATCGTTCCTTAGCCGTGTGCGGTGCCCCCCTCCACGATATTACACCTCGGTCATATTGTAGCGGTGCTTAGGCGAAGCCCTGCGACGGTTGAACATCAAGATCGTCACCACGCTGTCGTGCTAACGAAACTCCTCCCCGAAGCTTTGCTGGATCGGAGCCTGGGGTGCGTCATCGAGTTGTACGTGTGTCAAGAACTCGGAGGTGCCGGAGTAACGGTGCTTGGATTGGTTGGACCGGGAAGACGTACGACTACTTCCTCTATGTTGCGTCAACACTTCCGCTTCGGTCTACGAGGGTATGTAGACAACACTCTCCCCTCTCGTTGCTATACATCACCATGATCTTGCATGTGCGTAGGAATTTTTTTGAAATTACTACGTTCCCCAACAGTGGTATCAGAGCCAGGTTTTATGGTTTGATGTTATATGCACGAGTAGAACACAAGTGAGTTGTGGGTGATATAAGTCATACTGCTTACCAGCATGTCATACTTTGGTTCGGCAGTATTGTTGGATGAAGCGGCCCGGACCGACATTACGCGTACGCTTACGCGAGACTGGTTCTACCGCCGTGCTTTGCACATAGGTGGCTAGCGGTGTTAGTTTCTCCAACTTTAGTTGAACCGAGTATGGCTACGCCCGGTCCTTGCGAAGGTTAAAACAGCATCAACTTGACAAACTATCGTTGTGGTTTTGATGCGTAGGTGAGATTGGTTCTTGCCTAAGCCCGTAGCAGCCACGTAAAACTTGGAACAACAAAGTAGAGGACGTCTAACTTGTTTTTGCAGGGCATGTTGTGATGTGATATGGTCAAGACGTGATGAGATATAAGTTGTTGTATGAGATGATCATGTTTTGTTGAAGTTATTGGCAACTGGCAAAAGTCCTATGGATGTCTCTTCGTTGCATAAGATGCAAGTGCCAAATAATTGCTTTACTTTATCGCTATACGATAGCAATAGTTGGTGAGACAACCATGTGATGACACATTGATATAGATCAAGATGATGAAGATCATGGTGTCGTGCCGGTGACGATAGAGATCATGACAGTACTTTGGAGATGGAGATCAAAGGCGCAAGATGATCATGGCCATATCATGTCACATATTTTGATTGCATCTGATGTTTATCTATTATACATCTTATTCTTGCTTTGATTGACGGTAGCATTTTAAGATGATATCTCACTAATTATCAAGAAGTGTTCTCCCTGAGTATGCACCATTGCCAAAGTTCGTCGTGCCCAGACACCACGTGATGATCGGGTGTGATAAGCTCTACGTCCATCTACAACGGGTGCAAGCCAGTTTTGCACACGCGGAATACTCAGGTTAAACTTGACAAGCCTAGCATATGCAGATATGGCGTCGGAACACGGAGACCGAAAGGTCGAGCGTGAATCATATAGTAGATATGATCAACATAAGATGTTCACCATTGAAAACTACTCCATCTCACGTGATGATCGGTTATGGTTTAGTTGATTTGGATCACGTGATCACTTAGATGACTAGAGAGATGTCTGTCTAAGTGGGAGTTCTTAAGTAATATGATTAATTGAACTTAAATTTATCATGAACTTAGTCCTGGTAGTATTTTGCAAATTATGTTGTAAGATCAATAGCTTGCGTTGTTGCTTTCATATGTTTATTTTGATATGTTCCTAGAGAAAATTGTGTTGAAAAAAGTTAGTAGCAATGATGCAGATTGGATCTGTGATCTGAGGTTTATCCTCATTGCTGCACAGAAGAATTATGTCCTTAATGCACCGCTAGGTGACAGACCTATTGCAGGAGCAGATGCAGACGTTATGAACGTTTGGCTAGCTCAATATGATGACTACTTGATAGTTTTGTGCACCATGCTTTATGGCTTAGAATCGGGACTTCAAAGACGTTTTGAACGTCATGGACCATATGAGATGTTCCAGGAGTTGAAGTTAATATTTCAAGCAAATACCCGAGTTGAGAGATATGAAGTCTCCAACAAGTTCTATAGCTAAAAGATGAAGGAGAATCGCTCAACTAGTGAGCATGTGCTCAGATTGTCTGGGTACTACAATCGCTTGAATCAAGTGAGAGTTAATCTTCCAGATAAGATAGTGATTGACAGAATTCTCTAGTCACCATCACCAAGTTAGTAGAACTTCGTGATGAACTATAGTATGCAAGGGATGATGAAAATGATTCCCGAGTTTTTCATGATGATGAAATCGATGAAGGTAGAAATCAAGAAAGAACATCAAGTGTTGATGGTTAACAAGACCACTAGTTTCAAGAAAAGGGCAAAGGGATAGAAGGGAACTTCAACAAGAATGGCAAGCAAGTTGCTGCTCAAGTGAAGAAGCCCAAGTCTGGACCTAAGCCTGAGACTAAGTGCTTCTACTGCAAAGGGACTGGTCACTGGAAGCAGAACTACCCCAAGTATTTGGTGGATAATAAGGATGGCAAAGTGAACAAAGGTATATTTGATATACATGTTATTGATGTGTACTTTACTAGTGTTTATAGCAACCCCTCGGTATTTGGTACTGGTTCAGTTGCTAAGAGTAGTAACTCGAAACGGGAGTTGCAGAATAAACAGAAACTAGTTAAGGGTGAAGTGACGATGTGTGTTGAAAGTAGTTTCAAGATTGATATGATCATCATCGCACACTCCCTATACTTTCAAGATTAGTGTTGAACCTAAATAAATGTTATTTGGTGTTTGCGTTGAGCATGAATATGATTTGATCGTGTTTATTGCAATACGGTTATTCATTTAAGTAAGAGAATGAACTGTTGTTCTGTTTACATGAATAAAACCTTATATGGTTACATACCCAATGAAAATGGTTCATTGGATCTCGATCGTAGTGATACACATATTCATAATATTGAAACCAAAAGATGCAAAGTTAATAATGATAGTGCAACTTATTTGTGGCACTGTCGTTTAGGTCATATTGGTGTAAAGTGCATGAAGAAACTCCATGCTGATGGGATTTTGAAATCACTTGATTATGAATCACTTGATGCTTGCGAACCATGCCTCACGGGCAAGATGACTAAGACTCCGTTCTCCGGAACAGTGGAGCGAGCAACTGACTTATTGGAAATAATACATATTGATGTATGCGATCCGATGAGTGTTAAGGCTCGCGGCGGGTATCGTTATTTTCTGACCTTCACAGATGATTTGAGCAGATATGGGTATATCTACTTGATGAAACATAAGTCTGAAACATTTGAAAAGTTCAAAGAATTTCAAGGTGAAGTGGAAAATCATCGTGACAAGAAAATAAGGTTTCTAGGATCTAAATCCGTTGAGACGACAATATATGAACTGTGGTTTAGCAAGAAACCAAAGTTGTCATTTCTTAAAGTTTGGGGTTGTGATGCTTATGTGAAATTTTTTCATCCTGATAAGCTCAAACCCAAATCGAAGAAATGCGTCCTCATAGGATACCCAAAGGAGACTGTTGGGTACACCTTCTATCATAGATCTGAAGACAAGACATTCGTTGCTGAGAATGGATCCTTTCCAGAGAAGGAGTTTCTCTCGGAAGAAGTGAGTGGGAGGAAAGTAGAACTTGATAAGGTAATTGTACCTTCTCCCTTATTGGAAAGTAGTTCATCACAGAAATCTGTTCCTGTGACTACTACACCAATTAGTGAGGAAGCTAATGATGATGACCATGTAACTTCAGATCAAGTTACTACCGAACCTCATAGGTCAACTAGAGTGAGATCCGCACCAGAGTGGTACGGTAATCCCATTCTGGAGGTCATGTTACTTGACCATGATGAACCTACGAACTATGAGGAAGCGATGATGAGCCCAGATTCCGCAAAATGATTTGAGGCCATGAAATCTGAGATATGATCCATGTATGAGAACAAAGTATGGACTTTGATGGATCTGCCCGATGATCGGCAAACCATAGAAAATAAATGGATCTTCAAGAGGAAGACGGACGTTGATAGTAGTGTTACTATCTACAAAGCTAGACTTGTCAAAAAAGGTTTTTGACAAAGTTCAAGGTGTTGACTACGATGACATTTTCTCACTCGTAGTGATGCTTAAGTCTGTCCAAATCATGTTAGCAATTGCCGCATTTTTATGAAATCTGGCAAATGGATAAACAAAAACTACATTCCTTAATGGATTTAAAGAAGGGTTGTATATGATGCAACCAGAAGATTTTGTCAATCCTAAAGGTGCTGACAAAATACGCAAGCTCCAGCGATCCATCTATGGACTAGTGCAAGCATCTCGGAGTTGGAATATACGCTTTGATAAGTTGATCAAAGCATATAGTTTTATACAGACTTGCAGTGAAGCCTGTATTTACTAGAAAGTGAGTGGGAGCACTACAGCATTTCTGATAAGTATATGTGAATGACATATTGTAGATTGGAAATAATGTAGAATTATTCTGCAAAGCATAAAGGAGTTTTTGAAAGGAGTTTTTCAAAGAAAGACCTCGGTGAAGCTGCTTACATATTGAGCATCAAGATCTATAGAGATAGATCAAGACGCTTGATAAGTTTTTTCAATGAGTACATACCTTGACAAGATTTTGAGGTAGTTCAAAATGGAACAGTCAAAGAAAGAGTTCTTGCCTGTGTTACAAGGTGCGAAATTGAGTAAGACTCAAAACCTGACCACGGCAGAAGATAGAAAGAGAATGAAAGTCATTTCCTATGCCTTGGCCATAGGTTCTATAAAGTATGCCATGCTGTGTACCAGATCTATTATATACCCTACACTGAGTTTGGCAAGGGAGTACAATAGTGATCTAGGAGTAGATCACTGGACAGCGGTCAAAATTATCCTTAGTAAAATAAGGATATGTTTCTCAATTATGGAAGTGACAAAAGGTTCGTCGTAAAAGGTTACGTCGATGCAAGTTTTGACACCAATCTGGATGACTCTAAGTCTCGATCTAGATACATATTGAAAGTGGGAACAATTAGCTAGAGTAGCTCTGTGCAGAGCATTGTAGACATAGAAATTGCAAAATACATAACGGATCTGAATGTGAAAGACCCGTTGACTAAGATTCTCTCACAAGCAAAACATGATCACACCTTAGTACTCTTTGGGTGTTAATCACATAGCTATGTGAACTAGATTATTGGATCTAGTAAACCCTTTGGGTGTTGGTCACATGGCGATGTGAACTATGGGTGTTAATCACATGATGATGTGAACTATCGATGTTAATGACATGGTGATGTGATCTAGATTATTGACTCTAGTGCAAGTGGGAGACTGAAGGAAATATGCCCTAGAGGCAATAATAAAGTTATTATTTATTTCCTTATATCATGATAAATGTTTATTATTCATGCTAGAATTGTATTAACCGGAAACATAATACATGTGTGAATATATAGACAAACAGAGTGTCACTAGTATGCCTCTACTTGACTAGCTTGTTAATCAAAGATGGTTATGTTTCCTAACCATGGACAAAGAGTTGTTATTTGATTAACGAGATCACATCATTAGTTGAATGATCTGATTGACATGACCCATTCCGTTAGCTTAGCACTCGATCGTTTAGTATGTTGCTATTGCTTTCTTCATGACTTATACATGTTCCTATGACTATGAGATTATGCAACTCCCGTTTACCGGAGGAACACTTTGTGTGCTACCAAACGTCACAACATAACTGGGTGATTATAAAGGTGCCCTACAGGTGTCTCCAAAGGTACTTGTTGGGTTGGCGTATTTAGAGATTAGGATTTGTCACTCCGATTGTCGGAGAGGTATCTCTGGGCCCTCTCGGTAATGCACATCACTTAAGCCTTGCAAGCATTGCAACTAATGAGTTAGTTGCGAGATGATGTATTACGGAACGAGTAAAGAGAGTTGCCGGTAACGAGATTGAACTAGGTATTGGATACCGACGATCGAATCTCGGGCAAGTAACATACCGATGACAAAGGGAACAACGTATGTTGTTATGCGGTCTAACCGATAAAGATCTTCGTAGAATATGTAGGAACCAATATGGGCATCCAGGTCCCGCTATTGGTTATTGACCGGAGACGTGTCTCGGTCATGTCTACATTGTTCTCGAACCGTAGGGTCCGCACGCTTAAAGTTATGATGACAGTTTCTTTATGAGTTTATGTATTTTGATGTACCGAAGGTTGTTCGGAGTCCCGGATGTGATCACAGACATGACGAGGAGTCTCGAAATGGTCGAGACATAAAGATTGATATATTGGACGACTATATTCGGACACCGGAATTGTTTCGGGTGATTTCGGAGAAAACCGGAGTGCCGGGGGGGGGGGGGGGGGTTACCGGAACCCCCCGGGAGAGTTAATGGGCCACATGGGCCTTGGTGGGAAGAGAGAGGGGCGGCCAGGGTGGGCCGCGCGCCCCCTCTCCTTCTGGTCCGAATTGGACTAGGAGGGGGGCGGCGCCCCCCTTTCCTTCCCCCCTCTCCCCCTTCCATCCCCCTCCTAGTAGGAGTAGGAAAGGAGGAATCCTACTCCTACTAGGAGGAGGATTCCTCCTCCTTGGCGCGCCCCAAGGGGCCGGCCGGGCTCCCCCCTTGCTCCTTTATATACGGGGGCGGGGGGCACCCCATAGACACACAAGTTATCTTCTTGATCGTTCCTTAGCCGTGTGCGGTGCCCCCTCCACAATATTACACCTCGGTCATTTTGTAGCGGTGCTTAGGCGAAGCCCTGCGACGGTTGAACATCAAGATCGTCACCACGCCGTCATGCTGACGAAACTCCTCCCCGAAGCTTTGCTGGATCGGAGCTCGGGGTGCGTCATCGAGCTGTACGTGTGTCAAGAACTCGGAGGTGCCGGAGTAACGGTGCTTGGATCGGTTGGACTGGGAAGACGTACGACTACTTCCTCTATGTTGCGTCAATGCTTCCGCTTCGGTCTACGAGGGTACGTAGACAACACTCTCCCCTCTCGTTGCTATACATCACCATGATCTTGCGTGTGCGTAGGAATTTTTTTGAAATTACTACGTTCCCCAACAAGTTTTTCTAGATTGGCGTCGATCCCTCGTTCGGAAATGAGAAAACCGAGTAACTTTCCTCCTGGAACTCCGAATGTGCACTTTGACATATTAAGCTTGATATCGTACCTTCTTAGGTTGGCAAAGGTTTCTGCAAGGTCAGTCAATAAGTCGAAACCTTTGCGAGACTTGACCACAATGTCATCTATGTATGCTTCCACATTCCGATAGATTTGAGTGAGCAGGCACTTCCGAATCATTCTCATGAATGTGGCTCCGGAATTTTTAAGACCAAATGGCATGGTTACATAGCAAAAGCACCCGAATGGGGTGATGAAGGCTGTTTTTATTTCATTGGGACCATATAGTATGATCTGATCATACCTGGAATATGCATCTAAAAAAGACAAGCACTCACACCCCACAGTCAAGTCAACTATCTGATCGATGCGGGGGAGAGGGAAGTGATCTTTCGGGCAGGCCCAATTGATATGCTTGAAATCAATGCACATACGAAGTGAATCGTCCTTCTTAGGGACCATGACTACATCGGCAAGCCACTCGGAGTGGTAGATCTCACGGATGAACTCTGCTGCTAGCAGCCGAGCTACTTCCTCGCCAATCGCTTTCCTCTTCTACACGCAGACCGCCGAAGATGCTCTTTGACGGGTTTTACTTTGGGGTCGACACGCAAACGGTGCTCAGCCAGTCCTCTGGGTACACCCGGCATGTTAGAAGGTTTCCATGCAAAGATGTCCCAGTTCTCACGTAGGAACTGGATGAGCGCTTCTTCCTATTTGCTGTCGAGTGTCGTTGATATATGAGTCGGCGCGACATTGGGATCGGTCGGGTAAATATGAATCGGCTTCGTTTCACCAGACGACTGAAATGCAGAATCCGTGGCAGGCTTCTTGGCTCGGAGCAAATCACTCGAATCTGCATTCTTCTGATACTCTTGGAGTTCAACTGCTGCCATCTGCGCATCGGAAATTTTGGAACCTTTCTGGAAGCATTCCTCTATGTTTCAGCATGGAAACTCATATTGCTCTCGCTAAGTTTGGATATCGATCTGGCCGAGTGATTCGGCTATCTTTCTAGGGATAACACCATGGAAACTCATATTGCTCTCGCTAAGTTTGGATATCGGAATGCCCATCACCTTCAAGGTTTCAGCATAAAGGATATTCAGACCGCTACCACCATCCATCAGCACTTTAGTCAGTCTAGTGCCTCCGACCACGGGGTCGACCACGAATGCTTGCCTGCCAGGGGTAGCTACACGAGCAGGATGATCAGATTGGTCGAATGTGATGGCTGTCTGAGACCATTTCAGGTATGTGGTCGTCGTCGCCGGAGCGACCATATTCACTTCTCTATTGATAACTTTCAACCGACTCTTGCTCTCAACATCAGCAAAAATCATGAGGGTGGAATTGACCTTGGGATAACCATCATCTTCCTCTTCATCCTCATCTTTGTCCGACTCTTTCTCCTTCTCACCGGGCTGTTTTTCTCGGAACTGCTGGATGAGGAGTCGACATTGTCGAGTGGTATGCTTAGGGTAGATCAGATTACCCTCTTCGTCCTTCTTCGTGTGGATGTGACATGGCAAATCCAACACATCATTCCCTGCTTGATCCTTTACCTTCTTAGGGGGCAGGGCCTTTTAGGTTTTCCCTTAAACATTCCCTGAGCCACTGCTGCAATCTCACCGGGTGCTGCGGGCTCGGCCTTACGCTTCTGTTTCCGACTGGAATTACCTCCACCGGCCTCTTGGCCGACTGGCTTAATCTTTCCACTACGGAGTCGATCCTCTTCTTCTCCGTTAGCGTACCGGGTGGCTATTTCCATCATCCGAGTCAGAGTCATATCTCCAGTCCGACCGAACTTCAGGACCAACTCTCGGTATTTGACGCCTTCCTTGAAGGCACACACTGCTTTGTTGTGATACATTTTCAACGGTGTGATGCAAAGTGGTCCACCTCTGAATGAAATCTCTCAAAGTCTCACTCGGCTTCAGCACACAATGTTGCAACTTGGTCAATCCTACTGGTCGCTTGCAAGTGCCCTCAAAAGTTCTGATGAACACTTGAGCCAACTCTTCCCAACTGTATATACTGCCTGGAGCTAACTGAGTCAACCACGCTCGCGCTGAACCTTCCAACATCAGAGGAAGATGTTTCATTGCTACTTCATCGTTTCCACCGCCAATCTGCACGGCCACTCGGTAATCCTCAAGCCAAGTTTCAGGCTTGGATTCTCCAGTGAACTTACTGACTCCGGTCGCCAACCTGAAGTTGGGAGGAATCACTGCCGCCCTGATGGCTCTGCTGAAACACTCTGGACCGGAAACATGCACTCTGCTGCCACTTGGACGATCTCTGCCAGGGTCTTATCTATGCGCTCTGTTCCGGTCGACTAGACCTTGAACGAGGATGGATCTCTGATACGTCCATTTTGCATCATGCTTTTATATCAATATTTATTGCATTATGGGTTGTTATTACACATTATATCTCAATACTTATGGCTATTCTCTCTTATTTTACAAGGTTTACCATGAACAGGGGGAATGCCGACAGCTGGAATTCTGTCTGGAAAAGGAGCAAACATTGCAAACCTATTCTGCACAGCTCCAAAAGTCCTGAAACTCCATGAAACATCTTTTTGGAATTAATAAGAATTTTTGGGCGAAAGAAATACACCAGGGGGCCCACACCTCATCCAGGAGAGTGGGGGGCGCGCCCCCTGTCTCCTAGACCCCCTGGTGGGCCCCCAGTGTCCATCTTCTGCTATATCAGAGCTTTTACCCTAGAAAAAATCGTGGGCAAGCTTACGGGATGAAAACCTTGGCGGAACCAATCTAGGGCTCTGACGGAGCTGTTCTGCAGGGGACACTTCCCTCCTGGAGGGGGAAATCATCACCAATGTCATCACCAACGATCCTCTCATCGAGAGGGGGTCAACCTCCATCAACATCTTCACCAGCACAATCTCGTCTCAAAACCCTAATTCATCTGTTGTATCCAATCTTGTATCAAAATCACAAATTGGTACCTGTGGGTTGCTAGTAGTGTTGATTACTCCTTGTAGTTGATGCTAATTGGTTTACTTGGTGGAAGATCATATGTTCAGATCCTTTATGCGTATTATTACTCCTCTGATTATGAGCATGAATATGCTTTGTGAGTAGTTACGTTTGTTCCTGAGGACATGGGTGAAGTCTTGCTATTAGTAGTCATGTGAATTTGGTATTTGTTCGATATTTTGATGAGATGTATGTTGTCTTTTCCTCTAGTGGTGTTATGTGAACGTAGACTACATGACACTTCACCATTATTTGGGCCTAGAGGAAGGCATGGGGAAGTAATAAGTAGATGATGGGTTGCTAGAGTGACAGAAGCTTAAACCCTAGTTTATGCGTTGCTTCGTTAGGGGCTGATTTGGATCCATATGTTTAATATTGTGGTTAGGTTTACCTTAATACTTCTTTTGTAGTTGCGGATGCTTGCAATAGGGGCTAATCATAAGTGGGATGCTTGTCCAATTAAGGGCAGTACCCAAGCACCGGTCCACCCACATATCAAATTATCAAAGTACCGAACGCGAATCATATGAATGTGATGAAAACTAGCTTGACGATAATTCCCATGTGTCCTCGGGAGCTCCTTTCTCATTATTAGAAATTGTCTGGTCTTATCATTTGCTACATAAAGGATTGGGACACCTTTCTGCACTTTATTTACTTTATTTACTTGTTACTCCTTACTATTTATCTTATCACAAAACTATCTATTACCTATTATTTCAGTGCTTGCAGAGAAAACCTTACCGAAAACTGCTTATCATTTCCTTCTGTTCCTCATTGGGTTCGACACTCTTACTTATTGAAAGGACTACGATAGATCCCCTACACTTGTGGGTCATCAAGACTCTTTTCTGCCGCCGTTGCCGGGGAGTGTAACGCTTTTGGTGAGTGGAACTTGGTAAGGAAACATTTATATAGTGTGCTGAAATTTTCTGTTACTTGTCACTATGGAAACTAATCCTTTGAGGGGCTTGTTCGGGGTACCTTCACCCCGACCAGAAGAGCAAAGAGTTTCTCCTCAACCTACTGAACTTCATGAAAATATTTACTTTGAGATTCCTTCGGGTATGATAGAGAAACTGCTAGCTAATCCATTTGCAGGAGATGGAACATTGCATCCCGATTTACACCTTATCTTTGTGGATTATTCAAGCTTGCAGGTATTCCCGATGATGTTGTCAAAAGGAAGGTCTTCCCTTTATCTTTGAAGGGAGATGCATTGACATGGTATAGGCTATGTGATGATACGAGATCTTGGAATTATAAGCGATTGAAGTTGGAATTTCACCAGAAGTTCTATCCTATGCATCTTGTTCATCGTGATCGTAATTACATATATAATTTCTGGCCTCGCGAAGGAGAAAGCATCGCTCAAGCTTGGGGGAGGCTTAAGTCAATGTTATATTCATGCCCCAACCATGAGCTCTCCCGGGAAATGATTATTCAGAATTTTTATGCTCGGCTTTCTCTTGATAATCGCAACTTGCTCGATACTTCCTGTGCTGGCTCTTATATGCTGAAGACTATTGATTTCAAATGGGACTTATTGGAAAGAATTAAATGCAACTCTGAAGATTGGGGTTCCGATGATGGTAAGGAGTCAGGTATGACACCTAAGTTCGATTGTGTTAAATCTTTTATGGATACCGATGCTTTCCGTGGATTTAGCGCTAAGTATGGACTTGACTCTGAGATAGTAGCTTCTTTCTGTGAATCTTTTGCTACTCACGTTGATCTCCCTAAATAGAAGTGGTTTAAATATAATCCTCCGGTTGAAGTGAAAGTAGTTGCACCTATTACAGTCGAAGAAAATACTATCACCTATAGTGATCCTATTGTTCCTACTACTTATGTTGAGAAACCTCCTTTTTCTGTTAGGATAAAGGATCATGCTAAAGCTTCGACTGTTGTTCGTAAGAGAAATACTAGGACTTGTACACCTCCTGAGCAAATTAATGTTGAACCTAGTATTGTTGTGGTTAAAGATCTCCTGGATGAGGATTTAGATGGGCATGTTATTTATTTCTGTGGTGAGACTACTAATATTGCTAGACCAGATACTAAGATACATAGACCTGTCATAGGCATGCCTGTTATTTCTGTTAAAATAGGAGATCATTGTTATCATGGTCTGTGTGATATGGGTGCTAGTTCTAGTGCAATACCTTATACATTATATCAAGAAATTATGCATGACATTGCACCCATTGAATTAGAAGACATTGATGTTAGTATTAAGCATGCTAATAGGGATACCATTAAACCCTTTGGGATTGTTAGAGATGTTGAAGTTTTGTGTGGGAAGGTTAAATACCCTGCTCATTTTCTTGTTCTTGGTTCACCACAAGATGATTTTCGTGCCATTATTTTTGGTAGACCCTTCTTGAATACAGCTAGTGCTAAGATTGATTGTGAAAAAGATACTGTCATAGTTGGTATAGATGGTATGTCTCATGAGTTTAATTTTGCTAAGTTTCGTAGACAACCTCGTGATAGGGAACCACCTAGTAAGGATGAGATTATTGGTCTTGCTTCCATTCCTGTTCCTCCTACTGATCCGTTATAACAATATTTGCTAGACCATGAAAATGATATGTTTATGAAGGAAAGAAGGGAAATAGATGAAGTGTTCCTCAACCAGGAACCTATGCTGAAACATAACCTTCCCGTTGAAATTCTTGGGGATCACCCTCCACCCAAGGGTGATCCCATGTTTGAACTCAAACCATTACCTAATAATCATAAGTATGCTTATCTTGATGAAAAGAAAATACATCCTATTATTATTAGTGCTAACCTTTCAGAGCAAGAAGAACAAAGATTATTGAAAACTAAGAAGCACCGAGCTGCTATTGGATATACTCTGGATGATCTTAAGGGCTGATGACCCACAAGTATAGGGGATCTATCGTAGTCCTTTCGATAAGTAAGAGTGTCGAACCCAACGAGGAGCAGAAGGAAATGATAAGCGTTTTTCAGTAAGCTTTTCTCTACAAGCACTGAAATAGTAGGTGATAGGTAGTTTTGTGATAAGATAAATAGTAACGAGCAACAAGTAAATAAAGTAAATAAAGTGCAGCAAGGTGGCCCAATACTTTATGTAGAAAAGGATAAACCTGGACAATTTCTAATAGTGAGGAAGGAGCTCCCGAGGACACATTGGGAATTATCGTCAAGCTAGTTTTCATCATGTTCATATGATTCGCGTTCGGTACTTTGATAATTTGATATGTTGGTGGACCGGTACTTGGGTACTTCCCTAACTTGGACAAGCATCCCACTTATGATTAACCCCTATTGCAAGCATCCGCAACTACAATAATAAGTATTAAGGTAAACCTAACCGCAACATTAAACATATGGATCCATATCAACCCCTAACGAAGCAACGCATAAACTAGGGTTTAAAGCTTCTGTCATTGTAGCAACCCATCATCTACTTATTACTTCCCCATGCCTTCCTCTAGGCCCAAATAATGGTGAAGTGTCATGTAGTCGACGTTCACATAACACCACTAGAGGAAAAGACAACATACATCTCATCAAAATATCGAACGAATACCAAATTCACATGACTACTAATAGCAAGACTTCACCCATGTCCTCAGGAAAAAACGTAACTACTCACAAAGCATATTCATGTTCATAATCAGAGGAGTAATAATATGCTTAAAGGATCTGAACATATGATCTTCCACCAAGTAAACCAATAAGCATCAACTACAAGGAGTAAACAACACTACTGGCAACCAACAGGTACCAATTTGTGGTTTTGATACAAGATTGGATAAAAGAGATGAACTAGGGTTTTGAGAGGAGATGGTGTTGGTGAAGATGTTGATGGAGATTGACCCCCTCCTGATGAGAGGATCGTTGGTGATGACGTTGGAGATGATTTCCCCCTCCCCAAGGGAAGTGTCCTCGGCAGAACAACTCCGCGGAGCCCTAGATTGATTCCGCCAAGGTTCCGCCTCGTGGCGGCGGAGTTTCATCCCGTAAGCTTGCCCATGATTTTTTACAGGATAAAAGTGATGATATAGCAGAAGATGGATGCCGGCGGCCCACCAGGGGGCCCAGGAGATAAGAGGGCGCGCCCTATAGGGGGGGCGCCCCCTGTCTCCTGGGCAGGGTGTGGGCCCCCTGGCCTATTTCTTTTGCTCAGAAATTCTTAATAAATCCAAAAAGTTGTTTCGTGGAGTCTCAGGACTTTTGGAGCTGTGCAAAATAGGTTTCCAATGTTTGCTCTTTTTCCTGCCAAAATTCCAGCTGCCGGCATTCCCCCTCTTCATGGTAAACCTTGTAAAATAAGAGAGAATAGCCATAAGTATTGAGATATAATGTGTAATAACAGCCCATAATGCAATAAATATTGATATAAAAGCATGATACAAAATGGACGTATCAACTCCCACAAGCTTAGACCTTGCTTGTCCTCAAGCGGAAGCCGAAATCGAAAAATATGTCCACATGTTTAGAGATAGAGGTGTCGATAAAAATAAAATACGGACATGAGGGCATCATGATCATTCTAATAACATCAACATATATAGAATTTGTCATATGATTTCCTATGCTCAAGTAATAAGCAATTCACAATGTCAAGTATGGTTCAAAAACTTAATTGCAAACTAACAAACTATAATCTCAGCCACTGAAGCAATTGCAATTTATCGTAACATCAGAAAGAGTCAATAATAGAGCTTTTCAGCAAGCTCACATACTCAACTATCTCGTAGTCTCCTATAATTGCTAACACTCACTCAATACTTGTGGTTATATAGTTTTAGCCGGACACTGAGAAAGATAGGGGCTTAGTGTGGTGCCTCCCAATGTATTCACCTTTAGGTGATGTCAACAATAATAGCCCATGCTAACTTACATCCAATTGGATATATATATCATGATCCTTCAAACACGAGGAGCTTGCCGAAGGATAAAATGAAAAAGGGAAAGGTGAGGATCACCTTGACTCAAGCATAAAGTAAAAACATGAAGTAAAAGATAGGCCCTTCGCAGAGGGAAGCAGAGGTTGTCATGCGCGTTTAGGGTTGATGCACAAAATCTTAATGCAAAAGAAGGTCACTTTATATTGCCCCTTGTATGTGGACCTTTATTATGCAGTCCGTCGCTTCTATTACTTCCACAACAAGTTCGTACAAAGCTTATTTTCTCAGCACTAATAAGTCATACATATTTAGAGAACAATTTATTTTGCTTGCACCGATGACAACTTACTTGAAGGATCTTACTCAATCCATAGATAGGTATGGTGGACTCTCAAGGCAAAACTGGGTTTAAGGATATTTGGAAGCACTAGTAGTATCTCTACTTGGTGCAAGGAATTTGGCTAGCATGAGGGGGATAGGCAAGCTCAACATGTTTGGAAGGTCAATGACAATATACTTTAACTGAGATGTCGGAAAACATAAACCATTACGTTGTCTTCCTTGTCCAACATCAACTCTTTTAGCATGTCATACTTAATGAGTGCTTCGCAATCATAAAAGATGTCCAAGATAATATATTTATATGTGAACCCGTCTTTCCTTATCACTTCCTATTAATTGCAACGATGACCAAGACTAGGTTCATCAACCCTCAACAATTTTTATGCCTCATACTTTCTATGTGTGAAGTTATCACTATCCATAAGATCAATATGAACTCTTTTATTCTTTCTACTTTCTCAAGATCATAGCAACATAGCAAAGCCCTTGAATCAACACTAATCTTTATTATAGATAGCACACAGACTCGATTACATAAAGAGATCACAAAGCAAAACTCTAAACTACTTGATATCTAAATTCCAAACTACTAGATCAAGATACTACTAAAAGGATCGAACTAAATAAAGCAGTAAAGATAGGAGTGTGATGGTGATACGATACCGGGGCACCTCCCCCAAGCTTGGCAGTTGCCAAGGGGAGTGCCCATACCCATGTGATTATTTCTCCTTCTTCACGATTGGTGTTATGATCTTCTTGGCGATGATGCCCTTCAGGATACGGTTCTCCTCCTCGAGCTTATTGACTTGTTGTTTGAGGTCCATAATTTCTTTATGGAGCTTTCCCATAACGGCCAAAGCTCCTTTTACCCAAGGATGTTGCATAGCTTCTGGAGAACACATGAAACTCTTTTTCATATTTTCATAAGAAAGAAATATAGAGTTGGAAGGGATGACCGAAGCAGGGACAGCCAGGCTAGGTAGTTCCCCCATAGTGAATTCTGCTTGGAGACGAGAGGTAGCTTCTTGATCTTCCTGCATGGCATCTATCCTTTTCAAATCAGCCTCCATCTCATCCTCCGTTGATGGTCCAAAGTGATAGGCATCACTATTTGCTCCTGGACCTGGCGTTGGGTGAGACACCCGGCTCTCCCCAACTGACTCCTAAGAAGACATCTTGCTTTATTCTGCAACAGGAATAGCTCGAAACAAAAACAGAGGATATTTGTGTGATAAAGTGGTCAAAACCTTCGGGAGTATATATAATGAATTTTTATCGACCAAAATACGTAACATACAAGAAAACGGAGTCCGGGAGGCACACGAGGTGCCCACGAGACAGGGGGCGCGCCCTACAGGGGGGGCGCCCTCCACTCTCGTGGGAGCCTCGTGTCCTTTCCGGACTACTTCTTTCTTCCTAAAATTCTTAAATAATCCAAAACTGATAAAAAATGCCATTAGAGTGGTTTTGGAGTCGGTTTACTTACCGTACCACATACCTATGCCTTTTCGGAGTCTGAAACGTTCTGGAAAGTGTCCCTTGTGTATTCCTCAGGAGTTACGGTTTCAATAATATTAGTTTCAATATTGATAGGATTACCTGAAATATATTGTTTAATTCTTTGACCGTTTACCACCCTCGGATTTGTGCCTTCGAAGTTGTTGATTTTTATAGCACCAGAACGATAGACCTCCTCGATAACGTAGGGACCTTCCCATTTTGAGAGAAGTTTTCCTGCAAAAAATCTTAAACAATAGTTGAATAATAACACATAATCTCCTACGTTAAACTCACGTTTTGTATCCTCTTATCATGCCAGCATTTGACTTTTTCTTTGAAAAGCTTGGCAATCTCATAGGCTTGGGTTCTCCATTCATCAAGTGAGCTAATATCAAACAACCTCTTCTCACCGGCAAGTTTGAAGTCATAATTGAGCTCTTTAATAGCCCAATATGCTTTATGTTCAAGTTGAAGAGGTAAATGACACGCTTTTCCATAAACCATCTTATAAGGAGACATACCCATAGGATTTTTGTATGCAGTTCTATAGGCCCATAATGCATCATCAAGTTTTTTGGACCAATTCTTTATAGATCTATTCACATTCTTTTGCAAAATTAATTTGAGCTCTCTATTGCTCAACTCTACTTGACAACTAGACTGCGGGTGATAAGGAGATGCTATTCTATGATTGACATCATACTTAGCGAGCATCTTTCGGAAAGCACCATGAATAAAATGTGAACCACCATCAGTCATAAGATATCTAGGGACTCCAAACCTTGGAAAAATAACTTCTTTAAGCATTTTAATAGAAGTGTTATGATCAGCACTACTAGTTGGAATAGCTTCTACCCACTTAGTAACGTAATCAACAACAACTAAAATATGTGTATAACCATTAGAGGCAGGAAAAGGTCCCATATAATCAAAGCTCCAATCATCAAATGGTTCAATAACAAGATAATAATTCATAGGCATTTCTTGACGTCTACTAATGTTACCTATTCTTTGACATTCATCACAAGATAAGACAAACTTACGAGCATCTTTGAAGAGAGTAGGCCAATAAAAACTAGATTGTAGTACCTTGTGTGCAGTTCTATCTCCAGCGTGGCGTCCTCCATAAGATTCAGAGTGACACTTATGTAGGATCTGTTCCTGTTCATGCTCAGGCACAAAACATCTAATAACACCATCTACTCCTTAGATTAATCCTTCACTGACATAGGTATCTGAGAGAAACCAGAATAACCATCTAGAAAGCAAAAATGTGTGTGTTTGGATAGCCTTTCTAGCATTTGATCAATAAAAGGTAAAGGGTAATGATCTTTCTTAGTAGCTTTATTTAACTTACGAAAATCAATTACCATCCTATAACCTGTAATAATTCTTTGCGGGATCAATTCATATTTATCATTAGGAACAACGGTAATACCTCCCTTTTTAGGGACACAATGGACAGGGCTTACCCATTCACTATCAGCAACGGGATAAATAATACCTGCCTCAAGGAGCTTTAGTATCTCCTTTCTTACCACTTTGAGGGAGTCCTGGATTAGGGGGTTTCCGGATAGCCGAACAATCACCTTTGGCCGGACTCCTGGACTATGAAGATACAAGATTGAAGACTTCGTCCCGTGTCCGGATGGGACTTTCCTTGGCGTGGAAAGCAAGCTTGGCGATACGGATATGTACATCTCCTACCATTGTAACCGACTCTGTGTAACCCTAACCCTCTTCGGTGCCTATATAAACCGGAGGGTTTTAGTCCATAGGACGAACAACAATCATACCATAGGCTAGCTTCTAGGGTTTAGCCTCTCCGATCTCGTGGTAGATCTACTCTTGTACTACCCATATCATCAATATTAATCAAGCACGAGTAGGGTTTTACCTCCATCGAGGGGGCCCGAACCTGGGTAAAAACATCGTGTCCCTTGTCTCCTGTTACCATCCGCCTAGACGCACAGTTTGGGACCCCCTACCCGAGATCTGCCGGTTTTGACACCGACATTGGTGCTTTCATTGAGAGTTCCTTTGTGTCATCATCTTTAGGCCCGATGGCTCCTCCGATCATCAACAACGACGCGGGCTAGGGTGAGACTTTTCTCCCCGGACAGATCTTCGTATTCGGCGGCTTTGCACAGCGGGCCAATTCGCTTGGCCATCTGGAGCAGATTGAAAGCTACGCCCCTGGCCATCAGGTCAGATTTGGAAGTTTGAACTATATGGCTGACGTCCGCGGAGACTTGATATTCGACGGGTTCGAGCCACAGCCAAGTGCGCCGCACTGTCACGATGGGCATGATCTAGCTCTGCCGCCGGACAGTGCCCTGGAGGCCGCACAAGTGTCCGCTCCGACCCTTAGCTCGGAGCCGACTGTGCCGATCGAGGACGGGTGGCTGGACACCACCTCGGGGGCTGCTATCTCTACGGCGATTGAGCCAAACACCAACCTTGTCCTTTGCGAAGCTCGTGACTCCAAGGTGCCGGACTCCTCTCCGGACTCCGAACCTTCCGCACCCCTGCCAATCGAATCCGATTGCCCGCCGATCATGGAGTTCACCGCCGCGGACATCTTTTGGCACTCGCCCTTTGGCGACATCCTGAATTCACTAAAGTTTCTCTCTTTATCAGGAGAGCCCTGGCCGGACTATGGTCCGGAAGGTTGGGATGCGGACAACAAAGAAATTCAAAGCCCACCCACCACCCACTTCGTAGCCACTGTCGATGATTTAACCGACATGCTCGACTTCGACTCCGAAGATATCGACGGTATGGACGACGACACAGAAGACGACCAAGAACCAGCGCCTACAGGGCACTGGAAGGCCACCTTGTCATACAACATATACATGGTGGACATCCCAAATGATGGGAATGGCAATGGAACAATGGAGGATGACCCCTCCAAGAAACAGCCTAAGCGCCGGCGTCAGCGGCGCCGCTCTAAATCCCGCCATAGCAAAAATGGCGATTCCGGCACCGGAGACAATAACACCCCGGAGAGTGCCGAAGACAACCCCCTCCAATAGGATTCAGCACAGGAGGATGGAGAAGCCAGCCCTCATGAGAGAGCGGCAGACAGAGAGGTAGAGGACGATAATTACATGCCTCCCTCCGAAGACGAGGCAAGCCTCGACGACGACGAATTTGTCGTGCCTGAGGATCCCATCGAACAAGAGCGTTTCAAACGCAGGCTTATGGCCACGGCAAGCAGCCTCAAGAAAAAGAAGCAACAGCTTAGAGCTGACCAAGATTTGCTAGCCGACAGATGGACTGAAGTCCTGGCGGCCGAAGAGCACGAACTCGAACGCCCCTCCAAGAGCTACCCAAAACGCAGGCTGCTACCCCGTTTAGAGGAGGAAGCACCTAAACCTACAACACCAGCGCATGATACGGCCGACCGGCCACCTCGTGGCCGCGACAGAGAGGCCTCTCGGCCCTCCACTCAAGCCGCACCCCGGTGCCGCTCAAAAAATACCAAGGCACGAGAAAGTGCGCCGGACCTGCGAGATATATTGGAGGACAGGGCAAAGCAAACAAGATCGATCTACGGATCGCGTGGGTGCCCCACTACACGTGACGATAACCGTCACGCCGGATATGGCAATCCCGGCTGGGCCGAACACAGTAGACAAAGCTCATTTGAGCTGGGTCGTGATATAGCCCAATATAGAGGCGCCGCACACCCACTATGCTTCACAGATGAAGTGATGGATCATCAAATCCCTGAGGGTTTCAAACCCGTAAACATTGAATCATACGATGGCACAATAGATCCTGCGGTCTGGATTGAGGACTATCTCCTTCACATCCACATGGCCCGCGGTGATGACCTACACGCCATCAAATACCTCCCACTCAAGCTTAAAGGACCAGCTCGGCATTGGCTTAACAACTTGCCAGCAGAGTTAATTGGTTGTTGGCAAGACCTGGAAGCCGCATTCCTCGACAATTTCCAGGGCACCTATGTGCGACCACCAGACGCCGATGACCTAAGCTACATAATTCAGCATCCAGAGGAATCGGCCAGACAATTCTGGACACGGTTCCTAACCAAGAAAAATCAAATCGTCGACTGTCCGGATGTAGAGGCCCTTGCAGCATTCAAACATAACATCCGCGACGAGTGGCTCGCCCGACACTTAGGACAGGAAAAGCCAAAATCCATGGCAGCCCTCACAACACTCATGACCCGCTTTTGCGCGGGAGAGGACAGCTGGCTAGCTCGTAGTAACAACATGACCAAGAGCCCTGGTAATTCGGATACCAAGGACAGCAACGGCAGGTCGTGTCGCAACAAGCACAAGCGCCGCATTAATAGTGATAATGCTGAAGATACGGCAGTAAATGCCGGATTCAGAGGCTCTAAACCCGGTCAGCGGAAAAAGCCATTCAAAAGAAATACTCCGGGCCCGTCCAATTTGGACCGAATACTCGATCGCTTGTGCCAGATACACGACACCCCCGAAAAACCAGCCAACCACACCAACAGGGATTGTTGGGTGTTCAAGCAGGCAGGAAAGTTAAATGCCGAAAATAATGACAAGGGGCTGCATAGCAACGATGAGGAGGAGCCCCGACCGCCGAACAATAGAGGACAGAAGGGCTTCCCCCTTCAAGTGCGGACGGTGAACATGATATACGCAACCCACATACCCAAAAGGGAGCGGAAGCGTGCACTAAGGGACGTATATGCGATGGAGCCAGTCGCCCCAAAGTTCAATCCGTGGTCCTCCTGCCCGATCACTTTTGATCGAAGGGGCCACCCCACTAGCATCCGCCATGGCGGATTCGCCGCATTGGTTCTAGAACCAATCGTTGACGGATTTCACCTCATTAGAGTCCTGATGGATGGCGGCAGCAGCCTGAACCTGCTTTATCAGGATACAGTGTGCAAAATGGGCATAGACCCCTCAAGGATTAAACCCACAAAAACGACCTTTAAAGGCGTCATACCAGGTGTAGAGGCCAACTGTACAGGCTCAGTTACACTTGAAGTGGTCTTCCGATCACCGGATAACTTCCGAAGCGAGGAATTAATCTTCGACATAGTCCCGTTCCGCAGCGGCTATCATGCACTGCTCGGACGAACCGCATTTGCAAAGTTCAATGCGGTGCCGCACTATGCATACCTCAAGCTCAAGATGCCAGGCCCTCGAGGAGTCATTACGGTCAACGGAAACACCGAACGGAGGATCATACGGCGGCCCTCGCGGCGGAAGTACAAAGCAGCCTCTCAAGGCAATTCTCCAGTCCGGCTATTAAATGTCAGGACACCGTCAAGCGCGCCCGGAGTAACCTACAACAAGACCGCCTGGCATGTTCCGAGCACGCATAGCAATGCGTCCCCAACCCCAGCCCCCGCGAAATTTCGAAACCAGTACTACGCGTACATAATTACGTTCTGGAAATACCATGGGCATAGGGGGAGGGGCACGACCACGGCAGGCCCAGAATGCGGCTCAACCGCACCAGGGGCTCCCGATTGTGTCATTCTTTTTTCTCTTACTTTCAGGACTCCTTTCTCAAGAAGTCTTGTCTGGCAGTGGAATCGCCGAACACACGATGCAACAGCCAGGGAAGAAGAAAGCTACGTCGAGTGTCCAGGTGGTCTCTATAACGAGCAGTATACTTGTTTCACATATCATCCCTTAGCTCGCCCCTAGAGGGGGACAGGTCAAATAGTCTCGTCCATTGCTTATCGCACTATTTGTATCGTTCTGCTTTTACCGCAGCCTTTTTGAATAAACAATACATAGCTTCTGCCTATTATTGCATTCCATTTTTATCTATATATGTTCACTTATGACATGTTGCATCCGTACACTTTGGTACGGCCAAATACACCAGGGGCTTAAGTACCCCAAAATATGGTGTGATAAGTCCGAACACTTTCACAAGTGCGGCACCCCGAACTTATAGCATTATATGCATCGGCTCCGAATCATGTCCTGGGTTAATAGTTGGGTTTGCCCGGCTCCCATGTTTTGGTACCTTACGTTCCATTATATCGGCTAAGGTAGCGCTGGGAGAACCACTGCGATTGTGCCCCGGTTGAGCTGGGTTAAGCACATCAGTGGAGAAAGCTAAAACTGACCATCGTGATAGGGCGAGAGCCGGTCGCTGTTCGAGAGGTTTTTCGAGTCCCTAAAGACTTATGCCGCTTAGAGCGAGGAGTCGGCTTTGTCCGACCCAGGCGTGGATAGCGCCCCGAACTCGGTCATCTGAATACTAGGGGCTTTGCCGAAATTTAAACTTATAGAATTTTATGGCTAAGTGAGAGTGTTCAAGCATTATAGTCCGGTTGCCTCGTTCGTTGTGTTGAGCGCCTCCCTCGAAGGACCCAAGAATGGGGAAAAGAGCGCTCAAGTTTATCCCGAACACCCCGGCACTCGTGGCATGGGGGCAGAAGCCGACGACTCGCCATCTCTTAAATTTAATATACAGCCGCACAGAAGGTAATATTTTAAATTCACAAGCGTTGCTTAGCGCATATGAACAAGTTTTCAAGCATACAGGATAACAAATGCGAGTTTACTAACAAAATTACATCTTTGGAGCATTCACCCGATATAAGGCGGGCACCCTTCAGGACGCCCTCATAGTACATCTCAGGCTTGTGATACTCCCTGCCCGGCGGTGGTCTGTCCGTCACAAGCTTCTCAGCGTCCATCTTGCCCCAGTGCACTTTAGCACGGGCAAGGGCCCTACGGGCACCTTCGATGCAGACGGAGCGCTTGACGACTTCAATCCATGGACAGGCGTCCACCAGCCGCCTCACCAGCCCGAAGTAGCTCCCAGGCATGGCTTCCTTGGGCCACAGCCGAACTATGAGGCCCTTCATGGCCTGTTCGGCCACCTTATGGAGCTCGACCAGCTGCTTTAGCTGGTCTCTCAAGGGCACCGGGTGTCCGGCCTCAGCATACTGAGACCAGAACACCTTCTCCGTCAAGCTCCCCTCCTCGGCTCGGTAGAACGCGGCAGCATCGGACACACTGTGGGGCAGATCTGCTAATGCTCCTGGAGAGCTCCGGATTCGGGTAAGTAACAAGTAATTCACTTTCACGTGCTTGCTTTGCATAAAGAATGCCTTACCCACCACTATCTTCTTCATTGCCTCAATTTCCTGGAGGGCTTTTTGGGCTTCGGCCTTAGCGGCTTTGGCGCTCTCAAGGGCCGAGGCGAGCTCGGACTCTCGAGTCTTTGAGTCACGCCCCAAACTCTCGTGTTTTTCCACGAGAGCCTGGAGCTCTTGCTGCACCTCCGCCACCCGCGCCTCCTGCTTCTCTCGCTCGGTGCGCTCCGCGGCCGCATTGCTTTCGGCCGTGGACACCGCTTCCTTCAGGGTCGCCACCTCGTTTGTGGCCCCTGCGATACTCACGTTATTCCTGTCATTTTTTGCAACCACATCTTTTATATACTTCCATAAGGTATTACTTACCTTCCTTGTCCTCGAGCTGCTTTTTGGCAAGGCTGAGCTCGTTCTCGGACCGCTCGAGGCTCTGCTTCAATGCATTGACCTCCTTAGTCAGTGCAGCAGAGGTCAGCAGCGCAGCTTGCATTCCCATATTGACACACTTACGTTAGACTCATGCGTACATCTTTTTAGATCCTCAGTTCGGCTTTTCTTTCCGAACACCAAACTAAGCATCAGGGGCTACTGTCTATGCGGTCATATTTTTACATATCTTAAATACATACCTCAAAGCCTATTAGAAGGCTGGCACAGGCTTTAGTCAGCCCGCTCTTGGCGGACTGAACTTTCTGGATCACCACACTCATAACAGTGCGGTGCTCCTCGTCGATGGAGGCGCCGTTAAGCGCCTCCAGCAAATTATCCGGTGCCTCCGGTTGGACGGAGGTCACCGGTGTCGCAGTCTCGCCCTTCTTACGAAGGGGCCGCCTGCCGGACTCCGGAACTACTGAAGGTTCCGGTACGGAGTCCGGCCCAGGGCCGGACTTAGAGCCCTTTGGGGTTTTATCCCCCTCGCTCCTGGAGTCCGGGAGGTTGCCTTGCGGCGCCTCCTGGACCACCTCCTCCTGGCTAGGCCTCTTTTGGGACCCCACCTCGGCGTCATCTGCAGCGCGAGGAGAGGAGACAGCCGGAAGTGAGGTGCTATTCATGTCCAACGAATCCAGGGAGCCGCTTGTTGAAGCGTCGAGCTCGTCCTTGGGCGCGCTGCAGGGTTATATTCAGCATTAGGAGATACTGTGCGACAAATAAAACGCCATGAGTTATTCTGGTATCCAGACACTTACGATTTCGCCGGGGGCTTAGCCCTCGCTGGCCACTCCTCTTCGCCGTCTTCGGCGTTGGTGGAGTAGTCCGGAGGAAGGGTCCTTCCCTTCTTGGACCCTCCGGCTTCCCCAGTTGGGGCGGCCTTCCTTTTCTTCTCTCCCACCTCTGGGGGAGATGCCTCTTTTTCCTCCTCCTCGTCTTCGCGGGACGAGTCCGCCTCGGAGCCATCGGACGATGAGTCGGACAACACCTGGCGCCGGGAACTCCTTCGAGTTCCCGTGGCCTTCTTCTTGGCCTTCTTCTCCGGCACCACGTGAGGTGCCGGAACCAGTAGCCCCGTCAATCGGGGGTCCGCTGGGTCTTCTGGCAAGGGAGCCGGACAGTTAACCTGCCCGGACGTCTTTTGTCAGGCCTGTCAAAGGTAAGGGAGTTTAGATCCCGCATAGAGTCAAACTATGGAAAACAAGAGTCCCGTAAATGGTAAAATAGCTTACCTCGATGGCTTGACGCTGCGAGCTGAATCTGTGATCTTCGGTAGCGGATGCGGGAGCCTCGACGCCCTTGAACAGCACCTTCCAGTCATCTTCGTACGTAGTGTCGAAGCGCCTGTTCAAGGTTTGGTGCTGTGCCGGATCAAACTCCCACAAGTTGAAGGCCCGTTGTTGGCACGGGAGGATCCGGCGGATGAGCATGACCTGGACTACGTTGACAAGCTTGAGCTTCTTGTTAACCAGGTTTTGGACGCAGGTTTGGAGTCCGGTCAGCTCTTCCGAATTACCCCATGTCAGGCCCGTCTCCTTCCAGGAGGTGAGCCATGTAGGGAAGCCAGATCGGAATTCCGGGGCCGCCACCCATTTAGGGTCACGCGGCTTGGTGATGTAGAACCACCCCGATTGCCATCCCTTTATGGTCTCCACGAAGGAGCCCTCGAGCCATAGGACATTGGCCATCTTGCCCACCATGGCACCTCCGCACTCCGCTTGGCGGCCGCCCACTACCTTCGGCTTGACATTGAAGGTCTTCAGCCATAAGCCTAAGTGGGGCTAGATGCAGAGGAAGGCCTCACACACGACGATGAACGCCGAGATGTTGACTATGAAATTCGGGGCCAGATCGTGGAAATCCAGGCCGTAGTAGAACATGAGCCCCCGGACAAATGGGTGAAGTGGAAAACCTAGTCCGTGGAGGAAGTGGGGGAGGAACACCACCCTCTCATGGGGCCTGGGGGTGGGGATAAGCTGCCCCTTGTCGGGGAGCCGATGCGCGATGTCGCTGGACAAGTATCCGGCCTTCCGCAGCTTTTTGATGTGCCCCTCCGTGACAGAGGAGACCATCCACTTGCCTCCCCCTCCGGACATGGCTGGGGAAGGTTGAGGCGAGATGTGCGGACTTGGGCGCTAGAGCTCGAGTGCGCGGAAATGGATGAGCAAAGGAGGAAGAAGGGGTGTGTGAAAAAGTGGATCCTTATCCCCTTATATGGACGGACGAAGCTACGCGTCCCCACCAGCCTGGTAAAACTCGCTTATCTCCCAAGCACCGTAATCAATGGCGCGGTTGGGTTACCCACGCCTGTATTGATGAGAATCCCGGAATAAGGGGACACGATCTCTGCTTTGACAAGACGTGCCAAGGAAACTACCTCGCTTAACACGCTGAGGTGGGACAGTAAAAACGATTCGAATAAAGGCCTGGCCGTGGTGTGATGTCATGCCGCGGAATACGTCAGCAGATTGAATTTGTGTAAATATTATTCTCTCTACGGTGGCATGTGGAACTTATTTTGCATAGCCGGACACTATCCTTGTGTTCAAAATCTTCTATGAAGTATTCGGAGGAGGAACCGCCTTGCAATGCCGAAGACAATCTGCGCGCCGGACTCGTCGTCATTGAAGCCTGGTTCAGGGGCTACTGTGGGAGTCCTGGATTAGGGGGTGTCCGGATAGCCGAACTATCACCTTTGGCCGGACTCCTGGACTATGAAGATACAAGATTGAAGACTTCGTCCCGTGCCCGGATGAGACTTTCCTTGGCGTGGAAGGCAAGCTTGGCGATACGGATATGTAGATCTCCTTCCATTGTAACCGACTCTGTGTAACCGTAACCCTCTTTGGTGCCTATATAAACCAGAGGGTTTTAGTCCATAGGACGAACAACAATCATACCATAGGCTAGCTTCTAGGGTTTAGCCTCTCCGATCTCATGGTAGATCTACTCTTGTACTACCCATATCATCAATATTAATCAAGCAGGAGTAGGGTTTTACCTCCATCGAGAGGACCCCAACCTAGGTAAAAACATCGCGTCCCTTGTCTCCTGTTACCATCCGCCTAGACGCATAGTTCGGGACCCCCTACCCGAGATCCACCGGTTTTGACACCGACATACTTCCTTCATCTTGGGATTTAATCGTCTTTGAGGATCTCTAACTGTTGGGGAATGTAGCAGAAATTCAAAAAAAATCCTACGAGTCACCAAGATCTATCTATGGAGAGACTAGCAATGAGGGGAAGGAGAGTGCATCTACATACCCTTGTAGATCGCTAAGCGGAAGTGCTCAAGAGAACGAGGTTGAAGGAGTCGTACTCGTCGTGATCCAAATCACCGGAGATCCTAGTGCCGAACGGACGGCACCTCCGCGTTCAACACACGTACAGCCCGGTGACGTCTCCCATGCCTTGATCCAGCAAGGAGAGAGGGAGAAGTTGAGGAAGACACCATCCAGCAGAAGCACAACGGCATGGTGGTGATGGAGGAGCGTGGCAATCCTGCAGGGCTTCGCCAAGTACCGCGGGAGAGGAGGAGAAAGAGAGGTAGGGCTGCGCCAGGGAGAGGTGGAAAACCTTATGTGTGGCAGCCCCAAAACCTCAAGTTTATATAGGGAAGAGGGAGGGGGCTGCGCCCCCCTTAGGGTTCCCACCCCAAGGGGTGCGGCTGCCTCAAAACCCATCTAGGGTGGCGGCCAAGGGGGGAGAGGGGAAACTTGCCCCCCAAGCAAGGTGGAGGAGCCCCCTCCCCAAACCCTAGGCGCCTTGGGCCCTTGTGGCGGGGGGGGGCGCACCAGCCCACCTGGGGCTGGTCCCCTCCCACACTTGGCCCACGCAGCCCTCTGGGGCCGGTGGCCCCACTTGGTGGACCCCCGGGACCCTCCCGGTGGTCCCGGTACATTACCGATAAAACCCAAAACCTTTCCAGTGACCAAAACAGGACTTCCCATATATAAATCTTTACCTCCGGACCATTCCGAAACTCCTCGTGACGTCCGGGATCTCATCCGGGACTCCGAACAACAATCGGTAACCATGTATATCTATTCCCTATAACCCTAGCGTCATCGAACCTTAAGTGTGTAGACCCTACGGGTTCGGGAGACACGTAGACATGACCGAGACAACTCTCCGGCCAATAACCAACATCGGGATCTGGATAACCATGTTGGCTCCCACATGTTGCACGATGATCTCATCGGATGAACCACGATGTCGAGGATTCAATCAATCCCGTATTCAATTCCCTTTGTCTAGCGGTATAGTACTTGCCCGAGATTCGATCGTCGGTATCCCGATACCTTGTTCAATCTCGTTACCGGCAAGTCTCTTTACTCGTTCCGTAACACATCATCCCGTGATCAACCCCTTGGTCACATTGTGCACATTATGATGATGTCCTACCGAGTGGGCCCAGAGATACCTCTCCGTCACACGGAGTGACAAATCCCAGTCTCGATTCGTGCCAAGCCAACAGACACTTTTGGAGATACCCGTAGTGCACCTTTATAGCCACCCAGTTACGTTGTGAAATTTGGTACACCCAAAGCATTCCTACGGTATCCGGGAGTTGCACAATCTCATGGTCTAAGGAAATGATACTTGACATTAGAAAAGCTTTAGCATACGAACTACACGATCTTTGTGCTAGGCTTAGGATTGGGTCTTGTCCATCACATCATTCTCCTATCTTTGTGTTATCAACGACATCCAATGTCCATGGTTAGGAAACCGTAACCATCTATTGATCAATGAGCTAGTCAACTAGAGGCTTACTAGGGACATGGTGTTGTCTATGTATCCACACATGTATCTGAGTTTCCTATCAATACATTTATAGCATGGATAATAAAAGATTATCATGAACAAGGAAATATAGTAATAATAACTAATTTATTATTGCCTCTAGGGCATATTTCCAACAGTCTCCCACTTGCACTAGAGTCAATAATCTAGTTCACATCGCCATGTGATTAACACTCATAGGTCACATCGCCATGTGACCAACATCCAAAGAGTTTACTAGTGTCACTAAACTAGTTAACATCATCATGTGATTAAGACTCAATGAGTTCTGGGGTTTGATCATGTTTTGCTTGTGAGAGAGGTTTTAGTCAACGGGTCTGCAACATTCAGATCCGTATGTACTTCGCAAATCTCTAGGTCATATTGTAAATGCTGCTTCCACGCTCCAGTTGGAGCTATTCCAAATGGTTGCTCCACTATACGTATCTGGTTTGCTACTCAGAGTCATTCAGATAGGTGTTAAAGCTTGCATCAACATAACCCTTTACGCCGAACTCTTTATCACCTCCATAATCGAGAAACATGTCCTTATTACTCCAAGGACAATTTTGACTGCTGTCCAATGATCCATTCCGGGATCACTCTTGTACCCCCTTGCCAGACACGTGGCAAGGCACACATCAGGTGCGGTACTCAGCATAGCATATGTATAGAGCCTATGGCTAAGGCATAGGGGACGACATTCGTCCTTTCTCTTTCTTCTGCCGTGGTCGAGCTTTAAGTCTTAACTTCATACCTTACAACTCAGGCAAGAACTCCTTCTTTGACTGATCCATCTTGAACACCTTCAAGATCATGTTAAGGTATGTGCTCATTTGAAAGTACCATTAAGCGTTTTTTATCTATCCTCTTAGATCTTGATGCTCAATGTTCAAGCAGCTTAATCCAGGTTTTCTATTGAAAAACACTTTTCAAACAACACTATATGCTTTCAAGAAATTTTACATCATTTTGGATCAACAATATGTCATTCACATATACTTATCAGAAATGTTGTAGTGCTCCCATTCACTTTATTGTAAATACAAGTTCCTAACAAACTTTGTATAAACCTAAAAACTTTGATTATCTCATCAAAGCGTATATTCCAACTCCGAGATGCTTACTCCAGTCCTTAGAAGGATTGCTGGAGCTTTGCATACTTGTTAGCATCTTTTAGGATTGACAAAAACTTTCTGATTGTATCACATACAACCTTTCCTTATGAAAACTGGTAAGGAAACTCGTTTTGACATCCATCTACCAGATTTCATAAATGCAGCTAATGCTAACATTGACTCCGACGGACTTAAGCATCGCTACGGATGAGAAAATCTCATCGTAGTCAACTCCTTGAACTTGTGAAAAACTCTTTTCCACAAGTCGAGCTTCATAGATGGTGACATTACCGTCCACGTCCGTCTTCTTCTTAAAGATCCATTTATCTCAATGGCTTGCCGATCATCAGGCAAGTCCACCAAAGTCCATGCTTTGTTCCGATACATGGATCCTATCTCGGATTTCATGGCTTCTAACCATTTGTCAGAATATGGGCCCACCATCGCTTCTCCATAGCTCGTAGGTTCATTGTTGTCTAGCAACACGACCTTCAAGACAGGATTACTGTACCATTCTAAAGTAGTACGCATCCTTGTCACCCTATGAGGTACGGTAGTGACTTGATCCGAAACTTTATGATCACTATCATAAGCTTCTACTTCAATTGGTGTGGGCGCCACAGGAACAACTTCCTGTGCCCTGCTACACACTAGTTGAAGTGACGGTTCAATAACCTCATCAAGTCTCCACCATGCTCCCACTCAACTTTCCGAGACAAACTTTTCCTCGAGAAAGGACCTGATTCAAGAAACAATCCCTATTGCTTTCGGATCTAAATTAGGAGGTATACCCAACTGTTTTAGGTGTCCTATGAAGATGCATTTTATCCGCTTTGGGTTCGAGCTTATCAACCTGAAACTTTTTCACATAAGCATCGCAGCCCCAAACTTTTAAGAAACGACAACTTAGGTTTCTCCAAACCATAGTTCAAACGGTGTTGTCTCAATGGAATTATGTGGTGCCCTATTAAAGTGAGTGCGGTTGTCTCTAATGCCTAACCCATGAACGATAGTGGTAATTCGATTAGAGACATCATGGTACGCACCATATCCAATAGGGTGCAACTATGATGTTCGGACACACCATCACACTATGGTGTTCCAGGCGGTATTAATTGTGAAACAATTTCCACAATGTCTTAATTGCGTGCCAAAGCTCGTAACTCAGATACTCATCTCTATGATCATAGCATAGACATTTTATCCTCTTGTCACGATGATCTTCAACTTCACTCTGAAATTACTTGAACCATTCAATAATTCAGACTTGTGTTTCATCAAGTAAATATACTCAGTATCTACTCAAATCATCCGTGAAGTAAGAACATAACGATATCCACTGCGTGCCTCAGCACTCATTGGACTGCACACATGAAAATGTATTACTTCCAACAAGTTGCTTTCTTGTTCCATTTTACTGAAAACGAGGCTTTCAATCATCTTGCCCATGTGGTATGATTTGCATGTCTCAAGTGATTCAAAATCAAGTGAGTCCAAACGGTCCATTTGCATGGAGTTTCTTCATGCATATACACCAATAGACATGGTTCGCATGTCTCAAACTTTTCAAAAACAAGTGAGTCCAAAGATCCATCAACATGGAGCTTCTTCATGCGTTTTATACCAATATGACTTACATGGCAGTGCCACAAGTAGGTGGTACTATCATTACTATCTTATATATTTTGGCATGAACATGTGTATCACTATGATCGAGATTCAATAAACCATTCATTTTAGGTGCAAGACCATTGAAGGTATTATTCAAATAAACAGAGTAACCATTATTCTCCTTAAATGAATAACCGTATTGCGATAGACATAATCCAATCATGTCTATGCTCAACGCAAACACCAAATAACAATTATTTAGGTTAACACCAATCTCGATGGTAGAGGGAGCATGCGATGCTTGATCACATCAACCTTGGAAACACTTCCAACACATATCGTCAGCTCACCTTTAGCTAGTCTCCATTTATTCCGTAGCTTTTATTTCGAGTTACTAACACTTAGCAACCGAACCGGTATCTAATACCCTGGTGCTACTAGGAGTACTAGTAAAGTACACATTAACATAATGTATATCCAATATACTTCTATCGACCTTGCCAGCCTTCTCATCTACCAAGTATCTAGGGTAATTCTGCTCCAGACTGTTCCCCTTATTACAGAAGCACTTAGTCTTGGGTTTGGGTTCAACCTTGGGTTTCTTCACTAGATCAGCAGCTGATTTGCCGTTTCATGAAGTATCCCTTCTTGCCCTTGCCCTTCTTGAAACTAGTGGTTTCACTAACCATCAACAATTGATGCTCCTTCTTGATTTCTACTTTCGTTATGTCAAACATCGCGAATATTTCAAGGATCATCATACCTATCCCTGATATGTTATAGTTCATCACGAAGATCTAGAAGCTTGGTGGCAATGACTTTGGAGAAACATCACTATCTCATCTGGAAGATCAACTCCCACTCGATTCAAGTGATTGTTGTACTCAGACAATCTGAGCACAAGCTCAACGATTGAGCTTTTCTCCCTTAGTTTGTAGGCTAAGAAACTCGTCAGAGGTCTTATACCTCTTGACGTGGGTACGAGCCTGAAATCCCAATTTCAGCCTTCGAAACATCTCATATGTTCCGCGACGTTTCAAAATCGTCTTTGGTGCCTCAACTCTAAACTGTTTAACTGAACTATCACGTAGTTATCAAAACGTGTATGTTAGATGTTCGCAACACCCACAGACGACGTTCGAGGTTCAGCACACTGAGCGGTGCATTAAGGACACAAGCCTTCTACGAAGCAATGAGGACAATCCTCAGTTTACGGACCTAGTCCGCATAATTGCTACTATCAACTTTCAACTGAATTTTTCTCTAGGAACATATCTAAACAGTAGAACTAAAGCGCGAGCTTACGACATAATTTGCGAAGATTTTTTGACTATGTTCAGGATAATTAAGTTCATCTTATGAACTCCCACTCAGATAGACATCCCTCTAGTCATCTAAGTGATTACATGATACGAGTCAACTAGGTCGTGTCCGATCATCACGTGAGACAGACTAGTCATCATCAGTGAACATCTTCATGTTGATTGTATCTACTATAGGACTCATGCTCGACCTTTCGGTCTCTTGTGTTCCGAGGCCATGTCTGTACATGCTAGGCTCGTCAAGTCAACCTAAGTGTTTCGCGTGTGTAAATCTGGCTTACAGCTGTTGTATGTGAACGTTAGAATCTATCACACCCGATCATCACGTGGTGCTTTGAAACGACGAACTTCCGCAATGGTGCACAGTTAGGGGGAACACTTTCTTGAAATTTTAATGAGGGATCATCTTATTTACTACCGTCGTTCTAAGCAAATAAGATGTAAAACATGATAAACATCACATGAAATCAAATAGTGACATGATATGGCCAATATCATATTGCTCCTTTTGATCTCCATCTTCGGGGCTCCATGATCATCATCGTCACTGGCATGACACCATGATCTCCATCATCATGATCTCCATCATTGTGTCTTCATGAAGTTGTCACGCCAACGACTACTTCTACTTCTATGGCTAACGCGTTTAGCAATAAAGTAAAGTAATTTACATGGCGTTCTTCAATGACACGCAGGTCATACAAAAAATAAAGACAACTCCTATGGCTCCTGCCGGTTGTCATACTCATCGACATGCAAGTCGTGATTCCTATTACAAGAACATGATCATCTCATACATCACATATATCATTCATCACATCCTTTGGCCATATCACATCACAAAACACTTGCTGCAAAAACAAGTTAGACGTCCTCTAATTGTTGTTGCAAGTTTTTACATGGCTTCTATAGGTGTTCTAGCAAGAACGTTTCTTACCTACCTAAAACCACAACGTGATATGCCAATTTCTATTTACCCTTCATAAGGACTCTTTTCATCGAATCCGCTCCAACTGAAGTGGGAGAGACAGACACCCGCTAGCCACCTTATGCAACTAGTGCATGTCAGTCGGTGGAACCTGTCTCACGTAAGCGTACGTGTAAGGTCGGTCCGGGTCGCTTCATGCCACGATGCCGCCGAAGCAAGATAAGACGAGTAGTGGCAAGAAAATTAACAACATCTACGCCCACAACTGCTTTGTGTTCTATTCGTGCATAGTAACTACGCATAGACCTAGCTCATGATGCCACTGTTGGGGAACGTAGCACAAATTCAAAAAATTTCCTACGAGTCACCAAGATCTATCTATGGAGAGACTAGCAACGAGGGGAAGGAGAGTGCATCTACATACCCTTGTAGATCTCTAAGCGGAAGCATTCAAGAGAACGGGGTTGAAGGAATCGTACTCATCATGATCCAAATCACCGGAGATCCTTGTGCCGAACGGACGGCACCTCCGCGTTCAACACACGTACAACCCGGTGACGTCTCCCATGCCTTGATCCAGCAAGGAGAGAGGGAGAGGTTGAGGAAGACACCATCCAGCAGCAGCACAACAGCGTGGTGGTGATGGAGGAGCATGGCAATCTTGCAGGGCTTCGCCAAGCACCGCGGGAGAGGAGGAGAAAGAGAGGTAGGGCTGCGCCAGGGAGAGGTGGAAAACCTTATGTGTGGCAGCCCCAAAACCTCAAGTACATATAGGGGAGAGCGAGGGGGCTGTGCCCCCCTTAGGGTTCCCACCCCAAGGGGTGCAGCTGCCCCAAAACCCATGTAGGGTGGCGGCCAAGGGGGGGAGAGGGGAAACTTGCCCCCCGAGCAAGGTGGAGGAGCCCCCTCCCCAAACCCTAGGCGCCTTGGGCCCTTTTGGGGGGACGCACCAGCCCACCTGGGGATGGTCCCCTCCCACACTTGGCCCACGCAGCCCTATGGGGCCGGTGGCCCCACTTGGTGGACCCCCGGGACCCTCCCGGTGGTCCCGGTACATTACCGATAAAACCCGAAACCTTTCCGGTGACCAAAATAGGACTTCCCATATATATATATATATATACCTCCGGACCATTCCGGAACTCCTCGTGACGTCCGGGATCTCATCCGGGACTCCGAACAACATTCGGTAACCATGTATATCTATTCCCTATAACCCTAGAATCATCGAACCTTAAGTGTGTAGACCCTATGGGTTCGGGAGACTCGTAGAGATGACTGGACAACTCTCCGGCCAATAACCAACAGCTGGATCTGGATACCCATGTTGGCTTCCACATGTTCCACGATGATATCATCGGATGAACCACGATGTTGAGGATTCAATCAATCCCGTATTCAATTCCCTTTGTCTAGCGGTATAGTACTTGCCCGAGATTCGATCATCGGTATTCCGATACCTTATTCAATCTCATTACCGGCAAGTCTCTTTACTCGTTCCGTAACACATCATCCCGTGATCAACCCCTTGGTCACATTGTGCACGTTATGACGATGTCCTATCGAGTGGGCCCAGAGATACCTCTCCGTCACACGGAGTGACAAATCTCAGTCTCGATTCGTGCCAACCCAATAGACACTTTCGGAGATACCCGTAGTGCACCTTTATAGCCACCCAGTTACATTGTGACGTTTGGTACACCCAAAGCATTCCTACGGTATCCGGGAGTTGCACAATCTCATGGTCTAAGGAAATGATACTTGACATTAGAAAAGCTTTAGCATACGAACTACACGATCTTTGTGCTAGGCTTAGGATTGGGTCTTGTCCATCACATCATTCTCCTAATGATGTGATCCCGTTATCAACGACATCCAATGTCCATGGTTAGGAAACCGTAACCATCTATTGATCAACGAGCTAGTCAACTAGAGGCTTACTAGGGACATGGTGTTGTCTATGTATCCACACATGTATCTGAGTTTCCTATCAATACAATTATAGCATGGATAATAAACGATTATCAAGAACAAGGAAATATAGTAATAATAACTAATTTATTATTGCCTCTAGGGCATATTTCCAACACTAACTGGCTTGGCATCTTTCTCCACTGAAATTTTATGTTGACATAATGTGGGACTAATGCCCTTAAGATCATCCAGAGTATATCCAATAGCAGCTCGGTGCTTCTTCAGAGTTTTCAATAATCTTTCTTCTTCTTTCTCTGAAAGGTTAGCACTAATAATAATAGGATATATTTATTTTTCATCAAGATAAGCATACTTAAGATTATCAGGTAATGGTTTGAGTTGAAACACAGGATCACCTTTGGGTGGAGGGGGATCCCCAAGAATCTCAACGGGAAGGTTATGTTTTAGCATAGGTTCCTGTTTAAGGAACACTTCATCTATTTCTTCCTTTCATTCATAAACATATCATTTTCATGGTCTAGCAAATATTGTTCTAACGGATCGGTTGGAGGAACAGCAATAGAAGCAAGACCAATAATCTCATCTTTACTAGGTGATTCCCTTTCACGAGGTTGTCTACTAAACTTAGCGAAATTAAACTCATGAGACATACCATCTATGCCAACGGTGAAAATATTCTTTTCACAATTAATCTTAGCACTAGCAGTATTCAAGAAGGGTCTACCAAAAATAATGGGACAAAAAACATCTTGTGGGGAACCAAGAACAAGAAAATCAGCAGGGTATTTAACCTTCCCACACAAAACTTCAACATCTCTAACAATCCCAATAGGTTTAATGGTATCCCTATTAGCAAGCTTAATAGTAATGTCAATGTCTTCTAATTCAACGGGTGCAATGTTGTGCATAATTTCTTTATAAAGATCATAAGGTATCGCACTAGCACTAGCACCCATATCACATAAGCCATGATAACAATGATCTCCTATTTTAACAGAAATAACAGGCATGCCTACAACAGGTCTACGTGTCTTAGTATCAGGTCTAGCAATATTAGCAGTCTCACCCTTGAAAGAAATAACATGCCCATCTAAGTCCTCATCCAAGAGATCTTTAACCATAGCAATACTAGGTTCAACATTAATTTGCTCAGGAGGTGTATAAGTCCTAGTATTACTCTTACGAACAACAGTCGAAGCTTTAGCATGATCCTTTATCCTAACAGGAAAAGGAGGTTTTCCAACATAAGCAGTAGGAACAATAGGATCACTATAGGTAATAATCTTTTCTTCGACTGTAGTAGGTGCAACTACTTTTACTTCAACAGGAGGATTATATTTAAACCACTTCTCTTTAGGGAGATCAACGTGAGTAGCAAAAGATTAACAGAAAGTAGCTACTATCTCAGAGTCAAGTCCATACTTAGAGCTAAATCCACGGAAAGCATTGGTATCCATGAAAGATTTAACACAACCGAACTTAGGTGTCATACCTGACTCCTTACCATCGTCGGAACCCCAATCTTCAGAGTTGCATTTAATTCTTTCCAATAAGTCCCATTTGAAATCAATAGTCTTTAGCATATAAGAACCAGCACATGAAGTATCGAGCAGGTTGCAATTATCAAGAGAAAGCCGAGCATAAAAATTCTAAATAATCATTTCCCGAGAGAGCTCATGATTGGGGCATGAATATAACATTGACTTAAGCCTCCCCCAAGCTTGAGCGATGCTTTCTCCTTTGCGAGGCCAGAAATTATATATGTAATTACGATCACGATGAACAAGATGCATAGGATAGAACTTCTGGCGAAATTCCAACTTCAATCGCTTATAATTCCAAGATCTCGTATCATCACATAGCCTATACCATGTCAATGCATCTCCCTTCAAAGATAAAGTGAAGACCTTCCTTTTGACAACATCATCAGGAATACATGCAAGCTTAAATAATCCACAAACTTCATCCACAAAGATAAGGTGTAAATCGGGATGCAATGATCCGTCTCCTGTAAATGGATTAGCTGGCAGTTTTTCTATCATACCTGAAGGAATCTCAAAGTGAATATTTTCATAAAGTTCAATAGGTTGAGGAGAAACTCTTTGCTCTTCTGGTTGGGGTGAAGATACCCCAAACAAGCCCCTCAAAGGATTAGTTTCCATAGTGACAAGTAACAGAAAATTTAAGCACACTATATAAATGTTTCCTTACCAAGTTCCACTCACCAAAAGCGCTACACTCCCCGGCAACGGCACCAGAAAAGAGTCTTCATGACCCACAAGAATAGGGGATCTATCGTAGTCCTTTTGATAAGTAAGAGTGTCGAACCCAACGAGGAGCAGAAGGAAATGATAAGCGGTTTTCAGTAAGCTTTTCTCTGCAAGGACTAAAATAGTAGGTGATAGGTAGTTTTGTGATAAGATAAATAGTAACGAGCAACAAGTAAATAGAGTGCAACAAGGTGGCCCAATCCTTTATGTAGCAAAGGATAATCCTGGACAATTTCTAATAATGAGGAAGGAGCTCCCGAGGACACATTGGGAATTATCGTCAAGCTAGTTTTCATCATGTTCATATGATTCGCGTTCGGTACTTTGATAATTTGATATGTGGGTGGACCGGTACTTGGGTACTTCCCTAACTTGGACAAGCATCCCACTTATGATTAGCCCCTATTGCAAGCATCCGCAACTACAATAAGAAGTATTAAGGTAAACCTAACCACAGCATTAAACATATGGATCCATATCAACCCCTATCGAAGCAACGCATAAACTAGGGTTTAAGCTTCTGTCACTCTAGCAACCCATCATCTACTTATTACTTCCCCATGCCTTCCTCTAGGCCCAAATAATGGTGAAGTGTCATGTAGTCAACGTTCACATAACATCACTAGAGGAAACGACAACATACATCTCATCAAAATATCGAACGAATACCAAATTCACATGACTACTAATAGCAAGACTTCACCCATGTCCTCAGGAACAAACGTAACTACTCACAAAGCATATTCATGTTCATAATCAGAGGAGTAATAATATGCATAAAGGATCTGAACATATGATCTTCCACCAAGTAAACCAATTAGCATCAACTACAAGGAGTAATCAACACTACTGGCAACCAACAGGTACCAATTTGTGGTTTTGATACAAGATTGGATACAAGAGATGAACTAGGGTTTTGAGAGGAGATGGTGCTGGTGAAGATGTTGATGGAGATTGACCCCTCCCGATGAGAGGATCATTGGTGATGACGTTGGTGATGATTTCCCCCTCCCGGAGGGAAGTGTCCCTGGCAGAACAGCTCCGCCGGAGCCCTAGATTGATTCCACCAAGGTTCCGCCTCATGGCGGCGGAGTTTCGTCCCGTAAGCTTGCCCAAGATTTTTTCGAGGGTAAAAGTGATGATATAGCAGAAGATGGACGCCGGAGGCCCACCAGGGGGCCCGGGAGATAGGAGGGCGCGCCCTATAGGGGGGAGGGCGCGCCCCCTGTCTCCTGGGCAGGGTGTGGGCCCCCTGGCCTATTTCTTTTGCTCAGAAATTCTTAATAAATCCAAAAAGTTGTTTCGTAGAGTCTCAGGACTTTTGGAGCTGTGCAGAATAGGTTTCCAACGTTTGCTCCTTTTCCAGCCAGAATTCCAGCAGCCGACATTCCCCCTCTTCATGGTAAACCTTGTAAAATAAGAGAGAATAGCCATAAGTATTGAGATATAATGTGTAATAACAGCCCATAATGCAATAAATATTGATATAAAAGCATCTTGTAAAATGGACGTATCAAGGGCGTTAGTCCCACGTTATGCCAACATAAAATTAATATGGAGGACGATGCCAAACCCGTTAGAGATCCTCAACGACGACTAAATCCCAAGATGAAAGAAGTGATAAGAAAGGAGATACTAAAGCTCCTTGAGGCAGGTATTATTTATCTCGTTGCCGATAGTGAATGGGTAAGCCCTGTCCATTGCATTCCTAAAAAGGGAGGTATTACCGTTGTTCCTAATGATAAAGATGAATTGATCCCGCAAAGAGTTATTACAGGTTATAGGATGGTAATTGATTTCCGTAAGTTAAATAAAGCTACTAAGAAAGATCATTACCCTTTACCTTTTATTGATCAAATGTTAGAAAGACTATCCAAACACACACATTTCTGCTTTCTAGATGGTTATTCTAGCTTCTGTCAAATACCTGTGTCAGCGAAGGATCAATCTAAAACTACTTTTACTTGCCCTTTTGGTACTTTTGCTTATAGACGTATGCCTTTTGGTTTATGTAATGCACCTGCTACCTTTCAAAGATGCATGATGGCTATATTCTCTGATTATTGTGAAAAGATTTTTGAGGTATTTGTCGGTGTCAAAACCGGCGGATCTCGGGTAGGGGGTCCCGATCTGTGCGTCAAGGCTGATGGTAACAGGAAGCAAGGGACACAGATGTTTACCCAGGTTCGGGCCCTCTCGATGGAGGTAAAACCCTACTTCCTACTCGATTAATATTGATGATATGGGTAGTACAAGAGTAGATCTACCACGAGATCGTAGAGGCTAAACCCTAAGAGCTAGCCTATGATGGTATGAATGTAATTGTGATCGGCCTTCTAAGGACCAACCTCTCTGGTTTATATAGACACCAGACAGGGCTAGGGTTTACATGGAGTCGGTTACAAGGAAGGAAATATAACATCCGGATTGCCAAGCTTGCCTCCCACACAAAGGAGAGTCCCATCCGGACACGGGCCGAAGTCTTGAGTCTTGTATCTTCACGCTTCAATAGTCTGGACGTTGTACACAGTTCGGCTGTCCGGATACCCCCTAATCTAGGACTCCTCAGTAGCCCCTGAACCAGGCTTCAATGACAACGAGTCCGGCGCGCAGTATTGTCTTCGGCATTGCAAGGCGGGTTCCTCCTTCGAATACTCCAAAGCGATCATCGAACACTTAGAACGTGTCCGGATATGCGAGATAATCTTCATATACCACCATGGAGAAAATGATATTTTACAAATGCAATCCGCTGACAGCTTTTTTTGATGACGTGACATATTATTATGGTCGGATCATTATTCGATCCGTTTCCCCACAACCAGCTACAGCACATATTGCGAGGCGGTTTCTTTGAAACGTCTTGTCAAAGTAGAGATCGTGTCCCCTTATCACGGGATTCTCATCAATACGGGTATGGGTAATCTCACCATGCCATTAATCGTGGCGCTTGGGAAACAAGAAATTCCCAATGGGCAAGTGGGGAGACGCACCGCTCTCGGCTCCTCTATAAAGGTACAGGATTTCGCCATTTTCACCCACACCTTCTTCTTCCTTTGCCCACTCTTGCCCCCCTCGAGCTCCAGCGCCCAATCTCAAATCTTCTCCGCACAGCTAAACATGTCCGGAGCAGGAGGAAAGTGGGTGGCTTCCACCGTCAAGGAGAAGCACATCACAAATCTTCGGGTGGCCGGATACTTGGCCGCGGATATAGCGCAACGTCTACCAGACACCGGGCAGGTCATTCCGACCCAGGACCCCACAAAAGGGTCGTATTCATCGCCCACTTTGTCCGTGGACTGGGATTTCCACTCCACCCCTTCGTCCGCGGGCTCATGTTCTACTACAGGCTAGATTTCCATGATTTAGCCCCGAACTTCGTCCTCAACATCTCGGCGTTCATCTTCGTATGCGAGGCCTTCCTCCGCATCCGGCCTCACTTTGGCCTATGGCTGCAAACCTTCTGCGTGAAGCTGAAGGTTGTAAGCGGTCAACAAGCAGAGTCCGGAGGGGCCATGGTGGGCAAGATGCCCAACATCACATGGCTCGACGGCTCCTTTGTGGAGACCATAAAAGGATGGCAGTCGGGGTGGTTCTACATCACCGAGCCGCGCGGTGCCAACTGGGCAGTGTCCCCCGAGTTCCGATCCGGAGCCCCCATGCGGCTCACCTCCTGGGAGAAGAAGGGCCTGTCCTGGGGTGATTCCACGGAGCTGGCCGGACTCCAGACATGCATCAAAAGCATGAAGGACAAGAACATCAAGCTCGTCAACGTGATCCAGGTTATGCTCGTTCGCCGGATCCTGCCCTGCCAGAAGCGGGCGGTCAATATGTGGGAGTTCGTCCCAACCGAACACCGGACGCTCCAGAAGCTCTACGACATGACACACAAAGGCGCATGGAAGGTGCTGTTCAAGGCCTCCGAAGCATCTCCTCCAACATCTGAGGACCGCGGGCTTCACGCCGTGCGGGCTCCTAGGCTGGTGAGTTCTTGGACTGACTCCGGACCCAGTTCTCCCCGATATATTCATGGGAGTGCCTTAAGTAGTTGTGTATATTTGCTTCAGGACTATGTGGAGACAGCGGAGCAGGTCTACTGTCCGGCTCCACTGCTAGAAGGCCCAGCGGATGCTCTCCTGACGGAGATGCTGGTCCCGGCACCGTACAAGGTGCCGGAGAAGAAGGCCGAGAAGAAGGCCCCGGGGATCTGAAAGGGTCTCCGACGTAAGGTTGTGCCAGAAGCCTCGTCCGAAGACGACGAGGCGGACTCCTCCCATGAAGGGGAGGAGGAACAAGAAGAAGACGCCCCATCCCGAGAGGATGAGGGGCCCGGGGAAGCGGACCGGGGGGCCGGAAAAGGTCCTCGGCGCAGGGCCGTCATTCCCCTGTCGTTCGATGACGACCAGTCGGATTCCTCCCGCGGAGGCGGGGGGAATCAGGAAGAGATCCTACCTCCCCCCACCGGGGGAGAAGAAGAGAAAAGCCGCCCCAGGAGGGGAGGCCGGGATGTCTAAGAAGGGGAAGGGGCCCCTTCCGGACTACTCCGCCATGGCCGCTCTCAGCGAGGACGGGTGGCTGCCCAGGGGGAAGCCCCTAGCGCGATCGTAAGTGTTTGCATTCTATCATGACTTCACTTCACAGTTTTTGTATTTATAATGCCGAACATATGTGCAATCCGGCCAGGGATCACCCCGAGGTATCCTCCTTCGGGTCCCTGATCAATTCGGAGATGAATTCGCTTCCGACGGCCACTACTCCTCAACCCGCGGACGACACGAAGGTGCTATCCCAAAGGCTCCCAAAGTGGGGGGAGGTGACTCTGGAGACGCCCCGTGGGGTCCCAGACATCGGACACGTGGGGTTCAAGATCCCCGCGGATCGTGTCGATGAGAGCCACAGCCAGTCGGGCTCTCAGCCGCACACAATTCCGGAACCTTCGATGGTTCTGAACTCAGGCGGGTGACCCCTCGTTAGGGAGGGCGAGCCGTCTGTATCGAGGACTTTCGTTGCGCCTGAGGCACCGGACTGTCTGCTGGAAGCGCTTCGCGGGGCTTCCATTGATGAAGAGCACCGTACTCTCATGAGTACGGTGATTCGAAAGGTTTTGTCCACCAAAAGCGGACTAACCGAAGCTTGCACCAGCCTCCTGACAGGCTTTGAGGTAAGTAATAAATATGTGCAAAATTACCACCCGATAGGTAGTAGCCCCTCATACTCTGTTTGGTGTTCGGAAGGAAAAGCCAAATGGAGGGTCAATGATAATCCGCAGGAGTCTAATGATAAGTAATGTTGTGAATAAGCAGGCTGTGCTTCTTGCTGCTGCTGCCCGTACTGCCGAGGTTGCCGAACTGAAACGGGACCTGGAGCAGGCGCAGGGAGAGCTCGACCTCACGAAGAGGCAGCTCGAACAGAACAAGGGTAAGTGATTCCCTCTCTTATGCATGTGAGGATATTAAGAATTGACGAGTCTAACGCCTAAGTGTCGTGACTGTGTAACAGGGTCCACCACCGAGGTGGCGTCCCTGAAGAAGGCGCTATCCGAGGCCGAAGAAAAGGCGGCCTCAGAGTGTGAAGAGCGTGAAAAGCAAAGTGCTAGGGTAGGTGAGGTACAACAAGAGATCCAGGACCTCGGCAAGAAATGCGAGTCCGTGGAGCATGATCTGAAGGCGAAAGAGGCCGAGCTTGCGAAGGCCCTTGTGAATTTGAAGGGCGCCAAGGCCGAAGCCGAGAAAGCACAGCAGGAGATCCAGGAGGCCAAGAAGATAGCAGCGGGTAAGAAGTTCTTTATGCAAAGCAAACATGTGGAGGAGGCGTTTCTTTTACTTACTCGAACTTGGAGCTCTCCAGGGGCATTCGCAGATTTGCCACGCAGCGTATCAGACGCTGCGGAGTTCTACCGTGCCCAGGAGGGGAACTCAATGGAGAACCTGTTCTGGTCCTAGTATGCTGGGGCCGAACACCCGATGCCTCTGAGTGACCAACTGAAGCAGTTGGTCGAACTCCACAGGGCGGCCGAACTGGCTATGAAAGGTTTCATAGTCCGGATGTGGCTTGGTGAGCTCATGCCCAATAGCTACTTCAGCCTGATCAAGCGGATGGTGGATGCCTGCCCGCGGCTTGAAGTGATCAAGAGATCCGTGTGCATCGAGGGTGCCCGTCGGGCCCTTTCCCGCGTCAAAGTGCATTGGGGCAAGCTGGATGCGGAGAAGCTAGTCAAGGGCGGGCCACCGGAGGGCAAGGCGCATCGCCATCCCGAGCTGTACTATGATGGCGTTATGAAGGGTGCTTGTCTCGTCGCTGATGAGTGTACCAAGGACACCATTTTTGAATGAATTCACTTCTGCCATATTTATATTTTAAGGACGAAGTTACTTGCACTATGTAGCGCTTTTGTTATTTAAAATATTACCTTCTGTGCGGCTGTTTATAAAATTCTGAAAGTAGGCCAGTTGTCAGCTTCCTCCCCCGCGTAACTAGTACTGGGGTGTTCGTGGAAAACCCGGGCACTCTTTATCCAAATGTTTGGTCCTTTAAGGAGGTGTCCGGCGCAGCGAACAAGGCAATCGGACTATGTGGCTTGATAACTTTCACTTAGCCATAGAAGTCTACAATTTTAAATTTTGGCGAAGCCCCTAGAATCCGGAAGGCTGAATCGGGGCACTATACATTCCTAGATTGGACGAAGCCGATATATTGCCTAAAGCAGAAAATCTTTAAGGATTTTAAGACCTCTCGAACAGCAACCAGCTCTCGCCACATCATGCTGGTCAGTTTTCGGCTTTCTCTACTGAGGTGCTCGTCCGGAAGAACCGGGACACAATCGCAGTTAGGGTTTACATGGAGTCGGTTACAAGGAAGGAAATATAGTATCCGGATCGCCAAGCTTGCCTCCCACGCAAAGGAGAGTCCCATCCGGACACGGGCCAAAGTCTTGAGTCTTGTATTTCACGCTTCAATAGTCCGGACGTTGTACACAGTCCGGCTGTCCGGATACCCCCTAATCTAGGACTCCCTCAGTATTCATGGATGATTTCTCCATTTATGGGTCCTCTTTTGATGATTGTTTGAGCAACCTTGATCGAGTTTTGCAGAGATGCGAAGACACTAGTCTCGTCCTCAATTGGGAAAAGTGTCACTGTATGGTTAACGAAGGCATTGTTTTGGGGCACAAGATCTCCGAGAGAGGTATTGAAGTTGATAAAGCCAAAGTTGATGCTATTGAAAAGATGCCATGTCCCAAGGACATAAAAGGTATAAGAAGTTTCCTTGGTCACGCCGGTTTTAATAAGAGGTTCATTAAGGACTTTTCTAAAATCTCTAGGCCTGTGACTAATTTATTGCAGAAGGATATTCCTTTTGTCTTTGATGATGATTGTGTAGAAGCATTTGAAATACTTAAGAAAGCTTTGATCACTGCACCTATTGTTCAGCCACCTGATTGGAATTTACCTTTTGAAATTATGTGCGATGCTAGTGATTATGCTGTAGGTGTTGTTCTAGGGAAAAGAGTTGATAAGAAATTGGATGTTATCCAGTATGCTAGTAAGACTCTTGATACTGCCCAAAGAAATTATACTACTACTGAAAAAGAGTTTTAGTAGTTGTGTTTGCATGTGATAAGTTTAGACCTTATATTGTTGATTCCAAAGTTACTATTCACACTAATCATGCTGCTATTAAATATCTTATGGAAAAGAAAGATGCTAAGCCTAGACTCGTTAGATGGGTTCTCTTGCTCCAAGAATTTGATTTACATATTATTGATAGAAAGGGAGCTGAGAACCCCGTTGCAAATAACTTGTCTAGGTTAGAGAATGTTCTTGATGACCCACTGTCTATTGATGATAGTTTTCCTGATGAACAATTAGCGGTCATTAATGCTTCTTGTACTACTCCTTGGTTGCTGATTATGCTAATTACATTGTTGCTAAATTTATACCGCCTAGTTTCACATACTAGCAAAAGAAAAAGTTCTTTTATGATTTAAGACATTTCTTCTGGGATGACCCACACCTTTATAAAGGAGTAGATGGTGTTATTAGACGTTGTGTACCTGAGCATGAACAGGAACAAATTCTACTTAAGTGTCACTCTGAATATTATGGAGGACACCACGCTTGAGATAGAACTGCACACAAGGTACTACAATCTGGTTTTTATTGGCCTACTCTCTTCAAAGATGCTCGTAAGTTTGTCTTATCTTGTGATGAATGCCAAAGAGTAGGTAACATTAGTAGACGTCAAGAAATGCCTATGAATTATTCTCTTGTTATTGAGCCGTTTGATGTTTGGGGCTTTGATTATATGGGACCTTTTCCTGCCTCTAATGGTTATACACATACTTTAGTTGCAGTTGATTACGTTACTAAGTGGGTAGAATCTATTCCAACTAGTAGTGCTGATCATAACACTTCTATTAAAATGCTTAAGGAAGTTATTTTTCCGAGGTTTGGAGTCCCTAGATATCTTATGACTGATGGTGGTTCACATTTTATTCATGGCACTTTCTGTAAGATGCTTGCTAAGTATGATGTCAATCATAGAATCGCATCTCCTTATCATCCGCAGTCTAGTGGTCAAGTAGAGTTGAGCAATAGAGAGCTCAAATTAATTTTGCAAAAGACTGTGAATAGATCTAGAAAGAATTGGTCCAAAAAACTTGATGATGCATTATGGGCCTATAGAACTGCATACAAAAATCCTATGGTTATGTCTCCATATAAGATGGTCTATGGAAAAGCGTGTCATTTACCTCTTGAACTTGAACATAAGGCATATTGGGCTATTAAAGAGCTCAATTATGACTTCAAACTTGCCGGTGAGAAGAGGTTGTTTGATATTATCTCACTTGATGAATGGAGAACCCAAGCATATGAGAATGCCAAGCTATTCAAAGAAAAAGTCAAACGCTGGCATGATAAAAGGATACAAAAGCATGAGTTTAACGTAGGAGACTATGTATTATTATTCAACTCTTATTTAAGATTTTTTGCAGGAAAACTTCTCTCAAAATGGGAAGGTCCTTACGTTATCGAGGAGGTCTATCATTCTGGTGCCATAAAAATCAACAACTTCGAAGGCACGAGCCCGAGGGTGGTAAATGGTCAAAGAATTAAACATTATATTTCAGGTAATCCTATCAATGTTGAAACTAATATCATTGAAACCGTAACCCCTGAGGAATACATAAGGGACACTTTCTAGAACGTTCCAGACTCCGAAAAGGAAGAGGTATGTGGTACGATAAGTAAAACGACTCCAAAACAACTCCAATGGCAATTTTTATCAGTTTTGGAATATTTAAGAATTTTAGGAAGAAAGAAGTAGTCCGAAAGGGACACGAGGCCCCCACGAGAGTGGACGGCGCGCCCCCTCCTACTGGGTGCGCCCCCTGTCTCGTGGGCACCTCGTGTGCCTCCCGGACTCCGTTTTCTTGCACGTTACGTATTTTGGTCAGTAAAAATTCATTATATATACTCCCGAAGATTTTGACTACTGTATCACGCAAATATCCTCTGTTTTCGTTTCGAGCTGTTTCTATTTCAGATCTAGAGCATCATGGCGTCTCCAAGCGCTCCCAAGGACAAGTTTTTCAAGAGGGTTATCAACCCCTATCATGCAGAGGTGTTGCAACACCCTCAAACCATTGAGATGCGTGAGGGGTGCTGCACATCCGCGATGTGGAGGGACCAAGGCGTACCGGGAGCGTGGAGACAAAGCTCGAAGCCATGGAGCAGCAAGTTTTCAAGTGTCAAGGGATGGTGGAGCGTGGACTCAACGCCAACCAGATGATGATCATGGAGTTCACCAACAACCACAAGCTGGATGCCATAGTCATTGGGAGACCATCTTCAAGATTCAAGAGAAAATCGAGCACCTCCAAGCCCAAATCTATGACCTGCAAAACCAGAACTTTGAGTATGAATATAGATTCAAGAGGATGAGTTTGGTTGCAAATTTAAGGATCCCGGAGACTCGATCATCCTTCTATGATGGAGAGCCTATGCCTTGGAAGACGGAAGACAAGCCTACATCATCAACAACTCCCCTTGGCAACTGCCAAGCATGGGGGAGGTGCCCTGGTATCGTATCACCATCACACTCCTATCTTTACCGCTTTATTTAGTTCGATCCTTTTAGTAGTATCTTGATCTAGTAGTTTGAAGTTTTGATATCAAGTAGTTTTGAGTTTTGCATTGTGATCTCTTTTTGTATTCGAGTCCGTGAGCTATCTATAATAAAGATTAGTGTTGAGTCAAGGGCTTTGCTATGTTTCTATGATCTTGAGAAAGTAGAAAGAATAAAAGAGTTCATATTGATCTTATGGATAGTGATAACTTCACATATAGAAAGTATGAGGCATAAAAATTGTTGAGAGTTGATGAACGTAGTTTTGGTCATCGTTGCAATTAATAGGAAGTGATAAGGAAAGAGGGGTTCACATAAAAATATATTATCTTGGACACCTTTTTATAATTGGGAGCACTCATTAGGTATGACATGCTAAAAGAGTTGACGTTGGACAAGGAAGACAACGTAATGGTTTATGTTTTCGCACATCTGAGTTAAAGTATATTGTCATTGACCTTCCAAACATGTTGAGCTTGCCTTTCTCCCTCATGCTAGCCAAATTCCTTGCACCAAGTAGAGAAACTACTTGTGCTTCCAAATACCCTTAAACCCAGTTTTGCCATGAGAGTCCACCATACCTACCTATGGATTGAATAAGATCCTTCAAGTAAGTTGTCTTGTTGCAAGCAATAAAAATTGCTATCTAATTATGTATGACTTATTAGTGCAGAGAAAATAAGCTTTGTACGATCTTGTTGTGGAAGTAATAAAAGCGACGGACTGCATAAAAAGGTCCACATACAAGGGGCAATATAAAGTGACCTTCTTTTGCATTAAGATTTTGTGCATCAACCCTAAATGCACATAACAACCTCTGCTTCCCTCTGTGAACGGGCCTATCTTTTACTTTATGTTTTTACTTTATGCTTGAGTCAAGGTGATCCTCACCTCTCCCTTTTTCATTTTATCCTTTGGCAAGCTCCTAGTGTTTGAAAGATCATGATATATATATCCAATTGGATGTTAGTTAGCATGGGCTATTATTGTTGACATCACCTAAAGGTGAATACGTTGGGAGGCAACACAATAAGCCCCTATCTTTCTCAGTGTCCGGCTGAAACTCCATAACCACAAGTATCGCGTGAGTGTTAGCAATTATAGAAGACTACAAGATAGTTGAGTATGTGAGCTTGCTGAAAAGCTCTATTGTTGACTCTTTCTGATGTTATGATAAATTCCAATTGCTTCAATGACTGAGATTATAGTTTGTTAGTTCCCAATGAAGTTTTTGAACCATACTTGACATTGTGAATTGATTGTTACTTCAGCATAAGAAATCATATGACAAAATCTATATATGTTGATATTATAAGAATGATCATGATGCCCTCATGTCCGTATTTTATTTTTATCGACACCTCTATCTCTAAAGATGTGGACATATTTTTTGATTTCGGCTTCCGCTTGAGGACAAGCGAGGTCTAAGCTTGGGGGAGTTGATACGTCCATTTTGCATCATGCTTTTATATCAATATTTATTGCATTATGGGTTGTTATTACACATTATATCTCAATACTTATGGCTATTCTCTCTTATTTTACAAGGTTTACCATGAAGAGGGGGAATGCCGACAGCTGGAATTCTGGCTGGAAAAGGAGCAAACATTGAAAACCTATTCTGCACAGCTCCAAAAGTCCTGAAACTCCATGAAACATCTTTTTAGAATTAATAAGAATTTTTGGGCAAAAGAAATACACCAGGGGGGACCACACCTCATCCAGGAGAGTGGGGGGCGCCCCCCTACTGGGTGCGCCCCCAGTCTCCTGGACCCCCTGGTGGGCCCCTGGTGTCCATCTTCTGCTATATCAGAGCTTTTACCCTGAAAAAAATCGTGGGGAAGCTTACGGGACGAAACTCCACCGCCACGAGGCGGAACCTTGGCGGAACCAATCTAGGGCTTTGGCGGAGCTGTTCTGCCGGGGACACTTCCCTCCGGGAGGGGGAATCATCACCAACGTCATTACCAATGATCCTCTCATCGAGAGGGGGTCAATCTCCATCAACATATTCACCAGCACCATCTCGTCTAAAAACCCTAGTTCATTTGTTGTATCCAATCTTGTATCAAAACCACAAATTGGTACCTGTGGGTAGCTAGTAGTGTTGATTACTCCTTGTAGTTGATGCTAATTGGTTTACTTGGTGGAAGATCGTATGTTCAGATCCTTTATGCATATTATTACTTCTCTGATTATGAACATGAATATGCTTTGTGAGTAGTTACGTTTGTTCCTGAGGACATGGGTGAAGTCTTGCTATTAGTAGTCATGTGAATTTGGTATTCGTTCGATATTTTGATGAGATGTATGTTGTCTTTTCCTCTAGTGGTGTTATGTGAACGTCGACTACATGACACTTCACCATTATTTGGGCCTAGAGGAAGGCATGGGGAAGTAATAAGTAGATGATGGGTTGCTAGAGTGACAGAAGCTTAAACTCTAGTTTATGCGTTGCTTCGTTAGGGGCCGATTTGGATCCATATGTTTAATGATGTGGTTAGGTTTACCTTAATACTTCTTTTGTAGTTGCGGATGCTTGCAATAGGGATTAATCATAAGTGGGATGCTTGTCCAAGTAAGGGCAGTACCCAAGCACCGGTCCACCCACATATCAAATTATCAAAGTACCGAACGCGAATCATATGAACGTGATGAAAACTAGCTTGACGATAATTCCCATGTGTCCTCGGGAGCTCCTTTCTCATTATTAGAAATTGTCCAGGCTTATCCTTTGCTACATAAAGGATTGGGCCACCTTACTGCACTTTATTTAGTTGTTACTCGTTACTATTTATCTTATCACAAAACTATCTATTACCTATTATTTCAGTGCTTGCAGAGAAAACCTTACCGAAAACCACTTATCATTTCCTTCTGCTCCTCGTTGGGTTCGACACTCTTACTTATCGAAAGGACTACAATAGATCCCCTACACTTGTGGGTCATCAATATCGCATCGAAGCCTGGCTCTCTTGGGTCGACTGGTGCTTTGCGCTCGCCACTGTGATGGCGTCTGTTATCGTTCTTCCGAGGCACATATGACGCACTCCTCGGAGGAGGCATGGGCACTCGACGACGATTGTCACGGTTGAGCCGATGATCATACTGTCCACGGCCTTCACGCCGCAGGGGCGATCTTGGACTATGGGCCAACTGAACTGTATCCGCAACTACGGATCTGCTGTGAATCCTATTCTGCGACTGAGACACTGTTGTGTTCTGCTCTCCTGCTGCCCGGAGCAAGGCTCGGATCTGCATCAACCCTATGCCAGCCTCCGACTGGGAAGTTTGGATCGACTCTACTATTCTGGCGCAGCTGTGAGGTTCTGGATCGGAGTACGGTATACCTTAGGCGGAGGCTGGAAAAGCTGCCGTCGACTGGACTCAGGGACCCGCTCCCGAGCGCGCTCGTCGAGAGCGTGCTGAAGGTTCTCCAGTCGAGTGCGCTCAGCTAAATTAGCCAGGCGCATCTCTTCCAAGGCCCGGGCCTCGGGGGTTTCTCCAACAATGGGCGTGTAGAGTGCATCCATGTTGCAGCGACAAAGTTCCTCCCTCTGCTGCAAAGAAAGGGGTTCGGGATGGTATTCCTCATGGACGCACGACGGATCGCCGCCACCGTCTTCACCATCTTCGCGACGGAAACCAGGCGGACCACGCGGTCCACCGACCATCAAGACTTCAGCCGCAGTGTCGCTGCTATCGCACTCGGATGCGGTCTCCGCAGAGCCAGTCGACAAATCGAACAGGCCGTGGAGATTTTCGTCGGGCTCGATTGCCGCGACTTGATGGGTGGCCAAACACCAAGCCACCACGTGTTTCACCCATCGCTGAAGTCGCGATCGACCGGATTGCTTGTGGCGGCGAACAGCGGGGAGGGAAGACACCATCGGAGCCGACCGATACTGAGTCAATGGCTGCCAAAGAAGGACGCCGCAAATGCACGCGCGAAAGTGCGTCGCCTCTCAGATGGGGAGTGCCTCAATGTCAAGGGGAGCTTCCTGAAGCCACGTGGAGTCGTCGGCGACAAAAACGAGCACGCCGAGATGGATCTCACCGCCCTCAGCCAATCCGCCGCCGAAAACCATGATGATGATGATCGGAAAAACTTGCAACTTCACCAACAAGTCGCTAAGACACCTGCCCCACGTTGGGTGCCAACTGTCGTGGTTCTAAGACTGACAGTAGAAGGGGGTAGGTATGGAGAGGCAAGATCTCAGCTATGGTGAAGGTGTACACACGAGGTTTACGAGTTCAGGCCATTCTCGGTGGAAGTAACAGCCCTACGTCTCAGTGCCCGGAGGCAGTCGATTGGATTATATGTGTGATGTTACAGGGGGTGCGAACCCTCGTGCCAGAGGAGGCGGGTGGCTTATATAGAGTATGCCAGGACCCCCATCGCGCTCCATTACAAGGGACTTAATGTACATAAAGTGAGGGCGTTACTGGTAACGCCAGCCTTAAGTGTTGTTAATGACCTTAAAGACTATGGAGTGAATGCCTGCCCGTTGTAATGCTGAGTGACTCCCGGCCTTCGGTAGGTCGAGTGATTCTCTGGATGGTCGAGTGACGGTAGGTAGGAGGACTCCCGAGTGACATGATTGTCAAGTGGATTGCACTCGACATCTTCGACTGGGGGTCTCTTGCTGCCTCTTGGACTTCTTATCTTCTAGGGTAGTGACCTTGGGTAGGACGTGTAGGTCAGGCCTATGACCCTACCCCAGGTCTGTATCCTCATCAGGTATAGAGATCGTTATCAGAGACCACATGGGGATTCCCTTGTACGTCAAAGCTCCTTGCCTCCTTGGTGTTTCCGTCCCGTGATGGGTCCGATAATAAGGTTATCGGATGAACCTCAAGAAGAGAGGGACCTGAAAGAAAGAAAAAGGTGAAGGTATGCGGATCCTGGGGCGGTTGAGCCGCATTGTGGACCACCATCTAGTTGTGCCTCCGTCTATGCCCATGGTATTTTAAGTGCGTAATTATGTATGCGCGGCACAAATTTCACCGCTTGACTGGGACTGGGACGGAGGCCGAACTGCTAGGCGAGCTCTGGACGGGCCGGATGATCCTATTGCAGAGTACTCCAGACTCGCTTGACGGTGTCCGGGGGCTTTATTGCCGAATTGAGGGTCTGTTCTAAGGAGGCTGCTCTGTACTTCTACTGCAAGGGCCACAGTGTGCTCCTCCGTACGGAGGGAGCGCTCTTTATTTCCATTGACTGTTATAACACCGCGGGGTCTGGGCATCGTGATCTTGAGGTAGGCATAGTGTGGCACCGCATTGAATCGAGCAAATGCGGTTCATCCTAGCAGTGCATGATAACCACTCCAGAAGGGGACGATATCGAAGATTAACTCCTCGCTTCGGAAGTTGTCCGGGGATCCGAAGACCACTTCTAGTGTGATTGAGCCTGTACAACAGGCCTCTACACCTGGTATGACACCTTTGAAGGTGGTTTTGGTGGGTTTGATCCTTGAGGGATCGATACCCATTTTGTGCACTGTATCCTGATAGAGCAGGTTCAGGCTGCTGCCACCGTCCATGAGGACTCATGTGAGGTGGAATCCGTCAATGATAGGGTCAAGGACCAGTGCGACTGAGCCGCCATGACGGATACTGGTCGGATGGTCCCTGCAATCAAAGGTGATCGGACTGGAAGACCATGGGTTGAACTTTGGGGCGACTGGCTCCATAGCGTAGACATCCCTTAGTGCGCGCTTCCGCTCCCGCTTGGGAATATGGGTGGCGTATATCATGTTTACCTTTTTACTTGGGGAGGAAATTTCTTCTGCCCCCCTGTGTTCGGTAGCCGGGGCTCCTCGTCGTCATCACTATGCGGCCCCTTTTCCTTGTTTTCGGCATTCAGCTTGCCGGCCTGTTTAAATACCCAACATTCTCTGTTGGTGTGGTTGGCTGGTTTATCGGGGGTGCCGTGGATTTGACATGAGCGATCGAGTATGCGGTCCAGACTGGACGGGCCCGGATTGTTTCTTTTAAATGGCTTTTTCCGTTGACCGGACTTGGAGCCGCTGAATCCGACATTGACGGCCGTGTCTTCGGCGTTATCGCCATTATTGCGATGCTTGTGTCTGTTGCGCCGGGTCTGGAGTACCAGGATTTCTTGATGTGCTGTTACTACGAGCCAACCAGCTGTCCTCGCCCGCACAAAAGCGGGTCATGAGTGTTGTAAGGGCTGCCATGGACTTCGGCTTCTCTTGGCTGAGGTGTCGGGCAAGCCACTCATCACGGATGTTATGCTTAAAGGCCGCTAGGGCTTCGGCATCCGGGCAGTCGATGATTTGGTTCTTTTTAGTTAAGAACTGAGTCCAGAATTTCCTGGCTGACTCTCCGGGCTGTTGGGTTATGTGACTTAAGTCATCAGCGTCTGGTGGTCGCACATAAGTGCCCAGGAAGTTGTCAAGGAATGCGTCTTCTAGGTTCTCCCAAGTACTAATGGAGTTTGCCGGTAGACTATTCAGCCAATGCCGGGCTGGTCCCTTGAGTTTTAGTGGGAGGTACTTGATGGCATGTAGATCATCGTCGCGGGCCATGTGAATGTGGAGAAGGAAATCTTCGATCCATACCGCGGGGTCTGTTGTCCCATCATATGGTTTGATGTTCACGGGCTTAAACCCTTCTGGGAATTCATGCTCCATTACTTCATCAGTGAAGCATAGGGGGTGTGCGGCGCCTCTATGCCGGGCTACATTGTGACGCGGCACGAATTAGTCTACTCTACTGTATTCGTCCCGGACGGATTTGTATTTAGTATATCCGGCATGGCGGTCATCGTCACGCGTTGGGGCGCGCCCCCACGATCCGTAGATCGATCTTGACTGTCCTGCTTTGTTTTCCAATTCGTCTCGCAGGTCATGCGTGTAGCCCCGGGCCTTTGTGTTTTTATTTGTTCGGTGACGGGGTGCGGGCTGGTGTTCGGGCTGATACGCTGCTTGTCTCAGCCACGAGGTGGTCGGTCAGCCGCATCATGCGCTAGTAGTATAGGCTCTAGTGCCTCGTCCTCGAATTGAGGTAACAACCTGCACCTTGGGTAACTTTTGGTTGGGCGCTCGAGTCTGTATTCCTCGGCCGCCAGGACCTCAGTCCATCTGTCAGTGAGCAGATCTTGCTCAGCTTGAAGCTGCTGCTGTTTTTCTTCAGGCTCTTTACAGTGGCTATAAGCCGGCGCCTGAAGCGCTCCTGCTCGACGGGATCCTCAGGCACGATAAATTCTTCGTCGCCGAGGCTCACCTCGTCTTCGGAGAGGGGCATGTAATTGTCATCCTCCGAGTCTTCATCCATTGCATGTTCCTCAGGGCTAGCTTGCCCATCCTCCCGTCCGGCCTGTTCGAAGCTTGGCTGGGCGGGATTGTTTTCGTCTTCGGCATCGTCCGGAGTGCTATTGTCTCTTGTGCCGGTATCGCTATTTTGCTATGGCAGGGTTTAGAGCGGCGCCGCTGACGTCGGCGCTTTGGTTGCTTCTCAAGAGGATTACCCTCCATTGCATCCTTTTGATCCTCGCCATTGTTTTCTTTGGGTGTGTCCACCATATATATGTCATATGATGAGGTGGCTGTCCAGCGCCCTGTGGGCGGTGGTTCCTGTTCTTCTCCGGCATCGTCGTCCATACCGTCGATGTCTTCGGAGTCGAAATCAAGCATGTCGGTTAAGTTGTCGACAGTGGCTATTAAGTGGGTGGTGGGTGGGTAACGGATTCCTTCGTCGTCCGCTTCCCACTCAAGCCGGACATAGTTCAGCCAAGAGTTTCCTGACAAGGAGAGATATTTTAATGAGTTTAGCACGTCGCCCAAGGGCAAGCGCTGGAAGATATCCACGGAGCTGAACTCCATGATCGGTGCCCAGTTAGATCCGGTGGGCGCGGATACACGCGGTTCGGAGCCTATGGCCGGAGACGAGTCCGAGGGTCCGATGACACAGACCTCATTGGAAGTGAAATCTGTGTTCGGCTCTACCGCCGTTGAGTGTGCGGTCTCCGTAGCGGGGTCCATCCTCCCGTCCTCGGATGGCACGATTTGCACTAGATCTAAAGCCGGGGCAGTTGCAGGTGTGATCTCCTGAACACTGTCCGATGGCAGATCTAGGTCATGCTCATCGCGACTGTAGGGTGCACCTGTCATGGGCTCGAATCCGTCGAAGATCAAGTCTCCGTGGATGTCGGCAGTGTAATTCAGGCTTCCAAACCTGACCTGATGGCCAGGGGTGTAACTATCGATCTGCTCCAGACGGCCAAGCGAGTTGGCCCGCAGTGCGAAGCCGCCGAGTACGAATATCTGTCCGAGGAGGAAAACCTCACCCTGGACCGCATCGTTGTAGATGATTGAAGGAGCCATCAAGCCTTATGGTGACGACACAGTGGAACTCTCAATGAAAGCACCAATGTCGGTGTCAAAACCAGCGGATCTCGGGTAGGGGGTCCCGAACTGTACGTCTAAGGCTAATGGTAACAGGAGGCGGGGGACACAATGTTTACCCAGGTTCGGGCCCTCTCTATGGAGGTAATACCCTACTTCCTGCTTGATTGATCTTGATGATATGAGTATTACAAGAGTTGATCTACCACGAGATCGTAGAGGCTAAACCCTAGAAGCTAGCCTATGATTATGATTGTTGTTGTCCTACGGACTAAACCCTCCGGTTTATATACACACCGGAGGGGGCTAGGATTACATAGAGTCGGTTACAGAGAAGGGAATCTACATATCCGAATTGCCAAGCCTGCCTTCCATGCAAAGGAGAGTCCCACCCGGACACGGGACAAAGTCTTCAATCTTATATCTTCATAGTCCAACAGTCCGGCATAAGCATATAGTCCGGCTGTCCGAGGACCCCCCAATCCAAGACTCCCTCACTAACCGCCAAAAGAAGGCCACCATTGTTGTTTTTGTCTCTGAATCAGCCGGGGCTGGTTAGAGGAGGTTGATCGAACGCCCCTGCAAGAGTAGTGGTTATCAATGGAGGTCCTACCCGGCATCACTATCAGGCGAGGCCTTCTAGCCGGCGTGGCATCAACTCCGTGGGTGAGTCACTGGGTTGCCAGTGAAGGTCTCTTCAGATGTTCGTGAACTGAAGCTAGTAAGATCAGCGTAGCAACCATACTATGATGATTCAGATAAAGCTAGGCATTGGCATCTGCCTGCCTAAGTAGTATTTAACCGGCGTGACCTGTCGTAGGCAAAACTTTGGAAAGGAGAGACAGACCAACGGGGTAGTTTTGATCAATATAATATGGGCGATGTCACTACTCCGGCCGGCCGCTCACATGCCTCATCAATTAATCTTATAGAACGCGTGGGAGTGGGAATTAAATGTAAGTACATAGTGGAAGGTGGCTTAAAGAACAATGGAAGCCACCCGTTGGTAAAAAAACCTTCGGGAGGAAATATATAACGAAGAGATGAAGTGACATGGGTAGAAATTGCTGAGGTGGCTAGATGATGATGTGGATGCGCTGCATGTCGAGAGAATTGGTAGTAGTGGGGATCAACTTCTTAAGAATGTAAGATGAGAAAAGCACAATCTAGGCTTCTCAAAAAAAATGAAAACCACAATCGTGCTTCATGGCTCCGGTTTTTATGTTCTGATTTTTTGTTATTGTTGGTTCCAGTTGCTGATTTTTTTATGGTTTTAATTTTTTGGATTTCATTTTTTTTCCTTTTTTTGTTTTTTCCCAGTTTCAACGTTGTAAGCTATTAACGTGAGATCGAGTTTTGAAGATCTTGACACGAGAAAACCAACAGTGAAAATTGTCCGGTATTTGGACGCATGATTCAATAGAAAAACATTTTGTATAAACGAATCTACGAAAAAAAAAGGAAAAAGCTCCCAGGTTTGGACAAGCGATGCACATGCAGTGCGCCATTTGTTAGCACCTGAGAAAGTAGTGAGTGACCTTACAAGGGCTAACCGTTAACCGGTGGTTTAGAGATTTCAAAGAACACTCTCTGTGGGCTTATTTACCGCCCCGTTCGATGCTTACTTCTCTCTCCTCCACAAAAGCTTCATGTCATCTACTATGAGATTCCACTAAAAAACTACTAGGAGATGTACAAAAAAACCTACTGCCTGATCCTTCTTTTTTCTTTAAGGAAAATCCTATTGCCATATGGAAGATAGGCTCAACTCAAGCGGCCCAATTGCAAGGTTTTGGGAAGGTTCTAAGCACCGCTACGAACCGGTTTTAGATCTTCCACACATTTTGTTTGTGTGTCTTCCTACTAGTTTTCAGTGGTTATATTTGTTTGTTTCTTCTCGCTTTATTTTTGGATTTCATTGGTTTTCTCTTTTTTTCTTTTTCAAATACACGTTGTTCTTTTATAGAAATAAATCTTTTCATATACATGTTTAAAACTTTTTAGATAAATATTGAACATTTTTTAACAAATTTTGAACATTTTTATACATGGTGAACATTTTTTTAACAGACATTGAACATTTTTTAAAATGCACAAAACATTTATTAAATGTTCAAACATTTTTTCAATTTTCACGGACATATTTTTGAATGGTATGAAACATCTTTTCTAAAATTAAGCAAACGTTTTTAAATTGTATGAACATTTTCTAAAAATGTCACACAAATCTTTCTAAAACACATGAACATTTTTTATTAAATGTCACAAACATTTTTTTGAGTGGTATGAATAATATTCTTTTTCTAATTTATTGAGTTTTTTACATTGCATGAACAATTTTTGACATATAACAACCATATTTTTGAAATGTGGCACAAACATATTTTGCAATGCTATCAACATATTTTAAAAGTTGTGTGAATATTACTTCTATATTGCATGAGCTTTTATTAAATATGAGGTGAGAACTTTTCAAAATTGAAGTAAATTAAAATTTGAAATATATCTACTACCTCTATAAAAGCATGAAGTGCGGAGATCCAAATCCATTCAAACCGTCCATACAGTAGATCCTACGGCCCAATATCCTTCAATCTTTAGCGCTAATTGCAACTAACACCGAACCAAACGAATGCCACCCCTGCCCACCTCCAGTCGTCCATAAAAGAAACCTCCCCTCGCATGCACGATGCTCACTCTCCCGGACGCCATCGCCCTCTCTCGCACAGCCCCCACGCGCCCGGCTGTCGCCACCCCACGCCACCCAGGCCTCCGCTCAGCCGCTGCCCCGTGGATGCGATTGCCACATCGCGGTCGTCATCGCCGTCCGCAGCTCCTCCGCCAGGCTGCTGCCGCACGGACGCGGTCGCCGCCCGTCGTTCGGCTGATGTGTGTTGTCCCACGAACGCAGTCGTCGACACCCCTACAGCCTTGGGCCTCTCCTGGAGCGCGAGGCCCCGTCGCCACACCTCTGCTCGGCTACGGACACCACCATACGCGGCAGGACACTACTGGCCTGGACGGGCGCGAGACCTAGACCTTGCCGCTGCCTCCTGAAGTGAGTCTTGCCGGCACTTTCTCCTGGTGCGATGCTGCGTACAATGGCCGGTGAGGTCCGTATCGTGCGTCAAGAGTCCTGGCGTGGGGATCTTTAGGAGGTCCATCGAAACCAATATGCAGGTGCAGGAACGACAACAGCAGGTGGAATAGCTCGACGTGAGGGTGACCACGGGCATCTGATGCCGGTGGTCACAACAAGGGGTGTTCCGGCTGCTCAGGGTCTAGTGGTCATGACAGGGGGCTCTGTGGCTGCTTAAGGTCTGGTTCGTTTTGGACGCCGCAGAGGTCGTCCATGTCACTCCGATCAGTTTTTTTTTTTGAAAAGGAGGAATACCTCCGGCCTCTGCACCAGCCGATGCATGGAGCCATATTATTAGAAGTGGCGACAGAGTCTTTTAACATCCAAAGAAGCTCAAAATCCGAACAAAAAAGAGAAAATAAATATGTAAAGTGCCACAACCGGCAATAATGCGCCACATCGGGCGATAGAAAATAAGCTACGATGCCTACACACCTAGCCTATTATTAACTCGCCATCCAAATCGGCTGAAGATAGCATCTGCTACCATCTCCCAGCGGTTGCACCTAATAACCATAGGCCCCCTGAAGTCTGAATGAGTGGTTGATCCCACGGGTAAGGCAAAATCTCCCTATTACACCTACAAATCTTTTGCGTTCTCTGATTATTCACTAATTGGTATGCAGGGAGCTGATTGTGATGGATCTAGACAGAATTTCTTGGGATGAATGTGTTAGGAAATATGCAACTTGTATTTCTAGGAGGCCATAGGCCAGTATATATACATGTAAAGGTGTGGAATATATACAGGAAACCCCTTATACAATAGGGTAAATATGAAAGAGTACATGGCTATATATATAATACTCTTAACACCCCCCCTCAAACTCATGGTGGATTAACAACACTGAGTTTGGAGAGATAGAAGCCATGCTACGCTCTAGTCTGGGCCTTCGTCAGAAAATCCGTCAACTGTAACTCGGAAGGCACAAACTGAAGAGCAATAACCTGATCCTGCACACCAGCGCGCACATAGAAAGCATCAACCCCAATATGCTTGGTGAGCTCATGCTTCACAGGATCACGCGCAATGCTAATAGCACATGTACTGTCAGATAAGAGCAGAGTAGGTGTAGTAACAGAAACACCAAAATCCCGAAGTAACGACTGTAACCAAGTCACCTCTGCCATCAAAAGAGCCATAGCTCATAACTCAGCCTCTGCACTCGAACGGGAAACTGTACTTTGTTTCTCCGCCTTCCAGGCAATTAGAGAACCACCAAGAAAAACATAGTAAGCAGAAAGTGAACAGCGATCGGAGGGATCACTAGCCCACATAGCATCCGAATAGGCCTGAAGTTGTAAAGAATTGGAGAGAGGAAAGAATAAACGGTGAGAGATCGTGCCCCGAAGATATCGGAGAACACGAAGGAGGTGACTACAGTGAATCAAAGTGGGAGCAGAGAAAAACTGACTCAGAATATGAACCGGATAAGAGATATCTGGATGAGTGACAACTAGATAGACAAGACTCCCAACAAGACGATGATAACGCGTCGGGTCAGGCAAGGGGTCACCATCAGTATCACGGAGGTGAACATTGAGCTCCATGGAAGTATCAACAATGCGCTCATCAGTAAGAGCAGCACGAGCAAGAAGATCCTGTATATACTTTTCCTGGGAAATAAAAAAGCCATCAGAGGTAAGAGACTTCAATCCCAAGAAAGTAGCAAAGAGGTCCAAGATCGGACATAAGAAACTGCTCACTAAGATGGGCCTTTACAAAGGCAATATACTCGGGGTCATCGCCAGTGATGATCATGTCATCAACATAGAGAAGAAGAAGAGTCCGACCACGAGGAGAAAGGTGAACAAACAATGCTGGATCATGAGCACTCGCTGAAAAAACAACGTCAATCACCACGGAGGCAAAACGCTCAAACCAGGCACGGGGGGCTTGCTTAAGGACATAGAGAGAGCGACGAAGACGACATACCATGCCATCAGGAACAGAATACCTAGGTGGTGGCTGCATGTATACCTCCTCACGCAGCTCACCATTAAGAAAGGCATTTTTAACATCAAGCTGAGATACAGACCAATGGCGTGAAGAGGCCACGGCAAGAAGTGTACGAATAGTGGTCATATGGGCCACAGGAGCAAAAGCCTCATCCTAATCACAACCATGCTCCTGCTGAAAGCCACGAGCCACAAGACGAGCTTTGTAACGCTCAAGAGAACCATCGGAGCGAGTCTTAACCTTGTAGACCCACTTACAAGTGATGGGACGGACACCTGGAGGAAGAGAAACAAGATCCCATGTACCAGTGCGTTCAAGAGCAGCAATCTCCTCTGCCATCGCAAACTGCCATTCAGGATGAACAACAGCCTCACGATAAAAAGTCGGCTCAAGAACAGCAGCACCAGCGGTTGAAAAATCAAGGCGATCAACGGGCGGAAGCGGACGAGGACGCAAGCCATAGGTAGGCTGAGACGAGGAGGACGGCTCATCAGCAGACGCATCCACATTACGTGAACGACGAGTGTAATACTGAGAAAAAGATGGAAGAATACAAGGAGGAATAACCGAGGTAGAATCAGGAGATGGAGACAAAGAAATCACCGGGGATGAAGGTGCAGAATCTGGTGACATGCAAGCTGAGGAAACCGTGGGAGATGGTGGCGGCAAATCGACAAGAGGTGGTGAAGTAGAGTGAGCAGGACGGAGAGACAAGGGCTCAACTGGAGTGATAGGTGTGTCGGGAAAAGTGAGGAAAGAGATATCGTCCACTGCAAAGGTCGAGGAAGATGGACGCGGGTAGAAGGGATGAGACTCATCAAAAGTCACATCCCGAGAAATACGCATCCAACGACCGATAGGATCCCAACAACGATAGCCCTTATGCTCATCATTATAGCCTAAGAAAACACACTCAACAGACTGAGCGGTCAGTTTGGTGCGTTCGCGAGGGGCAAGAAGAACATAGCAAACACAACCAAACAAGCGAAGCGTCGAATAATCAGGAGAGCGATCAAAGAGACGCTCGAAAGGAACACCACCCTGGAGAGCAGCGGATGGCTGAAGGTTGATGGGATAGGTGGAGGTGAAGATAGCCTCGGCCCAAAAATGAGGTGGAAGAGAAGCGGCGATCATCAACGCACGAGCCGTCTCAAGAAGGTGGCGATGCTTTTGCTCAGCCACGCCATTCTGAGCATGAGCACCAGGACAAGAGAACTGAGGAAGAGTGCCCTGCTCAGCAAGAACACCACGCAACATCTTGAAAATATACTCGCCAACGGAGTCAGCACAGAACACACGAATAGGCGAAGAGAACTGAGTGTGAACCATGGCAGCAAAACACTTATAGATGGAAAGAACCTCACTGTGAGAAGTCATAAAATAAAGCCAAGTGTAATGAGAGAAATCATCTATGAAAATAATATAGTATCGATGGCCCCCTTTCGAAGTGAAGGGAGCCAGACCCCATACATCAGAATGGACTAAATCAAAAGGACGCTGAGACACCGACTCACTAGGAGGATAAGGTAACTGAATCTATTTTCCGAGTCTACAACCCTGACACTCTAAAGAGACATCTCCTGAGACAGACCCCAGAAGACCTCGACAAACTAATGACGACAAGTGAGGCCCACAAATATGACCAAGTTGATGATGCCACTGCTGGAAGGAGCCGGTAGCTGAAGTGATAGAAGTGGATGGACTGGCGATAGTGGTGGCAGCGGAAGGAACATGAAGCCAGTCTAGCTCCCAAAATACCCTGAGAGTCACGGCAGCGAGGGCCATCCCCAACCAAAGTGTGCGTTCGACGATCCTGAACAGAACAAGAGTCAACGTCAAGGATGACGCGACAACCAGAATCAGTAAGTTGACCAGCAGTAAAAAGATTCATGGTAAGTCGAGGAACACGAGCAACATTAGGAACAGAGTAAGAAGGTGTGGTAAGATTGCCTCGACTAGCAACAGAAAGAGGAGTACCATTAGCAGTGAGTACATGAACAGCAAAATCAAGCGATTTAAGAGAGGACAAATTTGAAGAATGAGAAGACATACGAAAAGAAGCTCCGGAGTCCAGAACCCACGAGGATGTACCTGACTGTGTAGAGGTTGGTTGCTCAGTGCGGGAAGCATCAGTTACAGAACGTGCAGTCCCTGTCGAAGGGGAACCTGAAGCGGCAAGAAGACGCTTAAGTCGTAGAATATCCTGCTCAGTCAAGGCGGTGGCTGAAGATGTCCCTGAAGAAGAAGAAGTCCCTGAAGCCGATGATCGCGCCTTACGTAGGTGTTTCTTCTTCTGGAAGCACTGAGACTCAACATGACCATCCATATTACAGTAGCCGCATTGAGGACGAGACCGACCCTGACCACCCGTAGGAGTAGGCAAGAGCGGAGGAGCACTGGAGCGGGATGGAGTCGGTGCAGCAGGCGACATAACAGGAACTCGAGCAGCGAGCACAGAGGGAACCTCAAGTAGACCAGCACCATGTAGGCGAGTCTCCTCAGCATGGATCTCAAAAAGCGCCTCCATAAGAGAGATACGGCCACGAGCAAACAATTGAGCACGCCGGGGCTCAAACTCCTTACGGAGCCGAGATAATAACTCATAGACACGATGAAACTCCAAATCAGCCCGCACAACCTGGCAACACTGACAAGTACATCAACCAGCAGTACGGAGAGAATCAAGCTGACGCCAGATAGCAGAACTCTGTGTGTAGAAATCATCGACACTGGAATCACCCTGCTGAAGAGCATGTTCCTGTCGGACCACAGATAGATATAAGGCATCACCAGAGGGCTGATAGCGCTAACGAAGACGGGTCCACATCTCAGATACGGTAGGGAGCCCCAAGAACTCAGAGGCAAACTGAGGCAGAACACTAGCAGTGAGAATAGTTGCAGCATGGGCATCCTCATCAAGCCACTGAGTGTAAGCAGTAGGAGCCTCATGATAAGTCTGAAGAGCCTCCTCATAAGTCAAAACCTACTCACCATAAGCATGGACGGCAACGTCATCTGCAATCTTAGTTGCATCCTTCGCAGCTTGATCAGCATTGGCAGCAAGAACGGGTGGCGTCGGCTGAGTAGGGGCCACAGGTGGAATCGGACACGGAGGACAATGGACCTCGCCAGAAAGAACACCCCAAAGACGAATGCCACGCATATGAATGCGCATGAAGCCAACAAACTCGATGTAGTTAGTGCCATCAAAGATCACTGGACAGCGAGGAAATGTGACATAGCCTGACGGTGTAGACATTTTTTTATTTGTGTCAACCAGCAGGCAACAGCAGCTTCCGGTCATGAAGCTTAGAGCCTAGGTGAAGGCAGAGCCAGCAGCAGGACGATGGAGATCAGCAGCGGAATCCGGCGAGGGCGGCGAAGATGGCTGAGATACGGCAAGGTCTGTAGTCTGGGATCCGAGATTGGTAGCTGGTGGTTGAGATCCTGGTCCAGGACGCGATCTGGCGAGCGACAGAGCTTGTACGAGACGGCGGCTGGGTTGGTGGCGAGGCGAACGAAGACTCCAGACGTGATCGATCCGGAGAAGCCCGTCTGCGGGGCGAGCAATCGATCGGGAGAGGCCCAAGGCCCAACTGCATGGTAGGGCGGAGCGATCAGATCAATCGGGAGACCGGCGGGCGAACGGAAGACGACGGCTCGACTCGATCTAATCGATCGGGAGAAGCAGAGGAAAATCGCGGGGCGAGGCGGGCAGATGAAACCCAGCGGCCGGAGTAGCGGATCAATAGCACGAGTCGCGGCATGCAAAAAATAACCTAGCTCTAATACCATGTTAGAAAATATGCAACTAGTATTTCCAGGAGGCCATAGGCCAGTATATATACATGTACATGTGTGGAATATATGCAGGAAACCCCTTATACAATAGGGTAAATACGAAAGGATACATGGCTATATATATAATACTCTAACAGAATGCAGGGATGTACTATATATGATGTGGTTAATTCGTTCAAGCTTTGTGTTCTCAAGTTTTGATAAAATTCCTAAGTTTCCCTCTGTGATTTGAGTGAAATTTGTTGGTTTGGGACAGGTTTACTTAGTCGTGCAACTTAGTCCTGCATTATAGAAGGGTTGCTTAGTCCTGCGACTTAGGCAAATCTGAACATACAAGGTGGCTTACATATGTGACTTCTTGCGTTGTTCATGATGGAACTACGTGTCTCCATTAACTGCGCAGACTCCATTTATCTTTAGTTTCTATCTACCTCTTTGTTCAGGATTTGTTCGATCAAATTCGTATAAATACCTCGATTGTATGAATTAATTTATGGGATTTTCCCTGTTTTTTTTGCGGGATAAACTTCCAATCTACTCCCTCTGTACCGTAGTATATGTCGCTGGAGTAAAAGGAGTACAAAGAACAGTAGAAGTAAAAATTACATCCAGGTCCATAGACCACCTAGCGACGAATACAAGCACTGAAGCGAGCCGAAGGCGCGCCGCCATAATCGCCCCTTCCTCACTGGAGCTGGGCAAATCTTGTTGTAATCCACCCCATATGTCCGGTCCTGTAACATCCCAAAATTCTAAATTTTGGAATGTTATATTAAATAGATAGATTTGATTGATTGTTTGATTGTTGGGTGATTGATTGACTGAAAGTGAGTGAATTCGAAACTTTTTGAAAGTTAAATGAGAGGGAATAAAAGGACTTTTCCAAACTTTCAATTTTTTTTCTGATCTTCATGAATTCAAATTCTTTTCACCACAAAACCCTAGAGAGAAGATGACATGACTTCTTCCATTTATTTAAATGACAAGGGGTGTTGAAAATATTTGAATTTCATTTGGAAAATATTTCCAACCCAGGAACTTTATGCAACTCAATGATTTTCACGGGCGAAGATAAAATGACTTCTTCAAAACATATGAAATATGAGTTGGGAGTTTCAAAGAATTAAATTCAAAAGTTCTTTTGAATTTATTTTCAATTTGGAGTTATTTGAGTTTTATTCAAATTATTTTTCTCCAAAAATAAAATATATGGAAATAAGGTAACATGATTCCCTACAACAGAAAATTGGAGAGAAATAAATTTGAATTAATTTTGGTATTTTTAAAATGATCTTTACTAGATTTTACTAGGGCAGAAGCACTCTTTGCTTTATTGAATTTGTGTGTATTTTATTTGACTCTAGACAAATTTTCAACTTGTAGGAAATCGTTTTCTAAAATTTTTGATATATTATATGCCTATATAATATTTTTATTAATTTTGTTTTTCGTTGTCAAAAAAAAATGTTTGTTAAAAAAAAACTTCCTCCGACTGGGCCGCCCAGCTAGCCAGCCAGGCCCAGCCCAGCCGCATCGTCTCCGCCTCCCGCACGGCGACCGCCGCCGCCGCACCCCGTGTCCGACCGGGACACGCCCCGCCGCCGCCTTGCGCTGCCCCCTCCTCCAAGCTTCGCGCCGCCCCTCCCCTCTATATAACCTGGAGCCCCGGGCCCCGCCTCTCTCTCCTCTCCCCTCGCCGCACATCTCGCCGCCGCACTCACCAACCGCCGCCGACGACGACGAGTTTCGCCGTTGCTACTGCCCGCGCCGCCGCACTCCACCGCGCCACCGCAGCCGTTGCCGCACCTCGCCGGACCCCACTTCTAGCCCCGACGCCCGCGCCGGAGTTCGCCGCCGGCCTGATCCGCTCCGCCGCCCGTCGCAAACCGCTGCCGCCGGTGTATTCGCCCCGAGCCGGTAAAGCCGATAAAATTGCCCGGTTTTAATTTTTTTTAGTCGGTTTAACCTCTAGATCGGTTTTTCTTATATAAACCGTTTCGTTTCTGTTATTTAGCGAACGCTTTCCGTTTAGTTAGTTTCAGTGAAAAATTTTCATTCTTTACCGATTGGAAACGAACGTTCGTTATTTAGTCTTTTCTTTTTTCTGTTAGTTTTAGTCAGGGACCTATCCGTAATTAGTTTCTTTACCGTTTAGCCCATGATCTTCAAACCTTCGCAACTTTTTACTCATTAGTCCAAATCCAATGAAACCAACGCCCACTTCTTTGTTATGATCCCCTCTATCCAGTAAAACAACCTAAACATGTTTTGAAAATTTAAAACTTGTTTTTCAAACAGTTTTGAATTTGAACTTCTTTTGTTCATAACTTGAGTTTTATAACTCCGTTTGAGTTGATTATTTTTGCAAATCAAAGATCTTGACCTAAACTTTCTGATAGGGCCAAATTCACATAATTTTGGTACTGTTAGAAACTGTTTTATGTTGCAAGAGTTGTTTGTTTGTTTTTGAGTTTTTCCGAGATCTTTTCATCGATTCTTTTGAGTGATTGCTTATGTGTGGTTACTATTGCTTGCTTACGATATATTGAGCGGAGTGTGCCGAGTAGAACTATCAAGAGTTTTGAGTGCGAATCATCTTCATCAACATTGCAGGCAAGTTCATACTTTGATCATACCTTTTCTACTACCTAGTTTTTATGCATTAGATCAATCCTCAAACATTGCATGAATAGGATCTATTTAAATTGTGGGATGGGAAGTAGTTGAGGTAGTACCTATTACCTGTTTTATTATCAAGCCTTTGTGAGTTACTTCTACGTTTGCTTATTATGCCATGATATGCTAGTAGACGTGGATTGGGTGAGTGTATCCATGACAGATGTGAGTTTGTTAAATTAATGGTTTATTTAAGGTGGCAACTTAAACACACATCTGGGTGGATTGAGGCACCTGGTTTCCAGGACTTGCCTGTTTTTCTTCGGACCGCCACCCAGGCTCAAAGGGATCATGAGATTTTTCAACCGTTTGGGAAGAATTTAAGTTGACTCTGCTAAAGTCTCGGCTTGTGTCCCAGAAGTTGAAGCCTTATGGAAAGGATATGAAGAAATCTTGTGCATACAAGCTTTGTGGAGAAATAGGACACAACCATAAAGAAAACAAGGACGAATACCCTCATAAGCGGAGGATTACCAAAGGAAGTTAGCCGAGGATCTCAGGGAACTTTGGTTGGAGATTGTTCCCGAAGGCTTTGTTGCAGCAATGGAAGTTCAGTCTACATTGTTGGGAAAGATCTGTAAATCTCATAAGGATGACAAAGAGATTGCTGAGGTAAAAGAGAGGATGAGCAAAGGAAAGGCCAAAGGTTTTCATAAGGATGAGCACAACACCTTATGGTTCGAGGACCGTGAATATGTGCCCAATAATGCATAGATCAGGAAGTTAATACTTCAGGAGGCTCATGACTCACCATACTCGATTCGCCCTGGAAACACTAAGATGCATTTGGATTTGAAGGAGTGTTTCTAGTGGACTGGTATGAAGAAGGATATTGCAAAGTATGTAGTTGTAGGTGATGTATGCCAGAGAGAGAAAAAGCAGAGCATCAGAAGCCCGCAGGATTACTACAGCCTATGCCGATACCGGAATGGATGTGGGATAAGCTTGGCATGGATTTCATTACCAGATTTCCCAGAACCTGAACGGGATATGATTCTATCTGGGTAGTAGTTGATTCTCTTGACCAAAGTGGCTCACTTTATCCCAGTGAAAACCACCTATACAAGTGCGAAGTAGGCCAGGATATATTTGACCAGGATGTATGTCTGCATGGAGTTCCGAGGACCATCGATAGAGGAACACAGTTTACCACAAAGTTTTGGAATCAGCTGCACGAGACTTTGGGTATTAGGCTAGAGTTCAGTACAGCCTTTCATCCACAGACAGATGGATAAATCGAGAAAGTCAACCAGATTCTAGAGGACATGTTGAGAGCGTGTGCGCTAGATTATGGATCTAGTAGTGATGATAATCTACCTTATGTGGAGTTCTCATACAACAACAGTTACCAAGCTAGTTTGAAGATGGCCCCTTTTGAAGCGTTGTATGGGAGAAGGAGCCCGACACCATTGATGTGGGATGAAGTTGGAGACCGTCAATGGTTTGGACCAAATGTGATCAAGGAGTCAGAAGAGAATGTTAAGTTGCTTCGAGAAAGACTGAAGGTAGCTCATCCAGGCAGAAGAGTTATGCAAACTCAAAAAAATGCAAGGAGGTAGTCCATGAAATTGGAGATAGAACATGTCTTCGTGTGTGCCCTCTGCGAGGAGTTAATTGATTTGGAGTTAAGGGAAAGTTAGCCCCGAGATTTGTAGGACCATATCGATTTTGGAGCGTATGAGAGAAGTGGCCAACAAGTTGGAGTCACCCGAAGGACTGTCAGAAGTTCATGATGTGTTTTATGTTTCCCAGTTGAAGAAGTGCCATGCAGAGATGGCCAATATTCCCCTGTAAAGACGCTTGACCCTGGAAAGGATAATGATGTTCTACAAAGTGGAGTATGGACTTCATAAGTATAAGTTTTTATCTCGGTATGTGAGATATCCCAGGAGTATGAATAGATGAAGTGTTATTGGATATAAAGAAGGTATGATGGTGGAAATATGGATCAATGGAAATTCCATGATGAGTCTGAGTAATCATGTCTGAGTTTGGTGCAAATAGAGGAAGGAAGACAGTACAATTGGATGGATTTAAGAATACTAGGAAGTTGGATGTTGGAATAATGATCAGTTGCCCAGATGATGAGTTCAAGGTTTACAAGCGATGAGATGGGCCATAACCCACAGGCCCCAGGACCTGCCAAGAAGCAAGCACACTCTTGCTAAAGGAAAACCCTGGAAGAGATTACGACCTTACCCACTGACGATTCTATAGGAGTTTACGCAAAACCTGAGAGTTGTTAAGGAACGATAGATGTTTGTTTGGCTTGCAGAATCAATGGATTTATCCGAACTTGGTTCGTTGACAAGAGAAATTCTGCAATGCTTGTGAGGATGACCGAGTGTTAGAATGCGAGATTCGCTAAACCGTGTACAAGGTAATGATTTGGGTGCGGGATGGATTGATCACCATACCGACTTACTCTTATTATTCGCCTTGCTATATGGGATGGTAAATCTGAGTGACTTACCTATAGTAGAGAGACGACGATCAAAACCTTGTTTGAACCATAGAATGGTATAGCAATTTTTCCCCTTGTACACGACAGTTGTTGCCAATCGTAGGATATACGGTGAGGTTCAACCCAGAACGATTTTCTGCAGGAGAAACCATAAATTGTTGACCACCATGAGATATCGATAGCTGATTAGTATTGGCGCCAGACCCGTCAGTTAAGAAGACCCAATCTCAGAAGAACCTTATCAAGATGAAAGGACAGAAGAATTGCGGTAGAGGTTATGCCACTACCGGAAGAGCCCAGAGAAGGAATTTTCCCGAGATCTTAAGAGACCGACACTGTCAACAATAAGGATGGAGTATATGAGTTTTGATGGAACCATAACCATGTTTCTAAGGGTGGTAGCACCCCCAGACCCCCCCTGTGATGGTCGATGGATTTTGAGAAGACCCCCAAACCCTAACCTATTTCTTGCTAGCCTCTCCGAATCTCGAGGACGAGATTCATTTTAAGGGTGGTAGGTTTGTAACATCCCAAAATTCTAAATTTTGGAATGTTATAATAAATAGATAGTTTTGATTGATTGTTTGATTGCTTGTGTGAAATTGAGTGATTCGAAACTTTTGAAAGTTAAATGAGAGGGAATAAAAGGACTTTCCCAAACTTTCATTTTCTTTTCTGATCTTCATGAATTCAAATTCTTTTCAAATACAAAACCCTTGAGCGAAGATGATATGACTTCTTCCATTTAATTAAATGAAAGGGTATTTGAGAATATTTGAATTTCATTTGGAAATATTTCCAATTCATAAACTTCAAGCAACTCAATGATTTTCATGAGAGAAGATAAAATGACTTCTTCAAAACATATGAAATATGAGTTGGGAGTTTAAAAGAATTAAATTCAAAGTTATTTTGAATTTATTTTCCATTTGGAGTTATTTGAGTTTTATTCAAATTATTTTTCTCCAAAAATAAAATATACAGAAATTAGGGTAACATGATTCCCTACATCAGAAAATTGGAGAGAAATAATTTTGAATTAATTTTGGTATTTTTAAAATGATTTTCGTTGGGTTTTACTAGACCAGTAGCACTCTTTGAATTATCTGAATTTATGTGTATTTTATTCAAAGCTAGAAAAATGTTCATCTTGTAGGAAATATTTTTCTGAAAATTTTGATATATTATATGTCTATATAATATTTTAATTTATTTTGTTTCTATTATTTTTGTTTGCTGTCTGCAAAATGTTCTAAAAAAATGTTTCCCACCCGACTGGGCCGGCCCAGCTAGCCAGCCAGGTCGCGGCCCAGCCAGCGTCGCGCCGCCACCGACCTCCGGCAGGAGACCGGCTCCTGTACGACGCCGCCGCCGCCGGACTCCGATCCGGGCACGCCTCCCGAAGCCCATCGCCCCCCTCTATTTAAGCCGCACCGGGGCCCCCTGGATCCCGATCCGCCGCCGCCCTTCCTCTCCCGCCGCCGCCGCCTGCCCACCGCACACCTCGCGTCGCCGCCGCCGCACTTGCTGCCGCCGCTACCGCCTGAATCGCGCCGCCGCCGCTTGCGCTCGCCGCCGCTGCCCCGTGCCACTCGGGCCGCCATAATCCGTTGCCCCGACGCCGCACCGCTTGCCGGAGCCGCCGCCCCGTCCCGCTGGATTTCGCCGCCGCCGCGCCGAACCTCGCCGGACTTCGCCCGCCGCTTAAACCGCCGAAAACCGGTATAAAACCACCTCCGCTTCACCGGCTTTCTTTTAGGTTTAGGTTTTCTTTCGGTATAGTTTTTTTTGTTAGTTTAGTTATTTAACGATCGTTCTCTGTTTAGGTGGATCTAGTGAACTATTTCGTTCGTTAGCGTTCGGTAACGAACGTTCACTATTTAGTCTCTATCTTTTATTTTAGTTTTCTGCCAGGGACTCGTTTGTGATGTTTTTACTTATAGATTAGTCCCTCTGCTTCAAACGACCACATCTTTTTACTCGTTTATCCAAATCCAACGAAACCAACGCCCACTTCTTCGTTACGATCTCCTCTATCCAGTAAAACAACTTAAATGTGTTTTTGAAATTTAAAAATTGCTTTCAAACAGGTTTGAATTTGAATCTTCTTTTGTTCATAACTTGAGTTTTATAACTCCGATTTGAGTGATTCTTTTTGCAAATCGAAGCTCTTGACCTAAACTTTATAATAAGGCCAAATTCACATAATTTTGGTACTGTTAGGAATTGTTTTATGTTGCAAGAGTTATTCGCTTGGTTTTGATGTTTTCCGAATTGTTTTCCTCGTTCTTTCCGATCTTTTGAGTGATTGCTTATGTGTGGTTATTATTGATTGCTTACGATAGATTGACCAGAGTGTGACGAGTAGAACTATCAAGAGTTTTGAGTGCAAATCATCTTCATCAACATTGCAGGCAAGTAACACGTTGATCATACTCTTTTCATACCCAGTTTTTATGCATTAGATTCAATCCTCAAACATTGCATGATTAGGATGCCTTTAACATGTGGGTATTGGGAAGTAGTTGATGAGGTAGAACCTATTGCCCCGTTTCATATCAAACCCTTGGGAGTTACTTCTACGTATTGATATTATTGCCATGCTATGCTCGTAGACGTGGATTGGGTTTGAGTGATATCCATGACAGATGTGAGATTGTTAATTAATGGTTTACTTAAGGTGGCAACTTTAATACACATCTGGGTGGACTGAGGCACCTGGGGTTACCAGTGATTGCCTGTTTTATTTTTGGAAATCCCGGGGTTACCGCGTGATTCTCCTATGGACCGCCACCCAGGCTCAAAGGGAACTGAGTCTATTCATGCTAGAAACTTCCGTGTGCAGCCGCAAGCTATTATGGGCTCTAGCATAGTTTGAGTAAGTTGCGTGAAGCTCTTGAAGAGGTGGATCAGCAGGTAGTGGGTTTGTAGGTTTGGTATGGTCTGCCCGGAGTAGAGAGTTAATGCTTCTGAAAGACCGTGTCTCGGTCATCCGTCTCTCAAACACCATGCAGTGCGAGAATCAACGGAGGCGATTGAGTCTTGTGGGAAAAGTGCGCAAACCTCTGCAGAGTGTACAATCTAATCATGGTTAGCCGTGTCCCCGGTCATGGACAATTCTGAGTATCTAGTACTTGAGTATTCGCATGTATCTCAACACTCTTAAAAATTACTTTTGCTTGGGTTGTTAATTACTTTTAATTGGGATCATTGAGTTGGGGTTTACCTTCTCAAATGATGTTTCAACTACCATGATAGTTAAAATAAATTTATTCCTTTGCAGTAGGGAAAAATTGGCTTTATGCAAAACTGTAACCATAGAGCTTTCCACCAGCCATATATGCATGTAGTATAGCTTATTCTTTCATTACTCTCTATGTGTTACATTGCCAGCATATTCCATGTGCTGACCCGTTTTCGGGCTGCAACGTTTCATGTTGCAGACTTTTCAGACGACGAGTAAGTGATACGTTAGGGTTACGATTTCCTATACTCAACTTTGCCATTGGTGTTGATGGGAATCCACAACCTTGTTACTTCCTCTATTTGGATTGAGGTAATTGTATTTACATTATTTTATACATGTGATTTACCTCTGTTATAAATCCTCGAGTACTGTGTGTGTCAGCATACCGATCCAGGGATGACACTAAGCACAGAGACTTGATCGTCTGAGGTCGGGTCGCTACAAGATGGTATTAGAGCACATGTTGACTGTAGGACGTGACCCTAGAAACTGGCAAGCCCATAGGAAAGATTTTTCTCTACAACTTTCTTTTCAAAAGGATCTTTTACCTCTCTTCTCTTCTGAGCTTATTCAAATATTCCCTTTTAGTGAGACCATACCCTTTCCCCTTTTGACCCCTCGAAGATTCGGCTGATGAGACCACTCCAAGAAGTACAAGATATCGGACAACTAAGACCACTTCAGAACGAAGAGGATTTTACCGAGCATTATAATGATGGAAACTATGATGGATAAAGACTTTGAAGACTAGGAGAATTCGAAGGCTTTGAAGGATTTCCATATTTGCTTGACCTAGAAAGGCACCCCTTATGGAACTTGGCAGACTAAGGAAGCTGTCGATACCCGAGATCAAGGTGTATCGGAGGAAGACCAGAACATGGAGCATTAGAACTCAAAGTTTTGTCAGGAAAACCCGAAGACAGGAGATATCAATTATGGAATAAAAGCTCATGGCAGTAACATGGGCATAGATACGGCTGACCATGGTGTTATTGCCACTTATGCTATTGTCACCGTGCGAAGTTAAGCATGTAGATGCAAGGAAGGATTGGATGGTACAAGGCTGATGGATCATCTGTCAGGAAAGGATGCAACTTTAACCTTAGCTGGTATATCACCAGGATCTGGAGTGTTACATCAAGAAGTTAAAGATGGACCTACAAGAAGCAATATTTTGACAAGGAAGTATTTCATGAAGAACTCAGGACCCTGAAGATGAGAGTAGCCAAACTGAAGGAGCAAAACCTCGAGATACAGGAGATTCGTCAGGAACTGAAGGACAGGAGGGCATGGTTCATGCCAAGGATGTTGAGATCCAGAAGTTTGGAAAGCAACTCCAGAAATATTGAAAGACGCCACGAGAGACTTTGCGTCAACAGAGATGATCTGACAAAAGAACTTGAGAAGGACGAGCATGATCAGAAGAAGTTATCAGAGACATGACCAAGACTTGAAGAGTTTGATGACGTTGAGATCTATAGACCATTAGAAGACCAAACCCCTATTTTATACCTACGTTAGATGCGACGTTTGTGAGCTGTCATTTGTTTGATGTTTTTCCGACAGCCACAATAAAATCTGTATTTTCAAAACTTTTGTTTGTATTGTGTGCATCCCCTCTTGATCTCTCTTATCCCACCCCAAACCCATGGACCCAATAGAGGATGAATGGAGATGAGCTTATATTTTCTAGACCAATGAGTCAATTGGAGAGGGACCAATGGATTCAGAACATGGAGGATCATATGGAGAGTGACACTATAGCCGGAAAGGATATGGCCCAACATGCTCTTCCGTTCTTTGAAAGAAGTGCTGCTACCTGATGGAGGATGTACCAAACCATCAAGGGATGGCAAGGAGTAACCGTTTGGGAAGAATTTAAGTTGACTCTGCTAAAGTCTCGGCTTGTGTCCCAGAAGTTGAAGCCTTATGGAAAGGATATGAAGAAATCTTGTGCATACAAGCTTTGTGGAGAAATAGGACACAACCATAAAGAAAACAAGGACGAATACCCTCATAAGCGGAGGATTACCAAAGGAAGTTAGCCGAGGATCTCAGGGAACTTTGGTTGGAGATTGTTCCCGAAGGCTTTGTTGCAGCAATGGAAGTTCAGTCTACATTGTTGGGAAAGATCTGTAAATCTCATAAGGATGACAAAGAGATTGCTGAGGTAAAAGAGAGGATGAGCAAAGGAAAGGCCAAAGGTTTTCATAAGGATGAGCACAACACCTTATGGTTCGAGGACCGTGAATATGTGCCCAATAATGCATAGATCAGGAAGTTAATACTTCAGGAGGCTCATGACTCACCATACTCGATTCGCCCTGGAAACACTAAGATGCATTTGGATTTGAAGGAGTGTTTCTAGTGGACTGGTATGAAGAAGGATATTGCAAAGTATGTAGTTGTAGGTGATGTATGCCAGAGAGAGAAAAAGCAGAGCATCAGAAGCCCGCAGGATTACTACAGCCTATGCCGATACCGGAATGGATGTGGGATAAGCTTGGCATGGATTTCATTACCAGATTTCCCAGAACCTGAACGGGATATGATTCTATCTGGGTAGTAGTTGATTCTCTTGACCAAAGTGGCTCACTTTATCCCAGTGAAAACCACCTATACAAGTGCGAAGTAGGCCAGGATATATTTGACCAGGATGTATGTCTGCATGGAGTTCCGAGGACCATCGATAGAGGAACACAGTTTACCACAAAGTTTTGGAATCAGCTGCACGAGACTTTGGGTATTAGGCTAGAGTTCAGTACAGCCTTTCATCCACAGACAGATGGATAAATCGAGAAAGTCAACCAGATTCTAGAGGACATGTTGAGAGCGTGTGCGCTAGATTATGGATCTAGTAGTGATGATAATCTACCTTATGTGGAGTTCTCATACAACAACAGTTACCAAGCTAGTTTGAAGATGGCCCCTTTTGAAGCGTTGTATGGGAGAAGGAGCCCGACACCATTGATGTGGGATGAAGTTGGAGACCGTCAATGGTTTGGACCAAATGTGATCAAGGAGTCAGAAGAGAATGTTAAGTTGCTTCGAGAAAGACTGAAGGTAGCTCATCCAGGCAGAAGAGTTATGCAAACTCAAAAAAATGCAAGGAGGTAGTCCATGAAATTGGAGATAGAACATGTCTTCGTGTGTGCCCTCTGCGAGGAGTTAATTGATTTGGAGTTAAGGGAAAGTTAGCCCCGAGATTTGTAGGACCATATCGATTTTGGAGCGTATGAGAGAAGTGGCCAACAAGTTGGAGTCACCCGAAGGACTGTCAGAAGTTCATGATGTGTTTTATGTTTCCCAGTTGAAGAAGTGCCATGCAGAGATGGCCAATATTCCCCTGTAAAGACGCTTGACCCTGGAAAGGATAATGATGTTCTACAAAGTGGAGTATGGACTTCATAAGTATAAGTTTTTATCTCGGTATGTGAGATATCCCAGGAGTATGAATAGATGAAGTGTTATTGGATATAAAGAAGGTATGATGGTGGAAATATGGATCAATGGAAATTCCATGATGAGTCTGAGTAATCATGTCTGAGTTTGGTGCAAATAGAGGAAGGAAGACAGTACAATTGGATGGATTTAAGAATACTAGGAAGTTGGATGTTGGAATAATGATCAGTTGCCCAGATGATGAGTTCAAGGTTTACAAGCGATGAGATGGGCCATAACCCACAGGCCCCAGGACCTGCCAAGAAGCAAGCACACTCTTGCTAAAGGAAAACCCTGGAAGAGATTACGACCTTACCCACTGACGATTCTATAGGAGTTTACGCAAAACCTGAGAGTTGTTAAGGAACGATAGATGTTTGTTTGGCTTGCAGAATCAATGGATTTATCCGAACTTGGTTCGTTGACAAGAGAAATTCTGCAATGCTTGTGAGGATGACCGAGTGTTAGAATGCGAGATTCGCTAAACCGTGTACAAGGTAATGATTTGGGTGCGGGATGGATTGATCACCATACCGACTTACTCTTATTATTCGCCTTGCTATATGGGATGGTAAATCTGAGTGACTTACCTATAGTAGAGAGACGACGATCAAAACCTTGTTTGAACCATAGAATGGTATAGCAATTTTTCCCCTTGTACACGACAGTTGTTGCCAATCGTAGGATATACGGTGAGGTTCAACCCAGAACGATTTTCTGCAGGAGAAACCATAAATTGTTGACCACCATGAGATATCGATAGCTGATTAGTATTGGCGCCAGACCCGTCAGTTAAGAAGACCCAATCTCAGAAGAACCTTATCAAGATGAAAGGACAGAAGAATTGCGGTAGAGGTTATGCCACTACCGGAAGAGCCCAGAGAAGGAATTTTCCCGAGATCTTAAGAGACCGACACTGTCAACAATAAGGATGGAGTATATGAGTTTTGATGGAACCATAACCATGTTTCTAAGGGTGGTAGCACCCCCAGACCCCCCCTGTGATGGTCGATGGATTTTGAGAAGACCCCCAAACCCTAACCTATTTCTTGCTAGCCTCTCCGAATCTCGAGGACGAGATTCATTTTAAGGGTGGTAGGTTTGTAACATCCCAAAATTCTAAATTTTGGAATGTTATAATAAATAGATAGTTTTGATTGATTGTTTGATTGCTTGTGTGAAATTGAGTGATTCGAAACTTTTGAAAGTTAAATGAGAGGGAATAAAAGGACTTTCCCAAACTTTCATTTTCTTTTCTGATCTTCATGAATTCAAATTCTTTTCAAATACAAAACCCTTGAGCGAAGATGATATGACTTCTTCCATTTAATTAAATGAAAGGGTATTTGAGAATATTTGAATTTCATTTGGAAATATTTCCAATTCATAAACTTCAAGCAACTCAATGATTTTCATGAGAGAAGATAAAATGACTTCTTCAAAACATATGAAATATGAGTTGGGAGTTTAAAAGAATTAAATTCAAAGTTCTTTTGAATTTATTTTCAATTTGGAGTTATTTGAGTTTTATTCAAATTATTTTTCTCCAAAAATAAAATATACAGAAATTAGGGTAACATGATTCCCTACATCAGAAAATTGGAGAGAAATAATTTTGAATTAATTTTGGTATTTTTAAAATGATTTTCGTTGGGTTTTACTAGACCAGTAGCACTCTTTGAATTATCTGAATTTATGTGTATTTTATTCAAAGCTAGAAAAATGTTCATCTTGTAGTAAATCTTTTTCTGAAAATTTTGATATATTATATGTCTATATAATATTTTAATTTATTTTGTTTTTATTATTTTTGTTTGCTGTCTGCAAAATGTTTTAAAAAACATGTTTCCCTCCCCGACTGGGCCGGCCCAGCTAGCCAGCCAGGTCGGGGCCCAGCCCGCGTCGCGCCGCCACCAACCTCCGGCAGGAGACCGGCTCCTGTACGACGCCGCCGCCGCCGGACTCCGATCCGGGCACGCCTCCCGAAGCCCATCGCCCCCCCCCCCCCCCCCCTCTATTTAAGCCGCATCGGGGCCCCTTGGATCCCGATCCGCCACCGCCCTTCCTCTCCCGCCGCCGCCGCCTGCCCGCCGCACACCTCGTGTCGCCGCCGCCGCACTTGCTGCCGCCGCTGCCGCCTGAATCGCGCCGCCGCCGCTGCCCCGTGCCGCCCGCGCCGCCGCAATCCGTTGCCCCGACGCCGCATCACTCGCCGGAGCCGCCGCCCCGTCCCGCTGGATTTCGCAAACGCCGCACCGAACCTCGCCGGACTTCGCCCGCCGCTTAAACCGCCGAAAACCGGTATAAAACCACCTCCGGTTTGACCGGTTTTCTTTTAGGTTTAGGTTTTCTTTCGGTTTAGTTTTTTTGTTAGTTTAGCTATTTAACGATCGTTCTCTGTTTAGGTAGATCTAGTGAACTATTTCGTTCGTTAGCGTTTGGTAACGAATGTTCACTATTTAGTCTCTATCTTTTATTTTAGTTTTCTGCCAGGGACTCGTTTGTGATGTTTTTATTTACAGATTAGTCCCTCTGCTTCAAACGACCACATCATTTTACTCGTTTATCCAAATCCAACAAAACCAATGCCCACTTCTTCATTACGGTCTCCTCTATCCAGTAAAACAACTTAAACATGTTTTTGAAATTTAAAAATTGCTTTGAAACAGGTTTGAATTTGAATCTCCTTTTGTTCATAACTTGAGTTTTATAACTCCGATTTGAGTGATTCTTTTTGCAAATCGAAGCTCTTGACCTAAACTTTATAATAAGGCCAAATTCACATAATTTTGGTACTGTTAGGAATTGTTTTATGTTGCAAGAGTTATTCGCTTGGTTTTGATGTTTTCCGAATTGTTTTCCTCGTTCTTTCCGATCTTTTGAGTGATTGCTTATGTGTGGTTATTATTGATTGCTTACGATAGATTGACCGGAGTGTGACGAGTAGAACTATCAAGAGTTTTGAGTGCGAATCATCTTCATCAACATTGCAGGCAAGTAACACGTTGATCATACTCTTTTCATACCCAGTTTTTATGCATTAGATTCAATCCTCAAACATTGCATGATTAGGATGCCTTTAACATGTGGGTATTGGGAAGTAGTTGATGAGGTAGAACCTATTGCCCCGTTTCATATCAAACCCTTGGGAGTTACTTCTATGTATTGCTATTATTGCCATGCTATGCTCGTAGACGTGGATTGGGTTTGAGTGATATCCATGACAGATGTGAGATTGTTAATTAATGGTTTACTTAAGGTGGCAACTTTAATACGCATCTAGGTGGATTGAGGCACCTGGGGTTACCAGTGATTGCCTATTTTAGTTTTGGAAATCCCGGGGTTACCTTGTGATTCTCCTATGGACCGCCACCCAGGCTCAAAGGGAACTGAGTCTATTCATGCTAGAAACTTCCGTGTGCGGCCGCAAGCTATTATGGGCTCTAGCATAGTTTGAGTAAGTTGCGTGAAGCTCTTGAAGAGGAGGATCAACAGGTAGTGGGTTTGTAGGTTTGGTATGGTCTGCCCGGAGTAGAGAGTTAATGCTTCTGAAAGACTGTGTCTCGGTCACCCGTCTCTCAAACACCATGCAGTGCGAGAATCAACGGAGGCGGTCGAGTCTTGTGGGGAAAAGTGCGCAAACCTCTGCAGAGTGTACAATCTAATTATGGTTAGCCGTGTCCCCGGTCATGGACAATTCTGAGTATCTAGTACTTGAGTATTCGCATGTATCTCAACACTCTTAAAAATTACTTTTGCTTGGGTTGTTAATTACTTTTAATTGGGATCATTGAGTTGGGGTTTACCTTCTCAAATGATGTTTCAACTACCATGATAGTTAAAATAAATTTATTCCTTTGCAGTAGGGAAAAATTGGCTTGACGCAAAACTGTAACCATAGAGCTTTCCACCAGCCATATATGCATGTAGTATAGCTTATTCTTTCATTACTCTCTATGTGTTACATTGCCAGCATATTCCATGTGCTGACCCGTTTTCAGGCTGCAACGTTTCATGTTGCAGACTTTTCAGACGACGAGTAAGTGATACGTTAGGGTTACAATTTCCTATACTCAACTTTGCCGTTGGTGTTGATGGGAATCCACAACCTTGTTACTTCCGCTATTTGGATTGAGGTAATTGTATTTACGTTATTTTATACATGTGATTTACCTCTGTTATAAATCCTCGAGTACTATGTGTGTCAGCATACCGATCCAGGGATGACACCTAAGCACAGAGACTTGACCGTCTGAGGTCGGGTCGCTACAGACAGCCACAATAAAATATGCCTTTTCAAAACTTTTGTTTGTATTGTGTGCATCCCTCTCGATCTCTCTTATCCCACCCCAAACCCATGGACCCAATAGAGGATGAATGGAGATGAGCCTATATTTTTTGGACCGATGAGTCAATTGGAGATGGACCAATGGATTCAGAACATGGAGGATCATATGAAGAATAACCCTATAGTCGAAAAGGATATGACCCAGCATGCTCTTCAATGCTTGAAAAGAGGTGATGCAACTTGGTGGAGGATATACCAAACTATCCATGGATGGCAAAGAGTAACCACTTGGAAGGAATTTAAGTTGACTCTGCTAAAGTCTCGTCTTGTGTCCCAGAAGTTGAAGCCTTATGGAAAGGATATGAAGAAACCTTGTGCATACAAGCTTTGTGGAGAAATAGGACACAACCATAAAGAAAACAAGGACGAATACCCTCATAAGCGGAGGATTACCAAAGGAGTTAGCCGAGGATTTTCAGGGAACTTCGATTGGAGATTGTTCCCAAAGGTTTTGTTGCAGCAATGGAAGTTCAGTCTACATTGTTGGGAATGATCCGTGAAGCTCAGAAGGATGACAAAGAGATTGCTGAGTTAAAAGAGAGGATGAGCAAAGGAAAGGCCAAAAGTTTTTGTAAGGATGAGCACGACATCTTATGGTTCGAGGACCGTGTATATGTTCCCAATAATGCAAAGGTCAGGAAGTAAATACTTCAGGAGGCTCATGACTCACCATACTCGATTCGCCCTGGAAATACCAAGATGTATTTGGATTTGAAGGAGTGTTTCTGGTGGACTGGTATGAAGAAGGATATTGCAGAGTATGTAGTCGTAGGTGATGTATGATAGAGAGAGTAAAAAAGCAGAGCATCAGAAGCCAGCAGGATTACTACAGCCTATGTCGATACCCGAATGGAAGTGGGATAAGCGTGGCATGTATTTCATTACCGGATTTCCTAGAACCCGATCGGGATATGATTCTATCTGGGTAGTAGTTGATTCGCTTGACCAAAGTGGCTCACTTTATCCCAGTGAAAACCACCTATACAAGTGCGAAGTTGGCCAAGATATTTTTGACCAGGATCGTATGTTTGCATGGAGTTCCGAGGACCATCGTATCAGATAGAGGAACACAATTTACCTCAAAGTTTTGGAATCAACTGCACCACACTTTGGGTACTAGGCTAGAGTTCAGTACAACCTTTCATTCGCAGACAGATGGATAGACCGAGAGAGTTAATCAGATTCTGGAGGACATGTTGAGATCGTGTGCGCTAAATTATGGATCTAGTAGGGATGATAATCTACCTTACGCAAATTTCTCATACAACAACAGTTACCAAGCCAGTTTGAAGATGGCCCGTTTTGAAGCCTTGTATGGGAGAAGGAGCACAGACACCGTTGATGTGGGATGAAATAGGAGACTGTCGGTTGTTTGGACCAAATGTGATCAAGGAGTCAGAAGAGAATGTTAAGTTGCTTCGAGATAGACTGAAGGTAGCTCAGTCGTGGCAGAAGAGTTACGCAGACTCAAAAACGAAAGGAAGTAGTCTATGAAATTGGAGATAGAGCATGTCTTCGTGTGTCCCCTCTGCGAGGAGTTAAACGATCTGGAGTTAAGGGAAAGTTAGCCCCAAGATTTGTAGGACCATACCGAGTTTGGAGCGTATGGGAGATGTGGCCAACTAGTTGGAGTCACCCGAAGGACTGTCAGGAGTTCATGATGTGTTTCACGTTTCCCAATTGAAGAAGTGCCCTGCAGAGATGGCCAATATTCCCCGTAAGCACGCTTGACCTTGGAAAGGATAATGATGTTCCATGAAGTGGAGTATGGATTTCATAAGTATAAGTTTTTATCTTGGTATGTGGGATATCCCACGAGGATGAAGGGATGAATTACTATTGGATATAAAGGGGATATCATGTTAGAAATATGGATCAATGGAAATTCCATGATGAGTCTGAGTAATCACGTCTTAGTTTGGTACAAATAGAAGGAAGAAAGACATTACAATTGGATGGATTTTGAGTATGCTAGGAAGATGGAGGTTGAATGTTGGAATAATGATCAATCGCCCGCGATGATGAGTTCAAGGTTTACAAGTGATGAGATGGGCCATAACCCACAGGCCCCAGGACCTGCCAAGAGGGAAGCACACTCTTGCTGAAGGAAAACCCTTGGAAAAGGATATGCCTTTACCCACCGACGATTTTATAGGAGCAACGAAAAACCTGAGAGTTGTTAAGGAACGATAGATGTTTGTTTGGCTTGCAGAATCAATGGGTTTATCCGAACTTGGTTCGTCGACAAGAGAAATTCTACAATGCTTGTGAGGATGGCCGAGTGTTAGAATGCGAGATTCGCTAAACCATATACAAGATAATGATTTGGGTGCGGGATGGATTGATCACCATACCGACTTACTCTTATTATTCGCCTTGCTATATGAGATGGTAAATCTGAGTGACTTACCTATAGTAGAGCGACGACGATCAAAACCTTGTTTGAACCTTAGAATGGCTTAAGCATTTTTCCCTTGTACAAGGTAGTTGTTGCCCAACGTAGGATGTACGGTGAGAATGAAGCCCAGACCCGTTTTCTGCGGGAGAAACCATAAATTGTTGACCACCATGAGATATCGATAGTTGTTTAGTATTGGCGCGAGACCTGTCAGCTAAGAAGACCCAGTCTTGGAATAACCTTACCAAGATGGAATGGACATAGGAATTGAGGAAAAGGTTATGCCACTACCGAAAGAGCCCAAAGAAGGAATTTTCCCGAGACCCGAAGAGACCGACACTGTCAGGAATAAGGATGGAGTATATGAGTTTTGATGGAACCGTAACCATGTTTCTAAGGGTGGTAGCATCCCAGACCTTGTGTGATGATCGATGGATTTTGAGAAGACCCCGACCCTAACCTATTTCTTTCTAGCCTCTCCGAATCTCGAGGACGAGATTCATTTTAAGGGTGGTAGGTTTGTAACATCCCAAAATTCTAAATTTTGGAATGTTATATTAAATAGAAAGATTTCATTGATTGTTTGATTGTTGGGTGATTGATTGACTGAAAGTGAGTGAATTCGAAACTTTTTGAAAGTTAAATGAGAGGGAATAAAAGGACTTTCCCAAACTTTCAATTTTTTTCTGATCTTCATGAATTCAAATTCTTTTCACCACAAATCCCTGGAGAGAAGATGACATGACTTCTTCCATTTATTTAAATGACAAGGGGTGTTGAAAATATTTGAATTTCATTTGGAAAATATTTCCAACCCAGGAACTTTATGCAACTCAATGATTTTCACGAGCGAAGATAAAATGACTTCTTCAAAACATATGAAATATGAGTTGGGAGTTTCAAAGAATTAAATTCAAAGTTCTTTTGAATTTATTTTCAATTTGGAGTTATTTGAGTTTTATTCAAATTATTTTTCTCCAAAAATAAAATATATGGAAAATAGGGTAACATGATTCCCTACAATAGAAAATTGGAGAGAAATAAATTTGAATTAATTTTGGTATTTTTAAAATGATCTTTACTGGATTTTACTAGGGCAGAAGCACTCTTTGCTTTATTTGAATTTGTGTGTATTTTATTTGACTCTAGAAAAATGTTCAGCTTGTAGGGAATCGTTTTCTGAAAATTTTGATATATTATATGCCTATATAATATTTTTATTAGTTTTGTTTTTCATTGTCAAAAAAAAATGTTTGTTAAAAAAACATCCTCCGACTGGGCCGGCCCAGCTAGCCAGCCAGGCCCAGCCCAGCCGCATCGTCTCCGCCTCCCGCACCCCGTGTCCGACCGGGACACGCCCCGCCGCCGCCTTGCGCTGCCCCCTCCTCCAAGCTTCGCGCCGCCCCTCCCCTCTATATAATCCGGAGCCCCGGGCCCCGCCTCTCTCTCATCTCCCCTCGCCGCACATCTCGCCGCCGCACTCACCAACCGCCGCCGCCGCCGACGAGTTTCGCCGTTGCTACTGCTCGCGCCGCTGCACTCCGTCAGCGCCGCCGCCGCCGCACTCCACCGCGCCACCGCAGCCGTTGCCGCACCTCGCCGGACCCCACCGCCAGCCCCGACGCCCGCGCTGGAGTTCGCCGCCGGCCGGATCCGCTCCGCCGCCCGTCGCAAACCGCCTCCGCTGGTTTATTCGCCCCGAGCCGGTAAAGCAGATAAAACCGCCCGGTTTTAATTTTTTTAGTCGGTTTAACCTCTAGATCGGTTTTTCTTATATAAACCGTTTCATTTCTGTTATTTAGCGAATGCTTTCCGTTTAGTTAGTTTCAGTGAACAATTTTCATTCGTTACCGATTGGAAACGAACGTTCGTTATTTAGTCTTTTCTTTTTCTGTTAGTTTTAGTCAGGGACCTATCTGTAATTAGTTTCTTTACCGTTTAGCCCATGATCTTCAAACCTTTGCAACTTTTTACTCATTAGTCCAAATCCAACGAAACCAACGCCCACTTCTTTGTTATTATCCCCTCTATCCAGTAAAACAACCTAAACTTGTTTTTGAAAATTTAAAATTTGTTTTTCAAATAGTTTTGAATTTGAACTTCTTTTGTTCATAACTTGAGTTTTATAACTCCGTTTGAGTTGATTCTTTTTGCAAATCGAAGATCTTGACCTAAACTTTCTGATAAAGCCAAATTCACATAATTTTGGTACTGTTATAAACTGTTTTATGTTGCAAGAGTTGTTTGTTTGTTTTCGAGTTTTTCCGAGATCTTTTCATCGATTCTTTTGAGTGATTGCTTATGTGTGGTTACTATTGCTTGCTTACGATAGATTGACCGGAGTGTGACGAGTAGAACTATCAAGAGTTTTGAGTGCGGATCATCTTCATCAACATTGCAGGCAAGTTCACACTTTGATCATACCTTTTCTACTACCTAGTTTTTATGCATTAGATCAATCCTCAAACATTGCATGAATAGGATCTAATTAAATTGTGGGATGGGAAGTAGTTGAGGTAGTACCTATTACCTATTTTATTATCAGACCTTTGTGAGTTACTTCTACGTTTGCTTATTATGCCATGGCTATGCTAGTAGACGTGGATTGGGTGAGTGTATCCATGACAGATGTGAGTTTGTTAAATTAATGGTTTATTTAAGGTGGCAACTTAAACACACATCTGGGTGGATTGAGGCACCTGGTTTCCAGGACTTGCCTGTTTTTCTTCGGACCGCCACCCAGGCTCAAACGGATCATGAGATTTTCAAACTAGAAACTTACGTGTGCAGCCACATGCTATTATAGGCTCTAGCATAGTTGACTAAGTCGTGCGAACTCTTACAGGGTAAACTAGCAGATGTAGGGGATGTAGGTTAGTACGGTCTACCCTTTACGTAAGGTGCAAGCACTTCTGAAAGACTATGTCTCGGTCATCCGTTTCTCAAACACCATGTAGTGCGAGAAACCAAACGGAGGAGATCGAGTCATGTGGGGAAAAGTGCGTAAACCTCTGCAGAGTGTATAAACTAATCATGATTAGCCGTGTCCCCGGTTATGGACATCTTGAGTATCTAGTACTTGGATATCATGTGAATCTCATCATGTTACTTTAATTAATTTTGTTGGGTTTAATGAGTACTTTTAATTGGGATTGAGAACGCTGTCAACCATTCTCAATGTTTAACAACCACCATGATAGTTAAATAAATTTATTCCTTTGCAGTAGGGAAAAATTGGCTTTTCGCAAAAACATTATAACCATAGAGCCTCCACCAGCCAAATATGCATGTAGTGATAGCCTTTATTCATCATTGCTCTATGGTGTGAATTTGCCAGTACATTCAATGTACTGACCCTATGTGGCTGCAACGTCTCATGTTGCAGGATCTTACGACGAGTAAGTGATACGTTAGGGTTACGATTTCTACACTCAACTTTGTCGTTGGTGTTGATGGGAATCCACAACCTTGTTAATTCCGCTATTTGGATTGAGGTAATAGTATTTACGTTACTTTATACATGTGATTTACCTCTGTTATAAATCCTCAAGTACTGTGTGTGTCAGCATACCGATCCAGGGATGGCACTTAAGCACAGAGACTTGATCCATTCGGATTGGGTCGCTACAGGTCCGGTCTTGTTGCTATATCTAGGTCCTCTCACGTGAAGAAGCTGTGCTGATTGCCCATGTTTTCTTTCCTATACTACGTTCTTCTTAGCTAATGTCGTCCTAGGTTGGATCATGTTCATCGGATTAACAACGAGTGTTGATTGATTTGGCTCAACTATATGCTTCCTAATAATAATTGGTGATGTGGTGATAGAATTCAGTAAATTCGTACTTTCTTCATTTTTATATACAAGGCCACAAACTCATATTATAGGTATCAAGATAAAATTTAATGCCTTGCTTTGTAAACCGGCTTTTCTTTTTGTTTAGTGGGATCATTAATACACCGCAGGTATGCATGGAAGGGATAAAAAGCTAATTGAAGTGTCATTATGACTGTGTGCATGCAAGTATTAAATATGTTGCTAGTTCAAGAAATTATCATTAACTTTTGCCTCGATTACTCTTGGCGGACTTTCATAGATGCAAAGTGTATTTTTCATAGTAGCCTTGTATAGCTAAATGAATGGAGTACTAATTTCAGTCTACCACCAGGTGTCTGGTATCGAGACTAATGCTGAGACTAAACTGACATGTGCATCATTCAAGTGACAAGATTGGATCATTCCAAGGACTAGCTACTAGCTTCAACATGGAGCCTCGCCACCTTTGGCATTTGGATTAAGGATGCATAGTTGATATGCACATTTTTTGTAATTAGACATTGGAATTATGCATCACACACATCGTGGGGATCTAGCGTTCAACAACATATAGCACATTATGAGAAATGTCAAAATAGTTGTAATTGGTTCGTGCGTTGCACGGCTTACTAGTGTATTTAAAATATAAAGAAAAAAACCAAAACAACTAACAACGAATAAAGGTAATGTACCAATACTAAAGGTAGTATTGGTACATTACCTTTACTAGTACAATGCCCGTGCGTTGCTACGGGTCTTTTAACATTAATCTAATCATATGTAAATTTATGATGCGGAGGAGACGTATCAGACAACGCCCATCAGATTCAAAAACAAAGCGTCGAGGTAAATTTACATTGCACATTTACGTCAATTGGTCAACATGCTTGCCTTGACTCAAGGAATGCCTCCGGCTGATGGAGGTCGCCAGGTAGGGTTACGCTAATAGAAATATTTTGATTAGAAATCGATAGAAACTTTATGAAAAATAACGCCTAGCTTGGAGCCTTGCACTTGCAAAGCCAGAGACGTGGTCCACGTCCATGGGCGAGGAAGGGAATTGTAGGAAAAATTGGATACACTTATATTAGTATTTCAGGTCTGCCCAATACATAGTGTTCCTGATATTTTGGATATTTTACGCCAAGTTTCTTACTAAACACAACAGGCCTCTCGCAATCTAAGAGGCTTCTTTGGTTTTGGGTGGTTCAACAAGAGGTATTGCTTCAACACGCTATTTCCCAGTCGAAGCTCTCTTCTTCCGACTGTCCTAGATAGGGGCAAGAATATGTTGAGAGATGAGAATAAATGCTAGTAGTAAATAGGACAAAATCGTAGTTAATCCAACAAGTTTCTTGGCAAAATTTCTGATCACAAAAACGGAAAATTCATGTTGTGTGATTACAGCGGCAGTACACATAGGAGCGACTCCATTCTGAAGCATCTGCCCAATACGGGGGCAAGATGTGAAGTTACATCAATATACTTGCAAACATAAGACAGAGCACAGACTTCATATGTTTGCTATCGGCTAGAGCTTCAGCTCCGATCCCTAAGTTAATATTCACATCTTCTCAGTAACAATGCAGTTATGCCCAACTTCTGGTCACACAAGGATCATGGACTGATTACAGGTCACGATTACAACATGAGCACAAGAGCAAGCATACACATGCCAAACGACAGAATATGCGTTGACTGAATAACCTGCACGGAAGGCATTAGCACTACATTAATGTCCCTAAAATCTACACCAAAAATGTAGCAAAAATCCTGACAATTACTCTCTCCGTCCTATAATGTAAGACGTTTTTTGACACTCCACCAGTGTCAAAAAACGTCTTACATTATGGGACGAAGGGAGTAGAATATATTGCAAAACAGAATGCCAAAGACAGTTCAGTATATATTACCAATGCAACTCAGTTATCAACAAAATGAGCTAACTAATTTAACTGGGCAAAAATGGATTTGATTGTGGTAACCAGTTAGAACACAAGGTAACAGTGTCTCACGTGCTTGAGGCTGGTGCGGGGTAGGTTTGGACCTAGCGAAGGACTGGATCCATCGGTGTGATTTATGCGGCCATATCTATCTGCAAGGGCGAACAGCGCGATGGTCTCGAAGAAGCATTAGAGCAACAAAAGTCCTCGTGAACCTTTGGTTCTGTGGAGGGCAGGTAAAAGTAAAAATTTTCTCCAAAATTATTTGGTAACAAGTTAAGTTCGAATGTGAAATTTGAGATTACAACAGTACAAAAAATAACTATGAAATGCTGAGGATCATCTCCCTTTAGAAATGTCATCAATTAAGAATGCTAAAAAGATCATCACAAATTACCTGAAGGCCTTATCTCTGCTGTAAAGAGATGATTGTAGGGGCACTTATACAAAGACAATGTCTTCTCCTCAAAGTGCACGGCTGACGCGGAATTTGCTGCCTTCAGCATGTCCTAATTTTGCCATGCACCCCATGTCTGATTATCCACAAGAGCGCTGACAAACAACGAATCAGCTGGACCATGAAACAGAGAGACAATAAATTTACGAGGAAGGTAATTTTCTGTTATTGGCAAAACATTTGATAATTGATTAAACCCAACACCAACCACTACTTTGTCGCGCATCTACTGCCAAAATCGCAGCTTCTCTTATAGATCATAAGTGTGTGTGTGTGTGTGCGCGCGCGCGCGTGTGTGTGCGTGTGTGCGCGTGCGTGCGTGTGCATGTGTGTGTGTGTGTGTGTGCGCGCGTGCGTGTGCATGTGTGTGTGTGTGTGCGCGTGCGTGCGTGTGCATGTGCGTGTGTGTGTGTGTGCGCGCGCGCGTGTGTGTGTGGTATCTCTAAATCGAATAAACCTCCAAGTATGCAATTCATGAGCACAAAACAGAAATTATAGTTCAGTATCTCTAAAAAATGAAGCGGGAGGAGAGAAATCATGACTCACCTCACCCAACAACAAGGTGGAAACTGCAACCCAAGAAAAAGATGCCCTTCCCTCTCTCGGTGAAGAGCATGCATGCCTCCAGGAGGTGCCGACCTCAATCTCCTTCCTTCCTTGGATGTGCTATCTAATTACAAATTCTAGAAAAAAAATACAAATCATCCAAAGGGGATTACTTTCCAGTAGTCAGGGGCCGCAAAATGCAGCCATGACACACCTATTATACACATGCATTCACCTTTAAGAGTGACTAGTCAGTAATCACTAAAAGGGAGTAGGAAATAAACAAAATACTCGTATTACTGTTAAGAGGTAAATAAAACATATCATTTTTTAGGCTTTTGCAACCGGTGGCAAGAAACAAATACATGTGCATCCTACTGCTGATTCCTCACAATAATAACCTGCTTGATCAACACTGGTACAAAAATAAATATTATATAAACGAACTAATCTTGAAAAATGGTAGTTGGATTAAGAAGCAATTAATTTGAAGAGACCAAGAATATTTGTGGAGATGGAAAAATGACTCCTCGTTGTCGTTCCAGCAAATAGGCTGTGAGCAACTTAGTCTGCTACGGAATAAAAGAAATTACAGAGCTAACCAACGTGCAAGATTGATTTCTATAAAACAGGTTCACTTATATGCAATGGCATATGAGTGGTGGCAGGGTTATCTCACCACGGAAAAGGATTCTGAATCCCATCTCGCCGCAGAGTCCACACACCACAGCTCGCTGCAAAGGCTATCTCGGCGCCTGCCTCGAAGACATGAGCAGGGGCGCTCAGAGCGGCCGGCATGGAGTTGACGAGCACGTGCTCGGAGGCTTGTTCTCCTCTCCGGGATCAGTCTGGACAAGGAGTAGCGTGAACCTCAGAGGAAGATCCCACTGTTGGTCGGGCTTAGGGAGCTTTTCGAGGAGCGGAAGTAATGGAGCAGCAGTTATAATGATTGGTCCCCACTGTCCACCACCTCTTCATCTGACTTTCCAGGTGGGCCGAGATCGTGGTACGATGGTGGCCGAAGCTGAACGCCACGAAGCCTACCTTCCAACCATCATGTGGTCGCGCCCACCCACCGCCGCTCACTGGTCTGCCGTGAACAACTGCCTTCCACACGTACAAGCAAGCAGCAGGCAGCCAGTCGCCGTCGAAACCGCCGCTCTTCATGCGTGATTAGAATATGAACGGAAGAGACCTAGGAGTGGGCTAAAAGAAAAGGAAAATTTTATCGGTGCGAAAAGAAAAATTACCTCGCTGCCTTTGCCGTGGAGCAACAATGTGGCGTGCTGGAGCGATCGGTATAATATCACACAAAATCTTACTTGAAAACAACTTCTCTGGTAAAATCTCCACATCATTGACCTCATCGGGTTTCAAGTATATCTTTCTCTCCTGGCATATACTTTGTATTAAATTAAGATGAATGAGCATCAACCACTCTAGTCTCAAGTAAAAGAATGAAACATTACTTCTGAAAGAACTACAAAAGAATGGTGTGCAGGAGCTTACTTCAAAACAACATCTCTGGTATAATCTCCACTGAAATAGCCATCTATTGAGTTTCCTTGATGACCCCTAGCAAGAATCAGTGCAAGATTGTTGGCCACTAAAAAATTCGGTACGCGACATTCAAGTAGAGACCGAAAAGTATCAAAACACCTAGCAGAAGTCATGCAACCTTCAACCATGATAAAGGAACACCCTTTCACTAAGACCGCATTTTATGGACTAAAATTATTGATAATAGCTAGGTCTTACCATAAGCGATCTGCTGTCAAATATTTTGCACTCTTATGTTGTCAATTATCAAGATAAAACGTCTCTAGACAGTCATTTCTACAAAACACACCAAGTGACATTACAAAGAGCACCGCAAGTGATGCTCCAACGGGTAGCCAATGGATAAACCTACACCTGCCAGGGCACCTTGGGTGCTAGCTAGTCTTGCTTCAGAAAAGGTAATGGTTTCAAGAATCGAGTGAATGGATCATCCAAGGCTGAGAGCATTTTCTTTGCTGCGGCATCTGAAAGAAAATGTGGGATAAGAAAATTCAATCAGACAGCGTAAGAACTGTAAAAACACAACATCTCCCAGTTCTGCACAGATCAATGCTTTATATATCTAAGTGGTTTGTTATGTTTCTGACAAAATTTCAGATTCAACCAAAGCAAGTACAACACATATAACTGCATTTGATCCAATTATCAAATTCAGTCGTATTTTCTAAATATGAAGACTTGCAAAAGTGTGAGCCGTTGAGGCAGCTGATAAATTATATGATTCGTTATATAATAAATTAAGTGAATTTTTGTATGAATCACCGTGATTCTACCTACCATTCTATTAGTAATGTGATTTCCTTTATCCATTGAACTCACACCTCACGTGGACATTAGGGTCGAGGAACGTGAGAAACGAAATCCCAGAACAACAGTACAATCATGTGCCTTTTAATTCCTACAGCAATTATCCGATTTGCAAGAGAATAGTTTCTCCTCAGATCACACAACTCCTGCATAATAACAGAACCATATTTATCAATCTTCAAGTCGATGACCTGAAGCAAATTAGTGGTAGCAGTGACAATGAGTTTTGATCAAGGAATATATGTCTATATACTTGAAGCAAACAAAACACAAATATATCCAGTTTAAGGAGTTTAGCTATCACCTCATTAATTTGACCTCAACTTCTTTGGTGCTATAGCACATGTTTTTGCCAACAAGTGTTGTGAGGTGAATGTATTGATATCAAGTACTTTTAGTGCCATGGATAATCGTTAATGGCCAACAAACTGGTGCAAAAACAACTCAACAAAATGTTTAGATCATACTTTTATATAGGAATTATTAAGAGGGCTATTACTATGTACTACCTGTGTATTGTGTAAAAAAAATGTTCAGATCATTTTACCTTTAAGGCTGCTGTAATCTGCTCTAATCTGCTATACACTCTGATAGTTTCGAATATAGTTCAGTAGGCATAAGCACGCCGTAGTTCCCTGTCAAGAAAAAAAGTGTGTTGGCAATGGAATCTTATCAAAACTGTAAAGTAAAACACACACCACTGAAGAAATCAATCTTTAAGAAAGAAAAAATAGTACCTTAGTCAATACAGCTATCACTAAAAAGTAGTTCCCAAGTATAAGTGATGGCCAGGCCTCATTTATTTACAACGGGCCATCATATTGACAAGTAGCGGAAAATATAAATCAAGTCGTTGCCGACTCTGTATGGAGAAAATATCAGATATAACCTACTCTTATTGATTTGGAGTATCCCATATTAAGTGTAAGCGCCATTTGCTGAAGGACTATTTGCAGAACAGAAGATTTCAATACTATGGGAATATTATATTGCATAGCTGACCATCTAATTATTCGGAAATCTATAATTCTAGAAGCACAATCAATTCAAGAATATTAACACCGTGCCGAATGCTGAAAACTTTTGTTGACCAATGACCACCAACATGTTTTCAGAAAATTGTGCCACAAGCAGTATATGCAAATACAATGGTAGTTTTTCGACCTGCTATGTGTATGGCACACAAGTTCATACCATTTTACTAAGCTGACAGCGTTCACATAGTTCAGGCATCAAGACCGAATGGTAAAGTAACTGAAACAAAGACAAACTGAAAGGCTTCACAAAGTTTTGTTGTCAGTTTTGAACAGGAAATGATAGACAAAGAAGCTTGGAGCCTTTTGAGCCGACTAAAATTACTTAAATACTTCACCATAAGGTCCATAAGAACTTGAAATCAGGTAAATGTGGATTTGTTTTTTTTCAGATGGCAGATGTGAAATTTAGTGGGAAAGAGAGCACTTAATGATAAACCAAATCATGTACATGTGAGGCCAGGCACAGCACTTTCTATAACATATCCGCACTATCTAGATTATCATACTACAAGCATTTCACAAATTGTTAAACAACCATACAAAGGAACAGAGATATGCCCCCGCACACGGTACACTCCCCTTGAGAAAACTATAAAAGGGTCTTTCCGTCCTATGTGTTGACTCGCTTAAACTAATCAGCATTAGATGAGAATTAGATGGACTGCAGGTAATCAAGCTAATTGCTTCGGAATTCAACTATGCGACGTGTGGTTGGATCACACATACTGTACCTTGTGGATATGTCAAGCGAATCATCAACTAAACATACAACAAACAGAACAGCACAATTCATCTACCCACCAAAGTGACAGACATTGATCACCGAGATTGAAAATCATCAGAGATACACACTAAAAGGGACAACAAAAACAAGCACCAATTGGCATACATATTTGACGCACCTCTGCCTTTGAACTGCATGTATGTGGCGCACACGACGCCCAACGGAAGTTTGGCGAAGTTCCTATAGACAGAGGGGAAGCAAAGAGTAAGCCCAATTTGAGCGATTTCAAGAGGAAATTCATCGTTTATTACTTTTTCTGATGGTGCGAGACTCAAAAGAACAAAATCTTACACTCAGTGTATCAGGAGGTAGTGCGTGGATGCCATCTGCGGCAACCAACGCATCCACCACCCGAAGCGCCGCGCCTGGAGCGCGCCCATGTAGGCGGCCGCATCAGCCCGCATCCCCGCTGGCGTCGAGCGCGAGGGAGACGGCGAGCTCGCCCCCGCCCTCCTCCGCCAGAGAGAGCTCGCCGGCGGCGGAGGCGAGGGGCTGCTGGTCCTGGGCGGTCTTGCCGGAGAGCAGGAGGAACGTGGTGGCGGCTGGGGCTCCGCCGCTGCTGCTATGCTCGGCTGCGGGAGCGGGAGCGGCGACCTGGCGCGCACATCGGTGGGGAGGCTGGCCAGCGGCGGCGGCGGCTCCAATCGGTCCTCGGCGGCGGCGGTCGGATCTCGGCGGCGGCTCGTATTGGAGTAGAGATGGGATCGAGAGGAGTCGGCAATGAAGGATGGGATCGATGGAGCGTTTTTTTCTGCCGGGTGTGGGGTTTTTTTTGGCCTGCGTGGGGTGGGGTGGGGGAGAGGACGAAAAAAAACCGGACGAAAATGGTAGAACGAAAATAAAACCCGGAACGCGACCTACCAACTGAGACATTAGGAATAGAGATTCGTTGTTAGTCGTTTTGGTTTTTTCTTTATACTAGAAGAAGACCCGTGCGTTGCAACGGGGCCACATTAACTTTAAGAGTTCAATATCAATTATGTTAATATTATATTTAATATTCTCATACATATCAAGTGACATTGGCGACCTTTTTACCATCAAATTCTCACACACACTCTCTCCCTCCCTCCTCCTCACTCTCTCTCCCCCTCTCTCCCTCTCTCTCTCTCTAACACACACACATATCCATCTTAGTGGGTACGGGACCATAATACATCTATTTCACACGCACACGCGCTAGTGCATAACAATATAGATTATAAAACAGGTTCAAGGTAGTAACAAGGATTCTTCTCATGCATTAATAAACAAATGTTCTGCACTGAAGACAAGATAAACAATTCCCAAAGTGCATCAGAGCATCATAGAACATTACTGGCAAGATAAATGCACAACGATACACCCGACTCATTTAATTAATATGATTAAATTATCAGTAAATTAGTCACCAAACTGCTCGGATGAACCAGAACAGAGCCAACATATATCATCCTAGACAAACGCAACATCAACCATTTACCTTGATACTTTAGGGACCGACAGGAGGATGCATGTAGAAGCGCTTCTTGCCAGCGAATCCACAGTCAGAGAGAGAAATTGGAACCCATTCGGGCCAACTTGGATCTTCGGTGATTGTCCGCCGGTATGGAGAATTTAGGAGGGTGGGTGCAGGGAGTGGCCTTGTGGATGATGGATGGAGGCGCGGAGGGATGTGGTCACCGGAAGGTCGTAAGCGGAGAGGGTTGGGCACGTTAGGTGGAGCCAGTGGTGCGCGACAACCGGAGGCGGCCCAATCATGGGTGGCGAACTGACGATAGCCTCGGCCCATCTCTCGACGCAGCGAAGATGGAGAGGGCGGCACTACCGGTGCTCGAGGACGCCGCTCGGCACCATCTACATCGAGGGGAAAGAGAGGCGAGAAAGCGATAGGGTGATGCGGGGCTAGGGATTGCGGAGGAGGGTGGGATGTGCGATTTGAATGGATGGTTCTGCCCACCGTTTTCTTGTACGTGGCGGTGGAGACGGCGGCGTCCAGCCATGCAGGCGAGGCATGGGTCGAGCCGGGCACACGGCGAGGCGCAGTAGCAGAGGCGGGGGCGATTTTTTGCTACTGAGATGCAGGGTGTGGGATTGATCGTTCATGTTCTCTTTTCCTTTTTAACGGAAGATGGATGCGATTTTTTCATGAGGGAAGAGATGCGACCACGTATAGATTCCATAATAAATTAATTAGGTCCATAACGGGATTTCCTTACAATGCGTTAAGATTTACGTGTTAGTTTTCTTAATAAAGAAATGCAGTGATGTAGGGATCGATTGATTCGGGTAAGGAAAGATAGATTCGTGATCTTTTGTATGTTAGGAAATTAGTGATTTGCAAGGAAAGAGTGGAGAGAAAAAGAACCAATGCGACCACGTATAGATTCCATAATAAATTAATTAGGTCCATAACGGGATTTATTTGCAATGCATTAAGATTTACGTGTTAGTTTTCTTAATAAAGAAATGCACTGATGTAGGGCGCGATTGGTTCGGGTAAGGAAAGATAGATTCGTGATCTTTTGTATGTTAGAAAATTATTGGTTTGCAAGGAAAGAGTGGAGAGAAAAAAACCAGTACGAGGGGGTGGTGGGAGGTGGGACGAATAAAAACCGGACAAAATTGGGAGGTGGGAGGGAGCGAGTAAAAACCAACGAAAAAACCAACAAAATTGGGAGGTGGGAGGGAGGATGAAAAAAAAATCAGGGGAGGTGGGAGGAGGACAAAAATAGACCGTACGAGGCTACCAACTGCTCCATTAGGAGTAGAGATTGTTTGTGAAAATAACGTGCGACGACGACTTAGCGAGCGGTCCCCTTAAAAGAGACATAGCGAGCAGATTCCCTTAAAACTGATAGAAATGGATACGATTGATGACGTTGATAAATAGTGGTGAATGTTGGCATAATTTACTATCATCATGCATGGAAACGAATCATCAAGAAAAAGAATACTTCCTATTACTACACTCATAGGAAGCTTCCTAATCTCTGCTACCAAACAGTTTCTGCCCAAACAAAAAAGGAAAGTTATGGAGGTGATTCGAAAGGAAACAAACGTTATGAAGTTTATTAATTTAGATTTGATCTTTAGAGATTGATTGTGATTGATTCTTTTACATAAAGACATTACTAAATAATTTGCGTCGGTATGAAAAGTTCTGATCCGTTCAGTTTTTTTAGTTGTGTGGGAGGGTGAAGTGAAAATAAACCGATGAAGTGGGGGAGGCGACAAAAAAAATCTATGACGGTTAACCTACGAAAAAAACCGAACGAAAGTGGTGGGACAAAAATTGACCGGCGAAGACTACCAACTGCTCCATTAAAAGTAGAGATTTTAAATACACTAGTAAGCCAATACTGCACCGTCCCACTAATGGGTTCCTTGTTGCTAAAAAAAACTAATGGGTTCCTTGAGGCGAGGTGAGCGACCAGCTCCAAATAAGCGAGTGTAGTCCCACCCTTTGTCTTCTATGCACCGTCAGGTCTTCTCGCGGGTGGCCTGGCCTAATACGAAACCGGTTCTTGCGGTGCAATGACAGTGGGCGTCACTATACCTCGCTTGCGGCGAGAGCGAATGTCCCCTCGTCATTGGTTAGAGCGCGAAGTCAACCGGCCTAGTGGTGTTAATCCGTTAGCTTACGTTCTTTCTTTAGATTTGTTTGTTTTTTAGTTTTTATTTTCATTTTTCTCTTCTTATTTTTATTTTTTTGTATTTGAAATATTCTCAATACATATATTTCATAAATTAATTATTTTAAAATTTCAGAAGTATTCATTGCACATTACAAAATGTTCATGCAATGTAAAAAATGTTTGCGCAACTTTTTCAAACAATTGGTAGCATTAAAAATGTTAGTGACAGTTAAAAAATGTTCACGCATTTCAAAATCACGTTTGTGACGTTTTAAACAAATTATACAATTTAAAAAAAGGATCACATAATTTAAAGAAATGTTTATAACATTTTTAAAAGAATCACGCATTTAAAAAAATGTTTGTGACATTTAGAAAAACTATATTGTAAAAAAAATGTTTGGGTAATTCTAAAAATATATTTCATATCATTAAAAAAATCACGCCTTCTGAAAATATGTTCATGACATCTGGAAAAATAGTTTATACAATGTAAGAAAATGTTCGGGTAATTTGAAATAAATTCTTCGTAGTTGAAAAAATGTTCAATGTGTCTTTTAAAAATGTTTAATATGTATTACAAATATTCAAAATATGTGGATAAAGTTCATCATGTATTTATAAATTGTAGAATGTGTGTCAATATTATTCCTGTGTATAAGAAAAATATACAATGTATAGTAACAAAAGTATACATGTATTAGAAAGGAAAAAATCAAAACAATATCAGTAAAAACACAGCAAAGTAGAAAAAAACCCGCATGAAAAATTCTAAAACCAATATGTACCGATTTGTAAAGCCTTCTCAGAACTAGTTTAATCAGCTGGCCCACTAATCCGTGAGCGCATCCAAAACTAGAAGTGTCGCCATGCTACGTTTTAAAGTAAGCAATATATAGCCCTGTCACATGACTGTGGCACTGCTATAAGCCGTGTGTTTTTCGCTTGATAGTTGCTCACAACGACTGTAAGCATCTTGTAACACTATTGTCTTACTCTTACGGGGAAATGTTACAAACACAGTGCATGTTCAAGTGTGCAAATGAAGGTCGTGATCATGTTCACTAAGAACATCTCTCTAATCGTATTTGCCTAGTTTGACCTTTTATATGTCCGTTTGCGCATTTGGATGCGCCTCCAGACAGGAGCGAGCCGACCCATTTATCCGCCCAGGCAACTGCATCTTATGTATTTAAAACCACATCCCATACAAAGATCCGCACATATATCATTCGATCAACACAACACAAAACCAACTGCCCTGCATGTGGCTCATGTGTGATAACTTCTTCAGATTTGTGTGAGCAACCAACTGAACAATTATACAATTCAACACATCCACACCAAATAAAATTCAATAATCCATACATGAGCAATACACGAATGAATCTATCGATTTTTGTTGCGCTCATTGATCTCCTTTTTGGTTGATGAACCACTCATTGACATGATCATACATAAGGCCAGTGTTAGCCAACATGATCCCCGACTCCTCTGTAATCCTTGCAAGCCTCACCTTTTCTCTCTCAAGCTCAATGGTCTCATATGCCATGTTTTTGCAAGATTAATTTTCTCCAATCTGTTCGTCTTCTCCATCTCCATCCTCTCTCTCTCTCAATGATCATCATATCCTGCATCCTCTCCCAGTCAAACTACTTCATCTCCTTTTGCACACCCAAGAAGGCCTTTTAGCTCTCTTCCTTCTTATCCTCCCTTTTCCTTCTATTCTCCCCCTTTATTGGAAAAGATGCCCGTGCATGTGGCTGACATCTTTCTTGTCAAACGCGACCCTATCCTTCTCCCATCCCCCCTCAAGTACCTACACATATTTTGCTTGTCTCAAGTCCGGCAACCCCTCCACTTTGGTCACCGTTGTCACCCAGTCCAATAGATTGATGGAAGAATGCCCCATCATTATTCTTCTTCTTGGTGGGGTACCTGAGGTCTTCAAAGAGGGTTTTCCACTTGGGGTTTTCACTTGGATTTTGTATTCAACCCCAACCAAATAGTGGGAAAAAGAGAAAGGCTTCTCACCTTGATGGCACAATGTGGCAGCCAACCCAATCTTGCAAGAAAACATCACACACCTAAAGGAAATATGCCCTAGAGGCAATAATAAAGTTATTATTCATTTTCTTATTTCATGATAAATGTTTATTATTCATGCTAGAATTGTATTAGCCGGAAACTTAGTACATGTGTGAATACATAGACAAACATAATGTCACTAGTATGCATCTACTTGACTAGCTCGTTGACTCAAAGATGATTAAGTTTCCTAGCCATAAACATGAGTTGTCATTTGATTAATGGGATCGCATCATTGGAGAATGATGTGATTGACTTGACCCATTCCGTTAGCTTAGCACTTGATCGTTTAGTATGTTGCTATTGCTTTCTTCATGACTTATACATGTTCCTATGACTATGAGATTATGCAACTCCCGTTTACCAGAGGAACACTTTGTGTGCTACCAAATGTCAAAACGTAACTGGGTGATTATAAAGGTGCTCTACAGGTGTCTCCGAAGGTACTTGTTGAGTTGGCGTATTTCGAGCTAGGATTTGTCACTCCGGTTGTTGGAGAGGTATCTCTGGGCCCTCTCGGTAATGCACATCACTATAAGCCTTGCAAGAAATGTGACTAATGAGTTAGTTGCGGGATGATGCATTACATAACGAGTAAAGAGACTTGCCGGTAATGAGATTAAACTAGGTATTGAGATACCGACGATCGAATCTCGGGCAAGTAACATACCGATGACAAAGGGAACAACGTATGTTTTTATGTGGTTTGACCGATAAAGAATTCGTAGAATATGTGGGAGCCAATATGAGCATCCAGGTACCGCTATTGGTTATTGATCAGAGATGTGTCCCGGTCATGTCTACATAGTTCTCGAACCCGTAGGGTCCGCACGCTTAACGTTTGGTGACGATTTATATTATGAGTTGTGTGTTTTGATGTACCGAAGGTAGTTCAAAGTCCAGGATGAGATCAGGGACATGACGAGGAGTCTCGAAATGGTCGAGACGTAAAGATTGATACATTGGACGACTATATTCGGACATCGGAAAGGTTCCGAGTGATTCGAGTATTTATCGGAGTACCGGAGAGTTACAGGAATTCGCCGGGGAGTATATGGGCCTTATTGGTCTTTAGGGGAAAGAGAGAGACTAGGGGGAGGGGTTGCATCCCCTCCTTCCTTCTCTTCTTTTTTCCCTTTCCTTGACTCCTACTCCTACTACTTGGAAGGGGGGGGGGAATCCTACTCCCGGTGGGAGTAGAATTCCTCCAGGGCGCGCCATAGGAGGGCCGGCCCTCCCCCTCCTCCACTCCTTTATATACGGGAAGGAGGGCACCCCATGGACACACAAGTTGATCTGTTGATCTCTCCCAGCCGTGTGCGGTGCCCCCCTCCACCATATTCCACCTCGGTCATATCGTAGCGGTGCTTAGGCGAAGCCCTGCGTCGGTAGCAACATCATCACCCCATCACGCCGTCATGTTGACAAAACTCTCCCGTGAAGCTCTGCTGGATTGGAGTTCACGGGACGTCATCGAGCTGAACGTGTGCTGAACTCGGAGGTTCCATACGTTCGGTACTTGGATCGGTCGGATCGTGAAGACGTACGACTACATCAACCGTGTTGTGCTAACGCTTTCGCTTTCGGTCTACGAGGGTACGTGGACTCACTCTCCCGCTCGTTGATATGCATCACCATGATCTTGCGTGTGCGTAGGAAAATTTTGAAATTACTACGTTCCCCAACAGTGGCATCCGAGCCAGGTTTATGCGTAGATGTTATATGCACGAGTAGAACACAAGTGAGTTGTGGGCGATACAAGTCATACTACTTACCAGCATGTCATACTTTGGTTTAGCGATATTGTTGGATGAAGTGGCCCAGACCGACATTACGCGTACGCTTACGCGAGACTGGTTCTATCGACATGCTTTGCACACAGGTGGCTGGCGGGTGTCAGTTTCTCCAACTTTAGTTGAATCGAGTGTGGCTACGCCCGGTCCTTATTGAAGGTTAAAATAGCAGTAACTTGATGAAATATCGTTGTGGTTTTGATGCATTGGTAAGAAAGGTTCTTGCTCAGCCCGTAGCAGCCACGTAAAACTTGCAACAACAAAGTAGAGGACGTCTAACTTGTTTTTGCAGGGCATATTGTGATGTGATATGGTCAAGACATGATGCTAAATTTTATTGTATGAGATGATCATGTTTTGTAACAGAGTTATTGGCAACTGACAGAAGCCTTATGGTTGTCTCTTTATTGCATAAGATTCAAGCGCCAAATAATTGCTTTACTTTATCGCTATGCGACAGCAATAGTTGCAAGAGCAATAGTTGGCGAGACGACCATGTGACGATACATTGATATAGATCAAGATGATGGAGATCATGGTGTCATGCCGGTGATGATGGAGATCATGACGATGCTTTGGAGATGGAGATCAAAGGCACAAAATGATGATGGCCATATCATGTCACATATTTTGATTGCATGTGATGTTTATATTTTATACATCTTATTTTGCTTAGTTCGACGGTAGCATTATAAGATGATCTCTCACTAAATTTCAAGGTATAAGTGTTCTCCCTGAGTATGCACCGTTGCGAAAGTTCTTCGTGACGAGACACGGCGTGATGATCGGGTGTGATATGCTCTATGTTCAAATACAACAGGTGTAAGACAGTTTTGCACACGCAGAATACTCAGGTTAAACTTGACGAGCCTAGCATATGCAGATATGGCCTCGGAACACTGAGACTGAAAGGTCGAGCGTGAATCATATAGTAGATATGATCAACATAGTGGTGTTCACCATTGAAAACTACTCCATCTCACGTGATGATTGGACATGGTTTAGTTGATTTGGATCACGTGATCACTCAGATGATTAGAGGGATGTCTATCTAAGTGGGAGTTCTTAAGTAAAATGATTAATTGAACTTTAATTTATCATGAACTTAGTCCTGACAGTATTTTGCACATTATGTTGTAGATCAATAGCTCGCATTGTAGCTTCCCTATGTTTTTTATATGTTCCTAGAGAAAACTAAGTTGAAAGATGATAGTAGCAATGATGCGGACTGGGTCCGTGATCTGAGGTTTATCCTCATTGTTGCACAGAAGAATTATGTCCTTGATGCACCGCTAGGTGACAGACCTATTGCAGGAGCAGATGCAGACGTTATGAACGTTTGGCTAGCTCGATATGATGACTACTTGATAGTTTAGTGCACCATGCTTGACGGCTTAGAATCGGGACTTCAAAGACGTTTTGAACGTCATGGACCATATGAGATGTTCCAGGAGTTGAAGTTAATATTTCAAGCAAATACCCGAGTTGAGAGATATGAAGTCTCCAACAAGTTCTATAGTTTAAAGATGGAGGAGAATAGCTCAAGTAGTGAGCATGTGCTCAGATTGTCTGGGTACTACAATCGCTTGAATCAAGTGGGAGTTAATCTTCGATATAAGATAGTGATTGACAGAGTTTTCTAGTCGCCATCACCAAGTTAGTAGAACTTCGTGATGAACTATAGTATGTAAGGGATGACGAAAACGAATCCCGAGCTTTTCATGATGATGAAATCGATGAAGGTAGAAATCAAGAAAGAGCATCAAGTGTTGATGATTGACAAGACCACTAGTTTCAGGAAAAGGGCAAAGAGAAAGAAAGGGAACTTCATGTAGAATGGCAAGCAAGTTGTCACTTCCGTGAAGAAGCCCAAAGCTAGACTAAAGCCTGAAACTGAGTGCTTCAACTGCAAAAGAAATGGTCACTAGAAGCGGACATGCCCTGAATATTTGGTGGATAAGAAGGATGGCAAAGTGAACAAGGGTATATTTGATATACAGGTTATTGATGTGTACCTTACTAGTGTTTATAGTAGCCCCTGGGTATTTGATACTTGTTCGGTTGCTAAAAATTAGTAACTCGAACCAGGAGTTACAGAATAAACAGAGACTAGTTGAGGGTGAAGTGATGATGTGTTTTCGAAGTGGTTCCAAGATTGATATGATCATCATCGCACACTCCCTATACTTTCGGGAGTAGTGTTAAACCTAAATAATGGTTATTTGGCGTTTGCGTTGAGCATTAATATGATTTGATCATGTTTATTGCAATATGGTTATTCATTTAAAGTCAAAGAATAATTGTTATTCTGTTTACATGAATAAAACTTTCGATGGCCATACACCCAATGAAAATAGTTTGTTGGATCTCGATCGTAGTGATACACATATTCATAATATTGATGCCAAAAGATGCAAAGTTGATAATGATAGTGCAACTTATTTGTGGCACTGCCGTTTGGGTCATATCAGTGTAAAGCGTATGAAGAAATTCCATAAAGATGGATTTTTGGAATCACTTGGTTATGAATCATTTGATGCTTGCGAACAGTGCCTTTTGGGCAAGATGACTAAAACTCCGTTCTCCAGAACAATGGAACGAGCTACAGACTTGATGGAAATAATACATACTGATGTATACGGTCCAGTGAGTGTTGATGCTCGCGGCGGGTATCATTATTTTCTGACCTTCACAGATGATTTGAGCAGATATGAGTATATCTACTTAATGAAGCACAAGTCTGAAACATTTGAAAAGTTCAAAGAAATTCAGAGTGAAGTGGAGAATCATCCTAACAAGAAAAATAAAGTTTCTACAATCTGGTCGTAGAGGAGAATATTTGAGTTACGAGTTTGGCCTTCATTTAAAACAATGTGGAATAGTTTCACAGCTCATGCTACATGGAACACCACAGCGTAATGGTGTGTCCAAACGTCATAAACGCACTTTATTGGATATGGTGCAATCTATGATGTATCTTACCGATTTACCACTATCGTTTTGAGGTTATGCATTAGAGACAGCTGCATTCACTTTAAATAGGGCATCATCAAAATCCGTTGAGACAACGCCTTATGAACTGTGGTTTGGCAAGAAACCAAAGTTGTCGTTTCTTAAAGTTTGGGGTTGCGATGCTTATGTGAAAAATTTTCAACCTGATAAGCTCGAACCCAAATCGGAGAAGTGCGTCTTCATAGAATACCCAAAGGAAACTGTTGGGTACACCTTCTATCACAGATCCGAAGGCAAAATATTCGTTGCTAAGATGGATCCTTTCTAGAGAAGGAGTTTCTCTCAAAAGAAGTGAGTGGGAGGAAAGTAGATCTTGATAAGGTAATTGTACCTTCTCCCGAATTGGAAAGTAGTTCATCACAGAAATCAGTTCTAGTGATTGCTACACGAATTAGTGAGGAAGCTAATGATGATGATCATGAAACTTCAAATCAAGTTACTACAGAACCTCGTAGGTCTTCCAGAGTACGGTCTGCACCAGTGTAGTACAGTAATCCTATTCTGGAAGTCATGTTACTAGACCATGAGAAACCTACAAACTATGAGGAAGCGATGATGAGCCCAGATTCCGCAAAATGGCTTGAGGCCATGAAATCTGAGATGGGATCCATGTATGAGAACAAAGTGTGGACTTTGGTGGAGTTGGCTGATGATCGGCAAGCCATATTGTATAAATGGATCTTCAAGAGGAAGACAGACGCTGATAGTAGTGTTACTATCTACAAAGCTTGACTTGTCGAAAAAAGTTCTTCGACAAGTTCAAGGTGTTGAATATGATGAGATTTTCTCACTCGTATCGATGCTTAAGTCTGTCCGAATCATGTTAGCAATTGCCACATTTTATGAAATCTGGCAAATGGATGTCAAAACTGCATTCCTTAATGGATTTATTAAAGAAGAGTTGTATATGATACAACCAGAAGGTTTTGTCAATCCTAAAGGTGCTAACAAAGTGTACAAGCTCCAGTGATCCATCTATGGACTGGTGCAAGCATCTCAGGGTTGGAATATACGCTTTGATGAGTTGATCAAAGCATATAGTTTTATACAGACTTGCGGTGAAGCCTGTATTTACAGGAAAGTGAGTGGGAGCACTACAATATTTCTGATAAAGTATATGTGAATGACATATTGTTGAACAGAAATAATGTAGAATCTTCTGGAAAGCATAAAGGAGTATCTGAAAGGAGTTTTTCAAAGAAAGACCTCGGTGTAGCTGCTTACACATTGAGCATCAAGATCTATAGAGATAGATCAAGACACTTGATAAGATTTTTCAATGAGTACATACCTTGATAAGATTTTGAAGTAATTCAAAATTGAACAGTCAAAGAAGGAGTTCTTGCCTGTATTGCAAGGTGTGAAGTCGAGTAAGACTCAAAACCCGACTATGGCAGAAAATAGAAAGAGAATGAAAAGTCATTCCCTATGCCTCAGTCATAGGTTCTATAAAGTATGCTATCCTATGTACCAGACCTATTTGTATACCTTGCTCTGAGTTTGGCAAGGGAGTACAATTTTGATCTAAGATTAGATCACTGGGCAACGGTCAAGAATATCCTTAGTGAGGACTAAGGAAATATTTCTCGATTATGGAGGTGATAAAAGAGCCCGTCGTAAAGAGTTACATCGGTGCAAGCTTTTACACTGATCCAGATGACTCTAAGTCTCAGTCTGGATACAAATTGAAAGTGGGAGCAATTAGCTAGAGTAGCTCCGTGCAGAGCATTGTAGACATAGAATATTTGCAAAATACATACGGCTCTGAATGTGACAGACCCGTTGACTAAACTTCTCTCACGAGCAAAACATGATCATACCTTAGTACTCTTTGGGTACTAATCACATAGCGATCTGAACTAGATAATTGACTCTAGTAAACCCTTTGGATGTTGATCACATGACAATGTGAACTATGGGTATTAATCACATACAGATGTGAATATTGGTGTTAAATCACATGGTGGTGTGAACTAGATTATTGACTCTAGTGCAAGTGGGAGACTGAAGGAAATATGCCCTAGAGGCAATAATAAAGTTATTATTTATTTCCTTATTTCATGATAAATGTTCATTATTCATGCTAGAATTGTATTAACCGGAAACTTAGTATATGTGTAAATACATAGACAAACATAATGTCACTAGTATGCCTCTACTTGACTAGCTCGTTGAATCAAAGATGGTTAAGTTTCCTAGCCATAGACATGAGTTGTCATTTGATTAATGGGATCACATCATTGGAGAATGATGTGATTGACTTGACCCATTCCGTTAGCTTAGCACTTGATCGTTTAGTATGTTGCTATTGCTTTCTTCATGACTTATACATGTTCCTATGACTATGAGATTATGCAACTCCCGTTTACCGGAGGAACACTTTGTGTGATACCAAACATCACAACGTAACTGGGTGATTATAAAGGTTCTCTACAGGTGTCTCCGAAGGTACTTGTTGAGTTGGCGTATTTCGAGATTAGGATTTGTCACTCCGATTGTCGGAGAGGTATCTCTGGGCCCTCTCGGTAATGCACATCACTATAAGCCTTGCAAGCAATGTGACTAATGAGTTAGTTGTGGGATGATGGATTACATAACGAGTAAAGAGACTTGCCGATAAAGAGATTGAACTAGGTATTGTGATACCGACGATCGAATCTCGGGCAAGTAAGATACCGATGACAAAGGGAACAACGTATGTTGTTATGCGGTTTGACCGATAAAGATCTTCGTAGAATATGTGGCAGCCAATATGAGCATCTAGGTTCCGCTATTGGTTATTGACCGGAGATGTGATGTAGGGTGGAACCCTATAGCGACGATCTTTCACATTTGGAGTGGGATCCCTCGAAGAACACAATGAACACGGGGAAGAACGGGGAGAAATCACAAGGGGAAACACTCAAGAACAAGTCCAAATCACACATCCACTAGACAATCAAACACACAAGATCACAAGGTACATGAACAACAAAGGGAAAGATACAAGGTAAGGTTCATCTCCAAGAGGAGGTCTTGATGATATCCTAGATGGATCTTCCCACAAGGGGGTCTTGATGATATCCCGCAGGATCTTCTCACATGGAGGTCTTGAACTCCATGGGAGTGGTAGTCTCTCTCTCTCAAGAGTAGAGGTAGGAGCAAAGCTCACCTAAGAATGAGCTATCATATTTGCTAACCCTAAAAATGGGGAGGAGGAGGTCTATTTATAGTCTAGTGGGCGAAGGGGTAAGTGAGGGGGCGAATGGGTACATGGGCCTCGGCCCGAAACATTGCACGCAGGCAAGGCCCAGATGATCCGGATGGGGGTCCGGATGATCCGGCCATCGTCCGGATGATCCGGGAGGGGGCCCGGATGATCCGGCTTCGCATGAGGCCTTCGGGTGTCTTCGGACGCAATTATCCGGATGATCCGGAGGGGGACCCGGATGATCCGGCTGAGCCCGGATAATCCGGACGGCGGTCCGGATGTCCGGCCTGGCTCCTGCAGCCGCTCCGTCTTCTTCTCCTTTCTTCCGTCTTCTCTTCCACGCTTCCCTCGCGGATGGTGTAGTCGTTCCTTGGTGCTTGCACTCCTCCTTGACATCCGTGAAGCTCTGACAATACCTATGCATGCACACGGGAGAAGTGTCAAGTAGTACACCATCCTCAAAGGGGTCAAGTGAGCACGTGTAAAGGAGAAGATTCACCTTTGTGTATGTGAAGTAGAAGTCGCACGTGTCACTTGCCAAATGGACTCTTGACATGGTGATGACCGTAGGATGCTCCGCATCATCCCCTCCCCCTTGGAAAAGATCCGACCTCGGATCGAAAACCAAATCACCATGGGAAAGAGATGGCGGTGCCGTGTCGAAGTGGTCGATCACCAAGCACTCATCATCTAGTAGCTCGAATGTGGCACTCTCCAATGTCGCACCGTCTTGTAATTCCTTCAAAAGTAGCAAAGATAACAAGCACTTGGAAAAACAAATGTGGTTGTCGTAAGAGCAAAACCAAGCATTCAAGAGGTGATTCACCCAACAAGTTTTGTCATCAAGAATAGCATATGGTTTGACAAAGAAGTGTGTCATGACATTTGTACATATAAATTGAGCACAATCAAGTACATCATGGGAACAAGCATGTAAATGGGAGGTCAAGATGCAAATATATGTGATAAGTGAACAAGCATCTACCTCAAGGTCATAGCAAGCATGCATAAAGAGCTCAATGAACGGTCTATGGTAGGCATAAGAGTCATTCACAACACCAAATATAGTGAAATGTCTAAACACATGGGGCAAGTGCAAGACAATCCAAGCATAATGTGCATAGTGTGTAGTGAAGATATCGTGGCACTCAACACAATGGAAAGAGCAATTGTTCATCATGTGTGAGGCAATCAAGTCAAGCATGTGACAAGCAAAGGGACATGGCATATGTGAAGAAATGATATTGGTGCAACCAACCATATGATAGTAGCAAGTATTCCAAGAATTGGATGCAACACACAAGGTATATATGTCATGAAGCATGGAAATGTGGCAATCATGGTAGAAAGCAATATCTCGAACATGCGTGCAAATGGTGCAAGCAACACATGAAGTATGATCCACAATATCCAAGCTCAAGAAGGATGTCACCTTGAAAGTGTGTCCTTGTGCATTCTTCACAATGCCGAAGTGGAAGCAAATACGGTGTAGAAGCGAGTCATGGTAGAATGTATGAGGCCTGCTCTCAAGAGCTCGAATGGTCAACTCACGTGAAGTGGAAGTCGACACAAAGTCCAAGTATCCTACACATGCACAAAACAAAACAAAGTACGTATGCACATGGTAGAGAAACACATCATCCAACATGATGGTTCTCATCTTTTGCACATAACCATTAGAAGCACAAGTGCATGAATAATATGATGCAACAATGGATAAATTCATGGCACTAGGTATATGGTGCAAAGAAGTAAGGCAAGCATGCTTCACGAGGAATATGTCAAAATCTCCAATCATATGCGAGAATGCTATGGGGGAAATCTCATGAGCAAGACTATAAGCATTGTTGCACTCAATACATGGCAAATCTAGCATGAGAGAGGCAACACATGGAGATATATTACACGAAGCAATATGAATCATGTGCAAAGCATATAGATGGTTGTCATCAACCGCATGAGACGAGCACTTATAACACAAGAGACAATGATCAAGATATATCATGTGAGAGGCATGAGCATATATGTCATCAACCCAAGAAAGCAAGTAGTGGAACATGGGTGATGCAATATAGCGAGCATTCATAGCTATCAAATCAAGCAAGCTAGTAGTGCGAAGATGCAACATACTAGGAGGAATCATGGCAAACATGTCATTGGTGCAAATAGTGGGCATGAATAATTCACAAGTCATAGCACAAGCATGAAAGCAAGATATGAGTACAATATCATGAATGTATTGGCGAGAGGCCATATGTGAATAGCAATGGGTCATCATGACTCTCCCAACACAACAAGCATCAATAGAATGGGGCACATGATAAACATGGCAAAAGCAACAAGGATCTCCACCAAGCATGCAAATACACATAGGAATATCATAATGGAGAATCATGGGTAGATGCAAACGAGGGTCACAATTGCATGGCAAAGGCATAGAAGCAAGCATAGCATGTAAAGTGAACACGGTAAAATGAGCATAATGTGAGAAGTGGTAAATGGCCCATAGCCGTGTGAGAGCCAAGTAGAGGAGTTGCGCGTAGTCCTTGCGCGAAGGGAACAGTGGTAAGGATAGTCCACGGGATCCCAAATCGTCATTGCTCTCAAGAGCTCGTTTTGTCAACTCGTGGGATTGCGAGGTTGACAAGTATTCATGGGTACCTACACAAAAGAGACACAAACCAAAGAAATTGTGCGCGTGGTAAATGTACACATCATCCATCATGATGTGTATGTGCACATGTGAGTTAACACAAGATAAGCATCGCTCAAAGAAATTTGATGCATGGTATAAGAACATGTCATCCATCATGAAAGAATAGTTATTGTGTATGACACGATGGGGACACAAATTGAGAATGCAAGTATATGACACATCAATAGTATGTTTATTCATGGATAGCATATGGTGCACACAAGTATGGGGATCATGCAATGAATGGGATGGATCAAATTCCCCTAACATGTATGAGGAAACTATGGGGGCCTCCTCATGAGCAATATCAGAAACATCATATGGAGAAAATGGACAACATCCAAAACAATGCATATCCGAAGCTAGGTGGTCATGGCATGGCATATGAGATAAATGATGCAAAGGGAGCATATCAATATCATCACAAGAGAAACAAATGCCAATAACCATGGGCTTGTCATCTATGCCATATGTGCAAATTGTGTTTATTTTAATGGCATATGCATAGTCACTATGAAGAGATTGCAAATAAGACATATGGTTGATCTCATGCATAGCATATGACAAGTCAAGCGGATTATCAAACATGATGTGACCTAAAGAATTGTCACAAGAAATCCTATGTAACATGGCATCACAACTAATAGACTCCACAATAGAATCATCATACTCATCATAAATGGGCAAATCATCGCATGGGGAAATCATACTAGCATTAAGCATGGTACTAGGTGGATCAACATCATGCAAGCAATCAATGTCAAGAATGTCCACTAGTGGGACTAGAGCATCACCTTCACCTATGTTACCTTTGTCATTCCACTCAAGTGGTGTAGGTGAGGTGGGAAAGACCAAATGGTGGTCATCATCATCATCTTGATGGAACCATGTGGGCGGTGCATCATAATCCACCATGGCCATCGTCTTGTCCAAAGGGAGGACGAAGTCATCGAGGATCGACGCGTCATCATAAATGGGACCTAGCACCAAACGAGAAGACACAATAGAGGTAGAGGTCAAGTTGTTAGAAATGCAAATGGCCTCACGAGACCTATCAACTATCTCACTCTCTCTATGTGGTGGTTCACTCACTCCCTCAAAATAGGTGCACTCAAACTCACGTATGGTGGAGTCACTCATCTCACTCAAGTGGTGGGGGTTGTGGCTCTTCTCACATGGGAATTGTGGCAACTTATCATATATGGGGCTAGTGGTGAAGTCACTCTCACTCTCAATATGGTGGCACAAGTCACTCAAGTCATCATACGTCGCCGTGGTCGAAGGGAAAGTCCCATGCTCAACCATCTCGTCGTGGTCGTCGTGGATGAAGGCCGAAGATGGCACATCATCACTCTCGTCGTGGATGAAGGCCGAAGATGGCACATCATCACTCTCGCCTCCTAAGATGGAAGCATCATCCTTGCTCGCCACCTTGTCGCTCGCCTCCAAAGCTTGGTCCTTGGGAGCATCGTCTTGGAGCTCGTCGGGCTTGGACATCTTGGTGGTACTAGCCTCATGCTTGTCGTAGAGCTTGGTCGCCGTGAAGTTTGCTTGGGGTGGAGAAGCCTTGGCCTTCATGAGTTCTTGTTCCGCCTTGAGAGCACCAATGTAGTAGTCGTCAATGGACTTGTAGTTCTCGAGGAAGATAGTCTTGGAGATGTCGTTGTGCAATCCCATCATGAAGTGGAATTTCATCGAAATGGGGTCGTCCACACCGGCTCGTCGCAAGGCAATCATCATCTCCTTGAAGTACTTGTTGATGGACTTGGATCCTTCGGTGGTGTTCTCCAATTGGTGTCGAAGTTGTTCCGTGTAGGTTGGAGGCACAAACTCTCGCCGTAAAGCTCTCTTCGTCTTGGGCCAACTCATCTCGTAGCTCTCCAAAGGTGTGTGAAGCCACCATGTCGAGGTGTAGTCGTGGAAGTTTCTTGTGGCGCACTTCACTTGATCTTCGGGACGAACTTGATGTAGCTTGAGGTAGTCGTCCATCAAACGCTCCCACTCGAGGTACTCCTCGGGTTCTTGAGTCCCATAGAAAGGAATCGCGTGGTCGATGTCGAGGTCGTAGTAGCTCGTGGAAGTCGCAGACTTGAGCTTGGGGAGCTTCTCTTGAGTGTAGTCTTGGGGTTCTTGTTGGCGAAGATGTCGTATGTCCGTAGGCGAAGATGCCTTGAAGTCACTTGGCGAAGATGCCAAGGGAGATGGTGAAGTCATTGAGCAGTTGTTGATGTAGAGCTCTTGACCTTCACGTTCTTGTTGGTGATGGTGTCGATGCCGATGTGATCTTGCCGGAGATGGTAGCTCGGAAGCATGTGCTCTTGAGCGTCTTCTCGAAGATGAGGAAGATCGCTTGTAGGACTTGATGAGGGCTTTGATCTCCTCCATTTTAGCTTGCATCTTGGCATCGGAGTTGTTGTTCATGGCATCGAACTCCTCGTTGTTGTTGTAGACCGAAGATGAAATGCCTTGCCTATCCATCACAATACTCGAGTAGAGGTGAGTAGGAAATGAGATAAACAATACCAAGTTACCTTTTCCCAAAGTTGAGGATGTATCTCGTGTCACTCAATGTGAGATCAAAGAATAGTGGAATTGGTACAGGACTTGTTCACTCACACCTATCAAGTAAAGCTTATGGTAGAGCTCGGTGAGGATAGTGGCACAAAAATTTAATGCAAAATGTTAGCAAGAGTCAATAATGTTGAAAGAGATTCACAAATTCGCAAGTGAAACAAATGGACCAATAGCAATGAAAGGTACACGGAAACACACACACGGATAGATAAATGGGGTCGTGCAACCAAGGAATGAGCACAAAATGTGGAATCCACGAAAAACGCTCGTGTTGCACAACTCAAGAGAGACGCTAGCACGATTGCTCAATAGGCGGATACGACACTTGTGCACAACCTATAAGATGCAAAATGGATATTCTTTCTATCCCAAGTATGCTATATATGTATGGTTCCCGGTGTTTCTCTCAAGCATGATATCATATGATGTAGATTTTTTTATGGCTCTTATGTTCAATGGGGTATGATGCTATGGCACTTGCTCACGAGCTCTTTGCTCTCTTTTTGCTTAAAAGCTTTTTCTTTTTCTTTTTTTCTTTTTTTATGGCCACTTTTGCACAATGCACAAACCAAGATAGCAATTGTGTATATGCGGGAACAAACTTGAGACACAATGGATGATATGATACCAAGATGATATGGTATGTATGCAATGGATGGTGTAGACCACTAATGCGCACAAGTCACGTTGCCGGCAATACTCAAATGGCTAGTCTCGATAGGCAAGTAACGCAAAATGGGCTAGGGGTTAACAATGCAATTGCAAGGGAATATACAATGGTGTCGTCGAGGTTACCGTCCTTGGAGATGATGAGAGGCGGTGTTCTTGATGTAGATACCAAGATGATGGAGACTCGTCCCTAAGTAGCCGAAACCCCTTAGGAAACGGAAAAACCGCGAACTCAAAATCTCAAATGACAAATGTCAAATGGTGGTAGCGGAAAGTGGTGGTGGTGTTGCACTAGGCAATGCGGAAGTGGAATGAGGGGCTATACACGAGTCGGAGTTGAAGTTGCCGTCCCTAAGTAGCCGAAACACCTTAGGAGACACAAGCCACAACTCACACAAAATTGGGTTAAGTTGGGGTGGAAATGTATGGTGGGCACGTCTATGTGGAAATAGTGGTGGTGGTTGATGAAGAAGCAATCGTCCCTAAGTAGCCGAAACACCTTAGGAGACTCAAATCACTACTCTAACAACCTCAAATGCAATGGGGTGCAATATGGATTAGGTTGCGTAAGTCGGTGGTGGTAATGCGGATGATATGGTGGAGGGCCTAGGCAAAGTTGCCAAATTTCAGAAAATATTATGGAGTCAAATGATGTTGGTGGTATTTTTGTGGGATGGGGGATGTCAAGAGCTTCAAAACGAGCTAAAGAACGTTGAAACCGGACTCCGGATGAATTAGTTATGGCCAAAACAAGATTTCAGCCGAGTCAGTGTCAGGGTTACCCGGACATCCGGGAGTAGGTCCGGATGATCCAGGTTTGTCAACCGGATTTCTGTCGTGTGGGGCGTCCGGACATCCGGGAGATGGTCCAGCTGATCCGGGTGGATCCGGATGATCCGGGAGCTCTTCCGGATGATCCGGGCAGGTCAAACTGCTCGGGTTTTGCTCGTGGAGACGAATTTTTGGGCGGAATTTGGGGATTTTGGGGTCAAAATTGGCGAGATTTCATGGATGGAAGGTGGGGAAACTTGGGGAAATGCTAGATCCACTTGAAACCAAGCAAATCCACGGATCAAAATCAACAAAACATCATCAAAACCAACAAATCACAAAAAAAATTGGGGGCAATTTTTGGTGGGGATTTTCGGATTTAGGACGAAAACAACAAAATCAAGCTAGAAAAAGAGGGGTAGGGGCTCCAAAAACGTGATCAACGTGGCTCATGATACCATATGATGTAGGGTGGAACCCTATAGCGACGATCTTTCACGTTTGGAGTGGGATCCCTCGAAGAACACGATGAACACGGGGAAGAACGGGGAGAAATCACAAGGGGAAACACTCAAGAACAAGTCCAAATCACACATCCACTAGACAATCAAACACACAAGATCACAAGGTACATGAACAACAAAGGGAAAGATACAAGGTAAGGTTCATCTCCAAGAGGAGGTCTTGATGATATCCTAGATGGATCTTCCCACAAGGGGGTCTTGATGATATCCCGCAGGATCTTCTCACATGGAGGTCTTGAACTCCATGGGAGTGGTAGTCTCTCTCTCTCAAGAGTAGAGGTAGGAGCAAAGCTCACCTAAGAATGAGCTATCATATTTACTAACCCTAAAAATGGGGAGGACGAGGTCTATTTATAGTCTAGTGGGCGAAGGGGTAAGTGAGGGGGCGAATGGGTACATGGGCCTCGGCCCGAAACGTTGCACGCAGGCAAGGCCCGGATGATCCGGATGGGGGTCCGGATGATCCGGCCATCGTCCGGATGATCCGGGAGGGGGCCTGGATGATCCGGCTTCACATGAGGCCTTCGGGTGTCTTCGGACGCAATTATCCGGATGATCCGGAGGGGGACCCGGATGATCCGGCTGAGCCCGGATAATCCGGACGGCAGTCCGGATGTCCGGCCTGGCTCCTGCAGCCGCTCCGTCTTCTTCTCCTTTCTTTCGTATTCTCTTCCACGCTTCCCTCGCGGATGGTGTAGTCGTTCCTTGGTGCTTGCACTCCTCCTTGACATCCGTGAAGCTCCGACAATACCTATGCATGCACACGGGAGAAGTGTCAAGTAGTACACCATCCTCAAAGGGGTCAAGTAAGCACGTGTAAAGGAGAAGATTCACCTTTGTGTATGTGAAGTAGAGGTCGCACGTGTCACTTGCCAAACGGACTCTTGACATGGTGGTGACCGTAGGATGCTCCGCATCAAGATGTGTCTCGGTCATGTCTACATAGTTCTCGAACCCGTAGGGTCCGCACGCTTAACGTTCGGTGACGATTTATATTACGAGTTATGTGTTTTGATGTACCGAAGGTAGTTCAGAGTCCCGGATGAGATCGGGGACATGACGAGGAGTCTCGAAATGGTCGAGACGTAAAGATCGATATATTGTACGACTATATTCAGACATCAGAAAGGTTCCAAGTGATTCGGGTATTTATCGAGTACTAGAGAGTTACAGGAATTCGCCGGGGAGTATATGGGCCTTATTGGGCTTTAGGGGAAAGAGAGAGATGAGGCTGCGCGCCCCCCCCAAGGCCTAGTCTAAATTGGACTAGGGGGAGGGGCTGCGCCCCCTCCTTCCTTCTCTTCTTTTTTCCCTTTCCTTGACTCCTACTCCTACTACTTGGAAGGGGGGAATCCTACTCCCGGTGGGAGTAGGACTCCTCCAGGGCGCGCCATAGGAGGGCCGGCCCTCCCCCCTCCTCCACTCCTTTATATACGGGGAGGAGGGCACCCCATGGACACACAAGTTGATCTGTTGATCTCTCCCAGCCGTGTGCGGTGCCCCCTCCACCATATTCCACCTTGGTCATATCGTAGCGGTGCTTAGGCGAAGCCCTACGTCGGTAGCAACTGAAGGAAATATGCCCTAGAGGCAATAATAAAGTTATTATTTATTTCCTCATATCATGATAAATGTTTATTATTCATGCTAGAATTGTATTACCCGGAAACATAATACATGTGTGAATACATAGACAAACATAGTGTCACTAGTATGCCTCTACTTGACTAGCTCGTGAATCAAAGATGGTTAAGTTTCCTAACTGAAAGTGCTAGTTATCGACTAGAGGGGGGGTGAATAGGCGATTTTTATGAAAGTCTTCAAAACGTGGAAGTTTCGAAGACAAACAATAGAAATGCCCTAATTGATAAGCATCGGAAGATAAACTGCAACAAGCAAACCATAGTCAAGTATGCATAATGTGAAAGTAAAAAGACTACAAGCAGCTTAGTAGTGAGGATTAGGATGGAAGATAGTATGAAGCCAATCAACGATAATAGTCAAGCAATGAAGTCAAACAGGTATGACAGATAGGCAATGACTTCACGAAGACAAACACAAAGTAAAGGGAGGGAGAGGATAGAACCAGTCACTTGTTGAAGACACAGGATTTGTTGGAACAGTTCCAGTTGCTGTGACAACTGTACGTTTGGTTAGGGAGGCTGAGATTAAACTCAGAAGACTGCGTCTTCACCTTATCCCCCTTGAGCTAAGGACACACAGTCCTCGCCCAATCAATCTGGTAAGTCTTCAAGGTAGACTTCCGAACCTTCACAGACTTTGTTCACCGGCGATCCACAATGACTCTTGGATGCTCAGAACGTGACGCCTAACTGGTTGGAGGATTCACAGTCCTCAAGTGTAATAAGTCTTCAGGTCACACAGACCGAAAGACTTCAGTGGTGCCTAACACTCTTTGGCTCTGGGTGTTTGGGCTTGGCCCTTGCAAGGATTTCTCTCTCTCACAAAGGCTTCGAGGTGGGTTGCTCTCAAATGACAAAAGCCGTGCACTCACTCTTAGCAGCCACCAATTTATGGTGTAGGGGGTGGGCTATTTATAGCCACAAGGCAACCCGACCTGATATGTCCGAAATGACCCTGGGTCACTAAGGAACTGACACGTGTTCCAACGGTCAGATTTCAAACACACACGGCAACTTTACTTGGGCTACAAGCAAAGCTGACTCATCCAGCTCTGGATAAGATTTGCTCTCATTGTCTTCGCTCGAAGACATAGGATTTTAGTTGAGCATCACTTCAGTCATTCCAATTTTGTTCACTTGGACCCCACTTAATAGTACGGTGGTTCCTATGACTCAACAAAGAAGAAAAGGAAACAACAAAACCACACAGTCTTCGCGCTCCATAGTCTTCACTCAATGTCTTCTCATGTCATAGTCTTCAATATGAATATCTTCACATACCACCATTTTCATCAATGTCTTCATACATTTTTAGGGGTCATCTCCGGTAGGTAAACTGAATCAATGAGGGACACTACCTGTGTTATCCTGCAATTCTCACAAACGCATTAGTCCCTCAACCAACTTTGTCGTCAATACTCCAAAACCAACTAGGGGTGGCACTAGATGCACTTACAATCTCCCCCTTTTTGGTGATTGATGACAAACTGGTTGAAGTTTTCAACGGGGATAAAGTATGTGAAATTGTAAAGGATAGGGCATTGTCTTCATAAGTGGCAAAGGCTCCCCCTGAAGATGTGCATATAAGTAATTTGCTTTTAGAATGCAAATGCACATGGCAGGTTGTACTTGTGGAGATCCTCTTCAACTTATGAAGATAATTCATCATGCATGAGATGATATAACTAAGAGAATGACATGCATAATGAAAAATGGACGTCTGCAGAATGATCTAAGTGCGGAAGTTATCATCGCACATGCGGAATTTATCATGGCATCACAGAGAAGCAAATAAGTAGCAGACGACCATCGAGTTTAAGTGTTACAACTCAAAGAACCAAATGTATCAAAAGCGAGAGTTGTAAACACCAGGCAAAATATAAAGCAACCGCCAAATGAACCCGCTTGAAGACTATCAAACTCATATGCTTCTCCCCCTTTTGTCAGTAAGGACCAAAAAGGTTTGAAGACATAGAGAATCTACTCGTTCCCATGAGGAGTAGGTGAAGCAGCAGGGTTGTCATTGTTGTTTGGCGGTGCAGACGAACTTGGTGCAGTGTCGATGCGTGCAGAAGTAGGGGGCGGTGAAGTAGCATCGTCTTCATCATCGATCACTCTGGCATTCACAGTTGCCGCGGAGGAGGAATAGTCAGAGTCTTCAAGGGATGGGGCTCGACGTAGGACAGCATTCCGTGGAGGAGTGGAGTCAAACTTGAATCTTTCAGTGAAGCCATCGTCTTGAAGATCTGCTTCAGCACTGAGCAGCGTAAAACTCTTCCATGATCGCCGACAGGTCTCATGAGTGACAAAAGCATTCTTGGTGGCAAGATTTCGAATGCGATTGACGTCCACCAAGAGGCTTTGCATCTGTCGCTTGAGCCAAAAGTGATGCTTGTCTTGTTTTTGATGCAGTGCCACAAGAAGTTCTCGGTCATTTAGTACGCGAGAGCGCTTCTTAGGCCTTTGGGCAATTGTGCTCTCAGTAGCTTCAGTTTGCGCACGATGAGGCAGACGAGTGTTCCCAGCCATTGGATAGATACGAGTTACTGCTTGGACTCCTTCCATGGGCTGAGTGAAGCTTTGGTGATCAGCACTTTGAAGACAAAGAGGCTTCTTGAAAGGCTCAGGGTATATGGCTTCAACTGACATATCAACCTCTGGTAGAAAGATCAGATGATTGCGAGCAGAGGGCTGATAGTTGACAGAGGAGTGTAGCTTGATGAGGCGCATGACCCATGGAGCATAAAATTTCAGGCCAAAAAGGTCAGATCCAGACGCAGCAAGTTGCCGGATGAAGAATTCTTGTGTATTGAAGCTGATGCCATTGAGGATGTAAAAGACCAATGTCTTCATGGCTCCTTCAAGTTTTGCAGCTGATGAATGCCCTTTGATAGGCCATAGAGTTCACCTGATGATGTGATATATTGTGCGAGGTAGATACTCAAGGTCATCAACAAAGAACTCCTTTGGGTATTCAGCGTCAGATGGAAGAGGCTTCATCATGCCCAACATCTAGCTCATGTTGGGCTCTGGCTTATGGAAGATGCTCTCCAGTGCATTGCGGTGGAGTTGACAATCAGGTTCGTACAGCTCTCCGGGAGTGGGTAGGCCTGTAAGCTCAATGATGTCAAGAGCTTTAGCTTCATGATGAACATTTCCTGTCATCCACTCGAGAACCCATGTCTTTATATCCCTGTTGTAGCTGCGAATGTGGAGGGTAGCATAGAATTGAAGCAAAAGTTCCTCATTCCAATGTTCTTTGTCTGTCACAAAGCTGAGCAGACCTGCATCACGAAAGCAGTCAAGTGCTTCTTCTAAGCATGCTAGTCCAGCAATGGCTTCAGTGTCGAGTCGTATATGAGGGAAAATGCGCCCTTGATCATACAGAACGTAGGAGTAATAGCTTTGTTCTTGGGTTGAAGGCCTCGATAGAGAATATCACCCCAAGGACTTTTGATAGCATTCTTCTCAGCGTATTCCTGGGTCACGAACTTGTATTTGAACCATTGTTCAGCCCAATATCGTCGAATCCATTGGATTCGTGTCTTGTGCTGATGATAATTCTCTTCAGGATCTGTCTTGTAAAGCTCTGCGAGGTCATCAGGCAAATCTTTTGGTGTTCCCCCACGACGCTGCCTGCCACCCTTCCTTACTGATTTCTCTGCAGCCGTCAACTTCAAACTGAATGGCTTCAACATGTTCAAAGGCTTCAAAGGCTTTCGCTTGCTGGACAAACAGGAACTGGCTTCGGGAGAGTTAATGTGATGTTGTAAGAATTCTGCAAACGAATGCAGACTATGAGAACCAAGGGATTCTCCCACGGACATGTACCTGTGACAGCATTAGAGATGCGAGGGAAGGGGAAGAGGTCATATGCATTCTCAGAAGATTTTGAAGATAAATCAGTTTGAAGACATTGACCTCATGATGCGAAGACATTCACTTATATGTTGAGAGTTGGTTCCAGATTTGTATGAATCCGTGAATAAGTACAAGTGAGGAATCAAACAAGATATGAAGTTCAAGTGAATATACTAGGCAGTATGAGATGCAGACAGAATAGATCTAACATTGTATAGGCAGAAACCAGTTTTGGTAAAAAAGATAAAAAAGATGGTAAAAATAGAGTTATATTTACCACTCGAAGAACTGCTAGATGGGATGAACAGGAGACCAAGCAGTTCAATCCACCGTGCCCTAACTTGGCGATGGAGGACACCTACGGCGACGGCGGAGAGGACGATGTCCGCGGCCGGCGTGAGGACGGCGTCGAAGAAGTTGCGACAGCTAAGCGCTTCGTCGCCGGCGTCGTCGAGAGCTAGCGGTGGTGCTAGGGTTTTGACGAGGTGGAGAGGTGGAAGGAGGTTTTCTTTACCGCAGGGGACATGTATTTATAAGGAAGTGTGTGGCACAGCGCAATTATGCAGGTACCCCTGGCGGTTCACATCTGACGGGCACGTGGCAAGCATGCAACTTACTTAGAGTTGTCCCACATTTCCACGCCCTCCAGGTTTGTCGGATGGTCGTTCCGGTTTCTCCAAATTTCAAACAATAAGGATGAATCATTTAAAACGGACTTAATGTTTGTCTCTGTGTCTTCTGCTGACTAGGACGCAGAGAAGACATTCGACAGTTTCAATAGAATGCATATGATTTGGACAGATAGAGTTTGAGATAGAAAGCATAGAGAGATGAGGGTCCGATCACATTCACTTAGGTCAAAAGATTCAACTAGGAAGACATAGCTATAAGTGAATGTTGTAGAGGACAGAACACTAGTATATATATATCAGAAAGCAATCAAATCAACATAGTGAAGAAAGTCATGAAGATAAATTGAAATTGAAGACAAACTAAATGCGAAGACATTGCAAAAATAACACCATGAGTGAAACACTTGAAATCGAGAAATTTTGGTGGTGGCGTTACCCGCCATATAGGAAGTATTAGACCCAGACACGGAGCACAATTATCGTGGCGCTCCGAAGTCAAATTCCATGTTAATGTATTCACACTCAGAATGTAAGTCTTCATTGATTGAAGATATACTTTACTTCGTGTGTTGCACATCTAAGTCATCAACATGCATAAGTGTTAGGATGTGTGCCTGATCACAGGACATTTCAGGATTCCAAGATATATAGCTCACACCGTAACTTGCAAAACCTTTTCTCATCCAAGGGCTTTGTGAAGATATCTGCCAGTTGCTCTTCAGTGTTGACGTGAATGATGTCAATATCTTTCTTCATGACATGATCTCTGAGAAAGTGATGACGAATTTCAATGTGCTTTGTCTTCGAGTGCTGGACTGGATTGTTGGCAATCTTGATGGCGCTTTCATTGTGGCAGAAGAGAGGTACTTGTTTCAGATTGATGCCATAGTCCTTGAGAGTTTGCTTCATCTATAGAAGCTGAGCGCAGCAAGATCCAGCAGCAATGTATTCAGATTCAGCAGTTGAGAGTGATACACAGTTCTGCTTCTTTGAAGACCAACAGACAAGTGATCGACCCAGAAAGTGACATGTGCCTGATGTAGACTTGCGATCCACCTTGTCACCAGCATAATCAGCATCCGAGAATCCAATCAAATCAAATTTTGAGCCGTTTGGATACCATAATCCGAGTGTTGGGGTGTAAGCCAAGTATCGAAGAATTCGCTTCACAGCTAAGTGATGCGATTCCTTTGGTGCCGCTTGGAATCGAGCACACATGCAAATACTAAGCATAATATCTGGCCTAGATGCACATAGGTAAAGTAAGGAACCAATCATGGAGTGGTATACCTTTTGATCGAACTCTTTACCATTGTCGTCGGGACCCAGATGGTGTTTGGCTAGCATTGGCGTCGTGTAACCTTTGCAATCTTCCATTCCAAACTTCTTCAGACAATCTTTGAGGTATTTTTCTTGAGATATGAAGATGCCATTCCTTTGCTGACGAATTTGAAGACCAAGGAAGAACTTCAGCTCACCCATCATGGACATCTAATATTTCTCTTGCATCATGTATCCAAACTCATCACTATACTTCTGGTTGGTGCAGCCGAAGATAATGTCATCCACATATATTTGGCACACAAACAGTTCACCATCATATGTCTTCGTGAAGAGTGTGGGATCGAGGGATCTAGGTTTGAAGCCTTTACTCTTCAGGAAGTCTTTGATCGTATCATACCAAGCGCGAGGAGCTTGTTTGAGGCCATACAGTGCTTTGTTTAGCTTGTACACCATATCAGGATGTTTTGGATCTTCAAAGCCAGGTGGTTGAGCGACGTATACTTCTTCTTCAATCTTGCCGTTGATAAATGCACTCTTTACATCCATTTGATATAGCAAGATGTTGTGGTGTTTAGCATAGGCTAGCAGTATGCGAATAGCTTCAAGCCTAGCCACAGGAGCAAATGTTTCATCGAAGTCAATTCCTTCAACTTGAGTATATCCTTGAGCCACAAGACATGCTTTGTTTCTGACGACTTGACCATGCTCATCTTGCTTGTTTCGATATATCCATTTTGTGCCAATAATGTTATGCTTGTGAGGGTCAGGACGCTTGACAAGTTCACAAACATTGTTCAGCTTGAACTGTTGAAGTTCTTCTTGCATAGCTTGTATCCATTCAGGTTCCATAAAGGCTTCAGCAACTTTCTTGGGTTCTGATATTGACACAAACGAAAAGTGCCCACAGAAATTTGCTAACTGTGTTGCTCTTGAGCGAGTAAGTGGACCAGGTGCATTGATGCTATCAATTATCTTCTCAATTTGTACTTCATTTGCAACTCGAGGATGAACTGGACGAAGACTTTGCTCTTGCTGATCATTGTCATCATTGGGAGGATTGTCTTCAGTCTGAGCATTGTCTTCAGGTTGGTTAGGTGCGGAAATGTTAAGTTCCTCTTCAGGCTGTGCTTCAGAAGGCATGATTTCACTAGTTCCCATCAGCTTGATAGATTCGCTAGGTGGAGCTTCGTCTAGTGTACTTGGCAGGAGCTCTCTTTGTGAACCATTGGTTTCATCAAATCGCACGTCCACAGTTTCAACGATTTTGTAGAGATAGAGGTTGAAGACTCTGTAAGAGTGCGAGTCCTTTCCGTAACCGAGCATGAAGCCTTCGTGAGCTTTAGGTGCAAATTTTGACTTGTGATGGGGATCCTTGATCCAGCACCTAGCTCCAAATACTCTGAAGTAGCTAACATTTGGCTTCTTGCCAGTAAGGAGCTCATAGGATGTTTTGTTCAGAAGCTTATGGATGTAAACACGGTTGATGATGTGACATGATGTATCAATAGCTTCAGGCCCGAACTTTCTTGGTGTCTTGTATTCGTCGAGCATTGTTTGAGCCATCTCAATGAGGGTTCTGTTCTTGCGCTCTACGATGCCATTTTGCTGAGGTGTGTATGGAGCAGAAAACTCATGAGTGATTCCCATTGTATCCAGATAAAGATCAAGTCCGGTGTTCTTGAACTCAGTGCCATTGTCACTTCTGATATGCTTGATCTTGATGCCATAATTGTTCATGGCTCGATTGGTGAAGCGTCTGAAGAAATCTTGCACTTCAGTCTTGTAGAGAATTATGTGCACCCATGTGTATCTTGAGTAGTCATCAACAATGACGAAGCCATAGAGACAAGCAGTTGTTGTGAGGGTAGAGTAGTGAGTAGGGCCAAATAAGTCCATGTGTAACAGCTCGAAGGGTTGAGATGTCATCATGATTGTCTTCGAGGGGTGCTTGGCCCTAGTCATCTTTCCAGCTTCGCAGGCACCACACAAGTGATCCTTCTTGAACTTGACACCCTCAATGCCTATGACATGCTTCTTCTTGACGAGTGTGTGTAAGTTCCTCATGCCAGCATGCCCTAGCCTCCGATGCCAGAGCCAGCATTCTGAAGCTTTTGCAAGAAGACATACGGCAAGCTGTGGACCTGCTGAGAAATCTACCATGTATAGATCATCTTTCCGATACCCTTCAAAGAGTAGAGACTTGTCAGATTCCATTAGTACAAGGCAATGATATTTTCCGAATAGCACAATCATGTTCAAGTCACAAAGCATCGAGACAGACATTAAGTTGAAACCAAGGGATTCAACAAGCATCACTTTATCCATGTGTTGATCCTTTGATATTGCAACTCTACCTAGACCCAATACCTTGCTTTTACCAGTGTCAGCAAATGTGATGTGACTCTTGTCTGATGGACGTAAGGTTGAGTCCATGAGAAGACTTCGATCACCAGTCATATGATTAGTGCATCCGCTGTCCATAATCCATTCTGAAGCTTTTGGTATCATACCCTACAGTGCAGTTAGGAGGATAGGCTTCACAAAGAGTGTTGTGAAGCATAAGCATTTTACGCTCACAAGGATTATCACAGCTTAGATCAAGGTTAGAACTCATGGTATGACTGGTAAGCGATTCAGATGTGAAATACATAGTAAGACCATTTTATCATGCGTCCCTTAATGTGTTTTAGGTCCCCAACAATAGCATCGGACGCCTTTGATTACAGGCTGGAGACCTTTCTCTGCAAAAGAAGGTTAATTCTTCTTCACCACCCACATCTTCAGGGGTGGCTTAGAAGCAATGATTCTAAGTGCAGCATATGAGAATTTTGGCCTTGAAGCCCTAGCAAATAGCCTTGCAGGAGATGAATGATACTCAGATGAATAAGCAGAAAAGTTCTTAGTTCTGTGAACATAGCGGTTTGAAGACACATGCTCATATTCACAAGTCTGAGTATGATTTCCCTGCAAAACATTGGCGTTAGGGTGACTCGGGTGAGTCCTGTATCTGTATGAAGCCTTTGGGCCATATGAAGCCATAGGTCTGGGGTTTGTCTTCTTCCTTGGTGGTGTCATGATGACATTCACAGGAAGATTCTCAATACACTGCTTAGGTACCCAGATCTTCTTCATAGGTGGTCCATTCCTGCAGTTAGTACCAATATACCTGGCAAAAACTTCACCATTCTGATTCTTGAACAGTTTATAGTTTGCATCAAAGGATTCATCAATGATGATAGGATTAGCACAGGTAAAGCCAGATAAGGTGGATGGACCTACTGAAGGTTCCTTTCCAGCAACCCATGTGGTTTTGGGATACTGCTCAGGCTTCCAGTAGGAACCATCAACATTCATTTTCCTCTCGAACCCAACACCCTCTTTCCTAGGGTTTCGGTTCAGAATCTGCTTTTTGAGGACATCGCAAAGTGTCTGATGTCCTTTCAGACTTTTGTACATCCCTGTTTCAAGCAATGTCTTCAACCTAGCATTTTCATCAGCAATAGTAGTGGTATCCTCCACAGAGGGGTTAGTTACCACATCAGTAGTTGAAGACAATGCAACAGTAGCAGTAGTGGAACATCCAGCAACAAAGGTAGCGTTATCACGCTCAATGCATTTTAGACATGGTGGTTCAAATCCATCCTGAGCGGAACTGATCTGTTGAGCGCGAAGTGACTCATTCTCTTCTTGAAGATCTTCATGAGCCGCTCTCAATTTCTCAAGTTCTTGCTTCCTTTGAAGATAATCATAGGAGAGCTTTTCATAAGTGGTTGAGAGCGTTTCATGACGACTTTCAAGTTCTTGGTACTTAGCATGAAGATTTTTTATGTCTTCAACTAAGGACTGTGAACGTGTCATTTCCGCGTCCAACAGGTCATCGCTTTTGTCTAACAGTTTTTGAGTATGTTCCATAGCCTTTTGTTGTTCAGTTGCAATTTTAGCAAGTGTTTTGTAGCTGGGTTTGGATTCACAATCAGAGTCATCTTCACTTGATGTTTGAAAGTAAGCATCACGTGATTTTACCTTGGCACCACGTGCCATGAAGCAGTAGGTGGGAGTAGGATCGTCTTCGTCATCAGCTTCAGCGTTGGTGTGGAAGTCATTGTCTTTAGTGTTGAAGATGGACTTGGCAACATAAGCTGTGGCTAGAGCCAGACTTGCAACGCCAGGGTCGGACTCCTCTCCAGACTCCACCTCCGCCTCCTCAGAAGCAGACTCCTCCTCTGAATCCATTTCCTTGCCAACAAAGGCATGAGCCTTGCCAGATGAGCTCTTTTTGTGTGATGAAGACTTGGAAGAAGAATTAGAAGAGGACTTTGAGGATTTCCTCTTCTTCTTGTCATCAGAATCATATTCTTTGTTCTTCTTCTTCTTCTTCTCATTGTCCCACTGTGGACATTTAGATATGTAGTGACCAGGTTTCTTGCAAGTGTGGCAGGTTCTCTTCTTGTGGTCATGGGTGGAAGCTTCATCATTCCTTGAGCTGGATCGTGAAGACTTTCTGAAGCCTTTCTTCTTGGTGAATTTCTGGAACTTCTTCACAAGCATAGCAAGTTCCTCTCCAATGTCTTCAGGATCATCAGAACTGCAATCTGATTCTTCTTCAGATGAGGAAACAACCTTTGCCTTCAAAGCGCGAGTTCGGCCATAGTTGGGACCATAGATATCTCTTTTCTCAGAAAGCTGGAACTCATGTGTGTTGAGCCTCTCAAGTATATCAGACAGATCGAGTGTCTTGAAGTCAGGACGTTCTTGTATCATGAGGGCAAGGGTGTCAAAGGAGCTGTCAAGTGATCTCAGTAGTGTCTTGACGATTTCATGCTTGGTAATCTCAATTGCGCCGAGAGCATGAAGCTCATTTGTGATGTCGGTGAGGCGATCGAACGTGAGCTAGACATTTTCATTGTCGTTTCTCTTGAAGCGGTTGAAGAGGTTGCGAAGAACACTGATCCTTTGATCTCTCTGGGTTGAGACGCCTTCGTTGACCTTGGATAGCCGGTCCCAGACTAGCTTCGACGTTTCCAGAGCACTCACACGGCCATACTGTCCTTTGGTCAAATGACCACAGATGATGTTCTTGGCAGTAGAGTCCAGTTGAATGAACCTCTTGACATCAGCAGGGGTGACACCTTCACCAGTTTTGGGAACGCCGTTCTTGACGACATACCAGAGGTCGACATCAATGGCTTCAAGATGCATGCGCATCTTATTCTTCCAGTAGGGATATTCAGTTCCATCAAACACGGGGCAATCAGCGAAGACTTTGATTATCCCTGCAGTCGACATAGCTAAAACTCCAGGTGGTTAAACCGAATCACACAGAACAAGGGAGTACCAGGCTCTGATACTAATTGAAAGTGCTAGTTATCGACTAGAGGGGGGGGGGGGGGGTGAATAGGTGATTTTTATGAAAGTCTTCAAAACGTGGAAGTTTCGAAGACAAACAATAGAAATGCCCTAATTGATAAGCAGCGGAAGATAAACTACAACAAGCAAACCATAGTCAAGTATGCATAATGTGAAAGTAGAAAGACTACAAGCAGCTTAGTAGTGAGGATCAGGATGGAAGATAGCATGAAGCCAATCAACGATAATAGTCAAGCAATGAAGTCAAACAGGTATGACAGATAGGCAATGACTTCACGAAGACAAACACAAAGTAAAGGGAGGGAGAGGATAGAACCAGTCACTTGTTGAAGACACAAGATTTGTTGGACCAGTTCTAGTTGTTGTGACAACTGTACGTCTAGTTAGGGAGGTTGAGATTCAACTCAGAAGACTGCGTCTTCACCTTATTCCCCTTGAGCTAAGGACACACAGTCCTCGCTGAATCACTCTGGTAAGTCTTCAAGGTAGACTTCCGAACCTTCACAGACTTCATTCACCGGCAATCCACAATGACTCTTGGATGCTCAGAACGTGACGCCTAATCGGCTGGAGGATTCACAGTCCTCAAGTGTAATAAGTCTTCAGGTCACACAGACAGAAAGACTTCAGTGATGCCTAACACTCTTTGGCTCTGGGTGTTTGGGCTTGGTCCTTGCAAGGATTTCTCTCTCTCAAAGGCTTCGAGGTGGGTTGCTCTCAAACGACAAAAGCCGTGCACTCACTCTGAGCAGCCACCAATTTATGGTGTAGGGGGTGGGCTATTTATAGCCACAAGGCAACCCGACCTGATATGTCCAAAATGACCCTGGGTCACTAAGGAACTGACATGTGTTCCAACGGTCAGATTTCAAACACACACGACAACTTTACTTGGGCTACAAGCAAAGCTGACTCATCCAGCTCTGGATAAGATTTGCTCTCATTGTCTTCGCTCGAAGACATAGGATTTTATTTGAGCATCACTTCAGTCATTCCGACTTTGTTCACTTGGACCCCACTTAACAGTACGGTGGTTCCTATGACTCAACAAAGAAGAAAAGGAAACAACGAAACCACACAGTCTTCGCGCTCCATAGTCTTCACTCAATGTCTTCTCATGTCATAGTCTTCAATATGAATATCTTCACATACCACCATTGTCGTTAATGTCTTCATACATTTTTAGGGGTCATCTCCGGTAGGTAAACCGAATCAATGAGGGACACTACCTGTGTTATCCTGCAATTCTCACAAACGCATTAGTCCCTCAACCAACTTTGTCGTCAATACTCCAAAACCAACTAGGGGTGGCACTAGATGCACTTACAATCTCCCCCTTTTTGGTGATTGATGACAAACTGGTTGAAGTTTTCAACGGGGAAGGGGGCGGCGGCCCCCCCTTCTCCTTCCTTCTCTCCACCTCCTCCTTCCCCCTTCTCCTACTTGGAATAGGAAAGGGGGGGGGCAAACCTAGTTGGAGTAGGATTGCCCCCCCTAGGGCGTGCCTCTCCCCTTGGCCGTCCCTCCCCTCCTCCCCCCTTTATATACGGAGGAGGGGGGCACCTCATAGACACAAAAATTGATCATTGATCTCTTAGCCGTATGTGGTGCCCTCCTCCACCATAGTCCTCCTCGATAATATCATAGCGGTGCTTAGGCGAAGCCCTGCGACGGTAGAACATCATCATCATCACTACACCGTCGTGCTGACGGAACTCTCCCTCGAGACTCAGCTAGATCAGAATTCGAGGGACGCCATCGAGCTGAACGTGTGCAAGAACTCGGAGGTGCCGTGTTTTCGGTGCTTGATCGGTTGGGCCGTGAAGACGTACGACTACATCAACCACGTTGTGCTAACACTTCCGCTTACGGTCTACGAGGGTACGTAGACAACACTCTCCCCTCTCGTTGCTATGCATCACCATGATCTTGCATGTGCGTAGGAATTTTTTTGAAATTACTACGTTCCCCAACAGTGGCATCTGAGCCAGGTTTTATGCGTTGATGTTATATGCACGAGTAGAACACAAGTGAGTTGTGGGCGATACAAGTCATACTACTTACCAGCATGTCATACTTTGGTTTGGTGGTATTGTTGGATGAAGCGGACTAGACCGACATTACGCGTACGCTTACGCGAGACTGGTTCTACCGACGTGCTTTGCACACAGGTGGCTGGCGCGTGTCAGTTTCTCCAACTTTAGTTGAACCGAGTGTGGTTACGTTTGGTCCTTGAGAAGGTTAAAACAACACTAACTTGACGAACTATCGTTGTGGTTTTGATGGATAGGTAAGAACGGTTCTTGCTCAGCCCATAGCAACCACGTAAACTTGCAACAACAAAGTAGAGGACGTCTAACTTGTTTTTGCAGGGCATGTTGTGATGTGATATGGTCAAGACGTGATGCTATATTTTATTGTATGAGATGATCATGTTTTTTAACCGAGTTATCGGCAACTGGCAGGAGCCATATGGTTGTCGCTTTATTGTATGCAATGCAATCACCCTGTAATTGCTTTACTTTATCACTAAGCGGTAGCTATAGTCGTAGAAGCAATAGTTGGCGAGACGACAATGATGCTACGATGGAGATCAAGGAGTCGCGCCGGTGACGATGGTGATCATGACGGTGCTTCAGAGATGGAGATCACAAGCACAAGGTGATGATGACCATATCATATCACTTATATTGATTGCATGTGATGTTTATCTTTTATGCATCTTATCTTGCTTTGTTTGACGGTAGCATTATAAGATGGCCTCTCACTAAATTTCAAGATAAAAGTGTTCTCCCTGAGTATGCACCGTTGCCAAAGTTCGTCGTGCCCAGACACCACGTGATGATCGGGTGTGATAAGCTCTACGTTCATCTACAATGGGTGCAAGCCAGTTTTGCACATGCAGAATACTCAGGTTAAACTTGACGAGCCTACCATATGCAGATATGGCCTCGGAACACTGAGACCGAAAGGTCGAGCGTGAATCATATAGTAGATATGATCAACATAGTGATGTTCACCATTGAAAACTACTCCATTTCACGTGAGGATCGGTTATGGTTTAGTTGATTTGGATCACGTGATCACTTAGATGATTAGAGGGATGTCTATCTAAGTGGGAGTTCTTAAGTAATATGATTAATTGAACTTAAATTTATCATGAACTTAGTACCTGATAGTATTTTGCTTGTCTATGTTTGTTGTAGATAGATGGCTCGTGCTGTTGTTCCGTTGAATTTTGATGTGTTCCTTGAGAAAGCAAAGTTGAAAGATGATGGTAGCAATTACACGGACTGGGTTATGTCCTGGAAGCACCGCTAGGTGCCAAACCTGCTGCAAGAGCAACACCAGATGTTATGAACGTCTGGCAGAGCAAAGCTGATGACTACTCGATAGTTCAGTGTGCCATGCTTTATGGCTTAGAACTGGGACTTCAACGACGTTTTGAACGTCATGGAGCATATGAGATGTTCCAAGAGTTGAAGTTAATATTTCAAGCAAATGCCCGGATTGAGAGATATGAAGTCTCCAATAAGTTCTACAGCTGCAAAATGGAGGAGAATAGTTCTATCAGTGAGCATATACTCAGAATGTCTGGGTATAACAATCACTTGATTCAACTGGGAGTTGATACGTCTCCAGTATCTACTTTTCCAAACACTTTTGCCCTTGTTTTGGACTCTAACTTGTATGATTTGAATGGAACTAACCCGGACTGACGTTGTTTTCAGCAGAACTGCCATGGTGTTGTTTTATGTGCAGAAAACAAAAGTTCTCGGAATGACCTGAAACTCCACAGAATATCTTAGAATAATTAATAAAAAAATCCCCGCCAAAGATGAAGGCCAGGGGGCCCACACCCTGTTCACGAGGGTGGGGGGCGCGCCCCCCTACCTCGTGGGCCCCCTGGTGGCCCTCCGACGCCAACTCCAACTCCATATATTGGCTTTCGGGGAGAAAAAAATCGGAGAGAAAGTTTCATCGCGTTTTACGATATGGAGCTGCCGCCAAGCCCTAATCTCTCTCGGGAGGGCTGATCTGGAGTCCGTTCGGGGCTCCGGAGAGGGGGATTCGTCGCCGTCGTCATCATCAACCATCCTCCATCACCAATTTCATGATGCTCACCGCCGTGCATGAGTAATTGCATCGTAGGCTTGCTGGACGGTGATGGGTTGGATGAGATTTATCATGTAATCGAGTTAGTTTTGTTAGGGTTTGATCCCTATTATCCATTATGTTCTGAGATTGATGTTGCTATGACTTTGCTATGCTTAATGCTTGTCACTAGGGCCCGAGTGCCATGATTTCAGATCTGAACCTATTATGTTTTCATGAATATATGTGTGTTCTAGATCCTATCTTGCAAGTCTATAGTCACCTACTATGTGTTATGATCCGGTAACCCCGAAGTGACAATAACCGGGACCACTCCCGGTGATGACCATAGTTTGAGGAGTTCATGTATTCACTATGTGCTAATGCTTTGTTCCGGTTCTCTATTAAAAGGAGGCCTTAATATCCCTTAGTTTCCAATAGGACCCCGCTGCCACGGGAGGGTAGGACAAAAGATGTCATGCAAGTTCTTCTCCATAAGCACATATGACTATATACGGAATACATGCCTACATTACATTGATGAACTGGAGCTAGTTCTGTGTCACCCTATGTTATGACTGTTACATGATGAACCACATCCGGCATAATTATCCATCACTAATCCGGTGCCTACGAGTTTTCCATATACTGGTTTACGCTTATTTACTTTTACGTTGCTACTGTTACAATCACTACAAAAATACCAAAATCATTACTTTTGCTGTCTTTACTTTGTTACCGTTACCACCACTATCATATTACTTTGCTACTAAACACTTTGCTGCAGATACTAAGTTTCCAGGTGTGGTTGAATTGACAACTCAGCTGCTAATACTTGAGAATATTCTTTGGCTCCCCTTGTGTCGAATCAATAAATTTGGGTTGAATACTCTACCATCGAAAACTGTTGCGATCCCCTATACTTGTGGGTTATCAGGAGTTAATCTTCCGGATGATAACGTCATTGACAGAATTCTTCAATCACTGCCACCAAGCTACAAGAGCTTCATGATGAACTATAATATGCAAGGGATGGATAAGACTATTCTCGAGCTCTTCGCAATGCTAAAGGCTACGGAGGTAGAAATCAAGAAGGAGCATCAAGTGTTGATGGTCAATAAGACCACCAGTTTCAAGAAAAAGGGCAAAGGGAAAAAGAAGGGGAACTTCAAGAAGAACAACAAACAAGTTGTTGCTCAAGAGAAGAAACCCAAGTCTGGACCTAAGCCTGAGACTGAGTGCTTCTACTGCAAGCAAACTGGTCACTGGAAGCGGAACTGCCCCAAGTATTTGGCAGATAAGAAGGATGGCAAGCTGAACAAAGGTATATGTGATATACATGTTATTGATGTGTACCTTACTAGAGCTCGCAGTAGCACCTGGGTATTTGATACTGGTTCTGTTGCTAACATTTGCAACTCAAAACATGGACTACGGATTAAGCAGACACTGGCTAAGGACGAGGTGATGATGCACTTGGGAAATGGTTCCAAAGTCGATGTGATCGCCGTCAGCACGCTACCTCTACATCTACCTTCGGGGTTAGTTTTAGACCTAAATAATTGTTATTTGGTGCCAGCATTGAGCATGAACATTATATCTGGATCTTGTTTGATGTGAGACAGTTATTCATTTAAATCTGGGAATAATGGTGGTTGTTCTATTTATATGAGTAATATATTTTATGGTCATGCACCCTTAAAGAGTGGTCTATTTTTGATGAATCTTGATAGTAGTGATACACATATTCATAATGTTGAAGCCAAAAGATGCAGAGTTGATAATGATAGTGCAACTTATTTGTGGCACTGCCATTTAGGTCATATTGGTGTAAAGCGCATGAAGAAACTCCATACTGATGGACTTTTGGAATCACTTGATTACGAATCACTTGGTACTTGCGAACCATGCCTCATGGGCAAGATGACTAAAACGCCGTTCTCCGGAACTATGGAGCGATCAACTAATTTGTTGGAAATCATACATACTGATGTATGTGGTCCAATGAATATTGAGGCTCGCGGCGGGTATCGTTATTTTCTCACCTTCACAGATGATTTGAGCAGATATGGGTATATCTACTTAATGAAACATAAGTCTGAAACATTTGAAAAGTTCAAAGAATTTCAGAGTGAAGTTGAAAATCATCATAACAAGAAAATAAAGTTTCCACGATCTGATCGTGGAGGAGAATATTTGAGTTACGAGTTTGGTTTACATTTGAAGCAATGCGGAATAGTTTTGCAACTCACGCCAACCGGAACACCATAGCGTAATGGTGTGTTCGAATGTCGTAATCGTACTTTACTAGATATGGTGCGATCTATGATGTCTCTTACTGATTTACCGCTATCGTTTTGGGGTTATGCTTTAGAGACGGCCGCATTCACGTTAAATAGGGCACCATCAAAATCCGTTGAGGCGACGCCTTATGAACTGTGGTTTGGAAAGAAACCAAAGTTGTCATTTCTTAAAGTTTGGGGCTGTGATGCTTATGTGAAAAAGCTTCAACCCGATAAGCTCGAACCTAAATCAGAGAAATGTGTCTTCATAGGATACCCAAAGGAAACTGTTGGGTACACCTTCTATCACATGTCCGAAGGCAAGACATTTGTTGCCAAGAATTGATCCTTTCTAGAGAAGGAGTTTCTCTCGAAAGAAGTGAGTGGGAGGAAAGTAGAACTTGATGAGGTAACTGTACCTGCTCCTTTATTGGAAAATAGTTCATCACAGAAACCGGTTCCTGTGATGACTACACCAATAAGTGAGGAAGCTAATGATGTTGATCATGAAACTTCAGATCAAGTTACTACAGAACCTCGTAGGTCAACTAGAGTAAGATCTGCACCAGAGTGGTACAGTAATCCTATTCTGGAGGTCATGTTACTTGACCATGGCGAACCTACGGACTATGAGGAAGCGATGATGAGCCCAGATTCCGCAAAATGGCTTGAGGCCATGAAATCTGAGATGGGATCCATGTATGAGAACAAAGTGTGGACTTTGGTTGATTTGCCCGATGATCGGCAAGCCATCGAGAATAAATGGATCTTCTAGAAGAAGATTGACGCTGATGGTAATATTACTGTCTACAAAGCTCGACTTGTTGTGAAAGGTTTTCAACAAGTTGAAGGGGTTGACTACGATGAGACTTTCTCACCCATAGCGATGCTTAAGTCTGTCCGAATCATGTTAGCAATTGCCGCATTTTATGATTATGAAATTTGGCAAATGGATGTCAAAACTGCATTCCTGAATGGATTTCTGGAAGAAGAGTTGTATATGATGCAACCAAAAGGTTTTGTCGATCCAAAGGATGCTAAAAAGTGTGCAAGCTCCAGTGATCCATTTATGGACTGGTGCAAGCCTCTCGGAGTTGGAATAAACGCTTTGATAATGTGATCAAAGCATATGGTTTTATACAGACTTTTGGAGAAGCCTGTATTTACAAGAAAGTGAGTGGGAGCTCTGTAGCATTTCTAATATTATATGTGGACGACATATTATTGATCGAAAATGATATAGAATTTCTGGATAGCATAAAAGGATAGTTGAATAAAGTTTTTCAATGAAAGACCTCGGTGAAGCTGCTTACATATTGGGCATCAAGATCTATAGAGATAGATCAAGACGATTGGACTTTCACAAAGTACATACCTTGATAAAGTTCTTAAAAAGTTTAAAATGGATCAAGCAAAGAAAGGGTTCTTGCCTATAATACAAGGTGTGAAATTGAGTCAGACTCAATGCCCGACCACTGCAGAAGATAGAGAGAAAATGAAAGAAGTTCCCTATGCTTCAACCATAGGCTCTATCATGTATGCAATGATGTGTACCAAACCTGATGTGTGCCTTGCTATTAGTTTAGCAGGGAGGTACCAAAGTAATCCAGGAGTGGATCACTGGACAGCGGTCAAGAACATCCTGAAATATGTAAAAAGGACTAAGGATATGTTTCTCCTTTATGGAGGTGACAAAGAGCTAGTCGTAAATGGTTAGGTCGATGCAAGCTTTGACACTGATCCGGATGATTTTAAATCGCAAACCAGATACGTGTTTATATTGAACGGTGGAGTTGTCAGTTGGTGCAGTTCTAAACAAAGCATCATGGCGGGATCTACATGTGAAGCGGAGTACATAGCTGCTTTGGAAGCAGCAAATGAAGGAGTCTGGATGAAGGAGTTCATATCCGATCTAGGTGTCATACCTAGTGCATCGGGACCAATGAAAATCTTTTGTGATAATACTGGTGCAATTGCCTTGGCAAAGGAATCCAGATTTCACAAGAGAACCAAGCACATCAAGAGACGCTTCAATTCCATCCGGGACCAAGTCCAGGTGGGAGACATAGAGATTTGCAAGATACATATGGATCTGAATGTTGCAGACCCATTGACTATGCCTCTTCCACGAGCAAAACAAGATCAACACCAAGGCTCCATGGGTGTTAGAATCATTACTGTGTAATCTAGATTATTAACTCTAGTGCAAGTGGGAGACTGAAGGAAATATGCCCTAGAGGCAATAATAAAGTTATTATTTATTTCCTCATATCATGATAAATGTTTATTATTCATGCTAGAATTGTATTACCCGGAAACATAATACATGTGTGAATACATAGACAAACACAGTGTCACTAGTATGCCTCTACATGACTAGCTCGTGAATACAAGATGGTTAAGTTTCCTAACCATAGACATGAGTTGTCATTTGATTAACGGGATCACATCATTAGAAGAATGATGTGATTGACTTGACCCATTCCGTTAGCTTAGCACTTGATCGTTTAGTATCTTGCTAATGCTTTCTTCATGACTTATACATGTTCCTATGACTATGAGATTATGTAACTCCCGCTTGCCGGAGGAACACTTTGTGTGCTACCAAACGTCACAATGTAACTGGGTGATTATAAAGGTGCTCTACAAGTGTATCCAAAGGTACTTGTTGAGTTGATGTACTTCGAGATTAGGATTTGTCACTCTGATTGTCGGAGAGGTATCTCTGGGCCCTCTCGGTAATGCACATCACTATAAGCCTTGCAAGCAATGTAGCTAACGAGTTAGTTATGGGATGATGCATTACGTAACGAGTAAAGAGACTTGCTGGTAAAGAGATTGAACTAGGTATTGAGATACCGACGATCGAATCTCGGGCAAGTAACATACCGATGACAAAGGGAACAACGTATGTTGTTATGCGGTTTGACCGATAAAGATCTTCGTAGAATATGTAGGAGCCAATATGATCATCCAGGTTCCGCTATTGGTTATTGACCGGAGACGTGTCTCGGTCATGTCTACATAGTTCTCGAACCCGTAGGGTCCGCACGCTTAAAGTAAGATGACCGTTATATTATGGGTTTATGTGTTTTGATGTACCGAAGATTGTTCGGAGTCCCGGATGTGATCACGGACATGACGAGGAGTCTCGAAATGGTCAAGACATGAAGATTGATATATTGGACGACTATATTCGGACACCGGAATAGTTCCGAGGGTTATCGGATATATATCGGAGTACCAGGGGTTACTGGACCCCCCCCCCCCCCGGGAAGCTATTGGGCCTTATGGGCCTTAGTGGAAAGGAGAGAGGGAGGCCAGGAGGTGGCGCGCGGCCCCCCTTGTCCCAATCCGAATTGGGAAAGGGAAGGGGGCGGCGGCCCCCCTTCTCCTTCCTTCTCTCCACCTCCTCCTTCCCCCTTCTCCTACTTGGAATAGAAAAGGGGGGGCCAAACCTACTTGGAGTAGGATTGCCCCCCCTAGGGCGCGCCTCTCCCCTTGGCCGGCCCTCTCCTCCTCCCCCCTTTATATACGGAGGAGGGGGCACCCCATAGACACAAAAATTGATCATTGATCTCTTAGCCGTGTGAGGTGCCCCCTCCACCATAGTCCTCCTCGATAATATCGTAGTGGTGCTTAGGCGAAGCCCTGCAATGGTAGAACATAATCATTGTCACCATGTCGTCATGCTGGCGGAACTCTCCCTCGACACTTAGCTGGATCGGAGTTCGAGGGACATCATCGAGCTGAACGTGTGCAAGAACTTGGAGGTGCCGTGTTTTCGGTGCTTGATCGGTCAGGCCATGAAGATGTACGACTACATCAACCGCGTTGTGCTAACGCTTCCACTTACGGTCTACGAGGGTACGTAGACAACACTCTCCCCTCTCATTGCTATGCATCACCATGATCTTGCGTGTGCGTAAGAATTTTTTTGTAATTACTACGTTCCCTAACAACAACATCATCACCGTCATCATGCCGTCGTGCTGACAAAACTCTCCCGTGAAGCTCTGCTGGATCGGAGTTCACGGGACGTCATCGAGCTAAACGTGTGCTAAACTCGGAGGTGCCGTACGTTCGGTACTTGGATCGGTCGGATCGTGAAGACGTACGACTATATCAACCGCGTTGTGCTAACGCTTCCGCTTTCGGTCTACGAGGGTACATGGACTCACTCTCCCTGCTCGTTGCTATGCATCACCATGATCTTGTGTGTGCGTAGGAAAATTTTGAAATTACTTCCTTCCCCAACAACACCAACATGATGCAAGAAATGAAGCAATCAAGAAAAATGAGAAAACAAAACTTAAATGGTTTTTGGACCCTAACGCGACTTTGGTGCTTATTCACCACTTGAGCAAAGGCACCACAAAAGTTGTTCACAGACTCTTGGATGGTGGCACATTTATGTTGGAGAGGTCTCTTATTACGGATGACATGGATTGGATGTTGTTCCACACAGTGCTTGTGTTTGTGGTTTCATGCATGAACTCTTTTCCAATAAGTTGAGCCCTTTTGCTCGGTTCCACACATAGGATCCAAGATTGTGGTCAACCAACCTTTACAACACATTTTATCTTTACGGGTCGAGTCTGCACATCCTCTTGCCTTTGTCTTTTTTTTTGAGTGCCGGATAATTTGCAAATATCAAACATATGTGAATTTTGATCACCCATCTAAAATTTCAAGGCTCTTGACCGTCATTTATCATGTCCATCATGAAGGAGTCCTAAAATGCACCACAAGTACACTACCATCCTAAAATAGGTCCATACATGCAAATGGGGGCAAAAATTACCTGAGCATTTGGTTGAGACAAGTCGTGGACATTCCATGGGCATGCCCACCACCCGAGCTTCCCGATGTCGCATCAGAGCTGTGACAACTCGTATGTCGGCTCCTGGAAGGACTCTAGGTCATGCTATGTGAAGGCATCCTGGAGACCATCCCCTTGCGAAGCCGGGAAGCCATGGGACGATGGGTGTGTGATGTCTACTACGCAACTTTATTCTTGTAGATTCGTGTTGGACCTCCAAGTGCAGAGTTTTGCAGGACAATAGCAATTTTCTCTCAAGTGGATGACCTAAGGTTTATCAATCTGTGGGAGGTGTAGGATGAAGATGGTCTCTCTCAAACAACCCTGCAACCAAATAACAAAGAGTCTCTTGTGTCCCCAACACACTAAATACAATGGCAAATTGTATAGGTGCACTAGTTCAGCGAAGAGATGGTGACACAAGTGTAGTAATGATAGTAGATATTGATTTTTGTAATAGGAACAATAAAGAACAGCAAGGTAGCAACTGATAAAACGGAGCACAAATGGTATTGCAATGCTTGAAAATGAGGCCTAGGGTCCGTACTTTCGCTACTGCAATCTCTCAACAATGCTAATCTAATTGGATCATATAACCATCCCTCAACATGTGATGAAGAATCACTCCAAAGTGCTTATCTAGCGGAGAACATAAGAAAAAATATTCTTTGTAGTTATTCTTCCGATCGATCTCTCCAAGAGTTCGTACTAAAATAACACCGATTCTTTCCGATCTATCTATCAAGAGTTCGTAGTAAAATAACATGTAGCTATTCTTTCCAACCGATCTATCAAGAGTTCATACTAAAATTAACACCAAAGCAAATTCAGATTCATAATACTCAATCCAATACAAAGAACCTCAAAGAGTGCCCCAAGATTTTACCGGAGAAACAAAAGACGAGAACATGCATCAACCCCTAACCATAGATTACCCCACTGTCACCTCGGGAATCCGCGAGTTGAGTGCCAAAACATATCTCAAGTGAATCAATATAATACCCCATTGTCACCACGGGTATTCATATGCAAGGCATATATCAAGTGCTCTCAAATCCATAAAAGTATTCAATCCTATAAAACAAAATCTCAAAGAGAAAACTCAATACATAACAAGATAGAAAGGAGGAAACACCATATGATCCAACTATATTAACAAAGCCAGCGATACATCAAGATCGTGACATCTCAAGAACATGAGAGAGAGAGAGATTAAACACATAGCTATTGGTACAAACACTCAGCCCTGAGGGTGGAATACTCCCTCCTCATCATGGTGGCCGCCGGAATGATGAAGATGGCCAGAGGTGATGATTTCCCCTCCGATGGAGTGCCGGAACGAGGTCTAGATTGGTTTCTTGTGGCTACAGAGGCTTGCGGCGGCGGAACTTCTGATCTAGGGTTACCTTCGGGGGTTTTGGAATATTTGGGAATTTATAGGGCGAAGAGGCGGTGCGAGAGGCCACCGAGGTGGGCACAACCCACCAGGGCACGACTGGGCCCCCAAGCACGCCCAGGTGGGTTGTGCCCCCCTCGGGGCACCTCTTTGGCACTTCTTTGGCCCACTGGATGTCTTTTGGTCAAAAAAAAAATCTCCAAAATGTTTCGCTGTGTTTGGACTCCGTTTGGTATTGATTTTCTGCGATGTAAAAAACAAACAAAAAGTAGCAACTGGCACTGGGCACTATGTCAATAGGTTAGTCCCAAAAAATGATATAAAGTTGCTACAAAATGATTGTAAGACATCCAAGAATGATTATATAACAACATGGAACAATAAAAAATTATAGATACGTTGGAGATGTATCAACATCCCCAAGCTTAATTCCTGCTCGTCCTCGAGTAGGTAAATGATAAAAACAGAATTTTTGATGTGGAATGCTGCCTAACATGTTCATCACATATTCTTTTCTTTTGTAGCATAGACATTTGGACTTTTATATGATTCAAAGAAATAGTCTAGTTTTGACATGAAGATTTCAATACTCAAGCATATGAACAAGCAACCATGTCTTTCAAAATATCAACATTAAAGCAAGTTTTCCCTAGCCCATTATGCTCAATCATTGATCCATTCATGAAACACAATCACATATTAGCTACAGCCAATGCTCAAGTACGATCATAGTGTCCCTTAGTTGGTGCTTTATAAGAGAAGATGGAGACTCAAATAAAAATAAAAATTGCATAAAGTAACTAGAAAGGCCCATCGCAGAGAGAAGTAGGGATTTGTAGAGGTGCCAGAGCTCAAAGCAAAAAAGTGAGATAACTTTTTTGGGTGGCATGCTTTTCCTGTCAACGAAAACGATTGATAAGTTCCCAATACTTTCCATGCTAGATATATCATAGATGGTTCCCTAACAGGAACTAAAGTTTATTCCTTTTTCCACCATACTTTCACATTCCACGGCTAACCGAATTCACAGGTGCTGTCCATACCAACACTTTCCAAGGAATTTATTATTTGACGACATAAAGTAAATTCATTTTTCATTTCGGGACTGGGCATCCCTAATACCTTTGCCGTACTCTTGTGCAATGACAAGTGAATAAACACCCATCTTGAGAATAACACATCTAGCATGGAAAATATCATCCACCCCCTACCGTTTCATGAGCGGTACGAGTACATAAAAAGAAAATTTATTTTGAAGATTAGAGATGGCACATACAAATTTGCTTAGAACGACATGGAAATACTGCATATAGGTAGGTATGGTGGACTCATATGGCAAAACTGGGTTTAAGGGTTTTGGATGCACAAGTAGTATCTCTACTTAGTACAAGTGAAGGATAGCAAAAAGATTGAGAAACAACCAACCAAGAAACAAAAACTCACATAAACAAGCATTGAGCATAACTAACACCGAATAATGCACCACAAGTAGGATGTAATTTCATTGCATAACTATTGAATTTCGTGCTTGCATAGGGAATCACAAACCTTAACACCAATATTCTTACTAAAGCATAATTACTCACCAACATGACTAACATATCACTATCATCATATTTTATAACTATTACAAAGAATCAAGTTTATTTTGTCCAATGATCTTCATGAAAGTTTTATTATATCCTTCTTTAATATCTATCACTTTGGCACTAATTTCATAAGTTGCTTTTGATAAGCTCAAAACAAATTTAAGTGAAGAACATGATCATACAAATTTTCTTCTCTCAAAATAATATAAGTTAAGCATGAGAGAAAATGACAAAGTACTCCAAGAAGGTATAAGTGAAGTTCAAGCAAGTAGTTAAGTAAATATATAGCTATGTGAGGAATCTCTCTTATTTAAAAACTTTTGGATCTAAATATTTTATTAAAACAACAAGAAAAACAAAACAAACAACATTTCAATAATAACACACATCATGTGAAGAAGCAAAAACTTAGGCTCAACCGATACTAACCGGTAATTTTTGATGAAGAAAAGTGGGATGCCTACCGGGGCATCCCCAAGCTTAGATGTTTGAGACTTCTTAGAATATTAACTTGGGATGCCTTGAGCATCCCCAAGCTTGAGCTCTTGTGTCTTCTTCATTCTTCTCATAACACGGTTTCCTTAATTCTTAAAAACTTCATCCACACAAAACTCAACAAGAACTCGTAAGATACGTTAGTATAAATCAATGCAACACCTTATCATTCTCTACTATAGAAAATCTCTAAAATTATAATTTAACATTGAATACTAAATTCCTCTGCATATTTAATACTCCTATCCTCAAATAGAATCATTAAACTAGCAAACATATGCAAACAATGCAATCATAGCAGCAATCTGTCTAAACAGAACAGTCTGTAAAGGATCAATAAGGATCCATACTTATTCAACTTAAAAAATTCTTAAAAACTACCAGACTGTAGAAAATTTATCATATCTTGTTGTGCAAAAAGTTTCAACATTTTATCACATTCTGAATTTTCTAGAGAACTTTTGCAACATTGATAAATTTTCTGTTTTGAAACAGCAACTCATATACTTGCAAAATAAGCATGGCAAAGCCTATACTTGACATTTTTATTGTAATAAAAGATGCAAAAAATTATTATAGATAGCAGCAAGCAAATCAAAACAAAATAAATTGATGCTCCAAGTAAAACACATATCATGTGACCAATGAAAACATAGCTCAAGTAATGTTACCGATTATGCTGGAGACAAGTGAGGGGATGCCTTCCGGGGCATCCCCAAGATTAATTGCCTGGATCTTCCTTGAATATATACCTTGGGGTGCCTTGGGCATCCCAAGCTTAGGGTCTCACCCAAAACTCCTTATTCTCCTCATATCGACATCTCACCCAAAACTTGAAAACTTCAATCACACAAAACTTAACGGAACTTCGTGAGATAGGTTAGTATGATAAAGAGAAAACCATTTCACTTTGAAACTGTCAAAGACAAGATTCATAATTGTTTCCACACAATTTCTACTGTAGCATATCATTTCGACGATTTATATTGAGCAATATAAGCGACAGAAACTAGGAAACAAGCAAACTATGCATTGAAAACGAAATCTGTCAAAAACATAACATTCTGAAGTAATCTATACTCCAACCATACTTCTGTAACTCCAAACATTCTGAAAAAATAGCACAACATAGATAATTTGTATATCTATCATCTGTAAAACAATCAGATCAAAATCACGTTCCAGTGAATTTTTAAAACTCCTGGACTGAGCGCAAAAGGTTCTGTTTTTGCATAGAATCAAGTCAACTATCATCCACACTATCCCAAAGGCTTTACTTGGCACTTTATTGAAACAAAAGCTATAAAAAGATCACTATAGTAGCCTAATCACGTGAACACACAAAAACAGTAGGTAAAAGTGTTGGGTTGTCTCACAACAAGCGCTTTTCTTGAATGCCTTTTAAGCTAGGCATGATGATTTCAATGATGCTCACATTAAAAGATCAGAATTGAAACACAACAGTTGCATCATGAAGCATATGACTAGTGAAAGATCGTGGATGTCGCCTAGAGGGGGGGTGAATAGGCATTTTCAAATAATTACGGTAGAGGCTTGAACAAATGCGGAATAAACCTAACAGTTAATTTGTCAAGCACAAAACCTACAACAACTAGGATCACCTATGTGCACCAACAAATTATGCTAAGCAAGATAAGTAACTATATGATAGCAAGATATATGACAAAGAACAATATGGCTATCACAAAGTAAAGTGCATAAGTAAAGGGCTCGGGTAAGAGATAACCAAGGCACGCGGAGACGACGATGTATCCCGAAGTTCACACCCTCGCGGATGCTAATCTCCGTTTAGGGTGGTGTGGAGGCACAATGCTCCCCAAGAAGCCACTAGGGCCACCGTAATCTCCTCATGCCCTCGCACAGTGCAAGATGCCGTGATTCCACTAAGGGACCCTTGAGGGCGGTCACCAAACCCGTACAAATGGCAACCCTTGGGGGCGGTCACCGAACCCGTACACTTTGGCAACACTTGGGGGCGGTCACCGGTACCCGTCAAATTGCTCGGGGCGATCTCCACAACCTAATTGGAGACCCCGACGCTTGCCCGGAGCTTTACACCACAATGATTGAGCTTCGAACAACACCAACCGTCTAGGGCGCCAAGGCACCCAAGAGGAACAAGCTCTAGGGTGTCCAAACACCCAAGAGTAACAAGATCAAGGGTACCAAACACCCAAGAGTTATAAGCTTCTCAACTTGTAACTTCCATGTAACACGTGGAGAACTCAAACCGATGCACCAAATGCAATGGCCAGGGCACATGTAGTGCCCAAGTCCTTCTCTCCCAAATCCCACCAAAGCAACTAATGCTAGGGAGGAAAATGAGAGGAAGAACAAAAGAAGAACACGAAGAACTCCAAGATCTAGATCCAAGGGGTTCCCCTCACTTAGAGGAGAAAGTGATTGGTGGAAACGTGGATCTAAATCTCCTCTCTATTTTCCCTCAAGAACTAGCAAGAATCATTGGAGGGATTGAGAGTTAGCAAGCTCGAAGAAGGTCAACAATGGGGGAAGAACACGAGATTAAGAGATAAGGTTCAATGGGGAAGAAGACCCCCTTTTATAGGTGGGGAAAAATCCAACCGTTATGCTCGCAGCACGCACAGAGCGGTACTACCGCTCCAAGGAGCGGTACTACCGCTAGGGCGGTAGTAGCCCTTTGAAACACAATAGCGAGGAGGCAAAAAACCCAGAAGAACCGTTGGAGCGGTAGTACCGCTTGACCTCACGGTACTACCGCTAGGGGTAGCGGTACTACTGCTAAGGGTAGCGGTACTACTACTTGCGAGCGGTACTAAAAAATTACATCCGTGCCTACCACCGCTGGACTTGTGACGAGTTTTTGGTCCCGAGCGGAAGTAGCCACGGAAGTAGTCGCGGTAGTACCGCTCCCAAGAGCGGTACTAAAAAAGTACATCTGCAGCAGCCCCTTTTAAGGACACCAAAACTGACACAACTTCTGCAAACGGACTCCGAATTCGACGAAACCAAGTTTGTTGGAAAGCTAGCGACAAGGGATAACACAATATTGATATAAATACCAATAATAAGCAAATGATAAAAGGCCCAAAAGAAAATGGTGAGAACTCTTCCTCGGATAAGACCGGTAAAACCTCCAACACCGAAAACATCATAGAAGATGCATGCAAACTCCGTTTTCGATGAACTCAAGCTTGTCATCAAGATGACCATAAGCTCTAAGACTCACAAAGAGAAACAAACAAGAACCAAGAAACATGATGCAAGGATGCAATGGTTTGAGCTCTCTGTGAACGATGTGATCAAGCTATTCATCAAGAGCCCCCCTTGATAGTACGACAATCGATCCTATAACCCGGTCTCCCAACTACCACCATGAGACTGGTAAAATAGAAAACCTATCAAGGGCATACCTTTGCCTTGCACAAAGTCCACTTGAGCTCGATGTAGACGATCTTGACTTCCTCAAGTTGGACCACCTTTCTTGATTGCGTTGGCTCGGTGAAGACTAGTAGATTTGTAACATTCCAAATTTTCAATTTGGAATGTTATACACTAGATCATCAATGCATATCATATTTTATTTGTTTTCGGTTAGATCCTAGAAATTCTACGCAACTCAAGGACCCTCGAAGAGAGTTGGGGATTTCATTGTTTTCACATTTGGGTTTTCTCAAATTTTGAAAATAGGATCATTTGATCTTATTTATTTTATCTTCAATTATTTCTATTTTAAAAATATGAGAGAGGAAATAAAATGACTTTCCCAAAAAAAGAAATATTGAGGATTTAATAAAAAATTAAATAAGATTTATTTTGGAGTTTTTGCTATTTTATTTGAATTTAGGAAAAATTGCACATTTTTCAAAACTGCATTTTAGGGCCAAGAAAATGCTCATCTCATTCTAAATATTTTATTTAGATGGTGAAAATTTGTTTTGGTATTTTTAGATATTTATTTATTTTTCTAGAATTTATTTTCTGTTCGGTGGAATTATTTAAAAAAATCCCGCGCCCGACTGGGCCGAAGGCCCAGCCAGGCCAGGCCGGCCCGCGCCGCCGCCGCCTTCCCCGCGCCGCACCGCCGCCGACCGGACTAGGAGTCTGAGCCGGACTCCTCTGCCCCCGCCGCCTTGCCCCCTCCCCCAAGCAGCCCCCCTCTTAAATACCCCGCCGCCGCCACCCCACCCCGCCACCCGTCGCCCCGCAGCAGCAGCAGCCGCCGCCGCCGCCATCTCCCGCCGCCGCCGCCGCAGCCCCGCCACCCCGCGACGTCCCGCCGCCCCGCCGGAGCCGCCGGAGCCCCGCCAAAGCCGAGCCGGAGGTATTAACCGCTGCCGCCACCGTGGTCTGGTTTTTTTGTTTAGCGAGCGTTCGCCCGTTCGTTCATTTTAACGGACGAGTTCTCTATTTAGTCTCAGTTAACGAACGTTCGTTCGTTAATCTATTCGTCAGTTTTTCTTTTTCTCGGATTTTTCCACGGTTATTTCTGATCGCGATTTCTGATCCAATTTTCATTCTAGTATAACTTTTCGCTCGTTTATCGGAATCAGGCGATTCAAGTGCCTAGAGTTTCATCTCGAAACCCTCTCTCCGTTTAACCAACTCAAACCAGTTTTTGCTTTTGTAAAATTTGACTTAGGTCCAGATTAGTAAACGAAGCTTGTTTCCTTCGCCGTTTGATTTTCGTTGCTTCGTTTGATTTGATTTTTTTTGCAAACCGGAGTTCTTAAGTTGAACTTTCTGGTTAGTTCTCTTATTTGAGTTTTACCTGTGTATTAGATGAGTACTTATTGTATGCTTGTTTGTTTGCGATAGAGTACCCGGAGTGCGCTGCTTGCTACTTTGAGTCTCTAGGTTTCATGGATCATCAGCAAGGTAAGTAACACTTTGATCATACCTCTTTACTACCCAGTTTTATTGCATTAGATCAATCCTCAAACAATTGCATGATTAGGATCTATTTAATATGTGGGTTTTGGGAAGTAGATGAGGTAGTACCTATTACCTGTTTTATTATCAAACCCTTGGGAGTTACTCTATGTTTGCTTATTGCCATGCTATGCTAGTAGATGTGGATTGGGTGAGTGTATCCATGACAGATGTGAGATTGTTAAATTAATGTTTTATTTAAGGTGGCAACTTTAATACACATCTAGGTGGACTGAGGCACCTGGGTATTCCAGCGATTGCCTGTTTTCTTTATGGACCGCCACCCAGGCTCAAAGGGATCATGAGATTTATTCATGCTAGAAACTTCCGTGTGCAGCCACAAGCTACTATGGGCTCTAGCATAGTTGATTAAGTCGTGAAAACTCTTATAGTGGTAGACTAGCAGATGTAGGGGAAAGTAGGTGTAACTGTCTACCCGATCGTAAGGTGCTAGCGCTTCTGAAAGACTATGTCTCGGTCATCCGTTTCTCAAACACCATGTAGTGCGAGAATCCCAACGGAGGAGATCGAGTCTTGTGGGGAAAAGTGCGCAAACCTCTATAGAGTGTATAAACTAATCATGGTTAGCCGTGTCCTCGATTATGGACGTTTTGAGTATCTAGTACTTGGATTATCATGTGAATCTCATCATGTTACTTTAATTAATTTTGTTGGGTTTTTAATGATGATGCTTAATTGGGATTGAGAGGGTGTCTACACTCTCAATGTTTAATAACCACCATGATAGTTAAATAAAATTTATTCCTTTGCAGTAAGGAAAAGTTGGCTTTACGCAAAACTGTAACCATAGAGCTTTTCCACCAGCCAAATATGCATGTAGTATAACCTTATTCTTTCATTACTCTCTATGTGTTACATTGCCAGCATATTCCATGTGCTGACCCGTTTTCGGGCTGCAACGTTCATGTTGCAGACTTTTCATACGACGAGTAAGGTGCCTTTAGATCGTGGTTCTATACTCAGTGATGCCGTTGGAGTTGATGGACTCACTTATCTTCCAAGCCTTCCGCTGTTATCGTTATTAGATGGCCTTAAGCCATATTTATTGTAATAAGCTCTTTTTTGAGACATTCAATGTAATAAGTGTGTGATTGCTACTCTGTTATAAATCCTTCAAGTACTATGTGTGTCAGCATTACTGATCCAGGGACGACACTAAAGCACAGAGATCGGACTGTTTGAGGTCTGGTCGCTACAAGATTGCTCCCCCTTACTCCACTATGGGTGAGCCACTCTTCGGCACATCTTCACAAGTCCATTGTCACCACAATGGACGGCAAGCTTTAAGCACTTGATCTCTTCGTGATGCATCACTTGAACGTGCACACCGCAACCTAACCCCACAAAGAACTCTCACAAAGACCATGGGTTAGTACACAAAGCGTAATTGACAATGCTTACCATACCATGGGATCACTTGATCCCTCTCGGTACATCTTCTATGCTTTGTGAGTTGATCAACTTGATTCACTCTTGACTTAGTCTTGATCAACCTTGAACCTTTCCAACTCTCTTCATTTGGATGATGCCTTGAAGGTAAGCATGAATGATCACACAATCTTCTTCTTCAAAGACATGCTTGCAATAAGCTCAAATTCCACATGCCCAATCTTTGGATAATTCCTTAATAGCACATTGGTCGACACAAGCTCTCTTGAAACCAACACATGTACTCCAAGAAAATCCTATGGACAAGACCTTCAAATATAACTCAAGGAAACCATTAGTCTATAGAGATTGTCATCAATTACCAAAACCAAACATGGGGGCACCGCATGTTCTTTCAATCTCCCCCATTTTGGTAATTGATGACAATCACTTTCAAGAGAGTTTATATACGGAATTATGCTTCACCATGCAATGCAACAACCAATGATGCATGAGTAAGAGATGCAAATGCTTAGGAACAAAACCAAAGCAAGAGGAGAGAATTCTCTAAACTTCTCCACAAAACTCTCTGGAACTTCTCTCCCATTGGCATCGATTGCCAAAATGGGAGAAAAGCTTAGAAGGCCAATATAAATTGTGTTCCTCCATAATTTGTGTATTTCTCAACAAGAGAGTGGAATGTAATACACATGTTTGACAGTAAATACTAGGAGGAAAACAAACTATATTTAGACCCAAAGATTACAAAAGAAAGATATGCCACAAAGACATAACAAAGAGAGAAACAAGCAATGAAGCACTCATAAGATACCAATTGAAGCAAGCTATGAAAAGAAACCAATTGAACCAACTAGACCATTGATCCTACGTGCAACATGAATAAAGGATATTATGATATGAGAAAAGAAGTGTTCTAAGGAAACTAGAGTAGCTCCCCATGATTTGTGCACACATAAGAATTTTGTAATTGGATACAACGAGCACAAAATAGGATCGTCACTCCCCCAAGATCAATAGAACCTCACGACAAGTGCGAGTGAGCATGTAGGAAACAAAGCCTAGCACTTGCAACAAACAAATGGTTGAGCAACATATAAAATAGGCAACTTAAGAGTAGGCTCAACCAAAATGATGTGTGTGAGTCATGGCAAAGCACTTGAGAAGACTAATGTAAGAGTGAGCATTAAGCATCAACATAGTCTTGAATATTGGAGATACAAGGTGAATGACATGTCCTTCCCACACACACCAAGCAAATGGGTTCACAAGCACACTAAATATGCAAAATGAATAACCAACACTTGTGACAATCCATGGTGAAGATAGAAAGCGAAAGCCTCATCAAGACGAGGGATACCAATTAAGATGGCAAAAAGCATCGTCAAGACAAGCATGAGGAGAAAGATCTTCACCACACAAGAGTGCATCAAGATGCAATGAGATATGACCCGCACTCAAGGCACACACTTTCACGGAGCCACCAAAGAAATAACATGAGAAGGAACCGGTGGACGTGAAAGAAAGGGATATCAACTAGAGATGTAACTTCTCTCAAGTGTATAAGATTCTAGGTAGATGAAAATCATGATGATATCAATTCATCAAGAAGGATATACACACGAAATACTAAAAAGGAAGGAACAAGATAACCACAAGGAACTCATAAATATACCAATATGAAATTTGCTTGAGAGCATAGCACATGGCTAGATATGGTCTTATTGTATATAAATGAATGCCAACCACACGAACATAAAAAACATCACAACTAGCAACAAGAGATCATTGTTGGGATGCTTAGAGAAAGGAAACAAGTATCACAAGAAAGAATGAATTGCATGCCATGATGCAACCTACACAAGGTTGATGCAAGAAATGAGTGCATGAAGAAGATGATGATACTTGTTACTGAGATATCAATGGAAGGATATAGTAGATACCAATTAAAGGTAGATAGTAGTTCATAGATCATCCTAGCTTGACTCCAATAATCACATGGTGACACCACCTTCCTTGTGAGTGAGCCAAGCATCCAATGCATCTCCAATTGTTCCTAGAACAACAACACAACCAAAATGGTACCCATACTCATTGGGACCAAAGAGTTAGAGAACCAACAATACATAGGACAAACTCCACATACATATGTGCTTATAGATATGAAAATGAATTTCATGCACATCCCATCCAATTTGAGACTTGGTGGGGTTTACCCTATATATTGGGTCAAAGAAAGAAAGCAAGCCAAAGAAACTACATGAAGTTAATATGCATGCTCGAGATTTTCAAAAACCGAGACCAAAAGACAAAGAACTACCAAGAGAAGAAAAGATACCAAATGAATAAATCATCAATTGGAAGACATCAATTGAAAGATGCATCAAGGAATGAGATGTCCATTGATACACGCAAAAAGAAAGATGTCAAACTCCCAAAAGAGAGAATGGTTCCAAACAAACCAAGCCCTCTACAAAGTTTCATGATGGCACAAAGTACCAAAAAGAAACGACTTGCCTTCCACAAACACACACTTGAAAAGGATCACAAGATGAGTGTTTCATAGAAGATAGGATAGCTCCCCCAAGACTAGTGCATTATAGAGAATTTGCATTTGAATAAAAAAAGCACAAGTTGGGATCACCACTTTCACTATATCTATACAAACACTAGAAAAGCTCAAGGAAATAACAAGATCCACAAGTGGTATGGAAAACAATGGGAGTTGACACAATCCTAGGCAAGAGATAAGGAAAATAAAAGCAAAGGCCAATGTAAAGATGATCAATAATTTCTACCACACATAAGTGAGTACCAATTGTCAAAAGACAAGAAGTATTTGGAAATAATTCCCGTTAGTAGATAGCAATGATATCCAACATCATCTTCACACCAAACACACGCAAATTGCAACTTGTAGAGCTAACATGCCACCTAGGAACAAGATAATTTACAATATCAATTCTAGGTGACAATATCTCAAATGTACACATTTTCTAGGCTTGTAATATGCACATAGCATATTACTCCCCCATAGTGTGATACCAATAAAAACTTAACAAGAGGCAATAAAAAGGATCCAACAAGAGATAATTAATGGACTATTAAGAATTTGAATTTCTCATGAGAAGACATACCACATAGCGACTAGATAATCTTGTAATATCAATACTAAGTGGTATTCCCCATGTACCCACCTTTATAGGATTGCGAAGTGCACAAAGCACATCACTCCCCCATAATGGGATATTCCATTAATCTCTCACACGAGCCAACTAAGATACAACCAAGATGCACTGAGGCTCAACGAACGACACACAAGTACATGATGTGCAAACCAACATACACAAAGGCAATTTGGAGACACATCATATACAAACACATGCAAGGAACAAAACCAAAACATGCAAGGGGCAAGTAACTTTCAATGTAAGCAATTTAAGTACAAGTTACCGCAAGGAGACACATTGGATATAAGATATAAACTTGACGATTCAATTGACTTGGCTTGAGACAATAAGAGTGATGAAGTCCCCTTGATTCTTCATAATGTAGCCAAGTCTCCAATGCCCTCCAACAACACCTATTGATCAAGTTTGAGCTAGTTGGTCCCCAACCAAGTTGGGTCCTAAGAGGTTAGTCACAATAGGCTTGGCTACCCAAATGGTTCTTTGCTTCAAACCACTTTGAGTACCAACAAACTTGGCAAACACATTCCCAACCTTATCCTTCCCAAGAGAATAGACATCATCAATAACAGTTGGGTTGGATAAGTTACCACTAGTGCATGAAGAAGCGAGGTGACCTTTCTCACGACATAGATAGCAACGTCTACTCTTCACTTTCTTCTCACTTGATTTCTCAACTTGAGAAGCATTAGCTTGAGTCTTCTTGGGAAGAGGCCTTTATTCAACTTGAGGTTGAGCATGAGAATGCACTTGTAGTCGCTTCCCTTGTTGCTTGTCACTAATGGCCTTCTTCTTCAATGGGCAAGATCTAACATGATGCCCTTCAATTTTGCACTTGAAGCAAATAATCTTGGCTGAATTCTTGACTTGTTTTTGGCCCTTCTTCTTGATTCTCTTGGACTTCTTCTTCTTATTGGAGTTGAATCCAAGTCCACCTTTGTCATTGGGGGATTTTTGCACACTCAAGATATTGTTGCGTGTGGATTTCCCTTCATGTCTCTTTTCCAAGTCTTTCTTCAAAGAAGTGACTTGGGCCTTGAGCTCTTTGATTTCCTCTACATGGTTAGTCCCAACACAAGTACTAGAGGAAGTATAAGCTTCATCGTTAGAGCAACAAGGCAAGGAAAGAAATTCATCACAAGATGTACCAACATTGTGAGTAGATGAATTACAAGGACTAGCACATGGCAATATAGTATTTTTACTAGAAGTAGTGCTAGTATCCACATGAGGATCACTTGATGTTACCTTAGCAATCATGGCCTCATTAGCTACCTTTAGCACATTATGAGATACTAGAAGATCATCATGAGAGCTTGAGAGATTTTCATGGCTTTCTTCCAATTTCCCATAATTGCTAGATAGCAACTCAAATTGAGCTCGTAGCTCAACATTCTCCTTCAAAATGGATGCTTCACAAGTAATAGAGTTAGTATCACAAGCATCATCATTAGCAACAAGAGGGGAAGACAACTTGGCAAGCTCTTTTGAATATGAAGCTTTAAGTTGAGCATGAGACTCGGTGAGTTTGATGAGCTCACTCTTATGACCCTTGAGCCATTTTCGAGGTGCTCAAAGTCCTCAAGGAGTTTAGCATGCGCAACTTCAAGCTCCTCATTTTTAGTTTCAAAATCATTGGCCACCTCAAGAGCTCTATCACGAGATTCCTTCACTCTAGATAATTCTAGAGCAAAAGTCTCCTCAAGAGATTCCTTGGTGGTTTGTTCAAGTTCAAGAGCTTGAGAGAGGTCTGCAATCTCATTAGCGTAATCACGCTCATGGCCTTCCATTTTCTCAATTGTGACCTCATGATCCTCGAGATGAGATTCCAACTCCTTAATATATTTCTTGCCCTTAATGGCAATGGACATAATTTCCATGAAGTTGGAACGTGCATTTTTATTTTTATGAAGAGCTTTAAAAACCATTTCCCCCTTAATTTTTAAGGAGGCAACATTATCATTCTCTTCATCATAATCAACATCATCATCATTCTTGCCATCATCAATATCATCACAAGATATATTGGGATTCAAAGTGGGAGATACCTTTGAAGCCTTAGCCATAAGGCAAAAAGCAATCGACGATGATGTAGGATCCCTTGAAGCACCGTTCAAGACCACATCTTGTTCCATGGAGTGTTGGGTTTCCTCTACATTGTTAGCACAACAACTCGAGGAAATAGATACATTTTCATCATGGCAACAAGACATAGCAAGCATATCATCATGAGATTTGAGCAAGCAATTTCTACATGATATGCAAGGACTACCAACACGAGCATGTGAAACATGTAAGGTGCTCGAAGTGTTAAAGTCCAAAGATGAAGCTTTGCAATAAGAAAGTGATGAAGGATTATGAACAATGAGCCCACTATCATCATTGCAATGAACACCACTACTCACCATGTCATTACCTTGTGTCAAACCACATGTAGGTGAAGTAGAAGAAGTTGAGAAGGCAACACGGCCGGAGGTGGAGGGAGAACAATCATCCCCACAAATCTTGGACACACCATATTTATCTTGAAGCTTTGTCCATAACTCATGAGCATCCCGGAACGGCATGAGTTGAAATATAACTACATTGCTCAAAGAATCGAAAAGCACATTAGAAGCTTGAGCATTGAGATAAGAGTTTTTCTCATCCTCTAAAGGTAATCTTAGGGGATCCTTTGGAGGAGAAAAACCCATATCTACAATTCACTCTAAATTTGGGTCCATGACCCTAAAGAGATTAAGCATGTGAATTACGCAAACATCAAAATTTGTGCCATCGAAACTAAGAGTGTCAGAGAATCCTAATCCCCTAGTCGACATCTTTATTCTCTAGGCGGTTAAGACTAACAAAGAGAGATGAGGCTCTGATACCAATTGAAAGATTGTGGATGTCGCCTAGAGGGGGGGTGAATAGGCGTTTTAAAATAATTACGGTAGAGGCTTGAACAAATACGGAATAAACCTAACGGTTAATTTGTCAAGCACAAAACCTACAACAACTAGGATCACCTATGTGCACCAACAACTTATGCTAAGCAAGATAAGTAACTATGTGATAGCAAGATATATGACAAAGAACAACATGGCTATCACAAAGTAAAGTGCATAAGTAAAGGGCTCGGGTAAGAGATAACCGAGGCACGCGGAGACGACGATGTATCCTGAAGTTCACACCCTCGCGGATGCTAATCTCCGTTTGGAGCGGTGTGGAGGCACAATGCTCCCCAAGAAGCCACTAGGGCCACCGTAATCTCCTCATGCCCTCGCACAATGCAAGATACCGTGATTCCACTAAGGGACCCTTTAGGGCGGTCACCAAACCTGTACAAATGGCAACCCTTGGGGGCGGTCACCGAACACGTACACTTTGGCAACCCTTGGGGGCGGTCACCGGTACCCATCAAATTGCTCGGGGCAATCTCTACAACCTAATTGGAGACCCCCGACGCTTGCCCGGAGCTTTACACCACAATGATTGAGCTCCGAACAACACCAACCGTCTAGGGCGCCAAGGCACCCAAGAGGAACAAGCTCTAGGGTGTCCAAACACCCAAGAGTAACAAGCTCAAGGGTGCCAAGCACCCAAGAGTAATAAGCTTCTCAACTTGTAACTTCCACATGTCACGTGAAGAACTCAAACCGATGCACCAAATGCAATGGCCAGGGCACACGGAGTGCCCAAGTCCTTCTCTCCCAAATCCCACCAAAGCAACTAATGCTAGGGAGGAAAATGAGAGGAAGAACGAAAGAAGAACATGAATAACTCCAAGATCTAGATCCAAGGGGTTCCTCTCACTTAGAGGACAAAGTGATTGGTGGAAACGTGGATCTAGATCTCCTCTCTCTTTTCCCTCAAGAACTAGCAAGAATAATTGGAGGGATTGAGAGTTAGCAAGCTCGAAGAAGGTCAACAATGGGGGAAGAACACGAGCTTAAGAGATAAGGTTCAATGGGGAAGAAGACCCCCTTTTATAGGTGGGGAAAAATCCAACCATTATGCTCACAGCCCGCACAGATCGGTACTAGCGCTCCAAGGAGCAGTACTACCGCTAGGGTGGTAGTAGCCCTTTGAAACACAACAGCGAGGAGGCAAAAAAGCCAGAAGAACCGTCGGAGCGGTAGTAACGCTTGACCTCACGGTACTACCGCTAGGGGTAGCGGTACTACTGCTAAGGGTAGCGGTACTACTGCTTGCGAGCGGTACTAAAAAATTACATCCGTGCCTACCACGGCTGGACTTGTGACGAGTTTTTGGTCCTGGGTGGAAGTAGCCACGGAAGTAGTCGCGGTAGTACCGCTCCAAGTGGTAGTACCGCTCCCAAGAGCGGTACTAAAAAATTACATCCGTAGAAGCCCCTTTTAAGGACATCAAAACTGACACAACTTCTGCAAACGGACTCCGAATTCGACGAAACCAAGTTTGTTGGAAAGCTAGCGACAAGGGCTAACACAATATTGATAGAAATACCAATAAGAACCAAATGAGAAAAGTCCCAAAATAAAATGGTGAGAACTCTTCCTCGGATAAGACCGGTAAAACCTCCAACACCGAAAACATCATAGAAGATGCATGCAAACTCCGTTTTCGATGAACTCAAGCTTGTCATCAAGATGACCATAAGCTCTAAGATTCACAAAGAGAACCAAACAAGAACCAAGAAACATGATGCAAGGATGCAATGGTTTGAGCTCTCTGCGAACGATACGATCAAGCTACTCATCAAGAGCCCCCCCTTGATAGTACGGCAATCGATCCTATAACCTGGTCTCCCAACTACCACCATGAGACCGGTAAAATAGAAAACCTATCAAGGGAAAACCTTTGCCTTGCACAAAGTCCACTTGAGCTCGATGTAGACGATCTTGACTTCCTCAAGTTGGACCACCTTTCTTGATTGCGTTGGCTCGGTGAAGACTAGTAGATTGCTCCCCCATACTCCACTATGGGTGAGCCAATCTTCGGCACATCTTCACAAGTCCATTTTCACCACAATGGACGGCAAGTTTCAAGCACTTGATCTCTTCGTGATGCATCACTTGAACGTGCACACCGCAACCTAACCCCACAAAGAACTCTCACAAAGACCATGGGTTAGTACACAAAGCGTAATTGACAATGCTTACCATACCATGGGATCACTTGATCCCTCTCGGTACATCTTCTACGCTTTGTGAGTTGATCAACTTGGTTCACTCTTGACTTAGTCTTGATCAACCTTGAACCTTTCCAACTCTCTTCATTTGGATGATGCCTTGAAGGTAAGCATGAATGATCACACAATCTTCTTCTTCAAGACATGCTTGCAATAAGCTCAACTCTCACATGACCAATCTTTGGATAATTCCTTAATAGCACATTGGTCGACACAAGGTCTCCTTGAAACCAACACATGTACTCCAAGAAAATCCTATGGACAAGACCTTCAAATATAACTCAAGGCAACCATTAGTCTGTAGAGATTGTCATCAATTACCAAAACCAAACATGGGGGCACCGCATGTTATTTCAACTAGCACATTTAAGTCTAACTTACTTCCTATGCGTAGAGATTTTGTGAGCAAACAATTTATGGGAGAAACAATCAACTAGCATAGGAAGGCAAAACAAGCAAAACTTCAAGATTTTCAACACACAGAGAGGAAATTTGATATTATTGCAATATGTAAGAGAATATGTTCCTCTCTCATAATAATTCTCAGTAGCATCATGAATGAATTCAACAATATAACTATCACATAAATCATTCTTTACATGATCCACAAGCATAGCAAATTTATTACTCTATACATGAGCAAATTTATTCTGATGAATAGTAGAGGGAGCAAACTCAACAACATAACTATCATGTGATTGAAAATTAAAAACATGATGACAAGTTTCATGGTTATCATTATTCAATATAGCATACATGTCATCACCATAATCATCATAAATAGCAACTTTGTTGTCATAATCAATTGAAACCTCTTCTAAAATAGTGTACTCATCATTAAATAAAGTCATGACCTCTCCAAATCCACTTTCATCAATATAATCATCATAAATAGGAGGCATGCTCTCATCATAATATTTTTCTCATCAAAACATGAGGGACAAAAAATATCATCTTCATCAAACATAGCATCCCCAAGCTTATGACTTTGCATATCATTAGCATCATGGATATTCAAAGAATTCATACTAATAACATTGCAATCATGCTCATCATTTATGTCAAACATTCTATTGAATTCTTCTTCTATCAATTGAGCACAATTTTCCTTTCCATCATTTTCGCGAAAGACATTATAAAGATGAACAATATGATGCAACCTCAATTCCTTTTTTGTAGTTTTCTTTTATAAACCAAACTGGTGATAAAACAAGAAACTAAAAGATTCGATTGCAAGATCTAAATATATATATCTTCAAGCACTCACCTCCCAGGCAACAACGCCAGAAAAGAGCTCGATTTCTACTACGCAACTTTATTCTTGTGACTCGTTTTGGGCCTCCAAACGCAGAGTTTTGCAGGACAGTAGCAATTTTCCGTCAAGTGGATGACCTAAGGTTTATCAATCTGTGGGAGGTGTAGGATGAAGATGGTCTCTCTCAAACAATGCTGCAACCAAATAACAAAGAGTCTCTTGTGTCCCCAACACACCAAATACAATGGCAAATTGTATAGGTGGACTAGTTCGGCAAAGAGATGGTGATACAAATGTAGTAATGATAGTAGATATTAATTTTTGTAATAGGAACAATAAAAAAACAGCAAGGTAGCAATTGTTAAAACGGAGCACAAATGGTAATGGAATGCTTGAAAATGAGGCCTAGAGTCCGTACTTTCGCTAGTGCAATCTCTCAACAATGCTAATCAAATTGGATCATATAACCATCCCTCAACGTGTGATGAAGAATCACTCCAAAGTTCTTACCTAGCGGAGAACATAAGAAGAAATTGTTTGTAGCTATTCTTTCCGACCGATCTATCCAAAAGTACGTACTAAAATAACACCAAGTTATTCTTTCCGATCGATCTATCAAGAGTTCGTACTAAAATAACACGTAGCTATTTTTTCCGATTGATCTGAGTTCGTACTAAAATAATACCAAAGCAAATTTAGATTCATAATACTCAATCCAACACAAAGAACCTCAAAGAGTGCCCCAAGATTTCTACCGGAGAAACAAAAGACAAGAACGTGCATCAATCCCTATGCATAGATTACCCCAATGTCACATCGGGAATCCGTGAGTTGAATGCCAAAACGTATCTCAAGTGAATCAATATAATACCCCATTGTCACCATGGGTATTCATATGCAAAACATATATCAAGTGCTCTCAAATCCATAAAGGTATTCAATCTGATAAAACGAAATCTCAAAGGGAAAACTCAATTCACAACAAGATAGAGAGGGAAAAACACCATATGATCCAACTATATTAATAAAGCCCGCGATACATCAAGATTGTGACATCTCAAGAACACGAGAGAGAGATAGAGAGATTAAACGCATAGCTACTGGTACAAACCCTCAGCCCCGAGGATGGACTACTCCTTCCTCATCATGGTGGCTGCCGGGATGATGAAGATGGCAACCGGTGATGATTTCCCCCTTCGGCGGAGTGCCAGAACGGGGTCTAGATTGGTTTCTCGTGGCTACAGAGGTTTGTGGCGGCGGAACTTCTAAACTAGGGTTACCTTCAGGGGTTTTGGAATATTTGGGACTTTATAGGGTGAAGAGGCGGGGTGGGAGGCCACTGAGGTGGGCACAACCCACGAAGGCGCGCCTGGGGGGCCCAGGCGTGCCCAGGTGGGTTGTGCCCCCCTCAGGGCACCCCTATGGTACTTCTTTGGCCCATTCGATGTCTTCTGGTCCAAAAAAAATCTCCAAAAAGTTTCGTTACGTTTGGACTCCGTATGGTACTGATTTTCTGCGTTGTAAAAAACAAGCAAAAAACAGCAACTGGTACCGGACACTTTGTCAATAAGTTAGTCCCAAAAAATAATAGAAAGTTGCTATAAAATGATTGTAAAACATTGAAAAATAATAATATAACAGCATGGAACAATCAAAAATTATAGATACGTTGGAGACATATCAGTGCGGTCGAGGGCACGAGCATGGCGAATGCGGGTAACTCCAAGTCAAGGGTGTTCTTTGCTACAACCTCCTTCTAGACCTTCTCTCGGGCGCGTTGTTTGACACGCTGATCATTGTGGGTGATGGTCTCTATTTTATTCCCAGTGACTGGGACACCACAGACTCTGTCGAGCCATTGTCGATGGCAGCGGGCATACGACGTCCTAGGCATCGATGACTATGATGGACCAGGAGGACGGCAGTGCAGACACATCGCAAAGTCGGAGGATGGCGACGACATGGATGTGGGACAAGGAGGAGGATCGTGGGGAAAGGTCGATGGATTTGGTCAATCAAGTATTTGTGATGAGTTCGAACTATAGGGTCGGATGTAGTGGACAGTGTCACGGCGGTTCCGAATTAATTCCATGTATGTGCTGGATTTGTGGTGTATAGGACATACTATGTACGGAAGGTCCGGGTTGGTTGGTGCAAAATCACTAGTTTAGGAGTGCTCCTTACAAAGATCACTCCCACCTTTTCAGGTTGTGACAAGTGGCGCGCTGCATGTGCCACTTGTCGCAACCTGGAAGTTTTCCCTTTTTTTCGTAGATCCGGTTATTCAAAACGTTTTATCTCTTAAACCGTGCGTCCAAATCTCGAACTGTTTTCACCGTTGGATTCATCGCATCGAGATCTTCAAAATTAGATCCCATTTGATAGGTTTTAACGAACTTTTTTCACAAAAAAAACCAAACCGCAAGCACGGATTTTTTTTCCTTTCCGAAAGAGGCACGATCGTGCCTCTTGCGAAATCACAACCATGCCTCTCTTGGAAGCAAAACAGTGCCTCTCGTGGAAGAAAAAATGCGTATTTTTTTTCTGTTTCCGAGATGCATGGTCGTGCCTCTCGCGAAAGCAAAATCGTGCCTCTCGCAGAAGAAAAAAAAACAAAAAACATGTTTTTTTTGTTTCTGAGAGGCACGGTCATGCCTCTTGCGAAAGCAAAACCATGCCTCTTGCAGAAGCAAAATTGTGCCTCTGGTGGAAGGAAAAAAACAAAAAATGGGTTTTTTTCTATTTCCGAGAGGCACAGTCGTGCCTCTCGCGAAAGGAAAAAAAACAAAATACATGTTTTTTTTGGTTTTCGAGAGGCATGGTTGTGCCTCCCTCAAAAGCAATGTCGTGCCTCTCGCGGAAGCAAAACCGTGCCTCTCGTGAAAGAAAAAAAAAAGAAAACGCATTTTTTTCGTTTCCGAGAGGCATGGTTGCGCCTCTCTCAAAAGCAATGCCATGCCTTTCGCGAAAGAAAAAAAAAAGAAAACGCGTTTTATCGCGCAAATTTTTTTTCTGAATTTTTTTGGTCCCAAAAGCTAAGGAACATTGGTGGAAACCAAAACGTCGAAAAAACCCAAAAAACCTGTTTAAAAAGCCGAAAACATGTGCGGAAAAATAAAAAAACAAAATTCAAAGAAAGCGCCCAGAACGCGATACATGCCAAGCGGCTGATAACGCGTCAAATGGCGCTGATCATTATGAAGCTCTCAAAGAAGCGCTCGTCAACAAGTTGCTACATGGTCCGTGTCTTTATGTTCAAGCTGTCCAGCCGAATAAATGGGCCGGAGTAAGGGTCCGGTTACATGGCCCACCGACGAGCGCAAGGTCCAACGCACGCAGCTCAGACCTGATCAGCGATCAGGCGAGGGCAGGGATCAGTATCAGTAGTCACCTCATGGCCGGCGGGCATCATGAGCACGACGGCATGAGAGCGCGCGCCCCAACACGGCTCCGGCGGATCGACATCATCCATCGGTCGCCCGATCGCGGTACGGTACTCTACGCCACGGCAATCACGCCGCACACGTCCCGTCGTAGGGGCCGCACGCGTGTGTGGGCGCCTCTTTCTCGTCACGCTGCTCTTGGTTTCTGGGTCTCGATCTGCCTGCTGGCTGGCCCGGGACGTACGTCCAGGGAGACAAAAGGCACGACAAAACAGGGCCCTCTGGTTCTACATGTGGTATGGTATGTGGGTCGATCGGCGCAGTCGGCCGGTCTGCCGGGAAAACGAAAACGAACTCGTATTTTTTAAGCCTATAATAGGCAAAATGACCGTAAGCTGGCCAGTTTGTAACGCAATAATAAATGTAAAGTACCGAGTAAAAAAATGACAAATATGTGTTATCACGTGTCATGTCAAACCAAAATTTATGCATCCTCTGGTTATACAGAGGCCGGGTTTATACTCATCATGATTGTATTCCTCGACGCTACGTTATGAAACAATAAAAAAGTCCTTTATCAAAAACAGAGTCAAATCATACTACAAGACTTGGTAGCGATCCATAAAGAATCATATCAAAAAGAATTTAGAAAAACAATTTATATGATTTTTTGTGGTTTCATTTCCTTGGTAACCGACTTGCATTTCAATATAAATCCTATTATTTGTTATTCTGAAATAGCTGATCTAAGTCAAACTTGTTTAAGTTTGTAGAAAAATGTGCTAACATCGACAACATCAAATTAGTTTTATTAGATTCAACATAACAAATATTTTCATTCTATATGTATTTTATGTTGTACATATTGGCAATTTTTTCTACAAAGTTGGTCAAACTTAAGGGGTTTGACTTAGGACAAACATAAAACTTCAAATATTTTCAAACCTAGGCAGTAGCTAGCCAGCCCTCATGCGAAATTGGTGATTTATTTAAATCGCTAATCCTAAAATCCCAGCCTTGCATTGCGGCGATGCAAACAGCCATCTTATTACATAGTTACTATTATCATACAAAGCATATCAGAAGAAATTACAACAGAGAGTCACTGCTTTGAGGGGTATATCAACCACAATAAAAATTAAATGCCAAGGCTCACGACTCTCGAACTGACATCCAAACTAGGGCAATATAGCCCGCACTGCAGCGTCCAAGTGATTGCACTCGGAGATCAAAGACACACATGCTTCCACGCGGCAAAAAAATGACTTTGCGATTCAAGAGTCATCATACATAGATTTTACCGAAAAGTACCTTGATGTATGAATATTCCGTCGGAATACATCTGGTGTATGTGTGACATTGTTAATCCTAGCAATTGGTAAATGCATATGGCAATACCCGATGTAATTTTGCAAGTAGCACATTTCATGTACTAATATGGTTTGGGGATCTAGGGTCTAACAAGCAATTAAAGCACATAAGGATTAAGGTATAACAACAACATGGATATCCAAGAGGTTGCAATTACCATTAAGTGTAAACAGCATGCAATAAAACTAAATCAACCCATGTATTCATTATCCTCTATACTTAAATAGTTACAACACACTAAATATATTTCCTAAGAAAGCAGCCATTCCAAGTCAATATATCATGTGTGCTCGCCACATCATCAACCTGCCAAGCCATTACCAATTTTTCTACACATCCGACCCTTCCCCATCAACAAATTGTGCATGGTTGGCACGTCACCGTAATTAATCCTCACAATTATTCATGGCATCAACCTAATTATCCATGTCTTGAGCCTACCTATTTTTAGTAATGTTCTCACTGCAACACAAGGATTATCTTCACTTAACTATTTTCTACATAGAACATACCATGGTTCAAAAGATGGGCTACTTTTGAGATCATAAAGAGTAACATTTAGGAATATTTCTCACCTTAAGTACTTGACATTTCCACATACCTTACATATCAATTCTAGGTTATTATCATGAGATGAAGATGTTTGGCAAATTTAGATTATGATGGTGTACTTAGAACAAGCAGCCTTATCGTTTCCATAGTTCACATCAAATGGCAGGAAAATAACAAGATGGATGGCGTGACAGTATGTTGATAGTTCCTTGACGTCCGTCTTTAATTTTTATAAATTTATAAATATGCGGGGGTTGCTAGTCATTTCGATGTAAATTTTAGATGTATATTTTTGTACACCCTCTCATCTCACTCTGACTTCCTAAATATAAATGTTCACTTGGTGTATGTAATTATTCTTTCTTTCCATGACTACATGGGCGAGGTGGTGGATCATATCTGAGCTCCAACAAATTACGCACATTCTTTGCTTCATCATCAATCTACTAAGTCAGTGTATATTTTTACTATACATGTGAGCTTTCCACACAGCAGCCAATCATGCATGATTGCCAGTTAATTTGCCACATCATCATAAGTAATCCTTGCTATTATTCAGGGCATCAACCTAATTAGAGCATCTCTAGCAGACCCTCTATAACGCGCGAACCCGCATAATTCCAGCGAGTATACGGGCTTGGCCCAATTTTCTGGCCAGAACAGAGCCTGTATACTCGTCCGGCCCATAACTTCTTTTACCGCGACCCGCAAACCTCACCCCCGAAGCCGTATAACTACGGGTTTGCGAGGCAGATACGAGTCAAAACCCTATCCCCCACCATCGCGTTTCCCCCGCGATTCCCCACTCCCTATCCCTCGCATTTCTCGTCGCCGGTGAGCCCACTTCCGCCTCCAGCCGCCATGTGGGGCCGTATGTGGAGCTCCAGCTGCAGCTCCGGCGGGGGCAGCGACCCCGAGCGAGAGCGGTGTGTCCGCACGGACGACGCGAGGATGCGCGCGGCCAGAAGTGGACCAACCAAGGCCTCAAGCCGCTGTCAAGGCTCGTCCGTCGCGAGACAGAGGAGTATGACCACCGGCACGAGCGGACGCCCTCCTTGGCTGCGGGCTCGTCCTCAGCCGTGGGCTCATCCTCGGCCGCGTGGCTCACCTCCGGCAGGGGGGGGGGGCTTCCGGTGCGGTGCTTCTCCCCGTGAAGAGGGAGTGGGAGGAGGGCGAGCTCATCGCCGTCAAGCGGGAGCCGGGGGAGATCCAGCGCCGAGGCATCATCGGTCCCGAAGACTACATCGGCGACGATGTCGACGCGGTCGCGATTGCCGCATGGAGCTTGAGAGAGGAGGAGGAGCGTCGCGGCCGCGACGAGGAGATCAAAGAGCTCCTCTGAAAGCAGGTGGTCGTGACCAACCTGGCCGCGAAGGACAAGGACGACGAGTGGCGGCACATCCGCGAGGAGCAGAAGAAGTACATCGACCTCGTCAGCTCCGCCGAGGAGGACTGACCGATGGTCGAGCTCCTCCATCGCGTCGGCCTCGCTGCTGCGAGCCGAGCTCGTCCATTTTGGTAGCCGCCGCGAGCCCGCAGATCCACCACCCCCCTCTGGTAGTAGCGGTAGCATGTAGTATGTATGATCATGTAGTATGTGATGAACTATGAATGATCAGTGTGGTTGCAATTTCTCCCGCGAAAGTTTTTTTTTCAAATATACAATTTCATATACGGGGTCTATTCTGCAGCGCATGATTTCGCCCCGCAAAACAGATCTTCCTCGAACTGTAAACGGGTTATGCAGGTCGGCTTATACAGGGTCTGCTAGAGATGCTCTTATGCATGTATGGAGCCTACCTATTTTTGGCAGTGTTCCCGCTGCAACACGCGGTTTATCTTCTAGTTCACTTAACTATTTTGTACATAGAACCTTTCATAGTTCCAATATATGGGCTAATTCTGTGATAATCAAGAGCTAACATGTATAGGCATATTTTTCACCTCAAGTAGTATTTGACATTTCCGTATGCTACACATACCAATTCTAGGTTTTTATCATGAGATAAGTTGTTTGAGAAATTTAGATTATGAAGGGGATATTTTTAATCATTATTATACACAGTCACTACTGGACTCGCGGTCTATGCCTACGACCACGGGCCGTCGGCATAGGCCCCTAAGCCGTCGGCATAGATCTATGCCTACGGTTGCCGTCGGCATAGGCCCGTCGGCGTAGATGTCGTCAGCGTAGTCTTGTCATACCGTCGGCATAGTATAGCCGTCGGTATAGGGGCCTATGCCGACGGCCAGACGTCAGCCGTCGGCATAGTATAGCCGTCGGCAGTGTTTTTCGTCTGACGGCAACGGACGGCGCCGTCAAAAGCGCTGACGAATCACGCAATGCCACATCGCAGAGCTATGCCAACGGCAATGCCGTCGGCATACCTCTGCCACGTGGCAACCCCTGGTACTCCTGGTGGCAGGGCTATGCCTACAGCAAAGCCGTAGGCATAGATGAATCTATGCCGACGGCTTTGCCGTAGGCATATCTATGCCATGTGTCATCTCCTGGTTCCTCCTGGCAGCAGGGCTTTGCCTACGGCAAAGCCGTCGGCATAGATTTTCAGCTATGCCTACGGCTTTGCTGTAGGCATAAAAAGTCTATATTCATAATAAATAAGACAAGTGATATTGCAAAAACTGAATAAAAGAAACTATATTCATAATAAATGAAGCATTGCAATTATTTGGCCTGAATAATAGACAATAGACTTTATTAATATGAATGTCAACTACAAGCATTCAGGAATTACACTTAGAGGAAAAGGAAATAAAAGAAGAAAGGAAAAGTCCTAAACTAAACCTATACTAAACTATCTACTTCATCTTCTGCTTCTTTCTTCTAGTTCATCAACCTGCAAAACAAGAAACAACAAATAGGAAAAACTTGATTAAGGTTAAAATGTAGCATTCCCCTTATGGAAATGCCTTTGCTGTAGGAGCTAGCACTTAGGAGTTTGGAAACATTAGTCAAACCCCAATCAGATTAAGTTGATAAAAGAAACATTAGAAGAGAGCCAACACTGCATAAATGGAGCCAATGGAACAGTAACCAGCAAGGCCAAAAGGAATAGGTTCAATTGTCAGTAAAGAATAACCCAATAGAGAAGTAAAGCCAGCAAAGTATAGATCAAAGCTAAACCCAAAGATCAACTCAAATTAGCACTAACTCCATGATTAGGGGATCCCTCGATTAAGCTTGGGTTAGTTTTCAGATGAAATCCAACTAACCCACTACTAACCAACTAACCCAGAGGTAGGGTTTGAAGTAGGGATTGTCCTCAGGCAACCTAGTAGTGCTAGGACTATTGCATCATTGGATCAAGTAGTGCAGCATCTGCTGTTAAGTAATGGTGAGAGCCTCAGGACACCATCATTGGCATGGCAAGATTAAGGAGCACCTGTTCTTATCAGTGAGAGTATGAGAGAGAGAAAGAAAGTGAAGAGACCAGTGTAGCATCTGTTCAAATCAGATTTAAGAGAGGGAATTGGCAAGGAAAGATACAGTCCATAACCTGCAAGAATAAATAGGCCATTGATAGCACATTTACTAAACATCTGCCGTAAGCAGAAGTGCAGAACACATACACCCACTTACACATGGGTACTATTCTGTATATAGGTACACAAGCACAACACATGGACCTGGTATAGATAGGAGTATAAGCATGCATCAAAATCATCTGAAACATCTGAAATAGCTAAAGCAAAGAAAGAGTTAACACTACATGCAACCATGAGGACTATATCCTGTACAATATACAACTAAACCACCAGTAGATGATGTACTAAACCATACAAGAAATACCAATACATGGTATTTAGATAAAGACTAGTATATATCAAACACACATACCAGCTTGAAAGAGAAACTATAATTTTATACCACTACAGGAGCAAATCATGAACAACACAGAGTAATTGCAGTAAAGAGATGAATCAGTATATGTTGATCAATAAGAAAGTTACAACTATATACAAATGAAGGACTATATCCTTTATAAGATAACAAAGAAACAGTAGCACTTGTACATATGAATAAATAGAACCAGCAGCCAACTAATAAAGAAACTAGCATGTGCTATAGGACAGGAACAATAACATCTATAAGACCAAGATAATTGCAGTGATAGACCAACAGTAGCATATAATTTCTTGTAATCAGTCCATAGACATGAACTAGAACTAGAATATGAACATGTAAAGCAGCAGGAGCATAAGTAGACCAAAGTCCACATTGCCAAATCCATAAAGATAGCACAGTAATCAATTGAGCTAATAATAGGTGAGCCAACCTTCACCAAGCACTAACAGGACACGCGGAGCAGCATCAAATCGACCATGACATGCCCGAAGAGAGTAGTACGAGCAAGGGAGCAGAGGGATTGAGGAGCTTACCATAAGCAACGCCACCACCATGGTTGCGGTGTGGCCAAATCACCGCCGTCGCACGGTGGCAGGCGATAAGGTAGTCGACGCTGACGGATCTGGGGCAGTAGCACCACAGGCAAAACCCAGGAGGCGCTGGTGCACAAGGAGGCACGGGAGGTGGCGTAGGCGACTAGATCCACGAGCAAGAGCACGCCGACGACAAACCTCTCCCCACCACCGAAACCCTAGAGAGGGAGAACCGATGGGGGCGACCACGGGCGGCAGGGAGAAGCGAATCGAATGAGTGGAGGAGGTAGAGCGGCTCAACGGGGAGCCCTGGGTAGCTAGCTCAGCGACAGAGCTCGTCGGAGTAGGCTGGAATCGGCCGGCGACCGAGGCGGCGATGTGAGGCGACAAAAGAGAGAAGGGGATCGAGAGATAGGGGCTCGGGATCGAGAGAGAGGGGCTTGGATCGAGAGAGAGAGAGAGGGGCTCGGGAGCTCGCCGGTGCCTGACCCGCCGCCCGCTGGCCTCGCCGTCGCCGGAGGTGAGGTGGCGGCCGAAACCCTAGCTAGCACGGGGGACGATGGAGGGCGGGAGCGCTGATTCTGGACGGAGGGGAAGGAGGCGTGGAGCTTGGGGAGCTCGGGGGAGTGCTTCCCGTCGCCGGAGCTCACCGGAATAGGCCGGCGTGGGTGGTGGCGGCGGCGAGGGAGAGGGGTTCGTGGGGGAGAGAGGAGCGAGGAGCGAGGTCGCGAGACAGAGAGGGAGGAGGCGTTCGGTGGAGTTGGGTGGGCTCTATCTCGTGGGCTCTTTTTTTTTCCTTTTCTCTAGATGGATGGATGGATGGATGGCTGGATGGATGTGGGGTGGAGAGCTAGATGGATGGATATGCGCCACGTCATCGATCCGTGGCACAAACGTTTCCACCAATAGGAATCAAGCTCATGCAATTGTGTTCTCCCTTTTGTTTTTCTTCTAAATTTTTTTACTCTCTTGGACCGCTGAAGGAGGGCAAGTGCTAACCGCGTCCACGCCGGTGAAGGGTCTGGCGTCCTCTGGCCTCGCCGCCATCGGAGCAGCGCTAGAGGTGGAGGCCATCGAAATCCTAGCCACGAGGTAGGGTTGTGGGTGGACGGAAGGAGCGGATCCTGACGCATGGATGGACGCGGTAGGACGAGGTCCGACGGACCCGGCTGCCGGCGATCTGTGAGGGGAGAGGAGGATCACAGTGGCATGCCGGATCCAGCCACTTGTAAACTGCACCATCTTCGAGTTAGTATCTGGCTATCGAGAGGGAACGTGTCCGGTTTATGAAGGAAGTGTGTTGCCCGTTGCTCCGTTGACCTCGAAACTTCTCGTGCTCTCAAAGGGGGGCATTTCATGACACGTTCCCGGGCATGGCATTTTTTGGGACCGCAGAAGTCTGACCGGCGGCCACTTGTAAACCGCACCATCTTTGGGTTAGTATCTTGCTATAGAGAGATAATGTTTCGGTTTGTGAAGGAACTGCGCTGCCCGTTGCTCCGTTGACCTCGAAAATTTTCATGCTCTCATCATGAAACGTGCCAGGACATGGCATTTTTCGGGCACACCTGGAATATTTGAGACATTTACTGCATCCGTAGGGTTTCAATGCGGGAAATCACATATCTGCACAGCGGCCACCTGAAATGATGTCCAAAAGTGGTTTGTAAAATCATATATGATGTCTTTGCAGTATGCGTCGGCCTAGTGCAACCAAAGGAGGAGCAACCCCACCACGGGGAGGGGCGAATGTACCTCGACGAGATGTCAGATCTAGCCGTAAAAATCCACGAAAAATCATACGATGTCGGAAATCCTCGGGACCTGGCACGGTGTCGTCATATGGCCCTTGTAAGGTGTGGTAAAATTTGAGCGCGTTTCGCAGAAGTCTGACTGGCGGCCACTTGTAAACTGCACCATCTTCGAGTTAGTATCTTGCTATAGAGAGAGAATGTTTCGGTTTGTGAAGGAACTGCGCTGCCTGTTGCTCCGTTGACCTCCAAAATTCTCATGCTCTCAAAGGGGGCCATTTTATGACACGTGCCAGGACATGGCATTTTTCGGGCCCGCCTGGATTATTTGAGAAATTTACTGCATCCGTAGGGTTTCAATGCGGGGAATTGCAGATCTGCACGACGGCCACCTGAAATGATGTCCAGAAGTGGTTTGTAAAATCATATATGATGTCTTTGCTGTTGGAAATATGCCCTAGAGGCAATAATAAAAGTATTATTATATTTCCTTGTTCATGATAATTGTCTTTTATTCATGCTATAACTGTATTATCCGGAAATCGTAATACACGTGTGAATACATAGACCACAATATGTCCCTAGTGAGCCTCTAGTTGACTAGCTCGTTGTGATCAACAGATAGTCATGGTTTCCTGGCTATGGACATTGGATGTCGTTGATAACGGGATCACATCATTAGGAGAATGATGTGATGGACAAGACCCAATCCTAAGCATAGCACAAAGATCGTGTAGTTCGTTTGCTAAAGCTTTTCCAATGTCAAGTATCTCTTCCTTAGACCATGAGATCGTGTAACTCCCGGATACCGTAGGAGTGCTTTGGGTGTATCAAACGTCACAACGTAACTGGGTGACTATAAAGGTGCACTACAGGTATTTCCGAAAGTGTCTGTTGGGTTGACACGGATCGAGACTGGGATTTGTCACTCCGTGTAAACGGAGAGGTATCTCTGGGCCCACTCGGTAGGACATCATCATAATGTGCACAATGTGACCAAGGGGTTGATCACGGGATGATGTGTTACGGAATGAGTAAAGAGACTTGCCGGTAACGAGATTGAACAAGGTATCGGTATACCGACGATCGAATCTCGGGCAAGTATAATACCGCTAGACAAAGGGAATTGCATACGGGATCGATTGAGTCCTTGACATCGTGGTTCATCCGATGAGATCATCGTGGAACACGTGGGAGCCAACATGGGTATCCAGATCCCGCTGTTGGTTATTGACCGGAGAACGTCTCGGTCATGTCTACATGTCTCCCGAACCCGTAGGGTCTACACACTTAAGGTTCGATGATGCTAGGGTTATAAAGGAAGTTTGTATGTGGTTAACGAATGTTGTTCGGAGTCCCGGATGAGATCCCGGACGTCACGAGGAGTTCCGAAATGGTCCAGAGGTAAAGATTTATATATGGGAAGTCCTATTTTGGCCACCGGTGCTTGGCGAAGTTCTGGCGCAGCCCTCCCCCTCTCCCAAGTAGTCCCTCCTCTCCCGCGGTGCTTGGCGAAGCCCCGCAGGATTGCCACGCTCCTCCATCACCACCACGCCGTTGTGCTGCTGCTGGATGGAGTCTTCCTCAACCTCTCCCTCTCTCCTTGCTGGATCAAGGCATGGGAGACGTCACCGGGCTGTACGTGTGTTGAACGCGGAGGTGCCGTCCGTTCGGCACTAGGATCTCCGGTGATTTGGATCACGACGAGTACGACTCCTTCAACCCCGTTCTCTTGAACGCTTCTGCTTAGCGATCTACAAGGGTATGTAGATGCACTCTCCTTCCCCTCGTTGCTGGTTTCTCCATAGATAGATCTTGGTGACACGTAGGAAAATTTTGAATTTCTGCTACGTTCCCCAACATTTGCAGCATGCATAGGCCTAGTGCAACCAAAGAAGGAGGAGCCCCACAACTGGGGGGCGAATGTACCTTGGTGGCATGCCAGATCAAGCCGTAAAAATCTATGGAAAATCATACGATGCCGGAAATCCCCGGGACCGGGCACAGTGTCTTCATATGCCCCTTGTAGGGTGTGGTAAAAGTTTGAGCGCGTTTCGTAAAAGCCTGACCGGAGGCCACTTGTAAACTGCAGCATCTTCGAGTTAGTATCTATCTATCGAGAGAGAACGTGTCTGGTTTGTGAATGAAATGCGTTGCCCGTTCCTCCATTGGCTATTTCAACCCTCCATCGCACTTGTATACATATATTAAGACACAATGCAAGTTTGGGTACCATTGATACCCCCAAGGCCCCCGACCGACCTAATCCTAGCCCGGTTGACTCGAAGATCTAGGCCTTTGACTTTCACCGAACCGCCTTTGACCAACGTACTTTTCCACCTGGTTGTGATAGGTCAGCCCATAGGAACATTTCAAAACAAGATCTGGGCCCAACACACCAGCGGACCCCCCTCGTGTCGACCCGATGCGGCCATTCCCCCCCTGCAAGTGTCGGCGGCAGCGCCTTCCGTGAAGGGGGTCACATTCCGGAGCCGCGTGTCGTTTGTTTGCACCTGACAGCACACTTCCAGACATGTAAGAGGACCTGGCGCAAGATTTGATGGCATAGCTAGCCCCCAAAGGCCCCCGACCACACTCGTAGACATGCGAAGAACAATCCATGGTGGGGGATTTTTTCACATACTCCTGCATCTTACAAAAATATAAGAAATTGCCACACATATTATATCATATGTGTCTGCACTGTGTAAAAATCTCATGAATTGATTACGCTTCAAGTGTTCAGGAATATTCATGCAACGCCAAAACCGCAGAAGGATTACTTCGATTGCATCGCCGTTCATGAGGGCAAACCTCACACCGGAGCCGCGTATTGCCTCTTTAGACATGGCACCACATCTTTCGACATGTATGAGGACTCGACGCGATGCTCTGGTGGCATTGTCCCCCCCCCCCCCCCCCAAGGCCCCCGGTCAGCCGAACCCTGGACAAGTTGACCCGGAAATCTACGCCTTTGACTTTCACCGGACGATCTTTGACCAATGGACGTTTTCACCTGGTTGTGATAGGTCGGCCCATAGGAACACTTGAGAACAAGGTCTGGGACAAACCCACCATAAGATTCCCTTCGTGTCAACCCGACATGGCCGTTTCCTCCCTCCAAGTGACAACGGCATTGGCGTCCATGAAGGGTCACACTCCTGAGCCAGTTGCCTTTGCACCCGCCACCACAATCCTTGAAACAGTCTGATGAAGCAAACATGATTTAAGTTTGTTCAAATTTGAAACATAGTATAGCACATAATCCTTTCAAGATTCTGATAAAAAACCATATGAATTTCGTCAAAATCAATCCAAGTATCAATTACTTATGATTTTAATAAAGCAGAAGGACCTATATGCAAAAGTACAGGAGGCCACATTTCTAACATACTCAAAAACAAAAACAAACTGGATATTCATAATCTATGGAAAATTCTACCCTAAATCAATGTATAATTTGTGTATGTTTAAGTTTAGATAAGTTAGATTTAAACTAAACAAAATTTAACTTAAAAAATAAAAATAATTTAAAATAAAAACAAATAATATCTATGCCTACGGCCATGCCGTAGGCATAGTTCTCGGCCAGGGGTTGCCAGGAGGTGCCACGTGGCGGGGCTATGCCTACGGCAAGGATGGAAAACTATGCCTACGGCTTTGCCGTCGGCATAGATCTGCCACGTGGCAGCTCCTAGTAAAAAAATATAGATAATATCTATGCTGACGGCCGCCGTCAGGGCCGTCGGCATAGATTTGACGGCGTCAGCCCGCCGTTTGTCCCTGGGCCACCAGGGCCACATCTATGCCGACAGCCTAACTATGCCTACGGCCACCGTAGGCATAGATCGATATATGCCGACGGCCTAACTATGCCTACGGCTACCGTAGGCATAGATGGAGGTATGCCGACGGCTTCTCTATGCCGACGGCTTTTCCCAGGCCGTCTGCGTAGCTCGAGTTATGCCGACGGCCCCGACAAAAAGCCGTCGGCATAGATAAGGCCGTAGGCATATAGGGTTATTCCGGTAGTGAGCGGTTGCTACTTTTTCGAAGTAAATTTTAGATGTATATTTGTTTGCACCCTCTCATCTCACTCTGACTTCCTAACTATAAATGTTTACTTGGTGTATGTAAATATTGTTTCTCTCATTAACTACGGGGGTGAGGTGGTGGATCATATCAGAGCTCCAGCAAATTAAGCATCTTTTTTAGTGGAGATTAAGCAGATTATAATCGATTGCCTTTTGTTTAAAATTTAAAATTTTTTAATAGGTTTTAATCACATTTAATTTGTAAAATTGAAATAAATAAGAATAAAATACATACGTCTTTTTAGGTAATACAGATGCAAGCCAGCTATTCCATGAAGACGAATTGTTTTCCATTGACCGAAAATACATGGAAGGGAAGGAAAGACATACATCAGTAATGCTGAAAACATGTTCTTAAGACACACCTAGTTTTCTACAGGTGAATAGGTGTAAGAAGTTCTGGAAGTGAAAAGATAAACATGGAAAAGATGAAGTAATGGAAACATAGAAAACAAACTCACTACACCTATAGATAGCCAAACAGATGATCATGAGAACTGAGAAACCTAGGATTTCAACTCGATTCTCCGTTCCAGGCCCCAAACGGACAGAAATGAATGTACTAGATATAACACACACGCGATATTGATGATACTATCTAACAAGGAACCCTAGATTGGAGCCGCAGAAGAGAATTAGCTAACTTCGAACGTCCGCAGAACTCGAGAGGCTTGCTCATTAGCTAGGTAATTAAAGTGGAGTAACGCTCATGTTGGCAGCCGCCGCGGCCGCCGCAGCATAGAGACCATCCTTGAGAAGCATGTCTTCGGCGCCATCCTGCAGATCACAAACCGTTAATTCCTGCAATTAGTACAAAACTTCGCTCCGGTTTCAGAGCTACCGACATGCTGATGAATTAAGACCTGAAAGTGCAGTGGTAGATAGGCTAAAGTACCTGAGCCTTGAAGGTCCTCTTGAATCCCTGATCCGGCATGAGGCCGAAGTGGATGTGCGGGAAATGGGCCCACTGGTTGCATCAACAACATGCCAAGAAATGAGCAGGTTTGGATTAGCAAAAAGAAGCTTGTCGAAACAAATCTGAACAAACCCTATCTAGCTCCCATAGTCCCGTGCATGCATTGTAGTACTGGTATTTACTGTGTGGTTGCTTAAAGCACCGGTGCATGCACTGATGCTGCACAGAGCTCGCTCGGCATCTTGCTCGCAAGCGGCCGAACACAAGCTGTCCCTGTGTCCGTGCTGACACCGCGCGTAAGGCGACCGGTCAAATCAAGACGACACGCAAACAGCGCTATCTTGCTAGGAGCTACACCTCTCCTACTAGGTACTATGCACCAGCAGTAGCGTAGCGGAGGAGAGATTTTACATTCTTTGCGGCTGCGCTGAAGGCCTCGCGGTGGGTGATGTCCGGGTTGCCGGCCTTGATGCGCTGGATCTCATCCCTGTCGCAAATCGTCAGCATACAGCGTGAGAAAACGTACGCCAAGAACATGCATGCATGCATATGTACACAGAAACATAGATCGATCGATCGTTGCAAGATCTTACTTGATGAAGCGGTTGTAGGCGGAGGGAACTCGCTGACGCTTCTCCGGAGCTGCATAGACAAATTGGCATCGTAGATTCGGATCAGCACACGCAGGAAGTTATGAACGAATGGGTGTGCATGCTTTTACCTAGGTCGTTCCGCTACTATACATAACCACACCCACAGATCGGAGACAAGCATGGGTACCCATGATTGTATGTCTTGGTGTTATCTCTCCCATATTAATCTCATGTAACACTACGATATCAATTAACATGATCTCCTTTCCCTATCTTACTCATTTAACGCTGTAGTCGCACACAGCTAAAAAAAGGTATTTAGATTTTCTTTTCGATAAAAGGAAAAAAAGATATTTAGATGATCATGGAGTATAACGAATCCACTAAACTTCAAGGACATGACACTACTGAATACTGATCGAGGTGATAAGTATGTGCCTCATGTTGATAAGACCCTTAACCCTAAAAAAACAAAAACAAAGCAAAGCAACAAAGAATGTGCAGCAAATATCGTCAGACCGAGAGGAGTACATGGGGCAGCTTCGTCCCACGAACAGTGCGAGGTGAACGACATCCAAGCTCGTGGGCTGTTTGCTTTGACTAACGTATAGCTAGCAAATGAAAGAAGACCAATATAAAGAACCTGACAAGAAGAGCTGGTCCTTACGCCTGTTCGCCGATGGGGCGCTCTTTGCCGACTGCTCGGTTTCCTGCTGCGCAGGCTTGGCGGCAGGCATCGGCATCGCCGGCAGGTTGCTGGCGCAGCTGCTGTTGCTGCGGCCCGTGAAGCCGCTCAGGTTGGTGCTCGCCTGGTCCATCAGTAGGCTCGGCGTCTGGAACGCAACCTCGTCCTACGCCAAACAAGACCTAAGTACGCAGACACCGGTCGGTATATGGGCTCAAAAGTACAGATCGGAAGAACTTACCAAGAGGCCATGGGGGGAAGTAGGGGAAAGCAAGGAGTGGCCGAACTGGAGCTGGTTTGCCGGAGGCGCCGCGGGAGGGAGCAGGAGGGCGCGGAGGTTGACGGAGAGCAGGTTGGCGCAGTGGCCGCACCTCACCGTCACCGTCTTGAACAGGCTGCTGCACGGCACACCGACCTGCATGCGGGCATCAAACTTGATCACTCCTTACAAACTTACCAACCAGCAAGAAAGCTAAAAACAAGGAGAAACGAGGCTAGGATGTGATGCTAATATTTCAAGCAATTAGCAAGCGCCTGTCGGTAGGTGGACGGCACGTACCGCAAGGATGGTGTCGCAGCAGTTGCAGTGGACGTAGCAGAGCTGCTCGGTGGGGGACGGCGCGAGGTGGTCCAGGTTGAAGACAGCCGACGAGGAGGAGGACGACGACATTATGAATGTATGTAGTAGCAGCCGCTATGCCCTGAGTCTTCTGATCGATCGGCGGCAAGTAGCACCACTGCTACGGCTAAGTATGTGTGTGGGTGGCTTCTCGCTTTGTTCGAGCTCGAACGGATCGCAAGAAATTACCACTACAATGGAGAGATGAGTCGAGATTGAGGAAGCAGGGAATTGCGGGTGTGTAGAAAGGGGGATTTTATACGAGCGGGGCGGGGAGGGGAGGGGAGGGGAGGTAGAGATATCCTTTTGGTCCCCTTTGATTTGATGTGATGAGGTGATTTGATGTCTGGGTAGGTGGCTGCTCTAGCTTCCCTTCGGATTTGATTTGATGGACCTGCAGGATGGATGGATGCAGCTAAGCCTAATTCGAGAAAGCCGCGGATCTGTCTGTCGTTGCTCCTGATTTGAAAGCCGAAACAAAACAAAACAAAAACACGTAGTAGCTGCTAGTAGTAGTAGTACTACTACTGCATGTGGAACTTGCCGCGAGCAACGACGGAAAGGCAGGGGGCGACGAGGCGGTATGGGCCGGTGGTGGTGGAGGATGTAGCTCTGGACAAAGCGAGAAGAAGATGGGAATGAGGTGGGAGTGAGACAGAATGCCCGGGTGGGACTGCAGGTAAGTTTATACTGGGGGGTGGGGGTGGGAGCGAGCAGTGGGACGGAACGGGGTGCCGAGGCCAACGAGCGCTAGCTCCCTTCTTGCCTTGGCCTCTGTCTCCGCCCACAGCCGGGCGGGCATCTCGAGACTATTTATGACCGAAAAGGGGAATGAGTGGTGGGGATCGCCGGGCCCCGGCCGACTGTGGCGCGATGCGGCCGGTCTGCCCGGCCCGGCCGGCCACGACGCGTCCTCTCCCTCCCTCCCTCTACTAGCGCGATCGACATCTTCGAATTCCATGGCCGCGACCACGTACGTATGCGAGAGAGGGACACAGCTTCGATGCCTTAAAGGCACATGCCTTTGGGTCACTGACATGTGGGCCAGCCACCTGTTGGACCCACATGTCATAGACACAAAGGTAGGTGCCTTAAGGCACCGAAGCATTGTCCGCGAGAGAGATACACGGAGGGAGAGAGGAAACCCTGTAGCTGGCTACTCCTTCCTAGTAGCTCATTACTGCTCGGCTACACGTATAGTACGTCGATGCTGCTGCGTCGTACGTGTAGGGGCACGGGCTAGCTTGTGGAGCTATGGCGACGTGACACGAGCCGGTTTTTGATTTTGAGCACTCATGCACGCGCCTAGGGTACGTACGTACGTCGACTTTGCAAAGTAGGTGTACTAGCATGCATCGAGCGTGCTCGCGGGACACCGTATGACCCTTGTCTGGCTTCATTTTTCCGGGCAGGGAGAGGGAGCCGGGGTTTAAATGAAGCCGGCCCGGCCATCCGGGACAAAGATGCCTTTGCCAATACTATGCCCCCCCGTGTACTGTCGCCCGAGTTGAAGATATTGATTGATGTTCTAGCGGACACAGGCCGTACGTACGCGTACGTGCATGCATGCGTGCTTGTGAGATGTCTTTCCATGGATATTTAATTCTACTAGCAAATACGCATGTGCGTTGCAACAGGAGAAAATTAGCTCTGCATTCTCCTACTATAAAACATATAATGTACAAAACGCAAGAATAGGGAGATAAAAGAACTTTCCAGATTCTTGAGCACAAACGTTCACCGGTCTGTCCAAATTAGAATAATTATTGTGCAATATTGATTGAAAAATTAAAAAAAGTTTTCACAGTTCATTATCAAAGTTAGACAAAATTGCAAATTTCATAGCTTTACAAATTTTGCATTTTGGAAGTTTTTGTTCCGAGCATATATAGTGAATTGAGGAAACTATCACGGGCTCGACATGGCAATGGGTATCTTCAACCCGCGAACCCACTGGGTAAAAACGCTATTAGGGTAAGGGTTTGTGAAAAAAAAATTCCACGGGGTTATAAATAAATAGGAAAAAATTATACCCATCGGGTAAGCCGGGTACGGGTACAGGAAGGCCGTACCCATACCTGCGTGCCCGCCTATCCGCATACTCATATACTAGTTCTTTCTAACAGGTAGGTCTCATGTGCCATTCACTAAAGGATAAAAAACCGTTTTACCCTAGGATAACATAACTGCTAGTCTCGACAACCCAAAACCCCTCCCCTTACCCATGTGGATGATCTTGTTTAAATGTGTTGACCTTGTTTTGTGAACACACTACTTTGTCTCTGATTTTGTTGATCTTATGATATAGTCTCCTTCATTTGATCATTTCGAAGTAGGGGCTGCACAAGTGTCTTCAGTAAAATAAAAATAGAGAAAATTGCGTCCCTCTTGTTTGTCTTCTAATTAGAAAAAAGAAGAACATATGTGAATATTTCTCTAAAAAGTTCACTTATAGGTTACTCATTCATGAATGTGTTTGGACATTGTTTAGTGCCATGTGGTTCATGCTTATTGCTACCCACTTCGGAAAATTAATACCATTCTTTTGATTCCATCACACAACAAATCATGATATATATGTGCTGAGTTGCTAAAATGTGGTATATATGTTCTGAAATGTTGAAGTATACTTGCTGAAATGTTCTGTATATATATATGGAAATGCTGAAAAATACATGATGAAGTGTGAATTAGGTAAGGTGGCCGAGATGGATATCTTTACCTGTGGGTATGACCCGCACCCAGCCGGGTACGGGTATGGGAACGATTTGAAATCCGAGGTGTGGGTACGGGTACGGGTTTGGGCGAAAAATGTAGATTCACTGGCCTAATATCGATAGAAATAGGAGAACTCAAGTAGGTGAGAAGTTGGTGATCGAGAAAGACAGATCTTTGATAAAATCTTCTTCTCTAAATCTAGTTTTTTCCTTTTGAGATGTTCTCCATATCTAGTTTGTGTGGTGTGTTTGCGTCATCCTTCTAATCGTAAAATTTATAACAAAAATAAGATCCATGCACGGTGAGTGCACGTGCATGCTACGCCCGGCCTGTGCGTGGTGGATGCTGATTACTGGCTCCATCGTCCGATGATCGTTATAGGTGAGCGGTGGGATAGATGGCTACATCTTGTGCATAGGTTAATGGAGGTTAACCTTTCGGATGTACCAGACACTCTGCAATGGAAGCTTTCCAGGTCAGGAGTTTTCTCGGTTAAATCCATGTACATGGATTTGATTAATACCGGGACTATCCCGAGGACGGTTTATATTTGGAAAGTTAAGGTGCCGTTGAAAATAAAAGTGTTTATGTGGTTTGTGCATAAGGGTGTAATTCTTACTAAAGATAACTTAGCTAAGCGTAAGTGGGAAGGAAGTAAAAGATGTTGCTTTTGTGATCAGGATGAAACAATAGAGCACCTATTTATCACATGTCCGCTTGCTAAATTACTTTGGAGAACTATTCACGTTATGTTCAACATCATTCCACCTATCACGATATCACATTTGTTTGATAACTGGTTGGTTGGAGTGGAGGCAAAGTCCGCGGCACATATCCGAGTAGGAGCATGTGCATTACTTTGGGTTTTATGGAATTGTCGAAATGACGTTGCCTTTAACAGACAAACCATCACCAACTTTTTGCAGGTCATCTTCAGAGCGTCTACTTGGATCCGTACGTGGTCATTACTCAGCCGTGCGGACCACAGGGAGCATATGGATATTGCGTGCAGCCGATGGAAGATGGTTGCACGGGATACGTACAGCCGGTTTGGATGACGGTCCAATAATAGGATAGACGTTTAGTCTCCTAATCCTACTGTCGCCGGTTGTGGCTTTTATTTTTTGCCGGTTGTGGCTTTTATTTATTTCATAACACTTTTTGTTTTGTTTTGAGACTACTTATTGGAACCTTCGGGAACCTTTATTTTAGTAAATGGTTGTGTGCGTCAAGAGATGCAGAGGCCGGGGTACGCCCCTTTTTTGAGAAAAAAATCGTCCGATGATCGATCACATCTACGGATCCACAGACCGAGCATGCACGTACGCACCTGAGTCTCCACACACAGTGTTCCGCGCCCCATTCGAGCCCTGCGTGTGGGACCCAGCTGTCAGAAGGCCGCACATACATGGCTCGCCCGCCCGCCGGCCGGCTTTGGCTGTGCGTAGTGCATGCATCCGCGCGCGCGCGGTGTAAAGGGGGCTGACGTAAAGTGCATGCCAATCCCAGGCACATGACCTGGCTCGGCCGGCCACTACGCACGGGCTCGCGACGGAAATATCTTGTGACGCATGGTCGTGTACACGACACGACACGCCATGTCCAATGCCAAGAAGAATCAGCGGCTGGAGCCGGCCGGGGCAGACCAGGGTGGCGCGAGCTACAAAAGAATCTCATGGAGGCATGCACCGCGCACGACCAGGGCTACCTAGGTGGGTCTGACCGATCGATTCATCGATCGAAGCTGGCCTGTGGATTGCCGTGCACGGCGCACGTCGTTTTCACCGTGCGCATTTCCATGGTCGACCGCGTGATCGAGCCCCCTCCATCGCTGCAGCCAAACTGCAAAAGTGGTCTTGAGTGGGAAACCTGAGGTTTTGTCACTGGGAAAACGACCTTTGCCGAGCCAGCGTCATGGTCCTTGCACATCGGTGTTCGTTTCCATGAATATCAGATGCAGGGACTAGTAGCTTTCAGGATGTTTTCTTAGAACGGAGCCGCGGTCTTCGATCAGTATGGTCCTGTTCTGGAGAGATAGATGGATTCACGGTTTCGCGGTGAAGGACATTGCACCACTCATTCATGTTCAAGTGGACACACGCACGATTAACCGACGCACGGTGGAGGAAGGCCTATTAGATGGGCGCTGGCTACTCGACATCAGCGGAGATGTGAACTTTGTCGGCCACATGCAACTCATGCACCTCAACCTTGCGATAAGCACGATCAATCGTGACCTCGCCAGTGAAGACAGTTTCTCTTGGCCTGCTGATCCCTCAGGTGTGTACACGGCGAAATCCACATATAACCGGCTGTGTCAGGGCATTGAGAGGGCCCCCTATGCCACCTGCATTTGGAGAAGCTGGGCTATCCTTAAGTGTAAAATCTTTGCATGGTTGGCCGTGCAGCACCGGATTTGGACATCGGACAGAAGATCGAGGCATGGACTCCAAAATGACCCATCCGCTTGCTACACGTGTTTGCAAGACGAAGACAACACGGAGCACATTCTCATCCAGTGCGTCTACGCCAGGGAGGTGTGGCACTACATGTTTGAGGAGCTGAGCTTGAGGGGATCTATCCCCACTCACGCAGACACTTTATTAGATTGGTGGTTAACCACTAGAGCAAACTTCAGGAAAGGCCATAAGCGTGGTTTTGACACGGTGACCATTGCGACCATCTGGGCTCTTTGGAAGCAGCGTAACGCCAGAGTCTTTCATCGGCTCAACCAGCAGAAGACCGCGCTGGAATTGGCGCACGCCATTGTCACTGAGCTTAAGGATTGGAGGCTAGCGGGATTAGGAGGAGGAGGTTTTGGATCGTTTTGTGAGAGTGTAGGCATAGGCTAGATCATCGGGTGGCTAGGGTGTGCGTTTTTGCTTTGGAAGCTCTGCTTCCATTCTTGTATTGTGACACCTTCTTTCTTCTTCTATAAAATTAAGGTACGCTTTTGGCGTACTCTCAAAAAAAAAAGAACGGAGCCGCTTCCCCGGTCTTAAACTAAGGCCCTTAGGGCATTTTCAACAGTCTCTCAAATCATCTGCAAACATCCGGACCAACGTGTTTGGACTTTTTTTTATCTTTCAACACGGTGCCGCAAATATCCATGGACTCGAACACCTCTGATCCACTCAAATCTCCTCTTTCTGACCGCTTTTCTCCCACTATGTCTCACCCCTTCACTATATTCGCACCCTCCTAGCCTGACGCCGAGACTGTACCACTCCGGTCGCAGCCCAGGCCTTGGCAGACCTCCCCCCACCCCGCACCTGCCCGCCTTTGACTACGCTGCCGTCCACCCCGCATCTGTCCGCAGCCAGGTATGCTCCGCACCTGCCGACGTAATCCATGCTGGACACCACACCCGGCAAGTGTCCATCGTAATGCCATTGAGTCTTTGTTTTACGTTCTTGTTGTTTCGTTGAAGCAAGCACGATGGTGGGGTACTGGGTGATGGATGCTGAGTTGTGCGATGTGTGCTTGGCCAGAAGTGCGGACTTTGTAGGCATGAAGCAAGGGGCCATAGTGTTTTGGCTAAATGTGCATTCTTGACTTCATGGGCAAAAGCACTTCGCGCCTTACAACTTGCACTTGATTCATGATCACAATGTGAAGTCGCAAGAACATTGGTGGTACACCATCTCAAACTCTGCCATGAAGTATTGTGGTGAGATTACACGAGTGGAGAGAAGGTGGCTACCGAGCGCATCAATCACGGAGATCGTAAGTTTTGTCTCTTGTTACTTTACAGGTTGGTCAATTCATTAATTCACTCAAGTCATCAATCACTGAGATCGTAAGTTTTGCCTCTTGTTACTTTACAGGTTGGTCAGTTCATTAATTCACCCAAGTTCCATAATCATCACGTTGCATAGTCTGAATGTGCTGCCATTCTATACTAAAGAACGAATGGCAAACCATTCACGCTGATACATTGTTGGATGAAATTCAAGAGACACAGCGTCTAGATGACCAAGATCTACAGATACTGATGCATTGTTGGACTCGAGTAACCTTTGTTTTTTCTCTCTTTCTTTTTATTTTCTTCTTTAGTTGTGTGCATCCTGGATGTCTTTGCGACATTTTAGAGGTGCAAAGGCTCAGCGTAATTTTTATCTTCGTGATATTAATGTATTCCCCTCTTCCAAAAAGAATGTCGTGGGACCATGATGTGAGGTTAAAGGATGGACTATGTGTAGGGCATCTAGAGAAAAAAAAATCTATGTAGGTCCATTTTTGGAGAATTGGATTAACAACCAACAGCCATCCCGTTTCTTCTTTCTCCCCGAGCCGTCTGCCGAGTCTTTTTCCTCCTCTAGCTGCTCGATTATGGCTCGCACCACTGCTGTTGGGGAACGCAGTAATTTCAAAAATTTCCTACGATCACGCAAGATCTATCTATGTGATGCATAGCAACGAGAGGGGAGAGTGTGTCCACGTACCCTTGTAGACCGAAAGCGGAAACGTTTGAATAACGCGGTTGATGTAGTCGAACGTCTTCGCGATCCAACCGATCCAAGTACCGAACGTACGACACCTCCGCGTCCAGCTCGATGACGTCCCCCGTACTCTTGATCTAGTTGAGGCCGAGGGTGAGTTCCGTCAGCACGATGGTGCGGCGACGGTGATGATGATGCTACCGGCGCAGTGCTTCGCCTAAGCTCTACAATGGTATGATCGAGGTGTGCAACTGTGGAGGGGGCACCGCACATGGCTAAAAGATCAACCTGTGTGTCTATGGGGTGCCCCCTGGCCATGTATATAAAGGATGGAGGGAGGAGGAGGCCGGCCCTCGTAGGGCTCGCCCAAAGTGTGGAGTCCTACTAGGACTCCCTAGTCCTAGTAGGATTCCACCTCCCACATGGAATAGGAAAAGAGGAAGGGAGAAGGAGAAGGAAGGGAGAAGGAGAAGGAAGGAAGGGGCCGACCCCCTTCCCCAGTCCAATTCGGACCAGTCCATGGGGAAGGGGCGTGGCCACCCTTGAGGCCTTTCTTTCCTTTCCCGTATGGCCCATTAAGGCCCAATATGAATTCCCGTAACTCTCCGGTACTCCGAAAAATACCCGAATCACTCGGAACCTTCCCGATGTCCGAATATAGCCTTCCAATATATCGATCTTTACGTATCGACCATTTCGAAACTCCTCGTCATGTCCATGGTCTCAGCCGGGACTCCGGACTACTTTCGGTACATCAAATCACATAACTCATAATACAAATCGTCATCGAACGTTAAGCGTGCGGACCCTATGGGTTCGAGAACTATGTAGACATGACCGAGACACGTCTCAACCAATAGCGAAACCTGGATGCTCATATTGGTTCCTACATATTCTACAAATATCTTTATCAGTCAAACCGCATAGCAACATACGTTGTTCCCTTTGTCATCGGTATGTTACTTGCCCGAGATTCGATCATTGGTATCATCATACCTAGTTCAATCTCGTTACCGGTAAGTCTCTTTACTCGTTCCGTAATACTTCATCCGGCAACTAACTTATTAGTTACAATGCTTGCAAGGCTTATAGTGATGAGTATTACCGAGAGGGCCCAGAGATACCTCTCCGAAACACGGAGTGACAAATCCTAATCTCGATATATGCCAACCCAACAAACACCTTCAGAGACACCTATAGAGCACCTTTATAATCACCCTTTTACATTGTGACGTTTGGTAGCACACAAAGTGTTCCTCCTGTATTCGGGAGTTGCATAATCTCATAGTCTGAGGAACTTGTATAAGTCATGCATGAAGAAAGCAGTAGCAATGAAACTGACACGATCATAATGCTCAGTTAACAGATGGGTCATCATTCTCTTAATGATGTGATCCCGTTCATCAAATGACAGCACATGTCTATGGTTAGGAAACATAACCATCTTTGATAAACGAGCTAGTCAAGTAGAGCATACTAGGGACAATATGTTTTGTCTATGTATTACACATGTACTAAGTTTCCGGTTAATACAATTCTAGCATGAATAATAAAAATTTATCATGAAATAAGGAAATAAATAATAACTTTATTATTGCCTCTAGGGCATATTTCCTTCAGTCTCCCACTTGCACTAGAGTCAATAATGTAGTTCACATCGCCATGTGATTTAACACCAATACTTCACATCTGTATGTGATTAACACCCATACACTACTAGGGAAAACCTTATACACCGAACTTTAGCAACAGCGTGAGTCAAAAAACCATGCTAGTGCTAAGTAGCAGTAGCGCGTTGGCGAGAACTGCACTACAGATACAATTGTAGCAGTAGCGCGCCTAATGATAAACACGCTACTACTAAAATTCCCATTGCTTAGCCGATAGGCTACACATAGTAGTAGCGATCTACGGCGAACAGCGCTATCCCTACATGCTTTCTAGCAGCGCCTTTACGCAGAAAGGCGCCACTGATAAAGGAATTAAAATTAAATGAAAAGAAAATAGAAAAGTAAATGAAAATGAAATAAATAGAAATAGGAGAAAGGAAAAAATGTAATAAAAGTAAATGAAAAGGGGAAAGCAGAGAAAGGAGTAGTAGTAGCGCATATCCAGGAATGCGCTATAGCTAACTTAGTAGTAGCGCATTTCCCGGAAAGTGCTACTGCTGCGTTTGACTTAACCTACTGTTCGGTCTTCCCCACGGCCCCACGGCCACTTCCCCCAAATCCCAACTCCTCCGCTGTCGCCGTTGCCGTCGCCCGTCGGCCGCCGCGCGCTCTCCCGTCGCTCTCCGCACACCCTCGACGCCGCCCCCGACCCCGAATTCGACGCTACCCCCGACCCCAACATCGACGCCGCCCGCGACCTCGACGCCGCCCCCGACCCCGACCTCGACGCCGCCCTCCGGCGCGCTCCCGAGCCCCGACCCCGACCTCGACGCCGCCTGCCCCTCCCTCGCCGCAGGCACCCGAGGTGAGCACGCCTGCTCCTCCCTCTCCCCTACCTCTGCCTAGGGTTTTTCAAATTTTAATTGCATCAAATTAGTTTGGGTTCATCTATTGCATCAAATTTCGGATTATCCGCTACCACTTTCCACCCCTAGGTTCATCAAATTAGATGGTAATTAGGGCAGTAGTTCCTAGGTACTAATTAGTTACTAGTAAGAACTAGGTACTAATTATGTACTAGTTTATTTTTATTTATATAAGTTTATTTTTAGTAAGAACTAGTTGAATTAATAGTACTAGTTGAACATGTCACATTTGTCGTTATTTTTTTATAGTTAAAGCAATTTTCCCACATCGACGTCGACGATGCCTATCCCGCATCCTCATCGTCGACTCGACGGAGGACACCGCCTGCTTGACCAGATGGGCCATGTCCGGGACTAGGCTCCGTCGGGTTGGTACTCGGAGGCGCTACCTACCGGGGGGCGCAGCTTGGTGTGGAGTCAGCCCGTCGTTGACCCGAACCTTTTTTGGTGGCGGTCGCGTGGGCCAGTGATGGTCGAGAGGCTTGAGGACCCCGCGGAGGTGGTATGTCACCGTGTCAGCGAGGAGGACGCACACGTCCGTCGCTACTTAGTTGCGCTGGAGCACAGTTTCTCCAATACCTGGCAGGTTCTCTAGGGATCTCACTGGAGCTATGATCCTGTGATGGTTCCTTCTCTTTGGGTGTCCAGCGCCCGCGCCGATACCCGTTGTTCGCTAGGGTTTTAGTTGTATTCGTGATGTTATATGTATGATACTATTCAGGATGTATTAGTGATAATATTCAACGATGTACGGACGCAAGAGATGATTTACTTTTGGGATAATTAATTTGGTGGCCTCAGTTGTGTCCCACTGGGCAGGTTTACCCCTAGTTTTCGAAAACACTTGTTCCTGCCCAAACCACTTTGCTCCTCTTATGCTTTTGCCCTTTGACCGTTTGACCATCACTTTGAAAGCTTCATAAAAAATTCATACTAACTCCGAAAAATTCAAATAAGATATCAAAATGTTCAGAAAAACATCGCCTATATGCGCATGTCATTTGCATTCATGAAAAAAGTGTTGGACAGTCCCCATCTCAGTTTTAGCTCATATGATCTTAGCATGAATAGTAAAATCTAAAAAATTTCAAAAAATTCTAAAAAAATTTGGTGGCAAACTTTGACCAATGTTTTGAGTTCTTGCCAAGTTCCATAAGGAAATGGCATTCATGGAAGTCGTGGTAAAAAAACTAAATTTTGGAGCATTGATTTTTGTTTTTTTGCCACAACTTTCACGAATGATTCTTCATGCGCTTTACACCGATATGACCCAAACGGCAGTGCCACAAATATGTTGCACTCTCATTATCTACTTTGCATCTTTTGGCATCAGTATTATGAATATGTGTATCACTACGATCAAGATTCAATAGACCATCAGCATTGGGTGTATGACCATAGAAGGTTTTATTCATGTAAACAAAATAACAATTTATTCTCTGTCTTAGATGAATAATTGTATCGCAATAAACATGATCTAATCATATTTATGCTCAACGCAAACACCAAATACCATTTATTTAGGTTCGACACTAATCTCGAAAGTATAGGGAGTGTACGATGAGGATCATATTAATCTTGGAACGACTTCCAACATACATCATCACTTCATCCTCAACTAGTCTCTGTTTATTCTGTAACTCCTGTTTTGAGTTACTAATCTTAGCAACCGAACAAGTATCAAATACCCAGGGGCTACTATAAACACTTGTAAGGTACACATCAATAACCTGCATATATAATATACTCTTGTCCACTTTGCCATCCTTCTTATCCACCAAATATTCAGGGCATTTCCGCTTCTAGTGACCATTTCCTTTGCAGTAAAAGCACTCAGTTTCAGGCTTTGGTCTAGCTTTGGGCTTCTTCATGGGAGTGACAACTTGCTTGCCATTTTGCTTGAAATTCCCTTTCTTTCCCTTTGCCCTTTTCTTGAAACTAGTGGTATTGTCAATCATCAACACTTGATGCTCTTTCCTGATTTCTACCTTCGTCGATTTCAGCATCACGAAGAGCTCGGGAATCATTTTCGTCATCCCTTGCACACTATAGTTCATCACGAAGTTCTAGTAACTTGGTGATGGTGACTAGAGAACTCTGTCAATCACTATTTTATCTGGAAGATTAACTCCCACTTGATTCAAGCGATTGTAGTACCCAGACAATCTAAGCACTTGATCACTAGTTGAGCAATTCTCCTCCATCTTTTAGGCAAAGTACTTGTCAGAGGTCTCATACCTCTTGACATGGGCATGAATCTGAAATACCAATTTCAGTTCTTGGAACATCTCATATGTTCCGTGGTGTTCAAAACGTTTTTGAAGTCCCGGTTCTAAGCCATAAAGCATGGTACACTAAACTATCAAGCAATCATCATATTGAGCTAGCCAAACGTTCATAACGTCTGCATTTGCTCCTCCAAGAGGTCTATCACCTAGCGGTGCATCAAGGACATAATTCTTTTGTGCAGCAATGAGGATAAACATCAGATCATGGACCCAGTCTGCATCATTGCTACTATCATCTTTCAACTTAGTTTTCTCTAGGAACACATATAAAAACATAGGGAAGCAACAATGCGAGCTATTGATCTACAACATAATTTGCAAAATACTATCAGGACTAAGTTCATGATAAATTAAAGTTCAATTAATCATATTACTTAAGAACTCCCACTTAGATAGACATCCCTCTAATCATCTAAGTGATCACGTGATCCAAATCAAATAAACCATGTCCGATCATCACGTGAGATGGAGTAGTTTTCAATGGTGAACATCACTATGTTGATCATATCTACTATATGATTCACGCTCGACCTTTCGGTCTCAGTGTTCCGAGGCCATATCTGCATATGCTAGGATCGTCAAGTTTAACCCGAGTATTCCGCATGTGCAAAACTGGCTTGCACCCGTTGTATGTGAACCTAGAGCTTACCACACCCGATCATCATGTGGTGTATCAGCACGACGAACTGTAGCAACGGTGCATACTCAGGGAGAACACTTGTACCTTGAAATTTAGTAAGGGATCATCTTATAATGCTACTGACGTTCTAAGAAAAATAAGATGCATAAAGGATAAACATCACATGCAATCAAAATATGTGACATGATATGGCCATCATCATCTTGTGCTCATGATCTCCATCACCGAAGCATCGTCATGATCTCCACCGTCACCGGCGCGACATCTTGATCTCCATCGTGGCATCGTTGTCGTTTCGCCACCTATTGTTACTACGACTATTGCTACCGGTTAGTAATAAAGTAAAACAATTACATTGCATAAAATAAAGCGACAACCATATGGCTCCTTCCAGTTGCCGATAAATTTGTTACAAAACATGATCATCTCATAAAATAATTTATATCACATCATGCTTGACCATATCACATCACAGCAAGCCGTGCAAAAACAAGTTAGACGTCCTCTACTTTGTTGTTGCAAGTTTTACATGGCTGCTACGGGTTTCTAGCAAGAACCGTTCTTACCTATGCATCAAAACCACAATGATTTTTTGTCAAGTGTGCTGTTTTAACCTTCAACAAGGACCGAGTGTAGCCACACTCGATTCAACTAAAGTTGGAGAAACAGACACTCACCAGCCACCTATGTGCAAAGCACGTCGGTAGAACCAATCTCGCGTAAGTGTACACGTAATGTAGGTCTGAGCCGCTTCATCCAACAATACCGCCGAATCAAAGTATAACAAGCTGGTAAGCAGTATGACTATTATCACCCACAACTCTTTGTGTTCTACTTGTGTATATAACATCTACGCATAGACCTGGCTCGGATGTGACTGTTGGGGAACGCAGTAATTTCAAAAATTTCCTACGATCACGCAGGATCTATCTATGTGATGCATAGCAACGAGAGGGGAGAGTGTGTCCACGTACCCTCGTAGACCGAAAGCTGAAGCATTTCAATAACGCGGTTGATGTAGTCGAACATCTTCGCGACCCAACCAATCCAAGTACTGAACGTATGGCACCTCCGCGTTCAACACACGTTCAGCTCGATGACGTCCCTCGTACTCTTGATCTAGTTGAGGCCGAGGGTGAGTTCCGTCAGCACGACGGCGTGGCTACGGCGATAATGATGCTACCGGCACAGGGCTTCGCCTAAGCTCTGCAACAGTATGATCGAGGTGTGTAACTATGGAAGGGGCACCACACATGGCTAAAAGATCAACTTGTGTGTCTATGGGGTGCCCCCTGGCCACGTATATAAAGGATGGAGGGAGGAGGAGGCCGACCCTCATAGGGCGCGCCAAAACTGTGGAGTCCTACTAGGACTCCCTAGTCCTAGTAGGATTCCACCTCCCACATGGAATAGGAAAAGGGGAAGGGGGAAGGAGAAGGAAGGAAGGGGCTGGCCCCATTCCCTAGTCCAATTCGGACCAGTCCATGGGAAAGGGGCGCGGCCACCCTTAAGGCCTTTCTCTCCTTTCCCATATGGCTCATTAATGCCCAATAAGAATTCCCTCTCCGGTACTTCGAAAAATACCCGAATCACTCGGAATATAGCCTTCCAATATATCGCTCTTTACGTCTCGACCATTTTGAGACTCCTCGTCATGTCCATGATCTCATCCGGGACTCTGAACTACCTTAGGTACATCAAATCACATAACTCATAATACAAATCGTCATCGAAAGTTAAGCGTCCGGACCCTACGGGTTCGAGAACTATGTAGACATGACCGAGACACGTCTCCGATCAATAACCAATAGCGGAACCTGGATCCTCATAATGGTTCCTACATATTCTACAAAGATCTTTATCGGTCAAACCGCATAAGAACATACGTTGTTCCCTTTGTCATCGATATGTTACTTGCCCGAGATTCGATCATCGGTATCATCATACCTAGTTCAATCTCGTTACCGGCAAGTGTGTTTACTCGTTCCTTAATACTTCATCCCACAACTAACTTATTAGTTACAATGCTTGCAAGGCTTATAGTGATGAGTATTACCGAGAGGGCCCAGAGATACCTCTCCGAAACACGGAGTGACAAATCCTAATCTCGATATATGCCAACCCAACAAACACCTTCGGAGACACCTGTAGAGCATCTTTATAATCACCCTTTTACGTTGTGACGTCTGGTAGTACACAAAGTGTTCCTCCGGTATTCGGGAGTTGCATAATCTCATAGTCCGAGGAATTTGGATAAGTCATGAAGAAAGGAGTAGCAATGAAGCTGACACGATCATAATGCTAAGCTAACGAATGGGTCATGTCCATCACATCATTCTCCTAATGATGTGATCCCGTTCATCAAATGGCAACACATGTCTATGGTTAGGAAACATAACCATCTTTGATAAACGAGCTAGTCAAGTAGAGGCATACTAGGGACAATATGTTTTGTCTATGTATTCACACATGTATTAAGTTTCCAGTTAATACAATTCTAGCATAAATAATAAACATTTATCATGAAATAAGGAAATAAATAATAACTTTATTATTGCCTCTAGGGCATATTTACTCCAACTGCCTCTTCCCCCACTGCGACAACGCGGGTCTTGTTCCTCGTCCAACAATTAGCCTTCAAGCAACTCCTCCGAATGTGATAGCACACCTCACTACCTCTCTCCTAGTCATCCCTACCTTTGGAAAATTTTCTATCTAATTCGAGAAATCCCCCCTCCAACCCACAGTTGTCAATCCTTTGCCCGGCCTCCATCTAAGAAATAGCGAGCTGATTCATACATTTCTGTCTCTGGCTCGACCTCACCTATTATCCCATGTTTTCTCCTTCTTTGTCTCATTCCCGACTTAGACTCACCCGCGACCCTGCATCTGGCTTCTACTTGAGGCTACGCCCCCGAGTCGGCATTGGAGCATTGCCACACCCCCCTTCTTCTCCCCCAAAATTGACTTATGCCTATTATATTTTTCAGGCGAGATAGAAATGCAGGTTGCATCATATATCATTTGTAAACCGCCAGTTACTAAGCTATCTAGAAATTTCATAACCATGATCACTTTTCTCTGATGGCAACGTTCCTACCCGGTGTGGGACCATGAATCTTTGCAGCATGCACCACTATTGGAAATATGCCCTAGGGATAATAATAAAGTTGTTATTATTCTATTTCCATATCCATCTTTAAGTTTATATTTCCATAGTTGAATTGTGTTGATTCTTAAATGTGAGATTCAGAGGAAAACCTAGTTGCATATGTAGAATGATAAACACTAGACATATCCCTAGTCAGGACTCTGAACAAGCTCATTTAATATCTATAGTCATGTCTTCTTCATCACGGGAATAGTTAATGTAACAAGGATGCTAACAATAATGAGAACATATTTTTAGGGATGCCATGGTGTTGGATAGACCCAACTTATGAAATACTGCAAGATTGCGTTGTCAAAATGTTGTTGGTATTTTATCTTAATGTGTTAACGTTTACTTATGTCCTTATACCATGAGAATATCGTAGACATAGATATTCGATGGTTTCTTTAGGGTTGGCAAACATTACTGCATGACTGGGTAATTATAAGGTAACTCCCGGGAACAACACAAATACGTCAAGATGGGGATTTGCACCTCTAATAGGGGAGAGATACAGCTTGGGCCCACTCGGTATTACGGTGCCCAACATTGCCTGGCCAGGTATAGCAACAAAGAGTTAGTCAAGGGGATACCGGAATACGAAAATGAACACTAAGTACAAACCGGTAATGAGGATACCATCAAAGTCTTGCCTCGGGTATATAATGTATCGCAAGGCAAATGGGATTTATGTGGCAAAAATAGGTTTGCTCGATAGACATCTTTGATGCCATGTGGGGATTATTATCGCTATCCAGAACCCGTTAATAATTCTTGACCGAAAGGTGTTCTAGACATGTCCACATGTGCTCAAACATATAAGGTCCGATGCTTAATGACTAGTGGTATTTAGGAATTCTCTGAGATAATAGATAATGAAAGAGAGGGGCTCTGAAAGTGTTTCAGATGATCTCATTAGTGTTTGGGGAGGTCCCTAAGTGTCCTGGAGATGTCCGAAATGTGCCAGAATGTTCTAGAAAGTGATCGGAGATTTAGTAAGGGACCGAAAGGTTCTAGAATATTTTGGAAAGTTCTCAATGGGCCACCTCCTCACTTGCTTGGGAAGCAAGACATCCTAATGGGCCCAAGTCGGCCGAATGCCTATTTGCTCGGACGACAAGCAACCTCTAAAGAAGTCCTAGGAGGACTCCACCTCCTTGGGTTGGTCTACACACACACACACACACACACACATGTATGCACGCGCACACACACACACACACACACTAACATGCATGCACACGCACACACACACCTATAAGCTATTCTGCAACCTAAAGCAACCCGTCGTCACAACATAAGTTGAACTACACCATGTGCGCAGTTGAAACTTCTGCACATGCCTTCAAAAAGACGCTTGCAATTCGCTATTGGAAAGCCATGGACAAGACAATCATGATCTATGTTGAACATTTTCTCGAAACCTTCACGGTTTAAGAGTGGTTTCAAAAACCGCGTTTTCTCATACAAAAAAGTGGGGATCATATTTTCAAGCTTATTTTCAAACCGTCTATTCGAATTAGGAAAACAATATGGCATTGGGGAGTTGTTGCAAATGCACTCAATTTTCATGTAGAAAGCTTTCCCAAATACCTTATAGCTCAAAAGTAATTAAAAATGACAGATTTTTTTATTGAATGGACGTGATCATTTTTTGTGCTAATTCCTAAACGGTTCATCGGAATGATGCAAATGATATGCCACTTTTAAGCTTATGGAATTGCGCTCCTTTATAACGAAGAAAGTTTTTCTAATCTAAACCATTTATTAGTAATTTTAAGAAAAGATAGAAGTTTGACCAAGATTGTATTTTTGTGTTAACTTTAAACGGTTTATGTGAATTTATGAAATGATATGGCGTTGGAAAGCTGGAACAAATATGAAACGTTTTGGTATAGAATTTTCCCGCTAATTCCATATGGTTTAATATGGATAAAAACAGCAAAATCCATTTTGAAGGATTATTTTTTGAAAACTTTCTTGGAATACTAAATGGGGAACCTTTCCATGTAGAGTGTTTTCCCTAATTCCTAACCATATTTTATTAATTTAGAAAATAGTGAGATCGTTTGTGATGCATTACAGGTGAAAATAGGGTGCTCAATCGCACTCTATGTACACTTTGAGCTTTGTGTGCGCTTGTGTTTGAACTTCAATTTATTATGTGCTGCTTTTTAGCTGTACACCTAAACCATTCATGAGAGTTATGCAAATGATGACCCGTTGGAAAGCTATTGAAAATGTTCAAAATTTTCGTGTTCAACAATTTTTATTTGACTGCATGGTGGTCAAATAGCAATTCTAAGTACAGTAAAACTCATTTGGAATGGTGCATGCAAAATATATTAAGCATTAATAAAAACAAACCGCATGATATACCGTTGGGAAGATTTTGAATATGATCAACTTCTAAATGTAGATTGTTTTTCAAATTTGTCACTATTTATGAGTAGTTTCAAAAATAATAAAACATGATGTTAATGTTTTTTCGAACTTTTAAATGAGGAGTGGACTTCTCTTAACAGATTTTTTGAACTCAGGCAAGATGAATACGTGAATGTCAATCTGCAAATATTTTAGGGTTTTGTTTTTATTCTTTTACTCATATGAAATGCACTATGTGGAGTCGTTGAACAGCCAGGTGTATCACGTCTCAATTGCACTTGAGGTATTTTATTTATAACTCCTAGACATTGATCAGAATTGAGCAAACGACGTATAGTTGGAAAGCTATTGAAAGGTGCAACTTTTTCTTTAACAAACTTTTGAACCATTTGTGGGAATAAAGTGTACATATACCATTGGAAAGCTATTAAATAGGATAAACCTTTTCATGCATAGTATTTTTTTCAAATTTTCAAGGTTGAGGAGCATGTTTTAAAATACACACAAAAAAACATTATTATTATTTTCTTTTTGAACATGTAAATACATAGGGAACCTCTCCCACAAGAATTTTTGAACTATCCCTGGACAACCACGTGAACTTCTAGTAACAAAACTTCCATACCTTGACTTTTTGTTAGTTTATTTCTTATATGAAACACACTCCATGTACTTGTTCAACTATTATGTGTTTCACCTTTGGACCGCACTCTCGTAATTTTTTCATAACTCCAAGATAGTTTATCAAAATTTGAAAATGACATAATGGTTGAAAGCTATTGAAAATAGAGAACTATTTCATCTTGATTTTTTTTAAAAATTTCACAGTGTTTAGCGATCACTTTTTATATGGTAAATTCATTTTGAACGGTATACATAAAAGAATTTGAATCATTAATCTGAATAAATCATATAATATACCATTGGAAAGCTCTTGAATAGGGTAAACATTTTCACTAAAACACCTTTTCAGCAGGGGTGGGCCCAGGATTTCAAGAGTGTGTATTCGAAATTTCAAAGGCCATGTTTTTAAAGACTAAAGCCTTATTTGGTGTATATAATTGATTCTACTACGAGTCAATTATACAAATTGGCTAATGCATATAGATACAACGTAATATAATAGATTCATATAATTGATCATAACTTCAAATTGTTCACCATATAGAAATACTAGTCGTTCAACTTATGGAAGTGGGAGCATCAAAGATATATAGAGATAGAAAATAACAAATTTATAAAAAAAACTTATGAATTACAGGATAACTTTTTGATCCTCGATGCTTTGAAAATTAGTGATTAAGCCTTTTCCTTAACTTGCAAGAAAAAATATCTTTCGATAAATGTAACCAAGCAATCATTCAAGTATTTTTTCCGCATCTTTCTTCTTAGCTTCCTAACTATATTACGAAAAGCTAAGGAGCATGAGATACAGAGAGAAATCAACAACTAACATCTAATTAGTAAGATAAAATTTAGTTCAACTAAGAATCAACACGAGGAGCAATGCAGATGGCGTATGGAGTGCGTGAAAAAAATCTTTGATTGAGGGATCGTTTTTAAACATCAAGATCAACAACAAGTTCTACTTCCACATCATTATCATTATTAGGTTGAGCATCACCGTGAACATCATCATCATCATCATTACTAGATTCATGTTCATCACCAGACTGTGTTTCAGCATTAGAAATAGAAATACCATTTGGATTCTCACGTGTGTCTACAGTAGGTTCACTAGAGGCATGCAAAGTCCTATCATCTTTCTTTTTCTTTTTAGATGGACTAGGTGCATCAGTATTAATTCTTTGATAATCTTTCTCAATTATCTTAGGGTGACCTTTAGGATACAAGGGTTCCCAAGTCATTTTACCACCTCTAGTCATAACTCTAACAACATGATCATTCATCTTATTGTTCATATCATTAATAAATTCTTAACATCTTCAGATTTAATACCTTTTTCTTTCATAGATTGCGTTGCCTCTTGCATATCTTCAGGACTAAGAAATAGAATGCCTCTCTTCTTCGGAGTTGGTTTGGGTGGTGGTTCAGGAAGAGTCCAATCATTAGAATTCCTCAATATATTATTCCATAGTTCTTTACCTTGTTCAACAGTTCGTTCCCTGAAAACACAACTAGCACAACTATCTAGGTGGTCCCTAGAAGCATCGGTTAGTCAATTATAAAAGATATCAAATATTTTTTGTGAGAGGATGATTAGGCAAAGCATTAAGTAATTGGAGAAGCCTCCCCCAAGCTTGAGGGAGATTCTCTTCTTTAATTTGCACAAAGTTAATTATTTCCAGTAAAGTAGCTTGTTTCTTATGAGCAGGGAAGTATTTTTCAAAGAAGTAATATATAATATCCTAGGGACTACACACACAACCAGGAGCAAGAGAATTAAACCATATCTTAGCATCACCCTTTAATGAGAAAGGAACAACTTAAGAATATAGTAGTAGCGAATTTTTTCCTCATGAGAAAATAGGGTGGCTATATCATTTAGTTCAGTAAGATGAACCACAACAGTTTCAGATTCATAACCACAGAAAGGATCTGATTCAACCAAAGTAATTAACTCAGGATCAACAGAAAATTCATAATCCTTATCCGTAATAAAGATAGGTGAAGTAGCAAACTGAGGATCATATTTCATTCTAGCATTCAAAGATGTATCTTTCAACTTGACTAGTAATTTCTTAACATCATCTCTATCCTTAAAAACAAGAAAGTCCCTAGCTACCTCTCCGTCCATAACATAACCCTCAGGTATATCAGGAAATTCATATCTAGGAGAGCTAGGTCTAATAGGTGTTTTCAATAGATTCGTCAGTTTCAGTAATCTCATCAGTTTCAGCATTCTCACATTAGCTCTAGCAAGTTGTTCATAAAAAAAACACCTAGTGGCAGAGTCTTATTGATACGTCTCCGTCGTATCTATAATTTTTGATTGTTCCATGCCAATATTATTCAACTTTCATATACTTTTGGCAACTTTTTATACTATTTTAGGGACTAACATATTGATCCAGTGCCCAGTGCCAGTTCTTGTTTGGTGCATGTTTTATGTTTCGCAGAAACCCCATATCAAACGGAGTCCAACGGGATAAAAACGGACTGAGAATATTTTTGGAATATTTGTGATATTTGGGAAGAAGAATCAACGCGAGACGGTGCCCGAGGGGGCCACGAGGCAGGGGGCGCGCCCCAGGGGGCAGGCGTGCCCCTGACCCTCGTGGGGACCCCGTAAGGCGGTTGTTGCACTTCTTTTGCCGCAAGAAAGCTAATTTTTAGAAAAAATCATGGCGAAGGTTTCAATCCAATCGGAGTTACGGATCTCTGGATATATAAGAAACGGTGAAAGGGCAGTGTCGGTGTCAAAACCGGCGGATCTTGGGTAGGGGGTTCCGAACTGTGCGTCTAGGCGGATGGTAACAGGAGACAAGGGACACGATGTTTTTACCCAGGTTCGGGCCCTCTCGGTGGAGGTAAAACCCTACTCCTGCTTGATTGATATTGATGATATGGGTAGTACAAGAGTAGATCTACCACGAGATCAAGGAGGCTAAACCCTAGAAGCTAGCCTATGGTATGATTGTTGTTCGTCCTATGGACTAAAACCCTCCGGTTTATATAGACACCGGAGAGGGCTAGGGTTACACAGAGTCGGTTACAATGGTAGGAGATCTACATATCCGTATCACCAAGCTTGCCTTCCATGCCAAGGAAAGTCCCATCCGGACACGGGACGGAGTCTTCAATCTTGTATCTTCATAGTCTTGGAGTCCGGCCGACGGTGATAGTTCGGCTATCCGGAAACCCCCTAGTCCAGGACTCCCTTAGTAGCCCCCGAACTAGGCTTCAATGACGACGAGTCTAGCGCATAGATTGTCTTCGGCATTGTGTGGCAGGTTCTTCTCCAAATTCCATGTACTTGTCGAATAGTGTTCGGCTTCTTATAAATGCTGCGCTCCTTGGCTTCTGCGCCCAATAATGGCCATCTTCCACGTGTCGAACGAATGCGAAAAGCCAGGGTATTTTTACACTTTACCCCCTAGCTGCGCAAATGAGCTGCCTATAAAAAGAGACGAGGATCTAGATCCGAATCACACCATCCTCCTTCCGCGAGTATTCATCGGAGCGCCTCTGACAAAAATTTATTCCGTCATGGATAGTCGACGCGTCTCCTCTCGCGCTCCCAGCCCTCAGCCAGGAGATTGGGGGAGATGCTCAGTCCCGCATAGTGAGTTAGTGATGCTCCAAACCGAGGGATTTCTTCCCCCAGCCTTTATGGTTCCGGTTCGAGCCGGACTCGCCACCTACAAGGGCGGAAAGCAGGCGGAGAGTGTCCCCAATCCCTCCAAAGGAGAGAGGGTATGCCTCGTCCCTTATCTAATAAGAGGACTCGGATTTCCCATACACCCGTTTCTCCGGGGGCTCCTGGAGTTCTATGGCCTCCAGCTGCACCACCTTACGCCTGCCTCCATTCTGCACATCACGGGCTTCGTGGCCCTTTGCGAGCTGTTCTTGGGCGTCGAGGCTCATTTTGCGCCGTGGAAGAGATTATTCTGCCTCGTACCCCGTTCTCATGAGGGGTCAATATATCAAGTGGGTGGAGCGGAAATATGGCGCATCGCCGGGACCGGATATCTATCCGGAACCCCGAAGAAGGCGTCCGAAGACTGGCCTTTGGAATGGTTTTATATAGAAGACGCCCCGCTACCGGATCCAGTTCGGATCGGCCTCCCGGAGTTCAATAATGCTCCTCTGAAGAAATGCCTAAGTTGGCGTCCGCGGAGCCCTCAACGGGAGAATGATAGGGACGTCCAGTACCTGATGGGCCGAATAAGATAATTGGCTCATTCCGGATTGACCATGACTGGAGTCATGGCCACAAGCATTATGCGAGGGGTGCAGTCGCTCCAATATAGGGGCCACCCCATGTGGGATTTCAACGGGGAGGATGATGCCACCCGCCATGGCCGCAAGGGGCCGGGATCGGTCGCTGATCTGGTGAAGATCCTGTCCGTCCTGTGTAAAGGGGAGGAGGCGGACTTCCTCCGTGCCAGTCCATTGAATGGATTTTCCATGAACAACCCTCGAAGCTGGGTAAGCGGACACTTGTCTATCCGATCCATATTCCCAAAGTTAAGTGTCTCATTTTGTGATTTCGACGCAGGAACTGCGCCGGGCCGTAGAGGATATACACAGCCCGGCTCCACAACCCGAGGATCTAGAATGGTCCCTCGATCCGGCCTCCGAAGAGGATCCGGACATAAAGGTGGAGCTGATCGATGGGGTGTTCCACCAACTTAGCATCGACAGTGCTTTGGTCGCCATTACGGCCGACTACCCCAGAATATCTCCGGTTTCCCAGGTAACTGTGACCGAAGTCCTGATACCATTACCCATCCGTGCTTATCTCTGATTACCGTATACCAATGGTGTCCCACAGGAGGTGCCTTTGAGGCGGGAAGCCGAGCCTGCGGCGGCTGGCCAAGAAGGGGCAGCTCGGCCCAGCAGGCAGAAAAGAAGTGCGATGCGAATCGAGACGTCGCCGCAACGGTATGACGCGCCACCATGTTTCAAGGAAAGATTCCTGGAAGGCATATTAACGCTCGTGATTTTTTCAGGAGAAAGAGCGCTCGCCGGACTATGTCCGGAGAGGTTGCCAATCGAGCCTCCGCCCGCCAGGCTCCAACGCCAGGTCCGGAGGGGGAGGAGAACACAAGGTGCACGCCGGATGCTCCTCCAACGGAGGATGCCGACAGGCTGTCCGCCACCAGATGTGAGGTGGAGAGTGCCATGAATCACAGGCGCCGCCGGACAGTTCTTCGTGACGCGTGTTTCTCCCCGGAGGCATTGAATGCCTTCGATTCGGGAGATGCGCACCTCCATGCCGCTCAAGATAGTCTAGCCAGAGCCACGGAGTAGTATGTGAAAGACATACGGGTGAGTGAATTTTGACAGTTTATATATGCCAGTAGCCCCCGAGACTTGAAATAGTTAGAATAACTGATTTAAGGATCATTTGTTATGCAGGATCTTACAAAAAAGAATACCCAACTGTCCCGGGAGCTTCAAGAGTGCAAGGCCCAACTTGAGGCCGCACTAGCCGCCACAGGGGGAGCCACAGAGACCCCCTCCGGTAATATATACTTCGAAAGATAAGTAGTTTGTGAAGTGCGGCGTGTGTGTAAGTCTGACAATAATATTGGAGATGGCGCCGGACTAGATCCGGACAAGAAACATCTACTACGCTAGCTAAAGGCCGGCGAGAAGGTGCATACAAGGGTGCGGCAAGAGAAAAATAAGCTCCAAGATGCCAACACCCAGCTGGGCAAGGAACTAAAAGATGTTCGGGCCCAGCTGTCTGACTCCGTGAAGGAGAAACGGCGACTTCGTCACGACATTTATAGTAAGTGCTTGAGCGAACTTTTGAAAAAAAGAGTTGGCGAGGAAGTTGATTGACAGAAATATGTCTGCAGGTATGCTCACAGGTCGTCCTGCGGAGGAAATGCCCGGTTCAACGGGTGACCTACTTCCCAAGCTGTTGCAACTGCACGAACGAGTTCGGCAGGTGATGAGCGGAGTCGCCCAGGCCTTGTGGCCATCCATGTCCCTACCCGAGGGTCTTGGAGAGCTTGCGGAGAAGCTTCAGGGAGCACGATGACGCTTCCGGTTATGGAAGATATCGGCCTGCCGTCAAGGCGCCAGGGAGGCCTAGGCCATGGTGAAGACGCGGTATGCGAAGGCTGACCCAAACCACATGGCCGAGGTCGGACCTATGGGGCCTGATGGGAAGGAGATCCCTGTGAGCTTAGTGTACGGCCAAGTAGAGTTGGCCGCAAAGTATTCCCAGCGGGACTGTAAGCTAGACAGTTTATTAGATGGTATCGAAGAGGAATACAATCAGTCAGTTTGACTATGTAATTTAAAATGACATGTAAAATGCCTTTTAGCCGGATTGTAGATCGTTTGTCGTAGCGGACCTTTTCGCTTCAACCTCAGGACCCGACAGTCCGGAGTGTGTCCGAATACCCTTGCGGTTATAGAAAAAACCGAGGCATGCATGGAGACCAGGCGTAGGGGTCATTAGTGCTTTATCAGACAAGTGCCCAACTAGTTATGTCATATTACATGGTTAGTAAGAAACATCTTCCAGGGAGAATAGTTCCGTTAGGGGTTCCTTTCCCTGGGTGGAATGCCCTAAAGTGCATGTCCGGACTGCGAAAGGAGCAGGAAAGCATCTGGGGGCAGATAAATAAATAGGTAAGAAATCATCTTTCAATTCACCGACCGAATATTCCCTTAAGAACGCTAGCTTTTGGCTTCACCCAGTCTGAGGTACACATCCGGCTGACTCGGCAGTAACAATCGCAGAGGTGCTCCCTTTACCTCCTAGCCAAACAATCGGGAACGTAGGGGTAAGCACAGGAGCCAGGTAACCCAGCTTGGCCAAAACTTAAGTCATATCGATGCATATAATGGTGAATAAAAGGTACATGCGGAAGTGTGACACATGTGTTGGGCATAAAGCCCGTATAAATAAGCTTCTGTTAAAGAAGCCCCTAGGTATAATGAGTGCAAGTAGCATGTAAAGTGTGTGCGAACAACGTGCAGGCGAGCCTCTCAAAGGCTTGTGAGAAAAAAAGGGGGGAAAGAGGGAGAGAAATAAAACACAGTTAAAGTATAAAATATGGACGGGGGAAGGAGACGAACTCAGAGTCCGGCGCTAGGCGTGGAATCTTCGGAGACGGGATGCGTTCCATGGGTTTGGCTCGAGTCGGTTATCCGATGCGTTTCGCAGACGGTATGCTCCGCCGGTCAGGACTTGGTCGATGGTGAAGGTACCTTCCCATTTGGGCTTGAGTTTGTCCTTTTTCTTGTCCGGCAGGCGTAGAACTAGTTCGCCAACATTGTAAGTTTTGGCCCGTACTTCTCTACTTTGATATCTTCGAGCCTGCTGTTGATAGAATGCGGAACGAGCTTTTGCCACGTCGCGCTCTTCCTCTAAGGCGTCCAAACTGTCCTGCCGATCTAGCTCGACTTCTCTTTCTTCGTACATGCGCACGCGAGGTGAGTCATGAATTATGTCGCAGGGCAAATCTGCCTCTGCGCCGTATACCATAAAAAATGGTGTGCATCCGGTCGTGCAATTTGGCGTGGTCCGCAGCCCCCAGAGTACGGAGTCGAGCTCCTCTACCCAGTGCGTGTTAGATTCCTTAAGGGACCGCACTAGTCTGGGTTTGATGCCGCTCATGATTAGACCATTTGCTCGCTCCACTTGACCGTTAGTTTGAGGGTGTTAGACTGAAGCGTAGTCGAGCTTGATGCCCATGTTTTTGCACCAGAGTTTAACCTCGTCGGCCGTGAAATTCGTGCCGTTATCAATGATGATGCTATGGGGGACGTTGTAACGGTGTACTACCCCCGATATGAAGTCTATCACGGGTCCGGATTCGGCCGTGTTAACTGGCTTGGCCTCTATCCATTTGGTGAATTTATCCACCATGACCAATAGGTATTTTTGCTTGTGGGTTCCTCCTTTAAGGGGTCCAACCATGTCAAGCCCCCAGACCGCGAACGGCCAGGTAATTGGTATATTTTTGAGGGTGGTGGGTGGCATGTGGCTTTGATTAGCAAAGAGCTGGCAACCGACGCATCGTTAGACTAAGTCCTGTGCATCTGCTCGGGCCGTCGACCAATAAAATCCTGTACGGAAGGCCTTGCCTACAAGGACCCGGGCTGCGGCGTGGTGCCCACCAAGTCCGGCATGAATTTCAGCCAGAAGATTTCACCCTTCCTCTTCGGAGATACACCTTTGAAGGACTCCCGTTGTGCTTTTCTTATAAAGCTCTCCCTCGTGGACTTTATAGGCTTTAGATCGCCGTACTATGCAGCGGGCCTCGTTTTGGTCCTCAGGGAGTTCCTGCCTAGTTAAGTAGGCTAGGAATGGCTCGGCCCACGGGGCAATAACTGCCATTATTTCGTGGGATGAAGGTGTTATTTCGTTGGCAGAACCACCGATTATGTCAGAATGTCCGGTGTTGGGCGGTGCGGTTGGGTCTGCATTGTTGTTTCCGGACTCCCCTTCCCATAGTACGGATGGCTCGAAAAGCCGCCCCAGGAAGATTTTGGGAGGGATGGCATTGCGCTTTGCGCCGATGCGTGCCAATACGTCCGCCGCCTGGTTATTATCCGAGGCTATATGGTGAAATTCGAGCCCTTCGAACTGAGCTGACATTTTTAAGACGGCGTTACGGTAAGCTGCCATTTTCGGACCCTTGGCGTCAAAGTCTCCATTTATTTGGGATATTGCGAGGTTTGAATCCCCGCGAACCTCTAGGCGCTGAATGCCCATGGAGACTGCCATCCGGAGACCATGTAGAAGGGCCTCGTATTCGGCTGCGTTGTTGGAGTCCGTGTACATTATCTGGAGTACGTATTGGACTGTATCTTCGGTTGGGGACGTCAGGATGATGCCAGCCCCCAGGCCAGCCAACATTTTGGAGCCATCGAAGTGCATGATCCAATTGGAATATGCGCCGTACTCTTTAGGGAGTTCGGCTTCAGTCCATTCAGCGATGAAGTCAGCCAAAACTTGTGACTTGATAGCTCGCTGTGGCTTATAGGTTATGTTGAATGGGAGGAGCTCGATGGCCCATTTTGCAATCCGTCCAGTTGCGTCGCGGTTGTTTATAATGTCATTAAGGGGTACTTCGGAGGCTACTGTTATCGAACACTCTTGAAAGTAGTGTCGCAGCTTCCGGGATGCCATGAACACCGCGTATGCTATCTTTTGATAATGTGGGTACCGGGACTTGCATGGAGTTAGGACAGTGGACACGTAGTAAACTGGTTTTTGAAGAGGGAACTTGTGTCCGTCCGTTTCTCGTTCGACGACGAGCACAGCGCTTTCAACTTGATGTGTTGCCGCGATATATAATAACATCGGTTCGCCCAAATTGGGCGCGGCCAGGACCGGATTTGTTGCCAATATGGCTTTGATTTCTTCGAGTCCGGCCGTGGCGGCATCCGTCCACTCGAAGTGTTCGGTGCACCGGAGGAGGCGATAAAGGGGTAATGCCTTTTCTCCTAAGCGGGAGATAAAGCGGCTTAGAGCCGCCACGCATCCAGTCAATTTTTGTATTTGCTTGAGGTCTTTTGGGATATCCAATTGTGACAGAGCTCGGATCTTGGCTGGGTTTGCTTCTATTCCTCTACCGGATACAATGAAGCCGAAGAGCTTTCCGGCTGGTACGCCGAAAACACATTTTTCCGGGTTGAGCTTAATGTCGTATGTTTGGAGATTGTCGAATGTGAGCCTCAAGTCGTCTACTAGAGTTTCGACATGCTTGGATTTGACGACCACATCATCTACGTATGCCTCCACTGTTTTGCCGATCTGGTTTGCCAGACATGTCTGAATCATGCGCTGATATGTTGCGCCGGCGTTTTTGAGCCTGAAGGGCATTATGTTGAAGCAGAATGGTCCATATGGAGTGATGAATGCCATTGCGGCTTGGTCTGGCTCTGCCATATTGATTTGGTGGTAGCCGGACTATGCGTCGAGAAAGCACAATGAATCGTGCCTTGCAGTAGCGTCGATGATTTGATCGATGCAGGGGAGGGGGAATGGATCCTTTGGGCAAGCCTTGTTAAGGTCCTTGAAGTCGACACACAGGCGCCAGGATTTGTCCTTCTTTGGTACCATTACGAGGTTTGCTAGACAGTCTGGATGTTTTATGTCTCTGATGAATCTGGCCTCTAATAGCTTGGCTAGCTCCTCTCCCATTGCCTGTCTCTTGGGTTCGGAAAATCGCCGAAGAGCCTGTTTGACTTGCTTGAATCCTTTTAGGATTATTAGGCTGTGCTCGGCCAGCCGTCGTGGGATTCCTGGCATGTCTGAAGGGTGCCAGGAAAAAATGTCCCAATTTTCCCGTAGGAATTCTCGTAGTGCGGCGTCTACCTCAGGGTTTAATTGTGCCCCAATGGAGGCCGTCGTTGGATGGACTTGGAATTTGACTATTTCGTCCGCTGGCTTAAAAGAGGTGGACTTGGATCTTTTATCGAGTATCACATCATCCCTGTTCACCGTGGAGCGCAGCGCAGTGAGTCCCTCGGTCGCCAGGGCTTCGGATAGTGCGTCTAGGGCTAGTGCAGCTGTCTTATTTTTGGCGCAGAGTGCTATGTCCGGATCATTGGCAAGAGTGATGATTCCGTTGGGCCCGTGCATTTTTAGCTTCATGTACCCGTAATGGGGTATAGCTTGAAAAATTGTGAATGCCTCTCATCCTAATAAAGCGTGATATCCGCTACTGAATGGGGCCACTTGGAACGTGACCTCCTCGGACCTGTAATTGTCCGGCGAACCGAACACCACATCCAGTGTGATTTTTCTTGTGCAGCATGCTTCCCGTCTAGGGATTATTCCCCTAAAGGTTGTGCTGCTTCGCTCGATGCGGCTCCAGTCTATTTCCATTTTTCGAAGAGTTTCCTTGTAAATGAGGTTTAATCCGCTGCCTCCGTCCATGAGTACCTTAGTAAGGCGAAAGCCATCCACTATTGGGCTGAGAACCAATGCGGCTGGTGCCCGGGCTGTTCGGAATTTAGGTTCGTCACTGACATTGAAGGTAATAGCCATGTCACTCCATGGATTTATTGTTGCTACTTGGTAGACTTCGGCAAGGCTGCGGACTGTTCGTTTCCCCATATTATTTGATGCGAAAGTCTCGAATACTGTTGATACCGTACTGGTATTGCTGGGCTGGTTCTCTGGAGCTAGAAGCTCTTCACCACTTTTGGCCACCTGCCGTAGTATCCAACATGCTCGAAGGCTATGAGTTGGAGTGGCGCCCTCTGTGCTATGAATTTTGCAGGGTCCACTGAGCCATCCCTCCAGTACGGTTCCGTGCCCTTTAGGTTTTTTTTGCCTTTTGGTATGTAACCCAAGTGCCTGACGATGATGCACCCTTTTATTTCGGACTAGGGTTGTATTCGGAGCCGGATTATCCCAAAAGTTGGTTTCGGTTTTCCAGGCGCTCTCCATCGCAAAGTACTTTCGTACTATGGACGCCAAGTCGGCAAAGCGTGTAATTTCGCGACGGCTTATGGCGTTTAGGATTCCCTTGTCCGTGCAGTTATTGAAGAAGAGTAAGATTGCGTCTTCCTCGCGGCAGTCCTTTATCCTGTCCATAACCAGGAGGAATCAGGCCCAATAATGGTGTACTGTTTCAGCGGGCTCTTGCCGGATTCGGGATAGATTGCTTACGTTTGGGTGGGCAGGTGGAATTAAATTCGGAACCCCGTCCAATCTAAGACTCAAAGGCCGAAAAGTTTCCGAACTTGGAAGCTTGAGTTTTTGGATATTGTCCAATGAGTCCAGCCCGCTGCCTGACTTTAGGTTCAGGACTTGATCGACGTCCGTCCCTCCGTGGGAATCCGGCATGGAGGGGTCGGGAATCTGGACATAGCTTGTCCTTAATATAGAAGAAGAGCCGCCGTGCTGTTCCTCCACCACAGAAACATGGTGGGTAGCTTGGGGAGAGTTGATCTCTCTCAGATCGGTTTTAGGCCCAATCTGATCGTAGTCTGTAGCGACTCCCAGGGCAGCGATGCGATCCAAGAGCTCGTTTAAGGAGGAGAGCTCCATCGGATCTAGCTGCTCGGTGAGTTCCGAGTTGACGTGAAGATCGCTTTTGATGACCCGAGAAGCCATCGTCGGCGCGGCGGCCGAACAGGTGGTCATAAGAAAACTGCCTAGCCGGATAGTTTGGCCGATGGCCAAAGCTCCTTTAGCAATGGTGCCGTATTTAAAGACGGGACGAGGCATCCTTCCTGATGGTGACGGCACAGAGCAACTCTCAATGAAAGCACCAATGTCGGTGTCAAAACTGGCGGATCTCGGGTAGGGGTCCCGAACTGTGCGTCTAGGCGGATGGTAACAGGAGACAAGGGACACGATGTTTTTACCCAGGTTCGAGCCCTCTCGGTGGAGGTAAAACCCTACTCCTGCTTGATTGATATTGATGATATGGGTAGTACAAGAGTAGATCTACCACGAGATCAAGGAGGCTAAACCCTTGAAGCTATCCTATGGTATGATTGTTGTTCGTCCTACGGACTAAAACCCTCCGGTTTATATAGACATCGGAGAGGGCTAGGGTTACACAGAGTCCGTTACAATGGTAGGAGATCTACATATCCGTATCGCCAAGCTTGCCTTCCACGCCAAGGAAAGTCCCATCCGGACACGGGACGGAGTCTTCAATCTTGTATCTTCATAGTCTTGGAGTCCAGCCGACTGTGATAGTTCGGCTATCCAGACACCCCCTAGTCCAGGACTCCCTCAGGCAGAATCTGAGAGCGCAGAAACAGAGAGAGACAGATCCAATCTCGGAGGGGCTCTCGCCCCTCCCACGCCATGGGGACCATGGACCAGAGGGGAAACCCTTCTCCCATCTAGGGAGAAGGTCAAGGAAGAAGAAGAAGAAGGGTGGCTCTCTCCCCCTTGCTTCTGGTGGCGCCGGAACGCTGCCGGGGGCCATCATCATCACCGCGATCTACACCAACACCACCGTCATGTTCACCAACATCTCCATCACCATCCCCCATATATATTTAGCGGACCACTCTCCCGCAACCCGCTGTAACCTCTACTTGAACATGCTTTATGCTTCATATTATTATCCAATGATGTGTTGCCATCCTATGATGTCTGAGTAGATTTTCGTTGTCCTATCGGTGGTTGCTGAATTGCTATGATTCATTTATTTGCTTTTTGTTATGTTGCTGTCCTATGGTGCTCTCCGTGTCGCGCAAGCGTGAGGGATTCCCGCTGTAGGGTGTTGCAATACGCTCATGATTTGCTTATAATGGGTTGCTTGAGTGACAGAAGCATAAACGCGAGTAAGGGGGTTGTGCCGTATGGGATAAAGGGGACTTGATGCTTTGATGCTATGGTTGGGTTTTACCTTAATGATCTTTAGTAGTTGCATATGCTTGCTAGAGTTCCAATCATAAGTGCATATGATCCAAGAAGCGAAAGTATGTTAGCTTATGCCTCTCCCACATTAAACTTTCTATCGGTCTAGTAAAGTATTCAATTGCTTAGGGACAATTTCACAACTCCTACCACCAGTTTTCCACACTGGCTATATTTACTTTATTGCTTCTTTATCTAAACAGCCCCTAGTTTATATTTACGTGCTCTTTATATTCTTGCACACCTATCCAACAACACCTACAAAATCCTTCTAGTTTCATACTTGTTCTAGGTAAAGCGAACGTTAAGAGTGCGTAGAGTTGTATCGATGGTCGACAGAACTTGAGGGAATATTTGTTCTACCTTTAGCTCCTCGTTGGGTTTGACACTCTTACTTATCGAGCGAGCGGAGCTGAAAACGAAGACGAAAGATTTTGCCAAAAATGCGGGGTAGAATTTGTAGATTCTCGGATACAAAGATATCAAATGGGATACATCAAATTCGCATGTCCCGTGACTCAGTGTGGTATTTGAAAGGTCTTCCTAGTTATATCGCGAATCTTTTAGATAAACCTATTAAGAAGTTGGAGGGCCTAGTATACGGCGATTTCTCTTTTGCTAAGCCCAGCACTAAAAAACCCACTTTTTTACGATTACGAGGTTTATTCGAAGAGGAAATTGCATCCTGTAACCACAGCATTTCTCCCTTTTTTTCTACCCCAGGCTTTGCAACATTTCGAAATCGGGAAATTGCGACAGGAGCAGGTGCTATTAGAGAACAATTAGCAGATTTGGATTTGCGAATTATTATAGAGAATTGTTTGGTCGAATGGAAGGAATTAGAAGATGAGGGGTATAGTGTAGTTGAGTGGGAAGATAGAATTGATCCCCTATACTTCTGGGTTATCGAGACCTTTTTCTGGCACCGTTGCGGGGGAGTCATAGCGTGGGGTGAATATTCTCGTGTGTGCTTGTTTGCTTTATCACTAAGTAATTTTTATTTGTTGTTCTAAGTTGTTCTCTATCTTCAGTTATGGATATGGAACACGAAATACCAAAAAATTAGGTGTACTTGCTTCTCATGGAGATGGGGAACCTCCTAAAACCCTCGATGCTCATTATGTGAAAGATATTATGTAGTACTTTGATAATCCCGAGAAAACCCCATTCAATTATGTTATGGGAGATACGTTGGTTCAACGTGAATACTTTTGGGATTATCGCTTGACACAAAAAGGAAACTATTATGGGATCAAATTCATATGTTGCATTGGTATGCTCGTCAACTATGCTTGAGATATGTTATACTTGTTGCTCTAGGATGAAGGCTCCACACCTTCCCTTTTCATGCAAATTTAATGATAATAAAACCTTAGCTTCTTATGCTAATGGTATATATGATTACTATGATGTGGAACAAATAGAAGAATCCATTGCTTTTATGGGTGCTTATGAAATTGAATCTTTGTTTAAAGAGTGTGAAAATCTTGATGATGCTGTTTACAGACCTGAAAATTATGCTATACTTAAATATTGCTATGAGAATTATGAATTCAGTTCCGATATTGATGCATTTATTGAGGAACTCTCTGCTGTCCAAGAAGAGACTAATATTTTGCAGGAATCTATGGAAGAAGAAATTCGTGAAACAGTGAGCTCATTGGATGAAAAAGATGATGAGGAGAGCGAAGAACAAAGGGAGGAAGAAAGGATTACCTACCCGTGCCCACCTTCTAATGATAGTAACTCTTCAACTCATACATTGTTTAACTTCCATTCGTGCTTACCAAAGGATGATTACTATGATGATTGTTATGATCCCGTTGATTCTCTTGAAATATCCCTTTTTGATGATGCTTGCTATGCTTGTGGCCAAGATGCCAATATGAATTATGCTTATGGAGATGAACTTTCTATAGTTCCTTATGTTAAACATGAAATTGTTGCTATTGCACCCACACATGATAGTCCTATTATCTTTTTGAATTCTCCAAACTAAACTATATCAGAGAAGTTTGTGCTTTTTAAGGATTATATTGATGGGTTGCCTTTTACCATTGCACATGATAATTTTGATGAATGTGATATGCATGTGCTTGCTGCTTCTACTTGCAATTATTATGAGATAGGAACTATATCTCCACCTCTCTATGTTTCCAATATGATAAAATTGCAAGAAACTGCTTATACTATGCATTGGCCTTTACTTGGTGTGCATGAATTGTTCTTTTATGACATGCTGATGCATAGGAAGAGAATTAGACTTCGTTGTTGCTTGATATATGTTACTTTGTGTTCACTACTAAATTACAAATCATTGTTAATTAAAATTGGCTTTGATGTACCTTGGGATGGGGGTGGATCCATTACTTGAGAACTTTATGCCTAGCTTAATGGCTTTAAAGTAAGCGCTGCCAGGGAGACAACCTGAAAGTTTTAGAGAGTCATTTATTTCTGTTGAGTGCTTTTATATAGTCTAAAAACAAAAAAATAAAGAGGGGAACCCAAAACTTTTCAAAAAGGAAAGTGAAAGTGAGAGAGGCAAGCATTGTTGAAGTGGGGAGGGGGGCTCCTTGAACTTTGTTCATGCTCACGGAAACTTTGTGAATCTTGATTACAGAAAATTTTCATCAAAAATAATTATTCCCTTGTACAATTCCATTGTATTATAAAAATAATGTGCTAAGGTTTGCCTTTAGGATGTTTACAATGCTTGTTGGTTTGTACGGTGCAGGATAGAAACTTTGGCTGTAGTGTGCGATTTTACATTTTTTACAGAAACGTCAAACGGTTATGAAACTTTTTGCACTGTCTTTCTATGAATTTTTTTTATTTTTCCTAATTTTGGTAGAATGTTTGGAGTATCAGAAGTATGGTGAATGTTCAGATTACTACAGACTGTTCAGTTTTTGATAGATTCTGTTTTTGATGCATAGTTTACTTGTTTTGATGAAACTATCAATTTCTATCAGTGGATTAAGCCATGGAAAAGCTATATTACAGTAGAAACAATGCAAAAACAAAATATAAATTGGTTTGCAAAAGTACTTAGAGTAGTGATTTGCTTTATTATACTAACGGATCTTACCGAGTCTTCTGTTGAAGTTTTGTGTGGATGAAGTGTTTGATCGAGGAGGTTGTCGGTGTCAAAACCGGCGGATCTCGGGTAGGGGGTCCCAATCTATGCATCTAAGGCTAATGGTAACAGGAGGCAAGGGACACGATGTTTTACCCAGGTTCGGGCCCTCTCAATGGAGGTAAAACCCTACTTCCTGCTTGATTGATATTGATGATATGGGTATTACAAGAGTTGATCTACCACGAGATTGTAGAGGCTAAACCCTAGAAGCTAGCATATGATGATTATGATTCTGCCTCTAAGGACTAAACTCTCCGGTTCATATAGTCACCGGAGAGGGCTAGGGTTTACATGGAGTCGGTTACAAAGAAGGAAACATCATATCCGGATCGCCAAGCTTGTCTTCCACGCAAAGGAGAGTCCCATCCGGACACGGGACAAAGTCTTGAGTCATGTATCTTCACGGTCTAACAGTCCGGCCAAAGTTTATAGTCCGGCTGTCCGGATACCCCCTAATCCAGGACTCCCTTAGTTGCCCGTGAACCAGGCTTCAATGTCGATGAGTCCGGCGCGCAGTTCTGTCTTCGGCATTGCAAGGCGGGTTCCATCTCCGAATACTCCATAGTCACTACCGAACACTTAGATCGTGTCCGGATCTACAAGATGATCTTCACATACCACCATAGAGAGAATGATATTTCACAAGTTAATCTGCTGATAGCGTTAGACAAAGTGACATGACACTACGGTTGAGTCATTATTCGAACCGTTCTCCCACAACCAGCCTCAGCGCATATCGCGATGCGGTTTCCTCTACACGTCTTGTCGAAGCAGAGATCGTGTCCCCTTATTGCGGGATTCTCATCAATACGGGTATGGGTAGCTCAAATGCACCGCTAATTGCGGCAAGTGGAGAACGAGCGGGTTCTACCAGGCAGGTGGGGAGGCGCAAAAGCTTTTACCGCCTCTATAAAGAGATAAGGTCTCTTCCTTTTTACCCACGCCTTTTCCCTCTGCTAGTCCATTCCCCTCTGCTCGAGCCCTAGCACCCAAGCATTCTTCTTCTCCACCGAAGAGAGGTCCTCCGAAGATGTCCAGGTCTGGAGCAGGAGGCAAATGGATGGCCTCTACCATCCAGGAAAGGGATATCAAAATGCTCCGAGAGGCCGGGTACTTGGCCAAGAAAATCGGCCACCGTCTTCCACCTGCGGGACAGATCGTCCCCACTCCGGAGCCCCACGAGAGGGTCATGTTCTTCCTCATTTCATCCGCGGGATTGGGTTTCCCCTTCACCCATTTGTTCGCGACGTCATGTATTATTACGGGATCGATTGTCATGATATGTCTCCCAATTCTTTCCTTAACATTTCGACGTTCATCGTCGTATGTGAGGCATTTCTTCGTATTTCACCCCACTTCAGCTTATGGCTGAAAATCTTTAACATGAAGCCCAAGGTGGTGAATGGCGAGCACGCCGAATGCGGCGGTGCCATGGTGAGCAAGATGCCCAAGGTCGTATGGCCGACGGGCATCTTCAATGATTCCGTCAAGGAGTGGCAGCAGCAGTTGTTCTATATCGCCGAACCGCGTGGTAAAAAGTGGGCCGCTGCTCCTGAATTCAGATCTGCAGCTCCACTGCGGCTCACGTCCTGGCCCGAGAAGGGCCTGAACTGGTCCTCATCTGACAAGCTTTCAGTGCTCCAAGCGCGCGTCCAGAGCGTGGTCGACAAGGACGTCAAACTCGTCAACGTAGTCCACGTGATGTTAGTTCGCCTGGTTCTCCCTTGCCAGCATCGAGCCTGCAATTTGTGGGAATACGACCCGGCCAAACACCAGACCCTACGGGAGCTCTATGGCTCCTCCCACAAGGATATCTGGAAGGTGCTCTTCAAGTCCGGAAACCATGGCCGGGCTCCACCGAGGACCGCGAGTATGAACTATCCCGCTCTGCAAGTCCGGTAAGTCATTGTTGTGCTCTGTCCATCCGTGTTTTGGCCGGCATATCCCGAGGGAGGCGCACTTATCATGCTTTCTACAATAATCCCAGGAATGGACAAAAAAGGTGGAGCGGATACACTATCCGGCCCCACTGCTGGAGGAACCGGCCGGACCTCTTCTGACGAAGATGCTGGTCCCAGCGCCTTACGAGGCGCCGAAGAAAGAGGCCTCCAAGAAGGTCAAGAAGACCCGGAGCGGCCTTCGTCGTCGTGATGCTTCAGACGCAAAATCCGAGGATTCCAGCGACCATCCTTCCTTCGAAGATGAAGAGGAGGAGGAAGAAGACGAGTCCCCCGCAGGGGGAGGGAAGAAAAGGACGGCCTCCTTATCCCTGGAGGCCTAATCGCCAAAGAGGAAGGTTCCCTCCCCGAGGCATCCACCACGGCTGCTGATAGCATCCTGGAGTGGGATCCCAGGGCCCAGTCCCTGGTAAACTCGTAAGTATATGAAACCCGCACACACCTACGTGCCCGAGGTCATCAGGATGTAGTAGTTTTAACTGTCGCCACATTTTGTATTGCCCGACGGGGTCCCATGCTGGACAGTCCTCATCAGAAGATTCGCTGAGCTCAGATGCCCTGGCGAGCGAGACGCCTCCAGAGGCCCCTTCCCCGAAGCCTAGGCGCGACACCGAGGTGTCATCTCAGCGGGATCTAGGCCAGGGGGGCACATCCCTGGGACCGGACACACGGGAGCTGCGGCTCCCATGCGTGTCGATGGCGGGGGAGATCTTAGGTTCGGACCGCAGCCGGACACGGTTCTGGAGGCCTTTATAGCTCCAGGATCGGGAGAGCAGCCACCTTTGACTAGGGGAGGCTTGCCTACTCCGCCAGCGGCCTCTGTCCAAGCAGAGCTGCCGGGCGGCCTATCGAAAACGCTAAGGAGCACGTCTATCATCGATGAACATCGTGCCCTCATGGGTGCGGTGATTGAAAGGATTCAGTCTGCTGAGAGCGGACTGAATGAATCCTGCCTTAGTCTTATAAAGGGCTTTGAGGTATGTTTTTAAGAAACCTTTGGGATATTGTCATAATATGAGTAGTAGCCCCTGATGCACTGTCTGGCGAAATAAAGCCGAACAAGGGATCAAATTTTTCCGTTTTGCAGGAGACTCAGTTAATGACGTGTATCCCTTTGTTTGAAAACAGGCGTCTGTAGAGACGACCACCGCTCATAACGCGGAGGTGTCCGGACTAAAGCAGCGTCTGGAACGGGCCGAAGAAGAACTTGGTCGCGTGAAGTAGCAGTTGGAGGACAAGCAAGGTATGTTGAAACCCGTTGATAAGTTGAGCATGAATTAGAAGTTGTGCCTAATGAAAATTTTTGTATTGTATGCTCTAGGGGCGAGTGCCGAAATTGAGGCACTGAAGAAGGCTGTGGCCGAAGCCGACATAAGGCCGCCACCGAACAGGCTCTTCGTGAGAAGCACGAGGCCAGGGTCATTGAAGCTGAGCGAGAGCTCCCGGAGGCCGTGAAGAAAAGCGAGGGCTTGGAGCAGAGTCTAGAAGGGAAGGAATCCAAACTCGCCCAAGCTCTCCAAGCCGCAGAGAATGCTCGAGAAGAAGCCTGAGGTGCCCTGAGGGACATTCAGGAGGCCCAAAAGGTTGCAGCTGGTAAGGCCTTTTGTACTCAAGGTCATTTTTGCATAGTAATGGGAGGAACTCTAAGCGACAAGCTAAATCCTTGTTTATCCAGGGGCGTTTGCAGATCTGCCGCGCAGCATATCAGATGCTGCCCAATTCTACCAGACTGAGGAGAAGAAGTCCGCGGAGAAGCATTTCTGGTCACAGTATTTGGCGCCGAATTATCCAGTGCCATTTATCGATCAGCTGAAGCAGCTGGTCGAACTGCACCAGGTGGCCGAACTAGCCATGAAGGACTTGGTTGTCCGACTGTGGCCCGCGGAGCCAATTCCAAGCAGTTACTTCGGACTCATGAAGCGGATTGTTGGTGCTTGCCCTCAGCTCGATGTTATTAAGCGATCGGTCTGCATAGAGGGTGCACATATGGCGTTTGCCCGTGCGAGGGTGCACTGGGGGAAGCTTGATGCTGAGAAGCTGATGACTGAGGGACCACCGGAGGGTAAGGAGCATCGCAAACCCGAGTTATACTACGAAGGTATCCTGAAAGGAGCCCGCCTTGTGGCGGATCAGTGTACCAAAGACACTATATTTCCCTGAAGGCAGTCTTGCCATTCTTTGTAATACGGGATAATGGTACTTTTGTTATTTATTGCCTGTTTATTTGAACATTTGTTCTTCCTGTGCGGCTGTTTAGTGTATATAAATCCTGAGAGTTGGCCAGTCGTCGGCTTCTGCCCCCACGTAAAAGTACGGTGGTGTTCGGGACATACCTGAACACTCTTTATCCCATTGTTGGGTCCTTTTAAGGAGGTGTTCCTCACCACGAACCAGGCAATCAGACTATAGGGCTTTATCACTCTCACTTAGCCATAGGAATTCGAGTATGGTGGGCGCAGCCCCTGGTGTTCGGAAGACCGTACTAGGGGCTCTATCGGCGCCTGATCGGAAGACCGATCCATCGCACTTTGCATTTATAATGGCATTATGCGGAATAAATCTTTAAAGATTTTACAACCTCTCGAACAGCTGACCAACTCTTGCTGTATCATGATAGTCAGTTTTCGGCTTTCTCTACTGAGGTGCTCATCCGGAAGAACCGGGACACAATCGCAGTAGTTCCCTAACGCTACCTTAGCCGATGGAGCGGAACGTAAGGTACCAAAACATGGGAGCCGGGCAAACCCAACTAATGACCCAAGACATGATTCGGAGCTGATGCATATAGTGCTATAAGTTCGGGGTGCCAAGCGACCGAAAAGGTGGTCGGACTTTGTTGCCGTACTATGAAGCCCATGGCATAATGGGGCATAACACAAGGCGTAGGTGCCATTTGTGACAAAAAGGCGTCAATGAGAAACGACGGCCGGTAAGTGTTATTGTAGTAGAGTGACATGTCTATGTATATAAGTGTGGTTTATGCTTATGAAAAGGAGTGTTTTTGGCGGAACCTGTCGTGGCCGGACTGGAGGAGGCTGTGTGTGGATCTGAAGTGTATCCGGACTGCCTTATGTGTTCCTGCCTTGTACGTCCGAGCTGATTCCGCGTAGCCAGTCCTGTTCTGCGCCAGAGTTAGTCTGTAAAGACAAATGCTTAAATGCAGCTGCATGTATTGTTGTGGTTGAACTGCGGGTGCCTGATTGGAGCCTGGCTGAACCAGGCTATCATGCCATAGAGTAGCTCGGACTCCTCAATTGGTGTTCGAGTAGTTGGCTGCCGAATCAAAATTTGATAAACATGCACGACTCGCTATTCCAGCAGCAGTATGATTTCCACTCTAAGGGTGGGGTTCGACCTTTCCCTTAATTATGACTATGTCACGAGGGACTGGCCTGATGTTGTACCCTGTTGAATCTAGCCAACGTGGTTCGTCCCGGTAGTATGTGGTAAGTACTGTATAAGGGGACAATGCCGAAGACTTATTCTTCGGCGTGGTATTTGTTTGGTGATCCGAAGACAACCATTAGTATGGTGGGCCAGTTAAAACTTGGCCTTTGCACCTGGCATCTTTGAGGAGATGTTATTGAAAGTTTTATGCCCGTGGGGGCTCGTGTAAGATGGAGCCCCCAAACTATTGGGTAGATAGTGAGCGCAATAAAATTGCTATGGCTGATGTTTGTCCGGACGGTCGATGTGATTAGGGACGATCAGCCGTATTTTTGTACTGTGGGGGGATCTTCCTTTGACCTCACCTTGTTTGATCGGTCTTTCGTTATTTGAGACCTCCCTTCATTGCTTCCGGCGCACGACCGGCCATTTTGTTTTGAGGATCCGGCATTCTCTATTGGTATGCTTGGCCGCCCTTCTGGGGGTACCATGAATTTCACATGGTTGATCGAGTATGCTGCTTGGGCCGGATGGGCTTGAGCTGTTCTTTTTCCGCCGACCGGACTGGGGGCCGCTGAATTTGGCGCCAACTTCCCTGACTTGACGTTTATGACGATTGCACTGAGGCTTGAGGATGCCACCTCGTGTTTCCTGCGTATTGTCATGCACCGTGGTGTTATATTGGCGTCGGGGTATGTGCCTTAGGTTTTCCTTCTTAGGTTGAGGTAGGGAATTTTTCCGTGTGTGCCCTTTGTCGGGGCGGTCGAGTCCGTATTCCTCGGTGGCCAGGACCTTGGTCCATCTGTTAGTGAGCAAATCTTGGTCAGCTTTAAGCTGTTGTTGCTTCTTTTGCAGGCTCCTCGCAGTGGACATAAGCCGTCGCTTAAAGCAAACTTGTTCCGCGGGATCCTCAGGCACGCCGAATTAATCATCGTCGAGGCTCACCTTGTCTTCGGAGGGGGCATGTAGTTGTCCCTCTCCAAACATCCGTCCGTTGCCAGTCCGGCATGCTTGAAGGCAGGCTGATCAGGATTGTATTCATCTTCGGCACCCTCCGGATTGTTTTTGTCTCCTGTGCCGGTATTGTTGTGGCGGGGCTTGGAGCGGCGTTGACGATGCCCATGCTTAGCTTTCTTCCCTGAGGGGTTATCCTCCATTGCCTCATCGCCATTGGTTTCCTTCAGAGTGTCCACCATATATATGTCATATGAGGAGGTGGCTGTCCACCGCCCCGTGGGCGGTGGTTCCTGTTCTTCTCCTACATCATCGTCCATACTGTCGATGTCTTCAGAGTCTAAGTCAAGCACGTCGGTTAAATCATCGATCGTGGCAATGAAATGGGTGGTGGGTGGGCAACGAATTCCTTCGTCGCCTGCTCCTCGCTCGAGCCGAACATAGTTCGGCAAAGAGTCTCCTGACAAAGAGAGAGATTTTAACGAGTTCAGTATGTTGCAAAAGGGCAAGCACTGAAAGATATCCGTAGCGGTAAACTCTATTATTAGAGCCCATCTGGATTTGGCGGGCTCGGGGGTGCGCGGAATGGGACCTACAGCCGGATACGAGTCCGGGGGTCTGGTGTCACAGGCTTCCTTGGGGGTGAAGTCTGTGTTTGGCTCTACCGCCGATGAGTCTGCGGCCGCCGGGGCGGGGTCCATCCACCTGTCCTTGGGCGATGCAATCTGCTCCGGATTTAGGTCCGGGGCTCCTGCACGGGCGATATCCAACCGTTGTCTGACAGCAGGTCTATGCCATGCTCGTCGTGACTGTCCAGCGCTCCTGGCGCAGGCCCGAATCTGTTGAGGTTCAGGTCTCTGCGGATATCGGCCGTGTAGTTCAAGTTTCTGAACCTGACCTGGTGGCCAGGGGCGTAGCTATCGATCTGCTCCAGATGGCCAAGCGAATTGGCCCGCAGTGTGAAGCCGCCGAACACAGAGATCTGTCCGAGGAGGAAAACCTTACCCCGGGCCATGTTGTTGTTGACGATTGAAGGAGCCATCGAGCCTTGCAGCAACGACACAGAGGAACTCTCAATGAAAGCACCAATGTCGGTGTCAAAACCGGCGAATCTCGGGTAGGGGGTCCCGATCTGTGCGTCTAAGGCTAATGGTAACAGGAGGCAAGGGACACGATGTTTTACCCAGGTTCGGGCCCTCTCGATGGAGGTAAAACCCTACTTCCTGCTTGATTGATATTGATGATATGGGTATTACAAGCGTTGATCTACCACGAGATCGTAGAGGCTAAACCCTAGAAGCTAGCCTATGATGATTATGATTCTACCTCTAAGGACTAAACTCTTCGGTTTATATAGACACCTGAGAGGGCTAGGGTTTACATGGAGTCGGTTACAAAGAAGGAAATATAATATCCGGATCGCCAAGCTTGTCTTCCACGCAAAGGAGAGTCCCATCCGGACTCGGGATGAAGTCTTGAGTCTTGTATCTTCACAGTCCAACAGTCCGGCCAAAGTATATAGTCCGGCTGTCTGGATACCCCCTAATTCAGGACTCCCTCAGAGGTCTCGATATGGGGAAAAGGAAGAGAGGCAAGTGCTCAAGCTTGGGGATGCCCAAGGCACCCCAAGTAAATATTCAAGGATACTCAAGCGTCTAAGCTTGGGGATGCCCCGGAAGGCATCCCCTCTTTCTTCAACAAGTATCAGTATGTTTTCGGATTCGTTTCGTTCATGCGATATGTGCGAGTCTTGGAGCGTCTTTTGCATTTAGTTTTCACTTTTCTTTTATGCATCATGCTGGTATGAGATAGTCCTTGGTTGACTTATAGAATGCTCATTGCACTTCACTTAAATCTTTTGAGTATGGCTTTATACAATGCTTCATGCACTTCACTTATATCATTTGAAGTTTGGATTGCTTGTTTCTCTTCACATAGAAAACCGCCATTTGTAGAATGTTCTTTTGCTTCACTTATATTTTTCAGAGCGTGAGCATATCTTTTGTAGAAAGAAATAAACTCTCTTGCTTCACTTATATCTATTTAGAGAGATGACAGGAATTGGTAATTCACATGGTTAGTCATAAAATCCTACATAAAACTTGTAGATTACTGAATATGATATGTTTGATTCCTTGCAATAGTTTTGCGATATAGAGATGATAATATGTGGGAGGTTCTAGTAAATGGTTGTGTTTTGTAATAATATTGGTGTTAAGGTTTGTGATTCCCGAAGCATGCACGTATGGTCTCCTAACTATGTAACAAAATTGGCGTGCATTGTATTTTGATTGTTTATCTTTGCGTGAAGGTCGGGGGCGCGCGATGGTTAACTCCTACCAACCTCCCCCTAGGAACATGCATAGTAGTACTTTGCTTCGAGGGCTAATAAACTTTTGCAATAAGTATATGAGTTCTTTATGACTAATGTGAGTCCATGGATTATACGCACTCTCACCCTTCCATCATTGCTAGCCTCTTCAGTACCGTGCATTGCCCTTTCTCACCTCGGGATTTGGTGCAAACTTCGCATGTGCATCCAAACCCCGTGATACGATATGCTCTATCACACATAAGCCTCCCTATATCTTCCTCAAAACAGCCACCATACCTACCTATCATGGCATTTCCATGGCCATTCCGAGATATATTGCCATGCAACTTCCATCATCATCATATACATGACTTGTGCATTCATTGTCATATTGCTTTGCATGATCGTAAGATAGCTAGCATGATATTTTCATGGCTTGTCCGTTTTTTGATATCTTTGCTATGCTAGATCATTGCACATCCCGATACACCACCGGAGGCATTCATATAGAGTCATATCTTTGTTCTATATATCGAGTTGTAATATTGAGTTGTAAGTAAATAAAAGTGTGATGATCATCATTATTAGAGCATTGCCCCAGTGAGGAAAGGATGATGGAGACTATGATTCCCCCACAAGTCGGGATGAGACTTCGGACTTTATGAAAAATAAAAGAGGCCAAAAAAGCCCAAATAATAATATAAAAAAGAGGCCAAAGAAGCCCACCAAAAAAGAGAAAATAAAAAATGAGAGAGTAAAAGAGAAGGGGCAATGTTACTATCCTTTTACCACACTTGTGCTTCAAATAGCACCATGTTCTTCATATAGAGAGTCTCTTGAGTTATCACTTTCATATACTAGTGGGAATTTTCATTATAGAACTTGGCTTGTATATTTCGATGATGGGCTTCCTCAAATGCCCAAGGTCTTCATGAGCAAGCAAGTTGGATGCACACCCACTTAGTTTTCAGTTTGAACTTTCATACACTTATAGCTCTAGTGCATCCATTGCATAGCAATCCCTACTCCTCGCATTGACATCAATTGATGGGCATCTCCATAGCCTGTTGATTAGCCACGTCGACGTGAGACTTTCTCCCTTTTTGTCTTCTCCACACAACCTCCATGATCATACTCTATTCCACCTATAGTGCTATATCCATGGCTTGCGCTCATGTATGGCGTGAGGGTTGAAAAATCTAAAGCGCGTTAAGAAGTATGAACCAATTGCTTGGCTGACACCGGGATGAGCATGAGGGGTATCTTGTGCTAAGAAAAGGGAGCATACAAGACTATATGATTTTGTAGGGATAGCGTTCTTTAGGATTGATATTTTGAAAGACATGATTGCTTGTTGGGATGCCCAAATTATTATTGTTTTTATGTCAAATGATAGACTATTGCCTTGAATCACTCATGTCTTAATATTCATGCCATGATTAGATTACATGATGAAGACTATGCTAGGTAGCATTCCACATCAAAAATTATCTTTTTATCATTTACCTACTCGAGGACGAGTAGGAATTAAGCTTGGGGATGCTGATACATCTCCGTCATATCTATAATTTTTGGTTGTTCCATGCCAATATTATTCAACTTTCATATACTTTTGGCAACTTTTTATACTTTTTTTTGGGACTAACATATTGAACCAGTGCCCAGTGCCAGTTCCTGTTTGTTGCATGTTTTATGTTTCGCAGAAACGCGATATCAAACGGAGTCCAAACGGGATAAAAACGGACTGAGAATATTTTTGGAATATTTGTGATATTTGGGAAGAAGAATCAACGCGAGAAGGTGCCCGAGGGGGCCACGAGGCAGGGGGGCGCGCCCCAAGGGGGCAGGCGCGCCCCTGACCCTCGTGGGCACCCCATAAGGCGGTTGTTGCTCTTCTTTTCCTACAAGAAAGCTAATTTTCAGGAAAAAAAATTCGTGGCGAAGGTTTCAATCCAATCGGAGTTATGAATCTCCGGATATATAAGAAACGGTGAAAGGGCAGAATCTGAGAGCGTGGAAACAGAGAGAGACAGAGAGACATATCCAATCTCGGAGGGGCTCTCGCCCCTCCCACGCCATGGAGACTATGGACCAGAGGGGAAATCCTTCTCCCATCTAGGGAGAAGGTCAAGGAAGAAGAAGAAGAAGGGGGGGGGGAGGCTCTCTCCCCCTTCCTTCCGGTGGAGCCAGAACGCTGCCGGGGGCCATCATCATCACCGCGATCTACACCAACACCACCGTCATCTTCACCAACATCTCCATCACCTTCCCCCATCTATATTCAGCGGTCCACTCTCCCTCAACCCGCTGTACCCTCTACTTGAACATGCTGCTTTATGCTTCATATTATTATCCAATGATGTGTTGCCATCCTATGATGTCTGAGTAGATTTTTGTTGTCCTACCGGTGGTTGATGAATTGCTATGATTGGTTTAATTTGCTTGTGGTTATGTTGTTGTCCTATGATGCTCTCCGTGTCGAGCAAGCATGAGGGATTCCTGCTGTAGGGTGTTGCAATACATTCATGATTCGCTTATAGTGGGTTGCTTGAGTGACAGAAGCATAAAGCCGAGTAAGGGGGTTGTGGCGTATGGGATAAAGGGGACTTGATGCTTTAATGCTATGGTTGGGTTTTACCTTAATGATCTTTAGTAGTTGCATATGCTTGCTAGAGTTCCAATCATAAGTGCATATGATCCAAGAAGCGAAAGTATGTTAGCTTATGCCTCTCCCACATTAAACTTTCTATCGGTCTAGTAAAGTATTCAATTGCTTAGGGACAATTTCACAACTCCTACCACCACTTTTCCATTTATTGCTTCTTTATCTAAACAACCCCTAGTTTATATTTACGTGCTCTTTATATTCTTGCAAACCTATCCAACAACACCTACAAAATCCTTCTAGTTTCATACTTGTTCTAGGTAAAGTGAATGTTAAGCATGCGTAGAGTTGTATCGGTGGTCGATAGAATTTGAGGGAATATTTGTTCTACCTTTAGCTCCTCGTTGGGTTCGACACTCTTACTTATCAGAAGAGGCTACAATTGATCCCCTATACTTGTGGGTTATCACTTATCATTGAAAGTAGTAGCATCATTCATAGAAGAAGTAGCATCATTAATTAATTGCGACATATCAGGATTAATAGTAGGTGGCGGTGTTGCAAGCTTACTCAAAACAGAAGGTGAATCAAGTGAAGAGCTAGATAGCAGTTCCTTACCTTCCCTCGACTTAGAGGGAACGATCTTGGTTCTATCATCCTTAAGATTCCTCATAATGATAAACAGATATAAATCCCAATTAACTCAACTAATAGAGCTATGCTCCCCGGCAACAGCGCCAGAAAAAGGTCCTGATAACCCACAAGTATAGGGGATCACTACCATTTTTGAGGGTAGAGTATTCAACACAAATTTACTGATTTGACACAAGGGGAGCCAAGGAATATTCGCAAGTAATAGCAGTTGAGTTTTCAATTCAACCACACCTAAAAGACTTAATATCTACAGCAAGGTGGTCAATAGCAAAGTAGTATGACTGTAACGGTAATAGTAGCAGTAGTAACATAAGTGATTTTGTAGTGATTATAACAGAAGCAATGGCGAGAGTAACTTAACAAAGATCAATATATGAAAACTCTAGGCGTTGGATCAATGATGGATAATTGCATCGGATGGCAGTCATCATGTAGCAGTTATAACCTAGAGCGACACAAAACTAGCTCCAACTCATGAATATAATGTAGGCATGTATTCATGTATTTTCCGTATGTGCTTATGGAAAAGAACTTGCATGACATCTTTTGTCCTACCCTCCCGTTGCAGCGGGGTCCATAAGGAAATTAAGGGATATTAAGTTCTCTTTTTAATAGAGAATCGGAACAAAGCATTAGCACTTAGTGAATACATGAACTCCTCAAACTACGGTAATCACCGAAAAGAATCCCAATTATTGTCACCTTGGGGTATTTTGATCATAACATGTAATAGGTGCATATAACTTGCAAGATAGGATCAAAAAACAAACATATATTCATGAAAACATAATAGGTTCAGATCTGAAATCATGGAACTCGGGCCCTAGTGACATTCATTAAGCATACAAAGTCATAGCAACATCAATCTCAGAACATAGTGATACTGGGATCAAGCCCTAACAAAACTAACTCGATTACATGATAAATACCATCCAAACTATCACCGTCTAGCATGCCTACGAATGAATTACTCACTCCTAGCGGTGAGCATCATGAAATTGGTGATGGAGGGAGATTGGTGATGACGACAGCGTCAAGTCCCCTCTTCGATGCCCCGAACGGACTCCAGATCAGCCCCCCTGATGAAGAAGAGGAGGTGGCGGCGACTTCGTATCGTAAAACGCGATGAATCCTTCTCTTTGATTTTTTTTTCTTGGCGAATAGGTATATATGGAGTTGGAGTTAGGTTTGCCAGAGGTTGATACATCTCCAATGTATCTATAATTTTTTATTGTTCCATGCTATTATATTATCTATGTTGGATGCTTTATATGCATTATGGTACTATTTTATATCATTTTTTGGGACTAACCTATTAACCTATTGCCCAGTGCCAGTTGTTGTTTTTTCCCTTGTTTTTGACACATCTCCAATGTATCTATAATTTTTTATTGTTCCATGCTATTATATCAAACAGAGTCCAAACGGAATAAAACTTTTGCGATGATTTTTCTTGGACCAGAATACATCCAAAGGACTTGGAGAGGGGGCCAGAAGGTTCACGAGGAGGCCACAAGCCTGCCAGGTGTGCCCTACGGGGGGTGGGGGGGCTGAGGGCTTGTGGGCCCCTGTAGGTCTCCAAGCCTAATATTTGCTCTATTAGTTCAAAAGTATTCCCAAACCACCAGAAGCGTCCACAAAAATACTTTTCCGCTGCCGCAAGCTTCCGTTCTCGTGAGATCCCATCTTGGGGCCTTTTCCGGCGATCTGCCGGAGGGGGGGGATTCGTTCATGGAAGTTGATGACCCACAAGTATAGGGGATCTATCATAGTCCTTTCGATAAGTAAGAGTGTCGAACCCAACGAGGAGCAGAAGGAAATGACAAGCGGTTTTTAGTAAGGTATTCTCTGCATGCACTGAAATTATCGGTAATAGATAGTTTTGTGATAAGGTAATTTGTAATGGGTAAAAAGTAACAAAAGTAAACAAGGTGCAGCAAGGTGTCCCAATCCTTTTTGTAGCAAAGGACAAACCTGGACAAACTCTTATACAAAGGAAAGCGCTCCCGAGGACACATGGGAATTATCGTCAAGCTAGTTTTCATCATGCTCATTTGATTCGCGTTCGGTACTTTGATAATTTGATATGTGGGTGGACCGGTGCTTGGGTACTGCCCTTCCTTGGACAAGCATCCCACTTATGATTAACCCCTCTTGCAAGCATCCGCAACTACGAAAGAAGAATTAAGGTAAACCTAACCATAGCATGAAACATATGGATCCAAATCAGCCTCTTAGGAAGCAACACATAAACTAGGGTTTAAGTTTCTGTCACTCTAGCAACCCATCATCTACTTATTAATTCCCAATGCCTTCCTCTAGGCCCAAACAATGGTGAAGTGTCATGTAGTCGACGTTCACATAACACCACTAGAGGAGAGACAACATACATCTCATCAAAATATCGAACGAATACCAAATTCACATGACTACTTATAGCAAGACTTCTCCCATGTCCTCAGGAACAAACGTAACTACTCAAAAATCATATTCATGTTCATAATCAGAGGGGTATTAATATGCATAAAGGATCTGAATGTATGATCTTCCATCGAATAAACCAACTAGCATCAACTACAAGGAGTAATCAACACTACTAGCAACCCACAGGTACCAATATGAGGTTTTGAGACAAAGTTCAATACAAGTGATGAACTAGGGTTTGAGAGGAGATGGTGCTGGTGAAGATGTTAATGGAGATTGACCCCCTCATGACGAGAGGATCGATGGTGATGACAATGGTGACGATTTCCCCCTCCCAGAGGGATGTTTCCCCAGCAGAACAGCTCCGCCAGAGCCCTAGATTGGTTCCGCCAAGTTTCCGCCTCGAGACGGCGACGCCTCATGCTGAAAGCTTCCATATAAAATTTTCCAGGGCAAAAGACACCTTATACCAGAAGATGGGCATCGGGGGGACTTCCATGTGGCCCACGAGGCAGGGGGGCGCGCCCAGGGGGTAGGGCGCCCCCACCCTCGTGGATAGTGGGTGGCCCCCCTCTGGTGCTTTCTTCGCCCAATATTTTTAATATATTCCAAAACTGACTTTCATGGAGTTTCAGGACTTTTGGAGTTGTGCAGAATAGGTCTCTAATATTTTGCTCCTTTCCAGCCCAGAATCCAGCTACCGACATTCTCCCTCTTCATGTAAACCTTGTAAAATAAGAGAGAAAAGGCATAAGTATTGTGACATAATGTGTAGTAACAGCCCATATTGCAATAAATATCGATATAAAAGCATGATGCAAAATGGACACATTAGAAGGCTTCTACATCAACCTTACTACCCTACCGATGATGTGTGAGTATTTTACCACAGACCTATAGGTCCATAGCTAGTAGCTAGATGGCTTCTTCTATCTCTTTGATCTTCAATACAATGTTCTCCTCGATGTTCTTGGAGTTCTATCCGATGTAATCTTCTTTTGCGGTATGTTTGTTGAGATGCAATGAATTGTGAGTTTATGATCAGATTATATATGAATATTATTTGAGTCTTATCTAAACTCTTTTATGCATGATTAAAATATTTTTGTATTTCTCTCTGATCTACTGATTTGGTTTGGCCAACTAGATTGATCTATCTTACCATGGGAGAGGTGCTTTGTGATGGGTTCAATCTTGCTGTGTCCTCACTCAATGACATAGTAGGGGTAGCGAGGCACTTATTGTATTGTGGCCATTAAGGGTAAATAGATGGGGTTTATATCATATTGCTTGAGTTTATCCCTCTACATCATGTCATCTTGCTTAAGGCGTTACTCCATTCTTATGGACTTAATAATCTAGATGCATCCTGGATAGCGGTTGATGTGTGGAGTAATAGTAGTAGATGCAGGCAGGAATCGGTCTACTTGTCACACACGTGATGCCTATATTGATGATCACTGCCTTGGATATTGTCATAATTAGTCACTTTTCTATCAATTGCTCAACAATAATTTGTTTACCCATCATATGCTTTATTCAAGGGAGAAGCCTCTAGTGAAACCTATGGCCCCCGGGTCTATTTTCCATCATATATTTTTAGATCTATAAAACCAAAAACCCAAAAATACCTTACTTCAATTTATTTGTTTTTACTTTGTTTTACATTTTAGTAATCTTTTATATCTATCTCTATCAGATCTCATCCTTGCAAGTGACCGTGAAGGGATTGACAACTCCTTTATCGCGTTGGGTGCAAGTGTTTGATTGTTTGTGTAGGTGCATATATTGGAGACTTGCTTGTACCTCCTACTAGATTGATACATTGGTTCTCAAACTAAGGGAAATACTTATCTCTACTTTGCCGCATCACCCTTTCCTCTTCAAGGGAAAACCAACGCAAGCTCAAGAAGTAGCAGAGGTCCAGGGGGCCCACAAGCTCGTAGGCGCGCCCCTTGAGCTTGTGGCTCCTGGGTGGCCCCTCTCTGGTATCTTTTTCCACTAGTACTTTTTATATATTCCATAAAAATTCTTCTTAAATTTTTATGTCAATCTGAGAACTTTGATTTCTGCACAAAAACAACACCATGACAATTCTGCTGAAAACAGCATCCGTCTGGGTCAGTTTCATTCAAATCGTGCAAATTAGAGTCCAAAACAAGAGCAAAAGTGTTTGGAAAAGTAGATACGATGGAGACGTATCAGTCCTCGAGAGCACTTTGCTTTTATATAAGAGAACTTTCCGGCTGTCCTTTGCTTTAAAAAGGATCACTACAAAAAAAAGACACATCCGTGACTTTTTGGGCCGAACAATTTTTTTTTATCATAATTATGACACTTCTGTGACGATAATTGTGACAAAACCCGGTATCATCATAGATGTGGTGGGCTCCTACTTCTATGACAAAAAATCATGATAAAAAATGGGCTTTTCATCCTGGGTGAGCCGGAGACGCAGCTGCATGACATTCTTTGGGCCGTCCATGACGGGAAAAACCGTGGTAGAAGCGAGGGCGAGGAAAATTTCGGCGGGTTCCCGGTTATGGTGGGTGGTTGGGGGCCGAGCGATGCACGTTTCTCTCGTACATGTACGCGCATGTGTGCGAGGCGTTGGCTCTAACTGAACCCGAGCGAGGCGTCGGGCTCTAATTGAACCCGAGCGATTGCACTACAGGCTACACGTTACTGAACCCGAGCGATCGATCGATGGCTGTTAACTGAACCCGATCGAGCGATTCCTTCACTACTGCTGCTAACTGAAGCCGATCGATGCTTCATCTGGATGAACAGTGAGTGTTGGGGGGGGGGGGGGGTCGATGATCAGTGAGCGGTGGGGGTGGATGAATAGGACCCCGTGGAGTTGCCTCTAGATGAACAGGACCCCGATCGATCGAGCCGGTTGGGGCTGGATGAATAGGACCCCTTGGAGGGCTGGATGAACATGACGACCCCGTGGAGGGATGGATGAACAATAGGCGGTGGAGGGGAGGATGAACAATAGCCTGTGGAGGGGTGGTTGAATAGGAGCCCGTGGAGAGGGGTGGTTGAACAGTAGCCGGTGGAGTAGCGCTCTGTGGAGGCTGGATGAACAGGAGCCCATGGAGGCTAGACGAGGTCGACTGTAGCCCGTGGAAGCTGGAGGAGGTCGACGGTGGAGATGAACAGTGTCCCGTGGAGTCCCGTTTTGCGGTACGCCACACCACTCCTGATAAACAAGACCCCCGTTTCGACCGTAGTGCTCCAACACAAGTCCGTTTCGTCTGTTTTGCGGTACACCACACCCCTCCTGATCAACAGGACCCCCGTTTCGGCCGTAGGAGGTCCGTTTCCTCCGTTTTGCGGTACGCCAGACCCCTCCCGATGAACAGGATCCCATTTCGAACGTGGCCGGTCGAACACAATGCCGTTTCCTCTGTTCTGCGGTACGCCAGGCCTCGTTTCCATTGCCTGTTCCATCCAAGCCGATTGGCTCCCACGCGTTCCGTTGCCTCCCGATGAACACAACACATTTCGTTACCTCCCCATGAACACGATGCATTCCGTTGCCTCCCCATGAACACGACGACGACGCAGTTTCTCTGTTCCTACCCAGCCATGTACACGAGCCCTGGCCGTACGTATGCGCGAGTAGGCGTTCGAGACCCCGCTCGTATGTACGTACGTGGTCGTATTTACTTTCTTGCACCCCGGCCGTTGTACGTATGTGTACATGCTATGTGCGCGCCTCTACTACGACACGTGCATGCCTCTACATCGACCAGTATGTACGTACACGTTCGCGACCATAATGACAATGCTAGGTACGCTTCGACCAGGTGGGTCTCGACTGTCAGGCAATTCCTTGCGTGCGAAGATGTAGCTGGTGGGTCCCATCAGTCAAGGGGGCGAATCGTTTTTTTTTGCCCAGACGCACTTCCTTGCGTGCGAAGATGTAGCTGGTGGGTCCTAGCAGTCAGGGGGCGAATCATTTTTTTGCCCGTAATATGGACGCACTTCCCTGCATGCGAAGATGTAGATGGTAGGTCCTAGCAGTCAGGGGGAAACATTTTTTTTCACGAAATACGGTGGCCCGTCCGGTGGGTCCCTGCTATCAGGTGGAGGAATCATTATTTTTCGCGTAATAAGGAGGCACTTCCTTGCGGCGGCCATGGACCCAGCTGTCAGCCTCTCCACATACAGTCCACGTCCGATGGAAGTCATTCCTTGACCATGTTGACCATGCCGTGCCGAGAGCACCAGGGCGGTGGACGACGGTGAGGCCTAGGAAGGGGACAACACGGAGCTGGGGAAGACGCGACAGTGGAAGCCCGCGCGGAGAGGAGTACGAGGGTTCACTGGTTCGGGTACGGTGTGAGGTTAAAGAAGCACTACGGCCGTTGGATGGACATCGTACGGTCACTGGAGCTAGAATATTTCATATTGACTAAGTTGACAAAGCCCTCCGTCCCCGTCAACTTAGTAGGCCCACAAGTCAGCCTCCCACCAAGGTGGGTCCCAGCTAGCAGGGGGAGTATTCATTTTTTTTCTGCGTAATAAGGAGGCACTTCCGGTGGGTCTGAGCTGACAGCGGGGGGGAACCTATTTTTCGTGAAATACGGTGGCCCGTCCGGTGGGTCCCAGCAGTCAGGGGGGAAACGTTTTTTCGCGAAATAAGGTGGCCCGTCCGGTGGGTCCCTGCTGTCAAGTGGAGGAATAATTGTTTTGCGCGTAATAAGGAGGCACTTCCTTGCAGCCGCCATGGACCCAGCTGTCAGCCTCTCCACGTACAGTACTCTTCCGATAGAAGTTGGTCGTTGACCACGTTGACCACGCCGCGCCGAGAGCACCAGGGCGGTGGACGACGGCGAGGCCTAGGAAGGGGACAACATGGAGCCGGGGAAGACGCAACAGTGGAAGCCCGCGCGGAGAGGAGTACGAGGGTTCACTGGTTCAGCTGCGGTGTGAGGCTGCCGTTGCCGTAGAATAACAGGGGGTGTGGGTGAGTGGAGGGATGGCCTGGCCAGCGGCGGGAGTAGTATGGGGGCGGTGAGGCCTCCGTGGCAGCACAGCCGGCCATGGGAGGCAGGAGCAGGCGGCACGACCAGCGCTGCTTTGGGCGGCTGGAGCAAGAAGACCAGAGGTTGAAGAAGCACTACAGTCGTTGGATGGACATCGTTGAAGGAAATATGCCCTAGAGGCAATAATAAAGTTATTATTTTTTTCCTCATATCGTGATAAAAGTTTATTATTCATGCTAGAATTGTATTAACCAGAAACATAATACATGTGTGAATACATAGACAAACATATAGTCACTAGTATGCCTCTACTTGACTAGCTCATTAATCAAAGATGGTTATGTTTCCTAACCATAGACATGTGTTGTCATTTGATTAATGGGATCACATCATTAGGAGAATGATGTGATTGACATGACCCATTCCGTTAGCCTAGCACTTGATCGTTTAGTATATTGCTATTGCTTTCTTCATGACTTATACATGCTCCTGAAACTATGAGATTATGCAACTCCCGTTTATCGGAGGAACACTTTGGATACTACCAAACGTCACAACGTAACTGGGTGATTATAAAGGAGTACTACAGGTGTCTCCAAAGGTACATGTTGAGTTGGCGTATTTCGAGATTAGGTTTTGTCACTCCGATTGTCGGAGAGGTATCTCTGGGCCCTCTCGGTAATGCACATCACTATAAGCCTTGCAAGCAATGTGATCAATGAGTTGGTTACGGGATGATGCATTACGTAACGACTAAAGAGACTTGCCGGTAACGAGATTGAACTAGGTATTGGATACCGACGATCGAATCTTGGGCAAGTAACATACCGATGACAAAGGGAACAACGTATGTTGTTATGCGGTTTGACAGATAAAGATCTTCGTAGAATATGTAGGAACCAATATGGGCATCTAGGTTCCGCTATTGGTTATTGACCGAGAATGGTTCTAGGTCATGTCTACATAGTTCTTGAACCCGTAGGGTCCGCACGCTTAACGTTATGATGACAGTTTTATTATGAGTTTATAAGTTTTGATGAACCGAAGTTTGTTTGGAGTCCTGGATGTGATCACGGACATGACGAGGAGTCTCGAAATGGTCGAGACATAAAGATTGATATATTGGACGACTATATTCGGACACCGGAAGTGTTCTGGGTGATTTCGGAGAAAACCGTAGTGCCGGAGGGGTTACCGGAACCCCCCGGGGAAGTATTGGGCCTTAGTGGGCCTGAGGGAAGAGAGAGGGCAGCAGCCCAGGAGGTGGCGCGCCCCCTCCCGTGGGGAGTCCGAATTGGACTAGGGGAGGGGGGCGCGGCCCCTCGTTCCCTCTCCCTCTCCCTCCCTTTCCTTCCGCCTTCCCCCTTCCTAGTTGGACTAGGAAAGGGGAGTCCTACTCCCACTAGGAGGAGGACTCCCCCATCCTTGGCGCGCCCCCTAGGGCCGGCCGGCCTCGCCCCTTGCTCCTTTATATACGGGGGTGGGGGGCACCCCATGGACACACAAGTTGATCTATGGATCGTTCCTTAGCCGTGTGCGGTGCCCCCCTCCACCATATTCCACCTCGGTCATATCGTCGCGGAGTTTAGGCGAAGCCCTGCGCCGGTAGAACATCATCATCGTCACCACGCCGTCGTGCTGACGGAACTCATCCCCAAAGCTTTGCTGGATCGGAGCCCGGGGATCGTCATTGAGCTGAACGTGTGCTGAACTCGGAGGTGCCGTACGTTTGGTGCTTGGATCAGTCGGATCGTGAAGACGTACGACTACATCAACCGCGTTGTGCTAACGCTTCCGCTTACGGTCTACGAGGGTACATGGACAACACTCTCCCCTCTCATTGCTATGCCATCACCATGATCTTGCGTGTGCGTAGGAATTTTTTTGAAATTACTACGTTCCCCAACAGTGGCATCCGAGCCTAGGTTTTATGCGTTGATGTTATATGCACGAGTAGAACACAAGTGAGTTGTGGGCAATACAAGTCATACTGCTTACCAGCATGTCAAACTTTGATTCGGCGGTATTGTGAGATGAAGTGGCCCGGACCGACATTACGCATACGCTTACGCGAGACTTGTTTCACCGTTACGAGCACTCGTGCTTAAAGGTGGCTGGCGGGTGTCTATCTCTCTCACTTTAGCTGAATCGAGTGTGGCTACGCCCGGTCCTTGCGAAGGTTAAAACAGCACCAACTTGATGAACTATCGTTGTGGTTTTGATGCGCAGGTAAGAACGATTCTTGCTAAAGCCCGTAGCAGCCACATAAAATTTGCAACAACAAAGTGGAGGACGTCTAACTTGTTTTTGCAGGGCATGTTGTGATGTGATATGGTCAAGACGTGATGCTATATTTTATTGTATGAGATGATCATGTTTTGTAACCGAAGTTATCGGCAATTGGCAGGAGCCATATGGTTGTCGCTTTATTGTATGAAATGCAAACGCCCTGTAATTGCTTTACTTTATCACTAAGCGGTAGCGATAGTCGTAGAAGCAATAGATGGCTTAAACGACAATGATGCTACGATGGAGATCAAGGTGTTGCACCGGTGACGATGGTGATCACGTCGGTGCTTCAAAGATGGAGATCACAAGCACAAGATGATGATGGCCATATCATATCATTTATATTGATTGCATGTGATGTTTATCCTTTATGCATCTTATCTTGCTTTGATTGACGGTAGCATTTTAAGATGATCTCTCACTAATAATCAAGAAGTGTTCTCCCTGAGTATGCACCGTTGTGAAAGTTCTTCGTGCTGAGACACCACGTGATGATCGGGTGTGATAGGCTCTACGTTCAAATACAACGGGTGCAAAACAGTTGCACACGCGGAATACTCAGGTCATACTTGACGAGCCTAGCATATACAGATATAGCCTCGGAACACGAAGACCGAAAGGTCGAACGTGAATCATATAGTAGATATGATCAACATAGTGATGTTCACCATTGAAACTACTCCATCTCACGTGATGATCGGACATGGTTTAGTTGATTTGGATCACGTGATCACTTAGATGACTAGAGAGATGTCTGTCTAAGTGGGAGTTCTTAAGTAATATGATTAATTGAACTTAAATTTATCATGAACTTAGTAGATGATAGTATTTTGCTTGTCTATGTTTGTTTGTAGATAGATGGCTCGTGCTATTGTTCCGTTGAATTTTAATGCGTTCCTTGAGAAAGCAAAGTTGAAAGATGATGGTAGCAATTACACGGACTGGGTCCGTAACCTGAGGATTATCCTCATTGCTGCACAGAAAAGTTACGTCCTAGAAGCACCGCTGGGTGCCAGGCCTGCTGCTGATGCAACTGACGACGTTAAGAACGTCTGGCAGAGCAAAGCTGATGACTACTCGATAGTTCAGTGTGCCATGCTTTACAGCTTAGAACTGGGTCTTCAACGACGTTTTGAACGTCATGGAGCATATGAGATGTTCCAGGAGTTGAAGTTAATATTTCAAGCAAATGCCCTTATTGAGAGATATAAAGTCTCCAATAAGTTCTATAGCTCCAAGATGGAGGAGAATAGTTCTGCCAGTGAACACATACTCAAAATGTCTGGGTATAATAATCACTTGATTCAACTGGGAGTTAATCTTCCTGATGATAGTGTCATTGACAGAATTCTTCAATCACTGCCACCAAGCTACAAGAGCTTCGTGATGAACTATAATATGCAAGGGATGAACAAGACTATTCCCGAGCTCTTCGCAATGCTAAAAGCCGCGGATGTAGAAATCAAGAAGGAGCATCAAGTGTTGATGGTTAAGAAGACCACCAGTTTCAAGAAAAAGGGCAAAGGGAAGAAGAAGGGGAACTTCAAGAAGAACAGCAAACAAGTTGCTGCTCAAGAGAAGAAACCCAAGTCTGGACCTAAGCCTGAAACTGAGTGCTTCTACTGCAAGCAGACTGGACACTGGAAGCGGAACTGCCCCAAGTATTTGGCGGATAAGAAGGATGGCAAAGTGAACAAAGGTATATGTGATATACATGTTATTGATGTGTACCTTACTAATGCTCGCAGTAGCACCTGGGTATTTGATACTGGTTCTGTTGCTAATGTTTGCAACTCGAAACAGGGACTACAGATTAAGCGAAGATTGGCTAAGGACGAGGTGACGATGCGCGTGGGAAATGGTTCCAAAGTCGATGTGATCGCGGTCGGTGTTGGGGATATTACCACTAGGCGTAAACCGGCCTACTTGGGCCGGGTTAACTTCATTAGTGGTATGAACAGATGAAGGCCCAAGGCCTGTAGTCGGTTAGAGCATGTAGCTGTAAACCGGCCTGATGTATGACTTGTATTGTAAGTTTGGAATAGGGAGATACCAACCGGAATACGAGTATGAGCCGGTTGGGACTCTATGGACCGACGGGCGTCACCCGTGTATATAAGGGGACGACCCGGCGGTGGTTCAAGGCAGACAACCAACAACCCGAGCCTAGGCGAAGCTTGTTTGCTCCCTAGCCATCGAGACCACATCAATTCCATCACAACTAGACGTAGGCTTTTACCTTCATCGAAGGGGCCGAACTAGTATAAAACCCTCGTGCCTTTGTGTCCGCTTTAACCCCTTCAAGTAAACCCGTAGCGATGGCTCCATGACTAAGTCCCTTCGCTAGGACATCTGCCGTGACAAATCCACGACAGTTGGCGCTCACCGTGGGGCTATCGCATGATGGTTTGACGATCTTGGAGGGCAAGCTCAAGGGACTCGAAGGCTATGTTGTGGGCCGGATGACCAAGAGTCATCGCGGCAGGATCTACATCGACGACGCAGGATGGGGTCCCGAGGCCGATTCAATTGAGTACGGGTACCGGGTCCCCTTCGGCGGTATACACGTTTTCATCGGCAAGATCGGTGAGCCTGGGCCTGAGCCGGACATCTGCACCAACCTCGTCGAGACGGCTCAGCGTGCGAGATCTACCCAGGCCAAACCGGCCATGAGAAGTTCCTTCGTTGGAGTCATCCACGGAGGAGAGTGTGAGGACGAGTCAGAACACGGCGGCGAGACCGTCGTCTATTCCGGCGACGAGTCCTCGACCGGAGAGACCGAATCGCTATACCAGTTGCAAGACGATCAGGTTAGGGGCTGTTCTGATGGAGACAGTGTTCCGGACCCCCCAGGCCAGATCAACCGGGTTGGAATATTCATGGCCGGCACCCAGGTGGCGAATCATTCTTCGACCGCCACAGCAATACTCTCCGGATCAGCAGCGGCAGCAGGGGCAGGAGGCCTTATGCGCCTGCCAGTTCAAGTCCTATCCGACCTGTTTGATGCGCTGGCCGCGCTTATGGCGGAAGCCAATCCGGCGGATCAGGAAGCCCATGATGCGGAGATCGCAAGGGTGAAGGAACAGATCGTGCAAGCCAAGGCGGATCTGACAGCAGAGAAGGACAAGATGGCTGCAGAGCGGGCCGCTTTGGACGCTCAGGCCTATAAGCTCATGCTTGACCAGAATGCATCACAGGAGGTCTTGAAGCGGAAGCACAGATCACGCCTGCCATTAGGGTTTGACCCCCGAAATCTCTTTCACACTCCAGGAGCAGGGCCCAGTAATCCGCCGCAGCGTCTGGAGGCAAACCGGATTGAAGCACCAGGGCCAGGAGCGACGGTCCAGCCCCGCCTGATGGAACCCCCTCAACAGAACATCATGGCCCCTCTGCCGGTCCAGACACCCCCGGGTCATTATTCAAATCCTATGGACAACCTTGTTGCAGCCGCCGCGCGTTTAGAGGCTATCCCGGTCGAAGGAGACTCCCCGCAAGCGATAGAGACGCGCCGGGTCAAGGAGCTTCTCCGGACTGCGCTGATTCAGCAGGAGGCATATTCATACAGCCGTGATCGGATTCATTCTACGCCCCGTCCAAGCCGGAGCTATAGCAGGCGCATGGATGAACCGGCCATATCAAGCAATGCGCGAGGCCGTGAAGTGGCTCGTGGCAATAACCCGGCATGTGGTGTTGGCGATACTCAGGATGTGGTGGACCGGGCCCGGGTGCAAAGGGAGGCCGAGTTAGCAGCACATGATAATGCAGGTCAGCTTACACCGGTTCGCTCTACCACCTTCGCCGGACCAGGAATTACATCCGCTTTGGGAGTGCCTTGCTTAATCCCCGCTTTACGCAATGTGCGCCTGCCCAAAGATTTCAAGGGTCTGCGCAAGGTGCCGAATTACACCGCTGATTTATCCCCTGAAGCATGGGTAGAGAGTTATGAGATGGCCATGGAGATGTTAGACGTGGATGAGGCCGCGTGTGCGAAATACTTCACCATGATGCTTGAGGGCACGGCTCGTACTTGGTTGAAGAGCCTACCACCCAATTCTATCAGCTCATGTGCCTAGTTGCGGGCCCGGTTTATACAGAATTTTAAGGATACGTGTAAGCATCCCAAGTCCATAGTAGACTTGGCGGCTTGTGTTCAGGAGGAAGGAGAATCAACGACGCGTTGGGTGCGCCGCGTTTCAGAAATCTTGCACTCATCTGACAGGATTAATGCTGACTCTGCGATCTTAACTCTGGAAGGCAACTGCCAGTTTGAGCCTTTAAAATTCAAATTGGGACGCATGAAGCGGTTCTGTAATGACATGGGAACCCTCATGGCTGCTTTAGTGAAGTATGCTGATTCGGACAGTACCAAGGATCCCGAACCTGATGATGATGAAACAGGGAAGGGAAGGAAGAATAGCAGCTCTAAACAGCAGCAGTACAAACCGGCGGGTCATGGAAATGGAGGCAAGCGCAAGGCAGATGGTAGCATGGATTTTGTGGCCAACACTAATGCACAGGACAGGGGGCAGCGGCACAGAGGTAAAGCGGCAAACCGTAATGGGGCTCCCAACCCTAACGCAAGCCGTTTGAATTATTTGTTGAATCAGCCTTGCCCGAAGCACGGGACGAAGTAGTCGCCGGCTAACCACCTTTGGAAGGATTGTTATATTATGCAGGAGTTTAAAAACTCTAATGCCTTCCGGTATGACAATGGGTCAGGTGGCGGTTCAGGATCCGGTTTACACGGTCCGGGTCACGATGGAGCTTCCGGTTCTGGTTTCAATCAGGCCGGTCACAATAACCAGAATAATCAGAACGGCCAGCAGCAGCAGCAGCAACAGCCGTCGGGTTATCAAAGCCAGCCAAAGCAGTTGAGCAATGGGCAATACCATGTTTTCACAACTAGCTTGGATAAGCGCGGCCGAAAACTCCACAAGCGAGCGGTAAATTCTGTTGAACCGACCCTACTATGTTACTTACGCTGGTCAGAGCAGCCTATCGTGTGGAGCAGAGAGGATCACCCGCCCCGGGTTGACAATCCGGGCCAGCTAGCATTAGTGGTAGACCCTCAAGTGGGGGGTTATAAGTTCACCAAGGCACTCATGGATGGAGGAAGTAGTATTAACATACTGTACTATGAGACATTCCGGCGCATGGGTCTAAGAGACAAGGATCTCAGACCGTCGAATACGGTGTTCCATGGTGTTGTGCCGGGCAAATCTGCATATCCTGTTGGTAAGATAGCCCTAGATGTGGCTTTTGGGGACGAGCACGATTCTCGGACGTAAAAATTAACCTTTGAGGTGGTGAAGATCCGGAGCCCGTATCACGCCTTGTTTGGGCGGCCCGCTTATGCCAAATTCATGGCGCGGCCTTGTTACATCTACTTGCAGCTCAAGATGCCGGGTTACAAGGGGACGATAACGGTTCATGGGAGCCGTAGGGTCGCTTTGGAATGTGAGGAAGCTGATGCGGCGTATGCAGAGTCGGTCTGTGCCACGGAAGAGTTGAAATATTATAAGGATAATGTTGATCCGGCGGATATGACCTCTTTGAAGAAACCAACTACAGAGCATGATTCAGATCTGAAGTTCAAATCGGCAGCTGAGACCAAGCTTGTTGACTTCGTGCCCGGCGATTCGTCCAAGCAGTTCACTATCAGCGCCAACCTGGATCCCAAATAGGAAAGCACGCTCATCGAGTTCATCCGTGAGAATCGGGACATTTTTGCATGGAAGCCGTCTGACATGCCAGGTGTATCGAGGGAACTCGCTGAGCACACTCTTAATATGGATCCTAAGTACAAACCGGTGAAACAGTTCCTCCGCCGGTTTAATGAAGAAAGACGCAAAGCCATTGGAGAGGAAGTGGCCAGGCTTTTAGCAGCTGGATTTATTGTTGAGGTGTTCCATCCAGAATGGCTTGCTAATCCGGTGTTGGTTCTTAAGAAAAACGGCACTTGGCGTATGTGTGTGGATTACACAGATCTTAACAAGGCCTGTCCGGCAGATCCTTTTGCCCTCCCCCGCATTGACTAGATCATTGATGCCACCGCAGGTTGTGAGCGTTTGAGTTTTTTGGATGCATACTCTGGATATCATCAGATCAAGATGGCAGTTAAGGACCAGGAGAAAACAGCATTTATTACTCCCTTTGGAGCCTTCTGCTATGTATCTATGCCCTTCAGGCTCAAGAGTGCCCAAGCCACCTATCAACGGTGTGTAGAGAATTGCCTGCATAAACAGATCGGCCGCAATGTGCATGCTTATGTGGATGATATTGTAGTGAAGTCAAGGCAGAAGGAGACGCTGGTGGATGATTTGCAGGAGACCTTTGACAACTTGTGAGTTTACAAGATGATGCTTAATCCGGCCAAGTGTGTCTTTGGTGTTCCGGCAGGCAAGTTACTGGGTTTCCTGGTGTCTAACAGAGGAATTGAGGCTAACTCGGAGAAGATTACGGCTATTACATCCCTCGCTAAGCCGAAATGTATCAACGACGTTCAGCGCTTGGCGGGCCGGATCGCTGCACTGAGCCGTTTTATCAGCCGCCTTGGAGAGAAGGCCATCCCTTTATACCAAATGCTGAGGAAGACAGACAATTTCGTCTGGAGTCCGGCTGCTGATGAAGCATTTGAGGACTTGAAGCGGCAGTTAGCCAAACCGCCGGTTCTTGCAGCTCTGGTTGACAAGGAGCCACTGTTATTATACGTAGCAGCTAATGCTCGGGCAGTTAGTGTGGCTATTGTGGTGGAACGCAAAGAGGCAGGCAAGGAATATCCGGTTCAGCGGCCGGTTTATTATATCAGCGAGGTGCTTATTGAATCCAAGCAAAGGTATCCGCATTGGCAGAAGCTGGTTTATGGTGTCTTCATGGCCAGCCGGAAGTTGAAGCAGTATTTTCAAGGGCACCCCATTACAGTGGTCAGTTCAGCTCCCTTGGGTGACATAATACAGAACCGGGAGGCAACTGGCCGGATTGCCAAGTGGGCTATAGAGCTTGGGCCACACGGACTGAAGTATGTGCCTCGAACGGCGGTGAAGTCTCAAGCACTTGTTGATTTCATCAATGACTGGACGGAATTACAAGCGCCAGAAGAAAAGCCGGATCACACATATTGGACTATTCATTTTGATGGATCCAGGCAATTGGAAGGCTCGGGGGCTGGAGTCGTATTAACTTCCCCATGAGGTGATAAGTTCTGTTATGTTCTCTGCTTAATGTTCCCTTGTACTAACAATGCAGCTGAGTACGAAGCCTTGCTCCATGGTCTCCGGATGGCTAAAGAGATGAACTTAAGCCGGGTTAAGTGTTTCGGTGACTCGGACCTTGTGGCTCAACAGGTGTCTGGCACTTGGGATTCTAAGGACCCACTCATGGCTGCATATCATCGGGAAGTGGATAATATTGCAGGTTGCTTCAAGGGTTATCAAGTGGATCATGTGGACCGTCGGAAGAATGAAGCGGCGGACGCTTTAAGCCGGTTGGGTTCTCAGCGCAAACCGGTCCCGCCCAATGTCTTTTTGGACGTGTTGCACAATCCGTCAGTCCAGCTCCCAGGTGAAGCGGATTTGGCTATTCCTGATGAATGCAATGGCAGCAAGGAAAGAAGGAATTTACCTCAAATTTATCCCTCATCATTTTGACCAAGCCAGCTTCACAGTCACGGCTAGTGTAAAGCCGGTTTAAATAGCCAGAGTGAAGATCTTGAGCACTCAGAGCGGCGTATGTCTCTAATTCAACATCCCATTTTCCTTTATTCAAAGTGGAAAAATCCTCTTTGATGGTATGCCTGGTAAGGGTGGCAGGATTCCCGGGTTCAGAGCGGCCCACGCCGGTAATCACAACATCATCATCTTTTGACTCGCCGGTTTGTGTTGGCGCGGCCGGCTTGTCAGCACGAGTGTGGGATTTCTCAATCGGGACAGAGCTGGCAGGCGGATCAGCAGAGGCTGGAGTATTAATAAGCCCTTCTTCAGGGATAACATCGTCTTGCAAAGGAGGATCATTGGGGATATCTTCAGAAGTAAACATTTCCTGATCCGGCGCTTGGTTATGTTCGGGGGCTACATCTTCTTCAGCCGCTTTATCCAGGCGGACCTTCTTGCTTGGTTTCGGTTTGGCCCTGAAGGAATAACAAAAAGTTAAGGAAAAGTATAAGCCATTGCGCAGTGCACTGGAAGCATATGTTCAGTTTAACTTACCCAGCAACGGTTTTCAAAGGTGGTAGCTGAGTGGCCGACGATTCACCAGACGATGAATGAGAAGTGACCTGATAATCGGAGTCGGATGGATTAAGAGGTTGACGGAAGAAACCCGCTTTAGGATTTAAATCAATAAAAAGGTCGGAGACCTCGGAGCGGCGTTTTCGAACCGGACTGTTCGGTAAACCGGCAGAAGTAACTACCTGGCCGCTGTGCCGGGTTGTGCGGCGAGCTTCGTGTTGCTGGGTCTTCATAAGAAAGTTGGGATGCAAATAAGCAAGAGGATGAGAAAATTTAACTTTCCGTTTTGCCCGGCGAGATTTTGGCAAAGGCAAGATTTCTGAATCAGAAGAGAGAATAGTTACCTCAACGAAGCCCGCATTGCTGGCCTCAGCGCCATCCTGACAAGCATCATCATCAATAAGGCGGGTAAAAAGTAAGCCAAGTGAATCAAGTTCTACCTCAAGATCCGGATTACCCACATCATCATCAATGGCTGGGTCAGATGAAGCGGTGGTCTTTCTCTTACGAGCTGGTTTCTTGACAACCTTGGTCTTGGGCCGGGTTGGCCGCCCTGCCTTCTCCGTTTTGTCTTGTGAAAGCTTCTTGCTCCAAAACGGATTATCACTCTGGGTCAGCAATAATTGAAGGTCAGGCAGATAAAGCAGTAACAGGTTCAATAATAGAGCAGTTAAAATCTTACCGCTGGCGGTTCGTTGGTGGTGCGGTAAGGAAGCAGACCGGTTTGAGCACAGAGGTGCTCTGGTTCATTCAACATCTTTTTCACAGATTCTGTGACTTCGTCGTTGGAGACTTGAATTTTGATATGTCGGAGTGGGTCATCGACGCTACCAGTATACGTGCACATCAAACCGGGGCGCCGGCTCAGAGGCAGAATGCTCCATGATATCCAGCAGCGTGCAAGGTCTATTCCTGTTAAACCGTTGGCCATAAAGACCCGGAGCTTGGACAGTTGGGGAGCATATTTAATCCTCTCCTTGGCACTCAGCCTTTGTGGAAAGGGGTGAGTGTTGCTGAGCCATTCTGGACGGAAGCCAGGCAAGGGATTTTCATTATCAGGGGAGGTATCCTTGCAATAAAACCAAGTTGCGTTCCACTCCTTGGGGTGAGTATGGAGTTTGACGTGGGGATAGGTGATTTCCTTCCTCTTTTGAATGGCCATACCGCCCAGTTCGGTATTAGGACCATCGGTGAATTCAGTGCGGCGGTTCAGATGAAAGAGATCTCTAAACAACTTGACTGAAGGTTCCTCTTGAAGGTATGCCTCAGAAAGTACTTGAAAGTGACACAGATTGGTGACCGAGTTGGGGCCAATATCCTGTGGACGGAGCTGAAAATTGGCTAACACATCCCGATAAAATTTAGAGCCGGGCGATTTGAAGCCCTGGGCCATGTGATCTGCAAAGACCATGACCTCTCCTTCCTGGGGTGTGGGAGGACATTCATTTCCAGGAACCCTCCAGTGGATTGTGTCTATATCATCCAAAGCGTTGATCAGGACTAGGTCGTCCAACTGCGATTTTGTGACACGAGAGGGAACCCAATTGCACTCATACACCTGTTTGGCCATGGCGAGATCTACAAGAAATAGGCGATCCGGTTCAAGAATACGCTGGGTAAAAGAAAGTGTCGATCTAACTACGATAAACCAGAGGCATTACCTATAAACCGGACTTCTACAACACGGCATCATGTGGATTCTGGCGGTTCAACCAGGGGACTAATGATATATACCGGTTTAGCAATTTTTTCTATGGTAAAGTTGAACCGCCTGACCTAAGCATCGGAAACAAGTGAAGCTATGGATAACTAGTTATGCAGAAACAAGTTTTACAAAATCGTGTTACAGCCGCGGATCTACAGCAAGCTCGTAAAAACAGGAAATATTTCGAAGAGTAAGGCGGAAACAGAAGTGAACCATTGAGCGAATATGTACGGGAGATCTATGAGAGTGGATGAGAAATAATAAGCGGATGCTAAAGGGATCGCTACTAAGTGCAGCAATAGTTCACAGATTCATCCGAGGTCAGAGAACAGCTATGAACGCGCGATGAACATAGCAGGAACATGGAACCCTAAGAACAGATCTAGGTTAAGAAGGGGAGAGAACTTACTGGGAACGGAGAAGATGCGGAAAGGCGCCGCAACACTCTGGTACATTCAGGTTGATGCAGCGGCCCGAGATGAGGCAGAGGTCGACGGCTGTGGCAGAGCTCCAGAGGCCGGCGACGTGAGGAAGAAGAAGAAGAAAGGACGAAGGGGAAAGAAAGGAAATGAACCTTCGGTCTTATTTATAAGGCAACCGAGCTAGGTCAAGCGCGCGGATCCAGGAGCTGTCATTAAGAGGGCGTTAGAAATTTCATGATGACTTCATGCCGGTTTACACTAACCAAAACTGATGATGTCATGCCGGTTTACAGCAACTAAAAATGATGATGACATGGATGTTTACCAATCAGCAGGAGATATCCAAGACGCAAGATGGTGTGAAGGATTGACATGAACCAATTCAAATCAATCTGGGGCCTAATGTTGGGGATATTACCACTAGGCGTAAACCGGCCTACTTGGGCCAGGTTAACTTCATTAGTGGTATGAACAGATGAAGGCCCAAGGCCTGTAGTCGGTTAGAGCATGTAGCCGTAAACCGACCTGATGTATGACTTGTATTGTAAGTTAGGAATAGAGAGATACCAACCGAAATACGAGTATGAGCCGGTTGGGACTCTATGGACCGACGGGCGTCACCCGTGTATATAAGGGGACGACCCGGCGGCGGTTCAAGACAGACAACCAACAACCCGAGCCTAGGCGAAGCTTGTTTGCTCCCTAGCCATCGAGACCACATCAATTCCATCACAACTAGACGTAGGCTTTTACCTTCATCGAAGGGGCCGAACTAGTATAAAACCCTCGTGCCTTTGTGTCCGCTTTAACCCCTTCAAGTAAACCCATAGCGATGGCTCCACGACTAAGTCCCTTCGCTAGGACATCTGCCATGACAAATCCACGACAGTCGGCACACTACCTCTACATCTACCATCGAGATTAGTTTTAGACCTAAATAATTGTTATTTGGTGCCAGCGTTGAGCATGAACATTATATCTGGATCTTGTTTGATGCGAGACGGTTATTCATTTAAATCAGAGAATAATGGTTGTTCTATTTATATGAGTAATATCTTTTATGGTCATGCACCCTTGAAGAGTGGTCTATTTTTATTAAATCTCGATAGTAGTGATACACATGTTCATAGTGTTGAAACCAAAAGATGCAGAGTTGATAACGATAGTGCAACTTATTTGTGGCACTGCCGTTTGGGTCATATCGGTGTAAAGCGCATGAAGAAACTCCATACTGATGGGCTTTTGGAATCACTTGATACTTGCGAACCGTGCCTCATGGGCAAGATGACTAAAACGCCGTTCTCCGGAACTATGGAGCGAGCAACTAATTTGTTGGAAATCATACATACTGATGTTTGTGGTCCAATGAATGTTGAGGCTTGCGGTGGGTATCGTTATTTCCTCACCTTCACAGATGATTTGAGCAGATATGGGTATATCTACTTAATGAAACACAAGTCTGAAACATTTGAAAAGTTCAAAGAATTTCAGAGTGAAGTGGAAAATCATCGTAACAAGAAAATAAAGTTTCTACGATCTGATCGTGGAGGAGAATATTTGAGTTACGAGTTTGGTCTACACTTGAAACAATGCGGAATAGTTTCGCAACTCACGCCACCCGGAACACCACAACAAAATGGTGTGTCCGAACGTCGTAATCGTACTTTACTAGATATGGTGCGATCTATGATGTCTCTTACTGATTTACCACTATCATTTTGGGGTTATGCTTTAGAGACGGCCGCATTCACGATAAATAGGGCACCATCAAAGTCCGTTGAGACGACGCCTTATGAACTATGGTTTGGCAAGAAACCAAAGTTGTCTTTTCTTAAAGTTTGGAGCTGCGATGCTTATGTGAAGAAACTTCAACCAGATAAGCTCGAACCCAAATCGGAGAAATGTGTCTTCATAGGATACCCAAAAGAGACTATTGGGTACACCTTCTATCACAGATCTGAGGGCAAGATTTTAGTTGCTAAAATCGGATCCTTTCTAGAGGAGTTTCTCTCAAAAAAAGTGAGTGGGAGGAAAGTAGAACTTGATGAGATAACTGTATCTGCTCCCTTATTGGAAAGTAGTTCATCACAAGAACCGGTTCCTGTGACAACTACACCAATTAGTGAGGAAGCTAATGATATTGATCATGAAACTTCAGATCAAGTTTCTGCTGAACCTCGTAGGTCTACCAGAGTAAGATCCACACCAGAGTGGTACGGTAATCCTATTATGGAAATCATGTTACTTGACCGTGATGAACCTACGAACTATGAGGAAGCGATGATGAGCCCAGATTCCACAAAATGGCTAGAAGCCATGAAATCTAAGATGGGATCCATGTATGAGAACAAAGTATGGACTTTGGTTGACTTGCCCGATGATCGGCAAGCCATTGAGAATAAATGGATCTTTAAGAAGAAGACTGACGTTGATGGTAATATAACTGTCTATAAAGCTCGACTTGTTGCGAAAGGTTTTCGACAAATTCAAGGGGTTGACTACGATGAGACATTCTCACTTGTAGCGATGCTTAAGTCTGTCTGAATCATGTTAGCTATTGCTGCATTTCATGATTATGAAATTTGGCAAATGGATGTTAAAACTGCATTCTTGAATGGATTTCTGGAAGAAGAGTTGTATATGATGCAACCAGAAGGTTTTCTTGATCCAAAAGGTCCTAACAAAGTGTGAAAGCTCCAGCGATCCATTTATGGACTGGTGCAAGCATCTCGGAGTTGGAATAAACATTTTGATAGTGTGATCAAAGCATATGGTTTTATACAGACTTTTGGAGAAGCCTGTATTTACAAGAAAGTGAGTGGGAGCTCTGTAGCATTTCTGATATTATATGTAGATGACATATTATTAATTGGAAATGATATAGAATTTCTGGATAGCTTAAAGGGATACTTGAATAAAAGTTTTCAATGAAAGACCTCGGTGAAGCTGCTTACATATTGGGCATCAAGATCTATAGAGATAGATCAAGACGCTTAATAGGACTTTCACAAAGCACATACCTTGATAAAATTTTGAATAGGTTCAAAATGGATCAGGCAAAGAAAGGGTTCTTGCTCGTGCTTCAAGGTGTGAAGTTGAGTCAAACTCAATGCCCGACCACGGCAGAAGATAGAGAGAAAATGAAAGATGTTCCCTATGCTTCAGCCATAGGCTCTATCATGTATGCAATGCTGTGTACCAGACCTGCCGTATGCTTAGCAATAAGCTTGGCAGGAAGGTACCAAAGTAATCCAGGAGTGGATCACTGGACAGCGGTCAAGAACATCCTGAAATACCTGAAAAGGACTAAGGATATGTTTCTCGTATATGGAGGTGACAAAGAGCTAGTCGTAAATGGTTACGTTGATGCAAGCTTTGACACTGATCTGAACGATTCTAAATCGCAAACCGGATACGTATTTTTATTAAACTGTGGAGCTATAAGTTGGTGCAGTTCTAAACAAAGCGTCGTGGCAGGATCTACATGTGAAGCGGAGTACATAGCTGCTTCGGAAGCAGCAAATGAAGGAGTCTGGATGAAGGAGTTCATTTCCGATCTAGGTGTCATACCTAGTGCATCGGGACCAATGAAGATCTTCTGTGACAATACTGGTGCAATTGCCTTGGCAAAGGAATCCAGATTTCACAAGAGGACCAAGCACATCAAGAGACGCTTCAATTCCATTCGGGACCAAGTCCAAGTGGGAGACATAGAGATTTGCAAGATACATACGGATCTGAATGTTGCAGACCCGTTGACTAAGCCTCTCTCACGAGCAAAACATGATCAGCACCAAGACTCCATGGGTGTTAGAATCATTACTATGTAATCTAGATTATTGACTCTAGTGCAAGTGGGAGACTGAAGGAAATATGCCCTAGAGGCAATAATAAAGTTATTATTTATTTCCTCATATCATGATAAATGTTTATTATTCATGCTAGAATTGTATTAACTGGAAACATAATACATGTGTGAATACATAGACAAACATATAGTCACTAGTATGCCTCTACTTGACTAGCTCATTAATCAAAGATGGTTATGTTTCCTAACCATAGACATGTGTTGTCATTTGATTAATTGGATCACATCATTAGGAGAATGATGTGATTGACATGACCCATTCCGTTAGCCTATCACGTGATCGTTTAGTATATTGCTATTGCTTTCTTCATGACTTATACATGTTCCTGAAACTATGAGATTATGCAACTCCCGTTTACTGGAGGAACAGTTTGGGTACTACCAAACGTCACAACGTAACTGGGTGATTATAAAGGAGTACTACAGGTGTCTCCAAAGGTACATGTTGAGTTGGCGTATTTCGAGATTAGGTTTTGTCACTCCGATTGTCGGAGAGGTATCTCTGGGCCCTCTCGGTAATGCACATCACTATAAGCCTTGCAAGCAATGTGACCAATGAGCTGGTTACGGGATGATGCATTACGTAACGAGTAAAGAGACTTGCCGGTAACGAGATTGAACTAGGTACTGGATACCGACGATCGAATCTCGGGAAAGCAACATACCGATGACAAAGGGAACAACGTATGTTGTTATGCGGTTTGACCGATAAAGATCTTCGTAGAATATGTAGGAACCAATATGGGCATCCAGGTTCTGCTATTGTTTATTGACCGAGAATGGTTCTAGGTCATGTCTACATAGTTCTCGAACCCGTAGGGTCCGCACGCTTAACATTACGATGACAGTTTTATTATGAGTTTATAAGTTTTGATGAACCGAAGTTTGTTCGGAGTCCCGGATGTGATCACGGACATGACGAGGAGTCTCGAAATGGTCGAGACATAAAGATTGATATATTGGACGACTATATTCGGACACCGGAAGTGTTCCGGGTGATTTCGGAGAAAACCGGAGTGCCGGAGGGGTTACCGGAACCCCCCGGGGAAGTATTGGGCCTTAGTGGGCCTGAGGGAAGAGAGAGGGCAGCAGCCCAGGAGGTGGCTCGCCCCCTCCCATGGGGAGTCCGAATTGGACTAGGGGGGGGGGGGGGGGGCGCGGCCCCTCTTTCCCTCTCCCTCTCCCTCCCTTTCCTTCCCCCTTCCCCCTTCCTAGTTGGACTAGGAAAGGGGAGTCCTACCCCCACTAGGAGGAGGACTCCCCCCTCCTTGGCGCGCCCTCTAGGGCCGGCCGGCCTCCCCCTTGCTCCTTTATATACGGGGGCGGGGGGGCACCCCATGGACACACAAGTTGATCTACGGATCGTTCCTTAGCCGTGTGCGGTGCCCCCCTCCACCATATTCCACCTCGATCATATCGTCGCGGAGTTTAGGCGAAGCCCTGCGCTGGTAGAACATCATCATCGTCACCACGCCGTCGTGCTGACGGAACTCATCCCCGAAGCTTTGCTGGATCGGAGCCCGGGGATCGTCATTGAGCTGAACGTGTGCTGAACTCGAAGGTGCCGTACGTAGGTGCTTGGATCAGTCGAATCGTGAAGACATACGACTACATCAACCGCGTTGTGCTAACGCTTCCGCTTACGGTCTACGAGGGTACGTGGAAAACACTCTCCCCTCTCGTTGCTATGCCGTCACCATGATCTTGCGTGTGCGTAGGAATTTTTTTGAAATTACTACGTTCCCCAACAATCGTACGGTCACTGAAGCTAGAATCGTTTATATTGACTAAGTTGACAAAGCCCTTGGTACGCGCCAACTTAGTAGGCCCACAGGTCAGCCTCCAAAACGGTGCGCCCCAGATGTCAGGGGAGGAATCATTTTTTGGGCGGCCGAAGCTAAGAATGTCCGAAATTGAAGAAGAAGCACGACATCCGTTGGATAGACATCCAACAACCACTACTGCTAGAACCATGTGTTGACTTTAATAAGTTGACAAAGCCTTGCATACGCGTCAACTTATTTTTTTAGGGGACGCGTCAACTTAGTAGGCCCACAAGTGTGTGGCAGAGAACTTATAGCCCATTTGCGATTTGTAAGAATGTACAACCCATTTTTGAGTTCTAATGGAATTTACTACAACCCATTTATAGTTTGTTAAAAGTACAACCCATTTTCTAGCTAGGACAATGATTAATAATTTCAACCAACCGTTGAAGACAGAATTCAATAAAATTTCCCACATTTTGATGGGATCCGAAATATTTTATCCCGAAATTTCTAGTCAGATTAAATATAAATTTGTATTACGTAAAAATCCAACGAAACATTGCGTGTGCAACAATGAAAAATTAAGATTTTCAAAATCCATAAATAATATTTTATAAACTAATTTCATGTTTTGTGCATTTTTTTATAGTTACTGCCCAGTTTTTATAATTACATCCCATTTATTATTTTTTAAAGCCCATTTTCCTGCTAAGCCTAATGCATCCCTCCTAGGAAAGATTTGCAGCCCAGATGAGCGGAGAATAACAAGTTGACCTTGCCTGGGTATTCCTCAAAAAAACGTATAGCTGGGTAGCCATTTTCATCTTGAAAAAAATTAATATCTGGGCTGGATATCTGGCCTGGGCTAGACGGGCCACAGCCCGCCCAGTTAATACCCTGCTCTCCTCTGAACAACAACAAAATCATTACCAAGAAAAACTCTGCAGTTCTCACGCCTCAAAAACACAAATATTGTTCGATCTTCTTGGTCCCAGCTGTCAGCCGCACCTTGTGCAATTCTCTCTATTATATTGACTACATAGGTTGACAATGGTGTGGTACCGTGATGTCAGGAAACCAGGAGGAAGCAAAAAAAATATAGTTGTACATAACAAGGAGGCACTTGCGTACGTATGGCTATGGCCCTAGTGGGTCCCTAGTGTCATCCAGTCAAAATAAAGTCATCTCCTTAATCCTCATGTTCGTTGACGATGTTAAGAATGCTCGGCGCCACGGTGAGCAACAACTCGAAGGACGACGGAGAGGGCCTCACGGGCCCTACGGATGGTCTGATACAGCGCCCGCTGCTCATTCAGGAAGCCAGGATCATCGGACACCTATGAGCACCTTCGAGAAACTGAGACGGCATGAAACGGTAAGGTCGCGCTTGGGAGCTCTGGTTTATTTCAAACCTGTATTAACATACAAGTGTAATTTACTCGTCATCAGAAACAACACGTAAAATACAGGCGTAAAGAAACCGAGGGCCCGAGGTGTGTAAGTAAAACCGGCGGGTTACACGTGTAATTTGAGAGACCAGTGTATATTTCACAAGCACTGCCATATGGACGACATTACCAGATGATACATGCACGACGTGCATATCATGCCATCCATGGGCAAGGTTGAAACAGCAGCTAACGACTGGATTAGCAACCGTCCAAGTGGCGTTCAGTGTTTTTATCGTGTGTGGAGTACTTCCAATATTTTACTAGGCGAAATCGACCAACCAAGCGCTTCGCCCGAGACCATCTGCTTTTATTTACAAGCGTCAGTTTTACAAGCGGTTTTGGTTGGAAAACGACGATCCAATCACGGCCTAATATCATGACTTGGTCGGAAGATCATATGGTTTCACGTCTAACCTACCCGACTTGTCGTATAGGCTATGAATGAAACATAAGACGATGAGCTTCTTATGCACGGAAACAACAGAAGAGGATGATCTTCTTAACAAGCAAATCACTGACATTAGATCGACATGCAAAACAATACGAAGCATTATTCTCAGGAGGCATGGTGAACAACTCGTGATGCCGCATGCCACAACATTCAAAGCTCAACTTTGAAATCAAACACAAGGCCTGGAATTACATAGAAAATATTCAGAACAAACTCTTAACACAGGAATATCTCAGCAGAGTAACTATTTACTTCTATACTGAACACAGGAATAGGAAAAAACAATCGATGCTGCTCATAGCAAGGGCATCCCACTCAAAAATATCAAATGCATGTCTTCTAGCTAACATCAATGAGCAAATTTTTACAAGGTTTTCCAATTCCAATATATTAAACTAACGTCTTCTTGCTAACATCAATAATTAAACTTTGACAAGCTTTTCCCATTCAAAATATGTAATGCCTATGATCATGGAGTCCTGTCGTAGCTTCTTGTACTTTTTTGGGCACTTTTTGCCCAGTGCACTACATGTTTTGTAGAATTGCCAATGCTCTCCGCAGACTAGTCATGTCACCAGCGTCTAATAATACTATGTAAAGCTTCTCGATCATTCCTTCTGTAATGTAGCGCAAACAGTGACTGCTTCTTTCTACAAAGTGGAACGACCAACTGGACCCAGTAATGCAGCAGTTTGCCTTGGACACATTGGCTCCTTTTGTGCAGTTCAACTAAAATCGAAGTTGGAATAAAACTGAGCTTTAATTTTGATATCCCTGTATGCAACTATAGGTATAAGGGAAACAATTACTAAGAAATTACGGTTGATGACTTGTACTCCCAGAAGAAAAGCATCTACTGATCTACCTTATCTTAATGGGAAACAAAGTAGGAGAGTAGCAATTCTCCATCAGTGTGATTCATTCATATTGACTGAGACATTATCTTAACAATGCCTTGTTTCAACATGTATAAAGAATGACAAAGCAGAAAAGTACCATTCCTAAAACAATGCAACTGATTCATTTTAAGAGAGACATTATCTTAACAATACCTTGGTTAAACATGTAGAAAGAACTACAAAGCAGGATAGTACCATTCCAACCAAGTGTTGCAGTTTTGAACTAAGATTCAGTAGTTCCTTAATTCTGAGAGTGGCATTGCTTAATTTTACTAGCGGCATTAGATTAATGAAAAGCATAAACAGTTCCAGGGGAGAGTGGCCGCAACAACACCATGTGCTTCCATCTACTTATAAAGGGGGTGATGCAGAGTTTGTTGTAACAAAGCAACAAGCATCATGTCTGGGTTGGTACCATTTTTGTTCACTACTTAATGGGAAAAGAGAGCAATACAATAGCTTCAATTTAACATTTACTTAAAACAGTACCAATACAAGTAGCACAAAATCTCAAAACACACTGCACGATCATGTGGATGAAGGCAAGTACCAACCTGTCATGACGCTCACAAGATAATGTACGAATCTGCCAACACGAATAGGAAATCCAATCTCGTTTTGTGCAGTTGCACTGAAATCAAGCAAAGTGTTTCACGTAGCGAAGCAAAATGTCACAATAGCAACAAGTTGAATAGACACCCCTATTTAAATATAGGCAATAAAGGAACCAATTACTGGCTAATAAAGGAGGATGAAACATGCGGCCACAAAAATGGTAATCCCGCCAATCCCTAACAAGTGTTGCAGTTTTGAAATAAGATTCAGTAGTTAATTTTGACAGTGGCATTGCTTAATTTTACCAACGACATTAGATTAACAAAAAGCATAAACAGTTCTAGGGGAGAGTGGGTTCAACAACACCATGTGCTTCCGTCTACTTATAAAGGGGGTGATGCAGAGTTTGTTGTAACAAAGCAACAAGCATCATGTCTGGGTTGGTACCATTTTTGTTCACTACTTAATGGGAAAAGAGAGCAATATAATAGCTTCAATTCAACATTTATTTAAAATAGTACCAATACAAGTAGCACATCATCTCAAAACACACTGCACGATCATGTGGATGAAGGCAAGTACCAACCTATCATGATGCACACAAGATCACCTACGAATCTGCCATCACGAATAGGAAATCCAATCTCGTTTTGTGCAGTTGCACTGAAATCAAGCAAAGTGTTTCGCATAGGAAAGCAAAATGTCGCAATAGCAACAAGTTGAATAGACACCCTGTTTTAACAAAGGCAAAAAAGGAAACAATTACTTGCCGATAAAGGAGGATGAAACAAACGGTGACAGAAAGAAGCATCTAACTTATCTTGGATGGAAAAAAAGTAGGATAGTAGCATTTCTAAAATGGTTCCATTGATTCATATTAACAGAGACATTCTCTTAAAACAAGATTTGTTAAAAATGTAATTTACTTTAAACAGCGGCATTGCTTCAATTTTCCGGCGTCATTCTTAGATTGACAACAGCAAAATAGTTGTATGGGACATGCCAGCACATGCCACACGTATAAATGGGTGATGCAGAGTATGTAGCCAAGCAACATATATGCGTTGGTCCCATATTTGTTTTCTTTGAACCTTTTTCCTATGTGAGGGCAGCAAATCTAGTCCTGCACAAACAACCTGGCCCCCCAGTTTCTTTCCCTTTTCAACAAAGAGATCAGTTCCTTACAGATGTGTGTACTGGGTTACCCCTTTTTCCCTTTTCGACCAACAAAGCGGCTGGATAGCCAGTCTATACTACTTTCCGTCCCTCCTTTCCTCATTGAACCACGTCCTAGATTCTTGCTCCAGCCCGCCGCACCCTTCTTTCCTCTTTGAACCAAGACCTAGATTCGACTACAGATCAAAAAAGATCCACATGCAGCTAGAGCAACGACGGTTTCAAAGAAACTTATACCTTAGGGTCGTCGGGATGTGACAAGGCGTGCGGCGAGAGGTCGGATCTTCCCACACTACATACAGCAGCGAGGAAGAAGGGGTCGGTGGCCCTCCCGCGCAGATGTTGGGTGAAAGAGAATAGCGTAGCCGGCAATGGATTACCTCCCTCACTGAAGGCGATAGAGTGAACGTTGCACCTCCTCCCCTTCCCGGTGCGACGGGATATGGACACCTCCTTCACCAGCTATGAGGGGAGAGAGAGAGACAAGAGGCCAACGCAGTCTTGTTTCGATCTGGTGAAGAGAGGGTGAGAGACTATGAATATATCAAACCCTAGCAAATGAACGCTGAGCCTCCAGCATGTATATATATATGTAGTGCGGCGAGAGTGTGGAGAGTGAAAACCCTAGCGAACAAGCGCTGAGGCTCCAGCTTATATATATACTACTGTAGTACGGACTAAGCTCCAGTGCCTTCACTGCACCTGCTTTTGGCTGTATGACAGGTGAGCCAGCCACATTTAGGCCCACTTGTCATAAACCCAAAGGTAGGTGCACTAAGTCAATGAAGCTGCGTCCATATAGTACTCTAGTGTATACAACTAATATATAGTGGAGTGTTTTTCTTATTCTCTCCATAACAATCGTTTTAAATTGTGTAAGTACAAACGGAAACTCTTTATTTAACATACAGTAAAGAAAACAACTACTACTTTCGATGAACTAATGATCCACGCGTCCTGGTCGCACTTCCTGTCCTTCACGTGCGGTACACTACCCTCCCTTAAGTGAACAACCACATATGCACCAAATTGTCGGAAACGTGTGAGAGTGTGTACAAATAAAGAATTTTAATTTCAATTATCGGAAAGGTTTGAGAGTATTACAAAGTTTGACTTCAGTCAAATCTAATATGCGGAGTAAATAAAAATGGAGGGCTACTACATCTGTCGGTGTCAAAACCGGCGGATCTCGGGTAGGGGGTCCCGAACTATGCGTCTAGGCGGATGGTAACAGGAGACAAGGGACACGATGTTTTTACCCAGGTTCGGGCCCTCTCGGATGGAGGTAAAACCCTACTCCTACTTGATTAATATTGATGATATGGGTAGTACAAGAGTAGATCTACCACGAGATCAGAGAGGCTGAACCCTAGAGCTAGCCTATGGTATGATTCTTGTTCGTCCTACGGACTAAAACCCTCCGGTTTATATAGGCACCGAAGAGGGTTAGGGTTACCCAGAGTCGGTTACAATGGTAGGAGATCTACATATCCGTATCGCCAAGCTTGCCTTCCACGCCAAGGAAAGTCCCATCCAGACACGCGACGAAGTCTTCAATCTTGTATCTTCATAGTCCAGGAGTCCGGCCAAAGGCTATAGTCCAGCCATCCGGACGCCCCCTAATCCAGGACTCCCTTAATAGCCCCTGAACCAGGCTTCAATGACGACGAGTCCGACGCGCATATTGTCTTTGGCATTGCAAGGCGGGTTCCTCCTCCGAATATTTCATGTAAGATTTTGAACACAAGGATAGTGTCCGGCTCTGCAAAATAAGTTCCATATACCACCATAGAGAGAATAATATTTACACAAATTCAATCTACTGACGTATTCCGTGGCGTGACATCACACCATGGCCAAGCCTTTATTCGAATCGTTTTTATTGTCCCACCTTAGCGCGTTTAGCGAGGCGGCTTCCTTGGCACGTCTTGTCAAAGCAGAGATCGTGTCCCCTTATTCTGGGATTCTCACCAATACGGGCGTGGGTAACCCAACCGCGCCCATTGGCATGTCTCTATCGAAGGCGAGTCCCGAGCGGTCACGGGGAAGGCTCTTGGTATTCAACCACTTTATAAAGACACCAAGGCTCCACTCCTTACTTTCAATCTCAATCAAATCCGCCCCTTGCCTCGAGTTCCAACACCCAAAGCTCCAGATCTAGGCGCTTCGGACCTTCGATGATGTCCGGCTCCGACCTGCAAGGCCGGTGGATGCCTTCCTCCGTTACGGAAGAAGACGTGCTAAAGCTAAGAGATGCCAGGTATCTAACCGGCGAAATTTCGCATAGGTTGCCTGCCCAAGGGCAGGTTATTCCCACTCCCAAGCCTGGTGAACGCATGGTGTTTGCGTCTCACTTCCTTCGGGGGCTAGGCTTCCCGATGCACCCCTTCGTGAGGGGGCTCATGTTTTACTATGGGTTGGAATTTCATGACTTGGATCCGGAGTCCATCCTCCACATCTCATCGTTCATTGTTGTATGCGAAGCCTTCCTCCACATTACCCCTCACTTTGGATTGTGGCTCAAGACCTTCAAGGTGGAGCCGAAGATGATCAAGGGGCAGCAGGCAGAGTGTAGAGGGGCTGTTATAGGCAAGAATGCTGATGCTCAATGGCCCGAGGGCTCTTTTCAAGAGGAGCTCAGCCTATGGCAACAAGAGTGGTTTTATATCATAGCTTCCAGGGGCACCAAATGGGTGGCGCCACCTGCCTTTCGCTCGGGTCCTCCACCGCGGCTGGCGTCATGGGTTAATAAATGACTTGACTGGGGGCCGTCCAAGGACGTGCCCTTGTTGCAGGGCCGCATTCAAGATCTCCGAGAGAGAGAGATCACTCTGGTCGTAGTCGTGCAGGTCATGCTGATTCGTCGCACCCTGCCTTGCAAACGTCGGCCACTCTGCCTGTGGGAATTTAACCCGGAGGGACCAGGAGCTCTCCAACATTTTATGGGGCGACGCCCGTGGAGTTGTATAGGCTTTTCTCCGGATCACAAGCGATGTGTTCGGACTTGACCGAGGACGCAGGTCTGAGCTGCAATCGCCCGGATACACAAGTAAGTAGCCCTGTACCCGGACACACTATCCCATATTTATCACAAACTTGCCCTTTAAAAGAGCTGTCCCTTGAACAGGAGTGGATAGCGAAAGCAAAGTTAATTAGGTGTCCGTCCCCCCTCCCTGAGACCACGCCGGTTCCCGTGTTAACCAGGATGCTGGAGGTTGCGCCTTCGGAAGAAGGTGAAGGAGGGAACAAGGAAGCTACTGCCTCCGCGAAGGAGGCTATCAGGGAAGGAGGGATCGAGAATCCCTCCATCCAAGGGAAGAGGAGGACCGCCTCTGAAGACCCGGAGACCATGGTCTCAAAGCGGGGGAAGGAATCTTTGTCAGAGGGTCCTGCGCCGAGAGACGCCTCGGCCGCATTGTGCCCCCAAGGGGATCAGCCCTCCACCGAGCCGTAAGTAAAAAAGGGAGTTTTTTTTAAAATAAAGGATATCCCTGCCCTACTTCTGATGAGGATAACCAAAATTTTACCTTGTAGTTCGGATCTCAGCCCTTCTCAGCAGATCTCATCTTCGGGGGATCTTCGTCCGGAGATGATAGAGAGCGAAACGCCTCCCCCTGCCGTATCGTCTTGCGAGGCAGGCGACCCTGAGGTGTCATCGCGGAGGGTTTCTCCGAGTCCGGCAGAGCCAGAAGGCAGTCGTATGTCCCCTCAAAGCCCTCTGCATCCGGCCTTCGAAAAAGGCCATCGGACGAGTCCGGCACCACCTGGTGTACGGTCGGAGGAGCTGAAGGATCTGCTCGGGCGAGCGTCTATCTCAGAAGGTCACCATGCGTTAATGGGTATGGTGATTGAAAGGATTTCATCCACTGAGAGCGGTTTGCACGAAGCCGTCAGAAGTTTACTGACAGGTTTTGAGGTATGCAAAATGATGTACCTTCTGACAGTTCTGCATATAAGATGCGCCCTGTGTAGATAGTAGCCCCTAAGGCTCGGTGTGTTGTCAAAAATGATAGTGCACCGAGGATCATAATCCTAGGTATAATATGTTGCCCTTCCTATGTAGGTAGTGAAGGTTCCGGTGGCTAGCCGGACTGATGAATTTGCCGAACTAAAGCGGCAACTTGACATGGCGGATGCCGACATTGCGCTTGTCAATAAGCGGCTTGACGAGTCACAAGGTATGCAATTTCTCCGCGAACACCTGGTAAGGGAGCTTGACGCCCCTGCCTTACAACATGTATGCTTGATGCAGATAGTGCCGCTTCCATGGAGAGCCTTTGGGCGGAGCTCGCCCGAGCCAAGGAGCATGCCAGAAAGAGTGATGCGGCTGCCTTGAAGGTGGCCGAAGAGCTAAAAGCGAAAGAGGCTGCTCATTGCCGAAGCAAGAAGGAAATGGCCGAGATGGCCGTGAAGTTGAAGAATGCTACCGACCGCTGCAAGCTTCTTGAAAAGGAAGATCGAGCGGTGCAAGAGGACCTGAAGAAGGCTGCTACCGAGGCCAAGGATGCTCGCTCTATGATGAGAGCTATGAAGGAGGAGCTACATCAGGCCGGAGATATCGCGGCTGGAAAGCCCTTCCTGCTGCGGAGGAAGTTCATGGATCCTAAATATGCTCAGTTGGACCGGCTGTGGAGTGCGGAGGATGCTTATCTGGACTTGGCGGCAAGTGCCGCGGGCGCGGCCGAACACTTCCGAGATCAAAAGGATCATGAAATGGAAAAGGTTTTTTGGTCGCAGTTCCATAATCCAGAGCGCCCTCTTTCATTAACCGATCACTTGGCCAAATGGGCGGAGCTGAATAGGTTATCCGGACTTGCCATGAAGGATGTCGTGAGTCTGTTGTGGCCGAAAAGGCCCGAGCCGAAAAGTTATTCTGGCTTGGTGCAGCAGTTCCTTGGTGCGGTGCCGCATATCAATGCAATGAGGAGGTCGGCATGCATAGAGGGTGCACGGATGGCTCTTGCCCGTGTCAAGACATACTGGGCAGAGATGAAGGCCACCTATGTTGCATCCCCGGATTCTGACGGAAGCCGAGTACCCGTCGAGCAATATTTTCAGGAAGTTCTGTAGAGCGCTCGTTTAATAGAGACGCAGTGCTTGAAGGATATTATGTTCGAATAACATGTATTATTGTGAAACAATGTTTTAATGAAATATAAAAGCTTTTTATACTTGTGCCTTCAAGAATTAAAGTACCTCCTGTGCGGTCATTAATGTATATGTGTATATAACCTGAAAGATGGCAGTCTTCGGCTTCAGCCCCCACACATATAATACGGGGGTGTTTGCAAAAGGCGCATTTTCACACTTGATCCAACGTCTTGGTCCTATAAAGGAGGTGGTAGCGCAGCAAACTAGGCAACCGGACTATAATGCTTTATCACTTTCACTTTGCCATAGGAGTTTGATAGTGGGGCTACTATATAGCCCCTAGGGGCACCGCGCTTACCCGAATTCGGGGCGCGTATGTGCCTGACCGGGAAACGGCCCTTCGTCAATGAGGAGGAATCCTATAGATTCCGAAGGGTCATTGAGTGGTTGACCAGTCTCACGCTATATCATGACAGTCAGTTTTCAGCTTTCTCTACTGAGGTGCTCGCCTGGACGAACCGGGGCACAATCGCATTATTTCTCCTGGTGCCGCTTTAGCCGATAGAGCGGAACGTAAGGCAGCAAAACACAGGAGCCGGACAAACCCAACATCTGACCAAAGACATGATTCGGAGCTGATGCATATAAGGCCTAACTCGAGATGCCGAACACTCCCTAAGGTAATCTGTCTTTATGAAAACGGGCCGAACAACACCCTTGGTAGAAGCCCCTGGTGTCCAGGTACGCGCAAAATTCTGACGTGGCCCATGCCAAAATGCCAGCCTCCTCCTCGGTTATAGCAAGAAACCGGGGGATATGTATCAATAAGAGACATTAAAAAAGGTTTACGCAGGGTCTTACTCTAAAAAGAATCCTTGCAACGGGTCCCTACTACACGTCTGCGCCTGTGTGTCCGTTGTGCCGTATCCTGGACGGGTGTAGCACGGTGTTCATCTGTAAAAGAGAGGAACTTGGTTGAAAAAGATCGTGCGAAAATGTACGTTATACTAAATAAACAAAGTACAATTCAAAAAATGAATAAAATTGAGCTTTAATGTCTCTTGTGGTACATGCGCGGAGCCCCTTGTGCGGGGGTATGCGGTTAGTAAGCCCTTGTATGTTTACGCCGGACTCGTCTACCCGTGTCCGGGGTCTGAACGACCTGTTTTAGGTGCTTTGATTAGTGAAGCCGGTTTAGTGTGTGGCTGTCTAGGAAGTCACACAATCTTCCGCGCTCGAGGAACATTCGATATTTCCCTTTAAGGAGATGATGCCTCGCGGACCGGGCATTTTAAGTGTAATGGATGCATAATGCGGTATTGCGTTAAAGCGGGTGAAAGCTTCGCGTCCCAATAGTGCTTGGTAGCTACTTGTGAATGGGGCAAGGTCGAAGGTTAACTTTTCACGGCGAAAGTTGTCAGGTGAGCCGAACACAACTTCTAGCAATAGAGAGCTCGTACAATGGGCATATGGGCCTGGCATTACCCCTTGAAAGGAAGTATTGCTATGGAGAATTTTGGTTGGGTCTATCCCCATTGTGCGGATTGTGTCCTGATATAACAGGTTTAGATCACTGCCGCCGTCCATTAGGACTTGTGTAAATTGGAGTCCGTCGATTATCGGATCTAATATCAAGGCAGTCCATCCTGCATTCTGGATACTTCTAGAGTAATCCTGATGGTCAAAGGTGATTGTTTTAACAACCAGTGGTGGGACTCCTCTGGGATAGGCCGTATGGCGCGTATATCTATGGGCGCCGTTCTGTTTTTCCCTTTTGTCACGTAAAGTGAGTTTACTGTTTTGACTTCTTGTGGGAAATTCTTTTGTTTTCCGGTGCTCTGCTTGTGGGGTTCGTCATCGTCCTCGCTTGGTGTGTCGAGCCCCTTGTGTTCGGCGTTGAGTTTGCCGGACTGCTTGAAGACCGAACAATCTCTGTGGGTATGGTTTGCAGGCTTCCCGGGAGTACTGTGGATTTGGCATATCTTGTCCAAGATTTTGTTTAAGTTAGATAGTTCATCCTTGTTATCCTTAAGGGGTAGTTTTTTATGATCCTGTTGTGAGCTTTTGAATCCGGCGTTGACTGCCGTGCTCTTCGGGCTGTTTCCCTTGGTCCGGCGCTGGTCCTTGCTTCGTCGCGGTGTCTGGCGAGCCATTCGTCTCAGACGTTATGTTTGAAAGCTGCTAAGGCTTCGGCGTCCGGACAGTCGACTATTTGGTTCTTTTTAGTAAGGAATCTGTTCCAGAAATTTCAGGCTGACTCTCCGGGTTGTTGAGTTATCTGGCTTAAATCGTCTACATCCGGAGGTCGGACATAGGTCCCTTGAAAATTTGCCCGAAAATCATCCTCGAGCTCCTCCCAACTTCCAAAGGTGTTTTCGGGGAGGCTTTTGAGCCAATACCGGACTGGCCCTTTGAGCTTGAGGGGTAAGTATTTTATGGCGTGGAGGTCATCTCCTCTGGCCATGTGTATGTGGAGGATGTAATCCTCAATCCAGACTCCAGGGTCTGTTGTTCCGTCGTACGCCTCTATGTTTACGGGCTTGAATCCCGCTGGAAATTCATAATCCATGACCTCATCGGTGAAACATAGGGGGTGTGCGGCACCCCTATATTTAGGTGTACCGTAATATTCAGATATTTGATGTGTTGCATTGCTTACTAGAGCTTGCTTTCTTGGCCCGTAGATAGATCTAATTGGGCCATCTTTTTGATGCAAATCCGTGTGCGGATCGCGTGCCGGCTTGTGTGTGGCGCCGTTTGCCGCTCTATGTTTGCCATGGGGTCGTCTATCCGACCGGGTGGTCTCTTTGTTCTTTGATTGCGGGGGCTCTACGGCCTCCTCATCAAATTCGGGCAGTAGTTTTTGCTTTGGGTAGCTCTTTGTTCGGCGACAATCACCGTATTTGTCTGCGGTGTTGAGTACTTTGCTCCATCTGATCTTGAGCGCATCTTCCGCTGTTTTGAGCTTCTGCTTCTGCTTTTTCAGGCTACGCGCAGTGGCGACGAGCCTTTTGTGGAGGTTCTTCTGCTCCAGCAACTTGTCCGGCGTGAGATCGTCTGGACTGTCATCTTCGCCGGGGACGGATTGTTTAGCCAAATTGTCCTGTTCAGATGGTTGCTCGATGGCATGTTCGTCGTCCACTGGTTCACCCTGCTCTAAGGCTGGGTCTGTATGGCTGCTGTCTTTGTTGAGGTGGGATTTTGAGCGGCGCTTACGTCGCCGTTTTGACTGCTTTTCGAGGGAATGATCCCTCGTGGCATCCCGTTGTTCCTCGTTGTCGCTTCTTTTAGGTGTGTCCACCATGTATACATCGTGAGATGAGGTGGCTGTCCAGTGCCTTATAGGTGCTGGTTCATGTTTATCTCCTACATCGTCGTCCATACCGTCGATGTCTTCGGAGTCAAAGTTGAGCACGTCGATTAAACTTTCGACAGTGACTACGAAGTGGGTGGTGGGTGGGCTTTGAATTTCTTCGTCGTCCGCATCCCAACCTTCCTGACCATAGTCCGGCCAGCGCTCTCCTAATAAAGAGAGAGACTTCAGTAAATTCAGGATGTCACCAAAGGGCGAGTGTTGAAAAATGTCCGTGGTGGTGAACTCTATGATCGACGCCCAGTCGGATTCGATTGGCAGGGGCACGGAAGGCTTGGAGTCCGGAGAGGAGTCCGGCACCTTGGAGTCATGAGCTTCACAAAGGACATGGTTGGTGTTCGGCTCAATCACCGTAGAGATAGCAGCCCCCGAGGCGGTGTCCAGCCACCAGTCCTCGATCGGCGCAGTCGGCTCCAAGCTAAGGGTCAGAGCGGGCACTTGTGCGGCTTCCAGGGCACTGTCCAGCGGCAGGGCTAGACCATGCCCATCGTGACAGTGCGGCGCGCTTGGCTGTGGCTCGAACCCGTCGAAGATCAATTCTCCGCGGACGTCTGCCATATAGTTCAAACTTCCAAATCTGACCTGATGGCCAGGGGCGTAGCTTTCAATCTGCTCCAGATGGCCAAGCGAATTGGCCCACAGTGCAAAGCCGCTGAATACGAAGATCTGTCCGGGGAGGAAAGTCTCACCCTGGACCGCATCATTGTTGATGATCGGAGGAGCCATCGGGCCTAAAGATGACGACACAGAGGAACTCTAAATGAAAGCACCAATTCGGTGTCAAAACCGGCGGATCTCGGGTAGGGGGTCCCGAACTATGCGTCTAGGCGGATGGTAACAGGAGACAAGGGACACGATGTTTTTACCCAGGTTCGGGCCCTCTCGATGGAGGTAAAACCCTACTCCTGCTTGATTAATATTGATGATATGAGTAGTACAAGAGTAGATCTACCACGAGATCAGAGAGGCTAAACCCTAGAAGCTAGCCTATGGTATGATTCTTGTTCGTCCTACGGACTAAAACCCTTCGGTTTATATAGGCACCAAAGAGGGTTAGGGTTACACAGAGTCGGTTACAATGGTAGGAGATCTACATATTCGTATCGCCAAGCATGCCTTCCCCGCCAAGGAAAGTCCCATCCGGACACGGGACGAAGTCTTCAATCTTGTATCTTCATAGTCCAAGAGTCCGGCCAAAGGCTATAGTTCGGCCATCCGGACACCCCCTAATCCAGGACTCCCTCAACGTCCATCCGGGTTTTTAATCCACACCATTTTTTAAATCAAAGTTAATAGCTGGACAAATAAAATTACAGGGGAGCTGGAGACAAAGTTGTGAGAAGGCTTAGAAATCAATACAAAATTTATGCTCTTAGTACCAACGTCGATCCTTCTACGAGGAAACATTTGGTTCATAGCCAATTGTGTGATAAAATTGCACCAACGTGAAAGATGACTGCGTCTCCAACGCAACCAAGGTGAACAGATGAAGTATATCATCTTTGTGCGTAACAAGCAAAGAGCACTGATGGAAGACAGCTTGTTTTTCATTGAAAATCGATCAGCTTCACCAGCTGACGCAACCATGAGGCACAACCATGAGCATCGATAGGTCATCGTGGTGATGCATCATCCATTTGGCATCAAGTTTGGGTGAGGCACTTATGAAGTTCGATAAATCCTCACTGTGGTCTGTTTCTTCTCAGTAATCAAGCTCGAGGAAGGAAGAACCACGTGGTAGAGGACAGTGAGGCGGAACAACAATGGCCATCCAATTTTGTGCAGTTCCACTAAAATTGTGGAAGACATGCCCTGGTATGGAGATATGCATCGCTGTTTCCAAAAATATAAAAAAGGGATATGGTGTTGTTACTCTTTTTTACAAGATTAGCAACGACATCTCAATTGTCAATAAGAATTAATGAAGAGTACACCAACAAACAGAAGCATCAAAATTATCTTGATGCGAACTAAACCAGGATACCTGAGAAAAAAACATTTCTTCATTTAACCAGTGATAGTACTACCACCATATGGACAATGACCGCACAACCACCATGTACTTTTTGTCGAAACAACATGTATACCTCCACCGAGGCATAAATCAGGAAAACTTTTCGAGTGGCATTTACTTTATAACAGTACTAGTAGGTGATGTTGGACCAGCCGATGAACCCTAGCTACTATACATGGGGAGCTGGGGAGTAGTCGCATAGAAGAAAACCCGCACGCAGCGCCCTGGGGAGCTGGACCAGTACAAGAATTTATACCTCAGGTGGGCAAGATGTCGTTTAGGCGGGCGGGCAGGATCTTCCCACACGACTGCAGCGAACAAGGGCGCAGAGGATCTTCGTCCGTGCCAGCGCCGGCTCCGAGAGGACTGTGCACATCGGCTTCCTCCATCGCCGACGGCGACAACGTCAATGCTGCACCTCCTCACCTCCCGCAGCGGACGGGATTCGGCCGGATCTGTGACCACCGGTGAGGAGAGAGATAGAGTGGACATTGTCATCTTGTTTTCATATGGAGAGGGTGAGAGAGCGAGACGCGAGAAACTCTATCAAACAAGAGGCTATAACGGAGTAAAACAGCTCCCCATAGCAGTGGTTTTGAATAGAATACGCGCGTTACCGGAAATCGAAATGAAAACTGGCGGACAATTTTTTAATGTACCAAGAAAGAAAAATCGATCAAAAACACGCCCCGCTTCCAGGTCGCGAGAGTCGCCGCGCACACACACATAGACATAGACATGCATATCCGTGTTTACGTAAAATTCCATTTCCATCTCCATCTCCAATCATATTTGTCCAACTGGCACATTATTTATGTTGTTAATTATATACGCAGCAATATTAACGTACAACATCTCTTGTTTGCGGACGTCCGGACCGCTGCCACGGCCGGTCCTGACCAACCCGAACCCTCTAGATCACCCGCGCATGCTTCCCGCCCGAAACGGTCAGTGTCGCATTCATGCCCGGCCAGAGCGGACGCGACCTCTCACCCGCGCTGCTTCCTGGTGCACGCGACTGCTCCGCCTTCAAAGGTCGCAATAGCCGGCTACAACATTCATGTAAAAAGTTCTTGGGAGTCCGTGCTACAGCTAGCTGTCCTCCCCCAACTCGTCAATCTCTTCCAGTAGTGCTAGTACTCCATGGTGCGATCCATCGACAAGCAGGCAGGAAAGTTATCGTATACTCAGTTTGCGATGAGCGGCATGCCGAACGACCGTGTGGGGTCGAGCCATGGAGGAGGGTGAGACACGAACACGCCAGACGTGATTTAAATGTTGGTTTTGCTCGATGGCACGATCCAACGAAACGAAACGTTGGTTTCTCTCCGTTTCCATTTTTTCTCCAGAAAAACGGAAACTTTCCACTCCATTTTCATTCCTATTCCAAGGTTTCCCCGTTACAACATTCCATCAAATACAAAGGAAAACTAACACGCATGCTGATGCATCTCAATGATTCACAGATCATAGCCAATCTTTACTTCACAACTAAAGACAAAAGTTGTGAGAGCGTGTACAAAAGAAAAACTACTGATGGGGTCACTACGACTTAAACTCTAAACCCTAAACAGGATTTAATTTCCTGGCTAGGTAGAACCTGTCGAAGGAAAGATGGCTGGCACCCTCGGATCATATGATGCTTTTGTGCAGTTCCACTAAAATCGACCTGAGCATCCCTGATGGCAAAGATATTGAAGAAGTGTGATTAGAATAATAGTACTAGCACTAGTTCATGAGACATAAACTGAAAGTGCAACTATCCCTAGGTGGTTTTGGTAATTAATAACAACATATAGCTCATTGAGCTAATGCTATTCCAAGACTATTATTTCAGGAAAGCTCAATGAATGGCATGGCATGGATGATGAAAGTGGATCCCTCAAAATACTAAGGACAAAGGATTGGCTCAAGCTCAAAAGCTCAAGACTCTTCATTTTATATTTTAGTGATCCAAGATCACATTGAGTCTATAGGAAAAGCCAATACTATCAAGGAGGGATGAGGTGTTGTTAATGAGCCTCTTGCTTCATGTGCTTAGTGATATGCTCCAAAACTCTCAACTACTTTCCCACATCCAGAAATGACCTAAACCCAAAGCCAAAATCAGTCACACCGATTCTTCCTATCTGGCACCACCGATTCCAAAAGTCATAGCCACAGCCACAAACCCTAAGCAAATCGGTCTTACCGATAGGGATCTCGGTCTCACCGAGATGGGGTTGTAATCTCTCTGTTTCCCTTCGTAACGTTTCGGTCTAACCGAAGTGAGCGATCGGCCCCACCGAGATTGCAATGTAAACTCTCTGTTTCCTTTTGTAACATTTCGGTCTCACCGAAAAGAGCAAATCGGTCCCACCGAGTTTACCTGACCAACTCTCTGGAAAGCTTATTACCAAATCGGTCTCACCGAGTTTGTGTAATCGGTCTTACCGAGATTACGTTATGCCCTAACCCTAACCGAATCGGTCTCACCGAGATGCATGTCAGTCCCACCAAAAATCACTAACAGTCACTAGGTTTACTAAATCGGTCTGACCGAGTCTGTTGAATCGGTCCCACCGAGTTTGGTAAATTGTGTGTAACGGTTAGATTTTGTGTGGAGGCTATATATACCACTCCACCTCCTCTTCATTCATGGAGAGAGCCATCAGAACGAACCTACACTTCCAACTTACCATTTCTGAGAGAGAACCACCTACTCATGTGTTCAGGCCAAGATATTCCATTCCTACCATATGAATCTTGATCTCTAGCCTTCCCCAAGTTGCTTTCCACTCAAATCTTCTTTCCACCAGATCCAAATCCTATGAGAGAGACTTGAGTGTTGGGGAGACTATCATTTGAAGCACAAGAGCAAGGAGTTCATCATCAACGCACCATTTGTTACTTCTTGGAGAGTGGTGTGTCCTAGATTGGCTAGGTGTCACTTGGGAGCCTCCGACAAGATTGTGGAGTTGAACCAAGGAGTTAGTAAGGGCAAGGAGATTGCCTACTTCGTGAAGATCTACCGCTAGTGAGGCAAGTCCTTCGTCGGCGACGGCCATGGTGGGATAGACAAGGTTGCTTCTTCGTGGACCCTTCGTGGGTGGAGCCCTCCGTGGACTCGCGCAGCCGTTACCCTTCGTGGGTTGAAGTCTCCATCAACGTGGATGTACGATAGCACCACCTATCGGAACCACGCCAAAAACATCGGTGTCTTCAATTGCGTTTGAATCCTCCAAACCCGCCCCTTTACTTTCTTGCAAGTTGCATGCTTTAACTTCCGCTGCCGATATACTCTTTGCATGCTCGCTTGAATAGTGTGATGATTGCTTGACTTGTCCTAAAGTAGCTAAAATCTGCCAAACTCTAAAATTGGGAAAAGGTTAAGTTTTTATTGGTCAAGTAGTCTAATCACCCCCCTCTAGACATATTTCAAGGTCCTACAAGTGGTATCAGAGCTTTGGTCTCCATTTGCTTTGATTTCCATAGCTTTTGGTGGTCATAGCCTTGGTTTCACAACCTAGGAGAGTATGGCGTCTAGCGACGGAAATTATCACCGTAGAGGTCCTTACTTTGATGGTACTAATTTTGCTAGTTGGAAGCATAAGATGAAAATGCATATTCTCGAACATAACCCCGCCATTTGGGCTATTATTTGTATTGGCTTGCAAGGTGAATTTTTCGATGGGAGAGAACCGAACTGTGAAGCTAATGCGGAAGAATTGAAGATGCTGCAATACAACGCTCAAGCTTGCGATATCATCTTCAACGGATTGTGCCCCGAAGAATTTGACAAAATCAGCCGTCTTGAGAATGTAAAGGAAATTTTGGATACTTTGATTGATATGCATGAAGATACCAAATCCGTCAAGGAATCCAAATTGGATGTGCTCCAAAGTCAGCTTGACAAGTTCAAAATGAAGGATGGTGAAGGTGTCGCTGAAATGTACTCTAGGCTTGTTCTTATCACAAATGAGATTGCCGACTTAGGGAGTGAAGAGATGACCGACAAATTCATCATCAAGAAGATCCTAAGAGCATTGGATGGAAAGTATGATACCGTGTGCACATTGATCCAAATGATGCCAAACTACAAAGATATCAAGCCAATGGAAGTCATTGGAAGAATTGTTGCTCATGAGATGTCACTCAAGGATAAGGAGGAACTTCACAACAAGTCAAGTGGTGCTTACAAAGCCTCAAGTGAAGCCCCCACATCATCAAGTGAGAAACAAACCTTCAATGAAGAATTGAGCTTAATGGTGAAGAACTTCAACAAATTCTACAAGAGTAGAACCAAAGAAAGAAGCTCCAAGTCAAGGTCTTACAATGACAAGAGATCTTCTAGTCGAGAGCGCAATTGCTACAATTGTGGGAGACCCAGACACTATTCCAATGAGTGTATGGCACCCTACAAAAGAAGAGAAGATTCTCCAAGAAGAAGGAGCAAAAGAGAAGAATCACCACCAAGAGAGAGAAGGAGTAGAGATGATCGTTATGAACGAAGAGCCTCACGGAGAAGCAAGGATTCAGAAAGGAAGGACAAGTCATCAAGGAGCTACACAAAACTAAGACATCAAGCTCATGTTGGTGAATGGGTTTCCGGCTCCGACTCTGACAATCACTCCAAGAGAAGCTATCAATCCGACTCCGAATATACTCAAGATGAAGGTGTTGCCGGTCTAGCACTTGTGTCAACCAACTCCTACGACATATTTGATTCACCAAATGAAGGTGTTGGAAGATGCTTCATGGCCAAAGGTCCAAAGGTAACACATCCTGAGTATGTTGATTTCAATAGTGATGAAGATGACTTGCTTGTGGATGATGATTTACTTGTTGACAACTCTAGTGATGAATACTATGATGAAACGTCAATTAATCATGCTAATCAAGATAAAACGAATGACAGTGATAAGGAGAAGATTGAGCTTCTAACTAAAGAACTAAACACTCTTAATTTGGCTCATGAAACTATCTTCGAACATCATCGAGAACTTTTAAGGGCTCATGAAGAGTTACGCTTTGAAAAGCTCAATCTTGAGCAAGAGCATGAGTTCTTAAAAGCAATCAATGATGATCTCCGTAAGAAAAGTTCTTCTTACATTGCCAAGCGTTTACTCTTATCTACTTACATGCCTCGAGTCAAGTCTAGTAACAAGTACAAGAAAGATACTTCCTCTAGTAGTAACAATAATAATGTCAAATCCAATATTGTTGCTTCTAGTAGTTCTCTTGATTCCACTAATGATTCTCTTGGCCAAGTTACGCTTGAGCAAGAAAATAGCTTATTGAAGGGAATTATAGAGAAAGGTGTTTACAAGAGCCTTGCCAGGAGTAAGCAATTCGAGGAAATTGTACGCAAGCAAGGAAGGCATCGGAAGAATCAAGGTGTTAGTTTTGAACGAAAGTTCAATGCAAATGGAGTTGAGTGGGAAGAAGATCAATACCCCAAGACGAAGTTTGTTCCTCAATGTCGGTGTCAAAACCGGTGGATCTCGGGTAGGGGGTCCCGAACTATGCGTCTAGGCGGATGGTAACAGGAGACAAGGGACACGATGTTTTTACCCAGGTTCGAGCCCTCTCGATGGAGGTAAAACCCTACTCCTGCTTGATTGATATTGATGATATGGGTAGTACAAGAGTGGATCTACCACGAGATCAAGAAGGCTAAACCCTAGAAGCTAGCCTATGGTATGATGGTTGTTCGTCCTATGGACTAAAACCCCCCGGTTTATATAGACACCGGAGAGGGCTAGGGTTACACAGAGTCGGTTACAATGGTAGGAGATCTACATATCCGTATTGCCAAGCTTGCCTTCCATGCCAAGGAAAGTCCCATCCGGACACGGGACGAAGTCTTCAATCTTGTATCTTCATAGACTTGGAGTCCGGCCGATGATGATAGTCCGGCTATCCGGACACCCCCTAGTCCAGGACTCCCTCAGTAGCCCCTGAACCAGGCTTCAATGACGACGAGTCCGGCGCGCATATTGTCTTCGGCATTGCAAGGCAGGTTCCTCCTCCGAATAATTCATAGAAGATTGTGAACACCAGGATAGTGTCCGGCTCTGTAAAATAAATTCCACATACCACCGTAGAGAGAATAATATTTACACAAGTTTAATCTGCTGACGTATTTTGTGGCGTGACGTCACACCACTACCAAGCCTTTACTTAAATCATTTTTATTATACCACCTCAGCGCGTTTAGCGAAGCGGTTTCCTTGGCACGTCTTGTCGAAGCAGAGATCGTGTTCCCCTTATTCCAGGATTCCCATCAATACGGACGTGGGTAACTCAACCGCGCCATTGATTTCGGCGCTTGGGAGATAAGCGAGTTTTACTAGGCTAGTAGGGACGCATAGTTTCATCCGCCCATATATAAGGGGATAAGGATCCACCTCCTTTACCTACGCCTTCTTCCTCCTTTGCTTATCCATCTCCGTGCACTCGAGCTCTAGCGCCCAAGTCCGCACATCTCACCTCGACCCTTTCCAGCCATGTCCGGAGCGGGAGGCAAGTGGATGGCCTCCTCCGTTACGGAGGGGCACATCGAGAAGCTGCGCAGTGCCGGATACCTGTCCAGCGACATCGCGCACCGGCTGCATAATGAGGGGCAGCTCATCCCCACCCCCAGGACCCATGAGAGGGTCATATTCCTTCCCCACTTCCTCCGCGGACTGGGCTTCCCACTCCACCCCTTCGTCCGGGGGCTCATGTACTATTACGGCCTGGATTTCCATGATCTGGCCCCAAATTTTATCCTCAATATCTTGGCATTTATCGTCGTGTGCGAGGCCTTCCTCTGCATCCAGCCCCACTTCGGCTTGTGGCTAAAGACCTTCAATGTCAAGCCGAAGGTTGTGAAGGGCATCCAAGCGGAGTGCGGAGGTGCCATGGTGGGCAAAATGCCCAACGTCACTTGGCTCGGGGGTGCCTTCGTGGAATCCGTCAAAGGGTGGCAATCGGGGTGGTTCTACATCACCGAGCCGCGTGACCCTAAATGGGCGGCGGCCCTCGAGTTCAGATCTGGCATCCCCATGCAGCTCACCTCCTGAAAAGAGAAGGGCTTGCTTTGGGGTAGTTCGGAGGAGCTGACCGGACTCCAGTCCTGTCTCCAGACCCTGGTGAACAAGAAGCTCAAGCTTGTCAACGTGATCCAGGTCATGCTCGTCCGCTGGATTCTCCCCTGCCAGCAACGGGATTTCAATTTGTGGGAGTTTGACACGGCACAACACCAGACCTTGAGCAGGCTCTTCGACACTACGTATGAAGCTGCCTGGAGGGTGCTGTTCAAGGGCACCGAAGCTCCCGCATCCGCTACCGAAGATCGCGCATTCAGCACGCAGCGTCCGGCTGGCGAGGTAAGCTATGTTATCCTTTATGGGACATTTGCTTTTCATAGTTTGACTCTATGCGGGATCTAAACTCCAATGCCTTTAACAGGACTGGCAGAAGACGACCGAACAGGTTAACTGTCTGGCTCCCCTTCCAGAAGACCCAGCGGACGCCCGTTTGACAGGGCTGCTGGTCCCGGCACTTTATGTGGTGCCGAAGAAGAAGGCCAAGAAGAAGGCCACGGGAACCCGAAGGAGTTCCCGGCGTCAGGTGGTATCGGACTCATCGTCCGATGACTCCGAGGCTTACTCCTCCCCTGAGGACGAGGAGGAGAAGAAAGAGGCCTCTCCCCCAGCGGGGGGAGAGAAGAAGAGGAAGGCCTCCCCAACGAGGTAGGCCAAAGGGTCCAAGAAGGGAAGGACCCTTCCCCCGGACTGCTCCGCCAACGTCGGCGGCGGCGACGAGGAGTGGCTCTCGAGGGCCAAGCCCCTCGCAAGATCGTAAGTATCCGGACTCCTAGATGATTTACAATTTTTTTTGCCATGCGGTGTCTTTCTAATGCCGCATACAACCTGTAGTCCGGCCAAGGACGATCTTCCCGCTTCGTCTAGCGGGTCCTTGGGCACGTCGGATATGGATTCTCTTCCGACCGGTTCCACCCCTCGTGATGCTGACGACGTCGAGGTGGGATCCCAGGAAGGGACCCGCCAGGAGGAGGAGGCCCCGGAGGTGCCGCAGGGCGACCTCCCGGACTTCGCACCGGACTCCTTACCGGAACCTGCAGTGGTTCCGGAGTCCGGCGAGCGGCCCCTTCGTAAGAAGGGCAAGACTGTGATGCCGGCGGCCTCCGTCCAACCGGAGGTGCCGGATAACTTGCTGGAGGCGCTCAACGGTGCTTCCATCAAAGAAGAACACCACACTGTCATGAGTGCGGTGATTCAGAAGGTTCAGCTCGCCAAGAGCGGGCTGACCGAAGCCTGCAGCAGCCTTCTAACAGGCTTTGAGGTAAGAATTTTAACATATGTAATATAATACCGCATAGACAGTAGCCCCTGATGCTCGGTTCGGTGTTCGGAAAGAAAAGCCGGACTGAGGATCTAAAAAAGATATACGCAGGAGTTCTAAAAAATATGTCAATATGGGATTGCAGGCTGCACTGCTGACCTCTGCCGCACTGACTGCAGAGGTCGATGCTTTGAAGCAGAACCTCGAGCGGTCCGAGAGCGAGCTCGGCCGTGCCAAGAATCAGCTCGAGGACAAGGAAGGTGAGTAACACCGTATTAAATTTGTACCTTACAGAAAAGGATTTTGGTTGCAAGAGAAATAACAAGGATAACGTGGGTACTCCAGGGGCCACGAACGAGGTGGCGACCCTAAAGGAGGTGGTGTCTGCGGCCGAACGCAATGCGGCCGCGAAGCGAGCCGAGCGAGAGAAGTAGGAGACGCGGGTGGCGGAGGTGCAGCAAGAGCTCCTGGCTCTCATGGGAAAGCATGAGAGTATGGAGCGCGACTCAAAGACTCGAGAGTCCGAGCTTGCATCGGCTCTTGAGAGTGCCAAAGCCGCTAAGGCCGAAGCCCACAAGGCCCTCCAGGAAATCGAGGCGTTGAAGAAGATAGCGGCGGGTAAGGCATTTTTCATGCAAAGCAAGCATGTGAATGTGAATTACCTATTACTTACCCGAATTCAGAGCTCTCCAGGAGCATTCGCAGATCTGCCCCGCAGCGTGTCCGATGCTGCCGCTTTCTACCGGGCTGAGGAGGGGAGCTCGACGGAGAAGGTCTTCTGGTCTCAGTATGATGAGGCCGGACATCCGGTGCCCCTTAGCGACCAGCTGAAGCAGCTGGTCGAGCTCCACAAGGTAGCCGAACAGGCCATGAAGGGCCTCATAGTTCGGCTGTGGCCCAAGGAGGCCATGCCTGGGAGCTACTTCGACCTGGTGCGGCGGCTGGTGGACTCGTGTCCCTGGGTTGAAGTCGTCAAGCACTCCGCCTGCATTGAAGGTGCCCGTCGGGCCCTTGCCCGTGCAAAAGTGCACTGGGGCAGGATGGACGCTGAGAAGCTTCTGACGGACGCGCCGCCGGCGGGCAAGGAGTATCGTACGCCCGAAATGTATTATAAGACTGTCCTGAAGGGTTCTCGCATGATTGCGGGTGAGTGCTCCAAAGATGTAATATTTGAGTAGACTCACATTTTGTTATCCCGTGCGCTGAAGACTTTGTTCATATGCGCTAAGCAACGCTTGTTAATTTAAAATATTACCTTCTGTGCGGCCGTTTATCAAATCTGAGAGATGGCAAGTCGTCGGCTTCAGCCCCCATGCCACGAGTGCTGGGGTGTTCGGGATAAACTTGAGCACTCTTGTTCCCATTTTTTGGTCCATCTAGGGAGGCGCTCAACACAACGAACGAGCCAACCGGACTTATAATGCTTCAACACTCTCACTTAGCCATAGAATTCTATAATTTTAAATTTCGGCGAAGCCCCTAGTGTTTGGAAGACCGAGTTAGGGCGCTATCCACGCCAAGGCCGGACAAAGCCGGTTCCTCGCTCTTAGTGGCATAAGTCTTTAGGGACTCGAAAAGACCTCTCGAACAGCGACCAACTCTCGCCTTATATGACGGTCAGTTTTAGCTTTCTCCACTGAGGCACTCGCCCAGCTCAACCGGGGCGCAATCGCAGTGGTTCTCCCAGTGCTACCTTAGCCGATACAACGGAACGTAAGGTACCAAAACATGGGAGCCGGGCAAACCCAACTATTGACCCAAGACATGATTCGGAGCCGATGCATATAATGCTATAAGTTCGGGGTGCCGCACTTGTGAAAGTGTTCGGACTTATCACACCATAATGTGGGGAACTTAAGCCCCTGGTGTGTTTAGCCGTACCAGAGTGTACGGATGCAACATGTCATAAATGAACATATATATAAGAAAGAAATGCAATTATAAGCAAAAAGCGATGCATTGTTTATTCAAGGAATACTGCCATGAATGCAGAACGATACGAATAGTGCGGTAAGCAAGGGGTAGGACTATTAAACATGTCCCCCTCCAGGGGTAGGCTGCGGAATAGTGTATGAAAACGGATTTAATGCTCGTAATGGAGACCACCTGGATACTCGTCGTAGCCTTTCTCCTTCCCTGGCTGTTGCATCGTGAGTTCGGCAAGTCTACTGCCGGACAGGGCCTCTGGTGAACGGAGTCCTGTGGGTAAAAAAAATAAAAAAGAAAAAGAGTGACACACTTGGGAGCCCCTGGTGCGGTTAAGCCACATTCTGGGCTTGTGGTGGTCGTGCCCCTCCCCCTATGCCCATGGTATCTCTAGAGCGTAGTGATGTACGCGAAGGACCAGTTTTGCAATTTTGTAAGGGCAGGGGTTGGGGCCGCATTGCTACGCATGCTCGGAACGTGCCAGGTGGTCTTGTTGTAGGTTACTCCGGGCGCGTTTAGCCGTGTCCGGTCACTTAACAGCCGGACTCGAGAATTGCCTTAAGAGGCTGCTCTGTACTTCTGCCGCGAGAGCCGCTATGAGTTCCTCCGTTCAGAGGGAGCGTTCAGTGTTTCCGTTGATCGTGATGACTCCTCGAGGGCCTGGCATCTTGAGCTTGAGGTATGCGTAGTGCGGCACCGCGTTGAACTTTGCAAACGCGGTCCGTCCGAGCAAAGCGTGATAGCCGCTGCGGAACGGAACTATGTCGAAGATTAACTCCTCGCTTCGGAAGTTATCCGAGGATCCGAAGACCACTTCAAGTGTGACTGAGCCTGTGCAATTGGTCTCTACACCTGGTATGATGCCTTTGAAGGTCGTCTTAGTGGGTTTAATCCTTGAGGGGTCTATGCCCATCTTGCACACTGTATCCTGATAAAGCAGGTTTAGGCTGCTGCCGCCGTCCATCAGGACTCTGGTGAGTGAAATCCATCGACGATTGGGTCTAAAACCAATGCGGCGAATCCGCCATGGCGGATACTGGTGGGGTGGTCCCTTCGATCAAAAGTGATCGGGCAGGAGGACCATGGGTTGAACATTGGGGCGACTGGCTCCATCTCATATACGTCCCTGAGTGCACGCTTCCGCTCCCTCTTGGGTATGTGGGTTGCATATATCATGTTTACCGTCCGCACTTGTGGGGGGAAACCCTTCTGTCCTCTATTGTTCGGCGGCCAGGTCTCCTCCTCGTCATCGCTATGCAGCCCCTTGTCACAGTTTTCGGCAATCAACTTGCCTGCCTGCTTGAATACCCAACAATCCCTGTTGGTGTGATTAGCTGGCTTTTCGGGGGTGCCATGTATCTGGCAAGAGCGGTCGAGTATTCGGTCCAAATTGGACGGACCCGGGGTAGTTGTCACGCCCAAGATGCGACCCTATCCTAAAGGAACTCGAAGTTCCCACTAAGGATAGAAGCGCATCTTGAAGACACTTTTGCAAGGTGGATATCATTACATCAACATTACATAAATAGATGAGGATACATACAAGAGGCATACAATGCCACACGAATACAACATCATCATACATAAGAGCACCATCCGACTACGGATGAAACACAAACAGAAACTCAAACGACATCCACCCTGCTAGCCCAGGCTACCGACCTGGAACCTATCCCCTGATCGAAGAAGAAGCAGAAGAAGAACTCCAAAACAAGTAACATTGCTCTCGCGTCAAGATCATCGCATAACCTGTACCTGCAATTGTTGTTGTAGTAATCTGTGAGCCACGAGGACTCAGCAATCCCATTACCATGGGTATCAAGACTAGCAAAGCTTAATGGGAAAGGAAGGGGTAAAGTGGTGAGATTGCAGTAGCGGCTAAGCAAGTATGGTGGCTAACATACGCAAATGAGAGCGAGAAGAGAAACAAGCGGAACGGTCGTGAAGCTAGCAATGATCAAGAGGTGATCCTGAACTCCTACTTACGTCAAACATAACTCAAAGACCGTGTTCACTTCCCGGACTCCGCCAAGAAGAGACCATCACGGCTACACACGCGGTTGATGCGTTTTAATTCGGATCTGGTGTCAAGTTATCTACAACCGGACATTAACAAATTCCCATCTGCCACATAACCGCGGGCACGGCTCTCGAAAGTTTAAACCCTGCAGGGGTGTCCCAACTTAGCCCATGATAAGCTCTCGCGATCAACGAAGGATATTCCTTCTCCCAGGAAGACCCGATCAGTCTCGGAATCCCAGTTCACAAGACTTTTCGACAATAGTAAAACAAGACCAGCAAAGCCGCCCGATGCGCCGACAATCCCGATAGGAGCTGCACATATCTCGTTCTCAGGGCAACACCGGATGAGACATCCTACGAGTAAAACTAGACCTCGAGTTTCCCCGAGGGGGCCCCACAGTCTACTCGGTTCGGACCAACACTTAGACAAGCATTGGCCCGGGGGGGCTAAAATAAAGATGACCCTTGGGTTAATTACTCCCAAGGGAAATATAGGTGGTGGTGAGGCAAATGGTAAAACCAAGGTTGGGCCTTGCTGGAGGAGTTTTATTCAAAGCGAACTGTCAAGGGGGTCCCATAAATCACCCGACCGCGTAAGGAACGCAAAATCCGGGAACATAACACCGGTATGACGGAAACTAGGGCGGCAAGAGTGGAACAAAACACCAGGCATAAGGCCGAGCCTTCCACCCTTTACCAAATATATAGATGCATTAATAATATAAGAGATATTGTGATATCCCAACCAAAATCCTGTCCACCATGGAGCAATCTTCAACTTCACCTGCAACTAGCAATGCTATAAGAGAGGCTGAGCAAAACGGTAACATAGACAATCAATGGTTTGCTAGGAAGGGTGTCAAAGGTTAGAGGTTCATGGCAATTTGGGAGGCTTGAAGAGCAAAAGATAGGTAACGCAGCATAGCGATAGAACGAAGAAACTAGCATGGCAATGATAGTAGTGAGATCCAAGGTAGCGGTCATCTTGCCTGAAATCCCGCAAGGAAGAAGAACGAGTCCATGAAGAAGGTGAAGCCACGAAGACGAACCAAGCGTAGACGAACGAATCCTCACGATCGCAACGAAACAGGAACTATCGAGAAGAAACACACAACATAGTAAACACGCCACACATGAACAAGGCATGATGCACAAACAAGCATGATGCATGACAATTCTAGATGAAGCTACTCATGGCAAGAGATGATGCAAACAAGAACAACACATCAAAGCAAGTTTAAATGAGGCCGGAAACAACATATAACAATTCCGGTAAGTCCTCATATGCAAATTTCGAAATTGGTCTAGATCTGAATAAACCTTATGTTCAAGTTGTTAAACAGCAAGTTAAGATGCACAAAGATGATCTACATGAAATTCTAGTCAAGTTACATATAAAGTTTATTAGATTTGGAGCTACGGCCTAGAAGATATGAGCAAAACAAGTTAAACATGGCATTGATGCAAAATGCATACAAACATCAAGAAAACACCTCAAAACAAGGATGCAACATGATAATATGAAACTATATGCAAAATCAAGCAAGTTTCATATAGAGCACACTCAAAACGGAGCAACGGTGCAACACACACTCTATACAAGTCATAACAACAATCTGTCCAAAGCAACAACTAGGCATATTGCAAGCATCAAAACAATATGCTAAAGCACCCCAACATAATAACAAAAGGCATGGGCATGAATTACTTGTAAAGCATAACAAAACATGAACACTGAGCTATCTCCAGAAAAGACTAGAACATGCTCGAAATGACATGGAAAGATTGCAAATTATAACAGTTGCAGGCTTGGCAGAAATAACATCAGGTTGCAATGTTTAGAGCAAGCAAACAACATGTTACAGGAAAATATCATGGCAAACAAAGTCATGGCATGATACTACTAAATGCATAGAACAAAAGACCCTTACTGACCATTAGCCAAAAAGGCACAGAAAATATGATGGCACCCATGTAAACATGGCAAGTTATATGACAGATTCATACATGGCAGGAACAACAATAAGTAGGCATGTTGGTGAGCTTGAACCACTCACCACAGAGCAATACATGGCATGGCAAGGCAACCAACAGGAAGAAGACATGTTTATGAAGCTAAGCATGGCAAGAACAAGTTCATAGGGTGCATGGATCACTAGCAAACAATCATGGAAACATTGAACTTAATGTTAACAGGCTGACAGCAACATTATTTAGCAACTTTGGAGCAAGATATGAACAATCTACAGCAAGCTATAAATGCAACCAGGGGCATGAATGGATAGAGCAAGACATGTATAACAAAACATCCTTAGTGAACAATCTCCAGATTATGCATGGAATGACTAGTAGAAGCATGTTTACATAGCAACAAAATATAACAGAATCAGCCTAGCAAAACAGTAACAGCAAGTACCCTCCTTAACAAGCTTGATGCACTCAGTACACAACTCACAAAAATACATGGATAGCACCTCTGGAAAGATGGCATGGCATAGATCAAAACACATGTAGACATCAACCTCATAGGATGCACACATCAATCATGGCAAAAATGACAAATGAGCATGTTATAACAGTTTCAGCAGATTAACATCAACATGCACTCTTCAAACAGCATTTCAGGCATCAAGATGAGCTCACATGAAAATGATGCAATGGTATGAAATGAAGTACTCGTCGAGTCGAACAATTTGACATATTACACGCACGAAACGGGGAGCTGGGCTGGGGGCCCACGCGGGGGTCCCGAGCAGCGCATGGGAGGAGCAGCTCCTCTGCTCACTCCCGAGCACGATCCATGGCGGCGGCGGCTGGGAGCAACTCCGGTGAGGGGCGGAGCCTGGGGATGGCTGAAACAAGGCGGCGGCGACGGGATCCGGTCCCCAGGCACCGGATCTGGCCCAACCCGACCGGATCCGGGCGGCGGCAAGCAGCGCGGCGAGGGCCGGCGACCGGCAGTGGAGGGCGTCGCGCGGGGAGGCGGTGACCGGCTGCGAGGACGGCAGCACAGCGCTCGGAGGCGGCCTCGGGCGCGGAGGCGTGATCCGCACGGGCGGCGACGGGCGGCGGCTCGGGCCCCGCGGGCCGGATCTGGGCTCGCGGGCCCGCGCGATGGAGACGGCGGCGGGAGCGACATGGCGGCGTATGATTGGCGCGGGCGGCGGCAGCGGACGTGTCCGACGGCGGAGGATGAAACGTCCGGCGGCGCGGAGGGTAAAATGATCTAGGGTTAGACCGGGATTTGACCGCGAATTTCGGAGGAGGGGCTATATTTGTAGATAGAGGGAGCTAGGAGAGTCCAAATGAGGTGCGGTTTTCGCCCACACGATCGTGATCGAACGACCGAGAGCATGGAGGGGAGTTTGGATGGGTTTTGGGACACTTTGGAAGGGGTGTTGGGCTGCAACACAAAGAGGGCTTTTGCGGTTACTCGGTTAACCGTTGGAGTATCAAACGACCTCCAAATGGCACGAAACTTGACAGGCGGTCTACTGGTGATATACCAAGGCCGCTTGGCAAACCTCGGGAAATTCCGAGAAAGTTTAACACCCGATCACAACAAGAGACGGAAGGGGAACGCCGGAGGACATAGAAGTGCCGGATTGCAAAACGGACAACGGGGAAAATGCTCGGATGCATGAGACGAACACGTATGCAAAATGAAATGCACATGATGACATGATATGAAATGCAGATGATGAAATGGCAACAACGGCGAATAACTGGAAGACACCTAGCGCATCGGATCCGGGGTGTTACAGTAGTTCTTTTGAATGGCTTTTTCCGCTGACCGGGTTTGGAGCCTCTGAATCCGGCGTTGACTGTCGTATCCTTAGTGTTGTCGTCGTTGACGCGGCATTTCTTTTTGTTGCGACACGACCTGCCATTGCGGTCCTTGTTATCCGGATTGCCAGAATTTTTGCTGAGGTTGTTACTGCGGGCTAGCCAGCTGTCCTCTCCCACGCAGAAGCGGGTCATAAGTGATGTGAGGGCTGCCATGGATTTCGGCTTTTCCTGTCCTAGGTGCCGGGCAAGCCACTCATCGCGGATGTTATGTTTGAAGGCTGCGAGGGCCTCTGCATCCGGACAGTCGATGATTTGATTTTTCTTTGTTAAGAACCGTGTACAGAACTGTCTGGCCGATTCATCTAGCTGCTGAATTATGTGGCTTAGGTCATCGGCGTCTGGTGGTGGCACATATGTGCCATGGAAGTTGTCAAGGAATGCGGCTTCCAGGTCTTCCCAACACCCAATTGATTCTGCTGGCAAGCTGTTAAGCCAATGCCGAGCTGGTCCTTTAAGCTTGAGTGGGAGATATTTGATGGCGTGAAGATCGTCATCGCGGGCCATGTGGATATGAAGGAGATAGTCTTCGATCCAAACCGCGGGGTCTGTTGTGCAAACGTAGGATTCAATGTTCACGGGTTTAAACCCTTCGGGGATTTGATGATCCATTACTTCATCTGTGAAGCATAGTGGGTGTGCGGCGCCTCTATATTGGGCTATATCACGACGTAGCTCGAGCGAGCTTTGTGTACTGTGTTCCGCCCGGCCGGAGTTGCTATATCCGGCGCGACGATCGTCGTCGCGCATTGTGGGGTGCCCACGCGATCCGTAGATCGATCTTGATTGTCTTGCCTTATCCTCCAATATGTCTCGCAAGTCCGGTGCATTCCCCCGTGGCTTCGTACTTTTCGAGCGGTGCCGGGGTACGGTTCTAGTGCAGGGCCTAGAGGGCTCTCTATCGCGGCCACGAGGTGGTCGGTCAGCCGTATTGTGTGCTGGTGATGCAGGTTTGTATGCCTCCTCCTCTAGTCGGGGGAGCAACTTGCGCTTGGGGTAGCTTTCGGAGGGGCGTTCGAGTTCATACTCTTCGGCCGCGAGGACTTCAGTCCATCTGTCGGCTAGCATGTCTTGATCAGCTCTAAGCTGTTGCTGCTTTTTCTTTAGGCTGTTCGCCGTAGCCATAAGCCTGCGTTTGAAACGCTCTTGTTCGAGGGGATCCTCGGGCACGACGAATTCGTCGTCGTCGAGGCTTGCCTCGTCTCGGGAGGGAGGCATGTAATTATCATCCTCTACCTCATCGTCTGCCGCTCTATCGTGAGGGCTGGCTTCTCCGTCCTCCTATGCCGAATCTTGCTGGAGGGGGTTGTCTTCGGCACTCTCTGGGGTATTATTATCTCCGGTGCCGGAATCTCCATTCTTGCTGTGGCGGGATTTAGAGCAGCGCCGCTGACGCCGGCACTTGGGCTGTTTCTTGGAGGAGTCTTCCTCCGCTGCTTCTTCGCCATTCCCATCCTTTGGGATGTCCACCATGTGTATGTTGTATGACGAGGTGGTCTTCCAGTTGCCCGTAGGCGCTGGTTCTTGGTCGTCTCTGGCATCGTCGTCCATACCGTCGATGTAATTCGGAGTCGTTGTCTAGCATGTCGGTTAGATCGTCGAAAGTGGCTACAAAGTGGGTGGTGGGTGGGCTTTGAATTTCTTCGTCGTCCGCGTCCCAACCATCCTGAACGCAATTCGGCTAGGGCTCTCATGATAGCGAGAGATACTTTAGCGAATTCAGGATGTCGCCAAAAGGTGAGTGTTGAAAGATGTCCGCAGCGGTGAACTCCATGATCGGCGCCCAATCGGATTCGATTGGAGGGGGCGCGGGAGGTTCGGAGTCTGGAGAGGAGTCCGGCACCTCGGAGTCATGAGCCTTACAAGGGACAAAATAAGTATTCGGCTCCATCGCCGTAGAGGTTGCAGCCCCCAAGGTAGTGTCTAGCCACCCATCCTCGATCTGCGCGGTCGACTCCGAATCAAGGGTCAGAGCGAACTCATGTGCAGCCTCCAGGGCACTGTCCGGCAGCAGAGCTAAATCATGCCCATCGTGACAGTGCAGCGCGCTCGGCTGTGGCTTGAATCCATCGAAGATCAAATCTCCGCGGATGTCACCCGTGAAGTTTAGACTTCCAAATCTGACCTGATGGCCAGGGGTGTAGCTTTCGATCTGCTCCATATGGCCAAGCGAATTGGCCCGCAGTGCAAAGCCGCCGAATACGAAGATCTGTCCGGGGAGAAAGGTCTCACCCTGGACTGCATCGTTGTTGATGATCGAAATAGCCATCAAGCCTATCGGTGACGACACAGAGGAACTCTCAATGAAAGCACCAATGTCGGTGTCAAAACCGGCGGATCTCGGGTAGGGGGTCCCGAACTATGCGTCTAGGCGGATGATAACATGAGACAAGGGACACGATGTTTTTACCCAGGTTCGGGCCCTCTCGATGGAGGTAAAACCCTACTCCTGCTTGATTGATATTGATGATATGGGTAGTACAAGAGTGGATCTACTACGAGATCAAGTAGGCTAAACCCTAGAAGCTAGCCTATGGTATGATTGTTTTTCATCCTATGGACTAAAACCCCCCGGTTTATATAGACACCGGAGAGGGCTAGGGTTACACAGAGTCGGTTACAATGGTAGGAGATCTACATGTCCGTATTGCCAAGCTTGCCTTCCACGCCATGGAAAGTCCCATCCGGGCACGGGACGAAGTCTTCAATCTTGTATCTTCATAGTCTTGGAGTCCGGCCGATGATGATAGTCCGGCTATCTGGACACCCCCTAGTCCAGGACTCCCTCACTCAACAAGAGAAGTATGATCCTACTTCCTTCAAGGGAACACAAGCTTAAGATGATCTTCCACCACAAGAACACAAGAACAAAGGAAGGACAAGCTTCAAGAAGAGATTGATGCATTTGAAGAAGCATCTAAAGCCTCGTTCAAGTGGGTTCCCAAGACTACATCAAGTTCTACTTCATCAAGTACAACTATAACTCCAAGGATTCCCATCAAGATGATGTGGATCCCGAAGAAGAAGAACTAGAGAGTTATTGAGGGTGACTCCGCCAACATTCTTCACTCATATCATTTTGGCAAGAACAAGTGCAATCAACTTCCACATCTTGCACTAGTTCAAGGAGTCACAAACCCTCATGTTGGTAAGGCAAGGGACAAGGTAACCTAATGATTTCATGGACATCATCTTGTGTGTGCATCACTCTATGTCTATGGATTTCTTGTTTGTTCCTTGTGGGACTAACCCATGTAGGTAAGTTGAAAGTGCAACTCACTCCAAAGGATTGCTCCGAATGATCTACATCAACATTGAGCATCCACATCTTCAACACCTACATGAAGTCATCATCGACAAAACCCAAGGTTAGTTCATCCCTCTAAGGGGGGATCTCACATCTAGGGGGAGCTTAACTCTAAGAATTGAGTCAAAGCAACTCTAATGGTGTGAACATATCAATGCATTATGTAAAAGTGGTAACCCCACTTGAGCTTAAATGATGAGTATGACCTATGATCAAATGTTCTCATTTGACTCCTAAGTCAATATACTCATATATAGATGACCTAGTCATCGCCAATTGTTTGATAGATGCTAGAATTGGTTGTGCATGCTTTGTCACATATTTCATTTTCCATTTTATTGTGTGAGCATGTTGGTGCATATTTTACTCATTCAAGGACATCCACTTGTTGTTTTGATTGTTTGGCTTCTTTTGTTTTTGCCAAGTGGATGGACAAGAATGCCTAAGAACTTTCTCTAGCTATCTATGCTTTTCTCGTCTCAAACTCTATTCATGCTACATCACAAAATTTGATCAAGTCAGATTCGAACCACTCTGTGTGAGGAGCACTCGGAGTCCCCAATTCGTCATAGACTTAAACTTCCAAAACCTCTTTGTGATTCTCGGTCTGACCGATTTCTCCATTTCGGTCCTACCGAGATCATTAAGTTGATCTGAGTTTTCAATCTCGGTGCAACCGATTTGAACTTTTCGGTCACACCGATTTGCTGTAACTGCACATAGTTATGCATCTCGGTGCCACCGAGTTGTTCCACTCGGTCACACCGACAGGGTCGGGCTATATATAGTCACGGGCAAAATTTTGGAAATTTCTCCGAAACCCTTCGCCCGCGCAATAGCTCACTCTGCCATCAAAGGTCTCCCGATCGTCTCCTCATTGCCAGCAGCCTCCAGTAGCTGGTCTCCGCTGCCGTCAATGGATTTCGCCCCGCCATTGCCGCCGTAGTGAGTCCACCGCCAAGCTAGGGTATGGACTCGATCGTTGTGCTATCCACGTCTAATTCCTAGCACATTGTATTCTTATTGAATCTTGCCACGATTGAAACACTTCTATCCACTCAATATAGTCCGTAGATTAGATGAGATTCAAATTTTTAGGGTTAGGTTTCCGCCAAAACCATCTCAGACCCACCGAGTTGAAAAAATCGGTCTCACCGATTTGGCTTATGCCATTGCACTAGTGACTCTCAGTCTGACCGAGAATTACTAATCGGTGCGACCGATTTGAGGATTCTGTGAAACCCTAGCAGTCTCGGTGCCACCGAACTGTGACTCGGTCCAACCGAGACCATCAGTTTAGGTTCCAAAACTGCTTCGGTATCACCGAGTTGGAAAATCGGTTGATCTGAAATGATTTTTGTGGAAAACTAAAACTGAATTTTTGAATCATTCTTTTGCAAAAATCTCTGCATTTTGTGATGCTCATGCACTCTATCTCATCTATAACTCTTCACAGGGTCAGCAGTCAGCTTTTTGCAGTATGTCAGACCAGAGTGACAGTCAGAACAGGTCAGAAGGGCAAGTTGACATGAGCAAGGGCACTAGTCCCTCAAGCTCTACAGATGATGGGAGCAGAAGCACTCCTAGCAACCTGCCTAAGGCTGCTACCAGGCAAAGGAGGAAGAGAACTTCAGACTCAGAGCATGAGGATTATAAAGCTGAAGAAGATGAGGCTACTTCCAAGAAAGTAGTGCTCAAGAAGGAATATGGCTCTGCACATAGCACAAAGCCTGGACTGAAGAAGAAAGTTCCTGCCAAGAGGACAGCAATGCCTAAAGCCAGAAAGTCCACTCAAGTGCCAGCTCAGACAGAACCCAAAGAGGCACCTGAGAAGAAAGTCACTTCTTCCAAACCCAAGAAAGTCCCAACTGGAGAGACTATGAAGTTCACCATAGAGTCAGAGGATGAAGGTGCTTAGGACAAGAAAAAGAAGAGATCAAGAACCACAACTACCAAGGTTCTTGGAAAGCCCTCTATGAGAAGAGATTCTGAAGAAAGGAAGAGGTTGCTGCACCAGCACCTCAGGCACCTAAGCTTATGGGTGATGCAATCAGATCAGGGGCTGCAACATCTAAGCCCAAGGAAGCACCCAAAGCTGCCTTCAAGGCCAAGCAAGTACCAAAGAGGAATACTAGGAGTATTCCTGCTGCTGAAAAGAACAAGGCCCCAGTGCCAAATGTTGCTGAAGAAGAAGATGAAGAAGGTCAAGTCCTAAGAAAGCTCAAGCCCAAGATACCAAACCACAATGATGCCCATCCTGTGGCTAAGGACATGAGGATCAGGAAGGACTCAGGGCTGAGACTGTGGAGGATGGAAGATCCATATGCATCAAGGAGAAGAACTGTTTTTGACTACAGGTTCCATACAAAGGAACAACAGGACTTCTATGAGACAATTCTGTTGGACAAGAAGCCCATAGTTTGTGACATGAGGTGGGTCGCTGGACCTACATCAAGGATAATGAAGAGCACTATCCAGGAGTGCAAGACAGCTTTGCTGCTTGTGGAGTTGCTGATTTTGTTGGACAAAAGTTCACCCACTGGAATGATGAGCTTATCATGCAATTCTACTCCACAACACACTTTTACCCAGATGGAAGAATTGTTTGGATGTCTGAAGGTACAAGGTACCAATCCACTGTTGAAGAATGGGCAAGTCTGATAAATGCCCCAAAGGAAAGTGAGGATGATCTTGGTATCTATGCAAAGAAGAAGATGGATCACAATTCCATGGCTCACATGCACAAGGAGATCCCAGACAAGGCAGTTGAGACTCACAAGTTTGTATCAGTCCATTTTCTGCTGTCAGGGTTGCCAACTATCAATTGGATTCTGAGGCATACTTTGTTGCCCAAGTCTGGTGACCATAACATGATCAGAGGGCATGCCATCAACATGTTGCATGTGTTTGATGTGCCACAAAAGTTTAAAGTCATGAGCCTGATGATTGAAACCATTAAGAGGACTGCAGCAGATCAGAAGAGGAGTTGTGGATATGCACCTCAGATTCAGGAATTGATCAACTCAAAGATGGGCACAGGGAAATATCAATTGGATAAGGAACACTTTCCACTTTATCCGGACTTTGAGGACAATGAGGTTGTCATGAATGAGAATGATCCAACATCAGTTCAAGCTCAAGAGAAGAAGGAGAAGGCAAAGAAGGAGAAGGCTGCCAGGATGCCAACTCAAGAGGAGGTATCTGAATATTTCTTGAAGAACAAGCAGGAGCAGCTTGGTTACTTAATAGCATATACACTAAGGATTGAGAAGGGACTGGCCACCCTCACTTAGAATCAGGAGAGCCTGGAAAGAATCATGGAACTCAAATTCCATGACCTTGATGTCAAAGTAACTAAGATTCAGTCAGTTGTGGAGCAGCTGCAGGATGATATGCAGGAGAGGCAGGGAAAGACTACCACAAATGTGTTTGCCAGAGTGCCCAGAGCCCAGAGGTCAGTTGTAGTGCCAGTGAAAGACACTAGAGAACAACTTCATCACCAGCTACAGCCCCTTCAGCTCCAGTGCAACCAGCTCAAGCATCCACTCCAGCACTCTCTACTTCAACTGAAGCCTTCGTCCAAGGAGTTATCCGGACACCACCACTAGAAGATCAAGCCTGAGAGTCGATCTAGCACTATGCATTTTCTATGAAGTTTTTGGTAACTTGTTGCCAAAGGGGGAGAAAAATGTATAGATCATAGGCTTCGAGAGAGAGAGTGTTGCTTTTGTTCTCTCTTGCTTTATTTGGTGGTTAAACTTGTTTGCTTTTGATTGTTTGAGATATTATGCTTGTGAGACATTGATGATCATGTGTTTGATCATAAGCTACACTTATGCATGTTTGATGATATTATCTTATCTATCTTATGTGATCATTCACTTTGCTTGGTGATGAGTGCATGTATTCAAGTTTATTATTTTGAGCGCTCCACCAAGATGTATGTGACATGGAGGAGTAACCCATGAGCCTAATTCATTGTGCATTTGCAGTCCAAAGCAAATCTTAAACTATGCACAAATTTAGGGGGAGATCTTGCTTATCACAAACTTCTCAAAGCGACGATGTTATTCAATCTTATTATCATTTGTCGAAGCTTTGATCTATATGTTGTCATCAATTACCAAAAAGGGGGAGATTGAAAGTGCAACTATCCCTAGGTGGTTTTGGTAATTCATAACAACATATAGCTCATTGAGCTAATGCTATTCCAACACTATTATTTCAGGAAAGCTCAATGAATGGCATGGCATGGATGATGAAAGTGGATCCCTCAAAATACTAAGGACAAAGGATTGACTCAAGCTCTAAAGCTCAAGACTCTTCATTTTATATTTTAGTGATCCAAGATCACATTGAGTCTATAGGAAAAGCCAATACTATCAAGGAGGGATGAGGCGTTGTTAATGAGCCTCTTGCTTCATGTGCTTAGTGATATGCTCCAAAACCCTCAACTACTTTCCCACATCCACAAATGACCTAAACCCAAAGCCAAAATCGGTCACACTGATTCTTCCTATCCGGCGTCACCGATTCCAAAAGTCATAGCCACTGCCACAAACCCTAAGCAAATCGGTCTTACCGATAGGGATCTCGGTCTCACCGAGATGGGGTTGTAATCTCTCTGTTTCCCTTTGTAACGTTTCGGTCTAACCGAAGTGAGCGATCGGTCCCACCGAGATTGCAATGTAAACTCTCTGTTTCCTTTTGTAACATTTCGGTCTCCCCGAAAAGAGCAAATCGGTCCCACCGAGTTTACCTGACCAACTCTCTGGAAAGCTTATTACCAAATCGGTCTCACCGAGTTTGTGTAATCGGTCTTACCGAGATTACGTTATGCCCTAACCCTAACCGAATCGGTCTCACCAAGATGCATGTCAGTCCCACCGAAAATCACTAACGGTCACTAGGTTTACTAAATTGGTCCGACCGAGTCTGTTGAATCGGTCCCACCGAGTTTCGTAAATTGTGTGTAACGGTTAGATTTTGTGTGGAGGCTATATATACCCCTCCACCTCCTCTTCATTCGTGGCGAGAGCCATCAGAATGTACCTACACTTCCAACTTACCATTTCTGAGAGAGAACCACCTACTCATGTGTTGAGGCCAAGATATTCCATTCCTACCATATGAATCTTGATCTCTAGCCTTCCCCAAGTTGCTTTCCACTCAAATCTTCTTTCCACCAGATCCAAATCCTATGAGAGCGAGTTGAGTGTTGGGGAGACTATCATTTGAAGCACAAGAGCAAGGAGTTCGTCATCAATGCACCATTTGTTACTTCTTGGAGAGTGGTGTCTCCTAGATTGGCTAGGTGTCACTTGGGAGCCTCTGACAAGATTGTGGAGTTAAACCAAGGAGTTTGTAAGGGCAAGGAGATCGCCTACTTCGTGAAGATCTACCGCTAGTGAGGCAAGTCCTTCATGGGAAACGGCCATGGTGGGATAGACAAGGTTGCTTCTTCGTGGACCCTTCGTGGGTGGAGCCCTCTGTGGACTTGTGCAGCCGTTACCCTTCGTGGGTTGAAGTCTCCATCAACGTGGATGTACGATAGCACCACCTATCGGAACCACGCCAAAAACATCCGTGTCTCCAATTGCGTTTGAATCCTCCAAACCCTTCCCTTTACTTTCTTGCAAGTTGCATGCTTTAATTTCCGCCTATATACTCTTTGCATGCTTGCTTGAATAGTGTGATGATTGCTTGACTTGTCCTAAAGTAGCTAAAATCTCCCAAACTCTAAAATTGGGAAAAGGTTAAGTTTTTATTGGTCAAGTAGTCTAATCACCCCCCTCTAGACATACTTCAAGGTCCTACATAAACTCATCACAAGTAGAAGCCGGTAGAAGTAGAGAATGATCGACATGGAGATGGAGCTACGACAGTGGAGCAAGCCGGCTCCAAAAGGAAGATGGACTACCTGGGACTACGGCAGGGCAGTTGGGATGCGGCATCGGCCCATACCGCAGTGACCCCCGATTGGGACGCACCGACTGTGGGTTTTCTCCCTCGTCAATGTCGACCGCGTCTACGCAGAACATGGTTCCCTTGCCCTAGCTGCGGGATCAGGCCCGTCTTTCTATGCTTGTGAAGAGAGCAACCTAAGCAAGCAGGCTTGTAGCTTAGGCTCCTGGTAGTGTATATATAGTGGTTTTCTTTTTCTCTCCATATCAACCATTTTATATTGCGTACGTGTCATTGAAGAGTGAAATGATGGTTGCTTCTTTCGACTAACTTACTGTGTGATTTGGCAGCTCCTTAGTGGCCCCTAAACATACTCCCCCTACGTGTATGCAACAGTCACATGTACAAATGGACGCAAAAACGCGCGTGACGCCCTAATGCATGCATGTTCAAGCACACGACGGAACACACACGGTCACGCTCAAGTGCTCAACCTACACGTGCATGCACACACATACTCAGTCAGGGTGATCTAGTGACCGTATAAACACCAAAATATATATATATTGAGCGCAATGAGCGTATTATGAAGTCCACTGACCGTATTTTTACAAATATACAGTGACAAACAGTGTATTTATCTTGTTTGAAATTAAGCCATATTAACCGGAGAGGAGGCAGTATGGACTAGCATTACTTTGTTGTGTCCCGTCAACTTGCCGAACGAGGAGAAGGTTGCAGGACGGGAGAAGCTTGCGCGCGGTGGCTCGCAGGACAAGGAGAAACTTTTGACTAATGCAAGCTCTCCCTCTCTCAAGAGCTGGACGTGCAATAGTTAATTCGGTGTCAGATTGCTAGAAGCATACACTATACTACTAGTACTATTATTGTTCGACTTCCCGAATAGGCGAACAGCCAAGCGCAAAGTTTACTAGTAGTACTAGTACTACTACTATAGTCTATAGAGGTATGTATTATACTAGTACTCCTAGGAACCGGATGGAGGAGCGTCTGCACTCTTATTATAATTTTAAAATGTGATAAAGCAATATTTAACACATTTGGTTCTCTTCGAGGGTTCTCGCATGTGATAATGGAAGTTGATTGCATGGAACACTCGCCACAATTCTTGCTTAATTCTGGCTCATATCCTATTACAAATAGGAGCGCTCGGTAATATTTCCTCTTTTTCTGTTATTCAGCATGTAAACAGGTCAGCAAACCTTGCGGCGCATCTTCATGTGAACCGTGCTTGCTGCACTTTGAATGTGGCCGAGAGCTGGCTTGATGAAACACCTAGCTTCCTACTTCTTTTTTTGTGGGGTACCTCGCTTCCTAGTGACCAGTGTCTTGGCTGATATTCCTAAGGATGCTTATATATGAATAAAGCTCTCTCATTTACCCGCAAAAAAGATTAAGCCATATTAACCGGAAAGGAGGGAGTATGGACTAGCACTACTTTTTGGTGTGTCCCGTCAACTCGCAGAAGAAGGAGAACCTTGCAGGACAAGGTGAAGCTCGCTTACGCCTTTTGACTAATGGAACCTACCATCGGTGGGCATGCATCAGTCCATTCGGTGTCAGATTGTCAGAGTCATACACTGTAGTACCCAACATGCAGAGTACCATCATTGTTCGGCTTCATGAAGAGGCGAAGAGCCAAGCGCAAGGTTTAGTAGTACAAGTAGTACTACTACTAGAACCGCATGGTGGAGCGTCTGTACTCTTATTTTTTTAATCTCTGATAAAGTACACGTTTATTCCGGAGAAGGGCGGAAAACGGCAGCCCAACATGTAATGATGATATCGATCAACCAACCATGCTCGAATATATCTTGGCCTCCGTGCGAGCCCGTCTGTGTGTTCTCTCTGCTCGTCTCTCTCAAGGAACAGCGGGTTGGCTCTTTGCCATCAATTGAGACCGGTTTGCTCACACTCCTATCCCACATGTCAGTGATATGCCAAGAGGAGGTGCGTTAACCGACTGGCCATACGCGTACTTGGTTTTGCACCTTCATACTACTCCTCCCTCCGTCACAGTTTATAGGGCGCGCTTCATTATGATGCATTTCTCTCAATGCATTTCCACCACCAGAGAGACTTTTGACGCGTTTGGCTTAATGCTCAATGAATTAGGGCGTGGTAACCACAATCAAGTCCACAATTTTCTCTCGATGTACTCCCTCCTTTCCGGTTTATAGGGCTTATCTCAAAATTTTAGTTTTTCCATTTTATAAGGCTCAATTTGGTTGTTTTCCATCACATGTTCAGATTCCAAGGTGCATTAAATCATTGCATGCAAGTATTAAGACAAAATTGACCAATGCACGTGCTTTATGCATGCATTGCAATTAATGCATTGATAAACATAATTTTTGGAGGAAAACAAGAGCATTAATCAGGTGATTTTGCAAAACTACAAAAAGTATTCCACCACTCACCATCTATCTTGATTGGTGAGATTTTTGAATTGAGCACTATAAACCGGAAAGGAGGGAGTACTACTATGGAGTGGACTAAGTGCATGCAGGTGGGTTCCCGGGGTGGAAGCACTGCATGCATGTGTGTACGCATTATTCCCTTTAGTAATAGACGTCGTGCTATAACTACCAATGCTATTTTTCAGGCCGATCGCTAGTCGCCTTGGTCCCATAGATTTTTTTCTTTTTTTTTTGAAGCGCGCTCTATAAACAGTGATAGATGGAGTAGTATGAGCGGATTTAAAGAAGAGTGTATTGATGGTGCTTCTTCCGAGTAACTTACAGTGGGAAAGGTGGGGCTTATGATTTGACTGCTCATTACTCACTATTAATGCGGCGCAACAACCGGGCTAAGTCTCCCATGCGGTTGTGCATTACCCCCTCGGTTCTTCAATATACTCCGGAGTATTTGTCTTTCTAGAGATTTGAACGAGTGACTACTCAAATATTTGTCTTTTTAGAGATTCAAATGGACTACTACATATGGATGTATATAGACATATTTTAGAGTGTAGATTCACTTTGCTCCATATGTAGTCACTTGTTGAAATATCTAGAAAGACGAATAGAGTATTTAGGAACGGAGGGAGTAGACATACGAAGAAAAATGAGTAAATCTACACTCTAAAATATGCCCATTCGAAATTTGTAAAAAGACAAATATTTAGGAACGAAGGAGTATAATTTTGTGCATGGCACATGGACCCGGATGCTGAAGAGGCTTCTGGCAATGCTATCAAGCTTCCATCATTTGTTTACATAATTGACATACTATACAAATAATTTTCCAGCGACATGAAATTGTACAATGGTGTGAGCTTTCAGCTTTTGTTTCGTGTGTCTTGCCATCGATGCTCTTTCGGAAACAATAAAAAAACTAACTTCCTTGCTAATGCATGTCAATTATTAGCAGATCAGAGATAATATTTACATCACAACTGAAGACAGAGTTGTGAGAAGGTGTTAAATTAAAATTGATCCATGCTTTCATTGGCAGCAATGGCCCCCCAGCTCTGTCTAAATCAACAAGGCATGTTGGGAAAAAAGTAGCTGTCTGGAGCATGCAACATTCCGATCATTTTGTGCAGTTCTACTAAAATAGAGCTAAGCATCCCTGTTCCAAAGATATTAAGTGTGATTATGATAATAGAGGACTGCTGATGAAACAATAAACACACAAATAGAAGCCGGCCACCTTTGCAGTCTCTCTTAAGACTAACTAGTTGGAGAAGATTAGGCTCGGAGTTGGATGAGGAGGATAGAGCAAAACCAATCTTCCTTTGTGCAGTCGCACTGAAATGTAGAGACGTTGCCCGTGTGACATTTTAGTACAACTGCACAAAACACTCTTAAGAAAAAAGTGATTTGTGCAGTTCACCAAAAGGTCGCAATAGCAACAAGGTGAAATGGATAGCCCTATTTGCAAAAAAGAGGTAGAAAGGAAACAACTACTAGCCAATAACAGTTGATGACACATGCGACGACAAAAAAGAAGCATATTCCTTGTCCTAAGGGAAGATAACAACACGGTTGTGTTTGTCTAAAACAGTGTGAGGACGAGATTGCAGTATGGAAATTACGCCGGACGAGCTACGTTTTGGGCAAAGAACTATGGAAGATCCACATGCAGCGACGTGGGAAGACGGGCAGTGGAGCAAGGCCGGAGGGGATACCTGGAGGTCGTCGGGATGTAACTAGGTGAGCGGCCGCGGGCGGAATCTGCCCATACTGCGGTAGCGAGCAGGTGGCGTAGGCCCTGCCGCGCCGGATCTTGGTCAGAGAGAACAGCGTGTACCGCAGATCGGGATGTGCTGCCTCGGCGCCGTCGAATGGAGAAACGATGCACTTCCTCCCTTTCCCCCGGCGGACGAGATGCAGCCTGATCAATGACCAACGGTGAGAGAGAGAGAGAGGCCACCGCAACCTTGTGTGAGATACTCTGAAGAGCATCAAACCAGGCAGGCTGGCTCCATTGTATATAGTGGAGCGGACTACCTTTTTCTCCATAAAAATCATTTTATATTATTGTACGTGCCATTGAGCGCTATAACTTTATTTAAAAATAACTCGGCAACGCGTCAAGTCAAACTTTGTTTCGTGCACGCGTGGTACACGTCCTCCCTAGGTAAACAACCGCTACATGCATTCAAATTAGCACATGGGCTGCCATTTCTTAAAGAAATGAGCTCCACCGTGTACCTGCGCGGGTGTGGCTGGGCACGAAGCGTGAGTACGTGCACGGTGCACCTATTCTCTTCTTGTATACGTACACCACCTACGTGGGGTTGTGTGAGAGAGATACAAACCTAGAGAGATATAGTGTGTGGGTTCGTGAAAGTTTTTTTTTGTGTGTGTGGGGGGGGTCAATCAAAAAATTTAACATATGCAATGTGTGTGAAATAGAGTCGTGGATATAACATATATATAGAAGGGGCGATCCACGAGATGAGAGTGGAGGTATCATCGGCTAGAGGTGTCCATAGAATCGAAGAGAGGGATGATGTGTGTGTGTGTGCGCGCGATCGATAAAGAGTGCCATCGAATTTGTGTGTGTCCACGTCAAAGATATAGAGTGGCTGGCCTACTGGAACATGAGAGGGCATGTGCAGTTTTTCTCTGTGGCATGGATACCTACCTGCAGCGCTCGACTATCGGTGTGTGGTGGGGGAAGAGGGAGGCCAACTTAACTATAGAGGTACAATGGCTGGTATATATGTGGAGGAGGAGAGAGGCCTACCTCATGTATTAAGGAGATCGATCTGCCTCATGTATTAAGGGAGATCGATCGGCATCCATGCATATGTGCAGGAGAGGAATAAGGTTGGGAGAGAGAGACGTGTTGGATGGGGTGGTAGTGGAGTTGCTTCTAACAAATGGTGGGATAGGCTTGCTAGACAAATGGAGGGCACACCCGCAATATCAATAAGAGAGGAGATGGCTGCCTGTTGTCTGTGCACGTGCGTGTGAGAGACGGCTCAGAAGGCATGCACGAATGATGAGGGGGACGATATGGCTGTGGTAAGCAGATGTAACTACATAGGAAGATCAATCGCCCTTTGTTAGAGAAAGGAGAGAGATAACTTGTGAGGTACTTCGATCGATGGGGGGGGGGATAGTTAAAGTCGATCTAGGTATATGTTGGGAGATCAATCGGTATACATGCATGTGTGTGTTAGAAGCAAATGAGGCATGAGGAGAAGGATAGAGAGAGAGGGATGCATCTAGGAGATGGTACGAGAGGCATACTATATCGAGGGGGAAGGAGCAAGTATGAGATCGATGAAAAGAGTGGTGGGAGTGAGGCATGGATGGTGATAAGAGAAGAGGGGAAGCTTGTGTTTGTGCTAGACACACCTGGCTAGAGAGGCATATCATCGATGTGTGCCGTAAAAAAGGAGCTGGGGGGCCTACACACACCATGGGTGAACGACCTAAAGTGAAAAGACGAATTTGTGCGATGGAGCTAGAGAATGCTGAGGGAGGGTGAGAGGGATGCGGGCGTGTGCATGCACGAGATAAAGTTAGTGCTAGCTACAAAGATAAGAGGATTGTGTGGGTGTAAAAGATGAATAAATATCATACTTCATTATAAAAAGCGAATTCAGATATTTGAAGAATTTATAATTGTGTTTTAAACTGACACATGTGTGAATATATATAACGGTGATACATATGGTGTGGTTATGAACATGTTATACTACATATAATATATTTTATCTCTACTCTTATAAAAAACGGAGTTGTTGATGATGGTGTGCCTGCCATCCTGCAATATAGGCCGTTCGATTTATATCTGGCGGATAGGAAGGAAACTATGGCAGGTTTGAAAAAAGATACCCACACCCCTCTCCATATTTGCAAATTAGGCCCCTTGATCATGTTGATGTTCTGTGGAACGCATGGGCATCTTGCTAGTAATACGTATAATACATAGAACATTGATTATATTTGGGCTAATGTGTGGCTTTTGCAGCTCAGGTCTAAATACTTGTCATAATGTAGGGGGCGGGGCACTATACTTTGTGTGATAAACACGGTGTACGTATGGAACATGGTTTAGATTATGAATATATAGTTAGTACATCAAATGTACTATTATTTGGAATCAACATCAAGTGTATTCAGAAAATAGAATTCGAGTTCATGTAGTACACATAGTTCATATCTATCTCTATAGTAATCATGTGGTGTGTTATTAAGGTAATACAGGAATGATGGTTGAAGTTGGCAAGAATCATGATTGTAGATTCTTATTGAAATAGAGAAACGAAATCAAATTTAGTTCGAATTGCAGCGGTAGTATAGACATTTGGAATGCACTAAAATGTTGGTGAGTAGGTTACATGCATTATACAGCAAGCGAAAAAATTTAATCGTACATAACATGGATTCATACTCCGTCCTTCCATCTATATAGGGCGTAATGAGTTTTAAGACCGCCTTTGACTATTGACAAGATTAATAGTACATGACATGCATAATGTGAAAATTATATCACTGAAAGAACCTTTCACAGACGAATTTAACGGTGTGCTTTGTGTAAGTTGCATGTCATATATTATTGCTCTAATATTTGGTCAAAGTTAGCATCGAAAAATGCATTAGGACCTATATAGATGGAAGGAGGGAGTAGCTTTGAATAGCATTTGTATAGTAAAACGGGGCAAGACTCTCTCTTTGTGTGGTGTGAATAGTTTTATTTTTTTGTTTTCTTTTTGGTTGAGGGAAGTGCGAATTGATTTGGTACGTACAAGTACAATATTACTACACGTTAGGCCTGTCCCTAAAATTGAACCCGCGTCTTGTTATATCCTGAAAATTCAGATACCGTGCTCCCAAAACTGGCGCCTTCACAACCCGCGCCTTGCTATCCTGAAACTACAATGCGCGCGAAAACTCCCTCTAGCTGCCAAATCCTGACACGCGAAATCCCTCTTCTAACCCTGAGCCGAAACGGCCACTAGTTCATATCGGTGGGGGGTACTTTTGTAACACACCCTACATTCTGGACAAGCGCGTCCCTAACTCATGGTTCACCCCCTCCCATCGCCCCCTTTTCGCCATTCGAAATCCTAGGCCGCCAGAACCTCTCTGCTCCAGCCGCGAAACCCCACCCTCCTCCGTCCGCCACCTCACTGCTGCCCAGTCGGAACCTCTTCCCCGATGATGTCGTCCACCGCAACAGCTCGACGTGCCTCGTCGACCTCCCCGGATGAGGATCTGTCGTCCATCTTGTCGTCCTGCCGGTTCAGCCGCCCCGTCCTCCACCTCCAAGGAGTTGCTCCGACGATCTCCTCGTCTATCGCAGCTGCTCCATCCCCACAGCGCTGCCTTAACCTGCTCCACCAGAATCGCAGAATCCTCACCGACTCCTCGGACGAAACCGAGGCCTACTCGGCGCCACCAAAGAGGTTATACACTCATCGCATCACACCTTCTCCTTAACTCGACCTCCCGGCGCCAACGTGGCTCCATCCTTCACCCCCATGGAGTGGGTACCTTGAAGCCGGCGCCGCGGGCGACATCTCCACGGCGACTCTCCCCCAGTGTGAGGCCCCTTCGGCGGCGGTGTCCATACCAGCCGGATCTGCTGCTGCTGCTCTGGCTCTCGCTCGCTCGCTCGCGCTGCTGCTGCTGCTACTCCGGCTCTCGCTCGATCGCTCAATTGCCCAGCTGCTGCTGCTCTCCCCCTCGCTCGTGCTACTGCTCTTCTTCGATTTAGCTACACTCCAGTCGACTGAATCGACTTTTCGGTCAGTCGATTTTCAGGAATTGGGGGGGGGGGGGCTCGCCGGAGTTAAGGAAGAACCACCTGCAGCGAGGATGGGGGCTCGCCGGAGAGGTACCCCACTATCTATCTTAGGGTTCAGGGTGGGGGCGGGGGCCTAGAGGGCTGGCCGGGGCGGCGGTGGGGAGTTGTTTCGAGCGGCGAGGCGGCGCTGGGCCGGCGGTTCGGCCGGTGGTGGCTGGCGGCTCAGGGGGTGCAGGTTGAAGATGAACTGCAGGCCCTCCCTAAACTACATGTCAAGTGCCTCTTTGCTACCATTGCGTTCAGTTTCGACAGTAGCATTCAGATTCCACAGTAAATTTCAGTTTCGATAGTTAAGTTTAGAGTCAACAGTTTTTACCTCATCTGTTGTAGTCAGGTGGTTTTTGTTATTTTACATCATATATTGGAGATGCTAGAATCCCACTTGAGATTGATGATGTCTATCTTGTGCTGCTTCAGCCTTGACGTCTTATGGCTCACCGGAGCTGCTCCAACGACAGAACGATCCATCAGAATAGAGCAGTGCCCTGGATGCCGTCTATAGATTCCTCAGATCTTCCTCCACACCTCCGACAGCCACATCTGCCTCAACTGCTTCAGTGACCAACCCAATGATGCTGAGGTCGACATGGCTACGGCAAAGAGGTTGTACACTTGTTGCATCACTTATTACTATACATTCACGTCGATCCATTAGGGCTATTTTGGTTCAACGGAAAAACATAGCAATAGGGAATTCCAAATGGCACTCTACTATTCAATTATTCATGCATTTTGTTGGAAGGAATGAAGCAAATCCACCTGGACCTACTTTTCAAAATCCTATGCATGAAAACAAGACCAAGTGCATTAGTGGAAGAATAACATTCTAACTGTACACGCTTTCATATGGTTTCACTTTATTTTGGCCATGTTTCTTTGCATTCCTCTGCTCTTCCAATTCCTGTAAACCAAACACCCAAGTTGACAAAAATCCTGTGTTTACAAATGATCTGTTTACCATGTGCATTCCTATCCTATTCTGGTGTTTTTCCTATCCCTGCATTTTAAGAATCATGCAAGCCAAATGAGCCCTTACAGAATTACTTCACTTACAGGTATGTGTCGAAGGGAACTTTGTGTGGTTTGTCCTGCTCCTGCCGCGACGTCGTCCACCTCACCTGAGCAGCTCCATTGACAGAAGCATCCACCAAACCAGACATCACGACTCCTGACCATCTTTCGCCGCCTCAGATCTCCTTCCCTGCCGCCGGCACCCACCGCAATGGCATCACCATCATCGACTCAGCAGATGAACCTGAGGAGTACACGAGTCCACAAGAGAGGTCGCACTCTTTTGTTTCTGCTTATGTTATGCATTGCTTAAAATTACCTGCTACTTTATCATCCTGTTTACCTCTTGGACTCCAAGTCAGGTCCAAATTAATGTTCAAGCTTGAGTTCTAAATTAGTTGTGGGGCACATATCGAGGCAGCAATGAATAGTATGTCTGTCTAATATCTGGTTCACCTAGGGTATGCCTATGTTGTCAATCTTGGGTGGGAAACAAATAGTAAAGCAATCATCATCTGTCTTTTTATTAATTTAAAGCAATCATCAGCCTGCTATCATTATTTTTGGATCCATCCACTGGTTGTTACCATCACTCTAAATTTCTACATGCTCTCCTTACATAATCTCACCATATTGTTTTCGTATGCATGTCAGATATTGTACACAGTCATGCTGAACATGTAGAGAAAAAGAGTAGAGTTTTGCGCGGCAATACAATGTCATGCAGACATCGCTCCATGGTGGGTTCAATGGCAAACCCTCTCCACCCCTCTCCAGATTGTAATCCAGAGGAAGATATCTGTTCTGAGGCGGATTCAGACACCGCTGACCACTCCTATTTACCCCCCAAGGTGTTTTCTCTACCTTGGCATCATGATGTTAGTCATATCATGCATATGTTGCCTTACAGTGCCTACTTTTGACATCATATATGTCATCTGCTTAGTTTAGACATGTTCTGTAATGTCACCTATTTAGTTTCTATATCATATATGGGAATTATGCAGTCTCATGTCTTTTAGCCAGCCATAATATATGTGAAATGTGCAATGCCATCCTGTTTAACCAAGCATCATATATTTGAATGATATCTTGCCCATCCTTTTCTTCATTACATTTCCATTTGTCGACAATGTTTGTACATTAAACTACTCTTCCTGTGAATCAGCCATTTGGGTGGGAGATGGAAAAATCTAGAGTGAAAACAAGGCCTTCAGAGCAGACAGTGCTACCTGTCGAATCAGATCTCTTGTTGGGTCCCGATAGCTCCTCATAGATGGATTCAGAGACAGATGACCAGTCCTATTCCCCCACCGAGGTGTATGCTCAAACTTGGCACGGTTATACTGCTCATTTCATGCATATGGTGTCTTGCATTGCATAGTTTAGACATCATATACACAATATTCAACACCATGTTCTTAGTTCAGACATCATATCGAATGCCCTCTGTTTAGCATATAAATCACATATGTGAATTAAATGATGCGATCCTGATTACTTACATACCATGTAGGTGAATTATGTCATGCGATCCTGTTTAGTTCTTCATCATATCTTTGAATTATGTTATGCTATGCTATCCAGTTTAGATAGACATCATATATGTGAAATTATGTCATGCTATCCGTTTTAGTTAAACAATATACATGTCAACTATTGCATGCCTTTTTTCCACACTATCTATTGCATCTGTCTCTCATACAATGTCTGTACATTCAACCATGTTTCCTTTTTATCAGCCATTTGAATTGGAGGGGGTGATGCCAGTATCTAGCGGAATAAAAACACGGTCTTGAAATAAAATAGTGCTACCTCATGGTGGAGATAGCACCCCGGTTGTACATGCACAAGAACCAGCCCTACCACATATAACCCAAACTCTCGCAGATTGTACCCCTACTGCGATGGACAGAGAGCCAGCTTCACCCAATCTAACCCCAACCCCAGCAGATAGTAACCCAGTTCCTGTCGACACAGCACCATCTCCACCACAGAGCTCCCAAACAAGAGCAGTTAGTAAGGCCTCTCCAGTGCCCAAAGGGCCAGTACTACCACGGTGAACCCCAACTCCACCAGTTAGTACGCCTATTCCTGTGGAGGAAGCACAACCAGGTAGTCGTATTTTAGCAGCTATCGTATTTGATGTTGTTAAATCGTATGTGCATATCTTCCCATCTTGGAAAGATTATACTGAAGATGAAGGAAAATGCCAGTTGCAGGTGTTCGTCCAGGAGTTATGTGTAAGTAATGTTATTCATGGCAATTACTTTGCTTTGTCCCTTACATCCTACCTCCATGATGGTTATAATACAACAAATTTTCCCATTTTTCTCTGTAGAGAAGGACCGGTTTGGAAATTCAGGATGAGGTAACCTATGCTAATACCTCTTCTATCTTCAAGAATGCTTGGTGGCAGTATTGGAATTACCTGAAGAAAACGTACTTCACCGGCAAAGAAACTCATCAAATTCCCTTACTTTCTCCTAAGACACATTTACTGGAGGATGACTGGGAACGCCTTGTTCTGTACTGGTCCCGAACCAAGAATGTGGTAAGGTCTATGAGCTCATTTTCTATTTTTAAGTACTATATTCTTGTGTCTTACTGTACTCTGTTCATGTAGAACAAGTGCCTAAACCTGAAGAACAACTATTCTAATTTAAGATTCCATTGCTATCATAGTTCAAAAAAGCGCTAGGCGTTAATTGTGCATTTTGCCACCGCCTTGCGCTTTACTGACCAAAGCGCATGCTTAGGCGCAGTTATGCACAGATTAAGTGTAGTTATGCGCAATGCGTTTTGTCAACGCCTAGAGTCTAGGCGCGCCTTTTTTAACGATGATTGCTATCATGCATACTTCTTTGCTCTTGTATCACTGTATTTACTCATACAAACTTATTTTTAAATTGAAGAATCCAATCGAAACTCCAATTGCACAGCAGGTATGTTCACGCATGTTTCTTTAACAAGTTTGCTCTTATCAATAGCTCTGTTGATTTCATTTTCAATTATGTATACAGTTGACTTCTCATATCATGCATATTACTAGCATCACAACAGAGCCAATAGTGTTGTTGTACATGTAGACCCGTGGTACCCATCTGAAATCTTGTTGTGCCATGTAGTTTCCCACGCTTTGTATTCTTTCACTGCTGCTTTGTCTTGAACTGATATGATTTGAACCGTGTCTCTATTTTGATTTGGCAAGGCAATGCAGTGACCATAGGACATAGATATATGTTTGTTTGATGCTTTTATTATGTACTAGTACTTGGCAATAGAAGAATTGGTAGTTTAATCCTGTCCACCTTACTAATGAACTGATTCACCGAAATGAGTGTCATATACTAGTACATGCTAAACATGTTATGTGTGTGCTTGTATCTTCTTTTAGAATGCGGACAGAATATTGGGGAAGAGTGCCTTATTAACCAATGGTAAATAAAGTAATGCAGATAAGGTTCAGGATAGTGACACATCCTTGTTGGTCTCCAACAAAGCTGATAAAACAGCTAAGGAAGACTATCTTGAAGATAGTGAGATGACCCCAAAGTCCTGTCCTGGTTTAGTGTTCGAGTTACTGGCCACTACCGCTTGCACAAGCTATTCAAACTCACTGTCTGAATCAATTCGGTTTCTTGAGTCTCAACTACAAGCTGAAAGACATCGATCGGCTGTGCTGCGACAAGAAGCGTAAGGACTGCGGAAGTCCCTGGAGCATTCAGATGCATACTTTCTGGTGCAATAGCAAGCGTTGGAGGATTTTTGTGCCAAATAGGACAAAGCTAATAAGCTTGCTAAGCTTATTGCTAGCATGGTGGATACCCAGGATAACGTTTCTTGAGCTCTTCTGAAGTTGTTCCAGTTATGCTCTTGTTTTGCTGCCGCGTTTATTTGCACTGGTGGCCAATTTTGACGGCCAGTGTATGTAATATGCTACTTTGTTCCCTATATTTGCACTGGTGGTGAACTTTGATGCCGAGTGGATGTAATATGTGTAATAGCGGTAATAGGCTAGTGTTAATTGCTTGCTTATTTGTTTCCTCATTGTCTTGTTTAGTTGTTTGCTTGTAGTCACTGCAGTTCTTTTTCTGTGTTTTTCTAGTGGCCACAATAGCCTATTTTTGGTAACTAGGCCAAAACAATCACGGCAGCACACAGACTGTTGTAACCATGGGCCTCCTGCGAGCCATATGATCCATGGGCCTTCTACGGGCGTAGGATCCATTGGCCTTCTATATGGGTTGTAGGATCCATGGGCCTTCTACGGGCCATAGGGTCCATGGGCCTTCTACAGGCCGTAGGATCCACGGGCCTTCTACGAGGTGTATCATCATTTCGCCAATCATGGGCCGTACTATTCATGGACAATAGTGGGCCGTTAAAGGGCAGTATTTGATAACTGTATGAAAACAGCCCAAAGGGTTTTTTTGACATGAAAATGGCCCAACGTATTAACGGTCCACAAACGGGCCGACTGTAACGACGGGCTAAATTTGGCCCACAAGCAGAAAATGACAGTAACGGGCCGTAAGTAACCGAATGCTGCAAATGAGCCCAAGAATAAATGGGCCCTAAGAAGGCCGAAAGATAACGTGGGCTGGAAACGACCCAGTGGAATAATGGGCCGTTAATGGGTATAAAGTGATGCACTGTTCATTACGGGCCAGTTTCACCACGGGCCATTAATGGGTATAAAGTGATACACTGTTCATTATGGGCCAGTTTCACCACGGGCCGTTAATGGGCCAAGAGTTACAAAGGGTCTCATATGGGCCGAAAGAAGTCATGGGCCACACATGGGCCGGAAGTTAAAACGGGCTGGAATCATGTTGGACGGCCCAGATGACGCTACTGGGCCTAATTCAGATAGGGCGTAATGGACCCTGGGTTAGCGGGTTGTAAATGGGCTATATGCGGACAGGCCGTTAACAGGTTTTCCGTGGGCTGGCCCGCCACCTTTTAACCAAGTCAAACGGGCCGACCTTTTCATAGGAATGGGCCTCTGTTGGGCCGTGCCATGTGTCGACGTATCATAGGCGCCTTCTGTCCAATGAGTGGATGACATCTGTCCCAACGATGAGCCGACACGTGTTTCCTCCAGCCAATGATGATTTTACACGTGGAAAATCCCCATTGGTCGGGGCTGTTAACGGGTTATCAGATCGAAAACCCGACCCGATAGCTTAACGGCGTTCCGTTACGGTGGATGCCATGTGTCGGTCACCCTTGACGAAAGCACTTCTATGACGCGCGATTTATCGTCATGGAAGTGGACACTTCCGTGATGATAATTTTGGTAATGTCATGGAACACTTCTACGACAACACATGTATGACTATCTTGATTCTGTCATAAAATCGTCATGGATGTACATGCATGACAAAAAATGCGACCTACTATGACAAACACGTATCATCACGAAAGTGTATTTTTTTTGTAGTGGATTGTGCGACCTTGCTGCATCTTTGCTACTATTGTTACTGTTGGGGAACGTAGTAATTTCGACAAATTTCCTACGCACACGCAGGATCATGGTGATGTATAGCAACAAGAGGGGAGAGTATGTCCATGTATCCTCTTAGAACGAAAGCAGAAGCGTTAGAACAACGCGGTTGATGTAGTCGTACGTCTTTACGGCCCGACCGATCAAGCACCAAAACTACGGCACCTCCGTGTTCTAGCACACGTTCAGCTCGATGACGTCCCTCGAACTCTGATCCAGCCGAGTGTCGAGGGAGAGTTCCGTCAGCACGACGGCGTGGTGATGATCTTGATGTTCTACCGTCGCAGGGCTTCGCCTAAGCACGGCTACAATATTATCGAGGAGGACTATGGTGGAGGGGGGCACACGGCTAAGAGATCAAGAGATCAATTGGTGTGTCTAGAGGTGCCCCCCTACCCCCGTATATAAAGGAGCAAGGGGGGAGGGGGCGGCCGGCCTAGGAGGGGGCGGCCGGCATAGGAGGGGGCGCGCCAAGGGGAGTCCTACTCCCACCGGGAGTAGGACTCCCTCCTTCCTTGTTGGAGTAGGAGAAGGGGGGAAAGAGGAGGGAGAGAGAGAAAGGAAAGGGGGGGCTCCGCCACCCTCTCCGTGTCCTATTCAGACTAGGGGGTAGGGGCACGCGGCCCAGCCCTTGCCTCCTCTCCTCTTGTCCACTAAGGCCCACTATGGCCCATTAAGCTCCCGGGGGGTTCCAGTAATCTCCCGGTACTCCGGTAAAATCCCGATTTCACCCGGAACACTTCCGATATCCAAATATAGGCTTCCAATATATCAATCTTCATGTCTCGACCATTTCGAGACTCCTCGTCATGTCCGTCATCACATCCGGGACTCCGAACAATCATCGGTACATCAAAACTCATATACTCATAATATAATTGTCATCGAAACCTTAAGCGTGCGGACCCTACGGGTTAGAGAACTATGTAGACATGACCGAGACATGTTTCCGGTCAATAACCAATAGCGGAACCTGAATGCTCATATTGGCTCCTACATATTCTACAAAGATCTTTATCGGTCAAACCGCATAACAACATACGTTGTTCCCTTTGTCATCGGTATGTTACTTGCCCGAGATTCGATCGTCGGTATCCCAATACCTAGTTCAATCTCATTACCGGCAAGTCTCTTTAATCGTTACGTAATGCATCATTCCGTAACTAACTCATTAGTTACTTTGCTTGCAAGGCATATAGTGATGTGCATTACCAAGAGGGCCCAGAGATACCTCTCCGACAATCGGAGTGACAAAACCTAATCTCGAAATATGCCAACTCAACATGTACCTTTGGAGACACGTGTAGGGCTCCTTTATAATCACCCAGTTACGTTGTGACATTTGGTAGCACACAAAGTGTTCCTCCGGTAAACGAGAGTTGCATAATCTCATAGTTGTAGGAACATGTATAAGTCATGAAGAAAGCAATAGCAACATACTAAACGATCAAGTGCTAAGCTGACGGAATGGGTCATGTCAATCACATCATTTTAGTAATGAGGTGATCTCGTTAATCAAATGACAACTCATGTCTATGGTTAGGAAACATAACCATCTTTGATTAATGAGCTAGTCAAGTAGAGGCATACTAGTGACATTAAGTTTGTCTATGTATTCACACATGTATCATGTTTCCGGTTAATACAATTCTAGCATGAATAATAAACATTTATCACGATATAAGGAAATAAATAATAACTTTATTATTGCCTCTAGGGCATATTTCCTTAAGTCTCCCACTTGCACTAGAGTCAATAATCTAGATTACACAGTAATGATTCTAACACCCATGGAGCCTTGGTGTTCATCATGTTTTGCTCATGGAAGAGGCTTAGTCAACGGGTCTGCAATATTCAGATCCGTATGTATCTTGCAAATCTATATGTCTCCCACCTGGACTTGGTCCCGGATGGAATTGAAGCGTCTCTTGATGTGCTTGGTCCTCTTGTGAAATCTAGATTCCTTTGCCAAGGCAATTGCACCACTATTGTAACAGAAGATCTTCATTGGTTCCGACGCACTAGGTATGACACCTAGATCGGAAATGAACTCCTTCATCCAGACTCCTTCATTTGCTGCTTCCGAAGCAGCTATGTACTCTGCTTCGCATGTAGATCCCGCCACGACGCTTTGTTTAGAACTGCACCAACTATCAGCTCCACCGTTCAATATAAACACGTATCCGGTTTGCGATTTAGAATTGTCTGGATCAGTGTCAAAGCTTGCATCGATGTAACCATTTATGACTAGCTCTTTGTCACCTCCATAAATGAGAAACATATCCTTAGTCCTTTTCAGGTATTTCAGGATATTTGACCGTTGTCCAGTGATCCACTCCTGGATTACTTTGGTACCTCCCTGCTAAACTTATTGCTAAGCATACGTCAGGTCTGGTACACAGCATTGCCTACATGATAGAGCCTATGGCTGAAGCATAGGGAACATCTTTCATTTTCTCTCTATCTTCTGCTGTGGTCGGGCATTGAGTCTGACTCAACTTCACACCTTGTAATACAGGCAAGAACCCTTTCTTTGCCTGATCAATTTTGAACTTTTTCAAAACTTTATCAAGGTATGTGCTTTGTGAAAGTCCAATTAAGCGTCTTGATCTATCTCTGTAGATCTTGATGCCCAATATGTAAGCAGCTTCACCGAGGTCTTTCATTGAAAAACTATTATTCAAGTATCCCTTTATGCTATCCAGAAATTCTATATCATTTCCAATTAACAATATGTCGTCTACATATAATATCAGAAATGATATAGAGCTCCCACTCACTTTCTTGTAAATACAGGCTTCTCCAAAAGTCTGTATAAAACCATATGCTTTGATCACACTATTAAAGCGTTTATTCCAACTCCGAGAGGCTTGCACCAGTCCATAAATGGATCGCTGGAGCTTGCACACTTTGTTAGCACCTTTTGGATCGACAAAACCTTCTGGTTGCATCATCTACAACTCTTCTTCTAGAAATCCATTCAGGAATGCAATATTGACATCCAATTGCCATATTTCATAATCATAAAATGCGGCAATTGCTAACATGATTCGGACAGACTTAAGCATCACTACGGGTGAGAAAGTCTCATCATAGTCAACCCCTTGAACTTGTCGAAAACCTTTCGCAACAAGTCGAGCTTTGTAGACAGTTACATTACCATCAGCTTCAGTCTTCTTCTTGAAGATCCATTTATTCTTGATGGCTTGCCGATCATCGGGCAAGTCAACCAAAGTCCATACTTTGTTCTCGTACATGGATCCCATCTTAGATTTCATGGCTTCAAGCCGTTTTGCGGATTCTGGGCTCATCATCGCTTCCTTACAGTTTATAGGTTCGCCATGGTCAAGTAACATGACTTCCATTATAGGTTACCGTACCACTCTGGTGCGGATCTTACTCTGGTTGACCTACGAGGTTCGGTAGTAACTTGATCTGAAGTTTCATGATCAATATCATTAGCTTCCTCACTGATTGGTGTAGTTGTCACAGGAACCGGTTCTTGTGATGAACTACTTTCCAATAAGGGAGCAGGTATAGTTACCTCATCAAGTTCTACTTTCCTCCCACTCACTTCTTTCGAAAGAAACTCTTTTTCTAGAAAGGACCCGAATTTAGCAACAAAAGTCTTGCCTTCAGATCTGTGATAGAAGGTGTACCCAATAGTCTCTTTTGGGTATCCTATGAAGACACATTTCTCCGATTTGGGTTCGAGCTTATCTAGTTGAAGTTTCTTCACATAAGCATCGCCGCCCCAAACTCTAAGAAACGACAACTTTGGTTTCTTGCCAAACCATAGTTCATAATGCGTCATCTCGACGGATTTTAATGGTGCCCTATTTAACGTGAATGCGGCCGTCTCTATAGCATAACCCCAAAACGATAGCGGTAAATCAGTAAGAGACATCATAGATCGCACCATATCTAGTAAAGTACGATTACAACATTCGGACACACCATTACGCCGTGGTGTTCCGGGTGGCGTGAGTTGTGAAACTATTCTGCATTGTTTCAAATGTAAACCAAACTCGTAACTCAAATATTCTCCTCCACGATCAGATCATAGAAATTTTATTTTCTTGTTACGATGATTTTCCACTTCACTCTGAAATTCTTTGAACTTTTCAAATGTTTCAGACTTGTGTTTCATTAAGTAGATATACCCATATCTGCTCAAATCATCTGTGAAGGTGAGAAAATAACAATACCCGCCGCGAGCCTCAATATTCATTGGACCACACACATCAATATGTATGATTTCCAACAAATCAGTTGATTGCTCCATAGTTCTGGAGAACGGCGTTTTAGTCATCTTGCCCATGAGGCACGGTTCGCAAGTACCAAGTGATTCATAATCAAGTGATTCCAGAAGTCCATCAGTATGGAGTTTGTTCATGCGCTTTACACCAATATGACCCAAAGGGCAGTGCCACAAATAAGTTGCACTATCATTATCAACTCTGCATCTTTTGGCTTCAACATTATGAATATGTGTATCACTACTATCGAGATTTAATAAAAATAGACCACTCTTCAAGGGTGCATGACCATAAAAGATATTACTCATATAAATAGAACAACCATTATTCTCTAATTTAAATGAATAACCGTCTCGCATTAAACAAGATCCAGATATAATGTTCATGCTCAACGCTAGCACCAAATAACAATTATTCAGGTCTAAAACTAATCCCGAAGGTAGATGTAGAGGTAGCGTGCCGACCGTGATCACATCGACTTTGGAACCATTTCCCACGCGCATCGTCACCTCATCCTTAGCCAATCTTTGCTTAATCCGTAGTCCCTATTTCGAGTTGCAAATATTAGCAACAGAACCAGTATCAAATACCCAGGTGCTACTGCGAGCATTAGTAAGGTACACATCAATAACATCTATATCACATATACCTTTGTTCACCTTGCCATCCTTCTTATCCGCCAAATACTTGGGGCAGTTCCGCTTCGAGTGACCAGTCTGCTTGCAGTAGAAGCACTCAGTCTCAGGCTTAGGTCCAGATTTGGGTTTCTTCTCTTTAGTAGCAACTTGTTTGCTGTTCTTCTTGAAGTTCCCCTTCTTCTTCCCTTTACCCTTTTTCTTGAAACTGGTGGTCTTATTGACCATCAACACTTGATGCTCCTTCTTGATTTCTACCTCCGCAGCCTTTAGCATTGCGAAGAGCTCAGGAATAGTCTTGTCCATTCATTGCATATTATAGTTCATCACGAAGCTCTTGTAGCTTGGTGGCAGTGATTGAAGAATTCTGTCAATGACACTATCATCAGGAAGATTAACTCCCAGTTGAATCAAGTGATTATTATACCCAGACATTTTGAGTATATGTTCACTGACAGAACTATTCTCCTCCATCTTGCCGCTATAGAACTTATTGGAGACTTCGTATCTCTCAATCCGGGCATTTGCTTGAAATATTAAATTCAACTCCTGGAACATCTCATATGCTCCATGACGTTCAAAACGTCGTTGAAGTCCTGGTTCTAAGTCGTAAAGCATGGCACACTGAACTATCGAGTAGTCATCAGCTTTGCTCTGCCAAACGTTCTTAACATCGTCAGTTGCATCTGCAGCAGCCTGGCACCCAGCGGTGCTTCCAGGACGTAATTCTTTTGTGCAACAATGAGGATAATCCTCAAGTTACGGACCCAGTTCCAGAACTCCCACTTAGACAAACATCTCTCTAGTCATCTAAGTGATCACGTGATCCAAATCAACTAAACCATGTCCGATCATCACGTGAGATGGAGTAGTTTTCAATGGTGAACATCACTATGTTGATCATATATACTATATGATTCACACTTGACCTTTCGGTCTCCGTGTTCCGAGGCCATATCTGTATATGCTAGCCTCGTCAAGTTTAACCTGAGTATTCCGCGTGTGCAATTGTTTTGCACCCGTTGTATTTGAACATAGAGCCTATCACACCCGATCATCACGTGGTGTCTCAGCACGAAGAACTTTCGCAACGGTGGATACTCAGGGAGAACACTTCTTGATAATTAGTGAGAGATCATCTTAAAATGCTACATTCTATCAAAGCAAGATAAGATGCATAAAGGACAAACATCACATGCAATCAATATAAGTGATATGATATGGCCATCATCATCTTGTGCTTGTGATCTCCATCTCTGAAGCACCGTCGTGATCACCATCGTCACCGGCGCGACACCTTGATCTCCATTGTAGCATCGTTGTCGTTTCGCCATCTGTTGCTTGTACGACTATCGCTACCGCTTACTGATAAAGTAAAGCAATCACAGGGCGCTTGCATTTCATACAATAAAGCGACAACCATATGGCTCCTGCCAGTTGCCGATAACTCGGTTACAAAACATGATCATCTCATACAATAAAATATAGCATCACGTCTTGACCATATCACATCACAACATGCGCTGCAAAAACAAGTTAGACGTCCTCTACTTTGTTGTTGCAAATTTTACGTGGCTGCTACGGGCTGAGCAAGAACAGTTCTTACCTACGCATCAAAACCACAACGATAGTTCGTCAAGTTAGTGTTGTTTTAACATTCGCAAGGACCGGGCTTAGCCACACTCGGTTCAACTAAAGTTGGAGAAACTGACACCTGCCAGCCACCTGTTTGCAAAGCACGTCGGTAGAACCAGTCTCGCGTAAGCGTACGCGTAATGTCGGTCCGGGCCACTTCATCCAACAATACCACCGAACCAAAGTATGACATGCTGGTAAGCAGTATGACTTGTATCGCCCACAACTCACTTGTGTTCTACTCATGCATATAACATCTACGCATAAAACCAGGCTCGGATGCCACTGTAGGGGAACGTAGTAATTTCAAAAAAATTCCTACGCACATGCAAGATCATGGTGATATATAGCAACGAGAGGGGAGAGTATGTCCACGTACCCTCGTAGACCGAAAGCGGAAGCGTTAGAACAACGCGGTTGATGTAGTCGTACGTCTTCACGGCCCGACTGATCAAGCACCAAAACTACGGCACCTCCGAGTTCTAGCACACGTTCAGCTCGATGACGTCCCTCAAACTCCGATCCAACCGAGTGTCGAGGGAGAGTTCCGTCAGCATGACGGCATGGTGACGATCTTGATGTTCTACCATCGCAGGGCTTCGCCAAAGCACCGCTACAATATTATCGAGGAGGACTATATGGTGGAGGAGGGCACCGCACATGGCTAAGAGATCAAAAGATCAATTGTGTCCAGAGGTGCCCCCTGCCCCCGTATATAAAGGAGCAAGGGGGGAGGGGGCGGCCGGCCTAGGAGGAGGCGCGCCAAGGGGAGTCCTACTCCCACCGGGAGTAGGACTCCCTCCTTCCTTGTTGGAGTAGGAGAAGGGGGAAAGAGGAGGGAGAGAGAGGAAGGAAGGGGGGGGGGGGCGCCGCCCCCCTCTCCTTGTCCTATTCGGACTAGGGGAGAGGGGCGCACGGCCGAGCCCTTGCCTCCTCTCCTCTTCTCCACTAAGGCCCACTATGGCCCATTAAGCCCCCGAGTGGTTCCGGTAACCTCCCGGTACTCACGTAAAATCCCGATTTCACTCGGAACACTTCCAATATCCAAATATAGGCGTCCAATATATCAATCTTCATGTCTCGACCATTTCGAGACTCCTCATCATGTCCGTAATCACATCCGGGACTCTGAACAATCTTCGGTACATCAAAACTCATAAACTCATAATATAACTGTCATCGAAACCTTAAGCGTGCGGACCCTACGGGTTCGAGAACTATGTAGACATGACCAATATATGTTTCCGGTAAATAACCAATAGCGAAACCTGGATGCTCATATTGGCTCCTACATATTCTATGAAGATCTTTATTGGTCAAACCGCATAACAACATATGTTGTTCCCTTTGTCATCGGTATGTTACTTGCCCGAGATTCGATCGTCGGTATCCCAATACCTAGTTCAATATCATTATCGGCAAGTCTCTTTACTCGTTATGTAATGCATCATTCTGTAACTAACTCATTATCTACATTGCTTGCAAGGCTTATAGTGATGTGCATTACCATGAGGGCCCAGAGATACCTCTCCGACAATCGGAGTGACAAAACCTAATCTCGAAATACGCCAACTCAACATGTACCTTTGGAGACACCTATAGAGCTCCTTTATAATCACACAATTACGTTGTGACGTTTGGTAGCACACAAAGTGTTCCTCCGGTAAACGAGAGTTGCATAATCTCATAGTTGTAGGAACATGTATAAGTCATGAAGAAAGCAATAGCAACATACTAAACGATCAAGTGCTAAGCTAACAGAATGGGTCATGTCAATCACATCATTTTACTAATGATGTGATCTTGTTAATCAAATGAAAACTCATGTCTATGGTTAGGAAACATAACCATCTTTGATTAATGAGCTAGTCAAGTAGAGGCATACTAGTGACATTAAGTTTGTCTATGTATTCACACATGTATCATGTTTTCGGTTAATACAATTCTAGCATGAATAATAAACATTTATCATGATATAAGGAAATAAATAATAACTTTATTATTGCCTCTAGGGCATATTTCCTTCAGTCACTTGTTACTTGTTACGAATTATTTTACTGCAGAACTTTCTATTACTATTAGTTTTAGCACTTGCAGAGAATACCTTGTTGAGAACAATGTATCATTTCCTTCTGCTCCTCGTTGGGTTTATACTCTTACTTATAGAAAGGACTATGATTGACCCCCTATACGTGTGGGTCATCAAGAATCTTTTTTGGTGTTGTTTCCGAGGAGTGAAGCACCTTTGGTAAGTGGAATTTGTTAAGGAAACATTTATATTACATGTTGAAATTTACTGTCACTTGTCACTATGGAAAATAATCCTTTGAGGGGTTTGTTTGGGGTATCTGATACGTATCCCACATATCTATAATTTATGAAGTATTCATGCCATGTTTACAACAATTTTATATGTCTTTGCTGCACTTTTATATGATTTAAATGGAACTAACTTGGACTGACACTGTTTTCAGCAGAACTACCGTGGTGTTGTTTTTTATGGAGAAATAAAGTTATCGGAATGGGCTGGAAATTTAGGGTGATTTTTATGAATGAGAAGAGACCCCTGAAGCTTCATGGAAGGCCCTGAAGACCCACGAGGACACAACAAGCTCACAGGGCGCGGCTCCCCCTAGGTGTCACCTGCTGAGCTTGTCGCTTCCTCGTGGACACCCCTGATGTGAAACCGACGCCAAAAATTCCTATAAATACCAAAACACAGAAAGAAACCATGAATTTCCAAGCCGCCGCCGCAAGCCTCTGTACCAAAATGATCTCATCTGGAGGCCTTCTCTAGCACCCTGCCGGAGGGGGAAATCATCACCGGAGGCCACCTTCATCATCCCGGCGGTCTCAGTGACGAGGAAAGAGTAGTTCACCCTCAGGGCTGAGGCTATCTACCAGTAGCTATGTGTTTGATCTCTCTCTCTCTCTATCTATCTATCTATCTATCTATCTATCTATCTATCTATCTATCTATCTCTATCATTTTTGATTTGGCACGATCTTGATGTACTGTGAGCTCTTTTAATATAGTTGAATCATATGGTGTTTTTTTCCTCTCTATATTGTTGTGGTGAATTGAGTCTTGCTCTTTGAGGTTTCATTATGTTAGATTGAATATTGGATTTGAGATCACTTGATGTATGTCTTGCATGTGAATACCTACGGTGACAATGGGGTATTCTATTAAGTCAGTTAATGTATGTTTTGGTATTCAGCTATGGATTATCGTGACATTGGGATAACCTATGCATAGGAGTTGATACACTTTTTCGTCCTAGTTCTCCAATAGAATCTTTGGACTAATTCTTTGTTGCACGTTGAGGGATTGTTATATGGTTCAATTATGTCAGCACTGTTGAGAGATTGCACTAGTGAAAGTATGAACCCTAGGCCTTGTCTCCAAGCATTGGAGTACCGTTTGTGCTCTGTTTTATCACTTGCTACCTTTCTATGTTTATATTTTTCAAATTACAAAAACCTATATCTACTATCCATACTACACTTGTATCACCATCTCTTCCCGAACTAGTGCACCCATATAATTTACCATTGTATTGGGTGTGTTGGGGACACAAGAGATTTCTTGTATTTGATTGGAGGGTTGTTTGAGAGAGGCCATATTCATCGTACACCTCCCACGGATTGACAAACCTTAGGTCATCCACCTGAGGGAAATTTACCACTGTCCTATAAAACTTTGCGCTTGGAGGCCCAACCGAGTATACAAGAATAAAGTTGTGTAGTAGACATCAGTATCTTCACCTCGACCGAAAGCAATAAGAGTTTCCCATCAACCTACTCAAACTACTAAAAATATTTATTATGAGATTCCCCCAGGTATGTTAGAGAAACTGCTAGCTAATCCTTATGCAGGAGATGGAACAATACATACTGAGATGCACTTAATCCATGTGGAGGAAAATTGTGGATTGTTTAAGCTTGCAAATTTATCCGAGGATGGACTTAAGAAGAAGGTATTCCCTTTATCTTTGTAGGGAAAGGCATTGACATGGTATAGGCTATTGGATGATATTGGAACAAGGGAATGTAACCGATTGAAATTGGAATTTCACCAGAATTTCTATCATATGCATTTGGTTTTCATCATGATCGGAATTATATATATAATTTTTGGCCTCATGAAGGAGAAAGTACACTCAAGCTTGGGGGAGGCTTAAGTCCATGATTATACATGGCCATGCGATACCTGGCCCAGCCGGCCCGACCCAGCCCGGTCTTACTCGCTGGCCGGGCCTGGGCCTGAGTTTTGTGCCCGAAGAGCACGTTGGGCTGGGCCTGGGCTTGGGTATTTTGTAATTTAAGGAAGGGGCCCAGTCGGAACGGGCTGGGCTCGGGCCTAGGTTTTCAACCTCGGGCTTGGTTAGGCCCGCTGCGACAGATGGACAGGTATATCCATGATGCACACAAGCCCCAATCATGAGCTCTCAAGAGAAATTATTATTGAAAACTATTATGCTCAACTTTCTCATAATGATCGATCCATGCTCGATACTTCTTTTGCTGGTTCCTTTATGAAGAAAACTATTGAATTCAAATGAGGTCTTCTGGAAAGAATTAAACGCAACTCTGGAGATTGGGAATTCTACAAAGGTAAAGAGTCAGGTATAAAACTTGAGTTTGATTGTGTTAAATCTTTTATGGAAACATATGCTTTTCATAAGTTTATTACTAAATATGGACATGAATATGATATAGTATCTTCCTTTCGTGAATCATTTGCTGCTCATATTGATCTCCCTAAGGAGAAGTGGTTTAAATTTCATCCACCTATTCAAGATATGTTAGCGGAACCTATTATAGCTAAAGATGACACTATTATTTATAATGTTGATCCAGTTGTGCCTACTGCTTATATTCAGAAACCTCCTTTCCCTATTAGGATTAAGGAACATGCTAAAGCTACAACTATGGTTAATACGAGTAATACTAGAGCACCTAAACCCTCTAAACAAATTAGAGTGGAACCTAATATTGCTATGGTTAAAGATCTATTGGTTGATAATATTGATGGGCATGTTATTTACTTCTGTGATGAGGCTGGTAGAATTGCTAAATCTGCTAGAAATGAACAGGATATGTTAGATAAGAATGAGCTAGTAGTTGGCATGTCTGTTGTTTTAGTTAAAATTGGAGATCATTACTATCATGGTTTATGTGACATGGGTGCTAGAGTGAGTGCTATTCCATTTACTTTATATCAAGAAATTATGAATGATATTGCACCTGCTGATATTGAGGACATTGATGTTACTATTAAGCTTACGATTAGAGATACTATTTCACCACTGGGATTGTTCGAGATGTTGAAGTCTTGTGTGGTAAGATCAAATACCCTACAGATTTCTTAGTACTTGGTTCACAACAAGATAATTTTTGTCCCATTATATTTGGTAGGCCTTTCTTGAATAATGTTAATGCTAAAATTTATTGTGTTGAAGAAAAGGTTAGAGTTAAGTTTGGTGATGTGATAACCCACAGGTATAGGGGATCACAACTGTTTTTGAGGGTAGAGTATTCAACCCAAATTTATTGATTCCACACAAGGGGAGCCAAAGAATATTCTCAAGTATTAGCAGCTGAGTTGTCAATTCAACCACACCTGAAAGACTTAATATCTGCAGCAAACATTTTAGTAGCAAAGTAGTATGGAAGTACGAAAACGGTGATAACAGTAACAGTAACAATTTTGTAGCAATTGTAACATCGGCATGGCGAAAGTAAATTAGCAACGATGAATATGTGAAAAGCTCGTAGGCATTGCATCAATGATGGATAATTATGTCAGATGGCATTCATCATGCAACAATCATAACATAGGGTGACACACAACTAGCTCCAATTCCTCAATATAATGTAGGCATGTATTCCTTATATAGTCATATGTGCTTATGGAAAAGAACTTGCATGACATCTTTTGTCCTACCGTCCCGTGGCAGCGAGGTCCACAAATAAACTAAGGGATATTAAGGCCTCCTTTTAATAGAGAACCGGAACAAAGCATTAGCACTTAGTGAATACATGAACTCCTCAAACTATGGTAATGACCGGAAGGAATCCCACTTATTGTCACCTTGGGGTATGCGGATCATAACTCGTTATAGGTGTCTACAACTTGCAAGATAGGATCAAGAACTCATATATACTCATGAAAACATAACAGGTTTAGATCTAAAATCATGGCACTCGGGCCATAGTAACAAGCATTAAGCATAGCAATGTCATAGCAACATCAATCTTAGAACATACTGCATACTAGGGACCAAACCTGTAGCGACCAGAACTCAAACAGTCTGGACCTCAAACATTGCCCTGTAGTGGGGACACACGAAGATACACTCGGTCTCCGACTTCGTAATTTGTATCCTTGCGTTTAGAATCTGCATAGTTCTTCTGCCTGGATTGGGATACCTTCAATCTATCGTGAATCAGCTTAACCTTCTCTTCAGACTCTTTAATCAAATATGGTCCAAACAACTGACGGCCTCCAACTTCATCCCACAACAACGGTGTCCTGCACCTCCTTCCGTACAAAGCTTCGAAAGGGGCCATCTTCAAACCGCCTTGATAACTGTTATTGTAAGAGAACTCTGCATATGGAAAATTGTCATCCCAGCTAGATCCATAATCTAGCGCACAAGCTCTCAAAATGTCCTCCAGAATCTGATTGACTCTCTCAGTCTGTCCATCTGTTTGTGGATGAAAGGCTGTACTGAATTCTAGCCTGGTACCCAAAGTCTCATGCAACTGATTCCAAAACTTTGAGGTAAACTTGGTTCCTCTATCTGATACAACGGTCCTCGGAGCTCCATGCAGACATACGATCCTGGTCATGTATATCTTGGCTAACTTAGCACTTGTGTAAGTGGTCTTCACTGGGATGAAATGAGCTACCTTCGTCAACCGATCGACTACAACCCATATTGAGTCATAGCCTGAACGAGTCCTGGGCAATCCCGTGACAAAATCCATGCTTAGCTTATCCCACTTTCATTTGGGTATCGGCAATGGCTGTAGCAATCCTGCTGGCTTCTGATGCTCTACCTTCACTCTCTGACATACATCACAAACTGCTACATGATACGTCCATTTTGCATCATGCTTTTATATCAATATTTATTGCATTATGGGCTGTTATTAAACATTATGTGTCAATACTTATGGCTATTCTCTCTTATTTTACAAGGTTTACCATGAAGAGGGGGAATGCCGGTAGCTGGGATTCTGGCTGGAAAAGGAGCAAATATTGGAAACCTATTATGCACAACTCCAAAAATCCTGAAACTCCAAAAATCCTGAAACCTATTATTGACCCACTACCAATTGATGATAGCTTTCCTGATGAACAATTAACGGTCATTAATGCTTCTCGTACTGCTCCTTGGTATGTTGATTATGCTAATTACATTGTTGCTAAAGTTATACCACCTAGTTTCACTTACCAACAAAAGAAAAAGTTATTTTATGATTTAAGACATTAGACGTTGTGTACCTGAGCATGAACAGGAATAGATCCTACGCAAGTGTCACTCCGAATCATATGGAGGACACCACGCTGGAGATAGAACTGCACATAAGGTATTGCAATCCGGCTTTTATTGGTCTACTCTCTTCAAACATGCTCGTAAGTTTGTCTTGTCTTGCGATGAATGTCAAAGAATTGGTAATATTAGTAGACGTCAAGAAATGCCTATGAATTATTCTGTTGTTATTGAACCATTTGATGTTTGGGGATTTGATTATATGGGACCTTTTCCTGCCTCTAATGGGTATACACATATTTTAGTTGCTGTTGATTACGTTACTAAGTGGGTAGAAGCCATTCCAACTAGTAGTGCTGATCATAACATTTCTATTAAAATTCTTAAAGAAGTTATTTTTCCGAGGTTTGGAGTCCCTAGATATCTTATGACTGATGGTGGTTCACTTCATGGTGCTTTCTGTAAGATGCTTGCTAAGTATGATGTCAATCATAAAATCGCATCTCCTTATCACCCGCAGTCTAGTGGTCAAGTAGAGTTGAGCAATAGAGAGCTCAAATTAATTTTTCAAAAGAATGTGAATAGATCTAGAAAAAATTGGTCCAAGAAACTTGATGATGCATTATGGGCCTATAGAACTGCGTAAAAAAATCCTATGGGTATGTCTTCATACAAGATGGTTTATGGAAAAGCATGTCACTTACCTCTTGAACTTGAGCATAAAGCATACTGGGCTATTAAAGAGCTCAATTATGACTTTAAACTTGCCGGTGAGAAGAGGTTGTTTGACATTAGCTCACTTGATGAATGGAGAACCCAAGCCTATGAGAATGCCAAGCTATTCAAAGAAAAAGTTAAAAGATGGCATGACAAAAGAATACAAAAGAGAGAATTTAATGTTTGTGATTATGTGTTGTTATTCAACTCTCGTTTAAGATTTTTTGTAGGAAAACTTCTCTCTAAATGGGAAGTTCCTTACGTTATCGAGGAGGTCTATCCTTCCGGTGCCATAAAAATCAACAACTTCGAAGGCACGAGTCCGAGGGTGGTGAACGGTCAAAGAATCAAACATTATATCTCAGGTAATCCCATCAATGGTGAAACTAATATTATTGAAACTGTAACCCTGGAGGAATACATAAGGGACACTTTCCAGAACGTTTCAGACTCCGAAAAGGAATAGGTATGTGGTACGGTAAGTAAACCGACTCCAAAACAGTTCTATGTCAATTTTTCTCTTTTTTGGAATATTTAAGAATTTTGGAAAGCAAGAAGTAATCCGGGAAGGACACGAGGCCTCCACGAGGGTGGAGGGCGCGCCCACCCTTCCTGGGCGCGCCCCCCTGTCTCGTGGCCACCTCGTGTTCCTCCCGGACTCCGTTTTCTTGCATGTTACGTATTTTGGTCGGTAAAAATTCATTATATAATCTCCTGAGGGTTTTGACCACCGTATCATGCAAATATCATGTGTTGTCGTTTCGAGCTATTCCTGTTACAGATTTAGAGCAATATGTCGTCTCAGGATTCGGAAGGGGAAAGCTATGTGGCTGATTACCTTGCAGACCCTAAGGTCTACGGGGACTTGGAGCATGGTGGCTAGACCACTGAAGAAGATGAAGACTATGAGCCTAAGGGAAAGGAGGAGACGAGTTCAGACGAATACAAAACCCCATTACCTCAACCTGGGACATGCATGTGGAGTTTAAAAAGTCAAGCCTCCCTGATAGAGCAAAGAAGCCAAAGATCGAGTTTATCCCTTTTCGTCTCTTGCAGGAAAATAAGCAGGAACTATGCAAAAGGATATTAAATCTTGAGAAGGAAATCGATGATCTAAAGGAGCAAAATACTATCCTCAAGCGTAAATTGAGGAAGAAGCCTACATCATCAACAACTCCTACTTCACCACCTCCGAGGACATAATCACATGGGTATGGGCACTCCCCTTGGCAACTGCCAAGCTTGGGGGAGCTGCCCCGGTATCGTATCACCATCACACTCCTATCTTTACCGTTTTACTTAGTTCGATCCTTTTAGTAGTATCTTGATCTAGTAGATTGAAGTTTTGGTATGAATTAGTTTTGAGTTTTGCTTTGTGATCTCTTTATGTAATCGAGTCTGTGAGCTATCTATAATAAATATTAGTGTTGCGTCAAGGGCTTTGCTATCTTGCTATGATCTTGAGGAAGTAGAAAGAATAAAAATAAAAAAAGAGTTCATATTGATCTTATGGATAGTAATGACTTCTCACATAAAAAGTATAAGGCATAAAAGTTGTTGAGAGCTGACAAACATAGTTTTGGTCATCGTTGCAATTAATAGGAAGTAATAAGGAAAGAGAGGTTTTCACATATAAATATACTATCTTGGACATCTTTTATGATTGTGAGCACTCATTAAGTATGACATGCTAAAAGAGTTGATGTTGGACAAGGAAGACAACGTAATAGTTTATGTTTTCTCACATCTCAGTTAAAGTATATTGTCATTGATCTTCCCAACATGTTGAGCTTGCCTTTCCCCTCATGCTAGCCAAAATTCCTTGCACCAAGTAGAAATACTACTTGTGCTTCCAAATAACCTTAAACCCAGTTTTTGCCAGGAGAGTCCACCATACCTACCTACGGATTGAGTAAGATCCTTCAAGTAAGTTGTCATGTTGCAAGCAATAAAAATTGCTCTCTAAATATGTATAACTTATTAGTGCGGAGAAAATAAGCTTTATACGATCGTGTGATATGGAAGTAATAAAAGTGACAGACTGCATAATAAAGGTTCATATCACAAGTGGCAATATAAAGTGATGTTCTTTTGCATTAAGATTTTGTGCATCCAACCCTAAAAGCACATGACAACCTCTGCTTCCCTCTGCGAAGGGCCTATCTTTTACTTTATGTTTTTACTTTATGCTTGATTCAAGGTGATCTTCACCTTTCCCTTTTTCATTTTATCCTTTGGCAAGCTCCTCATGTTTGAAAGATCGTGATATATATATATCCAATTGGATGTAAGTTAGCATGAATTATTATTGTTGACATCACCCAAAGGTGAATACGTTGGGAGGCAACACAATAAGCCCCTATCATTCTCAATGTCTGGTTGAAACTCCATAACCACAAGTATTGCGTGAGTGTTAACAATTGTAGAAGACTATATGATAGTTGAGTATGCAGACCTGCTGAAAAGCTCTATTCTTGACTCTTTCTGATGTTATGATAAATTGCAATTGCTTCAATGACTGAGATTTTAGTTTGTTAGTTCCCAATGAAGTTTCTGAACCATACTTGACATTATGAATTGGTCGTTACTTGAGCATAAGAAACCATATGAAAAAATCTATATATGTTGCTGTTATAAGAATGATCATGATGCCCTCATGTCCGTATTTTATTTTTATCGACACCTCTATCTCTAAACATGTGGACATATTTTTTTGATTTTGGCTTCCGCATGAGGACAAGCGAGGTCTAAGCTTGGGGGAGTTGATACGTCCATTTTGCATCATGCTTTTATATCAATATTTATTGCATTATGGGTTGTTATTACACATTATTTCTCAATACTTATGGCTATTCTCTCTTATTTTACAAGGTTTACCTTGAAGAGGGGGAATGCCGGTAGCGGGGATTCTGGCTGGAAAAGGAGCAAATAATGGAAACCTATTCTGCACAGCTCCAAAAATCCTGAAACTCCACAGAAGTTATTTTTGGAATTAATAAGAATTATTGAGCGAAGAAAACACCAGAGGGGGCCCACACCCTGGCCAGGAGGGTGGGGGCGTGCCCACCCCTACTGGCTGCGCCCCGTGTCTCCTGGGCCCCCTGGTGGCCCTCCGGTGCCCATCTTCTGCTATATGAAGGCTTTTACCCTAAAAAAATCATAAGCAAGCTTACGGGACGAAACTCCTCCGCCACGAGGCGGAACCTTGGCGGAACCAATCTAGGGCTCCGGCGGAGCTGTTCTGCCGGGGAAACTTCCCTCCCGAGTGGGAAATCATCACCATCGTCATCATCAACGATCCTCTCATCGGGAGGGGGTCAATCTCCATCAACATCTTCACCAGCACCATCTCCTCTCAAAACCCTAGTTCATATATTATATCCAATCTTGTATCAAAACCTCAAATTGGTACCTGTGGGTTGCTAGTAGTGTTGATTACTCCTTGTAGTTGATGCTAATTGGTTTACTTGGTGGAAGATTATATGTTCAAATCCTTAATGCATATTAATACTCCTGAGGACATGGGTGAAGTCTTGATATTAGTAGTCATGTGAATTTGGTATTTGTTCGATATTTTGATGAGATGTATGTTGTCTCTCCTCTAGTGGTGTTATGTAAACGTCAACTACATGACACTTCACCATTTTTGGGCCTAGAGGAAGGCATCGGGAAGTAATAAGTAGATGATGGGTTGCTAGAGAGACAGAAACTTAAACCCTAGTTTATGTGTTGCTTCGTAAGGGGCTGATTTGGATCCATATGTCTAATGATGTGGTTAGGTTTACCTTAATACTTCTTTTGTAGTTGCGGATGCTTGCAATAGGCATTAATGATAAGTGGGATGCTTGTCTAATAAAGGGCAGTACCCAAGCATCGGTCCACCCACATATCAAATTATCAAAGTACCGAACGCGAATCATATGAGCATGATGAAAACTAGCTTGACGATAATTCCCATGTGTCCTCGGGAGCGCTTTTCTCATTATAAGAAAATGTCCAGACTTGTCCTTTGCTACAAAAAGGATTGGGCCACCTTGCTGCACTTTATTTACTTTCATTGCTTGTTACCCGTTACATTTTATCTTATTACAAAACTATCTGTTACCTACAATTTCAGTGCTTGCAGAGAATACCTTACTGAAAACCGCTTGTCATTTCCTTCTGCTCCTTGTTGGGTTCGACACTCTTACTTATCGAAAGGACTATGATAGATCCCCTATACTTGTGCGTCATCACTACATACTCCACAATATCCTTCTTCATTCCGGTCTACCAAAAACTGTTCTTCAAATCCAGATACATCTTGGTGTTTCCTGGTGAATCGAATACGGTGAATCATGGGCCTCCGGTAGAATCAACTTCCTGATCTCTGGGTCATTAGGCACATATACGCGGTCCTCAAACCATAGGGTATCATGCTCATCCTCACAAAATCCTTTGGCCTTTCCTTTGCTCATCCTTTCCTTTATCTCGGCAATCTCCTTGTCCGTCTTTTGGGCTTCTCTGATCTTATCCATCAAAGTAGACTAAAATTTCCAATGCTTCTACAAAGCCTCTCGGAACTATTTCCAGACGTAGCTCTCGAAGATCCTTTGCTAACTCCTTGGGTAATCCTCCGGTCATGAGTGTATTCTCATGACTCTTGGGGCTCAACGGATTGGCTACTACATTGGCCTTTCCCGGATGATAGTGCAACCTCATATCATAATCCTTGATGAGCTCCAACCATCTCCCCTTCCTGAGATTCAACTCCACTGCGTGAAGATATACTTCAAACTCTTGTGATCCGTGTACACCTCACAATGGTTTCCGATGAGAAAATGTCTCCATGTCTTCAACGCATGCACTACGGCTGCTAACTCCAAATCATGTGTAGCATAATTCAACTCATGGGGTTTAAGCTGTCGTGAGGCATATGAAACAACTCTTCCCTCCTGCATCAGCACTGCTGCAAGTCCTCGACGAGAAGCGTCACAATACACTCGATAATCCTTGCCTTGATCTGGAAGAATCAACACTGGGGTTGTAACCAAACGTTTCTTCAACTCCTGAAAACTGGCCTCACATTCCTCAGTCCATTTGAACTTGGTGTCCTTCTTTAACAACTCCATCATGGGCTTTGCAATCTTAGAGAAATTCTCAATGAACCTCCTGTAGTATCCTGCATGTCCAAGAAAACTTCGGATCTCTCCAACTGACGTGGGTGCTTCCCAATTAGTCACAGTGACAACCTTGGTGGGGTCTACTACTATTCCTTCTCTGGATATAACATGTCCGAGGAATCCAACTTCCTTCAACCAAAACTCACACTTGCTGAACTTGGCATATAACTGATGTTCTCTAAGCTTCCCAAGTACCAAACACAAATGCTCCTTATGCTCCTCTTCGTTCTTCGAATAGACCAATATGTCATCAATGAACACCATGACGAACTTACCCAAAAACTCCATAAACACCTTGTTCATCATGTTCATGAAATAGGCAGGTGCGTTAGTCAGACCGAATGACATAACGGTATACTCATATCGCCCGTACCTTGTGGTAAAAGCTGTCTTATGTATATCCTGCTCTCGAATCTTCAGGTGGTGGTATCCTGATCGCAGATCGATCTTGGAAAATACTTTAGCTCCTTGCAACTGGTCAAACAAATCATTGATCATCGGCAGTGGGTACTTGTTCTCTATTGTCACTTCATTCAATCAACGATAATCGACAACCATCATCAACGATCCATCCTTCTTCTCCACTAGAAGCACTGGTGATCCCCAAGGTGACGAACTTGGGCAAATATAGCCTTTATCCAGTAACTCCTTAATCTGCTTCTTAATTTCCTCCAAATCCTTTGCGGGCATCCTGTATGGTCTCTTAGATATGGGCCCTATGCCTAGCAAAAGCTCAATCAAAAACTCAACGTCTCTATCCGGTGGCATGCCTGGCAACTCTTATGGAAATACATCAGGGAAATCCTTCACCACTGGTACTTCCTCCTGTACAACTCTTGATAAGGAATTCACTTGAGTCCTCTTCGGCACATGCCGGGATACATACTAAATCCTTCTTCCTTCTAGGGTGGTGAGCATAGTCGACTTACTGGCGCAATCGATGTTCCCTCCATACATCGATAGCCAATCCATACCCAAAATCACATCCAAACCTTGCGACTCCAGAATTATCAGGTCTGAGGGGAAAACATGCCTACCTATGTTCAATGGCATCTGAAAACATCCTTGGCTTGCCATATGTTCTGCTCCTGGCGAACTTACTAACATCGGTGTTCTAAGAACTTTTGTGGGAAACTTATACTTATCCACAAATCCCCTTGATATGTATGAATGTGATGCACCAGTATAAAAAAGAACGATTGCAGTAACTGAATTAACAAAAAACTTACCTATTACTGCATCTGGTTGTGCTTCAACATCCTCCACGTTAACGTGGTTCACTTGTCCCCTGTTAAAAGGGTTGGGCTTCTTCCTAGAGCTTCCATTGCCATTTCCATACTTTGCTTCAGAACACTCAGTGGAGTAATGTCCATTCTTCCCGCACTTGAAACAAGTAATGTGACTTAGATCCTTCTTGGCGGGCGTTGCTGGGTTGGAACGGTTCTAGCCGTTGCTTCCTCCATTCCCATTCCCATTCTTGGGGCCACTATGGTTGTGCGAACCCCCTCCATTGGAATTATGACCTCCATGGTTATGGTGAATGTGTCCTCCCGAGTTCGGAGTAAAACGGGGTCTCTGTGGAGCTCCGGAATTGTACTTCCTTTGTCCATACTTCCTCTTGCGGTTGTCAATCTGTTGCTGCTTCCCTTCAATCATGAGAGCTCTATCTACCAACTCCTGGTGGTTGCTGAAGGTTGACACCATCAACTGCATGCTCATCTCATCATTCAGTCCTTCCAGAAACTTCTCCTGCTTAGCTGCATCCATAGCAATGTCATCTGGGGCATAATGTGCTAACTTGCTAAAACCATCCACATATTGGCCCACTGTGCGTCCTCCTTGGCGCAAGTTGCAAAACTCGCGCTTCTTCATGGCCATTGCTCCTACTGAAACATGGTCAGTGCGAAAAGCCTGCTGAAGCTGGTCCCATGTGACAGTGTCGATGGGGTAAGTGGCTGTGAAATTTTCCCACCATGATGTTGCGGGTCCATCATGTTGATGTGCGGCAAAACGCACTCTCTCTGCATCTATGCATCCTGCAGTGGTCAACTCCCTTCCAATCTTGCAGAGCCAATCATCTACAACAATCGGCTCGGTGCTACCAGAGAACACCGGCAGATTCAGCCTTAGAAAACGGGCTAAGTGATCAACAGGTGGTGGTGGTGGTGGGTTGTTGTTGTTGTTCCCCTGGTTCTGGTTCTGAACTAGTAGCTGCATCAGGGTATTCTACTGCTGGATCAACTGAGTGAGTCCGATGGGAAAGGAAATCCATTGTTGCGTCTCGGAGGCATCTGATGGGTTTAGAAAAGATGAGAAAACAGAATAGAATGAGATCTAGAGGGAAAACACTACCCATATGCACATGAGACAAACACAAACATATCACCCCAATCAATTCAAACAAGGGCATACATCGATCTAACTATCGTTACAAAAGTGCTCGGACTATACTATATACATGGGGGAATACTACTACTGATATGGTGGTCGACTAGAAGTTTCAATCGGTGGAAGACTCCATGATATCTGCTCCAGCTTCATCAACATAGTCATCATCACTATCGTCGGGGTCTGAGTCGGTGTCGTCGATGATGATGTAGTTCTCCGAACAGTGGAATCATCGTCTTCTCCTCCTGGCGCGGGGTCTCCCATGAATACTCCTAGCTTCCTTGTCAAATCGTCATTCTTCTCCACTAGTATCGTCATTTCCTCCTCATATCCATCGCATGCAGACTTGAGTTCTTCCTCCAGCTCCGTGATCCTAGTCATTGCCTTCTTCAGATCTATCATGCCTGCGCACATATGGTTCTCCTGGTGACGAATGTGCTGGTTTAACTCCTGGATGAAAGCTGCAATGGATCTATCCCTCCTGGTGCTGATCATCTTCCATTGCTCATCTCGGCGCCCACAAATCTGATAGATAGTATCCTTGAGATCCTTGTGGTAAACTTCTCTAATGTGTCCCATAGTGATGTGGGCTGCCATGCTCTTTCCTAGACTCCAGGTTGGTGCATCAAAGGAAAACTCTATTGGCTCAGTGACTGCCATGAACGTACTTCCTGGAACTTGAACTCAAATCATCCAACGCTCCTCTTCTGGTAAAGTGGTGATGTATGTCCTGGTGAAGCTTGGTATTCCGATGTTCAGGTATCTAGTAACTTCCTTCAAGTGTCGTTTGAAGGGTGTATCTTCATCCGGTTGCGTGAACTTGTTCCTTGCATCTGCCTTCCTATAGAGTAGAAAAGGGAGAGGAGTCAGAAATAAGAAGAGAGTAGTGATCTAGGGCTTTAGCTTAGTGGTCATGTCCTACAGTCAGCTTGTGCTCTGATACCATCTTGTAGCGACCAGACCTCAAACAGTCTAGTCTCTGTGCATCAGTGTCATCCCTGGATCAGTAATGCTGACACGCACAATACTTGAGGATTTATAACAGAGTTTCAGTCACACACTTATTACATCGAAAGTCTCAAAAGAGAACTTATTACAATAATATGGCTTAAGGCCATCTAAAAACAATAACAGCGGAAGGCTTGGAAGAAAAAGTGAGTCCATCAACTCCAACGGCATAGCTGAGTGAAAGACAACGACCTATGGCACCTTACTCTTCATCTGAAAAGTCTGCAACATGAAACATTGCAGCCCGAAACGGGTCAACACCCGCGCCCCCCTCAGCGGCATGGATGGCCGCCGTCGACCGCTTCCTTGCACCAACGCCAGTCGCCTCCTCCCGCCAGTTGACTCTCTCCGAAGTCCAGAACATTTTGCCCTTCCTTGAAGCTAGGCCAACATCCAGGAGTACGCCAACAACGGCTCAAGACACCGCCGTCGCTGTCGGCCAGTGGCCCGACGACACACAGAGCACGGCAGAGGAGCCGCTTCCCACCGCAAGACACCCCCACCGCCGTGTAATCTAAATTTGCCATGAAAAACTTTTGGATTGCCATGCTTAAAATCTGAACGTTTATCATTTCCGTTTATTTTCTATCGTTCGTCGTATAATTTAAAGTCGGAGTCAGACTGAATGAAATCTATGCTTTGATCAATTGAATGTTCTGCTAGAGCCATATCAAATTAAATATAAAACGTCATCAAGCCACATGTATTCCTTGTCATCCAACGACCTAGACTGCTTCAATGTCGAGCGCTCAACACGTTTAGCGTGCAGTTAATTTCATGCCAAAAATAGTGCTAATCACATAATAACATGCAAATAATATCCTATTTAATATCCGCATGCACTTAATATACTTCCAAATTAATGTGCATTGCACGTACACACTGACTAGTGATGCTAGTATGTGAAACTAGTGTCGTAACTTGTGAACTCTACCAGATATGGTCAACGGCAACATCGCCCGCGAGTTCTTTGTGTTCGCCCATGCGTCTAAACACAGAAGAGGAGGAGAGAGAGAGAGCACACATGGAACCCACCAGTAAGTGAAGGCGAATAGTACTAAAAATAATATTACATGTTATCCATTAAATAGGCTGTGGTAATATAAAAACATTATGTGAACAAAGGGGGGGTACAACAAACATTGTTGTTCGACGCATGTTGCCTATTGACGTGCGGCTTGAAGGCCCTGGTCGCATGTTCGATCCTCGTCCTTTATTTTTTTAATTTATATATGGGTCCAAATTTGTTTCATGACATGTGGGCCCGTCGGTGTGTAGTTTGTAGCACTTTAATTTGTGGGTCGAAATTTGTTCCATTCCAAGTGGACTATCAGTGTGTAGTTTTGTAACTTATTTATAATAATTAAAGAGAACAACAGAGTTTTTTGCAATAGTACCATGGTGCGACCTTGAAGGCGAGAAAGGACGTGCGAGAGAGCGATGACCAAGCCAGAGGGAAATCAACTAGGGGAGTTGCGGGGGTTGCAATGGTGTTTGGAGTAGTTATGGGCTGAATGCTATGAAAATATAATCTAAACCGACCAGAATAAATGCCTACACAAATTAATCCAAGGTTGGAGTGCCCCTCGCAATGTAAATAGCTCTGGCATTGCGAGGGATGGAGAGGTAGCTTCAATGCGTGGAAGATATGGTGTGAGAAAGCAAGGTCAATCGAGAGACATATAGATAGAGGGACAAAGTGAGTGTGGTCCGACATTCATTGAACAGATATATATGCTCTGGAAAGATATTGTCCGATTGAGCTTTTGGCAAGGGTGAGGGATGTAAGATAGAGCTTGAGAGATGATCCAGTCATAGACATGTAGATATATTTTGTGTGTGGGAGGAAGCAAGGTCAATCGATCACATAGGGTCGCCGTGCGATCAAAAGAGTGAGATGGGTTGGAGAGAGTGACCTAGATAGACAATGTGCGTGAGAGAGTATACAATGTGAATAGGTCGAATTGGGCTGAAACATGGTGATATATCGCTTTTGTCCGAGAAAGAGCGAGGTCAATCGAGACATACAGAGAGAGAGAGAGAGAGATTGAGTGAGCGTGGCCCGCCATGAGGTCGAAAGAGTGGGGCGCCTTGGATGGACTAACCTAGATAGACAATCTGCGTGAGACAGTATAGAGTGCGTCGATCGAGGCCCGAACAGGGAGATATATCATTTGTGTGTGAAAGAAAACGAGGTTAAATGAGACTCAGATAAAGAGAGCAAGATTGAGAGAGTGTGGCCCACCGTGCGGAAGAAAGAGTGAGACAGTCTCGAGGGAGTGACCTAGATAGACAACGTGCTTGCGTGCGCACGAGAGGTTGGGGGGCTAGATAGGAAATGCATGTATGTAGCCCGAGAGGGTGAGAGGGAGAGCGAGAGCGAGAGAGCTCGTCATGGGGTGCAATGGCGGGTGTGTGAGGTAAATACATTTGGTAACAGAGTGGAAAAAGGGGTTGTGTAGTTGAGAGACTTAGAGATCGAAACATGGAGAGAAAGAATGAACGTGTGTTGCAAACTGATAGCTTCCTAAGGTGGTTAGGAGAGGAAGATTGACCGATACAGGAAGTATGTAGCGTGTTGGGGGGGGGGCTAAAAACAACATTTGAATGTACATAGTACGAGACTTAATATTGATGTTTCAATTCGGTGTACATTGTAAGATTTGAACTAAAGACCATGCATACGGGTAATTATTTCAAATTCGTGCCATACTAAGTTTCGAAAAGTTGACAATGACTCAATTTGTTGTGCTATTTTGTAGGTCATATGTTTGAATCCATCCAAAAGTTTTCTGACTACCATGGTGTTCATCATATACATATAAATTTGTATTAAAAAAAGTAGCATGGATACAGTGAAATGCAAAATCTATGTTAGAATTGGAGATCGCTACGTGACACACACTCTAATTCAAATAACTAATTATATGACACACACTCTAATCCATGTTAGCGTGGATACCGTTTCGATTTTTTTAAAATAACTCCTCATTAATTAATTTATAATACTCCCTCTGTTCACTTTTATAAGACCTTGAAGACATTTCAGACAATGTGCAAAACAGTTCATTTTAAGTTGTCTGAAACGACTTACAAAAGTGAACGGGGGGAGTATCTCCTTTCGAATGACTAATTATTGCAAGGAAAACATGGGCATGGTAATACATAACGATTCGTTTGCCAATGAAAGAAGATTCGTTTGCATTCTCAAATGTAGGCGCACCAGGCAGACCAGGGTCGTGACGGGGTGGTCGCGTGTGTTGGACGGACGCGTAGCACCCAGCCACCCACCCCCCTTCCTCCCTCCCCCACTCCCCCCCCCCAAAACAAGGACGGCGACAAAATAAGTTCGCGCTTCCAAGTTTTGGATTGAAATATCTGGCGGCCCCAATTCCAGCCCTGCAAAATCTCCCTTCTCTACCGTCCCCTTCCGCATCCAGATTGCTCAAATCCCTAATTCGCCGCCAACCCAAGCAAACTTCAAATTGCCCCTCGTCTCGTCTCTTTCCCCACCTTTGAGCCGGACGACGAAGACGACAGTCGCGCTTCACCACCGCACCGGAGCTACCTCATCTACGCCCTCGTCCACCGCACCGGGTGGTCCACCGACAACGTCGGCCGCCGCAACCGACGTGCCTCACAGACACCGACTTCCACCGCATCAGGTGCGCTTCACCGATGCCGTCTCCCAGCTCACCGGGGCTACTTCACCGAGCACGTCGTCGCACCTCCGCCCCCTGAGGCCATTGGGGCTTCACCAACAGTCTCGTCCACCACATCGTAGTGCTCCGCTGCCACTCAAGATCTACATCCGTGCACGGCCAGCCAATGCCAACGCATCACCCTCAACGGCTCTGAAGTGACCCGCACTCTAGCTAGGCGAGCATGCCCAAACGCCGGCCCGAACTAGGTATCCACACATCACTCCCTTGTGCATTATTCTGACGATGTTTGGATATCCTTTCACTGCTCTCTTAGCTTACACGCCTATGCAACTCTGACTTTAACTCTTATTTCTTCTGGAGATATCATCTGAAACAAGCAAATCCATTTTTTAGTGAAGCATGACGGCGCTACGGGATCTGGTACACATCCTGCACACCCGTATAACCTTGTAAGTATATGTACTCCGGTACAACATCAAGGTCGATTCCTCTTATTTGATCAACCATTCACCGTGTCGAAAATGCAGAGGGGGATGCAAGGAGCAGAAGGCCTGCACATCCAAGCAAGAGGTAACATGGACTTGTACAGGGAACATCCCAAGCGCAAGCAGAGCTGTAGTGAGCCTGTACAACGAGCTAGCGTAAGTCCCTGCATGTCATTTACTTCGTACTGGCATTCATGTATGATTTGTGTACAGTGGCGGATCCACGGATTCAAGTTACTAGGGGAGAACAATTAACTTAAAAAATACGAAGGCACTTGCACTCCGGAAATGAACATAACTTGAGAAATGTGAAGCTACATGCACTTTGAAAACCAGCTAACGATCCAAAGTAGTTCAGATTATAAACACTAAATGATGCAAGCACCAAAAAATGCAAAATGCAACATGGTGTACAAGGACTACAAACATGGTATGTACCTGCTTGAATTATTCGTTCTCTGGCTGAAAATATTGAAGTGTAATTGCACCTATAACCAGTGTGCAAACTGCATATCAATATATCTATCCTGCACAAGTATGCCAATAGTTTTAAACAATAGATTAGAAAAGTATTTATGCTATGTTGTCATGATACGGGGACTTTCTGGTAGATGGCCTCGACGTTTCCTCAAGCTATCAAAATGCACTATAATTTGCTTGTCATCAATGCCTGCAAATCTCTGTCTCTCTCAACATAGCAGACCATCATTAGACACTAAATCCTTCAATGAGCTTGCAAAATGCTTGCATTAGATCCCTCATTAGACACTATATGTTCATCACTAGGAGCATGTAAAATGTTTGCATCAAATCCTTCATTAGCAGTCTGTTCATTAGACACTTCAGGCTCAAGAACAACATGAGCTTGTATGTTTGCACCGGAAACTTTATTAGATACATCAGATTCAGTCAGTTCAGTATTGATTGGGGGAGTTATAAAATAAGTAGAAATTGGTTTCATTTTCTCATAGATTCCCTACATACAAGCAGCTTTACAACACCGTCAGGTTTAACTATTGGCCAGAAATTGAAGAGTTCAATTGGATATAATCAAGGATGTGATGTACCTGCTCGTTGCGCATGCTACTCTTGCAAGCTGCGACTGTCCGTTTGCGCAAGCTCGATGCCATGCCCGTGCTGCCGCCGCTGCCTCCCACGCAGGCTACACCTAGGGTTGGATCTTCATCTTCTTGTCCTTCCGTTCGCTTGAAGCCCGACGACCTCCCTCCAACGAGGGCGTGAGAAAGTGTTGTGCCAGTCTGTCCAACGGCGGCTAGGTTAGGAGCGAACCAGACTAGAGGCTGGAGCGAATGAATTGGGATTTTTCCTGCTGTCAATCGATATGGGAGGCGCTCGTTCGGGCCTCGAGCCTGCTATAGGGCCTGCCTTGCACTTATGTTATTGGACCATCCAAATTGAAACATTCTTCTTCATTTTTTTGCATTGTCTGCTCGTGCGTTGGGACGAACAAAACTAGCCTGGGCCAACCTGGATGACTCAAACTAGGTGCACACTTTCCAGCCACCTGAGGCGGCCGCCGATACTAGCACCTATGTGGCGTCGCCCCTTTTTGCGTGTATGATTGGGTAGTGAAAAATATTCCGGTGGCGCTTTTTATTTACCCACAAAATGGTTGAATTGCTTGTTTCTATGAACTGAGTTCACCAATAATGTGAAGGATGCCAGTCTTTTCATCCTATTGTAGCTTGCTTAGATCTCGATATGCCAAAAGTAATCGCATGAAATATACAGTAAAAGCCAGTGTGATGTGTGTGGCTACAACTAGTCTGACTACACGTCCTCATATAACATATCAAGGACGCACCATCTTACCAGATTAACCATTCGACTTACCAATGCAATGTGGAAGAAAGAAGTACTGGGACTGTGTATCCAAGCAATTGATGCCATGGACTCCTTCGTACAACCTTGTAAGAGAAAAAGAAGTTGCAGTGTGCGTGTACAAAGAACTAGCGTAAGTTCAGTTACCTGCTTCTCGGAATTTTAGTTAGCCACTTATTGCAAAATTGTTCAATTACGTTGTTTGGCTTAATTTAGTTTGCTACTGATTACATAATGCCACAGCCTGTTAATCCTATTGGAGACTGCGCCTATCTATGTGTTTGATACTTACTGTTAAGAATTACCTGTTTGCCTTAACTTAAATAGCTACTTGTTTGTTTAACTACTTTGTTGCTGCAACAACGGGTTACAATGATGTTAATAACTACTTTTCAGCATCCAATTGAAACTCTTTAATTCCTTGTTTGTTTAACTAGTTTGCTGTTATAACTCCCAGTTGAGATGTTTTGCTAACTTCAACTTTTCTGAATCCAATCGGAACTTTAATGGCAAAACAGGTTAGCCCAAGATCAAAGAGCAAGGTCCCCATGGACGTTGCATCATCCCACAGTAGTGGCACCGGCCCAATCATGCATTATGAATTGCCAACTATTGATGCTCTAGAGGCTAAACTAGTGGTAGAAAGAGATTCTGCTTCTGCACTTAGAGATGAAGTTGACATGTTGAGGAAGCAAATAGCACAATCACAAGCAGTACTCAAGACAACCATTAAATATTTGGTGGATTTCAAAACGAAGCAAGCTGAGACTGACCACATTGTTAAGGTCCTGAAGGAAAAAAGGAAATTAAATTCCCACTTGGTAAATCATAGGTGAAATGTTCTTTCCATCGTTGAATAACCTTTGTGTTGTTTGTTCATGTAATCAATCAAACCATTTGTTTTAGAGATCATGTAATAACTGTTTTTTGTTTTTTGTTTTTTGGTTTGTAATTTTATTTGAGCACATGTCTGTGTTAATTGATAAGACTCGGAGACATTTCATTTGGATTGCTGTGCCAGACCTACAAATATGCCAATCAGGCTAAATGTGCATTCAGCAATAATAGTAGTATAGATGGACCATAAGTGGAACGCATCGGAAAGGGCCAAGATGCTGGCTATAAAAAGGATGATGTTGTAGCAAAAAAAGTACAGCGGCATGGCTTATGTATGTTAGTTGATATTATTGATCCATATACTCTATAAGTGTTTATATGTCTGTTAGTTCTGTACATTCTTGATTGATTGACTCGGTATTTGAATCTTGATACATTGCTTGTGTACATATCTAAATGGGAGTACACATTATGCTGCGTGTGACATTTGAGTTGGACATGAAGTGTTCCAAATATTCGAATTCACCTTAAACTTGGTTGTAGCTTCTGAATTTGAGTATCGGCATTTGTAAACCATATTCATATGTAATACTGGAATACATATTTGTCGTCCTTTTGAAGATATATAAAAACACATAGAATGATTTATAAAGATTCATATAGGAATACAAAATGGATTCGAATTTATTTGCCAGGGTAAACGTGGATGCTTATTGTCCCAAAATTCGAAAGAAGCGGAAAAATGTCCACTCCCACGTCGGCTGCCCGAAGCCAAGTGTTTGGGAGATGGAAATTACTGTCTACCCATTACGCGGACAATCCATCGGCCCGATTTCCACTTCTCTAAATCGGGGTAGGTTAGTAACTTCAATTAGACGTGACACGACCGCCTCTGGGCCCATTCCGACACGGTGGGCGTCAAACATGGGTGGCAAAACACATTTGATTCAAGCTCGTCTGAAAGACCTCTGTTTCTCCCTCCATTCCCCATTCATACACGGTGGGCAGCAAAACAAACTCGACTCGACCGAAATCGATGTAGGCAAATATTTCCAATAGGGGTAGGTTTGTAACTTCACTCAAACGTGACACAACCTCCCTACCTGTCAGCCCCGTTCATACACCGTGGGCGCCAACCATGGGCGCCAACCACCCTCTCCTCGCCCGAAATCACTCTGGGCAAATATTGGCGAGATGCGAGATTACCGTCCTATCCCCAACTGACGAGACGTCCAAATTTTCAACGGGGGCTAAGTTCGTAACTTTCCCATATTTCAGACAGGCGCGTCCCAAAAACATGGTTCCCCGTACCTCTCCCTCCATTTTCCCATTCATACACCGTCCGCGCTAGAACACCATCCCCACACCAGCCTCCGTCCGCCACCCCATCCATCGTCGCCGTCCTCCACCACATCCATCACCACCGTCCTCCACCATGCCGGAGCGCCTACCAAGACCGTGTTGTCCATTGCTAGAGATGGACGTTTCTCATCCACGGTGACGGACCAATAGCCTTGCATCACGTCCTCTCGTTTCATCAGCGCTGTCGTCCTCTTTGCCGAGGCCACTCACACAACCTTCTCTTCTACCGTTGCAGATCTCCTTCAATGCCAACGATAGCCATCGCACCCCCGATGCCTACACGGTGCCGCAAGAGTGGCGGTATTTCATATCTCCTCAACTTTTTGATCTCAACTAGAAAATCGATCTTAACTTGGTTACTCTACTTTCTTTTCATCTCATAGAATTTAGTTCTTAGTTCGAAGCAAAAAATGGATGCTAAATATCATTTCTCCAGTTTGCAGCTTCAAATCTGCCATGGCACACTCATAATACGGTTTAATTGATCATGCTTAGGGTTTAATTGATCAAGTTGGTTCCATGGTGGTTTCTTTAATAGAAATCGAAGGGGAAACCCTCTTTTGCTAAAAAAATATGCTTAGGATTTCCCCCTTTTATGATCACTATACGATCAGAATATGTGCTTCGTGTCATAATAACACTGCTCCACCCATCAAGCTAAACAATCTTAGTTGTTCAAATACGAATCTGATATTATTAAAATAGAGTCGTTTAATTGGTCAGCTAAATGTTCCTAAATTAGTTTCGAAAATGCATGCTCGCCGCTCGGGTGTGTACCTCTACAGGGTGCCCACGGTGGGCCGGCCCACCCTGGGTTTTTGGGTTGTCCCAGGCCTCGATTCCCCTCCGTTCTGTTGCGCGCTTCCGATCTCTACTCACCCCCAGCCGCCTGCCTCGCCGGCGACTTGCCTTCCCCGGACGACATGACTCTAGGAGGAGACGCCGGACTAACAGGAGGTCAGGAGCCACTCGCCCAACAGCGTCACCGCTGCCTGGGCACGCAGCCGTGCCTACCTTCCCAGTCCGTTCTGGGCTTAGGCGAGCCTACCTACCCACCAAGCCAACCCGATTTATCCTGAGATACAACCTCAATACTTAGCAGCCACTCCTCATCACCCATTTTCTAATTGATTCATTACTCATTAGGCAGGACTACCATTAGGGTTTGTTGTGTGCTCAGTGCTACCTACACTTAATGGTTCAAATGTATTTCGGTAATCTTTAGTACCTCTAAAGTTCACAGGGTTTTCAAAATTCTGGCCCTCGGAATAGACACTAGTCATTTTGGATTGTTGGTCATAGTGACATTGACCAAGATTACTACTACAAGCCAGGTTTGTTGACAATTTTACTTGTCTTTCTTACTCATTCGATATAATATCCAATTATTCACGTCGGTTAGTTGCAAATAATAAGTGCGAGACAAACTTCTTCATTCAGATTTTGGACGGTCTCTTACTGCAGTTACAATTATGCATACTTGTCCTAGTAAGCTCACAAGTAAATGATTTATTCACTACATCTATGCTTGCCTTGTCATATTTGTTGTCAATATTCTTTTAGGGTGGACCACCCTGTTTCTAAATACTGGAACCGTAGACATGAGTGAATAGTATTTCTCTATGTGATCTCTTCCATCGTGTGTGGGCAACAAACACTGCATTGTATAGAAAGAAAGTGTCATTTCCAGCTTTTACATAGGTTTCGATCTTTTACATGGAATACAATATGCCTACTTGCTTTGTGTCGCACTACCAACACTCCACCCTTGAAGCTAAACATTATGCCACTCATAATTCCTTAGTTTATTTATTCAAATACAAATTACATATGATTCTAATGTTCCTACTTCAGTTTTGAAATGTGTGTCTGCCTGTTATAGAGATATAAGGGGTTTGTATTTCTGTGTGTGGTCTGGTCAGCACGGTTGGGGGTGAACTTTGCATATGCAGGGGTTTATAGGGAGACACTCTTCGAGTTGAATCCGCAATGCATTCCATAGATAATCTGACTACTTTATATGTTTTCATGAATCTCAGATTCTGAACAGCATCATAATGATTATGAGCTTGCGCGCATGAAAAGAATAAAGTAGAACAATGCCATGGCTGTCAAACTTGGCATTAAGGGACTAAAATCAAGTCTGGGTGCATTGCAATGCAAACACTCTCCACCTACAGATTCATGCTCAGAATATGATCCTAACAGTGATTCCGAGCTCGAGGGAGACCTATGTCAATGTAGCTCCCTAGTGGAGGAGTCAGAGGAAGATGCCCTATCTTATTCACCCATCAAGGTGCTTGCTCTAACTTTCCAAGGTTACATTGGTCGAACATATCTTGCAACTGATGCTTTGCATTGCTTCTACTTTGTTGAACTACCATTAGCTTTGTTTACACATCATGTATGTGAATACGCCCTGACTATCCATTTTCAGTACATATTACATCTGTCATCATACCATATTTATCCATTGAAAGGATCGATATAGTTGACTAGAGGGGGGGTGAATAGGCAACTAACAATTTTTAGCTTTTATTTACCAAATTAAACTTTGCATCAAAGTAGGTTGTCTAGATATGCAACTAAGTGAACAACCTATATGATGCAACAACAACAAGCACACAAGCAAGCAAGGGATACAACACAAGTAAGCTTGCAATAATAAAGGCACGAGATAACCAAGAGTGGAGCCGGTGGAGACGAGGATGTGTTACCGAAGTTCCTTCCTTTTGAGGGGAAGTACGTCTCCGTTAGAGCGGTGTGGAGGCACAATGCTCCCCAAGAAGCCACTAGGGCCACCGTATTATCCTCATGCCATCACACAATGCGAGATGCCGTGATTCTACTATTGGTGCCCTTGAAGGCGGCGACCGGACCTTTACAAACAAGGTTGGGGCTCTCTCCACAACTTAATTGGAGGCTCCCAACGAAACCATGAAGCTTCACCACAATGGAATATGGCTCCGAGGTGACCTCAACCGTCTAGAGTGCTCAAACACCCAAGAGTAATAAAATCCACACAAAAAAGTATGGGGGAAGCAAATATCCTTTGGTGGAAGTGGAGATCTAGGTCTCCTCCTTCAATCCCTAGCAAATCAACAAGTTTGAGTGGCTAGAGAGAGAGATCGGGCAAAGAGAGCTTGAGAGCATCAATGGTGGAGTGAGAGAGGTAAGAGGTGAAAGTGGTAGGTGGAAGAACCACCTTATATAGCAACCCTAATAAATCCAACCGTTACTGCGTTTTCAGCACTGCAGCGGTACAACCGCTCCTTGTCCTGGTACAACCGGGACTCACGGTGTATCGGCAGAATCCTACTAGGCGGTACAACCGGGCCACCAGGTGGTAGTACCGGTTTCTAGATAATAACCGGACCAACCGCCCAGCCACCGCTCAACTACCGCACTGAAACAGAAAGGAGTCACCCCTGAGGGCGGTAGTTGGGCGGTGCTGCACCGGTGCAACCGCATGGCCTTGAGCGCTTAGGCAGCTAAGATCAGAGCGGAAGAACCACTCGAACCACCGATGGTACCGGTTGACGAGGAACAACCGGACCAACAGGGCCACCCCTGCCCGAGAACCGCATCAAAACAGAGGCTTGACCGGTACTTGGGCGGTGCATGGCCGGAACCACCACCGCCGGTCTTTGCTGAGCCTGGTGGCGGTACCACCGCCCGGAGGCAGCGGTACCACCGCTCGATCAAGACAGAAAGGCGCCAAGAGCCAGCGGTACAACCGCTCGGGTGAGCGGTACAACCGTTGGGAAAGCGCAGCAGGCAGTCAGATGAAAAAGGGAGACTCTCTCTCTCTCTCACCTGAGGAAGACAAGAGAGGGGTGAGGGAGGTGTACGTGAACAGATTCCCCCTACTCTTTCCAATGTGGATTCCCTCTTGATAGTACAGGTTCCCTACGACCAAAGAGAAAAAAAAGCGTAGAGGACTCCGTCTTCGATCTTTTCTTACGAGAGATAAAAGCTATCCGATGTAAGCCTAAGCATCGAGAACCTGAAACATTTAGCACAAGATTAGACCCACAAAGGGTTGTCATCATCATCCAAAACATAAAGTAGGGAAATGCCCTTTCAATCTCCCCGTTTTTTGGTGGATGATGACAACAACACGAATTGCAAGAGAGAAGTCTATAGAATCTAGTCGGAGCTCCCCCTAGATGTGTGCCGCAATTTGAACTAGCTGTTAGAGAGCATGGGCACACTTTAAGGGCGAGACTCCCCCTAGATATTATAGACTCGCCACTAAAAGCACATAATATGAAGGTAGACAATATAACGGATAGAGAGCAATAATACCAACAATAACCAACATACTGAAAATAAGATAAGAGGAGTAGCACAAGTCTCACACAAAGCAAGCCGAGAAACGAACAAAGGTCAACTGGAGACCACGAACAAAGTTCAACACGCACACGGAAAAACACGCAAAAACCCATGCAACTCCCGAGTCCTATAACACTCTCTCCCCCTTTGGCATCAAGACACCAAAAAGGAAAAGAGCGAAGCTAGCGCCCCAGAGCTCAGTCATCCTCCTCTGACTCCTCGGTAGCATCTGGATCTGCATCATCATCATACTCTTCATCATCGTCCCGACCTGAGTCCTCCCTGATATCGTCAGCGGCAGCAAAGGAGGTGGAGGGCTGAGAGGGGGCTTCATCATCATCGGTCTAGGTGCCGTGGGAAGATATCCAACGCTCCTCTGGTGTGATGCTCTTCTTAGAGCCACTCTGGACCGGCATGTTGAGGTGCTTCATCATTGCAATTTGGCGACGCCGGGCAAGCTTCTCATTGACATGAGCCTCATACATCCTCTTCTGGATGTCACACTGAAGGCAGAAAGTCTTATTCACCTTGGCAGCGAGCTTGTCCACCCACGAGGGCTTGGCCCCTGGCTCCATCTCAAAGTCCTCATCGTCAGAAGTGGCATAGACATCCTCAGGAGCATTGGCAGGGAAAGGAGGCTCGGCGTGCTTCTTCTTATTAAGGAGCTTGACTTCATGAACAGTGAGATTATCAGGAGAGGAGAGAGGCTCTCCAGGATGGCGAACCTCCCATACTAAGTTCAAAAAGCACATGACAAAAGGAGCATAAATGGGGACCTTCCTGTAGATGACCATGTTGTACATCTCGTGCCACAGCTAGTTGGACACATCAAACGTTTCCCCAGAGCCGACCTTGGTCTTCATTGCAACCATCAAGTCAACAAGATAGCCATGGATTTCATCTTGATTCCCCACCTTGGGCAGAAGCACATTGCAAAACACGCGATTCATGATGTCACAGACCTTCACCAAATCCTTAGATTCTCCAATAATACCACGGCCCCGAATGTACAGAGGGGCAATCTTCTCCTTAGGCATGGAGTCAGGATGGTCATGGGGGCGAATGCCACCCCTTCCTTCCAGACCGGTATCATCATACCCAATAGCATTGCAAAAAGTCCTCCAGGGAACTTGAAAGAGCTCATCACGACACATGAAAGTGAGGGTGCGCGTGTCATCTTCTCCAAAGTGAACAGTGGCATAGAACTGATGGATGAGTTGAACATCAAAGTCACAGTTGACTGACATGAGCTTGACAAGATCAAACTCCTCGTAGAGAGCCAAAGCCTCACCAAAATACTCCAGGTTGTTCCTCCAATGGTCAAGATCGATGGTCCACTGCTTGGCATACCTGTTCTTGTTGTGCTCAAAGAGTTCATGAACAATCCGTACTTGCATCTCATTCCGAAACTGAACGGTGGTCCAACGAGGAGCAATGGGAACCTCATAAGGATTCTTTGAGAGGAAGGCTTCCCAATCCTTGGCTTTCCAATGGTGTAACGGCATTACCACACGTTGCTTTGCAGCGGTAGACTTTTCACGGCGAGTGGGCTTGGTGGGAATCACAACCTATTCTTTGTCAGTAGACACAGCCGGGCGCAAGGTCCTTCGAGCCCTCTTCTTGGTCTTGCAAGGAGCAGAGCGAGAACTAGAGCCACCTGAACACACACACGAAGAGAACACACGAAATCCAGCAAGAATGACAGGAAAGCACACACTAAAAAAATGCAACAGCAAAGAAGACAGAATAGTGCTGTGTGGTTAGTATATTCCGGTTGTACCGGATCTCCCACCGGTAGTACTGCTCCACCGGTTGTACCTCCCGTATAGGCGGTAGAACCGCTGACAGTGGCACTACCAGGGGGAGATAGATCTAACCAAGATATACGAATCACACAAGTAATATTCTGATTTCTAGGTACTGCAAACTAGACAGGAGGAAAGCAACGATCTCTCCCAACCAAAGTTCAAACACTAATCTCGGAAGGTCAAGTAATGCCCTAGACAAAGAAGGAACCCTAGAACAAGGAACAAAGAAGAAGGGCATTACCACCATCCATGGGAGGAGATCGGGAGGCCTCCACGGAGAGAATCCATGGAGAGCCCACGGATCCGAAGCGCGAGACGCACTCCCGGGTAGGGGCAGTGGTGACTGGCGGCTAGGGCGAAGAAAAGAAAAACGGGGATGAAAGGGAAAGAAAGAAAACCCTTCACCCCGTCGGATATAAATAGGCCCATAGACACGCAGCGGTAGAACCGCTTTGAGGAACGGTTGTACCGCAAGTCAGGTACTGACTGGTGGTTGCGGTCGGTACTTTCGTTGCCTGAAAGGCACCGATAGTACCGCCCGGAATCAACCGGTAGTATCGGACGATGGTAACCACGGGGATTGAGCGGTAAAACCGCCCAAGAACCGAATGCAAACCTACAGGGACAGCACAACCAGGTACCAACAGTAGAACCGCCCATGACCCCGGTTGTACCGCCCGGCCACCAATGCCCAAACAAAGGTCAAAAGGAACAAAACAAAAGAAACAACAACCTTGGAGAAACCAACACCTAGAACAAAGAACAAAACGAGAAGAAACAACCACAAGAACGCAGAGCGAACTCCAACCTCTCTCAAGAGAGGGAGGTGGCCAGAGCCACCTATGTTTGAGTCAATTGGTATGGCACCGCGAAGAATTATCTGACCAAAACTCGTCTTTGAAACACAAGTACCATCAAGAATGGCGAATGTGAAAGAGAGGCTCAATTTATGCATAATGGGGGAAGGAAGAGTTCATTGAGAGAACAACACTCCCCCTATGTCCATGCCTACATCTAGACAAGACAACAAGTTGAGGATGGAGGGGTGTGCACGGGTTCAAGCAACATTGCTCGAATCAATGATATTTAGCTCATGCCTTAACTCGTGAAATCTTGCTTCATCCAAGGGCTTCGTAAAAATATCTGCAAGGTTATCATGAGTGTTCACATACTTGAGCTTGATCTCCCCTTGCCTAATGTGATCCCGGATGAAGTGATACCGAATCTCAATATGCTTCGTCTTTGAAATATTGCACCGGGTTGAGAGAAATCTTGATGGCACTTTCATTCTCACACCAAAGAGGCACTTTGTCACAAATGACACCGTACTCCTTTAAAGTTTGCCTCATCCATAAGAGTTGTGCACAACAACTACCAGCCACCACATATTCCGCTTCGGTGGACGAGAGAGACACACAACTTTTCTTCTTGGAAGACCAACTCACCAAAGAGCAACCAAGAAATTGGCACCCTCCGGAAGTGGACTTCCTATCCACTTTGTCTCCCGCCCAATCGGAATCCGTATACCCTTCAAGCTTGAAATTTGCTCCTCTTGGGTACCATAAGCCAAAGTTTGGGGTATGACCCAAATATCGAAAGATTCGCTTGACCGCCACATAGTGGCTTTCCTTCGGTGCGGCTTGAAACCGGGCACACATTCCCACACTCAACATGATATCCGGTCTAGATGCACAAAGGTAAAGCAAGGAGCCAATCATGGAGCAATATACCTTTTGATCCACCGCTTTACCTTTGGGATCAATGTCAAGTTGGCACTTGGTAGGCATTGGAGTAGGAGCCGGCTTGACATCACTTAGCTTGAATCTTTTTAGCATTTCTTGAGTGTATTTGGCTTGGTTGATGAAGGTACCTTCTCTTCTTTGTTTGATTTCAAAACCAAGGAAGAACTTCAACTCTCCCATCGAAGACATCTTGAACTTGGAGGTCATGAGATCGGCAAATTCCTCATTGAAAGCTTTGTTAGGGGAACCAAAGATAATATCATCAACATATAGTTGGCATACAAACAACTCCCCTTTGACCTTCTTAGTAAAAAGAGTGGGATCGATTTGCCCCACCTCAAATCCACCATCTTGTAACAACTCGGTAAGGTGGTCATACCACGCACGTGGGGCTTGTTTAAGGCCATAAAGTGCCTTATCGAGTTGATACACATGATCCGGGAAGTAGGGATCCTCGAATCCGGGGGGTTGCTTGACATAGACCAACTCATTAATAGGACCATTAAAAAAAGCACTTTTCACATCCATTTGTTGCAACTTAAAGTTGTGATGGGAAGCATAAGCAATCAACAAACGTATGGACTCAAGGCGAGCAACGGGAGCAAAGGTTTCACCGTAGTCGATACCCTCGACTTGGGAGTAGCCTTGTGCTACCAATCTTGCCTTGTTGCGAATGATGTTCCCATGAGCATCTTGCTTGTTATTGAATATCCACTTGGTTCCAATGACGTTGTGGTTCCCCGACGGCCTTAGCACCAATCTCCACACCTTGTTGTACTCGAAGTTGTTGAGTTCTTCATGCATGGCATTGAGCCAATCCGAATCTTCGAGCGCCTCATAGACCTTTTGGGGTTCAACACAAGACACAAATGCGTGATGCTCACAATAGTTTGCTAATTGTCTATGAGTGCTTACCCCCTTTATTAGGCTTCCAACCACATTCTCCATGAGATGACCTTTGGTGGTGAGCTTGGAAGCAATCTTCACGGCATGACGCTCTAATTCCTCCTAGGATGTGGAAGGAGGAGGGTTAACTTGATTATCTTGAGCGCCGTCTTGAGCTTGTTCTTGATCTTGAGCTTGCTCATGATCTTAAACTTGCTCGAGGGGAATAACTTGACCTTGGGCATCAATTGGTGGTTCACCATCATCTTGAGGTTGATCTTGCCCTTGGTCTTGTTCACGAGGTTGAGGGCCTTCACTTTGTTCTTCGGAAGCGTGTGGGTCTTAGGGAGGTGATGGCTCCACTTGAGTGGAGCATTGTCCTTCTCCTTCGGCCACAAGGGGTTCCTCAATGGGTAGACTATGACCAATACCCATTCTTCTTATGGCTTGGGGAGGAATTTCAGCACCTACATCACAAGTACCACTTTGCTCCACTTGGGAGCCGTTATTTTCGTCAAACTCCACGTTACACGTCTCCTCAATGAGTCCGGTGGACTTGTTGAGGACACGGTAAGCATGAGAGTTTGTAGCATAACCAACAAATATGCCCTCATAAGCTCTAGCCTCAAATTTAGACAAACGAACACCTTTCTTGAGAATGAAACACTTACACCCGAACACCCAGAAGTACTTGAGATTGGGCTTGTTACCGGTGAGTATTTCATAAGGAGTCTTGTTCAAGCCCTTGCGGAGATAGAGCCGATTGGATGCATGACATGCTGTGTTGATGGCTTCGGCCCAAAAGTTGTATGGAGACTTGAACTCCGCCATCATGGACCTTGCCGCATCCATCAATGTCCGGTTCTTCCTCTCCGCAACACCATTTTGTTGAGGGGTATATGGTGCAGCATATTGATGCTTGAACCCATCATCACTAAGAAACTCATCCAAGGTGTAGTTCTTGAACTCAGTGCCGTTGTCACTTCTTATTGTCAAGATCTTTGCATTATGTTGACGTTGAGCTTTATTTGCAAAGTCGATGATGGTTTGTTGAGTCTCGCTCTTCCTCTTGAAGAAATATACCCAAGTGTATCTTGAATAATCATCCACAGTCACCAAGCAATACTTTCTACCTCCAAGACTATCAAACAATGGAGGCCCAAAGAGATCCATGTGAAGGAGCTCCAAGGGTCTCTTCGAGTAGATGATGGTCGTGGGAGGGTGAGCCTTCTCATGAAGCTTTCATTCAATACAAGCACTGCAAGCACGATCTTTGGCAAAGCTAACATTTGTTAGTCCACGGACATGGTCCCCCTTTTGGAGACTTTGCAAAGATCTCATATTGACGTGGGCTAAACGGCGATGCCAAAGCCATCCCACATCAACTTTAGCCATTAGGCATGTCGCTGTCTTAGTGGGTCGCTCCGAAAAGTTAATCACATAGAGACCGTTCTCGACATGCCCAACAAAGGCTACTTTAAGAGTCTTGCTCCATAAGAGGCCCACGGTATCAATGTCAAAGAAAGTAGCAAAACCCATGAGTGCAAGTTGACGAACGGAAAGTAAATTGTATGCAAGGGACTCAACAAGCATGACTTTCTCGATCGTAAGATCATGAGAAATGACAACCTTGCCAAGACCCAATACCTTAGAATGTGAGGCATCACTCCACTCGACATTGGTGGGCATAGATGGAATCTTTTGCACCTCCACCACCAAGTCCTTGCTCCCGGTCATGTGATTTGTTCCTCCACTATCGAGCAACCATGATCCCCCACCGGAAGCAAACACCTACAAGAGATCAATGCTTGGTTTTAGGTACCCATTTAGTAATGGGTCCGTTGATGTTAGTAACAAGGGTCTTAGGAACCCAAATAGACCATTCAATGTACTCATAAGGAGAACCAACAAATTTAGCATAAACATGCCCATCACTAGCACCGCACAACACATATGATGGGTTAAAGTTGTCGGCTCTGTTGGAGGAGATGGTTTTGCCCTTTTTGACATCAACACCCTTCACATTTTTCTTCTTCTCCTTAGGAGCACCCTCTCCCTCTTTCACAAAATTTTGCTTGAGAGGAGGAGGTCGTTTGGTCTTGTCGTTCTTCTTCTTATTCTTGGACTTGGGTGCAAAACCAATTCCCTTCTTGGCCACAACTTCCTTTCGATTGCTCAAAAGGTGGTTGAGGTTTTTCTCACCTTAAATGCATGTCACAAGACCTTTCTCAAGTTGATCCTTCAACTTGGCATTCTCCTCCACAAGATGCACATGCTCACAACACGGGTTAGTACATATGCATTATCAATTAATACCATATGAGGAAAGGTGGACTTTTCCTTGGTTAGCTTAACTTGGAGTTGAGCATGAGACTCCTTGAGGTCAGCGTGAGCACCCTACAAGACCTTGTGGGCCTTGTCAAGTACATCAAACTCCTCCTTGAGTCTAGAATGATCAACCCCAAGTTTAGCCTTCTCGGAGGTTAGCGCACGAGACACGACAAGAGCATGATCAAGATCTTTCTTTAACTTAGCATGGTCATCATTGTATGACTGCTCAAGAGTCAAACGATGCCCACGCTCTTCCTCAAGAGCATTAGAGAGATCTGATATCTCATCGGCATAGTCACGACTATGACCTTCCATCTTAGAGATGGTTTCTTCGTGAGCCTCGATCATGTCATTGGCTTCACCAAGTTGTTCCAAGAGAGCAACAAAGTACTTCTTGGATATTCCCTTGAGCTTACTCATAAATGACTCAAATTCATTCACTTCCTCATTAGACCCATCATGTTCATCAATGCAACCCTCCAAAGTGGGATTAGTAATGATGGTGGTTTTGATGTTGGGGGTTACCTTGTTAGAGGCTTTAGCCATGAGGCACTTGGCAGTGATGTTCTCGTTGGGCGAATCAAAGAGAGACACCCGGGGAGTGGTAGCAATGGCAACGGAGACCATGACCATTGTTTCTCCAATTTCATCATCATCATCATCCTCATGGTATTATTCTTGAACCACCAACCCACGAGTAGGAGTCTTCTTAGTGAAGTTGTTCTTGTTGGGGAAGGACTTGGCTTTGTCTTTTCAGATGAACTTGCCACCATTGTCTTTCCGCTTCTCGTAAGGACAATCCGCAACGAAATGGCTCACATTGCCACAGTTGAAACAAGTTCTAACTCGTTGCTTTCCCTTGAATCCACTTGAGTTGTTCTTGTTGAAGTTGGGTCTTGAATTCTTCTTGCTCCAAAATTGTCTTGAAGCAAGAGCCATGTGCTCATGATAATCATATTTCGTATCTTCGGGGTTGCTCTCCTCATCCTCCTCTTCTTCCTCTTCTTCCCCAATAACCTTGGCCTTCAAGGCAAGATTGGGCTTCTTTGCCCTTTGAGAACGGAGCACCGCATTGTCGGCGGTCTTGTCCAAGATGCTCATTGCAATGACCTCATCCAACACTTCACTTGATGTCATGGAGTGGAAGTCCGGTCTTTGACGAATGATGGAGGACATGGCCTTGTTGTAGGGCATCATGGCCTTGAGGAACTTGCGCTTGATCCAATTGTCATCTGTGTCCTTGCTCCCATGATCTCAGAGTGAGTCCGCGAGTTTGGTCACTCTTCGAAAGAGCTCACGAGGTTCTTCATCTTCTTTCATTGCAAACTCATCGGCTTCATCTTGTACCACTTCATAGTTCGAGCGTTGAATGCTAGCACTTCCTCGATAGAGAGACACAACGCATTGCCATGCGTCTTTGGCCATGGCATGGGGTCGAAGATGAGGGAGATCTTCGGGAAGGATTGCATCTTGGATGATGAAGAGAGCACTCTCATTGAATTGATTATCCACCACTTCTCTCGGGGTGAAGTTGCTTCGGTCATGTGGATAGAAACCTTCTTCAATGATTCTCCAAAGATTAGTATTCACATGATTTAGATGACGCTTGAAGCTATACACCCAAGAATCAAAATCCTCATTTTTCACAATCTTAGGGGGAGGACCGGCATGATTTAAATGAGTAGAGGGAATCGGTCCTCCATAAGTTGGAGGTTCCACATGGGCAAAGATGCCGGTGCCATTTCTACCACTAGTAGAAGGACCCTTCTCACTATTAGCTTCCCCCTTGTCGGAGTTAGCATCCGTCACCTTGTTACTGGGATCACTCACTTTCAACGGCGAGGTAGGTAGTTTAAGTCCTTCTAAGAATTTATTAAACATGCTTTCTACCGTGGTTGTCATGCAGGTTTTCAATGTGTCCAAGGCCACATTGAATCCTCACGGGACACCATGGTTTCCCCATCACCCGTAGACGAGATCGGATTCACACCGGAGTGCTCCTCCTCCCCATGGTCTACGGTGTCAACCATACTCTTCGGACGGCAAAGTCCTTAATAAAGAGACGAGGCTCTGATACCAATTGAAAGCATCGATATAGTTGACTAGAGGGGGTGAATAGGCAACTAACAATATTTAGCTTTTCTTTACCAAATTAAACTTTGCATCAAAGTAGGTTGTCTAGATATGCAACTAAGTGAACAACCTATATGATGCAACAACAACAAGCACACAAGCAAGCAAGGGATACAACACAAGTAAGCTTGCAAAAATAAAGGCACGAGATAACCAAGAGTGGAGCCGGTGGAGACGAGGATGTGTTACCAAAGTTCCTTCCTTTTGAGGGGAAGTACGTATCCGTTAGAACAGTGTGGAGGCACAATGCTAACCAAGAAGCCACTAGGGCCACCGTATTCTCCTCACGCCCTCACACAATGCGAGATTCCATGATTCGACTATTGGTGCCCTTGAAGGCGGCAACCGGACCTTTACAAACAAGGTTGGGGCTCTCGCCACAACTTAATTGGAGGCTCCCAACGAAACCATGAAGCTTCACCACAATGGAATATGGCTCCGAGGTGACCTCAACCGTCTAGGGTGATCAAACACCCAAGAGTAATTAAATCCACACAAGAAGTATGGGGGAAGCAAATATCCTTTGGTGGAAGTGGAGATCTAGGTCTCCTCCTTCAATCCCTGGCAAATCAACAAGTTTGAGTGGCTAGAGAGAGAGAGATCGGGCAAAGAGAGCTTGAGAGCATCAATGGTGGAGTGAGAGAGGTAAGAGGTGAAATTGGTAGGTGGAAGAACCACCTTATATAGGAACCCTAATAAATCCAACCGTTACTGCATTTTCAGCACTGCAGCGGTACAACCGCTCCTTGTCCCGGTACAACCGGGACTCATGGTGTATCGGCAGAACCCTACCAGGCGGTACAACCGGGCCACCAGGTGGTAGTACCGGTTTTTAGAGAATAACCGGACCAACCGCCCAACCACCGCTCAACTACCGCACTGAACCAGAAAGGAGTCACCCCTGAGGGCGGTAGTTGGGCGGTGCTGGACCAGTGCAACCGCATGGCCTTGAGCACTTGGGTAGCTAAGATCAGAGCGGAAGAACCGCCCTAACCACCGGTGGTACCGGTTGACGAGGAACAATCAGACCAACCGGGCCACCACCGCTCGAGAACCACATCAAAATAGAGGCTTGACCGGTACTTGGGCGGTGCATGGCCGGAACCACCGCCGCAGGTCTTTGCCGAGCCTGGTGGTGGTACCACTCCCCGGAGGCAGCGGTACCACCGCTCGATCAAGACAGGAAGGCGCCAAGAGCCAGCGGTACAACCGCTCGGGCGAGCGGTACAACCGCTGGGAAAGCGCAGCAGGCAGTCAGATGAAAAAGGGAGACTCTCTCTCTCTCACAGATTCCCCCTACTCTTTCCAATGTGGATTCCCTCTTGATAGTACGGGTTCCCTACGACCAAAGAGATAAAAAAGCGTAGAGGACTCCGTCTTCGATCTTTTCTTACGAGAGAGAAAAGCTATGCGATGTAAGCCTAAGCATCGAGAACCTGAAACATTTAGCACAAGATTAGACCCACAAAGGGTTGTCATCATCATCCAAAACATAAAGTAGGGAAATGCCCTTTCATCCACTCAAATGATGTTCTTGTGTATCAGACGTTCAAAAGGAAGAGGGCGATTAATGATCGTGGAGGAGCACAAGCAAAGTATTTGGAAAAGGTAGTGGCACCCGATAAATCAAATAGCCCATTAGGTGTAGTTGCAATATCACCTGACCCACAAAACACCCCAACTCTAGCAGACTCTAGCCCTACTACACTGGTCATTTCTGATGCCCCAACTCAGCAGACCCCAACTGCAGCAAACCGTATGAATATGCCAGTTGACATAGCACCAGCTCTACGACACAAAACCCCCATTCCAGCAAAGAGTACACCAAATCCAGTTGCCAAATCCCTTTTCGAACCAGAGAGAGCCCTAATTGCAGCAAATAGGACCCCTGTTCCAATTCATCCCAGTTTAGAAGATGAAGCATATGTTGTTGTCAGGAACTTTGTGCGCATCTTTCCTTCATGGAAAGATTATACCGCAGACACAGAACAATTTCCAGTCTTCCTCCGCAACTTATGTGTAAGTAATGTACTAATGTTATTCATGGTCATTACTGGATATGTTTCTGCTGATAGAAGACACAAGATTTCATTCTTTTAAATAGGTGAAGAGCAAACTGGATTGTGAAGACGAGCAAGGGTTGGCTGCGCTTTTCAAGCACTCATTGATGAAGTATCATTCCTACCTGAGGCAAGCGCACTTCGAAGGCAAGCCTCTGAATGAAATTTCTGTAAAGTCTCTGGTGCTACATTTATCTGACGGTGACTGGAATAATCTTGTTACAATTGGTCTCGGCTGCAGCGTAAGGTACTCTCTATGATATTAAATCACAATCTGAACTACATTTCTGCATTTGCCTTATTGTCTCACTTGTACGAAAATTGTTAGCAGAAGAACATTTGTTCTCAAGGGACCACAGAATCTTGCAACTATACTGCACACTGCATTGCTCTTGTGAGTAGCTCTTGCCCTGTATGACCATACTTACTTTCAAAGCTGTTTGATTATGTAGCATCACTGCACATGTTAGCCTCGTAATCGTCCATTTGGTGGACATTATAAGATCCGGATGGACTCTTACATAAATTTAGAATCAACCCAATGCTTTTGAAGAGGTTTAGCTCTGCAGTCCTCTTGTAAGGACTGAACGTGGTCTATCACTGTACTTACATTAACAGCTACTCCCTCTGTCCCATAATATAAGAATGTTTTGTACAGTACACCAGTGTTCAAAACACTCTTGTATTATGGGAAGAGGGATTGGTTCATTGTGTAGCATTCTGCATCTTATCTCCCTCGTCCGCCATTTACTAAAAAAGATTAGATCTATACTTAATCTTACCAACAAGTAGAATACACAGACAATGCCAGTGCAGAAGTGTAGCCCATTGCTCTTGTCAGTACATTTTGTCTTGTAACGCTTGTACTTCCAGGGATTGGTTGATTATGTAGCATCAATCTACATCTTATCTTCATTATCCTCTATCCCTTCCAATATTATCATATCTATAATTACTCTCTACAAAATGTAGAGTACAGGCAATGCTTATGAAGAAGATTCTATGCTGAAGTTCTTGAGTTATCCTTCCCTTGAGATGGAGAAGGGCATTATAAAGCCGGTGTTAACTGTTAATGTAAGTCAGTCCTTCTAAAGCCTTTATCCTCAACTGCTGTTTAATTTGCTCATACTCCCTATCGTTTACTATTGTTTAGTTTGCTGTTTCTACCAAAATGCATGTTTGCAAGAACCGTATGTTCTAAGTTTTACTTGTAAAACCAAATTCCTTATTCATACCATGCACATTACTTAATACTCCCTATATGTATGCTTGTTTCTCTGGATCTATAATCCAGTGTGTGGTGAAGCAGCCCACGTTTGCACCTTGTCATTGTTGGAAATATGCCCTAGAGGCAATAATAAATTAGTTATTATTATATTTCCTTGTTCATGATAATCGTTTATTATCCATGCTATAATTGTATTGAAAGGAAACTCAGATACATGTGTGGATACATAGACAACACCATGTCCCTAGTAAGCCTCTAGTTGACTAGCTCGTTGATCAATAGATGGTTACGGTTTCCTGACCATGGACATTGGATGTCGTTGATAACGGGATCACATCATTAGGAGAATGATGTGATGGACAAGACCCAATCCTAAGCCTAGCACAGAGATCGTGTAGTTCGTATGCTAAAGCTTTTCTAATGTCAAGTATATTTTCCTTAGACCATGAGATTGTGCAACTCCCGGATACCGTAGGAATGCTTTGGGTGTACCAAACGTCACAACGTAATTGGGTGGCTATAAAGGTGCACTACAGGTATCTCTGAAAGTGTCTGTTGGGTTGGCACGAATCGAGACTGGGATTTGTCACTCTGTGTAAACGGAGAGGTATCTCTGGGCCCACTCGGTAGGACATCATCATAATGTGCACAATGTGAACAAGGGGTTGATCACGGGATGATGTGTTATGGAACGAGTAAAGAGACTTGCCGGTAACGAGATTGAACAAGGTATCGGTATACCGACGATCGAATCTCGGGCAAGTACAATACCGTTAGACAAAGGGAATTGTATACGGGATCGATTGAGTCCTTGACATCGTGGTTCATCCGATGAGATCATCGTGGAACATGTGGGAGCCAACATGGGTATCCAGATCCTGCTGTTGGTTATTGATCGGAGAACGTCTCGGTCATGTCTACATGTCTCCCGAACCCGTAGGGTCTACACACTTAAGGTTCGATGACGCTAGAGTTATAATGGAAGTTTGTATGTGGTTACCGAATGTTGTTCAGAGTCCCGGATGAGATCCCGGATATCACGAGGAGTTCCGAAATGGTCCGGAGGTAAAGATTTAAATATGGGAAGTCCTGTTTTGGTCACCGGAAAAGTTTCGGGTTTTATAGGTAACGTACCGGGACCACCGGGAGGGTCCCGGGGGTCCACCAAGTGGGGCCACCGGCCCCAGAGGGCTGCATGGGCCAAGTGTGGGAGGGGACCAGCCCCAGGTGGGCTGGTGCGCCCCCCCACCAAGGCCCAAGGCGCCTAGGGTTTGGGGAGGGGGTGCTTCCACCTAACTTGGGGGGCAAGTTTCCCCTCTCCCCTCCCTTGGCCGCCACCCTAGATGGGTTTGGGCTGGCCGCCGCCCCTAGGGGTGGAACCCTAGGTGGGGCGCAGCCCCCCCTCTCCCCCCATATATACTTGAGGGTCTAGGGGCTGCCAACACATGAGTTTTGACCTCTCCCTGGCGCAGCCCTACCTCTCTCCCTTCTCCTCTCTTGCGGTGCTTGGCGAAGCCCTACAGGATTGCCACGCTCCACCACCACCACGCCGTTGTGCTGCTGCTGGATGGAGTCTTCCTCAACCTCTCCCTCTCTCCTTGCTGGATCAAGGCGTGGGAGACGTCACCGTGCTATACGTGTGTTGAACGCGGAGGTGCCGTCCGTTCGGCACTAGGATCTCCGGTGATTCGAATCACGACGAGTACGACTCCTTCAACCCCGTTCTCTTGAACGCTTCCGCTTAGCGATCTACAAGGGTATGTAGATGCACTCTCCTTCACCTTGTTGCTGGTTTCTCCATAGATAGATCTTGGTGACACGTAGAATTTTTTTGAATTTCTGCTACGTTCCCCAACCGTGGCATCATGAGCTAGGTCTATTGCGTAGATTCTTTGCACGAGTAGAACACAAAGTAGTTGTGGGCGTTGATTTTGTTCAATATGCTTACCGTTACTAGTCCAATCTTGTTTCCACGGTATTGTGGGATGAAGCGGCCTGGACCAACCTTACACGTACTCTTACGTGAGACAGGTTCCACGGATTGACATGCACTTGGTGCATAAGGTGGCTAGCGGGTGCTAGTCTCTCCCACTTTAGTCGGAACGGATTCGATGAAAAGGGTCCTTATGAAGGGTAAATAGCAATTGGCATATCACGTTGTGGTTTTGCGTAGGTAAGAAACGTTCTTGCTAGAAACCCATAGCAGCCACGTAAAACATGCAACAACAATTAGAGGACATCTAACTTGTTTTTGCAAGGTATGCTATGTGATGTGATATGGCCAAGAAGAATGTGATGAATGATATGTGATGTATGAGATTGATCATGTTCTTGTAATAGGAATCACGACTTGCATGTCAATGAGTATGACAACCGGCAGGAGCCATAGGAGTTGTCTTTATTTATTGTATGACCTGCTTGTCATTGAACAACGCCATGTAATTACTTTACTTTATTGCTAACCGGTAGCCATAGTAGTAGAAGTAATAAGTTGGCGAGACAACTTCATGGAGACACGATGATGGAGATCATGATGATGGAGATCATGGTGTCATGCCGGTGACGATGATGATCATGGAGCCCCGAAGATGGAGATCAAAAGGAGCAAAATGATATTGGCCATATCATGTCACTATTTGATTGCATGTGATGTTTATCATGTTTATGCATCTTGTTTACTTAGAACGACGGTAGTAAATAAGATGATCCCTTACAACAATTTCAAGAAGTGTTCTCCCCTAACTGTGCACCGTTGCTAAAGTTCGTCGTTTCAAAGCACCACGTGATGATCGGGTGTGATAGATCCTTACGTTCACATACAATGGGTGTAAGACAGTTTTACACATGCAAAACACTTAGCGTTAACTTGATGAGCCTAGCATGTACAGACATGGCCTCGGAACACAGAAACCGAAAGGTCGAGCATGAGTCGTATGGAGGATACAATCAACATGAAGATGTTCACCGATGATGACTAGTCCGTCTCACGTGATGATCAGACACGGCCTAGTTGACTCGGATCATGTAATCACTTAGATGACTAGAGGGATGTCTATCTGAGTGGGAGTTCATAAGATGAACTTAATTATCCTGAACATGGTCAAAAGATCTTTGCAAATTATGCCGTAAGCTCGCGCTTTAGTTCCACTGTTTAGATATGTTCCTAGAGAAAATATAGTTCAAAGTTGACAGTAGCGATTATGCGGACAGTAGAAAGCTCATGTCCTTAATGCACCGCTCAGTGTGCTGAACCCCAAACGTTGTTTGTGGATGTTGCGAACATTGGACATACACGTTTTGATAACTACGTGATAGTTCAGTTAAACGGTTTAGAGTGGAGGCACCTTCTAAACGTCGCGGAACATATGAGATGTTTCGAGGGCTGAAATTGAGATTTCAGGCTTGTGCCCACGTCAAGAGGTATAAGACCTCCGACGATTTTCTTAGCCGGCAAACTAAGGGAGAAAAGCTCAAACGTTGAGCTTGTGCTCAGATTGTCTGAGTGCAACAATCACTTGAATCGAGTGGGAGTTGATCTTCCAGATGAGATAGTGATGTTTCTCCAAAGTCATTGCCACCAAGCTGCTAGAGCTTCGTGATGAACTATAACATATCAGGGATAGATATGATGATCCTTGAGGTATTCGCGATGTTTGACACTGCGAAAGTAGAAATCAAGGAGCATCAATTGTTGATGGTTGGTGAAACCACTAGTTTCAAGAAGGGCAAGGGCAAGAAGGGATACTTCATGAGACGGCAAATCAGCTGCTGCTCTAGTGAAGAAACCCAAGGTTGAACCCAAACCCAAGACTAAGTGCTTCTGTAATAAGGGGAACAGCCACTGAAGCAGAATTACCCTAGATACTTGGTAGATAAGAAGGCTAGCAAGGTCGATAGAAGTATATTGGATATACATTATGTTAATGTGTACTTTACTAGTACTCCTAGTAGCACCAGGGTATTAAGATACCGGTTCGGTTGCTAAGTGTTAGTAACTCGAAATAAAAGAGCTACGGAATAAACGGAGACTAGCTAAAGGGGAGTTGATGATATGTGTTGGAAGTGTTTCCAAGTTTGATGTGATCAAACATCGCGCATTCCCTCTACCATCAAGATTAGTATTAAACCTGAATAATTGTCATTTGGTGTTTGCGTTGAGCATAGACATGATTGGATTATGTCTATCGCAATACGGTTATTCATTTAAGGAGAATAATGGTTACTCTATTTATTTGAATAATACCTTCAAAGGTCTTGCACCTAAAGGAATGGTTTATTGAATCTCGATCGTAGTGATACACATTTTCATGCCAAGAGATATAAGATAGTAATGATAGTATCACTTACTTGTGGCACTGCCATGTAAGTCATATTGGTGTAAAACGCATGAAGAAGCTCCATGTTGATGGATCTTTGGACTCACTCGCTTTGAAAAGTTTGAGACAAGCGAACCATGTCTATTGGTGTATACACATGAAGAAACTCCATGCAGATGGACCGTTTGGACTCACTTGATTTTGAATCACTTGAGATATGCAAATCATACCACATGGGCAAGATGACTAAAAAGCCTCGTTTTTCAGTAAAATGGAACAAGATAGCAACTTGTTAGAAGTAACACATTTTGATGTGTGCAGTCAAATGAGTGCTGAGGCATGCAGTGAATATCGTTATGTTCTTAGTTCACAGATGATTCGAGTAGATGTAGAGTATATTTACTTGATGAAACACAAGTCTGAATTATTGAATGGTTCAAGTAATTTCAGAGTGAAGTTGAAGATCGTCGTGACAAGAGGATGAAATGTCTATGATATGATCATAGAGATGAGTATCTGAGTTACGAGCTTTGGCACGCAATTAAGACATTGTGGAAATTGTTTCACAATTAATACCGCCTGGAACACCATAGTTAGATGGTGTGTTCGAACATCATAGTTGCACCCTATTGGATATGGTGCGTACCATGATGTCTCTTATCAAATTACCACTATCGTTTATGGGTTAGGCATTAGAGACAACCACATTCACTTTAAATAGGGACCCACGTAATTCCGTCGAGATGACACCGTATGAACTATGGTTTAGAGAAACCTAAGCTGTCATTTCTTAAAGGTTTGGGGCTGCGACGCTTATGTGAAAAAGTTTCAGGTTGATAAGCTCGAACCCAAAGTGGATAAAATGCATCTTCATAGGACACCCAAAAACAGTTGGGTATACCTCCTAATTCAGATCCGAAAGCAATAGGGATTGTTTCTTGAATCGGGTCCTTTCTCGAGGAAAAGTTTGTCTCGAAAAGTTGAGTGGGAGGATGGTAGAGACTTGATATGGTTATTGAACCATCACTACAACTAGTGTGTAGCAGGGCGCAGGAAGTTGTTCCTGTGGCGCCTACACCAATTGAAGTAGAAGCTTATAATAGTGATCATGAAACTTCGGATCAAGTCACTACCGTACCACGTAGGGTGACAAGGATGCGTACTGCTTCAGAGTGGTACAGTAATCCTGTCTTGAAGGTCATGTTGCTAGACAACAATGAACCTACGAGCTATGGAGAAGAGATGGTGGGCCCAAATTCCGACAAATGGTTAGAAGCCATGAAATCTGAGATAGGATCCATGTATCAGAACAAAGCATGGACTTTGGTGGACTTGCCCAATGATCGGCAAGCCATTGAGATAAATGGATCTTTAAGAAGAAGACGGACGTGAACGGTGATGTCACCGTCTATGAAGCTCGACTTGTGGCGAAGAGATTTTCACAAGTTCAAGGAGTTGACTACGATGAGATTTTCTCATCCGTAGTGATGCTTAAGTCTGTCGGAATCATGTTAGCATTAGCTGCATTTATGAAATCTGGCAGATGGATGTCAAAACGAGTTTCCTTACCAGTCTTCGTAAGGAAAGGTTGTATGTGATACAATCCGAAAGTTTTTGTCGATCCTAAGGATGCTAAAAGGTATGCTGGCTCCAACGATCCTTCTAAGGACTGGAGTAAGCATCTCGGAGTTGGAATGTACGTTTTGATGAGATGATCAAAGATTTTGGGTTTATACAAAAGTTTATGAGAAACTTGTATTTCCAAAGAAGTGAGTGGGAGCACTATAGAATTTCTGATGAGTATATGTTATTGACATATTGTTGATCAGAAATGATGTAGAATTTTTTGAAAGCATATAGGGTTATTTGAAAAGTGTTTTTCAATGGAAAACCTGGATTAGGCTACTTGAATAATAAGCATCAAGATCTATAAGATAGATCAAAATGCTTAATAGTACTTTCAAATGAGCACGTACCTTGACATGATCTTGAAGGTGTTCAAGATGGATCAGTCAAAGAAGGAGTTCTTGCCTGAGATGTAAGGTATGAAGTTAAGACTTAAAAGCTCGACCACGGCAGAATAGAGAGAAAGGACGAAGGTCGTCCCCTATACTTCAGATGTAGGCTCTATAGTATGCTATGTTGTGTACCGCACCGGAAGTGTGCCTTGCCATGAGTCAGTCAAGGGGTACAAGAATGATCCAGGAATGGATCATTGGACAGCGGTCAAAATTGTCCTTGGAGTAAATAAGGACATGTTTCTCGATTATGGAGGTGATAAAGAGTTCAGTGTAAAGGGTTACGTCGATGCAAGCTTTAACACCTATCCGAGTAACTCTGAGTAGCAAACCGGATACGTATAGTGGAGCAACCATTTGGAATAGCTCCAAGTGGAGCGTGGAAGCAGCATTTACAGAATGACCTAGAGATTTGTGAAGTACATACGGATCTGAAAGTTGCAGACCCGTTGACTAAAACCTCTCTCACAAGCAAAACATGATCAAACCCCAGAACTCATTGAGTCTTAATCACATGATGATGTGAACTAGTTTAATGACACTAGTAAACTCTTTGAATGTTGGTCACATGGTGATGTGACATGTGAATGTTAATCACATGACGATGTGAACTAGATTATTGACTCTAGTACAAGTGGGAGACTGTTGGAAATATGCTCTAGAGGCAATAATAAATTAGTTATTATTATATTTCCTTGTTCATGATAATCGTTTATTATCCATGCTGTAATTGTATTGAAAGGAAACTCAGATACATGTGTGGATACATAGACAACACCATGTCCCTAGTAAGCCTCTAGTTGACTAGCTCGTTGATCAATAGATGGTTACGGTTTCCTGACCATGGACATTGGATGTCGTTGATAACGAGATCACATCATTAGGAGAATGATGTGATGGACAAGACCCAAATCTAAGCCTAGCACAGAGATCGTGTAGTTCGTATGCTAAAGCTTTTCTAATGTCAAGTATCTTTTCCTTAGACCATGAGATTGTGCAACTCCCGGATACCGTAGGAATGCTTTGTGTGTACCAAATGTCACAACGTAACTGGGTGGCTATAAAGGTGCACTACAGGTATCTCCGAAAGTGTCTGTTGGGTTGGCACGAATCGAGACTGGGATTTGTCACTCTGTGTAAACGGAGAGTATCTCTGGGCCCACTCGGTAGGACATCATCATAATGTGCACAATGTGAACAAGGGGTTGATCACGGGATGATGTGTTACGGAACGAGTAAAGAGACTTGCCGGTAACGAGACTGAACAAGGTATCGGTATACCGACGATCGAATCTCGGGCAAGTACAATACCGTTAGACAAAGGGAATTGTATACGGGATCGATTGAGTCCTTGACATCGTGGTTCATCCGATGAGATCATCGTGGAACATGTGGGAGCCAACATGGGTATCCAGATCCCGCTGTTGGTTATTGACCGGAGAACGTCTCGGTCATGTCTACATGTCTCCCGAACCCGTAGGGTCTACACACTTAAGGTTCGATGACGCTAGAGTTATATAGGAAGTTTGTATGTGGTTACCGAATGTTGTTCGGAGTCCCGGATGAGATCCCGGATGTCACGAGGAGTTCCGGAATGGTCCGGAGGTAAAGATTTATATATGGGAAGTCATGTTTTGGTCACCGGAAAAGTTTCGGGTTTTATAGGTAATGTACCGGGACCACCTGGAGGGTCCCGGGGGTGCACCAAGTGGGGCCACCGGCCCCAGAGGGCTGCATGGGCCAAGTGTGGGAGGGGACCAGCCCCAGGTGGGCTGGTGCGCCCCCCCACCAAGGCCCAAGGCGCCTAGGGATTGGGGAGGGGGTGCTTCCACCTAACTTGGGGGGCAAGTTTCCCTTCTCCCCTCCCTTGGCCGCCACCCTAGATGGGTTTGGGCTGGCCGCCGCCCCTAGGGGTGGAACCCTAGGTGGGGCGCAGCCCCCCCCCTCTCCGCCTATATATACTTGAGGGTCTAGGGGCTGCCAACACATGAGTTTTGACCTCTCCCTGGCGCAGCCCTACCTCTCTCCGTTCTCCTCTCTTGCGGTGCTTGGCGAAGCCCTGCAGGATTGCCACGCTCCTCCACCACCACCACGCCGTTGTGCTGCTGCTGGATGGAGTCTTCCTCAACCTCTCCCTCTCTCCTTGCTGGATCAAGGCGTGGGAGACGTCACCGGGCTGTATGTGTGTTGAACGCGGAGGTGTCGTCCGTTCGGCACTAGGATCTCCGGTGATTTGAATCACGACGAGTACGACTCCTTCAACCCCGTTCTCTTGAACGCTTTAGCTTAGCGATCTACAAGGGTATGTAGATGCACTCTCCTTCACCTCGTTGCTGGTTTCTCCATAGATAGATCTTGGTGACACGTAGAAAATTTTTGAATTTCTGCTACGTTCCCCAACAGTCATCTACTGTTTTATCTTACTAATGTGGCTGATGATATGAACAACATGCCACGCACATTAACCAAAGTAGATACAACGGTTTTCTTTGCCCTTCATCTATGCTTGTTATGTTGACATGGTAATCCAGTAGTGTGGTGAAGCTCCCCGCATTATGAACAATGCCAAATTATGCTATTGATATTTTGAACTTACTCTTTATTTTCTAATTTGAAATTGGATGGAATTGACAGCACAGTTATCATCTTTGTTTATACACGTGCAAAACCTGTCATCTCTCTGCTTTGTTTCAGGGTGATATGCCTGATGGCATGCACAAGTCTGCTAAAGGCCGTGAGACAAACCCAACATATATTGCAGCAAAGAAGGCAAAACATCTTGAAGATAGCGAGACAACCCCAAAGTCTTGTCTTGATGCAGTGTTCAAGTTACTTGAGACTAGCAATCAGACGAGCTCACAGAATTCGTTGTCTAAATCAGTTCGACTTCTTCAGTCCCAAGTTCTAGCAGAAAGGCATTCTGCAACTCAACTTCGACTTGAAGTCCTACTCTAAGAAAGATTGCGGAGAACACCAATGAGAACCTCATCGCTAAACAGCTACACCTGGAAGCTATGACCGACATGCTAGGCCGGTCTCACAGCCTTGCTCAGCATCTTGCGCAGCAGTTCCCCCGCAAGGCTAACCTTTCTTGAACTGTCTTGGAAGTGGTCTCGATTCAGTATTATTTTGTTACGCTGCAATGGTGCCCAGTTATTGTAATCTGCTTCTTTGTTGCGCTTTATGATCACTGGTGGCGAACTTCGATGCCCAGTGGATGTAATATACCTTAAATCCTTTAGTGTATAGTGTAGGTTTATTCTTAGTTACTATGTCATAATTTCTTTATTGTATAGAGTAGGTTTGTTCTTAATTCCTACTAGTTACTGCCATCATTCGCTATCTGAAAAAAAAATCAGATGTAGTCGACCAGGCCGAAACATTCGACTCTAACGGGCCTGGTTTTTAGCGGGCCACAATTGGGCCGGCCTGTGTCTTTCTTGGGCCCGAATGATTGGGGCCTTCACACATTGCGCCAGGCCCACAACTTACACAGGCCTATATTTTAGTTGGGCCTTTTGTCGACCCAGCGCTTAGTTTGTCCCAGGTAGCGTTGGGCCATTAATAGGCTGAATATTGCACTGGCCTGTTATGGCCCAGATGAAACCACGGGTCTTTAGCAGGCCAAAATGCATGTTGGGCCTCAATTTTCACTAGTCGTCGACGGGCCTTCAGCAGGCTGAAATGTAGACCGGGCCTTTTTGGGCCCAGTTAGCTCACGGGCCATTATTAGGACGAAACATATCTCGGGCGATAGTTGGCCCACTGATATCATGGGCCTTTAAGAGGCCGAAAGCCTTGTATAGGCATCAACGGGCCGAATTACGCGACAGGCCTTTAACGGGCCCAAAGTCATATTGGGCTTAACTGTTGCCACCTTTAGCACGGGCCATTAGTGGGCGCGATTTCCCGTCGGACCATATATGGCCCATGGGCAGCACAGGCGATTCCCAGGCCGAAAGTCACACCGGGCTGAAATGGGCCCATGTCTACATCGGGCCTCTAAATGGCCGAAAGTCACTGGCCTATAGTTGGGCCCAAATATTCGGTGAGCAATTAACGGGCCAGATCTGGATTCGGGCCGTAAATGGGCCCAAATATTGGGCGAACAATTAACGGGCCAGATCTGGCTTCGGGCCGTAAATGGGCCCAAATATTGGGCGAACGATTAACGAGCCAGATCTGGCTTCGGGCCGTAAATGGGCCTTTATTAAGCAGTCCGTTATTGGGCTGGCCCACTAGTACCTGATTAAGTACTACGGGCCTTTGACTGGGCCGGCCTTTTTAACCTATATGGGCCTCTGTTGGGCCCAACCACGTGTCGACGTATCATAGGCATGTCTCCTCCGACGTACGGGCGACATCTGGCCCACTGACAAGCTGATAGGCGTTCCCTCCGGCCAATCAGAATTTTACACGTGGAAATTTTCCATTGGTCTGAGCTGTTAACGGGTTATCAGATCCAAAACCCGACCCGATAGCTTAACGGCGTTCTGTTACGGTGGATGCCACGTGTCGGTCACCCTTGACGAAAGCACTTCTGTGGTGCGCGATTTATTGTCATGCAAGTGGACACTTCCATGATGATAATTTGGTAATGTCATGGAACACTTCTACGACAACACAGGTATGACTATCTTGATCCTGTCCTAAAATCGTCATGGATGTACATGCATGACAAAAACTGCGACCTACTATGACAAACACGTATCATCACGGAAGTGTATTTTTTTGTAGTGCTCTTTCTTTACCTTCTTTAATAGTACAAGTATACAACTGTGGTTCATCATTCTTTATTTGGTTCTTATGTAATTCTTGAACATATGTACCTATGAGTCGAATAATGCATTGGTTATTTGAACCTGATGATATGAATAAAGCTATAGCATACATTCAAATTCAAATTCAAATCTGGTACAATTTGAAATAGCAGCAATTAAATTACGGTGAAATTACGCTCTCCAGGTCGTTATGACACACATGGTTGGTAGAACACAAACATTTGCGATATACACCATAATCCGACATGGTTCACAGAGAGGACACGTGTGCAAGCATGCACATAGTTGCCGTTTGCAAAGCATCTGCGATATCAGACAATATCACAAACGGTGCGAGAAAATTAAAAGTTTGTGATAGTTGCCTTATCATACACGATTCGCAACCATGAACTATTTCTAATGAAGTATGCATCATAAATTTTGCACCACAGAATAGCATGTGCGGTAGTTGTCGTGTACGACGATGTTACCACGGTCCGACATTTTGTAATCATGTCCGACACTCGTACAACGATTAGCTAATCTTCTTAATTAGTTATCGTATACAGTTTGGGAAAAGCAAATGTGTGTGATTGTATGCTTATAATACATGTTCTATAATAGTGAACCATTTATGATGGGTCGTGCACCATAAACGTAGCACCACAGAATACCGACTGCGATGGCAATGCGAGCAAAAAAAATTAGTAGTACTATATATGCATCTTGGCTCCCTATCCCTGACGGTTTCTGGGTCGTGTGGGAAGGACCCCCTATCAAGCACACTCACTTGGCGACAGTTCCAAATTTCATCGCGGAAAGGGGTTAAAAACCGTTTGTACAGCACATGTACCAGTGTCTGTTCTCTCGAACAATGGAGCGAGACAATGACTTATTGGAAATAATACATACCAATGTATGCAGTCCGATGAGTGTTGAGGCACGCGGTGGGTATCGTTATTTTCTAACGTTCACAGATGATTTGAGCAGATACGGGTATATTTACTTACTGAAACACAAGTCTGAAACATTGGAAAAGTTCAAAGAATTTCAGAGAGAAGTGGAGAATCATCATAACAAGAAAATAATGTTTTTATGATCTGATCGTGAAGGCGAATATTTGAGTTACGAGTTTGGCCTTCATTTAAAACAATGTGGAATAGTTTCATAACTCATGCCACCTGGAACACCACAGTGTAATGCTGTGTCTGAACGTCATAATCGTACTTTATTAGATATGGTGCGGTCTATGATGTCTCTTACCGATTTACCACTATCATTTTGTGGTTATGCATTAGAGACATCTGCATTCACATTAAATAGGGCACCGTCTAAATCCGTTTAGATGACACTATATGAACTGTGGTTTGGCAGTAAACCTAAGATTTCGTTTCTTAAAGTTTGGGGTTGTGATTCTTATGTCAAAAGGCTTCAGCCTGCTAAGCTCGAACCCAAATCAAAGAAGTGCGTCTTCATAGGATACCCTAAGGAAAGAATTGGGTACACCTTCTACCACAGATCCAAAGGCAAGATCTTTATTGCCAAGAATGGAACCTTTCTAGAGAAGGAGTTTCTCTCAAAACAAGTGAGTGTGAGGAAAGTGGAACTTGATGAGGTAACCGTACCTTCTCTCAATCTGGAAAGTAGCTCATCAGAGAAATCCGTTCCCGTGATGCCTACACCAACTAGACAGGAAGCAAATGATGATGATCATGAAACTTTAGATCAAGTTACTACCAAACCTCGTAGGTCAACCAGAACACGATTGACACCAGAGTAGTACGGTAATCCTGTTCTAGAAGTCATGTTACTAGACCATGGCGACCCTACGAACTATGAAGAAGCTATGATGAGCCCAGCTTCCAATAAATGGCTTGAGGCCATGAAATCTGAGATAGGATCCTTGTATGAGAACAAAGTGTGGACTTTGGTCCCGATGATCGACGACCCATAGAGAATAAATGGATCTTCAGGAAGAAGACTGACGCTGATGGTAATGTTACTGTCTACAAAGCTTGGCTTGTCGCAAAAGGTTTTCGACAAGTTCAATGAGTTGACTACAATGAGTCTTTCTCACCCGTAGTGATGCTTAAGTCTATCCAAATCATGTTAGCAATTGCCGCATTTTATGATTATTAAATCTGGCAAATGGACGTCAAAACTGCATTCCTTAATGGATTTCTAAAAGAAAAGTTGTATATGATGCAACCAGAAGGTTTTGTCGATCCTAAAGGTGCTAAAAAAGTGTGCAAGCTCCAGTGATCCATCTATGGACTGGTGCAGGCATCTCAGAGTAGGAATATACGCTTTGATGAGGTGATCAAAGCATATGGTTTTCTATAGACTTTCGGGGAAGCCTGTATTTACAAGAAAGTGAGTGGGAACTCTATAGCATTTCTAATATTATATGTGGATGCCATATTGTTGATTGGAAATAATGTAGAATTTCTGGATAGAATAAAAGGATAGTTGAATAAAAGTTTTTCAATGAAAGACCTTGGTGAAGCTCCTTATATATTAGGCATCACGATCTATAGAGACAGATCAAGACGCTTAATAGGACTTTCACAAAGCACATACCTTGGCAAAGTTTTGAAGAAGTTCAAAATGGATCAGTCAAAGAAAGGGTTCTTGCATCTGTTGCAAGGTGTGAAATTGAGTCAGACTCAATGTCTGACCACTGCAGAAGATAGAGAGAAAATGGAAGTCATTCCCCATGCCTCAGCCATAGGTTCTATCATGTATGCTATGTTGTGTACCACACCTGATGTGTGCCTTGCCATAAGTCTGACATGGAGATACCAAAGTAATCTAGGAGTTGATCACTGGACAGTGGTCAAGAAGATCCTGAAGTACCTGAAAAGGACCAAGGATATGTTTCTCGTTCATGGAGGTGACAAAGAGCTCATCGTAAATGGTTACGTCAGTGCTAGTTTTGACACTGATCCGGATGACTCTAAGTCACAAATCAGATACGTATTTATTTTGAATGGTGGAGCTGTCAGTTGGTACAGTTCCAAGCAAAGCATCATGGCGGGATCTACATGTGAAGCGGAGTACAAAGCTGCTTCGGAAGCAGCAAATGAAGGAGTCAAGATGAAGGAGTTCATATCCGACATAGGTGTAACACCTAGTGCATTGGGTCCAATGAAAATCTTTTGTGACAATACTGGAGCAATTGCCTTAGCGAAGGAACCCAGATTTCACAAAAGAACCAAACACATCAAGAGACGCTTCAACTCCATCCGTGATCGAGTCAAGGAGGGAGACATAGAGATTTGAAAATACATACGGATCTAAATATAGTAGACCCATTGACTAAACCTCTTCCATGAGCAAAACATGATCAGCACCAAGACTCCATGGGTCTTAGAATCATTACAATGTCATTTAGATTATTGACTCTAGTGCAAGTGGGAAACTGAAGGAAATATGCCCTAGAGGCAATAATAAAGTTGTTATTTTATACTTCCTTATTTCATGATAAATGTTTATTATTCATGCTAGAATTGTATTAACCGGAAACTTGATACATGCGTGGATACATGGACAAAGTACCGTGTCCCTAGTAAGCCTCTACTAGACTATATCGTTGATCAAAGATGGTTAAGTTTCCTAACCATGGACATGTGTTTTCATTTGATAAACGGGGTCACATCATTAGGAGAATGATGTGGTGGACAAGACCCATGTGTTAGCTTAGCATTATGATCGTTCAGTTTTATTGATATTGCTTTCTTCATGTCAAATACATATTCCTTCGACTATGAGATTATGCAAGATACCAGAGGAGTGCCTTGTGTGTTATCAAATATAACAATGTAACTGGGTGATTATAAAGATGCTCTACAGGTATCACTGAAGGTGTTTATTGGGTTGGCATAGATCACGATTTGGATTTGTCACTCCGAGTATCGGAGAGGTATCTCTGGGCCCTCTCGGTTATAGACATCATAAGAAGCCTTGCAAGAAAAGTGACTAATGACTTAGTTGCAGGATGATGTATTATGGAACGTGTAAAGAGACTTGTCGGTAATGAGATTGAACTAGGTATGAAGATACCGGCGATATAATCTAAGGCAAGTAACATACCGATGATAAAGGGAATAACGTATGTTGTCATAACGGTTCGACCGATAAAGATCTTTGTAGAATATGTGGGAGCTAATATGAGCATCCAGGTTCCGCTATTGGTTATTGACTGGAAAGGTGTCTCGGTCATGTCTACATAGTTCTCGAACCCATAGGGTCCGCACACTTAACGTTCGATGACGATATTATATTATATGATTTATGTGATTTGGTGACCGAATATTATTCAGAGTCCCGGATGAGATCACGGACATGACGAGGAGTCTCGAAATGGTCGAGAGGTAAAGATTGATACATAGGACGATAATATTCAGACACCGGAAGTGTTCCGGAGGGTACCGGGTACATATCGGGTCACCGGAAGGTGTTTCGGGCACCCCCGACAAAAGATATGGGCCTATTGGGCCAAGAGGGGAAACACACCAGCCACCAGAGGCTGGTGCGCCCCCCATATATGGGTCGAACCAGGAGGAGAGGGGAAGGGAAAAGTAAAGGGGGGATTCGGCCTTCCCCTTCCTTCCCTCCTCCCTCCTCTTTTGTTCCTCTCCGGCAAATAAGGAAAGGGGGGAGAATTGGAAAGACCCCAAGTAGGATTTGTCCTACTTGGGCGCCCGTGGCTGCCTCCCCTGTGCCCCCAACCTATATATATGTGGGGGGCGTCCCTAGACACAAAAACATCAATTGTTAGCCATGTGCGGCGCCCCCTCCACAGCTTACACCCCTGGTCATATGCTCGCGGTGCTTAGGCGAAGCCTTGCGCTGATCACTTCAACATCACCGTCACCATGCCATCGTGCTGACCGAACACATCTACTTCCTTGACACCTTGCTGGATCAAGAGGGCGAGGAACGTCATCGATTTGAACGTGTTCAGAACTCGGAGGTGTCGTATGTTTGGTACTTGATCGGTCGGAGCTAGAAGAAGTTCGACTACATCAACCGCGTTGTCAAACGCTTCCGCTTTCGGTCTCAGAGGGTACGTAGACACACTCTCACACTCTAGGAGCGTAGGAATTTTTTTGAAATCGTATGCTATGTTCCCCAACAAAAAGAAGTATATTTTTCACCAAAATACAACACTTGACATGACAAAAAACTATTTTGTATGAAGGAGAAAATAGATCTTGTTGAACTTGAGTATTTCTCAGACTTTGAAATGCTCATGTTGAAATAAAACTATTTCAAATGAACTAGACAGAAACTTGCCGTATTACTTCTACCATGGCAAAAAGTGTTCTCCCTAAGCCAAAAACTTGATAGAAACTTGACAAAATTGCTAGTAGGCTAACTTGGCAGAAACTTGACCTAATAACAACAAAAAACTTGACAGAAACTTGTCCATGATCTCATCGATCTTGAGCAGAGTAGAGTACATGCTAGTAGAGTACAACAATCACTTTCTATAATAGACTTTTTTGTGAGCAACATCAAAGTAGAGAACATCATTATAGCCTTTACCCTTTTGCAATTTGCCATGCCATTGAGACCTATGCAACAAAAGACCAAATGCTTGACATGGCAAAAAAACATTTTTTATGAAGTTTGGCCACAATATTCTATCATGGCATTACTAAAGTTTGCCACAACATTACTAAAGTGTGCCACAACTTTGCCATATAAGGTCAAAAGCTTGCCACAACATTACTAAATTCCTGCCACAACAAAAATTTCTTCAATGAACATCAAAATGAACTCTAAATAAATTCTAAAGACAAAATTATCATCCATCTATCTAAACATATCTATCTATCCATCGAACATCTCATATATCAATCTATATCCATCTAACATCCATCCATCCATAAAAAAACAAGTATGCCACCCGCAAAAAAACAAGTATGCAGCGGCGACGACAGCAGCAAGCAGGGCAAGCAGAGGAAGTGGCAGTGCAGGGGAAGGGGGAGATCCCTGGGGGCGGCGGCGTCGGGGCAGGGCTTAGCGTCGGGGCAGGGAGCGGTGGCCGGTGTTAGATGCGCGGGCGAGGCGCGGCGAGGGCATTAGGGAAGGGCATGGTGAGGGCATCGGGGCAGGTTGGGGTAGGGTGCGGCAAGGGTGTCGGTGAGGGGGCGACGACGATCTCCGGCGCAGCAGCCTGGCGGCGGCGTGCTCAGGTTCGGCGTCGGGGGAAATGGGAGAAAAATTCCTCAGTCCCCTTTATATACCCCCCCCCCAACCTTTAGTCTCGGTTGGTGGCTCCAACCGGGACTAAAGGCCCTTCTTTAGTCCCGGTGCGAGCCACCAACCAGGACTAAAGGTGAATTTCACCAGGCGAAAGGGCGGGAAGCCCAAGCCTTTAGTCCTGGTTGGTGTCTCGGACCGGGACTAAAGGGGGGCCTTTAGTCTCGATCGGAGCCACCAACCGGGACTAAACGCCTGTTGCTGGCAAAGCCGCGGGGTGGTGGGAGTTCAGTCCCACCTCGCTTGGCGAGAGGCGCTCGCACTGGTTTATAAGCCCCGCTCCGGCTACCCTCTCAAGCACCTCTCTAATGCACGTGGTACAGGCCTAACTTTCGTCTCTGCCCTGTTAGGCCTGCTTGCCCCACGGGCCTGCATCCTGGCCGATGTATAGTTGTGTTAGTCGTATGCAGACCGTGGTGGCCAAGTAGGCGGGAATTTTTTTATTTTTATGTTATTCTTTGCATATGTTATGTTAATTTTTTGACCTTCTTCGAATCACATTCTAAAAAATACTAAATTTTTTACACATACTCACTTATGTGTAATGCACATGATTATCAAATAATTTCAACAGAATATATGAAATTCTAAAGAAAAATACTTTATGAATTTTTCTGCTATTAAAGTTTTTAACAAAAAATACTTTAACATAAATAATTTTAGTTGCATAAATTTTAGATAATTTTAAGTTAATATAATTTTGATCATAACTAGAGTTTTATAAAAGCTTTTCAGTTGATTCTTATCGCTATTAAAGAATACTATAGTTTTGTTTTAGTTGATCATAACAAATTATTTTAATTGATTCTTTATAGTTGGTTCCTTTTGCTATTAGAGTTTTATAAAAGGTTTTTAGTTTGCTATTAAAGTTTTTAACAAAAATACTTTATAAAAATTCTTTTTGTTATTAAAGTTTTTAATAAAAAATACTTTGATAATTTTAGTTGCATAAATTTTATATAATTTTAAGTTAATATTATTTTGATCATAACTAAAGGTTTATAAAGGATTGTTAGTTGATTCTTTTTGCTATTGAAGAATATTATAGTTTTCTTTTAGTTGATCATAACAAAATATTTTAATTGATTCCTTTTAGTTAATTCTTTTTGCTATTAGAGTTTCATAAAAGCTTTTTAGTTTGCTATTAAAGTTTTTAACAAAAAATACTTTATGAAAATTCTTTTGGCTATTAAAGTTTTTAACAAAAATAGTTTGATAATTTTAGTTGCATAACTTTTTATATTATTTTAAGTTAATTTTATTTTGATCATACCTAGAGGTTTATAAAAGCTTTTTAGTTGATTCTTTTTGCTATTGAAGAATATTATAGTTTTGTTTTAGTTGATCATCACAAAATATTTTAATTGATTCTTTTTGCTATTAGAGTTTTATAAAAGCTTTTTAGTTGATTATTTTAATGATTTTTGTGAGTTAAATGACCCCGAAATTAAAAAGCACTACAAATGAAGAATATTATAAAATACTTTTTGTTAACCTAATTTATTTTGATGCATAGACACATAGTGATTCAAAAAAAGCCGACACCATTGCTCTATGTTAAGGAGATAGACCGTTACTACGAATCTTTTTCCATGCATTTAATGATTTATCTAAATGACCCTGAAATTGAAAAGCACTACAAATTAACTCTGAAAAGGTTGAAACTTGGCATGGTATCACAATTTCACCCACATAGCATGTGCTAAAAAGTTTAGAGGGTTGCGGCAAAAAATGGATGCACTTCGTGTACAAACTGGACAATCTCTTTTGAAGTATCAGGGTTTCGGACGAAAACTCATCTATTACAAAGGGATTTCATTTTTTTAACATATTTTAACTCTAGACTTTTTGTGCGTTCAATATGCACCAGGAAAAGCCACATCATCATTTTTCAACCCTTTCTGACTTCATTTGCTATTTTTCATGCATTTAATGATTAATTTTGAGTTAAATTACCCTGAAATTGAAAAGCACTACAAATGAACTCTGAAAAGTATGAAACTTGGCATGGTATCATAATCTAACCCACATAGCATGTGCTAAAAAGTTGAGAGGGTTACGGCAAAACCTGGATGCACTTCATGTACAAACTGGACAATCTCTTTCGAAGTATCAGGGTTTTAGACGGAAAATCATCTGTTACAAAGGGATTTCATTTTTTGACAAGTAACTATAGTGATATTCTAGATCAAAGCCATCTGATATGTTTCCTTCACTGGAGAGAAAGTCTGCACTTTTTCTTCGCATGTGTCCCTTGCTTATTGCGTCGTAACCATCGATAATCTTCATCGTTTAACATGATGCTTAGGTCAGCCTTTGCTTTGAAGGGAGGAATATCATGAAACTTTTCATAATCTTCAGACATGTCTATCTTGTCCACCACTCCCATGATGTTTCTTTTCCCTGAAAGAACTATGTGGCACTTTGGCTCATCGTATGATGTATTCGCTTCCTTATCTTTTCTTTTTCTCGGTTTGGTAGACATGTCCTTCACATAGAAAACCTGCGCCACATCATTGGCTAGGACGAATGGTACGTTTGTGTACCCAAAGATTGTTTAGATCCACTGTTGTCATTCCGTACTACGGGCCTACCTGTACCCCGCCTTCTGACAGATGGACCCATTTGTACCGAAACAAAGGGACCTTAAATTCATGTCCATAGCCAAGTTCCCATATCTCCTTTATATAACCATAATATGTGTCCTTTTCCCTATTGGTGTTTGCTGCATCAAAGCGGACACCACTGTTTTGGTTGGTTCTCTTTTTATCTTGGGCGATTGTGTAAAATGTATTCCCATTTATCTCGTACCCTTGGCAAGTCAATACAGTCGAAGATGGTGTCTTGGCCAACAAGTACAACTCGTCTCCAATAGTGTTGTTATGCATGAGATGTGTTTGCAACCAACCGCCGAAATTCCCGATGTGTTCACGTGTAATCCAGTCGTCAAACTGCTCTAGGTGTTTGGAGCACAGACTATTCTTATGTTCATTGATATACGGGGCCACCAAGGTAGAATTTTGTAGAACCATGTAGTGTGCTTGTGCCCAAGGATGCCCGTCCCTACATATTATTGTATCCGCTCATACCGCAATTGAGGGACACCAATCGGCTTAAGGTCAGGAATAAAGTCAACACAAAACCAAATGACCTCCTCTGTTTGATGGTCCGTGGAGATGCTTCCTTCTGGCCTAGCACGGTTACGAACATGTTTCTTTAAGACTCCCATGAACCTCTCAAAGGGGAACATATTGTGTAGAAATACAGGACCTGGAATGTCAATCTTGTCGACTAGGTGAACTAGGATGTGTGTCATAATATTGAAGAAGGATGGTGGGAACACCAACTCGAAACTGACAAGACATTGGACCAAATCATTCTGTAACCTTGGTAGGATTTCTGGATCGATTATCTTCTGAGAAATTGCATTGGGGAATGCACATAACTTCACATGGCTAATTGAACATTTTCTGGTAGAAGCCCCCTCAATGTAACCGGAAGCAGCTGCGTCATAATCACGTGGCAGTCATGAGACTTTAGGTTCTGGATTTTTTTCTGCCATATTTATTATTCCCTTTATATTCAACGAGAAGGCAGACGGGACCTTGATACTGAGCAGGCATTCAAAGAAGATTTCCTTCTCTACTTTGGTAAGAGTGTAGCTGGCAGGACCTTGATACTGCTTTGGATGCATGCCGTCTTTTTCGTTCACACATTGCTGGTCCTCCTGTGCCTCCGATTTATCTTTTGTCTTCCCATACACGCCCAAGAAGCAGAGCAGGTTCATGCAAACATTCTTCATCACGTGCATCACGTCGATGGCAGAGCGGACCTCTAGGTCTTTCCAATAGGATAGGTCCCAAAATATAGATTTCTTCTTCCACATGGGTGCGTGTCCCTCAGCGTCATTCAGAACGGATTGTCCACCAAGACCCTTTCCAAAGATTACTTGTAATTCCTTGACCATATCAAGTATAGCAGCACTAGTACGGAGGACGTGCTTCTTTTGGTGATCTGCCTCATCTTTGAAATGCTTGCCTTTCTTTCTTAATGCATGCTTGGTCAGAAGAAATCAACGATGTCCCGGGTACACATTCTTCTTGCATTTGTCCAAATATATACTTTCAGTCTCATCTAAACAGTGCGTGCATGTGTTGTATCACCTGTTTGTCTGTCCTGAAAGGTTACTAAGAGAAGACCAATCATTGATGGTTACAAACATCAACACTCGTAGGTCAAATTCTTGTTGTTTGTGCTCATCCCACACACATACACCTTTTTTATCCCACAGTTGTAAAAGTTCTTCAACTAATGGCCTTAGGTACACATCAATGTCATTGACGAGTTGCTTAGGGCCTTGGATGAGCACTGGCATCATAATGAACTTCTGCTTCATGCACAAGCAAGGAGGAAGGTTATAGATATATAGAGTCATGGGTTAGGTGCTATGATTGCTGCTCTGCTCCCCAAAAGGATTAATGCCATCTACACTTAAACCAAACCATACGTTCCTTGCGTCATCTGCAAAGTCCCGCCACTTTCTCTCGATTTTCTCCACTGCAACCCGTCAGCGGGTACTCTCAACTTCCCATCTTTCTTATGATCTTCTATGTGACGTCGCAACAACTTGGCATGCTCTTTGTTTCTAAACAGACGTTTCAACCATGGTATTATAGGAGCATACTACATCACCTTGGCAGGAACCCTCTTCCTGGGGCACTCGCCCTCAACATCACCAGGGCACACCGCAATGCACCTTTTCACGTGTGTGATAAGGTGACTATCGCAAACATTTAATAAGAAAGAACTATGTGTGATGTTGTTGTTAATCGCACACGTTTTTTCTTGGCTGATCATGTGTGAAGTGGAGATTGATCGCTAACGTTTTTTCTTGGTTGATCATGTGTGCAGTGGAGATTGATTGCACACGTAGTGAATCCTAGAAACGTGTCTGATCTCCACGTCTATCGCAGATGTTTCGCTTTCGCCAACCGTGTGCAGTGTAATCCCTAATCAATCCCTAATTGATCCCTAATTTAAAAATCATATGTTTTGAATTTGATAGTAGGCAATCACTTATTTCATATCCAACCATGTTTATTACAAATATAGGTTCAACCACAAATGCATAATTCGATGCCAAGGTACATATATTGAAGAACTACAGAAGCACCAAGTAAAGAATGATGAACCACAGTTGTACTAAAGACTGTAAAGAGATAGGCAAAAGACATTCTGGTTGCTGGAGAAGCTGAAGCGGAATGCCCTTATTGTGCCCTCCTCCATGCGTAATGTGCACACGACTCTAGGCCAACCCCCTGAGATGGCTGCCCGTCCATCCTTCACTGTCGTCATTACGACTTCTCGATGATCATTTTAGTCTGGATGAAATACTTTAACCTTCATTGCATGTCCACCAATCATGTACTTTACGAGGTAATCTTGAGTGAACTGCTTTGGGAACCACTGCGAACAAAAAATATTCAGACATTGTTGTCTAACAACTCATTATGGGCAATAAAAAGAGAAGGCTGCAGAGTTTGTAGTAACCATTCTATAACTCATTGTTGTGTTGGATAGAGCATAAACAAATACTCCCTCCGTCCAAAAATACTTGTCATCAAAATGGATGAAAAGAGATGTATCTCAAACTAAAATACGTCTAGATACATCCCCTTTTATCCATTTTGATGACAAGTATTTTCGGACGAAGGGAGTAATTTGCTTGCCACCATTCGTATCTTTTTGCTAATAATCCTTATCAATTTCCTCACTTGATGCTTGTTCATGAATATCTCATTGCCCCATATGCAAAAAGGGTTGATGCATGGATCCTTGCCAAGGGCATATGTACCTACAAGCAACAAGTCAATATTAGAAGCTAACAAGTGTCCAGGCCTGGACCTATATGCACGACATTATGGAACGACGGGGGAGTAGAAGCCGAGGGATGAAGCTAACCTCTGCGGAAAATGGTGGCCACTCCCGTTGTTGTCTTGCATAAGTAGTGGAAAGGCATGATAAGTACAACAACCTTAACATCAAACAAATATAGCAAAGGTAAACAACATCATCTCCAAATGATAGCCTGAATGTGTTAGTTTCAGCATGTTGTTAAAGCATATATAAAATGGAAGGCAATGTTACCGACAGCAGGCTTAACAGCCATCAAATATTGCAATTCAAACTGGTATTGTTTAAAATGAAAAGAACGTAGGTAATGCTTAAACATCACATTAGATAAATGTCTAAAACTGAAATAAAGGGCATGTGTTAACTACACCAGGCATAACTGGAACCAAATATAGCCGTTCAAACTGGTATTGATGCAATCGAGCGGCATAGTTCCGACTTGCACATAATGATCAGTATAACAACCAAATATAGCCATTGAAAACAGGACAGAGTCTCACTGCGACCAACCTAACATGCAAATGCAGATAAACAGGGCATATGCTTGAAAACTGGACAAATGCTCACTACAACCAATCTAACAATTAAATACAGATAAACAAGGCATCTGCTTGAAAACTAGAAAAAATGCTAAAAAAAGCAACCTAACAACCAAATACAGATAAACAATGCATCTACTTGATAACTAGACAAGTGCTCACTGCAACCAAACTAAGAACCAAATACATAAAAACAAGGCATCGGCTCGATAACTAGAAAAATGCTCACTGCAACCAACCTAACAATCAAACACAGATAAACAAGGCATCTAGTCACTATAAACAACCAAATATAGCTATTAGTGAAACTGAAGTGGACAATTCGTACTTAAACATCACATAGCCCTATTGAACAATACATTTTTGCATAACTGAAATAATTAAACACGACACAGTTATAGCACCACACGGCAAATGCTACTACAATGAAGGGTACGGGTTGGCAAGCTAGAAAAGGTAACATTTGCTGATAGGATGTTGCTTCACATTTCATGGACGGGATCCTTCTAGTTGGAAGAGCACAGACCCATGGTGCGCTCTCTGATGTCATAGATGGGTTGTTTCACGTTGGAAGAACCTTTGTGGGTGCCCTCCTCGTAGTCGTGGTCATGGTCGTTGTCAATGAGATCTCACTTGGCAATTGAGGATCCCAAGCCGCCGTCCTAGAATGTGTCCTTCAGAAATGAAAAAATGGGATCGATGGCATATAAGGATCGCAAATCCTTGACCGCTTGGCGGAGGAGATCAGTGGCAGGGCCATCAAAGAGATCAACGGCGGTTGAACCAGAGGGGTTGGGGATGGACCACGTAACCTGTGACATGGCCTGCGTGAAGTCGTCGCTGTCGATGAGCTTGATGTCGTAGCCAACTTTCCTGAGATACAATAATACGCAAGCCCGCTGACATGAAGCCTTCGATATGGCAACATAGTCAACGCCTTCGCCGGCTTCCGCAGCGACGTGTTGCTCCGGGATCGACAGGTCGGGGTGAACAGCGGCCACCTCGCCACGTCCGCTGGAGAGGCCATGATAAACCTCTTCTTGGCCGAACGCTCATCGGGCTCCCTGGGATATGTGGTCGAGCTTAGGCTGCGACATTCTGGAACAGGGGATGTGGATCTGGTGGGGAGGGACACCACAGGACTCATCTAAAAACTCGGGGGAGTGGGGCGACGGTATGGGAATCGTTGGGTAACCTAAACTTCATTATCTAAGCTAGGAAGAACGGGCAGATCGGCAGGGGTTGGCAGCAGCGGCGGCGGCGAGCTAGGGTTCAAGGGGGGAGGGGCGGGTGGGGGACTGTGGAGGGCAGGATACGCCGCGGCTACTGAAAATTTTAGTAATGGTGGGTGGAGATGGTGGTGGATGAGGGAGGGCGACGGTTTAAATGCCTCGGCTACTACAATTTTACTATAAGGTCAGTGCTGGAGGAGTGTGGGCGACGGTTGAAGTACAGCGGCTACTAAAATTTGGATAAAGGAATTGATGTGGGGCGTGAGTGCCCAAGATCGCGCACGGTAATATGTGTGTATGATAATAAGGAAAAGTGGCGGAACCACCGATTTTTGCAACATTAAAGGCGGGTAGTTTGCTTTTATATTTCTAGCTAGTTGGTCTATCGCACACAGTTCGTCTTATTTCTAAATAAACTTACCCGCCGTTAGCTTGCGCAGTCATGGTGATTTTACAACGCACTTGCATCGCACACGGTTAAGCCAGTACCTCCACCCTTTGCTTGCGCTTGCGCAGTCGTGGTGATTTTACAACACACTTGCATTGCACACGGTTGAGCCAGTACCTCCACCTTTGCTCGTGCTTGCGCAGTCATCGTGATTCATAGCGCACTTGCATCGCACACGCTTAAGACATTATACCTATGTCCGTTGAGCGTCATCAGAGTCTTTGCAGCAAAAAAACGTTAGAGAGGGTCAGAAGACAGCCACACCAGCATGTGGCCCAAATATATGAGTGAAATGGGTGGCCTATCGCACACGGTTCGTCCTAATTTCTAAATAAACTTACCCGCCTTTAGCTTGCGCAGGCGTGGTGATTTTACAGCGCACTTGCATCGCACACGGTTAAGCCAGTACCTCCAGCATTTGCTCGCGCTTGCGCAATCGTGGTGATTTTACAGCAAAAAATAACCTATAAAAATATAGTCTACAAATTAGCTAAACAAGGATCCCAAGGTTTATATAATCATCATGTCAGGTCACTATAGAGATATTTATCTCTTTATCTCTATAATGACCGTGTCATGGCGATTAAATGAATCTTGAGATATGCAACTTCCCACCGGGTCACCAATCCTTGGACTACTCCAACCTGAGCGCTCTTAACTTCTGCGTTCTATTTGACTAGGCTAGCGCATGGAAAGCAGCACCTTGCTGATAGGAATTGCCTCCTTGCCTTTAAGGTGTTTCACGCTGGTCACCCTATGGGACCTACTCCCTCCTATCACGCACATTTGTGCTTTTAGAAACTGTGTGCGATATTTACATGGTTGCTGTGTCGCCACCTAGCCCTCAATGAGCACTGACACTGGTAGTGGGAAACCGATGGGAGAAGAGGCGGGAAACTGATGAGAGGAGTGGTGGGAAACGGTAGCCTGTTTAGAAAACGTAGAAGAGAAGGAAGCGTGAGCTAGCACGGCGCATGCGCACATTGCTTACCCGTGTACTGCATGTGCTGTCGAAAGGGATGAGGGTTTTTGTTGATCTAGGAGCATCCAACGGTACAGACGTAGGATCCATGGAGTTTGGGTTCTAGCCAATCAGAGCGCATGACTCAGATCGTGCGCGCAGCAGGGGGGCATCGGCCACGGTTTGGTAGGCACATGGCTTTCGTGAGTGAACTGTGTGCTATTTGAAAACATTTCATGGGAAGAATCTCGGTTTTTAAATCCCAGTAAATCCAAAACTCGCCCGAAAATCGTGAAACTTGGCATGGTGTCATGACATGGCAAATATATGTCGAGGAATTGTTTTTGTCCATTTTGGCGCAAGTTTTATTACAAGACTCTTACAAACCGGAGCTTCTCTCAAAGAAAGCTTCATGGTTCCGATAGGGAAACGTGTCCCCCTTGTGGGGGAAAAGATAATCACTGCCTCTTTTCGCCTTGTATTTTCTTCTACTGGCAACATGGAACGACAAGATATCCGTGCTAAAATTTAAACTTATTCAAGATTCGTTTGGCCTTTTTATACACTAATTGAGTTTCCTAGGCATTTAATGTCCATAATTCAAATCTGAACCTCAAATACATGCTCCAGTTCACCAAACTAGCTAGAAAAACTATACATGCATGTATCCTTGGGTGCATGTTTAGGTCCCATGCTAGGAATGTGAATGAATTACAACCGTACTAGCGTCCTGGCTCGTCCTCAAACATTTGGAATCTCAGTTTTTAAATCCCCGTAAATCATAAACTCACCATAAAGTCATGAAAGTAGGCATGGTGTCAGGTCATGGCACATATATGTCGTGGTAAAACATTGTCCAATTTGGGCCAAGCTTTATTACAAACCTCTTACAAACCAGAGTTTCTCTCAAAGAAGCCTCGTGGTTCTGATAGGGAAACGTGTTCCCCTTGTTGTCGAAACATATTCACTGCCTCTTTTTGCCTTGTATTTTCTTCTATGGGCAACATTGAATGACAGGATATCTGAGCTGAAATTTAATCTTATTCAGGGTTCATTTGGCCTTTTTATACACTAATTGAGTTTCCTAGGCATTTAATGTCCATAATTCAAATCTGAACTTCAAATACATGCTCAAGTTCACCAAAATGGCTAGAAAAATTATATATGTGTCGTTGGGTGCATGTTTAGGTCCCATGCCAGGAATGGGAACGAATTACAACCGTACCGGCATCCTGGCTCGTCCTCAAACATTTAGAATCTCGGTTTTTAAATCCCCGTAAATCCTAAACTCACCAAAAAGTCATGAAAGTTGGCATGGTGTCACGTCATGGCGCCTATATGTCGTGGTAAAAACATTGTCCAATTTGGGTCAGGCTTTATTACAAACCTCTTAGAAACCGGAGCTTCTCTCAAAGAAGCCTCGTGGTTCCGATAGGGAAATGTGTTCCCCTTGTGGCGAAACGTGATCACTGCCTCTTTTCGCCTTGTATTTTCTTCTACACGCAACATGGAACGACATGATATCCATGCTGAAATTTAAACTTATTCAGGGTTCGTTTGGCCATTTTATACACTAATTGAGTTTCCTAGGCATTTAATGTCCATAATTCAAATCTAAACTACAAATACATGCTCACGTTCACCAAAATGTCTAGAAAAATTGTACATGTGTCCTTGGATGCATGTTTAGGTCCCATGCCAGGAATGGGAATGAATTACAACCGTACCGGCGTCCTGGCTCGTCCTCAAACATTTGGAATCTCGGTTTTTAAATCCCCGTAAATCCAAAACCCACCAGAAAGTCATGAAAGTAGTCATCGTGTCACGTCATAGAACATATATGTCATGGTAAAATCGTTGTCCAATTTTGGCCAAGTTTTATTACAAACATCTTACAAACCGGAGCTTCTCTCAAAGAAGCCTCGTGGTTCCGATAGGGAAATGTGATCCCCTTGTTGTCGAAACATAATCACTGCCTCTTTTTGCCTTGTATTTTCTTCTATGGGCAACATGGAACGACATGATATCCATGCTGAAATTTGAACTTATTCAGGGTTCGTTTGACCTTTTTACACACTAGTTGAGTTTCCTAGGCATTTAATGTCCATAATTCAAATCTGAACTACAAATACATGCTCAAGTTCACCAAAATCGCTAGAAAAACTGTACATGTGTCCTTGGGTGCATGTTTAGGTCCCATGCCAGAAATGGGAACGGATTACAACCGTACTGGTGTCCTGGCTCGTCCTCAAACATTTGGAATCTCGGTTTTTAAATCCCCATAAATCCAAAACTCACGAGAAAGTCATCAAAGGTGGCATGGTGTCACGTCATGGTATATATATGTCATGGTAAAAACATTGCCAATTTGGGCCAAGATTTATTACAAACCTCTTAAAACCGGAGCTTCTCTCAAGGAAGCCTCGTCGTTCCGATAGGGAAACGTTTTCCCCTTGTAGCGAATCGTAATCGCTCCCTCTTTTTGCCTTGTATTTTCTTCTACGGGTAACATGGAACGACATGGTATCCATGCTGAAACTTAAACTTATTCAGGGTTTGTTTGGACTTTTTATACACTAATTAAGTTTTCTAGGCATTTAATGTCCATAATTCAAATCTGAACTACAAATACATGCTCCAGTTCACCAAAATGGCTAGAAAAATTATACATGTGTCCTTGGGTGCAGTTTAGGTTCCATGATAGGAATGGGAACGAGTTACAACCTTACCGTCAAACATTTGGAATCTCGGTTTTTAAATCCCCATAAATCCAAAACTCACCAGAAAGTCATCAAACATGGCATGGTGTCACGTCATGGCACATATATGTCGTGGTAAAAACATTGCCAATTTGGGCCATGCTTTATTACAAACCTCTTATAAACTGGAGCCTGTCACAAGAACCCTCATGGTTTCGATAGGGAAATGTGTCCCCTTGTGGGCCAAATGATAATCACTCCCTCTTCTAGCCTCGTATTTTCTTCTACACACAACACGGAACAACGGGAGATTCACGCTGAACTTTGAAATTATTCAGGGTTCGTTTGACCCTTTTTATTCATTAATTGAGTTTTCTAGGCATTTAATGTCCATAATTCAAATCCGAACTACAAATACATGCTCCAGTGCACCAAAATGACTAGAAAAAACGTAATGTGTCCTTGGGGTGCATATTTAGGTCCCATGGAACGAATGGGAATGAATTCAACCGTCTCACCATCCTGCCTTGGCCACAAACATTGCGAATCTCAGTTTATAAATCTTTGTAAATCCAAAACTCACCAGGAAATCATGAAACTAGGCAGGGTGTCACTACATGGTACATATAATTGTCCAATTTGGGCGAAGCTATATTACAAGCCTCTTACAAACCGAAGCTTCTCGCAACCCTCGTGGTTTTGGTGGGCGAAACGATTAGCGTTGCTTCTTCAAGCCTTGAACTTTATTTTCTACAGGCAACATAGAATAACGGGAGTGTCGTGCTGAAATTTGAAACTATTCAGGGTTCGTTTATCCATTGTATATAATACTAGTTAAGTTTTCTATGCATTTAATGTAGTCCATAATTCAAATTTGAACTACAAGCACATGCTCTAGTGAAGCAAAATGGATCAGAAATCATACATGTGTCATTGGGTGCATGTTTAGGTCTCATTCAAGGAATGGGGATGAATTACAAACTTGCCGTCGTCCTGAAACATTGAAAATATCGGTTTTTAAATCCTAGTAAATCAAAAATTCACCCAAAAAAACATGAAACTTGGCATGGTTTCATAACATGGCACATATATGTCGTGGTAAAAAAATCGTCCAACTTGAGAAGAGGCGCACACATTAGTAGCCAACGAAGTCCTTTTTGAAACAAAAAGCTAACACGTTAATATCGCAAACGGTTGTATTATATGAACCGTGGCAAAATTTAACCATACTCGGCGGCGTGCGTGCAGCTGTTTGATTAGATGGGACGACGCGAGAAGTCCGCCGTGCAGGCTCGACGGGACGCGTGCGAGCAGTCCGCCGCATAGGCTCGACGGGACGCTACATCATGTCCACCTCGCAGGCTCGACGGGACACGTGCGAGCAACAAGGCCGTCCATGCTCACCGGAAAGCGAGCTCTTTGACCTCCATGCACCAGCCGCCGCCCGCCTCGCTCTCAACTTCTCCATTAATGGGTTAATTAAAGCGCCTGGACGGAGGTTTTTTTAGCGGCGGACAGAGGTTGTTTGCTTATGATCCCATGGCAGCATTTGCTTTGTTCGTGTTTTCAACTCGTATTCCGGCCTAATTTAAATTACCACATAGGGCAACAAATAATACGACGACAAATAAAATGGCAACGAATAGTACGACGACAAATTTACAATGGCGTAGATAATAATTGTCTTACATGTCCTGGATAATTTAAAATGCCACATGCGGCAAAGCCCAGAAAACACGGGGGCGAGAAAAGAAGGAAATCGCAGACAACGATCTGGATCGCTACTGTATCTACTCTTCGATGGATCGCCAGGCGATGACATCCTCCAGCTCCTTCTTCAATCCCTCACGACTTTGCTTGAAAGCAGCCACGGATTCCTCCACCTCCTGCTCGCGCTCGATCCGGAGCTTCCTCAAGTCACCCATCAATTCCTCGACGACCGCTATCAGCGTCATCCCCGAGGCACTGCTCTGCTCATGCAGCATCTTCCAGCCGGCGGCCTCCTCCTCCTCGGCGAGCACCGTGAGGAGCTTCGCATTGTCACCCATGAGTTGCTCGACAGGACCGGTCGCCTTGTCAACCGAGGCACCACTGATCTCGAGCAGCTTCATCAAGCCGTCGACTAGCTCCTGCGACTTAATGAGGCCAGCGAGAATGTCGTCGTCACCGGCCAAGGACTTCAGCAATGCCAGCTCGTCGCGATCGCCGACGCGGCGAGTGCGCTTGTGAGAGCCCTCACGTGCCCCTGAGAGCTCGTTCGAGGGCTCCGCGGCACGCCGGGACATCTCTGTTGCGACTGCCGCTTCGCAGCGGGACCTCTATAGTGTTTTCGTTGCCTTGGTCTTTGCTGCATGGTTATATGCCCACCCGAAACTCCTCCTACCGGTCATGGCGGAACGACTTGACAGGAAAGACCAGTTTTATGGGTGATGAGGAGAGGAACTGTGAAGTAATTTTTGAGTGGATAGTTTTTATAGCCCGGTGCTAAGTGTGAACACATATTAGTTTGATCGGTGTGAACAGATTTGCAGTTACTTATTGCATTGTAATCTGCAATGTGAAGAGAAACAAAGTCAAAATTTATTAATGGTTCTGGGCCTACAAAGCCCCGTTCGGATCAACCGTGTGCCACGCATCGAAAGCCCAAAACATGGGCCCATGATTTCGGATGTACGTGTATGTGTCTGCCAACTATCACACACGGTCATGATATCACCATCGTGTCCTATGAATGCGCCATCGTGTCTTCCACGGGATGCCAGAAGGTTGACCACGTGGTTGCTCGCCGTGGCATCCGTGTGCGCGCTCTGTTCGCCATTGAGGCAAATTTATAATGGCAACGATTTATAATTGTCTTACAAATTCAGGATAATTTAAAATGCCACATGCGGCAAGGCACAAAACACTCATGACCTACTTATGCATACAATTATAATAAAATATAGGCTAAGGCTGAGCCGGCGGCCTTCCGACGACGGTCTTCTCGGACTCCATGATCAGCATATCACCCTTGCGGCCGTTAATTATGTGTAACTTACTAGTCATCGCACACGAGTACTCGCAGACGCATCATGTGCGATACTCCAAGCCACCGCAAGCAAATAGTTTGCATTTTTCAAAGTTTTTTGTACGAACAGAATCGCACATGAACTTACTATAGTAACCGTCTGTGTTATAGTTTCTCATCGCAAACAGTTCATTCCGAGTGGGGTGTTTGCTGCTTATCACACACATCTGGTTTGTACGAATCGTTTGTGTTCTTTTGGCTCATCGCAAATGCCACATATCACACACATCTTGTTAAGATGAACCATTTCTGTTCTCTTGCCTAATCAAAAACAGTTTGTCTGAGTGAACCGTATGTCATATATCACACACACCTTGACTTGGCTGACCGTTGCTGTTGCATTCACTAATAGCACACAGTTCATCAGAGCGAACTGTATGCCATATATCGCACACACATTGATATGGCTGCCCGTTTCTGTTGTTCTTCCTCCTCACAAATAGTTCTGCTGGATCAACCGTATGCCCAGCATCGCACACGTAACTAAAATCTGAATCGTGTTTGGTGTCTTCGTCATCGCAAATGTTTTGCACCTTTTTTGACGGGTTTTTTACACCACCGTTTGCCATTGCATCGCACACAGTTTCGTTGATGGGTCTCTGATCGTTGTGTCACGTTAGCAGCATCCTGCAGTAGTGAGGGTCATCCAGTCTGATCTTATACCGCAATGCACCGTATACCGAGCATGCATTCAAATTCTCGTACTCCTCACCGCGGTAGAGGATGCAGTCATTAGGGCATGCATGTATCTTCTGCACCTCTAATCCTAGAGGGTAGAGAACCTTCTTCGCTTCGTACGTACTGTCAGGCAATTCATTATCCTTCGGAAGTTTCTTCTTCATAATTTTTAGTAGCTTCCCAAATTCGTTGTCAAATACACCACTATCTGCCTTCCATTGCAGCAATTCCAGTGTGGTACCGAGCTTTGTGTTGCCATCTTCGCAATTTGGGTACAACCCTTTTTGTGATCCTCTAACATGCGATCGAACTTCAACTTCTCCCTTTCACTTTTGCATTCTCTCTGTGCATCAACAATGACCCGGCGAAGATCATCATCGGGCACATCGTCTGGTGCCTCTTGATCTTCAGCTTCCCCATTGCAGTATCACCGTATTCAGGGAACATAGGATAGTTGTCATCATCCTCTTCTTCTTCGTTGTCGTCCATCATAACCCCTCTTTCTCCGTGCTTGGTCCAAACATTATAGTGTGGCACGAAACCCTTCTCAAGCAGGTGGAAGTGAAGGTTTTTTTAGGAAGAGTGATCCTTCGTATTCCCACAGACACTACATGGACAATACATAAAACCATTCTGCTTGTTTGCCTCAGCCACTTCGAGAAAATTATGCAGGCCCTCAATGTAGTCAGAGGTGCGTCGGTCATCGTACATCCATTACCGGTTCATCTGTGTGCATTATATAATTAAGTATATCAAAAACCATTACATAACATCATGAATAGAGAATTGACCAAATTAATACAAGTTCATCATCACATTAAAACCAAAGCACAGTAGTGTTCAAATGTTATTACTGAAAAAATAAATACATAAAGTTCATACATAGTTCTCATAGAACAACATACAGCTCTCTAGAGCATCTAACTAAAACATGCATTGAAACTAACATACAACTATGTAAAACATTTAAATGAAACAACAAATGCGATCATAATCGCACCTAAGGTAACAGTTGATCCAACAGTATAATGATATCAAGCCTCATTATCAATGGCATATTTTCTAATTTTTCTAATCTTCAAGCGCATTGCATCCATCTGGATCTTGTAACCATCGACGACATCGGCAACATGTAACTCCAACTTCATCTTCTCCTCTTCAATTCTTTTCATTTTTTCATTCAAATAATAGTTTTCTTTTCAACTAAATTTAACCTCTCGACAAGAGGGTCGGTTGGAATTCCCGGTTCACATACCTCCTAGATAAAGGCATCTATGTCAAGTTGGTTGGCATAATTGTCATAAACACTAAACAAAACAAATAGTTATAAAAGATAATATACCACATCCGAATCATAGAGCAGACGAGAGCCGACAGGGGCGGTACCAAAACCATGGCACTATATAATAACAAAAAATAATACAAGTAAGAGAATCATACAAGTAGCTATATAAATCATACAAGTAAGAATTGTTTTTCTTTAAAAAAATAAGAACAAGAGGCTCACCACGTTGGTGCCGGCGACGAGATCGGCGTGGGCGATCGACAACGGTGAGGACCGGGACGGGGACGGGATGGCACCCTACACATGTGCACACTAAGAAGTTAATTTAAGCTCACATTGTGCATCTAAATCAAATAAACTCACACATACACTCCTCAACTAAAACCCACAAACCACACTACTTCTAGAGCATTTGAAATGAGACAAACTAGCAGTGAGAGATGAAAGAATGAAGTTGCTACCCTTTTTAGAACACTTGTATAGTTGGTGCACCACCAAATCTAGACAAATCTTGCGGAAAATGGAGCTTGGAGGTCGAGCTTGGAGGAAGAACAGAGGAGAAAGCTTAAGTGTGGCCTCGGCATTTCATCGAACACCTCATGTGCATATATAGGCAAAAAACAGAGTAGCCCACACCTCCACCCTTCGACGGCCAAAAAATAGAGGAGAAGGGGCGTGGATATATATAGGCAAAACTTTAATCCCAGTTTGTGTCTAAAACTGGGACTAATGGCATACCCTTTAGTCTCGGTTGGTGGCTGGAACCGGGACTATAGGTCCCAGCTACACCGGGGTTGATGCCTGCCGAGGCCCGACCGGCATCCTAGCCTCTCGAACCGGGACTGATGCTCCCATTAGTCCTGGTTCGTAACATGACCGGGACGGATCCTCTGATCTTCCCAGGACCAAAGCCCTGTTTTCTACTACTGTGGGCATGTGGGTAATACTTTTCTTGGATGTCTAATAAACTTTCAGAATAAGTATTTGAGTTCTTTATGACTAAGGTGAGTTTACGGACTATAAGCGCTTCCACCTATCCATATTTTGCTAGCCTCTTCGGTACTTTGTGTTCCCGTTCTCACTTCGAGACTTGATGCAAACTTTGACTTGGTGAGTTTTTATACACACTTTGTTCTTAAATCTCAAAAATACCATACCCACCAAGAAAATCATTAAGGCACAACAAGATATTGGGTAGCTTATTACTAGAGGTTGCAACTGAGGCACAAAGAAAAAGAAAAAGGAAAAGAAAAATGAAGGCATCACAAAGATAAATCAGAAAGGAAAACCTACAAAAAAAGAAGGGGAAGGCTAGCAATCGAAGCCAACCGAATCCTCAGGAAGTCGAACCTGTACCATCGTTGCTTGGCGAGGCGAGCCAGGTGCGACGATGAAGGTCCTAACTAGCCAAGACCACACCTCAGTACACTGCGTCCTGTACACGTCATCGAAAGGCAGTACAAAGTCAAGCGACACTGTGGGCACAACCCAACGAAAGCTAGAAACCAAGAAGACACCCCACATATTAGAGTCGTCACCACAACACCAAACACAAGGACTAGGGTGGAAATATGTGGACACCAAGCACATGAGCATGCCGATTTCAAAAGGGCATTGAATAACTGAGAATGAACTTTAACACCAGTGTGGTGTTGGTGAACGAGAAAATCAGTGGACAACCGAGACCAAGTTTCACAATGATGCGGCCACTAAGGTCGAAGGCAAACCGCCAAGGTGCCAAGGCACACATCGCGAGAGGGAGGATTAGGCCCGCGGGGGGGGGGGGGGGGGGGGGGGCAAAGGATGCCTCAATGGACCAAAACTAAACTTTCAAAGTTGGACCATCATCGTGCAAATCGAACTGAGTTTCCTATTCAGTGCCCATATTGCGGAGGGTTTGTGTGTGTGTGGAGGGGGGGGGGGGGGCAAAGGATGCCTCAAGGGACCAAAACAAGACTTTCAAAATGTTCGAGGTATCAAATAGTTCATGTAAATGTGGAATGTGAAATATATTGAATGTGTGCACATCTTCCTTGTAAGTTGTAACCAAAAAGTAAGGAATTGAACACAACATTGTGGGAAAAAGTATGGAATCATATATTGAATCTAAATTTCCTAAAAGAAAAGAGTATCTTCGGGCCCCTGGATCCATTGATGATACACATATCCATCGTTTAGTGCGAAGTATGAGGTTCACATAGTAGTAATTCAAAAGGATAAAAACAAGGGTATGCTGACCAACATGCAATAAAGATTACATGACACTCATGCTGAACTAATAATCCTAGAATGAGACCAACGGCCACATAATAGTCGTACGCGTGCGCTCTGCAACCCACTTATTCACTGGTCCAAGTTCAACATGAGTTACCCGTTGTGAAACGTTCACGGTAAAGACGATCATGCATGTAGCCGAGCAGTAGGCGCGGCCGCGGTCGCTGTTCCCGAGAGAAGCCGGCCTGCGGCCGCGGCCAGAAACAGCCGGCAGGAGCACAGTGCGCGCGCAGGCGGCAGAGGTGTGGGTGAGGGTGGCAGGAGCACTGGTGAGGAAGACGGTCGAGCGATATTCAACGAGCGAGCACAGTGCACAGGAGCCGCGCAGGGAACCAAGCGAAAAGGAAAGCCAAAGGAAACGGCCATGTGCTAGCTGGGTGTGCGTCTATGCATGGCCACGTAGCTTTCACGCGCCGATCAACAACCCGTTTCCGTTAGTCGTCCTGCCCTCGCTCGTTGGGCCGAAGCGCCCGACCATGGAAGCGGACCGGAAAGAGCGCGTACTTTTTCTTTTCGATTTGGAATGCATGAAATACTATGATGGCGAAGTGGTTTTCCAACGTACCACTGTATAAATGCCTCTGCCATGTACATATACGGTACATACGTACGTACTACGTGCATGCGTGCTTTGCTTTTGCATGCGACGCAACCTTTTAATTACCCTCTCCAATTGCCGTAGAGCTGCCGGGAGAGTGGCTGCAGCAGCTAGTGCCCGCGACAGTTGCCCTAGCTCGCGACGTCTATAGAGTGGTGTCAAGCACAAGGTACAACGTATTGTTGGCATCTTCGCTTCGTGCCACCTTTGCTTGCTGTAGCCATGTAGTAGTTGTAGTAGGAGTGGCATCTTCGACGCTTGCTGCCACCTTTGCTTTGCTGTAGCCGTGTAGTTCTAGTAGGAGGAGTAGATGCCATGGGAACCTTTACCGCGTCGTAATGCTCACATGGCATCGGCATGCATTGAATTGGGCGGTAAATAACCGAATATACATAGGAGAGTAGAGTTGCTGCGGGCACACAGAAAGAGAGGGAGAGGGAGAGGGAGAGGAGGCAGGGCATGCATGCAGTTATAAAGAAGGGAAGGCCTTTTTCCAGTACTTTTGGTGATTTGACCTCACACTATCCCATCACCTCGCTCCGCAACAAAACTGCCAGGAGCAGTACAGGACAGAGATCCTCTCTACTGCACACGACACGCCGCGTGCCCTACACCTCCTTTTCTTTCCCTCCCTCCCTCTCTCTCTCTCTCTCTACGTTATCTCTCTCTCCGGTGGTATACTTCACTTTGAATTCCTCAAATTCCGCCCGTCATACTTTTTCTGCCGACCACCCAGTTGGTCTCCCGGAATATGTACGGACACACAGTATTTTTTCGCTCTCACCAGACGCAGGCAAAACTTGCTTTGGCACCATAGTGTGCTGTGGATGGTGTCTACGAGATACTATTGAGGCAGTGATCCATCGGTACATTTTCCATGTCACGATGCAAGTATATGCAAAATTTGTATATTAGCTGTCTGCGGTCTACAATGTCCAGAAAGTAAGGAGAAGATGGGTTAGGGCATCTCCAACACTGACGTGTAAACCAGATACCGCATACGTCTGCGGATGGGGAACCAGTCCGTGGATATGGATGCGGAAGCCAGACAATCAAAGTTATGCGCATACATTTCAAATCATCTTTAAAGTAACCGAACAAATTATATGCAAACCGGACAAAAATATTTACATTTAGGGCATATTTTAACTAAACTCTACCGAGATGAGGTAAAAGAAGTCTATGGCCGACCACGGTGGATCTCCACTTCAATGACATGTCTTCCCTATATCCGATAGCCCACTCATCAGACTACCGAGAACCCTGTAGGGATATGCCTCATCGAGAGGGGAAGAATAGCCTCCCTTCGCTTCCATGAAGCACGTATCAGGGTTGGTTTTTGGGCGGGGAAGACGGTCGTCGTGGTCTACGCCCCCGCTCACCGGGCAAGACACCGGTTGTGTAACATAGAGACACAGTGGCGGTGGCCTTCGTGGGACCCAAGCGGCGACGACCTCCCATGATCTACTTTTCCTCGCTGGTTGCGGTTGTGGCGGACGTGCCAGCCTCCGTCGACATGGCATTTTCCCCACCCTGCCTGACGCGTTGCCGCCATTTCTCGCAGCGGATTTGCCAAGATATGGCATTGTCCAGCCTGGATCTGGATGGGAAAGGAGGGTTGGCGATGGCGATGATGATGGCACCGAATTTGGAGGGTTTGCCGGCAAGCCAACCTGTATCCAGATGGCTCGTTCGGAAACCGAGGTAGCTACAATGCTGGAGAACTCCTTCTTATGTTTACAGGCCATGTTGGGTTTTGTACAAGGAGGAGATGGAGAGAGTGCGATGTAAGGTGTGGTTCTTTCCCCCTATACACGTTTATATAGCGGGCGAATATGAGGAGCCAGCTGGAGAGATGTTTAATATATTGGACGACATAGGAATGGACATGTGGCACTAGGAACGTTGGAGTAATTCCTCGCCACATGCGCCGGTTTAATGGAGGTAGTCGGGTAGAAAGATGTCTTTTCAATGTGAAGAGAAAGCATGCGCAACGGGTGAGCAGCGGGTGGCACTCTCGGCCGGCGAGCCGCTTCAATGCCAGCTCCTATGAGTGGTCGCGTCCGCTCTAGGCTGGCATGAATGCGGACAGCTGCCTTCGCACGGAAAAACATGAGGGAGCGGGAGAGAGGTTTTTGATGGGCCAGGTTAGTCAGACGCGAGCGTGGCAGCGGTCTAGACGCCCACAAAGCCACCCCCACCTCCTAGTTTGCCTCGGGTTTGCGAGAAAAAGTGTGGTGGGACCGCCGAACGGATCAATGCAGGACAACGTTGATGACAAAACACGGTCCGGACATGTGCGGCGGTTTGACGGTCGCGTTGATGCCCTTAAAGGCCTCTTTCATCGGTTTATAAAATCGTGGGAATAAGAAAAACACACTAATGGAATGTCATGCCCATTCAGCTCCTGTTGGATTTGTACTTGTTTGATTGCATCACTAGATAAACAAAGATTTTTTTTTCCAAGGGGTTGGGGTAGATGCTATTTAAAAAAAAACAAGTGAAATTGGTTCCACTGAAAAAATCCTTATGGTCCAATCCTGAGAATCAAACAACCAAACGTATAAAAATTTGTTAAGGATTCTAATCCTCTAAAAATCCTTTGATTCATAGAGGCCCTAAAGGTTTAACCACACCACTGAAATGGAAAGACTTCTTTTAAATCGGTAATCCATTTCTGAGCCCGGGCTGAGCTGCACCCACCCCGACGAAAAAAAATCAAAACTAATACTAGGAAAATTCAAACAATTCCAAAAAAATTGTGTGGTGGATATTTTGATGTGTGAGGTACGCTTCAATTTTAAAATTATTTGTACATCTGAGCAGCTCTCGGCAAAAAGGACAAATCCGGGGTCTGTAAAAATGTTTACTGTTCATGCACTATTCCGCGCACTGTTTGGACCTGATTTGTCTTTTTTGCCGAGAGCTGCAGACGTCCAAATGATCTAAAAGTTGGACCGAACCTGACGCATCAAATTATCTACCACACAGAAAAAAAATTGGAATTTTTTTAATTTTTTTAGTATTTATTTTGAATTTTTACTGACCGGATGCAGATGAGCCTGGGCACCGAAACGCCGCACTCCTTTTAAATGCGGAAGTTTCTTGAGGACACTAAACTGAAACACCGCATGTTTTTTTAAGAGCAACCCTAACAGAGTCGCCATTTTCGCAGCTTGCACATAACGTGTATGGAGTGCACTATGTGTTTTTTTGGAGGCAGCCGAGGCGGCACGCAAACATGGCGCCGCCATAACAGAGCCTCCATAATTTGATTTATATTCGTTTCTTTTCTTTTGATTTTCTTGAAATTTGTAGATGTCATTTTAGGCAATCAAACAGCGAGCAATTCGACTAATTTGAGACTAAAGTTGATTAAGAACATAAATATATTCTAGTTGATTATAATAGTGATAAAATATTCATCCATTTGCATATATTTTATGACTTGAAATGTCGTTAAGCGACATTTGTAAAATATTAAGCATATGCAATGTCGCAATTCAACATTGCTAGCTACTACTAATCGAGGCCTTCTAGCCCTCTTCATCCTCCTCATATACTACTAATTGTGGTGTGAGTACGAAGAAAATGAAGTTTAACTCGTGCCATGACAATTGGGTTTGGAGTGCACTCCAAACCAGGCATACGCAACGTCCAAATGTGGAGGCTACGAGAGCGAGCTCCATAAATTATGACAATCCAGATGTATACGACGACTCTGCTAAAGAAACATTTGTGTGTTGTTCTTTATATTAGCTGGTACCACACTTGATTGGATTTTCCCGATCCACGGTGCACACTAGATCATAGAAGGTACCACACTTAATTGTATTTTTCCGATCCATAGACCACACTAGATCTGAAAGTACGTACTGCGTTATATCACATCAGAGGACTCACTTCGAACTGGAGCTGCCTGTTCGCTCCACATTTCTATAGATCTATGTCGTTGCTTTACCGGTGCATGTCCCAACTGCCCATCCACAATGACTGATGTTCCATGCATGCCTGGACAAGCATCCGAACAAACCAAAAGAACACGAAGAACGGAAGAAGCTGCGCAAGACTAATCAAGCATGCGCGAGCGCTCTCTCATCGAATTCCTTTTTAGTTCTCAATTTGCACTAAAGCCTGTGGAGGCACTTCACAGCTCCAGTGCTCCACATGCTCTTACTGTCAAGCTTTATTCCCTTCCCTGGCCCTCCATCTGATTGTTGAGTTTGCCATGGATGATCACTTTGGTGCCTGCATTTGTGGCACACAGAAAAGTGCCCCACAAACTTGGTTTTCATGGGCCATGCGGCGCATTTACCATCCGTAGAAGTTATCTTTGTTCACCTGGCATTGTATTTCCGTTTGGAGCCGTGTACTCTGCCTAGGTGGCGTAGGGTGGGTCCCACCTATCAGGTAAACGATACAAATTGTATAATAGATGTAAAACTAGTCCGCTCGGGCGTTCGATTTGGCGAACTATAGCTAACCCGCGTGCGGGGCTAAGCCACCCCACCTCGATTACATGTCTTAAGCAGATACACTCGCTTTAGATCTTTCGACTGAACAACATAACCAATGACATTTCACGTCTCGATAGGATGGTTATTGTTTATGTCTATAACACAACGCGTTCGTGGGGTTAAAATAGACTACAGTTAATGTGGACTATTTTCAACATGTAACTTTCTTCCACTTTTAGAACTTTTTAAAAATATGAAAGTTATAATTGTGTGTTTTAAATAACATACCTATAAATAAAACATATTACATTAAAAAATATTCATGTAATTTTAAAAATGTTCATATATTCATTTTACAAAAAATCCACAAAATTAAACTATATATTAAAAAAACATCCATAATTTTAAAAAGTTTTGAAATTTAATGAAAAATAATAAAGTATTTTAAAAATATTTCTTTAAATAATTTCTCATATAAGTTTAAATTTTTCAACTTTATGACAAAAATATTCATGTAGTATTTAAAATTGCTCATGCTTTAAAATATATGTTTTTTGAAAAGTGTTCATGTGTTTTAATAAATTTCACGTTTTCTCTCTCTCTCTATTTCACGTTTTGAAATATATATGGAAATATAAATATGAGCCTAGTGTGCCGTCAGACAGCAGTTCCTCAAATGAATACTTTTAAGTCATAGAAAAAATTATAGTTCACAAATATTTTATATTATATGAACATGTTTTAAAATAACACATGAATTCTTCTTAAAATTACATGAAATTATTAATTTGACTTTATATATATATATATGTATACAGCTAGTATAAAACACGAATATTCTAAATTTATTTTATTACTATGATCATTACATATTTCCCAAATTTTCTAAATGAAAAAAATCTAACATGTGATAAATGGGCTACACTAACTGCAACCCGTTTAAGCTCCACGAGCATGTTTTATTATTGACATAAACAGTAACTCTACTTTAGAGGTAACAAACGTCATATCCTATATGCCTAAATTATTCACCCCCACTATCTCTAATTCTCTCAATATGCAACCTTCCATCTCATCAAATGTGCCACGGAAGCATCCACTAACGTCATCTCTAAGGTTGACCCTCAAACCACTCGCAATCATTTGGACTGTACCGTCCGGACGTGATTTGTCATCCAACGCGGACCTGCATCAGTCTGTTCGGCGGTCCGGATGCACTTTTTTCTCCAGCAAACCAGAAACAATTTGGGGGGTTGCAGGCGTCTGGACCACTGCCACGCTTGCGTCTGACAAACCTAGCCCACCAAAAAACCCTTTCCCGCACCCGTGCGCTTTCCTGCCCGAAGCCACCCACCTGCATCATGTCGGCCCAGAGCGGACATGACCGCTCACTGGAGCCGGCGTTGAAGTGGCTCACCAGCTGAGAGCGTCACCAGTTGTGCATGCCTTCTCTTCTCATTGAAACGATATCAAATTGCCCGCCTACCTCCATTGAACCGGCACGTGTGTGGTGGAACCTACTCTGGCACCCCGAGCGCCACTCGTCCGTTCCTGTGCCGGCCGACATTAAATACCTCTGCAGCTGGCTCCTCGCAACTGCTCGCCATATAAACGTGTCCAGGTGTCTGTTGGGGAACGTAGTAATTTCAAAAAAATTCCTACGCACACGCAAGATCATGGTGATGGCATAGCAACGAGTGGGGAGAGTGTTGTCCACGTACCCTCGTAGACCGTAAGCGGAAGCGTTAGCATAACGCTGTTGATGTAGTCGTACGTCTTCACGATCCGACCGATCCAAGTACCGAACGTACGGAACCTCCGAGTTCAGCACACGTTCAGCTCGATGACGATCTCCGGACTCCGATCCAGCAAAGTGTCGGGGATGAGTTCCGTCAGCACGGCGGCGTGGTGACGATGATGATGCTCTACCGGCGCAGGGCTTCGCCTAAACTCCGCGACAATATGAGCGAGGTGGAATATGGTGGAGGGGGGCACCGCACACGGCTAAGGAACGATCCGTAGATCAACTTGTGTGTCATGGGGTGTCCCCCTGCCCCCGTATATAAAGGAGCAAGGGGAGGAGGGCCGGCCAAGGAGGACGAGGCGCGCCCAAGGGGGGCAATCCTACTCCAAGTAGGATTCCCCCCTCTTTCCAAGTCCTACTAGGAGAAGGGAAGGAAGGGGAGGAGAAGGAGAAGGAAGGAGAGGGAGGAGAAGAAGGAAAGGGGGGCCAGCCCCCTAGTCCAATTCGGTTTGGGCTAGGGGGCCGCGCGCCCTACCTCCTCTCTTCCACCACTTGGCCCATGAGGCCCGATGCTTCTTCCTCGTATTTCCGTAACTCCCCGGTACCCCCGAAAATACCCGAATCACTCGGAACCTTTCCGAACTCCGAATATAGTCGTCCAATATATCGATCTTTATGTCTCGACCATTTCAAGACTCCTCGTCATGTCCTCGATCTCATCCGGGACTTCGAACTCCTTTGTTACATCAAAACTCATAAACTCGTAATATATCTGTCATCGAAACCTTAAGCGTGCGGACCCTACGGGTTCGAGAACTATGTAGACATGACCGAAACAAGTTTCCGGTCAATAACCAATAGCGGGACCTGGATGCCCATATTCGCTCCCACATATTCTACGAAGATCTTTATCGGTCAAACCGCATAACAACATACGTTGTTCCCTTTGTCATCGGTATGTTACTTGCCCGAGATTCGATCGTCGGTATCCAATACCTAGTTCAATCTCGTTACCGGCAAGTCTCTTTACTCGTTACGTAATGCATCATTCCGTAACTAACTCATTAGCTACATTGCTTGCAAGGCTTATAGTGATGTGCATTACCGAGAGGGCCCAGAGATACCTCTCCGACAATCGGAGTGACAAAACCTAATCTCGAAATACGCCAACCCAACATGTACCTTCGGAGACACCTGTAGTACTCCTTTATAATCACCCAGTTACGTTGTGACGTTTGGTAGCACCCAAAGTGTTCCTCCGGTAAACGGAAGTTGCATAGTCTCATAGTTACAGGAACATGTATAAGTCATGAAGAAAGCAATAGCAATATACTAAACGATCAAGTGCTAGGCTAACGGAATGGGTCATGTCAATCACATCATTCTCCTAATGATGTGATCCCGTTAATTAAATGACAACTCTTTTGTCCATGGCTAGGAAACATAACCATCTTTGATTAATGAGCTAGTCAAGTAGAGGCATACTAGTGACGTTATGTTTGTCTATGTATTCACACATGTATCATGTTTCTGGTTAATACAATTCTAGCATGAATAATAAACATTTATCATGATATGAGAAAATAAATAATAACTTTATTATTGCCTCTAGGGAATATTTCCTTCAGTCTCCCACTTGCACTAGAGTCAATAATCTAGTTCACATCGCCATGTGATTTAACACCAATATTCATATCTGTATATGATTAACACCCATATTTCACATTGTCATGTGACCAACACCCAAAGGGTTTACTAGAGTCAATAATCTAGTTCACATCACTTATGTGATTAACACCCAAAAGAGTACTAAGGTGTGATCATGTTTTGCTCGTGAGAGAAGCTTAGTCAACGGGTCTGTCACATTCAGAGCCGTATGTATTTTGTAAATATTCTATGTCCACAATGCTCTGCATGGAGCTACTCTAGCTAATTGCTCCCACTTTCAATATGTATCCAGATTGAGACTTAGAGTCATCTGGATCGGTGTAAAAGTTTGCACCGATGTAACTTTTACAACGAACTCTTTTATCACCTCCATAATCGAGAAACATCTCCTTAGTCCTTACTAAGGATATTCTTGACCGCTGTCCAGTGATCTACTATTAGATCAAAATTGTATTCCCTTGCCAAACTCAGAGCAAGGTATACAATATGTCTGGTTCACAGCATAGCATACTTTATAGAACCTATGACTGAGGCATAGGGAATGACTTTTCATTCTCTTTCTATTTTCTGCCATGGTCGGGTCTTGAGTCTTACTCAATTTCACACCTTGCAACACAGGCAAGAACTCCTTCTTTGACTGTTCCATTTTGAACTATTTCAAAACTTTATCAAGGTATGTACTCATTGAAAAATCTTATCAAGCGTCTTGATCTATCTATATAGATCTTGATGCTCAATGTGTAAGCAGCTTCACCGAGGTCTTTCTTTGAAAAACTCTTATTCAAGTATCCTTTCATGCTTTGTAGAATAATTCTACATTATTTCCGGTCAACAATATGTCATTCACATATACTTATCAGAAATGTTGTAGTGCTCCCACTCACTTTCTTGTAAATACAGGCTTCACCGTAAGTCTATACAAAACTATATGCTTTGATCAACTTATCAAAGCGTATATTCCAACTCTGAGATGCTTGCACCAGTCCATAGATGGATCGCTGGAGCTTGCACATTTTGTTAACACCTTTAGGATTGACAAAACCTTCTGGTTGTATCATATACAACTCTTCTTTAAGAAAACCATTAAGGAATGCAGTTTTGACATCCATTTGCCAGATTTCATAAATTGTGGCAATTGCTAACATGATTCGGACAGACTTAAGCATCGCTACAGTTGAGAAAATCTCATTGTAGTCAACACCTTGAACTTGTCAAAAACCTTTTTGCGACAAGTCGAGCTTTGTAGATAGTAACACTACTATCAGCATCTGTCTTCCTCTTGAAGATCCATTTATACAATATGGCTTGCCGATCATCGGGCAACTCCACCAAAGTCCACACTTTGTTCTCATACATGGATCCCATCTCAGATTTCATGGCCTCAAGCCATTTCGCGGAATCTGGGCTCATCATCGCTTCCTCATAGTTCGTAGGTTCATCATGGTCTAGTAACATGACTTCCAGAACAAAATTACCGTAACACTCTGGTGCGAACTGTACTTTGGAAGACCTACGAGGTTCTGTAGTAACTTGATCTGAAGTTTCATGATCATCATCATTAGCTTCCTCACTAATTGGTGTAGGAATCACTGGAACTGATTTCTGCGATGAACTACTTTCCAATTCGGGAGAAGGTACAAATTACCTTATCAAGCTCTACTTTCCTCCCACTCACTTATTTCGAGAGAAACTCCTTCTCTAGAAAGGATCCATTTTCAGCAACGAATGTTTTGCCTTCGGATCTGTGATAGAAGGATTACCCAACAGTTTCCTTTGGGTATTCTATGAAGACGCACTTCTCCGATTTGGGTTCGAGCTTATCAGGTTGAAAAACTTTTTCATATAAGCATCGCAACTCCAAACTTTAAGAAACGACAACTTGGGTTTCTTGCTAAACCACAGTTCATATGGTGTCGTCTCAACGGATTTAGGTGGTGCCCTTTTAACGTGAATGCAGCTGTCTCTAATGCATAACCCCAAAACAATAGTGGTAAATTAGTAAGAGACATCATAGATCGCACCATATCCAATAAAGTGCGGTTACGATGTTCGGACACACCATAACGTTGTGGTGTTCCAGGTGGCGTGAGCTGTGAAACTATTCCACATTGTTTTATATGAAGGCCAAACTCATAACTCAAATATTCTCCTCCACGATCAGATCGTAGAAACTTTATTTTCTTGTTACGATGATTCTCCACTTTACTCTGAAATTCTTTGAACTTTTCAACTATTTCAGACTTATCTTTCATCAAGTAGATATACGCATATCTGCTCAAATCATCTGTGAAGGTTAGAAAATAATGATACTTGCCACGAGCCTTCATACTCATTGGTCTGCATACATCAGTATCTATTATTTCCAATAAGTCAGTAGCTCATTCCATTGTTCCGGGGAACGGAGTTTTAGTCATCTTGCCCAAAAGGCACGGTTCACAAGCATCAAATGATTCATAACCAAGTGATTCCGAAAATCCATCTTTATGGAGTTTCTTCATGCGCTTTACACCGATATGACCCGAACGGCAGTGCCACAAATAAGTTGCACTATCATTATTAACTTTGCATCTTTTGGCATCAATATTATGAATATGTGTATCACTACAATCGAGATCCAACAAACTATTTTCATTGGGTGTATAACCATCGAAGGTCTTATTCATGTAAACAGAATAACAATTATTCTTTAACTTCATATGAATAACCGTATCACAATAAACATGATCAAATCATATTCATGCTCAGCGCAAATGCTAAATAACATTTATTTAGGTTTAACACTTATCCCGAAAGTTTAGGGAGTGTGCGATGATGATCATATCAATCTTGGAACTACTTCCAACACTCATCGTCACTTCCCCTTCAACTAGTCTCTGTTTATTCTGTAACTCCTGTTTCGAGTTACTAATCTTAGCAACTGAACAAGTATCAAATACTCAGGGGCTACTATAAACACTAGTAAGGTACACATCAATAACCTGTATATCAAATATACCCTTGTTCACTTTGCCATCCTTCTTATCCACCAAATATTCAGGGCATTTACGCTTCCAGTGACCATTTCTTTTGAAGTGTAAGCACTCAGTTTCAGGCTTTGGTCCAGCTTTGGTCTTCTTCACGGGAGTGACAACTTGTTTGCCATTCTACTTGAAGTTTCCCTTTCTTTCCTTTTGCCCTTTTCTTGAAACAAGTGATCTTTGTCAATCATCAACACTTGATGCTCTTTCTTGATTTCTACCTTCGTTGATTTCAACATCACGAAGAGCTCGGGAATTGTTTATGTCATCCCTTACATACTATAGTTCATCACGAAGTTCTAGTAACTTAGTGATGGTGACTAGAGAATTCTATCAATCACTATCTTATCTGGAAGATTAACTCCCACTTGATTCAAGCGGTTGAAGTACCCAGACAATCTGAGCACATGCTCACTAGTTGAGCGATTCTCCTCCATCTTTTAGCTATAGAACTTGTTGGAGACTTCATATCTCTCAAATCGGGTATTTTCTTGAAATATTAACTTCAATTTCTGGAACATCTCATATGGTCCATGACGTTCAAAACGTCTTTGAAGTCCCGATTCTAAGCCATTAAGCATGGTGCACTAAACTATCAAGTAGTCATCATACTGAGCTAGCCAAACGTTCATAACGTTTGCATCTGCTCCTGCAATAGGTCTGTCACCTAGCGGTGCATTAAGGACATAATTCTTCTGTGCAGCAATGAGGATAAACCTCAGATCACGGATCCAATCCGCATCATTGTTACTAACATCTTTCAACACAATTTTCTCTAGGAACATATCAAAATAAACATACGAAAGCAACAACGCAAGCTATTGATCTATAACATAATTTGCAAAATACTACCAGGACTAAGTTCATGATAAATTAAAGTTCAATTAATCATATTACTTAAGAACTCCCACTTAGACAGACATCTCTCTAGTCATCTAAGTGATCACGTGATCCAAATCAACTAAACCATGTCCGATCATCACGTGAGATGGAGTAGTTTCAATGGTGAACATCACTATGTTGATCATATCTACTATATGATTCACGTTCGACCTTTCGGTCTCCGTATTCCGAGGCCATATCTGCATATGCTAGGCTCGTCAAGTATGACCTGAGTATTCCGCGTGTGCAACTGTTTTGCACCCGTTGTATTTGAACGTAGAGCCTATCACACCCGATCATCATGTGGTGTCTCAGCACGAAGAACTTACGCAACGGTGCATACTCAGGGAGAACACTTCTTGATTATTTAGTGAGAGATCATCTTAAAATGTTACTGTCAATCAAAGCAAGATAAGATGCATAAAGGATAAACATCACATGCAATCAATATAAGTGATATGATATGGCCATCATCATCTTGTGCTTGTGATCTCCATCTCCGAAGCACCGTCGTGATCACCATCGTCACCGGCGCGACACCTTGATCTCCATCATAGCATCGTTGTCGTTACGCCGTCTATTGCTTCTACGACTATCGCTACCGCTTAGTGATAAAGTAAAGCAATTACAGGGCGTTTGCATTTCATATAATAAAGCGACAACCATATGGCTCCTGCCAGTTGCCGATAACTTCGGTTATAAAACATGATCATCTCATACAATAAAATATAGCATCACGTCTTGACCATATCACATCACAACATGCCCTGCAAAAACAAGTTAGACGTCCTCTACTTTGTTGTTGCAAATTTTACGTGGCTGCTACGGGCTTAGCAAGAACCGTTCTTACCTACGCATCAAAAACCACAACGATAGTTCGTCAAGTTAGTGTTGTTTTAACCTTCGCAAGGACCGGGTGTAGCCACACTCGATTTAGCTAAAGTGAGAGAGACAGACCCGCCAGCCACCTTTAAGCACGAGTGCTCGTAACGGTGAAACCAGTCTCGCGTAAGCATACGCGTAATGTCGGTCCGGGCCGCTTCATCTCACAATACCGCCGAACCAAAGTATGACATGCTGGTAAGCAGTATAACTTGTATCGCCCACAACTCACTTGTGTTCTACTCGTGCATATAACATCAACGCATAAAACCTAGGCTCTGATACCACACTTGGGGAACATAGTAATTTCAAAAAAATTCCTACACACACGCAAGACCATGGTGATGGCATAGCAACGAGAGGGGAGAGTGTTGTCCACGTACCCTCGTAGACCATAAGCGGAAGCGTTAGCACAACGCGGTTGATGTAGTTGTACGTCTTCACGATCCGACCGATCCAAGTACCGAACGTACGGCACCTCCGAGTTCAGCACACGTTCAGCTCGATGACGATCCCCGGACTCCGATCCAGCAAAGTGTCGGGGATGAGTTCCGTCAGCATGACGGCGTGGTGACGATGATGATGCTCTACCAGTGCAGGGCTTCGCCTAAACTCCGCGACGATATGACCGAGGTGGAATATGGTGGAGGGGGGCATCGCACATGGCTAAGGAACGATCTGTAGATCAACTTGTGTGTCATGGGGTGCCCCCCTGCCCCCGTATATAAAGGAGCAAGGGGAGGAGGGCCGGCCAAGGAGGAGGAGGCGCGCCCAAGGGGGGCAATCCTATTCCAAGTAGGATTCCCCCCTCTTTCCAAGTCCTACTAGGAGAAGGGAAGGAAGGGGAGGAGAAGGAGAAGGAAGGAGAGGGAGGAGAAGAAGGAAAGGGGGGCCGGCCCCCTAGTCCAATTCGGTTTGGGCTACGGGGGCCGCGCGCCCTACCTCCTCTCTTCCACCACTTGGCCCATAAGGCCCGATGCTTCTTCCTCATATTTCCATAACTCCCCGGTACCCCCGAAAATACCCGAATCACTCGGAACCTTTCCGAACTCCGAATATAGTCGTCCAATATATCGATCTTTACGTCTCAACCATTTCGAGACTCCTCGTCATGTCCCCGATCTCATCCGGGACTCCGAACTCCTTCGGTACATCAAAACTCATAAACTCATAATATAACTATCATTGAAACCTTAAGCATGCGGACCCTACGGGTTCGAGAACTATGTAGACATGACCGAAACACGTTCCCGATCAATAACCAATAGCGGGGCCTGGATGCCCATATTGGCTCCCACATATTCTACGAAGATCTTTATCGGTCAAACCGCATAACAACATACGTTGTTCCATTTGTCATCGGTATGTTACTTGCCCGAGATTCAATCGTCGGTATCCAATACCTAGTTCAATATCGTTACCGGCAAGTCTCTTTACTCGTTACGTAATGCATCATTCCGTAACTAACTCATTAGCTACATTGCTTGCAGGGCTTATAGTGATGTGCATTACTGAGAGGGCCCAGAGATACCTCTCCGACAATCGGAGTGACAAAACCTAATCTCGAAATACGCCAACCCAACATGTACCTTCGGAGACACCTGTAGTACTCCTTTATAATCACCCAGTTACGTTGTGACGTTTGGTAGCACCCAAAGTGTTCCTCCGGTAAACGGGAGTTGCATAGTCTCATAGTTACAGGAACATGTATAAGTCATGAAGAAAGCAATAGCAATATACTAAACGATCAACTGCTAGGCTAACGGAATGGGTCATGTCAATCACATCATTCTCCTAATGATGTGATCCCGTTAATCAAATGACAACTCTTTTGTCCATGGCTAGGAAACATAACCATCTTTGATTAGTGAGCTAGTCAAGTAGAGGCATACTAGTGACGTTATGTTTGTCTATGTATTCACACATGTATCATGTTTCCGGTTAATACAATTCTAGCATAAATAATAAACATTTATCATGATATGAGGAAATAAATAATAACTTTATTATTGCCTCTCGGGCATATTTCCTTCAGTGTCGGGCAAGAACCACATCTCACCTCCGCTATCTCCATCTCCTCCTTGTACAACACCCGCCATGGCCTCCGGTGAACAGAAGGAGTTCTCCAGCATTGCAGCTTCCTGGGTTGCCCAACGAGCTAGTCCCACTAGTAGAAAACCACCCATTAGTCCCAGTTCGTAAGGGCCTTTAGTCCCGGTTCAGGAACCGGGACTAATGGGTCGTTACTAATACCTAATCCCATTAGTCCCGGTTCAAACACGAACCAGGACCAATGTGCCTCCACGTGGCCCTGTGCGCCGAGCCCAGTCAGGGGACCTGTCGGTGTCAAAACCGGCGGATCTCGGGTAGGGGGTCCCGAACTGTGCGTCTAGGCGAATGGTAACAGGAGACAAGGGACACGATGTTTTACCCAGGATCGGGCCCTCTCGATGGAGGTAAAATCCTACGTCCTGCTTGATTAATATTGATGATATGGGTCGTACAAGAGTGGATCTACCATGAGATCAAGGAGGCTAAACCCTAGAAGCTAGCCTATGGTATGATTGTTGTAATGTATGTTGTCCTACAGACTAAAGCCCTCTGGTTTATATAGACACCGGAGAGGGCTAGGGTTACACAGAGTCGGTTACAATGGTAGGAGATCTACATATCCGTATCGCCAAGCTTGCCTTCCACGCCAAGGAAAGTCCCATCCGGACACGGGACGGAGTCTTCAATCTTGTATCTTCATAGTCTTGGAGTCCGGCGGACGATGATAGTCCGGCTGTCCGGACACCCCCTAGTCCAGGACTCCCTCAGTAGCCCCTGAACCAGGCTTCAATGATGATAAGTCCGGCGCGCATAATGTTCGGCATTGCAAGGCGGGTTCCTCCTTTGAATAATCCAGAGAAGATCATGAACACCAGGATAGTGTCCGGCTCTGCAAAACAGTTTCCACATTCCACCGTAGAGAGAATAAAATGTACACAAGTTCGATCTGCTGACGTATTCTGCGGCATGACGTCACACCACTACCAAGCCTTTACTTGAATCGTTTTTTATTGTACCACCTCAGCACGTTTAGCGAAGCGGTTTCCTTGGCACGTCTTGTCGAAGCAGAGATCGTGTTCCCCTTATTCCGGGATTCTCATCAATACGGACGTGGGTAACCCAACCGCGCCATTGATGGTGGCGCTTGGGAGATAAGCGAGTTTTACCAGGCTGGTGGGGGACGCATAGTCTTCGCCCGCCTATATATAGGGGATAAGGATTCACCTTTTCACCCACGCCTTCTTCCTCCTTTGCTTATCCACCTCCGCGCACTCGAGCTCCAGCGCCCAAGTTCGCGCATCTCGTCTCAACCTTCTCCGACCATGTCCGGAGCGGGAGGTAAATGGTTGGCTTCCACCGTTAAGGAGGAGCACATCACAAAGCTGCGCAGCGCCGGATACCTTTCCGGCGACATCGCGCACCGGCTGCCCGACGAGGGGCAGCTCATCCCTACCCCCGGGCCCCATGAGAGGGTCGTTTTCCTTCCCCACTTCCTCCACGGACTGGGCTTTCCACTTCACCCCTTTGTCCGGGGCTCATGTTCTAATACGGCCTAGATTTCCATGATCTGGCGCCGAACTTCATCCTCAACATCTCGGCGTTCATCGTCGTGTGCGAGGCCCTCCTCTACATCCGGCCCCACTTCGGCTTGTGGCTCAAGACCTTCAACGTCAAGACGAAGGTAGTGAAGGGCACGCAGGCGGAGTGCGGAGGCGCCATGTTGGTCAAGATGCCCAACGTCCTCTGGTTCGAAGGGTCCTTCGTGGACTCCGTCAAGGGGTGGCAATCGGGGTGGTTCTACATCACCGAGCCGCGCGACCCTACGTGGGCGGCGACCCCCGAGTTCAGATCTGGTATCCCTACGCAGCTCACCTCCTGGAAAGAGAAGGGCTTGTTGTGGGGTAATTCGAAGGAGCTGATGGGACTCCAAGCCTGTATCCAGAAGCTGGTGAACAAGAAGCTCAGGCTTGTTGACGTGGTCCAAGTCATGCTCGTCCGCCGGATTCTCCCATGCCAAGAACGGGCATTCAATCGGTGGGAGTTCAATTCGATACAGCACCAGGCGCTGAGCGGGCTCTTCGACACGACGTACGAAGGCGCCTGGAGGGTGCTGTTTAAGGGCGCCGAAGCCCCCGCATCCACGACGGATGATCGCGGATTTCACTCGCAGCATCCGGCTGACGAGGTAAGTGATTCCACCCCTTTACGGGACACTTATTGTAAATAGATTGATTCTAAGAGGGTTTCAATCTCCCTTTTCCTTTGACAGGAATGGATGAAGAAGGCCGAGCAGCTCATCTTCCCGGCTCCAATGCCATAAGACCCAGTGGATGCCCGTCTAGCGGGGATGCTGGTTCCGGCACCGCATGTGGTGCCGGAGAAGAAGGCCAAGAAGGTGGCCACGGGTACTCGAAAGAGTTCCCGTTATCAGGTGTCCGACGACTCTGAGGCGGACTCCTCCCCCAAAGACGAGGAGGAGGAAGAAGACTCTCTCCAGGAGGAGGGAGAGAGGAAGAGGAAGGTTTCCCCGACAGGGGAGGCCGAAGGGTCCAAGAGGGGGAGAACTATTCCCCCGGACAGCTCTGCCAACACCAACGTTGGCGGCGAAGAGTGGCCTTCAAGGGCCAGGCCTCCGGCGAGATCGTAAGTATCTGGATCCCTGAATGATCTACAATTTCTTTTGTGTCACATAGTGTCCTACTAATGCCGCATACTGCCCGCAGTCCGGCCGATGATGATCTCCCCGCTTCATCGAGCGGATCATTGGCTCCGTCGGATGTGGATTCCCTTCCGACTGCCTCCACCCCCCGCACCGATGAGGACGCCGAGGTGGGATCCCAGAAAGGGACCCATCAGGAGGAGGCTCCGGAGGCGCCGCAAGGCAGCCTCCCGGACTTTGCGCCGGACTCCACGCCGGAACCTGCAGTGGTTCCGGAGTCCGTCAAGCGGCCCCTTCGCAAGAAGGGCAAGACCGTGACGCCGGCGGCCTCCGTCCAACCGGAGGCGCCAGACAACTGCTGGAGGCGCTCAAAGGCGCTTCCATCGAGGAAGAACACCGCACTGTTATGAGTGCGGTGATTCAGAAGGTTCAGCTCGCCAAGAGCAGGCTGACCGAAGCCTGCAGTAGCCTTCTAACAGGCTTTGAGGTAAGAAGTTAAAATTATATAATGTAATACCGCATAGACAGTAGCCCCTGATGCTTGGTTCGGTGTTCGGAAAGAAAAGCCGGACTGAGGATCTAAAAAGATATACGCAGGGTTGCTAATAAATTATGTCAATATGGGTTTGCAGGCTATGCTGCTGACCTCTGCCGCACTGACTGCGGAGGTTGGTGCATTAAAGCAAGATCTCGAGCGGTCCGAGCGAGAGCTCGGCCATGCCAAGAGGCAGCTCGAGGACAAAGAAGGTGAGTAGCACCACTTTGAATTTTTACCTTACAGAAAAGGATTTCGGTTGCAATAAAATTAACAAGGATAATATGGGTACTGCAGGGGCCACAAACAAGGTGGCAGCCCTGAAGGAGGCTGTGTCCGCGGCCGAACGAAATGCGGCCGCGGATCGGGCAGAGCGAGAAAATCAGGAGGCACGGGTGGCGGAGGTGCGGCAAGAGCTCCAGGATCTCATGCAGAAGCATGAGGGTTTGGAGCGCGACTCAAAGACTCGAGAGTCCGAGCTTGCCTCGGCTCTCGAAAGCGCCAAGTCCGCCAAGGCCGAGGCCCGTAAGGCCCTTCAGGAAATTGAGGATATGAAGAAAATAGCGGCGGGTAAGGCAATTTTCATGCAAAGCAAGCATGTTAATGTAAACTACCTGACACTTACCCAAATTCGGAGCTCTCCAGGGGCGTTTGCAGATCTGCCTCGCAGTGTATCCGATGCTGCCGCATTCTACCGTGGCGAGGAGGGGAGCTCAACGGAGAAGGTCTTCTGGTCTCAGTACGCTGAGGCCGGCCATCCGGTGCCCCCAAGCGACCAGCTGAAGCAGCTGGTCGAACTCCACAAGGTAGCTGAGGAGGCCATGAAGGGCCTTATAGTCCGGCTGTGGCCTGGACAGGCCATGCCTGGGAGCTACTTCGGCCTCGTGCGGCGGCTGGTGGATGCGTGCCCCTGGGTGGATGTCATCAAGCGCTCCGCCTGTATTGAAGGTGCTCGTCGGGCCCTTGCCCGCGCAAAGGTGCACTGGGGCGGGCTGGATGCGGAGAGGCTTCTTACTGACCCGCCGCCAGCGGGCAAGGAGTATCGTACGCCCGAAATGTACTATAAGACTGTCCTGAAGGTTGCCCGCAATATTGCGGATGAGTGCCCCAGAGATGTAATTATTGAGTGAAACTCGCTATGTATTATCTTGTGCGCTGAAAACTTTGTCCATATGCGCTACGCAACGCTTGTTTAATTTAAAATATTACCTTCTGTGCGGCCGTTTATAAAATCTGAGAGATGGCAAGTCGTTGGCTTCAGCCCCCAAGCCACGAGTGCTGGGGTGTTCGGGATAAACTTGAGCACTCTTGTTCCCATTTTTGGGTCCATCTAGGGAGGTGCTCAACACAACGAACAAGGCAACCAGACTTATAATGCTTGAACACTCTCACTTAGCCATAGAATTCTATAATTTTAAATTTCGGCGAAGCCCCTAGTATTCGGAAGACCGAATTCGGGGCGCTATCCACGCCTTCATCGGACATTATCCGGTACTTCGCTTGAAGCGGCATAGGTCTTTAGGGACCCGAAAAAACCTCTCGAACAGCGACCAGTCTCTCGCCTTATCATGCCGGTCAGTTTTAGCTTTCTCCACTGAGGTGCTCGCCCAGCTCAACCGGGGCGCAATCGCAGTGGTTCTCCCAGTGCCACCTTAGCCGACAGAACGGAACGTAAGTCACCAAAACGTGGGAGCCGGGCAAACCCAACTATTGACCCAAGACATGATTCGGAGCTGATTCATATAATGCTATAAGTTCGGGGTGCCGCACTTGTGAAAGTGTTCGGACTTATCACACCATAATGCGGGGAACATAAGCCCCTGGTGTATTCGGCCGTACCAAAATATACGGGTGCGAGATGTCATTAATGAACATATGTGTAAAGTAATGCAATAACAGGCAAAAATGTTGTACTATTTATTTAAAGAATTCTGCTATGAGTGCGGAATGATACAAATAGTGCGGTAAGCAAGGGATTGGACTAATCAAACATGTCCCCCTCCAGGGATGGGCTGCGGACTGGTGGATATAATCAAATCTAATGCTCGTAATGGAGACCACCTGAGTGTTTATCACAGTCTTCTTTCTTCCCTGGCTGTTGCATCGTGAATTCGGCGGGTTCACCACCGGACAGGGCCTCTGGTGAACGGAGTCCTGTGTACACAAAGAAATAAAATAATAACAAAAAGGAGTGACACACTTGTGAGCCCCTGGTGTGGTCGAGCCGCACTCTGGGTCTGTTGTGGTCGTGCCCCTTCCCCTAGGCCCATGGTATCTCCAGAGCATAATGATGTACGCGGAGGGTTGGTCTTGCAATTATGCAAGGGCTGGGGTTGGGGCCGCATTGCTACGCGTGCTCGGAACGTGCCAGGTGGTCTTGGTTGATGTTGCTCTGGGCGCGTTTGGCCGTATCCGGCCGTTTAACAACCGGACTCGAAAATTGCCTTAAAAGGCTGCTTTGTACTTCTGCCGCGAGAGCCGCTGTGTGTTCCTCCGTTCGGAGGGAGCGTTCCGTATTTCCGTTGACCGTGATGACTCCACGAGGGCCTGGCATCTTGAGCTTGAGGTATGCGTAATGCGGCACCGCGTTGAACATTGCAAACGCGGTTCGTCCGAGCAGGGCGTGATAGCCGCTGCGGAATGGGACTATGTCGAAGATTAACTCCTCGCTCCGAAAATTGTCCGGGGATCCGAAGACCACTTCTAGTGTGACTGAGCCTGTACAATTGGCCTCAACACCTGGTATGACGCCTTTGAAGGTCGTCTTTGTAGGTTTAATCCTTGAGGGGTCTATGCCCATCTTGCGCACTGTATCCTGATAAAGCAGGTTCAGGCTACTGCCGCCGTCCATCAGGACTCTCGTGAGGTGAAATCCATCGACGATTGGGTCTAAAACCAATGCGGCGAATCCGCCATGGCGGATACTGGTCGGATGATCCCTTCGATCGAAAGTGATCGGGCAAGAGGACCATGGATTGAACTTAGGGGCGACTGGCTCCATCGCATATACGTCCCTTAGTGCACGCTTTCGCTCCCTCTTGGGTATATGGGTTGCGTATATCATGTTCACCGTCCGCACTTGTGGGGGGAAACCCTTCTGTCCTCTATTATTCGGCGGTTGGGTCTCTTCCTCGTCTTCGCTGTGCAGCCCCTTGTCATTGTTTTCGGCAATTAACTTGCCTGCCTGCTTGAATACCCAACAATCTCTGTTGGTGTGATTAGCTGGCTTTTCGGGGGTGCCATGTATCTGGCATAAGCGGTCGAGTATTCGGTCCAGATTGGACGGACCCGGAGTGGTTCTTTTGAATGGCTTCTTCCGCTGACCGGGTTTAGAGCCTCGGAATCCGGTGTTGACTGCCGTATCCTCCTTGTCGTCGCCGTTAATGCGGCGTTTATTTTTGCTTCGACGCGACCTGCCATTGTGGTCCTTGGTATCCGGACTGCCAGAATTTTTACTGAGGTTGTTGCTGGGAGCTAGCCAGCTATCCTCTCCCGCACAGAAGCGGGTCATTAATGATGTGAGGGCTGCCATGGATTTCGGCTTTTCCTATCCTAGGTGCCGGGCTAGCCACTCGTCGCGGATGTTATGTTTGAAGGCTGCGAGGGCCTCTGCATCCGGACAGTCGACGATTTGATTTTTCTTTGTCAAGAACCGTGTCCAGAACTGTCTGGCCGATTCGTCTGGCTCCTGAATTATGTGGCTTAGGTCATCGGCGTCTGGTGGTCGCACATATGTGCCCTGGAAGTTGTCGAGGAATGCGGCTTCCAGGTCTTCCCAACACCCAATTGACTCTGCGGGCAAGCTGTTAAGCCAATGACGAGCTGGTCCTTTAAGCTTGAGTGGGAGATACTTGATGGCGTGGAGATCGTCGCCGCGGGCCATATGGATGTGAAGGAGATAATCTTCGATCCAAACCGCGGGGTCTGTTGTGCCATCGTAGGATTCAATGTTTACGGGTTTAAACCCTTCAGGAATTTGATGATCCATTACTTCGTCAGTGAAGCATAGCGGGTGTGCGGCGCCTCTATATTGAGCAATATCATGATGTAGCTCGAGTGAGCGTTGTCTGCTGTGTTCGGCCCGGCCGGAGTTATTGTATCCGGCGCAACGGTATTCGTCGTGGGTCGTGGGGCGCCCCCATGATCCATAGATGGATCTGGATTGCCTTGCTTTGTCCTCCAATATATCCCGCAAGTCCGGCGCGTTCCCTCTTGGCTTTGTACTTTTGGAGCGAAGCCGGGGTACGGTCTTGGTGGATGGCCTAGATGCCTCTCTGTCGCGACCACGAGGTGGTCGATCGGCCGTATTGTGCGCTGGTGATGAAGGTATGTATGCTTCTTCCTCTAACCGGGGGAGCAACTTGCGTTTTGGGTAGCTTTTGGAGGGGCGTTCGAGTTCGTACTCTTCGGCCGCGAGGACCTCGGTCCATCGATCGGCCAGCAGGTCCTGATCAGCTTGAAGGTGCTGCTGCTTTTTCTTTAGGCTATTTGTCGTGGCGATAAGCCTGCGTTTAAAACGCTCTTGTTCGACGGGATCCTCGGGCACGATGAATTCGTCGTCGTTGAGGCTTGCCTCGTCTTCGGAGGGAGGTATATAATTATCATCCTCGACCTCTTCATCTGCCGCCCTCTCGTGAGGGCTTGCTTCTGCATCCTCCTGCGCTGAATCTTGCTGGAGGTGATTGTCTTCGGCACTTTCTGGGGTATTATTATCTCCTGTGCCTGAATCTCCATTCTTGCTGTGGCGGGATTTAGAGTGGCGCCGCTGACGTCGGCGCTTGGGCTGTTTCTTTAAGGAATCTGCCTCCGCTGCTTCTTCGTCGTCCCCCTCTTTTGGGGTGTCCACCATGTATATGTCATATGACGAGGTGGTCTTCCAGTGCCCTGTAGGCGCTGGTTCTTGTTCGTCTCCGACATCATCGTTCATACCGTCGATGTCCTCGGAGTCGTAATCTAGCATGTCTGTTAGATCGTCGACAGTGGCTACAAAGTGGGTGGTGGGTGGGATTTGAATTTCTTCGTCGTCCGTATCCCAACCGTCCTGGCCATAGTCCGGCCAGGTCTCTCCGGATAGCGAGAGATGTTTTAGCGAATTTAGGATGTCGCCAAAGGGCGAGTGTTGGAAGATGTCCGCGGCGGTGAATTCCATGACCGGCGCCCAATCAGATTTGATTGGCAGGGGCGCAGGAGGTCCGGAGTCCGCCAGGGAGTCCAGCACCTCGGAGTCACGAGCTTCGCAAGGGACAAGGTTAGTGTTCGGCTCCATCACCGTGGAAGTTGCAGCCCCCGAGGCGGTGTCCAGCCACCGGTCCTCGATCTGGGCGATCGGCTCCGGACTAAGGGCCGGAGCGGATTCTTGTGCGGCCACCAAGGCGCTGTCCGGCGGCAGAGCTAGATCATGCCCATCGTGACAGTGCGGCATGCTCGGCTGTGGCTCGAGCCCGTCGAAGATCAAGTCCCCACGGATGTCGGCCGTGAAGTTTAGGCTTCCGAACCTGACCTGACGGGCAGGGGCGTAGCTTTCGATCTGCTCCAGATGGCCAAGTGAATTAGCCCGCAGTGCGAAGCCGCCGAATACGAAGATCTGTCCGGGGAGAAAAGTCTCACCCTGGACAGCGTTATTGATTGAAGAAGCCATCGAGCCTATCGGTGACGACACAGAGGAACTCTCAATGAAAGCACCAATGTCGGTGTCAAAACCGGCGGATCTCGGGTAGGGGGTCCCGAACTGTGCGTCTAGGCGGATGGTAACAGGAGACAAGGGACACGATGTTTTACCCAGGTTCGGGCCCTCTCGATGGAGGTAAAACCCTACGTCCTGCTTGATTAATATTGATGATATGGGTAGTACAAGAGTGGATCTACCACGAGATCAAGGAGGCTAAACCCTAGAAGCTAGCCTATGGTATGATTGTTGTAATGTATGTTGTCCTACGGACTAAAGCCCTCCGGTTTATATAGACACCGGAGAGGGCTAGGGTTACACAGAGTCGGTTACAATGGTAGGAGATCTACATATCCGTATCGCCAAGCTTGCCTTCCACGCCAAGGAAAGTCCCATCCGGACACGGGACGGAGTCTTCAATCTTGTGTCTTCGTAGTCTTGGAGTCCGGCGGACGATGATAGTCCGGCTGTCCGGACACCCCCTAGTCCAGGACTCCCTCAGGGCCTTTGGTCCCGGTTGGTGGCTCCAACCGGGACCAAAAGGCATCCACGCGTCTGCATTCCAGTGGCTGGGGGTTTTGTTTTTTTTTTTGAAAGGAGGGGGGTTGGGGGTTTTGGGGGGTTAATTTAGGTGTTTCGTATATTGTGTTAGCTAGCTAATTAATAGAGAGAAGTGTCCTCTCTTATGTCCGTGCTTGGTCGACGCTACGTAGTATATATACATAAGTGATCGAGAGAACCATTCAGTACAGAAGTTCGTCATGCATACCGAGAGAAGTGATCGATCGACCTCTCCTTCTCCGAGAGATTGGTCGAACAACAAGTTTTGTACTGGCTACATACATGTACAATATGTATAAGATCTCTTAATTACAAACCCCTAGCATTTGAAATCAACTTCCACATGGTATTCTCCGGCTTTACTGATGACGTGTTCAAGAAAGAATCCCGCCAATTCCTCTTGAATTGCTTTCATGCGATCTGGTGGTAGGAGTTCATCCCGCATCTGCCACGTCTAATTAATTTGAAGAAGGGGGTTAATTAATACATATATATGAATGAAACTCAACTGAAATGATGGTGTAATAAAATTAAATTGTGAATATTATTGCTTACGCACTTCATATTGTCTTCTAGAGTAGCCCCGCTTGTTTTTCAAAGTCGCGTTGTGGATGAATTCGCACACGTAGTATCCACAGAAATCATTCCCTTCCTCCTGCCACAAGCACTTTACGAGAAATAGAGGTCAATCAAACTGATAATGAAGCATTATAAATGGCATTGATGAAAGTATAGCTATAGAATCAACGGGAGATGCGCGCAACTAGTTAGCCAGTAGTACTTACTTTCGGGTATACATATCGCAGCTCCTTCGGCAGTCTCGGAGCTTGTGCGGTGAACTGTTTCCAAACCCTGCAAGACAAAGAAAATAATTATTATTACTTGAGATATCAGGAAATGAACAAAAAGTTGCCGATATGGTGCGATAATGATCGATTGAACTTACTTGCTGAGCATTTCAGTCATGTCCGCATAGTTGCTGGGATCTTTCCGCCTGGAGTCTAAGACGGTTACTAGTCCACGCTCAAGCTTAATCTCCAGAAGAATATAGTGGTACCTGCACACGCATGCATAACTCATCAATTACATTAACCTCTCGCTCGAGTAATAAGGGAAACCGAATATTCACACGACAGTAACACTCACGGGCCGTTGTAAGGAAAGAGTATGGTATCTTTGTTTTGATTTTTGATCAACGATTGTAGCAAGTTGTCCTCGGCCTCTTCGAAATTCTTTTCAACCAGAAATACATCTATGATATTTGTGTTAATGAACCCAATATCATAGATTTCATTTTTTTGCACTCGACGATCTTCAATCTGCATAATATATTGAGGATAATTAATTATAAATACATGCAATGAAAGAGCCGAGCTATATATAGAGACTTAATGATAGAAATAGTACTTACAGGCAGTAGCAAAAGACCATTAATTTATCGAGGGCCTTTTGATTGAAGAACTCGAAGAACTCTTCAAATGGAACACACAACAGATCATTTGAAACGAGGTCGTGCTCCTCTTTAATGTTTAGATACAAACTGTTCGTCCCCTCAGACTCTGTGCAGGTTTTCATGTACCAACTATGGAATCTTCGCATCATTGTTGTCAGAGATTTTTCATCTTTGACGAGAGGCTTCCCGTACTCGTATCTGAATACGTCCACCTCCAAGAAATCAGGAAGTGCATCGTCAGGCAGGTAATCTTCAAGATTGCCATAACTGGCCACTGTCCCCGGAGGATTAGACACATTGAGCGGGGGGCACGATTGTTGTGCTTGTTCGCCGAGTTGGGCAATTTTTTTCCCCTTTGCTCGTTGTTCTTTTGACCTTTTATCATTGACAGTAGTTCCCGACCGCTTGGCTTGGAGATATGTCTATTCAGTAATGCGCTCATAGTTGGTTCTCGGCGGAGACTTTGGTGGTTTCCTCAGGGCATCGAGAGTGCGCTTTGCTTTCACCGGATCTACCTTCTCCTCCGGAGGTGGATTTCTCTTTGCTTTCACCCCTTCAAAGAACTCCTTCACGTGGGCCTGCACGATCGTATTATTTTCCTCCTTGGTCCTCTCGTATGGTAACTTCTCTAGAGGCTTTAGAGGTGGACCGTATCTGTATTGCCTCTCTCTTCTTGTGCTGCTAGACGCCGGAGCAGACAGAGCGACTGCGGCGTCTGTCTTCTTTCGTGCTTGCTTACGAGGTGGAGGAGAAGGACTACGACGCGCTGGAGCAGCCGGGGCGGCGGCGGGTCTCTTCTGCCCTTGCTGGCGAGGCGGAGAAGGAGGAGGCGGAGTGCCGCCACGCGCCGGAGAAGGAGGCGGAGTGCATCCACGCGTGCCCTGATCGTCACTCGCCGGAGGAGGAGGCGGTGAAGGAGGCAGAGTGCCGCCACGCGTGCCCTAATCGTCACTCGCCGGAGGAGGCGGTGGAGGAGGCGGAGTGCCCTGACTCGCCGGAGGAGGTGGTGGAGGAGGCGGAGTGCCCTGACTCGCCGGAGGAGGAGGAGGAGGCGGAGGCGTCCAGTTCAGAAGGTTGATGACCTCCTTCCGCCATAGGCATGGAGTCTTCAGAGCAGAACCCAGCCTAGTCTCCCCTTCACCGGTAGGGTGCTCAAGCGCGAGGTCCTCAAATCCCTCCGTTATTTCATCCACCATCACCTTAGCAAATCCTTCTGGAATCGGCTGGCAGTGATAAGTTGTGCCGGGTCCACTAGGATAAACTTGGCCAACAGCCGCCTTGACCTTGAAATTCATCCATCGCACCATAATGTGGCAATTTTGAGACTCCGTGATACCATCCACGGGATAGCTGGCAGGAGCCGTCAAGACATGCTCCGGCTGAAGCAGCTCGGTGGAAGCCACGCTGCTTCTCCGCTGAGATGGCGGGGTAGCTTCGGGGGAAGCTTCGGCATGTTGTTTGTTGCAATCTGCTGCTTCTCGTTCCTCTTCTCGATCCTCTAGCCCCATTACCCTTCCAAGCAGTGCCTGCATTTGGTCCTGCTCCAGTTTCTTCCTCCTCTCGTGGGTTTTGTAACCCCCTGTGTCCGGAAAACCAACCTTCCACGGAATGGAGCCTGGCGTGCCTCGTGTCCGTCCAGGGTGCTCGGGATTCCCAAGGGCCATTGTGAGCTCGTCCTTCTCCCTGTTTGGAAGGAACGTCCCTCGCTGCGCCGCATCGATATAGTGTCGAAGGTTCTTGACTGGTGTTTGCAGTTGCTCGTCCGTCCACTGACACTTCCCTGTTACAGGGTCCAAGGTTCCGCCGGCCCCGAAGAACCAAGTCCGGCAACGGTCTGGCCAGCGCATTGTTTCTGGTTCGATCCCTTTTTCAAGCAGATCATGCTCAGCCTTGGACCACTTAGGCCGGGTGTCGGTGTCAAAACCAGCGGATCTCGGGTAGGGGGTCCCGAACTATGCGTCTAGGCGGATGGTAACAGGAGACAAGGGACACGATGTTTTTACCCAGGTTCGGGCCCTCTCGATGGAGGTAAAACCCTACTCCTGCTTGATTGATATTGATGATATGGGTAGTACAAGAGTGGATCTACCATGAGATCAAGGAGGCTAAACCCTAGAAGCTAGCCTATGGTATGATTGTTGTAATGGTTGTTGTCCTACGGACTAAAACCCTCCGGTTTATATAGACACCGGGGAGGGCTAGGGTTACACAGAGTCGGTTACAATGGTAGGAGATCTACATATTTGTATTGCCAAGCTTGCCTTCCACGCCAAGGAAAGTCCCATCCGGACACGGGACGAAGTCTTCAATCTTGTATCTTCATAGTCTTGGAGTCCGGCTGACGATGATAGTCCGGCTATCCGGACACCCCCTAGTCCAGGACTCCCTCAGTAGCCCCTGAACCAGGCTTCAATGACGATGAGTCCGGCGCGCATATTGTTCGACATTGCAAGGCGGGTTCCTCCTCCGAATAATTCATAGAAGATTTTGAACACCAGGATAGTGTCCGGCTCTGCAAAATAATTTCCACATTCCACCGTAGAGAGAATATTGTGTACACAAGTTCAATCCGCTGACGTATTTTGTGGCATGACGTCACACCACCACCAAGCCTTTACTTGAATCATTTTTTATTATACCACCTCAGCGCGTTTAGCAAAGCGGTTTCCTTGGTACGTCTTGTCGAAGCAGAGATTGTGTTCCCCTTATTCCAGGAGTCCCAACAATACGGACGTGGGTAACCCAACCGTGCCCGTCGCCACGCCCCCTCTATGGAAGGCGAGTCCCAAATGGTCATAGAGACGGCTCTTGGTATTCTCCCTCTTTATAATGGGACCAAGGCCCGTTTCTTTTCTTCAATCCTCCATCGAATCTTCTCCTTGCCCCAAGTTCCAACACCCAAAGCCCCAGATTCGAGCGCTTCGGACCTTCAACAATGTCCGGCTCCGACCTTCCGGGCTGGTGGATGCCCTCCTCCATCACGGAGGAGGACGTGCTAAAGCTGCGAGAGGCCAAGTACCTGTCTTACGAGATTTCGCACAGGTTGCCCGCCGAAGGGCAGGCCATCCCCACCCCCGAGCCCGGCGAGTACGTCGTTTTTGTATCCCACCTCCGTCGGGGTTTAGGCTTCCTGATGGATCCTTTTGTGAGAGGGCTCATGTTTTACTATGGGTTGGAATTCCACGACTTGGCTCCGGAGTCCATCCTCCATATTTCTGCATTTATTGTCGTCTGCGAAGCCTTCCTCCGCGTCACCCCCCACTTCGGCCTGTGGCTGAAGACCTTCAATGTGGAGCCGAAGATGATCGAGGGGCGTCAAGCAGAGTGCGGCGGGGCGGCCGTAAGCAGGAGGGCCGATGCCCTGTGGCCCGAGGGCTCCTTCCAAGAGGAGCTCAGCTTGTGGCAATAGGAGTGGTTCTATATTACCGCTCCGAAGGGCAGCAGGCAGAAGCCGCCGCCCGTATTCTACTCGGGACCTCCACGACGGTTGATGTCGTGGGTCAACCAAGGGCTCAACTAGGGGCCATCAAAGGACGTGCCCCTATTGCAGGGCCGGATTCGAGACCTCCAAGCGAGGGAGATCGATCTGGTCGTGGTGATGCAGGTTATGCTGATTAGGCGTCTCCTGCCCTACAAATGCCGTCCTCTCCAGCTATGGGAGTTTAATCCAGAGGGACCACAGATTCTCCAACACTTCATGGGTACGACACCTGTGGAGATGTACAAATTGTTCTTCGGATCATGGGAGGTGTGTCCGAAATTGACCGAGGACGCCGGCCTAAGCTGCAATCTCCCGGATACTCAAGTAAGTAGCTCGGTGTTCGGACATACCATTTGTTTGCCATTCTACAATTCGCCTTTTAACCCGTTGTCCTTTAACAGGAGTGGATAGCGCAAGCAAAGCTGATACGGTGTCCGGCCCCCCTCCCAGAGACCGCGCCGAATCCCGTGCTGGTCAGGATGCTGGAGGTTGCGCCTTCAGAAGAAGGCGAAGGGGAAAATAGAGGAGCTACCGCCTCGCCCAAGGAGGCTCTTGAAAAAGGGGGGATCGAGAATCCCTCCCTCCAAGGGGAGAAGAGGACCGCCTCCGAAGACCCGGAGGCCAAAGCCCCTAAGCGAGGGAAGAAATCTTCACCAGAGGGTCCTGCGTCCGGGGAGGCCCCGGCCGCACAATCTCCCCTAAAGAATCAGCCCTCCAGCGAGCCGTAAGTAGAGAAAATGGAGTTTGATAATAAGAGACATCCCTATTTGTGCTTCTAAGGATAACTGAAGTTTTTACATTGTAGTTCGGATCTCCGACCTTCTCAGATGAGCTCGTCTTCGGGGGACCTTCGTCCGGAGATGGTGGAGAGCGAGACGCCTCCGTCCGCTGCGCCATCGGATAGGGTGGACGAGCCTGAAGTGTCATCACAGAGGGTATCCCCGAGCCCGGCAGAGCCGAAGAGTTCGGCGCCGACTAGTGTTCGGCCGGGGGAGCTGAAGGATCTGCTTGAGAGGGCGTCCATCTCAGAAGATCACCATGCATTGATGAGTATGGTGATTGGAAGGATTTCGTCCGCCGAAAGCGGATTGCGTAATGCCGTCAGGAGTTTGCTGGCGGGGTTTGAGGTACGTAAAAATGACACACCTTTTTGACAGTTTTGCACATAAAGTGCGCCCTGTATAGATAGTAGCCCCTAAGACTCGGTAGGTTGTCGAAAGCGACAGCGTGCCGAGGATCAAAATCGCAGGTATTAACTGTTGCCTTTCCTAAGCAGGTGGCGGATAGACCGGGGGCCAGGCAGACTGATAGAGTTGCTGAACTAAAGCGGCAGCTCGACGTTGCGGATGCGGACATCGCGCTAGTCAACAAGCGACTTGACGAGTTGCGAGGTAAGTTTTTTCTCCGTGGTCACCTAGTAAGGGAGCCGAAGCCCACCTCTTACAATATGTGTGCTTGACGCAGATGGTGCCGCTGCTGTGGAGAGCCTTCGGGCAGAACTTGCTCAAGCCAAGGAGCAAGCCAGAAGGAGTGATGCGGCTGCCTCGAGGGCGGCCGAGGAGTTAAAAGCCAAAAGGGCTGCACACTGCCGAAGCAGGGAGGAGATGGCCTAAATGGCCTTGAAGTTAAAAGATGCTACCGACCGCAAGGGGGTTCTTGAAAAGGAGCGCCTAGCGGAGCGAGAAGACCTGGGAAAGGCCACCGCCGAAGCCAAGGATGCCCGTTCTGTGATGCGGGCTATAAAGGAGGAGCTACACCAGGCCGGAGATATTGTGGTTGGCAAGCCCTTTCTGCTGCGCCGAAAGTTTACGGATCCAAAGTACGCTCAGCTTGGCCAGCTGTGGGGTCTGGAGGATCCTTATATGGACTTAGCAGCGAGGGCGGCGGATGCCGTTGTGCACTTCCGAAGCCAGAAGGATCACAAGACGGAAGAGCTGTTTTGGTCTCAATTCCATAGTCCGGAGCGTTCACTTCCGCTGAACGACCGGTTGGCCGAGTGGGCTGAGCTGAATAGGTTGTCCGGGCTTGCCATGACGGATATCGTGACTCATGTCTGGCCGGATAAGCCCAAGCCGAAGAGCTATTTTGGCTTATTGCAGCAATTTCTTGGGGCGGTGGCGCATATCAAGGCGATGAAGCGGTCGGCTTGCATAGAGGGTGCACGGATGGCCCTCGCCCGTGTGAAGACACATTGGACAGAGATGGATGCCACCGCTGTTGCGACCCAGGGTTCGGACGAGAGCCGGTTACCCGCCGAGCACTATTTTGGGGAAGTTCTGTGTGGTGCTCGTGTAATAGAGTCGCAGTGCTCAAAAAATGTCACATTCAAATGAATGTTTTATTTTGTAAAACAATGTTTATGATGTAGGCGCTTTTTATACTTGTGCGTTCAAGTATTGAAATATCTCCTGTGCGGCCGTTTATGTATACGTGTGTATAACCTGAAAGATGGCAGTCGTCGGCTTCAGCCCCCACGCACAAGGTGCGGGGGTGTTCGCAAAAATAGCGCATTTTCACACTTAATCCGACGTCTCGGTCCTATGAAGGAGGTGGTAGCGTAGCAAACGAGGCAACCGTACTATAATGCTTTATCACTTTCACTTAGCCATGGGAGTTCGAGGATGGGGCTACGATATAGCCCCTGGGGGCACCGCGCTCTCCGAATTCGGGGCGCGTATGTGCCTGACCGGGAAACGGTCCTTCGTCAAAGCGGAGGAATTCTAAACATTCCGGTGGTCGATCGAGTGGTTGACCAGTCTCTCGCTGTATCATGACAGTCAGTTTTCGGCTTTCTCTACTAAGGTGCTCGCCCAGCCGAACTGGGGCACAATCGCAGTAGTTCTCCTGGTTCCGCGTTAGCCGATGATACGGAACGTAAGGCAGCAAAACACAGGAGCCGGGCAAACCCAACATTTGACCAAAGACATGATTCGGAGATGATGCATATAAGGCCTAACTCGAGACGCCGAACACTCCCTAAGGTGTTCGGTCTTTATAATAACGGGCAGAACAATGCCCTAAGCCCCTAGTGTCCAGGTACGGGCAAGGTCCTCTGACGCGGCCGATGCCAAAACGTCAGTCTCCTCTCTGGTTATCATGAGAAACCAGGGGATTATAGCAACAAGAGACAGTAAAAAAGGTTTACGCAGGGTCTTAATCTGAAAAGAATCCTTGCAACGGGTCCCTACTGCACGTCTGTGCCTGTGTCTCTGTTGTGCCGTATCCTAGACGGGTGTGCATGTTGTTCATCTGTAAAAAGAGAGGAACTTAGTTTGAAAGGAAATCGTGCGAAAAGTGCATTAAAAATCGAAATATTAATGAATGAATAAGGCTGAGCCTATATTAGCTCATTATTGCTTATAAGCACAGCCCCTTGTGAAGGGGTGTGCGGCTAGGGAGCCCCTAGCTTATTTATGCCGGACTCGTCTAGCCGTGTTCGGGGTCTTTGAACGACCTTTTAATGAAATGATGCCACGTGGACCGGGCATTTTAAGTGTAAGAGACGCGTAATGTGGTATTGCGTTAAAGCGGACAAAAGCTTCACGTCCCAATAGTGCTTGATAGCTACTTTTAAATGGGGCGACATGAAAGATTAGCTTTTTGCGTCAGAAGTTGTCGGGTGACCCGAACACAACTTCTAGTAGTAAGGAGCCTGTGCACTTGGCGTAAGGGCATGGCGTCACTCCTTTGAAGGAAGTGCGGCTATGTCGAATTTAGTAAGGTCTATCCCCAACTTGCGGATTGTGTCCGGATATAGCAGGTTTAAATCGCTGCTGCCGTCCATTAGGACTTGTGTAAATTGTAGTCCGTCGATTATAGGATCTAATATCAGAGCAGTCCATCCTGCGTTTCGAATACTTCTGGAATAATCCAGGTGGTCGAAAGTGATTGGTTTTGACATCCAATCTCGAGGTTCCGCTGGGGTGGACCGTGCGACACCTACCTTAGCGGGTGCCGCATTATTTTTCCGTACTATCACATGAAGTGAGTTTACTGTTTTGACTTCTTGTGGGAAAGTCTTTTGTTTTCCTGTGCTCTGCTGGTGGGGTTCTTCATCGTCCTCGCTTGGCGCGTCGAGCCCCTTGTGTTCGGCGTTGAGTCGGCCGGACTGTTTGAAAACCCAACAATCTCGGTGGGTGTGGTTTGCAGGCCTTCCGGAGGTACTGTGGATTTGACATATCCGATCCAAAATTTTGTTTAAGTTGGATAGCTCATCACTGTTGTCCTTAAGAGGCAGTGTTTTATTGTTTGGCCGCGAGCTTTTGAATCCGGCGTTGACCGCCGTGTTCTTTGGGCTTTTTTCTTTATTCCGGCGCTGATCCTTTCTGCGCCGTGATTTTCCGTTTCCATCTCTGATCTCGGATGTACTCGGGTCGCTGGTGCTGCATCTTGCTAGCCAGCTGTCTTCCCCCGCGCAAAAGCGGGTCATGAGGCTTGTTAGCGCGGACATTGTCCTCGGCTTCTCTTGGCCGAGGTGTCTGGCAAGCCATTCGTCTCGGACGTTGTGTTTAAAAGCTGCTAAGGCTTCGGCGTCCGGACAGTCGACTATTTGGTTTTTTTGGTAAGGAACCTGTTCCAGAATTTGCGCGCTGACTCTCCGGGCTGTTGAGTTATATGACTTAGATCGTCTGCATCCGGAGGGCGGACATAAGTCCCTTGAAAATTTGCTCTAAACGCGTCCTCGAGCTCTTCCCAACTTCCAACAGTGTTTTCTGGGAGGCTTTTGAGCCAATGCCAAGCTGGCCCTTTGAGCTTGAGGGGTAGATATTTTATGGCGTGGAGATCATCTCCTCTAGCCATGTGTATGTGTAGTATGTAATCCTCTATCCAGACTCCAGGGTTTGTTGTTCCGTCGTATGCCTCTATGTTTATGGGTTTGAACCCTGCTGGAAATTCATGATCCAGCACCTCATCGGTGAAACATAGTGGGTGTGCGGCGCCCCTGTATTTGGGTGTGCCGCTGTCTTCGAACACTTGGCGTGTTGTGTTGCTTCCTGGGGCCCTCTTTTTTGGCTCGTAAATGGACCTGACCGGGCCATCTGTTTTCCGAGGATCATGAGTCGGCTTGTGTGCGGCGCCGCTTGTCGCTTTTGGCCTATCATCTGGTCGTCTATCCGACCAAGCGGCCTCTTTGCTTTTTGACTGTGGGGGCTCTATGGCCTCCTCATCGAATTCAGGCAGCAGCTTGCACTTCGGGTAGCTCTTGGTTTGGTGGCCATTTCCATATTTGTCCGCGGTCTTGACTACTTTGCTCCACCTCATTCTGAGTATGTCTTCCGCTGTTTTGAGCTTCCGTTTTTCCTTCTTCAGACTTCTTGCAGTGGCGACGAGTCTTTTGTGAAGGTTCTTATGCTCCGGTGGTGTGTCCGGCGTGAGGTCGTCTGGACTGTTGGTTTCCCCGGGCATGGATTGATTATCCGATTCGTCCTATTCGGACAGTTGCTTGGTTGCATGTTCGTCGCCCACTGGTTTGCCCTGCTCTATTGCTGGGTCATTAGGAGTGCTGTTTTTATCGAGGCGGGACTTAGGGCGGCGTCTGCGTCGCCGTTTTGGTTGTTTGTCGGCGGGATTATCCTTTGCCGCGCCCTGTTGTTCCTCGTTATCGCTTCCTTTTGGGGTGTCCACCATATATACGTCATGGGTTGGGGTGGCCTTCCAGTGCTCGGTGAGCGCTGGTTCTTGATCGTCTCCGGCATCGTCGTCCATACCGTCGATGTCTTCGGAGTCGTAGTCTAGCATGTCGGTTAGATCGTCGACAGTGGCTACAAAGTGGGTGGAGGGTGGGCTTTGAATTTCTTCGTCGTCCGCATCCCAACCATCCTGGCCGTAGTCCGGCCAGGGCTCTCTGGATAGCGAGAGATGCTTTAGCGAATTTAGGATGTCGCCAAAGGGTGAGTGTTGAAAGATGTCCGCGGCAGTGAACTCCATGATCGGCGCCCAATCGGATTCGATTGGCAGGGGCGCAGGAGGCTCGGAGTCCGGCAGGGAGTCCGGCACCTCAGAGTCACGAGCTTTATAGGGGACAAGGTCAGTGTTCGGCTCCATCGCCATGGAAGTTGCAGCTCCCGAGGCGGTGTCCAGCCACCCGTCCTCGATCTGCGCGATCAGCTCCGAACTATGGGTCAGAGCGAATTCGTGTGCGGCCTCCAAAGTACTGTCTGGCGGTAGAGTTAGATCATGCCCATCGTGACAGTGCGGCGCGCTCGGCTGTGGCTCGGATCCATCGAAGATCAAGTCTCCGCGGATGTCTGCCGTGAAGTTTAGGCTTCCAAACCTGACCTGATGGCCAGGGGCGTAGCTTTCGATCTGCTCCAGATGGCCAAGCGAATTGGCCCGCAGCGCGAAGCCACCGAATACGAAGATTTGTCCGGGGAGAAAAGTCTCACCCTGGACAGCGTCGTTGTTAATTGGAGAAGCCATCAAGCCTATCGGTGACGACACAGAGGAACTCTCAATGAAAGCACCAATGTCGGTGTAAAAACCGGCGGATCTCGGGTAGGGGGTCCCGAACTATGCGTCTAGGCGGATGGTAACAAGAGGCAAGGGGCACGATGTTTATACCCAGGTTCGGGCCCTCTCGATGGAGGTAAAACCCTACTCCTGCTTGATTGATATTCATGATATGGGTAGTACAAGAGTGGATCTACCACGAGATCAAGGAGGCTAAACCCTAGAAGCTAGCCTATGGTATGATTGTTGTAATGGTTGTTGTCCTACAGACTAAAACCCTCCGGTTTATATAGACACCGGGGAGGGCTAGGGTTACACAGAGTCGGTTACAATGGTAGGAGATCTACATATCCGTATTGCCAAGCTTGCCTTCCACGCCAAGGAAAGTCCCATCCGGACACGGGACGAAGTCTTCAATCTTGTATCTTCATAGTCTTGGAGTCCGGCTGACGATGATAGTCCGGCTATCCGGACACCCCCTAGTCCAGGACTCCCTCACCGGGCTTTGAGGTAGCCACCTGACCCCGTGCGATGGTGAAGCTTCTTCTTCGCAGCATTTTTCTTGTTTGTCTCCGACATCTTCTTACTATTTTCCGATGTCTTGTGGGCTACAAATGCGGGCCAGTGATCTTTGATCTTCTCATATTTGCCGATGAATTCTGGTGTCTTTTTTTCTCGACAAACTGGTTCAGCTCTTTCCTCCACCTCCTCATTAGGCTTGCCGTCTTCTTAAGAGCACAAGACCTGATTAATTGCTCTTTAACTGGCTTCTCCGGATCCTCCTCTGGCGGTAGGGTGAAATTTGCCTTCAGCTCAGTCCAAAGATCTTCTTTCTGCATATCATTGACATAAGACACCTCATGGTCTTCATCCTTAGCAGGCTTATACCATTGCTGGATGCTGATCGGGATCTTGTCCCTAACAAGAACCCCGCACTGAGCAGAAAATGCCTTCCTTGTCCGGATGGGTTCAATCGGTTCGCCGTCGGGCGCGATTTCTATGATCTCAAACTTTTCATCCGAGCTCAACTTTTTCTTTGGGCCTCGTCTCCTTACCGAAGTTGTGCTCGATCCGGAGGGCTAGAAATTATAAGGAAGAAAGACGACAGTAATTAATATGTGTACATATACCAAAACAATGGATGCATCAATTAACTAGTCAGCACGGGCTTAACTAATATATATATACCTGGCCGGACTCGGTTCGGTGACCGGAGCAGTCAGCACGGTCTCCTTCTTGTACCTCCATTGTGTCACCGGAGGCATCATGAACTTACTCCTCCTCTTGTACCGGCATTAATGGGTCGAAGCCATCATAAACATAGCCCTCTTCTTCATCCAGTCCTTCCAGCTGACCATTGGTGTCGATGAGAAATGACGCAACATCATCACTTCCATTTGCGATTATGTCCCCCAACATCGCTTCTGTTTCTTCGTCTCGGGAGTGCTCCATAGTTTCTGCAAATATTTACAACAAGTCAATTTATTATTCAAACATGGTATAGATGGATATATATATATATATATACATATATATATTAGTGAAAACGTAGAACTAGCTAGCTAATCACAATAAGGAATCATGTTAGTGGCCTCGACGCTACTTCTCTAGGGTTTGGGGTCGCCTCGACACAACGCTTCAAGGGTTTGGGGTGGCCTCGACGACAACGCTCTTTTAACTTGATAAATTTGGGTGGCCTCGAGAGAGTTAATTTGTCGGGTAGGGGCGCGGCGGGAGGGGGTAGGAGACCAACATCGTTTTCTCTCTAGGGTTTGGGTGTCCTCGAGAGTTATCGGGGAGGGGGTATCGGTACCGGTACCACACCCTAGCTCGTGTTGAAGTTTCTTCTTTCTCCTCTATTCCTTTCTTTCTTCTTCTCCTCTTCTTTTTCTTCTTCTCCCTCGAGAAAGGAAAATAATTAAGGAAAAGGAAGAAAAGAGAAAGAAGGAAGAAGAAAAAAAAGAAGAAAAAAAGGAGGAGAAGAAGAAAGGAATAGAGGAGAAAGAAGAAAAAATAGAATTTCTTCTTTCTCCTCTATTCCTTTCTTTCTCCTCTATTCCTTTCTTCTTCTCCTCTTCTTTTTCTTCTTTTTTCCTCTTCTTATTTATTTCTCCTCTTCTTCCTCTCCTCTTTTTCTCCTTTCTTCCTATTCTTATTTTCCTTTTTCCTCTCATTCTTTTAGTATTGCTTGTTTAAAAAAATGTTCAAATAGAAAATTTCGAAAAAAAACAAAGGTTTTGCCTAATGCATTGTTCATATGAATATACAAACATTTGCATATTATACAATAATTAATATCACCAAAAAAATCTATGAACAGAAAAAAAAACCTAACTTTTCTAAAAATCTATCTTTTGCATATATGAAAACATTAATACACATATGAACAATAAATACATATATGAACAAAAACATGCTCTGAACATTTTTTGAACATTACATACACATAGCCACATACATACACATATACATTATATATATATATATGAACAAAAAAACTAAACTAATAAAAATGAAAAAAAACAGAGCCACATATACATATATAGCCACATGCATACACATATATATATACATTGAACAAAAAATTAAACTAATAAAAATGAAAAAAACAGAGCCGGTGCGGCGCGGCGGCTCACAGCGGCGGCGGCGCGCGGGGGCGGGCGACGGCGACGGGGCAGGGGCTCGGGGCGCGGCGCGCGGGGGCGGGCGACGGCAACGGGGCAACCTGGCGGCGACGACGGCGGGCGCGGGCTCGGGGAGGACGGCGCGGGCTCGGGGAGGCCGACGCGGGCTCGGGGAGGTCGGCGACGACGACGGGCGCGGGCGAGGGCGACGGCGACGGCGGGGGCGGCGGGCGGCGTCGGGGCAGCCTGGCGGCGTCGATGTGCTCGGCGTCGTCGGGGGGCAACGGGTGGCGATGAACTCTGCAAAACTGCGAAGTGCTACTTATATACAAGGAGCATTGGTCACAGTTGGTGGCACCAACCGGGACTAATGCCCCCTTTAGTCCCGGTTGGTGCCACCAACCGGGACCAAAGGCCTCTTTTCGGCAGACCAAAGGGCGGGAAGCTGCGGCCTTTAGTCCCGGTTGGTGGCACCAATCGGGACCAATGCCCCCCCCTTTAGTCCCGGTTGGTGCCACCAACCGAGACCAAAGGCCCTTGTGCTGCCCGCATCGGGGCCAAAGTTTAGTCCCACCTCGCTAGTTGAGAGGGGCACGCAGTGGTTTATAAGCCCCACTGCCGCACTCCTCTCGAGCTCCTCTCCATTGTAGGCTTACGGGCCTACTAGCTACTGCTTTGCCTGATGGGCCTTCTGGGCCTTCTGCGGGCCTGAATCCTGGCCCAAAGTAGGGATTCAAGTCGTATTCAGGCCGTGTTGGCCCAGTAGGTGGCTTTTTTTTGTTTTTTTGTTTTCTTTACTTATTGTTGCTATTTTTATTTTTTTCCAGTTTTTTGTCTTGTTTTCTGCATTATTTATTTTCTTTTGTTTTTTGCTTTATTTTTTAATTCTTTTTTCTTTTAGTTTTAGGAAAATTATAAACTTTCTGTTAGTGCCATTACTTTTCAAATTTGAAAACACTTTTTTTTGTTTTCTTTCTTGCTTTATTTATTTTATTTTGTTTCTACTTACAACAAAATACTTATTGTTGTTTTTTTTATTTTTTGCTTTATTTTTTAATTCTTTTTGCTTTTAGTTTTAGAAAAATTATAAACTTTCCACTTTTTTTGTTTTTTTGTTTTCTTTCTTGCTTTATTTATTTTATTTTGTTTCTACTTACAACAAAATACTTATTGTTGCTATTTTTAATTATTACGAGGGCCGAACCATAAGACATTAAAGCATTTCAAATGAACTCTGAAAAAGTAATTTTAAACTTTCCACTTTTTTGTTTTTTTGTTTTCTTTCTTGCTTTATTTATTTTATTTTGTTTCTACTTACAACAAAATACTTATTGTTGCTATTTTTAATTATTACGAGGGCCGAACCATAAGACATTAAAGCATTTCAAATGAACTCTGAAAAAGTTGAAAGTTGGCATGGTATCATAAATTGACCCACACATAGCATGTGCATGTACAAAACGGACAATGGTATCATACTCGTCAGTTACAAAGTTGGCATCGTATCATCATAATAGTTGCGGGAGAAAGTCTTCACTTTTTCTTCGCTTGTGTCATTTGCTTATTGCGCCGTAACCATGGATAATCTTCATCGTTTATCAGGATGTTGGGGTCAGCCTTGACTTTAAAGGGAGGAATTTCATGAAACTTTTCATAATCTTCAGACATGTCTGTCTTGTCCTCCACTCCCACGATGTCCCTTTTTCCTGAAAGAACTATGTGGCGCTTTGGCTCATCGTATGATGTATTCGCTTCCTTATCTTTTCTCTTTCTCGGTCTGGTAGACATGTCCTTCACATAGATAACCTGTGCCACATCATTGGCTAGGACGAACGGTTCGTCAGTGTACCCAAGATTTTTCAGATCCACTGTTGTCATTCCGTACTGTGGGTCTACCTGTACCCCGCCTCCTGACAGATTGACCCATTTGCACTTAAACAAAGTGACCTTAAAATCATGTCTGTAGTCAAGTTCCCATATGTCCACTATGTAACCATAATATGTGTCCTTTCCCCTTTCGGTTGTTGCATCAAAGCGGACACAGCTGTTTTGGTTGGTGCTCTTTTGATCTTGGTCAATCATGTAAAATGTATTCCCATTTATCTCGTATCCTTTCCAAATCAATACAGTCAAAGATGGTCCCCTGGATAACAAGTACAGCTCATCACAAACAGTGTTGTCACCTCTGATACGTGCTTCCAACCAACTGCTGAAAGTCCTGATGTGTTCACATGTAATCCAGTCGTCGCACTGCTCCGGGTGTTTGGAGCGCAGACTGTTCTTGTGTTCATCGACATACGGGGTCACCAAGATAGAGTTCTGTAGAACTGTGTAGTGTGCTTGAGACCAAGAATATCCGTCCCTGCATATTATTGAGTCCCTTCCAAGCGTGCCTTTTCCAGTCAGTCTCCCCTCATACCGCGATTTAGGGAGACCTATCTTCTTCAGGCCAGGAATGAAGTCAACACAAAACCCGATGACATCCTCTGTTTGATGGCCCATGGAGATGCTTCCTTCTGGCCTAGCGCGGTTACGGACATGTTTCTTTAGGACTCCCATGAACCTCTCAAAGGGGTACATATTGTGTAGAAATACGGGGCCCAGAATGACAATCTCGTCAACTAGATGAACTAGGACGTGCGTCATGATATTGAAGAAGGATGGTGGGAACACCAGCTCGAAACTGACAAGACATTGCACCACATCACTCCTTAGCCTTGGTATGATTTCTGGATCGATCACCTTCTGAGAGATTGCATTGAGGAATGCACATAGCTTCACAATGGCTAATCGGACGTTTTCCGGTAGAAGCCCCCTCAATGCAACCGGAAGCAGTTGCGTCATAATCACATGGCAGTCATGAGACTTTAAGTTCTGAAACTTTTTCTCTGCCATATTTACTATTCCTTTTATATTCGACGAGAAGCCAGTCGGGACCTTCATACTAAGCAGGCATTCAAAGAAGATTTCCTTCTCTTCTTTGGTAAGAGCATAGCTGGCAGGACCTTCATACTGCTTTGGAGGCATGCCGTCTTTTTCGTGCAAACGTTGCAGGTCCTCCCGTGCCTCAGCTGTATCTTTTGTCTTCCCATACACGCCCAAGAAGCCTAGCAGGTTCACGCAAAGGTTCTTCGTCACGTGCATCACGTCGATCGAAGAGCGGACCTCTAGGTCTTTCCAGTAGGGTAGGTCCCAAAATATAGATTTCTTCTTCCACATGGGTGCGTGTCCCCTAGCGTCACTCGGAACAGCTAGTCCGCCGGGACTCTTTCCAAAGATTACGTGTAAATCATTGACCATAGCAAGTACGTGATCACCGGTACGCATGGCGGGCTTCTTCCAGTGATCTGCCTCGCCTTTGAAATGCTTGCCTTTCTTTCGACATTGATGGTTGGTCGGAAGAAATCGACGATGGCCCAGGTACACATTCTTCCTGCAGCTTGTCGGGTATATACTATCGGTGTCAAGTAAACAATGTGTGCATGCGTGGTATCCCTTGTTTGTCTGTCCTGAAAGGTTACTGAGAGCGGGCCAATCGTTGATGGTCAGGAACAGCAACGCCTTTAGGTTAAATTCCTCCTGTTTGTGCTCATCCCACGTACGTACACCGTTTCCATTCCACAGCTGTAAAAGTTCTTCAACTAATGGCCTTAGGTACACATCAATGTCATTGTCGGGTTGCTTAGGGCCTTGGATGAGAACTGGCATCATAATGAACTTCCACTTCATGCACATCCAAGGAGGAAGGTTATACATACATAGAGTCACGGGCCAGGTGCTGTGATTGCTGCTCTGCTCCCCGAAAGGATTAATGCCATCCGCGTTTAAAGCAAACCATACGTTCCTTGACTCACTTGCAAACTCATCCCAATACTTTCTCTCAATTTTTCTCCACTGCGACCCGTCAGCGGGTGCTCTCAACTTCCCGTCTTTCTTACGGTCCTCACTGTGCCATCGCATCAACTTGGCATGCTCTCCGTTTCTGAACAGACGTTTCAGCCGTGGTATTATAGGAGCATACCACATCACCTTCGCAGGAACCCTCTTCCTGGGGGGCTCGCCGTCAACATCACCAGGGTCATCTCATCTGATCTTATACCGTAATGCACCGCATACCGGGCATGCGTTCAGATCCTTGTACGCACCGCGGTAGAGGATGCAGTCATTAGGGCATGCATGTATCTTCTGCACCTCCAATCCTAGAGGGCATACGACCTTCTTTGCTGCGTATGTACTGTCGGGCAATTCGTTATCCTTTGGAAGCTTCTTCTTCAATATTTTAAGTAGCTTCTCAAATCCTTTGTCAGGCACAGCATTCTCTGCCTTCCACTGCAGCAATTCCAGTACGGTACTGAGCTTTGTGTTGCCATCTTCGCAATTGGGGTACAACCCTTTTTTGTGGTCCTCTAGCATGCGATCGAACTTCAGCTTCTCCTTTTGACTTTCGCATTGTGTCCTTGCATCGACAATGACCCGGCGGAGATCATCATCATTGGGCACATCGTCTGGTTCCTCTTGATCTTCAGCAGCTTTGCCCGTTGCAGCATCATCGTGCACATCGTCTGGTCCCTCTTGATCTTCAGGAGCATCACCGTATTCAGGGGGCACATAGTTATCATCGTACTCTTCTTCTTCGCCGTCTTCCATCATAACCCCTATTTCTCCGTGCCTTGTCCAAACATTATAGTATGGCATGAAACCCTTGTAAAGCATGTGGGTGTGGAGGATTTTCCGGTCAGAGTAAGACTTCGTATTCCCACATATAGGGCATGGACAACACATAAAATCATTCTGCTTGTTCGCCTCAGCCACTTCGAGAAAATCATGCACGCCCGTAATGTACTCGGAGGTGTGTCTTGAACCGTACATCCATTGCCGGTTCATCTGCGTGCATTATATAATGAAGTGACCAAATTAATAGAAGTTCATCATCACATTAAAACCAAAGTACATACATAGTTCTCATCTAACAACATAAAGCTCTGCAGAGCATCTAAATTAATTAAACCATACACTGAAACTATGTAAAACATTTCAATGCGAAAACAAATGCGATCATAATCGCAACCAATGTAACAACTGATCCAACGGCATAATGATACCAAGCCTCGGTATGAATGGCATATTTTCTAATCTTTCTAATCTTCAAGCGCATTTCATCCATCTTGATCTTGTGATCATCGACGACATCCGCAACATGCAACTCCAATATCATCTTCTCCTCCTCAATTTTTCTAATTTTTTCCTTCAAGAAATTGTTTTCTTCTTCAACTAAATTTAACCTCTCGACAATAGGGTTGGTTGGAATTTCCGGTTCAACAACCTCCTAGATAAATAAAATCTATGTCACACTGGTCGGCATAATTGTCATAAACAATAAATGAACCAATAGTTATGAAAAGATAATATATACCACATCCGAATCATAGACAGGACGAGGGCCGACGGGGGCGGATACCAAAACCATCGCACTATATAAGATGCAATAATAAAAGTAAGAAAATAATACAAGTATCTATCTAAACATACAAGTAAGAATATTTTTCCTTTCAGAAAGAAGATAAGAACAAGAGGCTCACCACACTGGTGTCGGCGATGAGATCGGCGCGGGTGATCGATGACGGTGAAGACGGGGACGGGGCGTGACGGACCGCTAAATCTAGACAAATATTGAGGAAAATGGAGCTTGACGGTCGAGCTTGGAGGGGAGAAAGCTTAAGTAGTGTGGCTCGGGCATTCCATCGAACACCTCGTGTGCATAGGAGGTGAGCTAGAGCACCACAAAGCTCTCCCCTCGCCGGTCACGAAAAACATAGCACTGGGAGTGCTCTACTCGCGAGCAGGGGGTATATATAGGCACCACCATTGGTCCCGGTTGATAGCACGAACCGGGACTAAAGGTTAGCCTTTGGTCCCGGTTCGTGCCACCAACCGGGACCAATGGTGGTGGGCCAGGAGCGAGGCCCATTGGTCCCGGTTCATCCCTTCAACCGGGACCAAAAGGTCCAGACGAACCGGGACCAATGGCCCACGTGGCCCGGGCGGCCCCCGGGGCTCAAGAACCAGGTCCAATGCCCCCATTGGTCCTGGTTCTGGATTGAACCGGGACTAATGGGCTGGACCGGCCTGGACCATTGCCCCCTTTTCTACTAGTGTCTGATTCAGGTTGGTTTGCCAGCAAACCCTCCAAATCCAGTGCCACCACCATCGCCATCGCCACCCCAACCTTGCCCGTCCAGATCTAGGCTGGACAGCGCCATCTCCCGGCAAATCCACCGTGAGCAATGGAGGCAACGCATCAGGCAGGTGGGGAAAGAAGCCATGTCGGTGGAGGTCAGCGTGTCCGGGGCCACCACGGGCAGCAAGGAAAAGTAGACATGGGATGTCGTCGCCGCTTGGGTCCCACGAAGGCCACTGCCATCGCGTCACCGGGTTACACAACCAGTGTCTTGCCCGGTGAGCGGGGGCGTAGACCACGGCGATCGTCTTCCCCTGCCCCAAAAGCAACCCAGATTTGTACTTCACGGAAGCGGGGAGGCTATCCTCCCCCTCTCGCTGAAACATATGCCTCCAGGGCATCCGACAGTCCGATGAGCGGGCTACCGGACATAAGGAAGACATGTCGTGGGAATGGCGATCCGCCGCGGCCGCCCGTAGACTAGTTTTACCACAGTGCGGTATAGTTTAGTTAAATATTCCCGAATTGTAAATGTTTTCGTTTGGTTTGAATGAAAATCATCCGGTTTGCATGTAATTCGTCCGGTTTGTTTGAAGAGTGTTTGAAATGTATGTGGACAACATTGGATGGCCGCCTCCTGCATTCATATCGTGGGCCCCCCCCCCCCTCCCCCCCTCTCCGGACGAATGTGGTGTCCAGTTTGCGGGTCAGCATTGGAGTTGACCTAACACTATCATTTAGCCTCATGCATACTCTTTGTTCACACACAATGCAAGCATGGAACATGTCTGCTTTAAAAAAATAGTAGCTTCTGATTTAGATCATTTTCTTCATATACAATTCATCTGAAATTAATCTTTAAATTTCTGGGGCAACGCGGGGGAAAATCAATAAAACCCGGATGTAGTGCTCCATAGAGCTAGATTCCGTGCCCTGGTTGCCTGAGTCCTTTGAACAGCTGGTCCCCTTGGCTACATACTAGCGCTTCGTACACTGCATACTGTGTCACTCCTCTTCCTTTTAATTCGTTGTTGAAAAATCGAAACGGACAAGAGAAGAGAGAGCTAGAGCCGGGGACCAACTGTTGTAGCTAAATGTTTGCACAGCGTACATGTGCTGCTGCGGCGGCTACATGCAAACGTACAGGAACCCACCAGCCCCGCTGTGATGTTTCCATGCACGCCTATATGTTGTGTGAAGAGAGGGCGCCGTAAATCAATAAATGACGCGTTAATCTTGAAGCTCTCGTCTGATAGTGTTAGAAGGGAGAGAGAGATTGTTGCGGAATATGATGGATGTATTATTGAGCCTCGAGGGCGAGTATATATTGAGTACAAGACTTGGAGGGCAAGACGCCTCTCCTAGAGATAAGGTAGGAATCCTAAACTACCAAATACATGTAACCCAAATATATCTCTAACATCCCCCCGCAGTCGTAGCGGTAGCGTTGCGAACAACATGAGCGTCGCGGACGGTCAGACTGGAGAGAATAGCAGCCGACGGACTGACATCCCCCCGCAGTCCTAGCGGGAACGTCGTGGACGGTGTCGCGTCGCGGACGCATTGACTGTAGAGGAAGCCGACGAGTTGCTCAAGCGGATGATAGCCCTTTGTGCCGATGTCGATGTAGCCGAGAGCGTAGGATGGTGTAGCCGTGGTCGAGGTAGCCATGCGAAGAATGCCGTGGTCGATGTCGAGTCGAGGTGGCCGGTGTCGAGGAGGTCGCCGTGGAGCCGCTGGCGCAAGGGGGCGCCGAGTTAGCATGGGCACAAGGGTGTCGAAGTAGTGGTGCGCCGGGAAGAAGATGTTGTTGACGACGCGTCGCGACGGGTTTGCCAAGCCCGGGGACACATCGTGGACGAAGGCACGCACCGGTGTTGCCAGCACCGGGCATGCATAGAGGACGAAGATGAAGTTGACGAAGCGCCGACCATGCTTGCCAAGCCCGGGGACACGTCGTGGATGAAGGCACGCATCGGTGTTGCCAGCATCGGGCATGCCTAGACAAGGGACCTGCATGAGCTGTACGCCATGTCGGAGAAGTCGAAGGGGCCAGCAGAGAAGAACTCGACGACAATTGTGGCGTCTATCAGCGCAGGGCCGATGTCACCAACGGTGGTCGGAGTAGACGAAGTGGTCGGGGTAGATGACGGCGACGCTGGCGACGGGCTGGTGCTTGGACGAAGACGAAGGGGGTGGACGGGCGGCGGCGGCGGCTACAAAGATAGCAGCGGCGGCGGCGGCCTGACGGCGGCGGCGACGGCTAGGTTAGGAGTGCGGCGGCAGTGCTCGAAGTAGGCGAAGAACCCTGACAGCGTGACGAAGACCGGCGCGGACGGTGGCGTTCCCGCGCCAAGGGAGACGGCGTGGCGCATACCACGGGAGGTCGACGCGCGGTGACGGCGGCGTGGACCGCGGGCCGCAGCGCTATGGCCCGAAGGGGCGACGTAGCGGCGGCAGGCGGGCCGGGGTGACGGCGGGAAGACCTCGGGGCGGCGGCGGGAACCGCGAGGCGGCGGCCGGGACCGCGTTCCGTAGTGCTACAGCTCGAAGAGGTGGTGTAGCGGCGGCTCGCAGGTTTGTGCAACCGCGGGAACGGCCTCGGGCGGCGGCGGTGACTGCATGCCGCAGCTTTACAGCCCGAAGAGGCGGTGTAGCGGAGGCTCGCAGGTCGGGGCAGCCGCGCGGAGAACCACTAGCCGAGGGCGACGGCCCGTCGGAAGGCGGCGTGGACCGCGTGCCGCGACGTGATAACCCTAAGGGGTGACACGGAGGCGGCGGCGACTGCTACAGGGGTAGCCGGTGGGAGGATCTCGGGGCGGCAGCGTGGACCATGTTTCGCGACGCGACCGCCCGTAGGGGCGTCGACGATAGCGGCGCGTGAGTCGTGGCAGCCGACGGGAAGACCTCGGGCGGCAACGCAGCGGTCCGTAGGGACGACGCGATGGCAATCTGTGGCTCGATCGGCGGTAGGCGCGTGCTCGGGGACGTGCTTTGGCGAAGACAGGCGCGTGATCGGTTGATCAGACCGACGGCGTCGCTGTATGCGCCATGGCGGGGACGACGCGCAGATCGGAGTCGATGCCGACGTTGTCGGTGATGTCCCGGGCGATGATGACGAAGACAGGCCGGCGATGGAGACCGCGCGGACGAGCGGCCGGCAGCGACGCACGAAGGCGTCCCTTGGGCGGCGCGTCCAGCCTTGCCGCGCGGTTGATGATGAAGCAGCCGGTGAAATCGACGCCGATGTTGGAGTAGAGGCGCGGGGGTCGACGGCGGCGGCGGGCGACGTAAACCGGATCACATAGACCGGAAAACCAAAAAGTAGACGCCGATCAAAGTGACCGGCGAGAGAGAGAAAACCCGGATCAAAGGATCGGAAAAAAGACTCTCTAGGGCAGCCGGTCGACACGACCGGCGGACGAACCATAGGTACGGGCAGCGCGGCCCCCCGGCGGCGGTCATGGAGGCCGACCGCCCCGGAGGCGGCGCGTGGGTGCGAAAGCGGCGGCGGCTAGGGTTTGGATCGTGATTAGGCTGATACCATGTTAGAAGGGAGAGAGAGATTGTTGCGGAATATGATGGATGTATTATTGAGCCTCGAGGGCGAGTATATATTGAGTACAAGACTTGGAGGGCAAGACGCCTCTCCTAGAGATAAGGTAGGAATCCTAAACTACCAAATACATGTAACCCAAATATATCCCGATAGTATAAAATATTGCGCCGCGCGCGCAGGTCCGGAGTGATCACATTTGCATGCATGCAGCTGGCCGAAACACGTACGTCCACCATACTGCTGCAGCTCAGAGCTCATCAGAAGCTGTATTTGCAGGAAGGCTATCGGAGTAATGAAGAAATCTACTACTCGCAAGCTCTTGCAGTAGCTACCCGCGAGCGGAATCACAAAGTCAACTTAGCTGGCTAGTTTGCAGAGGCGGTATGTAAAGCTAGGCATGCATGCGGGCGTACGTACCACCGCCATAGGAGTAAGATACAGGTAAACTAATATTTTCCTAACAGCAGCTGGCCTCGCCATGATCTTCCAGGCCATAGCAGTCTGAGCGGAATTGATGATAGCGATGGTCGGAGCAGATCGGGACAGGTTATATATATACGTACATTCGAATCAAGCTCGACGCGGCAGCTAGCAGCGCCATATACGTACGGCGCTACAGACCCGTAGACCGCGCGTAGTATTAGAGACGACTGCTTGTGTACAAGCGTATACATACAGATAACCTTTTTGAGGAAGGAGGAATGCGAATGGTAGTTACTATAGCTCTGTGTGCGTGCAGCGGGTCCGATCGAGGTGTAAAAGGCCGAAAGAACAGCTACCAGAAGCAGCTCGAACCAAAGCATCTAGCTAGGCCTCCGCCTCTGTAACGGCTCATCAGCGGTCGATCAGTTGATGACCAGAGCCAGAAGCATTTATTATATTGCACCCAATCATGTTCATGTTAAAATGAGGATCCTGGCCAAGTTACCATGTTTCCTTTATATGTTTTGAAGCAACAATAAGAAAATCTTGTAAATGTTTATTTGTCCTTTTTTTGTTTGTACGTTTTTAGTGACCTACTATTTGTTAGTATTAATCTTGATGCATGTAGCTAGATGGTCAGCAGGCTGTTAGCGGCGCCCGTTGGAGCTGGCCGCGTCATCCGTGTGGCGCGCGCGTCGTGCATCCGTTGCATGAATGGGCAGATAAGGACCATTCCTTGAGGGCTGCGTTAGCTGCAGTTTCGTACGTGCGAGGAGGCAGGAGTGGCGGCCGAGTCTTGTGCATGCATGGGCTGTTAGCGTGTTAGCCGGCTAGTAGTGGTTGGATTACTACGTGTGTGCGTGGGTATGTTGCCGGGCTGGTGGTGCGTGCGTGTGTGTATCTCGGGTATAAAAAGCCCTGTGTGTATTGGTTGTGATGTGCGTCGGTAAGCCATGTAGCCAAGTGAAACTGAGTTTGGGCTCAGGGAAATATAAGCGGCCGTTCGTGCGGCCGGCGGCGTACGTGCGCCGGGCAAAACTACTTGTGTCTTTGTGTCCATCTCCTTCCTCTAGTCTTCTTCTTCCTCGAGCGAACCAGAGAGAGTGCAGGGCGAGCAGGGGGAGGAGGCCGGCGGCAACAACAATTGGTATCGGAGCATCGGGTTCGGAGGAGCTCGCCGGCGATGGCGCTCGTCTCGTGCGGCGGCGGAGCACGGTGATGCCGTGCGTGCGGGGAGGGCGGCGGCCGCGGCGGACCTGCGCGGTGGCGCAGAGGCTGCGGTGGCACGGCGTGGCTCGGCGGAGAGAAGGCCAAGCTCCGGGACACGCCGGATCGGCCGCGTTGGTCGCGTCGGAGCGCGATCATGGCGCGGGCTGGAGGCGTGCGGAGCGTGGCAGAACAAGCCGCGGCGACGGGCTTACCGCGTCGGGCGCGTGTATGGGCGCGCGCCAGACGTAGCGGGCACGTCGGGACCGCGGGAGTGGACCGCGTCGAGGCGCTGGACCTGGTTGCGCAGATCGCGTATGTGCGCGGCGGGAGCGCGGGCCGGGAGCGCGGGGATGTGGGGAGTGCGCGCGAAGGGCACGGCGGTCGCGGAGACGAGGAGGTAGCGAAGGACCTGCGTGGTGGCGCAGAGGTCGCGACGGCTCGGGGCGACAACCGTGGAAGGTGCGTGACACGTAGGCGCAGCGTGACGGCTGCCATGGCGACGCGGAGGCGGCACGCGGTGAGCGTATGGTACTGTCGGGCGCGTCGGGCGCGTCGGATGCGCGCGGGACGTGCGGGACGCACTAGTGCGGTCGGACTCATCGGGCGCGTCGGGTGCGCGCGGGACGTGCGGGACGCAGAGGGACGCCGGGCGTGTGTCGCCGGCGAAGATGGAGCTCGGCCCCGGGCTCGTGACGGAGTACGGTACGATCGGCGTCGGTGCGCCAGGTCGGGTCCGCGGGCTGGATCACGGTTGTGGCGGCGACATCGACGACGGGAGCTGCAACAACTTCAGGGACGGCAAGTCAAGATTAGGAGGAAAAATGTTAGTATTAATCTTTATGCATGTAGCTAGATGGTCAGCAGGCTGTTAGCGGTGCCCGTTGGAGCTGGGCGCGTCGTCCGTGTGGCGTGCGCGTCGTGCCCGTTGCATGAATGGGCAGATAAGGACCATTCCTTGAGGGCTGCGTTAACTGCAGTTTCGTACGTGCAAGGAGGCAGGAGTGGCGGCCGAGTCTTGTGCATGCATGGGTTGTTAGCGTGTTAGCCGGCTAGTAGTGGTTGGATTACTACGTGTGTGCGTGGGTATGTTGCCGGGCTGGTGGTGCGTGCGTGTGTGTATCTCGGGTATAAAAAGCCCTGTGTGTATTGGTTGTGATGTGCGTCGGTAAGCCATGTAGCCAAGTGAAACTGAGTTTGAGCTCAGGGAAATATAAGCGGCCGTTCATGCGGCCGGCGGCGTACGTGCGCCGGGCAAAACTACTTGTATCTTTGTGTCCATCTCCTTCCTCTAGTCTTCTTCTTCCTCGAGCGAACCAGAGAGAGTGCAGGGCGAGCAGGGGGAGGAGGCCGGCGGCAACAACACTATTCTACTTTTTTTGAGAAACTACTAATCTATATTGAAAGAACGTCGTAAATATACACATATCTCTAGACTTAGTTAGGATAATTAAATTAAATTATTAAATGCACATCCGACTATCGGATCGTTGGGCGTTGGCAATGAGCTTAGAGCATTACTAGTAGAACCCTCAAACTCTCAAACCCTTATAGTAGTTTTAAGGGTTGAGAAGTGCCAGTTTTGACACTTTTAAGGGTTAAAAAATAGGGGCAAAGACTAGAACCCTCAAACCCAACCCTTAAACTGCTTTAAGAGTTGGATTTGAGGGTTCTAGTCTTTGCCTCAACTCCAACCTTTAAAACTGTCATTTCATATATCACACATTTCATCACATTTCATCATATGACATATCACAAATTCCATCACATTTGACATAAAACAATAATCATTCTAGTTATTATTACAACACCGAATAAAACAATAATCATTCAAATTATTACAACAATGTTTGAGCAAATTACACCAATTGTTCGAATCAAATAGGACATAGAAAAGTAAAACAAAGATACATCATGGGCCAATGCGCCGCCCATCCAACTGCCAGTGGTGCTCTACTAGATCATCCCGGAGCCGACCATGAGTGGTTGCATCCTCAATCTCACGATGTGCTTGAAGAAAAGCGTGTATGCGAGAAGGGTTTCTTTCCGGTTGCACACGGGTACCAACATTGTCATAGAAACAAGGGAGGTTTAACCCTCTCTCATCCTCTAGGATCATGTTGTGTAGAATCACACAACATTTCATGATGTTCACCAAGGTTTTTTTGTCCCAAAACCGAGCTGGACCACGAACTATGGCAAACCTTGCTTGCAAAACACCGAAATCTCTCTCAATGTCCTTGCGGGCTGCCTCTTGTGCCTTGGTGAAATGAGCCTCTTTTCTTGTTAAGGGCACCCCATTTTTCTCCTTGATGGACTTCACAAGAGTTGCCCATTCGGGATAGATGCCATCGGTGAGATAGTATCCCATTGAGTACTCATTGTCCATGATTTTGTAGTTGCAAGCTGGAGCATCCCCAGAAATTAATCTTTTGAACAAAGGAGATCTATTGAGGATATTGATATCATTGAGTGTTCCCGGCAACCCAAAGAATGCATGCCAAATCCATGTGTCCTGAGATGCTACGGCCTCAAGCACAATGGTAGCATCACAGCTTTTACCGCAATACATTCTGTGCCATGCCTTTGGGCAATTTTTCCACCTCCAATTCATGCAATCAAGACTACCTAGCATCCCCGGCAATCCCCTTTTTTCATTCATTTCCATTAATCTCTTTGTATCTTCCTCGTTTGGTGCCCGAAGATACTGCTCACCGTACAACCGGATGACCAACTTGGCAAACCTACGAACTGACTCCGTGGTTGTATCTTGCCCAATGCGAAGATACTCGTCGGTATAATCCGCGGGTATGCCATAAGCGAGTACCCGCATTGCCACCGATATCTTTTGATATGCACTAAACCCCATGATACCGGCGGCAGATCCACGATGTTTAAAGTAATAGAAGGCGACCTCACAATCGGTGACAATCTTCACAAACAAACTACGCCACATTCGGTACCTTCTGCGGAAGAGACAAGGAGGGTATGTAGGTACCTCCGTGAAGTAGTCTTCCATCAAATGTTCGTGTCCGAGAGCACGGTTCCGGTAGATGGTGACTCGCCCCATCTTCGACCCTCTCCTCTAATCCATCAGCTTCACGCGGTTTTCAAACGATTGCACGTCGATGAGGAGGCTCATCATCTTGACATCGTCGTCTTGCAACAAGTCATCAATGTCGGAATCGTGGGATGTCGACCAATCCGACAAATCGAACATCGAGTCCATGACAATCTCCTCATTGTTCATCTCCATCTGCAAAGGACAGTCACTACTTAGTGCTAAAAAAATGAAACAATAAAGAAAATAAAACAAAAAGAAAAAAAGCACATACCTCACCTCGGAGGAGGCGGCGCCGGCGGCCGGCGGGAGGGCGGCAGGGGCGCGGCTTGGACGGCGGGAGGGCGGCCGGGGCAGGGCGGGAGGGGCGGCCGGAGGGAGGGCAGGGCGGCGACGCGGCTTGGACGGCCTGGGCGACCGGGGCGCGGCTCCTCGATGCCGGCTCCTGGGCGGCCGGTCAGGGCGGGAGGGGATGCGGGAGGGCGGCCGGGCCGCGGCGGCGCAGGGGAGGCGGGAGAGGACGCTGGGGCGGGGAGGAGGAGGCGTGGCCAGGGCGGGGAGGCAGCGGGGCGGTGCGCGGCGGGGCGGGAAGGTGGAGGGGCGACCGGGGATGGTGCGCGGCGGCGCGGCGCGGCGGGAGGGCGGCCGGGCAGGGCCGCCGGATCCGGGGAGGGGGAGCTGAAAACTCCCTCCCGCGCGTCGTTGGCGAGTGAACCGGGTCGGGGAGGGGTTGGGCTGGCCAACCCCTGTTTCTACAGGCTGGGGAGAATAGGGGTTGAGCCCCTAGAAAATTTTGAGGGTTTAAGGGTTAAGGGGTTCTATTCTTTGGGAATTTTTCGTCTCAACCCGTAAAAAATGGTTATTTTTGAGGGTTTGAGAGTTTAGGGGTACTACTAGAAATGCTCTTAGCATTTCTTTCTCATAAAAACCATGTGGACAACGATGTCACACTGGTAGACTTAATTTCTAGAAAATCAATCGGTTTTCACATCAAAACTAAGACCACCCACTGCAATAGTAGCAAGGCTTCGTTTTAGATCACCAAAAGTAACAGATCATTCAAAAGAATGCCCATTTTCAATTAAATATTTTTTCAGTCATTGAACACAAAATTGAATTTACTACAAAAGGCATTTTTATATTTGCTGGAAATATCTATAGTCAAGTTTTACTCAAATATGCACAAGACTGTGTATCATATATTATAGGAGAGAAGTGTACAAAAACCCAACCACTTGGGTGGGATAAATGTTACATTACATGGTAGCCCACCCTCTACTCTTGATTCACCCACCTAACCAGCACCGCAAAGGAGCCATTGTCTCCCTTCAGGATCCCAGCTTGCTACCATACTCGGCCTTCGCTGTCAATTTTGCTTATGACCGTTCACAGGGATGGCGAGGTGCCATCAGACTATGGAGTTCCGGTGCTTCCACAATTCCCATAAGACTAGCGTGGTGATAGTATGTGTTTCCTTCTACTGCCGACCAATGCATCTCCTGCTACTGGACCAAGGAACGAGGGTGTCCCTGACAGAGGAGACATATCTACGTACCCAAGCGCCGACCACGTCGTGTGTCACACCGACCTCGCGAAAGTGCACTCAATCAAAATGTGGTTGATAGACTCCTCTTGTTGATCACGAAACGGGTAGCAATCGTGGTGGGGCAATCCTCTCCTCGCCGGACAATCCGAGGTCCAACATCAGATTCTCACAGCGAGCCATGCGGAATACCTGCATTGCAGCGGAGACTTCAAACTTATGTTGAATTTGATTCAACTAGACCTACAAGCACTGGCTCTATGAGCCCACCTCAGCCCATGGGGCATAATTTCTGGCCGTTTGCTACATGTACCAAACTAGACTCAACACACTGATGGGCTACGTAGAATCTGGCCTAAGACCAAAGATTCGGAAGATCTATGCAAAATCAATGTATCGCTAAAAGAGATTTTTTTAAGAAAAGCGAGCACGCGCTAATAGACTAATATTGCAAACTACAAAATTTATTCCACCATTCATCATTCCCCTTGATTGGGGAGATATTTAGTTGGGCACTTTAAACAAGAAGGAATGGGGTATATAAACAACCCTCGGTTAATCCCTTTTGTGAGAGAACGTTATTAGATGTCTTGGATTCATACTAAAATATATATCCAGATTATGATTTTGCTGCTCTCTCTCTTTTGTCACTAAATAGGGATCCACATCAAAAGTTTACATATGAACCGTGCCACAATACCAAAAATGTTGTATAGCCTTCTACTAGTGCTTGTCTACAGCGACATGACGTGAGTTGCGGCCTAGTTAGGAAGAACGGTTTTCTTTATGTGTTCTTTTTGAAGGAAAAGCCTATGGGCACTTTATTCCAAAATGGACATAGTTACATCTTTGAGTACATGTGATCCACTTAGGATGGACAGTTTTCTTTGTGTTTTTTTTTGAGGGATTCTTTGTGTGTTTTACGTAACGTGCAACTGCCTTTGTTAACAAAAAATTCTGATTCGTTAACAAAATTTTGAAACCACAAACATTTTTGTATTCACAAACAATTTTTGAATTGACAAAGATTTTTTATGATTCCATGAACATTTATTGGATCCGTGACCTTTTATTGAATTTGTAAACAATTGTTATCTATGAACTTTCTTTTTGAAAATGTGAATTCATGAAAATATTGTATACATTGTCTCAAAATCGAGAACCCTTTTCGAGTTCATAGACATTCTTTGGAATTCATGAACTTTTTTATTTTGTGATTTTTTAACAAAGTCGTCAAACATTCTTTGAACTCATGAATATTTTTACAAATTACTGAGCCAATTCTGAACTTAGTGACATTTCTATATTCTCATTTTTTTCAAACATGTATAGATTTTTAGAAATGTCCAAAATCCATATAAAAAGCCGAAAGCAAAAGGTAAGAAAAAATGCAAACCCTTACATGAGGCAATCTCCTACGTTCATTTAGGCAAAGCAAACTCGTGGCAAACCCCATACGTGAGCGTTCCTCAAAAATAAATAAAAACCATACGTGAGCTTACCGTGCAAAGAAAGGTACGTGAGCTAGGTGAGCGAGTTTCTTATTCGCTGGGGCTGGCCCATTTAGCGATCGCTGTGAGTGATCGCTCCTTCGGGATTGCCATAGGCGATATTTATGAATCCTCGCCTCGAGCAAGCCCAAGATGGGCGCAGCCTGTTCTTTTTATTTTTCTTCTGTTTTCTATACTTGTTTTTTGCTTTATTTTTGTACTATTCTTTATGATTTAAAATATTCTACATACATAATACAAAAAACACTCTTCAAAACACATTTTCAAATATGTTGAACAAGTATTTGGAAAAAATGTTTAATAAGTATTAAAAATGTTGAACAAGTATTTTGACATGCTGAATAATTATAAAAATGTTGAATAAGTATTTGAAAAAATGTTGAATAAGTATTAAAATATGTCAAATGAGTATTTAAAAAATGGTGAACAAGTATTCGAAAAACACTGAATAAGAACTAAAAAATGTTGAACGAGTATTTGAAAATGTTGAATAAGTATTAAAACATTTAATAAGTATTTAAAAATCCTTCAATAAGTATTAAAAAATGATGAACGGGTATTTGAAAAATGTTAAACAAGTATTTGAAAAAATGTTATATAAGTATTAAAAGTGATGAACAAGTATTTTAAAAATGTTGAATAACAATTTAAAAATGTTGAGCGACTATTTGAAAAATGTTGAACAAGTATTTTAAAATTATTATTAAAACATTGAATAAGATTTTGAAAATTGTTGAATAAGTGTTCGGACAATGTTGAACAAGTATACAAAAAATGTTGAGCACTTATTAAAAAAAGTTTTGACATATGCGAAAATATAGAGTGAAAATGAAAAAAAAATATAAGAAAAACAAAATGGAGAAGAAAAAATCAAACAAAAAATGGAGAAGAAAAAAATAAAAACAAACAAAAAACGAACAAAACCCCATCAAAAAAGAAAAGAAAAGGCAAAAAAACAAAAATAATAAAACTCGGGCTAACTATTTTTTTAGTAGTCGAAACTTGGGCTACCTATGTCTCAACTACACCCCGCCTTGTTATGTGATCAAATTCTAGACCCTAGCCTGGTGGCTAGCTGTGACGTCCCCGATTCAACCGTACACTAATTATGCACGCAAATTTGTACGATCAAAACCAGAGACTCACGGGAAGATATCACAACACAACTCTAGACACAAATAAAAATCATACAAGCTTCATATGACAAACCAGGGGCCTCGGGGGCTCAAATACATAAGCTTGATCATAAACGAGTCAACAGAAGCAACAATATGTAAGTACAGACATAAACTAAACAAGGTGCCATAAGATGGCTAGCACAAATATGGATACAGATTAAAGAGGCACATGTCTCCTGCGTGGGATCCTCATAAACTACTCCTGGTCGTCAACGGCCTGTACGTGAAGGAAATATGCCCAAGAGGCAATAATAAAGTTGTTATTTTATATTTCCTTATTCATGATAAATGTTTATTATTCATGCTAGAATTGTATTAACCGTAAACTTGATACATGTGTGGATACATAGACAAAACACCGTGTCCCTAGTATGCCTTTACTAGACTAGCTCGTTGATCAAAGATGGTTAAGTTTCCTAACCATAGACATGTGTTGTCATTTGATGAACGGGATCACATCATTAGGAGAATGATGTGATGGACATGACCCATCTGTTAGCTTAGCATAATGATCGTTCGATTTTATTTCTATTGCTTTCTTCATGTCAAATACATATTCCTCCGACTATGAGATTATGCAACTCCTGGATACCAGAGGAATGCCTTTCGTGCTATCAAACGTCACAACGTAACTGTGTGATTATAAAGATGCTCTACAGGTATCTCTGAAGGTGTTTGTTGGGCTGGCATAGATCGAGATTAGGATTTGTCACTCCGAGTATCGGAGAGGTATCTTTGGGCCCTCTCGGAATGCACATCATAAGAAGCGTTGCAAGCAAAGCGACTAATGAGTTAGTTGCAGGATCATGTATTACGGAACGAGTAAAGAGACTTGCCTATAATGATATTGAACTAGGTATGAAGATACCGACGATCAAATCTCAGGCAAGTAACATACCGATGACAAAGGAAATAACGTATATTGTCATAATGGTTCGGCCGATAAAGATCTTCATAGAATATGTGGGAACCAATATGAGCATCCAGGTTCCGCTATTGGTTATTGACCAGAGAGGTGTCTCGGTCATGTCTACATAGTTCTCAAACTCGTAGGGTCCGCATGCTTAACGTTTGATGGAGATTTTGTATTATATAAGTTATGTGATTTGGTGACCGAATGTTGTTCAAAGTCCCAAATGAGATCAGGAACATCATGAGGAGTCTCGTAATGGTCCAGAGGTAAAGATTGATATATAGGATGATAGTATTCGGACACCAGAAGTGTTCCGGGTGGTACCGGATATTTATCGGACTACTCGGGGGAATAATGGGCCATATGGGCCATAGGAGGGGAGCACACCAGCTAGGGCTGGAATTCGAGCTGAGTCGAGCCAGCTCGGCTCGACTCGCTAGAGCTCGTTTCGTTAACGAGCTAGCTCGACTCGGCTCGTTACTATAACGAGCTCAAACCCAAGATTGGCTCGACTCGTATAACTCGCGAGCTGGCTCGTTTAGCTTGTTAAGCTCGTTAAAGATATAAACATAAAACCCTCAAATATGATAAAAATGATTATGTATATATTAAACATATATATCACTAAAAAATTATAATTTCCTTGTAACGCATGAGTCTTCTAGGAGGCTAGGCCTTCAACAGCTGGGCCTTGGGTTGTGCGCCTGGGACGTAGGTTGTTTAGTGGCTGATCTTTCTTTTTATTGGGAGTGGCTGATCTATTGTATCGAGCCTAACGAGTTACACGAGTACTCGTGAGATTGGCTCGTTTAACTTGGTCTATAAACGATCTTAAACTAAAGCTCGGCTCGACTCATTATTTTTCGAGTTCGAGTCGATTCGAGCCGAGTCACAAGCTACTTGTTTAGCTCGCGAGCTTCGAGCTTTTTTTCCAGCCCTAACACCAGCCCACAAGGGGTGGCGCCCCCCCCCCCTCATGGTAGGAGGCCGAATAGAAGAAGGAGAAGGGGGTTCGACCCCCCCCCCCCCTTTCCTTCCTCCTTCCCTCTTCCCTTTTTCCCCCTTCCGGTAAAAGGAAAGGGGGGGCGAATTGTACTAGGGAGCCCAAGTAGGATTCCTCCTACTTGGGCAGCCGAAGGCAGATCCCCTCCTCCTCCCACCTATAGATACATGGGGAGGGGGCACCTAGAACACACACCAACGATTGTTAGCCGTGTGCGGCGCCCCCCTCCATAGTTTACGCCTCCGGTCATATTCTCGTAGTGCTGAGGCGAAGCCCTGCGCGGATAACTTCACCATCACCGTCACCAACCGTCGTGCTGACTGAACTCATCTACTTCCTCGACACTCTGCTGGATCAAGAGCTCGAGGGATGTCATCGAGTTGAACCTGTGCAGAACTCGGAGGTGCCGTACATTCAGTACTTGATCGGTCGGAACGAGAAGAAGTTCGACTACATCAACCGCATTGGCAAACGCTTCCGCTTTCGGTCTATGAGGGTACGTAGACACACTCTCCCCCTCTCGTTGTTATGCGTCTCCTAGATAGATCTTCCTTGAGCGTATGATTTTTTTTGAAATTGCATGCTACGTTCCCCAACAGTGGCATTCGAGCCAGGTCTATGCGTAGATTATATGCACGAGTAGAACACAAAGAGTTGTGGGCGGTGATCGTCATACTACTTACCACCAATGTATTATTTTGATTCGGCGGTATTGTTGGATGAAGCGGCCTGAATCATGAAGGAAATATGCCCTAGAGGCAATAATAAAGTTATTATTTATTTCCTCATATCATGATAAATGTTTATCATTCATGCTAGAATTGTATTATCCAGAAACATGATACATGTGTGAATACATAGACAAACATAATGTCACTAGTATGCCTCTACTTGACTAGCTCATTAATCAAAGATGGTTATGTTTCCTAACCATAGACATGTGTTGTCATTTGATTAACGAGATCACATCATTAGGAGAATGATGTGATTGACTTGACCCATTCTGTTAGCCTAGCACTTGATCGTTTAGTATGTTGCTATTGCTTTCTTCATGACTTATACAAAGTTCCTACAACTATGAGATTATGCAACTCCCGTTTAACGGAGGAACACTTTGTGTGCTACCAAACGTCACAACATAACTGGGTGATTATAAAGGTGCTCTATAGGTGTCTCCAAAGGTACATGTTGAGTTGGCATAATTCGAGATTAGGTTTTGTCACTCCGATTGTCGGAGAGGTATCTCTGGGCCCTCTCGGTAATACACATCACTTAAGCCTTGCAAGCATTGTAACTAATGAGTTAGTTACAAAATGATGTATTACGGAACGAGTAAAGAGACTTGCCGGTAACGAGATTGAACTAGGTATTGGATACCGACGATCGAATCTCGGGCAAGTAACATACCGATGACAAAGGGAACAACGTATGTTGTTATGCGGTTTGACTGATAAAGATCTTCGTAGAATATGTAGGAACCAATATGAACATCCAGGTTCCACTATTGGTTATTGATCGGAAACAGTTCTAGGTCATGTCTACATAGTTCTCGAACCCGTAGGGTCCGCACGCTTAACGTTATGATGATAGTTTTATTACGAGTTTATAAGTGTTGATGTACTGAAGTTTGTTAGGAGTTCCGGATGTGATCACGGACATGACGAGGAGTCTCGAAATGGTTGAGACATAAAGATTGATATATTGGATGGATATATTTGGATACCGGAAAGGTTCCGGATGAGATTGGGACTATACCGGAGATCCGGGAGGTTACCGGAACCCCCCGGTAAGTATATGGGCCTTATTGGGCCTTAGTGGAAAGGAGGGAGAAGGAGCAATGGAGGGGGCACGCCCCCCCCCCCAAGCCCAATCCGAATTGGGAAGGGGGCCGGCCCCGCCTTTCCTTCTTCCCTCCCCTCTCTTCCTTCCCTCTCCTACTCCTAATAGGAAAGGGGGGCCAAACCTACTTGGAGTAGGATTGCCCCCCCTAGGGCGCGCCTCTCCCCTTGGCCGGCCCCGTCCTCCTCTCCCCCTTTATATACTGGGGAGGGGGGCACCCCTAAGACACACAAGTTGATCTACGGATCGTTCCTTAGCCGTGTGTGGTGCCCCCCTCCACCATATTCTACCTCGGTCATATCGTCGCGGAGTTTAGGCGAAGCCCTGCGCCGGTAGAACATCATCATCGTCACCACGCCGTTGTGCTGACGGAACTCATCCCCGACGCTTTGCTGGATCGGAGCCCGGGGAACGTCATCGAGTTGAACGTGTGCTGAACACGGAGGTGCCGTACGTTTGGTGCTTGGATCGGTCGGATCGTGAAGATGTACGACTACATCAACCGCGTTGTCATAACGCTTCCGCTTACGGTCTATGAGGGTACGTGGACAATACTCTCCCCTCTCGTTGCTATGCCATCACCATGATCTTGCGTGTGCGTAGGAATTTTTTTGAAATTACTACGTTCCCCAACAGTGGCATCCGAGCCAGGTTTTATGCATAGATGTCATATCCACGAGTAGAACACAAGTGAGTTGTGGGCGATACAAGTCATACTGCTTACCAGCATGTCATACTTTGGTTCGGCAGTATTGTGAGATGAAGCGGCCCGGACCGACATTACGCGTACGCTTACGCGAGACTGGTTTCACCGTTACGAGCACTCGTGCTTAAAGGTGGCTGGTGGGTGTCTGTCTCTCTCACTTTAGCTGAGTCAAGTGTGGCTACGCCCGGTCCTTGCAAAGGTTAAAACAGCACTAACTTGACGAACTATCGTTGTGGTTTTGATGCGTAGGTAAGAACGGTTCTTGCTAAGCCCGTAGCAGCCACGTAAAACTTGCAACAACAAAGTAGAGGACGTCTAACTTGTTTTTGCAGGGCATGTTGTGATGTGATATGGTCAAGACGTGATGCTATATTTTATTGTATGAGATGATCATGTTTTGTAACCGAAGTTATCGGCAACTGGCAGGAGCCATATGGTTGTCGCTTTATTGTATGAAATGCAAACGCCCTGTAATTGCTTTACTTTATCACTAAGCGGTAGCGATAGTCGTAGAAGCAATAGATGGCGTAAACGACAACGATGCTACGATGGAGATCAAGGTGTCACGCTGGTGACGATGGTGATCATGGCGGTGCTTCAGAGATGGAGATCACAAGCACAAGATGATGACGGCCATATCATATCACTTATATTGATTGCATGTGATGTTTATCCTTTATGCATCTTATCTTGCTTTGATTGACGGTAGCATTTTAAGATGATCTCTCACTAAAAATTATCAAGAAGTGTTCTCCCTGAGTATGCACCGTTGCCAAAGTTCGTCGTGCCCAGACACCACGTGATGATCGGGTGTGATAAGCTCTACGTCCATCTACAACGGGTGCAAGCCAGTTTTGCACACGCAGAATACTCAGGTTAAACTTGACGAGCCTAGCATATGCAGATATGGCCTCGGAACACGGAGACCGAAAGGTCGAGCGTGAATCATATAGTAGATATGATCAACATAGTGATGTTCACCATTGAAAACTACTCCATCTCACGTGATGATCGGTTATGGTTTAGTTGATTTGGATCACATAATCACTTAGATGACTAGAGAGATGTCTGTCTAAGTGGGAGTTCTTAAGTAATATGATTAATTGAACTTAATTTATCATGAACTTAGTCCTGGTAGTATTTTGCAAATTATGTTGTAGATCAATAGCTTGCGTTGTTGCTTTCATATGTTTATTTTGATATGTTCCTAGAGAAAATTGTGTTGAAAGATGTTAGTAGCAATGATGTGGATTGGATCCGTGATCTAAGGTTTATCCTCATTGCTGCACAGAAGAATTATGTCATTGATGCACCGCTAGGTGACAAACCTATTTCAGGAGCAGATGCAGACGTTATGAACGTTTGGCTAGCTCAATATGATGACTACTTGATAGTTTAGTGCACCATGCTTAACGGCTTAGAATCGGGACTTCAAAGACGTTTTGAACGTCATGGACCATATGAGATGTTCCAGGAATTGAAGTTAATATTTCAAGAAAATACCCGAGTTGAGAGATATGAAGTCTCCAATAAGTTCTATAGCTAAAAGATGGAGGAGAATCGCTCAACTAGTGAGCATGTGCTCAGATTGTCTGTGTACTTCAATCGCTTGAATCAAGTGGGAGTTAATCTTCCAGATAAGATAGTGATTGACAGAATTCTCTAGTCACCATCACTAAGTTACTAGAACTTCGTGATGAACTATAGTATGCAAGGGATGACGTAAACGATTCCCGAGTTCTTCGTGATGTTGAAATCGACGAAGGTAGAAATCAGGAAAGAGCATCAAGTGTTGATGATTGACAAGACCACTAGTTTCAAGAAAAGGGCAAAGGGAAAGAAAGGGAAACTTCAAGTAGAATGGCAAACAAGTTGTCACTCCCGTGAAGAAGACCAAAGCTGGAACAAAGCCTGAAACTGAGTGCTTACACTGCAAAGGAAATGGTCACTGGAAGCAGAAATGCCCTAAATATTTGGTGGATAAGAAGGATGGCAAAGTGAACAAAGGTATATTTGATATACAGGTGTTTGATGTGTGCCTTACTAGTGTTTATAGTAGTCCCTGAGTATTTGATACTTGTTCGGTTGCTAAGATTAGTAACTCGAAACAGGAGTTACATAATAAACAGAGACTAGTTGAAGGGAAGTGACGATGAGTGTTGGAAGTAGTTCCAAGATTGATATGATCATCATCGCACACTCCCTACACTTTCGGGATTAGTGTTAAACCTAAATAAATGTTATTTGGCGTTTGCGTTGAGCATGAATATGATTTGATCATATTTATTGCGATACAGTTATTCATTTAAAGTTAGAGAATAATTGTTAATTTGTTTACATGAATAAGACCTTCGATGGTCATACACCCAATGAACATAGTTTGTTGGATCTCGATCATAGTGATACACATATTCATAATATTGATGCCAAAAGATGCAAAGTTAATAATGATAGTGCAACTTATTTGTGGCACTACCGTTTGGGTCATATCGGTGTAAAGCGCGTGAAGAAACTCCATAAAGATGGATTTTCGGAATCACTTGGTTATGAATCATTTGATGTTTGCGAACCGTGCCTTTTGGGCAAGATGACTAAAACTCCGTTCTCCGGAACAATGGAACAAGTTACTGACTTACTGAAAATAATACATACCGATGTATGCGATCCAATGAGTGTTGATGCTCGTGGCAAGTATCGTTTATTTTTGACCTTCACAAGATGATTTGAGCAGATATGGGTATATCTACTTGATGAAACATAAGTCTGAAATAGTTGAAAGATTCAAAGAATTTTAGAGTGAAGTGGAAAAATCATCGTAACGAAAATAAAGTTTCTGCAATTTGATCGCGGAGACGAATATTTGAGTTACGAGTTTGGTCTTCAATTAAAACAATGTGGAATAGTTTCACAACTCACGCCACCTGGAACACCACAATGTTATGGTGTGTCCGAACGTCGTAACCACACTTTATTGGATATGGTGCGATCTATGATGTCTCTTATTGATTTAGCATTGTCGTTTTGGGGTTATGCATTAGAGACAGCTGCATTCACGTTAAAAGGGCACCATCTAAATCCGTTGAGACGACACCATATGAACTGTGGTTTGGCAAGAAACCAAAATTGTCGTTTCTTAAATTTTGGGGCTGCGATGCTTATGTGAAAAAGTTTCAACCTGATAAGCTCGAACCAAAATCGGAGAAGTGCGTCTTCATAGAATACCCAAAGGTAACTATTGGGTACACCTTCTATCACAGATCCGAAGGCAAGATATTCGTTGCTAAAAATGGATCCTTTCTAGAGAAGGAGTTTCTCTCGAACGAAGTGAGTGGGAGGAAAGTAGAACTTGATGAGGTAACTGTACCTTCTCCCGAATTGGAAAATAGTTCATCACTGAAATCAGTTCCAGTGATTCCTACACCAATTAGTGAGGAAGCTAATGATATTGATCATGAAACTTCAGATCAAGTTACTACAGAACCTCATAGGTTTTCTAGATTAAGATCCTCACCAGAGTGGTACGGTAATCCTATTCTGGAAGTCATGTTACTTGACCATGGCAAACCTACGAACTATGAGGAAGCGATGATGAGCCCAGATTCCGCGAAATGGCTTGAGGCCATGAAATCTGAGATGGGATCCATGTATGAGAACAAAGTGTGGATTTTGGTGGATTTGCCCGATGATCGGCAAGCCATATTGTATAAATGGATCTTCAAGAGGAAGACAGATGCTGATAATAGTGTTACTATCTACAAAGCTCGACTTGTCGCAAAAAGGTTTTCAACAAGTTCAAGGTGTTGACTATAATGAGATTTTCTCAACTGTAGTGATGCTTAAGTCTGTCCGAATCATGTTAGCAATTGCCACATTTTATGAAATCTGGCAAAAGGATATCAAAACTGCATATCTTAATGGATTTATTAAAGAAGAGTTGTATATGATGCAACCAGAAGGTTTTGCCAACCCTAAAGGTGCTAACAAAGTTTGCAAGCTCCAGCGATCCATTTATGGACTGGTGCAAGCCTCTCGGAGTTGGAATATACGCTTTGATGAGTTGATCAAAGCGTATGGTTTTATACAGACTTTTTGAGAAGCCTGTATTTACAAGAAAGTGAGTGGGAGCTCTATAGCATTTCTGATATTATATGTGTACGACATATTGTTGATTGGAAATGATATAGAATTTCTGGATAGCATAAAAGGATACTTGCATAAAAGTTTTTCAATGAAATACCTCTGTAAAGCTACTTACATATTGAGCATCAAAATCTATTGAGATAGATCAAGACGCTTGATAAGATTTTCAATGAGCACATACCTTGACAAGTTTTTGAAGTAGTTCAAAATGGAACAGTCAAAGAAAGAGTTCTTGCCTGTGTTGCAAAGGTGTGAAATTGAGTAAGACTCAAATCCCGACCACGACAGAAAATAGAAAAGAGAATGAAAGTCATTCCCTATGCCTCAGTCATAGGTTTTATAAAGTATGCTATGCTATGTACCAGACCTATTGTATACGTTGCACTGAATTGGGCAATGGAGTACAATAGTGATCTAGGAGTAGATCATTGGACATTGGTCAAGAATATCCTTAGTGAGGACTAAGGAAATATTTATCGATTATGGAGGTAATAAAAGAGCCCGTCGTAAAGAGTTAATCGGTGCAAGCTTTTATACCGATCCAGATGACTCTAAGTCTCAATCTGGATACATATTGAAAGTGGGAGCAATTAGCTAGAGTAGCTCCGTGCAGAGCATTGTAGACATATAATATTTGCAAAATACATACGGTTCTGAATGTGACAAACCCGTTGACTAAGCTTCTCTCACGAGCAAAACATGATCACACCTTAGTACTCTTTGGGTGTTAATCACACAGCGATGTGAACTAGATTATTGACTCTAGTAAACCCTTTGGGTGTTGGTCACATGACGATGTGAACTATGGGTGTTAATCATATACAGATATGAATATTGGTGTTAAGTCACATGGCGATGTGAACTAGATTATTGACTCTAGTGCAAGTGGGAGAGTGAAGGAAATATGCCCTAGAGGCAATAATAAAGTTATTATTTATTTCCTCATATCATGATAAATGTTTATCATTCATGCTAGAATTGTATTATCCAGAAACATGATACATGTGTGAATACATAGACAAACATAATGTCACTAGTATGCCTCTACTTGACTAGCTCATTAATCAAAGATGGTTATGTTTCCTAACCATAGACATGTGTTGTCATTTGATTAACGAGATCACATCATTAGGAGAATGATGTGTAGGGCTGGAATTCGAGCTGAGTCGAGCCAGCTCGGCTCGACTCGCTAGAGCTCGTTTCGTTAACGAGCTAGCTCGACTCCACTCGTTACTATAACGAGCTCAAACCCAAGATTGGCTCGACTCGTATAACTCGCGAGCTGGCTCGTTTAGCTTGTTAAGCTCGTTAAATATATAAACATAAAACCCTCAAATATGATAAAAATGATTATGTATATATTAAACATATATATCACTAAACAATTATAATTTCCTTGTAACGCATGAGTCTTCTAGGAGGCTAGGCCTTCAACAGCTGGGCCTTGGGTTGTGCGCCTAGGACGTAGGCTGTTTAGTGGCTGATCTTTCTTTTTATTGGGAGTGGCTGATCTATTGTATCGAGCCTAACGAGTTACACGAGTACTCGTGAGATTGGCTCGTTTAACTTGGTCTATAAACGATCTTAAACTAAAGCTCGGCTCGACTCATTATTTTTCGAGTTCGAGTCGATTCAAGCCGAGTCACGAGCTACTTGTTTAGCTCGCGAGCTTCGAGCTTTTTTTCTAGCCCTAATGATGTGATTGACTCGACCCATTCTGTTAGCCTAGCACTTGATCGTTTAGTATGTTGCTATTGCTTTCTTCATGACTTATACAAAGTTCCTACAACTATGAGATTATGCAACTCCCGTTTACCGGAGGAACACTTTGTGTGCTACCAAACGTCACAACGTAACTGGGTGATTATAAAGGTGCTCTACAGGTGTCTCCAAAGGTGCATGTTGAGTTGGCATAATTCGAGATTAGGTTTTGTCACTCCGATTGTCGGAGAGGTATCTCTGGGCCCTCTCGGTAATACAAATCACTTAAGCCTTGCAAGCATTGTAACTAATGAGTTAGTTATGAAATGATGTATTACGGAACGAGTAAAGAGACTTGCCGGTAACGAGATTGAACTAGGTATTGGATACCGACGATCGAATCTCGGGCAAGTAACATACCGATGACAAAGGGAACAACGTATGTTGTTATGCGGTTTGACCGATAAAGATCTTCGTAGATTATGTAGGAACCAATATGAACATCCAGGTTCCACTATTGGTTATTGATCGGAAACAGTTCTAGGTCATGTCTACATAGTTCTCGAACCCGTAGGGTCCGCACGCTTAACGTTACGATGACAGTTTTATTATGAGTTTATAAGTTTTGATGTACCGAAGTTTGTTCGGAGTCCCGGATGTGATCACGGACACGACGAGGAGTCTCAAAATGGTCGAGACATAAAGATTGATATATTGGACGGATATATTTGGATACCGGAAAGGTTCCGGATGAGATTGGGACTATACCGGAGATCCGGGAGGTTACCGGAACCCCCCGGTAAGTATATGGGCCTTATTGGGCCTTAGTGGAAAGGAGGGAGAAGGAGCAAAAGAGGGGGCGCCCCCCCCCCAAGCCCAATCCGAATTGGGAAGGGGGCCGGCCCCCCCTTTCCTTCTTCCCTCCCCTCTCTTCCTTCCCTCTCCTATTTCTAATAGGAAAGGGGGGCCAAACCTACTTGGAGTAGGATTGCCCCCCCTAGGGCGCGCCTCTCCCCTTGGCCGGCCCCCTCCTCCTCTCCCCTTTTATATACAGGGGAGGGGGCACCCCTAAGACACACAAGTTGATCTATGGATCGTTCCTTAGCCGTGTGCGGTGCCCCCCTCCACCATATTCCACCTCGGTCATATCGTCGCGGAGTTTAGGCGAAGCCCTGCACCGGTAGAACATCATCATCGTCACCACACCGTCGTGCTGATGGAACTCATCCCCGACGCTTTGCTGGATCGGAGCCCGGGGAACGTCATCGAGCTGAACGTGTGCTGAACACGGAGGTGCCGTACGTTCGGTGCTTGGATCGGTCGGATCGTGAGGACGTATGACTACATCAACCGCGTTGTCATAACGCTTCCGCTTACGGTCTACGAGGGTACGTGGACAATACTCTCCCCTCTCGTTGCTATGCCATCACCATGATCTTGCGTGTGCGTAGGAATTTTTTTGAAATTACTACGTTCCCCAACAAATCAACCTTACATGACCAAGTTCATGAGACCGATTCCACCGACAGACATGCAACTAGTTTTGCATAAAGGTGGCTGACAGGTGTCTGTTTCTCCAACTTTATTGAATCGAATTTGACTGCGGCCGGTCCTTGTTGAAGGTTAAAACAACAAACTTGATAAATCACCGTTGTGGTTTTGTGCCGTAAGTAAGAACAGTTCTTGCTAGAAGCCCGTAGCAGCCACGTAAAACTTGCAACAACAAAGTAGAGTACGTCTAACTTGTTTTTGCAGGGCATGTTGTGATGTGATATGGTCAAGACATGATGTGATATACGTTGTTGTATGAGATGATCATGTTTTGTAAAAGTTATCGGCAATTGGCAGGAGCCTTATGGTTGTCGCTTTATTGTATGAAATGCAAACGGCATGTAACTGCTTTACTTTATCACTAAGCGGTAGCGATAGTTGTAGAAGCAATAGTTGGTGAGACGACCACGACGCTACGATGGAGATCAAGGTGTCGAGCTGGTGACGATGGAGATCATGACGTTACTTTGGAGATGGAGATCAAAAGCACAAGATGATGATTGCAATATCATGTCACATATTTTGATTACATGTGATGTTTATATTCTATGCATCTTATTTTGATTAGTACGGCGGTAGCATTATAAGATGACCCCTTAACTAAATTTCAAGGTATAAGTGTTCTCCCCGAGTATGCACCATTGTGACTGCTCTTCGTGCTGAGAGACCACATGATGATCAGGTGTGATAGGCACTATGTTCACATACAACGGGTGCAAGCCACTTTTGCACATGTAGAATACTCGGGTTAAACTTGATGAGCCTAGCATGTACAAACATGGCCTCGGAACACTGGAGGCCGAAAGGTCAAACGTGAATCATATAGTAGATATGACCAACATAGAGATGTTCACCATTGATGACCACTCCATCTCACGTAATGATCGGACATGGTTTAGTTGATTTGGATCACGTATCATTTAGATGACTTGAGGGATGTCTATGTAAGTGGGAGTTCTTAAGTAATATGATTAATTGAACTTAATTTATCATGAACTTAGTCCTGATAGTTTTTGCATATCTATGTTGTAGATCAATGGCCCGTGCTACTGTTCCTTTGAATTTTAATGCTTTCCTAGAGAAAGCTAAGTTGAAAGATGATGGTAGCAACAACACGGACTGGGTCCGTAACTTGAGGATTATCCTCATTGCTTCATAGAAGAATTATGTCCTTGATGCACCACTAGGTACCACACCCCCCAGCAACTGCAGACGTTGTGAACGCCTGGCAGTCGTGTGTTACTCGATAGTTTAGTGTGCCATGCTTTACATCTTAGAATCGGGACTTCAAAGATGTTTTGAATGTCATGGACCAGATGAGATGTTCCAGGAGTTGAAGTTAATATTTCAAGCAAATGCCCGAGTTGAGAGATATGAAGTCTCCAACAAGTTCTATAGCTGCAAGATGGAGCAGAACAGTTCTGTCACTGAACACATACTCAGAATATTTGGATATCATAATCACTTGACTCAGCGGGAAGTTAATCTTCCAGATGATTGTGTCATTGATAGAGTTCTCCAATCACTGCCACCAAGCTACAAAGGCTTTGTGATGAACTATAATATGCAAGGGATGGAGAAGACTAGTCCCGAGCTCTTCACAATGCTCAAAGCTATGGAGGTAGAAATCAAGAAGGAGCATCAAGTGTTGATGGTTAACAAGACCACTAGTTTCAAGAAAAAGGGCAAGGGAAAGAAGGGGAACTTCAAGAAGAATGGCAAGCAAGTTGCCACTCTAGGGAAGAAGCCCAAAGCTGGACCCAAGCTTGAAACTGAGTGCTTCTACTGCAAAGGGACTGACCACTAGAAGCGGAACTGCCCCAAGTATTTGGCAGATAAGAAGGATGGCAAAGTGAACAAAGGTATATGTGATATACATGTTATTGATTTGTACCTTACTAATGCTCGTAGTAGTGCCTGGGTATTTGACACTGATTTGGGTGCTCATATTTGTAACTTGAAACAGGGAATACGGATTAAACGAAGATTGGCTAAGGACGAGGTGACGATGCGCGTCGGGAATTGTTCCAAGGTCGATGTGATTGCCGTCGACATGCTACCTCTACATCTACCTTCGGGATTAGTTTTAGACCTGAATAATTGTTATTTGGTGCCAGCGTTGAGCATGAACATTATGCATGGATCCTATTTAGTGCGAGACGGTTATTCATTTAAATCAGAGAATAATGGTTGTTCTATTTATATGAGTAATATCTTTTATGGTCATACACCCTTGAGGAGTGGTATATTTCTGTTGAATCTCGATTGTGGTGATACACATATTCATAATATTGATGCCAAAAGATGCAAAGTTGATAATGATAGTGCAACATATTTGTGGCACTGCTGTTTAGGTCATATTGGTGTAAAACGCATGAAGAAACTCCATGCAGATGGACTTTTGGAATCATTTGATTATGAATCATTTGATACTTGTGAACCATGCCTCATGGGCAAGATGATTAAAACACCGTTCTCCGGAACAATGGAGCGAGCCAATGACTTATTGGACATAATACATACCTATGTATGCGGTCTGATGAGTGTTGAGGCTCGTGGTGGGTATCGTTATTTTCTATCCTTCACAGATGATTTGAGCAGATATGGGTATATCTACTTAATGAAACACAACTCTGAAACATTTGAAAAGTTCAATGAATTTCAGAATGAAGTGGAGAATTATCATAACAAGAAAATAAAGTTTCTACTATCTGACCGCGGAGGCGAATATTTGAGTTACGAGTTTGACCTTCATTTAAAACAATATGGAATAGTTTCACAACTCACGCCACCTAGAACACCATAGCGTAATGGTGTGTCCGAACGTCGTAACCATACTTTATTAGATATGGTGCGATCTATGATGTCTCTTATCGATTTACCACTATCGTTTTGGGGTTATGCATTAGAGACAGCTACATTCACGTTAAATAGGGCACCGTCAAAATCCGTTGAGACGACACCGTATGAACTTTGGTTTGGCAATAAACCTAAGTTGTCATTTCTTAAAGTTTGGGGATGCAATGGTTATGTCAAAAGGCTTCAGCCTGATAAGCTCGAACCCAAATCGGAGAAGTGTGTCTTCATAGGATACCCTAAGGAAACGATTGGGTACACCTTCTACCACAGATCTGAATGCAATATTTTTGTTGCCAAGAATGAACCTTTCTAGAGAAGGAGTTTCTCTCGAAAGAAGTGAGTGGGAGGAAAGTAGAAATTGATGAGGTAATTATACCTTCTCTCAATTTGGAAAGTAGCTGATCCGATAAATCCGTTCCCGTGATGCCTGCACCAACTAGAGAGGAAGCTAATGACAATGATCATGAAACTTCAGATCAAGTTACTACTAAACCTCGTAGGTCAACCAGAGCACGATCCGCACCAGAGTGGTATGGTAATCCTGTTCTAGAAGTCATGTTACTTGACCATGACGAACCTATGAACTATGAAGAAGCTAAGATGAGCCCAGATTCCGATAAATGGCTTGAGGCCATGAAAGCTGAGATACGATCCATGTATGAGAACAAAGTATGGACTTTGGTGGATTTGCCCGATGATCGGCGACCCATAGAGAATAAATGGATCTTCAAGAAGAAGACTGGCGCTGATGGTAATGTTACTGCCAATAAAGCTCGACTTGTCGCAAAAGGTTTTCAACAAGTTCAAGGAGTTGACTACGATGAGACTTTCTCACCCGTAGCGATGCTTAAGTCTGTCCGAATCATGTTAATAATATCCGCATTTTATGATTATGAAATCTAGCAAATGGACGTCAAAACTGCATTCCTTAATGGATTTCTTAAAGAAGAGTTGTATATGATGCAACTAGAAGGTTTTGTCGATCCTAAAGGTGCTAAAAAAGTGCGCAAGCTCCACCAATCCATTTATGGACTGGTGCAAGCATCCTAGAGTTGGAATATACGCTTTGATGAGGTGATCAAAGCATATGGTTTTATACAAACTTTCGAAGAAGCCTGTATTTACAAGAAAGTGAGTGGGAGCTCTGTAGCATTTCTAATATTATATGTGGATGACATATTGTTGATTGGAAATGATATAGAATTTCTAGATAGCATAAAAGGATACTTGAATAAAAGTTTTTCAATGAAAGACCTCGGTGAAGATGCTTATATATTGGGCATCAAGATCTATGGAGATAGATCAAGACGCTTAATAGGAATTTCACAAAGCACATACCTTGATAAAGTTTTGAAGAAGTTTAAAATGGATCAGTCTAAGAAAGGGTTCTTGCCTGTGTTACAAGGTGTGAAGTTGAGTCAGACTCAATGCCCGACCACTCCAGAAGATAGAGAGAAAATGTAAGTCATTCCCTATGCCTCAACCATAGGTTCTATCTGTTGGGAAACATAGCATGCAATTTCAAAAAAAATCCTACGCTCACGCAAGATCTATCTAGGAGATGCATAGCAATGAGAGAGGGAGAGTGTGTCCACGTACCCTCGTAGACCGAAAGCGTAAGCGTTTGCCAACTCAGTTGATGTAGTCGAACTTCTTCTCGTTCCAACCGATCAAGTACCAAACGTACGGCACCTCCGAGTTCTGCACACGTTCAACTTGATTACGTCCCTTGAACTCTTGATCCAGCAGAGTGTCGAGGAAGTAGATGAGTTCTGTCAGCACGACGGTGTGGTGATGGTGATGGTGAAGTTATCCGTGTAGGTCTTGCCTAAGCACTACGAGAATATGACCGGAGGCGTAAACTTTGGAAGGGGGCACCTAAAAGATTGTGGATGTCGCCTAGAGGGGGGGGGGTGAATAGGCGCTTTAAAATAATTACGGTAGAGGCTTGAACAAATGCGGAATAAACCTAACGGTTAATTTGTCAAGCACAAGACCTAAGACAACTAGGCTCACCTATGTGCACCAAAAACTTATGCTAAGCAAGGTAAGCAACTATGTGATAGCAAGATATATGACAAAGAACAATATGGCTATCACAAAGTAAAGTGCATAAGTAAAGGGCTCGGGTAAGAGATAATCGAGGCACGCGGAGACGACGATGTATCCCGAAGTTCACACCCTTGCGGATGCTAATCTCCGTTTGGAGCGGTGTGAAGGCACAATGCTCCCCAAGAAGCCACTAGGGCCACCGTAATCTCCTCACGCCCTCGCACAATGCAAGATGCCGTGATTCCACTAAGGGACCCTTGAGGGTGGTTACCGAACCCGTACAAATGGCGACCCTTGGGGGAGGTCACCGAACCCGTACACTTTGGCAACCCTTGGGGGCAGTCACCGGTACCCGTCAAATTGCTCGAGGCGATCTCCACAACCTAATTGGAGACCTCGACGCTTGCTCGGAGCTTTACACCACAATGATTGAGCTCCGAACACCACCAACCGTCTAGGGCGCCCAAGCACCCAAGAGGAACAAGCTCAAAGGCACCAAGCACCCAAGAGTAATAAGCTTCTCAACTTGTAACTTCCACGTATCGCATGGAGAACTCAAACCGATGCACCAAATGCAATGGCAAGGGCACACGGAGTACCCAAGTCCTTCTCTCCCAAATCCCACCAAAGCAACTAATGCTAGGGAGGAAAATGAGAGGAAGAACGAAAGAAGAACACGATGAACTCCAAGAACTAGATCCAAGGGGTTCCCCTCACTTAGAGGAGAAAGTGATCAGTGGAAACGTGGATCTAGATCTCCTCTCTCTTTTCCCTCAAGAACTAGCAAGAATCCATGGAGGGATTGAGAGTTAGCAAGCTCAAAGAAGGTCAACAATGGGGGAAGAACACGAGCTCAAAGGATAAGGTTCAATGGGAAGAAGACCCCCTTTTATAGGTGGGGAGAAAATCCAACCGTTATCCCCTCACTCAGCCCGCACGACGCGGTACTACCGCAGGGAGCTGCGGTACTACCGCGGTTGGCCGCGGTACTACCGCTGCAGGTTGCGGTACTACCGCATGTGCAACTCTGGCCAGATGAAGGCCTGTTGCACAGGGGAACGAGCGATAGAACCGCCAGAGCGGTACTACCGCGTGCCCCTACGGTACTACCGTAAGGCAGGCAACACTAGGCGCAGAGAAAGCAGGGAAGTAAAAAATTACTTCCATACCTACTTCCGCTGAGGGAGGACATGCGCAAAACTCCGGCATGGTACTACCGCACACGAAGAGTGGTACTACCGCGTAGGGCGCGGATGTAAAAAATTACATCCGCCCCTACTTCCGCTCATGCTGCTAAGCCTGGCCAGAGCCCACGGTACTGCCGCACCCGTGGCGCGGTACTACCGCGTAGGGCGCGGATGTAAAAAATTACATCCGCCTCTACTACCGCTCGAGCAGCTGCGCCTGGCCTGAGGCCACGGTACTACCGCTCCCATAGAGTGGTACTACCGTGAGCACCTGCAGTACTACCGTAGGGGACTGCGGTACTGCCGCAAGGGCCTGCGGTACTACCGCTCCGGAGAGCAGTACTATCGCATGCCCCAGATCAGCAACACTAGGAGTCCTTCATTTTGCAGAGAAGACAACAGAGGGAAACGATAAAACCAGGACTGCCATAACTTCTGCAAATGAGCTCCGAATTGAGCAAACTCAAGCTTGTTGGTTATAGTAAGAAGAGGCAGGGGAGGTATGCCTAACAAGAGAAGAGAGAAACCTCCAACAGAGAAGAACCGGCAGAGCTCCAACATCGAAAACATCATAGAAGATGCATGTAAACTCCATTTTCGATGAACTCGAGCTTGTCATGAAAATGACCAAAAGCTCCAAATCTCACCAGGAGAAGAACCAAACAAGAACCAATAAAGATGATGCAAGGATGCAATGGTTTGAGCTCTCTATGAACGATACGATCAAGCAACTCATCGAGAGCCCCCCTTGATAGTACGGTAGTCGATCCTATAACCCGGTCTCCCACAACTACCATGAGACCGGTAAAATAGAAAACCTATCAAGGGCAAACCTTTGCCTTGCACAAAGTCCACTTGAGCTAGATGATGACGATCTACTCCTCCTCAAAATGGACCACCTTTCTTGATTGCGTTGGCTTGATGAAGACTAGTTGATTGCTCCCCCATACTCCACTATGGGTGAGCCACTCTTCCGCTCATCTTCACAAGTCCATTGTCACCACAATGGACGGCAAGCTTCAAGCACTTGATCTCTTCGTGATGCATCACTTGAACTTGCACACCGCAACCTAACCCCACAAAGAACTCTCACGAAGACCATGGGTTAGCACACAAAGCGTAATGGACAATGCTTACCATACCATGGGATCACTTGATCCCTCGGTACACCTTGTGTGCTTTGTGTGTTGAATATTTCCAACTCTCTTCATTTGAATGATGTCTTGAAGGTAGACATGAATGATCACACAATCTTATTCTTCAAGACATGCTTGCAATAAGCTCAACACTCACATGACCAATCTTTGGATAATTCCTTAATAACACCTTGGTCAACTCATAAACTCCTTGAGACCAACACATGGACTTCAAGAAAAGCCTATGGACAAAACCTTCAGATATAACTCAAGGCAACCATTAGTCCATAGAGATTGTCATCAATTACCAAAACCAAACATGGGGGCACCACATGTTCTTTCAGCACCGCACATAGTTAACAATCATTGGTGTGTGTTCTAGGCGCCCCCTCCCCATGTATATATAGGTGGGAGAGGGAGGGGAGCAGCAGGGGGCACCCCAAGTAGGAGGAATCCTACTTGGGGTTCCTTTTCCAATTCGCCCCCCTTCCATAAGTGTCGGAGAGGGAAGGAAAGGGGGGAGAAGGATGTAGTACTTCCTACTATTCCTTTCCCCTTCCCCTCTTTCCTTCTTCCCTTTTGGCTGTCCCATATGTAGGGGCGCACCAGCCCCTTGTAGCTGGTGCGTGTCCCCTCTTGGCCCATAAGGCCCATATCTTTTGTCGGGGGTGCCTGGAACCCCTTCCGGTGACCCGATATGTATCTGATACCCTCTGGAACACTTCCGGTGTCTGAATACTATCATCCTATATATCATTATTTACCTCTTGACCATTTTGAGACTCCTTTTCATGTCTGTGATCTCATCCGGGACTCCGAACAACATTTGGTCACCAAATCACATAACCCATATAATACAATATCGTCATTGAACGTTAAGCGTGCGGACCCTACGGGTTCGAGAACTATGTAGACATGACCAAGACACCTCACCGGTCAATAACCAATAGCAGAACCTAGATGCTCATATTGGCTCCCACATATTCTACGAAGATCTTTATCGGTTGAACCGTTATGACAACATATGTTATTCCCTTTGTCATCGGTATGTTACTTGCCCGAGATTCGATCGTTGGTATCTTCATACCTAGTTCAATTTCCTTACCGGCAGGTCTCTTTACTCATTCCGTAATGCATCATCCTGCAACTAACTCATTTATCACTTTGCATGCAAGGCTTCTTACGATGTGCATTACCAAGAGGGCCCAAAGATACCTCTCCGATACTCGAAGTGACAAAACCTAATCTCGATCTATGCCAACCCAACAAACACCTTCGGAGATACTTGTAGAGCATCTTTATAATCACCCAGTCACGTTGTGACGTTTGATAGCACATAAGGCATTCCTCCGGTCTCCGGGAGTTACATAATCTCATAGTCGAAGGAATATGTATTTGGCATGAAGAAAGCAATAGCAATAAAACTGAACGATCAATAAGCTAAGCTAATGAATGGGTCTAGTCCATCACATAATTCTCCTAATGATGTGATCCCATTCAACAAATGACAACACATGTCTATGGTTAGGAAACTTAATCATCTTTGATCAACGAGCTATTCTAGTAAAGTCATACTAGGGACACAGTGTTTTGTCTGTGTATTCACACATGTATCAAGTTTCCGATTAATACAATTCTAGCATGAATAATAAACATTTATCATGAATAAGGAAATATAAAATAACAACTTTATTATTGCCTCTAGGACATATTTCCTTTAGGAACCACCTGCCCCTTCAGCCCCCACTTTCGCGAATCACTCGCGGGTACTCTATGAGCCGACCCGACTTTAGTCACCACATGTATCAAGTATAGTTTATATGTAGTATATACCCGGGATCACCTCCCGAGTGATCACGACCCGATAGTATAGCATGGCAGACGGACGAGAATGTAAGGCCACTGAAGATAAACTAGCATCTTATACTAAGCATTTAGCATAGCAGGTAAGGTATCAACAATAGTAGCAACAAGGACAGGCTATGCAACAGTATAGGATCAAACCGATAAGTAACATCCACACTACTCTAATGCAAGCAGTAGAGAGAAGAAGTAGGTGATATCAGGATCATCAAGGGGGTTTTGCTTGCCTGGAAGCTCTGCGGAGAAGGACGGGTCGTCACCACCATAGTTGAACAGGGCAGCAGCATCGTCAGTCTCGATGTCTACTAGAGAGAAGAGGGGGAAGAAACAATAAATACAATGCAAACAGATGCATGATGATGCATGCCATGGCAATAAGCGGTGCTAGGTGTGATCTAACGTACTGCTAGGCGATACTGGCGGAGGGGGGAACATCCGGGAAAAGTATTCCCGGTGTTTGGTATTTTCAAACAAATGAAGCGGAGGGGGGCGGTTATATGCTCACTATGCTAGGGGCGTGTGACAGACGAACGGAGTGCGTATTCGGAATCGTCATATTTTTCTAAGCAACTTTCATGTATAAAATATTTTCATCTGAGTTACGGATTATTTTATATGATTTTCCAAGTTTTTAAATGATTTTCTAATTTCTGGATTTAATTTAATTTGAAACTAAATTAGTATTTAAATGTTGTGGGTACACAGGAAGTCTACCCAGAAGTGTGCACCTCAGGCTGACAGGTGGGAACAGTTGAATAAGTCAACTACCCAGTTAGCACCCAGTAAGCAGAGGCTGACAGGTGGGCTAGGGGGATGCTGACTCAGCGGTCAATAGATCAACATTGACCAGTCAAACTGGTAGGTGGGGACCACCTGTCAGTGACACATGTATTTAGCAGGTATTTCTTTTAAATTTTCTCTAATTAGCTGGCGGGGCCCACATGTCATACTCTATTTTATTAATAGGTTTATTTCTAAAACATGGTTAGTTTAGTGGGTGGGCCCCTGGTGTCAGTGAGTGTTTATGGGGGATTAGTGGCTAACGACAACCACGTCATCGGATTAGCACAGGTGACGAGCTACAGAGTGGCAACAACACGGGAGCTCCCCGAAAACGGCGTACAGGGAACCGTTCGCGACGCGCGTGGGTCCATTTGAACGCCTGAGCGACTGCGCATCACATGGTGGTGGTGGCACAGCCGGGGGTGGTGGCTCGACCACATGGGCAGGGGCGGCCGAGGCGGGATAGAGGTAGAGCAGGGTGAGGGGAGCAGGAGCCGCAGGCGCGCATGGGCAGCCACGTCATGGAGTGACTGGCGGGGGCGCTGCAGAGGTGCACCCAGGGCGGCTCGGTGTGGCGTAGGGCGAGCAAAGGGGGCGCATGGCGACGGCGGCCGTAGCGGGCGAGCAGGGGGAGTAGGCGCAACAGCATCGGGTCTGCGGGAGGTGGGCACGACGAGGGGCCAAGCGGGGCTTGGCCGACGCTGGTGCACAGCCAAGGCGCCGGTGCGGACGATGGCCACGGCGGGGAGCGCGAGCGGCACAACGGGGCGAGACGCGGTGACCGCGGCGACCGCGGGAGAGAGAAGGCAGAGGGGGTGTGGCTCACCCCCATTTGTAGGGGATCGGGGTGGCGTGGCTCGATGTGGTCCGGCGGGGAGGGCGAAAACGACGGGTGACGAGGCGGTGCAAGCGAGGTGGCGTCGTCGGCGACGGGGAGGTGACAGCCGCGCTCAAGATCGAGAGCAGAGGGGATCGAAGGAAACCAGGGGGAAGTGGGGTAGGATTAGGGTTTGGGGGGGTGGGAAGGCCTAAGTAGGCTAGAGAGAGCGGGGGATTGGTCGGCTGGGTCGGCCGGCCGCTTGGTCAACTGGGCCAAAGCCAGGCGAGGGGGGGGGGGGTGTTGTTTTCCTTTTATTTATTTTTTGTTTTGTTTTCTTTTATGTTTGTTTCTGTTTCTTTTTTTATTTACACTTCTATTTTAGTTTTGTTAAATGCAAAACTTGCTCCATAATTTGAGTTGCAAATTAACCCACTGCCTCAAAAACTTTGGCACATTATTAGTTTATATTTTATAACCTTAAAGGCATTTAATAATTGTTTCAACCACTGTTTTATTTATTATAAGGCAATTAAACACTTTTAAAAATGTTTGTTGATGTTTTTTATTAGTTAGTGAATATTTACAACCTTTTGAACATTTATAATCCACTATTTTATGAAATTATAATTTGACTTGTTATTTGAATTTGCATTTGAACTCAGTTTGAAATAAGTGAGGTTTAGCAAAATATAATTATGATGACCAGGCATCATTAGAAGGGTTTACTATAGCTTAATTGTCCGGACGTGACACTAGCACCGATGAAAACTATCTTCGCAACCATGGTTCGAATCCCACCCACGACGCGCGTAATGCGCGAAATAGTATTCGCGATATATATCATCGCCCCTAAAATATGGCGCGACTGTAACAACTCCTATTTGGTGCCTCCTGCGCATGTTAAAGTGTTATCCCCAAACCGCCACCCATGCCCCCCTATGCGCTGGGCCGACCGATATTCTGTTTTTTGTTCTTTTTTTTTGTTAACTTTCAGTAAAAAGGTACGTACGGCGTGATTCCAACTCGTGACCTCCTCGTTCAGTATAAACTGCAGTAACCAATTACGGCGCCTCACCTGTTGTTAGTAGTTAATTTCTTTTTCTCTTTCTTCTTTCTTCTATTCGCGGAAGCTCTCGATTACGGGAAGCTTCCCAATACCGGTTTTTTGGTTCTCTGCTCGGTTTTTTATATGGTTCTTATTCAGTTTTATTTCATGTTCCTTTTCTTTTTTCTTTTATATTTGTATGAAATAAAATTACTTTAAAAATTCGTGAAATTTTCCAAATTCATATTAAACAATTGAATTCATTATTATCTTTTGCAAAAGTGATGATTTTTTTCAAATCCGTTTTTTCCGTGAATTTTTCTAAATTCATGAAATTGTTTTCAAAATTTGACGAACCAAAATAATCCAACTTATTTTGAAATTCGTTATTTTTTTTTTGCAAAACCAATGATTTGTCCTCATGTTCGTGAACTCTTTCAAAAATAGATGATCTTTTTTTCAAAATTGATGAACTATTTTAAATTCTTCAAAAAAATTCTTGAGAACCTATAAAAAAAATCAAATTCCATGAGTTTTTTCAAAGTTTTGAACTTATTTTCATACTCGTGAACTTTTATTGCACGTCTATGCATTTTTTAATTCCAAGTATTTTTTTTGTTTTTTTCTTCTACATTTTCTGATTTTCATTTGTAAAAGTCAAACACTTGACTGGTCAATAGCTTACGGGTCAATGAATGACCGATCAACCATCGACCCGAGCGATCGAAGACACGAGCGCGATCAAAGAGACGGGGCGACCCGAGTGACGCGAGGAACCATTGGCCCTGGTTGGGCCAAGCGCAGGCGAGCAACACGTGAGTGCCAGGTTGCCTAAATGGCTCTAAAGGAGCCGAAGAAGAGGTCTCCGAGACTGTGCCTTGTTTTGTTGTTTAGAAGAGTCTGTGCCTTGCTTATAGCAAGACAGGATGCTTGCTTGAATCGCATATTCCAATGGGCCGGTCCAACGCCTGGGCCTTACGCGCTCGTTTGTTTCTTTCATTTTTTCCACATTTTTGTTTTCCTTTTTTGCTTTGTCTTTTCACTTTTGTTTATATTGCGAAATATTCTTAATATAAATTACAAAGACCATTTTACCTAAATGTTGAAAAAAATGTTAATCCTACATTTGAAAAATGTCAAACATGTACAGAAAATATTCTCCATGTATACAAGAAAAGGTACAACGTGTATGGAAAAAGTTTACATCAAAATATTATATGGAAAAATGTTAATTGGAAACTATTAACAGGTATAAGAAATCCTGATGTATAAATAAAATATACAACGTGTATGTAAAATGTATAACGTGTACGCAAAAGCCGACATCAAAACATAAAATAAATTTTTACTCATCTATTAAAAATGTTAAACATGTATTGAAAATGTTAGTAATGTATATGAAAAATACACAATGTATATGACAAAATAGACATCAAAACATAAATATGAGAAAATGTCAATGAAGTATTTAAAATATTCTACCCATTTATAAAACAATGTTCCTTATGTATACAATAAATATAGAAGGTGTATGGAAAAAGTAGATATCTGAAAACATATTAAAAATTTTATTAATCATGTATTTTTAGAAATGTTAATTATCCATATAAAAATGTTCCTGATGTATACGAGACATTTACATGAAAAACAATTGATATCAAAATACATGTTTGAAGAAAAAAAATCTTAATCATGTTATACAAATATTTTAGATATGTACCAAAAATGCATAATGTTTATGAAAAAGAAAATATGCATCAGAACATATAATTAAAGTAATGTTAATGGTGTATTTGAAAATTGTTAAATGTGAATTATAGAAAAATGTACCTGATGTATACGAAAAGTGTAGACCTGAGTAGAAAAACCCCCAAAGAAAAGCAAAAAAAGAAAACCAACACAAAAAAGGAAAAGCCCAAAAGAAAAGAAAAAACCAGATAAACCCGAGAAAGAACAAAGAACAAAGTATAGAAAATAAAAAAATGGAAGAAAACCGATGAAGAAATAAAAAATGGAAGAAAAAACAGAAAAAGGAGAAAAACCCGAAACAATCACAACAACGATTGGACCGACCAACCAAACGCACAACCGAGAAACTCACTACTAGGCCAGTCCATACGTGTGGATGCTTCAGGCGAGCGGAGTTACCATCTCGCTATGAAAAATATAGGGTGCTCTATCACTCTGTGCATTTTGAAACCGAACCAAAAAACCATACCGAAAATAAACCGAACCAATTTTACGGTATTTATGGTTTCTAGTTTTGGTATATGGTATGAATTTTTCATACCGTTTTGAACTTTGGTTTTTATGGTATATACCCCAAAACCGAATAAACCAAAGTAAAAATAAATTTATATTTCTTGAGGCAACAACCATACAAGTTATCATTTTTCTTGTACATGAGTCAACTTCACTACCAAGCATGTATATTTTTCTTGTAACATAGTTATTTTTCTTTTTAAAAAATGCTAAGCACGTCCATAGCAATCAATGGATGAATCAATTCATGCATATATACTTATATATATAGTTATATAGTATTTGTGTAAAATAGTATGTGTTTTGAGTCATAAATTTGTAAATTGTTACGACGTCATTTTCAAATTCGTGTCAACTTTGGTTATTATGGTATATACCGAAGCCAATCCGAAATAATTTGGTATATACCGAAACCGAACGGTATTTAATTTCATACATTATTTATCGAAGTATTAATACCGTATAAACTGAAAAATTGTATAAATCGAACCATGTAAACTGAATAAACCGAACGCATAGAGTGAGTGCTCTAGCCCACTTGGTGATACGCTGCTCCTGGATATCTTGGTGTGTAGGGACAAGATCAATTGACCGAAAAAAAATTGACCGATTAAGCAAGATATAGCTCACGCGCATAATGTAGAAGTCATGGGCCAATGACAATGCCCTTTTATATTTTAAAAGAAAGACGGGCTTTTATTTATGGAAAAATGGCAAAATAAGGGGGAGTGACAGTGGCACAAAAACAATACGAGGGCCCAAAAATCTGCGACCACTGGATTTACTCCCCGTACCCCGTGCTCCCCGTCCGATGGCTGTGCCGCCCGTTACGTGTTCGCGCGCGAGCCACCACCCCTTCACTCCCCATCTCACCCTCCTCTCTAATCCGCCATGGCTCTCGCTTCCACCTCCCCTCTTGCCGCCACCGCCGCTCGACCTAAGGCTTCCGCTCCCCTCACGCGCTGTCGTTCACGCCGCCTCCAGCGCATCTCCTGCCAGGCGACCCCCGACAGTCCCCGCGGCGGCAATGCGTCGAACACGTCGCCGGCGCCGCCGAGGTGGCGCGTAGCGGTCTCTGCAGCTCTCGCGGCTGCCGTAGTCGCAGCGATGCCTGCCCACGCAGATCTGAACAAGTACGAGGCGGATCAGAGGGGCGAGTTTGGCATCGGCTCAGCCGCGCAGTTCGGCAATGCGGACCTCAAGTACCACGCGCCACCTGCATCTTTCCGTCTCTTGTTCGTTCCTGCTCGTTTTGCTGCACTGGGTTGCTGATGCTGTCCTCTTCTGTGGTTTTTGCAGAAACACTGTGCATGTTAACGAAAACTTCAGGTTTGTTTCTAGTAATTTATTTTTAAAGCTCAATTCTTAAATTTATCTGTATAAGTTAGAATTCGTAGATGCCTCTATGCCAAGTTCTGCTGCTTACATGTAGTACATACTTGTGCACCCCAAATATGACATCCTTGTTTTTTTAGATACTGTATTCTATAAAATGGTATTTCAAGCTATCTAGCTCAATCTTATATCGCCATGCTTGTGTTGTCGGTGGAAAGTCACATTCTTTAGACCTTTGAGCCTGGGTGGATGATGCATTCTGAAACATTGGTGATTGGTTTGTCCTCTTGCCAATTCGTCTGTCCTTCTTCTAGTATATGTTAAGATCTCTCTGTATAAAGTTTGCTTATAATGGAGGAAGGGCGGTCCAAATGTTCAACCAAATCAACTGTAAGTCTGCATCAAAATACAAATGGTGTGCATTTACATGCATGTTCGAGAAAAATAATATGATCTGCAGCAATAAGCTGTGTTTAGTGGAACAATGTAGCTGTTATTGTGATGCTTATCTTAACTTTTTTTTTGTCAGCATTGTTAACTGAAATAATACTCCCTCCGTTCAAAAATAGATGTCGTGGTTTTAGTTCTAATTTGAACTAAAACCATGACACTTATTTTGGAACAGAGGGAGTAGTAGATTTTTCTATTCATCATTTTGCTTTTACCTAAGACATTAGTTATTAATGTAGGCGGGCGAACTTCACATCTGCTGATATGAGGGAATCAGATTTTAGTGGTTCCACATTCAATGGTGCCTATATGGAAAAGGCTGTTGCTTTCAGAGCAAATTTCACAGGCAAGAGTAGTAACACCTTTTCATCTCTTGGAGATGTTAGCCGTCCTCGCAAATGCTATTATACCTGATGTGTGCAATGTCCTCAGTCCACATAATTAATTACCTTCCTTTAGTCATCAGTGGTCCTCTGATGTGCCTTATCTGGGAGACCACTACAATAGAGATATTTTACATCACTCTAGCTACTACACTTACAAGCAACTCCACTATTTCTTCTGAGTATAAACTCAGCGAAGGAATCTAACTACGAAGTTCATTGTCTTTTTTTGGTTCCAAGTTAAATCACTATGGTACTAACAAAGCTTTAGCTACTGGCAGTGGAAAGTTATAGTAGGATTCTCTGTGACTTTTACCCTAGTGGTTTTGACTGCAATCAATATTGTCACGTGGTACTTAAATCTTCTCATATGGATATTCATGAAATGATTTTTACTATACTGCTGTTTTGGTTTCGTGCAGGTGCAGATTTGAGTGACACTTTAATGGATCGCATGGTAAAACCAGAATGGTTTCTTTACCTTGATCATGCTTGTTTTAATTCATGTAACCATACATGTAGCGCATACTGTCATGTTCCTGTAGACTGTATGTGTTGATGTGTCCTGCAGAAATAAATTGCTATGATGATAACACTGCTTAATAATTTAAGGCAAGATAAGATGTCATAGTAAGAACCCAATTTGTTGGTGCCAGCTCTATACTATTGACTTGTTCTGTTTGTGTCATTCATGCATGAAATTTTAACAGCACAGAAATATCTAATTATCTGAATGATGAAATAGAACAGAAGACTGAAACAAATGTTACTCCCTCCGATCCAAAAGAAGTCTTGCAGTTTTGAACTTGTTCAGTTCAAAACTGCGACACTTTTTATGGATCGGAGGTTTCCCAACCATTTCCTCTTCAAAATAAAGAAATATAGAAGACTGATGAAATGGGAACTTTAGTATCGGAAACTACAACTGGTTGATGATGTAATTGCTAACTAAGAAAGTCAATGTGATCATATGTCTTTTCCGCTTCTATATATGTATGAGGTGCTCTGGAACATGCTGCTTTGCCATCTCTTCAGTTCTCATGTGTTGTCTTTTTTGTCTGTCTGCATTTCTTGGTTATGATATTCAAGTGTATACGAGTGTCTTGAGAGTCTAGTAATGAATAGTCAGACGAGTCCAGCCGTAAACTTCTAAGGTTTTAACATTAACAATCAGGAGAGTTAATGTGTAAAGGAGGTTCAAATTCTTGACATGGTTCATCTCCAAAATAAGATTCTTACAGCAGAAATCCTACACTGATCAGGATGGCCAAAATAACCCTATTTGTCCTTGCTATGTTCAGTAGCCATAGTCAAGCATAGACATCAATCCTCATTGACTGGTTTTTGCTAGAAAACTATGGAAAAATGTTCTTGGGTAGCCTCTGTAATAGCAATTTAACATCGAGTTCTCATCCACTGAATGCTCGGAAATATGCTCTAGGAAAATGCGGAACAAGCAATAAAATAGTTTCAAATTGCATTATCTTACTCTTGATTAAATAAGCTCACGGGGAGAAACCTTCAAACATTGATCACCAAGAAAGTGACTTAAAACTCCTTCGCCTTTCTCATAAAGCAGGATGCCAACCACTGGCACAGAGCATTCAACAGTCCAAAGGAACTGTTAAGGCGTTAGCCTCTTGTCGAGTGGACTAAAGTGATTGTTCTCTTGTGCTGCTGCCTGGCATCTGTATATTTTAATTTTGTCTCTTTGTACATAAAAATGCCGTTTCCAATGTTAATGATTATGCATTTATCCTGCCAATATTTTCAAGAACGAAAAATAATTTCACAGAAGAGTGGACACTTTATCTCCTGTTGCACATTGCCCAGTGGATTCATATTGATCTAGGGCTTTTACAAAATTAGGAGTAAGTGTGCCATTGTATTCATTTGTGCATGTGCAGAATTTTTCCTTGGGATTGTGAAAAAAAAAGAGTAGTGAAGCATATATTTTGGCCAGAGCAGTCAGAGATTCTTATATGCTTCTAGTGCTATATATGCATGCATATGCATCGTCAGACTCGCAAATGTGAAGTCAAGTTCAGTGATCCATTCACTGATGACGGCTACTGGAGCCTTTGGTCCTGTTTTGATTGCAACAGGGATAGTTGTCTAAATAAATAATTCCATGGCAGATTTACCTTTAAGCAAAGTTTTGAACATTGAATTATTATGGACAGGTTCTCAATGAAGCTAATCTCACAAATGCTGTGCTTTCACGGACCGTCCTTACACGTAGTGATCTCGGTGGAGCAACCATTGAAGGTGCTGACTTCAGTGATGCTGTTATTGACCTACCACAGAAACTGGTACATATTTTGCTTTGACCCCAGTATTATCGCATAATTCTGCCATGTAGGTTTATGATCTTAAACAACATTTGTAAATTTCATGATTCCATGATACAGTGTAGCACTTCAAGTTTTTCAGATGCATCTTTCCTTTCGTTCTTGCTTTCAAGTGTTACAATCATTTATGCTTTACAAATTCTTACTATTGGATTGGTGTGTCTAGTTTGTAAGAGCTGGCCCATAAACTGTGAACAAAAGCTGCACTTTGTAGAAGGAAGAAAATAAATAAATTGTTCTCATGTCCACCGAGTAATAAAGTCAATTCTGAATGCACAATTCGAATATATTGTTCCGTATTTAGAATCTCCATCAAACCATGATATACCAAAGGATCACCCTACTCTGGTGATCTTCAGGGTCCATCTTCAATGTTTTCGTGACTTGTCTTTCTATAGCTATAGGCACACAAATAGAAGATGCCGATTCTGATAATTCTCCACTGTAGGCTTTGTGCAAATATGCAAGCGGGACCAATCCTGTAACTGGAGTCAGCACCCGGAAAAGCCTTGGATGTGGCAACAGTCGCCGGAACGCATATGGGAGCCCTTCCTCCCCTCTTTTAAGTGCCCCGCCACCTAAACTTCTGGACCGTGATGGTTTCTGTGATGAAGCTAGTGGTTTGTGTGATGCGAAGTGAACGAGGATTGATCCAGTATACGGTAAAAGTTGAGCACTAATGTTGTATATATATGGAAAATTTGAAGATTGGGTGAAAGATAAAGCAGAATGGATCAGAAATTCAGAGAATCCAGCCGTTCCATCTTCTTTTCTCCATGTTGTGACATTATTGCGACGGAATCAGTTAAACTAGGGAATCTTCTGGAAAGAGGTAAACTGGGGAATGTAGATAAAGTATTGTCACTGAATAAATATTTGATACCTTGTGTAAACTATGTACATGTATCATGACATATTATACGCACCTGTCACTTTAAAAAAAAGTGCCCGTTGCTTCATTCTCAAGTGCATCCTAGCTATCTTACTAGAGGAGTAATTTTTTTTTTTGTCAATAAATAAACTTTCCATTCCATTTGAATGAATTGGGAGATACATGATACATATATAGAGTTGATAAAACATTGTCGGTGCATCGGCAGTGACCTTAGCTGCCGTTTTGTGTGACGGACTGCACAAAATAGATGTCCATCAACAGCTTGACTATTTTCACAAAATGGTCAAGTCAGTCACGGAAGCCCCTTGGCCTCAGCTTTCGGCTACCTTATTAGCATCAGGTCCAGAGACCTGATACCAAATACTAATAGATACTACTACATAACCACTTCGGTTACATATTTATGTATGTATATATATGTGTGTGTGTGCATATATATGCCATGATAAATCATGGCATACATGCCCGGCTATATTTGTACACTATATCAGATCTGGATTGTATAAATTGTGTAGGGTGTCCAATGGAGTTGTGCTTGCTTGTGCATGCTATTTCCACAGATGAGCCGAGCCTCCGCCGGAGCCGCCGGCAGACGTTGAAGCGTAGTCCAAGGCCTGATCATGCTTGTTCTCAACCTGGAACACCTGCATAGCCGGATTGGGGTGAGTGGTCTGCTCCTTGGGATTGGTACCGTCATGGCTGAACAGCTGAGACGCGACGAACTTGTCGAGGAGCCTCCAGTCCGTGGCCGACGAGTCACCGGTGTAAAGTGCATGGTCCATCGGCGGTTGATGCGCTGCGAACCTGGAGGCTCCGTCGTGCGCAAGGGGGTGGTTGCTGATTGACGATGGTACGCTGCTGCTGCTGCTGCCGTGGCCAATGTAGGCTGTAGGCTTGGGGCTCTCCAGATGAGGAAGCTGTTGCATGAAGGCCTCCTGCGGCAGGAGGTGATGGTACTCCAGCTCTGGCTTGCAGTGGTACAGATGCTGCTGCTGCTGCGGCTGGCTGTGGTACGCCACCAAGTTCTGGGGGTGGTGGTGCTGGTACCCGAGCTGCCTCGGCGAGTCGAGATCCGGAATGAACCCACTGCCAGCGCCATGGTCGTCGAACCAGCAAGGCGAGTTCATATCTGCCATCCTCCGCACCGTCGCGACTCGCTTCTTGAACACCCGGCAGACCACCCATCCTTCCTCCTGAAGGATCAAACCAGCAATATCCATGGTTAGCAAGTGAAATGCATGCAGGTAAGGATGGAGCGATGAATAATTACATACGGGCGTGGCTCCGTTCTCGTTGGTCTCGAGGCGGTACTCGTGCATGATCCAGTCCGACTTCTGGCCGTTGGGCGCACGGCCCTTGTAGAAGACGAGCGTCTTCCTCATCCCGACGAGGCAGTTGTTGGTGTAGATGGGCTTGTCCCTCCCCGTCGCCTTCCAGAACCCCGCGCTCGTCGCCCTGTTGGTGCGGGTGCCCGTCGGGTACTTCTTGTCCTTGTGGCTGAAGAAGTACCAGTCGTTCTGCTCCTCCATACCGATCTTGCACTTGTCTGCTTTGACAAAAAAATTCCATTAATTGGCGCACGACCGATGACTTCGGTTTGTGATCAATGCATGGTTGCATGGGCTGACAAACATGTGCTGATTATTACTCCCTCCGTTTCAAAATAGATAACTCAACATTATACTAACTATAGTACAAAGTTGGGTCATCTATTTTGGAACGGAGGGAGTAGTTAGTTACCTTGGAGATCCCATGGCTCGATTTTGTACAAATCAACGTCCTTTATGACGTCCAGGTCAATCTTCTTTGATGCCACCTTCTTCCTCAAGTAATAATCGACGAGCTCCTCGTCAGTAGGATGAAACCGGAAACCCGGCGGAACATGGGAGAAAGTGTCCATTTTATTCCGCTATCAGTGTGACTACACCACAAAGAAAATAAAACAGTAATAAGATTAAATTGCACATACAAGCTCTTCCGAATTAATAATATACTAGTATAAGAGTGCCTGTTAAATACACTGATTTCTCACAAATTTTCAAGCAGGAAGCTCAACCTAGGGCGCATGGTATATCAAAACAAAACAAAATAAACAAAAATGAGATGTTTCAGTTGTAGTGCCTCACAAAACAAAACAAATGTTCTTTTTAGTTAGCATCTTATGTATATTTCCTTGTGAAAATGTTGCTTTGTACCCAAGCTTGGTAGATGGGCACACTACCTGTATATTTCGTTTACAACTGGATGAGAAGCTTTTGTTCCATTTCAATGGGATTGATGATATTTCAGGAAAAAGCAAGCAATCATGACAGTAGATAAAAAGTGTCATACTTTCATCACATACACGATAACCTGATTAATTCAATGTCTTGCCAGGTTACTTTTGTGTCAAGGAAGCTAAGATTTGTGAACACACACATGTACGTATGGAATTTTGAGCTTACTCGCAAAAAAAAAAGTATGGAACTTTCAGCCCAAAGATATAGTAGATGATCGAGCTAGCGTATGAACACTATATGATGCTTCAAACAATATTTGTGCAGTATGACACGGAAGTAATATGGAAACACACCAAAAAAAAAGGCTAAACAAGATATACAATATCCATTTTGGCACTGAAAATCTTAAGTCTCCTTCCCAGCTGGTGAGGATTTCCTTTTATGAAAATAACAAAGGTACTACATAAAATAACAAGTATTTTCAGCGGACAATGAAATTAAACCCCTTCACAGAACAAGAACGACATGTACGAGGGGGGGAGGGGGGATCTATAGAGAAGCAACAAAATAAAAATAAAATGTACAGGTGGATTGGATATACAGGCCCCAGTTTATAACAGGTTGGAAATAAGTGCATTCTAGCTGAATCCATGTGTGGGACTAATCAGGATCAACCGAATGTGTTCTACTCGAGCGAAGACTCCGTACGTTTGCGGCACTACCACCGGTCCACAATAAGTCAATATAACAAACGCCAATGATACAGAAACACTAATTTGGAAATCTGCAACTGATGAAAACATGTAGAGGAGATAATCAATAATGCAAGGAGGGTACTGCATGAATGCATGTTAATTAATTAGAAAACCATACAAGCCGGTTGAGAGAGAGAGAGAGAGAGAGAGAGAGAGGATCTTACATATTGCACTAGAGGAAGAAGAGAAGCCTGATCAGCGGCAGCGCAGGCCCCAACCTATCAGAGCACGGTCTTTGCAGTTCCTTCGTGAAGTACGTAATTCTCCTTGCGCCTGCAGAGAACCAACTTAATCAGTTGGCAATCTCTTTCACGTACTCTCGATCGATCCCAAGAGAGAGAAAGAGCAGCCGCTCTTTACCCAATGAGTGCCACAAGCGCCCGAATTTATACACAGGCCGCACCGCCCTCGCGTACACAGCACAGGGCGCGCAAGAGAAGGCAGCTAGCTAGATAAGAAGAATATATAGAAGATAGAGGGTGTATAGCTCCTCTTACCACACCAACTCGTAGCTAGCTAGCTATAGGCAGCTTGGGCTTGATCACGCAGTTGAAGCTATATAGGCACGCACGCCCCCGGGCTGGCTGTGTCGTCTCGCTTTCGCCGGGGAGGAGGGGGAGAGGGACACGCACGGATGGGACACCGACCGGCGGAAAGGCCGGATGGATTGCGGGCAAAGTCTGGCTAAAATCCGGGGAGCCCTGGATCTCCTGGTGCCCTTTCCCAATTGGCCACCCCGCGCCCGCGCCTTTCTCCACCGTAACCGCCACCACCTCCACCCGCCACCAACAGCGACCGCCCGCTACGGCCTACGGCGCCGCCCGTCCGAGGCTGGCGCCCTCGCCCGGCTCTCTCGCTCGTGCTGGCGTGTATGCGTCTCTCTCAGTCAGTCTCGGATGTGGCCGGCCGGAGAGGATGGAGGAGAGGTGGAGGGGGTGGAGTGGAGTGAAATGTAACGGGGGCTACGGGGTTGCCTCCCATATATATGGTGGCGTTCTAGAGGGCCGGCCCACTGCCAGTCACTGGAATTGTAAATGGGAGCTGGAGTCAGGAACACTACAACTCTCTCTCACTAGCTACAACTAATCTCTCTCTCTCTCTCTCTCTCTCTCTCTCTGAAATGCCACATGCACCAAATAGAGCACGTAGTATAGCAGCAGTCCCAGGGTGGAGGCGTGGAGCTTATTTCAAATCACTCAAATTAACCTACGGATCGAAGTGGGGACATGCAGTCATGCACTATGAGTATGCAGAAGAATTAATTAATTACTTTGGTTGGTCCCACACAGTTGTTTCCATGTCGATGGTCGCTCTCTGGATGACCCACTTCGCAACCGACCTAGGTAGTATAATTTGATGGCGACCCTCCTCCAAATGGAAATCCAGTGTCATGAAAGCCAAATATCATATCCCCTGTCCACAGTCAAATCAAAGTTAGGAGTAACTAGTGCATGTGAAAGCTGCATGCATGTACTGATCAATATCGCCCATGGTTTAGCAAGCTTCATTAGTAAATCTGTATATACACCTAGTCATACCGTATTCCTAGGTACGACACTGAACTTGGTAGTACCAGCACACAAAAATCAACAAGCAACAAGAAGATTGCGTCGGATGCCGATGCCGGCAGGAACAGTCAGGCCGTGGCGGCCGGTGGTCCGGCGTGGGCTAGACCTGATCATTAGCTACCTTTACCTCCTAGCTTCCCCAGCACTGAACTAGTGTCTACTGGTGCTGCTGAACCCTGGACTCCACATGCCACTGTAAGTGTGCATTCCTTTTCCGGAAGGGCGAACAAGTTTCGGAAGATTCCAACCCTACCAATCCGATCGATAGTGTATATATTTCTATGCATACACCAGAAGCTAGTACTCATTCAGTCATGTGCTTAAGTTTGCCAAAATTGGGTTGCTTTACAAAGCATGACGACACACTCTTTTCTTTTGAAACAATATATATTACTATACACTACCAATTAACTATATATACGGCTGTTGAAATTAGTGTTGAATATGCATATAGGGCTAGAGTCTAACCCAGATTTATTACATTATGGCGTCACGGGTAGCGAAAGTAGACTAGCCGAAGCTGGTAAGCTAGACACAAGATCACGAAAGGGACATTCCGGCGTTGCAGGGGTCCCCGGACAAGTCTTGGCGATCTGTACCATGTCGAGTTAGTATATGCCAGGAGCGCCCGTAGTTATGCCTTGAAGACGTAATTGATGTTTGATGAACCCCCTTAACATATGTGGTCTCTTCTGTCTATTTTCTGCAGTGATCTAATCACGTAAATTCTAACACAACCGTATACACCGTGATTTATGGTTGACCCGCGGTGATTGGACCCTTGCGAGATTTACATCATGCATGCATACATACCCCTGTATTTTCCGAAAGAATTTTTTTTAGCGTAAATTCATTTACATGAATCGTCGGCAATGGTCCCAAGCTAGCATGCTAACATCCAAAATCAAGTGCTACTTATGTGGCCAGTTCGATACATGGTAAAACCCTAGCTACTTGATGAATATATTTGTCGGCGCGCGTGCGTACGTGCTTGGTTGTGTGGTCCACAGGGCGACAATGCACGCGCTTTGTTCGCACGCAAATGTGAAAGCTAGGATCGAACAACATACGTGGATGGTTGTAAAGATCGATTTTTGCACATGCGCGCGCGTTCCGATCTCTTGAGAACATTGACGTAAGCCGGCGGCCTCTCATATGTCTCACGTGGGCATGCAGCTGCTGTTTACTCCTAGCTCTCTAGCGCAGGCCACCAGATCAACCCTAATGCTTGGATAAGCAGCAAGCTCGCCGGTGAGAATGCATCAACAGAACTATAGAAGCGGTTTACTCAATAGGAATGTACTGTACTCACAGTGGCGTAGCCAGCCCAGTAAGGCAGGATGGTCCATTAATAAAAATATTTACATAAATTTACTTATTTTCAAAGAAATATTTTTAGTACTACACTGTATACAAGCTATAAGGAAATTCCAGGGCCACCCCTGCCACTGTGTACTCGCAATCTCGCATAGTCGCATTGTACACAAACAAAGGTTTGTATGGCGACTATCCGGGAGACCTAGCGTCGCATGTTTAGAGCCGTCGACACGTAGGCCTGCTGGATGAACCGTACGACGTCGATGTGCCGCCCGGACGAGCGCCGTTGCGAAGAGCTTTTCGCATTCAGTGCGCACGCATAATAATAAATCAACCAACGAAGGCATCGACCGGTCCAGCGCGCGGATAACATCAACCTCCAAACGCCTCGCTTCGACGGCGACCGGCCGGCCGATCTCGTGTCGATCTCTTCTCGGATGCATTTGGTTGGACGCTAGCCAGCTCGGTTGCGTCGGTCTTTGTATATTCAGTCAGTCTAACACTCTGATCTCTGGTGTGGTGGGGAATTGAAGCAAAGTGAAGGATCGGCTTCCCCATCACACGCACGCGTGCACCACAGAGTCATCGTGCACGGTGGCGCGCGCGCGCGCCGGGCGGCCTGGCACGGGCATGCATGGGTGCACGTTTATCGACGGGCAAGTGTACAAGTAGCGGCCAAATCCAAGCACAAGGATGCATATGCATGGGTGCCTAAATATAATCATGCCCTCTGATCCTTTTGACCTGTGATTTGGAGCTTGGCCTTTGACATATGCATATGTACGTAGCATTTGCGGCTCCACTCGCGTGCGCCGGCGCCGATCCACCGTCGACTTTGGCCAGTCACCGCGCGCGGGTGCAAAATCTGGGTGCGGCAGAGAGAGCGTGCGGCGGGCAGCCGGCCAAAAGTGGCCAACTCCGAGTTCTCATATGTGCAGTCGCAATTAAGCTGTCAATCTTGCCCAGCTCCGCCACCACAGTAGTGATCGGTTGGCATCATGGCCAATCCAAACACTAGCTCGCGCCATCAATCAAATCAGATCGATTCTGCGCATGCATATCGGCAGCTCTCGATGCATGCATGCCTGGACACGACCGATCCATCTTTCCACCATGGCATGCAAAGATTTCTTTCCCGTCCTGGAAACGTGGGGCCCGACATTTATCCACTTGCATGCAGAATTATGGGAAGGCCATTGAGCGAGCTAGGTGTAACTTTTTTTTCCCGTCTTTCTTCCTCTCATCGAGTGCTGCAGCGGTAACTTTGGCCAGGTGAGAAGGAAAGGGGGGGTGGTGGCAGGCACCGCCGCAAGGACGCCCACGCGACGCAACAACCGCCGCTCATAATTTACTGAAGTACGAGCTAGCTATAGCCTATAGGAGCCGGGCGTAGATCATTAGCGGTGTCGGTGTCACGGTAAAAAAGAGGGGGAGGTCTCAATCGCTACGTTATTCGGTGCTCTGCTGATCTCCAACGATGTGGAGGTGGTGGTTAAGCTCGATGATGCTACTTGAAAGCCATGGTAAGCGATGAACCCGAGGTAATTATCAGGGACTAATTACGCATGGCCGGGCCGCCACACAAATCATTAGCGGCTGCAGAGCCTACATGGCATGGCCTCAAAGCCTTTCCTCCGTCCTAGGTGGCGCCGCCCGGTTGGTCGTGGTGGGGGCCATGCGGCCAATGGGAAGGGGACGTTGCGGCCGCGCCAATCCTCGTGGGGCCCCACCTGCACCCACCTGCTCGGTGTTACCCCATCATGGCAGTGGCTGGCTGCCTCTACGCCACCAACTACTACTGCTGCATGCCAGTGCCACTCCCAATACGGTACATATACACATGCAGTAGCAGTATACGGTATGAATACCCTGTGCAATGCACAACTGTGAAAAAGGTCAGAGGAAAAGGCGAGAAGAAAAGTGGCAAAGGCTGCGTAAGCGCGTGCGCGCAGATATTTACAGATCTTTCTCCGGCCCCACCGCGCGGTAGCTCTACGGGCTCCATGGCCGTTAGGGCCCGCATGTCGGTGACTGATACCACCAAAAGGGATACTGACCGTTCATGTGGGCTCTGATTTCTGGTGTACGTTTCTGGAGCTCGGCATGTATTTGTACAGGTAGCGCAGATCTGCGAATACGGTGGTCCCACGCGACAGCTCTGATGAGCATGCTAGCTAGCTAGGTATACGATGCAGAGCCAGCTAGGTATTTTTATCAGCTGCAGGTATTTCTGTGTGGCTGCTATTGGTCACTTGGAAGAGCAGCCAACTTAGTGAAAAGAAAGGAAAAGAGGACAAAAAAGGTCTGGGGTTTGGTACGAGCATACAGCTGAAGAATTATGTACTCATTTCATCATTTGTACTAGGTACTAGTGTGGTACTGTATTGTGCAAAACTTGCTTGATCTGTATGTATACAGTATACTGATGTCTACTGGGACCATTTGTTTTAGGTCAGCTGTAATGCCAATTTTATGGCCATGCGTGCTTCAGGACTTATAATTCGTGGTCATGTACTCAGTATATTACCTTGGCACGGTAGTGACGGGGATGGGAGCGCGAGAGTGCTGGGATGAAGGAGCGGCAATGGCAAGCCTATATCTATTGAGTGATTCAACCGCAGTGAGAGCGTAGTTGATATTTGCGCAAAAGGTTTTGTCTCAAGACTCGTAGAAAGTTGGATAGGTCGTCAACTCCAACCAAAGATATTGACACGTACATGAAGCAAAGGGTATATAGACTGAGATATACAGAGGGGCCCGGTTACAAATAAACTGACGGCGAGAGGGGTTGTCGCCTTCAATGCAAAGGTAATCTTGTTAAAATTTAAAGGTTGAAATGTTGATGCTAGCTGCAACTACCTTTGATGTCGATCCGCTGATCAGGATTGTATTAGTTTTGAACAGAGTACAAACATAGACACTCACATATGTCGGATCAGAAACTCGATCTCGGCCGCTCCTCCAAAAAAAAAAGGATATAGCTTCCGTGTCGCTCATGTATAGCTTCCGTGTCGCTCGTGCCCCCAGCTGTAACGCCGGTCTCCCATCGTCCGCCACTCCTCCTCCTCGTTGCTGCTGCCGGTGAGCGCGGTGGCGGCGGGGCCTGCTCCTCTAGATCATGTAGGGACGCGTGCGGGAGTGCACATCGACGCGAGGAGTTGCGACAACGGCCTACCCCCACCGACCGGCCTTAGCGGTGGCCATTATGCGACATAGGCGCGAGGGTTGTCTGCGGCAGCCGGATCGGGCTGGATGCGCGATTCCTTGCCTCGCCCGGAGTCTTGCTTCCATGGCCGGTGCAAATCTGGAGTCTTCGATCGGGGTTGGCGGCAACACCTCGCGCTTTCTCACCTTGTTGGATGACGGCCCTGCTCCCCTCAAGTGTGGCGTGGAGGCTTCCCGGAGGGGGGGGGGGGGGGGGTTCAGCCTGGAGGCGATGCTGATCTGGCACATGGCCGTGCCGCACTTTAGGAGTGTCACTTCCCGGCTTTGGACACCCTAACAGCCAGGCTCCATCCTCGACGAAGCTCCATCAGGTGGCCACCGAAAGGTCTTTGTAAGGGTTCCTCCTTCCAAATCTGGTGGTTGACTTCAGCGGGGGATACAAACTATGGACGATGACTTGACGCAAATGAATGTTTGCGCAATGACGGCGGTCCACACAGCACATAGCTGCCGGATTACGGAAAATCGTTGGACAAAACATAAGTGACGTCGATGGTGATGCTACTCGAGCACCCGGTCTCAAGCTCTGGGGTGAAAGCCTAGGTCTTAACTACGTTGGTTATACCTCGCAATGACGATGCTTTTACGCCGTTACCTTATTGAAGACATTGCTCGGAGGCACTCGGAGTGGTTCTTCAGGGTGAAAATCTAGATTCTGACCTTGGATAGTTGGATCTAGTGACAGTGGTGATTGAGCATCACTCCCTTTATGAAGGCGTTGTTGTCGAAGAAACTTGCTGTTTTGTGTGTTGTCATCAAATGATTGGTGCGGATATGATCGTTGTTGTAGTTTGTCGTCGCTGATCTGATCGCTTTGAGGTTTTCTTTTCACCGCTACACATAGCTTTGGTCTTATATGACTTTTCTATTTGCCGACGTGTTTGTGCGTGTGTGCGTGCGGCGTGCGCGTTGAAGTTGATTGTGTGCATCCTAGCTATGTAGAGGTGCTTACTCCCGTAGGAGTTGTTGGGTTCCCCAAAGAGGAAGGTTTGAAGCAGAACAACAACAAAGTATCTCTCTCAGTTAAGAAACACTATTATCAATCAAGTAGGAGTCTCCCAGGCTAGCAACGTGAGCAGCTTCTGCGCACAAACAACTACAAACTTGAACCCAACACTTGAAGAGGGTTTTCAAGCTCCTTGCCTTACTAGTTACAACATTAAACGCAAATGGTAGAATAGATAGTAGCAAAGTAGCACGATAAATAAAAGGAGAAATTGTGTAGAAGAATTCAGTAGTGGAGAATAGACCCAGGGGCATAGGTTCATTCGTGGCATCTTGATGACCCACAAGTATATGTGATCAATGAAGGAAATATGCCCTAGAGACAATAATAAAGTTATTATTTATTTCCTCATATCATGATAAATGTTTATTATTGATGCTAGAATTGTATTACCCGGAAACATAATACATGTGTGAATACATAGACAAACATAGTGTCACTAGTATGCCTCTACTTGACTAGCTCATGAATCAAAGATGGTTAAGTTTCCTAACCATAGACATGAGTCGTCATTTAATTAACGGGATCACATCATTAGGAGAATGATGTGATTGACTTGACCCATTCTGTTAGCTTAGCACTTGATCGTTTAGTATGTTGCTATTGCTTTCTTCATGACTTATACATGTTCCTATGACTATGAGATTATATAACTCCCGATTACCGGAGGAACACTTTGTGTGCTATCAAACGTCACAATGTAACTGGGTGATTATAAAGGTGCTATACAGGTGTCTCCGAAGGTACTTGTTGAGTTGACGTATTTCGAGATTAGGATTTGTCACTCCGATTGTTGGAGAGGTATCTCTGGGCCCTCCCGGTAATGCACATAACTATAAGCCTTGCAAGCAATGTAGATAATGAGTTAGTTATGGGATGATGCATTGCGTAACGAGTAAAGAGACTTGCCGGTAATGAGATTGAACTAGGTATTGAGATATCGGTGATCGAATCTCGGGCAAGTAACATACCGATGACAAAGGGAACAACGTATGTTGTTATGCGGTTTGACCGATAAAGATCTTCGTAGAATATGTAGGAGCCAATATGAGCATCCAGGTTCCGCTATTGGTTATTGACCGGAGACGTGTCTCGGTCATGTCTACATAGTTCTCAAACCCGCAGGATCCGCACACTTAAAGTTAGATGACGGTTATATTATGAGTTTATGTGTTTTGATGTACCGAAGATTGTTGGGAGTCCCGGATATGATCACGGACATGACGAGGAGTCTCGAAATGGTTGAGACATAAAGATCGATATATTGGACGACTATATTTGGACACCGGAATGGTTCCGGGTGAGATTGGGACAATACCGGAGCTCCGGGAGGTTATCGGAACCCCCCGGGAGGTATATGGGCCTTAATGGGCTTTAGTGGAAAGGAGGGGAAAGGAGCAAGGGAGGGGGCGCGCCCCCCCAAGCCCAATCCGAATTGGGAGGGGGGCCGGCCCCCCTTTCCTCTTCCTTCCCTCTCCCTCTCCAAATAGGAAAAGTAGGAGTCCTACTCCCGGTGGGAGTAGGACTCCCCCTTGGGCGCGCCTCCTCCCCTTGGTCGGCCCCCTCCTCCACTCCTTTATATACGGGGGAGGGGGGCACCCCATAGACACAACAATTGATCATTGATCTCTTAGCCGTGTGCGGTGCCCCCCTCCACCATAGTCCTCCTCGATAATATCGTAGCGGTGCTTAGGCGAAGCCCTGCATCGGTAGAACATCATCATCGTCACCACGCCGTCGTGCTGACGAAACTCTCCCTCGAAGCTCGGCTCGATCGGAGTTCGAGGGACGTCATCGAGCTGAACGTGTGCAAGAACTCGGAGGTGCCGTGCTTTCGATGCTTGATCGGTGGAACCGTGAAGACGTACGACTACATCAACCGCGTTGTGCTAACGCTTCCACTTTCGGTCTATGAGAGTACGTAGACACACTCTCCCCTCTCGTTGCTATGCATCACCATGATCTTGTGTGTGCGTAGCATTTTTTTTGAAATTACTACGTTCCCCAACAGTGGCATCCGAGCTAGGTTTTACGCGTTGATGTTATATGCACTAGTAGAACACAAGTGAGTTGTGGCGATACAAGTCATACTGCTTACTAGCATGTCATACTTTGTTTCAACGGTATTGTTGGATGAAGCGGCCCGGACCGACATTACGCGTACGCTTACGCGAGACTGGTTCTACCGACGTGCTTTGCACACAGGTGGCTGGCGGGTGTCAGTTTCTCCAACTTTAGTTGAACCGAGTGTGGCTACGCCCTATCCTTGAGAAGGTTAATACAACACTAACTTGACAAACTATCGTTGTGGTTTTGATCCGTAGGTAAGAACGGTTCTTGCTAAGCCCGTAGCAGCCACGTAAAACTTGCAACAACAAAGTAGAGGACGTCTAACTTGTTTTTGCAGGGCATGTTGTGATGTGATATGGTCAAGACGTGATGCTATATTTTATTGTATGAGATGATCATGTTTTGTAACCGAGTTATCGGCAACTGGCAGGAGCCATATGGTTGTCGCTTTATTGTATGCAATGCAATCGCCCTGTAATTGCTTTACTTTATCACTAAGTGGTAGCGATAGTCGTAGAAGCAATAGTTGGCGAGACAACAACGATGCTACGATGGAGATCAAGGTGTCGCGCCGGTGACGATGGTGATCATGACGGTGCTTCGGAGATGGAGATCACACGCACAAGATGATGATGGCCATATCATATCACTTATATTGATTGCATGTGATGTTTATCTTTTATGCATCTTATCTTGCTTTGATTGACGGTAGCATTATAAGATGATCTCTCACTAAATTTCAAGATAAAAGTGTTCTCCCTGAGTATGCACCGTTGCCAAAGTTCGTCGTGCCCAGACACCACGTGATGATCGGGTGTGATAAGCTCTACGTCCATCTACAATGGGTGCAAGCCAGTTTTGCACACGCAGAATACTTGGGTTAAACTTGACGAGCCTAGCATATGCAGATATGGCCTCGGAACACTGAGACCGAAAGGTCGAGCGTGAACCATATAGTAGATATGATCAACATAATGATGTTCACCATTGAAAACTACTCCATTTCACGTGATGATCGGTTATGGTTTAGTTGATTTGGATCACGTGATCACTTAGATGATTAGAGGGATGTCTATCTAAGTGGGAGTTCTTAAGTAATATGATTAATTGAACTTAAATTTATCATGAACTTAGTACATGATAGTATTTTGCTTGTCTATGTTTGTTGTAGATAGATGGCCCGTGCTGTTGTTCCGTTGAATTTTAATGCGTTCCTTGAGAAAGCAAAGTTGAAAGATGATGGTAGCAATTACACGGACTGGGTCCATAACTTGAGGATTATCCTCAATGTTGCACAGAAGAATTACGTCCTGAAAGCACCGCTAGGTGCCAAACCTGTTGCAGGAGCAACACCAGATGTTATGAACGTCTGGCAGAGCAAAGCTGATGACTACTCGATAGTTCAGTGTGCCATGCTTTACGGGTTAGAACCGGGACTTCAACAACGTTTTGAACGTCATGGAGCATATGAGATGTTCCAGGAGTTGAAGTTAATATTTCAAGCAAATGCCCGGATTGAGAGATATGAAGTGTCCAATAAGTTCTACAGCTGCAAGATGGAGGAGAATAGTTCTGTCAATGAGCATATACTCAGAATGTCTGGGTATAACAATCACTTGATTCAACTGGGAGTTAATCTTCTGGATGATAGCATCATTGACAGAATTCTTCAATCACTGCCACCAAGCTACAAGAGCTTTGTGATGAACTATAATATGCAAGGGATGGATAAGACAATTCCCGAGCTCTTCGCAATGCTAAAGGCCGCGGAGGTAGAAATCAAGAAGGAGCATCAAGTGTTGATGGTCAATAAGACCACCAGTTTCAAGAAAAAGGGCAAAGGGAAAAAGAAGGGGAACTTCAAGAAGAACAACAAACAAGTTGTTGCTCAAGAGAAGAAACCCAAGTCTGGACCTAAGTCTGATACTGAGTGCTTCTACTTCAAGCAGACTGGTCACTGGAAGCAGAACTGCCCCAAGTATTTGGCGGATAAGAAGGATGGCAAGGTGAACAAAGGTATATGTGATATACATGTTATTGATGTGTACCTTACCAGAGCTCGCAGTAGCACCTGGGTATTTGATACTGGTTCTGTTGCTAATATTTGCAACTCGAAACAGGGACTACAGATTAAGCGGACACCGGCTAAGGACGAGGTGACGATGCGCGTGGGAAATGGTTCCAAAGTCGATGTGATCGCCGTCGGCACACTACCTCTACATCTACCTTCGAGATTAGTTTTAGACCTAAATAATTGTTATTTGGTGCCATCGTTGAGCATGAATATTATATCTGGATCTTGTTTGATGCGAGACGATTATTCATTTGAATCTAAGAATAATGGTTGTTCTATTTATATGAGTAATATCTTTTATGGTCATGCACCCTTAAAGAGTGGTCTATTTTTGATGAATCTCGATAGTAGTGATACACATATTCATAATGTTGAAGCCAAAAGATGCAGAGTTGATAATGATAGTGCAACTTATTTGTGGCACTGCCATTTAGGTCATATTGGTGTAAAGCGCATGAAGAAACTCCATACTGATGGACTTTTGGAATCACTTGATTATGAATCACTTGGTACTTGCGAACCATGCCTCATGGGCAAGATGACTAAAATGTCGTTCTTCAGAACTATGGAGCGAGCAACTGATTTGTTGGAAATCATACATACTGATGTATATGGTCCAATGAATGTTGAGGCTCGCGGCGGGTATCGTTATTTTCTCACCTTCACAGATGATTTGAGCAGATATGGATATATCTACTTAATGAAACATAAGTATGAAACATTTGAAAAGTTCAAAGAATTTTAGAGTGAAGTTGAAAATCATCATAACAAGAAAATAAACTTTCTACGATCTGATCGTGGAGGAGAATATTTGAGTTACGAGTTTGGTCTACATTTGAAACAATGCAGAATAGTTTCGCAACTCACGCCACCCGGAACACCACAGCGTAATGGTGTGTCCGAACGTCGTAATCGTACTTTACTAGATAGGGTGCAATCTATGATGTCTCTTACTGATTTACCGCTATCATTTTGGGGTTATGCTTTAGAGATGGCTACATTCACATTAAATAGGGCACCATCAAAATCCGTTGAGACGACGCCTTATGAAATATGGTTTGGCAAGAAACCAAAGTTGTCGTTTCTTAAAGTTTGGGGCTGCGATGCTTATGTGAAAAAGCTTCAACCTGATAAGCTCGAACCCAAATTGGAGAAATGTGTCTTCATAGGATACCCAAAGGAAACTGTTGGGTACACCTTCTATCACAGATTCGAAGGCAAGATATTTGTTGCAAAGAATGGATCCTTTCTAGAGGAGGAGTTTCTCTCGAAAGAAGTGAGTAGGAGGAAAGTAGAACTTGATGAGGTAACTGTACCTGCTCCCTTATTGGAAAATAGTTCATCACAGAAACCGGTTCCTGTGACGACTACACCAATTAGTGAGGAAATTGATGATATTGATCATGAAACTTCAGATCAAGTTACTACCGAACCTCGTAGGTCAATCAGAGTAAGATCTGCACCAGAGTGGTATGGTAATCCTATTCTGGAGGTCATGTTACTTGACCATGGCGAACCTACAAACTATGAGGAAGTGATGATGATCCCAGATTCCGCAAAATGGCTTGAGGCCATGAAATCTAAGATGGGATCCATGTATGAGAACAAAGTGTGGACTTTCGTTGACTTGCCCGATGATCGGCAAGCCATTGAGAATAAATGGATCTTCAAGAAGAAGACTGACGCTGATGGTAATGTTACTGTCTACAAAGCTCGACTTGTTGCGAAAGGTTTTCGACAAGTTCAAGGGGTTGACTACGATGAGACTTTCTCACCCGTAGTGATGCTTAAGTTTGTCCGAATCATGTTAGCAATTGCTACATTTTATGATTATGAAATTTGGCAAATGGATGTCAAAACTGCATTCCTGAATGGATTTCTGGAAGAAGAGTTGTATATGATGCAACCAGAAGGTTTTGTCGATCCAAAGGATGCTAACAAAGTGTGCAAGCTCCAGCGATCCATTTATAGACTGGTGCAAGCCTCTTGGAGTTGGAATAAACGTTTTGATAGTGTGATCAAAGCATATGGTTTTATACAGACTTTTGGAGAAGCCTGTATTTACAAGAAAGTGAGTGGGAGCTCTGTACCATTTCTAATATTATATGTGGACGACATATTATTGATTGGAAATGATATAGAATTTCTGGATAGCATAAAAGGATACTTGAATAAAAGTTTTCAATGAAAGACTTCGGTGAAGCTGCTTACATATTGGGCATCAAGATCTATAGAGATAGATCAAGACGCTTAATTGGACTTCCACAAATTACATACCTTGATAAAGTTTTGAAAAAGTTCAAAATGGATCAAGCAAAGAAAGGGTTCTTGCCTGTAATACAAGGTGTGAAATTGAGTCAGACTCAATGCCCGACCACTATAGAAGATAGAGAGAAAATGAAAGAAGTTCCCTATGCTTCAGTCATAGGCTCTATCATGTATGCAATGTTGTGTACCAGACCTGATGTGTGCCTTGCTATTAGTTTAGAAGGGAGGTACCAAAGTAATCCAGGAGTGGATCACTGGACAGCGGTCAAGAACATCCTGAAATACCTGAAAAGGACTAAGGATATGTTTCTCATTTATGGAGGTGACAAAGAGCTAGTCGTAAATGGCTACGTCGATGCAAGCTTTGACACTGATCCGAACGATTCTAAATCGCAAACCGGATACGTGTTTATATTGAACGGTGGAGCTGTTAGTTGGTGCAGTTCTAAACAAAGCGTCGTGGCGGGATCTACATGTGAAGTGGAGTACATAGCTGCTTCGGAAGCAGCAAATGAAGGAGTCTAGATGAAGGAGTTCATATCCGATCTAGGTGTCATACCTAGTGCATCGGGTCCAATGAAAATCTTTTGTGACAATACTGGTGCAATTGCCTTGGCAAAGGAATCCAAATTTCACAAGAGAACCAAGCACATCAAGAGATGCTTCAATTCCATCCGGGACCAAGTCCAGGTGGGAGACATAGAGATTTGCAAGATACATACGGATCTGAATGTTGCAGACCCGTTGACTAAGCCTCTTCCACGAGCAAAACATGATCAACACCAAGAGTGTTAGAATCATTACTGTGTAATCTAGATTATTGACTCTAGTGCAAGTGGGAGACTGAAGGAAATATGCCCTAGAGGCAATAATAAAGTTATTATTTATTTCCTCAAATCATGATAAATGTTTATTATTCATGCTAGAATTGTATTACCCGGAAACATAATACATGTGTGAATACATAGACAAACATAGTGTCACTAGTATGCCTCTACTTGACTAGCTCGTGAATCAAAGATGGTTAAGTTTCCTAACCATAGACATGAGTTGTCATTTGATTAACGGGATCACATCATTAGGGGAATGATGTGATTGACTTGACCCATTCCGTTAGCTTAGCACTTGATTGTTTAGTATGTTGCTATTGCTTTCTTCATGACTTATACATGTTCCTATGACTATGAGATTATGTAACCCCCGATTACCGGAGGAACACTTTGTGTGCTACCAAACTTCACAACGTAACTGGGTGATTATAAAGGTGCTCTACAGGGGTCTCCGAAGGTACTTGTTGAGTTGACGTATTTCGAGATTAGGATTTGTCACTCCGATTGTCGAAGAGGTATCTCTGGGCCCTCTCGGTAATGCACATCACTATAAGCCTTGCACGCAATGTAGCTAATGAGTTAGTTACGGGATGATGCATTGCGTAACGAGTAAAGAGACTTGCCGATAACGAGATTGAACTAGGTATTGAGATACCGACGATCGAATCTCGGGCAAGTAACATACCGTGACAAAGGGAACAACGTATGTTGTTATGCGGTTTGACCGATAAAGATCTTCGTAGAATATGTAGGAGCAAATATGAGCATCCAGGTTCCGTTATTGGTTATTGACCGGAGACGTGTCTCGGTCATGTCTACATAGTTCTCGAACTCGTAGGGTCTGCACGCTTAAAGTTAGATGACAGTTATATTATGAGTTTATGTGTTTTGATGTACTGAAGGTTGTTTGGAGTCCCGGATATGATCACGGACATTACGAGGAGTATCGAAATGGTCGAGACATAAAGATCAATATATTAGACGACTATATTTGGACACCGGAATGGTTCCGGGTGAGATTGGGACAATACTGGAGCTCCGGGAGGTTATCGGAACCCCCCGGGAGGTATATGGGCCTTAATGGGCTTTAGTGGAAAGGAGGGGAAAGGAGCAAGGGAGGGGGCGCGCCCCCCCAAGCCCAATCCACATTGGGAGGGGGGCCGGCCTCCCCTTTCCTTCCTCCCTCCTTCCTCTTCCTTCCCTCTCCCTCTCCAAATAGGAAAAGGAGGAGTCCTACTCCTGGTGGCAATAGGACTCCCTGTCGGAGTAATGGGCCACGGGTAGGCTGACCCGGGACCCAGGATCTTTCAAGACATTGGGGCAGGCTACGCCCCTCCAGCCGCGTCCCAGCTGGCGACCTCCAGAGAGGCCGAGTCCCAGCTGGCGATCTCCCAAGAAGCCGAGTCTCAACTGGCGATCTCCGGAGGAGCCGAGTCCCAGATGACGACTTCAAAGCAAGCCGACTCCAAGCTTGCGACCTCCAGGAGTGCCGACTATGGGAGTCGGCCCATGACACTCCACGAAGACCGATGCGGGGTACGGCCATGACGTGGCCGTCCCTCCCTGCCTATGAAGGGTTGGCATGGCTACAGTGAGCCGTATCGCTGGGAGATCTCCGGCGAGGCGCGGCCCTGTTGCCATGCCTGCCCTGACCTTAGCCACGGTGCGTGACGCACTGTGCCCACGACGCCGGCCTGTACGGCCCGAAGGCCGCATGGCCACCTGTCAGTGGGAGAATCGAAGGCGGCCAGAGTGCCCGAAGACGGCCCTGTGGGAGTCGGCCTCCCCGGAGTCGGCTGTCTCCCCTCCAGGGCCCCACAAGCCATAAACCAGATTGGATGGGGAGTGGCGACAGTGATCGCCTGACAGACGGCGGCACTGTTGCCACGACCCCATGACCAAGCCTGCGTCATCAGGAGCGCCGCACAGTGTCTGGCCTGTCCGCGGGACCCACCAGTCGTCGGGCCCCAGAAGCTGGCGGGAAGGACGGCGGCATGAGAGACAGACAGCTGGGACCCATGCCCAGTCGGATTACCATTGTACCCCCGGGGGGTAGGCCTATATAAACCCCCCGGGGCACCCATGCAAACGGTTCGGCCCTTGATAGAGATAGACACATAGACCAGGGAGGAGAGAACTAGCCTTGCTCTCTCCTGCCTCCCGATACAGCTCTAGGAGCGCCATTGTAGCCACCTTGCTATAGTGACCATGCGGAGACCCCGCAGAGCAGCAGTAGGGGTGTTATCTCCCCGGAGAGCCCCGAAGCTGGGTAAGATTCGCCGGCGTGCATGTCTACGCCTCATCCCGTTTCCAGGCACCAGCGACGTTCTACTCGCCCCCACCATGATAAGCCATCCTTTGGCATATGTCGCACCCAACCCTCGACATTTGGCGCCCACCGTGGGGCGAGGTGCACCGTCGTCCGAAGATCTGTTCTGGACGGGAACCCTCTTCCTCCCAGGCGAGCGCAGCCAGCCAGGCTCGCCTGATGGAGTCTGCATCGACACGCTGCGCGGCGCTGAGGCCGCCTGTGCCGCGAGCGGCCTCGTCGAACTTATCGGTGAGGTGCTCCTCTCCGACGAGCCTGCAGCCAACGCAGGAATGGGTGGCCCCGAGAACCTTCTCGCGGGCCTCCTCGACCAACTCCACGTCGCCGGCGAGCCTGCCGTAGACTTGGAGTCCGTAGGCTCCTCCGACCCGATGCTGGTCGACTCCAACGCCGTGTCGATTGACATCTTCCCCACCAACGTGGTGGTCTACGACGAGCCGCTTCCGTACGAGGAGAGCGACGGAAGCGCCGTCACGGAAGTGCTCGTCATCAGCCACGGCGAGCACTCCGGCGAAGAAGCCCAGGACCCGCTAGCTGTGGCCCTGCAAGACCTAACCGCGCCCATTCCTGAGGATGCAGACGCCAAGACGCTGGAGGCGCGCCGCCTTCAGATCATCGAGAGCGCCAAGAAGCTGGCAAGCATGAGATGCTTGTCAGAGGCATACCAGCGCGAGATGGATCGCGCCGTAGGCGGCTCGCCGGCTCCAACTGGGCCGAGCCGTCTAGGTGCGGTTCGGCAGCACGGCGCAGCCATCGCCGACTTGCTCGGGGCAAAACGCCCCATGTACGCCACCCCAGCAGAGAATATCTGCGCCGCCCAAGAGGCGACTGACGAGCTGAAGAACTTCGAGGGCGAAGAGCGCCGTGTGATGATGGAGCGAGTCCAGCAGCTCCTTGATGCGGTTGCTGCGCAAAACGCAGCCGGCGGCCGCGTAGATGCGCTGCAGCAGCCGAACGATGACTTGCCTCCCCGCCGAGATCAAGGCACGACCTCCCGGACGCCGACTGGCGGAGTCCGCGGAAGGAAAGAGAAGGAGCCGGCTGCCAGTCACAGTCGGACTCATATTACCATCGAGTGCGACCAAGACGGCCGCCCAAGAGCAGTAGAGCGGCGGGACGATTATCTGCCTCCCCCGCCCAGACGAGAACGGCGAGTTTCCCCGCCGCCTGTCGAGCATCCGAATCTTGGAGGTCACCTTGGCCGCCGAGAGGGAGTCGGAGAGAATGACGCCCGCCATCGGATCGACCGACTCCACCGATCCTTGGCGCTGGAAGAGGAAGATGAGCTGGGTCCGCCTTACTTCGGGCCCCGCATCAGAGACGAGCCCTTCCCCAAAGGGTTCACGCTCCCCCGAGACACACCCAAGTACACCGGCTCTGTGAAGCCGGAAGACTGGCTGATAGATTACTCCACCGCCGTCAGCATAGCAAACGGCAACAAGCGAGTTGCCGTGAAGTATGTTCCCCTCATGCTCCAGGGCACGGCCCGGACATGGCTGAACAGCCTGAAGCCCCGCAGCATCAATAGTTGGGTCGACTTCACCGAAGCCTTCATCCGCAACTTCACAAGCACGTACAAGCGACCTCCCAAGCCGCGCCAGCTCTCTTTGTGCGTGCAAGGCCCCGAAGAATCAACACGCGACTACCTCACGCGCTGGGGCGAGCTTCGAAACTCCTGCGAGGGCGTGCACGAGGTGCAGGCCATCGAGTACTTCACTGCCAGGTGCCGAGAGGGCACCCTCCTCAAGCACAAACTCCTCTGCGACGAGCCAGAAACCCTCGACGAACTGCTAGTCATAGCAGATAAGTACGCCACGGCCGACTCTTCTATGAAGACGGAGATTCAAGTCAACACGGCTGGCAAAGTGACTCCCCAAGCTCCCAGAACTCCGGCTGGAGACGCTAGTCGGCGACAGCAACAGAACGACAACAAACGCAAGGCCCCACCGCCGACTTCCAGCAGCCGGCAGGTCGCGGCAGTCGAAGATCAGCAGCCGGAGGGGCAGCCTCCGGCCAAGCGGCAGAAGGGCGGCAAGTCAAATTGGTTGCTGGCTTTCTCCTATGAGCAGACTTTGGATGGTCCGTGCAAGTTCCACAGCGGCGCGAAGCCGTCAAACCACACCACCAGAAAGTGCCACTGGCTCACCAGGATCGCCAAGGGAGACGACCTCACTCCTCCGCCGCCTGCTGGGCCGCCGCCTCCGCCGCCACCCGAGCAGCCGGCGGCTCGGCCAGTCGGCGCAGTACAAGACGAGTTCCCAAAAGAGCATGGAGCCTACGTAGTGTTTACCAGTGTGGCAGATGACCGGCGCAGCAGGCGCCAACAGCAACAAGAAGTGAATGCAGTAGCAACGGATGCTCCAGAGTTCATGCATTGGTCCGAGAGGCCTATCAGTTGGAGTCGGGCGGATCACCCAGAGGTGATGCCGAGTCCGGGCTCCTATGCCTTGGTCCTAGGTGCGACCTTGGCCACTGATAGGCGGGCCGCCCGTTTTTCGCGGGTCCTGATAGATGGAGGCAGTAGCATAAACATCCTGTACAGAGACACCATGGAGAAGCTAGGAATCAAGCGCAGACAGCTGCAGAGCAGCCGCACCGTGTTCCATGGAATTGTACCCGGCCTCTCCTGTTCACCGATCGGCAAGATCCTGATAGACGTCCTCTTCGGGGACAAAGATCACTTCCGCCGAGAACTAGTCTGGTTCGAGGTGGTGGACTTGGAGAGCCCGTACCACGCTCTGCTTGGCTGACCTGCCTTGGCCAAGTTCATGGCGGTTCCCCACTACGCCTACCTCAAGATGAAGATGCCGAGTTCCAAGGGAATTCTGACCATAGCCGGCGACTACAAGAAGTCGTCCGCCTGCGCGGTCGAGAGCAGTCGACTGGCCGAGTCCCTGGTGATCGCGGCCGAGAAGCGGCTCCTCGACCGAGTCGTGGCGATGGCCGGAAAGCAGCCAGAGATGTCGCCCGACCCCAAGGAGTCGGAGGCAGAAGGATCATTCAAGCCGGCCAAAGAGACCAAGAAGATACCCTTGGACCCGGAGCACCCAGAGAGATACGCTATCATAGGCACAGGCCTTGACAGCAAATAGGAAGGCGAGCTCGTCGATTTCCTCCGTGAGAATCGGGACATCTTTGCATGGTCCCCCAAGGACATGCCGGGTGTACCGACGGAATTCGCCGAGCACAAGCTACACGTCAGGCCAGATATGAAGCCCGTCAGGCAGCCCTTGCGCCGCCTGTCAGAAGAGAAAAGAAGAGTTGTTGGAGAAGAGATGGCCCGGCTCTTGGCAGCCGGTTTCATCATGGAAGTATTTTTTCCAGAGTGGCTGGCAAACCCGGTTTTGGTGCTGAAGAAGAACAAGCAGTGGCGGATGTGCATCGACTACACAAGCCTCAACAAAGCCTGCCCGAAGGACCCATTTGCTCTGCCAAGGATTGATCAAGTGATAGACTCCACAGCCGGATGCGAGCTGCTGAGTTTCCTAGACGCATATTCAGGATACCACCAGATCAAGCTGAATCCAGCGGACAGACTGAAGATTGCATTCATCACGCCATTTGGAGCCTTCTGCTACCTGACGATGATGTTTGGCTTGAGGAATGCCGGCGCCACCTTTCAGCGTTGCATGCAGAAGTGTCTCCTCAAGCAACTCGGCAGGAATGCCCACGTTTATGTGGATGACATGGTGGTGAAGACGAAGAAGCGTGGGACGCTGCTGGAAGACCTCAAGGAGACCTTTGAAAATCTGCGCCGATTCCGGATCAAGCTCAACCCCGAGTAGTGCGTTTTCGGAGTACCAGCCGGCCAGCTCCTTGGCTTCTTGGTCTCCGAACGCGGCATAGAGTGCAACCCTGTGAAGATCAAGGCCATTGAGAGAATGGAGGTACCCAGCCGACTGTTGGATGTGCAGAAGTTCACCGGCTGCCTGGCGTCCATCAGCCGATTCATCAGTCGGTTGGGCGAGAAAGCTCTGCCCTTGTATCAATTGATGAAGAAGACCACCTTTTTTGAGTGGAACCACAAGGCGGATGAAGCATTTCTCCAGCTGAAGAAGATGTTGACTACTCCCCCCGTGTTGGCGGCTCCGACTCCCAAAGAGCCCATGCTCTTGTACATCGCCGCCACCAGCCGAGTAGTCAGCACAGTCATTGTAGTCGAGCGCAAGGAGGAAGGCAAGGCGCTCCCTGTCCAGAGACCGGTATATTACCTGAGCGAGGTACTGTCGACCTCCAAGCAGAACTACCCTCACTACCATAAGATGTGCTACAGCGTGCATTTTGCCGCCAAGAAGCTGAAGCCCTACTTTCAAGAGCATCCAATCACTGTGGTTTGCACCGCTCCACTCGCCGAGATCATTGGAAGCCGAGACGCCTCCGGCCGAGTGGCCAAATGGGCTATAGATCTAGCCCCCTACACCATCTACTACCAGCCCCGCACCTCCATCAAGTCGCAGGCGCTGGCCGACTTTCTCGTCAACTGGGCCGAGACCCAGTACCTGCCGCCAGCGCCTGACTCCACTCATTGGCGGATGCATTTTGACGGCTCCAAGATGCGCACCGGCCTTGGAGCCGGCGTCGTCCTCACCTTCCCTAAGGGCGACAAGCTCAAGTATGTGCTGCAGATCCACTTCGCCGCCTCCAACAACGTCGCCGAATATGAGGCGCTCATTCATGGGCTCCGGCTTGCCAAAGAACTCGGCATACGCCGGATCCTGTGTTATGGCGACTCCGACTTGGTGGTTCAGCAATCATTCGGCGACTGGGATGCCAAAGACGCAAACATGGCGAGCTACCGCTTTCTGGTGCAGCAACTCAGCGGACACTTCGAGGGGTGCGAATTCCTTCACGTTCCAAGAAATGACAATGAGCATGCAGATGCCTTGGCGCGAGTCGGCTCCACTCGCCAAGCGATACCTTCCGGCGTCGCCCTTCAGCGCCTCCTCAAGCCGTCTATCAAGCCTTCACCAAAGTCGGACTCCATCTTTGTGCCGGCTCCTCCAGAAGTAGTCGGATCCGACTCCAAAGCCCCAGCAGGCAGCCTCAAGAAAATCACAGCAGAAACTGGCCTGGGGACTTCAGAGCCCGGCCCGGGGACTGCGCCAACCGGCCCGGGGACTTCAGAGCCCGGCCCGGGGACTGTGCCAGTCGGCCCGGGGATTTCCGAGCCCGGCCCGGGAGTTGCGCCAGTTGGCCCAGAGACTCCGTCAATCCAGCAAACGGCCGCGGACTCCAACCTGCCGCCTCCCAGCCCAGCCACCCTTGTCCAAGTCGCTGTGGTAGCAGTTGAAGAGATAGCAGCACCTTCATGGGCGCAGCCCATCCTCAAATTTCTAGTGAACAAAGAATTGCCAACAGATGGGATCCTGGCTCGGCAAGTGCAGTGCCGAGCGGCATCATACACCATAGTCAACAGAGAGCTAGTCAGGCGCAGTGTCACTGGTGTCTACCAGCGCTGCGTAGAATCAGAACAAGGCCAAGCGATCCTCAGAGACATCCATCAGGGCGAGTGTGGCCACCATGCGGCTTCAAGGGCGCTCGTGGCCAAAGCCTTTCGGCACGGTTTCTTTTAGCCGACTGCCCTGGAAGAAGCTAAAGAGTTAGTCCAAAAATGCAAGGGGTGCCAGATGTTCCGCTCCAAGCCACTTCAGCCGGCTTCCGCGCTGAAGACAATCCCCATCACCTGGCCCTTCGCAGTTTGGGGCCTGGACATGGTAGGACCATTCAAGACGGCCCGAGGCGGCCTAACTCATCTGCTTGTCGCGGTGGACAAGTTCACCAAGTGGGTGGAAGCAAAGCCCATCAAGAAGTTGAATGGGCCGACTGCAGTAACCTTCATCGCCGACATCACGGTGCGGTACGACATACCACACAGCATCATCACCGACAATGGCACAAACTTTGCCAAGGGCGCCTTGGCTCATTTCTGCGCGATGCAGGGCATCCGACTGGACTTAGCGTCCGTTGCCCATCCGCAGTCAAACGGCCAGGTAGAACGAACCAATGGCCTCATCCTGTCCGGCATCAAGCCTCGACTGGTCGAACCACTCGAGCGTTCGGCCGGCTGTTGGGTTGAGGAGCTGCCAGCCGTCCTCTGGAGTCTACGCACGACTCCAAACAAGTCAACCGGCTTCACGCCTTTCTTCCTCGTTTACGGTGCCGAAGCCGTCATCCCTATGGATATAGAGTTCGACTCTCCACGAGTCACCATGTACACCAAAGAGGAAGCTGAATAAGCACGCCAAGACGGCGTCGACCTGCTGGAAGAGGGCCGACTGTTGGCACTCAGTCGGTCCGGCATCTACCAGCAGAGTCTGCGCCGATACTACAACCGCAAGGTCAAGCCGAGATCGTTCCAAGAGGGCGACCTTGTGCTCCGGCTGATTCAGAGAACAGCCGGCCAGCACAAGTTGTCGGCACCTTGGGAAGGTCCCTTCATCATCAGCAAGGTGCTAGGGAATGACGCCTACTATCTGATTGACGCTCAGAAGCCTCGAGCGCGCAAGAGGGACGACTCCGGCAAAGAAACAGAGCGCCCGTGGAACGCAAATCTTCTTCGAAGATTTTACAGTTGATGCAGTATGTATCGCACTACCCCCTTTTTACTAAAGTACTAAGACCTTAGGCCCCCCGGGACGAGCTCGGGGACTGCCTTTTTGTTATCTGTATGATAAGAATTACGCTTCCGAACATGCTATTGTTTTTTATCATACCGTCTGGCACCGGGTTCGAATAGTCGACCCGGGGACTTGCCTTCTTGCGCTATGGAAAGCTTCCTGCAGTCGGACAAGTAATGTGTTGCGCTCAAGCCGTCTCCTGTCAAAAGCCGCAGCTCGCAGAGCGACTGCCGGTAGGCAGAGAACAAGCTAGAACGAGCGCACGCATGAAAAAATGGCTAAGGACCTAAAAGCTTAGGCATAGCTCAAGCCGGCTACCAGCCTCCCCCCACAGAGCCGGCTCTCTGTCTTAGTTTTTATCAAAGACAGCCGACTCTCGAATAGTCGGCCTGTCGCTTTCTGGCCGACTTGTTAGAAAAAACTCCAAACGGCTAAGTACTTGCCTTCCTGAAGTAGCCAAGCACTTGACCTGGCGACAGTCCGCAGAGCGGCTGCCCAGCCGGCAAGGCGGCAACTAAAGGAAGGCGGCAAAGGAAAAAAGTCTAAGGAGCAATGAGCAAGGAAAGGCAGAAATCAGATAAATATTTACATAGGCCCTCGGCCGAATCTCCGAATAGAAATTCAGGATACACCCCGCGGGTGGAATTGTTCGAACTTAACAAGTCTTTCAAAAAGATTACTGAAGACAGATAAACAGAAGCAGTCTAGGAGGTGGCCTCCGGGGCCGGAGGATCGGAGGTGACGGCGGCGTCAGATGCCGGGGCAGTCGGCTGGGCAGTCTCAGCTTGGTCGCCTTCGGCGGCAGTCGCCTTGTCTCCGCGCGGCTCGTTCCTGGAGGCGCGATCGGGCTGAGGCTGGCCGCCTGCTTCGTCTTCTGGCGCCTCCTCCTCGCCTCCGCCCTCCGACTCGTCCTCCTCCTCGGTGCTGGAGTCGATCACCTCCGCCGAGTCTTCCTCGTACTCGGGGTTCATCCCGAACCAGTCCGGCGGTGCTTCCTCGCCGCCTTCAGTCCGCTCGGGCACGAAGACGCTGGTGTCCGTGTACTCGGCGATGGCCGCCGCGCGCTCAACAAGGGCGCCTTCTATGGCCTCCAACTCGGCCTGGGCTTCTGACCGGAACGCGGCCAGGCGGTCCAGGTCCAGCCCCGGATACCACGCCTTGACGAACTCCAAGGCCCGGCGTGCTCCGGCCCGGGCCAAGGAGCCCTTCCAAGCCTCAAGACGGCCGGCGGCGACTTCCAGCCAGTCGGCGGTCCGACTGGCGGTGCGCAGAGCCAGCACGTCTGGCCACAGGGCGGCAACCACCTGGGCATCAGCACGCTGAAGACGGCGCAGCAGCCGGTGAGCCGGACGAAGACGGGCCCCGATGCTCAGGAGCTGCTCGTCGATAGTTCGGGGGGCATTGGCGGCGATCACCTCACCCTTCGCCCTTCGCGCCTCCCGAGCCGCCTCGATGGCCAGAGGGACGGCCTGTGAGTGACCAGGAAAGAAGTCTGCCAAGACAAAAAAGAAGATAGTCGGAAAATCAGAAATCGGCCTGACACGAAGTCGGAAGACCAAAGAAGCAAAAGAGACTTACCATCGACGATGTCCTCGAGTTCGTGGTAGCCGGAGGTCAGCATCGCCTCCCTGTCAGTCCAGGCGGAGCGCTCGATCTCGAACTCGGCCATGAGGGCGGCCTCCCGCGTCTTGGCCTCGTCCTGCGCCTTCTGGAGCAGCTCCTTCTGCTCGGCCAGCTGCGTCGCCAGCAGATCGCGCTCTTTGGCGAGCCGGCCGCACTCCTCCTCCTTGGCACGACAAGCAGTGTTGGCCTCGCCCAGCTGCTCCTGAAGGGCGGCATTGGCGCCTGAAGAACGAAGAAAGAGACAAGAAAGTCATCAGAAATAAGATCGCCGGGGAGATCCGGCCCGACTGCTCAGCAATCGGCCCGAATCTCGGGGACTACAGCCCGCGGGTGCGCCAGCGCGCCCCCGTGAAGAAGGAAGAAAAGAGCTCACCCCGGCTTTCCACCAAGTCGGCGGCTCACTTGTTGAGCTCCTCGACATTGCGGTTGAACGCAGTGGCGCGGAGGTTGTGATATTCCTACAAAAAGCCGACCAGGGCAAAAGTTAGTATTCGGAGCTCGCCAGAGGGAGTTCCGAACCGCCTGCTCAGCAGTCGGCCCGGAACTCGGGGACTACACCCAGTGGGTGCGCCGGCGCGCTCCCACAGAGAAGGATAGGAATCAAAAAAGAAGGAAACATACCCGGACGGATGTCCGCACGGCCAGATGCGCTCTGGTGCAGACTTGGAGGGCGTCGCTCTCCGCCCGCAGTTTTTCCTAAACGTCCAGGAGGGCCTGGTTCAGCGGGCCGGTGCCGCCTCCGCGCAACCACCCGGTGGGCGCGGCACTGGAGGCCTCGACGTCCAGACTCGCCGAGCTGGCAGCGCCGATCCCCCGAGCTCGCGGCGCCGAGCTCGTCCTCTCAAGTCGGTGGCGCGCCGGCGCGGTGACTTGAAGAAGCAGCCGCGCCTCGGCCTCGTCCGTGATTGGCGGACCCGACGGGCCCACCGGCTGTTTGCCGTGCGGCTGCCCAGATGGTGGCAGAGGTGGCGGAGGCGGCGCGTGGGTATCCGAGCCTGAAGCCTCGCCGCCCTCCTCCATGAGGGGGTTCTCGGTGCCGACCTCTCCGGTCTGCCCCGTGAACTCCGGAGCCGGCGGCGCCGACGACAACGGAGGGACGAGCATCGCCGACCGGCGACGCGCGACCTCCTCAGCACGCCGTTTCGCCGCGGCGGCGTTTTCGGCCTCCTCCAGTTTCTTCTGGGCATTGGCGGCCGCCTTCTCGGCCTGCGCCTTCTCCAGGCGGTCGGCCTCCTCCTCGTCGCGCTTCTCCCGCGCGTTTCATTCCATCGCGTCCCGAAGGTCGGCGGCGGGATCGACCCGCCGGGTGTTGGCGGACGTGTCCACCGACCCCATGACAGAGGGGACGGCGGCTCTCTCAAGGGAGAGGGGGGCTCTGGAGAAGAGCGGAGGGAAAATCAAAGAAGACTCGGATGAGATCCAACAAAGAAAATAAAAGAGCAAAAAAGACTTACGCGGAAACTAGCGGCGGCCTTCTCACTTCCCTCCGGAAGTGGTTGGCCTTCGTGGCCGCCTCCTCCCGTTTGGTCGCGGCGGCCGCCCCCTTGAACTTCTTCTGCTTACCGCCGGGCGCACTCGGCCCGGCATGGCGCCTCTTCGCGCCGCCTTGGCCGGAGGGGCCGACCCTCGGCTGGGGGCGTGGGACGACTTACACATCGGCGTCGTCATCGGGCCAGTCGGCGCAAGTGGCCGATGGCCTGAGGCCTCCGTCTGCCCCTTCGTCGCCGCCTTCGGCGTCGGCCTCCAACGCCGCCGCCCCCAAGTCGGGGTCGTCGACGTCGCTATCCTCGCGGTCGGGGACGTAATCGCGGGGCTCTCTCATGGCGCCGGCTGTGGGCGCCATGAGGGGGTTCTGCTCAGAAGGAACCAATGATGATTAGAGGCCGGAGTCGGCTGCAAAGAAGATCGAGCTACAGAAAGATCCAACTTACCACTAGAGGGGGGTTGTCGCGCGAGTACGGCTCCTTGCCGAACTGCCAGTCCTCCGTGAACTCGCAGTGGGCGATGTGGTTCACCAAGTTCGCCACCTCCCTGCGGGGCATCTCCTTGGTGCACAGCCGGCTCGGGTCGTGGCGGCCGCTCATCTGACAGATGAGGTGAGGCCGGCCTTGGAGTGGGAGGACTCGGCGCGCCACGAAGGCGGCCAGAAGGTCGGATCCGACGAGGCCCTCCGACTGCAGCAGAACTCGGAGTCGCGCCACGGCGGCGGCTCCGGAGGGAGTCAGCGACTTGGACCAGTGGGACCAACTGGGAAGCCTCCCAGTCAGGGGCTCGGGGTTGAAGGGCGGCAGATTGACCCAGTCGCCGTCGGTGGAGAGGTTCTTCACGTAGAAGTAGGAGCGCTGCCACATCTTTACCGACTTCACCAGCGAGATGAGAGGGAAAGGGTTGTCGGCCGTCGAGCGCCGCACCGCGATGTAGGTGCCGCACTGAGCCGGCGTGCCGGCGGCCTGCGTGCCAAGCTTTGAAGAGAAGAATTCCCCCCACAACTCGAGGGTGGGGAGAACGCCGAGGAAGCCTTCGCACAGAGTGGCGAAGGCGGAGAGTAGCACCACTGCATTTGGAGTGAGGTGGTGTGGCTGAAGATTGTGGAACTCCAGGAATGAGCGGAAGAACCCGCTCGCCGGCAGCCCCAGCCCGCGCATGAGGTGCGAGCGGAAGACGACCCGCTCGCCCTCCTCCGGCGCGGGCCGGATCTCTCCCGCCGGCGCGGGGCGGGCGTGCACGAGGTCCGCGCTGGGGAGACGGCGGGTCCGGCGGAGGAACTCAATATGCTCCGCCTCCACGTCCGAGCCATCCCACACGCTGGAGCGTGAGGTAGGGGGCGCAGCGGAGGAAGAACTCATCGTCAACAAGAGAATGTGCTTTCGCTCGCGGCGGAGGAAGAAGAGAAGGCAGGAGAGCGGGGGAGAGGATGCGCGTGCTGTGCCGCCCGCTCCTCCTCGCCTATTTATAGCCCTACGGGCTGAGGAGTCGAGGGGGCGGGCGTGGGATTAACTGCACGCGAAGCCCCACGCCGCCCACGATTTACCCCACGAAGTTACTGCGCGCAGTAACAACGTGGGGAAGCCAACCGTTCGCGACCGCAGCGGATTCGCTCGGAAGCCGAGGCGCAGTAGTGGCGGGCCCCGCCTAGCGGCCCGTCCCATCACGCGCGTGGGTGGGCAGACTATCCTCCCCACATGGCGCCGCACGATTGGACCGCCTCGATGACAGCAGGGAAGCGTATCCGATACGCCGCCTGTTTTCCTGCCGTGACTCTCAAACAGTGGCCCCTCGCTGAACGAAGTCCGACTTCGGTGAGTCGGCCCAAGAAGACAACAGCCGAGTCTCAGAGTCGGCGCTGGGAAGTTGAAACTGTTGAAGCCCCACGAGGCGGCTCCGCAGGGCTTCACCAGCTTCGGGGACTACTGTTGGAGTAATGGGCCACGGGTAGGCTGACCCAGGACCCAGGATCTTTCAAGACATCGGGGCAGGCTACGCCCCTCCAGCCGCGTCCCAGCTGGCGACCTCCAGAGAGGCCGAGTCCCAGCTGGCGATCTCCCAAGAAGCCGAGTCTCAACTGGCGATCTCCGGAGGAGCCGAGTCCCAGATGACGACTTCAAAGCAAGCCGACTCCAAGCTTACGACCTCCAGGAGTGCCGATTATGGGAGTCGGCCCATGACACTCCACGAAGACCGATGCGGGGTACGGCCACGACGTGGCCGTCTCTCCCTGCCTACGAAGGGTTGGCATGGCTACAGTGAGCCGTATCGCTGGGAGATCTCCGGCGAGGCGCGGCCCTGTTGCCATGCCTGCCCTGACCTCAGCCACGGTGCGTGACGCACTGTGCCCACGACGCCGGCCTGTACGGCCCGAAGACCGCAGGGCCACCTGTCAGTGGGAGAATCGAAGGCGACCAGAGTGCCCGAAGACGGCCCTGTGGGAGTCGGCCTCCCCGGAGTCGGCCGTCTCCCCTCCAGGGCCCCACAAGCCATAAACCAGATTGGATGGGGAGTGGCGACAGTGATCGCCTGACAGACGGCGGCACTGTTGCCATGACCCCATGACCAAGCCTGCGTCATCAGGAGCGCCGCACAGTGTCCGGCCTGTCCGCGGGACCCACCAGTCGGCGGGCCCCAGAAGCCGGCGGGAAGGACGGCGGCATGAGAGACAGACGGCTGGGACCCACGCCCAGTCGGATTACCATTGTACCCCCGGGGGGTAGGCCTATATAAACCCCCGGGGCACCCATGCAAACGGTTCGGCCCTTGATAGAGATAGACACATAGACCAGGGAGGAGAGAACTAGCCTTGCTCTCTCCTGCCTCCCGATACAGCTCTAGGAGCGCCATTGTAGCCACCTTGCTATAGTGACCATGCGGAGACCCCGCAGAGCAGCAGTAGGGGTGTTATCTCCTCGGAGAGCCCCGAAGCTGGGTAAGATTCGCCGGCGTGCATGTCTACGCCTCATCCCGTTTCCAGGCACCGGCAACGTTCTACTCGCCCCCACCATGATAAGCCATCCTTTGGCATATGTCGCACCCAACCCCCGACACTCCCCCTTGGGCGCGCATCCTCCCCTTGGCCGGCCCCCTCCTCCACTCCTTTATATACGGGGGAGGGGGGCACCCCATAGACACAACAATTGATCACTGATCTCTTAGCCGTGTGCGGTGCCCCCCTCCACCATAGTCCTCCTCGATAATATCGTAGCGGTGCTTAGGCGAAGCCCTACGTCGGTAGAACATCATCATCGTTACCACGCCGTCGTGCTGACGGAACTCTCCCTCGAAGCTCGGCTGGATTGGAGTTCGACGGACGTCATCGAGCTGAACATGTGCAAGAACTCGGAGGTGTCGTGCTTTCGGTGCTTGATCGGTCGAACCGTGAAGACGTACGACTACATCAACCGCGTTGTGCTAACGCTTCCGCTTTCGGTGTACGAGGGTACGTAGACACACTCTCCCCTCTCGTTGCTATGCATTGATACGTCCATTTTGCATCATGCTTTTATATCAATATTTATTGCATTATGGGCTGTTATTACACATTATATCTCAATACTTATGGCTATTCTCTCTTATTTTATAAGGTTTACCATGAAGAGGGGGAATGCCGGCAGCTGGAATTCTGGCTGGAAAAGGAGCAAACGTTGGAAACCTATTCTGCATAGCTCCAAAAGTCCTGAGACTCCACGAAACAACTTTTTGGATTTAATAAGAAATTATGAGCGAAAGAAATAGGCCAGGGGGCCCACACACTGTCCAGGAGACAGGGGGCGCGCCCCCCCTATAGGGCGCGCCCCCTATCTCCTGGGCCCCCTGGTGGGCCTCCAGCATCCATCTTCTGCTATATGATCACTTTTACCCTGGAAAAAATCGTGGGCAAGCTTACAGGATGAAACTCCGCCGCCACGAGGCGGAACCTTGGCAGAATCAATCTAGGGCTCTGGCGGAGCTGTTCTGCCGGGGACACTTCCCTCCGGGAGGGGGAAATCATCACCAACGTCATCACCAACGATCCTCTCATCGGGAGGGGGTCAATCTCCATCAACATCTTCACCAGCACCATCTCCTCTCAAACCCTAGTTCATCTCTTGTATCCAATCTTGTATCAAAACCACAAATTGGTACCTGTGGGTTGCTAGTAGTGTTGATTACTCCTTGTAGTTGATGCTATTTGGTTTACTTGGTGGAAGATCATATGTTCAGATCCTTTATGCATATTATTACTCCTCTGATTATGAACATGAATATGCTTTGTGAGTAGTTACGTTTGTTCCTGAGGACATGGGTGAAGTCTTGCTATTAGTAGTCATGTGAATTTGGTATTCGTTCGATATTTTGATGAGATGTATGTTGTCTTTTCCTCTAGTGGTGTTATGTGAACGTTGACTACATGACACTTCACCATTATTTGGGCCTAGAGGAAGGCATGGGGAAGTAATAAGTAGATGATGGGTTGCTAGAGTGACAGAAGCTTAAACCCTAGTTTATGCGTTGCTTCGTTAGGGGCTGATATGGATCCATACGCTTAATGTTGTGGTTAGATTTACCTTAATACTCCTTTTTGTAGTTGTGGATGCTTGCAATAGGGGTTAATCATAAGTGGTATGCTTGTCCAAGTTAGGGCAGTACCCAAGTACCGGTCCACCCACATATCAAATTATCAAAGTACCGAACGCAAATCATATGAACGTGATGAAAACTAGCTTGACGATAATTCCCAATGTGTCCTCGGGAGCTCCTTCTTCATTATTAGAAATTGTCCAGGCTTATCCTTTGCTACATAAAGGATTGGGCCACCTTGCTGCACTTTATTTACTTTATTTGCTCGTTGCTCGTTACTATTTATCTTATCACAAAACTATCTATCACCTACAATTTCAGTGCTTGCAGAGAAAACCTTACTGAAAACCGCTTATCATTTCCTTCTGCTCCTTGTTGGGTTCGACACTCTTACTTATCGAAAGGACTACGATAGATCCCCTACACTTGTGGGTTAGCAAGACTCTTTTCTGGTACCGTTGCCGGGGAGTGTAGTGCTTTTGGTGAGTGGAACTTGGTAAGGAAACATTTATATAGTGTGCTGAAATTTTCTGTTACTTGTCACTATGGAAACTAATCCTTTGAGGAGCTTGTTTGGGGTATCTTCACCCCAACCAGAAGAGCAAAGAGTTGCTCCTCAACCTACTAAACTTTTTGAAAATATTCATTTTGAGATTCCTTCGGGTATGATAGAAAAATTGCTAGCTAATCCATTTGCAGGAGACGGAACACTGCATCCCGATTTACACCTTATCTTTGTGGATGAAGTTTGTGGATGATTTAAGCTTGCAGGTATTCCCGATGATGTTTTCAAAAGGAAGGTCTTCCCTTTATCTTTGAAGGGAGACGCATTGACATGGTATAGGCTATGTGATGATACGAGATCTTGGAATTATAAGCGATTGAAGTTGGAATTTCACCAGAAGTTCTATCCTATGCATCTTATTCATCATGATCGTAATTACATATATAATTTCTGGCCTCGCGAAGGAGAAAGCATCACTCAAGCTTGGGGGAGGCTTAAGTCAATGTTATATTCATGCCCCAATCATGAGCTCTCTCGGGAAATGATTATTCAGAATTTTTATGCTCGGCTTTCTCTTGATAATCGCAACCTGCTCGATACTTCCTATGCTGGTTCTTATATGCTGAAGACTATTGATTTCAAATGGGACTTATTGGAAAGAATTAAATGCAACTCTGAAGATTGGGGTTCCGACGATGGTAAGGAGTCAGGTATGACACCTAAGTTCTGTGCCATAGACCAATAAAGTCGAGGATCTTCTTTGGATCCAGCATGAGAGGCACAGAGCTGCCTTTGGCTCTACCGGCCCTTTCTTGTCTGTCCCTAATGATTTCAGAAAGTTCTGCATCATCAGCTTCATCGTCATTAGACGAAACATGGAACGCCACTTGCTTCTTATGAGGACTTGGCCTCGTTCCACGTCTAGCAGTGGCTTTGACCTTCAACAAGGTTGGATCTGTTGAGGACTGTGGATGAGCTGAGGAAGATGCAGAAGCTCCAGATGCAATTGAAAAGCATGCAGTCCATTGACATGTTGCAAGGTGCACATGTGTTGAGGACCCTTTGGCAGCAGCTGAGGATTTTGTGGCAATAGAGGGGATTGGCACAACCTTTGAAGAAGTTGCTTGAGGATTTTTCCTTGAGGGCTTTGACGTTGAAGAACTTGGCCGTGCGAGCATTGCTGTTGAGGAACTCGGCTTCACAGCAGATTTCTTCGACACTTAGGCTTATTGGCAGAGGCCTCATCAGCAGGAGCAGCAAAATCCTCATTGAATTTCTTCACTGCTTCTTTTGCAACTTTAGCCAATTTTTCTTGGCGCTTGGCCCATTCTTTTGGAAAGTCCTCTCCATGCTTGATGCTGGTGGGATCATCTCATTGACCAGCAGCCAAAGGAGGTCTTGGACATGGAGGTTTTACGGTGAATTTCTTCATGTACTTGGGAGTAACATAGCGATATTCCCTCAATTGTTAGCCCATCTCCTCTCAATTCTCTGGATGCGCACTTTGAGCTGATTCTTGTTTTCTTTCCCATGAATTTCCTCATCAGGTGTGCAATATCCATCATAGATATCTTCAGGGATTTCAAAAGCAGTGTTTGTTTTTGACCTCTTGCCTCCCTTCTGAGGTCTCTTCCCAACTGCCATTTTCCTCACTTGAGGACTTTGAACTTTGGATGTTTCTGAGGAAGTATGCAAATTTTCTTCGAGGAACGCTGCAAATGAGTTAAGTTGATGACAACCTAGTGATTCAGTAGCAGACATTTTGTACCTATGAATGGAGTATAGGTGCGAAGAATTTGAAGAGGTCATATGCATTCTCAGAAATTTTTCAAAAGAGTCAAGTTTGAGGAATTTGACCATACGTGTCTTGAGGAATTCACTAAGTGTTCTTGACTTAGGTTCCAGAGTTGTATAGATTTGAAAATCCACACAGTTGAGGAATCTTGAAGAAAAACTATCTTAGAGAAACAAATCAAGATACAGAAGCATTCAGGTGTTGACGGAGTGGGAAGTTGAAGAATAATCACCTTCTGAAGATTTTTTGGAAAACATGAGAATCAAAGGAGGGCAGTAAAATTAGATTTTAATTACCCTTGATGAAGAACACCACGAACTGGGAGTAGAGTTGGAGAAGTTCGTCCGTTCAGATCTCTCACGCCCTAACTTGGCGACGAGAGACAACTACAACGACGGCGGAGTGAAGATTTCCACGGTCCCCGCGAGTATGACGATGACGAGGTCGAGGCAGTGAAGCTCTTCCTCACCGGCGATGATGCAGAGTAGCAGCGGTGCTAGGTCTGAGAGCTCGAGCGGATTAAATGAGGTTTGAGGAAGGGAAGGTGTAATAGCCCAAAAATTGGGTTATCAATTTTTGGGTTGTTATTCCTTCCTAGCACTCTTTTCAAAATCTTTCTCCGGAGTTTTGCTGGATGATTCTGAGAATTCAGGCCATCTTCAACCTTTCAAAACCTTGCCTCAGTCATTGGTGCTGGCATGGACCTCATTTGCATCATCTCAAGACCATTCAAACTCTAATTCCAATATTTGGAATTTCAAATCTTGCCTTTGTGATTACAGGGGAGCCCGCATTTCCTTTGCTCTGTTGATCCTCCAAATACTCCCAGAGATCCTCCTACACCTATAAACCCTGGATATGCAAAAATATTGCCAATTCATTTGCAATATTTTTCATTTCAAATTAATTCCTTTTTCTGCTACTTAAAGGAATTAAATCCAGGAAAATATCTATCTGTCTCAAAGCTCCTAAAAAATTGTGGAGATATTCTTTGTTACCATATCGAGCGCTCCTAAAAATATTGGCCATAATTAAGTAAGGGAAATTGCCTTTTCCTATTTTAAGCTAATATTGCATTTCTGCCACTTTCCAAAGGAACTACCATTTTGGTAGCAAGGAAAATTCCCAAATATTTTGTGGAGCTTGTCCTTGCTGTATCTTCACCATTTCCATCCAAACCCATGGTTCACAGTTCTTAATTTGATTACATGATCCAATGCAAGTTTCTTCCCTGTCTGAAAATTTTGCAAAGGAAGTGCCTGATTCCTTAATCCTCTTGAGCTGAAATTTTACAGGGTGGTTAATCATGATAAATCACTACTGCAACCCAAAATTCAGCTATTCCATGTATCCCATTGTCCCCAGGGAATTATCTTAATTTATGTTCAGATTGCTTGTCTGTGAAGGAAGTACCCTCATGGATGATCAAAATGAGATAAAACTTTTCCAGCAGTCTCTCATGATTATATCATCACCCTCCACCAAAAATCAGCTCATTCTACTAAGCCATTTTTCCCCAGCACCCTCATTTGCATTTCTGGCCAGTTGGGCATGTTGCAAAGGAAGCACCAGCTAGACTCCTTGTTTTGGGCTGATATTTTGGCACATTGGTCACCTTAGTAGATGACAACCCTCAACCAAATCTCATGCCTAATGGAGCTCTGCACTGACCAGTATCCTCATCAAACAGTTTGCTGTTCGAAACTGTTCTAGGAAGTTTCTCACTCAACAGTAACTTCCAGTTGATTCCAGCCTAATATCTCCTCTATTTGAGCAGTGATCCACAATATAGACATGAGTTGGCAACCAGGAGGAGGCCAGGACGCGCTTTGTCAGTGGTGACCAAGGGTGGTACCAGCCCAAAATGTTGCTCTAGCCACTGTTTTCGTCGGAAAGCTTGCTCCGGCCAGCCCTCGCTTGTCCAAACATGTCCAACCGTTCCCTCTAGACAACCTCTTCCCTCTGGATCCCTCTCCCCCTCTGTTTTCTTCCCCGACGAGTCATCCCCGTCGCCACACAGTATGCGTTCGTGAGCACCATCGTTTTCCTCCTCCCTGTCCTCTTCTACCCCGTGCCCGTTGGCGTTTCTCGACTCCATGACCTTCGTCCGCTCCTACTCGTCGTGTTCTCATTCCCCCATGACCTCAGAGCACAACAAAGCCTCAACAGGACTCGCCCGACAGCGATCGGCTCGGGTGCTCCTCGCCTCGGCTATAAAGCCGCAGCCCGAGCCCTCCCCGGGCAGCGTCAGTCCTCTCAACTCCCTCCCCTATACCTACGGTCCACACCTGTGCCTGAGCCCGACCCAATCCATCACCGGAGCATGAGGATTTCGGGCGACCTCTGCCCTCGGCTCCGCCACCAGTCCTATCGCCCGAGCACCCCCGCGTCCCTTGCGACCCATGGATGGATGCGCCATACTCCGGCGATCCTCCTTGGCTTGTCTCCCGCCCATTTCCCCGGCGGAACCGCCCCAATAACCAAGCCCCACCGTCCTCTGTTGCCACTCATCACCGCACTTCCAGTCACCTCCATCGCCCGTGCTACCCTTCCCTGGATGCGGTGCACGCCGGTGACCTCTTCCGTGTTGTCGCCCGGCCCTGCAGCTCACCAGAGCGCCGGGACCACGCCGGAGCTGGACGCCCTCGCCGCCGAGTCGAGAACAGGGGAGGAGGAGAAAGGAGAAGAAGAGGAGGATAGAGAAGGAGACGTGGGGCCCGATTGTCAGCGAGAGAAGGGCCTGGCCCAGCCGCCACGTCGGATAAGTGGAGGCGCCTTCCTCCATAAACCGCTTCCCTACGGTGAAAATGTATTTCGAAAGAATATGTTTTCTGTTTTCAGCTGCCCGCGCTGAAATAGTTAAATTGTGAATGTTCGCCCGCTAAGGCCAGAAGTGGACAGATTCTGTCTGTTTTTCTGCCTATCGAACGAATGGCCACAACTTTTCAACTATAACTCCGATTGAGGTGATTCCAGCGCTCATGTTCTCTGTTCGTCGAGCCCTTTCTGATGGTATTATTTTCATAATGTTTGCACATTCTGAAAATACCCATTGTGGCCTTAACATATATCCAGCCCCTTTGAGAGGGAATCTTTTTCCGGCAAATTCTTCCGTGAGGTGATCGCATTCCTTCCCATAGTATTCGTCGACCCCCAGGCAAGACAACCTCTTATGATGAGCCCTAGACTTGCATGTTGACTTTGCTTGCACTCTCTCTGTGTCTGTGTGTGTGTAACTACAGTATGTTCAGATTATGTTTCCGTCTGCATTTATATAATGTGTGCTATATGTTTGTATTGTTTGCCATGTCATGCATTTACTTCATGATATCTTTTGCCATGTTAGCTAGAATACTTTTATTGATAATATCACGTTGATATTTTGATCTAGTCTCATGCCATGTTTATCAGTGCTGTTATGATTATGTTACATTGTTGATATACTTGTATCATGTATTTCCCTGCCTCATATGCTATAGATGTCCACTTGAGAAGATTGGTACTATTTGGTTGTTAATGCATTTGCATGTTACATGTTCATGTTATCATGCTCATAATATTGATGATGATGGATTGGTTAAAAAATGACTTAATTACAACAACCTCCTTCGTCATTGATGGGATCAAGTTATAGTGCCACCGAACCGAGCTTTTTTAGTGCAACCACATTTGCCTTTATGGGAAGGCCTTAATATGATCTATTTCCATGCCTCTCGCTGGTGCCTCCCACTAGGGAAGGTTATGTGCACGCGCTACCCTGGCCTGGTAGGCGGCAATAACCTTGTGTGCTCGTGTTTGGTATTGAGCTCATGTCCCTGTTTGGGACCGTTTTGTTTTGCCACGACGGTGGTCATTGGATGTCCAGAGTGGCATCGGGGCCACCCATGACTTAGCACAATGGGGTCGGAGTGGCCGGGAGAGTCTCTTGGCAATAGATCAGTTTCGTCGGAACGCCGTTGGTCCACCCGAATGGGAGCACGAGGCCATGGGTTCTGTGGTGTGGGTACAATGTGCTAACCTATGCAGAGTGTGTATAATCTATCGATAGCCGCATCCTCGGATATGGGCACAACTTCGTACTAGGTCACACTATCGGGTCTTGGTCGAAATGGAGTATAAACCTGAAATAACTAATGTGATAAATAATGTGTGATAAAGAATGTGGTGACTTGGACTATGAGATAGTCGTGAGATGTCACGGATTTGTTTCGGATATGATCACGAGATGAGATCTCGGTGAGTCATGATTTTGCCTAGAGGGGCAGTGGCTAAGTAAGTGATTGATGAACAATATGACTTCATGGGAGGTAACTGGTAGTTCATTTTCAGCATTGTTCATGCATGTATCCATGTCTCGTAGATACATCTATGCCATGCCATGTTACGATTGAGATACCATGCTATATTTTGATATATATTGCCATGTTAGAAGCATGTTTTGATATGCCATGTTATTGTCATGCTAGTAGATGCTATGATATTGTCCATGCCCAGTTTGATCTATGTCTCTTCACTGGTACGCGTTGGTGCTATACAAACGGTTTTAACCCCTTTCCGCGACAGCATTTGAAACCGTCGCCAAGTGTGTGTGGGCGATAGGGGGGTCCTTCCCACATGACCCAAAAATCGACGGGGATAGGCCCTCCTGGCACACAAGCTAGGGCAAAATGAGCTCGTGTTCGATCGGGCGAGGCATCGAAACCCAATCGTTTCCATTCGTATGTACATCCCACATGGTGAATCCCAGAAAAACATTTATGTTCGTATGTATATCACACACAGTCAATCCAAGGAGTACGTTTCCGTTCTTATGTACATCCCACACAGTCAATCCAGGGAAAACGTTTCCGATCGTATGTACATCTCACATAGTTAATCCAGGGAAAACATTTCCCTTGGTATGTACATCCCACACAGTCAATCCTGGGAAAATGTTTCTGTTCGTATGTACATCCCACACAGGTTTGTGTATAGGCTCGTGTGTGATACGTGTAACTATCACACATGCTCTGCCTTGATTAAACGCTTGCTTCTATCAACTACATCACACACGATTTGATGAAGAAAATTGTGTGGCATTGGGCTATCCATCACAAGCGCTTTTACTTCTAGAACCGTTTGCAAAGTTCCATGACCCATTTAGCAGGTTTATTAGTTTACAGTTAATAATTCCAGTATTACGCAAATTCATGTTTCATATCGAACAACTATTTGCCAATTTCATATCAGGCACATAGATATATTTTAACATCACAGTACGACAGCTGCCTGAAATCAGCACAATACATCATATAGCTAGTTCAACTTCATAAGAACAATATTAGAACAATATATTCATTTCCCTAATCGAGATCATCCAGGATCGTCTTATCCACCTCTGCTTTCATTTCAGTAAGAACCTGTTTTGCACTGGCCAACTGGGAAAGTGCCTCCTCCTTCGCCAACACCATCTTAGCAAAGTCTGATTTAAAAAATCTGGGCTCATTCTCGACCTTCCTCTTTTTATCCCGCATCTTCAAATATTCTTCAGCGTTGACAACACTTTCTCTAAGCCTAACTCTGTTCTCTTCCTGATACATGCTCAAGAGCTTTGCTAGGCACATCTTCAAAGACTGTGGCCACTCTTGATCAACCCACTCCAAGTAAGAACACTTTCGTTCATCCTATAATTTTTAAAACTAGATCAGTAACAATTGTAGGGAAAAATGGATTTATAACAACATAGACAATCACCAATACTTATTTTGAAAAACTGAAGAAACACGTTAATTATGACATATCTTCTCAAAAAGATCAATGTGCAAATGAATTAATTGCTACTGAGACAACAACCAAATTCTAAAACATCAGAAGCTATAATTAACTACAACAACGCCAAAAGTTCTTACTCATGTACTATAAATAACAAACTGAACATTTTAAGAGGAAGGTAAGTATAGCTGCAACAACTTAGCGACAGTGTTTGGATGACATCAAATTGATACTAACAGGTGTGTACATGCACACATTTAGTAACATAGAATTAATAACACTAAGACCGTCCACTATGTATGCCAAAACCGGTGTAAAGACAACTGTTGCTACATCTCGCACGGGTGCCCTGCACTAGCGAGCCGATGCAGGGAAAAAAAATCAAGGACCCAAACTCTGGAGCACCTAGTTTCTCCGACGCCTAGTTCCTTCATGCCATAAAGATTTAGTATTTTACTGCTTGGCTGCTCGGATGTGTGGACAAGTTGGCTGCACCAACTGCTGAAGCGGTGCCAAATAATTTTATAATGGCACCGCTGGTGAGATGGCAACATTTTTAGATACTAGGTACAAACCGTGACACTGTCTTAGGATGCGTTTTGTTGAAGGTGTGGTATGAATGGGTTGGGACCGTGACAGTGTCTGAATCACATCTAACAAATGATTTGTAACAACGAAAGAGGGTCTAACCTTCTCTGCACACGCTGGAAACTTCCTCCCACTGTCCATAGATTCAAACACAACTAGCTTCACCCATGGAGATTCATGGTGACAACGAGCAGACAGATCTTCAACCACCCCATTCCATTCGTTGCAACCGATGGTCCTAGGGAACTACAAGAGGAAGAAATGACTCAAATCGACCGCTGGGTAAAAAATCCTTCATTCCAAGTCATAGCCCGAGAGAGAGAAGAGAGGCATACCCGGGTGGTGAAGGAGTCGTCAGAGAAGGAGGAACCGCTGGAGAGGTCTTTGAATAAGACCATGACGACCCCGACAGTAGGATGCGAGACGGCAAGAGCGAGGAAGCAAGCGAGGAAGAGGCTATAGCTTAGGAAGGAAGGAAGGAAGGAAGGGGAAACAGGGGAAATGTGACTTGTGGTCGGGGAGAAAAGGGGGTGGGGAAGGGGGTAGATATTTCGGCGGTAAGCCAAAAATTTAAAATGTGGAGGGAAACTTTTGTGCGCGGTGCCATCGGACACCATTCACTTTGAATGGTAGTGTGCATCACAAACAATTCTTTTGCTTTACGCGCATGGGATGAGTTTGATAATTCAAATTTTGGCAGAAATTTCCCCGAGTATGTCATTGCATAATTTAACATCGCTTGCTAATTTAGGCACACAAAAGAGCGTACAACACACATACCACACTTACTGAATCGAGCAATTTTAGTAATTCAACAAAGCCAGTTGATCTAAACATTGCCCTAACAAAAGACCAGCATTAAAACAAAGCCTAAGTATGCATAATTTTAACAAATCCGCCGCCACGACGGCCTATGCATCGCCGGTGTGAGATGAGATGTCGATGACTTGTCCTGGTGACATGCCACCGTTGGTGGACTCTGCGTCCCCCCTATTGAAGTCGACTGCGTCCTCGTCCTCATCCTCGATGCCACCCTCAAGGTTGTAGTACTCGTAGTAGTGGCTGCACCACAGCTCGTGTTGGTACTCCATCGCCAATTCCTCGACAGACGAACTCTTCTCTACCTCGACCTGGGTCACGTGCGACTCCTCCTCCCAGTGATCCATGATCTCCGCCGCCTCCTTCATCTCCAGCTCCCGCTCGGCGACCTCATGAGGAAGCATGTGCTCCATGCCACCGCCGCCTTTTCAGACGTGGGTTGCATGTTGGATTCCGAGGTGGCCTGGAATATCTTGGCGTGGATGGCCTCAACCCGGGCCAGGGTGACATCAGCGGCACGGACGGCAGCTCGAGCGCTCTCGGCGTTTGTAGCCGCCGTTGCAGTAGCAACTGCAGCCATCTTGGCTGCCGCAGACGCCCTCTCGGCGGAAGCGGCCGCGCTCAATGCGGATGCGGTGACACTCTCGGCGTAGGCGGCGGCACTCGGGGGGGGGGGGGGGGGGGGGCATCATACGGGCCTTCACGAAGCGTTTCCATGGTGTCATCTTTGCAAGAAGGGGGTGCGGGAATGGGGATCGATTTGTGGATTCGAGGGTTGCCGGCACTAGAGCAGATGCGCCGGCGAAGCTTAAGAGGAAGACTTAAATAGACCCAGAAATTTTCATCGCAAATGATTCCAATGGCTTCACTCAAAAGGATTGGGTATCTGTAGGCTTTGAGATGAGCATCACTTGGAAACTTTTCCTTAGTTTTTTCCTCGACCCCCTTTAATAGTACGGTGTTTTCTATCACTCAAGAAAGAGAAAATGAAACTACAAAAACAAAAGTCTTCACGCTTCATAGTCCTCGCATCAATATCTAAGTCTTCAAGGTCACACCATTTTCCTCATTTTCAAAGTCTTCAAGAAAACCAAAGTCTTCAAATGAAGACATTCATTTTTAGGGGTCGACTTTCTTCGTAAATATCAAACTCCTTATAGACTTATAGAACATGTGTACACTCAGAAACACATTAGTTCCTTAACCTATAAGTCTTCAATACACCTAAATCACTAAGTGGCACTAAAAGCACTTACAATATTTAAATACATCATCTATTTTTAAAAGTAGAGTTTTTCAACATTTTTGTGAATACACGATAACATTTTGCCACATTTAACATTTTCTTAATGACAATAAACAATTTTCAAATAGCATGGACATTTTTTTACATTGTTTAAACAATGTTATAATTGTATACACTTTTTATCAAATACATGTCACGTACATTCTTTTAATGGGAGGGCACATGTTTTAAATTATGCAAACATTCTTTTAACATTGTATACACTTTTTATTGAAAATGTCACAAACATATTATTTAAACTTGTTAACATTTTTTAAATGTACAAAAAATTGAACCACACAAATATTGTTTTGACATTATATATTAAAAAAAGAATGCCACGTACATTTTTCAAACCTCGTGACATTTTTTATATGTCACAAACATTTTTCTTACAGATTTGTTCAGGTTTAGAAAAACTCCCATCTTAAAAAATTTCAAAAAGGGTTCACACTTTAAAATGTTTTCAGGTTTCAAAATTTTGTTCCCAATTTTTCGGAAAAGCTTTATGTTTCAAAAAATATTCTATTTTTAAAAAATTGATTGTGTTTTTTAAAAAATCGTTTTTAAGAGCATTCTTAATTTTCAAAAAGAGTTCGCATTTTAAAAAATGTTCGGTGGTTTCAAAAATTGTTTACATTTTTAAAATTTGTTTGCCCCTAAAAATGTTTTCAAATCTTGATGCTGCAGGGTGTGGTTAAATTTTCTGGGCTTCTCATTGTATCATTAACATCCATCACAAATTTGATTCCCTTGAAATGTCTATTTGCACATCGCACATTACGAAGAAAAAAACCCACTACACGCCTGGTGCGCCGGCCAAGTCCCGTCCGTGGCCAACAATCCCGGGATTCGACCTGTCATGTCGACAATCTCTGTTTAGGAACACTCTCGAGGTTCAAACTAGATCGGGATCATAGCGTTTGGTGTGTTGGTTTGGATTCGAAGTTCATGGTTCGATTTAGCTTTCGTTTATAAGTTCAATGTTTGTTTTAGACTGTGTCCTAAGGGAAAACTTTCGTTGGAACGGGAAACATGGGAAGATCAATGTGCACACTATGCACCTTATATTCTTTCCAAAAAAGTTTACTTCATTTTGTAGTTTTCTAAAAAAAGGTTTACATGATTTTGTACATGTAGGCACTTGTTTGCTTAGCCTTTTCTCTTGTTAGAAACATTAGGCACAATCGTAAACACACATCACCACGTACACACACAAAACCACGATATATATTGAAAGCTAACGATGCAAAAAAAAATTAGAATTATCAGATTGACTTAGTTGTTGATGGATATGCAGTTCGACACAGAAAGAACCTAAAAATGTGACATGATTCCTCATTCCCGTGTGGTTCGGAGCATAGTTACGAGGCATTGATCCAACCAACCTTCGATGCCCTCAGCTATTGTCTAACTTGTTAGGAAATCGATCTCCTGGGGAGTTCTTCCCAGTTCCTATGCAAAGGATTGTGGACTCCTATCTAATACTACCTATGTTGTCTAATTGAACTGCCAAAACGTAGGAACAAAGGGTGTAATTAATAAAGAGAAAATACACATGCCTACACATGTATATACACTGGATCTACTTCACCACGTGTCCATTCGGTAGAGTATAGAAGTTTCATCAAAATCCAAACATCTTATCGAAATGAAAAATTCTACCTCAACCAGGACACACAATTAAGAAGGAGGGATTTTTAGATGGTGGAGCAAACAGAGTGGTCATTTGGGCCTTATTAACTACTCATGGACATGTCTTTAGGCCCGTCATTGTGCAAGGCTACACCACTGATGAGAAATGGGTTTTGCCCATTAGTCGAACTAGCATGTTACTGTGACAATATGACCATCTATGGTAAATCACTGTGACAATATCCAAACATTTTGTAGGGTTCCTTGATTAGATTTTGGGTCCACTAGTAGTGACTCACTCATAGGTACCCAGTTGCCCACCAGTTGTGATTTATACCACTAAGGAGTGTAGTAAGACCCATCGGTGATTATATATTAGCAAATGGTGATCTTGGAGCAGTGAATAATTGTAATTGTAAAGAAGTATGTGCTACGTCTTGAGCTTGCGTTGGTTTTCCTTGAAGAGGAAAGGGTGATGTAGCAAAGTAGCATAAGTATTTCTCTCAGTTTTTGAGAACCAAGGTATCAATCTAGTAGGAGGCTGTAGCGACCCGACCTCAGACGGTCAAGTCTCTGTGCTTACGTGTCATCCCTGGATCGGTATGCTGACACACACAGTACTCGAGGATTTATAACAGAGGTAAATCACATGTATAAAGTAGCGTAAATACTATTACCTCAATCCAAATAGCGGAAGCAACAAGGTTGTGGATTCCCATCAACACCAACGGCAAAGTTGAGTATAGGAAATCGTAACCCTAACGTATCACTTACTCGTCGTCTGGAAAGTCTGCAACATGAAACGTTGCAGCCCGAAAACGGGCCAGCACATGGTATATGCTGGCAATGTAACGCATAGAGAGTAATGAAAGAATAAGCTATACTACATGCATATTTGGCTGGTGGAAAAGCTCTATGGTTACAGTTTTTGCATAAAGCCAGTTTTTCCCTACTGCAAAGGAATAAATTTATTTAACTATCATGGTGGTTGTTAAACATTGAGAATGGTTGACAGCATCCTCAATCCCAATTAAAAAGTACTCATTAACAAACCCATCAATATTAATTTAGAGTAACATGTTGAGATTCAACAGAATATTCAAGTACTAGATACTCAAGATGTCCATAACCGGGGACACGGCTAATCATGATTAGTTTGTACACTCTGCAGAGGTTTGCGCACTTTTCCCCACAAGACTCGATCGCCTCCGTTTGGTTTCTCGCACTACATGGTGTTTGAGAAACGGATGACCGAGACATAGTCTTTCAGAAGCGCTAGCACCTTACGATGGGTGGACCGGTACACCTACATCCCCTACATCTGCTAGTCCACCACTATAAGAGTTCGCACGACTTAGTCAACTATGCCAGAGCCCATAATGGCTTGTGGCTGCACACGTAAGTTACTAGTATGAATTATCTTATGATCCCTTTGAGCCTAGGTGGCGGTCCATAGGAAAATCACACGGTACCCCCGGGATTTCCAAAAAAACAGGCAAGTCCTGATAACTCCAGGTGCCTCAATCCACCCAGATGTGTATTTAAGTTGCCACCTTAGATAAACCATTAATTAACAAACTCACATCTGTCATGGATATTCACTCACCCAATCCACGTCTACTAGCATAGCATGGCATAATTAGCAAACGCAGAAGTAACTCCCAAAGGTTTCATAAATAAAACAGGTAATAGGTACTACCTCATCTGCTTCCCATCCCCACAATTTAATTTGATCCTAAACATGCAATGTGTGAGGGTTGATCTAATGCATGAAAACTGGATAGTAGAAAAGTATGATCAAGTGTTACTTGCCTGCAATGTTGATGAAGGTGATTCGCACTCAAAACTCTTGATAGTTCTACTCGTCACACTCCGGTCAATCTATCGCGATCAAGCAATGGTAACCACACATAAGCAATCACTCAAAAGATCAGAAAGAACGAAGAAGACGATTCAGAAAACATCAAAACCAAAGAAATAACTCTTGCAGCATAAAACAATTTCTAGCTGTACCAAAACTATGTGAATTTGGCCTTATCAGAAAGTTTAGTTCAAGAGCTTCGATTTGCAAAAAGAATCAACTCAAACGGAGTTATAAAACTGAAGTTATGATCAAACGAAGTTCAAATTCAAATCTGATCTAATTCAAATTTTAAACTTTCAAAAACATGTTCAAGTTGTTTATCTGGATAGAGGAGATCGTAACGAAGAAGTGGGCGTTGGTTTCATCTAATTTGGATGAACGAGTAAAAAGTTATGGCTATTTAAAAAATCAGGGCCAAGCTGTTTTACGAAAGAAAAATAGCTACGGCTAAGGTCTAATGTATAAATACGTAGACTAATTGATAATCTAATTATTCTATCGTATTAGTCTATAAATAATAAACTACGGAAGTATCAGAAAAACGAAGAAAGATACCTTTATAAGGCAGAGAAAAGACAACTTCGGAGAGAGAAGACAATTTCCAGAAGTCGCGCCGGAGAGGAGAAAAATATTTTTCTTAAACGAATCTAGTCAAACCAAAATATTGATTTAACCTGAATCGGATGATTTGAGGCTCTATAGGTCTATATATATAGGTGGAAAAGAGGTTTAGAGGTCAAAGGCTAGGCAATGTGGGACTAAACATAGACGAAAATATACGAAAGAGAGATGGGAGGTGCCATGGGCCAAAAGGCCTTCAGCCGGCCGCACGCGCGTAAGCTGCGGCTGCATTTTTTTATTTTTTTTTACAAAATTCGGCCTAAGAATAAAAAAAGAAAAGGCTGGCTGGGCCTGGCCCATATAGGAAAAAAAAGATGGGGCGCTCGCTGTTACTATGATCCGCGCGTGGGCGACAAATACTTATGGGCCGCACGTACAGTTTTTTTTAAATAGAAACAGAAAGGAAAACTGAATAACGAAAATATAACAATCATTTTATATAGGCATATTATATATCAACATTTTCAGAAAAAGATTTTCTACGACGTGAACATTTTTTTGAAGTCAAATAAGATACACACAAATTCAAATAAAACAAAGAGTGCTTCTGCTCTAGTAAAATCCAGTAAAAATCATTTTAAAAATGCCAAAATTAATTCAAATTTATTTCTCTCCAATTTTTTGATGTAGGGAATCATGTTACCCTATTTTCCATATATTTTATTTTCAGAGAAAAATAATTTGAATAAAACTCAAATAACTCCAAATTGAAAATAAATTCAAAAGAACTTTTAATTTAATTCTTTGAAACTCCCAACTCATATTTCATATGTTTTGAAGAAGTCATTTTATCTTCGCTCGTGAAAATCATTGAGTTGCATAAAGTTCCTGGGTTGGAAATATTTTCCAAATGAAATTCAAATATTTTCAACACCCCTTGTCATTTAAATAAATGGAAGAAGTCATGTCATCTTCTCTCCAGGGTTTTGTGGTGAAAAGATTTTGAATTCACGAAGATCATAAAAGCTAAAATGAAAGTTTGGGAAAGTCCTTTTATTCCCTCTCATTTAACTTTCAAAAAGTTTCGAATTTCACTCAATCAATCACACAACAATCAAACAAACAATCAATCTATCTATTTAATATAACATTCCAAAATTTAGAATTTTGGGATGTTACAGAGGCTCCTCAAAAGTCCCACGCACCTTCACAAACAAACAAAGAACCAGCATGCATCTAGAGTATTAAGTTCATAAGAACAGAGTAACGCATTAATAAAGATGACATGATGTAGAGGGATAAACTCAAGCAATATGATATAAACCCCATCTTTTTATCCTCGATGGAAACAATACAATACGTGCCTCGCGACCCTTTCTGTCACTGGGTAAGGACACCGCAAGATTGAACCCAAAGCTAAGCACTTCTCCCATGGCAAGAAAGATCAATATAGTAGGCCAAACCAAACTGATAATTCGAAGAGACTTGCAAACATATCTCAATCATACATAAAGAAATTCAGAGAAGATTCAAATATTTCTCATAGATAAACTTGATCATAAACCCACAATTCATCGGATCTCGACAAACACACCGCAAAAAGAGTTACATCAAATAGATCTCCACAAGAGAGGGGGAGAACATTGTATTGAGATCCAAAAAGAGAGAAGAAGCCATCTAGCTAATAACTATGGACCTGAAGGTCTGTGGTAAACTACTCACAACTCATCGGAGGGGCTATGGTGTTGATGTAGAAGCCCTCCGTGGTCGATTTCCCCTCTGAAGGAGCGCCGACGAAGGCTCCAAGATGGGATCTTGCGGATATAGAAGGTTACGGCGGTGGAAATTGTTTTTCGTTGGCTCCCTGGATGTTTTCGGGGTACGTAGGTATGTATAGGAGGAAGAAGTACGTCGGTGGCCGCTCGAGGGGCCCAGGAGACGGGGGGGGGGGGGGGGGGGGGCGCCCAGGAGGGGTGGGCGCGCCCTCCTATCTCCTGGCCGCCTCAATTGCTTCTTGACTTGCACTCCAAGCCCTCTGGATCATGTTCGTTCCAAAAATCACGCTCCCGAAGGTTTCATTCCGTTTGTACTCCGTTTGATATTCCTTTTCTTCGAAATACTGAAATAGGCAAAAAAACAGCAATACGGGCTGGGCCTCCGGTTAGTAGGTTAGTCCCAAAAATGATACAAATATGTAAAATAAAGCCCATAAACATCCAAAAGGGGTAATATAATAGCATGGAACAATCAAAAATTATAGATACGTTGGAGACGTATCAAGCATCCCCAAGCTTAATTCCTGCTCGTCCTCGAGTAGGTAAATGATAAAAATAGAATTTTTGATGTGGAATGCTACCTAGCATAATTCTCAATGTATTGTGGCATGAATGTTCAGATCCAAATGATTCAAAATAAAAGTTCATATTGACAAAAGAAATAGTTATACTTCAAGCATACTAATCAAAGCAATCATGTCTTCTCAAAATAACATGGCTAAAGAAAGTTCATCCCTACAAAATCATATAGTTAGGCTATGCTTCATTTTCGTCACACAAAGATGTTCCCAAATTCTACACCCCCGATGACAAGCCAAGCAATTGTTTCGTACTTAAATAATCTCAAACTTTTTCAACCTTCACGCAATACATGAGTGTGAGCCATGGATATAGCACTATGGGTGGAATAGAATATGATGATGGGGATTGTGTGGAGAAGACAAAAAAGAGAAAGTCTCACATTGACGAGGATAATCAATGGGCTATGGAGATGCCCATCAATTGATGTCAACATGAGCAGTAGGGATTGCCATGCAACGGATGCACTAGAGCTATAAATGAATGCTCAACAAAAGAAAACTAGTGGGTGTGCATCCAACTTGCTTGCTCACGAAGACCTAGGGCATTTGAGGAAGCCCATCGTAGGAATATACAAGCCAAGTTCTATAATGAAAAATTCCCACCAGTATATGAAAGTGACAACAAATGAGACTCAGTATATGAAAAACATGGTGCTACTTTGAAGCACAAGATATGAGACTCACTATATGGAGGACATGGTGCTACTTTGAAGCACAAGTGTGGAAAAAGAGATAGTAACATTGCCCCTTTTTATTTATTTTCTTTTTTTTCTTTGGACTTTTTTTGGCCTTTCTTTTTTTTCCTTTTTTTCTTTGTTTTTCGGCAATGCTCTAATAATGATGATCATCACACTTTCATTGATTACAACATATGAATTACAACTCGAAACTAGAACAAGATATGACTCTATATGAATGCCTCCGGCGGTGTACCGGGATGGTGCAATGAATCAAGAGTGACATGTATGAAATTTTTTGCATGGTGGCTTTGCCACAAATATGATGTCAACTACATGATCATGCAATGGCAATATGACAAAAGTAATGTATGTCATGATGATGATGAACGGAACGGTGGAAAGTTGCATGGCAATATATCTCGGAATGGCTATGGAATGCCATAATAGGTAGGTATGGTGGCTGTTTTGAGGAAGATATAAGGAGGTTTATGTGTGATAGAGCATATCGTATCACGGGGTTTGGATGCACCGGCGAAGTTTGCACCAACTCTCAAGGTGAGAAAGGGCAATGCACGGTACCGAAGAGGCTAGCAATGGTGGAAAGGTAAAAGTGTGTATAATCCATGGACTCAACATTAGTCAAAAGAACTCATATACTTATTGCAAAAATTTAGAAGTCATCAAAAATCAAGTACTACGCGCATGCTCCTAGAGGGATAGATTGGTAGGAAAAGACCATCGCTCGTCCCCTACCGCCACTCATAAGGACGCACAAGCCAGGTACACTTCATGTTTCAAATTTGTTACACAACTTTAACCATACGTGCATGCTAGGACTTGCTAACTTCAACACAAGCATTCTTTAAATTCATAATCACTCAACTAGCATGACTTTAATATCACTACCTCCATATCTCAAAACAATTATCAAGTATCAAATTGATCATAGCATCCAATTCACTTCCTATGATAGTTTTTATTATACCCAACTTGGATGCCTACCATTCTAGGACCAATTTTATAACCATAGAAAATACCATGCTGTTCTAAAAGACTCTCAAAATAATATAAGTGAAGCATGAGAGACTAGCAATTTCTACAAAATTAATCCACCGCCATGCTCTAAAAGATATAAGTGAAGCACTATAGCAAAAACTATCAAGCTCAAAAGATATAAGTGAAGCACATAGCATATTCTAACAAATTCAATCAAGTGGGCTTCTCCCAAAAGGTGTGTACAACAAGGATGATTGTGGTAAAATAAAAATAAAATACTAATATAATACACGACGGTCCAAGCAAAACACATATCATGTGGCGAATAAAAATATAGCTCCAAGTAAAGTTACCAATGAACGAAGACGAAAGAGGGGATGCCTTCCGGGGGCATCCCCAAGCTTAGGCTTTTTGCTATTCTTGAATATCTTGGAGTGCCTTGGGCATCCCCAAGCTTAGGCTTTTGCCACTCCTTATTCCATAGTCCAACAAAGCTTTACCCAAAACGTGAAAACTCCACAACACAAAACTCAACAGGAAATCTCATAAGCTCCGTTAGTGAAGCAAAACAAAACCACCACATAAAGTACTGTAATGAACTCATTCTTTATTTATTTTTGTGTTAAACCTACTGTATTCCAAGTTCTCTATGGTTCATACCACTTAATACTAGCCATAGATGCATCAAAATAAGCAAACAACACACGAAAAACAGAATCTGTCAAAAACAGAATAGTCTGTAGAAATCTGTAACTAACGCAAACTTATGGAACTCTAAAAATCCTACCAAATTAGGAAGACCTGGAGAATTTGTCTATTGATCAGCGTCCAGAAGAATCAACGCAAAACCAGGTTTCTGTAATTTAACAAAACTAATTTCGTGCGTGCAAAGTTTCTGTTTTTCAGCAGAATCAAATTAACTATCACCATAGGTTCTAATTGGCACAAACACTAACTAAACATGAAAACACATCTAAACAGAAGGTAGAAGCAAAATTTATTACTAAACAGAAACAAAAACAAAAAAAACACAAATAAAACTGGGTTGCCTCCCAACTAGCGCTATCGTTTAACGCCCCTAGCTAGGCATAAAAGCGAAGATAGATCTAAGTAGTGCCATCTTTGGCACTCAATTCATAAGTAGCTCGTATGATAGATTCATAAGGTAATTTGATTTTATTCCTTGGAAAGTGCTCCACGCCTTTCTTTAATGAAAATTGGATTCTAATATTCCCTTCCTTCATATCAATAATCGCGCCAATCGTTCTAAGGAAAGGTCTACCAAGAATAATAGGGCAAGAAAGATTGCAATCTATATCAAGAACGATAAAATCTATGGGCACCAAATTTCTATTTGCAACAATGAGAACATCATTGATCCTTCCCATTGGCTTTTTAATGGTGGAATCCGCAAGGTGCAAATTTAAAGAGCAATCATCAAGATCATGGAAACCTAGAATATCACATAAAGTTTTCGGAATCATGCAGACACTAGCACCCAAATCACACAAAGCATAACTCATGATCTTTAATTTTAATATTTATAGTAGGTTCCCACTCATCATTAAGTTTTCTAGGTACAGAAACTTCCTAATTAAGTTTTTCATCATAAGATTGCATCAAGGCATCAACGATATGTTGGGTAAAAGATTTATTTTGACTATAAGCATGAGGAGAATTAACAACGGATTGCAACAAGGAAATACAACCTTCTAAAGAACAATTATCATAATCAAATTCCTTGAAATCCAAGATAGTGGGTTCAATACTATTTAAAGTCATGACCTCTCCAATCCCACTTTTACCAAATTTAGCATCAATATCTAAAAACTCTGAATTCTTGGGACGCCTTCTAGCTAAAGTTGACTCATCTCCAGTCCCATTACTATCAAGATTCATATTGCAAAACAAAGATATAATAGGGGACACATCAATAACTTTAAGATCTTCATCATTATTTTAATGGAAACTAGAAGAACACGCCGTTACAAAGCAATCTTTCTTAGCACGCAATCTAGCGGTTCTTTCCTTGCACTCATCAATGGAAATTCTCATGGATTTGAGAGACTCATTGATATCATGCTTAGGAGGAGTAGATCTAAGTGTAAGAGAATTAACATCAAGCGAAAGTCTATCAACGTTCCTAGCCAAATCATCGATTTGAGCAATTTTTCTTCAAGCAATGCATTAAAATTCTTTTAAGAAATCATAAACTTTTTCACACTATTCTCAAAATCAGAGGGCATCTTATTAAAATTACCATAAGAATTATTGTAGGAATTTCCATAATTATTAGAGGAATTACTAGGGAACGGTCTAGAATTAAAGTTTCCTCTATAAGCATTGTTTCCAAAACTATTCCTAACAACAAAATTCACATCCATAGAATCATTATTATTCTCAATCAAAGTAGACAAAGGCATATCATTGGGATCAAAAGGAGCACTCTTGGTAGCAAATAATTTCATAAGTTCATCCATCTTTCCACTCAAAACATTGATTTCTTCTATAGCGTGCACCTTTTTACTAGAAGATCTTTCGGTGTGCCATTGAGAATAATTAGACATAATATTATCAAGAAGTTTTGTAGCATCTCCTAACGTGATTTCCATAAACGTGCCTCTTGCGGCCGAATCTAAATGATTTCTAGAAGCAAAGTTCAAACCGGCATAAAAGTTTTGTATGATCATCCATAAATTCAAACCATGAGTAGGGCAATTGCGAATCATCAATTTCATTCTTTCCCAAGATTGGGCAACATGCTCATGATCAAGTTGTTTAAAATTCGTAATATCGTTCCTAAGAGTGATAATCTTAGCAGGAGGAAAATACTTAGAGATAAAAGCATCTTTGCACTTGTTCCAAGAATCAATACTATTTTTAGGCAAAGACGAAAACCAAACTTTAGCACGATCTCTAAGTGAAAACAGAAATAACTTCAATTTAACAATATCATTATCCGTATCTTTCTTCTTTTGCATATCACACAAATCAACAAAGTTGTTTAGATGAGTAGCAGCATCTTCGCTAGGAAGGCCGGCGAATTGATCTTTCATAACAAGATTCAGCAAAGCAGTATTGATTTCACAAGACTCAACATCATTAAGAGGAGCAATTGGAGTACTAAGGAAATCATTATTATTGGTATTCGAGAAATCACACAATTTGGTATTATCTTGCGCCATGGCAACAAGTAATCCAACACACAAGCAAACAGAAAAAGGCAAGCGAAAAAGAGAAGAGAAGATTGGGAAAGAGAGGGCGAATAAAACGACAAGGGTGAAGTGGGGAGAGGAAAATGAGAGGCAAATGGAAAATAATGTAAATGCGAGGTAGATGAGTTTGTGATGGGTACTTGGTATGTCTTGACTTGAGCGAAGACCTCCCCGGCAACGGCGCCAGAAATTCTTCTTGCTACGTCTTGAGCTTGCATTGGTTTTTCTTGAAGAGGAAAGGGTGATGCAACAAAGCAGCATAAGTATTTCCCTCAGTTTTTGAGAACCAAGGTATCAATCCAGTAGGAAGCTCCTCAAAAGTCCCACGCACCTACACAAACAAACAAAGAACTCGCAACCAACGCAATAAAGGGGTTGTCAATCCCTTCACGGCCACTTGCGAAAGTGAGATCTGATAGAGATAGTATGATAAGATAAATATATTTTTGGTATTTTATAATATAGATAGGAAAAGTAAATATGCAAATAAAAGTAGATTGAAAGCTTATATGATAAAAGATAGACCCGGGGGGCATAGGTTTCACTAGTGGCTTCTCTCAAGATAGCATAAGTATTACGGTGGGTGAACAAATTACTGTCGAGCAATTGATAGAAAAACGAATAATTATGAGATTATCTAGGCATGATCATGTATATAGGCATCACGTCCGCAACAAGTAGACCGACTCCTGCCTGCATCTACTACTATTACTCCACACGTCGACCGCTATCCAGCATGCATCTAGAGTATTAAGTTCATAAGAACAGAGTAACGCATTAAGAAAGATGACATGATGTAGAGGGATAAACTCAAGCAATATGATATAAACCCCATCTTTTTATCCTCGATGGCAACAATACAATACGTGCCTTGCGACCCTTTTTGTCACTGGGTAAGGACACCGCAAGATTGAACCCAAAGCTAAGCACTTCTCCCATGGCAAGAAAGATCAATCTAGTAGGCCAAACCAAACTGATAATTCGAAGAGACTTGCAAAGATAACTCAATCATACATAAAAGAATTCAGAGAAGATTCAAATATTTCTCATAGATGAACTTGATCATAAACCCACAATTCATCGGATCTCGACAAACACACCGCAAAAAGAGTTACATCAAATAGATCTCCACAAGAGAGGGGGAGAACATTGTATTGAGATCCAAAAAGAGAGAAGAAGCCATCTAGCTAATAACTATGGACCCGAAGGTCTGTGGTAAACTACTCACAACTCATCGGAGGGGCTATGGTGTTGATGTAGAAGCCCTCCATGGTTGATTCCCCCTCTGGCGGAGCGCTGACGAAGGCTCCAAGATGGGATCTCGCGGATACAGAAGGTTACGGCGGTGGAAATTGTTTTTCGTTGGCTCCCTGGATGTTTACGGGGTACGTAGGTATATATATGAGGAAGAAGTACGTCGGTGGCCGCTCGAGGGGCCCAGGAGACAGGGGGCGCGCCCAGGAGGGGTGGGCGCGCCCTCCTATCTCCTTGCCGCCTCGATTGCTTCTTGACTTGCACTCTAAGCCCTTTGGATCACGTTCGTTCCAAAAATCACGCTCCCGAAGGTTTCATTCCGTTTGGACTCCGTTTGATATTCCTTTTCTTCGAAATACTAAAATAGGCAAGAAATACAGCAATACGGGCTGGGCCTTCGGTTAGTAGGTTAGTCCCAAAAATGATATAAATATGTAAAATAAAGCCCATAAACATCCAAAAGGGGACGTATCAGTATGCAGTACTTATGCATTTAAGAAGGAGCAAGGTGCAATACAACATACTTGAATATATAAATCTCCATTAGGACCCAAATATAAACCCTTCAAATACCGAAGATAGAAGACGACCAGGCTATTCAAGAGCACTTGAAGTGTACTATATAATAACTTAAACAATGATACCAACAATTGGCATCACAATAATTCACTTTTAGTTCAACATAAATATATTGGTTTCCATGTGCATGTTCCATAGAAATCCAAGGAACGTCATTTTTGGTAGCATTTGCAAAAGTTATTTACTCAAAACAGACAACAAGGGGTAGAGCCATTTACTTTGCTTGAACCAACAGGAGATCAAGTCATTGCGTTGATTGAAGTATATATTTATCTTAGTAAAGTATAATTATTCAATTTATTATTCGCATCTTGTTACCATATGAACTATTACATTTTGTGACAAAACACTAATGCCAATAGTAGTATAGATAAATGAAAACATGTATATAAATACAAAAGGTAGAAGCATCACTATACGATCAGTGTAGAAACAACCATACCATACTGTTGGAAATATGCCCGAGAGGCAATAATATTTGTATTATTATAATTCCATATGAATATAGTGAAGTTTATATTCTATGCTTTAACTGCTATGATCCTGGAATATGCAATTCAATGGAAAACTCATACACACATGTAGAACAATAAATGGTAAAATAAAAGGTTCCTAGTCTTGCCTCCGGGATTAGCTCAAGTGTTGTTGGTGATCACATTTTCTGGATCTTAGGATACCGTTAAGTGTAACGATGGTCATATTGAAGCAACCCAATCTTGTCCATTATGAATGGAGTTAATATCATTTGTATTCAATTGAAATAACGCGGAGTGTTAACATGTGATTTTGCTGACCATGAGAGTATCTGTGACGCCCCTGATTCAATCGTGCACTAATCATAAACGCAAACATGCATGATCAAGATCAGAGACTCACGGGAAGATATCACAACACAACTCTACAACACAAAGGATAAACTTAAATCTTTACATTACAAGCTAGGGGCCACGAGGACCCGAATACATAGTGAACAAGCAAATATTATCTGAGTACAGATATAGTTAGACAAGTTTTGCCTTAAGAAGGCTGAGCAAAAGGATGCCACTAGATCGAAAGGCAAGGCCACCTGCTTGGGACCTCCGGACTACTCCCGGTCGTCGGTCCCCACGTAGTAGGCTCCACTGGGGTAACCTGCATCCGCGGTGCTATCATCTGTTGCAGCAACTGAGTCGAAAGAAAAGGGGTAGCAAAGCAACCATGAGTACTCATCCAAAGTACTCACAAGACTTACATCAGATCTACACTACATATGCATCGGTATCAATAAAAGGGGTAGTATCTATTGACTAAACTACAAAATGCCAGAATAAGGGGGAAGAAGCTAATCCTATCGAAGACTATGTCTTCTGGCAGCCACCATCTTGAAGCAGTAGAAGAGAGTAGCTTATCTGATATCGTGTATAAATGTATAGCAACAATCCTACCCGAAGATCCTCTCCTCATCTCCTTGTGAGAGAGCGATTACCGGCTTGTATCTGTCACATATCTGGGTGAGTTTTATCAAGTATCCGGTTTTATTTGTAAGAGGTCGGAATACAACTCCAAGTCGTCCTGTTATCACGGACACGGCTATTCGAATAGATTACTTCCCTGCAAGGGTGCACCACATTACCTGATACGCTCAATCACATGTGGACGGACACACTTTCCTAGATTATAGAAACATCTAAATAGACTTAGATTGGCAATCAACCAAGGTTTGATTTGCTGAGAACCAGCTCATGTCCGGAATGATGTCTGAGCCAGAAAGACGAGTTATAGGTTTGATCGATGATTACGAGTGCTCACAGACATTTTGAATCATTAGGCTTAACATAGTAATACTAAGGGATATCAATGAAGATTGTCAAACATATGGAGTTAACCACAAGAGCAGTCATGCAAGAAGAATGACAAAAGCAGTAGGTTGCAAAGGATTCTTGGAAGATCGGATAGCATTTTGAAGTATTTGGTGAGACACGTGAACAACTAGGGGTAAATAAATAACTGGTAAGTGTGAGGAATTATTCGTGGTGTATTCATACGGAAAGGAGCTGCAAGGCAGTTGTCACCAAAGATTTTTGGAATATCGGAGATTATCTCAGGGTATCTTGTAATAACAAGAGCTACTGGAATGAATGTATGGACGACAAGTGTATGAAGTTATCCATAAGGATTTATCGATGGCAGGGAATTGCAAAGGTGGTGGGCACAAGAGTCTCCGGAACACAGTGAAGAGTGCTTCGGAATCTCTTCATATATCAAGGGACGACCTGGAATGAGTGGCTCTTCGGAATGATGTTGTTGCATGATCCTAGAGTTAGAGTTAGTAAAAAATTAACCCGGAGAGAAGAGTGATCAGAATCCCAGAGTAAAGGAGTGAAATAAAAGATCCTAATCCCACCCATAGGTGACGTGGGGCCATAAGCCACACAACACAATTAGTAAAAATAGTTTTTCTTTCAAGTCTAGACTCAGCTTCGACCAAGAAGTGTGGAAGGGGTTCATATAGGCAGTCGGCTCTGATACCAACTTGTGATGCCCCCGATTCAATCATGTACTAATCATACACGCAACATGCACAATCAAGATCAGAGACTCACGGGAAGATATCACAACACAACTCTACAACATAAAGGATATCCTTAAAACTTTACTTTACAAGCCAGGGGCCACGAGGACCCAAATACACAAGTCAACAAGAAAATATTATCTGCGTATAGACATAGTTAGACAAGTTTTTCCACAAGAAGGCTGAGCAAAATAACACCACTACATCGAAAGGCATGTCCACCTCCGTGGGACCTCTGGAGTACTCCTGGACGTCGGTCTACACGTAGTAGACTTCGCCAGGGTAACCTACATCCGTGGTGCTATCTTCTGTTGCAGCAACCGGGCCGAAAGAAAAGGGGTAGCAAAGCAACCGTGAGTACGCATCCAAAGTACTCGCAAGACTTACATCAGATCTACACTACATATGCATCTGTATCAATAAAAGGGGTAGTATTTATGGACTAAACTGGGGGATGCCAGAATAAGGGGAAGAAGCTAATCCTATTGAAGACTACGTCTTCTAGCAGCCACCATCTTGAAGCGCTAGAAGAGAGTAGATTATTTGGTATCATGTATCAATGTATAGCAATAATTCTACCCGGAGATCCTCTCCTCGTCTCCCTGTGAGAGAGCGATCACCGGGTTGTAGGTGTTACATATCTAGGTGTGTTTTATCAAGTATCTGATTTTAGTTGTAAGAGGTCGGAATACAACTCCAGTTGTCCTGTTACCGCGGATACAACTATTTGAATAGATTACTTCCCTACAAGGGTGCACGACATTACCCGATACGCTCAATCACCTCTGGCCGGACACACTTTTCTGGGTAATGCCCAGCCTCGGAAAATCAACACGTCATAGTCCTACCTAGGCTCTCTAGAGAGGTCAGCATGCCTGTCTACATCCTAGTGTTAAGGGGTCTTGGGCTCATTGCCCTCTGCACTCCTGCATGTTGCGTGGATGGCTGGGCCCAGTCTTGGCTCCCTCTTTATACAAAGTAGGTGCTTACGTGGACCACCTGGACGCGTGCCGCTCATCTGTGATGTCTAAAATGCTTTTGGGAGAAATTGTACGATGCCGAGTGCCCATAACTCACCCCCCATGGCGATTAGTGCGAAAAGGCCAGCGGCCAACTCAAATCAAATACCCAATCTCGTTAAGCGTGTTATGATGAAGTAATTGTGGACACTGACCAGGGACCAGGCCGACCTCTCTCCTAGGTGGTCTCAACCTGCCCTGTTGCTCCGCCACAAAGAATCACTCAAGGGGCCGTCAGGAAAAATGTCCTTTCAGCCCCCAGTCCATGAATCACTCGCAGGTACTCTACGAGCCGACCCAACTTTAATCATAGTGTGTACCATGTATAGTATGTATATGTATATATCCGTGATCACTGCCCAAAGGGATCATGACCCAATAGTATAGCATAGCAGACGAACAAGAATGTAGGGCCACTGATGGAATACTTGCATACTTATACTAACCTTATAGGGTAACAAGTAAGTATCAACAGTAGTAGCAAGGACATGCTATATAGCAGTATAGGATCAACGGTAAGGCAGTAACAGTAACATTACTCTAATGCAAGTAGTAGAGGGAAAGAATAGGCTGTATCAGAATGATCAAGGGGGGTTTTGCTTGCCTTGAAGCTGCGCTGAGAAGGAAGGGTCGTCGATGCCGTAGTTGTACTGGGGGTCACCGAAGTCTCGGGGTCTACCAAAAGAACACGGAAGAGGGGAAAAAGATAAATAACAAACCAAACAGATGCAACAGAATGCATGTCATGGTAGTATGTGATGATGATATGCTCTAACACATACCTAGGCATTTTAAAAGAAGAAGGAAAACATCTGGAATGTTATCCCAGCTCTAGGTGTTTTTTGGTATATTGATCTTGGGGCAAAATGTTAATGTTCGCTATCTTAGAGGGCTGTGGTAGGTATATGGATAGCAAAATCTATTCGTTATATTTTTCTGAGCAACTTTCATATATAAATTATGTTAATCTGAATTACGATTTATTTTATATGATTTTTCAAAGTTTTAAATTATTTTCTAACTTTCTGGATTTAATTTATTTCGAAATTATATTGAATATAAAATGCTAAATGTACACACAGAAGTGTACACAGCAGTGGGCATTAGAGGCTGACAGGTGGGGCCATCCCGTTGAGTCAGCATGTCAACTATTGACCAGTTGACTGGTCAACATGTCAACAGGGGGACTGTCAGTGTCAAAACCGGTGGATCTCGGGTAAGGGGTCCCGATCTGTGCGTCAAGGCTGATGGTAACAAGAAGTAAGGGACACAGGTGTTTACCCAGGTTCGGGCCCTCTCAATGGAGGTAAAACCCTACTTCCTGCTTGATTAATATTGATGATATGGGTTGTACAAGAGTAGATCTACCACGAGATCGTAGAGGCTAAACCCTAGGAACTAGCCTATGATGGTATGAATGTAATTGTGATCGGCCTTCTAAGGACCAACCTCTCCAGTTTATATAGACACTGGAGAGGGCTAGGATTTACATGGAGTCGGTTACAAGGAAGGAAATATAATATCCGGATCACCAAGCTTGCCTTCCACGCCAAGGAAAGTCCCATCCGGACACGGGCCGAAGTCTTGAGTCTTGTATCTTCATGCTTCAATAGTCCAGACGTTGTACACAGTCCGGCTGTCTGGATACCCCCTAATCCAGGACTCCCTCAGTAGCCCCTCAACAAGGCTTCAATGACGATGAGTCCGGCACGCAGTATTGTCTTCAGCATTGCAAGGCGGGTTCCCCCACCGAATACTCCAGAGTAATCACCGAACACTCGAATCGTGTCCGGATCTGAAAAATGATCTTCGCATACCACCGTAGAGAGAATGATATTTCACAAATGCGATCCGCCGACAACTTTTCCTGATGACGTGACACGTTTATTATGATCGGATCCATTATTCAAACCGTTTCCACACAACCAGCTACAACACATATCACGAGGCGATTTCTGTGACACGTCTTGTCAAGGCAGAGATCGTGTCCCCTTATTACGGGATTCTCATCAATACGGGCATGGGTAACCTCACCACGCCACTAATCGTGGCGCTTGGGAAACAAGCGATTTTCAACGGGCAAGTGGGGAGGCGCACCGCTTCCGGCGCCTCTATAAAGGGATTGGATTTCCCCATTTTCACCCACGCCTTCTTCCTCCTTTGCCCACTCTTCCCCCCTTGAGCTCAAGCGCCCAAGCCCAAGTCTTCCCCACACAGCCGAACATGTCCGGAGCTAGAGGCAAGTGGGTGGCTTCCACCGTCAAGGAGGAGCATATCACCAATCTTCGGGCGGCCGGATACTTGGATGCGGACATAGCGCACCGTCTACCAGACGTCGAGCAGGTCATTCCGACCCCAGGACCCCACGAGAGGGTCGTATTCATCGCCCACTTCGTTTGTGGACTGGGATTTCCACCCCATCCCTTCGTCTGCAGGCTTATGTTCTACTACGGGCTGGATTTTCACGATCTGGCCCCGAATTTCGTCCTCAACATCTCGGTGTTCATCATCGTGTGCGAGGCTTTCCTCCGCATCCAGCCTCACTTCGGCCTATGGCTGCAAACTTTCTGCATGAATCCGAAGGTGGTAAGAGGCCAACAGGCAGAGTGCGGAGGGGCCATGGTGGGCAGAATGCCCAATGTCACATGGCTCAACTGCTCCTTTGCAGAGACCGTAAAAGGGATGGCAATCGGGGTGGTTCTACATCACCGAGCCACGCGGCGCCAAATGGGCAGCGGCCCCCAAGTTCCGATCCGGAGCCCCCATGCGGCTTACCTCCTGGGAGAGGAAGGGCCTGTCCTGGGGCGATTCCGTGGAGCTGGCCGGACTCCAAACATGCGTCAAAAGCATGAAGGACAAGAACATCAAGCTCGTCAACGTGATCCAGGTCATGCTCGTTCGCTGAATCTTGCCCTGCCAGAAGCGGGCAGTCAATCTGTGGGAGCTCGTCCCCACTGAGCACCGAACGCTCCAGAGGCTCTATGGCATGACGCACAAAGGTGCATGGAAGGAGCTGTTCAAGGCCTCCGAAGTGCCTCCTCCGACATCCGAAGACCGCGGGCTTCACGCCGCGCGGGCTCCTAGGCCGGTGAGTTCTTAGACTGACACCGGACCTAGTTCTTCCCGACATATTCACGGGAGCGCCTTAAATAGTTGTGCATATTTGTTTCAGGATTACGTGGAGAAGCGGAGTGGATTTACTGCCCGGCTCCATTGCCAGAATACCCAGCAGATGTTCTCCTGACGGAGATGCTGGTCCTGGCGCCGTACAAGGTGCCGGAGAAGGAGGCCGAGAAGAAGGCCCCAGGGATCCGAAAGGGTCTCCGGCGTACGGTTGTGCCGGAAGCCTCGTCCGAAGACGACGAGGCGGACTCCTCCCACGAAGGGGAGGAGGAAGAAGAAGAAGACGCCCCATCCGGGAAGGATGAGGGGTCCGGGGAGGCGGATCCGGGGGCCGGAAAAGGTCCTTGGCGCAGGGCCGTCATTCCCCTGTCGTCCGATGACGACAAGTCGGATTCCTCCCGTGGAGGCGGGGGGAATCAGGAAGAAATCCCACCTTCCCCCACCAGGGGGGAGAAGAAGAGGAAAGCCACCCCAGGAGGGGAGGCTGGGGCGTCCAACAAGGGGAAGGGGCCCCTTTCGGACTACTCCGCCACGACCGCTCTCAGTGAGGGGGAGTGGCTGCCCAGGGGGAAGCCCCTAGCGCGATCATAAGTGCTTGCACTCTATCGTGACTTCACTTCACATTTTTTATATTAATAATGCCGAACATATGTGCAGTCCGCCCAGGGATCACCCCGAGGTATCCTCCTCCGGGTCCCTGAGCAATTCGGAGATGAATTCGCTTACGACGGCCACCACTCCTCAACCTGCGGACGACACAGAGGTGTTGTCCCAAAGGCTCCCAGAGCAGGGGGAGGTGACCCTGGAGACGCCCCGAGGCGGGGTCCCAGTCGTCGGATACGCGGGGTTCAAGATCCCCGCGGATCGTGTCGACGAGAGCCACCTCCAGCCGGGCTCTCAACCGAACACAATTCCAGAACCTTCGATGGTTCCGGACTCAGGCAGGCGACCCCTTGCTAGGGAGGGCGAGCCATCTGTGTCGCGGAGTTCCGTTGCACATGAGGCGCCGGACGGTCTGCTAGAAGCGCTTTGCGACGCTTCCCTGGACGAAGGGCACCGTACTCTTATGAGTGCGGTGATTCGGAAGGTTTCGTCCACCAAGAGCGGACTAACCGAAGCTTGCACCAGCCTCCTAACAGGGCTTCGAGGTAACTAATAAATATGTGCAAAATTACCACCCGATAGGTAGTAGCCCCTGATACTCTGTTTGGCGTTCGGAAAGAAAAGCCGAGCAGAGGGTCAATTAAAATCCGCAGGAGTCTAATCATAAGTATTATTTTGAATAAGCAGGCTGTGCTACTTCCTGTTGCTGGCCGTACCATCGAGGTTGCCGATCTGAAACGGGACCTGGAGCAGGCGCAGGGAGAGCTCGACCTCACGAAGAGGCACTCGAAGAGAACAAGGGTAAGTAATTCCCGTTCTTATATATTTAAGGATAGGCAGATTTGGTGGGTCTAACAACTAAGTGTCGTGACCGTGTAACAGGGCCCCCCACCGAAGTGGCGGCCCTGAAGAAGGCGCTGTCCGAGGCCGAAGACAAGGCAGCCTCGGAATGTAAGGAGCGCGAAAAGCAAAGTGCTAGGGTAGGTGAGGTACAGCAGGAGCTCCAGGACCTCGACAAGAAATGCGAGTCCGTGGAGCATGACCTAAGGGCCAAAGAGGCCGAGCTTGCGAAGGCCCTTATAAGGTTAAAAGACGCCAAGGCCGAAGCCGAGAAAGCACAGCAGGAGATCCAGGAGGCCAAGAAGATAGCAGCGGGTAAGAAGTTCTTTATGCAAAGCAAACATGTGGAGGAGGCGTTTCTTTTACTTACTCGAATTCGGAGCTCTCCAGGGGCATTCGCAGATCTGCCACGCAACGTATCAGACGATGTGGAGTTCTATCGTGCCCAGGAGGGGAACTCAACGGAGAAGCTGTTCTGGTCCCAGTATGCTGGGGCCGAACACCCGATGCCTCTGAGTGACCAACTAAAGCAGTTGGTCGAACTCCACAGGGCGGCCGAACTGGCTATGAAGGGGTTCATAGTCCGGATGTGGCCTGGTGAGCTCATGCCCAGTAGCTACTTCGGCCTGATCAAGCGGATGATGGATGCCTGCCCGCGGCTTGAGGTGATCAAGCGATCCATGTGCATTGAGGGTGCCCGCCGGGCCCTTGCCCATGTCAAAGTGCATTGGGGCAAGATGGATGCAGAGAAGCTGGTCAAGGACGGACCACCGGAGGGCAAGGCGCATCGCCATCCCGAGCTGTACTATGATGGCGTTATGAAGGGTGCTCGTCTCGTGGCTGACAAATGTACCAAGGACACCATTTTTGAATGAATTCGCTTCTGTCATGGTTGTATTGTAAGGACGAAGTTACTTGCGCTATGTAGCATTTTTGTTATTTAAAATATTACCTTCCATGCGGCTGTTTATAAAATCCTGAAAGTAGGCCATTCGTTGGCTTCCGCCCCCACGTGACTAGCACTGGGGTGTTCGTGGAAAACCCGGACACTCTTTATCCAAATGTTTGGTCCCTCAAGGAGGTGCCCAGCGCAGCGAGCGAGGCAATCGGACTATGCGGCTTTATACCTTTCACTTAGCCATAGAAGTCTACAATTTTAAATTTTGGTGAAGCCCCTAGAATCTGGAAGGCCGAATTGGGGCGCTATATACGCCTTGATCGAACAAAGCCGATTTATTGCCTAAAGCGGAAAATCTTTAAGGATTTTAGTACCTCTCGAACAACGACCAGTCAGTTTTCGGCTTTCTCTACTGAGGTGCTCGTCCGGAAGAACCGGGACACAATCACAGTAGTTCTCCCTGCGCTACCTTAGCCGACATAACGGAACATAAGGCACCAAAACAAGGGAGCCGGGCTATCCCAACTGTAGACCCAAGACATGATTCGGAGCTGATGCATATAGTGCTATAAGTTTGGGGTGCCGCACTATTGAAAGTGTTCAGACTTTTAGTTGCCATATTACGGGGCTTCATAAGAAGCCCTTGGCAAACTGGCCGTACCAAGGTGTACGGATGCAATACCAAATAAACACTTATAAGACAAAAATACTCAAATAAGGATAATAAGCTGACGCTATATATATAATCTCCATTTGACGAAAAATAGTTTAAGCGTATGTTTACAATGGATGCATTAGGCAGAGATACAAATAGGACTATTTTACATTTCCTATCCAGGGGTAAGCCGTGTGCAGATAGATGAAGCAGGTATAAGGATCATAAATAGATTCCACCTGGGTATTTTCTTCTGCGCACAACGTCTGTTGCTTCCTTGGGTGCCTCTTCCATATGAGTCTGGCAATTCGGCTCTTCTGAGGATGCTGCACTAACGCGGTGTCCTGAAAGGTAAAAGGGAAAGAGTATGAAGGTATTTAGCGGTTACCCGCATTATCGACTAAGTCGTTGATGCGCCTCTGCCTATGCCCAAGGTATCTTGAGTGCGTAATTGTGTACGCGTGGCACGAATGCTGCTTTGGGAGGGCTTGAGCATAGGCCAGACTGCTAATCACGATCTTGACATTCGTGTTGATCCTGTTGCGGGGTGCTCCGGACTCGTTTGACAGTGCTCGAAGTTGTTGCCGGATTGGTTTGTCGGAGGAGGCCGCATTGTACTTCTGCCGCGAGGGCTGCCATATGCTCCTCTGTTCGAAGGGAGCGGTCCATGTTTCCGTTGACAGTGATGACCCCACGCGGTCCCGGCATCTTGAGCTTGAGATATGCATAGTGTGGCACCACATTGAATCTTGCGAATGCGGTTCGCCCGAGCAGTGCATGGTAGCCACTGCGGAAAGGGACGATGTCGAAGATCAGCTCTTCGCTCCTGAAGTTGTCTGGGGATCCGAAGACCACTTCCAATGTTAGAGAACCCGTGCAGCGGGCCTCTACTCCAGGAATAACACCCTTAAAGGTGGTTTTGGTGGGCTTGATCCTTGAAGGGTCAATGCCCATCTTGCGCACTGTATCCTGATAAAGCAGGTTCAGGCTGCTGCCGCCGTCCATAAGGACACGCGTGCGGTGGAATCCGTCGATGATTGGGTCTAAGACCATTGCGGCTGAGCCGCCATGGCGGATGCTGGTAGGGTGATCCCTACGGTCAAAGGTGATCGGACAAGCTGACCATGGGTTGAACTTGGGGGCGACTGGCTCCATCGCATAGACTTCCCGTAGTGCCCGCTTCTGTTCTCGCTTGGGGATGTGGGTGGCGTAGATCATATTGACCGTTTTCACCTGGGGGGGGGGGATTTCTTTTGCCCCCCCCCCCCCCCGTATTCGGACGCCGGGGCTCATCATCATCGTCGCTGTGCAGCCCCTTGTCCTTGTTTTCGGCGTTTATCTTGCCGGCCTGTTTGAACACCCAGCAGTCTCTATTGGTGTGGTTGGCTAGTTTGTCTGGTGTGCCATGAATTTGGCACGAGCGCTCTAGAATGCGGTCCATATTGGATGGTCCCTGATTATTTCTTTTGAACGGTTTTTTCCGCTGTCCGGATTTAGGTCCACTGAATCCGGGGTTGACTGCCGTGTCTTCCGTGTTGTCGCCGTTGTTCCTTCTCTTTTAGCTGTTGCGCCGTGGCTTGCTGTTAGCATCGCGGCCGTCCGAAGTGCCAGAATGTGGTGTGGTGCCGCTACGAGCCAACCAACTATCCTCACCCGCACAAAAACGGGTCATTAGGGTTGTGAGAGCTGCTATATACTTGGGTTTTTCCTGGCCGAGGTGTCGAGCGAGCCACTCGTCACGGATATTATGCTTAAAAGCTGCTAGGGCTTCAGCGTTCGGACAGTCGACTATTTGGTTCTTTTTAGTGAGGAACCGAGTCCAGAATTTCCGGGCTGACTCTCCAGGCTATTGAGTAATGTGGCTCAGGTCATCAGCGTTTGGTGGTCGCACATATGTGCCCTGGAAGTTGTCGAGGAATGCATCCTCCAGGTTTTCCCAACTGCCAAGAGAATTTGCTGGCAGGCTGTTTAACCAGTGTCGGGCTGGTCCTTTGAGCTTAAGGGGGAGATACTTGATGGTGTGTAGATCATCTCCACGGGCCATGTGAATGTGGAGAAGGAAATCTTCGATCCATACTGCGGGGTCTGTTGTGCTATCGTATGATTTGATGTTTACGGGTTTGAACCCTTCTGGGAATTCATGATCCATTACTTCGTCCGTGAAGCAGAGGGGGCGTGCGGTGCCTCTATGCCGGCCTATGTGGCTATGCAGGTCGGATTGGTCTGGGTTGCTATGTTCGGCCCAGACAGATTTGTTAATGATGTATCCGGCATGACGGTCATTGTCGCGCGCTGGGGCGCGCCCCCTCGATCCGTAGATCGATCTTGGCTGTCCTACTTTATTGTCCATAATATCTTGCAGGTCGTGCATGTTGCCCTGAGCCGTAGTGTATCGGCGTGGGGGTGCGGGCTGGTATCCGGGCTGGTATCCCGTTTTGTCCCAGCCACGGGGTGGCCGGTCAGCCGTTTGGCGTTCGAGTCCATATTCCTCGGCTGCCAGGACTTCAGTCCATCTATCGGTAAGCAGGTCTTGATCAGCTTGTAGTTGCTGCTATTTCTTCTTCAGGCTCCTTGCAGTGGCTATAAGCCTACGCTTGAAGCGCTCCTGCTCCACGGGATCCTCATGTTCGCCGAGGCTCATCTCATCTTCGGAGGGGGGAATGTAGTTGTCCTCCTCCGGGTATGTGTCTGTCGCCTGTTCTTCTAGGGTGACCTGCTCGTCTTCCTGTTCGGCCTGCTCAAAGGCGGGCTGATCAGGGTCATATTCTTCTTCGGCGCCTTCCGGATTATTTTCGCCTCCGGGGCCGGTGTTGCTATGGCGGGGCTTGGAGCGGCGCCGACGATGCCCATTCTTTGATTTTCTTCCAGAGGGGTTGTCCTCCGCTGCCTCATCGCCATTAGTTTCCTTCGGAGTATCCACCATATATATATCGTATGAGGAGGTGGCCGTCCACCGCCCGGTGAGCGGTGGCTCCTGTGATTCTCCTACATTGTCGTCCATACCGTCGATGTGTTCGGAGTCAAAGTCGAGCACGTCGGTTAGATCATCAATCGTGGCAATGAAGTGGGTGGTGGGTGGGCAACGAATTCCATCGTTGTCTGCTTCCCACTCGAGCCGGACATAGTTCGGCCCAGAGTCTCCTGACAGGGAGAGAGACTTCAATAAGTCCAGCATGTCACCAAAGGGCGAGTGCTAAAAAACGTCTGCCGCGGTGAACTCCATCACCGGAGCCCAACCAGGGTTGGTGGGCTCGGGGGCGCGCGGACTAGAACCTGCGTCCGGATATGAATCCGGGGGTCCAGAGTCGCAGGTTCCCTCCAAGGTGAAACCTGTGTTAGGCTCCATCGCCGATGAAGGTACGGCCTGTGGTGCGGGGTCCAGCCCTCCATCCTTAGGCAAAGCAACCTGTCCCGGATTTATATCCGAGGTTTCTGCGGGGACGATATCCCGAGCGACGTCTGACAACAGGTCTAAGCCGTTCTCATCGCGACTGTTCGGTGCCTCTGGCGCTGGCCCGAATCCGTCGAAGATCAAGTCTCTGTGGATATCCGCCATGTAGTTCAGGTTTCCGAACCTTATTTGATGGACAGGGGCATAACTATCGATCTGCTCCAAGTGGCCAAGCGAATTGGCCCGTGCGAAGCCACCGAACACGAAGATCTGTCCAGGGAGGAAAGTCTCACCCTGGACCGCATCGTTAATGACGATTGAAGGAGCCATCGAGCCTGACAGTGACGTCACAGAGGAACTCTAAATGAAAGCACCAATGTCGGTATCAAAACCGGCGGATCTCGGGTAGGGGGTCCCGATCTGTGCATCAAGGCTGATGGTAACAAGAAGTAAGGGACACAGGTGTTTACCCAGGTTCGGGCCCTCTCGATGGAGGTAAAACCCTACTTCCTGCTTGATTAATATTGATGATATGGGTTGTACAAGAGTAGATCTACCACGAGATCGTAGAGGCTAAACCCTAGGAGCTAGCCTATGATAGTATGGATGTAATTTTGATCGGCCTTCTAAGGACCAACCTCTCGGTTTATATAGACACCAGAGAGGGCTAGGGTTTACATGGAGTCGGTTACAAGGAAGGAAATATAATATCCGGATCGCCAAGCTTGCCTTCCACGCCAAGGAAAGTCCCATCCGGACACGGGCTGAAGTCTTGAGTCTTGTATCTTCACGCTTCAATAGTCCGGACGTTGTACACAGTCCGGCTGTCCGGATACCCCCTAATCCAGGACTCCCTCAGGGACCACCTATCATTGACTAGGGCTAGCCCAGTAAGCAGGTTGCCTAGTCAATCTGACCAGTGGGTCCCATGTGTCAGTGTAACAATCATACTAACATATTTTATTAATTTTAATTAAACTAACTAACTGGTGGGCCCAGCCTGTCATTGAGGCACTAACTAATAGGGTTTAATTTAATCCAACATTAATTAGTCATCGAGGGGGCCTACACGTCATTGATACAGGGGGTGGATTAGTGGCCTGGGACCAGCCACCAGTGGCCCGGGGCGAAGGTGCACCGCCGGCGGCAATCCGGTGAGGCGGGTCATGGCGGTGGTGGCCGGAAAATGGTCTCCAACGACCATTTGGATGGCGGAGCAGTGCGTCCGAACACAGGCACGATGCCACGGCATGATCGAAGACAGCCGGAGTCGACAACGGCGAAGGATGAGGCCGCGGTCGAACAGTGGCAGGGGAGCGACAACATCACGGGGGTGAAGGCAGCAGCGGTCACGGGTGCTAGGGGCAGCACAACAGCTCAGCACGGCGGCAGGGAGCAGGGGCGAGGCGGGTGAGCATCAGGTAGAAGGGGGTTGGGCCGTGGAGCTCGCCAGCCATGGCGGCGGTGGAGCTCGGCCTCAAGCAGGGCGATGGCTACGGGGGATAAAACGCACGGGAAAGAGAGGAGAAACACGGGTGCTCACCGTGGGAGCACATGGGGGCTTGATGGGGGCCTTTGGAGCAGCATGGGCGGCCGAATCGACCGAGATGTGCCGGTGGCCTACGGGGAAGAAGACGACGACGAGGAGCTCATTGCGGAGGCATTGAGCTCCAAAGGATGGCCTGAGGCGGCATAGGGGGCGGTAGTGGAGCTAGTGGGTATGGTGGAGTGGCGATGGGCGGCCAATGGCCACGACGTCGACGAGGCACGGCGACAGACGCGCTCGGGTTCACGCTGGGGGTGGAGATATGGGGGGAGAGGGGAAGGAGCGGGGGCAAGTGGGGCTAGGGTTAGCGCTAGGGGGGTTCACCAGCGACTTGAGGGCCCCGGGGAGTCGCCGGATGGCCGCTCCATGGCCATCAGTACCATGGACGGGTGCCCTTGATACGTCCATTTAGCATCATGCTTCTATATCAATATTTATTGCATTATGGGTTGTTATTACACGTTATGTCACAATACTTATGGCTATTCTCTCTTCTTTTACAAGGTTTATCATGAAGAGGGAGAATACCGACAGCTAGAATTCTGGCTGGAAAAGGAGCAAATATTGGAAACCTATTCTGCACAGCTCCAAAAATCCCGAAACTCCACGGAAGTCACTTTTAGAATTAATAAGAATTATTGAGCGAAGAAAATACCAGAGGGGGCCCACACCCTGGCTAGGAGGGTGGGGGCGCCCCCCTCTACTGGGCGCGGCCCCTGTCTCCTGGGCCCCCCGGTGGCCCTCCGATGCCCATCTTCTGCTATATGAAGGCTTTTACCCTGGAAATAATCATAGGCAAGCTTACGGGACGAAACTCCGCTGCCACGAGGCGGAACCTTGGCGGAACCAATCTAGGGCTCCGGTGGAGCTGTTCCGCCGGGGAAACTTCCCTCCGGGAGGGGGAAATCATCACCATCGTCATCACCAATGATCCTCTCACCGGGAGGGGGTCAATCTCCATCAACATCTTCACCAGCACCATCTCCTCTCAAAACCCTAGTTCATCTCTTGTATCCAATCTTGTATCAAAACCACAAATTGGTACCTGTGGGTTGCTAGTAGTGTTGATTACTCCTTGTAGTTGATGCTAATTGGTTTACTTGGTGGAAGATCATATGTTCAGATCCTTAATGCATATTAATACTCCTCTAATCATGAACATGAATATTCTTTGTGAGTAGTTACGTTTGTTCCTGAGGACATGGGTGAAGTCTTGCTATTAGTAGTCATGTGAATTTGGTATTCGTTCGATATTTTGATGAGATGTATGTTGTCTCTCCTCTAGTGGTGTTATGTGAATGTTGACTACATGACACTTCACCATTATTTGGGCCTAGAGGAAGGCATTGGGAAGTAATAAGTAGATGATGGGTTGCTAGAGTGACAGAAGCTTAAACCCTAGTTTATGCGTTGCTTCGTAAGGGGCTGATTTGGATCCACTAGTTTCATGCTATGGTTAGATTTACCTTAATACTTCTTTTGTAGTTGCGGATGCTTGCAATAGGGGTTAATCATAAGTAGGATGCTTGTCCAAGAAAGGGAAGTACCCAAGCACCGGTCCACCCACATATCAAATTATCAAAGCACCGAACGCGAATCATATGAGCGTGATGAAAACTAGCTTGACGATAATTCCCATGTGTCCTCGGGAGCGCTTTTCTCATTATAAGAAATTGTCCAGGCTTGTACTTTGCTACAAAAAGGATTGGTCCACCTTGCTGCACCTTATTTACTTTCATTGCTTGTTACCCATTACAAATTATCTTATCACAAAACTATCTGTTACCTACAATTTCAGTGCTTGCAGAGAATACGTTACTGAAATCCGCTTGTCATTTCCTTCTGCTCCTCTTGGGTTCGACACTCTTACTTATCGAAAGGACTACGATGTATCCCCTATACTTGTGGGTCATCAAGAATCTTTTCTGGCGCCATTGCCGGGGAGTGAAGCGCCTCTGGTGAGTGGAACTTGGTAAGGAAACATTTATATAGTGTGCTGAAATTTTCTGTCACTTGTTACTATGGAAACCAATCCTTTGAGGGGCTTGTTCGGGGTATCTTCACCCTGACCAGTAGATCAAAGAGTTTCTCCTCAACCTACTGAACCTACTGAAAATGTTTACTTTGAGATGCCTTCGGGTATGATAGTGAAACTGCTAGCTAATCCCTTTGTAGGAGATGGAACATCGCATCCCGATTTACACCTTATCTTTGTGGAGGAAGTTTGCAGATTATTTAAGCTTGCAGGTATTCCCGATGATGTTGTCAAAAGTAAGGTCTTCCCTTTATCTTTGAAGGGAGATGCATTGACATGGTATAGGCTATGTGAAGATACGGGATCTTGGAACTATAAACGATTGAAGTTGGAATTTCACCAGAAGTTCTATCCTATGAATCTTGTTCATCGTGATCGTAATTACATATATAACTTCTGGCCTCGCAAAGGAGAAAGCATCTCTCAAGCTTGGGGGAGGCTTAAGTCAATGTTATATTCATGCCCCAATCATGAGCTCTCAAGAGAAATGATTATTCAAAAAATTTATGCTCGGCTTTCTCTGAATGGTCGCACCATGCTCGATACTTCCTGTGCTGGTTCTTATATGCTGAAGACTACTGAATTCAAGTGGGATTTATTGGAAAGAATTAAACGCAACTCTGAAGATTGGGGTTCTGACGATGGTAAGGAGTCAGGTATAACACCTAAGTTTGATTGTGTTAAATATTTTATGGATACTGATGCTTTTCGTGGATTTAACGCTAAATATGGAGTTGACTCTGAGATAGTAGCTTCTTTTTGTGAATCTTTTGCTGCTCACGTTGATCTCCACAAGGAGAAGTGGTTTGAATATAATCCTCCCACTAAAGTAAAAGTAGTTGCACCTATTACAGTTGAAGAAAAGACTATCACTTATAATGATCCTATTGTTCCTACTACTTATGTTGAGAAACCACCTTTCCCTGTTAGGATAAAGGATCATGCTAAAGCTTCAACTGTGGTTCGTAAGAGTAATACCTCCTGAGAAAATTAATGTTGAACCTAGTATTGCTATGGTTAAAGATCTCTTGGATTATAATATAGATGGGCATGTTATTTACTTCTGTGGTGAAACTGCTAATATTGCTAGACCATATGCTAAGATACATAGACCTGTTGTAGGCATGCCTATTATTTCTGTTAAAATAGGAGATCGTTGTTATCATGGCTTATGTGATATGGGTGCTAGTGCTAGTGCAATACATTTTCCCTTATATAAAGAAATTATGCATGATATTGCACTCGCTAAGTTAGAAGATATTGATGTCACAATTAAGCTTGCCAATAGAGATACGATTAAGCCATTTGGGATTGTCAGAGATGTCGAAGTCTTGTGTGGGAAAGTTAAATATCCTGCTGATTTTCTTGTTCTTGGTTCCCCACAAGATAGCTTTTGTCCCATTATATTTGGTAGGCCCTTCTTGAATACTGTCAATGCTAATATTGATTGCAAAAAGGATGTTGTTACAATTGGCTTGGGGGATATGAAACATGAGTTTAATTTTGCTAAATTTCGTAGACAACCCCATGGTAAAGAATTTCCTAGTAAGGATGAAATTATTGGTCTTGCTTCTATTGTCGTGCCTCCTACTAATCCCTTAGAACAATATTTGCTAGACCATGAAAATGATATGTTTATGAATGAAAGAAGGGAAATAGATGAAGTATTCCTTTATCAGGGTCCTATTCTGAAACACAACTTGCCTATTGAAATCCTAGGGGATCCCCCTCCACCCAAGGGTGATCCCGTGTTTGAGCTCAAAACTTTACCTGATAATCTTAAATATGCTTATCTTGATGAAAAGAAAATATATCCTGTTATTGTTAGCGCTAACCTTTCAGAGCAAGAAGAAGAAAGATTATTTAAAACTCTGAACAAGCACCGTGCTGCTATTGGATATACTCTGGATGATCTTAAGGACATTAGTCCCACTCTGTGCCAACATAAAATTAAATTGGAGAAAGATGCCAAACCAGTTAGAGATCCTCAACGGCGGTTAAATCCTAAGATGAAAGAAGTGGTAAGAAAGGAGATACTAAAGCTCCTTGAGGCAGGTATAATATATCCTGTTGCTGATAGTGATTGGGTAAGTCCTGTCCACTGCGTCCCTAAGAAGGGAGGTATTACTGTTGTTCCTAATGATAAAGATGAATTGATCCCGCAAAGAATTATTACAGGTTATAGGATGGTAATTGATTTCCGTAAATTAAGTAAAGCTACTAAGAAAGATCATTACCCTTTACTTTTTATTGATCAAATGCTAGAAAGACTATCCAAACATACACATTTCTGCTTTCTAGATGGTTATTCTGGTTTCTCTCAAATACCTGCGTCAGCGGAGGATCAATCAAAAACTACTTTTACTTGCCCTTTCGGTACTTTTGCTTATAGACGTATGCCTTTTGGTTTATGTAATGCACCTTCTACCTTTCAAAGATGCATGATGGCTATATTCTCTGACTTTTGTTAAAAGATTTGTGAGGTATTCATGGATGACTTCTCCGTTTATGGATCCTCTTTTGATGATTGCTTGAGCAACCTTGATCGAGTTTTGCAGAGATGTGAGGACACTAGTCTCGTCTTGAATTGGGAAAAGTGCCACTTTATGGTTAATGAAGGCATTGTCTTGGGGCATAAAATTTCCGAGAGAGGTATTGAAGTTGATAAAGCTAAAGTTGATGCTATTGAAAAGATGCCATGTCCCAAGGACATTAAAGGTATAAGAAGTTTCCTTGGTCATGCCGGTTTTTATAGGAGGTTCATTAAGGACTTTTATAAAATCTCTAGGCCTCTGACTAATTTATTGCAAAAAGATATTCCTTTTTTCTTTGATGATGATTGTGTAGAAGCATTTGAAATACTTAAGAAAGCTTTGATCACTTCACCTATTGTTCAGCCACCTGATTGGAATATACCCTTTGAAATTATGTGTGATGCTAGTGATTATGCTATAGGTGCTGTTCTAGGGCAAAGAGTTGATAAGAAATTAAATGTTATCCAGTATGCTAGTAAAACTCTTGATACTGCCCAAAGAAATTATGCTACTACTGAAAAAGAATTCTTAGCAGTTGTATTTGCTTGTGATAAGTTCAGACCTTATATTGTTGATTCTAAAGTTACTATTCACACTGATCATGCTGCTATTAAATATCTTATGGAAAAGAAAGATGCTAAGCCTAGACTTATTAGATGGGTTCTCTTACTCCAAGAATTTGATTTGCATATTATTGATAGAAATGGAGGTGAGAACCCCGTTGCAGACAACTTGTCTAGATTAGAGAATGTTCTTATGAACCACTACCTATTGATGATAGCTTTCCTGATGAACAATTAGCGGTCGTTAATGCTTCTTGTACTGCTCCATGGTATGCTGATTATGCTAATTACATTGTTGCTAAATTTATACCACCTAGTTTCACATACCAGCAAAAGAAAAAGTTCTTTTATGATTTAAAACATTACTTCCAGGATGACCCACACCTTTATAAAGAAGGAGTATATGGTGTTATTAGACGTTGTGTACTTGAGCATGAACAGGAACAGATCCTACGCAAGTGTCACTCCGAACCATATGGAGGACACCACGCTGGAGATAGAACTGCACATAAGGGATTGCAATCCGGTTTTTATTGGCCTACTCTCTTCAAAGATGCTCGTAAGTTTGTCTTGTCTTGTGATGAATGTCAAAGAATAGGTAATATTAGTAGACATCAAGAAATGCCTATGAATTATTCTCTTGTTATTGAACCATTTTATGTTTGGGGCTTTGATTATATGGGACCTTTTCCTGCCTCTAGTGGTTATACACATATTTTAGTTGCTATTGATTACGTTACTAAGTGGGTAGAAACTATTCCAACTAGTAGTGCTGATCATAACACCTCTATTAAGATGCTTAAAGAAGTTATTTTTCCGAGGTTTGGAGTCCCTAGGTATCTTATGACAGATGGTGGTTCACATTTTATTCATGGTGCCTTTCGTAAAATGCTTGCTGAGTATGATGTTAATCATAGAATTGCTTCTCCTTATCACCCACAGTCTAGCGGTCAAGTAGAGTTGAGCAATAGAGAGCTCAAATTAATATTGCAAAAGACTGTTAATAGGTCTAGAAAGAATTGATTTAAGAAACTTGATGATGCATTATGGGCCTATAGAACTGCCTATAAAAATCCTATGGGTATGTCTCCATAAAAGATGGTTTATGGAAAAGCATGTCACTTACCTCTCGAACTTGAACATAAAGAATATTGGGCTATTAAAGAGCTCAACTATGACTTCAAACTTGCCGGTGAGAAGAGGTTATTTGATATTAGCTCACTTGATGAATGGAGAACCCAAGCTTATGAGAATGCCAAGCTGTTCAAAGAGAAAGTTAAAAGATGGCATGACAAAAGAATACAAAAGTGATATTTTAACGTAGGTGATTATGTGTTGCTATTCAACTCTCGTTTAAGATTTTTTGCAGGAAAACTTCTCTCTAAGTGGGAAGGTCCTTACGTTATCGAGGAGGTGTATCGTTCCGGTGCCATAAAAATCAACAACTTCGAAGGCGCAAATCCGAAGTTGGTGAATGGTCAAAGAATCAAACATTACATCTCAGGTAACCCTATCAATGTTGAAACTAATATTATTGAAACCGTAACCCCGGAGGAATACATAAGGGACACTTTCCAGAAAGTTTCAGACTCCGAAAAGGAATAGGTATGTGGTACGGTAAGTAAACCGACTCCAAAACAATTCTAATGGCAATTTTTCTATGTTTTGGAATATTTAAGAATTTTAGAAAGCAAGAAGTAATCCAGGAAGGACACGAGGCCTCCACGAGGGTGGCCGGCACGCCCACCCCTACTGGGCACACCCCCTGTCTCATGGGCACCTCGTGTGCCTCCGGGACTCTGTTTTCTTGCATGTTACCTCTTTTGGTCGGTAAAAATTCATTATATAATCTCCCGAAGGTTTTGACCACTGTATCACCCAATTATCTTCTGTTTTCGTTTCGAGCTGTTTCTGTTACAGATTTGGAGCAAGATGTCTTCTCAAGAGTCAGTCGGGGAGAGTCGGGTGTCTCACCCGACGCCAGGTCCAGGAGCAAACAGCGATGCTTATCACTTTGGACCATCAGCGGAGGGATGAGATGGAGGCCGACTTGAAAAGGATAGACACCATGGAGGAAGATTAAGAAGTTACCTCTCGCTTCCAAGCAGGATTCATGATGGGGGAACTACAGAGCTCGGCTATTCCAAATTCGGTCATCCCTTCCAATGTTAAATTTCTTTCTTATGAAAATATGAAAAAGAGTGTCACTTGTTCTCTAGAAGCTATGCAACATCCTTGGGTAAAAGGAGCTTTAGCCATCACGGGCAAGCTCCGCAAGGAAAATATGGACCTCAAACAACAAGTTAATAAGCTCGAGGAGGAGAATCATATTCTGAGGGGCATCATCGCCAAGAAGATCACAACACCAACCCTGAAGAAGGAGACATAATCACATGGGTATGGGCACTCCCCTTGGCAACTGCCAAGCTTGCGGGAGGTGCCCCTGTATCGTATCACCATCACACTCCTATCTTTACCATTTTTCTTAGTTTGATCCTTTTAGTAATATCTTGATCTAGTAGAATAAAGTTTTGGTATGAATTAGTTTTGAGTTTTGCTTTGCGATCTCTTTATGTAATTGAGTCTGTGAGCTATATAATAAAGATTAGTGTTGAGTCAAGTGCTTTGCTATGTTGCTATGATCTTGAGAAAGTAGAAAGAATAAAGAGAATAAAAGAGTTCATATTGACCTTATGGATAGTAATGACTTCACATATAAAAAGTATGAGGCATAAAAGTTGTTGAGAGTTGACAAACATAGTTTTGGTCATCGTTGCAATTAATAGGAAGTAATAAAGAAAGAGAGGTTTTCACATATAAATATACTATCTTGGACATTGATGTCTACTACACAACCTTCTTCTTGTAGACGTTGTTGGGCCTCCAAGTGCAGAGGTTTGTAGGACAGTAGCAAATTTCCCTCAAGTGGATGACCTAAGGTTTATCAATCCGTGGGAGGCGTAGGATGAAGATGGTCTCTCTCAAACAACCCTGCAACCAAATAACAAAAAGTCCCTTGTGTCCCCAACACACCCAATACAATGGTAAATTGTATAGGTGCACTAGTTCAGCGAAGAGATGGTGATACAAGTGCAATATGGATGGTAGATATAGGTTTTTGTAATCTGAAAATATAAAAATAGCAAGGTAACTAATGATAAAAGTGAGCATAAACAGTATTGCAATGCTAGGAAACAAGGCATAGGGTTCATACTTTCACTAGTGCAAGTTCTCTCAACAATAATAACATACTTGGATCATATAACTATCCCTCAACATGCAACAAAGAGTCACTCCAAAGCCACCAATAGCAGAGAACAAACGAAGAGATTATGGTAGGGTACGAAACCACCTCAAAGTTATCCTTTCTGCTCGATCTATTCAAGAGTCCACAGTAAAATAACACGAAGCTATTCTTCCTGTTCAATCTATCACAGAGTTCATAATAGAATAACACCTTAAGACAGAAATCAACCAAAATCCTAATGTCACCTAGATACTCCATTGTCACCTCAAGTATCCGTGGGCATGATTATACGATATGCATGACACAATCTCAGATTCATCTATTCAACCAACACAAAGTACTTCAAAGAGTGGCCCAAAGTTTCTACCGGAGAGTCAAGATGAAAATGTGTGCCAACCCCTATGCATAGGTTCATGGGCGGAACCTGTCGTGGTTCTAAGTCTGACAGTAATGTAGGGGGGTAGGAATGGAGAGGCAAGATCTTAGCTATGGAGTAGTTGTATACGCAAGAGGTTTACGAGTTCAGGCCCTTCTCGGAGGAAGTAACAGCCCTACATCTCGGAGCCCGGAGGCGGTTGACTGGATTATGTGTGTATGAGTTACAGGGGTGCGAACCCTTTACACTGAGGAGGGGGGTGGCTCATATAGAGTTCGCCAGACCCCTCTGGCCCTCAGTTATGTAGGGTTTAAAGTACATTAAGATTGGGCGTTACTGGTAACACCGCAAATAAAGAGCTATGATGACCATAAAAGCTACTTAGTGACCGACCGTTTGCGTGCAGAGCGACTTTAGATCTCCTGGCCGTCGAGTGGTTAGCTTCATGGTCGAGTGTCTTCGAATCCATTGAGTGGAACACTTCTGAGTCGATTGAAAGGTGGTTTCTTCTAGAGATGTCCTTGGGGAGGGTAGTTTGGATAGGTCCATGACCCTACCCTAGGTACATAGCTTCATCATTAGCCCAAGGTTTGAGTGGGGAAGGAGTTGAGAACTCTTCCGACCCATTTTTCGTGCTATGAGTATATCTTGTTCCGGATCCATGAACCTAAGTAACGACACCAACTTCTTTTTCGGTCACCTTGATCCATTCTTGGTATTAGTCGAGTGAGTTTCTTTACTTGAAAGGCTCCAAGTGACGGTGTGGAGGAGATCCTCTGTCTGACAAGTTGTTCTGCTGCTCGCGGATTTCATGGGATTTGAATTTTGGGAATCGCGCGGGGCGGAGGAGGCCGCAGTAATAGGATGGGATAGGGTGGAGCCGCCTCGATCTCCGCGCCACCTTTTTCGCCACATATCGCGCGCGTGACTGTTAAGGGATTTGATAGGATCGTCAGGGCCTACAAGTCAGTCACTCGGAAGCAACTCCACATAAGCCGCCGGCCCAGGGCTTTTGAACAGTGCGCCTTCATTTTTCCCCTTTCTTCTCGAATTCCTCCGCCACCTCTATTCTCATCCCGGTGTCGTCGGTCTGTTCGAGCTTCGTCTGCGGTGATGATGAAGGAGAAGACGGCGGCCCTGGAGCGCGCGAAAAAGGAGATGGCGCAGGCGAAGGCGAAGAAGTTCGGTCGGGGCGGATCTTCCTCGAGGTCTGCCTTGCCGCCGGGCTGGATCCAGGGCGATTGGATGCCCTCGGTGATTCGTCAGGATGACATCGAGGACCTGATCGAGGGGGGATTCATTCCTCACAAATCTGCACGTCTCCCGGGGAACGAGATCGAGCCGCAGCCTCGCGAGGGTGAGTGTGTCCTTATCGCCACTCACGTCGACCGCGGATTCTCCTTGCCCCCTCATCCTTTCTTCCGGAGTTTCTTGAACTTTTTCGAAGTGCAACTCCATCACTTTACTCCAAATTCCATCGTGTACCTTGCTTCCTTCGTGTCTTTGTGCGAGAATTTCTTGGGTTGCCATCCTCATTGGGGCCTCTTCATGCACATTTTCACTTGTCATTCTCAGTCGGTTAAGAAAGCCAAGTCGAGTGACGATAAGACGCAAGTGATTCAGATGTGCGGGGGTCTTGGGATCCAGATGAGAAGAAAAAGTTCTTTTCCAGCTATGATTCTTCCTGATTCAGTCCGCGGGTGGCAGTCGACCTGGTTCTACTGCAGAGACCAGCCGACTCCAGGACAGGCGGCGGGTCTTCCCCCTTTCTCCCTGAACTGAGCAGAAAAACCTCCTTATCTGAAAGTGACACCGGAAGAGAAGGCACAAGTCAAAGTGTTGGTTGGTCGAGTGGTTCAACTTGTCCGTGATGGGGTGACTGGTATGGATTTTCTAGAGGTCTTCCTCCGGAGACGTATCCAACCGCTCCAAGCTCGTGACCATCCGATGTGGATGTATTCGGGTCTCGACGACACCACTCGGATTCACCCAGAGGAGGTCGACGAGGCCACGTTGGAGGGGTGGTTGTCAAGTATCACAGGGAACAAAGACAACCCCCGAGGAGCCAGGAGGATTCCTCCACTCGACCAATCATACGAAGTAGACCAGGTCCAATTCTGCATCTCTGACTATGACCTTGCTTTCTTCATTCTGTTTGCTTAAAATCAATCGACTGACTTTTGTCTTGTTTGTTGTCTTCTAGGCCATTACTGAGATGTACTCGATGCCCAATGGGGCGCAAGAACAGGCCGAGGAGGGGGAGGCGAGCGGATGTGAAAGTGAGGAGGAGTGGCAATCTGATGGTGAGGGGGAAGAGGATGACGATAGCTCCAGTGGAGAGGAGGAGGAGGAAGTCGATCCTCCTCGCACGGAAAGGCGATCCAAGCTCACCCACGACCTCGCGAGCGAGCGTGGCAAAGCGACTGCGCCTGTTGGGCAGTCGTCAAAACGCCCTCGGACGGCTTCTCTGGCGCCGACTGAAAAAGCGCCGAAGCATCCACGAGCGGCGTCATCAAAGCCACCGAAGGCATTGCCCAAGATGAGAATGACCATTCCCACCATTTCCGGGTAACAACAGAACTTGTGTTTTCTCGTTTAGCATGGACAGACTCTTGGTCGACTCATTGACTAACCGACTGGTTTCTGAAATCTGCAGTGCTGCTACCTCCGAGACCTCCGCCAGGAACGAAGACCAGGAAATGGAAGACGCTGCCACCTCCAACCTTGGTACGATCTCTGTAGTTTCACTTTTGGTTGATTGGATTTTCGTTTTTAACTTTGGATTTTTCCTGTAGCTCCTCCTCATGTCATTGATCTCCCTGATGATGACGACGAGGCACCGCTGAGGCCGAGGAGGAATAGAAAGGCGCCGGCTGGCAAGACTACCTAGATTGCATCAGTGCCTGAGACACCGGTTCAGGAGGGTGGCAATATCACTCGGACTTCCGTGTCCTTTGCCGTGCCGCTGACGAGTGTTCGGCCTTCATCGTCGACTGTTGACCCGCCCTCCCTTTTCGCTACACACCATGTCCCAGAGGACCAAGTGGGTGCTGCTAAGGAGGCTATACGCCAGGCGGGGATCATGATGGAGCAGGTGAAGGCGGTCCGGGAAGCCAGCCAAGCGGCCTATGATGTTAGCTCAGCTCTTCAGAGCAACGTCCAGGTTAATTGGTCACTGCTTGTTCTATTAGGATATGCTATCTGAAGACTCTCTTTCCAAAGATCTTTGTATCTGTACACCCACTGGGTGTGTCGATTGAATTTTTGGATTGGTGGGGGTATGCTGAGTGCACCCACTGGGTGTAGTTCCCGAGACTATGGTGGACTGCTGGCAGTCGACTGTAGTCTTTGTATTTTGAGTTTCTTCACTCTAACTTCTTCACTCGGTCTGGTCGGACCATGTTGAATGGAATCTTGGAACCAGTGGGGGCACGCTGAGTGCACCCACTGGGTGTGGTCCCTGAGACCATGGTCGACTGCTGGCAGTCGACTAAGGTCTGAAGAACCTGTGTTTTTTTGGTAGATCATGATGAGACCGTGGCTGACTGCTGGCAGTTAGCTATGGTTTAAGATCATAACCCCTTTATCTCTTTCGGTCGACTGATCGGACCAAGTCGGTAGAACCAGTGGGGGCACGCTGAGTGCACCCACTGGGTGTAGTCCCCGAGACTACTGTTGAATATTTTGATTCGGCTGTAGTCTTAGAAATGTTACAATTTTTCTCTTAGTCACTCAGAAGCAACCTATCTTTGATGTCTGTCGACTAACCCTTCGCAGAAATCCTGCGAGCTTGTGGCTCGCTATACTGAATTGGAAAACCAACAGATCTACCTCAACCTTGACTTGAATCTTGCTCAGGAGAACTTTCAGAAGGCGAGAGATGAAGCAAAAGGTATGGCTGGTGAGAACTTGGCGACTGTCTTTATCTTTCTGCCCATTCGTGATTCTGATCTCATTGTCATTTTGCAGATAAAATGGAGGAGGCTCTGAAGAAAAAGGACCATGACCTTGCCGAGGCGCAGAAGACGGCTTTGGACAAAATGAAGCTTGCGGAAGAAAAACTGGCTTCAGTCGGTAAGCTTGAAGAGGAGAACGCCAATCTGAAAGCTGCTCTCGACGTGGCCAACAAGGAGGTCAGCCGTCTGAAGAATGATAAGATAGCTCTGAATGACAAGGCTAGTGAACTAGTGGGGAAGAGGAATGATCTGGAGGCCTATCTGGGAGGGCTCGCCAAGAAGTTATTCATCATGCTTGAGGGTAATCTCTCCTACCCGACTGACTTGTTATCATCGACTCATCATAGAACTGCTGGTTTATCTTTGAATTGTGTTTACAGAATTATGCCAAAACTTCGAGGAGGAGACCAGTCAAGTGGAGACAAGCTTGGACCCCATTAACTCTCCTGTGAAGGATGAAGCTACTATGAACGTGCTCCGACTGGAGCCTCGTGTCGCTGGTGTGGTCAACTACCTTGCTCGACTGAAGGTTGCGGCGTCGCGAATTGACACTGCACTCTGGCCAGGAGCGACGCTTCAAAATGACCTCGAGTCTCTAATGACTCGACTGAATGAAGTTCTAGGTCGAGTGCAAGAATGGAAGAAGTCTTCGGCCAGGTGCGGCACTGACGTCGCTCTGTCCCTGGTCCGTGTTCACTGCAAGGATGCACGAGAGGAAAAGCTGGCGTCCATCAAAGTTGCCAATACCAAGAAGCACGACTTCCAATCTTTCATGGAGACCTTCATTACTGCTGCCACTCGGATCGCTGACAGAATTGACTTGGACCAGTTTGTTGCGCCCTCCAGTCCTCCACCTGAGGAGTAAAAAACTTCTATACTTCACCTTAAATTTGCCTCAGAATGCCGAGTGGTTTTGTAACCGATAAACTTTTACAGGCTTGACGACTGAGCACTTCTGAATCCATAGGATGTTATCTGAACTTGGCTTATCGTTGAATATGCTTTCATTTGCCTTCGAGCGAACTTTGTTCTTCACTCGATATATACTTTAGCGCTTGAGACGCAGCTCTGAGGTGGAAAATCCAGTCGACCTGCACTTCATCGTTCTTGCAGGTAGGGATGGAGCACAGATTGCAGTTGACCTGCGTCCTTGCGAATCAGGATGCAACGCACGTTGTACTTGCGGCGCAGCTCCAAAGGAAAAGGTAGCAGTCGACCTGCACCTCGTCGTCCTTGCGGATCAGAATGGAGCGCACGTTGTACTTGTGGCACAGCTCCGAAGCAGAGGGTAGCAGTCGACCTGCACCACGTCGTCCTTGCGGATCAGAATGGAGCGCACGTTGTACTTGTGGCGCAGCTCCGAAGGAGAGGGTAGCAGTCGACCTGCACCTCATCGTCCTTGCGGATCGGAATGGATCGCACGTTGTACTTGTGGCACAGCTTCGAAGGAGAAGGTAATAGTCGACCTGCACCTCGTCGTCCTTGCGGATCGGAATGGAGCACACGTTGTACTTGTGGCGCAGCTCCGAAGGAGGAGGTAGCAGTCGACCTGCACCTCGTCATCCTTGCGGATCAGAATGGAGCGCACATTGTACTTGTGGTGTAGCTCCGAAGGAGAAGGTAGCAGTCGACCTGCACCTCGTCGTCCTTGCGGATCGGGATGGATTTCATACTTACGCGAGTACTGGGACTGCAGCTAAGCCCCCGAGTGGGAGGGTTGCTCTCCACTCAGTAGGATTTTTAAATACTTAGGCGAGTGCTGGACTGCATCTAAGCCCCCGAGTGGGAGGTTTGCTCTCCACTCGGTAGGATTTTTAAATACTTAGGCGAGTGCTGGACTGCAGCTAAGCCCTCGAGTGGGAGGTTTGCTCTCCACTCGGTAGGATTTTTAAATACTTAGGCGAGTGCTGAACTGCAGCTAAGCCCCCGAGTGGGAGGTTTGCTCTCCACTCGGTAGGATTTTTAAATACTTAGGCGAGTGCTGGACTACAGCTAAGCCCTCGAGTGGGAGGTTTGCTCTCCACTCGGTAGGATTTTTAAATACTTATGCGAGTACTGGACTGTAGCTGAGCCCCCGAGTGGGAGGTTTGCTCTCCACTCGGTAGGATTTTTAGATACTTAGGCGAGTACTGGACTGCAGCTAAGCCCCCGAGTGGGAGGTTTGCTCTCCACTCGGTAGGATTTTTAGATACTTAGGCGAGTACTGGACTGCAGCTAAGCTCCCGAGTGGGAGGTTTGCTCTCCACTCGGTAGGATTTTCAAATACTTAGGCGAAAGGGATTCGCTGCTAAGCCCCCGAGTGAGAGGCTTGCTCGTCACTCGGTAGGATATTTAAATACTTAGGCGAAACGGATTCGCAGCTAAGCCCGCGAGTGAGAGGCTTGCTCGTCACTCGGTAGGAATTTTTTTTACAAACTTAGGCGAAACGGATTCGCAGCTAAGCCACCCACTAGGGGATTTCTCACGTAAACAAAAGCAACAATAATCACTGGGAAAATTATAACACTCTTGTCTTTGATAAACAAACTACAGAGGTACTTTTTATTACATCTCATTCGAGTGAGTACTTAAGTATAAAAGGGGCGGAGCAGCTCCGCATTCCAAGCTCGTGGCTCATCAATCTGGCGATCGACATTGTAAAGACAGTATGCTCCATTATGGAGAACTTTGGTGATGATGAAGGGGCCTTCCCAAGTAGGAGCGAGCTTGTGTGGTTTCTGTTGATCCACTCGGAGGACCAAGTCTCCTTCTTGGAAGGCTCGACTCTTCACGTTTCTGGCATGGAATCGACGCAAGTCCTGCCGATAGATAGTCGATCGGATCATGGCCATCTCTCTTTCTTCTTCTAGAAGGTCGACTGCGTCCTGTCAGGCTTTTCTGCTTCATCTCCAGAGTAGAGCTCGACTCTGGGTGCATTGTGAAGCAAGTCATTCGGCAGGACTACTTCAGCTCCATAGACCAGAAAGAATGGAGTTCGGCCAGTCGACCGATTAGGAGTGGTCCTCAATCCCCAAAGAACTGATGGAAGTTCGTCGACCCACGCGCCTGCTGCGTGCTTGAGATCACGCATCAGCCGGGGTTTCAGTCCTTTGAGAATTAGGCCATTTGCTCTTTCTACTTGTCCATTCGACTGGGGGTGAGCGACGGAAGCGTAGTCGACTCGCGTGCCTTGAGAAGCGCAAAAGGCTTTGAATTTGTCGGAATCGAAGTTTGACCCATTATCAGTGATGATGCTGTGCGGAACTCCATACCTAAATACCAACTCTCTGATGAAGCTGATAGCAGTGCAGGCATCAAGATTCTTGATAGGCTTAGCTTCAATCCACTTAGTGAACTTGTCGACTGCCACCAGTACATGGGTGAAGCCGCTCCTGCCAGTTCTCAGTGGTCCAATCATATCCAATCTCCAAACAGCGAAGGGCTAGACAACTGGAATGGTCTTCAAGGCTGAGGCGGGTTTGTGTGACATATTGGAATAGAACTGACATCCTTCACACTTGTCGACTATCTCTTTCGCCATTTCATTTGCTCTTGGCCAGTAAAACCCCGCTCAGTATGCTTTAGCCACAATGGTCCAAGAGGACGCATGATGACCACAGGTCCCCGAGTTGATATCGTTAAGAATTATCTGACCTTCTTCTAGCGTTATACATTTCTGACTGACTCCAGTCGCGCTTTCTCTGTACAACTGTTCCTTTATCATAGTAAAGGCCTTGGATCGACGGACGATCTGTCGAGCTCTTTCCTTAGGATATACGCGATGTACGGCACTGTCCATTCGGGAGTGATGACCAAAGCTTCCATGATCAGGTCGACCACTGTCGGATTTCGGGTTCCGGCAGACCCTTGAGGTTCGAACAATGGGGTGCGCGGGGAGATTTCGCCTTCTACCTACCTGCTCCTCGCTGAATCGCTAGGATGTAAACTACGAAAGAAACAACACAAGAGACACAGGGTTTATACTGGTTCAGGCCACCATTGTGGTGTAATACCCTACTCCAGTGTGCGGTGTGGTGGATTGCCTCTTGGGCTGATGATGAACAATACAAGGAAGAACAGCCTCGCGAGGGTCTGTTCTTGGCTGGTGCGATGAACTGCTAGGAGGAGTTCAGTCGCTCTCTCTTTCTCTCTCTCGATTCTAGATGTATGCCCGATACTAGATGCCTCTACCATGGGGGTGGCTAGTCCTATTTATAGGCAAAGGCCCTGGGCCTTTTCCCAAATATTGAGCGGGAAGGGCGCCAACAATTGGCCATTTTGAAGGTGAACAGCGGGTACACTTATCCTGACTAAAGTTGGTCCTCGCCTGTCAAAGGCTCTGGTGGTGACGCCTGCTTGGGCTCCACAATGACTTCCTCCCTGCCGTTGGGCTGGTCTTGGTCTTGTTGCACCGAAATGGATGCCTTTGCTTGATGCTCTCGCCTGCGCTTGCTCCCTTTGCACCAAAGAGGAAAGGAGGACACCGCGCGGGCTGGCGCCCGACTGGCGCCCTTGGTCGTCATGGCTTGCGTCATGGGCACCTCGCGAGGTACCCCGCCTTGAACTCTCCGCCTCCTCGTGAGCCAGCCTGATGAGGCCATGCCTGAGGAAGCTCCTTGTCGTCCGCCCCACGAGGCTTGGCCCCTCGCGAGGGTCTTCAGCTTGTGTTGATGAAGATGGGCCACGCTGGGCCCCCTATGAGCCACTCCGCAGGCCGCAGGCAGGCAAGTCTGGGGACCCCCATTCCCAGAACGCCGACAGTAGCCCCCGGGCCCAAGGCGCGCCCGGACTTGGCCGAGCAGAGAGGTGAAAGGGCAAGTGCGAAGCGTCGCAGGCCCTAACAGCCTGCGGCCTTGGGCGCCGCGTGGCGGTTGATTGGACGTGGGTGCCTTAGCAACCGCATGAGTTGATAAAGGAGCGGCATCTGTCCTTTGCCTCCTTTGCTTTCTCCAGTTGCTGCTCAGATCCCCTTTCTTGCGCCTCTCCTTCCTGCCTTCGAAATCTTCAGATCTACTCCGTCCGCACGCCCTAGCCAGACATGGCACCTCGCCAGGCCCCGGCCGGAGCTTGGTATTCGTCCGCCTTGGACTCGCCGAACGTGTCGGAGGCGAGCCTTGCCCGGGTGCGCTTGATGGCGGCGGTGTAGGGCATCGACGGGGCGAAGGTGTTCAAGGCCGGCTCTACCCTCCCTGAGGGCCAAGGGAGCACCTTCTATCCGCTCTTCGTGAGCGCCATTGTCCCCGGTCTGGTGCCTCCCTTTTCTGAGTTCTTCTCTGTCCTCCGCCATTATAATCTTCAAGCTCTGCATCTCCACCCCAACTCTGTCCTTCTTCTGGCAATCTTCGCCTACTATTGCGAGTCTCACGTAGGGGTGAAGCCCTCAGTGGCCTTGGTGCGCCACTACTTCTCCCTCCGGACCTCTTGTGGTTCCGTCTCTGCGTGTGCGAGCTTCGTCGCGTACGGCAACTCCATCGCCATTTTGAACCCCGGGAAAAGGATTGAGGGCTTCAGGAGCAAGTGGGTCTTGGTAGATGTTGGGCGCATCCACCCCCGGCTGATCTTGCCCATGGGGCACCCCTCAAGCTCCGACGACTGGTGTCGAGTGGAGCTTGTGGACCCCCGTGCAAGGCTGGTGTTGGAGAAGATGGACGCGGATCTGAGGCCGGCCAGCATGGCGGTGGCGAAGCTGACTGGCGCATCGCTGCTAAGGGAATTCCTAGAGCACCAGCTGGCTCCGCTTCGTCAGTACTCGCTTCTGATGTGGAGGCCCCACCCGAGCCCCGCGGTCTTGGCCGATGAGGATCTGGCTACGGTTCTCCAGTCTTTGGTCGGGGGCGACGTGGCGAGGTTGGAGGGCGCTCCAACACCCCTGTTCCTCCGCGAGGACTGGGAGCAGGTAGTGGGGTCCATGCCCGTCTTCAACGGGGACGGGCCCGTGCCCACGGAGGCTCCCGAGGACCCGGTGGACGTGTCCTCCGGTGACTCCAGCGAAGAGAAGGAAGAAGGGGAGTGGGAAAAGGGGGCTGACTCCGAGGCAGAGTCAAGGGCTCCCCCCCTTCGGCGCAGGTCCCGTGATCTCCACCTCTCTCTGAGTGATGACGACGAGGATGATGACGAGCAGGGCGGCGCGAGCCTGCCCCCGATCCCTAAGAAGGACCGGACCGGGCTGATCCCCCGCGGGTCTGCCCCAGCCCCGAGGCGATCCGCAGGCGCACCTCTTGCTCCTGAGCTCCTTGAGGATGATCCTTGCAGCCGGCTCTCGGGCTTCAAGTACGGCCGGAGGCTGCTCGAGCCCACGAGCGACGACCTGTAAGTGCTTGATTCCTGTCTAGTTTCTTGTTCTGTTGCTGAGGCTTGACGTTCGTATCTCCCGGCTAGGCTGGCGCTCGTGGCAAAGAAGTCGAAGGGAGCTCCTGAGGTTCCATCCGTGGCAGCGCCTCTGCCCGCGAAGGAAGGTGACCGTAACGCACGGGCCTCTCCTACCCGGGCGTCCTTGCGAGTCCTGGCTGAGCCGGCTGGGGCGAGCTCAGCCCCCATGGCCCGAGCGACTCCTGAGGTGCCCTTGCCTGATGCCGCCACCACAGCCGTTGGGGCGCATGTAACGCCCCAGATTCGTTGCGCCAGGTGTCTGCCAGTTAGTCGTCGTCGTTGCCATGTCTTTTGCTTGCATGTTGCACTTTGCCATGTCATCATCGGCATTTCATATCATGTCATCATGTGCATCTAATTTTGCATACGTGTTCGTCTCATGCATCCGAGCATTTTCCCCGTTGTCCGTTTTGCAATCCGGCACTCCTATGTCCTCCGGCGTCCCTTTTTGTCTCTCGTTGTGAGCGGGTGTTAAACTTTCTTGGAATGGACCGAGTCTTGCCAAGCGGCCTTGGTATAGCACCGGTAGACCGCCTGTCAAGTTTTGTGCCATTTGGAGGTCGTTTGATACTCCAACGGTTAACCGGGTAACCGCAAAAGCCCTCTTTTGTTGCAGCCCAACACCCCTTCCAAAGTGGCCCAAAACCCAGCAAACTCCCCTCCATGCTCTCGGTCGTTCGATCACGATCGTGTGGGCAAAAACCGCTCCTCATTTGGAGTCTTCTAGCTCCCTCTACCTATAAATACACCTCCCCCTCCGAATTTGCGGGTCCAAACGCTAACCTAGTGCCTCTCCGCCGCCGGACGAATTCACCCGCCGACGGACATGTCCGCCCGCCGGTGCGCGCCCAATCCCCTCATGCCACGTGTCCCCGCCGCCTGTCCCGCGCCGCCGCGGCCCGTGGGGCCCGCAGCCGGCCCGCGCACCGCCGCCGCCTCCCGGGCGCCGCCCGGCTGCCGCCGGCGCCGCCTACCGCCGGCGCCGCCTGCCGCCCGTCCTCGCCGGCGCCGCCCGCTGCCCGCAGCCCCGCCTGCGCCGGACCCCGCCGCCTCGCCTTCCCGCCTCGTCGCCCCGCCGACCAGTCCGCTCGCCGCCGCGCCCGAGACCTCCGCCGCCCGGCCGCCGCGCCGTACCTCGCCGGCGTCCACCGCCGACCTCGCCGCTGTCGCCGCCGGTGCGCCGCGCCCGAGCCGGCCACCGCCTCCGCCGCCTCTTTGCGGGTCCCGCGCCCTGCCGGTGCGCCTCCTCCCATGGCCTCGCCGGAGCCCCACATCGCTGGCCCCGCCGCCTTCCTCGCCGTAGCACCGCGCCGCTTGCCGGAGCTCCCTCCGGCCAGATCCAGCCGGGGTGGATCAGATCCACCACCTCGCCCATCCAAACGCCCGTGCCCCGTCCCGGATCTCGTCGTCCCGTTTTCGTCGGTATAAAATTCCACTAAGTCCCCAGTTTTTCATATTATCATGCCATGTTCATTGCATTGTATCTCTGCATCCGTAGCTCCGTTTCATGCGTGTAATATGTCAAATTGTTCGTCTCATCGAGTACTTCATTTCACTCGATTGCATCATTTTCATTTAGTCTCATCTTGATGCCCGAAATGCTGTTGGAAGAGTGCATGTTGATGTTAATCTGCTGAAACTATTATAACTTGCTCATTTGTCATTTTTGCCATGATTGATGTGTGCATCCTATGAGGTTGATGTCTACATGTGTTTTGATCTATGATATGCCATCTTTCCAGGGGTGCCACCCATGTATTTTTGTGACTTGTGTGCTGAGTGCATCGAGCTTGTTACGGAGGGTACTTGCTGTTGCTGTTTTCCTGACAGATTCTGTTATATTTTGTTGCTATGTTAACATGCTTCTACTAATCATTCTATGCATAATCTGGAGATGTTCTATAAACATGTTTTGATCTACATGTAATGCTCTATCCATCCATGCCCTTGTTGCATTTATAGTTTGCTGTAGATTGTTCATATTTTGCTCCAAAGTTGCTTCATAATGTTGCTGTCAGCCTGTTAACATTAATTCCACTTGTTCCCATGTGTTTTGCTAGTGTTCCATGCACCCTATGACCTTGATCTTGCCATGTATAGCTTTATAAACATGTCTTCTTACTGTTGGTTGCCTTGCCATGCCATGTATTGCTCTGTGGTGAGTGGTTCAAGCTCACGAATATGCCTACTTATTGTTGTTCCTGCCATGTATGAATCTGTAATATAACTTGCCATGTTTACATGGGTGCCATCATATTTTCTATGCCTTTTTGGCTCATGGTCAGTAAGGGACTGTTGTTCTATGCATTTAGTAGTATCATGCCATGCCTTTGTTTGCCATGATATGTTCCTGTAACATGTTGTTTGGTAGCTCTAAACATTGCAACCTGATGTTATTTCCTGATAAGTCTGAAACTGTTATTATTTGCAATCTTACCATGTGTTTTGGAGCATGTTCTAGTGGTTTCTGGAGATAGCTCAGTGTTCATGTTTTGTTATGCTTTACCTGTACTTCATGACCATGCCTTTTGTTATTATGTTGGGGTGCTGTAACTTATTGTTTTGACGCTTGCAATATGCCTAGTTGCTGTTTTGGACAGATTGTTTTTATGCCTTGTATAGAGTGCATGTGTTGAACCGTTGCTCTGTTTTGAGTGTGCTCTATATGAAACTTGCTTGATTTTGCATGTAGTTTCATATTATCATGTTGCATCCTTGTTTTGAGGTGTTTGCTTGATGTTTGTATGCATTTTGCATCAATGCCATGCTTAACTTGTTTTGCTCATATCTTCTAGGCCGTAGCTCCAAATCTAATGAACCTTATATGTAACTTGACTAGAATCTCGTGTAGATCATCTTGGTGCATCTTAACATGCTGTTTAACAACTTGAATATAAGGTTTATTCAGATCTGGACCCATTTCAAATTTGCATATGAGGACTTGCCGGAATTGTTATATGTTGTTTCCGGCCTCATTTAAACTTGCCTTGATGTGTTGTTCTTGTTTGCATCATCTCTTGCCATGAGTAGCTTCATGTAGCCTTGTCATGCATCATGCTTGTTGTGCATCATGCCTTGTTCATGTGTGGTGTGTTTACCTAGTTGTGTGCTTCTTCTCGATAGTTCCCGTTTCGTTGCGATCGTGAGGATTCGTTCGTCTACGCTTGGTTCGTCTTCGTGGCTTCATCTTCTTCATGGACTCGTTCTTCTTCCTTGCGGGATTTCAGGCAAGATGACCGCTACCCTGGATCTCACTACTATCATTGCTATGCTAGTTGCTTCGTTCTTTCGCTATGCTGCGCTTCCTATAACTTGTTCTTCAAGCCTCCCCAAATTGCCATGAACCTCTAACCTTTGACACCCTTCCTAGCAAACCATTGATTGGCTATGTTACCGCTTTGCTCAGCCCCTCTTATAGCGTTGCTAGTTGCAGGTGAAGTTGAAGATTTCTCCATGGTGGACAGGATTTTGTTGGGATATCACGATATCTCTTATATTATTAATGCATCTATATATTTGGTAAAGGGTGGAAGGGTCGGCCTTATGCCTGGTGTTTTGTTCCACTCTTGCCGCCCTAGTTTCCGTCATAGCGGTGTTATGTTCCCAGATTTTGCGTTCCTAACGCAGTCGGGTGATTTATGGGACCCCCCTGACAGTTCGCTTTGAATAAAACTCCTCCAGCAAGGCCCAACCTTGGTTTTACCATTTGACTCACCACCACCTACTTTTCCCTTGGGAGTAATTAACCCAAGGGTCATCTTTATTATAGCCCCCCCGAGCCAATGCTTGTCTAAGTGTTGGTCCAAACTAGAGCACCGTGCGGGACCATTCCTTGGCAACTTGGATTCGTCGGTACCTGTACGCTTCGCTTATCCGGTGTTGCCCTGAGAACGAGATATGTGCAGCTCCTATCGGGATTGTCGGCGCATCGGGCGGCTTTGCTGGTCTTGTTTTACCATTGTCGAAATGTCTTGTAAACAGGGATTCCGAGACTGATCGGGTCTTCCTGGGAGAAGGTCTATTCCTTCGTTGATCGCGAGAGCTTGTCATGGGCTAAGTTGGGACACCCCTGCAGGGTATAAACTTTCGAGAGCCATGCCCGCGGTTATGTGGCAGATGGGAATTTGTTAATGTCCGGTTGTAGATAACTTGACACCAGATCCGAAATAAAACGCATCAACCGAGTGTGTAGCCGTGATGGTCTCTTCTCGGCGGAGTCCGGGAAGTGAACACGGTTTCTGGGTTATGTTTGACGTAAGTAGGTGTTCAGGATCACCTCTTGATCATTGCTAGTTGGTGACCGTTCCGCTTGTTCTCTTCTCGCTCTCATTTGCGTATATTAGCCACCATATCATGCTTAGTCGCTGCTGCAACCTCACCACTTTACCCCGTTCCTTCCCATTAAGCTTTGCTAGTCTTGATACCCACGGTAATGGGATTGCTGAGTCCTCATGGCTCACAGATTACTACAACAATAGTTGCAGGTACAGGTTATGCGATGATCATGACGCGAGAGCGATGCTTGCTTGCGTTGAGTTCTTCTTCTGCTTCTTCGATCAGGGGATAGGTTCCAGGTTGGCAGCCTGGGCTAGCAGGGTGGATATTGTTTGAGTTTCTGTTTATGATTCATCCGTAGTCGGAGGTTGTTCTTGTATGTTGTATTGTTGTATTCATGTGACATTGTATGTATTGGATGTATCCCCATCTATTATGTAATGTTGATGTAATGATATCCACCTTGCAAAAGCGTTCCAATATGCGGGTCTATCCTTGGTGGGACCTTCGAGTTCCTTTTGGATAGGGTCGCATATTGGGCGTGACAGCGCAGCAGGCTCCACCATAGGATACCGTGGTCACGCTGCCGTCTTCTCCTCCTACTCCACCGACTGATGTTTCCCCGACTCCTCCTACTGTCCTAGATCGTGCTGCTGCTGAACTGGACCGTCTGCGGCAGGATATTCTGGGCGCCGACCCTCGTTTAGTGGCCGGGCGCTAGGAGCTAGCTTCTGGCTGGATTCGCTCCGATGCGTCGATTCGGGCGGCACTGGTCCAGGCCTCGACGGCTTGCGACGAGGAGAAGTAGGCCGTCCTCGGGGAGAAGGCTGCCCGCGAAGCCGCCTTGGGGGAGGTGGCTAAGGTCCGAGGTCGCTGCGAGGCGCTAGAGAGCGAGCTGAAGGGCCTGCAGGACCAGCTCGCCGAGGAGACCCGCCTTCGCCAAGAACAGGAGGAAGGCATGAAGGCTCGCGAGGCGGCCGTCAAGGACCGGGATGCCAAGCTCAAGAAGCGTCGTGACTGCCTAGGCGCGCTGGAGCAAGAGCTGGAGGCGAGGAAGGTTGAGCTGGACAGCAAGGCACGGGTTCTTGCCGAGGATCGCGTGGCCTTTGCGGAGATGGAGGAGAAGGCTCGCACTTCACTGAAGACGCTTTATGAGAGCGGCCTGGAGAGCCTGCTGGCCGGCGAGGAGGACGGCCCCGCTAAGCTGCTTCCCTTCCTGGTTCATGCTCTTGAAGATGTCACCCTTGGCCTTGGCCCTACGGCTGAGGCCGAGGCACGCGTCTTGTCTTCTGCAGCGCTGACGCGGGTCTTCACCCACATCTATCTTCGCGACCCCAATGTCGACCTCGACAGCCTGCTGGAGCCAGCGAGCAGCGAGCTTGCCGCTGCCGCTGCTGAGGCCATGAAGGGTCGTGCGGAGGCTCTGCTGGGGAAGTTCCGGGCCTTCAGCACCAAGCTGAAGCGGAGCGCTGCCAGCCCTGCAGCTCCACAAGGTGAACCCGCTCCACGCAGCTCCACTGCCGGCAAGTGACTCCGTCGTGGCTCCCGTCCTGCCTTTGATTCCTGCACAGGTACCATGCCTCGGGGAGGTGTTAAAACTTGCATTTGGTGCTGTGATAACGGTATGGACTGTAATATTTGCTTTTAAATTCCCTAAAATTTGCGCTATTACTTCCTACTTGCTTATGTTCTACGCCGGCAGAGCCCGGCTCCGTGCATACCTCAGCTGCCGTTAGCCTCGACCGGAAACCAGGACGGGACCAAGGAGTGAGGTGCTATGTGACAAGTTAGGCTCCTGAGTCGCGATGCTCAGGAGTCCCCCTTGGCGCTCGAACAACAAGTAGGAAGGTGAGATGTGGGGGTGACTCCTTAGGGAGGTGAGATGCGGGTGGATCTACCATTCTACGTCTGCAGAGCCCGGCCCCGCGCATACCTCAACAGTCGTTAGCCTTTCGGAACTAAGGAGTGAGGGGCTACGTGACCAGTTAGGCTCCTGAGTCGCGATGCTCAGGAGTCCCTCTTGACGCTCAAACGGCCTTCGTACCTTGGCTCCGCTCGGGGAGGGACGTGCGACGAACCAGGCCCGGGGGGCCTGGCTGGGTGGCGTGCGTCTAGGCGTGACCCAGGCGCAGCCCCCGTGCCCAGCCCCCTCGCGCGGCACTCCCGAGGGGAGGCTTTGCGATGAGGCTAGACACTGAGCTCTGGGCTCCCTGAGGTTGATGCGGCCTGGGGGCCAAACTCAGTTGTTTATCACCAGCGCGGAGCATAGCGCTTCCGTATGTGTACGGGCATAGCCGCTCCTCGGCAGTGTCGTCAGCCAGCACGGAGCATGGTGCTTCCACTGGTGCGTGGGAGGGGGCTCCCCTTGGGGAGGAGCCCCTGGGGCGTGTACAGCCTCGCCCTGACACGTGGCTGGCACGGTAGGGCTTGACGAGGTGTATCTGGGCACCCGTGAACCAGCGCAGGACTCACGGGGCCCTACCTCAAGGTGGGTTGCGCCTGGCTCTGGGCCTTATCTTGGGATGTGTTCCTGCAAATTTGGCTAGATGCCGGCGCTCTACGTCCTCGGGTCTCGGCCCTCGAGCTGGTCTCAGCCGTCGCTGGTATACCAGGTTGCGATGCCGTGGACAAAACCAGAGGGTGAGGGCTGGAGAGCCGGTAGGAGCCCTGAGTCGCGATGCTCAGGTACCCCCCTTTAACGCGCAAGCTTGGTTAGATGTCGAAACTCTACGTCCTCGGGTCCCGGCCCTCGAGCTGGTCTCAGCCTTCGCTGGTATGCCAGGTCGCGATGCCGTGGACAAGACCAGAGGGTGAGGGCTGGAGAGCCGGTAGGAGCCCTGAGTCGCGATGCTCAGGTACCCCCTTTAACGTGCAAGCTTCATTAGATGTCGAAACTCTACGTCCTCGGGTCCCGGCCCTCGAGCTGGTCTCAGCCATCGCTGGTATGCCAGGTCGCGATGCCGTCGACAAAACCAGAGGGTCAGGGGTGGAGAGCCGGTAGGAGCCCTGAGTCGTGATGCTCAGGTACCCCCCTTTAACGTGCAAGCTTCCGACATCCAGGAAGAAAAGGTGCCACGGACAGGCACCAAATAACAAGCATGATGGGTCGAAAGCATGGCCCTAAGATAAACGCAAGAAGGGTACACGCCGCTGGGTCTGACCCGAGCGACTTGGGGATGATGCAGCCCGAGGGGCGCTCCCAATAAAGTAAGCTAAGAGCATCAGATAAAAGGGATACACGCCGCAGGGACGAACCCACGTGGCCTGGGAATAATGCGGCCCTGAGGACGCTCCCAGCTGGAAATGAAACTTGAAAGATGTCACCTGATGATGTTGGGGACGAAAGGGTGTTGGTGTAGCAGACTCGGTGGGCTGCGGGAGCCGATCCTCACGAGCCCCCAGGCCCAGGGGCCTCGGGAGGCTCCGGAGGCGCTGGTGGCTCCTCGCGGACCATCTCCATCTCCACCAGGGACTGCGGAACGCCTGACCTCTTGAGCCTCCAAGATGGCCCTCATGAGGCGCTGGTACGCGGCAGCCGCGTTCGGCAAGCCATAAGGCATGCGAACGTAGCTGTGGGGCGGACCTTGGCAGCATCCCACTTGCGAGGGCCAGAGGCGCTCCTGAGACGCGGCTTGGTTGAGCCCTGGTATGTCGATGCAGACGCACAACCCACCATCCTTGCCTGGATGGGGGGCCACAGCGGGTAAGCGGTGGCTGCCTCTCATGACTCTTGACTCCTGTAGCTCCTGAATGGCCTTGCTGACGAACTCCTGAGGGTTTGGCCCTCCTTGCCTTGCTCCTTCTTGAGGGAAACGTGCTTCGAAACACGCCTCCATGTGGTGCCAAAGCGCCTCCCTCGTGACCTTGGCGAGGTCGGCGGCCCTCCAGGGGAGAGCCCCAGAGCCCTGCTTGAGGAGGGCAACGGGCGTGCTTCCCTATGCGATGGAAGGAGGTTCCCCCTGAGCAGGCGCGGGCCCTGAGGGGCCTGCCTCCTGAGGGGCCGGGCCGGACGATGTCTTCTTATTCTTGGGGGCGGCCTCGGGAAGCCTCCTGCTTCCGCGATCTGGGTCTTCTAGTGATGCGGCCTGAAAGGCTCGCTCCAGGGAGCACACTGCATCTCTCTCTTCGCAGGGCACTGTGATGACTCCGCCACTTCCTGGCATCTTGAGGACGTTGTAGCCGTGGTGGGTTATGGCCATGAACTTGGCCAGCGCTGGGTACCCGAGGATGGTGTTGTACGGTAGGCGAATGTGGGCGACGTCGAAGTCGATGAGCTCGGTGCGGTAGTTGTCGCGTGCCCCGAAGGTGACAGGGAGGTGGACCTGCCCAATCGGGACCGTGGAGCCGTCGGTGACTCCGGAGAAAGGCTTGGTTGGCTGAAGCTGATTGTAGCGCACTTGGAGATTGTTGAACGTTTCCACGGACAGGACATTGAGCCCTGCCCCGCCATCGATGAGGGTCCTGGTGACTAGCACGTTGCTGATGATTGGGGAACAAAGCATCGGGAGGACTCCGGCTGTGGCCGCGCACTTGAGCTGATCCGCTGAGCTGAACGTGATGGCGCATGCCGACCACCTGAGAGGGCGCGTGGCCTCGAGCTTGGGGAGGACTGCATTCACTTCGCGGGCGAACTGCTTGAAGATGCGCTGAGAGGCTGGGGCTTGGGCTCCGCCCAGGATGCAGGCGATCGCACGTGGTTCCTGGAAGCCCCCATCCCCCTCGTCCTGATGACGGTCCTCATTTCTCCAGCCTCCCTCGCGAGGCTGATCCCTCCAGCCTCCCTCGGCGGCAGCGGAGGGAGGCCTGCGTTACCTTGCGGGCGATCCTCGCGAGGCTGATCCCTCCAGCCTCCCTCGCGAGGCGGGTCCTGCCAGCGATCCTCGCGAGGTTGGTCGCGCCACCCTTGGCGTGGGCCGCGGTCTTCCCAGCGTCCTGCGTTCCTTCCTCCTCCTCGGCCGTAGCCCCGGTCGCTGCGGTCGGGACGTCGGCCGACCCTTCCTTCGTGCACGGCCCGGAGCTCTTTGCATTCATTGGTGTTGTGGGTGTGCAGGTCGTGGTACACGCAGTACCGACTGCCCTTGGAGGATTCGGGCTGATCTCTGCCCCGCTTGGTGTCTGGCTCTGCCGCGAGCACGGCAGCCCCCTTGCGTTTCATGTCCTTGGCCTTGGGCTTCTTCTCTTCTGGGTCTGCGGCAGGCAGCTCGAGGAGGGAGAGGCGCCCTTCCTCAGCCCTGGTGCACTTGGTCGCCAAGTTGAACAGCTCCAAGGAGGTGCACAGGTCTTCATGCATCGCCAGCTCCTCCTTCATCTTGACGTCGCGCACGCCGTCGGAGAAGGCTGAGATGATGGCCTCCTCTGTCACCTTGGGGATCTTGAGGCGCGCGTTGTTCAAGTGCTGGATGTACTTCTGCAGAGTTTCCCTTGGTTGCTGCTTGATACGGCGCATGTCGCTCACGGCGGGTGGCCGGTCGCGAGTACCCTGGAAGTTGGCAATGAAGCGGGTGCGCATCTCGTCCGAGGAGGAGATCGTGCCTGGGGCCAGGTTCAGGAGCCAGGTGCGGGCGCCGTCCTTGAGTGCCATGGGAAACTAGTTCGCCATGACCTTCTCGTCTCCGTTGGCAGCCTCGATGCCCAGCTCGTAGAGCTGGAGGAACTCTGCAGGGTCAGCCGTGCTGTCGTAGCGAGGAGGCAGGTCTGGCTTGAACTTGCCGGGCCACGCGACGCTGCACAGCTCGGTGGTGAAGGCGCGGCAGCCCGCTGTGGCCACGGGAGGCCTTGGGCGACGAAGAGCTTGGTCCTGCGGGTCCCCATGCACTGCAGCTGGGAGCAGCGCGGGGTCTTGACGTGCTGGAGCAGGGAGCACTCAGGCAGCTTCTCGAGGGCGAGGGACTTCTTGGCAGCTCTGCTCTTGCCGCGCTGGCGCCTGACAGAGCGGGTTCCGCCCAGGGACCTCGCACCTTGGGGCCAGGGTGCCTTCTTGAGGGGGAGGCGGTTGAGGCGCCCCAGGAGCTTCATTGCCCGCGCAAGGCGGGGTGCGGTGCAGCGAGAAGGACGGCGCGGGGGAGCCCCCAGCGGCGCGGACGAGCTCGGCGACTCGGTCGAGCCACTCTTTGTAGATGTCGTCAATTGGGCGGTAGCGCAGGAGCTCGTTTGCCGCGATGAGCGCAGCTCGAGCCTCCATGGCCGCGCGGGGCGCGCGGGACAAAGAACCAGCAGGGGTGAGCGAGGGTGTAGCAGTGCGGCCGTCTTGCCTCATGGATGGATGCTGGGACGACGCTTGCTGCTCGTTCCTCGCCGGGCCGGTGGCGGCGTTGACGGCAGGTGACGGGGAACGACGAGGGCGCCCGCCGTTGGGAGCCGTCTGGGCGACGCGGGAAGCGAGGGCGGCTCGGCGCTCGGCGCGAGCCCGACGAGCGTCAGACATGGATGCGATGGTCGGAGAAGAACAGGACGACGGAAGGCGAATTCCGGCGCACCCCTACCTGGCGCGCCAAATGTCGGATTTCGGGTTCCGGCAGACCCTTGAGGTTTGAACACTAGGGTGCACGCGGAGATTTCGCTTTCTACCTACCTGCTCCTCGCCGAATTGCTAGGATCTAAACTACGAAAGAAACAACACAAGAGACACAGGGTTTATACTGGTTCAGGCCACCATTGTGGTGTGGTGGATTGCCTCTTGGGCTGACGATGAACAATACAAGGAAGAACAGCCTCACGAGGGTCTGTTCTTGGCTGGTGCGATGAACTGCTAGGAGGAGTTCAGTCGCTCTCTCTTTCTCTCTCTCGATTCTAGATGTATGCCCGATACTAGATGCCTCTACCCTGGGGGTGGCTAGTCCTATTTATAGGCAAAGGCCCTGGGCCTCTTCCCAAATATTGAGCGGGAAGGGCACCAACAATTGGCCATTTTGAAGGGGAACATGGGGTACACTTATCCTGACTAAAGTTGGTCCTCGCCTGTCAAAGGCTCTGGTGGTGAAGCCTGCTTGGGCTCCACAATGACTTCCTCCCTATCGTTGGGCTGGTCTTGGTATTGTTGCACCGAAATGGATGCCTTTTCTTGATGCTCTCGCCTGCACTTTCTCCCTTTGCACCAAAGAGGAAAGGAGGACACCGCGCGGGCTGGCGCCCGACTGGCGCCCTTGGTCGTCATGGCTTGCGTCATGGGCACCTCGCGAGGTACCCCGCCTTGAACTCTCCGCCTCCTCGTGAGCCAGCCTGATGAGGCCATGCCTGAGGAAGCTCCTTGTCATCCGCCCCGCGAGGCTTGGCCCCTCGCGAGGGTCTTGAGCTTGTGTTGATGAAGATGGGCCGCGCTGGGCCCCCTATGAGCCACGCCGCAGGCAGGCAAGTCTGGGGACCCCCGTTCCCAGAACGCCGACAACCACAACTGGAACCTCAAATTCAGTCAGATCCGTGGCACTTTTTGGCTGCGGGGCTTCTTCGGTGAAAGGATCCTCTTGAACTGATGGTGTGTGGATGTGTTCCAAAAACACATTACTGGGAATGGCTTCTCTCTTGGAACCTATTTTTTCCAAATCATCAGCCGCTAGATTTTTCAGTCGGGGTATATGATGAAGCTCTAACCCCTCGAATTTCTTTTCTAGCTTCCTCACTGCATTGCAGTAACCAGTCATGGCCGGACTTCTGACGTCCCACTCCTTCATCACTTGATTAACCACCAAATCTGAGTCGCCATAGACCATGAGGCGACGGACGCCGAGTGAAATGGCCATACGCAACCCATACAAAAGTGCTTTGTATTCTGCTTCATTATTGGAGGAATCAAAGTGAATCTGGAGCACATATCTGAGTTTATCTCCTCAGGGGGAAACCAACACTACCCCAGCACCGGAACTATTCACCATCATAGAACCATCAAAGAACATGGTCCAGTGCTCCGAGTGAACTTGAGTCGGCAGTTGCTGTTCAATCCACTCGGCGACGAAATCTGCTATTGCTTGGGACTTGATGGCTTTCTTTGCCTCAAACTTGATATCTAGGGGAAGGAGTTCAATCGCCCATTTTGCCACTCGACCAGTTGCATCTCTGTTGTGCAGAATCTCTGACAATGGAGCGTCATTGACGACTGTAATGGAATGGTCAGAGAAGTAATGAGCAACTTTCTTCGTGGTCATATAAATCCCATATACAAGCTTCTGATAATGAGGGTATCTTTGCTTTGATGGGGTCAAAAATTCGGAAACATAATATACTGGGCGCTGAACTTTGAAGGCTTTTTCTTCTTCTTCCCGCTCGACCGTAAGTACTGTACTGAGGACTTGTCCCGTGGCTGCAATGTAAAGCAGCAAAGGCTCTTTGCTGATTGGGGCAGGAAGCACCGGCTGGGTGGAGAGCAGGGCTTTTAGCTCTGCAAATGCTGCATCAGCTTCAGGAGTCCACTCGAACTTGTCTGATTTCTTCATCAGTCGGTAAAGAGGCAATGCCTTTTCACCGAGACGAGAGATGAATCGACTTAAAGCGGCCAAGCAACCTGTAAGCTTCTGGACATCGTGCACACGCACAGGACGTTTAATTCGGAGTATAGTACCAACTTTTTCTGGATTGGCGTCGATTCCTCGTTCGGAAACGAGAAAACCGAGTAACTTTCCGCCAGGAACTCCGAATGTGCACTTTGATGGATTAAGCTTGATATCATACCTCCTGAGGTTGGCAAATGTCTCAGCAAGGTCAGTCAGCAGGTCGGAACCTTTCCGTGACTTGACCACAATATCATCCATGTATGCTTCCACATTCCAACTGATTTGAGTGAGCAAACACTTCTGAATCATTCTCATGAACGTGGCTCTGGCATTCTTGAGGCCGAATGGCGTGGTGACATAACAGAAGCACCCGAATGGACTGATGAAAGCTGGTTTGATCTCGTGGGGTCCATACAGACGGAGCTGAAGGTAACTGGAATAGGCGTCTAAAAAAGACAGGCGCTCACATCCCGCAGTCGAGTCGACTATTTGGTCGATGCGGGGGAGAGGAAAATGATCTTTCGGGCAGGCCCGATTGATATGTTTGAAGTCAATGCACATGCGAAGTGACTTGTCCTTCTTGGGGACCATGACAACATTGGCGAGCCATTCGGAGTGGTAAATCTCTCGGATAAACTCCACTGCTAAGAGCCGAGCCACCTCCTCGCCAATTGTCTTTCTCTTCTGGACGGCGGACCGTCGAAGATGTTCTTTGACAGGTTTCACTTTTGAGTCGACTCGTAGACGGTGCTCAGCCAGCCCCCTGGGAACACCCGGCATGTCAGAAGGCTTCCATGCGAAGATGTCCCAGTTCTCAAGGAGGAACTGGATGAGCGCTTCTTCCTATTTGGAGTCGAGTGTTGTAGAGATATGAGTCGGAGCAACACTGGGGTCGGTCGGGTGAATGTGAATCGGTTTTGTCTCACCGGACGACTGAAAAGCTGATTCCATAGCGGGCTTCTTGGCTCGCAATAGATCACTCGGGTCTGCAGTTTTCTGGTATTCCTGCTGTTCTACCACTGCCATCTGAGCATCGGCGATTTTTGAGCCTTTCTGAAAGCAATCTTTCGCCTTCTTCCGATTGCCAGTAATAGTGATCACACCTTTGGGACCAGGCATCTTCAATTTGAGGTACACATAACATGGTCGAGCCATGAAACGTGCATAAGCTGGCCTGCCCAAAATAGCGTGATAAGCACTCTGGAAATCCACAACTTCAAACGTCAACTTTTCTTTACGGTAATTCTTGGAATCACCGAAAACCACATCAAGACCAATTTGGCCGAGTGACTCAGCCTTCTTTCCAGGAATGACTCCACGGAAACTCATGTTGCTGGTACTGAGTCTGGACATTGGAATGCCCATCCCTTTCAACGTCTCTGCATATAGTATATTCAGGCCACTGCCACCATCCATCAAAACTTTAGTCAGTCGAGTGCCTTCGATGACTGGGTCGACCACCAAAGCTTGCCTCCCAGGGGTGGCTATGTGTGTCGGATGATCGGACTGATCGAATGTGATGGCAGTCTGAGACCATTTCAGATAATTGGGCGTTGCCGGAGCAACCATATTCACTTCTCGGTTGATAACTTTCAATCGACTTTTGCTTTCAACATCAGCAAAAATCACCAGGGCGGAATTGACCTGGGGATATCCATCATCACTATCTTCTTTGTCCTCAACTTTGTCTGACTCCTTTTCCTTATCTTTGGGCTGTTTCCCCTGGAATTGCTGGATTAAGAGCTGACACCGTCGAGTGGTATGTTTCGGGTAGATGAGTTTACCCTCTTCATCTTTCTTTGTGTGAATGTGGCATGGCAAATCCATCACATCATTTCCTTCTTGGTCTTTCACTTTCTTAGTGTTCCAAGGCCCTTCAGGCTTCCCTTTAAACTTTCCTTTGAGTCACGACCAAGGCTTCTCAAGGAGAAGCTGGCTCGGCTTTCCGCTTCTGCTTCCAACTGGAGTTCCCTCCTCCGGTTTCGTGGGCGACTGACTTGTGCTTGCCACTCCGGAGCCGATCCTCTTCTTCACCATTGGCATACTTGGTGGCAATCTCCATCATTCGACTAAGAGACATGTCTTCGGTTCGACCAAATTTCATGTTTAGCTCTCTATACTTAACGCCTTCCTTGAAGGCACAGGCTGCCTGGTGATCAGATACATTCTCTACCGTGTGATGCAACGTGATCCATCTCTGGATGTAATCCCTCAAAGTTTCATTCGACTTCCGCACACAAGATTGCAGCTCTGTCAACCCTGCTGGTCGCTTGCAAGTTCCTTCGAATGTTCTGACAAACACTCGGGCAAGATCTTCCCAAGTGTAAATGCTGCTGGGTGCTAACTGATTCAACCATGCTCTGGCCGAGCCCTCCAACATAAGAGGCAGGTGTTTCATGGCCACTTCATCGTTGCCGCCGCCAATCTGAACAGCCACTCGGTAGTCTTCAAGCCAAGTATCTGGCTTGGACTCACCAATGAACTTACTGACTCCAGTCGCCAACCTAAAGTTGGGAGGAATCACCGCAACTCTGATGGCTCTGCTGAAGCACTCTGGTCTTGAGTCGTGTACTCTGCTGCTGGTGGGTACATCTCTGTCATGACCTTCTCGGTGATCTCTGTTCCTATCGACCAAACCTTCAACAAGAATGGATCTTGCATCAAAGCCTAGTTCCCTGGGGTCGACTGGAATCCTTCGCCCAACACTGTGAGGGCGTCTGTCATCCTCCTGTCGAGGCGCGTACGATCCACTCCTTGGGGGAGGGGTGGGCACTCGACGTCGATCATCACGATCGAGTCGGTGATCAGACTGCTCACGGTTCTTGTACTGATCACGCCGGTCCCCACATCCCGCACGCCTCGGGGGCGATCTTGGGCTATGGGTCGACTGGACTGTATTTGCAGCAACGAATCTGCTGTGGATCCTATTCCGCGACTATGATACAGCTGAATTTTGATCTCCTGCCGCCCGGAGTAATGCTCTGATCTGTAGTAAGCCTCTGCTAGCCTCTGACTGGGAAGGCTGAATCGACTCTGCTATACGGGCTGCAGCTGCTAAATTCTGAATCGAAATTTGATATACCTGAGTAGGTGGTGGAAAGAGTTGACGTCGACTGGATTCTGGAACCCGTTGTCACGCACGCTCGTCGAGTGCTCGCTGGAGGTTCTCCAGTCGAGTGCGCTCAGCCAAGTTGGCCAAGCACGCGTCCTCTAAGGCACGAGCCTCGGGGGTTTCTCCAACGATAAGAGTGTGCAGCGCATCCATGTTCCGGCGGCGAAGTTCTTCCCTCTGCAGTAAAGTGAGGGGCTCGGGGAGATACTCTTTGTGGGCATGCGACGGATCGCCTCCGCCGTCGCCTCCGTCGGTGCAGGGAAAGCCGGGAGGACTGCATGGTCCATCGAACATCAGAACCTCCATCGCTGGATCACTGCTGTCACACTCGGATGCAGTCTCTGCGGAGCCAGTCGACAGGTCGAACAGGCCGTACAGAGATTCGCCGGGCTCGATCGCCGCGACTTGGGGGTGGCCGATTGGCGAGCCACCACATGCCTCACCCACCGCTGAAGCCTTGACCGACCGAAGCGCTTGCGCCGATGGGAAACAGGGAGGGAGGACGACACGGGGCCGACCGATACTGGGTCGACGGTTGCCGCAGGAGGACGCCGCGGACGCACACGCAAAAGTGCGTATCCCGCAGATAGGAAGCACGTCGATGTCGAGCGGAGCCTCCTGAAGCCAAGCGAAGTCATCGGCGATGAACGTGAGCGCGCCGGGACAGATCTCGCGGCCCTCAACCAAAACTCCGCCTGAAACCATGATGAAGGAGATCGAAAAACTTGCAACTTCTCCAATAAGTCGCTAAGACACAGGCCCCAAGGTGGGCGCCAGCTGTCGTGGTTCTAAGTCTGACAATAATGTAGGGGGGTAGGAATGGAGAGGCAAGATCTTAGCTATGGAGTAGTTGTATACGCAAGAGGTTTACGAGTTCAGGCCCTTCTCGGAGGAAGTAACAGCCCTACGTCTCGGAGCCCGGAGGCGGTCGACTGGATTATGTGTGTATGAGTTACAGGGGTGGGAACCCTTTACACCGAGGAGGGGGGTGGTTTATATAGAGTTCGCCAGACCCCTCCGGCCCTCACTTATGTAGGGTTTAAAGTACATTAAGATCGGGCGTAACTGGTAATGCCACAAATAAAGAGCTATGATGACCATAAAAGCTACTTAGTGACCGACCGTTTGCGTGCAAAGCGACTTTAGATCTCCTGGCCGCGAGTGGTTGGCTTCATGGTCGAGTGTCTTCGAATCCGTCGAGTGGAACACTTCTGAGTCGATTGAAAGGTGGTTTCTTCTAGGGATGTCCTTGGGGAGGGTAGTTTGGACAGGTCCATGACCCTACCCTAGGTACATAGCTTCATCAGAACCCGCAAGTTGATCACCAAAACATACATCAAGTGGATCACGTGATATCCCATTGTCACCACAAATAAGCACGGCAAGACATAAATCAAGTGTTCTCAAATCCTTAAAGACTCAATCCGATAAGATAACTTCAAAGGGAAAACTCAATCCATTACAAAAGAGTAGAGGGGGAGAAACATCATAAGATCCAACTATAATAGCAAAGCTTGCGATACATCAAGATCGTGCCATAGAGAGAACACGAGAGAGAGAGAGAGAGATCAAACACATAGCTACTGGTACATACCCTCAGCCCCGAGGGTGAACTACTCCCTTCTTGTCATGGAGAGCACCGGGATGATGAAGATGGCCACCGGTGAGGGATCCCCCCTCCGGTAGGGTGCCGGAACGGGCTCCCGAGAGGTTTTTGGTGGCTACAGAGGCTTGCGGCGGCGGAACTCCCGATGTATTATGTTCTTCGAAGGTTTTAGGGTATGTGGACTTATATAGGTGAAAGAAGTCGGTCGGGGGAGCCTCGAGGGGCCCACGAGGGTGGAGGGCGCGCCCAGGGGGTGGGCGCGCCCCCTATCTCATGGCTTCCTCGACGCTTCCCTGGCTTGCGCTCCAAGTCTCCTGGATCACGTTCGTTCCAAAAATCACGCTCCCGAAGGTTTCATTCCGTTTGGACTCCGTTTGATATTCCTTTTCTTCGAAACACCGAAATAGGCAATAAAACACCAATATGGGCTGGGCCTCCGATTAATAGGTTAGTCCCAAAAGTAATATAAAAGTGTATAATAAAGCCCATAATAATTCAAAACAGATAATAAAATAGCATGAATGCTTCATAAATTATAGATACATTGGAGACGTATCAGCATCCCCAAGCTTAATTCCTACTCATCCTCGAGTAGGTAAATGATAAAAGAAAGAATTTATGAAGTGTAAATGCTAGCAGGTGCACAGGTTTGATCAATGATAATTTCAGTCACCTTTTCTAGCATGATCATATGTCATAACAGTAGTTCATCTCATAAAACTTCTAAAGATCAAGTAACAAGCTATTCACATGTTAAAGCATAGACCATAAACTTTCTTCAAAACTGGCAAACTTCATTCTTAGTCATCTAACAATTACAATTCATCTTATTTTCAGGAAGGGTCTATGTCAGAGCTTTGATTTAGCAAACTCCACATACTCAACTATCATATAGTCTTCCATGATTGCTAACACTAACGCAATACTAATGGTTATGGAGTTTTAATCGGACACTGAGAAAGATAGGGGCTTATAGTGTTGCCTCTCAACGTATTCACCTTTGGGTGATGTCAACAATAATAGTTCATGCTAACTTACATCCAATTGGATATATACATATATATTAGGATCTTTCCAACACGAGGTGCTTGCCAAAGGGTAAAATGAAAAAGGGAAAGGTGAAGATCACCTTGACTCTTGCATAAAGTAAAAGACATAAAGTAAAAGATAGGCCCTTCGCAGAGGGAAGCAGAGGTTGTCATGCGCTTTTATGGTTGGATGCACAAAATCTTAATGCAAAGGAACGTCACTTTATATTGCCACTTGTATATGGACCTTTATTATGCAGTCCGTCGCTTTTATTGCTTCCATAAAAAGATTGTATAAAGCTTATTTTCTTCACACTAATAGATCATACATATCTAGAGAGCAATTTTTATTGCTTGCACCGATGACAACTTACTTGAAGGATCTTACTCAATCCATAGGTAGGTATACTGGACTCTCATGGCAAAACTGGGTTTAAGGATATTTGGAAGCACAAGTAGTATCTCTACTTGGTGCAAGGAATTTTGGCTAGCATGAGGGGGAAAGGCAAGCTCAACATGTTTGAATGATCCATGATAATATAATTTAACTAAGATGTGAGAAAACATAACCCATTACGTTGTCTTCCTTGTCCAACATCAACTCTTTAGCATGTCATACTTAATGAGTGCTCACAATTATAAAATATGTCTAGGATAGTATATTTATATGTGAAATCTCTCTTCCTTCAATATTCTTTCATGAATTGTTCAAATGACCAATACAATGCTTGCTAACCTTAAATAAATTTACAACCTCCACTTCTTAGATGTGAAGTCACTACTCCCCATGGGATAAGCAAATGAAACATATATAATTTCAGATTTATGACATTCAACTCATTCAACCATTTACTCATAGGATATAAGTGAAGCACACGAGTAAGTGACAAACTACTCCAAAAAGATATAAGTGAAGATCAATGAGTAGCTAAATAATTATGTAACTATGTGAAGACTCTCTCTCAATAAATAATTTCAGATCTTGGTATTTTATTCAAGCCGCAAGCAAAGCAAAATAAAATGACATTGCAAGGATAGCACAACTCATGTGAAGAAGCAAAAACTTAGGTTCAACCGATACTAACCGATAGTTGTTGAAGAAGAAAGGTGGGATGCCTAATGGGGCATCCCCAAGCTTAGATGCTTGAGACTTCTTGAAATATTATCTTGGGGTGCCTTGGGCATCCCCAAGCTTGAACTTTTGTGTCTCCTTAATTCCTCTCATATCATGGTTTCTCTTTTTATCAAAAGCTTCATCCACACCAAACTCAACAAGAACTCGTGAGATAGGTTAGTATAAACCAATGCAAAACCTTACCATTTTATACTGTAACAAATCACTAAAATTATTATTCAACATTTCAAACTAAATGCATATGCATATTTAATACTCCTATCCTCAAATAGAATCATTAAACAAGCAAATATATGCAAATAATGCAACCATAATAGCAATCTGCCAAAACAGTATAGTCTCTAAAGAACGCAAGATTCATCATACTTCCCTAACTCCAAAAATTATGAGAAAAATACCTCATTGTAGAAGATTTATCAGAGCTCAATATGCAAAAAGTTTCAACATTTTACCATTCTCTGACATTTCTAGGGAATTTTTGCAACAGCAGTAAACTTTCTGTTTTCAAACAGCAACATGTATACTAGCCAAATAAGCATGGTAAAGGCTATCCTTGACATTTTTATTGAAAATATAGGTGCAAAACATTATTCTAAATAACAGCAAGGAAATACAAAAGAAAATTACGCTCCAAGCAAAACACATATCATGTGGTGAACAAAAATATAGTTCCAAGTAAAGTTACCGATGAACGAAGACGAAAGAGGGGATGCCATCCGGGGCATCCCCAAGCTTAGGATCTTGGTTGTCCTTGAATATTACCTTGGGGTGACTTGGGCATACCCAATATTAGGCTCTTGCCATGCCTTATTCCATATTCCATCGAATCTTTACCCAAAACTTGAAAACTTCACAACACAAAACTCAACAGGAAACTCATAAGCTCCGTTAATATAAGAAAATAAAACCACCACTTAGGTACTGTAATGAGCTCATTCTAAATTCATATTGGTGTAATATCTACTGTATTCAAACTTCTCTATGGTTCATACCCTCCGATACTACTCATAGATTCATCAAAATAAGCAAACAATACATAGAAAACAGAATCTGTCAAAAACAGAAAAGTCTGTAGTAATCTGTATCAAACATATACTTCTGGAACTCCAAATATTCTACCAAATTAGGAAGTCCTAAGAAATTTGTTTACCAATCCATATCAAAAAGAATCAGATCATAATCACGTTTATGTGAATTAACAAAACTAATTTACTGGGTGCAAAAGTTTCTGATTTTCAGCAGGATCAACACAACTATCACCGTAAGCTATCCTAAAGGTCTTACTTGGCACTTTATTTAAACAAAAGTTATAAAACATGATTACTACAGTAGCATAATCATGTGGACACACAAAAACAGTAAGAATACATATTGGGTTGTCTCCCAATAAGCGCTTTTCTTTAATGCCTTTTAGCTAGGCATGGTGATGACAATGATGCTCACATAAAAGATGAGAATTGAAACATAACGGGAGCATCATGAAGCATATGACTAGCTCATTTAAGTCTAACCCACTTCCTATGCATAGGTATTTTGTGAGCAAACAACTTATGGGAACAATAATCAACTAGCATAGGAAGGTAACACAAGCATAGCTTCAAGATTTTAAGCACATAGAGAGGAAACTTGACATTATTGCAATTCCTACAAGCATAAGTTCCTCCCTCATAATAATTTTCAGTAGCATCATGAATGAATTCAACAATATAACCAGCACCTAAAGCATTATTTTCATGATCTACAAGCATAGAAAATTTACTACTCTCCACATAAGCAAAATTCTTCTCATTCGGAATAGTAGTGGGAGCAAACTCAAAAAAATAATTATCATGTGAGGCATAATCCAATTGAAAACTAAAATCATGATGACAAGTTTCATGGTTATCATTATTCCTAATAGCATACAAGTCATCACAATAATCATCATAGATAGCAACTTTGTTCTCATAATCAATTGGAACCTCTTCCGAAATAGTGGATTCATCACTAAATAAAGTTGACACTCTTCCAAATCCACTTTCATATTCATCACAATAAGATTCAACATCCTCCAAAATAGTGGGATCACTACTTCCTAAAGTTGACACTCTTCCAAACCCACTTTCATCAATATAATCATCATAAATCGGAGGCATGCTTTCATCATAATAAATTTGCTCATCAAAACTCGGGGGACAAAAAATATCATCTTCATCAAACATAGCATCCCCAAGCTTGTGGCTTTGCATATCATTAGCATCATGGATATTCAAGTAATTCATACTAACAACATTGCAATCATGCTCATCATACAAAGATTTAGTATCAAGCATTTTATAGACTTCTTCTTCTAGCACTTGAGCACAATTTTCCTTTCCATCATACTCACGAAAGATATTAAAAAGATGAAGCGTATGAGACAAACTCAAATCCATTTTTTGTAGTTTTCTTTTATAAACTAAACTAGTGATAAAACAAGAAACTAAAAGACTCGATTGCAAGATCTAAAGATATACCTTCAAGCACTCACCTCCCCGGTAATAGTGCCAGAAAAGAGCTTGATGTCTACTACACAACCTTCTTCTTGTAGACGTTGTTGGGCCTCCAAGTGCAGAGGTTTGTAGGACAGTAGCAAATTTCCGTCAAGTGGATGACCTAAGGTTTATCAACCGTGGGAGGCGTAGGATGAAGATGGTCTCTCTCAAACAACCCTGCAACCAAATAACAAAAAGTCTCTTGTGTACCCAACACACCCAATACAATGGTAAATTGTATAGGTGCACTAGTTTGGCGAAGAGATGGTGATACAAGTGCAATATGGATGGTAGATATAGGTTTTTGTAATCTGAAAATATAAAAACAGCAAGGTAACTAATGATAAAAGTGAGCGTAAACAGTATTGCAATGCTAGGAAACAAGGCATAGGGTTCATACTTTCACTAGTGCAAGTTCTCTCAACAATAATAACATACTTGGATCATATAACTATCCCTCAACATGCAACAAAGAGTCACTCCAAAGCCACTAATAGCGGAGAACAAACAAAGAGATTATGGTAGGGTACGAAACCACCTCAAAGTTATCCTTTCTTCTCGATCTATTCAAGAGTCCGTAGTAAAATAACACGAAGCTATTCTTTCCGTTCAATCTATCATAGAGTTCATACTAGAATAACACCTTAAGAAAAAAATCAACCAAAACCCTAATGTCACCTAGATACTCCATTGTCACTTCAAGTATCCGTGGGCATGATTATATGATATGCATCACACAATCTCAGATTCATCTATTCAACCAACACAAAGTACTTCAAAGAGTGCCCCAAAGTTTCTACCGGAGAGTCAAGACGAAAACGTGTGCCAACCCCTATGCATAGGTTCATGGGCGGAACCCGCAAGTTGATCACCAAAACATACATCAAGTGGATCACGTGATATCCCATCGTCACCACAGATAAGAACGGCAAGACATACATCAAGTGTTCTCAAATCCTTAAAGACTCAATCCGATAAGATAACTTCAAAGGGAAAACTCAATCCATTACAAGAGAGTAGAGGGGGAGAAACATCATAAGATCCAACTATAATAGCAAAGCTCGTGATACATCAAGATCGTGCCATAGAGAGAACACGAGAGAGAGAGATCAAACACATAGCTACTGGTACATACCCTCAGCCCCGAGGGTGAACTACTCCCTCCTCATCATGGAGAGAGCAGGGATGATGAAGATGGCCACCGGTGAGGGATCCCCCCTCCGGCAGGGTGCCGGAATGAGCTCTCGAGAGGTTTTTGGTGTCTACTGAGGCTTCCGGCGGCGGAACTCCCGATCTATTATGTTCTTTGAAGGTTTTAGGGTATGTGGACTTGTATAGGCGAAAGAAGTAGGTTGGGGGAGCCTCGAGGGGCCCACGAGGGTGGAGGGCACGCCCAGGGGGGTGGGCGCACCCCCCTATCTCGTGGCTTCCTTGACGCTTCCGTGGCTTGCACTCCAAGTCTCCTGGATCACGTTCGTTCCAAAAATCACGCTCCTGAAGGTTTCATTCCGTTTGGACTCCGTTTAATATTCCTTTTCTTCGAAACACTGAAATAGGCAATCAAGCAGCAATATGGGCTGGGCCTCCGGTTAATAGGTTAGTCCCAAAAGTAATATAGAGGTGTATAATAAAGCCCGTAATCATTCAAAACAGATAATAAAATAGCATGATTGCTTCATAAATTATAGATACGTTGGAGACGTATCAGACATCTTTTATGATTGTGAGCACTCATTAACTATGACATGCTAAAGAGTTGGTGTTGGACAAGGAAGACAATGTAATAGTTTATTTTTTCTCACATCCCAGTTAAAGTATATTGTCATGGATCTTTCAAACATGTTGAGCTTGCCTTTCCCCCTCTTGCTAGCCAAAAAATTCCTTGCACCAAGTAGAGATACTACTTGTGCTTCCAAATATCCTTAAACCCAGTTTTGCCATGAGAGTCCACCATACCTACCTATGGATTGAGTAAGATCCTTCAAGTAAGTTGTCATGTTGCAAGCAATAAAAATTGCTCTCTAAATATGTATGACTTATTAGTGCGGAGAAAATAAGCTTTATACGATCGTGTGATATGGAAGTAATAAAAGCGACAGACTGCATAGTAAAGGTTCATATCACAAGTGGCAATATAAAGTGACGTTCTTTTGCATTAAGATTTTGTGCATCCAACCCTAAAAGCACATGACAACCTCTGCTTCCCTCTGCGAAGGGCCTATGTTTTACTTTATGTCTTTACTTTATGCAAGAGTCAAGGTGATCTTCACCTTTCCCTTTTTCTTTTTATCCTTTGGCAAGCACCTCGTGTTGGAAAGATCATCATACATATATCCAATTGGATGTAAGTTAGCATGAACTATTATTGTTGACATCACCCAAAGGCGAATACATTGGGAGGCGAAATTATAAGCCCCTATCTTTCTCAGTGTCCGATTAAAACTCCATAACCATAAGTATTGCGTGAGTGTTAGCAATTGTAGAAGACTATATGATAGTTGAGTGTGTGGACTTGCTTAAAAGATCTATTCTTGACTCTTTCTGATGTTATGATAAATTGCAATTGCTTCAATGACTGAGATTATAGTTTGCTAGTTCTCAATGAAGTTTCTGAACCATACTTGACATTGTGAATAGATTGTTACTTGAGCATAAGAAATCATATGACAAAATCCATATATGTTGCTGTTATAAGAATGATCATGATGCCCTCATGTTCGTATTTTATTTTTATCGACACCTCTATCTCTAAACATGTGGACATATTTTTTGATTTCGGCTTCCGCTTGAGGACAAGTGAGTTCTAAGCTTGGGGGAGTTGATACGTCCATTTTGCATCATGCTTTTATATCGATATTTATTGCATTATGGGCTGTTATTACATGTTATGTCACAATACTTATGGCTATTCTCTCTTATTTTACAAGGTTTATCATGAAGAGGGAGAATACCGGCAGTTGGAATTCTGGCTGAGAAAGGAGCAAATATTCGAAACCTATTCTGCACAGCTCCAAAAATCCTGAAACTCCACGTAAGTCACTTTTGGAATTAATAAGAATTATTGAGTGAAGAAAATACCAGAGGGGGCCCACACCCTGGCCAGGAGGGTGCCCCCCTATTGGGCGCGCCCCCTGTCTCCTGGGCCCCCTGGTGGCCCTTCGATGCCCATCTTCTACTATATGAAGGATTTTACCCTGGAAAAAATCATAGGCAAGCTTATGGGACGAAACTCCGCCGCCACGAGGCGAAACCCTGGCGGAACCAATCTAGGGCTCCGGTGGAGCTGTTCTGCCAGGGAAACTTCCCTCCGGGAGGGGGAAATCATCAGCATCGTCATCACCAACGATCCTCTCATCGAGAGGGGGTCAATCTCCATCAACATCTTCACCAGCACCATCTCCTCTCAAAACCCTAGTTCATCTCTTGTATCCAATCTTGTATCAAATCCACAAATTGGTACATGTGGGTTGCTAGTAGTGTTGATTACTGCTTGTAGTTGATGCTAATTGGTTTACATGGTGGAAGATCATATGTTCAGATCCTTAATGCATATTAATACTCCTCTGATCATGAACATGAATATGCTTTGTGAGTAGTTACGTTTGTTCCTGAGGACATGGGTGAAGTCTTGCTATTAGTAGTCATGTGAATTTGGTATTCGTTCGATATTTTGATGAGATGTATGTTGTCTCTCCTCTAGTGGTGTTATGTGAACGTCGACTACATGACACTTCACCATTATTTGGGCCTAGAGGAAGGCATTGGGAAGTAATAAGTAGATGATGGGTTGCTAGAGTGACAGAAGCTTAAACCCTAGTTTATGCGTTGCTTCGTTAGGGGCTGATTTGGATCCACTAGTTTCATGCTATGGTTAGGTTTACCTTAATACTTCTTTTGTAGTTGAGGATGCTTGCAATAGGGGTTAATCATAAGTGGGATGCTTGTCCAAGAAAGGGCAGTACCCAAGCACCGGTCCACCGACATATCAAATTATCAAAGTACCGAACGCGAATCATATGAGCGTGATGAAAACTAGCTTGACGATAATTCCCATGTGTCCTCAGGACCGCTTTTCTCATTATAAGAAATTGTCCAGGCTTGTCCTTTGCTACAAAAAAGGATTGGGCCACCTTGCGGCACCATATTTACTTTCATTGCTTGTTACCCGTTACAAATTATCTTATCACAAAACTATTTGTTACCTACAATTTCAGTGCTTGCAGAGAATACCTTACTGAAAACTGCTTGTCATTTCCTTCTGCTCCTCGTTGGGTTCGACGCTCTTACTTATCAAAAGGACTACGATAGATCCCCTATATACTTGTGGGTCATCAGCCCTACGTCCACGGGGGGGGGGGGGGGGGGGGCTTGAGCTGAGGAAGGGGAAGGAGGCCAGATGGGCTGGGCCAGCTATAGTGCTAGCTGGGGCAAAGTGCACAATAACACTTTGCCCTTTTCCTTTCCTTTTTCCTTTCTATTTTACTTTTATTCTTTTTTTTTGCATAGCTTTTATGTATTATTTGACTTTTGTTGAACATGAAATTTGTTATATAATTATAGGGCAATATTTTTAGTTGGTACAATTAATTGCAAATTATTTTGAATAGAATACATATTTATTTAAATTGAAAAGTCCCGTACAATTGCTACTGGAGTAGTTTTAAAATGTTTAGGGGCAATTTAAATTGTTGAAACATGTGGATTCTTTCATGAAAATACATTGTGAATATTTGCAACCCAGCCTACTTTTATTTTACCTTTTGAAAAATTTAATTATTCAACTTGCATTTTAAATTTTAATTTGAATTGGTTTTCAACTAAGAGGTAATTTAGCTTAACCAAGGAGGTGACATGGCATCATTACTTAGAGTTTATTATAGCTTAATTAGAGGGGGGTCACAAATCTCCTCCATTAAAAGAAATCTCGTCCCGAGATTTAAGAGGTGGAGTTAGGGGGAAGAATTGGTTGCGAAATTCTAACGAGTCTTCTTGGTCTTGGTTGCTCTTCTCAAAGAGGTTAATTCTTTTCGTTGATGTCTTCATCTCACTGCATCAAGGGATCTTAATGAAGTTGTCATTCTTTCTTAAGAATCTCCATCGTACTTACGAATAGGACAAGAGGGGGAAACTTTATAAAGATGGGTGTCTGGAAGGTGGCATCCGGTAATTATCTTAGGGAATGATTGTAAGGTATTTCCCGAATTGGAACTTAGGAATTATATCGAGAGCAACGTAATAAGCTGAAAGAAGTTCCAAACAGATAGGCAATAATTTAATGCCCAACCTAGGTTGTGAATGGGGTTCAGATCAATGAGAATAAGTATTGCGTCTGATATTGGAACAAAACATTGTAAGGAAATTGGCTCATGAATTACATACAAAGCCAAGTGCAAAGGATACTTCAGAATCAAAGTTGTACAGGAGAGTGAGGTTTTGATCATGTGGAACTATGGTGAGTGTGGAGTACAAGTGGGAAGGGTGGTGACCTCTTGCACGGTCATGATAGCCAGTCATGTCAGAGGATAGTTTGTCAGCTATGTTGGCAACAACGTCGGTACCAGGGGCGGGGGACGAAGAGAACCGTTTTCCTGCTCGTTCAAACGAGCTGGAGTAATAGGCAAAGTTCTCGTGCACCCGTGGTTACTGGAATATCGTCAACAATAGTAACAGGGTCTTACTAACAGAGTTGTACACCGAGGTGTTTTCATAAGCAGGGAATTAATACTGCTTAGATCTTATAAATCATAAGAGAGGATAAACAAACCAATGGAAAGAAAAATGTGATTATACACAAGTATTAGAGTATAAATTTTCCAAGGACAAGCAGAGCATGCTACACATGATAGGACTCCAAGTATGTAACCCTTTAGACAAGGGGCATGGAATTTGGATGTTTTCCCATACAACGGTGTTTGGATAATTGATAAAGAAAAAATTGGCATTGTGCTTCCAATGTTCTTGTTGATGATCGGAGTACCATAGACATGCTTCGGGATAGCATTGAGATGGTCATCAGGTAAAGGTCGGACTTTGGATACCCAAAGGATCCATCAGGAACAACTTATAAAATAAGTCATACAATTTCCTCATGGCAGAACGGCTAATATTGCTAAACAAGATACTATATGGCAATAGATCCTTTGTCCAGGTGTGCTAGACATGACATCACCTTACCGGGTTACATAAAGATCAAAGTTATATTTTTTGGAGAATGCTCCAACTATCATGTCTAACCGAGATTCAGATCTGATTACTGTCGGGATACCTCCGACTCAGGATGCTTGAGAAGAAAAGGGTGCAACACAAATTGAAGCAAAGACGTTGCAAGATTCTCAGGAAAGGTAATATTGAAGCAAGCTCCAAAACAAGAGTTCATCATTAACCATGGAGGAGATGAGGAGTGTGGCTGATGGGCACCGGCGACAACTCATCGAGATTTCCAAAAAGATGGATTTCCACGATTATGTGAACAAGGTAATAGCATTGGGCATACCAAAGTATATAATGAAGTATGTTCGAGGAGAACATCCACAATCAAAAGTTGATCGAAAGTGCACCTGGAATTATGGACTAAGTTGCACGATCAATGTTAGAATGATGATTCAATAACCAATAGACTTAGAATGAAACAATCGACGATTAACTTCAAAGCAATAGGGTTGCTAGAAGTTTTGAAATTACACATCACAGTCCATTTGTCGGTATTCCGGTTAGAAACAACACGGTGACCAAGAAAAGAATGGTGGTGGCGATAAGTATCACTTATATCAAGAATTCTTAAGAGGTGGTGAAATTCCCACGACATCCTTGACATAAAAGATGGTAATACTCCAAGGTAGAACGTAAAATAATTGGATAGTAAAGCACTCCATAACATGATCTAGTTTGCGTCGAAAGGAAGGCAAGGCTGTTGTCGATGATAACACAAAATCATCGAGGGAAAAGGATAGTATTTCTCATCATGAATACAATTGACGTATTGGAAGAAATCAAAATGTTGAAGACGATCATGACACATTTTATCGAGAGGTTTCATGAAGATGTAATTGATAAGTGAGATGACCAAAGCAGACGGAATGGAGAATCTAAAGGTCATTGTAACCATAGATAAGATGCAATCTCATAATCAGAGTTACCTTTCAAGATGAACAATACAATGTAGAAAGCTCCACGTACGCTTAGTGCATTGTCGAAATTGTATTCTGGGGATGAAGGACTAGATAGCATGGTCAAGCTTTTAGCATGACGATGATGACGTAGCCAATCGGCTGGAATGATGTGATTGAGTACAAACTCATAGGCAATGAGGACTATTAAGAGTTATTGAATCACAGTGCAGACTCGATTCACTTAGAGGTGTTCTTGAGCGACAAACAACTCAGAACCATTGGAATGACCTAAACGGTAAGAAGTATTATTCCAGCAAGAGTTCATAAGAGGTAGTGTGATGGCACGATATCCTCAAGATACGAGAGGGTGATACTCGAAGGTGGATCGGAATAGAGGTTGTACTGATGTATTTTTCTACAAGAGACAACTGCTTCTAACTTGCCAGACAAATGGAATCAAAGGAGAGCATCATGGTTCAAACCATGATTGCAAATGAATGAATCATAGATACCAGATGAACTTATAACCAGGGATAATTAATTTTTTACGAGAAGCTTCCGTTGTAAGATCTACATCGTGGTCATGGGCATGAATGCAAAGGCTCAAGGTCGGCTCCCACTTCTTCAATGCATAACCTTTCATACGCTTCTCGGTTATAAATTTTTGAGTCTAAAAGTTTATCTGGTGAAATAACAGACGAGTATGAACAGTGAAAACCTTCGGATTCACATAGTTGGCAAAAGCATAGATTCTACCCATCGGGGCATTTTGTGAACCTATACAACACATTTATAGAAGCAACATATATTAGCTCGAAAGCAAAGGGGTGGCAACACAGAGTAGATGATACAATTCCGTAGAGGCATTTGAATCAGGGGAAATTCATCAATCATATAGAACACGAAGGATATGTAGGTAGTAATCTACCAAAAGATCTGGTGGTCTACAATGAATCTAGTGTGAGTATCGATACTCAACCAGAAGAAGAAAGAATGCAAAGAGATCAGATTATAGAAACATCTAAACCGACTTAGATGGGCAATCAATCAAGGTTTGATTTGCTGAGAACTGGCTCATGTCTGAAATGATGTCTGAGCCAGAAAGACGAGTTATAGGTTTGATCGATGATTACGAGTACTCACAGACATTTTGAATCATTAGGCTTAACATATTAATACTAAGGGATGCCAATGAAGATTGTTAAACATATGGAGTTAACCACAAGAGCAGTCGGGCAAGAAGAATCGCAAAAGCAGTAGGCTGCAAAGGATTCTTGGAAGATCGGATAGCATTTGGAAGTATTTGGTGAGACATGTGAACAACTGGGGGTGAACAAATCACCGGTAAGTGTGAGGAATTATTCGTGGTGTATTCATACAGAAAGGAGATGCAAGGCAGTTTTCACCAAAGATTTTCGAAATATCGGAGATTATCTCAGGGTATCTTGTAATAACGACAGCTACTGGAACGAATGTACGAATGACAAGTGTATGAAGTTATCCATAAGGATTTATCGGTGGCAGGGAATTGCAAATGTGGTAGGCACAACAGTCTCCGGAAAACATCGAAGAGTGCTTCGGAATGTCATCATATATCAAGGGACGACCTGGAATGAGTGGCTCTTTAGAATGATGGTGTTGCGTGATCCTAGAGTTAAAGTTAGTAAAAAATTAACTCGAAGAGAAGAGTGATCAGAATCCCAGAGTAAAGGAGCAAAATAAAAGATCCTAATCCCACCCATAGGTGATGTGGGCCCGTAAGCCACACAACACAGTGAGTAAAATAGTTTTTCTTTCAAGTCTAGACTCAACTTCAACCAAGAAGTGTGGAAGGGGTTCATATAGGCAATCATCTCTGATACCAACTTGTGATGCCCCCGATTCAATCGTCCACTAATCATACACGCAACATGCACAATCAAGATCAAAGACTCACGGGAAGATATCACAACACAACTCTACAACACAAAGGATATACTTATATCTTCACATTACAAACCATGGGCCACGAGGACCCGAATACATAAGTCAACAAGAAAATATTATCTGAGTACAGACATAGTTAGACAAGTTTTGCCTTAAGAAGGCTGATAAAAACAGCACCACTACATCAAAAGGCGCATCCACCTGCATGGGACCTCTGGAGTACTCCTGGACGTCGGTCTCCACATAGTAGACTTCGCCAGGGTAACCTACATCCGCGGTGCTATCTTCTCTTGCAGCAACCGGGTCAAAAGAAAAGGGGTAGCAAAGCAACTGTGAGTACTCATCCAAAGTACTCGCAAAACTTACATCAGATCTACACTACATATGCATCGGTATCAATAAAAGGGTTAGTATCTATGGACTAAATTGCGGAATGCTAGAATAAGGGGAAGAAACTAATCCTATCGAAGACTACGTCTTCTGGCAGCCACCATCTTGAACCAGTAGAAGAGAGTAGCTTATCTGGTATCATGTATCAATGTATATCAATAATCCTACCGGGAGATCATCTCCTCGTCTCCCTGTGAGAGAGCGACCACCGGGTTGTATCTATCACATATCTGGGTGTGTTTTATCAAGTACCCGGCTTTAGTTGTAAGAGTCAGAATACAACTCCAAGTCGTCCTGTTATCATGGAGACGTCTATTCGAATATATTACTTCCCTGCATGGGTGCACCACATTACCCGATATGCTCAATCACCTCTGGCCGGACACACTTTCCTGGGTAATACCCAGCCTTGGAATATCAACATATCGCAGTACTATGTAGGCTCTCCAGAGAAGTCAGCACACTGGTCTACATCCTAAGCGCTTATGGGTCTTGGTCCCATCGCCCTTTGCACTCCCGCAGGTTGCCTAGATGGTCCGGCCCAGTCCTAGCTACCTCTATATTCAAAGCAGGTGCTTACGCGGACCACTAGCTGCGTGCCACTCATTTGTGATGTCTGAAAAGCTTTTGAGAGAAATCTTACAACGCCAAGTGCCCATAACTCATGTCGTGTGGCAGTTAGTGCGAAAAGGCCAGCGGCCAGCTCAGATGAAATACCCAATCTTGTTAAGCATGTTATGATGAAGTAACCGCAGACACTGACCAGGGATCTGCCCACCTCTCTCCTAGGTGGTCTCAACCTGCCATGTTGCTCCGCCATAAAGAATCACTCAGGGGTTCATCAAGAAAAATGTGCTTTCAACGCCAAGTCCGTGAATCACTTGCGGGTACTCTACAAGCCGCGACTTTAATCATAACATGTACCATGTATAGTATGTATATGTATATATCTATGATCACCACCCGAAGGGATCACGGCTCGATAGTATAGCTTGGCAGATGGACAAGAATGTAGGGCCACTGATGGAATACTAGCATATATATACTAAGCATATATGATAACAGGTAAGTATCAACAGTAGTTGCAAGGACAGGCTATGCAGAGTATAGGATCAACGGTGAGGTAGTAATAGTAACACTACTCTAGTGCAAGTAGTAGAGGGAAAGAATAGGCAGTATCGGAATGATCAAGGGGGTTTTGCTTGCCTAGAAGCTCTGCCGAGAACGAAGGTTCGTCGACGTCGTAGTCGTACTGGGCTCACCGGCAATCTTGGGGTCTACCGATAGAATAGGGAAGAGGGGAAAATAGATAAATAACGGATCAAACAGTTGCAGCACAATGCATGTCATTGTAGTATGTGATGATGATATGCTCTAACGCATCCCCAGGCATTTTAAAAGAAGGAAAACATCTAGAAATGTTTTCCCAGCTCTAGGTGTTCGGTATATTGATCCCGGAGTAAAATGCCAATGTTTGCTATGTTAGAGGGGTGCGGCAGGTATGTCGATAGTATAATCAGATTCGTTATACTTTTCTAAGCAACTTTCACATGTAAAGTTTTTTAATCCGAGTTACGACTTATTTTATATGATTTTTCAAAATTTTAAATGATTTTCCTGAATTTTTGGATTTAATTTATTTCGAAATTATATTAAATATAAATTATAAGTGTACACAGAGAAGTGTACACAACAGTGGGCATGGGAGGCTGACAGGTGGAGGTAGCCTACTACGTTAGTAGGTCAATAGTTGACCAGTTAGGGGGCCCACCTGCCATTTATTGGGGCCAGCCTAGTCAACAGGTTGACTGGTCAATCTGACCAGTGGGTCCCATGTGTCAGTGTAACAATCTAATTAAAAGATTTTATTAATTTTAGATAAACTAACTAACTGGTGGGCTCAACTTGTAAAACAAACACTAACTAACAGGGTTTAATTTAATCCAAGATTAATTAGTCACCGAGGGGGCCCACGCGTCAGTGATACAGGGGATGGGTTAGTGGCCTGGGACTGATATGTCTCCGTTGTATCTACAATTTTTGATTGTTTCATGCCAATATTATATAACTTTTACATACTTTTGGCAACATTTTATTTTATTTTTTGGGACTAACATATTGATCTAGTGCTAAGTGCCAGTTCCTGTTTTTTGCATGTTTTTTGTTTCGCAGAATATCCATATCAAACGAAGTCCAAATGCAATAAAATTCTACTGAGAATTATTTTATAATATATGTGATTTTTGGGAGGTGGAATTGATACGTCTCCAACGTATCTATAATTTTTGATTGTTCCATGCTATTATATTACCCGTTTTGGATGTTTATGGGCTTTACTCTACACTTTTATATCATTTTTGGGACTAACCTACTAACCGGAGGCCTAGCCCAAATTGCTGTTTTTTGTGCCTATTTCAGTGTTTCAAAGAAAAGGAATATCAAACGGAGTCCAAACGGAATGAAACCTTCGGGAGCGATCTTTTTGGAACAAACGCAATCCAGGAGGCTTGGAGTGGACGTCAAGAAGCAGCCGAGGCGGCCACGAGGCAGGAGGGCGCGCCCTAGGGGCTGGGCGCACCCCCACCCTCGTGGGCCCCTCGTGGCTCCCTTGACCAACCTCCTTCGCCTATATATACCTCCATACCCTGAAAACATCCAGGAGCACCACGAAACCCTATTTCCACCGCCGCAACCTTCTGTACCCGCGAGATCCCATCTTGGAGCCTTTTCCGGTGCTCCGCCGGAGGGGGAGTCGATCACGGAGGGCTTCTACATCATCGTCAAGGCCTCTCCGATGAGTTATGAGTAGTTTACCACAGACCTTCGGGTCCATAGTTATTATCTAGATGGCTTCTTCTCTCTCTTTGAATCTCAATACAAAGTTCTCCTCAATCTTCTTGGAGATCTATTCGATGTAACTCTTTTTGCAGTGTGTTTGTCGAGATCCGATGAATTGTGGGTTTATGATCAAGTTTATCTATGAGAAATATTTGAATCTCCTCTGAATTATTTTATGTGTGATTGGTTATCTTTGCAAGTCTCTTAGAATTATCAGTTTGGTTTGGCCTACTACATTGATCTTTCTTGCAATGGGAGAAGTGCTTAGCTTTGGGTTCAATCTTGCGGTGTCCTTTCCCAGTGACAGCAGGGGCAGCAAGGCACGTATTGTATTGTTGCCATCGAGGATAAAAAGATGGGGTTTATATCATATTGCTTTAGTTTATCCCTCTACATCATGTCCTCTTGCCTAATGCGTTACTCTGTTCTTATGAACTTAATACTCTAGATGCATGCTGGATAGCGGTCGATGTGTGGAGTAATAGTAGTAGATGCAGGCAGGAGTCGGTCTACTTGTCGCGGACGTGATGCCTATATACATGATCATGCCTAGATAATCTCATAACTATGCACTTTTCTATCAATTGCTCGACAGTAATTTGTTTACCCACCGTAATACTTATGCTATCTTGAGAGAAGCCACAAGTGAAACCTATGGCCCCGGGTCTATTTTCCATCATATAAGTTTCTGATCTACTTTATTTTGCAATCTTTACTTTTCAATCTATATCATAAAAATACCAAAAATATTTATCTTATCTTTTTATCTCTATCAGATCTCACTTTTGCAAGTGGCCGTGAAGGGATTGACAACCCCTTTATCGTGTTGGTTACGAGGTTCTTGTTTGTTTGTGTAGGTACGAGGGACTCGTGTGGAGCCTCCTACTGGATTGATACCTTGGTTCTCAAAAACTGAGGTAAATACTTATGCTACTTTGCTACATCACCCTTTCCTCTTCAAGGGAAAACCAACGTAGTGCTCAAGAGGTAGCAGGAATCAACACAAAAGGAGGCCCACAGCCCCCACGAGACACCATGGTGCGCCCCAGGGCCCATGCACATAGTGGTGGGTTGTGGTCACCTCGTAAGGTGGTTTCTTCTCTCCTTCGGGCGCAAGGAAGCTTATATCCGGGGGGAAATCGTGTTAAAATCTTAGCGCAATGGGAGTTACGGATCTTCGGATATTTAAGAAATGGTTTTCGGCCAGATCGGAGGAACGCGAAACAAAAGATAGCAGAGAGAGATCCAATCTCGTAGGGGCTCTCGCCCCTCCGCCGCCATGGAGGCCATGGACCAGAGGGGAAACCCTCCTCCCATCTAGGGGGGAGGCCAAGGAAGAAGAAGAAGGAGGGAGGCTCTCTCCCCCCTCTCTCCCGATGGCGCCAGAGTGCCGCCGGGGCTAGGATTGTGATGACAATCACATCAACAGCCATGCTACCGTCAACACCAACTATCTCCCCCTCTATGCAGCGGTGTAACACCTCTTTTCCCTGCTGTAATCTTTACTTAAACATGGTGCTCAACACTATATATTATTTCCCATTGATATGTGGTCATGTATGATGTTTGAGTAGATCCATTTTGACCTATGGGTTGATAGATGATCATGATTGGTTCGAGTTGTATATTTTATTTGGTGCTATGCTATCCTATGGTGCCCTTCGTGTCGCGCAAACGTGAGGGATCCCTGTTGTAGGGTGTTGCAATACGCTCATGATTCTTTTATGGTGGGTGATGACTCACAAGTATAGGGGATCTATCGTAGTCCTTTTGATAAGTAAGAGTGTCGAACTCAACGAGGAGCAGAAGGAAATGATAAGTGGTTTTCAGTAAGGTTTTCTCTGCAAGCACTGAAATAGTAGGTGATAGATAGTTTTGTGATAAGATAAATAGTAACGAGCAAAAAGTAAATAAAGTAAATAAAGTGCAACAAGGTGGACCAATCCTTTATGTAGAAAAGGATAAGCCTGGACAAATTCTAATAATGAAGAAGGAGCTCCCGAGGACACAGTGGGAATTATCGTCAAGCTAGTTTTCATCACATTCATAGGATTCGCGTTCGGTACTTTGATAATTTGATATGTGGGTGAACCGGCACTTGGGTACTGCCCTAACATGGACAAGCATCCCACTTATGATTAACCCCTATTGCAAGCATCCGCAACTACAAAAAGTAGTATTAAGGTAAACCTAACCACATCATTAAACATATGGGTCCATATCAACCCCTAACGAAGCAACGCATAAACTAGGGTTTAAGCTTCTATCACTCTAGCATCCCATCATCTACTTATTACTTACCTATGCCTTCCTCTAGGCCCAAATAATGGTGAAGTGTCATGTAGTCGACGTTCACATAACACCACTAGAGGAGAGGCAACATACATCTCATCAAAATATTAAACGAATACCAAATTCACATGACTACTAATAGCAAGACTTCACCCATGTCCTCAGGAACAAACGTAACTACTCACAAAGCATATTCATGTTCATAATCAGAGGGGTAATAATATGCATAAAGGATCTGAACATATGATCTTTTACCAAGTAAACCAAATAGCATCAACTACAAGGAGCAATCAACACTACTAGCAACCCACATGTACCAATTCGTGGTTTTGATACAAGATTGGATACAAGAGATGAACTAGGGTTTTGAGATGAGATGGTGCTGGTGAAGATGTTGATGGAGATTGACCCCCTCCCGATGAGAGGATCGTTGGTGATGACGTCGGTGATGATTTCCCCCTCCCGGAGGGAAGTGTCCCCGGCAGAACAGCTCCGCCAGAGCCCTAGATTGATTCCGCCAAGGTTCCGCCTCGTGGCGGCGGAGTTTCATCCCGTAAGCTTGCCCACGATTTTTTCCAGCTGAAAACCCTTCGTATAGCAGAAGATGGCAGCCGGAAGCCCACCAAGGGGCCCAGGAGATAGGGGGCGCGCCCTATGGGGGGGGCGCCCCCCTGTCTCCTGGACAGGGTGTGGGCCCCCTGGCCTATTTCTTTTGCCCAAAAATTCTTATTAAATCTGAAAAGTTGTTTCATGGAGTCTCAGGTCTTTTGGAGTTGTGCAGAATAGGATTCCAACGTTTGCTCCTTTTCCAGCCAGAATTCCAACTGCCGGCATTCCCCCTTTTCATGGTAAACCTTGTAAAATAAGGGAGAATAGCCATAAGTATGGAGATATAATGTGTAATAACAGCCCATAATGCAATAAATATTGACATACAAGCATGATGCAAAATGGACGTATCAACTCCCCCAAGCTTAGACCTCGCTTGTCCTCAAGCGGAAGCCGAAATCGAAAAATATGTCGACATGTTTAGAGATAGAGGTGTCAATAAAAATAAAATACGGACATGAGGGCATCATGATCATTCTAATAACAGCAACATATATGGATTTTGTCATGTGATTTCCTATATTCAAGTAATAAGCAATTCACAATGTCAAGTATGGTTCAAAAACTTCTTTGGGAACTAACAAACTATAATCTCAGTCATTGAAGCAGTTGCAATTTATCGTAACATCAGAAAGAGTCAATAATAGAGCTTTTCAGCAAGCTCACATACTCAACTATCTTGTAGTCCCCTATAATTGTTAACACTCACGCAATACTTGTGGTTATAGAGTTTCAGCCGGACACTTAGAAAGATAGGGGCTTATTGTGTTGCCTCCCAACGTATTCACCTTTAGGTGATGTCAACAATAATATCCTATGCCAACATACATCCAATTGGATATATGCATCATGATCTTTCAAACACGAGGAGCTTGCCAAAGGACAAAATGAAAAAGGGAAGGGTGAGGATCACCTTGACTCAAGCGTAAAGTGAAACATAAAATAAAAGATAGGGCCTTCGCAGAGGGAAGTAGAGGTTGTCATGTGCGTTTAGGGTTAATGCACGAAATCTTAATGCAAAAGAACGTCACTTTATATTGCCCCTTGTATGTGGACCTTTATTATGCAATCCGTCGCTTTTATTACTTCCACAACAAGTTCGTACAAAGCTTATTTTCTCTGCACTAATAAGTCATACATATTTTAGAGAGCAATTTTTATTGCTTGCACCGATGACAACTTACTTGAAGGATCTTACTCAATCCATAGGTAGGTATGGTGGACTCTCATGGCAAAACTGGGTTTAAGGGTATTTGGAAGCACAAGTAGTATCTCTACTTGGTGCAAGGAATTTGGCTAGCATGAGGGGGAAAGGCAAGCTCAACATGTTTGGAAAGTCAATGACAATATACTTTAACTGAGATGTCGGAAAACATAAACCATTACGCTGTCTTCCTTGTCCAACGTCAACTCTTTTAGCATGTCATACTTAATGAGTGCTTCAGAATCATAAAAGATGTCCAAGATAATATATTTATATGTGAACCCCTCTTTCCTTATCACTTCCTATTAATTGCAATGATGACCAAGGCTACGTTCATCAACTCTCAACAATTTTTATGCCTCATACTTTCTATGTGTGAAGTTATCACTATCCATAAGATCAATATGAACTCTTTTGTTCTTTCTACTTTTTCAGGATCATAGCAACATAGCAAATCCCTTGACTCAACACTAATCTTTATTATAGATAGCACACGGACTCGATTACAAAAAGAGATCAAAAAGCAATACTCAAAACTACTTGATATCAAAACTTCAACTACTGATAGATCAAGATACTACTAAAAGGATCGAACTAAATAAGACGGTAAAGATAGGAGTGTGATGGTGATACGATACCGGGGCACCTCCCCCAAGCTTGGCAGTTGCCAAGGGGAGTGCCTGTACCCATGTGATTATTTCTTCGGAGGTGATGGAGTAGGAGTTGTTGCACTTCTCTTCTCTAGCTTACATCTGAGGCTAAAATTTTCCTCTCTCAGATCCTCATTCTCGAGCTCAAGTTTCATTATCTTTTTGCATAGTGTTGCCTCGCTATCCTGCAAAAAACGTGGTGGGATAGATTGGACCTTAGGGAGGCTTGACTTCTTGAACTCCACATGCATATCACCAGGTTGAGGCAGTGGATCGCCCTCTTCATTAGAGCTTGTCTCCTCCTTCCTCTCTAGATCATAGTCTTCTTCTTCCTCTGTAATCCAGCCATAATGTTCCACATCCCCATATACTTTTGGGTTTGCAATATAGTCAGCCATGTAGCTCTCTCCCTCCGAATCTTGGGATGAAATCTTGTTCCAAATCTGCAACAGGAACAGCTCGAAACGAAAACAGAGGATATTTGCGTGATACGGTGGTTGTCGGTGTCAAAACTGGCGGATCTCGGGTAGGGGGTCCCGAACTGTGCGTCTAGGCGGATGGTAACAGGAGACAAGGGACACGATGTTTTTACCCAGGTTTGGGCCCTCTCGATGGAGGTAAAACCCTACTCCTGCTTGATTGATATTGATGATATGGGTAGTACAAGAGTAGATCTACCACGAGATCAAGGAGGCTAAACCCTATAAGCTAGCCTATGGTATGATTGTTGTAATGGTTGTTGTGTCCTACGGACTAAAACCCTCCGGTTTATATAGACACCGGAGAGGGCTAGGGTTACACAGAGTCGGTTACAATGGTAGGAGATCTACATATCCGTATCACCAAGCTTGCCTTCCACGCCAAGGAAAGTCCCATCCGGACACAGGACGGAGTCTTCAATCTTGTATCTTCGTAGTCTTGGAGTCCGGCGGACGATGATAGTCCGGCTGTCCGGACACCCCCTAGTCCAGGACTCCCTCAGTAGCCCCTGAACCTGGCTTCAATGACGATGAATCCGGCGCGCATAATGTTCGGCATTGCAAGGCGGGTTCCTTCTCCGAATAATCCATAGAAGATTGTGAACACCAGGATAGTGTCCGGCTCTGCAAAATAAATTCCACACTCCACCGTAGAGAGAATATTATGTACACAAGTTCAATCTGCTGACGTATCTTGTAGCGTGACGTCATGCCACTACCAAGCCTTTACTTGAATCGTTTTTTATTATACCACCTCAGCGCGTTTAGCGAAGCGGTTTCCTTGGCACGTCTTGTCGAAGCAGAGATCGTGTTCCCCTTCTTCCGGGATCCTCATCAATATGGACGTGGGTAACCCAACCGTGCCCGCCGGCACGCCCCCTCTATCGAAGGCGAGTCCCGAATGGTCACGGAGACGGCTCTTGGTATTATCCCTCTTTATAATAGGACCAAGGCTCGTTTCTTTTCTTCAATCCTCTATCGAATCTTCTCCTCGCTCCAAGTTCCAACACCCAGAGCCCCAGATTCATGTGCTTCGGACCTTCAACAATGCCCGGTTCCGACCTTCAGGGCCGGTGGATGCCCTCCGTCACGGAGGAGGACGTGCTAAAGCTGCAAGAGGCCAAGTACCTGTCTTATGAGATTGCACACAGGCTACCCGCCGAAGGGCAGGCCATACCCACCCCGAGCCCGGCGAGTATGTCGTCTTTGTATCCCACCTCCGTCGGGGTTTAGGCTTCCCGACGGATCCTTTCGTGAGAGGGCTCATGTTCTACTACGGGCTGGATTTCCATGACTTGGCTCCGGAGTCCATCCTCCATATTTCCGCATTTCTTGTCGTCTGCGAAGCCTTCCTCCGCGTCACCCCCCACTTCGGCCTGTGGCTGAAGACCTTCAATGTGGAGCCGAAGATGATTGGGGGGCGTCAAGCAAAGTGCGGCGGGGCGGCCATAAGCAGGAGGGCCGATGCCCCGTGGCCCGAGGGCTGCTTCCAAGAGGAGCTCGGCTTGTGGCAGCAGGAGTGGTTCTATATCACCGCTCCGAAGGGCAGCAGGCAGAAGCCGCCGCCCATATTCCGCTCGGGACCTCCTCGACGGTTGATGTCGTGGGTCAACCAAGGGCTCAACTGGGGGCCGTCAAAAGACGTACCCCTATTGCAGGGCCGGATTCGAGACCTCCAGGAGAGGGAGATCGATCTGGTCGTGGTGATGCAGGTTATGCTAATTAGGCGTCTCCTGCCCTACAAACGCCGTCCTCTCCGGCTATGGGAGTTCAATCCGGAGGGACCACAGATTCTCCAACACTTTATGGGTACGACACCCATGGAGATGTACAAATTGTTCTTCGGACCACAAGCGGCATGTCCGGAATTGACCGAGGATGCCGGCCTAAGCTGCAATCGCCCGGATACTCCAGTAAGTAGCCCAGTGTTCGGACGTACCATTTGTTTGCTTGTCTACAATTCGCCTTTTAACCCGTTATCCTGCAACAGGAGTGGATAGCGGAAGCAAAGCTGATACGGTGTCCGGCCCCCCTCCCAGAGACCGCGCCGGATCCCATGCTGGTCAGGATGTTGGAGGTTGCGCCTTTAGAAGAAGGCGAAGGGGAAAATAGAGGAGCTACCGCCTCGCCCAAGGGGGTGCTTGAAGAAGGGGGGATCGAGAATCCCTCCCTCCAGGGGGAGAAGAGGACCGCCTCCAAAGACCCGGAGGCCAAAGCCCCTAAGCGGGGGAAGAAATCTTCACCAGAGGGTCCTGCGTCCGGGGAGGTCCCGGCTGCACAGTCTTCTCTAAAGAATCAGCCCTCCAGCGAGCCGTGAGTAGAAAAGGGGGAGTTCATTAATAAGAAACATCCCTATTTGTGCTTCTGAGGATAACCGAAATTTTTACCTTGTAGTTCGGATCTGCGACCTTCTCAGATGAGCTCGTCTTCGGGGGATCTTCGTCCGGAGATGATGGAGAGCGAGACGCCTCCGTCTGCTACGCCGTCGGATAGGGCGGACGAGCCTGAAGTGTCGTCACGGAGGGTATCCCCGAGCCCGGCAGAGCCGAAGAGTTCGGCGCCGACTAGTGTTCGACCGGGGGAGCTGAAGGATCTGCTTGAGAGGGCGTCCATCTCAGAAGATCACCGTGCATTGATGAGTACGGTGATTACAAGGATTTCGTCCGCCGAAAGCGGATTGCATAATGCCATCAGGAGTTTGCTGGCGGGGTTTGAGGTATGTAAAAATGACACCCCTTTTTGACAGTTTTACACATAAAGTGCGCCCTGTATAGATAGTAGCCCCTGAGACTCGATAGGTTGTCGAAAGCGACAGCGTGCCGAGGATCAAAATCGTAGGTATTGAGTGTCGCCTTTCCTATGCAGGTGGCGAATAGTCCGGGGGCTAGCCGGACTGATGGAGTTGCTGAATTAATGTGGCAACTCGATGTTGCGGATGCGGACATCGCGCTAGTCAACAAGCGACTTGACGAGTCGCAAGGTAAATTGTGTCTCTGCAGTCACTTATTAAGGGAGCAAAAGCCCACCTCTTACAATGCTTATGTTTGACACAGATGGTGCTGCTGCTGTGGAGAGCCTTCGGGCAGAACTTGCTCAAGCCAAGGAGCAACCCAGAAGGAGTGATGCGGCTGCCTCAAGGGCGGCCGAGGAGTTAGAAGCCGAAAGGGCTGCACACTGCCGAAGCAGGGAAGAGATGGCCGAATTGGCCGTAAAATTGAAGGATGCTACCGACCGCAATGAGGCTCTTGAAAAGGAGCGCCTATCGGAGCGAAAAGACCTGGGGAAGGCCACCGCCGAAGCCAAGGATGCCCGTTCTGCAATGCGGGCTATAAAGGAGGAGCTGCGTCAGGCCGAAGACATTGTGGCTGGCAAGCCTTTTCTGCTACGCCGCAGGTTTACGGATCCAAAGTATGCCCAGCTTGGCCAGCTGTGGGGTCCGGAGGATCCATATATGGACTTAGCGGCGAGTGCGGCGGATGTCGTTGTGCACTTCCGAAGTCAGAAGGATCACAAGACGGAAGAGCTATTTTGGTCTCAATTCCATAGTCCGGATCGTTCACTTCCGCTGACCGATCGGTTGGCCGAATGGGCTGAGCTGAATAGGTTGTCCGGACATGCCATGACGGATATCGTGACTTATGTCTGGCCGGAGAGGCCCAAGCCGACGAGCTATTTTGGCTTATTGCAGCAGTTTCTTGGGGCGGTGCCGCATATCAAGGTGATGAAGCGGTCGGCCTGCTTAGAGGGTGCGCGGATGGCCCTTGCCCGTGTGAAGACACATTGGACAGAGATGGATGCCACCGCTGTTGCAACCCAGGGTTCGGACGAAAGCCGGTTACCTGCCGAGCACTATTTTGGGGAAGTTATGCGTGGTTCTCGTGTAATAGAATCGTAGTGCTCGAAAAATGTCACGTTCGAATGAACGTTTTATTTTGTAAAGCCACGGTTATGATGTAATCACTTTTTATACTTGTGCGTTCAAGTATTGGAATATCTCCTATGCGGCCGTTTATGTATACATGTGTATAACCTGAAAGATGGCAGTCTTCGGCTTCAGCCCCCACGCACAAGGTGCGGGGGTGTTCGCAAAAAATAGCACATTTTGACACTTAATCCAACATCTCGGTCCTGTTAAGGAGGTGGTAGAGTAGCAAACGAGGCAACCGGACTATGATGCATTATCACTTTCACTTAGCCATTGAAGTTCGAGGGTGGGACTATGATATAGCCCCTGGGGGCACCGCGCTCTCCGAATTCGGGGCGCGTGTGTGCCTGACCGGGAAACGGTCCTTCGTCAAAGCGGAGGAATTCTAAACATTCCGGTGGTCGATCGAGTGGTTGACCAGTCTCTCGCTGTATCATGACAGTCAGTTTTCGGCTTTCTCTACTGAGGTGCTCACCCAGCCGAACTGGGGCACAATCGCAGTAGTTCTCCTGGTGCCGCGTTAGCCGATGATACGGAACGTAAGGCAGCAAAACACAGGAGCCAGGCAAACCCAACATTTGACCATAGACATGATTCGGAGCTGATGCATATAAGGCCTAACTCGAGACGCCGAACACTCCCTAAGGTGTTCGGTCTTTATAATAATGGGCAGAACAATGCCCTAAACCCCTAGTGTCCAGGTACGGGCGAGGTCTTCTGACGCGGCCGATGCCAAAATGTCAGTCTCCACTCTGGTTATAATGAAAAGCCAGGGGAGTATAGCAATAAAAGACAGTAAAAAAGGTTTACGCAGGGTCTTAATCTGAAAAGAATCCTTGCGACGGGTCCCTACTGCACGTCTGCGCCTGTGTCTCCGTTGTGCCGTTATCCTGGACGGGTATGCACGTTGTTCATCTGTAAAAAGAGAGGAACTTAGTTTGAAAGGAAATCGTGCGAAAAAGTGCATGAAAAATATTAATAAATGAATAAAGCGGAGTCTATATTAGCTCATTATTGCTTATACGCACAACCCCTTGTGAAGGGGTGTGCGGCTAGGGAGCCCCTAGCTTATTTATGCCGGACTCGTCTAGCCGTGTCCGGGGTCTTTGAATGACCCTCTTAATGAAATGATGCCACGTGGACCGGGCATTTTAAGTGTAAGAGACGCGTAATGTGGTATGGCGTTAAAGCGGACAAAAGCTTCACGTCCCAATAGTGCTTGATGGCTACTTTTGAATGGGGCGACATGAAAGATTAGTTTTTCGCATCGGAAGTTGTTTGGTGACCCGAACACAACTTCTAGTAATAGGGAGCCTGTGCACTTGGCGTAAGGGCCTGGCGTCACTCCTTTAAAGGAAGTGCGGCTATGTCGAATTGTAGTAAGGTCTATCCCCAACTTGCGGATTGTGTTCAGATATAGCAGGTTTAAATCGCTGCCGCCGTCCATCGGGACTTGTGTAAATTGTAGTCCGTCGATTATAGGATCCAATATCAGAGCAGTCCATCCTGCATTTCGAACACTTCTGGAATAATCCAGGTGGTCAAAAGTGATTGGTTTTGACATCCAATCTCGAGGTTCCGCTGGGGTGGACCGTGCGAGACCCATCTTAGCGGGTGCCGCATTGTTTTTCCGTATTATCACATGAAGTGAGTTTACTGCTTTGACTTCTTGTGGGAAAGTCTTTTGTTTTCCGGTGCCCTGCTGGTGGGGTTCGTCGTCGTCCTCGCTTGGTGCGTCAAGCCCCTTGTGTTCGGCGTTGAGTCGGCCGGACTATTTGAAAACCCAACAATCTCGGTGGGTGTGGTTTGCAGGCCTTCCGGAGGTACTGTGGATTTGACATATCCGATCCAAAATTTTGTTTAAGTTGGATAGCTCGTCACTGTTGTCCTTAAGAGGCAGTGTTTTGTTGTTTGGCCGTGAGCTTTTGAATCCGGCGTTGACCGCCGTGTTCTTTGGGTTTTTCTCTTTATTCTGGCGCTGATCTTTTCTGCGCCGTGATTTTCCGTTTCCATCTCTGATCTCGGATGTACTTGGGTCGCTGGTGCTGCATCTTGCTAGCCAGCTGTCTTCCCCCGCGCAAAAGCGGGTCATGAGGCTTGTTAGCGCGAACATTGTCCTCGGCTTCTCTTGGCCGAGGTGTCTGGCGAGCCATTCGTCTCGGACGTTGTGTTTGAAAGCTGCTAAGGCTTCGGCGTCCGGACAGTCGACTATTTGGTTCTTTTTAGTAAGGAACCTGTTCCAGAATTTGCGCACTGACTCTCCGGGCTGTTGAGTTATATGACTTAGATCGTCTGCATCTGGAGGGCGGACATAAGTCCCTTGAAAATTTGCTCTAAACGCGTCCTCAAGCTCTTCCCAACTTCCAACAGTGTTTTCTGGGAGGCTTTTGAGCCAGTGCCGAGCTGGCCCTTTGAGCTTGAGGGGTAGATATTTTATGGCGTGGAGGTCATCTCCTCTAGCCATGTGTATGTGTAGTATATAATCCTCTATCCAGACTCCCGGGTCTGTTGTTCCGTCATAAGCCTCTATGTTTATGGGTTTAAACCCTGCTGGGAATTCATGATCCAGCACCTCATTGGCGAAACATAGTGGGTGTGCGGTGCCCCTGTATTTGGGTGTACCGCTGTCTTCGAACACTTGGCATGTTGTGTTGCTTCCTGGGGCCCTCTGTTTTGGCCCGTAAATGGACCTGGCTGGGCCATCTGTTTTCCCAGGATCATGGGCCGGCTTGTGTGCGGCGCCGCTTATAGTTTTTGGCCTATCATCTGGCCGTCTATCCGGCCAGGCGGCCTCTTTGTTTTTTGACTGTGGGGGCTCTATGGCTTCCTCGTCGAATTCTGGCAGTAGCTTGCGCTTCGGGTAGCTCTTTGATTGATGGCCATTGCCGTATTTGTCTGCGGTTTTGAGCACTTTGCTCCACCTCATTCTGAGTATGTCTTCCGCTGTTTTGAGCTTCCGTTTTTCCTTCTTCAGACTTCTTGCAGTGGCGACGAGTCTTTTGCGAAGGATCTTATTCTCCGGTGGTGTGTCCGGCGTGAGGTCGTCTGGACTGTTGGTTTCGCCGGGCATTGATTGATTATCCGATTCGTCCTGTTCGGACGGTTGCTTGGCTGCATGTTCGTCGTCCACCGGTTTGCCCTGCTCTATTGCTGGGTCATTAGGAGCGCTATTGTTGTCGAGGCAGGACTTAGGGCGGCGTCTGCGTCGCTGTTTTGGTTGTTTATCAGTGGGATTATCTTTTGCCGCGCCCCGTTGGTCCTCGTTATCGCTTCCTTTTGGGGTATCCACCATATATACATCATGGGTTGGGGTGGCCTTCCAGTGCTCTGTGAGCGCTGGTTCTTGATCGTCTCCGGCATCGTCATCCATACCGTCGATGTCTTTGGAGTCGTAGTCTAGCATGTCGGTTAGATCATCGACAGTGGCTACAAAGTGGGTGGTGGGTGGGCTTTGAATTTCTTCGTCGTCCGCATCCCAACCATCCTGGCCATAATCCGGCCAGGGCTCTCCGGATAGCGAGAGATGCTTTAGCGAATTTAGGATGTCGCCAAAGGGTGAGTGCTGAAAGATGTCCGCAGCAGTGAACTCCATGATCGGCGCCCAATCGGATTCGATTGGCAGGGGCGCAGGAGGTTCGGGGTCCGGCAGGGAGTCCGGCACCTCGGAGTCACGAGTTTTATAGGGGACAACGTCAGTGTTCGGCTCCATCGCCGCGGATGTTGCAGCTCCCAAGGAGGTGTCCAGCCACTCGTCCTCGATCTACGCGATCGGCTCCGAACTATAGGTCGGAGCGGATTCATGTGCGGCCTCCAAGGTGTTGTCCGGCGGCAGAGTTAGATCATGTCCATCGTGACAGTGCGGCACGCACGGCTGCGGCTCGGATCCATCGAAGATCAAGTCTCCGCGGATATCCACCGTAAAGTTTAGGCTTCCAAATCTGTCCTGACGGCCAGGGGCGTAGCTTTCGATCTGCTCCAGATGGCCAAGTGAATTAGCCCGCAGTGCAAAGCCACCAAATACGAAGATCTGTCCGGGGAGAAAAGTCTCACCCTGGACGGCGTTGTTGTTGATTGAAGAAGCCATCGAGCCTATCGATGACGACACAGAGGAACTCTCAATGAAAGCACCAATGTCGGTGTCAAAACCGGCGGATCTCGGGTAGGGGGTCCCGAACTGTGCGTCTAGGCGGATGGTAACAGGAGACAAGGGACACGATGTTTTTATCCAAGTTCGGGCCCTCTCGATGGAGGTAAAACCCTACTCCTGCTTGATTGATATTGATGATATGGGTAGTACAAGAGTAGATCTACCACGAGATCAAGGAGGCTAAACCCTAGAAGCTAGCCTATGGTATGATTGTTGTAATGGTTGTTGTGTCCTACGGACTAAAACCCTCCGATTTATATAGACAACGGAGAGGGCTAGGGTTACACAGAGTCGGTTACAATGGTAGGAGATGTACATATCCGTATCACCAAGCTTGCCTTCCACGCCAAGGAAAGTCCCATTCGGACACGGGACGGAGTCTTCAATCTTGTATCTTCGTAGTCTTGGAGTCCGGTGGACGATGATAGTCCGGCTGTCCGGACACCCCCTAGTCCAGGACTCCCTCAGTGGTCAAAACCTTCGGGAGTATATATAATGAATTTTTCCCAACCAAAATATGTAACATACAAGAAAACGGAGTCCGGGAGGCACACGAGGTGCCCACGAGACAGGGGGCGCGCCCTACAGGGGGGCGCCCTCCTCTCTGGTGGGAGCCTCGTGCCCCTTTCGGACTACTTCTTTCTTCCTAAAATCCTTAAATAATCCAAAACTGATAAAAAATGCCATTAGAGTTGTTTTGAGTCGGTTTACTTACCGTACCACGTACCTATGCCTTTTCGGAGTCTGGAATGTTCTGGAAAGTGTCTCTTATGTATTCCTCAAGGGTTATGGTTTCAATAATATTAGTTTCAACATTGATAGGATTACCTGAAATATAATGTTTAATTCTTTGACCATTTACCACCCTCGGGTTTGTGCCTTCGAAGTTATTGATTTTTATAGCACCAGAACGATAGACCTCCTCGATAACGTAGGGACCTTCCCATTTTGAGAGAAGTTTTCCTGCAAAAAATCTTAAACGAGAGTTGAACAATAACACATAATCTCCTATGTTAAACTCACGCTTTTGTATCCTCTTATCATGCTAGCGTTTGACTTTTTCTTTGAAAAGCTTGGCATTCTCATATGCTTGGGTTCTCCATTCATCAAGTGAGCTAATATCAAACAACCTCTTCTCACCAGCAAGTTTGAAGTCATAATTGAGCTCTTTAATAGCCCAATATGCTTTATGTTCAAGTTCAAGAGGTAAATGACATGCTTTTCCATCAACCATCTTATAGGGAGACATACCCATAGGATTTTTGTATGCAGTTCTATAGGCCCATAATGCATCATCAAGTTTTTTGGACCAACTCTTTCTAGATCTATTCACAATCTTTTGCAAAATTAATTTGAGCTCTCTATTGCTCAACTCTACTTGACCACTAGACTGCGGGTGATAAGGAGATGCGATTCTATGATTGACATCATACTTAGCAAGCATCTTACGAAAAGCACCATGAATAAAGTGTGAACCACCATCAGTCATAAGATATCTAGGGACTCCAAACCTCAGAAAAATAACTTCTTTAAGCATTTTAATAGAAGTGTTATGATCAGCACTACTAGTTGGAATAGCTTCTACCCACTTAGTAACGTAATCAACAGCAACTAAAATATGTGTATAACCATTGGAGGCAGGAAAAGGTCCCATATAATCAAAGCCCCATACATCAAACGGTTCAATAACAAGAGAATAATTCATAGGCATTTCTTGACGTCTACTAATGTTACCTATTCTTTGACATTCATCACAAGATACGACAAACCTACGAGCATCTTTGAAAAGAGTAGGCCAATAAAAACCAGATTGTAGTACCTTGTGTGCAGTTCTGTCTCCAGTGTGGTGTCCTCCATAGGATCGGAGTGACACTTGCGTAGGATTTGTTCCTGTTCATGCTCAGGCACACAACATCTAATAATACCATCTACTCCTTCTTTATAAAGGTGTGGATCATCCCAGAAGTAATGTCTTAAATCATAAAAGAACTTTTTCTTTTGCTGGTATGTGAAACTAGGAGGTATATATTTGGCAACAATGTAATTAGCATAATCAGCATACAAGGGAGCAGTACGAGAAGCATTAACAACCGCTAATTGTTCATCAGGAAAACTACCATTAATAGGCAGTGGGTCATCAAGAACATTCTCTAGCCTAGACAAGTTGTCTGCAATGGGGTTCTCAGCTCCCTTTCTATCAATAATATGCAAGTCAAATTCTTGGAGCAAGAGAACCCATCTAATGAGTCTAGGTTTAGCATCTTTCTTTTCCATAAGATATTTAATGGCAGCATGATTGGTGTGAATAGTAACTTTGGAATCAACAATATAAGGTCTAAACTTATCACATGCAAACACAATTGCTAAGAATTCTTTTTCAGTAGTAGCATAATTTCTCTGGGCAATATCAAGAGTCTTACTAGCATAATGGATAACATTCAATTTCTTATCGACTCTTTGCCCGAAAACAGCACCTACAGCATAATCACTAGCATCGCACATAATTTCGAAAGGTAAATTCCAATCAGGTGGCTGAACAATAGGTGCAGTGATCAAAGCCTTCTTAAGTGTTTCAAATGCTTCTACACAATCATCATCAAAGACAAAAGGAATATCTTTTTGCAATAAATAAGTCAGAGGCCTAGAGATTTTAGAAAAGTCCTTAATGAACCTCCTATAAAAACCGGGATGACCTAGGAAACTTCTTTTACCTTTTATGTCCTTGGGACATGGCATCTTTTCAATAGCATCAACTTTGGCTTTATCAACTTCAATACCTCTCTCGGAGATCTTGTGCCCCAAGACAATGCCTTCATTAACCATAAAGTGACACTTTTCCCAATTCAGGACGAGAGTAGTGTCTTCGCATCTCTGCAAAACTCGATCAAGGTTTCCCAAACAATCATCAAAAGAGGATCCATAGACGGAGAAGTCATCCATGAATAGCTCACAAATCTTTTCACAAAAATCAGAAAATATAGCCATCATGCATCTTTGAAAGGTAGCAGGTGCATTACATAAACCACAAGGCACACGTCTATAAGCAAAAGTACCAAAAGGGCAAGTAAAAGTAGTTTTAGATTGATCCCCCGCTGAAACTGGTATCTGAGAGAAACCAGAATAACCATCTAGAAAGCAAAAAATGTGTGTGTTTGGATAGCCTTTCTAGCATTTGATCAATAAAAGGTAAAGGGTAATGATCTTTCTTAGTGGCTTTATTTAACTTACGGAAATCAATTACCATCCTATAACCTGTAATAATTCTTTGCGGGGTCAATTCATCTTTATCATTAGGAACAACGGTAATACCTCCCTTTTTGGGGACACAATGGACAGGGCTTACCCATTCACTATCAGCAATGGGATAAATAATACCTGCCTCAAGGATTTTTAGTATCTCCTTTCTTACCACTTCCTTCATTTTGGGATTTAATCGTCTTTGAGGATCTCTAACTGGTTTGGCATCTTTCTCCACTGAGATTTTGTGTTGACATAATGTGGGACTAATGCCCTTAAGTTCATCCAGAGTATATCCAATAGCAGCAAGGTGCTTGATGACCCACAAGTATAGGGGATCTATCGTAGTCCTTTCGATAAGTAAGAGTGTCGAACCCAACAAGGAGCAGAAGGAAATGATAAGCGGTTTTCAGCAAGGTATTCTCTGCAAGTACTGAAATAAGTGGTAACAGATAGTTTTGTGATAGGATAAATTGTAACGAGCAACAAGTAACAAAAGTAAATAAAGTGCAGCAAGGTGGCCCAATCCTTTTTGTAGCAAAGGACAAGCCTGGACAAACTCTTATAATAGGAAAAGCGCTCCCGAGGACACATGGGAATATCGTCAAGCTAGTTTTCATCACGCTCATATGATTCACGTTCGGTACTTTGATAATTTGATATGTGGGTGGACCGGTGCTTGGGTGCTGTTCTTACTTGAACAAGCATCCCACTTATGATTAACCTCTATTGCAAGCATCCGCAACTACAACAAAAGTATTAAGGTAAACCTAACCATAGCATGAATCATATGGATCCAAATCAGCCCCTTACGAAGCAACGCATAAACTAGGGTTTAAGCTTCTGTCACTCTAGCAACCCATCATCTACTTATTACTTCCCAATGCCTTCCTCTAGGCCCAAATAATGGTGAAGTGTTATGTAGTCGACATTCACATAACACCACTAGAGGCTAGACAACATACATCTTATCAAAATATCGAACGAATACCAAATTCACATGACTACTAATAGCAAGACTTCTCCCTTGTCCTCAGGAACAAACGTAACTACTCACAAAGCATATTCATATTCATAATCAGAGGGGTAATAATGTGCATAAAGGATCTGAGCATATGATCTTCCACCAAATAAACCAACTAGCATCAACTACAAGGAGTAATCAACACTACTAGCAACCTACTAGCACCAATCCCGTACTTGGAGACAAGAATTGGATACAAGAGATGAACTAGGGTTTGGAGATGAGATGGTGCTGGTGAAGATGTTGATGGAGATTGCCCTCTCCCGATGAGAGGAGCATTGGTGATGACGATGGTGATGATTTCCCCCTCCTGGAGGGAAGTGTCCCCGACAGAACAGCTCTGCCGGAGCCCTAGATTGGTTCCGCCAAGGTTCCGCCTCATGGCGGCGGAGTCTCATCCCGAAAGGTTGCCTTCTATTTTTTTCTCATCGAAAGACTTCATATAGGAGAAGATGGGCGTCGGAGAGCCACCAGGGGGCCCACAAGGTAGGGGGCGCGCCCAGGGGGCGTGCCCTCCACCCTCGTGAGCAGGGTGTGGGGCCCCTGGCCTTCATCTTTGGCGATGATTTTTATTTATTTATTTTAAGATATTCCATGGAGTTTCAGGACTTTTGGAGTTGCGCAGAATAGGCCTCCACTATTTGCTCCTTTTCCAGCCCAGAATTCCAGCTGCCGGCATTCTCCCTTTTCATGTAAACCTTGTAAAATAAGAGAGAATAGCATAAGTATTGTGACGTAACGTGAAATAACAGCCCATAATGCAATAAATATTGATATAAAAGAATGATGCAAAATGGACGTATCAACTCCCCCAAGCTTAGACCTCGCTTGTCCTCAAGCAAAAAGCCGATAACAATAAATATGTCCTGATGTTTAGAGGTAGAGGCGTCGATGAAAATAAAATACGGACATGAAGGCATCATGATTATTTCCATAATAGTAACATATATAGATTTTGTCATATGATTACTTATGTTCAAGTGATGATCTTTTCACAAAGCCAAAGTATGAATCAGAAACCTTATTGAGCACCAACAAATTATAATCCCAGTCATTGAAACAATTGCAATTTATCATAACATCAGAAAGAGTCTATGTTAGAGCTTAAAAGCAAGTCCACATACTCAACTATCACTTAGTCCTTCATAATTGCTAACACTCACGCAATACTTGTGGTTACGGAGTTTTAATCGGACACAGAGAAAGATAGGGGCTTATAGTTTTGCCCCACAACCTTTTACCTCAAGGGTAATGTCAACAATAATAATTCATGCTCCCCTACATCCAATTAGATATATATATCATGTTCTTTCCAATATGCTGAGCTTGCCAAAGGATAAAATAAAAAAGGAAAGGTGAAGATCTCCGTGACTCTTGCATAAGATAGAGGATAATAATAAAAGATAGGCCCTTCGCAGAGGGAAGCAGAGGTTGTCATGCGCGTTTAGGGTTGATGCACAAAATCTTAATGCAAAAGAACGTCACTTTATATTGCCCCTTGTATGTGGACCTTTATTATGTACTCTGCCGCTTTTATTGCGTCCACTACAAGTTCGTACAAAGTTTATTTTCTCCGCACTAATAAGTCATGCATATTTAGAGAGCAATTTTTATTGATTGCACCGATGACAACTTACTTGAAAGATCTTACTCAATCCATAGGTAGATATGGTGGACTCTCATGGCAAAACTGGTTTAAGGGTATTTGGAAGCACAAGTAGTATTTCTACTTGGTGCTAAGAATTTGGCTAGCATGAGGGGGAAAGGCAAGCTCAACACGTTAGAGGATCCTTGACAACATACTTTATCTCAGATATAAGAAAACATAACTTATTATGTTGTCTTCCTTGTCCAACATCAACTCTTTAGCATGTTATATTTTAATGAGTGCTCCCAATCATAAAAGATGTCATTGATAATATATCTATATGTGAAACCTCTCTTTCCTTATTACTTCCTATTAATTGCAACGATGACCAAAGCTATATTTGCCAACTCTCAACAACTTTTAATCATCATACTCTTTCTATGTGAAGCCATTACTTTCAATAAGAACAATATGAACTCTTTGATTCTTTTTATTCTTTTTCTTCTAATCACCCAAGATCATGGCAAAATAATCAAGCCCTTGACTCAACACTAATCTTTATTATATAGCTCACGGACTCGAATACAAAGAAGGATCATAAAGCAAAACTCAAAACTAGATCATGCCATGACTTTATTATACTAAATCAAGATACTACTAATAGGATCGAACTAAGAAAAACGGTAAAGATAGGAGTTGTGATGGCGATATGATACCAGGGCACCTCCCCCAAGCTTGGCAGTTGCCAAGGGGAGTGCCCATACCCATGTGATTATGTCTCCTTCTTTGTTGTTGGTGTAATATTCTTGGCGATGATTCCCCTCAAGATATGGTTCTCCTCCTCGAGCTAATTGGCTTGCTGCTTGAGGTCCATTATTTCCTTGTGAAGCTTTCCTGTAACGGCTAAAGCTCCTTGCACCCAAGGGTGTTGCATAGCTGCGGGAGAACAAGAGACACTCCTCCTCATATTTTCATAGGAAAGAAATCTAACATTGGAAGGGATAACCGAGTTTGGAATAGGTGAGCTATGTAGTTCCCCCATCGTAAACCCAGTTCGGAGGTGAGAGGTGACTTCTTGATCTTCCATGGCATCTACTCTCATCAGGTCAGCCTCCATCTCTTCCTCCGTTGCTGGCCCAAAGTGGTCAGCGTCACTGTTTGCCCTTGGTTCCGTTGTCAGGTTAGATACCCGGCTCTCCCCAACTGACTCTTGAGAAGACATCTTGCTCTAATCTGCAGCAGCAACAGCTTGAAACAAAAGCAGAGGATATTTGCATGATACGAGAGTCAAAACCTTCGGGAGTATATATAATGAGTTTTTACCAACCAAAATATGTTTCGTGCAAGAAAACGGAGTCCGTAGGGCACACAAGGTGCTCACGAGGAAGGGGGGCGCACCCAGGGGGGTAGGGTGCGCCCTCCACCCTCGTGGAGGCCTCGTGTCCTTCCCGGACTGCCACTTATTTTCCTATTTTTCTAAATATTCCAAAACAGAGAAATATTGCCTTAAAAATTGTTTTGGAGTCGGTTTACTTACCGTACCACATACCTATTCCTTTTCGGAGTCTGCAACGAGCTGCAAAGTGTCCCTTATGTATTCTTTCGGGGTTACGGTTTCAATAATATTTGTTTCAACATTTATAGGATTACCTGAGATATAGTGTTTGATCCTTTGACCGTTTACCACCTTCGGATTTGTGCCTGCGAAGTTGTTGATTTTTATGGCACCGGAACGATAGACCTCCTCGATAATGTAGGGACCTTCCCATTTGGAGAGAAGTTTTCTTGCAAAAAATCTTAAACGAGAGTTGTATAGCAATACATAATTACCTACATTAAACTCACGCTTTTGTATCCTTTTGTCATGCCATCTTTTAACTTTTTCTTTAAGCAACTTGGTATTTTCATAAGCTTTGGTTCTCCATTCATCAAGTGAGCTAATATCAAATAACCTCTTCTCACTGGCAAGTTTGAAATCATAGTTGAGCTCTTTAATAGCCCAATATGCCTTATGTTCTAGTTCAAGAGGTAAGTGACATGCTTTTCCATAAACCATTTTATACGGAGACATACCCATAGGATTCTTATATGCAGTTCTATAGGCCCATAATGCGTCATTCAGTTTCTTGGACCAATTCTTTCTAGACCTATTGACAGTCTTTTGCAAAATTAATTTGAGCTCTCTATTGCTCAATTCTACCTGACCACTAGACTGCGGGTGATATGGAGATGCAATTCTATGATTAACGTCATATTTAGCAAGCATCTTACGGAAAGCACCATGAATAAAGTGTGAACCAACATCCGTCATTAAATATCTAGGGACTCCAAACCTCGGAAAAATAACTTCCTTAAGCATTTTAATAGAAGTGTTATGATTAGCACTACTAGTTGGAATAGCTTCTACCCACTTAGTAATGTAATCAACAGCAACTAAAATATGTGTATATCCATTAGAGGCAGGAAAAGGTCCCATATAATCAAAGCCCCAAACATCAAATGGTTCAATAACAAGTGAATAATTCATAGGCATTTCTTGACGTCTACTAATATTACCAATTCTTTGACATTCATCGCAAGACAAAACAAACTTACGGGCATCCTTGAAGAGAGTAGGCCAATAAAAACCGGATTGCAATACCTTATGTACAGTTCTATCTCCAGCGTGGTGTCCTCCATAAGCCTCGGAGTGACACTTGCGTAGGATATGTTCCTGTTCATGCTCAGGTACACAACGTCTAATAACACCATCTACTCCTTCTTTATAAAGATGTGGGTCATCCCAAAAGTAATGTCGCAAGTCATAGAAAAACCTTTTCTTTTGTTGGTATGTGAAGCTAGGTGGTATAAATTTAGCAACAATATAATTAGCATAATCAGCATACCATGGAGTGCTATGAGAAGTGCTTATGACATTTAATTGTTCATCAGGAAAGCTATCATCAATAGGTAGTGGGTCATCAAGAACATTCTCTAACCTAGATAAGTTGTCTGCAACGGGGTTCTCAACTCCTTTTCTATCAACTATATGCAAATCAAATTCTTGCAGCAAGAGAACCCATCTAATAAGTCTGGGTTTTGCATCTTTCTTTTCCATAAGATATTTAATAGCAGCATGATCAGTGTGAATAGTTACTTTAGAATCAACAATATAGGGTCTAAACTTATCACAAGCGAATACAACTGCTAAAAGTTCCTTTTTGGTAGTAGCATAATTCCTTTGAGCATTGTCTAGAATCTTACTAGCATAATGGATAACATTTAATTTCTTATCAACTCTTTGCCCTAGAACAGCACCTACAGCATAATCACTATCATCACACATAATTTCAAAGGGTAAATTCCAATCAGGTGGCTGAACAACAGGTGCAGAGACTAATGCTTTCTTAAGTATTTCGAATGCTTCTACACAATCATCATCAAAGACAAATGGTACATCTTTTTGTAGTAAGTTAGTCAGAGGCCGAGAAATTTTTGAGAAGTCCTTAATGAACCTCCTATAAAATCCGGCATGACCTAGGAAACTTCTTATACCTTTGATGTCCTTGGGACATGGCATCTTTTCAATAGCATCAACCTTGGCTTTATCAACTTCAATACCTCTTTCAGAAACTTTGTGCCCCAAGACAATACCTTCATTAACCATAAAGTGGCACTTTTCCCAATTCAAGACAAGATTAGTTTCTTCACATCTCTGCAAAACTTGAGCAAGATTGCTCAAGCAATCATCAAAAGAGGAACCATAGACGAAAAAGTCATCCATGAAAACCTCACAAATCTTTTCGCAAAAGTCAGATAATATAGCCATCATGCATCTTTGAAAGGTAGCAGGTGCATTACATAAACCAAAAGGCATACGTCTATAAGCAAAAGTACCAAAAGGGCATGTAAAAGTAGTCTTTGATTGATCCTTAGCCGACACAGGTATTTGAGAAAAACCAGAATAACCATCTAGAAAGCAATAATGTGTATGTTTGCATAACCTTTCTAGCATTTGATCAATAAAAGGTAAGGGGTACTAATCTTTCTTAGTAGCCTTATTTAATTTGCGGAAATCAATTACCATCCTATAACCTGTGATAATTCTTTGCGGAATCAATTCATCTTTATCATTAGGGACAACAGTAATACCTCCCTTCTTAGGGACACAATGGACAGGACTTACCCACTGACTATCAGCAATGGGATAAATTATACCTGCCTCCAGAAGCTTGAGTATTTCTTTTCTTACCACTTCTTTCATTTTAGGATTCAAGCGTCGTTGAGGATCACAAACTGGTTTGGCATCCGCTTCCAAATTTATTTTATGTTGACATAGAGTGGGGCTGATGCCCTTAAGATCATCCAGAGTATATCCAATAGCGGCACGATGCTTCTTCAGAGTTTTCAATAATCTTTCTTCTTCATGCTCTGAAAGTTTAGCACTAATAATGACAGGATATATTTTCTTTTCATCAAGATAAGCATATTTAAGATTATCAGGCAACGGTTTAAGCTCAAACACGGGATCACCCTTGGGTGGAGGAGGATCCCCTAGGATTTCAACAGGCAAATTGTGTTGCAGAATAGGTTCCTGTTTAAAGAATACTTCATCTATTTCCCTTCTTTCATTCATGAACATATAATTTTCATGGTCTAGCAAATAGTGTTCTAAAGGATCACTAGGAGGTACGGCTATAGAAGCAAGACCAATAATTTCATCCTTACTAGGCAATTCTTCCTCACGATGTTGTTTACTAAATTTAGTGAAATTAAACTCATGAACCATATCATCCAAGCCAATAGTAACAACATTCTTTTCGCAGTCTATCTTAGCATTAACAGTATTCAAGAAGGGTCTACCAAATATAATAGGACAAAAGCTATCTTGTGGAAAACCAAGAACAAGAAAATTACTGGGATATTTGATTTTTCCACACAAGACTTCAACATCTCTAACATTCCTATTGCAGATATAGTATCTCTATTGGCAAGTTTAATTGTAACATCAATATCTTCTAACTCAGCAGGTGCAATATCATGCATAATTTCTATGTATAAGTCAATGGGTATAACACTAGCACTAGCACCCATATCACATAAGCCATGATAACAATGATCTCCTATTTTAACAGAAATAACAGGCACGCCTACCACAGGTGTATGTTTATCTCTATCACAGGGTTTAGCAATTCTAGCAGTTTCACCACAGAATTGAATAACATGCCCATCAATATTATCAGACAAGAGATCTTTAACAATAGCAATATTAGGTTCTACTTTGACTTGCTCAGGAGGTGTATAAGTTCTAATATTGCTTTTACGAACAACAGTTGAAGCTTTAGCATGATCCTTCATTCTAACAGGGAAATGTGGTTTCTCAACATAAGAAGTGGGAACAATAGGATCATTATAAGTTACAATCTTTTCTTCAACTTTAATAGGTGCGGCTACTTTTACTTGTATGGGAGGATGATATTTAAACCACTTCTCCTTGGGGAGATCAACATAAGTAGCAAAAGAATCACAGAAAGAAGCTACTATCTCAGAATCAAGTCCATATTTAGTGCTAAACTTACGGAAAATATCGGTATCCATAAAATATTTAACACAATCAAACTTAGGTGTCATACCTGACTTCTTACCTTCGTCGAGGTCCCAATCTTCAGAGTTGCGTTTAATTCTATCCAATAAATTCCATCTAAATTCAATAGTCTTCATCATAAAAGAGCTAGCACAAGAAGTATCGAGCATGGTGCGATTGTTATCAGAAAGTCGGGCATAGAAACTTTGCATAATTATTTCTCTTGGGAGCTCATGATTGGGGCATGAATATAACATTGATTTAAGCCTCCCCCAAGCTTGAGCGATGCTTTCTCATTCGCGAGGCCAAAAATTATATATATAATTGTGATCACAATGAACAAGATGCATAGGGTAATACTTTTGATGAAATTCCAATTTCAATCTTTTATAGTTCCATGATCTCATATCATCACATAGCCTATACCATGTCAATGCGTCTGCCGTCAAAGATAAAGGGAAAGCCTTCTTCTTAACAACATCATCGGGTATACCTGCAAGCTTAAATAGTCCACAAACATCATCCACATAGCGTAGATGTTCATCAAGATGCTTTGTTCCATCTCCTGTAAAAGTGTTAGCTAGCACTTTTTCCATCATACCCGAAGGAATCTGAAAAGGAGTTTCATTTTCAATAGGTTCAGTAGGTTCAGTAGGTTGAGGAGCAACTCTTTGCTCTACTGGACGGGGTGAAGATACTCCGAACAAGCCCCTCAGACAATTACTTTCCATAGTAACAAGTGACAGAAAATTCCAGCACACTAAATAAATTTTTCCTTGCCAAATTCCACCTACCAAAGGCGCTTCACTCCCCGACAACGGCACCAGAAAAGAGTCTTGATGACCCACAAGTATAGGGGATCTATCGTAGTCCTTTCGATAAGTAAGAGTGCCGAACCCAACGAGGAGCAGAAGGAAATGATAAGCGGTTTTCAGCAAGGTATTCTCTGCAAGTACTGAAATAAGTGGTAACAGATAGTTTTGTGATAGGATAAATTGTAACGAGCAACAAGTAACAAAAGTAAATAAAGTGCAGCAAGGTGGCCCAATCCTTTTTGTAGCAAAGGACAAGCCTGGACAAACTCTTATAATAGGAAAAGCGCTCCCGAGGACACATGGGAATATCGTCAAGCTAGTTTTCATCACGCTCATATGATTCGCGTTCAGTACTTTGATAATTTGATATGTGGGTGGACCGGTGCTTGGGTGATGTTCTTACTTGAACAAGCATCCCACTTATGATTAACCTCTATTGCAAGCATCCACAACTACAACAAAAGTATTAAGGTAAACCTAACCATAGCATGAAACATATGGATCCAAATCAGCCCCTTACGAAGCAACACATAAACTAGGGTTTAAGCTTCTGTCACTCTAGCAACCCATCATCTACTTATTACTTCACAATGCCTTCCTCTAGGCCCAAATAGTGGTGAAGTGTTATGTAGTCAACGTTCACATAACACCACTAGAGGCTAGACAACATACATCTTATCAAAATATCGAACGAATACCAAATTCACATGACTACTAATAGCAAGACTTCTCCCTTGTCCTCAGGAACAAACGTAACTACTCACAAAGCATATTCATGTTCATAATCAGAGGGGTAATAATGTGCATAAAGGATCTGAACATATGATCTTCCACCAAATAAACCAACTAGCATCAACTACAAGGAGTAATTAACACTACTAGCAACCTACTAGCACCAATCCCGGACTTGGAGACAAGAATTGGATACAAGATATGAACTAGGGTTTTGAGATGAGATGGTGCTGGTGAAGATGTTGATGGAGATTGACCCCCTCCCGATGAGAGGACCGCTGGTGATGACGTTGGTGATGATTTCCCCCTCCCGGAGGGAAGTGTCCCCGGCAGAACAGCTCCGCCAGAGCCCTAGATTGATTCCGTCAAGGTTCCGCCTCATGGCGGCGGAGTTTCGTCCCGTAAGCTTGCTCACGATTTTTTATAGGTGAAAACCCTTCATATAGCAGAAGATGACAGCCAGAAGCCCACCAGGGGGCCCAGGTGATAGGGGGGGCGCCCTATAGGGGGGCGCGCCCCCTGTCTCCTGGACAGGGTGTGGGCCCCCTGGCCTATTTCTTTTGCCCAAAAATTCTTATTAAATCTGAAAAGTTGTTTCGTGGAGTCTCAGGTCTTTTGGAGTTGTGCAGAATAGGTTTCCAATGTTTGCTCCTTTTCCAGCCAGAATTCCAGCTGCCGGCATTACCCCTCTTCATGGTAAACCTTGTAAAATAAGGGAGAATAGCCATAAGTATTGAGATATAATGTGTAATAACAGCCCATAATGCAATAAATATTGACATAAAAGCATGATGCAAAATGGACGTATTAGTGGGTGGCATGAGTGACAGAAGCACAAACCCGAGTAAGGGGGTTGTTGCCTATGGGATAAATAGGACTTGATACTTAGTGTTATGGTTGGATTTTATCTTAATGATCTTTGGTAGTTGCGGATGCTTGCTTGAGTTCCAATCATAAGTGCATATGATCCAAGTACGAAAAGTATGTTAGCTCATGCCTCTCCCTCATATAAAATTGCAACAATGATTACTAATTTAGTTATCGATCACCCAGGGACAAATGACTTTCCTATGTGACAAATGCTATCTGCTTTTATTGTCTTGCATTTTATCCGTAGTTTTATTCTCACAAAGTACTTCTAGTATTATTTTTGTTCTAGGTAAAGCAAACATTAAGTGTGCATAGAATTGTATTAGTGGTCGATAGAACTTGAGAGGATATAGATTCTACCTTTAGCTCCTCTTTGGGTTCGACACCATTATTTATCGAAAAAGGCTACAAACAATCCCATATACTTGTGGGTTATCAAGTCCTTTTCCTGGCGCCGTTGTCGGGGAACAATAGCATGGGGTGATTATTCCTGTGTGTGCTTGTTTGCTTTATCACTAGGTAGTTTTTATTTTCTGTTATAAGTTGTTCTCTATCTTTAGTTATATATACGAAACACGAAATACAAAAAAATAGTTGTAATTGCTACTCATGGAGATGGGAACCTGCTAAAACCCTCGATGCTCGTTATGTGAAAATATTAAACAATACTTTGATAATCCCAAGAAAACCCCATTCAACTTGCAAATGGGGACGCATTGGATCAACGTGAATACTTTAGGGATTATTGCTTGACTCAAAAAGGTAAACTGTTCTGGGATCAAATTCATATGCTGCATTGGTATGCTCGAGAACTATGCTTGATATATGATTATACTTGTTTCTCTAGGATGAAGGCTCCACACCTTCCCTTTTCATGCAAATTTAGTGATACTGAAACCTTGGCTTCTTATGCTAATGGTAGATATGATTACTATGATGTGGAACGAATAGAAGAATTCATTGCTTTTAAGGGTGCTTATGAAATTGAATCTTTCTTTGAAATGTATGAAGATTTTGATGATGCTATTTGTAGACCTGAAATTTTTGCTATACTTAAATATTGCTATGAGAATTATAAATACAATTACGGTATTCATGTGTTTATTGAGAAAGTCTCCGCTTTCCAAGAAGAGACTATTTTGCAAGAAACTATGGAAGAAGAAATTGATGAAACTGTGAGCTCATTAGATGAAAAAGATGATGAGAGCGAAGAACAAAAGGAGGAAGAGTGGATTAGCTACCTATGCCCACCTTCCAATGAGAGTAACTCTTTAATTCATACATTGTTTAATTTCCCTTCGTGCTTGCAGAAGGATGAATGCTGATGATTGCTATGATCCCGTTGATTCGTTTGAAATATCCCTTTTTGATGAACTGGATGATTGCTATGCTTGTGGACGAGATGCCAATATGAATTATGCTTATGGAGATGAACTTGCTATAGTTCCTTATGTTAAGAATGAAACTGTTGCTATTGCACCCAAACATGCACATGATGATTTTGATGAATATAATATGCATGTGCTTGCTGCTCCTACTTGCAATTATTATGAGAGAGGAACTACATCTCCACCTCTCTATGTTTCCAACACTATAAAATTGCAAGAAACTAATTATGCTACGAATTGGCCTTTATTTGATGTGCATGAATTGTTCTTTTATGACATGCCGATGCATAGGAAGAGAGTTAGACTTTTTCATTGCATGATATATGTTGCTTTGTGCTCACTACTAAATTACAAATCATTACTAGTTAAGATTAGCTTTGATATACCTTGGGATCAAGGTGGATCGATTACTTGAGCACTTTATGCCTAGCTTAATGGCTTTAAAGAAAGCGCCGCGAGGGAGACAACCCAGAAGTTTTAGAGAGTCATTTTATTATGTTGTGTGCTTTTATAAAGTTTAAAAACAAAAAAATATAGAGGGGAACCTAAAACTTTTTCAAAAAGAAAAGTGAAAGTGAGAGAGACGAGCATTGTTAAATTGGGGTAGCTCCTTGAACTTTGTTCATGCCCTGGAAACTTTGTGAATCTCGATTACAGAAAATTTTCAACAAAAATAATTATCCCCTTGTACAAATCCATTGTATTATAAAATAATGTGCCAATATTTGCCTTTAGGATGATTAGATAGCTTGTTGGTATGCGCGGTGCAAAAACAAAAACTTTGGCTCTAGTGCGTGAATTTTCATTTTTTACTGGAACGTCAAAAGTTTCTGAAATTTTAGACAGTACTGCTATGCAAATTGTTTATTTTTCCTAATTTTTCAGAAATTTTGGAGTTACACAAGTATGGTCAATGTTCATATTGCTACAGACTATCCTGTTTTTGACAGGTTCTATTTTTATGCATTGTTTTGCTTGCTTTGATGAAACTATCGATTGTATCGATGGTATAAGCCATGGAGAAGTTCTAATACAGAAGCTATAATGCAATAAAAAGATGAATGGGTTTGCAACAATACTTAAAGTAGTGATTTGCATTATTATACTAACGGATCTCACGAGTTTCCTGTTGAGTTTTGTGTGGATGAAGTGTTCAAAGATCGAGGAGGTCTCGATATGAGGAGAAGGAGGAGGGGAAAGAGTTCAAGCTTGGGTATGCCGAAGGCACCCCAAGTAAATATCCAAGGATACTTAAGCCTCTAAGCTTGGGGATGCCCCGTAAGGCATCCCATCTTTCTTTAACAAGTATCAGTATGTTTTCATTTTCGTTTCTTTCACGTGATATGCGTAAATCTTGGAGCGTCTTTTGTGTTTAGTTTTCACTTTTCTTTTATGCACCATGCTGGTATGGTATACTCCATGGTTGATTTATAGAATGCTCATTGCACTTCGCTTATATCATTTGAGTATGGCTTTATAGAATGCTTCATGTGCTTCACTTATACCGTTTGAAGTTTGGATTACCTGTTTCTCTTTACATGGAAAACCATTACTTGTAGAATGCTCTTTTGCTTAACTTATATTTATTAGGGCATGATCTTTTGTAGAAAGAATCAAATTCTTGCTTCACCTATATCTATTTAGAGAGTCAACATGAATTGGTCAATTGCATGGTTAGTCATAAAATCCTACATAAAACTTGTGGATCACTGAATATGATATGTTTGATTCCTTGCAATAGTTTTGTGATATAGAGATGATAATATGTGGGAGGTACTAGTAAATGGTTGTGGTTAGTAGGAATATTGATGTTAAGGTTTGTGATTCCCGAAGCATGCACGTATAGTCTGTCGTTATGCTATGAAGTTGGAGCATGGTTTATTATTGATCGTCTTCCTTTGCGTAGAGGTCGGGGCGCGCGATGGTTAACTCCTACCAACCTCCCCCCTAGGGGCATGCATAGTAGTACTTTTATTCGAGGGCAAATAAACTTTCGCAATAAGTATATGAGTTCTTTATGACTAATGTGAGTCCATGGATTATACGCACTCTTACCTTTCCGCAATTTGCTTGCCTCTACGGTACCGTGCATTGCCCTTTCTCACCTCGAGAGTTGGTGCAAACTTCGCCGATGCATCCGAACCCCGTGATATGATATTCTCTATCACACATAAGCCTTGTTATACTTCCTCAAAACATCCACCATACCTACCTATCATGGCATTTCCATAGCCATTCCGAGATATATTGCCATGCAACTTCCACCGCTTCCGTTGTGATGACTTGAGCATTCATTTTTATATTGCTTTGCATGATCGTAAGATAGCTAACATGATATTTCCATGGCTTGTCTATTTTTTGATATCTTTGCTACGCTAGATCATTCCACATCCCGGTACACTGCCAGATGCATTCATATAGAGTCATACTTTGTTCTAGGTATCGAGTTGTAATATTGAGTTGTAAGTAAATAGACGTGTGATGATCATCATTATTCATTATTAGAGCATGTTCCAGTGAGTAAAGGATGATGGATACCATGATTCCCCCACAAGTCGGGATGAGCCTCCGGACAAAAAGAAAAAAAAAGAGGAAAAAAAGAAAAAGAAAGAAAAAACGAAGAAGAAAGAGAAGGGGCGTGCTAATTCCACACTTGTGCTTCAATATAGCACCATGTTTTTCATATAAACAGTCTCCTATGTTAACACTTTCATATACTAGTGGGAATTTTTCATTAAAGAGTTTGATGCACACCCACTTAGTTTTCATATTGGGCTTTCATACAATTATAACTCTTAGTGCATTCGTTGCATGGCAATCCCTACTCCTCGCATTGATATCAATTGATGGGCATTTCCATAGCCCGTTGATTAGCAGCATCGATGTGATTCTTAATTTTTTGTCTTCTCCAAATTAAACTCTACCACCGTATTCTATTCCACCCATAGTCCCATATCCATGGCTTGCGCTCATGTATTGCGTCGTAGTTGAAAAAGCTGAAGCACGTTAAAAAGTATGAACCGATTGCTTGGCTGACACCAGGGTGGTACATGATAAATACTTTGTGTTAAGTAGACAGAGCATGACAAGACTATATGATTTTGTAGGGATACGTTCTTTAGCATTGATATTTTCAAAGACATGATTATTTGTTGGGATGCCTGAGTATTAATGTCTTTATGTCAACTTATAGACTATTGCTTTGAATCACTCATGTATTACATGCCATGATTAAACATATGATCAAGATTATGCTAGGCAGCATTCTACATAAAAAATAATCTTTTTTATCATTTACCTACTTGAGGACGAGCATGAATTAAGCTTGGGGATGCTAATACATCTCCATCGTATCTATAATTTTTTATTGTTTCATGCCAATAGTATACAAATTTTACATAGTTTTGGCAACATTTTATATTATTTTTTTGGGACTAAGATATTGATCCAGTGCCCAGTGTCGGTTCATATTTGTTGCATGTTTTTTGTTTCGCAGAATATCCATATAAAACAAAGTCCAAGCGCAATAAATTTTTACAGAGAATTATTTTGGAATATATGTGATTTTTGGGAGGTAGAATCAACGCAAATGGAGGCCCACAGCCCCCATGAGACACCGGGGCGCGCCCCAGGGCCCATGCGCACAATGGTGGGCTGTGGTCACCTCATAAGGTGGTTGCTACTCTCCTTCGGGCGCAAGGAAGCTTATATCCGGGAAAAATCATGTTAAAATCTCAGCAGAATATGAGTTACGATTCTCCGGATATTAAAGAAACGGTTTTCGGCCAAATCAGGGGAACGTGAAATAGAAGATAACCGAGAGAGAGATCCAATCTCGGAGGGGCTCTCGCCCCTCCGCTGCCATGGAGGCCATGGACCACAGGGGAAACCCTCCTCCCATCTAGGGGGGAGGCCAAGGAAGAAGAAGAAGAAGGGAGGCTCTCTCCCCCTTTCTCCCGATGGCGTCGGAGTGCCGCCGGGGCTAGGATCATGACAGCGATCTACATCAACAGCCTTGCTACCGTCAACACCAACTTTCTCCCCTCTATGCAGCGGTGTAACATCTCTTTTCCCTGCTGTAATCTCTACTTAAACATGGTGCTCAACAATATATATTATTTCCCATTGATATGTGGTTATCCTATGATGTTTTAGTAGATCCGTTTTGTCCTATGGGTTGATAGATGATCATGATTGGTTTGAGTTGTATATTTTATTTTGGTGCTGTCCTATGTTGCCCTCCGTGTCATGCAAACATGAGGGTTTCCTGCTGTAGGGTGTTGTAATACTTTCATGATTCTTTTGTGGTGGGTGGTGTGAGTGGCAGAAGCACAGACCCGAGTACGGGGGTTGTTGCGTATGGGATAAAGAGGAATTGATACTTAATGCTATGGTTCGATTTTACCTTAATGATCTTTGGTAGTTGCGGATGCATGCTAGAGTTCCAAGCATAAGTGTATATGATACAAGTACAGAAAGTATGTTAGATGATGTCTCTCCCTCATATAAAATTGCAACAACGATTATTGTTTTAGTTATCGATCACCTAGGGACAAATGACTTTCTTATGTGACAAAAGTTATCTACTTTTATTGTCTTGAATTTTATCCATAGTTTTATTCTCGCAAAAGTACTTCTAGTTTTATTTTTGTTCTAGGTAAAGAAAACGTTAAATGTGCGTAGAGTTGTATCGGTGGTCGATAGAACTTGAAAGAATGTAAATTCTACCTTTAGCTCCTCGATGGGTTCGACACTCTTATTTATCGAAAAAGGCTACAAATGATCCCTTATACTTGTGGGTTATCAGGGACCACCTGGTAGTGGCCAAGCGCGAAGGCACGCCAGCGACGGCACTCCGGCGAGGCGGGTCGCGGCGGTGGTGGCTGGAAAATGGTCTCCGACGAGCATTTGAACGTGGAGCGGTGCGTCCGAACGCGGGCGTGATGCCGCGTCAAGTGGTGGCCGCAGCGTGGCCGAAGACGGCTGGACTCAACGATGGCGAAGGACGAGATGGTGGCCAGACAGTGTTAGGGGAGTGGTAGCAGCGTCCGTGCACAGGTAATAGCAGTCACAGGCGGTAGCGAGTAGCGCAGCACGGCTGCAGGGAGCAGGGGTGCGGCGGGTGAGCAGTAGGCAGAAGGGCGCCGGGGCGTGGAGCTCGCCAGCCATGGTAGCAGCGGAGCTTGGCCTCGAGCAGGGCTACGGCTACATGGGCTAAATGCACTGGCGAGAGAGCGGAAACATGGGTGCTCACCGTGGGAGCACGCGAGGCTCGGTGGGGGCTTTGGAGCAGGAGGGGCGGCGAAATCGACGGATATGCGCCGGTGGACAACGGGGAAGACGACAACGATGAGGAGCTCATTGCAAAGGCATTGAGCTCCAATGGGTGGCCTCGGGCAATGTAGGAGACAGTGGTGGAGCTAGTGGACACGGCGGAGTGGAGAGGGGTGGTCGGTGGCCATGGCGTCGACAAGGCATGACGACGGACGCACTCAGGTTCGCACTGGGGGAGGAGATCTGGGGGGAGAGGGGAAGGAGTGGGGACAAGTGGGGATAGGGTTAGCACCAAGGGGTTCGCCGGCGACTTGAGGGCGCCACGGAGCCGCCGGATGGCCGTCCCGTGGCCATCGGCGTCGTGGACGAGCTGGCTACTATGCTAGCTAGCCAAAGTGCATAGTAGCACTTTGCCCTTTTCCTTCTTCTTTCCTTTTTCTTTTATTTTCCTTTTTCTTTTCTTTTCCTTTTTTTATTTCTCTTTTACTTTTATTCTTTATTTATTTTCTGTTTTGCATAGCTTTTATGTACTATTTTATTTTTGTTGAACTTGGAATTTAGTACATAATTAGTAGGCAATATTTTTATTTGATACAATTAATTGCAATTTGTTTTAAATAGAGTACATATTTATTTAAATTGAAAAGTCCCATACAATTGATGCTGGAGTAGTTTTAAAATGTTTAGGGGCAATTTAAAATGTTGAAAAATGTTGGATCTTTCATGACAAATAGTTAGTGAATATTTGCAACCCAACCTACATTTTTATGATACCTTTTGAAAAATTTAATTATTCAACTTGCATTTTAAATTTGAGGTAATTTAGCTTAACCAAGGAGGTGACATGGCATCATTAGTCAGAGTTTACTATAGCTTAATTACATGGGTATCACAATATTGTGGTCACTTCTTACCATACGGTGGGCTTTGGGGTTGCTCAAACATCACCTGTAAGATGGTGATCATAACGACAACTCACGGGTTGATCGGAAAGTTTGACAAGTGGCCGGATAGGTCGAGAGTGGGATTTGCTCCTCCAACGATGGAGAGGTATTATTAGGGCCTTTCGTATGATGACATCGATTATCTTCTGGCCAAACAGAGGTGACTTCGTCACGGGGATGCCGGAACACAATAACGAGAAAGAAGAACAAAAGTGGTAACAAGGATTTCGGTATAGTAAGCATGGTGATGACTCCGGAGGCTGCTGATGCATCCCGGGTTCTGTGAACTATCACAAAGCAAAGGTAACATCACATGATAACCAAAGTTTCACTCGAATATCATTCTTGTACTCGCAGGAACAAATATGGATGTCCACGGTCCCGTTGTCGGTATTGAACGAATGGTTTCGTCCATATCTGTGAGTTACCGAACCTACAGGGTCACAAGCTTAAGGCAATCACGATCTGCTGAGTATTAGAAGGACAGGAGTGATGAGAATATATTTGTGAAATTATTTCATGAATATTCAGAATAGATTCGAGAGGACCTGGAAGCATTTCGGGGTCACCGGAAGGGTTTCGGTGAATATCGGGTAATACATGTATTGTCGATATATTATATATAGGTGGAAAATGTTTCTGAAGATGCTAAAAAATATATAATGGCCTAGAAGTATTTATAACATTTTTTATTTAATTTAAATATCCATGGGCCTTGAAAGGCCAAGAGGTGGAAGGCTTGGCCGACACACACACACACTATATATATATATATATATATATATATATATATATATACATACAAGTTTTGGAGCCTCCTCTAGTTCTTCTAGTGCTAGGCTAATCCTCTTGTCCTCATAATTAGAAGCCTAGTGTTGTTCTAATCTCCTCCCTCTAATTCTCTGGTGACGATTAGTTCTCGACGGTGAAGCGCTGCCGGAGAAGGGCACACACTTGCAACCAAGTAGAGAGGATGTGCTTTTGGTCTTCGGTTTGAGGGACTGTTTGTGGGCGGTACAAGGGAACATTCATCGATGGTTCGAGGGACTCCAAATATGACCTACACCGATACATTCTTTTTCCACTGCAACTCAATGATGGTAACGATCGTGATCCCAACCTGTTATGCATCTTCATATTGATCTTGGGTGATCATAGGCATGATTTTTTTTGTTTTCTATGACGTTTCCCAACACGTACATGCTTCTCAACTACACAGATGGTTATGTTCCTCATGATGAAACCAGCCAAACATGGTTCAAGTATATATTTTCATGTATTTATTTCATACTTTTCGGTGATGAGTTGTTCTCAATTATTATGAAGGCGCATGTGGTGATTTCGTCAATCTCAAGATGTTGTGCTGACTTTGTATCTCGTAGGTGCTCATAGGGGTAGGATGTGTGTGTGTGCGTTCATGAATGTATGTGCGTGTATGTGAGCATCATTTTTTGACAAAGGGTGGATTTTATTGGATCAAAATGGAGCATCAAGAGGATACAAACATAGTGAACACACACCCAGCCTCTTGATATGTTTCATTCTATTATGTTATCATCTTTATATACTTCTTCTAGCAATTTAAATTATAATTATGGATTAACCGATTGATTTAGTGCTTGGTGCCAGTTCATGTTTTCTACTTGTTTCTAGTTTTGCAGGAAATGAACATCTACGGAGGTCAAAATCACTTGACGATTTAATACGATTTTTTGGGCAACACGGGAAGCTTCGAGAGAAACCGAGACGAGTAGCTAGCGGCCAACACAGCCGCCCCGTGCGCCCTATGGGTGTCACCTGGCTGCGTGGGGCCCCTTGCACCGCCTTAGCCCAATTCCACCGCTATAATTCTCTATAAATACTTAAACCCTCCTCCATATTTTCAGAAAAAAATTATCACCTTCGGAAGCTCCTATTTCATGAAGATACCATCTGGAGGCCTATTCCAGAGCTCCACCTGAGGGGAAGCCATTGCCAGAGCCATCTTCGTCGACCTTGCCGCTTCCATGACCATTTGTGAGTTGTTCCATTAGGACCTTAGGGTCCATAGTAGTAGCTAGATATTCCCTCTCTCTTTTTGGATCTTCAATACCATCTTTTCGTGCGTCCTCTCACATGATTGAGAACAATTCGATGTAATCGGTGGCGAGTTCGTTGCGACATGCTGAGTTGTCACTTTATGATCAGATTGTTCATTGAAATCAGTTGAATCTTTCGAGGCTTATTTGTAGTATAATTAAGTAACTTTGCATGCTCTCCAATCTATCTATGTTCTCTATCCAAGTTCGATGGGTTTTTCTTCAGAGGGAGTGGTACTTTGTAGTGGGTTCAATTTTGTGGTGCTCTAACCCAATGATAATAAGGTCCAAGACATGTATTGTATAGTTTTCATTAAGGATAAAATTACAGGGTTTTGTCATGTTGGTTGACTTCTCCCTATTTACATTATGTCATCTAGCTTATTGTGATACTCTCTTTCTTGCAAACTTAATACTTGAGATGCATGTTGGATAGCAGTTTTGGGGTGGAGTATTGATTGCCCTTTTCGTGTTTTTCCCCAAAGAGTAAGGGATGATGCAATACAACTAAGGTAGGTAGATCCCTTAGTTATGGGACCAAGGTTATCGAACCAGTAGGAGAACCAAGCAACACTATGTTAAACAGTACCTGCACACAAAGAACAAATACTTGCAACCCAACGCAAAAGAGGGGTTGTCAATCCCTCTCGGGTAAAAGATTGGTAGATGCAAATAAAATAAAGGCAAATAAAATCCAGCGAGGTATTTTTGGGTTTTTGGTAATATAGATCTGAAAATAAAAGATGTAAATAAATAAAAAGGCAAATAGCAATATAGATCTGAAAATATGTGATGAGAAAATAGACCCAGGGGTCTTAGATTTCACTAGTGGCTTCTCTCGAGAAAATAGCATATGGTGGGTGAACAAATTACTGTTGGGCAATTGATAGAACCTCAAATAATTATGACTATATCCAGGCAATGATCACTATATAGGCATCATGTTCAAGATTAGTAGACCGACTCCTGCCTACATCTACTACTATTACTCCACACATTGGCCGTTATCCAGCATGCATCTAGTGTATTAAGTTCATGGAGAAACGGAGTAATGCAATAGGAATGATGACAAGATGTATACGAGATCTATTCATGTAAGAATAGCCCCCATCTTGTTATCCTTAGTAGCAACGATACATACGTGTCTTGCTGCCCCTTCTGTCACTGGGAAAGAACACCGTATGATCGAACCCCTCACAAAGCACCTCTTCCCATGGCAAGAAAAATCAATCTAGTCAGCCTAACTAAACCGAATATTCGAAGAAGAAATACGAGGCTATAAGTAATCATGCATATAAGGGATCAAAGAAACTCAAATAACTTTCATGGATATAAAGATCTGACCATAAACTCAAAGTTCATCGGATCCCAAAAAACACACCGCAAAAAGAGTTACATCAAATAGGTCTCCAAGAGACCATTGTATTGACAATCAAAAAGAGAGAAGAAGCCATCTAGCTACTGCCTACGGAACCATAGGTCTACAATGAACTACTCACGCATCATCGGAGAGGCACTAGTGAGGATGATGAACCCCTCCGTGATGGTGTCTAGATTAGATCTGGTGGTTCTGGAACTTGTGGCGGCTGGAATTGTGTTTCGTTGACTCCCCTAGGGTGTTCGGATTTTTGGGGTATTTATAGAGCAAAGAGGCGGTGCGGGAGGCCACCGAGGTGGGCACAACCTACCAGGGCGTGCCTGGGCCCCCAGGCGCGCCGAGGTGGGTTGTGCCCCCCTCGGAGCCCCCCTCTGGTACTTCTTTGGCCCAACAGGTGTCTTCTGGTCTGGAAAATTTCTCCAAAAATTTTGTTGTGTTTGGACTCCATTTGGTACTGATATTGTGTGAAGCAAAAAACAACAATTGGCACTTGGCACTATGTCAATATGTTAGTCCCAAAAAATGATATAAAGTTGCTATAAAATGATTGCAAAACATCCAAGAATGATAATATCATAACATGGAACAGTAAAAAATTATAGATATGTTGGAGATGTATCAGCATCCCCAAGCTTAATTCCTGCTCGTCCTCAAGTAGGTAAATGATAAAAACAGAATTTTTGATGTGGAATGCTGCCTATCATGTTCATCACATTCTTTTCTTTTGTAGCATGGACATATGGACTTTTATACGGTTCAAAGCAATAGTCTAGTTTTGACATGAAGATTTCAATACTCAAGCATATCAATAAGCAACCATGTCTTTCAAAATATCAACACTAAAGCAAGTTATCCCTAGCCCATCATGCTCAATCATCGATCGATTCATGAAACACACTCGCATATTAGCTACATCCAATGCTCAAGTACGATCATAGTGCCCCTTAGTTGGTGCTTTATAGGAGAAGATGGAGACTCAAATAAAACTAAAAAATTGCATAAAGTAAATAGAAAGGCCCTTCGTAGAGGGAAGTAGGGATTTGTAGAGGTGCCAGAGATCAAAGCTTAAAAATGAGAGATAAAACATTTTTGGTGGCATGCTTTTCCTGTCAACGAAAATGACCGAGTAGTTTCCAATGCTTTCCATGCTACATATATCATAGGCGGTTCCCAGACAGAAACAAAGTTTATTTCTTGTTCCACCATACTTTACATTCCACGGCTAGTCGTATCCACGGGTGCCGTCCATACCAACACTTACCAAGGAATTTATTATTTGACAACATAAAGTAAATTCTTTTTTCATTTCGGGACTAGGCATCCCTAATACCTTTGCCGTACTCTCGTGCAATGACAAGTGAATAAACACTCATCTTGAGAATAACACATCTAGCATGGAAAAATATCAGCCACCCCTACCGTTTCATGAGCGGTACGAGCACACAAAAGGGGAATTTACTTTGAAAATTAGAGATGGCACATACAAATTTGCTTACAACAGCATGGAAATACCGCATATAGGTAGGTATGGTGGATTCATATGGCAAAACTGGGTTTAAGGATTTTGGATGCACAAGTAGTATTTCTACTTAGTACAAGTGAAGGCTAGCAAAAAGATTGAGAAGCAACCAACCAAGAAACAAAAAATCACATAAGCGAGCATTAAGCATAATTAACACTGAATAATGCACCACAAGTAGGATGTAATTTCATTGCATAATTATTGACTTGCATGCTTGCGTAGGGAATCAGAAACCTTAACATCAATATTCTTACAAAAGCATAATTACTCATGAACATGACACACATATTACAATCATCATATCTCAAAACTATTACTAAGAATCAAGTTTATTTTGTCCAATGATCTTCATGAAAGTTTTTATCATATCCCTCTTGAATATCTATTACTTTGGGACTAGTTTCATATGTTGCTTTTGCTTAGCTCAAACAAATTTAAGTGAAGAACATGATCATAAAGATTTTCATCTCTCAAAATAATATAAATGAAGCATGAGAGAGTTTCTTAAAAATACTAACTCTCAAATAAATCTAAGTGAAGCATGAGAGCATTTCTTCAAAAATATTAAAGCACGACGTGCTAAAAAAAGATATAAGTGAAGCACTAGAGCAATTCCATAGCTCAAAAAATTTAAGTGAAGCATAGAGCAATTCTAATAAATCATAGCATAATTTTGGCTCTATCAAATAGGTGTGTCCATAAAGGATACTTGTGACAAACTAAAATTTAAAACAAGCAAAGACTCATATAATACAAGACTCTCCAAGCAAAACTCATGATATGAGACGAATAAAAATATAGCTCCAAGTAAAATATCGATGGTCGTTAGAAGAAACAGGGGATGCCACTCGGGGCATCCCCAAGCTTAGTTGCTTGTTCATCCTTGAATATTATCTTGGGGTGCCATGGGCATCCCCAAGCTTAGGCCCTTGCTTCTCCTTATTCCTTCATCCATCATGATCTCACCCAAAACTTGAAAACTTCAATCACACAAAACTTAACAAAACCTTCATGAGATCCGTTAGTATAACAAAGAAAATCACTACTATAAGTATTGTTGCAAACCCATTCATATTTTATTTTTGCATTATATATATTGTATTCCAACTTTACTATGGCTCATACCCCTCGATAAAGTCCATAGATTCATCAAAATAAGCACGCGACGCAAACAAAACAGAATATGTCAAAAACAGAATAGTCTGTAGTAATCAGGGAACTCGTATAATTATGTAACTCGAAATATTATAAAACATTAGGACAACATGGGCCATTTGTATATCAATCTTATGTAAACAATTCAGAGCAAAAGCACGTTTCTGTGATTTATGAAAATTATTTTACTGAGTGCAAAAGTTTCTGTTTTTCAACAAGATCAAGTCAACTATAACCCAACATTATCCCAAAGGTTTAGTTTGGCACACAAACTAATTAAAACATAAAACACATCTAATCAGAGGCATAAATGTGACAAGTAACAAGCCCCTCAAAGTATTAGTTTCCATAGTGACAAGTAACAGAAAATTTCAGCACACTATATAAATGTTTCCTTACCAAGTTCCACTCACCAAAAGCGCTACACTCCCCGGCAACGGCGCCAGAAAAGAGTCTTGATGACCCACAAGTGTAGGGGATCTATCGTAGTCCTTTCGATAAGTAAGAGTGTCAAACCCAACGAGGAGTAGAAGGAAATGGTAAGCGGTTTTCAGTAAGGTTTTCTCTGCAAGCACTGAAATGTAGGTGATAGATAGTTTTGTGATAAGATAAATAGTAACGAGCAACAAGAAAATAAAGTAAATAAAGTGCAGCAAGGTGGCCCAATCCTTTATGTAGCAAAGGATAAGCCTGGACAATTTCTAATAATGAAGAAGGAGCTCCCGAGGACACATTGGGAATTATCGTCAAGCTAGTTTTCATCACGTTCATATGATTCGCGTTCGGTACTTTGATAATTTGATATGTGGGTGGACCGGTACTAGGGTACTGCCCTAACTTGGACAAGCATCCGACTTATGATTAACCCCTATTGCAAGCATCGCAACTACAAAAAGGAGTATTAAGGTAAACCTAACCACAACATTAAGCGTATGGATCCATATCAACCCCTAACGAAGCAACGCATAAACTAGGGTTTAAGCTTCTGTCACTCTAGCAACCCATCATCTACTTATTACTTCCCCATGCCTTCCTTTAGGCCCAAATAGTGGTGAAGTGTCATGTAGTAGACGTTCACATAACACCACTAGAGGGAAAGACAACATACATCTCATCAAAATATCGAACGAATACCAAATTCACATGACTACTAATAGCAAGACTTCACCCATGTCCTCAGGAACAAACGTAACTACTCACAAAGCATATTCATGTTCATAATCAGAGGAGTAATAATATGCATAAAGGATCTGAACATATGATCTTCCACCAAGTAAACCAAATAGCATCAACTACAAGGAGTAATCAACACTACTAGCAACCCACGGTTTTGATACAAGATTGGATACAAGAGATGAACTAGGGTTTGAGAGGAGATGGTGATGGTGAAGATGTTGATGGAGATTTACCCCCTCCCGATGAGAGGATCGTTGGTGATGACGTTGGTGATGATTTCCCCCTCCCGGAGGGAAGTGTCCCAGGCAGAACAGCTCCGCCAGAGCCCTAGATTGATTCCGCCAAGGTTCCGCCACGTGGCGGCGGAGTTTCGTCCCATAAGCTTGCCCACGATTTTTTCGAGGGTAAAAGTGATGATATAGCAGAAGATGGACGCCGGAGGCCCACCAGGGGGCCCAGGAGATAGGGGGCACGCCCTATAGGGGGGGGCACACCCCTGTCTCCTGGATAGGGTGTGGGGCCCCTGGCCTATTTCTTTCGCTCATAATTTCTTATTAAATCCAAAAGGTTGTTTCATGGAGTCTCGGGACTTTTGGAGCTGTGCAGAATAGGTTTCCAACATTTTCTCCTTTTCCAGCCAGAATTCCAGTTGCCGGCATTCCCTCTCTTCATGGTAAACCTTATAAAATAAGAGAGAATAGCCATAAGTATTGAGATATAATGTGTAATAACAGTCCATAATGCAATAAATATTGATATAAAAGCATGATGCAAAATGGACGTATCAACTCCCCCAAGCTTATACCTCGCTTGTCCTCAAGTGGAAGCCGAAATCGAAAAATATGTCCACATGTTTAGAGATAGAGGTGTCGATAAAAATAAAATACGGACATGAGGGCATCATGATCATTCTAATAACAACAACATATATAGATTTTGTCATATGATTTCCTATGCGCAAGTAATAAGCAATTCACAATGTCAAGTATGGTTCAAAAACTTCATTGGGAACTAACAAACTATAATCTCAGTCATTGAAGCAATTGCAATTTATCATAACATCATAAAGAGTCAATAATAGAGCTTTTCAGCAAGCTCACATACTCAACTATCTCGTAGTCTCCTATAATTTTTAACACTCACGCAATACTTGTGGTTATAGAGTTTCATCCGGAGACTGAGAAAGATAGGGGCTTATTGTGTTGCCTCCCAACGTATTCACCTTTAGGTGATGTCAACAATAATAGCCCGTGCTAACTTACATCCAATTGGATATATGCATCATGATCTTTCAAACACGAGGAACTTCCCAAAGGATAAAATAAAAAGGGAAAGGTGAGGATCACCTTGACTCAAGCATAAAGTAAAAACATAAAGTAAAAGATAGGCCCTTCGCAGAGGGAAGCAGAGCTTGTCATGCGCGTTTAGGGTTGATGCATGAAATCTTAATGCAAAAGAACGTCACATTATATTGCCCCTTGTATGTGGACCTTTATTATACAGTCTGTCGCTTTTATTACTTCCACAACAAGTTCATACAAAGCTTATTTTCTCTGCACTAATAAGTCATACATATTTAGAGAGCAATTTTTATTGCTTGCACCGATGACAACTTACTTGAAGGATCTTACTCAATCCATAGGTAGGTATGGTGGACTCTCATGGCAAAACTGGGTTTAAGGATATTTGGAAGCACAAGTAGTATCTCTACTTGGTGCAAGGAATTTGGCTAGCATGAGGGGGAAAGGCAAGCTCAACATGTTTGGAAGGTCAATGACAATATACTTTAACTGAGATGTGGGAAAACATAAACCATTACGTTGTCTTCCTTGTCCAACGTCAACTCTTTTAGCATGTCAAACTTAATGAGTGCTCCCAATTATAAAGGGTGTCCAAGATAATATATTTATATGTGAACCCCTCTTTCCTTATCACTTCCTATTAATTGCAACGATGACCAAGGCTACGTTCATCAACTCTCAACAATTTTTATGCCTCATACTTTCTATGTGTGAAGTTATCACTATCCACAAGATGAATATGAACTCTTTTATTCTTTCTACTTTCTCAAGATCATAGAAACATAGCAAAGCCCTTGACTCAACACTAAGCTTTATTATAGATAGCACACGGACTCGATTACATAAAGAGATCACAAAGCAAAACTCAAAACTACTTGATATCAAAACTTCAAACTACTAGATCAAGATACTACTAAAAGGATCGAACTAAATAAAGTGGTAAAGATAGGAGTGTGATGGTGATACGATACCGGGGCACCTCCCCCAAGCTTGGCAGTTGCCAAGGGGAGTGCCCATACCCATGTGAATATTTCTCCTTCTTCACGGTTGGTGTTATGATCTTCTTAGCGATGATGCCCTTCAGGATACGGTTCTCCTCCTCGAGCTTATTGACTTGTTGTTTGAGGTCCATAATTTCTTTACGGAGCTTGTCCATAACGGCCAAAGCTCCTTTTACCCAAGGATGCTGCATAGCTTCTGGAGAACACATGAAACTCTTTTTCATATTTTCATAAGAAAGAAATCTAGAGTTGGAAGGGATGATCGAAGCAGGGCAGCCAGGCTAGGTAGTTCCCCCATAGTGAATTCTGCTTGGAGACGAGAGGTAACTTCTTGATCTTCCTCCATGGCATCTATCCTTTTCAAATCAGCCTCCATCTCATCCTCCATTGATGGTCCAAAGTGATAGGCATCGCTATTTGCTCCTGGACCTGGCGTTGGGTGAGACACCCGGCTCTCCCCAACTGACTCCTGAGAAGACATCTTGCTTTATTCTGCAATAGGAACAGCTCAAAACGAAAACAGAGGATATTTGCATGATACGGTGGTCAAAACCTTCGGGAGTATATATAATGAATTTTTACCGACCAAAATACGTAACATACAAGAAAACGGAGTCTGGGAGGCACACAAGGTGCCCACGAGACAGGGGGCGCACCTACAGGGGGGAACCTCCACTCTCGTGGGGGCCTCGTGTCCCTTTCGGACTACTTCTTTCTTCCTAAAATTCAATTCCAAAACTGATAAAAATTGCCATTGGACTTGTTTTGGAGTCGGTTTACTTACCGTACCACATACCTATACCTTTTCAGAGTCTGGAACGTTCTGGAAAGTGTCCCTTATGTATTCCTCAGGGATTACCTGAAATATAATGTTTAATTCTTTGACCGTTTACCACCCTCGGATTTGTGCCTTCGAAGTTGTTGATTTTTATAGCACCAGAACGATAGACCTCCTCGATAACGTAGGGGCCTTCCCATTTTGAGAGAAGCTTTCCTGCAAAAAATCTAAAACGAGAGTTGAATAATAACACATAATCTCCTACGTTAAACTCATGCTTTTGTATCCTTTTATCATGCCAGCGTTTGACTTTTTCTTTGAAAAGCTTGCCATTCTCATAAGGTTGGGTTATCCATTCATCAAGTGAGCTAATATCAAATAACCTCTTCTCACCAGCAAGTTTGAAGTCATAATTAAGCTCTTTAATATCCCAATATGCCTTATGTTCAAGTTCAAGAGGTAAATGACACGCTTTTCCATAAACCATCTTATAAGGAGACATACCCATAGGATTTTTGTATGCAGTTCTATAGGCCCATAATGCAACATCAAGTTTTTTGGACCAATTCTTTCTAGATCTATTCACAGTCTTTTGCAAAATTAATTTGAGCTCTCTATTGCTCAACTCTACTTGACCACTAGACTGCGGATGATAAGGAGATGCTATTCTATGATTGACATCATACTTAGCAAGCATCTTATGGAAAGCACCATGAATAAAATCTGAACCACCATCAGTCATAAGATATCGAGGGGCTCCAAACCTCGGAAAAATAACTTCTTTAAGCATTTTAATAGAAGTGTTATGATCAGCACTACTAGTTGGAATAGCTTCTACCCACTTAGTAATGTAATCAACAGCAACTAAAATATGTGTATAACCATTAGAGGCAGGAAAAGGTCCCATATAATCAAAGCCCCAAACATCAAATGGTTCAATAACAAGAGAATAATTCATAGGCATTTCTTGATGTTTACTAATGTTACCTATTCTCTGACATTCATCACAAGATAAGGCAAACTTACAAGCATCTTTGAAGAGAGTAGGCCAATAAAAACCAGATTGTTGTACCTTGTGCGCAGTTCTATCTCCAGCGTGGTGTCCTCCATAGGATTCAGAGTGACACTTGCATAGGATCTGTTCTTGTTCATGCTCAGGCACACAATGTCTAATAATACCATCTACTCCTTCTTTATAAAGATGTGGATCATCCCAGAAGTAATGTCTTAAATCATAAAAGAACTTTTTCTTTTGCTGGTATGTGAAACCAGGCGGTATATATTTAGCAACCATGTAATTAGCATAATCAGCATACCAAGGAGCAATATGAGAAGCATTGACAACCGCTAATTGTTCATCAGGAAAGCTATCATTAATAGGCAGTGAGTCATCAAGAACATTCTCTAACCTAGACAAGTTATCTGCAACGGGGTTCTCAGCTCCCTTTCTATCAATAACTGGACCATGATGGCGCGCGTTGCTGCGCCCGTCAATTTTGGCGATAGAACGGTGAGGTTCTAAAAATATATGAAATAGTTGAAATCTATAAAATGTATGGAGGTATATTGGGTGAAAGTTCAGTTTTCAAGATTTTTATTAGCAATTGAGATGGTGAATATTGGCAGGAATGGCAACCACAACAAGCATTTCAATCGTGTCCCTATGATTTGTCTTTAGAAGAAAAAAGTTTTCATTACGGGAGCTTTAAAAATGAGCAGATAGAAGGGTTTAGAAGAATTGATACATTGATGTTACCAAAAGTCAATCCTAAAAAAATGTGTATCGTTACAGCGGCATAGAACTTATGGGTAGCTTGAATGCAGGACATAGCCAGATATTTATAAGCAAGCCAGAAGAAGCTGCGGTTGTACTAAAAGAGTGTACTTGAGTCTCTTCTCACATAGGTTCTGAAGCAATATCCACATGCATAGAAGGACTTCTCACTAAACAAGACAACGCCCGAAGCATATTAAGACTTGTTTTCAGCAGGCTTCGAGGGACATAGCCGTCGCAATTGCAAAATACAAGTACACAACACCCTTTTTTCTCAAAAGAGAACACAACGCCATTCTAGGCCGATTTTTCTCAAAAGAGAACACACCGCCATTCAGAGGCCAAAGATAGATCAACCGAGGCTACTGTAGGAAATCGACCTATCTCAAACTCCAACACTAAACACTGATTTTGTAGCAACATATCTTTTTGAAGTTCTCCTCCCGGCCAATCATCCATGTGATGGCCCTGTTAAACAGAACATAATTACAAACCCTCAAAAAGAGATCAAGGAACAAAATCGGATCCTCACAGATCGGACCTCGGAATCAAATCTTAGTAGGAGAACAGCGTGGCGGAGGAGCAGAGATTGAATACCTGTGGATTTTGGCTGGATGCCTGGTTGTGAGGGGAGCGAGGTCATTACTGACTGAATACATCATAGCTCTGCCTCGCTTCAATTAACCAGCCCAGCCTCGCTTCACCCCACGTGGACTGATCTTGTTGAATGTTTTTCCTCTCCCGACCTGATCGATTGAATCGTATCGAAGGTCATCTGCTTGATGATGACCAGTCTCAAAGATCTTCTTGAATCAAATGACCAAACCATGATGAACGCCACCCGTAGAAAATAGATTTTGGAGTGATAATGCTAGTAGTATGGAGGGGAGCCGCTGAGGAGCAGAGGGGACGGCAGGTGGCCGCAACCAAGTGGAGAGCCATGGCCACTGAGAAGCTTTTGCAGAAGGATGAAAGGGCAAAGAGCAGGGAGACGACGCATTTTATATGTAAACTACTAACCTGTAACTGAACTCCACTTTCAGCTGCCGTTTCCAAATTTCATTAATGGCACATAGGAACGGCGATGAACTCCAATCACCGCCGATACCTCTTCCGACGCTAAACCTCCTGCAAACCACATCGCTACAGGGCTAAACGGGTGCATAGCAAGGAGTCGATCGAGACATATAGAAGATACTAAAAGGCCAATAGGCCCAATTTAATAGCATACCAGCAAATTTGTTACCGGAGCAGCGGCCAGCCCATGTAGCATTTTTTGTTGTGAAACGAAAGCCCGGGTGGGATTGGAAAGAGATTCAACGGCCAGAAATGCATAAGGCTCCAAATCCAATGGACGAAAACACTGATGGAAGAGGAGGCTGGAACAGTGCGCGGTTATAATAGAACTAAATATGCAAATCAAATTCTTGGAGCAAGAGAACCCATCTAATGAGTCTAGGATTAGCATCTTTATTTTCCACAAGATATTTAATAGCAGCATGATCAATGTGAATAGTAACTTTGGAATCAACAATATAAGGTCTAAACTTATCACATGCAAACACAACTGCTAAGAACTCTTTTTCAGTAATAGCATAATTTCTCTGGGCAGTATCAAGAGTCTTACTAGCATACTAGATAACATTCAATTTCTTTTCGACTCTTTGCCCTAAAACAGCACCTACAGCATAATCACTAGCATCGCACATCATTTCAAAAGGTAAATTCCAATCAGGCGGCTGAACAATAGGTGCAGTGATCAAAGCTTTCTTAAGTGTTTCAAATGCTTCTACACAATCGTCATCAAAGACAAAATGAACATCTTTTTGCAATAAATTAGTCAGAGGACTAGAGATTTTAGAGAAGTCCTTAATGAACCTCCTATAAAAACCGGCGTGACCAAGGAAACTTCTTATACCTTTTATGTCCTTGGGACATGGCATCTTTTCAATAGCATCAACTTTGGCTTTATCAACTTCAATACCTCTCTCGGAGATCTTGTGCCCCAAGACAATGCCTTCATTAACCATAAAGTGACACTTTTCCCAATTCAGGACGAGACTAGTGTCTTCTCATCTCTGCAAAACTCGATCAAGGTTGCTCAAACAATTATCAAAAGAGGATCCATGGATGGAGAAGCCATCCATGAATACCTCACAAATCTTTTCGCAAAAATCAGAGAATATAGCCATCATGCATCTTTGAAAGGTAGCAGGTGCATTACATAAACCAAAAGGCATACGTCTATAAGCAAAAGTACCAAAAGGGCAAGTAAAAGTAGTTTTAGATTGATCCTTCGCTGATACAGGTATATGAGAGAAACCAGAATAACCATCTAGAAAGCAAAAATGTGTGTGTTTGGATAGCCTTTCTAGCATTTTATCAATAAAAGGTAAAGGGTAATGATCTTTCTTAGTAGCTTTATTTAACTTACGGAAATCAATTACCATCCTATAACCTGTAATAATTCTTTGCGGGATCAATTCATCTTTATCATTAGAAACAACGATAATACCTCCCTTTTTAGGGACATAATGGACAGGGCTTACCCATTCACTATCAGCAACGGGATAAATAATACCTGCCTCAAGGAGCTTTAGTATCTCCTTTCTTACCACTTCCTTCATCTTGGGATTTAATCGTCTTTGAGGATCTCTAACTGGTTTGGCATCTTTCTCCACTGAAATTTTGTGTTGACATAATGTGGGACTAATGCCCTTAAGATCATCCAGAGTATATCCAATAGCAGCTCGGTGCTTCTTCAGAGTTTTCAATAATCTTTCTTCTTCTTTCTCTGAAAGGTTAGCACTAATAATAATAGGATATATTTCTTTTTCATCAAGATAAGCATACTTAAGATTATCAGGTAATGGTTTGAGTTCAAACACGGGATCACCCTTGGGTGGAGGGGGATCCCCAATAATTTCAACGAGAAGGTTATGTTTTAACATAGGTTCCTGTTTAAGGAACACTTCATCTATTTCTTCCCTTTCCTTCATAAACATATCGTTTTCATGGTCTAGCAGATATTGTTCTAACGGATCAGTTGGAGGAACAGCAATGGAAGCAAGACCAATAATTTCATCCTTACTAGGTGGTTCCCTTTCACGAGGTTGCCTACCAAACTTAGCGAAATTAAACTCATGAGACATACCATCTATGCCAACAGTAACAATATCCTTTTCACAATTAATCTTAGCACTAGCAGTATTCAAGAAAGGTCTACCAAAAATAATGGGACAAAAATCATCTTGTGGGGAACCAAGAACAAGAAAATCAGCAGGGTATTTAACCTTCCCACACAAAACTTCAACATCTCTAACAATCCCAATAGGTTTAATGGTATCCCTACTAGCAAGCTTAATAATAACATCAATGTCTTCTAATTCAATGGGTGCAATATCGTGCATAATTTCTTTATAAAGATCATAAGGTATCACACTAGCACTAGCACCCATATCACATAAGACATGATAACAATGATCTCCTATTTTAATAGAAATAACTGGCATGCCTACAACAGGTCTACGTGTCTTAGTATCAAGTCTAGCAATATTAGCAGTTTCACCCAAGAAAGAAATAACATGCCCATCTAAGTCCTCATCCAAGAGATCTTTAACCATAGCAATACTAGGTTCAACATTAATTTGCTCAGGAGGTGTATAAGTCCTAGTATTACTCTTACGAACAACAGTCGAAGCTTTAGCATGATCTTTTATCCTAACAGGAAAAGGAGGTTTTTCAAGATAAGCAGTAGGAACAATGGGATCATTATAGGTAATGGTCTTTTCTTCTACTGTAATAGGTGCAACTACTTTTACTTCAACAGGAGGATTATATTTAAACCACTTCTCTTTAGGGAGATCAACGTGAGTAGCAAAAGATTAACAGAAAGTAGCTACTATCTCAGAGTCAAGTCCATACTTAGCGCTAAATCCACGAAAAGCATCGGTATCCATAAAAGATTTAACACAATCGAGTGTTGGGATCTTCACTTCCTGACATGAACCTCACTCCTGGTCAAAGTCATATGTTGACGGCCTTCATAAGTGAAGAAACATGGAAATTTGAGAAGGCCAGACAAGTCAAGAAGGCTCAGTACAAGAAGGAGCGATTTCTAAAGAACAACATTCTGAACAAGTCTTCTAAAGAACTTGTAAATATGCAAACAAAAATCAGAGACCCCAGTGATGAATTTGACAAATATCATGCAGATTGGCTAGGTGCCAAAGTCAGATTTGTCAAGATTGCAAAGAACATCAAGGCAAACGTTGTAGCATCATCGCAACAAATTCCTTAGGACAAAGCCTGTGTTCAGCCTGCTGAAGAAACTGAAAGCACAGCTGATGAATATCAGGCTGCGGAAGAAATTGAGAATACCAGGGCTGCTGAAGAAATTCCAGCTCCTGAAGAACATGCTAGGGCAACCACCAACGTTGCGCCTGAAGAACAACCCAGGCTAGCTGAAGAATCTGTTGTGCCTGAAGAAACTAAAAATGCCAGGGTGACTACATCAGTCGTGCCTGAAGAAACTGAACCTACTTCATCTACTCCTCCTGCCAAATCATCAAAGATGAAGAATATCACTCTTCCTTATGCATCAGAAGTGAAGAAAACCAAAGCTGCAGAGAAGGCAGATGTGAAGAAAAGGAAAGCATCAACCTCTGCAGAGTCCTCCGCTCCCAAGAAAGAGAGGACTTTGCCGAGCTCTTTCATAGATCCAATCGATGTTTTCCCAATTTCAATGGTACCATCAAAGGAACTTGTCCCATTTTGTGCAGAATATATCATTCCAGATGACACTGATGAAGAAAATCCTTCTGCTGCTTCTTCAGAGCAGTTGGATGAAGAAATTGAAGTGGAGACATCCCTTCCACCCCACTGGTATCATCGCCTGTGCCCCAGTTCACAACTGAAGAGGTGGGTGTTGAAGAAATTGAAGAAGATGTGCATGTTAGCTCAACTATGCTTCTGTTGAATTATGACTATTGGGAAAATCTTCACCCCAATTCACCATTGGCCACACCTCGCCATCCAATTCTTCAGTCCCCTGTACAGACTGAAGAAATACTAACAGAGTCTCAAGGACGTAAAACCTCACTCCTTTCCATTCCTGAAGAAATTCCAGCTGCAATAGCTGAGCAAATGGAGACCCAGACTACTGCTGAAGAACCTGGAGCTTAAATTCCTCAGTTAGCAGCACCTGAGATTGTGACTCAATAGGTTGTGCGACCATCAACTGCAAATCTTCAGCCCAAGCCACAAAATCCTCATTCAAAGAGACCAAAATTCAAGGCTGATGATTTCTTCGTTGAACATCATTTCTTCACTGATTTCAATCCATATGCCTCAGCAAGACTTCGACGCAAGCAATTATGGATTGCTATTCAGATGAACTTCTATGCATCGCTGCTCTTTGATAAGGACAAGGTATTTCAGCATCGTCAAATTCCTCATGTGGACATGGAGTCCATCCCATGCTTCCAACCAGTTCTAAATGTTCGTCATGAAGCTGGGCTCCTAAATTTCTGTGCTGATATTTGTGATTGGAATGAAGAGCTAATTCTTCAATTCTATGCTACGCTGCACCTCACTTGAAATGTGGTTGATGTCAACTCATGGGTGCTTGACTAGATGACTGAAAACACTCACTACAAAGCTCCGGCCTCTGAATTGCTTCATGATGTTCCCGTCAGTCCTCTTGTTGAAGGCACAAGGCTCATGTATGAAGAACCTGAACTTTCAAATCATCTGATGCAAGTGCTCATGAAGCCCATGCGGCTAGGCCAAGCTCCAAGAATCACCTTCCTTGTGAAGGAATTGCTCTATGCGCCAAGAACCATCTATCGCATTCTGACCAAAACCCTCAGTCCAATCAAATGCCACAACTCTAAAAAAGAGGAAGTTGTTGGCATCATGAAGAATCTGCTGTTCAATATTGTCAGTGTCAAAACCGGCGGATCTCGGGTAGGGGTCCCGAACTGTGCGTCTAGGCGGATGGTAACAGGAGACAAGGGACACGATGTTTTTACCCAGGTTCGGGCCCTCTCGATGGAGGTAAAACCCTACTCCTTCTTGATTGATATTGATGATATGGGTAGTACAAGAGTAGATCTACCACGAGATCAAGGAGGCTAAACCCTAGAAGCTAGCCTATGGTATGATTGTTGTAATGGTTGTTGTGTCCTACGGACTAAAACTCTCCGGTTTATATAGACACCGGAGAGGGCTAGGGTTACACAGAGTCGGTTACAATGGTAGGAGATCTACATATCCGTATTGCCAAGCTTGCCTTCCACGCCAAGGAAAGTCCCATCCGGACACGGGAAGGAGTCTTCAATCTTGTATCTTCGTAGTCTTGGAGTCCGGCGGACGATGATAGTCCGGCTGTCCGGAAACCCCCTAGTCCAGGACTCCCTCAAATATCATTCATGGGATTCCCAATAATTATCATGATTTCTTCATGAGGACTTTGGTGAATGTTGCATTGTCGCCATTTGAATTGAAGCCCTAAGCTCGTTGGATTGTGAAATTCATCAAAACAAGGTCTTCAATTCACTACAAGGCTGGTTTTCAGAATCACCTCAGCTATCTGCCTCCTATTGAAGTCCTCAAGAGGACAATTTCCTCAGTTGATGGAAAAGGCAAAGCTGTTGTTATTGATGAAGGCACTCGTCCATTGGATGGTCAGTTTTGCAAAGCTGCATCTTACACCACCAATGATGACTCTGCAACTCAAGACTTTGCCGCTGATATGGACTGAACCTCAATGTGAGATCTGATCTGTTGTTGCGGCCCGATCTTTCACGACACTCCACCTTCAGCAGTAGTAGCCTCTCGCCTGCGCACGCGATGTACACGAAATAGAGGGTTAGAACCTTGTGGCTCAGCACGAGAAAACCAATCTCAACGATGGTACTCACGTGCAAAAACAATTTCCTCACAGAGAAATTGCAACACAGAGGTTTTCTAAAGATCCCTCTAAAACTTGATACGGGTGTCTACCCTTAAAAACACATCATGTCTATTTTATAAAATAACCTCCTTTTACAAAGAACTAAATTGGCTTTATATAATAGCTGCATACCCTAACTATCTTGGAAAACAAGCACTTGGTACATACATAAAAAAACACCTAGACGTAGGCTAAACCGACTTGATATAGTATTTAGGAAAACACAAACTACTAGTTTTGGTGCATACGTTGACAACTTGTGTTCTTGTCCTGGTGGGCCGCACCCAACATCCTTCAAACTGAATAGTTCCCTAATAAATAGAATCCTCACATTGGTCTTTTCCTTGAAGGGCAGGAAAAGAAATGTAAATAATCTTCTTGTTTTAGTAATCCTGAAGTAACAAATAATCCCGATAAGCAAGTACTCAAAATCAAACATGGACTCCTTGAGGCCTCCTCCACGATGTGGCTTACTAAAACAATTATAATATTATTTTTCTTGATTTCCTTCTAATGCATGTTGAAACGTGGTGCAATTTGACTCCACCATGTTTGTCTCCGTACGACATGCACCATGCACACAAGTCACAACCACTGACCCTTCTACCCCGTCTTCATACTTCCCATCAAAACTTATGTGCCGCTGAACATGCACATCATTAAGTTCATCATGATCATTGTTGGGCACATTATCAACAACGGGCGGAATAATAGAAACTATGGTAGCTAAATTACCCGCGATCATATCATCCTCTCCTCCTTGCATCGAAACCGTCCTCAGTTTTGAGTTGAACTCTTCAGCAATATTTTCCTCACTCGATCGAATAATAACAGCAGAAATTTTAGCAATTTCGACCTTCTTCTTTTCTTCTTTTTCCTGCTCTTTGGTCCTCTCAAGAAGTTCTTTCCTCCAAGAAATAAAACACTCCTCACCCATTGGCATAAGGCTGCACTTCTTACCCCTCTTGATGGTTGATGACCCACAAGTGTAGGGGATCTATCGTAGTCCTTTCAATAAGTAAGAGTGTCGAACCCAACGAGGAGCAGAATGAAATGATAAGCGGTTTTCAGTAAGGTTTTCTCTACAAGCACTGAAATTGTAGGTGATAGATAGTTTTGTGATAAGATAAATAGTAACGAGTAACAAGTAAATAAAGTAAATAAAGTGCAGCAAGGTGGCCCAATCCTTTATGTAGCAAAGGATAAGCCTGGACAATTTCTAATAATGAGAAAGGAGCTCCCAAGGACACATGGGAATTATCGCCTGGCTAGTTTTCATCACGCTCATATGATTCGTGTTGGGTACTTTGATAATTTGATATGTGGGTGGACCGGTGCTTGGGTACTGCCCTTACTTGGCAAGCATCCCACTTATGATTAACCCCTATTGCAAGCGTCCGCAACTACAAAAGAAATATTAAGGTAAACCTAACCACAGCATTAAACATATGGATCCAAATCAGCACCTAACGAAGCAACACATAAACTAGGGTTTAAGCTTCTGTCACTCTAGCAACCCATAATCTACTTATTACCTCCCAATGCCTTCCTCTAGGCCCAAATAATTGTGAAGTGTCATGTAGTCTATGTTCACATAACACCACTAGAGGAAAATACAACATACATCTCATCAAAATATCGAACGAATACCAAATTCACATGACTACTAATAGCAAGACTTCACCCATGTCCTCAAGAACAAACATAACTACTCACAAAGCATATTCATGTTCATAATCAGAGGAGTAATAATATGCATTAAGGATCTGAACATATGACCTTCCACCAAGTAAACCAATTAGCATCAACTACAAGGAGTAATCAACACTACTAGCAACCCACAGGTACCAATTTGTGGTTTTGATACAAGATTGGATACAAGAGATGAACTAGGGTTTTGAGAGGAGATGGTGTTGGTGAAGATGTTCATGGAGATTGACCCCCTCCCGATGAGAGGATCGTTGGTGATGATGTTGGTGATGATTCCCCCCCCCCCCGGAGGGAGGTGTCCCCGGCAGAACAGCTCCGCCGGAGCCCTAGATTGGTTTCGCCAAGGTTCCGCCTCGTGGCGGCGGAGTTTCGTCCCATAAGCTTGCCCACGATTTTTTCCAGGGTAAAAGTGATGATATAGCAGAAGATGGACGCCGGAGGCCCACCAGGGGGCCCAGGAGATAGGGGGGGCGCCCTATAGGGGGGGCACGCCCCTGTCTCTTGGATAGGGTGTGGGCCCCCTTGCCTATTTCTTTCACTCATAATTTCTTATTAAATCCAAAAGGTTGTTTCGTGGAGTCTCAGGACTTTTGGAGCTGTGCAGAATAGGTTTCCAACCTTTTCTTCTTTTCCATCCAGAATTCCAGCTGCCGGCATTCCCCCTCTTCATGGTAAACCTTGTAAAATAAGAGAGAATAGCCATAAGTATTGAGATATAATGTGTAATAACAGCCCATAATGCAATAAATATTGATGTAAAAGCATGATGCGAAATGGACGTATCAACTCCCACAAGCTTAGACCTCGCTTGTCCTCAAGCGGAAGCCGATATCGAAAGATATGTCGACATGTTTAGATATAGAGGTGTCGATAAAAATAAAATACGGACATGAGGGCATCATGATCATTCTTATAATAGCAACATATATAGATTTTATCATATGATTTCTTATGCTCAGGTAACAATCAATTCACAATGTCAAGTATGGTTCAAAAACTTCATTGAGAACTAACAAACTATAATCTCAGTCATTGAAGCAATTGCAATTTATCATAACATCAGAAAGAGTCATCAATAGAGCTTTTCAGCAAGTTCACATACTCAACTATCTTGTAGTCTTCTACAATTGCTAACACTCACGCAATACTTGTGGTTATAGAGTTTCAGCCGGAGACTGAGAAAGCTAGGGGCTTATTGTGTATATATCATGATCTTTCAAACACGAGGAGCTTGCCAAAGGATAAAATGAAAAAGGGAAAGGTGAGGATCACCTTGACTCAAGCATAAAGTGAAAACATAAAGTAAAAGATAGGCCCTTCACAGAGGGAAGCAGACGTTGTCATGTGCGTTTAGGGTTGGATGCACAAAATCTTAATGCAAAAGAACGTCACTTTATATTGCCCCTTGTATGTGGACCTTTATTATGCTGTCCGTCACTTTTATTACTTCCATAACAAGATCGTACAAAGCTTATTTTCTCTGCACTAATAAGTCATACATATTTAGATAGCAATTTTTATTGCCTGCAACATGACAACTTACTTGAAGGATCTTACTCAATCCATAGGTAGGTATGGTGGACTCTCATGGCAAAACTGGGTTTAAGGATATTTGGAAGCACAAGTAGTATCTGTACTTGGTGCAAGGAATTTGGCTAGCATGAGGGGGAAAGGCAAGCTCAAAATGTTTGGAAGGTCAATAACAATATACTTTAACTGAGATGTGAGAAAACATAAACCATTATGTTGTCTTCCTTGTCCAACGTCAACTCTTTTAGCATGTCATACTTAATGAGTGCTCCCAATCATAAAAGGTGTCCAAGATAATATATTTATATGTGAACCCCTCTTTCCTTATCACTTCCTATTAATTGCAACGATGACCAAGGCTACGTTCATCAACTCTCAACCATTTTTATGCCTCATACTTTCTATGTGTGAAGTTATCACTATCCATAAGATCAATATGAATTCTTTTGTTCTTTCTACTTTCTCAAGATCGTAGAAACATAGCAAAGCCCTTGACTCAACACTAATCTTTATTATAGATAGCTCACGGACTCGATTACAAAAAGAGATCACAAAGCAAAACTCAAAACTACTTGATATCAAAACTTCAATCTACTAGATCAAGATACTACTAAAAGGATCGAACTAAATAAAACGGTAAAGATAGGAGTGTGATGGTGATACGATACCGGGGCACCTCCCCCAAGCTTGGCGGTTGCCAAGGGGAGTGCCCATACCCATGTGATTATGTCCTCGGAGGTGGTGAAGTAGGAGTTGTTGATGATGTAGGCTTGTCGTCCTTCCAAGGCATAGGCTCTCCATCATAGAAGGATGATCGAGTCTCCGGGATCCTTAAATCTGCAGCCAAACTCATCCTCTTGAATCTATATTCATACTCACAGTTCTGGTTTTGCAGGTCATAGATCTGGGCTTGGAGGTGCTCGATTTTCTCTTGAAGCTTGAAGATGGTCTCCCCAATGACTTTGGCATCCAGCTTGTGGTTGTTGGTGAACTCCATGATCATCATTTGGTTGGCGTTAAGTCCACGCTCCACCATCCCTTGGCACTTGAAAACTTGCTGCTCCACGGCTTCGAGCTTTGTCTCCACGCTTCCGGTACGCCTTGGTCCCTCCACATCGCGGATGTGCAACACCCCCTCACGCATCTCAATGGTTTGAGGGTGTTGCAGCACCTCCGCGAGATAGGGGTTGATAACCCTCTCGAAAAACTTGTCCTTGGGAGCGCTTGGAGACGACATGATGCTCTAGATCTGAAAAAGAAATAGCTCGAAACGAAAATAGAGGATATTTGCGTGATACGGTGGTCAAAACCTTCGGGAGTATATATAATGATTTTTTACCGACCAAAATACGTAACGTGAAAGAAAATAGAGTCTGGGAGGCACACAAGGAGTCCACGAGACAGGGGGCGCGCCCTCCACTCTCGTGGGGGCCTCGTGTCTCTTTCGGACTACTTCTTTCTTCCTAAAATTCTTAAATATTCCAAAACTGATAAAAATTGCCATTGGAGTTGTTTTGGAGTCGGTTTACTTACCATACCACATACCTATTCCTTTTCGGAGTCTGGAACGTTCTAGAAAGTGTCCCTTATGTATTCCTCTGGGGTTACGGTTTCAATAATATTAGTTTCAACATTGATAGGATTACCTGAAATATAATGTTTAATTCTTTGACCGTTCACCACCCTCGGACTTGTGCCTTCGAAGTTGTTGATTTTTATGGCACCAGAATGATAGACCTCCTCGATAACATAAGGACCTTCCCATTTATAGAGAAGTTTTCCTGCAAAAAATCATAAACGAGAGTTGAATAATAACACATAATCTCCTACGTTAAACTCACGCTTTTGTATCCTTTTGTCATGCCAGCGTTTGACTTTTTCTTTGAATAGCTTGGCATTCTCATAGGCTTGGGTTCTCCATTCATCAAGTGAGCTAATACCAAACAACCTCTTCTCACCGGCAAGTTTGAAGTCATAGTTGATCTCCTTAATAGCCCAATATGCTTTATGTTCAAGTTCAAGAGGTAAATGACACGCTTTTCCATAAACCATCTTATATGGAGACATACCCATAGGATTTTTGTATGCAGTTCTATAGGCCCATAATGCATCATCAAGTTTCTTGGACCAATTCTTTCTAGATCTATTGACATCCTTTTGCAAAATTAATTTGAGCTCTCTATTGCTCAACTCTACTTGACCACTAGACTGCGGATGATGAGGAGATGCGGTTCTATGATTAACATCATACTTAGCAAGCATCTTACGGAAAGCACCATGAATAAAATGTGAACCACCATCAGTCATAAGATATCTAGGGACTCCAAACCTCGGAAATATAACTTCTTTAAGCATTTTAATAGAAGTGTTATGATCAGCACTACTAGTTGGAATAGCTTCTACCCACTTAGTAACATAATCAATGGCAACTAAAATATGTGTATAACCATTAGAGGTAGGAAAAGGTCCCATATAATCAAAGCCCCAAACATCAAACAGTTCAATAACAAGAGAGTAATTCATAGGCATTTCTTGACGTCTACTAATATTACATGTTCTCTGACATTCATCACAGGATAAGACAAATTTACGAGCATCTTTGAAGAGAGTAGGCCAGTAAAAACCAGATTGTAGTACCTTGTGTGCAGTTCTATCTCCAGCATGGTGTCCTCCATAGGATTCAGAGTGACACTTGCGTAGGATCTATTCCTGTTCATGCACAGGCACACAACGTCTAATAACACCATCTACTCCTTCTTTATAAAGGTGTGGGTCATCCCAGAAGTAATGTCTTAAATCATAAAAGAATTTTTTTTCTTTTGCTGGTATGTGAAACTAGGCAGTATAAATTTAGCAACAACGTAATTAGCATAATCAGCATACCAAGGAGCACTACGAGAAGCATTAACGACCGCTAATTGTTCATCAGGAAAGCTATCATCAATAGGCAGTGGGTCATCAAGAACATTCTCTAACCTAGAGAAGTTGTCTGCAACGGGATTCTCAGCTCCCTTTCTATCAATAATATGTAAATCAAATTCTTGGAGCAGGAGAACCCATCTAATGAGCCTAAGCTTAGCATCTTTCTTTTCCATAAGATATTTAATAGCAGCATGATCAGTGTGAATAGTAACTTTGGAATCAACAATATAAGGTCTAAACTTATCACATGCAAACACAACTGCTAAGAATCCTTTTCAGTAGTAGCATAATTTCTCTGGGCAGTATCAAGAGTCTTACTAGCATACTGGATAACATTCAATTTCTTATCAACTCTTTGCCCTAGAACAGCACCTACAGCATAATCACTAGCATCACACATAATTTCAAAGGGTAAATTCCAATTAGGTGGCTGAACAATAGGTGCAGTGATCAAAGCTTTCTTAAGTATTTTAAATGCTTCTACACAATCATCATCAAAGGCAAAAGGAATATCTTTTTGCAATAAATTAGTCAGAGGCCTAGAGATTTTAGAAAAGTCCTTAATGAACCTCCTATTAAAACCGGCATGACCAAGGAAACTTCTTATACCTTTTATGTCCTTGGGACATGGCATCTTTTCAATAGCATCAACTTTAGCTTTATCAACTTCAATACCTCTCTCGGAAATCTTTTGCCCCAAGACAATGCCTTCATTAACCATAAAGTGACACTTTTCCCAATTCAGGACGAGAGTAGTGTCTTCGCATCTCTGCAAAACTCGATCAAGGTTGCTCAAACAATCATCAAAAGAGGATCCATAAACGGAGAAGTCATCCATGAATACCTCACAAATCTTTTCACAAAAATCAAAGAATATAGCCATCATGCATCTTTTAAAGGTAGCAGGTGCATTACATATACCAAAAGGCATACGTCTATAAGCAAAAGTAACGAAAGGGCAAGAAAAAGTAGTTTTTGATTGATCCCCCGCTGACACAGGTATTTGAGAGAAACCAAAATGACCATCTAGAAAGCAGAAATGGGTGTGTTTGGATAGTATTTCTAGCATTTGGTCAATAAAAGGTAAAGGGTAATGATCTTTCTTAGTAGCCTTATTTAATTTACAGAAATCAATTACCATCCTGTAACCTGTAATAATTCTTTGCGGGATCAATTCATCTTTATCATTAGGAACAACAGTAATGCGTCCCTTTTTAGGAACACAATGGACAGGGCTTACCCAATCAATATCAGCAACGGGATAGATTATACCTGCCTCAAGGAGCTTTAGTATCTCCTTTCTTACCACTTCTTTCATCTTGGGATTCAGTCGTCGTTGAGGATCTCTAATTGGTTTGGCATCGTCCTCCAAATTAATTTTGTGTTGGCATAATGTGGGACTAACGCCCTTAAGATCATCCAGAGTATATCCAATAGCAGCTCGGTGCTTCTTCAGAGTTTTCAATAATCTTTCTTCTTCTCGGTCTGAAAGGTTAGCACTAATAATAACATGATATATTTTATTTTCATCAAGATAAGCATACTTAAGATTATCAGGTAATGGTTTGAGTTCAAACACGGGATCACCCTTGGGTGGAGGGGGATCCCCAAGAATTTCAACGGGAAGGTTATGTTTCAGCATAGGTTCCTGTTTAAGGAACACTTCATCTATTTCCCTTCTTTCCTTCATAAACATATCATTTTCATGGTCTAGCAAATATTGTTCTAATGGATCAGTAAGAGGCACAGCAATGGAAGCAAGAACAATAATCTCATCCTTACTAGGTGATTCCCTATCATGAGGTTGTCTACGAAACTTAGCAAAATTAAACTCATGAGACAAACCATCTAAGCCAATGGTGACAGTATCTTTTTCACAATCAATCCTAGAACTAGCTGTATTTAAGAAGGGTCTACCAAAAATAATGGGACAAAAATCATCTTGTGGGGAGCCAAGAGCAATAAAATCAGCATGGTATTTAACCTTCCCACACAAAACTTCAACATCTCTAACAATCCCAACTGGTTTAATGGTATCCCTATTAGCAAGCTTAATGGTAACATCAATGTCTTCTAATTCAACGGGTGCAATTTCGTGCATAATTTCTTTATATAGATCATAAGGTATCGCACTAGCACTAGCACCCATATCACATAAACCATGATAACAATGATCTCCTATTTTAACAAAAATAACAGGCATGCCTACGATAGGTCTATGTATCTTAGTATCTGGTCTAGCAATATTAGCAATTTCATCACAGAAATAAATAACATGCCCATCTAAATCATCATCCAAGAGATCTTTAACCATAGCAATACTAGGTTCAACGCAGATTTTCTCAGGAGGTGTATAAGTCCTAGTATTACTCTTACGAACAACAGTCGAAGTTTTAGCATGATCCTTTATCCTAACAGGAAAAGGAGGTTTCTCAACATAAGTAGTAGGAACAATAGGATCACTATAGGTGACAATCTTTTCTTCAACTGTAATAGGTGCAACAACTTTCACTTCAACAGGAGGATTATATTTAAACCACTTCTCTTTAGGGAGATCAACGTGAGTAGCAAAATATTCACAGAAAGAAGCTACTATGTCAGAGTCAAGTCCATCCTTAGCGCTAAATCCACGAAAAGCATTGGTATCCATAAAAGATTTAACACAATCGAACTTAGGTGTCATACCTGACTCCTTACCATCGTCGGAACCCCAATCTTCAGAGTTGCGTTTAATTCTTTCCAATAAGTCCCATAAGAAATCAATAGTCTTCAGCATATAAGAACCAGCACAGGAAGTATCGAGCAGGTTGCGATCATTGAGAGAAAGCCGAGCATAAAAGTTTTGAATAATCATTTCCCGGGAGAGCTCATGATTGGGGCATGAATATAACATTGACTTAAGCCTCCCCCAAGCTTCAGCGATGCTTTCTCCTTCGCGAGGCCAGAAATTATATATGTAATTATGATCACGATGAACAAGATGCATAGGATAGAACTTCTGGTGAAATTCCAACTTCAATCGCTTATAATTCCAAGATCTCGTATCATCACATAGCCTATAGCATGTCAATGCATCTCCCTTCAAAGATAATGGGAAGACCTTCCTTTTGACAACATCATCGGGAATACCTGCAAGCTTAAATAATCCACAAACTTCATCCACAAAGATAAGGTGTAAATCAGGATGCAATGTTCCATCTCCTGCAAATGGATTAGCTAGCAGTTTCTCTATCATACCCGAAGGAATCTCAAAGTAAATATTTTCAAAAAGTTTAGTAGGTTGAGGAGAAACTCTTTGCTCTTCTGGTCGGGGTGAAGATACCCCGAACAAGCCTCTCAAAGGATTAGTTTCCATAGTGACAAGTAACAGAAAATTTCAGCATAATACATAAATGTTTCCTTACCAAGTTCCACTCACCAAAAGCGCTACACTCCTCGGCAACGGCGCCAGATAAGAGTCTTGATGACCCACAAGTGTAGGGGATCTATCGTAGTCCTTTCGATAAGTAAGAGTGTCGAACCCAACGAGGAGTAGAAGGAAATGATAAGAGGTTTTCAGTAAGGTTTTCTCTACAAGCACTGAAATTGTAAGTGATAGATAGTTTTGTGATAAGATAAATAGTAACGAGTAACAAGTAAATAAAGTACATAAAGTGCAGCAAGGTGGCCCAATCCTTTATGTAGCAAAGGATAAGCCTGGAAAATTTCTAATAATGAGAAAGGATCTCCCGAGGACACATGGGAATTATCGTCAAGCTAGTTTTCATCACGCTCATATGATTCGCATTCGGTACTTTGATTATTTGATATGTGGGTGGACCAGTGCTTGGGTACTGACATTACTTGGACAAGCATCCCACTTATGATTAACCCCTATTGCAAGAATCCGCAACTACAAAAGAAGTATTAAGGTAAACCTAACCACAGCATTAAACATATGGATCCAAATCAGCCCCTAACGAAGCAACGCGTAAACTAGGGTTTAAGCTTCTGTCACTCTAGCAACCCATCCTCTACTTATTACTTCCCAATGCCTTCCTCTAGGCCCAAATAATGGTGAAGTGTCATGTAGTCGACGTTCACATAACACCACTAGAGGAAAAGACAACATACATCTCATCAAAATATCGAACGAATACCAAATTCACATGACTACTAATAGCAAGACTTCACCCATGTCCTCTACTCACAAAGCATATTCATGTTCATAATCATAGGAGTAATAATATGCATTAAGGATCTGAACATATGATCTTCCACCAAGTAAACCAATTAGCATCAACTACAAGGAGTAATCAACACTACTAGCAACCCACAGGTACCAATTTGTGGTTTTGATACAAGATTGGATACAAGAGATGAACTAGGGTTTTGAGAGGAGATGGTGCTGGTGAAGATGTTGATGGAGATTGACCCCCTCCCGATGAGAGGATCATTGGTGATGACGTTGGTGATGATTTCCCCCTCCCGGAGGGAAGTGTCCCTGGCAGAACAGCTCCGCCGGAGCCCTAGATTTGTTCCGCCAAGGTTCCGCCTCGTGGCGGTGGAGTTTCTTCTCGTAAGCTTGCCCACGATTTTTTCCAGGGTAAAAGCCCTCATATAGTAGAAGATGGACACCGGGGGGCCACCAGGGGGCCCAGGAGACAAGGGCCTGGACAGGGTGTGGGACCCTGATGTATTTCTTCCGCTCAATAATTCTTATTAATTCCAAAAATAGGTTTCGTGGAGTTTCAGGATTTTTTGGAGCAGTACAGAATAGGTTTCCAATGTTTGCTCCTTTTCCAGCCGGAATTCCAGCTGCCGGCATTCCCCCTCTTCATGGTAAACCTTGTAAAATAAGAGAGAATAGCCATAAGTATTGAGATATAATGTGTAATAACAGCCCATAATGCAATAAATATTAATATAAAAGCATGATGCAAAATGGACGTATCAACGGTATATATGTATGTTTTGCAATCATACGCGACATCATGCTCTCTGTACCATGTCTCGCCCAATAACAAGTGACATGAAATCATCGGCACCGGAATCACATCGCACAAAACTTCACAAAAATAATTTTCCAACAAAAACAGAACCTTGGTTTGTTGCATGACAGTGAGCTCTTCATGACCCCAACAAAAATAGTATGGTTGTGGACATGGTGTCATTGGGAGATTCAGCTTCTCCACCATCTCGATGCTTGCGGTGTTGATCAAATTCATGTGATCGATTGTCATGGCACACGATCTCTCTCTCACCACCACACGGGTGTGAAATAGCCCGGCCTAGCGGCCTTCCTCCTCCAACTGAAATCTATAGCTTAACTTACAAAATGATGATGCTCTCGTCATCTTCTCCATAGTGTCGTGAACAACCTTGCTCTGAATACCACCTGATAAGGATTGAACCTCGATGTGAGATGTGATCTGTTGTTGCGGCCGAAACTTTGACGACAATCCACTTTCAGCAGCAGTAGCCTCTCGCCCGCGCACACGACGTACACGAGGGTTCGAACCTTGTGGCTCAGCACGAGAAAACCAATCTCGACGATGGTACTCACGTGCAAAAATAATTTCCTCACAGAGAAATCGCAACACAGAGGTTTTCTAAAGATCCCTCTAAAACATGATACGGGTGTCTACCCTTAAAAACAAATCGGGTCTATTTTATAAAATAACCTCCTTTTACAAAGAACTAAATTGGCTTTATATAATAGCTGCATACCCTAACTATCTTGGAAAACAAGCACTTGGTACGTACATAAAAAACACCTAGACGTAGGCTAAACCGACTTGATATAGTATTTAGGAAAACACAAACTACTAGTTTTGGTGCATGCGTTGACAACTTGCGTTCTTGTCCTGGCGGGCCCCACCCAACATCCTTCAAACTGAATAGTTCCCTAATAAATAGAATCCTCACATTGATCTTTTCCTTGATGGGCAGGAAAAGAAATGTAAATAATCTTCTTGTTTTTTAGTAATCCTGAAGTAACAAATAATCCCGGCAAGCAAGTACTCATAATCAAACTTGGACTCCTTGAGGCCTCCTCCACGACGTGGCTTACTAAAACAACTATAATATTATTTTTCTTGATTTCCTACTGATGCTTGTTGAAACGTGGTGCAATTTTACTCCACCATGTTTGTCTTCGTACGACATGCAGCATGCGCACAAGTCACAACCACTGACCCTTCTACCCCATCTTCATACTTCCCATCAAAACTTATGTGTCGTTGAACATGCACATCAGTAAGTTCATCATGATCGTTGTTGGGCACATTATCAGCAGCGAATGGAATAATAGAAACTATGGTAGCTAAATTATCCATGGTCATATCAGCCGCTAAAGCCACAAAGCAAATTCCTGAAGCCACTGATCCACGAGTGATGACTGATCCTGAGCTTCATCTAAGTCTTCATCAGAAGGTCGATCACAATCAGAAGTGGGTCAAGCATCAATTTGGCTCAATTCTTTAGAACATGACCTTCACGCAGAACATTGTGAATAGGAATCACTATTATGTGCATGCAATCTTTGATCACACTTGGGCCATACTTTCTCATCTATACGATGATGAAGACCTCAAGCAGATGGGATTTCAACAGGACTTTGACTGGTCACATCCTCCCTTGAATAAATTCAAGAAGGTCAAAGTTCCCAGCTGGTCACAAGTTCATTTTCTTCATCCCGTGAGATGGATGAAGCTGAAGATCTAAACAACACTGTGGCAGGCCCTACTTCAACGAATGACCCCGACAATGCTGGCGCTCCTCCATCAACATCATGATGATATTATTCAGGGGCGTTAGTCCTCATTTTTCATCCCTTTGGTTCATTCGATGACAAAGGTGGAGAAATTTGAGTTAGTCTTCAAGCGGGTCTTATATATGGGTTGTTTTTCTTTAAGTTACAACTCTTGCTCTTTTGAGGTGTTTGCTGTGATGAGTTGTAAACTTAAGTCCGATGGTGGTCTAATACTTTTGAACTGCTTTAATGCACGCATGCTGAATTTCGTCAGACACCATTTTCCATCATGCATTTTAAATTCTTCATATCATATGTTAAATGTGTGTATGGATTACAAGATATAGGAGGAGATCTCCATGATATTACTCCACAATGTGCATTTGCAATCCAAAGCAAATTCCTCAAATATGCACATCTTCAGGGGAGTTCTTCTATATCTTGCAATCAAATTCCTAAATATCAGTATTTACACTTCATATGTTTATTCCCGTTGAAAACTTAACCTATTTGTCATCAATCACCAAAAAGAGGGAGATTGTAAGTGCATCTAGTTCCCCTTAGTGATTTTGGTGTATTGAAAACTTATAGGTTAAGGGACTAATGTGTTTGTGAGTGTACACAGGTTCTATAAGTCTATGAGGAGTTTGATATTTATGAAGAAAGTCGACCCCCTAAAAATGAATGTCTTCATTTGAAGACTTTGGTTTTCTTGAAGACTATGAAAATGAGGAAATTGGTGTGACCTTGAAGACTTCGATATTGATGCGAGGATTATGAAGCATTAAGACTTTTGTTTTCGTAGTTTCATTTTCTCTTTCTTGATTCATAGGAAACACCGTACTGTTAAAGGGGGTCGAGGTAAAACTAAAGAAAAGTTTCCAAGTGATGCTCGTATCAAAGTCTACACATACCCAATCCTTTCAAGTGAAGCCATTGGAAATATCATACAGTTCAGTCAATTTCTTCAGTGACAGAGACGAAGTTCTTCTGTTCTCTGAGGAATTTCTTCTGACTGAGGAGTTAGGAATTCGCCAGTGTGAATTGCCTACACGTGAGGAACATGATAGCCCTAAGGAATTTTAGAGCTCAAATTTCTGACCATTGCTGTGCTACGCACCAGCTGTCCCAAAATATCTTATCCACCTAACGGTCAATATCATTGAAGGGCATTTGTCTCTTGTCATGTCGGGTTGCTCCCCGGCTATAAATAGACGCCCCCTACAACCACTAGTTGGTTGAATGCTTCGAGAAAAACTGACACTTGTCATTTAGAGCATCCCATCCTCCGAGGACTTTGAGAGAAAATCACCAGTGAGGAAAAACCCAAAACCCAAACACCTAAAACCCATAGTGATCGAGCATCACTGAAGAGATTGTTCCTGTGTGGAACTGACGCTTGTTACATTTGAAGACTGTGCATCTTCTAGACGGTTAGGCGTCATGGTCTAGAGCATCCAAGAGGAATTGTGGATCCAAGAGGAATTGTGGATCACCGAGTGACCAAGTCTATGAAGGTTTGGAAGTCACTTGAAAACTTACCATGAGTGATTGGCCGAGGTCTGTGTGACCTTGGCTCAAGGAGAATACAGTGAGGACTGTGTGTCAGAGACTGTGTATCCTTCGGTTTAAATACCTAGCCGCTCCAACCAGATGCACAACTATCACAGTAGTTGGAACTGGTCTACCAAATCATTGTCTTCATCGAGCTACGGTTCTATTTCCTCAACCCTTTCATTTCCTCATTCATGTGTTGATGAAATTGATCGTTACTGTTTGAAGACTTTGACTGAAGACTTTCTCAATTTCCTCAATCCTGTTTCTTCAGTCATCTTGTCATCTGCCTGCTTATCCTGTTTACACACTATCTATGCTCTGTGTGTTGGGGAACATAGTAATTTCAAAAAAATTCCTACGCACACGCAAGATCATGGTGATGCATAGCAACGAGAGGGGAGAGTGTGTCCACGTACCCTCGTAGACCGAAAGTAGAAGCATTAGAACAACGCGGTTGATGTAGTCGTACGTCTTCACGGCTCGACCGATCAAGCACCGAAACTACGGCACCTCCGAGTTCTAGCACACGTTCAGCTCAACGACGATCCCCGTACCCCGATCCAGCAGAATGTCGGGGAAGAGTTCCATCAGCACGACGGCGTGGTGATGATCTTGATGTTCTACCGTCGCAGAGCTTCGCCTAAGCATAGCTACAATATTATCAAGGAGGACTGTGGTGGAGGGGGGCACCGCACACGGCTAAGAGATCAAGAGATCAATTGCTGTGTCTCCAAGGGGTGCCCCCCTCCCCATATATAAATGAGTAGAGGAGGGGGAGGGCTGGTCCTCTCTCTATGGCGCGCCCTAGGGGAGTCCTACTCCCACCTGGAGTAGGATTCCCCCTTTCCTAGTAGAACTAGGAGCCCTTCCAAGTAGAAGGAGTAGGAGAGAAGGAAAGGGAAGGGAGAAGCAGAAGGAAGGAAGGGGGCGCCCCCCCCCCCCCCCCACCCTCCCTAGTCCAATTTGGACTAGTCCATGGGGAGGGGTTTGGCCACCCTTTGGGGCCTTTCTCTCCTTTCCCGTATGGCCCATTAAGGCCCAATACGAATTCCCATAACTCTCCGGTACTCCGAAAAATACACGAATCACTCGGAACCTTTCCGATGTCCGAATATAGTCGTCCAATATATCCATCTTTACGTCTCGACCATTTTGAGACTCCTCGTCATGTCCCTGATGTCATCCGGGACTCCAAACTCCTTCGGTACATCAAAACTCATAAACTCATAATATAACTGTCATCGAAACCTTAAGTGTGCGGACCCTACGGGTTCGAGAACTATGTAGACATGACCGAGGCACTTTTTCGGTCAATAACCAATAGCGGAACCTAGATGCTCATATTGGCTCCTACATATTCTACGAAGATCTTTATCGGTCAAACCACATAACAACATACGTTGTTCCTTTTGTCATCGGCATGTTACTTGCCCGAGATTTGATCGTCGGTATCTCAATACCTAGTTCAATCTCGTTACCGGCAAGTCTCTTTCCTCGTTATGTAATGCATCATTCTGTAACTAACTCATTAGCTACATTGCTTGCAAGGCTTATAGTGATGTGCATTACCGAGAGGGCCCAGAGATACCTCTCCGACAATCGGAGTGACAAAACCTAATCTCGAAATACGTCAACTCAACATGTACCTTTGGAGACACCTGTAGAGCTTCTTTATAATCACCCAGTTACGTTGTGATGTTTGGTAGCACACAAAGTGTTCCTCCGGTAAACGGGAGTTGCATAATCTCATAGTTGTAGGAACATGTATAAGTCATGAAGAAAGCAATAGCAACATACTAAACGATTAAGCTAACGGAATGGGTCAAGTCAATCACATCATTCTCCTAATGATGTGATCCCGTTAATCAAATGACAACTCATGTCTATGGTTAGGAAACTTAACCATCTTTGATTAACGAGCTAGTCAAGTAGAGGCATACTAGTGACACTATGTTTATGTATTCACACATGTATTATGTTTCCGGTTAATACAATTCTAGCATGAATAATGAACATTTATCATGAAATAAGGAAATAAATAATAACTTTATTATTGCCTCTAGGGCATATTTCCTTCAGTCTCCCACTTGCACTAGAGTCAATAATCTAGTTCACATCGCCATGTGATTTAACACCAATATTCATATCTGTATATGGTTAACACTCATAGTTCACATCGTCATGTGACCAACACCCAAAGGGTTTACTAGAGTCAATAATCTAGTTCACATCGCTATGTTATTAACACCCAAAGAGTACTAAGGTGTGATCATGTTTTGCTCGTGAGAGAAGCTTTAGTCAATGGGTCTGTCACATTCAAAGCCGTATGTATTTTGCAAATATTCTATGTCTACAATTCTCTGCATGGAGCTACTCTAGCTAATTGCTCCCACTTTCAATATGTATCCAGATTGAGACTTAGAGTCATCTGGATCGGTGTGAAAGCTTGCACCAATGTAACTCTTTACGACAGGCTCTTTTATCACCTCGATAATCGAGAAATATTTCCTTAGTCCTCACTAAGGATATTCTTGACCAATGTCCAGTGATCTACTCCTAAATCACTATTGTACTCCCTTGCCAAATTCAGAGCAAGGTATACAATAGGTCTGCTACATAGCATAGCATACTTTATAGAACCTATGACTGAGGCATAGGGAATGACTTTCATTCTCTTTTCTATTTTCTGCCGTGGTAGGGATTTGAGTCTTACTCAATTTCACACCTTTGCAACACAGGCAAGAACTCTTTCTTTGACTGTTTCATTTTGAACTATTTCAAAATCTTGACAAGGTATGTACTTATTGAAAAACTTATCAAGCGTCTTGATCTATCTCAATAGATCTTGATGCTCAATATGTAAGTAGCTTTACTGAGGTATTTCTTTTAAAGAACTCCTTTCAAATACTCCTTTATGCTTTCCAGAAAAATTCTACATCATTTCTGATCAACAATATGTTACTCACATATATTAATCAGAAAGGCGGTAGTGCTCCCACTCACTTTATTGTAAATACAGGCTTCACCGCAAGTCTGTATAAAACTATATGCTTTGATCAACTTATCAAAGCGTATATTCCAACTCTGATATGCTTGCACCAGTCCATAGATGGATCGCTGGAGCTTGCATATTTTCGTTAGAACCTTTAGGATCGACAAAACCTTCCGGTTGCATCATATACAACTCTTCTTCCAGAAATCCATTCAGGAATGCAGTTTTGACGTCCATTTGCCATATTTCATAATCATAAAATGTGGCAATTGCTAACATGATTCAGACAGACTTAAGCATCTCTACGGGTGAGAAAGTCTCATCGTAGTCAACCCCTTGAACTTGTCGAAAACATTTTTGCGACAAGTCGATCTTTGTAGATAGTAACACTACTATCAGCGTCTGTCTTCCTCTTGAAGATCCATTTATACAATATGGCTTGCCGATCATTGGGCAACTCCACCAAAGTCCACACTTTGTTCTCATACATGGATCCCATCTCAGATTTCATGGCCTCAAGCCATTTCGCGGAATCTGGGCTCATCATTGCTTCCGCATACTTCGTAGGTTCATCATGGTCTAGTAACATGACTTCCAGAACAGGATTACCGTACCACTCTGGTGCGGACTGTACTTTGGAAGACCTACGAGGTTTTGTAGTAACTTAATCTGAAGTTTCATGATCATCATCATTAGCTTCCTCACTAATTGGTGTAGGAATCACTGGAACTGATTTCTGTGATGAACTACTTTCCAATTAGGGAGAAGGTACAAATTACCTTATCAAGCTCTACTTTCCTCCCACTCACTTCTTTCGAGAGAAACTCCTTCTCTAGAAAGGATCCATTCTTAGCAACGAATGTTTTGCCTTCGGATCTTTGATAGAAGGTGTACCCAACAGTTTCCTTTGGGTATTCTATGAAGACGCACTTCTCCGATTTGGGTTCAAGCTTATTAGGTTGAAACCTTTTTCACATCGCAACTCCAAACTTTAAGAAACGACGGCTTAGGTTTACTGCTAAACCATAGTTCATACGGTGTTGTCTCAACGGATTTAGATGGTGCCCTATTTAAAGTGAATGCAGCTATCTCTAATGCATAACCCCAAAACGATAGTGGTAAATCGGTAAGATACATCATAGATCGCACCATATCCAATAAAGTGCGGTTACGATGTTCGGAAACACCATTATGTTGTGGTGTTCCATGTGGCGTGAACTGTGAAACTATGCCACATTGTTTAAAATGAAAGCCAAACTCGTAACTCAAATATTCTTCTCTACGATCAGATTGTAGAAACTTTATTTTCTTGTTACGATGATTCTCCACTTCACTCTGAAATTCTTTGAACTTTTCAAATGTTTTAGACTTGTGCTTCATTAAGTAGATATACGCATATCTGCTCAAATCATCTGTGAAGGTCAGAAAATAACGATACCCGCCACGAGCATCAACACTCATTGGACCGCATACATCGGTATGTATTATTTCCAACAAGTTAGTAGCTCGTTCCATTGTTCTAGAGAACGGAGTTTTAGTCATCTTGCCAAAAAGGCATGGTTCACAAGCATCAAATGATTCATAACCAAATGATTCCGAAAATCCATCTTTATGGAGTTTCTTCATGCGCTTTACACCGATATGACCCAAACGGCAGTGCCACAAATAAGTTGCACTATCATTATTAACTTTGCATCTTTTGGCATCAACATTATGAATATGTGTATCACTATGATCAAGATTCAATAAACCATCACCATTGGGTGTATGACCATAGAAGGTTTTATTCATGTAAATAGAATAACAATTTATTCTCTATCTTAGATGAATAATCATATCGCAATAAACATGATCTTATCATATTTATGCTCATCGCAAACTCCGAATAACATTTATTTAGGTTTAACACTAATCTCAAAAATATAGGGAGTGTGTGATGATGATCATATCAATCTTGGAACTACTTCCAACACTCATCGTCACTTCCCCCTCAACTAGTCTCTGTTTATTTTGTAACTCCTATTTCGAGTTACTAATCTCAGCAACCGAACAAGTATCAAATACTCAGGGGCTACTATAAACACTAGTAAGGCACACATCAATAACCTGTATATCAAATATACCCTTGTTCAATTTTCCATCCTTCTTATCCACGAAATATTCAGGGCATTTTCGCTTCCAGTGACCATTTCCTTTGAAGTGTAAGCACTCAGTTTTAGGCTTTGGTCCAGCTTTGGGCTTCTTCGCAGGAGTGACAACTTGCTTGTCATTCTACTTGAAGTTCCCTTTCTTTCCCTTTGCCCTTCTCTTGAAACTAGTGGTATTGTCAATCATCAACACTTGATGCTCTTTCTTGATTTCTACCTTCGTCGATTTCAACATCACAAAGAGCTCGGGAATTGTTTTCGTCATCCCTTGCATACTATAGTTCATCACGAAGTTCTAGTAACTTGGCAATGGTGACTAGAGAACTCTGTCAATCACTATCTTATCTGGAAGATTAACTCCCACTTGATTCAAGCGATTTTAGTACCCAGACAATCTGAGCACATGCTCACTAGTTGAGCGATTCTCCTCCATCTTTTAACTATAGAACTTGTTGGAGACTTCATATCTCTCAACTCGGGTATTTGCATGAAATATTAACTTCAATTCCTGGAACATCTCGAATGGTCCATGACGTTCAAAACGTCTTTGAAGTCCCGATTCTAAGCCGTTAAGCATGGTGCACTAAACTATCAAGTAGTCATCATATTGAGCTAGCCAAACGTTCATAACATTTGCATCTGCTCCTGCAATAGGTCTGTCACCTAGCGGTGCATTAAGAACATAATTCTTCTGTGCAGCAATGAGGATAAACCTCAGATCATGGATCCAATCTGCATCATTTCTACTAACATCTTTCAACACAATTTTATGTAGGAACATATCAAAATAAACATATGAAAGCAACAACACGAGCTATTGATCTACAACATAATTTGCAAAATACTACTAGGACTAAGTTCATGATAAATTTAAGTTCAATTAATCATATTACTTAAGAACTCCCACTTAGACAGACATCTCTCTAGTCATCTAAGTGATCACGTGATCCAAATCAACTAAACCATGTCCGATCATCACGTGAGATGGAGTAGTTTTCAATGGTGAACATCACTATGTTCACTACAAGAAATATGTCAACTAGTGACCTTATGTCAATGACCCTGGAAGAATTGGTCATAGATCTATGACCATTTGAGACCAATTGGTCAAAAGCTGTTCGGGGGGCTCCAAACCCTAAACCATTGCGACCATTTTGGTCAGGAAGGTCGTAATTTCCTTACATGAAATGGTCACAAAGCAAACAGTGCAGGTCTGCTGCCTTATTTCTAGTTGTTAACGACCAATATAGATGGTCATAGCCTTGTAGATTGTGGTGGGTTGTGATGACTAGGCGCCATCTCATCAGTTTTGCCTACGTGTCATGTCCATGTGTCAATTTTTGCCCTAGGTTGTGAAGCAACCTATATTTCTGTTATCCCAAAAATTCCCAAAAAATTCTCATAAATTGTTTGAATCATATCCTCATCAAATATGTCAAAAACATTCCTTGCCTAGTTCAAAAATAACTCAACAATATTCATTTTCCTATTCTGTTCAGAGCAGCACTTTGTGAAGGAAGTACCACTTTGGCATGTCCAAATGGTATCCATTTTCTATAGTGCTTTCATATGCCCAAATAACCATCCTCCACCAAATGCCAGCTCAATTCATTCATTATTTTGAGCCCAGCTTCAACATTCGTATTTATGTCCAGTGTGGTACTTTGCAAAGCAAGTACCACCTAGGGTCCTCCTTTTGAGCTGAAAATTTGTGAAGATGGTCTTCTTAGTAACTGATCATCCTCAGCCAAAGCTCACGCACATTAGCCATGTGCATTTCCCGTACCGCTAATCAAACACTTGGCTGCTTATTCATGTTTGAGCATCGATGGGTCTCCTCGTGAGAATCTTATGTTGTTATTTTCTTCCTAGCACCTACCTGGGGAGTGCCCAACCCACTAGACATGCCTAGGCCGCCCAGAACACATGGCAACGCCACGGTCACGCGGTGACCACACGGCGGGCATGCGAGTTTACGCGCTCTAGAGTTGGGGCCCTCGGCCACCGTCCAAACCTCGACGTATTGCCACCAAACCATGTATTTATGATTAAATAGGTACTTATGTAACTAGAAATGATTTTTGGAAAAAATAAATGGCAAACTATGAGGCAGCTGCAGTTCAAATTTGACCCGCTTCCAACTGAATCGGCAGAAATTTGTCTTTTTCACCAGAGGTGGATCAAAACTTTTTACACCCAACCATTGTGTCAATTGTGCATTAAATATGGCCTTGTATTTAATAAAATTGATTTGGTCCAATTTTGCAACAAATATATGGTAGATCCTTCATTAAAAAAACTCATTTTAGGCACTCAGAAAATGGAAAATGAATTTTCTGTGCAAAGAAAATGAAAACTTCCTTAGGCAACATTGTTTGCCATTCCAAGATGCACCCTTGTGCACAATATGAGATCATTTGAACAAACTATGCCATGAATATGGCCATAAGATTGATCATTTGGCTTGAAAGCCATGAATCTTCACGCATGATAGCTCATTTCTGAGAACACTTTTTTAAAATAATTTCTGTATTATAAGTTTATTATTTTTCCTGGAAACTTGGTCACATATAATGACACAATGCGAAGGTTTTCCAATTTTTTTTAATTTTTTTGAATTTTTTACGCCCGTTTCAAAATGCGGTCAAAACGGCAGGCTTGACCGTTCCTAGCTAGTGGTTGAATCTTGGAAAACTTTTGATGTATCTCTGATTAAATAGATACTTATGTACCTAGAAATGATTTTTGGAAAAAACAAATAGCAAACTATGAGGCAGCTGCAGTTCAAATTTGACCCGCTTCCAACTGAATCGGCGGGAATTTGTCTTTTTCACCAGAGGTGGATCAAAATTTTTTACACCCAACCATTTGTTCAATTGTGCATTAAATATGACCTAGTATTTTATAAAATTGATTAGGTACAATTTGCAACAATTATTTGGTAGGTCCTTCACAAAAAAACCTCATTTGGGGCACTCGGAAAATGAAAAATGGCTCTTGTGTGCAATGAAAATGAAAACTCCCTTGGGCAACATTGTTTGGAATTCCAATATGCACCCTTGTGCACAATATGAGATCATTTGAACAAACTATGCCATGAATGTGGCCATAAGATCGATCATTTGGCTTGAAAGCCATGAATCTTCACGCATGATAGCTCATTTCTGAGAACACTTTTTTAAAATAATTTCCGTATTACAAGTTTATTATTTTTCCTGGAAACTTGGTCATATATAATGACACAATGTGAAGGTTTTCCAAATTTTTGATTTTTTTTGAATTTTTTATACCCATTTAAAAATGCGGTCAAAACGATAGGAATGACCGTTCCTAGCTAGTGGTTGAATCTTATAATTTTTTGGTGTTTCTATGATTAAATAGATACTTATGTACCTAGAAAGGATTTTTCGAGAAAATAAAGAGCAAACTATGAGGTAGCTGCAGTTCAGATTTAACCCGCTTCCAACTGAATCGGCGGAAATTTGTCTTTTTCACCAGAGGTGGATCAAAACTTTTTACACCCAACCATTTGGTCAATTATGCATTAAATATGGCCTAGTATTTTAGAAAATTGATTTGGTCCAATTTTGCAACAAATATATGGTAGGTCCTTCATAAAAAACTCATTTTAGGCACTCGGAAAATGGAAAATGAATTCTCTGTACAAAGAAAATGAAAACTTTCTTAGGCAACATTGTTTGCCATTCCAAGATGCACCCTCGTGCACAATATGAGATCATTTGAACAAACTATGCCATGAATATGGCCATAAGATTGATCATTTGGCTTGAAAGCCATGAATCTTCACGCATGATAGCTCATTTCTGAGAACACTTTTTAAAAATAATTTTTGTATTACAAGTTTATTATTTTTCCTGGAAACTTGGTCACATATAATGGTACAATGCGAAGGTTTTCCAATTTTTTGATTTTTTTTTGAATTTTTTACGCCCGTTTCAAAATGCGGTCAAAACGGCGGGCTTGACCGTTCCTAGCTAGTAGTTGAATCTTGGAAAACTTTTGATGTTTATCTGATTAAATAGATACTTATGTACCTAGAAATGAATTTTGGAAAAAATAAATAGCAAACTATGAGGCAGCTGCAGTTCAAATTTGACCCGGTTTCAACTGAATCGGCGAGAATTTGTCTTTTTCACCAGAGGTGGATCAAAACTTTTTACACACAACCATTTGTTCAATTGTGCATTAAATATGACCTAGTATTTTATAAAATTGATTAGGTCCAAATTTGCAACAATTATTTGGTAGGTCCTTCACAAAAAAACCTCATTTGGGGCACTCGGAAAATGGAAAATGGCTCTTGTGTGTAATGAAAGTGAAAACTCCCTTAGGCAACATTGTTTCGAATTCCAATATGCACCCTTGTGCACAATATGAGTTCATTTGAACAAACTATGACATGAATGTGGCCATAAGATTGATCATTTGGCTTGAAAGCCATGAATCTTCACGCATGATAGCTCATTTCTGAGAACACTTTTTAAAATAATTTCCGTAATGCAAGTTTATTATTTTTCCTGGAAACTTGGTCATATATAATGACACAATGCAAAGGTTTTCCAATTTATTGATTTTTTTTGAATTTTTTATGCCCGTTCGAAAATGCGGTCAAAACGACGGGAATGACCGTTCCTAGCTAGTGGTTGAATATTATAATTTTTTTGGTGTTTCTATGATTAAATAGATACTTATGTACCTAGAAATGATTTTTTGTAAAAATAAAGAGCAAACTATGAGGTAGCTGCAGTTCAGATTTAACCCGCTTCCAGCTGAATCGGCGGAAATTTGTCTTTTTCACCAGGGGTGGATCAAAACTTTTTACACCCAACCATTTGGTCAATTATGCATTAAATATGGCCTAGTATTTTAGAAAAATGATTTGGTGCGATTTTGCTATAAGTATTTGGTAGGTTCTTCACAGAAAAACATCATTTGGGGCACTCGAAAAATGATTAAAAATAGCTAGAAAGATGAGAAATGCGTACAAATTGGTCCTTATCCATAAAATGTGGTCTAACTCTAGTGAAAAATTGTGTGGTACCCTTTTCCAAAATACTTTTGATAGCTACTTCACAAAATCCCTCTAGTTTTTGTACTTGGAACTCTTTTAAATCACTGATTTTCTTAACCAATCAGAACCATTCCCACGGATCGATGACATGGCACCCATCCATCCATCCATCCATCTCACCATCCCACATCCATCCGTCCATCGATCTATAGAAAAAATAAAAAAATAATGAAAAAGAGATACCCCACCGCAGCACAAACCCTAGCTCACATCACACCTCGTCCCCCATCACACCCTTCTCCCCCCATCTGCTCGCCGCCGCCGCCACCTCCCGATCCAATCTCACCCCACCGCCTCCTGATCCATCGCCGACCTCGCCGTCCTCCTCACTCACCGCCGACCTCGCCGTCCTCCTCACCCACCGCTGCCGACCTCGTCCCTCCTTCCCCTCACCATCTCTCCCTCATCTCACCTCAGCCGGATGGGCCAGATGCTGCGCGTCGTCCGCACGCCCGTGCTCTGGGTCGTCGTCGAGGCCGGCAAGCCCACCCCAACATCCTCTAGCGCGCCCAACACACCACCGTGACCTCCTCCATACGCTCCTTCCTCCCATCGGGCCAGATCCGGCGCGCGCTTCCTCATGTGGCCAAGCGCAACCCTTCCCAGCGGCTAGGGTTGTGGCTAGCACGTCGCCGTCGTGGCTCCGGTGACTCAGATGAGTCTCTCCACTCCTCTTAGTCACATACCTCCCTCTCTTCCTCACCTCTTCTTGTCTCCCTTACAGATCTCGACGTCCAGGTTTGCTGCTTGCTCCGGTGACGGCTAGGGTTCTGATGTGGTTTGGTTGTGGCATGGCGGAGCGGGCGACAGAGGTGTCTTGGAAGCCACCAACATCAACGATGTGCTCTCACTCCAGCTCCTGGCTAGGGTTCGTCGGCCTCCTCTCTCTCTCTCTCTCTCTCTCTCTCTCTTCCCCCACTATCTCTCTGTTTCGATTTACCTATCTAAATTTCATCTCTCTGCAACTAACCCCTTCTCTCCCCTCGCCTTGTGGATGCAGATCCGTCGAGGGATACATCATCACCGGAATGTAGTCCTGGGTGCAGTCCTCCCTCAGGCCACAGCACCCACACTTGATTGACTCTATCTCCATTGCTGCTGGCTATGGCTATTGTTCTGTGGTGTGCTGTGTTGTGCTGAGCTGACCTTGGTTGGCTTCTTGGGAGGCTATTTGTAGGGGAGGAGGTTATTACGGTTGTGAGGGCAGGGGTGGGGATGGGAATTTAGGTTGTTGTTACTTGGTAGTACACAGTGAAGTCTAGTTGATTTTTCATATGGTATACCTTGTTATCGATTGTCATTTGCTTCCTAAACCACCTCATCAAAGATTTCAAAGGCTCTCATTTTTTTGCATTACAAAAACTTGTAGTGCTGACCCCACAAGTACTTAGCATTTCTAAATGTGTCTATTTCTTTTGCTCCCCTAGGTTTACCCCTAAGCTACAAAAACATTAAATCGGTCTGTGGGCAAGTCGGTTGGTAAATATAGAAGATGTAGAGATGTAGAACTGAAGCTTGGTACTTAGCCATTTAATTTATAGGTACTTAGTCTTACCTACACAATGAATTGTAGTTTTTTTGTCATATGGCATAGCTTATTAGCAGCTGCTACTCTTTATTTCAAGCAGTAATGTAGTAGCCTACTTTGTAAACTGATGATTTGTGCGTGTTAAGTTTTCAACCCCGACAACCCCACTATGGTCACTTGCTTTAAACATAGATTATTAGTTACTATGCTGAAGTAAACTTAAATGAAATGTGCAGCGCAGTACATTACCAGAAGCAGACTGGCCATGGACTCAATCATTCTTTGTGATTACAGTTTGACTGTATCTCCAATGCACTCAATCATTCTTTGTGATTACAGTTTTACTGTATCTCCAGCATTGACAAATAGCATTGCTTGTTCAAATTTATACTGGAGTTGCTTGTTCAAATACCATCTCTGTTCTTTTGATGGTTCTCACTCTATTTGGTAACAGACTCTGCTTTAGGAAAGTCTCACAGTATAGTACTACTAGTAGATAAGATACTCCTTAAACTTTGGATCAAGTAAACTGTCTCATATATTTTATGCTCCTCAAACTTCACAGTACAGTACTACATTGTTATGCTCCTCAAACTTCACAGTACAGCACTACATTGTTATGCTCCTGTTATCTCAACTCTTACAGTATGATGAATCAAGTAAACTAAAGCACCACCCTGTTCTGTCTGTGCAGACTGACCTCCGCTTCCAGAGCCATGCGGTGCCGACCCTTTAGGAGGCTGCAGAGGCCTACCTGGTGGGTCTCTTCGAGGATTCGTGGCGAGAGGGCTTAAGGTGCTTGCTTTTCCTGTGGGAATGGTGTCCTGAGATGAGTGGAGGAAGCGGTGTCCGAGGCCAGGGAGCTTCCCTCTCCACGTCCGTCTCCCGAATCATGGTGCAATTTCTAGCACTGATCAGTGCCCCGTGATTGAAGCTAGCAGTTTTACTGCCTTTGTGCCATTGAGCAACTTGTGCTTGGTTTCAGTTGCCATGAAAAAGAAAATCTTGCTTCCAATTCACCATCTAAAATTTGTTTGTTTCTTCCAATTTGAATCTCCTTCTGTTGCTGCTAGTTTCAGCCCTCTGACTGGTTCAAGATTATGGATAGTATGCTCAGTTGTCCACGAAACTGCAAGCAGATTTTTTTTGCAGAAAACCATGGAATAAAATGAATTATGTTTGAAAAGTGAGGGCATTCATCCTGACTCTGGACTGTTTGATGCTTGCAGATGGGAAGCTATCATTGATAGGGCATTCAGCTGGAGGCTGGCTCGCACGCGTGTACATGGAGGAATTTGGGACTTCTGACATAAATTTGCTGCTCACGCTTGGCACTCCCCACCTGTACGGTTTTCTTCTAGTTCTGCTACTAGTTCTACTACTAGTTGTTGTGTACTCCTAGTGTTGTAGTTGTTGTGTAGTAATACAGAAATATTAATGCTCAAATATGATGATCTGGCCTGCAGCGCACCTACAGTTTTCATTTCTATGATCAATTTAGAGAGTTGCACATGTCAGTATATTATATACTAGAAAAAATCCTAGCTAGTGAGAACATTTTAGTCACTCCATGAATGCATACTGGTTAGTGTTAGTCATACTATTTATGTACATCTCATTTGCTGTCAATTATTGCTTATAAGTTATTGGATCCCTCATTGGCTACTGTTTGATGTTTTGTACACATTCTTATTCTTATATGTTCATTCTTTTTTTTTGCACAGGTGAAGTGCGAATCCAAGTTCGAAGCTGTGAAGCATATCAACAAAGACTAGCATATTATGTGTTGTAAATGTAAGCAGTAGTAGGCTTATCTGGGCTGTAGTATACTGTAACATTTGTAATAGACCAATGCCGTGTTGTTTTGGACGAATTTCATTTGCTATTTGCATTGTTTGAAATAATGATTGTGTATGTGATTTTAATACCCGTCAAATGGAAACCTGACAAGGGGGTCCAAGTTATGATGGTTGTTTGACAGATTTTGAAATTTTTGATGTGTGGGATCAATTTTGTGATAAGCATGACAAGTGGGATCAATCTGATTGGTGGGACCAGTGGCAAAAAAAGGACAAAAATAAAAAAATTAGTAGACCGTAAAAGGCTGCATCTTAGAAAAAAAGGCCGAATTAATGGCCCAAGCTGTAGCTACCGAAAATTAACAAAAAAAAATACATTAAAAGGCCGAATTGTTGGGCTAGGCCCATGTAGAAAATCGAATTGGACCGGGCTGAATCTTGTGCCACATCACATTGCCACGCTGGATGCCTACGTGGCCTGGGGAGGTTGCTAGTGACCAAAACGCCACAGTAGACGTATTTTGGTCATAAACGTCTACGATCATTCCAGAAGAAAGGTCGCTATAGTCAGTTTACGACCGCCAGCTTTTGACCTTATGTTTTTGGTCACAAAAAGGTCACAAATTGAAAACAGAGACCATTCAGTGACCAATAGTGCTGGTCACAAGTTGACATATTTCTTGTAGTGGTTGATCATATCTACTATATGATTCACGTTCGACCTTTCGGTCTCCGTGTTCCGAGGCCATATCTGTATATGCTAGGCTCGTCAAGTTTAACCTGAGTACTCCGCGTGTGCAACTGTTTTGCACCCGTTGTATTTGAACGTAGAGCCTATCACACCCGATCATCACGTGGTGTCTCAGCACGAAGAACTTTCGCAACGGTGCATACTCAGGGAGAACACTTCTTGATAATTACTAAGAAATCATCTTAAAATGCTACCGTCAATCAAAGCAAGATAAGATGCATAAAGGATAAACATCACATGCAATCAATATAAGTGATATGATATGGCCATCATCATCTTGTGCTTGTGATCTCCATCTCCGAAGCACCGTCGTGATCATCATCGTCACCGATGCGACACCTTGATCTCCATCATAGCATCATTGTCGTTTCGCCACCTATTGCTTCTACGACTATCGCTACCGCTTAGTGATAAAGTAAAGCAATTACAGGGCGCTTGCATTTCATACAATAAAGCGACAACCATATGGCTCCTGCCAGTTGCCGATAACTCGGTTACAAAACATGATCATCTCATACAATAAAATATAGCATCACGTCTTGACCATATCACATCACAACATGTCCTGCAAAAACAAGTTAGACGTCCTCTACTTTGTTGTTGCAATTTTTACGTGGCTGCTACGGGCTGAGCAAGAACCGTTCTTACCTACGCATCAAAACCACAACGATAGTTCGTCAAGTTAGTGTTGTTTTAACCTTTGCAAGGACCGGGCATAGCCACACTCGGTTCAACTAAAGTTGGAGAAACTGACACCCGCCAACCACCTATGTGCAAAACACGTCGGTAGAACCAGTCTCGCGTAAGCGTACGCGTAATGTCGGTCCGGGCCGCTTCATCCAACAATACCGCCGAACCAAAGTATGACATGCTGGTAAGCAGTATGACTTGTATCGCCCACAACTCACTTGTGTTCTACTCGTGCATATAACATCTACGCATAAAATCAGACTCGGATGCCACTGTTGGGGAACGTAGTAATTTCAAAAAAAATCCTACGCACACGCAAGATCATGGTGATGCATAGCAACGAGAGGGGAGAGTGTGCCCACGTACCCTCGTATACCGAAAGCGGAAGCGTTAGAACAACGCGGTTGATGTAGTCGTACGTCTTCACAGTCCGACCGATCAAGCACTGAAACTACGGCACCTCTGAGTTCTAGCACACATTCAGCTCGATGACGATCCCCATACTCCGATCCATTAGAATGTCGGGGAAGAGTTCCGTCAGCACGACGGCGTGGTGACGATCTTGATGTTCTACCGTCGCAGGGCTTCGCCTAAGCACTGCTACAATATTATCAAGGAGGACTGTGGTGGACGGGGCCACCGCACACGGCTAAGAGATCAAGAGATCAATTGTTGTGTCCCCAAGGGGTGCCCCCTCCCCGTATATAAAGGAGTGGAGGAGGGGGAGGGCCGGCCCTCTCTCTATGGCGCGCCCTAGGGGAGTCCTACTCCCACCTGGAGTAGGATTCCCCCTTTCCTAGTAGAACTAGGAGCCCTTCCAAGTAGAAGGAGTAGGAGAGAAGGAAAGGGAAGGGAGAAGGAGAAGGAAGGAAGGGGCACCCCCCCTCCCTAGTCCAATTCGGACTAGTCCATGCGGAGTGGTGCGGCCACCCTTTAGGGCCTTTCTCTCCTTTCCCGTATGGCCCATTAAGGCCCAATACGAATTCCCGTAACTCTCCGGTACTCCGAAAAATACCCGAATCACTCGGAACCTTTGCGATGTCCGAATATAGTCGTCCAATATATCGATATTTACGTCTCGGCCATTTTGAGACTCCTCGTCATGTTCCTGATCTTATCCGGGACTCCGAACTCCTTCGGTACATCAAAACTCATAAACTCATAATATAACTGTCATCGAAACCTTAAGCGTGCGGACCCTACGGGTTCGAGAACTATGTAGACATGACCGGGACACGTTTCTGGTCAATAACCAATAGCGGAACCTGGACGCTCACATTGGCTCCTACATATTCTACGAAGATCTTTATCGGTCAAACCGCATAACAACATACATTGTTCCTTTTGTCATCGGTATGTTACTTGCCCGAGATTCGATCGTCGGTATCTCAATACCTAGTTCAATCTCGTTACCGGCAAGTCTCTTTACTCGTTATGTAATGCATCATTTCGTAACTAACTCATTAGCTACATTGCTTGCAAGGCTTATAGTGATGTGCATTACCGAGAGGGCCCAGAGATACCTCTCCGACAATCGGAGTGACAAAACCAAATCCCGAAATACGCCAACTCAACATGTACCTTTGGAGACACCTGTAGAGCTCCTTTATAATCACCCAGTTACGTTGTGACGTTTGGTAGCACACAAAGTGTTCCTCCGGTAAACGGGAGTTGCATAATCTCATAGTTGTAGGAACATGTATAAGTCATGAAGAAAACAATAGCAACATACTAAACGATCAAGTGCTAAGCTAACGGAATGGGTCAAGTCAATCACATCATTCTCCTAATGATGTGATCCCGTTAATCAAATGACAACTCATGTCTATGGTTAGAAAATTTAACCATCTTTGATTAACGAGCTAGTCAAGTAGAGGCATACTAGTGACACTATGTTTGTTTATGTATTCACACATGTATTATGTTTCCGGTTAATACAATCCTAGCATGAATAATAAACATTTATCATGAAATAAGGAAATAAATAATAACTTTATTATTGCCTCTAGGGCATATTTATGCATGTTTTATTTCATCATGATGACTATGTTCTGTCTTGTGAAGTATGCACCTGAGTACTTATTCCGCTGCTTGTAGTTCGTCACTTAGCAAATTCCTCAATCAGTATTTCCTCAGTGACGAATTCATAAAAATCACTTATTCATCCCCCCTCTAGTCGATATAACGCACTTTCAAAAATGTAAAATGTGTATCAGAAAATGTTTCATGTGTGTGATACAAATGCACATTGCGTATTGACAAAATTAGACATGTGTCAACAAGAAATCCGGTTAAAACCGGCAAGAAAACAAAAATAAAAGCAAAAAAAACAATGCAGAAAAATCAAGAAAGAAACAAAAGAAAACCAAATGTATAACAAAGAAAGAAACAACCAAAGAGAATCAGTAAAAAAGTATAACAAAGAAAAATAACCTGAAGAAAACCGGTGAGAAAACAAAGGACAAAAGAAACGAAAAAAGAAAAGGAAAGAAAAACGAGAGCAGAGCGGGCGACTACCTGCTAAACGCTCTCAAGATTCAAAATAGACCGGGATCAGATAATTTGGTGTCGTGATTTTAAGGATTTGAAGTTCACGGTTTGATTTAGCTTTCATCTACAAGTTCAAGGGTGGTTGTGGACTTTTTCTTTTCCCTTAGAGAGAGAGAGAGAGAGAGCATGCAAGAATCTCTAGTCTAATGCTAAAATAATCGCATTAGTTGCAAGATTCATTGTTAAAATGAGTTATCTAACGAACTATTAGCCTGATTAGCTATCAGCTTCCACTAGTGAGTTTGTCTCAACGAGGGCTTCAAAACAAGATCCTATGTCATCATGTTTTTGGGTGATTTTATTTGCCGCTTCTAGTTGCTGGAATATGTCAACATAGATGCCCATGCCAATCGTGATCCATGAACAATTGCCACAATCATACTCCCTTTGTTCCTAAATATAAGTCTTTTTAGACATTTTAAATGGACAACAACATGCGGATGTATGTAGACATATCTTAGAGCGTAGGTTCACTCATTTTGCTCTGTATGTAGTTACTTGCTGAAATCTCTAGAAAGACTTATATTTGGGAACGGGGGGGAGTAGTTACTAGTAATATGTTTTTTAGACACTAAAATGTTGTGTATGGGTGGAGAGTGAAAATTCAAGTGTTAAAGATAGGGAAAAGTGGCATCAACACACAGAAGTACCATGAAGCAAGTTTCTAGTGGTATATGTTGACGTTAAATAACATGACACAAAGTTACTTTAATTAATTTGGCAACTATGTGGCTAAAAATTTGACAACTTTTTTGTGAGTGGCTCATAATCTGGCAACTACCGACCAAAAAAGTTACTGAAACATGTCGACATGAGATCTCGTTTCAAAGATCCGGTTGCAAGGGAGCTAATGACGAAAGTGAATCATCAATTGGATCAACGGTATATGAGATAAAGCTTTTTTGAATTACGAAATCAAAGAAAACTTTGATGATATCTATACCTACTATTAAAGGGAATAGGTATTCTTGGTTTGGTTTAGTCTTTTTTTGGTTTGAGTGCACGCTAAAATATCGTACTAAGCGATCTGGGCCAGGTACTTGTATGTTGATGGGCCTTTTATGGGCTACCTACTATTAAAGGGAATAGGTATTCTTGGTTTGGTTTAGTCCTTTTGTTTGGTTTGAGTGCACGCTAAAATTTCGTACTAAGCGATCTGGGCAGGTACTTGTATGTTGATGGGTCTTTTATGGACTTTACAGAGACCGCAAAAAATAATTGGGTCAAAATAATTCAACATTATCGAAATTGAACACAGGGCCTCTTGTTTGGATCTTTAATGTAACAACCAACGACCTATGCACCATTCACATTTACGAATCCCAACTCGATCTAAATAAACGAACGGTAGTCCTCATGTTTATGGTTATAACTAAATGAAATCAGTGGGACATTATGTCTGGCAAAGAAAATATGAACATAGCTAAATTGCATTGTATCTTTTATGTTCATTTTATAGAAAGATGTTGCGTTGCAGAATATTCTTTATAGTGAATCCGGTACTGTGGGACATTATACTTGCACAAAACATTAATTTTTCCCATTGCAATGCACGGGCATATGTGCTAGTCATCCCTATGTGTCTTTGTATGCATGCAACGGAGAGGAGGAGAGCCACCGACCCGCTGCATGGGAAGGTTTGCGTGCCTCGCTGCTCCCTGGTGGAGTCCAACGTTTTGTAGAGGAACAAAATCGCCAACTCCTATTTGGCGCCTGTAGCGCTTGTTAATGGCAAAAACAGTACATAACGGATACCCCAATTCGTTCCGCCAGATTTTGTGGGCCGGCCCATCTATGCATTTTTTTTAATCTAATCTACACATGTTTCTATGAAGCTTCCAAAAGTTCTCGGTATTTTTTTCCTTTTTTTAGTTCTTAGTTTTCTCGGCCCAGTGCTTGTCTGGTTTTTGTTCTTCCTTTTATACATTTGCTTTTCTTTTCCGTTTCACTTTAAAAATGGATGATGTTTTTCAAATTCAAGATTTTTTTATAAAAATTGTATTTTTTTCAAATTTCATGAACTTTTCTCAAATTCCTATATTGTTTTCAATTCTTTCTGTGTTCTTTTTAAATTCACGTTATTTCAAGAAATGTGAACTTTTTTAGAAGTCAACTAGTATATGAGTCAATCGGTTAACCAACATCTCCCGAGCGAGCGAGGTGTGAGCGTGTACCAACCAACCGAGCGAGCGAGGAAGTTCCGTGTTGCTGGCTCAGCCTGCTAGACGTTCCGTGCAAATGTAAGCGTGCTAACTAGTGTTGAACGCGCTGAAAAGGAGGGGACCTCCTATGTGCCGCTTACTATGGCAGACTGTTGGGCAAACGCACAGGCGATCCGACTAGGCCGGCCCACTGGCGAACAAACAGATCTGTATCGAAAAGCGATCGAGCACTGTAGTACAAATTCGCAAAAAAGTCCAGCGCTATGAATAATTCATATATTTCAGAAAATGCTCAGGATTCCAAAAATTGTTCATGTTTAAACAAATCCGATTTGTTTTAAATACATAATCTTTTATGGAACATGATCACTTTTCAAAAAAATTAACAAATTTTGACAAAAATACAAACATTTCCTAAAAATGCTACCAATTTTGAAAATCACAAAAAAATATTTGAACGTACGGAATTTTATTTGAAAACAGCGAAACTATTTTGAAACTCTTAACAAAAGTATTAGACATGCACATTTTTTCAAACTGCAAAACAAAATTTAAAGCATGGACGTTTTTTTAGAAACAGGAAAATAAATTGGAAACACAAAAGTTTTTTGGAAAGACGGACATTTTTTAACTGTGGAACACATTTGGAAACATGAAGTATTTTTGGAAACATGAACATTTCTTTAAAACGAGAACATTTTTTGAAATTTGTGAACAATTTTCAGAAACACAAAAGGTTTTTGAAAATACGAACATTTTTTAAACTGCGGAACAAATTTGGAAACATGAACAATTTTTGGAAACAAAAACATTTTTTGAAATATACGAACAATTTTCCAAATTTGTAAACAATTTTTTAAATTGGAATTATTTTTGGGAAAAAAAAGTTTCTTGAAAACACGAACATTTTTTGTAACTGCAGAATCAATTTGAAAACATGAACATATTTTGAAACTCCCAATTTTTTTTGTAAAATGCGGATTGTTTTATAAATAATGAAAGATTTTCAATGAACACATAATTTTACAATAAATACGAAAAAGGAAAAAGAAAGAAACTGAAACTGAAAAAAAAGGAAAAGGAAAAAATAAATAAATAACAGTTCAGGAACCTCCTAGAAGGTTCCCAAAACCAGAAAAAACCAGCTAGGAACCTCCTGGAAGGTTCGCAAAATCGGGGTGGCTAGAGCGCTAGACGGGCCGTCCACATCATCCTTCGCCTGCGAAACCTTGTGCGAAAGCTCGACAACTTGATGCAGTGTGCGTCCTATAGGATTTTTCGAAAAGGAACTCCCAACATAATCATGAAAAGTAGCCCGGAAAAGTAGGTCTAGGCGATCAAGGAGGCGAGGGATCCCTTGTGCGCCGCCGGTGACGCCGCCGGTTCCCTCTCTCTCCGTCGGCCGCTCCGGTGGCGGGAGGGAAGGGAAACCTCGGGTCTGTTTGCTAGGTGGGTGTGTGGTCGGGTTAGGGTTGAGGGAGACGCTGCTGAGGCCGTTGCGGTGGTGTCGTGTAGGAATAAGTTTCTCCGGGCTCCGTTCGCGGTCAGGCGAGGCTTTTGCCTTCATCTAGGAGTCAGTGGTGTTGGGGATCCCCGGATCTCGTCGAGGTCGCGGGCTATGGTGGTTGGAGGTCCATCGGCACTGGCCGTTTGGATCCTCAGATGGGCGATAAAGGCAGGGAGATGAAGACCTTTCTTCTTCCTTGTTGGTATGATTTGTTGCTGCTGTTCTTCTCCTTCCTCTGCGCTGATGCTGGTTGGAGATCCTGCTTTGTCCGGGCGGATGGCCCGGCCGCGGGCTGGACCGGTCGGATGACTCAAGTTCTCTTCCTTCCGGAAGGGACACTTTTCACGATACTCAAAGCCAAAGATGGCGACGGCCGTTGCAGGTGTGTTGGATTGATGTTCATGCCCTCTCAGCGCTGGTGCCAAGAAAGGAGCAAGCAGCGTGGCGGCAATTGTACCGTGGTCGAAGATGATGACCTGTTTGCGACTGGTTGCAGATCCTTCTGCTGCAGGGGTCTTCTCTCAAGATTCAGGGATGATGACACAGGGCTCCGGAGATCTTCTTTTGTTACGGTTGTCTTAGGGTACTCTAGGTGTTCGTGGTCCTTTGTGTTTGTGTTTCAGTGTGCTTGTAAGGATCAACTACTCTGTACTGATTCGTGATTCGAATGAAAAATTTATAAAAAAAATCATGAAAAGTAAATCAGAGAATTATGCACAGACCTAATACTAGTGTGTATGCACGTGCAATGCACGTCTTAACAGTATGGTGTGATTCCAACAAACATACTTTGAAAAATGAATTCCGAGCAAAAAATTATATTGTTGATGCACACGAAATAGAGTTTAGAAATTTACTAATTGATAGTACAAAATGCAACTACTGCCTGCGGTCATCCAGAAATTTTCGAAGAATATAAAAAAATGTACGTGGTGGAACCCACAAATTGTTTACTTCTACTTTAGTTTCTCCTCCAGACCATCTCACATCGGCTCACAACCAAATCCTTTTTTTACTCATCACAACCTGACAATTGCAGCATAGTAGAGGAGGCATAGGTCTTCTTTTCTGGAAGGTATGACACGGTGCAGCGATGGTTCCAGAACCAAGTAGATTCAGCTGAGGCACTGTTATGGTTCCAGAACCAAGTAGATTCAGCTGCAGGCACTGTTATCTGCGAATCCCTCTAATCTCAACCGTTAGATTTAGGAGATCAGTGGCTAGGATTGATATTATAGGTGCAATCCAGGACTCGTACACTATATAGTAGTATAGATAAGAAACACTAATTTGAATTATCCGGGTGCCTAAAATCGTGCAAACTGACAAGTGATGCCCATAAAAGCCCACCAACGCTCGGCCTTGGGAGCAAATCATTGAACCCAGCCCATTGAATGCTAAGATTCTTTGTTCTCTCTCACTCTCAACACGGAAGAATGCTTCTTGCGCGAGTTCAAATGTTCTGCGATGAGCAGTAAAATAAAAGGGTCGCGCTAACTGCCACACGTGTGGCAGGAAGGGAGACGCACCACACGTCTCTAATGTAAACAGATTGCCAGGTCATCACATGCATGCATGCAGGAATCTTTTTGGATTTTCAGTTTTTAAAATGTTTTATCTCTTAAACGAAAAATCCGATTGAAAATCCGTTTTCATCATTAAATCCCTCGCGATGAGATCTTTGAAACTAGATCCCATGTTGATATGTTTTGATGAAAAAAAAATTGGATTAAAAGTTGCCATGTCTATTGCATATGAATTGCCATGATGTTTACACTGAAGTTGCCATGATATGTTTCAACTATTTTCTTCTACATTTAAAAGTAAATTTCGACATTTATAAAACGGAGAATTAAGAAACTAGACTTGCCATGAACCATAAACTAAAATTGTCATGATACATGCACGTAAAATTGCCATGGTTCATACAAAAAATAATTTTCATGGTCAAAGTACTGGAGTTGCCATCATCAAAATACTAAAATTGCCATGATCTACAAACTAAAATTGCCACATGGCAACTTTAGTTTAAGCCCTATGGCAACTGCAGTGTAAACATCGTGGCAACTTCTGGCAAAATAAAAATCGTCGAAACATATCAACATGGGGTCTAGTTTTGAAGATCTCGTCGAGACGGATTTAATGGTGAAAACGGATTTTTAGTTCGCTTTTTTATTTAGGAGATACAACATTTTTAAGCCGAAAACCAAAAAAAAATATCTGCTGATGTCATCTATTCATACGTGGCAAAATGAGTGGTGATGGAGGCGTGTGGGCGATGTGCAAACGCCCACACGTGTGTGCGTTAACATTTCCGAAATAAAAATAAGTAAAAAGAATTAAAATCGTTTTGTGGTAGACTTTGACAAATGTTCTGTGCGATTGCAAAATTTTATCAAGAAATCACATTCCTGTAGTCGTGGCAAAAAATATTAAATGCTCCAAAAATTCTATTTTTTAAAGTAGAGTGTTGATTTTTTTTGCCATAAATTCCAAGAATGTCTTTTCGTGCTGAAATTTGTCAAGCCCACAAAATATTTGTAAAAGTATGCCAAAAATAATAATATAATTTTAATTTGCTTTCCGCTTTTTTGAATTTTATTGCTCATCCTGAGCTCACGAGAGCTCGGAGCGGAAGAGGACTTTCACTTCTACTCCCTCCGTTCCAAATTACTCGTCGCTAAAATGGATGTATCTAGAATTAAAATACATCTACATACATCCATACGTGCGACAAGTAATTCGGGACGGAGGGAGTAGCTCGTTATACGAGTTTTTCTTTTAAGCAATGTTACGAATTACTCCCTCCGTTTCAAAATAGATGACCCAACTTCATACTAACTTTAGTATAAAGTTGGGTCATTTATTTTGAAACCGAAGGAATACGATTGAGTCAGCCTAGGCGCTACAGCTTACATCTACTCCCTCCGTTCGGAATTACTTGTCGCGAAAATGAATGTATCTAGACGTATTTTAGTTCTAGATACATCCATTTCTGAGACAAGTAATTCCGAACGGAGGGAGTACATTAGAATTGTCATGTACATGCTGCCGATTGACGAGTTCCTCGGCAGTCCAAAGAATCAACTGTCGCACTAGCCTTATAACATCTATAGCACGATATGTCAAATATGATCCCTCAAATATCTGCACACGCGCCCGGACACGCCTCAAGTTCTATTTGTTGCATCCGAACACCTCATACTAGATTCTTAAATCTATACAAAGACATGAAAACGAAATAACCTACGTACTATGTCGATCACCTAGCTACTTATCATCGGACATGTCGATGATCTTCGTGCCTGGCTCCGGCAGGATTGGCGGCAGCTGCAGCTCTCGCTCCTCCGGCTGCTCCGCTCCGGCCTCCTCTGTCTCTATCTCCGCATTGAGTTCTGCGAAGAGCGCGTCGAACACCGCCTACTCCAGCCGGAGGAACGCGTGGTTGGTCTCCACATAGGCGTCATCCTGGATGGATTCCAGGTTGGCCTGCTGCTCTGCCATCAAGTCGGACTGGGCGACAGCGAACTCCGCCTCCGTCTGCTCCATGTTTAAGCCCGACAGCTGCTGCTCCGGCAGCTCCGGCTCCTCCACCTCATCGGAGCCAGCTCCTCCTCCTCCTCCTCTTTCCTCGGTTACGCCTCCTCCTCCTCCGGCTCCGACGAGTCCGGAGGAAGCCCAGCAGCTATACGGGCTGCGCGCGCGGCTTGTCTCGCTCGGATCTCCTGCTGGATCACGGCGCGGCGCTCTGGCGTGAGAGTTGCATAGTAGGTTATCTTACTCCGAACCATGGCAGACCACCAGAGCGTGGGTAGAGCGCCGGAGCAGGACATGGAGGAGGTGGATGGGATTGGATTGGCGGCGGCTAGAGGGGAAAGGTGAATGGACTAGGGTTGCGGGACTCCGGCCGGGTTAAACAGGCGGATTTGCTCTCAGGAGGCGAGCTGGAGCGGCGCCACGCGGCGACGGAGGAGGCGTCCGTCGGACCATCGAGTTTCCAGGTGAGTCCGCGTGCGACCCCTTCGTCAGTCCTACGTGACGGCGTGCTCAGGCGTACCCAGGCGCCCCCATATCCGCCTCATATTTAGGCAGGATATGAGGGGTGTCGGTCAGCCGGTCGTTTGAGGCCCGTTTGAGGGGGACGTCTTGGTCAGAGAAACGTGACCGGTGGGTGACCGGACGGCCCATCCATAACAAATTAGAAACATAGGACTATGTAAAGGAGGATCACCCCGGTTTGTCCTATTTGCTGCTCTTTCCGGCAAACTGTCGAAGCGACGCATAAGGGGACACCGACGACCGTTTGGGATGGGCCAGCCTGTTAAAATTTTCAACCATTCCGGTTTTGGGAACTTTCTAGCTGGTTCCCAGCCGGTTTTCTCTGGTTTTGGGAACCTTCTAGGAGGTTCCTGAACCGTTTTTTTTCTTTTCCTTTTTTTCCATTATCTGTTTCTTTTTCTTTCTTTTTCGTTTTTCGTTTTCCTTTTTTCTGTTTTCAAGTTTATTTTTGTTTTTTCAAAAAAAGTTTGTGTTGCTCATAAATTGTTCAAAACTTCATGAAATGTTCCTATTTCAAATTTTGTTCCCAATTTCTCTAAAATGTCCATACTTTCAAAATATTGTTCAGAAGTTCAAAATATGTTCTTTTAAATTTTTGTTCATAAATTTAAAAAAAATTCTTGATTTCAAATTTTGTTCACCGAGTTGATTTTTTGTATTTCTTTTTTTTTCTTTTCTCTATTTCTTTTGTAATTCTTAATCTACTCATTTTTTCTTTCTATTTTATTTTTCAGAATTCCAAATTTTGTTCGAAATTTCAGAAAATGTTCTGAAGTTAAAAATTGTTCCTGCTTCTTTATTTTGTTCAGAAGTTCCAAAAAACTTAGTTATTTTTACAACATGTTTGCATATTTGAAAAAATGTTCACCTTTCAAAAAATGTTCCTAATTTTAAAACAGTGTCCGCCTTTCAAAATATGTTCGTAACTTCAAAAAATGTTCTGCTTTTCGATTTTTGTTCACATATTCCATGAATGATCATAATGTTTGCTTTTTCTAATTTTTGTTCATAGATGCAAAAAAATGTTTCCTTTTGTCCAAAATGTCCTTGTTTTAAAATTGTTTATTTTTCAGACATTTGTTCATAAATCTGAAAAATTTCCAATTTTAAATTTGTTTGCAAATTCAAAATTGTTCGTATTTGTCAAAAAATTGGAATTGAAAAAAGGTTCCTGCTTTTCAAAATTTGTTCACAAGTTCACACATTCTTTCCATTTTAAAACTTGGTTACAAATCCTAAAATTGGGCAATTTCTTCCATAATTGTTCATGTATTATGAAAATCGTTCAGAATTTCCTTTAAAAGTATTCAGATTTTTATATAGATGTTCAAAAAAATGGAAAAAAATTTGATATGTCGGTATTTTTAGTACTAAAAGATTTTGCACTGAATGTTTGACATTAGCGTTGATCAGCTCCGGTTGTTAGGTACCGTCTCTACAAGCGCTAGGTCATGAGTTCGAATCCTGGTTGAGGCAGCTCCTTTTTGCGTTATATTTTCCACGACCACCCTATGCGGAGCCCCGCCAATCTGCCGCAAAATCGGGCAGATAGGAGGCCCCGATTATCCGGTCTTTGACTGAACATCATTAATTTTTATTCTTTTTGCATTATATTTTCCACCTCTGGCTGCTCCTGCGTGGGCTGGCCCAGACGAAGACCACCCTATGCGAAGCCCTGCCAATCTGCCGCAAAATGCGGCAGATAGGAGGTTCCGATTACCCCGGCCTCTGACTGAACATCCATTAATTTTTATTCTTTTTCGAAAAGGAGGATTACCCGGCCTCTGCGTCGATTGATGCACAGCCATAACAAATCAGAAACATACAACAACTATGTAAAGGAAAGGCATCATCATCTCAGTGAAAATAGATAAATCACGCGGCAGAGGGCAGACGTAGCTAAACTGCAGAGAACAAACGGGGTATTAATTGGGCTGATGGGCGTTGGTTTACCGGTCTCCTTCAAAATGATTGCGCCGCGACGCCGACGTCGAGCGCGACGGCAACCAGGGCCATGACAAAAGACCAACGGAAGGGAGCCGGTGTGGTGCGCCAAGGAGAAGAAACCACGAGGTCGCCGTCGTAAATCGCGAGAACGTCGCCATCGCGCGGTTGATGGAGATTTTGCGTTGGTCCGGCAACTTGGGACCAGGAAATATTGGCAACTTTGTTAAAACTCAGGACCTTATAACTGAAAGGTAAGAGGATAGGAAAAGATCACGGCACCCTGGATTCGGACTTGGGAAGATTCAGGACTGCGACTGCGCGCCTGCCTTCCCTCGTACTCCTAGAAGTTAAGGATGATTAGTTGGTTCGGAGTCGCTTGTAAAGTTCTCTTTTTTTTCTTGTAATAAATCATATACTGACCATACTGAATGTTTTGTGAATCAGTATATTTGTGTACACATGAATGTGATGTAGATCCGTAACTACAACGAGAAGGCTACGCACTGCAGTATAATTTACTCCCTCTTACATTATGAGACAGAGGGAGTAGCATCTACGTGATGACTAGTGTGTGGCGGTACACCTCATCGTACTGTTTTAAACGGCTCCACTAGCTAGCATGGTTGCCAGAACCGAGTGCCAAAGGCCAGCAGAAAGCCCAAGAGGGCAAGAAGCTGCATCCATGCACGAAGAGAAGATGAACATTAGTTGGCCCTCCAAGCACCACAGAGCCAGGATTCAGGAAGGCAGAGGGGATTCCTGTTTCCCAACAAAAACTAATCAGCAGTACGAGAGCTAAACAGACAATAGAATGATTCAGCGGGTAATAATATTAACAAGAGGGCCGAGATAAGTCCACTAATTCAAAAGCATATACCATCATTATTGGGATTTGGGGATCGGGCGAGAGGGTTCTGGGAACAGAACTCGCTCGTTTAACACGAACCCTATGGTCAGCGAGTGTGATACCGTGAGATCTCTGCGAAGGCAACAGCATTCTGGGAACAGAACTCGCTTAAGAACGAGATGTGATCCTTATTTGTATTCCAGGATCGGTTGGTGGTTGCGACAACAGAATCAGGAGGATCTTGCTTGATCCGGGTCAGAATTCTCAGCTCTGCTCTAACGCTCCCCAACATCGACCGTATCAAACCATGGTATCCAAGTGCAGCGGTCAGAGTTGTATATTACGGAACTTTATATTCTCTGGTCGCCGAGCTTCAGTTGCAAGTTTAAATTAACCACTCGATCAGAATCAGTGAAACAGTTACTGTACGACAACGCACCGTTTATATTGTTTCTGAAGAAAACATACTCTCTCCGTTCCGATTTACTCGTCGTCGTGGTTTTAGTTCAAATTTGAACTAAAACCACGACGAGTAAATCAGAATGAAGGGAGTACATCCTAAAAGCATCACTAGCGGAGTCGTTGTAGTGCCCCGATTGGCATAATAATCATCAATACGGCGATTTTGGCCGAAAAGAGCACTGTAGAAGAGTCTCATACGGCCCTCAGTCGTCATGATTATACATCGTGGTGTGTATATATGAAACATGAGACTCCATATTTGTAGGCTTGTAGGCTGTGGGCCTCGATATGAAAAGCGCACCATCAGCCAACCGGGAAGGAAGTTTCAGCTTCCTCCTCGTCCTCCCATGTAGCCCATTTCCTCACTCTGTCAATGGCGCAGAGAGCAGAAGACACCATGGTACCGGGAAGCATGCCAATTAACGACGGTCGGCCACGTGCCAACAACCGACGACCATTAACGTCACCCATATTTTTCCGCCGGTCATCACGTTTTCGCGCCGCCCACGACTATACAAAAGTCGTTGCCATGGCCAAATTGCTTACAAGGTCTAGTTCGAACACCACAACCTACATGCTCGACCTCCCTCCTTCTAGCCATGGCCAAATAGCTCAAAACACAACATCCACTCCCCTCTCACCGTTGCAATGTCGGTAACCCACGGTCGGACTGGGTGCCGCTCTCAGATGAGGATCGGATCCTAGATGAGGTGGCGCCAGAGGAGGAGGCGAAGGATCGACATTATGCGTTGGAGGCACGAAGGAGCATCCCACTTCGATGAGTGTCTGGATTGGAATTCGAAAACACACACTCCATCAAGTACGACTCGCATTTGCCATGACGGATCGTGCCATATAGCCCCCCCTCCCCCCGCCCCTCCTCGACGACCGCTAGTAACTAGTGCTTCTCCCAAGATGTAAAAAGATATTAGTTTACTGAGAAAATGTTGCCAAGCGATTTTTCTACCCCTACATAACCACTTTGTAATGCAACATTATCTCAACTAGGTGATATATATCCCGCACCTTGTTGCGCGGAATTGCTTGTAATATATGTTAGTAAGACTAGCAAAAAGGCCCGTGCGTTGCAACGGGAGAAAAAAATACCACACGCTCTTAATTTACAAAAAATGTTCTATAATCTGAGAATTTTTATCTATTTCTTAAATACATGAAGAGTTAAAAAAGTTGTTAAAAAGATACGGGATTTTTTAATCATAAAAAGAGATATTTTTTTTGTTTGAAAAAGAACATTTTTTATGGTCTCATATTGACGCAGGTACTTGTGCCCCTATTTCATCACTATTTCTTGCCATACATGTCATGTGTATTGGTCCCTGTTTCATCACTATTCATTTCTTCTCAAATTTGTCTTTTATTTTATTTTTGTCATGCATACCTCCTTTTTACGTTTTTCATGCATGTCCTCTTTTTTTTCTTATATATAGGAGAATAGTGTTGTCGGCGTTCTGGATATGGGGGTATCCATACTTGTCTGCCTGCGGCCCACCACGTGGCTCCGTCGATGGTTTGGTACGACCCAGCTGCAACATCAACAGCCCAAGACCCTCGCGAGGCGGTCGATGCCAAGACCCCCGAGGGGATCGGCCTGCTCAGGCTGGCTCCCGAGGGGCGGAGAGTTCTATGCAAGGTGTACCTCACGAGGCTCAGCTGACGTGAGCCATGACAACCAAGGCCAGGCGGGCGCCAGCGGGCATAGAGCGCCAGTTTCCTCTTTGGTGCAAGGGAGGCAAGGGTGCGGAGTCCCGAGGAATCAGCCAAAGGTTTCCATTCTGGTGCAACAAGACCAAGACCGCTAGAACGGCAGGATGGAGGTCATCACCGAGCCCACCGCAGCGTCACCACCAGAGGCTTTTCGCAGGCGAAGATTACTTTCATCGGGATAAGTTGTACTACTTGTCCTATTTCAAATCCGGCCGTTGTGGGATCCCTTCCCGCCAACATTTTGGAAGAGGACCAAGGCCACTATAAATAGGAATTAGCCACCACCATAGAGGGGCATCTAGTTCACATCCCAAGAGCTCTCTTGAGCTCAAGAACACTGAGGGAATCCTGGACTAGGGGGTGTCCGGATAGCCGGACTATCATCGTCAGCCGGACTCCAAGACTATGAAGATACAAGATTGAAGACTTCGCCCCGTGTTCGGATGGGACTTTCCTTGGCGTGGAAGGCAAGCTTGGCGATACGGATATGTAGATCTCCTACCATTGTAACCGACTCTGTGTAACCCTAGCCCTCTCCGATGTCTATATAAACCGGAGGGTTTTAGTCCGTAGGACACACAACCATTACAACAATCATACCATAGGCTAGCTTCTAGGGTTTAGCCTCCTTGATCTCGTGGTAGATCCACTCTTGTACTACCCATATCATCAATATCAATCAAGCAGGAGTAGGGTTTTACCTCCATCGAGAGGGCCCGAACCTGGGTAAAAACATCGTGTCCCTTGTCTCCTGTTACCATCCGCCTAGACGCACAGTTCGGGACCCCCTACCCGAGATCCGCCGGTTTTGACACCGACATTGGTGCTTTCATTGAGAGACGGATGGCCATAGGGCCTGGACGACGCCACTCATCGCCTGCCGAACATGTTCGAGCAGTTGCACCAGCTCGGGAAGTTGGTCATCCATCGAAACATGCATTTCCTCCGCAGGGCGACCTGTGAGCGCACCTACAAGACATATTTCTGTCAATAGGCTTCCTCGCCGAACTCTTCTTTTCAAAAGAATTCGCTCAAGCACTTACCATAGATGCCGCGACGAAGCCGCTGATTCTCCTTCACGGAGCCAGACAGCTTGGCCCGAACACCTTTTAGCTCTTCCCAAGCTGGGTGTGGGTATCCTGGAGTTTGTTCCTCTCCCGCTGTACCTTCATATGCACCCTCTCGCCAGCCTTCAGCTGGCGCAGTAGGTGTTGCTTGTCCGGATCCAGTCCGGCAACATCTGCAATATCATCGTCAGACTTACACGCACGCCGCACACCGCTTATCTTTTTGAAATAATGTGTTACCAGGAGGAGTCTCTGTGTCTCCTCCTGCGGCAGCGAGTGCAGCCTCAAGTTGGGCCTTGCACTCTTGTAGCTCCTGGGACAATTGGGTATTCTTCTGGGTAAGATCCTGCATATCAAATGATCCTTAAATCAGTTTCTCTAACTACTTTAAGTCTCGGGGGCTACTGGTATATACAACTATTAAAATCTCTTACCCGTATGTCTTTTACATACTGCTCCGTGGCTCTGGTCAAACCATCTTGAGCAGCACGGAGGTGCGCGTCTCCCGCGTTAAAAGCATTCAACGCCTCAGGGGAGAGACACGCGTCATGAAAAACTGTCCGGCGGCGCCTATGGTTCATGGCGCTCTCCACCTCAGACCTGGTAGCGGACAACCTGTCGGCATCCTCCGTTGGAGGAGTATCCGGCTCGCGCCTTGCGCTCGCCTCCCCTTCCGGACCAGGTGGTGGAGCCTGGCTGGCGGAGGCTTGGGCGGCAACCTCGTCGGGCACAGTCCGGCGAGCGCTCTTTCTCCTGAAAAAGTCATGAGCATTAATACACCCCTAGGAATCTTTTCCTAGATAACGGTCGCGAGCTATACCGTTGCGGCGACATTTCGATTCACACCGCACTCCTCTTCTGCCTGCGGGGTCGGACTGACCCTCGTTGGTCAGCCGCCGCGGGCTCGGCTTCCCACCTTGAAGGCGCCTCCTGCAAGACACCATTGTATACGGTGGTCAGAAATGTGCAAGGACGAAATAATGGTGTCAGGACTTCGGTCACAATCACCTGGGGGGCCGGGGATAGGCCGGGGTAGTCAGCCGTAATGGCGACTAGAGCATTGTCCATGCTGAGTTGGTGGAACACCCCGTCGATTAGCTCCACCTTTATGTCCGGATCCTCTTCGGAGGCCGGATCAAGGGATCTTTCTGGATCCTCGGGTTGTGGAGACGGACTATGTATGCCCTCCACATCCCGACGCAGCTCCTGCATCAAAATCGTAAAGTAAGGTACTTAACTTTGAAAGCATGGGTCGGATAAACAAAATGTCCGCTTACGCAGCGCCGAGGGTTATTCATGGAGAACCCATTCAATGGGCTCGTCTGGAGGAAGTGCTCCTTCTCCCCCTTGTATAGGCCGGACAGAATCTTCACCAGATCTTCGGCACCCCCCCCCCCCCGCATAATGCACGTGGCCATGACTCCAATCATGGTCAATCCGGAATGGGCCAGTAACCTTATCCGACCCATCAAATAATGAACGCTCTTGTCTTCCTGCAGCTGAGGGCTCCGTGGGCGCCAACTCAGGTGTTTCTTCAGAGGAGCATTGCTGAACTCCCGGAGGCCGATCCGAACAGGGTCCGGCAGTGGAGCGTCTTCTACATAAAACCATTCTGAAGGCCAGTCTTCGGACGCCTTCTTGGGGGTTCCGGATGGATATCCGGTCCCAGCGATGCGCCATATTTCGGCACCGCCCACTTGATATATTGACCCCTCGTGAGAGCGGGGTACGAGGCAGAATAACCTCTTCCACAGCGCAAAGTGGGGCTCGATGCCCAGGAATAGCTCGCAAAGAGCTACGAAACCCGCGATATGCAGAATAGAGGTGGGAGTGAGGTGATGGAGCTGGAGTCCGTAGAACTCCAGAAGCCCGCGGAGGAACGGATGTACAGGAAATCCAAGCCCCCTTATCAGATAGGGGACGAAGCATACCCGCTCCCCTTTATTGGGACTTGGGGTGGCCTCCGCTTGTTTCCCGCCTTTGTAGGTGGCCAGCCCGGCTTGAACCGGGACCATAAAGGCCGGAGGAAGATATCCCTCCGCTTGGAGCGTCATCAGCTCGTTGTGCGGGACAGAACATTTCCTCCAATCTCCTGGCAGAGGGCCCGGAGCGCGAGAGGAGGAGCCTCGTCGATGGTCCATGATGGAATGGATTTTTGGTCAGAAGCGCTCTGATGAGTACTCGCGGAAGGAAGATGGTGTAGTTTGGATCTGGATTCTTGCCTCTCTTATAGGCAGATTATTTGCGCAGCTAGGGGGTAAAACATAAAAGATACCCTGGCTTTTCGCATTCGTGCGACGCGTGGAAGAAGGCCATTATTGCGCGTGGAAGCCAAGGAGCGCAACATTGGTAAGGAAGCCGGACACTGCTCGGCAGGTACATGGAATTTGAAGGAGAACCCGCCTTGCAACGCTGAAGACAATATATGCGCTGGACCCATCGTCATTGAAGCCTGGTTCGGGGGCTACTGAGGGAGTCCTAGACTAGGGGGTGTCCGGATAGCCGGACTATCATCGTCAGCCGGACTCCAAGACTATGAAAATACAAGATTGAAGACTTCGCCCTGTGTCCGGATGGGACTTTCCTTGGCGTGGAAGGCAAGCTTGGCGATATGGATATGTAGATCTCCTACCATTGTAACCGACTCTGTGTAACCCTAGCCCTCTCCGATGTCTATATAAACCGGAGGGTTTTAGTCCGTAGGACACACAACCATTACAACAATCATACCATAGGCTAGCTTCTAGGGTTTAGCCTCCTTGATCTCGTGGTAGATCCACTCTTGTACTACCCATATCATCAATATCAATCAAGCAGGAGTAGGGTTTTACCTCCATAGAGAGGGCCCGAACCTGGGTAAAAACATCGTGTCCCTTGTCTCCTGTTACCATCCGCCTAGACGCACAGTTCGGGACCCCCTACCCGAGATCCGCCGGTTTTGACACCGACAAACACCTCACCTCCTGAGGCCAGTTCATCCACTGTACTAGTTCATCCTCAGCCCTTCGAGGCAATCCACCAAAACGCTGGAGTAGGGTATTACACCGCAAGATGGCCCGAATCAGGATAAACTATTGTGTCTCTTTGTCTCTTCGATCTCGTCACGCTAGGCTTAGGAGAATCCCGAGTAGGTAGGCTGGGTAGGTTGAGATCTCCGCACGCATCCCAGAGTTTGAAGCTCTCAAGGGTTTGCGGAACCTGTAATCCGAAATTTGGCGCGCCAGGTAGGGGTGCGTCAGAGATCTTCTGCCACGTCCGCTAGTCCGCGCCGCCGGCTCCGATGGCGGGCGCTCCTCCGCCGACCCGGCCGACGCACGCCTCCGAAGAAGCGTCGGGGCTGCGTTGTTTCACCCCCTCCCTGCGGCGGGTGCAGTGGCCACCCAAGTTCAGACCAGAGATGCCGCCATGCTACGACAGCGTGGCGGATCCGGCCGCCTTCCTCCATGCATACGAGGAAGCAGTTTGGGCGGCCGACGAAGACGACAAGGTGAAGGCCAACTGGCTCCCCATGGCTCTCGTAGGCGCACCGCATGCCTGGTAACTCAATCTGCCGGCATCCTCTGTGGCCTCGTTGGAGGAGCTGCGCGACCTCTTCCTTGCCCGCTACGCGGCACCGGCGTCCCCCGTCGTCGGAGCTCTCCTAGGTGGCTCGCAGGCAACACCCTCCGACCGCCACATCAAGCAGTTCTACCGACAAGTAAGCACCGCCCAGGCGGGCTCGGGGGCGCTCTCCCGGGCTGGACGGTGCCCAAGGCCGACCTCACCTTCGGCCTCGAGGATCATCCGGCCGCCACGACGGGAGCAGGTGCGCTCCCGATGCTTTGCACCCCCACCATCTGCAACGTGGCGGTCATGAGGACCCTCATCGACGGCGGAGCCGGCCCCAATGTGCTCTCCGGGGAAGCATTCGGCCTATTGCACGTGCCACCCAGACGGCTCCGCCCCACCAAGCCCTTCTCCGGGGTCGGCGACGGCTCCACCAGCCCCCTGGGGCAGATGCGCCTCCCTGTCACCTTCTGGGCCTGCAACAACTACCGCATCGAGCTCATGGACTTCGACATCGCCAGATCGACCTACCATACAATGCCATCCTGGGGTACCCGACCTTGGCCCAGTTTATGGCAGCGACTCACCCTGCATTCCACCTCATGAAGATGCCTGGCAGCAACGGTGTCCTCACGGTGGCAGGGGACACCAAAGACACGCTGCAGGCCCTCAAGCTCGATTTCAAGTCAGCGGCATCCGTGCTGCCCGATGAGAAGGGGGGTCCGGAGGCCCCAGAAATAGCGCCGGCCAAGATGAAGTAGTAGTTCTCCCAAGACCGAGCCGATATGAAGCAAGTGCTGGTCAGTGAGGAGGGAACAACCAGTGCCACCTTCACCATAGGGGCTGGCCTCCCTCGGGACCAAGAGTAAGCGTTGGTTGACTTCTTGCGAGCCAACAAGGATGTATTCACTTGGGAGCCCAAACACCTAGCTGGGGTCCCGAGGGGAATAATCGAGCACCACCTGAAGGTATGCCCAAACGTGCGACCAGTGAAGCAGAAGGCTCGTCACCAGTCCACCGAGAAGCAGGCCTTCATCGTACAAGAAACCTGCAAGCTGCAAGCCGCAGGGGTTATCAGGGAAGTACGATACCCGGAGTGGCTGGTGAATCCCGTCGTCGTCCCCAAGAAAGGAGGAAAGGAGCGCATGTGTGTCGACTTCATCAACCTCAACAAGGCCCGCACGCAAGATCCCTTCCTGCTTCCTCACATTGATCAGATCATGGACTCCACCGTCGAGTGTGACCTGTTGTGCTTTTTGGATGCCTTCTCGGGCTACCACCAGATCAAGATGGTCGTACAAGATGTGGAGAATACGACGTTCCTGACCCCCTGCGGGGTGTACTGCTACACCTGTATGCCCTTCGGGCTGCGTAATGCCGGTGCTACTTTCCAGCGGCTGATGCATATCGCCCTGGGTTCGCAGCTCGGGAGGAACACAGAGGCCTATGTTGATGACATAGTAGTGAAGTCTCGGGAGGCCAAGACCCTGATAGCCTGGAGGAGACGTTTGCTAGCCTGCGCAAGGTGGATCTTCGGCTCAATCCCGAGAAGTGTGTGTTTGGGGTCCCCTCTGGTAAGCTGCTGGGCTTCTTGGTGTCACATAGAGGAATAAAGGCCAATCCGGAGAAGACCAAGGCAATAGAGGACATGAGCCCCCCGCAGACCCTGAAGGAGATGCAGAAGCTGGCGAGCTGTGTAACCTCACTTGGGCGCTTCATCTCCAAGCTGGGGGAGCGCGCCCTACCGTTCTTCAAGCTGATGAAAAGGAAGGAGCCATTCGAGTGGACCCTGGGGGCGAACGCAGCCTTTCAAGACCTCAAGAGATACCTGACCAGCCCACTGGTGATGGTGGCGCCGCGCCCTCTCGAGCCCTTGGTGCTCTATCTGGCAGCCACCCCTCACTCAGCCAGCGCCACCCTGGTGGTGCTAAGGAAGGAGCACCCGTCCAAGGACCCTCGGCAGAACGCTCAAGCACCAAGCAAGACGGAGCTTCCTCAGGACAATGCGCCTGGGGCCTCGGCCACCGCAGTGGCCGATGTCCCTCCCGAGGCTGCGATTGAACCCACAGCTGGGGGGCTCCTGAGGACTAACCTCGTGAAGCCATCAAAGATTCGCACCCACAAGAAGAGCAAGACTCCACTAATGCCTCCCCCCTCGTTGAGCACCCTGTCTACTTCGTCAGCACAGTACTGAGGGAGCCACGGGCACGCTACCCCATGCCTCAGAAACTCTTGCTCGCACTCCTCGTCGCCTCCCGAAAGCTGCGCCACTAATTTCAAGGCCACCCCATCAAGGTTGTCTCGGCATACCCACTAGAGAGGGTGCTCCGGAGCTCGAATGCCGTCGGGCGAGTTGCAGAATGGAACATCGAGCTTTAGGCGTTCCACCTCGAGTTCAGCACCACCAGGGCCATCAAGGGTACTACCTTTGCGGACTTCGTGGCCGAATGGACCGACATCCCCGACCACGGGGCGAGCGAGGACCTCTCCCTCTCACCAGGAGACGAGGAACTAGACGGGTGGATCATGTACTTTGACGGAGCATTCACGCGAGAAGGCGCAGGAGCAGGGGTCGTCCTCATCTCGCCCACCAAGGACAAGCTCTCCTACGTGATACAACTCTGCTTCTAACAGGGCGAGAAGGTCTCCAACAACATTGCGGAATTCGAAGGCTTGCTCGCCAGTCTCAGGGCCGCGGTGGCTCTGGGGGTGAAGCGCCTGACCATCAAGGGCGATTCTCAGCTCCTCGTCAACTTCTCCAACAAGGAATACACTCCCAAGGACGAGCACATGGAGGCATACCTAGAAGAGGTGCGCAAGATGGAGAAGCGGTTCATGGGTGTGGAGCTGCAACACGTGCCGCGAGGAACGAACAAGGAGGCGGATGATATCGCCAAGAGAGCCTCCCGCAGGCTCCCTCAAGAGCCGGGGGTGTTTGAAGAGCGGCTCTTCAAGCCGTCTGCGGCTCCCCCCACCATGACTCCAGCACCGCCTCAGGAGGACTTGCCTCAGGCACCTGAGACGGGTGCCCCAGCCTGTGGCCACCCCACGGGGGCCCGCTTGCTTCTTGTGCTCGAGCCTTAGGAGGGGTGCTGGACCGAAGAGTTCAATGCGTACCTGCTTCAAGGGACCTTGCCAGATAAGGAGGAGGACGCCGAGCACGTGGCACATCAAGCCACCGCGTACTGCATCCAGGATGGTGAGTTATATCGCAAGAGGCCCAATGACGTTTCATTGCGGTGCATCTCCAGGGAACAGGGGCTTGAGCTGCTAGTGGACATACACGGTGGGGACAGTGGGCATCATTCCTCATCACGCACTTTGGTGGGCAAGGCGTTCTGCAGCGACTTCTACTGGCCCACCGCGCTCAGCGACGCCACAGAGCTGGTGTGCTCCTATGAAGCATGCCAGTTCCACGCCAAGCAAATCCACCAGCCCGCGCAGGGCCTCCAGACAATCCCGCTCACATGGCCGTTCGTGGTCTGGGGGCTGGACATCTTGGGGCCGTTCCCTCGAGCGCCAGGGGGCTACCGATACCTCTACGTCGCCATCGATAAATTCACCAAGTGGGCGGAGGTAGAAGCTGTCCGCACCATCCCAGCTGGATCGGCCGTCAAGTTCAACAAGGGGATTGTGAGCCGGTTTGGGGTCCCTAACCGCATCATCACCGACAACGGCTCGCAGTTCACTAGCAACCTTTTCAAAACATATTGTGCTAACCTTGGAATGCAGATATGCTACGCCTGAGTGGCACACCCCCGGAGAAATGGCCAGGCCGAGCCGGCCAACGCAGAAGTCCTGAGGGGCCTCAAGACAAGGACCTTCAAGAAGAAGCTCGAGACCTGTGGTAGGTGCTGGCTCGACGAACTGCAGTCCGTGCTGTGGTCCATCCGCACCACCGCGACCAAGCCAACAGGAGAGACGCCGTTCTTCCTCGTCTACGGAGCAAAAGCGGTTCTCCCTCACGAGGTCAAGCATCACTCCACGCGGGTCCTGGCGTTCGACGAGGCGCGTCTAGACGCCACGCGTGGGATGAATCTCGTGCTGGGGAAGGAATGTCGCCATCAAGTCTCGCTCCGGGCGGCAAGATACCAGCAGGCACTGTGGCCGTATCACTGCTGCAGCATTCGCTCTAGGATGTTAGAGGTGGGCGACCTCGTCCTAAGGCGGGTGCTCTCCAACAAGGGGCCGCACAAGCTCTCTCCCATGTGGGAGGGCCCGTTTAGGATTGCCCGTGTCTCCAAGCCTGGCGCCGCGCGCCTGGAGACACAGGACGGGGTCCCCATCGAGAAAGCCTGGAACATCCAGCACCTTCGGAAGTTCTACCCCTGAAGCAAGGCTCCGGCCTGTGAAGGTCTTCGCTCGTGACACTCACGTAATGACGAGTGGGGCTGTACACACCCCGAAGTCTCCTGAGAGTCGCCCTGGGGCCTCATGGGGGCTCCCTCCCACGTCTTAGTGGCAGCACTTAGCTCTGCGCTGGTGACAAGACTAGATTAGGTGTCGAACGCGGCTGTTCATTTGCTTTCCGAAGTCGCTTGCAGTTTTTAGTGATCTTTCAATGGATTTGGTATTTTCGATTTTTTTGTTCCTCGAGTTAATTTCTTCTCCTAAGCCGTTTTTGGCCTAAGGGCGGGAGAGAGGTGGCAGTTGCCCGTCACTTTCTCTCGCGCGCCTCGCACGTGGGGCTAGGCAGGCGTGTGCACTTTGGGTCTGCCCTCACGCGTGTACACCTCGCCGAACCCCGCTGCCCCTGGTGCTTTGGTCTTATCCTCGCGAGGAGCCCTCGATCAAGCTCACAGGCGTCATCACCCCTCATATCCGTGCCTCTCGGGCAGCGCGACGCGGTGCATTAAGTGAGAGCTAATTTATGGCAGTTGGCTCGCATAAGGAGGAGTGAGGTGCTCGTCAGTTTTTCTTTTCCTTTGAAAGCCCTGCAGCGGTTCCGCGGCGGCTCCTGAGACCCCGAGGCATCTCCCGAGGTCTGCAACCTTCAGCTCCCCAGGAAGGGGGCCCTGTTGAGCGCCCAAAGCCAGGCCTTCGCGAGGCGGAAAACTACTGCGCACATATCAAGCTAAGTTTCCCTATCCAGGTTTGTTCAGAGCGCAAACTTTACAACACAACATCAAGATAGCAAGCATGACATAAAGGGCATAAGTGCCATAGTTCATTACATGCCCCCGCGGGGTACACCATCTTTTTTTTCGAACTACAGGAGAAAGGGAAGGCTAAACAAAGAAGACCCGAAGGCGTACGAACCCGGTACCAGCGCCGCATCCTCAAGCAATGCCTCAAGGTGGCCCGGCGCTCCGCCAGTTCCCCCATAGGCGATCTAGGGTTGCGGCCAGCCTTGAGTCCAAGTTTGGTGGCCCCCAGCCTCACACCGGGCTCCTCTCCAGCTTCACTGGGGCGCTGCGGCAGGACAAACCGCCGACATCCTCGACCCGAGCACGACGACGTGGGGGTGATGACCCACAAGTATAGGGGATCTATCGTTGTCCTTTTGATAATAAGAGTGTCGAACCCAATGAGGAGCAGAAGGAAATGATAAGCGGTCTTCAAGCTGTTTGCGGCTCCCCCCCACCATGACTCCAGCACCGCCTTAGGAGGACTTACCTCAGGCACCTGAGACGGGGGCCCCAGCCTGTGGCCACCCCACGGGGGCCCGCTTGCTTCTTGCGCTCGAGCCTCAGGAGGGGTGCTGGACCGAAGAGTTCAATGCGTACCTGCTTCAAGGGACCTTGCCAGAGAAGGAGGAGGACGCCGAGCACGTGGCACATCAAGCCACCGCGTACTGCATCCAGGATGGTGAGTTATATCGCAAGAGGCCCAATGACGTTTCGTTGCGGTGCATCTCCAGGGAACAGGGGCTTGAGATGCTAGCGGACATACACGGTGGGGACTGTGGGCATCATTCCTCATCACGCACTTTGGTGGGCAAGGCGTTCTGCAGCGGCTTCTACTTGCCCACCGCGCTCAGCGACGCCACAGAGCTGGTGCGCTCCTGTGAAGCATGCCAGTTCCACGCCAAGCAAATCCACCAGCCCGCACAGGGCCTCCAGACAATCCCTCTCACATGGCCGTTTGTGGTCTGGGGGCTGGACATCTTGGGGCCGTTCCCTCGAGCGCCAGGGGGCTACCGATACCTCTATGTCGCCATCAATAAATTCATCAAGTGGGCGGAGGTATAAGCCGTCCACACCATCCCAGCTGGATCAGCCGTCAAGTTCAACAAGGGGATCGTGAGCCGGTTTGGGGTCCCTAACCGCATCATCACCGACAACGGCTCACAGTTCACTAGCAACCTTTTCAAAACATATTGTGCTAACCTTGTAATGTAGATATGCTACGCCTCAGTAGCACACCCCCGGAGCAATGGCCAGGCCGAGCCGGCCAACGCAGAAGTCCTGAGGGGCCTCAAGACAAGGACCTTCAAGAAGAAGCTCGAGGCCTGCGGTAGGTGCTGGCTCGACGAACTGCAGTCCGTGCTGTGGTCCATCCGCACCACCGCGACCAAGCCAACAGGAGAGACGTCGTTCTTCCTCGTCTACGGAGCAGAAGCGGTTCTCCCTCACGAGGTCAAGCATCACTCCACGCGGGTCCTGGCGTTCAACGAGGCGCGTCTAGACGCCACGCGTGGGATGAATCTCGTGCTGGGGAAGGAATGCCGCCGTCAAGTCTCGCTCCGGGCGGCAAGATACCAGCAGGCACTGCGGCGATATCACCACCGCAGCTTTTTCTCCAGGATGTTAGAGGTGGGCGACCTCGTCCTGAGGCGGGTGCTCTCCAGCAAGGGGCTGCACAAGCTCTCTCCCATGTGGGAGGGCCCGTTTAGGATTGCCCGTGTCTCCAGGCCTGGCGTCGCGCGCCTGGAGACACAGGACGGGGTCCCCATCGAGAAAGCCTGGAACATCCAGCACCTCCGGAATTTCTACCCCTGAAGCAAGGCTCCGGCCTGTGAAGGTCTTCGCTCGTGACACTCACGTAATGATGAGTGGGGCAGTACACACCCCAAAGTCTCCTGAGAGTCACCCTGGGGCCTCATGGGGGCTCCCTCCCACGTCTTAGTGGCATCACTTAGCTCCGCGCTGGTGAGAAGACTAGATTAGGTGCCGGACGCGGCTGTTCATTTGCTTTCCGAAGTCGCTTGCAGTTTTTAGTGATCTTTCAATGGATTTGGTATTTTCGATTTTTTGTTCCTCGAGTTAATTTCCTAAGCGGTTTTTGGCCTAAGGGCGGGAGAGAGGTGGCAGTTGCCCGTCACTTTCTCTCGCGCGCCTCGCACGTGGGGCTAGGTAGGTGTGTGCGCTTTGGGTCTGCCCTCGCGCGCGCGCACCTCGTCGAACCCCGCTGCCCCTGGTGCTTCGGTCTTATCCTCGCGAGGAGCCCTCGATCAAGCTCACAGGCGTCAGCACCCCTCATATCCGTGCCTCCCAGGCAGCACGACGCGGTGCATTAAGTTATAGCTAATTTATGGCAGGTGGCTCGCACAAGGAGGAGTGAGGTGCTCGTCAGTTTTTCTTTTCCTTTGAAAGCCCTGCAACGGTTCCGCGGCCGCTCCTGAGACCCCAAGGCGTCTCCCGAGGTTTGCAACCTTCAGCTCCCCAGGAAGGGGGCCCCGTTGAGCGCCCAAAGCCAGGCCTTCGCGAGGCGGAAAACTACTGCGCACATATCAAGCTAAGTTTCCCTATCCTAGTTTGCTCAGAGCGCAAACGTTAAAACACAGCATCAAGATAGCAAGCATGACATAAAGGGCATAACTGCCATAGTTCATTACATGCCCCCGCGAGGTACACCATCTTTTTTTTCGAACTACAGGAGAAAGGAAAGGCTAAACAAAGAAGACCCGAAGGCGTACGAACCCGGTACCAGCGCCACATCCTCAAGCAACGCCTCAAGGTGGCCCGGTGCTCCACCAGTTCCCCCATAGGCGATCTAGGATTGCGGCCAACCTTGAGTCCAAGTTTGGTGCCCCCCAGCCTCACACCGGGCTCCTCTCCAGCTTCACTGGAGCGCTGCGGCGGGATGAACCGCCGACATCCTCGACCCGAGCACGATGACGTGGGGGGTGATGACCCACAAGTATAGGGGATCTATCGTTGTCCTTTCGATAAGTAAGAGTGTCGAATCCAACGAGGAGCAAAAGGAAATGATAAGCGGTTTTCAGCAAGGTATTCTCTGCAAGTACTGAAATAAGTGGTAACAGATAGTTTTGTGATAGGATAAAATGTAACGAGCAACAAGTAACAAAACTAAATAAAGTGTAGCAAGGTGGCCCAATCCTTTTTGTAACAAAGGACAAGCCTGGACAAACTCTTATAATAGGAAAAGCGCTCCCGAGGACACATGGGAATATCGTCAAGCTAGTTTTCATCACGCTCATATGATTCGCGTTCGGTACTTTGATAATTTGATATGTGGGTGGACCGGTGCTTTGGTACTGCCCTTACTTGGACAAGCATCCCACTTATGATTAACCTCTATTGCAAGCATCCGCAACTATAACAAAAGTATTAAGGTAAACCTAACCATAGCATGAAACATATGGATCCAAATCAGCCCCTTACGAAGCAACACATAAACTAGGGTTTAAGCTTCTGTCACTCTAGCAACCCATCATCTACTTATTTCACAATGCCTTCCTCTAGGCCCAAATAATGGTGAAGTGTTATGTAGTCGACATTCACATAACACCACTAGAGGTTAGACAACATACATCTTATCAAAATATCGAACGAATACCAAATTCACATGACTACTAATAGCAAGACTTCTCCCTTGTCCTCAGGAACAAACATAAATACTCACAAAGCATATTCATGTTCATAATCAGAGGGGTAATAATGTGCATAAAGGATCTGAACATATGATCTTCCACCAAATAAACCAACTAGCATCAACTACAAGGAGCAATCAACACTACTAGCAACCTACTAGCACCAATCCTTGACTTGGAGACAAGAATTGGATACAAGAGATGAACTAGGGTTTGGAGATGAGATGGTGCTGGTGAAGATGTTGATGGAGATTTCCCTCTCCCGATGAGAGGAGCGTTGGTGATGACGATGGTGATGATTTCCCCCCTCCCGGAGGGAAGTGTCCCCGACAGAACAGCTGTGCCGGAGCCCTAGATTGGTTCCGCCTCGTGGCGGCGGAGACTCGTCCCGAAAGGTTGCCTTCTATTTTTTCTCATTGAAAGACTTCATATAGGAGAAGATGGGTGTCGGAGAGCCACCAGGGGGCCCACGAGGTAGGGGGGCGCGCCCAGGGGGGCGCCCCCACCCTCGTGAGCAGGGTGTGGGCCCCCTGGCCTTCATCTTTGGCGACGATTTTTCTTTATTTATTTTAATGTATTCCGTGGAGTTTCAGGACTTTTGGAGTTGCGCAGAATAGTCCTTCAATATTTGTTCCTTTTCCAGCCCAGAATTCCAGCTGCCGGCATTCTCCCTCTTCATGTAAACCTTGTAAAATAAGAGAGAATAGCCATAAGTATTGTGACATAACGTGAAATAACAGCCCATAATGCAATAATATTGACATAAAAGCATGATGCAAAATGGATGTATCAACTCCCCCAAGCTTAGACCTCGCTTGTCCTCAAGTGAAAAGCCGATAACAATAAATATGTCCTCATGTTTAGAGGTAGAGGCGTCGATAAAAATAAAATACGGACATGAAGGCATCATGATTATTTCATAACAGCAACATATATAGATTTTGTCATAGGGTTACTCATACTCAATTGATGATCTTTTAACAAAGCCAAAGTATGAATCAAAAACCTTATTGAGCACCAACAAATTATACCCTCAGTCATTGAAACAATTGCAATTTGTCATAACATCGGAAAGAGTCTATGTTAGAGCTTAAAAGCAAGTCCACATACTCAACTATCACTTAGTCCTTCATAATTGCTAACACTCACGCGATACTTGTGGTTACAGAGTTTTAATCGGACACAGAGAAAGATAGGGGCTTACAGTTTTGCCCCACAACCTCTTACCTCAAGGGTAATGTCAACAATAATAATTCATGCTCCCCCACATCCAATTAGATATATATATATATATCATGTTCTTTCCAACATGATGAGCTTGCCAAAGGATAGAATAAAAAGGGAAAGGTGAAGATCACCGTGACTCTTGCATAAGGTAGAGGATAATAATAAAAGATAAGCCTTTCGCAGAGGGAAGCAGAGGTTGTCATGCGCGTTTAGGGTTGATGCACAAAATCTTAATGCAAAAGAACGTCACTTTATATTGCCCCTTGTATGTGAACCTTTATTATGCAGTCCATCGCTTTTATTGCGTCCACAACAAGTTCGTACAAAGTTTATTTTCTCCACACTAATAAGTCATGCATATTTAGAGAGCAATTTTTATTGCTTGCACCGATGACAACTTACTTGAAGGATCTTACTCAATCCATAGGTAGATATGGTGGACTCTCATGGCAGAACTGGTTTAAGGGTATTTGGAAACACAAGTAGTATTTCTAATTAGTACTGAGAATTTGGCTAGCATGAGGGGGAAAGGCAAGCTCAACACGGTAGAGGATCCATGACAACATACTTTATCTCAGATATAAGAAAACATAACTCATTATGTTGTCTTCCTTGTCCAACCTCAACTCTTTAGCATGTCATATTTTAATGAGTGCTCCCAATCATAAAAGATGTCAATGATAATATATCTCTATGTGAAACCTCTCTTTCCTTATTACTTCCTATTAATTGCAATGATGACCAAAGCTATATTTATCAACTCCCAACAACTTTTAATCATCATACTCTTTCTATGTGGAGTCATTACTTTCAATAAGATCAATATGAATTCTTTGATTCTTTTTATTCTTTTTCTTCTAATCACTCAAGATCATGGCAAAATACTCAAGCCCTTGACTCAACACTAATTTTTATTATATAGCTCACGGACTCGTTTACAAAGAAGGATCATAAAGCAAAACTCAAAACTGGATCATGCCATGACTTTATTCTACTAAATCAAGATACTACTGGTAGGATCGAACTAAGAAAAATGGTAAAGATAGGAGTTGTGATGGTGATACGATACCAGGGCACCTCTCCCAAGCTTGGCAGTTGCCAAGGGGAGTGCCCATACCCATGTGATTATTTCTCCTTCTTTGTTGCTGGAGGAGGGAGAAGTCATGGTGCTCTAGACCTGTCAGAAAAACAGCTCGAAACAAGAACAGGGGGATTTGCATGATACAGGAGTCAAAACCTTCGGGAGTATATATAATGAATTTTTACCGGCCGAAATACGTATCGTGCAGGGAAACAGAGTCCGGAGGGCACACGAGGTGCTCACGAGGTAGGGGGGCGCGCACAGGGGTAGGGCGCGCCCTCCACCCTCATGGAGGCCTCGTGTCCTCCCCGGACTGCTACTTATTTTTCTATTTTTCTAAATATTCCAAAACGGAGAAATATTGCCTTAAAAATTGTTTTGGAGTCGGTTTACTTACCGTACCACATACTGCTACCTCTTGAGCACTGCGTTGGATTTCCCCGAAGAGGAGAAGATGATGCAGCAAAGTAGCATAAGTATTTCCCTCAGTTTTTGAGAACCAAGGTATCAATCCAGTAGGAGACCACACACAAGTCCCTCGTACCTACACAAAACGATACCAACTCGCAACCAACGCTTAGGGGTTGTCAATCCCTCCACGGTCACTTAGGAGAGTGAGATCTGATAGAGATAATATTTTTGGTATTTTTGATAGATAGATGCAAAGTAAAAAGTAAAAACAAAGCAAGTAAATAAAGTGATATAGATTGATATGATGAGAATAGACCCGGGGGCCATAGGTTTCACTAGTGGCTTCTCCCAAGAGCATAGATATTCTACGGTGGGTGAACAAATTACTATTGAGCAATTAACAGAATTGAGCATAGTTATGAGTACATCTAGGCAATGGTCATGTATATTGGCATCACGTCCAAAACAAGTAGATCGAAACGATTCTGCATCTACTACTATTACTCCACTCGTCGACCGCTATCCAGCATGCATCTAGAGTTTTAAGTTAAAAACAGAGTAACGTCGTAAGCAAGACGACATGATGTAGAGGGATAAATTCATGCAATATGATAAAAACCCCATCTTGTTATCCTCGATGGCAACAATACAATATGTGCCTTTTGCCCCTTCTGTCACTGGGTAAGGACACCGCAAGATTGAACCCAAAGCTAAGCACTTCTCGCATTGCAAGAACTACCAATCTAGTTGGCCAAACCAAAAAGGATAATTCGAAGAGACTTGCAAGGATAACTCAATCATACATAAAAGAATTCAGAGAAGAATCAAATATTTTCCATAGATAATACTGGATCATAAACCCACAATTCATCGGTCTCAACAAACACACCGCAAAAAGAAGATTACATCGAATAGATCTCCACGAGAGAGGGGGAGAACATTGTATTGAGATCCAAAAAGAGAGAAGAAGCCATCTAGCTATTAGCTATGGACCCGAAGGTCTGAAGTAAACTACTCACACTTCATCGGAGGGGCTATGGTGATGATGTAGAAGCCCTCCGTGGTGGATGCCCCCTCCGGTGGAGCTCCGGAGCAGGCCCCCAAGATGGGATCTTGTGGATACAGAAGGTTGCAGCGGTGGAATTAGGTTTTTGGCTCCTATTCTGATCGTTTGGGGATATGTAGGTATATATAGGAGGAAGGAGTACGTCGGTGGAGCTCCGAGGGGCCCACGAGGTAGGGGGGCGCGCCCGGGGGGGCGCCCTCCACCATCGTAACCTCCTCGGGCACTGCTTGGAGTAGGGACCAAGTCTCCTGGATCACGTTCGGTTGGAAAATCACGATTCCGAAGGTTTCATTCCGTTTGGACTCCGTTTGATATTCTGTTTCTTTGAAATACTGAAAATGGCAAAAAACAACAATTCTGGGCTGGGCCTCCGGTTAATAGGTTAGTCCCAAAAGTAATATAAAAGTGGAAAATAGAGCTCAATATAGTCCAAAACAGTAGATAAAGTAGCATGGAGCAATCAAAAATTATAGATACATTGAAGACGTATCAGGCATCCCCAAGCTTAATTCCTGCTCGTCCTCGAGTAGGTAAATGATAAAAAAGAATTTTTGATGCGGAGTGATACTTTGGCATAATTTCAATGTAAATCTTCTTAATTGTGATATGAATATTCAGATCCGAAAGATTCAAGACAAAAGTTCATATTGACACAAAAATAATAATACTTCAAGCATACTAATCAAAGCAATCATGTCTTCTCAAAATAACATGGCAAAAGAAAGTTCATCCCTACAAAATCATATAGTTAGGCTATGCTTCATTTTCGTCACACAAAGATATTCCCAACTTCTATACCCCCGATGACAAGCCAAGCAATTGTTTCATACTTAAATAATCTCAAACTTTTTCAACCTCCACGCAATACATGAGCGTGAGCCATGGATATAGCACTATGGGTGGAATCTAATATGATGGTGGGGATTGTGTGGAGAAGACAAAAAAGGAGAAAGTCTCACATTGACGAGGCTAATCAACGGGCTATGGAGATGCCCATCAATTGATGCCAACATGAGGAGTAGGGATTGCTATGCAACGGATGCACTAGAGCTATGAAAGCTCAACAAAAGAAAACTAGTGGGTGTGCATCCAACTTGCTTGCTCATGAAGACCTAGGGCATTTGAGGAAGCCCATCATAGGAATATACAAGCCAAGTTCTATAATTAAAAATTCCCACTAGTATAAAAAGACAACTTATGAGACTCACTACATGAGGAACAAGGTGCTACTTTGAAGCACAATATATGAGACTCACTACATGAAGAACAAGGTGCTACTTTGAAGCACAAGTGTGGAAAAAGAGATAGTAGCATTGCCCCTTTTTTTATTTTCTTTTTTTGGGGCCTTTCCTTTTTTGTCTTTTGGCCTTTCTCTTTTTTTTATATGGGCAATGCTCTAATAATGATGATCATCATACTTCTATTGATTACAACACGAGGATTACAACTCGAAACTTAAAACAAGATATGACTCTATATGAATGCCTCCGGCGGTGTACCGGGATGGTGCAATGAATCAAGAGTGACATGTATGGAAAATAATGCATGGTGGCTTTGCCACAAATACGATGTCAACTACAAGATCATGCAATGGCAATATGACAAAAGTAATGTATGTCATGATGATGATGGTGGAAGTTGCATGGCAATATATCTCGGAATGGCTATGGAAATGCCATGATAGGTAGGTACGGTGGCTGTTTTGAGGAAGATATAAGGAGGTTTATGTGTGATAGAGTATATCGTATCACGGGGTTTGGATGCATCGAAGAAGTTTGCGCCAACTCTGAAGGTGAGAAAGGGCAATGCACGATACCGAAGAGGCTAGCAAAGGTGGAAAGGTGAGAGTGCGTATAATCCATGGACTCAACATTAGTCAAAAGAACTCATATACTTATTACAAAAATTTATAAGTCATCCAAAAATTCAAGTACTACGCGCATGCTCCTAGGGGGATATATTGGTAGGAAAAGACCATCGCTCGTCCCCGACCGCCACTCATAAGGATGCACAAGCCAGGTACACTTCATGTTTCAAATTTGTTACACAACTTTAACCATACATGCATGCTACGGGATTTGCAAACTTCAACACAAGTATTTCTCAAATTCATAATCACCCAACTAGCACGACTTTGATATTATCACCTCCATATCTCAAAACAATTATCAAGCATGAAACTTATCTTAGTATTCAATTCACTCAAAAGAAAGTTTCACATATCTTGAACACCAAGTATATTAACATTAAGCAAATTACCATGCTATTAATGACTCTCAAAATAATCTAAGTGAAGCATGAGAGATCAATAGTTTCTTTAAAACAAATCCACCACCGTGCTCTAAAAGATCTAAGTGAAGCACTAGAGCAAAAATTATCACGCTCAAAAGATATAAGTTAAGTACTATGAGCAAAACTATCAAGCTCAAAAGATATAAGTGAAGCACATAGAGTATTCTAACAAATTTCAATTCATGTATGGATCTCTCAAAAGATGTGTACAGCAAGGATGAATGTGGTAGACTAACAAGCAAAGACACAAATAATACAAGACGCTCCAAGCAAAACACATATCATGTTGGTGAATAAAAATATAGCTCCAAGTAAATTACCGATGGAAGTGGACGAAAGAGGGGATGCCTTCCGGGGCATACCCAAGCTTTGACTTTTTGGTGTCCTTGGATTATCTTGGGGGTGCCATGGGCATCCCCAAGCTTAGGCTCTTGCCACTCCTTGTTCCATAATCCATCAAAAGAATTCACCCAAAACTTGAAAACTTCACAACACAAAACTCAACAGAAATCTCGTGAGCTCCGTTAGAGAAAGAAAACAAAAGACTACCTCAAGATACTGTAATGAACTCATTCTTTATTTATATTGGTGTTAAACCTACTGTATTCCAACTTCTCTATGGTTTATAAACTAATTTACTAGCCATAGATTCATCAAAATAAGCAAACAATACACGAAAAACAGAATCTGTCAAAAATAGAACAGTCTGTAGCAATCTGTAACTAACGCAAACTTCTGGAACTCTAAAACTTCTACCAAAATAGGAAGTCCTGGAAATTTTGTTTATTGATCAGCAGCAAAAAAATTTACGCAAAAACACGTTCCTGTGATTTATCATAACTAAATTCGTGCGCGCAAAGTTTCTGTTTTTCAGCAGAATCAAATCAACTATCATCGTAGGTTATCCTATAGGTTCTACTTGGCACAAACACTAATTAAAACATAAAACCACATCCAAACAGAAGGTAGATGGATTATTTATTCCTAAACAGAAGCAAAAACAAAAAACACAAAATAAAATTGGGTTGCCTCCCAACAAGCGCTATCGTTTAACGCCCCTAGCTAGGCATAAAAGCAAGGATAGATCTAGGTATTGCCATCTTTGGTAGGAAATCCATAAGTGGCTCTCATGATAGATTCATATGGTAACTTTATTTTCTTTCTAGGGAATTTTTCCATACCCTTCTTTAAGGGAAATTGGAATCTAATATTCCCTTCCTTCATATCAATAATTGCACCAATCGTTCTAAGGAAAGGTCTACCAAGAATAATAGGACATGAAGGATTGCAATCTATATCAAGAACGATAAAATCTACGGGCACATAATTCCTATTTGAAACAATAAGAACATCATTAATTCTTCCAATAGGTTTTTTAATAGTGGAATCCGCAAGATGCAAGTTTAGAGAGCAATCATCAAAATCACGGAAATCTAGCAAATCACATAAAGTTTTGGGAATAGTAGAGACACTAGCACCCAAATCACACAAAGCATGAAACTCAAAATCTTTAATTTTAATTTTAATAGTAGGTTCCCACTCATCATAGAGTTTTCTAGGGATAGAAACTTTCAACTCAAGTTTTTCTTCATAAGATTGCATCAAAGCATCAACAATATGTTCGGTAAAGGCTTTATTTTGACTATAACCATTAGGAGACTCTAGAACGGATTGCAACATGGAAATACAACCAATCAAAAAGCAGTTTTCATAATTAAATTCCTTGAGATCCAAAATAGTGGGTTTAGCAACATCACGGTTTTTATTTATTTCAATCCCACTTTCATCAATTTCATCATCAAGATCTAGAAACTCCGATTTCTTAGAATGCCTTCTAGGTAAAGGAAGATAATCTTCAGATTCATCAAGATTCATATTGCAAAACAAAGATTTAATGGGGGACACATCAATAACTTTTAGATCTTCATCTTGATTTTCATAGGAATTGGAAGAACACGCTTTAATAAAGGCATCTTTGGAAGAACACATCCTAGCGGTTCTTTCCTTGCACTCATCAATGGAAATTCTCATGGCTTTGAGAGACTCATTGATATAATTCTTAGGAGGAATAGATCTAAGCTTTAAAGAATCAATTTCAAGAGAAATTCTATCAACGTTCCTAGCCGAATCATCAACTTTAAGCAATTTCTCATCAAGCAAAGAATTAAAATTCTTTTGTGAATTCATAAACTCTTTAACACTATTCTCAAATTCAGAGGGCATCTTATTAAATTTTCCATAAGAGTTACTGTAGGAATTTCCACACTTATTAGAAGGATTACTAGGATAAGGCCTAGGATTAAAATTCCCTCTATAAGCGTTGTTTCCAAAATTATTCCTACCAACAAAATTCACATCCATAGATTCATTATTATTCTCAAGCAAAGTAGATAAAGGCATATCATTGGGATCAAGAGGAGTATTTTTAGGAGCAAACATCTTCATAAGTTCATCCATCTTTTCACGTAAAACATTGATTTCTTCTATAGCATGCACTTTCTTACTAGAAGATCTTTCGGTGTGCCATTGAGAATAATTAGCCATAATATTATCAAGCAATTTGGTAGCATCCCCTAACGTAATTTCCATAAAAGTGCCTCCCGCGGCCGCGGTCGAATCTAAAAGATTTCCAGAAGCAAAATTCAATCCAGCATAAATTTTTTGTATGATAACCAATAAATTCAAACCATGAGTAGGGCAATTGCGAAGCATTAATTTCATTGTTTCCCAAGATTTGGCAACATGCTCATGATCAAGTTGTTTAAAATTCATAATATCGTTCCTAAGAGTGATAATCTTAGCGGGAGGAAAATACTTAGAGATAAAAGCATCTTTGCACCTGTTCCAAGAATCAATACTATTTTAAGGCAAAGATGAAAACCAAACTTTCCCACGATATCTAAGTGAAAATGGAAATAACTTCAATTTGAAAATATTGTTATCCGTATCTTTCTTCTTTTGCATATCACACAAATCAACAAAATTGTTTAGATGAGTAGCGGTACTTTCACTAGGAAGGCCGACGAATTGATCTTTCATAACAAGATTCAACAAAGCGGTATTGATTTCACAAGACTCATCATTATTAAGAGGAGCAATCGGAGTACTAAGGAAATCATTATTATTGGTATTCGAGAAATCACACAATTTGGTATTATCTTGCACCATGGCAACAAGTGATCCAACACACAAGCAAACAGAAAGGCAAAGGGAAAAAGGCAAACGGGAAAGAGAGGAGGAGATTGGGAAAGAGAGGGCAAATAAAACGGCAAGGGAGAAGTGGGGGAGAGGAAAACGAGAGGCAAATGGAAAATAATGTAATGCGAGAGATAGGGAATGCGATGGGTAGTTGGTATAGTTGACTTGCTTGCGTGAGCCTCCCCGGCAACGGCGCCAGAAATTCTTCTTGCTACCTCTTGAGCACTGTGTTGGATTTCCCTGAAGAGGAGAAGATGATGCGGCAAAGTAGCATAAGTATTTCCCTCAGTTTTTGAGAACCAAGGTATCAATCCAGTAGGAGACCACGCACAAGTCCCTCGTACCTACACAAAACGATAGCAACTTGTAACCAACGCTTAGGGGTTGTCAATCCCTTCACGGTCACTTACGAGAGTGAGATCTGATAGAGATAATATTTTTGGTATTTTTGATAGATAGATGCAAAGTAAAAAGTAAAAACAAAGCAAGTAAATAAAGTGATATAGATTGATATGATGAGAATAGACCAGAGGGCCATAGGTTTCACTAGTGGCTTCTCTCAAGAGCATAGATATTCTACGGTGGGTGAACAAATTACTGTTGAGCAATTGACAGAATTGAGCATAGTTATGAGTACATCTAGGCAATGGTCATGTATATTGGCATCACGTCCAAAACAAGTAGATCGAAACGATTCTGCATCTACTACTATTACTCCGCTCATCGACCGCTATCCAGCATGCATCTAGAGTATTAAGTTAAAAACAGAGTAACGTCGTAAGCAAGACGACATGATGTAGAGGGATAAATCCATGCAATATGATAAAAACCCATCTTGTTATCCTCGATGGCAACAATACAATACGTGCCTTGCTGCCCCTTCTGTCACTGGGTAAGGACACCACAAGATTGAACCCAAAGCTAAGCACTTCTCCCATTGCAAGAACTACCAATCTAGTTGGCCAAACCAAAAAGGATAATTCGAAGAGACTTGCAAAGATAACTCAATCATACATAAAAGAATTCAGAGAAGAATCAAATATTTTCCATAGATAATACTGGATCATAAACCCACAATTCATCGGTCTCAACAAACACACCGCAAAAAGAAGATTACATCGAATAGATCTCCACGAGAGCGGGGGAGAACATTGTATTGAGATCCAAAAAGAGAGAAGAAGCCATCTAGCTACTAGCTATGGACCCGAAGGTCTGAAGTAAACTACTCACAATTCATCGGAGGGGCTATGGTGATGATGTAGAAGCCCTCCGTGGTGGATGCCCCCTCCGCCGGAGCTCCGGAACAGGCCCCCAAGATGGGATCTCGTGGATACAGAAGGTTGCGGCGGAGGAATTAGGTTTTTGGCTCCTATTCTGATCGTTCGGGGATACGTAGGTATATATAGGAGGAAGGAGTACGTCGGTGGAGCTCTGAGGGGCCCACGAGGTAGGGGGCGCGCCTAGGGGGGCGCCCTCCACCATCGTGACCTCCTAAGGCTCTGCTTGGAGTAGGGTCCAAGTCTCCTGGATCATGTTCGGTTGGAAAATTACGATCCCGAAGGTTTCATTCCGTTTGGACTCTGTTTGATATTTTGTTTCTTCGAAATACTGAAAAGGCAAAAAACAGCAATTCTGGGCTGGGCCTCCGGTTAATAGGTTAGTCCCAAAAGTAATATAAAAGTGGAAAATAGAGCCCAATATAGTGCAAAACAGTAGATAAAGTAGCATGGAGCAATCAAAAATTATAGATATGTTGAAGACGTATTAGGCATCCCCAAGCTTAATTCCTGCTCGTCCTCGAGTAGGTAAATGATAAAAAAAGAATTTTTGATGTGGAGTGATACTTTGGCATAATTTCAATGTAAATCTTCTTAATTGTGATATGAATATTCAGATCCGAAAGATTCAAGACAAAAGTTCATATTGACACAAAAATAATAATACTTCAAGCATACTAATCAAAGCAATCATGTCTTCTCAAAATAACATGGCAAAAGAAAGGTCATCCCTACAAAATCATATAGTTAGGCTATGCTTCATTTTCGTTACACAAAGATGTTCCCGATTTCTATACCCCCGATGACAAGCCAAGCAATTGTTTCATACTTAAATAATCTCAAACTTTTTCAACCTTCACGCAATACATGAGCGTCAGCCATGGATATAGCACTATGGGTGGAATAGAATATGATGGTGGCGATTGTGTGGAGAAGAAAAAAAAGGAGAAAGTCTCACATTGACGAGGCTAATCAACGGTCTATGGAGATGTCCATCAATTGATGCCAACATGAGGAGTAGGGATTGCCATGCAACGGATGCACTAGAGCTATGAATGCTCAACAAAAGAAAACTAGTTGGTGTGCATCCAACTCGCTTGCTCACGAAGACCTAGGGCATTTGAGGAAGCCCATCGTAGGAATATACAAGCCAAGTTCTATAATGAAAAATTCCCACTAGTATAAAAAGACAACTTATAAGACTCACTACATGAGGAACAAGGTGCTACTTTGAAGCACAATATATGAGACTCACTACATGAAGAACAAGGTGCTAATTTGAAGCACAAGTGTGGAAAAAGAGATAGTAGCATTGCCCCTTTTTTATTTTCTTTTTATTTTCTTTTTTTGGGCCTTTCCTTTTTTTTCTTTTGGCCTTTCTCTTTTTTTATTTGTGCAATGCTCTAATACTGACGATCATCACACTTCTATTGATTACAACACGAGTATTACAACTCGAAACTTAGAACAAGATATGACTCTATATGAATGCCTCCGGCGGTGTACCGGGATGGTGCAATGAATCAAGAGTGACATGTATGGAAAATAATGCATGGTGGCTTTGCCACAAATACGATGTCAACTACAAGATCATGCAATGGCAATATGACAAAAGTAATGTATGTCATGAAGATGATGGTGGAAGTTGCATGGCAATATATCTCGGAATGACTATGGAAATGCCATGATAGGTAGGTATGGTGGCTGTTTTGAGGAAGATATAAGGAGGTTTATGTGTGATAGAGTATATCGTATCACGGGGTTTGGATGCACCGGCGAAGTTTGCGCCAACTCTCAAGGTGAGAAAGGGCAATGCACGGTACCGAAGAGGCTAGCAAAGGTGGAAAGGTGAGAGTGTGTATAATCCATGGACTCAACATTAGTCCAAAGAACTCATATACTTATTGCAAAAATTTAGAAGTCATCCAAAAATTCAAGTACTACGCGCATGCTCCTAGGGGGATATATTGGTAGGAAAAGACCATCGCTCGTCCCCGACCGCCACTCATAAGGATGCAAAATCTAGGTACACTTCATGTCTCAAATTTGTTACAAAACTTTAACCATACGTGCATGCTGCGGGATTTGCAAACTTCAACACAAGTATTTCTCAAATTCATAATCACCCAACTATCACGACTTTGATATTATCACCTCCATATCTCAAAACAATTATCAAGCATGAAACTTATCTTAGTATTCAATTCACTCAAAAGAAAGTTTCACATATCTTGAACACCAAGTATATTAACATTAAGCAAATTACCATGCTATTAATGACTCTCAAAATAATCTAAGTGAAGCATGAGAGATCAATAGTTTCTTTAAAACAAATCCACCACCGTGCTCTAAAAGATCTAAGTGAAGCACTAGAGCAAAAATTATCACGCTCAAAAGATATAAGTGAAGTACTATGAGCAAAACTATCAAGCTCAAAAGATATAAGTGAAGCACATAGAGTATTCTAACAAATTTCAATTCATGTATGGATCTCTCAAAAGATGTGTACAGCAAGGATGAATGTGGTAGACTAACAAGCAAAGACACAAATAATACAAGACGCTCCAAGCAAAACACATATCATGTTGGTGAATAAAAATATAGCTCCAAGTAAATTACCGATGGAAGTGGACGAAAGAGGGGATGCCTTCCGGGGCATACCCAAGCTTTGACTTTTTGGTGTCCTTGGATTATCTTGGGGGTGCCATGGGCATCCCCAAGCTTAGGCTCTTGCCACTCCTTGTTCCATAATCCATCAAAAGAATTCACCCAAAACTTGAAAACTTCACAACACAAAACTCAACAGAAATCTCGTGAGCTCCGTTAGAGAAAGAAAATAAAAGACTACCTCAAGATACTGTAATGAACTCATTCTTTATTTATATTGGTGTTAAACCTACTGTATTCCAACTTCTCTATGGTTTATAAACTAATTTACTAGCCATAGATTCATCAAAATAAGCAAACAATACACGAAAAACAGAATCTGTCAAAAATAGAACAGTCTGTAGCAATCTGTAACTAACGCAAACTTCTGGAACTCTAAAACTTCTACCAAAATAGGAAGTCCTGGAAATTTTGTTTATTGATCAGCAGCAAAAAAATTTACGCAAAAACACGTTCCTGTGATTTATCATAACTAAATTCGTGCGCGCAAAGTTTCTGTTTTTCAGCAGAATCAAATCAACTATCATCGTAGGTTATCCTATAGGTTCTACTTGGCACAAACACTAATTAAAACATAAAACCACATCCAAACAGAAGGTAGATGGATTATTTATTCCTAAACAGAAGCAAAAACAAAAAACACAAAATAAAATTGGGTTGCCTCCCAACAAGCGCTATCGTTTAACGCCCCTAGCTAGGCATAAAAGCAAGGATAGATCTAGGTATTGCCATCTTTGGTAGGAAATCCATAAGTGGCTCTCATGATAGATTCATATGGTAACTTTATTTTCTTTCTAGGGAATTTTTCCATACCCTTCTTTAAGGGAAATTGGAATCTAATATTCCCTTCCTTCATATCAATAATTGCACCAATCGTTCTAAGGAAAGGTCTACCAAGAATAATAGGACATGAAGGATTGCAATCTATATCAAGAACGATAAAATCTACGGGCACATAATTCCTATTTGAAACAATAAGAACATCATTAATTCTTCCAATAGGTTTTTTAATAGTGGAATCCGCAAGATGCAAGTTTAGAGAGCAATCATCAAAATCACGGAAATCTAGCAAATCACATAAAGTTTTGGGAATAGTAGAGACACTAGCACCCAAATCACACAAAGCATGAAACTCAAAATCTTTAATTTTAATTTTAATAGTAGGTTCCCACTCATCATAGAGTTTTCTAGGGATAGAAACTTTCAACTCAAGTTTTTCTTCATAAGATTGCATCAAAGCATCAACAATATGTTCGGTAAAGGCTTTATTTTGACTATAACCATTAGGAGAATCTAGAACGGATTGCAACATGGAAATACAACCAATCAAAAAGCAGTTTTCATAATTAAATTCCTTGAGATCCAAAATAGTGGGTTTAGCAACATCACGGTTTTTATTTATTTCAATCCCACTTTCATCAATTTCATCATCAAGATCTAGAAACTCCGATTTCTTAGAATGCCTTCTAGGTAAAGGAAGATAATCTTCAGATTCATCAAGATTCATATTGCAAAACAAAGATTTAATAGGGGACACATCAATAACTTTTAGATCTTCATCTTGATTTTCATAGGAATTGGAAGAACACGCTTTAATAAAGGCATCTTTGGAAGAACACATCCTAGCGGTTCTTTCCTTGCACTCATCAATGGAAATTCTCATGGCTTTGAGAGACTCATTGATATAATTCTTAGGAGGAATAGATCTAAGCTTTAAAGAATCAATTTCAAGAGAAATTCTATCAAGGTTCCTAGCCAAATCATCAACTTTAAGCAATTTCTCATCAAGCAAAGCATTAAAATTCTTTTGTGAATTCATAAACTCTTTAACACTATTCTCAAATTCAGAGGGCATCTTATTAAATTTTCCATAAGAGTTACTGTAGGAATTTCCACACTTATTAGAAGGATTACTAGGATAAGGCCTAGGATTAAAATTCCCTCTATAAGCGTTGTTTCCAAAATTATTCCTACCAACAAAATTCACATCCATAGATTCATTATTATTCTCAAGCAAAGTAGATAAAGGCATATCATTGGGATCAAGAGGAGTATTTTTAGGAGCAAACATCTTCATAAGTTCATCCATCTTTTCACTCAAAACATTGATTTCTTCTATAGCATGCACTTTCTTACTAGAAGATCTTTCGGTGTGCCATTGAGAATAATTAGCCATAATATTATCAAGCAATTTGGTAGCATCCCCTAACGTAATTTCCATAAAAGTGCCTCCCGCGGCTGCGGCCGAATCTAAAAGATTTCCAGAAGCAAAATTCAATCCGGCATAAATTTTTTGTATGATAACCAATAAATTCAAACCATGAGTAGGGCAATTGCGAAGCATTAATTTCATTGTTTCCCAAGATTTGGCAAAATGCTCATGATCAAGTTGTTTAAAATTCATAATATCGTTCCTAAGAGTGATAATCTTAGCGGGAGGAAAATACTTAGAGATAAAAGCATCTTTGCACCTGTTCCAAGAATCAATACTATTTTAAGGCAAAGATGAAAACCAAACTTTCCCACGATATCTAAGTGAAAATGGAAATAACTTCAATTTGAAAATATTGTTATCCGTATCTTTCTTCTTTTGCATATCACACAAATCAACAAAATTGTTTAGATGAGTAGCGGTACTTTCACTAGGAAGGCCGACGAATTGATCTTTCATAACAAGATTCAACAAAGCGGTATTGATTTCACAAGACTCATCATTATTAAGAGGAGCAATCGGAGTACTAAGGAAATCATTATTATTGGTATTCGAGAAATCACACAATTTGGTATTATCTTGCGCCATGGCAACAAGTGATCCAACACACAAGCAAACAGAAAGGCAAAGGGAAAAAGGCAAACGGGAAAGAGAGGAGGAGATTGGGAAAGAGAGGGCAAATAAAACGGCAAGGGAGAAGTGGGGGAGAGGAAAACGAGAGGCAAATGGAAAATAATGTAATGCGAGAGATAGGGAATGCGATGGGTAGTTGGTATAGTTGACTTGCTTGCGTGAGCCTCCCCGGCAACGGCGCCAGAAATTCTTCTTGCTACCTCTTGAGCACTGTGTTGGATTTCCCCGACGAGGAGAAGATGATGCAGCAAAGTAGCATAAGTATTTCCCTCAGTTTTTGAGAACCAAGGTATCAATCCAGTAGGAGACCACGCACAAGTCCCTCGTACCTACACAAAACGATAGCAACTCGTAACCAACGCTTAGGGGTTGTCAATCCCTTCACGGTCACTTATGAGAGTGAGATTTGATAGAGATAATATTTTTGGTATTTTTGATAGATAGATGCAAAGTAAAAAGTAAAAACAAAGCAAGTAAATAAAGTGATATAGATTGATATGATGAGAATAGACCAGAGGGCCATAGGTTTCACTAGTGGCTTCTCTCAAGAGCATAGATATTCTACGGTGGGTGAACAAATTACTATTGAGCAATTGACAGAATTGAGCATAGTTATGAGTACATCTAGGCAATGGTCATGTATATTGGCATCACGTCCAAAACAAGTAGATCGAAACGATTCTGCATCTACTACTATTACTCCCCTCATCGACCGCTATCCAGCATGCATCTAGAGTATTAAGTTAAAAACAGAGTAACGTCGTAAGCAAGACGACATGATGTAGAGGGATAAATTCATGCAATATGATAAAAACCCATCTTGTTATCCTCGATGGCAACAATACAATACGTGCCTTGCTGCCCCTTCTGTCACTGGGTAAGGACACCACAAGATTGAACCCAAAGCTAAGCACTTCTCCCATTGCAAGAACTACCAATCTAGTTGGCCAAACCAAAAAGGATAATTCGAAGAGACTTGCAAAGATAACTCAATCATACATAAAAGAATTCAGAGAAGAATCAAATATTTTCCATAGATAATACTGGATCATAAACCCACAATTCATCGGTCTCAACAAACACACCGCAAAAAGAAGATTACATCGAATAGATCTCCACGAGAGCGGGGGAGAACATTGTATTGAGATCCAAAAAGAGAGAAGAAGCCATCTAGCTACTAGCTATGGACCCGAAGGTCTGAAGTAAACTACTCACACTTCATCGGAGGGGCTATGGTGATGATGTAGAAGCCCTCCATGGTGGATGCTCCCTCCGCCGGAGCTCCGGAACAGGCCCCCAAGATGGGATCTCGTGGATACAGAAGGTTGCGGCGGAGGAATTAGGTTTTTGGCTCCTATTCTGATCGTTCGGGGATACGTAGGTATATATAGGAGGAAGGAGTACGTCGGTGGAGCTCCGAGGGGCCCACGAGGTAGGGGGCGCGCCTAGGGGGGCGCCCTCCACCATCGTGACCTCCTCAGGCTCTGCTTGGAGTAGGGTCCAAGTCTCCTGGATCACGTTCGGTTGGAAAATTACGATCCCGAAGGTTTCATTCCGTTTGGACTCTGTTTGATATTTTGTTTCTTCGAAATACTGAAAAGGCAAAAAACAGCAATTCTGGGCTGGGCCTCCGGTTAATAGGTTAGTCCCAAAAGTAATATAAAAGTGGAAAATAGAGCCCAATATAGTGCAAAACAGTAGATAAAGTAGCATGGAGCAATCAAAAATTATAGATACGTTGAAGACGTATTAGGCATCCCCAAGCTTAATTCCTGCTCGTCCTCGAGTAGGTAAATGATAAAAAAAGAATTTTTGATGCAGAGTGATACTTTGGCATAATTTCAATGTAAATCTTCTTAATTGTGATATGAATATTCAGATCCGAAAGATTCAAGACAAAAGTTCATATTGACACAAAAATAATAATACTTCAAGCATACTAATCAAAGCAATCATGTCTTCTCAAAATAACATGGCAAAAGAAAGGTCATCCCTACAAAATCATATAGTTAGGCTATGCTTCATTTTTGTTACACAAAGATGTTCCCAATTTCTATACCTCCGATGACAAGCCAAGCAATTGTTTCATACTTAAATAATCTCAAACTTTTTCAACCTTCATGCAATACATGAGCGTCAGCCATGGATATAGCACTATGGGTGGAATAGAATATGATGGTGGCGATTGTGTGGAGAAGAAAAAAAAGGAGAAAGTCTCACATTGACGAGGCTAATCAACGGTCTATGGAGATGCCCATCAATTGATGCCAACATGAGGAGTAGGGATTGCCATGCAACGGATGCACTAGAGCTATGAATGCTCAACAAAAGAAAACTAGTTGGTGTGCATCCAACTCGCTTGCTCACGAAGACCTAGAGCATTTGAGGAAGCCCATCGTAGGAATATACAAGCCAAGTTCTATAATGAAAAATACCCACTAGTATAAAAAGACAACTTATAAGACTCACTACATGAGGAACAAGGTGCTACTTTGAAGCACAATATATGAGACTCACTACATGAAGAACAAGGTGCTACTTTGAAGCACAAGTGTGGAAAAAGAGATAGTAGCATTGCCCCTTTTTTATTTTCTTTTTATTTTCTTTTTTTGGGCCTTTCCTTTTTTTTCTTTTGGCCTTTCTCTTTTTTTATTTGGGCAATGCTCTAATACTGATGATCATCACACTTCTATTGATTACAACACGAGTATTACAACTCGAAACTTAGAACAAGATATGACTCTATATGAATGCCTCCGGCGGTGTACCGGGATGGTGCAATGAATCAAGAGTGACATGTATGGAAAATAATGCATGGTGGCTTTGCAACAAATATGATGTCAACTACAAGATCATGCAATGGCAATATGACAAAAGTAATGTATGTCATGAAGATGATGGTGGAAGTTGCATGGCAATATATCTCGGAATGACTATGGAAATGCCATGATAGGTAGGTATGGTGGCTGTTTTGAGGAAGATATAAGGAGGTTTATGTGTGATAGAGTATATCGTATCACGGGGTTTGGATGCACCGGCGAAGTTTGCGCCAACTCTCAAGGTGAGAAAGGGCAATGCATGGTACCGAAGAGGCTAGCAAAGGTGGAAAGGTGAGAGTGTGTATAATCCATGGACTCAACATTAGTCCAAAGAACTCATATACTTATTGCAAAAATTTAGAGGTCATCCAAAAATTCAAGTACTATGCGCATGCTCCTAGGGGGATAGATTGGTAGGAAAAGACCATCGCTTGTCCCCGACCGCCACTCATAAGGATGCAAAAGCTAGGTACACTTCATGTCTCAAATTTGTTACAAAACTTTAACCATACGTGCATGCTGCGGGATTTGCAAACTTCAACACAAGTATTTCTCAAATTCATAATCACCCAACTATCACGACTTTGATATTATCACCTCCATATCTCAAAACAATTATCAAGCATGAAACTTATCTTAGTATTCAATTCACTCAAAAGAAAGTTTCACATATCTTGAACACCAAGTATATTAACATTAAGCAAATTACCATGCTATTAATGACTCTCAAAATAATCTAAGTGAAGCATGAGAGATCAATAGTTTCTTTAAAATAAATCCACCACCGTGCTCTAAAAGATCTAAGTGAAGCACTAGAGCAAAAATTATCACGCTCAAAAGATATAAGTGAAGTACTATGAGCAAAACTATCAAGCTCAAAAGATATAAGTGAAGCACATAGAGTATTCTAACAAATTTCAATTCATGTATGGCTCTCTCAAAAGATGTGTACAGCAAGGATGATTGTGGTAGACTAACAAGCAAAGACACAAATAATACAAGACGCTCCAAGCAAAACACATATCATGTTGGTGAATAAAAATATAGCTCCAAGTAAATTACCGATGGAAGTGGACGAAAGAGGGGATGCCTTCCGGGGCATACCCAAGCTTTGACTTTTTGGTGTCCTTGGATTATCTTGGGGGTTCCATGGGAATCCCCAAGCTTAGGCTCTTGCCACTCCTTGTTCCATAATCCATCAAAAGAATTCACCCAAAACTTGAAAACTTCACAACACAAAACTCAACAGAAATCTCGTGAGCTCCGTTAGAGAAAGAAAACAAAAGACTACTTCAAGGTACTGTAATGAACTCATTCTTTATTTATATTGGTGTTAAACCGACTTTATTCCAACTTCTCTATGGTTTATAAACTAATTTACTAGCCATAGATTCATCAAAATAAGCAAACAACACATGAAAAACAAAATCTGTCAAAAACAGAACAGTCTGTAGCAATCTGTAACTAACGCAAACTTCTGGAACTCTAAAAATTCTACCAAAATAGGAAGTCCTGTAAAATTTGTTTATTGATCATCAGCAAAACGAATCAACGCAAAATCACGTTCCTGTGATATAACATAACTAAATTTGTGCGCGCAAAGTTTCTGTTTTTCAGCAGAATCAAATCAACTATCATCGTAGGTTATCCTATAGGTTCTACTTGGCACAAACACTAATTAAAACATAAACCACATCCAAACAGAAGGTATATGGATTATTTATTCCTAAACAGAAGCAAAAACAAAAAACACAAAATAAAATTGGGTTGCCTCCCAACAAGCGCTATCGTTTAACGCCCCTAGCTAGGCATAAAAGCAAGGACAGATCTAGGTATTGCCATCTTTGGTAGGCAATCCATAAGTGGCTCTCATGATAGATTCATATGGTAACTTTATTTTCTTTCTAGGGAAGTGTTCCATACCCTTCTTTAAGGGAAATTGGAATCTAATATTCCCTTCCTTCATATCAATAATTGCACCAATCGTTCTAAGGAAAGGTCTACCAAGAATAGTATGACATGAAGGATTGCAATCTATATCAAGAACGATAAAATCTACGGGCACATAATTCCTATTTGCAACAATAAGAACATCATTAATTCTTCCCATAGGTTTTTTAATAGTGGGATCCGCAAGATGCAAGTTTAGAGAGTAATCATCAAAATCACGGAAATCTAGCAAATCACATAAAGTTTTGGGAATAGTAGAGACACTAGCACCCAAATCACACAAAGCATGAAACTCAAAATATTTAATTTTAATTTTAATAGTAGGTTCCCACTCATCAAAGAGTTTTCTAGGGATAGAAACTTTCAACTCAAGTTTTTCTTCATAAGATTGCACCAAAGCATCAACAATATGTTCGGTAAAGGCTTTATTTTGACTATAGACATGAGGAGAATCTAGCACAGACTGCAACAAGGAAATACAACCAATCAAAGAGCAATTTTCATAATTAAATTCCTTGAGATCCAAAATAGTGGGTTTAGCAACATCGCGGTTTTTATTTATTTCAATCCCTCTTTCATCAATTTCATCATCAAGATCTAGAAACTCCGATTTCTTAGAACGCCTTCTAGGTAAAGGAAGATAATCTTCAGATTCATCAAGATTCATATTGCAAAACAAAGATTTAATGGGGGGCACATGAATAACTTTTAGATCTTCATCTTGATTTTCATAGGAATTGGAAGAACACGCTTTAATAAAGGCATCTTTGGAAGCACGCGTCCTAGCGGTTCTTTCCTTGCACTCATCAATGGAAATTCTCATGGCTTTGAGAGACTCATTGATATCATTCTTAGGAGGAATATATCTAAGCTTTAAAGAATCAATTTCAAGAGAAATCCTATCAACGTTCCTAGCCAAATCATCAACTTTAAGCAATTTCTCTTCAAGCAAAGCATTAAAATTCTTTTGTGAATTCATAAACTCTTTAACACTACTCTCAAATTCAGAGGGCATCTTATTAAAATTTCCATAAGAGTTATTGTAGGAATTTCCATACTTATTAGAAGGATTACTAGGATAAGGCCTAGGATTAAAATTCCCTCTATAAGCGTTGTTTCCAAAATTATTCCTACCAACAAAATTCACATCCATAGATTCATTATTATTCTCAAGAAAAGTAGATAAAGGCATATCATTGGGATCAAGAGGAGTATTTTTAGGAGCAAACATCTTCATAAGTTCATCCATATTTTCACTCAAAACATTGATTTCTTCTATAGCATGCACTTTCTTACTAGAAGATCTTTCGGTGTGCCATTGAGAATAATTAGCCATAATATTATCAAGCAATTTGGTAGCATCCCCTAACGTAATTTCCATAAAAGTGCCTCCCGCGGCCGAATCTAAAAGATTTCTAGAAGCAATATTCAATCCGGCATAAAAATTTTGTATGATCATCCATAAATTCAAACCATGAGTAGGGCAATTGCGAAGCATTAATTTCATTCTTTCCCAAGATTGGGCAACATGCTCATGATCAAGTTGTTTAAAATTCATAATATCGTTCCTAAGAGTGATAATCTTAGCGGGAGGAAAATACTTAGAGATAAAAGCATCTTTGCACTTGTTCCAAGAATCAATACTATTTTTAGGCAAAGATGAAAACCAAACTTTAGCACGATCTCTAAGCGAAAACGGAAATAACTTCAATTTGACAATATTATTATCCGTATCTTTCTTCTTTTGCATATCACACAAATCAACAAAATTGTTTAGATGAGTAGCGGCATCTTCACTAGGAAGGCCGGCGAATTGTTCTTTCATAACAAGATTCAACAAAGCAGTATTGATTTCACAAGACTCATCATTATTAAGAGGAGCAATCGGAGTACTAAGGAAATCATTATTATTGGTATTCGAGAAATCACACAATTTGGTATTATCTTGCGCCATGGAAACAAGTGATCTAACACACAAGCAAACAGAAAGGCAAAGGGAAAAAGGCAAACAGGAAAGAGAGGAGGAGATTGGAAAGAGAGGGCAAATAAAACGGCAAGGGTGAAGTGGGGGAGAGGAAAACGAGAGGCAAATGGCAAATAATGTAATGCAAGAGATAGGGATTGCGATGAGTACTTGGTATAGTTGACTTGCTTGCGTGAGCCTCCCCGGCAATGGCGCCAGAAATTCTTCTTGCTACCTCTTGAGCACTGTGTTGGATTTCCCCGAAGAGGAGAAGATGATGCAGCAAAGTAGCATAAGTATTTCCCTCAGTTTTTGAGAACCAAGGTATCAATCCAGTAGGAGACCACACACAAGTCCCTCGTACCTACACAAAACGATAGCAACTCGCAACCAACGCTTAGGGGTTGTCAATCCCTTCACGGTCACTTACGAGAGTGAGATCTGATAGAGATAATATTTTTGGTATTTTTGATTGATAGACGCAAAGTAAAAAGTAAAAAAAAAGCAAGTAAATAAAGTGATATAGATTGATATGATTAGAATAGACCCGGGGGCCATAGGTTTCACTAGTGGCTTCTCTCAAGAGCATAGATATTCTACGGTGGTTGAACAAATTACTGTTGAGCAATTGACAGAATTGAGCATAGTTATGAGTACATCTAGGCAATGATCATGTATATAGGCATCACATCCAAAACAAGTAGATCGAAACGATTATGCATCTACTACTATTACTCCACTCATCGACCGCTATCCAACATGCATCTAGAGTATTAAGTTAAAAACAGAGTAATGCCGTAAGCAAGACGACATGATGTAGAGGGATAAATTCATGCAATATGATAAAAACCCCATCTTGTTATCCTCGATGGCAACAATACAATACATGCCTTGCTGCCCCTTCTGTCACTGGGTAAGGACACCGCAAGATTGAACCCAAAGCTAAGCACTTCTCCCATTGCAAGAACTACCAATCTAGTTGGCCAAATCAAAAAGGATAATTCGAAGAGACTTGCAAAGATAACTCAATCATACATAAAGCAATTCAGAGAAGAATCAAATATTTTCCATAGATAATACTGGATCATAAACGCATAATTCATCAGTCTCAACAAACACACCGCAAAAAGAAGATTACATCGAATCGATCTCCACGAGAGAGGGGGAGAACATTGTATTGAGATCCAAAAAGAGAGAAGAAGCCATCTAGCTACTAGCTATGGACCCGAAGGTCTGAAGTAAACTACTCACACTTCATTGGAGGGGCTATGGTGATGATGTAGAAGCCCTCCATGGTGGATGCCCCCTCCGGCGGAGCTCCGGAACAGGCCCCCAAGATGGGATCTCATGGATACAGAAGGTTGCGGCGGTGGAATTAGGTTTTTGGCTCCTATTTTGATCGTTCAGGGATACGTAGGTATATATAGGAGGAAGGAGTACATCGGTGGAGCTCTGAGGGGCCCACGAGGTAGGGGGCGCGGCCTCCACCCTCGTGACCTCCTCAGGCACTGCTTGGAGTAGGGTCCAAGTCTTCTCGATCACGTTCAGTTGGAAAATCACGATCCCGAAGGTTTCATTCCGTTTGGACTCCGTTTGATATTCTTCTTCGAAATACTGAGAAAGGCACAAAACAGCAATTCTGGGCTGGGCCTCCGGTTAATAGGTTAGTCCCAAAAGTAATATAAAATTGGAAAATATAGCCCAATATAGTCCAGCATGGAGCAATCAAAAATTATAGATACGTTGGAAACGTATCACATACCTATTCGTTTTCGGGGTCTGGAACGTTCTGGAAAGTGTCCTTTATGTATTCCTCCGGGGTTACGGTTTCAATAATATTAGTTTCAACATTTATAGGATTACCTGAGATATAGTGTTTGATCCTTTGACCGTTTACCACCTTCGGATTTGTGCCTGCGAAGTTGTTGATTTTTATAGCGCCGGAATGATAGACCTCCTCGATAACGTAGGGACCTTCCCATTTGGAGAGAAGTTTTCCTGCAAAAAATCTTAAACGAGAGTTGTATAGAAATACATAATCACCTACATTAAACTCACTCTTTTGTATCCTTTTTTCATGCCATCTTTTAACCTTTTCTTTAAACAACTTGGCATTTTCATAAGCTTGGGTTCTCCATTCATCAAGTGAGCTAATATCAAATAACCTCTTCTCACCGGCAAGTTTGAAATCATAGTTGAGCTCTTTAATAGCCCAATATGCCTTATGTTCTAGTTTGAGAGGTAAGTCACATACTTTTCCATAAACCATTTTATACGGAGACATACCCATAGGATTTTTGTATGCAGTTCTATAGGCCCATAATGCGTCATTTAGTTTCTTGGACCAATTCTTTCTAGACCTATTGAAAGTCTTTTGCAAAATTAATTTGAGCTCTCTATTGCTCAATTCTACCTGACCACTAGACTGCGGGTGATATGGGGATGCAATTATATGATTAACGTCATATTTAGAAAGCATCCTACGGAAGGCACCATGAATAAAGTGTGAACCACCATCAGTCATTAAATATCTAGGGACTCCAAACCTCGGAAAATAACTTCCTTAAGTATTTTAATAGAAGTGTTATGATCAGCACTACTAGTTGGAATAGCTTCTACCCACTTATTAACGTAATCAACAGCAACTAAAATATGAGTGTATCCATTAGAAGCAGGAAAAGGTCCCATATAATCAATGCCCCAAACATCAAATGGTTCAATAACAAGTGAATAATTCATAGGCATTTCTTGACATCTACTAATATTACCAATTCTTTGACATTCATCGCAAGACAAAACAAACTTACGGGCATCTTTGAAGAGAGTAGGCTAATAAAAACCGGATTGCAATACCTTCTGTGCAGTTCTGTCTTCAACGTGGTGTCCTCCATAAGCCTCGGAGTGACACTTGCGTAGGATCTGTTCCTGTTCATGCTCAGGTACACAATGTCTAATAACACCATCTACTCCTTCTTTATAAAGATGTGGGTCATCCCAAAAGTAATGTCACAAGTCATAGAAAAACTTTCTCTTTTGTTGGTATGCGAAGCTAGGTGGTATAAATTTAGCAACAATATAATTAGCATAATCAGCATACCACGGAGTGCTACGAGAAGTACTTATGACATTTAATTGTTAATCAGGAAAGCTATCATCAACAGGTAGTGGGTCATCAAGAACATTCTCTAACCTAGACAAGTTGTCTGCAACAGGGTTCTCAGCTCCTTTTCTATCAACAATATGCAAATCAAATTGTTGAAGCAAGAGAACCCATCTAATGAGTCTAGGTTTTGCATCTTTCTTTTCCATAAGATATTTAATAGCAGCATGATCTGTGTGAATAGTTACTTTAGAATCAACAATATAGGGTCTGAATTTATCACAAGCAAATACAACTGCTAAAAGTTCCTTTTCAGTAGTAGCATAATTTCTTTGAGCATTGTCTAGATTTTTGAGAAGTCCTTAATGAACCTCCTATAAAATCCGGCGTGACCAAGGAAACTTCCTATACCTTTGATGTCCTTGGGACATGGCATCCTTTCAATAGCATCAACCTTGGATTTATCAACTTCAATACCTCTTTCAGAAACTTTGTGCCCCAAAACAATACCTTCATTCACCATAAATTGGCACTTTTCCCAATTCAAGACAAGATTAGTTTCTTCGCATCTCTGCAAAACTCGAGCAAGATTGCTCAAGCAATCATCAAAAGAGGAACCATAGACGGAAAAGTCATCCATGAAAACCTCACAAATTTTCTCGCAGAAGTCAGAGAATATAGCCATCATGCATCTTTGAAAGTTAGCAGGTGCATTACATAAACCGAAAGGCATACGTCTATAAGCAAAAGTACCAAAAGGGCATGTAAAAGTAGTCTTTGATTGATCTTTAGCCGACATAGGTATTTGAGAAAAAACAGAATAACCATCTAGAAAGCAATAATGTGTATGTTTGCATAATCTTTCTAGCATTTGATCAATAAAAGGTAAGGGGTAATGATCTTTCTTGGTAGCCTTATTTGATTTGCGGAAATCAATTACCATCCTATAACCTGTGATAATTCTTTGCGGAATCAATTCATCTTTATCATTAGGGACAACAGTAATACCTCCCTTCTTAGGGACACAATGGACAGGACTTACCCACTGACTATCAGCAACGGGATAAATTATACCTGCCTCCAGAAGCTTGAGCATTTCCTTTCTTACCACTTCTTTCATTTTAGGATTCAAACGTCGTTGAGGATCACAAACTGGTTTGGCATCAGCTTCCAAATTTATTTTATGTTGACATAGAGTGGGACTGATGCCCTTAAGATCATCCAGAGTATATCCAATAGCGGCACGGTGCTTCTTCAGAGTTTTCAATAATCTTTCCTCTTCATGCTCTGAAAGGCTAGCGCTAATAATGACAGGATATATTTTCTTTTCATCAAGATAAGCCTATTTAAGATTATCAGGCAACGATTTAAGCTCAAACACGGGATCACCCTTGGGTGGAGGAGGATCCCCTAGGATTTCAACAGGCAAATTGTGTTGCAGAATAGGTTCCTGTTTAAAGAATACTTCATCTATTTCCCTTCTTTCATTCATGAACATATCATTTTCATGGTCTAGCAAATAGTGTTCTAAAGGATCACTAGGAGGTACGGCAATAGAAGCAAGACCAATAATTTCATCCTTACTAGGCAATTCTTCCTCATGATGTTGTTTACTAAATTTAGAGAAATTAAACTCATGAACCATATCATCCAAGCCAACAGTAACAACATTCTTTTTGCAGTCTATCGTAGCATTAACAGTATTCAAGAAGGGTCTACCAAATATAATGGGACAAAAGCTATCTTGTGGAGAACCAAGAACAAGAAACTCAGTGGGATATTTGGTTTTCCCACACAAGACTTCAACATCTCTAACAATTCCCACTGGTGAAATAGTATCTCTATTGGCAAGTTTAATTGTGACATCAATTTCTTCTAACTCAGCAGGTGTAATCTCATGCATAATTTCTTTGTATAAGTCAATGGGTATAACACTAGCACTAGCACCCATATCACATAAGCCATGATAACAATGATCTCCTATTTTAACAGAAATAACAGGCATGCCTACCACAGGTCTATGTTTATCTCTCTCATAAGGTTTAGCAATTCTAGAAGTTTCACTAGAGAATTGAATAACATGCCCATCAATATTATCAGACAAGAGATCTTTAACAATAGCAATATAACATGCCCATCAATATTATCAGACAAGAGATCTTTAACAATAGCAATATTAGGTTCTACTTTGACTTTCTCAGGAGGTCTATAAGTCCTAGTATTGCTTTTACGAACAACAGTTGAAGCTTTAGCATGATCCTTCATTCTAACAGGTAAGGGTGGTTTCTCAACATAAGAAGTAGGAACAATAGGATCATTATAAGTGACAATCTTTTCTTCAACTTTAATAGGTGCAGCTACTTTTACTTCTACAGGAGGATGATATTTAAACCACTTCTCTTTGGGGAGATCAACATACGCAGCAAAAGATTCACAGAAAGAAGCTACTATCTCAGAGTCAAGTCCATATTTAGTGCTAAACCTACGGAAAATATCGGTATCCATAAAAGATTTAACACAATCAAACTTAGGTGTCATACCTGACTCCTTACCTTCGTCGAGGTCCCAATATTCAGAGTTGCGTTTAATTCTATCCAATAAATTCCATCTAAATTCAATAGGCTTCATCATAAAAGAGCCAGCACAAGAAGTATCGAGCATGGTGCGATTGTTACCAGAAAGCCGAGCATAAAAACTTTGCATAATCACTTCTTTTGCGAGCTCATGATTGGGGCATCAATTTAACATTGATTTAAGCCTCCCCCAAGCTTGAGCAATACTTTCTCCTTCGCGACGCCAAAAATTATATATATAATTGCGATCACGATGAAAAAGATGCATAGGGTAATACTTTTGATGAAATTCCAATTTCAATCTTTTATAGTTCCATGATCTCATATCATCACATAGCCTATACCATGTCAATGCGTCTCCCTCCAAAGATAAAGGGAAAGCCTTCTTCTTAACAACATCATCGGGTATACCTGCAAGCTTAAATAGTCCAAATATATCATCCACATAGCGTAGATGCTCGTCAGGATGCTTTGTTCCATCTCCTGCAAAAGTGTTAGCTAGCAGTTTTTCCATCATACCCGAAGAAATCTGAAAAGGAGTTTCATTTTCAGTAGGTTTAGTAGGTTCAGTAGGTTCTGTAGGTTGAGGAGCAACTCTTGGCTCAACTGGACGGGGTGAAGATACCCTGAACAAGCCCCTCAAAAATTACTTTCCATGGTAACAAGTGACAGAAAATTTCAGCACACTAAATAATTTTTTCTTTACCAAATTCCACCTACCAAAGGCGCTTCACTCCCCGGCAACGGTGCCAGAAAAGAGTATTGATGACCCAAAAGTATAGGGGATCTATCGTAGTCCTTTCGATAAGTAAGAGTGTCGAACCCAACGAGGAGCAGAAGGAAATGATAAGCGGCTTTCAGCAAGGTATTCTCTGCAAGTACTGAAATAAGTGGTAACGGATAGTTTTGTGATAGGATAAATTGTAACGAGCAACAAGTAACAAAACTAAATAAAGTGCAGCAAGGTGGCCCAATCCTTTTTGTAGCAAAGGACAAGCCTGTACAAACTCTTATAATAGGAAAAGCGCTCCCGAGGACACATGGGAATATCGTCAAGCTAGTTTTCATCATGCTCAAATGATTCGCGTTCGGTACTTTGATAATTTGATATGTGGGTGGACCGGTGCTTGGGTAATGCCCTTACTTGGACAAGCATCCTACTTATGATTAACCTCTATTGCAAGCATCCGCAACTACAACAAAAGTATTAGGGTAAACCTAACCATAGCATGAAACATATGGATCCAAATCAGCCCCTTACGAAGCAATGCATAAACTAGGGTTTAAGCTTCTGTCACTCTAGCAACCCATCATCTACTTATTACTTCCCAATGCCTTCCTCTAGGCCCAAAAAATGGTGAAGTGTTATGTAGTCGACGTTCACATAACACCACTAGAGGTTAGACAACATACATCTTATCAAAATATCGAACGAATACCAAATTCACATGACTACTAATAGCAAGACTTCTCCCTTGTCCTCAGGAACAAACGTAACTACTCACAAAGCATATTCATGTTCATAATCAGAGGGGTAATAATGTGCATAAAGGATCTGAACATATGATCCTCCACCAAATAAACCAGCTAGCATCAACTACAAGGAGTAATCAACACTACTAGCAACCTACTAGCACCAATCCTGGACTTGGAGACAAGAATTGGATACAAGAGATGAACTAGGGTTTGGAGATGAGATGGTGCTGGTGAAGATGTTGATGGAGATTGCCCTCTCCCGATGAGAGGGGCGTTGGTGATGAAGATGGTGATGATTTCCCCCTCCCGGAGGGAAGTGTCCCCGGCAGAACAGCTCTACCGGAGCCCTAGATTGGTTCCGCCAAGGTTCCGCCTCGTGGCGGCGGAGACTCGTCCCGAAAGGTTGCCTTCTATTTTTTTCTCATTGAAAGACTTCATATAGGAGAAGATGGGCGTCGGAGAGCCACCAGGGGGCCCACGAGGTAGGAGGGCACGCCCGGGGGGGGGGGCGCCCCCCACCCTCGTGAGCAGGTGTGGGCCCCCTGGCCTTCATCTTTGGCGATGATTTTTATTTATTTATTTTAAGGTATTCCGTGGAGTTTCAGGACTTTTGGAGTTGCGCAGAATAGTCCTTCAATATTTGTTCCTTTTCCAGCCTAGAATTCCAGCTGCCGGCATTCTCCCTCTTCATGTAAACCTCGTAAAATAAGAGAGAATAGCCATAAGTATTGTGACATAACATGAAATAACAACCCATAATGCAATAAATATTGACATAAAATCATGATGCAAAATGGACATATCAGGGGACGGTCGTAGCCACCACTGCTCGAGCTCTCGTCCGAGGAGGAGCTGCCATCACGGGAAGAGGAGCGCGCTCCACCAAGATCAAGCTCGCCTTCGCCACCCTCGTTGTCGTTGCCGTCCTCCGGGCAGCACCCCATGCAGCGGTCGTCCTCCCTGAACACCCTCACATAGAGGGTCGCCAGGCCATCGTACTTGAAGTGGAGGGTGCACCTTCCCCCCAGGCCTCGCGCACGGGCGGACGTCTGCCAGCCACGGGTCAGGACCACGTTGCCGAAGGCGGCGACCTCGGCCCCGACCCATGAAGCCCTACTGCAGCAGCCGTCGGGCTGCAGCCAGAAACCATCAAGCCCCGAGGAAGGAAGCTCGCCAGAGAAGAAACGCGGAAGCCGGAGCAAGGTGCCGTCCGGGCTCTCCGACCACACCATGAATTCAGGGAGCACGTCTAGCAAGGAGAAGCGCGGCCTAGGCGGGCGCACGACCACGGCGCGCCTCCCCTCGTCATGGGGGCTGCTCCGAAGCCGGTGACCCCCGCCGCGAGAAGAGGTGCCATCGCGGGCACCAAGAGAAGCGCCGGCTCTGGGGGTGCGCACCTGTGCCCCCTATGGGCTGCCGCCGGAGCCACGGGATGCTTGCGGGGACGGCCGCGGTTTCTCTTGGGAGGCAGAGAGGCTGGTCCCTCCTTGGAAGCTTTCCCCTTCTCGGCCGCTGAAAACCTCCTCGGCGACGCCATGGAAGCAAGATGAAGAAGGAGAAGAAGCGGGCGGAAGCAAGATGAAGGAGAGACGAGCAGGGGGTTCTGCCACTTCCCCTCATTTATAGCCAAGGGAGGCCAACCGCCGGCCTCCACGACCTCACGCCATGATGATCTTCTGCGTGCTGCATCGCTCTGTCAAGTTGAACAGTTGCCGAGGCAGCATGGGGAAGTGGAGACGCCCATGTCCCATCAATCACCACGCGCCATCAAGGCCGCAGGAGGTTAGGACCCGTGGCGCTTCGCCCATGCCCTTTGGCTTCCCTTGGAAGCCAAGTACGAGCGTGCCTTGGGCCCAGGGGCTACTATCGCCATTCTGGATATGGGGGTATATATCCAGACTTGCGTGCTTGCGGCCCACCACGTGGCTCCGTCGACGTCCTGGTACGGCCCAGCTCCAACATCAACAACTCAAGACCCTCGCGAGGCAGACGACGCCAAGACCCCCGAGGGGATCGGCCTCCTCAGGCTATCTCCCGAGGGGCGGAGAGTTCTATGCAAGGTGTACCTCATGATGTTCAGCTGACGTGAGCCATGACGACCAAGGCCAGGCGGGCCTCAGGCGGGTGCCAGCGGGCACAGAGCGCCAGTTTCCTCTTCGGTGCAAGGGAGGCAAGGGCTCAGAGTTCCGAGGAATCAGCCAAAGATTTCCAGTCTGGTGCAACAAGACCAAGACCGCCAGGACGGAAGGATGGAGGTCATCACCGAGCCTACTGCAGCGTCACGACCAGAGGCTTTTCACAGGAGAAGACTATTTTTGTCAGGATATATTGTACTACTTGTCCCCTTTCAAATCCGGCCATTCTGGGATCCCTTCCCGCCAACATTTGGGAAGAAGACCAATGCCACTATAAATAGGACTTACCACCACCATCGAGGGGCATATCTCCTTGATTCAGTTTACCTACCGGAGATGACCCCTAAAAATGTATGAAGACATTGAAGATAATGGTGGTACGTGAAGATATTCACATTCAAGACTATGACAGAAGAAGACATTGAGTGAAGACTATGGAGCGCGAAGACTTAGTAGTTTCGTTGTTTCTTTTCTTCTTTGTTGAGTCATAGGAACCACCGCACTGTTAAGTGGGGTCCAAGTGAACAAAGTTAGAGTGACTGAAGTGATGCTCAACCAAAATCCTATGTCTTCGAGCGAAGACAATGAGAGCAAATCTTATCTAGAGTCGGATAAGTCATCTTTACTTGTAGCCCAAGTCAAGCTGACGCGTGTGTTTGAAATCTGACCGTTGTGACACGTGTCAGTTCCTTAGTGACCCAGGGTCATTTCGGACAAATCAGGTCGGGTTGCCCAGTGGCTATAAATAGCCCACCCCCTACACCATAAATTGGTGGCTGCTCAGAGTTAGTGCACGGCTTTTGTCGCTGAGAGCAACCCACCTCCGAAGAGTTTGAGAGAGAATTCTTGTGAGGACAAAGCCCAAAACACCCAGAGCCCAAAGAGTGTTTGGCATCACTGAAGTCTTTCTGTCCGCGTGATCTGAAGACTTGTTACACTTGAGGACTGTGAATCCTCCAGCCGGTTAGGCGTCGCGGTCTGAGCATCCAAGAGTAATTGTGGATCGCCAGTGAACGAAGTCCGTGAAGGTTTGGAAGTCTACCTTGAAGACTTGCCAGAGTGATTGGGCAGGGACTGTGTGTCCTTAATTAGCTCAAGGGGAATAAGGTGAAGACATGGTCTTCTGAGTTCAATCTCAGCCTCCCTAACCAGACGTATAGTTGTCACAGCAACTGGAACTAGTCGAACAAATCCTTGTCTTCACAACACACTGGTTCTATCTCTTACTCTCCTTACTTACAGTTTGTCTTTGTGAAGTCATTGCCTGATTGCTCTTCCTATTTAACTTCACTGTGTGACTACTTGTTCTGATTGGCGTCATACTATCTTCCATCCTGATCCTACTACCTAGCTGCTATCAGTCATTATGCTTTAGCTTCATACTTGTTTGATTATGGCTTGTCTAGTGTAGTTCATCTTCCGCTGCATGTTTATAGGTCCAGTTTTCGTGTTCGTCCTCGAAACTTTCATGTTTTGAAGACTTTCATAAAAATCGCCTATTCACCCCCCCTCTAGTCGATAACTAGCACTTTCAATTGGTATCAGAGCAAGGTACTCCCTTGTTCTGTGTGATTCGGTTTAACCACCTGGAGTTTTAGCTATGTCGACTGCAGGATTAAGGAACGTATCTTGCCCCACCTTTGACGGTCATGAGTATCCTCGGTGGAAGGCCATGATGAAGAAGCGACTCATGGCTATGGATAGTGAACTGTGGACCATCACTAAGATTGGTCTTACCGATCTATGCAAGATGGTGGAGGCTGATGACATTCGCAAGTACACTCTACTAAACCTCACGGCGAAAGATGTCATCTGCTCCTGTCTGTCCTGAAATCAGTTCAGGAACATCATGCACCTCAATCACGCGAAGCTAATCTGGGACCGGCTTTCTGAGGTCTATGAAGGTCATTGTACTCGTCATGATCCTTTGTTTGAGGATTACAAGGATTCTCTCAAAGAGATGACCTTTGCACCTAAATCGTCATTATCTTCACCATGCCTCATGGCAGAGGGTGCAAGGTAACTGAATGCTACCTTTTTGAATCTAGTGATGATGAATCAGGTGATGAATTTGGCCCCAGCTATGTCAAACTTGCTTCCCTTGCCACTAAACAACAAAGAGCCTTGGAAAAGGTTCAATACATGCTTAGTAAGAGCGATGATATGTTGGGTGAAGAAATGGATCAGTCAAAAGCATTGGCTGAGAGTCTTCAGAGACTTCATTCCAAGTTTGACGCCCTTCAAGATCAACATAATAATCTCTTGTCTGATCATGAGAAGCTTTCTTCTGAATTTCTTCAAAGAAAGCAAGATCTTGAAAAGCTAAGAGTGGATTATGAAGATCTTCAGAAGGAGCGCGATTCATTACTTGCTCAACAAATCAGCGTTACACAGGAAGAATTTGTTCCTCCATGTTTAAAATGCATTGAGCATGATAACGTTGTTTCTGTTGCTGGATGTTCTACTGCCAGTGTTGCAATATCTTCAACTGCTGATGTGGTAACTAACCTCTCTACTGAGGATACCACTACTATTGCTGATGAGAATGCCAGGTTGAAGACATTGCTTGAAACAGGAATGTACAAAAGCCTCAAGGGGCATCAGACACTATGTGATGTCCTCAAAAAGCAGATCTTGAACCGAAACCCTAGGAAAGAGGGTGTTGGGTTCGAGAGGAAAATGAATGTTGATGGTTCTTACTAGAAGCCTGAGCAGTACCCCAAAACCACATGGGTTGCTGTAAAGGAACCTTCAATGGATCCATCCACCTTATCTGGATTTACTTGTGCTAATCCAATTGTTATTGATGAATCCTTTGATGCAAACTGTAGAGTGTTTAACAATCAGAATGGTGAAGTGTTTGCCAGGTATATTGGTACTAACTGCAGGAATGGACCACCTATGAAGAAGATCTGGGTACCTAAACAGTGTATTGAGAATCTTCCTGTGAATGTCATCATGACACCACCAAGGAAGAAGACAAACCCCAGACCTATGGCTTCATATGGCCCAAAGGCTTCATACAGATACAGGACTCACCTGGGTCACCCTAACGCCAATGTTTTGCAGGGAAACCATACTCAGACTTATGAATATGAGTGTGTGTCTTCAAACCGCTATGTTCATAGAACTAAGAACTTTTCTGCTTATTCATATGAGTATCGTTCTTCTCCTGCAAGGCTATTTGCTAGGGCTCCAAAGCCGAAATTCTCGGATGCTGCACTTAGACTCATTGCTTCTAAGCCACCCCTGAAGATGTGGGTGGTTAAGAAGAATTAACTCTCTTTTGCAGGGAAAGGTCTCCAGCCGGAAATCAAAGGCGTCCGATGCTATTGCTGGGGACCTAAAACACATTATGGGATGCAAGATAAAATGCCCAAATGGTCTTACTATGTATTTCATATCTGAATCGCTTGCCAGTCATACTATCAGTCCTAACCTTGATCTAAGCTTTGATAATCCTCTTGTGCGTCAAATGTTTATTCTTCACAATACTCTTCGTGAATCCTATCCTCCTAACTGCACTGTAGGGTACGACACCTCGTGCTTCAGAATGGATTATGGACAGCGGATGCACTAACCACATGACTGGTGATCGAAGTCTTCTCATGGACTCAACCTTACGTCCATGTGATAAAAGTCACATCACATTTGCTGACACTGGTAAAAGCAAGGTATTGGGCCTAGGTAGAGTTGCAATCTCAAGGGATCAGCACATGGACAAAGTGACGCTTGTTGAATCCCTTGGTTTCAACTTAATGTCTGTCTCAATGCTTTGTGACTTAAACATGATTGTGCTATTTGGAAAATATCGTTGTCTTGTACTAATGGAATCTGACAAGTCTCTAGTCTTGGAAGGGTACAGGAAAGATGATCTGTACATGGTAGACTTCTCAGCAGGACCACAGATGGCCGTATGTCTTCTAGCCAAGTCTTCAGAGTGCTGGCTCTGGCATCGGAGGCTAGGGCATGCTGGCATGAGGAACCTACACACTCTCGCCAAGAAGAAGCACGCCATAGGCATCGAAGGCGTCAAGTTCAAGAAAGATCATCTATGTGGTGCTTGTGAAGCTGGAAAGATGACAAGGGCCAAGCATCCCTCGAAGACAATCATGACTACATCTCGACCTTTTGAGTTGCTCCACATGGACTTGTTTGGTCCCACTCACTACTCTACTCTCACTGCAACTGCTTGTCTCTATGGTTTCGTTATTGTTGATGATTATTCAAGATACACTTGGGTGCACATAATTCTCTTCAAGACTGAAGTGCAGGATGTCTTCAGACGCTTCGCCAACCGCGCCATGAACAACTATGGCATCAAGATCAAGCACATTAGGAGTGACAATGGCACATAATTCAAGAACACAGGCCTCGACCTCTATCTTGACACCTTAGGCATCACTCATGAGTTTTTTGCTCCTTACACACCTCAGTAGAATGGCATCATGGAGCGCAAGAACAGAACCCTTATTGAGATGGCTCGGACGATGCTTGACGAATACAAAACTCCAAGAAAATTCTGGCCTGAGGCCATTGATACTGCATGCCATGTCATCAACCGTGTTTATCTTCACAAGCTTCTGAAGAAAACATCCTATGGGCTTCTAACTGGTAAGAAGCCAAACGTAAGCTACTTCAGAGTATTTGGTGCTAGGTGCTGGATCAAGGATCCACATCACACTTCAAAATTTGCACCGAAAGCACATGAGGGTTTTATGCTTGGTTATGGAAAGGACTCGCACTCCTACAGAGTCTTCAACCTCTTTCACTATAAAGTGGTTGAAACTGCGGATGTGCGGTTCGATGAAACTAATGGCTCGCAAAGAGAGCACCTGCCAAATGTGCTAGATGAAGTATCTGCCAGTGAATCAATCAAGCTAATGGGAACAAGAGAGATCATACCATCAGAGGCCCAACCTGAAGAGGAACTCATTATTTCTGCACCTGATCAACCTGAAGACATTGCTCAACCTGAAGACAATCCTCCAAATGATGACAATGATCAGCAGGAGCAAAATCTTCGTCCAGTTCATCCTCGTGTTGCAAATGAAGTACAAATTGAGAATATAATCGATAGCATCAATGCATCTGGTCCACTCACTCGTTCAAGAGCAACACAACTAGCAAGTTTCTGTGGGCACTTTGCATTTGTCTCAATCTCTGAACCCAAGAAAGTTGCTAAAGCCTTCATGGAACCTGAATGGATTCAAGCTATGCAAGACGAGCTTCAACAGTTTGAGCTGAATAATATATGGGAACTTGTCAAGCGTCCTGATCCTCGCAAGCACAACATAATAGGCACAAAATGGATATATCGCAACAAACAAGACGAGCATGGTCAAGTAGTCAGAAACAAAGCACGGCTCGTTGCTCAAGGATACACACAAGTTGAAGGAATTGACTTCGATGAAACATTTGCTCCAGTGGCAAGGCTCGAAGCCATTTGCATACTGCTAGCTTACGCAAATCATTATAACATCCTTCTGTATCAAATGGATGTGAAGAGTGCCTTTCTCAATGGAAAGATTGAAGGGGAAGTGTATGTTGCACAACTGCCTGGCTTTGAAGACCCAAAACATCCTGATATGGTATACAAGCTCAACAAGGCACTGTATGGCCTCAAACAAGCCCCTCGTGCTTGGTATGACACACTCAAAGACTTCCTGAAGAGCAAAGGCTTCAAACCTGGTTCTCTAGATCCCACTCTCTTCACGAAGACATATGATGGTGAACTGTTTGTGTGCCAAATCTATGTGGATGACATTATCTTCGGTTACACCAACAAGAAATACAGTGATGAATTTTCTCACATGATGCAAGAACAATATCAAATGTCCATGGTGGGAGAGCTGAAGTTCTCTCTTGGTCTTCACATCTGTCAGCAACGCAATGGCATCTTCATATCACAAGAAAAATATCTCAAAGATTGCCTGAAGAAGTTTGGAATGCAAGACTGCAAAGGATACACGACGCCAATGCCAATCAAAAGTCATCTAAGCCCCGACACCAATGGTAAAGATTTCGATCAACAGGTATATCGCTCCATGATTGGCTCTTTACTTTACTTATGTGCATCTAGGCCAGATATCATGCTTAGTGTTTGCATGTGCGCCCGATTCCAAGCGGCACCAAAGGAGTCACATCACTTAGCTGTGAAGCGAATTCTTTGATATTTGGCTTACACCCCAACACTAGGATTATGGTATCCAAAGGGATCAGAGTTTGATCTGGTTGGATTTTCGGATGCTGATTATGCTGGTGACAAGGTGGATTGCAAGTCTACATCAGGCACATGTCACTTTCTGGGTCGATCTCTTGTCTGTTGGTCTTCAAAGAAGCAGAACTGTGTATCACTCTCAACTGCTGAATCTGAATACATTGCTGCTGGATCTTGCTGCGCTCAGCTTCTGTGGATGAAGCAAACTCTTAAGGACTATGGCATCCATCTGAAGCATGTGCCACTCTACTGCGATATTGAAAGCGCTATCAAGATTGCCAATAACCCAGTTCAGCACTCGAAGACAAAGCACATTGAAATTCGTCATCACTTTCTCAGAGATCATATTATGAAAGAAGATATTGATATCATTCACGTCAAGACAGAAGAGCAATTGGCTGATATCTTCACTAAGCCCTTGGATGAGAAAAGGTTTTGCAAGTTGCGGTGTGAGCTAAATATCTTGGAATCCTCGAATGTCCTGTGATTAGGCACACATCCTAACACTTATGCAGTTTGATGACTTAGATGTGCAACACACGAAGTAATGTATATCGTCAATCAATGAAGACATACACTCTAGGTGTGAATACATTAATGTGGAAATTGACTTCAAAGCGCCACGATAATTGTGCGCCGTGTCTGGGTCTAATACTTCCTATACGGTGGATAACGCCACCACCAAACTCTTATGAAGTGTTTCATCATGGCGCCATATTTGCAAAGTCTTCGCAATTGATTTAACTTCAACATTAATTTGATTTCATGATTACTGATTTGGCTTTACTCTGTTATATATATATATATATATATATATATATATATATATATATATATATATATATATTGTATTCTGTCCTCTACAACATTCACTTATGGCTATGTCTTCTTGTTTGAATCTTTAGAACTAAGTGAATGTGATCGGACCCTAACCTCTCTATGCTTTCTACCTCAAGCTCTATCTATCCAAATCATATGCATTCTGTTGAAACTGTCGAATGTCTTCTCTGCGTCCTTGTCAGCAGAAGATACAGAGACAAACATTTATATCTAGTTTTAATGACATATCCTTTTGCCTGAAACCCGGAGAATTCGGAACGACCACCCCGACAATCCAGGCGTGTGTGGGAACGTGGAACAACTCTCAATGAGTTGCATGTTCGCCACGTGTCCATCAGATGTGAACCGCCAGGGGCACCTGCATAATTGCACTGTGCTGTCTCTGTCCTTATAAATGCCTCTCTCATCTCGGTCAAAAATCCTTCTTCCTCCTTCGCCATATCTTGCAAACCCTAGCGCCTATGCTAGCTCTCGACGATGCCGACGACGAAGCGCTTAGCTGCCGCAACCTCCTCGACGCCGTCCTCACGCTGGTCGCGGACCTCGTCTTCTCCGTCGTCGCTGTACGTGTATTCCGTTGCCAAGTTAGGGCACGGGAGATCGAACTGCTCGGCATCCATCTTCGCTTCGTCTAGCAGTTCTTCGTGTGGTAATAAAAGTTTACTTTTTACCGTCTTTTTGATCTGATAGATTCATCCCTTCCTACCAAAAGTGGTTTCTAGATCTTCGAACATGAATCTATCTCTTTCTGCATCTCATATTCTGCCTAGTATATTCACTTATGCTTCTTCACAAGTTAGATTCCTCACTTGTACTTATTCTTGGATTTGTACAACTCTGGAACCAACTCTCATCATATAAGTGAATGTCTTCGCGTTATGAGGTCAATGTCTTCAAACTGATTTATCTTCAAAATCTTCTGAGAATGCATATGACCTCTTCCCTTTCCCTCGCATCTTTAATGCTGTCACAGGTACATGTCTGTGGGAGAATCCCTTGGTTCTCATAGTCTGCATTCGTTTGCAGAATTCTTGTAGAGTCACATCAACTCACCTGAAGCAAGTTCTTGTCAGTCCAGCCGTTTGAAGCCATTGCAAGTACTGAAACCTTTCAGTTTACACTCCATGGCAACTGAAAAGTCAGCAAGAAAGGGAGGCAGACAACGTCGTGGTAACACTTCCAAAGACTTACCTCCAGATTTGCATGAGATGTACAAAACTGACCCAGTAGAAACCTATACTGAACGCAAGAATCGAATCCAATGGATTCGCAGATATTGGGCAGAAGAATGGTTTAGATATCGCTTCATCACTAAATATGCAGAGAAGAATGCCATCAAGGCACCATGGGGTGATAATTTGTACAAAAAATTTCCAGCCAGGACTCAGGCTGAAGCTATTGAGCAAGGCTTCTATCCTTGCATGGTGCGCGGACCACAACCTGAGAATGCTGACCCTTCTTCACTATTCTGGTGTCGTGAAGACAGTCTATTCAAGCGCAACTACCAGTTCACCAAAGACTCAGCTGCAAAGAACAAGAAGGATCTAGGGCTTTACTTCAACCCTGGTCCTTCCTCACCTCGGGACAATGGCACCCGTGAAGCCAATGAAAACAGGATCGGCCCCTTCTACAACCTTGCTGGCCTCATCACTCACATTACTGTTCAAGGTGCCAAAGTGGATCATTCTGATGATGATGATGCTGACACCGACGAAGCTCCAGCTCCTGCTCCAAAGCCTCAGAAGCAAAAGAAGACTAAAGCTTCAAAATCATCTGTTGCCCCAAAAGCTTCGAGAGCGAAGCCATTGGTAACTGCCCCTTCTGCTCCCAGCAATAACTCCGAAGATCTCTCTCGCATCTCCATGAGGCATGAGAAGCCACTGAAGAGACCAGTTCAGCAACTGATTCATGCACTGACGCCTGCAGCCATTCTGAGGAATGAAACTGAACCCATTGACTTGTCTTCAGATGAAGAATTTGGTGAAGATGCTCTGGAGCAGCTAATCAAGAGCAAGCAAGAGGCGGAGATCTTCAATGATCAGCCCCTCTTTGATGTAAACATTCTGAAGAACTTCATTGATGAGTGGTTTGATAATCAAGATCTCAGCTTTGATGACCTTCAAGCAAATTTTCTACCCCCTGTGCAGCATATCTCAATTAGTGTTTTAATTAATTAAATTGAGTGTTTGTGCAATTTTTACTTGATGCAATAGAAAAAGGAAAGAAAAGACATGGAGGCCGCATATGGCGACTCTGTGTTTATACAAAGAGTGAGTAACGACCTATCGTATATCATACAAAGACAATATCCTATTTCGTAAAAGGCTTTGCTAGGTCGCCATATAATACAAGAAGACGAACCACAGTCCTACACCATGAACTAAGGCGTAACCGCCGCATAGAGGAGGAGGAAACATCTCCTTCCCCCACCAAGTAGACTAAATCCGATCTGACCAACACAACGAGGAGGAAACCGATGATAGCCCTAGACAAGTAAGCAAGACGTCGTACCCACAACGCAAAGACCACCCACCAACATCCTCAGGTGTCGTCCCACCCCAACCCATGCTCGCCAAACCCAATCGCATCCACAAACACACACACACACATACACACACACACACACACACACAACGGTTCAAAAAAGCACACAAGCACACACACGAGGATATTCGCTCACTATCGCCTCTCAATGGAGACAACCCATGCTAGCCGAAGCCGGTTACACATGGGCGCACCTGCACACATATGCATTTTAGCCACCTCATCAGGATGACGATGTTGGACAGAAGCATACAAGTGGTTTATTTTGGGTTGAGGTAAAATTGGGTAGAGTCCTGGAATAACAGTTTTTGAAAAATAAAATCAAAGAACAATTCATCCTCCCACTGTTAGGCGCCTTTTGTGTTTTGTTCATGGAGGGACTTTTGACTTTTCCATTTTGAATATATGACGGTGGTTTTAGGTTGCTCAGACTAAGAGCATCTCCAGCCGTTCGGTGCCCCCATGGACTGAAATATCGCCTCCTGGGGGCTAGCCGGCGCTATTTTCACCATGGGCGCGGTCGGGTTCCCAGCCGCCGTCCCAAGTTGGCCCCAGACGCTGTTTTTTGAAATACAAATTCGGCTAAATTTCGAAGAAAATGACACCAATTTGGACCAAATTCAGGCAGTTTTCATTCATATTTGTACAAATTTAAAGGCATAATTAAGAAACTAAAAAAACTACTACGCCGCCGCTGCCCCGAGCCTACTACATGCCGAGGAGGTTGTAGAAGGCGGTGTAGTCGTTGCCGCTGCCGCAGTCGTCGTCGCCGTTGTCCTGCACGCCGCCACCGTCCTTGCTGCATCCCTGCCTGGGTCGCGGTCGGCGCCTCCTCATCGCTGTCTTCGAGGATGATGACGCCGCCCTCCTCGCGGTCGAGGCCGCGCGGTGATCTCCTCCAGGGCGCGGCGCTGGCGCTCCATCTCCTCTCTCGCGTAGTCCTCTCGCGCCCATTTCAGGCCGGTTTCGAGGTCAGCGGCCTTGTCGACATGCTCCTGCTTGACGATGAAGGGCGGCATCGCCGGCTCCTTATTCGGTCTGACCAGACGAAGATGGCCGCGGGGAGGAAGGGAAGGTTGGCGGCGCCCCTCGTTTATGACGAGGCCGCCGGCGCTCCAGCGTCTCTAGGGGCTCGGCCTTGACGGTGGCGAGCGACATCGTGCCGGAGGAGGAGGAGGAGGAGGAGGAGGAGGAGGAGGAGGAGGACGCCATGTGCCTCGGCAGCCATGAGCTGCAGCTCCGACGCGAGAACGTGGCCACCGGGTACTCCAACGGCGGCTCGCTGCCGCCATAGCGGCGATGGGGCGGCAGCGGTGTGGACGCATGGCGGGAAGGGGCGGGACGCGTGCGGCTCGCCTTCGTTGCACCGCCCTTGATCAATGGAAGGCTGACCGGTGGCAGCCTTGCCATTGATTCGCGGGGAGCCGAGGCGAAGAGATGAGGACGACGATGCAGTCGCTGACTCAGCGAGTCCACGGGATGGGAATCTGACGCGGGAAGCTTTGGCGCGTTTTTCCTTTCCCTCGATGCTCCCGGCCGACCCCTAGCACGCTAGGTTCAGCCTGGGTTCGCTGGCGCCAATTTCGTTCCTAACCGGCGAAACTTGGACTCCTCGGGGCGCGACTGGACCATTTTTTTTAGTCGGCGATAAAAAAGCGGCCTAGGGGTGGGGACGAGGGGGCGAGTGGAGATGCTCTAAGGTTTCTCCTCCTCCCCTTCGAAAAACCCACGATGTAGGTTACACTTTAGGCCGCGTTTGGATTACCGTGTTTCCTTCCTATACACCTGTAGAAAATACACGCCCCCGGACGTCTGTATCGTTTTCGGCCGGAAATTAGTCTAGTCCTGTAAAATACACTTGTAAAATTGACACACCTGTATTAAATTACACTCAATCCAAGCGCGGCCTTATGGCGCCTCGCCTGGAAAACCTGTATCATGTGGTTTATTTTAGGTTACAAAACTGATTAGGGCAAAGTGGTGCATTCCAACAAATAGAGGTCAAAGAACGAGACCATTGACTGCCCATCCTCCCATTTTCAGGCGCCTTCCGCGTTTTTCCCATTGGAGCGACATTTGACTTTCCATTTTGAATATGTGAAGGTGGTTTTAGGTTGCACAAATTAGGGCTTATTTTGCTCCAGCAGCTAGCAGTTTAACTAGTACCCGCAGCTTTCTTACACTGGACAAAACAATGCTACATGGAAGGCAAATGTGAGCATGACGAAAGTACTTGGATGGTACTCGGGTCCTTTGGAGGCTCCGAGGGCCATATATAATCAATCTGAACAAGTAGACACTAACCCACAAAACCCCATGCTGATCAGCGTTTGAGTCCAAATTAACCAACATCTGACGATGCAACCTTACGTTTGCACGCATTACGGGCGGCCTGCGAAATTTTAATCATCCAACTTGGTTAAGCCGCAACGCCTCTTAATCATGCTCCTTAACTAGAATACTTCGCCGGGTCCAAGTATGACTAGGATACGCGCACTGGAGCTTAGCCATGACGCGAGCCATTTGCCGGCTGTCTTCTTCTTCTCCCGAGTAGGCTTCTTTAATCGATCAGTTCACGATTAGTTCTTGACTTTTTTGGGCTCTTTATCTAAGGCAAAGCGAGTAAAGCCTCATGTTTATGACTTTATATGGCCAGGCTCGATCTAGCTAGCTACCGCCTGTTTTGGGGGGTTTCCTCTCCTGGTACGGTGCGAACGTACGGCTCCGGAGAACCGCCCCCCCTCGGCGTTGTCGCGCCACCATTGCACGGCCGCCCAACCAAACCCATTTTAACTAACACACGGGACGTCACGGAAGATCGTTTTTCCTGCTGCTGGTGCATCCGGCTGTGGTGAGTGCGTGCCGTGTATGTATCGCTATCGCGCCATTGGACGATCGGTCGATGGATCCATGGGATTATCTATTGATGAAGTGGTTGGGTGTGAGGTCAGTGGCAACTTGGCAGCGCGCGGCAGCTAGCTGCTCCCAATTCGTTTGTTTTTGTTGTACTAGTTGACTTTGTCAGAGCGCACGTGATGGAATCGAGAACTTGATCAGAGAGAGAGATCGGAGATGTGGCCTATCAACTAACGGTAGAAGCAGCAGCCCGTCCCCGCGCCGATCATTCGATCAAGCTGTGACCCTGCCGTTCGAACAGACCGTATGCTAGCTAACACCAGCCTTTCTTCGATGGCGTAGCTTTTTGTTACTCCCTTCGTCCGGAATTACTACTTGTCATCAAAATGGATGAAAATAGATGTATCTGAAACTAAAATACATATAGATACATTCATTTCAATGACAAGTATTACTGGACGAAGGAAGTACTCCCTCCGTCCCGAAATACTTGTCGGAGGAATGGATGTATCTAGACGTATTTTAATTTTAGATACATCCATTTTTATGCATTTCTCCGACGAGTATTTCCGGACGGAGGGAGTATTTGATAACGATTATGAGGAGGATAGCTTCGCTAGCTGCCCTCTTATCACGGAGTTCGAGTTCGAGCGGGGTTTACTACTTTTTTTTTGAAAAGGGGGGATTCCCCGGCTTTTGCATCAGAACGATGCATACGGCCTCTATTATTAAAAATAAAGCAAGGTCTCAACAAAGTCTTACAGTAATGTAACAAAAGCAGAGACTAGCTCACATAGAGCGTCAACTGCAAAGCACCAACTAGAACAGCCACAACCGGCTAGCATGAAAACAGATAGGTAAAACTAAATGCCTATCCTATTACATGATCGCCATCCAAACCGGTTGAAGATATCCCGCGCTACCATCTCCCACCGGACAGATCCAGTAACCAAACGCTCTCTGGCCTCCGTCGGAGTGAGTAATGACCACGTACGGATCAGCGCTATAGCTCGGAATAACACCTGCAAAAAATGAGTATTTATTGTTCTGTTAAAAACCAAATCATTTCTGCAATTCCAAATAGCCCATAATAACGCACATACTCCTACACGAATATGTCTGGCTGTGTCGGACTGAATCCCAACAAGCCATGCCCCAAATAACGTGTTTACCGATGTGGGAGGAGTAATATTAAAGGCAATTTGCACGGAGCGCCACAACCCGCGTGCCAACGGACAGTCAAAAAATAAATGCTTGATGGTCTCATCCGTATCACAGAAACTACACCTAGTAGAACCTGTCCAGTTGCGCTTAACTAGATTGTCCTTAGTAAGAATAACTTGCTTATGCACAAACCACATAAACACTTTAATCTTCAAAGGAACCTTAACTTTCCAGACCTCCTTCGAAGTGGGTATTACAGCAGAATTAATGATATGAACATACATCGATTTGACTGTGAATACCCCAGTTCTAGTTAGCTTCCAAAACAACTGATCGCGCTGAGGAGTTAGCTGAACTTCCATCAGCCTACGGACGAGGTTAAGCCATGCCTCCCATCGAGGCCCGACAAGCACCCTCCTAAACTGGATGTTTAGAGGTATAGACTGCATCACCGTGGCAACGAGAGTATCCCTACGCTGAACAATACGATATAGTGTCGGATATTGTGTAGCCAATGGCGCGTCACCAAGCCACGTATCCTCCCAGAAACGCGTATTCTCGCCATTACCCACAATACATTTTGTTCTGTTAAAGAAAGCGGCTTTAACCCTCATAAGCCCTTTCTAGAATGGTGAATCTGTAGGTCTCAGAGTAACTTGGGATAACGTCTTTGAGTTCAGATATTTACTACGTAGAATCTGCACCCATGTTGCATCTGTCTCCGAAGACAACTTAAACAACCATTTACTAAGCAGGCACTTGTTCTTGATTTCAAGATTTTCAACCCCAAGTCCCCCTTGGTCCTTTGGTCTACAGATAATATCCCATTTGGCCAATCTGTATTTCCTCTTGGACTCATCACTCTGCCAAAAGAAACGGGAACGATAGAAGTCTAGCCTCTTCCTAACACCCACTGGGACCTCGAAGAACGATAAGAGAAACATAGGTAAACTCGTGAGCACCGAGTTAATTAGAATTAACCGGCCTCCATAAGACATGAGTTTGCCTTTCCAGCAACTAAGTTTCTTCTCAAACCGATCCTCGATACACTTCCACTCACGATTAGTTAGCTCACGATGGTGTATTGGAATCCCCAGATAAGTGAAAGGTAAAGCCCCAACTTCGCAACCAAACAATTGTGTATAGGCGTCTTGATCATCTTTGGCTCTACCAAAGCAGAACAACTCGCTTTTATGGAAGTTTATCTTCAGCCCCGACAATTGTTCAAAGAAGCATAACACTAGCTTCATGTTCCTTGCTTTTGCCAAATCGTGTTCCATGAAAATGATTGTATCATCAGCGTATTGCAGGATGGATAGACCACCATCTACCAGATGAGGCACCAATCCCTCCACCTGACCGGCCTCCTTGGTCCTCCCAATCAGGATCGCTAACATATCAACCACAATATTGAACAGAATAGGCGACATAGGGTCACCCTGTCTCAACCCCTTGTGCGTTTGGAAGTAATGACCTATGTCATCATTAACTTTAATGCCCACACTGCCTTTTTGTGTGAATGTTTCCACCTGATGTCGCCAGAGCTCATCAAAACCCTTCATCCATAAAGCCTGTTGGAGGAACGGCCATTTGACTTTATCATAAGCCTTCTCGAAATCCACTTTGAAAATAACACCATCTAGTTTTTTCGTATGAATTTCATGAAGCGTTTCATGTAGGACTACAACCTCTTCTAGGATGTTCCTATCCGGCATGAACGCCGTTTGAGAAGGTTGCACAACTGTGTGCGCAATCTGCGTGAGCCTAATCGTCCCCACCTTGGTGAAGATCTTGAAGCTGACATTCAAAAGGCAAATGGGCCGAAATTGCTCAATTCGCACGGCGTCAGTTTTCTTAGGCAACAAGGTTATCGTTCCAAAATTAAGTTGGAAAAGCTGCAAATGTCCCGAGAACAAATCATGGAACATCGGCATCAAGTCCCCTTTGATAATATGCCAACACTTCTTATAAAACTCAGCCGGGAAACCATCCGGCCCCGGTGCCTTGTTACACTTCATCTTGGAGACAGCCTCAAAAACCTCCTTTTCCGAGAAAGGGGCAGTTAGGACATCGTTCTCCACAGAAGTAAGTTGAGGGACATCGTGAACCCTAGACTCATCCAGGGACACACAGTTCCACTCTGGTGGTCCGAATAGACGCTTGTAGTAGTCAGTAATGTAAAGTTTCAGGTTGTCCTGACCGACTATCGTGCCCTCATCTTGTTCTAACTGGAAAATTCTCTTCTTCCGGTGCTTACCGTTGGCTATCATGTGGAAAAACTGAGTGTTCGCATCCCCCTGGACAACTTTTGTCACCTTTGCCCGCAGCGCCCACTTTAATTCTTCCTCACGGAGAAGCTCTTTCAACCTCCCCTCAGCCTCATTCTTGATATGAAGCTCGGGGGCTGACAAAATCGTAGTTTCTGCCCTTATATCTAAGGTTTGGATAAGGGAAAGGAGTCGTTCCTTCTCCACCTTATACATTCCACCTAGATGCTTAGCCCACCCCCGAAGAAAACTCCGAAGGTGTCTAATCTTGTTCTGCCAACGCTCAAGTGCATTCCTACCTCCGGCATCTTTAGCCCATTCTCTGGCTACAAGATCCAAGAATCCTTCTCTTTCAAACCACGCCAGCTCGAAGGAGAATAAATTCTTGTTACCCAAATATGTGGCCCCACCAAAGTCGAGCAGCAGGGGTGTGTGATCAGAAATACCACGGGAAAGAGCTTGCACCGTTACGAAGGGAAACTTCTGTTCCCACGCAACACTAGCCAGGACCCGATCCAACTTCTCGAACGTCGGATTTGGCAGCGCATTAGCCCAGGTAAACTTTCTCCCTGAAAGCTCAATCTCTCGCAAATCTAAGCTTTCGATAATAGTATTAAACATAAATGACCATCTTCCATCAAAATTGTCATTATTCTTTTCATCACGTCTTCTAATGATATTAAAATCACCCCAAACCAGAATTGGGAGTTGCTCAGACCCGCAGATTCTGATAAGATCAGCTAAAAAGTCAGGTTTGAGCTCTTCCTGCGCCGCCCCATACACCGCTACCAAAGCCCAGTCGAACCCATCAACTTTTGACCGTACCCTGAACTTAACAGCAAAATCCCCCATGACCACACTGCGGACCTCGAGAGAGTCACATCTAACACCGAGTAAGATTCCACCCGACCTTCCTCTCGGCGGAAGACAATGCCAGTCAAACTCCATACCCCCCGACAGCGTATTGAGAAATTGAGGTGAGAAATTGGCTCTACCCGTTTCTGATACGGCAATAAAGTCCGATCGATGCTCAATGGACGCCTCCGTCAGGAACCTCCTTTTAGCCAAGTCCTTAAGACCTCTGCTATTCCAGAAAATTCCTCTCATATCTCATCATGAAATTTTTTAGCCGTGCGTATCCTAGCGCTCCTACGGACCGCGGACGTCGGGTATATTTTGCGCTTCCACTTGCGCTTAGGGCTGGACTGGCCTACCCGGTCCAAAATTCCCATAGCTTGCGGTCTAACCTCTTCTATACCGACATCCTCATCCTCCTCCTCCTGCTCCTGGAGGGGCGGTGCGAGGTCCTCACAAAACTTATCAAGAACTCGAACTCCCAAATCATCAATCTCTGAGTCGTTCATTGGTTTGACAACAGCTAAGTTACGAATCATTTCTAAAGCCCTCTCGGCTTCTAGATCAAGCAAATCATTAATAGAATTAGTAACTTCACCCTCATTACTACCAAGTGAAATTCCTAATTGGTTTGCCTTATCCACAATTTGATCATTCGAAAAATGCAAAATAGTATTGGAAGTGTTAACGGACATACCAGTAGTGACGTGGACGTCACGAAGCTTTGCCGCCCTCGCGGCACAGCGCTGCTGCATGTCGTAAACCTCCGGATAGCCCTGAAGCCGACAGCTCATACTCGGCCCTCAGACGCCTGGTCCGGGATCCCGCCAAACTGAATGACCTCCTCCCTCGAGAATTTATCCGGAGAGCAACCGCCTGTTACTCCCCGAACATCCACCCGGTCTCCATGACCAAGTGAGCAGAGGCCACCTGCCTCCGCCCCCCAGTCACTCCGGACCGCCTGTCCGGAGATCCCGAAGATGGCGCTACCGGGGCACCCCCGTCGGGCCCCGACGGTGAAGAGGGCCTTGAGGCCGCCCGCCTCAAACCCTCCGGAGGGGCTGGTCCAGCCACCTGCATTGCCTCCCCAGCAACCGGCGTAGGAGGAGCGGAGGCCACATGCCCCGGCCCCCCTACCGTAGGCCCGTCATCCCTCCCGGTAGCCTCGTCGGGAAGAGATGGAGCTGGGATCGCCAAAACCCCCATCTCCGAGCCCTCAGATGGGTGCTGACCACCGTCCTGCACCTTAGCCACGCCACCACAGATCGACGAAGGCGAGACCACGCTCTCCAGCCTCACAGGCCCACCAGAACCCACCACACCCGCGTCCTCAAAATCCAACGCTGGTAGAGAGTGCTCAAACTCCTCAAAAGACTCCACCCGCTCACTCCAAAGCCTCGGCGGTGCAGAGGCGGGGCCAAAGGAACCAAATCTCAAAGTGGTCGACGGCACAGAAGCATTAGATGCCGACCCCCCATCTGATTCCTTAGCCGTCTCAATCGGTCTCTTGGCCAACTCAGACCTAGGCTCATTGCCCGGTGGATCCTTACCAGTCGTATCATCATCACCCTCGCTCATATCGTCACCAGTGGCCGCCGGAGCGTCGGCAAAGAGACTGTCATCCTCAAATTCAATCTCCAGGCTGTATACGTGGCCACGAAAAGCCCACTTAACCACATCCGGCACAAAGTCAATGTCCAAAATACTGACCAAAATACGAGCAATCCCATGAGCCCGAGTAAATGCCATGTCAACTCGCTCGGTCTTTCCCACCATAATCCCCAGGCTAGCAACAACCCTGGCATCCTGCAGCAGAGCAGAAGGCGCTCCCGAAAAGCGCAGCCAAGCCTGAGTAAGGGGAATACCCTGAGGCTCAACCAGGTTCCACTCCTGGAACTCGAGAATGGCCTCCGTACCTGGAACCTTACACATCCCAAAGCTCAGCAACCTCTGTAAATCCTCCACAGTCGGGAACTGAACCCTGAATAGGTTGGTCTCCAGCCTGACAAGCTCCCACTGGAAGTCTCCAGGCGCCAGCTCCCGGAGTCGCTGAATGATCTGTGCGTCAGACACTTGACCTCTGGTCACTTTCACCATCCCAGTTGTCATACTGTGCACCTCTTGAGGAACCTCCCTCTCAGACGGTGACTCAAAAAACGTAAGCTCAGAACAAAACACACCATACGTTATCAGGCTCGGTGTCTGCTCTCGTATCAACGGACAAGCCCCAGACTCATGTGCAGGCTTACCACAAGTATCACAGAGAACAGCCACACATTCAGCAATGAAATGACCCTTATCACCACATCGGTAACAAAGCATTCTTTCCTTCTTCTTGGCAAACTTAGCAGCCCTGTCTATCTCAGTTTTGTCAGACACCTCCACCACCATCGGCTGAGTCTCCCCCACAATAGGAACCTCTGCCGCCGCCAGATCCGAGACCACCTCCATAGCCTGGCAAGATAGCTCTGACTCCTCAGTCCCAGCGTGTACCATCGTCTCATTAACAGTAGTATGATGCTGCCTAGGGCAGTAACGACCCCCTCGGCCACTGCGGCCACCACGGTTGCCACGGTACCCGCCTCTGAAGCGATGAGCTGGACCAGAAGCCCCCTCGACAAAACCACCTGTCGGCCCCAAGAACGGCCGCTCTGCCGAGCCATCGCTCTGCCAGGCATACCCCCGTCCACCACCTGTAGACGAGGACCCCCGGTGGTGTCCTTCTCCATACGCGTTATAGCCATCATCACCCCACTGCCCGCGGGGCGCGACATGAACATCAGTACCTACAGAGACCTGCGGCACCTGAGCCTGCTGCAAAACCGGCGTCGTGGAAACGCTCGTCTGCCGTGCCACGAAGTGCGGCGGTCGAGCACCAGCCTGAGCCACGGGAGGCGGCCTCGAAGCCGGGGGGGCGGCCTCGTAGTCGGGGCACCCCGGCCCGCCGCGGCCCCCAGAGACGGTGCTGGAGGCCTGGGTCCCCCCCGCCCCGGCGCCGGCGTCATCACTACCGGCGCAGAAGACCGAGCACTGGCCGCAGCCACCCCACGGCCCGCCTGACCTGCCAAGACAGCCACTGGCGGGTGGCCTCCGACGACGGGTGCCGCGCGGCCGGCCCCTGGGCGCGGTGGCACTCCACCACGGCCGGCGCCAAGCGGCACACCCGCACCTCGGCCGCCCGATCCTGGCTGCGTGCCACCACCGCCGCGGCTCCCAGCAGCCGCCGGCGCCGGCCCTCCGCGGCCCGAAGCGCCCGGCGCAGCCACATTAGCAGCGGCCACCCCTCTCCCCGCCATTCTTGGGAGAGGCGGGATGCGGCGAGCACGAACTCCACGGCGCTCGCAGAAGGACGGCCGCCGTCCAGAACCTCGAACCCTAGACCGAACCAACGAGACGACGATCGAATCACGTATGCATGGGGGTGTAGACAAACGTACTGGCTCGCCTTGGGCCTCATACCCAGCGATCATAGGCCCAGTAGTCGTCGGGCCCGGTTCACTCAGAACCGGCCCACCCTCCAGCAGACACGCTTGTCGGCCCAAGAGTTCGTTTAGTCGCGCGACCCGGTGATCCCGGATCGACGCCATGCTGTCAATCTCCGGCGCCGGCGCCAGCGCCGCCGGCGATCGCCGGTACTTCTTCCGTTTCACTAATTTCCATGAACCATCCGTGATAAAATCTGACAAAGTCAGTTTAGGGAGACTAACCTTAGGGATCGGCCCCTTCCAAGGCCGGATCGCAGCCGCCGTCGTTCGTCGATGCACGATGCGCCGGATTATCTCAATTTTGTCATCGGGCCTCAGTCCTTGCCTCGCGGGATCATCGACCGGCACGACGCCATCCACGATCTCCGCCACCTCTTCCTCAGAATATCCCGGATCGAAAGCCTCACAGATCACGGACGAAGGTGTTGGCGAGTAGACCTCCGTCGGGTCACCGGCGTCATCGGCGTCATCTTCCTCCTCCGCATCTGATTCTGCGAGTGCCCAGAACCGCCCACCGACATGCCCGGCACCAGAGGGGAACGCCGGTGTCGAGGCCGTAGAGGTCACCGCGGGCGCCGCCCTGGTCGCCTGGAACGGTCGCCTCATCGAGAGAGCGGGGTTTACTACTGGTATTTCCATTTGTATATGAACAACTGGTGCTGGCGCCGACGTGCCGTACGGTACGTCCTTGTAGAAAATTTCATTTTGCTATACTTATCTATGCGATCGGTGAGGCGGACAGCGTATGTACGCAGGCACCTCGCCGTTTGATTTTAAATATTCTTATAAGATGTTTTAAAGTCTGGGTGGAGACAGAGAGTTTTACGTAACGTTTGCTGAACGCCCCTAGCATGGTGACCGGTGTACGCAGCAGCCTCCGCTCCGCCGTGAAGAGGTTCAGGCTGTCCGTGCTTGCTAGTACCGCCAAAGCTACAGTGACGTTAGTAGTGAGGCTTGGAGGGAAACCGAAGAAAATAACCGGTGAAAACCATGCTGCACTGAGAATTCCTTGAAAATCACGTTTTTTTAGCTTTCAACTTTTTAAAAGAAAAAAATATACTACTTCAGTACATTAAGAAGGTGATGTTCTATTAGCACGTGGAGTTTCAAGTTCAGACACAAATTCTCTTGTGACGATGAAAAAAAATAGGTTTAGCAATGAATAGTGACTATTGAATTCGTGCTCCAGCCAACTCATCCAAAAGTCTGAACTGATAGGGAAAGGCGGGCAATATATTTCAACACTACCCCTCACGCCTAGGCTATTTTAGTCCTTAGACGTGGGATCGATGTAGGCCGTAGAATCGTTTTATTTAATACTGTGTAGGCGGGGTTTTGAACTCAAGACCTCTTGACTCGGATACCAACCCAAAGAACTCGCCGTGCAAAAAAACCTTGTGTTGAAGCTTTGTTGTCGGTGAAAAGGCCGTTGAGCTTGGTCCAGACGGCGTGAGTATCATCCTTGTTAGAGACCACCGTGTGGAAGAGGTCCTTCGAGATGGTGGTGAGCGGATGAGAGTGGCGTCGATGGTCATCCACTCGTCATCGTTCACCATGAAGCGGGAGTCCATGGAGCCATCGATGTGATCCCGGATATTGTACTCACAGAATACGAGAGAGAAGTACGTCTTCCAGGCATAGTAGGTGGAGGTGTGGGAGTCGAGGATGACGGGACCCCAACCGAGGATGTTGAGGTCGCGGATGAGGACGGGATCAGGACCGGCGAACGGGTTGGTGCGGTTGGAGATGGAGGAGTCGGGGGACGACATGACGCAACGAGAGGGAGGGAGGTGCGGCGGCTGTGGAGAGAAACATCGGGGAGGGAGGGATGGCAGCGGCTGCAAGGGAGGGCAGCGACAGCAGGATGGGATGGCTGCGGCGGTTGTGGTGCAAGGGACAGCAGCGTCGGCGTTAGGGTTAGGGGGTGGGCGGAAGCTAGGGTGGAGGCGGTGGCTACACGAGGCGGCTGCGGTGGCGGCTTGGGGAAGACGCGGTGGCGGCGGTGGCGGCTAAGGGTTAGGGCAGGATCGAAGGTATTATACCATATTGAATTCATGCTCCTGTCAAATCATCAAAAGATCCAAAGAAAGGCGGGCAATATATTTCAACACTCTCCCTTATGCCTAGGCTACTTTAGTCCTTCAACGTGGAATCGATGTAGGCCGCAGAATCGTCTTATTTAATACTGCGTTGGCAGGGTCTTGAACTCAAGACCTCTTGGCTCGGATACGAACCCAAAGAACTCGCCGTGCAAAAAAACCTTGCGTTGAAACTTGTTGTCGATGAAGAGGACGTTGAGCTTGGTCCAGACAGCACGAGCATCATCCTCGTTAGAGGCCACCGTGTGAAAGAGGTTCTTCAAGATGGTGGTGAGCGGATGAGAGTGGCATCGATGGTCATCCACTCGTCATTGTTCACCATGAAGCGGGAGTCCACGGAGCCATCCATGTGATCCCGAAGATTATACTCACGGAATACGAGGGAGAAGTACGTCTTCCAGGCGTAGTAGGTGGAGTGTGGGAGTTGAGGATGACGGGAACCTGGCCGAGGATGTTGAGGTCGTGGATGAGGACGGGATCAGGACTGGCGAACGGGTTGGTGCGAGTGGAGATGGGGGAGCCGGGGAACGACATGACGCAGCGAGAGGGAGGGAGGTGCGGCGGCTGTGGAGAGCAACAGAGGCGGCGGGAGGAATGGCGGCTGCTGCAAGGAAGGGCAACGGCAGCGGGATGGGATGGCGGCGGCGGTGGCTGTGGTGCAAGGGACAACAACAGCGGCGTTAGCGTTAGGGGGTGGGAGGCGGCGGCGACTACACGAGGCGGCGGCGGTGGCCTGGGGAAGACGCGGCGGCGGTGGCGGCTGCGAAGGGGTAGGGCAGGATTGAAGGTATGATACCATATTGAATTTATGCTCTTGTCAACTCATCCAAAAGTTCGAAGAAAGACGGGCAATATATTTCAACAGCGACATTTACTACTTGGCACATTTTTACCAACACAATTGAAAACGCGTGTAATAAGCAGCGGTACCGGTACTATGCCTTCAGGGGAGACAAAGAGGATGGTTCTCACGCGGGCTTCTGAGAACCTTCCTTGTTTTGGCATGACCGTGCCTTGACAAATAAGTACTAGAATGGCTTGACCTGCTGCGTACACTGTCCATGTACACTTGTTACTTGGACACCGATCCCGCATAAACATCCAAAGCTAGAGAATCCCTGTCAGGTTGGAAACGAAGTGTTACTCACGGAAACCACATTCTTCTTCTCTACTCTAATAACACTCACGTACCATTTGACCGGCGAAGTGGGGAGATACTGCTGGCACAAACCCGTCGTATCCTGCCCAAAACTAAAATATGGGATCTTAGTAATTCGTAATCGGTCGCCGTACGCAAAGGACAGGCCGGTTGACACGGCAACCTGATTTTGTTGGGACTTCCATGTCACTACTACCAGAGATGCTCTGGCCCGTTGCCAACGACTGAGCGGGCAGGCCAGTGGCCCTCGGCTTTCGGACGTGCGTGCGGGTGCGTTTGTCTCGGCGTGATACACGTTGGCGCTTCCGGCCCCGTCGAGCTTTCCGTTTGGGAGATGTGGGGTAGTCGGATCGCTCGTGCTCATCTCCTTCTGCCGACCTTCCCAAGCGTCCCTCTCTGCTGCACAGTCCCAACAAGATGTCGACGTGCTGTGGACACGTAAATACGCCGTTCGCTACGCTGAGTTCCCCGTTCCCAAGGCAGTACACTTCAGCTGCATCTCGCATACGTTTCAGATACGGTACTTGTATTTTTTGGCTGGCTGGAGCAAGGAATGCCAGCCCAGGAACAGCCTACACCAGCTACGTCTGTTACCAGTAGCACTACTATCTTAATCTTAGCAAGATGTTAAACGCATGTAGTATCAGTATGACAGATTGACACTCCGCATTAACAAATCCGTCGAGAGCTTGCTTCAAACGGTCTTCCAGGAAACGACGTTTCCGCAGGTGCCAGCCTCTGCCTGTAGTGCAGGTGCAGCACGAGAGTCTGCAGCACGAGCTTGGAATCCGGAAGAAGCTCGGTGCGGTGGGATATCCTAGCGGGGACCGGATCCGCGTCATCCGCTTTCTTCATCTCGACGTGACCAAACCCATTTTCACCACCACCACACTCCCTTTGGAGCAGAAGAATCCTTTTACGAGTGCGCCTAAAAAGGTTCCACTTTGCTGCCTGCTTTGGATGTTACTAATTCTTGCATTATGCCGGATAAGACGCCTACCCGATCGAGAGTGCTTTGATGACATAGATCCTGCTTTGCCGTTACCCCTTTTGTCTGGAGCAGGTTGGGTCGATCGGTCCGTTGCGTGCATCAATGGTGGTTATTAGAGTATATCTTCGGTTTGTATATTTGGTAGTTTAAATTATACTTTATCTCTATTAGTCTAGTCTTGGAGCCCAAGCTTTGTAATCTATATAAACAGCCCTTGAGGCCCCAATCAATACAACAATTACTTCTCCAATATCTCAATCTATCATGGTATCCGACGCCTAGGTTTTCCGCACCTAGTATGGCTCCGCCACCTGCACCGCCGCCCCGGCCGATTCAGCCCCTCTTCTCCATGGCCGACTTTCCGCGCCGCCGGTGCCCCACCCCCTACCTCCACCTCTACAACTACTCAAACACCTCCCCCTCCAAACCCTATGTTCTCCCTAGCCGACACCATTGCCGACGTCTTTCCCTTCATACCAATCTCATTAGACCTCGGCATCCACAACTACAAGGGCAAGAATCCCGTCTACCGGTCTCCTGCATCTCCTCCTGCCGGATCTGCACCAGCCTCGTCATCCACCGCTCCCGCGCCACCAGCTCCGTCGCCATGGCCTCCTCAGCATGATCCTTGGACTGGCCTCGTCCAGGCTTGGTCGATGCCATGGTCGGCCCCCTCGCCGTATGGTGCTCCTCCTGTGTACACGGGCACGTGGAGCCCCGGTCTTCGTCCAGCCACAGGCTCTCCGGGACTCCTTGGACCCAGGCCGCCTGCGCACGTCTACACCGCCACTCCTACTCCGCCTACCAGCACGCCAGGACCACCGTCGCCCTACAACACCATGCCGGCCTTCTACGGCAACATGCAGGCCCCAATCGCATACTACCCATCCGCTATCCCCTACGTCAACATGCAAGCTCCTGGCCCCTCTGCTCCTCCCCAACAGCCGGCTTGGGACCAAGCCGCCTTCATCAACGCCATGAACAATTTTGTCCTCAACGACGCAGGTACGGATTGGATTTTCGATTCTGGTGCATCAATGCATATGTCTTCAAATATGAATTTATTGTCAGCTTGTTTTCCTTCTGCTTTTTCCACTATCACCATTGGCGATGGCTCCACCATCCCTGTTTCATGCACTGGTCACTCTTACATCCCTTCCTCTCATGCCAATTTTCTTCTACGCAATATTCTTGTGGTTCCTTCCATCATCAAAAATCTTATCTCTGTTAGACAATTTTGCATTGACAACAAAGTTATCCTGGCCTTTGACCCTTTTGGTTTGTCTGTGAAAGATCTGACAACAGGGGCGGTCCTCGCTCGGTACAATAGCACGGGTGATCTTTATCCTCTTCATGGCGCGCCCACATCCACCTCTCGTGCCATGCTCGCCTCTGTTGATCTATGGCATCATCATCTCGGTCACCCCAGCAAAAACACTTTGACGTCTTTACTCCAAGAATTGTGTATCCCTAGTTCTAGCAGTCCTCATAATCCCTCTCTCTGTAATGCATGTCAATGTGGCAAACATGTTAGATTACCTTTTGGAACCTCTACTACCATTAGTACTTTTCCTTTTGAGTTACTTCACTGTGATTTATGGACCTCTTCAGTCCCTAGTGTTTCTGGTTATAAATATTATCTTGTGATCCTGGATGATTATTCTCACTATACTTGGACCTTTCCTCTTCGCGCTAAATCTGAAGTACCTGCAATCTTTCTCAACTTTCGACAATATGTAATCACACACTTTGGCTTGCCAATTCGATTTATTCAATGTGATAACGGTCGTGAATTTGATAACACCCAAAACCGTACCTTCTTTCTCTCTCAAGGCATCCTTCTTCGTTTTTCATGCCCTTATACATCTTCTCAAAATGGTAAAGCTGAACGCTGTCTTCGCTCTATTAATGATGTTCTTCGCACATTGCTTTTACAAGCTTCTCTTCCTTCCCGTTTTTGGGTTGAAGCCCTTCGCACCGCCACACTACTTCTTAATATTCGACCAACTAAAACTTGCCCTCTTTATTCGCCTTTCCAATCTCTTTTTCTCTCCCACCCTGACTATTCTTTTCTGTGTGTTTTTGGCTGTCTATGCTTTCCCAACATTGCCTCTACCGCCTCCAACAAACTAGAACCACGCTCACTACCTTGCATTCACCTTGGTCTTTCTGATGATCACAAAGGATATCGTTGTTTCGATCCATCTTCTGGTCGTATCATCCTCTCTCGTCATGTCACATTCGATGAAAATACTTTTCCTTTTTCTGTCACTACAACCACAAAACCAATTCCACCACAATCCGCCACCACCAAAACCCCTTCCCTAGTTCGTCCTTCAGTCATCTCTGCTGCCATGGAATCTTGTTCCATCTCTCCGCCGGAATCGCCCACCGTCAGCCACCCTCCTGCCCCGTCCCCCACCTCTCCCGCAACTACATCCTCTACCCCATCCGTCTTTCCCTCACCACATCCTACCACGGCAACCACCTCAACACCCACCACCTCTGATTCTTCTTCCTCACCGTCTTCTTTAACCGAAAACCCACTGCCACCCAATGCCGTTCTTATACCACCGCTCACCAATGATCATGTCATATGCACCCGTGGAAAACGAGGATTTCTTCTCCCCACCAAACGTCTCAATCTTACCGCCACCCCAACCATCTCTCCTATTCCAACCAGTTATAAGCGAGCTCTTCTTGACCCTCTCTGGCTTTCCGCTATGCGTGATGAATTTGAAGCTCTTCATCAAAATAATACATGGACTCTTGTTCCCAAACCTTCTGGTGTTAACATTGTTTCTGGCAAATGGGTTTTTCGTCATAAATTTCATTCCGATGGCACTCTCGCTCGTTACAAAGCTCGTTGGGTGTGTCGTGGTTTCTCCCAGCAGCATGGTATTGACTTTGATGAGACTTTTTCTCCTGTTGTTAAACCAAGCACTATTCGTGTTGTTCTTAGTCTTGTTGTTTCCTCTTCTTGGCCTATTCATCAACTTGATGTTAAAAATGCTTTTCTCCATGGCACTCCCAATGAAACTGTCTATTGTCAACAACCTTCGGGTTTTGAGAATTCCTCTTCTCCTAATTTTGTTTGTCTTCTTCACAAATCTCTGTACGGTCTTAAACAAGCACCTCGTGCTTGGTTTCATCGCTTCACCACCTTTATTCACACAATAGGTTTTACCGCGTCTAAATCTGATTCATCTCTCTTCATTTTTCATTCCTCCTCCCATACTGCCTATCTTCTCTTATATGTTGATGACATAATTCTCACTGCCTCTTCTGATTCCTTTTTACAACACATTATATCTTCTCTTAATCGTGAATTTTCCATGACTGATCTCGGTCCTCTTCATCACTTTCTTGGGATCACTGTTTCCCGCACTTCATCTACACTCTTTCTATCTCAACGTCAGTACATTCTTGATTTACTCTCTCGTGCAGGGATGACTGACTGTCAACCTTGTCGTACGCCGGTCGACATTGGTACTAAGCTGTCGGCCGGCGGTGAACCCTTTTCTGATCCTACTCTATATCGCAGTATCACTGGTGCTCTCCAGTATGCCACCCTCACTCGCCCTGATATATCTTATTCTGTTCAACAAGCCTGCTTATATATGCATGATCCTCGTGTTCCTCATTATTCTCATGTCAAGAGAATACTTCGGTATCTCAAAGGCACTATTGATCATGGTCTTTTCCTTAATTCTTCCTCTCCAACAAGCTTGACAGTTTATTCTGATGCAGACTGGGCGGGTTGCCCAGATACTCGACGATCTACATCCGGCTTTTGTGTTTATTTGGGTGACAATCTTGTTTCTTGGTCTTCCAAAAGGCAGGCTACAGTTTCCAGATCGTCTGCAGAAGCTGAATACAGGTCTGTTGCTCATTCTCTGGCCGAGGCAGTGTGGCTCCGTCAGCTTTTGGTTGAGCTTCATCGACCAATCGAGCGTGCAACTATTGTGTATTGCGACAATATTTCTGCAGTCTACATGGCGTCCAATCCTGTTCAGCATCGACGCACCAAGCACATCGAGATTGATATTCATTTTGTTCGTGAAAAAGTGGCTCTTGGCGAGGTCCGTGTGCTTCATGTTCCTACCACTGCGCAATTTGCTGATATTTTCACCAAGGGGCTCCCTACTGCAGCATTCACTGGCATTCGATCCAGTCTCAACATTGTTACACCGGATGTTGACACTGCGGGGGGGTATTAGAGTATATCTTCGGTTTGTATATTTGGTAGTTCAAATTGTACTCTATCTCTATTAGTCTAGTCTTGGAGCCCAAGCTTTGTAATTTATATAAACAACCCTTGAGGCCCCAGTCAATACAACAATTACTTTTCCAATATCTCAATCTATCAGTGGTCTTAGAATTAGACCGGCCAAGGCACCAAGTACGCGTATGGTGGTTGCTGCTCGCCTGCTCAGCAAATTTGGACGGTTGATCTGCATGCCATCACGCTGCTATACGCGCACCGCGTTGACAGCAATAGGTTGCTTCCTTCCCGCGAAAAGAGATGCCCATAGACATAGGGGTTGCTATCTTGCCAAGATGCAACCCGATCGAGTCATTTTCAACTGGCATGTGTGGCATGTGCACGCTATTTCGTCCCACTGCAGCAGCAGATGAATCAACTGTGGAACTCAAATCACAAACAGCTTGGATTGAAAGGCTACGGCATATTGGCATGTTACCAGATTATTCTCCCGGGATTTCTTTGAACGCATTTGGAATGAATGTGTACGCTGTGTGTGTGAGTGCCGCGGACATGTTCTCGTGAGCGTACTTTGCAGATAACATGGCCACAAAAAGAGGGTATTACTAGGATCAAGCGAATATATGGCATTCCTTTCACAAACTCAACGACCGATTCCCTCAAGGGAAAAGCTCAACCACCGGGAACCGACCAAAGCTCGGAAGCTCGCCACATCAAGCGAATCTTCTCACTTTTAAATTTTCTAGGGCTTTTTCTTGCTTTGAATACTTACGTACATCACCTGAATTACAAAAACAAGGCTAAAATGACGCACAAAACGCTGGAATTAATTCGCTCGCGAGTCCCACACGGGCGCGCGCCCACACGCACAGTGACGCCCTTGCCCGGAGTCTTCCCTCCCCTTCCCGTCGTATATAAAACAAAGCCATTGTCAAGCTCGCTTCTCTTGCCATTAGACCGCCCAGCTTCAACTCCTTCCTTCCACACACGCAGAGCACAGCACAGGAAAGCGGAGACCTTGGACCTGCCAGCTGCTGCATGATGGCAAGGCGGCAGAGAGGATTCCGGCTCGGCCGGAAGCTGCTCGGCCTCTGGCGCTGGGCGCTCTGCAACCGCCGGCGACGCGGCTACGCCCGCCTGCAGCGGTGCCAGCTGGGAGCTTCCGCAAAGCCGTCCCACGCGGCCGTCGGGAGCGCCAAGCTGCAGCAGCAGCAGCAGCTGGTGGTGCTGCCGCGGGAGCGGGACGAGCCCCGGCGGATGCTGGGGTGGGGGCGGTCGCTGGCGCGGCGGATGAGGCTCCTGCCGCGGCGTGGCGAGCGGCTGCTGGAGGACGCCGGCGAGGCGACCACGCCCAAGGGGCAGGTGGCGGTGTACGTGGGCGGCGACGAGCCCGGCGGGGAGTCGATGAGGTACGTGGTGCCGGTGGTGTACTTCAACCACCCGCTCTTCGGGGAGCTGCTGCGCGAGGCCGAGGAGGAGTTCGGCTTCGAGCACCCCGGCGGCATCACCATCCCCTGCGCGGCCACGCGGTTCGAGCGCGCCGCCGCCATGGCCGCCGCGGGCGGCGGCAGGAAGGCGCCCGGCTGGTGGTAGCACAGCGCCTGCCTCCTGTACAGTAGCATTACATGCATACTCATGCGTGCTCGATTGAATAGGTAGTTGGATGGATGTGTGTATTTTTCTCTTCTTTTTACCAGTTTGACTTTTTTTCTGGATGTTTGTGGGCGCTCATGCGATGCGATCACGCGAGTTTTTTTAGTTTTAGGGAAGATGGAGGAGCGACCCGGGCGAGGAGGCCAGATTTGCTTCCAGCCTCTAGCTCTAGCTCATGTTCCTCCCCCAACTTGCATGGCGATCGTGTGCGTCCTGTATGATCTGGTGGCCGATCAATGGATCATGGTTGTCAATTAACCTCACCGATTGAAATGTGATCTGCCTGGCGTAAGCGGATGAAATATTCGTGGTCAAGTTCTTGTGTTGAGCGAGTCATTCTGCTTCCGCGATTTCGGATCATGTGTTGCTGGTAACGGTGGTACCGAAAGCGACGTCCGTGCTGTGTACTGAAAATAGTCCGTACAACCGGCGTGTTGGAAGGAACCGCAAGCTACTTCGTGTTGTCCAGTGTTGTGCTGGCGTCCAATGGTGATTAGTAGAAACAGTGCGCTGCTTTGTCTGCCATGACAACGCTTTCGGGGCGCCCAATGGTGCTTAGCAGAAATAGTGCGCTGCTTTGTCTTCTGCCATGACACCGCTTTCAGGGCGTCCAATTTTTGCTGTGACAACTCTTTCAGATCCATGGGTCCATGGGCCGTTGGATGTTGATCGTACAAATAAAGTGGTAGTCGTGGTAGTCATCACAATCAAAACAAAGGCGGGGTGCGTCGCTAATCTTACCGAAGAAATGAAAGAAGAAATATAGGGCTAGAGTGAAGATTGGTGGCGTGCATGACCCGGCGTAGATGTAGGCTTCACCTTCCGTTTCAAAAAAAAAAAGGCTCGAGCAAGGAGTATAGATGGTACATACAATCGAAATATAACATTTAAAGGTCACTAGGATTATACTTCTGCATCGGCATATACAAACGAATTCCCAAATGTATTTGATGTCTTGTGCACCTTGTGTGTCGTGACTTGACATGGGTTGGAGTTAGACTAGCCACAGTGAGAAGTAACTTAGGCCAGTAACATACATATGTTACTGGTCTACGTTCATAAAAAAACTATGCTACTGTTATTATCTCTTTAGTGAAAAGTAACATAGTGGTGTTATGTAACATTTCGTTTATTAGGTAGTAGATTCATTTTGTCTTGGTATGTGTGTGATGTTACACATATTATAAGTAACTAGTTATGTTACAACATACCCTCAAAAAAAAGTTATGTTACAACATGCCTCTTTTTTCTCATTAATTACTTGTCACATCATCTATTTTGCCTAGAGATATGTGATCTTATCACATATGTTAGGGCATCTCCAGCCGCGTCCACAAGAAGGCCTCCCCAGGCGTTTTTTTCGCGCCGGCACCGAAAAAACGGCCCAGTCGCGCCCCCAGGAGCCCGATTTTCGTCGGCTTGAGCCAAAAACAGCGTCGGCGGACCCAACCCGAACCCGGCGCGCTGGGGGCGCTCGGGGGCGCCGGGCAAACCTTTTTGGCGCGAAGAAACCGCGGGCCCGCCGCGTCAGCGACACGGCTCTCTTCTCGGCCCTTCGTCGTCCTCATCGCCTCGTTTCCCGCGGCGAATCAATGCCAAAGCTGCCGCGCGCTGCCGCGCCGGTCAGCCTGCGCCATTGATGCCTCACGGGCGGCGCAGTGAAGGCCGGACGACGCGCGTCCATCGCCCTCGCCTCGCCCGCCACGCGTGTGCACGGTGCCACGCGTGTGGGCGGCGCCTCGGCCTATATATGACGCGCCCCGGCACACTCGGCGACTCACACTTCCCGCCGTCGTCGTTCCTCCCTCTCCTCTCGTCCCTTTCGCCGTCTCCAGTTCAAAATCCATGGCCGAGCGCTTCCCAGGCGACGGCGCGGCGGCGAACGGCTTCGGCCGCCGCCATCTTCATGAAGACGAGGCTCGCCTCCTTTACGAGGCCGAGTACCCGGTCCCGCCGGACATGCAGGTGCCCGGGGCGTGGAGGATCAGCGCGGGCGACGTACCGGTGCCCCCGATACCCACCGGCGCGGTGCGGCGTGCGGAGATCGCACGCATCCGCTCGAACCTGCCGCGTGCGGCGAGGGAGGGGCCATGGTACGTCCCCGACAGCCCGCTCTGGGAACCGTACTTCCGCCGCCGTCACGCCCAGCAGCTCGAGGCCACCAACGGCGTCGTGCCCACCGGCAGGCTCAACTCCTCCGGCCGGCGTCGGTGGTGGGGCGTGCCAGGGCGCACGTTGGAGGCCGTCCTCGAGTACATCGAGGGCGGCAACACGCCGCGCCTCGACTACCCCGCTCCTCCTTCCTTCTCACGCAGCCGGGGAAGCTCCTGGACCCCGAGGCGCATGGAGACCGGGGGATCCTCCTCCTCGTCCGGCGGCTCGCCCTGCCTCCGCCTCGTCAAGCCGGAGCCGGGCACACCGGTCGCCGCGCGCACCCGCAGCTCCGGCGTCCGCATCGGCGCCAACACCTCTCCACCCACCGGCCGCTTCGTCCTCGTCAAGCCCAAGCCGGAGCCAGGCCTCCTCGCGGAGTACGAGGAGATAGCCCGGTGCGGCTTCTCCGACGAGGACGCCATGCAGTGGGCGCGGGACGACTACCTCCGCGACGAGACGGTCCGGCAGTGCCGGGCCCTGGAGGAGATCGCCGCCCGCAAGCGTGGGCGCGAGGACGAGCACGGTGTCATGATCCTCGACAGTGACGACGACGCCGCCCCGGACCTTCCAAGCCGCCGTGCCAACCGGGGGAGGGGTGCAGCAGGGACGGCGGAGGCTTAGGCGGGGGCGGCGGCGATGACGACGACGACGGCGGCGGCGGTGACTACACGCGGTTCTACAGCCTCCTCGGCATGTAGAACCGTGTGGGCGGGCGGCGAGGGAGACGGCGGGGGTAGCCCGCGGCAGTTTTTTTTTTGTAAAATATGTTTAAGTTTGAACGAACTCGCCGATGTTTGCGTTAAATTTGAGTCGCCGTGTTTGACTTTTTTGCTCGAACCGTGGGCGCCGCGACTGAGGGGCATCACGCCCCAGTGCGCGGTTTAGCGCCGGTGCGCCCCCAGGGGGCGATTTTTTGCCCCTCCTGGGGGGCCAACGGCTGGAGATGCCCTTACTCCCATTGTGGGTAGTCTTAAGGGGGTGGCCAGCAGGGCCTGGCCCGCCCCATGATTTTGATTTTCCATGTATAATTACAACAATAAACAGTATTTATGTTTGCTTTTTCCCTTGAGCCGCCACCCTAGGCCTCCTTTGGTTCATATGGTAGGAAAATCATAGGAATAGGAAAGCCGCAGGAAATGAGATGACATGTATCTCAAATTCTATAAGTACGAATAGGAAAGGAGATGCCCTTTGATTCACATCATAGGATTATTTTCCATTCAGCCTAGACCAATGTTTATTTTTCTATGAAATGTGAAGGATAGGAAGAATTCCTTCATAGAAATAAGATTCCATTCTTACAAACCAAAGGGCTCTAAAGGAATTTTTCCTATAGAAATCCTATCCTATGAAATTCCTACAAAATTCCTCTAAACAAAGGAGGCCTCAACCTTAGTTTTCTGGAGTTCCTGCCTCCGTCACTGCGATCCACCAATGTTGACTAGGTTCTCTGGCGATCGCTATTGTTTAGATCGGGTTACCAGGTTGGTTACCATCAAATCCAGAGAACAAAAAATAGGTCATTAAAATTTTGTTCCTTTTCTGAGATTGTGTTTCTTCGCAAATTTTTTAGAATGCAGGAAATTTTGATGGATACATATACAAGCACTTTGAGGTGTATGCAAAAGCTGAATTTTCTTGGTGAGTCATTAATTTTTTTGGCAGATCATGAGCAAGGATGCAACTTCAGTGAGGCATTTAAACAATGCGGTTGCCCCTTTAAGGCATGGATGGTGTAAAGGGGAACTATATACGAGAGATTATTTATTCACACTATCTAACTGAGGCAAATGCATTCATATTTTATGGGACATTTTGAATGTTTCAAAACTTAGTTCAACCTGTATGTGCCTATTCTGCACTAGGGCTCATCTACACGTTTGTGTGAACAGTAAAATAAAAAATAGCATAAATGTTCGTGCAAATTTTTGGGTTGTTTAGTCATTCGAGGAGCTTGGGGGGGAAAGACAAATTTTAGGTATCTGAGAAACTTTTGAAAACAACACTGTTTACACCCATTTTTGTCTCTTTTGCCACGAGTTCCTCGAATGTCTAAACACCCATTTTTGTCTTTTTTGCCATGAGTTCCTCGAATGTCTAAACAATTTGAAATTTTGCACAAACATCACGCATTTGAGCATCTTGCATCACAAAAAGAAACCAGATTTGTTTTGCATTATTTTGGTATTTTTTTGATTTTACTGTTCACCAGGTGTAGATGAGCCTGGGACCGAATTGAATTTTACGTCATATATTTAAGTTGGTGCTTATGTGCTTACGACCATATTTAAAAGGAGAAGTCTCTCTAATTTAATTGAAGGCGTCGTTTGAAATGTAAGAGCACGCTTGGTTTGCAACCAAGTAACAGATGGCAGCATTTGCTTATGCACCTATCTTCAGCACTTCTCAACACTTCTCCTATTGGTTGGGTGGAGCCCACAGTGGGAGTTCATAGGCAAGCTGCGCGTGCAAGCCCCGTAATTATCTCTACTGGCGTTGTAGCTGTATGCCAATCAACCGCTAGCCAATGTTGACAAGTTTTAGCATTTTTAGTTACCAAAAATCAGCTTGCCAAAACGTTGCCCCCGGCAGGTTTGGACGGGCAACCAAAAACGCCCGTAGTACGCGAAAGTGAAAGTCTTTTGCGTCGCGGTTGAAAACAAGCCCCAAATCCGGATGAAAAGTACACTTGAGTGGTACTAGTTGGAAGTCCTTGAGCATGGCATTTTCTTCATTAATCTCGTGGGAGGTTGCTCTCCATTGAGTGGTCCAAATATAATGAAAATAATAAGGGGAAGTTGCTCTCCGTTTTGATCTCATCGGGGTTGTGCGTGTGCCTCCCATCTTCAAGCACCCCGCACAGCTCGATGACTTGAAGATGGGAGGCACACGCACAACCCCGATGCTGGATGCTCGTGGCGAATTAACTATATGAATGCTAGTCTTTGCTGCTGGGTTTTGATACTTGTCCTTAAGCTTTTGTGATGTAATAGGTTAGATGTTATGATGGTGCTACCAGGTTTTTGCCCCATGATACTCGTTTCGATGGCGAGCGAGTATGGTGGGTTTCCTGGTAGTGCGTGAACTCGCTTTACTTCTTTCCCTCCTCCTGACACTCTCGCTTGAACTGGTTGTATTTCCGTTCTTGGCAATGGAAAGGGGTAAAGCCCGGTTCAAAAAAAAAAGTCATCGAGCTGTGGTCGGTGACTCTCTTGGGCGCCCGCGGGGCAGACGCTGCGGGAGGTAGCAATCCGCATTTGCAACTAAAGTAAGCAACGAACGACGTGATACTTAATTTGAGCCTTGTGGGCTACCTGATCATCATTAATCTGTTGGAGCTGTTAGGACTTTGGACACAACACGGGCCCATCATATCATCTGCAATCAGCGTCGTGTGCTCACTGAGGATGGGCAACCTTAGTGCTCTAGGTAGCTAGCTAGCTACATAATACGAAATGTCAATGTTGACTTCTAGGATGGCAGTTATGCACGACACGGTCTGATTCGTGAAGGACCAATCAACAGCACTAGCTTGTGCTGTTGTGCATCACAATTCACACGGGAGTTGCACTTGCACAACGACCTTGTGCAACCAACGACGAGTGTGCATCGCGGGGCACCAGGCAAGATCCTACCGGTCTTCTGATGAACATTGAGGCCTTGTTGGGTTGCGTTTGAATCCGAGTGGATTGAACGGGTTTGAGGACGATTTAAACCTCTTCTAAGTCAAAATACGAATTAATTCTTGCCAATCCCCTTCAATCCTTTTGGGGAGAGGATTAACCGAACAAAGCCTGATTGATCTCTCGCAGCGCCGCGTGTTCGTTCTTCCAGCAGCACGGCGGCGACCACAAAAGTTGATCCCTCCATTCATCTTCGTTTTTCAGTTAGTTGACTGGTGAGGGGTTTTGATGGTCTGTTGGCTAACAGATCTGACACCAAACCTATTTAGCTTTGGTTGTTATGAGCATCTGTAAGAGACGACGTACTGCTCGGCTCCAGTCGTGGATCATCGGCGACACGCCAAAGGGACGGGCAGAGTTATAATGGATTAGTAGCGAAATTGCTTAATGTTAGGGCACTGGTGCCGGCGCGCTGGCCCAAACCTGGACCGGTCGCACCCCGCTCGTTTGATTGTAGAAGTGCATGCTCTAGCCAATGCAACCAAAAAACCAATCTGATGGAAGAGACTAGGCAGCACATTATACGTCAACACTCCCCCTCACGTGTGGCTTCCTCCGGCCTAAACGTGGACCGAAAGTGGGCTGCAATTTAATTGCGCCAGCCGGGTCTTGAACTGAAGACCTCTTGGCTCCGATACCATATAGAAGTGCATGCTCTAGCCAATGCAACAAAAAGACCAATCTGATGGAAGAGACTAGGCAGCACATTATACGTCAACATCGATTATTCGCTTCGAGCCGTTCAGATCTGATTCCTTCGTTCCTAACCTTCCGCCCCCCACAGCAAAAACAAAAGCAGGCTTCAAGCGCAGCGTGGCTGCCCGCCTCCACCATCTCAGGCCGTCCTTCCCAGTTCACTTCCTCGCCTTCGCCATCTCCGGTCGTCCTTCCCGGTCCACATCCTTGACTCCCCCCATAGATCGTTGCAACTTGCCGCCGCCATGGTTGGAAGCATCTCTGTTTCAGGGTTATAGCAATTTTTTTGCCTGGTTGTAGCTCACCTTCTCACCCTCCTAGCCATGGCCCGCCGTCTTTGTCGGTTGCATCTCACCGCCGGAAAAAAGCCGATGTAACTTCCATCTGTTGGTCCCCATCACTGTTGAAGGAAAAAAAGGTGCTGGTCACAACTATCCTAATAACCGGTTCTAGCAAAAGACCGACGATGCATCTCCCCATCATGCAGCTACCATCGATGACTTGTAGCAAAAAATACATGGGGTTCCAGCAAAACAAAAAACGGAGGTAGCAATACATTGCGAAACAAAATGGACAGCAAAAAATCAAAAACTTCGGTGGTAGCAAAAATTCAAACTTGTTCCAGCAAAAACAAGACGCCAGTGGTAGCAAAGCTTGCAAATTTGGGTGCTGGTTCCAGCAAATTCAAATGCCGGTGGTAGCAAAAAAAGTATGGGTTCCAGCAAAGAAAAACGACGGTTGTAGCAAAAAAGTTGCAAAATTAGGCATTGGTTCCATCAAATCAAAATGCCAGTGGCAACACAAAACAGACGGTGGTAGCATTGCCGGTTGTGGTTCACCCATCCCGTCGCCCCTGCCGGTTGCAACTCCCGTGTAGCCGGATGCAGCTTCTCCGTACACCGGTTGCAGCTCCCCGCGTGCTTCCTCCCTTCTGTCCTCGTCGTCCTGTGGCTCACCTCTGGTCTCTGTGGCAACATGAGGCATCGAGGAGCAGGAAGGGAAAATGCTGATGAGCTATACAAGATAAAAAGGAGAAAATCTCGTGGGAGAGGGATGAAAAGAGGAGCAGATGGGGGTCCGCCGGTGGCGGCCTTGCTGGAGAAGCCACGACACTCACCGGAGCCATGGCGCAGAGAGAGAGAGAGAGAGAGAGAGAGAGAGAGGCTGCAAGATGGGGATGGGGGCGAGAGGATAAGATGCATATAGGATGCGATGGGTGTGGACCGTGTGGAGCAGAGGATAAGAAAAAAAAGGACTGTATGTAGGCACTTGTGCTGCGTGGCGTGTGCGTGCCCGAGCGACCGGGCGAGTGTTCAACCGGCAGGGCCGGGCCGGCAAATTCTGGGGCCCTGTGCGAAACTAAAAAATAGGGCCCTACCTCACTATAAAAATGAACTACCGAGCAACTATAGTGTATATGTATCCTGCAGATTTTTTTATAATGTTTAACATAAGATGTATTAATTAAATTTCGTTCTGTTTCTTTTCTCTTGCGCTTATAGGAAACAACCAGATTTTCCCCAATGTTTTCTCAAATCTGTATTATTAAACACAAGATAAAAAAAGATGAATAAAATAAAACTGAAGTTACACAGTAGCATATATCAGTTGAAAATCATGCATCAATATTTTGCAATTAAACGAACCGTCTAACTCACCTAGTTTTGGGTCTTGTCCGGTTGTACTACTACACAGTAATCTTTAATCGAGGGGGTAAGAACTAATATGTAAGGAAGTAACGGTTCTTACAAAAATTTAATGGAAATTAGAAATTAGGAGTAGGAATCGAAGTTAATCGGAAAGGAGGATTCGCTAAGCACCTGAAGACTGGAGTCGGTCACTCGGTCATGGATTGGTCTGATGAGGCGATCCCGTTCTCTGTAGCGACGACGACAGAACTGCAGCGGCCTGAAGTAACGATCCTCGAAAATTGGGAGAGAAAGCTACGAAGGCAACGACATCGGCTCGAATCTGTTCGCTCTGATGAGGCGAAGGCGACGACCGACAAGACGATCTCGTTTCGTGTTGCGACAAGGACGGGACTGTTGTTGCGATTTCAGATCCCGATCGACTGCTGCAGTGAGGGTCCCTTGCTTTTAGACGGAGCAGTTTCCTTTTTCTGGGAACATCCAGCGAACCCTTTTCCACCAAGCGATAGCTTTTTTCCATCGAGCGATCGAGGCACGAGCACTCGACGGCCTTTACTCGGCCCAACTCCAGTGCCAAGCGGCCCAGTGCAGCAGAGCCTTGACATCTTTTTAGAAATACTATGCCTATATAAAAAAATTGGGGCCCCTCAAAATTATGGGCCCTATGCGGGCCGCACATTTGGCACCACTATGGGCCCGGCCTTGTCGACCGGTCAGCCGGTGGCAAACATTTCCCTTAATGTTATCTATCGGCATAGCCAGCCTTCTTCACCTATGCCTCTGAGAAATGGAATCAAGAGGAAAGAATTACGATGGGAGCATGCCACAGCCGAGCATCTCAAACGCTTGAGCGCACGAACCAGTCACTCATGAGTCGCAAAAAACTGACCCATCCGAACGTCTTAAACCCGTCTCAAACCCCCGAACTGAACGACACCCCTCATATCCAGTCCAAACATAGGGCGGACATGAGGCGCCACGGGCAAGCCCGAGCGCATCCGCCACGTCCGCCTGGCCCACTATGACCCCACAAAATCACCCTCCCGATCAAATCGAAGGCTCACTTCACTCCGCTCCGCTCCCCTTTTCTCCAATCTGTCAACTCCCGAGTGCTGGGGACCATGTTCAGCACCGGCAGCCACTGTAATGGCTCCGACGACGACGACTGGGATGCCTTCCTCCGCAAGGGTGCCAGAGACGAGGATAAGCTGGCCCTCCACACTGCACTGGAGCGCTTGCAAGTGGAAACAGGCGGCAACTCCGATTCAGGTGCAACGCCGCTTGTCGCCCGCGGCCACAACGCCGACGCCGACACCGACCCATCCCGCCTTGCGGGCGGATCTGCAGGGGCAGCTCAGTTGGTGTTGCTCGTCCATCGGCCTCCTCCACCTCCGGCCGCTGCTCCGCACGGACATCGGTGGGTTCTAGTGCCCGCTCCACCAATGCCGCGGATGCGCACTCCAGAGTCGGAGACGTGCACCGCCCGTCGCGAGAGGCAGATGACAAGGGAGATGGCTGCTGCGTCGGATGCAGCATCGCGGTCCTCCCCCCGCCGCCCCATGTTGCCGGTGGCGCCCGAGGAGGATGACTAGCTCCTCAAGTGGGTGTACCGCCGGTCACTTACGACTGCGGAGACAGATGCCCAGCAGCTCCGGAGGATCAACGCCAAGGCGCTCCGGCTCGACATTGAGTGGTCCGGGAGGGAAGCGGCGAGTGTAGCGAAGCTCAAGCGGAAGCAGAACCGCGTTGTCCGCCACTTGAAGGGCTACATCTTCATCTCCTCTTCCTCCTCCTCCTCTTCCGATGATTCACCTCCCACCGCGGATGCCTACAGCAGTGCTGGCGACCGAAGGGCAAAGGGTCGGCAAGGAAGTGGTGAAGCTCTGCCCTCTCTCCGTTTTTCTAATCAAGCTCCTACTATCTAGTTAGAATTTGTCGAGCGGTTGAACTGTGTGAACTATTCCCGTTTGATGATCTGTTGGTGATGTTATGTGAATTATGCCCTTTTTCTATTGGTTTAATTATATGTCTGTTTCCTATTGATTTTTGGTCGTCTGGTGATTATGTACTACGTTCCATGATTTTGTATGGATATAGGGTGTCAGATATGAGATATGCGATTGTGAAAGTGCCGATTTAGGGACTACCCGGTCAATGTATGCGAACGTGCCCGCGGGCGTATAGTGTGCTGGATTGTGAAAGCTTCTCATGATCAGATAAGAGAGTGTTATGATGATTTTGAAGGTTATCAAACCTAGACTGAAGTCTCTGAAGATTATCAGTCAAGGTCTTAGTTTGATTCAATTTCTCACCCAACATATCATCGCTTTTGTCTAGAAGATTTCAAATATTTTCCAAAGCCTTTTGTTGTTTAACAACAATTTTATCTAGTTTGGAATAGCTAGGTTTGAGATTGTCATCAGATTCATCCTCACTAGATTCAGAGGGGGAATGTTTGAGTACCTTGGCACCTTTTGCCATGAAGCAATAGGTAGGAGCATAGTCATCGACGCTCTTGTCAGCAGAGTTGGGGAGGTCATTTTCTTCATTGTTGAAGATGGACTTGTTGACGTAGCAGTAGTGAGGGCTAGGCTCGCCACACCAGAGTCTGACTCCTCAGATTCCTCCTCTTCAACATTTTCCTCAGATTCAGCTTCAGAGTCCATTTCCTTGCCAATAAATGGCCGTGCCTTCTTGGAACTGCTCTTCTTGTGAGATGAAGACTTTGAATATTTTGATGATGAGGACTTTCAAGATTTCTTCTTATTTTTTGAGTCATCAGAATAGTCATCTTTATACTTCTTCTTCTTTGATTCCTTTTCCCACAGAGGACAATCAGACATGTAGTGACCAGGTTTCTTACATTTGTGGCAAGTTCTCTTTTTGTAGTCACGGGACGAGGAATCATCACTCCTTGAAGACTTTCCAAAGCGACCACGGCGAGAGAACTTCTGGAATTTCTTCACGAGCATTGCTAGCTTCTGGCTCAGTTCTTCAGGGTCACCAAGGCTACTACCAGAATCTTCACCTTCAGATTCAGAGACTGCCTTGGCCTTCAGCGCACGTGATCTTCCAAAGCTCGGTCCATAGAGGTCTCTCTTCTCAGCAAGCTGGAACTCATGAGTGTTTAGCCTCTCGAGGATATCAGCGGGATCTAGAGACTTGTAATCAGCTCACTCTGGGATCAACAGTGCAAGAGTATCAAATGAGGAATCAAGTGATCTCAGCAATGTCTTCACCACCTCATGGTCGGTGATGTCAGTAGCACCAAGTGCTTGAAGCTCATTTGAGATGTCAGTGAAACGATCGAAGGTTTGCTGAACATTTTCATTGTCGAGTCTTTTGAAGCGGTTGAAGAGATTGCGAAGAACATCAACTCGAGAGTTATGTTGAGTAGAGACTCCTTCGTTGACTTTGGACAGCCTGTCCCAGATCAGCTTTGCAGATTCCAAAGCACTCACTCTACTGTACTGTCCTTTGCTCAGATGGCCACATATGATATTATTCGCTTGAGAATCAAGTTGCTTGAATCTCTTCACATCAGCAGCATTCACAAATGGAGTGACTGAGGGAACACCATTTTCCACAACATACCAGAGATCGTTATCAATTGCCTCAAGATGCATGCGCATCTTGTTCTTCCGATACATGTAGTCCGTCCCATCGAAGGTAGGACACCCAGCCGAGACCTTGATCATTCCTGCAGTCGACATGACTATAAATCCAGGTGTTAAACCAAAATCACACAGAACAAGGGAGTACCTTGCTCTGATACCAATTGAAAGTGTGTTATATCGACTAGAGGGGGTGAATAGGCGATTTTTACAAATTTGTCACTGAGGAATTTCTAGGTGAAGAAATTCCTAAGCAACGACACACTAGCAGCAGAATAAGTACTCAGGTATAAGCATAACAGAGAAATATCATAGTTATCATGATGAAATGAAAACAAGCACAGAGTACAGATAGCGTGATAACAGGATAAATAGGCTAAAGGCTGTGTGACTGAAGAAATTGGATTGAGGAAATAGAGAAAGTCTTCAGTCAAAGTCTTCAAACAGTAATGATCAGGTTCATCAACACACGAATGAGGAAATGAAAGGGTTGAGGAAATAGAACCAGTTGGCTTGGTGAAGACAATGATTTGGTAGACCAGTTCCAACTGCTGTGATAGTTGTACGTCTGGTTGGAGCGGCTGAGTATTTAAACTCGAGGACACACAGTCCTGGACACACAGTCCTCACTGTATTCTCCTTGAGTTAAAGTCACACAGACCTCGCCCAACACTTGTGGTAAGTCTTCACAGGTGACTTCCAAACCTTCACAGACTTGGTCACTCGGCGATCCACAATTCCTCTTGGATGCTCAGACCATGACGCCTAACCGTCTGGAGGATACACAGTCCTCAAAGGTAACAAGCGCCGGTTCCACACAGGAACAATTTCTTCAGTGATGCTCAATCACTTTTGGGTTTGTAGGTGTTTGGGTTTGGGTTTTCCTCACTTGATGATTTTCGCTCAAAGTCCTCGGAGGATGGGATGCTCTCAATGACAATGTCAGTTTCTCGCGGAGCAGCCAACCAGCTAGTGGTTGAAGGGGGCGGCTATTTATAGCCTAGGGAGCATCCCGACATGATAAGACATAAATGCCCTTCAATGATCGATATGACTGTTAGGTGGAAGATATTTTTGGACAGCTGACACATAGCGCAACAACAGTTGGATATTTGAGGTTGGAATTCCTCAGGGCTATCATGTTCCTCACTGTATAGGCAATCCGCACTCGCAAATTCCTAACTCCTCGGTCAGAACAAATACCTTAGAGACCAGAAGATCTTCCACTACAAAAAAAAGACACATCCGTGACATTTTGGGCCGAACGAAAAAAAATTCTGTCATACTTATGACACTTCTATGACGATAATTGTGACAAAACCCGGTATCATCATAGATGTGGTGGGCTCCTACTTCTATGACAAAAAATCATGACAGAAAATGGGATTTTCATCCTGGGCGTGACGGAGACGCAGCTGCATGACATTCTTTGGGCCGTCCATGACGGAAATAACCGTGGTAGAAGCGAGGGCGAGGAAAATTTTGGGGAGTTCCCGGTTATGATGGGTGGTCGGGGGGCGAGCGATGCGCGTTTCTCTCGTACACGTATGTGCGTGTGTGTGAGGCATTGACTCTAAATGAACCCGAGCGAGGCGTTTGCACTGCAGGCTACGCGTTACTGAACCTGAGCGATCGATCGATGGCTGTTAACTGAACCAGATCGAGCGATTCCTTCGCTACTACTGCTAACTAAAGCCGATCGATGCTGCCTCTGGATTGACGGTGAGCGTTGTGGGGGTGGGGGGGTTGGATGAACAGTGAGCGCTGGGGGTGGATGAACAGGACCCCGTGGCGTTGCCTCTAGATGAACATGACCCCAATCGATCGAGCCGGTTGGGGCTGGATGAACAAGACCCCGTGGAGGGCTGGATGAACAGGACGACCCCGTGGAGGGCTGGATGAACAGTAGACGGTGGAGGGGTGGATGAACAGTAGCCCGTTGAGGGGTGGTTGAACAGGAGCCAGTGAAGAGGGGTGGTTGAACAGGAGCCGGTGGAGTAGCGCGCGGTGGAGACTGGATGAACAGGAGCCCGTGGAGGCTGGAGGACGTCGACGGTGGATGAACAGTAGCCCGTGAGGCTGGAGGAGGTCGACGATGGAGATGAACAGTATCCCGTGGAGTCCCGTTTTGCGGTACGCCACACCCCTCCCGATGAACAGGACCCCCGTTTCGACCGTAGCGCTCCAATACAAGTCTGTTTCTTCTGTTTTGCGGTACGCCACACGCCTCCCGATCAACAGGACCCCCGTTTCGACTATAGGAGGTCCGTTTCCTCCGTTTTGTGGTACGCCAGACCCCTCCCGATGAACAGGATCCCGTTTCAAACGTGATCGGTTGAACACAAGGCCGTTTCCTCCGTTCTGCGGTATGCCAGGCCTCGTTTCCGTCGCCTGTTTCGTCCAAGCCGGTTGGCTCCCACGCGTTCTGTTGCCTCCCGATGAACACGACGCATTCCGTTTCCTCCCCATGAACACGATGCATTCCGTTTCCTCCCCATGAACACGACGACGACGCGGTTTCTCCGTTCCGACCTAGCCATGTATACAAGCCCTGGCCGTACGTATGCGCGAGTAGGCGTTTGAGGCCCTGCCCGTATTTACGTACGTGGCCGTATTTTCTTTCTTGCACCGTGGACGTTGTACGTACGTGTACATGCTACATGCGCGCCTCTACTACGACACGTGCGCGCCTCTACTACGACACGTGCGCGCCTCTACATCGACCAGTATGTACGCTCACGTTCGCGAGCAGAATGACAACGCTACGTACGTTTCGACCAGGTGGGTCCCGACTATCAGGCACTTCCTTGCATGCGAAGATGTAGCTCGTTGGTCCCAGCAGTCAGGGGGTCGAATCATTTTTTTTGCCCGGACGCACTTCCTTGCGTGCGAAGGTGTAGCTGGTGGGTCCCAGCAGTCAGGGGAGAAACTTTTTTTGCAAAATACGGTGGCCCGTCCGATGGGTCCCTGCTGTCAGGTGGAGGAATAATTATTTTGCGCGTAATAAGAAGGCACTTCCTTGCGGCTGCCGTGGACCCAGCTGTCAACCTCTCCACGTACAGTACTCTTCCGATGGAAGTCGGTCGTTGACTACATTGACCACGCCGCGTCGAGAGCACCACGGCGGTGGACGACAACGAGGCCTAGGAAGGGGACGACGCGGAGCCGGGGAAGACGCAGAAGTGGATGCCTGCTATGTCTTGAGCTTGCGTTGGTTTTCCTTGAAGAGGAAAGGGTGATGCAGCAAAGTAGCGTAAGTATTTCCCTCAGTTTTTGAGAACCAAGGTATCAATCCAGTAGAAGGCTCCTCAAAAGTCCCACGCACCTACACAAACAAACAAAGAACTCGCAACCAACGCAATAAAGGGGTTGTCAATTCCTTCATGGCCACTTGCGAAAGTGAGATCTGATAGAGATAGTAAGATAAGATAAATATATTTTTGGTATTTTATAATAAAGATGCAAAAATTAAAGATGCAAATAAAATTAGATTGAAAGCTTATATGATAAAATATAGGCCCGGCGGCCATAGGTTTCACTAGTGGCTTCTCTCAAGATAGCATAAGTATTACGGTGGGTGAACAAATTACTGTCGAGCAATTGATAGAAAAGCGAATAATTATGAGATTATCTAGGCATGATCATGTATATAGGCATCACGTCCGCGATAAGTAGACCGACTCCTGCATGCATCTACTACTATTATTCCACACGTCGACCGCTATCCAGCATGCATCTAGAGTATTAAGTTCATAAGAACAGAGTAACACATTAAGAAAGATGACATGATGTAGAGGGATAAACTCAAGCAATATGATATAAACCCCATCTTTTTATCCTCGATGGCAACAATACAATACGTGCCTTGCAACCCTTTCTGTCACTGGGTAAGGACACCGCAAGATTGAACCCAAAGCTAAGCACTTCTCCCATGGCAAGAAAGATCAATCTAGTAGGCCAAACCAAACTGATAATTCGAAGAGACTTGCGAAGATAACTCAATCATACATAAAAGAATTTAGAGAAGATTCAAATATTTCTCATAGGTAAACTTGATCATAAACCCACAATTCATCGGATCTCGACAAACACACCGCAAAAAGAGTTTACACCGAATAGATCTCCACAAGAGAGGGGGAGAACATGGTATTGAGATCCAAAAAGAGAGAAGAAGCCATCTAGCTAATAACTATGGACCCGAACGTCTGTGGTAAACTACTCACAACTCATCGGAGGGGCTATGGTGTTGATGTAGAAGCCCTCCGTCGTCGATTCCCCCTCCGGCGGAGCACCGACGAAGGCTCCAAGATGGGATCTCACGGATACAGAAGGTTACGGTGGTGGAAATTGTTTTTCATTGGCTCCCTGGATGTTTTTGGGGTACGTAGGTATATATAGGAGGAAGAAGTATGCCGGTGGCCGCTCGAGGGGCCCAGGAGACAGGGGGGCACGCCCTCCTATCTCTTGGCCGCCTCGATTGCTTCTTGACTTGCACTCCAAGTCCTATGGATCACGTTCGTTCCAAAAATCATGCTCCCGAAGGTTTCATTCCGTTTGGACTCCGTTTGATATTCCTTTTCTTTGAAATACTGAAATAGGCAAAAAAAAACAGCAATACGAGCTGGGCCTCCGGTTAGTAGGTTAGTCCCAAAAATGATATAATGTGTAAAATAAAGCCCATAAACATCCAAAAGGGGTAATATAATAGCATGGAACAATCAAAAATTATAGATACGTTGGAGACGCATCAAGCATCGGCAAGCTTAATTCATGCTCGTCCTCGAGTAGGTAAATGATAAAAACAGAATTTTTGATGTGGAATGCTACCTAGCATAATTCTCAATGTAATTTTCTTTATTGTGGCATGAATGTTCAGATCCAAATGATTCAAAATAAAGGTTCATATTGACATAAGAAATAGTAATACTTCAAGCATACTAATCAAAGCAATCATGTCTTCTCAAAATAACATGGCTAAAGAAAGTTATCCCTACAAAATCATATAGTCTGGCTATTGCTCTATCTTCATCACACAAAGTATTTAATCATGCACAACCCCGATGACAAGCCAAGCAATTGTTTCATACTTTAGTAATCTCAAACTTTTTCAACTTTCACGCAATACATGAGCGTGAGCCATGGACATAGCATTATATGTGGAATAGAATGGTGGTTGTGGAGAAGACAAAAAGGAGAAGATAGTCTCACATTAACTAGGCGTATCAACGGGCTATGGAGATGCCCATTAATAGATATCAATGTGAGTGAGTAGGGATTGCCATGCAACGGATGCACTAGAGCTATAAATGTATGAAAGCTCAACAAAAGAAACTAAGTGGGTGTGCATCCAACTCGCTTGCTCACGAAGACCTAGGGCATTTTGAGGAAGCCCATCATTGGAATATACAAGCCAAGTTCTATAATGAAAAATTCCCACTAGTATATGAAAGTGATAATCAGAGGAGACTCTCTATCATGAAGATCATGGTGCTATTTTGAAGCACAAGTGTGGTAAAAGGATAGTAGCATTGTCCCTTCTCTCTTTTTCTCTCATTTTTTCCTTTTCTTTTTTTTCTTTCTTTTTCTTTCTTTTTTTCTTTGGCCTTTCTTTTTTTTCTTTTGGCCTTTCTTTTTTTCTTTTGGCCTTTCTCTTTTTTTCTTCTTTTTTTTTTGTAAAGTGCGAAGTCTCATCCCGACTTGTGGGGGAATCATAGTCTCAATCATCCTTTCCTCACTGGGACAATGCTCTAATAATGAAGATCATCACACTTTTATTTACTTACAACTCAAGAATTACAACTCAAAACTTAGAACAAGATATGACTCTATATGAATGCCTCCGGCGGTGTACCGGGATATGCAATGAATCAAGAGCGACATGTATGAAAATTATGAAGGTGGCCTTGCCACAAATACGATGTCAACTACATGATCATGCAAAGAGCAATATGACAATGATGATGCGTGTCATATAAACGGAACGATGGAAAGTTGCATGGCAATATATCTCAGAATGGCTATGGAAATGCCATAATAGGTAGGTATGGTGGCTGTTTTGAGGAAGGTATATGGTGGGTGTATGGTACCGGCGAAAGTTGCGTGGTACAAGAGAGGCTAGCAATGGTGGAAGGGTGAGAGTGCGTATAATCCATGGACTCAACATTAGTCAAAAGAACTCATATACTTATTGCAAAAATCTACAAGTCATCAAAAACAAAGTATTACGCACATGCTCCTAGGGGGATAGATTGGTAGGAAAATACCATCGCTCGTCCCCGACCGTCACTCATAAGGAAGACAATCAATGAATAAAATTGTGCTCCAACTTCATCACAAAGCGGTTCACCATACATGCATGCTACGGGAATCACAAACTTCAACACAAGCATTCTTTAAATTCATAATCACCCAACTAGCATGACTTTAATATCACTACCTCCATATCTCAAAACAATTATCAAGTATCAAATTGATCATAGCATCCAATTCACTTTCTATGATAGTTTTTATTATACGGATGCCTACCATTCTAGGACCAGTTTTATAACCATAGAAAATACCATGCTGTTCTAAGAGACTCTCAAAATAATATAAGTGAAGCATGAGAGATTAGCATTTTCTACAAAATTAAGCCACCGCCATGCTCTAAAAGATATAAGTGAAGCACTAGAGCAAAAACTATCTCGCTCAAAAGATATAAGTGAAGCACATAGAGTATTCTAATAAATTCTAATAAAGTAGGCTTCTCCCAAAAGGTGTGTACAGCAAGGATGATTGTGGTAAACTAAAAATCAATTAATAATATCATACACGACGCTCCAAGCAAAACACATATCATGTGGCGAATAAAAATATAGCTCCAAGTAAAGTTACCAATGAACGAAGACGAAAGAGGGGACGCCTTCCCGGGGCATCCCCAAGTTTAGGCTTTTGGCTATTCTTGAATATCTTGGGTGCCTTGGGCATCCCCAAGCTTAGGCTTTTGCCACTCCTTATTCCATAGTCCATCAAATCTTTACCCAAAACTTGAAAACTTCACAACAGAAAACTCAACAGGAAATCTCATAAGCTCCGTTAGTGAAAGAAACAAAACCACCACATAAGGTACTGTAATGAACTCATTCTTTATTTATATTGGTGTTAAACCTACTGTATTCCAAGTCCTCTATGGTTCATACCACTTAATACTAGCCATAGATGCATCAAAATAAGCAAAGAACACACGAAAAAAAGAATCTGTCAAAAACAGAACAGTCTGTAGCAATCTGTAACTAACGCAAACTTCTGAAACTCCAAAAATCCTACAAAAGTAGGAAGTCCTGGAAAATTTGTCTATTGATTAGAAGTAAAAAGAATTAATGCAAAAGCACGTTTTTGTGATTTAACAAAACTAATTTCGTGCGTGCAAAGTTTCTGTTTTTCAGCACAATCAAATTAACTATCGCCATAGGTTATCCTATAGGTTCTACTTGGCACAAACACTAATTAAAACATAAAAACACATATAAACAGAAGGTAGATGCAAAATTTATTACTAAACATAAACAAAAACAAAAAACACAAATAAAATTGGGTTGCCTCCCAACTAGCGCTATCGTTTAACGCCCCTAGCTAGGCATAAAAGCGAAAATAGATCTAAGTAGTGCCATCTTTGGCACTTAAATCCTCAATAGAGCACTTATAATCTTTAGGGGTTTCTCCATTTTTAGCAATGATTAAACCTTTAGGCAAAAATTCAAGAAATTTGTTTGTAGCAAAAGGTTCCTTAACGATAGAGAGACAATTGGGATGAACACTTACGGATTTGAGATCCGCGTCTCCCTTCCTAGAATATTCACCCTTATTTTTAGGAACATAAATAAATTTGGCAATTTTGGTAGGAGGTGACGCCGAACCTAAGTTGGTAATGATATCCTCAAGTTTACCGATTCTTGCAGAATCTAGATCTATTTTTTCATTAACTATCGGTTCTTTCTCTTTAAGATTTTTCAAAGTAACTCCAACCCTAGATCCGTATTGGGTAATCTGATTATGAATCTTTTTATCCAAATTTTCAATCAACTCAACAGTGGCAACTTTATTTTCAATAATTTCAAGCCGTTGCATCACATGTTCTAAAGTTAAAACAGTTCCATTAACAAAAAGAGGTGGTGGGCCAAACAAATCTAACATAGCATTATAAGCATCAAACGTATGGCTACTCAAGAAATCCCCTCTGGTAACGGTATCAAGAACGCATCTATTCCAAGGAGTAATGCCCACATAAAAATTGCGAAGAAGTACAGAAGTAGAAAGCTTCCTAGTAGATTTATTTTGAGCATTGCAAATTCTATGCCAAGCATCTTTTAAATTTTCTCCCTCCCTTTGCTTAAAATTGAGAATCTCATGTTCGGGATTAATAACAAGGATAGGAGGACTAGCCATAACGACAAGGTAGACGATCTAACACACGAGCAAACAAAAAAAGGCAAGCGAAAAAGAGAGGAGAAGATTGGGAAAGAGAGGGCAAATAAAACAACAAGGGTGAAGTGGGGGAGAGGAAAACGAGAGGCAAATGGCAAATAATCTAAATGCGAGGGAGATGAGTTTGTGATGGGTACTTGGTATGTCTTGACTTGAGCGAAGACCTCCCCGACAATGCCGCCAGAAATCCTTCTTGCTACGACTTGAGCTTGTGTTGGTTTTCCTTGAAGAGGAAAGAGTGATGCAGCAAAGTAGCGTAAGTATTTCCCTCAGTTTTTGAGAACCAAGGTATCAATCCAGTAGGAGGCTCCTCAAAAGTCCCACGCACCTATACAAACAAACAAAAAACTCGCAACCAACGCAATAAAGGGGTTGTCAATCCCTTCACGGCCACTTGCGAAAGTGAGATCTGATAGAGATAGTAAGATAAGATAAATATATTTTTGGTATTTTATAATATAGATGCAAAAAGTAAAGATGCAAATACAAGTAGATTGAAAGCTTATATGATAAAAGATAGACCCCGGGGCCATAGGTTTCACTAGTGGCTTCTCTCAAGATAGCATAGGTATTACGGTGGGTGAACAAATTACTGTCGAGCAATTGATAGAAAAGCGAATAATTATGAGATTATCTAGGCATGATCATGTATATAGGCATCACGTCCGCGACAAGTAGACTGACTCCTGCCTGCATCTACTACTATTACTCCACACATCGACCGCTATCTGGCATGCATCTAGAGTATTAAGTTCATAAGAATAGAGTAACGCATTAAGACAGATGACATGATGTAGAGGGATAAACTCAAGCAATATGATATAAACCCCATCTTTTTATCCTCGATGGCAACAATACAATACGTGCCTTGCAACCCTTTCTGTCACTGGGTAAGGACACCGCAAGATTGAACCCAAAGCTAAGCACTTCTCCCATGGCAAGAAAGATCAATCTAGTAGGCCAAACCAAACTGATAATTCGAAGAGACTTGCGAAGATAACTCAATCATACATAAAAGAATTCAGAGAAGATTCAAATATTTCTCATAGATAAACTTGATCATAAACCAACAATTCATCGGATCTCGACAAACACACCGCAAAAGAGTTTACATCGAATAGATCTCCACAAGAGAGGGGGAGAACATGGTATTGAGACCCAAAAAGAGAGAAGAAGCCATCTAGCTAATAACTATGGACCCGAAGGTCTGTGTTAAACTACTCACAACTCATCGGAGGGGCTATGGTGTTGATGTAGAAGCCATCCATGGTCAATTCCCCCTCCGGCGGAGCGCTGGCGAAGGCTCCAAGATGGCATCTCACGGATACAGAAGGTTACGGCAGTGGAAATTGTTTTTCGTTGGCTCCCTGGATGTTTTCGGGGTACGTAGGTATATATAGGAGGAAGAAGTACATCGGTGGCCGCTCGAGGGGGCCAGGAGACAGGGGGGCACGCCCAGGAGGGGTGGGCGCGTCCTCCTATCTCCTGGCCGCCTCGATTGCTTCTTGACTTGCACTCCTAGTCCTCTGGATCACGTTCGTTCCAAAAATCACGCTCCCGAAGGTTTCATTCCGTTTGGACTCCGTTTGATATTCCTTTTCTTCGAAATACTGAAATAGGCAAAAAAACAGCAATACGGGCTGGGCCTCCGGTTAGTAGGTTAGTCCAAAAAATGATATAAATGTGTAAATAAGCCCATAAACATCCAAAAGGGGTAATATAATAGCATGGAACAATAAAAAATTATAGACACATTGGAGACGTATCAATGCCCACGCAAAGAGGAGTACGAGGGTTCACTGGTTCGGCTGCGGTGTGAGGCTGCCGTCGCCGCAGAATAACAGGGGGTGTGGGTGAGTAGAGGGATGGCTGGCCAGCGGTGGGAGTAGTAGGGGGCGGTGAGGTCTCCGCGGCATTACAACCGGCCACGGGAGGCAGGAGCACGCGGCACGACCGGCGCTGGTTTGGGCGGCTGGAGCAAGAAGACCAGAGGTTGAAGAAGCACTACGACCGTTGGATGAATATCGTACGGTAACAAGAGCTAGAATCGTTCATATTGACTAAGGTGACAAAGCCCTCCGTCCCCATTAACTTGGTAGGCCCACAAGTCAGCCTCCCACTATGCCGGGTTCCAGCTAGCAGGGGGAGTATTCATTTTTTTGTGCGTAATAAAGAGGCACTTCCTTGTGTGCGAAGATAGCTGGTGGGTCCGACCTGTCAGCGGGGGGCATGTTTTTTTCACGAAATACAAAGACCCTTTCGGTGGGTCCCAGATGTCAGGTGGAGGAATCATTATTTTACGCGTAATAAGGAGGCATTTCCTTGTGTGCGGCCGTGGACCCAGCTGTCAGCCTCTCCACGCACAGTTTACTTCCGATGGTGTCATTCGTTGACCACATTGACCACGCCCTGCGGAGCGCATCCAAGGTGGTGGACGACGGCGAGGCTCCGGACAGCAACGAAACGGAGATGGGAAGACGTGGGAGTAGAGTCGCAAACGGAGAGGTGTACGAGGGTTAACTGGTTCTAGTGCGGTGTGGTTTAGTAGTCGGTGGAGAAGAACAGGAGGTGTGGAGGGGTGGAGGGACGACCTGGCCAACAGTGGAGTAGAGCTTAATAGCAAAGCGTGCTAAGCAGAGCTGCTAGCAGCAGGAGGCGGGAGCTGGTCCCGGCGGCGCTGGAGGAAGAAGACGAGAGATTGAAGATGGATGCCGGTCGTTTGATGTAAATCCAACGGCTAACATGTCAGAATCATTTGTTGACTAAATTGACAATGACTTGCGTTGGCTTCGACCTATTGGCCCACATTTCAGCCTCCAAAAATGTGGCACGTATTCAACCCATTTTTACAGAATTTACAGTCTTTTTTTTTGCGCGGTAGAATTTACAGTCAATTTGATCTTTTTTTTTGAATTACAGCCATTAGTTGGGCTGGGTGAACAAATAATGTAGCGTCCATGCAGCCCATTTATTTTATTTCCTAAAAAATTACAGGTCATTTGCACTTTCTCGAAATACACGATTTTGCTGGGCTGATTCTAATTATAATGTTGGGTTGGGCCAACAATGTTATCAAAAAATAAAAAGGGGCTGAGCATTTTGTTATAAATATGTTTATATAATAAGTGATATTATTACATTCGTCCTTAAATCTTACCAAGCTTTTGTACACAATCACTAGGATTTTCGTGCCAAAACAATCCAGGATTTTATTGTTAAGAAATTATTATTATAAGATAATAAGATGTGGGATATTGTTTTCTTACATATGTAAGTATCATTAAATATATGATGACAATAAAAATAATACATAATAACATATAAAATAATTTAAATATATATAATATAGTTAGAAGGGAAATATAAGTTGGACCTGGCGTTCCTATTCTTATATAGAAAAATAGAATAGACCTCTGTGTTTTCTTCAAAAAAATACATAAATTGGGTTGTCGATATTCAGGAAAAATAAAACCTCGGATGGGAGGTCCATAGGTCGGTCGATACATGATGGCCCTCAAAAAAATACAAACATGCCTATGGACCTCCCATCCGAGGTCGTGGGCTGCGCATGATAAAAATGAAAGCCTAGATGGGGCAGCCCAAAACCCAGTTGATACTTGCTGCCCCAGTGATAATAAATGATACCTGCCAGCTCCCTGGCTTTGTTGTGAATTTATCTCCTATAGTAACTATGTTGAAGCACCTAAAAAATGTAACTATGTTGACAAACCCGTGGGCCCCAATGTCAGTATAGCATTAGGAGGAAGTATTTTTTTGATGAGGCACTTGTTTGCGTACGGTCATAGACCTGGTGGGTCCCGACTGTCCGCCTCTCCACGTACATTCTTCTCCAGATTCCTCTCGTTTGTTCAGCATGTTCACAAAGGCAAACAGCGGCGTCGCGGCGAGCGCACAAAGGCGCAGGAGGGGATCCGAGCACCTGAGGAAGTGCCTTATTATTAACGAAACTACTGAACTAGCCTAGTGGCCAAGTGACACTACGCGACAGCTGTTCCGCCCGGGTTCGATTCCACCTGTGCAGGGAAAATATCTCCAAATTTTTTGCCTCTGCCTTTATTGACATGTGGGTCTCCATTGTCATCTATGCACACCACGTCCAACACTTGCCAAAACTTCGCCCCTCGTTTTCTCTGTGTTTCGCACACTCGACACTATGTGGGCATTTTGACTGTGCATCATATGAAGATGTGCTATGCATGAATGTTGATCAACATGATGTTAACTGGCTGGTAGTTCCATTTTCGACCATGAATAAAACTTCCAACATGATGTTAACCCTATTTGAAAAGGCCGTGCTAATATAAATGCTCTGCCTATGAAAGTTGCAGTTTCTTATCTGAAACTGAACTTGCAGTTTCTTATTTGAAACTGAAACTTGCAGTTTCTTCTCTGAGAGTCACATTGTCTGCACTTTTATACTCCTATGAAACTACATATTTTTAAGTGCTAAAAATAGATCTCTAGAATTCATAAAATACTTCATATGATCAATACTGCAAATCTGAAATTCAAAAGACATTCATATCTGAAAGTACTCTCAAAATACACAACACAAAACACAATTCACAACCTACAAATACTGACAACCCTAAGCTCCTCCTGACAATTCACAACCTTCCCGACTATTGGGCGGGCGGGGGGGGGGGGCAATCCCCTCCTATTCCTCGGCAGCAGACAACCGCCCCGTGAGACGATGTGAACGGCGAGGGAGAGGATGGCGGGGAAGCGTCGTCGGGCCAGCTGCTTTTCTCCTCTTGCAGTTGGGTTCAGTCGACAAAGACTCCACCGACTCGCTCTGGCAGGACACCCTCACAAACAGCACCCTGTAGATGCTCGATCCTTTAATCTCTGGTGGATGCTCCATCTGGGATCGATACTCCCACCACCGCTCCCTTACGATCGGATTCGGTGAATCTGTTTGCTCCATGGCCCAAAGGAGCAGCTCTATGTACTCCCGGGCGACTCCCTCCGGGAGTATCGCCGCCTTTTTGCTCTGTTGCAGATATTTGGCCATGGATGTCACCGTTGCTGCTAGTTGGTACTTGTTGTCAAACCAAGACTGTATCTCCAACAGCCTAGCTAGCTTCACAGGGTCGTCGTCTGCGATCCTCACGTATCAGTTGTACTCCTCCATCGATCTACTTATCCACAACACCTTCACTTACCGGCGGTGGTTTTTGAATGGAAGAGGAGAGGAGCAGCGCTGGTTTTGCATTAGAACGGGAGAGGAGCGATGCTGGTTTTGGACTGGAACAGGAGAGGACGGGCGATGGTTTTGAAATGGAAGAGGAGAGGAGCGGCGCTGGATTTAGATTGGAACAGGAGAGGAGCGGCGGTGGTTTAAGAGGAGAAGAGCAGAAGAGCGGCGTTGGTCTTGGAAGTATTTTTTTGTTGTTTTGCTTATTTTGGGTCAAAGTTTGACCACGTACTATATTTGACAAGCAAAATGTGAATGCATGTCACCAAAAATTGTATTGTTTGGTTCGTATCTGAATGTACTTTCAAATTATATTATTTTTGCAACGTATAACATATATTTTATGTGTGAAAATCATGGTCAATTATGACCCAGAATAAAAGGGAGACTAGTTAATGTGGGGTCGCTTTCTTAATTGAAGGGTAAATTGATTTTGATTTTGATCCAGTCACAGCATGCCGGACTCCCGTCCAATCCTAAATCGCTACCGCACGCTCCTCTCCCTCTTCTCCATTGTAAAACCACCTCCTCTCCTCTCCATCATCTCCATTCCAAAACCACCGTATCGCCTCTCCCTCTTCTGATCTTCTCCATTGCAAAACCACCTCCTCTCCTCTCCATCATCTCCATTCCAAAACCACCGTCTCGCCTCTCCCTCTTCTCTATTGCAAGACCACCGTCTCTCCTCCCATCTTCCAAAGCTAGCACCGGACCACTCAGAAAGACATCTATGGAGAGGATGCAACAACGAATCAGGCAGATCGCCAGCGGCGACCAGGCAAAGTTAGCCAGGTTGAAGGAGATCCTTACTTGGTTTTACAATGAGTGGGAGATTTCGAGGACGGTGTGGGCCATGTGGCAATGTATGCGAAAGAGCTAGACAACGGCGATGAGGGTGGCGAGGTACATGTACTCCTCGGCGGCAGTCACGCCGCAGTCTGATACGTCCATTTTGCATCATGCTTTTATATCAATATTTATTACATTATGGGCTGTTATTACACATTATATCTCAATACTTATGGCTATTCTCTCTTATTTTACAAGGTTTACCATGAAGAGGGGGAATGCCGGCAACTGGAATTCTGGCTGGAAAAGGAGCAAACGTTGAAAACCTATTCTGCACAACTCCAAAAGTCTGGAAACTCCACGAAACAACTTTTTGGATTTAATAAGAATTTATGAGCGAAAGAAATAGGCCAGGGGGCCCACACCCTGTCCAGGAGACAGGGGGCGCGCCCCCTGTAGGGCGCGGCCCCCTATCTCCTGGGCCCCCTGGTGGGCCTCCGGCGTCCATCTTCTGCTATATCATCACTTTTACCCTGGAAAAAATCGTGGGCAAGCTTATGGGACGAAACTCCGCCGCCACGAGGCGGAACCTTGGCGGAATCAATCTAGGGCTCTGGCGGAGCTGTTCTGCCGGGGACACTTCCCTCCGGGAGGGGGAAATCATCACCAACGTCATCACCAACGATTCTCTCATCGGGAGGGGGTCAATCTCCATCAACATCTTCACTAGCACCATCTCCTCTCAAAACCCTAGTTCATCTCTTGTATCCAATCTTGTATCAAAACCACAAATTGGTACCTGTGGGTTGCTAGTAGTGTTGATTACTCCTTGTAGTTGATGCTAATTGGTTTACTTGGTGGAAGATCATATGTTCAGATCCTTTATGCATATTATTACTCCTTTGATTATGAACATGAATATGCTTTGTGAGTAGTTACGTTTGTTCCTGAGGACATGGGTGAAGTCTTGCTATTAGTAGTCATGTGAATTTGGTATTCATTTGATATTTTGATGAGATGTATGTTGTCTTTCCTCTAGTGGTGTTATGTGAATGTCGACTACATGACACTTCACCATTATTTGGGCCTAGAGGAAGGCATGGGGAGGTAATAAGTAGATGATGGGTTGCTAGAGTGACAGAAGCTTAAACCCTAGTTTATGCGTTGCTTCATTAGGGGTTGATATGGACCCATATGTTTAATGCTGTGGTTAGGTTTACCTTAATACTCCTTTTTGTAGTTGCGGATGCTTGCAATAGGGGTTAATCATAAGTGGGATGCTTGTCCATGTTAGGGCAGTACCCAAGTGCCGGTCCACCCACATATCAAATTATCAAAGTACCGAACGCGAATCTTATGCACATGATGAAAACTAGCTTGACGATAATTCCCAGTGTGTCTTTGGGAGCTCCTTCTTCATTATTAGAATTTGTCCAGGCTTATCCTTTGCTACATAAAGGATTGGGCCACCTTGCTGCACTTTATTTACTTTATTTACCTTTTGCTCGTTACTATTTATCTTATCACAAAACTATCTATCACCTACTATTTCAGTGCTTGCAGAGAAAACCTTACTGAAAACCTCTAATCATTTCCTTCTGCTCCTCGTTGGGTTCGACACTCTTACTTATGGAAAGGACTACGATAGATCCCCTATACTTGTGGGTCATCACAGTCCTCCGAGTTCATCGAGTATCTCCTCTGGGCGATGGAGCAGACATATTCGTCCGAGGCGATAGTCAGGCGGAGGTGGTGGGCGTACAGGTCGAAGGTCGAGCACCCAGAGGATAACGAATCGATCGAGTATGGTGTGTCGTTCGTGAGAGTGCAGCCAGCCGGAGCCACATGAGTATTCATTCTCCCACCACAAGAGGAGGCCGGATGGCGCGACGTTGCTTCCACGCCGTTCTTCACGGTTCCCTCAACGCTCACCTTGTTTCAATGGCGGCGGTAGGTTTTAAGGTAAGCTTAGCACTAACCTAATCTTCCACCTTCTCATGCTTACAATCAGTGTGACAGCTAATGAAAATCATGATTACAATCAGTCTCCGAGTACTACGCCAATCACCCTAAAATAGCTCTGGACCTTTGGGTCAAAGTTGTGACACAGTGTACAAATAAAGAAAAATAGATTGGTGCTTCTTTCAGAAAAGAGTACTCCCTCGAAAACTGCCAATTTAAGCTACTAGTATTTGGTTAGAGGATTTGCTGCCGAGAAAGATCTGTCCACAGAGAGCGCCACACATCCCACTGGCGGTGGTGGATGCCAATGCATGCATGCAGCATGGTTGGTGTCAGTAATTTTTACTTGGCACACCTCGCACTCTGCATATATGCCGGTTCCATACGTACATTTGTGCAGTTCCACCAAAATGCAGCTGAATAACCCTATTTGCACAAATAATGAAAAAGTGTGATTACATTATAGTGGCACTAGTTGATGAAACACACAAAATAAATAGAAGAAAATATTGCGATAGTATCATAGTATGCCATGCTGCGAGGGCGAGATGGGCCCTGCGACGCCTCATACGGTACGCCTCATACTGGACATCGTCCCAAGTCTCGCAGATACACCTTCTGCCAGTGATGAACATCAGTGTATAGCGCTAGTACAAGGAGGTGCCTTGAGACATTCAAATCTCTATTTTTGTACAGATCAACTAAAATTAAGCACCCCAGTTTGCAGAAACACTTAAACATTAACAATGGGACTAGTTGATGAAACATACATTAACTAAGAGAAGCACTTTCTTTATCTACATTGGAAATGAAATGATAGAGAGGACACTCGCTCTATTTTAACTTTATTATTACTTCATTTTATCAGTGACACTAGGGTCGAGCAGGTGGCAAACAAGGTGTACTGTGCGTCGCAAGGATGGAGGCTGAGGGTGCTTAGTCTGGGATGCTGAAGCTAGCTCTTTCAGTCACCAACATGGATGATTCAATTCATGGGACCTTTTGGTGCAGTTCACCTAAAATGAAGCAATGTCCCATGATCTAGCAACTTCTTCTTCAATTTTTTTAAGAGAAGGGCTCCAGCCCCGGTTCCATTTCCATCAGAAAACGAAACCCACAGAGCTTCTTCTTCATTAGTTGCAATAAAATTGAGCAACATCAAGGTTGGTTGTGAAGCTCCTGGAATGCTCAACTATAATTTGGATATCATTTGTGTAGTTCAACTAAGATCGAGCGTGAAATGTATATCTCTGTTTGCACAAAAAAGGTGGAAGGGAGGGTGACTAACAAGTGATGAAACATGCATCAAATGAAAAGAAGCATGTTCCTTATCTGAATGGCAATCCTATAAGGACAGTAGCAACTTCTAAAGCAGTGGCATTGCTAGATATTAGTGTGGGCATTAGGATTAACTATGACAACCGTTAAATACGACATTACTTTGGGCATGAGAGAGTAGGCGGACCAGGACAGTTGCATTTCTAACAAAAAGAACCAACTTATCTTAATGGGGAATTTAACAGGACATGTAAAATAGTGCCATTGATTCATATTACTGGAGGTGTTACATTGAAAACAACATTGGTTTAACGTGTCCTTACTTTTAACAGTGCGACTGCTACATTTTACCAGTGGCATTACATAAGAGTGGCTCGGGGCAACAAACATCAAAACAGGATATCTGGGTTGGTCCCATTTTTGTTCGGTATAGCCACCTTATACTGTGTGAGGCTAGCAAATCTAGTGTTGAACTTACTCTGTTGACTTGTCCCCCAGTCCCCACTTTCTTTCCTTTTTCAACCAATAGATCGGGTTTATATTGAGTTTGTACTGCGTTTCCCTTTATTTCCCTATTAGACCTAGAGACCAGTTGGATAGCCAGTCTCTGCTACTTTTCGCCCCCATTATTTCCTCTTTCGACCAAGTCCTAGATTCAGGTAACAAATCCTCCCCCACCCCTGATACGTCCATTTTGCATCATGCTTTTATATCAATATTTATTGCATTATGGGCTGTTATTCCATGTTATGTCACAATACTTATGGCTATTCTCTCTTATTTTACAAGGTTTACATGAAGAGGGAGAATGCCGGCAGCTGGAATTCTGGGCTGGAAAAGGAGCAAATATTGAAGGCCTATTCTGCGCAACTCCAAAAGTCCTGAAACTCCAGGGAATATCTTAAAATAAAAAAAAATCGTCGCCAAAGATGAAGGCCAGGGGGCCCACACCCTGCTCACGAGGGTGGGGGCGCCCCCTGGGCACGCCCTCTTACCTCATGGGCCCCCTGGTGGCTCTCCGACGCCCATCTTCTCCTATATGAAGTCTTTCGATGAGAAAAAAATAGAAGGCAACCTTTCGGGATGAGACTCCGCCGCCACGAAGCGGAACCTTGGCGGAACCAATCTAGGGCTCCGGCAGAGCTGTTCTGCCGGGGACACTTCCCTCCGGGAGGGGGAAATCATCACCATCGTCATCACCAACACTCCTCTCATCAGAAGAGGGCAATCTCCATCAACATCTTCACCAGCACCATCTCATCTCCAAACCCTAGTTCATCTCTTGTATCCAATTCTTGTCTCGAAGTCCGGGATTGGTGCTAGTAGGTTGCTAGTAGTGTTGATTACTCCTTGTAGTTGATGCTAGTTGGTTTATTTGGTGGAAGATCATATGTTCAGATCCTTTATGCACATTATTACCCCTCTGATTATGAACATGAATATGCTTTGTGAGTAGTTACGTTTGTTCCTGAGGACAAGGGAGAAGTCTTGCTATCAGTAGTCATGTGAATTTGGTATTCGTTCGATATTTTGATAAGATGTATGTTGTCTAGCCTCTAGTGGTGTTATGTGAACGTTGACTACATAATACTTCACCATTATTTGGGTCTAGAGGAAGGCATTGGGAAGTAATAAGTAGATGATGGGTTGCTAGAGTGACAGAAGCTTAAACCCTAGTTTATGCGTTGCCTCGTAAGGGGCTGATTTGGATCCATATGTTTCATGCTTTGGTTAGGTTTACCTTAATACTTTTGTTGTAGTTGCGGATGCTTGCAATAGAGGTTAATCATAAGTGGGATTCTTGGTCAAGTAAGAACAGCACCCAAGCACCGTTCCACCCACATATCAAATTATCAAAGTACCGAACGCGAATCATATGAGCATGATGAAAACTAGCTTGACGATATTCCCATGTGTCCTCGGGAGCGCTTTTCCTATTATAAGAGTTTGTCCAGGCTTGTCCTTTGCTACTAAAAGGATTGGTCCACCTTGCTGCACTTTATTTACTTTTGTTACTTGTTGCTCGTTACAATTCATCTTATCACAAAACCATCTGTTACCACTTATTTCAGTACTTGCAGAGAATACCTTGCTGAAAACCGCTTATCATTTCCTTCTGCTCCTCGTTGGGGTCGACACTCTTACTTATCGAAAGGACTACGATAGATCTCCTATACTTGTGGGTCATCAAGAATCTTTTCTGGCGCCATTGCCGGGGAGTGAAGCGCCTTTGGTAGGTGGAATTTGGTAAGGAAAAATTTATATAGTGTGCTGAAATTTTCTGTCACTTGTTACTATGGAAAGTAATTGTCTAAGGGGCTTGTTCGGGGTATCTTCACCCCATCTATTAGAGCAAAGAGTTGCTCCTCAACCTACTGAACCTACTAAACGTATTGAAAATGAAACTCCTTTTGAAATTCCTTCGAGTTTGATGGAAAAACTGCTAGCTAACACTTTTACAGGAGATGGAACAAAGCATCCTGATGAACATCTACGCTATGTGGGTGATGTTTGTGGACTATTTAAGCTTGCAGGTATACCCGATGATGTTGTTAAGAAGAAGGCCTTCCCTTTATCTTTGAAGGGAGACGCATTGACATGATACATGCTATGTGATGATATGAGATCATGGAACTATAAAAGATTGAAATTGGAATTTCATCAAAAGTATTACCCTATGCATCTTGTTCATCGTGATCGCAATTATATATATAATTTTTGGCCTCGCGAAGGAGAAAGCATCTCTCAAGCTTGGGGGAGGCTTAAATCAATGTTATATTCATGCCCCAATCATGAGCTCTCAAGAGAAGTAATTATGCAAAGTTTTTATGCTCGGCTTTCTGATAACAATCGCACCATGCTCGATACTTCTTGTGCTGGCTCTTTTATGATGAAGACTATTGAATTTAGATGGAATTTATTGGATAGAATTAAACGCAACTCTGAAGATTGGGACCTCGACGAAGGTAAGGAGTCAGGTATGACACCTAAGTTTGATTGTGTTAAATCTTTTATGGATACCGATATTTTCTGTAAGTTTAGCACTAAATATGGACTTGACTCTGAGATAGTAGCTTCTTTCTGTGAATCTTTTGCTACTTATGTTGATCTCCCCAAGGAGAAGTGGTTTAAATATCATCCTCCCATAGAAGTAAAAGTAGTTGCACCTATTAAAGTTGAAGAAAAGATTGTCACTTATAATGATCCTATTGTTCCCACTTCTTATGTTGAGAAACCTAAAGCTTCAACTGTTGTTCGTAAAAGCAATATTAGAACTTATACACCTCCTGAGCAAGTCAAAGTAGAACCCAATATTGCTATTGTTAAAGATCTCTTGTCTGATAATATTGATGGGATGTTATTCAATTCTGCGGTGAACTGCTAGAATTGCTAAACCCTGTGCTAGAGATAAACATAGACCTGTGGTAGGTGTGCCTGTTATTTCTGTTAAAATAGGAGATCATTGTTATCATGTCTTGTGTGATATGGGTGCTAGTGCTAGTGTAATACCCATTGACTTATACAAAGAAATTATGCATGAAATTGCACCTGCTGAGTTAGAAGATATTGATGTTACAATTAAACTTGCCAATAGAGATACTATATCTGCAATGGGAATTGTTAGAGATGTTGAAGTCTTGTGTGGAAACAACAAATATCTCGATGATTTTCTTGTTCTTGGTTCTCCACAAGATAGCTTTTGTCCCATTATATTTGGTAGACCCTTCTTGAATACTGTTAATGCTAAGATAGACTGCGAAAAGAATGTTGTTACTGTTGGCTTGGATGATATGGTTCATGAGTTTAATTTCTCTAAATTTAGTAAACAACATCGTGAAGAAGAACTGCCTAGTAAGGATGAAATTATTGGTCTTGCTTCTATTGCCGTACCTCCTAGTGATCCTTTAGAACACTATTTGCTAGACCATGAAAATGATATGTTCATGAATGAAAGAAGGGAAATAGATGAAGTATTCTTTAAACAGGAACCTATTCTGCAACACAATTTGCCTGTTGAAATCCTAGGGGATCCTCCTCCACCCAAGGGTGATCCCGTGTTTGAGCTTAAACCGTTGCCTGATAATCTTAAATATGCTTATCTTGATGAAAAGAAAATATATCCTGTCATTATTAGCGCTAACCTTTCAGAGCATGGAGAAGAAAGATTATTGAAAACTCTGAAGAAGCACCATGCCGCTATTGGATATACTCTGGATGATCTTAAGGGCATCAGTCCCACTCTATGTCAACATAAAATAAATTTGGAAGCGGATGCCAAACCAGTTTGTGATCCTCAACGATGTTTGAATCCTAAAATGAAAGAAGTGGTAAGAAAAGAAATACTCAAGCTTCTGGAGGCAGGTATAATTTATCCCGTTGCTGATAGTCAGTGGGTAAGTCCTGTCCATTGTGTCCCTAAGAAGGGAGGTATTACCGTTGTCCCTAATGATTAAGATGAATTGATTCCGCAAAGAATTATCACAGGTTATAGGATGGTAATTGATTTCCGCAAATTAAATAAGGCTACTAAGAAAGATCATTACCCCTTACCTTTTATTGATCAAATGCTAGAAAGATTATGCAAACATACACATTATTGCTTTCTAGATGGTTATTCTGGTTTTTCTCAAATACCTGTGTCGGCTAAAGATCTATCAAAGACTAATTTTACATGCCCTTTTGGTACTTTTGCTTATAGACGTATGCCTTTTGGTTTATGTAATGCACCTGCTACCTTTCAAAGATGCATGATGGCTATATCCTCTGACTTTTGCGAAAAGATTTGTGAGGTTTTCATGGACGACTTTTTCGTCTATGGTTCCTCTTATGATGATTGTTTGAGCAATCTTGATCGAGTTTTGCAGAGATGTGAAGAAACTAATCTTGTCTTGAATTGGGAAAAGTGTCACTTTATGGTTAATGAAGGTATTGTCTTGGGGCAGAAAGTTTCTGAAAGAGGTATTGAAGTTGATAAAGCAAAGGTTGATGCTATTGAAAAGATGCCATGTCCCAAGGAGATCAAAGGTATAAGAAGTTTCCTTGGTCATGCTGGATTCTATAGGAGGTTCATTAAGGACTTCTCAAAAATCTCTCGGCCTCTGACTAATTTACTACAAAAGGATGTACCATTTGTCTTTGATGATGATTGTGTAGAAGCATTTGAAATACTTAAGAAAGCATTAGTCTCTGCACCTGTTGTTCAGCCACCTGATTGGAATTTACCCTTTGAAATTATGTGTGATGCTAGTGATTATGCTGTAGGTGCTGTTCTAGGGCAAAGAGTTGATAAGAAATTAAATGTTATCCATTATGCTAGTAAGACTCTAGACAATGCTCAAAGAAATTATGATACTACCGAAAAGGAACTTTTAGCAGTTGTATTTGCTTGTGATAAATTCAGACCCTATATTGTTGATTCTAAAGTAACTATTCACACAGATCATGCTGCTATTAAATATCTTATGGAAAAGAAAGATGCAAAACCTAGACTTATTAGATGGTTTCTCTTGCTACAAGAATTTGATTTGCATATTGTTGATAGAAAAGGAGCTGAGTACCCCGTTGCAGATAACTTATCTAGGTTAGAGAATGTTCTTGATGACCCACTACCTATTGATGATAGCTTTCCTGATGAACAATTAAATGTCATAAGCACTTCTCGTAGCACTACATGGTATGCTGATTATGCTAATTATATTGTTGCTAAATTTATACCACCTAGCTTCACATACCAGCAAAATAAAAAGCTTTTCTATGATTTGCGACATTTCTTTTGGGATGACCCACATCTTTATAAAGAAGGAGTAGATGGTGTTATTAGACGTTGTGTACCTGAGCATGAACAGGAACAGATCCTACGCAAGTGTCACTCCGAAGCTTATGGAGGACACCACGCTGGAGATAGGACTGCACATAAGGTATTGCAATCCGGTTTTTATTTGCCTACTCTCTTCAAGGATGCCCGTAAGTTTGTTTTGTCTTGCAATGAATGTCAAAGAATTGGTAATATTAGTAGACGTCAAGAAATGCCTATGAATTATTCACTTGTTATTGAACCATTTGATGTTTGGGGCTTTGATTATATGGGACCTTTTCCTGCCTCTAATGGATATACACATATTTTAGTTGCTGTTGATTACGTTACTAAGTGGGTAGAAGCTATTCCAACTAGTAGTGCTGATCATAACACCTCTATCAAAATGCTTAAGGAAGTTATTTTTCCGAGGTTTGGAGTCCCTAGATATTTAATGACTGATGGTGGTTCACACTTTATTCATGGTGCTTTCCGTAAAATGCTTGCTAAATATGACATTAATCATAGAGTTGCATCTCCTTATCACCCGCAGTCTAGTGGTCAAGTAGAATTGAGCAATAGAGAGCTCAAATTAATTTTGCAAAAGACTGTCAATAGGTCTAGAAAGAATTGGTCCAAGAAACTGGATGACGCATTATGGCCCTATAGAACTGCATATAAAAATCCTATGGGTATGTCTCCGTATAAAATGGTTTGCAGAAAAGCATGTCACTTACCTCTCGAACTAGAACATAAGGCATACTAGGCTATTAAAGAGCTCAACTATGATTTCAAACTTGCCGGTGAGAAGAGGTTATTTGATATTAGCTCACTTGATGAATGGAGAACCCAAGCTTATGAAAATGCCAAGTTGTTTAAAGAAAAAGTTAAAAGATGGCATGACAAAAGTATACAAAAGCGTGAGTTTAATGTAGGTGATTATGTGTTGCTATACAACTCTCGTTTAAGATTTTTTGCAGGAAAACTTCTCTCTAAATGGGAAGGTCCCTACGTTATCGAGGAGGTCTATCGTTTTGGTGCCATAAAAATCAACAACTTCGCAGGCACAAATCCGAAGGTGGTAAACGGTCAAAGGATCAAACACTATATCTCACGTAATCCTATAAATGTTGAAACCAATATTATTGAAACCGTAACCCCGGAGGAATACATAAGGGACACTTTCCAGCTCATTCCAGACTCCAAAAAGGAATAGGTATGTGGTACGGTAAGTAAACCGACTCCAAAACAATTTTTAAGGCAATATTTCTCCGTTTTGGAATATTTAGAAAAATAGAAAAATAAGTAGCAGTCCGGGGAGGACACGAGGCCTCCACGAGGGTGGAGGGCGTGCCCTACCCCCCTGGGCGCGCCCCCCTACCTCGTGAGCACCTCGTGTGCCCTCCGGACTCCGTTTTCTTGCACGATACATATTTTTGTCGGTAAAAATTCATTATATATACTCCCGAAGGTTTTGAATCTCGTATCACGCAAATCTCCTCTATTTTTGTTTTGAGCTGTTGCTGCTGCAGATTAGAGCAAGATGTCTTCTCAAGAGTCAGTCGGGGAGAGTCGGGTATCTAACCCGACACCGTAACCAAGGGCAAACAGTGACGCTGACCACTTTGGGTCAGCAACGGAGGAAGAGATGGAGGCTGACCTGATGAGAGTAGATGCCATGGAAGATCAAGAAGTCACCTCTCGCCTCCGAACTGGGTTTACGATGGGGGAACTACAGAGCTCAGCTATTCCAAACTCGGTTATCCCTTCCAATGTTAGATTTCTTTCCTATGAAAATATGAGGAGGAGTGTCTCTTGTTCTCCCGCAGCTATGCAACACCCTTGGGTGCAAGGAGCTTTAGCCGTTACAGGAAAGCTTCACAAGGAAATAATGGACCTCAAACAGCAAGCCAATAAGCTCGAAGAGGAGAACCGTATCTTGAGGGGAATCATCGCCAAGAATATTACACCAACAACAAAGAAGGAGACATAATCACCTGGGTATGGGCACTCCCCTTGGCAACTGCCAAGCTTGGGGGAGGTGCCCTGGTATCGTATCACCATCACAACTCCTATCTTTACCCTTTTTCTTAGTTTCATCCTTTTAGTAGTATCTTGATTTAATAGAATAAAGTTATGGCATGATCTAGTTTTGAGTTTTGCTTTATGATCCTTCTTTGTATTCGAGTCCGTGAGCTATATAATAAAGATTAGTGTTGAGTCAAGGGCTTAATTATTTTGCCATGATCTTGGGTGATTAGAAGAAAAAAAATAAAAAGAATCAAAGAGTTCATATTGATCTTAGTGAAAATAATGACTTCATATAGAAAGAGTATGATGATTAAAAGTTGTTGGGAGTTGGCAAATATAGCTTTGGTCATCATTGCAATTAATAGGAAGTAATAAGGAAAGAGAGGTTTCACATATAGATATATTATCATTGACATCTTTTATGATTGGGAGCACTCATTAAAATATGACATGTTAAAGAGTTGAGGTTGGACAAGGAAGACAACATAATGAGTTATGTTTTCTTACATCTGAGATAAAGTATGTTGTCATGGATCCTCTAACGTGTTGAGCTTGCCTTTCCCCCTCATGCTAGCCAAATTCTCAGCACCAAGTAGAAATACTACTTGTGCTTCCAAATACCCTTAAACCAGTTTTGCCATGAGAGTCCACCATACCTACCTATGGATTGAGTAAGATCCTTCAAGTAAGTTGTCATTGGTGCAAGCAATAAAAATTGCTCTCTAAATATGCATGACTTATTAGTTCGGAGAAAATAAACTTTGTACGAACTTGTTGTGGACGCAATAAAAGCGACAGACTTCATAATAAAGGTCCACATACAAGGGGCAATATAAAGTGACGTTCTTTTGCATTAAGATTTTGTGCATCAACCCTAAACGCGCATGACAACCTCTGATTCCCTCTGCGAAGGGCCTATCTTTTATTATTATCCTCTACCTTATGCAAGAGTCACGGTGATCTTCACCTTTCCCTTTTTATTTTATCCATTGGCAAGCTCAGCATGTTGGAAAGAACATGATATATATATCTAATTGGATGTAGGGGAGCATGAATTATTATTGTTGACATTACCTTTGAGGTAAAAGGTTGTGGGGCAAAACTATAAGCCCCTATCTTTCTCTGTGTCCGATTAAAACTCCGTAACCACAAGTATTGCGTGAGTGTTAGCAATTATGAAGGACTAAGTGATAGTTGAGTATGTGGACTTGCTTTTAAGCTCTAACATAGACTCTTTCCGATGTTATGATAAATTGCAATTGCTTCAATGACTGAGATTATAATTGTTGGTGCTCAATAAAGTTTCTGATTCATACTTTGGCTTTTTGAAAAGATCATCACTTGAACATGAGTAATCATATGACAAAATCTATTTATGTTGCTGTTATGGAAATAATCATGATGCCTTCATGTTCGTATTTTACTTTTATCGACGCCTCTACCTCTAAACATGAGGACATATTTATTGTTATCGGCTTTTCGCTTGAGGACAAGCGAGGTCTAAGCTTGGGGGAGTTGATACGTCCATTTTGCATCATGCTTTTATATCAATATTTATTGCATTATGGGCTGTTATTCCACGTTATGTCACAATACTTATGGCTATTCTCTCTTATTTTACAAGGTTTACATGAAGAGGGAGAATGCCGGCAGCTGGAATTCTGGGCTGGAAAAGGAGCAAATATTGAAGGCCTATTTAGCGCAACTCCAAAAGTCCCGAAACTCCATGGAATATCTTAAAATAAATAAAGAAAAATCATCGCCAAAGATGAAGGCCAGGGGGCCCACACCCTGCTCATGAGGGTGGGGGGGGGCGCCCCCCTGGGCGTGCCCCCCTACCTCGTGGGCCCCCTGGTGGCTCTCCGACGCCCATCTTCTCCTATATGAAGTCTTTCGATGAGAAAAAAATAGAAGGCAACCTTTCGGGACGAGATTCTGCCGCCACGAGGCGGAACCTTGGCGGAACCAATCTAGGGCTCCGGCAGAGCTGTTCTGCCGGGGACAATTCCCTCCGGGAGGGGGAAATCATCACCATCGTCATCACCAACGCTCCTCTCATCGGGAGAGGACAATCTCCATCAACATCCTCACTAGCACCATCTCATCTCCAAACCCTAGTTCATCTCTTGTATCCAATTCTTGTCTCCAAGTCCGAGATTGGTGCTAGTAGGTTGCTAGTAGTGTTGATTACTCCTTGTAGTTGATGCTAGTTGGTTTATTTGGTGGAAGATCATATGTTCAGATCCTTTATGCACATTATTACCCCTCTGATTATGAACATGAATATGCTTTGTGAGTAGTTACGTTTGTTCCTGAGGACAAGGGAGAAGTCTTGCTATCAGTAGTCATGTGAATTTGGTATTCGTTCGATATTTGATAAGATGTATGTTGTCTAGCCTCTAGTGGTGTTATGAGAACGTCGACTACATAACACTTCACCATTATTTGGGCCTAGAGGAAGGCATTGGGAAGTAATAAGTAGATGATGGGTTGCTAGAGTGACAGAAGCTTAAACCCTAGTTTATGCGTTGCTTCATAAGGGGCTGATTTGGATCCATATGTTTCATGCTATGGTTAGGTTTACCTTAATACTTTTGTTGTAGTTGCGGATGCTTGCAATAGAGGTTAATCATTAAGTGGGATGCTTTTTCAAGTAAGAACAGCACCCAAGCACCGGTCCACCCACATATCAAATTATCAAAGTACCGAACGCGAATCATATGAGCATGATGAAAACTAGCTTGACGATATTCCCATGTGTCCTCGGGAGCGCTTTTCCTATTATAAGAGTTTGTCCAGGCTTGTCCTTTGCTACTAAAAGGATTGGGCCACCTTGCTGCACTTTATTTACTTTTTTTACTTATTGCTCGTTACAATTCATCTTATCACAAAACCATCTGTTACCACTTATTTCAGTACTTGCAGAGAATACCTTGCTGAAAACCGCTTATCATTTCCTTCTGCTCCTCGTTGGGTTTGACACTCTTACTTATCGAAAGGAATACGATAGATCCCCTATACTTGTGGGTCATCAACCCCCCACCCCCTTTCTTCCTTGTTTGAACCAAGTAGTACTAGATTTGAGTGCACGAACTAGTTTTACCTCTTAAACAAAAAAAATTAGGTGGTTTTCGAATAGCCGATCAATCCTATCTACGAGGGGGCCTGAGAAATAGTAAAAGATACAAATGAAGCAACGTCAGGAGCTCGGGAAGTAGAGCAAGGCCAGTTTCGAAGGAAGTTATACCTGATGGTCGCCGGGATGTCGCTAGGTGGGCGGCGGGAGGCCGGATCTGCCCACACTATGGCAGCGAGGAAGAAGGGGTCGGAGGCCCTCCCTTGCCGGTGGTGCTTGGGAGAGAACGGCAAGGCAGGCTGATCGGGATGCGCCAGCAGTGGGTAAGAGCCGTTGGTGAGGACGACAGCGTGAAGTTTGCACCTTCTCACCTTCCCCGACGGAGAGGATCCGGCTGGATCTGTGACCAGCGATGAGTAGAGAGAGAGAGAGAGAGAGAGAGAGAGAGAGAGAGAATGGCCACCGCTACCATGTTTAGATCTGGAGAGGCCGAGACAGTGTGAAGAGAGCAACACTAGCAAGCAAGCCTGGAGGCTCTTGCCTATATAGTGGAGTAGTACTAGTTTTCTTTTGTCTACCGGAGCCAGCTTAACCTCGTCAATGACTGTCGAAAAGTCTTCATGCACGTGGCCCGGAGGCGCAGTTGTCGTCATTTTGATCTGAAGTGCCGGATTATAACATATAACACGAAAAAATGCCACATGACAAGAAATCATAACCTCACTGCCCAAAGGAGACAACATGAATCCCGACGGACAAACTAGACGAGGAACAAAGCTCAAATTAAAGATAAACTCGTAGGAAAGGGGTCCGTCGATAGATGTCCTAATTAACATAGCCGGCTTGACCTAGATGGCAGCCGAGTAGTCTTCGTGCATGTGCCCCCAATGACTAGGCCAACTCAGTTGTCGCTGTTTAACGCTCGCAGTGATCCGAAGCACATGACACCTAATTTTGCAAGATGATAAGAAACCTTTTTTAGATTTCTCACCGCAACTACAACCATGTACAACACAGCCTGCACGATATGTAGACGATAGCCAATCCAGGCGTGTCTGCTGGAGTCTGGTCACATGCATGGACGAACTGATCTTCCGTGTCTTGCAGGGATCATCCAGGCACCAACGTAGTACAACACTTCTCTAGTGCTATCGCTCGTCTCCCTCTTCTATTAAGTCACCTGACTTGTGGGGCCGGGGAGTGTGCTTATGGTCGGTTCTCAATTGCGGTCCCACATGTGTGTGCAAACGCAATATGACGCGCGTCCCCTTCGGAGAGCAGCGTGCCAGACCGACCAACCGTCTGGGGTGCGACGCGAACACGACGGGCGTACTGTATACTCCGTACATGTGTACCGCCGTTTTCTAGAGGCTTTGCTCCATGGCGCAATCCATGGATACAAAATTAGTATACTGTACTATTTAAAAGTCGAGGGCGGGGCTTTTCCTGCGCGGTAGGTGGGGCAGTTCCGCCTAGTCGGTTCGATAGAGACGTGAGAAGATTAGGGAGTAGGCTGCTACAAACGTAGGGCTATGTGATTTGACAGTGAGTTACTGCTGGACTGGTGGGGCCACCTGATTTGACTTGCCATTATCATTTTAACTGCGGCTCTACGACCGGTGTGAGTCTCCCGATTCCTGACCTCCTCCATACAGGTGCCTCTCCCAATGCTCCACCATGTAGTAGAGGCTGGCTCTTGCATGAGAGCCCACTTCTCCACTTTTTCCTTGCCTCTCTTTCCTCCACATATGCAAAATGCCATGTAAAGCGCACTATTGTACTTAGGTTGGTCGTAATGGAGAGTATCATATACTAGTATCATGCATATGATACTTTTGTATGATACTACATCCGTAATGCATAGTATCATGTGTTGGTATCATAGGATAGTTTATTTATTGTCATGCATGACACATAGTAGCACATCATTTAATATGATACAGTATCATATTATGATACTCAACTCTCTCTTTTCTTCATTAATTCGATGTCACCTCATCAAGATTGCATAGTTGGCATGCATGATACTACCTATGATACTCCTATTACAAGCAGCCTTACTTGCTCCTATAGGTGCTAAGCTTTCCACATAGGCATAAAGTCTGATGTGGCAAGTTAATCAAGAAGAGAGAGACTAGTTTGGTGATCCAAGGAAGAAACGGTGCTAAGCGCGTGTACCAAGGTGAAAAGACAATTTTGAGCCTATAGTTAATTAAATGAAGCAAACTTAGCAACAAAAAACTAATAAGCACACCATTTCATTGGAAGAGGTCACTCCTTGGCAAATGCAATAAATACTAGTACTCCCTGTGCCCCATAATATAAGAACATTTTTGGCACTACACTAGTGTAAAAAACGTTCTTATATTATGGGATGGAGGGAGTACGAAGAAAGAGATAGAGAGAAGTAAAAAAAATACACTTATAGCCAACCTTATAGCTAACCTTGTTGTAGTATGAGTGACTAAGTGATGACTATGTATGACATGCCAACATCAGATAGCCTAACACACCGTGTTAAATCTCCAAGGGCGCGACCGCGCGAGCGACGCGACGGTCGTGGTAGGCGCGACCATGATACGGGCTATTGGCAGCCCTTGGATCTGAGATCAAACGGTCGCATGCTAAGTGCTGAAAATTTGCAGAATAACCCTCCAGGATAGGATATTCACCGATAGGTCTAGAATCACGCCATGCAACCGTTCGATCTCAGATCCAAGGGCTCTCGGAAGCCTGTATCATGGGAGAATGGAAAGCCACTACCCTGCCATTCGTACGCTGGCAGTTCGCTCCTACTCGTCCCCGCACGTCCTTTAATACTACGACGGTTCGCTCCTAGTCGTCATGTCCTTTTACATTACGACAGTTCCACTAATCCTAACCCTCCTCCAAAATCCATGGCGTCACAAATCTCCATGATCGGCGGTGAGTACAAGGTTAGAACCATCACCGGCGATGAGTTCGACGTCATCTACAACTGTTCTTCCGCGACGGTGAAAGGATGCCTTTCTCGCTTCAGACGCATGTTCGAAAACTCAAATGATGAGTGGGTCGCTGGGCTAGATGTTGAGTACACACAGTCCTGGGACGAGAGAAGTATCTAAAGGATGAAGAGAGGAAGAAGCCCGTCGTGATCCAGGTTTGCATGCATGACTTATGCTTGGTCTACCACATATGCCATGCCGACAATGAATGCCTAGATTTTAAGGACTTCCTCGAGAGCAACCTAGTCAAATTCGTTACTGTAGACTTTAGGAACGACAAAGAAGTCCTGGGTTGGATAGGCCTCATTGTAGGCAACCCCTTCGACCTCCAGAAGAATCGGCTGGTGTCCTCTCGTCAGCCTTCAATGCTGACTCTAGCAGTAGCCATGGTTCATCCTTCGTACGGTAAACTGGAGAAACCTCCATACATATTTCATTGTTATGCATGGCAGCAGAATGTACTAGATATAGACCACATCCATTACGCTGCAATGGATGGCTACCTTTGTTTCAATATCTACAAGGGTTGGATGAAGAGCAAGAGCCAAGTGTGCGGTTCAAGCAAAGAAGTATCGGCCAAGAGGAAGAGGGACAAGGACGAAGTCGAGGACGTGGACGAGGACTCTGAGTAAGGTGGCAGTGTCGTTGCTCATGGTGGTTCTACTGCAGTGTCTATCAGAATAGTTGCAAAGTTTAATTTCAGGTGTGCTTAATTTAATTTGAGGGGTGTGTTGTGTTGAGCCCCCAGTAGAACTATGTTATGTTTCTTCTCGTTACTTTAACTCTTCAGTACGTACATACTAGTATTTCTTACATTTCATCTTTTAGTTGGTACAGTACTACCACTCGTTTCTTCACATTATATATGTACAATATATATGGCCAACATCATATAGCCAGCAGTTTAGTTGTCAAAGAATTTCAGGGTGCTTACCTTTGTCAAAGAATTCCATGATGCTTAGTTTTATTTGAGGGGTGGGTTTTGCTGGACACCATTATTGTGACTAGCCTTTTTAATAGTACTATATGCATAATTTGGCGACGAGCGCTCTCTATATGTACCGCCTTTTTTTAATTTCAAGTTTTGCCCCATGGCGCAATCCATCGATACTACTACTGTACAAAAGTATACATTTTTTAAAAGGCTAGAGGGCGGGGCAGTCTAGCTTCGTCGGTTTCACGAGAGGTGAGGGCCTTTGTGATTTGATGGCTCATTACTGCTGGAAGGCGGGGCCTTATGATTTGACTGCTCGTATAAATGCGCCAACGACCTGAGGAGGAGCAAAGAACCGTCCTGTATACTCAAGTTTTCCACTGGAGTAGTACTACGACAGAGGAGCACGAAACACATCAGCCCAGTGCCATATGGCGATAAAAAATGATCTAATTTGCTAGTCATCTCATTGTTAGCATTGTTCTATTCATTCCTTCAAAAAAAAGCATTGTTCTATTCATGCCTTGCAGAGAACGTGACACGTGCGGCGAAACACCCGAAGCAAAAGATGAAACACAGGAGCAAAAGAAGAAGGAATATTATCACCCCAAATGATCTAATTCGCCGCGGAGTCATAACTGCTTCTTCATCGCCTCCACGACCTCCATCTCCTTGCGAGTCTCCTCCGCCATCTTCTTCATTCTGTCCATGACGCGGGATTTCTTGATGCGAGCCTTCATCATCTGTTCCACGGCCACATTATGTACCTTGACAGCAGTCGGGTGCTCGATGTGGAGCTTCGCCAACTGCTCCTTCTGTTCCATGACGAGGGCCTGCAGCTCTTCATCGAGGAACTACTATTCTCATGCAATTTCTTCCAGCCGGCGTTCTTCTCCTTCAATAGGTCAATGTCGTGGCAGAGCTTCGCCTTGTCCTCCTGAAGTCGCAGGATTTCGCCAGTCGCCTTCTTCTCCGAGGACATGCTCTTCTTCAGCAGCATCACCAAGCCGGCGATCAACTCCCCCTGCTTATTGAGCTCAGCGGGCATGTCGTCGAGGCTCTCCTTCAGCAACTCCACCAAGCCTTGGATGAACTCCTTCTGCTTATTGAGTTGCTTGTTGAGCTAATCAGGCATGCCGTCGAGGGATAACGACTCCAGCGCCGCTGGCTCGGCATGTTCGCCTCCGCGGCTAGGGCGCTCCTGGGAGCCATCGCCTGCCTGTGAGAGATCTTTCGAGGTCTCTGCGTGGCGGCGAGCCCTCTCTTTTTTTCCGTAGCCTTGGTTGCCGTTCCCTTGCTACGATTAGTTCTCGACCTAGAGCTCTGCTCACCGGCCATGTCAAGGACGGATGAAGAAGAAGCACTTATGAGGAGGAAAGGTAGAGTAATTTTCGGTTAGGTAGTTCCCCTTTTTATAACCTAAGTACTAGCACTAGTACTAATACCTGCATAGTGGGAACACATTCAGGTTTTGTACGTACTAGTAGGTGTGATCAGGCTTTCTAATGTGATGGGAATAAGGTAAAGATTAATTGATGGTTTTGGTTTCGAGGCCCGAAACGGCTCCCGATGAGTTTAGCGGAACATAAATTTCAAGTAGACTGCACTGCTCAAATGCGTAAATATTATGTTACTATCAAAAATTGACACAAAATACGAAGGAGACCAATGGAAGTACTACTAGAAACCCATGATTTAACTACTCGCATGCGCGAAGTGGAGTAATAATGTCTTTCTTCCGCCCTCACGTCCACTCAATTTGCATGCGCTGTATTAATTGACCATCAATGAAGTGAACGACTTTACACGCGTCAAATTATCACATGGGGTGGATCTTGGTACAAAATTGCGTCCTCCCGTGTACCCGCGTGTGCGTGCGAGGGAATGAGTGCGTGCTTGCACATCTTTGCTTCGTGTATGTACCGCCAGTATGGCTCAGGAAGGACGAGTACATTCTTCTGGAACCAGCAGCACGTCACTGTGATCAATCCACGCAAGGAGGTCACGAAAACGCCTCCACATGTGCCACGTGGCTTCATGAACTGTAAGACAGACACTGTGTAGCGTACCATTGGAATTCTAATTTACGTGTTTTGCACCTAGTCGACATACTAGTAAGGTACACGTGCATTGCACGCATCATATTTTGCAACCAAATTATGAATAAATACCACACTATAGCATGTAAGCTCTGAGTCATATATGCCTGATGTAGACCTTCGTTTAATTCTTATAGTTCATCTCATTCAAAATCAATTAGTTTTTATAAAAAAGCTAGGGCCTCTTGGATTCGTAGGATTTCCAAAATGCGGGAATAGGAAAAACATGGGATTATAGTGGAATGTCGTCTTGAATCCTACATGATTGTACGAGTGTTTGATTGTGCATAGAAAAAAACACAGAATTCTTTCAAAGAGGTTTGAGTGGATGGGATGTTTCCTATGAAATCTAGTGCAAATGAATCATATGGAAAAATTCCTATGGTTTACAATCCTACGAATCAAACAACCAAGATAGGAAAAATTCCTAATGATTAGAATCCTCCAAAATTCCTTTGAGAATCCTTTGAATCAAAGAAGCCCTTAATCTATTTTATGATTCATGGAATTGTGCGTTGTAAAGCATAAAGTAAAAACAAATAATGGCAATTCAACTAGAAAAAAAGTTTGGGCAGTTATGATACGGAAGATTCTAGAACAAAAGAGAACCACTGTTGTTTTGAGGTTTGTGCATTATGCTTAAGTTCAACCCTGGAGTCTGCTAGATTGTACATGTGGCTAAATTCGGTGGGGGCTAGAAGATGGTGCGAGCGGCCAAGTGGAGGGAGACTATGAAGGAATGCACAAGTGCGAGATCGATATTTAGAGAGAGGGGGCGAGAACGTGCGCTGTTGCGCGCAGTGGCGGAGCCATGAAAAATAAATGAGCTAGGGGGCCAAGCATTGCTAATCCATTACGAGGAGGGTCAATTCATGAACTTAAACCATTTTTAGCAGCAATTGTCTAATGATCACATTCATATTAGCCTCGATATATAGTGATGTTAGGGGTGGCAGGGCCCTTACTGCCCCCTGTCTTCGGCATTGTGCGCGTGTCTGAGAGATGAAGCGGAGGGCATGGATGATGAGAGGGGGACGTTGGATATATAATTAATGTGGGTGTATTAGCTATATATGTTAATGTTAATACTATATAGAGAGGTATAGATTGATCAATGTGGACGTGGGAAAGAGGGTGAGACCTCACTGGATATGTAGATTGATCGATTTGTGTGGAAAACTATGAAAGATCTAGCTATATACACACATACATAGAGGAACATCGATTGTTGCGCATGCACGCGTGAGAGATAAAGAATGCCCGATATGATGGAGAGGGGGATGTGTGTGGGTGTGTGCCTTCATGGGAGACCGACCTGAAGAAAAAGATTGCATGTGTGCGATGGATAATGCCGACTAGTAGTGTGTGTGCATGCATGCACGAGAGAAAGTTAGTGGTACAATTATAAAGAGAAGACGACCGTGTGGGTGTAAAAGACTAGGTGAGGTCATAATCAATGTAAAGTTGAATTCAAATATTTGAATAAGAGATCCTGATGTTTGAAACCCATGCATGCATGAATATAACGGAGATCTGCGCGGTGTGGTTTGGAAACGAGCATGTTGTAATGTATATACATTGAACAAGGTCAGACTGATTTGAATTTGAGATACCAATGGAAGACATCATTTGGTCATGTCGCATCCGTGCATGAACACACTATTCTAATTGGAGATGATGGGTGGCTTTCGCATCACATATCTATATCTATGCCCCTATATATATATATATATATATATATATATATATATATATATATATTATATTATATTTTTTATATTATGTGCGGGTAACTTTAACTTTGAAAGATGGTCGTTGGATGAGGCGAATCCGATGGTCCAAAGATGGCAAATTTGAGCACTACTGGCCGTTGGATATCATCTAGATTCCACCAGATTTCGCCACATGTATAATCTAGAAGACTCCATGGTTGAACTTAAGCATAATGCACAAACATCAAAACACAAGAACTTCTTCTTTGTTCTAGAATCTTCCGTATGAGAATTGCCCAAATGTTTTTCTACATGATCTGCCATTATTTGTTTTTACTTTATGTCTTACAAGGCACAATTCCATGAATCTTAAAATAGATTAGCTTTCTTATAAAAACTAGATGATTTTGAATGAAATGAACTATAAGAATTAAACGAACATCTACATCATGCATATATGACTCAAAGCTTACATGCTATAATGTGGTATTTATTCATAATTTGGTTGCCAAATCTCATGCGTGCAATGCACGTGTACCTTACTCTACTCTAAATGGTGTTTGTGTGTGTGTTGTGCGTGTTGAGGTGCAAATTGTCTTTTTCTGGGTACACGTTAAGCTTGTTCTTCCGAAATTTCAAGCCGCACCTTGTTATGCCGAAAATTCAAGCTAGCATCTGTGTCTATCGTGCTGCGAAACTCCCGCCTCTTCAACCCGCGCCTTGTTAGCCCGAAATATTTAAGATATATGTTTGTCTCGTTGTGCTCCGACAACTCCCTCTATCTCAACCCACGCCTTGCTATTCCGAAATTACAACGCGCGCGAAAACTCCCACCTCCTGTGATATCCCGACACGCGAAATGCCCGTGGTACCCCTGAACCAAAATAACCGCCTCAAATCGGTGGGGGTACTTTCGTAACTTACCCCACATTTCGGACAAGCGCGTCCCTAAGCCATGGTTCCCCACTGCCATCCCATCCGCCCACCCATTCGTACACCGAGGCCGCGAAAACCCGCGACGAAACCCCACACCCTGCTCCGTCCGCCACCCAGCCGGAGCCTCTTCCCCAACGACATCGTCCATAGCAACACCTCGACGTCCCTCATCCATCATACCGGATGAGGATCCATCGTTGATCTCGTCGTCTCGCCGGTTCAGCCACCCCGTCCTCCACCTCCAAGAAGCTGCCCCGACGTTCCCCTCATCTTTGGCGCCACCTCTATTCCCACACCGCCGTCTTCACCTGCACCACAGCATCATCATCACCGTTTCCTCGGAGAAGCTGCGGCCTAATCGGCGCCACCAAAGAGGTTGTACACTAATCGCCGCATTTTCTTCTTGATTCGATCTCACGGTGCTGCCGACGCTCGGTCCCGAGCCGACACGGCGCGGCTCCATCCACGGCGGCGTCGCCAGCCAGTTCCTCCATGACGTTGCTCCCTCGGTGACGACGTCCACATCAGTAGGAGATGCTGCTGCTTTAGCTCTCGCTCGCGCTGCTACTCTACTCTTGCTCTCGGTCCCCTGCCTGGTCTGCTCTTGCTATTGCTCTTGCTCACGCTGCTGCTCTCGCTCTTGCTCTTGCTTGCGATGCTGCTCCAATTTAGCTACACTTCAGTCGACTGAATCTACTTTTGGGTCAGTTGATTTTCAGGGGGTGGGAGGGCTCGACACGGGGGGCCTAGAGGGATGGCCGGGGCGATGGCGGACCGGCGGTGGGGAGTGTTTTCGGGGCGGGCGGGGCGGCACACCGCCAGCCGCGAGCGGCGGGGGGGCTGCTGTTTGGCCAGTGGTGGCTGGCGGCTCAGGGGGGTGGAGGTTGAAGATTAACCGTAGGCCCTTGATTTCGTATCCAATGGCTGCAAAATTGACTGACCAGAGATGAAAAAGTCAGTCGACCGACGTGTAGCCTCACCTTGCTAGTGCGTTCAGTTTCAACAGCAAAATTCAGTTTCGACAGCAAAATTCAGTTTCGACAGTTAAGTTCAGTTTCGACAGTTAAATTCCGCTTCGACAGTTAAGTTCAGAGATGAGCGGCTGATGTATTTTACATCTAGCACTTTGTGGTTATGTATTTTATGTCATGTATTGGAGATGCTATTAGAATTCCACTCAGGTTAACATTGTCTCTCTTGTCCTGCTTCAGCCTCGACATCGTACAACTCACCGGAGCTGCTCCAACGACGAAACCCTCCATCACAGCGGAGGAGTACCTCGGGCTCCATCTCTAGATGCCTAAGATCTTCTTCCCCTCCTCCAACAGCCAAGTCAGCTGGAGCATCCTCACCGGTCAACCCAATCATGCTGAGATCGACATGGCTTCGCCAAAGAGGTTGTACACTTGTTGCATCTCTTTTTTACTCTACATGTTATATATATTGTCCACTGAGCACTCGTAGTAATGGGAAATACGATTATTTTATCCTACTATATGACAAGCAGTGAGGTACCAGGCAACTTAGCTATCCGTGATGGACTGTCTTGAACGCCATCATTATTTATCTCTGCGTGTTTGAGCTGTGCATTTGTCGATGGGCCTGTGAGTTGAGCTAGTATGGCAGTGGCTTGGGTCCAAAGTAATAGAAGTAGCACAAAAACATTTTTTTAGTGTAGGATTTTCCTTGCTCAAGCCTGCCTACTAGAATCGCCAGTGCTTGAAAGGAAAAGTTAATGAAAAACATAGGAATTGGAAAGTTTCCTATGGTACTACTTTTCATCAATTTGGTGCAAAGGAATGGAGCAAAGAAAAACTGTAGGATTTGTTCCTTTAGTTTCTCCTTGAAAGAAAAACCGTAGGAATTCTAATTTCCACTTGTCCTCCTTTTCATATTCCTATTCATCAAGCACAAGACTAAGAGATAGTAGCATAATAGCATTATAACCGTACATTTTCTTGTGGTTTGACTTAATCTCACCATGCTTTTTTGCATCTTGTGATCTTCCAATTGTTTTGAATCAAACACCCAGATTGGCAGAAATCCTGTGTTTTTAAATTCTCTGTTTTGCACATGCATTCCTATCCTATTCCTGTCTATTTCCTATCCCTGCATTGTTAGAATCCTCAAATTCAAACAAGCCCTTACTCAATTACTTCAGTTACAGATATGTGTCAAAGAAAACCTTGTGTGGTTTGTCCTGCTCCTGCGGCGCTGTGTTCCGCCCCAGCTCAGCTGCTCCAACGATGGAAGGGTTCACCATAGCAGGGATCCGCTCTCCAGACTGTCTTTCGCCACCTCAGATCTTCTTCCCCGCTGCCGGCAGTCACGACAACTGCATTACCATCATCAACTGAGCAGATGACCTTGAGGACTACACGGGTCCGCAAGAGAGGTCACACTCTTCCGTGTCTGCTTACGTTACGCGTCGCTTAATATGATGACATGCTACATTATCATTGTGTTCACCTATTAGACTCCAAGTCAGGTCCAAACTAATGCTGAAACTTGAGTTTTTAAATGGTTGTGGGGTACATATTGGGGCAGCAATCAGTACTATCTGTCTACTATCTGGTTAATCTCTGGCGTCTACTATGAGTTTCATGTTGGGTGCAAACAAACATTAAAGGAGCCATTATCTGTATTTTTTAACTAAAGCTATTATCTGCCTGCTATCATTGGTTTTGGGTCTATCCACAGTTTGCTACCATCACTTTGGATTTGTGCATGCACTCCTTACATAATCTCACTATGTTTTATTCCTATGCATGCCAGTTATTGTACACAATGGAACTGATCATGTAGAGCAAAAGAGATGAGCCTTGCGTGGCAATAAAATTTCATGCAGACATCATTCCATGGTGGGCGCAAAGGCAGCCCCCCTCCGCCCATTTCGGATCGTAATCAAGAGGAAGATAACTGTTCTGAGGGGGATTCAGAAGGAGAAGACCACTCCTATTTACCCCATGAGGTCTTCGCTCTAACTTGGCATGCTGATGTTGGTAATATCATGCATATGGTGCCTTGCATTGCTTACTGTATACATTAAAGATGTCATCTTCTTAGTTTAGACATGCTTTGTGTCAATGCCATCTATTTAGTTTCTTTATCGTATATGTGAATCATGCAATGCCATCTTGTTTAGCCAGGCATCATATATGTGAATTTTGCGATGCCACCCTGGTTAGCCAGTCATCTTATATATGAATTATATCATGCCATCATTTTTTTATTATGTGTTAAATTTTTCAACAATTTTAGTACATTCAACTACTCTTCCTGTGCATCAGCCATTCGGCACGGTCATGGAAAAATCTGGAGTGAAAACAAGGTCTTCAGAGCAGACAATGCTATCTGGTGAAGCGCATGTTTTGCTGGTTACCGATAGCTCCTCAGAGGAGGATTCAGAGATAGATGACCAGTCATATTCCCCCCACCCCCCCCCCCGAGGTGCATGCTCTAACTTGGCAGAGTTATATTGCTCATATCGTGCGTATGGTATCTTGCATTGCTATGCCATTTTCTTAGTTTAGACATGCTTTGTGTGAATGCCACCTGTTTAGTGTCTAATTACCATATATGTGAATTATGCAATGCCATCTTGTTGCAAGACATTATATATGTGAATTATGCAATGTTATCTTGTTGCAAGGCATTATGTATGTGAAATATGCAATGCCATGCTGTTTAGGCAAGCGTCATATATGTGAATTATATCATGCCGTCCTTTTTTTGTATTTCTCATTGCTTTTGTCGACAATGTTTGTATATTCAACTGCTCTTCCTGTGGGTCAGCCATTTGAATTGGTGATGGAGAAATCTGGAGTGAAAACAAGGTCTTCAGAGGAGACAATGCTACCTGCTCAAGCAGATATCTTGCTGGTTACAGATAGCTCTTCAGAGGAGGATACAGAGGCAGATGACCAGTCCTATTATCCCCCTGAGGTGTATGCTCAAACTTGGCAGGGTTATATTACTCATATCATGCATATGTTGTATTGCAATGCTTAGTTTTTACATCATATACATAATATTGAATGCCATCTCCTTAGTTGACACATCATATATGCGATTGCCCTCTGCTCACTTCCTTAGTATATAAATCATATATTTGAATTATGTCATGCCATGATGTTTACATAGACAACATGTATATGAATTATGGCATGCCAACCCATTTTCTAAAAACATAATATGGTTATATCATCTCATCCTGTTTACATAGGCATCATATTTTAAATTATATCATTCTATCCGTGAATTATATCATGTCATCATGTTTCCATCGACGACATGTTTGTGATTTATGGCATGCCAACCACTTTAATAGACACATCGTATAGTTATATCATGTCATCCTGTTTACATAGTCATCATATTTTGAAGTATGTCATTCTATCCTGTTTAGTTAGCCATCATACATGTGAAATTGTGTCATGCTATCCTGTTTAATTAGCCATCATATATGTGAAATTATGTCCTGCTATTCTGTTTGGTTAGACAACATAAATGTGAATTATTTTATGCCCTGTTTTCTTCCCTACTATCCATTGCACCTGTCTACTTACAATGTCTGTACATTCAGTTACTTTTCTTGTTTATCAGCCATTTCAATTGGAGTGAATGATGGCAATATCTGTGGGAGTAAAAACACGGTCTTCAGAAAAGATCGTGCTACCTATCGATGCAGATAGAACCACGGTTGTACTTGCCCAAGAACCAGCCCCACCACACATAACCCACACTCATGCAGATTGTACCCCTACCCAGTTGGATAGAGAACCAGCTACACCCCTTCTAACCCCAACCCCAACAGATAGACACCCAGTACCCATTGACACAGCACCGTCTCCACCACAGAGCACCCAAACACGAGCAGTTAGTAAGGCAACTGCAGTGCCCAAAGCATGAGGACCACCACTCCGAACCCCAAGTCAATGCTTAAAGCAGAAGAAGAATTGTTCTCAGGTCAGGTTCTATAGCTATGGTTTATACTGCTTTGCTCTTGCATCACTGTATTTACTCATACCAACTAATTTCAAATTTGAAGGATGCAATTGAAACTCCCATGGCGCAACATGTATGTTTTAAACCTGTTTCTTCAACGTGTTTGGCTATTTGCTGTTGTAACTTGCTCTATGTTGATTTTAGTTTCAATTGAATAAACAATTATGTTCTCATGCCATGCACATTACAAGTGTAGTTATTGCTGTGTAGTTTCCCACACTTATATTCTGTCTATGCTGCTTTGTCTTAAATAGATATGATTCGAACTGTATCTATCTTGATTTGGCAACATAAACTAGAATGATATAGACCATACAGTGACCATACTACATAGATATATGTTTGTTTCATGCTGTTATCCTATCCACCTTACTACTGAACTGGTTTACCAAAATGAGTTTCATATACTACATTGTAAACCTGTGATGTGTTTGTTTGTTTCTCTTTTAGAACACGGATAAAATATTGGAGAAGAGTACCCCGTTATGCAATGGTAAAGGAAGTAATGCAGATAAAGTTCAAGATAGTGAGACATCCCTGTTGGTCTCCAAGAAAGCTGATAAAAACTATACTGAAGACACTGAGACAACCCCAAAGTCCTGTCTTGATGTAGTGTTCGAGTCACTGGCTACTACTGTTGGCACCAGCTCTTCGAACTCATTGCCTGAATCAGTTCGGCTTCTTGAGTCTCAACTTCAAGTTGAAAGACATCGATCAGATGTTATGCGACAGGAAGCCGAAGGACTGAGGAAGTCCCTGCAGAATCCAGATGCATACTTTCTGGTGCAACAGCAAGTGCTAGAGGACTTAAGCGCCAAACAAGAGAAAGTTAATAAGCTTGCTAAGCATCTTGCCAGCATTATGGGTACCCAGGATATTGTTTCTTGAACTCTTCTGAAGTGGTTTCAGTTTTGGACTTGTTTTGCTGCGGCGTTTATATGCTGCTGTGTTCCCTATATTTGCACTGGTGGTGAACTTTGGTGCCCAATGGATGTAATATGTGTAATAGCCGTGATAGCCTAGCGTAAGTTGCTTGCTTATTTATTTCCTTATTGTCTTGTTTATTTCTTTGCTTGTAGTCAGTGCAGTTCTTTTTCCGCGGTTTGCTAGTGGTCGCAATAACCTATTTTTTAAAACTAGGCCACAATAACCATGGGCTACATATTTACTGTAGTTACCATTTCCCTCCTACCGACCGTAGAAACAATGGGCCTTCTACATGTCGTAGACACAATGGGCCTTCTACGGGCCGTATCATCAATGGGCCTTGTACGGGCCGTATGATCGGTTGTCCAAACATGGGCCAATAACATACCACATTATGGCCGTAAACGGGCTAGAGTTGGAATCGTCTGTTCATGGTCCGACCATAACGGGCCGTCGTTAATCGGCCGTATTTGATGACGCTATGAAAATGGCCCAACGTATTAACGGGCCACTAAACGGGCCGACTGTAACCTCGGGCTGAATTTAGCCCACAAGCAAAAAATGGCAGTAATGGGCCGTAAGTAAACGAATGCTGGAAATGAGCCCAAGAGTAAATGGGCTCTGAGAAGGCCGAAAGATAACATGGGCTGGAAACGGCCCAATGGAATAACGGGCCGTTAATGGGTATAAATTGATACACTGTTCATTACGGACCAGTTTCACCACGGGCCGTTAATGGGTATAAAGTGATACATTGTTCACTGCGGGCCAGTTTCACCATGGGCCGTTAATGGGCCAAGAGTTACAAAGGGCCTCATATGGGTCGAAAGATGTCATGGGCCATACATGGGCCAGAAGTGAAAACGGGCTGGAATCATATTGGATGGCCCAGATGACGCTACTGGGCCTAATTCGGATAGGGCGTAACGGGCCTTGGGTTAGCGGGCTGTAAATGGGCTATATGCGAATATGCCATTAACAGGCTTTCCTTGGGCCGGCCCGCCACCTTTTGACCAAGTCAAACGGGCCGGCCTTTCACAGGAATGTGCCTCTATTGGGCCGTGCCACGTGTCGACGTATCATAGGCGCCTTCTGTCCAATGAGTGGATGACATCTGTCCCAATGATGAGCCGACACGTGTTTCTTCCAGCCAATGATGATTTTACACGTGGAAAATCCCCATTGGTCGGGGCTGTTAACGGGTTATCGGATCCAAAACCCGACCCGATAGCTTAACGGCATTCCATTACGATGGATGCCACGTGTCGGTCACCCTTGACGAAAGCACTTCTGTGACGCGTGATTTATTGTCATGGAAGTGGACACTTCCGTGATGATAATTTTGGTAATGTCATGGAACACTTCTACGACAGCACATGTATGACTATCTTGATTCTGTCATAAAATCATCATGGATGTACATGCATGACAAAAAACGCGACCTACTGTGACAAACACGTATCATCACGAAAGTGTATTTTTTTGTAGTGTTCGTCTCTGTCACTGAAGAAATTGACTGAACTGATATGAGATTTCCAACGGCTTCACTCGAAAGGATTGGGTAGGTGTAGGATTTTGAGATGAGCATCACTTGGAAATCAGTTTCCTTAGTATTACCTCGACCCCCTTTAATAGTACGGTGTTTCCTATGACTCAAGAAAGAGAAAGTGAAACCGCGAAAACAAAAGTCTTCATGCTTCATAATCCTCGCATAAATATCCAAGTCTTCAAGGTCAGACCAATTTCTCCACTTTCAAAATCTTCAGGAGAACCAAAGTCTTCAGATGAAGACATACATTTTTAGGGGTCGACTTTCATCGTAAATATCAAACTCCTCACCGACTTATAGAGCATATGTACACTCACAAACATATTAGTCCCTTAACCTATAAGTATTCAATACAACAAAATCACAAAGGGGCACTAGATGCACTTACAAAAAGTTCCGCATTGGTAGTGGTCATATTATTGGAAAAGGGGTTATTCAAGATTTCTTTACTTGCATCGGTGCTTTGCCCACTATGGGTGGGTCTATTCTTCATAAAACTAGTAGTCTTGCGAATGCTATATCTTTGCTCATAGTTAAACTTGAAAGACAATTTATTCACATGCATCCTTGCATATAAAGGATTTTTCTAGAGTTCTCCAATATTGAGCATTCTTCTGTTAAGCGAGCTGCTACCATCTTTTTAGCACACGAGTTTATATTTATAATGAAAGAGGCTAATGAAATTTTTGTGCATTATAGGGTGGACACCGGTCGTCCTCCCATAGAAGCAATTCTTTTTAATCAAGAAGACATAATGCATTTACGATCCTTAGATCATGTTGCTTATAACGAAAATCTTAGAAAGAAGGTTCCTACCGATGTTCTAGTTGACATGATTTAGGAACTTAATGATAATTTTCTATTCAGAACAACGGGTTTGGATTTCCTCTCGAAAGGCTCGTGACTTTTTGCCAAAAGAACGCTTATAATGATGAGTTGGTTGTACAATGCGAAGGGCTAAAGGAGGAACCAATTCCTCCCGAGCTTGATCTTGGGGACTTTTGTCCCACTAAATTTAGTACTTTTGATTACTTATGCTTGCCACAAAGAAAACTTGCTGCTGAACTTAGGGAGTGCGAGATGATTTTTCGCGATTTGCCTTATCATTATTATGGCAACACCTAGATCTATTCTTGTTTTTATGCCTAGCTAGGGGCGTTAAACGACAGCGCTTGTTGGGAGGCAACCCAATTTTATTTTTGTTCTTCACTTTTTGCTCATGCTTAGTAATAAATAATCCATCTAGCTTCTGTTTAGATGTGGTTTTATGTTTTAATTAGTGTTTGTGACAAGTAGAACCTTTGGGAAGACTTGGGTGAAGTCTTTGCGATCTTGCTGTAAAAAACAGAAAGTTTTGCTCTCATGAGAATAGCTGCCATTTTTTACAGAAGAGTGCTTTTAGTTTGATTCTTTTTTCAGAAGATTAATAGACAAATTTCTCACTTCCACCAGTTTATTTCAGAATTGTTGGAGTTACAGAACTATTCGAAAGTTACAGATTGCTATAGACTATTCTGTTCTTGACAGATTCTTTTTTTCGTGTGTTGTTTGCTTATTTTGATGAATCTATGAGTAGTATAGGTGAGTACGAACCATAGAGAAGTTGGAATACAGTAGGTTTAACACAAATATAAATAAATAATGAGTTCATTACAGTACCTTAAAGTGGTGGTTTATTTTCTTATACTAACGGAGCTCATGAGATTTTCTGTTGAAGTTTTGTGTTGTGAAGTTTTCAAGTTTTGGGTAAAGAATTGATGGATTTTGGAATAAGGAGTGGAAAGAGCCTATGCATGGGGATGCACAAGGCACCCCAAGGTAAAATTCAAGGACAACCAAAAGCCTAAGCTTGGGGATGCCCCGGAAGGCATCCCCTCTTTCGACTTCGTCTATCGGTAACTTTACTTGAGGGTATATTTTTATTCACCACATGATATGTGTTTTGCTTGGAGTGTCTTGTTTGATTTGAGTCTTTTCTTTTTAGTTTACCACAATCATCCTTGCTGTACACACCATTTGGGAGAGACACGCATGAATCGGAATTTATTAGAATACTCTAAGTGCTTCACTTATATCTTTTGAGCTAGACAATATTGCTCTAGTGCTTCACTTATATCTTTTAAGAGCACGTGGTGGTTTTATTTGATGGAAATTGTTGATATCTCATGCTTCACTTACATTATTTTGAGAGTCTTTTAGAACAGCATGGTAATTTGATTTGGTTATAAAATTAGTCCTAATATGATGGGCATCCAAGATGGGTATAATATAAACTTCCATATGGAGTGCATGGAATACTATGAGAAGTTTGATTCTTTATGATTGTTTTGAGATATGAAGATGGTGATATTAGAGTCATGCTAGTAGAGTAGTTGTGAATTTGAGAGATACTTGTGCTAAAGTTTGTGATTCCCATAGCATGCACATATGGTGAACTGTTATGTGATGAAGTTGGAGCGTGACTTATTTATTGATTGTCTTCCTTATGAGTGGCGGTTGGGGACGAGCGATGGTCTTTTCCTACCAATCTATCCCCCTAGGAGCATGCGCGTAGTACTTCGTTTTGATAATTAATAGATTTTTGCAATAAGTATGTGAGTTCTATATGACTAATGTTGAGTCCATGGATTATACGCACTCTCACCCTTCCACCATTGCTAGCCTCTCTAGTACCACACAGCTTTCGTCGGTACCATACACCCACCATATATCTTCCTCAAAACAGCCACGATACCTACCTATTATGGCATTTCCATATCCATTCCGAGATATATTGCCATGCAACTTTCCACCGTTCCATTTATTATGACATGCTCCATCATTGTCATATTGCCTTGCATGATCATGTAGTTAACATCGTATTTGTGGCAAAGCCACCGTTCATAATTTTTCATACATGTCACTCTTGAATCATTGCACATCCCGGTACACCGCCGGAGGCATTCACATAGAGTCATATTTTGTTCTAAGTATCGAGTTGTAATTCTTGCGTTGTAAGTAAATAAAAGTGTGATGATCTTCATTATTAGAGCATTGTCCCAGTGAGGAAAGGATAATGGAGACTATGATTCCCCCACAAGTCGGGATGAGACTCCGGACGAAAAAAAAGAGGCCACAAAAAAGAGAAAAGGCCCAAATAAAAAAATGAGAGAGAAAGAGAGAAGGGGCAATGCTACTATCCTTTTTCCACACTTGTGCTTCAAAGTAGCACCATGATCTTCATGATAGAGAGTCTCCTATGTTCTCACTTTCATATACTAGTGGGAATTTTTCATTATAGAACTTGGCTTGTATATTCCAATGATGGGCTTCCTCAAAAGTACCCTAGGTCTTCGTGAGCAAGCAAGTTGGATGCACACCCACTTAGTTTTTGTTGAGCTTTCATACACTTATAGATCTAGTGCATCCATTGCATGGCAATCCCTACTCACTCATATTGATATATATTGATGGGCATCTCCATAGCCTGTTGGTATGCCTAGTTGATGCGAGACTATTTTCTCCTTTTTGTCTTCTCCACAACCACCATTCTATTCCACCTATAGTGCTATGTCCATGGCTCACGCTCAGGTATTGCGTGAAGATTGAAAAAGTTTGAGAACATCATAAATATGAAACAATTGCTTGGCTTGTCATCGGGGTTGTGCATGATTAAATACTTTGTGTGATGAAGATAGAGCATAGCCAGACTATATGATTTTGCAGGGATAGCTTTCTTTGGCCATGTTATTTTGAGAAGACATGATTGCTTTGTTAGTATGCTTGAAGTATTATTGTTTTTATGTCAATATTAAACTTTTGTCTTGAATCTTTCGGATCTGAACATTCATGCCATAATAAAGAAAATTACATTGATAAATATGTTAGGTAGCATTCCACATCAAAAATTCTGTTTTTATCATTTACCTACTTGAGGACGAGCAGGAATTAAGCTTGTGGATGCTTGATATGTCTCCAACGTATCTATAATTTTTAATTGTTCCATGCTATTATATTATCTGTTTTGGTTGTTTATTGGGCTTTAATATGCTATTTTATATTATTTTTGGGACTAACCTCTTAACCGAAGGCCCAGTGCCAGTTTATGTTTTTATTGCCTATTTTAGAGTTTTGCAGAAAAGGAATACCAAACGGAGTCCAAACGGAATGAAACCTTCGAGATGATCTTTCTTGGACCGATAGTAAACCAGAAGACTTGGAGATGAAGTCGGAGACGCAACGAGGCATCCACGAGGCAGGAGGGCACGCCCAGGGGGGGTAGGCGCACCCCAACCCTCTCATGGGCTCCTTGTAGCTCCACTGACCTAGTTCTTTCGCCTATATATACTCTTATAACCTAAAAACATCAGGGGGAGCCACGAAAACACTTTTCCACCGCCGCAACCTTCTGTACCCGTGAGATCCCATCTTGGGGCCTTTTTCGACGATCCGCCGGAGGGGGATTTGATCACAGAGGGCTCCTACATCAACACCATTACCTCGCCGATGAAGCGTGAGTAGTTTACCATAGACCTTCGGGTCCATAGTTATTAGCTTGATGGCTTCTTCTCTCTCTTTGATTCTCAATACAAAGTTCTCCTCGATGTTCTTGGAGATCTATTCGATGTAATATTCTTTTGTGGTGTGTTTACCGAGATCCGATGAATTGTGGATTTATGATCAAGATTACCTATGAATATTATTTGGTTCTTCTCTGAATTCTTATATGCATGATTTGATATCTTTGCAAGTCTCTTCGAATTATCGGTTTAGTTTGGCCTACTAGATTGATCTTCATTGCCATTGGAGAAGTGCTTAGCTTTGGGTTCAATCTTTCCGTGTCCTTTCCCAGTGATAGTAGGGGCAGCAAGGCACGTATTATATTGTTGCCATCGAGGATAAAAATATGGGGTTTGTATCATCTTGCTTGATTTTATCCCTCTACATCATGTCATCTTGCTTAATGCATTACTCCGTTCTTATGAACTTAATACTCTAGATGCATGCTGTATAGCGGTTGATGTATGGAGTAAAAGTAGTAGATGCAGGCAGGAGTCGGTCTACTTGACACAGACGTGATGCCTATTGATAACCCACAAGTGTAGGGGATCGCAACAGCCTTCGAGGGCAAAGTATTCAACCCAAATTTATTGATTCGACACAAGGGGAGACAAAGAATATTCTTAAGTATTAGCAGTTGAGTTGTCAATTCAACCACACCTGGATAACTTAGTATCTGCAGCAAAGTATTTAGTATCAAAGTAGTATGATAATAATGGTAACAGTGGCGAAAGTAAAGATAATAGTTTTGTAGTGATTGTAACAATAGCAACGGAAAAGTAAATAAGCGAAACATAAGATGTGAAAAGCTCGTAGGCATTGGATCAGTGATGGATAATTATGTCGGATGCGATTCCTCATGTAATAGCTATAACATAGGGTGACACAGAACTAGCTCTAGTTCATCAATGTAATGTAGGCATGTATTCCGAATATAGTCATACGTGCTTATGGAAAATAACTTGCATGACATCTTTTGTTCTACCCTCCCGTGGCAGCGGGGTCCTAGTGGAAACAAAGGGATATTAAGGCCTCCTTTTAATAGAGAACTAGAACAAAGCATTAGCACATAGTCAATACATGAACTCCTCAAACTATGGTCATCACTGAGAAGTATCCCGATTATTGTCACTTAGGGGTTGTCGGATCATAACACATAATAGGTGACTATAGACTTGCAAGATAGGATCAAGAACTCACGTATATTCATGAAAACATAATAGGTTCAGATCTGTAATCATAGCACTCGGGCCCTAGTGACAAGCATTAAGCATAGCAAAGTCAAAGCAACATCAATCTCAGAACATAATGGATACTAGGGATCAAACCCTAACAAAACTAACTTGATTACATGGTAAATCTCATCCAACCCATCACCGTCCAGCAAGCCTACGATGGGATTACTCACGCACGGAAGTGAGAATCATGAAATCGGTGATGGAGGATGGTTGATGATGATGACAGCGATGAATCCCCCTCTCCGGAGCCCCGAACGGACTCCAGATCAGCCCTCCCGAGAGAGATTAGGGCTTGGCGGAGGCTCCGGATCGTAAAACGCGATGAAACTTTCTCTCTGATTTTTTCTCCGCTAAATGGAATATATGGAGTTGGAGTTGAGGTTGGTGGAGCATCAGGGGGCCCACGAGACAGGGGGCGCGCATAGGGGTTAGGGCGCACCCTCTGTCCTCGTGGACAGGGTGTGGGCCCCCTGGCCTTGATTCTTTCGCCAGTATTTTTTATATTTTCCAAAACTTATCTCCGTGGATTTTCAGGTCATTCCGAGAACTTCTGTTTTCTGCACAATAAACAACATCATGGCAGTTCTGCTGAAAATAGCGTCAGTCCTGGTTAGTTTCATTCAAATCATGCAAGTTAGAGTCCAAAACAAGGGCAAAAGTGTTTGGAAAAGTAGATACGTTGGAGACGTATCAACTCCCCCAAGCTTAAAGCTTTGCTTGTCCTCAAGAAATTCAGTTGATAAACTGAAAGTGATAAAGAAAAACCTTTACAAACTCTGTTTGCTTTTGTTGTTGTAACTATGTAAAGCTAGCATTCAAGTTTTCAGCAAATATTATGAACTAACCATACTCACATTAACACTCAGGTCTCACAATTACTCATATCAATGGCATAATCAGCTAGCGAGCCATAATAATAAAACTCGGATGACAACACTTTCTCAAAACAATCATAATATGATATAACAAAATGGTATCTCGCTAGCCCTTTCTGAGACCGCAAAACATAAATGCAGAGCACCTTTAAAGATCAAGGACTGACTAAACATTGTTATTCATGGTAAAAGAGATCCAGTCAAGTCATACCCAATATAAACTAATAGTAATGAATGCAAATGACAGTGTGCTCTCCAGCGGGTGCTTTTTAATAAGAAGGTGATGACTCAACATAAAAGTAAATGGATATGCCCTTCGCAGAGGGAAGCGGGGATTTGTAGAGGTGCCAGAGCTCGATTTTAAAAAAGAGATGAATAACATTTTGAGCGGCATACTTTCACTGTCAACGCAACAACTATGAGATAGCGATATCTTCCATACTACATGCATTATAGGCGGTTCCCAAACAGAATGGTAAATGTTTATACTCCCCCACCACCACCAACAAGCATCAATCCATGGCTTGCTCGAAACAATGAGTGCCTCCAACTAACAATAACCCTGGGGGAGTTTTGTTTAATTATATTGATTTGCTTTGATCTTTTGGATCATGGGACTGGGCATCCCGGTTACCAGCCCTTTCATGTGAATGAGGAGCGGAGTCCACTCCTCTTGAGAATAACCCACCTAGCATGGAAGATACGGACAACCCTAGTTGTAACATGAGCTGATCAAGCATAAAAAACAGAATTTCATTTGAAGGTTTGGAGTTTGGAACATACAAATTTACTTGGAACGGCAGGTAGATACCGCATATAGGAAGGTATGGTGGACTCATATGGAATAACTTTGAGGTTTATGGAGTTTGGATGCACAAGCAGTATTCCCGCTTAGTACAGGTGAAGGCTAGCAAAAGACTGGGAAGCGACCAACTGAGAGAGCGACAACAGTCATGAACATGCATTAAAATTAATTCACACCGAGTACAAGCATGAGTAGGATATAATCCACCATGAACATAAATATCGTGAAGGCTATGTTCATATTTTCAACTACATGCGTGAACATGTGCCAAGTCGAGTCACTCAATTCATTCAAAGGAGGATACCATCCCATCATACCACATCACAATCATTTTAATAGCATGTTGGCACGCAACGTAAACCATTATAACTCATAGCTAATCAAGCATGGCACAAGCAACTATAATCTCTGAATGTCATTGCAAACATGTTTACTCAAAATAAGCAAAATCAGGAACGATGAACTCATCATATTTACAAAAACAAAAGAGGTCGAGTTCATACCAGCTTTTGTAATCTAAATCAGTCCATCATATATCGTCATTATTGCCTTTCACTTGCACGACCGAACGATGTGTATAATAATAATAGTGCACGTGCATTGGACTAAGTTGGAATCTGCAAGCATTCAACTCAAGAGAGAAGACAAGTAATATGGGCTCTAAGTTAAATAAACAATCATGCATATGAGAGCCACTAAACATTTTCAATATGGTCTTCTACTCTCGACCCCCAAAGGAAAGAAAAGAAAAGAAAACTATTTACACGAGAAAGCTCCCAACAAGTAAGAAGAAGAACGAGAATCTTTTTGGGTTTTCATTTTAATTTCTACTACAAGCATGGAAATTAAACTAACTAATTTTTTTGGTTTTTTCTTAAGGTTTATCAAACACACAAGAAGAAAGCTAGAAAAAGAAAATTAAACTAACGTGGATAATACAATGAAAGAGTATGAGCACCGACAACTAGAATAGTCTGTGAACATGAGTGTAAAGTCGGTGAGAAATACGTACTCCCCCAACCTTAGGCTTTTGGCCTAAGTTGGTCTAAGGCCAAGGGTAGCCTGGCTGATATCCGTAGTTGTAACTAGGGTCGTACTGAGATGCAGCAGCAAATGCCTCCTGAGCTGCGGCATGTTGGCGAGCCGCCTCCGCTCTCCCCTCATGTTCAGCTGCCTCCTCCCTGGTAACAACATATCTTCCTTTCGCCTAGTAATCAAAAAGGAAAGGAGCAGGGAGAGTAACATGGACAGAGCTATGTCTGTCAAAGATTAGTCGATACTAGAGGAATTGTTCATTCCTTAAAACCAAACGATGTTTGACCATAGCGTCATAATCTAAATAAGCAGGAGGCAACACCATATCCTCCTCTCATGGGGCTATACCAAGATAATTAGCCACACGGGTCGCATAAATTCCTGGAAATAAATCTCCAGCCCTACCATTATTACGCAACCTACACAGCGCTCTTGAGGACACAAAGATCAGGGACACACATATGACATGCTTGATCTTTATCGTTAATGCATCTACCAATGAAGAGAGCAAAATAATGTATAGCAGGGAAATGAATGCTCCCTATGGTAGCTTGTGCTATATCCCTAGATTCTCCCACAGTAATAGTAGCAAGAAAGTCTCTAAATTCAGATTTGTGGGGATCATTAACATTGCCCCACTGCAGAAGTTTGCAGGCAGTTGTAAAATCCTCTAAGTCCATGGTATAAGATTTATCATAAATATCAAACAGGACACTCTGAGAATTACGTGAACATTTATATTTAAATCTTCTCACAAATGAATCAGTCAATTGATAGTACCGAGGACACTTATGTTATAAGAAGTCCTCAAGATCGGCAGTATGCACATATGCGTCAAATTCATCCTTAATGCATGCATTGACCATAAAATCGTCTGATGGCCACTCATAAGCTCGTACTTCTGCGTCCCTCGGTAGTTCATCGTCTTGCTCACGCATAGCAAGCCTAGGTCCTTTCTTTATTGAGGAACCACCTTGATACATTCTCCTAGACATACTTCTTTTTCTGAAAAATTTCTGAAATTTTAGTAACTTCAAAATAAAAGTGAATAAAACTAAACAAGATTGGTAGCAACTACTCCTACAGGTGCCTAGAGCCTATATCATGCATTAGAATTACTTGGGACCTCATAAATTTGACATGCAAGCTCAAGAACAGGGTCATCTATGCAGCAAAAATTTGCAATGAATAAAGCACTAGAACAAAAACTAATTGGACAAAATGGAGGAGTCACATACCAAGCAACAATCTCCCAAAGCAGTTTTGTGAATGGAGCTTTGAGCAAGGAGATCGAAAATCACAGCAAAATGAGCTAGAACTCATGCTTGAGCTGGATGGGAATTTTTTGGGGAAGAAGATGGAGTGTGTGGGTGCAGGAATAAGTGGAGGGGGCCACCATGGGCCCACGAGACAGGGGGCGCGCCCAGGGGGTGTGGGCGCGCCCTCCACCCTCGTGGCCAGGTGCTTGCCCCTCCTGCAGTGTTTTCAGTGCCTAAAATCCTCCAATATTCCATAAAAAATCATACTAAATTTGCAGGGCATTTGGAGCACTTTTATTTTCAGGACATTTTTTTATTGCACGGATAATTCAGAAAACAGACAAATAATACTATATTTGCTTTATTTATTTTAAATAACAGAAAGTAAAAAGAGAGTACAGAAGGTTGTGCTTTCTAGTTTCATCCATCTCATGATCATCAAAAGGAATCCACTAACAAGGTTGATCAAGTCTTGTTAACAAACTCATTCCGAATAACATGGAACCGGAGAAATTTCGAATAGCACTAGGTTACCTCAACGGGGATATGAACATCCCCAACAATAAGAATATCATACTTTTTCTTGACAGTAGGAAGAGGAAATTCAAAACCTCCAATAATGATAGTTGGACTTTTTCCAATAGAATTGATGTTATGAACTTGAGGTTGTTTCCTCAGAAAGTGTACCGTATGCTCATTACCATTAACATGAAAAGTGACATTGCCTTTATTGCAATCAATAATAGCCCCTGCAGTATTCAAAAAGGGTCTACCAAGGATAATCGACATACTATCGTCCTCGGGAATATCAAGAATAACAAAGTCCGTTAAGATAGTGACATTTGCAACCACAACAGGCACATCCTAACAAATACCGACAGGTATAGCAGTTGATTTATCAGCCATTTGCAAAGATATTTCAGTAGGTGTCAACTTATTCAATTCAAGTCTACGATATAAAGAGAGAGGCATAACACTAATACCGGCTCCAAGATCACATAAAGCAGTTTTAACATAATTTCTTTTAATGGAGCATGGTATAGTAGGTACCCTTGGATCTCCAAGTTTCTTTGGTATTCCACCCTTAAAAGTGTAATTAGCAAGCATGGTGGAAATTTCATCTTCCGGTATCTTTCTTTTATTTGTAATGATATCCTTCATATACTTAGCATAAAAACATAAGCATTAAAACTTTATTGTCTAGCCATAAAGTCATCAAATTTATCTAAGCATGGGCTATGAAATTTAGTAGACGTGATTTCAACTTTATCATATCTATAGAGAGAATTTACCTTTACTACCTGTGTCGGGTTATCAATACAATGTGTTTCTTCAACAGGCAGTATATTAAGACCATGTATTTCTTCAATAGGTGGTAAATTCTTAACATCTTCAGCTTTTATACCTTTTTCTTTCATTGATTTCTTTGCCTCTTGCATATCTTCAGGACTGAGAAATAGAACACCCCTCTTCTTCGGAGTTGGTTTAGGAATAGGCTCGAGAGTTGGCTCAATTGGTTCAGGGATTGCCTCAGGAATTGGCTCAGGGAGAGTCCAATTATTTTCATTAGTCAACATATTATTCAATAGTAATTCAGCTTGGTCGACCATTCTTTCCCTGAAAACACAACCAGCACAACTATCCAAGTAGTCCTTGGAAGCATCGGTTAGTCCATTATAAAAGATTTCAAGTATTTCATTTTTCTTAAGGGGATGATCAGGCAAAGCATTAAGTAATCGGAGAAGCCTCCCCCAAGCTTGTGGGAGACTCTCTTCTTTGATTTGCACAAAATTATATATTTCCCGCAAGGCAGCTTGTTTCTTATGAGCAGGGAAATATTTAGCAGAGAAGTGATAAATCATATCCTGGGGACTACCCGCACAACCAGGATCAAGAGAATTAAACCAAGTCTTAGCATCACCCTTTAATGAGAACGGAAATATCTTAAGGATATAATAATAGCGAGACTTCTCATCATTAGTAAACAGGGTGGCTATATCATTTAACTTGGTAAGATGTGCCACAACAGTTTCAGATTCAAGGCCATAAAAAGGATCAGATTCAACTAAAGTGATAATCTCAGGATCAACAGAGAATTCATAATCGTTATCAGTAACACAGATAGATGAAGTAGCAAAAGCAGGGCCAGGTTTCATTCTAGCATTAAGAGATTGCTGCTTCCATTTAGCTAACAACTTCTTAAGATCATATCGATCTTTGCAAGCAAAGATAGATCTAGCAGCTTCCTCATTCATAACATAACCCTCAGGAACAACAGGTAATTTATAATCAGGGGGAGAACTTTCATCATCACTATCATCAATAATAGCATCTTCAATAATTTCATTCTCTCTAACCCTAGCAAGTTGTTCATCAAGAAATTCACCTCATGGCATAGTAGTATCACGCACAGAAGTAGTTTCATCATAAGTATCATGCATAACAGAAGTGGCATCATCAATAACATGCAACATATCAGAATTCATAGCAGTAGCAGGTTTAGGTGTCGCAAGCTTACTAATAACAGAAGGAGAATCTAGTGCAGAGCTAGATGGCAGTTCCTTACCTCCCCTCGTAGTTGAGGGCAAAATCTTAGTTCTTTCGTCTTTCAAGTTCCTCATAGTGATCAACAGATATAAATCCCAAGTGACTCAAAGAATAGAGCTATGCTCCCTGGCAACGACGCCAGAAATTAGTCTTGATAACCCACAAGTGTAGGGGATCGCAACAGCCTTCGAGGGCAGAGTATTCAACCCAAATTTATTGATTCGACACAAGGGGAGCCAAAGAATATTGTTAAGTATTAGCAGTTGAGTTGTCAATTCAACCACACCTGGATAACTTAGTATCTGCAGCAAAGTATTTAGTAGCAAAGTAGTATGATAATAATGGTAACAGTGGCAAAAGTAAAGATAATAGTTTTGTAGTGATTGTAACAATAGCAACGGAAAAGTAAATAAGCGAAACACAAGATGTGAAAAGCTCGTAGGCATTGGATCAGTGATGGATAATTATGTCGGATGCGATTCCTCATGTAATAGCTATAACATAGGGTGACACAGAACTAGCTCCAGTTCATCAATGTAATGTAGGCATGTATTCCGAATATAGTCATACGTGCTTATGGAAAAGAACTTGCATGACATCTTTTGTCCTACCCTCCCATGGCGGCGGGGTCCTAGTGGAAACTAAGGGATATTAAGGCCTCCTTTTAATAGAGAACTAGAACAAAGCATTAGCACATAGTGAATACATGAACTCCTCAAACTATGGTCATCACCGAGAAGTATCCCGATTATTGTCACTTCGGGGTTGTCGGATCATAACACATAATAGGTGACTATAGACTTGCAAGATAGGATCAAGAACTCACATATATTCATGAAAACATAATAGGTTCAGATCTGAAATCATGGCACTCGGGCCCTAATGACAAGCATTAAGCATAGCAAAGTCATAGCAACATCAATCTCAGAACATAATGGATACTAGGGATCAAACCATAACAAAACTAACTTAATTACATGGTAAATCTCATCCAACCCATCACCGTCCAGCAAGGCTAGGATGGAATTACTCACGCACAACGGTGAGCATCATGAAATTGGTGATGGAGGATGGTTGATGATGACGACGGCGACGAATCCCCCTCTCCGAAGCCCCGAACGGACTCCAGATCAGCCCTCCCGAGAGAGATTAGGGCTTGGCGGCGGCTCCGTATCGTAAAACGCGATGAAACTTTCTCTCTGATTTTTTTTCTCCACGAAACGGAATATATAGAGTTGTAGTTGAGGTCGGTGGAGCATCAGGGGGCCCACGAGACAGGGGGCGCGCCCAGGGGGAGCGCGCGCCCCCCACCCTCGTGGACAGGGTGTGGGCCCCCTGGCCTTGATTCTTTCGCTAGTATTTTTTATATTTTCCAAAACTTATCTCCGTGGATTTTCAGGTCATTCCGAGAACTTTTGTTTTCTGCACAATAAACAACATCATGGCAGTTCTGCTGAAAACAGCATTAGTCCGGTTTAGTTTCATTCAAATCATGCAAGTTAGAGTCCAAAACAAGGGCAAAAGTGTTTGGAAAAGTAGATACGTTGGAGACCTATCACCTATGTTCATGATCATTGCCTTAGATGTCATCATAATTATGCACTTTTCTATCAATTTCTCAGCAGTAATTTGTTCACCCATCGTAGTACATGCTATCTCGTGAGAAGCCACTAGTGAAACCTATGGCCCCCGGGTCTCTTTTCCATCATATTAAGTCTCTTTCCCATATTATTGAATCTTGTTTACATCTTGCTAGTTTCCGATCTATTATTTTGCAATCTTTACTTTCCAATCTATACATAAAAAATAAAAAAAATATTTACTTTAGTATCTCTATCAGATCTCACTTTTGCGACTGACCGTGAAGGGATTGACAACCCCTTTATCGCGTTGGTCGCAAGTTCTTGATTGTTTGTGCAGGTATTCTGTGACTTCTGCGTCGTTTCCTACTGGGTTTTTTTGTGGGTGAAAAGGGGATTCTCATTACTCATGGAGGCTTTTCAGCCAGAGCCAAGTTTACAATAAAGTCTAACCCCGACTGCAACCAAACAGCGGTGCAAGGGGTGCTCCTGCCATACTTGGCAAGCTCATGACTAACTTTGTTCTGCGAACGACAACAAAGACTAAAAGAGTCCTCCCTCCCCTCCATCGTTGCCAGTCTCCTGATTTCCTCAATGACGGTTTCCTACTGGATTGATACCTTGGTTCTCAAAAACCGAGGGAAATACTTACGCTACTTTGCTGCATCACCCTTTCCTCTTCAAGGGAAAACCAACGCAAGCTCAAGAGGTAGCATTGGGTCTCGTACCAAGGTCGTCGTTGCCCAGATGTGCATGCACCACCACATCCTCGTCTACCACTACTGCCTGGCCACAAGGCCTTGCGAGCGTTTCTCCAGGTTTGTCAACAGCCCCCACTACATGTTCGCTACGGTCGACATCACCAACGATGTCAAGGTGCTCAAGAATTCGGGCATCGCCTGCCAGAATCTTGTCGACATCCAGGGCTAATACAAGATCTGGGGCAGCAAGGATCATGAGAAGGACTCACTGGTTTACCTTGCCGAGGCCATGATCGACACCTACTACAAAGATATGAAGGATTCCTGCAACAACGACAAGCGTGCCTGGCACTCGGCCTGGTTGGAGAAACTTGACAAAGCTCACGTCGTGTACGCGGCCAAGGAGGCGTACACGTGCTACGACATGTACAGGAGGATCGTTGACATGAGGAAGTGCCTCCTTCCCCAAAACAACCAGGGATCCAGCCGGAAGCAGAGCAACGGCAAGCGTCATCGCAACAAGAAGTAGATGATTAGATCCTTGTTTCTCCTAGTTTAGTATGCATGTAATTGCTTTCTTTGGTGTGTGAAAATGTTATCTGTGTAGTCCCTTGTGTAATTGTATGCTTAATTTGGTTATGCAATGTTGTCTTTTTAAGTATATATGTTGATGCTCTGTAGACAGAGCAAATCACATCGCACACGGACTAAACAAGGGAACCCGTCGGTGATGATTTCATCAATCACTGACAATTGTATACCAGCAATCATTTGCTCACAACACACATGGCTTGTTAATAGGAATCGCCTGTGTTGTTATCGGTCTTCCCACATATTTCTGATTACAGAGCTTTTTGCCACGTATCACACACATCTTGTTATATTGAACCGTTTCTGTTCTCTTGTCTCAACACAAACAGTTCATCCGAGTGAACCGCATGCTGTATATCGCACACACCTTGATATGGCTCACCGTTTCTTTTGTGTTGCCTAATCACAAACAGTTCATTCGAGTGAACCGTATGATGTGTATCGTACACGCCTTCATCTGGCTGCCCGTTTCTTTTGTTCCTCCTCATCGCAAACAGTTTATTGAACTGAACCGTATGCCCTGCATAGCACACGCAACTAAAATCTGAACCATGTTTGATGCATCTGTCATCGCAAACGTTTTGCACATTTTGACTGTTTTCTTAGACCACCGTTTGCGATTATTGCATCGCACACAGTTTCTCGAAGGGTCTCTGATCGTAGTGTCGCGTTAGCAGCATCCTGCAGTAGTGGATCCCATTCCGCAATAGTAATTTTCTTGTTAAAGATGGGAAGGCCAGGGTACGGAATAGGAAAGCTCTCTTCTAGAAGTGTCAAACTGGCATTGGGACTATTACTTTGCTCTGATGAGGCCTGATGACAAGTATGACAAACCTGAAAAACACAAGGAAAACCAGTCTTCAAGCTCTGGAAGCAAAATTGTAGTTATTGAATCTAATCTCCGCCTTAATAGTCCAACACCCATAGTCCATAGAAAAGGTTCCGCCGCAGATACATGAATGGAGTGTGGGGTGGTGAAGAAATGCAAGGGCATCTCCAAAGCAGACTCTCAGATCGCCCGCAAACATTTGAAAGTGCCCTCTCCGGATATGGTTTGCCATCCATTGTTGTCCCGCATCGGTCTGCAGTCTAGTCCGCTTTCCCGCAAACTGAAAGCAAACTAGGGGAGACTTTGCAAAAGTCTGGACCACCGCCATGTAGGACTTCGGTTCACCCAAAACCCCTCCCAACCCCCGTGTCTCCATTCCTCCCTCTTTCTCTTCACCCTCTTCCTTCCTCGTCGATGCCGCTGCTCCACCCTGGTCATCTGCCAAGCCCTTCCCGATCCTCCGCAACCTCCACCACTATAGCCGGTCACCATGCTGCTAAACAATGGGATCCGGAGACCTTATGGGAGGTGATGACACATTGCATGATCATGCACAAAATTGATCGTGGAGGATGAGAATGAAGATGATGTCAGAGGTCTAAATTTGAGAACATGGGTGGTCCTGTCCAACTTCCAGATTAGAATCTGGCTACGTTTGATGAGTTTGTTCAAATGCATCAACAAATTCAGCATCGAGCAACTCATGAGCAGCTCAAGGAATATTTAATATGTGTGCAGTTAAAGGGGACAAGTAGAACATATGTGTGAGTGGATTTCAAGTTTAAACTATTTTATTTGAGACTAAGTTCGATTGTAATGTTTAAATTAGAACTACTATCGCATTTGAATATTTTCAATCATCGACAATTTTATGTGCTATTATTTTGAGCTCGCGGACTTAAATAAAGAGATGGAAGTTTTAGGGAATGAGGTTGGATGTTTGGCTCCCACATCATTGCCCGTGGATTGGTCCGGATCAGTCCACGAACAAATAGCGTGTCCATTTTGAGGGTCAGTATTGAAGATGCCCTAAAGTATGGTTATACACGTCCTAAGAGTTGTTGCTTCTTTTTTGAGGAAGTTAGAATGAGAGTATTCATTCTTTTTCTAGATCAATTTGCTAGGTTTTATTGCTCGATAGTAATGTTTACAGGAATAATGGCAGGATCATGGGGTTGACTCTGCCACATATGACAACCATGATCTATGCTCTAGTGTAACAGAATGTGTAGCGAGTTTATGAGCTTCAAAGTTTGAGCTCCTATTCTCAAGAACATAAACACATGAAATAAAAGAAGACCTCCAGTTTCTAATCTCTGTGATAACAACTCCATAGTTTTCTCCAGCTCCATCATGTATATCTTTGATTACCATCTTGCAGTCCGGTGCTTTGAAGAGGTTTTGGATACCCAAATCTTTTTCTAGAGGCAGAGTTTCTCGGCAAGCCAATGCTTCAAACCATGCATGATCAGATAAGGCGGGAACTAAAATCGCAAATGATCTCAGGTAAACGTCGTCTTGATCACTCACATATCACATTAGTCGCACCTCTGTTTCCTGCTCTTGAAATTCCAACATCAACATTCAATTTCACAGATCCCGCTGGAGGGGGAATCCACCGCGTCCCCGGGGTAGTGACTGGCACATTCATCCTAGCCCCCCATTTCATGCTTTGACTTTGATTTTTTCAAAATCAGCAATAAACAGAGTCACAAACAAATGAGTCGAGTGAGGACTTTGGTTAACACCCTCCTGGATGAGCTTCCGCCTCGTAGTCCAGACGACCCAATAGGTGACCACCATTCTGGTAATGCTTCATGTGGTAGTACTTGTATCACAGAGAATGCCCAAATTTCGTAGTTGGCTATGGTGGTTGCTATCATATACTCAGTCAGTTCTTAATCAACTAGAGCCCAGATGCACCTTGAAGATGTACACTCCAACAGAGAATGCAGCCATGAATCCTCCATGCCACATAGTACGTAAGTACATGATGTCGACATGTTTCTATTCATATGGATATCCTCCGTAGGGAGCCATTGCTTTGCCAACCACCATAAAAGGAGTTTCAGCTTTCTGGGAACCCACATTTTCAACAAATGCGCTAGTAGCCGAGACTATTCAGTTTGTCGAGACGAATCTCCACATCCTCGCCCAGCCAATAGCCTATGATCATCCGGCCCATTAGTTTCAAATGTTGTTAGGCAACAATCTAACGAAGACCAGGGGTTGTGGCTGTGTCTCGCCCGCAGCGAGATACATGTCCATCTTGCCTCAAGGACGCCCTAAATACGCCGGCCCATAATAACGCTATTAAATGTCCAATTTTGTTCTTTTTTAGTTTTTAATTGTTCATTGCAAATTTCCAAATGTTAACATGTTGTATTGTTTTGTTAGTGTAATTTTAAAATAATTTTGATAGCATTAAAATAATGTCCATGACTTTAGTAAATGTTCACAAGTTTCAAAAAAATGTACCTCAATTTTTCGAAAAAAAACACATACCATGTTACAAAAATGTGTAATTCGAAAAAGAAGTTCAATACCATTAAAAAACTTATGTTTATCTTCGAAAATTTTCATGTATTTCAAGAAAATGTATGTGACATTTTTGAAAATTTCCATACAATGTTAAAAATGTTTGTGCAATTCAAAAACTAAATATTTCATACCATTCAAAAATAATAAATTAGATTTTTCAAAATGTACATGCATTTCAGAAAATGTGTTTGTCATATTCTTAAAAATGCTTGTACCATTGAAAATAAAAAGAAAAGATTTTCAACACGTATTTTAATTTTTTTAACACGTAATAAAAAGTTTAAAAACATAAACTTTTTCCAAATATTAGCCATATATTTGGAACCAAATATTATCCATATATTTGGAATATGGTAAACATTTATAAATTTCTTTATCTTTATAGAAAAATATGTAATGTATATGAAACAATCAGGACATCGAGGCTTATATTTGAAAGATGTTAAACTTGTACTCCCTCCGTTCCCTAATATACGATATTTTAGCTATTTCATTATTGACTACATACATACTAAAATGAGTGAACATACACACAAAAATATATAAAAAATGTTTCTGATGTATTAGAAAAATCAATGTGTACAAAAAAATGTAGACTTGTGTTGGAAAAAAACCCAAAGAAACCCGATGAAAACCAAAGGAAAAGGAAAACATAAAATAAATTTAAAATAATAAAGAAAACCGTGGCAAAGAATTAAAAACCCGATAAAATAACCCACACAGGAAAAACTTGCACCACTGCTACAGTAATGGACTGTCCCAGTAACTTGCTTGTCAGAGGCGAGACAGAGCTCCATCTGGCATCTCCTATAAGTACGCGCCGCGGTAGCCAGCACGCCTAGGTCCTGGATGTGTAAGGAAAACAATGCTAAGTTTTAAGAAGTTAAAGGCGACAACAAACTTAAAATCAGTTTACGTTAATTCAAAAAACTTTTATTCCTTCTACTGGTTCTTTCTGGTTTTACTTCAGTCTTATTCTGTTCTTTCCTTTTTCACGTTTATTTTTTATTTTTTTATTTTTAATATTTTCTCCTTTTTCTTTTCAAGCTTTTCAAAAATGTTCTTTGTTCATATTTCTGAAATAGTGTTCACATTTTCAATTTTTTTTTTCACAATTTAGAAATATGTTCCTGATTTTTTGGTTGTTTGTTTTCTTTCTTCTCCGTTTCATTTTCTTCTCTTTTTTTAAAAATAAATTCAAAATATTCAAATTTTGTTCGTATTTCATAAAATTTTCAGTTTTCAAAAAAATGTTCTCCAATTCAAAATTTGTTCCCGTTACACAAAAAAATTCAAAACTTTCGAAATGCAGAAAATATACCGGATTTCAGAAAATGTTCGTGTTTTCATAAAATGTCCGCGCTTCCAATTTTGTTCGGGATTTTTCAAAATTGTTCTCTATTTCAAAATTATTTTTATTCTCGAGATTCAAAAAAATGTTTGTGCTTTAAAAAATTGATCACGCTTCCAAATTTATTCGGGATTTTTCAAAATTGTTCTCTATTTCAAAATTTGTCCTCGAGATTCAAAAAATGTCCGTGCTTTAAAAATTGTTTGCGTTTCCAAATTTGTTCGGGAGTTTTCAAAATTTGTTCTCAAGATTCAAAATATGTTCGTGCTTTAAAAATTGTTCTCCATTTTTAAATTTGTTCTGAAGATTCAAAAAATATTTGTGCTTAAAAAAATTGTCCGTGCATCCAAATTTGTTCTCAGTTTCAAATTTTGTTCTCAAGATTCAGAAAATGATTGTGCTTTAAAGAAATGCCATAAATTCCAAAAATGTTTGGGAAATTCAAAAGTTGTTTGTGTTTCCAAATTTTGTTTTGAAATTTGAATAATTGTTCCTGTTCAGTTTTTTGGGTAGTTTAAAAAATGTTTCCGTTCTAAAAAATCTGTTTGCGTCTCCCAAATTCGTTTGTGTGTTGAAAAATGTTGGAGTTTTCTCAAATTGTGGGAAAAAACTAATAATGTTCGCGTTTGATAAAACATTCACGTTTTGTTTTGCTATTTGGAAAATCGTAAAGGATGTTTTTCAAACAGTCTTATACTTTCTTTAGTTCTTGTAGGTTTCCGCTATGGTTTAGTCATCTGAGCTCGTCCATCCTAGTGGCTAGTAGCACGCGAGTGCAAGTCGGCAGTGCTGTGTTTGATTCCCAGCCATCACGCTGTGCTTTTTTTTAGCAAATTATCACCTTGTATTTCCAGCGCACTCTCCAACAGGCCGGCCCAATCGGCGCACCTCTGCGACGTGCTCGCGTCGCCCCTGTGCGTCGGCGCCCTATTGGACGCAACGAGCGTCCAGTAGGAGCTCCCCTCTCAGCGCCTTTATAGGCTAATTCCTCAACCGGCGTAGTCCCCCTCTGAGCTGGGCCGGCCCATTTAACTTTTTTTTGTCTTAAACTTTAATTAACGCGGGTACCGTGAGTGGTGTCTTAAACTTTAAGTAACGCGGGTACCGTGAGTGAAGCTCCCGACCTCCTCTTCAGTTTGAATCGGTGCAACCACTAGAACGTCTCAACACCCCTCAAAAAAAAAACTTTAACATCTTAACGGGTGTGAGCACTTACGTCTTTATCACTTTTTATTCTTTCTACTGTTCACACTTCATTGGTTGGTTTTCTGAGAAGTTCGTATATGGCTTTTTCATTTTTATTTTCCTTTTTCAAAATGTGTAACTTTTTCCAAATTTATGAGTGTTATTTTAAATCATTAAACATTTTTTCAAATCCATGAGCTATTTTTCAAATTCGATGTTTTTTAAAAAAAATTGATGAACTTTCTTAAAATTTGGTAACTTTATTCAAATTCGACGAGTTTTAAAATTCATGAACTCTTTTATAGTTTGTGATTTTTTTCCAAAATCCCTGAATGTTTTTCAAAATTTAATTATTTTTTTCAAGTTTCATGAACATTTTTTAATTTCTTGAAATGTTTTCCATGGTGGTGAACTTTTTCTTATTGCAAATCTGTGATTATATAAAATTTATGTTTTGTTTTTTTGTAATGATTTATATCGGTACCGAATTTATGCTAAAGTTGTACTAAAAGAAGTACTCTCTCCGTCTCATAATGTAAGACGTTTTTTGGCACCACAGGGAGTAGTAAATAGCTTTGTCTTAGGATTGTAGACAATTAAGTGGTCCTGGTCAAGTGGTTATTGCACCATGTCTTTTGGCCAAACTATGTTTTCTTGCGGGTTCGACGATAAAGGATTTCCCCACGCTTTATATTAGTATTAGTATAAAGCAACGACCAAGCAAATGATACACAAACCTTGTAGGGGCTGTGGCACAACCAAGCCCAAAGAAAAAAGAGAGAAAGAAAATAGAAACAAATACCAACATAGTCAGATTGACGAAAACGAAGAAGATCGAAGCCGTTGGACCCACCGGAGAAGTCCCAGTACGCTCCTAGCACTTCGAAGCACCACGTACCGAGCAACACCTTCAACAAGGAAAGCGACGACGACACCCCTGCTGCCTGGACGAATCCTAGGGTTTCCCCCGGTACGCGGAGGGCAGTGGGAAAGTGGTACACCCGAGGCCCTTCAGGAAGGAACGGTGGCAGCCGTAGGCGTCACCGCGTCAGAACCGGACAAGCCGATAGGGATTTCTTTCGAACCCAAAAAATCACCAGCGGCCCTGACAATCCGGAGTGCTCCACCCAACTTTCCTCCCACCAGCATGCGCCACCATGGCCACAGCGCCCTCTACAACTCCTCACTGTGGTCATCGGCATGAGGCCGATAGGAAAGAGGAGGGGACGTCGAAACTGGGGGTAGCAGAAACACAGTTAAGCGGAAGGGAAGAACCTCTGCCGCCCTTGCGGTAACCGACCGGACGCGACCGCGGGGGGGACACACCAGGCCCCTACTTGCCCGTTGTAGGACCTTGAGAAGAGGTGTCTAGAGGGGGGGGGGGGGGTGATTAGACACTAAGTACCAAAGTTGCAGTTTTTAAGATCTTTAAGTTTAAGTGGAGTTTAGGCACAAGTTTAACACTCACAATACATATCAAGCAAGCATGCAAAGAGTATATGAGCAGTGGAAAGTAAAGCATGCAACTTGCAAGAATGTAAAGGGAACGGTTTGGAGGATTCAAACGCAATTTGAGACACGGATGTTTTTGGCGTGGTTCCGATAGGTGGTGCTATCGTACATCCATGTTGATGGAGACTTCAACCCACGAAGGGTAACGGTTGTGTGAGTCCACGAAGGGCTCCACCCACGAAGGGTCCACGAAGAAGCAACCTTGTCTATCCCACCATGGCCGTCGCCCACGAAGGACTTGCCTCACTAGCGGTAGATCTTCATGAAGTAGGCGATCTCCTTGCCCTTACAAACTCCTTGGTTCAACTCCACAATCTTGTCGGAGGCTCCCAAGTGACACCTAGCCAATCTAGGAGACACCACTCTCCAAGAAGTAACAAATGGTGCGTTGATGATGAACTCCTTGCTCTTGTGCTTCAAATGATAGTCTCCCCATCACTCAACTCTCTCTCATAGGATTTGGATCTGGTGGAAAGAAGATTTGAGTGGAAAGCAACTTGGGGAAGGCTAGAGATCAACATTCATATGGTAGGAATGGAATATCTTGGCCTCAACACATGAGTAGGTAGTTCTCTCTCAGAAAATGTATGCTGGAAGTGTAGGTTCAGTCTGATGGCTCTCTCCACGAATGAAGAGGAGGTGGAGGGGTATATATAGCCTCCACACAAAATTTAACCGTTACACACAATTTACCAAACTCGGTGGGACCGATTCAACAGACTCGGTCGGACCGATTTAGTAAACCTAGTGACCGTTAGGATTTTCGGTGGGACCGATATGCAACTCGGTAGGACCGATATGGTTAGGGTTAGGGCATAACGTAATCTCGGTGAGACCGATTACACAAACTCGGTTGGACCGATTTTGGTAATTAGCTAACCAGAGAGTTGGTCAGGCAAACTCGGTTGGACCGATTACACAAACTCGGTAGGACCGATTTTGGTAATGAGTCAACCAGGAAGTTTGCATTGTAATCTCGGTAGTACCGATTGCTCAAACTCGGTGAGACCGATTTTGGTAATGGACATACACAGAGAGATTACAATCCCATCCTGGTGAGACCGAGATCCCTATCGGTGAGACCGATTTGTCTAGGGTTTGTGGCAGTGGCTATGACATCTGAACTCGGTGGCGCCGGATAGAAAGAATTGGTGTGGCCGAGTTTGACTTTAGGTTTAGGTCATATGTGTGGAAGTGGGAAAGTAGTTGAGGGTTTTGGAGCATATCACTAAGCACTATGGAGCAAGAAACTCATTAAGCAACACCTCATCCCCTCTTGATAGTATTGGCTTTTCCTATAGACACAATGTGATCTTGGATCACTAAAATGTAAAATGAAGAGTCTTGAGCTTGAAGCTTGAGCCAATCATTTGTCCTTAGCATATTGAAGGAGTTCCCACATCCTTTAGTCCATGCCACTCCATTGTTGAACTTATCTGAAACATACTAGATAAAAGTGTTAGTCCAACAAGAGATATGTTGACATTAATTACCAAAACCACCTAGGGAGCACTTGTGCTTTCAATCTCCCCCCTTTTTGGTAATTGATGACAACATACATCAAAGCTTTAGATAAAGATATAAGGAACAGCAAGTAAAGCTTTGGAAAGACATGTAACAAGCATAGGCTCCCCCTACATGTATGCAATCATGTGAATATGGAATATAGAAGCATGTGAGAGCATAACCATGATAGAGCAGGCAATGTATTACATGTATCTTGGCCATATGCATCAGATCAAAGAATATTAAAGAAAATACCTTCATGCTCATGAGTCCTTCTTGCAAACAGTATGTACATCAGCAAGAATTCCTCATACACATGATTGTGATGCATATACTTACCTTGTAGTCTTGAGTTGGCTTAGGATGGAATGAACCTGCGTAAACAAGGTTAGATAACACAGGTGCATCTACTAGCCAGGGCAAACAGAAGAAACCACAAGAATACCAAGACTGGGATGACATGTAGAGAGTGAGTAGTAAGTACTACATTGGATTAGACATGTCCCCAAGAGTAAAGATATGCAATGAATTTAAATGATTTCTTTCCCTTAGATGTCTTGCTCCCCCTGAATCTAGCATAGGATACTGGGAGAAGATAGGGAACAGAAAATCAGAGCTGAAAGATGTATAAATGAACAGAGCTAATGCAAGCTAATGCAAATAAGCACATAAGATCATATGAACATGTCTCTCCCCTCAACAAGACATGTGGCATCTCTCCTCTTGAACACCAAGCATCTGGGATCCTTGAGAGATACTTTCTCTCTCCCCCTGGAGATCTCTCTCCCCCCCTGAGGATATCTCTCCCCCTGAGAAGGTGATGTACTCTTTCTCTGATGTGATCTCTCTCTAAATGGTAAGCTTTGATGTGATCTCTCTCTCCCCCTTTGACATCAATTTCCAAGAAGGGTTTGATCATTGAGACACAGTTCAAAGCAATAAAAAAATGCGATGCTTGTAGAGGACAAGATTCATTGAGTGGAGCTGGATCAGAAGAAACACAGAATAAGTGGCAAACTTTTTTTTCCTGCTGTGAAGTCGGTGGCACCGAGTGATATGCTTCGGTTGTACCGAAAGGATTCGGTTGGACCGAAAACAATAAATCGGTGAAACCGAGTTCATCGCAGAGAAAACACTTGTCACCTCAGCTCACTAGACTAGTAAGATCTCACAAAGATTTGCAAGGAATTTACTGAATGATATGCAATGAATTGGATGCAGAAAAATGCAAAAACACAGAAAAGAACACAAGAGAACTTCATCTAGAGATGGTCGGCGACAAAGTCACCTATGTTAGAGTATATTGACTTAGGAGTCAAGTGAGATCACTTGATCATAGGTCATACTCATCGTTTAAGCTCAAAATGGGGTTGCCATTTTTCGTTTAAGCATCTTGATGTATTCACATCTTGTCAAGTTGCTTTAGCTCATGACTTGGAGTAAAGCTTCTCTAAGATGGAATAACATACCTTGATTGGTGGTGTTATCCATGTAGTTGAACTTGTGTGGGTTGCTCAAGGTTGATGTAGCTCATCAAGAATTTGGAGCACCACTTGGAATTTGAGTCCATCTTCCTACATGGGTTAGTTCTTGCAAGGAAGAGCACTTGTGTATCCAAAAATTACAATCATGAAGCTCAACATAGAATTTATCAAAGGATATGTTTGAATGGTTCCGTGCTTCCTTGTCTTCAACAACCATAGTGTAGTAACTTGGTGATGTAGAGATTGTTCAAGATGTGAGTAGATTACAATCTCATGGAATTTGATTCAACCAAGTACCTACATGGGTTAGATAACATGCAAGATACAAATATATCCAAGACATAAGATTTTCATCATAAGAGAAATATCAAGGATTAGTCATAAGCTCATGTCTTGCATGTATCCAATGGAGTTTCTACTCCAAGTTTGAAGCATCAATGATGTTCAATTCTCCTCTCAACCTGCAAAACACTTTCTCATCAAGAGGTTTAGTGAATATATCCGCTAATTGCTTTTTGGTGCGAACATGCTTAAGATCAATGTCACCCTTAGCAACATGATCTTGAATGAAATGATGACGAACTTCAATATGCTTAGTTCGAGAATGTTGTACGGGATTATGACCAATTTTGATAGCACTTTCATTGTCACAAAGCAATGGAACATGTTTCACATATATCCCATAATCTTTAAGAGTTTGGGTCATCCAAAGTAATTGAGCACAACATGAACCAGCGGCAATGTATTCCGCTTCGGCGGTGGATAAGGATACCGAGTTTTGTTTCTTGGAGGACCAAGACACAAGAGATCTACCAAGAAATTGACAAGTACCCAAAGTGGACTTTCTATCAACCTTTTCTCCGGCATAGTCCGAGTCGGAGTAACCAACAAGATCGAAGAGGCCCTCTTAGGATACCAAATGCCAAAATTTGGTGTATGGATTAAGTATCTCACTATCCTTTTCACGGCCTTAAGATGACATTCTTTAGGAGCAACTTGATATCGGGACGTGAAGCACATAGATATAACAATGAACCAATCATAGAGCGATAAACCTTTTGATCAACCGGTTCACCATCTTTGGCCAAGTCAAGATGTCCACTAGTAGGCATGGGTGTAGACATACCTTTGCATTCTTGCATATTGAACTTCTTGAATAAGTCCTTGGTGTACTTTGTTTGAGAAACAAAAGTACCTTTGAGGGAGTCCTGGACTAGGGGGTGTCCGGACAGCCGGACTATCATCGTTCACAGGACTCCAAGACTACGAAGATACACGATTGAAGACTCCGTCCCGTGTCCGGATGGGACTTTCCTTGGCGTGGAAGGAAAGTTTGGCGATACGGATATGAAGATCTCCTACCATTGTAACCGACTCTGTGTAACCCTAGCCCTCTCCGGTGTCTATATAAACCGGAGGGTTTTAGTCCGTAGGACACAACATCCATTACAACAATCATACCATAGGCTAGCTTCTAGGGTTTAGCCTCCTTGATCTCGTGGTAGATCCACTCTTGTAATACACATCATCAATATTAATCAAGCAGGACGTAGGGTTTACCTCCATCAAGAGGGACCGAACCTGGGTAAAACATCGTGTCCCTTGTCTCCTGTTACCATCCGCCTAGACGCACAGTTCGGGACCCCCTACCCGAGATCCGCCGGTTTTGACACCGACATTGGTGCTTTCATTGAGAGTTCCTCTGTGCCGTCGCCGATAGGAAGGATGCCTCCACCCGTATTCAAGGACAGAATTTTCACCAAAGGGGCCTTGGCCGCCGGCCAAACTATCCGGCTAGGTGGTTTTCTTATGACCGCCTGTCCGTCCACCGCTTCGACAATGACTTCTCAAGTCGTCAAAAGCAATCTTCACGTCAGCTCGAAATTTGCCGAGCGACTGGATCCGATTGAGCTTTCGTCTGTCAACGAGCTCTTGGATCGCATCGCCGCCCTGGGAGTCGCTACGGACTACAATCAGATTGGGCTTAAAACCGATCTGAGAGAGATTAACTCTCCCCAGGTCACCCACCACGTCGCAGTGGTAGAGGAACAATGCGGCGACTCTTCTCCTGTATTGAAAACTAGTCATGTCCGGGCTCCAGAACCCTCCATGCCGGATTCCCGCGGAGGGACGGACTTCGGTCAAGCACTGAACTTAAAGTCAGGCATCGGACCGGACTCGTTGGACAACGTCCAGCAATCCAAGCTTCCAAATTTGGAAACTTCACGGCCTTCAAGCCTTGAGATGGGTAGGGTTCCGGACTTTATCCCACCCACCCGCGCAGACATATGCGATCTATCTCTAATACGGCAAGAGCCTGCTGAAACAGTACATCACTACTGGGCCAGATTCCTCCTGGTTATGGACAGGATAAAGGACTGCCGAGAGGAAAACGCAATCTCAATTTTTTGCAATAATTGCACGGACAAGGGAATATTGAATGCCATCAGCCGTCGTGAAATTACACGCTTCGCCGACCTGGCGTCCATAGTACGAAAGTACTGTGCGATGGAGAGTTTCTGGAAAACCGAAAACCAGTTTTGGAACAATCCGGCCCCGAATACAACCCTAGTCCGCAACAAAAGGGTGCATTACACTCAGGCCCCAGATACAAAAACCAAAAAGCAAAAACCCCATAGAGGGCACGGAACCGTACTGGAGGGATGGCTTAGCGGACCCTGTAAAATTCACAGTACAGAGGGCGCCGTCCCAACACATAGCCTTAGAGCATGTTGGATATTATGGCAGGTGGCCAAAAGTGGCGAGGAGCTTCTAGCTCCGGAAAACCACTCCAACAATACCGGTACGGTATCAACAGTCTTCGAGACCTTCGCATCAAATAATATGCAGAAACGAACAATCTGCGGCCTCGCCGAAGTCTACCAGGTAGCAACAACAAATCCATGGAGTGACACAGCCATCACCTTCAACGCCAGCGACAAACCTAAATTCCGAACAGCCCGAGCACCAGCTGCACCGGTGCTTAGTCCAATAGTGGACGGCTTTCGACTTACAAAGGTCCTCATGGATGGCGGCCGCGGACTAAACCTCATTTACGAGGAAACCCTTCAAAAAATGGAAATAGACTTTAGCCGCATTGAGCGAAGCAGCACAACCTTCAGAGGAATAATCCCTAGCCGGGAAGTGCGCTGCACCGGAAAAATCACACTCGATGTGGTGTTTGGCTCGCCGGACAATTACAGATCCGAAGAAGTCACGTTTCAAGTGGCCCCGTTCAACAGCGGATATCACGCTATCTTAGGACGAGAGGCATTCACAATTTTTCAAGCCGTACCCCATTACGGGTACATGAAGCTCAGGATGCCTGGGCCCGGCGGAATAATCACTCTCGCTAGTGATCCGGACATAGCACTCCGCGCCGAAAACAAGACAGCCGCATTAGCCCTAGAGGCACTATTCGAAGCCCTAGCGGCAGAAGAACTCACCGCGCTGCGCTCTATGGTGAATAGGGACGATGTGATACTTGATAAGAGATCCAAGTCCACCTCCTTTAAACCAGCAGATGAAATAATAAAATTCCAGGTCCATCCAACGGACCTGACAAAGACGGCTTCCATCGGGGCACAGTTGAACCCTGATGTAGACGCCGCACTGCGAGATTTCCTTCGGGAAAATTGGGACATTTTCGCCTGGCACCCTTCGGATATGCCCGGAATCCCACGCAGATTGGCAGAACACAGCCTAAACATCCTAAAAGGATTCAAGCCAGTCAAACAGGCTCTTCAACAATTTTCTGAACCTAAAAGACAGGCAATGGGAGAAGAGCTAGCCAAACTATTGGAAGCCGGATTCATCAGAGATATCAAACATCCGGATTAGCTAGCAAACCTGGTAATGGTACCAAAGAAGGACAAATCCTGGCGCCTATGTGTCGATTTTAAAGACCTCAACAAGGCCTGCCCAAAGGGTCCCTTCCCCCTTCCCCGCATCGACCAGATAATCGACGCTACCGCAGGACACGATTCACTGTGCTTCCTCGACGCATACTCCGGCTACCATCAAATCAAGATGGTGGAAGCAGACCAAGCCGCAACGGCATTCATCACTCCATATGGACCATTCTGCTTCAACACGATGCCCTTCGGACTTAAAAACGCCGGCGCAACATATTGGCGCATGATTCAAACATGTCTGGCTACCCAGATCGGCAAAACAGTAGAGGCATACGTTGACGACGTAGTCGTCAAAACCAAACACGTCGAAACTCTAGTAGACGACTTGAGGCTCACATTCGACAACCTCAGAGCATATGACATCAAGCTGAATCCGGAAAAATGCGTTTTCGGCGTACCAGCCGGAAAGCTGCTGGGCTTCATTGTATCCGGTAGAGGAATTGAAGCAAACCCGGCCAAGATCCGAGCTCTGTCACAACTGGATATTCCAAAAGACCTCAAACATATACAAAAATTGACTGGATGCGTGGCGGCTTTAAGCCGCTTTATCTCCCGCTTGGGAGAAAAGGCACTGCCCCTCTACCGCCTCCTTAGGCGCACCGAACACTTCGAGTGGACGGATGCTGCCACTGCCGGACTCGAAGAAATAAAGGCCATATTGGCAACAAATCCGGTCCTGGCTGCGCCCAACCTGGGCGAACCAATGCTGTTATACATCGTGGCAACACATCAAGTTGTAAGCGCGGTACTCGTCGTCGAACGAGAGACAGAAGGGCATAAATTCCCTCTTCAAAAACCAGTGTACTAATCTCCACTGTGTTAACCCCCTGCAAGTCCCGTTACCCGCACTATCAAAAGATAGCGTACGCAGTGTTCATGGCATCCCGGAAGCTCCGACATTACTTTCAAGAGTGTTCGATAACAGTGGCCTCCGAAGTACCACTCAACGATATTATAAACAACCGCGACGCGACGGGCAGGATCGCAAAATGGGCCATTGAGCTCTTACCATTCGATATAACTTACAAACCTCGGCGAGCTATAAAGTCACAAGTTTTGGCTGACTTTGTCGCTAAATGGACCGAAGCCGAACTCCCTAAAGAGTACGGTGCGTACTCCAATTGGATTATGCACTTCGACGGCTCTAAAATGTTGGCCGGATTGGGGGCTGGCGTCGTATTGACGTCCCGAACCGGGGACACAGTCCAATACGTACTTCAGATAATGTACACGGACTCCAACAATGCAGCCGAATACGAGGCCCTTTTACACGGCCTCCGGATGGCAATCTCCATGGGCATTCAACGCCTAGAGGTACGCGGGGATTCAAACCTTGCAATATCCCAAATAAATGGAGACTTTGACGCCAAGGATCCGAAAATGGCAGCATATCGCAACGCTGTCCTAAAAATGTCAGCTCGGTTTTAAGGACTTGAATTCCATCACGTAGCCCGAGATAATAACCAAGTAGCCGACGTACTGGCACGCATCGGCGCAAAACGTGACGCTGTCCCTCCAAACATCTTCCTGGAACGGCTCTTTAAGACATCCGTACTATGGGAAGAGGAGTCCAGAAATGACAAGCCGGAAAAAACCGCGCCAACCGGCGATTCAGCCGATGACATAACAACTTCAGCCCATGACATAATGGCAGTAATCGCCCCGTGGACAGAACCATTCCTAGCCTACTTGCTTAGGCAGGAACTTCCCGAAGACCAAAATGAGGCCCGCTGCATAGTCCAGCGATCTAAAGCCTACAAGGTCCATGAGGGAGAACTTTATAAGAAAAGCACAACCGGAGTCCTTCAGAGATGTATCTCCGAAGAGGAAGGGCGAAACCTTCTGGCTGAAATTCATGTCGGACTAGGCGGATACCACGCAGCAGCTCGGGCCCTTGTAGGAAAGGCATTCCGTACAGGATTTTATTGGCCGACGGCCCGGGCAGATGCTCAGGACTTAGTCCAAAGATGCGTCGGTTGTCAGCTCTTTGCTAATCAGAGCCATATGCCACCCACCGCCCTCAAAACTATACCCATTACTTGGCCGTTCGCGGTCTGGGGGCTTGACATGGTTGGACCCCTTAAAGGGGGAACCCACAAGCAAAGGTACCTATTGGTCATGGTGGACAAATTCACCAAATGGATAGAGGCCAAGCCAGTTAAAACGGCAGAGTCCGGACCAGTGATAGACTTTATATCTGGGGTAGTACACCGTTATGGTGTCCCCCACAGCATCATCACCGATAACGGCACGAACTTCATGGCCGACGAAGTTAAGTCATGGTGCAAAAACATGGGCATTAAGCTCGATTACGCTTCAGTCTATCACCCTCAAACCAACGGTCAAGTGGAACGAGCAAACGGTCTAATAATGAGCGGCATCAAACCCAGACTAGTGCGGTCACTTACGAAATCTGACACACACTGGGTAGAGGAGCTCGACTCCGTACTCTGGGGGCTGCGGACAACGCCCAACCGTACTACCGGATTCACACCATTTTTTATGGTATACGGCGCAGAGGCAGTTCTACTCTGCGACATCATTCATGACTCACCTCGAGTGCGCATGTACGAAGAAAGAGAAGCCGAGCTGGATCGGCAGGATAGCTTGGACGCATTGGAGGAAGAACGCGACGTCGCCAAGGCTCGTTCCGCATTCTATCAGCAGCAGGCTCGAAGATATCAAAGCAGAGAAGTATGGGCCAAGACTTACAACGTTGGCGAACTAGTTCTACGCCTGCCGGACAAGAAGAAGGACAAGCTCAAGCCCAAATGGGAGGGCCCCTTCATCATCGATCAAGTCCTGACCGGCGGAGCGTACCGTCTACGAAATGTGTCGGACAACCGACTCGAGCTGAACCCATGGAACGCAGCCCGCCTCCGAAGATTCTATGCCTAGCGCTGGACTAAGAGTTCGTCCCCCTCCCCCGTCCAAATTTTTACACTTCAGTTGTCTTTTGTTTCTCTTTCTTCTCTTACCCCTTTTTTTTCTAAAAAAGCCCTTAAGGGCCTACTTGCGCATTGTTCGCACATACTTGATGTGCCATCCGCACTCATTATACCTGGGGGCTTCTTTACCAGAAGCTCAATTATAAGGGCTTTATGCCCAGCACATGTGTCAAGCTTCCACATGTACCTTTTACTCACCATTATATGCATCGATATGACTTAAGTTTTGGCCAAGCTGGGTTGCCTAGCTCCTGTGCTTACCCCTACGTTCCCGATTGTTCGGCTAGGAGGTAAAGGGAGCAGCTCTGCGACTGTTACTGCCGGGTCAGCCAGATGTGTACCTCAGACTGGGTGAAGCCGAAAGCTAGCGTTCTTAAGGGAATATTCGGTCGGTGACTTGAAAGATGATTTTTAACCTACTTATTTACCTGCCCCCAGATGTTTTTCTGCTTTTTTCGCAGTCCGGACATGCACTTTAGGGCATGCCTCCCAGGGAAAGGAACCCTTAACGGAACTATTCTCCCTGGAAGATGTTTCTTACTAACCATGTAATATAACATAACTAGTTGGGCACTTGTCTGATAAAGCACTAATGACCCCTACGCCTGGTCTCCATGCATACCCCGGTTGTTTCTCAACCGAGAAGGTATTCAGACACACTCCGGACTCTAGGGTCCCGAGGTTGAAGTGAAAAGGTCGGCAAAGACAAATGATCTACAATCCGGCTAGAAGGCATTTCACATGTCATTTTAAAATACATTGTCAAATTTACTGACTGTATTCCTCCTCAATCCCGTCTAACAGGCTGTCTAATTTATAGTCCCGTTGGGAAAATTTAGCGGCCAACTCTACCTGGCCGTATACTAAACTCACAGGGATCTCCTTCCCATCGGGCCCCATAGGTCCGACCTCGGCCATATGGTTGGGATCCGCCTTCTTGTACCGCGTCTTCACCATGGCCCAGGCCTCCCTGGCACCTTGGCGGCAGGCCGAAATCTTCCATAAACGGAAGCGCTGCCGCATTCCCTGAAGCTTCTCCGTAAGCTCCCCAAGGCCTTCGGGCAGGGAAAGGGCCGGCCATAAAGCCTGAACGGCGCCGCTCATCGCCTGCCGAACTCGTTCGAGCAGCTACAACAGTTCGGGAAGCTGATCACCCGTCGATACGGGCATCTCCTCTGCAGGGCGACCTGTGAGTATACCTACAGACATATTTTGTCAATTGACTTCCTCGCCGAACTCTTCTTTTCAAAGGAGTTCGCTTAAGCACTTACTATAGATGCCGCGACGAAGTCGCTGATTCTCCTTAACGGAGCCAGACAGCTCGGCCCGAACACCTTTCAGCTCTTCTCCGAGCTGGGCGTGGGCATCCTGGAGGTTGTTCCTCTCCTGCTGCACTCTGTTCAGCACCCTCTCGCCGGCCTTCAGCTGGCGCAGTAGTTCTTGCCTGTCTGGATCTTGTCCGGCAGCACCTGCAATGTCATCATTAGACTTGCGCGCACGCCGCACAACGCTTATATTTTTTTTTTAAAAATGTGTTACCAGGAGGGGTCTCTGTGTTTCCTCCTGCGGCAGCAAGTGCGGCCTCAAGTTGGGCCTTGCACTCTTGCAGCTCCTGAGACAGTTGGGTATTCTTCTCGGAAAGTTCCTGCGTTTCCAATGATCCTTAAATCAGTTAACATAACTACTTTAAGTCTCGGGGGCTACTGGCATATATAACTGTTAAAATTCTCTTACCCGTATGTCTTTTACATACTGCTCCGTGGCTCTGGTAAAACCATCTTGAGCAGCACGGAGGTGCGCGTCCCCCGCGTTAAAGGCATTCAACGCCTCAGGGGAGAAGCACGCATCACGAAATACAGTCCGGCGGCGCCTATGGTTCATGGCGCTCTCCACCTCAGACTTGGTGGCGGACAGTCTGTCAGCATCCTCCGTTGGTGGAGTGTCCGGCTCGCGCCTTGCGCTCGCCTCCCCCTCCAGATTAGGTGCTGGAGCCTGGCTGGTAGAGGTTGGATTGGCAACCTCCACGCCCGCAGTCCGGCGGGCGCTTTTTCTCCTACAAAAGTCATGAGCACTCAAACGCTTCCTCGGAACGTTGCTCCAAATAATTAACTGCGAGCTATACCTGTGCGGCGACGTTTCAGTCCGCGCCGCGCTCCTCTTCCGCCTACTGGTCCGGACTGGCCTTTGTTGGTCAGCCGCCGCTGGCTCGGCTTCCCGCCTTGAAGGCGCTTCCCGCAAAACACCATCGTATGCGAAGGTCAGAAATGAGCAAGGAAGAGATAATGGTGTCGGGACTTCGGTCACAATCACCTGGGAAGCCGAATATAGTCCGGGGTAGTCAGCCGTAATGGCGACTAAAGCATTATCCATGCTGAGCTGGTGGAACACCCCGTCGATTAGCTCCACCTTTATGTCTGGATCCTCCTCAGAGGCTGGATCCTGGGATCTCTCTGGATCCTCGGGTTGCGGAGCTGGACTTATCATGTCCTCCACAATCCGGCGCAGTTCCTGCGTCGAAGACATAATATAAGAAGCTTAAACTTTGAAAGCATGGGTCGGGCCCTTAAAGTGTTCGCTTACCCAACGACGGGGGTTATTCATGGAGAACCCGTTCAACGGGTTCGTCTGAAGGAAGTCCTCCTTCTCCCCCTTGTACAAGCCGGACATGATCTGCACCAGATCCTCGGCCGAATCCGGTCCTTTGCGGCCGTGACGGGTGGCATCGTCTTCTCCGTTGAAATCCCACATGGGGTGACCCCTGTATTGCAATGGCTGCACCCCTCGCGTAATGCATGTTGCCATGACTCCAATCATGGTCAACCCGGAATGGGCTAGTAATCTTATTCGTCCCATCAGATAATGGACGCTCTTGTCTTCCTCCAGTTGGGGGCTCCGCGGGCGCCAACTAAGGCGTTTCTTCAGGGGAGCAGTACTGAACTCCGGGAGGCCGATCCGAACAGGGTCCGGCAGCGGAGCGTCTTCCATGTAAAACCATTCCGAAGGCCAATCTTCGGACGCCTTCTTAGGGGTTCCGGATGGATATCCGGTCCCGGCAATGCGCCATATTTCGGCTCCGCCCACTTGATATATGGACCCCTTGTGAGAACGGGGTACGAGGCAGAACAACCTCTTCCACAGTGCAAAATGGGGCTCGATGCCTAGAAATAGCTCGCAAAGAGCTACATAACCCGCGATATGCAGGATAGAGGCGGGCGTAAGGTGATGGAGCTGGAGTCCGTAGAACTCCAGGAGCCCGCGGAGGAACGGATGTATATGAAATCCGAGTCCCTTTATTAGATAGGGGACGAAGCATACCCGCTCCCCTTTGTTGGGACTTGGGGTAGCCTCCGCTTGCTTCCCACCTTGGTAGGTGGCCAACCCGGCTCGAACCGGGACCATGAAGGCCGGAGGGAGATATCCCTTCGCTTGGAGCGCCACCAGCTCGTTGTGCGGGACAGAACATCTCCGCCAGTCTCCTGGCAGTGGGCTGGGAGCGCGAGAGGAGGAGCCGCGTCAACGATCCATGATGGAATGGATTTTTCGGTCGCAGGCATTCCGATGAGTACTCGCAGAAGGAAGATGGTGTGATTTGGATCTGGATTCTTGCCTCTCTTATAGGCAGATTATTTTCACAGCTAGGGGGTAAAACATAAAGGGTACCCTGGCTTTTCGCATTCGTGTGACGCGTGGAAGAAGGCCATTATTGGGCGTGGAAGCCAAGAAGCGCAACATTGATAAGGAAGCCGGACACTGTTCGGCTGGTACATGGAACTTAAAAGGAGAACCCGCCTTGCAACGCCGAAGACTATATACGCGCTGGACTTATCGTCATTGAAGCCTGGTTCGGGGGCTACTGAGGGAGTCCTGGACTAGGGGGTGTCCGGACAGCTGGACTATCATCGTCCGCTGGACTCCAAGACTACGAAGATACAAGATTGAAGACTCCGTCCCGTGTCCGGATGGGACTTTCCTTGGCGTGGAAGGCAAGCTTGGCGATACGGATATGAAGATCTCCTACCATTGTAACCGACTCTGTGTAACCCTAGCCCTCTCCAGTGTCTATATAAACCGGAGGGTTTTAGTCCGTAGGACACAACATCCATTACAACAATCATACCATAGGCTAGCTTCTAGGGTTTAGCCTCCTTGATCTCGTGGTAGATCCACTCTTGTAATACACATCATCAATATTAATCAAGCAGGACGTAGGGTTTTACCTCCATCAAGAGGGCCCGAACCTGGGTAAAACATCGTGTCCCTTGTCTCCTGTTACCATCCGCCTAGACGCACAGTTCGGGACCCCCTACCCGAGATCCGCCGGTTTTGACACCGACAACCTTCCTTAGTTTGCTTGATTTGCAACCCAAGAAAGAATTAGAGTTCACTCATCATAGACATCTCAAACTTCTCCGACATTAGCTTTCCAAACTTTTCACTAAAATGAGGGTTAGTTGAACCAAATATAATATCATCAACATAGATTTGGCACATAAATAGTTCTCCATTAACCCTTTTAGTAAAAAGAGTAGAATCAATTTGCACAATTTCAAAGCCTTTTTCAATAAGGAACTTGGTCAAGCATTTATACCACGCTCTAGGAGCCTGTTTAAGACCATAAAGAGCTTTGTGAAGTCTGTAAACATGATTGGGTTTCTTAGGATTGAAAAAGCCGGGAGGTTGCTTAACATAAACTTACTCCTCTATTTCACCATTTAGAAAAGCACTTTTAATGTCCATTTGGTACAAGGTGATATCATGGTGATTAGCATAGGCAAGTAAGATGCGAATGGACTCAAGTCTAGCAACGGGAGCATAAGTCTCACCATAGTCCATACCTTCGACTTGTGTGTAACCTTGGGCGACGAGACGTGCTTTGTTGCGAACTACTTGTCCATCTTCATCTTGCTTGTTGCGAAACACCCATTTGGTACCGATGATGTTGTGGTTGTTGTCAAGCTTCTCAACCAATGTCCAAACTTGGTTCCTCTCAAAGTTGTGTAGCTCTTCATGCATAGCATTTATCCAATCCGGATCTTCCAAAGCTTCTTCGACCTTCATAGGTTCAATGCTAGAGATGAAAGAATAGTTTTCACAAAAGTTAGCTAAACGAGTGATTCTCCCGGTTTGTATATCATTGTATATTTGCTCGACGGGATGGTCTTTAGCAATTCTTGCTCGAACTTGTGAAAGCTTTTGCTTGTTTCTTGGTTGAACTTCTTCTTCATCTTCTTCTTCTTCTTCACCTTCTTCATTGTTGGTGTTGTCGTTCTCTTGTTGTGGTGGAGAAGGAGGTTGTTGACGTTCATCTTGATGCACTTCCTCGTTTTCTTCATCTTGGTGTGTCCCACTTGTGGATGCTTCCGTATCAACTCTTGGTTCACCTTGTCGTGAAGTAGAAGCTTCCACTTGGACGGACGAGGTACTCTCCTTCACCTCCGTTGGACGAACCTTGCCAATAGATAAGTCTTGGATTGCTTCCGAAGGATCTTTGTCACCTACATCAATTGGCAATTGCTCTACTTGCGAGCCGTTAGATTCATCAAACTTCACATCTACCGTCTCTTCAACCTTTCGAGTGAAATTGTTGTAGACACGGTAAGTGTGAGAGTTTGATCCATAACCAAGTAGGAAACCTTCATGAGACTTAGGAGCAAATTTAGAGAGACGATGCTTATCAAGAATGTAGCACTTTGAGCCGAATACTCGAAAGTATCCAACTTGGGGTTTGTTACCGATGAGGAGCTCGTATGCTGTCTTACCGAGTAGCTTGTGAAGATACAAGCGATTTGTTGCATGACAAGCTGTCTCAACCGCTTCTGCCCAAAAGTGCTTCGGCGTCTTGTACTCATCAAGCATCGTTCTCGCCATTTCGATGTGCGTTCGGTTCTTCCTCTCAACAACTCCATTTTGTTGAGGTGTGTACGTAGCCGAGAACTCATGTGAAATCCCTTCTTCGTCAAGAAAGGTGTCCACATTTGCGTTCTTGAACTCCGTTCCGTTGTCGCTGCGGACCTTCTTGATCTTCACTTCAAATTGATTTTGGGCCTTCCTAGCGAAGTTTTTGAAGATCTTTTGGACCTGCGATTTATCATCGAGAAAGAACACCCACGTAAATCTTGAAAAATCATCAACTATAACTAGACCAAAGGAATTTCCACCGAGACTCTTGTAAGAGTTGGGACCAAAAAGATCCATGTGAAGTAGCTCGAGTGGCCTCCTTGTGGTCATGATGTTCTTCACGGGATGCCTTCCTCCAACCTGTTTACCTGCTTGACAAGCACTGCAAAGTCTATCGTTATCAAATATGACATCATTAACTCCAAGGATATGATTTCCCTTAATAAGCTTGTCAAGGTTTCGCATACCAACATGACCTAATCGTCTATGTCTAACCAACCTTTTGAGGATTTAGCAATGAAGCAAGTTTTAGGTTGAGCCTTTTTGAAAGTGCAACTATCCCTAGGTGGTTTTGGTAATTCATAACAACATATAGCTCATTGAGCTAATGCTATTCCAAGACTATTATTTCAGGAAAGTTCAATGAATGGCATGGCATGGATGATGAAAGTGGATCCCTCAAAATACTAAGGACAAAGGATTGCCTCAAGCTCAAAAGCTCAAGACTCTTCATTTTATATTTTAGTGATCCAAGATCACATTGAGTCTATAGGAAAAGCCAATACTATCAAGGAGGGATGAGGTGTTGCTTAATGAGCCTCTTACTTCATGTGCTTAGTGATATGCTCCAAAACCCTCAGCTACTTTCCCATATCCACAAATGACCTAAACCCAAAGCCAAAATCGGTCCCACCGGTTCTTCCTATCCGGCGCCACCGATTCCAAAAGTCATAGCCACTGCCACAAACCCTAAGCAAATCGGTCTTACCGATAGGGATCTCGGTCTCACCGAGATGGGATTGTAATCTCTCTGTTTCCCATCGTAATGTTTCGGTCTAACCGAAGTGAGCGATCGGTCCCACCGGGATTGCAATGTAAACTCTCTGTTTCCCTTTTGTAACATTTCGGTCTCACCAAAAAGAGCAAATCGGTCCCACCGAGTTTACCTGACCAACTCTCTGGAAAGCTTATTACCAAAATCGGTCTCATCGAGTTTGTGTAATCGGTCTTACCGAGATTATGTTATGCCCTAACCCTAACCGAATCGATCTCACCGATTTGCATGTCAGTCCCACCGAAAATCCTAACGGTCACTAGGTTTGCTAAATCGGTCCGACCGAGTCTGTTGAATCGGTCCCACCAAGTTTGGTAAATTGTGTGTAATGGTTAGATTTTGTGTGGAGGCTATAAATACCCCTCCACCTCCTCTTCATTCGTGGAGAGAGCCATCAGAACAAACCTACACTTCCAACTTACCATTTTTGAGAGAGAACCACCTACTCATGTGTTGAGGCCAAGATATTCCATTCCTACCATATGAATCTTGATCTCTAGCCTTCCCCAAGTTGCTTTCCACTCAAATCTTCTCTCCACCAGATCCAAAACCTATGAGAGAGAGTTGAGTGTTGGGGAGACTATCATTTGAAGCACAAGAGCAAGGAGTTCATCATCAACGCACCATTTGTTACTTCTTGGAGAGTGGTGTCTCCTAAATTGGCTAGGTGTCACTTGGGAGCCTCCGACAAGATTGTGGAGTTGAACCAAGGAGTTTGTAAGGGGAAGGAGATCGCCTACTTCGTGAAGATCTACCACTAGTGAGGCAAGTCCTTCGTGGGCGACAGCCATGGTGGGATAGACAAGGTTGCTTCTTAGTGGACCCTTCGTGGGTGGAGCCCTCCATGGACTCGCGCAACCGTTACCCTTCGTGGGTTGAAGTCTCCATCAACGTGGATGTATGATAGCACCACCTATCGGAACCACGCCAAAAAAATCCGTATCTCCAATTGCGTTTGAATCCTCCAAACCCTTCCCTTTACTTTCTTGCAAGTTGCTTGCTTTAATTTCCGCTGCCTATATACTCTTTGCATGCTTGCTTGAATAGTGTGATGATTGCTTGACTTGTCCTAAGATAGCTAAAATCTTCCAAACTCTAAAATTGGGAAAAGGTTAAGTTTTTAATTGGTCAAGTAGTCTAATCACCCCCCCTCTAGACATACTTCAAGGTCCTACAAGTGATATCAGAGCTTTGGTCTCCATTTTCTTTGATTTCCATAGCTTTTGGTGGTCATAGCCTTGGTTTTACAACCTAGGAGAGTATGGCGTCTAGCGAGGAAAATTATCTCCGTAGAGGTCCTTACTTTGATGGTACTAATTTTTCTTGTTGGAAGCATAAGATGAAAATGCATATTCTCGGACATAACCCCGCCGTTTGGGCAATTATTTGTATTGGCTTGCAAGGTGAATTCTTTGATGGGAGAGAACCGAACCGTGAAGCTAATGCGGAAGAATTGAAGATGCTGCAATACAACGCTCAAGCTTGTGATATCATCTTCAACAGATTGTGTCCCGAAGAATTCAACAAAATTAGCCGTCTTGAGAATGCAAAGAAAATTTGGGATACTTTGATTGATATGCATGAAGGTACCGAATCCGTCAAGGAATCCAAGTTGGATGTGCTCCAAAGTCAGCTTGACAAGTTCAAAATGAAGGATGGTGAAGGTGTCGCTGAAATGTACTCTAGGCTTGCTCTTATCACAAATGAGATTGTCGGCTTAGGGAGTGAAGAGATGACCGACAAATTCATCATCAAGAAGATCCTAAGAGCATTGGATGGAAAGTATGATACCGTGTGCACATTGATTCAAATGATGCCAAACTACAAAGATCTCAAGCCAACGGAAGTCATTGGAAGAATTGTTGCTCATGAGATGTCACTCAAGGATAAGGAGGAACTTCACAACAAGTCAAGTGGTGCTTACAAAGCCTCAAGTGAAGCCCCCACATCATCAAGTGAGAAACAAACCTTCAATGAAGAATTGAGCTTAGTGGTGAAGAACTTCAACAAATTCTACAAGAGTAGAAGCAAAGAAAGAAGCTCCAAGTCAAGGTCTTACAATGACAAAAGATCTTCTAGTCGAGAGCGCAATTGCTACAATTGTGGGAGACCCGGACACTATTCCAATGAGTGTACGGCACCCTACAAAAGAAGAGAAGATTCTTCAAGAAGAAGAAGCAAAAGAGAAGAATCACCACCAACAGAGAGAGGAGGAGTAGAGATGATCGTTATGAACGAAGACCCTCACGGAGAAGCAAGGATTCGGAAAGGAAGGACAAGTCATCAAGGAGCTACACAAAACGAAGACATCAAGCTCATGTTGGTGAATGGGTATCCGGCTCCGACTCCGAAAATCACTCCGAGAGAAGCTATCACTCCGACTCCGAATATACTCAAGATGAAGGTGTTGCCGGTCTAGCACTTGTGTCAACCAACTCCTACGACATATTTGATTCACCAAATGAAGGAATTGGAAGATGCTTCATGGCCAAAGGTCCAAAGGTAACACATCCTGAGTATGTCGATTTCAATAGTGATGAAGATGACTTGCTTGTGGATGATGATTTACTTGTTGACAACTCTAGTGATGAATACTATGATGAAACGTCAATTAATCATGCCAATCAAGATAAAACGAATGACAATGATAAGGAGAAGATTGAGCTTCTAACTAAAGAACTAAACACTCTTAAGTTGGCTCATGAAACTATCTTCGAAGATCATCGAGAACTTTTAAGGGCTCATGAGAAATTATGCTTTGAAAAGCTCAATCTTGAGCAAGAGCATGAGTTCTTAAAGGCAATCAATGATGATCTCCGTAAGAAAAGTTCTTCTTACATTGCCAAGCGTTTACTCTTATCTACTTACATGCCTCAAGTCAAGTCTAGTAACAAGTACAAGAAAGATACTTCCTCTAGTAGTAACAATAATAATGTCAAATCTAATATTGTTGCTTCTAGTAGTTCTCTTGATTCCACTAATGATTCTCTTAGCCAAGTTACACTTGAGCAAGAAAATAGCTTATTGAAGGGAATTATAGAGAAAGGTGTTTACAAGAGCCTTGCTGGGAGTAAGCAATTCGAGGAAATTGTACGCAAGCAAGGAAGGCGCCGGAAGAATCAAGGTGTTGGTTTTGAACGAAAGTTCAATGCCAATGGAGCTGAGTGGGAAGAAGATCAATACCCCAAGACGAAGTTTGTTCCTCAACAAGAGAAGTATGATCCTACGTCCTTCGAGGGAACACAAGCACAAGATGATCTTCCACCACAAGACCACAAGAACAAAGGCAAGGACAAGCTTCAAGAAGAGATTGATGCATTTGAAGAAGCACCTAAGGCCTCGTTCAAGTGGGTTCCCAAGACTACGTCAAGTTCTACTTCATCAAGTACAACTACAACTCCAAGGATTCCCATCAAGATGATGTGGATCCCGAAGAAGAAGAACTAGAGAGTTCTTGAAGGTGAATCCGCCAACATTCTTCACTCATATCATTATGGCAAGAACAAGTGCAATCAACTTCCACATCTTGCATTAGTTCAAGGAGTCACAAACCCTCATGTTGGTAAGGCAAGGGACAAGGTAACCTAATGATTTCATGGACATCGTCTTGTGTGTGCATCAGTCTATGTCTATGGATATTCTTGTTTGTTCCTTGTGGGACTAACCCATGTAGGTAAGTTGAAAGTGCAACTCACTCCAAAGGATTGCTCCAAATGATCTACATCAACATTGAGCATCCACATCTTCAACACCTACATGAAGTCATCATCGACAAAATCCAAGGTAGTTCATCCCTCTAAGGGGGGATCTCACATCTAGGGGGAGCTTAACTCTAAGAATTGAGTCAAAGAAATTCTAATGGTGTGAACACATCAATGCATTATGTAAAAGTGGTAATCCCACTTGAGCTTAAACGATGAGTATGACCTATGATCAAATGTTTATCATTTGACTCCTAAGTCAATATACTCATATATAGATGACCTAGTCATCGACCATTTGTTTGATAGATGCTAGAATTGGTTGTGCATGCTTTGCCACATATTTCATTTGCCATCTTATTGTGTGAGCATGTTGGTGCATATTTTACTCATTCAAGGACATCCACTTGTTGTTTTGATTGTTTGGCTTCTTTTCTTTTTGCCAAGTGGATGGACAAGAATGCCTAAGAACTTTCTCTAACTATCTATGCTTTTCTCATCTCAAACTCTATTCATGCTACATCACAAAATTTGATCATGTCAGATTCGAACCACTCTGTGTGAGGAGCACTTGGAGTCCCCGATTCTTCATAGACTTAAACTTCCAAAACCTCTTTGTGATTCTCGTCTGACCGATTCCTCCATTTCGGTCCTATCGAGATCATTAAGTTGATCTAAGTTTTCAATCTCGGTGCAACCGATTTGAACTTTTCGGTCACACCGAGTTGCTGTAACTGTACACAGTTATGCATCTCGGTGCCACCGAGTTGTTCCACTCGGTCACACCGACAGGGTCGTGCTATATATAGTCACGGGCAGAATTTTGGAAATTTCTCCGAACCCTTTCGCCCGCGCAATAGCTTGCTCTGCCATCAAAGGTCTCCGGATCGTCTCCTCGTCGCCAGCCGCCTCCAGTAGCTAGTCTCCATTGCCGTCAACGGATTTCGCCCCCGCCGTTGCCGCCGTAGCGAGTTCATCGCCAAGCTAGGGTATGGACTCGATCATTGTGCTATCCTCGTCTGATTCCTAGCACATTGTGTTCTTATTGATGCTTGCCACGATTGAAACACTCCTATCCAGCCAAAGTAATCCGTAGATTAGATGAGATTCAAAATTTTAGGGTTAGGTTTCCGACGAAACCATCTCGGACCCACCGAGTTGAAAAACTCGGTCCCAACGATTTGGCTTATGCCATTGCACAAGTAACTCTCGGTCTGACCGAGAATTGCTAGTCGGTGCGACCGATTTTAGGACTTTGTGAAACCCTAGCAGTCTCGGTGCCACCGAACTTTGACTCGGTCCAACCGAGTTCATCAGTTTAGGTTCCAAAACTGCTTCGGTATCACCGAGTTTGAAAATCGGTTGATCTGAAATGCTTTCTGTGGAAAACTAAAACTGAATTTTTGAATCATTCTTTTGCAAAAATCTCTGCATTTTGTGATGCTCATCTATTCTATCTCATCTACAACTCTTCACGGGGTCAGCAGTCAGTGTTTGTAGCATGTCAGACCAGAGTGACAGCCAGAACAGGTCAGAAGAGCAGATTGACATGAGCAAGGGCACTAGTCCCTCAAGTTCTACAGATGAAGGGAGCAGAAGCACTCCTAGCAACCTGCCTAAGGCTGCTACCAGGCAAAGGAGGAAGAGAACTTCAGACTCAGAGGATGAGGACTACAAAGCTGAAGAAGATGAGGCTACTTCCAAGAAAGTAGTGCTCAAGAAGGAATATGGCTCAGCACATAGCACAAAGCCTGGACTGAAAAAGAAAGTTCCTGCTAAGAGGACACCAATGCCCAAAGCCAGAAGGTCCACTCAAGTGCCAAGATAGACTGAACCCAAAGAGGCACCTGAAAAGAAAGTCGGATCTTCCAAACCCAAGAAAGTTCCCACTGGAGAGACAATGAAGTTTACCATTGAATCAGAGGATGAAGGTGCTCAGGACAAGAAGAAGAAGAGAGCAAGAACCACAACTGCCAAGGTCCTTGGAAAACCCTCTATGAGAAGAGATTCTGAAGAGGAAGAAGAGGATGCTGCACCAGCACCCAAGGCACCAAAGCTTATGTGTGATGCTATTAGATCAGGGGCTGCAACATCTAAGCCCAAGGAAGCACCCAAAGCTGCCTCCAAGGCCAAGCTTATACCAAAGAGGAATACTAGGAGTATTCCAGCTGGTGAGAAGAACAAGGCCCCAGTGCCAAATGTTGCTGATGAAGAAGATGAAGAAGGACAGGTCCTAAGGAAGCTCAAGCCCAAGATACCAGACCATAATGATGCCCATCCTGTGGCTGAGGACATGAGGATCAGGAAGGACTCAGGGTTGAGGCTATGGAGGATGGAAGATCCATATGCCTCAAGGAGAAGAACTACTGTTGATTACAAGTTCCATACAAAGGAACATCAGGACTTCTATGAGACAATTCTGTTGGATAAGAAGCCCATAGTTTGTGATATGAGGTGGGTCGACTGGACCTACATCAAGGAAAATGAAGAACACTATCCTGGAGTGCAAGACAGCTTTGTTGCTTGTGGAGTTGCTGATTTTGTATGGCAAAAGCTCACCCACTAGAATGATGAACTTATCATGCAATTCTACTCCACAGCACACTTTTATCCAGATGGAAGAATTGTTTGGATGTCTGAAGGTACAAGGTACCAGTCAACTGTTGAGGAATGGGCAAATCTGATAAATGCCCCAAAGGAAAATGAGGATGACCTGGACATTTATACAAAGAAGAAGATGGATCATAATTCCATGGCACACATGTACAAGGAGATCCCAGACAAGGCTGTTGAGACACATAAGTTTGGATCAGTCCACTTTCTGCTGTCAGGGCTACCAACAATCAATTGGATTCTGAGGCATACCTTGTTGCCTAAGTCTGGTGACCACAACATGATCAGAGGGCATGCCATCAACATGTTGCATGTTTTTGATGTGCCACAGAAGTTCAAAGTCATGAGCCTTATGATTGAAACCATTAAGAGGACTGCAGCAGATCAGAAGAGGAGCTGTGGATATGCCCCTCAGATTCAGGAGTTGATAAACTCAAAGATGGGCACAGGGAAATATCAGTTGGATAAGGAACATTTACCACTTTATCCAGACTTTGAGGACAATGAGGTTGTCATGAATGAGAATGATCCATCATCAGTTCAAGCTCAAGAGAAGAAGGCGAAGGCAAGGAAGGAGAAGGCTTCCAAGATGCCAACTCAAGAGGAGGCATCTGAGTATTTCTTGAAGAACAAGCAGGAGCAACTTGGTTACTTAATAGCATCAACACTGAGGATTGAGAAGGGACTGGCCACCCTCACTCAGAATTAGGAGAGCTTGGAAAGAATCATGGAACTCAAATTCCATGATCTTGATGTCAAAGTAACTGAGATTCAATCTGTTGTGGAGCAGCTGCAGGATGACATGCAGGAGAGGCAGGGCAAGACTACAACTAATGTGTTTGCCAGAGTGCCTAGAGCCTAGAGGTCAGTTGCAGTGCCTGTGACAGACACTAGAGCAACATCATCTGCACCAGCTACATTCCCTTCTGCTCTAGTGCAACCAGCTCCAGCATCAACTCCAGCACCCTCTACTTCAACTGAAGCCTTCGTCCTTGGAGTTATCCGGACACCACCACATGAAGATCAAGCCTGAGAGTCGATCTAGCACTATGCATTTTCTATGAACTTTTTGGTAACTTGTTGCCAAAGGGGGAGAAAAATGTATAGATCATAGGCTTCGAGAGAGAGAGTGTGTTGCTTTTGTTCTCTCTTTCTTTATTTGGTGGTTAAAACTTGTTTGCTTTTGATTGCTTGAGATACTATGCTATGAGACATTGATGATCATGTGTTTGATCATAAGCTACACTTATGCATGTTTGATATTATCCTATCTATCCTATGTGATCATTCACTTTGCCTGGTGATGAGTGCATGTATTCAATATTTATTATTTTGAGTGCTCCACCAAGATGTATGTGACATGAAAGAGTAACCCATGAGCCTAATTCATCGTGCATTTGCAGTCCAAAGCAAATCTTAAACTATGCACAAATTTAGGGGGAGCTCTTGCTTATCACATACTTCTCAAAGCGACGATGTTATTCAATCTTATTATCATTTGTCGAAGCTTTGATCTATATGTTGTCATCAATTACCAAAAAGGGGGAGATTGAAAGTGCAACTATCCCTAGGTGGTTTTGGTAATTCATAACAACATATAGCTCATTGAGCTAATGCTATTCCAAGACTATTATTTCAGGAAAGCTCAATGAATGGGATGGCATGGATGATGAAAATGGATCCCTCAAAATACTAAGGACAAAGGATTGGCTCAAGATCAGAAGCTCAAGACTCTTCATTTTATATTTTAGTGATCCAAGATCACATTGAGTCTATAGGAAAAGCCAATACTATCAAGGAGGGATGAGGTGTTGCTTAATGAGCCTCTTGCTTCATGTGCTTAGTGATATGCTCCAAAACCCTCAGCTACTTTCCCACATCCACAAATGACCTAAACCCAAAGCCAAAATTGGTCACACCGATTCTTCCTATCCGGCAGCACCAATTCCAAAAGTCATAGCCACTGCCACAAACCCTAAGCAAATCGGTCTTACCGATAGGGATCTCGGTCTCACCGAGATGGGATTGTAATCTCTCTGTTTCCCCTCGTAACGTTTCGGTCTAACCGAAGTGAGCGATCGGTCCCACCGAGATTGCAATGTAAACTCTCTGTTTCCCTTTTGTAACATTTCGGTCTCACCGAAAAGAGCAAATCAGTCCCACCGAGTTTACCTGACCAACTCTCTGGAAATCTTATTACCAAAATCGGTCTCTCCGAGTTTGTGTAATCGGTCTTACCGAGATTAAGTTATGCCCTAACCCTAACCGAATCGGTCTCACCGAGTTGCATGTCAGTCCCACCGAAAGTCCTAACGGTCACTAGGTTTGCTAAATCGGTCCGACCGAGTCTGTTGAATCGGTCCCACCGAGTTTGGTAAATTGTGTGTAATGGTTAGATTTTGTGTGGAGGCTATAAATACCCCTCACCTCCTCTTCATTCGTGGAGAGAGCCATCAGAACAAACCTACACTTCCAACTTACCATTTCTGAGAGAGAACCACCTAATCATGTGTTGAGGCCAAGATATTCCATTCCTACCATATGAATCTTGATCTCTAGCCTTCCCCAAGTTGCTTTCCACTCAAATCTTCTTTCCACCAGATCCAAAACTTATGAGAGAGAGTTGAGTGTTGGGGAGACTATCATTTGAAGCACAAGAGAAGGAGTTCATCATCAACGCACCATTTATTACTTCTTGGAGAGTGGTGTCTCCTAGATTGGCTAGGTGTCACTTGGGAGCCTCTGACAAGATTGTGGAGTTGAACCAAGGAGTTTGTAAGGGCAAGGAGATCACCTACTTCATGAAGATCTACCGCTAGTGAGGCTAGTCCTTCATGGGCGACGACCATGGTGGGATAGACAAGGTTGATTCTTCGTGGACCCTTCGTGGGTGGAGCCCTCGGTGGACTCGCGCAACCATTACCCTTCGTGGGTTGAAGTCTCCATCAACGTGGATGTACGATAGCACCACCTATCGGAACCACGCCAAAAACATCCGTGTCTCCAATTGCGTTTGAATCCTCCAAACCCTTCCCTTTACTTTCTTGCAAGTTGCATGCTTTAATTTCCGCTGCCTATATACTCTTTGCGTGCTTGCTTGAATAGTGTGATGATTGCTTGACTTGCCCTAAGATAGCTAAAATCTGCCAAACTCTAAAATTGGGAAAAGGTTAAGTTTTTAATTGGTCAAGTAGTCTAATCACCCCCCTCTAGACATACTTCAAGGTCCTACAAGTGGTATCAGAGCTTTGGTCTCCATTTGCTTTGATTTCCATAGCTTTTGGTGGTCATAGCCTTGGTTTCACAACCTAGGAGAGTATGGCGTCTAGCGAGGGAAAATATCACCGTAGAGGTCCTTACTTTGATGGTACTAATTTTTCTAGTTGGAAGCATAAGATGAAAATGCATATTCTCGGACATAACCCCGCCGTTTGGGCAATTATTTGTATTGGCTTGCAAGGTGAATTCTTGGATGGGAGAAAACTGAACCGTGAAGCTAATGCGGAAGAATTGAAGATGCTGCAATACAACGCTCAAGCTTGTGATATGATCTTCAACGGATTGTGTCCCGAAGAATTCAACAAAATCAGCCGTCTTGAGAATGCAAAGAAAATTTGGGATACTTTGATTGATATGCATGAAGGTACCGAATCCGTCAAGGAATCCAAGTTGGATGTGCTCCAAAGTCAGCTTGACAAGTTCAAAATGAAGGATAGTGAAGGTGTCGCTGAAATGTACTCTAGGCTTGCTCTTATCACAAATGAGATTGCCGGCTTAGGGAGTGAAGAGATGACCGACAAATTCATCATCAAGAAGATCCTAAGAGCATTGGATGGAAAGTATGATACCGTGTGCACATTGATTCAAATGATGCCAAACTGCAAAGATCTCAAGCCAACGGAAGTCATTGGAAGAATTGTTCCTCATGAGATGTCACTCAAGGATAAGGAGGAACTTCACAACAAGTCAAGTGGTGCTTACAAAGCCTCAAGTGAAGCCCCCACATCATCAAGTGAGAAACAAACCTTCAATGAAGAATTGAGCTTAATGGTGAAGAACTTCAACAAATTCTACAAGAGTAGAAGCAAAGAAAGAAGCTCCAAGTCAAGGTCTTACAATGACAAAAGATCTTCTAGTCGAGAGCGCAATTGCTACAATTGTGGGAGACCCAGACACTATTCCAATGAGTGTATGGCACCCTACAAAAGAAGAGAAGATTATCCAAGAAGAAGAAGCAAAAGAGAAGAATCACCACCAAGAGAGAGGAGGAGTAGAGATGATCGTTATGAACGAAGACCCTCACGGAGAAGCAAGGATTCGGAAAGGAAAGACAAGTCATCAAGGAGCTACACAAAACAAAGACATCAAGGTCATGTTGAAGGTGGTATGGGTATCCGGCTCCGACTCCGACAATCACTCCGAGAGAAGCTATCACTCCGACTCCGAATATACTCAAGATGAAGGTGTTGCCGGTCTAGCACTTGTGTCAACCAACTCCTACGACATATTTGATTCACCAAATGAAGTAATTGGAAGATGCTTCAGGGCCAAAGGTCCAAAGGTAACACATCCTGAGTATGTTGATTTCAATAGTGATGAAGATGACTTGCTTGTGGATGATGATTTACTTGTTGACAACTCTAGTGATGAATACTATGATGAAACGTCAATTAATCATGCCAATCAAGATAAAACGAATGACAATGATAAGGAGAAGATTGAGCTTCTAACTAAAGTACTAAGCACTCTTAAGTTGGCTCATGAAACTATCTTCGAAGATCATCGAGAACTTTTAAGGGCTCATGAGAAATTACGCTTTGAAAAGCTCAATCTTGAGCAAGAGCATGAGTTCTTAAAGGCAATCAGTGATGATCTCCGTAAGAAAAGTTCTTCTTACATTGCCAAGCGTTTACTCTTATCTACTTACATGCCACAAGTCAAGTATAGTAACAAGTACAAGAAAGATACTTCCTCTAGTAGTAACAATAATAATGTCAAATCTAATATTGTTGCTCCTAGTAGTTCTCTTGATTCCACTAATGATTCTCTTAGCCAAGTTACACTTGAGCAAGAAAATAGCTTATTGAAGGGAACTATAGAGAAAGGTGTTTACAAGAGCCTTGCCGGGAGTAAGCAATTCGAGGAAATTGTACGCAAGAAAGGAAGGCGCCGGAAGAATCAAGGTGTTGGTTTTGAACGAAAGTTCAATGCCAATGGATTTGAGTGGGAAGAAGATCAATACCCCAAGACGAAGTTTGTTCCTCAATAAGAGAAGTATGATCCTACTTCCTTCAAGGGAACACAAGCACAAGATGATCTTCCACCACAAGACCACAAGAACAAAGGCAAGGACAAGCTTAAAGAAGAGATTGATGCATTTGAAGAAGCACCTAAGGCCTCGTTCAAGTGGGTTCCCAAGACTACGTCAAGTTCTACTTCATCAAGTACAACTACAACTCCAAGGATTCCAATCAAGATGATGTGGATCCCGAAGAAGAAGAACTAGAGAGTTCTTGAGGGTGACTCTGCCAACATTCTTCACTCATATCATTATGGCAAGAACAAGTGCAATCAACTTCCACATCTTGCACTAGTTCAAGGAGTCACAAACCCTCATGTTGGTAAGGCAAGGGACACTAAGTACCAAAGTTGCAGTTTTTAAGATCTTTAAGTTAAAGTGGAGTTTAGGCACAAGTTTAACACTCACAATACATATGAAGCAAGCATGCAAAGAGTATATGAGCAGCGGAAAGTAAAGCATGCAGCTTGCAAGAATGTAAAGGGAACGGTTTGGAGGATTCAAACGCAATTTGAGACATGGATGTTTTTGGCGTGGTTCCGGTAGGTGGTGCTATCGTACATCCACGTTGATGGAGACTTCAACCCACGAAGGGTAACTGTTGCACGAGTCCATGGAGGGCTCCACCCACGAAGGGTCCACGAAGAAGCAACCTTGTCTATCCCACCATGGCCGTCGCCCACGAAGGACTTGCCTCACTAGCGGTAGATCTTCATGAAGTAGGCGATCTCCTTGCCCTTACAAACTCCTTGGTTCAACTCCACAATCTTGTCGGAGGCTCCCAAGTGACACCTAGCCAATCTAGGAGACACCACTCTCCAAGAAGTAACAAATGGTGCGTTGATGATGAAGTCCTTGCTCTTGTGCTTCAAATGATAGTCTCCCCAACACTCAACTCTCTCTCATAGGATTTGGATCTGGTGGAAAGAAGATTTGAGTGGAAAGCAACTTGGGGAAGGCTAGAGATCAAGATTCATATGGTAGGAATGGAATATCTTGGCCTCAACACATGAGTAGGTAGTTCTCTCTCAGAAAATATATGCTGGAAGTGTAGGTTCAGTCTGATGGCTCTCTCCATGAATGAAGAGGAGGTGGAGGGGTATATATAGCCTCCACACAAAATCTAACCGTTACACACAATTTACCAAACTCGGTGGGACCGATTCAATAGACTCGGTCGGACCGATTTAGTAAACCTAGTGACCATTAGGATTTTCGGTGGGACCGGTATGCAACACGGTAGGACCAATATGGTTAGGGTTAGGGCATAACGTAATCTCGGTGAGACCGATTACACAAACTCGGTTGGACCGATTTTGGTAATTAGCTAACCAGAGAGTTGGTCAGGAAAACTCGGTTGGACCGATTACACAAACTCGGTAGGACCGATTTTGGTAATGAGTCAACCAGGAAGTTTGCATTGTAATCTCGGTAGTACCGATTGCTCAAACTCGATGAGACCGATTTTGGTAATGGACATACACAGAGGGATTACAATCGCATCTCGATGAGACCGAGATCCCTATCGGTGAGACCGATTTGTCTAGGGTTTGTGGCAGTGGCTATGACATCTGAACTCGGTGGCGCCGGATAGAATGAATTGGTGTGGCCGAGTTTGACTTTAGGTTTAGGTCATATGTGTGGAAGTGGGAAAGTAGTTTAGGGTTTTGGAGCATATCACTAAGCACTATGGAGCAAGAGACTCATTAAGCAACACCTCATCCCTTCTTGATAGTATTGGCTTTTCCTATAGACTCAATGTGATCTTGGATCACTAAAATGTAAAATGAAGAGTCTTGAGCTTGAAGCTTGAGCCAATCATTTGTCCTTAGCATCTTGAAGGAGTTCTCACATCCTTTAGTCCATGCCACTCCATTGTTGAACTTATCTGAAACATACTAGATAAAAGTGTTAGTCCAACAAGAGATATGTTGACATTAATTACCAAAACCACCTTGGGAGCACTTGTGCTTTCACCCGCCTGGGCCCAAACGGGCCCGCGAAGCCCCTGCCTCCGTGCTGCAGCACGCCCACTGACAGTGCCGCCACCACCCGGAGACCACCACTGCACCACCTTGATCTCCAAGGAGTTGCCTGATACGTCTCAACTTATCTATAATTTTATGAAGTATTCATGCCATATTTACAACAATTTTATATGGTTTTGGTATGATTTGCATGGAACTAACCCAGATTGACGTTGTTTTCAGCAGAACTACCGTGTTATTGTTTTTTGTTCAGAAATAAAAGTTCTCCAAATGCAACGAATTTTTTTGATGATTTTTTGGAACAAAAGAGGCACTAGAAGCTTCGTGGGAGGACCAGAAGGTGAAGGAGGTGGGCACAAGACACCTGGTTGCGCCAGGAGGCCCAGGCGCGCCAGGTGGGTTGTCCTCACTCCAAGGTCCATCTTCGCGTGATTCCAACGTTGAAAAATCCTATAAATATAGAAACCCCCATAAATAACCCTAGATCGGAAGTTCCACCGCCGTAAGCCTGTGTAGCCATGAAAAACCAATCGGGAGCCCGTTCTGGCACCCTGTCGGAGGGGGAAATCATCACCGAAGGCCATCTTCATCATCCCTATGGTCTCTATGATGAGGAGGGAGTAGTCCACCCTCAGGGTTGAGGGTTTGTACCAGAAGCTATGTGTTTAATCTCTCTCTCTCTCTCTCTCTCTCTCTCTCTCTCTCGTGTTCTTGAGATGGCACGATCTTGATGTATCGCAAGCTTTGTTAATATAGTTGGATCATATGGTGTTTCTCCCACTCTATCTTGTTGTGAAGAATTGAGTTCTTCCTTTGAGATTTCGTTCTTATCGGATTGAATACTTTTGTGGATTTGAGGGCACTTGGTATATGTCTTGCATATGAATACCCATGGTGACAATGGGGTATTATATTGATTTCTTGAGATATTTTTTGGCACCCAACTCGCGGATTCCTGAGGTGACATTGGGGTAATCTATGCATAGGGGTTGATGCACGTTCTCGTCTTTTGTTTCTCTGGTAGAAATTTTGGGACACTCTTTGAGGTTCTTTGTGTTGGATTGAGTATGATGAATCTAAATTTGCACACTTTGGTGTTATTTTAGTATGAACTCTTGATAGATCAATCGTAAAGAATAACTTAATGTTATTTTAGTATGAACTCTTGATAATCGGTCGGAAAGAATAACTTGTTGTTACTTTAGTATGAACTCTTGGATAGATCGATCGGAAAGAATAGCTACAAAAAATTTCTTCTTATGTTCTCCGCTAGTTTAGAACTTTTGAGTGATCTTCATCGCACTTTGAGGGATGGTTATATGATCCAATTAGATTAGCATTGTTGAGAGATTGCACTAGCGAAAGTACGGACCCTAGGCCTCATTTTCAACAATTGCAATACCATTTGTGCTCACTTTTGTTACTTGCTACCTTGCCATTTTTTTATTGTTCCTATCATAAATCAATATCTACTATCATGACTACACTTTTAGCACCATAGCTGAACTAGTGCAATGCAGTTGACAATTGTATTTGGTGTGTTGGGACACAAGAGTGTTGGGAAACGTTGCATGCAAAACAAGAAAAAAATTGTACACACACGCAAGATCTATCCATGGAGGTGTGTAGCTATGAGAGGGGAGAGCATCTTCATATCCTTGAAGATCGCTAAGCTGGAAGCGTTTATCAACGCGGTTGATGTAGTCGTACACCTTCACGATCCGTCCTGATCAAGTACCGAACGTACTGCACGTCCGCGTTCAGCGCGCGTTCAGATCAATGACGTCCCCGCCTTCTTGATCTAGCAAGAGATATGAAGTAGTAGATGAGTTCCGGCAGCACGACGGCGTGGTGACGGTGGTAGTGAAGAACAATCTCTGCAGGGCTTCGCCTAAGCACTATGGAAACTATGACGGAGGATAAACTAGAGGGGACAGGGTTGCCGGCACACGTCTTGGCAAATCTTCATGTGTCTTTGGTGCTAGCCCTGCCCCTCTATTAAACTTGGAGTAAAAGCCTCCTCAAAGTCAGTTTTGCCCCAAAGGCAAGAGTCCTTCTCGGACTCCAGGGCCATACGCCAGGGTTCTTGGCATCTGAACCTAGATGCCAGGGTCCCTGGCGTCTGGCCTCTGGTCTCCGCAAAACTCGCTTTTGCACTTTCCAAAAGCCTCGTGGGCTTAATCCTTTGGCCCAAATAAAGTGTTCTCATACCCAAACATTTCAGGAAACATCCGGAACCCCTTCTGGTGAATTCTGAAACCTTTCCGAAGATCAAAGACTATCATCCCATATATCAATATTTACCTCCGGACCATTCCGGAGCTCCTCTTCATGTCCATGATCTCATCCGGGACTTCGAACAACATTCGGTCACCAACATACAGAACTCATATAATACTATATCATCAATGAACGTTAAGCGTGCGGATCCTACGAGTTCGAGAATGATGTAGACATGACCGAGACTCTTCTCCGTCAATAACCAATAGCGGGACCTGGATGCCCATACTGGTTCCTACATATTCCACGAAGATCTTTATCGGTCGAACCTTTATGACAACATACGTGATTCCCTTTGTCTGCCAGTATGTTACTTGCCCGAGATTCGATCATCAGCATCTTCATACCTATTTCAATCTCGTTATTGGCAAGTCTCTTTACTCGTTCTGTAATACATCATCTTGCAACTAACTCCTCAGTCACTTTGCTTGCAAGGCTTCTTATGATGTGTATTACCGAGAGGGCCCAGAGATACCTCTCCGATACCTGGAGTGAAAAATTCCAATCTCGATCTATGCCAACTCAACAAACACCTTCGGAGATACCTGTAGAGCATATTTATGGTCACCTAGTTACATTGTGACATTTGATAGCACACAAGGTATTCCTCCAGTATCTGGGAGTTGCATAATCTCATAGTCGAAGGAATATGTATTTGACATGAAGAAAGCAATAGCAATAAACTGAACGATCATTATGCTAAGCTAACAGATGGGTCTTGTCCATCACATCATTCTCCTAATGATGTGACCTCGTTATCAAATGACAACACATATCTATGGTTAGGAAACCTTAACCATCTTTGATCAATGAGCTAGTCTAGTAGAGGCTTACTAGGGACACGATATTTGTTTATGTATTCACACATGTATTTAGGTTTCCTATCAATACAATTCTAGCATGAATAATAAACCTTTATCATGAATAAGGAAATATAAAATAGCAACTTTATTATTGCCTCTAGGGCATATTTCCTTCAGTCTCCCACTTGCACTAGAGTCGATAATTTATTTCACATCGCCATGTGATTAACACCCAAAGAGTACTAAGGTGTGATCATGTTTTGCCTGTGAGAGAGGTTTAGTCAATGGGTCTGCCACATTTAGATCTTTATGTATTTTGCAAATTTCTATGTCCACAATGCTCTGCATGGAGCTACTCTTGATAATTGCTCCCACTTTCAATACGTATCCAGACTGAAACTGAGAGTCATCCAAATCGGTGTCAAAGCTTGCATCGACGTAACTCTTCACGACGAACTCTTTATCACCTCCATAACTGAGAAACATTTCCTTAGTCCTCTTAGGTAACTAAGGATAACTTTGACCGCTGTCCAGTGACCCACTCCTGGATCACCATCGTACCCCCTTGCCAAATTCATGGCAAGGCACACAATAGGTCTGGTACACAGCATGGCATACTTTATAGAACCTATGGCTGAGGCATAGGGAATGACTTCCATTCTTTCTCTATCTTCTGCCATGGTCGAGCTTTGAGTCTTACTCAACTTCACACCTTGTAACACAGGCAAGAACTCTTTCTTTGACGGATCTATTTTGAACTTCTTCAAAATTTTGCCAAGGTATGTACTTTGTGAAAGTCCTATTAAGCGTCTCGATCTATCCCTATAGATCTTGATGCCCAATATATAAGCAGCTTCACCGAGGTCTTTCATTGAAAAATTCTTATTCAAGTATCCTTTTATGCGATCCAAAAATTCTATGTCATTTCCAATCAATAATATGTCATCTACATATAATACCAGAAATGCTACAAAGCTCCCACTCACTTTCTTGTAAATACAGGCTTCACTATAAGTCTGTATAAAACCATATGCTTTGATCACCTCATCAAAGCATATATTCTAACTCCGAGGTGCTTGCACCAGTCCATAGATTGATCGCTAGAGCTTGCACACTTTGGTAGCACCTTTAGGATCGAGAAAACCTTCTGGTTGCCTCATCTACAACTCTTCTTTAAGAAATCCATTAAGGAATGTAGTTTTGACGTCCATTTGCCAGATTTCATAATTATAAAATGCAGCAATTGCTAACATGATTCGGACTGACTAAAGCATCGCTATGGGTGAGAAGGTCTCATCGTAGTCAACCCCTTGAACTTGTCGAAAACCTCATGTGACAAATCGAGCTTTGTAGATGGTGACATTGCCACCAACGCCTATCCTCTTCTTGAAGATCCATTTATTCTCAATGGCTTGCCGATCATCGAGCAAGTCCACATAAGTCCATACTTTGTTCCCAAACATGGATCCTATCTCAGATTTCATGGCCTCAAGCCATTTATCGGAATCTGGGCTCATCGTAGCTTCTTCATAGTTCGTAGGTTTACCTTGATCTAGTAACATGATTTCCAGAACAGGATTACCATACCACCCTCATGCGGATCGTGCCCTGGTCAACCTATGAGGTTCTGTAGTAACTTGATCTGAAGTTTCATGATCATTATCATTTGCTTCCTCTCTGATTGGTGTAGGCATCATAGGAACAATTTTGTATGATGTGCAACTTTCCAATTCGAGAGAAGGTACAATTACCTCATCAAGTTCTACTTTCCTCCCACTCACTTCTTTCGAGACAAACTCCTTCTCTAGAAAGGACCCATTCTTAGCAACAAAGATTTTGCCTTCGGATCTGTGGTAGAAGGGATACCCAATAGTTTCTTTTGGGTATCCTATGAAGACGCACTTCTCCGTTTTGGGTTTGAGCTTATCAGGTTGAAGCCTTTTGACATAAGCCTCGCATCCCCAAACTTTTAAGAAACAACAACTTAGGTTTCTAGCCAAACCATAGTTCATACGGTGTCGTCTCAACGGATTTAGACGATGCCCTATTAACGTGAATGCGGCTGTCTGTAATGCATAACCCCAAAATAATAGTGGTAAATCGGTAAGAGACATCATAGAATGCACCATATATAATAAAGTACGGTTACGACATTCGGACACACTATTATGCTGTGGTGTTCTAGGTGGCATGAGTTGTGAAACAATTCCACATTGTTTTAAATGAAGGCCAAACTCGTAACTCAAATTTTCGCCTCTGTGATCAGATCATAGAAACTTTATTTCTTGTTATGATGATTCTCTGCTTCACTCTGAATTTCTTTGAACTTTTCAAATGTTTCAGACTTGTGTTTCATCAAATAGATATACCCATACCTAGTCAAATCATGTGTGAAGGTCAGAAAATAATGATACTCGCCGCGTGCTTCAACACTCATCGGACCGCATACATCAGTATGTATTATTTCCAATAAGTTAATAGCTCGCTCCGTTGTTACGGAGAACAGAGTTTTATTCATCTTGCCCATGAGGTATGGTTCGCAAGTATCAAATGATTCATAATCAAGTGATTCCAAAAGTCCATCCACATGGAGTTTCTTCATGTTCTTTACACCAATATGACCTAAATGGCAGTGCCACAAGTATGTTGCACTATCATTATCAACTTTGCATCTTTTGGCATCAATATATGAATATGTGTATTACTACGATCATGATTCAATAAACCATTTACATTGGGTGTATGACATAGAAGGTTTTATTCATGTAAACAGAACAACAATTATTCCCTGACTTAATGAATAACTGTATTGTAATAAACATGATCTAGTCATGTTCATTCTCAACACAAACACCAAATAATATTTATTTAGGTTCAACACTAATCCCGAAGGTAGAGGGAGTGTGCGATGGTGATCATATCAATCTTAGAAACACTTCCAACACACATCGTCACCTCGCCCTTAACTAGTCTCCGTCTATTTTGCAACTCCTATTTCAAGTTACTAATGTTAGCAACTAAACTAGTATCAAATACCCAGGGGCTACTATGAATACTAGTAAGGTACACATCAATAACATGTATATCAAATATACATTTGTTCACTTTGCAATCCTTCTTATCCACCAAGTATTTGGGGCAGTCCCGCTTCGAGTGACCATTGCCTTTGCAGTAGAAGCACTCCGTTTCAGGCTTGGGTCTAGCTTTGGGCTTCTTCATGGGAGCGGCAACTTGCTTGCTATTCTTCTTGAAGTTCCCTTTCGTTTCTTTGCCCTTTTTCTTGAAACTAGTGGTCTTATTAACCATCAACACTTTGATGCTCTTTCTTGATTTCTACCTCCGCCGATTTCAGTATCGTGAAGAGCTCGGATTTTTTTTAGTTATTCCTGGCATATTATAGTTTATCACAAAGCTCTAGTAGCTTGGTGATAGTGACTGGAGAATTCTGTCAATCACTATCTTATCTGGAACATTAACTCCCACTTGATTCAAGTGATTGTAGTACCCGGACATTCTGAGCACATGCTCACTAGCTGAGCTATTCTCCTCCATCTTGTAGGCAAAGTACTTGTCACAGGTCTCATACCACTCAACACGGACATGAGCCTGGAATACTATTTTCAGCTCTTGGAACACCTCATATGTTCCTTGGTGTTGGGGATATAACTATTGGGTATGACCCGCCCAGGAGGGGCCGGGTTATACCACTGGCGGTTCATAATGACAAGGCCCATGAAGATTTTGAAGATTGTGGTTCACGAAGCAGGCTTACTGAAGGCCCAAGACCCAAAGGTGACTTAGAGCCCGAAGGATAAACCGCCATAAGGATAAACTTGTATTGTAAGGCAGGCTTAAGTAGTCACCGAGCCAGACATGTTGTCTATGAGCCGGCCGGGACTCTGTAAGCCGTCGGGCGTTAACCTGTGTATATAAAGGGACGACCCGGCGGCGAGTTAGGGCAGGAAAGAAAGAGATCGAGAACTAGGTCAAGCGTATTCGCTCCCTGGTCATCGAAGCCCAAGCAATAACCACCCTACACTGGATTAGGCTGTTACCTCCACCGCGAGGGGCCGAACCACTATAAACTCTCAGTGTCCTTTGTCCCGTTTAACCCCTTCAAGCTAACTACGTTGCGATGGCTCCACACCTAAGTCCTTATGCTAGGACATCTGACGTGATAATTCCATGATAGTTGGCACCCACCATGGGGCCAGTGCATGGTGGTTTCGAGTTCTTGAAGGGCAGCTTCGCAGGGCTCAAGGGGTACGCCGTGGGCCGGATGACCAAGAGTCGTTGCGGCAAGCTCTACATCGAGGATGAGGGCTGGGGCCCCGAGGCCGACTCAATCGAGTACGGGTACCGGGTCCCATTTGGCGGAATTCACATCTTCATCTGCAAGATCGGCGAGTCGGAAGCTGAGCCGGACATCTGCACCGACATCGTCGAGTCGGTTTGGCGCGCGCGACCCGCCAAGGCTAAAACTGCCCCAAAGCATGTTTTTGTTGGTTTCGTTCATGGAGCGGAACTAGAAGGAGGATCTGAATCTGGTGGTGAGACAGTTATTTACTCAGGCGATGAGTCTTCCGCTGGTGAGACCAACTCCGTCTACCAGGTTTAGGATGGCGGACTTGGGGGCTGTTCTGATGGCGACAGTATTCCGGACCCCTATGAGCCACCACACCAGGTCACAGTCTTCATGGCTGAGACACAGCTAGCGCAGGGTTCTATGACTGCAGCGGCAATTATCTCCGGGTCAGCAGCAGCGACAGCCTCCGGGTCCGGACCTGTACGCCTGGTGATGACCCACAAGTGTAGAGGATCTATCATAGTCCTTTCGATAAGTAAGAGTGTCGAACCCAACGAGGAGCAGAAGGAAATGATAAGCGGTTTTTAGTAAGGTTTTCTCTGCAAGCACTAAAATAGTAGGTGATAGATAGTTTTGTGATAAGATAAATAGTAACGAGCAAAAAGTAAATAAAGTAAATAAAGTGCAGCAAGGTGGCCCAATCCTTTATGTAGCAAAGGATAAGCCTGGACAAATTCTAATAATGAAGAAGGATCTCCTGAGGACACATTGGGAATTATAGTCAAGCTAGTTTTTTCATCACGTTCATAAGATTCGCGTTCGGTACTTTGATAATTTGATATGTGGGTGGACCGGTACTTGGGTACTGCCCTAACTTGGACAAGCATCCCACTTATGATTAACCCCTATTGCAAGCATCCGCAACTACGTACAAAAGAAGGTATTAAGGTAAACCTAACCACAGCATTAAGCATATGGATCCATATCAACCCCTAACGAAGCAACGCATAAACTAGGGTTTAAGCTTCTGTCACTCTAGCAACCCATCATCTACTTATTACTTCCCCATGCCTTCCTCTAGGCCCAAATAATGGTGAAGTGTCATGTACTCGACGTTCACATAACACCACTAGAGGAAAAGACAACATACATCTCATCAAAATATCGAACGAATACCAAATTCACATGACTACTAATAGCAAGACTTCACCCATGTCCTCGGGAACAAACGTAACTACTCACAAAGCATATTCATGTTCATAATCAGAGGGGTAATAATATGCATAAAGGATCTGAACATATGATCTTCCACCAAGTAAACCAAATAGCATCAACTACAAGGAGTAATCAACACTACTAGCAACCCACAGGTACCAATTTGTGGTTTTGATACAAGATTGGATACAAGAGATGAACTAGGGTTTTGAGAGGAGATGGTGCTGGTGAAGATGTTGATGGAGATTGACCCCCTCTCGATGAGAGGATCGTTGGTGATGACGTTGGTGATGATTTCCCCCTCCCGGAGGGAAGTGTCCCCGGCAGAACAGCTCCGCCAGAGCCCTAGATTGATTCCGCCAAGGTTCCGCCTCATGGCGGCGGAGTTTCATCCCGTAAGCTTGCCCATGATTTTTTCCAGGGTAAAAGTGATGATATAGCAGAAGATGGATGCCGGAGGCCCACCAGGGGGCCCAGGAGATAGGAGGCCGCGCCCTACAGGGGGGCGCCCCCTGTCTCCTGGACAGGGTGTGGGCCCCCTGGCCTATTTCTTTTGTTCATAAATTCTTATTAAATCCAAAAGGTTGTTTCGTGGAGTTTCAGGACTTTTGGAGTTGTGCAAAATAGGTTTCCAACGTTTGCTCCTTTTCTAGCCAGAATTCCAGCTGCCGGCATTCCCCCTCTTCATGGTAAACCTTGAAAAATAAGAGAGAATAGCCATAAGTATTGATATATAATGTATAATAACTGCCCATAATGCAATAAATATTGATATAAAAGCATGATGCAAAATGGACGTATCAACTCCCCCAAGCTTAGACCTCGCTTGTCCTCAAGCGGAAGCCGAAATCGAAAAATATGTCCACATGTTTAGAGATGGAGGTGTCGATAAAAATAAAATACGGACATGAGGGCATCATGATCATTCTAATAACAGCAACATATATAGATTTTTGTCATATGATTTCCTATGTTCAAGTAATAAGCAATTCACAATGTCAAGTATGGTTCAAAAACTTCATTGGGAACTAACAAACTATAATCTCAGTCATTGAAGCAATTGCAATTTATCGTAACATCAGAAAGAGTCAATAATAGAGCTTTGTAGCAAGATCACGTACTCAACTATCTCGTAGTCTCCCATAATTTTTAACAATCATGCAATACTTGTGGTTATAGAGTTTCAGCCGGACACTGAGAAAGATAGGGGCTTCTTGTGTTGCCTCCCAACGTATTCACCTTTAGGTGATGTCAACAATAATAGCCTATGCCAACTTACATCCAATTGGATATATGTATCATGATCTTTCAAACACGAAGAGCTTGCCGAAGGATAAAATGAAAAAGGGAAAGGTGAGGATCACCTTGACTCAAGCATAAAGTAAAAACATAAAGTAAAATATAGGCCCTTCGCAGAGGAAAGCATAGGTTGTCATGCGCGGTTAGGGTTGATGCATAAAATCTTAGTGCAAAAGAACGTCACTTTATATTGCCCCTTGTATGTCGACCTTTATTATGCAGTCTGTCGCTTTTATTACTTCCACAACAAGTTCGTACAAAGCTTATTTTCTCCGCACTAATAAGTCATACATATTTAGAGAGCAATTTTTATTGCTTGCACCAATGACAACTTACTTGAAGGATCTTACTCAATCCATAGGTAGGTATGGTGGAATCTCATGGCAAAACTGGGTTTGAGGATATTTGGAAGCAAAAGTAGTATCTCTACTTGGTGCAAGGAATTTGGCTAGCATGAGGGGGAAAGGCAAGCTCAACATGTTTGGAAGGTCAATGACAATATACTTTAACTGAGATGTCGGAAAACATAAACCATTACGTTGTCTTGCTTGTCCAACATCAACTCTTTTAGCATGTCATACTTAGTGAGTGCTTCAAAATCATAAAAGATGTCCAAGATAATATATTTATATGTGAACCCCTCTTTCCTTATCACTTCCTATTAATTGCAACGATGACCAAGGCTACGTTCATCAACTCTCAACAATTTTTATGCCTCATACTTTCTATGTGTGAAGTTATCACTATCCATAAGATCAATATGAATTCTTTTGTTCTTTCTACTTTCTCAAGATCATAGCAACATAGCAAAACCTTTGACTCAACACTAATCTTTATTAGAGATAGCACACGGACTCGAATACATAAAGAGATCACGATGCAGAACTCAAAACTACTTGATATCAAAAACTTCAAACTACTAGATCAAGATACTACTAAAAGGATCGAACTAAATAAAGCGGTAAAAATAGGATCCAGCTTGTGGTTGTTGGTGAACTCCGTCATCATCATCTGGTTGGCGTTGAGTCCACGCTCCACCATCCCTTGACACTTGAAAACTTCTTGCTCCACGGCTTCAACCTTTGTCTCCACGCTCCCGGTACACCTTGGTCCCTCCACATCGCGGATGTGCAGCACCCCCTCACGCATCTCAATGGTTTGAGGATGATGCAACACCTCCGCGAGATAGGGGTTGATAACCCTCTCAAAAAACTTGTCCTTGGGAGCTCTTGGAGACGACATGATGCTCTAGATCTGAAATAGAAACAACTCGAAACGAAAATAGAGGATATTTGCATGACACGGTGGTCAAAACCTTCGGGAGTATATATAATGAATTTTTACCGACCAAAATACGTAACATACAAGAAAACGGAGTCCGGGAGGCACACGACGTGCCCACGAGACAGGGGGCGTGCCCTACAGGGGGGGCCTCCTCTCTCGTGGGAGCCTCGTGTCCCTTTCGGACTAGTTCTTTCTTCCTAAAATTCTTAAATAATCCAAAACTGATAAAAATTGCCATTAGAGTTGTTTTGGAGTCGGTTTACTTACCGTACCACGTACCTATGCCTTTTCGGAGTCTGGAACATTCTGGAAAGTGTCTCTTATGTATTCCTCAGGGTTATGGTTTCAATAATATTAGTTTCAACATTGATAGGATTACGTGAAATATAATGTTTAATTCTTTGACCGTTTACCACCCTCGGATTTGTGCCTTCGAAGTTGTTGATTTTTATAGCACTAGAACGATAGACCTCCTCGATAACGTAGGGGCCTTCCCATTTTGAGAGAAGTTTTCCTGCAAAAAAATCTTAAACGAGAGTTGAATAATAACACATAATCTCCTACGTTAAACTCACGCTTTTGTATCCTCTTATCATGCCAGCGTTTGACTTTTTCTTTGAAAAGCTTGGCATTCTCATATGCTTGGGTTCTCCATTCATCAAGTGAGCTAATATCAAATAACCTTTTCTCACCGGCAAGTTTGAAGTCATAATTGAGCTCTTTAATAGCCCAATATGCTTTATGTTCAAGTTCAAGAGGTAAATGACATGCTTTTCCATAAACCATCTTATAAGGAGACATACCCATAGGATTTTTGTATGCCGTTCTATAGGCCCATAATGCATCATCAAGTTTTTTGGAGCAATTCTTTCTAGATCTATTCACAGTCTCTTGCAAAATTAATTTGAGCTCTCTATTGCTCAACTCTAAATGACCACTAGACTGCGGGTGATAAGGAGATGCGATTCTATGATTGACATCATACTTAGCGAGCATCTTACGGAAAGCACCATGAATAAAGTGTGAACCACCATCAGTCATAAGATATCTAGGGACTCCAAACCTCGGAAAGATAACTTCTTTAAGCATTTTAATAGAGGTGTTATGATCAGCACTACTAGTTGGAATAGCTTCTACCCACTTAGTAATGTAATCAACAGCAACTAAAATATGTGTATAATCATTGGAGGCAGGAAAAGGTCCCATATAATCAAAGCCCCAAACATCAAACGGTTCAATAACAAGAGAATAATTCCTAGGCATTTCTTGACGTCTACTAATGTTACCTATTCTTTGACATTCATCACAAGATAAGACAAACTTACGAGCATCTTTGAAGAGAGTAGGCTAATAAAAACCAGATTGTAGTACCTGTGTGCAGTTCTATCTCCAGCGTGGTGTCCTCCGTAGGATTCAGAGTGACACTTGCATAGGATTTGTTCCTGTTCATGCTCAGGCACACAACGTCTAATAATACCATCTACTCCTTCTTTATAAAGGTGTGGATCATCCCAGAATTAATGTCTTAAATCATAAAAGAACTTTTTGTTTTGCTGGTATGTGAAACTAGGCGGTATATATTTAGCAACAATGTAATTAGCATAATCAGCATACCAAGGCACAGTACGAGAAGCATTGACAACCGCTAATTGTTCATTAGGAAAGCTATCATTAATAGGCAGTGGGTCATCAAGAACATTCTCTAACCTAGACAAGTTGTCTGCAACGGGGTTCTCAGCTCCCTTTCTATCAATAATATGCAAATCAAATTCTTGAAGCAAGAGAACTCATCTAATGAGTCTAGGCTTAGCATCTTTCTTTTCCATAAGATATTTAATAGCAACATGATCAGTGTGAATAGTAACTTTGGAATCAACAATATAAGGTCTAAACTTATCACATGCAAACACAACTGCTAAGAACTCTTTTTCAGTAGTAGCATAATTTCTCTGTGCAGTATCAAGAGTCTTACTAGCATACTGGATAACATTCAATTTCTTATCGACTCTTTGCCCTAAAACAGCACCTACAGCATAATCACTAGCATCGCACATAATTTCAAAAGGTAAATTCCAATCAGGTGGTTGAACAATAGGTGCAGTGATCAAAGCTTTCTTAAGTGTTTCAAATGCTTCTACACAATCATCATCAAAGACAAAAGGAATATCTTTTTGCAATAAATTAGTCAGAGGCCTAGAGATTTTAGAAAAGTCCTTAATGAACCTCCTATAAAAGCCGGCATGACCAAGGAAACTTCTTATACCTTTTATGTCCTTGGGACATGGCATCTTTTAAATAGCATCAACTTTGGCTTTATCAACTTCAATCCCTCTCTCGGAGATCTTGTGCCCCAATACAATGCCTTCATTAACCATAAAGTGACACTTTTCCCAGTTCAGGACGAGATTAGTGTCTTCGCATCTCTGCAAAACTCGATCAAGGTTGCTCAAACAATCATCAAAAGAGGATCCATAGACGGAGAAGTCATCCATGAACACCTCACAAATCTTCTCACAAAAATCAGAAAATATAGCCATCATGCATCTTTCAAAGGTAACAGGTGCATTACATAAACCAAAAGGCATATGTCTATAAGCAAAAGTACCAAAAGGGAAAGTAAAGGTAGTTTTAGATTGATCCTTTGCTGACACAGGTATTTGAGAGAAGCCAGAATAACCATCTAGAAAGCAAAGATGTGTGTGTTTGGATAGCCTTTCTAGCATTTGATCAATAAAAGGTAAAGGGTAATGATCTTTCTTAGTAGCTTTATTTAACTTACGGAAATCAATTACCATCCTATAACCTGTAATAATTCTTTGCGGGATCAATTCATCTTTATCATCAGGAACAACAATAGTACCTCCCTTTTTAGGGACACAATGGACATGGCTTACCCATTCACTATCAGCAACAGGATAAATAATACCTGCCTCAAGGAGCTTTAGTATATCCTTTCTTACCACTTCCTTCATCTTGGGATTTAATCGTCTTTGAGGATCTCTAACTGGTTTGGCATCTTTCTCCACTGAAATTTTGTGTTGACATAATGTGGAACTAATGCCCTTAAGATCATCCAGAGTATATCCAATAGCAGCTCTGTGCTTTTTCAGAGTTTTCAATAATCTTTCTTCTTCTTTCTCTGAAAGGTTAGCACTAATAATAACAGGATATATTTCTTTTTCATCAAGATAAGCATACTTAAGATTATCAGGTAAGGGTTTGAGTTCAAACACGGGATCACCCTTCGGTGGAGGGGCATCCCCAAGAATTTCAACGTGAAGGTTATTGAGGGAGTCCTAGACTAGGGGGTGTCCGGACAGCCGGACTATCGTCGTCCGCCAGACTCCAAGACTACGAAGATACAAGATTGAAGACTCCGTCCCGTGTCCGGATGGGACTTTCCTTGGCGTGGAAGGCAAGCTTGGCGATACGGATATGTAGATCTCCTACCATTGTAACCGACTCTGTGTAACCCTAGCCTCCTCCGGTGTCTATATAAACCTGAGGGCTTTAGTCCGTAGGACACAACATACATTACAACAATCATACCATGGGCTAGCTTTTAGGGTTTAGCCTCCTTGATCTCGTGGTAGATCCACTCTTGTACTACCCATATCATCAATATTAATCAAGTAGGACGTAGGGTTTTACCTCCATCGAGAGGGCCCGAACCTGGGTAAAACATCATGTCCCTCGTCTCCTGTTACCATCCGCCTAGACGCACAGTTCGGGACCCCCTACCCGAGATCCGCCGGTTTTGACACCGACATTGGTGCTTTCATTGAGAGTTCCTCTGTGTCGTCACCAATAGGGCGGATGCCTCCACCCGTCTTCAAAGACGGTGTTTTCGCCGAAGGGGCCTTGGCCGCCGGCCAAACTATCCGGCTAGGTGGTTTTCTTATGACCGCCTGTCCAGCCGCCGCTTCGACAATGACTTCTCAAGTCGTCAGAAGCAATCTTCGCGTCAGCCCGAAAGCTGCCGAACAGTTGGATCCAATAGAGCTCTCGTCTGTTAACGAGCTCTTGGATCGCATCGCCGCCTTGGGAGTCGCTACGGACTACAACCAGATTGGGCTTAAAACCAATCTGAGAGAGATTAACTCTCCCCAGGCCACCCACCACGTCGCAGTGGTAGAGGAGCAATGCGGCGACTCTTTGCCTATATTAAAAACTAGTCACGTCCGGATTCCCTAACCCTCCATGCCGGACTTCCGCGGAGGAACGGGCTTCGATCGAGCATTGAACTTAAAATCATGCATCACTCCGGACTCGCTGGATTGTGTCCAGCAACCTAAGCTTCCGAATTCGGAAGCTCTTCGGCCTTTAAGCCCCAAGATGGGCAGGGATCCTGATTTTAGTCCACCCACCCGCCCAGACATATGCGATTTATCTCTAATATGGCAAGAGCCCGCTGAAACAATACATCACTACTGGGCCAGATTCCTCCTGGTTATGGATAGGATAAAGGACTGCCGAGAGGAAAACGCAATCTCAATCTTCTGCTATAATTGCACGGACAAGGGAATACTAAACGCCATTGATCGTCGCAAGATTACGCACTTCACCGATCTGGCATCCATAGTACAAAAGTACTGTGCGATGGAGAGTTTCCGGAAAACCGGAAATCAATTTTGGGATAATCCGGCCCCAAACCCAGTCCGCAGCAAAAGGGCGCCTTACACTCAGGCCCCAGATGCAAAAACGAAAAAACAAAAACCCAATAAGGGAAACGGAACCGTACTGGAGGGATGGCTCAATGGACCCTGTAAGCTTCATAGTGCAGAGGGAGCCGTCCCAACTCATAGCCTTCGAGCATGTTGGATATTACGGCAGGTGGCCAAAAGTGGAGAGGAGCTTCTAGCCCCGCAAAACAACTCCAACAATACCGGTACGATATCAACAGTCTTCGAGACTTTTGCGTCAAACAATATGCGAAAGCGAACAATCTGCGGACTCGCCGAAATCTACCAAATAGCAACAGCAAATCCATGGAGTGACACAGCTATCACCTTCGGTGCCAGCGACGAACCTAAATTCCGAACAGCCAGAGCACCAGCCGCACTGGTGCTTAGTCCCATAGTGGACGGCTTTCGACTGACAAAAGTCCTCATGGATGGCGGCAACGGATTAAACCTCATCTACGAGGAAACTCTGCGGAAAATGGAAATCGATTGGAGCCGTATTGAGCGCAGCAGCACAACCTTCAGAGGAATAATCCCTAGCCGGGAGGCACGCTGCACCGGACAAATCACACTCGATGTGGTGTTTGGTTCGCCGGACAATTACAGATCCGAAGAAGTCACGTTCCAAGTGGCCCCGTTCAACAGCGGATATCACGCTATATTAGGACGAGAGGCATTCACAATTTTTCAAGCAGTACCTCATTATGGGTACATGAAGCTCAAAATGCCTGGGCCCGGCGGAATAATCACCCTCGCTAGTGATCCGGACATAGCACTCCGCGCCGAAAATAAGACAGCTGCACTAGCCCTGGAGGCACTATCCGAAGCCTTAGCAGCAGAAGAACTCACCGCGCTGCGCTCTACGGTGAACAGGGACGATGTGATACTCGATAAAAGATCCAAGTCCACCTCCTTCAAACCAGCAGATGAAATAATAAAATTCCAGGTCCATCCAACGGACCCAACAAAGACGGCCTCCATTGGGGCACAATTGAACCCCGAAGTAGACGCCGCACTGCGTGAATTCCTTTGGGAAAATTGGGACATCTTCGCCTGGCATCCTTCGGATATGCCCGGAATCCCACGCAGGTTGGCAGAACACAGCCTAAACATCCTAAAAGGATTTAAGCCAGTCAAACAGGCTCTTCAACGATTTTCCGAACCCAGAAGACAAGCAATGGGAGAAGAGCTAGCCAAACTATTGGAAGCCGGATTCATTAGAGATATCAAACATCCGGACTGGCTTGCAAATCTGGTAATGGTACCAAAGAAGGATAAATCCTGGTGCCTCTGTGTCGATTTTAAAGACCTCAATAAGGCTTGCCCAAAGGATCCTTCCCTCTCCCCCGCATCGACCAAATTATCGATGCTACCGCAGGGCACGATTCTTTGTGCTTCCTGGACGCATACTCTGGCTATCATCAAATCAAGATGGCGGAAGCAGACCAAGCTGCAACGGCATTCATCACTCCATACGGACCATTCTGCTTCAACACGATGCCCTTCAGACTTAAAAATGCCGGCGCAACATATCAGCGCATGATTCAAACATGTCTGGCCACCCAGATCGGCAAAACAGTCGAGGCATACGTAGACAAGATAGTCGTCAAAACAAAACACGTCGAAACTCTAGTAGACGATTTGAGGCTCACATTCGACAATCTCAGAGCATATGACATCAAGCTGAATCCGGAAAAATGCGTTTTCGGCATACCAGCCGGAAAGCTGCTGGGCTTCATTGTATCCGGTAGAAGAATTGAAGCAAACCCGGCTAAAATCCGAGCTCTGTCACAGTTGGATATTCCAAAAGACCTCAAACAAATACAAAAATTAACAGGATGCGTGGCAGCCTTAAGCCGCTTTATCTCCCGTCTAGGAGAAAAGGCGTTGCCCCTCTATCGCCTCCTCAGGCGCACCGAACACTTTGAGTGGACGGATGCTGCCACTGCCGGACTCGAAGAAATAAAGGCCATATTGGCAACAAATCCGGTCCTGGCTGCGCCCACTCTGGGCGAACCAATGTTGTTATACATCGCAGCAACACATCAAGTTGTAAGCGCGGTCCTCGTCATCGAACGAGCGACAGAAGGGCATAAATTCCCTCTTCAAAAACCAGTGTATTATGTATCCACTGTGTTAACCCCCTGCAAATCCCGTTACCCGCACTATCAGAAGATAGCATATGCGGTGTTCATGGCGTCCCGGAAGCTCCGACACTACTTCCAAGAGTGTTCGATAACAGTGGCCTCTGAAGTACCACTCAATGACATTATAAATAACCGCGACGCAACGGGCAGGATTGCAAAAGGGGCCATTGAGCTCTTACCATTCGATATAACTTACAAACCTCGGCGAGCTATAAAGTCACAAGTTTTGGCTGACTTCGTCACTGAATGGACCGAAGCCGAACTCCCTAAAGAGTACGGCGCATACTCCAATTGGGTTATGCATTTCGACGGCTCTAAAATGTTGGCCGGACTGGGGGCTGGCGTCGTATTGACGTCCCCAACCGGGGACACAGTCCAGTATGTACTTCAAATAATGTACACGGACTCCAACAACGCAGCCGAATACGAGGCCCTACTACATGGTCTCCGGATGGCAGTCTCCATGGGTATTCAACGCCTAGAGGTGCGCGGGGACTCAAACCTGATAATATCCCAAATAAATGGAGACTTTGACGCCAAGGATCCGAAAATGGCAGCATATCGCAACGCCGTTCTAAAAATGTCAGCTCGGTTTGAAGGACTCGAATTCCATCACATAGCCCGAGATAATAACCAAGCGGCCGACGTACTGGCACGCATCGGTGCGAAACGTGATGTTGTCCCTCCAAATATCTTCCTGGAACGGCTCTTCAAGCCATCCGTACTATGAGAAGAGGAGCCTGGAAGTGACAAACTGGAAAAAACCGAGCCAATCGGCGATTCAGCCGACGACATAACACCGTCAGCCCACGACATAATGGCAGTAATCGCCCCGTGGACAGAACCATTCCTAGCCTACTTGCTTAGGCAGGAACTCCCCGAAGACCAAAACGAGGCCCGCTGCATAGTCCGGCGATCGAAAGCCTACAAGGTCCATGAGGGAGAACTTTATAAGAAAAGCACAACCGGAGTCCTTCAAAGGTGTATCTCCGAAGAGGAAGGGCGAAACCTCCTGGCTGAAATTCATGCCGGACTAGGCGAACACCACGCAGCAGCCCGGGCCCTTGTAGGAAAGGCATTCCGTACAGGATTTTATTGGCCGACGGCCCGGGCAGATGCCCAGGACTTAGTACAGAGATGCGTTGGTTGTCAGCTCTTTGCTAATCAGAGCCATATGCCGCCTACCGCCCTCAAAACTATACCCATTACCTGGCCGTTCGTGGTCTGGGGGCTTGATGTGGTTGGACCCCTTAAAGGGGGAACCCACAAGCAAAGGTACCTATTGGTCATGGTGGATAAATTCACCAAATGGATAGAGGCCAAGCCGGTCAAAACGGTAGAGTCTGGGCCAGTGATAGACTTTATATCCGGGGTAGTACACCGTTACGGAGTCCCCCACAGCATCATCACCGACAACGGCACGAACCTCGCAGCCGAGGAGGTTAAGTCATGGTGCAAGAATATGGGCATCAAGCTCGACTACGCTTCAGTCTATCACCCTCAAACCAACGGTCAAGTGGAACGAGCAAATGGTCTAATAATGAGCGGCATTAAACCCAGACTAGTGCGGTCACTTACTAAATCTGACACGCACTGGGTCGAGGAGCTCGACTCCGTACTCTGGGGGCTGCGGACAACGCCTAACCGTACAACCGGATTCACACCATTTTTTATGGTATACGGCGCAGAGGCAGTCCTGCCCTGCGACATTATTCATGACTCACCTCGAGTGCGCATGTACGAGGAAAGAGAGGCCGAGCTGGATCGGCAGGACAGCTTGGACACATTGGAGGAAGAACGCGACATCGCCAAAGCTCGTTCCGCATTCTATCAGCAGCAGGCTCGAAGATATCAAAGCAGAGAAGTACGGGCCAAGACTTACAACATTGGTGAACTAGTTCTACGCCTGCCGGACAAGAAAAAGGACAAGCTCAAGCCCAAGTGGGAGGGCCCTTTCATTATTGATCAAGTCCTGACCGGTAGAGCATACCGTCTACGAAATGCGTCGGATAACCGACTCGAGCCAAACCCATGGAACGCAGCCCGCCTCTGAAGATTCTATGCCTAGCGCCGGAGTAAGAGTTCGTCCCCTCCCTCCGTCCAAATTCTTATACCTTGGCTGTCTTTTGTTTCTCTTTTCATGCCTTTTTATTCAAAAGCCCTTGCGGGCCTATTTTTGCATTTTTCGCATACACATGATGTGCCATCCGCACTCATTATTCCTGGTGGCTTCTTTTACAGAAGCTCAATTATACGGGTTTCATACCCAGCACATGTGTCAAGCTTCCACATGTACCTTTTACTCGCCATTATATGCATCAATATGACTTAAGTTTTGGCCAAGCTGGGTTGCCTGGATCCTGTGCTTACCCCTACGTTCCCGATTGTTCGGCTAGGAGGTAAAGGGAGCACCTCTGCGATTGTTACTGCCGGGTCAGCCGGATGTGTACCTCAGACTGGGTGAAGCCGAAAGCTAGCGTTCTTAAGGGAATATTCGGTCGGTGACTTAAAAGATGACTTTTTTATCCATCTGCCCCCAGATGTTTTACTGCTTTCTTTGTAGTCCGGACATGCACTTTAGGGCATGCCTCCCAGCGAAAGGAACCCTTAACGGAACTATTCTCCCTGGAAGATGTTTCTTACTAACCATGTAATATAACATAACTAGTTGGGCACTTGTCTGATAAAGCACTAATGACCCCTACGCCTGGTCTCCATGCATACCACGGTTGTTTTTTAAACCAAAAAGGTATTCGGACACACTCCGGACTCTAGGGTCCCGAGGTTGAAGCGAAAAGGTCGGCAAAGACAAACGATCTACAGTCCGGCTAGAAGGCATTTCACATGTCACTTTAAAGGAAAAAAATACATTGTCAAATTTACTGATTGTATTCCTCCTCAATCCCGTCTAACAGGCTGTCTAATTTACAGTCCCGTTGGGAAAATTTAGCAGCCAACTCTACTTGGCTGTATACTAAACTCACAGGGATCTCCTTCCCATCGGGCCCCACTGGTCCAACTTCGGCCATGTGGTTGGGATCCGCCTTCTTGTAACGCGTCTTCACCATGGCCCAAGCCTCCCTGGCACCTTGACGGCAAGCTGAAATCTTCCACAAACGGAAGCGCTGCCGCACTCCCTGTAGCTTCTCCGCAAGCTCCCCAAGGCCCTCGGGTAGGGAGAGGGCTGGCCATAAAGCCCGGACGACGCCGCCCATTGCCTGCCGAACTCGTTCGAGCAGTTGATCACCCGTTGATATGGGCATCTCCTCTGCAGGACGACCTGTGAGTATACCTACAAGACATACTACGTCAATTTGCTTCTTCACCGAACTCTTCTTTTAAAAGTAGTCCCCTCAAGCACTTACTATAAATGCCGCGACGAAGCCGCTGATTCTCCTTAACGGAGCCGGACAGCTCGGCTCGAGCGCCTTTCAGCTCTTCTCCGAGCTTGGCGTTGGCATCCTGGAGCCTGTTCCTTTCTTGCTGAACCCTATTCAGCACACTCTCGCCGGCCTTTAGCTGGCGCAGCAATGCTTGCCTGTCCGGATCTTGTCCGGCGGCACCTGCAATGTCATTATTAGACTCGCGCGCACGCTGCACAGCGCTTATATTTATTAATAAAAATGTGATACCAGGAGGGGTCTCTGCGTCTCGTCCTGCGGCAGCAAGTGCGGCCTCAAGTTGGGCCTTGCAATCTTGCAGCTCCCGAGACAGCTGGGCATTCTTCTCGATAAGAGCCTGCATTTCACATGATCCTTAAATCAGTTAACATAACTACTTTAAGTCTCGGGGGCTACTGATATATACATCCATTAAAATTCCCTTACCCGTATGTCTTTGACATACTGCTCCGTGGCTCTGGTAAAACCATCTTGAGCGGAACGGAGATGCGCGTCCCCTGCGTTAAAGGCATCCAATGCCTCAGGGGAAAAGCACGCTTCACGAAATACTGTCCGGCGGCGCCTACGGTTCATGGCGCTCTCCACCTCAGACTTGGTGGCGGACAGTCTGTCGGTGTCCTCCGTTGGAGAAGGATCCGGCCCGCGTCTTGCGCTTGCCTTCCCCTCCAGGCCGGGCGCTGGAGCCTGGCCGGTGTAGGTTGGATCGGCAACTTCTGCGCCCGCAGTTCGGCGAGCGCTTTTTCTCCTACAAAGATCATGAGCACTCAGGCGTTTCCTAGGAACGTTGCTCTGAAAATTCAAATACGAGCTATACCTTTGCGGCGACATTTCTGTCCGCACCGCGCTCCTTTTCCGCCTGCTGGTCCGGACTGACCTCTGTAGGTCAGCCGCCGCGGGCTCGGCTTCCCGCCGTAAAGGCGCTTCCTGCAAAATACCATCGTTCGCGAAGGTTAGAAATGGGCAGGGAAGAGATAATGGTGTCCGGACTTCGGTCGCGGTCACCTGGGAAGCCGGACACAGTCCGGGGTAGTCCGCCGTAATGGCAACCAAAGCATTGTCTATGCTGAGCTGGTGAAACACCCCGTCGATCAGCTCCACCTTGATATCCGGATCCTCTTCGGAGGCTGGATCCAGGAATCTTTCTGGATCCTCGGGTTGTGGAGCAGGACTTACCATGTCCTCCACAGTCCGGCATAGATCCTGCGCCGGAGACATAATGTAAGAAGCCTAAACTTCGAAAGCATGGGTTGAGCCCTTAAAGGTGTTCACCTACCCATCCTCTAGGGTTGTTCATGGAAAACCCATTCAAAGGGTTCGTTCGAAGGAAGTCCTCCTTCTCCCCCTTGTACAGGTTGGACATGATCTCCACCAGATCCTCAGTCGAATCCGGCCCTTTGCGGCCATGACGGGTGGCATCGTGTTCCCCGTTGAAATCCCACATGGGGTGGCCTCTGTACTGCAATGGCTGTACCCCCCGCATGATGCATGTCGCCATGACTCCGATCATGGTCAAGCCAGAATGGGCCATTAATCTTATTCGGCCCATCAAGTAATGGACGCTCTTGTCTTCCTCCAATCGGGGGCTCCGTGGGCGCCAGATGAGGCGTTTCTTCAAAGGAGCAGCACTAAACTCCGGGAGGCCGATCCGGACTGGGTCCGGCAGCGGAGTGTCTCCTATATAAAACCACTATGAAGGCCAGTCTTCGGACACCTTCTTGGGAGTACCGGATGGGTATCCGGTCCCGGCAATGCGCCATATTTCGGCGCCGCCCACTTGATATATGGACCCCTCGTGAGAACGGGGTACGAGGCAGAACAACCTCTTCCACAATGCAAAATGGGGCTCAATGCCCAGGAATAGCTCACAAAGAGCTACGTAGCCCGCGATATGCAGGACAAAGGCGGGCGTGAGGTGGTGGAGCTGGAGTCCGTAGAACTCCAGGAGCCCGCGGAGGAACGGATGTATTGGGAATCCGAGTCCCCATATCAGATAAGGGACGAAGCATACTCGCTCCCCTTTATTGGGGCTTGGGGTAGCCTCCGCTTGCCTCCCACCTTGATAAGTAACCAGTCCGGCTCGGACTGGGACCATGAAGGCCGGAGGAAGATATCCCCCCGCTTGGAGCTTCGCTAGCTCGTTGTGCGAAACCGAGCACCTCCTCCAATCCCCTGGCGGTGGGCTGGGAGCGCGAGAAGAGGAGCCGCGTCGACGGTCCATGATGGAATGGATTTTTAGGTCAAGGGCGCTCCGATGAACTATTCGCGGAAGGAAGATGGTGTGATTTGGATCTGGATTTTTGCCTCTTTTGTAGGCGAATGACTCGCACGACTAGGGGGTGAAACATAAAAAGACACCCTGGCTTTTCACATTCGTGCGACGCGTGGAAAAATACCATTATTGGGTGTAGAAGCTGAGAAGCAAAGTGTTTATGGTGAGGCCGGACACTGTTCGGCAGGTACATGGAATTTGAAGGGAGAACCCGCCTTGCAACACCGAAGACTATAAACGCGCTGGACTTATCGTCATTGAAGCCTGCTTCGGGGGCTACTGAGGGAGTCCTGGACTAGGGGGTGTCCGGACAACCGGACTATCGTCGTCCGCTGGACTCTAAGACTACGAAGATACAAGATTGAAGACTCTGTCCCATGTCCGGATGGGACTTTCCTTGGCGTGGAAGGCAAGCTTGGCGATACGGATATGTAGATCTCCTACCATTGTAACCGACTCTGTGTAACCCTAGCCTCCTCCGGTGTCTATATAAACCGGAGGGCTTTAGTCCGTAGGACACAACATACATTACAACAATCATACCATAGGCTAGCTTTTCGGGTTTAGCCTCCTTGATCTCGTGGTAGATCCACTCTTGTACTACCCATATCATCAATATTAATCAAGCAGGACGTAGGGTTTTACCTCCATCGAGAGGGCATGAACCTGGGTAAAACATCGTGTCCCTCGTCTCCTGTTACCATCCGCCTAGACGCACAGTTTGGGACCCCCTACCCGAGATCCGCCAGTTTTGACACTGACAGTTATGTTTCAGCATAGGTTCTTATTTAAGGAACACTTCATCTATTTCTTCCCTTTCCTTCATAAACATATCGTTTTCATGGTCTAACAAATATTGTTCTAACGGATCAGTTGGTGGAACAGCAATCGAAGCAAGACCAATAATTTCATCCTTACTAGGTGGTTCCCTTTCACGAGGTTGTCTACTAAACATAGCAAAATTGAACTCATGAGACATACCATCTATGCCAACAGTGACGACCTTCCTTTCACAATTAATCTTAGCATTAGCAGTATTCAAGAAGGGTCTACCAAAAATAATGGAACAAAAATCATCTTGTGGGGAAGCAAGAACAAGAAAATCAGCAGGGTATTTAATCTTCCCACACAAGACTTCAACATTTCTAACAATCCCAATAGGTTTAATGGTGTCCCTGTTAACAAGATTAATAGTAACATCAATGTCTTCTAATTCAACAAGTGCAATATCGTGCATAATTTCTTTATAAAGATCATAAGGTATCGCACTAGCACTAGCACCCATATCAAATAAGCCATGATAACAATGATCTCCTATTTTAACAGAAATAACAGGCGTGCCTAACAGGTCTACGTGTTTTAGTATCGGGTCTAGCAATATTAGCAGTTTCACCCAAGAAAGGGATAACATGCCCATCTAAGTCCTCATCCAAGAGATCTTTAATCAAAGAAATACCAGGTTCAACATTAATTTGCTCAGGAGGTGTATAGGTCCTAGTATTACTCTTACGAACAACAGTCGAAGCTTTAGCATGGTCTTTTATCCTAACAGGAAAAGGAGGTTTTTCAACATAAGCAGTAGGAATAATAGGATCACTATATGTAATAGTCTTTTCTTCGACTGTAATAGGTGCAACTACTTTCACTTCAATAGGAGGATTATATTTAAACCACTTCTCTTTAGGGAGATCAACACGAGTAGCAAAAGTTTCACAAAAAGTAGCTACTATCTCAGAGTCAAGTCCATACTTAGAGCTAAATCCACGGAAAGCATCGGTATCCATAAAAGTTTAACACAATCGAACTTAGGTGTCATACCAGACTCCTTACCATCGTCGGAACCCCAATCTTCAGAGTTGCATTTAATTCTTTCCAATAAGTCCCATTTGAAATCAATAGTCTTCAGCATATAAGAACCAACACAGGAAGTATCAGGCAGGTTGCGATTATCAAGAGAAAGCCGAGCATAAAAATTCTGAATAATCATTTCCCGAGAGAGCTCATGATTGGGGCATGAATACAATATTGACTTAAGCCTCCCCAAGCTTGAGCGATGCTTTCTCCTTCGCGAGGCCAGAAATTATATATGTAATTACGATCACGATGAACAAGATGCATAGGATAGAACTTCTGGTGAAATTCCAACTTCAATCGCTTATAATTCCAAGATCTCGTATCATCACATAGCCTATACCATGTCATTGCATCTCCCTTCAAAGATAAAGGGAAGACCTTCCTTTTGACAACATCATCGGGAATACCTGCAAGCTTAAATAATCCACAAACTTCATCGACAAAGATAAGGTGTAAATCGGGATGCAATGTTCCGTCTCCTGCAAAAGGATTAGCTAGCAGTTTTTCTATCATACCCGAAGGAATCTCAAAGTGAATATTTTCATAAAGTTCAGTAGGTTGAGGAGCATCTCTTTGCTCTTCTGGTTGGGGTGAAGATACCCCAAACAAACCCCTCAAAGGATTAGTTTCCATAGTGACAAGCAACAGAAAATTTCAGCACACTATATAAATGTTTCCTTACCAAGTTCCACTCACCAAAAGCGCTCCACTCCCCGGCAACGGCGCCAGAAAAGAGTCTCGATGACCCACAAGTGTAGGGGATCTATCGTACTCCTTCCGATAAGTAAGAGTGTCGAACCCAACGAGGAGCAGAAGGAAATGATAAGCGGTTTTCAGTAAGGTTTTCTCTGCAAGCACTGAAATAGTAGGTGATAGATAGTTTTGTGATAAGATAAATAGTAACGAGCAAAAAGTAAATAAAGTAAATAAAGTGCAGCAAGGTGGCCCAATCCTTTATGTGGCAAAGGATAAGCCTGGACAAATTCTAATAATGAAGAAGGAGCTCCCGAGGACACATTGGGAATTATCGTCAAGCTAGTTTTCACCACGTTCATAAGATTCGCGTTTGGTACTTTGATAATTTGATATGTGGGTGGACCGGTACTTGGGTACTGCCCTAACTTGGACAAGCATCCCACTTATGATTAACGCCTATTGCAAGCATCCGCAACTACAAAAGAAGGTATTAAGGTAAACCTAACCACAGCATTAAGCATATGGATCCATATCAACCCCTAACGAAGCAACACATAAACTAGGGTTTAAGCTTCTGTCACTCTAGCAATCCATCGTCTATTTATTACTTCCCCATGCCTTCCTCTAGGCCCAAATAATGGTGAAGTGTCATGTAGTCGACGTTCACATAACACCACTAGAGGAAAAGACAACATACATCTCACCAAAATATCGAACGAATACCAAATTCACATGACTACTAATAGCAAGACTTCACCCATGTCCTCAGGAAAAAACGTAACTACTCACAAAGCATATTCATTTCCATAATCAGAGGGGTAATAATATGCATAAAGGATCTGAACATATGATCTTCCACCAAGTAAACCAAATAGCATCAACTACAAGGAGTAATCAACACTACTAGCAACCCACAGGTACCAATTTGTGGTTTTGATACAAGATTGGATACAAGAGATGAACTAGGGTTTTGAGAGGAGATGGTGCTGGTGAAGATGTTGATGGAGATTGACCCCCTCTCAATGAGAGGATCGTTGGTGATGACGTTGGTGATGATTTCCCCCTCCCGGAGGGAAGTGTCCCCGGCAGAACAGCTCCGCCAGAGCCCTAGATTGATTCCGCCAAGGTTCCGCCTCGTGGCGGCGGAGTTTCGTCCCGTAAGCTTGCCCATGATTTTTTCCAGGGTAAAAGTGATGATATAGCAGAACATGGACGCTGGAGGTCCACCAGGGGGCCCAGGAGATAGGAGGCCGTGCCCTGCAGGGGGGCGCGCCCCCTGTCTCCTGGACAGGGTGTGGGCCCCCTGGCCTATTTCTTTCGCTCATAAATTCTTATTAAATCCAAAAAGTTGTTTCGTGGAGTTTCTGGAATTTTGGAGTTGTGCAGAATAGGTTTCCAACGTTTGCTCCTTTTCCAGCTAGAATTCCAGCTGCCGGCATTCCCCCTCTTCATGGCAAACCTTGTAAAATAAGAGAGAATAGCCATAAGTATTGAGATATAATGTGTAATAACAGCCCATAATGCAATAAATATTGATATAAAAGTATGATTCAAAATGGATGTATCACCTGACGGCTGAAGTTTTGTGTGATCTATGGGATGCTCTGACCACGTTGTTAACAGTGGAGGTTAAGCCGGCGAACCAAGCTCAGCATAACGTGGAGGTTACAAAATTGCGTTACGAGATATCACAAGCCAAGGAGGAGTTAAATGCAAAAAACATCCAGATGGCAATGGAGAGAGTCGCCTTGCAGAGGGAAGCGGAACGACTTCGGGTGGAGAGCTTGCGCTTAATCTTGGACATGGATGCGTCAAATGCTGTTTTCCACAGAAGGCATGTAAGTCGGCTGCCCCCGACTTACGATGCGAGGAATCTTTTCAACACACCTGGGGCAGGACCCAGTAACCCGCGTGGGGTGAATCGGATCGCTGAGGCGCCAGCAGCCGGAGTACCGGTTCAGCCATGTTTGAATGTGACCCCTCCTCAGCATGTTCCCACGCCTCCGGGGCATTTTTCTAACCCCTTGGATAACATGATAGCTGCAGCAACCCGACTGGCGGCTCTCCCAGCCCAGGATGAGTCGGCAGCAGCAATGGAAATACGGAGAGCCGGAGAGCTTCTTCAGACGGTTGTGGCCCAGCAGGCAGCTTATTCGTACAGTCGTGATCGTATCCACTCAATACCTCGTCCAAGCAGGAGTTATAGCAGGCACATTGATGAACCGATCGTGTCTAGCAGCGAGCGGCACCGCAACTAGCCTCGCAAGCCTGACCCGCTGTGTGTCAGCACTGATGCTCATATCTTGATAGACCAGGGCAGAGCACGGCGTGAAGCAGAGCTTGCGGCGCAGCTGACGGCTTTGTTAGTGGCTCAACAGCAATCTCCGGTTTATCCTTCAGCGTCCATGGAGGCAGGAGCGACCTCTAGAACCTTGGGTGTGCCATGTTTAGTGATGGCTCTACGCAATGAACACCTGCCTAAGGATTTCAAGGGCCCTAGTAAGGTGCCCAATTATATGGCGGATCAGCCCCCAGAGGCTTGCATTGAAAGTTATGAGATGGCCATGAAGATGCTGGATGTTGGCGATGCTGCGTGTGCTAAGTACTTCATCATGATGTTGGATGGGCCGGCTCGTACGTGGTTAAAAACACTGCCCGCTAATTCTATTGGGTCATGGGTAGAGTTAAAGAGGCGTTTCATTCAAAATTTCAAGGACACATGCAAGCAGCCTATGTCGATTCTGGATTTGGATTCTTGCATTCAGGGAGAAGGAGAGTCAACAACCCATTGGGTCCGCTGGATTTCGTCAATCATACATTCATCAGATAGTATCAACGCCGGTTCCGCAGTCTTGATGTTAGAGAAGAATTGCCGTTTCTTCCCGCTTAAGCAGAAGCTGGGGCAGATTAAGCATCACTGCAATTATATGGGGGAGCTAATGGCGGCTCTTGTCAAATACGCTAACTCTGACAGTACCAAGGATCCTGAGTCTGATGATGATAAGCTGAGGAAGGGAAAGAAGAGCGGCAATGCAAAAGGGCAGCAACATAACTCGGTGATTCAAGCCGGCAACTGTAAGCGTAAGGCTGATGGTAGTTTTGATTTTGTGGCTAACACCAATGCGTAAAATAATAATGAGCGTCGCAAGGGAAAGCCGCCCCAAGGGTCAAAGCTCAACCTTGAAGCAATGTTGAATCAACCTTGTCCGAAGCACGACACGCGTGACAAGCCATCTGGTCATATGTGGAGGGACTGTTACATCATGAAGGTGTTTAGGAATGCCAATTTTTTCAATCATGGTCCACATGGCGGCTCAGGATCCGGCTCTCATGGAACTGGCTTCGGTGGTGGCGGTTCAAGCTCCGACTTCCAGGGTCAAGGCAATCAAGGTGGCTTTAATCATCAATCTAACCAAGGAAATCAGTAGCAGCAGTCTGGTTATCAGAGTAATCCAAAGCAGCTGAACGGTGGTCAGCATCACATGTTCACTACGAGTCTGTGCAAAAGAGATCAGAAAATCCATAAGCAGGCGGTGAACTCTGTTGAACCGGCGGTGCCCCGATACTTAAGGTGGCCGGAGCAGTCTATTACATGGAGCAGAGAAGATCACTCGCCCCGGGTTGATAATCCGGGTCAGCTGGCTTTGGTGGTTGCTCCACATGTAGGAGGATATAAACTTACAAAGGTGCTCATGGATGGAGGCAGCAGTATCAACATCCTTTATTATGAGACCCTCTATCATATGAATTTGACCAACAAGGATCTTAGGCCGTCCTCTACTGTCTTTCATGGGGTGGTGCCTGGTAAGTCGGTGTACCCTGTGGGTAGGATAACACTGGAACTGGCTTTTGGAGATGACAACTATTCCAGAGCTGAGAAATTAACCTTTGAGGTGGTGAAAATTAAGAGCCCATACCATGCTTTGTTTGGGCGGGAGGCTTACGCCAAATTTATGGCGTGACCGTGTTATGTTTATTTGCAGCTTAAGATGCCGGGTCACAAGGGCACCATCACGGTGCATGGAAACAGAAAAATCGCTCTGGATTGTGAAGAGGGTGATGCTGCTTATGTTGAGTCGGCTTGCGCCACTGAAGAATTGAAGTTTTATAAAGACAATGTTGACCCGATGAATATGGCACCTTTGAAGAAGCCAACAACAGAGAATGAGCCCTTAATGAAGTTTAAGTCGACAGACGATACTAAGTTGGTTGATTTTGTTCCTGGCGATTCTTCAAAGCAATTCAGCATCAGTGCGAATATGGATCCGAAATAGGAAAGCGCACTCATCGAGTTCATCCATGAGAACAAGGACATCTTTGCATGGAAGCCTTCTGATATGCCAGGTGTACCGAGGGAACTCGCTAAGCACACTCTTAATGTGGATCCCAAGTTTAAACCGGTCAAACAGTTTCTTTGCCGGTTCAATGAGGAAAGACGTAAAGCAATTGGTGAAGAGGTGGCCCGGTTCTTGGCAGCAGGGTTCATAGTTGAAGTTTTTCATCCTGAATGGTTGGCTAACCCAGTGCGGGTACTTAAGAAGAATGGCACTTGGCGTCTGTGTGTGGATTATACAGACCTTAACAAGGCCTGTCCAGTTGATCCCTTTGCTCTCCCTTGTATTGATCAGATTATTGATGCTACGGTGGGTTGTGAGCGCTTGAGTTTTTTGGATGCCTACTCTGGTTATCATCATATCAAAATGGCAATTAAGGACCAGGAGAAGACAACCTTCATCACTCCCTTTAGAGCCTTCATCACCTCTTTGGCTAAGCCGGTGTGTATCAATGATGTCCAGCATTTGGCGGGTCGTATCACGGCTTTGAGCCGGTTTATAAGTCGCCTGGGAGAGAAAGCTATCCCTCTGTATTAGATGATGAAGAAGATAGAGGATTTTGTCTGGAGCGATGCTGCTAATGAGGCATTCGAGGCACTTAAAGACGCAACTGGCTGAGCCACCGGTTCTTGCAGCTCCCATTGAGAAGGAGCCTTTGCTGTTATATGTGGCTGCGAACAATCGGGTTGTCAGTGTGGCAATTGTGGTTGAAAGGAAGGAGTCAGGCAAGGAGCACCCGGTTCAAAGGCCAGTTTATTATGTCAGTGAGGTGCTCATTGAGTCTAAGCAGGGATACCCACATTGGCAGAAGCTGGTTTATGATGAGTTCATGGCTAGTCGAAAGTTGAAGCAATATTTCCTTGGTCATCCCATCACTATGGTTAGCTCTGCCCCTTTGCGGGATATTATTCAAAACAGGGAAGCTACAGGTCGGGTAGCTAAGTGGGCCATTGAGCTTGGACCCGATGTGCCTCGGACGGCTATAAAATCTCAAGCACTTGTGGATTTCATCAATGATTGGATGGAGTTGCAGATGCCTGAGGATAAGCCGGATCATACGTATTGGACTATTCATTTTGATGGATCCAGACAGTTGGAAGGCTCGGGGGCTGGAGTTATATTGACTTCCCCACGAGGTGATAAATTTTGTTATGTTTTAAGGTTGATGTTCCCTTGTACTAACAATACAGCTGAGTATGAAGCCTTACTCCATGGTCTTTGGATGGCTAAAGAGATGAATTTAAGCCGGGTAAGATGTTTTGGCGACTCAAATTTGGTGGCTCAGTAAGTATCAGGGTCATGGGATTCCAAGGATCCACTCATGGAGGCTTATCGTCGAGAGGTGGTACTATTGCAGGTCACTTCAAAGGATATCAGGTGGAGCATGTTGATCGAAGGAAAAATGAAGCAGCTGATGCGTTAAGCCGGCTGGGATCTCAGCGTAAGCCGGCCCCCCCTAATATTTTCCTCGATATTTTGCATAACCAATCAGTGAAATTGCCTACGGAGGAAGATTTGGCAGTTTCTGACCCGGAGGCACAATTGATGGTGGCTCTTCATGCTATCCCTGATTGGACTATTCCATATTTGGCTTACATGACCTGGGGCGAGTTACCTGAGGATGAAACTTTGGCCAGGCAGATAACCCGGCGGTCTAAGTCAATGACTATTATAAAAGGTGCGCTCCACAGATGCAGTGTTACAGGGGTGTTTCAACGATGCATTTCTCCTGAGGAGGGCCATAAAATTCTAAGGGAGATTCATGAAGGAGATTGCGGTCATCATGCCCGCTCCAAGTCTCTTGTTACTAAAGCTTTTCGTCATGGGTTTTATTGGCTGACGGCTCATGCTGATGCAGAAGATCTGGTCAGTAAATGTGATGGTTGTCAGAAATTCTCACGATGTGCTCATGTATCGGCTCAAGAGTTGAGGATGATTCCAATTACTTGGCCATTTGCAGTCTGGGGGCTGGATATGGTTGGGCCTTTCAAAAGGGGAAAGATAAAAAGACCCACCTCTTGGTGGCGGTTGACAAGTTTACAAAGTGGGTTGAGGATGAGCCGGTCAGCAAATGTGATGCAGCCACGGCGGTTCAGTTCATTAAAAAGGTGATCTTTCATTTTGGGTATCCTCATAGTATCATCACTAATAATGGTACTAATTTGTCTAAGGGAGCAATGAAAGAATTCTGTGAACAAGAGCATATCCGGCTTGATGTGTCATCAGTCGCTCACCCCCAGTCTAATGGCGAAGCTGAACGAGCAAATCAGGAAATCTTGAGAGGTATCAAGCCCTGGCTTATGGTTCCTTTGCAGAGAACACCGGGTTGTTGGGTAGAAGAGTTGCCCTTGGTACTTTGGAGTATCAATACCACCCCTAACAGATCTACGGTACACGCCTTTGTTCATTGTTTATGGAGCTGAGGCGGTTCTCCCTAGTGACATACGCCACGATTCGCCTCGTGTGGCGGCTTATGTTGAGGCTGACAATGAGAAGGCACGTTAGGATGCTATTGACCTGTTAGATGAGGAGAGTGACCTTGCGGCGTCTCGTTCGGCAATTTACCAGCAAGATCTACGGCGTTATCACAGCCGCTGGATTAAAACCAGAACCTTTCAAGAAGGTGACTTAGTGCTCTGGCTCATCCAGGATCAAACTGACATGCACAAGATATCCCCACCTTGGGAAGGGCCCTTTGTGGTCAGCAAGAATCTGAACAACGGATCATACTACCTTATCGATGTTCGAGACCATAAGGACTCACGCACGTCGGAGGAGGAGACTCGCCGGCCATGGAATATTGCTCATCTTCGACCTTATTACACCTGAGCCACTGGCTCTTGTGATGTACATACATTATCGATGGATATATTATCATGAATATAATAAAGCCGGCATCCCTGATAATTCAGGGCCTCTGTCGTTTCATTTCTAAAAATATGAGTCTTTATTGTTACTTCATATGATCACTTGGGGGCTTCCTGCTCAAAGAGCATAGTTGTGCTTACCCTCTTGACCCGGCTTACACGCCTTATTACATATCACTTGGGGGATTCTTGCCCAAATTAAAGGATTACCAAAGAGAACTTGCCGCACTACACAGTTCAAACATACGTATCCTCCCTTGAGGCTCATTATATATCATTTGGGAGCTTCCTGTTCAAACATAGGTGTATTCACCAAAGAGAACATAGTGTTACTACCCTCTTGATCCAGCTTATACGCCATGATTGAAAGGTACTTGGAGGCTTCCACTTTATAGACCTGAAGTAAAACTTGGGGGCTCACTAGCATAGCTATGACCCTTTAGGCTTGGACGCCTAGGTGTATTCACCAAAAAAATTGGGTCAGCCTGCCTTTGTAAGTTTGCCACTCCACCCAGGTAATCCTGGAATGACCCGTTGTACTCTTGACAGTTATTCTTATAAACACACTGAACTTGTCAAAGTTAAAAGGGTGATTGGTCATGTGAGGCCTAGCTTACAAGGTTTTGATATAAGGTTTAACTCAGCGGTTGTGCGGCCCATGGAAGCACTTGGATTTTAGGCTTGGCGGCCTATGAAAGCCTCGTTTTCTGGTTTGTCTTTCGTTTGAACATTGTTTGAAGTTTTGCTTCTTGTTACATATCAATACATGGTTAAAAAACCAAATAGGGCCACGTTGCCTGATGGTGCATGTATATCTTTATCTGGAGTGTTATTAACACGACCTGGCTTTGGACTATAAGTCGCCAGGATACAATGATCATATGCTTAGAGCTTTCCGCTCAAGTTTCGGGATATTACCCCTTGCTGCATGCGGTGTTATAAACCGGCTGTGTACATATATTGAACAGGACATTATGTTTCTAAGGGCTATTGCCTTTACACATGACTTATGATAAGTCGGCAGGATGAACAAATATCACAGGTATGCTATTTATTTTATTGTATAAGGTTTTTTATAAACCGGCCCTGATTAGGACTGATTAGTCCTCATTGGTTTTTTTATACATGGGGTATTATGACCCGCCCTGGGATAAATCGCCAGGGCACTTGTTGTCTGTTTATATACAGGGAAAAACGACAAACCAGATCTGCATAATTCATCATACCACAAAATATAAGGGACGAATTTCCCAATGATGGATCAGCAGTGTTATGCAAGCCAAACGTGCACGATGGCATGACAAATAAGTATTTTACTAGCCTATTACAAGGGAACTGATGGCCCAAAATAACTGTTTCACAGTTTCACGGAGAACAGACGCTAAGCCGACCTATGGCTTACTAGTCTTGGCCTTGATGAGTTGAAGGTTGTGGATCATCCAACGTCGGCTCATCCTGTTCTTCTTCACCCGTTGGCTGGAAATCAGTGGTTGCCTAGTTGATCCCGGTCAAGGCTTTGAATACAGCTTCGTCACTTATAAGAGTGGATGGGTCAAGATCAGGGGCGAAAGTATGCTTACGGATAGGCGGAGTCAGATCCTGTGACTCGTGAATTGGCGCCTTGATCTTATTGTTATCAGCGTCGTAAACCGGCTGATAATGTGTAAGATTAGTATCTTCATCTAGCTTACTTGCCAAAGGGTGCATTTCCCTTGCTATGGTGGCAAAATCTTCGGCGCTAAAGGGTGAGCCGTCTTCTTTGACACTGGGGCAGCCAATTGCTAAGTCAGCCGGATCAAGATCAGCTTGTCATGCCTTGGCCCGGGTTAGTGCCGTAAGGGCATCGGCTCTTGCAGCAGATTTCTTCAGCTCTTCGATCCTCAAAGGCATCACAGAAAGCTTGTCCATTGTCTCTTTGATAAGGGTGGAAGCCTGCTTCTTGTGTGCAGCTGTGCAGATGACCCGTTGTGCGCCTGTATATAATTGCTCAACAAGGGTGTAGGCGGCTTTCAATTTTTTGCGCATATCGATGCTAAGGTGGGTAACTCTGGAGCCTGTATCAACAAGAAATTTATAAGCCGGATGAATAATGCATTCAAAGCAAGTACTGAGATGAAATTACTTACCAAAGATGGCAGCGGTCATGGCATCGATTTGATGTTTTAAACCGACGAGCTCTTCAGCTACCGCTTTAAGAGCCGTTTCAGCATCTTCCGCTCTCTTCAACAAAGTTGACTTCTCTATTTCCCAGCCAGCCTGATCAGTTTTGAAGTCATGTTTCAACGTTTCCATTTCTGATGAGGTGGTGGTCAGCTCAGTTTTGGCCTTGGAAGTCTTTGCTTGCTGGGATTTAATGTTCTCTTGAAGATCAGCGACTTGGGATTCTTTGCTATTAAACTCAGCCTGAAAGATATAAACAATGAGTAAGGGTCGTTCTGAATTTATTTAAAGTCCCAAGCATAATACAAGTATTTTACTTGGCACTTGGGGGCTAATGCACCATTGCTGTTTTCAAGACAAGCTTATGACGACCAGATTGTCATATGATGAGTATAGCCGATTCATGGGGGCTATATAATTAAGTTCCTACGGCTGCATGGTGTTGAGACCTGGATTATCTTTTTAGATTAAGCCGGCCCTTGGGGGCTACACATGCAACATTGAAGTATTATTATTGGAAGTCCCGGTTTATGTTGAAAGCATAAGACGGCCCTTGGGGCTACATTATTTGATCTATGGAAATTATTGAAGTTTATAGCACATGCTATCTACCATATCCAGTAAACTTGGTGGCTAAGGCAAGTATGATTATAAGAATAAAAGTCACAGTGTTTAACTCAAAACGCTCCTTCATCAGATTTACCAAGCAGGCTTCATAATCACGGCTGGTGTAAAGGCGGTTTAAATATTTGGAATAAATTTCTTGAGCGCTGAGTTGAGCATAACTGTCCAGATTGGTTGACCATTTGCCTTTATCAGCAACAGAGAATTCCTCCTTAGCACTGTGTTTTGACAAACAGTGGGTTGCCCTGGCACTGTATAACCATGCCCAGTTATAGCAACATCATCATCACCATCCATATCTTTAGTATGTTTGACGGGGCTTGGCGCTTTGGCAGGGCTTGGCGGCTTAGCAGGGCTTGCTGGATTGATAGTTCCATCCACATTCGCCGGGTCAACATCGGTATTGTGACAACCAGAGGTGGTTCATGGGAGGTTCCTATGGATTGTTGCTCCGGCTCAGAAGGATTCTCGGGAGTTTTCATCACTTTCGCCTTCTTGCTGGGCTTGGCTATGGCCCTGTAAATACACAAGGCAAAAGGTTAGCACAACAGATGAATATATGATTGAAAATAAAGGTTTAGTAGCATTACCCTGGCACTGGTTTGAAGGCCGGGACATGAGTTCCTGTTGAGTCGCCAGAGGAGGAGTGAGATGTTCCCTGATAATTTGGGTCGTAGGGATTAAGAGGTTGTCAGTAAAAACCGACCCTGGGATAAATTAAGTCGGAAGTGGTTGAGACCTCTGGACGATGTTTGCGAGGGGCAGGGGTGTTTGGTAAGCTGGAAGAAAGGATCCCACTTCCACTGTTCCAGGTCGTATGACGAGCTTTGTGTTGCTGCTTCTTCAAAATAAAGTTGGGATCCAAATAAGCTAAAGGATGAGAAAACCTTACTTTCCGGTTTGCCTGGTGAGTTTTCTGTTTTGGCACAGACTCTGAGCCGGAGGAAAGAACAATTACCTCATCGTCACCTGCACGGCTGGCCTCGGCATCCTCCTGATAACAATCATTGCCAATGAGATGTATAAAAAATGAGCCAAGAGAGTCAAGTTCTACCTCCGAATCATCTTCATCACCGTCATCATCCAAGTTTAAATCGGCAGGCTCAGTGGTCTTCTTCTTGGCAGGCTTCTTGGTGACCTTGGTTTTGGTACGAGCCGGTTTGGCCGGCTTATCCTGCGGTTTCTTCTTCCATAAGGAAGAGTCGGCATGTTGAGGTCAAAAAGATCATAAGTGGGCAATATTAATGAAAATATGATTGAGCAAATATACAACACTTACATCGGGCGGTTTGTTGAAAGTACAAAAGGACTAAGTCCCGTCTTACTACAATCTGCCCAAGATTCGTTTAGCAATGCCTTAGTGGCCTTAGTGATTTCTGCGTCTGACAATTGAATGTCATGGGGGCGTTGGGGATCTTTCAGATCACCAGTATACTCAAACATTAAGCCGGGACAACGGCTTAGAGGCAAGATCCTCCAGGAGACCCAGCACCGTACAAGGTCAATACCGATTAAACCATTAGCCATGAAGGCTCTGAGCTTTTAAAAAGTGGGGGCATATTTGGCCCGTTCCTTTGTGTTGATCCGTGGGGGGAGTGGATGTGCGTTGCTAAGCCGGTTGTCGCGATAACCCGACAGGGGATTCTTGTCGGCTGGAGATGTTTTTCGACAGTAGAACCAAGTATGGTTCCAATCTTTGGGATGACTCGGTGGCTTGGCATAGGGAAAGCTGGCTTCTTTCCTCTTCTGAATTGAAACTCCACCAAGTTCCAAGCTGTGCCCGTTAGTGAATTCTGTCTAACGGTTTAAATAGTAAAACTCTCTAAACAATTCAAATATTGGCTCCTCTTGAAGATAAGCTTCGCAGAATACTTGGAAATTGCAAATGTTGGAGATGGAATTGGGCCCAATATCTTGAGGGTGAAGTTGGAAAAAATGAAGTACGCCGCGGAAAAACTTTGAGCCCGGCGGGCTGAACCCCCGGATCAGGTGGTCAGTGAAAACAATCACTTCTCCATCCTTGGGCTCAGGAGGATTTTCTTCACCTGGGACCCTCTAGTGGAGGTTCTCTCTCTTAGCCAGGGTGCCAGTTGCAACGAAATTGTTCAGGTCTTCTTCAGTGACCCGGGATCGGACCCAGTTGCAGGAAATGTAGGTCTTAGTCATTTTTTGATGATCTGAAAAGAAGATTATGATGGTTTAAGATTATATGGCTAAGCCGGCAATTGATTTGAAGGCAAATAATCATGAAGCATGCATGCAAAGGTATCAAACCAAAGGATAGTATTAAAGCTACGCAGGTGAGCTATGGCGGCTTAAGAGGGGACTAATGGTATCTGGTGGGTTACGGATTCTAAGTTAAGCCACCCACACAGTTATTAATTTACAGATCTGAAAGTGGAAAAGTTGCTAAGTGTTGGAAAAACAGATTTCACAGACTGATGTTATAATTTTGGATCTGTGGCACTTCAAATAATGGAAAATATCTAGACCTAAGTTGCAATAGTGGAGCAATTCATGTGTCCAGATTGGATTTCTCATGCAAAGGGGAGGCTATAAATATCAAAAATAAGTGATACAACTGATTCTGTACAGAAGGAGTATAAAGTTTGGATCAAAATCTCAAACTATAGTGAAGAACAAAGAAAAGCAGAGATGAACTTCGGTAAACTCGTGAAAACCCTAATGGGATCTACGGAGAGAGGAAAGGAGAAAGCTCACCGGAGCTGCGGAACAGCAGAGGCACACAGACGGGCTCTGGTCGGTTCAGGTTGATGCAGCGACCGTTGTCAAAGTAGTGGCGAAGGTCGATGGCGGCGGCAGAGCTCGGGCGCTGAGGCGTCGTGAGGTAGAAGACAGAGACGAGGAGGCAAGGGGGGTAATGAAAAGGTTCCCCTGGCCCTATTTATAAGGTTGAAAGGATAAGTGACATGCGCGGGAATCGAGGAGGCCAAAAAATGGATATGTGACAGTGCAAATACCTCGATTTTTGGAGGTTCATTAAAAAGAGAAGGTATATTAAGATTTGGGCCTTGTGTGATATAATGACAGGTGACGTCATGGCGGGTTACCACAATCCTGGGGGATGATGTCATGGTGGGTTACAAAACCTCACGAAGAGCAGACGAGGAAGGATTATTTCTAAGTGTTGAAGATTGATATGAACAAGTTCATATCAACCTGGGGCCTAATGTTGGGGATATAACTATTGGTATGACCCACCCAGGAGGGGCCAGGTTATACCATTGGCGGTTCATAATGACAAGGCCCATGAAGATATTGAGGATGGTGGTTCGCGAAGCAGGCTTACTGAAGGCCCAAGACCCAAAGGCGACATAGGGCCAAGAAGGATAAACTGCCATAAGGATAAACTTGTATTGTAAGGCAGGCTTAGTTAGTCACCGAGCCGGACACATTGTCTATGAGCCGGCTGGGACTCTGTAAGCCGTCGGGCGTTAACCTGTGTATATAAAGGGACAACCCAGCGATGAGTTAGGGCAGGAAAGAAAGAGATCGAGAACTAGGTCAAGCGTATTGGCTCCCTGGTAATCGAAGCCCAAGCAATAACCACCCTACACTGGATTAGGCTGTTACCTCCACCGCGAGGGTCCGAACCAGTATAAACTCTCCGTGTCCTTTGTCCCGTTTATCCCCTTCAAGCTAACTACATTGCGATGGCTCCACACCTAAGTCCTTATGCTAGGACATCTGACGTGATAATTCCATGACACTTGGCGTTCAGAATATCTTTGGAGCCCCGATTATAAGCCATAAAGCATGGAGCACTAAAGTATCTAGTAGTTATCAGGTTGATCTTGTCAAACGTTCATAACGTCTGCATCAGCTCCTGCAATAGGTCTATCACCTAGCGGTGCATCAAGGACATAATTCTTATGTGCAACAATGAGGATAATCCTCAGATCACAGACCCAGTCCGCATCATTGCTACTATCATCTTTCAACTTAGTTTTCTTTAGGAACATATCAAAAAATAGGGGAGCTATATTTCGAGCTATTGATCTACAACATAGATATGCAAAAACTATTAAGACTGAGTTCATGATAAATTTAAGTTCAATTAATCAAATTACTAATGAACTCCCACTTAAATAAACATCCCTCAAGTTATCTAAGTGGTACGTGATCCAAATCAACTAACCCATGTCCGATCATCACGTGGGATGGGGTAGTCATCAATGGTGAAGATCTCTATGTTGATCATATCTACTATATAACTCACGTTCGACCTTTTGGTCTCCAGTGTTCCGAGATGATGTTTGTACATGCTAGGCTCGTCAAGTTTAATCCAAGTATTCTGCATGTGCAAAACTGTTTTACACCCGTTGTATGTGAACGTAGAGTCTATCACACCCGATCATCACGTGGTGTCTCGGAACGATGAACTTTCGCAATGATTCATACTCGTGATGAACACTTATATCTGGAAATTTAGTGAAGGGATCATCTTATAATGCTACCGTCGTTCTAAGCAAAATAAGATGCATAAAAGATAAACATCACATGCAATCAAAATATGTGACATGATATGGCCATCATCATCTCGTGCTTTTGATCTCCATCTCCAAAGCATCATCATGATCTCCATCGTCACCGGCTCGACACCTTGATCTCCATCGTTGTGTCGTGGTCGTCTCGCCAACTATTGCCAATGCATAGCGATAAATTGAAGCAATTACATGACATTTGCATTTCATACAATAATGAGATAACCATAAGGCTCTTGCCGGTTGCTGATAAATTACAAAACATGATAATCCACTACAAAAAAAGACACATCTGTGACATTTTGGGCCGAATGAATTTTTTTTTCTGTCATACATATGACACTTCTATGACGATAATTGTGACAAAAGCCGGTATCATCATAGATGTGGTGGGCTCCTACTTCTATGACAAAAAATCATGATAGAAAATGGGCTTTTCATCCTGGGCGGGCCGGAGACACAGCTGCATGACATTCTTTGGGCCATCCATGACAGAAAAAACCGTGGTAGAAGCGAGGGGGAGGAAAATTTCGGGGAGTTCCCGGTTACGGTGGGAGGTCGGGGGCCGAGCGATGCGCGTTTCTCTCGTACACGTACGCGCATGTGTGCAAGGTGTTGGCTCTAACTGAACCCGAGCGAGGCGTTGGGCTCTAACTGAACCCGAGCAATAGGTCGATGGCTGTTAACTGAACCCGATCAAGCGATTCCTTCGCTACTGCTACTAACTGAAGCCGATCGATTGGATGAACAGTGAGCATTGCAGGGGGATTGGATGAACAATGAGTGGTGGCGTTGCCTCTGGATGAACAGGACCCCGTGGTGTGGAGGGCTAGATGAACAGTAGACGGTGGAGGGGTGCCCGTGGAGGGGTGGTTGAACAGGACCCCATGGTGTGGAGGGCTGGCTGAACAGTAGACGGTGGAGGGGTGGGTGAACAGTAGCTGGTGGAGTAGCGCACGGTGGAGGCTGGATGAACAGGAGCTCATGGATGCTGGAGGAGGTCGAAGGTAGCCCGTGGAGGCTGGAGGAGGTCGACGGTGGAGATGAACAATATCCCGTGGAGTCCCAGTTTGCGGTACGCCACACCCCTCCCGATGAACAGGACCCCCGTTTCGACCATAGCGCTCCAACACAAGTCCGTTTCGTCCGTTCTGCGATACGCCACACCCCTCCCGATCAACAGGACCCCCGTTTCGACCGTAGGAGGTCTGTTTCGTCCATTTTGCTGTACGCCACCCCCCCCGATGAACAGGACCCCCGTTTCGACCATAGGAGGTCCGTTTCCTCCGTTTTGCGGTATGCCACACCCCTCCCGATCAACAGGACCCCGTTCCGAATGTAGGAGGTCCGTTTCCTCTGTTTTGTGGTATGCCAGGCCTCATTTCCATCGCCTGTTCCGTCCAGGCCCTCCCGATGAACACGACCACGCATTCCATTCCGACCCAGCCAGTTGTGTCCCACGTGTTCCGTTGCCTCCCGATGAACACGACGCATTCTGTTGCCTCCCCATGAACACAACGCATTCCGTTGCCTCCCCATGAACACGACGACGACGCTGTTTCTATGTTCGAACCAGCCATGTACACGAGCCCCGGCCGTACGTATGCGCGAGTAGGCGTTCGAGACCCCGCCCGTATGTACACATATGTGGCCGTATTTTCTTTCTTGCACCCTGGCCGCTGTACGTACGTGTACATGCTACGTGCGTGCCTCTACTATGACACATGCGCGCCTCTACATCCACCAGTATATATGTACGTACACGTTTGCAACCAGAATGACAACGCTACGTATGCTTCGACCAGGTGGGTCCTGACTGTCAGGCACTTCCTTGCGTGCGAAGATGTAGCTGGTGGGTCCCAACAGTCAGGGGGGCGAATCGTTTTGTTTTTTTTTGCCCGGACACACTTCCTTGTGTGCGAAGGTGTAGCCGGTGGGTCCCAGCAATCAGGGGGGAAACATTTTTTTTGTGAAATACGGTGGCCCGTCCGGTGGGTCCCAGCTGTCAGGTGGAGGAATAATTATTTTGCGCATAATAAGGAGGCACTTCCTTACGGCCGCCGGGGACCCAGCTGTCAGCCTCTCCACGCACAGTACTCTTCCGATGGAAGTCGGTCGTTGACCACATTGACCACGCCACGCCGAGAGCACCATGGCGGTGGACGACGGCGAGGCCTAGGAAGGGGACGACGCGGAGCCGGGGAAGACGCGGCAGTGGATGCCCACGCGGAGAGGGGTACGAGGGTTCACTGGTTCGGCTACGGCGTGAGGCTGCCGTCGCCGCAGAATAACAGGGGGGTGTGGGTGAGTAGAAGGATACCCTGGGCCAGCGGTGGGAGTAGTAGGGGGCGTTGAGGCCTCCGCGGCATCACAGCCGGCCACGAGAGGCAGGAGCACGCGACACGACCGGCGCTGCTTTGGGCGGCTGGAGAAGGAAGACCAGAGGTTGAAGAAGCACTGTGGCCATTGGATGGACATCATACGATCACTGGAGCTAGAATCGTTCATATTGACTAAGTTGACAAAGCCCTCCGTCCTCGTCAACTTAGTAGGCCCACAAGTCAGCCACCCACTATGGTCGATCCCAGCTAGCAGGGGGTATTCATTTTTTGGTGCGTAATAAGGGGGCACTTCCTTGCATGCGAAGATATAGCTGGTGGGTCCAAGCTGTCAGCGGCGGTAACATTTTTTCGCGAAATACAGAGGCCCTTTCGGTGGCTCCCAGATGTCAGGTGGAGGAATCATTATTTTGTGCGTAATAAGGAGGCATTTCCTAGCGTGCGGCCGTGGACCCAGCTATCAGCCTCTCCACGTACAGTCCACTTCAGATGCATGTCGGTCGTTGACCACGTTGACCAGGCCGCGCCGAGAGCACCAGGGCGGTGGACAACGGCAAGGCCTAGGAAGGGAACGACACGGAGGCAGGGAAGACTCGGCAGTTGCTTCCCACGCGGAGGGGAGTATGACTGTACGAGGGTTTACTGGTTCGTCTGCCGTCGCCGGAGAATAACAGCAGGTGTGGGTGAGTAGAGGGATGGCTAGGCCAGCGATGGGAGTATAGTGGGGCGGTGAGGCCTGCGCGGCAACACAGCCGGCCGCGGGGAGGAGGGAGCAGGCAGTCCCGCCGGCGCTTGTTTGAGCGGTTGGAGCAGTAAGCGCAGAGATTGAAGAAGCACGACGGTCGTTGGATGGACATCCAACAGTCACTGCTTGTGCGTCAACCTTTTTTTACGAAAGCCTCAAATCTGTGGAAAACAGCATACAACCCATCTGCCATTATTTCTAATAATTTACAGCCCATTTGCTAATTCTTAAGGTTTTTTAGCCCATATTCTTTTTGTTAGCATTACAACCCATATTGTGGCCACGGTTAAAAAATTATATGAATTTTTGCATATATCGGTGCGGTCCAAACTGTTTTTAATCCCAAAATTTTGACTCACATTCAAACTGATTTTGAAAATAAATGTATATCAATATAAAATCCAACAAATTCTCCACGCATAAAAATTAATGTAATTTAAAATCTCGAAATGAAAAAAGATATTTGAAACTAATTGTCGGTTTGATGTGTTTTAAAACTGTACAGCCCATTTCTCATTACTGATGGGCCATTTTCTCGGCCAGCCGAATGAAGCTCTCCTCGTCTTGAAAGATTTGCAGCCGAACAGGCCTGACAAAGCGAATTAATTGGCAAATCACAAAAAAACTGGGCTGTGGCAGTGGACCCAGCTGTCAGCCTCTCCACGTATAGTACTCTTCCGATGGAAGTCGTTCCTTGACCATGTTGACCATGCCGCGCGGAGAGCACCATGGCGGTGGACGATGGCGAGGCCTAGGAAGGGGACAACGCGGAGCCGGGGAAGACGCGGCAGTGGATGCCCATGCGGAGAGGAGTACGAGGGTTCACTGGTTCGGCTACGACATGAGGCTGCCGTCACCGCAGAATAACAGGGGGTGTGGGTGAGTAGAGGGATACCCTGGGCCAGCCGTGGGAGTAGTAGGGGGCATTGAGGCCTCCGCGGCATCACAGCCGGCCACGAGAGGCAGGAGCACGCGGCACGGCCGGCGCTGCTTTGGGCGGCTGGAGCAAGAAGACCAGAGGTTGAAGAAGCACTATGGCCGTTGGATGGACATCGTACGGTCACTGGAGCTAGAATCGTTCATATTGACTAAGTTGACAAAGCCCTCCGTCCTCGTCAACTTAGTAGGCCCACAAGTCAGCCACCCACTATGGTGGGTCCCAGCTAGCAGGGGGTATTCATTTTTTGGTGCGTAATAAGGGGGCACTTCCTTGCGTGCGAAGATATAGGTCGTGGGTCCGACCTGTCAGCGGGGGGAACATTTTTTTCACGAAATACAGAAGCCCTTCCCATGTACAGTGCACGTACAGTGCGTAATAAGGAGGAAATTTCCTTGCGTGCAACCATGGACCTCGTGGGTCCCAGCCGTCAGGCTCTCCATGTACAGTCCTCTTTCGATGAATCTCGTATGTCGACCACGTCGCGCCGAGCGCACTGAGGCGGTGGACGACGGTGAGGCCCTAGACTGGGACGACCCGGAGATGGGGAAGACGCGGCAGTGGAGTCGCAGACGGAGAGGAGTGGGAAACTTGACTGGTTCGAGTGCGGGGTGGGCCTACACTCGGCAGAGAATAACAGGAGGTGCAGAGTGGAGGGATGGCCTGGCTGTCGGTGGGGTAGCATTTCGCTGAGGAGCACAAGACAACGCCGCTGGACGCCGAAGGCTGGAGCAGGCGGTTCCGGCAGCACTAGGGGAAGAAGACAATAGATTGAAGAAGAGTGCCGGCCGTTGGATGTAAATCCAATGCCTTCTTAGGCTTCGACCTACTGGCCCACATGTCAGCCAGTCCATTTGGTGGGCTGGGTGAAATAATGATGTAGCATCTATGCAGCCCGTTTAAATCCCATTTGCATTTTTCTCGAAATCCGCGAACTTGCTGGGCTGGGTGAAAATATCATGTTGGGCTAGACGGAGAAATGTTATAAAAACATAAACACATGATTGCACGTCAGTAAAATCTTTGCAAGCTTATGTACGCAAACAATTATTATTATTATTTTGTAAGAACTTTCAACTTACGAAATAAAATATCATTTTAATTTGATAAGTTAATAGTACGTGGGGTATTATTATTTTTTAGGCTAGACGTGGGACAGTTGAGTTGGTTCTAGGGGAAAGTACTGGGAGAAAACTCAATTTACATCGAAAAAGAAAGTGGGAGAAAATTCAGAGACCTGTTGGGTCCACCTGAGGAGGGGAATATGTTGGGAGGAAGGAGATTCAAAGCACGGCAGCCGAGTAAACTAGTTTTTTTTACGGACAAGTGAACTAGTTTACATACATAAGCAAATAGCCACTAAAAAAGCAATAAGGTTAATGGGTTCTTAAAAGAAATATTTCGGACAAAATAGATAATTACGACACATAGGCTAATGCATGAAACACTCAGATGATAAAGGTGCTTATAAACAAATAAAGTACAACATCTAGACCTTCCTGGCACGCTTGATCATGACGCTGCGGCTATCCATGTACTCATCGGTTACAGGAAGCAGACACGCCCTCACGTCCAAGATCTGCCTGTACATGTCGTAGCATGCGTATGCGTCCTTGGCCACATAGGTTATGTAGGCTAGATTCAGAGGTACCTCCCATGTGTTCAGGTCGTCTTCTTTCATGTTGGCGTATCAGGGGTCGATAATGGTCTCAGCGAGGTCAACCACGGAGTCCTTCTCCTGCCCGTTGCTGATGATCTTGTATTGCTTCTGGATGTTGACAAGCTTGTTGCACCAGATGGCCGAATCGTCGCGTTCTTCCTTCTCTCCACCATAGCGAAGGTGAAGTCGGCGCTGCCGATGAAACGGGCGAATGCTCCAGAACCTGGTGCAGCCATAGGACTGAGGCGAGGCAGAGCTTCACCGAGTCCGTATCGTTGGTGTACATCACATTCAACATGGTGCAGCCATAGGACTGAACGACAAACTCAAAGGGGAACTCCTTGCTGAAGTCCATATCCAGCAGGCTCACCCCTCGGATCGCCATTGGAGTCTCTTCGAGTGAACTAGTGTGTAGGCGGCGGCAGCAGTTCGTTTTTCAGCTCTTGGGGAACTGGATTCAACAGTAAGCTGAGTGTGTACAGGCGACAATAGTTACTACCCCTCCCTCGTCCGTTGCACGCCTGGCAGAAGATGCACCCTCGGCGCATTCAAACGCCTCCATTAAGAAACCTACTCCGGCCACACGTCGGTTCACGAGCGAGTCTGTATTGGTACCGTAATAACAGGAGTTAGTGGTCACTTTACTTAAATTTAATTAGCTTTAATAGAAATTTATACTTAAAACAAGCAATGGATTTGCTCGTTCTATCAGTGCCACAGGATCAACATGCACAACAATTAGAATTATTATTCTCAGGATGCACATGATCAGCACATTTGTCGCACTTTCACAAAGATAATACTACCAAGTTTGAACTGTTTGTTATGGTTGTTGTCCTCTGCATCATCATGCCGTGTTTCCCAGCTTGCAAGATTCAGAACCAACAAATAAGATCCAAATAATAAGTACAACAAATATGCCTACACATCTCATTGATTCCCAGCTTGCAAGATTCAGAACCAACAAATAAGATCCAAATAATAAGTACAACAAAGATGCCTACACATCTCATTGATTCCCAGTTTGCAAGATTCAGAACCAACAAATAAGATTCAAATAATAAGTACAACAAAGATGCCTACACATCTCACTGATTCCCAGCTTGCAAGATTCAGAACCAACCCATTAGAGCCTTTTGATAAAGTGAATATCGGGATTAAATCCATCTTGGCTAGCCATGTCATACAATCGAAGAACTTGGCGAATGCTCTTGACCGTCACAACATCTGTAGTTGAGTATTCCTGTTTGCACAACATGTTTGCACAGCACAAACAAGGAGACAAGAGAGCATGATTTCACTTTAATAGCGGCCTCCTTGAACTCAACCTCCAGCTCTACTTGGATGAGGTCTGCCTGGAGTTCCATGATTCAATTCATGCGCTTTTTCTGCAATTCACCTGAAATGAAGCAAAGATTGCATCATTCAGCTAGCAAGAAGTACTTGCTCTTGTGAGCTAGCAGGTTCTTCTTTAGTAGTTGCACTAAAATTGAGGAACATTAAGGTTGGCTGTCCGGCTCATGTAAGGTGCAACTATAATTTTCTTATCCTTTTGTGCAGTTCCACTAAAATAAAGTGTCATTGTGGTGACAGTGACAGCTCCATCTTGCAAAGGCTAATAAAATGTTGCACGAGATTACCAGCAGAACTTGATGGAGATTTTGGAAACTCCAATCACCATTTTGTGCATTTCCAAAAAAATTGAGAGATGTTGCCCACGTGACATTTTAGTTGAACTGCACAAGACACTCATTCCAAAAAAAGTGTTTTGTGCAGTTCACCAAAAGGTCACAATAGCAACAAGGTGAAATGGATATCCCTATCTGCACAAAAAGATAGAAAGTAAACAGTTGCTGGTCAATAAGAATATACAAAACATATACAAAATGAAAAGAAGCATCTTAATTATGTTCATGGCAATCACGCAAGGACAGTAGAAATTTTAAAACGTCAGCAATGCTTCATGTTACCAGAAGCATTACGAGCAGCAATGAGATTCCTCAAATATGGGATTACTTTAATGGTGGCATTGCTTGTTTACCAGACACAGTAAATCAACAGCAGCTAAAGAGTTGGTTTAAGGGCATGGGACCGTGGGGACACCAGGACAGTCAGTAGCGTAAAGGAGCAACTTACTTATCATACTGGGGAAAACAGCAGGAGTGCCATTTGTAACACAGTTTAATTGCATCTTATCACTGGAGGCATTAGATTAACAATAACACTGGTTAGACATGTCCCTAAGGTAACAGTGTGATCGCTTCATTTTACATGCGCCCTTACATTAACAACAGCAAAAGGTTGGTATAAGGACATGCGACAGTGGACGCATCAGCACAATGTACCTACAAGGTGGCATAAAGTGGTGATGCCGAGTTTGTTCATGCTATGTGAGGGCAGCAAACATAATCCTGGAGACCTTGTACTATGTGAGGGCAACAAATCTAATCCTGGAGACCTTTTACTCTGTGAGGGTAGCAAATCTAATCCTGGAGACCTTTTACTATGTGAGGGCAGCAAATCTAATCCTGGAGACCTTTTACTATGTGAGGGCAACAAATCTAATCCCGAGACCTTTTACTATGTGAGGGAAGCAAATCTAATCCTGAGACCTTTTACTATGTGAGGGAAGCAAATCTAATCCTGGAGACCTTTTACTATGTGATGGCAGCAAATCTAATCCTGGACATACTCTGTTGACTTGTCCACCAGCCGCCACTTTCTATCCTTTTTTCAACCAATAATAGATCTGTTCCTTATCCAGTTTGTATTGCGTTTTCCCATTATTTCCCTTTTCAACCAAGAGACCGGCTGGGTATCCGGTCTCTACTACTTTCACCATATTATTTCCTCTTTGAATCAAGTCCTAGATTCATGCTACAACTTTCCCCCCTTTCTTCGTTTTTTGAACAAAGCCCTAGATTTGAATGCATGAAGTAGCTTTACCTCTAATAATACTAAAAATTTAGGTGGCTTTGGAAGAGCTGATGGGAGTAGAAAAAGATGCACATGCAGAGACGTGGGGAGCTGGGGCAGTAGAGCAAGGCCGCTTTCGAAGAACTTATACCTGAGGGTCGCCGGGATGCCGGCGGCGGCAGGTCGGATCTGCGGACAATACGGCAGGGAGGAAGAAGGGTCGGAGGACCTCCCGAGCCGGCGCTGTGTCGGAGAGAACGACACGAGCAGAGGATCGGGCCCCTCCAGCAGCTGTGGGTTTCCACCCTCGGCGGCGATGACCACATGAATGATGCACCTTTTAGTCCTCTACACACACCGGCCGAAGGGATCCGGCCGGATCTATGACCAGCGGTGAGGAGAGAGAAAATATCTCTACCGCTGTCTTGTTTATATCTGGAGAGGATGAGAGAATGAAGAGAGCAACCCTAGTAAAGAAAGCACTCAGGCCCCTGCGTCCATATATAGTGGAGTGATTATCTTTTTTCTCTCCACAACAAGCGTTTCAATTTGTGTACGTGGCATTAAAGAAAAGAAACTCTCTATTTAAGGTGACTACTATACGACTCCTACTTACTACTAGTAGTACTACCTCCGTCCGGGTTTATTGGTCCCCATTGTATTTCGTGCCAAATTTTGACCATAGATTAAACTAACAAAATGTTCACGCATGTCACCAAACATTATATTTTTGAAAACTATGTTCAAATACGAATCTAATGAGATAATTTTTCTTGACATGCATTAACATTTTGTTAGTTAAATCTTTAGTCAAAATTTGGCACAAACTACAAAGGGGACCTATAAACCAGGACGGAGCTAGTACTACAGTATTGTTCACTTGTGCTCCCCGCCCTCCATTCATTGAACAACCCCACGGGTGAATAAACATACAGTAAGTACTGTATTTATATAGAACGAACAAGCTCAAACTATTTTCGCGTAGTTAAAAGTTGAGGGCGGGGCTTTTCCCGGGCAGTACGCGCGGCAGTTTTCGAGTAGGTGGTTTGACAGAGAGGCGAGGAGGGTGAGCAAGTGGGGCTGTGCGATTTGACGGCGCGTTACTACTAGAAAGACTTGTGATATGACCACTCACTATAGTCATGAATTACTGGCGCTCCGACCGGGGTGATGCCCCCCTTTCGTTCCGCGCTCTAATCTAGTGCATGACAGGTCGACCCGGATGCTGGCTCTCCCACATGTCGGAGTAGTAAGAAGTTGCAAAGAATGATGCGGTATATACTAGTACTGATAGAGGCAAAGGTGTCCCGTCTTTCGATGAGATGGTGGATTTCGCTTTGGTGGAAGTCGACTTTGACGATCCGACTACGAGCGTGCGAGGACGTCGCGCCTTAGCAATCGCTAAACCAACTCCGAGAGGTTATAGACCTCGCCGGAGCACGATCAACCTGACCACGAGGGTCTGTTTCCTGCGAGCAAACGAAGAACAAGCAAGAAACTGAGATTGCAATATGGATATTGCGAATGTAAGATGAAAGCTTTATTGATCAAGGTGGGGTTCTGTGACGCCTTTGTCTGGTCGTTGAACACAAAAGAAGTACGCGAAGTTGCAGCTATGGCGAACTTTTAATCTAAACAAAACCCAAAGTCTAAACGGTGCCCTAAGGGTTGTATATATGGAGGAAGAGGGGGTGAATTTCGTGGCCCTTTGTGGAGAGGTCTGAAACTAACCCTATCTCTTGTTTCCCCACACATACGGACTCTAAAAATAGCCTATACTTAGGTATTTCGAAATTACATGGGCCTGGCCCAATAATAAGGTGACGCAGCACCTAGAATAGCCTCTGGACGAAATTTATGAAGTTGCATCTTGTATATTTCGTCCAAGGCTTCATGCACTCATTATGGTGGCTTCAAAGTCCTGAAATCATCACTTGTAACTCCGTTCTTGTCCCCCTTGCGCCTGCCATCATCTCCATGCTTGTTCTTGCTCCAATGTTCATCCTTCTCCAAGCTAGGCCCTTCATTTGTAAGCAAAACAAATGTATCCAATTTAGGCAGCATCATATTCTCATGAACATTAGAATCATTACCAAGAAACGAAAGTACCTGGTAATTTAGTTGGCGTGCGCGAGCTCTAGTAATTGGTCCAGTATGTATAGCAGCAGGGGTTGTGGGTGTAACAATGGTATTGATGTCCTCATCATCCTCCCCTTCTTGAAATGAAGTCGTCCTCGACGGAAGTTCATCTTCCTCACCCAAATATGGCTTCAAATCTGCAATGTTAAAAGTGGGACTAACCCCAAAATCTGCAGGCAGCTGAAGTTTATATGCATTATCATTTACTTTCTCCAACACCTTAAAGGGACCAGCAGCACGTGGCATTAGCTTTGATTTGCGCAAATCAAGAAATCTATCCTTACGCAAATGTAACCAAACAAGATCTCCAGGTGCAAACACAACATGTTTTCTACCCTTATCTCCAGCAAGTTTATATTTAGCATTCATACGCTCAATGTTTTCCTTAGTTAACTCATGCATTTTTAAAATCAATTCAGCACGTTCTTTAGCATCAAAATTAACCTTCTCCGAAGATGGAAGAGGCAACAAATCAATAGGTGCACGAGGTAGGAAACCATACACAACTTCAAAAGGGCACATCTTAGTAGTAGAATGCAATGGCAAGCATTCCTCCCACATTTTCTTATTATTCTTCAAAACAGCCCTAAGCATAGTAGACAATGTTCTATTGACTACTTCAGTTTGTCCATCAGTTTGGGGGTGACAAGTAGTACTAAAAAGCAGTTTAGTCCCCAACTTAGCCCATAAACATCTCCAAAAGTGGCTAAGAAATTTAGTATCACGATCTGAAACAATAGTATTTGGCACACCATGCAAACGAATAATTTCACGAAAGAACAAATCAGCAACATTAACAGCATCATCGCTTTTATGACATGGTATAAAGTGTGCCATTTTCGAGAATCTATCCACGACAACAAATATGCTATCCCTCCCCTTCTTTGTTCTAGGTAAAACTAAGACAAAGTCCATAGATATATCCTCCCAAGGAACACTAGGTACAAGCAAAGGCATATATAAACCATGAGGATTGAGTCGTGACTTAGCTTTTTGACATGTAGTGCAGCGAGCAATAAAACGCTCAACATCCCGTCTCATCTTTGGCCAAAAGAAATGTGTAGCAAGTACGTCCTCCGTCTTCTTCACGCCAAAGTGTCCCATTAGTCCTCCTCCATGCGCCTCCTGCAACAACAAAAGACGAACGGAGCTAGCTGGAATGCATAGCTTGTTAGCACGGAACACAAATCCATCATTAACGACAAACTTGTTCCATGTTCTTCCTTCTTTACAATTCTGCAATACATCTTTAAAATCAGCATCATGCACATATTGACCTTTGATGGTCTCCAAACCAAATATTTTGAAGTCAAGTTGTGAAAGCATAGTATAGCGACGAGACAATGCATCAGCAATAACATTTTCTTTACCCTTCTTGTGTTCAATGACATAAGGGAAAGTCTCAATGAATTCAACCCATTTAGCATGTCTACGATTTAGTTTAGCTTGACTTTTAATATGTTTCAAAGATTCATGATCAGAATGTATAACAAATTCTTTGGGCCATAAATAATGTTGCCATGTTTCTAAAGTCCGAACAAGAGCATATAATTCTTTATCATAAGTAGAATAATTCAGACTAGGCCCACTCAATTTTTCAGAAAAGTATGCAACAGGTTTGCCATCTTGTAATAACACACCTCCTAATCCAATTCCACTAGCATCACATTCAAGCTCAAAAGTCTTATTAAAATCAGGAAGTTGGAGTAAAGGAGCATGTGTCAACTTATCTTTCAACACCGTGAAGTGTTCTTCCTGTGCGGTACCCCAAACAAAAGGCACATCCTTCTTTGTAAGCTCATTGAGAGGTGCAGCAATGGTGCTGAAATCTCTCATAAAACGCCTATAGAATCCAGCGAGGCCAAGAAAACTCCTCACTTGTGTGACCGTTTTGGGCAGCGGCCAACTCTCAATAGCTTCAATCTTGGCTTTATCAACTTCAATTCCCTGTGGAGTAACAACATAGCCAAGAAAAGACACTCGGTCGGTGCAAAAGGTGCACTTCCCAAGGTTACCAAACAAATGTGCATCACATAGAGCAATAAAAACAACACGTAAATGTTCCAAATGTTCCTCCAAAGATCTGCTATAAATCAATATGTCATCAAAGTAAACTACCACAAATCGTCCAATGAAAGCACGTAAAACTTCGTTCATTAATCTCATGAAAGTACTAGGTGCATTAGTTAACCCAAAAGGCATGACTAACCACTCATATAATCCAAACTTAGTTTTAAATGCTGTTTTCCATTCATCCCCCAATTTCATACGAATTTGATGGTATCCACTACGCAAATCAACTTTGGAGAATATTGTAGAGCCACTCAATTCATCAAGCATATCATCTAGCCTAGGAATAGGATGACGATAACGAATAGTAATATTATTAATGCCTCTACAATCAACACACATACGCGATGTACCATCCTTTTTCGGCACTAGAATAATAGGAACAGCACAAGGACTAAGGGATTCGCGTATATAACCTTTGTCGAGCAGCTCTTGTACTTGACGCATAATCTCCTTCGTCTCCTCTGGATTGGTACGGTATGGCGCACGGTTTGGCAGTGAAGCACCGGGAATTAAGTCAATCTGACGCTCAATCCCTCGAATAGGCGGTAATCCCGGTGGCACGTCTTGTGGAAAGACGTCAGCGAACTCCTGCAAAATGTTAGTGACAGCAGGAGGCAAAGAGGAAGGCACGTCCTCGAATGAAAATAATGCCTCTTTGCACACAAAAGCATAACAAACAGATTTGCTGAAATCTAGCTCATCAATATCAGATTTGGTGGCAAATAAACATGCACTTTTCAATTTTATTTCAGAAGCAACACTAGATGGTTTATTATTAGGCTTCATTTGTTGCTCAAATTCTTTTGCCACAATCTGATTTTCGCTCTTATTCTTCTCCTGTTTTGCTTTATTAGCTCTATTAATATCATCTTTCAAAATAGAATCTGGAGTCATAGGAAGCAAAGTAATATTTTTATCCTTATGAACAAGAGTATACTGATTGTTTCTACCATGGTGTACAGAATTTTTATCAAATTGCCATGGTCTACCAAGTAATAAGGAACATGCTTGCATAGGTACCACATCACAATCAACATAATCAGCATATGTAGAGATACTAAAATGCACACGAACAATATGTGTTACCTTAACCTTGCCGCTGTTATTGAACCATTGGATGTAGTAAGGATGTGGATGTGGTCTTGTGGTGAGAGAAAGCTTCTCCACCAACTCCATGCTAGCCAAGTTGTTGCAGCTCCCTCTGTCTATGATGACGCGCACAGAACGTTCCTTCACAACTCCCTTGGTATGGAACAAATTGTGCCTCTGATTTTGCTCAGCTTGTGTGACCTGCACACTCAAAACACGTTGAGCAACTAAACATTCATACCTGTCAGCATCTTCAGGAGCCATGTATTGCGTCTCATGATCAGAATCATCTCCACCGTGTTCTTCACGTGTAATAAGAGCCAACGTCTCCTCATCATAGTCACTAGCGGACTCATACCCACCATCCTCAGTAGCAATCATCACACACTGAGATTTGCATTCTCTCGCATAATGACCTGTTCCCTTACAACAACGACAAATAATATCACTGGTGTGCCCAGTTGATGCCATGGAAGAAGAAGAGCTCTGTGTAGGCCCGGCAGGTGCGCTCTTGGCAGATAGTGGAGGTTGTGCCTGCTTTCTTGTATCACGGCTGGAGGTAGCAGCTGATGGAGGTGCTGGTGTAGTGGAAGTAGAGGATGCACGCGGTGTCCATGATGAAAGTCGACCTGCAGAAAAGTTAGTTTGCGCCAATGCTTGTCGATCCTGCACTTCATGTTCAGCTTTACAAGCAAGATGGAATAAACGAGTGATATTAGTATACTCCTTATACTCTAGAATGGTCTGAATCTCTCTATTTAATCCACCTATAAAACGTGCAAGCATAGCTTCATTCTCCTCAACAATACCACATCTAATCATGCCAGTTTGTAATTCCTGATATTATTCTTCTACAGAATTTTTTCCTTGTCTTAAACGCTGCAATTTTTGAAGCAATTCACGTTGATAATATGGTGGAACCCAACGAGTACGCATAGCAGTTTTCAAAGCAGCCCAAGTAGCGGGAATAGGATATAATCTACAATGTTCAGACCACCATACACATGCAAAACTAGTGAAAGCACAAACAGCAGCAGCAACCCGTCTCTCCTCGGGATATTGTAAACATGTAAAACGTTGTTCAGTTTCTAACTCCCAAGTAAGATATATATCAGGAACATATCTACCCTCAAATGGTGGAATATTCAATTTCAGTTTAGGAATATGGACATCATCTCGTACCTGAGGTGGTGGTGCAGGCCTACCATTACGAATATATACCTGAGGTCGACCTGCTGGTGGTGGTGCTGGTGGCTGCACGTAGTTCTGATTTTGATCAACCTCATCCTCATAATCGCCCGCATACTCATCATCCTCCTCGGCACCAGCAGCAGCAGGAGCAGGAGCCAAAGAAGCACCAACAGCAGTAGCAGCAGCACCAGAATTTTGTCCTGGCTCAATAGGAACACGCTGAGCTCGTCCATACTGATTCGGAAGGGGGCGTAGTTGTTGTTGTTGCCGAGGTGCGATAGGTGCAGCCGGCGGTGGTTGTGGAAAACGCGCGAGCAATTGATTAAACTTGCTATCAAGCTTTGTTTCAAACGTCTTCTCAATGCCATCTATCTTCTCCATGGCCTCGTCAAATCTGTTTAGCACATCTTGCACCTGTCCACTCATCATTTGCTGAAATTTATCATGTAGCTGTTTGTTCGTCAGGTTCTCCCAATCAGTCTCATCGGCTTGTGATCCTCCCATGGTTAGCAGCAAATAGAAACACACAAGAATATGATCCTATAGACTACTAAGAAGTGGTGGTGGTGTATCACAAACCCGTCAAGCAAATCTCAAATTCTTACCAGTTCTTACCCAGCAGCAGGTGGTGATCGGCAACCGTTGTAGTCAAAACTCTCAAAGCTTGGATATAGCGATTACCAGGGAGAATCAAACGCACGATGTAGATGTATGTGGAGCTGGGAAGGCTTATAATATGGTAGCAAAAAAGGTCCGCAATAATCACTTCAGAGATGCAAAGTTGAATAAACGCTCAACGACAGTACTGTGCTGGTCCTAGGCTAGACCGTGCTAGAGACGCGAGCCTAGAACACTAACAAAATCACAGCGCTGCACGTAAACAAGGGAAAAGCACACTCTGAATTTTTTTTTCGCTCCTCTTTTTTTTGCGCAGCTTTTTTTTTGCACTGCTCTTTTTTTTGCGAAAAATCACTATAATGGCGAGTGTCTCAAAACTCTTCCCAGGTCAAACTGACAGGATGGGCACGAAATTTTTTCGACCAATTTTTTTTTCCGACTGCCTGGACCCAAAAACTGGAAACGGGTCAAAAAAACCTTTCTATAACGGCGACTGTCTCAATACGCTTAGAACACCTAAAAATAGGATAGCCAGAATTTTTTTTGTCAATTGCGTTTTTGGAAAATTTTGGGCCTAAACGGAGGGTGGTTTCCGGACTCTTTTTTTTTTGGAAACCAACCTCTTCTATGGACGGCAAAAGATTGCTGGAATCCGAAACCTACTCAGACAAGGAAACACGAATCGGAAATTAGATGGATCTCGAAAACAAACCTAATATGCAAGGAACTCGGATTGGTGGTGGATATATGGTGGTAGGATATGGCAGCGGCGGTGGTGGTATATGATAGCGGCGGTGGTATATGGATACGGATTCGAAGCGGTGGTGGTAGGTGGCAGGGGCGATGATGATGGTGCGGCGGCGGCGTGACAACTTATGACCAGAACTCGAAACTCTAAAAGACTAGACTCTAAGACCAGCAACTAGACACGACGATGCAACCGCAAATTCAACAACGCAAATACAGAAAAGATTATGCAAAGGCTCAGATTGGTTCGGATATGATGAACTAACCCTAATTTTTTTTGTGGACTGTAGGTATGAAGAACAGACTCGATCTAAACTACGAAAAACTGTAAAATCTCACCGAGCAACCTGGAAATCTAATACCACTTGATAGAGGCAAAGTTGTCCCGTCTTTCGATGAGATGGTGGATTTCGCTTTGGTGGAAGTTGACTTTGACGATCCGACTACGAGCGTGCGAGGACGTCGCGCCTTAGCAATCGCTAAACCAACTCCGAGAGGTTATTAACCACGCCGGAGGACGATCAACCTGACCACAAGGGTCTGTTTCCTGCGAGCAAACGAAGAACAAGCAAGAAACTGAGATTGCAATATGGATATTGTGAATGTAAGATGAAAGCTTTATTGATCAAGGTGGGGTTCTGTGACGCCTTTGTCCGGTCGTTGAACACAAACGAAGTACGCGAAGTTGCAGGTATGGCGAACTTTTAATCTAAACAAAACCCAAAGTCTAAACGGTGCCCTAAGGGCTGTATATATGGAGGAAGAGGGGGTGAATTTCGTGGTCCTTGGTGGAGGGGTCCGAAACTAACCCTATCTCTTGTTTCCCCACACATACGGACTCTAAAAATAGCCTATACTTAGGTATTTCGAAATTACATGGGCCTGTCCCAATAATAAGGTGACGCAGCACCTAGAATAGCCTCTGGACGAAATTTATGAAGTGGCATCTTGTATATTTTGTCCAAGGCTTCATGCACTCATTATGGTGGCTTCAAAGTCCTGAAATCATCACTTGTAACTCCGTTCTTGTCCCCCTTGCGCCTGCCATCATCTCCATGCTTGTTCTTGCTCCAATGTTCATCCTTCTCCAAGCTAGGCCCTTCATTTTTAAGCAAAACAAATGTATCCAATTTAGGCAGCATCATATTCTCATGAACATTAGAATCATTACCAAGAAACGAAAGTACCTGGTAATTTAGTTGGCGTGCGCGAGCTCTAGTAATTGGTCCTGTATGTATAGCAGCAGGGGCTGTGGGTGTAACAATGGTATTGATGTCCTCATCAAGTACTATACTACTCCCTCCGTTCCTAAATATAAGTCTTTGGAGAGATTTCACTATGGACCACATACGGAGAAAAATGAGTGAATCTACACATAAAATGCATCTATATACATCCGTATGTGGTCCACAGTGAAATATCTACAAAGACTTATATTTAGGAACAGAGGGAATACTACTCAGGTCGGAGTGCGAACCATGGCAGCCCACTGAACCAGCAGTGCGAACCACGGTAGCCCAGTGAACTAGCAGTAGAAAACAATGTGGTGATATGGCCATAAAAAACAATGTGCTACGGTCCACACTGTAGCATGTACAATAACACTCCTCTTTGTTTGGATCCCTGAGTTAGAGCTAGTTTGGGTTGAAATAGCCTCAAATTATCGAAGCAAGAGGGGTTAGTTTGAGCTAGTTTGCTCTAACCCAGCTAAAAAAACTAGCTCGATCGAGAGGTTCTAATTGGGTTAGTTATCCTCGAGCCCACTAAAAGAGAACTAAAAAATCTCCCCTGCCCGCACCAGATCGCTCCCCCCTCTCGCATGACTCCTCTCTGTTCCCCATAGGGCCGCCCGCCCAAGCGCCGCTCACCCTCTCTTTCCTCCGGCCGCCCTCTCCTTCGAGCCTCCGCCGCCCTACTCCGGCCGCCCTCTCCCTCCGGCCTTCGAAGGTCGCCCCGCTCCCCCTTCACCTGTCGTTTTTCTCCCTCTATCGTTGGCGGCGGTGGCGCATCTACCAGGGAGGTCGCGAGAGGGGTGAGTTTGTTCATTCCTTCTCTGTCTCACAGCCATATCATTGATCTTGCTTGCTCTAGCACTAATTCTGATTTGGAAAAGTAGATCCTGATCAAACCTGGTATAGATTTGTGGTGCACGCATGGAATTGTTTGATGTTGCTTGAGGAGGTAATAAATCTTTCTAGAGGCCCAAAGATTCAGTTCACCTTTCTAGGTATTTCAATTTCAGGCTTGCATTATTTCTAGAGGCCCAAAGATTCAGTTCACCTTTCTAGGTATTTCAATTTCAGGCTTGCATTATTTCTTGAGGCCCAAAGATTAAGTTCACCTTTCTAGGTATTTCCGTTTCAGGCTTGCATTATTTCTAGAGGCCCAAAGATTCAGTTCACCTTTCTAGGTATTTCACTTTCAGGCTTGCATTATTTCTAGAGGCCCAAAGATTCAGTTCACCTTTCTAGGTATTTCAGTTTCAGGCTTGCATTATTTCTAGAGGCCCAAAGATTCAGTTCACCTTTCTAGGTATTTTAGTTACAGGCTTGCATTATTTCTAGAGGCCCAAAGATTAAGTTCCCAGTCGGCAGCAAGCGGCCCTGCTACCCATGCCGGTGTCGACCTCAACTCGCAAGGGCCAGCGTTGGAGGGGTTCCCGGGGCTTGGGCTCTACAGAGCCTTCCTCTAGAGAAACGATGGCAAGCTCCTCCCTCGGTGCGTGAGGGGCTCCGGGCTCCCTCCCTATCGTGAATGACTTCCGTGATGAGTTAGCTCATTCTTTGTTTCATGAAGTGTTTTTTTATTTTGTGAATCTTGATTGACGACTTGTATGTTTAAGTGGGATATCTCATTTGTATGGACAAAGTAAAAATTATCATGTTTTGCATGCTTGATTTGTATAGATGGTTCGTTTATGTCAATTGTGAGCGGGAGGAGGCCACAGAAGAGCCGGCCACACCAAGAGGATGCTTGGATCCAAGGGACTTATTTTAGTCTGACTAAAAATAGTCTCTTTAAGAGGCTAAAGTTTCAAGCACCCCTGACTAAAGAGGGGCTAAAACTAGTCTTGAGACTAAAAAATTTTAGTAAGGGGTACCCCTACTAAAATGTGGATTAGTCCTCTCTCTCCTCATTTAACTCCTCTCCTTTAACACAGGCGAGTTCTGGATTGGAGGGTTTGGAGGATAATAAATGCTCATTAACTTGATTTTAGTCTCTTTAGTATTTGGATCCAAGCATGGGTGAGGCTAGCAAGTTTTAGTCCCACTACTTTTAGTCATGGAACTAAAACGTATCCAAGCACCCTCCAAATCCGGCAGGAAATAGGGTCCAAAGTAGTCAAATGATTGAGATAGAGCATTTATTGTCAATCTAATCCTGTCATCCATACACCTCTTTGGTTTAGAGTTAGTTCAGGCTTAGAATCTAACTCTAACCTCTAACTGAGTTAGAGTTCTCCTCGTCTCAGTTCATCACCATCATACTTTCCCCATTCCTGTGTTTTCAGTATCCTGCGAATCAAAGAGGCCCTTTTTTTTGCTGGAAAAATCAAAGAGGCCCTTAGACTGGTTTAGGTCCGGTCATTTTTTATAAACGTGTTATGTCCAAAATTTAATGAACATGCTCCGGTTTCCATGAAAATAGTCCGGTTTCATGTAGTAATTCATTCATTTATTTATTCTTCTGCGGGGGGGTTTGCATGTATTCGTGAGGTCTGAAATGTAAAGTAACCCGGCATATGCTCCGAGTCGTGCATGCACTACGACCCAGATGCTCTATGTCCCACATGTTGGTGAATGGGATCACGTGGAAATAGCCTAGGAGTACATATAGGAGGAGAAATGCGTGAAAAAATATGTATTGTGAAGCGTAGCCGCGGTTCGAAAAGGAGACCTAAAGTGATGACAGCTATAGGTCGCACACACCCAACTAGTGGTACTAGATGTCGGTGTCAAAACTGGCGGATCTCGGGTAGGGGGTCCCGAACTGTGCGTCTAGGCGGATGGTAACAGGAGACAAGGGACACGATGTTTTTACCTAGGTTCGGGCCCTCTTGATGGAGGTAAAACCCTACTCCTGCTTGATTGATATTGATGATATGGGTAGTACAAGAGTGGATCTACCACGAGATCAAGGAGGCTAAACCCTAGAAGCTAGCCTATGGTATGATTGTTGTAATGGTTGTTGTCCTACGGACTAAAACCCTCCAGTTTATATAGACACCGGAGAGGGCTAGGGTTACACAGAGTCGGTTACAATGGTAGGAGATCTACATATCCGTATCGCCAAGCCTGCCTTCCACGCCAAGGAAAGTCCCATTCGGACATGGGACGAAGTCTTCAATCTTGTATCTTCATAGTCATGGAGTCCGGCCGACGATGATAGTCCGACTATCCGGACACCCCCAAGTCCAGGACTCCCTCAGTAGCCCCTAAACCAGGCTTCAATGACGATGAGTCTGGCGCGCATATTTTTCGGCATTGCAAGGCGGGTTCCTCCTCCGAATAATTCATAGAAGATTATGAACACCAGGATAGTGTCCGACTCTGCAAAATAATTTCCACATTCCACCGCAGAGAGAATAATATATACACAAGCTCGATCTGCTGACGTATTTTGTAGCATGACGTCACGCCACTACCAAGCCTTTACTTGAATCGTTTTTTATTATACCACCTTAGCGCGTTTAGCGAAGCGGTTTCCTTGGCACGTCTTGTCGAAGCAGAGATCGTGTTCCCCTTATTCCGGGATTCTCATCAATACGGACGTGGGTAACCCAACCGCGCCCGTCGCCACACCCCCTCTATCGAAGGCGAGTCCCAAACGGTCACGGAGACGGCTCTTGGTATTCTCCCTATTTATAATAGGACCAAGGCTCGTTTCTTTTCTTCAATCCTCCGTCGAATCTTCTCCTTTCTCCAAGTTCCAACACCCAGAGCCCTAGATTCGAGCGCTTCGGACCTTCAACAATGTCTGGCCCCGACCTTCAGGGCCGGTGGATGCCCTCCTCCGTCACGGAGGAGGACGTGCTAAAGCTGCGAGAGGCCAAGTACCTGTCTTATGAGATTTAGCACAGGTTGCCCGCCGAAGGGCAGGCCATCCCCACCCCCGAGCCCGGCGAGTACGTCGTCTTTGTATCCCACCTCCGTCGGGGTTTAGGCTTCCCGATGAATCCTTTTGTGAGAGGGCTCATGTTCTACTATGGGTTGGAATTCCACGACTTGGCCCTGGAGTCCATCCTCCATATTTCTGCATTTATCGTCGTCTGCGAAGCCTTCCTCCGCGTCACCCCCCACTTCGGCCTGTGGCTGAAGACCTTCAATGTGGAGCCGAAGATGATCGAGGGGCGTCAAGCAGAGTGGGGCGGGGCGGCCGTAAGCAGGAGGGCCGATGCAACAGGAGTGGTTCTATATTACCGCTCTGAAGGGCAGCAGGCAGAAGCCGCCGCCCGTATTCCGCCCGGGACCTCCTCGACGGTTGATGTCGTGGGTCAACCAAGGGCTCAACTGGGGGCCGTCAAAGGACGTGCCCCTATTGCAGGGCCGGATTCGAGACCTCCAAGTGAGGGAGATCGATCTGGTCGTGGTGATGCAGGTTATGCTGATTAGGCATCTCCTGCCCTGCAAATGCCGTCCTCTCCGGCTATGGGAGTTTAATCCAGAGGGACCACGGATTCTCCAACACTTCATGGGTACGACACCCGTGGAGATGTACGAATTGTTCTTCGGATCACGGGAGGTGTGTCCGGAATTGACCGAGGACGTCGGCCTAAGCTGCAATCGCCCGGATACTCAAGTAAGTAGCTCGGTGTTTGGACGTACCATTTGTTTGCCTTTCTACAATTCGCCTTTTAACCCATTGTCCTTCAACAGGAGTGGATAGTGCAAGCAAAGCTGATACGGTGTCCGCCCCCCTCCCAGAGACCGAACCGGATCCCGTGCTGGTCAAGATGCTGGAGGTTGTGCCTTCAGAAGAAGGCGAAGGGGAAAATAAGGGAGCTACCGCCTCGACCAAGGAGGCTCTTGAAAAAGGGGGGATCGAGAATCCCTCCCTCCAAGGGGAGAAGAGGACTGCCTCTGGAGACCCGGAGGCCAAAGCCCCTAAGCGGGGGAAGAAGTCTTCACCAGAGGGTCCTGCGTTCGGGGAGGCCCCGGCCGCACAGTCTCCCCTAAAGCATCAGCCCTCCAGCGAGCCGTAAGTAGAAAAAAGAGAGCTCGGTAATAAGAGACATCCCTATTTGCGCTTCTGAGGATAACCGAATTTTCACCTTGTAGTTCGGATCTCCGACCTTCTCAGATGAGCTCGTCTTCGGGGGACCTTCGTCCAGAGATGGTGGAGAGCGAGACGCCTCTGTCCGCTGCGCCGTCGAATAGGGCGGACGAGCCTGAAGTGTCATCATGGAGGGTATCCCGGCAGAGCCGAAGAGTTCGGCGCCGACTAGTGTTCGGCCGGGGGAGCTGAAGGATCTGCTTGAGAGGGCGTCCATCTCAGAAGATCACCGTGCATTGATGAGTATGGTGATTGGAAGGATTTCGTCCGCTGAAAGCGGATTGCATAATGCCGTCCGGAGTTTGCTGGCGGGGTTTGAGGCACGTAAAAATGACACACCTATTTGACAGTTTTGCACATAAAGTGCGCCCTGTATAGATAGTAGCCCCTGAGACTCGGTAGGTTGTCGAAAGCGATAGCGTGCCGAGGATCAAAATGCAGGTATTAAGTGTCGCCTTTCCTATGTAGGTGGCGGATAGTCCGGGGGCCAGCCGGACTGATGGAGTTGCTGAATTAAAGCGGCAACTCGACGTTGCGGATGCGGACATCGCGCTAGTCAACAAGCGACTTGACGAGTCGCAAGGTAAGTTGTTTCTCCGCAGTCACCTATTAAGGGAGCCAAAGCCCGCCTCTTACAATATTTGTGCTTGACGCAGATGGTGCCGCTGCTGTGGAGAGCCTTCGGGCAGAACTTGCTCAAGCCAAGGAGCAAGCCAGAAGGAGTGATGCAGCTGCCTCGAGGGCGGCCAAGGAGTTAGAAGCCGAAAGGGCTACACACTGCTGAAGCAGGGAAGAGATGGCCGAAATGGCCGTGAAGCTAAAAGATGCTACCGACCGCAATGAGGTACTTGAAAAGGAGCGCCTAGCGGAGCGAGAAGACCTGGGGAAGGCCACCACCGAAGCCAAGGATGCCCATTCTGCAATGCAGGCTATAAAGGAGGAGCTGCGCCAGGCCGGAGACATTGTGGCTGGCAAGCCTTTTCTGCTGCGCCGAAGGTTTACGGATCCAAAGTATGCTCAGCTTGGCCAGCTGTGGGGTCCGGAGGATCCTTATATGGACTTAGCGGCGAGTGCGGCGGATGCCGTTGTGCACTTCCGAAGTCTGAAGGATCACAAGACGGAAGAGCTGTTTTGGTCTCAATTCCATAGTCCGGAGCATTCACTTCCGCTGACCGATCGGTTGGCCGAGTGGGCTGAGCTGAATAGGTTGTCCGGACTTGCCATGATGGATATCGTGACTCATGTCTGGCCGGATAGGCCCAAGCTGAAGAGTTATTTTGGCTTGTTGCAGCAATTTCTTGGGGTGGTGCCGCATATCAAGGCGATGAAGCAGTCGGCCTGCATAGAGGGTGCACGGATGGCCCTCGCCCGTGTGAAGACACATTGGACAGAGATGGATGCCACCGCAGTTGCAACCCAGGGTTCGGACGAGAGCCGGTTACCCGCCGAGCACTATTTTGGGGAAGTTCTGCGTGGTGCTCGTGTAATAGAGTCGGAGTGCTCAAAAAATGTCACGTTCAAATGAACGTTTTATTTTATAAAACAATGTTTATGATGTAGGCGCTTTTTATACTTGTGCGTTCAAGTATTGAAATATCTCCTGTGCGGTCGTTTATGTATACGTATGTATAACCTGAAAGATGGCAGTCGTCGGCTTCAGCCCCCACGCACAAGGTGCGGGGGTGTTCGCAAAAATAGCGCATTTTCACACTTAATCCGACGTCTCGGTCCTGTTAAGGAGGTGGTAGCGTAGCAAACGAGGCAACCGGACTATAATGCTTGATCACTTTCACTCAGCCATTGGAGTTCGAGGGTGGGACTACGATATAGCCCCGAGGGGCACCGCGCTCTCCGGATTCGGGGCGTGTATGTGCCTGACCGGGAAATGGTCCTTCGTCAAAGCGGAGGAATTCTAAACATTCCGGTAGTCGATCGAGTGGTTGACCAGTCTCTCGCTGTATCATGACAGTCAGTTTTCGGCTTTCTCTACTGAGGTGCTCGCCCAGCCGAACTGGGGAACAATCGCAGTAGTTCTCCTGGTGCCGCGTTAGCCGATGATACGGAACGTAAGGCAGCAAAACACAGGAGCCGGGCAAACCCAACATTTGACCAAAGACATGATTCGGAGCTGATGCATATAAGGCCTAACTCGAGACGCCGAACACTCCCTAAGGTGTTCGGTCTTTATAATGATGGGCAGAACAATGCCCTAAGCCCCTAGTGTCCAGGTACGAGCAAGGTCTTCTGACGCGGCCGATGCCAAAACGTCAGTCTCCTCTCTAGTTATAATGAGAAACCAGGGGGTTATAGCAACAAGAGACAGTAAGAAAGGTTTATGCAGGGTCTTAATCTGAAAAGAATCCTTGCAACGGGTCCCTACTGCACGTCTGCGTCTGTGTCTCTGTTGTGCCGTTATCCTGGACGGGTGTGCACGTTGTTCATCTGTAAAAAGAGAGGAACTTAGTTTGAAAGGAAATCGTGCGAAAAAGTGCATAAAAAATATTAATAAATGAATAAAGCTGAGCATATATTAGCTCATTATTGCTTATATGCACAGCCCCTTGTGAAGGGGTGTGCGGCTAGGGAGCCCCTAGCTTATTTATTCCGGACTCGTCTAGCCGTGTTCGGGGTCTTAAACGACCTTTTAATGAAATGATGCCGCGTGGACCGGGTATTTTAAGCGTAAGAGACGCGTAATGTGGTATTGCATTAAAGCGGACAAAAGCTTCACGGCCCAATAGTGCTTGATATCTACTTTTGAATGGGGTGACATGAAATATTAGCCTTTCGCGTCGGAAGTTGTCAGGTGTCCCGAACACAACTTCTAGTAATAAGGAGCCTGTGCACTTGGCGTAAGGGCCTGGCGTCACTCCTTTAAAGGGAGTGCGGCTATGTCGAATTTTAGTAAGGTCTATCCCCATCTTGCGGATTGTGTTCGGATATAGCAGGTTTAAATCGCTGCCGCCGTCCATCAGGACTTGTGTAAATTGTAGTCCGTCGATTATAGGATCCAATATCAGAGCAGTCCATCCTGCGTTTCGAATGCTTCTGGAATAATCCAGGTGGTCGAAAGTGATTGGTTTTGACATCCAACTTCAAGGTTCCGCTGGGGTGGACCGTGTGGCACTTATTTTAGTGGGTGCCGCATTGTGTTTCCGTAATATCACATGAAGTGAGTTTACTGTTTTGACTTCTTGTGGGAAAGTCTTTTGTTTTCTGGTGCTCTACTGGTGGGGTTCATCATCATCCTCGCTTGGTGCGTCGAGCCCCTTGTGTTCGGCGTTGAGTCGGCCGGACTGTTTGAAAACCCAACAATCTCGGTGGGTGTGGTTTGCAGGCCTTCCAGAGGTACTGTGGATTTGGCATATCCGATCCAAAATTTTGTTTAAGTTGGAGAGCTCGTCACTATTATCCTTAAGAGGCAGTGTTTTATTGTTTGGCCGCGAGCTTTTGAATCCGGCGTTGATCATCATGTTCTTTGGGCTTTTTTCTTTGTTCCGGCGCTGATCCTTTCTGCGCCATGATTTTCCGTTTCCATCCCTGATCTCGGATGTACTCGGGTCGCTGGTGCTGCATCTTGCTAGCCAGCTATCTTCCCCCGCGCAAAAGCGGGTCATAAGGCTTGTTAGCGCAGCCATTGTTCTCGGTCTCTCTTGGACGAGGTGTCTGGCGAGCCATTCGTCTCGGACATTATGTTTAAAAGCTTCGGCGTCCGGACAGTCGACTATTTGGTTCTTTTTGGTAAGGAACCTGTTCCAGAATTTGCGCGCTGACTCTCCGGGCTGTTGAGTTATGTGACTTAAATCGTCTGCATCCGGAGGGCGGACATAGGTCCCTTGAAAATTTGTTCTAAACGCGTCCTCAAGCTCTTCCCAGCTTCCAATAGTGTTTTCTGGGAGGCTTTTGAGCCAATGCCGAGCCGGCCCTTTGAGCTTGAGGGGTAGATATTTTATGGCGTGGAGATCATCTCCTCTAGCCATGTGTATATGGAGGATGTAATCCTCAATCCAGACTCCAGGGTCTGTTGTTCCGTCGTATGCCTCTATGTTTACGGGTTTGAACCCCGCCAGAAATTCATGATCCAGCACTTCATCGGTGAAACATAGTGGGTGTGCGGCACCCCTGTATTTGGGTGTGCCGTTGTCTTCGGACACTTGGCGTGTTGTGTTGCTTCCTGGGGCCCTCTTTTTTGGCCCATAAATGAACCTGGCCGGGCCATCTGTTTTCCTAGGATCATGAGTCGGCTTGTGTGCGGCGCCGCTTGTCGCTTTTGGCCTGTCATCTGGTCGTCTATCCGGCCAGGCGGCCTCTTTGCTTTTTGGCTGTGGGGGCTCTATGGCCTCCTCGTCGAATTCAGGCAGCAGTTTGCGCTTCGGGTAGCTCTTTGTTTTGTGGCCATTGCCATATTTGTCCGCGGTCTTGAGTACTTTGCTCCACCTCATTCTGAGTATGTCTTCCACTGTTTTGAGCTTCCGTTTTTCCTTCTTCAGACTTCTTGCAGTGGTGACGAGTCTTTTGTGAAGGTTCTTATGCTCCGGTGGTGTGTCCGGTGTGAGGTTGTCTGGACTGTTGGTTTCGCCGGGCATGGATTGATTATCCGATTCGTCCTGTTCGGACGGTTGCTTGGTTGCCTGTTCTTTGTCCACTGGTTTGCCCTGCTCTATTGCTGGGTCATTAGGAGCACTGTTTTTGTCGAGGCGGGACTTAGGGCGGCGTCTGCATCGCCATTTTGGTTGTTTGTCGGCGGGATTATCCTTTGTCGCGCCCCGTTGTTCCTCGTTATCGCTTCCTTTTGGGGTGTCCACCATATATACACCATGGGTTGGGGTGGCCTTCCAGTGCTCGGTGAGCGCTGGTTCTTGATCGTTGCCATCATCATCGTCCATACCGTCTATGTCTTCGGGGTCGTAGTCTAGCATGTCGTTTAGATCGTCGACAGTGGCTACAAAGTGGGTGGTGGGTGGGCTTTGAATATCTTCGTCGTCCGCATCCCAACCATCCTAGCTGTAGTCCGGCCAGGGCTCTCCGGATAGCGAGAGATGCTTTAGCGAATTTAGGATGTCGCCAAAGGGTGAGTGCTGAAAGATGTCCGCAACGGTGAACTCCATGATCGGCGCCCAATCGGATTCGATTGGCAGGGGCGCAGGAGGTTCGGAGTCCGGCAGGGAGTCCGGCTCCTCGGAGTCACGAGCTTTATAAGGGACGAGGTCAGTGTTCGGCTCCATCACCGTGGAAGTTGAAGTTCCCGAGGCGGTGTCCAGCCACCCGTCCTCGATCTACGCGATCGGCTCCGAACTATGGGTCGGAGCGGATTCATGTGCGGCCTCCAAGGCATTGTCCGGCGGCAGAGTTAGATCATGCCCGTCGTGACAGTGCGGCACGCTCGGCTGCGGCTCGGATCCATCGAAGATCAAGTCCCCGCGGATATCCGCCGTGAAGTTTAGGCTTCCAAATCTGACCTGATGGCCAGGGGCGTAGCTTTCGATCTGCTCCAGATGGCCAAGTGAATTAGCCCGTAGTGCGAAGCCGCCGAATACGAAGATCTGTCCGGGGAGAAAAGTCTCACCCAGGACTGCGTTGTTGTTGATTGAAGAAGCCATCAAGCCTATCGATGACGACACAGAGGAACTCTCAATGAAAGCACCAATGTCGGTGTCAAAACCGGCGGATCTCGGGTAGGGGGTCCCGAACTGTGCGTCTAGGCGGATGGTAACAGGAGACAAGGGACACGATGTTTTTACCCAGGTTCGGGCCCTCTTGATGGAGGTAAAACCCTACTCCTGCTTGATTGATATTGATGATATGGGTAGTACAAGAGTGGATCTACCACGAGATCAAGGAGGCTAAACACTAGAAGCTAGCCTATGGTATGATTGTTGTAATGGTTGTTGTCCTACGGACTAAAACCCTCCGGTTTATATAGACACCGGAGAGGGCTAGGGTTACACAGAGTCAGTTACAATGGTAGGAGATCTACATATCCGTATCGCCAAGCTTGCCTTCCACGCCAAGGAAAGTCCCATCCGGACACGGGACGAAGTCTTCAATCTTGTATCTTCATAGTCTTGGAGTCCGGCCGACGATGATAGTCCGACTATCTGGACCCCTTAGTCCAGGACTCCCTCACTAGACATACGACTAATTTTACCCTAAAAAAAAAGAGGCACGAGTGCTTAGTACTCCTATTCTATAAACACGAGTCCCATCTGACAACAGCGCCTATGCTACAGCTAGCTCTCCTCCCTCGTTTCTCTCTTCTAATTCTAAACTCGGCCGACGCTCGGTGGGCGGGGTGGGTTTGCTCAACTGCGGCCCCACCTCACAGTGAAAACGTTATGACTGGAATAAAAATGCCATATACTCCCTTCGTTCATAAATATAAGCCTTTTTAGATACTATTTCAAATGGAATACAGCATACAGATGTATGTAGACATAGTTTAGAGTGTAGATTCACTCATTTTGCTCCATATGTAGTTGTCACTTGCTGGAATCTTTACAAAGACTTATATTTGGGAACGGAGGGAGTACTATACTAATAAAACATTAAGGCCACGAGGCCATGTAGTGCTGGTTCCAGGAGGCAAGAAGAAGAGATGCATCCATCGACGACGTCCACCTCCTTGACTCAGGGCGCCGGCCCACCGAACGGCGCCTAAGTAGCAGCGGCTTTCGTGGCTAGGTCGACGTGCTTCTGAACAATGGCGTCCAAAGATTCTAGCCGCTGGAAGAAGGCCAACGTTTTTCTGTCCTCACTTGCCTTGTAGTGGCCTATGTAGACGATTTCCTCGTAGACGTGCATGTGCAGGTCGACGGTTTCTTGCATGGCGAGGCGCTGTGCGACGAGCGTGACCTCGAGGTGCACATTCTTCGTCACGACCTCCGGCACCTGCAGGGCCACCAGGGCTTGAAAGAGTTCGTCACCATGGAGGCCGATGAGGGTGGCAGGCACTGAGGAGCCTGGGCGCGCGGGCTGGAGCTGTACGGCAAGGTCGTCCGCGTGCTTCTTGACAGCGGTGAACTTGCGGATGGAGTTGACCATCATGTCATCCATGCGAGAGGCAAAGCCGGCATCGGCGAGGGCTATGATGCCTGCGGTCGCCAGCACCATCTGGAAACGCTGCGGTGCGGGGCCACAGGCCGGCGCCTTGGATGATTTGGCACAGCCAACTGCCACTCGCGTCCATCGCCTCCATAGGTGCTTGTGGCTTCTAGTCACTTGGTCTTGGATTGGAGTGAGCAGTGTTGCGCAGAGACTTGGGAGTAGATGGATTGGAGTGGTGGGGCGCCTTTATTATATGAGATTCCAAACTCTGTTGCATTCACATCGTTCTGGCTCTATTCTGCTTCTCCAATTAATTCCCTCTGCATGTAATTGAGGATGCATCATTGACCGTTCAACGTCTCAGGAACCGCTACCCTCTCCCTCCTTGGCATTCAAGCACCTATGGACCCGTCGACGATGAGGTGCCTATGGTGACTTCGTAAATTTCAATATGATAGTGTCGTGCATGTGTGCGTTCATAGGGGTGAGTGTATGCGCATGTATATGAGCGCTTGCATGTATACTGTGTCAAAAAACGTAAATCCGTGTCAAAAAGAGACTAGTCAGTATACTCAATATTGTGCACCTCAGAGAGGAAAACGATAGAACTAGTACGTATTTATTTACGATGCAGATTCACTCATTTTGCTCCATATGTACTCCGTCTCGGTGTAGTCTAGTCACTTGTTGCAATCTCTAGAAGGGCAAATACTCCTTTCTTGTTTACAGGGCTATACTATCAAGTAGTTGTACGTACTAGTACAATAGTGGGCTCACATAGCAATTTTGTCTCATGCAAGAGCCTGGCTATATGCGTGCTCCAATGTTCGCAACTGCAACGTTTGGTTTGCGCTTGGCTCTTCGCCTCTTCGAGAAGACGAACAATGATGTTACTAGTACTACTTCTGCAGTGTCGAATCCACTGCTGCATGTCCGTCCACCGCGAGCGGGATGGATAGCTTGTTGTAGAAGTACTACTAAGCAAAAGCCTGTCCTCGTTTGTGAGCAACCGCGTGCATGGGCGAGGGAGAAGGCGTGTAGTAAAATCAAGCTTCTCCTCATTGTATGAGTTGACGCGACACATCATAGCACTGGCCCCAAATGCTTGCCTCTAGACTTGGCTGAAAGACCCGCAGTGTACAATATATTTGCTGCAACCTCTAGCATTTACCCACCACAAATTAAAATATATGTGGTCGTATGCATCGTTCTGATGCAGAGGCCGGGGAGTCCCCCCTTTTCAAAAAAAAATTAAAATATATATTCCTGTCTTGACTAGATGAGCGTGCAAACTGCAATCACCAGGGTGACAGGTAGGGCCAGAAGACTATTTTTTTAAAAAAAACTTCGAGACGGCCACATAGCATGGAGCCGACCCCAACGATTTTAAGCTTACAGGCACGGTACACGCTATCTAGACTACTCTACACATGAAACTGCCACATGAGCGTCCGGGCTGCGCTTGGCTCTTCGCCTCTTCGGGAAGTCGAACAATGATGGAGTACTACTGCACTGGAGGAGTACTACAGTATGCTTCTGGCCATCTGACACCGATTGAACTGCTGCATGTGCACCGCATGCGGGAGGGAGAGCGTGTAGCAAAAGCTTCTCCTAGTCTTGGCAGCCACCACGCTCATGGGCGAGGGACAGACGCTCCTGCATTTGCGTGTATGACAGGTGGGCCCGACAGGTGTGTGGCCAACCTGTCATACAGCCAAAGGCAGGTGCAGTTAAGCCCATGAGGGAGATGATAATCATACTTCTCGTTGATGTACGAGTTGAAGCAACACATCAAAGCACTGCACTCGATATATTTCAATAATTTGCATTTACTGATGCATTAATTACAACGCATGCATGCATGCCGTGACTCTCCTTTTGATACTTGCATGTGTTGATTTAATGCACCTTGAAGTAGTATAAAATATTTGACATTAAAGCTTTGTCATACCCCAGCCCAAGTCGAGAGATGGTTGTGCACGAGGAGGGCGAGATCATGCAGACCAAACAGGACCCGACGATGGAGCTCTCTAAGGTCTCGATGGACCACACTGTGCTCCACTACCCCTTGTGCCTCCGCCCCTTAACGCCTCCAGTGTATGAGGTTCGAATACACCTCGTCCGTTCGGCTGATTGAGCAAGGTTCAGGTTTCTTGATTGATGTGCTGTTCGATTGATTTCTGCAGTGCAAGGGAGGGTACCTAGCCTGCGCGGACTGCCGCGTCGAGCGCCCCGGGAACCAGCGGCAGTGCCAGAAGTGCGAGCATGGCGGTGGCTTCGACGTGCAGAACATGGCGGTGGACTCCATCCTTTTGTCGGTGAGGGTGGAGTGCCCGCACGAAGGCTGTGGGCTCCACGTCACTTACCACAAGCTCGCCGATCACCAGAGCGTGTGTCCGCCCGCCCCCTGCAAATGCCCCGTGCCTGTCTGCGGCTACGAAGGCCCACCGCCGGCGCTCTACCACCACATCAGCACCACGCATCCCATGCCCATGCACAGGATCCAGTACGGCAAGGTGCTCCAGCTGCAAGTGCCACTATCGGAGCCACGGCTCTTGCTATTCGCGGAGGAGGACTGCCGCGTGTTTTTCTTGGTCGGCGGCATGCTCGACATTGGCGCGCCTATCACCGTGTCGGTTGTCTGCATCAGAGCGGGGGTGTCCCCACTACTGCACTACGTGGCCAAGCTGTGGGCGAACGGCCCGCCGGGGGAGCCCAAAGGCACGACCCAGCGACGTCGACGTGCAAGAGCTGACCTTCTTGACAGTTCCGCCCAAGCTGCTGGCCGGGGCTAAGCTTGTGTCCCTCCACATTCAGATTGACAAGCTCACGTCCTAAATGTTTCTACAGTGCCTTCTGTTTATCTTAGTAATATGCTAATATAGGGATTACCTTGGTCTACTTTAGCTTAAGAAATGCTGGGTTTTGGTGGCGATGCAGAAATTACTTCGACATCAGATCAGTAATTTCCAACAGTCGAACGGATATTTTGTGTCTGTTGGCTATAAAGTTCCTTTGGGTAAGAAGTACTACTTGTCATCAAAATGGATAAAAGGAGATGTATGTAGACGTATTTTAGTTCTAGATACGTCCCTTTTTATCCATTTTGATGACAAGCACTCCCTCCGTTCCACAATACATGCCTTCCATTTGTCAAAATATAGATGTATCTAGACATGTTTTAGTATATAGGTACATCCATGATAGAGCCAATCGGATGGTTGAGAACACTAAATTCATAGCTACAGATGCGTGTGTGACTCCCAGATGCAGAGGCCGGGGGTCATCATCCTCCTTTTCGAGAAAAAACAGACGCGTGTGTGAGAGGATGAGTGCGTGCGTGCACCTCTTCTCTTCCTGTATAACGTACTCCCTCCGTCCGAAAATACTTGTCATCAAAATGGATAAAAAGATATGTATCTCAAACTAAAATACGTCTAGATACATCCCATTTTATTCATTTTGATGATAAGTATTTCCGGACGGGGGGAGTACTAAACTCAGAGTACAAGTTTTTGTGGGTGGCACGATGGTGCGTGCGAGAAGTCCCGAGAGATAGATTTAATGCGTCTGAAAAAAAGACTAGCCTAGAGCTCGCCATGCGGCTATTCCCGTCGAACGCCCCATTAACCGTAAGATATGTATACGACGGTGCTAGTTATTGCACGTACACAGCAGTACTCCCTCCTTTCCGGTTTATAGGGCTTAATTCAAAAATCTCACCAACCAAGATGGTGAGTGGTGGAATATTTTTTGTAGTTTGCAAAAGCACCTAATTTATGCTCTTGTTTTTCTCAAAAAATTATGTTTATCAATGCATTGATTGCAATGCATGCATGCATAAAGTACATGCATTGGTCAATTTTTTCTTAATACTTGCATGCAATGATTTAATGCACCTTGGAATCTGAACATGTGTTGGGGAACAACCAAATTGAGCCTTATAAAATGAAAAACTAAAATTTTGATATAAGCCCTATAAAACCGGAAAGGAGGGTGTAGAAAAAGAAGTACTCCATCCGGAAATAGTGTCGCACTTCGAAACTAGAACCGTCAATAAGTTTTGAGCTCGCGTCTCGTCACATTCCAAATTACTCCACGCTATATTGAATTGCAAACCTGTTCACACCGATCACAACCTAAACGGTTTCCCACTTAGGAGCGTATTAGTACCACGCTATATTGAATTGCAAAGCTGTTCACACCAATCACAACCTAAACGGTTTCCCACTTAGGAGCGTATTAGTACTCGGTTATAAATACTAGTATGTCAAGATGACTGCACATTCCTCCTCAACTCCTCATACACAAAAACAAACAAGTCATTCAGCATCCTTCCCTTGCGTCTGCCATGGCCAGCGTGAGTTCTGGGTCGAGAGATTGCCACCAGGGAGAGACGAGCATGGAAGCGGAAGCACGAGAGATGTCCCGCCTCGCTGTGAGAGCAGCCGACATGTCCCGCCGCACGGAAGTACTAGCACAGAGGTCCCGCCGTGCCGCTGAAGCAGCACGGAGGTCCCGCCGCGCCGTTGATGCAGCAGACTGGTCCGGCCGCACCACGGAAGCAGCAGAGATGTCCCGCCGTGCCACGAATGCAGCAGAGATGTCCCGCCGCGCCGCGACGGCCTGGGAAAATTTCTCGCGGGCAGGCGACGACTGTTACAGGCGCATGCATGCGATCATCAATAGCCAAATGGATCAGATCTCCGGCTGGGCGAGGTTGCAGGACGACATGAAAGCCTTGTTTGAACAGGCTACCGATGTCATCCGGCAACTAAGGGAGGGCAATGAGAGGCTCCGGGCCGAGCGCGACCTGCTGAGGGAGAAGATCGTCCGAAGTGCAGACCAGCAGGAGGAGACCAGTGCCTTGTTGAAGAGGACCGACATCATCGTCAAGAAACTTATGGACGAGAATGACATGCTCTGCGACGAGCGCCAAAGGCTGGTGGAGGAATCCGTGGATGTTCTCAAGCAACGTCTTGAGGACACGAAAGAGTTCATCGCCGCTCGCCGCGGAGACTAGTTCCTGCGGCCTGCAGCAATGCATCAAGAAAGTAGAGATCAGCGAGCCAGATCCTTGTCTTCCTTCTTCTTTTGCCCTTGTGTATTTCGGGCATAGCCGCATGTGGCTTTTTTAATTATCTTTCTAATTATGTAAGACAATTAATCGTCCTTATCTTTCTGTGGAAGATCAATGTTGCGAGGCTGGAATGAAGAAAACTCTTGTTGTGGCGACCCTGGCGTTGCTGTTCTTCTAGTTGCTGGTGGGCTTCCTTCAGTTTCCTGGTTTCTTTTGATGTAATAATCGGTTTAGGATGTGGATTGTGTCATCGGTTGTGAAATGTTGGGTTCTAGCGCGGATGTTTGGCCTTTGTTGGCCTCTTGGGATGTTGTGATTTCAATCTGGTAGCTTTTAGTCCTTCGTGTTAGGCTGGAGTTGTGTTGAACTTCTTGTGAATTATGGTGGTTTTCAGTAATGAAAATCAGAAGGGGCAAGACCTTCTTTCATCAAAAAATAAATTAATCGTCCTTATATATTCATCAGTCTTGCTATAAGTCGCAGTAGATGCTATATAGGTCCATCGGATCTTACATCAAGATCCGTGCTTTCAGATTTTCTGTTTTCTCTCTTAAATCTCAGTCGAGTGAGACATAGCCACGCCATTAAACAGAGGCTCGGGCGCCATTAATGGAGACCTTGGGAGAGAGGTGGACGGCAGATGGAGGTCAAAGGGCTCTTCTCCCGATAAGCACGCGCAGGGGTCTGATCGCATGCCTCTCGTACTCAAATAGCTACCCTGCACGGTGCCTCCTAGCTAATAAAAAATGGGGACGCGTGGTGGCACGTAAATGGTACTAGTAAGTAGAACGCCCACGGTTTGAATAATACTTGTGTTTTCGATTGTAACATGACATTACTTGTTCCAAAATGACTTTGTTGATTGTTAATGTGTGCGCCTTTGCAGATCGGACTACAAATTTACCACAGCATGTTGGTGCCATGTCATGGCACCAAGCCAAGTTTCATTATTTTCATGCGTGTTTTGGATTTACAGGAATTAAAAAACTAAGTTTCTCAATGTTTCCAACCCAGCCACGACGCCCAGAATTTTGAATTTCATTCCCATTTCTTGCATGGAACCTAGAAATTTACCCGAGGACACACATGTGATTTTTCAACCAACTTTGGTGCACTGGAACATGTGCTTGTATTTCAAATTTGAATTATGCATACAAAGGTGACACGTTCCCTCCCAGAACCACGAGCCTTCTTGAGAGAAGCTCCGATTTGCAAGAAGCTTATACCAAAATTTGTTCCTATTCGGCCAATTTTTTTTACCATGGCATGGTACTACCATGACATGACACCATGCCAAGTTTCATGATTTTAAAACCAAGTTTCTCAATGTTCTCGACCGAGCCACGATGCCCAGATGTTTGAATTTTATTCTCATTTTTTGCATGGGACCTACTCCCTCCTTCCATCTATATAGGGCCTAATGTGTTTTTCAAGACAGCCTTTGACTATTGACAAGATTAATAGCACATGAGATGTATATTATGAAAATTATATTATTGGAAGCTCCTTTGACATACAAATTTGAAGGTATGCTTTGTGTAAGTTGCATGTCATATATTATTGCTCTAACGTTTGGTCAAAGTTAGGCTTGAAAAAATGCATTAGGCCCTATATAGATGGAAGGAGGGAGTAGAAATTCACCCGAGGACACAAATGTGATTTTTCAACCAAATTTGGTGCACGGGAGCATGTGCTTGTAGTTCAAATTTGAATTATGCACATTAAATGACCAAAAACTCAATTAATGTGTAAATAAGGCCAAACGAAGCCAGAATAATTCCAAAATTTGACAGGACACTCATGTAGTTCGATGTTGCCTTTGTAAATAAACTCAAGAGGGACAACATATATCGTTTCGCACTCAAAGGTGGCACGTTCCCTCTTAGAACCACGAGCCTTCTTGAGAGAAGCTTCGGTTTGCAAGAAGCTTATACCAAAATTTGTTCCTATTTGGCCAATTTTTTTACCACAACATGGTAGTACCATGAGATGACATCCATGCCAAGTTTCGTGATTTTCAGACGTGTTTTGGATTTACAAGAATTTTAAAACCAAGTTTCTCAATGTTCTCGGCCGAGCCACGATGCCTAGATGTTTTAATTTTATTCTCATTTCTTGCATGGGACCTAGAAATTCACCCGAGGACACAAATGTGATTTTTCAACCAACTTTGGTGCACGAGAGGATGTGCTTGTAGTTCAAATTTGACTTATGCACATTAAATGACCAGAAACTCAATTAATGTATAAAAAACGACAAACGAACCTGGAATAATTCCAAAATTTAACAGGGCACTAATGTAGTTCTATGTTGCCTTTATTAAGAAACTCAAGTGGGGCAGCGTATATCGTTTCACACTCCCTCTTAGAACCACGAGCTTCCAAATTGGCCCAATTTTTTACCACAACATATTACTGCCATGACATGACACCATGCCAAGTTTCATGATTTCCAGGCGAGTTTTGGATTTACATGAATTTAAATTCTAAGTTTCTCGATGTTCTCGGCCGAGTCATGACGCCCAGATGTTTGAATTTCATTCTCATTTCTTTCATGGGACCTAGAAATTCAGCCAAGGACACACATGTGATTTTTCAACCCACTTTGGTGCACCGGAGAATGTGCATGCAATTCATATTTAGATTATGCACATTAAAAGTCCAAAAACTCAATTAATGTATCAAAAGGCCAAATGAACCCGAAATAATTCCAAAATTTAACAGGGCGCTCATATAGTTCTATGTTGCCTCTGTAAATAAAATCAGGGGGAGGCGGCGTATATCGTTTCGCACACAAAGGTGACACGTTCCCTCTCGGAACCACGAGGCTTGTTGAGAGAATCTCCGGTTTTTGCAAGAAGCTTATACCAAAACTTGTCCCAATTCTGCCAAAAATTATACGTATGAAAACAGGGTTTAGATTATCCCGAACATCTCACTACCTAGACCAATAATGTACTATGATTTGAATTCAACATAAAATGGATACAAATATTTGAATTGGAGAGCGTATGGTACATGTAGTTCATAGGGAAATATGATTACTGCTATATGCATGTTTTTTGTTATCAAGATAATATTTAAATTATTGTATAACTTGACAACAATCGTATTCGAATAAGGAAAATTGATTAAAATTTAGTCCATATGGTAGACGACAATATATATGTTCACATGGTGGAGTAAAATGTTCATATATGATGGAAGATCAAAATGTACGACTACATCAATTATAAACCACAAGGTCACCTAACGATATATTCGAATTCAACATAACGTGGATTCCAAAATTGAAATTCAAGATCATGGCATCTATAATCATATAAAAAGGGACATTACTCTTTATTTGGTGGGAATTGATTTGTTTTTTGTTGTTGTTGAGGGAAGTGCGAATCGATTTGGTACTGTGTAGGGTAATCTCATTCTCCCGATTTTTTTTACATTTTTCTTGTAGTTTTTTCAATGGCATCTATAGCAATATAGTAAAAGGGGACATGACTCTCTTGTGTCTTGTATGAATTGTTTTTTTTACACGTTAAGTTTGTTCTGCCGAACAAGGAATCCACACCTTGTTATCCCAAAATTTTCAAGCTCGAGTATCTTTTGTCTCACCTGCTTTGAAACTCCCGCTCCTTTAACCTGCGCCGCATCTTGTTATCCCGAAATTTGGACGCGCGCGAGAACTCCCTCCTCATCCGAAATTGCTCCCGCAGCCCAGACACGTGAAATCCCCCTTCTACCCCTCAGCCGGAAATGAAGCTCCGCGTCGCGGTGTCAAAACCGGTGGGGGTACGCTGGTAACTTACCCTACATTTCAGACAAGCGCGTCCCTAAGCTTGGCTCCCCCCTCCTCCTTCGCCCCCCCATTCGTACACCGAGGCTGCCAAAACCCGCGAAACCCCATGCTCCTCTGTCGGCCTCCCGACCGCCGCCCAGCCGGAGACTCTTCCTCGACTATGTCGTCCACCGCAACAACTCGCCGTCCCTCATCCACCGCACCGGATGAGGATCCGTTGTCGATCTCGCCCCGCCGGATCAGCCGCCTCGTCTTCCACCTCCAAGGAGCTGCCCCACGTTCACCTCGTCTATCGCGCCATTTCAATCCCCACAGCGCCGTCTTGACCTGCCCCACCGGAACCGCAGCACCCTCACCAATTCCTTCGATGAAGCCGAGGCCAACTCGGCGCCACCAAGGAGGTTCTACACTCACCGCTGCATTTTATCTTTTATTCGATCTCACGGGGCTGCCGGTTCTCGATATTGAGCAGACATGGTCTGTCTCCATCGACGGCGCCGTCGCCGGCCACATCATCCACGGTGTCTCTCCCCCATGTCGTTGCTTCCTCGGCGGCGACTTCCACAACGGCACTAGCTGCAGCTGCTCCGGCTCTCGCTCATGTTGTGGCTCTGTTCTTGCTGTTGGTCGCGCTGCTGCACTGCTCCTGCTTTCGTTCATGCTGCTGCTCTGCTCTTGCTCTCGCTTGCGCTGCTGCTGCTGCTGCACGACCTCCGGCAGCTACAGGAGTTGCTGCTTTAGCACTCGCTCGCGGTGCTACTGCATGACTTCCTCTCTGCTAGTGCATTCCCTGCTCGAGCGTCTGCTGATTTAGATCACTGCTTCTCTGCTACTAGTGCTCGAACGCCCTAAACATCTATTGCAATGCGCTGTTACAAGTTCAATCAGTTTCGATAGTAAAATTCTGTTTCGACTGTGAAGTTCATTTTCTTCAGTTAAGTTCAGAGTCAACAGTACTTACAGCATCTGTCGGAGCGGCTTAGGCGCGGCTGATGCGTTTTACATCTAGCACTTTTTGGTGATGTGTTTTACATCATCTATTGCAGATGATATTAGGGTCCCACTTCAGATTAACATTGTCTGTCTTGTCATGCATCAGCCTCATCGCCGTACACCTTAGTGGAGTTGCTCCAACGACGGAACCGTCCATCACATCGGAGCAGTACCCTCGGCGCCGTTTCCAAAGGCCTCGGATCTTCTTCCCCGCCTCCGGCAGTCACACCAGCATCATCACCATCCTCCACATCCAACCCAATGATGCTGAGGTCCACAAGGCTATGCCAAAGAGGTTGTACACTCGTCACATCACTTTGTTTCTCCATTCCTCTATTCTTCCAATTCATGTGAGCCAAACACCCAGCTTGACTGAAATCCTATGTTTCCAAATGCTCTGTTTTGCACATGCATTCCTATCATATTCCTGTGTTTTTCCTATCCCTACTGAGGGAGTCCTGGACTAGGGGGTGTCCGGACAGCCGGACTATCATCGTCCGCCAGACTCCAAGACTACGAAGATACAAGATTGAAGACTCCGTCCCGTGTCCGGATGGGACTTTCCTTGGCGTGGAAGGCAAGCTTGGCGATACGGATATGTAGATCTCCTACCATTGTAACCGACTCTGTGTAACCCTAGCCTCCTCCGGTGTCTATATAAACCGGAGGGCATTAGTCCGTAGGACACGACATACATTACAACAATCATACCATAGGCTAGCTTCTAGGGTTTAGCCTCCTTGATCTCATGGTAGATCCACTCTTGTACTACCCATATCATCAATATTAATCAAGCAGGACGTAGGGTTTCACCTCCATCGAGAGGGCCCGAACCTAGGTAAAAACATCGTGTCCCTCGTCTCCTGTTACCATCCGCCTAGACGCATAGTTCGGGACCCCCTACCCGAGATCCGCCTGTTTTGACACCGACATTGGTGCTTTCATTGAGAGTTCCTCTGTGTCGTCACCGATAGGCTTGATGGCGTCTTCAACCAACAACGCTGTCCAGGGTGAGACTTTTCTCCCCGGACAGATCTTCGTATTCGGCGGCTTCGCACTGCGGGCTAATTCGCTTGGCCATCTGGAGCAGATCGAAAGCTACGCCCCTGGCCATCAGGTCAGATTTGGAAGCCTAAACTTCATGGCCAATGTCCGCGGAGACTTGATCTTCGACGGACTCGAGCCACAGCCGAGCGCGCCGCACTGTGACGATGGGCATGATCTAGCTCTGCCGCCGAACAACGCCTTGGTGGCCCCACATGAATCCGCTTCGGCCATCAGTCCAGAGCCGATCACCCAGATCGAGGATCGGTGGATAGACGCCGCCTCGGGGGCTTCAACTTCCTCGGCGATGGAGCCGAACATTAATCTTGTCCCCCACGAAACTTGTGATTCCGAGGTGCCGGATACCTTGCTGGACTCCGAACCTCCCGCACCCCTACCAATCGATTCGGATTGGGCGCCGGTTATGGAATTCACCGCCGCGGACATCTTCCAACACTCGCCTTTTGGTGACGTCCTAAATTCGCTAAAGCATCTCTCGTTATCAGGAGAGTCCTGGCCGGACTATGGCTAGGATGGTTGGGGTACGGACGATGAAGAAATTCATAGCCCACCCACCACCCACTTTGTAGCCACTGTCGACGATCTAACCGACATGCTAGACTACGACTCCGACGACATCGACGCTATGGACGACGATGCCGGAGACGAACAGGAACCAGCGCCTACAGGGCACTGGAAGACCACCTCGTCATACGACATATATATGGTGGACACCCCAAAAGACGGGGACGGCGAAGAAGCAGCGGAGGCGGACTCTTTAAAGAAGCAGCCCAAATGCCGGCGTCAGCGGCGCCGCTCTAAATCCCGCCATAGCAAGAATGGAGATTCCGGCACAGGAGATAATAATACCCCAGAGAGTGCCGAAGACAATCCCCTCCAGCAAGACTCAGCGCAGGAGGATGCAGAAGCAAGCCCTCACGAGAGGGCGGCAGACGAAGAGGTTGAGGATCATAACTATATGCCTCCCTCCGAAGACGAAGCAAGCCTCAACAATGACGAATTCGTCGTACCTGAGGATCCCGTCGAACAAGAGCGTTTCAAGCGCAGGCTTATCGCCACAGCAAACAGCCTAAAGAAAAAGCAGCAACAGCTTCAAGCTGATCAGGACCTGCTGGCCGATCGATGGACCGAGGTCCTCGCGGCCAAAGAGTATAAACTCGAACGCCCCTCCAAAAGCTACCCAAGACGCAAGCTGCTCCCCCGATTAGAGGAGGAAGCATACATACCTCCATCACCAGCGCATGATATGGCTGACCGACCACCCCGTGGTCGTGACAGAGAGGCATCCAGGCCCCCAGCCAAGACCGTACCCCGGCATCGCTCCAAAAGTACGAAGCCAAGAGGGAACGCGCCGGACTTGCGAGACATATTGGAGGACAAAGCAAGGCAATCCAGATCCATCTACGGATCACGTGGGCGCCCCACGACCCCTGACGAATACCGTCGCGCCGGATACAATAACCCTGGCCGGGCTGAGCACAGCAGACAGCGCTCTCTCGAGCTGCGTCGTGATATTGCTCGATACAGAGGCGCCGCACACCCGCTATGCTTCACTGACGAAGTAATGGATCATCAAATCCCTGAAGGGTTTAAACCCGTAAACATCGAATCCTATGATGGCACAACAGACCCCGCGTTTTGGATAGAAGATTATCTTCTCCACATCCATATGGCCCGCGGCGACGATCTCCACGCCATCAAGTATCTCCCACTCAAGCTTAAAGGACCAGCTCGGCATTGGCTTAACAGCTTGCCCGCAGAGTCAATTGGGTGTTGGGAAGACCTGGAGGCCGCATTCCTTGATAACTTCCAAGGCACGTATGTGCGACCACCAGACGCCGATGACCTAAGCCACATCATTCAGTAGCCAGACGAATCGGCCAGACAATTCTGGACACGGTTCTTGACGAAGAAAAATCAAATCGTCGACTGTCCGGATGCAGAGGCCCTTGCAGCCTTCAAGCATAACATCCGGGATGAATGGCTAGCCCGGCACCTGGGGCAGGAAAAGCCAAAATCCATGGCAGCCCTCACATCGTTAATGACCCGCTTTTGCGCGGGATAGGACAGCTGGCTAGCTCGCAGCAACAATCTCCATAAAAATCTGGTAGTCCGGATACTAAGGACAACAACGGCAGGTCACGTCGAAACAAAAACAAACGCCGCATTAACGGTGACGACAAGGAGGATACGGCAGTCAACGCCGGATTCCGAGGCTCTAAACCCGGTCAACGGAAGAAGCCATTCAAAAGAACCACTCCGGGTCCGTCCAATTTGGACCGAATACTCGACCGCTTATGCCAGATACATGGCACCTCTGAAAAGCCAGCTAACCACACTAATAGAGATTGCTGGGTGTTCAAGCAGGCCGGCAAGTTAATTGCCGAAAACAATGACAAGGGGCTAAACAGCGATGATGAGGAGGAGACCCGACCGCCGAACAATAGAGGACAGAAGGGTTTTCCCCCACAAGTGCGGACGGTGAATATGATATATGCGACCCATATACCCAAGAGGGAGAGGAAACGCGCACTAAGGGACGTCTATGTGATGGAGCCAGTCGCCCCGAAGTTCAATCCATGGTCCTCTTGTCCGATCACTTTCGATCGAAGAGACCATCCGACCAGCATACGCCATGGCGGATTCGCCGCATTGGTTTTAGACCCAATCGTCGATGGATTTCACCTCACGAGAGTCCTGATGGACGGCCGCAGTAGCCTGAACCTGCTTTATCAGGATACAGTGCGCAAAATGGGCATAGACCCCTCAAGGATTAAACCTACAAAGACAACCTTTAAAGGTGTCATACCAGGAGTGGAAGCCAACTGTACAGGCTCAGTCACACTGGAAGTGGTCTTCGGATCCCCGGATAATTTCTGGAGCGAAGAGTTAATCTTCGACATAGTCCCGTTTCACAGCGGCTATCACGCTCTGCTCGGACGAACTGCATTTGCAAAATTCAATGTGGTGCCGCATTATGCATACCTAAAGCTCAAGATTCCAGGCCCTCGTGGAGTCATCACGGTCAATGGGAATATGGAACGCTCCCTCCGAACGGAGGAACATACAGCGGCTCTCGCGGCAGAAGTACAGAGTAGCCTCTTAAGGCAATTCTCAAGTCCGGCCGTTAAACAGCCGGATACAGCAAAACGCGCCCGAAGCAATACAAACCAAGACCACCTGGCGCGATCAGAGCATGCGTAGCAATGCGGCCCCAACCCTCGCCCGCGCATGATCGCAATAATAACACTCCGCGTACATCATTACGCTTTGGAGATACCATGGGCACAGGGGAGGGGGCACGATCGCAACGGACCCAGAGTGTGGTTCGACCACACCGGGGGCTCGCAAGTGTGCCCCCCTCTTTTTATTTTTTATTTTCCTTCTTTTATGTACACAGGACTCTGTTAACCAGAAGCCCTGTCCGGCGGCGAACCTGCCGAACTCATGATGCAACAGTCAGGGACTAAAGAAGGCTGCGACGAACACTCAGGTGGTCTCAATTACGAGCATTAAATTCGATTATATACACCAAGTCCGCAGCTCACCCCTGGATGGGGACATGTTTACTTAGTCCAAATCCCTTGCTTACCGCACTATTTGTATCAGTCCACTCTCCTAGCAGACTTTCTTTCATAAATAATGCAGCACCTTTTTGATTGCAATTGCACTACCTTATATATATATATGCTCATTATATGACATCTTGCGCCCGTATATTTTGGTACGGCCTAATACGCCAGGGGCTTGTGTTCCCCACTCTATGGTGTGATAAGTCCGAACACTTTCATAAGTGCGGCACCCCGAACTTATAGCATTATATGAATCGGCTCCGAATCATGTCTTGGGTCAATAGTTGGGTTTGCCCGGCTCCCACGTTTTGGTGCCTTACTTTCTGTTCTGTCGGCTAAGGTGGCACTGGGAGAACCACTGCGATTGCGCCCCGGTTGAGCCGGGCGAGCGCCTCAGTGGAGAAAGCTAAAACTGACCGGCATGATAAGGCGAGAGACTGGTCGCTGGTCGAGAGGTTTTTTCGGGTCCTTAAAGACTCACGCCGCTTCGAGCAAAGTTCCGGACAATGTCCGACGAAGGCGTGGATAGCGCCCCGGATTCGGTCTTCCGAATACCAGGGGCTTCGCCGAAATTTAAAATTATAGAATTCTATGGCTAAGTGAGAGTGTTCAAGCATTATAAGTCTGGTTGCCTTGTTCGTTGTGTTGAGCGCCTCCCTCGATGGACCCAACAATAGGAACAAGAGTGCTCAAGTTTATCCCGAACACCCCAGCACTCCTGGCTTGGGGGCTGAAGCCAACGACTTGCCATCTCTCAGATTTTATAAACGGCCGCACAGAAGGTAATATTTTAAATTAAAAAAGCGTTGCTCAAAGCGCACATGAACAAAGTTTCAGCGCACAGGATAATACATAGCAAATTCACTCAAAGATTACATTTCTGGGGCACTCATCCGCAATATCGCGGGCTCCCTTCAGGACAGTTTTATAATACATTTCGGGCGTGCGATACTCCTTGCCCGGTGGCGGTGGGTCCGTGAGAAGCTTCTCCGCATCCAACCTGCCCCAATGCACCTTTGTGCGGGCGAGGGCCCGGCGAGCGCCTTCAATACAGGCGGAGCGCTTGATGACATCCACCCAGGGGCATGGATCCACCAGCCGCTGCACGAGGCCAAAGTAGCTCCCAGGCATGACATGTTCAGGCCACAGCCGGACTATAAGGCCCTTCATGGCCTCCTCAGCTACCTTGTGGAGTTTGACCAGCTGCTTTAGCTGGTCGCTTGGGGGCACCGGATGGCCGGCCTCAGCGTACTGAGACCAGAAGACCTTCTCCGTCGAGCTCCCCTCCTCGCCACGATAGAATGTGGCGGCATCAGACGCACTACGCGGCAGATCTGCAAACGCCCCTGGAGAGCTCCGAATGCGGGTAAGTGTCAGGTATTTTACATTAACATGCTTGCTTTGCATGAAAAATGCCTTACCCGCCGCTATTTTCTTTACATCTTCAACCTCCTGAAGGGCCTTATGGGCCTCGGCCTTGGCGGACTTGGCACTTTCGAGAGCCGAGGCAAGCTCGGACTCTCGAGTCTTGGAGTCACGCTCCAAACTCTCATGTTTCTCCATGAGAGCCTGGAGCTCTTGCCGTACTTCCGCCACCCGGGCCTCCTGCTTCTCTCGCTCTTTCCGCTCCGCGGCCGCACTGCGTTCGGCCGTGGACACAGCCTCCTTCAGGGCTGCCACCTCGTTCGTGGCCCCTGCAATACCCATATTATCCTTGTTAATTTTATTGCAACCAAAATCCTTTTCTGTAAGGTAACCATTCAAAGTGGTGTGACTCACCTTCTTTGTCCTCGAGCTGCTTCTTGGCATGGCCAAGCTCTTGCTCGGACCGCTCGAGATCCTTTTTCAACACGTCGACCTCCGCCGATAGTGCGGCAGAGGTCAGCAGCGCAGCCTGCAAACCCATATTGACATATGTTAAGCAACCCTGCGCATATCTTGTTAGATCCTCAGTCCGGCTTTTCTTTCCGAACACCGAACTGAGCATCAGGGGCTACTGTCTATGCGGTATTACATTACATAATTTTAACTTCTTACCTCAAAGCCTGTTAGAAGGCTGCTGCAGGCTTCGGTCAGCCCGCTTTTGGCAAGCTGGACCTTTTGAATCACCGCACTCATGATAGTGTGGTGTTCTTCCTCGATGGAAGCGCCTTTAAGCGCCTCCAACAAGTTATCCGGCGCCTCCGGTTGGGCGGAGGTCGCCGGTGTCACGGTCCTGCCCTTCTTTCGAAGGGGCCGCCTGCCGGACGCTGGAACCACTGCGGGTTCCGATGTAGAGTCCGACACAAAGTCCGGGAGGCAACCTGACGGCGCCTCCGGAGCCTCCTCCTGATGGGTCCCTCTCCGGGATCCCACCTCGGCGTCCTCGCCGGCGCGGGGGGTAGTGGCCGTCGGAAGTGAATCCACATCCGACGGGGCCAAGGACCCGCTTGATGAAGCGGGAAGATCATCATCAGCCGGACTACGGACAGAATGCGGCATTAGAAGGACACTACGCGACATAAAAGATATTGCATATCAAGGATCCGGATACTTACGATCTCGCCGGACGCCTGGCCCTTGGAGGCCACTCATCCTTGCCAACGGTGGTATTGGCGAAACTATCCGGGGGGATAGTTCTCCCCCTCTTGGACCCTTCGGCCTCCCCTATTGGGGAAGCCTTCCTCTTCTTCTCTCCCTCCTCCGGGAGAGAGTACTCCTCCTCCTCCTCGTCTTTGGGGGAGGAGTACGCCTCGTCGTCAGACGCCTGATTGCGGGGACTCTTTCGGGTCCCCGTGGCCACCTTCTTGGCCTTCTTCTCCGGCACCACATGCGGTGCCGGAACCAGCAGCCCTGCTAAACGGGCGTCCACTGGGTCTTCTGGCATGGGAGCCGGGCTGATAAGCTGCTTGGCCTTCTCCATCCATTCCTGTCAAAGGAAAGGAAAGAATGAAACCCTCTTATAATCAATTCGATTACTACAAAGTGTCCCGTAATGGGGTTGAATCACTTACCTCGTCAGTTGGATGCTACGAGCTGAATCCGCGATCTTCCGTCGCGGATGCGGGGGCTTCGGCGCCCTTAAACAGCACCCTCCAGGCGCCTTCGTATGTCGTATCGAAGAGCCCGCTCAGTGCCTGGTGCTGTTCCGGATTGAACTCCCACAGATTGAATGCCCGTTCTTGGCATGGGAGAATCCGGCGGATGAGCATGACTTGGACCACGTCGACGAGCCTAAGCTTATTGCTCACTAGCTTCTGGATGCAGGCTCGGAGTCCCGTCACCTCCTTTGGATCGCCCCACAGCAAGCCCTTCTCTTTCCAGGAGGTGAGCTGTGTGGGGACGCCAGATCTAAACTCGGGGGCCGCCGCCCATGTGGGCTTGCGCGGCTCGGTGATGTAGAACCACCCCGATTGCCACCCCTTGACGGAGTCCACGAAGGCCCCTTCGAGCCAAAGGACGTTGGGTAATTTACCCAACATGGCGCCTCCACATTCCGCTTGCGTGCCCTTCACAACCTTTGGCTTGACGTTGAAGGTCTTGAGCCACAGGCCGAAGTGGGGCCGGATGCAGAGGAAGGCCTCGCACACGACGATGAACGCTGAGATGTTGAGGATGAAGTTCGGCACCAGATCGTGGAAATCCAGGCCGTAATAGAACATGAGCCCCCGGACGAATGGATGGAGCAGAAAGCCCAGTCCGCGGAGGAAGTGGGGAAGGAAGACGACCCTCTCGTGAGGCCCAGGGGTAGGGACGAGCTGCCCCTCGTCGGGCAGCCGATGCGCGATATCGCCGGAAAGATATCCTGCTTTGCGCAGTTTGGTGATGTGCACCTCCTTAACGGTGGAGGCCAACCATTTGCCTCCCGCTCCGGACATATTCGGAGAAGGTTAGGGCAAGATGCACGAGCTTGGGCGTTGGAGCTCGAGTACGCGGAGATGGATAAGCAAAGGAGGAAGAAGGCGTAGGTGAGAAGGTAAATCCTTATCCCTTATATATAGGTGGACGAAAACTATGCGTCCCGCTGGGCTGATAAAAATCGCTTCTCTCCCAAGCGCCACCATCAATGGCGCGGTTGGGTTACCCACGTCCGTATTGATGAGAATCCCGGAATAAGGGGAACACGATCTCTGCTTCGACAAGACGTGCCAAGGAAACCGCTTCGCTAGACGTGCTGAGGTGGTATAGTAAAAAAATGATTCAAACAAAGGCTTGGTAGCGGTGTGATGTCACGCCGCATAATATGTCAGCAGATTGGACTGGTGTATATTTTATTCTCTCTACGGTGGAATGTGGAATTTATTTTGCAGAGCCGGACACTATCCTGGTGTTCATGATCTTCTCTGGATTATTCAAGGGAGGAACCCGCCTTGCAATGCCGAACATTATGCGCTGGACTTATCGTCATTGAAGCCTGGTTCAGGGGCTACTGAGGGAGTCCTGGACTAGGGGGTGTCCGGACAGCCGGACTATCATCGTCCGTCGGACTCCAAGACTACGAAGATACAAGATTGAAGACTCCGTCCCGTGTCCGGATGGGACTTTCCTTGGCGTGGAAGGCAAGCTTGGCGATACGGATATGTAGATCTCCTACCATTGTAACCGACTCTGTGTAACCCTAGCCTCCTCCGGTGTCTATATAAACCGGAGGGCATTAGTCTGTAGGACACGACATACATTACAACAATCATACCATAGGCTAGCTTCTAGGGTTTAGCCTCCTTGATCTCGTGGTAGATCCACTCTTGTACTACCCATATCATCAATATTAATCAAGCAGGACATAGGGTTTTACCTCCATTGAGAGGGCTCGAACCTGGGTAAAAACATCGTGTCCCTCGTCTCCTGTTACCATCCGCCTAGACGCACAGTTCGGGACCCCCTACCCGAGATCCGCCGGTTTTGACACCGACACCTGCGTTTATAGAATCCTCCAATTCTAAGGAGCCCTTACAGATTTACTTCATTTTTAGATAGGCGTCAAAGAAAACTCTGTGTGTTATGTCCTGCTCCTGCCATGCCGTCATCCACCCCACCAGACGTGCACCATCGACAGAAGTGTTCACTGCAGCAAAGATCCCCCCTGCAGACTTTCTTTCGCCACCTCATATCATCTTCCCCGTTGTCGGCAGCCACGCCAACTGCATTACCATCATCGACTAAGCAGATGAACCTGAGGACTACACAGTTCCAGAAGAGAGGTCGCAGTCTTTCATGTTTGCTTACGTTATACATCGGTTATTATTACCTACTACTTTATCATTCAATCTTGAGTTTTCAATTGCCCATGGGTCTCATTTCGAGCCAGCAACGAAAAGTATCTGTCTACTATCTGGTTCATCTGGGGTCTTCTATGTGGTTCATGTTGGGTGGGCAACAAACAATAGATGATCCATTGTCTATCTTTTTAAACTTAAGCTATAATCTACCTGCTATCATTAGTTTTGGATCCATCCACTCGTTTGCTACCATCAGTCTTGATTTTTGCATGCACCCCTTAGGCCTTACAAAATGTAACTATTTTTTTATTATGCATGTCAGATATTGTACACAATCATACTGAACATGTAGAGAAAAAGAGCAGACTATTGCGTGCGAATATAATGTCATGCAGACGCCGCTCCATGGTGGGCGAAGTGCCCCCCCCCCCCTCCTGCATTTCCAGATTGTATTCCAGAGGAAGATAACTGTTCAGATGGAGATTTAGAAGGAGCCGACCATGCCTGTTTACCACCTGAGGTGTTTGCTCTAACCTGGCATGCTGATGTTGGTCATATCATGCATATGGCGCCTTGCATTGCTTACATTATACATCTTATATGTCATCAGCTTAGTTTAGATTTGCTTTGTGTGAATGCCACCTGTTTGGTTTCTATATCATACTCCCACCATTCCTAAATATTTGTCTTTTTAGAGATTTCAACAAGTGACTACATATGGAACAAAACGAGTGAATCTACACTCTAAAATATGTCTATATACATCCGTATGTGGTAGTCCATTTGAAATCTCTAAAAAGACAAATATTTAGGAACGGAGGGAGTATATGGGAATTATGCAATGCCATCTTCTTTAGCCAGGCATCATATACGTGAATCATGCAATGCCATCCTGTTTAGCCAGTCATCGTATATGTGAATTGTATCGTGCCATATTTTTTCCGTAATTTATTCCATTTGTCAACAATGTTTATACATTCATCTACTCTTCCTGTGCATCATCCATTTGAGTCGGTCATGGGAAAATCTGGAGTGGCAACAAGGTCTTCTGAGCAGTCAGTGCTACCTGTCGATGCAGATTTCTTGCTGGTTACATATAGCTCCTCAGAGGAGGATACAGAGAGAGATGACCAGTCGTATCCCCCCCCCCCCCCCGAGGTGCATGCTCTAACTTGGCTGGGTTATATTGCTCATATCATGCATATGGTGTCTTGCATTGCCATGCCATCTGCTTAGATTAGACATGCTTTGTGTGAATGCCTCCTGTTTACTTTCTATATTAGATATGTGAATTATGCAATGCCATGTTTTTTAGCCAGTTATCATATATGTGAATTATGCACCGCCATGGAGCCAAGCATCATATATGTGAATTATCTCATGCCATCTTTTTTTCATTACGTATTCCATTTGTCGACAATCTGTGTATATTGAACTACTCTTCATGTGTATCAACCATTTGAGCCGGTTATGGAAAAATCTGGAGTGAAAACAAGGTCTTCAGAGCAGGCAATGGTACCTGTTGAAGCATATATGTCAATGGTTACAGGGAGCTCCTCAGAGGAGGATTCAGAGACAGATGACCAGTCCTATATCCCACCTGAGGTGTATGCTCTAAGTGGCAATGTTTATATTTCTCATATGATGCATATGGTGTCTTGCATTGCTTAGTTTAGACATCATATGCACAATATTGAATTCTAGCTGCTTAGTTTAGAGATCATACATGCGAGTGCCAGCTGCTTAGTATATGAATCAATTATGTCAATTATATCATGCCATCCTGTATACTTAGACAACATGTATGCGAATTATTTCATCCCAACCTATTTTAGGAAGACATCATATAGTTTTGTCATGTCATCCTGTTTAGGTACTCATCATATGTCAAATTATGCCATTATATCCTATTAAGTTATCCATCATATATCTTAAACTGTGTCATGCTATCCTGTTTAGTTAGGCATCATATATGTGAAATTGTGTCATGCTGTCCTGTTTGGTTAGACAACATATATGTGAATTACCACATCTGTCTATCATACAATGTATGTACGTTCAATTTATTTTCTTGTTTATCAGCCATTTGAATTGGAGGGGGTGATGGCAGTATCTAAGGGAGCAAAAACCCATTCTTCACAAAAGACAGTGCTACCCGTCGATGCAGATAGAACCATGGTTGTACTGGCCCACAAACTAGCCCCACCACACATAATCGAGACTCTTCCAGATTGCACACTTACACCGTTGGGCAGAGAACCAGCTACAACCCATCTAACCGCAACCCCAGCGGATAGTAACCCACTTATAGTTGACAAAGCACCATGTCCACCACAGAGTACCCCCACACGAGAAGTTTGTAAAGCTACTACAATGCCCAAAGCACGAAGACCACCACAGCAAACCCAAACTCCACGTTTAAAGCAGAAGAGCAATTGTTCTCGGGTCAGATTCCGTAGCTATGGTCCATACTCCTTTGTTGTTGCATCACTATATTTACTCATACCAACTACTTTCGAATTTGAAGGATCCAATTGAAACTCCAATGGCGCAACAGGTATGTTTTAAACCTATTTCTTTAACTGGATTGTTGTTCTAACTTCTTGCTCTATGTTGATTTCAGTTTAAGTTGTATAAACAGTTATGTTCTCATGTGATGCACATTACAAGTGCTGCCAATGCTGTGTAGTTTATCACACTTATATTCTGTCTATGCTGCTCTGTCTTAAAAATATATGAGTTGAACTGTGTCTCTATCTTGAGTAGGGAACACAAACTAGAATGATATGGACAATACAGTGACCATAGTACATAGATATATGTTTGTTTCATGCTGTTATCCAGTCCACCTTACTACTGAACCGGTTTACCAAAAAGAGTTTCATATACTACAAGCTAAACCTGTGATGTGTCTGCTTGTTTCTCTTGTAGTATGCAAACAAAATATTGGAGAAGAGCACCCCACTATGCAATGGTAGAGAAAGTAATGCAGATAAGGTTCAAGATAGTGAGACAACCCTATTGGTCTCCAAGAAAGGTGATAAAAACGATCTTGTAGAAAGTGAGAAAACCCCACAGTCCTGCGTTGATGTAATGTTCGAGTTACTGGCCAGTACCGCTGGCACAAGCTCTTCAAACTTGCTGCCTGAATCACTTCGGCTTCTTCAGTCTCAGCTACAAGCTGAAAGGCACCAGTCAGCTGTGCGGCAAGAAGCCGAAGGACTGAGGAAGTCCCTGCAGAATTCAGATGCGTACTTTCTTGTGCAACAGCAAGCGCTGGAGGATTTAAGCGCCAAACAAGAGAAAGTTAATAAGCTTGCTAAGCATCTTGCCAGCATTATGGGTACCCAGGATATTGTTTCTTGAACACTTCTGAAGTGGTTTCAGTTCTGGACTTTGATGCCCAGTGGATGTAATATGTGTAATAGCCGTGATAGCCTAGCATAAGTTGCTTGCTTATTTATTTCCTTGTTGTCTTGTTTATTTGTTTGCTTGTAGTCAGTGCAGTTCTTTTTCCGCGGTTTGCTAGTGGTTGCAATAACCTATTTTTTTAAAACTAGGCCACAATAACCATGGGCTAATATTTACTGTAGTGACACTGGGCGTCCTACGGGCCGTAGAAACAGTGGGCCTTCTACGGGCCATAGAAACTATAGGCCTTCTACGGGCCATAGAAACAATGGGCCTTCTATGGGCCGTAGAAACAATGGGCCTTCTACGGGTCATATCATCAATGGGCCTTATACGGGCCGTATGATCGATTGGCCAAACATGGGCCATTAACAGGCCGCATTATGGCCGTAAACGGGCTAGAGTTGGAATCATCCGTTCATTGGCCGACCATAACAGGCCATCATTAATAGGTCGTATTTGATGATGCTATGAAAACGGCCCAACATATTAACGGGCCGACTGTAACCACAGGCTGAATTTGGCCCACAAGCAGAAAATGACAGTAACGGGCCGTAAGTAAACGAATGCTGGAAATGAGCCCAAGAATAAATGGGCTCTAAGAAGGCCAAAAGATAACATGGGCTGGAAACGGCCCAACAGAATAATGGGCCGTTAATGGGTATAAAGTGATACACTATTCATTACGGGCCAGTTTCACCACGGGCCGTTAATGGGTGTAAAGTGATACACTGTTCATTACGGGCCAATTTCACCACGGGTCGTTAAAAGGCTAAGAGTTACATAGGGCCTCATATGGGCCAATTTCACCACGGGTCGTTAAAAGGCCAAGAGTTACATAGGGCCTCATATGGGCCGAAAGATGTCATGGGCCATACATGGGCCAGAAGTGAAAACGGGCTGGAATCATATTGGATGGCCCAGATGATGCTACTGAGCCTAATTCGGATAGGGCGTAACGGGCCTTGGGTTAGCGGGCTGTAAATGGGCTATATGCGAACAGGCCGTTAACAAGCTTTCCATGGGCCGGCCCGCCACCTTTTGACCAAGTCAAATGGGCCAGCCTTTTCACAGGAATGGGCCTCTGTTGGGCCGTGCCACGTGTCGACGTATCATAGGCGCCTTCTGTCCAATGAGTGGATGACATATGTCCCAACGATGAGCCGACACATGTTTCCTCCAGCTAATGATGATTTTACACGTGGAAATCCCCATTGGTCGGGGTTGTTAACAGGTTATCGGATCCAAGACCCGACCCGATAGCTTAACGGTATTCCGTTACGGTGGATGCCACGTGTCGTTCACCCTTGACAAAAGTACTTCTGTGATGCGAGATTTATCGTCATGGAAGTGGACACTTCCGTGATGATAATTTTGGTAATGTCATGGAACACTTCTACGACAGCACAGGTATGACTATCTTGATTTTGTCATAAAATCATCATGGATGTACATGCATGACAAAAAACGCGACCTACTGTGACAAACACGTATCATCACGGAAGTGTATTTTTTTTGTAGTCATCCCATACAATAACGTATATCACATCATGTCTTGACCATATCACATCACAACATACCCTGCAAAAACAAGTTAGACATCCTCTACTTTGTTGTTGCAAGTTTTACGTGGCTGCTACGGGCTTCTAGCAAGAACCGTTCTTACCTACGGCAAAAAATACACAATGGTGATTTGTCAAGTTTGTTGTTTTAACCTTCTTCAAAGATCGGCCGCAGTCAAATTCGATTCAACTAAAGTAGGAGAAATAGACACCCGCTAGCCAACTTTATGCAAAACTAGTTGCATGTCTGTCGGTGGAACCGGTCTCATGTACGTGGACATGTAAGGTTGGTCCGGGCCACTTCATCTCACAATACCGCCGAATCAAAATAAGACGTTGGTGGTAAGTAGTATGACTATCACTGCCCACAACTCTTTGTGTTCTACTCGTGCATATCTTCTATGCATAGACCTGGCTCGAATGCCACTGTTGGGAAACGTTGCATGGAAAACAAAAAAATTCTATGCACATGCAAGATCAATCCATGCAGATTCATAGCTACGAGAGGGGAGAGCATCTTCATACCCTTCAAGATCGCTAAGCGGAAGCATTTATCAATGCGGTTGATGTAGTCGTACACCTTCATGATCTGTCCCAATCAAGTGCCAAATGTACAACCCCTCCGCATTCAGCACACATATAGATCGATGACGTCCATGCCTTCTTGATCCAACAAGAGAGATGAAGTAGTAGATGAGTTCCGGCAACACTACGGCGTGGTAACGGTGGTAGTGAAGAACAATCTCTGCAGGGTAGGGTTGCCGGCACACGTCTTGGTGAATCTTGATGTGTCTTTGGTGCTCCCTGCCCCTCTATTTATATGTTGAGCCCTCGGGTCGAAACTTGGAGTAAAAGCCTCCTCGAAGTCGGTTTTGCCCCAAAGGCAAGAGTCCTTCTCGGACTCCAGGGCCAGACGCCAGGGTTCCCGGCGTCTGAACCCAGATGGCAGGGTCCCTCGTGTCTAGCCTCTGGTCTCCGCAAAACTCTCTTTTGCACTTTCCAAAAGCCTCGTGGGCTTAATCCTTTGGCCCAAATAAAGTGTTCTCGTACCCAAACATTTCGGGAAACATCCGGAAACCCTTCCGGTGAATTCCGAAACTTTTCTGAAGATCAAACACTATTATCCCATATATCAATCTTTACCTCCGGACCATTCCGGAGCTCCTCGTCATGCCCGTGATCTCATTCGGGGCTCCGAACAACATTTGGTCACCAACATACATAACTCATATAATACTATATCGTCAACAAACGTTAAGCGTGCGGACCCTACGGGTTCGAGAATGATGTAGACATGACCGAGACTCTTCTTCGGTCAATAACCAATAGCGAGACATGGATGCCCATATTGGTTCCTACATATTCCACGAAGATCTTTATCGGTCGAACCTTTATGAAAACATACGAATTCCTTTTGTCTATCGCTATGTTACTTGCCCGAGATTCGATCATCGGTATCTTCATACCTATTTCAATCTCGTTACCCGCAAGTCCCTTTACTCGTTTTGTAATACATCATCTTGCAACCAACTCCTTAGTCACTTTGCTTGCAAGTCTTCTTATGATGTTTAAAGGATCGAGAAGAGGTGTCTAGAGGGGGTGATTAGACCCTCAACAAGCAAAAGTAGCAGTTTTTATGTTCTTCAAGTTGTGGTGGAGTTTTAGCACAAGTTTGAGCATTCACAATACATTTCAAGCAAGCATGGCAAGAGTATACGCAGCGGAAAGAGTAGAGCATGCTAGTTTGCGAGAAAGTAAGGGGATGGGGTTCGAGTGTGCAAACACAATGATGACACAGAGATTTTTGGTGTGGTTCTGATAGGTGGTGCTATCATACATCCACGTTGATGGAGACTTCAACCCACGATGGGTAATGGTTGCGCGAGTCTATGGAGGGCTCCACCCATGAAGGGTCCACAAAGAAGCAACAGTGTCTATCCCACCATGGCCATCGCCCACGAAGGACTCGCCTCACTCGGGTATATCTTCATGAAGTAGGTGATCTCCTTGCCCTTACAAACTCCTTGGTTCAACTCCACAATCTTGTTGGAGGATCCCAAGTGACACCTAACCAATCTAGGATACACCACTCTCCAAAAGGTAATATATGGTGTGTTGATGATGAACTCCTTACTCTTGTTCTTCAAATGATAGTCTCCCCAACACTCTGCTCTCTCTCACAGATTTGGCTATGGTGGAGAGAAGATTTGAGTGGGAAGCAACTTGGCAAGGCTAGAGATCAAGATTCTTGAGGTTGTATTGGAATGTCTTGGTCTCAACACATGAGTAGGTAAAAATCACCCAGGGAGCACTTGTTCTTTCAATCTCCCCCTTTTTGGTAATTGATGACAACATACATCAAAGCTTTAGATAAACATATGAAGAGTAACAAGTAAAGCTTTGGAAGGACATGTAACATGCATAGGCTCCCCCTACATATATGCAATCATGTAAAGATGGAATATGAGAACATGTGAATGCATAAGCATGACAGAGCAAGCAATGAGTTACATGTATCTTGGCTATATGCATCCGAGAAAATGATGTGTATAGAATGGGTGTACCTACATGTTCATGAATCCTACTTGCAAACAATATGTGCAGTAGCAAGAGATCTTTATGCACATGAGCGTGATGCATATACTTACCTTGTGGTCTTGAACTGGCTTTGTAAGAGAATAGCTTGAGAAAACAAGGTTAGATAACACAAGAACACTCTAAGTAAAGCATGTTCAGGAAACCACAAGAGTACCAAGACTGGGATGACATGTAATGAGTGAGTACTTAGTACTACATTTGGATATAGACATGTCCACAAAGATTAAAGGTATGCAATGAATTCCAAAGATTTTCTTCCCTTAGATAGGAACTCTTTCTCCCCCTGAATCTAATATTGGATAATGGGAGCTCGAGAAGGTAGGGTAAGAGAAAATAGAGCAAGAAAAATCAGAGCAAGAAACACTAAAGCAAGAAATGGTACAATCAACTATATATTAACATGTCTTTCCCCTCTTAAAGACATGTGACTTCTCTCCTCTATTGTTAACAAGCATCTGGAGAAGCTAATATGTGCTTTCTCTCCCATGTGATAAGCTTTGATGTGCTCACCCCCCCCCCCCATTTACATCAATTTCCAAGAAGGGAACTTCTAGAGTATGAGTCAAATAGGTTTGGTCCTTGAGGCGCATTACAAAGCAGCATGTAGTTTATGATGCAGGTAGAGGATAAGAATCATTGAGTGGAGCTAGAGAAAAAAAATGAAATATGCAATGGCAAAAATGTTTTCTCGGCAGTGAAATTGGTAACGCCTCTCTATTTTCATCGGTGACACTGAGTTGGCAGTGTCATGGATATGGCATATCGGTTAGACCAGGTTAGTCCCTGTCGGCTGTACCGATGAAATATCTACAAGTAATCACTCTAGTTCGGTCTAGCCAATAGGCATGAATCGGTGAGACCTAGTTCAATGTAGAGGAAAAATCTAGTCAACTCAGCTCACTTGGCAATTGAAATATCACAAGGATTTGCATGGCATTAGACAAGGAAATACATAAAAGAAAAAAGATCCAGATGAAGTTTTTTTGAAAGGGGAAACAAATCCTTACCAATTAAAAGGGGAAACAAGGTAGCAAGAAATATATGCAAAAACACCAAGCAAATAAACACTTAGAGAACTTCATCTAGGAGGGGTCGGCGACAAAGTCACCTATGTTAGAGTATATTGACTTAGGAGTCAAGTGAGGTCACTTGATCATAGGTCATACTCATTGTTTAAGCTCAAAATGGGGTTACCACTTTTCGTTTAAGCATTTTGATGTATTCACATCTCGTTGAGTTGTTTTGACTCATGACTTGGGTCAAAGCTTCTCTAAGATGGAATAACATACCTTGGGTTGTGTTGATCTTGGTCATGTAGTTGAACTTGTGTTGGATGCTCAAGGTTGATGTAGTCCTTCAAGAGTTGAGAGTACCACTTGTAGTTTGAGTTCATCTTCCTACATGGGTTAGTCTTGCAAGGAAGAGCACTTGTATATCCAAAATGACAATCATGAAACTAGATACAAAATGAAATTTGATATATAGAAATTGTCAAAGGATAGTGAGCTCATGCTTCCTTGTATTCCACAACCATATAGTAGAAACTTGGTGATGTAGAGATTGCTTAATATGTGAGTGACTTGCAATCTCATGGATTTGGGCTCATCCAAGTACCTACAAGGGTTAGATAACATGCAAGGGTACAAGTATAGATCCAAGACATATGATCATCATCTTAGGTGAAACATCCAGGATTAGTCATAGAAAGTCTCATGCCTTGCATGCATCTAGATGGAGTTCCTACTCCAAGTTTGAGGCATCAATGATGTTCAATTCACCTCTTAAACAGCAAAACACTTTCTCATCAAGCGGTTTGGTGAATATATCCGCTAATTGCTTATCGGTACGAACATGCTTAAGATTGATGTCTCCTTTAGCAACATGATCCCGAATGAAATGATGATGAACTTCAATATGCTTAGTCCGAGAATGTTGCACGTGATTGTGAGCAATCTTAATGACCGAGACTCTTCTCCGATCAATAACCAATAGCAGGACATGGATGCCCATATTGGTTCCAACATATTACACGAAGATCTTTATCGGTCGAACCTTTATGACAACATACGTATTCCTTTTGTTTGTCGGTATGTTACTTGCCCGAGATTCGATCGTCGGTATCTTCATACCTATTTCAATCTCGTTACCCGCAAGTCCCTTTACTCGTTCTGTAATACATCATCTTGCAACTAAGTCCTTAGTCACTTTGCTTGCAAGGCTTCTTATGATGTTTAAAGGATCGAGAAGAGGTGTCTAGAGGGGGGTGATTAGACCCTCAACAAGCAAAAGTAGCAGTTTTTAAGTTCTTCAAGTTGTGGTGGAGTTTTAGCACAAGTTTGAGCATTCACAATACATTTCAAGCAACCATGGCAAGAGTATAAGAAGCGGAAAGAGTAGAGCATGCTAGTTTGTGAGAAAGTAAGGGGATGGGGTTGGAGTGTGCAAACACAATGATGACACAGAGATTTTTGGTGTGGTTCCGATAGGTGGTGCTATCCTATATTCACGTTGATGGAGACTTCAACCCACGAAGGGCAATGGTTGCACGAGTCCACGGAGGGCTCCACCCATGAAGGGTCCATGAAGAAACAACCTTGTCTATCCCACCATGGCCATCGCCCATGAAGGACTTGCCTCACTCGGGTAGATCTTCATGAAGTAGGCGATCTACTTGCCCTTACAAACTCCTTGGTTCAACTCCACAATCTTGTCGGAGGCTCCCAAGTGACACCTAACCAATATAGGAGACAACACTCTCCAAAAGGTAATAGATGGTGTTTTGATGATGAACTCTTTGCTCTTGTGCTTCAAATGATAGTCTCCCCAACACTCAGCTCTCTCACACAGATTTGGCTATGGTGGAGTGAAGATTTGAGTGGAAAGCAACTTGGGAAGGCTAGAGATCAAGATTCTTGTGGTTGGATTGGACTGTCTTGGTCTCAACACATGAGTAAATGGTTCTCTCTCAAAAAATGAGTAGTGGAAGTGTAGGCACATTTTGATGGCTCTCTCAAATGGAGATGGGGGTGGAGGGGTATATATAGCCTCCACACAAAATCCAACCGTTGCACAAATTTGACCCAACTTGGTCAGACCGAATAGAAGAACTCGGTGAGACTGATTCAGTTCAAAATGTGAATGTTAGGAATCTCGATGGAACCGACATGGTCAACTCGGTGGGACCGATGTGCTAACGCTAGGGCAAAACCTCATGTGGGTGAGACCGGTTGCATGAACTCGGTGAGACCGATTTCAGCAATGAGCAAACAGAGAGTTGGTCAGGCAAACTCGATGGGACTGATCGCTCATTTTGGTGACACCGAAATGTTACGAAGGGAAATAGAGAGTTTGCAAAGTGAACTCGATGGGACCATCGCTCATTTCGGTGAGACCGAAACGTTACGAAGGTAAACAGAGAGTTTGCAATGCCATCTCGGTGAGACCGAGATCCGTATCGGTGTGTCCGAATTGTCTAGGGTTTCTTGCAGTGGCTATGTCAACAGAACTCGATGGTGTCGGATAGATCAAATCGGTGGGGCCGAGTTTGACTTTAGGTTTTGGACATATGTGGAAAGGAGAAAGTGGCTAAGGGTTTTGGAGCAATATCACTAAGCACTTAACCAACACCTCATCCCCTTTTAATAGTATTGACTTTTCTATGGACTCAAAGTGATTTTTGATCACTGAAATGAAAATTGAGAGTCTTGAGCCTTTTCCAATCTTTGTCCTTAGAATTTTGTAGGGGTTCCATATTCTCTTGTCCTTTTCACGCCATTGTTGAACTCATCTGAAATGTACTCGATAAAAGTATTAGTCCAGCAAGAGATATGTTGTCATTATTTACCAATACCACCCAGGGAGCACTTGTGCTTTCAATCTCCCCCTTTTTGGTAATTGATGACAACATACATCAAAGCTTTAGATAAAGATATGAAAAGTAGCAAGTAAAGCTTTGGAAGGACATGTAACATGCATAGGCTCCCCCTACATATATGCAATCATGTAAAGATGGAATATGAGAACATGTGAATGCATAAGCATGACAGAGGAAGCAATGAGTTACATGTATCTTGGCTATATGCATAATAGCAAATGATGTGTATAGAATGGGTGTACCTACATATTCATGAATCCTTCTTGCTAACAATATGTGCAGCAGCAAGAGATCATTATGCACATGAGTGTGATGCATATACTTACCTTGTGGTCTTGAGCTGGCTTTGGAAGAGAAGAGCTTGAGAAAACAATGTTAGATAACACAGAACACTCTAAGTAAAGCAAGTTCAGGAAACCACAAGAGTACCAAGACTGGGATGACATGTAATGAGTGAGTGCTTAGTACTCCATTTGGATAGACATGTCCAAAAAGATTAAAGATATGCAATGAATTCCAAAGATTTTCTTCCTTAGATATGAACTCTTACTCCCACTAAATTTGATATTGGATAATGGGAGAAGGTACGGTAAGAGAAAATCAGAGCAAGAAACATTAAAGCAAGAAATGGTACAGTCAACTATATATTAACATGTCTTTCCCCTCTTAAAGACATGTGACTTCTCTCCTCTATTGTTAACAAGCATCTGGAGAAGCTAAGATGTGATTTCTCTCCGTGTCATAAGCTTTGATGTGCTCTTTCTCCCCCTTTGACATCAATTTCCAAGAAGGGGACTTATGGAGTATGAGTCAAACAGGTTTGGTCCTTGAGATGCATTACAATGCGGCATGTAGTTTATGATGCAGGTAGAGGATAAGAATCATTGAGTGGAGCTGGAGAAAAAAGAAATATGCAATGGCAAAAATGTTTTCTCGGCAGTGAAATCGGTAACGCCGATCTGTTTTCATCGGTGACACTGAGTTGACGTGTTCCACTTGTGGATGCTTCCAAGTCAACTTGTGGTTCACCTTGTCGTGAAGTTGAGGCTTCCACTTGAATGGACAAGGTACTTTCCTTCACCTCCGTTGGGCGAATCTTGCCAATAGACAAGTCTTGAATTGCTTCCGAGGGATCTTTATCTCCTTCATGAAACTTAGGGGAAATTTTGAACGACGATGCTTATCAAGAATGTAACATTTTGAGCCAAATACTCGAAATTATCCAACTTGGGGTAAGTTACCGGTGAATCTCGTATGCCGTTGATACGTCTCCAACGTATCTATAATTTTTTATTGTTCCATGCTATTATCTTTACCTAATAATAAAGAGAATTGGGTTTCCGTCGTCCGTCGTCGAGCATGATTTTGCAAAAAAGTCCCTCGGTTTACATGAAATTAACCCGCAGTCCTTGTTTTAGTGAGTCTGTATATAACATTACATTTTGCAGAAAACCCCTTGTATTTATTTGAATTGCAACCGCCAGCCTCGTAGTCTTATCCATTTCTCTGGTGATGGCTATGGCGACGGCGACGACGACGGCACCCACGCCCGCGAGCTCCTCGAGCCGCCCCGCCGCCTGCAAGCCGCGCTGCCGCGGTTGCCTGCGCCGCCGCATGCTGCCCGCTACCCACCGCCAGACCCCGCCTCCCGCCGTCCGCGTCGCGCCCGCAACTGTGTGTCGTTGCTGCCTGTGCTCTGCCTCGCGGCCTCCTCGACTCCTCGAGCCGGAGCTTGCTTCCGCCGGTGGCCAGCAACAGCTCCACCAGCAGGTCCCGCGTCGCTCGCGCCCCTTCTTCCTCAGCCCTGCCCGAGCTCGCGCCCGACCGAGGCCAGCCAACCCCGCCGCCAGAGGCCACCGTCGCCACCGCAGATGAGCGCCGCCCCACTCCTTTCTCACCTCTCCCTCCGGTTCCCCCTGCTCATCTCCCTCCCTGGTTTCTTCTCTACAGGAGCGCCATGGTCGCTGATCCCATGCCCGAGGCCTCCTCATCGCCGTCGTTGTTTGCTTCGTCTCCCGCCGCTGCATGCCTGGACTCCACCGCTCGCACCTCCGCCCGTGCCCAATCTCTGCTAAACTCCTCGCCCTTGCTGTCGTTGCTCTGTTCGTCGAGAACGAGCGAGCGGGATGCCCGTTCCGCCTCCGTGTCCTTGTCAAACTCCTGCTCCCGTGTCCTTCTCAAACAAAGAAACCGTACCGACCAGGATTTGTAGTTCGATGCTATATATTGAATTGTTCTCTGCCGGAATCCAGAACCAGGCCAGCGCCACCAGCGAGCAGTGCACCGTTGAATTGTTCTCTGCCGGAATCGTGAATCAGGCCAGCGCCACCAGCGAGCATTGCACCGCCGCTTGGGGTATGATACAGATATAATTCTTCCCTTGCTTCTCCTGTTTCCTGCGGTATAATGTTGCAATTCAACTGCTACTATGTGTTCTTGCAATTGTCGTAGTTATGTTTCCTGTCGTATAATGTTGTCGTATTAATAGCTGCTCAATCTGTTTTTGATCATGCTGTGAACATTGGTGTGTTTATGTGCCCTTGCTAGAAGTCTTAGCAAAAGTGACGAAGTGATTGACTGATTATGAGCAGACTAATATCGACTGTACATGTATCAATACAAAAAAAACAGAAATTGAGAGCAGGGTTATGGATAGAGTTCTAGAGATTTAGGAGCTCCTCGCTCCACACCTACATTCAGAAACAACAGTTTTGATGAATCTGTCCTTCTACTTGTGTTGGACCTTTAGATGCTACATCAGATATTTAACAACTGCAGATTCAATGAGCAATCAAGCAAATCACGTTTCTCTTGTGAAAGATGTGAAATACTTGACCAGCTTGTTCCTTTGTTCCTTTGTTCCTTTGATCAAGTTTCTTATCTGGGTTTCATTGATTGAACTATTGGAGAAATTTGTATGCTATTTGCTGATGCCTGTGTTACTATGTTACTACCTCTGATCCCCAATTTGAGCAAAACTTCAATGCTTATTTTGGCCTGATTTGTATGCTATTTGCTGATGCCTGACTATGATTTTTGGTTGTCGCTCTATTACAGAGTAGTAATATATAATTGGTCTGTTTGTGTTGTTGTGTTACTACCTCTGATCCCTAATTTGACCGCGGATGCTGCTGCTACACCCGCACCACCAGCCCAAGGTCAATCTCCTTCACCTTGCTCTATAGCGCAACTCCCGCCGGACACCATGTTGGCTTACTTCTGCCCCTCTGGTTTGGAGAGTGTGCGCTCTCAGCTCTGCTGGGCCGGCCGTGCTCTCTTGCTGATTCTTACCTGTAGGTCCAACATGAAAGCCTACAAATCGACTCTTGCGATTTGTCTTCAAAATAGGATTTTTTTTACTATTACATACTCTACTGAAGTTACATGATGTGCAGTTTAGAAAGTTGATTACTGGGGGACTTTTACTACATGTCCAATTATGGTTTCATGATAAAAGGATCGTGCACCAAACGTTTGTTGAATTGCTGCTTCAAGAAAATGTATGGAGTTTTCATTGCGTGCTTCAAGTCATTAACCAGGTAAAATAAATCCTATAAGCTGTTCTTACCATACAATCTTTTGAACCAATTTTTGTAAACTTAGTACAATATGATTATTGTTTTTGTAGGCTTTCCTATAGATATATTTGAGCTATTAAAAATGTGATTATATCATTTGTTATCTGAAATCCAGACTCATTTATACATAATGGGACATAATGTCCAAAAAATAGTCACCAGGTACAAACATCACTCTTGACCTACATTGTACAACATTGCATAATTTTTTGTTTTTCTTGAGGTACCCCTCAGTATTTTTTTATCGCATACATAGATAGGACAAAGGTCACAAGAGAGTGCACCTTGCTGCATGTGCACTCACTTGATTAAGATATTCAAAGTGTGAGCTTTTGAAATTTCCAAAAATAAGTCAGATTGTCATTATTAACCCATGTGCACATGCAATGCTTTCTGACTCTCTGACAATTGTCTTTCAGAATAATTTGATGAACCACCATGTCGCCCTTCCGCTTGGTTCCATGGGAAAGCAATTTACAAAGCTCCAGTTGGTCAATACAGCCTTGATTCCATGTTTTCTACCACTGCTTAACTTTATTTGAAAAACTGTTGTTGTTATGTATGCAGGATAGAGTATAGAGTTGTATGCAGGATATAGTACTAGCGTTGGAATTTCAGGGCATCCAAAAAGAACTTAGTATGCTTCAACCCATGTTTTCTACCATTGCTTACCTTTATTTGAAAAACTGTTGTTGCTATGTATGCAAGATACAATACTAGAGTTGGAATATCAGGGCATCCAAAAATAATTTACTATGCTTCAGGTAAGAAAGTTAATTTGTTTGACTTTTGTAGGGACTAAATTACTAGCTTAATGCATGGAACTTATTGAGCTGCAGTCATGGCATGTGCTTACATAGAGACCTTCGTTTTGTGGATATACCTCTTCTTATAGGATAGGTTGTCTACGAATTATCCTGAGGTTCAATTTCCATAATAAAATGTGTGTTTTTATTTATCATGGTTTCTCTTCCTGCATGACCAAAATTTCCAGATGTTGTTTTATCATTTCCTTCCGACGCCATTAAATCTCAATCTTACCTATGTTGAAATGGTTCTAGCATGTGCGTGATGCATTGCTCCCCTTAGTTTTCGGAGGAACATGGTGCTATTCCTGGTGCTTTTGGTTATGAAAAAACTGACATTAGTCAGGAACTTTCTAAGGTGATCACCTTACTTCTCTGTTCTCATCGTACCATTTCTACACAGTTTCTGAGTTTAAAAATCCATGCAATACTCTAATTCTGAAGCTTTGGTTTATGTGAGATGTGGCTGAAAGAAGAAATGAGATAGCCAAGATTCTAATGGATTTCCCCCAATCGACAATGATATTTCATGACATGATGTGAAAAGTGGAGCCGCTTAAAGTACATGGCGAGCTCACCATGGCCGCCTTTCTTCCAACAGATTGGGAACCGCCGACCGCGACCCATGGTGTGTAGATGATACACCGGTGAGGCGTTCCAAGGACGAAGAGGATCTCACGATTTTCAGGGATGAGGAGGATCTTGCGATTTCCAGATTTCAAGTGTCTACACACTATATGTAGTAAGTTTTTTTTAGAGAAGTAGTCAAATTAAATCTGGATACCAATTTATTGGAACATTATATTTCTTACAGAAGTAGTCAAACAATGATATCAATTTGTTGGAACCATCAAGGACGTGACACTCCTGGAGGGTATATATTCTCCATCTTATGCCTATTTGAAATACGGTTATAGGTCTGTACTTTGCCACTCATATTGTAGTACTCAACTTTAGCAATGATGGAGCAGGAAAGTGTGTTGAACCTTCTAATATGGATACTGCACTTGTACGAGCTAGGGGCCACTATTGCTTATCATATGGATCGTAGATGTAGTGGTAATGTACCGCCTATTTTTTTAGTATAGTGATGATATGTTATATAACAATCTGGTTGCCGTGACGTAGCTATTCCCTGCAGGGCCAGTGAAAAAGTAGAATAAAAAGGTTCATTAGAGAAATAATAGAATTAACGATTGAATATCCAATGGCTTTGATTTTATATCTATGTGGAAGATTGACGTAAGATTACGTGTACAGTATACAAGTGAAAAACATTATAATTTATTTAGATGAGCTATTACCAAAGTTTTTTTGTCAGAGGGGGGATCCTGTATCTTTATTATCATTATCAAAAACATGACTCTATGCCCTAAAGAAACAAGAAAAATACATAACAAGTCCTTAGACTTTTTCAAAAAGGAGCTCAAACTGATGCAAAACATGATTGGGTCCTTGCTTCCGTGTAGGTTCCACCTCACTGTTGTCGGGAACGAGCCACTTGGGGCAACGAGGTTGCTACGACTTTAGGCCATACATAGCCTCGAACGGAAGAAACACTGCCTCCTTGTTGGCATAGCACTAGGAGGAAGAAAGAGGTGAACGGATAGATCCGGCGCCACAGAAGGCTGCCCTACAGCCCGAAGAGTGACCGGAGCGATGAAGACCGCCCATCGATCGCCAAAGACCAGTTTCAACGAGCGGCGTAGCTTCATAAAAAATTCTGGTGATAATAAGCTCACATTGGATCATATAGTATAATTTCGGCTGAAATTAACACCAAAGCTTCTATTGCAAAAAAGATTATGAAATATGGACTTTTTGTTGGTAATCTTGAGTCGTCTTGAACTTAAATATTGGCTTTACAAGAAGACTTTCTTTTTTCATAATAATGGATGAGCAAGAATTTTAGAAACCAATGTTCCATTTTGTTATCCACGTAACGTAATCATCTGTTCAATTCATTTCCCGTGGCAACGCATTTTTATATGAAATATTAAAGTTTTATTAAAAAGGAAATTTCCATGTTCGACATTTATTAAAATTGGATATAAAATATGACGAAAAATGAACCATCAAGTAGGTTCTACCACTTTTATCGCCCGGTGCAACGCACGGGCATTTGTACTAGTATTATCTATTTTGGATGTTTAATGGGCTTTAATATGCTCTTTTATAATATTTGGGCGACTAACCTATTAACCGAAGGCCCAGTGCCAATTTCTGATTTTTGCCTATTTTAGAGTTTTGCAGAAAAGGAATACAAAACGGAGTCCAAACGGAATGAAACCTTCGCGATGATCTTTCTTGGACATAAAGCAAACCAGAAGACTTGGAGATGAAGTCGGAGATGCAAGGAGGAGGCCACGAGGTAGGAGGGCGCGCCCCCACCCTTGTGGGGCCCTTGTAGCTCCCCTGACCTAGTTCCTTCACCTATATATACTCCTATACCATAAACACATCAGGGGGAGCCACAAAACCACTTCTCCACCACCGCAACCTTCTGTACCCGTGAGATCCCATCTAGGGACCTTTTCCGACGTCCTGCCGTAGGGGGATTCAATCACACAGGGCTTCTACATCAACACCATTACCTCTCTGATGAAGCGTGAGTAGTTTACCACAGACCTTTGGGTCCATAGTTATTAGCTAGATGGCTTCTTCTCTCTCTTTGATTCTCAATACCAAGTCCTCCTTGATGTTCTTGGAGATCTATTCGATGTAATATTCTTTTGCGGTGTGTTTGCCGAGATCCGATGAATTGTGGATTTATGATCAAGATTATCTATGAATATTATTTGGTTCTTCTCTGAATTCTTATATGCATGATTTGATATCTTTCCAAGTGTCTTTGAATTATCGATTTAGTTTGGCCTACTAGATTGATCTTTCTTGCAATGGGAGAAGTGCTTAGCATTGGGTTCAATCTTGCGGCGTCCTTTCCTAGTGACAGTAGGGGCAGCAAGGCAGATATTGTATTGTTGCCATCGAGGATAACAAGATGGAGTTTTCATCATATTGCTTGAGTTAATTCCTCTATATCATATCATCTTGCTTAATGCGTTACTCCGTTCTTATGAACTTAATACTCTAGATGCATGCTGGATAGCGGTCGATGTGTGGAGTAATAGTAGTAGATGCAGGCAGGAGTCGGTCTACTTGACACGGATGTGATGCCTATGCTCATGATCATTGCCTTAGATATCGTCATAACTATGCGCTTTTCTACCAATTGCTCGGTAGCAATTCGTTCACCACCGTAATATTTGCTATCTTGAGAGAAGCCACTAGTGAAACTTATGGCCCCCGGGTCTCTTTTCCATATTATTGAATCTCGTTTACATCTTGCTAGTTTCCCATCTACTATTTTTCAATCTTTACTTTCCAATCTATAAACCAAAAATACCAAAAATATTTAGTTCACCGTTTATCTATCTCTATCAGATCTCACTTTTGCAAGTGACCGTGAAGGGATTGACAACCCCTTTATCACGTTGGGTGCAAGTTCTTGATTGTTTGTGCAGGTATTCGGTTACTTGTGCGCCGTCTCCTACTGGATTGATACCTTGGTTCTCAAAACTGAGTGAAATACTTACGCTACTTTGTTGCATCACCCTTTCCTCTTCAAGGGAAAACCAACGCAAGCTCCAGAGGTAGCAAGAAGGATTTCTGGCGCCGTTGCCGGGGAGATCTACGTCAAGTCAAGCCATACCAAGTACCCATCATAAACTCTTCTCCCTTGCATTACATTATTTGCCATTCGCCTGTCGTTTTCCTCTCCCCCACCTCTAAAACAATTTTCGAAAATATTTGTCCTTTTCTTCGCCCATCTTCCGTTTGATCTTTTGTTTGCTTGTGTTACCATGTGCCTTCTTTTTGCTTGCATCTTTGCTTGCTAAAATTTTATGGATCCTCATCCCCTTGCTAATCTTTTTAAGAGATCCAATTATGATGAACCAATTGCTAGTGAGTTTTGTGCACTAGATTATCTTTATGAGGTTTTGCTTGAAATCTGTGAATCTGAAAATTGTGATGAAGAAATTTATGAAGAGATTCACGATAGCTCCTTGAATAAAAAGCATGATTGCAATGATTTTACTATAAATTCTATTGATGTCAATTGTGCTAAAAATATGCAAAACCCTAAGCTTGGGGATGTTAGTTTTGCTATGTCCACTACTTGTTGCAATGATCATGATTGGGGTGATTCTTCTTATGATCTTGAAAATTTATTTAAGCCCCATGATGAATATGAGATTGATAATAATTTTTGCAATAATATTGAAAGTGGTTTTGGAAGAGTGTCAACTTTAGATCCCACATATTTGGAGAATGTTCAATTTTATGAAATTTTTGATAAAAGTGGGTTTGGAGAGGTCATGACTTTAGTTAATGTTAATCCCACTATTTTGGAAGAGTGTCAACTTCGCATGCATGTGGATCATGTTGAGAATATGTTATGTGATAGCTATATTGTTGAATTTGCTTATGATCCTACATGTAATTATTATGAGAGAGGAAAATATGCTTGTAGAAAATTTTCATGTTAGTAAATTACCTCTCTTCATGTTGAGATCGCTATCGTCTCTTTCTTCTTCCTTGCATATGCTAGTTTTTGCTTGCTATGATAATTTGTTTGCCTATAATATGCCTATGCATAGGAAGTATGTTCGACTTAGATGTGTTTGTCACGTGTTTTATGATGCTCTCTTTGCGCTAAAACTCTTGTCTTTCATGTGAGCATCATCGAAATCTCAATGCCTAGCTAAGGGCGTTAAACGATAGCGCTTGTTGGGAGGCAACCCAATTTTATTTTTGTTCTTTACTTTTTGCTCCTGTTTAGTAATAAATAATTTATCTAGCCTTTGGTTAGATGTGGTTTTATGTTTTAATTAGTGTTTGTGCCAAGTAGAGCCTTTGGGAAGACTTGGGTGAAAGTTAATGCGATCTTGCTGTAAAAAATAGAAAGTTTGCGCTCACGAGAGTGCTTTTAAGTTGATTCCTTTTGCAGAAGATTAATAGACAAATTCCTCATGTTCACCAATTTATTTCAGAATTTTTGGAGTTACAGAAGTATTCGGGAGTTACAGATTACTACAGACTCTTCTGTTTTTGACAGATTCTGTTTTTCGCGTGTTGTTTGCTTATTTTGATGAATCTATGAGTAGTATCGGGGGGTATGAACCATAGAGAAGTTGGAATAAAGTAGATTTTACACCAATATAAATAAAGAATAATTTCTTAACAGTACCTTAAAGTGCTGATTTATTTTCTTATACTAACGGAGCTCATGAGATTTTCTGTTGAAGTTTTGTGTTGTGAAGTTTTCAAGTTTTGGGTAAGGATTTGATGGACTTTGGAATAAGGAGAGGCAAGAGCCTAAGATTGGGGATGCCCAAGGCACCCAAAGGTAAAAATCAAGGACAAGCAAAATCCTAAGTGGGGATGCCCCGGAAGGCATCCTCTCTTTCGTCTTCGTCTATCGGTAACTTTACTTGAGGCTATATTTTTATTCACCACATGATATGTGTTTTGCTTGGACGTCTTGTATGATTTGAGTCTTTGATTTTTAGTTTACCACAATAATCCTTTCTGTACACACCTTTTGCGAGAGACACGCATGAATTGTGATTTATTAGAATACTCTATATGTGCTTCACTTATATCTTTTGAGCTAGACAAAATTACTCTAATGCTTCACTTATATCTTTTTAGAGCACGGCGGTGGTTTTATTTTATAGAAATTGTTGATCTCTCATGCTTCACTTATATTATTTTGTGAGTCTTTTATAACAGCATGGTAATTTGCTTTGGTTATAAAATTAGTCCTAATGAGATAGGCATCCAAGATGGGTATAATAAAAAAATCATATGAAGTGCATTGAATACTATGAGAAGTTTGATTCTTTATGATTGTTTTGAGATATGAAGATGGTGATATTAGAATCATGCTAGTGGAGTAGTTGTGAATTTGAGATATACTTGTGCTAAAGTTTGTGATTCTCGTAGCATGCACGTATGGTGAACCATTATGTTATGAAGTTGGAGCATGATTTATTTTTTGATTGTCTTCCTTATGGGTGGCGGTCGGGAACGAGCGATGGTCTTTTCCTACCAATCTATCCCCCTAGGAGCATGTGTGTAGTAATTCGTTTCGATGACTAATAGATTTTTGCAATAAGTATGTGAGTTCTTTATGACTAATGTTGAGTCCATGGATTATACGCACTCTCACCCTTCCACCATTGCTAGCCTCTCTTGTGTCGTGCAACTTTCGCCGATACCATACACCCACCATATACCTTCCTCAAAACAGCCACCATACCTACCTATTATTGCATTTCCGTAGCCATTCCGAGATATATTTCCATGCAACTTTCCACCGTTCCGTTTATATTATGACACGCTCCATCATTGTCATATTGCTTTGCATGATCATGTAGTTGACATCGTATTTGTGGCAAAGCCACCGTTCATAATTTTTCATACATGTCACTCCTGAATCATTGCACATCCCGGTACACCGCCAGAGGCATTCACATAGAGTCATATTTTGTTCTAAGTATTGAGTTGTAATTCTCGAGTTGTAAGTAAATAAAAGTGTGATGATCTTCATTATTAGAGCATTGTCCCATGTGAGGAAAGGATGATGGAGACTATGATTCCCCCACAAGTCGGGATGAGACTCCAGACGAAAAATATATTAAAAAAAGAGGCCATAAAAAAAGAGAAGGCCCAAACAAAAAATGAGAGAAAAAGAGAGAAGGGGCAATGCTACTATCCTTTTACCACACTTGTGCTTCAAAGTAGCACCATGATCTTCATGATAGAGAGTCTCCTATGTTGTCACTTTCATATACTAGTGGGAATTTTCATTATTGAACTTTGCTTGTATATTCTAATGATGGGCTTCCTCAAAGTGCCCTAGATCTTCGTGAGCAAGCGAGTTGGATGCACACCCACTTAGTTTCTTTTTGAGCTTTCATACACGTATAGCTCTAGTGCATCCATTGCATGGCAATCCCTACTCACTCACATTGATATCTATTGATGGACATCTCCATAGCCTGTTGATATGCCTTGTTGATGTGAGACCATCTTCTCCTTTTTGCCTTCTCCACAACCACCATTCTATTCCACCTATAGTGCTCATGTATTGCGTGAAGATTGAAAAATTTTGAGAACATCAAAAGTATGAAACAATTTCTTGTCTTGTAATCGGGGTTGTGCATGACTTAAATATTTTGTGTGATGAAGATAGAGCATAGCCAGACTATATGATTTTGTAGGGATAGCTTTCTTTGGCCATATTATTTTGAGAAGACATGATTGCTTTGTTAGTATACTTGAACTATTATTATTTTTATGTCAATGTTAAACTTTTGTCTTGAATCTTTCGTATCTGAACATTCATGCCAGAATAAAGAAAATTACATGGATAAGGACCTTTTTGTAGCTCCCCTGACCAAGTTCCTTCGCCTATATATACTCTTATACCCTAAAAACATCAGGGGGAGCCAAGAAACCACTTTTCCACCGCCGCAACCTTCTGTACCCGTGAGATCCCATCTAGGGACCTTTTTGGTGTCCTGCCGGAGGGGGATTCGATCATGGAGGGCTTCTACATCAACACCATTACCTCTCCGATGAAGCGTGAGTAGTTTACCACAGACCTATGGGTCCATAGTTATTAGCTAGATGGCTTCTTCTCTCTCTTTGATTCTCAATACCAAGTTCTCCTCTGTTCTTGAAGATCTATTTGATGTAATATTCTTTAGCGGTGTGTTTGTCGAGATCCGATGAATTGTGGATTTATGATCAAGATTATCTATGAATATTATTTGGTTCTTCTCTGAATTCTTATATGCATGATTTGATATCTTTACAAGTCTCTTCGAATTATTGGTTTAGCTTGGCCTACTAGATTGATCTTTCTTGCAATGGGAGAAGTGCTTAGATTTGGGTTCAATCTTGCGGTGTCCTTTCCCAGTGACAGTAGGGGCAGCAAGGCAGGTACTGTATTGTTGCCATCAAGGATAATTGTTGGGGAATGTAGTAATTTCAAAAAAATATCCTACGCACACGCAAGATCATGGTGATCCATAGCAACGAGAGGGGAGAGTGTTGTCCATGTACCCTCGTAGACCGTAAGCGGAAGCGTTATGACAACGCGGTTGATGTAGTCGGACGTCTTCACGATCCGACCGATCCAAGTACCGAACGTACGGCACCTCCGAGTTCAGCACACGTTCAGCTCGATGACGATCCCTAGACTCCGATCCAGCAGGGTGTCGGGGATGATTTCCTGTCAGCACGACGGCGTGGTGACGATGATGATGTTCTACTGACATGGGGCTTCGCCTAAGCACCACAACGATATGACCGAGGTGGAATATGGTGGAGGGGGGCACCGCACACGGCTAAGGAACGATCACGAAGATCAACTGGTGTGTCTAGAGGTGCCCCCTGCCCCTGTATATAAAGGAGCCAAGGGGAGGGGGCGGTCGGCCAAGGAGGGCGCGCCAAGGGGGAGTCCTACTCCCACCGGGAGTAGGACTCCCTTCTTTCCTAGTTGGAGAAGGAGAAGGGGGAAGGAGGAGGAAGAGGGGAAGGAAAGGGGGGGGGCGCCGCCCCCTCTCCTTGTCCTATTTGGACTAGTGAGGGGAGGGGGCGCAGCCCACCTCTTGACTCCTCTCTTCCTCTCCACTATGGCCCATGTAGGCCCAATAACCCCCTGGGGGGGGGTCCGGTAACCCCCCGGTACTCCGGTAAAATCCCGATTTCACCTGGAACGATTCCGATATCCAATTATAGGCTTCCAATATATCAATCTTTATGTCTCGACCATTTCGAGACTCCTCGTCATGTCCATGATCACATCCGGGACTCCGAACAACCTTCGGTACATCAAAACTCATAAACTCATAATATAACTGTCATCGAAACCTTAAGCATGCGGACCCTACGGGTTCGAGAACTATGTAGACATGACCGAGACATGTTTACGGTCAATAACTAATAGCGGAACCTGGATGCTCATATTGGTTCCTACATATTCTACGAAGATCTTTATCGGTCAAACCGCATAACAACATACGTTGTTCCCTTTGTCATCGGTATGTTACTTGCCCGAGATTCGATCATCAGTATCCATTACCTAGTTCAATCTCGTTACCGGCAAGTCTCTTTACTCGTTATGTAATGCATCATTCCGTAACTAACTCATTAGCTACATTGCTTGCAAGGCTTATAGTGATGTGCGTTACCGAGAGGGCCCAGAGATACCTCTCTGACAATTGGAGTGACAAATCCTAATCTCGAAATACGCTAACTCAACATGTACCTTCGGAGACACCTGTAGAGCTCCTTTATAATCACCCAGTTACGTTGTGACGTTTGGTAGCACACAAAGTGTTCCTCCGGTAAATGGGAGTTGCATAATCTCATAGTTGTAGGAACTTTGTATAAGTCATGAAGAAAGCAATAGCAACATACTAAACGATCAAGTGTTAGGCTAACGGAATGGGTCAAGTCAATCACATAATTCTCCTAATGATGTGATCCCGTTAATCAAATGACAACTCATGTCTATGGCTAGGAAACTTAACCATCTTTGATTCACGAGCTAGTCAAGTAGAGGCATACTAGTGACACTATGTTTATCTATGTATTCACACATGTATTATGTTTCCGGTTAATACAATTCTAGCATGAATAATAAACATTTATCATGAAATAAGGAAATAAATAATAACTTTATTATTGCCTCTAGGGCATATTTCCTTCAATCTCCCACTTGCACTAGAGTTAATAATCTATTTCACATCGCCATGTGATTTAACACCAATATTCATATCTGTATATGATTAACACCCATAGTTCACATCGTCATGTGACCAACACCCAAAGGGTTTACTAGAGTCAATAATCTAGTTCACATTGCTATGTGATTAACACCCAAAGAGTACTAAGGTGTGATCATGTTTTGCTCGTGAGAGAGGCTTAGTCAACGGGTTTGTCACATTCAGAGTCGTATGTATTTTGCAAATATTCTATGTCTACAATGCTCTGCATGGAGCTACTCTAGCTAATTGCTCCCACTTTCAATATGTATCCAGATTGGGACTTAGAGTCATCTGGATCAGTGTGAAAGCTTGCACCGATGTAACTCTTTACGACGGGCTCTTTTATCACCTCCATAATCGAGAAATATTTCCTTAGTCCTCACTAAGGATATTCTTGACCAATGTCCAGTGATCTACTCCTAGATCACTATTGTACTCCCTTGCCAAATTCAGAGTAAGGTATACAATAGGTCTGGTACATAGCATAGCATACTTTATAGAACCTATGACTGAGGCATAGGGAATGACTTTCATTCTCTTTTCTATTTTCTGCCGCGGTCGGGATTTGAGTCTTACTCAATTTCACACCTTTGCAACACAGGCAAGAACTCTTTCTTTGACTGTTCCATTTTGAACTATTTCAAAATCTTGACAAGGTATGTACTCACTAAAAATCTTATCAAGCGTCTTGATCTATCTCAATAGATCTTGATGCTCAATATGTAAGTAGCTTTACTGAGGTCTTTCTTTTAAAGAACTCCTTTCAAACACTCCTTTATGCTTTCCAGAAGAATTCTACATCATTTCTGATCGACAATATGTCACTCACATATACTAATCAGAAAGGCTGTAGTGCTCCCACTCACTTTATTGTAAATACAGGCTTCACCGTAAGTCCGTATAAAACTATATGCTTTGATCAACTTATCAAAGCGTATATTCCAACTCCGAGATGCTTGCACCAGTCCATGGATGGATCGCTGGAGCTTGCACATTTTGTTAGCACCTTTAGGATTGACAAAACCTTCTGGTTGCATCATATACAACCTTTCTTTAAGAAAACCATTAAGGAATGCAGTTTTGACATCCATTTGCCAGATTTCATAAAATGTGGCAATTGCTAATATGATTCTGACGGACTTAAGCATCGCTACAGTTGAGAAAATCTCGGTGTAGTCAACACCTTGAACTTGTCAAAAAACCTTTTGCGACAAGTCGAGCTTTGTAGATAGTAACACTACTATCAGCATCTGTCTTCATCTTGAAGATCCATTTATACAATATGGCTTGCCGATCATCGGGCAACTCCACCAAAGTCCACACTTTGTTCTCATACATGGATCCCATCTTAGATTTCATGGCCTCAAGCCATTTCGCGGAATCTGGGCTCATCATCGCTTCCTCATAGTTCGTAGGTTCATCATGGTCTAGTAACATGACTTCCAGAACAGGATTACTGTACCACTCTGGTGCGGACTGTGCTTTGGAAGACCTACGAGGTTTTGTAGTAGCTTGATCTGAAGTTTCATGATCATCATCATTAGCTTCCTCACTAATTGGTGTAGGAATCACTAGAACTGATTTCTGTGATGAACTACTTTCCGATTCGGGAGAAGGTACAAATTACCTTATCAAGCTCTACTTTCCTCCCACTCACTTCTTTCGAGAGAAACTCGTTCTATAGAAAGGATCCATTCTTTAGCAACGAATGTTTTGCCTTCAGATCTGTGATAGAAGGTGTACCCAACAGTTTCCTTTGGGTATTCTATGAAGACGCACTTCTCCGATTTGGGTTTGAGCTTATCAGGTTGAAAACCTTTTTCATATAAGCATCGCAACTCCAAACTTTAAGAAACGACAGTTTAGGTTTACTGCTAAACCATAGTTCATACGGTGTCGTCTCAACAGATTTAGATGGTGCCCTATTAAACGTGAATGCAGTTGTCTCTAATGCATAACCCCAAAATGATAGTGGTAAACCGATAAGAGACATCATAGATCGCACCATATCTAGTAAAGTACTATTACGACGTTCGAACACACCATTACATTGTGGTGTTCCAGGTGGCGTGAGTTGCGAAACTATTTCACATTGTTTTATATGAAGGCCAAACTCGTAACTCAAATATTCTCCTCCATGATCAGATCGTAGAAACTTTATTTTCTTGTTACGATGATTCTCCACTTCACTCTGAAATTCTTTGAACCTTTCAACTATTTTAGACTTATGTTTCATCAAGTAGATATACCTATATCTGCTCAAATCATCTTGTGAAGGTCAGAAAATAACGATACTTGCCACGAGCATCAACACTCATTGGATAGCATACATCGTTATGTATTATATCCAATAAGTCAGTAGCTCGTTCCATTGTTCCGGAGAACGGAATTTTAGTCATCTTGCCCAAAAGGCACGGTTCGCAAGCATCAAATGATTCATAAACAAGTGATTCCGAAAATCCATCTTTATGGAGTTTCTTCATGTGCTTTACACCGATATGACCCAAACGGCAGTGCCACAAATAAGTTGCACTATCATTATTAACTTTGCATCCTTTGGCATCAATATTATGAATATGTGTATCACTACGATCGAGATCCAACAAACTATTTTCATTGGGTGTATGACCATTTGAAGGTTTTATTCATGTAAACAAAACAACAATTATTCTCTGACTTTAAATGAATAACCGTATTGCAATAAACATGATCAAATCATATTCATGCTCAACGCAAACGCCAAATAACATTTATTTAGGTTTAACACTAATCCCGAAAGTATAGGGAGTGTGCAATGATGATTATATCAATCTTGGAACTACTTCCAACACTCATCGTCACTTCCCCTTCAACTAGTCTCTGTTTATTTTGTAACTCCTGTTTCGAGTTACTAATCTTAGCAACCGAACAAGTATCAAATACTCAGGGGCCACTATAAACACTAGTAAGGCACACATCAATAACCTATATATCAAATATACCCTTGTTCACTTTGCCATCCTTCTTATCCATCAAATATTCAGGGCATTTCCGCTTCCAGTGACCATTTCATTTGCAGTGTAAGCACTCAGTTTCAGGCTTTGGTCCAGCTTTGGTCTTCATCACGGGAGTGACAACTTGTTTGCCATTCTACTTGAAGTTTCCCTTTCTTTCCCTTTGCCCTTTTTTTGAAACTAGTGGTCTTGTCAATCATCAACACTTGATGCTCTTTCTTGATTTCTACCTTCGTTGATTTCAACATCACAAAGAGCTCGGGAATCGTTTTCGTCATCCCTTGCATACTATAGTTCATCACGAAGTTCTAGTAACTTGGTGATGGTGACTAGAGAACTCTGTCAATCACTATCTTATCTGGAAGATTAACTCCCACTTGATTCAAGCGATTGAAATATCCAGACAATCTGAGCACATGCTCACTAGTTGAGCGATTCTCCGCCATCCTTTAGCTATAGAACTTGTTGGAGATTTCATATCTCTCAACTCGGGTATTTGCTGGAAACATGAACTTCAACTCCTGGAACATCTCATATGGTCCATGACGTTCAAAATGTCTTTGAAGTCCCGATTCTAAGCCGTTTAAGCATGGTGCACTAAACTATCATGTAGTCATCATTTTGAGCTAGCCAAACGTTCATAACGTCTGCGTTTGCTCCTGCAATAGGTCTGTCACCTACGGTGCATTAAGGACATAATTCTTCTGTGCAGCAATGAGGATAAACCTCAGATCACGGATCCAATCCGCATCATTGCTACTAACATCTTTCAACACAATTTTCTCTAGGAACATATCAAAATAAACATATGAAAGCAACAACGCGAGCTATTGATCTACAACATAATTTGCAAAATACTACCAGGACTAAGTTCATGATAAATTTAAGTTCAATTAATCATATTACCTAAGAACTACCACTTAGACAGACATCTCTCTAGTCATCTAAGTGATCACGTGACCCAAAGCAACTAAACCATGTCCGATCATCACGTCAGATGGAGTAGTTTCAATGGTGAACATCACTATGTTGATCATATCTACTATATGATTCACGTTCGACCTTTCGGTCTCCGTGTTCCGAGGCCATATCTTTATATGCTAGGCTGGTCAAGTTTAACCTGAGTATTCCGCGTGTGCAACTGTTTTGCACCCGTTGTATTTGAATGTAGAGCCTATCACACCCGATCATCACGTGGTGTCTCAGCACGAAGAACTTTCACAACGGTGCATACTCAGGGAGAACACTTCTTGATAATTTAGTGAGAGATCATCTTAAAATGCTACCGTCAATCAAAGCAAGATAAGATGCATAAAGGATAAACATCACATGCAATCAATATAAGTGATATGATATGGCCATCATCATCTTGTGCTTGTGATCTCCATCTCCGAAGCACTGTCGTGATCACCATCATCACCGGCGCGACACCTTGATCTCCATCATAGCATCGTTGTCGTTACGCCATCTATTGCTTCTACGACTATCTCTACCGCTTAGTGATAAAGTAAAGCAATTACAGGGCGTTTGCATTTCATACAATAAAGCGACAACCATATGGCTCCTTCCAGTTGCCGATAACTTCAGTTACAAAACATGATCATCTCATACAATAAAATATAGCATCACATCTTGACCATATCACATCACAACATGCCCTGCAAAAACAAGTTAGACGTCCTCTACTTTGTTGATGCAAATTTTACGTGGCTGCTACGGGCTGAGCAAGAACCATTCTTACCTACGCATCAAAACCACAACGATAGTTCGTCAAGTTAGTGTTGTTTTAACCTTCGCAAGGACCGGGCGTAGCCACACTCGGTTCAACTAAAGTGAGAGAGACAGACACCCGCCAGTCACCTTTAAGCACGAGTGCTCGTAACGGTCAAACCAGTCTCGCGTAAGCGTACGCGTAATGTCGGTCCAGGCCGCTTCATCTCACACTACCACTGAACCAAAGTATGACATGTTGGTAAGCAGTATGACTTGTATCGCCCACAACTCACTTGTGTTATACTCGTGCATATGACATCTATGCATAAAACCTGGCTCGGATGCCACTGTTGGGGAACGTGGTAATTTCAAAAAAAAAATCCTGCGCACACGCAAGATCATGGTGATGCATAGCAACGAGAGGGGAGAGTGTTGTCCACGTACCCTCGTAGACCGTAAGCGGAAGCGTTATGACAACGTGGTTGATGTAGTCGTATGTCTTCACGATCCGACTGATCCAAGAACCAAACGTACGGCACCTCCGATTTCAGCACACGTTCAGCTCGATGATGATCCCCGGACTCCGATCCAGCAAGGTGTCGGGGATGAGTTCCGTCAGCACGACGGCGTGGTGACGATGATGATGTTCTACCGTCGCAGGGCTTCGCCTAAGAACAGCAACGATATGACCGAGGTGGAATATGGTGGAGGGGGCACCGCACACGGCTAAGGAACGATCACGAAGATCAACTGGTGTGTCTAGAGGTGCCCCCCTGCCCCGTATATAAAGGAGCCAAGGGGAAGGGGGCGGCCGGCCAAGGAGGGCGCGCCAAGGGGGAGTCCTACTCCCACCGGGAGTAGGACTCCCTTCTTTCCTAGTGGGAGAAGGAGAAGGGGGGAAGGAGGAGGAAGAGGGGAAGGAAAGGGGGGCGCCGCCCCCTCTCCTTGTCCTATTCGGACTAGGGAGGGGAGGGAGTGCAGCCCACCTCTTGCCTCCTCTCTTCCTCTCCACTAGGGCCCATGTAGGCCCAATAACCCCCGGGGGGTTCCGGTAACCCCCTAGTACTCCGGTAAAATCCCGATTTCACCGGAACGATTCCGATATCCAAATATAGGCTTCCAATATATCAATCTTTATGTCTCGACCATTTCGAGACTCCTCGTCATGTCCGTGATCACATCCGAGACTCCGAACAACCTTCGGTACATCAAAACTCATAAACTCAAAATATAAATGTCATCGAAACCTTAAGCGTGCGAACCCTACGGGTTCGAGAACTATGTAGACATGACCGAGACATGTTTCCGGTCAATAACCAATAGCGGAACCTGGATGCTTATATTGGCTCCTACATATTCTGCGAAGATCTTTATCGGTCAAACTGCATAACAACATACGTTGTTCCCTTTGTCATCGGTATGTTACTTGCCCAAGATTCGATCATCGGCATCCAATACCTAGTTCAATATCGTTACCGGTGATGAAGTCATGTACCTAGGGTAGGGTCACAGACTTGTCCTAAATACCCTTCCCAAGGACATCCTCAGAAGAAGCTGCCTTCCAGTCGACCAAGAGAGACTTCACTCGACGGACTCGAAGGACTCGACCATGAAGACTCACTCGACCACCAGGAGGTCAAGAGCCACTCTGCATCCAAACGGTCTGTAATTAAGTAGTCTTTATGGCCATGATGACACTTTATGTAAGGCGTTACCAGTAACGTCTGGCCTTAATGTACTTTAAACCCTGCATAACTGAGGGCCGAAGGGGTCTGGCAGACACTATATAAGCCACCCCCCTCCTCAGTGTAAAAGGTTCGCACCCCTGTAACCTACGCACACATAATCCAGTCGACCGCCTCCGGGCTCCGAGACGTAGGGCTGTTACTTACTCCGAGAAGGGCCTGAACTCGTACATCTATTGTCTGTACAACTGCTCCATAGCTAGGATCTTGCCTCTCCATACCTACCCCCCATTCTACTGTCAGACTTAGAACCATGACAGTTGGCGCCCACCGTGGGGCCGGTGTCTTGGCGATTTTTGGAGAAGTTGCAATTGTTCCGATTGCCTTCATCATGGTTTCTGGTGGAGTTTTGGTCGAGGGCCGTGAGATCCGTCTCGGCGCGCTCACCTTCATCGCCAATGACTCCGCTTGGCTCCAGGAGGCTCCACTCGACGTCGACGCGCTCCCCGTCCGCGGTGCGACGCATTCTCGAGCATGTGTCCGCGGTATTCTGCTGCGGCAACCGTCGACTCCGTATCAGTCGACTCCCGTGTCATCCTCCCTCGCTGTCTCCCGCTAGCGCAAGCGCTCTGGTCGGTCGAGGCCCCAGCGGTGGGTGAGGCACGCAGTGGCTCGCCAATCGGCCACCATTCAAGTCGCGGCAATCGAGCACGACGAATCTCTCTACGGCCTGTTTGATCTGTCGACTGGCTCCGTAGAGACCGCATCCGAGTGTGACAGCAGCGATCCGGCGGCGGAAGTCTTGATGGTCAATGGGCCTCGTAGCCCTCCCGGCTTCCCCCGCGACGACGGGATGGACGGTGGAGGCGACCCCGCTCAGGCCCATGAGGAATATCAACCCGAGCCACTTACTTCCCAGCAAAGGGAAGAACTTCGCCGCAGGAACGTGGATGCCCTGCATACTCCCATCACGGGAGAAACTCCCGAGGCTCGCACCTTGGAGGAGGCACGTTTGGCCAACTTGGCTGAACGCACTCGACTGGAGAACCTCCAGTGAACACTCGACGAGCGTGCGCGGCAATGAGTACCCGACTCCAGTCGATGTCAACTCTTCCCGCAGCCGACTCAGGTATATCGAACCCCGATTCAGAATTTAGCAGCTGCAGCCCGTATAGCAGAGTCAATTCAGCCCTCTCAGTCGGAGGCTGGCAGAGGCTTGATGCAGATCAGGGATTTGCTCCGAGCAGCAGGAGATCAGAATTCAGCTGTGTCACAGTCACGCAACAGGATTCACAGTCGATCCGTCACTGCGAATATAGTTCAATCAGCTCACAGCCGAAGATCGCCTCCGCGGCGCGAGGGACGGGAAGGTCGACGTGACCAATACGGTGACCAATTCGATCGTGATGATAGGCGTCGAGTGCCCGCTTCTCCCCCAAGAGGTGGGTCTTACGCCCATCGACAGCAAGATGACAGGCGCCAGCTCAGTGTTGGGCGAAGAGCTCCGGTCGACCCCAGAGAACCAGGCTTTGACATGCGGTCCATCATCGTGCAAGGTCTGGTCGATCGGAACAGGGCTCATCGAGGTGGCCATGACAGAGATGCGCCCACTAGCAGCCGAGTCCATGTTTTAGGTCCAGAATGTTTCAGCAGGGCTATCAGAGCCGTGGTGATTCCCCCCAACTTCAGGTTGGCGACTGGAGTAAGTAAGTTCACCGGTGAGTCCAAGCCTGAAACCTGGCTTGAAGACTACCGAGTGGCGGTACAGATTGGCGGTGGGAGTGACGAGGTGACTATGAAGCATTTACCACTCATGCTGGAAGGTTCGGCTAGGGCGTGGTTGAATCAGTTAGCTCCTAGCAGCATTTACACTTGGGAAGATCTTTCCCGAGTGTTCGTCAGGACATTCGAGGGAACTTGCAAGCGACCAGCTGGATTGACAGAGCTGCAAGTTTGCGTGCAGAAGTCGAATGAAACCTTGAGAGATTACATTCAGAGATGGATCACTTTGCATCATACCGTGGAGAACGTGTCTGATCATCAGGTAGTCTGTGCCTTCAAGGATGGTGTTAAGAACAGAGAGTTAAGTTTGAAGTTTGGTCGGACCGGAGATATGACCCTGAGTCAAATGATGGAAATCGCCACCAAGTACGCCAATGGTGAAGAGGAGGACCGACTCCGGAGCGACAAGTACAAGCCGAGTCAGTCGGAGAAAGGAAACTCCAGTCGGAAGCAGAAGCGGAAGGCCGAGCCAGCGGCTCCTGGAGAGGCTCTGGCGGTGACTCAGGGCAAGTTCAAGGGAAAACCCAATGGATCCTGGAACCCCAAGAAGGTGAAGGATAAAGAAGGAAATGACGTGATGGATCTGCCATGCCACATCCACACGAAGAAAGACGAGGAGGGTAATTTCATATACCCGAAGCATACCACTCGCCAGTGCCGGCTCTTGATCCAACAGTTCCAAGGTAAACAGCCCAAGGACAAGGAAAAGGAGTCGGACAAAGCTGAGGACAAGGAGGACAGTGATGGAGGATATCCTCATGTTAACTCCACTCTGATGATCTTTGCTGATGTGGAAAGCAAAAGCCGATTGAAGGTTATCAACCGTGAGGTGAATATGGTCGCCCCGAAGACGCCCAGCTATCTGAGATGGTCCCAAACTCCCATTACATTCGACCAGTCCGATCACCCGACTCATATAGCCACCCCTGGGAGGCAAGCTTTGGTGGTCGACCCAGTCATCGAAGGCACTCGACTGACGAAGGTGCTAATGGATGGTGGTAGTGGACTGAACATATTGTATGCGGAGACGCTGAAAGGAATGGGCATTCCGATGTCTAGACTGAGTGCCAGCAACATGAGTTTTCATGGAGTTATACCTGGAAAGAAGGCTGAGTCACTCGGCCAAATAGCTCTGGACGTGGTGTTCGGTGACTCGAAGCATTTCCGCAAAGAGAGGCTGACATTTGAAGTCGTGGATTTTCAGAGCGCTTACCACGCTATTTTGGGGAGACCAACTTACGCACGGTTCATGGCTCGACCATGTTACGTGTACCTCAAACTGAAGATGCCCGGCCCCAAGGGCGTGATCACTATCACTGGCAATCGGAAGAAGGCAGAAGAGTGTTTTCAGAAAGGCTCGAAAATTGCTGATTCCCAGATAACAATGGTAGAGCTGGAGGGGTACAAGAAAAATGCAGATCCGAGTGATTTGTTGCGGGCCAAGAAGCCTGCCACAGAATTAGCATTGCAGTCGTCTGGTGAGACGAAGCCCGTTCACATTCACCCGACAGACCCCAATGCAACTCCGACTCACATTTCCACAACACTCGACCCTAAATAGGAAGAAGCGCTCATCCAGTTCCTCCGTGAGAACTGGGACATCTTTGCATGGAAGCCTGCTGACATGCCGGGTGTTCCCAGGGGGCTGGCTGAGCATCGCCTTAGAGTCGACTCAACAGCAAAACGGTCAAAGAACATCTTCGACGGTCCACCGTCCAGAAGAGAAAGGCCATTGGCGAGGAGGTGGCTCGACTATTGGCGGTAGAGTTTATCCGAGAGATATACCACTCCGAGTGGCTCGCCAATGTCGTCATGGTTCCCAAGAAGGACAAGTCACTCCGCATGTGCATTGATTTCAAACACATCAATCGGGCCTGCCCGAAAGATCATTTTCCTCTCCCTCGCATCGACCAAATTGTCGACTCGACTGCGGGATGTGAGAGATTGTCTTTTCTAGATGCCTATTCCGGATACCATCAGATCCGTCTGTATGGACCGGATGAGATCAAACAGCTTTCATCACTCCATTCGGGTTCTTCTTCTATGTCACCATGCCATTCGGCCTCAAGAATGCCGGAGCCACGTTCATGAGGATGATTCAGATGTGTTTACTCACTCAAATCAGTCGGAACGTTGAAGCGTACATGGATGATATTGTGGTCAAATCACGAAAGGGTTCCGACCTGTTGACTGACCTAGCTGAAACATTTGCCAATCTCAGGAGGTATGATATCAAGCTCCATACATCAAAGTGCACATTCGGAGTTCCAGGTGGAAAGTTACTCGGATTTCTCGTTTCCGAACAAGGAATCAACGCTAACGCAAAAAAAGTTGGCACTATACTCCGAATGAAACGCCCTGTGCGAGTGCATGATGTCCAGAAGCTTACTGGATGCTTGGCCGCATTAAGTCGATTCATCTCTCGCCTCGGTGAAAAGGCATTGCCTCTTTACCGACTGATGAAGAAGGCAGACAAGTTCGAGTGGACTCCAGAAGCTGATGCAGCGTTTGCCGAGCTAAAAGCTCTGCTCTCCACCCAGCCGATGCTTGCTCCTCTAATCAGCAAAGAGCCTCTGTTGCTTTATATTGTAGCCACAGGACAAGTCGTCGGTACAGTACTTACGGTCGAGCGGGAAGAAGAAGGGAAAGCCTTCAAAGTTCAGCGCCCAGTATATTATCTCTCTGAAGTTTTGACTCCATCAAAGCAAAGATATCCTCATTATCAGAAGCTTGTGTATGGGATCTACATGACCACAAATAAGGTTGCTCATTATTTCTCTGATCATTCCATTACAGTCGTCAGTGACGTCCCACTTTCAGAGATTCTGCACAACAGAGATGCAACTGGTCGAGTGGCAAAATGGGCGATTGAACTCCTTCCCCTTGATATCAAGTTTGAGGCAAAGAAAGCCATTAAGTCCCAAGCAATAGCAGATTTCCTTGCCGAGTGGATTGAACAGCAGCAGCCGACTCAAGTTCACTCGGAGCATTGGACCATGTTCTTTGATGGGTCTAAGATGTTGAATGGTTCCGGTGCTGGGGTAGTTTTGGTTTCCCCCAGAGGAGATAAGCTCAGATATGTGCTCCAGATTCACTCTGATTCCTCCAACAATGAAGCAGAATACAAGGCCCTTTTGTATGGGTTGCGCATGGCCATTTCACTCGGCGTCCGTCGCCTTATGGTTTATGGCGACTCAGATTTGGTGGTCAACCAAGTGATGAAGGAGTGGGACGTTAGAAGCCCAGCCATGACTAGATACTGCAATGTAGTGAGGAAGCTTGAAAATAAGTTCGAAGGGTTAGAGCTCCATCATATACCCCGACTGAAAAATCAAGCGGCTGATGATTTGGCGAAAATAGGTTCCAAGAGAGAAGCCATTCCCAGCAATGTGTTCTTGGAGCATAACCATACTCCATCAGTCAAAGAAGATCCTTTTACCGAAGAGTGCCACAGATCCGACTGAGGTTGAAGTTCCGGCAGTGGTCGACCTGGTCATGGAGGCTTTAGTGATCACTCCCGATTGGACAGTACCATATATCGCGTATATCTTGAGAAAAGAGCTCCCGGAGGATGAGGAAGAGGCTCGACAGATCGTCCGCCGATCCAAGGCCTTTACTGTGATCAAGGGGCAGCTGTACAGAGAAAGCGCGACTGGAGTTGGTCAGAAGTGCATAACACCAGAAGAAGGTCGGATAATCCTTGATGACAGCCACTCGGGGACCTGTGGCCATCATGCGTCCTCTCGGACCATCGTGGCCAAAGCATACCGAGCCGGATTTTATTGGCCAAGAGCGAATGAAATGGCAAAGGAGATAGTTGACAAGTGTGAGGGATGTCAATTTTACTCCAACATGTCACACAAGCCTGCATCAGCTCTGAAGACCATACCACTCGTCTGGCCCTTCGCAGTATGGGGATTGGATATGGTTGGACCCTTGAGAACAGGCCGAAGTGGTTTTACACATGTGCTGGTAGCAGTCGACAAGTTCACCAAGTGGATCGAGGCTAAACCCATCAAGAACCTTGACGCTGGTACTGCTGTCAGCTTCATCAGAGAATTGATATTCAGATATGGAGTCCCACACAGCATCATCACTGACAATGGGTCAAACTTCGATTCGGAGGAATTCAGGGCGTTCTGCACATCTTAGGGCACACGAGTCGACTATGCTTCAGTCGCCCATCCCCAGTCGAATGGACAAGCAGAGCGGGCCAATGGCTTGATTGTCAAAGGGTTGAAACCCCGACTGATGTGTGATCTCAAGCATGCGGCTGGAGCATGGGTCGACGAACTTCCCTCGGTGCTTTGGGGTCTAAGGACCACGCCTAACCGGTCGACTGGAAGAACTCCGTTCTTCTTGGTCTACGGAGCTGAAGCGGTCTTGCTGAGTGACCTGCTCCACAACGCTCCTCGGGTCGAGCTCTACACCGAAGCTGAAGCAGAACAAGAACGGTAGGATGCAGTCGACCTTTTAGAGGAAGAAAGGGAGATGGCTCTGATCCGATCGACCATTTACCAACAAGACTTGTGTCGCTTCCACGCCAAAAATGTGAAGAGTCGATCCTTCCAGGAAGGAGATTTGGTTCTCCGAGTGGATCAACAGAAACCACACAAGCTTGCTCCTTCTTGGGAAGGTCCCTTCATCGTCACCAAGGTTCTCCACAATGGAGCGTACCGCCTCTACAACGTCGAGCACAACATCGACGAGCCCCGAGCTTGGAACGCGGAGTTGCTCCGCCCCTTTTACACCTAAGTATTCACTTGGATGAGTTGTAATAAAAGTACTTCTGTAGTTCATGTTTCACAAGATAATAGTGTCATAATTTCCCCAATGATTGATGTCACTTTTATTTGTTCAATAAAATTCCCCCTCAGTGGGTGGCTTAGCTGCGAATATGTTTCGCCTAAGTTTGTAAAAAAAATCCTTGCCGAGTGGAGAGCCAGCCTCCCACTCGGGGGCTTAGCTGCGAATCCATTTCGCCTAAGTTTCAATAAAATCCTACCGAGTGGTGAGCCAGCCTCCCACTCGGAGGCTTAGCTGCAGTCCAAGTACTTGCCTAAGTTCCAATAAAATCCTACCGAGTGGTGAGCCAGCCTCTCACTCGGGGGCTTAGCTGCAGTCCAAGTACTCGCCTAAGTTCGAATAAAATCCTACCGAGTGATGAGCCAGCCTCTCACTCGGGGGCTTAGCTGCAGTCCAAGTACTCGCCTAAGTTCCAATAAAATCCTACCGAGTGGTGAGCCAGCCTCCCACTCGGGGGCTTAGCTGCAGTCCAAGTACTCGCCTAAGTTCCAATAAAATCCTACCGAGTGGTGAGCCAGCCTCTCACTCGGGGGCTTAGCTGCAGTCCAAGTACTCGCCTAAGTTTCGAAAATCCTACCGAGTGGAGAGCCAGCCTCCCACTCGGAGGCTTAGCTGCAGTCTAAACACTCGCCTAAGTTCAAATTCAAACGTGTGCTCCGCAAGGAGGAAGAGGTGCAGGTCGATTGCTACCTCTCCTCCGAGCTACGCCACAAGTACAACGTGCGCTCTGCAAGGAGGACGAGGTGCAGGTCGACTGCTACCCTCCCCTCCGAGCTACACCACAAGTACAACGTGCGCTCTGCAAGGAGGATGAGGTGCAGGTCGACTGCTACCCTCTCCTCCGAGCTACGCCACAAGTACAACATGCGCTCTGCAAGGAGGACGAGGTGCAGGTCGACTGCTACCCTCTCCTCCGAGCTACGCCACAAATACAATGTGCGCTCCGCAAGGAGGACGAGGGGCAGGTTGACCGCCACCCTCTCCTTCCGAGCTATGCCACAAGTATAAAGTGTTCTCCATAAGAAAGACAAGGTCGATTAACACCTTATTTTTCAGAGAGACGCCATAAAAATCCTACCGAGTGGAGAGCGGACCTCCCACTCGGAGGCTTAGCTGCAGCCCAGTGCTCGCCTAAGTTTTGAAAATCCTACCGAGTGGAGAGCAGACCTCCCACTCGGGGGCTTAGCTGCAGCCCAGTGCTCGCCTAAGTTTTGAAAATCCTACCGAGTGGAGAGCAGACCTCCCACTCGGAGGCTTAGCTGCAGCCCATTGCTCGCCTAAGTTTTGAAAATCCTACCGAGTGGAGAGCAGACCTCCCACTCGGAGGCTTAGCTGCAGCCCAGTGCTCGCCTAAGTTTTGAAAATCCTACCGAGTGGAGAGCAGACCTCCCACTCGGAGGCTTAGCTGCAGCCCAGTGCTCGCCTAAGTTTTGAAAATCCTACCGAGTGGAGAGCAGACCTCCCACTCGGGGGCTTAGCTGCAGCCCAGTGCCTGCCTAAGTGTATTGGGGAACAAGTCGATTGCAATAAGCACCTCGCTTTAACCTGCAAAAGATACCTCAAACCAAATGCAAGCATATTTAAACATCGAATCCAAGTTCGGATAACACCTAACGGAACCGAAAGTGCTCAGGCGCTAAGCCTGTTAAGGTTTGTCGGTTACAAAAATCACTCGGCATACCGAGGCAAATTTAAAGAATCAAGCTCAGAAGTTTTTTACCCCTCCTGTGGAGGGCTGGAAGGTGCAACAAACTCATCCAGGTTGATTCCATCTGCAATCCGAGTGGCAGCGGCGATGAAGGTTTCCATGAAAGACCGGAAATCGTGCTTCTTGGTATTAGCAACCCTAAGAGCCGCCAGCTTGTCCTCTCGTGCATCCTTGCAGTGAACGCGAGCCAGAGATAGGGCAACGTCTGCGCCACACCTGGCAGAAGACTTCTTCCACTCCTGCACTCGACTTGGGACCGTGTTCAGTCGAGTCATCAGAGACTCGAGGTCATTCTGGAGCGTCTCTCTGGGCCAGAGTGTGGTGTCGATGCGGGAAGTGGCGACCTTCAGCCTTGCGAGATAATCGACGACGGCAGCAACACGAGATTCGAGCCGGAGCACGTTCATGGCGACTTCATCCTTCATAGGAGAGTTGATGGGATCCAGGTTTACTTCTAGTCGACCAGTCTCCTCTTCAAAGTTCTGGCAAAATTCTGCAAGCGCAACCACCGAGTCAAGACAAAGTGGGATGGAAAGATCACAGTTAAAATATCTGTTTGATACAAAAGATTACCTTCAAGCATGAGAATATCTTCTTGGCGAGCCCGCCCAGATAAGCCTCCAGATCGTTCTTCTTTCCCACCAACTCACTAGCCTTGTCACTCAGGGCAATCTTATCAATTTTCAGTCGACTGACCTCTTTGTTGGTAGCATCAAGAGCAGCTTTTAGATTAGTGTTTTCTTCTTCAAGCTTGGTGATCGAAGCCAGCTTCTCGTCTGCGAGCTTGGTTTTCTCTAAAGCCGATTTCTGCATTTCGGCCAACTCAAGGTCTTTCTTCTTCAGGGCATCCCTCACTTTGCCTGCAAAGTTATAGCAAGATCAGATTCCGAAACAAACGAGGGGCAAAGGCAGTCGTCGAAGGCCTCACCAAACATACCTTTAGCTTCCTCCTTCGCCTTCGTTAGGTTCTCCTGGGCCAGCTTCAGGTCAAGCTCGAGCTGGATGTGTTTGTTCTCCAACTCGGTATAATGAGCCGCAAGGTCGCAGGATTTCTACGAAGAATCAATCGACAGATGTCAAAGACAATTCACTTCCGAGTGACTAAGGAAAAATCAAAGCGTTTCTAAGACTACGGCCGAATACAAACATTCGACCATAGTCTCAGGGACTACACCCAGTGGGTGCACTCAGCGTGCCCCCACTAGTTCTATCAAGTTAGAGTCGACCAGTCGACCAACCAAAAAAACGGGAGGTGTTCTTCAGACTGTAGTCAACTACCAGCAGTCGACCACAGTCTCGGGGACTACACCCAGTGGGTGCACTCAGCGTGCCCCCACCGGTCTGTGAATCCATTCGACCTAGTCGAATAAAGGAAAAACTTAAGACATAAAGACTATGATCGACTGCCAGCAGTCCACCATAGCCTTGGGGACTACACCCAGTAGGTGCACTCAGCGTGCCCCCACTAACCCGGAATTCCAATCGACACACCCAGTGGGTGTAGGACAATCACTATGAATTTTAGAAATAAGAATTTTCAGACATCATATCTAACAGAACAGGCGGTGACCGACTGACCTGAACGTTACTCTGAAGAGCTGAACTGGCGTCATAGGCTGCCTGGCTGGCTTCTCGGATGGCCTTCACTTGCTCCATCATGACTCCCGCCTGGCGTATTGCTTCTTTCGCAGCACTGGCTTGGTCCTCTAGGACGTAGTGGGTCGAGAGAAGTGAAGGCTGTGCAGCACTCGACGACGAGGGGCGAGCACTCGTCAACGGCACCGCAAAAGATATGGTAGGCCGAGTGATGTTCTCTCCCTCCGCGACCAGTGTCTCGGGTGCTGGCACGTCCTGAGTCGCCTTGCCAGCAGACGCTTTCCTACTCCTCCTTTGCCTCAGTGGTTCCTCATCGTCGTCGTCAGGAAGGTTAATAACGACATTAGACGGAGCTACAGAAAAGAATCAAAATTAGAGACAAGGAGTCAATCGACTGAAGACGGAACTATAAAAGTCATACCAGGTTTTGAAGTGGCAGCGTCTTCCATCTCATGATCTTCAGCCTTGGCCGAGGTATCAGAAGTAGCAGCACTGCAATCCCAGAAGTCAGTCGGTTGACTCATGAGTCGACCAAGAATAAGTTCATGTGGAACAGAAAAACTCAAGTAGCATCATTACCCTGAGATAGTGGGGATCACCATCTTCATCTTCGGCAAGACCTTCGCCGGCTTCGATGGCGCCACTCTAGATTGCTTCGGAGCTTTCTCAGTCGGCACCGGGGAAGCTGTCCGAGGGCGCTTGGTCGACTGCGCGACAGTCGCGACCCCCTTACCACGCTCGGTTGCAGGATCATGGACAAGCTTCGAGCGTCTTTCCGAGTGAGGAGGTACAACTTCCTCCTCCTCCTCCTCTTCCTCCTCACCAAAGTCATCACCCTCATCATCATCATCACCATCCGAATCCCACTCCTCCGGGCTATCGCCCCCACTTCCTTCCTCCTCCTCAGTCGGCATCTGCGCTCCATTGGGCATCGAGTATAATTCAGTGGTGGCCTGACAGACAACAAAACAAAGGTCAATCGACCAATTTGCAGCAAAGCAGAATGAATAAAGCAAGATAACAATTGAGGATAAAGTGGGCATACCGTGTCCGGAGTATAGGTATGGTCGAGTGGTGGAATCCTCCTGGCCCCTCGAGGGTTGTCCTTATTCCCTGTGATCGCGGTCATCCACCTCTCCAGTGTGGCATCGTCGACTGCTTCTGGATGGACCCGAGTTTCATCCTCGGTTCCACAGTACAGCCACATCGGGTGGCCTCGGTACTGAAGCGGTTGGATGCGCCGTCTAAGGAAGACCTCCAGAAGGTCCATGCCCTTCACTCCGTCCCGAACGAGCTGGACTACACGCTCCATCAACATTTTTACTTGGGCTTTCTCCTCAAGAAGCACCTTCAGAGAAGAGGGCTTGTTCACTCGGTCCATGGAAAATGGAGGGAGACCAGTCGACTGCCCCGGCGTCGACTCGTCTTGGCAGTAGAACCAAGTCGACTGCCATCCTCTGACCGACTCAGGAAGGGTCATGGCCAGAAAAGTACTCTTGCTCCTCATCTAAATCCCAAGACCCCGCACATCTGAATAACCTTAGTCCTATCGTCATCCGGACTCGCCTTTTTCGCTGTCTGTGAGCGACAGGTGAATATGTGCTTAAAGAGACCCAGTGTGGTCGACAACCCAGGAAGTTCTCGCACATGGACACGAAGGCAGCAAGGTAGGCAATGGAATTTGGATTGAAATGGTGGAGTTGCGCCCCAAAGAAATTCAGGAACCCTCGGAAGAAAACACTCGGCGGCAGAGAGAACCCACGGTCTACGTGAGTAGCTAGAAGAACGCACTCACCCTCCTGCGGCTGCGGTTGCCACTCGGTCCCCCGGAGCCTTGCTGCCCCGTGAGGGATCAGGCCCTCGTTGGCCAGGTCATTGAGATCCGTCTCAGTGATGGTCGAGCGGATCCAATCCCCTTGGACCCAACCTTGCGGCAGGCGGGACCTTGACGAAGATCCGCCCCGACTGGACGCCCTTCCCTTCGCTTTCCCCATCGTCGTCGCCTTCTTCGCGCACTCCAAGGCCGCCCTCTTCTCCTTCACCATTGTCGCCGGCGAAGCACGCGAGGAGTGGATGGGCGGGGGCGAGAGCAGACGAAGCGAGCGGAGGCGAAGAGGGCAGAGAGGAGAATAGAAATGGTGAGACACTATTCAAAAACCCTCGCCCGGCGCCTTACATAAGAACGCTTCCGAGTGGCTGACAGGTAGGACCGGGCGATCCTATCACATCCCGAAACAGTCGCGCACGCGCGATACGTGGCGAAAAAGGCGGCGTAGAAATCAAGGCATCTACGCCTTATCCCATCCGAGCGACGCGGTCCGCCTCGCTTCGCGCGCTTCCCAAAATTCAGATCCCACAAAATCCGCTAACAGCAGATCAATCTGTCAGACGGTAGATTTCCTGCGATCCGTCGCTCGAGAGTTTACTAGGTTCAAAAGTTCACTCGACAGAAGAAAGGAATGGATCAAGGCGACTGAAAGAAAAGTTGCTGACATCATCAAAAAGATTATTGGTCCAAAATGAGACGTGTTCATAACACAAAAACAGGTCGGAAAAATTATCAACTCCTTCCTCACTCAAACCTCGATCCATTCGGGGGATAATGATGAAGTCATGTACCTAGGGTAGGGTCACAGACCTGTCCTAAATACCCTTCCCAAGGACATCCTCAGAAGAAGTTGCCTTCCAGTCGACCAAGAGAGACTTCACTCGACGGACTCGACCATGAAGACTCACTCGACCACCAGGAGGTCAAGAGCCACTCTACATCCAAACGGTCTGTAATTAAGTAGTCTTTATGGCCATGATGACACTTTATGTAAGGCGTTACCAGTAACGTCTGGCCTTAATGTACTTTAAACCCTGCATAACTGAGGGCCGGAGGGGTCTGGCAGACACTATATAAGCCACCTCCCTCCTCAGTGTAAAGGGTTCGCACCCCTGTAACCTACGCACACATAATATAGTCGACCGCCTCCAGGCTCCGAGACGTAGGGCTGTTACTCCCTCCGAGAAGGGCCTGAACTCGTACATCCCTTGTCTGTACAACTGCTCCATAGCTAAGATCTTGCCTCTCCATACCTACCCCCCATTCTACTGTCAGACTTAGAACCACGACAACCGGCAAGTCTCTTTACTCGTTATGTAATGCATCATTCCATAACTAACTCATTAGCTACATTGCTTGCAAGGCTTATAGTGATGTGCATTACTGAAAGGGCCCAGAGATACCTCTCCGACAATCGGAGTGACAAATCCTAATCTCGAAAGACGCCAACTCAACATGTACCTTCAGAGACACCTGTAGAGCTCCTTTATAATCAGCTAGTTACGTTGTGACGTTTGGTAGCACACAAAGTGTTCCTCCAGTAAACGGGAGTTGCATAATCTCATAGTTGTAGGAACTTTGTATAAGTCATGAAGAAAGGAATAGCAACATACTAAAAGATCAAGTGCTAGGCTAACGGAATGGGTGAAGTCAATCACATCATTCTCCTAATGATGTGATCCCGTTAATCAAATGACAACTCATGTCTATGGCTAGGAAACTTAACCATCTTTGATTCACGAGCTAGTCAAGTAGAGGCATAGTAGTGACACTATGTTTGTCTATGTATTCACACATGTATTATGTTTCCGGTTAATACAATTCTAACATGAATAATAAACATTTATCATGAAATAAGGAAATAAATAATAACTTTATTATTGCCTCTAGGGCATATTTCCTTCAATAACAAGATGGGGTTTTCATCATATTGCGTGAGTTAATTCCTCTACATCATGTCATCTTGCTTAATGCGTTACTCCGTTCTTATGAACTTAATACTCTAGATGCATGCTGGATAACGGTCGATCTTTGGAGTAATAGTAGTAGATGTAGGCAGGAGTCGGTCTACTTGACACAGACGTTATGCCTATGTTCATGATCATTGCCTTAGATGTCGTCATAACTATGCGCTTTTCTATCAATTGCTTGGCAATAATTCATTTACCCACCGTAATATTTTCTATCTTGAGAGAAGCCACTAGTGAAACCTATGGCCCCGTTTCCATATTATTGAATCTAGTTTACATCTTGCTAGTTTCTGATCTACTATTTTGCAATCTTTACTTTCCAATCTATAAACCAAAAATACCAAAAATATTTACTTTACCGTTTATCTATCTCTATCAGATCTCACTTTTGCAAGTGACCGTGAAGGGATTGACAACCCCTTTATTGCGTTGAGTGCAAGTTCTTGATTGTTTGTGCAGGTATGCGGTGACTTGTGCGTCGTCTCCTACTGGATTGATACCTTGGTTCTCAAAACTGAGGGAAATACTTATGCTACTTTGCTGCATCACCCTTTCCTCTTCAAGGGATAACCAACGCAAGCTCAAGAGGTAGCAGTCGTCTTGCCGAGAAGCTTGTGAAGATATAGTCGATTTGTTGCATGACAAGCTGTCTCAACCACTTCCGCCCAAAAATTTGGTGTCTTGTATTCATCAAGCATCGTTCTTGCCATCTCAATGAGTGTCCGGTTCTTCCTCTCAACAACTCCATTTTGTTGAGGTGTGTACACAGCCAGAACTCATGTGAAATCCCTTCTTCGTCAACAAAGGTATCCACATTTGCGTTCTTGAACTCCATTCCATTGTCGCTCCGAACCTTCTTGATCTTCACTTCAAATTGATTTTGGACCTTCCTAGCGAAGTTCTTGAAGATCTTTTGGACCTACGATTTATCATCAAGAAAGAACACCCACATAAATCTTGAAAAATTATCAACAATAACCAATCTGAACAAGTTTCCATCGAGACTCTTGTAGGCATTGGGACCAAAAAGATCCATATGAAGTAGCTTGAGCGGTCTTCTCCTGGTCATAATGTTCTTCATGGGATGACTTCCTCCAACTTGTTTTCCTGCTTGACAAGCACTACAAAGTCTATCCTTGTCAAATATAACTTCTTTAACACCAAGAATATGATCACCTTTAATAAGCTTATCAAGATTTTGCATGCCCACGTGTCCTAACCTTCTATGCCACAACCAACCTTTAGAAGATTTAGCAATTAAGCAAGTTCTAGGTTGAGCCTTTTCAGTGAAGTCAACAATGTATAGATCACCTCTACATATACTAGTAAAGACCATATTATGATTAACTCTTCGAAGCACTTGGCAATCTACTTCAGTGAATAGAACATTGAAACCAAAATCGGCTAGTCTAGATACAGAAAGTAAATTGTAGCCAAGAGATTCAATGGGCATAACATTTTGGATGGAGTTGTCATGTGAGATGGCTACCTTACCAAGGCCAACCACCTTACCCTTTGGGTTATCACCAAAAGTGACATACTTTTGGGGACCGTCATTTTCAGCAAGCTCTCAAAACATATCCTTCTCTCTAGTCATGTGATTAGTACATCCACTATCAAGAACCCATTCCTTTCCTCCATCCATGTAACCACGAGGGTTAGCCATAAGACCAAAGTGTCTCATTGACTCATCAATATCAAAGCCACTATCATCATCCTCATCATAATATCCATGTTCAACATCGTCTTGTGATTGATCATCACCTAGGAAGAGTGATTCATTAGATTTATGATCAGGACAATGTGCATCTTTATGAATTCTAATGACTTAAGAAATTATGCTACTAATGAATCCAACATCTCCTTTAGCATGCATGAGGTCATGAAGCTCAAAGAGACAATCACCAAACTTAGGATCACTAGGATGCATTTTATGAAAAGCAATGGACTTTTGAAGAATCTCATCTAAATTTTTTAAAAGTAGTTTGGAAAGCGTTCTTCAAGATATCTCCATATAGTATAAGAACATTCAAATGTAGGCAAGCATACAAGCAAATTTCTAGGCAATCCTCTTATGATAAGATCAATAGCTCTAAGATTACGAGTCGTGTCAAGATACTCATCAGGGGTAGGATGCAAGGGATCGATAGGAGGCGCACAAGGGCTAGTAATGTACTTGTTCAAATTATATTCATTGAAAATCTCAAGCATCTCATTTTTCCAAGCACTATAGAACTCTCCGTCAAGCATAGGCACTCTATGTCTAATACTCCCAACCGTAGACTCATCCATCTTCCTCCAATGGTGATTAAACCAAATCAATGGAGACCAACACTCTGATACTAATTGAAAGGATCGAGAAAAGGTGTCTAGAGGGGGGAGGGGTGATTAGACCCTCAACAAGCAAAAGTAGCAGTTTTTAAGTTCTTCAAGTTGAGGTGTAGTTTTAGCACAAGTTTGAGCATTCACAATACATTTCAAGCAAGCATGGCAAGAGAATAAGCAGCAAAAAGAGTAGAGCATGCTAGTTTGCAATAAAGTAAAGGGATGGGGTTGGAGTGTCCAAACGCAATGATGACACTGAGATTTTTGGCGTGGTTCTGATAGGTGGTGCTATCATACATCCACATTGATGGAGACTTCAATCCACGAAGGGTAACAGTTGCACGAGTCCACGAAGGGCTCCATCCACGAAGGGTCCACGAAGAAGCAACCTTGTCTATCCCACCATGGCCATCGCCCACGAAGGACTTGCCTCACTAGGGTAGATCTTCACAAAGTGGGCGATCTCCTTGCCCTTACAAACTCCTTGGTTCAACTCCACAATCTTGTCGGAGGCTCCCAAGTGACACCTAACCAATCTAGGAGACACAACTCTTCAAAAGGTAATAGATGGTGTGTTGATGATGAACTCCTTGCTCTTGTGCTTCAAATGATAGTCTCCTCAACACTCTGCTCTCTCTCACAGATTTGGCTATGGTGGAGAGAAGATTTGAGTGGGAAGCAACTTGGCAAGGCTAGAGATCAAGATTCTTGAGGTTGTATTGGAATGTCTTGGTCTCAACACATGAGTAGGTGGTTCTCTCTCAGAAAATGAATAGTTGAAGTGTAGGCATGTTTTGATGGCTCTCTCAAATGGATATGGGGTGGAGGGGTCTATATAGCCTCCACACAAAATCCAATCGTTACACACATTTGACCGAACTCGATCAGACCGAATAGAAGAACTCGGTGAGACCGATTCAGTTCAAAATGTGAACGTTAGGAATCTCGGTGGGACCGACATGGTCAACTCGGTGGGACCGATGTGCTAAGGCTACGGCAAAACCTCATCTCAGTGAGACCAATTGCATGAAATTGGTGAGACTGATTTCAGCAATGAGCAAACAGAGAGTTGGTCAGGCAAACTTGATGGACCGGTCGCTCTCGGTGAGACCGAAACGTTACGAAGGGAAACAGAGAGTTTGCAATGCGAACTCGGTGGGACCGATCGCTCATTTTGGTGAGACCGAAACATTACGAAGGGAAACAGAGAGTTTGTAATGCCATCTTGGTGAGAACGAGATCCATATCGGTGTGACCGAATTGTCTAGGGTTTCTGGCAGTGGCTATGTCAACGGAACTCGGTGGCGCCGGATAGATCAGATTGGTGGGGCCGAGTTTGACTTTAGGTTTTGGACATATGTGGAAATGAGAAAGTGGCTGAGGGTTTTGGAGCAATATCACTATGCACTTTGAGCAAGTAGACCATTAAGCAACACCTCATCCCGTTTTAATAGTATTGGCTTTCCTATGGACTCAATGTGATCTTGGATCACTAAAATTAAAGTGAAGAGTGTTGAGCCTTTGCCAGTCTTTGTCCTTAGCATTTTGAAGGCCATTGTTGAACTCATCTGAAATGTACTCGATAAAAGTATTAGTCCAACAAGAGATATGTTGTCACTAATTACCAAAATCATCTAGGGAGCACTTGTGCTTTCAGATGTGAATTACCGAGAGGGCCTAGAGATACCTCTCCGATACTCGGAGTGACAAATCCCAATCTCGATCTATGCCAACTCAACAAACACCTTTGAAGATACCTACAGAGCTCTTTTATGATCACCCAGTTACATTTTGATGTTTGATAGCACACAAGGTATTCCTCCGGTATACGGGAGTTGCATAATCTCATAGTCGAAGGAATATATTTGACATGAAGAAAATAATGGCAATAAATTGAATGATCATTATGCTAAGCTAACAGATGGGTCTTGTCCATCACATCATTCTCCTAATGATGTGATCCCGTTATCAAATGACAACACATGTCTATGGTTAGGAAACCTTAACCATCTTTGATAAACGAGCTAGTCTAGTAGAGGATTACTAGGGACACGGTATTTGTTTATGTATTCACACATGTATTTTGGTTTCCGAACAATACAGTTCTAGCATGAATAATAAACCTTTATCGTGAATAAGGAAATATAAAATAACAACTTTATTATTGCCTCTAGTCATATTTCCTTCGAAGAGACTTTTTGTTATTTGGTTGCAGGGTTGTTTGAGAGAGACCATCTGCATCCTACGCCTCCCACGGATTGATAGACCTTAGGTCATCCACTTGAGGGAAAATTGCTACTGTCCAACAAAAGTTTGCATTTGGAGGCCCAACATGAGTCTACAAGAATAAAGCTGCATAATGGACATCATTGCATTGCCGAGAAAGGAACAGACGGCCCGCACCAAGCCATATGGGGCCCAAAGGGCCCAGATCTGGGCCGAGCTCGCGCCACCGGCCACGCCCGCTCCAGCACGCTGCCTTGCAGCCAACAGCTGCACTGCCGCACCAAGATCACCCAGGCCTACGGGAACCATGCCGCAGAGCCGGACCGCCACCGTCAGGAGCCCCCGGGCTACCCTCTACACGCACGGGAAAAGGCTGACCCGCCGCCACTAGCACCGCGCAGGCAAGACCCAGTGGACCACGCCGCCGGTGGCGGCAGGGGAGATGGATGGGGAGGGGCTGTAGAAGGAGAGGTGGGTAGGGTTCGCCCGTCGCCCCGTTGGGATGAGCAAGCGAATCGAGAGGGAGTGACAGAGACTTGCAATAGTTTGTGCGGGTTTGAATTCCACGTCTCCTGTAAATATTTTTCTTTCGCGTCTGCTTTTGGAGAAGGTTGCTGGCTGGTCCGCTAAGCGGCACAGAAAGCGCCCAATAGGAGCTCCCGCTCCTGACAGGCGAGAAATAGCACCCGCGAAGACCTTGACCGTTTCGCCCAAATGTGCGGGCTTATGTAAAACAAAACAAAGTTCTCAAGAGTCTTGCCCGGATTGCTCATTTGAAATCTATAGTTGGTAGCTTTTTGTCGAAATCACTAGTTAGGGAGTACTCGTTGCAAAGATCACTCCCACTTTCCCAGGTTGCGACAAGTGGCGCACAATGCGCGACTTATCGCAACCTGGGAGTTTTTTTTCTTTTTTTCTAGATTCGTTTATTCAAAACATTTTATCTCTTAAACCATGCATCCAAATCTCGAACCGTTTTCACTATTGGATTCCTCGCGTCGAGATCTTCAAAACTAGATCCCATGTTGATAGATTTTGATGAACTTCTTTTCACGAAAAACCGGTCGAAAAAAACGAACCGGGAGCACGGGGTTTTTCCCTTTCCGAAAGAGGCATGCCCGTGCCTCTCGCGGAAGCAAAACCGTGCCTCTCGCTGAAGGAAAAAAAAGGGGAAAGTGTTTTTTTTTGTTTTCGAGAAGGCACAGCCGTGCCTCTGGCGAAAACACAATCATGGCTCTCACGGAAGCAAAACCGTGCCTCTCGCAAAAGAAAAAGAAAACAGAAAACGCATTTTTTCATTTCCGAGAGGCATGACCATGCCTCTCGTGAAAGCACAATCGTGTCTGTCATGAAAGCACAACCGTGCCTCTCACGGAAGCAAAACCGTGCCTATCTTGTAATGGAAAAAATAGTAAATGTGTTTTTTTCGTTTTCGAGAGGCACAACCGTGCCTCTCGCTGAAGGAAAAAAAATAAAAAACACATTTTTTCCCATTTTCGAGAGTCATGGCCGTGACTCGCGAAAAAATGCGTTTTTTCGTGCAAAAAAGATTCAATTTTTTTGTTTCAGAAGTTAATGGAGACCGATTTAAAACCAAAATGTCGAAAAAAAACTCGAAAAAACTGTTTAAAAAGCCGAAAACGCGTGCAGAAAAATAAAATAAAAAAAATCCGGAGGGAGCGACCAGAGCGCGACAGGTGGCGGGCGGCCGAGAACGCGTCAAGTGACGATGATCGTTGTGAGCTTCCCAAAGGAGCGCTCGTTATTTGCTCTGGCTTTTTGTTTTTTTGAGAGGTTCTCGAGTTGGTAGGTGCAAACCGGCCCAAGCTTTGCTTGTCATAACGGCAGTCACTCCCTCTATTTCATAATTCTTGTCGTTTTGAAGTAAAGCGACGAAAAATGTCGTTTTGAAGTAAAACCACGATAAAATTATGAAACGGAAGGAGTAAGTGTTAAGAAAAGAAATGCCAGCAAAGTATTGCTAAAAGCCCACCATGCCCTCTTGTTTATGAGCTCGAGTTTCGACCTTGATGGCGTACAAGAATCTCTGATACGAGTGGCACCGCACCGACCGTTTCGGCCGGATATATTGTTCTACACAATCACAAGGCCATCCACGATACATGCGCCCACCTAGCTTGTGCGCGTGTACATGTCATGTTAGCTGTTACTGTCCAGGCCACTACCTCACCCATGCATCAGCTCCGCACCCTCGTCGCCATCAGCTACTCCTCCACCTCCATGCTGCACCGACGGCCGTGGCGCAGGCTGCGACGGGCACGTTCATCTACGCCAGGTGCTCGCCGTCCAAGTACGCGTGCGACACCGTCTTTGAGAGCAACCTGGGCTCCCTCCTTGCCTCCATCGCCTCCACTGCGTCCTCCGACGCCACCTACAACAGCTTCACCGCGGGCGGCGGTGGCGGCTAGACGGAGAGTTGGGAGAGGGAAGAGAGAGCGGTCAGGGAAGGTGATGAAGGGTAGAACCCTAGATGCCCGATCTTTCATGAAAGAAGCTGATCCCAACGAGGAACACGAATAACACGAGGGGAAACACGAGGGGAAACACGAGAGAATCACTCAAATCAACAAGATTCGGTCACACATATGCAAGATCCTCGAAACATAAAGAGATACACGATCTGTATCCAACAAAGGACGATACAAGAGGCACGTTGTTCTCCGAGAGGAGGTCTTGAGAGTCTTCCCAATTGGGGTCTTGAATCCACTTGGGGGATCTTCTCCGTAGAGGTCGTGAACTCCTAAGGAGAAGGGGATCAAGTGGAGAGCAAAGCTTCTCAATGAGCTACTACTTTGCTAAGCCTAGAAAGAGGGAGGAGGAGGAGTATATATAGTCTAGTGGGAGAAGGGGTACATGGGCCTCTGGCCCTTTCACTGTGCGCAGACAGAGCGGGGCCGGACGTCCGGGCGTCGGGCCGGATGTCCGGGGTTCACGGGGCGCCGGATGTCCGGGTCGTAGGCCGAATGTCCGGGCTGGAGGCGTGGGTCTTGTTGTATTCGGGACAGGCTGGTCCGGATATCCGGGCTAGGAGCCAGATTTCCGGGGCGGGGCCGGATGTCCGGCCCCTAAAGACTTGGCCGTTGGTCCTTTGCTGCAGGCGACACCTCCAGGGGCCTGATGTCCAGGGTCATGGCCGGATGTCCGGGTCCTGGGAACTGTTCTTGACTCCTTTCGTTGGTTTTGTTCATCCGTGAACTTGGGGACTTGTCCGTCTTCACGTGCATCTTTTGGAGGGTCTTCTTGGTACCTGATTATGCACAACATCTCGGACTTAGGTAGTAACCATGTCTCGAGTGGATCATGTGGAATATCACTAAAGAAGGAAGTCACCTCGGTCTCGAGAGCTCTAGCTCATGCTCGTGTCATAGGTCCTCTTGGCACTTGGCGAGATGATGCTAGGTCCATGGGGATGACCATAGGATGCTCCGCATCATCTCCCCTCCCTTGGGAAAGATCCGACCTCGGATCGAAATCCTCATCACCAAGGTGCGGGGAGAGATCTTTGAAGTTGAAGAGGTCGCTCACGGAGTATTTGTCGCGTGGGATGTCGATCTTGTAGGCATTGTTGTTGTAGCGTTCAAGCACCTTGAAGGGTCCATCGGCTCATGGTAGTAGTTTGGACTTGCGTTCATTGGGGAAGCGTTCATTGCGAAGGTGTAGCCACACACATCTCCAATGTTGAATATCATGGGTTGCTTGTTGATGTTGAGCTTGGTAGCGAGTCATTGTACTTGGCGCTCGATGGTGTGCCTTGTATCTTCATGCATCTTCTTGAGGTAGTTCACTCGGGCACTCCCGTCCATGTTGATGCGCTCTTGTAGTGGTAGAGGAAGAATGTCCAATGGGGACAACGGGTTGAAACCGTAGATGACTTCAAAGGGGGACTTGCCGGTAGTCGAATGTCTTGCGCGGTTGTAGGCGTACTCGGCGATGGGTAGGCACTCCTCCCACTCGTTGATGTTCCTCTTGATCAACACGCATAGTAGAGTGGAGAGTGTTCGGTTCATCACCTCCGTTTGGTCGTCAGTTTGAGGGTGGTATGCCGAAGAGAACAAGAGCTTGATGTCGAGCTTGGCGCATAAGGTCTCCCAAAAGTAGCTTAAGAACTTGACATCGCGGTCTGAGATAATCGTCTTTGGCACTCCATGGAGGCGCAAGATTTTCCTACAAAAAAGATTGGCAATATGTGAAGCATCGTCTAGCTTGTTGCATGGGATAAAATCAGCCATCTTAGAGAATTGGTCCACAACAACAAACATGGAATCTTTGCCTGTTCAACCACCCCTCCACGGGCTACTGTTCATCCACCCCTCCACCGCCTACTGTTCATCCAGCCCTCCACGGGGTCGTCCTGTTCACCCAGCCCTCCACGGGGTCCTGTTCATCCAGCCCCAACCGGCTCGATCCATCGGGGTCCTGTTCATCTAGAGGCAACACCACGGGGTCCTGTTCATCCACCCCCACCGCTCACTGTTCATCCACCCTCCCCCTGCAATACTCACTGTTCATCCAGAGGTAGCATCGACCGGCTCAGTTAGCAGCAGTAGCGAAGGAATCGCTCGATCGGGTTCAATTAACAGCCATCGATCGGTCGCTCGGGTTCAGTAACGCGTAGCGTGCAGTGCAATCGCTCGGGTTCAGTTAGAGCCCAACGCCTCGCTCGGGTTCAGTTAGAGCCAACGCCTCGCACACACCCGCATACGTGTACGAGAGAAACGCGCATCGCTCGGCCCTCGACCACCCACCGTAACCGGGAACTCCCCGAAATTTTCCTCGCCCTTGCTTCTACCACGGTTTTTTTCGTCATGGACAGCCCAAAGAATGTCATGCAGCTGCGTCTCTGGCCCGCCCAGGACGAAAAGCCATTTTCTGTCATGATTTTTTGTCATAGAAGTAGGAGCCCACCACATCTATGATGATATCGGATTTTGTCACAATTATCGTCATAGAAGTGTCATAAGTATGACAGGAAAAAATTTCGTTCGGCCCAAAATGTCACGGATGTGTCTTTTTTTTGTAGTGAATGTGCACAAATGACGTTGCCGACAATACTCAAAGGCTAGTCTCTATAGGCAAGATACGCAAAATTGGGCTATGGTGGTTATCAATGCAAAGGCAATGAGTAGACAAAGATGTCGTCGAGGTTACTGTCCTTGCTTACAGTTGAAGGTGTCAAAATTGTTGAACGGTTGTTGTCGATGACGAGTCCGTGGCAAAGATGAGCGGTGGTGATGTTGATGTCAAACCATACCTATATAGCCGAAACACAATAGGACACGGGAACCACAATTCAAATTATCAAAACAAAACGTGTCAAAATTGTCGGAGTTGATAGTGGGGAAGCTATGTAGGTGTTGGCGGAAAGCAGTGTTGGTATGCCGAAGTGTACATGCGCACCGGAACAAAATTTGGTGAAAGTCGGGAAACAGGGCGGTGGATGGAGATGGTGCTGTCAGGGGCCAGATGTCCGGGCTTGAGTGCCGGATGTCCGGGGGTCACGGGCCGGATGTCCGGGCTCGGGATCCGTGGATGAACTCGATGAACTCCGCATGGAAAGGTTAAATCCGGGGCAAAATTCGGAAGATTTTGTGGATGGAAATTGGGGAAAAGGTGGGGGAAAGCTAGATCTACTTGCAACACACGAAATCCGAGGACCAGTTGCAACAAAACTTCATCACAAAAAAAATTTGAGGGGCTATTTTTGTGGGGAATTTTCAAATTTGGGACAAAATCAACAAAATAAGGCTAGAAAACAAAGAGGGGAGGCTCCGAAATCGTGATCAACGTGGCTCATGATACCAAGATGATGTAGGGTAGAACCCTAGATGCCCGATCTTTCACGAAAGGAGCGGATCCCAACGAGGGACACGAAGAACATGAGGGGAAACACGAGAGAATCACTCAAACCAACAAGATTCGGTCACACACATGCTAGATTCTCGAAACATAAAGAGATACACGATCTGAATCCAACAAAGGACGATGCAAGAGGCACGTTCTTCTCCGAGAGGAGGTCTTGAGGGTCTTCCCGGTTGGGGTCTTGAATCCACTTGGGGGATCTTCTCCGTAGAGGTCGTGAACTCCTAAGGAGAAGGGGATCAAGTGGAGAGCAAAGCTTCTCAATGAGCTACTACTTTGCTAACCCTAGAAAGAGGGAGGAGGAGGAGTATATATAGTCTAGTGGGCGAAGGGTACATGGGCCTCGGGCCCTTTCACTATGCGCAGACAGGCGGGGCCGGACGTTCGGGCGTCGGGCCGGATGGCCAGGGCTTCACGGGGTGCCGGATGTCCGGGTCGTAGACCGGATGTCCGGGCTGGAGGCGTCGGTCTTGTTGTATTCAGGATAGGCTGGTCTGGATATCCGGGCTGTGATCCGAATTTCCGGGGCGGGGCCGGATGTGTGGGCAGGCCGCCGGATGTCCAGGCCCTGTAGACTTGGCCGCTGGTCCTTTGCTGCGGGCGACACCTCCAGGGGCCGGATGTCCGGGGTCATGGCGGGATGTCCGGGGCCTGGGAGCTGTTCTTGACTCCTTCCGTTGGTTCTCTTCATCCGTGAACTTGGGGACTTGTCCGTCTTCACGTGCATCTTCCGGAGGGTCTTCTTGGTACCTGATTATGCACAACATCTCGGACTTAGGTAGTAACCATGTCTCGAGTGGATCATGTGGAATATCACTAAGAAAGGAAGTCATCTCGGTCTCGAGAGCTCTAGCTCGTGCTCGTGTCATAGGTCCTCTTAGCACTTGGCGAACGATGCTAGGTCCATGGGGATGACCATAGGATGCTCCGCATTAGAAGGTGAGGGTAATAATTGTCGGCGCTTCGGGAAGCAACGCGTCTTCTCAAGGGTGGCTCCTCACGTGTTGCCCCCGCCGCCCATGTGCCTCGCTCGGGTCTGGCTCTTAAGAAATTGCCGATCTAAGCGTGCCCAGCAAGCCAGGCCCAAAGACGCTTTAAACTTCATGCGTGCAGGCCCAACAGAAAACGCAGGCAACCAAACAAGCCGTATTCTTTTCAAGCGGGCTTAGTTAGCCTATATGCGGGCAACCAAACACGCCCTAAGTGTTAAGAAAAGAAATGGCAGAAAAGTATTGCTGAGAGTCCACCACGCCCTCCCTCTGATACGACCTCGAGCGTATACGCATCTCTTACCAATAATCACAAGGCCATCGACGACACGCGCTCCCAGCTGCGAATCGGACCAAATCCAGAGCTAGCTCGTGCGCGTGTGCATGCCCTGTTACTGTCCAGGCCACTGCCTCACCCATGCCTCAGCTCCGCACCCTCGTCGCCATCACGCTACTCCTCCACCTCCACGCCGCACCGACGGCCGTCGCGCAGGCCGCGACGGGCGCGTTCATCTACGCCGGGTGCTCGCCGTCCAAGTACGAGCGCAACACCGCCTTCGAGAGCAACCTCGGCTCCCTCCTCGCCTCCATCGCCTCCACCGCGTCCTCGGGCGCCACCTACAACAGCTTCACCGCCGGCGGCGGCGTCGGCCAGGCGGAGGCGGCCCGCACGGCCGCGTACGGCCTGTACCAGTGCCGCGGCGACCTGAGCCGCGGCGAGTGCGTGGCGTGCGTGCGGGAGACGGTGGCGCGCCTGGGCGCCGTGTGCGCCAACTCGTACGCCGCGTCGCTGCAGGTGGACGGCTGCTACGTGCGGTACGACGCCAGCGACTTCGTCGGCCGGGCCGACAACACCGTCGCGTACCGCAAGTGCAGCTCCAGCAGCAGCGAGGACGCCGGGTTCCTCAAGAGCCGCGACGCCGTGCTCAGGGAGCTGCAGGCGCAGGCCGCGACGGGGTACAAGCTGACCGCCTCCGGCACGGTGCAGGGGGTGGCGCAGTGCCTCGGCGACATCGCGGCGCCGGACTGCGCCGCGTGCCTGGCGCAGGCGGTGGTGCAGCTCAATGGCACGTGCGGCTCCGCGCTGGCCGCCGACGTCTACCTGGAGCAGTGCTACGTCAAGTACTGGCAAAACGGACACGACTTCCGCTCTTCACAGGGTACGTATTTTCTTAGGAATACGTCTGCGTACGTGGTACAATGCCAACTATGTTAAGCATCGCTGTAGGATTCTCTCTTTTCTTTTTGCGGGGGAAGAGTAAAACCATCTTCAGCTTCAACAGATCACAACAAGTCCTTCATTTCCTTGACAAGTTAATTTTTAGCCGGGTTTTTTTTAAACGATTTTCTTCAAAAGTCCCAACGTTTAACATTGTTTTATTAATGAAGTTCAAGAAATACACATGAATCCAAATCTGTGAGATTAAACAACGGTGAATTTTTTTTAGAGAACTTGCATACCATGGCCCCACCGGCCGGATGCGCGAATTGGTCGTCAGTTGCAACTGGAGACCACTATAGAACTATTATTAGTGTTTAGTGATGATCAGTCAAAAGGTGATATGGAGGGCATGGGGCAATTGCAACGAGCATATATTCCGAATTGGTAAACTTCCAATCCAAAGTTTATAAAGAGGAGGACAAGCGGAATATATTCCAAACTATCGTTTTGTTAGATGTGAGTGAGGTAATGGTGGGGTTCGCACCAAGATTAGATGTGATTACTGGTAAACATGGTTGTGGGAAGTGACTTCATATCATGGCGCTTCACACACACCGACGTGTTCAGTACAAATTTACTGATCAAATGATATATAGAAGCTACCCTACTCGTACTGATAATATTCCCTGTGAGCAAAGGATCACTTTGTGTGAGTGCTGCACTTGTTTCTTTTGGACTTATTAATCTGCTTGGCTCGGCGACAGACTATTCGGGAGACGAATTTGGGAGGACCGTGGCTATAATAATTGGCATCTTGGTCGGGCTAGCACTCCTGGTGGTGTTCATCTCTTTCCTCGCCAAAGCATGTAAGTTCTCTAAATTATGTCAGACCAAACTTCAGTTTTTTTTTGGTTTTCTTTTTTACCAAACTTCAGTTGTGATTGTTGGGGTTCTCTCACCCACAGCTAACCATTTTTCCACTGCAATGCAGGCTAGAAGCGCACACGGCCCAGGTTACATCCAGCTACAGCATTAGAGACTAGAGGACAGGACGACAACATGGCATCAGAAGTCCCAAGGAAAAACACAGCAAATGACTCCTACTGGCCGGACACTCGCACTTCCATAGGTCCACTGACCTTCAAGTTGTCTCAGAAGCATTGCCTCGGTTTTTCCTATTTTACTTTGAGAGGGGAAACTGCTCTTGAATAATTAAGACAAGAAAGAGAGGTCTGCTTGTGAACGCATTACTTGGTTGTTCAGCTAACCACACACCATGCACGATTAATAGTAGTACGTACATTACAATATACATCACACAGCTAAAGCAACGTACATGGCCACATTCTTATATAGTCGGCCTAAGGCTGGTCACAATGGGCAAGAACTTAGGAGTAACATCACACACTCCAATACAAGTTTGCTTATGTGGCACATATTTAATGAAGAGAGAGGTGCTTGTGGTAACTAGCTAAGTTACCGGAACATCACACACTCCAAGAAACAATGAGTCTATATCCTAATAAATACATCGCTGCATGACACTACATACATGTTCCTACCCACTATGGAGGTAGTAACATAGTCTAGGAAACTGTGTAGGTTACTAGCTTATGTTCCTGCCCATTGTGACCAGCCTAAAGGTTATTTCGATGATGATACACTACTAATAGCCCCATACAATACTACATATTCACATAAGCCGAGGACAAGTAACAACATACTAGCATGCACCTCAGCCGGTTGGTTGATCAAGCGCTGTACCCTTGGATCAACGTGCTCCATCTCGCGGAGCTCTGAACGCCGCAAGCACCGATGCTTGCTTCCTTCATCGTTGTGCCGGAAACACCATTGTTGCATATATTTGCGAATGCCCGCATGTGCTTCATACCGTGCTGAGTGAGCGATCCGCAGTGAGACTCAAAGATCCGCACCTGAAGAAGCCGCTCAAGAGTCAAGAGTCAAATCATCATCAACATTAAAAGGACTGAGCTGAAACTATGCAGGTGTACACAACACAAGAGCTCCTACTTACCATCCTCTTCAGGCAATCCCAGTCGTCCACTAGAGGCTTCCCAGAAGGTCTGACAGCTTGAAGCTCCCAAGGTCCATTCTCGAAGCCAAATAGGAGCTTCCCAATAAAATCGATGCTGCTGTCAAGATGCTTCCTGTGGGCGACTGTCTCACTGATCTCTCTCAGAACGTTCGCCTTCTCTTTAGACTTTTCATGTAGCAGCTCATACTGAAACCAAACCAAAAAACCTTCAGCTAACATAGCAAAACCTTCAGGCTGATACTATATAACTAAACTGGAGAATTTCCGGTAAACAAGAAATAGCAACTGATATATCCAGTGTAGACAACAAATCGTCAATGGACCTAAGAAACACAAAATAGTGAGATATGACAACATCCCCTGACATAAGAATGCTACAAACCTACCCAAGATATTTTAGATGGTTCCAAATAAGGACCAGTATAACGCACAAATAACATATCCACCTCAACTTTTCATGCTAGTTTAATCTCTTGCAGAAGGGAAAATGTAACAAAAAGCTCAAATCGATAGACAGTAGACTGCTCAGTTCAGGTAAATCATCCTTCTGAAACAGAAGTCTATTACTGGAATTAGTGTTGAAGAGGTTAGCAAACCAACTGAAAGACTGCATAACACTAAAACATACCCTCCTCCACAAGAAAAGAAGATCTGCGTCTCTTTGGTTGATTGCAGCCTTTGGGGCTTGCAAAAATAGCTTGTTTGTAATGTTGGTGTTTGCAGGATTGAAACCTTGATAAAGGTAAAGCTTCTCATCCTTGAAGGTCTTGTCGCCATACTCCATAACATGAGAACCGGCACTATAGCTGTTCATGTCTGAGGTTCGCTTCTTTACCTGCACATGAAACTTTCAGTACCAGGACCTTTACAATAACAAATGAAAATGGTAAAAGGGCAAATAAATCCGCACCACTTCGTACTGCTTCTTGATTGTCTCCTCCTTCAGATTATTAGTCTCACTGTAAAATAGCATGGAGATAACCAAACACGTCATTAAGTGAATGCTTAATATACAAACAGATTCTTCAGCAGACTTGTGTAATCTGGATTCGCAGGTTCTATGTCATGTACTTCGGATCTAAAGGAAGGAATGGACATGACTAGTTACAAAATCTTCCTTGAGATACTATGCAGTGCAAAGTAATGCAACCAAATATAACGCATCACCTGTCTTCCATCCAAGAAATACTGTAGAGATCACCTAAGCAGGTAATATACTCAGAAGGAGGCGATGGTTCCATTCCTGGGCAGTATGTACCCCAGCTGCTTTCTTCTGCATTAGATGCTGTTGTGACATAAATATTGAGGTCTCCAGGCATCAAACCCTCAAAAATACTGCCACTTTCACAAGCTTCCACATATATAACCTGCCAATTATAGCACTGATTTCAGTCAAACAGGCCACAGTTACCACAAACAAGTAACTATGGGCAGTCTTACCATTTTTGCGTAGGTATTGGATGCATGTTTTTCTTGTAAGACCTTGATAAAATCAGCAGCATAGAGATATGGCAGGTTGGGCATACCTGAAACTTGCAAAAGTCAATACACAAGATGAACAAAACTAATTAATACAACAAAGCAGCGGGTATAACTTCCACACACCAAGGACTCCGGGACCCCCGTGATCTGAGTAGTAGATAAATATGTGGTCATTTGGTTTGCTATCTATGACCTTCTTACTCCCTCCAGTGACCGCAGTTCTGTTGCCCAAGAGAACTGCATAGAAGTTCTTAGTAGTAACTGCCTCTCCGGTGTAGTCCTGAAATTATAATGCATGCTATCTTCATCAAACTTGAGAGAAGGGCAATACATATGTTCTGTACTTCTACTATACACAGTTCTTAAGCCATATGAAGCTCAAAAAGAACATGCCGATATTGAACTACTTTCTTTTGTGTCTTGATGCAGTGATAGTTAAGTTTCTGTAGAACAGTCCTACAAGTACACCGAAACACACACAGCCCCCACAACCAGGGGCATAGCCAAGCCCCAGGTTGCCCGGGCAGCGGCCTGAGGCGTAAAAGGTACGTGCTATAATTGGCGAAGCCAAAAACTTAACTGGCGAAACCAATAGACTACAAGGGGACAACCTACATATTGAAGTATTCGCCTAACAACACGCCTGTTTATTCCCCATGAATATATTAGTGATTCCCATCAGGATTCAGAAGACAAAAATAATGGTAAGACCGTCATCATTTAAGGAGCTAATAGCTAGACCACAAAATAAGTTACTCACAATGTTGAGGCTGAGTTATATGGATGCACACAACAGCATACATTAGCCCACATGCAATGCTATTTTGGAGATTTTGCTACATTCTAATTTTAATTTTCTCCTGACAATTTTTCATATCTTAGTAAATCTAAAATTGTTCTTCTGCAACTACTCCCCCCGTTCCTAATATAAGCCTTTTTAGAGAATCCAATATGGACTACATACGGAGCAAAATGAGTGAATCTACACTCTAAAAAATGTCTATATACATCCGTATGTAGTTCATACTGAAATCTACAAAAGGGCTTATATTTAGTAACGGAGGGAGTACTTAATTTAATAATTTTGAATATACGCGATTAAATGTAATATAATATCATACAAACTAGCTCATGGAAATGCGTTGGTTGATGACTAGTGATCCTAATGTTCAACTCCAAGTTAAGCTCCCAGGGCATACCTTTGGAACACCAGCATATACATCTTTGCCCTCTGGGTGGTTGATGATAACCCCTGGCCTCGGGTTGAGAGGGTTGTTGGCAATGTCATCATACATAAACACCACGATGTTCTCCTCTTTTACACCCCCTTTTCTCAATATCTGGTAGGCATGGCATATATCGGCCTGCAACAGCAACACACCAAGAATAAATCAAGAGTTCAACAAATGGTCCAGGAAAGATAGCTGCTTGCTGGTATCTCCTTAGTTTCGAACCAAAGCAACATGTAAGCACACATTATTTTACCCAAATAATAAGTGCCACACGTGTGGCACGAAGCACTCGGCCCTGATGTTTTTTACAACTAAAGTTGCCATCCGAAAAGAAAAAAAAAACTGAAATTTGTCATCCGAAAAGAAGTTGCCATCCTCGCGTTACTAAACATGCCATAGAAAACGTTCGGAGTTGCCATGTGTTTGTGCCACACGTGTGGCACTTATCAGGGTCCTTATTTTACCCACAGGAAAAATGTTCAATCAGGCTTTCAGGACTGCTACAAAATTCCAGTGTACACTAGTGATCTGATCAAAGGTGCAAGTATCCACATAATGAATATCTAGCTCTTACTCCCTCCGTTCCAAAATAGATGGCCCAACTTTGTACTAACTTTAGTACAAAGTTGGGTCATCTATTTTGGAACAGAGGGAGTATTTCTTTTGTCATCTAAATTCTGTCCAGCATCACCATTATTTTTTCAGTGGCAAAATTAATCTCGTTTCTACCCTAACACAGAAAATCAGAAACCATTTCCCCATTATGAATCAAGCTGCTACCGACACTGAATCTCTCCTGAAAACAGCTAGCAGTAGTATACAAGATCAAGAGAAGAAACAAAACAAAACATCACTGTCTGGAGCTTCCTAACAAACAGACAACTGCAGTTGGGATAGCAGGATACGAATTAGACCATCAAATGTCCCTATTTGGAGATTCTTGTGATTCTTAAGTACTACCTCCGTTCCTAAATATAAGTCTTTCTAGGGATTACACTATGGACTACATACGGATCAAAACGAGTGAATCTACACTCCAAAATGTGTCTATATACATCCGTATGTAGTCTGTAGTGGAATCTCTAAAAAGACTTATATTTAGGAACGGAGAGAGTAGTTATCTAGGAAAACCTTGGGAGTTGTCAAGTTCTGCACCTGCCGCCGAGTACCAACAACTGTGTTGATTTCAGAACTTGCGGGAAAAAAAAAGGAGAGTTAAGCTTTGAGCTTTTGGATCACCGATCAGCCCATGACCCCCAAAATTGAACGTGCAAAACTCCAAATCTGCGAACTCCAACATCTCAACACCAATAATATCGACAAATTTCAGAACTACGCACTGATTGCCGCAAGAGAACTTCCACAAACCGCCAATCCTTCAGCTGTCACGCTCATCTCGTTTCCAGCCAAATCGAACTACGTACGCAACAACAACAACGCGCGCAAACGCACGCATCACCACGCCGATGATCTCCGACTGCGGTCAGCTGCTCACCTGGTGCCTGTAGTTTCCGTAGCCGGAGGATCCGGCGACGAGTACCGCCCACCTCGTCCCGACGCCGTCCTCCCCCTCCTCGGAGCTCCCGTCGCCCGTGGCGGGCTCCTCCTCCCCCGGCATCCGGATCACCGGGTCCCACTTCCCCTTCGAGGCGTTGACCCCCGCCCCCGCCGCCGCACACAGCAGCAGGAGCAACGCGAAGCACCACCGCGGCGCCATCCGTCTGCGCAGGTGAGGTCGCAGTAGCACTACTGCCTAGGAGCACCGCGCGGGGGAGCCGAGACGTACGGGCGAGAAGAGCGGCGCGGGGTGCGGGGTAAAGTAGGCGCCGCGCCGCGCCCACGCCGCCATGCAGGGAGGGCGAGCAGCCTGGAGAGCGGACGCGTGGGGCGTGGGGTGCCAGGTGGTGGTGCGGCTCGTCGCCTTTCGGCGGCGGCGTCGTCTCCCCCCGGTCAACAAGCCCAAGCGAAACAATGGACCAGACACCAGAGGCCCAACTTAATCCCAAAACACGGGCAGGGCCGGCCCAATAAGCAAGGCTTCGTGATGGACCGATGAGAAGAGGAGGGGCAGACGGAGTCGTTGTACATTGTACGCTTTCCCAATGCGTAAAACGTAATCAGGAAGTGCGTAACGGAAGTCCACGACGCATCGGCTCGTCCGGTCGCTGCAGTGGCCGTGGGAAGGTTCCGGAACCCTTGAGCGAGCGAGCTCGGCCCGGCCCCGGTCTTTAGAAAACTCTGCTGCTGCTCCGCCTTAATCCCCATCTAACCCCAGGATTTGTCCTCCTCCACCCAGCCGCCAAACCTTCTCGAAGCTTCCCCGGCCCGCCCCCGATCCGATCGGACCGCCCGCCCGCCATGGCCGACGAGGCGAAGGCCAAAGGTAATGCGGCCTTCTCGGCCGGCCGCTTCGAGGAGGCGGCGGGGCACTTCTCCGACGCCATCGCGCTCGCCCCCGCCAACCACGTGCTCTACTCCAACCGCTCGGCGGCGCTCGCCTCGATCCACCGCTACTCCGACGCGCTCGCCGACGCCGAGAAGACCGTCGAGCTCAAGCCCGACTGGGCCAAGGGCTACTCGCGCCTCGGCGCCGCCCACCTCGGCCTCGGCGACGCGCCCAGCGCCGCCGCTGCCTACGAGAAGGGCCTCGCCCTCGATCCCAGCAACGAGGGCCTCAAGGCCGGCCTCGCCGACGCCAAGAAGGCAGCGGCCGCCCCGCCGCGCCGCGCGCCGTCTGGCGGCGCCGACGCCATCGGCCAGATGTTCCAGGGCCCCGAGCTCTGGACCAAGATCGCTTCCGACCCCGCTACGCGCGCCTACCTCGACCAGCCGGACTTCATGCAGATGCTGCGGGAGGTGCAGCGGAATCCCAGCAGCCTCAACACGTACCTGTCCGACCCGCGCATGATGCAGGTGCTCAGCCTCATGCTTAACATCAAGATCCAGACGCCCCAGGACTCCGATTTCCCGCAGTCCTCCTCGCCGTCGCAGCCGCCGCCGCAGCAGCAGAAGCAGCAGCCCGAGACAAAGGCCAGGGAGATGGAGCCTGAGCCACAACCGGAGCCGATGGAGGTGTCTGATGAGGAGAAGGAGCGGAAGGAGAGGAAAGCTGCTGCTCTGAAGGAGAAGGAGGCAGGGAATGCATCCTACAAGAAGAAGGACTTCGAGACGGCGATCCAGCATTACACAAAGGCCTTGGAACTTGATGACGAGGACATCTCCTACCTCACTAACCGAGCAGCGGTGTACATCGAAATGGGCAAGGTGAGGTTTATTGTACAGATTCCATGCCTTAGAAGTTAAGGATCTGATCTTCAGTTCACCTCTACTGTTTGTATATGATTGGCTGCTGCACTGTAAGCATTGGTAGTACTGGTAGTTTTGCCTATCGGGCAATTAGGTCATGGCACGTGCTGCAGATATATAGTGACTGGCAGTTGAGAGGACTAGCAGTTTGATTGATGCGCTAAACTGATGAACATCAAGGTAAGATGGTAAGATGGTCTGGGTTCTAGATACAAGAGGTTTGGGGGACTAATAGGACAATTGAAAGAGGCCTAAAACTAACCATAAGTATATGTTCTATATTCCCATCCCACAAAATCGTTTCACGGTTCCCCCTAAATGATTTTGTGGGAATTGATTAGCCCCGGGAGAACAGATCCGCTATCACATACTGCAAATTTTAAAACATAGATCATACATATTTCCCGCTACAAAGTTCATCACAACACACCGGAGTTCATACATAGATAAACTTAGATCTAATAGATAGGGAGGCGGTGGCTCAATTGTCGACACCAAGGAAGAACGCTTCTGCCGACCTGCGGCAAGCGTGGGTGTAGGCGTGTCCTCCTTTGCCGCGGGAGCCTATTAGCGGCCCCTTCTTCTCCGGCCTTGCCGGCGCGCTTCGCGGCGAGAACTCCGCATACGCCTTGTGGCATGCCACGGTGTGCGGCTAGAGCTCTTTGTGGAGGCGATGGGGGACGGCCCTTCGTTGTGGGAGAGGCAGCTGCACTTGCTTGGACCGCCAAGCCTCGACGGGTGGCCGGCTGGAGTGTCGTTGCGCGAGATCTTGCGCAGCGGTGGCCCCGCCATGGGCACGGTCACCATGCCTGCATGTGGATCCTGCCATCGCTCGCCGGAAAAAATATCTATGTCGGGTGGAATTGCTTGCCGTAGATTGAAAGGGAGGCGGCGGAGGAAATGTGGGACGCGAACCCTAAAACGCTAGCGGTCCGCTAGATATAGCGGTGGAAGGGTTGTTTTGTGGGCCACTTGTATAATTTTTACGGGCCGGGCTAGATATAGCGGATCTGTTTGGACAGCAAGAAATGCAAATATGCTATATTGGCCAGAATTATGCGGGCCGGCGAGGTTATAGCACATCTGCTAGAGTCTTTTAGAGCAACTCTAGGAGATGCCCTATAACCTTGCCGGCCCGCATAATTCCGGCTGATATAGCGTTTTTGCGTGTTTAGTGGCCCGAACAGGTCCGCTATATTTAGCCCAGCCCGTACAAATCATACGAGCGGCCCGCAGAACCGCACTTTGGCCGCTATATCTACCGGACGACATGCGTTTTGGGTTCCCGTCTTGCATTTCCTCTGCCGCTAGCCGTCACTACCTTTGTCTCTATGGCGAGCGATTCCACCTGGTGCAAAGCTCTCCGGCGAGCAATTCCACCCGGTGCAAAGCTTCTTCTAACGAGCGATGGCGGGATCCGCACACAGGCGTGGTGGGTCACTGCCACGCAAGATCTTCCACGACAACGTGGAGGCCGGCAGCTCCCTCCTCCCCCCGTCGAGGCTTGACGGTCCCAGCAAGCCACTTGGGCCCACTTCAAACGCCTCCACGAGGAGTTCTACCCGCACACCGATGCGGAGAAGGGGCCGTCGACAGGCTCACCGCGGCGAAGGAGGAGCACACCTTCGCCCACTCTTGCCGCCAGTCGGCGGAGGCGTTCTTCCTCGGCGTCCAGCACTGAGCCACCGCAGCTCCCGCACTTAGATCTGTTTTATCTATGTATATGATGAATTCCTGTGTGATGAACTTTGTAGCGGGAACTATGTTGTTTAATTTGCAGTAAGCTTTCGCGGGATCTGTTCTGCTGGGGAGCATCACTTCCTGCAAAATCGTTTTAGGGGGAATTGGAAAACGATTTTGCGGCGGGAATATGGCGCATCTGCTAGTTGCTCTTACAGGCAGCCCTGTACTGAAATACAGACTGGTATATTGGCTTAGGTGATCACCGACACCTGCGTTGGAGCTGTGCATGTAATACAGATTGACATTGTACAGGTGCCATACTAATAGAAATATTCTGTTTCCATTTTGATGTGAATATAATGACACACCCTTGCCCTTTAATTTGGGTAGATAAGGATGTGTGGCATGCCACAATTATGGCAGCAAACCATACAGTTGCCACATCTTTGGCAGTATATATGGCTATTGTATATCCATAAAGGTTGCAGAGTGAACAGCAAATATAGATATGACCCTAGAGGGAAAAGCTGCATTTTCTTAGTATCAATCCGTGAAGGTTTTCTACAATTTTGTGATGGAAAAGATTCTTAGAAGCAGCTGTGTGCTCTTGGATGTGTGTTGCCTTAACATGTCATTTTCGTTTACTTTGAGTAAGAAGAGCGTAGTGTTGTGGTTAGAGATTTGCGACCATCCATAGAGCTGATTACTGTCCCTCTCCTTATTTTCTGCAACTAAATATATCCTGGTAATATATGTTATTTCTTGTTTATTGGAGTCTTATCATTTCCTGTCTCCAGTACGATGAGTGCATTGAGGACTGTGATAAGGCTGTGGAGAGGGGAAGAGAACTTCGTGCTGATTTCAAGATGGTTGCAAGGGCACTAACAAGAAAAGGAACTGCTCTGGCCAAACTTGCTAAGAACTCCAAGGACTATGATATTGCCATTGAGACTTTCCAGAAGGCTCTAACTGAGCATCGGAATCCAGACACTCTTAAAAGGCTAAATGAGGCTGAGAAGGCAAAGAAAGACTTGGAGCAACAAGAGTATTATGACCCAAAGTTAGCTGATGAGGAGAGGGAGAAAGGTAAGAGTGGCATTGCATTGTCACCATTAGTCTTCCACGCTCCTTTCATCTTCTTCTGGTAGTATCTGTTTGTTGCAGATTTATCTTTAGAGTTGCTTTTTATGCCTGTCGCAGGCTTGCTTATCTGATGGTTTTGTAGGTAATGAGATGTTCAAGCAGCAGAAGTATCCAGAAGCAATAAAGCATTACAATGAGGCTATCAGGAGGAACCCGAAGGATGCTAGGGTATACTTTTTTAGTCCCTGTTGGTTGTTTTTCTTTGAAGTAGCTTAAGTATAGGACCTCAGTAAGTCCCGAACGTTCGGAATTTAAGCATGTCATCCCAAACGTTTTTTGATGGCAACTTTAGTTGCTACGAGGTGGCAACTTTGTTCCAGTTCGATTTTTTATCAGAAAATTGCCATGTTTGTCAACATCGCCTTAACTAAAGTTGCCATGAAAAGAGTTCGGATTAGCATGCTTAAAAATCAAACGTTTGGGATTTATCTATTCCATAAGTATATATGCGACGGAAAAGTTTGTTTCATTGTTCCAATATATGGAACCTCTGGGGACAGTGTGATGATAGAAAAATCTTGGTAGTTGCAAGTTTTGCAACTCTACAACATATGGAACTCAGCAGATTGTAGACCACTGAAATATTATGTTTGCACCTGAACTTCAATCAACTCTCAGCTGCTGCCCCCTTTTCCTTTTGTTGTCATGTACGCCTGTTTATTGCATTTGTTGACCGCAGTTGTGTATTGTCTTGTCTAACATTCTACATATGTTTGTTACAGTTTTAACTGTTTTAATGGTTTACCACTTCACCTACAGGTGTACAGTAATAGGGCTGCATGCTACACCAAGTTGGGAGCCATGCCTGAAGGTCTTAAAGACGCAGAGAAGTGTATTGAGCTAGACCCAACCTTCACCAAAGGGTATACAAGAAAAGGTGCAGTTCAGTTTTTCATGAAGGAATACGAAAAGGCAATGGAAACTTACCAGGCTGGGTTGAAGCATGACCCGAATAACCAGGAACTGCTTGATGGTATAAGGAGGTAACGAAGTTATGCCATATAACCATTTAGTCTAGTCACTTTATGTTTTGAAAGTATGCATAAACGAACTTATATGCTGTTGGCCTTTTGCAGGTGTGTTGAGCAGATCAACAAGGCTAACAGGGGTGACATAAGTCAGGAAGATTTGCAGGAGAAACAGGTAAACCTCTTGATGCACTTCAGTGGTTCTTTATGTTGGCTGTTTCAAAAACTCAACATCGCTAACCGTCCTTGTTATTTTTGTAGAGTAAAGCTATGCAGGACCCGGAAATCCAGAACATCCTTACCGATCCTATCATGCGACAGGTATCATCGAATCTCAGTTCGTTGTGAGAGTAATGCCATTCGGTCTATTTGTTCATACAAATGACGCTGGAAATATTTTGCAGGTGTTGATGGATTTCCAGGAGAACCCAAGGGCTGCTCAGGATCATCTGAAGGACCCTGGAGTAGCACAGAAGATCCAAAAGCTCATAAACGCTGGAATAGTCCAAACGAGATGATCAAACAAAGCTAGAAGCCAGGGGCGTTTGTATTGAGATTGTGCTCGGTTGTGTCACCACTGTACACTGCTTCTCTGCCCAGTGTGAACGAACTTCTATTGTATGCCATGGGGCTTTTCAGTTGGATTCTGAGTACAGCCTGCCACATTTATTCCTGTTTACGGCTATTATGTTACAGTTTTATGTGGGCAATGTCCCATATTATTAGTTGTAGCCGTTTTCACCTTCACAGTGGACAAACAGATGCTAGAACAAGAACAGTAGAACGTTATTGTATTTTTTTATCTTGCTGTTTAGGGAAATACTGTCAATGGAGAAAATTCATTATCGCCTCTCTGGTCTGATGATATTTTAGGTTGATGCGGAGCTCTTTGCATTTCAGAAATTGTGGGTTTCTTTCCAAAAGAGGCTTCTTAGCTGGTGCCAAGCACAAATTATTTCGACTGGTTCCTTTTCTTATTATACAATAACGAGTTTGAGCTCTGCTTTAGAAGGAAGCCTGAAGCATTAGCTGAGAATGAGTCAAATAAGTGAATGATGGAAATCAGCGCACCATTTTTGATACTTTGAATTATGGAGAATTCTGTGCAAAGGTGCTCAGAAATTCCAGAGTCAAAATCAGGTCATCCGTCCTCACCGCTGCCAAACACTGTTGGGAAACTGGAAGTGGCTTCATTTTCCAGGACGCAAACATTGACAGAAGGAATTAGAATGAGTACAAAGTAGGGTACACACCACATGATAAAATGGATATGGTCCCCGGAGTAGTACAACACAGCTAAACCACCAAGCTTGGAACAAGAGAAGCAGGCTGAACCAGCATGACGTCCAACGTCGCCAAACCAAGAGAAGGAGAACGACACCCGCGAGTGTTACCGCTGCCAGCATCGTCAGGCTGAGTCAGGATTTCTCCCTGGCCTGGCTCTAAGCAATCTCACAACTGTCGGATATGGAGATGAGGGAGCCAGGTCAATGGTTGGAAGCGCTGTGTTGAGTTGCATGATCCTAACTTAACATAGACTTAGATGTTGCCAGTTGCGAGACGCTCCCGAGGTTCCGTAGACGCTCCGTCCCATGCTCCCACGCATCGCGCCCTCGCCTTCCCCCGCCGGCCACTCCGGCCCCGGCATCCACCCACCTCGGCTGCTGTCGCTCCGACCCCGTCGCCCACCCCATGTCCACCCCTTCCCCTGCGACGGCTGGCCGCTCGCGCTCCGCCCGATGGCTGGAGTCCAGCCCCTCGTCGGGAGACTCGGCTGGATCCTCGCCCGCCTCCTACAGCCAGGTCCTCTGCAGGCCCGTAGCCCCCCCCCCCCCCCCCCCAAATTGCCTGTTGTCGTCATCTGCGCGCCCCCGCGTCCGCTTCGAGATCTACCGGCCTCCGCCCGAGGAACGCCCGCGCGACGGCTGGCAGGTGGCCAGGGGCCGAAAGCGACCGCGCCGCGGCCCTGGTGAGCTCCCCCACCAGCGACCCTCCTGGCTCCGTGACGGTGAGTGCCTGCGTTGCTTCAGCACCGCCCACCCCTGCTCCGAGTGTCGCCGTGACATCTGCTGTGCGCGGTGCCGCTTCTTCGGGCATAAGGCCAAGGACTGCACCGCCCAGATCTCCGGCACCTCTTCCTCCGACGGGTCCCTCCCGCCGCCCCTCCGCCGCCGTACTTCCTCCCCGGTCGGCTCCCTCCTACCCCCTAGTGACCGCGTCGTGCTCTCCGGCTCCGCGGCCACCACGCGCTCCACGTTTGGCCTGCTAACGCCCGTGTCTTCCGGGCCGGCGTTGGCCCCGTCCCGCGCAAGCTCCAGCCTTGGCTCGCCTGTGTCTTCCAGGCCGCCGTCTGGCTCGGCTTCCCTCCTGCCGCTGGTCCCCTCCCGTTTGAGCTCGGACCAATCCGCGCCTGAGTCTTCCAGGCCGGTGACTACGTCGCGCTCGACTTCCCCGGCAGCAGCTTCGGCATCGTCACGGGCCACCCCTCTGTCCGGTCACCCCGCGCGCCGCCCCGCGGCTTCCGTCTGCTACCTCCAGCGCTCCGCGGAGATCATCGCCGCCGAGCAGACCCTGGCTTGTGCCCTGCTTGCCACGGTCGCTGGCAGCTGATACGTCCATTTTGCATCATGCTTTTATATCGATATTTATTGCATTATAGGCTGTTATTACACGTTATGTCACAATACTTATGACCATTCTCTCTTATTTTGCAAGGTTTACATCAAGAGAGAGAATGCCGACAGCTGGGATTCTGAGCTGGAAAAGGAGCAAATATTGGAGACCTATTCTGCACAACTCCAAAAGTCCTGAAACTCCACGAAAGTCATTTTAGGAATTAATAAAAAATATTCAGCGGAAGAAATACCTGAGGGGGGCCACCCACCGTCCACCATTACCTGATACTTTTAAATATGCTTATCTTGATGAAAAGAAGATATATCCTGTTATTATTAATGCTAACCTTTTAGAGCATGAAAAGGAAAGATTATTGAAAACTCTGAAGAAGCATCGTGCTGCTATTGGATATACTCTTGATGCTCTTAGGGGCATTAGTCCCACTCTATGCCAACACAAAATAAAATTGGAGGAAGATGCCAAACCAGTTATTGATCACCAACGTCGATTAAATCCTAAGATGAAAGAAGTGGTAAGAAAGAAAATACTAAAGCTTCTTGAGGCGGGTATAATTTATCCTATTGCTGATAGTCAGTGGGTAAGTCATGTCCATTGTGTCCCTAAGAAGGGAGGTATTACTGTCATTACTAATGATAAAGATGAATTGATCCCGCAAAGAATTATTATAGGTTATAGGATGGTAATTGATTTCTGCAAATTAAATAAAGCTACTAAAAAAGATCATTACCTTTTACCTTTTATTGATCAAATACTAGAAATATTATCCAAACATACACATTTTTGCTTTCTAGATGGTTACTCTGGTTTCTCTCAAATACATGTGTCAGCTGAGGATCAAGCAAAGACCACCTTTACTTGCCCTTTCGGTACTTTTGCTTAGAGATGTATGCCTTTTGGTTTATGGAATGCACCTACTACCTTTCAAAGATGCATGATGCCTATATTCTCTAACTTTTGCGAAAAGATTTGTGAGGTATTCATGGATGATTTCTCCGTTTATGGATCCTCTTTTGATGATTGCTTGAGCAACCTTGATCGAGTTTAGCAGAGATGTGAAGATACTAGTCTCGTCTTGAATTGGGAAAAGTGCCACTTTATGGTTAATGAAGGCATTGTCTTGGGGCATAAAATTTCTGAGAGAGGTATTGAAGTTGATAAAGCTAAGGTTGATGCTATTGAAAAGATGCCATGTCCCAAGGACATTAAAGGTATAAGAAGTTTCCTAGGTCATGCCGGTTTTTATAGGAGGTTCATTAAGGACTTTTCTAAAATTTCTAGGCCTCTGACTAATCTATTGCAAAAATATATTCCTTTTGTCTTTCACGATGATTGTGTGGAAGCATTTGAAATACTTAAGAAAGCTTTGATTTCTGCACCTATTGTTCAGCCACCTGATTGGAATTTACCCTTTGAAATTATGTGTGATGCTAGCGATTATGTTGTAGGTGTTGTTCTAGGACAAAGAGTTGATAAGAAACTAAATGTTATTCAATATGCTAGTAAAACTCTAGACAATGCTCAGAGAAATTATGCTACTACTGAAAAAGAATTCTTAGCAGTTGTATTTGCTTGTGATAAGTTCAGACCTTATATTGTTGATTCTAAAGTAACTGTTCACACTGATCATGCTGTTATTAAATATCTTATGGAAAAGAAAGAAGCTAAACCTAGACTTATTAGATGGGTTCTCTTGTTACAAGAATTTGATTTGCATATTATTGATAGAAAGGGAGCTGAGAACCCCATTGCAGACAACTTGTCTAGGTTAGAGAATGTTCTTGATGACCCACTACCTATTAATGATAGCTTTCCTGATGAACAATTAGCTGTCGTAAATACTTCTCGTACTGCTCCATGGTATGCTGACTATGCTAATTACATTGTTGCTAAATTCATACCACCTAGTTTCACATACCAGCAAAAGAAAAAGTTCTTCTATGATTTAAGACATTACTTCTGGGATGACCCACACCTTTATAAAGAAGGAGTAGATGGTGTTATTAGACGTTGTGTACCTGAGCATGAATAGGAACAGATCCTACGCAAGTGTCACTCCGAGGCATATGGAGGACACCACGCTGGAGATAGAACTACACATAAGGTATTGCAATCCGGTTTTTATTGGCCTACTCTCTTCAAAGATGCCCGTAAGTTTGTCTTGTCTTGTGATGAATGTCAAAGAATTGGTAATATTAGTAGACGTCAAGAAATGCCTATGAATTATTCTCTTGTTATTGAACCATTTGATGTTTGGAGCTTTGATTATATGGGACTGCTTCCTGCCTCTAATGGTTATACACATATTTTAGTTGTTGTTGATTACATTACTAAGTGGGTAGAAGCTATTCCAACTAGTAGTGCTGATCATAACACCTCTATTAAGATGCTTAAAGAAGTTATTTTTCCGAGGTTTGGAGTCCCTAGATACTTAATGACTGATGGTGGTTCATATTTCATTCATGGTGAGTAAAATGCTTGCTAAGTATGATGTTAATCATAGAATTGCATCTCCATATCACCCACAGTCTAGTGGTCAAGTAGAATTGAGTAACACAGAGCTTAAATTAATTTTGCAAAAGATTGTTAATAGATCTAGAAAGAATTGGTCCAAGAAACTTGATGATTCATTATGGGCTTATAGAACTGCATACAAGAATCCTATGCGTATGTCTCCGTATAAAATGGTTTATGGAAAAGCATGTCACTTACCTCTCGAACTTGAACATAAGGCATATTGGGCCATTAAAGAGCTCAATTATGATTTCAAACTTGCCGGTGAGAAAAGGTTATTTGACATTAGCTCACTTGATGAATGGAGAACCCAAGCCTATGAGAATGCCAAACTGTTTAAAGAAAAAGTTAAAAGATGGCATGACAAAAGGATACAAAAGCGTGAGTTTAATGTAGGTGATTATGTGTTGCTTTTCAACTCTCATTTAAGATTTTTTGCAGGAAAACTTCTCTCTAAATGGGAAGGCCCTTACGTTATTAAGGAAGTCTATCGTTCCGGTGCCATAAAAATCAACAACTTTGAAGGCACAAATCCAAAGGTGGTGAATGGTCAAAGAATCAAACATTATATCTCAGGTAATCATATAAATGTTGAAACTAATGTTATTGAAACCGTGACCCCGGACGAATACATAAGGGACACTCTCCAGAATATTTCAGACTCCGAAAAGGAATAGGTATGTGGTACGGTAAGTAAGCCGACTCCAAAACAGTTCTAATAGCAATTTTTCTCCATTTTGGAATATTTAATAAAATAGGAAAATAAGAAGTAGTCCGGGAAGGACACGAGGCATCCATGAGGGTGGAGGGCGCGCCCTACCCCCCTGGGCGCGCCCCTGCCTCGTGGGCACCTCGTGTGCTCTCCGGACTCCGTTTTCTTGCACAATACTTCTTTCGGTCGGTAAAAATTCATCATATAATCTCTCGAAGGTTTTGACCACCATATCACGCAAATATCCTCTGTCTTTGTTTCGAGCTGTTTTTGTAACAGATCTAGAGCACCATGACGTCTTCAAGCGCCCCCAAGGACAAGTTTTTCGAGAGGGTCATCAACCCCTACCTCGCGGAGGTGCTGCATCACCCTCAAACCATTGAGATGCGTGAGGCGGTGCTGCACATCCGCGGTGTGGAGGGACCAAGGAGTACCGGAAGCGTGGAGACAAAGCTCGAAACAATGGAACAACAAGTTTTCAAGTGCCAAGGGATGGTGGAACGCGGACTCAACGCCAACCAGATGATGATCGTGGAGTTCACCAACAACCACAAGCTGGACACCAAGAACATTGGGGAGACCATCTTCAAGCTTCATGAGAAAATCGAGCACCTCCAAGCCTAGATCTATGACCTGCAAAACCAAAACTGTGAGTATGAATATAGATTCAAGAGGATGAGTTTGGCTGCAGATTTGAGGATCCCGGAGACTCGATCATCCTTCTATGATGGTGAGCCTATGCCTTGGAAGACGGATGACAAGCCTACATCATCAACAACTCCATCATCACCACCTCCGAGGAACTAATCACATGGGTATGGGCACTCCCCTTGGCAACTGCCAAGCTTGGGGAAGTTGCCCCGGTATTGTATCACCATCACACTCCTATCTTTACCGTTATACTTAGTTCGATCCTTTTGGTAATATCTTGATCTAGTAGAATAAAGTCTTGGTATGAATTAGTTTTGAGTTTTTCTTTGTGATCCCTCTATGTAATCGAGTCCGTGAGCTATATATATAATAAAGATTAGTGTTGAGTCAAGGGCTTGCTATCTTGCTATGATCTTAAGTGCATAAAAGAATAAAAGAAATAAAAGAGATCATATTGATCTTATGGATAGTAATGACTTCACATATAAAGAGTATGATGATTAAAAGTTGTTGAGAGTTGGCAAACATAGTTTTGGTCATCGTTGCAATTAATAGGAAGTAATAAAGAAAGAGAGGTTCTCACATATGAATATACTATCTTGGACATCTTTTATGATTGTGAGCACTCATTAAAGTATGACATGTTAAAGAGTTGATGTTGGACAAGGAAGACAACGTAATGGGTTATGTTTTCGCACATCTCAGTTAAAGTATATTGTCATGGATCATCCAACATGTTGAGCTTGCCTTTCCCCCTCATGTTAGCCAAATTCCTTGCACCAAGTAGAGATACTACTTGTGCTTCCAAATATCCTTAAACCCAATTTTGCCATGAGAGTCCACCATATCTATCTATGGATTGAGTAAGATCCTTCAAGTAAGTTGTCATGCTGCAGGCAACAAAAATTGCTATCTAAATATGTATGGCTTATTAGTGTGGAGAAAATAAGCTTTATACGATCTTGTGATATGGAAGCAATAAAAGTGACGGACTGCATAATAAAGGTTCATATCACAAGTGGCAATATAAAGTGACGTTCTTTTGCATTAAGATTTCGTGCATCCAACCAAAAAGCACATGACAACCTCTGCTTTCCTCTGCGAAGGGCCTATCTTTTAATTTATGTTTTATACCTTATGCAAGAGTCAAGGTGATCTTCACCTTTCCCTTTTACATTTTATCCTTTGGCAAGCACCTCGTGTTGAAAAGATCCTGATATATATATCCAATTGGATCTAAGTTAGCATGAACTATTATTGTTGACATTACCCTTGAGGTAAAAGATTGGGAGGCAACACTATAAGCCCCTATCTTTCTCTGCGTCCGATTAAAGCTCCATAACCATAAGTATTGCGTGAGTGTTAGCAATTGTGAAAGACTAAATGATAGTTGAGTATGTGGACTTGCTGAAAAGCTCTTATGTTGACTCTTTCCTATGTTATGATAAATTAAAATTGCTTCAATGACTGAGATTATAGTTTGTTAGTTCTCAATGAAGTTTTTGAATCATACTTAACATTGTGAATAGATTGTTACTTGAGCATAAGGAATCATATGACAAAATATATATGTTGCTGTTATAAGAATGATCATGATGCCCTCATGTCTGTATTTTATTTTATCGACACCTCTATCTCTAAACTTGTGGACATATTTTTTGATATCGGCTTCCGCTTGAGGACAAGCGAGGTCTAAGCTTGGGGGAGTTGATACGTCCATTTTGCATCATGCTTTTATATCGATATTTATTGCATTATGGGCTGTTATTACACGTTATGTCACAATACTTATGGCTATTCTCTCTTATTTTACAAGGTTTACATAAAGAGGGAGAATGCCGGCAGCTGGGATTCTGGGCTGGAAAAGGAGCAAATATTGGAGACCTATTCTGCACAGCTCCAAAAGTCCTGAAACTCCACGAAAGTCATTTTGGGAATTAATAAAAAATATTCAGTGGAAGAAATACCTGAGGGGGGCCACCCACCGTCCACAAGGGTGGGGGCGCGCCCTACCCCCCTGGGCGCGCCCCTACCTCGTGGGCCACCTGGCAGCCCTCCGGTGCCCATCTTCTGCTATATGAAGTCTTTTACCCTGGAAAAAATCATAAGCAAGCTTAAGGGATGAAACTCCGCCGCCACGAGGCGGAACCTTGGCGGAACCAATCTAGGGCTCCGGCGGAGCTGTTCTGCCGGGGAAACTTCCCTCCGGGAGGGGGAAATCATGACCATCATCATCACCATCGATCCTCTCATCGGGAGGGGGTCAATCTCCATCAACATCTTCACCAGCACCATCTCCTCTCAAACCCTAGTTCATCTCTTGTATCCAATCTTTGTACCAAAACCTCAGATTGGTACCTGTGGGTTGCTAGTAGTGTTGATTACTCCTTGTAGTTGATGCTAGTCGGTTTATTTGGTGGAAGATAATATGTTCAGATCCTTAATGCATATTAATACTCCTCTAATCATGAACATGAATAAGCTTTGTGAGTAGTTACGTTTGTTCCCGAGGACATGAGTCTTGCTATTAGTAGTCATGTGAATTTGGTAATCGTTCGATATTTTGATGAGATGTATGTTGTCTCTCCTCTAGTGGTGTTATGTGAACATCGACCACATGACACTTATTAAACCATTATTTGGGCCTAGAGGAAGGCATTGGGAAGTAATAAGTAGATGATGTGTTGCTAGAGTGACAGAAGCTTAAACCCTAGTTTATGAGTTGCTTCGTAAGGGGCTGATTTGGATCCATATGTTTCATGCTATGGTTAGGTTTACCTTAATACTTCTTTTGTAGTTGCGGATTCTTGCAATAGGGGTTAATCATAAGTGGGATTCTTGTCCAAGAAAGGGCAACCCAAGCATCGGTCCACCCACATATCAAATTATCAAAGTAACGAACGCGAATCATATGAACGTGATGAAAACTAGCTTGACGATAATTCCCATGTGTCCTCGGGAGCGCTTTTCTCATTATAAGAACTTGTCCAGGCTTGTCCTTTGCTACAAAAAGAATTGGGCCACCTTGCTGCACCTTATTTACTTTCATTGCTTGTTACCCGTTACAAATTATCTTATCACAAAACTATCTGTTATCTACAATTTCAGTGCTTGCAGAGAATACCTTACTGAAAACCGCTTGTCATTTCCTTCTGCTCCTCGTTGGGTTCGACACTCTTACTTATCGAAAGGACTATGATAGATCCCCTACACTTGTGGGTCATCAGCAGCCACACCGATGTCTCTTGCGGGGAGGTTGCTGCTCTGCTACCAGCCAAGTTCGAGCTCAACGACCGCAATTTCTCGGTGCATCCCCATGCCCCCGAAGATTTTCTCATCCGATTCTCCGACCCCGCGCTCCAGGCTCGCTTGGCCATCGCTGGCAAGACCTGTTGTCCATGGTTTAGGTTGTTGTTTCATCCCTGGAGCAACTCAGCAAGCTCTGAACCGATCACCGCTCTCTTCCTCTCCAGCCTCGAGCTCTACGACATGCTGGATCACACATGGCACCGTTCTTCCACCGAGATCCTTCTTTCCCCCTACTGCAAGGTGGAGCACCTTGCCCACGAGACGCGCAACGGCGCGAGCATGGCCGTCTTCAAGCTCACGGCATGGACTACTAACCCGGACGCGATCCCGCGCTCCGCTGAGCTGCTGCTCCCCGAAGACGATGCGATGGAGTTCAATGCTGACCCAGACCACGCGGAACGGCTGGCGCTTCGCCTGGCGTGCTTCCCGATTCGCATTCACCTAGCCGAGTGCGTGGACTACCGTCGGCCTGTGCCACCGCCGCCCCCTCCGGCAGCAGACGACTCCGGTGACTCCAGCCGTGGCTCCCCGTCCATCCCTCTATGCTAGCCGCGGCACCACCAGTTCCAGCCCGCAAACCTCGCACCTCATCCACCTAAGGCCAACGGCGGTCGCCGGCGTCACACCCACCGTGCGTTTGCGCCGCCCGCATGCCATAGCTGGGAAGGTATCCTTGGGGCCCACCCTGGTGCTGTCGCTAGCACCAACCGAGTCTTTGCCCTGCTGCGTGTGGGCTCCTTTGCTTTGGATAAAGCAGGACCCCACCCTGACTCCGCCCCAGTGCGTGATCCTGTGGCCAATCAAGATGATTTGGAACCCTGTGATTCAAACAGGCCGACCATTCTCACTGTTTGCCCAACCCCCACGCGTGTCGCGCATGGGTCCTCGGCCCCACTCGCCTCGGATCTGATGCCTCTGGTGCCTTCCATCCCGGTCGCACTGCGCCAGGTGGCTGGTGTGGAAGCGGGCAGTCCAAGCGTGCCCCCCCCCCCGAGTCTCCTGTGTGGGGCCCACCTTGACTGTTATCGCCCTTTGCGCGACCTCGGATGCGGGCTACCCGGCAGCCACGGATCACGCGCCAGACACCCCAGCTGATCCCTGCCCCGTATCTTCCTCGGGTGCCATGCCACCTGATTTCTCCCTGCCATCCCATGACCTGGAGGACCTGCAAAGCGCCTTTAGCACCGCCCCCACCGAGCCGCAGAGGATCCCATGCAACCCCGGTCCCTGCATGCATCCGGACGCTCCCCAGCCCAGTCCTGGCCCTCCACATGGCATGGACTGCGACACCGCCATGCAGCCCCCGCGCACCTCTCCGGATGGCCAGCTTTCCACCACGCCTTGCATTGCTTCATCTAGCCAGCCAACATTGCAAGTATTCCTGGATGGCATCTGTGGCACCTCGGCTCAGAGCAACCGGTTTACCATGCATTGCCAGCCCAGAGACCTTGTCTTCTGGCAACACACAACAACTTGGTACAGAAAAACAATTGCTTTATTGATGCTAGCGGATCAGAGTTTATATTACAACAGTTAGCGAGGCCAAGCGGCACACACGGTGCGGCTGAACAATATGTACATTATTTAGTGAACATAAAGGGGCCTCGATCAAGACAACTACGTGGCAGCGGAACAACGTCGTAGAGGAACTCCATAGCATAGGGACACCGATGTGGACACGATCTAGACTTGGATAGCTCACCTTTCCAACGAGACTTTCCTGAAATCTGGCATGACACGCCAGGTCAGTACATTGAATGTACTTGCAAGCTCACAACAAGCATAAACATAATGACAGACAATATCATGATAATTAACCAATTAATAACAATGCAACAATAAATTCAACATGATGTGACCATGCTCTTGTGATAATCGTCCCCCGGACTGGCTTACAAATGCGATCGTTTCTAGATCACAAACGTGTCGAACACCAAGACAACCTCGTGATCCTTACGGCGATCAAAACCACTACCAATAAATGGCTCGTGATCCTTATGGCGATCACAACCACGACCAATAAATGGCCCGTGATCCTTACGGCGATCACAACCACGACCAATAAATGGCCCGTGATCCTTACGGCGATCACCACCACGACCACATCTGGTCCAACTCAACACGATGGCCTTTCCGCCACCACCACAGTGCAAACGTCATACTTAGTGTGCAAATTCATTAAGTGTTGACCCACGTGTACTCTACTTTCGAGCGTGTCCGTAACCGTGGACTCGGTTATCGATAAATTAATACACTCTGCAGAGGTAGTGCACTGTACCCATACCACGGAACCCATGGCCTCGCACTCCCATTCGGGTGGACCAACGACATTCTGACGAAACTGCTCCATTGCCATGACACTCTCCCGGCCACTCCGACTCAATCCCCATCGGGCTAGTCCTGGGTGGCCCCGTGTCTACCTCAAGACACAACAACCACCATCGCGGCCACCATCCACTCTGGGACCCGGTACCCAAAACTTAACAACAGGCTCACAAGGTTATGCCTGCTTACCGGGCCAGGGTACAGGACGCCCATAACCTTCCCTAGATGGAGGCACCGACCAGAGACACGACAATAACCGAATTAAGGCCGTCCCATACCGGCAAATGTGGTTGCACTGGGAAAGACTCGTTTCAGCGGCACCATGACCCGGTCAACAACATGTTCAAGTTGAGTTATTATTAGGTTCAACTTAAAGTGAAAGTAACCGGCGTCATAATGCCATGACAAGCATCACCAACATATCCATCACATATCAACGAAACTAACTGCGTCAACTATGCACTTACTGAGCTATCAACAACTCATGATACTCCTCTGGTTAAGATCAAACCTTACATTAACCAAAATCTTTTCTAGCAAATTTATCATTTTTCATCATGCAAAAATAATCTCACTAAATTATTTATTTCCATAACCATATTATATTCTCATTACTCATAACTAAATCCTTGTTAGCTTATCAACTAGATTCACTTCAAACTTTCTGTAAATCAAGCATATTTATTATAACAAGCATCTAACAGAATATAATTAACATATTAATAATTTAAATGCATGAATAATCATTAGTTCAAGTAGGAAAATCACAGATATTGAAGTGGCACTATGAAAATGTTGTTGTGGCTTGCCTTAGTGCAGAAGAGGTTCACAAGCCTCCTGGTGATCCTCAAGACAAGCCTGCTCTTTTGAAAATAAATAAAAACACAAAAAGAAAACATCAGGAAACCTTTTGAAATTCACCGGAAAATCTAGATAGTAGGGAAAACTCCCATCTTTTGGGAGCTACTAGACTTTTGGACAGAGAACACAATGCAAAAAGAATCAATCCGTTTGGACTTATAGATAAAAAGTTATGGCTGTTTGAAGTTCTGTGGATTTAAATGAATTTGAATTAAAATAAAACAAACTGGGGCGGGGGGGGGACGTGGAAGACGTAAAAGCCTAGGGCGCCACCACTTGTACTGCTTCACACGCGTACAGAGTGGCTGACTAGCGGGCCCCGCTAGTCAGGTGAGGAGGAGGGGGAGAGGGAAACAGAGAGTGGCGGAGCTTCGCCGGAGCGCACGCCGGCGGCAAGGGCTCTTGGGACCAAACGAGAGGGGGGGGGGCGAAGGAGAAGATGATGGCGCACCTGCCCGTACCCGTAGCATGGCTCGGGGTGGTCGGATGGCGTCAGAAACAGCCTCTCCAGCGGAGGCAGAGGGCAGCGGTCGCCAGAGATGAAGACAACGACGGCTAGGGGCGGCTCCAGGGGCTCCAATGGGGCGGAATGGCTTCATAGGAGAGTGGCGGAGGCCCTGGCAGGGTTGCCCTAGCCTGAGAGGGGCTGAAGCTGCGGGGACGACCCGAGGGGATCACCGGCGAGCTCAAGCTCGGGGACGGCAGCCCGCGGCCTGCCCGACCGGGCTGCGGCTTTCTACTAGCTTGTGGGGTGTGTGGGAGTGGCTGCGGGTGCTCGAGGAGGCTGGGGGTGGCCGCATTTATAGGCGAGCAGCGAGGGGGGTTTGGGCTCCGCCGGAGGACACCTGCCCACGGCGCACGATGACGAACGGCGTCCGTGAGAAAGGGGGAAGAGGACGGAGCTCATGTGGGAACTATTGGCGAGCGCGGACGAGCACAGGGGCGAGGGGAAGACGACAAGCACAGTGCACCGTGCACTGTGTCGTTGGCCGGACCATGCCCGTGCCCGTTGCTGCGAGCTCCGGCGTTGGCGAGTGCCAGTGAGGAGTTAAGGGAGTGGAGATGGAGATGGTGGCGCGGTTTGGCACGCTCGGGCAGTCTGGGCAGCGAGCACGCACGCAACAGAGCGCTTGGCGGCACTTAGAGCGCGTGTTTTGCATGCCAATATGCCTGGACGAACACGGTCACCGCGTGAACTATGACATCAGGACAACCTAAGCGCAAACTTCATGACTGGCGTGTAGTCCTTGGTAGTTTTGAGTGTTATCACGATTGGGTTGGGTTCCAGGTGCAGTAGAAATGAATTTGTACTCCAAGCAAGTTTCTGGACAGTAACTTTGGAGGTTTACTGTGGTCAAACCACTGGGAGTTGAGGGCTGGGCTTTGGAGGCTAGCCAACACTTACTAAGGTAAAGATGCACAAGAAAAACCAGCTACGATGGAGCTAGTAAAATGGTAGTTGCTGTAGAAACTACCATTTCTGTCCAGAAATGAAAATATTTTCTGTAGCCAAAATATTCCAAAGAGTGATGAAATATTTTTGCTCAGAAATGTGCCCTAGGGTTCAAAGAATAATTGGGATTTTTCTCAGGATTTTAGGGGCAAGAAAAATTAGGGTTGCTTTGGAGCACAAAGGGCTAGCTAGGGTTTTGGAGTGTTAAATGAATATTTTTCATTTAAGAAAAATATTCCAAGTGATATTTTGGGATGAACCAGAGATAGGGTGATGGATTGAGAAGGAGTTGAACCATTTGGGTGAAAATTAAGGGGTACCCAAGTGGTTGAGTCCAAATGAAATGATTCAAGAACTCCAAACTCAAATCCAAATCAACTGAAAACCACGCAAAGAAGAGAGGGCAAAAACCAGGCTGTCACAGCATCCAGACGCACATGGCACCGATTCTCCCAACACTGACCACGCCTCATCGACGCCTCGAGCTACCCCCTAACTTCACTCCTCGACGCAGCGACCGCATTGCCAAGACGGACCATGGACTTAACTCCGAGGCCAAGGCCAAATGAGTGCTCCTTCGTCGATTGGGCATCATTAAGGACGACGAGGCCGTATCTGAGGAGGCACTCCAACACTACCACAAGCTTTTCGAGCGCCCTCTGGTGGGAGACTTAGTCTAGGCCTTCGCAGACTTCTACGGGTGGAATGTACCCACCAACATTGCGGATCTGCTCGCTCCAGAACCCCTGCTATCTCAGTCTCGCCTCGTCGAGGTCTGACCAGGCTTGGTCACGCACCACAATGCACCCCAACCTCTTTCATGGATACGCAGCTTAAAGTAGTTTTTTTGGAACGTCCGAGGACTCAATAGCCGGGCCAAACGCACTGCCGTGCGCAGCGCGCTTTCTGCTGAATCTCCTTGTATTGTTTGCCTCCTTGAAACAAAGATGAGTTTGATCTTGTTGCTGACTATGGTCTAGACCTTGGGCCCGCAATTCCAGGACTTCTTCCTGCCGGCAAATGGGACTAGGGGCGGGATTCTTCTGGCTTGGCAGGGCGATCTCATAGCTCTGTCCCACCCATACATAGGCGAGCACCACATCATTGCGCTTGCGACCCCCCTACTGGAGACCAACACTGGTGGCTTACCGGAGTCTACGGACCACAGGACGACCTCGCGAAGATAGCATTCCTCTCTGACTTGCAAGATGAACGTGACGCTTGTGCCGGCCGATGGCTCCTTGGGGGAGATTTCAATATGATCCACTCGGCCGAGGACAAGAATAACGATAGGCTCAACAGGCGCATCATGAACCACTTCAGGCGCTTTACCTCTGAGCTTGAGCTGCGGGACATCTACCTTCACGGTCAATGGTACACTTGGTCGAATGAACAAAGACGACCTACGCTTGTTCGCAACGACCGCGTTCTATGCACTCCGGACTGGGACTCGGGCCACCTGCACTGTGTTCTCCGGTGCTTGGCATCAACTACTTCGGACCACTACCCGCTTGTGCTCGATTGCATGCCCCATGCGCACGGCCACCCACGCTTCCACTTCCAAAGCTTCTGGGTCAAATGGGATGGATTCCATGACGTCTTCTCGGCTGCCTGGAATGATGTTGAACCTGAGCCCGACCCCTTCAGACGGGTCTTTGTGAAGCTCGAGGCCACGACACACAGCTTGCAAAGCTGGGGCGCGAGGAGACTCGGGGACGTCTCATTGCAGATCCACCTTGCCAAGGAAATAATCGCACGCCTCGACGCTGCTCAGGACATCCAGCCCCTCTCCAACACGGAGTCCTGGCTACATCACAGACTGAAGGGAGCATACCTTGTCCTACCATCTCTGGAGAGGTCCATCACGCGCCAGCGAACCCGGTTCCGTTGGCTCCAGGATGGGGAAATGAGCACTGCTTTCCTTAAGATCCATGCTGCGCATCGCCGATAGAAAAATCATATCTTCCAGCCTAACGACAACGACAACATGGTATCCGATCACGCCGACATGGGCCGCATGGCATTCGAGCACTTCACCTTGATTTTTGGCTCCCATGAAGCCCGCACTCCTCCATTGATCTCCAGGCCATTCAGCATCCAGCCTTCGACATGTCCGGCCTTGATGCACCATTCTTCGAGTCCGAGATTTGGGTGGCCGTCAAGCGACTACCGACGGGCAAGGCACCGGCCCCGGATGGATTTACCGCGTAGTTTCTTCACGCGTGCTGGGACATAGTCAAGCACGACATCTGCGAGGTCTTCCACAAGGTCTACCTGATGAACGGATGTGGTTTCCACAAACTCAACGAAGCACTTCTTACTCTACTCCCGAAGAAGGCCGACGCCTCCTCCCTCTTCGACTACCGCCCCATCAGCCTGATACACATCCTGGCCAAGCTATTTGCAAAGGTGCTTTCCCTGAGGCTGCCCCCCGCCTCAGTAACATTTTTTCTTCCAATCAAAGCGCGTTCATCGTCGGTCGTGGCATGCACGACAACTTCATGCTCGTTCAGCAGACGGCGCGCCTCCTTCACAACCTCAAGGCACTGTGAGTCCTCCTCAAGCTCGACATCGCCCAGGCTTTTGACACCGTCTCCTGGCCCTTCCTCTTGGAGGTCCTTCGTCACCTTGGCTTCAGGTGCAGGTGGTGCGCTTGGGTGGCGATCCTCCTCTCGACCTCCTCCACGAGAGTGCTTATCAACGGAACCCCCGGACCACCCATTGATCATGCTAGCGGACTTTGACAAGGCGACCCAATTTCGCCCATGCTATTCATCTTGGTCATCGATGTGCTCAACACTCTGGTCCAGCACGCCACCAGCCGTGGCATTCTTCACCGCCTCATGAGCAGGCGTGCCATACCCAGCATCTCTTTATTTGTGGACGACATCCACTACAAAAAAGACACATCCGTGACATTTTGGGCTGAACGAAAAAAATTTCTGTCATATATATGACACTTATATGATGATAATTGTGACAAAACCAGGTATCATCATAGATGTGGTGGGCTCCTACTTCTATGACAAAAAATCATGACAGAAAATGGGCTTTTCATCCTGGGCGGGCCGGAGACGCAGCTGCATGACATTCTTTGGGCCGTCCATGACGGGAAAAACCATGGTAGAAGCGAGGGGGAGGAAAATTTCGGGGAGTTGCCGGTTATGGTGGGAGAGCGATGCGCGATTCTCTCGTACAGGTACGCGCGTGTGTGCGAGGCGTTGGCTCTAACTGAAGCCGAGCAAGGCGTTGGGCTCTAACTGAACCCGAGCGATTGCACTGTAGGCTACGCATTACTGAACCCGAGCGATCGATCGATGGCTGTTAACTGAACCCGATGGAGCGATTCCTTCGCTACTGCTGCTAACTGAAGCCGATCGATTGGATGAACAGTGAGCGTTGCGCGCGGGGGGGGGGGGGGGGGGTTGGATGAACAGTGAGCGGTGGCGTTGCCTCTGGATGAATAGGAACCCGTAGTGTGGAGGGCTGGATGAACAGTAGACGGTGGAGGGGTGGCCGTGGAGGGGTGGTTGAACAGGACCCCGTGGTGTGGAGGGCTGGATGAACAGTAGACGGTGGAGGGGTGCCCGTGAGGGGTGGTTGAACAGTAGCCGGTGGAGTAGCGCCCGGTGGAGGCTGGATGAACAGGAGCCCGTGGAGGCTGGAGGAGGTCGACGGTAGCCCGTGGAGGCTGGAGGAGGTCGACGGTGGAAATGAACAGTATCCCGTGGAGTCCCGTTTTGCGGTATGCCACACCCCCCGTTTCGACTGTAGCGCTCCAACACAAGTCCGTTTCGTCCGTTTTGCGGTACGCCACACCCCTCCCGATCAACAGGACCCCCGTTTCGACCGTAGGAGGTCCGTTTCCTCCGTTTTGCGGTACGCCACACCCCTCCCGATCAACAGGACCCCCGTTTCGACCGTAGGAGGTCCGTTTCCTCCGTTCTGCGGTACGCCACACCCCTCCTGATCAACAGGACCCCCGTTTCCACTGTAGGAGGTCTGTTTCCTCCGTTCTGCAGTACACCAGGCCTCGTTTCCATCGCCTGTTCCGTCCAAGCTGGTTGGCTCCCACGCGTTCCGTTGCCTCCCGATGAACACGACGCATTCCGTTGCCTCCCCATGAACACGACGCATTCCGTTGCCTCCCCATGAACACGACGCATTCTGTTGCCTCCCCATGAACACGAGCCCTCGCCGTACGTATGCACGACTAGGAGTTCGAGACCCCGCCCATATGTACACATACGTGGCCGTATTTTCTTTCTTGCACCCTGGCCGCTGTACGTACGTGTACATGCTACGTGCGCGCCTCTACTATGACACGTGCGTGCCTCTACAACGACCAGTATGTACGTACACGTTCGCGACCAGAATGACAACGCTACGTACGCTTCGACCAGGTGGGTCCCGACTGTCAGGCAGTTCCTTGCATGCGAAAATGTAGCTGGTGGGTCCCAGCAGTCAGAGGGACGAATCATTTTTTTTTGCCCGGACGCACTTCCTTTGCGTGCGAAGATGTAGCTGGTGGGACCCAGCAGTCAGGGGGCGAATCGTTTTTTGCCCGGACGCACTTCCTTGCGTGCGAAGATGTAGCTAGTGGGTCCCAGCAATCAGGGGGGCGAATCATTTTGTTTTTTTTGCCCGGACGGACTTCCTTGTGTGCGAAGGTGTAGCTGGTGGGTCCCAGCAGTCAGGGGGGAAACGTTTTTTTTGCTAAATATGGTGGCCCGTCCGGTGGGTCCCCACTGTCAGGTGGAGGAATAATTTTTTTGCGCATAATAAGGAGGCACTTCCTTGCTGCGGCCGTGGACCCAGCTGTCAGCCTCTGCACGTACAGTCCACGTCCGATGGAAGCCGTTCCTTGACCACGTTGACCACGCCGCGCCGAGAGCACCAGGGCGGTGGACAATGGCGAGGCCTGGGAAGGGGACGACACGGAGCCGGGAAGACACAGCAGTGGATTCCCACGCGTAGAGGATTATGAGGGTTCACTGGTTCGCTGCGGTGTGAGGCTGCCGTCGCCGCAGAATAACAGGGGGTGTGGGTGAGTAGAGGGATGGCCTGGCCAGCGGTGGGAGTAGTAGGGGGCGGTGAGGCCTCCGCCGCATCGCAGCCAGCCACGGGAGGCAGGAGCACGAGGCACGACCGGTGCTGGTTTGGGCGGCTGGAGCAAGAAGACCAGAGGTTGAATAAGCACTACGGCCGTTTGATGGACATCATACGGTCATTGGAGCTAGAATCATGCATATTGACTAAGTTGACAAAGCCCTCCATCCCCGTCAACTGAGTAGGCCCACAAGTCAGCCTCCCACCAAGGTGGGTCCCAGCTAGCTGGGGGGGGGGGTATTCATTTTTTGTGCGTAATAAGGAGGCACTTCCGGTGGGTCCGAGCTGACAGCAGGGGGAACGTTTTTTTCGCGAAATACGGTGGCCCGTTGGGTGCGTCCCAGCAGTCAGGGGCAAATGTTTTTTTTGCGAAATACTGGTGGCCGTCCGGTGGGTCCCTACTGTCAGGTGGAGGAATAATTATTTTCCACGTAATAAGGAGGCACTTCCTTGCAGTTGCCGTGGACCCAGGTGTCAGCCTCTCCACGTAGAGTATTCTTCTGATGGAATTCGGTCGTTGACCACATTGACCACGCCACACCGAGAGCACCACGGCGGTGGACGACGGCGAGGCCTAGGAAGGGGACGACGCGGAGCTGGGGAAGACGCGGCAGTGGATGCCCACGCAGAGAGGAGTGCGAGGGTTCACTGGTTCGGCTGCGCTGCCGTCGCCGCGGAATAACAGGGGGTGTGGGTGAGTGGAGTGGAGGGATGGCCTGGCCAGCGGTGGGAGTAGTATGGGGGCGGTGAGGCCTCCGCGGCAGCACAACCGGCCACGGGAGGTAGGAGCAGGCGGCACGATTGGCGCTGCTTTGGGCGGATGGAGCAAGAAGACCAGAGGTTGAAGAAGCACTACGGCCGTTGGATGGACATCGTACGGTCAGTCGAGCTAGAATCGTGCATATTGACTAAGTTGACAAAGCCCTTCGTCCCCGTCAACTTAGTAGGCCCGCTATACTGGGTCCCAGCTAGCAGGGGGAGTATTCTTTTTTTTGGGCGTAATAAGGAGGCACTTCCTTGCGTGCAAAGATATAGCTGGTGGGTCCGAGCTGTCAGCAGTGGTAACGTTTTTTTCGCGAAATACAGAGGCCCTTTCGGTGGGTCCCAGATGTTAGGTGGAGGAATCATTATTTTGCGCGTAATAAGGAGGCATTTCCTTGCGTGCGGCCGTGGACCCAGTTGTCAGCCTCTCCACGTACAGTCCACACCGATGGATGTCGTTCATTGACCACGTTGACCAGGCCGCGCCGAGAGCACCAGGGCAGTGGACGACGGCGAGGCCTAGGAAGGGAACGACACGGAGCCAGGGAATACTCGGCAGTTATTTCCCACGTGGAGGAGTACGAGGGTTTATTGGTTCGTCTGCCGTCGCCGGAGAATAACAACATGTGTGGAACTGAGGGTGAGTAGAGGGATAGCTAGGCCAGCGATGGGAGTACGGTGGGGCGGTGAGGCCTGCGCGGCAGCACAGCCCGCCGCGGGGAGGAGGGAGCAGACAGTCCCACCGGCGCTTGTTTGAGCAGCTGGAGCAGGAAGAGCAGAGATTGAAGAAGCACGACGGACGTTGGATGGACATCCAACAATATACATGCCATCTGTGGGAAGCCTCAAATCTGTGGAAAACAGCATACAACCCATCTGCCATTATTTGAAATAGTTTATAGCCCATTTGCTAATTCTTACGGGTCTTTTGGAGCCCATATTCTTTTTGTTAGCATTACAGCCCATATTGTGGCCACGGTTAAAAAATTATACGAAATTTTGCATATGTCGGTGCGGTCTGAACTGTTTTTAATCCCGAAATTTCGAGTCACATTCAGACTGGTTTTAAAAATAAATGTATATCAATATAAAATCCAATAAATTGTCCACGCATAAAAAACAATGCAATTTAAAATGTCGAAATGAAAAAAAAGATATTTGAAACTAATTGCCGGTTTGATGTGTTTTAAAAATGTACAACCCATTTCTCATTACTGATAGGCTATTTTCTCGGCCAGCCGAATGAAGCTCTCCTCGTCTAGCCCAACAGGCCTGATAAAGTGACTTACTTGACAAATCACAAAAAAACTGGGCTAGCCATTTTCAAAAAGAGAAAAAAACTACTGGGCTGGTCTGTGGTAAACATAAAAGAAAAAGGCTGTCTAGACAGGCCAGAGTGTCCCGCACAGCCCAGTTGACACCCTGCTTCCGTCTCAAAAACATATTAGATAAATGCCACTCCAATTATGGCGATTCATAAAAATGCCACTGCAATTTCCAAACTTTGCAAAATGCCACTGCAATTTTTGCAAACTTTGAAAAACGTCACTGCAGTTTGCAAACTTTGAAAAACGCCACTCCAGACTTCAAAAAATGCCACTAGAAATGGCATGAAATGGCATTTTTCAAAGTTTGGAAATTGCAGTAGCATTTCTCGGAGGCATTTATCAAATTAACCCAAAACAAAAATAACTGGGCGAGCTGCTGGGTCCCTGGTGTCAGCCGCTCGTTGTGCAATTCTCTCGTTTATTGACTACGTTGACAATGGCATGGGACCCAGATGTCAGAAATCCACTAGGAGGAGACATTTTTTTTATTGGCTTGAAATAAGGAGGCACTTGCTTGCGTACTGCCATGACCTTGGCGGGTCCCTGCTGTCATCCTCTCCACGTACAATCATCTCCTAATTGTGTACGCGTCAACTTGCTAGGCCCACAAGTCAGCCTCTAAACCCGTGTGGAGGACAAATACAACCCGTTTAAAAAATAACAGCCCATTCCATACGTTCAAACGGAAAGTTCAACATTCAGAGCAAAGTAACAGGTCTGATCCACATATAGAGTACTGAACTTCCACGTTGACAACCATCATAGCCAAGTTAACTATCTACTCCCACTAGATAAGTACTAACTTACTCTTAGCTAACTAGACGATGCCGGCGGTACACGCTAAACACCGGCACCGGCGTCCTGCGCCTCGCCTCGGACTTGCCAGAGGTGCGATAGGGCGCGTTGCTTGCGCGCGTTGGCCCTTTCCATGCCGGCGTGGTCCATCGAAGCTTCGGCTTCCAAGCGGGAAACCCACTTGACGAGCTGGTAGTAAAAATCGGTGTCACGAACGCGTACGTGCCCGACAGCCTCCAGGGCTATTTGCCGGCCGCCGGCCTCCACATAGTCGGCCCAGTTGCGGGCGCTCTGCTCGCGACTCAGAGCGTCGGTGCGCTGCTGCTCCATGTCCCGCTGGCGACGCAAATCAGCGTTACGCTGCTCCTCCGCCAGGCGGTCGCGCTCCAACAACTCCTGCACCTCCGCCATGCGGTCGCGCTCCAACAACTCCTCGATCTGTGCATTGCCATCTAAAGACAGATAGAATGCCTCCTCCCTCCGTCTGCCTTCCGATGAAAAACCGAACACTAGTTCCGGCGGTGACCGCCTCTGGCGTCGCCTACCGCGGACGGCCGGGGCATGGCGGATGTGGCGAGCGACGTCGGGCTGGTGGGGCTTATGAGGATATGGAGAGTTGGGTCACAGTGGCACTGGAGAATGCCGGGAAACAGTACTTATAGGGGGAAGGTAGCGCGACGATCATCGGAATTCAATGCATAATGGCTTAGCGCGCCAGCTTGCCGTGGAAAACTAGGGAAACTGAAATTATGACTGTGCCATCCCGTCCCGTCTGGGTCACGCCGGCATGACGGTCAAACGAGTGCACTCGAATCATCTCCCTCCTTGTCAATAATGATTTCACGGATTTAAAAAGCCCGCAACAATTAAAGCGTATCTTTTTTCGCATCAGTTAGCTGCCTTAATTACGGCCGGCTGCATGCAGGCACTCAGAATCGCTCGCAGGCAGTACACGAAGCAGCATGCAATGAGTTGCAGCCGAGGGCATGCATGCAGCCACTTAAATCGCTGGAATTAATTAGGCTTAAACTTCTGCATGTCGTTAATTATTGCCATGCCTTGGTCTTGCTGCTTTGCTCACGGGACTAATAAACCCGGACGGAGGGAGTACCTTGGTTGGTGAGAGGTTTGAATTAAGCCCTGCAAACCGGAAAGGAGGTACTAGTGCGTGTGTGATCCACTATTTATTCGTGTAGGATCGAGTAGGTCATTTCTTGAATTGAGCCCTTCAAATCGGAAAGGAGGTAGTACGTGCGTGATACGCTATTTATCCGTGTAGGATCAATAGTGTAGCTTGTCAGTTTCTTTAGAGGTAGGCATTTTTATCCGTGTAGGATTGATAGTGTAGCTTGTCAGTTTCTTCAGAGGTAGGCATTTTTATTCAAAAAACTGCCACTTTGCATCTTGCATCACAAATAAAACTGCCAGGTGCGCATTTGTAGGCTAGCTAGTGATCGGTCAGTAACTTGTAAACACTGAGCAAACAGAAATAAGTAACTGTTAATGCATCTCAATGATTCACAGATCATATACAAATATGTAGCTCCAAAAGCAAAGATCAGCCACTTCAGATCTTGCGTCGCAACTAAAACTAACTAGTACGATTCCCATACATAAGATCAACATGTTAATGCATCTCAATGATTCACAGATCATATACAAATATGTAGCTCCAAAAGCAAAGATCTAGAAAAAACATCTGTTCTTCCTACTAACATGGATGCTTCTCTTGGCCAACATTCAGTACAGACTGAAAGACAAATTTGTTTGTGAAGTCTACAATTCCTCTTGCAAACGTAAGTGGTTTCACCAACAGCTGGAACCATGAGAATGAACCACACATGATGGAGGAACATCCACTGCAATATGATTTGGTCTTCTCTCGATCACACCGCGAGACTATTTTCGGAATACAAACTTTAACTTAGGGAAAATGATTCCCATTGTATAATCAGACCAAAGCAATGAAACACCAAGTGTTGGCCAGTAAATAGTACAGTACTACTTTTCTGCAGGCCATGAAGTGACTATCCAATCTTTGTGTCTATTTTCAAATGGCACTGCATGCAGTGACTATACTATTCTCTTGTGCAGTTCAACCAAAATTGCGGACACTTTGTTTGTTTGCCAAATAGCAACTGGCAGACATCTCTGTCTGCACAAATATCAAGCAGCTAGTAAACATATACCACACCATGTTCGCAGTGATGGAAGAGGTGAAATCTATACAACCGAAATTGAGCATCCAATCATTGAATCCTGTCCTGCGCCTACAATGTAGGTCCACCCTGCCAATAAATTCACATGCAAACCACTAGTATTACTATCTAATGACAGTACAAAAAGAGTAGCAAGGTAGTAGCAAACCATGTACCTTCATAATGAACAGCTCATAGTGCCACCAATTGGATATAAAGGTTTGGAAAAAAACATGCTCCTAATGTTGAACCAGTTGGACTTGTTGTGCAGCTCCACTAAAATCGAGCATCCCTGTTTGCATAGATACTGAAAGTGTGATTACTATAAAAGTGGCACTAGTTGAAGCATAGACTCACAAATATAAGCATTCCAATTTCTTAATGGGAGAAGGTAGCAAGACTGTTTCTAACCACCTATTTGAAGGAATAAATAAAGCAACAACGGCTGATGTCAGGAAGGCATACATAGTTTTTTCTGAAAAACTGAGCCATTCCTGACCTTTCCTCTTCTTTTAAGCAAATTTTGTGCAGTTCTACTAAAATAAAATGCCATCACCGCCTTGACAATTTAGTTACACTGTACAAAAGGAAATGACTTAACATTACATCATGATGTCGGGTATGTAGTAGACAGGCATTAAAGACAAACATACAGACCTCCTCCGATAACATAATGAACATTAATTTTAACAAAGGTGTGACTAGCTTTACCGGGATAATTTGAGTGAACTCTACACCCGCTATTCCTTAATATAAGACGTTTTTGCGGTTCAATTTAAAGTACCCAAACGTCTAGTATTTAGAAAAACAGGTAGTAGTTTTCTTGAGCACATATCTGGGAAAGCTTGCCACACTTTATTTATGTCCATACGCTAATGCAACACCATTAGAATACTACAAATATACACTAATCCAGTGGCTAGTGCAACAGTAGAGTAGTTAGTTTATTACAGGGTACAGTACAATAGTTTTACTGAACAGATTTCAATAAACTCTAGCACTGGAAGGTTTCTGTAAAAATTAACAATACAAAATGTAAAGGTAACAAGTTTCAGCATTGGTATACTAGCTGTGCATGAGCATTAAACCAAATACAAAAGTCTGAAGGTAACTAGCATTATTAACTAATGACAGTATAAAAAAATTGCAAACCATGTACCTCCAAGGTAAATATCATTTCGAACTCGGGGGGACCTTAAAAATTGCTATCCCAATCTTGATAATCGATCAAACATAAAAACTTGATCTATCCTCTTGATAATCAAGAGAACAGCCGGAGGAGGAGGTGCCCACTCTTGACCTTTCCTCTTGTCTTCATAATTGTCTGTGCAGTGTAACCAAAATAAAATGACATCAGCGCCTTGGCATTTTGGTGACACTGTACAAAAAAATTAACTTATCTTATGAAAGTGAGGTATGTAATCTATAAGCATTAACAGTGCAAAAATCTGAAGGTAGTAACAAGTTTCATCGTTGGTATACTGGCTGTGCAACAACATTAGAATGCCTTAGCTGAAAAATCTTTAATACATCCACAATCAACAGCTAACCCTGAAATGATCCAGTGACATTAAATGGCACTGCTTAAATTTATGTGTGGCATTAGACTGAGAGCGGTATTAGTTAAATGTGGCATCACTTTAGCAGTAGCACTGCTTGACTTGACTACTGGCGTTATACTAACAGCAAAAAAAGTGGCAATAAGAGCATGGGAGGCCCATTCGGACAGTGGGCGCACCAGTACGATGTACCTCCACGGACGCAGAGTGGTGAGGGAGGTATGGTTGCCCAGAGCAACAAATATCCAGGCAGCATATGTGGATTATGTCCCATTTTTGTTCTCTTTAGCCACCTTTTTCCTATGTGAGGACAACAAACCGATCGACCTGGTCATTCTCTATTGCGTTGTCATGCCTTTCTACCCTTCTTCAACCAAGAGACACGAGACTCGTTCCTTAGCTACTGATTTTCCCCTTTCCAACCTAGATGCGGGATCGATGCCTACTCTCTTGGACAGTACAGTCTCCCTTCCTTTCCTTATTCAACCCAGACATGCATTAGTCTGCATGAAGTAGGGTTTCCTTTAATAGTGCAAATTATGGTTTTCGTCCGCGTGGCCAGCAGAGCAGAGGATAGCAAATTGGGAAGATGGTGGAGTGGAAAAAGATCCACATGCAACGACGTGCCAGATTGGGCAATAGAACAAGGGTATGGTTCAAAAAGAGGTAGCATACCTGAGGGTCGGCGGGAAGTGGCTTTCCTCGTGGTCGTCGTCCTCCGCACACACTACGGCAGCGATCCCGTGCGGGCACTAGGTCTGAGAGGACGGCCTTGTCGTCAGTGCATGACCTCGCTCGCCGATGACGAGTGCGTCAATGCTGCACGTCCTTTTCTTCCCCGAAGGATCTGTGACCACCGGTGAGGAGGGAGAGAGGGGCCGTCTTTTTTAGATCTAGAGAGAGGGTGGTAGTGTGAGAAGCAAGTGGGCAACCCTTGGCAAGAAAGCGCTGAAGCTCCAGCCTATATATCTTCTTTATACTACTAGTACTGGAGGTGGAGTAGTGGTAGAGTAGTTTATATTTTCTCTGCGTACAGTACCAGTTAGTCGTGCTTCAAAACTGAATGGCGCGCCATTAAAAAAATAAAGGCCGATAACTAATGCGGCACCTTGGGCCAACGCGGCCAGATCGCATTTTGCACGAGAAATTACACACCATGTCTTGTTGACATGTGGTCCCGTTCCACATATCAGTGAGACGACGGCGAGTAGTAGGAGTATTTCCGAACCGACGTGTAGGCCGGGGCGCCCCTTCGTGAACCGTGGCAAACTGGCAACCGTCCACCGACTCTTCGCCTATCCCTCTCGATTTGGAACTGTTGTCGCACGCTCTTCCTCTCCCTCCTCCATTTTCCTTCAGCCCTTCACCCTTTCTTCTGCCATTGTTCGATCGTCTTCTTCATGGAGGGAACAGGACATAAATGACCCCGTTATTCTTGCCCCGATCTAAAAGATGACGTGGTGGAGGAACTCATTGATCGGTGCACGTCATCACCTTGGCTAGCATGGCAGGTTCGTTCAAGCCCATTCTTGACTCAACTAATAACATCATACAAGGAACCCAAGAGTCAAGGAGCGGTTTGATCTCCCCTATCTTCTTCACCGTGACCCTGATGACTGGCGCCGTAACGACGGAGGCCTCGCCCTGTGCAAGTTGATGCCGCTTGATAATGATACGTATGATGTTAAGATGCCATCGCTTGAGGGCAACGCTTGGGAAGGCGCAAATGGAGATTGGGTTGTTTACATTGGGTCCAACTACGAGTGTGAACTTGTGAATGTGTACACTTGTGACCGGGTTCCACTTCCAAAAATCTCAGCAGACTGCCCAGAGGTTGAGCACACTGGTATTGTACGCACGGTCATAGTGGGGAGTAACTTAGACTAGTAACATGCATATGTTACTAGTTTATGTTACTACCTCTATAGTGCATAATATCTTAGATTAGTATCATAGGTGGTCTCATTTATTGCCATGCATGACACATAGTAGCATCACATTTATTATGTTACGGTATCTACCTATGTTATTATAACCATCTCTCTCTTCCTTAATTGCCTGCCACATAAGCATGTTTGCGAGTCCCAAGTGCATGATACTACTTATGTTACCCCCACTATGGCCAGCCTTACTAATTAACCTTCTTCTTGTGTTTCCAAGGTCCTGTGAACATTCCACCACCTATACTTGAAGATTTTTATAACCAAGGGGGAGATGATGATGGTGATGATCACGAGCATGAGGACGAGCAGCGCCCATATACTATTTGGCGCCTGGCAACTAATTCCGATGGATCACCTCTTCTCGTGTGTATACAGCCGACTGATGATGTTACTGCTAAGGAAGCAGGTGTAGTCTCCCATGGTCGCACTCTCTGGACCTATTCCAACACCCGTTGCATGGTATTCGGGATGGATACTAGTGCGCCAGCGCCAACTCCTTCTCCCTGGTACAGAATTGATAGTCTTGGAGAAAACTCGCTCTTCCTTGGACAAAACTATCCAATGATGGTGAAAGGCGATCCAACTGCCGTTGACACAACATTACTACCATTTATGAGAAGCAACTGTGTCTATACCTCGGATATTTGGGTGGTTCCCTACCCTGGTACTGATATAGTAGGCCGCTTCAGCCTGGATGATCAGTCCTGCGTTGGTCTCCAGATCGACAATGGATGGCCCGTCCCAGAGAATCACTTGTGGTTCAAAGCAAGCGTTTCCAACGCCGAGGAATGGTTGAGTTGAAGTTCATTTTATTGCTTGTTATTTGTTGTGTGGTGAAAACTTTAGTATTTATAATGTATCCTCGTTGTCGATGTGGGTTGATGACCTGTTGTATGTAATAAAATGATATGCCTGTGATAAACTTACTAAATTTATGAATGGCTTTCGAGTTGCTTCTGTGAGTGAGTGGTGCGAAGAGGCAAAAAATATATTTTGCGAATACATAATTGTACGTGCATTGCAACAGGTTATCGGATGAGGCCATTCAACAATAGTAGTACACTATTTGTACTAGCTTCACATGCTGTGCGCGTCGTGCGGGTGTTTTTTACTGTAGCCATACTGTACTACGTAACCAGCACCTCGAATCCTCGATACTAGTAGTACTATATAGTACTAACTAGTAGGAGTAGTAGGGTGGCATGGGCCAGAACAAGCATTCACGTCAAGGAGTACGGCACACGCCACCAGCACGACTTCCATCTGACATCATATTTCTTGGAGTCCGTGCTAGAGCAATCTCTTCAACCTCATCGTTTCTCTAACTCAGCCATCGCGCGGCGGGCGAGGTGGGGGTTTGCCGATAGTCGGTTTCCTTAACTGCGGTCCCACTTGTAAGGCCAACTGCAACGCACGACCCCAAATGGACCTCCGTTTTGCACGAACTCCAATGATAATTTGACTAGAAAAGCAAGACCAAAGAAAACAAGAACCACAAGAATACATTTTATTACTCCTATAAGTTGGATTAGTGCCTTCTCGATGCATTCATTGTTGATCTGCGGAGGCTCGATCTTTCATGCTTCTTTCTTCTTCGAGTGTAAAGAAGTAGACGTTGCTTCCTCGCATCTAGTCTCATGTCTAGCCTCTATTCTAGTACTCCCTCCGGTCCATTTTTCTTTGCGTCTAAGCAGCAACACACATACCAAGTAGGAGTATCAACAAGTGCACTAATCTCATCTATAGCCTCTGTGCTAGCTAAAAGTGATATAACATCTACGAAATTGCGCTCTATCAATATATGGATGTACTCTTCTTCCCAATACAAAACTTGCATCCATTCTACTCCCTCCATTGCACAATACATGCCTTCTATTTGTCAAAATATATATGTATCTAGACATGTTTTAGTATATAGGCACATCCATTTTTGGACAAATGGAAGTCAAGTATTTTGGAACGGAGGGAGTACACAATAAAATTTTTAAGTTAGCACAACTAGTCTAATCCGAGAGCACAACTGAAGATTAGGTCGGGTTCTTCCTCCTTTTGCCGACACGTGGGACATCCAGCATCCAGGTCGTGTCATGAAAGAAAACAGAGTGGTAGTTGATAAGTTGAAGCGACTAGATGTGCATCTTGGGTTAAACTGTAAATAGAGTCTTACTACTCTTGAGTAACTCCAAAAGCGGCCACCGAAGATCTTTCTTGGATTTTTTTTCATCACCAACACGTCGAGGTGAAAGATGTGCAGGTTCAGTGGGTCCACTTGCGTTTTCACTGACATGTGGGACCACATGTGAGCAAACAGACGATGGGCTCCGCGCGTCCGCTGGCTGGCTAAGAAGAGAAATAGAGGAGTGCTGAGCACGGACTGCAGGAAATTTGTTCTACATACTGTACCTCGATATAGGCTCGATATAGTGGGGTGGCATGGGCCATAACTAGCATTCACGTCTAGCACTACGGCACACGCCACCCACACGAGTCCCATCCGACACCAATTTTCTTGGAGTCCGTGTTACAACCATCTCTTCTCCCTCCTGTTTTCTCAGCCATCGCGCGGTGGGCGGGGTGGGGGTTTGCCGATAGTCGGTTTGCTCAACTACGGTCCCACTTGTAAGTGAAAATGCAACACCGCACGCATTCCCGCTTGAGCGGCGTGTCGGACCAACCGTGTGGGGGTGCGATGCAAACACGACAGGCTTTTCCTTTTGAACTCGTAACTTGTAAAATTTGGTTCTGCTCCATGGCGCGATCGATAGATAGAAAATAACGATTTTGCCTAGAGTAATGAGAAGTTTGGTTCTGGCGCCGTTCATGCATGGAGTACGTATGAAAATTATGAAGTTGATGTGAAAGGCAAGATAATTACTGTAGTATCATATACTACTACATGGATTTGACGGAAAGATAAAAATACATACGGATCCATCAACGACATCCTCACGCCCTAGTGCGCCGGGTCACCAACCGACGTGTGAGGAGGAGCGGCGTTGGCGGCGAGCTCAACGTGCTTCTGAACAGTGCGTCCAAGGTTGCCCTGCGGTCCAAGAAGGCCAGCGTCCTATCGTCCTCCTCTTGCATGCGCGTAGACGTGGGTGATTATGTCCATGGTGTCTTGCTGCGCCAGGCGCTGTGCGGCGAGCGCGACCTCAAGGTGGACATTCTCCGGCGCGACGGCGGGCAATCGCAGGGCCACCAGTGCGTTGAAGAGGTTGTCACCATAGTGGCCGTTGAGGGTGGCAGGCATCACAGAGCCTGGGCGCGTCGGCTGAAGGCTTACATCAAAGTCGTCCGCGAGCTTCTTGACGACGGTGAACTTGTCGAGGAAACCGACGAGGACCTCGTCAAACAAGGAGACGAAGTTGTCGTCCAAGCGGCCCCTCGCCCTACCGGCCTCAAGAAATACTACTTGGAGACGTTCCTCGTTGCCGGGCCGCAGGCCGGCGTCGTGGACCATCTGGCACAGCCGGCTGATGCTCGCGCTCATCGCCTCCATGGGTCTAGCTTAGCTTCTACTAGTCAACTGATCTTGCGATTCGAGTGATTACTCTTGCCCTTGGTTAGCGTGCGTAGGTGCGTAGGATTTCGTACTACTCCTCGGCCCTCTACTGCATCTGCCTTTGGCTGTATGATAGGTGGGCCAGCCACCCCCTGGGCCCACATGTCATTCACCCAAAGGCAGTTGTCGTAAGTCAATGAAGCTGCGCCCCCTCCATGCCGATGCAGTATAGTCATCTCACCGGACCTCTAGTTGGGGCCAAACGAGAGAAGTTTGATGTTTACTGGTTTATTGGTCCCCTTTGCATTTTGCGCCAAGTTTTGACCTTTGATTTAACTAATAAAATTTTAATGCATGTAAACAAAAATGTTGTGTAAGTCACATTATGAAAACCAAATAATCCCAAAACACTTAGGCACGGTGCATTAACTCCCTCCTTGTTTCTTATTTCGTGACATATCAACCAATGAGAGATGTGGGCCGTGCATGCTTTCAATGACTTGAGACTACCAAACATGACATGCAGTGTTTAGTTCATTGCATGTAATCCTATTAAGACTCTAGTTAGCAAGAAAACCTTAAGTTCTCTCGCCGATAGGAATAAAACACCATATATTTATTTATAGAGGGAGTAGTACATTTTTTGTGACATGCATTACTAGATATTGCTAGTCAAATACTAAAATCCAGATGGACGTGGTAGTACTCCTAAATCCAGACAGTGGTGCTACTAGTACTACTAGTAGTACTACCAATGTAGTACTCCTAGGAGTACTAGAACTGTACTACCCGTTGGTCAAATTATTACGTGCTGCTCCTCACAGTGAAGTGACAAGACCCTGCGCCGGAGATGACACCTGAGTATAGGCGCCGTGTTCGGCATACCACAGTCAGCCTCACCGTCTGCAGTCACTCTCATCATGGCTGTAGAGCTAGCCTGCTTACAACTAGCCCTGTTCGACATAATGTCCCGTGCGTAGATGCCCGTGCATTGCACGGAACACCAAGATTGGGGGTGGACTGCTCCGGCAGCGGCCATCGCGCCATATTTTTCCACGGCCTTCTAGATGTGGTGGGGAGGAGATAAGGCTGATTGTGAGAGACAAAGAGTTTTTTGTAAATAGGGAACAAGTGCGGGCATCTTTTTGCAAAAATGGAGAAGCTTGGTTTTTATGCGTCAGATCTAGATCCGACGGCTACTGGTGGAAGATGGGAGGCACAACATCATCACCAACTCAGGACCTATTTGATTCGCAGGATTTTGAAAACGCAGGAATAGGACACGGCAATATTACAAGTTTCAAACTGATATTACAAATGTTAGGAGTAATGATGCACCTAGGAAGAGGGAATTACTAGGAAGTTCACGTAAGAACTTTCGTTACTTTAGGTGGATGCAGCATTATCGTACAAACTAAAATCCACCGCCCTGACAAGTCACTAATGGGAAAATAAGTTTTCGAGTCTCTGGCCACTTGATGTTTCAAAAACAAATTCAGCTTCTGCGGAGACTTTGTCATTTAGGATTAGACGCTTGCGGTGATCAGCACGCCATTCATTGTTGCGCCAGAGAACGCCAAACCTCATTACCTTGAGCACACTTGCCTCCAGAACAAAGAACCTGGCCAATTTAATCTCAGATGTGCTGCCTCGGTAGTCGATCAAATCAATTTCTGTAACATGGAGATCAAGGCATTCGATGAGGTTGTTATAGTGCAGCACATTTTTCACTTTCGGGTCTTTTTTTATCTACAAAAGAAGAGAACATATTAGAGCAGCTGGCTGCATAAGATTGCCGTGTCATCAAGAGGTACCAATATCATTCGCTCATACGATAGGGTTGGCTGGTTAGTGATATTTTTTCACTCTCTCTCTCTCCCTCTCTCTCTCTCTCTCTGTTTCTGTTTCCTCTCATTTAACTAGGAGCACGTGAAGAGCTTGGGCATTTGTTGCCTTCCACTATGTAGCCGATGCCATATTTCGCAAAAGTATGCCACATAATACGCATCGATGTCAAATCAAAAGATTTTGGCACCGCTCTCAAGATGTGAGAGAGTTGGCACCGCTGTGCACACAGACCCACATGTATAAACAAATCAATCAAACCAACTACACCAGCCTCTCACTCTCCCAAACAAGTGTTTTTTATTGCCTCAGTCCTCTCTCTCCCACGCAGTGTTTTTTCATTGCGTGAGTTAATTTGGCACCGGAGCAAAGTAGGTGCTCCAGATTGGGGCACCAGGTGAGCAATAGAGGGGCATCGATGCCAAATGCATCACAAGTGAATTTGGCACATGTTTTGGCCTACATAGCCCACTTTTGTACTCCCTCCGTCCCAAAATTCTTGTCTTAAATTTGTCTAAATACGGATGTATCTAGTTACATTTTAGTGTTAGATACATTTGTATCTAAACAAATGTAAGACAAGAATTTTGGGACGGAGGGAATACTACCTCGTATTTAGTATAAAATTTTGACCATAGATTTACCTAAGAAAATGCCAATGCATGTCACTAAAAATTACACCATTTGTAATTATGTTCAAATACGAATCCAACGATATAGTTCTTAGTGACATGCATTAACATTTTATCAGTTAAATCTATGGTCAAAATTTGATACTACAAAATTGGAAGAGTAAACCAGGACGGAGGTAGTACTTGCCCTTAGGGTAACCATAGAGTTACTGGAGTAGTCTAAGTTACTTTCCACTATGACTAGCCTAGGCTACTATAGTAGTACAGCATAAAAATGATGTAGGTGATCACGTGAGAACAAAATACTAAAAACATTTCTTTTGGTGCAGTGCGTAGATGTAGTTTTGAACACTACACTTGTCATCGTAATTTGGGAAAATTACGAAAAAATTGAGCTACGTTGTGATTACCATTTACTAATAGGAAATAAGTTATACCTCGATGAGTAGCTTCTCCGTGCATGGAAAGCATGTAAGGAATCCAACAACTTGATCCAGATTGGGGCCGATAGATTTTAGTGCTAAGATCTTCACTATGCGCATGGACTGGGTCAAGCTTGTGGGAATCATTTTCTGGAAGACGGTCGTAAATACATCAAGAAGAAATTTAAAAATGTGAATTTCAAGAAGACGGAGAACAAGATGAGTGCTGTACCTGAACAATTACGGATCCAATAAAGAGTTCGGAGAATTTGGCAGACGAGTACACCAACGCTGTCAATTTCGGCGCGTCAATGACCCTGATTTTTGTTGGACCTTCTAGATCTGATACAAGCAATCTCTCAAGGAAAGGCGCATTCTCAATGACCATAACGTGGAACAGCTGGAGTGATCTCTTCCCAATTGATGTCTTGTTGCGGGGCCAGCAAGACACATAAATCCATCGGAGATTCGTCGAGGCGATGTGGAGGCTAATGAACCCATGGATCTGCTCAAGACGAAGGTACTCAAGCGCAGTACAGCTGCGGAGCAGGTGCTCCATAGCCTTCTTCGAGATGACAACGTCGAATAGGTCGAGCTGCTTGAGTTGAGGGAGAAGAAGGGCGGGCGCGGCATTAATCTGGGGAATATAGCAGGAGCTGAAGCTGGCACGGCGGCGCAACGTTGGCGTGAGGCGGAGCGCGGACGGCGGCAGAGAGCGACATCGTCCAGCTTCAAAGCTGAGCTCCTCGAGCTGATCTAGGGCGGGGGATAAGAACCACTCGTCGAACTTGGGTTGGACCTTGCAGTTGGTACTGAACATGCGGATGTCAAGGCGTCTGGCTGGCCCAGGGTGCGATGAAAGGATCTTGGAGACTGCAGCCATGCATTTGCAATCCCCGTCGCAGAGGCAGCTGTCGATGGTGAGGTTGAGGGGGACGCAGCGCCAGAGGGGGCGCCACCGTCGGGAGAGCAGGGCGGTCCGCACGGCAGATTTGGTGGGGAGGAGGCCGATAATGACGAGCAACATGGCGTCGAGGAGGCTGCTGATGAAGTCCAGGCTCGCCGGATGCGGTTTTGGCTCGAGCGGCCTCCACTTGTTGGCTGCCTCGCCGTCCATCTCAACCGGCGGCGACGCCGGTGTACATGTGTGCTGGTGTGTGTTGTGTGCTGGGTGTGCGCAAGTGCATCCTTCTGTGCATGCCGCCGCGCAGTGGTGAATTGTGCGCGAGTGCGTCCTTCGCGCGCAAGAAGTTTGTCCTCAATTCGCCCTCAATTTACTAGCATGCGGGGTGCTACCCCGAGTGGTTTCAACTTTGTTTCCTTCACCGCGTGTCAGATGGGCCTCTAGTTTACTTATTTTCACCCACTGCCACATGGGCCAGCACACCAAGATACTGAACACGAGCTGACAACTCAGCATGTGGATTGGTTGACCGGTCAACTAAACAATATACAGAGCTATACGCTGGCACAGTGAGCGTATAATCCGTCGGTATAGAGAGTTTGAGTGAGAGGGGAGGCCCTTGAGAGATGGCAGAGAGAGAGAGAGAAATAGCTACTCCCTCCGTTCGATAATGTAGTTACAACATTTTTTTAAAGTCAAACTTTTGAAACTTTGACCAAGTTTATAAAGAAATTACTTATATCGGCAATACCAAAGATAAATGATAGCATGAAGTAAGTACATGTTGTGATGAATCTAATGATCGTTCTAGATGTAAATGTTTTTCTCCACATATACCTAGTCAAACTTTTCTGAGGTTTGACTTTTCAAAACATCCATATGCTTATGGACGTGACAGAGTCCCTGGCGAGAGAGAGAGAGAGAGAGAGAGAGAGAGAGAGAGAGTGAAAAAAGTGTGTGTGCGTGTGTGAAAGAGACATGGACAACACACGATAAAAGTGGAGAAAAAGCGTGCGTGTCGTATGCAAACATATCACACATGCATCTTTGACAACGGAGGCAAGGTGAGGAGATAGTGTGTGGTTGTTTGGAACCGAGAGAGGAAGACCCCTAGCACGTGGCCAAGAGGGGTCTGACAAACAAGGGAGAGAGGTCGAGAGAGACGTACGGAGAAAATGCATACATGGGGAGGAGAGAGTGTATGTTTGTCATAGAGAGATCCCCTGGAGATCGTGATGGGACTACATGGGTGGGAGATTGTAGTGACCCGACCCGAATGGATCAAGTCTCTGTGCTTAAGTGTCATCCCTGGATCGGTATGCTGACACACACAGTACTCGAGGATTTATAACAGAGGTAAATCACATGTATAAAGTAACGAAAATACTATTACCTCAATCCGAATAGCGGAAGTAACAAGGTTGTGGGTTCCCATCAACACCAACGGGAAAGTTGAGTATAGGAAATCGTAACCCTAACGTATCACTTACTCATCGTAAGATCCTGCAACATGAGACATTGCAGCCACAAAGGGTCAGTACATTGAATGTACTGGCAAATTCACACCATAGAGCAATGATGAATAAAGGCTATCACTACATGCATATATGGCTGGTGGAGGCTCTATGGTTATAATGTTTTTACGAAAAGCCAATTTTTCCCTACTGCAAAGGAATAAATTTATTTAACTATCATGGTGGTTGTTATACATTGAGAATGGTTGACAGCATTCTCAATCCCAACTAAAAGTACTCATTAACAACCCAACAATATTAATTAAAGTAACATGATGAGATCAACAGGATAATCCAAGTACTAGATACTCAAAACGTCCATAACCGGGGACACGGCTAACCATGATTAGTTTATACACTCTGCAGAGGTTTGCGCACTTTTCCCCACAAGACTCGGTCGCCTCCGTTGGATTTCTCGCACTACATGGTGTTTGAGAAACGGATGACCGAGACATAGTCTTTCGGAAGCGCTAGCACCTTACATAGGGTAGACCGGTACACCTACTTTCCCCTACATCTGCTAGTCTACCCGTAAGAGTTCGCACGACTTAATCAACTATGCTAGAGCCCATAATGGCTTGTGTCTGCACACGTAAGTTTCTAGTTTGAATAATCTCATGATCCCTTTGAGCCTGGGTGGCGGTCCGAAGAAAAACAGGCAAGTTCTGGAGACCCAGCTGCTTAGACAGGCAAGTCCTGGAGTAACCAGGTGCCTCAATCCACCCAGATGTGTGTTTAAGTTGCCACCTTAAATAAACCATTAATTAACAAACTCACATCTGTCATGGATACACTCACCCAATCCACGTCTACTAGCGTAGCATGGCGTAATAAGCAAACGTAGAAGTAACTCCCAAAGGTTTGATAATAAAACATGTAATAGGTACTACCTCAAACTACTTCCCAAAACCCACAATTTAATTCAGATCCTAATCATGCAATTGTTTGAGGGTTGAAACTAATGCATAAAAACTGGGTAATAAGGAATATGATCAAAGTGTGAACTTGCCTACAATGTTGATGAAGATGATTCGCTCTCAAAACCTCTGATAGATCTACTCGTCACTCTCCGGTCAATCTATCGTAAGCAAGCAATAGTAACCACACATAAGCAATCACTCAAAAGAATCAAAGAAAAGATCTCGGAAAACTCGAAAACAAGCAAAGAACTCTTTCAACATAAAACAATTTCTAACAGTACCAAAATTATGTGAATTTGGCCTTATCAGAAATTTTGGGTCAAGAGCTTCGATTTGCAAAGAATCAACTAAATCGGAGTTATAAAACTCAAGTTATGATCAAACGAAGTACAAATTCAAATCTGATCTAATTCAAATTTTAAACTTTCAAAAACATGTTTGAGTTGTTTATCTGGATAGAGGGGATCATAACAAAGAAGTGGGCGTTGGTTTCGTTGGATTTGGACAAACGAGCAAAAAGTTGTGAGCGTTTGAAAATTAGGGACTAATTTGTGAATAAAATATTCACGGATGGATCCCTGGCCGAAATAACAGAAAAAGAAAAGAACTAAATAATGAACGTTCGTTTATAAGATCTAAACAGTGGACGTTCGCTGTTTAATAAAACCTAAAAAAACAGATCTAGTCTAGGGTTTTTCAAAAAAAAAACCAAACCTAAAATAAAACCGGATCGGACGGCGGTTATACCGGTTCGCAGCGGTTTGGCGGTTTTCGAGAGAAAACCGGCGGCGGTGAGGTTGAACTCCGGCGACAACTGGCGGCTCGGGCTTGACCGGAGCGGCGGCTCTGGTGGCCGGCGGCGAGGGGCGACGCGGCAAGGCGAGGTGGATTGCAGCGTCGGCGGCGGTCCACGGCGACGGGACGGAGCGGGGCGGCGGCGGTATATCTCGCCGGCATCGGCGGCTTTCGGCGAGCGCGGTGAGAAGTGCGGTAGCGGCGCGAAGTGCGAGGAGAGGCGAGGCGAAGAGAGAGAGAGACGGGGCCCGGGGTGGCTTTATAGGGGGAGGGGCGGCCTCGGGAGGCGTGGAGGAGGGGCAAGGGGAGGCATGCCCGACCGGGACTCGGCGGCGGCGGCGGAGTCGTGCGGGGTTCGGTCTCCCGCTGGAGATCGGGGACGACCCGGGGTGGGCCGGCGCGGCGCTGGGCCGGCTGGGCTTCGGCCCAGTCGGTCCAAAGAGTTTTTTTTATTTTTTAAATAAAACATTTTCACAGACAAATAAAAATATAATAGAACAAATATATTATATAGGCATATAATATATCAAAATTTCCAAAAAAAGATTTCCTACAAGCTGAACATTTTTATAGCATCAAATAAAATTCACACTAATTTAAATAATTCAAACAGTGCTACTACTCTAATAAAATCCAAAGAAAATCATTTAAAAAAATACCAAAATTAATTCTAATTTATTTCTCTCCAATTTTCTAATGTAGGGAATCATGTTACCCTAATTTCTGTATATTTTATTTTTGGAGAAAATAATTTGAATAAAACTCAAATAACCCCAAATTGAAAAATAAATTCAAAAGAATTTTGAATTTAATTCTTTGAAACTCCCAACTCATACTTCATATGTTTTGAAGAAGTCATTTTATCTTCGCTCGTGAAAATCATTGAGTTGCATAAAGTTTCTGAATTTAAAAATATTTCCAAATGAAATTCAAATATTTTCAACACCCGTTTTCATTTAAATAAATGGAAGAAGTCATGTCATCTTCTCTCCAGGGTTTTGTGATGAAAAGAATTTGAATTCACGGAGGTCATAAAATGCAGAATGAAAGTTTGGGAAAGTCCTTTTATTCCCTCGCATTTAACTTTCAAAAAGTTTCAAATTTCACTCAATCAATCACACAGCAATCAAACAATCTATCAAATCTATCTATTTATTATAACATTCCAAAATTTAGAATTTTGGGATGTTACAAACCTACCACCCTTAAAATGAATCTCGTCCTCGAGATTCGGAGAGGCTAGCAAGAAGTAGGTTAGGGTTGGGGGGTCTTCAAAATCCATCGATCTTCTCTGAAGGTCTCGGGTGCTACCACCCTTAGAAGCATGGTTACGGTTCCATCAAAACTCATATACTTCGTCCTTATTGTTGACAGTGTCGGTCTTCTCAGATCTTCAAGACAATTCCTTCTCTGGCTCTTCCGGTAGCGGCATAACCTTTTTCCTCAATTCTTTGGTCCTTTAATCTTGGTAAGGTTATTTCATGACTGGGTCTTCTTAGCTGACGGGTCTGGCGCCAATACTAAACAACTATCGATATCTCATGGTGGTCAACAATTTATGGTTTCTCCTGTAGGAAAGTGGTCTGAGCTGAACCTCACCGTATATCCTACGATTGGCAACAGCTGCCTTGTACAAGGGAAGAATACTTATACCATTCTAATGTTCAAACAAGGTTTTGATCGTCGTCTCTCTACTATGGTAAGTCACTCAGATTTACCATCCCACATAGCAAGGCGAATAATAAGAGTAAGTCGGTATGGTGATCAATCCATCCCGCACCCAAATCATTATCTTGTATATGGTTTAGCGAATCTCGCATTCTAACACTCGGTCATCCTCACAAGCATTGCAGAATTTCTCTTGTCGACGAACCAAGTTCGGGTAAATCCATTGATTCTGCAAGCCAAACAAACATCTATCATTCCTTAACAACTCTCAGGTTTTGCGTAAACTCCTATAGAATCGTCTATCGATGAAATCATAACTTCTTCCAGGGCTTCTCCTTCAGCAAAAGCGTGCTTGCTTCTTGGCAGGTCCTGGGCCTGTGGGTTATGGCCCATATCATCACTTGTAAACCTTGAACTCATCATCGGGGCAACTGATCATTATTCCAACTTCCAACTTCCTAGTATTCTTAAATCCATCCAATTGTACTGTCTTCCTCCTTCTATTGGCAGCAAACTAGGACATGATTACTCAGACTCATCATGGAATTTCCATTGATCCATATTTCCAACATCATACCTCCTTTATATCCAATAGTAATACTTCTTTCCTTCATGCTCTTGGGGGTATCCAACCTATCGAGATAAAACTCATGCTTGCTTAGTCCGGAATCCACTCCGTGGAATATCATTATCCTTTTCAGGGTCAAATCTCCTCACAGGGTACTACCACCCTTAAAATGCTCCAATCTCATCCATAGACCATATTTCTCATATCCTCGAAAATGGTCAAAATCTTTCTTCATAGAGTAACAACTCATAAAAATCCAAAACAGTACCAACGATGATAACTTTATTGATTCTCCAATTACTAAAATCTCCTGTATTTCCATTACATGCCTCAACTCAACATCTCAACATAGAAGAGATGTTATCACTACTACTACTACATTTACATTGCTGCTAACTCAACTATTTAGCACAAGTCTCCTTCTTCTTGGGACAATCCCTGGCAGAGTGCCCTGCTTCATTACAACGAAAATATAACACTTCTGACAAGTCTCGAGGTTTCCTCATGATCACATAGCCTCCTTGGGTCCTCGGCTTCCTTTTTGGGCAAGTGTTGAGGTAGTGCCCTGACTCCTTGCATTTGTAACAGGTGATATGACTCTGGTCCTTCTTGGAATTCAATCTACTTCTCTTCCTGGACTTTTCCGTTCCAATCAAGGCTTCTATTTCCTGTGGGTCATACTCTATTTCATCCGTCGGGAATTCTACTAGATCCCCATTCATACAATTCTGGGAGATGTGTCCTTCTTCTCCACATGAATAGCATGACTTGGTGCAGGGTTTAATTGGTTCTTCTTTGGGGTGTGTCCTCCACCTCTTTCTTCAACACTGGTTCTTCTAGAATCTCCATGAGGGCTCCTTTTATTGCTTCTTTATTCTGCTGGATGGTTCTCTGTACCATAGGGTAAATGTGACACTGAGTAGGGTAGTGGGTAGTTCCTTCACATGAGAAACAAGTAATCTTCCTAGTTGGGCATTCTTCAGCTGGGTGACTTCCTTCACAATTAGGGCATTCATCCTTGTGCTCCTTATGGTTGTGTCCTATTTGTCCACAAAGCTTGCATGCACAGGGTTTCTTCATATCATTTCCATGAGGCTTCATCATCTGGAACACAAGTTGAGACTTTAGCAAGGTCAACTTAAATTTATTCCAAGTGGTTACTCCTTGCCATCCATTGATGGTTTGGTACATCCTCCACCAAGTAGCAGCACCTCTTGCAAAACACTGAAGAGCATGCTGGGTCATATCCTTTCCGGTTATAGGGTTATTCTCCATTTGATTCTTCCATGTTCTCAATCCATCGGTCCGTCTCCAATTGACCCATCGGTCCAGAAAATATGATTTCATCTCCATTCATCCTCTATTGGGTCCATGGGTTTTGGGGTGGGATAAGAGAGATAGAGAGGGATGCACACAATACAAACAAAAGTTTTGAAAAGACAGATTTTATTTGTGGCTGTCGGAAAAACATCAAACAAATGACAGCTCACAAACGTCGCATCTAACATAAGTGTATAACAGGGGTTGGGTCTTCTAAAGGTCAATAAATCTTCAAAATCATCTAACTCTTCAAGTCTTGTTCATGTCTCCTGTAATTACTTCTGATCATGCTTGTCGTTCTCAAGTTCTTTTGCCAGATCATCTCTATTGACGAGAAGTCTCTCGTGACATCCTTTAATGTTCTCGAGTTGCACTCCAAACTTCTGTGTTACAACATCCTTGTCATGAACCATGGTACTACTGTTCTTCAGCTCCTGACAAATCTCCGGTATCTCGAGGTCTTACTCCTCCAGCTTGGCTACTTTCAGCTTCTAGTTTTCCTGAGTTCTTCACAAAATGCTCCCTTATCAAATACTGCTTCCCGAAGGTCCATCTTAAACTTCCTGATGTAATACTCCAGATCCTAGTGATACACCGGCTAAGGTTAAAACTGCATCCTTTGCTGACACATGCTCCATCAGCCTTCTACCATCCAATCCTACCATGCATCTGCATGCTTAACTCAGCCCGGTGATAATAGTATAAGCGGGCAATAACATCATGGATAACCGTGTTTATGCCCATGTTACTGCCATGAGCTATCATTCCATAATTGATATCTCCTGCCTTGGGGCTTTCTTGACAGAACTTTGAGTTTCTCCATGCTCCGGTCTTTCTCCGATACACCTTGATCTCGGGTATTGACAACTTCCATAGTCTGCCAAGTTCCATAAGGGTAGCCTTTCTAGGTTATACTAAATCTGGAAATCTTCATAGCCTCCAATTCCTCATAGTCTTCGGAGTTTCAACTGTTGTAGTTTCCATTATCATAATGTATGGTATAATCCTCTTCATTCTGAATGGTCGTGGTTGTCCTGATATCTTGTACTCCTTGAGTGGTCTCATCAGTCGAATCTTCGAGTGGTCAAAAGGGAAGAGGGGTATGGTCTCACTAAAAGGGAATGTTTTGAATAAGCTCAGAAGAGAAGAGAGGTAAAAGATCCTTTTGAAAAGAAAGTTGTAGAGAAAAATCTTTCCTATGGGCTTGCCAGTTTCTAGGGTCACGTCCTACAGTCAACATGTGCTCTGATACCATCTTGTAGCGACCCGACCCGAATGGATCAAGTCTCTGTGCTTAAGTGTCATCCCTGGATCGGTATGCTGACACACACAGTACTCGAGGATTTATAACAGAGGTAAATCACATGTATAAAGTAACAAAAATACTATTACCTCAATCCAAATAGCGGAAGTAACAAGGTTGTGGATTCCCATCAACACCAATGGCAAAGTTGAGTATAGGAAATCGTAACCCTAACGTATCACTTACTCGTCGTAAGATCCTGCAACATGAGACGTTGCAGCCACAAAGGGTCAGTACATTGAATGTACTGGCAAATTCACACCATAGAGCAATGATGAATAAAGGCTATCACTACATGCATATATGGCTGGTGGAGGCTCTATGGTTATAATGTTTTTACGAAAAGCCAATTTTTCCCTACTGCAAAGGAATAAATTTATTTAACTATCATGGTGGTTGTTAAACATTGAGAATGGTTGACAGCATTCTCAATCCCAATTAAAAGTACTCATTAACAACCCAACAATATTAATTAAAGTAACATGATGAGATCAACAGGATAATCCAAGTACTAGATACTCAAAACGTCCATAACCGGGGACACGGCTAACCATGATTAGTTTATACACTCTGCAGAGGTTTGCGCACTTTTCCCCACAAGACTTGATCGCCTCTGTTGGATTTCTCGCACTACATGGTGTTTGAGAAACGGATGACCGAGACATAGTCTTTCGGAAGCGCTAGCACCTTACATAGGGTAGACCGGTACACCTACTTTCCCCTGCATCTGCTAGTCTACCCGTAAGAGTTCGCACGACTTAATCAACTATGCCAGAGCCCATAATGGCTTGTGGCTGCACACGTAAGTTTCTAGTTTGAATAATCTCATGATCCCTTTGAGCCTGGGTGGCGGTCCGAAGAAAAACAAGCAAGTTCTGGAGACCCAGGTGCCTAGACAGGCAAGTCCTGGAGTAACCAGGTGCCTCAATCCACCCAGATGTGTGTTTAAGTTGCCACCTTAAATAAACCATTAATTAACAAACTCACATCTGTCATGGATACACTCACCCAATCCACGTCTACTAGCGTAGCATGGCGTAATAAGCAAACGTAGAAGTAACTCCCAAAGGTTTGATAATAAAACAGGTAATAGGTACTACCTCAAACTACTTCCCAAAACCCACAATTTAATTCAGATCCTAATCATGCAATTGTTTGAGGGTTGAAACTAATGCATAAAAACTGGGTAATAAGGAATATGATCAAAGTGTGAACTTGCCTACAATGTTGATGAAGATGATTCGCTCTCAAAACCTCTGATAGATCTACTCGTCACTCTCCGGTCAATCTATCGTAAGCAAGCAATAGTAACCACACATAAGCAATCACTCAAAAGAATCGAAGAAAAGATCTCAGAAAACTCGAAAACAAGCAAACAACTCTTGTAACATAAAACAATTTCTAACAGTACCAAAATTATGTGAATTTGGCCTTATCTGAAATTTTGGGTCAAGAGCTTCGATTTGCAAAGAATCAACTAAAACGGAGTTATAAAACTCAAGTTATGATCAAACGAAGTTCATATTCAAATCTGATCTAATTCAAATTTTAAACTTTCAAAAACATGTTTGAGTTGTTTATCTGGATAGAGGGGATCATAACAAAGAAGTGGGCGTTGGTTTCATTGGATTTGGACAAACGAGCAAAAAGTTGTGAGCGTTTGAAAATTAGGGACTAATCTGTGAATAAAATATTCATGGATGGGTCCCTAGCCGAAATAACAGAAAAAGAAAAGAACTAAATAACGAACGTTCGTTTATAAGATCTAAACAGTGGACGTTCGCTGTTTAATAAAACCTAAAAAAACAGATCTAGTCTAGGGTTTTTCAAAAAAAAACTAAAATAAAACCGGATCGGACGGCGGTTATACCGGTTCGCAGCGGTTTGGCGGTTTTTGAGAGAAAACCGGCGGCGGCGATGTTGAACTCCGGCGACAGCGGGCGGCTCAGGCTTGACCGGAGCGGCGGCTCTGGTGGCCGGCGGCGAGGGCGGAGTGGACGGGGAGGGGCGACGCGGCAAGGCGAGGTGGATGGCGGCGTCGGCGGCGGTCCACGGCGACGGGACGGAGCGGGTCGGCGGCGGTGGATCTCGCCGGCATCGGCGGCTTTCGGCGAGCGTGGCGAGAAGTGCGGCAGCGGCGCGAAGTGCGAGGAGAGGCGAGGCGAGGAGAGAGAGAGACGGGGCCCGGGGCGGCTTTATAGGGGGAGGGGCGGCCTCGGGAGGCGTGAAGGAGGGGCAAGGGGAGGCGTGCCCGACCGGGACTCGGCGGTGGCGGCGGAGTCGTGCGGGGTTCGGTCTCCCGCTGGAGATCGGGGACGACCCGGGGTGGGCCGGCTGGGCTTCGGCCCAGTCGGTCCAAAGAGTTTTTTTTTAATAAAACATTTTCACAGACAAATAAAAATAGAATAGAACAAATATATTATATAGGCATATAATATATCAAAATTTCCAGAAAAAGATTTCCTACAAGCTGAACATTTTTATAGCATCAAATAAAATTCACACTAATTTAAATAATTCAAACAGTGCTACTGCTCTAATAAAATCCAAAGAAAATCATTTAAAAAAATACCAAAATTAATTCAAATTTATTTCTCTCCAATTTTCTAATGTAGGGAATCATGTTACCCTAATTTCTGTATATTTTATTTTTGGAGAAAATAATTTGAATAAAACTCAAATAACTCCAAATTGGAAAATAAATTCAAAAGAATTTTGAATTTAATTCTTTGAAACTCCCAACTCATATTTCATATGTTTTGAAGAAGTCATTTTATCTTCGCTCGTGAAAATCATCGAGTTGCATAAAGTTTCTGAATTTGAAAATATTTCCTAATGAAATTCAAATATTTTCAACACCCCTTTTCATTTAAATAAATGGAAGAACTCATGTCATCTTCTCTCTAGGGTTTTGTGATGAAAAGAATTTGAATTCACGGAGGTCATAAAATGCAGAATGAAAGTTTGGGAAAGTCCTTTTATTCCCTCTCATTTAACTTTCAAAAAGTTTCAAATTTCACTCAATCAATCACACAACAATCAAACAATCTATCAAATCTATCTATTTATTATAACATTCCAAAATTTAGAATTTTGGGATGTTACAGAGATCGAGTGAGAAGGTGTGTGCGCGATAGAAGATGCCTCGAGAGATATCGAGATAGACGTATGGATGGAAGGAGACAATACATGTGTTCCTCATGGCTAGTAAGAGATAATCATACTTAGGAGGGGAGGGGGGAGTGCTTGCGCCTATGGCCCTGTTTGGATACTCTAACTCAGTTAGAGGTTAGAGTTAGATTCTAACCCTGAACTAACTCTAAGTAAAGAGGTGTTTGGATGGCAGGGTTAGATGGAGCACGGATACGGCGAGGCACCTTCACGGGCGGTGCGAGAGGGAGGGAGGGAGAGGATAAGAAGCTTCGAGGAAGTGGGGAGGGATCTGCTACGGGGAGAGCGAGAGAAAAAAGTGTTTATTAGTGGTCCTGAGAAGAACTAACCCAAATAAGCACCTCTTGGATGGGTTAGTTTTTTTGGATGGGTTAGATGCATCTAACCTAAACTAACCCTCCTGTTTGGATCTTTTTGGGTTAGTTGACTCCAAACTAACCCAAACTAACTCTAACCCATGGATCCAAACAGAGCCTATGATGGAGTGAGGGATTATGGTGTCACATGGACAGAGAACAAGGGCGGAGAGTGTTGGATGGGTCTATATGTATGGCGCGAGCGAGACATGTGTATGTGTGAACCAGGGAGATATAAGGCCCGTTTGGCTTGCGTCGTGAGCATCTTTGGCATGGCCTGGGGTTGTGGCTTGATTTCATGCACGCTTGTTTGGTTGCTACCCTGTGAAAAACAAAGCCCGCCTGGGCTGGGTTCCCTTGCACTTTAATTAGCCCGGCTGAACTCCAGACACTGCAAGTAGCCTGGCCCAAGCAACCGATTTCGAACGCCTGGCCGTGCCTGGTCGTGTGGCCACGAGGCTAACAGCAACATGGATGGATATTAGCATTAAATAATTGATGGATGGATTGATTGATGGGACGTTGATGCTTTGCCTGGCCCAGGCATGAACCAAATGCTTCAGCACCACACAAGCCTGGCCAGGCAGAAATATTTTACATCTCACATCCACACCAGGCAGTACCGACCATCAAGGCATGAGGGTCTGGTCACGAACCAAACTGACCAATAAAGTTTGAGAGAGATTGAGGAGCCCCGATAAGGCTGAGTGGTGCGTTAGATAGCTGAGAGGGGGAAAGAGATGTTTCATCCGCTCGATAATGTAGTGCATGTAAATTTTTTAGAAGTCAAACTTTGGAAACTTTGATCAGGTTTACGCAAATGTTATTTATATCTACAATACCAAAGATACATCATACAAAACTACATCTCATGGTGAATCTAATGGTATATGTTTGCCGTACTAGATGTAATTCTTTTTCTCCACGTACATGGTCAAACTTTGTGATGTTTGACTTTTCAATAAATCTATGTGCTATGGACGGAGGTGAGTGCCTCAGTCGAGACAGATCAAGTGCGTGTGAAGGAGAATGAGTAAGTGTGCAAAAAGAGTATGTGTGTGAAAGAGAAAGTGACAACAAACGATAAATTAGAGAGAGTGTGTGTTTTTTCGTTTCTTATGCGAACATATCACGCATGCATCTCCGAGATGGAAAAGCGAGGCGAGGAGATACACGAAGATAGCTAGTGTGTGATTGTTTGCAACGGAGAGAGACACCCCTGTAGCACATGTCCAATAGAGGTATGGCCAACAAGGAAAAAAGGTCGAGAGGACACATGGATGGCATGGACACATGGGGAGGGAGAGAGGGTGTGTTTGTGATAGAGAGATCGCCTCGAGATCGTGAGGGGACTATATGGGTGGGAGATCGAGGGAGTGCGTGCGCGATAGAAAGATGCCCCGAGAGAAATCGAGATAGACCATGCACATGTTTGTGATGGAGACTAATATTAGCTAGTCATATACATATAGGGGGGACTGCGTGTGCCTACAATTGAGTGAGAGACCATCATACTTGGCTAGCTGGGCATGAGATTGTATGTGTGTGTGCGTGTGAGATGGAGAGAGAACGATGGAGAGATAGAGTTTTAGATGGGCCTATCGAGTGTGAGTGAGATATGCATGTGTATGTGTGACCTAGGTGGATGGAGAGTTTGAGAGAGGGGGGAAGAGCTCCTAGACGACATAGTGGTGCGTGAGAGAGTTAAGGGCAAAGAGCCAAGGAATTTGTGTGCGTACGATGAGTGCACCCAAGATATCTAGCTTGGACTAGCTAGAGTATCATACATAGTGTGCGAGAGAGACCTATAGATGGTGTATATATCAATGCGGACTAGAAAGACCCCCCCCCCCACACACACACACAGAGAGAGAGAGACACACACACACAGACACACACACACACACACAGACACACACACACACACACACACACACACACACACACAGAGAGAGAGAGAGAGAAAGGGAGAGGGACCAACAAGGTTTTCATTTTGGATGCGTGCGACAGAATTGAAGATTGTCGGCGAGAGAGTGAGAGAGAGAGAGAGAGAATAGGAGTCCGGGAGAGGGGGAGGTCGCATTTTATGCATCAAAGACTGATATAAACTTGCATTAAAATATTTAAATTGGAGACCATGTTGTCTGCAATCCACACATGAACGGATAGGCGCGTATATCAAACAAGTTCATTAATTTGACTTTCAACATGTTCATGGAGTACTATAATATTGTACAACATGCAACTCGATTGAGGTGTTAAATTTTGGATTTAGTTCACTATTTTGACCTACTGAATGGGCTAGTTCATTGAATCGATATATTTCATTTTGGGTTTGATTCGCGTTTTTGAGTGGGTCAACTATTTGTCATATAGTAAATCGCTAGCAACGAGCATGTAAAAACACATTACTCCCGAGCGTCATCTCTCCATCTAAAAAAGAAGTGGCAAGCTAATATTTCAAAATTTGATTTGAATCGACTTGGTAAGGTAGACGTGGATGCTCGTTCTCCCAAAATTTGAACAAACCGTTAAACATCCTCTCTGCTCGGTGGAATTCGCCCGAGCAAATAAATGGGGGACGCGAAATTACCGTCCTATGTGGGACACGCATCAATTGGCCCGTTGTACATCGAGGGTAGGTTCGTAACTTCATCCAAGCGCGCCTTCTCCTCGGCCGAAATGACATGTGCCGAATAATTCATAGACCATGGTCAGCAAAACACGCTCTCCTCGCCCGAAATAGCTCGCGCCCACTATTTCAAAACACGCTCTCCTCGCCCGAATTCGCTCACGCCCACTATAGTTCAAAACACGCCCTCCTCGCCCAAAATCGCTCCCGCCCACTATTTGGGGAGAAGCAAAGTTACTCTACCATCCCTGACCCTCAGTACACAGACCCAAGCCGAGAAGCCTATAGGCAAGGGTAGAACTGTAACTCCCCCTCACATTTCAGACAAATGCGTCCGTAAGACATGGTTCCACTCCCCTCCCAATTCCCCCCGCCCACCCCCATTCATACCTCGTGGGCGCCAAATCACCTTCTCCCCGGGAAGCTCCCTTCTCCCGAGCCGCGAAACCTCAGCCCCACCTCCATGGCGCCCCCCACCACACCAATTTCACAGCCGCCCTCCTCCCTAATGCCGGAGACGCTGTCCAACTGTCGTCGTGCACTGGGCCGTGTGCCTCTTACTCCATGCTGCTGGTGCTGCCTCGACGACGGCCGCGTGAACCATACCGGAGCCGACTCACCCCCGCCATTGTTCACGGCGCCGGAGCGGCTCTAACTTCAGATCCGTCCAGAGTCCTGGCGCTGCTTCCGCGTAGCCGTCGACCGTCGCGACATCGCTCTTTCCCTACCGCCGGTCACCACCGCAACCGCGCCGGCTTCACCGACTCGGCAGCTGGACCTGCCTACTTCACCATGCCGCTAGATAGGTCGCACCCTCATCTAAAATCACTTTATTTAGGCGTCAGTTGTCTGAATTTTTATTCTGGGCCAATCGATTCCCAATGGGAAGCAGCACCCCTCGAGGCGACAGAGCTCCTAGGCTGCCGGTTGGCTGGTGTCTAACGTAAGGGTGCGGGGCCGCAAGTTCGCCGTGGAAGCAGCGCTTAGATCGATATCTTTCAGAGTTGCGTGGGTTGAAGGTACTGCCGCCGCCGGATCTGGATGACGGGGAGTCTTTGTGGATTGGCCCGGGGGCGGCGCAACCACGACAGTGCGGTGGGGCAGGGGTTTTGGATGGGGCCACGGACGGCGGAGGCAGGCTGCTCTGCCGTTGGTCGCTGGCTCTTCGGGGACGATTCCGAACAGTGTCAGCCGGGAGGCACAAGACGGCCATCAAGCCCTCCGGCGTAGATCGGACAGTACCAAAATAAAATAAAATCGTGTGACCCCAATTTAGTCTTCAGTCAACAGACGTGTGACCACTCTCGTACCTTGCTGTTGATCTCTTAGTGTATTTCTTCGGATCAAAGAGATATGTCGTTCTTAACTTTATGCGTTATCTGCATCTTCAGACACACCGTCTTCCGACTCACCGCAGCTGCTCCAACAAGGGAAGCATACACCAGAAGGGAGCTACAGTCCCCACTCAACAGTTCCCTGCATCGAATGCGCGTGCCTGACATGGATAGGCACAACAACTGCAAGGCCATCGACAAGTCAGCACATGATGCTCACTCGTATGGATGGCAGCCAGATAGGTTGTACCCTCATCTTACTTGTGTGCAACATTTATGGCTTTTTTATTCATCTAAGCACGGAAAATAGATCATCACATTTCACTGTATATTCATGCTGATCTCTTACGGGTCTTGTTCAGGAGTTCACGCTATTCCATAGTTCATCTAAGATACTTGTTCTTTAGGTAACGCTGTTCCATAGTTATCATCCATCAGCCAATGCTATCCCACAGGCTGGTGATTATAGTATTATACCACTTCTAGTATTACCTATGTTGTTCTTTAATACTTTTGTGTGCCATCTAGTTAATCTCGAGTACAAACGGTACATATTCTGTAGCTTTCATCTGTGTTCTCCCTTTAGTTTATGAGACCTGTTGCTGCTAGTTAATCCCAGTCCTACTATTTATGTCATCTCCTACAGGCACTCATTTACATAAATCTAACTACTAGTTGTCTTCCATGCATGTCAGATATAATTGCACACACTGATATATCCACAAGAACCTCACGGAGCAATGTAAAGGCCAATAAACTTGATGTCAATGATACCCAATATGATGGAACATGTAAAGGCAGTTCTTCAGAAGACTTGCAAAAAGATGATGAATCCTCTTCACTCCACAAGGTCCTTGCTCTAACTTGGCCTGTGATATGGGTACAACATGCATATAATGTCCTGGAGTGTATCTACTCTGTTGCAATGCCATGTGCTTAGCATGCTGATCATGCATGTAAATATGTCATGCCTTCCTGTTTTTCAGTACCTATTCCATTCATGATAACATGTTTTCAAATTCAAGTACTGTCATTCTACTCTATCGCAATGCCATCTACTTAATTTGGACATCATGCTTCTGAATATCTTATGCATTGTTATTCATCAGTATGTACTTCATCTGTCTGCCATACCATGTTTTTTTACATCGAAGTGTTGTTCTAGTGCTCAGTTGCAATGCCATCTTATTTCCCCAATCATAAACGTGTATGTTGCCTTGGTTATTTCTGTACGTATTCTGCTAGCATATAGTTTTACATTCAACTAGTTTTTTTTTGTTGTGTTGTCCTGTCGTATCCCTAGCTCTTACACCATACTCCCTCCGTCCGGGTTACATGTTGCCGAAATGGATAAAAAAGGATGTATCTAGAACTGAAATACGCCTAGACCCATCCATTTGTTCCGGATGGAGGGAATACATGTCAATATGTCATGCCTTTCTATTCTTCAGTACCTATTCCATCTCTCTGCTTTTGCATGTTTTATAGTTAAAGCACCATTCTTCTATACAAGGCATGCAAGGGGAAGACGACTATGTTAGAATCTGAAGGGTTACAAACAAGGCCTTTGCAAAAGATCCAAACGCCAGGAGATAATAAACCAACTCTAGTTTTTATAGATACTGCTCCAGCATAGAGAAACCCAACTCCTACTGATAATAAGCAGATTCTAGTGGCCAAAGAACTAGTCCGCTCCAGTCGAGCAAAAAAATGTCAACTCAATTCTAAGAAGCGTGTGCGTATCCTTGCATCATGAAATTTTATAGCATGCTGATCATATTTTCTACATGTTTCTTACCCATCTCTCTTTTAGAATAAGTTAACAGATAGAAGAATTTCTACAATGGTATCGTTTATGAGGAAAGATTCTTGCAGGAATTCTCTGTGCTCCAATGTAGATGTAAGTATCTGTTGTATATCACTATATTTTTACATCAGCATGTATTTTGTTAATCGGTGTGAATCCAACCTTTATCTGATCTAAATTTAGTTGTAGCAAAATGTATGATTAAAGGCCACAATGTTGATTTTTGTAAGGAAAACTGCCTGGTAGTTTTGCATCCTGAGTTGCATGAGTGTATTATCTCATATCAGTGGGTTTGAATACTTTGGTTCTGCAGTGGGTTTTTCAGTGTTTTTTTTACTGTGTTGTCCTGTCGTATCCCTAGCTCTTACATCATACTCCCTCCGTCCGGATTAAATGTCGCAGAAATGGATAAAACTGGATGTATCTAGAACTAAAATACGCCTAGACCCATCCATTTATGTCCGGATGGAGGGAATACATGTCAATATGTCATGCCTTTCTATTCTTTAGTACCTATTCCATCTCTGCTGTAGCATGTTTTATAACTGAATCACCATTCTTCTATATAAGGCATGCAAGGGGAAGACGGCTCTGTTAGAATCTGAAGGGTTACAAACCAGGTCTTTGCAAAAGATCCAAACGCCAGGAGATAATAAACCAACTCCATTTTTCATAGATATTGCTCTAGCACAGAGAAACCCAACTCGCACTGATAATAAGCAGATTCCAGTGGGCAAAGAATTAGTCCGCTCCAGTCCAGCAAAAGAATGTCAACTCCATTCTAAGAAGCGTGTGTGTATCCTCGCATCATGAAATTTTATAGCATCCTGATCATATTTTCTACATGTTTCTTACCCATCTCTCTTTTAGAAAATAAGGTTAAACGATAGAAGACTTCCTCCATTGGGATTGTATTCGAGGAAAATATCTTGCGGGAATTCTCTGTGCTCCAATGCTAATGTAGGTACCTGTTGTATATCACTATATTTTTACAACAACATGTATTTTGTTAATCGGCGTGAATCTAACCTTTATCTGATCTAAAATTAGTTGTAGCAAAATGTTAAAGGCGCCAATGTTGATTTTTGTAAGGAAAACTGCCTGGTAGTTTTGCATACTGAGCTGCATGAATGTACTATCTCATATCACGCACATTACTGAATTGTAGTGCTTTTCTGGTTGCCCATTCATTCATTGTGTCAATGTTGCTTTCGTACTACCTTACCTGGCTGATGATAGCTGTGCCATATTGTGTTAATTTGGTGTAGGCTACTTGCCCAAACATTCATTGTGTCAATGTTGCTTTCCTATTATCTGACTTGGCCAATGATAGCAATGCTAGTGTGTTAATTTTGTGCAGGCTGCTGAAGATAAGAAGACAAACTCTGAAAATAGCAAGGCAACCCCATTGTTCGTTTCCAGTAAATCTAGGCCAGGTAACATGGCAATAACTCATGATTAATCTGTTTGGTTCCCGTCCTAATTTATGTTATGATGTAGTGGTCGAGACACTCTCCACTATCAATAATACAAGCCTGACAAAATCGCCATCTGAATCTGTTCAGTATCCTCTGTCTCGAATGCAATGGAATAAATGTATGTTTGTGAACCAATTAGTGGCTAAAGCAATGATGGAAATGGTGAATGAATCAGGGGTGCAGAGCTGTGCGACACAGCAACTGATCAATGTTTTCAGAGACAGTGTAGCAAAGCAGAAAGAACTTGCCCACATGCTTATGGGCGCCATCTGTGCTGAGGTTGCAGATTGTGACGTTGTAGATGGTTAGGTTCTGCTCATTTATTTGTACTGGCATCAATCTTTGATTTCCCAGTGGATGTAATTTCCTGTAATATATGCTGGATGTGCAACGTTATTCCCTGTATGCCGTACCTTTACGTGATCGGTTTTGGTCCTGTGCATAATTGCTCGTCGTAATGGGCTCAAATTATCTAATTTGGCCTAAGGACATGTAAGAACTTTAGTGGGCCCATTAAGTTAATGGGTTGTTACTAGGCCGAAAGTTAATGGTCGGCCCTCTTACCTCCCGGGTCGTTAACAGGCCGACATCAAAGAGGGCAACAGGTGGCCCCAGTTTATTTCACGGGCCGTTAACAGGCCGTTACTAAGTTTGGGCTACATATAGCCCAACTATACTGTAGGCCTTTAGCAGGCCGAAAGAGACAGCGGGCTTGTACTGGACCATGAAGACCATGGGCCGCTAAGAGGCCGAAAGTCAGGTCGTATTGTAAATGGCCCAACTGTGTTGTGGGCCTTTAGCAGGCCGAAAGAGAAACCGGGCTGGTATTGGACCATGAAGGGCATGGGCCATTAAAGGGGCAAAACTAAGGTCCGACTACAAATGGCCCAACTCATTTATGGTCCGTTAACAGGCCGAAAGTCACACAGGGCTGGGAATTGGCCAAACACTTAAATGGGTCGCTAAAAGGCCAAAACTCAGGTCCGACTAAAAATGGCCCAACTGATTTATGGGCCGTCAACAGGCTGAAAGTGACACCGGGCCAGAAAATTGGCCCAACACTTAAATGGGCCGCTAAAAGGCCGAAGCTCAGATCCGACAACAAATGGCCCATCAGATTTATGGGCCGTCAACAGGCTGAAAGACACATCGGGCCAGAAACTACCCCAACATTTAAATGGGTCGCTAAAAGGCCGAAAGATGTACATCGTGAAAATTGGCCCATCCATTAAACGGGCCGTTAACAGGTCGAAATCTCATTGGGCCGATATTGAGCTCAGATATATAGCGGGTTGTTAACGGGCTCGAACTGACGATGGGCTGCAATGGTGTCAAATCTTTAACGGGCCATTGACGGGCCGAATTGGCTCATCTCGTATGGGCCGTGGGCTTAAATGGACCTGACACAAGTAGGCCTTATATGGGCTGGCCTGCTAATTTTTACTGGGCCGGCCTTTTCACAGGAATGGGCCTCTATTGGGCCGTGCCACGTGTCGACGTACCATAGGCGTCTTCCGTCCAATGAGTGGATGACATCTGTCCCAACGGTGAGCCGACACGTGTTTCCTCCAGCCAATGATGATTTTACACGTGGAAAATCCCCATTGGTCGGGGCTGTGAACGGGTTATCGGATCCAAAACCTGACCCGATAGCTTAACAGCATTCCGTTACGGTGGATGCCACATGTCGGTCACCCTTGATGAAAGCACTTCTGTGACGCGTGATTTATCGTCATGGAAGTGGACACTCCCGTGATGATAATTTTGGTAATGTCATGGAACACTTCTATGATAGCACAGGTATGACTATCTTGATTTTGTCATAAATTTGTCATGGATGTACATGCATGACAAAAAACGTGACCTACTGTGACAAACACGTATCATCACGGAAGTGTATTTTTGTTGTAGTGATCGTCCTCTTTTGTCACCCCAATGACCATGACCTCCGGGCGGTGCAGGGCATCCTCAAGGTGTTTGGTCAAGCTTCAGGCCTCAAGACTAACTTCGCGAAGTGCTCCATGACACCTATTTGTTGCACGGACGAGTCGGCCACCAGCACCGGTGTGACGCTCTCTTGCCAGACCACACACTTCCCCATACAATATCTTGGACTTCCACTTTCCACCAGGAAGGTTCCCACATCGGCGCTACTACCCCCTTGTGGAGAAGATGGCCAAGCGCCTTGGTACCTGGCAGGCTTGACTTCTGTCACGTGGTGAGCGCCTTGCCCTTGTCCGCCATGTCCTGAGCGCCATGCCAGTCCACCTGCTGCTGGCAATGGCCCTCTCGCCATCCATCCTGAAGCTCGTCAATCGGCTAATCCGCAATTTCCTATGGCATGGACGCAAAGAGGCCCGCTCCGGCAACTGCCTGGTAAACTAGCAGAAGGTGTTCCGCCCCCTCAAGTTTGGGGGCCTTGGCATGCGTGACCTTCAACGCACTGGCATTTCCCTCCGTGCTAGCACTACTAGGAAAAGGGCTATAGATGAGATGGACACTAATGACGCACCTGTCATGTGGTGTGCCACTACTATATAGCAGTGGCGCACCATATGCAGGTGTGCCATTAGTGTGGAAGACACTAATGACGCACCAGACACATGGTGAGCCACTAGTAACAAATTTTTCTTTCCAAACATACTAATGGCGCATCATGGTGCGGTGCGCCATTACTAATGCTCACTAGTAATGGCGCACCGGCCACACAGTGCGCCAATACTGTTTTTTTTATTCTTTTTTTTGCAAAACTACTAATGGCGCACCATGGCATAGTGCGCCATTACTAGTTTAAACTAGTAATGGCGCACTGTGCCACGATGCGCCATTAGAATATATACTTTTTTTTATTTTTTTTGCAAAACTTCTAATGGCGCACCAGCAGCACGTGCGCCATTAGTAACTAGGGTTACTAATGGCGCATTTGCATATGGTGCGCCATTAGTAACCTGGGACCAACAAGATATTTTGGACAGCCCACCTACCCACTCACTTTCCCCACTTCATTCTCTCCACCTCCTCCTCCAAGCTTGTCTCGGCTGCCTCCTCCTCCTCACCTCATTTGCACCATAGATTCATCCAAATTAAGTGGTTAAATTACCCTTTTTTGATAGGTAAGTAAGGGGGAAGCTATCTTTATGTTGTTCTCCCTCTCCAACAACGTGCACATGCACTTTTTGTGGCCTAGCTAGATCTATGTATGTTCGTGGTGTTGCATATGTTTGTGGTGTTGCATATATGTTTGTGTTTGCAGGTACCGGTATTTGAAATGCGATAGTTCCCAATATTTTGCCGGAATGTTGATTCATTTCCGTTTCGGCGAGAATTTTGGCACTATGCATTCTTTTTGGTCCTATTTTTAGGGAAAGTCATGCCAAATTTTTTCTTGGTTCTAAAATATCGTTTTGCTCTACCCCGCAGGTGACCATGGTCCGCACGATAACCGAAGGCATCGTGAATAGGTTTTTGAGCTCCGCGAAGGCCGAGATGCTTCAAAAGAATGAGACGGAGATAAGATGTCCGTGTCGAAGATGCAAGCTGAAGAGCCTTATTGCGGACTCGGATTCCGGGCAGGTGCGGGACCACCTGCTCTTGCGTGGTTTCATGGATGGCTATCGGTGGCAAGGTGATGAAGATGACTATGAAGTCGTCCATGGGGGCCGGGCAAGAAATGAGGAAGGGCAGCAAGACAACCACAGCGGCTCGGGTGGGCGAGAAGACGAAGAATCTCCAGGACATGATCACGACGGTGATGTTGTACACAGTCATCATGTAGAAGATGCCGGACATGATGATGAGGAAGATGCCAGAGCAGACGAAGGGCATGATCATGAAGATGAAGATGCCGTTGGAGCAGACGACGATGGACCATCGATGGGCTGGGTGCAGGACCCTCATATTCAAGAGCTGCTTCTCAAGCAGACGGATAACGCAAGAGCTGCCGCCCGAGAGAAAGCCAAGCTGGATCAACTAGAGATAGACGCGGTTACTCCATTGTATGAAGGATGCAGGCCCGAGGATACCCGCCTGAAAGTAACACTCATGGCTCTAGAGATGAAGGTAAAACACAAAATGGCCGACGCATGCTTTGACGAGAACATGTCATTCTGGCACGAACGTCTTCCCAAGGGAAACAAGTGCCCGACCAGTTTCGAGGAGGCGATGAAAATCGTGTGTCCTCTGGATTTACCGCACGTGAAATACCATGTGTGCATGAACAATTGCATCATTTATCAGGACGAGCACGGGGAGTCTACCACATGTCCGGTGTGCGACGTCACTCGATACAAGAAGAGGAAGAAAGCTCCTCGAAAAGTGGTGTGGTACTTTCCGATCACTCCTCGTCTGCAGCGGTATTTCATGGACCTTAAGGTAGCAAAGCTCCTACATTGGCACGCAGATAGGGAGGAGAAGAAGCGAGAAGATGACGCAAATGATCCGGAGATAAATAAAAAAGACAAGATGCTGAGTCACCCAAAGGATGCGAGCCAGTGGCAAGCGTTGGACTTCGAACACCCAGAATTTGGGAAGGATCCAAGGAACATCGTGCTGGGCACGAGCACCGATGGAGTCAATCCGTTTGTCAGCCAGAGAAGCACACATAGCACCTGGCTTGTGTTTGTGTGGATGTACAACCTTCCCCTGGTTGTGCATGAAGAGGAAGTACATTCACATGAGTATGCTAATTGAAGGGCCGAAACAACCAGGGAACGACATCAATCTGTATCTAGGGCTGCTGAAAGAGGAGCTAGACACACTGTGGAAAACGCCAGCCAATACGTGGGACGCCGCAAAGAAAGAATATTTCCCTATGAGAGCCGCACTGCTCACGACGGTGCACGAATATCTCGGTTACGGATATCTCGCGGGGCAGGTGGTCCACGGATTTTCTGGATGCATCAGGTGCATGGATGACACAATGTATCACCAGGTAGATAGAGATCCCGGGCCTTCGAAAACCGTGTTCATGGGACATCGAAGGTGGCTTCGCGACGATGACTCGTGGAGGAAACGCAAGGATCTGTTCGATGGTGAAACCAAACCCCGAAGACGCCCGCGTACGAGGAGCGGCGAGGAAATAGACCAGTTGTTGAAAAATTGGAAAGATTGCCCACTGCCGGGAAAGAAGCAAAAGGCGCTAGAGCCAAGAAAGAAGCGAAAGGCGCCAGAGCCGCTGCTGAAGGTATGGAAAACGAAGTCTGTTTTCTGGGACTTGCCGTACTGGAAGATCCACCGTGTGCCTCACAGCCTTGATGTCATGCATATCACGAAGAACGTGTGCGAGAGTTTGCTTGGTACCCTGCTCAACATGCCAGAGAGGACCAAAGATGGGCCGAAAGCAAGGGCGGACTTGAAATCAATGGGCATCAGGGAGGAGCTTCACGCTAATGATCATGATGATGATGATGATGATGAGGTGAAGCAGGACACGGAAAGTCGTCACAAAGGCAAAAAGGCCAAGAAGACCGGAAATGACTACCCTCCTGCATGCTTCACTCTAAGTCAGGAGGAGATCGAGCAGTTTTTCACCTGCCTCGTAGGAGTAAAACTTCCTTACAGTTACGCGGGGAAGATAAGCAGATACCTAGACCCAGCGAAGCAGAAGTTTAGCGGGATGAAGTCTCACGACTGTCACGTGCTGATGACGCAGATACTTCCAGTTGCAATTCGTGGGATCATGGACGCGCACGTCCGTGAAATGCTATTTGGCCTATGCAACTTTTTCAACATCATCTCTCGGAAGTCGGTTGGTGTGAGGCAACTCAGAAGGCTACAGGAAGAGATCGTGGTGATACTATGTGAGGGAGTCCTGGACTAGGGGGTGTCCGGACAGCCGGACTATCATCGCCAGCCCGACTCCAAGACTATGAAGATACAAGATTGAAGACTTCGTCCCGTGTCCAGATGGGAATTTCCTTGGCGTGGAAGGCAAGCTTGGCAATACGGATATGTAGATCTCCTACCATTGTAACCGACTCTGTGTAACCCTAGCCCTCTCCGGTGTCTATATAAATCGGAGGGCTTTAGTCCGTAGGACGAACAACCATTACAACAATCATACCATAGGCTAGCTTCTAGGGTTTAGCCTCCTTGATCTCGTGGTAGATCCACTCTTGTACTACCCATATCATCAATATCAATCAAGCAGGAGTAGGGTTTTACCTCCATCGAGAGGGCCCGAACCTGGGTAAAAACATCGTGTCCCTTGTCTCCTGTTACCATCTGCCTAGATGCACAGTTCGGGACCCCCTACCCGAGATCCGCCGGTTTTGACACCGACATTGGTGCTTTCATTGAGAGTTCCTCTGTGTCGTCACCGATAGGCTTGATGGCTTCTTCAATCAACAACAACACCGTCCAGTGTGAGATTTTTCTCCCCGGACAGATCTTCGTATTCGGCGGCTTCGCACTGCGGGCCAATTCACTTGGCCATCTGGAGCAGATCGAAAGCTACGCCCCTGGCCGTCAGGTCAGATTTGGAAGCCTAAACTTCACAGCGGATATCCGCGGAGACTTGATCTTCGACAGATCCAAGCCGCAGCCGAGCGTGCCGCACTGTCACGATGGGCATGATCTAGCTCTGGCGCCGGACAGTACTTTGGAGGCTGCACACGAATCCGCTCCGATCCATAGTCCGGAGCCGATTGCGCAGATCGAGGACGGGTGGCTGGACACCACCCCGGGAGCTGCGACTTCCACGGCGATGGAGCCGAACACTGACCTCGTCCCTTATAAAGCTCGTGACTCCGAGGTGCCGGACTCCCTGCCGGACTCCGAACCTCCTGCGCCCCTGCCAATCGAATCCGATTGGGCGCCGATCATGGAGTTCACCGCTGCGGACATCTTTTAGCACTCACCCTTTGGCGACATCCTAAATTCGCTAAAGCATCTCTCGCTATCCGGAGAGCCCTGGCCGGACTATGGCCAGGATGGTTGGGATTCGGACGACGAAGAAATTCAAAGCCCACCCACCACCCACTTTGTAGCCACTGTCGACGATCTAACTGACATGCTAGACTACGACTCCGAAGACATCGACGGTATGGACGACGATGCCGGAGACGACCAAGAACCAGCGCCTATAGGGCACTGGAAGACCACCTCGTCATATGACATATCCATGGTGGACACCCGAAAAGATGGGGATGGCGAAGAAGCAGCGGAGGCAGATTCCTTAAAGAAACAGCCCAAGCGCCGGCGTCAGCGGTGCCGCTCTAAATCCCGCCATAGTAAGAATGGAGATTCTGGCATAGGAGATAATAACACCCCAGAAAGTGCCGAAGACAATCCCCTCCTGCAAGATTCAGCGCAGGAGGACGCAGAAGCAAGCCCTCACGAGAGAGCGGCAGACGAAGAGGTCAAGGATGATAATTACATACCTCCCTCCGGAGACGAGGCAAGCCTCGACAACGACGAATTCGTCGTGCCTAAGGATCCCGTCGAACAAGAACGTTTCAAATGCAGGCTAATGGCCACAACAAATAGCCTAAAGAAAAAGCAGCAGCAGCTTCAAGCTGATCAAGACCTGCTGGCCGACAGATGGACCGAGGTCCTCGCGGTGAAGAGTATGAACTCGAATGCCCCTCCAAGAGCTACCCAAAACGCAAGTTGCTCCCCTGACTAGAGGAGGAAGCATATATACCTTCATCACCAGTGCACAATACGGCAGACCAACCACCCCGTGGTCGGGACAGAGAGGCACCTAGGCCCTCCACCAAGACCGTACCCCGGCATCGCTCAAAAAGTACGAAGCCACGAGGGAACGCGCCGGACTTGCGGGACATATTGGAGGACAAAGCAACACAATCTAGATCTATCTATGGATCACGAGGGCGCCCCATGACCCACAACGAATACCGTCGCGCCGGATACAACAACTCCGGCCGGGCCGAACATAGCAGACAACACTCCTTTGAGCTACGTTGTGATATTGCTCAATACAGAGGCGCCGCACACCTGTTATGCTTCACAGACGAAGTAATGGATCATCAAATCCCTTAAGGGTTTAAACCCGTAAACATTGAATCCTACGATGGCACAACAGACCCCGCGGTTTGGATCGAAGATTATCTCCTTCATATCCATATGGCCCGCGGAGACGATCTCCACGCCATCAAATATCTCCCACTCAAGCTTAAAGGACCAGCTCGGCATTGGCTTAACAGCTTGCCCGCAGAGTCAATTGGGTGTTGGGAGGACCTGGAAGCCGCATTCCTCGACAACTTCCAGGGCACATATGTGCGACCACCAGACGCCGATGACCTAAGCCACAAAATTCAGCAGCCAGACGAATCGGCCAGGCAATTCTGGACACGGTTCTTAACAAAGAAAAATCAAATCGTCGACTGTCCGGATGCAGAGGCCCTCGCAGCCTTCAAACATAACATCCGCGACGAGTGGCTAGCCCGGCACCTAGGACAGGAAAAGCCGAAATCCATGGCAGCCCTCACATCATTAATGACCCGCTTCTGTGCGGGAGAGGATAGCTGGCTAGCTCGCAGCAACAACCTCAGTAAAAATGCTGGCAGTCCGGATACTAAGGACCACAATGGCAGGTCGCGTCGAAGCAAAAATAAACGCCGCGTTAATGGCGACAACAATGAGGATACGGCAGTCAACGCCGGATTTCGAGGCTCTAAACCCGGTCAGCGGAAGAAGCCATTCAAAAGAACCACTCCGGGTCCGTCCAATCTGGACCGAATACTCGACCGCTCATGCCAGATACATGGCACCCCCGAAAAGCCAGCTAACCACACCAACAGAGATTGTTGGGTATTCAAGCAGGCAGGCAAGTTAATTGCTGAAAATAATGACAAGGGGCTGCACAGCGATGACGAGGAAGAGACCCGGCCGCTGAACAGTAGCGGACAAAAGGGCTTCCCCCAACAAGTGAGGACGGTAAACATGATATACGCAACCCACATACCCAAGAGGGAGCGGAAGCGTGCACTGAGGGACGTATATGCGATGGAGCCAGTCGCCCCGACGTTCAATCCATGGTCCTCTTGCCCGATCACTTTCGATCGAAGAGACCATCCGACCAGTATCCGCCATGGCGGATTCGCCGCATTGGTTTTAGACCCAATCGTCGATGGATTTCACCTTACGAGAGTCCTGATGGACGGCGGCAGTAGCCTGAACCTGCTTTATCAGGACACAGCGCGCAAGATGGGCATAGACCCCTCAAGGATTAAACCTACAAAGACGACCTTCAAAGGCGTCATACCAGGTGTTGAGGCCAATTGTACAGGCTCAGTCACACTAGAAGTGGTCTTCGGATCCCCGAATAATTTCCGAAGCGAGGAGTTAATCTTCGACATAGTTTCATTCCGCAGCGGCTATCACGCCCTGCTCGGACGAACCGCGTTCGTAAAGTTCAACGCGGTGCCGCATTATGCATACCTCAAGCTCAAGATGCCAGGCCCTCGTGGAGTCATCACGGTCAACGAAAATACGGAACGCTTCCTCCGAACGAAGGAACATACAGCGGCTCTCGCGGCAGAAGTATAGGGCAGCCTTCTAAGGCAATTTTCGAGTCCGGCCGTTAAACGACCGGACACGGCCAAACGCGCCCGGAGCAATATCAATCAAGACCACCTGGCACGTTCCGAGCACGCATAGCAATGCGGCCCCAACCCCAGCCCTCGCATGATTGCAAGACCAGCCCTCCGCGTACATCATTACACTTTGGAGATACCATGGGCATAGGGGGAGGGGCACGACCACAACAGACCCAGAGTGCGGCTCGACCACACCAGGGGCTCCCAAGTGTGTCGCTCTTTTTATTTTTATTTTCCTTATTTTTATACACAGGACTCCGTTCACCAGAGGCCCTGTCCGGCGGCGAACCCGCCGAACTCACGATGCAACAGCCAGGGAGGGAAAAAGGCTGCGACGAACACTCAGGTGGTCTCCATTACGAGCATTAAATTTGATTATACACACCAGTCCGCAGCCCACCCCTGGAGGGGGACATGTTTAATTAGTCCAATCCCTTTCTTACTCACTATTTGTATCATTCCGCACTCATAGCAGAATTCCTTAAATAAATAATGCAACATTTTTTGCCTATAATTGCATTACTTTACATATATGTTCATTAATGACATCTTGCACCAGTATACTTTGGTACAGCCGAATACACCAGGGGCTTATGTTCCCCGCATTATGGTGTGATAAGTCCGAACACTTCCACAAGTGCGGCACCCCGAACTTATAGCATTATATGAATCGGCTCTGAATCATGTCTTGGGTCAATAGTTGGGTTTGCCCAGCTCCCATGTTTTGGTACCTTACGTTCCGTTCCGTTGGCTAAGGTAGCACTGGGAGAACCACTGCGATTGCACCCCGGTTGAGCTGGGCGAGCGCCTCAGTGGAGAAAGCTAAAACTGACTGGCATGATAAGGCGAGAGACTGGTCGCTGTTCAAGAGGCCCTTTCGAGCCCCTAAAGACTTATGCCGCTTCGAGCGAAGAACCGGATAATGTCCGGCCAAGGCGTGGATAGCGCCCTGAACTCGGTCTTCCGAATACTAGGGGCTTCGCCGAAATTTAAAATTATAGAATTCTATGGCTAAGTGAGAGTGTTCAAGCATTATAAGTCCGGTTGCCTTGTTCATTGTGTTGAGCGCCTCCCTAGATGGACCCAAAAATGGGAACAAGAGTGCTCAAGTTTATCCCGAACACCCCAGCACTAGTGGCATGGGGGCTGAAGCCGACGACTTGCCATCTCTCAGATTTTATAAACGGCCGCACAGAAGGTAATATTTTAAATCAAACAAGCGTTGCTTAGCGCATATGAACAAAGTTTTCAGCGCACAGGATAACACATAGCGAGTTTACTCAATAATTACATCTCTGGGGCACTCATCCGCAATTTTGTGGGCACCCTTCAGGACAGTCTTATAGTACATCTCGGGCGTACGATACTCCTTGCCCGCTGGCGGCGCGTCAGTGATAAGCCTCTCCGCATCCAGCCTGCCCCAGTGCACCTTTGCGCGGGCAAGGGCCCGACGAGCACCTTCAATACAGGCGGAGCGCTTGATGACCTCCACCCAGGGGCACACATCCACCAGCCGCCGCACGAGGCCGAAGTAGCTCCCAGGCATGGCCTCTCCAGGCCACAGCCGGACTATGAGGCCCTTCATGGCCTGCTCGGCTACCTTGTGGAGCTCGACCAGCTGCTTCAGCTGGTCGCTAGGGGGCACCGGATGGCCGGCCTCAGTGTACTGAGACCAGAAGACCTTCTCCGTTGAGCTCCCCTCCTTGGCTCGGTAGAATGCAGCGGCATCGGACACACTGTGAGGCAGATCTGCAAACGCCCCTGGAGAGCTCCGAATCCGGGTAAGTGTCAGGTAGTTTACATTAATATGCTTGCTTTGCATGAAAAATGCCTTACCCGCCGCTATTTTCTTCACATCCTCAACCTCCTGAAGGGCCTTATGGGCCTCGGCCTTGGCGGCTTTGGCACTTTCGAGAGCCGAGGCAAGCTCGGACTCTCGAGTCTTCGAGTCACGCTCCAAACTCTCATGCTTTTCCATGAGAGCCTGGAGCTCTTGCCGCACCTCCGCCACCCGCGCCTCCTGCTTCTCTCGCTCCGCCCGTTCCGCGGCCGCATTGCGTTCGGCTGCGGACACAGCCTCCTTCAGGGTTGCCACCTCGTTCGTGGCCCCTGCAGTACCCACGTTATCCTTGTTATTTTTATTGCAACCTAAATCCCTTTCTGTAAGGTAACTATTCAAAGTGGTGTTACTCACCTTCTTTGTCCTCGAGCTGCTTCTTGGCACGGCCGAGCTCTTGCTCGGACCGCTCGAGGTCCTGCTTTAAAGCACTGACCTCCGCAGTCAGTGCGGCAGAGGTCAGCAGCGCAGCCTGCAAACCCATATTGACATAATTTTTAGCAACCCTGCGTATATCTTTTTAGATCCTCAGTCCGGCTTTTCTTTCCGAACACCGAACCGAGCATCAGGGGCTACTGTCTATGCGGTATTACATTACATAATTTTAACTTCTCACCTCAAAGCCTATTAGAAGGCTACTGCAGGCTTCAGTCAGCCCGCTCTTGGCGAGCTGAACCTTCTGAATCACCGCACTCATAATAGTGCGGTGTTCTTCCTCGATGGAAGCACCTTTGAGCGCCTCCAACAAGTTGTCTGGCGCCTCCGGTTGGATGGGGGCCGCCGGTGTCACGGTCTTGCCCTTCTTGCGAAGGGGCCGCCTGCCGGACTCCGGAACCACTGCGGGTTCCGGCGTGGAGTCCGGCGCAAAGTCCGGGAGGCTGCCTTGCGGCGCCTCCAGAGCCTCCTCCTGATGGGTCGCTTCCCGGGATCCCACCTCGGCGTCCTCAGCGGCGCGAGGGGTGGAGGCAGTCGGGATGGAATCTACATCCGACGGAGCCAACGACCCGCTCGACGAAGCGAGGAGATCATCATCGGCCGGACTGCAGGCAGAGTACGGCATTAGACGGACACTATGTGACATAAAAGAGAAATTATAAATCATTCAGGAATCCGGATACTTACGATCTTGCCGGAGGCCTGGCCCTTGAGGGCCACTCTTCGTCGCCAACGTTGGCGTTGGCGGAGCTGTTCGGGGGAATAGTTCTTCCCCTCTTGGACCCTTCGGCCTCCCCTGTTGGGGAGGCCTTCCTCTTCCTCTCTCCCTCCTCTGGGAGAGAGTCCTCTTTCTCCTCCTCGTCTTCGGGGGAGGAGTCCGCCTCGGAGCCATCGGACGATGAGTCCGATATCGCCTGGCGCCGGGAACTTCTTCGAGTTCCCGTGGCCTTCTTCTTGGCCTTCTTCTCCGGCACCACAAAGAGTGCCGGGACCAGCAGCCCCGTTAAGCGGGCATCCGCTGGGTCTTTGGGAAGGGGAGCCGGACAGTCTACCGGTCCGGACATCCTCTGCCAGTCCTGTCAAAGGCATTGGGAGTTTTAGATCCCACATAGAATCAAACTATGAAAGAAAACAACTGTCCCATAGAGGATAACGAAGATTACCTCACCGGCTGGGCAGTTTGTGCTGAATCCGCGATCCTCGGTCGCAGACGCGGGGGCTTCTCCGCCCTTGAACAACACCCTCCAAACGGCTTCATACGTCGTGTCGAAGAGCCCGCTCAGAGTCCGGTGTTGTGCCGGATCAAACTCCCACAGATTGAAGGCCCGTTGTTGGCAGGAGAGGATCCGGCGGATGAGCATGACCTGGATCACATTGACAAGCCTAAGCTTCTTGTTCACCAGGGTCTGAAGACAGGACTGGAGTCCTGTCAGCTCCTCTGAACTGCCCCATAGCAAGCCCTTCTCTTTCCAGGAGGTGAGTTGCATAGGGATACCAGATCTGAACTCGAGGGCCACCACCCACTTAGGGTCGCACGGCTCGGTGATGTAGAACCACCCCGATTGCCACCCCTTGACGGACTCCACAAAGGCCCCTTCGAGCCAGATGACGTTGGGCATCTTGCCCAACATGGCGCCTCCGCACTCCGCTTGAGTGCCCTTCACCACCTTCGGCTTGACGTTGAAGGTCTTGAGCCACAAGCCGAAGTGGGGCTGGATGCAGAGGAAGGCCTCACACACGACGATAAACGCCGAGATGTTGAGGATGAAGTTTGGCACCAGATCGTGGAAATCCAGGCCGTAATAGTACATGAGCCCCCGGACAAAGGGATGCAACAGGAACCCCAGTCCGCCGAGGAAGTGGGGAAGGAATACGACCCTCTCATGAGGCCTGGGGTGGGGATGAGCTGCCCCTTGTCGGGCAGCCGGTGCGCGATGTTGCCGGAAAGGTATCCGGCGCGGTGCAGTTTTGCGATGTGCTCCTCCGTCACGGAGGAGGCCAGCCATTTGCCTCCCGCTCTGGACATGGTCGGAGAAGGTCGAGACGAGATGCGCGGACTTGGGTGCTGGAGCTCGAGAGTGCGCAGAGATGGATAAGCAAAGGAGGAAGAAGGCGTAGGTAAAAAGGGTGGATCCTTATCCCCTTATATATGGGCGGACGAAGACTATACGTCCCCACCGGCCTGGTAAAACTCGCTTATCTCCCAAGCGCCACCATCAATGGCGTGGTTGGGTTACCCACGTCCGTATTGATGAGAATCCCGGAATAAGGGGAACACGATCTCTGCTTCGACAAGACGTGCCAAGGGAACCGCTTCGCTAAACGCGCTGAGGTGGTATAATAAAAAACGATTCAAGTAAAGGCTTGGTAGTGGCGTGACGTCATGCTACAAGATACATCAGCAGATTGAACTTGTGTACATATTATTCTCTCTACGGTGGAATGTGGAATTTATTTTGCAGAGTCGGACACTATCCTGGTGTTCACAATCTTCTATGAATCATTCGGAGGAGGAACCCGCCTTGCAATGCCGAACAATATGCGCGCCGGACTCATCGTCATTGAAGCCTGGTTCAGGGGCTACTGAGGGAGTCCTGGACTAGGGGGTGTCCGGACAGCCGGATTATCATCGTCAGCCGGACTCCAAGACTATGAAGATACAAGATTGAAGACTTCGTCCCGTGTCCGGATGGGACTTTCCTTGGCGTGGAAGGAAAGCTTGGCAATACGGATATGTAGATCTCCTACCATTGTAACCGACTCTGTGTAAACCGGAGGGCTTTAGTCCGTAGGACGAACAACCATTACAACAATCATACCATAGGCTAGCTTCTAGGGTTTAGCCTCCTTGATCTCGTGGTAGATCCACTCTTGTACTACCCATATCATCAATATCAATCAAGCAGGAGTAGGGTTTTACCTCCATCGAGAGGGCCCGAATCTGGGTAAAAACATCGTGTCCCTTGTCTCCGGTTACCATCCGCCTAGACGCACAATTCGGGACCCCCTACCCGAGATCCGCCGGTTTTGACACCGACACTATGCGAGCTTGAGATGTACTTCCCTCCCGCATTCTTCGACGTTATGGTGCATCTGCTGGTCCATATTGTGGAGGATATCATCCAACTCGGGCCGACATTCCTGCACAACATGATGCCGTTCGAAAGGATGAATGGTGTCATCAAAGGATACGTTCGCAACATGTCACATCCAGAGGGAAGCATAGCCAGGGGCTTTCTGACCGAAGAGTGCATCTCCTACTGCACGAATTATCTAGGCATCGAGGACCCCGTTGGTCTGCCCGTCAACAGGCACCTCGGCAGGCTCGCTGGATGGGGTCACCGTGAGGGTCGCCGCGAAATGCATGTTGACTTTGAGGGTCGACTCGCCGACTTTGAAAGAGCAAACCTAGTCGCGCTACAACACATAGACGTGGTTGATCCTTGGGTGGTAGAGCACAAAACCTTTATTGAGAAGACGCACAATGACCGAGGCCAATAGAGGACGGACGGAAATATAATCAAAGAGCACAACTCATGTTTCACGCGTTGGTTCAAGCAGAAGCTTCTATCGTACCCTTTACATGAGGATTCTTCCGTGGAAGAACAACTCATATTCGCCTTGTCACAGGGCGCCGAGCACAACCTGATGACCTATGAGGCGTACGATATCAACGGCTACACATTCTACACCGAGGACAAGGACATGAAGAGCGATGGTTATCAGAACTCCGGGGTAACGATGGAATCCTACACCGGTAATGACAAGGACAGATACTACGGAAGGATCGAGGAGATCTGGGAGCTGAGCTACGCTGGAGAGAAGGTCCCGATGTTTCGTGTCATTTGGGCCAAGAGCGTCCTAAAATAAGACCGGTATTTCACCACCATGGTTATACCCGAAGCCAAATCCAAGACCACGGGCGCAAACGTCACCGCAAAAAATGAGCCATGGGTACTGGCTTCCCAAGTGGACCAATGCTTCTTCATTACCGACCCGTCAAAGCCCAGTCGTGTTGTCATGAGGAGAGGCAAAAGGAAGATCATCGGAATGGATGGAGTAGCCAATGAGCAAGACTTCGACAAGTACGGCGACCCGAAGATCTAACATGACGACGACGATGAAGTAGCAGCATACACCACAAGAAGAAGCAGGACCACCCTACCTAAAGGACGTCCGTTCCACCCTAGCTAAGATCGATTGTATTTAAATTGTAGCCTTCATATTTCTCGATTGTATTTCATGGGCACTTTAATTTTGAACTCATGAATATTTTTTAAATTTCATGGACACTCGATCTCGATCCCCCTCCATCTCGATCGCTATCCCACCTCGCTAGATCCGGTCCCCCCTCGCCGCCGAGCACCCCCCTGCACCCTCTCCCCCGCTCCACCGGCCGCCGCCGCCGACCCCCAGGACCCGCACCCTCCCCCGCTCCACCGGCCGCCGCCGCAGACCCCCCGCACCCTCCCCCGCTGCACCGCCGCCGACGACCAACCGCACCCTCCCCCGCTCCACCGCCGCCGCCGACCCACTGCACCCTCCCCCCTGCTCCACCGCCGCCGAGCACCCCCCCTCCCCCCCCACACCCTCTCCCCCGCTCCACTGGCCGCCGCCGCCGACCGTCCCCCCACACACCCTCCCCCGTTCCCGGCCCCTGCCGCCGCCGACCCACCGCACCCTCCCCAGCCCGCTCCACCGTCACAAATGAATGCAAATAAAACTAAAAAACAAATTTGATTATATTTTCAAATAACAAATTTGATGATATTTTCAAATAATAAATTTGATGATATTTTTTCATATTCATAAATATTTTCAAATAACAAATTTGATGATATTTTTTAAAATATTATTACTGTTTTTATAAAAAATTATTACTGTTTCATATTGATCATATTCATTTTCTTAAAAATTATTAGATGCAACAAAAAATAATAAAAAAATTACTTATGGCGCACCTATGGCTGGTGCGCCATTGCTATATATAAAAAAACATTTTAATGGCGCACCTGCTGGGGGTGCGCCATTGCTATCTAAAAAAACATTCTAATGGCGCACCGCTGCGGGGTGCGCCATTAGAAAGCTTCCCCCATCCATACACCTCGTCCCTCTCTCTCGCCACACACTTCATCCCTCTCCCTCCACCGCGCCGCTCCCTCCCTCGTCCCTCCCTCCACCGCGCCGCCGCCGCCGCTGCCTCGACCCACTGCGCCGCAGCCGCCCACGCGCCCCCGCCGCCTCCCTCTCCCCTTCCTCCCCCTCGAGCGCCGCCTCCCCCCGAGCGCCGCCTCCCTCGCCTTCCTCGAACCCTAGAAACCCGCCGGAGATTTGGAGCCTCGGAGCCGCCGGAGACTTGGAGCCTCGGAGCCGCCCCACGTCCACCAGGAGAGGAGGCCCCACGTCCACCAGGAGAGGAGGCCTGCGACCTCCCCGCCGTCTATCCCCGCCTCCCCCAAGCTCGCCGTCTCCGCCCTCCATCGTCTCCGCTCCGGCCACCACCTCATTGTGGTCAGGTAACCCTCTTCCCTCTGCCTCTCTTCTCCTCTCTTCCTCCTCCGCCATTAGTAATTACAGTTTCAGATCACATGGCAGTAAAGTTGCAGGATTACTGCAAAAAATATTCAGATTACTATAATTGACATATTACTGAAAAATACAGTCCAAAACCACTATAACTTAACTGAAAAAAATCAGCCCCCCAAACAGATTACAGGGCAAAAATGCACATTAAATTACACTGAAAGTACACACAGATTCAGTTAAAAACCAAAATTTCTATTACACCCACCACACATACAGTGAACTACACTGCACTTAAGATGAAAATGTACTCCAAATTAAACTACATTTTTTAGCCAGGACAATTGAAAACTGAACTAAAAATATTCAGTCCACCAAAACACATCATGAGGCACAAGAGACCAGATGACTCATCATTTGCATCCATCATTTAGGGGTTGTACATCTACAACAGCTAAAAATCACCTCTCAAATTTAGTGTGGTCAAATTAGATACAGTGTGGTCAAATCCCTCTCGAATTTAGGTCAAATTAGGTTCAAAAAATTGTGGGAGTAGTGCCTAGCAAACATGAATAATTAGTACTCCATGTGCATTGGAGTACTTGGTACCTGCAAGATATCTGTGTGCTAGGGGTACTCTAGTTTCAGAACTGTATCTTGAACCGTTGTTTACTCTAACTTTAATTTCAGAACTGTAGTTTATGTGAACTTGATCCTGAACAAGTACTCCTCTAGTCCAACAAGTACTCCTTGCTCTAAACCTGCAATACGTTCAGGAGTACTTACTCTCTGTAGCTGTCATTTGTTCTGAACTTTATAAATTTGCAGTCATTAGTTTACTATAGTTTCCGGACTACTAGAGTGCTAGGCCTGTAACTTTACTGAACTTGGAGTAGGCAGATCAGGCGTAGGCAGGTTTAAAAATCAGCATGTATCCCAGTTTGCGTACTCAAGTCGCAAGGAGTATAAAACATGCTGATTCAGCATAAATTTATTTAAATTCAGTGTATATCCAGTTTGCATACTCAGTTTATACTCCTAAAACAAGTGACCTGAAACGGGTTTAAACTTGTTTAAATTTGGAGTATGAAAATTTGTTTAATTCAGTGTAAACTTGTTTAAAATTGGAGTATGAAAATTTGTTTAATTCAGTGTAAACTTGTTTAAATTCAGTGTATATTACTCCAGGACTACTCAGTGTATACTCAGGAGTACTGTAAAAACTTGCTGAAATTTAGTTTAATTAAATAGGACTGTTACTAACGACCTAGGCTACACAATGTTGCTCCTTCAAGAAACTTAAAGTTTAAAAAAGACATCCATATATAGCACAATGCAAATAAGCACGAGTAATTGCAGAGATGAGTAAGCAAACATGTGTACTCTAGTTTAGGATCAAGTTCACATATATATGCATACCTCTAGCACTTGCATAACTGTTTGTGTTTGTATGTCAAGCTGTATGCATTTTTTAAACTTATTTTACTATTCTGCTAGGTGCTTATTCAGTAGTATTTTATTTTGAACCATATTTGCCTTGTGATGCAGTGCAGCTAAAGAAAGGGGTAGAGAGAGAATAATGTAAGGGCCCTAACCTAAAGCAATATAATGGTCACTAGCTAATATGAACATGCTTTAGTATTACCTACCTGTATGTACTGTATATGTTATTTTAATTTGATGGCTACTATGTAATGTTCCTTTATTTTGTTTCTAATTTCTGGAGAGGAGAAATGTTGGTCATGGTGTTGTATAATTACTGGAGTAGATGTTAAACTGTTGCCGAATCTGATACATTGTTGAACATTTTATTACTTGTTGCATTGGAGGTTCATCTTTGAGGCTCATCTTTATTACATATCAGAACTTGCAAACAAATCTGTGAAAGACTTGTAAAGTTGCTGGGTTTTGTCTCCAACCATTGTGTCGTGATGAATTTGCAGGTACCCCGAGAGGCCCTTGAGTTTGCCGGAATGTCGATTAACTTCCGTTCCGGCAAATTCGGGTACTCCATATGTCCTATTTTCAGCAAAGGTCATGCTGAAATTTTCCGTGAATTTTAGCATGACTTTGCTAAAAATCGGACATATGGGGTACTTGCTACTAATGCATGGGCCGGGGTATCTTAGTACTTAATTCAGTAGGATCAACTGCCCCTTTATTCTTGCTGCATTAAACCATAGGTGGCAATAGAGCCAAGTGGTTAGGCCCAACTTAGAATTCTCCTTAGCATCGATAAACCCTAGATGATAAACCCAACATAGGTGGCAATAGAGCCAAGTGATTAGTGCCAAATGATTAGGCCCAACCTAGGGTGCCTCGGCATCGATAAACCCTAAATGATGAAAACTTAACTTAGCATTAGGGTGCCTCGGCGTCGACAAACCCTAAATGATGAAACCTTGGCTTCTATAGGGTACCTCAGTGTCGATGAGAACCTAAATGATGTACGCTTAGGCTTTTAGGGTGCCTCGGCGTTGACAAACCCTAAATGATAAAAGCTTAGCTTTTAGGATGCCTCGGTGTCGACAAACCCTAAATGATGAGACCATGATCTTGTTCCTTGATAATAACCAACTTTTTGACCAAACTTTTTTCCTATTTAGAGCAAAACATGGCCCACAACGATGAGGCCGGCGGTTCGGGCGGCAAGCAATTATGGGAGCTGTCCCAGGAGTTGGAGGAAGAACCTCACCGCTATGAGGACGCCGCGGAAGACACCGATTCTGACTACACAACCCCTAGTGGCGTCGGGGATGACACCACTGATGGTGCCGTCGAGGATGCCACCACTGATGGTGCCGCTGAGGATGCCACCACTGATGATGGCGGCGCACGCACAGATGGCAGCCAACCGAAGAGGCAACGGAAGGACCGGCGCCCGAACGCGCTCCGCACCATCAAGGAGGAATTTACTCAAGTGGACTCTGACGGGAATCCAACGGAGCCCAAACATATAGTCAAGGGGTACTCGGTTCAGCTCGGGTGCATTCTCCGGAGCACCGTCTCGATCAACACCGAGAACCTTAGGCATAAGGACCGAGGGAATTTGTGCAACCTCCTCTTCACGAAGCTGCACGAACGATACAAGTTCCCCGCTGAATTTGAAAACACACGCCTCTCAGGGAATAAAGTGAACAGTGCCGCCCTCACGAGGATGAGCACGGCCCCGTCTACTTGGAGAAGCGCGGTGAAGAGAATGATTGAGAAAGGTGATAGTTATGAGAAGATCAAGGAGAAAAATCCTTTGATCAGCGAAGATGACTACAATGAGTTCAAGATCAAGTGCGAGAGCAGTGCAACCTCCGAATCAAGTCAGTGGGGGAAAGAAATGCGGGAGTTGAGCTTAGGGGAAAACAAGCTCGGTCCCGGCGGTTACAGAGTGGCGGAGCCTATATGGGACAAGGAGGACGCGGAGCGTGCCAAGCAAGGCCTACCGCCCCGCTTCGAGAAATACAGAAGTGACAAGCAGACCAGGAACTACGTCAGGGCCCGATACAAGGAGGACCCGATAACAAAGGAGCTTACCACGGATCCGAAGACCAGGGCGCTTGAGCTTGTTCTAGCGAAGGAGACTGAAAGCAGTAGCATGGGGTCGTCTCAGAGCACCCATGCTTGGGACAGCACTCTAAATAGGGCGTTGAACGTAATGAAAAACAAGGATAAGCTCAGTAAGCCGTCATCAGCTGGTCGTGTGGCCGGCAAAGGCTTGTCCACAAAATGGTTGTCATAGTATACTGCTGGTGGGCGAAAGGAGAAAAAGACCAGCTCGGAAAGCCAGTCGCGCGAGGTTCAAGAACTCAAGGCACAAGTGGAGCGGATTCCGGAGATTATCCAAGAGCAAGTGCAACAACAACTAGGATCGACGCTCACCGGCATTATGCCTACCTTGATTCATGGGCTGACGACGTGGATTGCGGGTGGCCAACAGGGGCCGCCCCCGATTCCCAGCTTCACGGCCAGCAACTCGCACAACACGCAGGCGGCGCCATTGGTGTCTCCGGCGGCGGCGGTATTGGTGTCTCCGATGCCGCCACGGCTGGCATTGGAGATTAATGCACCCGGGTGTACGCCGGCTGGCACCTCGGCAACAAGCGGCCCCTCCATCAGTTGCACGCCCGCCATTGGCGGTGCCTTGACATTAGTCGAGCTCGACGCCATCATCACGGTAACTAATTAAGCCTCTCGGCCGAGGACTTCATCTCCTTTTGCCTTTGACTGGGCATCCCTGAAGCCCTACATGTTTTCGCAGGGCGCCGCCGATGTTCCGTGCACTCTCCTGCACTTCATGAATGACGAGTTGGTCAATGTCACCAAGGGCAAAATCGTTTAATCGGGCAACCTCATGTTCCACGGTAAACCGATGCCACCCACCATGTATAGGGTTCAACTGGTTCGGGTGCTTCCATGCTGCAACGAGTTGTTACCTCCGATTAGACCCGCCGAGGCCGACGAAGATGATCTGATGACCCTCAGCGCCTACATAAGCTGGCCTCTGCTTTGGCCGAAGAGCCAGATTCGTTTGGGGGCGGGGGAAACCACCCCAAAGACAACACCGCCAATCGTGCCGGTGCCAAGCCATGGCAAGACCGCCGCAACGCTACCGGACATGCCGGACATCCCTATGGCATAGGATCTGAACATGCATATGGCACAGGATCTGGACGACGACGACAACAACGATGGCCGTACATTTAGCAACGTCGATAAGTACTTTGCCGAACATGGGTACGATGACAAATTCTGCGGGCCTCTTTCTCAAGAACCCAACCTTACAAAAGTCGATTGTGGTCTAGCTGGTACGGCGGAGAAACCCAATTGCAACAGGCGTCGTCTGGCGTTCAGTTCTCAGGAGATGCCTCCAGCTGCCGACTTCACCGAGCCTCAGATAGCCGAGGAGCCAAATATTATCAGCCCCAACACACTCAAGAAGGCGGTCTGTGAGCAGAACTCGGTCCCATTACAATAGAAGAAGAAGGGACGGAAAAGAAAGAGTAACAAGGGTGCGAGCCAGCCAGCACCAAGTACGATCCATGCTCAGGAAGAGCCACCTTCACCTAGGGATATCTCGGGGAGGGTGCATGTGGCGGGTAGGGCGATGCTACCGACAAATATGCTCAATGTTGCAACCGGTGCTATGCAGAGTCTGCATGACAGTGTTCTTTCTTTGGAGAAGCGGCGTCTCAGAGAGAATGATATGGCATACCCGGTTTTCGTGGACAAGGTGCCAGATGGCAAGGGCTTTGTGGATGGCCCCATTGGGGGTACGATCGTCCTGCGGTTTGATGACATCTTTGCTATGTTTAACCTTCATCCGCTGCACTACGCCTTCATTTGGCTGTTTTCGCTAAGTATGGAGATGTGGATCATTAGAGACAAGACCCCAGACATCGTAATAGTCGACCCCTTCTACATGCAGATAAGGATAACTTCCTCGTGCTTTACTTTCCCGAGTAAGTCATCCCCTAACCGCCCCGTAACATATGATTTCTTAGATTTCGATCGTTCTTTTTTTTCTAACATTCCATGTTCTGTGCAGTGACACACATTGTACACTCATCCTCTTAAGCCCGAAATATTCCATGGCCACGTATTTCGACCCGGACCGTGACTCCAAGATAGACTACACAAATATCAAGAAAGTTCTTGATGATGTTCTCCCCGGCTACGCCAAATCTAGAGGCACCTTCGCCAAGCCAGTTCGTAGGCGGTACGGTGCGCACGTGTTTGCCCACAATACAAAGTTCTCCTGCGTCAAGCAGCCACCTGGCGGTCAGAAGGATGCCTACTATGCCCTCCATCACATGCGGGCGATCGTATGGGACCATCATCACCTTCTGCTACCAGATAATCTCAAAGATTGGGCCGCAAGCTTGTCGGCAATTCAGGACGCGAACATCAGACAAGAATTCTTTCGCATCCAGTTGGAGTTTGCGGAAATTATCCATCAAGATGTCCTTCGTACCTCGGGGCAGTTCTACCTCAGATATCAACCATCCAACCGTGAGATAGACACAACGCTACAAATGCAGGCTGACAACGCCCGCGATTTCATGACCATCACGACAGACGGCGGCTTCATCCACGCTCCGGTCCCATGAGTCAAGTCGAAAGTAGTGATGCTATGTGTAGTTCTGAAACATTGATTGGCTCATGTTGTAATTAAACTTTAATGAACTTGTATGTCTCTTTGGTTTGGACAGTCGTTCAACCTAGATGTAATCGATGCTATTTATTAGTAGGACCATGAATCGTGCTATTAATGTCTTGCTTTTCTCTTCCGATCCTTTTGTTGCATACTTATATATTGCTTATGTATTGTCTGTTGTTTGGCTTGTGCATAGAGATGCCGTCGTATGTCGTGTACAAGGGTAAGGTTCCCGGAGTCTACGACGACTGGGAGGAGTGTCGGAGACAGGTTCACCGTCTCAGCGGTAACAGTTACAAAGGCTACACCACTAGGGCGGAGGCGGAATCTAGATATGCCCGCTATCTAGCGGGAGAGAGGAGGGAGCGTTGGAGGAACCGGATGAAGACCAGTTTCATCGCGATGATGCTCATCGTGATGACCGCAACTCTCTTCTATGTGATGGTAGTTTAGATGATCGATATCGACTTGTAATGTGAAGACAAACTTGCTACTCGCGGTCTCGAGACTTGTAATGTTCTATCTTTGTTCGGTCTTTTGAATTCAGAGACTAATATGATGAATTGTATTTGGAGTCTAATCTTCTATTGTATTCGATGAATCTGCTGTTGCTGTGTGGTGTTGTCTAAATTCTGTCCAATAATATATTTTGTAACCTGTGAAAATATCAGAAAAGAAAAAAAATCCCTAATATTCATACTAGTGGCGCACCACACAAGACACTAATGGCGCACTGTGATAATCACACTAATGGCGCATCAGCCACTGGTGCGCCATTAGTATGCCAAAGCACATGGGTACATATGGCCCCCTGGGAGGAATTCTAATGGTGCAATGTGGGCAAAACTAATGGCGCACCACGTGGTGCGCCATTAGAACACCAGATACTAATGGCGCACCAGTGGTGCACCATTAGAATTAAATTCTAATGGCGTGATGCTAGTGGAGCACCAGTAGTGCACCATTAGAAGGCAAAACTGGTGCGCCACTAGCATGCCTTTTCCTAGTAGTGTAGCTGGCTTTGGCTGCGCATCACTGACCCCACGCGGCCCTGGCACCATATGCACCTGCCAGACGACGCTGACGTGCACGACATCTTCCGTGCTTCCACCTCCTGGACTATTGGAGACGGACTCACTTGTCGATTCTGCACGGACCATTGGCTGGATGGCAAGTCGATTACCGAGATCGCACCGAGCCTGGCCACTTTGGTACCTCGAAGACGTTGTAACAAGCACCGGGTCCATGAGGGACTTCTCAACTAGGCCTGGATCCAGGACATCCGTGGCGCTCTTGGTGTCGAGGCCACTGTCGAATATATGGATCTTTGGAGGTGTCTTCTTCAGGTCACCCTCTCCTCTGACCCCGACCGCATACGCTGGCGATGGACCGCTAACGGCGTGTACTCAGCTTCATCCTGCTACCTGGCTCTCTTCCTAGGCTCCATTGCGGACATGGACTGGAGGCTGACATGGAAGGGCTGGGCCCTGACCAATGTCAAAATGTTCCTGTGGCTCGCCAAGCAAGACCACTGCTGGATGGCGGAAAGACTAGCCAAGTTGTGTCCTATGCAACCAAGACTTTGAGGACATCCACCACCTCCTTAGCGCTTGCATCTTCTCTAGGTAGATCTGGCACTGCACTCTTTCTTGGTGCAAACTCACCGCCAGCCCACCCAATGGCAGCCTCACCCTCTACGACTGGTGGAGAGACGCTACTGGCTCCATCCCAGCATCGCTCCGGAAGGCCCTTGCGTCCCTAGTACCACTGGTTACCTGGGCCATTTGGAAGCACCGGAATGTTTGCATCTTTGACCTTTAGCAACCCTCTGCTAGCCACTTATTTGCTTTGATCCAGGACGATGCGCGCACCTGGGGCTCTGCTGGTGCCAAAGGACTAAAGCTGTAATTGACACGATGTAAACGTACTGTAGCCGGGCTGAGCATCCCACTTCTTCTGCTCACGAGGACCCCTGGCATGCCTAGTTGTGTATGAGCTAGGATTCCTCAACCCTTGTATTCTTTCTACCTATCAATGCAATGATACACCAGCTTGGCGTATTTGAGAAAAAAGGGGGTTGGCGGGGTTGCATCTGCCGTCGAAGGAAGGCACCAGCCACCACCGAACATACGAGCATTGGATCTGGCACAAGAGCTTACGAATTAAGACCATCAGACCTCATTCATCAAAGTAGCAGTCCTTAGGGGCTGAAAAAGAGCCCAGATTCCCCGCAACAAGCTTGGAAAGGAAGAAGACATGAAGGGAGGAATTCCGCTTAGCCTTTGCTCCTATTTGATAGAAGTAGCTCTTCTGTTTGCCAGAATGGCTTGTTAGCAAGAAAATGAAGATGTACAGGGTTGGGTCGAGGAGGCGACAAGGTAGAGACACCAGCGCAGGGAAACGACGGTGGCTGGTGACACCGACAAGCTAGTCACTGGAGAGAACACAGATTCAAGCAACCGAGACCGCAGTCGTAGGGACGCCGACAAGCCACGGACACTGGAGAGTGCTGGTCCAAGGCTGCTGAGGCTGGAGCAGCTCCGACAAAAGCCCGTTATGAGGCGCCCCGGGCCCACCACACCACCAGGCCGATGCGCCACCAATTGCAGACACCGCTAGGGAACAACCACTGTTGCCTCGACGTGTCGTCAACCGGAGCCGCCACCATAGCTTGAAGGAAGGCACCATTGAAGACGAGATCCACATGCTTGGTCGTTTTAAGGCCTTTTTTAGTTTAACGGGAAGTCGTTTTTGTTAGATGTGTATACTCTCCTTTCTATATATCCTCATTGTATGAGGGATTCTCTGCAATTTACCACACATGTATATGTATTGGCCTTTGGCCCTCAGTGAATACTAGTTGCTCATTATCCAACATTGTATCAGATGCTAGGCTAGCCTCGCTCTCCCGCACGACGCAACTCCGTGTGCCTCGTTCCTAGCCTGCCTCGTCTCTCCGGCTGTCTCTGCCTGTCCCTGGCCGTCCTCTTCTTGGCTCCGACCGGATCCACCGGCCTGCTGTCTGGCTCCGCCCCTGCCTTTCTCTCCAGCCGGTGCCTGCTGCTGTTCCGGCAGCCGCCGCTGCCAGTTGTTGTTCCAGCCACTGCCTCTGCCGCCCCCGGCTGGTTCTGGCTGCTGTCTTCGCCCCTGGCTGGTTTTGGTCGCCGTAGCCACCCCCGGGTGCTAGCTGCTTCCTTGCTCAGGCTCGAGCGAGTCCCTGCCCAAGCCAGGTAGCACCAATCCACCTCCTGCTCGAGCGAGCCCCTACTGGCCTCCAACGCTCCCCTGCCCGATCCATATCGGGTGGACTACAGCAGTTGACTTCCAAAAAAAAGACCTCATCATGTCTTCTTCGGGCTATGTCGCTGTTCCTCGGTGCTCGGGTGTGTTGGGGAACGTAGCATGCAATTTCAAAAAAAATCCTACGCTCACGCAAGATCTATCTAGGATATGCATAGCAATGAGGGGGAGAGTGTGTCTACGTACCATCGTATACCAAAAGCGGAAGCATTTCACAACACGGTTGATGTAGTTGTACACCTTCACGATTCGTCCTGATCAAGTACTGAACATACGACACCTCCGCGTTCAGCACACGTTCATCTCGATGACATCCTCTCCTTCTTGTTCCAGCAAGACGGGCGAAGTAGTAGATGAGTTCCGGTAGCACGACGGCGTGGTGACGGTGTTGGTGATGAACAATCTCCGCAGGGCTTCACCAAGCACAACGGAAACTATGACGGAGGATAAACTAGAGGGGACGGGGTTGCTGGCACACGGCTTGGTGATTCTCGATGTGTGTTGGGTGCTAGCCCTGCCCCTCTACTTATATGTTGAGCCTTGGGGTCAAAACTTGGAGTAAAAGCCTCCTCAAGGTCGGTTTTACCCGAAAGGCAAGTGTCCTTCTCGGACTCCAGAACTAGACGTCAGGGTTCCCGGCGTCTGGACCCAGACGCCAGGGACCCTGGCGTCTGGCCCCTGGACTCTACAAAACTTTCTTTTGCTCTTTCCAAAAACCTCGTGGGCTTTCCGCTTTGGCCCAAATAAAGTGTTCTCGTACCCAAACATTTTGGGAAACATCCGGAACCCCTTCTGGTGAATTCTGGAACCCTTCCGGAGACCAAACAGTATTATACATATATTAACCTTTACCTCCAGACCATTCCAGAGCTCCTCGTGATGTCTGTGATCTTATCCGCGACTCCGAACAACATTCGGTCACCAACATATATAACTCATATAATACTATATTGTCAATGAACGTTAAGTGTGCGGACCCGACGGGTTTGAGAACTATGTAGACATGACCGAGACACCTCTCCGGTCAATAACCAATAGCGGAAGCTGGATGCTCATATTGGCTCCTACATATTCTACGAAGATTTTTATCGGTCGAACCGTTATGACAACATACGTTATTCCCTTTGTCCTCGGTATGTTACTTGCCCAAGATTCGATCATCGGTATCTTCATACCTAGTTCAATCTCGTTACTGGCAAGTCTCTTTACTCGTTCCGTAATACATCATCCTGCAACTAACTCATTAGTCACTTTCTTGCAAGACTTCTTATTATGCGTATTACCGAGAGGGCCTAGAGATACCTCTCCGATACTCGGAGTGACAAATCCTAATCTTGATCTATGCCAACCCAACAAACACCTTCGGAGATACGTGTAGAGCAGCTTTATAATCACCTAGTTATGTTGTGACGTTTGATAGCAAACAAGGTATTCCTCCGGAATCCTGGAGTTGCATAATCTTATAGTCAAAGGAATATGTATATGACATGAAGAAAGCAATAGCTATAAAACTGAATGATCATAATGCTAAGCTAACAAATGGGTCTTGTCCATCACATCATTCTCCTAATGATGTGATCTCGTTTATCAAATGACAATACATGTCTATGGTTAGGAAACTTAAGGATCTTTGATCAACGAGCTAGTCTAGTAGAGGCTTACTAGGGACACGGTGTTTTGTCTATGTATCCATACATGTATCAAGTTTCCGGTTAATACAATTCTAGCATGAATAATAAACATTTATCATGATACAAGGAAATATAAAATAACAACTTTATTATTGCCTCTAGGGCGTATTTCCTTCACGGTGATCTTCGATGGCACCAACTACGCTGAGTTTGCGGGTTTCATGTGTATCCATATGCGCGGACTTCTGTTGTGGGGCATTCTCTCTGGCGAGGTCCCCTATCCGCCATGCCCTGTTGCTGTCGTGGCTCCTACTCCATCGGCACCGCCGGTTCTTGATGTTGATGCCTCTCAGGCTGATCGGGATATAGCCTATGATCAGCAGGTATCAGCCTATTCTGATGCTCTTTCCCTCTACCGAGATGATCTGTCTGCTTACACTCAGTGGTGCAATGATGATGCTCGAGCTGCTGCTATGCTCAGTACGAGTGTCCTCCCTCAGTTTGCTTTCGAGTTCATGGGCCTCGGCACCGTTGTGGTTTTATATCTGTCAGCACTATTAGCCCTCTGGTGATGCTCTCTACTTATCTGCGGCGCGTCAGGAGCATGCTCTTCAGCAGGGTGACTCTTCTGTTGATGACTTCTACATGCAGAGTTCTGCCATCTGGCGCTAGCTTGACTCTCTTCGGACAGTTGTTTGTGGATCTTGCCGCTACTGCCAGACTATGCAGTCCAACTTGGAGTTTCAACATGTCCATGAGTTCTTATCTCGCCTCTGCTCTGAGTTTGAGCCTCAGCGTGCTCCCCTGCTTGCTCATGGTCGTGTTCCTATATCAGAGGTCCTTGCTGAGCTTCGCTCTGAGGAGACTGGCCTTCTTTCTGCTGGGTTCCTGGAAGTTCCTTCAGTGTTGGCTCCCCGAGCTCTTGTGTCGCCTGCTTGTCTCACGGCTCCACCGCTCCTACCCACACCTTCAAGGGGGTGGGCCGCCCTCCTTATGCTGAGAAGGGCCGGTCACGCCATGACACCTTCTATGACTACTGCTCCCATCCAGGTCACCCTGAGTCTAATTGTCGCCAGAAGCAGCGAGACCAGAGGCACTCCTCTTCTATTGGGACTCCAATGTCTTCCTCGACTCCGTCACTCACTGACCAGGACATTTTGCAGCTCAAGCACCTTTTGGCTTCCTCTAGTTCTTCTCGATGGGATCTGCTGCTGTTGTGACTGCTTTCACCTCTGCATCACCACCGACATCTACACCGTCAGGTACATCTTAGTGGGTTCTAGACTATGGAGCTTCCTTTCACATGTCTTCTGATTCTTCAGTGTTGTTGTAACGCCCTCGGTGCGGCTATATCTCCCACGTGTCGAAGCACGACTTAAAGGCATAACCGCATTGAAGGCAATGTCGCAAGTGAGGTAATCTTCACACAACCCATGTAATACATAAGGGAAAGAGATACATAGTTGGCTTACAATCGCCACTTCACACAAATACATGAATAAAGCATTACATCATCCAGATACAATCAAGGTCCGACTACAGAACCAAAATAAAAGAAGAACCCCAAATGCGACAAAGGTCCCCGATCGACCCCAACTGGGCTCCACTACTGATCAACTAGAACGAAACAACACAAAGGGCAAGATCTTCATCGAGCTCCTCCTTGAGCTTGGTTGCGTCACCTGCTCGGTAACATAGGCACCTGCAAACTGGTTTTGGAAGTATCTGGTGAGCCACGAGGACTCAGCAATCCCATTACCATGGGTATCAAGACTAGCAAAGCTTAATGGGAAAGGAAGGGGTAAAGTGGTGAGATTGCAGCAGCGACTAAGCGTATATGGTGGCTAACCAACGCAAATGAGAGCGAGAAGAGAAACAAGTGGAACGGTCGTGAAGCTAGCAATGATCAAGAGATGATCCTGAACACCTACTTACGTCAAACATAACTCAAAAACCGTGTTCACTTCCCGGACTCCGCCGAGAAGAGACCATCACGGCTACACACACGGTTGATGCGTTTTAATTCGGATCTGGTGTCAAGTTATCTACAACCGGACATTAACAAATTCCCATCTGCCACATAACCGCGGGCACGGCTCTCGAAAGTTTAAACCCTGCAGGGGTGTCCCAACTTAGCCCATGACAAGCTCTCACGATCAACGAAGGAATAGACCTTCTCCCAGGAAGACCCGATCAGTCTCGGAATCCCGGTTTACAAGACATTTCGACAATGGTAAAACAAGACCAGCAAGACCTCCCAGCGTGCCGACATCCTGATAGTAGCCGCGCGTATCTCGTCTCAGGCCACGACCGGATGAGCACTACGTACAACTAGAACCAGACCTTGAGTTTCCCCGAGGTGGCGCTGCAAGTGGCTCTAGTTTGGACCAACACTTAGACAAGCATTGGCCCGGGGGGCTAAATAAAGATGACCCTCGAGAGAGCGACTCCCAGAGGAAAAGTATGTGGTGGTGAGGCAAATGGTAAAACCAATGTTGGGCCTTGCTGGAGGAGTTTTATTCAAAGCGAACTGTCAGGGGGGTCCCATAAATCACCCGACCGCGTAAGGAACGCAAAATCCGGGAACATAACACCGGTATGACGGAAACTAGGGCGGCAAGAGTGGAACAAAACACCAGGCATAAGGCCGAGCCTTCCACCCTTTACCAAATATATAGATGCATTAATAATATAAGAGATATTGTGATATCCCAACATAACCCTGTCCACCATGGAGCAATCTTCAACTTCACCTGCAACTAGCAACGCTATAAGAGGGCTGAGCAAAGTGGTAACATAGCCAATCAATGGTTTGCTAGGAATGGTGTCAAAGGTTAGAGGTTCATGGCAATTTGGGAGGCTTGAAGAACAAATGATAGGTAACACAGCATAGCGATAGAACGAAGCAACTAGCATAGCAATGATAGTAGTGAGATCCAGGGTAGCGGTCATCTTGCTTGAAATCCCGCAAGGAAGAAGAACAAGTCCATGAAGAAGACGAACGGGCGTAGTCGAACGAATCCTCACAATCGCAACATTACCGGAACTAAGAAGCAACACCGGAAAGAAACAAACAACATGGTAAACACACAATAATCATGGCATGATGCACGATCAAGTATGATGCATGTCCGGTTTAATGAGGCATGGCATGGCAAAGTGCAACAAACAATACTACAAGTTAAGTGGAGTTCAATATGCAAAGAGTTGCATATTGACGGAACACCACATCAATTATTTAGTTTCTCTCTCGGTTATGCTACTCATCAATATTAAATGTTGTTAAACATGGCAAGGGGTGAAGCATAATGAAACTACCTAACTAGGCAAGTTTAAATGAGGCCGGAAGAATAAACAACAATTCCGGAAAATCCTCATATGCAATTGATGAATTTGCTACTGTTCTGCCCTAAAACATATTTTAAAGTTGTTAAACAGGAAAATAAAGTGGACCATGTTAATCTATGCATTTTTCCACCCCATTTACATATAAAGAACATTTAAATCCGAGCTACGGTTATTTAGTTATGAAATAAATCATTTTAGCATGGCATTTGTGCAAAATTAAACAAACAGCAAGTTAAACATATTTAACATGGATGAAAGCAGCAGCTTATGAAACTATATGAAATTCTAAGCATTTTACATGTTTGAATCATTTTAAACCGATGCACCATTTGTGAGTTATTAATGCATGAACATGGAGGGTTTTTCTGCAAATCTGTAAATCACTGGAATAATAGACAAATTCGCTGGACAGAAAAAAAAACTACATTGGGCCGAATCTGGCAGGGCCAATAGTGCACAGGGGGCGGGGTCAGCTCACCAGGCCTCATGGGCCGGCTCGGTGAGGAGGAGGCCAGGCCTTGGCGACGCAGCAGCCTGGGGCAGCGACGCGGTCAACGGAGCGGGGCGAAGCGAGCGAGCTGCTGCTACTCGTTTCTGAAGAATAGAAATAGCAGCAGGTTCAAGCGCTGGCGGCTGGGCGCGATGGACTTCGGCGACGGGGCAGAGGTGGACTTGGGGCTCCGGCAAGAGGAACTTGAGGCGCAGGGGACGGCGAGCTCAAGCAGATCCGGTCGACGGGGTCGCGCAGGTGAAGAAGGTTCCATGGGGCGGCGGCGGCCTTGTACGTCCCTGAGAGAGAGAGAGAGAGAGCGTTTGAGAGAGAGGAAAACAGAGGAGGACCGGAGGATAGAGAGGAAGGGTCGGCGACCTGCTGCTGCCGACCGGCGCGGGGCTGCGGGAACAGAGGCAAGGCTGCGCGACGACGTCCGTGGCGGCTCCATGGACTTGGCCGGGCGGCGGAAGGGCGACAACGCTCCGGTGACTTGATCGCCGGCGGCGCGACGAACGAGGACAGTGGGGTCGAACAAGGCGAGGTAGGCTCGGGGTCGAGCTCGGGACTTGCTGCGAGGACAAGGGAGGACGGATCCGTCCGTCTCCCGGCTGGGCCTGGAGCAAACGGCAGCGAGGGAGCTGCGGCCCACCTTGGCTATTCCTGGTACAGAGAGGGAGATGCGTGAGAGACGAGGGAGAGAACCAGAGGAAGGAGGGACGGAGGAGAAGAAGAGGGGAAGTGGCGACGGGGTCCTGCTGGAGCTGCTGCTCGTGATCCCCTCGGGATCGAGCAGAGGAGGCGCTGGAGGATGGAGGGGGCTGTTGATTGGTGGATCCGGGATCAGGAGGGATCCCGAGGTAGATGGTGAGTTGGTGGCGGCGGCGGACACGGAATGGATGGGACAGATCCCCTAGGTTTTAGGGTTTGGTCTATGGTTTAGTCCGGTGAATATATAGTAGGTGGACTAGGCTTAGGGGCTACCTCGTCCCTCCGATCGCAATCGGACGGTCGCGAATAAATAGGCTAGGACATCCAATTAAGAAAATGGAGATGTTTTCGGGATGTTGGGGGATGATCCGGATCCAACTGTGATGACAGCCCGGGTAGGGTTCGGGGGAGTTTCGGACACGCGCGCGAGGGGGCTGCGAGCTGGCAAGGGGTTAGGTGGGCACGGTCAAGAGGGAAGCGAAAACCTGATTGGCCTCGGAACGGTCAACGAAAACAAGGGGGGGACGCGGCAACTACGAATGGGTGCAAATTTTATGAAAACGATGCTGATGCAATGCGCATGATGCTATGAGATGAGATGCATGACAAGAACAAAAGCAAAACAAAAGACAAAAACCCAACCACGAAGGAAATATCATATCGCATCTCCGAAAAAGGCAAGAGTTGGAGTTACAAATATGGAAAGTTGTATCCGGGGTGTTACAACACTCCACCACTACGAGAGGATCTCGTCCCGAGATCTAGGATGGCACCGGAGAGAAACGGAAGAGGAAGAGAAGAGGTAAACTAAGTTGCTTCTTTGACGAACGAGTGAAACCATGAACCTTGAGAGGTTGAGCAATTTAAAAGAAACAATACAACAGAGATGAACGAGATTGCAAACAATCCCATTAGAAAAGAGGAAGAAGGAACATTATGAGAACTTGAAGGTTGAAAGACATGGAAATAAGTGCTTCACGAACGAAAAGAATATGACCACATCGGTATAATGAGATAGCCAAGGAACAAGAATGACAGAATTTGGACAACACTCCGGTAGAAAAGAGAAGAAAAACTTGATGAGATGAAAAGAAATTGAAGAGATGATACAACACTCCGGTTAAATGGATAAGCCAGAAAAGAACATGACCTTCACAATTCGACATGATGAGTGAAGAGAGCAAAAACATAATGCCTCCGGAAGAAAGAATAGAAGATAGATCGTTGGGATAAAGGGATGGAGAAGAAAATGACAACTTTTGCCACAAGTGAACTTGGAAAGCATCCTTGCAAAGAAGAATCGAACGGAGTTGTTGGAAAATCAACAACGAGAAGCACAAGCTTGTAGTGGGCTTATGGAAAACCATCTCGAGACTATGAGGTGACAATCGGCCACTAATGGAAACCAATGATTTGATTGAGAGCACCAAAAGATGAAAGCTTCTTCCACCAAGAGGATAAAGAGCAAGCTTGGGTCATGCCTAATCACCATAAATAGCAACAACCCTTAAGGAAAGGCTTTAGGTGAAAACTGACACGAGATAATTCCAACGAAGAAGTTGATTAGGTCGAAAAGATCTCTTGAACTAAGAGAAAAATGATGGATTTAAATATCTCATTCTTAACAACTTGCGAATCATGAAACACGAAGTGAAATTGTCAAGAATGACATAAGACCACCTCAAAAGGTAGAAAGAATTGCACTTCGGGATGCACGATGAAGAATGCTTGAACTCCTCAAAACAAAACATGTGTTGAGCACCATGTTTAATTTTGAGTATAGCTTGGCTGATCTTAACTTTAAGAGAAATCTTGAAGAACAATTGAAGAATGAAAAGAATCCTTGATGAACCACCATGTAGAGCCTCCATGAAGAACTCCAGTAATAAAAGGATGATAAAAAGAAAGGGAAGTTGGAAAACACAAGGTGAAGCCTTGCGATGATTTAGAAGGAGCTTCGCGACGAGATAATTGAGAGAGCTTGGAACTCCGAAAAGAAAGATGAACATCTTAGAACCGAGAATGTGATATGATGAACAAACACCGAAAAGAAGAGATTAATCAACTTGGATGAAACAAGAATAAGAATTATGTTATGCGTATCCTTCACCAATTTAGATTGATGACAAGTAATAGATTTGGCATACTACTTATTCTCGTAGAAAGGATTGAAGAGAGATATTGCGTAAACTTGAGAAGGTATTGATGGAATCACCGGTGTGATTTGGAAACAACGAATGAATTGATATGATTACGAAGGAAGTGAAATCTTGAACGAACCACCGTAAGAATTGAAAATGAACATAGCAAAGGCACAATTCACCGGGAAGAATTGGAAAAGGAATGAAGATACTTTAGGGGATTTAGATACATGAGAACAAAGAGGCCACGAACTCATTAGAGGTTATTTGAACGATTCATTGATAAGATTTGGAGAACGATAGCTACACACTGAGAATGAAGAATTATGGCATGATGGCCTTCGGAGGAAAGAAATGGAAACAACTCATGAAATGCTCCGGATGGTAAGAAAAGAATTGTCACAATCAAAACAATTATGAGGATAGCATGAAGCTAGAACCATGAATCTTCAAGAGAACGGACAAGATTTAAGAGAAATCCTTCTTCGGTCTTCACATGTTGAGAATGAAGATGAGAACCACCATGAATTGTATGAGATACTCCGGGAGAATGAAAAAAAAACAAGGTTGTTGAGCCAACAATGAAAAATAATTTGAAAGATGTTGGAGAAGGCATGTGACTGATGAAAATTCATTCTTACATCAAACTTGGAAAAGAATTTGGGATAGCTCCGGAATAATTAGAAGAGTCAGGTAAGATCCTGGGAAAAGACCTGTGGGTTAGGGCCCACTCAAAAGAAAACACCGTTGGAAGTGATTTTTAAGAGAAATTGCACCGGTTGAATTAAATGGCTTGAATGAGATAACAACCTCGAAATATCTTGAAGGGATAGAGAATGGAAACACAAGTCTTGTGAGATATTTTCAGCACTCCAGAACAAATGAATAGGAAGAGGTGAATGATTAAGAGGTGCATCGGCATGAGAAAGCATTAGAAACGAGGAAAGGAATATGATGAATATCGAAAGCTTGAATTGGATCCACCGGAGAAGAAACAACAATGAAGGATGATGAACTTGAAACTGTTGAGCATCTTCATGGGAAATCACCGGATAAGAACATTGATTGAAAAGAATGAAGAGACTTCACATGAATAAATGGATACTTGATTAAGAAATTTGTGTCCTTGAAGAAAAAGGGTGGGAGGGCGGGAAAACAAAGGCAACTTGGGATGGATGAAACAAACACCGTTGAGAAAACTTAGAAATGATCTTGCGGATGGGGAGAATGATCGGATCCACTTGAAGAGAAGCACGCCGGTAGGAAAAGAATTAACATGACAACCTCAATGATCAAGAAGGATTAACACTCACATAGAAATATGAGAACACCAATTAGGGAAGGTATGGATTCAACATTTGACATCGAAGCAACTCGAATACCACATATAACACAAAACAAAGGATTTGGCTTGCAGAATAAGCCGGAACAAATACATATGATAGAGATTTACCCAATCCCATATCATGCATCTGTCGAAAAGATATTCTAGGAGCTACTTGAATTCCCACCTATAAACTCCCGAAACTTTCTGGTTATGCAATCTGGTGTTGGGGATACAGGGGAAGCAATATATCTCACCCAAACTAACAATACCTACATCCAAGCTGTATCCATCCGTCAACACATAACCAAGAAACCTTCGGAAATCGTGTACCTCAACCTTCGAAAAGCATCCGTTATACGAGTCATGGCAATACTCCCGTACTCACCTCAGTACTGGGTTATCGGGGTTATCTCACCAACAACTGCATAAAAGAGATTTTCGATGTCGGCGTACTAAACTCAGGTATTCCAGAACTGCAACGATAAAATTATGACGACAACACCTCAGAGCTCAACTCCCCGGGACACTTCCACTAAACCCCTGACAGGAGGCACCAAGACAATGTTCTCATCATAAAACCATCAGAACGATTCCAAGATACCCGCGTGATCCTAAAAAAATTTTAGTGAAATTTGAGAAGAGAAGAGTCAAAACTCTACGTCAGGATGCCTTACCAGAGCGATGAAGAGACTGGGGAGTAAAAAGAATTCCTAACTCTCCGATATATAATCCTAAATGACTCAAAACATTTTTCTAGACACAACTCGGCCGCTAAAAATGATCAAGCAGTGGGGCTCCTAAGGTCGGGGAAGGCTCTGATTACCAACTTGTAACGCCCTCGGTGCGGCTATATCTCCCACGTGTCGAAGCACGACTTAAAGGCATAACCGCATTGAAGGCAATGTCGCAAGTGAGGTAATCTTCACACAACCCATGTAATACATAAGGGAAAGAGATACATAGTTGGCTTACAATCGCCACTTCACACAAATACATGAATAAAGCATTACATCATCCAGATACAATCAAGGTCCGACTACGGAACCAAAATAAAAGAAGAACCCCAAATGCGACAAAGGTCCCCGATCGACCCCAACTGGGCTCCACTACTGATCAACTAGAACGAAACAACACAAAGGGCAAGATCTTCATCGAGCTCCTCCTTGAGCTTGGTTGCGTCACCTGCTCGGTAACATAGGCACCTGCAAACTGGTTTTGGAAGTATCTGGTGAGCCACGAGGACTCAGCAATCCCATTACCATGGGTATCAAGACTAGCAAAGCTTAATGGGAAAGGAAGGGGTAAAGTGGTGAGGTTGCAGCAGCGACTAAGCGTATATGGTGGCTAACCAACGCAAATGAGAGCGAGAAGAGAAACAAGCGGAACGGTCGTGAAGCTAGCAATGATCAAGAGATGATCCTGAACACCTACTTATGTCAAACATAACCCAGAAACCGTGTTCACTTCCCGGACTCCGCCGAGAAGAGACCATCACGGCTACACACACGGTTGATGCGTTTTAATTCGGATCTGGTGTCAAGTTATCTACAACCGGACATTAACAAATTCCCATCTGCCACATAACCGCGGCACGGCTCTCGAAAGTTTAAACCCTGCAGGGGTGTCCCAACTTAGCCCATGACAAGCTCTCACGATCAACGAAGGAATAGACCTTCTCCCAAGAAGACCCGATCAGTCTCGGAATCCCGGTTTACAAGACATTTCGAAAATGGTAAAACAAGACCAGCAAGACCTCCCAGCGTGCTGACATCCTGATAGTAGCCGCGCGTATCTCGTCTCAGGCCACGACCGGATGAGCACTACGTACAACTAGAACCAGACCTTGAGTTTCCTCGAGGTGGCGCTGCAAGTGGCTCTAGTTTGGACCAACACTTAGACAAGCATTGGCCCGGGGGGCTAAATAAAGATGACCCTCAAGAGAGCGACTCCTAGGGGAAAAGTAGGTGGTGGTGAGGCAAATGGTAAAACCAATGTTGGGCCTTGCTGGAGGAGTTTTATTCAAAGCGAACTGTCAGGGGGGTCCCATAAATCACCTGACCGCGTAAGGAACGCAAAATCCGGGAACATAACACCGGTATGACGGAAACTAGGGCGGCAAGAGTGGAACAAAACACCAGGCATAAGGCCGAGCCTTCCAACCTTTACCAAATATATAGATGCATTAATAATATAAGAGATATTGTGATATCCCAACATAACCCTGTCCACCATGGAGCAATCTTCAACTTCACCTGCAACTAGTAACGCTATAAGAGGGCTGAGCAAAGCGGTAACATAGCCAATCAATGGTTTGCTAGGAATGGTGTCAAAGGTTAGAGGTTCATGGCAATTTGGGAGGCTTGAAGAACAAATGATAGGTAACGCAGCATAGCAATAGAACGAAGCAACTAGCATAGCAATGATAGTAGTGAGATCCAGGGTAGCGGTCATCTTGCTTGAAATCCCGCAAGGAAGAAGAACGAGTCCATGAAGAAGACGAACGGGCGTAGTCAAACGAATCCTCACAATCGTAACATTACCGGAACTAAGAAGCAACACCGGAAAGAAACAAACAACATGGTAAACACACAAGCATAATCATGGCATGATGCACGATCAAGTATGATGCATGTCCGGTTTAATGAGGCATGGCGTGGCAAAGTGCAACAAACAATACTACAAGTTAAGTGGAGTTCAATATGCAAAGAGTTGCATATTGACGGAACACCACATCAATTATTTAGTTTCTCTCTCAGTTATGCTGCTCATCAATATTAAATGTTGTTAAACATGGCAAGGGGTGAAGCATAATGAAACTACCTAACTAGGCAAGTTTAAATGAGGCCGGAAGAATAAACAACAATTCCGGAAAATCCTCATATGCAATTGATGAATTTGCTACTGTTCTGCCCTAAAACATATTTTAAAGTTGTTAAACAGGAAAATAAAGTGGACCATGTTAATCTATGCATTTTTCCACCCCATTTACATATAAAGAACATTTAAATCCGAGCTACGGTTATTTAGTTATGAAATAAATCATTTTAGCATGGCATTTGTGCAAAATTAAACAAACAGCAAGTTAAACATATTTAAAATGGATGAAAGCAGAAGATTATGAAACTATATGAAATTCTAAGCATTTTACATGTTTGAATCATTTTAAACCGATGCACCATTTGTGAGTTATTAATGCATGAACATGGAGGGTTTTTCTGCAAATCTGTAAATCACTGGAATAATAGACAAATTCGCTGGACAGAAAAAAAAACTACATTGGGCCGAATCTGGCAGGGCCAATAGTGCACAGGGGGCGGGGTCAGCTCACCAGGCCTCATGGGCCGGCTCGGTGAGGAGGAGGCCAGGCCTTGGCGACGCAGCAGCCTGGGGCAGCGACGCGGTCAACGGAGCGGGGCGAAGCGAGCGAGCTGCTGCTGCTCGTTTCTGGAGAACAGAAACATCAGCAGGTTCAAGCACCGGCAGCTGGGCGCGATGGACTTCGGCGACGGGGCAGAGGTGGACTTGGGGCTCCGGCAAGAGGAACTTGAGGCGCAGGGGACGGCGAGCTCGAGCAGATCCGGCCGGCGGGGTCGCGCAGGTGAAGAAGGTTCCATGGGGCGGCGGCGGCCTTGTACGTCCCTGAGAGAGAGAGAGAGCGTTTGAGAGAGAGGAAAACAGAGGAGGACTGGAGGACAGAGAGGAAGGGTCGGCGACCTGCTGCTACCGACCGGCGCGGGGCTGCGGGAACGGAGGCAAGGCTGCGCGACGACGTCCGTGGCGGCTCCATGGACTTGGCGGGGCGGCGGAAGGGCGACAACGCTCCGGTGACTTGATCGCCGGCGGCGTGACGAACGAGGACGGCAGGGTCGAACAAGGCGAGGTAGGCTCGGGGTCGAGCTCGGGACTTGCTGCGAGGACGAGGGAGGACGGATCCGTCCGTCTCCCGGCTGTGCCTGGAGCAAACGGCGGCGAGGGAGCTGCGGCCCACCTTGGCTGTTCCTGGTACAGAGAAGGAGATGCGTGAGAGACGAGGGAGAGAAACAGAGGGAGGAGGGACGGAGGAGAAGAAGAGGGGAAGTGGCGACGGGGTCCTGCTGGAGCTGCTGCTCGTGATCCCCTTGGGATCAAGCAGAGGAGGCGCTGGAGGATGGAGGGGGCTGTTGATTGGTGGATCCGGGATCAGGAGGGATCCCGAGGTAGATGGTGAGTTGGTGGCGGCGGCGGACACGGAATGGATGGGATAGATCCCCTAGGTTTTAGGGTTTGGTCTATGGTTTGGTCCGGTGAATATATAGTAGGTGGACTAGGCTTAGGGGCTACCTCGTCCCTCCGATCGCAATCGGACGGTCGCGAATAAATAGGCTAGGACATCCAATTAAGAAAACGGAGATGTTTTCGTGATGTTGGGGGATGATCCGGATCCAACTGTGACGACAGCCCGGGTAGGGTTCGGGGGAGTTTCGGACACACGCGCGAGGGGACTGCGAGCTGGCAAGGGGTTAGGTGGGCACGGTCAAGAGGGAAGCGAAAACCTGATTGGCCTCGGAACGGTCAACGAAAACAAGGGGGGGGGGGACGCGGCAACTACGAATGGGTGCAAATTTTATGAAAACGATGCCGATGCAATGCGCATGATGCTATGAGATGAGATGCATGACAAGAACAAAAGCAAAACAAAAGACAAAAACCCAACCACGAAGGAAATATCATATCGCATCTCCGAAAAAGGCAAGTGTTGGAGTTACGAATATGGAAAGTTGTATCCGGGGTGTTACAGTTGTCTTCTCTTCGACCTCTTTATTCTCCTATTAATGTTCTTACTACTGATGTCACACCTCTTCCTGTTGCTAGACGTGGTATTCTTTCTACTCCGTCCTTCTCTGTTCCTAGTGTTTCCCATGTTCCCCACCTTACCACAAATCTTTTTTCCGCTGCCCAACTTACTAATTCTAGTTGTCGTGTCATTCTTGATACCAAATCTTGTTCCATTCAGGATTGTCGCACCAAGGCTTTGGTTGGTGCTGGACCCCGGTGCCGTGAGTGAGAGGGCCTTTGGGAGGTTGTCTAGCTTTATGTTCCTTCCGCTGGCACCACTTCTGCCAGTTCTTGTGCTCTTGCTGCCTCCTCGTCTGCGTCCTTCCAGCAGTGGCATCATCACCTTGGTCACACATGTGGCTCTCGCTTGTCATCGTTCGTGCGTAGGGGGCTCTTAGGGTCTATCTCTGGAGATGTTTCTTTACATTGTAACGGTTGTAGACTTGGCAAACAGACCAAGTTACCTTATCCTACCAGTGAGTCGGTATCTCAGCGTCCTTTGACTTAGTTCATTCTGATGTCTGGGGTCCTGCTCCCTTTGATTCGAAAGGTGTTCATCGCTACTATGTTTTGTTTATCATTAATGATTTCTCTCGCTGCACTTGGCTCTACTTCATGAAATCTCGTAGTGAGGTTCTCTCTATATACAAACGTTTTGCTGCCATGGTCCACACCCAGCTTTCCATGCCTATCCATACTTTTCATGCTAATTCCGCTGGAGAGTATATTTCCCGGATGTTGAGTGGTTTTCTCGTGGAACAGGGTACGCTTGCCCAGTTCTCATGTCTTGGTGCCCATGCCCAAAATGGCATTGCAGAACATAAGCATCGTCATCTCCTTGAGACGGCTCATGCATTGATGATTGTTGCTTCCCTTACACCCCACTTTTGGGTTGAGGCCATTTCTGCATCCACTTATCTCATCAACATTCAGCCACCAACTACCCTGCAGGGTGGTATTCCTATGGAGTGTCTCACTGGTCATTCTCTTGAATACTCAGCTCTTCGTATGTTTGGATGTGTGTGCTATGTCCTTCTCGCCCCACGAGAACGCACCAAACTGACTGCTTGATATATACATCTCCAACGTATCTATATTTTTTGATTGTTCCATGCTATTATATTATCCATCTTGGATGTTTTATATGCATTTATATGCTATTTTATATGATTTTTTGGACTAACCTATTAACCTAGAGACCAGTGCCAGTTTCTGTTTTTCCTTGTTTTTGAGTTTTATAGAAAAGGAATACCAAACGGAGTCCAAACAAGCAGAAAATTCACGGTGATTATTTTTGGACCAGAAGAAGCCCACAGAGCATCGGAGTTGGGCCAGAAGAGTCCCGAGCCAACCATAAGACAGGAGGGCGTGCCCCCTATCTTGTGATTGACTCGTGGATCCCCCTGACTTGTTCCCGACACAAACACCTCCTATATATTCCCAAACTTCCAAAACAGAACCTAGATCGGGAGTTCCGCCACCGCAAGCCTCTATAGCCACCAAAAACCAATCAGGGCCCTATTCCGGCACCCTGCCGGAGGGGGGAATCATTACCGGTGGCCATCTTCATCATCCCGGCGATCTCCATGACGAGGAGGGAGTAGTTCACCCTCGGGTCTGAGGGTATGTACTAGTAGCTATGTGTTTGATCTCTCTCTCTCTCTTGTGTTCTTGATTTGGCACGATCTTGATGTATCGCGAGCTTTGCTACTATAGTTGGATCTTATGATGTTTCTCCCCCTCTACCTTCTTGTAATGGATTGAGTTCTCCCTTTGAAGTTATCTTATCGGATTGAGTCTTTAAGGATTTGAAAACACTTGATGTATGTCTTGCATGTGCTTATCTGTGGTGACAATGGGATATTCACATGATCCACTTGATGTATGTTTTGGTGATCAGCTTGCGGGTTCTGTGACCTTGTGAACTTTGCATAGGGGTTGGCACACGTTTTTGTCTTGACTCTCCGGTAGAAACTTTGGGGCATTATTTGAAGTTCTTTGTGTTGGTTTGAATAGATGAATCTGAGATTGTGTGATGCATATCGTATAATCAAATCCGCGGATACTTGTAGTGACATTGGAGTATCTAGGTGAAATTAGGGTTTTGGTTGATGTGTGTCTTAAGGTGTTATTTTAGTACGGACTCTAGGGCTGTTTGTGACACTTATAGGAATAGCCCAATATATCGATTAGAAAGAATAACTTTGAGGTGCCCTACAATAATCTCTTCATTAGTTCTGTGCTATTAGTGACTTTGGAGTGACTCTTTGTTGCATGTTAAGGGATTGTTATATGATCCAATTATGTTATCATTGTTGAGAGAACTTGCACTAGTGAAAGTATGAACCCTATGCCTTGTTTCGAAGCATTACAATACCATTTTCGCCCACTTTTGTTACTTGCTACCTTGCTGTTTTTATATTTTCAGATTATAAAAACCTATATCTACCATCCATATTGCACTTGTATCACCATCTCTTCACCAAACAAGTGCACCTATACAATTTACCATTGCATTGGGTGTGTTGGGGACACAAGAGACTCTTTTTTGTTTGGTTGCAGGGTTGTTTGAGAGAGAACATCTTCATTCTACGCCTCCCACGAATTGATAAACCTTAGGTCACCACTTGAGGGAAATTTGCTACTGTCCTACAAAACTCTGCGCTTGGAGGCCCAACACGAGTCTACAAGAAGAAGGTTGCATAGTAGACATCAAGCTATTTTCTGGCACCGTTGCCAGGGAGGTTAGTGCTTGAGGGTATATATTTAGATCTTGCAATCAAATCTTTTAGTTTCTTGCTTTATCACTAGTTTAGTTTATAAAAGAAAGCTAAAAAAATGAAATTGAGGTTGCCTCATATGCTTCATCTTTTTAATGTCTTTCGTGAAAATGATGGAAAGGAAAATTGTCCTCAAGTGTTAGAAGAAGAAGTCTATAAAATGTTTGGCATAAAATCTTTGTATGATGAGCATGATTGCAATGTTGTTAGTATGAATTCCTTGAATATCCATGATACTAATGATATGCAAAGCCACAAGCTTGGGGATGCTATGTTTGATGAAGATGATATTTTTTTCCAAGTTTTGATGAGCAAATTTATTATGATGAAATCTTGCCTCCTATTTATGATGATTATATTGATGAAAGTGGATTTGGAGAGGTCATAACTTTATTTAGTGATGAATCCACTATTTCAGAAGAGGTTCCAACTGATTATGAGGACAAAGTTGCTATCTATGATGATTATTGTGATGACATGTATGCTATAAAGAATAATGATAACCATGAAACTTGTCGTCTTGATTTTAATTTTCAATTGGACTATGCCTCACATGATAGTTATTGTTGAGTTTGCTCCCACTACTATTCATGAGAAGAAAATTGCTTATGTGGAGAGTAATAAAAATCTTATGCTTATGCATCATGAAAAGAGTGCTTTATGTGATAGTTATATTTTTGAATTCATGCATGATGCTACTGAAAATTATTATGAGGGAGGAATATATGCTTGTAGGAATTGCAACAATATCAAGTTTCCTCTCTATGTGCTTAAAGTGTTGAAATTATGCTTGCTTTGCCTTCCTATGCTAGTTGATTCTTGTTCCCATAAGTTGTTTTCTCACAAAATCCCTAGGCATAGGAAGTGGGTTAGACTTAAATGGCCTAGTCATATTCTTCATGATGCTTTCTTTATGTTTCAATTCTTATCTTTTATGTGAGCATCCTTGAAATCATCATGCCTAGCTAAAAGGCATTAAAGAAAAGCGCTTGTTGGGAGACATCCCAATATTTACCCTTACTGTTTTTGTGTGTTCACATGATTATGCTACTATATTAATCACGTTTTATAGCTTTTGTTTCAATAAAGTGCCAAGCAAAGCCTTTGGGATAGTGTGGATGATAGTTGACTTGATTCTGTGCAAAAACAGAAACTTTTGCGCTCAGTCCAGGAAATTTGAAAATTCACTAGAACGTGCTTTTGATCTAATTTTTTTACACAATATTGATATAAAAATTGTCTACGTTTTCCTAATTTTTCAGAATATTTGGAGTTACAGAAGTATGCAAAGTTTCCAGATTACTACAGACTGTTCTGTTTTTGACTAATTCTGTTTTCTATGTGTTGTTTGCTTATTTTGATGAATCCATGAGTAGTATCGGAGGTTATGAACCATGGAGAAGTTGGAATACAGTGGATATAGCACCAATATGAATTTATAATGAGTTCACAACAGTACCTAAGTGGTGATTTTATTTTCCTATACTAACGGAGCTTACGAGTTTTCTGTTGAGTTTTGTGTTGTGAAGTTTGCAAGTTTTGGGTAAAGATTAGATGGACTATGGAATAAGGAGTGGCAAGAGCCTAAGATTGGGGATGCCCAAGGTACCCCAAGGTAATATTCAAGTAAAACCAAGCAACTAAGCTTGGGGATGCCCCGGATGGCATCCCCTCTGTCGTCTTCGTTCATCGGTAACTTTACTTGAGGCTATATTTTTATTGACCACATGATATGAGTTTTGCTTCGAGCGTCATTTCCTTTTGTTTATATTTGCTTTTTGTTATTCAGAGACATGCTTTATATATTTTAGTTCAAAAAAAGGTCAAGTATAGCCTTTACCATGCTTATTCTACAAGTCTATACGTTGTTGTTTTGAAGTCAGAAAGTTTGCTGTTATGTTTTGAATATTGGTGAATAGTCAGAACATGATAAAATCTTGAAATTCTGATACAATGAGTAGCAACAAATTTTCTAAATTATGGCAATTTTTAAGAATTTTTGGAGTTAGGGAAGTATGATTCCTCTTGCATTCTTTACATAATGTCCTGTTTAGACAGATTGCTGTTATGTTTGATTGTTTGCATATGTTTGGCTGTTTAATGATTCTATTTGAGGATAGGAGTATTAAATATGCAGAGGCATTTAGTAGGCAATATCAAATAATAATTTTAGTGATTTGCTACTGTATAGAATGATAAGGTTATTGCGTTGATTTATACTAACTTATTTACTTATCTCACGAGTTCTTATTGAGTTTTGTGTGGATGAAGCTTTTAAGATTTAGGGAAACCGTGATATAAAAGGAATTAAGGAGACACACAAGCTCAAGCTTGTGGATGCCCAAGGCATCCCTAATTAATATTTCAAGAACTCTCAAGCATCTAAGCTTGGGGATGCCCCGGTTGGCATCCCACTTTTCTTCTTCAACAACTTTCGGTCAGTTTTGGTTGAGCCTAAGTTTTTGCTTCTTCACATGATATGTGCTATCCTTGCAATGTCATTTTATTTTGTTTTGCTTGCTGTTTGAATAATATTCCAAGATCTTAAATTCTTAAATGTTAGAGAGTCTTCACATAGTTGTACAATTATTCGACTGCTCATTGATCTTCACTTATATCTTTTGGAGTAGTTTGTCGTTTGCTCTAATGCTCACTTATATATTTTTAGAGCACGGCGGTGGTTTTATTTTATAGAAATTGATGAACTCTCATGCTTAACTTATATTATTTTGAGAGTCTCTAAACAGCATGGTAATTTTCTTAGGTTATAAATTTAGTCCTAATATGGGCATCCAAGAGGGATATAATTAAAACTTTCATATAAAGTGCATTGAATACTATGAGAAGTTTGATTCCTTATGATTGTTTTGACATATGAGGATGGTAATATTAGAGTCATGCTAGTGAGTAATTGCGGATTGGTATAAATACTTGTGTTATAGTTTGTGATTCCCTTAGCATGCACGTATGGTGAACCGTTATGATACGAAGTTGGAGCATGAGGTATTTTTTGATTGTCATCCTTTGTATGGAGGTCGGGATCATGCGATGGTTAACTCCTACCAACCCTTCCCGTAGGAGCATGCGCGTAGTGCTTGGTTTCGATAACTAATAGATTTTTGCAATTAGTATGTGAGTTCTTTATGACTAATGTTGAGTCCATGGATTATACGCACTCTCACCCTTCCACCATTGCTAGCCTCTCTTCTACCGCGCAACTTTCGCCGGTACCATACACCCACCATATACCTTCCTCAAAACATCCACGATACCTACCTATTATGGCATTTCCATAGCCATTCCGAGATATATTGCCATGCAACTTTCCATTGTTTCGTTTATTATGACACGCTTCATCATTGTCATATTGCTATGCATGATCATGTAGTTGACATTGTATTTGTGGTAAAGCCACCTTTCATAATTCTTCCATACATTTTGCTCTTGATTCATTGCACATCCCAGTACACCGCTGGAGGCATTCACATAGAGTCATGTTTTTGTTCTAAGTATCGAGTTGTAATTTTTTGAGTTGTAAGTAAATAGAAGTGTGATGATCATAATTATTAGAGCATTGTCCCATGTGATGAAATAAAAAAAGAGGCCAAATAAGCCAAATAAAAAAGAGGCCAAAGAAGCCAAAAATAAAAAAAAAGAGAAAAAAGAGAAAGAAAGAAAAAGAGAGAAAAAGAGAGAAGGGGCAATGTTACTATCCTTTTTCCACACTTGTGTTACAAAGTAGCACCATGATCTTCATGATAGAGAGTCTCCTATTTTGTCACTTTCATATACTAGTGGGAATTTTTTTATTATAAAACTTGGCTTGTATATTCCAACGATGGGCTTTCTCAAATCACCCTAGGTCTTCATGAGCAAGCAAGGTGGATGCACACCCACTTAGTTTTTCCTTTTGAGATTTCATAAACTTATAGCTCTAGTGCATGTGTTGCATGGCAATCCCTACTCACCCACATTGATATCTATTGATGGGTGTCTCCATAGCCCATTGATGCGCCTAGTTGATGTGAGACTATCTCCCTCTTTTTGTCTTCTCCACAACCACCATTCTATTCCACCTCTAGTGTTATATCCATGGCTCACGCTCATGTATTGCGTGAAAGTTGAGAAGGTTTGAGAATACTAAAATATGAAACAATTGCTTTGCTGAAATCAGGGTTGTGCATGATTTGAATATTTTGTGTGATGAAGATGGAGCATAGCCAGACTATATGATTTTCTAGGGTTACACTTTCTTTGGCCATGTTATTTTGAGAAGACATAATTGCCTTGTTAGTATGCTTGAAGTATTATTGTTTTTATGTCAATATAAACTTTTGTTTTGAATCTTATGGATCTGAATATTCTTTCCACAATAAAGAAAAAATTACATTGATAAATATGTTAGGTAGCATTCCACATCAAAAATTCTGTTTTTATCATTTACCTACTCGAGGACGAGCATGAATTAAGCTTGAGGATGCTTGATACGTCTCCAACATATCTATAATTTTTTATTGTTCCATGCTATTATATTGTCCAGCTTGGATGTTTTATATACATTTATATGCTATTTTATATGATTTTTGGGACTAACCTATTAACCTAGAGCCCGGTGTCAGTTTCTGTTTTTCCTTGTTTTGAGTTTTACAAAAAAAGGAATACCAAACGGAGTCCAAACGAGCTGAAAATTCACGGTGATTATTTTTGGACCAGAAGAAGCCCACGGAGCATCGGAGTTGGGCCAGAAGAGTCCCGAGCCAACCACAAGACAGGACGGCATGCCCTACCCCCCTAGGCGCACCCCCCTATCTAGTGGTTGACTCGTGGACACCTCTTATATATACCCAAACTTCTAGACTTAACCTAGATCGGGAGTTCCGCCGTCGCAAGCCTCTGTAGCCATCAAAAACCAATCGAGACCCTGTTCCGGCACCCTGTCGGAGGGGGGAATCATCACCGGTGGCCATCTTCATCATCCCGACGATCTCCATGATGAGGAGGGAGTAGTTCGCCCTCAGGGCTGAGGGTATGTACCAGTAACTATGTGTTCTATCTCTCTCTCTCCCTCTCCATCTCTCTCTCTCTCTCTCTCTCTCTCTCTCTCTCTCTCCCCCTCTCTCTCTCTCTTGTGTTTTTGATTTGGCACGATCTTGATGTACTACAAGCTTTGCTACTATAGTTGGATCTTATGATGTTTCTCCCCCTCTACCTTCTTGTAACGGATTTAGTTTTCCCTTTGAAGTTATGTTATCGGATTGAGTCTTTAAGGATTTGAGAACACTTGATGTATGTCTTGCATGTGCTTATCTGTGGTGGCAATGGGATATTCACGTGATCCACTTGATGTATGTTTTGGTGATCAATTGGCGGGTTATGTGACCTTGTGAACTTATGCATAGGGGTTGGCACACGTTTTCGTCTTGACTCTTCGGTAGAAACGGGGGGGCACTCTTTGAAGTTCTTTGTGTTGGTTTGTGAGTGAGTCCTGGATTAGGGGGTACTCGGACAGCCGGACTATGTACTTGTGTCGGACTGTTGGACTATGAAGATACAAGATTGAAGACTTCGTCCCATGTCCGGGTGGGACTCTCCTTTGCGTGGAAGGCAAGCTTGGCGATTCAGATATGTAGATTTCCTTCTCTGTAACCGAATCTGTGTAACCCTAGCCCCCTCCAGTGTCTATATAAACCAGAGGGTTTAGTCCGTAGGATGACAACAATCATAATCATAGGCTAGCTTGTAGGGTTTAGCCTCGATGATCTCGTGGTACATCAACTCTTGTAATACTCATATCATCAAGATCAATCAAGCAGGAAGTAGGGTATTACCTCCATCGAGAGGGCCCGAACCTGGGTAAAACATCGTGTCCCCCGCCTCCTGTTACCATTAGCCTTAGACGCATAGTTCGGGACCCCCTACCCGAGATCCGTGCCCATGACAGGTGCGCCGATATTCGGGATTCGAGCCCATGACGGGTGCGCCGAATAGTCACGATGAGCATGACTTAGATCTGCCATCAGATGATATTCGGGAGATCACACCTGCGGTTTCCCCGGCTCTTAATCCGGTGCAGATCGTGCCATCCGAGGACGGGTGGATAGACCCCGCCACGGAGGCCGCACACTCATCGGCGATAGAGCCGAACACAGACTTCGTCTCCAATGAGGCATGTGTCATCGGAACCCCGGACTCGTCTCCGGCCGTAGGCTCTGAACCGCATGCATCCGTGCCCATCGAGCCTGATTGGGCACCGATCATGGAGTTTACCTCCGCGTATATCTTTCAGCACTCACCCTTGGGCGACATGCTAAATTCACTAAAATCTCTCTCGCTGTCAAGAGACTCTTGGCTGAACTATGTCCGGCTTGAGTGGGAAGCGGACGATGAAGAAATTCGTTCCCACCCATGACCCACTTAATAGCCACGGTCGATGACTTAACCAACATGCTTAATTTCGACTCCGAATACATCGACGGTATGGATGACGATATAGGAGAAGAACAGGAACCACCGCCCATAGGGCGCTGGACAGCCACCTCGTGATACGACATATCTATGGTGGACACACCCAAAGGAAGCAATGGTGACAAGGCAATGGAGGATAACCCCCTTGAGAAGCAATCTAAGCACCGGCATCAATGGCGCCGCTCTAAGCCCCGCCATAGCAAAAATAGCGATACCGGCACAGGAGACAATAGCACTCCGGATAATGCCGAAGACAAAAACAATCCCTCCCAGCCAAGCTTCGAGCAAGCCGGACGGGAGGATGGGCAAGTTAGCCCTGATAAACAGGCAATGGATGGAGACTCGGAGGATGACAATTACATGCCTCTCTCCGAAGACGAGGTGAGCCTCGGCGACGAAGAGTTTATCATGCCTGAGGACCCCGTCGAGCAGGAGCGCTTCAAGCACCAGCTTATAGCCACTGCAAAAAGCCTGAAGAAAAAGCAGCAGCAGCTTCAAGCTGATCAAGATCTGCTAACTGATAGATGGACTGAGGTCCTGGCAGCCGAGGAATATGGACTCGAGCGCCCAACTAAAAGTTACCCAAAGCGCAGGTTGTTACCTCAATTCGAGGAGGAAGCAACAGAGCCTACACTACCAGCGCAGGATGCGGCTGACCGGCCACCTCGTGGCCGAGACAAAGCGGCGTATCAGCCCGAAGTCCAGCCCGCACCCCGTCACCAATCGAACAAAAACACTAAGGCCCGGGGCTACACGCAAGACCTGCGAGACGTGTTGGAAAACAAAGCAGGACAGTCAAGATCAATCTACGGATCACGGGGGCACACCCCATACGCGTGACGATCACCACGCCGGATACACTAAATACAAATCCGGCCGGGCCAAATACAGCTGACCAGACTCATTTGAACTGCCGTGATGTAGCCCGGCATAGAGGCGCCGCACACCCCCTATGCTTCACTGACGAAGTAATGGATCATGAGTTCCCAGAAGGGTTTAAACCCGTGAACATCGAATCATATGACGGTACAACAGACCCCGCGGTATGGATGAAGATTTCCTTCTCCACATTCACATGGCCCGCGGCGATGATCTACATGCCATCAAGTACCTTCCACTAAAACTCAAGGGACTAGCTCGGCATTGGCTGAATAGTTTGCCGGCAAACTCCATTGGAAGTTGGGAGAACCTGGAAGACGCATTCTTGGATAACTTCTAGGGCACTTATGTGCGACCACCGGATGCTGATGACTTAAGTCACATAACCCAACAGCCCGGAGAGTCAGCCAGGAAATTCTATACTCGGTTCCTAACTAAAAAGAACCAAATTGTCGACTGTCCAGATGCCAAAGCCCTAGCGGCCTTTAAGCATAACATCCGTGACGAGTGGCTTGCCCGACACCTCGGCCAAGAGAAGCCTAAGTCCATTGCAGCCCTCACAACACTCATGACCCGCTTTTGTGCGGGCGAGGACAGCTGACTGGCTCGCAGCAACAGCACATCAAGAAACCCTGGCACCACAGATGCCAGAGACAGCAACGGCAAGCCCCGACACAACAGACACAAGCGTCGCAACAATGGCGATAACGCCGAAGACACGGCCGTCAATGCCGGATTCAGTGGCTCTAAGTCCGGTCAATGGAAGAACCTATTTAAAAGAAATAATCCGGGCCCGTCCAGTCTGGACCGCATACACGATCGCTCATGTCAAATCCATGGCACCCCCGATAAACCAGCCAACCACACCAACAAAGAATGCTGGGTGTTCAAACAGGCCGGCAAGTTGAATGCTGAAAACAAGGAAAAGGGGTTGTATAGCGATGACGACAAGGAGCCCCGGCCGCCGAACACAGGAGGATAGAAGAAATTTCCTCCCCAAGTGAAAATGGTAAATATGATATACGCCACCCATATTCCCAAGTGGGAGCGAAAATGTGCATTAAGGGACGTCTACGCGATGGAGCCAGTTGCCCCAAAATTCAACCTATGGTCCTCTTATCTGATCACCTTTGATTGCAGGGATCATCCGACCAGCATCAGTCATGGCGGTTCGGCCGCACTGGTCCTTGACCCTATCATTGACGGATTCCACCTCACACGAGTCCTTATGGACGGTGGCAGTAGCTTGAACCTGCTCTATCAGGATACAGTGCGCAAAATAGGCATCGATCCTTCAAGGATCAAACCGACCAAAACTACCTTTAAAGGTGTCATACCAGGTGTAGAGGCCTATTGCACAGGCTCAATCACACTGGAAGTGGTCTTCGGATCCCCGGATAACTTCCGAAGCGAGGAGGTAATCTTCGATATCGTCCCCTTCCGTAGTGGTTAACATGCACTACTAGGACGAACCGCATTCGCTCGATTCAATGCGGTGCCACACTACGCCTATCTCAAGCTCAAAATGCCCGGACCTCGCGGGGTTATAACAGTCAATGGAAACACAGAGCGCTCCCTCCATACAGAGGAGCACACTGCAGCTGTCACGCCCAAGATGCGACCCTATCCTAAAGGAACTCGAAGGTCCCACCAAGGATAGAAGCACATCTTGAAGACGCTTTTGCAAGGTGGATATCATTACATCAACATTACATAATAGTAGGAATACATCCAATACATACAATGTCACATGAATACAACAATACAACATACAAGAACAACATCCGACTACGGATGAATCATAAGCAGAAACTCAAACAATATCCACCCTGCTAGCCCAGGCTGCCGACATGGAACCTATCCCCTGATCGAAGAAGAAGCAGAAGAAGAACTCCAAAACAAGCAAACATCGCTCTCGCGTCATGATCACCGCATAACCTGTACCTGCAACTGTTGTTGTAGTAATCTGTGAGCCACGAGGACTCAGCAATCCCATTACCATGGGTATCAAGACTAGCAAAGCTTAATGGGTAAGGAAGGGGTAAGGTGGTGAGGTTGCAGCAGCGACTAAGCATATATGGTGGCTAACATACGCAAATGAGAGCGAGAAGAGAAACAAGCGGAACGGTCGTGAAGCTAGCAATGATCAAGAGGTGATCCTGAACTCCTACTTACGTCAAACATAACACAGAAACCGTGTTCACGTCCTCGACTCCGCCGAGAAGAGACCATCACGGCTACACACACGGTTGATGCGTTTTAATTCGGATCTGGTGTCAAGTTATCTACAACCGAACATTAATAAATTCCCATCTGCCACATAACCGCGGGCACGGCTCTCGAAAGTTTAAACCCTGCAGGGGTGTCCCAACTTAGCCCATGACAAGCTCTCGCGATCAACGAAGGAATAGACCTTCTCCCAGGAAGACCCGATCAGTCTCGGAATCCTGGTTTACAAGACATTTCGACAATGGTAAAACAAGACCAGCAAAGCCGCCCGATGCGCCGACAATCCCGATAGGAACTACACATATCTCGTTCTCAAGGCAACACCGGATGAGACATCCTACGAGTAAAACCAGACCTCGAGTTTCCCCGAGGGGGCCCCGCAGTCTACTCGGTTCGAACCAGCACTTAGACAAGCACTGGCCCGAGGGGGGGGGGGGCTAAAATAAAGATGACCCTCGAGAGAGCGACTCCCAAGGGAAAAAGTAGGTGGTGGTGAGACAAATGGTAAAACCAAGGTTGGGCCTTGCTGGACAAGTTTTATTCAAAGCGAACTGTCAGGGGGGGTCCCATAAATCACCCGACCGCGTTAGGAACGCAAAATCCGGGAACATAACACCGGTATGACGGAAACTAGGGCGGCAAGAGTGGAACAAAACACCAGGCATAAGGCCGAGCCTTCCACCCTTTACCAAGTATATAGATGCATTAATAATATAAGAGATATTGTGATATCCCAACCAAAATCCTGTCCACCATGGAGAAATCTTCAACTTCACCTGCAACTAGCAACACTATAAGAGGGGCTGAGCAAAAGCGGTAACATAGCCAATCAATGGTTTGCTAGGAATGGTGTCAAAGGTTAGTGGTTCATGGCAATTTGGGAGGCTTGAAGAGCAAATGATAGGTAACGCAGCATAGCGATAGAACGAAGCAACTAGCATAGCAATGATAGTAGTGAGATCCAGGGTAGCGGTCATCTTGCCTGAAATCCCGCTAGGAAGAAGAATGAGTTCATGAAGAAGATGAAGCCACGAAGACGAACCAAGCGTAGACGAACGCATCCTCACGATCACAACAAAACGGGAACTAACAAGAAGAAGCACACAACATGGTAAACACACCACACATGGACAAGACATGATGCACAACAAGCATGATGCATGATAAAGCTACAAGAATCTACTCATGGCAAGAGATGATGCAAACAAGAACAACACATCAAGGCAAGTTTAAATGAGGCCGGAAACAACATATAACAATTCCGGTAAGTCCTCATATGCATATTTCGAAATTGGTCCAGATCTGAACAAACCTTAATTTCAAGTTGTTAAACAGCAAGTTAAGATGCACCAAGATGATCTACACGAAATTCTAGTCAAGTTACATATAAAGTTCATTAGATTCGGAGCTTCGGCCTAGAAGATATGAGCAAAACAAGTTAAACATGGCATTGATGCAAAATGCATACAAACATCAAGCAAACACACCAAAACAAGGATGAAACATGGTAATATGAAGCTACATGCAAAAACAAGCAAGTTTCATATAGATCACACTCAAAACGGAGCAACGGTTCAACACACACACACTATACAAGTTATAGCAACAATCTGTCCAAAACAGCAACTAGGCATATTGCAAGCATCAAAACAACATGCTACAGCACCCCAACATAAGAACAAACGGCACGACCATGATGTACAGGTAAAGGACAACAAAACATGAACATTGAGCTATCTCCAGAAATCAATAGAACATGCTCCAAAACACATGGTAAGAGGGCAAATAATAACAGTTTCAGACTTATCAGGAAATAACATCAGGTTGCACTGTTTAGAGCTACAAAACAACATGTTACAGGAACATATCATGGCAAACAAAGGCATGGCATGAATCTACAAAATGCATAGATCAAAAGTCCCTTACTAACCATAAGCCAAAAGGGCACAGAAAATATGATGGCACCCATGTAAACATGGCAAGTTATATTACAGATTCAAACATGGCAGGAACAATAATAAGTAGGCATGTTGGTGAGCTTGAACCACTCACTACAGAGCAATACATGGCATGGCAAGGCAACCAACAGTAAGAAGGCATATTTATGAAGCTATACAAGGCAAGAGCAAGGTCATAGGGTTCATGGATCACTAGGAAAACACATGGAAACATAGAACTTAATGTTAACAGGCTGATAGCAACATTATCTAGCAACTTTGGAGCAAGATAACAACATGTTCCAGCAGGCTATAATTGCAACCAAGGGCATGAATGGATAGAGCAAGACATGTAGATCAAAACATGTTTATAGAACATCTCCAGATTATGCATAGAATGATTAGTAGAAGCATGTTTACATAGCAACAAAATATAACAGAATCTGCCTAGCAAAACAGCAACAAGTACACTACTTAACAAGCTCGATTCACTCACCACAAGTAATTGCATGACAAGATAAGCATAGCATCATCAAGAAGACATGTTTGTGAAACAAACCAAGTCAAGAACAAGTCCATAGCATGCAAGGATCAACTATAGCAAGCTTGGCCATATTGAATAACATGTAAACAATCTGCCAGGAAACATTTTGAAGCAAAAGTAGAGCACCAAAATGACATGCTAGACTACTCCATAATTGCAAACAAGGGCATGAATGGATAGACAATAACCATGTGTTCAAAACACCCTTACTGAAGTATCTCTAAATATGCATGTATCTCTCTGTAGCATCAAGTTTACATGGCATCAAAATAACAGCAGAACAGGGACTAAAATCAGCAATATCACGAAGCCTAGTTTGCATGCTTGTGCTAGTCACCACATTGATCACAAAAATACATGGCATACGCCCCTGGAAAGATGGCATGGCATAGATCAAAACACATGAAGACATCAACCTCATAGGATGCACACATCAATCATGGCAAAAATGACAAATGAGCAAGTTATAACAGTTTCAGCAGATTAACATCAACATGCACTCTTCGAACAGCATTTCGGGCATCAAGATGAGCTTAAATGGAAAAGATGCAATGGAATGAAATGAAGTACTCGTTGAGACGAACAATTTGGCATATTACACGCACGAAACGGAGCTACGGATGCAGAGATACAGCAGGTCAAACATGGCATGATTATGCAATAATTTTAGGACTTAGGAAATTCGAGGGGGGGGGGGATCAACCTCCAGATCCAGAGTAGTGGGACGACGCGGATCCCGAGGCGGCGGCGGCTCCGGCGAGGTTGTCGCCGGTGGGGGCGGCGGATCCGGCCGGGCTCGGGCTCCCGCGGCCGGATCTGGCGATGGCGGCCGCGGAGCACCTGCGGGGGCGGCACTAGGGCGAGGACGACGCGCGGGCGGCGCGGCAGAGAAGATGGCCGGCGGGCGGCCCGCGCGGCGAGGCGGTGGCCGGCCGGCGGCGCATGGCGGCGGGGCGCGGGCCCGACGGCGGAGGGCGCAGCGCCGGCAGGAGGCGAGGCAGGGCGGTCGGGCCGGGACGACAAAGCGGATGTGTCCGGCGCGCGGAGGAAGAAGGGGGCTAGGGTTTTTGCCCGAAAATGGAGGGGGAGGGGACGTTTATATAGGTAGAGGGAGCTAGGAGAGTCCAAATGAGGAGCGGTTTTCGGCCACGCGATCGTGATCGAACGACCGAGAGCATGGAGGGGAGTTAGATGGGTTTTGGGCCACTTTGGAGGGGGTGTTGGGCTGCAACAAAAGAGAGCTTTACGGTTCTCCGGTTAACCGTTGGAGTACCAAACGACCTCCAAATGGCACGAAACTTGACAGGCGGTCTACCGGTGCTATACCAAGGCCGCTTGGCAAACCTCGGGCCATTCCGAGAATGTTTAATACCCGCTCACAACGAGAGACAAAAGGGGGACGCCGGGGAACATAGGAGTGCCGGATTACAAAACGGACAACGGGGAAAAAGCTCGGATGCATGAGACGAACACGTATGCAAAATGAAATGCACAAGATGACATGATATGAAATGCAGATGATGACATGGCAAAGTGCAACACGCAAGCAAATGACATGGCACCGAAGGCGAATAACTGGCAGACAGCTGGCGCATCGAATCCGGGGCGTTACAACACTCCTCCACTAACAAGAGATCTCGTCCCGAGATCTTAGGACCGAGACGGAAGGGAAAAGATGAGGTGAAACAAGAACTCAAGAGAGGAAGCAAAGAATCGAGAACACTCGAGAAGAAGAGAGGAACAACGAGAATGACGAGAATCGAAAACTCACGGAATCAGATAGACTATGAAATCACTCATTCTAACCGGAGTGGTTAGAATGAGAAAAGAAACGAATAAGACTGAAACGATTTAGACAGCACTCCGGCTGAACAAGGAAAGAATAGAACACGAACTTGAGAGGATGGAATGATACTTGATGAACTCTTGAAGAATGAATTAAATCATGAAGAACTCCAGTGACAAAAGGATGATGAGATAGAATAATGGATGAAAGAATAAGATGAACCTCACGATGATTAAGATGGAGGTTCCCACGAGATGGCTGAGGAAATTTGAACTCCGGAAAAGAAAAGGTGAAAACACTTGGAACTAGAATTTATTCAACAAGAACAAACTCCGAAGGAAGGTATTAATCACTTGGATGAAATAAGAATAAGATTTATCGTATGCTTATCCTTCATCAAATTAAATTGATGACAAGCAATGGATTTTGCATACTACTTATTCTTCTTGAAAAGGATTGAGAATTGACATATCACAAACTTGAGAAGGTCTTCATGAACCACCGGTAGGATTGAAAAGAACGAATGGATTAAATGATGATCAAGGAAAAAGAATCTAGAACGAACCACCGTAAGAATTCAAAAATTACTGATGAAAGAGTATGAATCACCAGGAAGAATTAGAAGAACAAATATGATAGAGGGGATTTAGATGCAAGAGAACAAAGAGATCGCGAACTGATTAAGGAACACTTGAACGAAGCATCGGGATAATTGGATAACGGTAGCTGAAATGTGAGGATGAAGAATTCTTATGGAATGATGGCCTCCGGTGAAAAGAAATAGAAATCAACTCCTGAAATACTCCGGATGAATGAAAAGAATTTGCACGACTGGAAAACAATTTGATAGGATAACATCGAGCTAGCACCGCGAATCTCCGGGAGAACGGGCAAGATTTAACAAAAAAAAACTCTTCTTCGGTCTTCAAATGGCGACGGAAAACAACATCAAAATTACTGAGATACTCTGGGAGAATGAAAAAAAAGCGAAGAGGTTAAGCCAACAATGACTAGAATTGGAAGCGATCTTGGAAAAGGCATGTGACTGATGGAATCCATTCTTACGTCACACTTTGAAAAGAATTGAGAATAACTCCGGGGGAATTAGAAGAGTCAAATAAGATCCTGGGAAAATACCTGTGGGTTAGGGCCCACTGAAGAAAAAAAACACTGTTGAAAGGATTGTTGAACAGATAGATGATGCACCGGAACAATTGAAATATTTGAATGAGGTGACAACCTCGAATTAATTCGAACACAGACGAATCTCCTGAGATGTCTTGAACTCCGGAAGGATTGAATGGTGAGAGGCGAACGAGCAGGGAAAACACTTGAGCCGACGGAAAAGAATATAATCAACCCAAAAAACTTGAATTGAGTCCACCAGAGAGATAAAGAGATGACGAATGCCCACCGAGACGAGAATTCACCAATTGAAATAATAGAGGGGAAGACTCCACACGAATGAAAGTGATGCTCGAAAAAGACTCAGGCTCCGGGAAGAAGAGGGTGGGAGGGCGGGAAAAACAAAGGCAACATGGAAGGGGAAACCAACGAATATCTTGAAGAGAAAAACACCGGTTAAAATCATTGAGGAAAGAAAGCAAAGACTTCACATGAGTAGGATGGATACCCGAATACGGACTCTAGATTCGAGAAGAAGAAGGGAGGGCGGGTGGGAAAAACAAGGACAACTTCAGAAAGGGAAACAACATCGATCGAAAAGAGCTGAGGATTGATCTCCCAAAGAGAGAGAGGTTCTAATCAGCTTGACGAGGATTACGCCGGACAAAAGAGGATGGACAACGAACGAAAACTAACCGCGTGATCCTAAAGAAAAATTTGAAGGGGAAGAGGAGTAGTTCAAAACACCTACGTCAAGATTCCTCACCAGAGCGACGAAGGGGCAGAGGAGTAAAAGAATTCTTACTCTCCGATATAACTAGACTCCGAAAACAGTTTTCTTCTAGACTCAACAACGGCCAAACTACACGATCAATCAAGGGGGCTCCTAGGGTCGGTCGGGGCTCTGATACCAACTTGTCACGCCCAAGATGCGACCCTATCCTAAAGGAACTCGAAGGTCCCACCAAGGATAGAAGCACATCTTGAAGACGCTTTTGCAAGGTGGATATCATTACATCAACATTACATAATAGTGGGAATACATCCAATACATACAATGTCACATGAATACAATAATACAATATACAAGAACAACATCCGACTATGGATGAATCATAAGCAGAAACTCAAACAATATCCACCCTGCTAGCCCAGGCTGCCGACCTGGAACCTATCCGCTGATCGAAGAAGAAGCAGAAGAAGAACTCCAAAACAAGCAAACATCGCTCTCGCGTCATGATCACCGCATAACCTATACCTGCAACTGTTGTTGTAGTAATCTGTGAGCCACGAGGACTCAGCAATCCCATTACCATGGGTATCAAGACTAGCAAAGCTTAATGGGTAAGGAAGGGGTAAGGTGGTGAGGTTGCAGCAGCGACTAAGCATATATGGTGGCTAACATACGCAAATGAGAGCGAGAAGAGAAACAAGTGGAACGGTCGTGAAGCTAGCAATGATCAAGAGGTGATCCTGAACTCCTACTTACGTCAAACATAACACAGAAACCGTGTTCACTTTCCGGACTCCGCCGAGAAGAGATCATCACGGCTACACACACGGTTGATGCATTTTAATTCGGATCTGGTGTCAAGTTATCTACAACCGGACATTAACAAATTCCCATCTGCCACATAACCGTGGGCACGACTCTCGAAAGTTTAAACCCTGCAGGGGTGTCCCAACTTAGCCCATGACAAGCTCTCGCGATCAACGAAGGAATAGACCTTCTCCCAGGAAGACCCGATCAGTCTCGGAATCCCAGTTTACAAGACATTTTGACAATGGTAAAACAAGACCAACAACGCCGCCCGATGCGCCGACAATCCCGATAGGAGCTGCACATATCTCGTTCTCAGGGCAACACCGGATGAGACATCCTACGAGTAAAACCAGACCTCGAGTTTCCCCGAGGGGGCCCCGCAGTCTACTCGGTTCGAACCAGCACTTAGACAAGCACTGGCCCGGGGGGCTAAAATAAAGATGACCCTCGAGAGAGCGACTCCCAAGGGAAAAAGTAGGTGGTGGTGAGACAAATGGTAAAACCAAGGTTGGGCCTTGCTGGACAAGTTTTATTCAAAGCGAATTGTCAGGGGGGTCCCATAAATCACCCGACCGTGTTAGGAACGCAAAATCTGGGAACATAACACCGGTATGACGGAAACTAGGGCGGCAAGAGTGGAACAAAACACCAGGCATAAGGCCGAGCCTTCCACCCTTTACCAAGTATATAGATGCATTAATAATATAAGAGATATTGTGATATCCCAACCAAAATCCTGTCCACCATGGAGAAATCTTCAACTTCACCTGCAACTAGCAATGCTATAAGAGGGGCTGAGCAAAAACGGTAACATAGCCAATCAATGATTTGCTAGGAATGGTGTCAAAGGTTAGAGGTTCATGGCAATTTGGGAGGCTTGAAGAGCAAATGATAGGTAACGCAACATAGCGATAGAACGAAGCAACTAGCATAGCAATGATAGTAGTGAGATCCAGGGTAGCGGTCATCTTGCCTGAAATCCCGCTAGGAAGAAGAATGAGTCCATGAAGAAGATGAAGCCACGAAGACGAACCAAGCGTAGACGAACGCATCCTCACGATCGCAACAAAATGGGAACTAACAAGAAGAAGCACACAACATGGTAAACACACCACACATGGACAAGACATGATGCACAACAAGCATGATGCATGACAAAGCTACAAGAAGCTACTCATGGCAAGAGATGATGCAAACAAGAACAACACATCAAGGCAAGTTTAAATGAGGTCGGAAACAACATATAACAATTCCGGTAAGTCCTCATATGAATATTTCGAAATTGGTCCAGATCTGAACAAACCTTAAGTTCAAGTTGTTAAACAGCAAGTTAAGATGCACCAAGATGATCTACACGAAATTCTAGTCAAGTTACATATAAAGTTCATTAGATTCGGAGCTACGGCCTAGAAGATATGAGCAAAACAAGTTAAACATGGCTTTGATGCAAAATTCATACAAACATCAAGCAAACACACCAAAACAAGGATGCAACATGGTAATATGAAGCTACATGCAAAAACAAGCAAGTTTCATATAGATCACACTCAAAACGGAGCAACGGTTCAACACACACACACTATACAAGTTATAGCAACAATCTGTCCAAAACAGCAACTAGGCATATTGCAAGCATCAAAACAACATGCTACAGCACCCCAACATAAGAACAAAAGGCATGATCATGATGTACAGGTAAAGAACAACAAAACATGAACACTGAGCTATCCCCAGAAATCACTAGAACATGCTCCAAAACACATGGTAAGAGGGCAAATAATAACAGTTTCAGAATTATCAGGAAATAACATCAGGTTGCACTGTTTAGAGCTATCAAAAAACATGTTACAGAAACATATCATGGCAAACAAAGGCATGGCATGAATCTACTAAATGCATAGATCAAAAGTCCCTTACTGACCATAAGCCAAAAGGGCACAGAAAATATGATGGCACCCATGTAAACATGGCAAGTTATATTACAGATTCAAACATGGCAGGAACAACAATAAGTAGGCATGTTGGTGAGCTTGAACCACTCACTACAGAGCAATACATGGCATGGCAAGGCAACCAACAGTAAGAAGGCATGTTGGTGAGCTTGAACCACTCACTACAGAGCAATACATGGCATGGAAAGGCAACCAACAGTAAGAAGGCATGTTTATGAAGCTATACAAGGCAAGAGCAAGGTCATAGGGTTCATGGATCACTAGGAAAACACATGGAAACATAGAACTTAATGTTAACAGGCTGATAGCAACATTATCAAGCAACTTTGGAGCAAGACAACAACATGTTCCAGCAGTCTATAATTGCAACCAAGGGCACGAATGGATAGAGCAAGACATGTAGATCAAAACATGTTTATAGAACATCTCCAGATTATGCATAGAATTATTAGTAGAAGCATGTTTACATAGCAACAAAATATAACAGAATCTGCCTAGCAAAACAGCAACAGCAAGTATACTACTTAACAAGCTCGATTCACTCACCACAAGTAATTGCATGACAAGATAAGCATAGCATCATCAAGAAGACATGTTTGTGAAACAAACCAAGTCAAGAACAAGTCCATAGCATGCAAGGATCAACTATAGCAAGCTTGGCCATATTGAATAACATGTAAACAATCTGCCAGGAAACATTTTGAAGCAAAAGTAGAGCACCAAAATGACATGCTAGACTACTCCATAATTGCAAACAAGGGCATGAATGGATAGACAATAACCATGTGTTCAAAACACCCTTACTGAAGTATCTCTAAATATGCATGTATCTCTCTGTAGCATCAAGTTTACATGGCATCAAAATAACAGCAGAACAGGGACTAAAATCAGCAATATCACGAAGCCTAGTTTGCATGCTTGTGCTAGTCACCACATTGATCACAAAAATACATGGCATACGCCCCTGGAAAGATGGCATGGCATAGATCAAAACACATGAAGACATCAACCTCATAGGATGCACACATCAATCAAGGCAAAAATGACAAATGAGCAAGTTATAACAGTTTCAGCAGATTAATATCAACATGCACTCTTCGAACAGCATTTCGGGCATCAAGATGAGCTCAAATGGAAAAGATGCAATGGAATGAAATGAAGTACTCGTTGAGGCGAACAATTTGGAATATTACACGCACGAAACGGAGCTACGGATGCAGAGATACAGCAGGTCAAACATGGCATGATTATGCAATAATTTTAGGACTTAGGAAATTCGAGGGGGGGAATCAACCTCCAGATCCAGAGTAGTGGGACGACGCGGATCCCGAGGCGGCGGCGGCTCCGGCGAGGTTGTCGCCGGCGGGGGCGGCGGATCCGGCCGGGCTCGGGCTCCCGTGGCCGGATCTGGCGATGGCGGCGGCGGAGCACCTGCGGGGGCGGCGCTAGGGCGAGGACGACGCGCGGGCGGCGCGGCAGAGAAGATGGCCGGCGGGCGGCGCGCGCGGCGAGGCGGCGGCGGGCCAGCGGCGCATGGCGGCGGGGCGTGGGCCCGACGGCGGAGGGCGCAGCGCCGGCAGGAGGCGAGGCAGGGCGGTCGGGCCGGGACGGCAAAGCGGACGTGTCCGGCGCCGGGTGGACGTGTCCGGCGCGTGGAGGAAGAAGGGGTCTAGGGTTTTTGCCCGAAAATGGAGGGGGAGGGGACGTTTATACAGGTAGAGGGAGCTAGGAGAGTCCAAATGAGGAGCAGTTTTCGGCCACGCGATCGTGATCGAACGACCGAGAGCATGGAGGGGAGTTAGATGGGTTTTGGGCCACTTTGGAGGGGGTGTTGGGCTGCAACAAAAGAGAGCTTTACGGTTCTCTGGTTAACCGTTGGAGTACCAAACGACCTCCAAATGGCACGAAACTTGACAGGCGGTCTACCGGTGCTATACCAAGGCCGCTTGGCAAACCTCGGGCCATTCCGAGAATGTTTAATACCCGCTCACAATGAGAGACAAAAGGGGGACGCCGGGGAATATAGGAGTGCCGGATTACAAAACGGACAACAGGGAAAAAGCTCGGATGCATGAGACGAACACGTATGCAAAATGAAATGCACAAGATGACATGATATGAAATGCAGATGATGACATGGCAAAGTGCAACACGCAAGCAAATGACATGGCAACGAAGGCGAATAACTGGCAGACAGCTGGCGCATCGAATCCGGGGCGTTACAGCAGCCCTCGCAGCAGAAGTACAGAGAAGCCTTCTTAGGCAGATCTCCAGTTCGGCAATAAAGCCCCCGGACACCGCCAAGCGAGTCCAAAGTACTCTGCAGCAGGATCATCCGGAGCTCGCCTAGCAATTGGGCCTCCGTCCTAGTCCCAGTCAAGCGGTGAAATTTTTACCGTGCGTTCATAATTACGCACTTAAAATACCATGGGCATTGGTGGAGGCACAGCTAGAATGCGGTCCACAACGCGGCTCAGCCGCCCCAGGACCCGCAGACCTTCTCCCCTTTTTTCTTTCTTTCAGGCCCCTATTTTCTGGAAGTTCTTTCCGATAGCCTGATTATCAGACCCATCACGGGACGAAAACACCAAGGAGGCAAGGAGCTTTGACGTACAAAGGAATCCCCAGGTGGTCTCTCATAACGATCGCTATACCTGTTTTACATACCCACACGCAGCTCGCCTTTGGTTAGGACATGTCAAATAGTCCTATTTTGCTTATCGCACTACTTGTATACATATGCCTTGACGTATTATTCAAATAACAATGGAAAATATTGTACATCATCAGCTTATTATTACATTTCTTTATTTTTTTCCTCGATTGTTTGTTTATTACAAATATCTCCCGTACATTCTGGAACGTTCTGTCCGCCAGGGGCTTCAGTGTACCCCATAACACGGCAAGAAAAGTCTGAACACTTTCGACAGTGCGGCACCCCAAACTTATAGCATTATATGCATAAACCACGAATCATGTCTTGGGTCAATAGTTGGGTTTGCCCGGCTCCCATGTTTTGCTGCCTTACGTTCCGCTACATCGACTAAGGTGGCACAGGGAGAACTACTGCGATTGTGTCCCAATTCTTCCGGATGAGCACCTCATCAGAGAAAGCCGAAAACTGACTGCCATGATGCGGCGAGAGCTGTTCGCTGTTCGAGAGGTCTCAAATCCTCAAAGATTTTTTCTGCTTTGGGCGAGGAATCGGCCTTGTCCGATTTAGGCGTGTATAGCGCCCCAAGTTCGGCCTTCCGAATACCAGGGGCTACGCCAAAATTTTAAATTGTAGACTTCTATGTCTAAGTGAGAGTGATAAAGCTGTATAGTCCGATTGCCTTGTTCGTTGCGCTAAACACCTCCTTAAAGGACCTAACAATTGGATAAAGAGTGTTTAGGTTTATCCCGAACACCCCGATACTAGTTACATGGGGGCAGAAGCCGACGACTGGCCAACCCTCAGATTTTATAAACGGCCGCACAGAAGGTAAATTTTTAAATCAACAAGCGTTATATAGCACAAATGAACTTGTTTTCATACTACAGGATCAAATGAGTACATTCATTCAAATATTACATCCTTAGCACATTCCTCCGCCACAAGGCGGGCGCCCTTCAGGACACTGTCATAATACTTTTCAGGGTGGAGGTGCTCCTTGCCCTTCGGTGGCCCCTCCGTCACCAGCTTCTCGGCATCCATCTTCGCCCAGTGCACTTTTGCGCGGGCGAAGGCCCTGCGCGCACCCTCAATGCAGACTGACCGCTTTATGACTTCAAGCCGCGGGCAGGCATTTACAAGCCGCTTCACGAGGCCGAAGTAACTGTTGGGCAAGGGCTCGGTAGGCCACAGCCGGACTATAAGGTCCTTCATGGCCAGTTCGGCCGCCTTGTGCAATTCGACCAGTTGCTTCAGCTGGTCGCTCAAGGGCATCGGATGTTCGGTCCCAATATATTGAGACCAGAACAACTTCTCCGTAGAGCTCCCTTCTTCGGCCCGATAGAATTCCGCGACATCCAATATGCTGCGCGGCAGATCTGCGAATGCTCCTGGAGAGCTCCGAATTCGGGTAAGTAAAAGGAAAGTCTCCTTCACATGCTTGCTTTGCATAATGAATGCCTTAGCCGTCGCTATATTCTTGGCTGCCTGAATCTCCTGGAGGGCCCTTTGGGCTTCGACTTTGGCATCTCGCGCGCTCTAGAGGGTCTCACCAAGCTCGGACTCTCGCGTCTTAGAATCACGCTCCAAGGACCTGTATTTTTTGATGAAATCCTGGAGCTCTTGCTGGACCTCGTCGACCCGGGCCTCTTGCTTCTCGCGCTCGGTGCGCTCCTTGGCCGCTTTGTCTTTGGCCTCGGACAACGCCTTCTTAAGGGTCGCCACTTTGGTCGTGGACCCTATTAAAGTTCATGACGCTTCTGTGAGCTAAAACAATTTTTTCTTTGTCAATATACGAACGGGGTATCACGTACCTTTGTTCTCCTCGAGCTGCCTCTTCACGAGGCCGAGCTCTCCTTCGGTCCGCTCCCGGTCCTGCTTCAGTCCGGAGACCTCCACAGTACGAGCGGCAGCGGCCAGCAGTGACGCCTGCTTATTCACATGGACATTTTCTATTAGACTCCTACGGATGTTATTCGATCCTCTGTTCAGCCTTTCTTTCCGAACGCCAAACAAAGCATCAGGGGCTACTGTCTATACTGTGATATTTTCTTATAATTTTATTACTTACCTCAAAGCTTGTTAGAAGGCTGGCGCAGGCTTCGGTCAACCCGCTTTTGGCAGACCAGACCTTCTCGATCACCGCACTCATGATGGTGCATGCTCTTCGTTAATAGAAGCGCCGCGAAGCGCTTCCAGCAAGTTGTCCGATGCCTCTGGATGGACAGAGGTCATCGGCACAGGCGGCTTGCCCCCCTTAGGTAGAGGCTGCCTGCCTGAATCTGGAACCACTGGGGGTTCTGGAGCAGTATCCGGCTGGGGGCCAAACTTGCTGCGGCCCCCATCATCAGAATCCATGGGGGTATTCCTCCCATGTGCCCGGTGTCGGTGTCAAAACCGGCGGATCTCGGGTAGGGGGTCCCGAACTGTGCGTCTAGGCGGATGGTAACAGGAGACAAGGGACACGATGTTTTTACCCAGGTTCGGGCCCTCTTGATGGAGGTAAAACCCTACTCCTGCTTGATTAATATTGATGATATGGGTAGTACAAGAGTAGATCTACCACGAGACCGGAGAGGCTAAACCCTAGAAGCTAGCCTATGGTATGATTGATGTTTGTCCTACGGACTAAAACCCTCCGGTTTATATAGGCACGGAAGAGGGTTAGGGTTACACAGAGTCGGTTACAATGGAAGGAGATCTACATATCCGTATCGCCAAGCTTGCCTTCCACGCCAAGGAAAGTCCCATCCGGACACGGGACGAAGTCTTCAATCTTGTATCTTCATAGTCCAGGAGTTCGGCCAAAGGTGATAGTTCGGCTATCTGGACACCCCCTAATCCAGGACTCCCTCAGTAGCCCCTGAACCAGGCTTCAAGACGATGAGTCCGGCGCGCATGTTGTCTTCGGCATTGCAAGGCGGGTTCCTCCTCCGAATACTTCATAGAAGATTTTGAACACAAGGATAGTGTCTGGCTCTGCAAAATAAGTTCCACATACCACCGTAGAGAGAATAATATTTACACAAATTGAATCTGCTAACGTATTCCGTGGCGTGACATCACACCACGGTCAAGCCTTTATTCGAATCATTTTTACTGTCCCACCTCAGCACGTTTAGCGAGGCGGTTTCCTTGGCACGTCTTGTCAAAGAAGATATCGTGTCCCTTTATTCCGGGATTCTCATTAATACGGGTGTGGGTAAACCAGTTGTGCCCGTTGGCACGTCTCCTCTATCGAAGGCGAGTCCCGAACGGTCACGGGGAAGGCTCTTGGTATTCAACCTCTTTATAAAGAGACCAAGGCTCCACTCCTTTCTTTAATCTCAATCAAATCCGCCCCTCACCTCGAGTTCCAACACCCAAAGCTCCAGATTCAGGCGCTTCGGACCTTCGATGATGTCCGGCTCCGACCTGCAAGGCCGGTGGATGCCTTCCTCCATTACGGAAGAAGACGTGCTAAAGCTAAGAGATGCCAGGTATCTAACCAGTGAAATTTCGCATAGGTTGCCTACCCAAGGGCAGGTTATTCCCACTCCCAAGCCTGGTGAAAGCATGGTCTTCGCGTCTCACTTCCTTCGGGGGCTAGGCTTCCCGACGGACCCCTTCATGAGGGGGCTCATGTTTTATTATGGGTTGGAATTTCACGACTTGGATCCGGAGTCCATCCTCCACATCTCATCGTTCATTGTCGTATGCGAAGCCTTCCTCCGCATTACCCTTCACTTCGGATTGTGGCTCAAGACCTTCAAAGTGGAGCCGAAGATGACCAAGGGGCAGCAGGCAGAGTGCGGAGGGCTGTTATAAGCAGGAATGCTGATGCTCCGTGGCCCGAGGGCTCTTTCCAAGAGGAGCTCAGCCTATGGCAACAAGAATGGTTTTATATCACAGCTCCCAGGGGCACCAAATGGGTAGCGCCACCTACCTTTCGCTCGGGTCCTCCACCGCGGCTGGCATCATGGGTCAATAAAGGACTTGACTGGGGGCCGTCCAAGGACGTGCCCTTGTTGCAGGGCCGCATTCAAGACCTGCTAGAGAGAGAGATCACTCTGGTCGTAGTAGCGCAGGTCATGCTGATTCGTCGCACCCTGCCCTGCAAACGTCGCCCCCTCTGCCTGTGGGAATTTAACCCGGAGGGACCACGAGCTCTCCAACATTTTATAGGCGCAACGCCCGTGGAGATGTATAAGCTTTTCTTCAGATCACAAGCGATGTGTCCGGACCTGACCGAGGACGCAGGTCTGAGCTGCAATCACCCGGATACTCAAGTAAGTAGCCCTGTACCCGGACACGGTATCCCATATTTATCATGAATTTGCCCTCAAAAGAGCTGTCCCTTGAACAGGAGTGGATAGCGAAAGCAAAGTTAATCAGGTGTCCGGCCCCCCTCCCTGAGACCACACCGGATCCCATGTTAACCAGGATGCTGGAGGTTGCGCCTTCGAAAGAAGGTGAAGGGGGGAACAAGGAAGTTACCGCCTCCGCGAAGGAGGATGTCAGGAAAGGAGGGATCGAGAATCCCTCCATCCAAGGGAAGAAGAGGACCACCTCTGAAGACTCGGAGACAAGCGGGGGAAGAAATCTTCGTCAGAGGGTCCTGCGCCAAGAGATGCCTCGGCCGCATTGTGCCCCCAAGGGGATCAGCCCTCCATCAAGCCCTGAGTAAAAAGGGGAGTTTTTTTTAAAAATAAAGGATATCCCTGCCTTATTTCTGATGAAGATAACCGAAATTTTATCTTGTAGTTCGGATCTCAGCCCTTCTCAGCAGAGCTCATCTTCGGGGGATCTTCGTCCGGAGATGATAGAGAGCAAAATGCCTCCCCTTGCCGTACCGTCTTGCGAGGCGAGTGACCCTATGGTGTCATCGCGGAGGGTTTCTCTGAGTCCGGCGGGGCCGGAAGGCAGTCATATGTCCCCCCAAAGCCCTCCGCGTCCGGCCTTCGAAAAAGACCATCGGACCAGTCCGGAACCACCTGGTGTACGGTCGGAGGAGCTGAAGGATCTGCTCGGGCGAGCGTCTATCTCAGAAGATCACCGTGCGTTAATGGGTACGGTGATTGAAAGGATTTCATCCGCTGAGAGCAGTTTGCACGAAGCCGTCAGAAGTTTACTGACAGGTTTTGAGGTACGCAAAATGATGTACCTTCTGACAGTTCCGCATATAAAATGCGCCCGGTGTAGATAGTAGCCCCTGAGGTTCGGTGCGTTGTCCAAAAATGACAGCGCGCCGAGGATCATAATCCCAGGTATAATATCTCGCCCTTCCTATGTAGGTCACAAAGGGTCCAGTGGCTAGCCGGACTGATGAATTTGCCGAACTAAAGCGGCAACTTGACATGGCGGATGCCGACATCGCGCTTGTCAATAAGCGACTTGACGAGTCACAAGGTATGCAATTTCTCCGCGGACACCTGGTAAGGGAGCTTGATTCCCGTGCCTTACAACATGTATGCTTGACGCAGATGGTGCCGCTGCCATGGAGAACCTTCGGGCGGAGCTCGCCCAAGCCAAGGAGCAGGCCAGAAAGAGTGATGCGGCTGCCTTAAAGGCGGCCGAAGAGCTAAAAGCCGAATAGGCTGCTCACCGCCGAAGCAAGAAGGAAATGACCGAGATGGCCGTGAAGTTGAAGAATGCTGCCGACCGCTGCAAGCTTCTTGAAAAAGAAGACCGAGAGGTACAAGAGGACCTGAAGAAGGCCACTACCGAGGCCAAGGATGCTCGCTCTGCGATGAGAGCTATGAAGGAGGAGTTGCGTCAGGCCGGAGATATCGCGGCTAGAAATCCCTTGCTGCTGCGGAGGAAATTCGTGGATCCTAAATATGCTCAGTTGGACCAGCTGTGGAGTGCGGAGGATGCTTATCTGGACTTGGCGGCAAGTGTCGTGGACGCGTCCGAACACTTCTGAGATCAAAAGGATCACGAAATGGAAAAGGTTTTTTGGTCGCAGTTCCATAATCCAGAGCGCCCACTTCCATTAACCGATCACTTGGCCGAATGGGTGGAGCTGAATAGGTTATCTGGACTTGCCATGAAGGATGCCGTGAGTCTTTTGTGGCTGAAAAGGCCCGATCCGAAGATTTATTTTGGCTTGGTGCAGCAGTTCCTTGGTGCGGTGCCGCATATCAATGAAATGAGGAGGTCGGCATGCATAGAGGGTGCGCGGATGGCTCTTGCCCGTGTCAAGACATACTGGGCGGAGATGAAGGCCACCAATGTTGCATCCCAAGATTCGGACGGAAGCCGAGTACCTGTCGAGCACTATTTTCAGGAAGTTCTGCAGGGCGCTCGTTTAATAGAGACGCAGTGCTCGAAGGATATTATGTTCGAATACCATGTATTATTGTGAAACAATGTTTCGATGAAATATAAAAGCTTTTTATACTTGTGCCTTCAAGAATTAAAATACCTCCTGTGCGGCCGTTAATGTATATGTGTATATAACCTGAAAGATGGAAGTCTTCGGCTTCAGCCCCCACGCATATAATGCGGGGGTGTTTGCGGAAAGCGCATTTTCACACTTGATCCAACGTCTTGGTACTATAAAGGAGGTGAGAGCACGGCAAACTAGGCAACCGGACTATATTGCTTTATCACATTCACTTAGCCATAGGAGTTTGACAGTGGGGCTACTATATAGCCCCTAGGGGCACCGCGCTCGCCCGAATTCAGGGCGCGTATGTGCCTGACCGGGAAACGGCCCTTCGTTGATGCGGTGGAATTCTAAAGATTCTGATGGGTCATCGAGTGGTTGACCAGTCTTACGCTATATCATGACAGTCAGTTTTCGGCTTTCTCTACTGAGGTGCTCGCCTGGACGAACCGGGGCACAATCACAGTAGTTCTCCTGGTGCCGCGTTAGCCGATAGAGCAGAACGTAAGGCGGCAAAACACAGGAGCCGGGCAAACCCAACATTTGACCAAAGACATGATTCGAAGCTGATGCATATAAGGCCTAACTTGAGACGTCGAACACTCCCTAAGGTATTCGGTCTTTATGAAAACGGGCCGAACAACGCCCTTGGTAATAAGCCCCTGGTGTCCAGGTACGCGCAAAATTCTAACGTGGCCCATGCCAAAACGCCAGCCTCCTCGTCGGTTATAGCAAGAAACCAGGGGATGTGTATCAACAAGAGACGGTAAAAAAGGTTTACGCAGGGTCTTAATCTGAAAAGAATCCTTGTCACGGGTCCCTACTGCACGTCTGTGCTTATGTCTCCGTTGTGCCGTATCCTTGACGGGTGTAGCACGGTGTTCATCTGTAAAAGAGAGGAACTTAGTTGAAAAAGATTGTGTGGAAGTGTACGTTATGTTAAATAAACAAAGTACGATTAAAAAAATGAATAAAATTGAGCTTTATTGTCTCTTGTTGTACATGCCCGGAGCCCCTTGTACAGGGGTATGCGGCTAGTAAGCCCTTGTATGTTTACGCCGGACACGTCTAGCCGTGTCCGGGGTCTGAACGACCTGTTTAGGTGCTTTGATTGGTGAAGCCGGTTTAGTGTGTGGCTGTCAAGGCAGTCACACAATCTTCCGCGCTCGAGGAACACTCGGTATTTCCCTTTAAGGAGATGATGCCTCGCGGACCGGGCATTTTTAGTGTAAGGGATGCATAATGCGGTATTGCGTTAAAGCGGGCGAAAGCTTCGCGTCCCAGTAGTGCTTGGTAGATACTTGTGAATGGGGTGAGGTGGAAGGTTAACTTTTCACGGCGGAAGTTGTTGGGTGAGCCGAACACAACTTCTAGCAGTAGAGAGCCCGTACAATGGGCATATGGGCCTGGCATTACCCCTTGAAAGGAAGTGTTGCTATGGCGAATTTTGGTTGGGTCTATCCCCATTTTGCGGATTGTGTCCTGATATAGCAGGTTTAGATCACTGCCGCCATCCATTAGGACTTGTGTAAATTGGAGTCCGTCGATTATCGGATCTAATATCACGGCAGTCCATCTTGCATTCCGGATACTTCTAGAGTAGTCCTGATGGTCGAAGGTGATTGGCTTTAACAACCAGTGGCGGGACTCCTCTGGGATAGGCCGTATGGCGTGTATCTCTATGGGCGCCATTCTGTTTTTCCCTTTTGTCACGTAAAGTGAGTTTACTGTTTTGACTTCTTGTGGGAAATTCTTTTGTTTTCCGGTGCTCTGCTTGTGGGGTTCCTCATCCTCCTTGCTTGGTCTGTCGAGCCCCTTGTGTTCGGCGTTGAGTTTGTCGGATGATACGTCTCCAACGTATCTATAATTTTTGATTGCTCCATGCTACTTTATCTACTGTTTTGGACTATAATGGGCTTTATTTTCCACTTTTATATTATTTTTGGGACTAACCTATTAACCGGAGGCCCAGCCCAGAATTGTTGTTTTTTTGCCTTTTTCAGTATTTCGAAGAAACAGAATATCAAACGGGTCCAAACGGAATGAAACCTTCGGGAACGTGATTTTCTCATCAGATAAGATCCAGGAGACTTGGACCCTCCATCAAGAAAGCCACGAGGCGGTCACGAGGGTGGAGGGCGCGCCCCCTACCTCATGGGCCCCTCGGAGCTCCACCGACGTACTCCTTCCTCCTATATATACCTACGTATCCCCGTATGATCAGAAAAGGAGCCAAAAACCTAATTCCACCATCGCAACCTTCTGTATCCACGAGATCCCATCTTGGGGCCTGTTTCGGAGCTCCGCTGGAGGGGGCATCCACCACGGAGGGCTTCTACATCATCACCACAGCCCCTCCGATGAAGTGTGAGTAGTTTACTTCAGACCTTCGGGTCCATAGCTAGTAGCTAGATGGCTTCTTCTCTCTTTTTGGATCTCAATACAATGTTCCCCCCCTCTCTCGTGGAGATCTATTCGATGTAATCTTCTTTTTTCGGTGTGTTTGTTGAGACCGATGAATTGTGGGTTTATGATCCAGTATTATCTATGGAAAATATTTGATTCTTCTCTGAATTCTTTTATGTATGATTGAGTTATCTTTGCAAGTCTCTTCGAATTATCCGTTTGGTTTGGCCAACTAGATTGGTAGTTCTTGCAATGGGAGAAGTGCATGGCTTTGGGTTCAATCTTGCGGTGTCCTTACTCAGTGACAGAAAGAGTTGCAAGGCACGTATTGTATTGTTGCCATCGAGGATAACAAGATGGTGTTTTTATCATATTGCATGAATTTATCCCTCTACATCATGTCATCTTGCTTAAGGCGTTACTCTGTTTTTAACTTAATACTCTAGATGCATGCTAGATAGTGGTCGATGAGTGGAGTAATAGTAGTAGATGCAGAATCATTTCGATCTACTTGTCACGGACATGATGCCTATATACATGATCATTGCCTAGATATACTCATAACTATGCTCAGTTCTGTCAATTGCTCAACAGTAATTTGTTCACCCACCGTAGAATACTTGTGCTCTTCAGAGAAGCCACTAGTGAAACCTATGGCCCCCGGGTCTATTCTCATCATATCAATCTATATCTTGCTTTGTTTTTACTTTGCCTTTACTTTTTACTTTGCATCTATCTATCAAAAATACCAAAAATATTATCTCTATCAAATCTCACTCTCGTAAGTGACCGTGAAGGGATTGACAACCCCTAAGCGTTGGTTGCGAGTTGCTATCGTGTTGTGCAGGTACGAGGGACTTGCGCGTGACCTCCTACTGGATTGATACCTTGGTTCTCAAAAACTGAGGGAAATACTAGCGCTACTGTGCTGCATCATCCCTTCCTCTTCGGGGAAAACCAACGCAAGCTCGAGACGTAGCAAGAAGGATTTCTGGCGCCGTTGCCAGGGAGGCTTACACAAAAGTCAACATACCAAGTACCCATCGCAATCCCTATCTCTTGCATTACATTATTTGCCATTTGCCTCTCGTTTTCCACTCCCCCACTTCACCCTTGCCGTTTTATTTGCCCTTCTTCCGTTCGATCTTATGTTTGCTTGTATCTTCTTTTTGTTTGCATCTTCGCTCGCTAAAAGTCCATGGATCTTGATCTGCTTGCCAATCTTTTAAGGGATCCAATTATGATGAACCAACTCCTAGTAATTTGGATGCACTAGATTATCTTTATAAGGTTTTGCCTGAAATCTGTGAAGTGACTCACGATAGATCTTTGAATAAAAAGCATGATTAGAATGATTTTATTATAAAATCTTTTGTTGTCAATTGTGCTAATAAGATGAAAAAACCCTAAGCTTGGGATGCTAGTTTTACTATGTCCTCTACTTGTTGCAATGATCATGATTGGGGTGATTCTTCTTATGATCTTGAAAATTTATTTAATCCCCATGATGAATATGAGATTGATAATAGTGTTTGCAATAATATTGAAGGTGGGTTTGGAAGAGTGTCAACTTTAGATCCCACATATTTGGATAATTTTCAATCTTATGAAGTTTTTGATAAAAGTGGGTTTGGAGAGGTCATGACTTTAGTTAATATTAATCCCACTATTTTGGAAGAGTGTCAACTTTGCATACATGTGGATCGTGTTAAGAATATGTTTTGTGATAGCTATATTGTTGAATTTGCTTATGATCCTACATGTAATTATTATGAGAGAGGAAAATATGGTTGTAGAAGTTTTCATGTTACTAAATTACCTCTCTTCATGTTGAGATTGCTATCATCTCTTTGTTCTTCCTTGCCTATGCTAGTTTTTGCTTGCCTTGATAATTTGTTTGCTTACAAGATGCCTATGCATAGGAAATATTCTAGACTTAAGTGTGTTTGTCACATGGTTTATGATGCTCTCTTTGTGCTTCAGTTCCTATCTTTCATGTGAGCATCATCATAATCTCAAGGCCTAGCTAGGGGCGTTAAACGATAGCGCTTGTTGGGAGGCAACCCAATTTTATTTTGTGTTTTTTGTTTTTGCTTCTGTTTAGGAATAAATAATCCATCTACCTTATGTTTGGATGTGGTTTTATATTTTAATTAGTGTTTCTGCCAAGTAGGACCTATAGGATAACCTACGATGATAGTTGATTTGATTCTGCTGAAAAACAGAAACTTTAGCGCTCACGAGATTAGCTGCCATTGTTTACTGGAGAGTGATTTTGCGTTGATTCTTTGTGCTGCTGATCAATAAACAAATTTTCCAGGACTTCCTATTTTGGTAGAATTTTTTAGATTTCAGAAGTTTGCGTTAGTTACAGATTACTACAGACTGTTCTGTTTTTGACAGATTCTGTTTTTCGTGTGTTGTTTGCTTATTTTGATGAATCTATGGCTAGTAAAATAGTTTATAAACCATAGAGAAGTTTGAATACAGTAGGTTTAACACCAATATAAATAATGAATGAGTTCATTACAGTACCTTGAAGTAGTCTTTTGTTTTCTTTCTCTAACGGAGCTCACGAGATTTCTGTTGAGTTTTGTGTTGTGAAGTTTTCAAGTTTTGGGTGAATTCTTTTGATGGATTATGGAACAAGGAGTGGCAAGAGACTAAGCTTGGGGATGCCCATGGCACCCCCAAGATAATCCAAGGACACCAAAAAGTCAAAGCTTGGGGATGCCCCGGAAGGCATCCCATCTTTCGTCCACTTCCATCGGTAATTTACTTGGAGCTATATTTTTATTCACCAACATGATATGTGTTTTGCTTGGAGCGTCTTGTATTATTTGTGTCTTTGCTTGTTAGTTTACCACAATCATCTTTGCTGTACACACCTTTCCATAGAGCCATACATGAATTGAAATTTGTTAGAATACTCTATGTTCTTCACTTATATCTTTTGAGCTTGATAGCTTTGCTCATAGTGCTTCACTTATATCTTTTGAGCGTGATAATTTTTGCTCTAGTGCTTCACTTAGATCTTTTAGAGCACGGTGGTGGATTTGTTTTAAAGAAACTTGATCTCTCATGCTTCACTTAGATTATTTTGAGAGACTTTAATAGCATGGTAATTTGCTTAATGTTAATACACTTGTTGTTCAAGATATGTGAAACTTTCTATTGAGTGTGTTGAATACTAAGATAAGTTTGATGCTTGATAATTGTTTTGAGATATGAAGGTGATAATATTAGAGTCATGCTAGTTGAGTAGTTGTGAATTTGAGGAATACTTGTGTTGAAGTTTGTGATTCCCGTAGCATGCACGTATGGTGAACCGTTATGTGATGAACTCGGAGCATGATTTATTTATTGATTGTCTTCCTAATGAGTGGCGGTCGGGGACGAGCGATGGTCTTTTCCTACCAATCTATCCCCCTAGGAGCATGCGCGTAATACTTTGCTTTGATAACTTATAAATTTTTGCAATAAGTATATGAGTTCTTTATGACTAATGTTGAGTCCATGGATTATACGCACTTTTTACCATCCTTCCACCTTTGCTAGCCTCTCTAATACCACGCACCTTTCGCCGGTATCATACACCCACTATAAACCTTCCTCAAAACAACCACCATACCTACCTATCATGGCATTTCCATAGCCATTCCGAGATATATTGCCATGCAACTTTCCACCGTTCCGTTTATTATGACACGCTCCATCATTGTCATATTGCTAGCATGATCATGTAGTTGACATCGTATTTGTGGCAAAAGCCACCTTTCATAATTCTTCCATACATGTCACTCATGTTTCATTGCATATCCCGGTACACCGCCGGAGGCATTCATATAGAGTCATATTTTGTTCTAAGTATCGAGTTGTAATTGTTGAGTTGTAAGGAAAAATAAAAGTGTGATGATCATCATTATTAGAGCATTGTCCCAAGTGAGGAAAGGATGATGGAGTCTATGATTCCCCCACAAGTCTGGATGAGACTCCGGACGAAAAGAAAAAAACAGGCCATAAAAAAAGAGAAAAGGCCCAAATAAAAAAATAATAAAAAAATGAGAGAAAAAGAGAGAAGGGACAATGCTACTATCCTTTTACCACACTTGTGGTTCAAAGTAGCACCATGATCTTCATGATAGAGAGTCTCTCATTTCGTCACTTTCATATACTAGTGGGAATTTTTCATTATAGAACTTGGCTTGTATATTCCAATGATGGGCGTCCTCAAAATGCCCTAGGTCTTCGTGAGCAAGCGAGTTGGATGCACACCCACTTAGTTTCTTTTGTTGAGCTTTCATATACTTATAGCTCTAGTGCATCCGTTGCATGGCAATCCCTACTCACTCACAATGATATCTATGGATGGGCATCTCCATAGCCCGTTGGTACACCTAGTTGATGTGAGACTATCTTCCCTCTTTTTGTCTTCTCCACAACCACCATTCTATTCCACATATAGTGCTATATCCATGGCTCACGCTCATGTATTGCGTGAAGATTGAAAAAGTTTTGAAAATGTTAAAGTATGAAACAATTGCTTGGCTTGTCATCAGGGTTGTGCATGATTTAAATACTTTGTGCGGGGAAGATGGAGCATAGCCAGACTATATGATTTTGTAGGGATACCTTTCTTTGGCCATGTTATTTTGAGAAGACATAATTGCTTTGTTAGTATGCTTGAAGTGTTATTATTTTTATGTCAATATGAACTTTTGTCTTGAATCTTTCGGATCTGAATATTGATACCATGATTAAGGAGATTTACATTGAAATTAAGCCAAAGTATCACTCCGCATCAAAAATTCTTTTTTATCATTTACCTACTCGAGGACGAGCAGGAATTAAGCTTGGGGATGCTTGATACGTCTCCAACGTATCTATAATTTTTTATTTCTCCATGCTACTTTATCTACTGTTTTGGACTATAATGGGCTTTATTTTCCACTTTTATATTATTTTTGGGACTAACCTATTAACCGGAGGCCCAGCCCAGAATTGTTGTTTTTTGCCTTTTTCAGTATTTCGAAGAAACAGAATATCAAACGGAGTCCAAACGGAATGAAACCTTCGGGAACGTGATTTTCTCATCAGATAAGATCCAGGAGACTTGGACCCTCCGTCAAGAAAGCCACGAGGCGCTCACGAGGGTGGAGGGCGCGCCCTCCCCCTGGGCGCGCCCCCCTACCTCGTGGGCCCCTCGGAGCTCCACCGATGTACTCCTTCCTCCTATATATACCTACGTATCCCCGTATGATCAGAAAAGGAGCCAAAAACCTAATTCCACCGCCGCAACCTTCTGTATCCATGAGATCCCATCTTGGGGCCTATTCCGGAGCTCCGCCGGAGGGGGCATCCACCATGGAGGGCTTCTACATCATCACCATAGCCCCTCCGATGAAGTGTGAGTAGTTTACTTCAGACCTTCGGGTCCATAAATAGTATCTAGATGGCTTCTTCTCTCTTTTTGGATCTCAATACAATGTTCTCCCCCTCTCTCGTGGAGATCTATTCGATGTAATCTTCTTTATGCGGTGTGTTTGTTGAGACCGATGAATTGTGGGTTTATGATCCAGTATTATCTATGGAAAATATTTGATTCTTCTCTGAATTCTTTTATGTATGATTGAGTTATCTTTGCAAGTCTCTTCGAATTATCCGTTTGGTTTGGCCAACTAGATTGGTAGTTCTTGCAATGGGAGAAGTGCATGGCTTTGGGTTCAATCTTGCGGTGTCCTTACTCAGTGACAGAAAGAGTTGCAAGGCATGTATTGTATTGTTGCCATCGAGGATAACAAGATGGGTTTTTATCATATTGCATGAATCTATCCCTCTACATCATGTCATCTTGCTTAAGGCGTTACTCTGTTTTTAACTTAATACTCTAGCTGCATGCTGGATAGCGGTTGATGAGTGGAGTAATAGTAGTAGATGCAGAATCGTTTCGATCTACTTGTCACGGACGTGATGCCTATATACATGATCATTGCCTAGATATACTCATAACTATGCTCAATTCTGTCAATTGCTCAACAGTAATTTGTTCACCCACCATAGAATACTTATGCTCTTCAGAGAAGCCACTAGTGAAACCTATGGCCCCCGGGTCTATTCTCATCATATCAATCTATATCTTGCTTTGTTTTTACTTTGCCTTTACTTTTTACTTTGCATCTATCTATCAAAAATACCAAAAATATTATCTCTATCAAATCTCACTCTCGTAAGTGACCGTGAAGGGATTGACAACCCCTAAGCGTTGGTTGCGAGTTGCTATCGTGTTGTGCAGGTACGAGGGACTTGCACGTGACCTCCTACTGGATTGATACCTTGGTTCTCAAAAACTGAGGGAAATACTTACGCTACTGTGCTGCATCATCCCTTCCTCTTCGGGGAAAACCAACGCAAGCTCGAGACGTAGCACTGGACTGCTTGAATACCCAACAATCTTTGTGGGTATGGTTTGCAGGCTTCCCGGGAGTACTGTGGATTTAGCATATCTTGTCCAAGATTTTGTTTAAGTTAGATAGCTCGTCCCTGTTATCCTTAAGGGGCAGTTTTTTATGATTCTACCGTGAGCTTTTGAATCCGGCATTGACTTCCGTGCTCTTCGGGATGTTTCCCTTGGTCCGGCGCTGGTCCTTGCTGCATTGCGGTTTCCCGTTTCCATCCCTGACTTCGGATGTACTTGGGTCGCAGGTGCTGCATCTTGCCAGCCAGCTATCCTCTCCCGCGCAAAAGCGGGTCATGAGGCTTGTTAATGCGGCCATTGTTCTTGGCTTTTCTTGGCCGAGGTGTTTGGCGAGCCATTCGTCTCGGATGTTGTGTTTGAAAGCTGCTAAGGCTTCGGTGTTCGGACAGTCGACTATTTGATTCTTTTTAGTAAGGAATCTGTTCCAGAATTTTCGGGCTGACTCTCTGGGTTGTTGAGTTTTGTGAATTAAATCGTCTGCATCCGGAGGTCGGACATAGATCCCTTGAAAATTTTCCCGAAAAGCATCCTCGAGCTCTTCCCAACTTCCAATGGTGTTTTTGGGGAGGCTTTTGAGCCAATGCCGGGTTGTCCCTTTGAGTTTGAGGGGTAAGTATTTTATGGCGTGGAGGTCACCTCCTCTAGCCATGTGTATGTGGAGGATGTAATCCTCGATCCAGACTCCAAGGTCTGTTGTTTCGTCGTATGCCTCTATGTTTACGGGCTTGAATCCCGTTGGAAATTCATAATCTAGAACTTCACCGGTGAAACATAGGGGGTGTGCGGCACCCCTATATTTAGGTGTACCATAATATTCGGATACTTGATGTGTTGCATTGCTTACTAGAGCTTGCTTTCTTGGCCCGTAGATAGATCTAACTGGGCCATCTTTTTGATGCGAATCTGTGTGCGGATCGCGTGCCGGCTTGTGTGCGGCGCCGTTTGCCGCTCTATGTTTGCCATGGGGTCGTCTATCCGACCGGGTGGTCTCTTTGTTCTTTGATTGCGGGGGCTCTACGGCCTCCTCATCAAATTCAGGCAGTAGTTTTCGCTTTGGGTAGCTCTTTGTTCGGCGACTATCGCCGTATTTGTCTGCGGTGTTGAGTACTTTGCTCCATCTGATTCTGAGCGCATCTTCCGTTGTTTTGAGCTTCCGCTTCTGCTTTTTCAGGCTACGCGTAGTGGCGACGAGCCTTTTGTGGAGGTTCTTCTGCTCCAGCAACTTGTCCGGCGTGAGATCATCCGGACTGTTATCTTCGCCGGGGACGGGTTGTTTATCCAGATTGTCCTGTTTGGACGGTTGCTCGATAGCATGTTCGTCGTCCACCGGTTTGCCCTGCTCTATGGCTGGGTCTGTATGGCTGCTGTCTTTGTCGAGGCGGGACTTTCAGCGGCGCTTACGTCGCCGTTTTGACTGCTTTTCGAGGGAATAATCCCTCGTGGCGTCCCGTTGTTCCTCGTCGTCGCTTCCTTTAGGTGTGTCCACCATGTATACATCATGAGATGAGATGGCTGTCCAGTGCCCTATAGGTGCTGGTTCATGTTTGTCTCCTACATCGTCGTCCATACCATCGATATCTTCGGAGTCGAAGTCGAGCACGTCGTTTAAACTTTCGACAGTGGCTACAAAGTGGGTGGTGGGTGGGAGTCGAATTTCTTCGTCGTCCGCATCCCAACCTTGCTGACCATAGTCCGGCCAGGGCTCTCCGGATAGAGAGAGAGACTTTAGTGAATTTAGGATGTCGCCAAAGGGCGAGTGTTGAAAGATGTCCGTGGTGGTGAACTCCATGATCGGCGCCCAATCGGATTCGATTGGGAGGGGCGCGGAAGGTTTGGAGTCCGGAGAGGAGTCCGGCACTTTGGAGTCACGAGCTTCGCAAAGGACAGGGTTGGTGTTCGGCTCAATCATCGTAGAGATCGTGGCCCCCGAGGCGGAGACCAGCCACCCGTCCTCGATCGGCGCAATCGGTTCCGAACTAAGGGTCGGAGCGGGCACTGGTGCGGCTCCCAGGGCACCGTTCGGCGGCAGAGCTAGATCATGCCCATCATGACAGTGCGGCGCGCTCGGCTCTTGCTCGAACCCATCGAAGATCAAGTCTCCTCGGATGTCAGCCGTATAGTTCAAACTTCCAAATCTGACCTGATGGCCAGGGGCGTAGCTTTCAATCTGCTCCAGATGGCCAAGCGAGTTGGCCCGCAGTGCAAAGCCACCGAATACGAAGATCTATTCGGGGAGAAAAGTCTCACCCTAGACCACGTCGTTGTTGATGATCGGAGGAGCCATCAGGCCTAAAGATGACGACACAGAGGAACTCTCAATGAAAGCACCAATGTCAGTGTCAAAACCGGCGGATCTCGGGTAGGGGGTCCCGAACTGTGCGTCTAGGCGGATGGTAACAGGAGACAAGGGACACGATGTTTTTACCCAGGTTCGGGCCCTCTCGATGGAGGTAAAAACCCTACTCCTGCTTGATTAATATTGATGATATGGGTAGTACAAGAGTAGATCTACCACGAGATCGGAGAGGCTAAACCCTAGAAGCTAGCCTATGGTATGATTGATGTTCGTCCTACGGACTAAAACCCTCCCGTTTATATAGGCACCGAAGAGGGTTAGGGTTACACAGAGTCGGTTACAATGGTAGGAGATCTACATATCCGTATAGCCAAGCTAGCCTTCCACGCCAAGGAAAGTCCCATCCGGACACGAGACGAAGTCTTCAATCTTGTATCTTCATAGTCCAAGAGTCCGGCCAAAGGTGATAGTTCGGCTATCCGAACACCCCCTAATCCAGGACTCCCTCACCCGGCGTCTGGGATTTTGCCTTGGGGCATCTCCAGAACAGTCTCCCCCTGGTCCAGTATCCTCTCAGACAACACCTCGGTGTCGTCCGCAAGCTTGGGGGAGGACGCAGTCGGGAGTGAATTGCTATTCATCGCCAACAGGCCCAGAGACCCATCCGAAAAGGATACGTCGATGTGGGATTTGGCCGGACTGCACGAGCATGTGTGGCATGATAAGAAGCAATCAATCCAAACATACCGGAAGTATTATAGTGTCCGGATACTTACAACTTTGCCAGGGGCTTGTCCCTGGGCAACCACTCCTCGCCACTGTAGGCGACTGTTGTGGAGTGGTCCGAAGGGAGGGTCTTTCCTTTCTTGAACCCTTCGGCCTCCCCAGATATGGCGGCCTTCCTTTTCTTCCCCCCCACCCCCCCGGTTGGGGGGGAGGGATTTCCTCTTCCTCCTCCTCGCTTTCATTGGAAGAGCGTGCCTCGGTGTCATCGGACGATGAGTCCGATACAACCTTGCGCCAGAGACCTTTCCTGGTCCCCGTGGCCTTCTTCTCCGGCACCTCATAGGGCGCCGGAAACAGCATCTCTATCAAGAGAGATGAAAGCACAAGTGCTCCCTGGGTGATTTTGGTAATTAATGTCAACATAACTCTTGTTGGACCGAAGCGGCAAGTATAAGCCAAGTCAGTCGGAGAAGGGAAATTCCAGTCGGAAACAGAAGCGGAAAGCCGAGCCAGCAGCTCCTGGAGAGGCCCTGGCCGTGACTCAGGGAAAGTTCAAAGGGAAGCCAAAATGATCCTGGAATCCTAAGAAAGTAAAGGATAAAGAAGGAAACGACGTGATGGATATGCCGTGCCACATCCACACGAAGAAAGATGAAGAGGGCAACATTATTTACCCAAAGCACACCACTCGCCAGTGTCGACTCCTGATCCAGCAGTTTCAGGGAAAACAGTCTAAGGACAAGGAGAAAGAGTCAGACAAGGCCGGAGACAAAGAGGACAGTGAAGAAGAATATCCGCATATCAACTCCACTCTGATGATCTTCGCGAATGTGGAAAGCAAGAGTCGACTGAAAGTCATTAACCGTGAAGTGAATATGGTTGCCCCAGCAAAACCAAGTTATCTGAAATGGTCCCAAACACCCATCACATTCGACCAATCTGATCACCCGACTCATATTTCCACCCCTGGGAGGCAAGCTTTAGTGGTCGATCCAGTTGTCGAAGGCACTCGACTGACGAAAGTGCTGATGGACGGTGGCAGTGGGCTGAACTTGCTGTATGCAGACACACTGAATGGAATGGGCATCCCGATGTCCCGACTGAGCACCAGCAACATGAGTTTCCACGGAGTCATACCAGGGAAGAAAGCCAACTCACTCGGCCAAATAGCCCAAGACGTGGTTTTTGGCGACTCAAAACATTTTCGCAAGGAAAAGTTGACCTTTGAGGTTGTGGATTTTCAGAGCGCGTACCACGGCATTTTGGGGAGGCCTGCCTACGCACGGTTCATGGCTCGACCATGTTACGTGTACCTCAAACTGAAAATGCCAGGTCCCAAAGGGGTGATCACTGTCACTGGCGATCGGAAAAAGGCAGAAGAGTGCTTTCAGAAGGGCTCGAAGATTGCCGATTCCCAGGTGACAGCGGTCGAGTTCGAAGAGTACAAGCAAAACGCAGATCCGAGTGATTTGTTGCGATCCAAGAAACCAGCCACAGAGTCTGCATTCCAGTCGTCTGGTGAGACAAAACCTGTTCACATTCACCCGACCGACCCCAATGCAGCCCCGACCCACATCTCCACGACACTCGACCCGAAATAGGAAGAAGCGCTCATCCAGTTCCTCCGTGAGAACTGGGACATTTTTGCATGGAAGCCAGCTGACATGCCAGGTGTTCCCAGGGGGCTGGCTGAGCATCGCCTCAGAGTCGACAAATCAGCAAAACCAGTCAAAGAGCATCTTCGGCGGTCCGCCGTCCAGAAGAGAAAAGCTATTGGTGAGGAAGTGGCTCGACTGTTGGCGGCAGGATTTATCCGAGAGATATACCACTCCGAGTGGCTTGCTAATGTCGTCATGGTTCCCAAGAAGGACAAATCACTCCGCATGTGCATTGACTTCAAGCACATCAATCGGGCCTACCCGAAAGATCATTTTCCTCTCCCTCGCATAGATCAAATTGTTGACTCGACCGCGGGATGTGAGAGATTGTCTTTTCTAGACGCATATTCCGGGTATCATCAGATCCGTCTGTATGGAGCCGACGAAGTAAAAACAGCTTTCATCACTCCATTCGGGTGCTTCTGCTATATCACCATGCCATTCGGCCTCAAGAATGCCGGAGCCACATTTATGCGTATGATTCAGAAGTGTCTTCTCACTCAAATCAGTCGGAATGTGGAAGCGTATATGGATGATATCGTCGTTAAGTCGCGAAAAGGTTCCGACCTGCTTGCTGACCTCGCCGAAACATTTGCCAACCTCAGAAGGTACGATATCAAGCTCAATCCATCGAAGTGCACATTCGGAGTTCCTGGTGGAAAGTTACTCGGTTTTCTCGTTTCCGAGCGAGGGATCGACGCTAATCCGGAGAAGATCGGCACTATTCTCCGAATGAAATGCCCTGTGCGAGTGCACGATGTCCAGAAGCTTACTGGATGCTTGGCCGCATTAAGTCGATTCATCTCACGGCTCGGTGAAAAGGCATTGCCTCTTTACCGACTGATGAAGAAGGCAGACAAGTTCGAGTGGACTCCAGAAGCTGATGCAGTGTTTGCCGAGCTAAAAGCTCTGCTCTCCACCCAGCCGGTGCTTGCTGCTCCAATCAGCAAAGAGCCTTTGTTGCTTTATATTGCAGCCACAGGACAAGTCGTCAGTACAGTACTTACAGTCGAGCGGGAAGAAGAAGGAAAAGCCTTCAAAGTTCAGCGCCCGGTGTATTATTTGTCTGATGTCTTGACTCCATCCAAGCAGAGATATCCTCATTATCAGAAGCTTGTGTATGGAATATACATGACCACGAAGAAGGTTGCTCATTATTTCTCTGATCATTCTATCACAGTCGTCAGCGACGCCCCACTATCACAGATTCTGCACAACAGAGATGCAACTGGTCGAGTGGCGAAATGGACGGTTGAACTTCTTCCCCTTGATATCAAGTTTGAGGCAAAGAAAGCCATTAAGTCCCAGGCAATAGCGGATTTCCTCGCCGAGTGGATTGAACAACAACAGCCGACTGAAGTTCACTCGGAGCATTGGACCATGTTCTTCGATGGCTCTAAGATGCTGAATGGTTCTGGTGCTGGGGTTGTTCTGGTTTCCCCCAGAGGAGATAAGCTTAGATATGTGCTCCAGATTCACTTTGATTCCTCCAACAATGAGGCAGAGTATGAGGCCCTTTTATATGGATTGCGCATGGCCATCTCACTCGGCGTCCGTCGCCTGATGGTTTATGGCGATTCAGATTTAGTGGTCAACCAGGTGATGAAGGAGTGGGACGTGAGAAGCCCAGCCATGACTGGATACTGCAATGCAGTGAGGAAGCTGGAAAAGAAGTTCGAGGGGTTGGAGCTCCATCACATCCCCCGACTGAAAAATCAAGCAGCAGATGATCTGGCAAAGATAGGTTCCAAAAGAGAAGTCATTCCGAGTGGTGTGTTTTTGGAGCATTTACACACTCCGTCAGTTAAAGAAGATCCCTTCACGGAGGAAGCTCCACAGCCCAAGAGTGTCACAGATCCGACTGAGGTTGAGGTCCCAGCAGTGGTCGACTTGGTTATGGAGGTTTTAGTGGTCACTCCCGACTGGACAATTCCCTATATTGCGTATATCCTGAGAAAAGAGCTCCCAGAAGATGAGGAAGAGGCTCGGCAGATCGTCCGTCGATCCAAAGCCTTTACCGTTATCAAAGGACAGCTGTATAGGGAAAGCCCGGCTGGGGTTGGTCAAAAATGCATAACGCCAGAAGAAGGTCGAATCATTCTCAATGATATCCACTCGGGGACCTGTGGTCACCATGCGTCCTCTCGGACCATTGTAGCCAAAGCATACCGAGCTGGATTTTACTGGCCAAGGGCGAATGAGATGGCAAAGGAAATAGTAGACAAGTGCGAAGGATGTCAGTTCTACTCCAATATGTCACACAAGCCCGTGTCAGCTCTAAAGATCATTCCACTCGTCTGGCCATTTGCAGTATGGGGGTTGGACATGGTCGGTCCCTTGAGAACAGGTCGAAGTGGTTTCACGCATGTACTAGTCGCAGTCGACAAGTTCACAAAGTGGATCGAGGCTAAACCAATCAAGAATCTTGACGCCGGTACTGCAGTTACCTTCATCAGGGAGCTGACGTTCAGATATGGAGTCCCGCACAGCATCATTACGGATAATGGGTCGAACTTTGACTCGGAAGAATTCAAGGATTTCTGCAACGCTCAAGGCACACGAGTCGACTACGCTTCAGTCGCTCACCCCCAGTCGAATGGACAAGCGGAGCGAGCCAATGGCTTAATCCTCAAGGGTTTAAAACCCCGACTGATGCGTGACCTCAAGCACGCGGCTGGAGCATGGGTCGACGAACTTCCTTCGGTGCTTTGGGGTTTGCGGACCACACCCAATCGGTCGACTGGAAGAACTCCATTCTTTTTGGTCTATGGAGCTGAAGCAGTCTTGCCGAGTGATCTTCTTCACAATGCTCCTCGATTTGAACTCTACAACGAAGCAGAAGCTGAGCAAGCGCGTCAGGACGCAGTCGACCTTCTAGAGGAAGAAAGGGAGATGGCTCTGATCCGGTCGACCATCTATCAACAAGACTTGCGTCGCTTTCACGCCAGGAATGTGAGGGGTCGAGCCTTCCAAGAAGGAGATCTAGTTCTCTGAGTGGATCAGCAGAAACAGCATAAGCTCGCTCCTTCTTGGGAAGGACCCTTCATCGTCACCAAAGTTCTCCACAACGGGGCATACCGTCTCTACAACATCGAACACAACATCGAAGAGCCCCGAGCTTAGAATGCGGATCTGCTCCGCCCGTTTTACACTTAAAAGTTTTCCACTCGGATGAGTTGTAATAAAATACTTCTGTAGTTCATGGATCTCGAAATAATAGTGCCATAATTCCTTCATAATTTTTGTCACTTTTTCCCCCAGCGGGTGGCTTAGCCGCGAATCCGTTTCGCCTAAGTTTGTACAAATCCTACCGAGTGGTAAGCCAGACTTCCACTCGGGGGCTTAGCCGCGAATCCGTTTCGCCTAAGTTATAAAAAAATCCTACCGAGTGAAGAGCAAACCTCTCACTCGGGGGCTTAGCTGCAGACCAGCGCTCGCCTAAGTTATAAAGAAATCCTACCGAGTGAAGAGCAAACCTCTCACTCGGGGGCTTAGCTGCAGCCCAGCGCTCGCCTAAGTTATAAAAAAATCCTACCGAGTGAAGAGCAAACCTCTCACTCGGGGGCTTAGCTGCAGCCCAGCGCTCGCCTAAGTTATAAAGAAATCCTACCGAGTGAAGAGCAAACCTCTCACTCGGGGGCTTAGCTGCAGCCCAGCGCTCGCCTAAGTTATAAAAAAATCCTACCGAGTGAAGAGCAAACCTCTCACTCGGGGGCTTAGCTGCAGCCCAGCGCTCGCCTAAGTTATAAAAAAATCCTACCGAGTGAAGAGCAAACCTCTCACTCGGGGGCTTAGTTGCAGCCCAGCGCTCGCCTAAGTTATAAAAAAATCCTACCGAGTGAAGAGCAAACCTCTCACTCGGGGGCTTAGCTGCAGCCCAGCGCTCGCCTAAGTTATAAAAAAACCCTACCGAGTGAAGAGCAAACCTCTCACTCGGGGGCTTAGCTGCAGCCCAGCGCTCGCCTAAGTTATAAAAAAATCCTACCGAGTGAAGAGCAAACCTCTCACTCGGGGGCTTAGCTGCAGCCCAGCGCTCGCCTAAGTTACAAAAAAAAAATCCTACCGAGTGAAGAGCAAACCTCTCACTCGGAGGCTTAGCTGCAGCCCAGCGCTCGCCTAAGGTATAAAAATCCTACCGAGTGAAGAGCAAACCTCTCACTCGGGGGCTTAGCTGCAGCCCAGCGCTCGCCTAAGTTATAAAAAACCCTACCGAGTGAAGAGCAAGCCTCTCACTCGGAGGCTTAGCTGCAGCCCAGCGCTCGCCTAAGGTATAAAAATCCTACCGAGTGAAGAGCGAACCTCTCACTCGGAGGCTTAGCTGCAGCCCAGTGCTCGCCTAAGGAATAAGTCGACTGCAGTGGACATCCTGCTGTGAACCTGCAAAGGACAATTCGAACCAGGAGCAATCATATCCAAACATCAAATCCAAGTTTAGGTCGATACCTAAAGGAACCGAGAGTGCTCAGGCACTAAGCCTGTTAAGGTTTACCGGTTACAATTCCACTCGGCATACCGAGGCAAATTTAAAGTGTTGGGCTTAAAGAAAGTTTTTTACCCCTCCTGTGGAGGGCTGGAAGGAGCAACAAACTCGTCGAGGTCGATCCCGTCTGCGATCCGGGTAGCGGCAGCAATGAAAGTTTCCATGAAGGATCTGAAGTCGTGCTTCTTGGTGTTGGCCACTCGGAGAGCCGCCAGCTTCTCTTCTCGCGCGTCCTTGCAGTGGACTCGGGCCAGACACAGGGCAACATCTGCGCCGCACCGAGCCGAGGACTTCTTCCACTCTTGCACACGATCGGGGACGGCATTTAGTCGAGCCATCAACGACTCGAGGTCATTCTGAAGTGTTGCCCCGGGCCAAAGCGTCGAGTCGATGCGAGAAGTGGCGGCCTTCAGCCTTGCAAGATAGTCCACGATAGCTGCAACGCGAGACTCCAGTCGGAAGACATTCATGGCAACTTCATCATTCACCGGAGAATTGACAGGGTCAAGGTTCGGCTCCAACTGGCTAGTCTCTTCTTCAAAGTTCCGACAGAATTCTGCAAGGACAAAACGCCGAATCAAGACAATGGTCGAATGGAAGCGTCACAGTTGAAGATGCTGGTCGAGTGAAAAGATTACATTCGAGCATCAGGAACAATTTCTTGGCAAGACCGCCCAGGAAGCTTTCAAGGTCATTCTTCTTCCCAGTCAATTGGTTGATCTTCTCGATCAGGGTAGTCTTGTCAGCTTTCAGTCGGTCAACATCCTTGGAGGAAATCGCCAGAGCAGTTTTCAGATTGTGATTTTCCTGTTCAAGCTTGGTGACTGAAGCTAACTTCTCGTCAGCAAGCTTGGTCTTCTCAGCTAGCTCAAGGTCCTTCTTCTTCTGGGCCTCCCGCACCTTGTCTGCAAGTTACAGCAAAATCAGATTTTGAAACAAATGGAAGGAAAAAGGAGTCGTTGAGGCCTCACCGAACATACCTTTAGTCTCCTCCTTCGCCTTCGTCAGATTCTCCTGCACCAGCTTCAGATCCAGCTCGAGCTGAATGTGCTTCTGCTCCAGTTCCGTATAGCGAGCTGCAAGGTCACAGGATTTCTACGAAGAAACAATCGACAAAATATCAAAGATGGTTCACTTCTGAGTGGATAGAGAAAAATCATACGTTTCTAAGACTACAGTCGAATGCAAGCATTCAACCGTAGTCTCGGGGACTACACCCAGTGGGTGCACTCAGCGTGCCCCCACTAGTTCTGTTTAAGACAGAGTCGACCAGTCGACCCAAAAAAAAGAGAAAAAAAGAGAGATGTGGTCTTCTGACTGTAGTCGACTGCAAGCAGTCGACCACAGTCTCGGGGACTACACCCAGTGGGTGCACTCAGCGTGCCCCCACTAAGTTCTGTTCAAGACAGAGTCGACCAGTCGACCAAATCGAAGGATGAATAACCTTTACTTCTAAAAGCCTAAGGTCGATTGCCAGCAGTCGACCTTAGCCTTGGGGACTACACCCAGCGGGTGTACTCAGCGTGCCCCCGCTAACACGAAGTACGACACACCCAGTGGGTGATTGCTATGGATTTCAGAAATCAGAAAGAAAAAGTTTTGATAGCATATCCTAATAGAACAGGCAGTGGTCGACTGACCTGAACATTGCTTTGAAGGGCGGAGCTAGCGTCGTAAGCTGCTTGGCTTGCATCCCGGACAATCTTCACCTGCTCCATCATAATCCCCGCTTGGCGTATCACCTCCTTAGCAGCGCTGGCCTGGTCTTCTGGGACGTGATGTGTTGTGAAGAGCGAAGGTTGGGCAGCACTCGACGAAGTGGGATGAGCACCCGTCAACGGCACCGCGAAAGACACGGTGTGTCGAGTGGGGTTCTCCCCCTCCGTGACCACAGTCTCGGGCGCCGTCGCAGCCGGAGTTGCCGTACCAGTAGACGCCTTCCTGCGCCTCAGCGGTTCTTCATCCTCATCATCATCATCCTCAGGAAGGGTGATAATGTCATGGGGTGGAGCTTCAGAAAAGGAATCAAAGTTAGAAATCATGAGTCAGTCGACTAAGGATAGAATTGAGAGTACAGTACTAGGATTTGAGGTTGCTGCGTCCTCCATCTCATGGTCGTCAGCCTTGCCTGAGGTCTCAGAAGTTGCAGCACTGAAGTTCCAAAGAATCAGTCGACTAACTCAAGTATCAACCGGAGATAAAGCTTATACAAAACAAGAGAACGCAAGTAACATATTTACCCGGATATGGTGGGGATGGACACCTTCATTTTCGGCAGGAGCTTGGTGGGTTTTGGCGGAGCCACCTTCGACTGCTTCGGAGCCCTTTCACTCGGCACCGGAGAAGCGGTCCGAGGGCGTTTGGTCGACTGCGAGGCAGTCGCCACCCCCTTACCGCGTTCAGTCGCGGGGTCATGGAAAAGCTTCGACCGCCTTTCCAAGCGTGGTGGTGCAGCCTCCTCCTCCTCCCCCTCCTCCTCTTCGTCCTCGTCATCATCGTCGTCATCGTCATCTTCGGCAGCGTCTGAATCCCACTCCTCCTGGCTCTCGCCCCCGCTGGCTTCTCCCTCCTCAGTCGGAGCTTGAGCTCCATTGGGCATCGAGTACAGGTCGGTGAGGGCCTGGAAGACGGCAAGACAGAGATCAGTCGACCAAGTCACAGAACATACAGAAGCAAATTCGACAAATGTACAATGGAAAGCAGAGCAAATATACCTTATCTGGAACGGTGTGATGGTCGAGTGGAGGAACCCTCCTGGATCCACGGGGATTATCCTTATTCCCAGTGACCGCGGCCATCCATCTTTCCACTGTGGCGTCGTCGACTGCGTCCGGGTGGACTCGGGTATCGTCTTCAGTCCCGCAGTACAACCACATGCCATGGCTCCGGAACTGAAGAGGCTGGATTCGCCGCCGGAGGAAAACCTCCAGAAGGTCCATGCCAGTCACGCCGTCCCGAACCAACTGCACCACGTGATCCATCAACATCTTCACTTCAGTTCTCTCCTCCGGAACCACCTTCAGAGAGGAGGGCTTGTTCACTCGACTCATGGTGAATGGGGGGAGTCCACTCGACTGCCCCGGTGTCAGCTCGTTCTGGCAGTAGAACCAAGTCGACTGCCAGCCCCTGACCGACTCGGGAAACGTCATAGCTGGGAAGGTGCTCTTGTTACTCACTTGAATTCCCAGACCCCCGCACATTTGGACAACTTGGGTCTTCTCATCGCCTGGACTCGCCTTCTTCACGGTCTGAGAACGACACGTGAAGATGTGCTTGAACAAGCCCCAGTGCGGTCGACAACCCAGGAAACTCTCGCACATGGATACGAACGCAGCAAGATACGCGATGGAGTTCGGGGTAAAGTGGTGGAGTTGGGCTCCAAAGAAGTTCAAAAAACCACGAAAGAAAATGCTCGGTGGCAAAGAAAACCCTCGGTCAATATGAGTGGCCAGGAGCACGCACTCACCCTCTTCCGGCTGAGGTTGCCACTCTTTCCCTGGAAGTCTTGCGGCGCCATGGGGGATCAGCCCGTCGTCGGCCATGTCGAGGAGATCCTTCTCCCTGATGGTCGACTGGATCCAATCTCCCTGGACCCAGCCCTTCGGCAAGCGGGATCTCGACGAAGACCCACTGCGGCTGGTGGATCTCCCCTTCGCCTTCTCCGCCGCCGACGCCTTCTCCGTCGCCGACGCCTTCTTTGCGCGCTCCAACGCCGCCGTCTTCTCCTTGACCATGGCTGCCGGTGGGGTGCGCGAGGGAGAGCTTTGCGGGGGCGAAAGCAAGCGCGTTGGGCGGAGACGAGGAGAGCAGAAGAGAAAGAATGGAGCACTGTTCAAAAAACTCTCGACGGTTGCATTTATAACGTCCCTTCCGAGTGGATGACAGGTGGACCCAGGCAACCTAATCATATCCCGAAACAGTTGCATCGACACGATACGTGGTGGAAAAAGCGGCGCGGGGATCGAGGCGTTTATGACCCGTCCCGTCCGAGCGCCACGGTCCGTTCCGCTTCGCGCGCTCTCCCAAATTCCGTATCCCGTGGAATCCGCGAACGGCAGATCGGTCTGTCAGACGCGAGATTTCTTGCGATCCGTCGCTCGGGAACCAGCAAAGTCTAAAAGATCACTCGACGAAAGACAAGAATGGATCGAGTCGACTGAAGAAAAGTTGTTTGTTATCAACAAAGAAGATCTTAATCCAGAACGATGCATAGCCAATATGCAAAAGTCAATCGGAAACAACATCAACTCCTTCCTCATTCAAGCCTCAATCCATTCGGGGGCTAATGATGGATTCATGTACCTAGGGTAGGGTCATAGGCCTGACCTGAATGTCCTACCCAGGGACAGTCTTAGAAGAGATCACCTTCCAGTCGACCAATGAGGAACCCACTCGACTGACCAGAAGGACTCGACCATGGAGATTCACTCGACCATGAAGATACACTCGACCACCAGAAGGTCAGAAGGCACTCTGCACTGCAACAGCCTGTAATTGAATAGACTTAATGATAGTTAAGGCACTTTATGTGAGGCGTTACCAGTAACGCCCCAGAATTAATATACCTTAAACCCTTCATTACGTGGGCTGGCAGGGGTCCTGGCGTACTCTATATAAGCCACCCCCCTCGACAGGCAGAAGGGTTCGCACTCTTGTAACACCCATACACATAATCCACTCGACCGCCTCAGGGCTCCGAGACGTAGGGCTTTTACTTCCTCCGAGAAGGGCCTGAACTCGTACATCGCTTGTGTTTACAACTTCTCCATAGCTAGGACCTTGCCTCTCCATACCTACCCCCCACTCTACTGTCAGACTTAGAACCACGACAGAGAGAGCCATCAGAACAAAACTACACTTCCAACATACATTTTCTAAGAGAGAACCACCTACTCATGTGTTGAGACCAAGATATTCCATTCCTACCATACGAATCTTGATCTCTAGCCTTCCCTAAGTTGCTTTCCACTCAAATCTTCTTTCCACCAAATCCAAATCCTGTGAGAGAGAGTTGAGTGTTGGGGAGACTATCATTTGAAGCACAAGAGCAAGGAGTTCATCATGAACACACCATTACTTCTTGGAGAGTGGTGTCTCCTAGATTGGCTAGGTGTCACCTGGGAGCCTCTGACAAGATTGTGGAGTTGAACCAAGGAGTTTGTAAGGGCAAGGAGATCGCCTACTTCATGAAGATCTACCGCTAGTGAGGCAAGTCCTTTGTGGGCGATGGCCATGGTGGTATAGACAAGGCTGCTTCTTCATGGACCCTTCGTGGGTGGAGCCCTCCGTGGACTCGCGCAACCGTTACCCTTCGTGGGTTGAAGTCTCCATCAACGTGGATGTACGATAGCACCACCTATCGGAACAACGTCTCAAAAATCTCCGTGTCTCCAAATTGCGTTTGCGCACTCCAATCCCATCCCTTTACATTCTTGCAAGTTGCATGCTTTACTTTACGCTGCCCATATACTCTTTGCATGCTTGCTTCATATGTGTTGTGATTGTTAAACTTGTGCCAAAACTCCACTTAACATAAAGAAGTTAAAAACTGCAACTTTTGGTACTTAGTGTCTAATCACCCCCCCTCTAGACACCTCTTCTCGATCCTTTCACTTGGTATCAGAGATTTGGTCTCCATTGCTTTGGTTTAAACACCATTGGAGGAAGATGGATGAGTCTACTATTGGGAGTCTTTGACATAGAGTGCCTATACTTGATGGAGAGTATTTTCATGAGTGGAAAAATGAGATGCTTGTGATGTTCTATCAATATCATTTGAACAAGTACATTGCTAGCCCTTGTGCACCTCATGTTGGTCCTATGCATCCTACCCTTGATGAGTCAATTGACATGATTCGCAATCTTAGAACTGTTGGACTTATCACTAGAGGCTTGCCTAGAAACTTGATTGGATGTTTGCCTACTCTTAAGTGTGCCTACACCATATGGAAATTTCTTGAGGAACGTTTTCCAAATTATTCCTTGAAAAATCTAGATGAAATTCTCCATAAGTCTATCGCCTTGAGTAAGATGAATTCCAATGATCCTATGTTTGGTGATTGTCTATTTGAGCTTACAAACCTTATGCGTGCCAAAGGAGATGTTGGAATCATTAGTGATATTATTTCCGAAGCTATTAAAATTCATAAAGAAGATCATTGTCAAACTCACTCTAACGAATCACCCTCTCTAGGATTTGATCCACCACATGACGATGTTGAACATGGATACTATGATGAGGATGATGATAGTGACCTTGATCTTGATGATGCAATGAGACACTTTGGTCTTATGGCAAATCTTCGGGGATATATGGTAGGAGGAAAGGAATGGGTTCTTGATAGTGGATGTACCGATCACATGACCGGAGATAAAGATATGTTTTGTGAGCTTGCTGGAAATGACGGTCCTCGAAAGTATGTCACTTTCGGTGACAACTCAAAGGGTAAGGTGGTTGGCCTCGGTAAGGTGGCCATATCACATGATAGCTCCATACAAAATTTCATGCTCGTTGAATCTCTTGGATACAATTTACTTTCAGTATCTAGACTTGCTGATTTCGGTTTCAATGTCATATTCACTGAAGTAGATTGCCAAGGGTTTCGTAGAGACAATCATAAAATGGTCTTTACCGGTGTACGTAGAGGTGATCTATACATTGTTGATTTCACTAAAAAGGCTCAGCTAGAACTTGCTTTATCGCTAATTCCTCTAAAGGGTGGTTATGGCATAGACGATTAGGTCATGTTGGTATGCGAAACCTTGACAAGCTTATTAAAGGAAATCATATCCTTGGCGTTAACGATGTCATATTTGATAAGGATAGACTTGCAGCGCTTGTCAGGCAGGTAAACAGGTTGGAGGGAGGCATCCCGTGAAGTACATCATGACCACAAGGAAGCCACTCGAGCTACTTCACATGGATCTATTTGGTCCCAACGCTTACAAAAGTCTCAGTGGATATTCTTTTGGTCTAGTTATAGTTGATGACTTTTCAAGATTTACGTGGGTGTTCTTTCTCGATGATAAATCTCAAGTCCAAAAGATCTTCAAAAACTTCGCTAGGAAGGCCCAAAATCAATTTGAAGTGAAGATCAAGAAGGTTCACAGCGACAACGGAACGGAGTTCAAGAACGCAAATGGGGATACATTTCTTGAAGAAGAAGGTATTTCACATGAGTTCTCGGCTACGTACACACCTCAACAAAATGGAGTTGTTGAGAGGAAGAACAGGACGCTCATCGAAATGGCAAGAATAATGCTTGACGAGTACAAGACGCCGAAGCACTTTTGGGCGGAAGCGGTAGAGATAGCTTGTCATGCAACAAATCGCTTGTATCTTCACAAGCTACCCCAAGTTGGATAGTTTCGAGTATTCGGCTCAAAGTGCTACATTCTTGATAAGCATCATCATTCTAAATTTGCTCCTAAGTCTCATGAAGGTTTCCTACTTGGTTATGGCTCAAACTCTCACACATACCGTGTCTGCAACAATTTCATCCGAAAGGTTGAAGAAACGGTAGATGTTAAGTTTGATGAATCTAACGGCTCGCAAGTAGAGCAATTGCCAATTGATGTAGGAGACAAAGACCCCTCGAAAGCAATCCAAGACTTGTCTATTGGCAAGATTCGTCCAACGAAGGTGGAGGAGAGTACCTCGTCCGTCCAAGTGGAAGCTTCTACCTCACGACAAGGTGAACCAAGAGTTGATACAAAAGCGTCCACAAGTGGGACACACCAAGATGAAGAAAACGAGGAAGTGCACCAAGATGAATGCCAACAACCTCCTTCTCCACCACGACAAGAGAACGACAACGTCAACAATGAAGAAGGCCAAGAAGAAGAACAAGATGAAGAATATGTTCAACCAAGATCCAAGCAAAAGCTTTCACTTGTTCGAGCAAGAATTGCTAAAGACCATCCCGTCGAGCAAATCTACAATGATATCCAAACCGGGAGAATCACTCGTTCTAAAACTCGTTTAGCTAACTTTTGTGAACACTATTCATTCATCTCTAGCATTGAACCTATAAAGGTTGAAGAAGCTTTGGAAGATCCGGATTGGATAAATGCTATGCATGAAGAGCTACACAACTTTGAGAGAAATCAAGTTTGGACATTAGTTGAGAAGCCCGACAACAACCACAACATCATCGGTACCAAATGGGTGTTTAGCAACAAGCAAGATGAAGATGGACAAGTAGTTCGCAACAAAGCACGTCTCGTCGCCCAAGGCTACACACAAGTCGAAGGTATGGACTATGGTGAGACTTATGCTCCCGTTGCTAGACTTGAGTCCATTCGCATCTTACTTGCCTATGCTAATCACCATGATATCACCTTGTACCAAATGGACATTAAAAGTGCTTTTTCTAAATGATGAAATAGAGGAGGAAATTTATGTTTAGCAACCTCCCGGCTTTGTTAATCCTAAGAAACCTGATCATGTTTACAAACTTCACAAAGCTCTTTATGGTCTTAAACAAGCTCCTAGAGCGTGGTATAAATGCTTGACCAAGATCCTTATTGAAAAAGGCTTTGAAATTGGAAAATTAGATTCTACTCTTTTTATTAAAAGGGTCAATGGAGAACTATTTGTATGCCAAATCTATGTTGATGATATTATATTTGGTTCTACTAACCCTCATTTTAGTGAAAAGTTTGGAAGGCTAATGTCGGAGAAGTTTGAGATGTCTATGATGAGTGAACTCAAAAAAATTTCTTGGTTTGCAAATCAAGCAAACTAAGGAAGGTACCTTTGTCTCTAAAATGAAGCACACGAAGGACTTATTCAAGAAGTTCAATATGCAAAAATGCAAAGGTATGACTACACCCATGCCTACTAGTGGACATCTTGATTTGACCAAAGATGGTGAACCGGTCGATCAAAGGTTTATCGCTCTATGATTGGTTCATTGTTATATCTATGTGCTTCACATCCCGATATTATGCTAAGTGTGTGCATGTGCGCACGATATCAAGCTACTCCTAAAGAATGTCATCTTAAGGCCATGAAAAGGATAGTGAGATACTTAATCCATACACCAAATTTTGGCATTTGGTATCAAAAGAGGGCCTCTTTCGATCTTGTAAGCTACTCCGACTCGGACTATGCCGGTGACAAGGTTGATAGAAAGTCCACTTCGGGTACTTGTCAATTTCTTAGTAGATCTCTTGTATCTTGGTCTTCCAAGAAACAAAAATCGGTATCCTTATCCACCGCCGAAGCGGAATACATTGCCGCTGGTTCATGTTGTGCTCAATTACTTTGGATGACCCAAACTCTTAAAGATTATGGGATATATGTGAAACGTGTTCCATTACTTTGTGCCAATGAAAGTGCTATCAAGATTGCTCACAATCCCGTGCAACACTCTCGAACTAAGCATATTGAAGTTCGTCATCATTTCATTCGAGATCATGTTGCCAAAGGGGACATTAATCTTAAGCTTGTTTGCACTAAAAAGAAATTAGCAGACATATTCACTAAACCACTTGATGAGAAAGTGTTTTGCAGGTTAAGAGGTGAATTGAACATCATTGATGCTTCAAACTTGGAATAGGAACTCCATTGGATACATGCAAGACATGAGTCAATGACTAATCCTTGATATTTCTCTTATGATGACTATCTTATGTCTTGGATACATTTGCATCTTGCATGTTATCTAACCCTTGTAGGTACTTGGATGAATCTAAATCTAAGAGATTGCAACTCACTCACATCTTGAGCGATCTCTACATCACCAAGTCTCTACATAATGGTGGTTGAAGACAAGGAAGCACGAAACCATTCAAACATATCCTTTGATAAATTTATTATTGAAATTTATGATTGTCATTTTGGATACACAAGTGCTCTTCCTTGCAAAAACTAACACATGTAGGTAGATGAACTCAAATTCCAAGTGGTGCTCCCAACTCACACAACCTTGAGCAACCCACACAAGTTCTACTACATACCACCACCCAAGGTATGTTATTCCATCTTAGAGAAGCTTTACTCCAAGTCATGAGTCAAAGCAACTCGACAAGATGTGAATACATCAAGATGCTTAAACGAAAAATGGTAACCCCATTTTGAGCTTAAACGATGAGTATGACCTATGATCAAGTGATCTCACTTGACTCCTAAGTCAATATACTCTAACATAGGTGACTTTGTCGCCGACCAATTCTAGATGAAGTTCTCTTGTGTTCTTTTCTGTGCTCTTGCATTTGTCTCATGCTTATTCATTTCCCCTTTCAAAAAAACTTCATCTAGATTTCTTTTCTTTTCTGTTTGTTCTGCATTCCCTGCATCCAATTCATTGCAATTATTTCAGTTAATTCCTTGCAAATCCTTGTGAGATCTTACTTGTCTAGTGAGCTGAGGTGACAAGTGTTTTCTGCATTCTTTTTTTATCCAGCTCCACTCAATGAATCTTGTCCTCGACCAGCATCACATTCAACTTACTGCTTTGTTCTGTGACTCAAGGACCAAACCCATCATGAAAAAAATCCAGAAGAACCCTTCTTGGAAATTGATGTCAAAGGGGGAGAGAGTGATCACATCAAAGCTTATTCATATCTATAGGGGGAGAGAATGCTCAAGAGGAGAAAGAGTAATCATCAAGGACCCCAGATGCTTGGTGTTCAAGAGGAGAGAAGTCACATGTCTTCAAGAGGGGAAAGACATGTTCATATGTGCTTGTTTGCATTATTAGCTTTGTTTATTTTCTTTGAGCTCTGATTTTTGCTCTGATTTTCTGTTCCCTATCTTCTCCCAGTATCCCATGCTATATTCAAGGGGAGCAAGACATCTAAGGGAAGGAAATCCTTGAATTCATTGCACATCTTTACCTTTGGGGACATGTCTATATTCAATGTGGTACTCAGTACTCACTCTCTACATGTCATCCCAGTCTTGGTACTCTTGTGGTTTCTCTTCTTTGCTCTGGCCAGTAGGTGTATCTGTGTTATCTAACCCTGTTTACGCAGGTTCATTCCATCCTAAGCCAACTCAAGATCACAAGGTAAGTATATGCATCATAGTCATGTGTATGAGAAATTCTTGCTGATGTACATACTGTTTGCAAGAAGGACTCATAAGCATGAAGGTACATTTCCCATATTCACATCTTTTGCTCTAATGCATATAGCCAAGATACATGTAGCACATTGCTTACTCTGTCATGCTTATGCATTCACATGCTCCTACATTCCATATGTACATGATTGCATACATGTAGGGGGAGCCTATGCGTGTTACATGTCTTTCCAAAGCTTCACTTGTTATTCTCTATATCTTTATTTAAATCTTTGATGTATGTTGTCATCAATTACCAAAAAGGGGGAGATTGAAATCACAAGTTCTCCCTGGGTGATTTTGGTAATTAATGTCAACATATCTCTTGTTGGACTAACACTTTTACCTAGTATGTTTCAGATGAGTTCAACAATGAAGTGGTATGGACTAGAGGATGTGGAAACCCTTCAAGATGCTAAGGACAAAAGGATTGGCTCAAGCTCAAAGCTCAAGACTCTACATTTTGTATTTTAGTGATCCAAGATCACATTGAGTCTATAGGAAAAGCCAATACTATCAAGAGGGGTTGAGGTGTTGCTTAATGGCATGCTTGCTCAAAGTGCTTAGTGATATGCTCAAAAGCCCTCAACTACCTTCTCACATCCACATATGACCTAAACCAAATGTCAAACTCGGCCCCACCGATTCTTCCTATCCGGCGCCACCGAGTTCAGATGTCATAGCCACTGCCACAAACCCTAGGCAAATCGGTCTCACCGATAGGGATCTCGGTCTCATCGAGATGGGATTGCAATCTCTCTGTATGTATCTATTACCAAAATCGGTCTCACCGAGTTTGCATAATCAGTCTTACCGAGATTGCAATGTAAACTCTCTGCCACCTTTTCGTAACATTTCCATCACACCGAGATGAGCGAATCGGTCCCACCTAGTTTACCTGACCAACTCTCTAGTTAGCTTATTACCAAAATCGGTCCCACCGAGTTTGTGTAATCGGTCTCATCGAGATTACGTTATGCCCTAACCCTAATCATATCGGTCCTACCGATTTGCATGTCGGTCCCACCGAAAATCCTAACGGTCACTAGATTTGCTGAATCGGTCCGACCGATTTTCTCAATTCGGTCCCACCGAGATTGGCAAGTTGTGTGTAACGGTTAGATTTTGTGTGGAGGCTATATATACCCCTCCACCTCCTCTTCATTCGTGGAGAGAGCCATCAGAACAAACCTACACTTCCAACATGCATTTTCTAAGAGAGAACCACCTACTGATGTGTTGAGACCAAGATATTCCATTCCTACCATATGAATCTTGATCTCTAGCCTTCCCCAAGTTGCTTTCCACTCAAATCTTCTTTCCACCAAATCCAAATCCTGTGAGAGAGAGTTGAGTGTTGGGGAGACTATCATTTGAAGCACAAGAGCAAGGAGTTCATCATGAACACACCATTACTTCTTGGAGAGTGGTGTCTCCTAGATTGGCTAGGTGTCACTTGGGAGCCTCTGACAAGATTGTGGAGTTGAACCAAGGAGTTTGTAAGGGCAAGGAGATCGCCTACTTCGTGAAGATCTACCGCTAGTGAGGCAAGTCCTTCATGGGCGATGGCCATGGTGGTATAGACAAGGCCGCTTCTTCATGGACCCTTCGTGGCTGGAGCCCTCCGTGGACTCGCGCAACCGTTACCCTTCGTGGGTTGAAGTCTCCATCAACGTGGATGTACGATAGCACCACCTGTCGGAACCACGTCTCAAAAATCTCCGTGTCTCCAAATTGCATTTGCACACTCCAATCCCATCCCTTTACATTCTTGCAAGTTGCATGCTTTACTTTCCGCTGCCCATATACTCTTTGCATGCTTGCTTCATATGTGTTGTGATTGTTAAACTTGTGCCAAAACTCCACTTAAACTTAAAGAAGTTAAAAACTGCAACTTTTGGTACTTAGTGTCTAATCACCCCCCTCTAGACACCTCTTCTCGATCCTTTTACTTGGTATCAGAGATTTGGTCTCCAATGCTTTGGTTTAAACACCATTGGAGGAAGATGCATGAGTCTACTATTGGGAGTCTTAGACATAGTGTCGGGGAAACTGATCCACGAACACCTATGGGACCGGCGGACCGGGCCCCTTCCGGTTCGGCGGGGGGCGGAAATCGTGCGAAGAGCGGATCGAGGCAAAGCACACGAGCAGTTTACCCAGCTTCGGAGCTCTCCGGATAGATAATACTCCTACTGCTGCATGTCTGAGTGTATTGAGTTCTTGCTCGGGAGCGCTGAGTGCTATAGTACACGCTAGCTGCTAACGAGACCGAGCGTGAGTGTTTTTTTGCCTTCAAACCCCCTCTACGTTGCGCATTGGCCTCCTTTTATATGCTCAAGGGGTCACCGACAGGTGGCAACGCAGACGAGGATAAAAATGGAAACGTGTTGCGGTTGGTACAACTACCCGTACAGTGTATCATACCTAACCCTGACGGCAGGGGACAAAGGCATTAAATGCCCGTCTGCATCGCTCAAATAGTGCAAAAAAGGGACCGTCAGGGACGCCACCGCTTGCCACGATGGCAATCTTGTCAGCGCCGCTTGCCACCGCGCACCGCTGGCTGCACAGCCTCTTGCCACGCACTCCTGGAAAGGTCCCAGGGCGACACGTTGGTGGATGTGCTGGAGCGCGGGTACAGAGTGGTAGCTTGCCGCGGCAAGCGCCTTGCCGCGGTCGTTGTCTTGTCGCGTCTGGGAGCTTGTCGCTCACCGGGCCTCGCCGGGACGCGTGGCGCGTCACGGCAAGTTCCTTGAGATGCCTTGGTTGGCCTTCCCGGCAAGCTCCTCTTGCCGGGGCCTTGTCTCCTTGGCTTGAATACTTTGTTCTTGAATGGCTCCAAAGGAACCACAGAGGACCTTGGCGATCACCCGGCAAGCCTTGCCACGGGGTGCTGCGACTGCCCGTGCACAAGTTCGGGATACTAGGGTACCCCTTCTCTAGTACACCGACAGGAGCCCCCGGGGCTGGGCCACACATGGTGCCGAGCGCTGTTGGGCCAGGCCCAAAACAGGGCACGGGCACGCGCGGCCTGGGTTACGCCGTATCTCACTCCGTATCCACCGCGCCCTCCCCGAATGACACGCGTCGGATGCGGCGTCGTGGGAGAGATCGTGGGTGGTTTCTTTATTCGGAAAGACGGAACGTCCGCCCCCTCCCTCTTTATAAGCAGGGGAAACAGGGGCGGTTCGCCCATCTCGTCGGTTGCTATTCCAATCTCAAAAAACCTCCGCCGCTCCCCCCCTTCTTCCCAAAGCTGAAAGAGAGCAGCGCTCTGCCCCCCATCGTCACTGACACCACCAACGCCGTCGATCTCTCTCACCACCTCCGCCATGGCTCCGAAAGCCGGGAAGGTCGTGAAGTCGGCCGAGGCGCAGCGGCTCGCGGCGCTGCGAAGGGAGCAGGCAATCTCCCCCCCCCCCCCCAAGCTCGCCGCGAAGGAGCTGAGGGAGTATTACTATCTCTTCTGGTCGACGGAGACGTGAGTGCATCCGCGCACGAAGGTACTCTCAGCCGCCGCTTCGAAACTGGCTCCGAATGGATATCCCTTCTGCGCGTTGTTCTTCTACTGCGGGCTCTGCCCGCCTTTCTCTGAGTTTTTCTGCGACATTATGAACACCTACGGGTTCCGCCTCCTTGACTTCACCCCCAATGCTGTTCTGACCATGGCAGTTTTCGCACATCTCTGCGAAAACTTTGTCAGAGTCTATCCAAATGTAGCTCTTTTTCGCCACTTCTTTATGCCCCGAGTTGAGAGGGGGGAGCCTTTATCCGGCGGAATCGCCTGGATCTCGAGAGCTGGCAAGAAGGAAGCTTATCTGGAGGGAGAGTTTCACAGCAAGTGGGAGGAATGGAGAGCAGACTGGTGCTGGATTGTCGAGGAGAACCCGCAGCCATTTACCGCCCAGCGCCAAGCCCCAGTAGTGCGTGGCAACGATTGGAGCAACGTGGCCCCGGAAGACGATAGGCTGAAGATTGCCGTCACCCGGATCCAACGCCTCAGGCTTGCCGGGCTCACTGTAGGCGCCATTGGCGCAGATTTTCTTCGCCGCCGCATCGCCCCCCTGCAGGAGAGGAGGAGACCCGCCTGGGAGTTTCAGAATGCGGCGGATATCATGAGGCTGCGCCCGGGCCTCAACTTCAACTTCACTGTCCTGGAACTGGATGCGATGCTCCAGGAACTGTTCAAGCACGACCCTCAACATCCCGAAGTGTTCAGGTTGCCGAAGGGTGTCGTTCCGCTGTGCAACAACTCCTCGCTTGACCGCATCCGTGCAATGATGCCGCTGTGCGATTCGCATGGAATTGTCCCAACTTGGCAAGAGCTTGTAGACGACGTCGTGCAGGAGTTCTTTGACGGCTTGGTAGAAGTGCCGGTCCGCTCCGATGAACGGAAAAGCCTTACTCGCGACACCACCGATGCGGAGATGCAGCGCATCGCCACTAGGCTGGAAGAGGCGGCGGCAGCCGCTGCCGTGGGCGAGTTTGGATACACCGTGGAGGAGGCAGAGGCAGCAGAGGCGGCAAGCCTTGCCGAGCGAGAGGAGCTTGCCGGCGAGGGAGAGCTTGCCGGGCCTGAAGTCGAGTCGCGCGAGCCGGCTGAGGGTGCGAGCGGCTCATTGAAGATCAACTCCTCTTCCTCCTCATCTTCAGACAGCTCGCCGCAAGCAGAGCCCCCAGCTCCACCAAGAAGGCGTCTCCGCAAGGCCGGGGACATAGCGGGGCGGCAGACGAGTCAACAGCCGCCGCGCCGCGCGACGCGCTCCACCGTGGCAAGCACTGTTGCCGCGGGAGCACCTCACGCCATTGCGGCAACTGGAGCGGGGTCCTCCCGGACCACCGCTTCTGCTCCTGCCGCTTCTCACGCCGCGGTGGTGCCGGAGCTGGGCCGTCTCAGACCACCGCCACTGCCCCCACCAAGCGGCTAAGGGAACCCACTCCTCTGCCTCGTCGCGCCGGGGGTGAGCCGGACTTCGACCTCTTCGCGCTCAGCTCCGACGAGGAAGAAGAAGAGTAAGATTCTTTGCTGTACTTGTAGTTCTTCAATTCTTGCTGTTTTGTCTTATATCTGATTTGCTTTACTCCGAACCCATTCCTTTTCAGGACTCCGGCCCAGAGAGCGGCGAAGAGAGCCAAGGTCCCGGTGATTGTCATCGAGGACGAAACCACCGCGACGGCAGGGGGTGTGTCCGAGACCACCTTGCCAGACCCGGCAACTATTCCCCAAAGCAGCTCCCAGCGCAGCCCCCAGCGTAAGTATATGGTTTACTTCCCGCTGTTAGGCGCGCATGGGTGCTCTTTCTTTGCTGACATCTGACTATTGGTTTGTGTAGGAGCAGAGCAGCCTCACCAGGAGCACTCGGAAGCCGCCCCCGACATGCCATCTGCTTCGACTACACCGCCAAGGGAGGGTTCCCTGGCAAGGGAGCGTTCTCCGGCAAGGGAGAATTTTCCGGCAGGGGAGAGTTCTCCGGCAAGGGACAGCACCAGCGACCCCCCGGTGGCGGAGACCATGACTGTAGAACCCAGTACAGGTAATCCGCTTGCTTGAAAACTTCCCTTGGGTTCTTCTTCTTCTGATTTTCTTTTTGGATATTTGCTTGACTTTTCTCCCTTTTCCGGCCGTCAGATCCATCTGCCACGGAGCCGATGGAGACCGAGGTTGCCAGCGAGGAGAACGCGCGCGGCAATACTGACGACGTCGCTGCTGCGAAAGAAGCAGCCGGCGCTGATGATCCCGCCGTCGAAGAGGCCGCCAAAGCTGCTGCCGCAAAAGCCGGCGAGGGGTCTGGCCATCGCACTGACGGCCTTGAGGCCGCAGGAGCGCCAGGCGCTACGCCGACCGCCGATCCCTCCGCCGCTGCCGCAGCGTCGGGCTCCGAAGAGCCCCAGCCCGGCGCCTATTTGAAGGCCGGCGATGGCGTCTTCATCAAGCTCCCCTGGGCGTCAAGCTCCAGGGCGCCGATCGAAGGAGAAATCTTTGATGGAGAGGTGCTCGCCTCACCTGGGCTGACGCGGGTTGACGCGCCGAGCAGCAGCAGCGGCTAGCCTGAGGAGGAGTGGCTGCTGCGGAAGCTGGTGTCGCTCTACCGCGCTCGACAAGCCAAGCTGGAATCCCGAGAAGCGCTTGTTACGAAGGCGGGAGTGGATATCGAGAAGCACGTGGAGGAGCTCCGGGGTCTTAACCAGGAAACTCTCCGGTCCCTGGCAGAGGAGCGGAAGCAACTTGCCGAGGAGCGGAAAGCCTTCCTCCTTGAGAAGGCTGAAGTTGAAGAGCAACAACGGCTTGCCGCCGAGAAGCTGTCTGCGCGGGAGGGCGAGTTGGCACAGCGGAAAGTCAGCCTTGACAGCCACGAGGAGGAGCTTGCTGCGCACGAGCAAACATTCGGCGGGGCTCTCAAGCAAGCAGAGGATACTGCCGCAACTGCCGAGGCTGCCAAGAAGGAGCTGGAGACGAAGGTGGCGCAGCTGGAGGCCGATCTCAAGGCGAGCGGTGAAGAGCTTGCTGCGCTCAAGCGTGAGCGTGAGAAGGACGCCTACAGCTTTGGCGAGCTACAGGGTCGTCTCACCGAGAGGGGCAAGGAGCTTAGCGCCGCCAAGGACTCCAACGCAGATCTTGAGTTGAAGCTGACTACCTTGACCAAGACGCTGGACGGCGCTAGGGAGCAGGAAGTGGCCTTGAAGGAGAAGATCAAGGCCGACGAGGCGCTGCTGGCGAGGGCTGTTGCCGCCCAGAACACTTTTAGGGAGAATGTGGAGCACTGGACGGAGGGTCTCGTGGATGTTGCTGCAGCCATCGACAGGGAGTTGGCGCAGCTGGGGATGGAGGATCTCGGGTATTCCTCCGATGAGAACCTCCAACCCAGCGCCAAGCTCAGCTTGTTCTTCAAAGGCGTGGTGATGGCCCTCCAGCGACTCCAGGAAAAGATCCCAAAGCAGCTGGCCGACGAGTCGCGCAAGATCTGCGCGGGAGCTCTTCAAAAGGTGTTGGTGAAGGTGGCCTTCCGCAACCCGGGCCTCAACCTCACCAACGTCCTCAAGACCCTGCCACCGGATGCTGATCTGGAAGCGCTCAAGACCCTTGTCGCACCCATTGTGGACAAGGTGAGCGGGATCAAGAGGGTTGAGGGCGATCGCGTAGATTAGGCCGCCCGTTTTCTCCTTTTCTTGTCGTTGATTCCTTCCTTTGTATGTTTTTGCCCTACGTTTTTAGGGAACTTGTCGGCGCAGGCACCTTAGCTGCGAGCGCTGAGTGCGGGACGTCGGCAGCCTGCTGGCGGTGCCGCTACCGACAAGAAACCTTGTCGCAACTAGTCGCAGCTCACTTAAGTTGTTGAACGGACTCGAAACAAAGTAAGGGCGCAACTAGCTACGAGTTGGTTCCTCCGCGCACAGGTTTTCCATACAAAGCACGGTCGTTCAAGGAAGATAACTTAAATTTTTTTAAAACTGATTGCTCAAACTTTGGCAACTTAGCTTTTCTGTCGTTTGCTTCCCGGTAAGGCGAAACTTTCTTGAACGACGCCTGGTCCACACCATTATCTTCTCCTTTCCCCCCGGCAAACTTGTGGGCGAGGGAACCTTCCTTTCTTTGAGAAAAAGAAAGAAGAGAAAATAAAGATATGGAGCCTTTCGGCTCGTTATTGCTTACCGGGGGTAGGTGCTGCACAAGGTGTCAGATAACACATGCAAAAAATAGAAAGCATGAAATTGACAAGATGTGCGGAGCACATGAGCTTTACTTATGCACGGGGTCTGCGCCCGGCTTTGTACAAAGGATTACATGCAACAGCGGCAAGACTTGTACAAAAGGTGGTTGCCGGAATAGGTTCCGGCAACCGCGCCTTACGGGTAAAACTTATGAAGATGCTCAATGTTCCAGGAGTTGCTCATCGGAATGCTAGGCCTAGTGACTCGTTTCACCCGGTAAGGGCCTTCCCACTTCGGTGTCAACTTGTTGGAATTCTTGGCGGACTGAACGCGCCGAAGAACAAGGTCGCCTTCCTCGAGACTTCTGGCATTAACTTTGCGGCTATGGTAGCGGTGGAAAGCTTGCTGGTATCGAGCAGCTCGTACAGCGGCCTGAAGACGGTCTTCCTCAAGGAGCAGCGCGTCATCTTGCTGCAGCTGCTCTTGCTCAAGCTCATCATAAGCGAGCACTCGAAGTGACCCGTATACGAGTTCCATGGGGAGAACTGCTTCTGCTCCATAGACTAGAGCGAAAGGTGTCTGGCCAGTGGCTCGATTTGGCGTCGTCCTGATCGACCAAAGAACCACCGGCAGCTCCTCAATCCAGTTCTTTCTACACTTGCGCAGCCTGTCGAAAGTCCTGGTCTTGAGCCCGCGCAGCACTTCAGCATTTGTCCTCTCCGCTTGACTGTTGCTTCTCGGGTGAGCAACAGAAGCGAAGCAGACCTTGGCGCCAAGATCTTGGACGTACTGCATGAAGGTGCGGCTCGTGAATTGCGTGCCGTTGTCGGTGATGATCCTGTTAGGGATCCCGAAGCGGCAAACAATCAACCTGAAGAATTTGACTGCTGACTGTGCTGTCACCTTCCCCACTGCTTCCACTTCCGGCCACTTTGTGAACTTGTCGATTGCAACGTACAAGTACTCAAAGCCCCCGACGGCTCGGGGAAAGGGGCCGAGGATGTCGAGCCCCCAGACCGAAAATGGCCAGGATAAAGGGATCGTCTGGAGATCTTGAGCTGGCTGGTGTATTTGCTTGGAATGGAACTGGCACGCTTCACACTTGGTTACTTGTGCAGTTGCATCCTGGAGGGCTGTCGGCCAAAAGAAACCTTGCCGAAACGCTTTGCTGGCAAGTGCTCTTGCGCCAATGTGGTGACCACATATGCCTCCATGTATCTCTGCCAACAGCTTTTGTCCGCCTTCCCGGTGAATACACTTCAATTTCACACCATTGAGTCTTCTTCTGTGCAGTGTGTTGTCGACAAACTGGTACATACTTGACTGCCGGGCTACTCTTTCCGCTTCTTCTTGCTCTTCGGGAAGTTCTCCTGTCTGAAGGAAAACGGACAATCTGCTGTGCCCATGCTAGAGCTTGCGGCTCGACAACAAGGACTAAAGGCACATCTGCTGCTGCGGGAACATCCGCTTCTACGGCAAGAACCTGCGGCTCAGCCGGAGCTTGACGTTCCCGGCAAGCTTGCCGGAGCAAAACTTGTCGGGAGCATCTGCTTCAACGGAACAAACCCTAGGGCTTGCCGGAGCAGACTGCTCCTCAGCACCCTTGGTGTTGATCTTGGGGACCTTCTTGGAGGTGGCTTCGGGGAGCTCTGCCGGAAAATAGTCACCAGAAATCAACTTCCTCTTCTTGCTCTGTCCAGTTGATGGCGTTACAGACGGTTGAGTCAGTTTGAGCACAAAGATCCCTGGTTCCACAGGTAACTTAAGTGTGGCGCACTTCGACAGACCATCGGCAATGTCGTTATCAGCTCTTGGAACATGTTCCATCTGTAGGCCGTCAAAGTGCTCTTCTAGCTTTCTCACTTCATCAACGTAAGCTTCCATCAACGGACTCTGATAATTCTTGTTCACTTGGCGGACGACAAGCTGCGAGTCACCCCTGACGATGAGCTTCTTGATCCCAAGGTCTGCCGCGATCCTGAGACCGGCAAGCAAACCTTCATACTCTGCGGTGTTGTTTGTTGCTTGCTCCCTGGGAAAGTGCATCTGGACTACGTACTTGAGGTGCTCTCTGGTGGGTGCAACAAGTAGCACACCCACACCGGCGCCTTGCAGCGAGAAGGCACCATCAAAGTACATCAGCCAATCTTTGCCTACTTCCTTGACGGGGATGCTCGTTTCTGGAATTTCTTCATATTGTGTTGGCGTCCACTCTGCTATGAATTCTGCCAATGCTCTGTTTTGGATAGTTGAAGTGCTCTCAAACTTGAGGCCAAAGCTTGACAGTTCCAGTGCCCACTCGACAATCTTGCCTATTGCTTCTGGATTCTGCAGTATCCTCTTCAGCGGAAAACGAGTGACAACTGTGATCTCATGTGCTTGGAAGTAATGGCGCAGCTTTCTCGAGGCCATGAGAAGGCCGAAAAGCAATTTCTGCACACCAGAGTACCTCGACCTAGCCCCCTGCAGAAGGGAACTGACAAAGTAAACTGGGCGCTGCACCATTCTCTTCTGTATCTCCTCACGCGCCTGCGCAAATCCATCTTTGTCGGGACCAGAGCTTGTCGGTGAAGCCCCCTGCTTGTCGCTGGATGCATCTGCCGTGGTTGCTGGCTCATCATCCGCCTCCCTATCCGCTACTAACGCAGCACTAACCACTTGATTGGTTGCCGCTATATACAGCAGCAACTTCTCTTGTGGCTTAGGTGCGACAAGTGTTGGAGTGGAGGACAGGTATCTCTTCAAGTCTTGCAGCGCAGCCTCCGCTTCCGGAGTCCATTTCATTGGACCTGCCTTTTTCAATATTTTGAAAAACGGCAGGGCGCGCTCAGCAGACCTAGAGATAAACCTGCTGAGAGCTGCCACGCAACTGGCAAGTCTTCGTACATCCTTGATGCGCTTTGGTGCTTCAATCTGCTCAACGGCCTTGATCTTGTCGGGGTTGGCTTCAATTCCCCGCTAAGACACGAAGAACCCGAGAAGCTTGCCGGAGGGGACTCCAAACACACACTTCTCGGGGTTAAGCTTGAGGTTGATCTTGCGCAGATTTGCAAAGGTTTCGTCTAAATCTTGAATCAGAGTTGCCTTGTCCTTGGTCTTGACCACCATGTCATCCATGTAGGCTTCCATATTTCTGTGTATTTGCGGCTCAAAAGTGTCATGGACTACCCTTGCAAATGTTGAACCAGCATTCTTTAAACCGAAAGGCATCCGTGTGAAACAGTATGTGCCACATGGAGTGATGAATGCTGTCTTCTCCTCATCCTCTTTTGCCATGAAGATCTGATGGTATCCTGAGTATGCGTCAAGAAATGAAAGCAAGTCACATTCGGCCGTGGAGTCAACAATCTGGTCAATGCGCGGCAAGGGAAATGAGTCTTTGGGACAAGCTTTATTGAGATCGGTAAAGTCGATACAAAGCCTCCATTTCCCGTTTGCCTTACGCACGACTACAGGATTGGCCAACCACGTAGGATGAAGCACTCCTCTGACAAGGCCTGCTGCTTCCAACTTCTTGATTTCTTCTGCGATGAATTCCTGGTGCTCCACTGCTTGTTTCCTGACCTTCTGCTTGACGGGCCGCGCATGAGGACAGACGGCAAGATGGTGCTCGATTACTTTCCTAGGAACACCGGGGATGTCAGACGGTTGCCACGCAAACACGTCAACGTTCGCCCGCAGGAAAGCAACGAGCGCGCTTTCCTATTTAGGGTCGAGAGTGGCACTGATGGTGAAGGTACCACCAGTGCCGTCCTCCTTGGCGGACACCTTCTTGGTCTCTGGCGGAGCTACCATTGTCCTCTTACACTTGCCGGTGGAGCTCGATGGTGCGTCCTCGACGGTAGCGCAACACTCCGAAAAGGTGCGCTTGCCGGAGTGGGCATCAGAACTCTTGCCGGACTTGGTCTTCTTCTTCCCCCCGGGAGCTTCAACGGCAAGTGACTTGTGATCTGTTGCGGCTGCTGCTTCCCGGTAGATCTTATCGGCGCAGATAAGAGCATCCTTCTTGTCGCCAGGGACAGAGATGACACTTATCGGGCCTGGCATCTTCAGCATGTTGTATGCATAGTGAGAGGCTGCCATGAATTTGGCGAGTGCTGGACGGCCGAGTATCCCATTGTAAGGCAATGGAAAGTCAGCAACATCAAAAGTGACCCTCTCAGTCCTGAAGTTCAACTCGCTGCCAAATGTCACCGGCAACGTGATCTTTCCCTTCGGCCTGCTCCTTCCCGGATTGATTCCTTGGAATGTGCCGGTCTCTTCGAGCTCGCTGTCAGGGATCTGGAGTTTCTGGAGTACCGCGGAGGAGATCAGGTTCAAGCCGGCCCCACCGTCAACTAGCATCTTAGTGACCTTGAGGTTGTGGATAGTTGGTGAAACCAACATTGGCAAGCACCCGACCGCAGTTATGCGATCCGGGTGGTCCTCAATATCAAAGATGATAGGCGTGCTGGACCATTTCAGAGGCTTGCGTGACTCGATGGGTGGTTCTGCCGCATTGACTTCCCGCATCCACTGCTTGAGCTGGCGGTGTGAAGTATGCAGAGAAGCACCGCCGTCAACGCACAGGACCTCTGTGGCTTTCTGGAACTCCTGCTCTCTGGCGTCGTCATCATCCATATCTTCATCGTCGTCGTCATCTTCATCCTTGTCGCGGCCGCGGGGAGGTCTGTCTCCTTGCCGCTGCTTGGCCTTGCCGCGACGTCCTCCTCGGCCGTGGCGTTTCTTGCCGGATCCTCCAGCACCTTCTTGGGCCTTCTCCTTGTTGCGTCGCTCGTATTCAGCCTTTTGCTGCTCGACAAGCTGCTCGACCTTCTCGCAGCTCTGGAGGTCATGGCCCTTGGTGCGGTGGATCTTGCAGTACTGCTTGTTGGTGCCGTCCTGCTTGTCGGCGACTGCCACAGCCTAGCAGTTGGTGCATGAGGCAATCTCCTTGCCGGAGCTACCAGCTTTGGCCTTCTTGGCGCCACCTCCGTTGCCGGACTGCTCAACGACTAGCACATCTTTACCTTTCTTTTTCCTGTTGTTCCACCGCCGGTTTTTCTTTGCCGAGGCAGCATCCTCGCTGTCAAATCCTCCTGCTTCTGTATTCTCTCCGGGGAGTTTCCTCCCTTCCTCAGCACGTGCACACTTGTCGGCCAGGGCATATAGCTCATTGACGTCTCTGATCTTGCACATCGCCATCTCCTCCCGCATCCTGCGGATCCGCATGTTCTGATGGAACGCGCTGATGACCGCGGCAGGGTGGACATCTGGGATGTTGTGCTGTACACGGCTGAATCTCTGAATGTACTTGCGCAGGGGCTCTCCTTCCTTCTGGGCGAGCAGATGAAGGTCTCTCTCTTGGCCATGAGGCTTGTGGCCGCCTGTAAAGGCGCCGACAAACTGATGGCATAGGTCTGCCCAGGAGGATATGGAGTTGTCTGGCAAGTGCATGAGCCAGGACCTGACATTGGGCTTGAGCACCAGCGGGAAGTAGTTGGCAAGGATCTTGTCGTCCCGCCCCCCGGCAGCTTGCACCGCGATGGTGTAGATGCTGAGGAACTCCGACGGATGCGACTTGCCGTCGTACTTCTCTGGTACGTCTGGCTTGAAATTCTTCATGCTGGGCCACTGGACTTGCCGCAGCTCACGAGTGAACGCAGGGCAACCTACCGCATACGGCAAGTCGCTTGGTTCCCCTGGCACATGCATGTCAACAGAGGGCCCAGCGCACTGGTCCGATTGACGCCGCGCTTCTCTTCGGCGCTCGATGCGAGTACGAGCATCTTCTTGCTGTCGTTCGTGAAGAACTTGGCGCTGATCGCGACGAGCTCGTGGATCTGATGATGCCGTGGAGTCTCTTTCGAGGTAGATCCGGCGAGTCGGCGATCTTGGCCTTCGGGGCGGAGAGTGCACGGTGGTTGCACCCCCACCGGTTTTGTCGCCATCGGCTCGTGCCTGGCAGTCTTGCCGCGGCCGCGATGTACTCGGCTGCCGTGGAGTGTCCCCGTTGGCGAAGCCGATGAGACTCTGAATGGTGGCCCTCCATTCGTCGACCTTGCCTGCCGTTGGAGGGTAATCCAGGAGCAGTTGAGCTCGCGCCAAAGCTTTTGCTGGAGTGGTGGGTGGCAGTGGCGAATGGTGCGAGGAGCGGGATATGCTCGGACTTCTAACTGTGTTAGAAGGAGCAGTATCCCGTCCAGCCGACCGTGTCTCGCTCGTGCCAGCATGTTGGCGTGCATGCTGGTCTTGAGCACCCCGAGATCCACCGGCTCGATCTTGGTCCAAAGAACGTATGGTAGCGCGAGTACCATGACGCTGTCGGTCCCGCGCCTCCTGGGATGGGCGCGGTGCATGTACGGACGCCGAGGTCTGCGCAGCCTTGTCCTTGGACCTGGCAGCACCGTGAGCTCCCTTGTCGACGCCCGTTCTTCCGCCGGCGTCTACCCCACCACCCGTTTGCTCCGGTGGTGGTGGGATCGACGCGGACGGAGTAGCCGCCTCCGAAGCCTTCTTCTTCGGTGGCATGTCGATGAAAAAGATGAAGATCTAGCTCGTGTGAACGCCGGATAAGGTTCACACAACCTCGACGCCCCTACCTGGCGCGCCAAAGATGTCGGGAAAACTGATCCACGAACACCTATGGGACCGGCGGACCGGGCCCCTTTCGGTTCGGCGGGGGGCGGAGATCGCGCGAAGAGTGGATCGAGGCGAAGCACACTAGCAGTTTACCCAGCTTCGGAGCTCTCTGGAGAGATAATACTCCTACTGCTGCATGTCTGAGTGTATTGAGTTCTTGCTCAGGAGCGCTGAGTGCTACAGCACACGCTAGCTGCTAACGAGACCGAGCGTGAGTGTTTTTCTGCCTTCGAACCCCCTCTACGTTGCGCATGGGCCTCCTTTTATATGCTCAAGGGGTCACCGACAGGTGGCAACGCAGACGAGGATAAAAATGGAAAGGTGTTGCGGTTGGTACAACTACCTGTACAGTGTATCAGACCTAACCCTGACGGCAGGGGACAAAGGCATTAAATGCCCGTCTGCGTCGCTCAAATAGTGCAAAAAAGGGACCGTCAGGGACGCCACCGCTTGCCACGATGGCAATCTTGTTAGCGCCGCTTGCCACCGCGCACCGCTGGCTGCACAGCCTCTTGCCACGCGCGCCTGGAAAGGTCCCAGGGCAACACGTTGGTGGATGTGCTGGAGCGCGGGTACAGAGTGGTAGCTTGCCGCGGCAAGCGCCTTGCCGCGGTCGTTGTCTTGTCGCGTCCAGGAGCTTGTCGCTCACCGGGCCTCGCCGGGACGCGTGGCGCGTCGCGGCAAGTTCCTTGAGATGCCTTGGTTGGCCTTCCCGGCAAGCACCTCTTGCCGGGGCCTTGTCTCCTTGGCTTGAATACTTTGTTCTTGAATGGCTCCAAAGGAACCACGGAGGACCTTGGCGATCACCCGGCAAGCCTTGCCACGGGGTGCTGCGATTGCCCGTGCACAAGTTCGGGATACTAGGGTACCCCTACTCTAGTACACCGACACATAGAGTGCCTATACTTGATGGAGAGTATTTTCATGAGTGGAAAAATGAGATGCTTGTGATTTTCTATCAATATCATTTGAACAAGTACATTGCTAGCCCTTGTGCACCTCATGTTGGTCCTATGCATCCTACCCTTGATGAGTCAATTGACATGATTCGCAATCTTAGAACTGTTGAATTTATCACTAGAGGCTTGCCTAGAAACTTGATTGGATGTTTGCCTACTCTTAAGTGTGCCTACACCATATGGAAATTTCTTGAGGAACGTTTTCCAAATTATTCCTTGAAAAATCTAGATGAAATTCTCGATAAGTCTATCGCCTTGAGTAAGATGAATTCCAATGATCCTATGTTTGGTGATTGTCTATTTGAGCTTACAAACCTTATGCGTGCCAAAGGAGATGTTGGAATCATTAGTGATATTATTTCCGAAGCTATTAAAATTCATAAAGAAGATCATTGTCAAACTCACTCTAACGAATCACCCTCTCTAGGATTTGATCCACCACATGACGATGTTGAACATGGATACTATGATGAGGATGATGATAGTGACCTTGATCTTGATGATGCAATGAGACACTTTGGTCTTATGGCAAATCTTCGGGGATATATGGCAGGAGGAAAGGAATGGGTTCTTGATAGTGGATGTACCGATCACATGACCGGAGATAAAGATATGTTTCGTGAGCTTGCTGAAAATGACGGTCCTCGAAAGTATGTCACTTTCGGTGACAACTCAAAGGGTAAGGTGGTTGGCCTCGGTAAGGTGGCCATATCACATGATAGCTCCATGCTCGTTGAATCTCTTGGATACAATTTACTTTCAGTATCTAGACTTGCTGATTTCGGTTTCAATGTCCTATTCACTAAAGTAGATTGCCAAGGGTTTCGTAGAGACAATCATAAAATGGTCTTTACCGGTGTACGTAGAGGTGATCTATACATTGTTGATTTCACTAAAAAGGCTCAACTAGAACTTGCTTCATCGCTAATTCCTCTAAAGGGTGGTTATGGCATAGACGATTAGGTCATGTTGGTATGCGAAACCTTGACAAGCTTATTAAAGGAAATCATATCCTTGGTGTTAACGATGTCATATTTGATAAGGATAGACTTGCAGCGCTTGTCAGCCAGGTAAACAGGTTGGAGGGAGGCATCCCGTGAAGAACATCATGACCACAGGGAGGCCACTTGAGCTACTTCACATGGATCTTTGTGGTCCCAACGCTTACAAAAGTCTCGGTGGAAATTCATTTGGTCTAGTTATAGTTGATGACTTTTCAAGATTTACGTGGGTGTTCTTTCTCGATGATAAATCTCAGGTCCAAAAGATCTTCAAAAACTTCGCTAGGAAGGCCCAAAATCAATTTGAAGTGAAGATCAAGAAGGTTCGCAGCGACAACGGAACGGAGTTCAAGAACGCAAATGGGGATACCTTTCTTGACGAAGAAGGTATTTCACATGAGTTCTCGGCTACGTACACACCTCAACAAAATGGAGTTGTTGAGAGGAAGAACAGGACGCTCATCGAAATGGCAAGAATAATGCTTGATGAGTACAAGACGCCGAAGCACTTTTGGGCGGAAGCGGTAGAGATAGCTTGTCATGCAACAAATCGCTTGTATCTTCACAAGCCACTCGACAAGACGGCATACGAGCTCCTCACCGGTAACAAACCCCAAGTTGGATACTTTCGAGTATTCGGCTCAAAGTGCTACATTCTTGATAAGCATCATCGTTCTAAATTTGCTTCTAAGTCTCATGAAGGTTTCCTACTTGGTTATGGCTCAAACTCTCACACATACCATGTCTACAACAATTTCACCCGAAAGGTTGATTAAACGGTAGATGTGAAGTTTGATGAATCTAATGGCTCGCAAGTAGAGCAATTTCCAATTGATGTAGGAGACAAAGACCCCTCGGAAGCAATCCAAGACTTGTCTATTGGCAATATACGTCCAACGAAGGTGAAGGAGAGTACCTCGTCCGTCCAAGTGGAAGCTTGTACCTCACGACAAGGTGAACCAAGAGTTGATACAAAAGCGTCCACAAGTGGGACACACCAAGATGAAGAAAACGAGGAAGTGCACCAAGATGAACGTCAACAACCTCCTTCTCCACCATGACAAGAGAACGACAACGTCAACAATGAAGAACGCCAAGAAGAAGAACTAGATGAAGAAGATGTTCAACCAAGATCCAAGCAAAAGCTTTCACGAGTTCGAGCAAGAATTGCTAAAGACCATCCCGTCGAGCAAATCTACAATGATATCCAAACCGGGAGAATCACTCGTTCTAAAACTCGTTTAGCTAACTTTTGTGAACACTATTCATTCATCTCTAGCATTGAACCTATGAAGGTTGAAGAAGCTTTGGAGATCCGGATTGGATAAACGCTATGCATGAAGAGCTACACAACTTTGAGAGAAATCAAGTTTGGACATTAGTTAAGAAGCCCGACAACAACCACAACATCATCGGTACCAAATGGGTGTTTCACAACAAGCAAGATGAAGATGGACAAGTAGTTCACAACAAAGCACGTCTCGTCGCCCAAGGCTACACACAAGTCGAAGGTATGGACTATGGTGAGACTTATGCTCCCGTTGCTAGACTTGAGTCCATTCGCATCTTACTTGCCTACGCTAATCACCATGATATCACCTTGTACCAAATGGACATTAAAAGTGCTTTTCTAAATGGTGAAATAGAGGAGGAAGTTTATGTTAAGAAACCTCCCGGCTTTGTTAATCCTAAGAAACCTGATCATGTTTACAAACTTCACAAAGCTCTTTATGGTCTTAAACAAGCTCCTAGAGCGTGGTATAAATGCTTGACCAAGATCCTTATTGAAAAAGGCTTTGAAATTGGAAAATTAGATTCTACTCTTTTTATTAAAAGGGTCAATGGAGAACTATTTGTATGCCAAATCTATGTTGATGATATTATATTTGGTTCTACTAACCCTCATTTTAGTGAAAAGTTTGGAAAGCTAATGTCGGAGAAGTTTGAGATGTCTATGATGAGTGAACTCAATTTTTTTCTTGGTTTGCAAATCAAGTAAACTAAGGAAGGTACCTTTGTCTCTCAAATGAAGTACACCAAGGACTTATTCAAGAAGTTCAATATGCAAGAATGCAAAGGTATGACTACACCCATGCCTACTAGTGGACATCTTGATTTGACCAAAGATGGTGAACCGGTCGATCAAAAGGTTTATCGCTCTATGATTGGTTCATTGTTATATCTATGTGCTTCACGTCCCGATATTATGCTAAGTGTGTGCATGTGCGCACGATATCAAGCTACTCCTAAAGAATGTCATCTTAAGGCCGTGAAAAGGATAGTGAGATACTTAATCCATACACCAAATTTTGGCATTTGGTATCAAAAGAGGGCCTCTTTCGATCTTGTTGGCTACTCCGACTCGGACTATGCCGGTGACAAGGTTGATAGAAAGTCCACTTCGGGTACTTGTCAATTTCTTAGTAGATCTCTTGTATCTTGGTCTTCCAAGAAACAAAAATTGGTATCCTTATCCACCGCCGAAGCGGAATACATTGCCGCTGGTTCATGTTGTGCTCAATTACTTTGGATGACCCAAACTCTTAAAGATTATGGGATATATGTGAAACATGTTCCATTACTTTGTGACAATGAAAGTGCTATCAAGATTTCTCACAATCCCGTGCAACACTCTCGAACTAAGCATATTGAAGTTCGTCAGCATTTCATTCGAGATCATGTTGCCAAAGGGGACATTAATCTTAAGCTTGTTTGCACTGAAAAGCAATTAGCGGACATATTCACTAAACCACTTGATGAGAAAGTGTTTTGCAGGTTAAGAGGTGAATTGAACATCATTGATGCTTCAAACTTGGAATAGGAACTCCATTGGATACATGCAAGACATGAGTCGATGACTAATCCTTGATATTTCTCTTATGATGACTATCTTATGTCTTGGATACATTTGCATCTTGCATGTTATCTAACCCTTGTAGGTACTTGGATGAATCTAAATCTAAGAGATTGCAACTCACTCACATCTTGAGCGATCTCTACATCACCAAGTCTCTACATAATGGTGGTTGAAGACAAGGAAGCACGAAACCATTCAAACATATCCTTTGACAAATTTATTATTGAAATTTATGATTGTAATTTTGGATACACAAGTGCTCTTCCTTGCAAAAACTAATACATGTAGGTAGATGAACTCAAATTCCAAGTAGTGCTCCCAACTCACACAACCTTGAGCAACCCACACAAGTTCAACTACATACCACCACCCAAGGTATGTCATTCCATCTTAGAGAAGCTTTACTCCAAGTCATGAGTCAAAGCAACTCGACAAGATGTGAATACATCAAGATGCTTAAACGAAAAATGGTAACCCCATTTTGAGCTTAAACGATGAGTATGACCTATGATCAAGTGATCTCACTTGACTCCTAAGTCAATATACTCTAACATAGGTGACTTTGTCGCCGACCAATTCTAGATGAAGTTCTCTTGTGTTCTTTTCTGTGCTCTTGCATTTGTCTCATGCATAATTGTTTCCCCTTTCAAAAAAAACTTCATCTAGATTTCTTTTCTTTTTTGTTTGTTCTCCATTCCCTGCATCCAATTCATTGCAATTATTTCAGTTAATTCCTTGCAAATCCTTGTGAGATCTTACTTGTCTAGTGAGCTAAGGTGACAAGTGTTTTCTGCATTGTTTTTTTATCCAGCTCCACTCAATGAATCTTGTCCTCGGCCAGCATCACATTCAACTTACTGCTTTGTTCTGTGACTCAAGGACCAAACCCATCATGACAAAAATCCAGAAGAACCCTTCTTGGAAATTGATGTCAAAGGGGGAGAGAGTGATCACATCAAAGCTTAATCATATCTATAGGGCGAGAGAATGCTCAAGGGGAGAAAGAGTAATCATCAAGGACCCAGATGCTTGGTGTTCAAGAGGAGAGAAGTCACATGTCTTCAAGAGGGGAAAGACATGTTCATATGTGTTTGTTTGCATTATTAGCTTTGTCTATTTTCTTTGAGCTCTGATTTTCTGTTCCCTATCTTTTCCCAGTATCCCATGCTATATTCAAGGGGAGCAAGACATCTAAGGGAAGGAAATCCTTGAATTCATTGCACATCTTTACCTTTGGGGACATGTCTATATTCAATGAGGTACTCAGTACTCACTCTCTACATGTCATCCCAATCTTGGTACTCTTGTGGTTTCTCTTGTTTGCTCTGGCCAGTAGGTGTATTTGTGTTATCTAACCCTGTTTACGCAGGTTCATTCCATCCTAAGTCAACTCAAGATCACAAGGTAAGTATATGCATCACAGTCATGTGTATGAGAAATTCTTGCTGATGTACATACTGTTTGCAAGAAGGACTCATAAGCATGAGGGTACATTTCCCATATTCACATCTTTTGCTCTGATGCATATAGCCAAGATACATGTAACACATTGCTTACTCTGTCATGTTTATGCATTCACATGCTCCTACATTCCATATGTACATGATTGCATACATGTAGGGGGAGCCAATCCATGTTACATGTCTTTCCAAAGCTTCACTTGTTATTCTCTATATCTTTATTTAAAGCTTTGATGTATGTTGTCATCAATTACCAAAAGGGGGAGATTGAAAGCACAAGTGCTCCCTGGGTGATTTTGGTAATTAATGTCAACATATCTCTTGTTGGACTAACACTTTTACCTAGTATGTTTCAGATGAGTTCAACAATGAAGTGGTATGGACTAGAGGATGTGGAAACCCTTCAAGATGCTAAGGACAAAAGGATTGGCTCAAGCTCAAAGCTCAAGACTCTACATTTTGTATTTTAGTGATCCAAGATCACATTGAGTCTATAGGAAAAGCCAATACTATCAAGAGGGGATGAGGTGTTGCTTAATGGCTTGCTTGCTCAAAGTGCTTAGTGATATGCTCAAAAGCCCTCAACTACCTTCTCACATCCACATATGACCTAAACCAAATGTCAAACTCGGCCCCACCGATTCTTCCTATCCGGCGCCACCGAGTTCAGATGTCATAGCCACTGCCACAAAACCAAGGCAAATCGGTCTCACCGATAGGGATCTCGGTCTCACCGAGATGGGATTGCAATCTCTCTGTATGTATCTATTACCAAAATCAGTCTCACCGAGTTTGCGTAATCGGTCCTACCGAGATTGCAATGTAAACTCTCTGCCTCATTTTCGTAACATTTCCGTCTCACCGAGATGAGCGAATCGGTCCCACCGAGTTTACCTGACCAACTCTCTGGTTAGCTTATTACCAAAATCGGTCCCACCGAGTTTGTGTAATCGGTCTCACCGAGATTACGTTATGCCCTAACCCTAATCATATCGGTCCTACCGAGTTGCATGTCGGTCCCACCGAAAATCCTAATGGTCACTAGATTTGCTTAATCGGTCCGACCGAGTTTCTCAATTCGGTCCCACCGAGATTGGCAAGTTGTGTGTAACGGTTAGATTTTGTGTGGAGGCTATATATACCCCTCCACCTCCTCTTCATTCGTAGAGAGAGCCATCGGAACGAACCTACACTTCCAGCATACATTTTCTGAGAGAGAACCACCTAGTCATTTGTTGAGACCAAGATATTCCATTCCTACCATATGAATCTTGATCTCTAGCCTTCCCCAAGTTGCTTTCCACTCAAATCTTCTTTCCACTAAATCCAAATCCTGTGAGAGAGAGTTGAGTGTTGGGGAGACTACCATTTTAAGCACAAGAGCAAGGAGTTCATCATCAACACACCATTTGTTACTTATTGGAGAGTGGTATCTCCTAGATTGGCTAGGTGTCACTTGGGAGCCTCCGACAAGATTGTGGAGTTGAACCAAAGAGTTTGTAAGGGCAAGGAGATCGCCTACTTCGTGAAGATCTACCGCTAGTGAGGTAAGTCCTTCATGGGCGACGACCATGGTGGGATAGACAAGGTTGCTTCTTCGTGGACCCTTCGTGGGTGGAGCCCTCCGTGGACTCGTGCAACCGTTACCTTTCGTGGGTTGAAGTCTCCATCAACGTGGATGTATGATAGCGCCACCGATCGGAACCACGTCTGAAAAATATCCGTGTATCCAAATTGCATTTGCACACTCCAATCCCATCCCTTTACATTCTTGCAAGTTGCATGCTTTACTTTCTGCGTCCCATATACTCTTTGCATGCTTGCTTGATTTGTGTTGTGATTGTTAAACTTGTGCTAAAACTCCACTTAAACTTAAAGAAGTTAAAAACTGCAACTTTTGGTACTTAGTGTCTAATCATCCCCCCCCCCTCTAGACACCTCTTCTCGATCCTTTCAAGAGCCGATGCTGGATCTTCGGGTAGTGGAGCCGGATAGTCAATCTGCTCCACTATCGCTACCCAGTCCTGTTAAATTGGCATGGAGGTTTAGATTCCTCCCGCAGATGTGCTAGTACAAGGCATGTTTTGCAAAATATAAAAACTTACCGGATTGGCGGGGCGCTTTGCGCTGAGTCCGCGATCCCCGATTATGGGCGGAGGTACCTCGGTGGCCTTGAACAGCACCTTCAGACGTCTTCGTGCGTCGTGTCGAAGAGCTCTCGCAGCATCTGGTGTTCGGCCGGGTCGAACTCCCACATATTGAAAGCCCGTCTCTGACACGGAAGGATCCGGCGGAGGAGCATGACCTGGACCACGTTGACAAGCTTGATTTTCTTGCCTATCATATTTTTGATGCAGGTATGAAGTCCGGTCAGCTCCACCGACGAACCTTGGGCTAAGCCCTTCTCTTTCCAAGAGGTGAGCCGCATGGGGATGCCGGATCAAAATTCGGGGGCCGCCGCCCAGTTGGTGTCACGTGGCTCGGTGATGTAGAACCACCCCGATTGCCAGCCCTTCATGGACTCCACATAGGAGCCTTCGGGCCAGGTGACATTGGGCATCTTGCCCACCATGGCGCCTCCGCACTCCGCTTTCTAGCCAACCACCACCTTCGGCTTCATGTTGAAGGTCTTCAGCCATAGGCCGAAGTGGGGCGTAATGCGGAGGAAGGCCTTGCACACGACGATAAACGCCGAGATCTTGAGGATAAAATTGGGGGCCAGATCATGGAAGTCCAGCCCGTAGTAGAACATGATCCCACGGACAAATGGGTGGAGGGGGAATCCCAGTCCGCGGACAAAGTGAGAAAGAAACACTACCCTCTCCTGAGGCTTCGGGGTAGGGATGATCTGCCCTTCAGTAGGGAGCCGGTGCGTGATGTCTGTGGCTAGGTATCCGGCCTCCCGAAGCTTCGTGATGTCCTCCTCCTTAACGGAGGAGGCCATCCACTTGCCTCCCGCTCCGGACATACTTGGAATGACTTTGTAGAGATGGAGAAAGCTTGGGCGCTAGAGCTCGAGCAAGGAAGAATGGATGAGCAGAGGAAGAAGAAGGCGTGGGTGGAAAAAGGTGAATCCTTATCTGTTTATAAAGGCGGTAGAAACCATGCGCCTCACCACTTGCCCTGTAAACTCGCTTATTCCCCAAGCGTTGTGTTGATGGCGCGGTTGGGTTACCCACACCCGTATTGATGAGAATCCCGTGATAAAGGGGACACGATCTCTGCTTCGACAAGACGTGCCAATGAAACCGCCTCGCAATATGTGCAGTAGCAGGTTGAGAAAACGGTTCGAATAATGACCGGGTCGTGGCGTGATGTCACGCTATGAAAAAGTTGTCAGCAGATTAGATTTGTGGAATATTGTGCTCTCTATGGTGGTATGTGGAATTTGTTTTGTAGAGCCGGACACGATCCTTGTGTTCAAGATCTTCTATGGAGTATTCGGAGAAGGAACCCGCCTTGCAATGCCGAAGAAAATCTGCGCGCCGGACTCATCGTCATTGAAGCGTGGTTCAGGGGCTACTGAGGGAGTCCTGGATTAGGGGGTACTCGGACAGTCGGACTATGTACTTGTGCTAGACTGTTGGACTATGAAGATACAAGATTGAAGACTTTGTCCCGTGTCCGGGTGGGACTCTCCTTTGCGTGGAAGGCAAGCTTGGCGATTCGGATATGTAGATTTCCTTCTCTGTAACCGACTCTGTGTAACCCTAGCCCCCTCCAGTGTCTATATAAACCGGAGTGTCTTGTCCGTAGGATGACAACAATCATAATCATAGGCTAGCTTCTAGGGTTTAGCCTCTATGATCTCGTGGTAGATCAACTCTTGTGATACTCATATCATCAAGATCAATCAAGCAGGAAGTAGGGTATTACCTCCATCGAGAGGGCCCGAACTTGGGTAAACATTATGTCCCCCGCCTCCTGTTACCATTAGCCTTAGACGCACAGTTCGGGACCCCCTAACCGAGATCCGCCGGTTTTGACACCGACAGTTTGAATAGATGAATCTGAGATTGTGTGATGCATATCGTCTAATCAAACCCGTGGATACTTGTGGTGACATTGTAGTATCTAGGTGACATTAGGGTTTTGGTTGATGTGTTTCTTAAGGTGTTATTTTAGTACAAACTCTAGGGTTGTTTGTGACACTTGTAGGAATAGCCCAATAGATCGATCAGAAAGAATAACTTTGAGGTGGTTTCATACCCTACAATAATATCTTCATTTGTTCTCCGCTATTAGTGACTCTGGAGTGACTCTTTGTTGCACGTTGAGGGATTGTTATATGATCCAATTATGTTATCATTGTTGAAAAAACTTGCACTAGTGAAAGTATGAACCCTAGGCCTTGTTTCGAAGCATTGCAATACCGTTTTCGCTCACTTTTGTTACTTGCTACCTTGCTGTTTTTATATTTTCAGATTATAAAAACCTATATCTACCATCCACATTGCACTTGTATCACCATCTCTTCGCCGAACTAGTGCACCTATACAATTTACCATTGTATTGGGTGTGTTGGGGCCACAAGAGACTCTTTATTGTTTGGTTGCAGGGTTGTTTGAGAGAGACCATCTTCATCCTACGCCTCCCACGGATCAATAAACCTTAGGTCATCCACTTGAGGGAAATTTGCTACTGTCCTACAAAAGTCTGCGCTTGGAGGCCCAACACGAGTCTACAAGAAGAAGGTTGCATAGTGGACATCACTGCTTAGTCGGTTGAGTGTGTTTTCCTTGGCTACAGCGATGAGCACAAGGGCTATCACTGTTGGGATCATGTTGGTCGTCGCCTGCGGATTTCGCGTGATGTGACTTTTGACGAGGCTCGTTCTTACTACCCACATCCTTCTTCCTCGAGCTTCATGGACGATATTTCTTTTCTTCTCCTTCCTGATACACCCTGTTATGTGCCTCATGTCCCACCTCTCATTCATTCTCAATCACCACCGACACCATCTTCCTCCTCCTCTTCCCCATCCTCCTCCTCCATATCTCCACAATCAGCTCTAGTCTGTCGTCCTCTCTCACCATTTCCTCTCTCCACTATACCCGCTGCCCTCGTACTAAGGATGTTTCCCCTAATATGCCTTCCACCTCTGGTGCGCCTCCCTTCACGCCTCCCCCGGTTCATATCCTCCGTGCTTGGCCTCGCCCCCTGCCTGATCGCTATTCTCCTGCTTGGTATGGTCTCTCCGTTATTGCTGAGCCCACTTCCTATCAGACTGCCATGACACAGCCTGAATGGCAGCTTGCGATAGCCAAAGAACTTGCTGCCCTTGAACGCTCTGGCACATGGGATCTGGTTTCCCTTCCTTCCGGTGTTCGTCCCATCACCTGCAGGTGGGTCTACAAGATTAATACTCGCTCTGATGGTTCTCTTGAGCGCTACAAAGCTCGGCTTGTGGCCCGTGGTTTTCAGCAGGAGTAGGGAAGCGATTATGATGAGACATTCGCTCGTGTGGCCCACATGACCACTATCTGCACTCTCCTTGCACTAGTATGTGTCAGTGCTATACCAACGGTTTTTAACCCCTTTACGCGACGGTGTTCAGAACCGTCGCCAAGTGAGTGACTATGATAGGGGGTTCTTCCCATACGACCCAGACACCGTCGGGATATGCCCTCCTGGCACAGACGCTCGGCAAAATGAGGTTGTGTGCGACCGACGAGCGCTCAAATACGGTTATACGTACAGTAGTGCTAAAAATACAATTATACACGTGAAATTGTTTACGGTCGTAAGCACATCCCACACAGTCAGTCCCCGCTAAATGTTTTCGTTCATATGTACATTCCACACAGTCCATCCAAGGAATATGTTTCCGTCAGTATGTACATCCCACACAATTAATCCAAGAAGCATCTATCGCACGCGTTCTTCTATGACCAAACGTTTACGATGCACACAATGTCACAAATAGTGTATAATTTCGAAGCATGTGTGATAAGGTGATTATCGCAAGCATCTAAAAAGAAAGAACTGTGTGCGATGCTGTTGTTAATCGCACATGTTTTCTTGGTTGATCGTGTGTGAAGCGGAGATTGATCGCACATGTTTTTTCTTGGCTGATCATGTGTGTAGTGGAGATTGATCGCACACATAGGGGATCCTAGAAACATGTCTGATCTCCACGTCTATCGCAGACATTTCGCTTTCGCCAATCGTGTGTTGTGTAATTCCTAATTAATCCCTAATTTAAAAATCATATGTTTTGAATTTGATAGTAGGCAATCACTTATTTCATATCCAACCATGTTTATTACAAATATAGGTTCAGCCACGAATGCATAATTCGATGCACAGGTACATATACTGTAGAACTACAGAAGCACCCAGTAAAGAATGATGAACCACAGTTGTACTAAAGACTGTAAAGAGACAGGCGAAAGATATTCTGGTTGCTAGAGAAGGTGAAGCGGAATGCCCATATTGTGCCCTCCTCCATGCGTAATGCCGGCACGACTCTAGGCTAACCCCTTGTGATGGCTGCCCGTCCATCCTTCACTGTCTTCATTACGACTTCTCGATGCTCATTGTAGTCTGGATGAAATACTTTAACCTTCATTGCATGACCACCAATCATGTACTTTGCAAAGTAATCTTGACTGAACTGCTTCGGGAACCACTGAGAACAAAAAGGATTCAGACATTGTTGTCTAACAACTCATTATGGGCAGTAAAAAGAGAAGGCTGCAGAGTTTGTAGTTACCATCCTACAACTCACTTTTGTGTTGGAGAGAGCATAAACAAATAATTTTCTTGCCGCCATTCATATCTTTTTGCTAATAATCTTTATCAGTTTTCTCACTTGATGCTTGTTCATGAATATCTCATTGCCACATTCGCAAAAATGGTCGATGCATGGATCCTTGCCAAGGGCATATGTACCTACAAGCAACAAGTCAATATTAGAAGCTAACAAGTGTCCACGCCTGGATCTATATGCACTACATTATGGAACGACGGGGGGAGTACAAGCCGAGGGATGAAGCTAACCTCGGCGGAAAATGGTGGCCACTCCCGTTGTTGTCCTGCATAAGTAGTGGAAAGGCATGATAAGTACAGCAACCATAACATCAAACAAATATAGCAAAGGTAAACAACATCATCTCCAAGTGATAGCTTGAATGTGTTGGTTTTAGCATGCTATTAAAGCATATATAAAATGGAAGGCAATGTTACCGACAGCAGGCTTAACAGCCATCAAATATTGCAATTCAAACTAGTATTGTTGAATATGAATAGAACGTAGGTAATGCTTAAACATCACACTCGATAAATGTGTAAAAATGAAATAAAGGGCATGTGTTAACTACACCAAGCATAACTAGAACCAAATATAGCCGTTCAAACTGGTATTGATGCAGTCGAGCGGCACAGTTCCAACTTGCACATAATGAACAACACATTGTGAATCACTGAAATAAACAAGGCATAAATGATCAATAAAAGATTTCCTTGTTCTTCTTTTACTTGTTGGGAGCTTTCCCGTGTAAATAGTTTTTTCTCATTTTTGCTTTTCCCTTTTTATTTGCTTGTTTATGAAAAAAACCAAAAACACCAAAAATATTTTAGTGTGTTTCTCTGAATTTCTTTTCTTTCTGTTGAGTCATACCAAGGAGAAGACCATGATGAAAATGTCGAGTGGCTCTCAATTGCATAATTGTTGATCTAACAAAGAGCCCATATTACCTTGTCTTCTCCTGTTGAATAAAATGTTTGCAGATTCCAGCTTAGTCCACGGCACTCTTGCACTATTATTATTTTCAAATCGTTCGGTCATGCAAGTGAAAGGCAATAATGATGACATTCGATGAACTGGCCATGGCAGAGAGAAATGAGTATGAACTCGACTTGTTTTGTATTTGTAAATATGTTTAACATACTATCCATGATTCAACCTATTATGATCAAACATGTTTGCAATGAGAATTATAGATTATAGTTTCTCATGCCATGCATAAGTAGCTAGGAGTGAATAATGACTTATCTTGGATATCAACATTGCGTTAAAATGATTGTGATGTAGTATGATGATATGATATCCTCCTCTGAATGTTCGAGTGGCTTGACTTGGCACATGTTCATGCATGTAGTTGAATCAAAACCAACATAGCCTCTATGATATTTATGTTCATGGTGTTCATATCCTACTCATGCTAGTATCCAATGTTACTTATACATAATGCATGTTCATAACCGTTGTTGCTCTCTAGCTGGCCACTTCTCAACATATTTGCTAGCCTTCGCCTATACTAAGTGGGAACTCTACTTGTACATCAAAAACCTGAAACCCAAGTTATTCCAGATGAGTCCACCATGCCTACCTATATGCGGTATTACCCTGCCGTCCTAAGTAAATTTGCATGTGCCATCTCTAAAAACTTCAAATAAATATCCTTTTTGTGTGCATGGATCGTTCATGGAACGACAGGAGGTAGTCGGTATCTTCCATGCTAAGCGGGTTATTCTCAGGTCGAGTGTTTATTCACTCGCTGTCGCATGAGAAAAGGCCGGTAATAGGGATGCCCAGTGCCAAACTGCAAAAAGAATTGATCTCTCAAATAATCAAACAAAAACTCCCAATGGAGTCATAACCTTTACCTTTCCTCTTGGGAACCGCCACTAGCGTGCTTAGCATGGGAGATATTGATAACTGATAGTCATGAAGTAAATGAGAAGGGTGCATGTCTCAAAATTTCATTTACCTCTGTTTTAAAAAACTTGAGCTCTGGCACCTCTGCAAATCACTGCTTCTCTCTGCGAAGGGACTATCTATTTACTTTTATGTTGTGTCATCACCTTCTCAAATAAGCGCCAGAACCTGAGAGCACTGCTTGCATGCTGATGCATTGTGTGTAGCTAATGTTGGGTGTATCATGACTGGATCTTTTCTACCATGAAATACAATGTTTAGTCGCTGCTTGAAATTTAGAGGTGCTCTGCATTTATGTTTTGTGGTCTCACAAAGGGCTAGCGAGATACCATTATTGTCATATAATATTATGGTTGTTTTGACAACATGTTGCTGTTTGAGATGTTTTATGATTGCTCTCTAGTTGGTTACGTCATTGATATGAGTAAATATAGTTTTTAAGAGTTATTGTCGACATGGTTAGTTATAATCTTTGCTGAACACCTGGGTGCTATTTAATCTTATTTATGAAACAAGAGCAAAAGAGTTTGAAAAAGTTTTTCTTTTTCACTTTCAGTTTATCAACTGAATTGCTTGAGGACAAGCAAAGGTTTAAGCTTGGGAGAGTTGGTACGTCTCCGTCGTATCTACTTTTCCTAACGCTTTTCCTCTTGTTTTGGACTCTAATTTGCATGATTTGAATGAAACTAACCCGGACTGACGCTATTTTTAGCAGAATTACCATGGTGTTGTTTTTGTGCAGAAATAAAGGTTCTCGAAATGGAACAAAACTTTGCAAGTATTTTTTATACAATAAAAGAAAATATCTGGAGCCAAGAACCACTGGAGGGGGGCACCTGGGTAGGCACAACCCACCAGGGCGCGCCACCCCCTCCAGGCGTGCCCAAGTGGGTTGTCCCCACCTGGTGGCCCCGATGACCCTAAAATCGGTGCTATAAAATGACATATTTCCAGGAAAAAAATCAGGGAGAAAGAATTATCGCGTTTCACGAGACAGGGCCACTGCCGTATCCTGTTCTTCATCGGGAGGCCAGATCTGGAGTCTGTTTGGGGCTCCGGAGAGGGGGATCTTCGATCTTCGTCATCACCACACATCTCCATCGCCAATTCCATGATGCTCCCCACCAGGAGTGAGTAATTCCTTCATAGGCTTGCTGGTGGGTGAGGAGTTGGACGAGATTCATCATGTAATCGAGTTAGTTTTGTTAGGGCCTGATCCCTAGTATCCATTATGTTTTGAGATTGATGTTGCTATGACATTGACATGCTTAATGCTTGTCACTTTGGACCCGAGTGCCATGATTTCAGATCTAAACCATCTAGTTATCACCATTATATTCAAGTTCTAGATCCAATCTTGCAAGTTATAGTCACCTACTACATGTTATGATCCGGCAAGCCCAGAGTGACAATAGTCGGGACCACTCCCGGTGATGACCGTAGTTTGAGGAGTTCATGTATTCACCGTGTGCTAATGCTTTGTTCCGGTTCTCTATTAAAAGAAGGCCTTAATATCCCTTAGTTTCCAATAGGACCCTGCTGCCACGGGAGGGTAGGACAAAAGATGTCATGCAAGTTCTTTCAAAAAGGACGTATGACTATTTACAGAATACATGCCTACATTATATTTATGAACTAGAGCTAGTGCTATATCGCCCTAGGTTATGACTATCTCATGATGAATATCATCCAATGAACCATCGATCCAATGCCTATGATTTTAACTTATATCGTTCTTGCTAAGTTACTACTGCTGCTACTGCTATCGTTACTGTTGCAAAATCATTACTATCACTGTTACCATTACAGTTGCTGCTACCATTACTATCAAAACTGTCATATTACTGTGCTACTGATCACTTTGCTGTAGATAATTAATCTCCAGGTGTGGTTGAATTGACAACTCAGCTGCTAATACTTGCAAGTGTTCTTTGGCTGCCCTCGTGTCAAATCTATAAATTTGGGTTGAATACTCTACCCTCGAAAACTGTTGCGATCCCATATACTTGTGGGCAGTGGACAATTCATACTTAAACATCACAGAGCCCTATTGAACAATACATTTTCGCATAACTGAAATAATTAAACATGGCACAGTTATAGCACCGCATGAAAAATGCTACTACAACAAAGGGTACGGGTTGGCAAGCTAGAAAAGGTAAGGTTTGTTGATAGGAGTTGACTCACATTTCATGGACGGGATCCTTCCAGTTGGAAGAGCACAGACCCATGGTGTGCTCTTTGATTTCACAGACGGGTTGTTTCACCTTGGAAGAACCTTTGTGGGTGCCCTCCTCGTGGTCGTGGTCAATGAGATCTGCTTGGCAATTGAGGATCCCAACCCGCCAACGTAGAACGCGTCCTTCAGAAATGACAAAATGGGCTCGATGGCGTAATCGCAAATCCTTGACCACTTGGCGGAGGAGATCAGCGGCAGGGCCGTTGAAGAGATCGACGGCGGTTGAACTAGAGGGGTTGGGGATGGACCACTTAACCTGTGACATGGCCCGCGTGAAGCCGTCGCCGTCGAGGAGCTTGATGTCGTAGCTAGCTTTCCCAAGATACAATAGTACGCAAGCCCGCTGACATGAAGCCTTCGGCATGTCAACGTCTTCGCCGGCTTCCGCGGCGACGTGTTGCTCTGGGATCGACAGGTCGGGGCGAATGGCGGCCACCTCGCCAACATCCACCTGAGAGGCCATGATAAACCTCTTCTTGGCCGAACGCTCGTCGGGCTCCCCGGGATACGTGGTAGAGCTTAGGCTGTGACATTCTGGAGCAGCGGATGTGGATTTGGCGGGGAGGGACACCACATGCTTCATCTAAAAACTCAGGGGAGTGGGGTGATGGTATGGAAATCGCTGGGTAACCTGAACTTTATTATCTAAGCTAGGAGGAACGGGCAGACTAGATTGGGTTGGTGGAGGTGGCGGTGAGCTAGGGTTCGAGGGGGGAAGGGGGCCGGGTGGGGGGACGTGGAGGGGGGTGTTTGACAGTACGCCGTGGCTACTAAAAAGGTGAGTAATGGTGGGTGGAGATGGTGGTGGACGAGGGAGGGCATCGTATCAAATTCCTCGGCTACTGCAATTTTAGTATAAGGTCGGTGCTGGAGGAGACTGGGCAACGGTTGAAGTACGACGGCTACTAAAATTTGGGTAAAGGAATTGATGCGGGACAGGAGTGCCCAAGATCGCGCACGGTCCAATAAGAATATGCGTGTATGATAATAAGGAAAAGTGGCCGAACCGCCCATTTTTGCAATGCTCAAGGCGGGTAGTTTGTTTTTATACTTCTAGCTAGCTGGTCTATGATACGTCTCCAACGTATCTATAATTTATGAAGCATTCATGCTATTTTATATCTGTTTTGGATGTTTATGGGCTTTATTATACACTTTTATAATATTTTTGGGACTAACCTATTAACCGGAGGCCCGGCCCAAAATTTTGTTTTCTTGCCTATTTCAGTGTTTCGAAGAAAAGGAATATCAAACGGAGTCCAAACGGAATGAAACCTTCGGGAGAGTTATTTTTGGAACGGAAGCAATCCAGGAGACTTGGAGTGCACGTAAGGGAAGCAACGAGGAAGCCACGAGGCAGGGAGATGCGCCCTACCCCCTGGGCGCGCCCCCCACCCTCGTGGGCCCCTCGTGGCTCCCCTAACCGACTTCTTTCACCTATATATGTCCATATACCCTAAAAACATCGAGGAGCACAATAGATCGGGAGTTCCATCGCCACAAGCCTCTGTAGCCACCAAAAACCAATCGGGACCCTGTTCTGGAACCCTACCGGAGGGGGGATCCCTCACCGATGGCCATCTTCATCATCCCGACGCTCTCCATGACAAGGAGGGAGTAGTTCACCCTCGGGGCTGAGGGTATGTACCAGTAGCTATATGTTTGATCTCTCTCTCTCTCTCTCGTGTTCTTGATTTGGCACGATCTTGATGTATCGCGAGCTTTGCTATTATAGTTGAATCTTATGATGTTTCTCCCCCTCTACTCTCTTGTAATGGATTGAGTTTTCCCTTTGAAGTTATCTTATCGGATTGAGTCTTTAAGGATTTGAGAACACTTGATGTATGTCTTGCCGTGTTTATCTGTGGTGACAATGGGATATTCATGTGATCTACTTGATGTATGTTTTGGTGATCAACTTGCGGGTTCAATGAACTTATGCATAGGGGTTGGCACACGTTTTTCGTCTTGACTCTCCGGTAGAAACTTTGGGGCACTCTTTGATGTACTTTGTGTTGGTTGAATACATGAATCTGAGATTGTGTGATACATATCGTATAATCATGCCCACGGATACTTGAGGTGACATTGGAGTATCTAGGTGACATTAGGGTTTTGGTTGATTTGTGTCTTAAGGTGTTATTCTAGTACGAACTCTATGATAGATCGAACGGAAAGAATAGCTTCATGTTATTTTACTACGGACACTTGAATAGATCAATCAGAAAGGATAACTTTGAGGTGGTTTCGTACCCTACAATAATCTCTTCGTTTGTTCTCCGCTATTAGTGACTTTGGAATTACTCTTTGTTGCATGTTGAGGGATAGTTATATGATCTAATTATGTTATTATTGTTGAGAGAACTTGCACTAGTGAAAGTATGAACCCTAGGCCTTGTTTCCTACCATTGCAATACCGTTTACGCTCACTTTTATCGCTTGCTACCTTGCTGTTTTTATAATTTCAGATTACAATTACCCATATCTACCATCCATATTAACTTGTATCACCATCTCTTTGCCAAACTAGTGCACCTATACATTTACCATTGTATTGGGTGTGTTCGGGACACAACAGACTCTTTGTTAGTTGGTTGTAGGGTTGCTTGAGAGATACCATCTTCATCCTACGCCTCCCACGGATTGATAAACCTTAGGTCATCCACTTGAGGGAAATTTGCTACTGTCCTACAAACCTCTGGACTTGGAGGCCCAACAAAGTCTAAAAGAAGAAGGTTGCGTAGTAAACATGAAGCTCTTTTCTGGCGCCGTTGCCGGGGTGGTGAGTGCTTGAAGGTATATCTTTAGATCTTGCAATCGAATCTTTTAGTTTCTTGTTTTATCACTAGTTTAGTCTATAAAACAAAACAACAACAAAATGGAATTGAGTTTGTCTCGTACGCTTCATCTTTTTAATATCTTTCGTGAGAATGATGGAAAGGAAAATTGTGCTCAATTACTAGAAGAAGAATGCATTAAAATGTTTGGTACTAGATCTTTGTATGATGAGCATGATTGCAATGTTGTTAGTATGAATTCCTTGAATATCCATGATGCTAATGATATGCAAAGCCACAAGCTTGGGAAAGCTATGTTTGATGAGAATGACATATTTGAGAATATATTTGCTGCAATTAATGTTTGTCCCAAGCTTGGGGATGCTACGTATAATGAAGATGATATTTTTAGCCTCCCAAGTTCTGATATGCAAATTTGTTATGATGATAGCATGCCTCCTACTTATGATGATTATATTGATGAAAGTGGGTTTGGAAGAGTGTAAACTTTAGGAAGTAATGATCCCACTATTTTGGAGGATGTTGAATCTTATTGTGATGAATATGAAAGTGGATTTGGAGAGGTCATGACTTTATTTAGTGATGATTCCACTATCTTGGAAGAGGTTTCAATCGATTATGATGAGAACAAAGTTGCTACTTATGATGATTGTTGTGATGAAACTTATGCTATAAGAAGTAGTGTTGATTATATTTATAAAACTTGTCATGATTATGATTACCCTTTTTCTGAACATTACTCTTTTAATATGGAAACAATTTATAGTATTCGAATCTCTTATGATACTCCCACTATACCGAATAAGAAGAATTTTGCTCATGTGGAGAGTAGTAAATTTTCTATGCTTGTAGATCATGAAAAGAATGCTTTAGGTGCTGGTTATATTGTTGAATTCATTCATGATGCTACTGAAAATTATTATGAGGGAGGAACATATGCTTGTAGGAATTGCAATAATACCAAGTTTCCTCTCAATGTGTTGAAAATATTGAAGCTATGCTTGTTTTACCTTCCTATGCTAGTTGATTATTGTTCCCATAGGTTGTTTGCTCACAAAATCCCTATGCATAGGAAGTGGGTTAGGCTTAAATGTTCTAGTCATATGCTTCATGATTCTCCCGTTATGTTTCAATTCTTATCTTTTTTGTGAGCATCATTGTCATCATCATGCCTAGCTAGAAAGGCATTAAAGAAAAGCGCTTGTTGGGAGACAACCCAATATCTACCCTTACTGTTTTTGTGTGTTCACATGATTATGCTACTGTAGTAATCATGTTTTATAGCTTTTGTTTCAATAAAGTGCCAAGTAAGACCTTTAGGACAGTTTACGGTGATAGTTGTGTTGATCCTGCTGAAAATCAGAAACTTTTTCACCCAGTAAATTAGTTTTTATAATTCACAGAAACGTGATTTTGATATGATTCTTTTTTCTCTGGATTTGTACACAAATTTATAAGGTTTCCTAATTTTGTAGGATTTTTGGAGTTCCGGAAGTATACGTTTGATATAGATCACTACAGACTGTTCTGTTTTTGACAGATTCTGTTTTCTATGTGTTGTTTGCTTATTTTGATGAATCTATGAGTAGTATCGGAGGGTATGAACCATAGAGAAGTTGGAATACAGTAGTTTTAATACCAATATGAATTTAGGATGAGTTCACAACATTACCTAACTGGTGGTTTTATTTACTTATACTAACGGAGCTTACGAGTTTTTTGTTAAGTTTTGTGTTGTGAAGTTTTCAAGTTTTGGGTAAAGATTCGATGGACTATGGAATAAGGAATGGAAAGAGCCTAAGCTTGGGGATGCCCAAGGCACCCCAAGGTAATATTCAAGGACAACCAAGGGCCTAAGCTTGGGGATGCCCCGGATGGCATCCCCTCTTTCGTCTTTGTTCATCGGTAACTTTACTTGGAGCTATATTTTTATTCACCACATGATATGTGTTTTGCTTGGACCGTCATTTTGTTTTCTTTTGTTTTGCTTGCTGTTTGAATAAAATACCAAGATCTAAAATTATTAAATGAGAGAGAGTCTTCATATAGTTACATAATTATTCAACTACTCATTGATCTTCACTTATATCTTTTTGGAGTAGTTTGTCATTTACTCGTGTGCTTCACTTATATCCTATGAGTAAATGGTTGAATGATTTGAATATCATAAATCTGAAATTACACATGTTTCATATGCTTATCCCTTGGGGAATAATAACTTCACTTATAAGAAGTAGAGGTGTCAAATTTATTGGTCACTTGAACAATTCATGAAAGAATATTGAAGGAAGAGAGATTTCACATATAAATATACTATCTTAGACATCTTCTATGATTGTGAGCCCCATTAATTATTTTCAAACCTGAGCAAATTAGTTGAAATTGGACAAGGAAGACAACATAATGAGTTATGCTTGGGTATATTTGTATAGAAGTTATATTGTTATAGATCCTCCAACATGTGGTGCTTGCTTTTTAGAATCCTTTGCTAGCCAAAATATCTGTACTAAGCAGGAATACTGCTTGTGCATCCAAATCCCTTGAACCAAGTTTCTTCCATGAGTGTTCACCATACCTACCTATATGTAGTATTTACCTGTCGTTCCAAGTAAATTTGCATGTACCAAACTCTAAACCTTTAAATAATAATTTGTTTTGTATGCCCGAATCGCTCATGTAGCGACTAGGAGCTGTCATTATCTTCCATGCTAGGTGGGTTATTCTCACGATGAGTGGACTCCGCTCATCATTCACGAGAAAAATGGCTGGTAACTGGGATGCCCAGTCCCATGATCAAAACATCAAAATCAAATCAAAATAATTGCAAACAAAACTCCCCCAGGATTGATGTTAGTTGGAGGCACCCGTTGTTTCGGGCAAGCCATGGATTGATGATTGTTGGTGGTGGGGGAGTATAAACTTTACCATTCTGTTTGGGAACCGCCTATAATGTATCCAGTATGGAAGAAACTGGGAACTCTTGGTTGTTATGTTGACAATGAAAGCATACCTCTCAAAATTATTTATCTCTATTTCAAAATCGAGCTCTGGCACCTCTGCAAATCCCTGCTTCCCTCTGCGAAGGGCCTATCTTTTACTTTTATGCAAGAGTCAGTAGTATTCCTTCTCATTCCAACCTACTCATTAGTTGGCAAGCATCATGTGACAGGGAAAGATCTAAGCATATATGGCCATTCAAATATATTTGATCATGAATTATTATTGTTGACAATTATCTATATGATAAGTAAGTTGGGAGGCGAAACATTAAGCTCCTATCTTTCTCTGTGTTCGATCGATGATATTTGTTCTAGAAATATGCTTTGAGTGGCAGCAATCATGGAAGACTATATGATAGTTGAGTATGTGGGATTTGCAATCAAAGCTCTTACATAGACCCTTCCTGAAAATAAGATGAATTGCAATTGTTTGATGACTGAGAACATAGTTTGCTAGTTTTCAAGAAATTTTATGATCTATGCTTTAACATTTGAATAGCTTGTTACTTGATCATAAGAAGTTTTATGAGATGAGCTACTGTTATGACATATAATTAATCATGCTAGAAAAGGTGATTGAAATTATCATTGATCAAACTAGTGCACCTGCTAGAATTCACACTTCATAAATTATTTCTTTTATCATTTACCTACTCGAGGACAAGCAGGAATGAAGCTTGGGGATGCTGATACGTCTCGAACGTATCTATAATTTATGAAGCATTCATGCTATATTATTATCTGTTTTGGATGTTTATGGGCTTTATTATACACTTTTATATTATTTTTGGGACTAACCTATTAACCGGAGGCCCAGCCCAAATTGTTGTTTTCTTGCCTATTTCAATGTTTCGAAGAAAAGGAATATCGAACAGAGTCCAAACAGAATGAAACCTTCGGGAGAGTTATTTTTGGAACGGAAGCAATTCAGGAGACTTGGAGTGCACGTAAGGGAAGCAACGAGGAAGCCACGAGGCAGGGAGGCGCGCCCTACCACCTGGGTGCGCCTCCCACCCTCGTGGGCCCCCTCGTGGCTCCCCTTACTGACTTCTTTTGCCTATATATGTCCATATACCATAAAAACATCGAGGAGCACAATAGATCGGGAGTTCCGCCGTTGCAAGCCTCTGTAGCCACTAAAAACAAATTGGGACCCTGTTCTGGCACCCTGCCGAAGGGGGGATCCCTCACCGGTGGCCATCTTCATCATCCCAGTGCTCTCCATGACGAAGAGGGAGTAGTTCACCCTCGGGGCTGAGGGTATGTACCAGTAGCTATGTGTTTGATCTCTCTCTCTTTCTCTCTCTCTCTCTCTCGTGTTCTTGATTTGGCACGATCTTGATGTATCGCGAGCTTTGCTATTATAGTTGGATCTTATGATGTTTCTCCTCCTCTACTCTCTTGTAATGGATTGAGTTTTCCCTTTGAAGTTATCTTATCGGATTGAGTCTTTAAGGATTTGAGAACACTTGATGTATGTCTTGCCATGTTTATCTGTGGTGACAATGGGATATTCACGTGATCTACTTGATGTATGTTTTGGTGATCAACTTGCGGGTTCAATGAACTTATGCATAGGAGTTGGCACACGTTTTTCGTCTTGACTCTCCGGTAGAAACTTTGGGGCACTCTTTGAAGTACTTTGTGTTGGTTGAAGAGATGAATCTGAGATCATGTGATACATATCGTATAATCATGCCCACGGATACTTGAGGTGACATTGGAGTATCTAGGTGACATTAGGGTTTTGGTTGATTTGTGTCTTAAGGTGTTATTCTAGTACGAACTCTATGATAGATCGAACGGAAAGAATAGCTTCATGTTATTTTACTACGGACTCTTGAATAGATCGATCAGAAAGGATAACTTTGAGGTGGTCTCGTACCCTACAATAATCTCTTCGTTTGTTCTCCGCTATTAGTGACTTTGGAGTGACTCTTTGTTGCATGTTGAGGGATAGTTATATGAGCTAATTATGTTATTATTGTTGAGAGAACTTGCACTAGTGAAAGTATGAACCCTAGTCCTTGTTTCCTACCATTGCAATACTGTTTACGCTCACTTTTATCGCTTTCTAACTTGCTGTTTTTATAATTTCAGATTACATTTACCCATATCTACCATCCATATTTTAGTTGTATCACCATCTCTTCGCCGAACTAGTGCACCTATATAATTTACCATTGTATTGGGTGTGTTGGGGACACAAGAGACTCTTTGTTATTTGGTTGCAGGGTTGCTTGGGAGAGACCATCTTCATCCTACGCCTCCCATGGATTGATAAACCTTAGGTCATCCACTTGAGGGAAATTTGCTACTGTCCTACAAATCTCTGCACTTGGAGGCCCAACAACGTCTACAAGAAGAAGGTTGCATAGTAGACATCAGTCTATTGCACACGGTTCGTCCTACTTTCTAAATAAAACTTACCCGCCTTTAGCTTGCACAATCATGGTGATTTTACAACGCACTTGCATCGCAGATAGTTAAGCCAGTACCTCCACCATTTGCTCGCGCTTGCGCAATCGTGGTGATTTTACAGCAAAAAATAACCTATAGAAACATAGTCTACAAATTAGCAAAACAAGGATCCCAAGGTTTATATAATCACCATGATAGGTCACTATAGAGATATTTATGTCTTTATTCTATAATGACTGTGTCATGGCGATTAAGTGAATCTTGAGATATGCAACTTACCATCGGGTCACCCATCCTTGGACTACTCTAGCCTGAGCATGCTTAACTTCTGCGTTCTATTCGACTAGGCTATCGGATGGGAAGTGGCACCTTGCTGATAGGAATTGCCTCCTTGCCTTCAAGGCATTTCATGCTGGTCACCCTATGGGACCTACTCCCTCCTATCACGCACAGTTGTGCTTTTAGAAACCGTGTGCGATATTTACATGGCTGGTGTGTCGCCGCCTAGCCTTCAGTGAGCACTGACACTAGTAGCAGGAAACCGATGGGAGAAGAGGCGAGAAATTGATGAGAGGAGTGGCGGGAAACGGTAGCCTATTTAGAAAACTTAGTAGAGAAGGAAGCGTGAGCTAGGACGACACATGCGCACAGTGCGTACCCCATGTACTGCATGTGCTGTCGAAAGGGCTAAAGGTTGTCGTTTGATCTAGGAGCATCCAACGGTGCAGACGTATGATCCATGGGGTTTGGGTTTTGGCAAATCAAAACGCATGACTTAGATCGCGTGCGTAGCAGGGGGAGGGGGCATCGGCTACGGTTTGGTAGGCACACGGCTTTCATGAGTGAACTGTGTGCTATTTTAAAACATTTCATGAGAAGAATCTTGGTTTTTAAATCCCAGTAAATTCAAAACTCACCCGAAAATTGTGAAACTTGGCATGGTGTAATGACATGGCACATATATGTCGAGGAATTTTTTTCATCCATTTTGGCGCAAGTTTTATTACAAGCCTCTTGCAAACCGAAGCTTCTCTCAAAGAAACCTCGTGGTTCCGATAGGGAAACGTGTCCCCCTTGTGGGGGAAACGATAATCACTGCCTCCTTTTGCCTTGTATTTTCTTCTACCGGCAACATGGAACGACAGGATATCCGTGCTAAAATTTAAACTTATTCATGGTTCATTTGGCCTTACACTAATTGAGTTTCCTAGGCATTTAATGTCCATAATTAAAATCTCAATCTCAAATACATGCTCCGGTTCACCAAAATGGCTAGAAAAATTATACATGCATGTGTCCATGGGTGCATGTTTAGGTCCCATGCCAGGAATGGGAACGAATTATAACCGTACCGGCGTCCTGGCTCGTCCTCAAACATTTGGAATCTCTGTTTTTAAATCCCCGTAAATCCTAAACTCACCAGAAAGTCATGAAAGTAGGCATGGTGTCACGTCATGGCACATATATGTCGTGGTAAAAACATTGTCCAAATTGGGCCAAGCTTTATTACAAACCTCGTACAAACCGGAGATTCTCTCAAAGAAGCCTCGTGGTTCCGATAGGAAATGTGTCCCCCTTGTTGTCGAAGCATAATCACTGCCTCTTTTCGCCTTATATTTTCTTCTACGGGCAACATTGAACGACAGGATATCCGTGCTGAAATTTAAACTTATTCAGGGTTTGTTTGGTCTTTTTATACACTAATTGAGTTTCTAGGGCATTTAATGTCCATAATTCAAATATGAACTTCAAATACATGCTCCAGTTCACCAAAATGGCTAGAAAAATTATACATGTGTCCTTGGGTGCATGTTTAGGTCCATGCCAGGAATGGGAACGAATTACAACCATACCGGCGTCCTGGCTTGTCCTCAAACATTTAGAATCTCGATTTTTGATATGTCTCCAACGTATTTATAATTTTTGATATTTCCATTCTGTTATATTATCATTTTTGGATGTTTTACAATCATTTTATACTCATTTTATATCATTTTTGGTACTAACCTATTGACATAGTGCCGAGTGCCAGTTGTTGTTTTCTGCTTGTTTTTTACATCGCGGGAAATCAATATCAAACAGAGTCCAAACACAGCGAAACTTTTTTATGGATTTTTTTTACAAGAAGACATCTAGTGGGCCGAAGAAGTACCGGAGAGGGAGCCCGAGGGGGGCACAAGACATCAGGGTGCGCCCAGGCCCCCAGGTGGGTTGTGCCCACCTCGGTGGCCTCCCGTACCGCCTCTTGCCCTATAAATACCCCAATATTCCAGAAACCCTAGGGGAGTCAACAAAAATCAATTCCAGTTGCTGCAAGTTCCAGAAACACCAGATCCAATCTAGACACAATAACGGAGGGGTTCATCATGTCCATTGGTGCATCTCCGATGATGCATGAGAAGTTCTTTGTAGACCTACGGCTCCATAGTTAGTAGGTAGATGGCTTCCTCTCTCTCTCTCTCTCTCTCTCTCTTGGTTCTCAATACAATGGTCTCTTGGAGATCCATATGATGTAAGTCTCTTTGCGGTGTGTTTGTTGGGAACCGATGAACTTTGAGTTTATGATCAGATTTATGTTTTTATCCATGAAAGTTATTTGAGTCTTCTTTGATCTCTTATATGCATGATTGATTATAGCCTCGTATTTCTTCTATGATATTTGGGTTTTGTTTGGCCAACTTGATCTATTTATCTTGCAATGGGAAGAGGTGCTTTGTGATGGGTTCGATCTTACAGCGCTTGATCCCAGTGACAAAAGGGGAAACGACACGTATGTATCGTTGCTATTAAGGATAACAAGATGGGGTCTATTTCTACATAAATAGATCTTGTCTACATCATGTCATCGTTCTTATTGCATTACTCCGTTTTTCCATGAACTTAATACACTAGATGCATGCTGGATAGCGGTCGATCTGTGGAGTAATAGTAGTAGAGCAGGCAGGAGTCGGTCTACTAATCTTGGACGTGATGCCTATATAATGATCATTGCCTAGATATCGTCATGATTATTTGAAGATCTGTCAATTGCCCAACAGTAATTGTTTTCCCACCGTTTGCTATTTTTCTAGAGAGAAGCCACTAGTGAAACCTACGGCCCCCGGGTCTCTTCTTTAACATATTTGCCTTTGCAATCTATTTTCCTTTGCTTTTTTCAGTTTTATTAAACCAAAAATACAAAATACCTTGCTGCACTTTATTTTATTTGCGCTCCGTTTATACTATCTATTACAACTTTATCCCGTCTACTCGCCAATTTCTGGCACTATTACCCGAAAGGGATTGACAACCCCTTTAACATGTCGGGTTGTGAGTATTAGTTATTTGTGTGCAGGGGCTGTTTACGTTGTGTTGTGTGGTTCTCCTACTGGTTCGATAACCTTGGTCTCATCACTGAGGGAAATACCTACTGTTGTTGTGCTTCATCATCCCTTCCTCTTTGGGGAAATACCAATGTAGTTCTAGCAGACATCAGTTTTTAAATCCCCGTAAATCCTAAACTCACTAGAAAGTCATGAAAGTTGGCATGGTGTCACGTCATGGCACATAGATGTCGTGGTAAAACATTGTCCAATTTGGGCCAAGCTTTATTACAAACCTCTTACAAACCGGAGCTTCTCTCAAAGAAGCCTCGTGGTTCCGATAGGGAAACGTGTTCCCCTTGTGGTGAAACATTATCACTGCCTCTTTCTGCCTTGTATTTTTCTTCTACGGGCAACATGGAACGATAGGATATCCATGCTGAAATTTAAACTTATTCAGGGTTTGTTTGCCCTTTTTAATACACTAATTGAGTTTCCTAGGCATTTAATCTCCATAATTCAAATCTAAACTACAATACATGCTCCAGTTCACCAAAATGTTTGTTCTTGGTTCTGTGCTACTCTTTTTATTTTAATAAAAATTGCAGTGGGGTTTTACCCTACTGTTCATAGTCAAAAAAAGTTCACCAAAATGGCTAGAAAAATTATACATGTGTCCTTGGGTGCGTGTTTAGGTCCCATGCCAGGAATAGGAACGAATTACAAGTGTAGCGACATCCTGGCTCATCCTCAAACATTTGGAATCTCGGTTTTTAAATCCCCGTAAATCCTAAACTCGTGAGAAAGTCATGAAAGTTGGCATGGTGTCATGTCATGATGCATATATGTCATGGTAAAAACATTGTCCAATTGACGTCATGCTTGCTTTTGGTACTCCAGAAAGGCAAATCTTGATCGAACCTATATTTGCCTGAATTACTCTATTATTCCGAAGCCAATGAAAAGTAAGTAGAACCTACAAAAATGGGGTTTTCTATTGATGCCAAGCTTTATTACAAACCTCTTACAAACCGGAGCTTCTCTCAAAGAAGCCTCGTGGTTCCGATAGGGAAATGTGTTCCTCTTGTGGCGAAATGTAATCACTGCCTCTTTTCGCCTTGTATTTTCTTCTACAGGCAACATGGAACGACAAGATATCCATGCTGAAATATAAACTTATTCAGGGTTTGTTTGTCCTTTTTATACACTAATTGAGTTTCCTATGCATTTAATGTCCGTAATTCAAATCTGAACTACAAATACATGCTCCAGTTCAACAAAATGTCTAGAAAAATTATACATGTGTCCTTGGGTGCATGTTTAGGTCCCATGCGAGGAATGGGAACAAATTACAACCTTACCGGTGTCCTGGCACCTCCTCAAACATTTGGAATCTCGGTTTTTAAATACCCATAAATCAAAAACTCGCCAAAAAGTCATCAAAGGTGGCATGGTGTCATGTCATGGCACATAATGTCGTGGTAAAAACATTGCCAATTTGGGCCAAGCTTTATTACAAACCTCTTACAAACCGGAGCCTGTCGCAAGAACCCTCGTGGTTTCGATAGGGAAACGTGTCCCCTTGTGGGCCAAACGGTAATCGCTCCCTCTTCTAACCTCGTATTTTCTTCTACATGCAACACGGAACAACGGGAGATTCGTGCTGAACTTTGAAATTATTCAGGGTTCGTTTGACCATTTTTATTCATTAGTTGAGTTTTCTAGGCATTTAATGTCTATAATTCAAATCTGAACTACAAATAATGCTCCAGTGCGCCAAAATGGCTAGAAAAAATGTACATGTATCCTTGGGGTGCATGTTTAGGTCCCATGGAACGAATGGGAATGAATTCAACTGCCTCGCCATCCTGCCTTGGCCACAAACATTGCGAATCTCAGTTTTTAAATCTCTGTAAATCCAAAACTCACCAGGAAATCATGAAACTTGGCAGAGTGTCACTACATGATACATATAATTGTCCTATTTGGGTGAAGCTATATTACAAGCCTCTTACAACCGAAGCTTCTCACAACCCTCGTGGTTTCGGTGGGCGAAACGATAAGCGCTGCCTCTTCTCGCCTTGAACTTTGTTTTCTAGAGGCAACATAGAATAACAGGAGTGTCATGCTGAAATTTGAAATTGTTCAGGGTTCGTTTGGCCATTGTATATATTACTAATTAAGTTTTCTACGCATTTAAAGTAGTCCATAATTCAAATTTGAACTACAAGCACATGCTCCAGTGAAGCAAAATGGGTGGGAAATCGTACATCTGTCATTGGGTGCATGTTTAGGTCCCATTTAAGGAATGGGAATGAATTACAAACTTCTCGTCGTCCTGAAACATTGAGAATCTCGGTTTTTAAATCCCAGTAAATCAAAAACTCACCCAAAAAACATGAAACTTGGCATGGTTTCATGACATGGCACATATATTCCGTGGTAAAAAAATCAACCAGTTTGAGAAGAGGCACACACATTAGTAGCCAACGAAGTACTTTTTGAAACAAAAAGCTGACACGTTAATATCGCAAATGGTTGCATTATATGAACCGTGTAAAAATTTAACCATACTCGGTGGCGTGCATGCAGCTATATGATTAGACGGGACGAGCGCGAGCAGTCCGCAGCGCAGGCTTGACGGGACGCGTGCATCCTGTCCACCTCGCAGGCTTGACGGGACACGTGCGAGCAGGAAGGCCGCCCATGCTCACTGGGAAGTGAGCTCTTTGACCTCCATGCACCAGTCGCCGCCCACCTTGCTCACAACTTCTCCGTTAATGGGTTAATTAAAGCATCTGGATGGAGGGTGTTTGCTTATGATCCCATGGCAGCATTTGCTTTGTTCGTGTTTTCAACTCATATTCCGACCTAATTTAAATTGCCACATAGGGCAACAGATAATACGATGACAAATCAAATGGCAACGGATAGTACGACGACAAATTTGCAATGGCGCAGATAATAATCGTCTTACATATTATAGATAATTTAAAATGCCACATTTCACAAAGCCCAGAAGACAGGGGGCAAGAGAAGAAGGAAATCGCAAACAACGATTTGGGTCACTATTGTATCTACTCTTCGATGGATCACCGGGCGACGACATCCTCAAGCTCCTTCTTCAATTCCTCACGACTTTGCTTGAAAGCAGCCACGGATTCCTCCACCTCCTGCTCGTGCTCGATCTGGAGCTTCCTCAAGTCACCCATCAGTTCCTCGACGACCGCTATCAGTGTCATCCCCGAGGCACTGCTCTGCTCATGCAGCATCTTCCAGCCGGCAGCCTGCTACGTCTTGAGGTTGCGTTGGTTTTCCTTGAAGAGGAAAGGGCGATGCAGCAAAGTAGCATAAGTATTTCCCTTAGTTTTTGAGAACCAAGGTATCAATCCAGTAGGAGGCTCCTCAAAAGTCCCACGCACCTACACAAACAAACAAGAACCTCGCAACCAACACAATAAAGGGGTTGTCAATCCCTTCACGGCCACTTGCGAAAGTGAGATCTGATAGAGATAATATGATAAGATAAATATTTTTGGTATTTTTATGATATAGATTGGAAAGTAAAAGATGCAAATAAAAGATAGATGAAAGCTTATATGATAAAGGATAGACCCGGGGGCATAGGTTTCACTTGTGGCTTCTCTCAGGATAGCATAAGTATTACGATGGGTGAACAAATTACTGTAGAGCAATTGATAGAAAAGCGCATAGTTATGAGATTGTCTAGGCATGATCATGTATATAGGCATCACGTCCATGAAAAGTAAATCGAAACGGTTCTGCATCTACTACTATTACTCCACACATCGACCGACTCCTGCCTGCATCTAGAGTATTAAGTTCATGAAGAAAAGAGTAACGCATTAAGAAAGATGACATGATGTAGAGGGATAAACTCATGCAATATGATATAAACCCCATATTTTTATCCTTGGTGGCAACAATACAATATGTGCCTTGCTGCCCCTACTGTCACTGGGTAAGGACACCGCAAGATTGAACCCAAAGCTAAGCGCTTCTCCCATTGCAAGAAAGATCAATCTAGTAGGCCAAACCAAACTGATGATTCAAAGAGACTTGCAAAGATAACTTAACCAGACATAAAAGAATTCAGAAGAGATTCAAATATTTCTCATAGATAAACTTGATCATAAACCCACAATTCATCGGATCTCGGCAAACACACCGCAAAAAGAGTTACATCGAATAGATCTCCAAGAAGATCGAGGAGAACATTGTATTGAGATTCAAAGAGAGAGAAGAAGCCATCAAGCTAATAACTATGGACCCGAAGGTCTGTGGTAAACTACTCACAACTCATCGAAGAGGCCTTGGAGATGCTGCAGAGGCCCTACATGGTCGATTCCCTCTCCGGTGGAGCGCCGGTGAAGGCTCCAAGATGGGATCTCGCGGATACAGAAGGTTGCGACGGTGGAAATAGATTTTCGTGGTGCTCCTGGATGTTTTCGGGGTACGTGGATATATATAGGAGGAAGAAGTAGGTCGGTGGATGATCGAGGGGCCCACGAGGGTGGGGGGTGCGCCCACCCCCTGGGGGCATGCCAGACACCCTCGTGGCCGCCTTGTTTGTTGCTTGACTTCCACTCCAAGTCCTCTGGATTGCGTTTGTTCCAAAAAGATCGCTCCCGAAGGTTTCATTCCGTTTGGACTTCGTTTGATATTCCTTCCCTTCTAAACACTGAAATAGGCAAAAAAACAGCAATTGGGGCTGGCCTCCGGTTAGTAGGTTAGTACCAAAAATTATATAAAAATGTAGAGTAAAGCCCATAAACATCCGAAAACGGGTAATATAATAGCATGGAACAATAAAAAATTATAGATACGTTGGAGACGTATCAAGCATCCCCAATCTTAATTCCTGCTCGTCCTCGAGTAGGTAAATGATAAAAACAGAATTTTTTATGTGGAATGCTACCTAGCATATTTCTCAATGTAATTTTCTTTATTGTGGCATGATTGTTCAGATCCAAATGATTCAAGATAAAAGCTTATAAAACATAAAAATAGTAATACTTGAAGCATACTAACAAATAATCATGTCTTATCAAAATATCATAGCCAAAGAAAGCTCATCCCTACAAAATCATATAGTTAGGCCATGCTTCATTTTCACTACGCAAAATACTCCCATCATGCACAACCCCGGTTTCAGCGAAGCAATTGGTTCATAATTTTTAATGCGCTTCAGCTTTTTCAACTCTTACGCAATACATGAGCGCAAGCCATGGACATAGCACTATATGTGGTATAAGGTGGTGGTTGTGAAGACAAAAAGGGAGAAGATAGTCTCACATCAACTAGGCGTACCAACGGGCTATGGAGATGCCCATCAATAGATATCAATGTGAGTGAGTAGGGATTGCCATGCAACGGATGCACTGGAGCTATAAATATATGAAAGCTCAACAAAAGAAACTAAGTGGGTGTGCATCCAACTTGCTTGCTCACGAAGACCTAGGGAATTTTGAGGAAGCCCATCATTGGAATATACAAGCCAAGTTCTATAATGAAAAATTCCCACTAGTGTATGAAAGTGACAACATAGGAGACTCTCTATCATGAAGATCATGGTGCTATTTTGAAGCACAAGTGTTTAAAAGAGATAGTAGCATTGTCCCTTCTCTCTTTTTCTCTTTTTTTATTTGGTGGGCTTCTTTGGCCTCTTTTTTTATTTGGTGGGCTTCTTTGGCCTCTCTTTTTTAAAGTCCGAAGTCTCATCCCGACTTGTGGGGGAATCATAGTCTTCATCATCCTTTCCTCACTTGAGACAATGCTCTAATAATGAAGATCATCACACTTTTATTGATTTACAACTCAATACTTAGAACAAAATATGACTCTATGTGAATGCCTCCGGCGATGTACCAAGATATGCAATGAATCAAGAGTGACATGTATGAAAAATTATGAAGGTGGCCTTGCCACAAATACGATGTCAACTACATGATCATGCAAAGAGCAATATGACAATGATGGAGCGTGTCATAATAAACGGAACGGTGGAGAGTTGAATGGCAATATATATCGGAATGGCTATGGAAATGCCATAATAGGTAAGTATGGTGGCTCTTTTGAGGAAGGTAAATAGTGGGTGAATGATACCAGCGAAGGTTGCGCGGCATGATAAAAGCTAGCATAGTGGAAGGGTGAGTGTGTGTATGTCCATGGACTCACATTAGTCATAAAGAACTCATATACTTATTGCAAAAGTCTACTTGCCCTCAAAGCAAAGTAGTACTACGCATCCTCCTAGGGGAAGGGTTGGTACGAGTAAACCATCGCGCGATCCCGACCTCCACTCATAAGGAAGACAATTAAAATAGCACCCCATGTAACAAATTTGTCACACAACTTTTACCATACGTGCATGCTACGGGACTTGCCAACTCCAACACAAGTATTTATCAATTTCATAATTACCCAACTAGCATGACTCTAACATTACCACCTTTATATCTCAAAACAATTATCAAGCATCAAATTGATCATAGCGTTTAATGCACTTTCTATGATAGTTTTTATTATACCCAACTAGGATGCTCATCATTCTAAGACCAAATTTATAACCATAGCAAATACCATGCGGTTCTAAAAGACTCTCAAAATAGTATAAGTGAAGCATGAGAGGTCAGCAATTTCTTCAAAATAAATCCACCGCCGTGCTCTAGAAAATATAAGTGAAGCACATAGAGCAAAACTATCTAGCTCAAAAGATATAAGTGAAGCACATAGAGTATTCTAATAGATTATAAATCATGTGGGTCTCTCCCAAAAGGTGTGTACGGCAAGGATATTTGTTGAAATCTAAAAAGCAAAGACTAATATCATACAAGACGCTCCAAGCAAAACACATATCATGTGGCGAATAAAAATATAGCTCCAAGCAAAATTACCGATAGACAAAGACGAAAGAGGGGATGCCTTCCGGGGCATCCCCAAGCTTAGGCTTTTGGTTATCCTTGAATGTCTTGGGGTGCCATGGGCATCCCCAAGCTTAGGTTCTTGCCACTTCTTATTCCATAGTCCATCAAATCTTTACCCAAAATTTGAAAACTTCACAACACAAAACTCAACAGGAAATCTCATAAGCTCCGTTAGTGCAAGAAAGAAAAACCACCACATAAGGTACTGTAATGAACTCATCATTTATTTATATTGGTGTTAAACCTACTGTATTCCAACTTATCTATGGTTCATACCCCCCGATACTTGCCATAGATGCATCAAAATAAGCAAACAACACACGAAAAACAGAATCTGTCAAAAACAAAATAGTCTGTAGCAATCTATAACTTTTGAATACTTATGGAACTATAAAACTCGTACAAAAATAGGAAGTCCTGGGAAATTTTTCTATTGATCTACATAAAAAATAATCAATGCAAAATAACGTTTCTGTGAATTACTAAAATTATTTTGGTGCGCACAAAAGTTTGTGTTTTTCAGTAGAATAAAATTAACTATCACCGTAGGTTATCCTATAGGTTCTACTTGGCACAAACACTAATTAAAACATAAAAAACATCTAAACATAAGATAGATGAAAAATTTATTACTAAACATAAGCAAAAAGCAAGAAACAAAAATAAAATTGGGTTGCCTTCCAACAAGCGCTATCGTTTAACGCCCCTAGCTAGGCATTGATAAATTCGATGATGCTCACATAAAAGATAGCAATTGAAACACAAAGAGAGCATCATGTAGCATATGAAAATCACATCTAAATCTAACATACTTCCTATGCATAGGCATTTTATAGGAAAACAAATTATCAAGACAAGCAAGATCTAGCATATGCAAGGAAGAAGAAAGAAACATTAGCAATCTCAACATAACGACAGGTAATTGAGTAACATGAAAATTTATACAACCATATTTTACTCTCTCATAATAATTACATGTAGGATCATAAGAAAATTCAACAATATAGCTATCACAAAACATATTATTAACACAATCCGGATGTATGCAAAGTTGACACTCTTCCAAAATAGTGGGATTAACATTAACTAAAGTCATGACCTCTCCAAACCCACTTGTATCAAAAACTTCATAAGATGGAACATTCTCCAAATATGTGGGATCTAAAGTTGACACTCTTCCAAACCCACTTCCAATAATATTGCAAACACTATTATCAATCTCATATTCATCATGGGGCTTAAAATTTTCAAGATCATAAGAAACATCATCACGCCAATCATGATCATTGCAACAAGTAGTAGACATAGCAAAACTAGCATCCCCAACCTTAGGGTTTTGCATATTATTAGCACAATTGACATCAATATAATTTGTAGTAAAATCATTGCAGTCATGCTTTTTATTCAAGGAGCTATCGTGAATCTCTTCATAAATTTCTTCATCACAATTTTCAGATTCACGAATTTAAAGCAAAACCTCATAAAGATAATCTAGTGCACTCAACTCACTAGACATAGGTTCATCATAACTGGATCTCTTGAAAAGATTAGCAAGTGGATGAGGATCCATAAACTTTTAGCAAGCGAACATGCAAGCCAAAAGAAGGCACATGGAGACACAAGATCGAACGGAAGAGGGGCGAATAAAACAGCAAGGGTGAAGTGGGGGAGAGGAAAACGAGAGGCAAAATGAAAAATAATGTAACGCGAGGGAGATGAGTTTGTGATGCATACTTGGTATGTCTTGACTTGAGCGAAGACCTCCCCGGCAACGGCGCTAGAAATCCTTCTTGCTACGTCTTGAGCTTGCGTTGGTTTTCCTTGAAGAGGAAAGGGTGATGCAGCAAAGCATAAGTATTTCCCTCAGTTTTTGAGAACCAAGGTATCAATCCAGTAGGAGGCTCCTCAAAAGTCCCACGCACCTACACAAACAAACAAGAACCTGGCAACCAACGCAATAAATGGGTTGTCAATCCCTTCACGGCCACTTGCAAAAGTGAGATCTGATAGAGATAATATGATAAGATAAATATTTTTGGTATTTTTATGATATAGATTGGAAAGTAAAAGATGCAAATAAAAGATAGATGAAAGCTTATATGATAAAGGATACACCCGGGGGCCATATGTTTCATTTGTGGCTTCTCTCAAGATAGCATAAGTATTACGGTGGGTGAACAAATTATTGTCGAGCAATTGATAGAAAAGCGCATAGTTATGAGATTATCTAGGCATGATCATGTATATAGGCATCGCGTCTGTGACAAGTAGATCAAAACGATTCTGCATCTACTACTATTACTCCACACATCGACCGACTCCTGCATGCATCTAGAGTATTAAGTTCATGAAGAATAGAGTAATGCATTAAGAAAGATGACATGATGTAGAGGGATAAACTCATGCAATATGATATAAACCCCATCTTTTTATCCTCGATGGCAACAATACAATACATGCCTTTCAGCCCCTACTGTCACTGGGAAAGGACACCGCAAGATTGAACCCGAAGCTAAGCACTTCTCCCATTGCAAGAAAGATCAATCTAGTAGGCCAAACCAAACTGATAATTCGAAGAGACTTGCAAAGATAACTTAATCATACAAAAAGAATTCAGAGGAGATTCAAATATTTCTCATAGATAAACTTGATCATAAACCCACAATTCATCAAATCTCGACAAACACACCGCAAAAAGAGTTACATCAAATAGATCTCCAAGAAGATCGAGGAGAACATTGTATTGAGATTCAAAGAGAGAGAAGAAGCCATCAAGCTAATAACTATGGACCCGAAGGTCTATGGTAAACTACGCACAACTCATCGGAGAGGCCATGGAGATGATGTAGAGGCCCTCCGTCGTCGATTCCCCCTCTGGCGAAGCGCCGGCGAAGGCTCCAAGATGGGATCTCGCCGATACAGAAGGTTGCGGCGGTGGAAATAGTTTTTTGTGGTACTCCTGGATGTTTTCGGGGTATGTGGATATATATAGGAGGAAGAAGTAGGTCGTTGGATGCTCGAGGGGCCCACAAGGGTGGGGGCGCACCCACCCCCAGGGGGCGTGCCGGGCACCCTCGTGGCCGCCTTGTTTGTTGCTTGACTTCCACTCCAAGTCCTCTGGATTGCGTTTGTTCCAAAAAGATCGCTCCCGAAGGTTTCATTCCGTTTGGACTTCGTTTGATATTCCTTTCCTTCTAAACACTGAAATAGGCAAAAAAAACAGCAATTCGGGCTGGGCCTCCGGTTAGTAGGTTAGTCCCAAAAATGATATAAAAGTGTAGAGTAAAGCCCATAAACATCCAAAACAGGTAATATAATAGCATGGAACAATAAATTATAGATACGTTGGAGACGTATCACAGCCTCCTCCTCCTTCTCGGCGAGCACCTTGAGGAGCTTCACATTGTCACCCATGAGTTGCTCGACGAGGCCGGTCGCCTTGTCAACCGAGGCATCGCTGATCTCGAGTAGCTTCATCAAGCCGTCGACTAGCTCCTGCTGCTTAATGAGGCCAGCGAGAATGTCATCATCGCCGGCCAAGGACTACAGCAACGCTAGCTCGTCGCGATCGCCGATGCCGTGAGTGCGCTTGTGAGAGCCCTCGCGTGCCCGTGAGAGCTCGTTCGAGGGCTCCGGCGCGCCGGGACATCTCTGCTGCAGCTGCTTCCGTGGCCTTGGTCTTTGCTGCATGGTTATATGTCAAGCCGAAACTACTCCTACCGGTCATGACGGAACGACTTGACAGGAAAGACCAGTTTTGTGGGTGATGAGGAGAGGAACTGTGAAGTAATTTTCGAGTGGGTAGTTTTTATAGCCCGGTGCTAAGTGTGAACACATATTAGTTTGATCGGTGTGAACACATATTAGTTTGATTTATGTGAACAGATTTGCAATTACTTATTGCGTTGTAATCTGCAATGTGACAAGAAACAAAGTCAAAAATTTTGATGGTTCTGGGACTACAAAGCCCTGTGTCTGTTGTTCTCCCTCATTGCAAACAGTTCTTTTGGATCAACCGTATGCCACGCATCAGAAGCCCGAAACATAGGCCCTTGTTCTCGGATGTACATGTACGTGTCTGCCCACTATCACACACAGTCATGATATCACCGTCGTCGCGTCTCCCACAGGGTACCAGAAGGTTGACCACGTGGTTGCTCACCGTGTCATCCCTTCGCGCGCTCTGCTCGCCGTTGAGGAAAATTTACAATGGCAACGGTTAATAATTGTCTTACATATTTAGGATAATTTAAAATGCCACATGCGGCAAGGCACAAAACACTCACGACCTACTTATGCATGCAATTATAGTAAAATATAGGCTAAAAGGCCGAGCTGGCGGCCTTCCAACGAGTTCAGGCCCCTCTCGGAGGAGGTAAAAGCCCTACGTCTCGGTGCCCTGAGGCGGTCCACTGGAATATGTGTGTGTGTTATAGGGGGTGCGAACCCTTGTCCCAGAGGAGGGGGGTGGCTTATATAGAGTGCGCCAAGACCCAGCCTACCTCCATTATTGGGGTTCAATGTACATAAGGATACGGCGTTACTGATAATGCCAGCTATAAAGTGCTATTAATGGTCTTAAAGACTACGGAGTGAACGCCTGACCGTTGCTGTCCTGAGAGACTCCTGGTCTTCTGTAAGTCGAGTGGTTTCTTATATGGTTGAGTGATATCAAGAGGGAGGGATACCCGAGTGATATGACTGGTCGAGTGGATTGCACTCGACGCCTTCAATTGGTACTCCCTGTTGTCCCTTGGGTGTCTTTGCTTCTAGGGTAGTGACCTTGGGTAGGGCGTATAGGTCAGGCCTATGACCCTACCCTAGGTCTATATCATCATCATTAGCCCCTGAATGGATTGAGGTCCGAGTGAAAAGTAGGTTGAAGTTAGTCTTGCCTTGGCTCTTGTGCTTCACGAGCACCCATGTTGGACTAGAGGCCCATGTTGGAACTTCAGCTTCATTTCAATCGCCTTGATCGATTCAGAAGTTGTAGAGTGTATTTATACGTCACTTGTCGAGTGTTACTTCTGACGCGAAATCTTTGGCGCGATTGGTTACGGCGTATCCCAGATCTCGCGGGATTCGAAATTTTGGGGAAGCGCGCGAGGCGGAGCGTGCCGTAGTAAGCAGGATGGATAGACAGGAGCGCCTCGATTTCCATGCCACCTTTTTCGCCATGTACCCAGCGCATGACTGTTGCGGGATTTGACAGGATTGCTCGGGCTTACGCGTTAGCCACTCGAAAGCGGGTCCTTCAAAGGCGTCGGTGCCGAGGCGTCTGCACTGTGCGCATCCGTTCTCCCTCTTCCTCCTCTGCTTCTCCACCGCATCTTGCTCCTCCGCTCTCGATGCCGCCGCCCCGCCACCATGGTGAAGGACAAGACAGCAGCGCTAGAACGCGTGAAGAAGGCGTCGGGGGCGGCGAAAGGCAAGAAGACGAATCGGGGGTCATCGTCGAGGTCCGCGCTGCCGCCGGGTTGGATCCAGGTCGACTGGATCCGATCTTCGCTCCGGCCGGAGGATTTGGAGGAGCTGGCCGATTCCAGTATGATCGTTGACGGAGCTGCAAGGCTGCCAAAGGGGGAGACGGAGCCTCAGCCGCGGCCGGGTGAGTGCGTCCTCCTTGCGACCCATGTCGACCGTGGTTTCTCCCTTCCTCCGCATCCTTTTTTCTGGGGCTTCTTGAATTTTTCGGAGCTCAACTCCACCACTTCTCTCCCAACACCATTACGTACCTCACCGCATTTGTGTCCATGTGTGAGAACTTCCTGGGTTGTTGACCGCACTGGGGTCTTTTCAAACACATCTTCACAATCCACTCCCAGTCTGTGAAGAAAGCGAATTCGAGTGACGAGAGGACGCACGTGATCCAAATGTGCAGGGGTTCGGGGATCCAGAAGAGGAAAAGGAGCGCTTTCCCTTCCATGACACTTCCTGGGTCGGTCAGGGGCTGGCAGTCGACCAGGTTCTACTGCCAGGATATTGCGACTCCCGGTCAGTCGACCGGTCTTCCCTCTTTCTCTTTAGATCGCGCCCAGCAACCTTCTTCACTGAAAGTGACCGCTGCGGAGAGGGTGGAAATGAACATGTTGGTCGAGAGAGTGGTCCAGTTGATCAATCGGGTGTAACCGGCATGGACTTGCTGGAGGTGTTTCTTAGTCGACGCATCCAGCCGCTCCAGACTCGTGACCACTCGATGTGGATGTACTATGGAGCCAACGATACTGCTCAGGTTCATCCAGAGGAGGTTATGGCCGAGACAGTGGCCCTGTGGCTGAAGGGCATTATAGGAAACAAGGATAACTCTAGGGGAGCCAGGAGAGTCGACCCATTCAGCCCCAACAACCATCCAGACAAGGTCTGATCTTTGCTACCGACTGTACTTCAATATGTCTTGCAACTGTCTCTGAATCCGACTGATATTTGTTTGACTTCTTGTCTTGTAGGTTTATACCGAGATGTACTTGATGCCCAACGGTGAACAAGCTCTGGAGCAAGACCAGGAGGGAGAGGACAGCGTGGAAGAAAGCGGCGATTGGCAATCTCCAGAAGATGACGAGGAGGAAAGTGATGAGTCGGACGACGCCGAGGTAGTCGTCTCACCACCTCACTCAGAGCGTCAACCCAAGCAGCTCCAGGATCCAGCAGGCGGGCGTGGCAAGACCGTGGACCCAAGTACTCAAGCACAGAAGCGCAGTCGGACTTCGACTCCGGAGCCGATGGATAAGGTCGCCAAGCAACCCAAGGTCGCCCTTTCGAAGGCTTGAAAGACCTTGCCCAAGATCAAGATGGACGTTCATGTTGCCTCTAGATGAGTGCTCTATCTTTTTGTGTTTTCTTATTCCGACTAATACTTCAGCTTTTACCGAGTGGGTTATGGACTTTTTCAGTGCTGCAACTTCTGCGACTGATATGGACGTTGACAAGGCCCCAGGTGATGAGGAGGCCGATGACGCGGCCACTTCCAAAGTTGGTATGCCCTTTCCAACTTGAATTTATTCTGCCGACTGGATTGTTCGCCGATTGAACTGTTAAGGTTGCTTTTTGTTGCAACTCGACGGGACATTATTGAGCTTCTGGATGATGAAGAAGAAGCGCCTCTGAGAGAGAAGGAGGGGCAGGGCGTCAAGCGGGAAAGCAGTTGAGGGTGAGGTGCCCCAGTCGATATCGGTGCTTGAGACAATGGTCCTGCGATCCGGAGATCCAGCTCGGACCAATGTTACCTTTTCCAATCCACTGTCGACTGACCATCCATCAGGGTCGACTTCTCAGGCCTCTGCTGCTCCAGTACAACTCCATGCATCCGACCCTATGACTGCTACGACTGTACTGCCATCATCGCTCTTTGCTGCATACCAGACTCCAGACGACCCACCAAGTGCCGCCAGGGAAGCCCTTCTCCAGGTGAATCTCGTGATGGAGCAGATGAAGGTGGTGCATGAGGCCAGTCAGGTTGCTTACAATGCCAGCACCGCTCTACAAGCCAATGTCAAGTTTAGTTGATTTCTGACTGGTCTCTTGAATAATGATAGTTGTCACTGTTACTTCACTGTCCATACGGTGTTCTTGGATGAGTGTTTTGGAACCTATTATGTGCATATATCATGGGTCTGTATTTCACGTCCAATCACCCACTGGGGTGTTTCTGTCTTAGAGCTGAATAGTTCTTCCACTTGAATCGACTAGGTTGAGTCGACTGTTTTTCCGAACCAGTGGGGGCATGCAGAGTGCACCCACTGGGTGTAGTTCCCGAGACCACGGTCGACTGCTGGTAGTCGGCTGGGGTCTGAGAATCTCCATTTTTTTACTTTGCTGGGCAGACCATGCAGAGTGTAAAACCGAACCAGTGGGGGCACGCTAAGTGCACCCACTGGGTGTAGTCCCCGAGACTACTGTTGAATGTTCGATTCAGCGGTAGTCTTAGAGCAATTTTCACTGTGATTGACTTTTGTTTCCGTCGACCGACATAACTTATTTGCTGACCACAGAAGTCTTGTGATCTTGGAGCCCAACTTTCTGAACTGGATAAGAAGCAGATCAGCCTCAACCTTGATCTGGAACTGGCCAAGAAGAACCTCAAGAATGCTCAGGACGAAGCAGCTATCATGGCAGGTAACCACTTGTCGACTGTCCACCTTGTGACTCTCTCTCCCTTTTTTTAGTCTCTTTGAACCGAGTGATTTCACTCGAACAGATGTGCGTAGTGAAAACTGTCAACTTCAAGCTCGTCTGAAGAATGTTATTTCTTTAGAGAAACTGAAGCAAGCTCTGGAGAAGAAGGATCAGGATCTTGCCGCGGCCTAGAAGGAGGCGCGAGAGAAAACAACACTTGCGGACAAGAAGTTGGCTTCAGTCAGCAAGTTGGAAGAGGAGAACTCTAAGCTGAAGACTGTTGTTTCTGAAGCTAACCAGGAGGTTGCGCGACTGAAGAAAGACAAGGAAAGCTTGACCGACGAAGTTGGGAGCCTCAAGGCTAAGAAGGGCGAATTAGAATCTTATCTGGGGCAGCTTGCTGCGAAGTTGGTCTTGAAACTTGAAGGTATTTTCTCTTGTTCGGCTGATTGGTTGATGCCGACTGACACGTCTTGATAAATTGTCGACTCACTCCTTTTCCGATTGTGTAGAACTTTGTCAAGATTTCGAAGTAGAAACTGGGCGGGTCGAGACGGGTCTCGACCCCATAAACTCTCCTGTCAAAGACAATGTTGCAATGAATGTGCTGCGATTGGAATCATGCCCGGACAGTGTTGTGGATTATCTCGCTCGACTAAAGGCGGCAATGACGCGGATTGATGCTGAACTCTGGCCACAGGCGGAACTCTCACAGGATCTCAAGTCTCTGATGACTCGACTAAATCAAATCCCTGGTCGAGTGCAGGAATGGAAGAAGTCATCTTCTCATTGTGGCACCAACGTCGCCCTGTCCTTGGTCCGAGTGCACTGCAAGGATGTCAGAGAAGACAAGCTGGCAGCCCTCAAAGTTGTGAATACCAAAAAGCTCAGTTTCCGGTCCTTTATGGACACCTTTCTTGACGCCGCCACCCGCATTGCAGACAACATCAACCTTAGCAGCTTCTGTGATCCAACAAGTCCTTCTCCTTACGAGTGAACAAAACATTGTGCTCCACCTTTATTTGCCTCGGAATGCTGAGTGAATATGTAACCGTTAAACTCTTTCAGGCTTGATGCCTGAGTACTTCTGCTCGTTGCGGTTCTGAACTTGGTTTTCCTTGAATATCATGGCTTTTACTTTTATCGCTTCTGAATGTCTTTCAATTCCGAGTGGACTTGATTTTTTCACCTTTCGTCGAGTGGGTCTGACGATGTGATTAGTCGACACCTCGTCATCCTTGCTGATCGGGATGGAGCATACATTGTACTTGTGGCATAGCTCAGATGTGGTGTTCAGTCGACACCTCGTCGTCCTTGCGGATCGGGATGGAGTGCACGTTGTATTTGTGACGCGGCTCAGACGTGGTGTTCAGTCGACACCTCGTCATCCTTGCGGATTGGGATGGAGCGTATGTTGTACTTGTGACGTAGCTCAGACATGGTGTTCAGTCAACACCTCATCGTCCTTGCAGACCGAGATGGAGTGTACATTGTACTTGTGATGTAGCTCAAAGGATATTTGTGACTTAGGCGAGTACGGGGTCGCAGCTAAGCCCCCGAGTGGAAAGGATTGCTCCCCACTCGGAATGTTTTTAACTTAGGCGATTTTGGGGTTGCAGCTAAGTCCTCGAGTGGGAGGATTGCTCTCCACCCAGAGTGTTTTTAACTTAGGGGAGTACGGGGTCACGGCTAAGCCCCCGAGTGGGAGGATTGCTCTCCACTCGGAATGTTTTTAACTTAGGCGATTTCGGGGTCGCAGCTAAGCCCCCGAGTGGGAGGATTGCTCTCCACTCGGAATGTTTTTAACTTAGGCGATTTCGGGGTCGCAGCTAAGCCTCCGAGTGGAAGGATTGCTCTCCACTCGGAATGTTTTTAACTTAGGCGATTTCGGGGTCGCAGCTAAGCCCCCGAGTGGGAGGATTGCTCTCCACTCGGAATGTCTTTAACTTAGGTGATTTCGGGGTCGCAGCTAAGTCCCTGAGTGGGAGGATTGCTCTCCACTCGGAATGTTTTTAACTTAGGAGATTTTGGGGTCGCAGCTAAGCCTCCGAGTGGGAGGATTGCTCTCCACTCAGAATGTTTTTAACTTAGGCAATTTCAGGGTTGCAGCTAAGCCCCCGAGTGGGAGGATTGCTCTCCACTCAGAATGTCTTTAACTTAGGCGATTTCGGGGTCACAGCTAAGCCTCCGAGTGGGAGGATTGCTCTCCACTCGGAATGTTTTTAACTTAGGCAATTTCGGGGTCGCAGCTAAAACCCCGAGTGGGAGGATTTCCCTCCACTCGGAATGTTTTTAACTTAGGCGATTTCGGGGTCGTAGCTAAACCCCCGAGTGGGAGGATTGCCCTCCACTCGGAATGTTTTTAACTTAGGCGATTTCGGGGTCGCAGCTAAGCCTTCCGAGTGGGAGGATTGCTCTCCACTCGGAATGTTTTTAACTTAGGTGATTTCGGGGTCGCAGCTAAGCCCCCGAGTGGGAGGATTGCTCTCCACTCGGAATGTTTTTAACTTAGGCGATTTCGGGGTCGCAGCTGAGCCTCCGAGTGGAAGGATTGCTCTCCACTCGGAATGTTTTTAACTTAGGCGATTTCGGGGTCGCAGCTAAGCCCCCGAGTGGGAGGATTGCTCTCCACTCGGAATGTCTTTAACTTAGGCGAATTAGGTTCACGGCTAAGCCACCCACTGGGGGATTTGAACACAAATGATTACGGGGAATCAGTCATTAAGATAATGTAAAAATCTTGTCTTTGGAAAGCAAACTGAAGTACTCTTATTACAACTCATCGGCTCGAGTGATTCTAGGTGTAGAAAGGACGAAGCAGCTCTGTGTTCCATGCGCGTGGCTCGTACATGTTCTTGGCTATGTTGTAGATGTGGTATGCTCCATTTCGAAGCACCTTGGTGATGATGAAGGGACCTTCATAGGCCGGAGCGAGCTTGTGAGGCCGTTTTTGATCCACTCGGAGCACAAGGTCTCCTTCCTGAAATGCTCGACCTCTGACATTGCGAGCATGGAATCGACGCAGATCTTGCTGATAGATGGTTGACCAAACCAAAGCCATCTCACGTTCTTCCTCCAGGAGATCTACTGCATCTTCGCGTGCCTGCTCTGCTTCAGCTTCTGAGAGCAGTTACACTCAGGGGGCATTGTGCAGCAAGTCACTCGGAAGCACAGCCTCAGCGCTGTACACCAGGAAGAAAGGGGTTTGGTCAGCCGACCGGTTTGGCGTTGTCCTCAGCCCATTGGACGGACGGTAATTCAGTCACCCAAGCTCCAGCAGCATGCTTAAGGTCACGCATCAGTCGGGGTTTTAACCCTTGAATGATCAAACCATTCGCCCTTTCTGCTTGTCCATTCGATTGCGGGTGTGCAACAGATGCATAGTTGACCTGAGTGCCTTGGGATGCACAGAACGCCTTGAACTCATCAGAATCAAAGTTGGAGCCATTATCTGTGATAATGTTGTGAGGAACTCCATATCTGAATATCAACTCCTTGATGAAACTGACGGCAGTGCCTGCGCCAAGGTTTTTGATGGGCTTGGCTTCGATCCACTCGGTGAACTTGTCGACTGCTACAAGAAAATGGGTGAAACCACTTGCGCCAGTCTTGAAGGGTCCAACCATGTCCAATCCCCAGACCGCAAACGGCCAGACGAGTGGAATAGTCTTCAAGGCAGACGCAGGCTTGTGGGACATGTTGGAGTAGAACTGGTAGCTTGCGCACTTGTTAACTATATATTTCACCATCTCATTTGCTCAAGGCTAATAGAATACCGCTCGATATGCTTTGGCCACGATGGTCCGAGAGGACGCATGGTGACCACAGGTCCCCGAGTGGATATCGTTTAGGATCATTCGACCTTCTTCCGGGGTGATGCAGCGCTGAGCCACTCCTGTGACACTTTCTCTGTAAAGTAGTCCTTTCATCACTGTGAAGGCTTTGGATTGACGGACTATCTGGCGAGCTTCATGTTCATCCTCTGGGAGTTCCTTCCTGAGAATGTACGCGATGGCGTGACCACCAAGACTTCCATGATCAAGTCGACCATGGCTGGAACCTCAATCTCAGTCGGGTCGGTTGAACTTATTGGTTGCGGGGATTCTTTCTTGAAGGGATTTTCTTGTATTGACGGGGTATGGAGATGCTCCAAGAACACGTTACTGGGAATAGGCTTCCGAGTGGAACCTATCTTCGCCAGATCATCGACAGCTTGATTCTTGATCCCTGGTATGTGGTGGAGCTCTAACCCCTCAAACTTCTTCTCTAGCTTTCTCACTACATTGCAATAACCTGTCATTGCGGGACTCCTGACGTCCCATTCCTTCATTACTTGATTAACCACTAAGTCTGAGTTGCCATAGACCATCAAGCGCCAGGCGCCGAGTGAAATGGCCATACGCAATCCATACAATAGTGCCTCATACTCAACTTCATTGTTCGAAGAATCAAAGTGAATCTGGAGGACATAACTGAGCTTGTCTCCTTGTGGAGACACTAAGACCACTCCTGCACCAGAGCCATTCAACATCTTGGATCCATCAAAGAACATGGTCCAATGTTCCGACTGAACTTGAGTCGGTTGTTGTTGTTCTGTCCACTCTGCGAGGAAAGCTGCAATTGCTTGAGACTTAATGGCATTGTTTGCCTCAAACTTGATATCTAAAGGAAGAATTTCAATCACCCACTTTGCCACTCGACCAGTTGCATCTCTGTTATTCAGAATTTCTGACAATGGAGCATTGCTGATGACTGAAACTGAGAGATCAGAGAAATAGTGTGCAACCTTCTTCGTGGTCAGGTAAATCCCATAAACAAGCTTCTGATAGTGAGGGTATCTCTGCTTGGACGGGGTTAAGACTTCTGAAATGTAATATACGTGGCGCTGAACTTTGAAGGCCTTGCCTTCTTCTTCCCGCTCGACTGTGAGCACCGTGCTAACAACTTGTCCCGTGGCTGCGATGTAAAGCAGTAAAGGCTCCTTGCTAACCGGAGCAGCAAGCATCGGCTGGGTGGAAAGCAGGGCTTTGAGCTCTTCAAACGCTGCTTCAGCTTCGTCATTCCACTCGAACTTGTCAGACTTCTTCATCAGTCGGTAAAGAGGCAATGCCTTTTCACCGAGGCGTGAGATGAATCGGCTCAATGCAGCCAAACAACCAGTAAGCTTCTCAACATCATGCACATGCACTGGGCATTTCATTCGGAGGATTGTGCATTTTGACGGATTGAGCTTGATATCATACCTTCTTAAGTTGGCAAAGGTTTCAGCAAGGTCAGTCAGCAGGTCGGAACCTTTGCGTGACTTAACCACTATGTCGTCCATGTATGCTTCCACGTTCCAACTAATTTGAGTGAGAAGGCACTTCTGAATCATGTGCATGAATGTGGAACCAGCATTCTTGAGGCCAAAGGGCATAGTAACATAGCAAAAACACCCGAATGGGGTGATGAAAGCCGTCTTTATCTCATCGGGTCCATACAGTCGGATCTGATGGTACTCGGAATAAGCGTCCAGGAAGGATAGTCACTCACATCCCACAGTTGAGTCTACTATCTGGTTGATGCGGGGCAAAGGAAAATTATCTTTCGGGCAGGCCCGATTGATGTGCTTGAAGTCAATACACATTTAGAGTGATTTATCTTTCTTGGGGACCATAACAACATTGGCAAGCCACTCAGAGTGGTATATTTCGCGGATGAACTCAGCAGCTAGGAGCCGAGCTACCTCCTCGCCTATAGCCTTTCTCTTCTCCATGGCGGACCGACAGAGATGCTCCTTAACGGGTTTTTCTTTTGGGTCGACTCACAAACGGTGCTCAGCTAGTCCCCTGGGTACACCTGGCATGTCAGATGGCTTCCATGCAAAGATGTCTCAGTTCTCACGGAGGAACTGGATGAGCGCTTCTTCTTATTTGCTGTAGAGTGTCATTGAGATATGGGTCGGAGTAGCATTGGGGTCGGTCGGGTGAACATGGACTGGCTTGGTCTCGCCGGACGATTGAAATGCAGACTCCAAGGCAGGCCTCTTAGCACGTAACAAATCACTCAGATCTGCAGTTTTCTGGTACTCTTGAAACTCTACTACTGCCATCTGCTCATCTGCTATCTTTGCACCATCCTGAAGGCAGTCTTCTGCTCCTTGACGATTACCGGAAACCGTTATCACGCCTCTGGGGCCAAGCATCTTCATCTTGAGGTATACGTAACATGGTCAAGCCATAAAGCTAGCATAGGCAGGTCTGCCCAGAATGGCATGATAGGAACTCTGGAAATCCACAACCTCAAACGTCAACTTTTCCTTGCAGAAATTCTTCTCATCGCCGAAAACCACGTCAAGAGCGATCTGGCCGAGTGAGTCGGCTTTCTTTCCTGGGATGACTCCATGGAATCGCATGTTGCTCTTGCTGAGTTTGGACATCAGAATGCCCATTCCTTTGAGAGCCTCAGCATACAGGATATTCATACCACTGCCACCATCCATCAGAACCTTGGTCAGTCTGGTGCCTCCCACGATTGGGTCGACCACCAGCGCTTGCCGCCCAAGGGTACCTACGCGTGGCGGGTGGTCAGACTGGTCGAATGTAATGGGGTTTTTTGACCACTTCAAATACTTTGGTGTTGCTGGAGCAACCATGTTCACCTCTCTGTTAATGACTTTCAGTCGACTTTTGCTCTCGAGATCAGCAAAAATCACCAAGGTGGCATTGACATTGGGGTAACCACCATCATCATCCTTATCTTCTTCTTCCTTATCGCACTAATTGTCCTTTTCATTGGGTTTGCTTTCTCAGCAGCTCTGGATTAGGAGTCAACATTGTCGAGTCGTATGCTTGGGGAGAATCAGGTTCCCCTCCACATCCTTCTTGGTGTGAATATGACACGACAAATCCATCGCATCGTTTCCTTCTTGGTCCTTCACTTTCTTAGGGATCCAAGGCCCTTTGGGCTTCCCTTTGAACTTTCCTTGATTCAACACTGCTGCCTCGACAGGACCTGCTGCCTCAGCCTTTCGCTTCTGCTTCCGACTGGAATTTCCACCTCCGTGTCCTAGGCGACTGTTTTCTGCTTACCACTCCAGAGTCGGTCCTCCTCTTTGCCGTTAGCGTACTTGGTGGCAATCTCCATCATCCGAGTTAGGGACATATCTCCAGTCCGGCCGAACTTCAAATTGAGCTCTTTGTAGCAAACACCTTCCTTAAAGGCACAGACTGCTTGGTAATCTGACACATTCTCCATTGTGTGGTGTGTATTGATCCATCTCTGGATATAGTCTCTCACCTCCCTCTGATGCTTGAAGGTTCTGCCAGAGCTTGGCTGAATCAGTTGGCCCCTAGGAGCATTTTGAGTTGGGATGAGTTAGCCCGAGTGCTTACCAGAACATTTGAGGGCACCTGCAAGAGACCTGTTGGTCTACTAGAGTTGCAGCATTGCGTGCAGAGGGAGGTGCTTCATGGCCACCTCATCTCTGCCGCCACCGATGTGCACAGCCACTCGGTAGTCTTCAAGCCAAGTGTCAGGCTTCGACTCTCCTGTGAATTTACTGACGCCAGTCGCCAATCTGAAGTTGTGAGGGATCTCTACAGCTCTGATGGCTCTTTCGAAACACTCTCGGCCGAAAACATAGATCCTGCTTCCACCGGGCATGTCTCTATCCAGCCCTTCTCTGTAAACCCTACACAAGGGCAGACCTTGCATCGAAGCCGGGCTCTTTGGGGTCGACTGGAACTCTGCGGTCATTTCCATACAGACACCTGTCATCATATCGCCGGGGCGTGTATGACCCATCCCTCGGAAGGGGCGAAGGCGCTCGATGGTGGATGTCGCGGGTGAGGGAGTCCTGGACTAGGGGGTGTCCGGATAGCCGAACTATCATCTTTGGCCGGACTCCAAGACTATGAAGATACAAGATTGAAGACTTCGTCCCGTGTCCGGATGGGACTTTCCTTGGCGTGGAAGGCAAGCTTGGCGATACGGATATCTAGATCTCCTACCATTGTAACCCTAGCCCTCTCCGGTGTCTATATAAATCGGAGGGTTTTAGTCCGTAGGACGAACAACAATCATACAATAGGCTAGCTTCTAGGGTTTAGCCTCCTTGATCTCGTGGTAGATCTACTCTTGTACTACCCATATCATCAATATTAATCAAGCAGGAGTAGGGTTTTACCTCCACCGAGAGGGCCCGAACCTGGGTAAAAACATCGTGTCCCTTGTCTCCTGTTACCATCCGCCTAGACGCACAATTCGGGACCCCCTACCCGAGATCCGCCGGTTTTGACACCGACATTGGTGCTTTCATTGAGAGTTCCTCTGTGTCGTCACCTATAGGCCCGATGGCTCCTTCGATCGTCAACAACAACATGGTCCAGGGTGAGACTTTTCTCCCTGGATAGATCTTCGTATTCGGCGGCTTCGCACTGCGGGCCAATTCACTTGGCCATCTGGAGCAGATCGAAAGCTACACCCCTGGCCATCAGGTCAGATTTGGAAGTTTGAACTATACGGCCGACATCCGCGGAGACTTGATCTTCGACGGATTCAAGCCACAGCCGAGCGCGCCGCACTGTCACGATGGGCATAATTTAGCTCTGCTGCCGGACAGTGCCCTAGAGGCCGCACAAGAGTCCGCTCCGACCCTTAGCTCGGAGCCGACTGCGCCGATCGAGGATGGGTGGCTGGACACCACCTCGGGGGCTGCTACCTCTATGGCGATAGACCTGAATACCGATCCTGTCCCTTGTGAAGCTCGTGACTCCAAGGTGCCGGACTCCTCTCCGGATCCTGAGCCTTCCGCGCCCCTGCCAATCGAATCCGATTGGGCGCCGACCATGGAGTTCACCGCTGCGGACATCTTTCATCACTCGCCTTTTGGCGACATCCTGAATACGCTAAAGTGTCTCTCTTTATCAGGAGAGCCCTGGCCGGATTATGGTCAGAACGGTTGGGATGCGGACGACGAAGAAATTCAAAACCCACCCACCACCCACTTCGTAGCCACTGTCGATGACTTAACCGACATGCTAGACTTCGACTCCGAAGACATCGACGGTATGGACGACGATGCTGGAGACGACCAAGAACCAGCGCCTATGAGGCACGGGCAAGCCACCTCGTCATACGACATATACATGGTGGACATCCCAAGGGATGGGAATGGCGATGGAACAGCGGAGGATGACCCCTCCAAGAAACAGCCTAAGCGCCAGCGTCAGCGGCGCCGCTCTAAATCCCGCCACAGCAAAAATGGAGATTTCGGTTCCGGAGACAATAAAACCCCGGACAGTGCCGAAGACAACCCCCTCCAGCAAGATTCAGCACAGGAGGATGGAGAAGCCAGCCCTCACGAGAGAGTGGCAGACAGAGAGGTAGAGGGCGATAATTATATGCCTCCCTCCGAAGACGAGGCAAGCCTCGACGACGACGAATTTGTCGTGCCTGAGGATCCCATCGAACAAGAGCGTTTCAAACGCAGGCTTATGGCCACGGCAAGCAGCCTCAAGAAAAAGCAGCAACAGCTTAGAGCTGACCAAGACCTGCTAGCCGACAGATGGACTGAAGTCCTTGCGGCCGAAGAATATGAACTCGAACGCCCCTCCAAAAGCTACCCCAAACGCAAGCTGCTACCACGATTAGAGGAGGAAGCACATAAACCTACATCACCAGCGCATAATACGGCCGACCGGCCACCTCGTGGCCGCGACAGAGAGGCCTCTAGGCCCTCCACTAAGGTCGCACCCCGGCACCGCTCGAAAAGTACAAAGCCACGGGGGAATGCACCAGACTTGCGAGACATATTGGAGGATAAGGCAAGACAAACAAGATCGATCTACGGATCGCGTGGGCGCCCCACGATACGCGACAACAACCGCCACGCCGGATACAGCAATTCTGGCCGGGCCGAACACAGTAGACAAAGCTCGCTTGAGCTGCGTCGTGATATAGCCCAATACAGAGGCGCCGCACACCCACTATGCTTCACAGATGAAGTAATGGATCATCAAATCCCCGAAGGTTTGAAACCCGTAAACATTGAATCCTACGACGGCACAACAGATCCTGTGGTTTGGATCGAAGACTATCTTCTTCATATCCACATGGCCCGTGGTGATGATCTCCACGCCATCAAATACCTCCCACTCAAGCTTAAAGGACCAGCTCGGCATTGGCTCAACAGCCTGCCAGCAGAATCAATTGGGTGTTGGGAGGACCTGGAAGCGGCATTCCTTGAAAACTTCCAGGGCACATATGTGCGACCACCAGACGCCGATGACCTAAGCCACATAATTCAGCAGCCAGACGAATCGGCCCGACAATTCTGGACATGGTTCTTAACAAAGAAAAATCAAATCATCGACTGTCCGGATGCAGAGGCCCTTGCAGCCTTCAAACATAACATCCGTGATGAATGGCTTGCCCGGCACCTAGGACAGGAAAAGCCGAAATCAATGGCAGCCCTCACATCACTCATGACCCGCTTCTGTGCGGGAGAAGACAGCAGGCTAGCCCGTAGTAACAACCTAACCAAAAACTCTGGTAGTTCGGATCCCAAAGACAGCAATGCCAGGTCGCGTCGCAATAAGCACAAGTGCCGCATTAACGGCGATAATACTGAAGATACGGCAGTCAACGCCAGATTCAGAGGCTCTAAACCCGGTCAGCGGAAAAAGCCATTCAAAAGAACTACTCCGGGCCCGTCCAATTTGGACCGGATACTCGATCGCTTGTGCCAGATACACGGCACCCCCGAAAAGCCAGCTAATCACACTAACAGGGATTGTTGGGTGTTCAAGCAGGCAGGCAAGTTAATCGCCGAAAGCAACGACGAGGGGCTGCATAGCGATGACGAGGAGGAGACACGGCCGCCGAACAATAGAGGACAGAAGGGTTTCCCCCCACAAGTACGGACGGTGAACATGATATACGCAACCCACATACCCAAAAGGGAGTGGAAGCATGCGCTCAGGGACGTATACGTGATGGAGCCAGTCGCCCCAAAGTTCAATCCGTGGTCCTCCTGCCCGATCACTTTTGATCGAAGGGACCACCCCACCAGCATCCGCCATGGCGGATTCGCCGTGTTGGTTTTAGACCCAATCATCGACGGATTTCATCTCACTAGAGTCCTGATGGACGGCGGCAGCAGCCTGAACCTGCTTTATCAGGATACAGTCCGCAAGATGGGCATAGACCCCTCAAGGATTAAACCCACAAAGACGACCTTCAAAGGCGTCATACCAGGTGTAGAGGCCAATTGTACAGGCTCAGTTACACTTGAAGTGGTCTTCGGATCCCCGGATAACTTCCGAACTGAGGAGTTAATCTTCGACATAGTCCCGTTCCGCAACGGCTATCATGCACTGCTCGGACGAACCGCATGTGCAAAGTTCAATGCGGTGCCGCACTATGCATACCTCAAGCTCAAGATGCCAGGCCCTCGAGGAGTCATCACGGTCAACGGAAACACCGAACGCTCTCTCCGAACGGAGAAGCATACAGCGGCTCTCGCGATGGAAGTACAGAGTAGCCTCTTAAGGCAATTCTCGAGTTCGGCTGTTAAGCGACCGGACACCATCGAGCGCGCCTGGAGTAACCTACAACAAGACCACCTCGCACATTCCGAGCAAGCGTAGCAATGCGGCCCCAACCCCAGCCCTCGCAAAATCGCGAGACCAGCACCACGCGTACATCACTACGCTCTGGAGATACCATGGGCATAGGGGGAGGGGCACAACCACGGCATGCCCAGAGTGCGACTCAACCACACCAGGGGCTCCCAAATGTGTCATACCTTTTTTTCTTCTTTTTTTTCTTATCCTCAGGACTCCGTTTTCCAGAAGCCCTGTCCGGCAGTAGACCTGCCGAACTCATGATGCAACAGCCAGGGAAGCAGAAAAGCTACGACGAGTATCCAGGTGGTCTCCATTACGAGCATTATACCTGTTTTATACACCATTCCGCAGCCTACCCCTGGAGGGGACATGTTAAATAGTCCCACCCCTTGCTTATCGCACTATTTGTATCGTTCTGCCTTAATTGCAGTATTTTTCGAATAAACAATGCATCGCTTTTTGCCTATCATTGCATTCCTTTTTATATATGTTCACTTGTGACATGTTGCACCCGTACGCTTTGGTACGGCCAAATACACCAGGGGCTTAAGTTCCCCAAATTATGGTGTGATAAGTCCGAACACATTCACAAGTGCGGCACCCCGAACTTATAGCATTATATGCATCGGCTCCGAATCATGTCTTGGGTCAATAGTTGGGTTTTCCCGGCTCCCATGTTTTGGTACCTTACGTTTCGTTATATCGGCTAAGGTTGCGCTGGGAGAACCACTGCGATTGTGCCCCAGTTGAGCTGGGTTGAGTACCTCAGTGAAGAAAGCTAAAACTGACCGTCATGATGAGGCGAGAGCCGGTCACTGTTCGAGAGGTTTCTTTGAGTCCCTAAAGACTTATGCCGCTTAGAGCGAGGAACCGGCTTTGTCCGGCCCAGGCGTGGATAGCGCCCCGAATTCGGCCTTCCGAACACTAGGGGCTTCGCCGAAATTTAAAATTATAGAATTCTATGGCTAAGTGAGAGTGTTCAAGCATTGTAAGTCCGGTTGCCTTGTTCGTTGTGTTGAGCGCCTCCCTAGAAGGACCCAAAAATGGGAACAAGAGTGCTCAAGTTTATCCCGAACACCCCAGCACTCGTGGCATGGGGGCCGAAGCCAACGACTTGCCATCTCTCAGATTTGATAAACGGCCGCACAGAAGGTAATATTTTAAATTAACAAGCGTTGCTTAGCGCATATGAACAAAGTTTTCAGCGCACAGGATAACAAAATGCGAGTCTACTCAAAAATTACATCTTTGCAGCATTCACCCGCAATAAGGCGAGCACCCTTCAGGACACCCTTATAATACATCTCGGGCGTGCGATACTCCTTGCCCAGCGCTGGCGCGTCCGTCACAAGCTTCTCGGCGTCCATCTTGCCCAGTGCACCTTAGCGCGGGCAAGGGCCCGAAGGGCACCTTCAATGCAAGCGGAGTGCTTGATGACGTCAACCCATGGATAGGCGTCCACCAGCCGCCGCACCAGACCAAAGTAGCTCCCAGGCATGGCTTCTTTGGGCCACAGCCGAACTATGAGGCCCTTCATGGCCTGTTCGGCCACCTTGTGGAGCTCGACCAACTGCTTCAGCTGGTCGCTCAGGGGCACCGGATGTCCGGCCTCAGCATACTGAGACCAGAACACATTTTCCGTCGAGCTCCCCTCCTCGGCTCTGTTGAACGCGGCAGCATCGGACACGCTACGGGGCAGATCTGCGAACGCTCCTGGAGAGCTTCGAATTTGGGTAAGTAACAAGTAATTCACTTTTACATGCTTGCTCTGCATGAAGAATGCCTTACCCGCCGCTATCTTCTTTACTGCCTCAATTTCCTGGAGGGCCTTTTGGGCTTCGGCCTTAGCGGCTTTGGCACTCTCAAGAGCCGACGCGAGCTCGGACTCCCGAGTCTTCGAGTCATGCTCCAAACTCTCGTGTTTTTCCACGAGAGCCTAGAGCTCTTGCCGCACCTCCGCCACCAGCGCCTCCTGCTTCTCTCGCTCTGTGCGTTCCGCGGCCGCATTGCATTTGGCCACGGACACCGCCTCCTTCAAGGTCGCCACCTCGTTCGTAGCCCCTGGAATACCCACGTTATTCCTGTCATTTTTTGCAACCCAATCCTTTTCTATAAGGTATAACTTTAATAAGGTGTTACTTACCTTCCTTGTCCTCGAGCTGCTTCTTGGCACGGCCGAGCTCGCTCTCGAACCGCTCGAGGCTCTGCTTCAAGGCATTGACCTCCGCAGTCAGTGCGGCAGAGGTCAGCAGCGCAGCCTGCATTCCCATATTGACATATTTGTGTTAGACTCCTGCGTATATCTTTTTAGATCCTCAGTTCGGCTTTTCTTTTCAAACACCGAACCAAGCATCAGGGGCTACTGTCTATGCGGTACTATTTTACATATCTTAAAAATTCTTACCTCGAAGCCTGTTAGAAGGATGGTGCAGGCTTCGGTCAGCCCGCTCTTGGCGGACTGAACTTTCTGAATCACCGCACTCATAACAGTGCGGTGCTCCTCATCAATGGAAGCGCCATTGAGCGCCTCGAGTAAATTATCCGGCGCCTCCGGTTGGACAGAGGCCACCGGCGTCGCTGTCTCACCCCTCTCACGAAGGGGCCGCCCGCCGGACTCCGGAACCACCAAAGGTTCCGGTGCGGAGTCCGGTCCAAAGTCCGGGAGGTTGCCTTGCGGCACCTCCGGGGCCTCCTCCTCCTGGCTGGTCCCCTTCTGGGACCACACCTCGGCGTCGTCTGCGTCACGGGAGGAGGAGGCGGTCAGAAGTGAAGCGCTATTCACATCCGACGAACCCAAGGACCCGCTCAACGAAGCGGGGAGATCGTCCTTGGGCGGACTACATGGTTGTATTCGGCGTTAGAAGACACTATGCGACGAAAGAAAAATTGTGAGTTATTCAGGAATCCGGACACTTACGATCTCGCCAGGGGCTTGGCCCTAGAGGGCCACTCCTCTTTGTCGTCGGCGGCGTTGGTGGAACAGTCCGGAAGAAGGGTCCTTCCCTTCTTGGACCCTTCGGCCTCCCCCGTTGGGGAAGCCTTCCTCTTCTTCTCTCCCCCCGCTGGGGGAGAGGCCTCTTTCTTCTCCTCCTCGTCTTCGTGGGAGGAGTCTGCCTCAGAGTCATCGGACGATGAGTCCGATAACACCTGGCGTCGGGAACTCCTCCGGGTTCCCGTGGCCTTCTTCTCCAGCACCATGTAAGGCGCCGGGACCAGCAGCCCCGTCAAACGGGCGTCCGCTGGGTGTTCTGGAAGGAGAGCCGGACAGTCAACCTGCCCGGACGTCTTCTTCCAAGCCTGTTAAAGGTAATGGGAGTTTAGATCCCGCATAGAGTCAAACTATGGAAAACATGTGTCCCGTAAAGGGTAATATAGCTTACCTCGCCGGCTTGACGCTGCGAGCTGAATCCGCGATCTTCGGTAGCGGATGCAGGAGCCTCGGCGCCCTTGAACAGCACCCTCCAGGCCTCTTCGTACGTAGTGTCGAAGAGCCTGCTCAAGGTCTGGTGCTGCGCCCGATCGAACTCCCACAAGTTGAAAGCCCGCTTCTGGCACGGGAGAATCCGGCGGATGAGCATGACCTGGACTACGTTGACAAGCTTGAGCTTCTTGTTCACCAGGGTTTGGACACAGGATTGGAGTCCGATCAGCTCATCCGAATCGCCCCACGTCAGGCCCTTCTCTTTCCAGGAGGTGAGCCGTGTGGGGATGCCAGATCTGAATTCGGGGGCCGCTGCCCATTTAGGGTCAGCGGCTCGGTGACGTAGAACCACCCCGATTGCCACCCTTTGATGGTTTCCATGAAGGCACCCTCGAGCCAGGTGACGTTGGGCATCTTGCCTACCATGGCGCCTCTACACTCCGCTTGGCGGCCACCCACTACCTTTGGCTTGACATTAAAAGTCTTCAGCCATAAGCCGAAGTGGAGCTGGATGCAGAGGAAGGCCTCGCACAGGACGATAAACGCCGAGATGTTGAGGATAAAATTCTGGGCCAGATCATGGAAATCCAGGCCATAGTAGACATGAGCCCCCGGAAAAATGGGTGGAGTGGGAAGCCCAGTCCGCGGAGGAAATGGGGAAGGAACACCACCCTCTCATGGGGCCTGGGGGTGGGGATGAGCTACCCCTCGTCGGGGAGCCGATGCGCGATATCTCTAGACAAATATCCGGCCTTGCGCAGCTTCTTGATGTGCCCCTCCGTGACGGAGGAGGCCATCCACTTGCCTCCCGCTCCAGACATGGTTGGAGAAGGTGGAGGTGAGATGTGCGGACTTGGGCGTTGGAGCTCAAGTGCGCGGAGATGGATAAGCAAAGGAGGAAGAAGGCATAGGTAAAACGGTGGATCCTTATCCCCTTATATATGGGAGGACGAAACTATACGTCCCCACCAGCCCGGTAAAACTCGCTTATCTCCCAAGCGCCGCAATCAATGGCGTGGTTGGGTTACCCATGTCCGTATTGATGAGAATCCCGGAATAAGGGGACACGATCTCTGCTTTGACAAGACGTGCCAAGGAAACCGCTTCGCTAAACGCGCTGAGGTGGAACAATAAAAACGATTCGAGTAAAGGCTTGGCCGTGGTGTGACGTCATGTCATGAAATACGTCAGCAGATTGAACTTGTGTAAATATTATTCTCTCTACGGTGGTATGTGGAACTTATTTTGTAGGTCCGGACACTATCCTGGTGTTTAAAATCTTCTATGAATTATTCGGAGGTGGAACCCGCCTTGCAATGCCGAAGACAATATGCACGCCGGACTCGTCGTCATTGAAGCCTGGTTCAGGGGCTACTGAGGGAGTCCTGGACTATGGGGTGTCCGGATAGCCGAACTATCATCTTTGGCCGGACTCCAAGACTATGAAGATACAAGATTGAAGACTTCGTCCCGTGTCCGGATGGGACTTTCCTTGGTGTGGAAGGCAAGCTTGGCGATACGGATATGTAGATCTCCTACCATTGTAACCAACTCTGTGTAACCCTAGCCCTCTCCGGTGTCTATATAAACTGGAGGGTTTTAGTCCGTAGGACGAACAACAATCATACCATAGGCTAGCTTCTAGGGTTTAGCCTCCTTGATCTCGTGGTAGATCTACTCTTGTACTACCCATATCATCAATATTAATCAAGCAGGAGTAGGGTTTTACCTCCACCGAGAGGGCCCGAACCTGGGTAAAAACATCGTGTCCCTTGTCTCCTGTTACCATCCGCCTAGACGCACAGTTCGGGACCCCCTACCCGAGATCTGCCGGTTTTGACACCGACAGCGTGCGTACTCACGATCATACTCTCCCTGAGCTCTTCCCAGGTGCCGATCCTGGAAGTGATCACGGTCTCCACACCGCAAAGGCGACCTAGGGCTGTGTGCCGACTGAACGGTTTCTGCTCTTATTGATCTGCTGTGGATTCTGTTCCGCGACTGGGAAACGACGGAGTTCTGGTCTCCTGCCGCTCGGAGCAGCGCCTTGATCTGCTCTAAGCCTCTTCCAGCCTCTGAACGGGACGGCTGAATGGACTCTGCGATACGCGCAGCAGCTGCAAGATTCTAAATCGGTGTGCGGAATACTTGAGTTTCGGGTGGAAACAATTGTCGTGGATGTCGACTGGACTCGGGGATCAGTCGACGGGCATGCTCATCGAGAGAATGTTGGAGATTCTCCAAACGAGTGCGCTCAGCCAGCGTGGCCAGGCGCACTGCCTTCAAGGCCCGGTCCTAGGCAGTTTCCCCTATGATGGGGGTCTGGAGAGCCTCCACATTGCGGTGATGCAGCTCCTCCCTCTGCTGCGAGCTGAGAGGCTGGGGCTGATACTCCTCATGGCCGAATGATGGGCCGTCGCTGCCACCGCCGCCGCTGCTGCGACGAAAACCAGGTGGGCTGCGATGGGAGTCGACCATGAGGACTTCCGCCGTGGGGTCACAACTCCCGCTCTTGGAAAAGGTGTCTGCGAAATCAGTCGACAGGTCGACTGATCCGCAGGGAAATACGTCGGGCTCGATCACCGCGACTTGGGGGGTGAACACTTGACGAGCCACCGCATGCCTCACCCACCGCTGGAGCCGCGAACGACCAGACCGCTTGCGGCGGCATCCAGCAGAGTGAGACGACGACACGAGGACCGACCGGTACGGGGTCGATGGCTGCCAAAGGAGGACGTCGCAGGAACTCGTATGGAAGTGCGATGAGCCACGAATCGGGAGAGCCTCAACATCGAGGGGGGCCTCCTAGAGCCAGGCAGAGTCGTCGGCGACGAAAGTGAGCGCGCCGAGTTGGAACTCACGGCCCATGACCAAATCGCCGTCGAAAACCATGCTGATGAAGATCAAAGAAAATGCAACCTCGTCGGAAGTCGCTAAGACACTTTCCCCATGGTGGGCGCCAACTGTCGTGGTACTAAGTCTGACAGTAAGTATAGGGGGTACGTATGGGGAGGCAAGGTCCTAGCTATGGTGAGATTGTACGCAAGTGTTTACGAGGTCAGGCCCCTCTCGGAGGAGGTAAAAGCACTACGTCTTGGTGCCCTGAGGCGGTCGACTGGAATACGGGAGTGTGTGTGTGTTACAGGGGGTGCAAACCCTTGTCCTAGAGGAGGGGGTGGCTTATATAGAGTGCACCAAGACCCAGCCCACCTCCGGTACAGGGGTTCAATGTACATAAAGATAGGGCGTTACTGATAACGCCAGCTATAAAGTGCTATTAATGATCTTAAAGACTACAGAGTGAACGCCTGACCGTTGTTGTCCTAAGAGACTCCTAGTCTTCTGTAAGTCGAGTGGTTTCTCATATGGTCGAGTGATATCAAGAGGAAGGGATACCCGAGTGATATGACTGGTCGAGTGGATTGCACTCGACGCCTTCAATTGGTACTCCATGTTGTCCCTTGGGTGTCTTTGCTTCTAGGGTAGTGACCTTGGGTAGGGCATATAGGTCAGGTCTATGACCCTACCCTAGGTCTATATCATCATCAGTGTCCTTTCCTAGTGACAGTAGGGGCAGCAAGGTACGTATTGTATTGTTGACATCGAGGATAAAAATATGGGGTTTTCATCATATTGCTTGAGTTAATTCCTCTACATCATGTCATCTTACTTAATGCGTTACTCTATTCTTTATGAACTTAATACTCTAGATGCAGGCAAGAGTCGGTCGATGTGTGGAGTAATAGTAGTAGATGCATAATCGTTTCGGTCTACTTGACACGGACGTGATGCCTATGTTCATGATCATTGCCTTAGATATCGTCATAACTTTGTGTTTTTCTATCAATTGCTCGGCAGTAATTTGTTCACCCACCGTAATATTTGCTATCTTGAGAGAAGCCACTAGTGAAACCTATGGCCCCCGGGTCTCTTTTCCATTATATTGGATCTATTAGTTTCCCATCAATTTGCCAATTTCTGTCGTCGTTCCTTTAAATTGCAATCTTTACTTTCCAATCTATAAACCAAAAATACCAAAAATATTTACTTTACCGTTTATCTATCTATCTCTACCAGATCTTACTTTTGCAAGTAACCGTGAAGGGATTGACAACCCCTTTATCGCGTTGGGTGCAAGTTGTTGATTGTTTGTGCAGGTATTCGGTGACTTGTGCGTTGTCTCCTACTGGATTGACACCTTGGTTCTAAAACTGAGGGAAATACTTATGCTACTTTGCTGCATCACCGTTTCCTCTTCAAGGGAAAACCAACACAAGCTCAAGAGGTAGCAAGAAGGATTTCTGGCGCCATTGTTGGGGAGATCTACGTCAAGTCAAGCCATACCAAGTACCCATCAGAAACTCTTCTCTCTTGCATTACACTATTCGCCATTCGCCTCTCGTTTTCCTCTCCCCCACCTCTAAAACAATTTTCGAAAACCTTTGCCTTTTCTTCGCCCCTCTTCCGTTCGTTTCTTTTTGCTTGCTTCTTGTGTGCTCGTTTGTTAGATTGGTTTGTTGCCATCATGTCTGAAATTGGGGAGGTTATTTTTTAGAAGGACAGTAGTAATGATGGGGGGAACTTTGATGCTTTTGATAATACTAATCCTCATGAAGAACCTACTATTTTGCACACAAAAAAGTTCCACATTGGTAGTGGAAATATTATTGGAAAAGGGGTTATTCAAGATTTCTTTACTTGTGCTGGTTCTCTACCCACCATGGGTGGATCTATTCTACATAAAACTAGTAGTCTTGCTGATGCTATATCTTTGCTCGTAGTTGAACTTGAAAGACAATTTATTCACATGCATCCTTCCATACAAAGAATTTTTCTAGAGTTTTCTAATATCGAGCATTCTTCTATTAAGCACGCAGCTACCATCTTTCTAGCACATGAGTTCAGATTTATAATAAAAGAGGCTAATGAAATTTTTGTGCACTATAGGGTGGACGTTGGTTGTCCTCCCATAGAAGTAATTCTCTTTAACCAAGAAGACATAATGCGTTTACGATCCTTAGATCATGTTGCTTATATTCAAAATCTAAGAAAGACGGTTCCTACCGATGTTCTAGTTGATAGGATTTCTGAACTTAATGATGATTTTGCTGTTCAGAACAACGGGTTGTGACGTGGATTTGTCACGGCAGATATCCTAGTGAAAGGACTTAGTCGTGGAGCCATCCCTACGGGTTTACTTGAAGGGGTTAAAGCGGACACAAAGACACGAGGGTTTTTATACTAGTTCGGCCCCTTCGATGAAGGTAAAAGCCTACGTCTAGTTGTGATGGAATTGATGTGGTCTCGATGGCTAGGGAGCAAACAAGCTTCGCCTAGGCTCGAGTTGTTGTTGTCTGTCCTGAACCGCCGCCGGGTCGTCCCCTTATATACACGGGTGACGCCCGTCGGTCCATAGAGTCCCAACCGGTTCATACTCGTATTCCGGTTGGTATCTCTCTATTCCTAACTTACAATACAAGTTATACATCAGGCCAGTTTACGGCTACATGTTCTAACCGACTACAGGCCTTGGGCCTTCATCTGCTTATACCACTAATGAAGTTAACCCGGCCCAAGTAGGCCGGTTTATGCCTAGTGGTAATATCCCCCACATTAGGCCCCAGATTGATTTGAACTGGTTCATGTCAATCCTTCACACAATCTTGCGTCTTGGATATCTTCTGGTAATTGGTAAACCTCCATGTCGTCATCATCTTTGGTTGCTGTAAACCGGCATGACGTCATCAGTCTTGGTTACTCTAAACCAGCATGACGTCATCATGAAATTTATAACGCCCTCTTAATAACAGCTCCTGGATCCGCACGCTTGACCTAGCTTGGTTGCCTTATAAATAAGACCGAAGGGTCATTTCTTTTCTTTCCCCTTCGTCCCTTCTTCTTCTTCTTCCTCACGTCGTCGGCTTTGGAGCTCCACCACCGCCGTCGACCTCTGCCTCGACTCAGGCTGCTGCATCAACCTGAACGTACCAGAATATTGCGGCACCTTCCCGCATCTTCTCCGTTCCTGGTAAACTTTCTCTCCTTCTTAACCTAGATCTGTTCTTAGGGTTCCATGTTCATGCTGTGTTCATCGCGTGCTCATATCCGTTCTCTGTTCTTGAACGAATCCGTGAACTCTTGCTGTGTTTAGTAGCGATCCCTAAACATCCGCTTGCAATTTCTCATCTTAAGCCCATAGATCTCCCGCACATATCCGCTCAATGGTTCACTTCTGTTTCTGCCTTACTCTTCGAAATATTTCCAGTTTTGTGCACTTGCTGTAGATCCGCGGCTGTAACACGATTTTGTGAAACTTGTTTCTGCATAACTAGTTATCCATAGCTTCAATTGCTTCCGATGCTTAGGTCAGGCGGTTTAACTTCACCATAGAGAAAGAATTGCTAAACCGGTATATATGTCATTAGTCCCCTAGTTGAACCGCCAGAATCCATATGATGCCGCATTGTAGAAGATCGGTTTATGGGTACTGCCTCCGGTTTACCGTAGTTAGATCAACACCTTTTTATCCGGCATGTCCTTGAACTGGATCACATATTTCTTGTAGATCTCGTCATGGCCAAACAAGTGTATGAGTGCAACTGGGTTCCCTCTCGCGCCACAGAATCACAGTTGGACGATCTAGTCCTGATCGGCGCTCTGGACAGCAAAGATACGATCCACTGGAGGGTTCCTGGAGATGAATGTCCTCCCACGCCCCAGGAAGGAGAAGTCGTGGTCTTTGCAGATCACATGGCCCGGGGTTTCAAACCGCCCGGCTCTAAATTTTATCGGGACATGTTAGGCAACTTTCAACTCCGTCGACAGGATATTGGCCCCAACTCCGTCACCAACCTATGTCACTTCCAAGTACTTTCTGAGGCATACCTTAGAGAGGAGCCTTCAGTCGAGCTGTTTAGAGATCTCTTTCATCTGAACCGCCGCACTGAATTCACCGACGGTCCTAATACCGAACTGGGCGGTATGGCCATTCAGAAAAGGAAGGAAATCACCTATCCCCACGTCAAACTCCATACTCACCCCAAGGAATGGAACGCGACTTGGTTTTATTGCAAGGATACCTCCCCTGACAATGAAAACCCCTTGCCTGGCTTCCGTCCGGAACGGCTCAGCAACACTCACCCTTTTCCACAAAGGCTAAGTGCCAAAGAGAGAATTAAATATGCTCCTCAACTGTCCAAGCTCCGGGCCTTCATGGCCAACGGTTTAACAGGAATAGACCTTGCACGCTGCTGGATATCATGGAGCATTCTGCCTCTGAGCCGGCACCCCGGTTTGATGTGCACGTATACTGGCAGCGTCGATGACCCACTCCGACATATCAAAATTCAAGTCTCCGACGACGAAGTCACAGAATCTGTAAAAAAGATGTTGAATGAACCAGAGCACCTCTGTGCTCAAACCGGTCTGCTTCCTTACTGCACCACCAACGAACTGCCAGCGGTAAGATTTTAACTGCTTTATTATTGAACCTGTTACTGCTTTATCTGCCTGACCTTTAATTATTGCTGACCCAGAGTGATAATCCGTTTTGGAGCAAGAAGCTTTCCCAAGATAAAATGGAGAAGGCAGGGCGGCCAACCTGGCCCAAGACCAAGGTTATCAAGAAACCAACTCGTAAGAGAAAAACCACCACTTCATCTGACCCAGCTATTGATGATGATGATGTGGGTAATCTGGATCTTGAGGTAGAACTTGATTCACTTGGCTTACTTTTTACACGCCTTATTGTTGATGATGCTTGTCAGGATGACGCTGAAGCCAGCAATGCGGGATTCGTTGAGGTAACTATTCTCTCTTCCGATTCAGAAATCTTGCCTTTGCCAAAATTTCGCCGGGCAAACCGGAAAGTTAAATTTTCTCATCCTCTTGCTTATTTGGATCCCCAATTTCTTATGAAGACCCAGCAACACGAAGCTCGCCACACAACCCGGCACAGTGGCCAGGTAGTTACCTCTGCCGGTTTACCGAACAGTCCAGTTTGAAAACGCCGCTCCGAGGTCTCCGACCTTTTTATTGATTTAAATCCTAAAGCGGGTTTCTTCCGTCAACCTCTTAATCCATCCGACTCCGATTATCAGGTCACTTCTCATTCATCGTCTGGTGAATCGTCGGCCACTCAGCTACCACCTTTGAAAATAGTTGCTGGGTAAGTTAAACTGAACATATGCTTCCAGTATACTGCGTAATGGCTTATGCCTTTCCTTGACTTTTTGTTTTTCTTTCAGGGCCAAACCGAAACCAAGCAAAAAAGCCCGCCTGGATAAAGCGGCTGAAGTAGATGTAGCCCCAGAACATGACTAAGTGCCGGATCTTGAAATGTTTGCTCCTGAAGATACTCCCAATGATCCTCCTTTGCAAGATGACGTTATTCCGAAAGAAAGGCTTATTAACACTTCCGCCTCTGCTGATCTGCCTGCCAGCTCCGTCCGGATTGAGAAATCCCACACTCCTGTTGACAAACCGGCCGCGCCAACACAAACCGGCGAGTCCAAAGATGATGATGTTGTGATTACCGGTGTGGGCCGCTTTGAACCCGGGAATCCTGTCACCCTTACCAAGCATACTATCAAAGAGGATTTTTCCACTTTGAACAAAGGAAAATGGGATGTTGAACTAGAGACATATGCTGCTCTGAGTGCTCAAGATCTTTACTCCAGCTATTTAAACCGGCTATACACCAGCCGTGACTGTGAAGCTGGCCTGGTCAAGATGATGAGGGATAAATTTGAGGTAAATTTCTTCTTTCCTTGCTGCCATTGCATTCATCCTTGTAGCCCCCAAGGGACGGTTTGTAACCTTGGTCAAACCGGGACTTGATCCTGAACATTTTTGAAACCCGTCGGCATAACCCTCAAGGGCCGGTCTAACTTAGCATAAGTAAACCGGGGCTCCAAATAGAAAACTGTCCTTAGAACATAACCTGATCAAATGGCCATTAGCCCCCAAGTGCCAAGTTGAATACTTGTATTGAGCTTGGGACTTTGTAATCTAGTAATACATAAAAATTGAAGGTGCATTAGCCCCCAAGTATCAGGCATATAACTTTGTTATGTGGTTGATACTTCAATTTCTTGGATCGCCTGTGCAAAGTTTAAATGATGTCTGTATGCAGGCTGAGGTGAAAATCAAGGAAGACCGGATTGCCGATTTGCAAGAGGCCTTGAAAACCCAACAGGCTGAAACAGATAAGGCAAAGCAAGAACTAACCAGCGCCTTGAGCACTGCTGAACGGCTGAAAGAAGGCTTCAAGAAAGAGCGGGCTGACTGGGCCACTGAGAAGGCCAGTTTAACCAAATGAGCAGAAAATGCTGAAGCTGCCCTTAAACCGATGGTAGATGAACTGACGGCCGTACAGCGGCAAATACACTCCATGACTGCTGCAATCTTTGGTAAGCTCCTTTTAACTTCTGTGATAATTTGAACCTGTTGTAGCGTAAATCCGGTTTGAGACCATTCTAATCTTGTTGTAGGCACACGTATTGGGCACTTGGGAAATGATGTGCGGAAGAAACTGAAAGCTGCCTACACCTTGGTGGAACAATTGTATACCGGAGCCCAACGGATCATCACCACAGCTTCTCATAACAACCCGGCACCCTCTTTAATCCAGGACACTCTTAGCAGGTTGTCAATGCTTCCAGCCCGGATTGAGGAGCTGAAGAAATCCGCTGCCCGAACCGGAGCCATCAATGCCTTGATCCGGGCAAAGGCATGGGTGCCAGATTTTGATCTTGTGGAAGCAGCTCAAGGCTATCCCAGCCTGAAAGAAGATGGCTCTGAATTCAACGAAGAAGATTTAAGGGCAATAAACCGTACAGTGCGCCCTCTGGCTTGCCAGCTAGCTGAAGAGGCATATTTGACGCATTATCAAGCGCAATATAACGAGCAAAACAAACAAGTGCCTGCCCCAACTGTTGAAGCGGAGAATCTGATCCCTCCAATCCGTAAGCACACTTACGCTCTTGATATTGAACCGTCTTCCCTGATCCATGAAGAGGCTGTTTTCCAAGCTTTAATGGGAATTGACTGGACCACTGTTGATTTCCAGCCAATGGGTAGAGACAAGGAAGCTGAAGCGGCGGAGGATGAGGAGCAGGCTTGAACCGGAAGCCGGTTTGGAGAGCTGTTTGTGACATCTTCCAAAAAGAACAATGATCTTGTTTGGGCACCATGCTGCCTTGTAATAGGATAGTTAAAACTTCTGCCTGGAATATGCCTTCGTGCACAAGTACTGAAGCTTTTGTTAGAAAAACTTTAATTCATATTTCCTGCAATCAGAAAAATTTGAACTTCGGTGGCGGTTATACCGCCAGCCGGTTTATAATCTTGATATGTGTATCAGTAATATAACAAATAGATGATACATAAATACCTACCATGTTTGGGCATGAAGCTGGCTTAGCCAAGCCTGAAGCGGCGGTTTTATAAACCATTACCGTCAAAAAAGGGGGGAGAAAATAGCTCCCGTATAAACCGTACTGAATCAATACGAGCCCCCTTGTTACTCCATGATGTTAACAGGGAAAAGGTAAACCGGGCATACTCCTCCGGATTGAAGGGGAATCAAATCCATCGGCTGAACCAGGAAAAAAGGTGTTTGTCGACATAAAAGAAATCTGACAACAGCAAAGAACAAACAAACCATGAAAATAACATGGAAGCAAAGGCAATGACAAAAACCGTTTGCAAAAATATGCTATAGTGAGCTGATCAGATGGTATTACCATGGTCGGACAGCATCAAGGCCCCCAATAGGAGTGACAATGATTCAAGTCAGCCAGGTCCCCAAATGATTCGTGGCATATATGCCAGATCAAGAGGCGTGGCAATAGTTCGGGTTCGACCATGCCCCCAAGTGATTTTGTGGCCTTAGGCCGACCAAGAGGCGTGACTGGTTCAGACTTGACCATGTCCCCAAATGATCTGGTGGCTGTCGCCTACCAAAGGGCATCGCATTGGTTCGGACACGACCAAGGCCCCCAGTGATATATAAAAAGCAAATGTCAAGGGGTAAACCGGAGGCCGCTTTAAGCAGAACCACTCCGTGTAACCTCGCATGATGAGAAAAGACAGAGACCCCGCCTTAGCTGAGGCTCCGGTTTGATATATCAAAGATAATATATACATTGTCATGATATGTACATAGATAGAGCCGATGGCTCAAGTATAGTAAGGCCGAAGATGAGCTATGTTCCACGGCCTGTTGGTCTCCTCCTCTGATGTATGTGAGTCTTGATGCTCTCGAATATCAATCAGATAATACGACCCGTTGTGCAGATTCTTGCTGACCACGAAAGGTCCTTCCCAAGGTGGGGACAACTTGTGCATATCCGTCTGGTCCTAGATTAGTCGAAGCACTAGATCTCCTTCTTGAAAAGTTCTGGTTCTAACCCGGCGACTGTGATAGCGACGAAGATCTTGTTGGTAAATCGCCGAACGGGCAGCCGCTAGATCACGCGCTTCGTCCAATAGGTCCAAAGCGTCTTGCCTTGCTGTCTCATTGCCCGCTTCAACATAAGCTACCACACGAGGCGAATCGTGCCGGATATCACTAGGGAGAACTGCCTCTGCTCCATAGACCATAAAAAATGGTGTGTATCCTGTGGACCGGTTTGGCGTAGTATTGATACTCCAGAGCACAGATGGTAGCTCTTCAACCCAACAGCCCGGTGTTCTTTGCAATGGGACCATAAGCCGGGGTTTGATGCCTTGCAAGGTCTCTTGATTAGCTCGTTCTGCCTGTCCATTGGACTGGGGGTGCGCCACTGATGACACGTCAAGTTGGATGTGCTCATGTTCACAGAACTCCTTCATAGCCCCCTTGGATAAATTGGTACCATTGTCAGTAATGATACTGTGCAGAAAGCCAAACCAGAAAATCACCTTTTTGATGAACTGCACCGATGTTGCTGCATCGCACTTACTGACAGGCTCCGCTTCAACCCACTTGGTAAATTTATCAACTGCTACCAAAAGGTGAGTTTTCTTATCCTTGGATCTTTTAAAAGGTCCGACCATATCTAGCCTCCAAGTTGCAAACGGCCATGTTATTGGAATCATCCTTAATTCTTGAGCCGGCACATGCGCACGCCTTGAAAATTTCTGACATCCATCGCACCGCTTAACCAAGTCCTCCGCATCAGCATGTGCTGTCAACCAGTAAAACCCGTGACGAAATGCCTTTGCCGCCAGAGACTTTGAACCGGTGTGGTGTCCACAATCTCCCTCATGGATTTCTCTTAAGATTTCACAGCCTTCCTCAGGAGAAACACAACGTTGAAACGCCCCTAATACACTGCAATGATGCAATTCACCATTGAGAATCGTCATGGACTTGGATCGCCGGACTATCTGTCTTGCTAGAATTTCATCTTCTGGCAACTCCCCCCGGGTCATGTATGCAATATAAGGAATCATCCAATCTGGAATAGCATGTAATGCTGCCACCAATTGAGCCTCCGGATCAGGAATAGGCAAATCTGCTTCACCTGGGAGCTGGACTGACGGATTGTGCAACACGTCCAAAAAGACATTGGGCGGGACCAGTTTGCGCTGAGAACCTAACCGGCTTAAAGCGTCTGCCGCTTCATTCTTCCGACGGTCCACATGATCCACTTGATAACCCTTGAAGCAACCTGCAATATTATCCACTTCCCGACGATATGCAGCCATGAGCGGGTCCTTAGAATCCCAAGTGCCAGACACCTGTTGAGCCACAAGGTCCGAGTCACCGAAACACTTAACCCGGCTTAAGTTCATCTCTTTAGCCATCCGGAGACCATGGAGCAAGGCCTCGTACTCAGCTGCATTGTTAGTACAAGGGAACATTAAGCGGAGAACATAACAAAACTTATCACCTCGTGGGGAAGTTAATACGACTCCAGCCCCCGAGCCTTCCAATTGCCCGGATCCATCAAAATGAATAGTCCAATATGTGTGATCCGGCTTTTCCTCTGGCGCTCGTAATTCCGTCCAATCATTGATGAAATCAACAAGTGCTTGAGACTTCACCGCCGTCCGAGGTACATACTTCAGTCCGTGTGGCCCAAGCTCTATAGCCCACTTGGCAATCCGGCCAGTCGCCTCCCGGTTCTGTATGATATCACCCAAGGGAGCTGAACTGACCACTGTGATGGGGTGCCCTTGAAAATACTGCTTCAATTTCCGGCTGGCCATGAAGACACCATAGACCAGCTTCTGCCAATGCAGATACCTTTGCTTGGATTCAATAAGCACCTCGCTGATATAATAAACCGGCTGCTGAACCAGATATTCTTTGCCTGCCTCCTTCCGTTCCACCACAATAGCCACGCTAACTGCCCGAGCATTAGCCGCTACGTATAATAATAGTGGCTCCTTGTCAACCGGAGCCGCAAGAACCGGCGGATTGGCTAACTGCCGCTTCAAGTCCTCAAACGCTTCATCAGCAGCCGAACTCCAGACGAAATTGTCTATCTTCCTCAGCATTTGGTACAAAGGGATAGCCTTCTCCCCGAGGCGGCTGATAAACCGGCTCAGTGCAGCGATTCGGCCCGCCAAACGCTGAACATCGTTCATACATTTCGGTTTAGCTAGGGATGTAATAGCCGTAATCTTCTCCGGGTTAGCCTCAATTCCTCTGTTAGACACCAGGAAACCCAGTAACTTGCCTGCCGGAACACCAAAGACACACTTGGCCGGATTAAGCATCATCTTGTAAACTCGCAAGTTGTCAAAGGTCTCCTTCAAATCATCCACCAGCGTCTCCTTCTGTCTTGACTTTACTACAATATCATCCACATAGGCGTGCACATTGTGGCCGATCTGTTTATGCAGGCAATTCTGTACACACCGTTGATAGGTGGCTTGGGCACTCTTGAGCCCGAAAGGCATAGATACATAGCAGAAGGCTAAAAAGGGAGTAATAAATGTTGTTTTCTCCTGGTCCTTAACTGCCATCTTGATCTGATGATATCCAGAGTATGCATCCAAAAAACTCAACCGCTCACAACCTGCCGTGGCATCAATGATCTGGTCAATGCGGGGGAGGGCAAAAGGATCTGCCGGACAAGCCTTGTTAAGATCTGTGTAATCCACACACATACGCCAAGTGTCGTTTTTCTTAAGAACCAGCACCGGATTAGCAAGCCACTCTGGATGAAACACCTCAACAATAAAACCAGCTGCTAAAAGCCTGGCCACTTCCTCTCCAATGGCTTTGCGTCTTTCTTCGTTAAACCGGCGGAGGAATTGTTTCACCGGTTTGTACTTAGGATCCACATTAAGAGTGTGCTCAGCGAGTTCCCTCGGTACACCTGGCATGTCAGACGGTTTCCATGCAAAAATGTCCCGATTCTCACGGGTGAACTCGATGAGCGCGCTTTCCTATTTGGGATCCAGGTTGGCACTGATAATGAACTGCTTGGACGAATCACCGGGCACGAAGTCAACAAGCTTGGTCTCAGCTGCCGATTTGAACTTCAGATCTGAATCATGCTCTGTGGTTGGCTTCTTCAAAGGGGTCACATCCGCCGGATCAACATTGTCCTTATAATACTTCAACTCTTCTATGGCACAGACCGACTCTACATAAGCCGCATCACCTTCCTCACATTCCAATGCGACCCTACGGCTCCCATGAACCATTATCGTCCCCTTGTAACCCGGCATCTTGAGCTGTAAGTAGATATAACAAGGCCGCGCCTTAAACTTGGCATAAGCCGGCCGCCCAAACAAGGCATGATACGGGCTCCGGATCTTTACCACCTCAAAGGTTAACTTTTCTGACTGAGAATCGTGCTCGTCCCCAAAAGCCACATCTAGGGCTATCTTACCAACAGATTATGCAGATTTGCCTGGCGCTACACCATGAAACACCGTATTAGATGGTCTGAGATCCTTGTCTGTTAGACCCATGCGCCGGAATGTCTCATAGTACAGTATGTTAATACTGCTTCCTCCATCCATGAGTACCTTGGTGAACTTATAACCCCCCACCTGAGGGTCTACCACTAATGCTAGCTGGCCCGGATTATCAACCCAGGGTGGGTGATCCTCTCTGCTCCACACGATAGGCTGCTCTGACCAGCGTAAGTAACGTGGTAAGGCCGGTTCAACAGAATTGACCGCTCACTTGTGGAGTTTTCGGTCGCGCTTATCCAAGCTAGTTGTGAAAATATGGTATTGCCCATTGCTCAACTGCTTTGGCTGGCTCTGATAACCCGACTGCTGTTGCTGCTGCTGCTGCTGGCCGTTCTGATTATTCTGGTTATTGTGACCGCCCTGATTGAAACCTGAACCGGAAGCTCTATCGTGACCCGGTCCGTGTAAACCGGATCCTGAGCCGCCACCTGGCCCATGGTCATACCGGAAGGCATTAGAGTTTTTAAACTCCTACATAATATAACAATCCTTCCAAAGGTGGTTAGCCGGCGACTCCTTCGTCCCGTGCTTTGGGCAAGGCTGATTCAACAAATAATTCAAACGGCTTGCGTTGGGATTGGGAGCCCCATTACGATTCGCCGCTTTACCTCTGCGCCGCTGCCCCCTGTCCTGTGCATTAGTGTTGGCCACAAAATCCATGCTACCATCCGCCTTGCGTTTTCCCCCGTTTCCATGGCCCGCCGGTTTGTACTGCTGCTGTTTGGAGTTGCTACTCTTCCTTCCCTTCCCTGCTTCATCATCATCAGGCTCGGGATCCTTGGTACTATCCGAATCAGCATACTTCACTAAAGCAGCCATGAGGGTTCCCATGTCATTATAGAACCGCTTCATGCGTCCCAATTTCAATTTTAAAGGCTCAAACCGGCAGTTGCCTTCCAGGGTTAAGATCGCAGAGTCGGCATTAATCCTGTCAGACAAGTGCAAAATTTCTGAAACGCGGCGCACCCAACGGATCGTTGATTCTCCTTCCTCCTGGACACAAGCCGCCAGGTCTACTATGGACTTGGGCTGTTTACATGTATCCTTAAAATTCTGTATAAAACGGGCCTGTAACTGGGCCCATGAGCTGATAGAATTGGGTGGTAGGCTCTTCAACCAAGTATGAGCCGTGCCCTCAAGCATCATGGTGAAGTATTTTGCACACGCGGCATCATCCACGTCTAGCATCTCCATGGCCATCTCATAACTCTCTACCCACGCTTCAGGGGATAAATCAGCGGTATAATTCGGCACCTTGCGTGGACCCTTGAAATCTTTGGGCAGGCGCACATTGCGTAAAGCGGAGATTAAGCAAGGCACTCCCAAAGCGGATGTGACTCCTGGTCCGGCGAAGGTGGTAGAGCGAACCGGTGTAAGTTGACCTGCATTATCCTGTGCTGCTAACTCGGCCTCCCTTTGTGCCCGGGCCCGGTCCACCACATCCTGCGCATCGCGGACACCACCTGCCGGGCTATGGCCACGGGCTGCTTCACGGCCTCGCGCATTACTCGATATGGCCGGTTCATTCATGCGCGTGCTATAGCTCCGGTTTGGACGGGGCGTAGAGTGAATCCGATCACGGCTGTACGAATATGCTTCCTGCTGAATTAGCGCAGTCCGGAGAAGCTCCTTAACCCGGGCGTCTCTACCGCTTGTGGAGAGTCCCCTTCGACTGGGATGGCCTCTAATTGTGCAGCGGCCGCAACAAGGTTGTCCATAGGATTCGAATAATGACCCGGGGGTGTCTGGACCGGCAGAGGGGCCACAATGTTCTGTTGAGGGGGTTCCATCAGGCGGGGCTGGACCGTCGCTCCTGGCCCTGGTGCCTCAATCCGGTTTGCCTCCAGGTACTGCGGCGGATTACTGGGCCCTGCTCCTGGAGTGTGAAAGATATTTCGGGGGTCAAACCCTAACGGCAGGCGTGATCTGTGCTTCCACTTCAAGACCTCCTGTGATGCATTCTGGTCAAGCATGAGCTTATAGGCCTGGGCGTCCAAAGCGGCCCGCTCTGCAGCCATCCTGTCCTTCTCTGCTGCCAGATCCGCTTTGGCTTGCACGATCTGCTCCTTCACCTTTGCAATTTCTGTATCATGAGCCTCCTGATCCGCCGGATTGGCCTCTGCCATAAGCGCGGCTAGTGCATCAAATAGATCAGATAAGACTTGAACCGGCGGGCGCACAAGGCCTCCTGCCCCGGCTGCCGCTGCCGTTGCTGATCCGGAGTGCATTGCTGCGGCGGTCAAAGAATGATTTGCCGCCTGGGTGCCGGCCATGAATATTCCAACCTGGTTGATCTGGCCTGGGGGGTCCGGAATACTGTCGCCATCGGAACAGCCCCTAACCTGGTCGTCTTGCAACTGGTATAGCGATTCGGTCTCTTCGGTCGAGGACTCGTCGCCGGAATAGACGACGGTCTCGCTACCGTGTTCTGACTCGTCCTCACGCTCTCCTCCGTGCATGACTCCAACGAAGGCACGCTTCATGGCCGGTTTAGCCTGGGTAGATCTCACACGCTGAGCCGTCTCGACGAGGTCGGTGCAGATGTCCGGCTCAGGCCCAGGCTCACCGATCTTGCCAATGAAAATATGTATGCCGCCGAAGGGGACCCGGTACCCGTACTCGATCGAATCGGCCTCGGGACCCCATCCTGCATCGTCGATGTAGATCCTGCCGCGACGACTCTTGGTCATCCGGCCCACAACATAGCCTTTGAGTCCCTTGAGCTTGCCCTCCAAGATCGTCAAACCATCGTGCGATAGCCCCATGGTGGGCGCCAACTGTCGTGGATTTGTCACGGCATATATCCTAGTGAAAGGACTTAGTCGTGGAGCCATCGCTACGGGTTTACTTGAAGGGGTTAAAGCGGACACAAAGACACGAGGGTTTTTATACTAGTTCGGTCCCTTCGATGAAGGTAAAAGCCTACGTCTAGTTGTGATGGAATTGATGTGGTCTCGATGGCTAGGGAGCGAACAAGCTTCGCCTAGGCTCGAGTTGTTGTTGTCTGTCCTGAACCGCCGCCGGGTCGTCCCCTTATATACACGGGTGACGCCCGTCGGTCCATAGAGTCCCAACCGGTTCATACTCGTATTCCGGTTGGTATCTCTCTATTCCTAACTTACAATACAAGTTATACATCAGGCCGGTTTACGGCTACATGTTCTAACCGACTACAGGCCTTGGGCCTTCATCTGCTTATACCACTAATGAAGTTAACCCGGCCCAAGTAGGCCGGTTTACGCCTAGTGGTAATATCCCCCACAGGTTGGGTTTCTCTCTTGAACAAAGGCTCATGATTTTTTGCCAAAATAATGCCTTAATGATGAGTTGGTTGTACAATATGAAGGGCCAAAGGAGGAACTAATATCTCCCGAGCTTGATCTTGGGGATTTCTGTCCCATTAAATTTTGCCCTTTTGATTACTTTTGCTTGCCACAAAGGAAACCTGCCGTTGAACGTAGAGAGTACAAGATGAGTTTTCAAGATTTGCCCTATCATTATTATGGCAATACCTAGATCTATTCGCGTTTTTATGCCTAGCTAAGGGCGTTAAACGGTAGCGCTTGTTGGGAAGCAATCCAATTTTAATTTTTTTTCTTTGTTTTCTGTTCCTGTTTAGTAATAAATAATTCATATAGCCTCTGGTTATATGTGGTTTTATTAATTAATTAGTGCTTGTGCCAAGTTTTGAACCTTTAGGATAGCCTACGGTGATAGTTATGTTGATCCTGCTGAAAATCAGAAACTTTTGCGCTTAGTAAATTAGTTTTGAAAATTCACAGAAACGTGATTTTGATCTGATTATTTTTTCTCTGGATTGGTACACAAGTTTCTCAGGTTTTCCTAATTTGGATGGATTTTTGGGTTAAATAAGTATTCAAGAGTTACAGATTACTACAGACTGTTCTGTTTTCGACAGATTCTGTTTTTCGCGCGTTGTTTGCTTATTTTGATGAATCTATGGGTAGTATCGGGGGGTATGAACCATGGAGAGTTGTAATACAATAGATATTACACCAATATAAATAAAGAATGAGTTTCCAACAATACCTTAAAGTGGTGATTTATTTTCTTATACTAACGGAGCTCATGAGATTTTCTGTCAAGTTTTTTGTTGTGAAGTTTTCAAGTTTTGGGTAAGTATTAGCTGGACTATGGAATAAGGAGTGGCAAGAGACTAAGCTTGGGGATGCCCAAGGCACCCCAAGGTAATATTCAAGGAAAACCAAAAGCCTAAGCTTGGGGATGCCCCAGAAGGCATCCCCTCTTTCGTCTTCGTCTATCGGTAACTTTACTTGAGGCTGTATTTTTATTCACCACATGATATGTGTTTTGCTTGGAGCATCTTGTATGATTTGAGTCTTTGCTTTTTAGTTTACCACAATCATCCTTGCTGTACACACCTTTTGGGAGAGACACGCACGAATCGTGATTTATTAGAATACTCTATGTGCTTCACTTATATCTTTTGAGCTAGGCAATATTGCTCTAGTACTTCACTTATATCTTTTTAGAGCACGGCGGTGGCTTTACTTTATAGAAATTGTTGAACTCTCATGCTTCACTTATATTATTTTGAGAGTCTTTTAGAACAGCATGGTAATTTTCTTGGGTTATAAAACTAGTCCTAATATGATGGGCATCCAAGATGGATATAATAAAAACTTTCATATAAAGTGCATTTAATAATATGAGAAGTTTGATTCTTTATGATTGTTTTGAGATATGAAGATGGTGATATTAGAGTCATGCTAGTGGAGTAGTTGTGAATTTGAGAGATACGTGTGTTAAAGTTTGTGATTCCCGTAGCATGCACGTATGGTGAACCGTTATGTGATGAAGTCGGAGCATGATTCATTTATTGATTGTCATCCTTTGTGTAGAGATCGGGATCGCGCGATTTTTAACTCCTACCAACCCTTCCCCTAGGAGCATGCGTGTAGTACTTTGTTTCGATGACTAATAGATTTTTGCAACAAGTATGTGAGTTCTTTATGACTAAAGTTGAGTCCATGGATTATACGCACTCTCACCCTTCCACCATTCCTAGCCTCTTGTGCCGCGCAACTTTCACCGGTATCATACACCCACCAAATACCTTCCTCAAAACAGCCACCATACCTACCTATTATGGCGTTTCCATAGCCATTCCAAGATATATAGCCATGCAACTTTCCACTGTTCCTTTTATTATGACACGCTTCATCCTTGTCATATTGCTTTGCAAGATCATGTAGTTGATATCGTATTTTTGGCAAAGCCACCATTCATAATTCTTTCATACATATCACTCTTGATTCATTGCACATCCCGGTACACTGCCGGAGGCATTCACATAGTCATATTTTGTTCTAAGCATTGAGTTGTAATTCTTGAGTTGTAAGTAAATAAAAGTGTGATGATCTTCATTATTAGAGCATTGTCCCATGCGAGGAAAGGATGATGGAGACTATGATTCCCTCACAAGTCGGGATGAGACTCCGGACGAAAAAAAGAAGCCATAAAAAAGACCCAAATAAAAAATGAGAGAAAGAGAGAGAAGGGGCAATGTTACTATCCTTTTCCACACTTGTGCTTCAAAGTAGCACCATGATCTTCATGATAGAGTCTCTTATTTTGTCACTTTCATATACTAGTGGGAAATTTCATTATAAAACTTGGCTTGTATATTCCAATGATGGGTGTCGGTGTCAAAACCGGCGGATCTTGGGTAGGGGGTCCTGAACTGTGCGTCTAGGCGGATGGTAACAGGAGACAAGGGACACGATGTTTTTACCCAGGTTCGGGCCCTCTCGATGGAGGTAAAACCCTACTCCTGCTTGATTGATATTGATGATATGGGTAGTACAAGAGTGGATCTACCACGAGATCAAGGAGGCTAAACCCTAGAAGCTAGCCTATGGTATGATTGTTGTTGTGATTGTTGTCCTACGGACTACAACCCTCCGGTTTATATAGACACTGGAGAGGGCTAGGGTTACACAGAGTCGGTTACAATGGTAGGAGATCTACATATTCGTATTGCCAAGCTTGCCTTCCACGCCAAGGAAAGTCCCATCCGGACACGGGACGAAGTCTTCAATCTTGTATCTTCATAGTCTTGGAGTCCGGCCGATGATGATAGTTCGGCTATCCGGACACCCCCTAGTCCAGGCTTCAATGACGACGAGTCCGGCGCGCATATTGTCTTCGGCATTGCAAGGCAGGTTCCTCCTCCGAATAATTCATAGAAGATTGTGAACACCAGGATAGTGTCCGGCTCTGTAAAATAAATTCCACATACCACCGTAGAGAGAATAACATTTACACAAGTTCAATCTGCTGACGTATTTTGTGGCGTGACGTCACACCACTACCAAGCCTTTACTTGAATCATTTTTATTATACCACCTCAGCGCGTTTAGCGAAGCGGTTTCCTTGGCACGTCTTGTCGAAGCAGAGACCGTGTTCCCCTTATTCCGGGATTCCCATCAATACGGACGTGGGTAACCCAACCGCGCCCGTTGCCACGCCCCCTCCATCGAAGGCGAGTTCCAAATGGTCACGGAGACGGCTCTTGGTATTCTCCCTCTTTATAATGAGACCAAGGCTCGTTTCTTTTCTTCAATCCCCAATCGAATCTACCCCTCGCCCCAAGTTCCAGCACTCATGGCTCCAGATTCAGGCGCTTTGGATCTTCGACAATGTCCGGCTCCAACCTACAAGGCCGGTGGATGCCCTCTTCCGTCACGGAAGAGGACGTGCTGAAGCTGAGAGAAGCCAGGTACTTAACCTACGAGATTTTGCATAGGTTGCCTGCCCAAGGGCAAGTCATTCCTACTCCCGAGCCAGGCGAGAGCATCGTGTTCATGTCTCACCTCCGTCGGGGTTTAGGCTTCCCGATGGATCCTTTTGTGAGAGGGCTCATGTTTTACTATGGGCTGGAATTCCATGACTTGGCTCCGGAGTCCATCCTCCATATCTCATCATTCAATGTCGTCTGCGAAGCCTTCCTCCGCACCACCCCTCACTTCGGTTTGTGGCTCAAAACCTTCAACGTGGAGCCGAAGATGATTGAGGGGCGTCAGGCAGAGTGCGGCGGGGCGATTATAAGCAAGAGGGTCGATGCTCCATGGCCCGAGGGCTCTTTTCAGGAGGAGCTCGGCTTATGGCAACAGGAGTGGTTTTATATTACCGCTCCCAGGGGCAGCAGGCAGAGGCCGCCGCCCATCTTCCGCTTTGGCCCTCCACAACGGCTGACATCATGGGTCAGCAAAGGGCTTGACTGGGGGCCGTCCAAGGACGTACCCCTATTGCAGGGCCGGATTCGAGACCTCCAAGAGAGGGAGATCAATCTGGTCGTAGTGATGCAAGTTATGCTGATTCGGCGTCTTCTGCCCTGCAAACGTCGCCCCCTCCGCCTGTGGGAGTTCAATCCAGAGGGGCCACGAGCTCTCCAACACTTCATGGGTACGACACCCGCGGAGATGTACAAACTTTTCTTCGGATCACAAGAGGTGTGTCCGGAATTGACCGAGGACGCCGGCTTAAGCTGCAATCATCCGGATACTCAAGTAAGTAGCCTGTGTCCGAACATACCATTCGTTTGCATATCGTGGATTTGCCTTTTAACCAATCTTCCTTTGAATAGGAGTGGATAGCGCAAGTAAAACTGATACGGTGTCCGCCCCCCCCCCCCCCCCCTCCCAGAGACCACGCCGGATCCCGTGCTGGTCAAGATGCTGGAGGTTGCGCCTTCAGAAGAGGACGAAGGGGAAAACAGAGAAACTACCGCCTCTACTAAGGAGGCTTTCAAGAAAGGGGGGATCGAAAATCCCTCCCTCCAGGGGGAGAAGAGGACCGCTTCCGAAAATCCGGAGGCTACGGCCTCAAAGCGGGGGAAGAAATCTTCACCAGAGGGTCCTGCGCCAGGAGAAGCCCCGGCCGCACTATCTCCCCTAAGGAATCAGCCCTCCAGCAAGTCATAAGTAGAAAAAGGGGAGTTTTGTAATAAGGGACATCCCTATTTTTGCTTCTGAGGATAACCGAAGTTTTTACCTTGTAGTTCGGATCTCCGTCCTTCTCAGCTGAGCTCGTCTTCGGGGGACCTTCGTTCAGAGATGATGGAGAGCGAGACGCCTCCATCTGCCGCACCTTCAGGCGGGGCGGACGAACCTGAGGTGTCGTCGCGGAGGGTATCCCCGAGTCCGGCAGGGCCGGAGAGTTCGGCACCAACTGGTGTACGGCCGGGGGAGCTAAAAGATCTGCTCGAGAGGGCGTCTATCTCAGAAGATCACCGTACATTAATGAGTACGGTGATTGAAAGAATTTCATCCGCTGAGGGCGGGTTGCATGATGCCGTCAGAAGTTTACTGGCGGGGTTTGAGGTACGTAAAAATGACATGCCTTTTGACAGTTTTGCACATAAAGTGCGCCCTGTATAGATAGTAGCCCCTGAGACTCGGTATGTTGTCGAAAGCGACAGCGTGCCGAGGATCATAATCTCAGTTATTAATTCTCGCCTTTCCTATGCAGGTGGCAGATCGTCCGGTGGCTAGCCGGACTAATAGAGTTGCCGAGCTAAAGCAGCAACTCGACGTTGCGGATGCGGACATCGCGTTGGTCAATAAACGACTTGACGAGTCACAAGGTAGGTTGTTCCTCCGTGGTCACCTAGTAAGGGAGCTGATGCCCACTCCTTAAAACATGTATGCTTAATGCAGATGGTGCCGCTGCTGTGGAGGATCTTCGGGCAGAGCTTGCTCGAGCCAAGGAGCAGGCCAGAAGGAGTAATGCGGCTGCCTCGAAGGCAGCCGAAGAGCTAAAAGCCGAAAAGGCTGCTCACTGCCGAAGTAGGGAAGAGATGGCCGAAATGGCCGTGAAGCTGAAGGATGTTACCGACCGCTATGAGGTTCTTGAAAAAGAACGCCAAGTGGAGCAAGAGGACCTGAAGAAGGCCACCGCCGAAGCCAAGGATGCCCGTTCTGCAATGAGGGCTATAAAGGAGGAGCTGCGTCAGGCCGGAGACATTGCGGCTGGAAAGCCCTTTCTGCTGCGCAGGAAGTTCACGGATCAAAAGTATGCTCAGTTGGGCCAGCTGTGGGGTGCGGAGGATCCTTATCTGGATTTGGCGGCGAGTGCGGCGGACGCGGTCGTGCACTTCCGAAGCCAAAAGGATCACGAGATGGAAGAGCTTTTTTGGTCTCAATTCCATAGTCCAGAGCGTCCACTTCCGTTGACCGATCGGTTGGCTGAGTGGGCTGAGCTGAATAGGTTGTCCGGATTTGCAATGACGAATGTAGTGGCTCATCTGTGGCCGGATAGGCCCAAGCCGAAGAGTTATTTTGGCTTATTGCAGCAATTCCTTGGGGCGGTGCCGCATATCAAGGTGATGAAGTGGTCAGCATGCATAGAGGGTGCACGGATGGCTTGCGCCCGTGTTAAGACATACTGGACGGAGATGGATGCCACCGATGTTGCATCCCGGGGTTCGGACGAGACCCGGTTACCCGCCGAGCACTATTTCGGGGAAGTCCTGCGGGGCGCTCGTTTAATAGAGTCGCAGTGCTCGAAAAATGTTATGTTCAAATGACATGTATGATTTGTGAAACCATATTTATAATATGAGTGCTTTTTATACTTGTGCGTTCAAGTATTGAAATATCTCCTGTGCGACCGTTAATGTATATGTGTATATAACCTGAAAGATGGCAGTCTTCAGCTTCAGCCCCCACGCACATGGTGCGGGGGTGTTTGCAAAAATAGCGCATTTTCACACTTAATCCAACGTCTTGGTCCTGTGAAGGAGGTGGTAGCATAGCAAACTAGGCAACCGGACTATAATGCTTTATCACTTTCACTTAGCCATAGGAGTTTGAAGGTGGGGCTACGATATAGCCCCTAGGGGCACCGCGCTCTCCGAATTCGGGGCACGTATGTGCCTGACCGGGAAACGGTCCTTCGTCAAAGTGGAGGAATTCTAGACATTCCGGTAGTCAATCGAGTGGTTGACCAGTCTCTCGCTATATCATGACAGTCAGTTTTCGGCTTTCTCTACTGAGGTGCTTGCCTGGCCGAACCAGGGCACAATCGCAGTAGTTCTCCTGGTGTCGCGTTAGCCGATGATACGGAATGTAAGGCAGCAAAACATAGGAGCCGGGCAAACCCAACATTTGACCAAAGACATGACTCGGAGCTGATGCATACAGGGCCTAACTCGAGACGCCGAACACTCCCTAAGGTATTCGGTCTTTATGATAACGGGCAGAACAATGCCCTAAGACCCTAGTGTCCAGGTACGGGCTAAAACTTCTGACGCGGCCGATGCCAAAACGTCAGCCTCCTCCTCAGTTATAATAGGAAACCGGGGATGTGTATCAACAAGAGACAGTAAGAAAGGTTTACGCAGGGTCTTAATCTGAAAAGAATCCTTGCAACGGGTCCCTGCTGCACGTATGCGCCTGTGTCTCCGTTGTGCTGTATCCTGGACGGGTGTAGCACGCTGTTCATCTGTAAAAGAGAAGAACTTAGTTTGGGAAAATACCGTGCAAAAAATGTATTTAGAACAGAGTATGAATAAATGAATAAAGTTGAGCTTTTATTGGCTCTCATTGTTCATGCACATAGCCCCTTGTGAAGGGGTATGCGGCTAGAAAGCCCCTAGTTTATTTATGCCGGACTCACCTAGCCGTGTCTGGGGTCTTGAGCAACCTTTTAAGGAGATGATGCCGCGTGGACCGGGCATTTTAAGTGTAAGAGACGCGTAATGCGGTATTGCGTTAAAGCGGGCGAAAGCTTCGCGTCCCAATAGCGCTTGGTCGCTACTTTTAAATGGGGCGACATGGAAGATTAGCTTTTCGCGACGGAAGTTGTCGGATGAACCAAACACAACTTCTAGTAGTAAGGAGCCCGTGCACTTGGCGTAAGGGCCTGGCGTCACTCCTTTGAAGGAAGTGCTGCTATGGCGAACTTTGGTAGGGTCTATCCCCATCTTGCGGATTGTGTCCAGATATAGCAGGTTTAAATCGCTGCCGCCATCCATTAGGACTTGTGTAAATTGTAGTCCGTCGATTATAGGATCCAATATCAAAGCAGTCTATCCTGCGTTTCGAATACTTTTGGAGTAATCCAGATGGTCGAAAGTAATTGGTTTTGACATCCAATCTCGGGATTCCGCTGGGGTGGACCGTGCGGCGCGTACTTTAGCAGGTGCCGCACTATTGTTCCGTATTATCACATGAAGTGAGTTTACTGTTTTGAATTCTTGTGGGAAAGTCTTTTGTTTTCCGGCGCGCTGCTTGTGGGGTTCGTCATCGTCTTCGCTTGGTGTGTCGAGCCCCTTGTGTTCGGCGTTAAGTCGGCCGGACTGTTTGAAGACCCAACAATCTCGGTGGGTATGGTTCACAGGCTTCCTGGGGGTACTGTGGATTTGACATATCCTATCCAAAATTTTGTCTAGGTTGGATAGCTCGTCACTGTTGTCCTTAATAGGCAGTGTTTTGTTGTTCGGCCGAGATCTTTTGAACCTGGCGTTGACCGCCGTGCTCTTTGGGCCATTTTCTTTACTCCGGCACTGATCTTTTCTGCGTCGTGATTTCCCATTTCCATCTCTAACCTCGGATGTACTTGGGTCGCTGGTGCTGCATCTTGCCAGCCAGCTATCTTCTCCCGCGCAAAAGCGGGTCATGAGGCTCGTTAGCGCGGCTGAGGGAGTCCTGGACTAGGGGGTGTCCGGACAGCCGGACTATCATCGTCCGCCGGACTCCAAGACCACGAAGATACAAGATTGAAGACTCCGTCCCGTGTCCGGATGGGACTTTCCTTGGCGTGGAAGGCAAGCTTGGCGATACGGATATGTAGATCTCCTACCATTGTAACTGACTCTGTGTAACCCTAGCCTCCTCCGGTGCCTATATAAACAGGAGGGCTTTAGTCCGTAGGACACAACTTACATTACAACAATCATACCATAGGCTAGCTTTAGGGTTTAGCCTCCTTGATCTCGTGGTAGATCCACTCTTGTACTACCCATATCATCAATATTAATCAAGCAGGATGTAGGGTTTTACCTCCATCAAGAGGGCCTGAACCTGGGTAAAAGATCGTGTCCCTTGTCTCCTGTTACCATCTGCCTAGACGCACAGTTCGGGACCCCCTACCCGAGATCCGCCGGTTTTGACACCGACATTGGTGCTTTCATTGAGAGTTCCTCTGTGTCGTCACCGATAGGCTCAATGGCATCTTCAATCAACAACACTGTCCAGGGTGAGACTTTTCTCCCCGGACAGATCTTCGTATTCGGCGGCTTTGCACTGCGGGCTAATTCACTTGGCCATCTGGAGCAGATCGAAAGCTACGCCCCTGGCCGTCAGGTCAGATTCGGAAGCCTAAACTTCACGGCCGATATCCGGGGGGACTTGATCCTCGACGGGCTCAAGCCACAGCCAAGCGCGCCGCACTGTAACGATGGGCATGATCTAGCTCTGCCGCCGAACAGTGCCTTGGTGGCCGCAAAAGAACCCGCTCCGGCTTTTAGTCCGGAGCCGATCACCCAGGTCGAGGACCGGTGGTTGGACACCGCCTCGGGGGCTGCAACTTCTACGGCAATGGAGCCGAACACTAACCTTGTCCCTCGCGAAGCTCGTGACTCCGAGGTGTCGGACTCCTTGCCGGACTCCGGACCTCCCACGCCCCTGCCAATCGAATCTGATTGGACGCCGGTTATGGAATTCACCGCCGCGGACATCTTCCAACACTCACCCTTTGGCAACATCCTAAATTCGCTAAAACACCTCTTGCTATCCGGAGAGGCCTGGCCGGACTACGGCCAGGACGGTTGGGATTCGGGAGACGAAGAAATTCAAAGCCCACCCACCACCCACTTTGTAGCCACTGTCGACGATCTATCCGGCATGCTAAACTACGACTTCGAAGACATCGACGGCATGGACGACGATGCCGGAGACGAACAAGAATCAGCGCCTACAGGGCACGTGAAGACCACCTCGTCATACGACGTATACATGGTGGATACCCCAAAAAGAAGCGACAACGAGGACCAACGGGGCGCGGCAGAAGATAATCCCGCCAACAAACAACAAAAACAGCGACGTAGACACCGCCTAAGTCCCGCCTTGACAACAACAGCGCTCTTAATGAACCAGCAATACAGCAGGGCAAACCAGTGGACGACGAACACGCAGACAAGCAACCATCCGAACAGGACGAGTCAGATAATCAGTCCAGGCCCGGCGAAAACAATAGTCCAGACGACCTCACGCCGGACACACCGCCGGAAAATAAAAACCTTTGGAAAAGACTCGTCGCCACCGCAAGAAGCTTGAAGAAAGAAAAACGGAAGCTCAAAACAGCGGAGGATACACTCAGAATGAGGTGGAGCAAAGTGCTCAAAACCGCAGACAAATACGGCAATGGCCATCAATCAAAGAGCTACCCAAAGCGCAAGCTACTGCCAGAATTTGATGAGGAGGCCATAGAGCCCCCACAATCAAAAAACAAAGAGGCCGCCTGGTTGGATAGACGGCCAGATGATAGGCAAAAATCTGAAAGCGGCGCCGCATATAAACCGACTAATGACCTTGGAAGGACAGATGGCCCAACCAGGTCCATTTACGGGCCAAAGAAGAGGGGCCCAGGAAGCAATACAACACGCCAAGTGTCCGAAGACAGCGGTACACCCAAATACAGGGGCGCCGCACACCCACTATGTTTCACCAGCGAGGTGCTGGATCATGAATTCCCAGCAGGATTTAAACCCATGAACATAGAGGCCTACGACGGAATGACAGAGCCTGGAGTCTGGATAGAAGATTACATACTACACATACACATGGCTAGAGGAGACGATCTCCACGCCATAAAATACCTACCCCTCAAGCTCAAGGGGCCAGCCCGTCATTGGCACAAAAGCCTCCCAGAAAACACTGTTGGAAGTTGGGAAGAGCTCGAGGACGCGTTTAGAGCAAATTTTCAAGGAACTTATGTCCGCCCTCCGGATGCGGATGATCTAAGTCATATAACTCAACAGCCCGGAGAGTCAGCACGCAAATTCTGGAACAGGTTCCTCACTAAAAAGAACCAAATAGTCGACTGTCCGGACGCTGAAGCCTTAGCAGCTTTTAAACACAACGTCTGAGACGAATGGCTCGCCAGACACCTCGGCCAAGAGAAGCCGAGGACAATGTCCGCGCTAACAAGCCTCATGACCCGCTTTTGTGCGGGAGAGGATAGCTGGCTAGCAAGATGCAGCACCAGCGACCCAAGTACATCCAAGATCAGAGATGGAAACGGAAAATCACGACGCAGAAAAGAGCAGCGCCGGAATAAAGAGAAAAGCCCAAAGAGCACGGCAGTCAACGCCGGATTCAAAAGCTCGCGGCCAAACAACAAAACACCGCCTCTTAAGGATAACAGTGATGAGCTATCCAACTTAAACAAGATTTTGGGTCGGATATGTCAAATCCACAGTACCCCCGGAAGGCCTGCAAACCACACCCACCGAAATTGTTGGGTTTTCAAACAGTCCAGCCGACTAAACGCCGAACACAAGGGGCTCGATGCATCAAGCGAAGATGATAAACCCCACCAGCAGAGCACCGGAAAGCAAAAGAATTTCCCACAAGAGGTCAAAGCAGTAAATTCACTTCATGTGATGATACGGAAAAACAGTGCGGCACCCGTTAAAATGGGCCTCGCACGGTCCAACCCAGCGGAACATAGAGATTGGACGTTAAAACCAATCACTTTCGACCACCTGGATTATTCCAGAAGCGTTCGAAATGTAGGATGGACTGCCCTGATATTGGATCCTATAATCGACGGACTGCAATTTACACAAGTCCTGATGGATGGAGGCAGTGACTTAAACCTGCTGTATCCAAACACAATCTGCAAGTTGGGGATAGACCTTACTAAAATCCGACACAGCCGCACTTCCTTTAAAGGAGTGACGCCAGGCCCTTATGCCAAGTGCACAGGCTCCCTATTACTAGAAGTTGTGTTCCGATCACCGGACAACTTTCGACGCGAAAAACTAATCTTTCATGTCGTCCCATTTAAAAGTAGCTATCAAGCACTCTTGGGACGAGAAGCCTTTGTCCGCTTCAACGCCATACCACATTACGCGTCTCTTACACTTAAGATGCCCGGTCCACGTGGCATCATTTCAGTACGAGGGTCATTTAAATACCCCGGACACGGTCGGACAAGTCCGGCATAAATAAGCCAAGGGCTCCCTCGCCGCACATCCCTTCACAAGGGGCTGCGCGCACAAGCAACAGCGAGCTCACACAGACTCTGCTTTACTTATTTATATTTCTTCCTTCGAATATATGTTTCGCACGAGTTCCTTTCAAACTAAGTTCCTCTCTTTTTACAGATGAACAACATGCACACCCGTCCAGGATAATGGCACAACGGATACACAGGCGCAGACGTGCAGTAGGGACCCGTCGCGAGGATTCTTTTCAGATTAAGACCCTGTGTAAACCTTTTTTACTGTCTCTTGTTGTTATAATCCCCTGGTTTCTCATTATAACCAAAGCGGAGCCTGACGTTTTGGCATTGGCCGCGTCAGAGGACCATGCCCGTACCTGGACACTAGGGGCTTAGGGCATTGTTCTGCCCATTATTACAAAGACCGAATACCTTAGGGAGTGTTCGGCGTCTCGAGTTAGGCCTTATATGCATCAGCTCCGAATCATGTCTTTGGTCAAATGTTGGGTTTGCCCGGCTCCTGTGTTTTGCTGCCTTACGTTCCGTATCATCGGCTAACGCGGCACCAGGAGAACTACTGCGATTGTGCCCCAGTTCGGCTGGGTGAGCACCTCAGTAGAGAAAGCCGAAAACTGACTGTCATGATACAGCGGGAGACTGGTCAACCACTCGATCGACTACCGGAATGTTTAGAATTCCCCGCTTTGACGAAGGACCGTTTCCCGGTCAGGCACACACGCGCCCCGAATTCGGAGAAGCGCGGTGCCCTAAGGGGCTATATCGTAGCCCCACCCTCGAACTCCACTGGCTAAGTGAAAGTGATAAAGCATCATAGTCCGGATTGCCTCGTTTGCTACGCTACCACCTCCTTAACATGACCGAGACGTCGGATTAAGTGTGAAAATGCGCTATTTTTTGCGAACACCCCCACACCTTGTGCGTGAGGGCTGAAGCCGAAGACTGCAATCTTTCAGGTTATACAAATGTATACATAAACGGCCGCATAGGAGATATTTTAATACTTGGAACGCACAAGTATAAAAAGCAGTTACAACATAATCATTGTGTTACAAGATAAAACGTTCATTTGAACGTGACATTTTTCGAGCACTGCGACTCTATTACACGAGCGCCACACATAACTTCCCCAAAATAGTGCTCGGCGGGTAACTGGCTTTCATCCAAACCCTGGGTTGCAATAGCGGTGGCATCCATCTCTGTCCAATGTGTCTTCACACGGGCAAGGGCCATCCGCGCACCTTCGATGCAGGCCGACCGCTTCATCTCCTTGATATGCGGCACCGCTCCAAGAAATTGCTGCAATAAGCCGAAATAGCTCGTCGCCTTGGGCCTCTCTGGCCAGACATGAGCCACGATATCAGTCATGGCAAGTCCGGACAACCTGTTCAGCTCAGCCCATTTGGCCAACCGATCGGTCAACGGAAGTGAACGATCCGGACTATGGAATTGAGACCAAAATAGCTCTTCTGTCTTGTGATCCTTCTGGCCCCGGAAGTGCACAACGGCATCAGCCGCACTTGCCGCTAAGTCCATATATGGATCCTCCGGACCCCACAGCTGGCCAAGTTGGGCATACTTTGGATCCGTAAACCGGCGACGCAGCAGAAAAGGCCGGCCAGCCACAATATCTCCGGCCTGGCGCAGCTCCTCCTTCATAGCCCGCATCGCAGAACGGGCATCCTTGGCCTCGGCGGTGGCCTTCCCCAGGTCTTCCCGCTCCGATAGGCGCTCCTTTTCAAGAGCCTCATTGCGGTCGGCAGCATCCTTCAATTTCATGGCCAATTCGGCCATCTTTTCCCTGCTTAGGCAGTGTGCAGCCTTTTCGGCTTTCAACTCCTCGGCCGCCCTCGAGGCAGCCGCATCACTCCTTCGGGCTTGCTCCTTAGCTTGAGAAAGCTCGGCCCAAAGGCTCTCCACAGCAGCAGCACCGTCTGTATCACAGCATATATACTGTCAGAAGCGGGCTTTGACCCCCTTCAATAAGTGACTGAGGAGAATTCATTTACCTTGCGACTCGTCAAGTCGCCGGTTGACAAGCGCGATGTCCGCATCTGCCACATCAAGTTGCCGCATTAACTCGACAACTCCACTAGTCCGGCTAGCTCCCGGACTATCCGCCACCTGCATAGGAATGATGACATTCATTACCTGCGATTTTGATCCTCGGCACGCTGTCGCTTTCGACAACCTACCGAGTCTCAGTGGCTACTATCTATACAGGGCGCACTTCTATGTGCCAAACTGTCAAAAAGGTGCGTCGTTCTTGCGTACCTCAAATCCCGCCAGCAAACTCCTGACGGCACTATGCAATCCGCTTCCGGCGGACGAAATCCTTCCAATCACCATACTCATCAAAGCACGGTGATCTTCTGAGATGGACGCCCTCTCAAGCAGATCCTTCAGCTCCCCCGGCCGGACACTAGTTGGTGCCGCACTCTCCGGCCCCTCCGGACTCTAGGATACCCTCCGTGACGATACTTCAGGCTCGTCTGCCCTGTCCGACGGCGCAGCAGACGGAGGCGTTTCGCTCTCCATCATCTCCGGACGAAGATCCCCCGAAGACGAACTCATCTGAGAAGGCCGCAGATCCGAACTGTAAGGTAAAAATTTCGGTTATCCACAGAAGCACAAATAGGGGTGTTTTCTTATTAATGAACCCCCCTTTTCCTACTCACGGCTCGCTGGAGGGCTGATCTTTTAGAGACGATTGTACGTCCGGGTTCTCCCCAGACGCAGGACCCTCCGACGAAGATTTCTTCCCTCGCTTAGGGGCTTTGGCCTCCGGGTCTTCGGAGGCGGTCCTCTTCTCCCCCTGGAAAGAGGGATTTTCTATCCCCCCCTCTTCAGGCGCCCCCTTGGGCGAAGTGATAGCTCTTCTATTTTCCCCATCGCCCCCTTCTACGGGCGCGACCTCCAACATTCTGAGCAGCACGGGCTCCGGTGCGGTCTCTGGGAGGGGGGCCGGACACCTTATCAGCTTCGATTGCGCTACCCACTCCTGATGAAGAATAATGGATTAGAAGGCGAACTCCAGAAAAGCAAACAAACAGAGCGTCCGGACTCTGAGCTACTTACCTGTGTATCCGGGCGATTGCAGCTTAGGCCTGCGTCCTCGGTCAATTCCGGACACGCCACCTGCGGTCCGAAGAACAACTTGTACATCTCCACGGGTGTCGTACCCATGAAGTGTTGGAGAGTTCGTGGTCCCTCCGGATTGAACTCCCATAACCGGAGAGGACGGCGTTTGCAGGGCAAAAGACACCTGATTAGCATGACCTGCATCACCACAACCAGATTGATCTCCCTCGCTTGGAGGTCTCGAATCCGGCCCTGCAATAAAGGCACGTCTTCGGACGGCCCCCCAATTGAGCCCTTGGTTGACCCACGACATCAATCGGCGTGGAGGTCCCGGGCGGAATGAAGGCGGCGGCTTTTGCTTGCTGCCCTTCGGAGCGGTGATATAGAACCACTCCTGCTGCCACAAGCCGCGCTCCTCTTGGAAGGAGCCCTCGGGCCACGGGGCATCGGCCCTCCTGCTTATGGCCGCCCCGCCGCACTCCGCTTGACGCCCCCCGAGCATCTTCAGCTCCACATTGAAGGTCTTCAGCCACAGGCCAAAGTGGGGGGTGACGCGGAGGAAGGCTTCGCAGACAATAATTAATGCGGAAATATGGAGGATGGACTCTAGAGCCAAGTCGTGAAAATCCAGCCCATAGTAGAACATGAGCCCTCTCACGAAGGGGTCCGTCGAGAAGCCTAAACCCCAACGGAGGTGGGATACGAAGACGACGTACTCATCGGGCTCGGGAGTGGGTACGGCCTGCCCTTGGGCGGGCAACCTGTGCGAAATCTCGTAGGACAGGTACTTGGCCTCACGCAGCTTTAGCACGTCCTCCTCCGTGACGGAGGAGGGCATCCACCGGCCCTGAAGGTCAAAGCGGGACATTGTTGAAGATCTGAAGCGCTCGAATCTGGGGCTCTGGGTGTTGGAACTTGGAGCAAGGAGAAGATTCGATGAAAGATTGAAGAAAAGAAACGAGCCTTGGTCCTCTTATAAAGGGGGAAAATACCAAGAGCCGTCTCCGTGACCGTTCGGGATTCACCTTCGATAGAGGAGGCGTGGTGACGAGCACGGTTGGGTTACCCACGTCCGTATTGATGAGAATCCCGGAATAAGGGGAACACGATCTCTGCTTCGACAAGACGTGCCAAGGAAACCGCTTCGCTAAACGTGCTGAGGTGGTATAATAAAAAACAATTCAAGTAAAGGCTTGGTAGTAGTGTGACGTCATGCCGCAAAATACGTCAGCAGATTGAACATGCGTACATTTTATTCTCTCTACGGTGGAATGTGGAATTTATTTTGCAGAGCCGGACACTATCCTGGTGTTCATGATCTTCTCTGGATTATTCAAGGGAGGAACCCGCCTTGCAATGCCGAACATTATGCGCGCCGGACTTATCATCATTGAAGCCTGGTTCAGGGGCTACTGAGGGAGTCCTGGACTAGGGGGTGTCCGGACAGCCAAACTATCATCGTCCGCCGGACTCCAAGACCACGAAGATACAAGATTGAAGACTCTGTCCCGTGTCCGGATGGGACTTTCCTTGGCGTGGAAGGCAAGCTTGGCGATACGGATATGTAGATCTCCTACCATTGTAACCGACTCTGTGTAACCCTAGCCTCCTCCGGTGCCTATATAAACCGGAGGGCTTTAGTCCGTAGGACACAACTTACATTACAACAATCATACCATAGGCTAGCTTTAGGGTTTAGCCTCCTTGATCTCGTGGTAGATCCACTCTTGTACTACCCATATCATCAATATTAATCAAGCAGGACGTAGGGTTTTACCTCCATCAAGAGGGCCCAAACCTGGGTAAAACATCGTGTCCCTTGTCTCCTGTTACCATCCGCCTAGACGCACAGTTCGGGACCCCCTACCCGAGATCCGCCAGTTTTGACACCGACAGCGGCCATTGTTCTTGGTTTTTCCTAGCCGAGGTGTCTGGCGAGCCATTCGTCTCGGACGTTATGTTTAAAAGCTGCTAAGGCTTCGGCGTCCAGACAGTCGACTATTTGGTTCTTTTTGGTGAGGAACCTGTTCCAGAATTTGCGTGCTAACTCTCCGGGCTGTTGAGTTATGTGACTTAAATCGTCTGCATCCGGAGGGCAGACATAAGTCCCCTGAAAATTCGCTCTAAACGCATCCTCGAGCTCTTCCCAACTTCCAATGGTATTTTCTGGGAGGCTTTTGAGCCAGTGTCGTGGTTCTAAGTCTGACAGTAGAGTGGGGGTAGGTATGGAGAGGCAAGGTCCTAGCTATGGAGAGGTTGTAAACACAAGCGATGTACGAGTTCAGGCCCTTCTCGGAGGAAGTAAAAGCCCTACGTCTCGGAGCCCTGAGGCGGTCGAGTGGTTTATGTGTATAGGTGTTACAAGAGTGCGAACCCCTTTGCCTGTGGAGGGGGGTGGCTTATATAGAGTGCGCCAGGACCCCTGCCAGCCCACATAATGAAGGGGTTTAAGTACATTAAGTCTGGGACGTTACTGGTAACGCCCCACATAAAGTGCCTTAACTATCATTAAGTCTATTCAATTACAGGCCGTTGCAGTGCAGAGTGCCTTCTGACCTTCTGGTGGTCGAGTGTATCTTCATGGTCGAGTGAGTCTCCATGGTCGAGTCCTTCTATTCAGTCGAGTGTGTTCTTCGTTGGTCGACTGGAAGGTGATCTCTTCTAAGGGTGTCCTTGGGTAGGACATCTAGGTCAGGCCTATGACCCTACCCTAGGTACATGAATCCATCATTAGCCCCCGAATGGATTGAGGCTTGAATGAGGAAGGAGTTGATGCTGTTTCCGATTGATTTTTGGTATACTGGCTATGCGTCGTTCGTGACCAAGATCTTCTTTGTTGATAACGAGCAACTTTTCTTCAGTTGACTCGATCCATTCTTGTCTTTCGTCGAGTGATCTTTTAGACTTTGCCGGTTCCCGAGGGACGGATCGCAGGAAATCTCGCGTCTGACAGACCGATCTGCCGCTCGCGGATTCCACGGGATACGAAATTTGGGGAAGCGCGCGAAGCGGAATGGACCGCAGCACTCGGACGGGACAGGACATAGACGCCTCGATCTCCGCGCCGCTTTTTCCGCCACGTATCATGTCAATGCAACTGTTTCGGGATATGATTAGATTGACCGGGTCCACCTGTCATCCACTCGGAAGGGATGTTATAAATGCGACTAGTGAGGGTTTCTGAACAGTGCTCCATTCTTTCTCCTCTGCTCTCCTCGTCTCTGCCTAACGCACCCGCTTTCGCCTCCGCAAAGCTCTTCTTCGCACACCTCGTCGGCAGCCATGGTCAAGGAGAAGACGGCGGTGCTGGAGCGCGCAAAGAAGGCGTCGGCGGCGGAGAAGGCGTCGGCGGCGGAGAAGGCGAAGGGGAGATCCACCAGCCGCAGCGGGTCTTCATCAAGATCCCGCCTGCCGAAGGGCTGGGTCCAGGGAGATTGGATCCAGTCGACCATCAGGGAGAAGGATCTCCTCGACATGGCCGACGACGGGCTGATCCCCAATGGCGTCGCAAGACTTCCAGGAAAAGAGTGGCAACCCCAGCCGGAAGAGGGTGAGTGTGTGCTCCTGGCCACTCATGTCGATCGAGGATTTTCTCTGCCACCGAGTGTTTTCTTTCGTGGTTTTTTGAACTTCTTTGGAGCCCAACTCCACCACTTTACTCCGAACTCCATCGCGTATCTTGCTGCGTTTGTATCCATGTGCGAGAGCTTCCTAGGCTGTCGACCGCACTGGGGCTTGTTCAAGCACATCTTCACGTGTCGTTCTCAGACCGTGAAGAAGGCGAGTCCAGGTGATGAGAAAACCCAAGTTGTCCAAATGTGCGGGGGCCTGGGAATTCATGTGAGGAACAAGAGTACTTTCCCAGCTATGTCGTTTCCTGAGTTGGTCAGGGGCTGGCAGTCGACCTGGTTCTACTGCCAGAATGAGCCGACGCCGGGGCAGTCGAGTGGACTCCCTCCATTCACCATGAGCCGAGTGAACAAGCCCTCCTCTCTGAAGGTGGTTCCAGAGGAGAGAGCCGATGTGAAGATGTTGATGGATCGAGTGGTGCAGTTGGTTCGGGACGGCGTGACTGGCATGGACCTTCTGGCGGTTTTCCTTCGACGGCGTATCCAGCCTCTTCAGTTCCGGAGCCATTGCATGTGGTTGTACTGCGGAACTGAAGACGAGACTCGAGTCCACCCGGAAGCAGTCGACGACGCCACGGTGGAAAGATGGATGGCTGCGGTCACTGGGAACAAGGATAATCCCCGTGGATCCAGGAGGATTCCTCCACTCGACCATCACAGCGTTCCAGATAAGGTATATTTGCTCTGCCTTCCATTGTATATTTGTCGAATTTGTTTCTGTATGTTCTGCAACTTGGTCGATTGATCTCTGTCTTGACGTCTTCCAGGCCCTTACCGAGCTGTATTCGATGCCCAATGGAGCTCAGGCTCCGACTGAGGAGGGAGAAGCCAGCGGGGGCGAGAGCCAGGATGAGTGGGATTCAGACGCTGCCGAAGATGACGACGATGATGACGACGATGATGAGGACAAAGAAGAGGAGGAGGAGGAGGTTGCACCACCGCGCTCGGAAAGGCGGTCGAAACTTGTCCATGACCCCGCGAATGAACGCGGTAAGGGGGTTGCGACTGCCCCGCAGTCGACCAAACGCCCTCGGACCGCTTCTCTGGTGCTGAGTGAAAAGGCGCCGAAGCAGTCGAAGGTGGCTCCGTCGAAACCCACCAAGCTCCTGCCGAAGATGAAGGTGTCCATCCCCACCATATCCGGGTAAACATGTTACTTGAGTCTCCTTGTTTTGTACAAGCTTTATCTCTGGTTGACACTTGAGTTAGTCGACTGATTCTTTGGAACTTCAGTGCTGCAACTTCTGAGACCTCAGGCAAGGCTGACGACCATGAGATGGAGGACGCAGCAACCTCAAATCCTGGTACTATACTCTCAATTCCGTCTTTAGTCGACTGATTCGTGATCTCTGATTCTGATTCTATTCTGCAGCTCCATCCAATGTTGTTATCGCTCTTCCTGATGATGATGATGATGAGGATGAAGAACCGCTGAGGCATAGGAGGAGCAGGAAGGCGTCAACTGGTAAGGCAACCCAGGATGCGACGGCGCCCGAGACTGTGGTCACAGAGGGGGAGAACCCCACTTGACACACCGTGTCTTTCGCGGTGCCGTTGACGAGTGCTCATCCCACTTCGTCGAGTGCTGCACAACCTTCGCTCTTCACAACACATCACGTCCCAAAGGACCAAGCCAGCGCTGCTAAGGAAGCGATACGCCAGGCGGGGATCATGATGGAGCAGGTGAAGATCATCCGGGATGCAAGCCAAGCAGCTTATGACGCTAGCTCCGCCCTTCAAAGCAATGTTCAGGTCAGTCGACCACCGCCTGTTCTGTTAGGATATGCTATCAAAACTTTTTCTTTCTGAAATCCATAGCAATCACCCAGTGGGTGTGTCGATAAAAAACTCCGTGTTAGCGGGGGCACGCTGAGTGCACCTGCTGGGTGTAGTCCCCAAGGCTAAGGTCGACTGCTGGCAGTCGGCCTTAGGCTTTATAAGTAAAGGCTTTTCGTCATTCGACTGGATCGAATGGATTTCTGAAACCGGTGGGGGCAGCAATCACCCAGTGGGTGTGTCGATAAAAAACTCTGTGTTAGCGGGGGCACGCTGAGTGCACCCGCTGGGTGTAGTCCCCAAGGCTAAGGTCGACTGCTGGCAGTCGGCCTTAGGCTTTATAAGTAAAGGCTTTTCGTCATTCGACTGGATCGAATGGATTTCTTAAACCGATGGGGGCACGCTGAGTGCACCCACTGGGTGTAGTCCCCGAGACTGTGGTCGATTGCTTGTAGTCGACTACAGTCTGAAGAGCACGTCTTTTTTTTGGGGGGGGGGGTCGACTGGTCGACTCTGTCTTGAACAGAATTAGTGGGGGCACGCTGAGTGCACCCACTGGGTGTAGTCCCCGAGACTACGGTCGAATGCTTGCATTTGACTGTAGTCTTAGAAACGTATGATTTTTCCCTATCCACTCGGAAGTGAATCACCTTTGATATTTTGTCGATTGGTTCTTCGTAGAAATCCTGTGACCTTGCGGCTCGCTATACGGAACTGGAGCAGAAGCGCATTCAGCTCGAGCTGGATCTGAAGCTAGTGCAGGAGAATCTGACGAAGGCGAAGGAGGAGACCAAAGGTATGTTCGGTGAGACCTCGACGACTCCTTTTTCCTTCCATTTGTTTCAAAATCTGACTTTGCTGTAACTTGCAGGCAAGGTGAAGGAGGCCCAGAAGAAGAAGGACCTTGAGCTAGCTGAGAAGACCAAGCTTGCTGACAAGAAGTTAGCTTCAGTCACCAAGCTTGAACAGGAAAATACCAATCTGAAAGCTGCTCTGGCGATTGCCACCAAGGATGTCGACCGACTGAAAATTGACAAGACTACCTTGACCGAGAAGATCAACCAGTTGACTGGGAAGAAGAATGACCTGGAAGGCTTCCTGGGTGGTCTTGCCAAGAAATTGTTCCTTATGCTCGAAGGTAATCTTTTACACTCGACCAACATTTTCAACTGTGATGCTTCCATTCGACCACTGTCTTGACTCGGCGTTTTGTCGTTGCAGAATTCTGTCGAAACTTTGAAGAAGAGACTAGCCAGTTGGAGCCGAACCTTGACCCTATCAATTCTCCGGTGAATGATGAAGTTGCCATGAATGTCTTCCGACTAGAGTCCCGCGTTGCAGCTGTCGTGGACTATCTTGCAAGGCTGAAGGCCGCCACTTCTCGCATCGACTCGATGCTTTGGCCCAGGGCGACACTTCAGAATGACCTCGAGTCGTTGATGGCTCGACTAAACGCGGTCCCCGACCATGTGCAAGAGTGGAAGAAGTCCTCGGCTCGGTGTGGCGCAGATGTTGCCCTGTGTCTGGCCCGAGTCCACTGCAAGGACGCGCGAGAAGAGAAGCTGGCGGCTCTCCGAGTGGCCAACACCAAGAAACACGACTTCAGGTCCTTCATGGAAACTTTCATCGCTGCTGCTACTCGGATCGCAGACGGGATCGACCTCGATGTGTTCGTTGCTCCTTCCAGCCCTCCACAGGAGGGGTAAAAAAATTTCTTTAAGCCCGACACTTGAAATTTGCCTCGGTATGCCGAGTGGAATTGTAACCGATAAACCTTAACAGGCTTAGTGCCTGAGCACTCTCGGTTCCTTTAGGTATCGACCTAAACTTGGATTTGATGTTTGTATATGATTGCTCTTGGCTCGAATTGTCCTTTGCAGGTTCACAGCAAGATGCCCACTGCAGTCGACTTATTCCTTAGGCGAGCACTGGGCTGCAGCTAAGCCCCCGAGTGAGAGGTTTGCTCTTCACTCGGTAGGATTTCTTATACCTTAGGCGAGCACTGGGCTGCAGCTAAGCCCCCGAGTGAGAGGTTTGCTCTTCACTCGGTAGGATTTTTTTTATAACTTAGGCGAGCGCTGGGCTGCAGCTAAGCCCCCGAGTGAGAGGTTTGCTCTTCACTCGGTAGGATTTTTTATAACTTAGGCGAGCGCTGGGCTGCAGCCAAGCCCCCGAGTGAGAGGTTTGCTCTTCACTCGGTAGGATTTCTTATACCTTAGGCGAGCACTGGGCTGCAGCTAAGCCCCCGAGTGAGAGGTTTGCTCTTCACTCGGTAGGATTTTTTATAACTTAGGCGAGCGCTGGGCTGCAGCTAAGCCCCCGAGTGAGAGGTTTGCTCTTCACTCGGTAGGATTTTTCACGTTGTATTTGTGGCGAAGCTCAGAGGAGAGGGGCGCAGTCGAACTGCACCTCTTCCTCCTCGCGAGCACACATTATACTTATGGCGAAGCTTAGAGGAGAGGGTCGCAGTCGACCTGCACCTCGTCCTCCTTGCGAGCGTACGTTATACTTAGGCGAGTACTTGGACTGCAGCTAAGCCTCCGAGTGGAAGTCTGGCTTACCACTCGGTAGGATTTTTTATAACTTAGGCGAGTACTTGGACTGCAGCTAAGCCTCCGAGTGGAAGTCTGGCTTACCACTCGGTACGATTTTTTATAACTCAGGCGAGTACTTGGACTGCAGCTAAGCCCCCAAGTGGAAGTCTGGCTTACCACTCGGTAGGATTTTTATAACTTAGGCGAGCACTGGGCTGCAGCTAAGCCCCCGAGTGAAAGTATGGCTTACCACTCGGTAGGATTTTTATAACTTAGGCGAGCACTGGGCTGCAGCTAAGCCCCCGAGTGGAAGTCTGGCTTACCACTCGGTAGGATTTTTATAACTTAGGCGAAACGGATTCGCGGCTAAGCCTCCGAGTGGAAGTCTGGCTTACCACTCGATAGGATTTTTATAACTTAGGCGAAACGGATTCGCGGCTAAGCCTCTGAGTGGAAGTCTGGCTTACCACTCGGTAGGATTTGTACAAACTTAGGCGAAACGGATTCGCGACTAAGCCACCCATTGGGGGAAAATTTTACTGGACAAAAATAAAAAGTGACAAAAATTATGAAGGAACCATGGCACTATTATTTCTAAATCCATGAACTACAGAAGTATTTTATTACAACTCATCCGAGTGAAAAACTTTAAGTGTAAAACGGGCGGAGCAGATCCGCATTCCAAGCTCGGGGCTCTTCGATATTGTGTTCGACGTTGTAAAGACGGTATGCCCCATTGTGGAGAACCTTGGTGACGATGAAGGGTCCTTCCCAAGAAGGAGCGAGCTTGTGTGGTTTCTGCTGATCCACTCGGAGCACTAGATCTCCTTCCTGGAAGGCTCGACTTCTCACATTTCTGGCGTAAAAGCGACGCAAGTCTTGTTGGTAGATGGTCGATCGGATCAGAGCCATCTCTCTTTCTTCCTCTAGAAGGTCGACTGCGTCCTGACGCGCTTGCTCAGCTTCTGCTTCGTTGTAGAGTTCAACTCGAGGAGCATTGTGAAGAAGATCGCTCGGCAAGACTGCTTCAGCTCCATAGACCAAAAAGAATGGAGTTCTTCCGGTCGACCGATTGGGTGTGGTCCGCAAACCCCAAAGCACCGAAGGGAGTTCGTCGACCCATGCTCCAGCCGCGTGCTTGAGATCACGCATCAGTCGGGGTTTTAAACCCTTGAGGATTAAGCCATTGGCTCGCTCTGCTTGTCCATTCGACTGTGGATGAGCGACCGAAGCGTAGTCGACTCGTGTGCCTTGAGCGTTGCAGAAATCCTTGAATTCTTCCGAGTCAAAGTTCGACCCATTATCCGTAATGATGCTGTGCGGGACTCCATATCTGAACGTCAGCTCCCTGATGAAGGTAACCGCAGTACCGGCGTCAAGATTCTTGATTGGTTTAGCCTCAATCCACTTCGTGAACTTGTCGACTGCGACCAGTATGTGCGTGAAACCACTTCGACCTGTTCTCAAGGGACCGACCATGTCCAACCCCCATACTACGAACGGCCAGACGAGTGGAATGGTCTTCAGAGCTGACGCGGGCTTGTGTGACATATTGGAGTAGAACTGACATCCTTCGCACTTGTCCACTATTTCCTTTGCCATCTCATTCGCCCTTGGCCAGTAAAATCCAGCTCGGTATGCTTTGGCTACAATGGTCCGAGAGGATGCATGGTGATCATAGGTCCCCGAGTGGATATCATTGAGAATGATTCGACCTTCTTCTGGCGTTATGCATTTTTGACCAACCCCAGTCGGGCTTTCTTTATACAACTATCCTTTGATAACGGTAAAGGCTTTGGATCGACGGACGATCTGCCGAGCCTCTTCCTCATCCTCTGGGAGCTCTTTTCTCAGGATATACGTGATATAGGGAATTGTCCAGTCGGGAGTGACCACTAAAACCTCCATGACCAAGTCGACCACTGCTGGGACCTCAACCTCAGTCGGATCTGTGGCACTCTTGGGCTGTGGAGCTTCCTCTGTGAAGGGATCCTCTTTAACTGACGGAGTGTGTATATGCTCCAAAAACACACCACTCGGAATGGCTTCTCTTTTGGAACCTATCTTTGCCAGATCATCTGCTGCTTGATTTTTCAGTCGGGGGATGTGATGGAGCTCCAACCCCTCGAACTTCTTTTCCAGCTTCCTCACTGCATTGCAGTATCCAGTCATGGCTGGGCTTCTCACGTCCCACTCCTTCATCACCTGGTTGACCACTAAATCTGAATCGCCATAAACCATCAGGCGACGGACGCCGAGTGAGATGGCCATGCGCAATCCATATAAAAGGGCCTCATACTCTGCCTCATTGTTGGAGGAATCAAAGTGAATCTAGAGCACATACCTAAGCTTATCTCCTCTGGGGGAAACCAGAACAACCCCAGCACTAGAACCATTCGGCATCTTAGAGCCATCGAAGAACATGGTCCAATGCTCCGAGTGAACTTCAGTCGGCTGCTGCTGTTCAATCCACTCGGCGAGGAAATCTACTATTGCCTGGGACTTAATGGCTTTCTTTGCCTCAAACTTGATATCAAGGGGAAGAAGTTCAATCGCCCATTTCGCCACTCGACCAGTTGCATCTCTGTTGTGCAGAATCTCTGATAGTGGGGCGTCGCTGACGACTGTGATAGAATGATCAGAGAAATAATGAGCAACCTTCTTCGTGGTCGTGTATATTCCATACACAAGCTTCTGATAATGAGGATATCTCTGCTTGGATGGAGTCAAGACTTCAGACAAATAATACACCGGGCGCTGAACTTTGAAGGCTTTTCCTTCTTCTTCCCACTCGACCGTAAGTAATGTACTGACGACTTGTCCTGTGGCTGCAATATAAAGCAACAGAGGCTCTTTGCTGATTGGAGCCGCAAGCACCGGCTGGGTGGAGAGCAGAGCTTTTAGCTCGGCAAACGCTGCATCAGCTTCTGGAGTCCACTCGAACTTGTCTGCCTTCTTCATCAGTCGGTAAAGAGGCAATGCCTTTTCACCGAGTCGTGAGATGAATCGACTTAATGCGGCCAAGCATCCAGTAAGCTTCTGGACATCGTGCACTCGCACAGGGCGTTTCATTCGGAGAATAGTGCCGATCTTCTCTGGATTAGCGTCGATCCCTCGCTCGGAAACGAGAAAACCGAGTAGCTTTCCACCAGGAACTCCGAATGTGCACTTCGATGGATTGAGCTTGATATCATACCTTCTGAGGTTGGCAAATGTTTCGGCGAGGTCAGCAAGCAGGTCGGAACCTTTTCGCGACTTAACGACGATATCATCCATATACACTTCCACATTCCGACTGATTTGAGTGAGAAGACACTTCTGAATCATTCGCATAAATGTGGCTCCGGCATTCTTGAGGCCGAATGGCATGGTGATATAGCAGAAGCACCCGAATGGAGTGATGAAAGCTGTTTTTATTTCGTCGGGTCCATACAGACGGATCTGATGATACCCGGAATATGCGTCTAGAAAAGACAATCTCTCACATCCCGCGGTCTAGTCAACAATTTGATCTATGCGAGGGAGAGGAAAATGATCTTTCGGGCAGGCCCGATTGATGTGCTTGAAGTCAATGCACATGCGGAGTGAGTTGTCCTTCTTGGGAACCATGACGACATTAGCGAGCCACTCGGAGTGGTATATCTCTCGGATAAATCCTGCCGCCAATAGTCGAGCCACTTCCTCACCAATAGCTTTTCTCTTCTGGACGGCGGACCGCCGAAGATGCTCTTTGACTGGTTTTGCTGATTTGTCGACTCTGAGGCGATGCTCAGCCAGTCCCCTGGGAACACCTGGCATGTCAGCTGGCTTCCATGCAAAAATGTCCCAGTTCTCACGGAGGAACTGGATGAGCGCTTCTTCCTATTTCGGGTCGAGTGTCGTGGAGATGTGGGTCGGGGCTGCATTGGGGTCGGTCGGGTGAATGAGAATAGGCTTCGTCTCACCAGACGACTGAAATGCAGATTCTGTGGCTGGTTTCTTGGATCGCAACAAATCACTCGGATCTGCGTTTTGCTTGTATTCTTCGAACTCGACCGCTGTCACCTGGGAATCGGCAATCTTCGAGCCCTTCTGAAGGCACTCTTCTGCCTTTTTCCGATCGCCAGTGACAGTGATCACTCCTTTGGGACCTGGCATTTTCAGTTTGAGGTACACGTAACATGGTCGAGCCATGAACCGTGCATAGGCGGGCCTCCCCAAAATGGCGTGGTATGCGCTCTGAAAATCCACAACCTCAAAGGTCAACTTTTCCTTGAGAAAATGCTTCGAGTCGCCAAAAACCACGTCCAGAGCTATTTGGCCGAGTGAGTCAGCTTTCTTCCCTGGTACGACTCCGTGGAAACTCATGTTGCTGGTGCTCAGTCGGGACATCGGGATGCCCATTCCTTTCAGTGTGTCTGCATACAACAAGTTCAGCCCACTACCACCGTCCATCAGCACTTTCGTCAGTCGAGTGCCTTCGACAACTGGATCGACCACCAAAGCTTGCCTCCCAGGGGTGGCAATATGAGTCGGGTGATCAGATTGGTCGAATGTGATGGGTGTTTGGGACCATCTCAGATAACTTGGTTTTGCTGGGGCAACCATATTCACCTCACGGTTAATGACTTTCAGTCGACTCTTGCTTTCCACATCCGCGAAGATCATCAGAGTGGAGTTGACATGCGGATATTCTTCCTCACTGTCCTCTTTGTCTCCGGCCTTGTCTGACTCCTTCTCCTTGTCCTTAGACTGTTTTCCCTGAAACTGCTGGATCAGGAGTCGACACTGGCGAGTGGTGTGCTTTGGGTAAATGATGTTGCCCTCTTCATCTTTCTTCGTGTGGATGTGGCATGGCATATCCATCACGTCGTTTCCTTCTTTATCCTTTACTTTCTTAGGATTCCTGGATCCTTTTGGCTTCCCTTTGAACTTTCCCTGAGTCACGGCCAGGGCCTCTCCAGGAGCTGCTGGCTCGGCTTTCCGCTTCTGTTTCCGACTGTAATTTCCCTTCTCCGACTGACTTGGCTTATACTTGCCGCTTCGGAGTCGGTCCTCTTCATCGCCGTTGGCGTACTTGGTAGCAATCTCCATCATTCGACTCAGGGTCATGTCCCCGGTTCGACCAAACTTCAGACTCGATTCCCTGTTCTTGACGCCATCTTTGAAGGCGCAAACTGCTTGATGATCAGACACATTTTCCACAGTATGGTGCAGAGTGATCCACCTCTGAATGTACTCTCTGAGAGTCTCATTGGTCTTCTGCACACAAACTTGCAGCTCTGTCAAACCAGCTGGTCGCTTGCAAGTTCCTTCAAAAGTTCTGACGAACACTCGGGACAAATCTTCCCAAGTGTAAATACTGCTAGGAGGTAACTGATTCAACCACGCTCTGGCTGAACCTTCCAGCATGAGGGGCAAATGCTTCATGGCCACCTCGTCATTCCCACCACCAATCTGAACAGCCACTCGGTAGTCCTCAAGCCAAGTTTCAGGCTTGGACTCCCCAGTGAATTTGCTAACTCCTGTCGCCAACCTGAAATTGGGGGGAATCACTGCGGCTCTGATAGCCCTGCTAAAACACTCTGGACCAGAAACATGCACTCGACTGCTCGTGGGTGCATCTCTCTCGGGTCCACCTCGATGGGCTCTGTTCCGGTCGACCAAGCCTTGCACGATAATGGATCGCGCGTCGAAGCCTAGTTCCCTGGGGTCGACTGGAACTCTTCGCCCCGCACTGAACTGACGCCTGTCATCCTGTCACCGAGGAGCGTAAGACCCTCCCCTCGGAGGGGAAACGGGCACTCGACGCCTGTCATCTCGGTCGTGTCGGTCTCCATACTGATCTCGCCGGTTGTCGCGCCCTTCCCGCCACGGAGGCGATCTAGGACTGTGAGCCGACTGAATCGTATTCGCAGCGACGGATCGACTGTGAATTCTGTTGCGCGACTGCGACACGGCTGAGTTCTGGTCCCCTGCTGCTCGGAGCAAATCTCTGATCTGCATCAAGCCTCTCCCAGCTTCCGACTGTGAAGGCTGGATGGACTCTGCTATACGGGTTGCAGCTGCTAAATTCTGAATTGGCGTGCGGTATACCTGAGTCGGCGGGAAGAGTCGACGTCGACTGGCTTCGGGAACTCGTCGCCGCGCGCGCTCGTCGAGTGCTCGCTGAAGGTTCTCCAGACGAGCGCGTTCAGCCACATTGGCCAAACGTGCCTCCTCCAAGGCGCGAGCCTCGGGGGTTTCTCCCGCAATGGGAGTATGCAGGGCATCCATGTTCCTGCGGCGAAGCTCTTCTCTCTGCAGAGAGTCGAGTGTCTCGGGCTGGTACTCTTCGTGGTCTTGTGCGGGGTCACCTCCACCGCCCGCTCCGCCACCATGGGCGAAGCCGGGAGGACTGTGGGGCCCGTCGACCATGAGAATTTCCGCCGCTGGATCACTGATATCGCATTCGGATGCAGTCTCTACGGAGCCAGTCGACAGATCGAACAGGCCGTAGAGAGATTCGTCGGGCTCGATTGCCGCAACTTGTGCGATGGCCGTCTGGCGAGCCACCGCGTGCTTCACCCACCGCTGAAGCCTCGACCGACCAGAGCGCTTGCGCTGGTTGGAGACCGGACGGGTGACCGATAAAGGAGTCGACCGATAGGGGGCCGACGGTTGTCGCAGCAGAACACCGCGGACACATGCGCGAAAATGCGTCGCACCACGGACGGGGAGCGCATCAACGTCGAGTGGAGCCTCCTGGAGCCACGCGGAGTCGTCGGCAACAAAGGTGAGAGCGCCAAGACGGATCTCGCGCCCTTCGATCAAAACTCCAGCAGTCATCATGATGAAAGTACTCGGAAATACCGCAACTTCTCCACAAAATCGCTAAAACACCGGCCCCACGGTGGGCGCCAACTGTCGTGGTTCTAAGTCTGACAGTAGAGTGGGGGGTAGGTATGGAGAGGCAAGGTCCTAGCTATGGAGAGGTTGTAAACACAAGCGATGTACGAGTTCAGGCCCTTCTCGGAGGAAGTAAAAGCCCTACGTCTCGGAGCCCTGAGGCGGTCGAGTGGTTTATGTGTATAGGTGTTACAAGAGTGCGAACCCCTTTGCCTGTGGAGGGGGGTGGCTTATATAGAGTGCGCCAGGACCCCTGCCAGCCCACATAATGAAGGGGTTTAAGTACATTAAGTCTGGGACGTTACTGGTAACGCCCCACATAAAGTGCCTTAACTATCATTAAGTCTATTCAATTACAGGCCGTTGCAGTGCAGAGTGCCTTCTGACCTTCTGGTGGTTGAGTGTATCTTCATGGTCGAGTGAGTCTCCATGGTCGAGTCCTTCTAGTCAGTAGAGTGTGTTCTTCGTTGGTCGACTGGAAGGTGATCTCTTCTAAGGGTGTCCTTGGGTAGGACATCTAGGTCAGGCCTATGACCCTACCCTAGGTACATGAATCCATCAGCCAGTGCCGAGCTGGCCCTTTGAGCTTGAGGGGTAGGTATTTTATGGCATGGAGATCGTCTCCTCTAGCCATATGTATATGTAGGATGTAATCCTCGATCCAGACTCCGGGGTCTGTTGTTCCGTCGTATGCCTCTATGTTTACGGGCTTAAAACCCACTGGAAATTCATGATCCAGTACCTCATCGGTGAAACATAGTGGGTGTGCGGCGCCCCTGTATTTAGGTGTGCCGTTATCTTCAAACACTCGGCGTGTTGTGTTGCTTCCTGGAGCCCTCTTTTTTGGCCCATAAATGGACCTGACCGGGCCATCCTTTTTGCGAGGATCTTTATGTGTATCATGTGCCGGTTTGTGTGCGGCGTTGCTTGCCGCTCTTAGCCTGTCATCTGGTCGTCTATCCGGCCAGGCGGCCTCTTTGCTTTTTGATTGTGGTGGCTCTACGGCCTCCTCATCGAATTCGGGCAACATCTTGCGCTTCGGGTAGCTCTTTGCTTGGTGACTATCGCCGTATTTATCTGCGGTCTTGAGTACTTTGTTCCATCTCATTCTGAGTACGTCTTCCGCTGTTTTGAGCTTCCGGTTCTGCTTCTTCAAACTTTTTGCAGTGGCGACAAGCCTTTTGTGAAGGTTCTTATGCTCCGGTGATGTGTCCAGCGTGAGATCGTCTGGACTGTTGTTTTCGCCGGGGATGGGTTGCTTGTCCAATTCATCCTGTTCAGATGGTTGCTTGGTTGTATGTTCGTCATCCACTGGTTCGCCCTGCTCTACGGCTGGGTCATTATGGGTGCTGTTGTTATCGAGGCGGGACTTCGGGCGGTGCTTGCGTCGCTGTTTTGGTTGTTTTTCGGGGGAATTATCATTCGCTGCGTCCCGTTGTTCCTCGTTATCGCTTCCTTTTGGTGTATCCACCATGTATATGTCATGAGTTGAGGTGGCTTTCCAGTGCCCAGTAGGCGCTGGTTCTTGGTCGTCTCCGGCATCGTCGTCCATACCGTCGATGTCTTCGGAGTCGATGTCTAGCATGTCGGTTAAATCGTCGACAGTGGCTATAAAGTGGGTGGTGGGTGGGCTTTGAATTTCTTCGCCGTCCGCATCCCAACCGTCATGACCGCAGTTCGGCCAGGGCTCTCCTGATAACGAAAGATACTTTAGCAAATTCAGGACGTCGCCAAAAGGTGAGTGTTGAAAGATGTCCGTGGCGGTGAACTCCATGATCGGCGCCCGATCGGATTCGATTGGAGGGGCGCGGGAGGTTCGGAGTCCGGCGAGGAGTCCAGCACCTCGGAGTCGCGAGCTTCACAAGGGACAAGGTCAGTATTCGGCTCCATCGCCGTAGAGGTTCCAGCCCCCGAGGCGGTGTCTAGCCACCCGTCCTCGATCTGCGCAACCGGCTCCGAATTGAGGATCGGAGCGGACTCGTGTGCGGCCTCCAGGGCACTGTTTGGCAGCAGAGCTAAATCATGCCCATCGTGACAGTGCGGCGCGCTCGGCTGTGGCTCGAATCCGTCGAAGATCAAGTCTCCACGGATGTCGGCCGTGAAGTTCAGGCTTCCAAAACTGACCTGATGGCCAGGGGCGTAGCTTTCAATCTACTCCAGATGGCCAAGCGAATTGGCCCGCAGTGCAAAGCCGCCGAATACGAAGATCTGTACGGGGAGAAAAGTCTCACCCTGGACCGCGTCGTTGTTGGTGATCGAAGGAGCCATCAAGCCTATCGGTGACGACACAGAGGAGCTCTCAATGAAAGCACCAATGTCAGTGTCAAAACCGGCGGATCTCGGGTAGGGGGTCCCGAACTGTGCGTCTAGGCGGATGGTAATAGGAGACAAGGGACACGATGTTTTTACCCAGGTTCGGGCCCTCTCGATGGAGGTAAAACCCTACTCCTGCTTGATTGATATTGATGATATGGGTAGTACAAGAGTGGATCTACCACGAGATCAAGGAGGCTAAACCCTAGAAGCTAGCCTATGGTATGATTGTTGTTGTGATTGTTGTCCTACGGACTAAAACCCTCCGGTTTATATAGACACCGGAGAGGGCTAGGGTTACACAGAGTCGGTTACAATGGTAGGAGATCTACATATCCGTATTGCCAAGCTTGCCTTCCACGCCAAGGAAAGTCCCATCCGGACACGGGACAAAGTCTTCAATCTTGTATCTTCATAGTCTTGGAGTCCGGCCGATGATGATAGTTCGGCTATCCGGACACCCCCTAGTCCAGGACTCCCTCAATGGGCTTCCTCAAATGCCCTAGGTCTTCGTGAGCAAACAAGTTGGATGCACACCCACTTAGTTTCTTTTTGAGCTTTCATACACTTATAGCTCTAGCGCATCCGTTGCATAGCAATCCCTACTCGCTCACATTGATATCTATTGATGGGCATCTCCATAGCCCGTTGGTACGCCTAGTTGATGTGAGACTATCTTCCTCCTTTTTGTCTTCTCCACAACCACCATTCTATTCCACCTATACTGCTATGTCCATGGCTCATGCTCATGTATTGTGTGAAAGTTGAAAAAAATTGAGAATACTAAAGTATGAAACAATTGCTTGGATGAAACCGGGGTTGTGCATGATTTAAATATTTTATGTGATGAAGATATAACATAGCTAGACTATATTATTTTGTAGGGATAACTTTCTTTGGCCATGTTATTTTGAGAAGACATGATTGCTTTGTTCGTATGCTTGAAGTATTACTGTTTTTATGTCAATATTAAACTTTTGTTTTGAATCTTTCAGATCTGAACATTCATGCCACAATAAATAAAATTACATGGATAAATATGTTAGGTAGCATTCCACATCAAAAAATTTGTTTTTATCATTTACCTACTCAAGGACGAGCAGGAATTAAGCTTGGGGATGCTTGATACGTCTCCAGCGTATCTATAATTTTTTATTGTTGCATGCTATTATATTATCTGTTTTGGATGTTTAATAGACATTTGTATGCTATTTTGTATTATTTTTGGGACTAACCTATTAACCGAGAGCCCAGTGCCAGTTTCTGTTCTTTTGCCTATTTTAGAGTTTCGCAGAAAAGGAATACCAAACGAAGTCCAAACAGAATGAAACTTCCGCGATGATCTTTCTTGGACCAAAAGGAAATCAGAAGAATTGGAGATGAAGTCGGAGATGCAACAACGTGTCCACGAGGAAGGAGGGCTCGCACAGGGGGTAGGGCGCGCCTCCCTACCTCGTGGGCCCCTCGTGGCTCCCCTGACCTAGCTCCTTCGCCTATATATACTCTTATACCCTAAAAACATCCAAGAGAGCCACGAAACCACTTTTCCACTGACGCAACCTTCTGTACCCATGAGATCCCATCTAGGGGCCTTTTCCGGCGTCCTGTCGAAGGGGGATTCGATCGTGGAGGGCTTCTTAGTCAACACCATTGCCTCTCCAATGATGTGTGAGGGGAGCCATGAAACCACTTTTCCACCGTCACAACCTTCTATACCCGTGAGATCCCATCTAGGGGCCTTTTCCGTCGTCCTGCCGGAGGAGGATTCGATCACGGAGGGCTTCTTCATCAACACCATTGCCTCTCTGATGATGCATTAGTAGTTTACAACAGACCTTCGGGTCCATAGCTAGTAGCTAGATGGCTTCTTCTCTCTCTTTGATTCTCAATACCATGTTCTCCTCGATGTTTTTGGAGGTCTATTCGATGTAATACTCTTTTGTGGTGTGTTTGCCGAGATCCGATGAATTGTGGATTTATGATCAGATTATCTATGAATATTATTTGGTTCTTCTCTGAATTCTTATATGCATGATTTGATATCTTTGCAAGTCTCTTCAAATTATCGGTTTAGTTTGGCCTACTAGATTGATCTTTCTTGCAATGGGAGAAGTGCTTAGCTTTGGGTTCAATCTTGTGGTGTCCTTTTCCAGTGACAGCAGGGGCAGCAAGGCACGTATTGTATTATTGCCATCGAGGATAAAAAGATGGGGTTTTCATCATATTGCTTGAGTTAATTCCTCTACATCATGTCATCTTACTTAATGCGTTACTCTGTTCTTTATGAACTTAATACTCTAGATGCAGGCAGGAGTCGGTCAAAGTGTGGAGTACTAGTAGTAGATGCAGAATCGTTTCGGTCTACTTGACACGGACATGATGCCTATGTTCATGATCATTGCCTTGGATATCGTCATAACTTTGCACTTTTCTATCAATTGCTCGGCAGTAATTTGTTCACCCACCATAATATTTACTATAGTGAGAGAAGCCACTAGTGAAACCTATGGCCCCCGGGTCTCTTTTCCATTATATTGAATCTATTAGTTTCCCGTCAACTTGCCAATTTTTGTCGCCATTTCTTTAAATTGCAATCTTTACTTTCCAATCTATAAACCAAAAATACCAAAAATATTTACTTTACCGTTTATCTATCTCTATCAGATCTTACTTTTGTAAGTAACCGTGAAGGGATTGACAACCCCTTTATCGCGTTGGGTGCAAGTTGTTGATTGTTTGTGCAGGTATTCGGTGACTTGTGCGTTGTCTCCTACTGGATTGCTACCTTGGTTCTTAAACTGAGGGAAATACTTACGCTACTTTGCTGCATCACCCTTTCCTCTTCAAGGGAAAAACCAACGCAAACTCAAGAGGTAGCATCATCTCCTCCGTGTTCTACGATATCTTCGTGGCACGATCTCTCATCGCCTTTTCTTTCCCCGCTCCAGCTCTCTCTAGCTCCAGGCCTACTCTGATGCTACCTGGGCTAGTGATCCCTCTTATCGACGCTCGCTGTCTGCTTACTGTGTCTTTCTTGGTGGCTCTCTTATTGCCTGGAAGACAAAGAAACAGACTGTAGTTTCTCGCTCGAGTACAGAGGCTGAGTTGCGAGCAATGGCTATGTTGACGGCTGAGGTGATCTGGTTACAGTAGTTACTTGAGGATTTTGGTGTGTCCGCTACTACCCCGACTCCCTTACTGTCAGACAGTACCGGTGCTATCAGTATTGCACATGAGCTGGTGAAGCATGAGCTCACCAAGCACACCGGTGTGGATGCCCATTTTGTGCGTGCCGCTGTGCAAGATCAGACTCTCGCTCTTCACTATGTGCCTTCTGAGTTACAGTTGACGGACTTCTTCACGAAGGCACAGACTCGAGCGCAACAGCCTTTTTTCTCTCCAAACTCAGTGTTGTTGACCCACCATGAGTTTGAGGGGAGGGGGGTGTTATATGTGTATACTCTCCTTTCTATATATCCCCATTGTATAAGGGGTTCTCTGCACTTTACCACACATGTATATGTATTGGCCTTTGGCCCTCAGTGAATACTAGTTGCTCATTATCCAACAGCTTTAAGTCAGGCCAAGGTCTTCGCTAGCGCTTTAGTTTGCGCTAACGGGCACGGTGCAACGAACGAATTCGTTGTATCTGGTCATCCATCCAGCATGAACAAAATATTCGTTGGGATGACTATCAGATCGAACGTCATATCAGTATTCAAGTCCTTTAGAGAAAATGTTACTCCCTCTGTTCCTAAATATAAGTCTTTCTAGACATTTCAATATGAACTATATACAGAGCAAATGAGTGAATCTACACTCTAAATTATGTCTATATACATCCATATGTAATCCATATTGAAATCTCTAGAAATATTTATATTTAGGAACGGAGGGAGTACATATTGTCTTAAAATTTACGGGTTGCAGGCACAACTTCTCTTTATGTGCAATCATTAATTTGAACACAATACCGTGTAAACATTATAGTTTGTGTGACAAGTGCCTAAAAAATTGAGGCTCCTAAGGCTCCTCAATATTTAATCCCCTACTTTTGACAGCAACGGGATAGAACCTGAGGTGATACCATGATAAAAATACGTGACAATACAGGAAGTATACAAGTTTAAACAACAAGATACGACGGCACAGATTTGTCATACGGTAAATGTAAGTCAAAGATCAATCGATGAATGAACTTGTCGCCTTATTGATTTCTTTTCAGTGAAACATCAACCATGAATGTATGCCGATCTCATTCGTTCATGTCAATCGGTCGGGCAAATTGTCAAAACTTCAAGGGTAGCCGTCTTTCATGTCTCGTCTGCCTTGTGTTCTTGCAGTACCATCTGATTAGCACACCTGAAGTGATTCCTTCATATAGTGTTTCTTTGAAAAGATGTTTTCCTTCATGCATGAGCAACCTGAATATACACGCTGAGTGGATAAGCAAATCAAAAAATAACTAGCACTACCAAAAGTAAATCACAACTAGAATATATGTGGCACTACCTAAAAATATCACAACTAGAAAACTAGGTTTCTAATTTCTCCTACGCAGTCATCAGTTAAACATTTGAGCTGAAACCTTACTCTGTAAACTCGGAAATATTACAATGAAAGGAAAGCAAATAGAAAAACGGATGGAATAGACACGTGAACTTGACAAAGCAGTAATAAACCAATATTATATGTGGTTGATCACCATGGAAGTACAAGCAATGCACAGGGGTACCCTCGGCACTATCCAAAGGCCTCACCATGCCGAGAACAAGTGGATTGCAACAATAACACCCGCTTACTCAACAACTATCATTGTGGAGTGTTGATGGCTTTTCTTTATTCGCCGAATGTTATATATACTGCATTAAGAGATTATCACACCCAAGACCCTCACCGGCTAGCTCTGGTTTCGATGCTTGCCACCAACACCATCAAAGGGCATTGCAAACTTGTGCATACAAAAGACATGAACCATTCTAGCATACTAACCTATCATTACCACAAAGACGAGGACCAACCGGGGCTACACCCAGAACACAGAACTCAACCGCGGATTAGCAACCAACATTGTGGAATGAAGTCTAGCATGCACGGCTAATAGGCAACTGAAATCAAGAGGCGGCACCATACGAGAGGCAGATGCCGTCTCTGTGACACTACTAAGATCCCTCCCAACACAGCTCTCAATATGGGCAATGAAGGCCGAGATGATGGAGACCGGGGTTGATTGAGGATGAACTCGGGGAGCACAACCATGCCACATCACGCCGCCCAACCCAAACCCAATGAGAGAAATGGCATCCACGGACGTTGCCAATACGACAACACATTAGCAAACTAGTATAAATCATTGCGACACCGTTGAAATATTTGAATGCCCTCATGACAAGTTGTAACTGTACGTAAGCTGTGACATTTCCAAGTGCAGAACGACATGCAACGTTCTTTTCATAGGCCAGCAACAGCAAACTTCATTATCTGTATTCAGACATACGATCTCACAGCGCTTGTCCGGGCACCATGCACGTTAGTTACCGGCACTACATGATATATTTTCGTAGAGCAAAGCACCAATAGACCTAGCGCTACTCTGCTAGTCTTGTTTCTACCTAATCCATTATCTCGGTTATTCCCGTGGTAAAACATATACTACTCCCTCCGTTTCATAATATAAGAATCATTTTTTATACCACACTAGTATCAATGACGTTTTTATATTATGGGACAAAGCGAGTACTAGTTATGCCCGTAATTTGCGCCTAAGCACCGTGCACTCCGAAGAGCTTAAGCGCCCCGTAGGTGGTGGCCATGGCGAGCCACCCTCCCACGAGCACCCTGGCCCCGGACCGCACCACGCTCGCGCCGCCCAGGTACGCGCCCAGCACGCCGAAGCCGGCAAGCCCGACGCTGCTCGCCGCGCACACGGCCGCCACCCTGCCCGCCCACGCCCGCACGAACCCGCCGCTCAGAAGCGGCAGCGCGGCGCCCGCCGCGAACGCCAGTGCCGACGCGCCCGCCGCCAGCGTTGGGCTCGGCAGGTTACTCCTGTCGCCGCTGCCTCCGTCTCCGTCGCCGCCGTCGCGGCGGGTGCGCTCGATCTGGGCCATCTCGATGTCGTACTGCGCGTACACGGACACGAACTCGCCGATGGCCATGCTGCAGGCGCCGGACACGAGCCCCGCGACGCCCGACACGAGCATCGCGCCCCTGGACTCGTTGACGGCACCGACGCCGATCATGAGGGAGGCCACGGTGACAAGGCCGTCGTTGGCGCCAAGGACGGCCGCGCGGAGCCACTGCGCGCGCGCTACGTAGTTGACGCCGTCGCCGCCCGGGCTGCCGCCACCCGCCTCCACGTCGGCCGCCGCAGGACTGATCTCTTCTTGCTTTGGGTCGGCTGGGGGCTTGGGTGCGGCGTCCGCGGCCGCGTGGACGTGCGAGCTAAGGTCGGCGGGAGCCATGGACGCAGCACACCGCAGGTGCAACGAGTGAGCTCTAGCACTGTTGTGTGCAAATGGGAGCCGGGGCTGGAGCGTGGTAGCCACACTCGCGGCGGCCGGGGTATTTATAGGGAAACCAGCTCATCGTCATGGATTTTTGTTGAAGCACTGTAAAAAAAATGGAATGACGCGTGGCCACACATAGAGATCAACTTTCTGTGAGTCGCGCACGCCTTCGGCGGGTATTATATGGGCACTCCAAAGAGTTTTGATTCGAAACAGCGTTTCCATTCGAAAACACAGCGAGGCGTGTTGTGAGAGTGTCCGCGTCTGTGTTTCAAAACAGCGCGTTTTTTTCTTTTCTTTCCTTTGCTTATTAATTGAGCATTCAGAGTACGTGGTGCGACATCTGGGATGCGCTCGAGAACACTTCGGGCCGGTGGGATTCCATTTCCACGATTTATTTTTTTTGAGAATATTTTTCCACGAGAAGAATAGAGCTACCTCGGGTTGTTTGAGTGCCGCTGCACTGTGTTCGTCCGGCGCGTGCGCGTCCCACAAGTCTTCGACGAATCCACAAAACTGGGAAAGAAGGGCGTGGTAACCGTCGTCCTGATGCATCACAGCATCTGTCACTTTTTCGGCTCGGTGTCATTTGCTTGTTTTGTTCCAGCCTCTCCACTCCTCTGATAGACAAATGCGAACAGAAGCATCAGCACAACCGGCCAGATGAAACTTGTGAACAGATGTGCTCATGTTACCCGCCTAAAACTGAACGGGTTCAGAAGCTTGCTTGCGACGGCTCACAGCACAACATTTTCAGGAAACATTTGCGTTATCCTCTAAGGCTGGTCATAGTGGGGAGTAACTTAGACTAGTGTCATATGACACTAGTCTAAGTTACTACCTCCATAGTGCAATGTTACAGTGACATAGTAGTAGTATCATAGATGGCTTCATTTATTATCTCATAAACTCATTTTGCCTCGGAAAGCGCTATGTTACAGTAACATATTATGTTACCACAAGCACCTCTTTCCTCATTAAATACTTGCCACATAAGCAAAATTATTTTGAGATGTGTTAAGTTACTACCTAAGTTACTCCCACTATGGCTAGCCTAAGTTTTTCGTTGGAGCGGATGGAGCGCGTTCTCACTCAAAACAAGAAAAAGGGATGAAGAAGATTATTCCTGCAGTTACTTTACTCATTTACAGAGACGCGTTTGCTCTCAAGAAAAAGGCAGATGCCACAAGAAAGGGGGATAGGATACACATAGGCCAGGCTGAAAGCAGAAACTCCAACGTTGCAAGCAAGCTCGAAGCTGCCATTTTCGATTCTAGGAGTGCGCTTTACAGATAACCAGGTAGTAGTACAGAAGCATCAGTCGCAAAGCAGGTAAGGATGCATCGGCCGCATAATTCATGGTTTCATACCGCCCCTTGCGCAGAAATTTCATCTCAGGACATAAAGGATGCAGCGCACCAAGAGCACTAGTACAAAGAGCTGACATGGAACAAATAAATAGTAGCTCAGTATGATGATGATTATATATATAATTCCAAGCACACACCAGTGGTTTTCCAGCAACACGAATCCGGTCGGTTTTGCTTTTATGCAAAACACTATCAACAGAGGCGGATCATGAGACTGCTTGAGTTTGAGAACGAGATGGTGTAACAAGTGCAGTTGATGGTTATATACATAGCTCATGGAGATATCCTCACTCATCAATACAGACTACCGATCTTACCATGTAGTATCCTGTGTGATTGGCTGATTGGGAGCCTTCGTCCGTTAAGTTAGGATCTATCGAATGAATCTTGCATTCTAGATCTACTACGGGAGAGCAGGTTCTCCTTTATATCTTTGAAAGATTCAAGCTCCTCAAATGCATCAGACGTTCTACGGGACATGAACGAGCTGGTGTTGCCTGCTTCGGTAGATTCGGCCCTTGATGTAACGGATGAATTGCTAGGATCTCGCAACGGACGTGCAGACCTCAGAAGATGGACAAGATAGCCAACAGCAGCATCTTGTGATTTATGGGAGGACGAACCCGACTGGTCCTCCTTACCACCACTGCTCCTGTAAAGTGCATGTCATGGAAGCACATCAAATTTTGCTAATCAGTAAGACCTCTGTAAACAAATACTCCATGACATGCACTAAATAGAGTATTTGTTTACAGAGGTAGTACTAAATAGGGGTAAGAACAGGGTCTCAAGTACTAAACATCACATAACATATACATGTAGCATATACTGCTTATAATTAACTAACTGAATACCCAGGTCATGAACCACAGGGAAATATGAACTTGAAGGACTCAAACATACCCAGGTCTGGAATCAGGTGCATCGACATCATCCACAGCAAAAGGAAGATATGCATCATCAGTATCATCTTGCGTAGACAGTCTGCTTGAACTTCTTGAAATCCCATGTCGTGGGGAACCACTAGAGGAGAAAACACCTGAGAACCTACCAGATTCCTCCCTGCTGTCCTTAGTCTGCATATAGGCCAAAAGATATAGACTTAGCAGGCATGAAATCTAGTCTATCAACCTTGGTTTATAGAGCACAATGGAAAATGAAGGCCAAGACTCATATGCTGCCCGTCATAGGTGTGAAGAGTGGTGACCCGTTTGCCTGCCACTTCTGGCATAAAACTTTGCCAACATCCAAACATCCCCTCACACTTGCAATACACAGGTTGTGAACCATGCGAAAATGATAAGAAGGAAATCCCCGTAATATATCAGTATTAGGTTTTATAAGTTGTGACCCCCAAATCGTTAGCGAAAACAAACACTTGAAGATTTGTTGAGCATGGAGTGCACACACAAGTTATTTTGGATAAACAAAATAATGTTTTATGAAGAAGACGTACTTAGAAAATTCAAGCAGGTGCACCTACTGGCCTTGTTTGTACAAAAAGGGCTCAGCAGGCACTCCACGGAATACATTCCCCCAGCAGGAGTTGAACTCTGGTACTCCAAACATCATAACTCGGTTAAAGTAGGCGGGTTTATCTCTCATGCGGGCCCACCAACTGAGATGAGCAACACTTTGACCTTAAATGCAAGTGCTCATGGATCTTTATCACAGAAAATTGGCCTAACAAGGCGAATTCTTACTGTTTAATTCAACTCATTGAAAAAAAAAACAAGGACATAAGATTAGAAATAAGATCTTATAAATCCACTGATTTCTGATGTGAACACTATGTTTGTCAGCCATCGGCATAGTGATTTCCAGTATCAAATATGAATATAACAAGTTTCACATCTATCTTGGCAGAGTTATTTCCAATCCCAGATATGAATACTACAACAAAATTAAGATTTTCAAGTTTTGACATATAATGTGAAGCAAAAGATATATATTTATTCCCCCCAAATAATGTATATATTCATACAATAACATTCTCACCAAAAGTTGTCGACCAATATTTCACTATGACCAACTATGTGTAATGCATACACTAATTTATGAATTGCATCAGAGATACAGAGGGGGTCTATTGGAAAAGGGTGAGCTTACGCAAATTTACTCAATAAGGAGTTTTCTTACTTCACAGGGCCTTATAAAACTAGCAGCCAGGATATAAAATGCACCAGAGGTCCTATAAGTATCACACAAGTATGTCAAGTTGGCCCTAAAAGTATCAAAACGCACATTTCAGGAACTTGTCTATTTTTGGGACCCAAATATGCATTTTCATGCTATTAGGACTAACCAACTATGGTTATTTAGTGTGGACAGGTTTGATCTATAAAGAACCAGGAGGTGTATCATTCCAAAATAAGAAATACAAATAAATAAAATAACATGTCAGCCTTCGAGCAATTCTAGAGAATTCTATGCTCCAATTGCGGTGTGTACGTAGTACAGCTTGGCAATACGATAATCATTAGTAATTAGACAAAATTCAGTCAAAAGAAGGTGCAGTATGCTGCAGCACCCTAGGTTATAAGATTATAAAAATCATATCATACCAAGTGCCAGTCTGGAGTGATACAAATTATGCCACTACAACTATCAGGCTATAAATGTTCGAGAAATAATATCAGGCTAAATTAAACAAGTTATGTATCAGTTCTCAAACAAATAGCTGTGCCCTAACAATAAGGCTCTAACAGGGCTCTTTACGCTGAAATCATGCATACTACCTACCGAATTGGTGAAGGGGAGATTTATCAACATAACTTTATGGTTGGGTGCATGTGTTCCTGTGGCCTTTCAACTTTAATGGGACTACTAAAATTACCAAGATTCCACCCTACTTGACACAATATCATATCAACCACCCTTATAAACTCCGTCTAGGCTGCATTTCGGATACCATAACAATCTGTACTGTCCTTGAGTTTTCAGTTATGCACACAAACATCATCAGTTAAGCATATATGCAAACGCGAGGAATCACCTTTGGAGCAGCAGGCAAGTTAGCGTAGAGATCGGCTATCCGGAGCCCCTCTGCCTTCCGGGATGAGCGGCCGCTCTCTGTGAGTGACTCGTGTGACCGTGCCTCCCCTCGCACGCTCTTGGGTGAAGGTGGAGGTAGCATGAACCCCCTGCTGGGATCCGACATGTTCCGATACTGGACAGGGCCCCTCCCTCCGCCCGCTTGCGGTATGCTCATAGGTGCGGTCTCCCCGCTCAGCCGCGACTGCAGGTAGCCGCCACCGAACGTGGGAGGAGAAGGCGTGGGAGACGCATACAGCGTTGGGGGAGGTGAGAACTTGGCGTGCTGCCCGGGCGACTGTGGCCAGTAGGCACCAGCAGGCGACGCCCAGCTGTTGGGGCGCCGTGAGGGCAGCGGCAAGGCCGAGCTGGCAGGCTCTGTGAGCGACAACGGGAAGGAGCGCATAGGCTCCGCTGCCGGGCTCCCGACGTAATCGGTGATGAGCATGGCGGAGGAGAGAGACGTGATCTCGAAGTTGTAGGCGGCGAGGGTGGGGAGGTACTGGACGGACACGACCAGGCGGCCGAGGTGGGTCTCGACAGCGGGGAAGCCGCGGGTGCGCATGGCCGCCTCGTCGGCGCGGGAGAAGGGGGCGGCGAAGGAGCCGACGCGGTGGCCCATCTCGTAGTTGTAGCCCTGGCCGGAGGCGCAGAGCGTGCGGAAGACGCGGTACGCCGGGAGGAGGCGGAGCGTGGTGTAGAGCGACCTGAGCAGCGTGATGCAGCGCTTGTAGGCCCTGTTGACGGCCAGCCCTTCCCCCGCCTCGGCGGCCGCCCTCTCCCCCGGCGACCAGGGTTCGCACGCCACCGTCCACCTCTCCACCACCTCCTCCTCCTCCCCGCCGGCCGACGGGACCAGGTACACGTCCACCACGACCGGCTCCCCGAGGGCCGGCTCCGGGACGTGCGGCGCGTGGAGCGGCAGGTGGAACCACCTGTCCCGCCTCCGCACCGCCGCCGACGCCGGCGCCGGCGCCGGCGCGATCGGGCGCGGCGCGCGCGCGGCGAGGATGGCGTGCAGCGCCTTGAGGTGGAACTGCGGCACCATCAGCTCCGCGCCGGACCGGCCGCCGCCGCCACCGCCAGAGTCCGACAGGCTCGCCATTGCGACCAATCTACTGCTCCCCGCAACTCCGCGGCAGTCAAACCCTGTTCCCCGCTGCTACTCTGCTGCATGGCTGGGGCGCGCGCGGCGGTACGGCCGCATAAATCTGGGCTCGATGGCGCGCTAGGGGCGATCGGATTGGAGAAGGCGGATCCGCGCACGACCGGGACCGGGACCTGGCTGGCTTGCTCGGGAAGGAGGAGGAGTTCGGATATGTCGTTCGTTCGTTTTGGCGTGCACGACCGTGGGATTGGGGAATTCGGTTCGTGGTTTTGAATCGCGCGAACGGGTGGTCGCTGTTGGCGTCCGTCACGCCGCAATCAGTTTCGTTTTAGGTGCGGCGAGCAAGGCATCTCATCATCACCACTTCCAATGATTTGCGCTCGGTTGCGACAACAAGCCAGACTCCTCAAAAATCAAAAAAAGAGGATCAAAGACCTAACCGGTGCGTTGTCAGTTTCTTGTGGTTTTGCCAAATTTTGTCAAATTTGGGTGGGTTTTGGGTAGGTGGTGAAGTGTAAAATTCTGGACTGATGATAAGAAGATGCGGCTGTTGGCGTCGCTGTGGCGTGCACGTTGGCCGCGTGCACGTTTGGAGCTTGTTTGATGGAGTGGAGAAGGAAGGAAGGAAGCTTTGAAGGGACGGCTTAATGAATAATAATATTTTCTTCCTTTGATTCCCTCGTTTACCTATCATCAGCCTATACTGGTACTACTGTTGCTTTGGCGTGTGAAGGAGCGCCAGACAGACGTGTTCGTCCCTTCCGAAAGAGGGCTTCGTAATTGCTTTGGACTTTTGTAGTACCACATCTACATGGGACGGGATAGGGTCTTCCAACAGTGCGTTGTATACTCCTGCGAACCAACCTATCTTAACTTGTGTTTGGAATGGTTAGGTGGACAGTAGTATTTTCAGCCCACCTGGGTTTGGAAGCGGATCCTCTAATATTATCAAGGAATGTCACGAAGCTACAGTGAAATGTGTGTGTAAAGCAAAGAAGGGATGTCAGGTTACTGTAGCAACTATTGTGCAGATTTACTGTAGCATGTAAAAAAATCAAAAAATAATTTTATTGCGCCATAATTTTGTTTGTATGTAATTTTTGTAAATGTATATAGTAGATTTGTAATTTTTAAATTAATTATAATCATTTTAGGCTTAATCATATGGATGTGAAGAAGGGATGTCATAGTTACTGTAGCTTACGTGACATCCCTTGAGGATTAGAGGATCCGTTTTCCCTGGTTTAAGCCTTGGTGCTTGCATTTATCCTAGATTTAGGAGCGTCAATTAATATGAGTCGAAGAAAGTATTTTTTTTATAGTTGTGTCATTGTTTCATTTGGTTCTAATCAAAATAAAGTTTGCATGTTTCCGTTTGATTGGATTTTTCTTTACTTCAGAATTCAGTTCGTTCAAGGCCATGTTTGGACGGACATGTGTCAGCCACAGTCTATTTGGATAGACGTGTAATTCCAACTACTCCCTTCATACTATAATGTAGTGCGTCCATGCTTATCGAGATCCAAATTTGACTGTAAATTTAACCGACAAAATCGATTACGGCGGGAGCAAAAATTGTATCACTGAATTCATATCGAAAATACGAATTCAGTGGTATAATTTTTGCTCCCGTCGCAGTCAGTCTCGTTGGTTAAATTTACGGTCAAACTTGAATTTTGATAAGCGCAGATGCACTACATTGTAGAATGAAGGAAGTAATAAATATCCCAGACAAACATGGCTGCTCGCATTTGATCTCTACTCGTCCTCTATACAAAACCCACTCCAGAGTACAATTATGCAGGAGTACTATGGATTCGGACATACTTGAACCTTAGGCTCAGTCTTACAGTTGAATGAGAATGACAACAGAGGAGAGACTCCCCTGTCATATATTCTTATAAGAGATGAGGAACTCGAACCTCCTTGTCGACATTAGGCCATCTCCAACGACAACCTGCAAAAAACCTCCCGTATCCGTCCAGGGACAGGGAATCAGTCCGCGAAAACGGATGCGGGAGATCGACACTCAACCGTAGTTGCATACATCCGGCGTTTCAAAAAAATCTCAGTCCGCACGATCAAGTAGCCGCATGCAAATGGGCACATAGTTCAAATAGCCGCATGCAACACTAGTTCAAATCTTTACATCCCAGCATTGTTCTCCCCTTTCACTGTCCATTGTTGCTCAATCAGATCTTCCTTGAGCTGCTCGTGAGTTGGTCGATGCCGAATTTGTTGATGCATTTGAATAAACTCCTCAAATGTGGCCGGATTCTGGTCCGAAAGTTGGATAGGATCACCCATGTTTTCAAATTCCAGAGCTGCGGCAGCATCGTCACCCTCGTCCTCGACGATCATGTTGTGGATGATCACACAACGTCATCACCTCCCACAAGGTCTCCGAATCCCATTGTTTTGCAGGTCCACGAACAACTACAAAAACACACCCGAAGAACTCCAAATGCCCTCTCGACATCCTTTCTAGCCGCCTCTTGTCTTTGGGTAAAGTGAGCCTTTTTCTAGCCAACTGGGTTTGAGATGGTCCTGACAAAGGTAGCCCATGGAGGATAGATACCGTCAATCAGATAGTAGCCCGTGTTGTACTCATGTTCATTGACAGTATAGTGGCAAAGAGGAGCTTTTCAGTCAGTCAGTCTCGCAAACAACGACGACTGTTCCAGCACACTGATGTCATTTTGAGACCCGGGCATGCCAAAAAAAGCGTGACAAATCCAAAGATCATGTGATGCTACTTCTTCAAAAATAATGGTGGGCTTCTTAACATGACCCTGATATTGCCCTTGTAAAGTCTTCGGGCAATTCTTTCATTTCCAACGCATGTAGTCAAGAGATCCAAGAAAACCTGGCCACCCACTTGCTTCTGAGATTGTCAGGAGCCTCTCGGTGTCTGTCACAGTTGGTTTTCAGGTATTGAGGTCCGAACACCTCGACCACAACAGTTGCAAACCTGACCATGGCATCTCCGCATGTGCTCTCAGACATCCGTAGGTACTCGTCCCATGAATCAGTGGCCGTGCCATATGCAAGCATCCGAAGTGTGGCCGTTCACTTCTGATAACTAGAGAAGCCAATCGTTCCCATGGCGTCCTTCTTCAGGATGAAGTAGTCATCATAGGGCCGTACGCCATGTTACAAACGATCGAAGACAGTCTTGCACATCCGAAAATGCCGACGAAAATGGTCAGTGAATAGTGCATCAGGAGCAAAGTAGTCAACCATCAGTGTCAAATGCCCACGCGCCCTATTGAGGTTGAGCACTCGATGACCATTGATCGAGCCCTTGGAATTGAGAACATGCTCCTTCGCACGCTCCGTGTTTTCAAGGACCGCCTCCATCATAGCCGCCTCATCGAAGTACTCCTCCTCGTTCGACGAGCCGTCGGAGGACTCAACATACTTCTCGTATATGTACTCCAAATCGGAATCCATTGCTACTAACAAGAAGGGGCAACTGTTTTCAGCTCCGACGATTCATCGAATAGTTGACGGGCATGCTAGATGACGGTACCTGGCGGGGTGGTCGGAGAACAGTGGGTTGGACGGAGACGAAGGAGAAGCGGGGGGGGGGGGGGAGCCCTGCTGGATCGCCGGAGGTGACGGAGACACGGATTTCCAGCAAGGGTGTGGTGTGATGACCGGGATGGTGGAGCGGCGGCGACGGCAAAAGAGAAAGAAAGAAAGAGAGAAAATGGAAGGATGGAGTCACGGGGTCCAGGAGGGTTTTGGGTGGGCCTAGAGTGTCGGATTCATACGTTTCGCGTGTCCGGACTCCCGCAAACCTCCCCCAGTTTTGTCTTTGTTTTGCGGGAGAAATCGCGTTCGGATCGCCTCACGGACTGATACTGGACCGCGTTAAATGCCTCCGCGGTCCGAACGATTGCGGGAGGTTTACAGGTTCGTCTTGGAGGCGCCCTTAATCTTTGTGTTGTGCGCCACTCACCCGGAACAGCCCCTCAGTCTTACAGTTCTTGCCCTCAAATTCTCTTCGCTACTGTGAAAAAGTTTATTTCATTTTGCTGAACATAACTAATTAGGAAATTATGTTATCGGAAATTTTTAATTTTACAATATCATCACATATGTTAATACGCGAAGACCTGCATCTGAACCAGTGTCTTAACCGCTTGTTCCTCGACATAAACTTTGGCTTTAAAATATTAGGTGAATTTCAAACTAGATTATGACATTTCACCAACATGATTTTGACATCAAAGCTCGCCATTTTTTTATGGCACGCATGTTTCTTGGTGGATGTACTATTCACCATCTTGTTTTTTGCTTCTCCGTCGCATTAATATTTCAGATCTACTCCCTTCGTTCCATAATGTAAGACGTTTTTTGATACTATATTAGTGTCAAAAAACATTTTACATTATGGGACGGAGAAAGTAGTAATGTGCAAGTTTGAAGGGGTTGTGTCACCATCCACATGACTATGAGAAAGAATACGGACAGTGAGAGAAAAGAATGGATGCCGATGGTGACGGGTCCGCTTGTACCATTGGTGCGCTGTAATGTGTGATCATGCCAGTCAAAATTAATATTGTAATTCCTCGTAAAATAATACTATTGTGACTTTAGTAATGGGAAAGAAAATAGGGTCCGCCCTAGGGTGACGGGAGGTCTCGCGTCTGTCGTGGCGATCTAGGTTTTCTCGGCCGCCGCCGCTGCAGAACCCCGTCCCCCGTCCAAGCAACCTTCACCACCGAGTCCAGATCGGCGCCGGCAACCCGCCCCGCCGTATCCACCACCGTAACCCCCACCAGAAGCCTTCCACGTGAGCTAGGGCACCGGTCGTACACCACCACCGCCCTAGTCCTAGATCCGTTTCGGAGTGAGGGGGGAAGATGGAGAGGGTCGAAGGGCTGTTGAAGAACCTGAAGTTGTCGGAGAGGGAAAAGAAAGGAGTCAAGGGCTGTTGAAGAACCTGGGAGTTTTATTCAGAGAAGCAAAGTTCCAAATGCAGATCTCCTTCCTCCATGCTACTGTAGTGTTCCAGCCCAGGAACTGTAATAACCCAGCGCATGTGCTGGCTGCCTCTCATGGTAGAAATCTCCCAAATAGCCAATGTGCTTGGCTTGAGGAGTTCCCTGATGATGTAACCCGTGCTGTGGCCGCCGATATGGTCGGTCCACCGTAATTTTGGAATGCAAGGTATTCCAGCCCAAAAAAAAGGAAAGAAAATAGAAATAAATCTTAGTAGAATTTTTCTTACACCTATGCAAATCCTTCAACTCTCGATTTTGTAAAATCATTATTGCATTGATTCTAGAGTTGAAGGATTTGTCGATTATTGCTAATCTAAAGGTTTGTGAGTATAGAAATGCTCTCGGTGTGTTCGATTTGTATTGACTTGTGAATGTTGACCAAGTTTGGATCTTAAGTGACTTGGGGCCTGTTCGGATTCTCTCTGCTCCACAACTCTGCTCCTGGAGTGGGTGGAGCAGCACCAAACGCTCTAACTCCACAGAGTCACCAGCACGGAGTGGAGCAGGTCGCAGTTCAATTTTCCAGAGCAGCTAAAACCGAGCTCTCCAGATCCAGAAAATGAAGGAGTTTGAGGAAATTACAACGACCTACCACCGATAAGTGAAACATACCGGTTCGTGTGATATGTCTCCCTCCCGCTCGTATGTTTTCTGCTCCATAATTCTTCTTGGGCCAGCTTTTCAAGACAAAAGGCCCAGTTAGCAAAAGGAGCCAGAGTTCAACTGCCGAACGCATTCCAGATCAGAAAAATCTCAGCGGAAGCCCCAACCAGCGAGCGGAGCGCGGAGTTGAAGATTTGGGGGAGCTAGGCTATTGCCGAACAGGCCCTTGGTCTTCCGCAGGGAACTTCTCGCTTTTTATGTAGACACAGAGTAGTGCCAACAACCGGTTTAGGGATAACTTCCTTAGTTGGCGGGAGTCGTGATTAGTGGTGCCATACGGTGACCTCCCCCTTTCCCAATGATGATTATCCACGTTGCTAATCATGTAAAGCAGGTTACTTCTTCAAAATTTGAACACTGGTGGGCTGGGATACCACAGTCCCTCTAACCATCGAATCACAAGTTGGTTCGCAGCAGGTTACTTCTCCAACGTAGGTGTAGAATTACCGTAGAAACAATAGTCGTCATTCAAAAAAAAACAATAGTTATAATTTTCTTTTGTGGAAAGATAGGATCTATTATTAAAGTTCACCGAAAGTACAAAACATCTTCAACATGATTTAAATTACATCGAAATTTCAAGACCACCAAACAACTAGTGCTACCCCAGTGGCGGAGCTAGCTCCTGGCGACCCGGGGCAGCTGCCCGGGCTGCTTCGGCCATTCTTCACTAACTAGTACAAAGCAACCATGATTAGTATTGTTAATTCCTTGGACAAATGCTGACCACGTCACGATGTAAAGAATTTGCCTCACTCCTTGAGCTGGCTGGCTCCGCCACTGACTACCGCTAGAACAAGTCGTCGACGCGCCGCTGTCGTCGCTCTCCTATTGGAGCCAGCTTGACCTTGTGGATGACAATCGGGAAGTCTTCACGCATGTGCCCCTATGGACCGGCGCCCTGGAGCACAGTTGTCACCGTTGAACCCTTGCATAGATCTCAATCACCTGACATCAAATCTCGCCACATTAAGAAAAACCCTAACCTCACCATCCCAATGAGACGACGGGAATCTACGACGGAGCTCTGTCGACTACGTCTAGACAGACGAACTCGAGGAGGATCAGTGCCCGGAAGACAAACGCGAAGAAGAAGCACCACCATCTGTCCGAACTCCACACATGCGAGGACTAAAAAACCCGAAGCTAATCCACTAACCGGAACAGAGGCACCGGGATTCTCGTTCATGCCACCGACCGCCGGAGTGGCGGGCAGAGGGGAGGGAAATCCATAGGCTCGCCGGTGAAGCTTGGAGGGGGAGAGTTTACCCTAGCCGCCTAGGGTTAGAGGAGAAAAGGAGATAGTGAAATTTATATGGTTATAATAGTCTTGCATTACTATTCGCAAACATTAAAGTACTTCATTTGTTACAAATTTATAATCTTAGTCTCATGTATACTAAATTTTATGACAATACATCTTCTACTCTATCGGAAAAATCTTACTGGACCGTTCTAACTCTAGCACTTCGTGCGAAGAGAATAGGCGCCATGTATAAGAAGATCAACTAATTTGTTGGTGCAAGGAACACCATGAGCAAGTGGAATGAACCATAAATATTTATAATATCTACCACATGGCTTACCTTATAAGTAAGTATTAATATCCTTGGGCGAAGACGGAAAAATATGGAAAGGAAGAAAATGGAATGGGAGAAGAAAAGAAAATAACTATTCAACTATGGCGTTGCACCTTGTTAATGGAGTTTGGCATGTGTCATCTGCTTATGTCTAACTTGTATAAACCCCATCAATCTTGCCCCTATCCGTTTCCTATCTATGTATTGTCAATCTCACCTATACACCCATTTCTCTTGTCAATGCCTCTCTACTATAGGGTGCGAGAGTTACGTTATATATGCTCTCTAGCCTTATATGTTGTTCGACTTCTCATAAAAGGTAATGGTACCATCTAGAACCTAGTTCCCACCCCGCGTGCCTTTGTTGGGGAGAAGTTTGGAATTATGAACCTAGGGTGAGATGAGCGAGTACCAACATTAGAAAACTTTGAAGGCATGGAACCAAGCACAACAACACAAATGAGGTAACTTAAGAACATGCGCATACCTGCAAATATTAAACTGTGTCAACAGTTTCGAATATCGATTGCAACCAATTTTTAGCTAAACTTTGACTCTTGCTCGAACTGGTTTAGTTTCTAAGTTTCATTTGAACCGATGAAGCAAATATGCAAATGTATGTAGGTATTGATATCATGGGATGTCAATTGATGATAGCCTCTTCTGAATTTTCGTCGACAAGCTTCTCTTTTCTTTTAGACAACTGCAAAGACTTTGCTCAGTCTTTGCAACATACTCCCTCCGTCCCAAAATTCTTGTCTTAGATTTATCTAGATACGGATGTATCTAACACTAAAATGTGAATAGATGCATCTATATGTAAACAAATCTAAGACAAGAATTTTAGGACGGAGGGAGTATGATACGAACCACCAAATATTTATCGCAGTATATATCGAGCAAACATATGAATCATGGTCTAGTGACGGGACTGGCTCCGCGCACCCGCTTAATCTCCACGATACCAGAATTGGATGACTATGGTGGGCGAGTGCATATGAAGTCTCCGCGGTGGTAGCGTTGTAGCATGTTGTTCCTAGTTTTTTTCAATGGTTTTTTCACTGTTTCAAAATCATCTGAAAAGAAAAGAGCACAAATAGTATGTGGAGGTTGGATCCTTTCGATCTACGCTACTCTTCATCAGTGGCGGTTGATGCTCTATTGCGCTGATTCTATGGGGTCTTTGTTGGGGTACGTAGTAATTTCAAAAAAAATCCTACGCACATGCAAGATCATGGTGATGCATACCAACGAGAGGGGAGAGTGTTGTCCACGTACCCTCGTAGACCGAAAGCGGAAGCGTTAGAACAACGCGGTTGATGTAGTCGTACGTCTTTACGGCCCGACCGATCAAGCACCGAAACTGCGGCACCTCCGTGTTCTAGCACACGTTCAGCTCGATGACGATCCCCGTACTCCGATCCAGTAGAATGTCGGGGAAGAGTTCCGTCAGCACGATGGTGTGGTGACGATCTTGATGTTCTACCGTCGCAGGGCTTCGCCTAAGCACCGCTACAATATTATCGAGGACTATGGTGGAGGGGGGCACAGCACACGGCTAAGAGATCAAGGGATCAATTGTTGTGTCTAGAGGTGCCCCCCTGCCCCCGTATATAAAGGAGCCAAGGGGGAGGGGGCGGCCGCCAAGGAGGGGTGCACCAAGGGGAGTCCTACTCCCACCGGGAGTAGGACTCCCTCCTTTCCTTGTTGGACTAGGAGAAGGGGCGAAGGAGGAGGGAGAGAGGAAGGAAAGGGGGGCGCCGCCCCCCCTCTCCTTATCCTATTCGGACTAGGGGGAGGGGCGCGCGGCCCAGCCCTTGCCTCCTCTCCTCTTCTCCACTAAGGCCCATGTAGGCCCATTTAACCCCCGGGGGGTTCCGGTAACCTTCCGGTACTCCGGTAAAATCCCGATTTCACCTAGAACACTTCCGATATCCAAATATAGGCTTCCAATATATCAATCTTCATGTCTCGACCATTTCGAGACTCCTCGTCATGTCCGTAATCTCATCCGGGACTCCGAACAAACTTCGGTACATCAAAACTCATAAACTCATAATAAAACTGTCATCGAAACCTTAAGCGTGTGGACCCTACGGGTTCGAGAACTATGTAGACATGACCTAGAACTGTTTCCGATCAATAACCAATAGAGGAACCTGGATGCTCATATTGACTCCTACATATTCTACGAAGATCTTTATCGGTCAAACCGCATAACAACATACGTTGTTCCCTTTGTCATCGGTATGTTACTTGCCCGAGATTCGATCGTCAGTATCCAATACCTAGTTCAATCTCGTTACCGGCAAGTCTCTTTACTCGTTACGTAATGCATCATTCCGTAACCAACTCATTAGCTACATTGCTTGCAAGGCTTATAGTGATGTGCATTACCGAGAGGGCCTAGAGATACCTCTCTGACAATCGGAGTGACAAAACCTAATCTTAAAATACGCCAACTCAACAGGTACCTTTGGATACACCTGTAGAGCTCCTTTATAATCACCCAGTTACGTTGTGACGTTTGGTAGCACACAAAGTGTTCCTCCGGTAAACGGGAGTTGCATAATCTCATAGTTATAGGAACTTGTATAAGTCATGAAGAAAGCAATAGTAACATACTAAACGATCAAGCGCTAAGCTAACGGAATGGGTCAAGTCAATCACATCATTCTCCTAGTGATGTGATCCCATTAATCGAATGACAACGCATGTCTATGGTTAGGAAACATAACCATCTTTGATTAATGAGCTAGTCAAGTAGAGGCATACTAGTGACATTAAGTTTGTCTATGTATTCACACATGTATCATGTTTTAGGTTAATACAATTCTAGCATGAATAATAAACATTTATCATGATATGAGGAAATAAATAATAACTTTATTATTGCCTCTAGGGCATATTTCCTTCAGTCTCCCACTTGCACTAGAGTCAATAATCTAGATTACACAGTAATGATTCTAACACCCATGGAGTCTTGGTGCTGATCATGTTTTGCTCGTGGAAGAGGCTTAGTCAACGGGTCTGCAACATTCAGATCCGTATGTATCTTGCAAATCTCTATGTTTCCCACCTGGACTTGGTCCCGGATGGAATTGAAGCGTCTCTTGATGTGCTTGGTCCTCTTGTGAAATCTGGATTCCTTTGCCAAGGCAATTGCACCAGTATTGTCACAGAAGATCTTCATTGGTCCCGATGCACTAGGTATGACACCTAGATCAGAAATGAACTCTTTCATCCAGACTCCTTCATTTGCTGCTTTCGAAGCAGCTATATACTCCGCTTCGCATGTAGATCCCGCCACGACGCTTTGTTTAGAACTGCACCAACTGACAGCTCCACCGTTCAATATAAACACGTATCCGGTTTGCGATTTAGAATCGCCCGGATCAGTGTCAAAGCTTGCATCGACGTAACCATTTACGACTGCTCTTTGTCACCTCCATAAACGAGAAACATATCCTTAGTCCTCTTCAGGTATTTTAGGATGTTCTTGACCGTTGTCCAGTGATCCACTCCTGGATTACTTTGGTACCTCCCTGCCAAACTTATCGCCAAGCATACGTCAGGTCTGGTACACAGCATTGCATGCATGATAGAGCCTATGGCTGAAGCATAGGGAACATCTTTCATTTTCTCTCTATCTTCTGCTGTGGTCGGGCATTGAGTCTGACTCAACTTCACACCTTGTAATACAGGCAAGAACCCTTTCTTTGCCTGATCCATTTTGAACTTTTTCAAAACTTTATCGAGGTATGTGCTTTGTGAAAGTCCAATTAAGCGTCTTGATTTATCTCTATAGATCTTGATGCCCAATATGTAAGCAGCTTCACCGAGGTCTTTCATCGAAAAACTTTTATTCAAGTATCCCTTTATGCTACCCAGAAATTCTATATCATTTCCAATTAACAATATGTCATCTACATATAATATCAGAAATGCTACAGAGCTCCCACTCACTTTCTTGTAAATACAGGCTTCTCCAAAAGTCTGTATAAAACCATATGCCTTGATCACACTATCAAAGCGTTTATTCAAACTCCGAGAGGCTTGCACCAGTCCATAAATGGATCGCTGGAGCTTGCACACTTTGTTAGCATCTTTTGGATCGACAAAACCTTCCGGTTGCATCATATACAATTCTTCTTCCAGAAATCCATTCAGGAATGCAGTTTTGACATCCATTTGCCATATTTCATAATCATAAAATGCGGCAATTGCTAACATGATTCGGACAGATTTAAGCATCGCTACGGGCGAGAAAGTCTCATCATAGTCAACCCCTTGAACTTGTCGAAAACCTTTCGCAACAAGTCGAGCTTTGTAGACCGTTACATTATCATCAGCGTCAGTCTTCTTCTTGAAGATCCATTTATTCTCGATGGCTTGCCGATCATCGGGCAAGTCAACCAAAGTCCATACTTTGTTCTCATACATGGATCCCATCTCAAATTTCATGGCCTCAAGTCATTTTGCGGAATCTGGGCTCATCATCGCTTCCTCATAGTTCGTAGGTTCGCCATGGTCAAGTAACATGACTTCCAGAATAGGATTACCGTACCACTCTGATGCGGATCTTACTCTGGTTGACCTACAAGGTTCGGTAGTAACTTGATCTGAAGTTTCATGATCAATATCATTAGCTTCCTCACTGATTGGTGTAGTTGTCACAGGAACCAGCTCTTGTGATGAACTACTTTCCAATAAAGGAGCAGGTACAATTACCTCATCAAGTTCTACTTTCCCCCACTCACTTTTTTCGAGAGAAACTCCTTCTCTAGAAAGGATCTGAATTTAGCAACAAAAATCTTGCCCTCAGATTTGTGATAGAAGGTGTACCCAATAGTCTCTTTTGGGTATCCTATGAAGACACATTTCTCCGATTTGGGTTCAAGCTTATCTCGTTGAAGTTTCTTTACATAAGCGTCGCAACCCCAAACTTTAAGAAACGACAACTTTGGTTTCTTGCCAAACCACAGTTCATAAGGCGTCGTCTCAACGGATTTTGATGGTGCCATATTTAACGTGAATGCGGCCGTCTCTAAAGCATAACTCCAAAACGATAGCGGTAAATCAGTAAAAGACATCATAGATCGCACCATATCTAGTAAAGTACGATTACGACGTTCGGACACACTATTTCGTTGTGGTTCTTCGGGTGGCGTGAGTTGTGAAACTATTCCGCATTGTTTCAAATGTAAACCAAACTTGTAACTCAAATATTCTCCTCCACGATCAGATTGTTGAAACTTTATTTTCTTGTTACGATGATTTTCTACTTCACTCTGAAATTCTTTGAACTTTTCAAATGTTTCAGACTTGTGTTTCATCAAGTAGATATACCCATACCTGCTCAAATCATCTATGAAGATGAGAAAATAACGATACCCGCCGCGAGCCTCAATATTCATTGGACCACATACATCAGTATGTATGATTTCCAACAAATCAGTTGCTCGCTCCATAGTTCCGGAGAACGGCATTTTAGCCATCTTGCCCATGAGGCACGGTTTGCAAGTACCAAGTGATTCCAGAAGTCCATCGGTATGGAGTTTCTTCATGCGCTTTACACGAATATGACCCAAACGGCAGTGCCACAAATAAGTTGCACTATCATTATCAACTCTGCATCTTTTGGCTTCAACATTATGAATATGTGTATCACTACTATCGAGATTTAATAAAAATAGACCACTCTTCAAGGGTGCATGACCATAAAAGATATTACTCATATAAATAGAACAACCATTATTCTCTGATTTAAATGAATAACCGTCTCGCATCAAACAAGATCCAGATATAATGTTCATGCTCAACGCTGGCACCAAATAACAATTATTTAGGTCTAAAACTAATCCCGATGGTAGATGTAGAGGTAGCGTGCCGACCGCGATCACATCGACTTTGGAACCATTTCCCACGTGCATCGTCACCTCGTCCTTAGCCAATCTTCGCTTAATCCGTAGTCCCTGTTTCGAGTTGCAAATATTAGCAACAGAACCAGTATCAAATACCCAGGTGCTACTGCGAGCATTAGTAAGGTACACATCAATAACATGTATATCACATATAACTTTGTTCACCTTGCCATCCTTCTTATCCGCCAAATACTTGGGGCAGTTCCGCTTCCAGTGTCCAGTCTGCTTGCAGTAGAAGCAGTCAGTCCCAGGCTTAGGTCCAGATTTGAGTTTCTTCTCTTGAGCAGCAACTTGCTTGTTGTTCTTCTTGAAGTTTCCCTTCTTCTTCCCTTTACCCTTTTTCTTGAAACTGGTGGTCTTATTGACCATCAACACTTGATGCTCATTCTTGATTTCTACCTCCGCAGCCTTTAGCATTGCGAAGAGCTCGGGAATAGTCTTGTCCATCCCTTGCATATTATAGTTCATCACGAAGCTCTTGTAGCTTGGTGGCAGTGATTGAAGAATTCTGTCAATGACACTATCATTAGGAAGATTAACTCCCAGTTGAATCAAGTGATTATTATACCCAGACATTTTGAGTATATGTTCACTGACAGAACTATTCTCCTCCATCTTACAGCTATAGAACTTATTGGAGACTTCATATCTCTCAATCCGGGCATTTGCTTGAAATATTAACTTCAACTCCTGGAACATCTCATATGCTCCATGATGTTCAAAACATCGTTGAAGACCCGGTTCCAAGCCGTAAAGCATGGCACACTGAACTATCGAGTAGTCATCAGCTTTGCTCTGCCAGACGTTCTTAACGTCGTCAGTTGCATCTGCAGCAGGCCTGGCACCCAGCGGTGCTTCCAGGACGTAATTCTTCTGTGCATCAATGAGGATAATCCTCAAGTTACGGACCCAGTCCGTGTGATTGCTACCATCATCTTTCAACTTAGCTTTCTCAAAGAACACATTAAAATTCAACGGAACAACAACACGAGCCATCTATCTACAACAAACGTAGACAAGCAAAATACTATCAGGTACTAAGTTCATGATAAATTTAAGTTCAATTAATCATATTACTTAAGAACTCCCACTTAGACAGACATCTCTCTAGTCATCTAAGTGATCACGTGATCCAAATCAACTAAACCATGTCCGATCATCACGTGAGATGGAGTAGTTTCAAACTTTCAATGGTGAACATCACTATGTTGATCATATCTACTATATGATTCACGTTCGACCTTTCGGTCTCCGTGTTCCGAGGCCATACCTGTATATGCTAGGCTCGTCAAGTTTAACCTGAGTATTCCGCTTGTGTAACTATTTTGCACCCGTTGTATTTGAACGTAGAGCCTATCACACCCGATCATCACGTGGTGTCTCAGCACGAAGAAATTTCGCAACGATGCATACTCAGGGAGAACACTTCTTGATAATTAGTGAGAGATCGTCTTAAAATGCTATCGTTAATCAAAGCAAGATAAGATGCATAAAGGATAAACATCACATGCAATCAATATAAGTGATATGATATGGCCATCATCATCTTGTGCTTGTGATCTCCATCTCCGAAGCACCGTCGTGATCACCATCATCACCGGCACGACACCTTGATCTCCATCGTAGCATCGTTGTTGTTTACGCCATCTATTGCTTTACGACTATCGTTACCGCTTAGTGATAAAGTAAATGAATTACAGGGCGTTTGCATTTCATACAATAAAGCGACAACCATATGGCTCCTGCCAGTTGTCAATAACTTCGGTTACAAAACATGATCATCTCATACAATAAAATATAGCATCATGTCTTGACCATATCACATCACAACATGCCCTGCAAAAACAAGTTAGACGTCCTCTACTTTGTTGTTGCAAATTTTACGTGGCTGCTACGGGCTGAGCAAGAACCGTTCTTACCTACGCATCAAAACCACAATGATAGTTCGTCAAGTTAGTGCTGTTTTAACCTTCGCAAGGACCGGGCGTAGCCACACTCGGTTCAACTAAAGTTGGAGAAACAGACACCCGCCAGCCACCTGTGTGCAAAGCACGTCGGTAGAACCAGTCTTGCGTAAGCGTACGCGTAATGTCGGTCTGGGCCGCTTCATCCAACAATACCGCCGAACCAAAGTATGACATGCTGGTAAGCAGTATGACGTGTATCGCCCACAACTCACTTGTGTTCTACTCGTGCATATAACATCTACGCATAAAACTAGGCTCGGATGCCACTGTTGGGGAACGCGGTAATTTTAAAAAAATTCCTATGCACATGCAAGATCATGGTGATGCATAGCAATGAGAGGGGAGAGTGTTGTCCACGTACCCTCGTAGACCGGAAGCGGAAGCGTTAGAACAACGTGGTTGATGTAGTCGTACGTCTTCACGGCCCGACCGATCAAGCACCGAAACTACGGCACCTCCAAGTTCTAGCACACGTTCAGCTCGATGACGATCCCCGTACTCCGATCCAACAGAATGTCGGGGAAGAGTTCCGTCAGCACGACGGCGTGGTGACGATCTTGATCTTCTATAGTCGTAGGGCTTCGCCTAAGCATCGCTACAATATTATCGAGGACTATGGTGCAGGGGGGCACCGCACACGGCTAAGAGATCAAGAGATCAATTGTTGTGTCTAGAGGTGCCCCCCTGCCCCCGTATATAAAGGAGCCAAGGGGGAGGGGGCGGCCAGCCAAGGAGGGGCGCGCCAAGGGGAGTTCTACTCCCACCGGGAGTAGGACTCCCTCCTTTCCTTGTTGGACTAGGAGAAGGGGGGAAGAAGGAGGGAGAGAGGAAGGAAAGGGGGGGGGCACCCCCTCTCCTTGTCCTATTCGGACTAGGGGGGGAGGGGCGTGCGGCCCAGCCCTTGCCTCCTCTCCTCTTCTCCACTAAGGCCCATGTAGGCCCATTTAACTCCCGGGGGTTTCCGGTAACCTCGCGGTACTCCGGTAAAATCCTGATTTCATCCGAAACACTTTCGATATCCAAATATAGGCTTCCAATATATCAATCTTCATGTCTCGACCATTTCGAGACTCCTCGTCATGTCTGTAATCTCATCTGGGACTCCGAACAAACTTCGGTACATCAAAACTCATAAACTCATAATAAAACTGTCATCGAAACCTTAAGCGTGCGGACCCTACGGGTTCGAGAACTATGTAGACATGACCTAGAACTGTTTCCGATCAATAACCAATAGAGGAACCTGGATACTCATATTGGCTCCTACATATTCTACGAAGATCTTTATCGGTCAAACCGCATAACAACATACGTTGTTCCCTTTGTCATCGGTATGTTACTTGCCCGAGATTCGATCGTCGGTATCCAATACCTAGTTCAATCTCGTTACCGGCAAGTCTCTTTACTCGTTACGTAATGCATCATTCCGTAACCAACTCATTAGCTACATTGCTTGCAAGGCTTATAGTGATGTGCATTACCGAGAGGGCCCAGAGATACCTCTCCGACAATCGGAGTGACAAAACCTAATCTTGAAATACGCCAACTCAACATGTACCTTTGGATACACCTGTAGAGCTCCTTTATAATCACATAGTTACGTTGTGACGTTTGGTAGCACACAAAGTGTTCCTCCGGTAAACAGGAGTTGCATAATCTCATAGTTATAGGAACTTGTATAAGTCATGAAGAAAGCAATAGCAACATACTAAACGATCAAGTGCTAAGCTAACGGAATGGGTCAAGTCAATCACATCATTCTCCTAATGATGTGATCCCGTTAATCAAATGACAACACATGTCTATGATTAGGAAACATAACCATCTTTCATTAATGAGTTAGTCAAGTAGAGGCATACTAGTGACATTAAGTTTGTCTATGTATTAACAAATGTATCATATTTCCGATTAATACAACTCTAGCATGAATAATAAACATTTATCATGATATGAGAAAATAAATAATAACTTTATTATTGCCTCTAGGGCATATTTTCTTCAGTCTTAGCACGACAACTTCTACTACAACAAGTTTGGCCTGACTCCGTTGAGGGAGGGGGATGACAGTGGCGCGCCTTCGTGATATAAACCGAACCTCGATAGCGAGATTCAATATGTTGTTGCGGCCTGATCTTTCACGACACTCCACCACCAGTAGAAGCAACCTCTCGCCCGCGCGCGCGATGTACACGAAGTAGAGGGTTTGAACCTTGCGGCCCAGCACGAGAAAACCAATCTCGACGAAGGTACTCACGCGCAAAACAATTTCCACGAAGAGAAATCGCAACACAGAGGTTTTCTAAAGATCCCTCCAAAACTTGATACGGGTGTCTACCCTGAAAAACACATCGTGTCTATTTCATATAAAAATAACCTGCCTTTTACATGGCGCACCTTGACTTTTATATTACCCGACCATTTAAGAAACTTGATAAGCAAGGAAGAAAAATCCTATCTCTACTCTCACGGCTGAAAATTAAACAAAACAAGTCCAAAGACTTGCCTAAAGATAACTTTAGGACTTAAGAAATTTGCCTTTTACATCTTGGCAGTTTTTATTTCCTAAACAAAACTGATGCGCCAACTTAACATAATCAGTTGTCGGTGGCCCCCATCCGCAGGCTTGCAAGGAGAGCACGTCATGTGGTAAAAAGTGAATGGACCTGGAACAATCTGGTGGACGAACTCTGCCGAAGTAGTACTCCACACGGCTTCTTGTTTTCTTTGTGTTACATGCATCTAGGACTCCTGCGTGTGCACCAAAACCACAATGTGCTAATATCTTGGTTGCACGCCAATTAAAACCATCAGCGTAATCACGTGCACATACATGATCTGGTGCATGTATGACTACATCCAATTCTTTTTCACTTACTTTATCTTGGTAGTTTTCTTTCGACTGAACAAAACTCATCTGAGGTCTTGTAGCTTCAGGTTTACCGGCAGACGCAACAAAAGTCTCAGCCTCCTTATTATCTGTACCAAATTGAATTAATTTTGGCATGCAAATATTATTGATCCGTAGTTCATTAAAATGCGATAATGTCTGAACAGCAACAACATCATCTGCAGTCGTGGTCATATCACTTCGGCTTGCTTCAGTGCTTGTAATCGTCGCTAGGTGCTATGAATCTGGTTGTAATTTTTATCATCTTTGTTCATTGTACTACCATGACTGAAGATGAATAGATCGGATGTTTTCCCGCAAAAAATAAATAAATAGTGCAACAAGAACAAACATGCCTCTGGCAAAAAAAGAAAATACGACATGCCAAATCGGACATAATTTCTGCCTAGCGAGAAGTTGGTGATAATAACTCGGTGACAACGTGTTCCTACGACACATGTTTTAATTTGTTCCTCTCCTTTTCTGTGTGGGTATTGAACGATTGTATATTTGCGAACCATCGCAAAATGCTGGAAGCAAACAAAAAGTACTACTCGCTTCGTTTTTAAATATAATTTTTTTAGATATTTTAATATGAAATACATACGATCTATTCGTGTGTAGTTTGTATCAAAATCTCAAAAAAAAACTTATATTTACGAACGGATAGAGTATATTCTCTTTAAAAACAAAGGCGGAAGATTTGTTTCCTCCATTAATTAAGGGGCACCTTGGAGTATACTAATAGGTACTACTCCATTTACCACATGACGTATGTGGTGAGCACCTCCCAGCAAAAAAGGTACTACTGCTACTCAGTTTTTCATGGCATGCGTGCACGGCGACGACGCTTACCCTCAAATGATAGCTTTACGTACGTGGTCAAATCTTTCGGCTGCAGTATACGTGTGAAAATACAGCCGATAGGACTCCAGGTAGGAGCGTCATTCCGTTCACAAAAGGCTGGGAGGCTATGATAGCTTTCACTGGTCGATCAGATGGGTTGGACCCGTGCCGTACTATGATGCTTTGCTTGCTAGACGTGGTATTGGTAAGGGAAGAACTTTCACTGGGACATTGACTGGGTCGCTTTTGTTGGAAACGAGAGTTTGGCAATGCTTCACGATGTATTGATCGGTGCAAAGCGCACCTATATATGGAGTACAAAGTGGGCCACAACTTCAACTATACAGGGACTAGGAGGTGGGCCAGACTATACAATAGACATGTACAAACCATATATTCAACACCCCCTCGCAGTCGAAGTGTCGCCGGAGACGCAAAGACTAGACCTGAACTCCTCGAAAACAGAAGTAGGCAGTCCTTTCGTCATGACGTCGGCGAACTGCTGCGCCGTCTGGACGTGGAGGACCCGGATGCGCCCAAGAGCCACCTGCTCACGAACAAAGTGTATATCGAGCTCAATATGCTTCGTTCGACGATGATGGACCGGGTTGGCGGAGAGGTAGACGGCGGAGACGTTGTCGCAGTAGACGAGCGTGGCCTTGTGAACATCACAAAGCAACTCCTGGAGCAGCTGACGGAGCCAAGAGCATTCAGCAACGGCGTTAGCCACTGCGCGATACTCAGCCTCGGCACTCGAGTGGGAGACGGTGGGCTGTCGCTTGGAAGACCAAGAGATCAGGGACGGCCCAAGGTAGACACAGTACCCCGAGGTGGAGCGCCGTGTGTCAGGGCAGCCAGCCCAGTCCGCGTCAGAGTAGGCGACGAGGTCGGTGGAGGCGGAAGCCGTCAACGTGAGTCCCAAGGACTGGGTGCTCCGTATGTATCGGAGGATACGCTTCACCAGAGTCCAGTGAGAGTCGCGCGGAGCATGCATGTGTAGACAGACCTGCTGAACGGCATACTGCAAGTCGGGGCGCGTCAGGGTCAGGTACTGCAGGGCGCCCACGATGGAGCGGTAGAAAGCCGCATCCGATGCAGGCGAACCCTCCAAAGCGGAGACCTTGGCCTTGGTGTCGACTGGCGTGGGAGCAGGCTTGCAGTTAAGCATGCCAGCTCGGTCGAGAAGCTCATGGGCATAGCGCTGCTGATGCAGGAAGAACCCATTTGGCCGTCGAACCACCTCAATGCCAAGGAAATAATGCAGAGGACCCAAATCCTTCATGGCAAACTCATCACGAAGATGAGCAGTGAGCCGCTGGAGGAGCGCGACAGTGGATGCCGTCAGAATGATGTCGTCGACGTACAGCAGCAAATAGGCCGTGTCAGCTCCGTGATGATACACGAAGAGGGACGCATCGGAGCGAGTCGATGTAAATCCGAGCGTCTGCAGGAAGGCGGCGATGCGCTGGTACCAGGCTCGAGGTGCCTGCTTCAGCCCGTAGAGAGAACGGGAGAGCAAGCACACATGATCTGGATGCGTGGCGTCGACGAAGCCGGTGGGCTGCTCACAGAACACCTGCTCAGCCAGGTGGCCGTGCAAGAAGGCGTTGGACACGTCCAACTGATGCACATGCCATGCTCGGGAGACGGCCAGCTGGAGCACGGCGCGGATCGTGCCCGGTTTTACAACCGGGGCAAAGGTGTCAGTGAAGTCCACGCCCGCGCGTTGCCGAAAGCCCCGAACCACCCAGCGAGCTTTGTAGCGCTCGAGAGTGCCATCCGGGTGAGTCTTGTGCCGAAAGACCCACTTGCCCGTGATAATGTTGGCACGGGGCGGCCGAGGAACAATCTGCCAGGTACGATTCCGCTGGAGCGCGTCGAACTCTTCCTGCATCGCAGCGAGCCAATGAGGATCCCGAAGGGCGGCTCGAGCTGACGATGGGAGAGGAGATGGCTCGGCGGCGGAAGCAGCAAGAAGATACTCATCGCTAGGGTACCGCGTGCTCGGGCAAAGGGTGCCAGCCTGAGAGCGAGTCATCGGGCGGGGCAGTGGGTCCGGAGGGGAGGCGGGCGAGGATGAAGACGAGCCCGCCTCCGATGAGACCGCCGCGGACGAGGCCGCCGGCGAGGCGGCAGGCGAGGCCTCCGGCGATGCGGCGGGCGAGGCCACCTGCGGGGCGGCGGAGGAGGCCGCCTGCGGGGCGGCGGAGGAGGCCGCCGGCGTGGGGGAGGCCGCCGGCGTGGCGGCGGAGGAGGCCGCCGGCAGGGTCGAGGCCGGGGATGCCGGGGGCGTCGCGGGCGTCGAGGGGGGTGCAGCCCCTAGGGCAGCCAAACGGGGAGAGACTCGACCCGTGGCGTGGGGGGCACCCTCAAAGCCGGGAGGCGGCCCCAGAGATGTACGGGGGCGGCCATCACCGTGAGCGGGCAAGGCCGCATCGTCCGAAGGTACCTGCTGAAACGGAAAGACCATCTCATCAAAGTAAACGTGTCGTGAAGTGATGACCCGATGAGAGATGGGATCATAGCAGCGGTAGCCTTTGGTGTTAGGAGGATAGCCGAGAAAGATGCAAGCCACCGACCGAGGTGCGAGCTTATGAGGAGCGGTGGAAGTGATGCTGGGGTAGCACAGGCAACCGAAAATGCGGAGCTCAGCATAGGAGGGTGGCGTGCCAAACAATAGATGATGAGGAGCGAAGTTCCCGCGAGTGTGACAGGGACGAATGTTAATGAGTAGTGATGCAGTGGCAAACGCGTCGGGCCAAAAACGTGGTGGCACATTGGCGTGAAAGAGGAGGGTGCGAACGCAGTCATTGAGAGTGCGTAGCACGCGCTTAGCGCGGCCGTTTTGTTGCGAAGTGTATGGGCAGGTGAGACGAAAGATCGTGCCGTGTGGCGCGAGAAGGTTGCGGATCGCAAGGTTATCGAACTCCTTCCCGTTGTCTGTTTGCAACGCGTGGATGGGACGTCCAAACTGCTTGGAGACATAGGAGTAGAAGGCGGTGAGAGTGGCAACAGAGTCCAACTTTCGCCGCAACGGGAAGGTCCACACATAGTGCGAAAAATCATCAAGTATGACAAGATAATAAAGATAGCCCGTGTTACTTGCAACAGGAGAGGTCCAGACATCACTATGAATTAACTCAAATGGGTATGACGCGACATGCGAGGAATTGCTAAAAGGAAGACGAACATGTTTGCCGAGGCGACAAGCATGACAAGTGTGATCGTCGATCTTATTACACGTGAATGAAAAACTCCGAAGAATGTGGCGAAGGGTGGCGATGTTGGGATGACCGAGACGAGCATGCCAAAGATCCACTCTGGCGGAAAGCGGCATGGGTGCAGCAACGGATGAGGTAGGTGAGTGGAGCGGGTAGAGCTCGTCAGGGCTGTCACATCGGTGGAGCACCATCCGGGTACGGGCATCCTTGACAGAAAAGCCAAACATGTCAAATTCAACGGTGACAGGATTTTCACGTGTAAGAGAACGAACGGAAACAAGATTTTTAATGATGTCAGGAGAAACAAGCACATTAGAAAGATATAATGGCACGGAGTTAGAAGGAAAAGCAGCATGGCCGACATGAGTAATGGGCATGAAGGAGCCGTCACCCACGGTAATGCGAGCAGCGGTGTGAACGGGGTGAGCGGCAAGAAGGTTACCGGGGTTGGCGGCCATGTGAGCCGTGGCACCGGTGTCCATATACCAGTCGCCACCGCCGGTGTACTACTGCGGCGTGGGGGCGATGTGCAGAGCCGCTAGGAGCGCGGGATCCCAAGGCGCCGGCGGGAGGGCCGGGGCAGACGACGCCGGCTGAGGCGGTGGCGCCACGTACCCATAGCCCGAGGGGCCGTAGAGCGGCGCGGGCTGGTACGCCTGAGGGGCCGCATACAGGGCCTGGTGAGGGGCCGGGCGGGCGCCGAAGGAGCCGGGGACGGGGGCACGCGGTATAGGCATGGAGTACGCGTGCACAACCCCCGTCCACGGGTTCTGGCCGGCCTGCCAGGGCGCCGGCGGCGGCGGGTGCTGCGGCTGGCGGGGGGCCCCGCCGTGGGCAGCGGGCTGCTGCAGCTGCTGCTGCAGCAGCTGCTGCTTGCGGCCACCGCGGCCGCGACGCCCGCCCCGGCGCTGCTGCTGCTCGGCGGGAGGCGGAGGAGCCTGCGGCGGCACCGGGTAGGGGAACCCGGGCGGCGGCGGCGCCTGGAAGGGGCCCGCGGCGGGCCGCGGTGGTGGGGCCGGGCGGTGGGCGGCGCGCCGCCACGGGTGCCGGCGATGAGGGCCGTGTGCGTGGCCCGAGTGCGTGACATCCGCATCCGCCTCTCCTCCAGCTTCAGGTACGCGACGATCTTGGGGAAGGTCGGGTTGGTGATGAGAGGGATGTTGGAGGCGGCGTTCCCGAAGTCGTCGTTCAGGCCGGCGATGAGGGTGCTGAGGAGAAGCTCGTCGGAGACCTTCTCGCCGAGGTCACGGAGCTCGTCAACGAGCTTCTTGAGGCGCATGCAATAATCGTCAACAGACGACTCAAGCTGCTGGCACCCAAAAAACTCGCCGTGCAGGAAGACCTTGCGTTGGAGCGCGTTGTCGGTGAAGAGGCCGTTGAGCTTGGTCCAAACGGCGTGAGCGTCATCGTCGGCGGAGACCACCGTGTGGAAGATGTCCTTCGAGATGGTGGTGTAGAACCAACGGATGAGGGTGGCGTCGATCGCCGTCCACTCCCCGTCGTCCTCCATGAAGTGAGAGTCCATGGAGCCATCGATGTGATCCCGGAGATTGTACTCACGGAACACAAGGGAGAAGTACGTCTTCCAGGCATAGTACGTGGAGGTGAGGTGGTCGAGGACGACGGGAACCCGGGCAAGGATGTTGAGGTCGCGGATGACTACCGGGTCGGGACCGTCGAAGAGGTTGGTGCGACGGCTGCGCGAGGTGCCAGTGGAGCCGGGTGAGGCCATGGCCGAAGGGGGGTGGGTGCGGCGGCGCGGGTAGCGACAGTGCGGCAGGGAAGAGGAGGTGCGGCGCGGGGGCGGCACGATGGGTTAGAGGGCGGCGCGGCGGGGAGCGGCGCGGCGGGGGCTGGCGGAAGCGTGGGCGGCGGCGGCGGACCAGGGCGGCAGCGCGGCGGCGTAGGAACGCGGCGGCAGCGGCGGCGCGAGGTGGCGGCGGCGGTAGGTGGCGGCGGCGGCGGCACGGGTTAGGGTTAGGATCGTAGGTATGATACCATGTTGGAAACGAGAGTTTGGCAATGCTTCACGATGTATTGATCGGTGCAAAGCGCACGTATATATGAAGTATAAAGTGGGCCACAACCTCAACTATACAGGGACTAGAAGGTGGGCCAGACTATACAATAGACATGTACAAACCATATATTCAACAGCTTTCTTTCTTCCAGGAGAAGAAAGAAAGGCGATCTCGCCTCCTGCCGCCTCGGTGCCTTCCTCCGGCGGCTCCCCTCCATTGACGACCTCGGTCGTCGGTGGTGAGGGAGGTCGCCGGATCCACGCGTGTGGATTGTTTTAGACATTAGTTTCTTAGGTTTTTGGATTGTTCATCGTCATGGCTTCGGCAACGGCGATGGCGGCGTCGACTAATAAATTTTCAGATTCTTCCCCAATGAGGCGATCCGTCTTTGGGGTGGATTTGGAAACCAGACTGTTTAAGTAAGGACGGTGCGGCGGCGGCGGCATCCTCGAGGTGGACCTGTGTCCTCGTGCTCCGCCGTTGCGACGGTGTTTGCTCTAGCACCGACGTGGAGCTTGGGAGGTAGTCCAGGAGCAGATGCAGATTGTGGTTTGCATCGACGGCATCTGGAAGATGGTGGATCTGGGTTCGTGGTTCGTGGCAGGTAGGTATGGTTTCCTTCTCCAACGTCTTAGTTGGGCGGGGGTGCCAGATCTGGAGTTCGATGGCGTGTCCGGGGTGTTGCCCCGGTCTGATTCATTCAACGATAATGGCTTCGTCTTTATTGGTGAGCCACCTTGGAGGTCCGAAAAGCTGCATATCAGCGATGGAGCCGCGTCGAGCTCGGGTGTGGAGGTGATCTTTCATTTTCTTTTTTGGTGGTTGCTATGGTGGTTCCAGAGGCAGGTGACGGGTGTTGGTGTCAAGCTCAGAGGATTCTTCAGTGTTGTTTGTAATTTTACTTTTTGGCTGGTGTTTCTGTGTGCAAAGGCTAGCGTTCTGCTATCTTTCAGTTTTGTTAGGTCAGTACGTCGTGACTTGTACTATGATCTCTACTCCTAATGTCTCAGTTGGTAGGTCGTGTTCCGGGTTTTATTTTCGTCCCACCTCACCCGGTCTTTTTTGGTACTTCTTTGGTACTTCCTCCCACCTCCCACCCGTTTTATTTCACTGGTTTTTTTTGTCCTTCCCCCACCCCACCGGTTTAGTTTCGTGTCACCCTCTCACACAACGAAAAAAATCTTAACGGGTCATAACTTTTCATGCTGGTGCAAGTTATTTTTAGTAATGTCTTTATGTGAAAGAATCAATCACGATCAATCTCTAAATATCAAATCTAAATTAATTAACCTTACCTTAAATTGCTCAATCACATTAATTAGGAAACAAAATAACCGATTTTAAGAAAAGATCTACTCTTAATGGAGGGTATTACATACCAAACATAGGTACGTCATTAGCTCGCTTCCTTCCCTTTTCTTCCCTTCGTTCCTTAGTCCCATGCTCGTGGCGCTGAAGTGGCATCGACAGGCGATGGCGGCGAGGACAACACGTGGCAGCCCCTGAAGCACGAACACGACTGCACCTCGGCTCTGCCGTCTCCCAAGATATGGGTGAGTTCTCGTGATGCCCACCCTAAACCCTCACGTCCTACAAATTCCTCAACCTCTATCATCTCGATTTCGTCCATGCTCTGATCCAAATGACGATGCAGCTCCGACCGATTGACAATGGAGGTTTGCCATTCTTCCTCTCAGCACCCACTCCTGGAGGAACGACATGCCATGCCGATCGAACCCGGTCGAGATCACTCACCAAGATTGCTATTCGGAAGTTTTTTGTCAAAAAGTGAAGAGTGGGACGGGATCTGCACTTTTGTTAATATCTCTACTCCTAATGTCTCAGTTGGTAGGTCGCGTTCTGGGTATTATTTTCGTCCCATCTCACCCGGTCTTTTTTGGTACTTCTTTGGTACTTGCTCCCACCTCCCGCTCAGCCGAGACGGTTTATTTTCGTACTCCCTTCCACCTCCCAGGTAGTTCCCTCCACGCAAAAAAAATCGAACCAACCAATCTCTACTCCTAATGGAGCAGTTGGTAGTCTCCGCCGGTCAATTTTTGTCCCACCACTTTCGTCCGGTTTTTTTGTAGGTTAACCGTCGTAGATTTTTTTCGTCGCCTCCCCCACTTCATTGGTTTATTTTCACTTCACCCTCTCACACAACGAAAAAAACTGAACGGATCAGAACTTTCCATACTGACACAAATTATTTAGTAATGTCTTTATGTAAAAGAATCAATCACAATCAATCTCTAAAGATCAAATCTAAATTAATTAATCTTCATAACGTTTGTTTCCTTTCGAATCACGTCCATAACTTTCCTTCCTTGTTTGGGCAGAAACTGTTTGGTAGCAGAGATTAGGAAGCTTCCTATGAGTGTAGTAATAGGAAGTATTCTTTTTCTTGATGATTCGTTTCCATGCATGATGATAGTAAATTATGCCAACATTCACCACTATTTATCAACGTCATCAATCGTATCCATTTCTACCAGTTTTAAGGGAATCTGCTCGCTATGTCTTTTTTAAGGGGATCCGCTCGCTAAGTCGTCGTCGCACGTTATTTTCACAAACAATCTTTACTCCTAATGGAGCAGTTGGTAGCCTCGTACGATTTATTTTTGTCCTCCTCCCACCTCCCCTGGTTTTTTTCATCCTCCCTCCCACCTCCCAATTTCGTTGGTTTTTTCGTCGATTTTTACTCGCCCCCTCTCACCTCCCAATTTCGTCCGGTTTTTATTCGTCCCACCTCCCACCACCCCCTCGTGCTGGTTCTTTTTTTCGCCACTCTTTCCTTGCAAACCAATAATTTCCTAACATACAAAAGATCACGAATCTATCTTTCCTTACCCGAACCAATCGCGCCCTACATCAGTGCATTTCTTTATTAAGAAAACTAACACGTAAATCTTAACGCATTGCAAACAAATCCCGTTATGGACCTAATTAATTTATTATGGAATCTATATGTGGTCGCATTGGTTCTTTTTCTCTCCACTCTTTTCTTGCAAACCACTAATTTCCTAACATACAAAAGATCACGTATCTATCTTTCCTTACCCGAATCAATCGATCCCTACATCAGTGCATTTCTTTATTAAGAAAACTAACACGTAAATCTTAACGCATTGTAAAGAAATCCCGTTCTGGACCTAATTAATTTATTATGGAATCTGTACGTGGTCGCATCTCTCCCCTCGTGAAAAAATCGCATCCATCTCCCGTTAAAAAGGAAAAGAGAACATGAACGATCAATCCCACACCCTGCATCTCAGTAGCAAATAATCGCCCCCGCCTCTGCTACTGCGCCTCGCCGTGTGCCCAGCTCGACCCATGCCTCGCCTGCATGGCTGGACGCCGCCGTCTCCACCGCCACGTACAAGAAAACGGTGGGCAGAACCATCCATTCAAATCGCACACCCCACCCTCCTCCGCAATCCCTAGCCCCGCATCACCCTATCGCTTTCTCGCCTCTCTTTCCCCTCGATGTAGATGGTGCCGAGCGGCATCCTCGAGCACCGGCAGTGCCGCCCTCTCTATCTTCGCTGCGTCGAGAGATGGGCCGAGGCACTCGTCAGTTCGCCGCCCACGATTGGGCCGCCTCCGGTTGTCGCGCACCACCGGCTCCACCTAACGTGCCCAACCCTCTCCGCTTTCGACCTTCCGGTGACCACATCCCTCCGCGCCTCCATCCATCATCCACAAGGTCACTCCCTGCACCCACCCTCCTAAATTCTCCATACCGGCGGACAATCACCGAAGATCCAAGTTGGCCCGAATGGGTTCCAATTTCTCTCTCTGACTGTGGATTCACAGGCAAGAAGCGCTTCTACATGCATCCTCCTGTCGGTCCCTAAAGTAACAAGGTAAATGGTTGATGTTGCGTTTGTCTAGGATGATATATGTTGGCTCTGTTCCGGTTCATCCGAGCAGTTTGGTGACTAATTTACTGATAATTTAATTATATTAATTAAATGAGTCGGGTGTATCGTCGTGCATTTATCTTGCCAGTAATGTTCTATGATGCTCTGATGCACTTTGGAAATTGTTTATCTTGTCTTCAGTGCAGAACATTTGTTTATTAATGCATGAGAAGAATCCTTGTTACTACCTTGAACCTGTTTTATAATCCATATTGTTATGCACTAGCGCGCGTGCGTGTGAAATAGATGGATTATGGTCCCGTACCCAATAAGATGGATATGTGTGTGTGTTAGAGAGAGAGAGAGGGAGAGGGGGGGAGAGAGTGAGGAGGAGGGAGCGAGAGTGTGTGTGTGAGAATTTGATGGTAAAAAGGTCGCCAATGTCACTTGATATGTATGAGAATATTAAATGTAATATTAACATAATTAATATTGAACTCTTAAAGTTAATGTGGCCCCGTTGCAACGCACGGGTGTTCTTCTAGTCCTTATAATATAAATGAGACACGTATTACATGCAAAAAAAAAGACCTGTCATGACTCATGAATTTTCGGTAACCATCCTTCTAGGATAAGCATCATTTTCGCAGAAATTGCTGCTGTAGATGTACGTGGTACTAGTAGACTTTGACGGTGACTAATTACCACATGTTTTGTTTTTTTGTCTTGACTGTAATTCTACTTCTTCATTGGGGTTTTTTCGGGCTTAAGTTAGGGTTCTTATTATCTTTTCAGTTCTCTCAGGATGGTGTTTATGTGGCTCGTACCTTGTTGTAATTGTATGTTATATGAATGAGAAAAGGACCTCACATGAAGCAAATGGAATGAAGTTTTCCTAAACTTAAATGCCAACACAAAAATTGACGCACTTTTTGGAAGATGAACAGAAGATCAAATTGAATCCATTAGTTTTTATTATATTATAACTCGATTTAATTCCATGACCTGGAAAACCGGGTAGAGGCCTACTAGGCCGCCAGAAGGCAAGGAACTTGTCATATCAATTTGGCCCAATTCAGTCCATACAGACTAATGCAGGAAGAGCATTGATAATTAGGAGTGCTCCTAGCTGACGCTCGCGTGCGTCAACAAGAGGAGCTTTCGCACAGGCGGGCATCGAATTGGGCCGGCCCATTCAGTGGCCTCACTGCAAATTAAATCAGCAGAAAAGAACGCTCAGTCGAGGAATCGAACGCGCGACCAACAATTGACTGTAAGTTTTCTTTATCATTGAGCTGACCAATACTAGTGATTAATTGGGTGCGAGAATGTTTAAAAACTAAGCGCAGCGACAGATAAAAACAATAAATTCAACAATTGAACATCTCTTTAATATGCGATGAACATTTTTATGATATATACTAAAAATTATCTAAGTAGGCATTGAACATTTGTGTGATATATGCTGAACATTTTTCAAGTATACAGTGAACATTTTCTTAATATGTCGTGAACATTTTGTTAAATGTACGATGAACATTTTTGTAAAACACGATGAACTTTTTGTTAAATGTATGATTAACATTTTTGTAATACGCGATGAACATTTTCGTAATGCATAGTGAACTTTTCATAATGTATGGCGAACCATTTTTTTAATATACGATGAACATTTTTGTAATAGGAAGTGAACTTTTTATATAACACATAGTAAAGAGAAGAAGAAAATAAAAAATAAAATAAAAAGGAAAAACCAAAATAAAAATGTACCAACACAAAAAAAAATCAGAACAAAACCACTGAAAACCGGACAAACATTGAAAAAAAGGAAGCAAAAAACCACAGAAAAGAAAACGAAAAGAGAACGCAGGAAACAGCAAAGGAAGCTGTAGCTAATGAAAAAAAAACAAGAACCCCGTACATGGGCCGGCCCAACTGGCGGCTCGGCTCAGCGAAAGCGCGACTTTTTGACGCTAACGAGCGTCAAATAGGTTCTGCCGATAATTAGTCGGCACGTCTAGCTCTTGCCGATTGAAGGATTGAAGAACGCCTCGCTTCAAGGGTCTCTATATTGGGTCGGTCCATTAATTGTTACGTTCGCTAGTTTTTTCGTACATTTGCTTCGTTCGGGTTCTCTTTCTTACTTTTATTTATATTTCGAAATATTCACATATATGCATATTCCATAAATAAATTTTCTTAAAGTTTTAACAATTTTCACCATGTATTAAAAAAACATGAAATGTAGATATTTGTTCACGTAATTTTGAAACTTATTCATATACCATTCAGAAACATGTTCTTGTCATTCAAAAAATGTTGAAAAGTTTAAAAATATGTTCATAACATTTTGTAAAAATATTAATGAAAATGTACAATTGTTCATTTATTTAAAAAAATGTTCTTATCATTCAAAAAAATAATTTGTGACATTCAAAAAAGTGCATGCCTCTAAAAATATGTTTGTGTCATTCAAAAAAAAAGTTCATGAAATACGAAAAATTATTTTCAAATTTATAAAAATAATAATATTATGAATGTTCCTACTATTGAAAATAATGTTTAAAAACAATTAAGAAATGTTCTCATGTAAATTTCACTGTGTAGTAGAAAAAAAGGTCAACATGCAGTTGACAAATGTTCAACGTGTATTTCAGGTAAATGTTCAGAGTGTATTAAAAAAACGTGAATCTGAAAAATGTTCAACCTGTATATGAAAATGTTAAACTTATATATAAGAACATCCAACATTTATTTGGAAAACGAAGAAGAAAAAAAATAAAATGAAAAAAAAGAGCAAAAAAAACCAGAAAGAAACATGATCATAATTGATAAAGAAAATACAGAAAAAAAATCGCCCAAGAACCTCTATAAAGTGTCCATACTAGTCAATAGAAGTTTCTAAAAACAGGCTTTGAGAAAGCTTCCAAAAACCGCATGAATATTGGGCCAGTCCACTAGCCCGAGCGCGACAGCCGGGAAGAGCATGTGTCCGGAGGCAAAATTCATGTTTTGACCCTTTTTAAAAAGTTAATCGAGATCTGACCCTAATTTACAAAATTTTTGAGATCTGACCCTTTTGCTATCGCCAGGGACCTTCGCGGTAGGAAACATCCCTACCGCCAAACAGGCTGGCGATAGCTTGTATAAACCAGCGCCAAGGTGCCCGGCGGTAGGCGCGAGCATGCACTGTGTTCCATACTTAGAAAAAAATTACGGTAGGGCATGCAACCCTACCACCATGGAGCTTGGCGGTAGACTGTTATAACTTACCGTCATGGACTCTGGCGGTAAAAAATGGGTCAGATCCTGCAATTTTTGCAAGGCAGGGTCAGATCTCGATCAAGTTTCACAAAAGGATCAAAACACAAAATTTAGCCGCGTCCGAAGTAAGTGAGACATAGCTTTACTAAAAAAGAAAGAGAGAGAGAGTAAGAGCAACTCTAGCAGACCCTGCATCCTGCCGGCCTACAAAACGCGTTTGCAGTTCACGCAAAACCGCTTTTGCGGGTCGGCGCAGGCTGGCACAGATGCAGACCCCGCATAATGGACCCGTAAAAAAGCATATTAGCGGAATATACTTTTTTTACGGACCGGCTTCTGCGGGTTCTGATCTGGTGCAGCTCCTCTCGGTCCGTAAAACTTAAATTTGCAACTTAAATTGATATAGCATAATGCTTTTCTTTGCTTTTGCAACAACATTAGATACAAAAGATATCACCAAATCTTCGCTAGAATAGCAAAAACCAAAGAAAACAAGAACCACAAGTATGCATTTCAGAAGATTTCCATCTTCTATAACTGCTCCCACTAGTTGAAGCAATATCTTCTTCATGCACTCATTGTTGATCTGCGGATTCTTGATCTTGCTTTCTTCTTTCTTCATCTTTGGTTCCAAAGAAGTAGACGTTGCTACCCCTCTAGTTGCACATGCAGACGCATCATTGCCTTCGATTGTACTAAGGAGTACACTAACACCTATTAAGTTTCTTTCTATCAACAAATCAATGTATTGGCCTTCCCAAAACCAAAATGAGCATCCATCGTCCTACACAAAAGAATGAGCAAGCTCGAAATGAGCTACCGCAAGTGCACGTACCCGTCATTTTCGCAATTGTAGAACACCCATCCGGGGTGCTTCGGTGTGCCCGAAGTGAGCCGCGGCATTTGGCGCGGGCAGTCGTCACACTCTTGAGCGGCATCGGCAGGCCACAAAGACGCTGCGAGCGCCGAGCCCGGTGGACGGCCGGACGAGTCCATGCCCACAAACCTTCGGCGGCAGCGAGTGGACGAACCCGTACCTGCATGCGGCGATGTGCCCTTGCCTGGGCTGCGGGAGAGGCTCGCCGACCACTCCATCGCCTGGGGCAGCAACCGGCGGCCGGAAAAAGCCAAATCCGGCGGCCCGCGATGAAGTGCCGCAGATCTGCAAATCGGCGGCCCGCCAACGCAGGAGGGAAGGGAGGGGATGCGTCGTGCGCGTGGCGGCCTTCCGGCATGCTCCTGCCGGCTGCTGTCGCCGGAATCTTGGGCGGCGGCCGACGGCGGCGCGAGGGGGGAGAGGAGAGGTGGTTGGTGGGAGAAAGCGCGGGATGAAATGTCCCCCCCCCCACCAACCGCTTCCGCTTATATGCAGGGCACCGCAGCCGTGAGGGGAAAACCCGCGTTTTCCCAGCTTGGGGTTGGGATTTTGCCGCGCCCCCTAAAATTTTTTACGGGCCGGGACGGGATGCGGGGTCTGATCGGGTTGGTTTTTTTATCCTGACCTGCATTTTGACGATTATTTTACGGGTCGGGGCGGGATGCGGAGTCTGCTAGAGTTGCTCTGAGCGAGACATAGCTCTCCCGATAGTCAGCTTATCTAAAGCTATTTTTAGATGGGTAGTGGAAACGATTCTAAACTAGAGTATGTTCGTGGGAGTACTTCCCCACTTGGACCTCCTATGTGACACGCGCGCGTGCGTCAATCCACAGGCGCGCCCCTTGCTGGGCGGTGTAGCAGCAACAAACCGGCGCTATGCCCTGTTTGGATACTCTAACACAGTAGAGTTATTTTCTAGGGACAATTGCATTTTTACCCCTAGTTGGTTCCTATCCACGGGTTTTGCCCTTATTTTTCGAGCTTGCTCAGTTTTGCCCTTACTTTTTCCATCGAGGTCCCTTGAATGCCCTTTGACTGTTTGACCAAAACTTTGAAAATTCATAACTAATTCATATGAACTCAGAAAAATGCAAATAAGATATCAAAATGCCCAGATAAACATTACCTTTATGGGCATATGATTTGCATTCAGGATAAAAGCATCGTTTAAACTACCCGAGGTAATTAATGTTATTAATATTATTAAAAATAAATAGATATAAACAATATTTGTTTCATGAATAAAAATTATATGCAAATGTAGGTGATGTTTTCTTAACATCCTGATACCTTATTTGCATTTTTCTGAGTTCGTATCAACTTGTTATGAAGTTTCCAAGTAATGGTCAAAGTCGTTAGAACATTCATAACAGGTTGATACAAACTCAGAAAAATGCAAATAAGTTACCAGGATGTTCAGAAAACATCACCTACATTTGCATGTAATTTTTATTCATGAAAAAAATATTGTTTATACCTATTTATTTTTAATAATGTTAATAACATTAATTACCTCGGGTAGTTTAAACGATGTTTTTGTCCTGAATGCAAATGATATGCCCATAAAGGTAATGGTTATTGAACATTTTGATATCTTATATGCATTTTTCTGAGTTCATATGAATTAGTTATGAATTTTAAAAGTTTTGGTCAAATGGTCAAAGGGCATTCGAGGGACCTCGATGGAAAAAGTAAGGGCAAAATTGAGCAAGCTCGGAAAGTAAGGGCAAAACCCATGGGTAGGAACCAACTAGGGGTAAAAATGCAATTGTCCATATTTTCTAACCTATTCTAACCCAAACAAGCTCCTCTCCACCGGGATAGTTGGGTTAGATGGAACTAACCCACTCTAACCCTCTCTGTTTGGATACTTTTGGGTTATTTGAACCCCCAACTAACCCAAACTAGCTCTAACTCCACGATCCAAACAAGGCCAGTAATAGTTTTCTTTTGGTTTATTATTTGGTTACGAGAGCACAAAATCTGACGCACTGTAGTAACCCGGAGGATTGTACCAACTAGGTTATTCTGGCGGGTAGATTTTTTTTCATTCGTATTTTGGGAAAACATTGAAAAATAATAATTTAAAAAGGTGTTTTTATGTAGAAAAATGCGTCGAACATTTTTTCCAGGCTTTTTTTTAAAAGCGAACATTTTTTGAAACATGAAAAACAATTTGGAAAACTGAAGTTTTCAACATTTTTGAAATTTATAAAAATTTTACACAAAAGAGAATAGTTTTTAGAATTTCGAACAAAAACTGTGATCATTTTTTTTGAAATTGTGAACAAATTTTGAAATTTCAATATTTTTTTAAAAAATGGGAATAATTTTTGTAATCCCGAACATTCTTCTGAAAAATGTAAACAAATTTTTAGGAAACTGTGAACAAATTTTGAATTTTCTCTTTTTTAAAATGACGAACAATTTCTGAAGATTTCAAACATGCTATTAAATTTAGAATTTTTTGGTAAAACTGGATAGGAACCTGCTAGAAGGTTCCCAAAACCAAACAAGCGTGAACCAAGTTAAAAGGGTCGACCTAGTCCGCATTGCTCGTTGAGACTGTGTGCCTTTGGTCGACTTGTCGATGCAACTGGCATCGAGTAGGATTTCGCCTTCCCATGGCAAAAAGAAATTCGCGTCAGGGCATCTCCAACGAGGATCCTCAATTTGCCATCGAAAGTTATACCCATTAGTCCGTGGACCAGTTCGATTGTCCGAATTCCCGCAAACTGAGTGGGGCTTTGCAGGAGTCCGGACTGTCGCCACGTAGGACTCTGACACCCTCTGCCCACTCAAATCCCCCTCCCAATCCACTTTTCTTCCACTCTGACCCTGCCCCGTTGCTTCCGCACCCTCCTCATTCGATATCTTCATTCTACCTCTCCGACCGTTGCCTAGTCATCCTGGGACGTCTGCAACTCCTAACCACTCACCCGCCTGCCTTAAACTATGTCGTCGTCCACCAAGGATCCGTCCGCCGCCAGGTACCCTCTGCCTTTCTTGTGACGCCGTCCATAGCAGACACCACGCCTGATAGGTGTTTGATAAAATGCCATAGAGTTTTTTGTTGACATTCTAATTGTTTTTCTAGAGTAAAACGACGGTGTGGTACTAGGTGATGGAGGATGAGTTGTTGTGTGATGCGTGGAAGGACATATCTGCAGACTTTGTAGGCATGTGGCAAGGGGGCATGATGTTTTGGCAAAACGTGTGTGCTCTGTGTCTTGAGCAAAAGCACTTCACACCCTATGACTCGCACGTGATCCATGATCGCAATGTGAAGTCATTGGCCCTTCGGTGGTACACCATCTCCAACGTCGTCATAAATTTGCCGCAGGGTTGCACAAGTGGGGACAATGCGGCAACGGGCCTCGTCAACCATGGATATCATAAGTTTTGCTTCTTGTTGATTTACATGTTGGCCCATTCATTGATTCACTCCATGTTGTAACTTGATAATCATCACGTTGAATAGTCCAAACATGTTGAGGTGTTGTAACATAGAATCGAGGGGAGGCCATTTACATTCATACATTGTATTGGATGAAGCTCAAGGGGAACAATGTGTTGCAGAACTTGTGCTGATACTAACTCGATTATAGTTGAATTTGGAATCGATGAATTCAAAAAACTTGATAAACATCCGGTTATCTTGTTGGTAATATTTACATTCAACTATTGTTGTATTATGGATATTTACAAGTTATCTATGGATGAATTTTGCAATTTTATACAATTATTTTGAGTGTTGTAGACTTAAAAGAAGAATATAAAGAGGTAATGTTTATGGGACATGGTTAGAACATCTACAGTCGGACGCCTCAAACCCGTCTCAAACACCCGGGCGAACGGCCTAGTCACTGACTGGTCAAAAAAAGGGACCCAGTCGGGCGACTCAAACCGGCCTAAAACGCCTGGGCTTATGGGAAACTCTCATATCCAGCCCAAATCTGGGGCAGATGGCCCGGGCACGTCCGTCACATCGGATTCGGCTCACATAGGCTACCCTGACCTCGCATATATTTGTCCCCATTCGCTCCCCGGTCCAAACCCTAGCCACTCGCCTCCCTCCCATACGCCCTAAGCTTACTTTCGGCGAACTCCAGCCTTCTCCGGCATGGCGGACGGCGGATCCGAGTCCTTCGTTAGCTGATCTATGAACTGGGATCTCATCCTAATCGGCCCGAGAAGGAGATGACCGTCCGCATTGCACTCCCCTCGCCCACGAGGAGAATGCCCGTCAGCGGTCGGAGTCGATCAGCCGAGAAATCATTGACTCCGTCCACATGGCGCATGGATCCGGTGCGTGGCGCGTCATCGCTGCCTCGCTAGAGGCGATGCTCTCCGTTTGGCGTCCAAACGCCATGTCGGATGCACAACCCCTTCGTTGGCACGTCGACGACCGGGCCATTCGTGGCCCGTCCGCTGAGGGTATCGCACGGTATGCCCGCCATGCGAGGCAGAGGGTGTGGGAGGCCGTGAAAGCCCTTGCATTTGACGTCGACGAGGCGGAGTCGCACTCTCCAGTGCCTCAACGGATGGAATGCAACCCCAGATGACGCAGTCGCGTCATCGTGGCGTGTCGGCCTCCTCCGAGCACAATGGATCCATCGTCGAGCTCACTTCAATCGGCACTGTGAAGGATCCGGACTCTGGCGAGGAAGAGTAGGGCATGGGAGACAGCGGTGCCCCGAGTCCTGTGAGCTGGTGCATGTCCCATGTCCTACACTACTTCACCAGTGACCTGAGAAACACTTCGGGAGGCGCAGCAAGCTGCCGGAATGGGCTCGGCAGAGCCGGACGAGCTCCGCTTCGATTAAGTTTCACACTGCATGAAATTGTATGGTTTTTAGATTTTGAAGTTGAGGTATCAAGTCATGAAAAACGTTAATTTGAGGTCTGACCGGTTACACGTCCACGGATATTTGAGAGTTCAAATTTGGTGTATTTGGCAGTAGATTAGTGTCGCATTTGGTTACCTGCATTAGGCCCAGCCAGACCTGCCCCGATAGTTTTTGGCCTTTTTGGTTGCTCGGGTCACATGTAATAGTTGGCCCACATGGAACTTAAAGCACCCATGGGCCTGCATCCAACGGAACGTCTGAATCGGCCATTTTTTCAGAGCCAGGTGTAAGTGCATCTAGTGCCACCCCTAGCTGATTTTGGAGTATTGATGACAAACCTGGTTGAGGGACTAATGTGTTTGTGAGATTCACAGGAGAACATAGGTAGAAGTCCCTATTGATTCGGTTTACCCATCAAAGATGACCCCTAAAATTGTATGAAGACATTGGTGGTTCGCGAAGACATTCACATTGAAGACAATGATGTGTGAAGTCATTTGCTTGAAGACAATGGAGTGCGAAGAAGTAGTTTCTCTTGTAGTTTCATTTTCTTCCTTCTTGAGTCATAGGAACCACCAAACTGTTAAGTGGGGTCCAAGTGAAGAAAGTCAGAAAACTGACGTGATGCTCAACCCAAATCCTATGTCTTCGAGTGAAGACAATGAGAGAAAATCTTCTCGTGAGTTGGATAAGTTAGCTGTCGCGTGTGTTCGAAATCCGATCGTTGGACACGTGTCAGTTCCCCAATGACCCAGGGCCATTTCAGACAAATTATGTCGGGTTGCCACCTGGCTATAAATAGCCACCCCCTCCACCATAAAACGGTGGCTGCTCAGAGTTAGTACATGACTTTTGTCATTTGAGAGTAACCCACCTCCGAAGCCTTTGTGAGAGAATCCTTGCGTGGACAAAACCCAAAACACCCAGAGCCCAAAGAGTGTTTGGCATCACTAGAGTTTTTCTATCTGCGTGATCTAAAGACTTATTACACTTGAAGACTATGATCTTACAATCGGTTCGACGTCGTGTTCTCAGGATCTAATAGTCATTGTGGATCGCCAGTGAATGAAGTCTATGAAGGTTTGGAAGTCTACCTTGAAGACTTACCTGAGTGATTGGGCGAGGACTAAATGACCGCAGCTCAAGGGGAATAAGGTGAAGACATGGTCTTGTGAGTTCAATCTCAGCCTCCCTAACCAGATGTACAGTTGTCACAACAACTAGAACTGGTCTACCAAATCCTTGTCTTCGTCAAGCAACTATTTCTATCACTTCAACCCTTACTCACTGTTTAGCTTCCCGAAGTCATTGCTCGCATGCTCTGATTGAATTCATTGTGTGAAGAATTCCATCCCTGATTGCATATTTGGCTTCATACTATCTTCCTATTCTGATCCGTCTACCTAGCTGCTACTTGTCTTCGTGCATTCTCTGCATTGTACTTATACCCTATTGCATGACTAGTGTAGTTTATCTTCTGCTGTGTTCTATTTAGTTGTGTTTTTAACTGCCTGTCTTCGAAGACATTGCTAGCTTTGAAGCCTTTCATAAAAATCGCCTATTCACCCCCCCTCTAGTCGATAACCAGCACTTTCACCAGGCCCGAGCGATGCTACCCGAGGCACATGAGCATGGGCGGTTGCACGCGTGGATGCTGTCCCGATACGTTGCTTTGTTTCCCGAAGCCACTTCATAAATTACCCTCACTCCCTTCCCTCACCACTCTCTATCCTCTCTTCACCACTCACACCAACGGCGGCGAGCACTAGAGCAACTGCAAGACGATCCTAGATGGCGGCTAGCACCAAACTTACCAGTGCATCGGCCTTGGCGCCTTACCCTGTCTCCTGATTTACTCTTTCGAGTCATGGTAGATTTGATTTGCGGACATGATTGGAGCGTTAGTGAGGGGATTGAACACATTTGGTGAAGGAAATATGCCCTAGAGGCAATAATAAAGTTATTATTTATTTCCTTATATCATGATAAATGTTTATTATTCATGCTAGAATTGTATTAACCGGAAACATAATACATGTGTGAATATATAGACAAACAGAGTGTCACTAGTATGCCTCTACTTGACTAGCTTGTTAATCAAAGATGGTTATGTTTCCTAACCATGAACAAAGAGTTGTTATTTGATTAACGAGATCACATCATTAGTTGAATGATCTGATTGACATGACCCATTCCGTTAGCTTAGCACCCGATCGTTTAGTATGTTGCTATTGCTTTCTTCATGACTTATACATGTTCCTATGACTATGAGATTATGCAACTCCCGTTTACCGGAGGAACACTTTGTGTGCTACCAAACGTCACAACGTAACTGGGTGATTATAAAGGTGCTCTACAGGTGTCTCCAAAGGTACTTGTTGGGTTGGCGTATTTAGAGATTAGGATTTGTCACTCCAAATGTCGGAGAGGTATCTCTGGGCCCTCTCGGTAATGCACATCACTTAAGACTTGCAAGCATTGCAACTAATGAGTTAGTTGCGAGATGATGTATTACGGAACGAGTAAAGAGACTTGTCGGTAACGAGATTGAACTAGGTATTGGATACCGACGATCGAATCTCGGGCAAGTAACATACCGATGACAAAGGGAACAACGTATGTTGTTATGCGGTCTGACCGATAAAGATCTTCGTAGAATATGTAGGAACCAATATGGGCATCCAGGTCCCGCTGTTGGTTATTGACCAGAGACGTGTCTCGGTCATGTCTACATTGTTCTCGAACCGTAGGGTCCGCACGCTTAAAGTTACGATGACAGTTACTTTATGAGTTTATATATTTTGATGTACTGAAGGTTGTTCGGAGTCCCGGATGTGATCACGGACATGACGAGGAGTCTCAAAATGGTCGAGACATAAAGATTGATATATTGGATGGCTATATTCGGACACCGGAAGTGTTCCGGATGTTTTCGGAGAAAAACCGGAGTACCGGAGGGTTACCGGAACCTCCCCGGGAAGTAATGGGCCTTGATGGGCCCTAGTGGAGAGAGAGGGGCCGGCCAGGGCAAGAGGCGCGCCCCCTCCCCTTGAGTCTGAATAGGACAAGGAAGGGGGGGGGGCGCCCCCCTTGCCTTCCCCCTCTCCCACTCCTTCCTTCCCCTCCTTGGAATAGGAAAGGGAGGGGGGAAACCTACTTGGAGTAGGTTTCCCCCTCCTAGGGCGCGCCTCCCCCTTGGCCGGCCCCCTCCTCCTCTTCTCCTTTATATACGGGGGCGGGGGCACCCCATAGACACATAAGTTGATCTTCGTGATCGTTCCTTAGCCGTGTGCGGTGCCCCCCTCCATGATATTACACCTCGGTCATATTGTAGCGGTGCTTAGGCGAAGCCCTGCGACAGTTGAACATCAAGATCGTCACCACGCCGTCGTGCTGACAGAACTCCTCCCCGAACCTCTGCTGGATCGGAGTCCGGGGTGCGTCATCGAGTTGTACGTGTGTCAAGAACTCGGAGGTGCCGGAGTAACGGTGCTTGGATCGGTTGGACCGGGAAGACGTACGACTAATTCCTCTACGTTGCGTCAACGCTTCCACTTCGGTCTACGAGGGTACGTAGACATCACTCTCCCCTCTCGTTGCTATGCATCACCATGATCTTGCGTGTGCGTAGGAATTTTTTTGAAATTACTACGTTCCCCAACAGTGGCATCCGAGCCTAGGTTTTATGGTTTGATGTTATATGCACGAGTAGAACACAAGTGAGTTGTGGGCGATATAAGTCATACTGCTTACCAGCATGTCATACTTTGGTTCGGCGGTATTGTTGGATGAAGCGGCCCGAACCGACATTACGCGTACGCTTACGCGAGACTGGTTTTACCGCCGTGCTTTGCACACAGGTGACTAGCGGGTGTCAGTTTCTCCAACTTTAGTTGAACCGAGTGTGGCTACGCCCGGTCCTTGCGAAGGTTAAAGCAGCATCAACTTGACAAACTATCGTTGTGGTTTTGATGCGTAGGTGAGATTGGTTCTTGCTTAAGCCCGTAGCAGCCACGTAAAACTTGCAACAACAAAGTAGAGGACGTCTAACTTGTTTTTGCAGGGCATGTTGTGATGTGATATGGCCAAGACGTGATGCTATATTTTATTGTATGAGATGATCATGTTTTGTAACCGAAGTTATCGGCAACTGGCAGGAGCCATATGGTTGTCGCTTTATTGTATGAAATGCAAACGCCCTGTAATTGCTTTACTTTATCACTAAGCGGTAGCGATAGTCGTAGAAGCAATAGATGGCGTAAACGACAACGATGCTACGATGGAGATCAAGGTGTCGCGCCGGTGACGATGGTGATCATGATGGTGCTTCGGAGATGGAGATCACAAGCACAAGATGATGATGGCCATATCATATCACTTATATTGATTGCATGTGATGTTTATCCTTTATGCATCTTATCTTGCTTTGATTGACGGTAGCATTTTAAGATGATCTTTCACTAAAATTATCAAGAAGTGTTCTCCCTGAGTATGCACCGTTGCCAAAGTTCGTCGTGCCCAGACACCACGTGATGATCGGGTGTGATAAGCTCTACGTCCATCTACAATGGGTGCAAGCTAGTTTTGCACACGCAGAATACTCAGGTTAAACTTGACGATCCTAGCATATGCAGATATGGCCTCAGAACACGGAGACCAAAAGGTCGAGCGTGAATCATATAGTAGATATGAACAACATAAGATGTTCACCATTGAAAACTACTCCATCTCATGTGATGATCGGTTATGGTTTAGTTGATTTGGATCACGTGATCACTTAGATGACTAGAGAGATGTCTGTCTAAGTGGGAGTTCTTAAGTAATATGATTAATTGAACTTAAATTTATCATGAACTTAGTACCTGATAGTATCTTGCTTGTCTATGTTGATTGTAGATAGATGGCCCGTGCTGTTGTTCCGTTGAATTTTAATGCGTTCCTTGAGAAAGCAAAGTTGAAAGATGATGGTAGCAACTACGCGGACTGGGTCCGTAACTTGAGGATTATCCTCATTGCTGCAGAGAAAAATTACATCCTGGAAGGACCGCTGGGTGCCAGGCCTGCTGCTGATGCAACTGACGACGTTGAGAACGTCTGGCAGAGCAAAGCTGATGACTACTCGATAGTTCAATGTGCCATGCTTTACAGCTTAGAACCGGGACTTCAACAACGTTTTGAACGTCATGGAGCATATGAAATGTTCCAGGAGTTGAAGTTAATCTTCCAGAAGAATGCTCGGATTGAGAGATATGAAGTCTCAAATAAGTTCTATAGCTGCAAGATGGAGGAGAATAGTTCTGTCAGTGAGCACATACTCAAGATGTCTGGGTATTGTAATCACTTGATTCAACTGGGAGTTACTCTTCCGGATGATTGCGTCATTGACAAAATTCTCCAATCACTTCCACCAAGCTACAAGAGCTTCGTGATGAACTATAATATGCAAGGGATGGATAAGACGATTCCCGAGCTCTTCGCAATGCTAAAGGCTGCGGAGGTAGAAATCAAGAAGGAGCATCAAGTGTTGATGGTCAACAAGACCACTAGTTTCAAGAAAAAGGGCAAAGAGAAGAAGAAGGGGAACTTCAAGAAGAACAGCAAACAAGTTGCTGCTCAAGAGAAGAAACCCAAGTCTGGACCTAAGCCTGAAACTGAGAGCTTCTACTGCAAGCAGACTGGACACTGGAAGCGGAACTGCCCCAAGTATTTGGCGGATAAGAAGGATGGCAAGGTGAACAAAGGTATATGTGATATACATGTTATTGATGTGTACGTTACTAATGCTCGCAGTAGTACCTCGGTATTTGATACTGGTTCTGTTGCTAATATTTGCAACTCGAAACAGGGACTACGGATTAAGCGAACACTAGCAAAGGACGAGGTGACGATGCGTGTGGGAAATGGTTCCAAAGTTGATGTGATCGCGGTCGGCATGCTACCTCTACATCTACCTTCGGGATTAGTATTAGACCTAAATAATTGTTATTTGGTGCCAGCGTTAAGCATGAACATTATATCTGGATCTTGTTTGATGCGAGACGGTTATTCATTTAAATCAGAGAATAATGGTTGTTCTATTTATATGAGTAATATCTTTTATGGTCATGCACCCTTGAAGAGTGGTCTATTTTTGATGAATCTCGATAGTAGTGATACACATATTCATAGTGTTGAAGCCAAAAGATGCAGAGTTAATAATGATAGTGCAACTTATTTGTGGCACTGCCGTTTAGGTCATATCGGTGTAAAGCGCATGAAGAAACTCCATGCTGATGGACTTTTGGAACCACTTGATTATGAATCACTTGGTACTTGCGAACCGTGCCTCATGGGCAAGATGACCAAAACACCGTTCTCCGGTACTATGGAGAGAGCAACAGATTTGTTGGAAATCATACATACAGATGTATGTGGTCCGATGAATGTTGAGGCTCGTGGCGGATATCGTTATTTTCTCACCTTCAAAGATGATTTAAGCAGATATGGGTATATCTACTTAATGAAGCATAAGTCTGAAACATTTGAAAAGTTCAAAGAATTTCAGAGTGAATTTGAAAATCATCGTAACAAGAAAATAAAGTTTCTACGATCTGATCGTGGAGGAGAATATTTGAGTTACGAGTTTGGTCTACACTTGAAACAATGCGGAATAGTTTCGCAACTCACGCCACCCGGAACACCACAGCGTAATGGTGTGTCCGAACATCGTAATCGTACTTTACTTGATATGGTGCGATCTATGATGTCTCTTACTGATTTACCGCTATCGTTTTGGGGTTATGCTTTAGAGACGGCCACATTCACATTAAATAGGGCACCATCAAAATCCGTTGAGACGACACCTTATGAACTATGGTTTGGCAAGAAACCAAAGTTGTCGTTTCTGAAAGTTTGGGGCTGCAATGCTTATGTGAAAAAGCTTCAACCTGATAAGCTCGAACCCAAATTGGAGAAATGTGTCTTCACAGGATACCCAAAGGAGACAGTTGGGTATACCTTCTATCATAGATCCGAAGGCAAGACATTCGTTGCTAAGAATGGATCCTTTCTAGAGAAGGAGTTTCTCTCGAAAGAAGTGAGTGGGAGGAAAGTAGAACTTGATGAGGTAACTGTACCTACTCCCTTGTTGGAAAATATTACATCACAGGAACCGGTTTCTGTGACGTCAAAACCAACTAGTGAGGAAGTTGATGATGATTGTCGGTGTCAAAACCGGCGGATCTCGGGTAGGGGGTCCCGAACTGTGCGTCTAGGCGGATGGTAACAGGAGACGAGGGACACGATGTTTTACCCAGGTTCGGGCCCTCTCGATGGAGGTAAAACCCTACGTCCTGCTTGATTAATATTGATGATATGGGTAGTACAAGAGTGGATCTACCACGAGATCAAGGAGGCTAAACCCTAAAGCTAGCCTATGGTATGATTGTTTTAATGTGTGTCGTCCTACGGACTAAAGCCCTCCGGTTTATATAGACACCGGAGGAGGCTAGGGTTACACAGAGTCGGTTACAATGGTAGGAGATCTACATATCCATATCGCCAAGCTTGCCTTCCACGCCAAGGAAAGTCCCATCCGGACACGGGATGGAGTCTTCAATCTTGTATCTTCGTAGTCTTGGAGTCTGGCGGACAATGACAGTCCGGCTGTCCGGACACCCCCTAGTCCAGGACTCCCTCAGTAGCCCCTGAACCAGCCTTCAATGACGATAAGTCTGGCGCGCATAATGTTTGGCATTGCAAGGCGGGTTCCTCCCTTGAATAATCCAGAGAAGATTATGAATACCAGGATAGTGTCCGGCTCTGCAAAATAATTTCCACATTCCACCGTAGAGAGAATAAAATGTACACCAATCCAATCTGCTGACGCATTATGCGGCGTGACATCACACCGCTACCAAGCCTTTGTTTGAATCGTTTTTTACTATACCACCTCAGCACGTTTAGCGAAGCGCTTTCCTTGGCACGTCTTGTCAAAGCAGAGATCGTGTTCCCCTTATTCCGGGATTCCCATCAATACGGACGTGGGTAACCCAACCGCGCCATTGATGGTGGCGCTTGGGAGATAAGCGAGTTTTATCAGGCCGGTGGGGACGCATAGTTTTCGTCCGCCTATATATAAGGGATAAGGATTTACCTTCTCACCTACGCCTTCTTCCTCCTTTGCTTATCCATCTCCGCGTACTCAAGCTCCAACGCCCAAGCTCGAGCATCTCGCCTCGACCTTCTTCGAATATGTCCGGAGCGGGGGGCAAATGGCTGGCCTCCACCGTTAAGGAGGAGCACATAACCAAACTGCGTAGCGCCGAATACCTTTCCGGCGATATCGCGCATCGGCTGCCCGACGAGGGGCAGCTCATCCCTACCCCTGGGCCCCATGAGAGGGTCGTCTTCCTTCCCCACTTCCTCCGCGGACTGGGCTTTCCACCACACCCATTCGTCCGGGGGATCATGTTTTACTACGGCCTGGATTTCCATGATCTGGCGCCGAACTTCATCCTCAACATCTCGGCGTTTATCGTCGTGTGCGAGGCCTTCCTCTGCATCCGGCCCCACTTCGGCCTGTGGCTCAAGACCTTCAACGTCAAGCCGAAGGTTGTGAAGGGCACGCAAGCGGAATGCGGAGGCGCCATGTTGGGTAAATTGCCCAATGTCCTTTGGCTCGAAGGGTCCTTCGTGGACTCCATCAAGGGGTGGCAATCGGGGTGGTTCTACATCACCGAGCCGCGCAAGGCCACATGGGCAGCGGCCCCCGAGTTTAGATCTAGCGTCCCCACGCAGCTCACCTCCTGGAAAGAGAAGGGCTTGCAGTGGGGCAATCCGAAGGAGGTGACGGGACTCCGAGCCTGCATCCAGAAGCTGGTGAGCAATAAGCTCAGGCTCGTCGACGTGGTCCAAGTCATGCTCATCCGCCGGATTCTCCCATGCCAAGAACGGGCATTCAATCTGTGGGAGTTCAATCCGGAACAGCACCAGGCGCTGAGCGGGCTCTTCGATACGACATACGAAGGCGCCTGGAGGGTGCTGTTCAAGGGCGCCGAAGCCCCCGTATCCGCGACGGAAGATCGCGGATTTCGCTCGCAGCATCCGGCTGACGAGGTAAGTGATTCAACCCCATTACGGGACACTTGTGGTAATTAAACCGATTCTAAGAGGGTTTCAATCTCTCTTTTCCTTTGACAGGAATGGATGGAGAAGGCCAAGCAGCTCATCAGCCCGACTCCCATGCCAAAAGACCCAGAGAACGCCCGTTTAGCAGGGCTGCTGGTTCCGGCACCGCACGTGGTGCCGGAGAAGAAGGCCAAGAGGGTGGCCGCGGGGACTCGAAAGAGTTCCGTAATCAGGCGTCCGACGATGAGGCGTACTCCTCCCCCGAAGACGAGGAGGAGGAGGAGTACTCTCTCCCGGAGGAGGGAGAGAAGAAGAGGAAGGCTTCCCCAATAGGGGAGGCCGAAGGGTCCAAGAGGGGGAGGACTATCCCCCCGGACAGTTTCGCCAACACCACCGTTGGCGAGGATGAGGGCCTCCAAGGGCTAGGCGTCCGGCAAGATCGTAAGTATCCGGATCCTTGATGTGCAATTTCTTTCGCGTCGCGTAGTGTTCTTCTGATGCCGCGTTCTGTCCGTAGCCCGGCCGATGATGATCTCCCCGCTTCATCGAGCGGGTCGGTGGCCCCGTCGGATGTGGATTCACTTCCGACCGCCTCTACCCCCCGCGCCAACGAGGACGCCGAGGTGGGATCCCAGAGAAGGACCCATCAGGAGGAGGCTCCGGAGGCGCCGTCAGGCTGCCTCCCGGACTTTGTGCCGGACTCTACATCGGAACCCACAGTGGTTCCAGAGTCCGGCGGGCGGCCCCTTCGAAAGAAGGGCAAGACCGTGACGCCGGCGACCTCCGTCCAACCGGAGGCGCCGGATAACTTGCTGGAGGCGCTTAAAGGCGCTTCCATCGAGGAAGAACACCGCACTATCATGAGTGCGGTGATCCAAAAGGTTCAGCTTGCCAAAAGCGGGCTGACCGAAGCCTGCAGCAGCCTTCTAACAGGCTTTGAGGTAAGAAGTTAAAATTATGTAATGTAATACCGCATAGACAGTAGCCCCTGATGCTCAGTTCGGTGTTCGGAAAGAAAAGCCGGACTGAGGATCTAACAAGATATACGCAGGGTTGCTTAAAATATGTCAATATGGGTTTGCAGGCTGCTCTGCTGACCTCTGCCGCACTATCGACGGAGGTCGATGTGTTGAAGAAGGATCTCGAGCGGTCCGAGCAAGAGCTCGGCCATGCCAAGAAGCAGTTCGAGGACAAAGAAGGTAAGTCACACCACTTTAAATAGTTACCTTACAGAAAAGGATTTTGGTTGCAATAAAATTAACAAGGATAATATGGGTATTGCAGGGGCCACGAACGAGGTGGCAGCCCTGAAGGAAGCTGTGTCCGCGGCCGAACGTAGTGCGGCCGTGGAGCGGGAAGAGCGAGAGAAGCAGGAGGCACGGGCGGCGGAAGTATGGCAAGAGCTCCAGGCTCTCATGGAGAAGCATGAGAGTTTGGAGCGAGACTCCAAGACTCGAGAGTCCGAGCTTGCCTCGGCTCTTGAGAGTGCCAAGTCCGCCAAGGCCGAGGCCCGTAAGGCCCTTCAGGAGGTTGAAGATGTGAAGAAGATAGCGACGGGTAAGGCATTTTTCATGCAAAGCAAGCATGCTAATGTAAAATACCTGACACTTACCCGCATTCGGAGCTCTCAAGGGGCGTTTGCAGATCTGCCGCGTAGTGCGTCCGATGCCGCCGCATTCTATCGTGGCGAGGAGGGGAGCTCGACGGAGAAAGTCTTCTAGTCTCAGTACACTGAGGCCGGACACCCGGTGCCCCCAAGCGACCAGCTGAAGGAGCTGGTCGAACTCCACAAGGTAGCTGAGGAGGCCATGAAGGGCTTTATAGTCCGGCTGTGGCCTGGACAGGCCATGCCTGGGAGATACTTTGGCCTCGTGCGGCGGCTGGTGGATGCATGCCCCTGGGTGGAGGTCGTCAAGCGCTCCGCCTGTATTGAAGGTGCTCGTCGGGCCCTTGCCCGCACAAAGGTGCATTGGGGCAAGTTGGATGCGGAGAAGCTTCTCACGGACCCATCGCCACCGGGCAAGGAGTATCGCACGCCTGAAATGTATTATAAAACTGTCCTGAAGGGAGCCCGCGATATTGCGGATGAGTGCCCCAGAAATGTAATCTTTGAGTAGACCCGTTATGTATTATCCTTTGCGCTGAAACTTTGTTCATGTGCGCATTAAGCAATGCTTGTTTAATTTAAAATATTACCTTCTGTGTGGCCGTGTAAAAATCTGAGAGATGGCAAGTCGTTGGCTTCAGCCCCCAAGCCACGAGTGCTGGGGTGTTCGGGATAACCTTGAGCGCTCTTGTTCCCATTTTTGGGTCCATATAGGGAGGCGCTCAACACATCGAACAAGGCAACCAGACTTATAATGCTTGAACACTCTCACTTAGCCATAGAATTCTATAATTTTAAATTTCGGTGAAGCCCCTGGTATTCGGAAGGCCGAATCCGGGGCGCTATCCACGCCTTCGTCGGACATTGTCCGGAACTTCGCTCGAAGCGGCGTGAGTCTTTAAGGACCTGAAAAAACCTCTCGAACAGCGACCAGTCTCTCGCCTTATCATGCCAGTCAGTTTTAGCTTTCTCCACTGAGGCGCTCGCCCGGCTCAACCGGGGCGCAATCGCAGTGGTTCTCCCAGTGCCACCTTAGCCGACAGAACGGAACGTAAGGCACCAAAACGTGGGAGCCGGGCAAACCCAACTATTGACCCAAGACATGATTCGGAGCCGATTCATATAATGCTATAAGTTCGGGGTGCCGCGCTTGTGAAAGTGTTCGGACTTATCACACCATAATGCGGGGAACACAAGCCCCTGGTGTATTCGGCCGTACCAAAATATACGGGTGCAAGATGTCGTGTAATGAACATATATATATATATAAAAGGTAATGTAATTGCAGTCGAGAAGTGTTGCATTATTTATTAAAGGAAGTCTGCTTATGAGTGCGGACTGATACAAATAGTGCGGTAGGCAAGGGATTTGGACTAAGTAAACATGTCCCCCTCCAGGGTGAGCTGCGGACTTGGTGTATATAATCGAATTTAATGCTCGTAATTGAGACCACCTGAGTGTTCGTCGCAGCCTTCTTTCGTCCCTGACTGTTGCATCACGAGTTCGGCAGGTTCGCCGCCGGACAGGGCCTCTGGTTACCGGAGTCCTGTATACACAAAGAAGGAAAATAATAATAAAAAAAAGGGGGCACACTTGCGAGCCCCTGGTGTGGTCGAACCGCACTCTGGGTCCATTGCGATCGTGCCCCTTCCCCTGCGCCCATGGTATCTCCAAAGCGTAATGATGTACGCGGAGTGTTATTCTTGCGATCATGCGCGGGCGGGGGCTGGTGCCGCATTGCTACGCGTGCTCTAATCGCGCCAGGTGGTCTTGGTTGGTATTGCTTCGGGCGCGTTTTGCTGTATCCGGCCGTTTAACGGCCGGACTCGAGAATTGCCTGAAGAGGCTGCTCTGTACTTCTGCCGCGAGAGCCGCCGTATGTTCCTCCGTTCGGAGGGAGCGTTCCGTATTCCCGTTGACCGTGATGACTCCACGAGGGCCTGGCATCTTGAGCTTGAGGTATGCATAATGCGGCACTGCGTTGAATTTTGCAAACGCGGTTCGTCCGAGCAGAGCGTGATAGCCGCTGCGAAACGGGACTATGTCGAAGATTAACTCCTCGCTCCGGAAATTGTCCGGGGATCCGAAGACCACTTCCAGTGTTACTGAGCCTGTACAGTTGGCTTCCACACCTGGTATGACACCTTTAAAGGTTGTCTTTGTAGGTTTAATCCTTGAGGGGTCTATGCCCATTTTGTGCACGGTATCCTGATAAAGCAGGTTCAGGCTACTACCGCCGTCCATCAGGACTCTCGTGAGGTGAAATCCATCGACGATTGGGTCTAAAACCAATGCGGCGAATCCGCCATGGCGTATGCTGGTCGGATGGTCTCTTCGATCGAAAGTGATCGGACAAGAGGACCATGGATTGAACTTCGGGGCGACTGGCTCCATCGCATAGACGTCCCTTAGTGCGTGCTTCCTCTCCCTCTTGGGTATATGGGTCGCGTAAATCATGTTCACCGTCCACACTTGTGGGGGAAAACCCTTCTGTCCTCTATTGTTCGGCGGTCGGGTCTCCTCCTCGTCGTCGCTGTTTAGCCCCTTGTCGTTGTTTTCGGCAATTAACTTGCCTGCCTGCTTGAACACCCAGCAATCTCTATTAGTGTGATTGGCTGGTTTTTCAGGGGTGCCATGTATCTTGCATAAGCGGTCGAGTATTTGGTCCAAATTGGATGGACCCGGAGTGGTTCTTTTGAATGGCTTCTTCCATTGACCGGGTTTAGAGCCTCGGAATCCGGCGTTGATTGCCGTATCCTCCTTGTCATTGCCGTTAATGCGGCGTTTGTTTTTGTTTCGACGTGACCTGCCATTGTTGTCCTTAGTATCCGGACTGCCAGAATTTTTACGGAGATTGTTGCTGCGAGCTAGCCAGCTATCCTCTCCCGCGCAGAAGCGGGTCATTAATGATGTGAGGGCTGCCATAGATTTCAGCTTTTCCTGTCCCAGGTGCCGGGCTAGCCATTCGTCGCAGATGTTATGCTTGAAGGCTGCAAGGGCCTCTACATCCGGACAGTCGACGATTTGATTTTTCTTCGTCAAGAACTGTGTCCAGAATTGTCTGGCCGATTCGTCTGGCTGCTGAATGATGTGGCTTAGGTCATCGGCGTCTGGTGGTCGCACATACGTGCCCTGGAAGTTATCAAGGAATGCGGCTTCCAGGTCTTCCCAACACCCAATTGACTCTGCGGGCAAGCTGTTAAGCCAATGCCGAGCTGGTCCTTTAAGCTTGAGTGGGAGATACTTGATGGCGTGGAGATCGTCACCGCGGGCCATATGGATGTGGAGAAGATAATCTTCGATCCAAACCGCGGGGTCTGTTGTGCCATCGTAGGATTCCATGTTTACGGGTTTAAACCCTTCAGGGATTTGATGATCCATTACTTCGTCAGTGAAGCATCGCGGGTGTGCGGCGCCTCTGTATTGAGCAATATCACGACGCAGCTCGAGAGAGCGCTGTTTGCCGTGTTCGGCCCGGCCGGGGTTATTATATCCGGTACGACGGTATTCGTCATGGGTTGTGGGGTGCCCACGTGATTCGTAGATGGATCTGGATTGCCTTGCTTTGTCCTCCAATATATCGCGCAAGTCCGGCGCGTTCCCTCTTTGCTTCGTACTTTTGGAGCGATGCCGGGGTACGGTCTTGGTTGGTGGCCTGGATGCCTCTTGGTCACGACCGCGGGGTGGTCGGTCAACCGTATCGTGCGCTGGTGATGGAGGTATGTATGCTTCCTCCTCTAATCGGGGGAGCAGCTTGCGTCTCGGATAGCTTTTGGAGGGGCGTTCGAGTTTATACTCTTCGGCCGCGAGGACCTCGGTCCATCGATCGGCCAGCAGGTCCTGGTCAGCTTGAAGCTGCTGCTGCTTTTTCTTTAGGCTGTTTGCCGTGGCGATAAGCCTGCGTTTAAAATGCTCTTGTTCGACGGGATCCTCGGGCACGACGAATTCGTCATCGTTGAGGCTTGCCTCGTCTTCGGAGGGAGGCATATAGTTGTAATCCTCAACCTCTTCGTCTGCCGCCCTCTCGTGAGGGCTTGCTTCTGCGTCCTCCTGCGCTGAGTCTTGCTGGAGGGGGTTGTCTTCGGCACTTTCTGGGGTATTGTTGTCTCCTGTGCCAGAATCTCCATTCTTGCTGTGGCGGGATTTAGAGCGGCGCTGCTGACGCCGACGCTTGGGCTGTTTCTTTAAAGAATCTGCCTCCGCCGTTTCTTCGCCGTCCCCGTCTTTTCGGGTATCCACCATGTATATGTCATATGATGAGGTGGTCTTCTAGTGCCCTGTAGGCGCTGGTTCCTGTTCATCTCTGGCATCGTCGTCCATAGCGTCGATGTCTTCGGAGTCGTAGTCTAGCATGTCGGTTAGATCGTGGACAGTTGCTACAAAGTGGGTGGTGGGTGGGCTCTGAATTTCTTCGTGGTCCTTATCCCAACCATCCTGGCCATAGTCCGGCCAGGGCTCTCCTGATAACGAGAGATGCTTTACTGAATTCAGGATGTCGCCAAAAGGCGAGTATTGGAAGATGTCCGCGGCGGTGAATTCCATAACCGGCGCCCAATCCGATTTGGTTGGTAGGGGCGTGGGAGGTTCGGAGTCCGGCAAGGAGTCCGGCACCTCGGAATCACGAGTTTTGCGAGGGACAAGATCAGTGTTCGGCTCCATCGCCGTGGAAGTTGAAGCCCCCGAGGCGGTGTCCATCCACCGATCCTCTATCTGGGCAATCGGCTCCAGACTAATGGCCGGAGTGGATTCGTGTGCGGCCACCAAGGCACTGTTCGGCGGCAGAGCTAGATCATGCCCATCGCAACAGTGCGGCACGCCTGGCTGTGGCTCGGGTCCGTCGAAGATCAAGTCTCCGTGGACATCGGCCGTGAAGTTTAGGCTTCCGAATCTGACCTGACGGCCAGGGGCGTAGCTTTCGATCTGCTCCAGATGGCCAAGCGAATTAGCCCGCAGTGCGAAGCCGCCGAATACGAAGATCTGTCCGGGGAGAAAAGTCTCACCCTGGACAGCGTCATTGGTTGCAGATGCCATCAAGCCTATCGGTGATGACACAGAGGAACTCTCAATGAAAGCACCAATGTCGGTGTCAAAACCGGCGGATCTCGGGTAGGGGGTCCCGAACTGTGCGTCTAGGCGGATGGTAACAGGAGACGAGGGACACGATGTTTTACCCAGGTTCGGGCCCTCTCGATGGAGGTAAAACCCTACGTCCTGCTTGATTAATATTGATGATATGGGTAGTACAAGAGTGGATCTACCACGAGATCAAGGAGGCTAAACCCTAAAGCTAGCCTATGGTATGATTGTTGTAATGTGTGTCGTCCTACGAACTAAAGCCCTCCGGTTTATATAGACACCGGAGGAGGCTAGGGTTACACAGAGTCGGTTACAATGGTAGGAGATCTACATATCCGTATCGCCAAGCTTGCCTTCCGCGCCAAGGAAAGTCCCATCCGGACACGGGACGAAGTCTTCAATCTTGTATCTTCGTAGTCTTGGAGTCCGGCGGACGATGACAGTCCGGCTGTCCGGACACCCCCTAGTCCAGGACTCCCTCAATGATGATCATAGAACTTTAGATCAAGTTAATACAGAACCTCGTAGGTCAAACAGAGTAAGATCCGCACCAAAGTGGTACGGTAATCCTATTCTGGAAGTCATGCTACTAGATCATGATGAACCTACGAACTATGAAGAAGCAATGGTGAGCCCAGATTCCGCAAAATGGCTTGAAGCCATGAAATATGAGATGGGATCCATGTATGAGAACAAAGTATGGACTTTGGTTGACTTGCCCGATGGTCGGCAAGCACTTGAGAATAAATGGATCTTCAAGAAGAAGACTGACGCTGACGGTAATGTTACTGTCTACAAAGCTCGACTTGTTGCAAAAGGTTTTCGACAAGTTCAAGAGATTGACTACGATGAGACCTTCTCACCCGCAGCGATGCTTAAGTCTGTCCGAATCATGTTAGCAATTGCCGCGTTTTATGATTATGAAATTTGGCAAATGGATGTAAAAAATGCATCCCTGAATGGATTTCTGGAGGAAGAGTTGTATATGATGCAACCAGAAGGTTTTATCGATCCAAAGGGAGCTAACAAAGTGTGCAAGCTCCAGTGATCCATTTATGGACTGGTGCAAGCCTCTTGGAGTTGGAATAAATGCTTTGATAGTGTGATCAAAGCATTTGGGTTTATACAGACTTTTGGAGAAGCCTGTATTTACAAGAAAGTGAGTGAGAGCTCGGTAACATTTCTAATATTATATGTGGATGACATATTATTGATTGGAAATGATATAGAATTTCTGGATAGCATAAAGGGATACTTGAATAAAAGTTTTTCAATGAAAGACCTTGGTGAAGCTGCTTACATATTGGGCATTAAGATCTATAGAGATAGATCAAAACGCTTAATTGGACTTTCACAAAGCACATACCTTGACAAAGTTTTGAAGAAGTTCAAAATGGATCAAGCAAAGAAAGGGTTCTTGCCTGTATTGCAAGGTGTGAAGTTGAGTAAGACTCAAAGCCCGACCACTGCAGAAGATAGAGAGAAAATGAAAGATGTTCCCTATGCTTCAGCCATAGGCTCTATCATGTATGCAATGCTGTGTACCAGACCCGATGTGTGCCGTGCTATAAGTTTAGCAGGGAGGTACCAAAGTAATCCAGGAGTGGATCACTGGACAGCGGTCAAGAACATCCTGAAGTACCTGAAAAGGACTAAGGATATGTTTCTCGTATATGGAGGTGACAAAGAGCTCATCGTAAATGGTTACGTTGATGCAAGCTTTAAAACTGATCCGGACGATTCTAAATCGCAAACCGGATACGTGTTTACATTAAACCGTGGAGCTGTCGGTTGGTGCAGTTCAAAGCAAAGCGTCGTGGCGGGATCTACGTGTGAAGCGGAATACATAGCTACTTCGGAAGCAGCCAATGAAGGAGTCTGGATGAAGGAGTTCATATCCGATCTAGGTGTCATACCTAGTGCATCGGGTCCAATGAAAATCTTTTGTGACAATACTGGAGCGATTGCCTTAGGAAGGAATCCAGATTTCACAAGAGAACCAAGCACATCAAGAGACGCTTCAATTCCATCCGGGATCTAGTCCAGGTGGGAGACATAGAGATTTGCAAGATACATACGGATCTGAATGTTGCAGACCCATTGACTAAGCCTCTTCCACGAGCAAAACATGATCAACACCAAGACTCCATGGGTGTTAGAATCATTACTATGTAATCTAGATTATTGACTCTAGTGCAAGTGGGAGACTGAAGGAAATATGCCCTAGAGGCAATAATAAAGTTATTATTTATTTCCTTATATCATGATAAATGTTTATTATTCATGCTAGAATTGTATTAACTGGAAACATAATACATGTGTGAATATATAGACAAACAGAGTGTCACTAGTATGCCTCTACTTGACTAGCTTGTTAATCAAAGATGGTTATGTTTCCTAACCATGAACAAAGAGTTGTTATTTGATTAACGAGATCACATCATTAGTTGAATGATCTAATTGACATGACCCATTCCGTTAGCTTAGCACCCGATCGTTTAGTATGTTGCTATTGCTTTCTTCATGACTTATACATGTTCCTATGACTATGAGATTATGCAACTCCCATTTACCGGAGGAACACTTTGTGTGCTACAAAACGTCACAACGTAACTGGGTGATTATAAAGGTGCTCTACAGGTGTCTCCAAAGGTACTTGTTGGGTTGGTGTATTTCGAGATTAGGATTTGTCACTCCGAATGTCGGAGAGGTATCTCTGGGCCCTCTCCGTAATGCACATCACTTAAGCCTTGCAAGCATTGCAACTAATGAGTTAGTTGCGAGATGATGTATTACGGAACGAGTAAAGAGACTTGCCGGTAATGAGATTGAACTAGGTATTGGATACCGACGATCGAATCTCGGGCAAGTAACATACCGATGACAAAGGGAACAACGTATGTTGTTATGCGGTCTGACCGATAAAGATCTTCGTAGAATATGTAGGAACCAATATGGGCATCCAGGTCCCGCTGTTGGTTATTGACCGGAGACGTGTCTCGGTCATGTCTACATTGTTCTCGAACCGTAGGGTCCGCACGCTTAAAGTTACGATGACAGTTACTTTATGAGTTTATGTATTTTGATGTACCGAAGGTTGTTCGGAGTCCCGGATGTGATCACGGACATGACGATGAGTCTCGAAATGGTCGAGACATAAAGATTGATATATTGGATGGCTATATTCGGACACCGGAAGTGTTCCGGATGTTTTCGGAGAAAAACCGGAGTACCGGAGGGTTACCGGAACCCCCCCGGGAAGTAATCGGCCTTGATGGGCCCTAGTGGAGAGAGAGAGGGGCCGGCCAGGGCAAGAGGCGCGCCCCCTCCCCTTGAGTCCGAATAGGACAAGGAAGGGGGGGGGGCGCCCCCCTTGCCTTCCCCCTCTCCCACTCCTTCCTTCCCCTCTTTCTTGGAATAGGAAAGGGAGGGGGGAAACCTACTTGGAGTAGGTTTCCCCCTCCTAGGGCGCGCCTCCCCCTTGGTCATCCCCCTCCTCCTCTCCTCCTTTATATACGGGGGCGGGGGCACCCCATAGACACATAAGTTGATCTTCGTGATCGTTCCTTAGCCGTGTGCGGTGCCCCCCTCCACGATATTACACCTCGGTCATATTGTAGCGGTGCTTAGGCGAAGCCCTGCGACAGTTGAACATCAAGATCGTCACCACGCCGTCGTGCTGACAGAACTCCTCCCCGAACCTCTGCTGGATCGGAGTCTAGGGTGCGTCATCGAGTTGTACGTGTGTCATGAACTCGGAGGTGCCGGAGTAACGGTGCTTGGATTGGTTGGACCGGGAAGACGTACGACTACTTCCTCTACGTTGCGTCAACGCTTCCGCTTCGGTCTACGAGGGTACGTAGACAACACTCTCCCCTCTTGTTGCTATGCATCACCATGATCTTGCGTGTGCGTAGGAATTTTTTTTGAAATTACTACGTTCCCCAACATTTGGGTGGGGGATTGGTTTAGGGGAAACACTTCCAATGAGCCCTCGAAGCCATCGGTTCTGCATTGATGGATTCTAGGGTTTTAACTGTCCTTTTATGATGGTTCTTGCACGGCCATCTACCGCCAGCGTCCTACACCATCTGCACCGCGTTGTGGTCATACCCCCAGCTACACCAACGTCCTAGTCTAGAACGCTACGACACACTAGTCTGGAGGAGCCCTATTGTCCCTGTACTTGGCCCATCTTACCCTTTGTCCACCGTCGTTGGAGTCTTTCTAATTCATGGCCCAGCACAGGATGTCCATAGACATTGGGCCCTTCACTGGGCCAGCAATCAGTGTCTTCAGATCCTCCGCCGTAGCATTCTTAACCATAAAGTCGACCTCCTTGTGCATGTATTTGATGTTGCTGAAGTTAGAGCACACTTCCATGGTGTTCTCGAATTTGTGCGATCACCGAGTGAGCACTCGAGGAAGAAAGCCCTCAATCCAATGCCCCAGGGGAAGGGGTTGGGGTTGGAGTTCATGGCGATGGAGAGGTGGTGAAACAGAGAGGTGGAAGAGGAGAGATAGACAGAGTTTGAGTGCGGTGATGGGTAAGTAGGGTGGGTAAATATAGGAGCGATAGACCAATAAGAATGAATGTTGATCTTTGAACTTCATGTTGTTCATAATGCAAATCGACACGGAGGTTGTGTCGCCATTGGACAAGGGTAAGGAGGTTGTGCCACCATTGGACAAGGGCAAGGAGGTTGTGCCGCTATTGGAGGATGACGTGGTGGTGCAGGATCCCCAGTGGCAAGCAGAGGAACTACGGGCACTACCACGAGGAGGCAAGACCAACCTACTGATGAAAGGTGATCCTTACTCCAAAACTGGAGAGTCTTCCTTTGCCTCTGGACTTCACGAAGCACTTCCCCGCCATCCCTACAGAGTTCAGGCTCAAGATGAACACCGGCTGTGCATGGAGGGTCACGGTCAGGGTGATCGACGACAGGGTCACTCTTGATCAGGGTTGGCCCCCTTCACCGTTGTTCACCCGATTAGGATCGGGTACATGGTGACCTTCAAATTGTTGACTCCTGACACCCTGAAAGGTGATCATCTTTAATGACGATGGCATGGAGGTGGTCACCAAGTGCAAGAAGCTTGACGACACCTTTGTTGTGACCACCTAGAGATCTCATGTTGCCCATTGCCTATTTCTTGTTAAGGTTTAAGACTATATTATATGGTGCAGTTTGGTTTAAAACTTATCCTAATGTTAAACTTGTTCTAATGTGTGGTTAATACTTTTAGGTGTGCCCCAGTTTGTTCTGCTTGCTCTACTTTTGTTGCTAGCTATCTATGTGTACCTCTGGTAACCTCACCACAACGACGGGGAGGGTTACCGGACAATTTTCCTATATGCAACCAAACAACCAGACTTGTGTTTCCCTCAAAACAAGTCCGCAACCAAACATGTTGCCTTTTCTTTCGGCACATGCAAGCTAGAGGGGGTGCAAACAACCAATCAACATGAAGATGTTACTTTTGCGTGCATTACCCAATCAGGCCCAATTGGGGAAAGTATGCAAAGTGCCTAAAAAGATGCATGTAACCAGACACACCCTAGATGAACAAATATTATGTTTATTTTGAGATTCGGCGGCATTGGAGCTACACTCGAATCTTAATTGGGGAAGTGAAGGAGTGAGTAGTACTAAGGCTGGCCATAGTGGTGGTATCTTAGCCGGTATATGCACTCGAGACTAGCAAACACGATGATGTGCAGACAATTAAAGAAGAGAGGGATAGAGTAACATAAGTAGATACCGTAGCAATAATAAATGTTATGGTACTACTACGTGTCATGCAAGGTAATAAATAAGATCATCTATTATACTAATCTAAGATAATATGCACTATGAAGGTAGTACTCCCTCCATTTTTGTATATAAGACCACAATAAAATACTACCCCCTCCATCTAGGTGTATAAGTCATCTTAAGTTGTGCACTGCGACCAAGGCGGAGGGGAAGACGAGAGAACATAATATTTTTTTTTGCTAATTAATACCATTGCATGCAATGAACTAACCAATGTGTGTCGTGTTTGGTAGTCTCAAGTCATTGAAAGCATGCACGGACCACATCTCTTATTAGTTGCTATGTCACGAAACAAGAAACGAGGTGGGAGTTAATGTACCGCGCCTAAGTGTTTTGGGATTATTTGGTTTTCGTAAGGTGACATATACACCTAGATAGAGGGAGTATACATTTTGCATATATACAAGGCCACCAATAGTAAACGAGTCAAAAATGAATGATGTGGCCTTGTACTAGAAACCCATGGTATAACTACTAGCATCCATTGGATATTTAATGACACATTCAACTACTTCCTTTCTCATATCCACTCAATTTTATCTAATTTGCATGCATCTATTAATTAACTCAGTAAACGAGAGAAAAAGCTAGCGTGCAAAGTAGTTATTAAATTTTATTTTATTTTTTTGCTAGAAAACTTCCAATCTATTCATCTTCAATCATGGCAGTACAACGAACACTAGAAATAAAAATTGTATCCAGATTCGTAGACCACCTAGCGACAACTACAAGCACTGAAGCGATCCGAAGGCCCGCCGTCATCGCCCCTCCATCGCCGGAGTCGGGCACAACTTGTTGTAGTAGACAATCGGGAAGTCTTCGTGCTAAGGCCCCATAGGACTAACACCCGAGAACAGCAACCTCCGCCAATGAAAAATAACGTAGATCGGAAGGATCCAAATCGAAGACACACGAACATAGACGAACAACGATGAGGCCCGAGCAAATCCACCAAAGATAGATCTGCCGGAGACACACCTCCACACGCCCACCAACAATGCTAGACGCACCGGTGGAACAGGGGCTAGGCGGGGATACCTTTATTCCATCTTCAGGGAGCCGCCGCCGTCTCGCCTTCCTGAGCAGGACACAAACTCTAGCAAGATTGAAAAAGGACTAAAAACTGAGCCCTCCCGCCGGCCCTTGCCAGGATCCACCGCTCCTCCATGGCCCTAGGGCCACTGGAGATGAGGCGGAGCTGCGCCAGTGCCGGCGAGAGGCACAAACCCTAACTTTCTTTCTTGGAGGAGGAGGAGGAGGCGGTGGCTGGAGGCGGCTTATTAAATTTTATATTAATACATGTAATTTAAGTTTGTGGTCTTGTATATAAAAATGAAGCGACTATCATATATGACTGTCATATGCTATATCTTTTTCGTAATGGAGGCAGAGATTTTCCTCATCTATTAAATGAGAAGGATAGAGTTTTGGAGTGTTACAAGACCTGACCCAACACGGCCTGACAGTTACTCGCTTATTACAATTTTCCCTAGTTTCTAAGCGCCGACAGTTACCCAAAGCTTTGCCTCATCAGTTACAAGTTGGAGAAGAGGCGACGCGCTCTTGTGCCGGAACACCCTAGCGTTTCTCTCACTCCAAATTGTCCATGAGACAAGCATAGTGAGAGAGGCCATTGGAGTTCATCATGTTGGTACTCTTGTCCCACCATTCAAAGAGGGATGCGTGGAGATGCCAAGTGGTGGTGTCCATGTGTGCAAGCCCAAATTTTTGAATGACCATGTTCCATATACATGTAGAGTAACGGCACCTAACGAAGATGTGAATGGTCGTCTCTTGTTCTCTCTTACATAGGGGGCAAAGGCCACAATTTGGCCAGCCACGATGCTCCAAGCGACCGGTAGTCCAAATCCGCCCTTGCAGTGCAAGCCATGCAAAAAAATTAACTTTCAGATGGGCCTAGACTTTCCACACCATGAAGTCCATAGGGGATAGTGTCAAACATAGGAACTGCGCCTTGTAAGCAGTGGACGCCGAGTAAATCCTGTCCATGGAGTGCTTCCACACAATGTCATGCTAGGCGTTGTCATCACGGTGAAAATCATGAGTGAGCATCCAAAGGGTGAAGAACTCCCAGACGTGGTCTCCGGTGCTGACGGTGTCCCTCTTGATCTGGAGCATCCAAGTTTTCACCTTGAGGGCATCACGCACCTTCCAAGTTATCATGCTATACTGGCGGACAAATTTCGTGTTTTGACCCTTTTTTGTAGTTTAGCTGGATCTGGCCTGGGTTCGAAATTATTTCGACAGTTGACCCTTTTGCTACCGCCGCAATCTATGGCCGTAGGATTGCATAGCCTACCACCAGTACCTTTGGCGGTAGGAAAATGGTAGCCACCGTCACACAAATGGCCAGGCGCTGACCTGGCAGACATCCTACCCCCGTAGGCTTCGGCGGTAGGGTGTGCAGTCCTACCGCCAGAAGCCCTGGTGGTAGGGTGTGCAACCCTACCGCGGATCAACTGCCACTTCTGATCACAGAACCCATGGCCGTGGGGTGGGCACCCTACCGCCTTAGATACTAGCGGTAGGCTGGGTAAACCTACCGCCACACTCCCCAGCGGTAGGGTCCCATCATAGTGCATTTGTTGCACAACTTGTATTTTGAAGTAGTAGTTGTTGAAGAAATTGTGCTATTTTCAGTGTTGTAATGATTCTCTTTTTTCACATGAAAGTACACTCATATTGACAGACAAACTTATGAAAAAACTGAATTTGACAACACATAGTATCATATTCATTGAGAACATAATTGAAAGGCACAATGCATTACAAGAGCCACATAGTTTCTTGGATATTGAGAACATAATTGAAAGGCACAAGACAAACTAATAGGAAGATCTTCAGACAAGTTCAGAGAGTGGGAAGACACCTTCAGAGCTCGTTGTATGTTATCCCTGGCCGTGGAGACAGAAACGACAACGGATCCACCGGTTTAGGCAGAGGAGAAACGCTGGCTCGCATCCGACCATTCAAGCACTCCCACCTTGCCTTGCCCGCTGGAATTTTCGCCTCCGCCCTTCCCCAGTTGATGATCTCGAACATCGATGCACTTGGGGGCGGCATCCTGGCTCTCTCCTCCGCATTGCTCTCGAAGTAGATTCTCCGGCCCAAATTGCGCAGCTCCCAGTCGGCATGTTTCTTGGCAGCTTCAATGCACCCTTTCCAGTGGACACGGGAGATAGTTGGATTTGCCTCCATCTCTACCTTCATTCTCTTCCACTCCTTTAGGCTCCACGACCAACACTTTACATCATCGAGGATCCGATCTGCCCTCTCGTGCCACCGCATTGCCCTCGTCGCCTCTAGGACCTCGTCTTGAGACAGATCCCACCGGCTGAAGTTGAAGGAAATATGCCAGAGGCAATAATAAAGTTGTTATTTATATTTTCTTTATTTAATTATAAATGTTTATTATTCATGCTAGAATTGTATTAACCATAAACTTTATACATGTGTGAATACATAGACAAAATACTGTGTCCCTAGTAAGCCTCCACTAGACTAGCTCGTTATTCAAAGATGGTTAAGTTTCCTAACCATAGACATGTGTTGTCATTTGATGAACGGGATCACATCATTAGTAGAATGATGTGATGGACAAGACCCATTCTTTAGCTTAGCATTATGATCATTTACTTTTATTGCTATTGCTTTCTCCATGTCAAATACATATTCCTCCGACTATGAGATTATGCAACTCCTGGATGCCGGAGGAATGCCTTGCGTGCTATGTGACATCACAACGTAACTAGGTGATTATAAAGATACTCTACAGGTATCTACAAAGGTGTTTGTTGGGTTGGCATAGATCGAGATTAGGATTTGTCACTCCAAGTATGGGAGAGGTATCTTTGGGCCCTCTCGGTAATGCACAACATAAGAAGCCTTGCAAGCAAAGTGTCTAATGAGTTATTTGCAGGATGATGCATTACGAAACGAGAAAAGGGACTTTCCGGTAACGAGATTGAACTAGGTACGAAGATACCAACGATCGAATCTCGGGCAAGTAACATACCGATGACAAAGGGAATAACGTATGTTATCATAACAGTTCGACCGATAAAGATCTTCGTAGAATATGTAGGAGCCAATGTGAGCATCTAGGTTCCGCTATTGGTTATTTGCCGGAGAGGTGTCTCGGTCATGTCTACATAGTTCTCGAACCCGTAGGGTTCGCACGCTTTACGTTTGATGAAGATTTTGTATTATATGAGTTATGTGATTTGGTAACCGAATGTTGTTCAAAGTCCCGGATGAGATTACAGACATGACAAGGAGTCTCAAAATGGTCGAGAGGTAAAGATTGATATATAGGACAATAGTATTCAGACACCAGAAGTGTCATGGAGGGTACCGGGTACATATCGGGTCACCGGAAGGGGTTCCGGGCACCCCCGGGCAAAGATATGGGCCTAATGGGCCAAGAGGGAAAACGCAGCAGCCCGCAGGGACTGCTGTGCCCCCCATATGGGCCAAACCAGAGGAGGAAGGAAAGAGGAGAATAGAGAAGGAAGGGGACCCCCCTTCCTTCCCTTCTCTCTCTTCCTTCCTTCCCCCTCCAGAAAATATGGTAAGGGGGGGGGGGGCGAATTGGACTAGGCCCCCAAGTAGGATTCCTCCTACTTGGGATGCCCCAAGGTAGTTCCCCTCCCCTCCCACCTATATATACATGGGGAGGGGGCGCCTAGAACACACACCAACGATTGTTAGCCATGTGCGGTGCCCCCCTCCACGGTTTACGCCTCCGGTCCTATTCTCGTAGTGCTTAGGCGAAGCAGTGCGCTGATAACTTCACCATCATCGTCACCACGCCATCATGCTGACGGAGCTCATCTTCTTCCTCGGCACTCTGCTGGATCAAGAGTTCGATGGACGTCATCGAGCAGAACATGTGCAGAACTCGGAGGTGCCGTACATGCGGTACTAGATCGGTCAGAACCAGAAGAAGTTCGACTACATCAACCGCGTTGTCAAACGCTTCCGCTTTTGGTCTACAAGGGTATGTAGACACGCTCTCCCCCTCTCGTTGCTATGCATATCCTAGATAGATCTAGCGCAAGCGTAGGATTTTTTTTGAAATTGCATGCTACGTTTCCCAACAGCGGCAGCCGAGCCAGGTCGATGATATGCATGAGTAGAACACAAAGAGTTGTGGGTGGTAGAAAGGACATGCGGTGCCCCCATGTGTCGTTTTGGTAATTGATGACATTCTCTATGGACCAATGGTTGCATTGAGTTATATTGGAAGGATTTGTCCATAGGCATTTCTTGAAGTCCATGTGTTGGTTTCAAGGAGTTTATGAGTTGACCAAGGTGCTATTAAGGAATTATCCACAGATTGGTCATACGTCATCCAAATGAAGAGAGTTGGAAAGATTCAAGGTTGATCAAGACTAAGTCAAGACTGAATCAAGTTGATCAACTCACAAAGCGTAGAAGATGTACCGAGAGGGATCAAGTGATCCCATGGTATGGTAAGCGTTGTCCATTGTGCTTTGTGTACTAACCCATGGTCTATATGAGAGTTCTATGTGGGGTTAGGTATGTGTTCATGGGCTTGCGTCAAGAGGAAGATATCACTCAACCCATGGAGAGGATGACATCAAGTGGTGATCGTCATCAAGATTGCCGTGTGCAAGTTCAATTGGAGCATCACGAAGAGATCAAGTGCTTGAAGCTTGCCGCCCATTGTGGTGACAATGGACTTGTGAAGATGTGCCGAAAAGTGGCTCACCCATAATGGATTATGGGGGAGCAATCTACTAGTCTTCACCGAGCCAACACAATCAAGAAAGATGGTCTACTTAAGGAAGTCAAGATCGTCTACACCTAGATCAAGTGGACTTTGTGCAAGGCAAAGGTTTGGTCTTGATAGGTTCTTTATTTTACCGGTCTCATGGTGGTAGTTTGGAGACCGGATTATAGGATCGATTGCCGTACTATCAAGGGGGGCTCTCAAGTGAGTAGCTTGATCGTACCGTTCATAGAGAGCTCAAACCATTGCATGCTTGCATCAGCTTTCTTGGTTCTTGTTTGGTTTTCTCTGTGTGAGATTTGGAGCTTATGGTCATCTTCTTGGCAAGCTTGACTTCATCGAAAACGGAGTTCAGATGCTTCTTCTTTTGCGTTTTCAGTGTTGGAGGTTTTACCGGTCTTATTCAAGGAGGGTTCTCACCATTTTCTTATGGGCCTTTTCTAATTTCCTTCTTATTGTTATTTCCCTCAAGATTGTGTTAGCCCTTGTTGCTAGCTTTCCAACAAATTTGGTTTCGTTGAATTCGGAGTCTGTTTGCAGAAGTTGTGTCAGTTTTGGTGTCCTTAAAAAAGGTTATGGTAGTACTACCGCTCATGGGAGCGGTACTACCGCGGCTACTTCCATGGCTACTTCCGTTCCAGACCAAAAACTCATCTCAAGTCCAGCGGTGGTAGGCACGGATGTAATTTTTTAGTACCGCTCGCAAGTAGTAGTACCGCTACCCTTTGAGGTAGTACCACTACCCCTAGCAGTAGTACCGTGAGGACGAGCGGTAGTACCGCTCTGTGCGGGTTGTGAGCATAACGGTTGGATTTTTCCCCACCTACAAAAGGGGGTCTTCTTACCTAATGAACCTTATCCTTTGAGCTCGTGTTCTTCCCCCGTTGTTGACCATCTCCGAGCCTGCTATCTCTCAATTCCTCCATGGATTCTTGCTAGTTTGGGGGGAAAGGAGAGAGGAGATTTAGATCCACATTTCTACCAATCACTTTCTCCTCTGTGTGAGGGGAACCCCTTGGATCTAGATCTTGGAGTTCTTGGTGTTCTCCTTCTTGTTCTTCCACCCATTTTCCTCCCTAGCATTAGTTGCTTTTGCGGGATTTGGGAGAGAAGGACATGGGCACTCCGTGTGGCCTTGCCATTGCATTTGGTGCATTGGTTTGAGTTCTCCACGGTGATACCTAGAAGTTACAAGTTGAGAAGCTTATTAGTCTTGGGTGCTTGGTACCCTTGAGCTTGTTCCTCTTGGGTGCTTGGGCGCCCTAGACGATTGGTGGTGTTCGGAGCTCAATCATTGTGATGTAAAGCTCCGGGCAAGCGTCGGGGTCTCCAATTAGGTTATGGAGATAGCCCCGAGCAATTTGACTGGTACCGGTGACCGCCCCAAGGGTTGCTAGAGTGTACGGGTTCGGTGACCGCCCCCAAGGGTTGCCATTTGTACGGGTTCGGTGACCGCCCTCAAGGGTCCCTTAGTGGAATCACGACATCTTGCATTGTGCGAGGGCGTGAGGACATTACGGTGGCCCTAGTGGCTTCTTGGGGAGCACTGTGCCTCCACACCACTCCAAACAGAGATTAGCATCCGCAAGGGTGTGAACTTAGGGATACATTGTCATCTCCGCGTGCATCGGTTATCTCTTACCCGAGCCCTTTTACTTATGCACTTTACTTTATGATAGCCATAGTGTTTCTTGTCATATATCTTGCTATCACTTAGTTGTTTATCTTGCTTAGCATAAGTTGTTGGTGTACATAGGTGAGCCTAGTTGTTGTAGGTTTTGTGCTTGACAAATTAACCGCTAGGTTTATTCCGCATTTGTTCAAGCCTATTCACCCCCCCCCCCTCTAGGCGACATCCTCGATCTTTCAATTGGTATCAGAACATCGTTTCTCTTTGATAGGCTTAACTGCCTAGAGAGTAAAGATGTCGACTAGGGGATTAGGTTTATCTGACACTCTTAGTTTCGATGGCACAAATTTTGATGTTTGGGTAATTCACATGCTTAATCTCTTTAGGGTCATGGACCCAAATTTAGAGCGAATTGTAGATATGGGTTTTTCTCCTCCAAAGGATCCTCAACGATTATCTTTAGAGGACGAGAAAAACTCTTATCCCAGTACTCAAGCTTCTAATGTGCTTTTTGATGATTTGAGCAATGTAGTTATATTTCAACCCATGCCATTTCGGGATGCTCATGAGTTGTGGACAAAGGTTCAAGATAAATATGGCGTGTCCAAGTTTTGTGGGGATGATTGTTCTCCCTCCACCTCCGGTCGTGTTGCCTTCTCAACTTCTTCTACTTCACCTACATGTGGATTGCCACAGGGTAATGCTATGGTGAGTAGTGTTGGTCATTGCAATGATGATAGTGTGCTAATCGTTGGTGACTCTTCATCACTATCTTATTGCAATGCTCCATCTTTGGACTTTAACACTCCGTGCACCTTACATGTTTCTCATGCTTGTGTTGATAGTCCGTGCATATCATGTAGAAATTGCTTGACTAAATCTCATGATGACATGCTTGCTATATCTTGTTGCCATGATAAAAATCCATGCATTTCCTCGAGTTGTTGTGCTAACAATGAAGAGGAAACCCAACACTCCGTGGAACAAGATGTGGTCTTGGACGGTGCTTCAAGGGATCCTACATCATCATCTATTGCTTTTTGCCTTATGGCTAAGGCTTCAAAGGTATCTCCTACTTTGAACCCCAATATGTCTCTTGATGATGATGTTAATGCTAATGATGAAGAGAATGATAATGTTGCTTCCTTAAAAATTAAGGGAGAAATGATTTTTAAAGATCTTCATAAGAATAAAATTGCTCGTTCCAACTTCATGGAAATCATGTCTATTTCCATTGAGGGCAAGAAATATATTGAGGAGTTGGAATCTCATCTCGAGGAGCATGAGGTCGCCATGGAGAAAATGGAAGGTCATGAGCATGATTACGCTAATGAGATTGTGGACCTCTCTCAAGCTCTTGAACTTGAACAAGCCACCAAAGTATCTCTTGAGGAGACTTTTGCTCTAGAATTATCTAGAGTGAAGGAATCACATGATAGAGCTCTTGAGGTGGCCAATTTCAAACTAAAAATGAGAAGCTTGAATTTGCGCATGCTAAACTCTTTGAGGACTTTGGGCACCTCGAAAATGGCTCAAGGGTCATTAAGAGTGAGCTCATCAAACTCATCGAATCCCATGCACAACTTAAAGCTTTATATTCAAAAGAGCTTGCCAAGTTGCCTTCTCCTCTTGCTATTATTGATGACGCTTGTGCTACTAACTCTATTTCTAGTGAAGTATCCACTTTTAAGGAGAATGTTGAGCTAAGGGCTCAACTTGAGTTGCTATCTAGCAATTATGAGAAATTGGAAGAACGTCATGAAAAGCTCTCAAGCTCTCATGATGATCTTCTAGTATCTCATAATGTGCTAAAGATATCTCATGAGGCCATTGAGGGAGTCCTGGACTAGGGGGTGTCCGGACAGCCGGACTATCATCGTCCGCCGGACTCCAAGACTACGAAGATACAAGATTGAAGACTCCGTCCCGTGTCCGGATGGGACTTTCCTTGGCGTGGAAGACAAGCTTGGCAATACGGATATGTAGATCTCCTACCATTGTAACCGACTCTGTGTAACCCTAGCCTCCTCCGGTGTCTATATAAACCGGAGGGCTTTAGTCCGTAGGACACAACATACATCACAACAATCATACCATAGGCTAGCTTTAGGGTTTAGCCTCCTTGATCTCGTGGTAGATCCACTCTTGTACTACTCATATCATCAATATTAATCAAGCAGGACGTAGGGTTTTACCTCCATCAAGAGGGCCCGAACCTGGGTAAAACATCGTGTCCCTTGTCTCCTGTTACCATCCGCCTAGACGCACAGTTCGGGACCCCGTACCCGAGATCCGCCGGTTTTGACACCGACAGCCATGATTGCAAAGGTAACATCTAGTGAGCCTCATGTGGATACTAGCACTATTTCTAGTCAAAATGCTATATTGCCATGTGCTAGTCCTTGTTATTCATCTACTCACAATGTTGGTACATCTCGTGATGAATTGCTTTCCTTGCCTTGTTGCTCTAATGATGAAGCTTATATTTCCTCTAGTACTTGTGTTGAGAATAACCATGTAGAGGAAATAAAAGAGCTCAAGGCCCAAGTCACTTCTTTGAAGAAAGACTTGGACCAGGGTCTTCTCTGCCCTGGGCAACCCGGGAGGCGCGCCGCAGGCTGGAGAGTCACTGCAGGCATGGTGCACAAGGCAAAGCGCGCACGGGCATCACACGAAGACGATACACATCATCTGCCTGCTAACCGTATGGGAGATGTGGAAGCACAGGAACGCTATAGTTTTCGAGGGAGCAACGGTATGCCTGCCACATCTTCTGGACAAAATCGCAAGCGAGAGCAGGTTTTGGAAGCAGGCGGGCATCTTGAGGGGAGGCTTAGCGGCGGCCTTCATAGCGGCACCGGAGTGGGCATAGGGCGAGTAGTCAGCTTAGTGTAACGGCAGACGGCGTCCGACGCTTGTACATTCATGTTGTAGTGTAACCGTGGAGGGCTCTTCCCCTTTCCTTGTTTAATATATGATACACACACTCGTGCGTATTTGAAGAAAAGAAAGACTTGGAAAAGAGTCATGAAAGGAAATTCACACTCAACAATATCTTGAGTGTGCAAAAATCCCCCAATGACAAAGGTGGACTTGGATTCAACTCCAATAAGAAAGAGAAGTCCAAGATGAACAAAAAGAAGGGCCAAGAACAAGTCAAGAATTCAACCAAGATTGTTTGCTTCAAGTGCAAAGAAGAAGGACATCATGTTAGATCTTGCCCATTGAAGAAGAAGCCCATTAGTGACAAGCAACAAGGGAAGCAGCCACAAGTTCACTCTCATGCTCAACCTCAAGTTGAAGAAATGCCTCTTCCCAAAAAAACTCAAGCTAATGCTTCTCAAGTTGAGAAATCAAGTGAGAAGAAAGTGAAGAGTAGACGTTGCTACCTATGTCGTGAGAAAGATCACCTCGCTTCTTCATGCACTAGTGGTAACTTATCCAGCCCAGTTATTATTGATGATATCTATTCTCTTGGGAAGGATAAGGTTGGAAATGTGTTTGCCAAAGTTGTTGGTACTCAAAGTGTTGTCAAGAAAAGAACCATTTGGGTAGCAGATCCTATTGTGACTAACCTCTTAGGACCCAACTTGGTTGGGGACCAACTAGCTCAAACTTGATCAATAGGTGTTGTTGGAGGGCATTGGAGACTTGGCTACATCATGAAGAATTAAGGGCTCTTCATCATTCATATTGTCTCAAGCCAAGTCAATTGGGTTATCAAGTTTCTATCTTATATCCAATATGCCTCCTTGTGGTAACTTGTACTTAAATTGTTTACATTGAAAGTTACTTACCCCTTTGCATGTTTTGGTTTTGTTCCTTGCATGTGTTGTATATGTTGTGCTTCCAATTTTCTTATCTTGAGTAATCAAGTATGTGTGTGTTGGTTTGCACATCATGTACTTGTGTGTCGTATGTTGAGCCTTTGTGCATCTTGTTTGTGTCTTAGTTGGCTCTTGTGAGAGATTAATGGAACATCCCATTTTGGGGGAGTGATGTGCTTTGTGCACTTCACAATTCTATAAATGTGTGTACATGAGGAATACCACCTAGTATTGATATTACAAGATTATCTAGTCGCTATGTGGTATGTCTTCTCATGAGAAATTCAAATTCTAAATTGTTCATTAATTATCTCTTGTTGGATTTTTATTTTGCCTCTTGTTTATATTTAATTGGTATCACATTATGGGGGAGTAATATGCTATATGCATATTACTAGCCTAAAAAATGTGTACATTTGATACATTGTCACCTAGAGTTGATATTGTAAATTCTCTTGTTCCTAGGTGGCATGTTAGCTCTACAAGTTGCATATTTTCTTGTGTTTGGTGTGAAGATGATGTTGGATATCCTTGCTATCTACCACCGGGAATTATTTCCACATACTTCTTGTCTTTTGACAATTGGCACTCACTAGTGTGGTAGAAATTATTGATCATCTTTACATTGGCTTTTGCTTTTATTTGCCTTATCTCTTGCCAAGGTTTGTGTCAACTCCCTTTGTCTTCCATACCACTTGTGGATCTTGTTAATTTCTTGATCTTGTTTAGTCTTTTCTAGATATAGTGAAAGCGGGTGATCCCACCTTGTGCATTTTGTATTCAAATGCAAATTCTCTACAATGCACTAGTCTTGGGGGAGCTATTCTATTTTCTATAAAACACTCATCTTGTGATCCTTATCAAGTGTGTGTTGGCGGAAGGCAATGATACGTCTCCAACGTATCTATAATTTTTGATTGTTCCATGCTATTATATTACCCTTTTTGGATGCTTATGGGCTTTATTTTACACATTTATATCATTTTTGGGACTAACCTACTAACCGGAGGCCCAGCCCATATTGCTGTTTTTTTGCCTATTTCAGTATTTCGAAGAAAAGGAATATCAAACGGAGTCCAAACGGAATGAAACCTTCGGGAACGTGATTTTTGGAACGAACGTGATCCAGAGGACTTGGAGTGCAAGTCAAGAAGTAGCCGAGGCTCCCTCGAGATAGGAGGGTGCCCCCTGAGGGAGTCCTGGATTAGGGGGTATCCGGACAGCCGGACTATGTACAACGTCCGGACTATTGAAGCGTGAAGATACAAGACTCAAGACTTCGGTCCGTGTTCGGATGGGACTCTCCTTGGCGTGGAAGGCAAGCTTGGCGATCCGGATATTGTGTTTCCTTTCTTGTAACCAACTCCATGTAAACCCTAGCCCTCTCCGGTGTCTATATAAATCGGAGAGGTTGGTCCTTAGAAGGCCGATCACAATTACAATCATACCATCATAGGCTAGCTCTTAGGATTTAGCCTCTACGATCTCGTGGTAGATCTACTCTTGTACTACCTATATCTTCAATATTAATCAAGCAGGAAGTAGGGTTTTACCTCCATCGAGAGGGCCCGAACCTGGGTAAACATCTGTCCCCTTGCTTCCTGTTACCATCAGCCTTGACGCACAGATCGGGACCCCCTACCCGAGATCCGCCGGTTTTGACACCGACATTGGTGCTTTCATTGAGAGTTCCTCTGTGATGTCGCCGCAAGGCTCGATGGCTCATCTCATCGTCAAGGGCGACATTACCTCGGAGGGAGCTCTGGCTGTAGGCCAGACTCTCCGATTCGGCGGCTTTATCATGGCCGCCCCATCAGCGGTAGCACCGACGATGGCCTCTCGGGTCATCAATCATAACCTTCGCGTCAGTTCGGAACTTGCCGAACAGATGGATCCAATGGAGCTCTCCTCCCTTAATGAACTCTTGGATCGCATCACCGCTCTGGGAGTCGCTATAGACTACGACCGGATCGGGCTTAAACCTAACCAAAGGGACATCAAATCCCCGCCGGCCACCCATGAGATAGTGATAGTGGAGGAACCACACGCGGATTGCCCCTCAACTTTGAGGACAAATTATGTTTGGATCACCGAACTCCTTGAGCCGAACACCTGCTCGAAGGGAGACATGACCCGGGTCCCGGGCTTAGAATCGGGCACTGGGCTAAAGAAATTGGGCAGCACCCGGATTCTGGGCTGTTAAGCTCGGAACCGCCCGCGCCCTTGGGCGTTAGATCGGATCAAAATCTGGATTCAGCTAACAACATCTGCCTGGACTTAAACTGTCTCTCACGCATCCGGCAAGAGCCCCAGGAAACCGTACATCACTACTGGGCCAGATTCCTCCTTGCGCTTAACAAGGTTAGGGATCGCCGCGAGGAGAACGTGGTCTCGCTCTTCTGCAAAAACTGCACGAACGAAGGACTCCTCAATGCTATAAGCCGCCGTGACATAGTACGCTTCACGGACTTCGGAAGTACTGTGTGATGGAAAGCGCTTGGAAAACCTAAACAGAATTTTGGGATAGTACTGCTCTCACCAAGACGTTTGTACGAACTAATTGGGCGAACTCTCGTAAGTCAGCCAATTCAATCCCCAAGAAACCAAAGCCCACCCCTGGGCGGGGAACCGTATTGGAAGAATGGCTCGACGGGCCATGTAAGCTCCACAGTACTCCAGATACAATACCAACTCATAGCCTTAGGGCATGTTGGATACTCCGGCAGGTGGCAAAAAGTGGCGAGGATCTTCTTGTAAGCCATAAAGCGGAACAACATCCTACCAGCGAATGCAATATGGTACTAACAGTCTTCGAGACTTTTGCCTCGAACTATAGGCACAAGCGAGCTCATCGAAGCTCCGATGAAATTTGCCATGTGGCAAAGATAAACCCCTGAACGACACTGCTATAACTTTTAATGCCAGTGATGAACCTCGATTCCAGATAGTCCGGGCACCAGCCGCTCTGGTCCTTAGCCCGATCGTAGATGGCTTTCGGCTCACTAAAATACTCATGGACGGCGGAAATGGGTTAAATCTGATTTATGAAGTAACACTCAGCAAGATGGAAATTGATAAAAGCCGCATTGAACAAAGTGGCACAACCTTCAGGGGAACTATCGCTACTCGGGAAGCGCGGTGTGCGGGAAAAATCACACTCGATGTGGTATTCGGCACCTCGGAGAATTATAGGTCCGAAGAAATCACATTCCAAGTGGCTCCCTTTAGCAGCGGATACCACGCCCTTCTAGGGCGGGACGCGTTTACAAGCTTTCAAGATGTACCCCATTACAGGTACATGAAGCTTAAAATGCCCGGACCTAATGGAATTATCACTCTAGCCAGTGATCCGGACGTTGCACTTCGCGCTGAAAATAAAACCGCAGCACTAGCCCTGGAAGCATTATCTGAAGCCCTAGCAGCCGAAGAGTTAACAACACTGCGGGCCACCGTGGACAAGGACGATGTGATACTAGAAAAGCGAACCTAGTCCACCTCATTGAAACCTGCAGACGAGATAGTCAAATTCCAAGTCCATCCAACGGACCCCACGAAGACAGCTTTCATCGGGACACAGTTGAGCCCCGCGATGGACGCCGCACTGCGGGATTTCTTACGCAAGAATTGGGACATTTTTGCCTGGCACCCATCGGACATGCCAGGCATCCCACGCAGATTGGCCGAACACAGCCTCAATATTCTAAAAGGATACAAACCGGTCAAGCAGACCCTAAGGCAATTCTCAGAGCCCAAACGACAAGCAATGGGGGAAGAGTTAGCCAAGCTACTCGAGGCCGGATTCATTAGAGATATTAAACATCCGTATTGGCTGGCAAATTTGGTAATGGTACCAAAGAAGGACAAATCCTGGTGCCTATGCGTCGACTTCAAAGACCTCAACAAGGCTTGCCCCAAGGATCCCTTTCCCCTCCCTCGCATCGATCAAATCATCGATGCCACAGCTGGACACGACTCGCTGTGTTTTCTCGACGCATACTCTGGATACCATCAAATAAAGATGGCAGAGTCTGACCAAGCCGCAACAGCTTTTATAACACCATATGGCCCTTTTTGCTTCAACACTATGCCCTTCGGGCTCAAGAATGCCGGCGCAACCTATCAACGCATGATTCAAACATGCCTGGAAAAATAAGTCGGCAAAATAGTGGAAGCATATGTGGACGACGTGGTCATAAAAACTAGACACGTCAAAACCCTAATAGATGACTTGAGGCTTACATTCGATAACCTCCAGACATACGACATTAAGTTGAATCCGGAAAATGCGTCTTCGGCGTCCCCTCGGGGAAACTGCTGGGCTTCATTGTTTCCTATAGAGGAATTGAAGCGAATCCGGCAAAAATCCGAGCTCTGTCACAGTTGGCTATACCAACAGACCTCAAGCACATCCAGAAGCTAGCCGGATGCGTGGCCTCTTTGAGCCGCTTTATCTCCAGGCTAGGAGAAAAGGCATTGCCTCTTTACTGCCTCCTTCGGCGCACCGAACACTTCGTATGGACGGATGCAGCCGCGTCCGGACTCGATGAAATAAAGACCTTACTAGCCAGTAATCCAGTCCTAACAGCGCTGAACATCGACGAGCCTATGCTACTGTACATAGCTGCAACACATTAAGTTGTAAGCGCAGTACTCGTTGTCGAACGAGAGGTTGACGGATACAAATTCCCTCTCCAAAAGCTGGTTTATTACGTATCCACAGTCCTCACTCTATGAAAATCCCGATACCCACATTATCAAAAAATAGCATACGCGGTCTTCATGGCATCCCGGAAGCTGCAACACTACTTTCAAGAGTGTTCGATTACAGTAGCCTCCAAAGTACCACTCAATGACATAATAATAACCGCGACGCTACGGGCCGGATTGCTAAATGGGCCATCGAGCTCCTTCCACTCGACATAATGTACAAACCACGGCGGGCCATCAAGTCGCAAGTACTGGCCGACTTTGTCGCCGAATGGACGGAAGCCGAACTTCCTAAAGAGTACGGCGCATACTCCAACTGGATCATGCACTTCAACGGCTCTAAAATGCTGGCCGGATTGGGAGCGGGTGTAGTCCTGACGTCTCCCACCGGAGACACGGTCTAGTATGTCCTCCAAATATTATACACAGACTCCAACAATGCAACCGAATATGAGGCTCTGTTGCATGGTCCTTGAATGGCAGTCTCTATGGGCATCCAACGCCTGGAAGTGCGCGGGGATTCGAACCTCGCAATATCACAAATAAACGGAGACTTTGATGCCAAGGATTCGAAAATGGCGGCCTACCATAATGCCGTCCTCAACATGTCAGCTCGGTTCGAGGGGCTCGAATTCCACCATGGCTCAAGAAAACAATCAAGCGGCGGACGTCCTCGCCCGCATCGTCGCTAAACGTGACCTTGTCCCACCTAACATATTCTTGGAAAGGTTGTTCAAGTCATCTGTCGTATGGGAAGGGGAGTCCAGCAATACTACCACGGATCCGGACACACCCCCAGATTCCGAACCATCAGACACAATCAGAGGCTCTGCCATCGAAATAACATCTTCGGCCCACGAAATCATGGCCATAATCGCCTCGTGGACTGAGCCTTTCTTGGCCTACCTAAATAGGCAGGAGCTCCCCGAAGACCAAAATGAAGCACGTTGCATTGTCCGGCATTCTAAAGCTTACAAAGTCCATGAAGGGGAACTATATAAGAAAAGCTCGACCGGAGTGCTCCAAAGGTGCATCTCCGAAGAGGAAGGGCGGCAACTCTTGGCTGAAATCCATGCCGGACTGGGCGGACATCACGCCGCGGCTCGAGCGCTAGTCAGCAAGGCCTTCCGTACTGGCTTCTATTGGCCGACGGCCCGAGCAGACGCACAGGACCTTGTCCAACATTGCGTCGGTTGCCAGCTCTTCGCCAATCAGAGTCATATGCCCCCTACCGCTCTCCAAACAATCCCCATAACTTGGCCCTTCGCGGTCTGGGGGCTGGATATGGTCGGACCTCTTAAAGGGGGAAGCCATAAGAAAAAAATACTTATTGGTCATGGTGGACAAGTTCACCAAATGGATAGAAGCCAAACCAGTCAAAACGGCCAAATCCGGACCAGTAATAGACTTCATATCCGGGGTCGTACACCGGTACGGTGTTCCCCATAGCATCATCACTGATAATGGCTCAAATTTCACAGCCGATGAAGTGAAAACTTTGTGCGACAAAATGGGCATTAAGCTCGGCTACACTTCCGTCTACCACCCCCAAACAAACGGCCAGGTCAAACAGGCAAATGATCTCATCATGAGCGGCATTAAACCCAGCTAGTGCGATCTTTGACAGAATCGGATACGCACTGGGTGGAGGAGCTCGACTCCGTACTCTGAGGGCTGCGGACCACACCGAATCGAACCACCGGATATACACCATTTTTTATGGCGTACGGTGCGGAAGCAGTACTACTCTGCGACATAATACACGATTCGCCACGCGTACGCATGTACGAAGAGAAGGAAGCCGAGTTAGATCGGCAGGATAACTTGGATGCCCTCAAGGAGGAGGACATCGCAAAAGCCCGTTCCGCTTTCTATCAGCAGCAGGCTCGGCGATATCAAAGCAGAGAAGTGCGGGCAAAACTTACAATATTGGCGAGCTCGTTCTACGCCTACCGGAGAAAAAGAAGGACAAAGTCAAACCCAGGTGGGAAGGTCCCTTCGTCATTGACAAAGTTCTCACTGGAGGAGCGTACCGCTTACGTAATGCATCCGACAACAGACTCGAGCCGAACCCATGGAACGCGGCCAGACTCCGGAGATTCTACGCCTAACGCCGAACTCAGTGTTCGTCTCCTTACTCCCCCCTTTTTTACTTATGCTCCACCCCACTTTTCCTTTCTCGCCATTTTTCTCTTAACACAAAGTACTTAATACAGTGCGGACCCCCGGATTACTCCGGCCGCACTCTGTGTGTAAGCATTACCTGGGGGCTTCCTATACGGAAGCTAAAAATAATTACACAAATGGCTTTTTGCCCATTACATATGAGTTTCTTTTTCATATGTACCTTTTCTTCACCATTATATGAATCGATATGACTTAAGATGTGGCCAAGCTGGGTTTTCTGGCTCTTGTGTTTATGCCCTACGTTCCCGTTAATTCGGCTAGGGCATAAGGGGAGCAACTCTGTGATTGTTACTGCCGGTTCAGCCGGATGTGTACCTCAGACTGGGTGAAGCCGAAAGCTAGTTTCCTTAAGAGAATATTCGATCGGTGAACAAAAGACGTATTCGTTTATTACAACATAAATCCCCAGAAGTCTTGTATCCTGCTCCATAGTTCGCAGTCCAGACATGCGCATTGCCGCATGCATACCCAGGGAAAGGAACCCCTAACGGAACTATTCTCCCTGGAAGATGTTTCTTACTATCCATGTAATATAACATAACTAGTTGGGTACTTGTCTGTTCAAGCACTTATGACCCCTACACCTGGTCTCCAGGCATACCCCGGTTTTGTATAACTGAGCAGGTATTCGGACACACCCCAGACTGTAGGATCCGAGGGCTGAAGCGAAAAGGTCCGCCGTGACAAATGATTTTAATCCGGCTAGGGGCTTCTTATGCCCATTAAATTACACAGTCACTTGGACTGACTATATTCCTCCTCTATACCATCTAACAGACTATCTAGCTTACAATCCTGTTGAGAATACTTAGCGGCTAACGCTACCTGGTCATATACCAGACTTACGGGAATTTCTTGCCCATCGGGCCCGCCGGTCCTACTTCGGCCATATGGTTCGGGTCCAGCTTGGTGTAGCGCGTCTTCACTATTGCCCAGGCTTCTCTTGCACCTTGCCGGCATGCCTCTATCTTCCACAGTCGGAAGAGCCGCCGGGCTCCTTGAAGCAGGTCCGCAAGGTTCCCCATGCCATTCGGCAGGAGGCTTGATGGCCACAAGCCTGAGCAACGCCGTGCATCACCCGCCGAGCTCGCTCGTGCAACTGTGAAAGTTCTTGCAGCAAATCACTTGCAGATGAGGGCATCTCCTCTTCAGGGCGACCCATTAACATTCCTGCAAGCAAAATTCTTTCAAAATACTTCCTCGCGGAACTATCATACAGTTCGTCTGGACACTCACCATAAATGCTGCGTCGAAGATTTTTGTTCTCCTTCACGGAGTCCGCCAGTTGAGCGCGGACGTCTTTTAATTCCACGTCCAGTCGAATATTGGCATCTTGAAGATTGTTCTTCTCTTGCTTAACTTGCGTAAGGATGCGCTCACCAGCCTTTAGCTGCCTTTTAAGATGCGAGTCGTCATCTGTTACGCCATCGGGATTCAACCCGGGATTGTCTACAGAATTTTCTGTTAGAGTAGTCACACCAGCCATTTACCAACTGGCGCATCTTCATACAATTAAGACGAATGTTACCAGATGAGGCCTTCTGGGATTCCTCCAACTCGGCAACCTTGTCCCTCAGCTGGGCCTTGCATTCCTCCAGCTCCCGAGATAATTGTTCATTCTTATCTACAAGGACCCGTGCATAGATTGATCCTTCAAATAGTTGTTCCAACTATTTCAAGTCTCAGGGGCTACTGCTATACATACTCATCAAAATTTCTTACCCGTATATCTTTGGTATACTGGTTCGTCGCTTGGGCAAGCCCGCCTTGAGCAGCTCGGACGTATGCATCTGCCGAATTGAAGGCATTAAAAGCTTCTTCGGAAAAGATGTTGTTCCGAAGCACGGCCCTCTGACGCCGGTGATTCATGGCACTCTCCACTTCGGAGTTCGTGGCCAAACACATATCCGCATCCTCCGTCGGAGAACTATGCGGAACTGGCCCCGTGTCCGCCTCCGCCCTCGAAGCCAGTTCTGGAACCCGACTGGTGGAGGCATGATTGGCGGGATCCCCGGATATAGTCCGGCTGCTCCTCTTCCTGCCAGACACAAAGGGCGCTGTCATATTTCAAATACTATAATTGTAGGACATGTTATTATTTTACCTCTGCAGCGGTGTGTCAACCCTCACCGCCTTCCTCTTGAGCCTACCCGATCCGGGCGCCCGTGGGTGACGAGTCCCTAGGGGCTTGGCCCCTCGCTCCGACCATCGTCTCTGCAAACAGCACGACGCCTCAAGGGTAAATCGTAATACCTGAGGGGAGTCCTCTTCGGAGGACAGGGTTTTTAGTTTGTCTTACACGCGATATAGGGAGCAGTCCGGGATAGTCGGCCGTAATGGCCACTGAGGCGCCATCCCAGCTCGCTTGATAAAATACCCTGTTGACAAGCTCCACGGTAATATTCGGGTCTTCTTTGAGTCCTGGATCTAGGGCCCTTCCGGGGTCCTCTGGCTGCGGGGAAGGGCTGAAGATCCCTTCTATAGCCCTCCTCAGTTCCTGCTCGAAAACATCGATGCAGGTAATCTTAGCAGAAGGACGCTAAAGTAAGTGAAGTAGGAAAAGAACAACAACTTACCCACTCTGGGGGGTTGTACATGGAAAAATCCGTCCCGTGTTTTAATGCGAAGGAATTCCTCCTCTTCCCCTTTGTATAAATCGGACAATATCCTTGCCAAAGCAGTGGCGGAGTCCGGACCCTTACGGCCGCAGCGGGTGGCGTCGTCTTCCCCGTTGAAGTGCCACATGGTCTTCCCCCGATATTGAAGCGGTTGCACTCCCCGCCTTATGCATATCGCCATGACCTCGACTATCGTTAGTCCGGATTTGGCCAGTAACTTTATCCTGCTCATCAGGAAGTGTATTTCCCTCGTATCCTCTTCTTGAGGGCCCCGGGGGCGCCAGCTTAGGCGTGCCCTCGGCGGGGCGTTACTGAACTTGGGGAGACCTGTCCGGACTGGACCCGGAAGGGGAACGTCATCAATGTAGAACCACTCTGAAGGCCAGTTTTCTGGTGCCTTCTCAGGAGTGCCGGACAGGTATCCGGTCTCGGCAATGCACCATACTTCGGCCCCACCCACTTGGCATAGGGATTCTCCCTGGGTGCGGGGGACGAGGTAGAACAACTTCCTCCATAATTCGAAGTGTGGTTCGCAGCCTAAAAACAGCTCGCAAAGGGCGACGTACCCCGCTATGTGCAGAATGGAGGCAGGGGTAAGGTTGTGCAACTGGAGGCCGTAGAACTCCAGGAGCCCGCGAAGAAACGGGTGGATAGGAAACCCGACGCCCCTTAGCAAATGCGGGATGAGGCATATACACTCCTCTAGAGATGGATTAGGAGATCCCTCTGCTTGTTCCCCTCCGTCATAAGTGGCTATTCCAGCTCGGACAGGGAGCATGAACGCCGGTGGGAGAAACCCTTGGGTTTGTAACTCTATCAAACGGCTATGAGGAACTGAGAACTCTCCCCAATCCCCCGACTTGGAACGAGAAGGGCGAGCAGAAGAGCTGCGACGGCCAGCCATGTTGGAATGGTTTTTCGCGGAGCGCTCTGTTGATGCTAGCTCAGGAAGGGAGAGTGAGGTTTGGATCTGAGAATCCTCGTCCCTTCAAATAGACGGTCAGCCCGGAGGGTTGAGGGTGGCAAATGCAAAAATTCCTCGGCTCCTCGCATTCGCTCGGCACGTGGAGATGGTCATTATTGAGGCACTGAAGCCGAGGAGCACAACATTGATTGGAGGCCAGACACTATTCGTCGTAACAGGTACTTTGGAGTATTCGGATGAGGAACCCGCCTTGCAACACCGAAGACAATACTGCGCGCCAGACTCATCGTCATTGAAGCCTGGTTCAGGGGCTACTGAGGGAGTCCTAGATTAGGGGGTATCCGGATAGCCAGACTGTGTACAACGTCCGGACTATTGAAGCGTGAAGATACAAGACTCAAGACTTCGGCCCGTGTCCGGATGGGACTCTCCTTGGCGTGGAAGGCAAGCTTCGCAATCCGGATATTGTGTTTCCTTTCTTGTAACCGACTCCATGTAAACCCTAGCCCTCTCCGACGTCTATATAAACCAGAGAGGTTGGTCCTTAGAAGGCCGATCACAATTACAATCATACCATCATAGGCTAGCTCTTAGGGTTTAGCCTCTACGATCTCGTGGTAGATCTACTCTTGTACTACCTATATCTTCAATATTAATAAAGCAGGAAGTAGGGTTTTACCTCCATCGAGAGGGCCCGAACCTGGGTAAACATCTGTGTCCCTTGCTTCCTGTTACCATCAGCCTTGACGCATAGATCAGGACCCCCTACCCGAGATCCACCGGTTTTGACACCGACACCCCCCTATAGGGCGCGCCCCCTGTCTTGTGGGCCCCTCGGGTGTCCATCGACGTACTTCTTCCTCCTATATAAGCCTACGTACCCCGAAAACATCCAGGGGGCTGACGAAACACAATTTCCACCACTGTAACCTTCTGTATCCACGAGATCTCATCTTGGAGCCTTCGCCGGCACTCTGCCGGAGGGGGAATCGACCATGGAGGGCTTCTACATCAACATCCTTGCCCCTCCGATGAGTTGTGAGTAGTTTACCACAGACTTACGAGTCCATAGTTATTCTCTATATGGCTTCTTCTCTCCTTTTGGATCTCAATACAATGTTCTCCCCCTCTCTTGTGGAGATCTATTCGATGTAAACTCTTTTTGCAGTGTGTTTGTCAATATCCGATGAATTGTGGTTTTATGATCAAGTTTATCTATGAATAATATTTGAATCTTTTCTAAATTCTTTTGTGTATGATTGAGTTATCTTTGCAAGTCTCTTCGAATTATCAGTTTGGTTTGGCCTACTAGATTGATCTTTCTTGCCATGGGAGAAGTGCTTAGCTATGGGTTCAATCTTGCGGTGTCCTTACCCAGTGATAGAAAGGGTTGCAAGGCACGTATTGTATTGTTACCATCGAGGATAACAAGATGGGGTTTATATCATATTGCTTGAGTTTATCCCTCTACATCATGTCATCTTGCTTAATGCGTTACTCTGTTCTTATGAACTTAATACTCTAGATGCAGGCAGGAGTCGGTCGATGTGTGGAGTAATAGTAGTAGATGTAGGCAGGAGTCGGTCTACTTGTCACGGACGTGATGCCTATATACATGATCATGCCTAGATAATCTCATAATTATTCGCTTTTCTATCAATTGCTCGACAGTAATTTGTTCACCCACCGTAATACTTATGCTATCTTGAGAGAAGCCACTAGTGAAACCTATGGCCCCCGGGTCTATCTCTTATCATATTTACATTTTTGCATCTATATTATAAAATACCAAAAATATATTTATCTTATCTTACTATCTTTATTAGATCTCACTTTCGCAAGTGGCCGTGAAGGGATTGACAACCCCTTTATTGCGTTGGTTGCGAGTTCTTTGTTTGTTTGTGTAGGTGCGTGGGACTTCTGAGGAGCCTCCTACTGGATTGATACCTTGGTTCTCAAAAACTGAGGGAAATACTTATGCTACTATTGCTGCATCACCCTCTCCTCTTCGAGGAAAACCAACGGAAGCTCAAGACGTAGCAGGCAAGCCTTTTTCTTTTTGGTACTTTGTGCCATCATGAAACTTTGTAGAGGGTTTGTTTTGTTTGGAACCATCCTCTCTTTTGGGAGTTTGACATCTTTTATTTAGTATGTATCAATGGATATCTCATTCCTCGATGTATCTATTATGGATATCCTCCAAGTGATGATTTATTCATTTGGTATCTTTTCTTCACTTGGTATTTCTTTGTCATTGGGTATCGGTTCTTGAAAGTCTTGAGCATGCATATTAACTTCATGTAGTTTCTTTGGCATGCTTTATTTCTTCGACCCAATATATAGGGGAAACTCCACCAAGTCTCAAATTTATTTTCATATCTATATGCACATAGTTATTTGGAGTTTGTCCTATGTATTGTTGGTTCTCTAACTCTTTGGTCCCAATGAGTTTGGGTACCATTTTGTTTGTGTTGTTGGTCTAGGAACAATTCGAGATGCATTGGATGCTCGGCTCACTCACAAGGAAGGTGGTGTCACCATGAGCTTATTGGAGTCAAGCTATGATGATCAATGAACTATTATCTACTACCTTCAATATGTTTCTCCTACATCCTTCCAATGATATCTCAGTAACAAGTATCTATTCATGCATTATTTTCTTGCATTCAACCTTGTGTAGGTTGCATCTTGACATGATTAATTCCATCTTGTGATACTTGTTTCCTTTACTCAAAGTATCTCAACGATGATCTCATGTTGTTAGTTTTGATGTCTTTGATGGTTGTGTGGCAGGAATTCATTTATATACAATAAGACCATATATAGCCATGTGCTATGCTTCCAAGCAAATATCTTATTGGTATATGTATGACTTCCTTTCGGATATCTTGTTCCTTCATGTTGTAACTATGTCGGGTGTACATCCTTCTTTGTAGATATATATCATCATGATTTCATCTACCTAGAACCTTATACACCTGAGAGAAATTACATCTCTAGATGATATCCTTTCTTTCAGGTCCACCTTGTCTTTCTTATGTTATTTCTTTGGTGGCTCCGTGAAAGCTTTTGCCTTGAGTGCGTGTCTTATCTCGTTGCATCTTGATGCACTCTTGTGCAGTGAAGATTATTTTCCTCATGCTTGTCTTTACAAGGATTTTGCCATCTTAATTGGTATCCCTCGTCTTGATGAGGCTTTCATCTTCTATCTTCACCATGGGCTGTTGCAAGCTTTGTTGTTATCATTTTAGTGAGCTTGTGAACCCATTTCCTAGTTGGGTGTGTGTGGGGAGGACATGTCATGCATCGTGTATCTCATTTATCCAAGACTATGTTGATGCTTAATGCTCATCCTTATTTTAGTCTTCTCAAGTGCTTTGCCATGACTCACACACATCATTTTGGTTGAGCCTATTCTTACGTTGCCTCTTTTACATGATTGCTCAACCATTTGTTTGTTGCAAGTGCTAGGCTTTGTTTCCTATATGCTCACTTGCACTTGTTGTAAGTTTCTATTGCTTTTGGGGGAGCTATGATCCTATTGTGTGCACTTTGTATTCAAATACAAAAATTCTTATGTGTGCACAAATCATGGGGAGATTCTCTAGTTTCTTTAGAACACTCCTTCGCTCATATCATAATATTGTTTATTCATGTGGCTCATAGGATCTCTGGTCTAGTTGGTTCAATTGATATCCTTTGATTGCGTGCTTCAATTGGTATCTTTTGATTGCTTGATTGCTTGTGCCTCTCTTTGTTAGGTCTTTGTGGCATATCATTCTTTAGCAATCTTTGTGCCTCAATATAGTTTGTCTTCCTCCAAGTATTTACCTTTAGATTTGTGTATATCATTCCACTCTCTTGTTGAGAAATACACAATTTATGGAGGACCTTATATTGGCCTTCTAAGCTTTTCGCCCATTTTGGCAATCGATGCCAATGGGCTAGAAGTTTCAAAGAGTTTTGTGGAGAAGTTTAGAGGTTTTGTGGAGAAGTTTAGAGAGTTATCTCCTCTTGCTTTGGTTTTGTTCCTTAGCATTTGCATCTCGTACGCATGCACTATTGGTTGTTGTATTGCATGGTGATGCATAATTCCTTATATAAACTCTCTTGAAAATGATTGTCATCAATTACCAAAATGGGGGAGATTTAAAGGACATGCGGTGCCCCCATGTGTGGTTTTGGTAGTTGATGACATTCTTTATGGACTAATGGCTGCATTGAGTTATATTGGAAGGATTTGTCCATAGGCATTTCTTGAAGCCCATGTGTTGGTTTCAAGGAGTTTATGAGTTGACCAAGGTGCTATTAAGGAATTATCCAAAGATTGGTCATACATCATCCAAATGAAGAGAGTTGGAAAGAATCAAGGTTGATCAAGACTAAGTCAAGAGTGAATCAAGTTGATCAACTCACAAAGCGTAGAAGATGTACCGAGAGGGATCAAGTGATCCCAGGGTATGGTAAGCATTGTCCATTGCGCTTTGTGTACTAACCCATGGTCTATGTGAGAGTTCTATGTGGGGTTAGATACGTGTTCATGGGCTTGTGTCAAGAGGAAGATATCACTCAACCCATGGAGAGAACGACATCAAGTGGTGATTGTCATCAAGATTGCCGTGTGCAAGTTCAAGTGGAGCATCACGAGGAGATCAAGTTCTTGAATCTTGTCGTCCATTGTGGTGACAATGGACTTGTGAAGATGTGCCGAAAAGTGGCTCACCCATAATGGAGTATGGGGGAGCAATCTACTAGTCTTCACCGAGCCAACGCAATCAAGAAAGGTGGTCCTACTTCAGGAAGTCACGATCGTCTACATCTAGCTCAAGTGGACTTTGTGCAAGGCATAGGTTTGGCCTTGATAGGTTCTCAATTTTACCGGTCTCATGGTGGTAGTTTGGAGACCAGGTTATAGGATCGATTGTCGTACTATCAAGGGGGGCTCTCAAGTGAGTAGCTTGATTGTATCGTTTGTAGAGTGCTCAAACCATTGCATGCTTGCATCATATTTCTTGGTTCTTGTTTGGTTTTCTCCATGTGAGATTTGGAGCTTATGGTCATCTTCTTGACAAGCTTGACTTCATCGAAAACGGAGTTCACATGCTTCTTCTTTTGCATTTCCGGTGTTGGAGGTTTTACCAGTCTTATTCAAGGAAGAGTTCTCACCATTTTGTTATGGGCCTTTTCTAGTTTGCTTCTTATTGTTATTTATTTCAAGATTGTGTTAGCCCTTGTCACTAGCTTTCCAATAAACTTGGTTCTGTTGAATTCGGAGTCCATTTGCAGAAGTTGTGTCAGTTTTGGTGTCCTTAAAAAAGGCTGCAGCGGTACTACCGCTCATGGGAGCGGTTCTACCGCTTGGAGGGGATGTATTTTTTTACTACCGCTCTTGGGAGCAGTACTACCGCGGCTACTTCCGTGGCTACTTCCACTCTGTACCAAAAAATTGTCTCAAGTCCAGCGATGGTAGGCACGGATGTATTTTTTTAGTACCGCTCGCAAGCAGTAGTACCGCTACCCTTTGAGGCAGTACTGCTACCCCTAGCGGTAGTACCGTGAGGACGAGCGGTAGTACCGCTCTGTGCGGCCTGTGAGCATAACGGTTGGATTTTTCCCCACCTATAAAAGGGGGTCTTCTTACCCAATGAACCTTATCCTTTGAGCTCATGTTCTTCCCCCATTGTTGACCTTCTTCGAGCTTGCTATGTCTCAATCCCTCCATAGATTCTTGCTAGTTTTGGGGGGAAAGGAGAGAGGAGATGTAGATCCACATTTCCACCAATCACTTTCTCCTCTATGTGAGGGGAACCCCTTGGATCTAGATCTCGGAGTTCTGCTTCTTGTTCTTCCTCCCATTTTCCTCCCTAGCATTAGTTGCTTTGGTGGGATTTGGCAGAGAAGGACTTGGGCACTCCGTGTTCCCTTGCCATTGCATTTGGTACATCGGTATGAGTTCTCAACGGTGATACGTGGATGTTACAAGTTGAGAAGCTTATTACTCTTGGGTGCTTGGTACCCTTGAGCTTGTTCCTCTTGGGTGCTTGGGCGCCCTAGATGGTTGGTGGTGTTCGGAGCTCAATTATTGTGGTGTATAGCTCCGGGCAAGCGTCGGGGTCTCCAATTACGTTGTGGAGATCACCCCAAGAAAATTGACGGGTACCAGTGACTGCCCCCAAGGGTTGCCAAAGTGTACGGGTTCGGTGAATGCCCCCAAGGGTTGCCAAAGTGTACGGGTTCGGTGACCGCACCCAAGGGTTGCCATTTGTACGGGTTTGGTGACTGCCCTCAAGGGTCCCTTAGTGGAATCACGACATCTTGCATTGTGCGAGGGCGTGAGGAGATTACGGTGGCCCTAGTGGCTTCTTGGGGAGCATTGTGCCTCCACACCGCTCCAAATGGAGATTAGAATCCGCAAGGGTGTGAACTTCAGGATACATCATCGTCTCCGCGTGCCTCGGTTATCTCTTACCCGAGCCCTTTTACTAATGCACTTTACTTTGTGATAGCCATAGTGTTTCTTGTCATATATCTTGCTATCACTTAGTTGTTTATCTTTCTTAGCATAAGTTGTTGGTGTACATTGGTGAGCCTAGTTTTTGTAGGTTTTATGCTTGACAAATTAACCGCTAGGTTTATTCCGCATTTGTTCAAGCCTAACCATATTTATTTTAAAGCGTCTATTCACCTCCCCTCTAGGCAACATCCTCGAACTTTGAGTGGTGATCGTCATACTGCTTACCACCAATGTCTTATTTTGATTCGGCGGTATTGTTGGATGAAGCGGCCCGGACCAACCTTACATGACCACGTTCATGAGACCGGTTCCACCGACAGACATGCAATTAGTTTTGCAAAAAGGTGGCTGGCGGGTGTATTTTTCTCCAACTTTAGTTGAATTGAATTTGACTGCGGCCGGTCCTTGTTGAAGGTTAAAACAAAAAACTTGATAAATCACTGTTGTGGTTTTGTGCCGTAGGGAAGAACGGTTCTTGCTAGAAGCCCATAGCAGCCACGTAAAACTTGCAACAACAAAGTAGAGGACGTCTAACTTGTTTTTGCAGGGCATGTTGTGATGTGATATGGTCAAGACATGATGTGATATACGTTATTGTATGAGATGATCATGTTTTGTAAAAGTTATCGGCAACTGGCAGGAGCCTTATGGTTGTCGCTTTATTGTATGAAATTCACATGCCATGTGTCGTGGTTCTAAGACTGACAGTAGAAAGGGGGTATGTATGGAGAGGCAAGATCTCAGCTATGGTGAAGGTGTATACACAGTATTTACGAGTTCAGGCCCTTCACGGTGGAAGTAAAAGCCCTACGTCTCGGTGCCCGGAGGCGGTCGAGTGGATTATATGTGTGTGGTATTACAGGGGGTGCTAGCCCTTGTGCCAGAGGAGGGGGTGGCTTATATAGAGTACGCCAGGACCCCAGCCATCCACTATTACAAGGGGTTCAATGTACAAAGAAGGGGGGGCGTTACTGATAATGCTAGCCATAAGTGCTATTAATGATCTTAAAGACTACAGAGTGAACACCTGACCATTGCAGCGCTGAGTGACTCCTGGTCTTCGATAGGTCGAATGGTTCCTTGTATGGTTGGGTGACATCAGGTAAGAGGGGTATCCAAGTGGTATGATTGGTCTAGTGGATTGCACTCGACACCTTTGACTGGGGGTTCTTTGTTGTCTCTTGGACTTCTTTGCTTCTAGGGTAGTGACCTTGGGTAGGGCATGTAGGTCAGGTCTCTGACCCTACCCTGGGTCTGTATCCTCATCAGTAGCCCCCGAATGGATTAAGGTCCGAGTAGAAAGTAGGTTGAAGTTGAACTTGCTCCAAGCTTTACGTTCCGCAAGTGTTTTGCACAGGACGGAAGGCTCACGTTGGAACTTCACCTTCGATTTAGTCGCCTTGATCGATTCAGAAAGTCACCGAGTGAACTTGTAACATCATCTGCCGAGTGTTGTTTTGGGGCGCAGAATCTTTGGCGCGATTGATTGCAGAGTATCCCGAATTTCATGGGATTCGAAATTTCGGGGAAGCGCGGGGGACGGAGCATGCCAAAGGAAGCAGGGTGGATAAACGGAAGCACCTTGATCTCCGCGCCACCTTTTTCGCCACATATGTTGCATGCGACTGTTGCGGGATTTGACAGGATAGACCGGGTCCATGCGTCAGCCACCTGGAAGTGGCCCTTTATAAGGCGGCGGAGCCGAGGCGCTTGCACTGTGCGCGTCTGTTTTCTCTCTTCTCCCTCTTCTCCTCTGCATCTTGCTCCTTCGCTCTCGACGCTGCCGCTCCGCCTCCATGGTGAAGGACAAGACGGCGGCACTGGAACGCGCGAAGAAGGCGACGGGGGCGGCAAATGGCAAGAAGTAGAACCGCGGGTCGTCGTCGTGCTCGACGCTGCCGCCAGGCTGGATCCAAGGCGATTGGATCCAGTCTTCGCTTCGGCAGGAAGATTTGGAGGAGCTGGTGGAATCTGGGTTGATTGCCAAGGGCGCAACGAGGCTGCGGGAAGGGGAGATGGAGCCGCAGCCACGACCGGGTGAGTGTGTACTACTCTCCACCCATGTCGACCGGGGATTCTTGCTTCCTCTGCACCCCTTCTTTGGGGGCTTCTTGAACTTCTTCGGTGCCCAACTCCATCACTTTTCTCCCAATTCCATCGCGTACCTTGCTGCATTCGTGTCTATGCGAGAACTTTCTGGGGTGTCGGCCGCACTGGGGTCTTTTCAAACATCTCTTCACCATCCGTTCTCAGTCGGTGAAGAAGGCAAACACGAGTGACGAGAAAACACATGCCATTCAGATATGTGGGGGTTTGGGTATCCAGAAGAGGCAGAGGAGCTCTTTCCCTTCCATGACTCTTCCTGAATCGGTTAGGGGCTGGCAGTTGACCTAGTTCTACTGCCTGGACCTCGGAACTCCAGGTCAGTCGAACGGACTCCCCCACTTCACCTTTGACCGTGTTCAGACTCCGTCTTCGCTGAAAGTGACTGCTGCTGAGAGCGTGGAGACATACATGCTAGCTGAGAGGGTAGTCCAACTGATCAATCAGGGTGTCACTGGCATGGACCTGCTGGAAGTATTCCTCAGTCGACGCATTCAGCCTCTCCAGGCCCGTGACCACCCATGTGGATGTACTCTGGGGCTGACGACACCACTCGGGTCCATCTAGAAAAAGTACCGGCAAAGACAGTGGCCATGTGGTTGAAGAGCATTACAGGCAACAAGGACAACCCCAGAGGTGCCAGGAGAGTCGTCCCCTTCAGTGATGACAATAAGCCTGACAAGGTGCGTCCTCCATTCCGACTATTTTTGAATATTCATTCCGACTGCTCCTGAGCCCGACTGACTTTCACTCGACTTCTTGTCTTTGTAGGTTTTTACTTACATGTATTTGATGCCCAATGGTGAACAAGTTTTGGAGCAAGGCTAGGAGGGAGAGACCAATGCGGAGGAGAGCGGTGAATGGGAATCTTCGGACGATGATGACGAGGAGGAGAGCAAGGAGTCAGATGACGAGGAAGCGGTCGACTCGCCGCCCCGCTCTGAACACCGATCCAAGCAACAGCATGACCCGGCGGGCGGGCGCGGAAAGAACGTGGCTCCAAGCATCCAAACGCAGAAGCGCGCCCGGACGTCAACTAAGGAGCCAACAAAGAAAGTCGCCAAGCAACCCAAGGTTGCTCCTCCGAAGGCTCAGAAGACTCTGCCGAGGATCAAGATGGACGTCCATGTTGCCTCAGGGTGAGCATCTTTCTTGTGCTTTTCTCTGCCGACTAATTCTTCTGTTCTGACCGAATGGATCGTGTACCTTTCCAGCCCAACCTCTGCCGCGATTGACATGGATGTTGACAAGGCCCCAGGAGATGAGGAAACTGATGACGCGACCACCTCCCGAGCTAGTAAGCCCACTCGACCAAAATTTATTTTGTCGATTGAGTTGTTGGTCGGTTGAATTTCTGTTGCTTTTCTTCTGCTGTAGTTCCGTGAGACATCGTTGTGCTTCCCGATGATGAATAAGAGGAAGTGCCTCTACAGGAGAGGAGGAGGAGAGGCAGGGGCTCAAGCAGGAGAGGGCTTGAAGTTCAAGTCCCTCAGTCGACACTGGTGCTTGAGGCGGTGGTCGAGCAATCCGGAGATCTGGTTCGGACTAACGTCACATTCGCTGACCCACTGATGACTGATCGTTCGTCGGGGTCGACTGCTCCAGCTCCTGTTGCTCCAGTGCAACTCCACGCATCAGACCGAGTGGCTGCTTCGACCGTCTTGGAGCCATCACTTTTTGCTACATACCAGACCCCAGATGACTCGCCAAGTGCTGCCAGGGAGGCTCTTCGCCAGGTGAACCTTGTTATGGAGCAGGTGAAGGTGATGTACGAGGCCAGCCAGGTGGCCTATAATGCCAGCACCGCTCTGCACACCAATGTTAAGGTCAGTTATCTCTTGATTGAACTTTTGAACACTGTCTGTATGAGCATATGTTTCATATCTGATCACCCACTAGGGTGTGCCTGTCTTAGAGTTTAAGAGGTCTTCCACTCCACTCGACTCGTGCTGAGTCTTAGTGTTCTGTCCGAACCAGTGGGGGCACGCCGAGTGCACCCACTGGGTGTAGTCCCCAAGACCACGGTCGACTCCTAGCAGTCGACTGAGGTCTTAGAATCTACTTTTTTTACTCACGCTGGGCAGACCATGCTGAGTGTTGATCTAAACAAGTGGGGGCACACCGAGTGCACCCACTGGGTGTAGTCCCCGAGACTACTGTTGAATGTTTGATTCGGTAGTAGTCTTAGAGTAACTTTTGTTGTCATTGTCTTTTGTTTCTGTTGACTGACATATCTCTCTCGCTGACTGCAAAGGTCTTGTGATCTTGGAGCTCAACTTTTTGAGTTGAACAAGAAGCACATCAGCCTTAAACTTTATCTTGAACTGGAGAAGAAGAACCTCAAGACTGCTCAAGAAGAAACAACCATCATGGGAGGTAACCAGTCGACACTTGCCCATTCCGTAGCTCATGCTTTTCAGTGTTGTTTCTTCCAGTCTCTTTGAACCGAGTGACTTCACATGAGCAGATCTGGATAGTGAAAACCGTCAGCTTCAAGCTCGTCTGAAGAGTGTTGTTTCTTTAGAGAAAATGAAGGAAGCTCTGGAGAAGAAGGATCTGGATCTTGCCGCTGCTCAGAAGGAGGCACGAGAGAAGACAACGCTTGCGGACAAGAAGCTGGCTTCGGTCGGCAAGTTGGAAGAGGAGAACTCGAAGCTGAAGACTGCCATCTCTGAATCCAATCGGTAAGTTGAGCAACTGAATAAGGACAAGGAGAACCTGACCAATGAAGTTGGAAGCCTCAGAGCCAGGACAGGCGAGCTGGAGTCTTATCTGTGTCAACTTGCCGCAAAACTAGTCCTGAAGCTTGAACGTATCACCATTCGACTGGTTAGCTGCCGTTCGACTGGTTAGCTGCCAGGATTTTGAGGCTGAGACCAGGCGGGTTGAGATGGGTCTCGACCCCATCAATTGTCCTGTGAAACATGATGTTGCGATGAACTTGCTTCGGTTGGAATCATGCTTGGATAGTGTTGTTGCTTATCTCTCTCGACTGAAGGCGACGATGACTCGGGTTGATGCCGAACTCTGGCCTCAGGCGGAACTTTTACAAGATCTCGAGTCGCTGATGACTCGACTAAATCAGATCCCTGGCCGAGTGCAGGAATGGAAGAAATCATCTGCCCGCTATGGCGCTGACGTTGCCCTGTCATTGGTCCGAGTGCACTGCAAGGACGCTAGAGAAGACAAGTTGGCGGCTCTCAAGGTTGTGAATACTAAGAAGCACACCTTCCAGTCCTTCATGGACACCTTCCTTGAGGCTGCCACTCGTATTGCAGACAGTATTGAGCTTGACAGCTTCTGTGATCCAGCCAGCCCTTCTCCTGACGAGTGATCAAAAAAACATTATGCTTCACCTTTATTTGCCTCGGAATGCCGAGTGATTTTGTAATCGCTGAAACCCCTTCGGGCCTGATGCCGGAGTACTTTAATCCGCGGTTCGAACCTTTGGATTTATCTGAACTTGGTTTATCTTTGGATATGTTGTGTTTGTCTTCGAGTGAAACTCATTCTTCACTTGGATTGGTTCTTGTATTTTTGACGCAGCTTCTGAGGAAGAGGCCGCAGCAGACCCGTTGGACGAGCCCTGAGCAGTATTGATCAGCTCATCAGCGAGGCACTCAGCAATGGTCTTGACTTTCCTGAAAGCAGTTCGCGTTGGCATCAGCTGTTGGATGAGCCCTTGGCAGCATTGATCAGCTCATCAGCGAGGCACTCAGCAATGGTCTTGACGTTCCTGAAAGTGGTTCGCCTTGGCAAGATGCTCAATCTCGTCCTTCTTGACGGTGCAACCCTGAGGAGGGGGGCGTGGTTGACCCGCACCTCGCCGCCTGATAAACTTAGTTGAGTACTGGACTGCAGCTAAGCTCCCGAGTGGGAGGATTGCTCACCACTCGGTAGGATGTTTTAACCTTAGGGGAGTGCTGGTCTGCAGCTAAGACCCTGAGTGGGAGGATTGCTCACCACTCGGTAGGATTTTTTAAACTTAAGCGAGTACTATACTACAGCTAAGCCCCCGAGTGGGAGGATTGCTGACCACTCGGTAGGATTTTTTAACCTTAGGCGAGTGCTGGACTGCAGCTAAGCCCCCGAGTGGGAGGATTGCTCACCACTCGGTAGGATTTTTTAAACTTAGGCGAGTACTGGACTGCAGCTAAGCCCCCGAGTGGGAGGATTGCTCACCACTCGGTAGGATTTTCCAAACTTAGGCGAGTACTGGACTGCAGCTAAGCCCCCAAGTGGGAGGATTGCTCACCACTCGGTAGGATTTTTTAAACTTAGGCGAGTACTAGACTGTAGCTAAGCCTCCGAGTGGGAGGATTGTTCACCACTCGGTAGGATCTTCCAAACATAGGCGAGTACTGGACTGCAGCTAAGCCCCCGAGTGGGAGGATTGCTCACCACTCGGTAGGATTTTTTAAACTTAGGCGAGTACTAGACTGCAGCTAAGCCCCGAGTGGGAGGATTGCTCACCACTCGGTAGGATTTTTTTAACCTTAGGCGAGTGCTGGACTGCAGCTAAGCCCCTGAGTGGGAGGATTGCTCACCACTCGGTAGGATTTTTTAAACTTAGGTGAGTACTGGACTACGGCTAAGCCCCCGAGTGGGAGGATTGCTCACCACTCGGTAGGATTTTTTAACCTTAGGCGAGTACTGGACTGCAACTAAGCCCCCGAGTGGGAGGATTGCTCACCACTCGGTACGATTTTTCAAACTTAGGCGAAGCGGATTCACAGCTAAGCCTCCGAGTGAGGGGCTTGCTCACCACCCGGTAGGATTTTTCAAACTCAAGCGAAGCGGATTCGCAGCTAAGCCTCCGAGTGAGAGGCTTGCTCACCACTCGGTAGGATTTTTCAAACTTAGGCGAAGCGGATTCACAGCTAAGCCTCCAAGTGAGAGGCTTTCTCACCACTTGGTAGGATTTTTCAAACTTAGGCGAAGCGAATTTATAGCTAAGCCTCCGAGTGAGAGGCGTGCTCACCACTCGGTAGGGTTTTCTCAACTTAGGCGAAACGGATTCGCAGCTAAGCCTCCGAGTGAGAGGCTTGCTCACCACTCGGTAGGATTTTCTCAACTTAGGCAAAACGTATTCGTAGCTAAGGCACCCACTGGGGGATTTAGAACATGTAAAAAATGAACAACAATCATTCGAAAGACTATAAAATCATGTCTTTGATAATCAAACTAGAAGGTATTTCTTATTACATCTCAACAGTTTGAATGCTTAAGAGTAAAAGGGGCGGAGCAGCTCTGCATTCCAAGCGTGTGGCTCGTCTTTATTGTGCTTGACGTTGAAAAGACGGTATGCTCTGTTGTGGAGCACTTTGGTGATGACGAAGGGGCCTTCCCAAGCAGGAGCGAGCTAGTGTGGTTTCTGTTGGTCCACCCGAAGAACCAAGTCTCCCTCTTGAAATGCCCGACCCCTCACATTTCTGGCATAGAATCGACGTAGATCTTGCTGATAAATGGTCGACCGGATTAAGGCCATCTCCCTTTCCTCTTCCAGGAGATCAACTGCGTCTTGCCGATCATGTTCCGCTTCATCTTCTGAGAAAAGTTTGACTCGGGGTGCATTGTGAAGCAAATCACTTGGGAGAACATCTTCAGCTCCATAGACTAAAAAGAATTGAGTTCGTCCAATCGACCGATTAGGAGTTGTCCTCAATCCCCAAAGTACTGATGGAAGTTCGTCGACCCAGGCGCCTGTAGCATGCTTGAGGTCATGCACTAATCGGGGTTTCAGTCCTTTGAGAATCAATCCATTTGCTCTTTCAGCCTGCCCATTCGACTGAGGATGGGCGACTGAAGCGTAGTCGACCCTTGTGCCTTGGGAAGCACAAAAGGCTCTGAACTCGTTAGAATCGAAGTTCGACCCATTAACAGTGATGATGTTGTGAGGGACACCATATCTGAACGTTAATTCTCTGATGAAACTCACAGCTGTACTTGCTTCAAGGTTTTTGATGGGCTTGGTTTCAATCCATTTGGTAAACTTGTCGACTGCTACGAGCACATGAGTAAAGACACTCCTACCAATCCTCAGAGGCCCAACCATATCTAATCCCCAGACAGCAAAAGGCCAGACGAGTGGAATAGTCTTCAGAGCTGACGCGGGTTTATGGGACATGTTGGAGTTAAACTGGCAGCCTTCACATTTGTCTACTATTTCTTTCGCCATCTCATTGGCATGTGGCCAGTAAAATCCGGCTTGGTATGGTTTGGCCATGATGGTCCGAGAGGACGCATGGTGACCACAGTTCCCCGAGTGAATATCATTGAGGATCATTCAGCCTTCTTCTGGAGTGATGCATTTCTGGCAGACTCCAGTCACACCTTCTCTGAACAACTGTCATTTTATCACAGTAAAGGCTTTGGATCGCCGGATGATCTGTCGAGCCTCTTCTTCATCCTCTGGAAGTTCTTTCCTAAGAATGTACGCAATGTATGGCACTGTCCAGTTGGGAGTGATGACCAAAACCTCCATGATTAGGTCGACTACGGCTAGGACTTTGACTTCGGTCGGATCTATGGCACTCTTAGGCTGTGGGGGCTCTTCAGTGAAAGGATCTTCCTGAACTGAAGGTGAGTGAATATGTTCCAAAAACACATTGCTGGGAATGGTCTCTCTCTTGGATCCTATCTTTGCCAATTCATCACTTGATTCAACTTGATTTTTCAGTCGGGGTATATGGTGAAGCTCCAACCCTTCAAACTTCTTTTCCAACTTTCTTACTGCATTGCAATGACAAGACATAGCCGGGCTCCTAACATCCCACTCTTTCATCACTTTATTGACCACCAAATCTGAGTCGCCGTAGACCATGAGGCGACGGATGCCGAGTGAAATGGCCATACGCAAGCCGTATAAAAGTGCTTCATATTCAGCTTCATTGTTGGAGGAATCAAAATGAATCTGGATAACATAGCTGAGGTTGTCTCCATGGGGGGATACCAATACTACCCCAGCACCGGAACCATTCAGCATCTTGGAGCCATCGAAGAACATGGTCCAATGCTCCGAGTGAACTTGAGTCGGCAGTTGCTGCTCAATCCACTCGGCAAGGAAATCTGCAATTGCTTGCGACTTGATAGCTTTCTTTGCCTCAAACTTGATATCCAATGGAAGGAGTTCAATCGCCCATTTTGCCACTCGACCATTTGCATCTCTGTTGTTCAGAATTTCAGATAATGGTGCATCATTGACAACTGTAATGGAGTGATCAGAGAAGTAGTGTGCAACCTTCTTCATGGCCATGTAGATTACATAAACAAGCTTCTGATAATGTGGATATCTCTGCTTGGATGGAGTCAAAACTTCAGAAAGATAATACACTAGGCGCTGAACTTTACAAGCTTTTCCTTCTTCTTCCCGCTCATCCGTGAGTACTGTACTGACAACTTGTCCAGTGGCTGCAATATAAAGCAGGAAGGCTCTTTGCTGATTGGCGCAGCAAGCACCGGCTGGGTGGAAAGCAGGGTTTTGAGCTCTGCAAATGCTGCGTCAGCTTCATTAGTCCACTCGAACTTATCGTATTTCTTCATCAGTCGGTAAAGAGGTAAGGCCTTTTCGTCGAGACAAGAAATGAATCGACTCAAGGCGGCCAAACGACCAGTAAGATTCTAAACGTCATGCACACGCACAGGGCATTTCATTCGGAGGATGGTATCGACTTTTTCTGGGTTTGCGTCGATCCCTTGTTCGGAAACGAGGAAACCGAGTAACTTTCCACCTGGGACACCGAATGTGCACTTCGACGGATTAAGCTTGATATCATACCTTCTTAGGTTGGCAAATGTTTCTGCAAGGTCGGTCAGCAGGTCAGAACCTTTACGTGACTTGACCACAATGTCATCCATGTATGATTCCACATTCTGACTGATTTGAGTGAGCAGGCACTTCTGAATCATCCCCATGAATGTGGCACCGGCATTTTTAAGACCAAATGGCATGGTGACATAGCAAAAGCACCCGAATGGGGTGATGAATGATGTTTTTATTTCATCGGGACCATACAGTCGGATCTGATGATATCCGGAATATGCATCTAGAAAAGACAAGCGCTCACACCCCGCAGTCGAGTCAACAATCTGATCGATGCGGGGGAGAGGAAAATGATCTTTTGGGCAGGCCCGATTGATATGCTTGAAATCGATGCACATACGAAGTGAATCGTCCCTCTTAGGGACCATGACCACGTTGGCAAGCCACTCGGAGTGGTAGATCTCTCGGATGAACTCTGCTGCTAGGAGCCGAGCCACTTCCTCGCCAATTGCTTTTATCTTCTACACGGCGGACTGCCGAAGATGCTCTTTGACGGGTTTTACCTTGGGATCGACGCGCAAACGGTGCTCAGCCAGTTCTCCGGGTACACCCGGCATGTCAAAAGGTTTCCATGCAAAGATGTTGTCGGATGTTGGGTTCCGGCAGACCCTTAAGGTTCAAACTCTGGGGTGCGCGCGAAGATCTTCCCCCTACCTATCCGCGTCTGATCGCCTCGCAAGAATCTAAGCTAAAACGATGAACAACACGAGGGACACAAGATTTATACTGGTTCGGGTCACCGTTGTGGTGTAATACCCTACTCCAGTGTGTGGTGCGGTGGATTGCCTCAGGGGCAGATGATGAATAGTACAAGGGAAGAACAACCTCGCGAGAGGTGTTCTTGTGGTGGTGGTTTTCTTGCGAAGGGTCCGATGAGAACTCGATGCTCTCTACTGTGGTGTCTAGGCCTATTTATTGAGGCCTGGTCCTCTTCCCAAATATTGAGTGGGAAGGGAGCCAACAACGGCCATTTTGAAGGGGAACATCTAGTACAAGTTATCCTGACTAAAGTTGGTCTTCGGCTGCCAAAGGCACTGGCGATGACGCCGTCTTGGGCTCCACGGTAACCTCCATCCTGCCGCTTTGCTGATCTTGGTCTCGTTGCACTGAAATGGCAACCTTTGCCTGATGCCTCGGTACTCCACGCCTGTGCTTGTCCCCCTTTGCACCAAAGAGGAAACAAGGACACTACGCGGGCCGGCGCCTGCCTGGCGCCCACCTTGTCTCGATCGTCACAGCATGCGTCACGAGCACCTCGCGAGGTACCCTTGCCTTGATATCTCCGCCTCCTCGCGAGCCTGCCTAGCGAGGCCGCTCCTGAGGAATCCTTGCGTCGTCCGCTCCGCGAGGCTTGGCCCCTCGTGAGGGTCTTGAGTCTTGCGTTGATGAAGATGGGTCGTACCGGGCCACCACTCGAGCCACGCCGCAGGCCGCAGGCAGGCAAGTCTAGGGACCCTCGTTCCCAATACACCGACAGTAGCCCCGGGCCCAAGGCGCGCTCGGACTTGGCTTAGCAAAGAAACGAAGGGGCAAGTGCGGAGCGCCACGGGCCCCATCAGCCTGCGGCCTTGGGCGCCGCGTGGCGGTTGATTGGACATGGGCGCCTCTGCTTCCCCATGCTGCCTCGGCAACTGCCCGACTGACAAAAAGGCTGGACTGGGGTTAGCCTTACTTTCATTACTCTCATCCGCCTTGCTTCAGATCCCCTTTCTTGCTCTTCGCCCTCCTGCTTCCGAAATCTCCAGATCTGCCATAGCCTTTCTCCTCCGGCGAGCATGGCACCCCACAAGACCACGGCCGGGGCTCCATCGGCCTGGTACTCGCTGGCTCTGGGTTCTCCCAACGTGTCGGAGAAGAATCTCGCCCTCACGCGCCAGATGGCGGCGGCGCAGAGCAACGAGATGGGGGAGACCGTGCTCCGGCCTGGTACCGCCCGACCGGAGGACAAGGGGAGCACCTTCTACCCCCTCTTCATGAGTGCCGTCATCGCTGGTCTAGTGTCCCCTTTCTCTGAGTTCTTCCTTGCCGCCCTTCGCCAATATAAGTTGCATGCTCTGCATATCCACCCCAACTCCGTTCTTCTCCTGTCGATCTTCGCCTACAACTATGAGGCGCACGTCGGGGTGATGCCCTCTGTGGCCTTGCTGCACCACTTCTTCTCCCTCTGGGTCACTGGCGCCAATATCTTGGCCTGCCCGAGCTTTATCGCGTACTCCAAGTCCAACGCTATCTCAAAGGCCGGAAAGAGGGCCGACGGCTTCCGGAGCAAGTGGGTCATGGTGGACGCCAGGTGCAACAACCCCCTGCTAGAGCTGCCCACGGAGCAGCCCGAGGCCATTGAGGCATGGTCCCACATGAAGCTCGACAACCGGCGGGCAAAACTGGTGCTCGAGAAGATGAACGATGACCTGAGGCCAGGCAATCTGAGGGCGGCGAAGCTGATCGGGGCCTCGCTCTTGAGCGAGTTCCTGTCACACCGGGTGGCCCCTCTTCAGGTGCACTCACGCCCACTGTGGAGGCTCGAGGATGCGGACGTCATCCTCCGCCTGAGCTCGGATGCCCTGAATGATGAGGATCTGACCGCGGTCCTCCTCTTCTTGGTTGGAGAGGACGTGGCAGGCCCGGAGGATGCTCCGGTCCCCTTGTTCCTTCGCGATGACTGAGAACAAGTGGTGGACACCATGCCCACCTTTGACGGGGTCGGTCTGGTGCCAGCGGAGGCCCCCAAGGGCCAGGCGGCGACGGCGAAGGTGGACTTGTCCTCTGATGACTCCGGTGGGGGAGAGGAGGAAGACGACGAAGAGGATGAGGAGCTTGACTAGGAGGCGACCTTCGAGGGGACGGGGGAGACTTCCCCCTGGCGCAGGTCCAGCACCCTCCGCTCCATGCCTGATGACGATGAGGTCGGCGCCAGGCGAGGGGGGAGGACCCGCCCTTGATCCCGAAGAAGGACAGGTCTGGGCTGATCTCCCGAGGGTCTATCCCAGCCCTCGCGTCGGCCGAGGCCAGCTCTAGCCCTTCAGGTGCGCCTTCCTCTACGGCTGGGCCTCCCGAGGCTGAGCCCCGCAAGAGGCTTTCGGGCTTCAAGCTTGGCCGGAGTCCGTGGGATCCCGCGGCAGTCAACCAGTAAGTACTCGAACTCCACCTCGCTCCTGTCTTTTGCCATCGAGGCCTGACATCTTTTATTGGGTAGCTTGCCGCCTGCGGCAAAGAGGCTGAAGGGAGACGCAGCCACCCCGCCTGGAACGGGCTAATCAGTCATGGCCGCGTCTTCAATCGCGGGGAAGGGAGGCAGCAGGGCCCGCACATCCCCTGCCCGATCATCCTCGGAAGGCCAGCAGGGACGCTCCGGCAAGGAGTCAGCCCTTGTGACCTCGCTGACTCTGGAGGTGCCTGTGCTTGATGCTGCCGCCAAAGTTGCCAAGTCTCAGGAGGTCCCTGCCTCCCAAGCTGTGATCATGTTGCCGTATTCTCCTCCTACTCCGCCGGCTCCCATCTCCTCTGCCTCCTCCGTTGCCTTGGACCGTAGCGCCGACGAGCTGAGTCAGTTGCGGGAGGATCTTCGGAGCGTGGACCCCCACCTGGTGGTCGGGCGCCTGGAGTTGGTCTCTGGCTGGGTTCGCTCGGACGGAGCCAGGCTGTGACGGCTTCCGAGGAGGGGAAGCAAGTCACCTCCCAGGCCATAGCCGCTCGCGACGCGGCGTTAAGGGATGCTTCCACTGCCGAGGGCCACTGCAAGACGCTAGAGGGTGAGTTGCAAGGGCTGCGTGATGACGCCAAGAAGATTCATGACCGCCAGGTGAAGGAGGAGGAGATGAAGGCTCGGGAGACTGCTGTCAAGGACCGCGATGCCGAACTCTCAGCCGACCGCGGCCGGCTGAAGACGCTGGAGCAGGCACTAAAGACGGAGAGGGTTGAGCTGGGTGCCAAGGCGGAGGTCTTGGCTGAGGATCGCGCGTCCTTTGTGCGCTATGAGGAGAGGGCAGGCAAGTCTGGGGACCCCCATTCCCAGAACGCCGATAGATGTCCCAGTTCTCACGGAGGAACTGGATGAGCGCTTCTTCCTATTTACTATCGAGTGTCGTTGAGATATGAGTCGGTGCAGCATTGGGATCGGTCGGGTGGATATGAATTGGCTTCGTTTCTCCAGACGACTGAAATGCAGAATCCGTGGCAGGCTTCTTAGCTCGGAGCAAATCACTCGGATCTGCATTCTTCTGATACTCTTGAAATTCAACTGCTGCCATTTGTGCATCAGCAATTTTAGAACCCTTCTGGAAGCATTCTTCTGCCTTCTGCCGATTACCAGTGACTGTGATCACTCCTCTGCGGTCGGGCATCTTCAGCTTGAGATACACATAACATGGCCGAGCCATAAAACGTGCATAAGCAGGCCTACCCGGAATAGCATGATAAGCACTCTGGAAATCTACTACTTCAAATGTCCACTTTTCCTTGCGGTAATTCTTGGAGTCACCTAAAACAACGTCAAGGGCGATCTGGCCGAGTGATTCGGCTTTTTTTCCAAGGATAACACTGTGAAAACTCATATTGCTTTCATTAAGCTTGGTCATCGGAATGCCCATCCCCTTCAAGGTTTCAGCATAAAGGATATTCAGGCCGCTACCACCATCCATTAGCACTTTGGTCAGCCGAGTGCCTTCGACCACTGGGTCGACCACCAATGCTTGCCTCCCAGGAGTGGCTATGCGCGCCGGGTGATAAGACTGGTCGAATGTAATGGCTGTTTGTGACCATTTCAGGTATGTGGTCGTCGTCGCCGGAGCAACCATATTCACTTCTCTGTTGATAACTTTCAATCAACTCTTGCTCTGGACGTCAGCAAAAATCATTAGGGTGGAATTGACTTTTGGATAACCATCATCTTCCTCTTCACCCTCGTCTTTGTCTGACTCTTTTTCCTTCTCACTGGGTTGTTTCTCTCAGAACTGCTGGATCAGGAGTCGACATTGCCGAGTGGTGTGTTTAGGATAAATCAGATTACCCTCTTCATCCTTCTTCGTATGAACGTGACATGGTAAATCCAACACATCATTTCCTACTTGATATTTTACCTTCTTAGGGGTCCAGGGCCCCTTAGGCTTTCCTTTAAACTTTCCTTGAACTACGGCCGCAATTTCACCAAGCGCTGCAGGTTCAGCCTTATGTTTCTGTTTCCGATTGGAATTGCCTCCCCGGCGTCCTAGCCGACCAGTTTACTCTTTCCACTGCGGAGTCGATCCTCTTCTTCTCCGTTAGCATATCGAGTGGCTATTTCCATCATCCGAGTTAGGGTCATATCTCCAGTCCGACCAAATTTCAGGACCAACTCTTGATATTTAACGCCTTCCTTGAAGGCACACACTGCTTGGTGCTCAGATACATTTTCCACTGTGTGATGCAAAGTGGTCCACCTCTGAATGTAGTCTCTTAGAGTCTCACTCGGTTTTTGTACGCAATGCTGCAATTCTGTTAACCCCGCTGGTCGTTTGCAAGTGCCCTCAAAAGTCCTAACGAACACTCCGGCAAGCTCTTCCCAACTGAATATATTGCCAGGGGCTAACTGAGTCAACCACGCTCTGGCCGACCCTTCCAACAACAGAGGAAGATGTTTCATGGCCACTTCATCATTACCGCCACCAATCTGCACAGCCACTCGGTAATCCTCAAGCCAAGTTTCAGGCTTGGACTCTCCAGTGAACTTGCTGACTCCAGTCGCCAACCTGAAGTTGGGAGGAATCACTGCAGCCCTGATGGCTCTACTGAAACATTTTGGACCTGAAACATGAACTCTGCTGCCAGTCGGACGATCTCCGCCAAGGTCCTCCCTGTGCGCTCTATTCCGGTCGACTAGACCTTGAACGAGAATAGATCTTGCATCAAAGCCTGGCTCTCCTCGGTCGACCGGTGCTCTGCGCTCACCACTGTGATGGCGTCTATCATCGTACTGCCGAGGCACATACGATCCACTCCTCGGAGGGGGTGTAGGCACTCGATGACAACTGTCGCGGTCGATTCGGTGATCATACTGCCCACGGCCTTCACGTCGTAGGGGCGATCTTGGGCTCTGGGCCGACTGAACTGCATCCGCTACCACGGATCTGTTATGAATCCTATTCCAGGACTGAGACACTGATGTATTCTGTTCTCCTGCCCGGAGTAAGGCCCGGATCTGCATCAAACCTCTGCCAGCTTCCGACTGGGAAGGTTGGATTGACTCTACTATTCGGTCCGCAGCTGTGAGATTTTGAATCGGAGTGCGGTATACCTTAGGTGGAGGCGGAAAAAGCTGTCGTCGACTGGACTCAGGGATTCGCTCCCGAGCACGCTCGTCGAGTGCGTGCTGGAGGTTCTCCAGTCGAGTGTGCTCAGCCAAATTTGCCAGGCGCACCTCTTCCAAGGCCCGAGCCTCGGGGGTTTCTCCAACAATGGGCATGTGGAGTGCATCCATGTTGCGGCGACGAAGTTCTTCCCTCTGCTGCAAAAAGAGGGGTTCGGGATGGTACTCCTCATGGACGCGCGACGGATCGCCGCCACCATTCCCGCCATCTTCATGGCGGAAACCAGGCGGACTACATGGTCCATCGACCATCAACACTTCAGCCGCAGGGTCGCTGCTATCACACTCGGATGCGGTCTCGACGGAGCCAGTCGACAGGTCAAACAGGCCGTGGAGAGTTTCGTCGAGCTCGATTGCCGCGACTTGATGGGTGGCCGAATGACGAGCCACCACGTGTCTCACCCACCGTTGAAGCCGCGACTGACCGGATCGCTTGCGGTGGCAAACAGCGGGGAATGAAGACACCGTGGGAGCCGGTCGATACTAGGTCGACAGCTGTCGGAGAAGGACACCGCATACGTACGCGCGAAAGTGCGTTGCCCCGCGGACGGGGAGCGCCTCGACGTCAAGGGGAGCTTCCTGAAGCCAGGCGGAGTCGTCGGCGATGAAAACGAGCGCGTCGAGATGGATCTCGCGGCCCTCAGCCAATCCACCGCCGGAAACCATGATGATGAGGAACGGAAAAATTGCAACTTCACCAGAAAGTCGCTAAGACACCTGCCCCAAGGTGGGCACCAACTATTGTGGTCCTAAGACTGAGAGTAGAAAGGTGGGTAGGTATGGAGAGGCAAGATCTCAGCTATGGTGAAGGTGTACACACAGGATTTACGAGTTCAGGCCCTTCACGATGGAAGTAAAAGCCCTACGTCTCGGTGCCCGGAGGCGGTCGACTAGATTATATGTGTGTGGTATTACAGGGGGTGCCAGCCCTTGTGCCAGAGGAGGGGGTGGCTTATATAGAGTACGCCAGGACCCCAGCCATCCACCATTACAAGGGGTTCAATGTACATAAAGAGGGGGGCGTTACTGATAACGCCAGCCATAAGTGCTATTAATGATCTTAAAGACTACAGAGTGAACGCCTGACCGTTGCAGTGCTGAGTGACTCCTGGTCTTTGATAGGTCGAATGGTTCCTTGTATGGTCAAGTGACATCAGGTAAGAGGGGTATCCGAGTGGTATGATTGGTCGAGTGGATTGCACTCGACACCTTTGACTGGGGGTTCTTTGTTGTCTCTTGGACTTCTTTGCTTCTAGGGTAGTAACCTTGGGTAGGGAATGTAGGTCAGGTCTATGACCCTACCCTGGGTCTGTATCCTCATCACCATGTAATTGCTTTACTTTATCACTAAGCAGTAGCGATAGTTGTAGAAGCAATAGTTGGCGAGAAGACCACGATGCTATGATGGAGATCAAGGTGTCGAGCCACTGGTGATGGAGATCATGACGATGCTTTGGAGATGGAGATCAAAAGCACAAGATGATGATGGCCATATCATGTCACATATTTTGATTGCATGTGATGTTTATCTTTATGCATCTTATTTTGCTTAGTACTGCGGTAGCATTATAAGATGATCCCTTAACTAAATTTCAAGGTATAAGTGTTCTCCCCGAGTATGCACCGTTGCGACAGTTCTCGTGCTGAGACACCACGTGATGATCGGGTGTGACAGGCTCTACGTTCACATACAACGGGTGCAAGACAGTTTTGCACATGCGAAATACTCGGGTTAAACTTGACGAGCCTAGCATGTACAGACATGGCCTCGGAACACTGGAGACCGAAAGGTCGAACGTGAATCATATAGTAGATATGATCAACATAGAGATGTTCACCATTGATGACTACTCCATCTCACGTGATGATTTGACATGGTTTAGTTAATTTGGATCACATATCATTTAGATGACTTGAATGATGTCAATCTAAGTGGGAGTTCTTAAGTAATATGATCAATTGAACTTTAATTTATCACGAACTTAGTCCTGATAGTATTTGCATATTATGTTGTAGATCAATAGCTTGCGTTGTAGCTCCCCTATGTTTTTTGATATGTTCCTAGAGAAAACTAAGTTGAAAGAAGATAGTAGCAATGATGCGGACTGGGTCCGTGATCTGAGGGATTATCCTCATTGCTGCACAGAAGAATTATGTCCTTAATGCACCGCTAGGTGATAGACCTATTGCGGGAGCAGATGCAGACGTTATGAATGTTTGGCAAGCTCGATATGATGACTACTTGATAGTTTAGTGCACCATGCTTTACGGCTTAGAACCGGGACTTCAAAAACGTTTTGAACACCACAAAGCATATGAGATGTTCCAAGAGCTGAAATTGATATTTCAGACCCATGCCCATGTCGAGAGGTATGAGACCTCTAACAAGTACTTTGCCTAAAAGATGGAGGAGAATAGCTCAGCTAGTAAGCATGTGCTCAGAATGTTTTTGTACTACAGTCGCTTGAATCAAGTGGGAGTTATTCTTCCAGATAAGATAAGTGATTGACAAAGTTCTCTAGTCACTATCACCAAGCTACTAGAACTTCGTGATGAACTATAATGTGCCAGGGATAACGAAAAAGATTCCCGAGCTCTTCGCGATGCTGAAATCGGTGAAGGTAGAAATCAAGAAAGAGCATAAAGTGTTGATGGTTAAACAAGACCACTAGTTTCAACAAAAAGGGCAAGGGAAAGAAATTGAACTTCAAGAAGAATGGAAAGCAAGTTGTCACTCCCATGAAGAAACCCAAAGCTGGACCTAAGCCTGAAACTGAGTGCTTCTACTGCAAGGGAATGGTCGCTGGAAGCGGAAATACCCCAATATTTGGCGGATAAGAAGGATGGCAAAGTGAACAAAGGTATATATGATATACATGTTATTGATGTGTACCTTACTAGTGCTCGTACTAGCCCATGGGTATTTGATATCTCTTCGGTTGCTAAGATTAGTAACTCGAAACAAGAGTTGCAGAACAAATGGAGACTAGTTGAGGGTGAAGTGATGATGTGTGTTGGAAGTGGTTCCAAGATTGATATGATCATCATCACACACTCTCTATACTCTCGGGATTAGTGTTGAACCTAAATAAATGATATTTGGTGTTTGCGTTGAGCATGAACAAGATAGGATCGTGTTTATTGCAATATGATTATTCATTTAAGACAGAGAATAATGTTATTCTGTTTACATGAATAAAACCTTCTATGGTCATACACCCAATGTTAATGGTTTATTGAATCTCGATTGTAATGATACACATATTCATAATATTGATGCCAAAATAAGCAAAGTTGATAATGATAGTGCAACATACTTTTAGCACTGCCGTTTAGGTCATATTGGTGTAAAACGCATGAAGAAACTCCATGCTGATGGGCTTTTGAAATCACCTAATTATGAATCATTTGATACTTGCGAACCATGCCTCATAGGCAAGATGACTAAAACTCTGTTCTACGGAACAACGGAGCGAGCCAATGACTTATTAGAAATAATACATGCCGATGTACGCGGTCCGATGACTGTTCACGCTCGCGACGGGTATCGTTATTTTCTAACCTTCACAGATGATTTGAGCACATATGGTTATATCTACTTAATGAAACACAAGTCTGAAACATTTGAAAAGTTCAAAGAATTTCCGATTGAAGTGGAGAATCATCGTAACAAGAAAATAAAGTTTCTACGATCTGATCGCGGAGGAGAATATTTGAGTTATGAGTTTTGACTTCATTTAAAACAAATAGTTTCACAACTCACGCCACGTGGAACACCACGGCGTAATGGTGTGTCCGAACATCGTAACCGTACTTTATTAGATATGGTGCGATCTATGATGTCTCTTACCAATTTACCACTATCATTTTGGGGATATGCACTAGAAACAGTTGCATTCACGTTAAATAGGGCACCATCTAAATCCGTTGAGATGACACCGTATGAACTGTGGTTTGGCAATAATCCCAAGCAGTCATTTCTTAAAGTTTGGGGTTGTGATGCTTATGTGAAAAAGCTTCAGCCTGATAAGCTCGAAACCAAATCGGAGAAGTGCGTCTTCATAGATACCCAAAAAGAAACTCTTGGGTACACCTTCTACCACAGATCCGAAGGCAAAATCTTTATTACCAAGAATGGAACCTTTCTAGAGAAGGAGTTTCTCTCGAAAGAAGTGAGTGGGTGTTGGGGAACGTACTAATTTCAAAAATTCCTACGCACACGCAAGATCATGGTGATGCATAGCAATGAAAGGGGAGAGTGTTTTCCACGTACCCTCGTAGACCGTAAGCGGGAGCATTAGCACAACGCGGTTGATGTAATCGTACGTCCTCACGATCTGACCGATCCAAGTACCGAACGTACGGCACCTCCGAGTTCAGCACTCCGATCTAGCAGAGCTTTGTGGGAGAGTTCCATCAGCACGACGGCGTGATGACGGTGTTGATGATGCTACCGATGCAGGGCTTCGCCTAAGCACCACTACGATATTACCGAGGTGGAATATGGTGGAGGGTGGCACCGCACACGGCTAAGAGATCAATGATCAAATGTTGTGTCTAGAGGTGCCCCCCTGCCCCCGTATATAAAGGAGCAAGGGGGGATGCGGCTGGCCAGGAGGAGGGCGCGCCAAGGGGGAGTCCTACTCCCACCAGGAGTAGGACTCTACCTTTCCTTGTTGGAGTAGGAGAAGGGAAGGAAGGGAGAGGGGAGGAGAATGAAAGAAGGGGGGCACCGCCCCCCCCCCCTCCTTGTCCAATTCGGACTAGAGGGGGATGGGGCGCGCGGCTGCCCTGGCCGCCCCTCCTCTTCTCCCACCACGGCCCATTAGGCCCAATATACTCCCCGGCGAATTCCTGTAACTCTCCGGTACTCCGATAAATACCCGAATCACTCGGAACCTTTCCGATGTCTGAATATAGTCGTCCAATATATCGATCTTTACGTCTCAACCATTTCGAGACTCCTCGTCATGTCCCCGATCTCATCCGGGACTCCGAACTACCTTCAGTACATGAAAACACATAACTCATAATATAAATCGTCACCGAACGTTAAGCGTGCGGACCCTACGGGTTCGAGAGCTATGTAGACATGACCGAGACACGTCTCCGGTCAATAACCAATAGCGGAACCTCTATGCTCATATTAGCTCCCACATATTCTACGAAGATCTTTATCGGTCAAACCGCATAACAACATACGTTGTTCCCTTTGTCATCGGTATGTTACTTGCCCGAGATTTGATCGTCGGTATCTCAATACCTAGTTCAATCTCGTTACCGGCAAGTCTCTTTACTCGTTCTGTAATGCATCATCCCGCAACTAACTCATTAGTCACATTGCTTGCAAGTCTTATAGTGATGTGCATTACCGAGAGGGCCCAGAGATACCTCTCCGACAATCGGAGTGACAAATCCTAATCTTGATCTATGCCAACTCAACAAGTATCATCGGATACACGTGTAGAGCACCTTTATAATCACCCAGTTACGTTGTGACGTTTGGTAGCACACAAAGTGTTCCTCCGGTATTCGGGAGTTGCATAATCTCATAGTCATAGGAACATGTATAAGTTATGAAGAAAGCAATAGCAACATACTAAATGATCAAGTGCTAAGCTAACGGAATGGGTCAAGTCAATCACATCATTCTCTAATAATGTGATCCCGTTAATCAAATGAAAACTCATGTCTATGGCTAGGAAACTTAACCATCTTTGATTTAACGAGCTAGTCAAGTAGAGGCATACTAGTGACACTCTGTTTGTCTATGTATTCACACATGTATCAAGTTTCCAGTTAATACAATTCTAGCATGAATAATAAACATTTATCGTGAAATAAGGAAATAAATAATAACTTTATTATTGCCTCTAGGGCATATTTCCTTCAGTCTCCCATTTGCACTAGAGTCAATAATCTAGTTCACATCACCATGTGATTTAACACCAATATTCACATCCGTATGTGATTAACACCCATATTTCACTTCGTCATGTGAACAACAACAAAAGGGTTTACTAAAGTCAATAATCTAGTTCACATTGCTATGTGATTAACACCCAATGAGTACTAAGGTATGATCATGTTTTGCTCGTGAGAGAAGTTTAGTCAACGGGTCTGCCAAATTCAGATCCGTATGTATTTTGCAAATTTCTATGTCAACAATGCTCTGCACGGAGCTACTCTAGCTAATTGCTCCCACTTTCAATATGTATCCAGATTGATACTTAGAGTCATCTGGATCAGTGTCAAAACTTGCATTAACATAACCCTTTACGACGAACCTTTTGTCACCTCCACAACCGAGAAACATATCCTTATTCCACTAAGGATAATTTTGACCAATGTCCAGTGATATACTCCTAGATCATTATTGTACTCCCTTGCCAAACTCAGGGCAGGGTATACAATAGGTCTAGTCCATAGCATGGCATACTTTATAGAACCTATGACTGAGGCATAAGGAATGACTTTCATTCTCTTTCTATTTTCTATCGTTGTCGGGGTTTGAGTCTTACTCAATTTCACACCTTTGCAACACAGGCAAGAACTCTTTCTTTGACTGTTCCATTTTGAACTACTTCAAAATCTTGTCAAGGTATGTACTCATTGAAAATCTTATCAAGCGTCTTCATCTATCTCAATAGATCTTGATGCTCAATATGTAAGTAGCTTTACTGAGGTCTTTCTTTTAAAGAACTCCTTTCAAACACTCCTTTATGATTTCCAGAAAAATTCTACATCATTTCTGATCAACAATATGTCACTCACATATAATTATCAGAATGGTTGTAGTGCTCCCACTCACTTTATTGTAAATACAGGCTTCACCGCAAGTCCGTATAAAACTATATGCTTTGGTTAACTTATCAAAATGTATATTCCAACTCCGAGATGCTTGCACCAGTCCATAGATGGATCACTGGAGCTTGCACATTTTGTTAGCACCTTTAGGATCGACAAAACCTTCTAGTTGCATCATATACAACTCTTCTTTAAGAAATCCATTAAGGAATGTAGTTTTGACATCCATTTTCCAGATTTCATAAAATGTGGCAATTTGCTAACATGATTCAGACAGACTTTAAGCATCGATACGAGTGAGAGAAACTCATCGTAGTGAATATCTTGAACTTTGTCAAAAACCTTTTTCGATAAGTCTAGCTTTGTAGATAGTAACACTACTATCAGCATCCGTCTTCCTCTTGAAGATCCATTTATTTTCTATGACTTGTCGATCATCGGGCAAGTCCACCAAAGTCCACACTTTGTTCTCATACATGGATCCCATCTCAGATTTCATGGCCTTCGAGCCATTTCGCAGAATCTGGGCTCATCATCGCTTCCTCATAGTTCATAGGTTCATCATGGTCTAGTAACATGACTTCCAGAACAGGATTACCGAACCACTCTGGTGCGAACTATACTTTGGAAGACCTATGAAGTTCTGTAGTAAGTCAATCTGAAGTTTCATGATCATCATCATTAGCTTCCTCACTAATTGGTGTAGGAATCACTGGAACTGATTTCTGTGATGAAATACTTTCCAATTCGGGAGAAGGTACAGTTACCTTATCAAGCTCTACTTTCCTCCCACTCACTTCTTTCGAGAGAAACCCCTTCTCTAGAAAGGATCCATCTTAGCAACAAATATCTTGCCTTCGGGTCTGTGATAGAAGGTGTACCCAATAGTTTCCTTTGGGTATTCTATGAAGACACACTTGTCCGATTTGAATTCGAGCTTATCAGGCTGAAACTTTTTCACATAAGCATCAGAGCCCCAAACTTTAAGAAACGACAAATTTGGTTTCTTGCCAAACCACAGTTCATAAGGCGTCGTCTCAACGGATTTTGATGGTCCCCTTTTTAACGTGAATGCAGCTGTCTCTAATGCATAACCCCAAAGAAATAGTGGTAAATCGGTAAGAGACATCATAGATCGCACCATATCTAGTAAAGTACGATTACTACGTTTGGACACACCATTATGCTGTGGTGTTCCAGGTGGCGTGAGTTGTGAAACTATTCCGCATTGTTTCAAATGAAGACCAAACTCGTAACTCAAATATTCGTCTCCACGATCAGATTGTAGAAACTTTATTTTCTTGTTACGATGATTTTCCTCTTCACTCTGAAATTCTTTGAACTTTTCAAATGTTTCAGACTTATGTTTCATCAAGTAGATATACCCATATCTGCTCAAATCATCTGTGAAGGTCAGAAAATAACGATACCCGCCGCGAGCCTAACACTCATCAGATCGCATACATCAGTATGTATTATTTCCAGTAAGTCAGTTGCTCGCTCCATTGATCCAGAGAACGGAGTCTTAGTCCTCTTGCCCATGAGGCATGGTTCGCAAGCATCAAGTGATTCATAATCAAGTGATTCCAAAAAGCCCATCAGCATGGAGTTTCTTCATGCGCTTTACACCAATATGACCTAAACGGCAGTGCCACAAATAAGTTGCACTATCATTATTAACTTTGCATCTTTTGGCTTCAATATTATGAATATATGTATCACTACGATCGAGATTCAATAAACCATTTATATTGAGTGTAAGACCATATAAGGTTTTATTCATGTAAATAGAACAACAATTATTCTTTGACTTAAATGAATAACCGTATTGCAATAAACATGATCCAATCATATTTATGCTCAACGCAAACACCAAATAATATTTATTTTAGGTTCAACACTAATCCCGAAAGTATAGGAAGTGTGCGATGATGATCATATCAATCTTGGAACCACTTCCAACACACATCATCACTTCACCCTTAACTAGTCTATATTCATTCTGCAACTCCCGTTTCGAGTTACTACTCTTAGCAACTGAACTAGTATCAAATACCGAGGTACTACTATAAACACTAGTAAGGTACACATCAATAACCTGTATATTAAATATACCCTTGTTAACTTTGCCATCCTACTTATCCACCAAATATTCAGGGCATTTCCGCTTCCAGTGACCATTTCCTTTGCAGTAGAAGCACTCAGTTTCAGGCTTTGATCCATCTTTGGGCTTCTTTATGGGAGTGACAACTTGCTTGCCATTCTACTTGAAGTTACCTTTCTTTACCTTTGCCCTTTTCTTGAAACTAGTGGTCTTGTCAATCATCAACACTTGATGCTCTTTCTTGATTTCTACCTTCATCGATTTCAGTACCACGAAGAGCCCGGGAATCATTTTCGTCATCCCTTGCATACTATAGTTCATCACAAAGTTCTTCTAACTTGGTGATGGTGACTAGAGAACTCTGTCAATCACTATTTTATCTGGAAGATTAACTCCCACTTGATTCAAGCGATTGTAGTACCCAGACTATCTGAGCACATGCTCACTGCTTGAGCTATTCTCCTCTATCTTTTAGCTATAGAACTTGTTGGAGACTTAATATCTCTCAACTCGGGTATTTGCTTGAAATATGAACTTCAACTCCTGGAACATCTCATATGGTCCATGACGTTCAAAACGTCTTTGAAGTCCTGATTCTAAGCCGTAAAGCATGGTGCACTAAACTATCAAGTAGTCATCATACCGAGCTTTGTCAAACATTCATAACGTCTGCATCTACTCCTGCAATAGGTCTATCACCTAGCGGTGCATCAAGGACATAATTCTTCTGTGCAGCAATGAGGATAATCCTCAGAACACGTATCCAATCCAAATCATTGCTACTAACATCGGGCTATTGATCTACAACATTATTTGCAAAATACTATCAGGACTAAGTTCATGATAAATTAAAGTTCAATTAATCATATTGCTTAAGAACTCCCACTTAGATAGACATCTCTCTAATCATCTAAGTGATCACGTGATCCAAATCAACTAAACCATAACCGATCATCACGTGAAATGGAGTAGTTTTCAATGGTGAACATAACTATGTTGATCATATCTACTATATGATTCATGCTTGACCTTTCGGTCTCAGTGTTCCGAGGCCATATCTGCATATGCTAGGCTCGTCAAGTTTAACCCGAGTATTCTGCGTGTGCAAAACTGGCTTGCACCCGTTGTAGATGAATGTAGAGCTTATCACACCTGATCATCACGTGGTGTATCGGCATAACAAACTTTGGCAACGGTGCATACTCAGGGAGAACACTTTTATCTTGAAATTTAGTGAGAGATCATCTTATAATGCTACCGTCAATCAAAGCAAAATAAGATGCATAAAGGATAAACATCATATGCAATCAATATAAGTGATATGATATGGCCATCATCATCTTGTGCTTGTGATCTCCATCTCCGAAGCACCGTCATGATCACCATCGTCATCGGCGCGACACCTCGATCTCCATCGTAGCATCATTGTCGTCTCGCCAACTATTGCTTCTACGACTATCGCTACCACTTAGTGATAAAGTAAAGCAATTACAGGGCGATTGCATTGCATACAATAAAGCGACAACCATATGGCTCCTGCCAGTTGCCGATAACTCCGTTACAAAACATGATCATCTCATACAATAAAATTTAGCATCATGTCTTGATCATATCACATCACAACATGCCCTGCAAAAACAAGTTAGACGTCCTCTACTTTGTTGTTGCAAGTTTTACGTGGCTTCTACGGGCTGAGCAAGAACCGTTCTTACCTACGCATAAAAACCACAACGATATTTTGTCAAGTTAGTGTAGTTATAACCTTCTCAGGGACCGGGCGTAACCACACTCAGTTCAACTAAAGTTGGAGAAACTAACACCCGCCAGCCACCTATGTGCAAAGCACGTCGGTAGAACCAGTCTCATGTAAGCGTACGCGTAATGTCGGTCCGGGCCGCTTCATCCAACAATACCGCCGAACCAAACTATGACATGCTGGTAAGCAGTATGACTTGTATCGCCCACAACTCACTTGTGTTATACTCATGCATATAACATCTACGCATAAACCTGGCTCGGATGCCACTGTTGGGGAACGTAGTAAAGGGGAGAGTGTTGTCCACGTATCCTCGTAGACCGTAAGCGGAAGCGTTAGCACAACGCAGTTGATGTAGTCGTAGATCTTCACGATCCGACCGATCCAAGTACCGAACGTATGGCACCTCCGAGTTCAGCACACGTTCAGCTCGATGACGTCCCACAAACTCCGATCCAGTAGTGCTTTGTGAGAGAGTTCCGTCAGCACGACGGCGTGATGACGGTGTTGATGATGCTACCGACGCAGGGCTTCGCCTAAGCACCGCTACGATATTACCGAGGTGGAATATGGTGGAGGGGGGCACCGCACACGGCTAAGAGATCAATGATCAATTGTTGTGTCTAGAGGTGCCCCCCTGCCCCCGTATATAAAGGAGCAAGGGGGGAGGCGGCCAGCCAGGAGGACGACGCACCAAGGGGGGAGTCCGACTCCCACCGGGAGTAGGACTCCACCTTTCCTTGTTGGAGTAGGAGAAGGGAAGGAAGGGAGAGAGGAGGAGAAGAAAAGAAGGGGGGCGCCGCCCCCCCCCCCCTTGTCCAATCGGACTAGAGGGGGAGGGGGCACGCGGCTGCCCTGGCCGCCCCTCCTCTTCTCGAACCAAGGCCCATTATGCCCAATATACTCCCCGGCGAATTCCCGTAACTCTCCGGTACTCCGATAAATACCCGAATCACTCGAAACCATTCCGATGTCTGAATATAGTCGTCCAATATATCGATCTTTACGTCTCGACCATTTCGAGACTCCTTGTCATGTCCCCGATCTCATCCGTGACTCCGAACTACCTTCGGTACATCAAAACACATAACTCATAATATAAATCATCACCGAACGTTAAGCGTGCGGACCCTACGGGTTCGAGAACTATGTAGACATGACCGAGACACGTCTCCGGTCAATAACCAATAGCGGAACCTCGATGCTCATATTGGCTCCCACATATTCTACGAAGATCTTTATCGGTCAAACCGCATAACAACATACGTTGTTCCCTTTGTCATTGGTATGTTACTTGCCCAAGATTCGATCGTCAGTATCTCAATACCTAGTTCAATCTCGTTACCGGCAAGTCTCTTTACTCGTTCCTTAATGCATCATCCCACAACTAACTCATTAGTCACATTGCTTTCAAGGCTTATAGTGATGTGCATTACCGAGAGGGCCCAGAGATACCTCTCCGACAATCGGAGTGACAAATCCTAATCTTGATCTATGCCAACTCAACAAGTACCATCGGATACACGTGTAGAGCACCTTTATAATCACCTAGTTACGTTGTGACGTTTGGTAGCACACAAAGTGTTCCTCCGGTATTCGGGAGTTGCATAATCTCATAGTCATAGGAACATGTACAAGTCATGAAGAAAGCAATAGCAACATACTAAACGATCAAGTGCTAAGCTAACGGAATGGGTCAAGTCAATCACATTATTCACTAATGATGTGATCCCGTTAATCAAATGACAACTCATGTCTATGGCTAGGAAACTTAACCATCTTTGATTCAACGAGCTAGTCAAGTAGAGGCATACTAGTGACACTCTGTTTGTCTATGTATTCACACATGTATCAAGTTTCCGGTTAATACAATTCTAGCATCAATAATAAATATTTATCATGAAATAAGGAAATGAATAATAACTTTATTATTGCCTCTAGGGCATATTTCCTTCAGTGGAAGGAAAGTAGAACTTGATGAGGTAATTGTACCTTCCCTCAATTTGGAAAGTAGCTCATGCGAGAAAACCGTTCCCATAATGCCTACACCAACTGGAGAGGAAGCTAATGATGATAATCATGAACCTTCTCAAGTTACTACTGAACCTCGTAGGTCAACCAGAGCATGATCCGCACCAGAGTGGCACAACAATCCTGTTCTGGAAGTCATGTTACTTGACCATGATGAACCTACAAACTATGAAGAAGCTATGATGAGCCCAGATTCCGATAAATGGCTTGAGGCCATAAAATCTAAGATAGGATCTATATATGAGAATAAAGTGTGGACTTTGGTGGACTGCCTGATGATCGGCAAGCCATTGAGAATAAATGGATCTTCAAGAAGAAGACTGACACTGATAGTAATGTCACTGTCTACAAAGCTTGACTTATCGCAAAAAGTTTTCGACAAAGTTCAAGGAGTTGACTAAGATGAGACTTTCTCACCCGTAGCAATGCTTAAGTATGTCCAAATCATGTTAGCAATTGCCACATTTTATGATTAAGAAATCTGGCAAATGAATGTCAAAACTGCATTCCTTAATGGATATTAAAGAAGAGTTCTATATGATGCAACCATAACTTTTTGTCAATCCTAAAGGTGCTAACAAAGTGTGCGAGCTCCAGCGATCCATCTATGGACTGGTGCAAGCATCTCGGAGTTGGAATATATGCTTTAATAAGGTGATCAAAGCATATGGTTTTATACAGACTTATGGTCAAGCCTGTATTTACAAGAAAGTGAATGGGAGCTCTATAGCATTTCTAATATTATATGTGGATGACATATTGTTGATTGGAAATGATGTAGAATTTCTGGATGGCATAAAAGGATATTTAATAAAAGTTTTTCAATGAAAGACCTCGATGAAGCTGCTTACATATTGGGCATCAAGATCTATAGGGATAGATCGAGATGCTTAATAGGACTTTCATAAAGCACATACCTTGGCAAAGTTTTGAAGATGTTCAAAATGAATCAGTCAAAGAAAGGGTTCTTGTATTTATTACAAGGTGTGAAGTTGAGTATAACTCAAAGCCCGACCACGGCAGAAGATAGAGAGAGAATGAAAGTCATTCCCTATGCCTCAATAAGAGGTTCTAGAAATTATGCCATGCTATGTACCAGACATGTTCTGTGCCTTGCCAATGAGTTTGGCAACGGGGTAAAATAGTGATCCAGGAGTAGATCACTAGACAACGGTCAAAATTATCCTTATAGGACTAAGGAAATGTTTCTCGGTTATGGAGGTGATAAACGGTTCGTCATAAAGGGTTTCGACGATGCAAGCTTTAACACTAATCTAGATGACTCTGAGTCTCAGTTTGGATACATATTGAAAGTGGGAGCAATTAGCTAAAGTAGCACCATGCAGAGCATTGTAGACATAGAAAATTGCAAAATACATATGGATCTGAATGTGACAGACCCATTGACTAAACCTCTCTCACATGCAAACCATGATCACACCTTAGTACTCTTTGGGTGTTAATCACATAGAGATGTGAACTACTCCCTCCGTTCGGAATTACTTGTCTCAGAAATGGATGTATCGAGAACTAAAATACGTCTAGATACATCCATTTCCGCGACAAGTAATTCCGGACAGAGGGAGTAGATTATTGACTCTAGTTTGGCTATTGGTCACATGGCAATGTGAACTATGGGTTTTATTGGTGTTAAATCACATGACAATGTGAACTAGATTATTGACTCTAGTGCAAGTGGGAGACTGAAGGAAATATGCCCTAAAGGCAATAATAAAGTTGTTATTTTATATTTCCTTATTTCATGATAAATGTTTATTATTAATGCTAGAATTGTATTAACCGGAAACTTGATACATGTCTGAATACATAGACAAAATATTGTGTCCCTAGTAGGCCTCTACTAGACTAGCTCGTTAATCAAAGATGGTTAAGTTTCCTAACCATAGACATGTGTTGTCATTTGATGAATGGGATCACATCATTAGTAGAATGATGTGATGGACAAGACCCATTCGTTAGCTTAGCATTATGATCGTTCAGTTTTATTACTAATGCTTCCTCCATGTCAAATACATATTCCTCTAACTATGAGATTATGCAACTCCCGGATACCGGAGGAATGCCTTATGTGCTATCAAACATCACAACATAATTGGGTGATTATAAAAGATGCTCTACAGGTATCTCCGAAGGTGTTTGTTGGGTTGGCATAGATCGATATTAGGATTTGTCACTCCAAGTATTAGAGAGGTATCTCTGGGCCCTCTCGGTAATGCACATCATAAGAAGTCTTGCAAGCGAAGTGACTAATGAGTTAGTTGCAGGATGATGCATTACGGAACGAGTAAAGAGACTTGCCGGTAAAGATATTGAACTAGGTAGGAAGATACCGACGATCGAACCTCGGGCAAGTAACATACCAATGACAAAGGGAATAACGGATGTTGTCATAACAATTCGGCCGGTAAAGATCTTCGTAGAATATGTGGGAGCCAATATGAGCATCCAGGTTCCGCTATTGGTTATTGACCCGATAGGTGTCTCGGTCATGTCTACATAGTTCTCGAACCCATAGGGTCCTCATGCTTAACGTTCAATGACAATTTTGTATTATATGAGTTATATGATTTGGTGACCGAATGTTGTTCAGAATCCCGGATGATATCACGGACATGATGAGGAGTCTCCAGATGGTCGAGAGGTAAAGATTTATATATAGGACGATAGTATTCAGACACTGGAAGTATTCTGGAGGGTACTGGGTACCTATCGGGTCACCGCAAGGGGTTCCGGGCACCCCCCGGCAAAGATATGGGCCTAATGGGCCAAGAGGGGAAACACAGCAGCCAACACGGGCTGCTGCACCCTCATATGGGCCGATCGGATGAGGAAGGAAAGAGGATAAGAGAGAAGGAAGGGCAGGGATTCGACCTCGCCCTTCCTTCCCTCCTCTCTCCTCCTTCCTTTCCCCTCCGGAAAATATGGTAGGGGGGTAATTAGACTAGGCCCCCAAGTAGGATTCCTCCTACTTGGGGCACCCCAAGGCTGTTCCCCTCCCCCTCCCAGCTATATATACCTGGGAAGGGGGCACCTAGAACACACACCAACGATTGTTAGCCGTGTGTGGCGCCCCCTCCACAGTTTACGCCTCCGGTCATATTCTCGTAGTGCTTAGACGAAGCCCTGCGCTGATAACTTCACCATCACCGTCCACCACGCCCTCGTGCTGATGGAACTCATCTACTTCCTCGGCACTCTGCTGGATCAAGAGTTCGAGGGACGTCATCGAGCTGAACGTGTGCTTGCTATGTAAACCATCTTTCTTAGTTAAACCATTTGCCCGTGAGCTATTCTTCATATATGTGATACATATACTTATTGTTTTGTTTTGAAATTGTTATGTGCAAATTTTTTAAGACAATACAAGTTACGTTCGGTACTTGATTGGTCGGAACGAGAAGAAGATCGACTACATCGACCGTGTTATCAAACACTTCCGCTTTTGGTCTACAAGGGTACGTAGACACACTCTCCCCCTCTCATTGCTATGCATCTCCTAGATAGATCTTGCGTGAGCGTAGGAATTTTTTTTGAAATGGCATGCCACGTTTCCCAATAGAAGTAGATCGAGGAAGGCCTCGTACACGTACGGGAGCGGCATCTGTGACGGGATGTGCTGGAGAGGAGTGAGAGGAGCGGGCGGTGATGGAGTGGGCGATGCTTGCTCCATGGTTCCGTACCTAGTAAATATGAGTTAATCTTTCAATAAGCATATGAAGATTTTTTTAACATGAACATGAATTAGGGGGTCATTATATGGTCAAAAAATAAATATATATATCAAGATGCAATCACAAAGGTACATCATATCAATTAGGGTTCATCATTATTTTTTTAACATGAACATGATTTTTTTAACATGAATATGAATTAGGGTTCATCATATGAACATGCATCATCACATCTAAATAAAATCCACCAAAAGTTTTACATATAAAAAAATTGACTCAAACTAAATCATTCCTAGGCTACAAAAAATATTCAAATCTAGTTCAAAAAGGGGAGTGATTTGACTCAAACTAATTGGAGGGATCGGAGGAGCTTACTGTCGGTGTCAAAACCGGCGGATCGCGGGTAGGGGGTCCCGATCTGTACGTCTAAGGCTAATGGTAACAAGAGGCAAGGGACACGATGTTTTACCCAGGTTCGGGCCCTCTTGATGGAGGTAAAACCCTACTTCCTGCTTGATTGATATTGATGATATGAGTATTGCAAGAGTTGATCTACCACGAGATCATAGAGGCTAAACCCTAGAAGCTAGCCTATGATGATTATGATTCTGTCTCTAAGGACTAAACCCTCCAGTTTATATAGACACCGGAGAGGGCTAGGGTTTACATGGAGTCGGTTACAAAGAAGGAAATATAATATCCGGATCGCCAAGCTTGTCTTCCACGCAAAGGAGAGTCCCATCCGGACATGGGACAAAGTCTTGAGTCTTGTATCTTCACGGTCCAATAGTCCGGCCAAAGTATATAGTCCGACTGTCCGGATACCCCCTAATCCAGGACTCCCTCAGTAGCCCCTGAACCAGGCTTCAATGACGATGAGTCATGCACGCAGTTTGTCTTCGGCATTAAAAGGCGGGTTCCATCTCCGAATACTCCAATGCAGATTGAGGATTGTGTCTAGCTATGTGAGGTAATTTCCGCACACCACCGTAGCATAGCACTTCATAAATTTGATCCGCTGGCCATTTTTGTAGGGGGTGCTCTCACACCATGGCCTGGCCCAACACGAACCGGTTTTTCTTAGCCTGCCTCGATATGAGTCGCGAGGCGGTATTATTGGCACACCCTGCTAAAGCAGAGATCGTGTTCCCCTTATCGCGGTATTTTCCATCAATACGGGTGTGTGCAACCCCATGACGCATGTTGGTATGACTCCGTGTTTTTAGATAAGCTCTAAGCGGTTACGCTGAGGACGCTTGATATTCACCCCCTTTATAGAGGGGCCGAGGCCTATCCCTCTTTTCTACCACGCTTGCCTTTTTCACATCTCGAGTTCCAACACCCGAAGCCCAAGCTCAAGCCCTACGGATCTTCAATCATGTCCGAATCCAACCTTCAAGGCCGGTGGGTGGCTTCCTCTGTCATAGAGGAGGATATTGCGAAGCTTAGGGAGGTCGGATACCTGACCGCCGACATCAAGCACAGGCTCCCCGCTCCAGGGCAGATCATCCCTACACCCGAGCCCAATGAGAGCATCATATTTGTCTCTCACTTCCTCCGCGGCTTAGGCTTCACTCTTGATCCCTTCATGAGAGGGCTCATGTTCTACTACGGGCTAGATTTTTATGATCTAGCTCCAGACGCCATCCTTCATATCTTGTCGTTCATCGTTGTGTGCGAAGCTCTTCTCCACGTCAACCCGCATTTCGGCTTATGGCTCAAGACCTTCAATGTGAAGCCAAAGATGATTGAGGGGCGGCACACGGATTGCAGAGGTGCTGTAATAAGCAGGAACACCGATGCCTGTAGGATCAAAAGTATGTCTAGAGGGGGGGTGATTAGACTACTTGACCAAATGAAAACTTGTCCTTTTCCCAATTTTAGTCTTTGGCAGTTTTTAGCTATCTTAGCACAAGTCAAGCAATCTTAACACAATTCAAGCAAGCATGCAAAGAGTATATGAGCAGCGGAAAGTAAAGCATGCAACTTGCAAGAATGTAAAGGGAAGGGTTTGGAGGATTCAAACGCAATTTGGAGACATGGTGATTTTTGAGCCGTGATTCCGATAGGTGGTGCTATCGTACATCCACGTTGATGGAGACTTCAACCCACGAAGGGTAACGGTTGCGCGAGTCCACGGAGGGCTCCACCCACGAAGGGTCCACGAAGAAGCAACCTTGTCTATCCCACCATGGTCGTCGCCCACGAAGGACTTTCCTCACTAGCGGTAGATCTTCACGAAGTAGGCGATCTCCTTGCCCTTACAAACTCCTTGGTTCAACTCCACAATCTTGTCGGAGGCTCCCAAGTGACACCTAGCCAATCTAGGAGACACCACTCTCCAAGAAGTAACAAATGGTGTGTTGATGATGAACTCCTTGCTCTTGTGCTTCAAATGATAGTCTCCCCAACACTCAACTCTCTCTCACAGGATTTGGATTTGGTGGAAAGAAGGTTTGAGTGGAAAGCAACTTGGGGAAGGCTAGAGATCAAGATTCATATGGTAGGAATGGAATATCTTGGCCTCAACACATGAGTAGGTGGTTCCTTCTCAGAAACAGCAAGTTGGAAGTGTAGGTTTGTTCTGATGGCTCTCTTCACGAATGAAGAGGAGGTGGAGGGGTATATATAGCCTCCACACAAAATCTAACCATTACACACAACTTGCTAAACTCGGTGGGACCGAATTGGTAAACTCGGTCAGACCGATTCAGCAAATCTAGTGACCGTTAGGATTTTCGGTGGGACCGACATGCAACTCGGTAGGACCGATATGATTAGGGTTAGGGCATAACTTAATCTCGGTGAGACCGATTACACAAACTCGGTGGGACCGATTTTGGTAATAAGCTAACCAGAGAGTTGGTCAGGTAAACTCGGTGGGACCGGTTCGCTCATTTCGGTGAGTCAGAAATGTTACGAAAAGGAAACAGGGAGTTTACATTGCAATATCGGTGGGACCGATCGCTCATTTCGGTGGTACCGAAACGTTACGAAAGGAAAGAGAGAGATTACAATCCCATCTCGGTGAGACCAAGATCCCTATCGGTGAGATGGATTTGCCTACAGTTTGTGGCAGTGGCTATGACATCTGAACTCGGTGGCGCCGGATAGAAAGAATCAGTGGGGCCGAGTTTGACTTTTGGTTTAGGTCTGGATATGAGAAAGTAGTTGAGGGTTTTGGAGCATATCACTAAGCACTGTAGAGCAAGAAACTCATTAAGCAACACCTCATCCCTCCTTGATAGTATTGGCTTTTCCTATAGACTCAATGCGATCTTGGATCACTAAAATATAAAATGTAGAGTCTTGAGATTTTGAGCTTGAGACAATCCTTTTATCCTTAGCATTTTGAGGGATCCACTTTTCTCATCCATGCCATGCCATTCATTGAGCTTTTCCTGAAATATTCATCTTGGAATGATGTTATCTCAATGAGCTATATGTTGTTAGGAATTACCAAAACCACCTAGGGATAGTTGCACTTTTAATCTCCCCCTTTTTGGTAATTGATGACAACATATAGATCAAAGCTTCGACAAATGATAATAAGAGTGAAAAACATAGTCGCTTTGAGAAGTATGTGATAAGCAAGAGCTCCCCCTAAATTTGTGCATAGTTTAAGATTTGCTTTGGACTGCAAATGCACAAGGAGTTAGGCTCATGGGTAACTCTTTCATGTCACATACATCTTGGTGGAGCGCTCAAAATGATAATAATTGAATACATGCACTCATCACCAAGCAAAGTGAATGATCATATAGAGATAAATGAGATAATGTCATCCAACAAGCATAAATGTAGCATATGATCAAACACATGATCATCCAAGTATCACACAGACATAGAGTATCTCAAACAAGCAAATAAAGTTCAACCACCAAAGCAAGAGAGAACAAAAAAGCAACACTCTCTCTCGAAGCCTATGATCTATACATTTTTCTCCCCCTTTGGCAACAAGTTACCAAAAAGTTCATAGAAAATGCATAGCACTAGATCGACTCTCAGTCTTGATCTTCAGGTGGTGGTGTAGAGATGGCTCCTTGGACGAAGACTTCAGTAGATGTGGATGGAGCTGGAGGTGTGGGTGCCGAAGCTGGTTGCACTGGAGCTGTAGGAGTTGTAGCTGGTGCAAATGAAGTGGCTCTGGTGTCTGTCACTGGCACTGTAGCTGATCTCTGAGCTCTAGGCACTCTGGCAAATGCATCTGTGGTTGTCTTGCCCTTCCTCTCCTGCATATCATCATGAAGCTGCTCAACAACATACTGGATCTCAGTTACCTTCACATCCAAGTCATAGAACTTCTGCTCCATGATCCTCTCCAGGCTCTCCTGGTTTTGAGTCAAGGTGGCCAGCCCCTTCTCAATCCTCAGAGTGGATGCAATCAAGTAGCCTAGTTGATCCTGTTTGCTCTTCAGAAAGTACTGAGATGCCTCTTCCATTGTTGGCATCTTGGTAGCCTTCTCTGTCCTTGCCTTCTTCTTTGCTTGAGCATGCACAAAAGATGGCTCATCTTCATCCATAACCACTTGGTTATCCTCAAAGTCTGGATAGATAGCAAAGTGTTCCTTGTCCAGCAAGTATGTGTCTGTGCCCATCTTGGAGTTAATCAGCTCCTGGATCTGTGGGGCATATCCACAACTTCTTTTCTGGTCAGCGGCTGTCCTCTTGATAGTCTCAACAATGAGGCTCATGACCTTGAATATCTGTGGCACATCAAATAAGTGTAGCAAGTTTATTGCATGGCCTCTGATCATGTTGTGGTCACCTGACTTGGGCAAGAGAGTATGCCTGAGGATCCAGTTGATGGTTGGCAGTCCTGACAGAAGATAATGTACAGATCCAAACTTATGTGTCTCAACTGCAGCATCTGGGATCTCCTTGTACATATGTGCCATAGTGTTATGATCCATCTTCTTCTTGGCATAGACATCCAAGTCATCTTCCTTCTCCTTAGGTGCATTGATCAGATTTGCCCATTCCTTAATAGTTGATTGGTACCTTGTACCTTCAGACACCCACACTATCCTGCCATCTGGATAAAAGTGTGTTGTGGAGTAGAATTGCATAATGAGCTCATCATTCCACTTTGTGAGCTTCTGCCCAACAAAGTCTGCAACTCCACAAGCACTGAAACTGTCATACACACCAGGATAGTGTTCCTCATTCTCCTCCATGTAGGTCCAGTCCACCCACCTCATGTCACAAACTATAGGCTTCTTGTCCAACAACACTGTCTCATAGAAATCCTGTTGTTCCTTAGTATGGAACCTGTAGTCAACAACAGTCCTTCTCCTGATAGCATAGGGATCAGACAACCTTCACTGTCTGAGTCCTGCATCCTTCCTCAGCTTCATGTTCTCAGCCACAGGATGAGCATCATTGTGGTCTGGAATCTTAGGCTTCAACTTTCTCAAGACATGCTCTTCATCTTCTTCTTCTTCAGCAGCAGTTTCAGGCACTGGGGCCTTGTTCTTCTCAGCAGCAGATATGTTTCTGGTATTCCTCTTTGGTGCAGTCTTTGGTTTGGAGGCAGCTTTGGGTGCTTCTTTGGGCTTTGATGATGCAGCCCTTGACCTAATAGCATCACCCATAAGCTTCTGAGCCTTGGGTGCTGGTGCAGCAACCTCTTCTTCCTCTTCCTCAGAGTCTCTCCTCATAGAGGGATTGCCAAGAACTTTGGCAGTAGTGGTTCTGACTCTCTTTTTCTTTTTGTCTTGACCAGTAGCTTCATCTTCTGACTCAATAGTAAACTTCATGGTTTCTCCAGTGGAAACCTTCCTGGGTTTGGAAGTGGGAATCCTTCTTGCAAGTGCCTTCTTCTGCACTCCTGGCTTAGTGATGCAGCTGTGCCATACTCCTTTTTGAGCACTTTCTTCATGGAAGTGGCCTCATCCTCTACTGCCACATAGTCTTCATCCTCAGATTCTGAGGTTTTCTTCTTTCTGGTCCTAGTGGTAGCTTTGGGTAAGTTGCATGGAGTGCTCCTGCTACCCTCATCAGAGGTACTAGAAGGACTAGTGCCCTCACTCATCTAAATCTGCTCCTCTTCTATGTTCTGGCTGTCACTTTGATCAGACATGTTGCAAACACTGACTGCTGACCCTGTGAATAGATGTAGATGAGATAGAGTGGATGAGCATCACAAAATACAGAGGTTTTTGCAAAAGAATGATTCAAAAACTTAGTTTTAGTTTTCCACAGAAAGCATTTCGGATCAACCGATTTGCAAACTCGGTGATACCGAAGCAGCTTTTGGAACCTAACTAGTGAACTCGGTCAGACCGAGTCACAGTTCGGTGGCACCGAGACTGCTAGGGTTTCACAAAGTCCTGAACTCGGTCACACCGATTTGCAATTCTTGGTCAGACCGAGAATCACTTGTGCAATAGCCTTAGCCGAATCGGTGGAACCGAGTTCTGCAACTCGGTGGGTCCAAGATGGTTTCGGCAGAAACCTAACCCTAAATTTTCAATTCACTACTAAACTATGGATTGTTTTGACTGGATAGAATAGTTTCAATCGTGGCAAGAATCATGATGAACACAATGTGCTAGGAATCGGACGGGGATAGCACTGTGATCGAGTCCATACCCTAGCTTGGCGATGAACTCGCTACGGCGGCAACGGTGGGGATGAATTCCGTTGACGGCAACGGAGACCAGTGACTGGAGGCGGCTGGCGACGAGGATGAGATCTAGAGACCCTGGAGGCAGAGCGAGCTATGCGCGGGCGAAGGTGTTTGGAGAAAGTTTCCAAATTTTTGCCCGTGAGTTTATATAGCCCGACCCTGTCGGTGTGACCGAGTGGAACAACTCGGTGGCACCGAGATGCATATACAGTTACAGCAACTTGGTGTGACCGAAAAGTTCAAATCGGTTGCACCGAGATTGAAAACCTAGATCGACTTAGTGATCTCGGTATGAACGAAATGGAGGAATCGGTCAGACCGAAACGCACAAAGAAGTTTTGGAAGTTTAAGTCTATGAAGAATCGGGGACTCCGAGTGCTCCTCACACAGAGTGGTTCGAATCTGACTTGATCAAATTTTGTGATGTAGCATGAATAGAGTTTGAGACGAGAAAAGCATAGATAGCTAGAGAAGGTTCTTAGGCATTCTTGTCCATCCACTTGGCAAAAGAAAAAGAAACCAATCAATCAAACAACAAGTGGATGTCCTCGAATGAGTAAAATATGCAACCAACATGCTCACACAATAAAATGGCAAATGAAATATGTGGCAAAGCATGCACAAACAATTCTAGCATCTATCAAACAATTGGCGATGACTAGGTCATCTCTATATGAGTATATTGACTTTGGAGTCAAATGAGAACATTTGATCATAGGTCATACTCATCGTTTAAGCTCAAGTGGGGTTACCATTTTTACATAATGCATTGATGTGTTCACACCATTAGAGTTGCTTTGACTCAATTCTTAGAGTTAAGCTCCCCCTAGATGTGAGATCCCCCCTTAGAGGGATGAACTAACCTTGGGTTTTGTCGATGATGACTTCATGTAGGTGTTGAAGATGTGGATGCTCAATGTTGATGTACATCATTTGGAGCAATCCCTTGGAGTGAGTTGCACTTTCAATACCTACATGGGTTAGTCCCACAAGGAACAAACAAGGATATCCATAGACATAGAGTGATGCACACACAAGATGATGTCTATGAAAGCATTAGGTTACCTTGTCCCTTGTCTTACCAACAAGAGGGTTTGTGACTCCTTGAACTAGTGCAAGATGTGGAAGTTGATTGCACTTGTTGTTGCCAAAATGATATGAGTGAAGTATGTTGGCGGAGTCACCCTCAAGAACTCTCTAGTTCTACTTCTTCGGGATCCACATCATCTTGATGGGAATCCTTGGAGTTGTAGTCGTACTTGATGAAGTAGAACTTGACGTAGTCTTGGGAACCCACTTGACCAAGGCCTTAGGAGCTTCTTCAAATGCATCAATTTCCTCTTGAAGCTTGTCCTTCCCTTTTTGCTTGTCGTCTTGTGGTGGAAGATCATCTTGATCTTGTGTCCCTTTGAAGGAAGTAGGATCATACTTCTCTTGTTGAGGAACAAACTTCGCTTGGGGTATTGATCTTCTTCCCACTCAACTCCATTGGCATTGAACTTTCGTTCAAAACCAACACCTTGGTTCTTCTGGTGCCTTCCTTGCTTGCGTACAATTTCCTCAAATTGCTTACTCCCGGCAAGGCTTTTGTAAACACCTTTCTCTATAATTCCCTTCAATAAGCTATTTTCTTGCTCAAGTGTAACTTGGCTAAGAGAATCATTAGTGGAATCAAGAGAACTACTAGAAGCAACAACATTTGATTTAGCATGATTATTGTTACTACTAGAGGAAGAATCCTTCTTGTTCTTGTTAGTGGACCTGACTTGAGGCATGTAAGTAGATAAGAGTAAACGCTTGGCAATGTAAGAATAACTTTTCTTACGGAGATCATCATTGATTGCCTTTAAGAACTCATGCTCTTGCTCAAGATTGAGCTTTTCAAAGCGTAACCTCTCATGAGTCCTTAAAAGTTCTCGATGATCTTCTAAGATAGTTTCATGAGCTAACTTAAGAGTGTTTAGTTCTTTAGTTAGAAGCTCAATCTTCTCCTTATCATTGTCATTCGTTTTATCTTGATTAGCATGATTAATTGATGTTTCATCATAGTATTCATCACTAGAGTTGTCAACAAGTAAATCATCATCACCTAGCAAGTCATCTTCATCACTATTGAAATCAACATACTCGGGGTGTGTTACCTTTGGGCCTTTAGCCATGAAGCATCTTCCAAGTCCTTCATTTGGTGAATCAAATATGTCGTAGGATTTGGTTGACACAAGTGCTAGACCGGCAAGACCTTCATCTTGAGTATATTCGGAGTTGGAGTGATAGCTTCTCTCGGAGTGATTGTCGGAGTCGGAGCCGGATACCCATTCACCAACATGAGCTTGATGTCTTCGTTTTGTGTAGCTCCTTGATGACTTGTCCTTCCTTTCCGAATCCTTGCTTCTCCGGGATGTTCTTCGTTCATAACGATCATCTCTACTCCTCCTCTCTCTTGATGGTGATTCTTCTCTTCTACTTCTCCTCTTGGGTGATTCTTCTCTTCTTTTGTGGGGTGACATACACTCATTGGAATAGTGTCCGGGTCTCCCACAATTGTAGCAACTGCGCTTTCGACTAGAAGATCTTTTGTCATTGTAGGACCTTGACTTGGAGCTTCTTTCTTTGCTTCTACTCTTGTAGAACTTGTTGAAGTTCTTCACCATTAAGCTCAATTCTTCATTGAAGGTTTGTTTCTCACTTGATGATGTGGGGGCTTCACATGAGGCTTTGTAAGCACCACTTGACTTGTTGTGAAGTTCCTCCTTATCCTTGAGTGACATCTCATGAGCAACAATTCTTCCAATGACTTCGGTTGGCTTGGGATCTTTGTAATTGGGCATCATTTGGATCAATGTGCACACGGTATCATATTTTCCGTCCAAAGCTCTTAGGATCTTCTTGATGATGAATTTGTTGGTCATCTCTTCACTTCCTAAGCCCGCAATCTCATTTGTGATAAGAGCAAGCCTAGAGTACATTTCAGCGACACCTTCACCATCCTTCATTTTAAACTTGTCAAGTTGACTTTGGAGCACATCCAACTTGGATTCCTTGACGGAGTCGGTACCTTCATGTATATCAATCAAAGTGTCCCAAATTTCCTTTGCATTCTCAAGACGGCTGATTTTGTTGAATTCTTCGGGGCACAATCCGTTGAAGAGGATATCACAAGCTTGAGCGTTGTATTGCAGCATCTTCAACTCTTCCGCATGAGCTTCACGGTTTGGTTCTCTCCCATCAAAGAATTCACCTTGCAAGCCAATACACACATTAGCCCAAACGGCGGGGTTATGTCCAAGAATATGCATTTTCATCTTATGCTTCCAACTAGCAAAATTAGTACCATCAAAGTAAGGACCTCTACGGTGATAATTTCCCTCGCTAGACGCCATACTCTTCTAGGTTGTGAAACCAAGGCTATGACCACCAAAAGCTATGGAAATCAAAGCAAATGGAGACCAAAGCTCTGATACCACTTGTAGGATCGAAAGTATGTCTAGAGGGGGGTGATTAGACTACTTGACCAAATAAAAACTTGTCCTTTTCCCAATTTTAGTCTTTGGCAGTTTTTAGCTATCTTAGCACAAGTCAAGCAATCTTAATACAATTCAAGCAAGCATGCAAAGAGTATATGAGCAGCGGAAAGTAAAGCATGCAACTTGCAAGAATGTAAAGGGAAGGGTTTGGAGGATTCAAACGCAATTTGGGGACACGGTGATTTTTGAGCCATGGTTCCGATAGGTGGTGCTATCGTACATCCATGTTGATGGAGACTTCAACCCACGAAGGGTAACGGTTGCGCGAGTCCACGGAGGGCTCCACCCACGAAGGGTCCACGAAGAAGCAACCTTGTCTGTCCCACCATGGCCGTCGCCCACGAAGGACTTGCCTCACTAGCGGTAGATCTTCACGAAGTAGGCGATCTCCTTGCCCTTACAAACTCCTTGGTTCAACTCCACAATCTTGTCGGAGGCTCCCAAGTGACACCTAGCCAATCTAGGAGACACCACTCTCCAAGAAGTAACAAATGGTGTGTTGATGATGAACTCCTTGCTCTTGTGCTTCAAATGATAGTCTCCCCAACACTCAACTCTCTCTCACGGGATTTGGATTTGGTGGAAAGAAGGTTTGAGTGGAAAGCAACTTGGCTAGAGATCACGATTCATATGGTAGGAATGGAATATCTTGGCCTCAACACATGAGTAGGTGGTTCCTTCTCAGAAACAGTAAGTTGGAAGTGTAGGTTTGTTCTGATGGCTCTCTTCACGAATGAAGAGGAGGTGGAGGGGTATATATAGCCTCCACACAAAATCTAACCGTTACACACAACTTGCTAAACTCGGTGGGACCGAATTGGTAAACTCGGTCAGACCGATTCAGCAAATCTAGTGACCGCTAGGATTTTCGGTGGGACCGAAATGCAACTCGGTAGGACCGATATGATCAGGGTTAGGGCATAACGTAATCTCGGTGAGACCGATTATACAAACTCGGTGGGACCGATTTTGGTAATAAGCTAACCAGAGAGCTGGTCAGGTAAACTCGATGGGAACGGTTCGCTCATTTCGGTGAGACCAAAATGTTACGAAAAGGAAACAGGGAGTTTACATTGCAATCTCGGTGGGACCGATCGCTCATTTCAGTGGTACCGAAACATTACGAAGGGAAACAGAGAGATTACAATCCCATCTCGGTGAGACCGAGATCCCTATCGGTGAGACCGATTTGCCTAGGGTTTGTGGCAGTGATTATGACATCTGAACTCGGTGGCGCCGGATAGAAAGAATCGGTGGGGCCGAGTTTGACTTTTGGTTTAGGTCATATGTGGATATGAGAAAGTAGTTGAGGGTTTTGGAGCATATCACTAAGCACTGTAGAGCAAGAAACTCATTAAGCAACACCTCATCCCTCCTTGATAGTATTGGCTTTTCCTATAGACTCAATGTGATCTTGGATCACTAAAATGTAAAATGTAGAGTCTTGAGCTTTTGAGCTTGAGCCAATCTTTTTATCCTTAGCATTTTGAGGGATCCACTTTTCTCATCCATGCATGCCATTCATTGAGCTTTTCCTGAAATATTCATCTTGGAATGATGTTATCTCAATGAGCTATATGTTGTTAGGAATTACCAAAACCACCTAGGGATAGTTGCACTTTCAACGCCCCATGGCCAGAGGCTCCTTCCCAGAAGTGTCCGATCTATGGCAGCGGAGGTGGTTTTACGTCACGGCTCCCAGAGGCACAAAGTGGGTGGCTGCCCCCGACTTCCGTTCGGGCCCTCCACCTCAACTGGCGTCATGGTCCAATGTAGGATGGGATTGGGGGCTTGTAATGATGTACCAACCTTGTAGAGCCGCATCCGGGAGCTTCTTCAGAGGGACATTAGCCTTATCAGCATAATTCAGGTAATGCAAGTCCGACGGATCTTGCCGTGCAAACGCCGGCCTCTCCGGATGTGGGAGTTCAATCCAGAAGGTCCGCGGACTATTTTGCACTTCTTCGGTGTCACGCTCGAAGGGATGTGTAAGTTATTCTTCGGACCACAAGTAAAGTGTCTGGACTCCACCGAGGATGCGGGCCTGAGCTGCAATCGCCCAGATACCCAAGTAAATAACCCAGAAACCGAACACTTCGTTTATATCTCATATAACAATATTCTGAAAATCCTCCGCGGCCAGGAATGGCTCAGCAAGGTGGAGAGAATCAGGTGTCCGGCTCCACTTCCTGAAGGCTTGCCAAGTCCCGCCATAGCCAAGATGCTTGGTCGTGTGCTAAGTAAAGTGCCCTCGGGGAAAGGCGAAGGGAAAAGTAGAGAAGCAGAACTTCACACATGGCGCATCCAAACCGGGGGAATTGCTACCTCCCCAGAGGAGGATAGTCGGGGAGGGGAATCTAAGGCCTCCTCCCCTCGCGGGAAGAAGAGGGCCGCCTCCGAAGACTTGGAGACAGAGGTACCCAGACAAGGGAAGAAAGCTTCACCAGGGGGCCCTGCCCCAAAGGGCGTCCTCACCGCGCCATGCCTGCCAACGGGCCAGCCCTCAACCAAGCTGTAAGTTAATCATAAATATGAAATTACTGCTTCCTTCTTCGAGAACAATAACCAGGATCCATTCTTTGCAGTTTGGCTAGCAGCTCTTCTCGACAGAGTTCGTCTTTGGGGGATCTCCTTCCGGAGATGATGGAGAGTGAGACCCCACCCACCTCTCCGCCTTATGGGGCGGGCGACCCCGGGGTGTCGTCACGGAGGAGTCCAGATCTGCCAAAGCCAGAAGCTAGTACTTCGGCCGCCCTGAGCCCGGAGCGTTCGGCTCCCATGGGGGCGGTAAGAAGGGTCCAACACAGTTCGGTGTCTGGCCAGACACACTGACGGGCCTTCTGGAGCGAGCTGCTCTCTCGGAGGAGCACCATTCATTAATGAGCATGGTGCTCGAGAAGATTTCATCCACCACAAGCGGGTTGAATGAAGCATTTGCGAGCCTGCTCAAAGGCTTTGAGGTATGTAATGAAAATACATAATTTTTTACTCTGACGCACGCGCTAGGTGTGCTCCATATGGATAGTAGCCCCTGAGACTCTGGTTGCCAGCCCTAGGCGGCAAACGGAGGCAGCCGACCGGTCTGTTGAAGTTGCCGAACTAAGGAGGCAGATTGGAGCTATTGATGCCGATATCACACTGGTGAACGAGCGGCTTAACGAGTCACAAGGTATGTGCTCTGCTTTCTTTATTATTTTTTATAGGAAAAATTGAGAGGAGCATAATATTTATGCGATATGCTTGGACTTCAGACAGTGCTGCTGCCGTGGAAGCCCTGAGGGCGGAACTTGCCCTAGCCAAGGAATAGGCCCGAGCGAGCAATGCGGCTGCCCTAAAGGCGGCCGAAGAGTTGAGAGCCGAACAGGTTGCTCATCGCCGGAGCGAAGACAAAATAGCCGAAATGGCTGTGGAGCTAGAAAATGCTGCCAACCGGTATGAGCTTCTTGAAAAAGAAAATCAGGTGAATAAGGTTGACCTGAAGAAGGCCCTTGATGCAGCCAAGGAGACGCGTTCCGACATTAGGGATGCGCGGGAGGAGCTTCGATAGGCCGGAGAAATCGCGGCTCGAAACCCTTATTTGTTGCGGATGAAGTTTTTGGATCCAAAGTATGCTCCTGTGGACCGACGCTGGAGCCCTGCAGACGCGTATGCGGATTTGGCGAAGAGTACGGCTGATGCGGCCAAGTTTTTCGAGGATCAAAAAGATAATGAAGTGGAGAAGTTGTTCTGGTCGCAATTCAGTGCTCCGACGCGCCCATGGCCATTGAGTGAGAAGATGGCTGTTGTAGCCGAGCTTCATAGGCCGTCCGGCCTTGCAATATGGTCTGTGATAGACCACCTATGGCCGAAGGAACCTAAGCCGGACAGTTATTTTAGGTTAGTGCAACAATTCCTTGGTGCCGTATCGCAGATCGATGCCCTGAAGAGGTCGGCGTGCATAGAGGGTGCACGGATGGCTCTTGCCCGCGTTAAAGCATATTGGACAGATATGGAGGCCACCATCATTGCAACCCAGAATCCGGCGGGAGGCTAGGATCCGGCCGAGCACTACTTGGAGCAAGTGACAGAAGGTGCTCGCTTAATAGAGGCTCGATGCTCGAAGAATGTCATGTTCGAGTGACAAATCGTTTCATTGTAAAAACAATGCTTTTTTATTATGAAGGCTATGTTTATACTTTCCGCCCGAAAGGGTTATTGTGCCTCCTATGCGGTCGTTTTATGTATATATGCAATTTTTGAAAGTTAGCAGTCGTCGGCTTCAGCCCCCACGCATATAATGCGGGGGTGTTCGCGAAAATATGCGTAATCACACTTGATCCAACGTCTTGGTCCATTAAGGAGGTGATCGCCCGTCGAACTAGGCAACCGGACTATATAGCTTTAACACTTTCACTTAGCCATAGGAGTTTGACGGTGGGGCTACTATGTAGCCCCTTGTACCTTTGCGTGCATCCGAATCCTGGCGCGTGTGTACATGACCGGTAAACGGTCCTTCATTAATGCGGAGGAATCCTAAAGGTTCCGATAAGTCTTCGAGTGGTTGAACAGTCTCTCGCTATATCATGACAGTCAGTTTTCGGCTTTCTCTACTGAGGTGCTCATCTGGAATAACCAGGGCACAATCGCAGTAGTTCTCCTTTGGCTGCCTTAGCCGATAAGAACAGAACATAAGGCGGCAAACCCAGGAGCTGGGGAATCCCAACATTTGACCAAAGACATGATTCAGAGCTGATGCATATAAGGCCAAACTCGTGACGCCAAACACTCCCGAAGGTATTCGGACTTTATAACATATACTGGGTTGAGTAACGCCCTTTATTATGAACCCTGTATTCCCAGGTACGTGCATCAGTCTGTCGTGGCGAAATGCCAATAACGGCAGTATCCTTTGTGGGTGTAGTACCCATGGGATGTGTAAGCAACAAGAGAGAATAAAGAAGGTTTAAACAGGGGCTTAATCTAAAGAGAAACCTTTGAGCGAGGCCCTGCTGCACATCTGCGCCTTTGTCCCCGTTGTGCCTTGTCCTGGGAGGGTGTTGCACGAATGGTGTCTGTAAAAAGAAAAACTCATGTAGAAGAGTATGACGTAAGCGTGCGAAAAGTTGGCTATCACTAATGGATAGTAAAAGTGTAATACATTGGCCTGTTAATAAGGTCAGGCCGAGAATTGGGCTTTATTAATTATCTATAGCCCCTGGTGTCCTCTATGGGATTACATGTGTGGCGCCTAAATCGGGTTTATCTGGGCTGCCGGACTCGTCTAACCGTGTCCGTGGTCTTAACGACCAATCTACGCCATTCTGGTATTAGAGGCCGCTTAGAGTCCGGCTGCTGGAGCCGTCGTGTATTCTTCCACGCGGAAGGAACGCTCTGTGTTTTCGTTAACGGTGATGACGCCACGTGGACCGGGCATCTTGAGTTTAAGGTAGGCGTAGTGCGGTACTACATTGAAGCGGGCGAAGGCTGTTCTCCCAAGCAATGCATGATAGCCGCTTTGGAGGGGGGCGATGGTGAAGAGTAGTTCTTCGCTTCTGGAGTTGCTTGGGGAACCGAATGTTACCTCCAGTACGAGGGAGCCCCTGCAGTGGGCTTCAACGCCTGGTATCACCCCTTCGAAGGTGGTGTTATTTTGGCTGATTCTGGATGGGTCTATCCCCATCCTGCGGACAGCGTCCTGGTATATTAGATTAAGACTACTGCCGCCGTCCATGAGGACGTGAGTGAGATGGTATCCGTCGATTATTGGGTCAAGCACCAAGGCAGCTGATCCTCCGTGCCGCACACTAGTCGGGTAGTCCCTGTGATCGAAGGTGATCGGGCAGGCCGACCAGAGGTTAAGCTTGGGGGCGACGGGCTCTGTAGCGTGTGCGTCTCTAAGCGCGTGTTTGCGCCTTCTCGTGGATATGTGAGTCGCGTGGATCACGTTTACTATTTTTACCTCTGGTGGGAATTTTCTCTGTCCCCCAGTGTTCGGCTGGCGAGGCTCATCCTCGTCTTCACTTAGTGTTTCCCTTCCCTTGTGTTCGGCATTTAATTTGCCGGCCTGCTTGAAGACCCAGCATTCTCTATGAGTGTGGTTCGCAGGTTTTTCGGGGGTGCCATGAATTTGGCACAGTCTGTCCAGGACTTTGTTCAAGCCGGACGGTCCCTCTTTGCTGCCTTTAAATGGCTTCTTTTGTTGACCGGGTCAAGAGCCCCTGAATCCGGCGTTGACCGTTGTGTTGTTCGGACTTTCATCCTTGTTTTTACGTTTGTTTTTATTGCACCGTGGCTTCCCATTGCCATCCCTGATTTCGGATGTACTTGGGTCGTTGGTGCCTTTATGGGCCAACCAGCTATCTTCTCCTGCGCAAAAGTGGGTCATAAGGCTTGTTATGGCTACCATTGTCCTCAGCTTTTCTTGGCCGAGGTGTCTGGCGAGCCACTCGTCCTGGATGCTGTGTTTGAAGGCCACTAAGGCTTCGGCATCCGGACAATCGACAGTTTGATTCTTCTCCGGGCTGTTGAATTATGTGACTTAAATCGTCCGCGTCTGGAGGCCGGACATAGGTCCCTTGAAAATTGGCCCTAAAAGCATCCTCGAGTTCCTCCCAACTTCCGATTGAATTTCCGGGGAGGCTTTTCAACCAGTGTCGAGCTGGTCCCTTCAACTTGAGGGGAAGGTATTTGATGGCGTGGAGGTCGTCCCCACGAGCCATGTGGATATGCAGGATAAAATCCTCAATCCAGACCCCAGGGTCTGTCGTTCCATCATATGCCTCTATGTTCACAGGTTTAAAACCTTGTGGAAATTCGTGGTCCAGCACCTCTTCGGTGAAGCACAGGGGTGAGCAGCCCCTCTGTATCTGGACGTGTTGTGGCATGCCGTCGGCTGTTGTTGTGTCCGATGCTGATTCCGAACTGGTATCCGATCAGTCTGATCGTTTTGGTGACCATAGTCCTGCGCCGGGGCGTGTCCTTTAAATCCATAGATGGACCTGGCCGCGCCGGCCTTTTTATCCAGGAGCTCACGTAAATCGTGTGCAGCATCGGTAGCTGCTCTATTGCGGTTACGAAGTGGTTTGTCTGGCCTCCTGGCCATATTGTTCTTCGGTGGAACGGCCTCATCGTCGAATTCTGGCAGCAGCTTGCGTTTTGGGTAGCTCTTTGTGTGGCAATCGTCGCCGTACTTTTCTTCACTATCTAGCACTTTATTCCATCTGCGATTGAGCGTTTCCTGTGCGACCTTAAGCCTTTGCTTCTGCTTCTTTAGATTTCTCGCAGTGGCCACAAGCCTTCTGTGGAGGTTATCTCGTTCCAAACGTGTTTCCGGGATGATGAATTCACCGTCGTCCGGACTGTGCTCTTGTCCCGGGGCGGTTTGATGAGTTCGTCCCTCGGGATCATTGTGATCGGGCGTCTGCTCCGGGCTGTGTTTGGCGTGACCTGGCTCATCCCGCTCCATTGGTGGTTCCATATGGTCGTTGTTGCCCTCGAAATTGACTGGGGTGTCGATCTTTCTAGCGTTGTTATCGCTATTTTTACTGTTGCTGGACTTGGAGCGGCGTCTGCGCCGTCGTTTTGGCTTTTGTCCGGGGGTTTTATCCTCCGGTTTGTCGCCGTTGTCCTCCTTAGGCGTATCCACCATGTATATATCGTATGACGAGGTGGCAGTCCAGCGCCCCATTGTTGGCGGTTTTGAATCGTCTCCTGCGCCGACGTCCATACCGTCGGTATCATCGGAGTCGAAGTCAAGCATGTCTGATACATCATCGACAGTGGCTATGAAGTGGGTGGTGGGTGGGCAACAGATTTCTTCGTCGCCTTCTTCCCCCTTGAGCCGGACATAGTTCAGCCAAGAGTCTCCTGACAAAGAGAGAGACTTTAATGAGTTCAGCATGTCGCCAAAGGGCGAGTACTGGAAGATATCCGCAACGGTAAACTCCATTACCGGAGCCCATCCAGATTCGGCGGGCTCGGGGGTGCGCGGACTGGAACCTACAGCCGGACACGAGTCTGCGGGTCCGGTGACACAGGCTTCCTTGGGGGTGAAGCCGGTGCTCGGCTCTACCGCCAATGGGTGTGCGGCCTCCGGGGCGGGTTCCATCCACCTGTCCTCGGACGACGCGATTTGCCCCGGATTTAGGTCCGGAGCTCCTGCAGGTGCGATATCCCGAGTATTGTCAGATAGCAGGTCTAAGCCATGCTCATCATGACTGTTCGGCGCTCCTGGCGTAGGCCCGAATCCGCCGAAGATCAAATCTCCGCGGATATCGGCCGTGTACTTTGAGTTTCCGAATCTGACCTGATGGCCAGGGGCATAGTTGTTAATCTACTCCAGATGGCCAAGCGAATTGGCCCGCAGTGTGAAGCCGCCAAACACGAAGATCTATCCGGGGAGAAAAGTCTCATCCTGGACCACGTTGTTGTTGATGATTGAAGGAGCCATCAAGCCTTGCAGCGACGACACAGAGGAACTCTCAATGAAAGCAACAATGTCGGTGTCAAAACCGGCGGATCTCGGGTAGGGGGTCCCGATCTGTACGTCTAAGGCTAATGGTAACAGGAGGTAAGGGACACGATGCTTTACCCAGGTTCGGGCCCTCTTGATGGAGGTAAAAACCCTACTTCCTGCTTGATTGATATTGATGATATGAGTATTACAAGAGTTGATCTACCACGAGATCGTAGAGGCTAAACCCTAGAAGCTAGCCTATGATGATTATGATTCTGTCTCTAAGGACTAAACCCTCCAGTTTATATAGACACCGGAGAGGGCTAGGGTTTACATGGAGTCGGTTACAAAGAAGGAAATATAATATCCGGATCGCCAAGCTTGTCTTCCACGCAAAGGAGAGTCCCATCCGGACATGGGACAAAGTCTTGAGTCTTGTACCTTCACGGTCCAACAGTCCGGCCAAAGTATATAGTCCGACTGTCTGGATACCCCCTAATCCAGGACTCCCTCACTTATGGTTCTCGTTTCGGGGCCATGTCGATCCGCAAAATAGGTGAAGAAATGAAGAAGATCCGAGGGGGAGTGGAGGAGATGAGAGAGGGGCGAGAGGAAGAAGAATGGGCGAGAGGAAGAAGAACGACCGGCTGAGTGGGGGATAAGGGGGCGGGGCGGGCGGTCCGTGGCATATAAAAAGGTCCCCGTCCTACTGCCAGAGAAAGGCGGTAGGGTTTGCAGTCCTGCTGCCATGGCTCCTGGCGGTAGGGTGTGCAACCCTACCGTAGTTCTGGTGGCATTTTTGGTCACAGTACGCAGGCGCGTGGGGTGAGGCCCCCTACCGCCAAAGGCTTCAGCGGTAGGGTGTGGAAACCTACCGCCCCGATCCCCAGCGGTAGGTCCTGATCCTAGTGCTTTTTTTGCACATAACTTGTATTGTCTTCAATTTTTTGCACATGACAATTTCAATACAAAACAATAAGCATAGGTATCACATATATGAAGAATAGCTCATGGGGAAATGGTTCAACTAACACAGATGATTTACATAGCGAGCACACAACCACAAATGTTTCACGAAGTTTTACATAGCAAGTTTAACAAATACGAAATAGTTTCACGAGAAAATGGTTCACGAAGCAAACATATAATGTTTAGCTAGTTCAACGGCACGGCAGCAACTTCACTCCCTCCTTCCCCTCTTTGAGGCACGGTCCTCGTTGGTCTTTGATGGTTTCTCAATCGCCTTCTTCTTGCCATGAGTAGGACGCGCTCTCTGAAATGAGGATGGACTTTTCCAATCCTTCTTCGGCACATTCCTCTTCTCATGCTGGGTTGTCTGAGTTGCTCAAGGTCCGTTGTCATCATCGTACTCCTCCTCCTCATTGTTCTCTTCCTCCTCATAGTCATCTTCCTCTTCTTCCCCATGTTCTTCTTCTACTCCCTCCTCGTCCTCTTCTTCATCTTCACCTTCTTCTTCGTCGTCCTCGTCCTCGTCCTCTTGAACCGCCCTAGACGACAAGGCGGCATGGCTCGATGAGGCGAGGCTACTATTAGTGCTGCAGGAGCAAAAGTATGCTCGGTGTAGGTAGCGCACCCAAGCAGGCCCACAAGCTTGCGAAATTTGTTGATGAACTTCTGCAATGAGAACGAAACAATAAACAATGAGAACTTCTGCAATGACGAACTTTTGCAAATGAACTCCATGTTACCTTCACCGTTCCCCTCAACTTGTTCTCACTAGCTCGAGTCTCGGGGATAGAATTAAGCGCATCAGAGTCTTGAAAAATGCTTTTGTTCAGCTCCGAAGACTGCAAAGTAATAAAATGAGTCGGTAGCACTAAAGTTGATTTCATCCAACCATCGGTTGAAAACAGATAAAAACAACTTACCTCTGTTCATGAGGGGTCCGTACTCCCTAAACCCGCCTTTAAGCTCTCTAATGCTCTCATTGTAGGCCTCATTCTCAGAGGCTTCATCGAACAGGTCTTCGGCATCTGCTATCGTCCACTGGGGCCTCAGACGCAGACGATGCTTGATGCCATCGTAGTACCACAGCAGGTGATCCTCGTACTCGTCCCAATCGATCACTTTCCTCTCCACATCTTTGCGAATTTTCCACTCGTTACATTCCTTCACGTATCTCGCATGTTGGTCTTCCCAATCTATGATTGGCTGATTCTTTTGCCTACTCATCCTGCAATGCATAAGAAAGAATGTAGAACACCCTAAGAATGAACATAAAACATCAAATCAAGAACTTGGTACCGATGAGGACGCCTGGTGGTACTCACAGGTGTAGGTCGTAGCCACCGGTATCGACGGCGATGCCGGCTGGTGGTGTGTGTTGCGCCTTACCAAATTGTGCGACAACACGCTGTGGCAAGAGGTACTCCACGGCATAGACACAAATCATGGGCACGATGCACCGCCAGAGAAGCCGGTCCTGCTTGCACATGTTGTTTAGCTCGAACCATCACTCTCGTTCATCATCATCCGGCCGCCAAGTAACCTAGTACCAAACAATGGTAAGCTCAAGTGAAAGTGTCATTGAAACTATTCAAAATATAGTTCTTATACCTAGAAAGGCGTTAGAGCATCAAGCTTGTTGCTCAAGACCTTGTACAAGGCCTTGGAATCGCCCTGTAGACATGCACGACGACCCAAGCGTATGCGACGGTCGGGTATCGATCATCTTCGTCATCTTCACCATAGTCCGTCCATGCACGCGAGTGTAGCTTCTCCGGACGGCCCACCAGGATTCGCTCCCACATCCAAATGGAGAGGCCCCATACAAATCCATGCATACCATACGTGTCTTCCGCCCTCTGGGTCGCTTCGTCAAGCTACAAAACAAGTATAGAAGATAAGATGTCATAATCTAAAGCAGCACACGTCCATGATATTTGAAACAGAGTTATATTCACTTACCGAACGGTATAGGTAGGTGAGGCCGGCTGCACCCCACCTGTACCCCGCATCCCAGACCTTTAGGAAGTCGAGATGCATCTATAGGGCAGAGTTCCCAGAGCAGTCTGGAAAAACTACCTCCATGAGAAGATACCACAGGTAGGCCCTGGCGTACTACTCCACCACCTGGGGTTCGACATCTTCCGGGCACTTGCTCCGGTACTCGAGGCTCGAGGAGCCATAGCAGCGGTACGCCGGAAGTCCAGTTGTTCTTAGCGGGAGGGGAGGGGGGCAGTCGCCGATGAGGGCGACAACCCTATCTTTCCAGTTCGTCCTCTCCACTCGTCCTATGAGAGCACGACCCTCGGGCGGTAGGGCCGTAATCATCCCCCAATCCTAGAGGGTCATGGTCATCTCCCCACATGGAAGTTGTGCGTCTCTGGCCACCACCAGTCGATCAAAGCCGTGAGAGCTGAGTGGACGAGCATCGGTGGCTTACGCTTGAACTGCAGGACAAAACCCAATAGTCGGGCTCTCCTGTAGAACGGTGCGTACCACTCGTCGTACTCCATCTTAACGGTCGTCTTGTGAGCCCTCATCCGCAATGGCGGGAGCATCTGTGAAAATCAAGAACCAAAGCATAATTAGCATAGACATAATAGTTAGCAACTTGTTTTCATCAATTCAAAAGATTTGGTCTGAGAATGGTAATTACCACTCCATTCTCAATGAAACGGGCACGATGACCCTTGTCGAACTTAGTGTCAAGCACGGTGTACTTAATGCCAATGTCGTCTGCAAGAGGTGGCCTCCTAAAAAAATTGCATAAACATAAGCCTAACCATATCAAAAGAAATTTTAACATGAACTAGGGTTCATCATGAACTAGGAAACATATGCATTACAAAGGTTCGTCACATCCAAAAAAAACCTATGAGACAGCATCCAACATGCATCATATCATTTTTTTTCAAAAACAAAAACCATGAACTAGGGTTCATCTTGAGGGGTTAACCATTTTTACTCCAACAAAATCTACTACTTGCATCATATAACATCCACATGCATCCTATATCAAAACAAATATCTCCAATATTCATCATATCATAAATTTTTTTAATACAAAAAATTATGAACTAAAGGTTCATCTTGAGGATTCAACATTTTTTCTCCAACTACATCCACTACTTGCATCATAGCATATCAACATGCATCATCATATCACAACAAATTCCTTCAACATGCATCATATAAAAAAAATCCTCCACAAAAACTATGAACTAGGGTTCATCTTCACACAACCATACCAACTAGTCACTAGAGTTCATATCTAACACAATATAATATCTAGAATCAACCTAAATCAATCCTAAGTTTCAAAAAAATCAAATCTAGTACAAAAAGAGGAGTGATTTGAATCAAATCATGCGATGAATCGGAAGCTATTTGACTAAAACTAATTGGAGGAATCGAATGAGCTTACTTTTCTCTTTTTGGGGCCATCTCAATCCGCAAAAACGATGAAGAAACGAAGAAGATCGGAGGGGGGAGGTGGAGGAGATGAGAGAGGGGCGATAGAGGCAATTCCTCTCTGTTCTTGGGGGTTGGGGGCGGGTGGGCAAGATGAGAGAGGAGATGAGAGAAGGGGGTGGGGCGGGCGGCCGCACCAAATAACTGTTCGCACCCTACCGTTAGGGTCCCTAGCACCCTACCACCAAGACCAGCGGTGGTAGGATGAAGACGGAGGGGGACGGTAGCCGTTTGCGTTGCTGACATGGATTAGTTTCCTACCGCCAGGCCCAGTGGCGGTAGGCCACACCCTCTGGCGATAGGAAAAAGGGACAAATTTCAAAAAAATCAAACAGGGATCAGATTCAGAGTTTAGGCCAACTCCATCGCGCGACCCCAAACGGACGTCCGTTTTGTCCAGATTCTGTCCGTTTGGGTAGGGGGATGGGGTCATGTCCGGGCAGCTTCCGGGATGCGGTGGCCGTGCGCCCAGCGCGCGGACGCATCCCGGCCGCATCTTGTCCGTGTGCACATTTCTTCGCAAGTCCTTCAATTTTTTTATCATTCATTTTTGGTACATGACAATACATCATTAAATTTTGACTAGTAAAGCAAGGCCAAAGAAAACAAGAACCACAAGAATACATTTGAGAAGATACCCAACTTTCATAACTGCTCCCTTGAGTTGGGTTAGCGCCTTCTCGATGCACTCATTATTGATCTGTGGAGGAGGCACGACGTTGCACCCTCCTTTCTTCTTCAAGCCAGAAGTCGACGTTGCTTCCTCACACGTAGTACCGTGCCTTGTTGCTTCTTCGCACGTAGTATCGTGCCTAGCCTCTAATCTAGCAACAAGTGCACTTGTCTCTTTTAAAGCCTCTAGGCTAGCTAAAAGTGCACGAACATGCACTACATTTCGCTCTATCAACATATCGATGTACTCTTCTTCCCAATACCAAAACTTGCATCCATTCTACACAATAAAACTTAAAGTTAGCACCACTAGTCTTATCCAAGAGCATAAACCGAAGCTAAAAAGAGCACATGCCCCATCGTTTAAGCACTTGATGAACACCCATCCGGGATGCTCCGGCATTGTAGACACGCGGCGCACGACCACCCTTGGGCAGTGGTCGCACTTGATGAGGGGCAACGGTGCGCCGACGAGCTTTTGGGCAAGTACCGAGCCCGGCCGGCCGCCATTCGCGTATCTGCCGGCGGACCACCGACGGTGCAGATCCGAACGGCTAGAGGACGAGCCACTGCGTGCATGTGGCCTTGCGGCCCTGCCATGGCCTTCCGGCGAGGTGCCCGGCCAGTCCATGGCGTGGCCCGGCCTCCCACAGCCGGGCGAGTTCAAGACCGACCGGATCCGCCCAAATCCGGCCGGCGGGTGCGCAAACAAGGTGGTCGTGCTTGGGTAGCTCGGCGGCGACGAGAGGAAGGGGGTGGGCAAGCGCGCGTTCGAGTTGCACGGCTGCAATGGCAGCGGACGGCCGGCGACGGCGAGGGGAAGAGAGGGGAAGAGTGGAGAAGAGTGGAGTGGATGCGGCCGGAGGGAGGGAGGGGGCGGATAGAAAAAGGCCCGTCCTGTGCCACCAACGGGCGGGCCAGGGGGGCCAGGGGAGGACACGCGCAGACGGCCGGCGTGTCCGCGTGGTGTCCGTTTCACCCCAAAAGCGGCGCAAACTTGGACCGCGGATGAGTCGAAAGCGGACACAAAACGGACAAAAGTCCGTTTGCTCCCGCGCGCTGGGCCGCCCCGTTTGTCCGTTTTACCCCAAACGGACGGGTCCGGACAGAATGGGGCGGGGAGTTGGGCTTAGACCTTTGCCTATACTGGCTTCGTCGGCCTTTGCGGCAGCGAATACCAAAAACATTGTCCTGTCGGCGGAGCAGAGGTTGAGAGCCCTGGTGCCTGGTCCAATGGCGCTGCTCCCAACGGGACGACTGCGACGCCCAACGCACCCCAATCAGACAGACCCGGCTCCACCGCGACCACCCGCCGAACGCCGATGCCACCTGCCGCGCCAAAACCCAACCAAACCTCTACACAATGGTCGCAAAGCAGCCCCACTGCTAGTAATATTCTCGCAGCAGCGCCCTACGGAGCCTACACCACTCTATCACTCCGTCTTCCTCCGCTTTACCGCTTTTCTCTTCTTGTCTCGTATCCACTCTAGCGCCCGAAGGAATCCGTCGACCCAGAGCAGAGCTGCCTTGTCAGTTTGTCACTGACGACGAGCCTGCTCTGCTCGGACGCCAAAAATTGCAGGCCTACAGCCAACGGAACTGGAATTCATCAACGGATGCCTAAGAATCCGACGGATGAATCCAATGATGCAATGCAAGTTTAGCATGAGATGAGAACGCAAGAGGGATGATTGCGAATTATGGTCCGAGCTGATGGCTGTAGTCGATTTGCATTGTCAGACGCCATCAAAGAGTAGTACTACAAGCACTCGGACGACAGAGCTGAGCTCCGGCAAGCTCCCCCACCGCGACGCACTTGATGTCGCTTCTTGTCGGCGGTACAGACAGAGTGGCCATGGATCCATGACCGACCCATCGCCGGACGTGACGGCGTCCTGGTTTGGCTAGGGCTCTCCGGCCCGCGACAGCCGGGACGGCGCGCGGCAGGTGGGGCAGGACGCGCGCGCCGCGAGCCACCCGTCCACGCAGGCCCCGTGGAAGCCGTGGCCGCACGCCGGGAGCACGCGAACGCGCTCGCCGTCCGCCAGCTCCGACAGGCAGATGGCGCATTCCGCGTCGCCCCATCCGCCGGCCGACTGAACGCCCGCCCCTGGCCCGGCCTCCACAGAGAATTCGGCGGCCGCGGCGTCGGACGGAGGCTTCGGCGGCTGTGGCTGCCCCTGCGCCTGCGCCCGCGCACGCGCGGCGCGGCGGCGGGCGAGGCGGCGGAGGAGGAAGCGGGCGGCGGCGTGGAGGGAGAAGGCGAGGAGGGAAACGCAGGCGAGGATGATGAGGATGGTGGCCACGTTGGTGAAGAATGCCCGGGAGCTGGAGTAGGGGCCCCAGGCGTCGCCGGTGGCGTGGGGCAGCGGCGGAGATGAGATGACCATGGTCGCCGCCGTGGCGTTCATGGGGGGCGAGGCGGTGTGGTTGGCCCGGCGTGCCATGGCCTCGGTCTCTGGAGAGTGCTGTCGACGGCTTGGAGTGGGAGTCGACAGTGAATGAGTGAAGGAGGGCGAGCCTGCAAGGAGGCGTCGTTGTCTGGGTTTGGCAATGGCCTTGGCTTTTTGTATGGCTTCTTTCTTTTCTTTCCTCGGAGCTGACGGGCTGCTACTCAGAGTGAAAGTGGAGTAGTACTACTAGTAGGCCTGAGTGACCATGCATGATCAAGCATGCGTGCACGAAGATGCCTTGCGCCATACCTCACCTCATGCAGGCTCGCTTGTTTAGAAAACGGACTCTGAATGCATGTTCCATCAGAAATTCAGATTCAGAGGAGTAGAGTACCATGCCCTACTTCCTAGACCAACTGATGGATGCCGTTACTTACTTAACTCTGGTCAATGTTCTTCCCCTGGTAGTACCAAGAAGGTTAATGCTCGCTTTTAAAGTTTCTGCCCCTCGTCACCTCATCGAGCGTATCAAAAAGACGAGCAGGCGTCGTCTTGGCGCAATCCCCAAGAGCCGCAAAGCCTCAAGTGTTCAATCCTCTGTGTGAGTCTGTTTAATGTTTTACTCTACTTAAGGTGCACCAGTAATTTGTTTTAACCTCTAGGATTTTCTCCCACCCCGGCAAAAATCGGAGACCATTGTCATGTTTATTACGTATACAGTATACTCCAGTAATTTTCACGTATCACATTAGGACATATTCACTTGTTCGTAAAGTTTGCCACATAAGCATGATTAGAGCAACTCCAATGGCCGACCCAAACGGACGCCGCTTTTGTCTGCTTTTAGTCCGTTTGGGTCGGCTGCCCGCCCGTCCTCCGCCCTCTTTTAGATTTGGGTCGGCAGCACGCCCAACGCGCCGACCCATTTCATGACCGCGCGCGCTTTAGATCTGCCGGTGGCCATGCCAGCACGCGGGAAAGGTTCGCGCGCGGGGGGAAATTCAGCCTAGCGCGCGCTGGCTTTGGCGCTCCAGAGCGTGGGAAATGTTCGCGCGCGCATTTTGGCGCGCTACGGCCGGCACTCGTTATAAAGTTGACGCTCCCTTCACACTCAGTCCGCCGCCGCCGCCCACTCGTCTCGCCCCCTCTCACTAGCCTCGCCACCTGTGCGCCACCATGTCGATGCGCATCCTCGACGCTTCGGATTTTCGCGGAGTCCGCGAGCGCCCCTCCGTCGCCTTCTCCGCCGAGATCTTGTTTGGCGAGAAACGGCTCGTCCTCGGCACCTTTGACACCGCTGAGCAGGTGGCCCGCGCGTACGACGCGGCGGCGTGGCGCCTCCTGAGGCCTCGTCGGGATATGAACTTTCCTGACGTGTCGAGCCAGCGGGCGCAGGATCTAGCGCCTCTCCTGCAGCTTTTCACCGACGAGAATCGTCGCGTCCACCGGAGGCAGATGCGTCGCCTCGCCCTCGCCGTGATGGATGTGCAAGCCTTGGTGCTGTGCCGCGAACGCTTCCCGCAGGACATCATCGACGAACGTCGGTTCTATGAGCAGAGGAGGACGGAGAGGAAGGCCAGGAGGACGGAGCGAGCCGCCTATCGGGAGGGCAAGCGTGCGGGGAAGCTGACCGCTCAAATGAGACTAAGGCTGCGAGAAACATCGGGGTGAGACTTCGGAGAAGGACATTACCGAGTTAGAGTCGAAAACCGTCTTGTATCCGCGCCGACGCAAATCCGGCTCAAAAATGGACCGGGAATGGGTCGACAGGCGGACGAAAGCGGACGCGTCCGTTTGGGTCGGCGCGTTGGGCCGTCTTTTCTGTCCGCGCCGACCCAAACGGACACGGACGGACGAAATGGGTTGCCCCATTGAAGTTGCTCTTAGGACATCTCCAACGTCGTGGCCTACGGCGTCCGCAAACATCCGGACCATGTTCGAAACATCATGCTCGAACATTTCTTGCTATACAATGTGGTGCCTCAAACATCAACGAACCCGTGTGTTCGAATTTTCTCAAAGCGGATGCAAAGCTAGTGAAGGTTTGCAGGAGTTTCGGCCACCACCGTGTAGCACCCAAAATCCCGCCGAGAGTCTGCGTATTTCTCGCTCTGTCCCTTCCACTGGCTCTGTATCCGCCCGGAGCATATACAGGGAACCGAATTAGCCCAACGCCCCAACCTGACTGTAGATGCCGTGACAAAAAGTGGTTGGTCACAGCTCTGACGTTTATATGTCGTTGCCTTTGACTGTGCAAAAAAAGTCCCTGATGTACAAGAAAGTGATATGAAAGTACGCCATCACCTATTTTAACTGACTGCAAGTCTGCAGCCGTGTTCGTACTAGCACAGTCGCATGCATGCAGAGCATGTTTTGACCCTTTTCACGTCTAAAATCGAGATCTGACCCTAGTTTGAAATTTTTTCGATATTTGACCCTTTTAGCTATCGTCGGACACCCCGGCGGTAGATGTGTGCAGGCTACCGCCATCCTACCTGGCGGTAGGGTACTTTGACGGTCGTCAGGCCGTTAACGGGGGCTGACGTGACAAAGGGACCTACCGTCGCAGGTCTCGGCGGTAGGCTTCAACACCCTACCGCCAAGGTCCCCGGCGGTAGGGCCCTGGAGATAATGTTCGGTGGGGTCCACTCTCCATCCACCCACTCCACTCATCTTCTTCCTCCCTGAGCTCACACTCTCTCCCCCTTTTCTTCCCCACCAAAGCACCCACTAGATCCACCTCCATTGCTTGAGATTTGTCCCGTGGATCGAGGCCATTTGCATCACCCAAGGTACCTCCCCCATCCCCCCTTCATTTGGTTGGTTCAAATCATTTAGTTTTGTTGGAATGAACTAGTTTTGGAACCCCCTATTTCTTCCTCTAGTTTAGCATTTATTGTGCATTTATGACACATTTATGGGGCATTTATGGTGTATTCATGGTTGATCTAAGTAATATGTGTCATTCTTTGTCGTGGCAAGCTAGCGTAAGAGTTAGGGTTAGGGGTTTAGTTAGGTTAGGGTTAGGGTTAGGGTTAGTGCTATGATTAAGGTAAACTAGTTGTTAGATTCAAAACCTTATATTTTAGCTAGTTCATCCATATGAAATGACCGGTCCATGGATGACTCAATTTTGTTTCATTGTTTTTAGATGCATAAACTAGTGAATGTGCATTATTTGGACAAGGCGGCTTTCATGCATGGAAATGCCGACGAAGGGGAGGAGGCCATGGTTTTTGACACAAGCCCGAGCTATCATGATATTGTCGTGAAAGTGAGAAACGTCCTCAATTGGATTAACCCAAGTGATGGTGTGAAGATTATTGGACGTTATGATGTGGGAGTGGGAGTAAGATCCCGATTAAAGAGTATGCGCATCACCTCTCAATTGCATTGGGATGTGTATAAGGAGAAAGTTGAGGGATCACAAGATAAGTCACTTGAGTTATTTGCCACAAGACAATTCAAGGTTGAAGTTCCTCAGCCACTACTTGACTTGAACCGGGATGTGTCCTCCCCAATACATGATGCTGTCGTGGTGTTTGACCACAATGCGGCTAGCCAACCACCAAGTATCCAACCAAATGAAGAGGACATCATCAATGCTAGAGCAATAGTTCTTGTAGGTGATGATCATGTTGAAGATGAGGCCGCTGCTCATGTTGATGAACATGCAAATGTTCATGTTGATGGAGATGCCATTGCTCATGTTGATGGAGATGCTATTGCTCAAGATGATGTGTATGCGGAAGAAGAAGAGATTCATTACAATCCCATTGGTGACTTGGATGTCATTGTGCATCAACAAGACATGGACCGGAACCTACCTTATAGCCGTATGTGTAGGTATGAGTCGGATGATGAGGGTCCACCGAAAGAATTGGATGAGGATGGATTCACGTCGCAAGAAAATCAAATTTACAAGAAGGTCAATGGCAAGGAAAGAGGACCCTCTTTGTTCCGTGATCTTAGCCTTGCCGACAAGGCCGTTGTTGATGGTGGCATGAGGTTGGGCTTGATCGAACCATCGCCTTGCCCGAGGATGGGTGATCCAAGGCCACCGGGTGAGGACGAGAATGCTCATTTAAAGAAAGGGATCAAGTTTGGTTGTTTGCAAGAGTTCAAGATATGGTTGAGTGACTATGCCATTCGGAACCATAGGCCGTTCGTTGTTGGTCATTCCAACAAAAAATTGTGCTACACCATCAAATGTGACAAAGAAGGTTGCCCATGGAAGGTCCGTGGAAGAAAGATCAAGGAAACCGGGCAATGGGAGTTGAAGAGTTGTGTGGCCACCCACAAGTGCATACCGCCGGAGAAAGCGGACCGAAGCAAGGGACACCGCCAACTCACGTCCGAGTATCTAGGCTATAAATTGTTGAATGAGATATCCCATGATCCAACCATGAAGGTGAAATTCCTCATGAGTTCGGTCTTCGAAAGATTCGGGTACCCGGTCAAGTATGGAAATGTGTGGATGGCGAAGGCAAACGCTATAAGGATGTTGCATGGTGATTACGAGGCCGCATATAACATTCTTCCAAAGATGTTGGCAGCCATTGCTCATCGGAACCCGGGAATGCGCCATCGGGTGGAGTCAATTGAGGGAGTGTTTCATCGAGCTTTTTGGAGCTTTGGTCAATGCATCGATGCATTTAGGCATTGCCGCCCCGTGTTGTCAATTGATGGCACGTTCTTGACCGGAAAGTACAAGGGCACTTTGATGGTAGCAATGGCCCACTCATCCAATGACAATGTGTTGCCGGTGGTATTTGCGTTGGTGCCTTTCGAGCACGATGATAATTGGCAGTGGTTTATGGATCATGTGAGGACGAAGGTGATTGGCCCCAAAAGAGAGGTGTGCATCATATTGGATCGCCATCATGGGATTCTGAAAGCAATAGAAGTTGATATTCCAGGCTATCCAAAGCTCCAACACCGTTGGTGCATGAGGCATTTCGTGGCAAACTTTTACCGTGCATGCAAGAGTAAGGAGTTTTGCAAAGATCTTACCCATGTTTGTGTGGCATTCACCACCGCCACATTCCAAAGCCGCTATGATAAGCTATTCGAGGCTTTGAAAAAGAACAAAGGAGGGAGAGAATTCTTGACAAGGAATTTTCCGGAGAAGCATAAGTGGTCACGTGCTTACGATGAAGGAGGTTTCCGATACGGAGACATGACAAGTAACATGGTGGAATGCTTCAACAATGTGCTCAAGGGTGTCCGTTCTTTGCCAGTCACTGCAATAGTGAAATATACCTTCTTCAAGCTCAACGAGTATTTTCTGAGGCATTCCGAAGAGATGGCCAAATGGATAGGTGAGAAAATGGAATTTCCCTTCAAAGTTGAGGATTGGTTGAAGCATCAAGCGCACAATTCTTGGCGTCAACAAATCATTAGTTTCAATGAAAAAGAACAAATCTACCAAGTCGATGAGCCGGGTGGCACAATAAGGGAGGAGTAGCATATGAGGTGCACCTCAAGACCCGGTGGTGTCAGTGCGAGAGACCTCACAAGTATCATTGGCCTTGCTCGCATGTGATGACCGCCGCAAGGTTCAGAAACTTGAAAGTATCCGATGGTACCACCTTGCGGTTGCATGAGTTCACATTGGAAGAACGAGGTTGACATGGGCTCCTATGTTTCATCCCTTCCTAGATCAGTCACAGTGGCCTGAGTATCATGGACCACACATCGTCCCCGACCCCGAACACATGGTGCCTACAAAGGGAAGAAGAAGAAAGAAGAGGTTTAGAGGTGACATGGATGACCAAGCTGGATACACCGGAATGAAACAATTTGGTAGCGGCCATTTCATGGAGGCACCGGACATCAACAGTTGTGGTAAATGTGACGAGCCGGGACACAATGTTAGAAAATGTACCAAAAAGCAACGGACCGATGGCAACACTCCGGATCCTAGTCAAAGTGGTGCCCGAAGAGGAGGTACCGGTGGCACACGAGGAGGTAGGGGTGGTAGTGGACGAGGAGACAGTATGAGAGGGCGTGGGGGATGGACGGATCTTGGCGGTAGTGGACGAGGAGACAGTATGAGAGGGCATGGGGGACGGTCGGGTACCGGTGGTCGTGCTCCTAGAACGAGAAGGGTTGATAGAGGAAGGCCTATTGACATCTTGCTTAACCCAGATGGTTGAAATAAGGTGAATGGTACTTGTTAGTTGAACTTGTTACTTGAACTTGTTTTTGCATACATACATGTTATTTTACTTTACTAACTACCAAATTTATCTTTATAGGCATGGCTTCTTCCGGTTCCGTGACGAGGCCACCGTGTGCTAACCGCGAGGATATGCCGGACAAGTGGACAGACGCCGAGTTGGATAAGGTGAAAGACAAAGATATGAGAACTCCACCATGTTGGTGTGGAGATGTTTGCAAAGTTAAGGTATCCACCGACCGCAAGAAATCATGGACGGAAGGAAGAAGATATTTTGTTTGTCCCAACTATGCCTACGATCATCCTCGTCCAGCGCACGCCTATGATGTACCGTCGGTAAGTTGTTCAAGTTCAAACATGTCGCCAACCTTTGAATCTATCTTACTAATGACACCACATTTCTTCTTTATTCGTACCTAGTCGCCGCCTCCACTTTGTAAGTACTTCACATGGATAGATCAAGATGTGCCAGAAGATGTTAAGAAAGATCAACATCAAGATTGTCTAAGGAGGCAGCGGTTGTTTGAAGAAGCATTTCAGAGAGGCTTGGATGAAGAGCGTCGTGAAAAGGAGAGGATGGAGCACAAGAAGCGTGAAGAGGAGAGGGCACGCAAGGAGAAGATTGCTCGTCAAGAGGAGAGAGCAAGAAAGCTTGCAAGGGCTCGTGAAGCCCAAGAGGAGGATGAGGCACGCGACAAAAAAGGAAAATGGCCTCGTGTGACCCAATAAGGCCTTCGTTTCGAAAAACTAGTCATGAACTATGCCTTCGATTCGAGAAACATGTGATAAACTATGTCTTTGATTTGTGATACCTATCATGAACTATGTACTTTATTTGCGAAACCTGTCATGAACTACGTCTTCGATTTGATGAAACTATGTCATGAACTATGTTTGTTTTGCTGTTGCTGTGACTTGATTTGTCTTCAAGTGATGAAGAAGAAAAACAGGGCAAACAGAGAAAAACAGAGCACCCTACCGCCAGCCATCATGGCGGTAGGATATGAAACCTTACCGCCGGGTATCATGGCGGTAGGGTTGGCCATCATAGCAGCATTTTCCTGTGACCAAACCGACCACTAATCCTATGGTAGGGTTGGCCAACCTACTGCCAGAGGGCTAGGCGGTAGGCTCCTACCGCCAGGGATCACGGCGGTAGGGTTGGCCATCCTAGCAGACATTTTCCTGTGACCAAACCGACCACTAATCCTGCGGTAGGGTTGGCCAACCTACCGCCAGGAGGCTAGGCGGTAGGATCCTACCGCCAGGGTTCATGGCGGTAGGGTTGGCCATCCTAGCAGCCTTTCCTGTGACCAAGCCGACCACTAATTTTGCGGTAGGGTTGGCCAACCTACCGCCAGGAGGCTAGGCGGTAGGCTCCTACCGCCAGGGATCATGGCGGTAGGGTTGGCCATCCTTGCAGCCTTTTTCTTGTGACCAAGTCGGCTACTAATTTTGCGGTAGGGTTGGGCACCCTACCGCCGGAGACTATGGCGGTAGGTGCTGATCTATGTTTTTTTTATCCGTAAGCATCCACAAATGATCGAGTAGCAAAGACATCAATAACTGAGCATCGTTCATTACATCCACAAATGACACTTTTTTAACGATTCATGTTCCCGTTCTAACGATTCGAATGACATAAATTCAAACTAGAAATGATCAAGTAGCAAAGACATACATAACGCGAGCATACATGTCCATGTCCCCCTTCTAGCGATTCGAATGACATAAGTTCAAACTACAAAGCTCAAACGCGAGCATACATTTTCTACTTCGAAAAGAAAGATCTAAAACGCATAAGACGTTCAATTTGTGCGTCACGATCAGGATTAGGCTTCAGTTGATAATCCGACGATCCCGCCCAATTCTCCAACACACCTTTCATTTCGCTGAACCATGCCCACCGAGCACGGCATTCCGGAATCTCTGACTTGCCTTGTCTGATTGCCCATCCAATGACCTATCCGGGTTTTCTCAACTCCAACTCGCGGAATTCTTCTATGTTCACAGAGAAAAAGATCTCCGTTGCATCAGAATGTCTGCAAGCATATTCCTTCTCATGCAGCTCATTAAGTATCTTCTATTTTTCTTTCACAAGCCTACGGAAAAATTTCTGTCCTTAAGATCAGAAGGTTCCTCCATGAATGGATACTTGTTGAAATCCATCATGGCAGCAAACTCCTCATCATTACTCTTGAACCATGCTTCAAGCTCCCTCTTGATAGCAAGTTGTCGCTCCGGTACAATCTTCTCAGACGCTGCCGCCAAACTCTTAGATGCAATACCACAACACTTCTCATATACTTTCTTCAACTGCTCCGGGGTCATGTTTTCCATGCTACATGAAATGGAACAAACCATAACTCAAATCAAATGATACAATACAAACACTTTATAATAACCTAGGTTACATAATGTTCTCACTGGTTCAAATGGCATAGGTTGCATAAATGATAAGGGTACATGCCATTACAATCCAAATGACACTACAACATCATTTGTTTCAACCCCCTCTACTACTCCATCAACAAGACATCTTTGTCGTACGGCCCGGGGTTGCAACAAATGACATCATTTCTTTCACGGACCCAAGCCCAACGAGCTGCCCGACTAAGTATCACCGACGATGGTTGCCTAACTAGCCAATCAATGATCTGGCCAGGGTTGTTAAAGTCCATCTCATTCACTTCATCCCTTGTTCCACACAATGCAATTTGCCTTGCAAGAGCGCGTCTATGATTTTTCTCTTCATTCTTGAGGTTTCTTATGTTTTTCTCTTTAGCTTGGTATAACTTAACTCTGGCATCGTCGCACTTCGACACATAATACTTTGAAAAATCTCTACAAGCCGCATTCAATGCATCAACGGCTTTGACCCACAAGTCCATCTTTTCCTCAATGACTGCACGTTCACGCTTCGCCGCCGCCTCCGCGGAAGTCTCAACAAAGATGATCGATCCCATCCTACGAGTCGAGGGATTACTATAACAGCCATCCAAGGCAAAAATCCTAACCATCTCTTGACAAAAACTAGAACCCTAGGAGTAGATCGAGCTATAATTCAAGAGGTACCTACTCTAACAAAACCCTAATTAAACTATAACCATAACGTTCATCATATAGGCATTTACTTAAGCATAACCATAAACACAACCTTAACCCTAACCATGTCATTAACCCTAACAAAACCCTAAATGATATTTCTTACTACCCAAACAATGCTAGTGACAAAATACATTGTCAAAGCACAAGCATTACCCTAAATGCATCATATACATTGATTTCACCATAACAAAACCATGAACTAGTGATTCCAACAAAATGAGAAAAATGCATGATTTGAACCGACCAAATGAAGGGGATGGGGGAGGTACCTTGGGTGATGCAAATGGCCTCGATCCACCAGCCAAATCTCAAGCAATGGAGATCTAGTGGGTGATTTGGTGGGGGGGGGGAAGAGGGGGAGAGAGTGAGAGCTCTAAAGAAGAGTGGGGTGAATGAGTGGGTGGGGGAGCAGCACAGCCCCCTGCTTCAAAACCTTATCCAGGAACCTACCGCCGGCGAGCCCGGCGGTAGGTTGCAACAGCCTACCGCCATAGACGGAGGCGGTAGGTCCTTTGCCACGTGTACACGGCCGTTAACGGCTAGACGGCGTCAGGGAACCTACCGCCATGAGGGGCGGCGACAGCCTGCACACATCTACCGCCTGGGTCTCCGGCGGTAGCAAAAGGGTCAAATCCCGAAATTTTTACAAACTAGGGTCAGATCTCGATTTTAGACGTGAAAAGGGTCAAAACACGAAATTTTGCCGCAGAAGGCAAGGAAAATCGACGAGCGACATCATCACTTGGGGGTTAATTTCAACACGTGGACGCAAACGGGACTGTCGTTTTGTTTCATTTGTATCCGTTTTGGTTGGTAAAACAGTAAGTTGTGTCTGGTTTTTGGGCTGTCGGTGTGGCCAACCGGCTGCTGCATCTTAAAATATTGTCTGCATTTTGACTTTAAAATTTTGATCAAAAAATACATTGCAAGTAATTTAAAATGATATATAAACTTAAAATTTTAAAAACATAAAAACTGGTCATCGTCACCATGGCCGTATTTGTATTCAGTCGCCGTTGTTCTCGTCCTCGTCGCTCATGGGGAGGTCAAGCAGGACGGGAGGCGCCTTCACTACTTCTAGCCCTAGGGGGCGGTGACCATGTGTCCGCGCCCACCCACACGGGCGACACAGATACATACTCTGGTGTGCAGGGCATCGTGTCGGTCCACGACCACGACTGCCCCACCAAGGGCAACTTCCAAGGTGTGTGTGTGGGGGGGGGGGGGGGGGGAGGGCTCCTACAACAACTCCTTCTTTCACCTCCTCCTTGACCTACAGCTTGGGAATGGCAACATTGCCAGCGGTCGGCAGGGCCAGCATCTTGTGAAGGCCCTCCCACTGGGCGCGGTCGTGCTCCCGGACGGAGTCCTCGAGCATCCTTCTCACCAGCTCCTCCTCCTCCTTGGCAAACATGGTGGGAGGTGGGCGGGGCGGTGAGGAAGAGGGAGTGGAGTGCCCGCGCGAAGCTGTGCACGAGCGCGCGACTAGGGCGGGCTTCGAGCGCGCGCGACTGGCAGAGCGTGCCTGTGGCTGGCTGGAGCACGACCGACAAAATAGGTTTGTCGTCGTAGGTCGTGCTCGTCCCAGAGCCAGCTGTTGAGGAGGTCCGGCGGAAGGCAGACGCAGCAGCGACTGATCTCCAACATGCAGGCGCGGCCACTCACTGGGGTTGGCGGCATTGGCACCAGATCTGGGCTCAGGTGTCAGTTGTTCGAAAGATGGACGTCGCTCCAGGGCAGCGGCGTGCCCGTCTCCCGGCAACGTTGGCAGATGTCGACGTTCACATAAGGCCTGACGCGAGGCGGGGCCGCCAGCGGGGCGATGGTGAAGGCGGGCAGCAAGGTGGAGTGGGCGGCAGCGCTCCACGCGAACGATGCCCCCCCCCCCCCCCCTCGTGGTTGTGCTCCAGTCGTGCTTCCCCTTCTTGTCGGGGATCCACTTCCACATTCCCATGGTAGGAGGCGGCCGACGGGAGGTGTTGGAGCGACGGTCGGAGCTTCGGTTTGGGTGTCGGGGTTCGAGGAGGCAGATAGCGATAAAAGTGAAGGTGTGTGGACTGATCGGTCCACGACTTACATTAAAAAAGGCAGACGGCTGATTGCAGGCCTCATCGGGCAGGCGCATCTAATGGGCCGGTGGGAAGGCCGACAGACGGGCCCAGAGCGGACGACGACACGACGTGTGCTTCCGGCCAGTGTTCTTCCCGGTGCAAATTAGGTCCAAATTTGCGCCGGACTTTTGTCCCAACAATAGACGAACATTTTTTACAGTCACGGTTACGTGTGTGTAGTTTATGTCCGTTTGATTCAAACGAACATGGCCGGACCAAATAGGGTCGCCGGTTGGAGTTGGCCTGAGTGCTGTGACCGTCGGACTGCAACGCAGGCACGTCGAGACGGAGGATCTCATGACCGACCATCCAGCCCGAAGCTCCCGCCAGCGCCGCTCGTCCCGTCCACAGCGAACAGATTCGTGACCTGTGAGCATGAACACACTATTTATTACCCGCGGTCTCATGACAATCCGGACGGAGGACTGCAATGTGGAGCTTTAACTTTGGACGCCGGCGAAAGCATGAACATATTATTACCCGCGGTCTCATGACTCCCAGGCCGGGGCCCACGCAAGAAATAACTTGGCTGCATCCCACAGAAAAGAAGCGATCACTAGAGATTGATGACTAAGAAAGTGAGCTCACCGGCTACCGGAGCGGACGGAGAGCGGCAAAACCCGCGCGTGCTCCTCCCCGCCTTCCTCGGTCTCTCCTTTGCCGTCGACGCTCTCTCGCAAGGGGCCGGGCGAGGTCCGACGGTCTCTCTGTATAATACTGCCGCAGAGCGAGCTCGCTTCCCATCTCTGCTAGCTGCTGACTGTGAGAGCATCTCCAGACCTGCTTCCCGCACGCCAAAGTATGGGCGCCGTCCTTTCTTTCGTTTCTTTTATTTTGAGGAAGGGCATCGCGGATATTGTCTTTGGAGGCCGAGCTCCATGGAACTCGGTTTTGAAATTTTTGAATTTTGTCGAATTTCATATTTTTTACATTTCAAAAAATTATGAAAAAACACACATATACATGAAGGTATAACACACATGTGTGTAAAATTTCAGGGCAAAATAAGTCGAAATGAGGGTTGTGCCAAAAAACAAATCTGGGTTTTTTAACACATGATACTATTTATCCTCCCAGGCCATGAATTTGTCTTTTTTGTACAGGTCACATTTAAACATTTTTCATTCTGAAATTCTACACACGTAAACATAACATACTTGTTTACTTGCACAATTTTTTTCAGATTTTTTTTAAACCGAAAAGTTTGAATTTTCATTTGTTTTCAAAAAAAGGCCTCCATGGCTTCCGGGAGCCAAACGCCCGCTCTCAAGGGCACCGTCCTTTCTTAGGCAAGAAATTGGGAAAAGGTCGCCTGGGTACGAATTTAGTGTTTCCTTGCAGGGTGTGCCTAGGTCTTTAATCAAGTCTTCGTTAAGTGACATAACATGGCCGCCGCCGGTCCGCCTCATCTCCTGTGGCCATTGCGGAGAGGAGGGCTCTGTTTTCAACTTTTCATATTTTTTTTAAAGTTTTGTTATGGTTTGTGTCCTGCTTAGGAAGACGAGACGGCGGCGGCTCCTTGGAGATGGAATAAGATTCTTCCCGGTGGTGTGTCTAGTATCGTTGGTGGGCGTGTGGAGGTGTGTCTCCAACGGATCTGTCCTTGCTGGATTTGCTCAGATCTTGTCATAGTTCGTCTACGTTTGTGTTTCTTCAAGTTGGATCTGTAAGTTTGGGAGAAAGAGATTGTGTGCATCGATATTCTCATTGATCGTGCACTAGGCACATATATAGATACAAGGGGTGCGACCGGTATACATGTTTCACAGGATCCTTCCGATTTACGCTACTGTTCATCGATGGCGGCTGTTGTTCTATTGCGCTGGTCTTATGTGGCTTTAGCACGACGACTTCCCGACTGTTTAATACCAACAAGTTTTGCCCAGCTCCGGCGAGGGAGGGGTGGTGATGATGACGGGTCTTCCGTTAGCTTCGGTGCTTGTAGTCGTCGCTAGGTGGTCTACGGATCTAGGTGTAATTTTTTATTATTTCTGATGTCCGTTGTATTGCGGTGATTGAAGATGAATATTTTAGATTGAAAGTTTTCTTGTAAAAAATACATGCAAGAGAAAAAAAAAGAAAAACTGAAAATAAAATTTTACATGGATCTGAATATAAGATCTAACTAATATAGTATCGGCCGAGACTTAACAAGACTATTTCTTGCATGTTGTCTGATGAAAGCATGGCTCATCAATAAATTATAGGCTTATAATAGCAAGCCAAGCCAGGACACATACAAAACAAAGTCACCCCAGGCGCCTCACCAGGCACGATTCCTTGATCGTTTCAGGCGCACGCCAGGCACGAAGGCCAGGTATATCGAACCAAGCTGACCTTCAGTCCCTGGCAATGCGCGGCCCGGATTAGTAGCGCAGCCAAGCTCATATTCTGCACACGAAAGTTAATATTAGAGCTTGTTCTGGAACATGTGAAAGGGAGATTTGTGTAGGGAAAAGGGCACTGAATGTATATGAACTATCACGACGTCCACTGGGCTTTACATTGATCTAAGCATTCAGGTCTTGGCTGAAAAGGATCACACTGCTTTTTTGTTTGATTGAAGAACAAGACCACCGTCCGCTTGAGAAGAACAGAAAACAGTACACTTGCAGAAACAACACGCACACAACACATACAAAACTCTCAGAAAAAACCATACAAAGCACACTCGCAGATCAAACAGCACGCTTCCAACAAGGGTCGACTCGCTGTGGTGGCTGCAACGGACGACACGTGTTCGATTTTCTACAAGCTCTTGGTACACATCGGAACAACCATTTCTGACAGACGAGTGGTGCAAACCGTGGGAACTGCAACAACACGTTAACACAAGAGCGTGCGTCTGGATACGCAGTGACACGTTAATAATGTTAGCAATCAGACCGGCGGCGCCTGCTCACAAAACCGCGCACCAAACCGGTCTACCTACACGCAAAGGGCATACACCAAGATCAAACCCCCCGCATGCGCGTGTCCTGATACCCTATGGAAAATCAGAACAGGCAACACCCCAAGCTACAAAACCACCAGAGAGAAAAAAAAAAGATCTTTTGGTCAGCCGCATCATCCTGCCATCATGTTGCCTCGTGTCGTCACGGACCCAGTCATCAACCAATAGGGGATCCAATCATCAATCAATCAGCCAAACGAGGGGATCCCGTATCTCCAGCCGTTGGAGGACCGCCGGGCGGGCGGCTGCTGCGGCGCGAAGCTGAGCCCGAACATCTCCCTCAGGACCTGCCCGGGCTCCTGGAGCCCGATCAGCTTGGCCACCAGGGACGCGCTCTCCCTCACGTGCTCCAGGTCTCTGCTCTCCGTCCACAGCCGGCGAGCCACCTGCAGCTTCCTCTTCTTGGACTCCAGCGACACGCTCCATTTGGTGTACATGTGGTTCCTCTCCTCCACGGACAGCCGCTTCTGCATCTGCCTCGCCAGCATCTCCCTCTCACGCTGAAGCTTCTTGGCGCTGCATACATCAGACAGACGTTCTCAGGTGTGTGTTCGGCCTTTCTCTCGTCTATCTAGTCTAGGTTGTAAAAAAAGAATACAGATAATTGGTGCATCCATGATTGCCGCGTACCTCGCGACGGGGGAAGAGCTGAGGCTGCCTACGGTCACATTGCTGGGGGTGCTTCCCCTAGAGTAGGTGTCTCTGAGGAACGACAGCCTTCGAAGCTCCACTTCCATGTAAATCGAATCGGCTGATTCTCCTTTGAACAGCAAGAAGAAGTAAGTCCTGTGAACCAACGAAATGCTGCACGCGTGCCAGAGCTCGATGATCTCCTGCTGTTTCTTCTCGAATTCCAATGGCCATCGTGAAGGTGATTGCAAACCATCCATGATTGGGTCTAATCCGATGCTCTTTCCATTTGCACTCTACAATGTGGAATACAAATACCAATTAATTATTCAGTTATTAGTGCAACCAAAATAAAGCATTTCAGCAGATATACTCCCTCCGTCCCAAAATAAGTGTCGCTGATTTAATACAATTTTGGGACGGATGTAGTATGTATAAGGACCTGCTCATGATAGATCTCAAGGAGTCATCAAACAATGCTTAAAATCATTTCCAAATTTTCATCACCTTTCTTAGAAAATAAACTGCAGCAAACACATTTCTTAGCATAATTATGACTCCCACTTTCTTTCAGGTAAAATAAATGAGCTGCAGGGGCAAGCGCATAAAATCATGCCTAAAAGATAATCCCGTACCTGGTCACCTAACTGTTTCTGATAATGAACCTGAGCCATCTCCTTAAGTTCAGCAACAAATTCACCTATACCGGTAAATTCTGCGTCACCTGTCTTGCTAGCTCCCTTTGAAGTGCTAATTTCAGATCCTGCCCTTGAAAGAGTCTCACTGCCTGCATCGTAGTTCAATGCAGATCCTCTTCTCTGGTACTCTTCAGGTCTTCCTGGGAAGATTACCAAACTTCTGTTTACTGGTGTGCAATCCTCCATCTCCATCTCATCAAGTAAAGTAGACCCTGTTAGTGATCTACAGCTCCTGCTTCTACCAATTACTCTACAACTTGATGGGTTGCGTGTTGAAGACCCTAGATCTTTAGTGATAAAAGGCCTTCTGATGTTCTCCAAATGTTGCTCCAAGGTAATAGGAGGTTCACCAAGACGCCTTGAATTCACTGAAGCTGTTGAATCATTACCACGCATGCTAGAATTCCTATTTGAAGCCTGTGGGCTGGTACTTTCACCAGCTGACAAAGACAAACGTTCATTTCCTCCCGTTTCACTTGGCTCAATACATCGCACTTCCTTGTAATGATCTGAATCATCATGAGAGACCTGAGAACTGTCATCTCTGCTAGCGCTTGGGGGCATTCCAACAGAAGGAGGACTTCTGATTGAACGCTTTCCTGAGACCTAAACATAGAGAAAACAAATACATCAGTGTTGGAGTAACAAGGCCAAAAGGTAATAACTAGAAGTCACACAAGTAAAAATACCTGGTGCTTTGGGTCACGATCACCAACAACTTGCAGCAAATCCTGCAACCTGGACTGAGCCAGGTCACGTTGCGACTTCAGTTCTTTTATTTCTTTCTCCATCTGCGGAAGACATGCAATATCATGAATGGATAGAAAGAAAAATGAGTTTATCTGTGTGTATTCCAAGGGAAATACAGAGGGAAGCAATATCAATCTCCATTATTCAGGAACGAAAGAAAACAGACTAGAGTTTTCCATGCACTGTACCTTTCTGATTTGGTTGTCCTTTTCCTTCACCTGTGCTTCCAGACTAGAGTTTGAAACTGGCTGCCGCAACTCACTCTCCAGTCTAGCAACTTCCTTCTGCAAATGCTTAACTAGTGTTTTATCGGACATGACCACATTAACCTGGGCATTTGTAACTACATCCTTTGCACAACTCCCGAAAAACAGTGTATTCCTTGATTGCTCAATGTGACTTGTTGCAGGGCTGAGTGTACAAATAATCGCAGTTCTTGCATTGCCTCCCAAAGAAGGTTGTAATATGCGTGTAAGCTTGGAGTCTCTATACGGTACGTGTGCATTACTCCCCATGCTGAATAATGAAAGAAAGCTTGAAATGTCAGCAACTAACAATCCCATGACTACACAAGTAATTACTCTTATAATGTGGAGAATCAAAGCAAAGTAAAACTGTGAGCTGAATTTGCAACCTTAGCTTCCTAATGACAGTGCCAAGGGAAAGCAAACTTTTATTGATGTGGCAACCTTCTTTCAGCCTTGTGCCAGCTGACATAGCCTGAGATGCACGCTCACTTCCTGCCAAATCAACAAAGTTCTGCATGGGAAAAATAATTGCCGCTTACACTCTTTCTCCAGATTGTATAAACTTAACAAACTGTGGCGTCTTTCTTACCACACTAGCCACAAGAGTAGTTGACTTGTCCTTTCCTAAGAATTCACGAGCAGAACTTTCAACAGTCTGAATTGGTAGATGAACATTAAACGGTCAGCAAACATGCACACATCTATGACGAATGGGACACATATACATCAAAGTATTTCGTAAATATAATCAAGTTAAGGACAAACCAATTTAAGTATTTGATGTGATCTGGAGCTTTTTTCATTTAAGAAGGTCTCCCCCGTTCTCCTTTGAGCTATTACAATCACGTAAAGCACAAATGAGAACATACAATAACCATTAGTTACACAATATGCAAGCTGCTATTAGTAAGCAATATTGAACCTTCGCAAACGGAAATAAGTCCCTTGAGGTGGTTCCAGTCCCTTAATATAACCTCCGTAAGATTCTCCACGTAGGTGCCTTTCTGTAGAATAAACAGCACTAAACCGGTTAGCAAACATGAGCATAACATACTCAAGGTTAACAATGCTGAAAAAGAACATATTATTACCTCTGCATCATCCCAAAGTCTAAGAGGAGTATTTTCTGCACTCAGAAGATCCCTAACAACTTCATTATATATTTCAATTGCTGAGAACTTCAACACGAATGCTCTCTCCTCATGCTGAAAAGGAAACACTGGTTTGAGGACTTTGTAACAATCGAGACCAAAACTTGGCCATGGAAGCTATGGTTGGCTGGGAGTTGATCACCTTGTTAATATAATCATATATATCTGCTACTGTGCATTCTGTCACTCCAGTCATAGTGTATGTCTTTCCACTACTTGTTTGCCCGTACGCAAAAACACTTGCTGAGAGAGAAGACACACTCTGATTTAGTTCAAATGCTATTATGTTTCACAATTTTTGACTCACAAGCTTTTGTTTAGTTTGCACTCACAGTTAATGCCACCAACTACAGAGAGGGCAACTTCCTTGACCCCTTCCTGGTAGACTTCTTTCGTACTGCACTCAGAATGAAATACCCTGTCTGCAAATACAAGAGATTTATGTTTAACAACGATACACATTAGGAAAATGGAACCAAACTATACGAGTATTACCAACTAATGACCCCAACTCACCTGAGATACTTACATAGCAATTGAGCACATTGGAATGATTTAAACAGTAAGTTAACAATAGATAAAGCCATAATCACTATGCAGTGATATAAACATCAAGTATACATGAAATTGTGTAGGGAAATATGATGTTTGAGTGTTGCCTCTAAGAGCAGTTGTAGTACTCTACATCAGGTGTTACAAAATGTGTTCCCAAAAAACAGTAGTATAAAATAATTAACCATAGTGAAGAACCAGAGCAATGAAAAAACACAAAAGATGTAAGCATGGAAAGAGCAGAACACAGCTCACTGACCAAATGTGTATGCGGTTGGAGCCGTGGGTCGATCCGGGAAGGTACTCCGGAACATGATGGTGGTGTCATTGATGCACTCCCACTCCGCAGGCTCACCCCTTGCAATCTCCTTGTCACTCAGCGGCCTCACCCTCACTAACACCTGTATCCTATCCAGGCTTCCTGCGCCACTTCCACCGCCATTCACCACCTCCGCCCCATTCATCTTGTCCCACTGCATGGACTGGTCGCCTCCAATCGCCCCCATTCGCTCTCCCACTTACCTGCCACCTCCAGCACCTCTCCCTACACCATCTGCTAGAAATGCGCCATTATAAGACCACAGCCAAGAAGCAAGGCACATATGATACGTACAAGAATAAAGAAGAAGCAGACAAGAAGCCAACACGGCAGGGGATGCACGAATCTGTCCTGTCCCAGTGGATTTGAGTGCCGGGCAAGGCTGTTGACGAGCTTGCTGCGGGTGGAGGAGAAGGCAAGCATTTTTATGTGGACCCTTGGCTACCAGTAATTACGCGCATCATCAGGGTTCAGGACAGTGGTTAGCATGTCCGATGGCCGGATACAACCGGAGAACCACCGATAATGCCAAATCTATGGCGCCCCTGTCACGCTAACCATCCTCCTTCCCGAGGAATTCGTAGTTATTAGCAGATCTGCACGAAGCAATCGCCTGACCTAAGCACTCCCTAACAACCGAAACAGTAGCCCCAGCAGGCTCACATCGACGTCGCCACCAACCAGCCGCAACAGCAGCTCTCCTCTCCTCTCCTCCCCTCTGGTGACCAGTAATGCTCAAGCAATAGCATAATAAAGGAAAAGCGGGTGAGTTATTAATAACATACCGAGGCTTGGCGAAGACGGGCGGCTCCGGCGGGCGAGGAAGCGACGTTTCTCCGGACGGCGGCGGCCATGGCTCGGGCGATTTCTGGCGGGGGATTCGCAGGGGAGTGGGGGGTTTTGGAGTCGTGAGGGGGGGGGGGGGGGGGGGGGGGGTCTGGGAGTGGCGCCGGCCTCACCGCGTGCGACTGCTCCCCACGACGATCGATTTGGGGGGAGAGAAGGGTCAGGAGTGTGGGAGACGGTGGCTCGATCTTTTTTTCCTTTTCTTTTTTCTTTTCCTTTCTGCCAACCCCAGGAGACCGTTGCTTGGATTCCTCTGTCCCCTCTCTCTCCCAGGGATCGTTTTCAATGATCTTGCTTAGTGGGCGCTTTTGCGCGCAGGCCCTTTATGTTTTTTATATATTGTTTCAGTTAAGTGCTTCCCACTGCACGTATTCACAAACGCTGTACGCCCGTATACTGCACCGTATTGTACGTACGAGCAAGCAGCTACTGGTACGTAGCGAAATCGATCCAAGAGTAATGAATCACTCGGATGGTATGCTTGCCGAAATCTCAGCGCGCGCAGAACCGGATACGTACGAGGGACGGGACAAGGGATGCCGTGGGAGTAAAGAAGGGAACATCCATGATACGTGCCCGTGTATTTATCTCGGCAAGTTAATGCGGCGTGGAAATTTCGTGCGGGGGACAGACGGACAGTGCGGCGAGCAAATTCAAATGCTTGGCCGTTCTGACTATAGTGAGCGGTGGACCGCGTCTGAAGGTGGCCGGTGAACATCGGAGAATTGCTGACCACTAACGTGTGATCGAAGACGTGCAGCTCCGGCTTCAGCCGACACTACCTCAACAACGGCTATAATTTGGCCTCTTGTTATTTTATATAAACACGATCGGTTTGTTCTAGACAATCGGCTAACGTATCATATGGTGCCATCTTCTTTTTATTGCGGGAATATCTGAAGTCAACTTTATCCGTTTGTTAAGTTTAGTCCATAATTAGTTGTTTTTTTCTTGGAAGTTTCTTCTGGCGATAAAATAAAATGGAAAACCGTGTCCGCAATGCATAATTTCTGGAGTCAACTTATCCATTTGTTAAGATATAAGTTCGAAAATTAGTTATTTTCACGGTGCAAAAAAGGTCTTCAATCCTACTATACCCCACTTTCGGCATCTTCAACGCTGACCCGCAAACCTTCCGCATACGTTCGAAACGTGCTGCCCGGGCAGCGGAAGTCATCCAACGTGAGCCTGTATCGGTTCGCGGCGCGATCCGAACGCGATTTTTCCCGCAAATCGGAGACAAACGTGAGGGAATTTGCAGGAGTCTGGACCGATCCCACGCCCACTTTTGACCGGCCTGCCCCACCAAAAAACCCTCACCCGCCTGCCCCCGTGCTTTTCCTTCCGATGCAAGTGCTGCTTACTGCGCTGCATTCATGCCGGTCCAAAGCACGTGGAAGCTGACATTGATGTCGTGATGTGACCGGAGGGAGGGAGGGCGGCGCTGACCGACACGACATCTCGGCAGCCGCCGCTTCAATGCGGATGCAGGTTCTCAAGGAACCAACTCCGGCCGCTGCGCCGCATTGAAGCGGCTGACTGGCCCTTCGCATGGCTTGATCGTGGCTATATAAGCCGCGCTCTAGCGCCGTCCATGTGGCATCCGCCTCCTCCTCTTCCTCCTCCTTCCCTCTCCCGGCCCATCTCCCTCCGCATCTCCGGCGATGGGCAAGTCCTGGGCGTCGGCGCCGGTAGGCAGTTCCGGGGCGGGATCTGGCGGATCGTGGCGACGCCGCCCTCAAACCCCGGGGCCGTCGTCCTCATCGGTGGGCGGCTCGTCGATGAAGGCGGAGATTGTCATCTCGTCCGGCGACGAGGAGGACCGGCAGCCGCCGCATCGGCAGTCCGCGTCGGCGATGTCGGGCCAAGTCTATGCCGCCACCGAAGCAGAGTTTGAGGAGCGGATGGAACTGATGCTCCATCGCTCCATCGTCCACATCAATGGCCCAGCTCCGCCACGAGGGACGCTCCTTCCCGTGAAGCCAGAGCCGGCATCCCCTCCACGAGAGGCCTCCAAGTCGGACACCACGTGAAGGAAGAGCGGCTCTCGTCGCCGCCCCAACGCGTTGTCAAGGAGGAGCGTCGTGCGCCGCAGCCCCTGCCCAAGGCGCACAGTCACATTCTCCACTACCTCGGCATAGGTGGGGTCGGTGGCAGCTATTCGTCGTCCCGGAGCGCCATGACGGCGCAGGAGTACACCGACCAGGAGCAGCGTCGATGAGAGAACCGCAATGTCGCGCGCCGATCCAAGTTCGCGGACTCGGACGTCCTGCCGCCACACATCACGGCGGACCCGAACCTAGCGTACGCCTGGCCCCTAGACCGCTCCGTGACGACGTCATAGACGGGCAAGCGCCGTCTCCGCCGCTTCGACGGGGGGATGGTTGGGTACGGTGAGGAATGGTCCCTCGCCAAGATCGTCGCCGCCAACAACGCCTCCTCCGACGACCGCCTCCCTCTCCCCCAGTCCACGTCATCAGTGGCCGCGGCAGCACTGTGCACGATGCAGGAGGAAGTAGAGAGGATCATCGGCGAGCATCAGGCTACCACCGGAAAGCCTTGCTGCGACGCCGCTCGAAGCCCGACGACGACGACTCCGAAGCCGGATCAATCGCCGGAGGAGTAGCCATCGGCCAGCCCGCATGGCGTACGAGGTTACTGTGAAGTACATGATAGTGTAGGGTTTTATTTAAAGGTTTTTAGTTCACCAAACGAAATATCGTTTGGTTTTATGTACAAATTATCCTAGTTTCGATGAAATCCGTGGTGTTTATGTCAAAATTCGCCCGGTTTGATCGAATTTCGTCAAGTAGATTAAAAATGTTGTTAAAATGTATGCGGCTAGAGTTGGATGGCGGCCTCCTGCATCCGTGTCCGCGGACTGGTTCATCCTGTCCACGGACGGATGCGGGAGGAAATTTGCGGGTTGCCGTTGGATATGCCCTTATATAAGCTGGAGCGCGCTCTAGTACCAGGGTGAACCATTGTTGATGATATCTTCCTCTCTTTTTTGCGAGAAGAACTTATGATCTACTACCTCCGTCCTGGTTTATTGGTCTCCTTTATAATTTATGCCAAATTTTAACAAAATATTTAACTAATAAAATGTTAATGCATGTCAACAAAAGTTATATGGTTGGATTCGTATTTGTACCTAGTTTTCAATGATATAATTTTTTGTGACATGCATGAATATTTTGTTAGTTAAATTTATGGTCAAAATTTGGCACTAAATACAATGAAGACCAATAAACCAGGATTGAGGTAGTATTCATCAATGGTAAGGTAGTACAAAAAACACCAGATAAAAGCACCTATCTTTTCATATGAAAGACACGCAACCAGGGCAACTTGATATTATCGTATATAAACCTGGCTTCCCTCACTGTAGACCATCTAGCAATGACTACAAGTATCAGAGTGAGCCGATGACGCACCACCGTCATCACCCCTCCCTCATCGAACTCAGGCAAACCTTGTTGCTGTAGGCAGTCGGTAAATCATCGTGCTAAGGCCCTACAAGACTAGCACAACAGCACAACAACCGCCACCGATGAAGAGAAACGTAGATCGGAAGGGTTTAACGTGTAGACACATGAACGAAGACTGGATCCATGTGGATCCACCGAAGACAAACACTGACCGGATCCCACGAGATTCTTCGAAGATAATCCTCCAAATGTCCTCTCACAATGCTAGAAGCACCGTTGGGACAGGGGTTAGATGGGAAGAACCTTATTCCATCTTTAAAGAGGCGCCGCTGTGTCGCCTTGAGCAGGACACAAACCCTAACAAAACTAAAAAAATAAATAAAAATATAGTCCTCCCACCGGCAAGGGCTGGGATCCATGATGCCTTTATAGCCCTATGGGCACAAGGGATGAGGGTGCCTGCGCCGGCGGGAGGCACGAGGAGCCCTAGTTGCGTAAACCAAGGGGTACTTCCTCTATGTACTCCTTACATTTCTTTTTAGTTTGTATATAAAATTTGGTCAAAGTCTTTGTAAAGTTTGAGTAACTTTGTAGAAAAAAATATCAAAATCTACAATACTAAAGCTATATGGTATAAAAATTATTTTCATGATAGATATTGATTTCATGTTGTTGATATTTTTTTCTATAAACTTAGTCAAAGTTAATAAAATTTGAATTTAATCAAATTTTATATGCAGACTAAAAAAATAGAGGGAGTACGAGTGAATACTCAGCTATATCTTTTTTTTTTGAATACTCAGCTATATCTGAAACCGTTGACAGCATCTCCATCAGAACAAAACATGCTTATGGAATTGCCGTTCTCCCTCTATTTTTTTACTGCAACATCGGTTCGTTCGTCGTCCCCGTCGAGGAAGCGAAATTGCCGTGTTGTTTACTGCTTGGAGCTAGCCGCACGCGGTCCAGTTAAATTATCGGTGAGGCGACCTAGGCCGCTAGGCGCACGTCTTGTCGGTAACCGTGGATGCAAAGCATCATGGACGTGCCAAACAAACTTGAGCAGAAACAAATACTTGTTCCGATTGGGGAGCAGCTGTGAGATTGTCACGGGTGCAATCTGTCCGCCGTCGAGTAGATTATGTGATATGTGTAGAAGAGAAGATCGTTTTTTTTTTTGAGACAATCCTCGCTAAGCTTTATTCATATCTCAAAACGTTTACATGAAGAAAATGGAGATCTCTCGGTTGGCCCAATCACACATGAAAGCCAAATCCAAGAGTCAAAGTGTGCTTAGCGAGATTGTGAGTCTCGAAGTTCGAGCTCTTATTCTCATGAATGAAATTACACGCAAAAAAATATTTAGATCGTTCTAGAATTTCATGCACAATGGCATCATACTCCGCTGCATCAATCCGATGCCGTCCACCACTATCTTGCAATCCGAGGCAATCTGGATCACCACGCATTATTGTATTCCAGATCACGGGCAGGGCTTTAAATGGCTTTGTGGAGGGAAATTTCCTTTTATGACACACTGCACAGTATGTTAGTACTCGGTAGACAAAAATAGCCCATGTTGCACGCTGAGTTCTTAGTCTGGCCTGGTTAGCGCGGTCCATCGCGCAGGGCCCGGGCCTGGCTCTAAGCATAGCTTTTTGATCCGTGGAACTTGGGCCGCATTTCTCTGGTCTGTCTAGCAGACCGTTATACTAGCGAGCTGCTGTCGGAGATAAAATGGACCGGGGCTATGTATTGAGTTCAGCCTAAAGAAATTAGGATTTTAGTTTAAATTCGTCTAGAATCTTTTAGTTTTGCAAACAAAAAAATTGGTTTATAAAAATGAGAAACGAGACTAAAATTAGAAACAAGTTCACATATTTTTAAAAAGATTACAAAAATAAAAAAACTTCACGAATTTTTTAAAAAGTATCATGAAAACATGTGCACTTAAAAAAACGTTCAAAAATTCAAAATATGCCAGTATTTTTTTGAAATAGTTATGCTTTTACAAAATATGCTTGAATTCAAAATTATTTGCAAAATCAAGAAAAAAATGTCTAGGATAATAAAAATGTAAATGGATTTGTTAAAATTATTCATGAATTTCAGATGATAATGAAAATCAAAGATACACAAAAATAAAAAATAAAAAATAGAAGAAATAAATGAGTAGGAAAAATGACCCCTCGACCTGCAACGGGCTGGTCCAATAGTGCGGTGCAAAACTATCACTTCAAAATAGGATTACCTTGACTGTTTGGTAGTTGATATTTTCGTTTCACTAAGGGTAGTAGTACCAGACTTTTTTTGCATAAAGGGTAGAACTAATTCTTTCCTTTTTTTTAATTGTATACTAGGCTCAGACAACATGCAGTTATATGAGTAAACGATGAAATATTGTATACACCATGAGCATAACTTAGAAAGGGTAATTGAACTTCATGCATTTAAATGAACAACATTGCTTTAGGGCACATGACCATCACATGTAAATGCTTCTTCCAAAAGTTCCAACATATTGGTTTGTCATTTCCAATCGCTCCGCCCAATTTCCCTCCACGATACCAACTGAGGTACGAAAGCCATTGTTCTTCATGTTCGAACAAGTATGATAAGGATTTTATAGCCAACATAAATAGAGGAAGTATTATATTAGTTTACAGAGGAAGTATTTTATAATCATATGCGGGCTGAATTATTAGTCATGCTCTTACGTGAGCTATGATTGGATGCCCCATGTCTTGAAAAGTAATTTTGTAATTGAGTCATTCGATTACTTCTACAAATCGAGGTACCTATTATAGGATACATGTCCATATAAAATTTCAAAAAGACTAGTCACAATGATGACACAACTAGATCACAACTCTGTCAACTCTTATATGAGGACCATGCTAGGAGAACATCATGGCGTAGACATAGTGCACACGTGTATTCATTTCTTCTGTGTGGGGAGAGAGAGGACCATGATGTTCGAAAACGCCAGTCGGGGGGGGGGGGGGGGGGGGGGCACACAGATGGTGATGTGGGCTTCCTCCTACATCGTCTTCTCGCCCTCTTTTCTTTGGCCCTTGGTTGGATCTTAGAGTAGGCTATATGGCGATAATCCACTTATGAGCCTAGGATCAGTTGCACCCGGGCTGATGAAAAAAAATTCAAAACATATAAGAAAAAAAATTCATAAATTCTATTTTTTTGTGTGGCAGATAATTTGATGCGTGAGGTCCGCTCCAATTTTCAAATCATTTGGACACCTGGGCAGCTCTCAGCAAAAAAAACAAATTCGGGATTTCTAAAAAAGTTTACTATTTACGCACTGTTCTGACCCGATTTTTTTTTTTTGCTGAGAGCTACTTAGATGTTCAAATAATATGAAAATTGAAGCGGACCTCGCGCTATAAATTTGACCTATATATAGCACGTAAGACGCAAACCGAGCCGAACCGAGGCGAACTCTATTAATTATTGCCGACATATAGACCGATCAGCTGCAAGACGTAAACTACTCAGGCTCAGTGCATGCATTGACCCCATGCAACAGTGTTTTAATCAGACTCATTGGATATATACAAGTATATTTTTTGAGCGGATCAGACTCATTGCATGCATTTGACCCCATGCAAGTTTAGAGCGATGCATTGTTTGCAGAAGAGCAATGGACGTGATTTACGGCACATAAAGATATGCGTTAATCCCATTGGCCTGGTACTGTTATTTTTCACAGCAAAATGGTCTCGATCGACGACGATCGTGACCGTAGCATCATCCGCTAGAGGCTAGAGTAGAATCGTGCGAAGACCCGGCCGTCGGCATCTGCTCGGGGACTTGCCATCGTCCACGGGCGCGGCCGCAGCAGCGCGCACAGAAACGTACCCCGCACCCTAGCTAGCTCACGTATCTCGGCGGGCACGCGAGGCGCGTGCACTAACAAACCTGTGGCTAGGTGTTTCAAATTTCGGAATGCTTCCGAAACCGGCAGGTACGCACGAACCGCTGCGCGTGCGTCAGGGGCGTCTCCTCCCGCTCACCCGCTGCGTGGCACGGGCCCATGCTGGACGTGGACGCGGCGCGGTGGCGGTATCCCATCCCGCCATCGTTTTCAAACACGGCCATGGCTTCACCCGCCGACTCACTCGCATGGGTCACACCGTCCGACCGGTCAAGAGAAACGAACTGGCGTACTATCCGCGAGCTGTCCCGCTACGTGTCCGGCCGCGCCGATCATCGAGCGGCGGAGCCGGCCGGCCCGGGCCCTGCACGTTGGGCTGCTGGGCGATGGCGTTTACCGGGCAATGACCGACGTCTTCGTGGTAAACTAAGAAGCGAGACTGCCCTCGAGAAGTCCACGAATCCCGGTTTTGCCCCCTTCTTTCCTAGGGGCGGTCCTGGGCCGGCAGACGCGCAGAGGCAGAGCAAAGAAAGCCGCGGTGGTGGCCACCCCGCCTTGCCGCGCTTGAATTTTCCCGATGGTGTTTTGGTAGTTTCGCCGCTGATCGGCGACTCCACTGGTAAACCACCCGCTCCCTCCAGACCCACTGCAGCGTCAACGCGTGGAGTGGTGTTTGTCTCGGCGTTTAAAATTTCTGGGGTTTTCTTATTACAAGATTTCGAGTTTCTTCGTCATTCCTGTCGACCATGTGGATGTGGATGTGGTACTTCTTGATTGATAGCCGTCGGGGGAAGAAAGAGGTGAAAGCTGGATGAGCGAAATGGGTCAGGATAATTTCCAATCTTTGCTGTCAACTTCACCATTGTTTTCGCAGGTGGTAATCTAGTCCTCTCCAAGGAAAAACATCTCCGGCTGCGGAGTAATTCTAAAATGGTAGAACAATAAGTGACTTTTGACATTTGCCAACTTTTATATCCACCAAAGAATAGAAACATTTCCAAGTTCATTCCACACTTAGTCACTCCTGCCTCTCCTAGGAAGTCAGAAGTTTTATCGGACTGAAATCCAATGCATCCTTTTATCTTTTTTAAAAGACGACAATTTTTTTTAGTAATCCGTAAGCCTCATCCTAATTTTAGACTACGAAGAAGAGTCATGTTGTTGACTTAACCGTCTTTAGACTATCCTATATTTAGCGGACGACTTTTCATAACAATATTGCTAATGTAATTCTTTTTCGTGATTCAAGATGGGCGTCACTAGCTAGCAGATGCCCTTATCGGGTACCCGACACGCTCGTCAGGGTACATGACCCCAACGATTAACCCTTATGTTGAAATGATCACTACCCTCAACCTCCCGCGCGATCTACCCGCCCGCACCCGCCTCCCTCTCCCCACCTTCTTCATTGGCAAGAACAACCTCCAAATTTGGCAAAACTGCCAACCAAAAGAACTCAACTCATTCATTCCTAAAAAGAAAATTTAGCATTAAGAGCAACTCCAACGCGGCGACCCATTCTGTCCTCGCGCGTTCGTTTGGGTTGGTGCGGACAAAAAGTCGGCCCAACGCGCCGACCCAAGCGAACGCGCGTCCGCTTTTCGTCCGCTGCCGACCCGATCCCAACCCATTTTTGAGCCGGATTTGCGTCGGCGCGGACACGAGACGGACGCGTGCGTGCCCGCCTACTCCTCCCCCCTGGCCCGCTGGTCGGTGGCACATTGGCCATCCTCTCCCATTCTAACTACAAACCCTCGCCTGCCTCCTTCATCGCCGCCGCCGCCGCCCATTTTTTCGGTGACTTTGCCAGCTGCCGGCGCCGCAACATCCCCTTTGCAACGCCGCTACCTCCCACGTCGGCCGCCACCGCCATCTTGCCGCCGGGGAACCAAAAAGCTTCCCACCCCCGCTTCCCTGACACAGTCGTGACCACGACCAAGAAGCCGCCTCGCCGCCCCTGCCAGATCCTCACCGGCACGCTCGTCGGACGCCACCAGGGCAGCTAGTTGGTCCGAGGGCGACGCGACTCCCTTCACCGGCCGTCTCCTTCATCGACACCCGCAAGCTGTTCGACAGTTTGCAAAGGTACAAATGGACTCCGCCGATGAGTTCTTTTTTCACAATTTCCTTTGCGACTCCGACGATTCCTCGTCCGATGATGACGAGGAGATCTTGGCTGCCGTGTTGATCCATCACCACCTCAATAGCCAGCTCCCGTCGTTCCATGGCTCCATTCCGGGGCACCTTCCGACGTTGCATCGCGATCGAGAGAGCGGGCATTTCCTTCTTTGGAAGGACTACTTTGACACAACACACTCGTTGTTCAAACATCAGAAATTTCGCCGCCATTTCCGTATGAGTAGGCATCTTCTCAACCGTACTAGAAAGGGGGTGGTCGGCTATGATGACTATTTTGAGTGCAAAGAGGATGCCGTTGGAAAGATTGGTTTCTCCTCTTATCAGGAATGCATTGCTGCCATCCGAATGCTTGCATACGGAGTGCCCGGTGATCTCATTGATGAGTACGTCCGTATGAGCGAGTCTACATGCCTAGACTCCCTGTATAAGTTCTACAAGGCTGTTATTGCTGTGTTTGGCCCTGGGTACTTGAGAGAGACGACTCCTGAATATACAATCCGTTTGTTGGCGATGAATGCCAGCAAGGGCTTCCCAGGGATGCTTGGCATCATAGACTGCATGCACTGGGAGTGGAAGAACTGCCCTTCTGCTTGGCAAGGGTATTATAAGGGCCATGCCAGGGCTTGCATTGTCATACTTGAGGTCGTGGCATCTCAAGATCTCTGGATCTGGCACTCTTTCTTTGCATGACTGGATCACACAATGATATCAACGTGCTTCAACGCTCGCCGGTGTTTGCTAGGCTTGCCGAAGGCAACAACCCACTGGTGAACATTACTATCAAAGGCCACAACTACGACAAAAGATACTACCTGGGTGACGGTATCTATCCTCAGTGGACCACTATTGTGAAGACAATCCCCAACCCTGTCAAAGAGAAGAGGAAACGATTTTCCCAAGAGCAAGAGAGTGCTAGGAAGGACGTCGAGCGTGCCTTTGGTGCTTTGTTATATCGATGGGGGCATCGTTCGGTATCCTGCTAATACTTAGAGCACGCAGAAACTATGGGAGATGATGACTGCTTGTGTGATCATGCGCAATATGATTGTAAAAGATGAGCGTCCGGAATGTCTCTACGATCAAGGGTTTCAGTTTCAGGGTGAGAATGTTGTTTCTGAGCATGGAGGAGCGACAACGTTTGAACAATTCACCCAATTTCATCATGACTTGCGTGATTGGGAAACTCACATGCAATTGCAAAATGATTTGGTTGAGCATATGTGGGCTCATGTTGGCAACCAATAGATATATCTTTTTTATTTGGTTTGCAAAACTAGGTGAGACATTTTTACTTTTATTCGGCTTGTAAAACTATGCTATTTATTTGGTTGAAACTATGCTATTTCTTTGGTTATGGACTATATGTTTGCTTGTGAAATAATGCAAAATTTGTGCTATTGTTGAAAAAGGGCGCCCAGCCGACCGACACATATGGGTCGGCGCGTTGGGCGCACTGCCGACTCAAATCTCAAACAGGGCAGACGTCGGGCGAGAAAAGAGCTTGATGTCTACTACACGACCTTCTTCTTGTAGACGTTGTTGGGCCTGCAAGTGCACAGGTTTGTAGGACAGTAGCAAATTTCCCTCAAGTGGATGACCTAAGGTTTACCAATCTGTGGGAGGCGTAGGATGAAGATGGTCTCTCTCAAACAACCCTGCAACCAAATAACAAAAAGTCTCTTGTGTCCCCAACACACCCAATACAATGGTAAATTGTATAGGTGCACTAGTTCGGTGAAGAGATGGTGATACAAGTGCAATATGGATGGTAGATAAAGGTTTTTGTAATCTGAAATAATAAAAACAGCAAGGTAACTAATGATAAAAGTGAGCATAAACGGTATTGCAATGATAGGAAACAAGGCCTAGGGTTCATACTTTCACTAGTGCAAGTTCTATCAACAATAATAACATAGATAGATCATATAACAAGCCCTCAACATGCAACAAAGAGTCATTCCGAAGCCACTAATAGCGGAGAACAAACGTAGAGATTATGGTAGGGTACGAAACCACCTCAAAGTTATTCTTTCAGATCAATCTATAAAAGAGTTCGTACTAGAATAACACCTTAAGACACAAATCAACCAAAACCCTAATGTCACCTAGATACTCCATTGTCACCTCAAGTATCCGTGGGCATGATTTGAAGGAAATATGCCCTAGAGGCAATAATAAAGTTATTATTTATTTTCTCATATCATGATAAATGTTTATTATTCATGCTAGAATTGTATTAACCGGAAACATGATACATGTGTGAATACATAGACAAACATAACGTCACTAGTATGCCTCTACTTGACTAGCTCATTAATCAAAGATGGTTATGTTTCCTAACCATAGGCATGTGGTGTCATTTGATTAATGGGATCACATCATTAGGAGAATGATATGATTGACACGACCCATTCCGTTAGCCTAGCACTTGATCATTTAGTATATTGCTATTGCTTTCTTCATGACTTATACATGTTCCTGAAACTATGAGATTATGCAACTCCCGTTTACCGAAGGAACACTTTGGGTACTACCAAACGTCACAACGTAACTGGGTGATTATAAAGGAGTACTACAGGTGTCTCCAAAGGTACATGTTGGGTTGGCGTATTTCGAGATTAGGTTTTGTCACTCCGATTGTCGGAGAGGTATCTCTGGGCCCTCTCGGTAATGCACATCACTATAAGCCTTGCAAGCAATGTAGCTAATGAGTTAGTTACAGAATGATGCATTACGTAACGAGTAAAGAGACTTGCCGGTAACGAGATTGAACTAGGTATTGGATACCGACGATCGAATCTCGGGCAAGTAACATACCGATGACAAAGGGAACAACGTATGTTGTTATGCGGTTTGACCGATAAAGATCTTCGTAGAATATGTAGGAGCCAATATGGGCATCCAGGTTCCGCTATTGGTTATTGACCAAGAATAGTGTAGGTCATGTCTACATAGTTCTCGAACCCGTAGGGTCCGCACGCTTAACGTTACGATGACAGTTTTATTATGAGTTTATAAGTTTTGATGTACCGAAGTTTGTTCGGAGTCCCGGATGTGATCACGGACATGACGAGGAGTCTTGAAATGGTCGAGACATAAAGATTGATATATTGGAAGCCTATGTTTGGACATCGGAAGTGTTCCGGGTGAAATCGGCATTTTACCGGAGTACCGGGGGGTTACCGGAACCCTCCCGGGGGTTATTGGGCCTTCATGGGCCCTAAGGGAGAAGAGGAGAGGAGGCAAGAGGTGGGCTGCGGAAAACCCTATTTGACGCATTCTGCGTCAAGTAGTCGGCGATTCGCACAGGCGAGCCGACCTAGCGAGCGACTTGAGCCGACCCAACTGTAACGTACATACGTTCTGGTTTTGGGAACATTCTGGAAGATTCTCAGCCGTTTTTACTGGTTTTGGGAACCTTCTAGAACTTTCTGAACCGGTTTTTCTTTTTCCTTTTTTTTATTGTTCAATTTTCCTGTTTTTTCCTTTTCTGTCCTTTTTTGTTTTCTTTTCATTTTATTTTCGTATTTCCAAAAAAGTTCAGGTTTGAAAGTAATGTTCTCAAAATTCAAAAATTCTTCTCGTTACACAAATTTTTTCAAAATTCAGAAAATATACCGGATTTAATTTTTTTGTTCACATATTCAGAAAATGTTCGCGCTTCCATATTTTCGGGATTTTCAAAATTGTTCTCCGTTTTTAAATTTGTTCTCAAGATTCAAAAAATGTTGGTGCTTTAAAAAATTGTTCGCGCTTCCAAATTTGTTCGGAATTTTTCAAAATTGTTCTCCGTTTCAAAATTTCTTCTCAAGATTCAAAAAAGGTTCGTGCTTTAAAAAATTGTTCGCGCTTCCAAATTTGTTCGGGATTTTTCAAAATTGTTCTCTGTTTCAAAATTTGTTCTCTGTTTCAAAATTTGTCCTCAAGATTCAAAAAATGTTTGTGCTTTAGGAAATTGTTCGCGCTTCCAAGTTTGTTCGGAATTTTTCCAAATTGTTCTCCATTTCAAAATTTGTTCTCAAGATTCAAAAAAGGTTCGTGCTTTAAAAAATTGTTCGCGCTTCCAAATTTGTTCGGGATTTTTCAAAATTGTTCTCTGTTTCAAAATTTGTTCTCTGTTTCAAAATTTATCCTCAAGATTCAAAAAATGTTTGTGCTTTAGGAAATTATTCGCGCTTCCAAGTTTGTTCGGGATTTTTCCAAAATTGTCCGCATGTTCAAATTTGTTCATCTCTTCAAAAAATGTTTCAGAGTTTTGTTCATGTTTAAGAAGTGTTTCAAAATTTACAATTTTGTTCACATTTTTAAAAAGTGTTCGTAATGTTAAATATATTCAGAATTTGCAAAGAAAATCATGTCCAAAAATGTTTTGGGAAATTTTGCGAGTGTTCAGGTTTTTGCTGTTGTCGTCCGTTACTTCCAGTATTGCGCTGCATTGTTACCACAAGGGCTAGGTGTCGCAGCGGCTAACACATTGCGCTGATGACCACAAAGTCAGCAGTTCGAATCCGAGGAAAAGCGCTTTCAAGTTTTTGCATTTTTTCGGCTCGCCGAGACCAAATGGGCTGGCCTAGGCGAGGCGCCCCCTATGCGAAACGTCCGCTCTTTGACGCAAAGAGCGTCACATAGGAGCTCCCGTGGGCTGCGCCCCCTCCCCTCCCTAGTCCGAGTAGGACAAGGAGAGGGGGGCGGCGCCCCCCCTTTCCTTCCCCTCTTCCTCCTCCTTCCCCCTTCTCCTACTCCAACTAGGAAAGAAGGGAGTCCTACTCTCGGTGGGAGTAGGACTCCCCCTTGGCCGGCCGCCCCTTCCCCTTGGCTCCTTTATATACGGGGGCAGGGGGGCACCCTAGAAAGACACAAGTTGATCTACGGATCGTTCCTTAGCCGTGTGCGGTGCCCCCCTCCACCATATTACACCTCAGTCATAGCGTCACGGAGTTTAGGCGAAGCCCTGCGCCGGTAGAGCATCATCATCGTCACCACGCCATCGTGCTGACGGAACTCATCCCCGACACTTTGCTGGATCAGAGTCTGGGGATCGTCATCGAGCTGAACGTGTGCTGAACTCGGAGGTGCCGTACGTTCGGTACTTGGATCGGTCAGATCGTGAAGACGTACGACTACATCAACCGCGTTGTCATAACGCTTCCGCTTACGGTCTACGAGGGTACGTGGACAACACTCTCCCCTCTCGCTGCTATGCCATCACCATGATCTTGCTATGCCATCACCATGATCTTACGGTCTACGTTCCCCAACAGTGGCATCAGAGCCAGGTTTTATGCGTAGATGTCATATGCACGAGTAGAACACAAGTGAGTTGTGGGCGATACAAGTCATACTGCTTACCAGCATGTCATACTTTGGTTCGGCGGTATTGTGAGATGAAGCGGCCCGGACCGACATTACGCGTACGCTTACGCGAGACTGGTTTCACCGTTACGAGCACTCGTGCTTAAAGGTGGCTGGCGGGTGTCTGTCTCTCTCACTTTAGCTGAATCGAGTGTGGCTACGCCCGGTCCTTGCGAAGGTTATAATAGCACTAACTTGACGAACTATCATTGTGGTTTTAATGCGTAGGTAAGAACGGTTCTTGCTAAGCCCGTAGCAGCCACGTAAAATTTGCAACAATAAAGTAGAGGACGTCTAACTTATTTTTGCAGGGCATGTTGTGATGTGATATGGTCAAGACGTGATGCTATATTTTATTGTATGAGATGATCATGTTAGGAGCCATATGGTTGTCGCTTTATTGTATGAAATGCAAACGCCCTGTAATTGCTTTACTTTATCACTAAGCGGTAGCGATAGTCGTAGAAGCAATAGATGGCGTAACGACAATGATGCTACGATGGAGATCAAGGTGTCGCGCCGGTGACGATGGTGATCACGACGGTGCTTCGAAGATGGAGATCACAAGCACAAGATGATGATGGCCATATCATATCACTTATATTGATTGCATGTGATGTTTATCCTTTATGCATCTTATCTTGCTTTGATTGACGGTAGCATTTTATGATGATCTCTCACTAAAATTATCAAGAAGTGTTCTCCCTGAGTATGCACCGTTGCGAAAGTTCTTCGTGCTGAGACACCATGTGATGATCGGGTGTGATAGGCTCTACGTTCAAATACAACGGGTGCAAAACAGTTGCACACGCGGAATACTCAGGTTAATCTTGACGAGCCTAGCATATAACAGATATAGCCTCGGAACATGGAGACCGAAAGGTCGAGCGTGAATCATATAGTAGATATGATCAACATATTGATGTTCACCGTTGAAACTACTCCATCTCACGTGACGATCGGACATGGTGTAGTTGATATGGATCATGTAATCGTTTAGAGGATTAGAGGGATGTCTATCTAAGTGGGAGTTCTTAAATAATATGATTAATTGAACTTAAATTTATCATGAACTTAGTACCTGATAGTATTTTGCTTGTCTATGTTTGTTGTAGGTAGATGGCTCGTGCTGTTGTTCCGTTGAATTTTAATGCGTTCCTTGAGAAAGCAAAGTTGAAAGATGATGGCAGTAATTACACGGACTGGGTCCGTAACCTGAGGATTATCCTCATTGCTGCACAGAAGAATTACATCCTGGAAGCACCGCTGGGTGCCAGGCCTGCTGCTGACGCAACTGACGACGTTAAGAACGTCTGGCAGAGCAAAGCTGATGACTACTCGATAGTTCAGTGTGCCATGCTTTACGGCTTAGAACCGGGTCTTCAACGACGTTTTGAACGTCATGGAGCATATGAGATGTTCCAGGAGTTGAAGTTAATATTTCAAGCAAATGCCCGGATTGAGAGATATGAAGTCTCCAATAAGTTCTATAGCTGCAAGATGGAGGAGAATAGTTCTGTCAGTGAACACATACTCAAAATGTCTGGGTATAATAATCACTTGATTCAACTGGGAGTTAATCTTCCTGATGATAGTGTCATTGACAGAATTCTTCAATCACTGCCACCAAGCTACAAGAGCTTTGTGATGAACTATAATATGCAAGGGATGGACAAGACTATTCCCGAGCTCTTCGCAATGCTAAAAGCCGAAATCAAGAAGGAACATCAAGTGTTGATGGTTAACAAGAGCACCAGTTTCAAGAAAAAGGGCAAAGGGAAGAAGAAGGGGAACTTCAAGAAGAGCAGCAAACAAGTTGCTGCTCAAGAGCAGAAACCCAAGTCTGGACCTAAGCCTGAGACTGAGTGCTTCTACTGCAAGCAGACTGGACACTGGAAGCGGAACTGCCCCAAGTATTTGGCGGATAAGAAGGATGGCAAAGTGAACAAAGGTATATGCGATATACATGTTATTGATGTGTACCTTACTAATGCTCGCAGTAGCACCTGGATATTTGATACTGGTTCTGTTGCTAATATTTGCAACTCGAAACAGGGACTACGGATTAAGCGAAGATTGGCTAAGGACGAGGTGACGATGCGCGTGGGAAATGGTTCCAAAGTCGATGTGATCGCAGTCGGCACGCTACCTCTACATCTACCATCGGGATTAGTTTTAGACCTAAATAATTGTTATTTCGTGCCAGCGTTGAGCATGAACATTATATCTGGATCTTGTTTGATGCGAGACGGTTATTCATTTAAATCAGAGAATAATGGTTGTTCTATTTATATGAGTAATATCTTTTATGGTCATGCACCCTTGAAGAGTGGTCTATTCTTATTGAATCTCGATAGTAGTGATACACATGTTCATAGTGATGAAACCAAAAGATGCAGAGTTGATAACGATAGTGCAACTTATTTGTGGCACTGCCATTTAGGTCATATCGGTGTAAAGCGCATGAAGAAACTCCATACTGATGGGCTTTTGGAATCACTTGATTATGAATCACTTGGTACTTGCAAACCGTGCCTCATGGGCAAGATGACTAAAATGCTGTTCTCCGGAACTATGGAGCGAGCAACTGATTTGGTGGAAATCATACATACTGATGTTTGTGGTCCAATGAATGTCGAGGCTCGCGGCGGGTATCGTTATTTTCTCACCTTCACAGATGATTTGAGCAGATATGGGTATATCTACTTAATGAAACATAAGTCTGAAACATTTGAAAAGTTCAAAGAATTTCAGAGTGAAGTGGAAAATCATCGTAACAAGAAAAATAAAATTTCTACGATCTGATCGTGGAGGAGAATATTTGAGTTACGAGTTTGGTCTACATTTGAAACAATGCGGAATAGTTTCGCAACTCACGCCACCCGGAACACCACAACGAAATGGTGTGTCCGAACGTCGTAATCGTACTTTACTAGATATGGTACGATCTATGATGTCTCTTACTGATTTACCGCTATCGTTTTGGGGTTATGCTTTAGAGACGGCCGCATTCACGTTAAATAGGGCACCATCAAAATCCGTTAAGACAGCGCCTCATGAACTGTGGTTTGGCAAGAAACCAAAGTTGTCATTTCTTAAAGTTTGGGGCTGCGATGCTTATGTGAAGAAACTTCAACCAGATAAGCTCGAACCCAAATCGGACAAATGTGTCTTCATAGGATACCCAAAAGAGACTGTTGGGTACACCTTCTATCACAGATCTGAAGGCAAGATTTTGGTTGCAAAATTCAGATCCTTTCTAGAGAAGGAGTTTCTCTCGAAAGAAGTGAGTGGGAGGAAAGTAGAACTTGATGAGGTAACTGTACCTGCTCCCTTATTGGAAATTAGTTCATCACAAGAACCGGTTCCTGTGACAACTACACCAATTAGTGAGGAAGCTAATGATATTGATCATGAAACTTCAGATCAAGTTTCTACTGAACCTCGTACGTCTACCGGAGTAAGATCCGCACCAGAGTGGTACGGTAATCCTATTCTGGAAGTCATGTTACATGACCATGATGAACCTACGAACTATGAGGAAGCGATGATGAGCCCAGATTCCGCAAAATGGCTAGAGGCCATGAAATCTGAGATGGGATCCATGTATGAGAACAAAGTATGGACTTTGGTTGACTTGCCCGATGATCGGCAAGCCATTGAGAATAAATGGATCTTTAAGAAGAAGACTGACGCTGATGGTAATGTAACTGTCTATAAAGCTCGACTTGTTGCAAAAGGTTTTCGACAAGTTCAAGGGGTTGACTACGATGAGACTTTCTCACCCGTAGCGATGCTTAAGTCTGTCCGAATCATGTTAGCAATTGCCGCATTTTATGATTATGAAATTTGGCAAATGGATGTCAAAACTGCATTCTTGAATGAATTTCTATAAGAAGAGTTGTATATGATGCAACCAGAAGGTTTTGTTGATCCAAAAGGTGCTAACAAAGTGTGCAAGCTCCAGCGATCCATTTATGGACTGGTGCAAGCATCTCGGAGTTGGAATAAACGCTTTGATAGTGTGATCAAAGCATATGGTTTTATACAGACTTTTGGAGAAGCCTGTATTTACAAGAAAGTGAGTGGGAGCTCTATAGCATTTCTTGAAGGAAATATGCCCTAGAGGCAATAATAAAGTTATTATTTATTTCCTTATTTCATGATAAATGTTTATTATTCATGCTAGAATTGTATTAACCGGAAACATAATACATGTGTGAATACATAGACAAACATAGTGTCACTAGTATGCCTCTACTTGACTAGCTTGTTGATCAAAGATGGTTATGTTTCCTAACCATAGACATGTGTTGTCATTTGATTAATGGGATCACATCATTAGGAGAATGATGTGATTGACATGACCCATTCCGTTAGCCTAGCACTTGATCATTTGTTATGTTGCTATTGCTTTCTTCATGACTTATACATGTTCCTGTAACTATGAGATTATGCAACTCCCGTTTACCGGAGGAACACTTTGGGTACTACCAAACGCCACAACGTAACTGGGTGATTATAAAGGAGTACTACAGGTGTCTCCAAAGGTACATGTTGGGTTGACGTATTTCGAGATTAGGTTTTGTCACTCCGATTGTCGAAGAGGTATCTCTGGGCCCTCTCGGTAATGCACATGACTATAAGCCTTGCAAGCAATGTGACTAACGAGTTAGTTGCAAGATGATGCATTACGTAACGAGTAAAGAGACTTGCCGGTAACGAGATTGAACTAGGTATTGGATACCAACGATCGAATCTCGGGCAAGTAACATACCGATGACAAAGGGAACAACGTATGTTGTTATGCAGTTTGACCAATAAAGATCTTCGTAGAATATGTGGGAGCCAATATGGGCATCCAGGTCCCGCTATTGGTTATTGACCGGAAACGTGTTTCAGTCATGTCTACATAGTTCTCGAACCCGTAGGGTCCGCACGCTTAAGGTTTCGATGACAGTTTTATTATGAGTTTATGAGTTTTGATGTACCGAAGGAGTTCGGAGTCCCGGGTGAGATCGGGGACATGACGAGGAGTCTCGAAATGGTCGAGACGTAAAGATCGATATATTGGACGACTATATTCGGAGTTCGGAAAGGTTCCGAGTGATTTGGGTATTTTTCGGAGTACCGGGGAGTTACGGGAATACGGGGAAGAGTATTGGGCCTTAATGGGCCTTAGTGGGAAGGAGCCAGGAGGTGGCGCGCGCCCCTCCCAAGCCCAGTCCGAATTGGACAAAGGGTTTGGGGCGCGGCCCCCTCTCCCTTCCTTCTCCACTTCCCTTCTTTCCCCTCTTCTCCTAGTTGGACTAGGAAAGAAGGAATCCTACTCCCGGTGGGAGTAGGACTTCCCTTGGCGCGCCCTCCTCCTAGGGCCGGCCTCCTCCTCCCTTGCTCCTTTATATACGGGGGCAGGGGGCACTCCATGATACACAAGTTCATCTACGGATCGTTCCTTAGCCGTGTGCGGTGCCCCCTTCCACCATATTCCACCTCGGTCATATCGTCGCGGAGTTTAGGCGAAGCCCTGCGCCGGTAGAACATCATCATCGTCACCACGCCGTCGTGCTGACGGAACTCATCTCCGGAGCCTTTGCTGGATCGGAGGGCCGGAGATCGTCATCGAGCTGAACGTGTGCTGAACTCGGAGGCCCCGTACGTTCGGTGCTTGGATCAGTCGGATTGTGAAGACGTACGACTACATCAACCGCATTGTGCTAACGCTTCCGCTTACGGTCTACGAGGGTACATGGACGAACACTCTCCCCTCTCGTTGCTATATCATCACCATGATCTTGCGTGTGCGTAGGAATTCTTTTGAAATTACTACGTTCCCCTACAGTGGCATCCGAGCCTAGGTTTTATGCGTTGATGTTATATGCACGAGTAGAACACAAGTGAGCTGTGGGCGATACAAGTCATACTGCTTACCAGCATGTCATACTTTGGTTCGGCGGTATTGTGAGATGAAGCAGCCCGGACCGACATTACGCGTACGCTTACGCGAGACTGGTTTCACCGTTACGAGCACTCGTGCTTAAAGGTGGCTGGCGGGTGTCTGTCTCTCTCACTTTAGCTGAATCGAGTGTGGCTACGCCCGGTCCTTGCGAAGGTTAAAACAACACTAACTTGACGAACTATCGTTGTGGTTTTGATGCGTAGGTAAGAACGGTTCTTGCTAAGCCCGTAGCAGCCACGTAAAATTTGCAACAACAAAGTAGAGGACGTCTAACTTGTTTTTGCAGGGCATGTTGTGATGTGATATGGTCAAGACATGATGCTATATTTTATTGTATGAGATGATCATGTTTTGTAACCAAAGTTATCGGCAACTGGCAGGAGCCATATGGTTGTCGCTTTATTATATGAAATGCAAACACCCTGTAACTGCTTTACTTTATCACTAAGCGGTAGCGATAGTCGTAGAAGCAATAGATGGCCTAACGACAACGATGCTACGATGGAGATCAAGGTGTCGCGCCGGTGACGATGGTGATCACGACGGTGCTTCGAAGATGGAGATCACAAGCACAAGATGATGATGGCCATATCATATCACTTATATTGATTACATGTGATGTTTATCCTTTATGCATCTTATCTTGCTTTGATTGACGGTAGCATTTTAAGATGATCTCTCACTAAATAATCAAGAAGTGTTCTCCCTGAGTATGCACCATTGCGAAAGTTCTTCGTGCTGAGACACCACGTGATGATCGGGTGTGATAGGCTCTACGTTCAAATACAACGGGTGCAAAACAGTTGCACACGCGGAATACTCAGGTCATACTTGACGAGCCTAGCATATACAGATATGGCCTCAGAACACGGAGACCGAAAGGTCGAGCGTGAATCATATAGTAGATATGATCAACATAGTGATGTTCACCATTGAAACTACTCCATCTCACGTGATGATCGGACATGGTTTAGTTGATTTGGGTCACGTAATCACTTAGATGACTAGAGAGATGTCTGTCTAAGTGGGAGTTCTTAAGTAATATGATTAATTGAACTTAAATTTATCATGAACTTAGTCCTGGTAGTATTTTGCAAATTATGTTGTAGATCAATAGCTTGCGTTGTTGCTTTCATATGTTTATTTTGATATGTTCCTAGAGAAAATTGTGTTGAAAAATGTTAGTAGCAATGATGCGGATTGGATCCGTGATCTGAGGTTTATCCTCATTGCTGCACAGAAGAATTATGTCCTTAATGCACCGCTAGGTGATAGACCTATTGCAGGAGCAGATGCAGACGTTATGAACGTTTGGCTAGCTCAATATGATAACTACTTGATAGTTTAGTGCACCATTCTTAACGGCTTAGAATCGGGACTTCAAAGACGTTTTGAACGTCATGGACCATATAAGATGTTCCAGGTATTGAAGTTAATATTTCAAGCAAATACCCGAGTTGAGAGATATGAAGTCTCCAACAAGTTCTATAGCTAAAAGATGGAGGAGAATCGCTCAACTAGTGAGCATGTGCTCAGATTGTCTGGGTACTTCAATCGCTTGAATCAAGTGGGAGTTAATCTTCCAGATAAGATAGTGATTGACAGAATTCTCTAGTCACCATCACTAAGTTACTAGAACTTCGTGATGAACTATAGTATGCAAGGGATGACGAAAACGATTCCCGAGCTCTTCGTGATGCTGAAATCAATGAAGGTAGAAATCAAGAAAGAGCATCAAGTGTTGATGATTGACAAGACCACTAGTTTCAAGAAAAGGGCAAAGGGAAAGAAAGGTAACTTCAAGTAGAATGATAAGCAAGTTGTCACTCCCGTGAAGAAGACCAAAGCTGGACCAAAGCCTGAAACTGAGTGCTTACACTGCAAAGGAAATGGTCACTGGAAGCGGAAATTCCCTGAATATTTGGTGGATAAGAAGGATGGCAAAGTGAACAAGGGTATATTTGATATACAGGTTATTGATGTGTGCCTTACTAGTGTTTATAGTAGCCTCTGAGTATTTGATACTTGTTCGGTTGCTAAGATTAGTAACTCGAAGCAGGAGTTACAGAATAAACAGAGACTAGTTGAAGGGAAAGTGACGATGAGTGTTGGAAGTAGTTCCAAGATTGATATGATCATCATCGCACACTCCCTATACTTTCGGGATTAGTGTTAAACCTAAATAAATGTTATTTGGCATTTACGTTGAGCATGAATATGATTTGATCATGTTTATTGCAATACGATTATTCATTTAAAATCAGAGAATAATAATTGTTCTGTTTACATGAATAAAACCTTCAATGGTCATACACCCAATGAAAATAGTTTGTTGGATCTCGATCATAGTGATACACATATTCATAATATTGAGGCCAAAAGATGCAAAGTTAATAATGATAGTGCAACTTATTTGTGGCACTGGCATTTGGGTCATATCGGTGTAAAGCGCATGAAGAAACTCCATAAAGATGGATTTTCGGAATCACTTGGTTATGAATCATTTGATGCTTGCGAACCGTGCCTTTTGGGCAAGATGACTAAAACTCTGTTCTTTGGAACAATGGAACGAGCTACTGACTTATTGGAAATAATACATACTGATGTATGCAGACCAATGAGTATGAAGGCTCGTGGCAAGTATCGTTATTTTCTGACCTTCACAAGATGATTTGAGCAGATATGGGTATATCTACTTGATGAAACATAAGTCTGAAATAGTTGAAAGGTTCAAAGAATTTCAGAGGGAAGTGGAAAAATCATCGTAACAAGAAAATAAAGTTTCTACGATCTGATCGCGGAGACGAATATTTGAGTTACGAGTTTGGTCTTCAATTAAAACAATGTGGAATAGTTTCACAGCTCACGCCACCTGGAACACCACAATGTTATGGTGTGTCTGAACGTCGTAACCGCACTTTATTGGATATGGTGCGATCTATGATGTCTCTGACTGATTTACCAATATTATTTTGGGGTTATGCATTAGAGACAGCTGCATTCACATTAAAAGGGCACCATCTAAATCCATTGAGACGACAACATATGAACTGTGGTTTAGCAAGAAACCCAAGTTGTCATTTCTTAAAGTTTGGGGCTGCGATGCTTATGTAAAAAAGTTTCATCCTGATAAGCTCGAACCCAAATCGGAGAAGTGCGTCTTCATAGAATACCCAAAGGAAATTGTTGGGTACACCTTCTATCACAGATCCGAAGGCAAGATATTCGTTGCTAAAAATGGATCCTTTCTAGAGAAGGAGTTTCTCTCGAAAGAAGTTAGTGGGAGGAAAGTAGAGCTTGATAAGGTAATTTGTACCTTCTCCCGAATTGGAAAGCAGTTCATCACGGAAATCAGTTCCTGTGATTTCTACACCAATTAGTGAGGAAGCTAATGATGATGATCATGAAACTTCAGATCAAGTTACTACAAAACCTCGTAGGTCTTCCAAAGTACAGTCCGCACTAGAGTAGTAAGGTAATACTGTTCTGGAAGTCATGTTACTAGACCATGATTAACCTACGAACTATGAGGAAGCGATGATGAGCCCAGATTCCGCAAAATGGCTTGAGGCCATAAAATCTGAGATATGATCCATGTATGAGAACAAAGTATGGACTTTGATTGACTTGATCGATGATCAGCAAGCCATGTTAAATAAATGGATCTTCAAGAGGAAGACGGACACTGATAGTAGTGTTACTATCCACTAAGCTCGACTTGTTGCAAAAGGTTTTCAACAAGTTCAAGGGGTTGAATACGATGAGATTTTCTCACTCGTATCGATGCTTAAGTCTGTCCGAATCATGTTAGCAATTGCCAAATTTTATGAAATCTGGCAAATGGATGTCAAAACTGCATTCCTTTATGGATTTATTAAAGAAGAGTTGTATATGATGCAACCAGAAGGTTTTGTCAATCCTAAAGATGCTAACAAAGTGTGCAAGCTCCAGCAATCCATTTATGGACTGGTGCAAGCCTCTCGGAGTTGGAATATACGCTTTGATGAGTTGATCAAAGCATATGGTTTTATACAGACTTTTTGAGAAGCCTGTATTTACAAGAAAGTGAGTGGGAGCTCTGTAGCATTTCTAATATTATATGTGGGTGACATATTGTTGATTGGAAATGATATAGAAATTCTGGATAGCATGAAAGGATACTTGAAAAAGAGTTTTTCAAAGCAAGACCTCGGTGAAGCTGCTTACACATTGAGCATCAAGATCTATATAGATAGATCAAGACGCTTGATAAGATTTTTCAATGAGTACATACCTTGATAAATTTTTGAATAGTTCAAAATGGAACAGTCAAAAAAGGAGTTCTTGCCTGTGATGCAAAGGTGTGAAATTGAGTAAGACTCAAATCCCGACCACGGCAGAAAATAGAAAAGAGAATGAAAGTCATTCCCTATGCCTCAGTCATAGGTTCTATAAAGTATGCTATGTTATGTACCAGACCTACTGTATACCTTGCTCTGGATTTGGCAAGGGAGTACAATAGTGATCTAAGAGTAGATCACTAGACATTGGTCAAGAATATCCTTAGTGAGGACTAAGGAAATATTTCTCGATTATGGAGGTGATAAAGGAGCCCGTCGTAAAGAGTTACATCGGTGCAAGCTTTCACACCGATCCAGATGACTCTAAGTCTCAATCTGGATACATATTGAAAGTGGGAGCAATTAGCTAGAGTAGCTCTGCGCAGAGCATTGTAGACATAGAATATTTGCAAAGTACATACGGCTCTGAATGTGACAGACCCGTTGACTAAGCTTATCTCACGAGCAAAACATGATCACACCTTAGTACTCTTTGGGTGTTAATCACATAGCAATGTGAACTAGATTATTGACTCTAGTAAACCCTTTGGGTGTTGTCACATAACAATGTGAACAATGGGTGTTAATCATATACAAATATGAATATTGATGTTAAATCACATGGCGATGTGAACTAGATTATTGACTCTAGTGCAAGTGGGAGACTGAAGGAAATATGCCCTAGAGGCTATAATAAAGTTATTATTTATTTCCTTATTTCATGATAAATGTTTATTATTCATGCTAGAATTGTATTAACCGGAAACATAATACATGTGTGAATACATAGACAAACATAGTGTCACTAGTATGCCTCTACTTGACTAGCTTGTTGATCAAAGATGGTTATGTTTCCTAACCATAGACATGTGTTGTCATTTGATTAATGGGATCACATCATTAGGGGAATGATTTGATTGACATGACCCATTCCGTTAGCCTAGCACTTGATCATTTGTTATGTTGCTATTGCTTTCTTCATGACTTATACATGTTCCTGTAACTATGAGATTATGCAACTCCCGTTTACCGGAGGAACACTTTGGGTACTACCAAACGTCACAACGTAACTGGGTGATTATAAAGGAGTACTACAGGTGTCTCCAAAGGTACATGTTGGGTTGGCGTATTTTGAGATTAGGTTTTGTCACTCCGATTGTCGAAGAGGTATCTCTGGGCCCTCTCGGTAATGCACATCACTATAAGCCTTGCAAGCAATGTGACTAATGAGTTAGTTGTGAGATGATGCATTATGTAACGAGTAAAGAGACTTGCCGGTAACGAGATTGAACTAGGTATTGGATACCGATGATCGAATCTCGGGCAAGTAACATACTGATGACAAAGGGAACAACGTATGTTGTTATGCGGTTTGACCGATAAAGATCTTCGTAGAATATGTGGGAGCCAATATGGGCATCCAGGTCCCGCTATTCGTTATTGACCGGAAACGTGTTTCGGTCATGTCTACATAGTTCTCGAACCCGTAGGGTCCGCACGCTTAAGGTTTCGATGACAGTTTTATTATGAGTTTATGAGTTTTGATGTACCGAAGGAGTTCGGAGTCCCGGATGAGATCGGGGACATGACGAGGAGTCTCGAAATGGTCAAGACGTAAAGATCGATATATTGGACGACTATATTCAGAGTTCGGAAAGGTTCCGAGTGATTCGGGTATTTTTTGGAGTACCGAGGAGTTACGGGAATACGAGGAAGAGTATTGGGCCTTAATGGGCCTTAGTGGGAAGGAGCCAGGAGGTGGCGCGCGCCCCTCCCAAGCCCAGTCCGAATTGGACAAAGGGTTTGGGGCGCGCCCCCCGTCTCCCTTCCTTCTCCACTTCCCTTCTTTCCCCCCTTCTCCTAGTTGGACTAGGAAAGAAGGAATCCTACTCCCGGTGGGAGTAGGACTCCCCTTGGCGCGCCGTCCTCCTAGGGCCGGCCTCCTCCTCCCTTACTCCTTTATATGCGGGGGCAGGGGGCACCCCATGATACACAAGTTGATCTAAGGATCGTTTCTTAGCCGTGTGCGGTGCCCCCTTCCACCATATTCCACCTCGGTCATATCGTCGCGGAGTTTAGGCGAAGCCCTGCGTCGGTAGAACATCATCATCGTCACCACGCCGTCGTGCTGACGGAGCTCATCTATGGAGCCTTTGCTGGATCGGAGGGCCAGAGATCGTCATCGAGCTGAACGTGTGCTGAACTCGGAGGCCCCGTACGTTCGGTGCTTGGATCGGTCGGATCGTGAAGACGTACGACTACATCAACCGCGTTGTGCTAACGCTTCCACTTACGGTCTACGAGGGTACGTGGACGAACACTCTCCCCTCTCGTTGCTATATCATCACCATGATCTTGCGTGTGCGTAGGAAATTTTTTGAAATTACTACGTTCCCCAACATTTCTGATATTATATGTAGATGACATATTATTAATTGGAAATGATATAGAATTTCTGGATAGCATAAAGGGATACTTGAATAAAAGTTTTTCAATGAAAGACCTCGGTGAAGCTAGTTATATATTGAGCATCAAGATTTATAGAGATAGATCAAGACACTTAATTGGACTTTCACAAAGCACATACCTTGATAAAGTTTTGAAAAAGTTCAAAATGGATCAGGCAAAGAAAGGGTTCTTGCCCGTGCTACAAGGTGTGAAATTGAGTCAGACTCAATGCCCGACCACAGCAGAGGATGGAGAGAAAATGAAAGATGTTCCCTATGCTTCAGCCATAGGCTCTATCATGTATGCAATGCTGTGTACCAGACCTGACGTGTGCTTAGCAATAAGCTTGGCAGGAAGGTACCAAAATAATCCAGGAGTGGATCACTGGACAACGGTCAAGAACATCCTGAAATACCTGAAAAGGACTAAGGATATGTTTCTCGTATATGGAGGTGACAAAGAGCTAGTCGTAAAAGGTTACGTCGATGCAAGCTTTGACACTGATCCAGACGATTCTAAATCGCAAACCGGATACGTGTTTTTATTAAACGGTGGAGCTGTAAGTTGGTGCTGTTCTAAACAAAGCGTCGTGGCGGGATCTACATGTGAAGCGGAGTACATAGCTGCTTCGGAAGCAGCAAATGAAGGAGTCTGGATGAAGGAGTTCATTTCCGATCTAGGTGTCATACCTAGTGCATTGGGACCAATGAAGATCTTCTATGACAATACTGGTGCAATTGCCTTAGCAAAGGAATCCAGATTTCACAAGAGGACCAAGCATATCAAGAGACGCTTCAATTCCATCCGGGACCAAGTCCAGGTGGGAGACATATAGAGTTGCAAGATACATACGGATCTGAATGTTGCAGACCCATTGACTAAGCCTCTCTCACAAGCAAAACATGATCAGCACCAAGACTCCATGGGTGTTAGAATCATTACTGTGTAATCTAGATTATTGACTCTAGTGCAAGTGGGAGACTGAAGGAAATATGCCCTAGAGGCAATAATAAAGTTATTATTTATTTCCTCATATCATGATAAATGTTTATTATTCATGCTAGAATTGTATTAACCGGAAACATGATACATGTGTGAATACATAGACAAACATAACGTCACTAGTATGCCTCTACTTGACTAGCTCATTAATCAAAGATGGTTATGTTTCCTAACCATAGGCATGTGGTGTCATTTAATTAATGGGATCACATCATTAGGAGAATGATGTGATTGACATGACCCATTCCGTTAGCCTAGCACTTGATCATTTAGTATATTGCTATTGCTTTCTTCATGACTTATACATGGACCTGTAACTATGAGATTATGCAACTCCTGTTTACCGGAGGAACACTTTGAGTGCTACCAAACGTCACAACGTAACTGGGTGATTATAAAGGAGTACTACAGGTGTCTCCAAAGGTACATGATGGGTTGGCGTATTTCGAGATTAGGTTTTGTCACTTCGATTGTCGGAGAGGTATCTCTAGGCCCTCTCGGTAATGCACATCACTATAAGCCTTGCAAGCAATGTAGCTAATGAGTTAGTTACGGAATGATGCATTACGTAACGAGTAAAGAGACTTGCCGGTAACGAGATTGAACTAGGTATTGGATACCGACGATCGAATCTCGGGCAAGTAACATACCGATGACAAAGGGAACAACGTACGTTGTTATGCGGTTTGACCGATAAAGATCTTCATAGAATATGTAGGAGCCAATATGGGCATCCAAGTTCCGCTATTGGTTATTGACCGAGAATAGTTCTAGGTCATGTCTACATAGTTCTCGAACCCGTAGGGTCCGCATGGTTAACCTTACGATGACAGTTTTATTATGAGTTTATAAGTTTTGATGTATCGAAGTTTGTTCGGAGTCCCGGATGTGATCACGGACATGACGAGGAGTCTCGAAATGGTCGAGACATAAAGATTGATATATTGGAAGCCTATGTTTGGACATCGGAAGTGTTCCGGGTGAAATCGGCATTTTACCGGAGTACCGGGGGGTTACCGGAACCCTCCCGGGGGTTATTGGGCCTTCATGGGCCCTAAGGGAGAAGAGGAGAGGAGGCAAGAGGTGGGCTGCGCCCCCTCCACTCCCTAGTCCGAGTAGGACAAGGAGGGGGGGGGGGGGCGGCGCCCCCCCTTTCCTTCCCCTCTTCCTCCTCCTTGCCCCTTCTCCTACTCCAACTAGGAAAGAAGGGAGTCCTACTCCCGGTGGGAGTAGGACTCCCCCTTGGCGCGCCCTCCTTGGCTGGCCGCCCCCTTCCCCTTGGCTCCTTTATATACGGGGGCAGGGGGGCACCCTAGAAACACGCAAGTTGATCTACGGATCGTTCCTTAGCCGTGTGCGGTGCCCCCCTCCACCATATTCCACCTCGGTCATACCGTCGCGGAGTTTAGGCAAAGCCCTGCGCCGGTAGAGCATCATCATCGTCACCACACCGTCGTGCTGACGGAACTCATCCCCAACACTTTGCTGGATCGGAGTCCGGGGATCGTCATCGAGCTGAACGTGTGCTGAACTCGGAGGTGCCGTACGTTCGGTACTTGGATCGGTTGGATCGTGAAGACGTACGACTACATCAACCGCGTTGTCATAACGCTTCCGCTTACAGTCTACGAGGGTACGTGGACAACACTCTCCCCTCTCGTTGCTATTCCATCACCATGATCTTGCATGTGCGTAGGATTTTTTTGAAATTACTACATTCCCCAACATGATTATACGATATGCATCACACAATCTCAGATTCATCCAACCAACACAAAGTACTTCAAAGAGTGCCCCAAAGTTTCTATCGGAGAGTCAAGAACGTGTGCCAACCCCTATGCATAGGTTCCCAATGTCACGAAACCCGCAAGTTGATCACCAAAACATACATCAAGTGGCACATGATATCCCATTGTCATCACAGATAATCACGGCAAGACATACATCAAGTGTTCTCATAAAAGACTCAATCCAATAAGATAACTTGAAAGGGGAAACTCAATTCATCACAAGAGAGTAGAGGGGGAGAAACATCATAAGATCCAACTACAATAGCAAAGCTCGGGATACATCAAGATCATGCCATAGAGGGAACACGAGAGAGAGAGATCAAACACATAGCTACTGGTACATACCCTCAGCCCCGAGGGTGAACTACTCCCTCCTCGTCATGGATAGTGCTGGGATGATGAAGATGGCCACCGGTGATGGGATCCCCCTCCGGCAGGGTGCCAGAACAGGGTCCGATTGGGTTTTGGTGGCTACAGAGGCTTGCGGTGGCGGAACTCCCGATCTGTCTTCTGTTCTGGAAGTTTTACGATACGTAGGTATATATGGGTGCAGGGGGTACGTCGGTGGAGCTACGGGGGCCCCACAAGGTAGGGGGCGCGCCCAGGGGGGTGCCCCCACCCTCGCGGGCACCTCCCGTATCTCCTGACATGCACTCCAAGTCCATCGGGTGGCTTTTCTTCCAAAAATAACTTCTCCAGTTGATTTCGTTCCGTTTTGACTTCGTCTGATATCCCTTTTCCTCGAAACACTGAAATAGGCATAAAACAACAAATCTGGGATGGGCCTCCGGTTAATAGGTTAGTCCCAAAAATAATATAAAAGTGGATAATAAAGCCCAATATTGCCTAAGACAGTAGATAAAGTAGCATGGAGCAATAGAAAATTATAGATACGTTGGAGACGTATCAGCGGCCGACCCAAACAGACAAAAGCACCGTCGGTTTGGGTCGGCGCATTGGAGTTGCTCTAACCCCACCCTCAACCCCCCTCTCACCTCTCACGACGCTTATTTTTTAGAATAAAAGGAAACAACAAGCTCCTTCCTCCCTTGCATTGTGCCTCCATGGATCCAAGGACTAGTTTGATTCAAGATATCCTAGAAAACCGATTCAAGACAAATGAAAATTGTGTATGTACAAAAGCACCAACGAAATGCCTATAATTAGAATAAGACAGTTTCGCATGTTCATATACTCAATAACTATCACATGTAAAGAATATGTAATTTACACAAAATTTGGGTATATATTGCTATGTTTTAATTTAACCTTTACTATAGCTTTCGACCCAAAAATGCACACCAAGTCAGTGGCGTCATATATGTGGGTGATGCACTACTTTTTTTACTATAGCTTTCCACCCAAAACTGCACATCAAATCAGTGGCGTCATATATGTTGGCGATGCACTCATTCAATCTATTTACTTGTATATATTTCTTTGTTCTATTTTGTACGGCTGGTCAGACTTAGTAGTACTGAAGCACCCTATCAGCACATGTACCGCTGCCAGAGTCTACTTTGTTGAAATGATTTGCGCTGCTTCGAGGGATCAGAGGACTGTGTACTCTGGTCTCTGGTAACTTAGTTAGCTCCAACCTACTGAAATAGACATGTAGTGGGACGGTTCTAAAACGTCCCAGATAGGTTTGACCCTATGCTAATTCATGGATGCCTTTGGAACGGCTCAGATGGCACCCGGAGCTACTGTAGCTGCGAATCCAAACACTGTAGGCCATTGGATCGAGGCCAATGAACGGCCAGATATGCATTTCAATGCCTGATTCAAACTGATACACTATCTAGTAGTATAGACGTGTGTGCTGCATATCAATGCCTGATTCAAACCGATACACTATCTAGTAGTATAGATGTGTGTGTGTGTGTGTCCGTGCGTGAGTTTGTGTGTAGTAATTTTGCCCATTCTATATGCAATTTCCATGGTATGTATGAATTTATTGCCATGGTATACACAAAATAATTTGTCGTGGTCCAGTATTGTACCAAAAGAACATGCATATTAAAAATGTATGCAGTGTGATAAAAAAGATGCCATGTTCTATGGTCATGACACCTCCTCCCAAATGTTAGCACTATCAAACATAGTTGTCATCCTTTTGATGATAAATTTGTGATAATATACATATAATAAAACTATCACCAATCTATCAAACTCATTTTTGGAAATATGCCTTAAAGACAATAATAATAATTGTATTGTTTATTTGTAAATTTATAATTAAATGTTTATACTCTATGCTATAGCTGTGGTTCTTGAGAATATGATTCGAAGGAAAATTCAAGCATGTATAGAGTTACAAACAGTAAAATCTGATGTCTAGTCTTGCCTCTAGGACTAGTTCGAGTGTTGCATGATGGTTATGTTTTCCTGATCATGGGCATAAGTTAAATGTTACAAGCATGCTGACAACTTTGACAATATGATGTTCCAAGAACAATCATATTGAATTGACCCAACTTGTTTTTTAATCAAAACACCAACCACTTTATTAATTAGATAAAATAGATACATCGTTTGTGAGGAAAGTTATAATTTCATTCAGCGGTTCTTCAAACCAATTATAAGTCGCGGAAAATCTTGCTAACCTAGCTAGTTCGTGAGCTACCTTATTTGCTTCTCTATTACAATGTTCAAACCTAGGAATAGAAAAATCACAAGCGAGATGATAACAATTATCGAAAATCCCCGCTGCTGCGCTCGCATGACATCCTCCCCTGTTCATTATCACGATGACCTCCAGATTGTCTGAATTGATAACTAGACGATTGCACCGCATTCTTTGCGCCAGGGATAACCCATATCGGAGTGCCAAAGCTTCAGCCACCAGGACATCTGCGCACCAGTCTATTTTTCCATTTCCCCCTGCAATCAATTTACCTTTGTCATCCCTGAGTACCGCCCCGATGATGTCTACTACACAACTTGTTCTTGTAGACTCGTGTTGGGCCTCCAAGCATAGAGTGTTGTAGGACAACAGCAAATTTCCCTCAAGTGGATGACCTAAGGTTTATCAATCCGTGGGATACGTAGGATGAAGATGGTCTCTTTCAAACAACCCTGCAATCAAATAACAGAAATCTCTTGTGTCCCCAACACACCCAATGCAATGGTAAATTGTATAGGTGCTCTAGTTCAGCGAAGAGATGATGATACAAGTGTAGTATGGATAGTAGATATAGGTTTTCGTAATCTGAAAATATAAAAACAACAAGGTAACAAGTGATAAAACAGAGCACAAACAATATTGCAATGCTTGAAAACAAGGCCTAGGGTTCATACTTTAACTAGTGCAATCTCTCAACAGTGCTAACGTAATCAAATTATATAACAATCCCTCAACGTGCAACAAAGAATCACTCCAAAGTTCTTATCCAACAAAGGACATAAGATGAAATTGTAGTAGGGTACGAAACCCTCTCAAAGTTATCTTTTCTGATCAATCTATCAAGATCGTGCTGGATCAATAACACAAGAGAGAGAGAGAGAGAGAGAGAGAGAGAGAGAGATCAAACACATATCTACTAGTACATACCCTCAGTCCCGAGGGTGAACTACTCCCTCCTCGTCATGGAGACCACCGGGATGATCAAGATGGCCTCCGGTGATGATTTCCCCCTCCTGCAGGGTGCCGAAACCGGGCTCCAAATTGAGGCAATGTAACTCCTTTGGTACAGAGGCTTGCATCGGCGGAGTCGAAGTTCTAGGGTTATTTTTGGGGGTTTCCCTATTTATAAGATTTTTCAGAGTTGGAATCACGCGAAAGGAGTTACGAGGGGCACACGAGGCACTTGGGCATGACTGATACATCCGTTTTGCATCATGTTTACCTACTGTTATTTATATTGTTTTTATGTATAATAATGCTTTTTGGAGTATTTCTAATGCCTTTTCTCTCATAATATGCAAGGTACACACAAAGAGGGAGAATTCCGACAGCTGGAAATCTGGACCTGAAAAAGCTACTTCAGGCTACCTATTCCGCACTACTCCAAATGAGCTGAAACTTTACGAAGATTTCTTATGGATTATATAAGAAATATTGGAGCCAATAAGTACCGAAGGGGGCCCACCAGGTGGGCACAACCCACCTGGGCGCGCCAGGGAGCCCAGGCGCGCCCTGGTGGATTGTGCCCTCCTCGGCCCACCTCTGGTGCCCCTCTTCTGGTATATAAGTCATTTTGACCTAGAAAAAAAAAATAAGGAGAGGACTTTCGGGATGAAGTGCCATTGTCTCGAGGCGGAACTTGGGCAGGAGCACTTTTGCCCTCTGGCGGAGCGATTTCACCGGGGGAACTTCCCTCCCGGAGGGGGAAATCATCGTCGTCAATATCACCAATAACTCTCCCGTCTTGGGGAGGGCAATCTCCATCAACATCTTCAACAACACCATCTCCTCTGAAACCCTAGTTCATCTCTTGTGTTCAATCTTTGTACCGGAACTATAGATTGCTACTTGTGGGTGACTAGTAGTGTTGATTACATCTTGTAGTTGATTACTATATGGTTTATTTGGTGGAAGATTATATGTTCAGATCCAATATGCTATTTAATACCCCTCTGATCTTGAGCATGATTATCATTTGTGAGTAATTACTTTTGTTCTTGAGGTCATGGGAGAAATCTTGTTGCAAGTAATCATGTGAATTTTATATGTGTTTGATATTTTTATAGTATGTGTGTTGTGATTCCCTTAGTGGTGTCATGTGAACATCGACTACATGACACTTCACCATATTTGGGCCTAAGGGAATGCATTGTGGATTAGTTATTAGATGATGGGTTGCGAGAGTGACAGAAGCTTAAACCCTAGTTTATGCGCTATTCCGTAAGGGACCGATTTGGATCCAAAAGTTTAATGCTATGGTTAGAATTTATTCTTAATACTTTTCTCGTAGTTGTGGATGCTTGTGAGGGGGTTAATCATAAGTAGGAGGTTTTTTCAAGTAAGAACAACACCTAAGCACCGGTCCACCCACATATCAAATTATCAAAGTAGTGAACACAAATCAAACCAACATGATGAAAGTGACTAGATGAAATTCCCGTGTACCCCCAAGAACACTTTGCTTATCATAAGAGACCGTTTAAGCCTGTCCTTTGCCTCAAAAGGATTGGGCTACCTTGCTGCACTTTTATTACTATTACCGTCACTTGCTCGCAATCAATTAACTTGCTATCAAACTACTCGTTCTTATAATTTCAGTGCTTGCAGAGAATACCTTGCTGAAAACCACTTGTCATTTCCTTCTGCTCCTTGTTGGGTTCGACACTCTTACTTATCGAAAGGACTAAGATTGATCCCATATACTTGTGGGTCATCAAGGCTCTTTTTTGGCATCGTTGCTAGGGAGTGAAGCACTCTTGGTAAGTGGAAATTGGTAAGTAAAAATTATTACTACGTGCTGAAATTTACTGTCACTTGTTACTATGGAAAACAATCCTTTGAGGGGTTTGTCCGGGGTATCTTCACCTCGTCCGGAACCACAATTAGTCACCCCTCAACCTACTGCTCCTACTGAAAATATTGGTTATGAAATTTCTTCGTGATGAGCACATGGGTACATCATACATCACATTTTAGAAAAGTGCACAATTTAGTTGGAAAGAATTACTAAGCCGAATCAAGCAAACACATGGCCAGGTGAACGTTAACTTAAAATTCATACCACAATCTTGAACACATGGCTGCACTTTCATTTCCATTATTGGTTGAACTTAGGTATCACATGGAAGAAATCCGACAACTTATGAGCTCTTGAAGCAACCGGTCTGGAAGAACAAGTTTGGAGAAAAAAGTTTCAAATAAAGCTGATGCTGTCAGTTTTTACCTCTGATGTTTCATTGTGCCACACCCATGTGGTGGAGATATGGGGCCACAGAGGTACATACACATAAGCTACATCAAGTTATCTTTCCAATGCAAAAAACCTCACATAATTTAGAGTTGTCACTCAAAAGTTATATCCAATCTTGTGGAAGGTGTCCAGGCCGTCAAGACTTCACGAATTTCCGAGGAGCTCTCCGACGAGTCCCAAAGTTGACTGCTTATTTCCCCCAAGGAAGCCATGCAAACCTGCTTACTTTTGAAACCATTTTCACACCTAGCTAAGGGGGTTGTCCCTGCTATAAGACCCCAACTCCCCATCCTCTTAGAAACCTTTTGTCAAAACCATTTAGCTACAAGCTTATGCAACAAGACTGCTAGAGAGATCCAAGAGATCTTGTTACCTTTGCTCTTGTGAGTTCATTCGGATTCGCGAGACGGAGCCTCTAGTTCCCCTAGTTCATGCTCTATGGTCCCGGCCGTTTTGTGTGTATTAGTCCCGATTTGTGGTTCTGCGATTGTTTGGACAGCGGGTTGGATTTCCTGTAGCTTCGGTCAGCCATCCCCAACGTACGGGTTGCATCCAACCTTGACAGGTATAAAGCTATAGTTATCCCGGCTGCTTGCAACTAGTTATCCCTCCCGATTCGATCCTACGATGTGAAGATCGGGCCACCCTCAGGCGTGAACTCGTTCATCGGGTTCCCACCTATCATCTGGCATCAGAGCCTTCGTTGACACGGTAGGATCTTTCATCCAAGTTTACCTTGCTATCACCCCCTTAGATCGAGTGTTTTTCATGCTATATTTTGTGTCCTAGAAGCCCAAAGCCCCACCAAAAATAAATCCGAGCCTTGTTGGTGTTGAGATCTTGTTGTTGCATACCTTGCATGTTCTTCATCTTTTACATCTGCACCAAGTTCATCTTCGTAATTGCTTTCAGATTTGGTTGTTGTGCTTTGGAAAAAGAGAGAAAGAGTGGCAAAAAAATCAAAGAGAGAAAGAAAAGAGTGGCAGAAAAAGTCAAGAGAGAGAAAAAAAGATAGTGTTGTGTAAGATCCAAAAGTTTTAGCTTGGTAGAAAATTTTCAGAAGCTTGTGTGTTATTCAATCTTGGTGCAAAAGTGCAATAGATCTATCCGCAGATTTTCTTGGTTTGCATCAACTTGATTTCAGCACAAGCCCCTTTTTGTTTACCTCACCGAGATCCACCAAAAACTAAAGCTAGTTCTTTGATCCATGTCTTCCAATCGCTTTAACACATCTGGGAGAAAGCACAATCTGATGTGAACTCATAAGAACTTTGGTGAGCAAGAGGTGAGGTTGTGTGATTCCACAAAATTATCCTATTCCACTTTTGGCCTTACTAACATAGTAGGATCTAGATCGAGTGTTCGTGGAGAAAACCATGGGGAAGAAGATGAACCGGTCACACGTGCTGATTTCCAGGAATTGGTTCGAAACCTTGGAAGGATGTTTCAGGAGCGTCTTCGAGCAAGTGGTGATGGGGTTCGACACCGACAATACCTTTTTGCTCGTGAAGTGCAACAAAGAAGGCATGCTTGAGAGCATGATGTTGTTGCTCGTGGGCATGTCACTAGTACTCATGAAATGCAACAAAGAAGACATGCTCGAGGGCTTGATGTTGCTTCTTGTGGGTGTGTCACTACTCCTCAAGAAGTGCAGCAAGGAGGACATGCTCGAGGGAACGGTGTTTCTTCTTGTGGGCATGACTGTCAGGACTCCGACTCAATGCCACATCGATCTAGCATGTAGCACCTCATATCACTTTGCGGCCTCACGCATGGTATTCCCACGGGTGTCGCCTTACCTTTGCCCGGGACCGTTTGCGCCTTTTGGCACACGTATATGATAGTGTCACTAGCATCCATATGATAAGGAGCCCGGGCTGACATGGCTAGTCGTAAACCCAAAGTGGCACAAACTTACAGGGACAGGCATCCATGACCCAGCATCGAACGTGTCGGTCATCAGCGAGTGGATCCAGGCTGTAGCACTGGGCTAGCAGGACTCCGGTGAACTGGGCTATAGCGGGCTAACAGGACTCCGGTATTCATCGTGTGACATTTCCCCGAAGGGACAGACACAGGAACGAAGAAGGACACATGCCGGCCAGCCTAAGTGTTCCGGAGCAGTAGCAAGCTACCATGGCTCGGTGGAAACACTAGGAGACATTTCCCGGTAAGAGAGGCTACTAAGGATAAACAACTAGATAGTCAGATCCCACACATACCAAGCATTTCAATAACATACACACAATATGCTCGATATGTGCAAATACAACATGGCATCACAACATGACTCTACGACTCAAGTATTTATTCATTAGGCTCCGAGGAGCAAGATATTACAAACATGGGTCTCACGACCCAACATTCAGAGCATATAAGTCAAGCACAAGCGGAAGCTTAACATGTCTGAGTACAGACATCTACCAATGAAAAAGGCTTGAAGCCTGGCTATCTACCAGATCCTGCCGAGGGCACAAGATCGTAGCTGAGGTAACAAGCTAAACGTCGAAGTCCACGCGAAACTACTAGCGAGACCGAATTCTCTCTGCAAAAACATAAAATAGGCAAACGTGAGTACAAATGTACCCACCAAGACTTACATCAGAACTAACTACATATGCATCATTATCAACAAAGGGGATGGTGGGGTTTAACTGCAGCAAGCCAGCTTTGACTCAGTGGCTATCCTAAACTACGACTGCAAGTAACTCTTTTGAGGTGGCGCACACGAGTCCACATATTCACCATATCAATACACCACTATGGATCCGCTCCGTCTCCCTACGAGAACGCCATCCATAGCACTCACACTTATCTTGCGTATTTTAGAGTATCCACTTTCACTTGTCTATGAACTATACAGGCAACCCAAAAGTCCTTTACCGCGGACACGGCTATTCGAATAGATGATGTTAACCCTGCAGGGGTGCACTTCTTCACACACGCTCTCACCACTTACCGCCGTTTACACGACATGTACTCGGCAACCTTCAAGCGGAAGCCCAACGTGGGTGTCGGCCACGGCCTACCTAAACACTCAAGTCCCTAGTCCAGGTTTATCGCCTATTCGGGTTCCATCCATGAGGAGATCCGGCCGAAGTTTCGCTCACAGCCCCAAACGATGTGTACAGGGTTCCGTGACACCAAACGGGCGCTCGGTATACCCGGCCACGTGCCTACCGCATCACAGCCCACCCCTCCAGTCAGCGCTGCCCACGGCCTCCAGCATACTACAAACACCAGAAACTACATGCAACTCCTAGACAAAGGACAAGGGTGATTAAGAAGCCGAGAGGGTCCATTGGTTTCGGGCCCAATGCGTGGTAGTAACTGTATCATGGATCACAAACACAGAACTCAGTTCCTGAGGACGGCTGCAATGAGACAACCCACCATGTACTCCTACATGGCCTCTCACCGCTACCTTTACCAAATCGTGTTCACACACTTAGCTCACACACAGTAGGACATGTTCACACACCTCTGATTCATCCTCGTTGAATCAGACCTGACTCAACTCTAAGCAGTAGCAGGCATGACAAACAAGCATGAATGAGTAGGCACAACAGGGCTCAAACAACTCCTACTCATGCTAGTGGGTTTCATCTATTTACTGTGGAATGACAGGTCATGCAGAGGATAAAGGGGTTCAGCTACCGCAGCAAGTAACAGATGAATCGATGTTGTCCTAATGCAGTAAAAGAGAGTAGGAGCGAGAGAGTGGGATTGTATCGGAATGAACAAGGGGGTTTTGCTTGCCTGGCACTTCTGAAGATAGTATATTTCTTCATTGGTGTCGGTGTACTAAAGTAGGGGTACCTTAGTATCCCGAACTTGTGCACGGGCAGTCGCAGCGCCCAGCGGCAAGGCTTGCCGGGTGCCCGCCAAGATCCTCCGTAGTTCCTATTTATGCCATTCAAGAACAAAGTGTTTTAACTAAGAAGACAAGGCCCCGGCAAGAGGAGCTTGCCGGGAAGGACAAGGCTCCGGCAAGAGGAGCTTGCCGGGAAGGCCAACCAAGGCATTTCAAGAAACTAGCCGCGACGCGCCGCGTGTCCCGGCAGGACCCGGCGAGCGACAAGCTTCCGGGCGCGACAAGACAACGACCGCGGCAAGGCACTTGCCGCGGCGAAGCCACCGCTCTGCGCCCATGTTCCAGCGCATCCGACGACGTGTCGCCGCAGGATCGTTCCTGGCGCACGTGGCGGGTGGCTGTGCAACCAAGCGGTGCGAGGTGGCAAGCGAAGATGACGAGATGGCCATCATGGCGAACGGTGGCGCCCCTAAACGGTCGTTTTCTGCACTGTTTGGGCGACCGGACGGGCATTAAATGCCCTTGTCCCCTGCCGTCAGAGTTAGGTAGGGCGCACTGTAAATAGCAGTTGTATCAACCCCCCTTTTTTACACTTTTACCCCTGCATGCGTTGCCACCTATCGGTGACCCCTTTAGCCTATAAAAGGAGGCCCATGCGCAACGTAGAGGGGGTTCGACTCATTCGAAACTACAGAACGCTCACGCTCTCAAGCAAGAACACAATACAACCACAAAGCAGCAGTAGGAGTATTATCTCTCCGGAGAGCTCCGAAGCTGGGTAAAAATCGCTCGTGTGCTCCGCCTCGATCTGCTCTTCGTGCGCTCTCCGCTCCCTTGCCGGACCGAAAGGGGCCCTGCCCCATAGGTGTTCGTTTCCCACAACATCTTTGGCGCGCCAGGTATGGGAGCGTCGAGGTTGCGTGAACCTGATCCGGCGTTCACGCGAGCCAGATCTTCGTTTTCTTCATCATCATCTTCAACATGCCACCGAAGAAGAAGGCTTCGGAGGTGGCCGCTCCGTCCACGTCGATTCCACCGCCACCGGAGCAAACGGGCGGTGGGGTAGATGCCGGCGGAGGAACGGGCGTCGACGAGGGAGCTCATGCTGCCGCCAGGTCCAAGGACAAGGCCGCGCAAACCTCGGCGTCCGTACACACACCGCGCCCGTCTCAGGAAGCGCGGGACCGACAACGTCATGGTGCTCGCAATACCATACGTTCGTTGGGTCAAGGCCAAGCTGGTGGATCTCGGGACGCTCAAGATCAGCATGCACGTCAACATGCTGGCACGAGCGCGGCACGGTCGCCTGGACGGGATGCTGCTCCTTCTAACATTGTTAGAAGTGCGAGCATATCTATTTCCTCGCGCCGTTCGCCGCCGCCGCCCAAGACTCCAGAAGAAGCGCTGGCCCGAGCCCAACTGCTTCTAGATTACCCTCCAGCGCCAGACAAGATCGACGATTGGAGGGCCACCATTCAGAGCCTCATCGGCTTCGCCAACGGCGACACTCCCCGGCAACCGAGCACATCGAAGCCGCAGCAAGACGTCCACGCGCAAGCCGGTGGCGACAAGACTGGTGGAGGTGCAACCACCGTGCACTCCCCGCCCCGAAGGCCAAGATCGCCGACTCGCCGGGTCAACCTCGACACTGACTCCACAGCGTCATCAGACCCGCGAGCTCGTCGTGATCAATGCCAAGTTCTTCAAGAATGACAGCAAGAGGACGCTCGAACTCGAATCGAGCGTCGAAGAGAAGCGCGGCGTCAGTTAGACCAGCGCGCTGGGCCTGTTGTTGACATGCATGTGCCAGGGGGACCAGGCGACTTGCCATACGCGGTAGGTTGCCCTGCGTTCACTCGTGAGCTGCGCAAGTCCAATGGCCCAGTACCAAGAACTTCAAGCCATATGTACCCGAGAAGTACGATGGCAGCTTACACCCGTCGGAGTTCCTCAGCATCTACACCATCGCGGTGCAGGCTGCCGGGGGGCGCGACGAGAAGATCCTCGCCAACTACTTCCAGCTGGTGCTCAAGCCCAATGTCAGATCCTGGCTCATGCACTTGCCGGACGACTCCATCTCCTCATGGGCGGACCTGTGTCATCAGTTTGTCGGCGCCTTCACAAGCGGCCACAAGCCTCATGGCCAGGAGAGCGATCTTCCTCTGCTCGCCCAGAAGGAAGGAGAGTCCCTGCGTAAGTACATTCAAAGATTCAGCCAAGTGCAGCGCAACATCCCAGACGTCCACCCTGCCGCGGTTATCAGCGCGTTCCATCAGAACGTGCGTAATCGCAGGATGAGGGAGGAGATGGCGATGTGCAAGATCAGAGATGTCAGTGAGCTATATGCCCTGGCCGACAGGTGCGCACGTGCTGAAGAGGGGAGGAAACTCCCAGGAGAGAATGCAGGAGCAGAAGGGTCTGGCAGTGAGGATGCCGCCCCGGCAAGGAAAAACCGGCAGCGGAACAACAGAAAGAGGAAAGCTAAAGATGTGCTAGTCGTCGAGCAGTCTGGCAACGGAGGAGGCGCCGAGAAAGCCAAAGCTGATAACTCCAGCGAGGCCGTGGTGGCCGCCGACAAGCAGGATGGCTCCGGCAAGCAGTACTGCAAGATCCACCGCACCAAGGGCCATGATCTCCAGACCTGCAAGAAGGTTGAGCAACTTGTTGAACTGCAGAAAGCTGAATACGAGCGACGCGACAAGGAGAAGGCCCAAGAAGGTGGTGGGGGATCCGGCAAGAAGCGTCTCGGCCAGGGAGGGCGCCGCGGCAAGGCCAAACAGCGGCAAGGAGACAGCCTCCCCGCGGCCGCGACAAGGATGAAGACGAAGACGAAGATGAAGAGATGGACGAGGATGAGGCCGACGAGCAGGAGTTTCAGAAAGCAACAGAGGTTTTGTGCGTTGACGGCGGTGCCTCTCTGCATACTTCGCACCGCCAACTGAAACAGTGGGTGCGGGAAGTTAATGCAGCAGAACCATCAGTTGAGTCGCACAAGCCTCTGAAGTGGTCCAGCACGCCTATCATCTTTGATGTTGAGGATCACCCTGATCGCATAACTACGGTCGGGTGCTTGCCGATGTTGGTTTCACCGACTATCCGCAACCTCAAGGTCACAAAGATGCTAGTTGACGGCGGGGACGGCTTGAACCTGATCTCCTCGGTGGTACTCTAGATCCCCGACAGCGAGCTTGAAGAGACTGGTACCTTCCAAGGAATCAATCCGGGAAGGAGCAAGCCAAAGGGGAAGATCACGTTGCCAGTGACATTTGGCAGCGAGCTGAATTTCAGGACAGAGAGAGTTACCTTTGACGTTGCTGATTTCCCATTGCCCTACAATGGGATACTCGGCCGTCCAGCGCTTGCCAAGTTCATGGCAGCCTCTCACTATGCCTACAACGTGCTCAAGATGCCAGGTCCGATAAGTGTCATCTCTGTCCCTGGCGACAAGAAAGATGCCCTTATATGCACCGACAAGATCTACCGGGAAGCAGCAGCCGCAGCAGAACACAAGACACTTGCCGCTGAAGCTCCCGGGGGGAAGAAGAAGAACAAGTCCGGCAAGAGCTCTGATGCCCACTCCGGCAAGTGCACCTCTTCGGAGTGCTGCGCTACCGTCGAGGACGCACCATCGAGCTCCACCGGCAAGTGTAAGAAGGCGAAGGCGGCTCCGCAGAGACCAAGAAGGTGGCCGCCAAGGAGGACGGCACTGGTGGTACCTTCACCATCAGTGCCACGCTTGACCCTAAATAGGAAAGCGCACTCGTTGCTTTCCTGCGGGCGAATGTTGATGTGTTTGCATGGCAACCATCTGACATCCCCGGTGTTCCCAGGAAAGTAATTGAGCACCACCTTGCCGTTTGTCCTCACACGCGGCTCGTCAAGCAGAAAGTTAGGAAGCAAGCAGTGGAGCGCCAAGAATTCATTGCTGAAGAGATCAAGAAGTTGGAAGCAACAGGCCTGGTCAGAGGAGTGCTCCATCCTACGTGGTTGGCCAATCCTGTAGTTGTGCGCAAAGCAAACGGGAAATGGAGGCTTTGTATTGACTTCACTGATGTTAATAAAGCTTGTCCCAAAGATCCATTCCCCTTGCCGCGCATCGAGCAGATTGTTGACTCCACGGCAGGATGTGATTTGCTTTCATTTCTTGATGCATACTCAGGATATCATCAGATCTTCATGGCAGAAGAGGATGAAGAAAAGATCGCATTCATTACTCCATGTGGCACGTACTGTTTTGTACGGATGCCTTTTGGATTGAAGAATGCTGGGTCAACATTTGCAAGGGTAGTTCACGAAGCTGTTGAGCCACAGTTGCACAGAAATGTAGAAGCTTACATGGATGACATAGTGGTCAAGAGCAAAGACAGAGCAACACTAATTCAAGATTTGGACGAGACCTTTGCAAATCTGCGCAAGATCAACCTCAAGCTCAACCCCGAGAAGTGCGTGTTTGGAGTTCCCTCCGGCAAGCTTCTCGGGTTCTTTGTGTCTCAGCGGGGGATTGAAGCCAACCCCGACAAGATTAAGGCCATTGAGCAGATTGAAGCACCGAAGCGTGTCAAGGATGTACGAAGACTTGCCAGCTGCGTAGCTGCTCTCAGCAGGTTCATCTCTAAGTCTACTGAGCGCGCCCTGCCATTTTTCAAAATTTTGAAAAAGGCAGGTCCAATGAAATGGACTCCAGAAGCGGAGGCTGCGCTGCAAGACTTGAAGAGATATCTGTCCTCCACTCCAATACTTGTCGCACCTAAGCCACAAGAGAAGTTGCTGCTGTATCTAGCGGCAACCAATCAAGTGGTTAGTGCTGCGTTAGTAGCGGAAAGGGAGGCAGATGATGAGCCAGCGGCCGCGGCAAGCACATCCAGCGACAAGCAGGAGGCTTCCCCGACAAGCTCTAGTCCCAACAAAGATGGATCCGTACAGCCACAAGAAGAGAAGCAGAAGAAGATGGTGTAGCGCCCAGTTTACTTTGTCAGTTCCCTTCTGCAGGGGGCTAGATCAAGGTACTCTGGTGTGCAGAAATTGCTTTTCGGCCTTCTCATGGCCTCGAGAAAGCTGCGCCATTACTTTCAAGCACATGAGATCACAGTTGTCACTCGCTTTCCGTTGAAGAGGATACTGTAGAATCCAGAAGCAACAGGCAGGATTGTCGAGTGGGCACTGGAATTGTCAAGCTTTGGCCTCAAGTTTGAGAGTACCTCAACTATCCAGAGCCGAGCATTGGCAGAATTCATAGCAGAATGGACGCCAACGCCTGATGAAGAAACTCTAGAGACGAGCATCCCCGTAAAGGAAGCAAGCAAAGAATGGATCATGTACTTTGATGGTGCCTTCTCGCTGCAAGGCACCGGTGCGGGCGTACTACTTGTCGCACCCACCGGAGAGCACCTCAAGTACGTGGTCCAAATGCACTTTCCCAAGGAGCAAGCGACAAACAATACTGCGGAGTATGAAGGTTTGCTTGCCGGACTCAGAATCGCGGCAGACCTTGGGATCAAGAAGCTTATTGTCAGGGGTGATTCGCAGCTTGTCGTCTGCCAAGTGAACAAAGATTATCAGAGTCCGTTGATGGAAGCTTACATTGATGAAGTGAGAAAGTTGGAAGAGCGTTTTGACGGCTTACAGATGGAACATATTCCGAGAGCTCAGAACGACATCGCAGATGGCCTGTCAAAGTGCGCTGCACTCAAGTTACCTGTGGAACCAGGGATTTTTGTGCTCAAGCTAACTCAACCATCTGTAACACCATCAACTGGACAGAACAAGAAGAGGAAGTTGGTTTCTGGTGACTACTTTCCGGCAGAGCTCCCCGAAGCCGCCGCCAAGAAGGTCCCCAAAATCAACACAAAGAGTGCTGAGGGGCAGTCTGCTCCGACAAGCCCTAGGGTTTGTTCCGTTGAAGCAGACGCCCCCGACAAGTTTTGCTCCGGCAAGCTTGCCGGGGAACATCAAGCTCCGGCTGAGCCATAGATTCTTGCCGTGGAAGCAGATGTTCCCACAGCAGCATTTGCGCCTTTAGTCCTTGTCGTCGAGCCACAAGCTCTGGCATGGGCGCAGCAGATCGTCCGTTTCCTTCAAACAGGAGAACTTCCCGAAGAGCAAGAAGAAGCGGAGAGAGTAGCCCGACAATCAAGTATGTACCAGTTTATCGATGACATACTGTACAGAAGAAGATTCAACGGAGTGAAATTGAAGTGCATTTCCCGGGAAGATGGACAGAAGCTGTTGGCGGAGATACATGGAGGCATATGTGGTCATCACATTGGCGCAAGAGCACTTGTCGGCAAGGCTTTCCGGCAAGGTTTCTTTTGGCCAGCAGCCCTCCAGGATGCAACGGCACAAGTAACCAAGTGTGAAGCGTGCCAGTTCCATTCCAAGCAGATACACCAGCCAGCTCAGGCTCTCCAAACGATCCCTTTATCCTGGCCATTTTCGGTCTGGGGGCTCGATATCCTCGGCCCTTTTCCCCGAGCTGTCGGGGGCTTTGAGTACTTGTACGTTGCAATCGACAAGTTCACAAAGTGGCCGGAAGTGCAAGCAGTGAGGAAGGTGACAGCACAGTCAACAGTCAAGTTCTTCAAGTCAATTGTTTGCCGTTTCAGAGTCCCTAACAGGATCATCACCGACAATGGCACACAATTCACGAGCCGCACCTTCATGCAGTACGTCCAAGATCTTAGCACCAAGGTCTGCTTCGCTTCTGTTGCTCACCCGAGAAGCAACAGTCAAGCGGAGAGGGCAAACGCTGAAGTGCTGCGCGGGCTCAAGACCAGAACTTTTGACAGGCTGCACAAGTGCGGAAGGAATTGGATCGAGGAGCTGCCAGTGGTTCTTTGGTCGATCAGGACGACACCAAATCGGGCCACTGGCCAGACACCTTTTGCTCTAGTCTATGGAGCAGAGGCAGTTCTCCCCACAGAACTCGTATACGGATCGCCTTGAGTGCTCGCTTATGATGAGCTGGAGCAAGAGCAGCTGCGGCAAGATGACACACTGCTCCTTGAGGAAGATCGTCTTCAGGCTGCTGTACGAGCTGCTCGGTACCAGCAAGCTTTGCGCCGCTACCATAGCCGCAAAGTTAATGCCCGAAGTCTCGAGGAAGGCGACCTTGTTCTTCGGCGCGTTCAATCCGCCAAGAATTACAACAAGTTGACGCCAAAGTGGGAAGGCCCTTATCGGGTAAAACGAATCACTAGGCCTGGCGCTGTCCGCCTTGAGACCGAAGATGGCTTTCCGGTGAGCAACTCCTGGAACATCGAACATCTTCGCAAGTTTTACCCATAAGGCGCGGTTGCCGGAACCCGTTCCGGCAACCACCTTTTGTACAAGCCTTGCCGCCGTTGCATGTAACCCTTTGTACAAAGCCGGGCACAGATCCCGTGCATAAATAAAGATCATATGCTCTGCAAATCTTGTCAAATTTCATGCTTTTTTCTTTTTTGCATAAATTATCTGACATTCTGTGCAGCACTTACCCCCGGTAAGCAATAACGAGCCTTAAGGCTCCATATCTTTATTTTCTCTTCTTTCTTTTTCTCAAAAGGAAGGTTCCCTCACCCACAAGTTCACCGGGGGGGGGGGGGAAGGAGAAGATAATGGTGTGGACTAGGTGTCGTTCAAGAAAAGTATCGCCTTGCCGGGACGCAAGCGACAGAAAAGCTAAGTTGCCAAAGTTTGAGCACAACTAGTTTTAAAATTTCTTAAGTTATCTTCCTTGAATGATCGTGTTTTGTATGGAAAACCTGTGCGCGGAGGAACCAACTCGTGGCTAGTTGCGCCCTTACTTTGTTTCGAGTCCGCTCAACAACGTAAGTGTGCTGCAACTAGTTCCGACAAGGTTTCTTGCCGGAGGCAACCCGCCAGCAGGCTGCTGATGTTCCGCACTCAGCGCTCGCGGCAAGGGTGCTTGCGCCGGCAAGTTTCCTAAAAGCGTAGGGTAAAAACATACAAGGGAGGGAATCAAGTAAAGGGAATAACATAGCAAATACTACCCAGAATAAAGTTATATTACAAAAATGACTTGCCGCGCTCTAATAGATTGTTCCTGTGACGTATCTGACAGCGGCAAGAAAAAGGAGAAAAACACGCGACCTAATCTACACGGTCGCCATCAACCCTCCTGACTTCATTCACCTTGTCCACAATGGGTGCGATAAGGGCCTTGAGTTCTTCAAGATCAGCACCCGCCGGCAGCTTCTTGAGGACGTTGGTGAGGTTGAGGCCCGGATTGCGGAAGAGCACCTTCACCAACACCTTCTCCAGGACTCTGGCGCAGATTGCGCGCGACTCGTCAGCCAGCTGCTTTGGGATCCTTTCCCGGAGTTGCTCGAGAGCCGTCACCACGCCTTTGAAGAACAGAGTAAGCTTGGTGCTGGGCTGGAGGTTCTCGTTGGAGGAGTACCCGAAGCCCGCCAAGCCCAGTTGCGCCAGCTCCTCGTCGATGACTGCAGCGATGTTGATGAGGCCCTCCGTCCAGAGCTCCACCGTAGCCCTGAAGGTGTTTTGAGTCTCGGCGGCCCTCGTTAGTAGCTGCTCGTTGGCCTTGATCTCTTTCTTCAAGTCATCTTCTCGCTTCTTGGCGCCGTCCAGCGTCTCAGTCAGCGTGACCAGCTTCAGCTCCAGATCAGCATTTGAGTCTTTGGCAGCATTCAGTTCCTTTGCCTTATCGGCAAGTTGAACTTGCAGATCACCATGAGCGAGGGCATCCTTCTCGCGTTCGCGCTGGAGCGCGGCAAGCTCCTCATCCTTCCCTTTCAGATCAGCCTCCAGCTGCGTCATCTTCACCTCCAATTCCTTCTTGGCGGCCTCGGCAGCTGCGGCAGCATCCTTCGCTTCCTTGAGCGCCCCGCCAAGTGATTGCTCTCGTGCGGCAAGCTCCTCCTTGTAGCTGTCCAGATTGACTTTCCGCTGCGTCAGTTCACCTTCCCGGGTGGATAGCTCTTCAGCGGCAAGCCTCTGTCGCTCCTCAGCTTCTGCCTTCTCGAGGAGGAAGGCCTTCCGCGCCTCGACAAGCTGCGCCCTCTCCTCCGCAATGGACCGGAGGGCCTCTTGGTTGCGGCTCTGGAGCTCCTCCGCATGCCTCTCTATATCAACTCCCGCCTGCGCGACAAGCGCTTCCCGGGACTCCAGCTTCGCTTGTCGGGCGCGGTAGAGCGACACCAACTTCCGGAGCAGCTGCTCCTCTTCAGACTCGCCGCTGCTGCTGTTTGGCGCGTCAACCACTGTCAGCCCAGCAGAGGTGAGCACTTCCCCGTCAAATGCCTCTCCTTCAACCGGCGCCCTGGAGCTCGACGCCCAGGGAAGCTTGATGAATACACCCTCGCCGGCCTTCAAGTAGGCGCCGGGCTGGGGCTCTTCGGAGCCCGGTGCAGCATCAACGGTGGAGGGGTCGGCGGTCGGTGTAGCGCCTTGCGCTCCTGCACCCTCGGGGTCATCAGTGCGATCGCCGGACCCCTCGCCAGCTCCTGCGCCAACAGCCTTGGCGGCCTCTTCGCCGGCAGGATCGTCAGCGCCGGCCTCTTCCTCGGTGGCGGCGGCATCGTCAGTGTTGCCGCGTGCATCCTCCTCGCCGGTGGCCTCAGTCTCCATCGGATCTGTGGAAGGGGGATCTGAAGACAGGAAGAGGAAGGAAAAGTCAAGCAAATATCCAAAAAGAAGATCAAAAGAAGAAGAACCCAAGGGAAAATTTCCGACAAGGAGGGTTACCTGTGCTGGGCTCTGTGGTCATGGGCTCCACCACCGAAGGTTCACTGGTCCCGTCCCTTGCCGGGGAACTACCCCTTGCCGGGGACCTCTCCCTTGCCGGAGAGCGCTCCCTTGTCGGGGAATCACCCCTTGGCGGCGTAGTCGAAGCAGATAGCACCTCAGGAGCGGCTTCTGGTTGTTCCTGATGGGCCCGTTCTGCTCCTACACAAGCAAATCAACAATCAAGATATCAACAAGGAAAGAGCACCCATGCGCGCCCCACAAAAGGAAGTGAACAAATACTTACGCTGGGGGCTGCGCTGGGGGCTGCTTCGAGGAGAGGTTGCCGGGTCCGACAAGGTGGTCTCGGACGCGTCCTCTACTGTCACAGCAGGATCGTCCTCGATGACAACCACGGGGACCTTGGCCCTCTTCGCCGCTCTCTCGGCCAGAGTCCTGAAATGGAATGAGGTTCAGAGGGAAGCAGATCAGATACAAGACAAGAAACAGTGAGAAACGAAGAAATATAAGTACAACAAGAAGAAAGCCTTACTCCTCCTCCTCTTCTTCCTCCTCATCGGAGCTCAGCGCGGAGAGGTCGAAGTCCAGTACTCTTTCAGCGTGACGAGGCGGAGGAGTAGGATCCCTTGGACGCTTGGCGGGAGCTGCGGCAGGATCAGGTGCGGCGGCTCGGGAAGACCCTGCTCCAGTTGCCGGCACGGCGTGAGATGCTCCCGCGACAACGGTGCTTGTCGCGGTGGAGCGTGTCCCGCGGCGTTGCGGCTGTTGGCCTGCCTGCCGCCCTGCTGCGTCTCCAGTCCTACGGAGGCGCCTTCTTGGTTGAGCTGGGGGCTGCGCTGGGGGCTCCGCCTGCGGCAAGCTGCTCGAAGACGGATGGCCGCTTGCACCTCCAGCAGGCTCGCTTGCTTCGGCTTCGGGCTCTCCTTCGCCAACGACCTCCCCGACAAGGTCCTCTCGGTCGGCAAGGCTTGCCGCCTGGGCCGCCTCTGCCTCCTCCAACGTAAAACCAAACTCGCCCGCGGCGGCGGCTGCCGCCGCCTCTTCCGCCCTGGTGGCGATGTACCGCATCTCGTCATCAGTGGTGTCGCGGGTGAGGAGCCTCTGCTCGTCGGCATGGACTGCTACCTCCACCAAGCCGTCGAAGAATTGCCGCACAACGTCGTCGGAGGGCTCCTGCCAAGTTGGGATAATCCCGTGCGAGTCGCACTCCGGCATCATTGCGCGGATGCGATCGAGCTGGGAGTTGTTGCACAGCGGGACGACGCCCTGTGGCAGCCTGAACCACTCCGGATGGTTGGGGTCGTGCTTGAACAGCTCCTTGAGCATCCCATCCAACTCCAAAACAGTGAAATTAAAATTGAGGCCTGGGTGCAGCCTCATGATATCTGCCGGGCCCCCGAACAGCCAGGCGGGCCTCCCCCTCTCCTGCAGAGGGGCGATGCGGCGGCGAAGAAAGTCCGCGCCAATGGCCCCTACAGTGAGCCCGGCAAGCCTGAGCCGCAGAATCCGGGTGGTGGCGATCTTCAGTCTAGCATCGTCCGCCGCCAGGGCGCTCCAATCACCGCCGCGCACTACTCGGGCTTGACACAGGATGGTGAATGGCTGCGGATCCGCGTCAACAATCCAACACCACTCCGCCCTCCACTCATCCCATTTGCTACGGAGTTCCCCCTCCAGATAGGCCTCCTTCTTGCCGGTTCTCGAGATCCAGGCGATCCCGCCAGACAAGGGCTCTCCTTTCTCGACCCAGGGCATGAAATAGTGGCGGAAAAGGGCTACGTTGGGGTGGATTCCGACGAAGTTCTCGCAAAGATGCGCGAAAACCGCCATGGTCAGAACGGCGTTGGGGGTGAAATCAAAGAGATGGAGCCCGTATGTGTTCATGATGTCGCAGAAGAAATCGGAAAAGGGCGGACAGAGCCCGCAATAGAAGAACAATGGGAAGAAGTAATATCCTTTTGGACACCGCTTTGAAGTAGAAGCTTCGGCGGAGAGTACCTGCGTGCGCAGATGCGCCCGCGTCTCCGTCGACCAGAAAAGATAGAACCACTCCCGCAGTGCCTTCGGGGTGAGCTCGGGGGGGGGGGGGGGGGGAAGTGCTCGCTCCTTGCGCAGCGCCTCAAGCCGCAGCGCCTCGGCCGACTTCGCGCCCTTCCCGGTCTTCGGAGCCATGGCGGAGGCGGTGGGGGAGAGCGAGGGCGTTGGCGGCGACGGCGGCGACGGGAGCGGAGCGCTGCTCTCTTTCGGCTTGGGAAGCGGAGGGGAGCGGCGGAGCTTTCTGAGGAAGGAACCGCAAGTGGCGAAGGTGGGGGAACGACCCCTGTTTCCCCTGCTTATAAAGAGGAGAGGCGAACTTTACGCCTTTTTCGATTAAAGAATCACCCACGATCTCTCCCACGACGCCGCGTTTGACGCGTGCCGTTATGGGAGGGCGCGGTGGATACGGAGTTAGATTTGGTGTGGACTCAGGCCACGTGTGCCCATGCCCTGTTTTGGGCCTGGCCCAACAGCGCTCGGCACCGTGTGTGGCCCAGGCCCGGGGGCTCCTGTCGGTGTACTAAAGTAGGGGTACCTTAGTATCCCGAACTTGTGCACGGGCAGTCGCAGCGCCCAGCGGCAAGGCTTGCCGGGTGCCCGCCAAGATCCTCCATAGTTCCTATTTATGCCATTCAAGAACAAAGTGTTTTAACTAAGAAGACAAGGCCCCGGCAAGAGGAGCTTGCCGGGAAGGACAAGGCCCCGGCAAGAGGAGCTTGCCGGGAAGGCCAACCAAGGCATTTCAAGAAACTAGCCGCGACGCGCCGCGCGTCCCGGCAAGACCCGGCGAGCGACAAGCTTCCGGGCGCGACAAGACAACGGCCGCGGCAAGGCACTTGCCGCGGTGAAGCCACCGCTCTGCGCCCACGTTCCAGCGCATCCGATGACGTGTCGCCGCAGGATCGTTCCTGGTGCACGTGGCGGGTGGCTGTGCAACCAAGCGGTGCGAGGTGGCAAGCGAAGATGACGAGATGGCCATCGTGGCGAATGGTGGCGCCCCTAAACGGTCGTTTTCTGCACTGTTTAGGCGACCGGACGGGCATTAAATGCCCTTGTCCCCTGCCGTCAGAGTTAGGTAGGGCGCACTGTAGATAGCAGTTGTACCAACCCCCCTTTTTTACACTTTTACCCCTGCGTGCTTTGCCACCTGTCGGTGACCCCTTTAGCCTATAAAAGGAGGCCCATGCACAACGTAGAGGGGGTTCGACTCATTCGAAACTACAGAACGCTCACGCTCTCGAGCAAGAACACAATACAACCACAAAGCATCAGTAGGAGTATTATCTCTCCGGAGAGCTCCGAAGCTGGGTAAAAATCGCTCGTGTGCTCCACCTCGATCTGCTCTTCGTGCGCTCTCCGCTCCCTTGCCGGACCGAAAGGGGCTCTGCCCCATAGGTGTTCGTTTCCCACGACAATTGGTGTCATCGATCACACCGTCGGTACACGTCTTATTGAGAGGGGACAAGCACCGACAAACAAGGAAGAACACAATCAATGCAATGCACAACATGATGCATGATCATGACATGGTAATATGCTGTTGATTGAGCTAATCCAAGATTCAAATTCAAACTCCATATGTGGATATTTAAATGTCATTTATATGATTTTTGCTAAACAGCAGCTATAAGTTGTTCTAACATGCATGAAAATGGTACAGATGGATAGATTGGATTTTTTTGATCATTTTTCATATATAATTTATTTCATTTGGAGTTACGGTTGAATTTCTATGAATTTTAGAAGTTTTGGTTATTTTCTGGAATTTCCTGGATAAGAATAATTCCAGTAAATGCTTTATTGCGTCAGCAGTGCATCAGGGTGACGTCAGCGGTCAACGGGGCTGGTCTAGGTCAAACCTGACCAGTGGGGTCCACTGGTCAGTGGCACAGTGCTGTTTAGCTCACTGACAGGTGGGACCGGTCAACAGCCACGTCAGCAAAGTCAATGCTGACGCGTGGGTCCAGTCGGGTTGGATTAGTTCTAACTAATTTTGTTAGCTGGTTAATTAAACGTGTGGGGCCCATGTGTAAATGGCTCAGGGGGTTAATTAGTGGCGTCATTAGCCACTAATGACGGTGCCACGTCAGCTCACCGGAGTGTCACCGGCGACGACCAAAAACGCGGCGGGGATCGTCGGGATCTCGCTACAGCCCACGGTTTGAGGCGGGGTTTGCTCCTACGACTTCCTGGCGTTCTCGCGCATCTAGTGGTGGTAGCGGCAGCAGCTGGGATGGCCGGGGTTGACGGCGGCAAGCACTTTTGCGGCGGCCGGAGTTCAGGCACCTGCGGGTTTGGCGTTGTGGTGCACGGGAGGGGGAGCTAGTGTGTGTGTTAGGATCCTGGTGAGGTATGGAGCACGTTGCTGTGCTCGGAAGTTAGCTACGGTGGCTCTGGCCTCGTCTGCGTCATCACTGGCAGCGAGGAGCTCACGGCCCCGGTGGAAACGGAGGGTACACAGCGCAACAGAGCACGGGGAGAGAGGGGAGCGGCAGAGGAGCTCACAGTGAGTCGAACGGGAGGGTCAGCGAGCTCGGGGAGGCACCGAAGGCAGCAAATCGACGGTGACGATCTCCGGTGGCCGACGAGGGGGCCGGCGGTGCTTGCGGCGTCCAGGGGCTTCCGGCGTCGGGCGGCTCGGTGAGGAGGAAGAGAGGGACGAGGCGGAGCTCGTGGCCGCGTCGGTGAGGCGTGGGGTGGCCGGTGGTCGCGGCAACGACGGGCGGCGGCGACGGCTGCGTCGGCCATGGTGTCCAGGGAGCGAGGAAGAGAGCAAGGGGGAAGAATGGGGTGTCGGCGGGGTCGGGGCGGCGCCGAGGAGTGGCTTCGAGGCATCGCCGCGCTGTCCAAGCGAGGCAGGCGGCCAGGGAGCTGCGTGGCGAGCTCGGGCACGTCGCTGTGTCCCTCCTCTGCCTACTGGCAAAGGTAGGTGATGACTGGCACCAGGCCAGGTGGGCTGGGCCAGCACAGGTGAGGCCCAGGTGGGCTTGGTGGGCGCCAGGTGAGTCCTTTCTCTCTCTTTCTAATTCTGTTACAGTTTTCTATTTATCTGCAGCTTTGTGGCTTTATTAAAAATACTAAATCAATCCCAAAAAGCATGCAACTGCTCATGACCACTGTTGGAAATATATCCTACAACAAACATTTCAGTTTGGGATTATTTGAGCATTGAAAATATTTTATAGTATTTAAATGCCCAAATGCAAATAGGTAATGATTTAATTCAAAAATCCAGAATGGCCTAGGAAAATGTGCACCATTTTTGGGTGAGGTTTTCACCTTTATCCAGAAATGCTGAACATTTTTAAAGGGCATTTTGAAATCATTGAAAAATATTTTGGTTGAACCTATTTGAATTCCTTTTGATGCTAGGGTTTGAACATCCCCATTTCAAATTTCCATGAAAGTTAAACATGATGCAAGCAAGATGCAAACACTAGGCAGCACCAGAAGCTAGGGATGTGACAACTCGCCCCCACTAAACAAGAATCTCGTCCCGAGATTCAAGGGTAGGTAGGATGAAGGGGGAACGCAAACTAACATAATCTTCACGATCCAGGTGGCACTTCATAAGAACGTTGAATCGATCACCATCTTTGGCTCGACGTCTTCCTCTGAGAACTCCAACTAACATGACAAGAAGAGGAAAGGAAAACTCTAGAAGAATCAATCTTCTCGAAGGTCGAACAACTCAGGATTAGCTCACGGAATGAGACATAGCAACATCTCTCGAGCTGAGAGACGAAGCACACCTCTAGAGGAATGGAGTGGAACAGATGACGAGGGTTCACTAGGTAGACAACAATTCCACACTTACGAGGGTGGTGAACGGTTGTCAACGTAGCGAGGAGTTGAGTTGCCATGATACCATAACGATGCACCTTAGGGAAGGTGACTCGTAGAAATATCCCCTTAAGTGGCAAAAGAATTACCTTTGATTTAGAGATCATTGAAACTCTTTATACCAACTTAAGGCAATCATAATCGTTCAGTTGAAGGAGTCCGGATGAGTGACATACCCGGACGATTATGGATGATGTGGATTACCTTGTTGAAGACAACACAATGGATGATTTTTGCTTATCATCGGGAGTGGATGGGACCCATGGTAGGACCACTTTTGAGGATGATCCTAAACAAGAATTACTAAGAAGGCAGCCCATGGTGAAATGGCACAAAGACGGTGTAAGCTAGGAACAAAATGCAAATGTTGGAATGTTCCAACCATCATATCTGCCTGAGATTCAGATCTGGTTAGTAACAGGATACTTCAGACAACATGTCCGGAAAGGAAAGGTTGCAACACAAATCGACGAGATAACGTTGCGAGAACCTCAAGGAATGAACTACGATAGCAAGCTCCAAAACATGAGTTGGTTCTACTACAAGCATGTGAACATGTTGTCCCAGACAAGCATGACCACCTAGTAGTCTTATAATAAAACACTACCGAGTTCAGGTTGGGAACCATCATCGAGGATAACGAAGTCCTAACATAAGTCATGACTAGTTGTTATGAAGGAACTCCTTCCCCTTGAACAAATCAATCAGTGGCTTGGTGTGCTAGGGACACATATAGAATGAAGGTTGCAAGTCTTCGAACCACAGAATACTTCGCACGTATACATGACTGATTTGGGATGATTCCGAAGGAAGCAACATTGACTTTCTCGAATCCACGGCGGCAACTTGCATCAAATGCACATGAACTAGAGGAAGTCACTTCTTACATCCGAACATATGCTTCATGAGCTAGCATGAACAAATGCTTTAAAAAGTTTCCAACACTAGCTTAATGTTTAACAAAATTATGGAGAAGACAAGGATGTTGTCGATGGCTCAACAACAATTCATCCAGATTCCCATGGAGATGGAATTCCATAATTATGTGAACAAGGTGATAGTATTGGTCAGACCCAAAGGATATAATGATGTATGCTCGAGGAAAATTCACGAGTAAGACAACATTATGAACATCACTGGTTCTGATTTGATTTGAGGATAGCCCATACTCAAATCAAAGTTTTAGCAAGACAATAGCTCCAACAACTGGTCACGAGGATCAATCAATGAAGATATCATCTTTTTGCAACACACACACAACACAGGATATCCCTTTGGGATGAGCTAAGTCAGACAAGCTTTTATCTTCCAACTCTCCAAGTTGTTATTCAGCTTAACAACTAGCTTAGGGGTATGCAACACGGATTCTTGGAGAAGGGGTGATTTATAAGAGAACCCATCTTGATCATGAACTCAACATAGCGGTCAGGTGACAACCGGGTAATACTTCCGAGAAGATATTCGGAAAATCACGAACCACCGATATGTTACTAAGCTCGAGAACGACCTTGCTTTTCAGGGCAAGATGATATGATCAAAGAAGCGAGGAATTGACACAATCCTAACTCATTGGTCGAGGAGTGCACCAGGAATAGGGACTAGGTAGCACAATCAGTCTTAGGGTGACGATTCAATAATCAACACACTAAGAATGAGGTTATCGTCCATTTAACTATCAGGCAACAAAGTTGCCAGGAGTAGTGATTTCACACATCATAGTTCACCTGTCGGCATTCCGGTTACAATAACACGGAAATCGAGGAATGAACAATGATGGCAAGAAGTATTATTGCATCAAGAATTCATAAGAGCTAGCGCAATTCTCATGACGGTCTTAATATAAAGATGGTAATACTCCAAGGTAGAACAGAGCAAAAGCTAGATTAGCAATTTGATCTGCGGAGTACAACTGCTTTGACCCAATCCTAGAAATGGACAAGGTACTGGAGTTTGTTTCTCCTAGTCACTCCGAATAGAATGGCTTGACGGACCACAGAAGTAAAAGGCATCAATGAACACGAATGCACGACTACTCCTGACTATCAATTGATAGACGAAGGTCGGAATACGACTAAGGAGGGACAACTCAAAGGATCATATGATTTTCTGAGTTGTGGATGCATAGATTAGTATGTCGAACCAAGTTCAACAAATTTCTTCCGGATAATCCATGCGGAAAGGTAGAACTGGCAGAATCACAATTATAAATGGAGAACTCATCGAGGGTACTCCTGTTGTGATCTTTTGATCCAACAAACTTCTGCCATAAGTGGTTCATAGTATTTGAAAGAAGGAAATACCACGGACCTCGAGGATTAATGCAAAGGTTACTAATTTCCTAAAGGAACTAGCAAACACTATCAACATGAGGTAAGTAGGGTGAGTCTTGGGTTCAAAACCCAGGAATAGAATACCTACTACTAAGTAGCATCACGGGATGCTTTCGAGAATGGTGGCCAGAATCATCACACTTGGGACACTAAACATTGCTAGATTACTAGGTGACTCCCTAAAACACCTAGGGTCATAATAATAGCTCCAACATATATGTCAAGGCAATAAATTAACTCAACGCACCGGTTAGTGTGCTTATTCTGACCATAAAGGACATTGGGAATGGAAAGAAAGGATTTGCAAATGCATCAGACTATTTAGAAACCTGGGATGACTCGGACAGCATACCGGCTGTAAATGCTCAAAATGATTTGAGACATCCTGAAAAATGGTGGCATAACCACTTAATATCACAATATCAAGGTTCTGAGACCAGCTATGAACATACGGAAGTAGTAAAAGCTGAACTGAGATTTGAAACTATCAATTCTATAAGTCTATGGATTAGTAACACGTCATCCTGATAGATAGATGAGAAGGCCTAGTTCTTAATCCCCGTAGAAGAGAAGAGGATGACTCAGATCAGAAGGCCATGAGGTATAACAAGTAAAAAGAGCCTTACGTTCCATCCCACAATCAATTCCCTTACATAACTAAAGCATTTCTAGACACAACTCCGACCAGTTTGGCTTGGTAATCCTACAGGCAGTCAGGCTCTGATACCAAAGCTGTCAGGACCCCGACTCAATGCCACATCGATCTAGCATGTAACACCTCATATCACTTTGCGGCCTCACGCACGGTATTCCCACGGGTGTCGCCTTACCTTTGCCCGGGACCGTTTGCGCCTTTTGGCACACGTATATGATAGTGTCGCTAGCATCCATATGATAAGGAGCCCGGGCTGACATGGCTAGTCGTAAACCCAAAGTGGCACAAACTTACAGGGACAGGCATCCATGACCCAGCATCCAATGTGTCGGTCATCAGCGAGTGGATCCAGGCTGTAGCACTGGGCTAGCAGGACTCCGGTGAACCGGGCTGTAGCGGGCTAACAGGACTCTGGTATTCATCGCGTGACATTTCCCCGAAGGGACAGACACAGGAACGAAGAAGGACACATGCCGGACAGCCTAAGTGTTCCGGAGCAGTAGCAAGCTACCATGGCTCGGTGGAAACACTAGGAGACATTTCCCGGTAAGAGAGGCTACTAAGGATAAACAACTAGATAGTCAGATCCCACACATACCAAGCATTTCAATAACATACACACAATATGCTCGATATGTGCAAATACAACATGGCATCACAACATGACTCTACGACTCAAGTATTTATTCATTAGGCTCCAAGGAGCGAGATATTACAAACATGGGTCTCATGACCCAACATTCAGAGCATATAAGTCAAGCACAAGCGGAAGCTTAACATGTCTGAGTACAGACATCTACCAATGAAAAAGGCTTGAAGCGTGACTATCTACCAGATCCTGCCGAGGGCACAAGATCGTAGCTGAGGTAACAAGCTAAACGTCGAAGTCCACGCGGAACTACTAGCGAGACCGAAGTCTCTCTGCAAAAACATAAAATAGGCAAACGTGAGTACAAATGTACCCAGCAAGACTTACATCAGAACTAAACTACATATGCATCATTATCAACAAAGGGGATGGTGGGGTTTAACTGCAGCAAGCCAGCTTTGACTCAGTGGCTATCCTAAACTACGACTGCAAGTAACTCTTTTGAGGTGGCACACACGAGTCCACATATTCACCATATCAATACACCACTATGGATCCGCTCCGTCTCCCTACGAGAATGCCATCCATAGCACTCACACTTATCTTGCGTATTTTAGAGTATCCACTTTCACTTGTCTATGAACTATACAAGCAACCCAGAAGTCCTTTACCGCGGACACGGCTATTCGAATAGATGATGTTAACCCTGCAGGGGTGTACTTCTTCACACACGCTCTCACCACTTACCGCCGTTTACATGACATGTACTCGACAACCTTCAAGCGGAAGCCCAACGTGGGTGTCGGCCACGGCCTACCTAAACACTCAAGTCCCTAGTCCAGGTTTATCGCCTATTCGGGTTCCATCCATGAGGAGATCCGGCCGAAGTTTAGCTCACAGCCCCAAACGATGTGTACAGGGTTCCGTGACACCAAACGGGCGCCCGGTATACCCGGCCACGTGCCTACCGCATCACAGCCCACCCCTCCAGTCAGCGCTGCCCACGGCCTCCAGCATACTACAAACACCAGAAACTACTTGCAACTCCTGGACAGAGGACAAGGGTGATTAAGAAGCCGAGAGGGTCCATTGGTTTCGGGCCCAATGCGTGGTAGTAACTGTATCATGGATCACAAACACAGAACTCAGTTCCTGAGGACGGCTGCAATGAGACAACCCACCATGTACTCCTACATGGCGTCTCATCGCTACCTTTATCAAATCGTGTTCACACACTTAGCTCACACACAGTAGCACATGTTCACACACCTCTGATTCATCCTCGAGGAATCAGACCTGACTCAACTCTAAGTAGTAGCAGGCATGACAAACAAGCATGAATGAGTAGGCACAACAGGGCTCAACAACTCCTACTCATGCTAGTGGGTTTCATCTATTTACTGTGGAATGACAGGTCATGTAGAGGATAAAGGGGTTCAGCTACCGCAGCAAGTAACAGATGAATCGATGTTGTCCTAATGCTTGCCTGGCACTTCTGAACGAGGGGGTTTTGTATCGGAATGACAAGGGGGTTTTGCTTGCCTGGCACTTCTGAAGATAGTATATTTCTTCATTGGTGTCATCGATCACACCGTCGGTACACGTCTTATTGAGAGGGGACAAACACCGACAAACAAGGAAGAACGCAATCAATGCAATGCACAACATGATGCATGATCATGACATGGTAATATGCTGTTGATTGAGCTAATGCAACTAGCAACCATATTAAATGAAGTTGGTTTGAATCCAATATTCAAATTCAAACTCCATATGTGGATATTTAAATGCCATTTATATGATTTTTGCTAAACAGCAGCTATAAGTTGTTCTAACATGCATGAAAATGGTACAGATGGATAGATTGGATTTTTTTGATCATTTTTCATATATAATTTATTTCATTTGGAGTTACGGTTGAATTTCTATGAATTTTAGAAGTTTTGGTTATTTTCTGGAATTTCCTAAATAAGAATAATTCCAGTAAATGCTTTATTGCGTCAGCAGTGCATCAGGGTGACGTCAGCGGTCAACGGGGCTGGTCTAGGTCAAACCTGACCAGTGGGGTCCACTGGTCAGTGGCACAGTGCTGTTTAGCTCACTGACAGGTGGGACCGGTCAACAGCCACGTCAGCAAAGTCAATGCTGACGCGTGGGTCCAGTCGGGTTGGATTAGTTCTAACTAATTTTGTTAGCTGGTTAATTAAACGTGTGGGGCCCATGTGTAAGTGGCTCAGGGGGTTAATTAGTGGCGTCATTAGCCACTAATGACGGTGCCACGTCAGCTCACCGGAGTGTCACCGGCGACGACCAAAAACGCGGCGGGGATCGTCGGGATCTCGCTACAGCCCACGGTTTGAGGCGGGGTTTGCTCCTACGGCTTCCTGGCGTTCTCGCGCATCTAGTGGTGGTAGCGACAGCAGCTGGGATGGCCGGGGTTGACGGCGGCGAGCACTTTCGCGGCGGCCGGAGTTCGGGCACCTGCGGGTTTGGCGTTGTGGTGCACGGGAGGGGGAGCTGGTGTGTGTGTTAGGCTCCTGGTGAGGTGTGGAGCACGTTGCTATGCTCGGAAGTTAGCTACGGTGGCTCTGGCCTCATCTGCGTCATCGCCGGCGGCGAGGAGCTCACGGCCCCGGTGGAAACGGAGGGTACACGGCGCAACAGAGCACGGGGAGAGAGGGAAGCGGCAGAGGAGCTCACAGTGAGTCGAACGGGAGGGTCAGCGAGCTCGGGGAGGCACCGAAGGTAGCAAATCGATGGCGACGATCTCCGGTGGCCGACGAGGGGAACGGCGGTGCTTGCGGCGTCCAGGGGCTTCCTGCGTCGGGCGGCTCGGTGAGGAGGAAGAGAGGGACGAGGCGGAGCTCGTGGCCGCGTCGGTGAGGCGTGGGGTGGCCGGTGGTCGCGGCAACGACGGGCGGCGGCAACGGCTGCGTCGGCCATGGCGTCCAGGGAGCGAGGAAGAGAGCAAGGGGGAAGAATGGGGTGTCGGCGGGGTCGGGGCGGCGCTGAGGAGTGGCTACGAGGCGTCGCCGCGCTGTCCAAGCAAGGCAGGCGGCCAGGGAGCTGCGTGGCGAGCTCGGGCACGTCGCGGTGTCCCTCCTCTGCCTACTGGCAAAGTAGGTGATGACTGGCACCAGGCCAGGTGGGCTGGGCCAGCACAGGTGAGGCCCAGGTGGGCTTGGTGGGCGCCAGGTGAGTCCTTTCTCTCTCTTTCTAATTCTGTTACAGTTTTCTATTTATCTGCAGCTTTGTGGCTTTATTAAAAATACTAAATCAATCCCAAAAAGCATGCAACTGCTCATGACCACTGTTGGAAATATATCCTACAGCAAACATTTCAGTTTGGGATTATTTGAGCATTGAAAATATTTTATAGTATTTAAATGCCCAAATGCAAATAGGTAATGATTTAATTCAAAAATCCAGAATGGCCTAGGAAAATGTGCACCATTTTTGGGAGAGGTTTTCACCTTTATCCAGAAATGATGAACATTTTTAAAGGGCATTTTGAAATCATTGAAAAATATTTTGGTTGAACCTATTTGAATTCCTTTTGATGCTAGGGTTTGAACATCCCCATTTCAAATTTCCATGAAAGTTAAACATGATGCAAGCAAGATGCAAACACTAGGCAGCACCAGAAGCTAGGGATGTGACAATGACAGTGCTGCACCTGACGTGTAACAAGGATGTCATGGTCGACGGAGAAGTTGTGGCACCCATCAGCACAACAACAACCCACCGCAAAGCATGGCCGTGGTTGATGGAGCGGCTCCGGTGATTCGTAACCCATGTTCACCTAGGAAGCTCACTCCTAATGTTGGCATCTCAACCACCACCACTGTTCCAACATCCAGGAAACATGTGCCACAAATTCCATGTGAGGAAGAGATTCCACGATCCAAAATCCCAGAACTTGAGAGTTGTAAGAAAAGCAAGCTGAGTGACTCCACCAAAAGTGAGGAAGAGTGTCCACTTTCAAAAATCCCACCACTTGAGAGTGAAAAGAAAAATGAGTTGAGTGACTCCACCAAATGTGAGGAAGAGTGTCCACTTTCCACAATTTCATATATTGAGAGTCATAAGGAAAGTGAGGTGAGTGAGTCCACAAAATGTGAGGATCAGATTGTTCATCATGAGGTTAGGGAAATGCAAGATCTCCACCTAGATATACCACACATTCGGGGAGAGAGGATCAATGAGTTGTGTGAGTCCACAAAATGTGAGACTGAGACCATTCCACATCTCACTAGAGAGATAAGCGATCCACAACCCAATATACCACACAATAAGAGTGAGAGGATAAGTGAGTTATATGAGTCCACTAAATGTGAGGTTGAGATTTTTTAACAAGAGAATAGCAAGATGAGTGATCCACCACCAGGTGAAAGCTACAAATGAGGATTGCATCATTTCTTTGCATGGATATTATCTACTTCCCTTCTACTTATTGCATATCGAAGAGAGTCGAGGACGACTCTTCATCATGGGAGGGAGAATGATGAGCACATGGGTACATCATACATCACATTTCAGAAAAGTGCACATTTTAGTTGGAAAGAATTACTAAGCTGAATCAAGCAAACACATGGCCAGGTGAATGCTTACTTAAGTTCATACCACAATATTGAACAAATGGCTGAACTTTCATCTCCATTATTGTTGGTTGAACTTAGGTATCACATGGAAGAAATCTAACAACTTATGAGCTCTTGAAGCAATCAGACTGGAGGAAAAAGTTTGGAGAAAACAAGTTTCAAGTGAAGTTGAGGCTGTCAGTTTACCTCTGATGTTTCGTTGTGCCACACCCATGTGGTGGAGACACAGGGCCATAGGGGTACATGAACAGAAGCTACATCAAATTATCTTTCCAATGCAAAAAATCTCACATAATTTGGAGTTGTGAGTCAAAAGTTTTAGCCAATCTCGTGTAAGGTGTCCAGGCTGTCAAGACTTCGCGAATTTCCGAGGAGCTCTCCAACAAGTCCCAAAGTTGACTGCTTATTCCCGCAAGGAAGCCATGCAAATCTGCTTACTTTTGACACCATTTTCACACCTAGCTAAGGGGGTTGTCCCTGCTATAAGGCCCCATATCCCCCATCCTCTTAGAAACCTTTTGTCAAAATCATTCAGCTACAAGATTATGCAGCAAGACTGCTAGAGAGATCCGAGAGATCTTGTTACCTTTGCTCTTGTGAGTTCATTCGGATCTGCGAGAAGGAGCCTTTGATTAACCCTAGTTCGTGCTCTATGGTTCCAGCCGTTTTGTGTGGATTAGTCCCAGTTTGTGGTTCTACGATTGTTCGGACAACAGGTTGGAGTTCTTGTAGTTTTGGTCAGCCATCCCCAACGTATGGGTTGCATCCAACCTTGGCAGGTATAAAGCTAGTTATCCCGGCTGCTTGCAGCTTGTTATCCATCCCGATTTGATCTTACGACGTAAAGATCGGGCCACCCTCGGGCGTGAACTCGTTCATCGGGTTCCCACCTATCACTTCGGGTACGATAGAACAACTGCGAACTAATCCTTATGCAGGAGATAGAACCGAACATCCTGATATGCACTTGATATATGTGGAACAAATTTGTGGATTATTTAAGCTTGCAGGTGTTGAGGAACGTAGTAATTTCAAAAAATTTCCTACGCACACGCAAGATCATGGTGATGCATAGCAAGCAACGAGAGGGGAGAGTGTTGTCTACGTACCGTCGTAGACCGAAGCGGAAGCGTTGACGCAACGTAGAGGAAGTAGTCGTACGTCTTCCCGGTCCAACCGATCCAAGCACCGTTACTCCGGCACCTCCGAGTTCTTGACACACGTACAGCTCGATGACGCACCCCGGGCTCCGATCCAGCAAAGCTTCGGGGAGGAGTTCCGTCAGCACGACGGCGTGGTGACGATCTTGATGTTCAACCATCGCAGGGCTTCGCCTAAGCACCGCTACAATATGACCAAGGTGTAATATCGTGGAGGGGGGCACCGCACACGGCTAAGGAACGATCACGAAGATCAACTTGTGTGTATGGGGTGCCCCCTGCCCCCGTATATAAAGGAGTGGAGGAGGGGAGGGCCGGCCCTCTCTATGGTGCGCCCTAGGGGAGTCCTACTCCCACCGGGAGTAGGATTCCCACTTTCCTAGTCCAACTAGGAATCCTTCCAAGTATTAGGAGTAGGAGACAAGGAAGGGGGAGGGAGAAGGGAAGGAAGGAGGGGGCGCAGCCCCTCCCCCTAGTCCAATTCGGACTAGGCCTTGGGGGGGGGCCTGCCCTAGGCAGCCCCTCTCTCTTTCCCGTATGGCCCAATAAGGCCCAATACTTCTCCCCCGTATTCCCGTAACTCTGCGGTACTCCAAAAAATACCCGAACCACTCGGAACCTTTCCGATGTCCGAATATAGTCATCCAATATATCGATCTTTATGTCTCGACCATTTCGAGACTCCTCGTCATGTCCCCGATCTCATCCAGGACTCCGAACTCCTTCGGTACATCAAAACTCATAAACTCATAATATAACTGTCATCGAAACCTTAAGCGTGCGGACCCTACGGTTCGAGAACAATGTAGACATGACCGAGACACGTCTCCGGTCAATAACCAATAGCGGAACCTGGATGCTCATATTGGTTCCTACATATTCTACGAAGATCTTTATCGGTCAGACTGCATAACAACATACGTTGTTCCCTTTGTCATCGATATGTTACTTGCCCGAGATTCGATCGTCGGTATCCAATACCTAGTTCAATCTCGTTACCGGCAAGTCTCTTCACTCGTTCCGTAATACATCATCTCGCAACTAACTCATTAGTTGCATTGCTTGCAAGGCTTATGTGATGTGCATTACCGAGAGGGCCCAGAGATACCTCTCCGACATTCGGAGTGACAAATCCTAATCTCGAAATACGCCAACCCAACAAGTACCTTCGGAGACACCTGTAGATCACCTTTATAATCACCTAGTTACGTTGTGACGTTTGGTAGCACACAAAGTGTTCCTCCGGTAAACGGGAGTTGCATAATCTCATAGTCATAGAACATGTATAAGTCATGAAGAAAGCAATAGCAACATACTAAACGATCGGGTGCTAAGCTAACTGAATGGGTCATGTCAATCACATCATTCTCCTAATGATGTGATCCCGTTAATCAAATGACAACTCATGTCTATGGCTAGGAAACATAACCATCTTTGATTAACGAGCTAGTCAAGTAGAGGCATACTAGTGACACTCTGTTTGTCTATGTATTCACACATGTATCATGTTTCTGATTAATACAATTCTAGCATGAATAATAAACAATTATCATGAAATAAGGAAATAAATAATAACTTTATTATTGCCTCTAGGGCATATTTCCTTCAGTCTCCCACTTGCACTAGAGTCAATAATCTAGATCACATCACCATGTGATTAACATCGATAGTTCACATCATCATGTTATTAACACCCATAGTTCACATCGCCATGTGACCAACACCCAAAGGGTTTACTAGATTCAGTAATCTAGTTCACATCGCTATGTGATTAACACCCAAAGAGTACTAAGGTGTGATCATGTTTTGCTTGTGAGAGAATCTTAGTCAACGGGTCTTTCACATTCAGATCCATTATGTATTTTGCAATTTTCTATGTCTACAATGCTCTGCACGGAGCTACTCTAGCTAATTGCTCCCACTTCCAATATGTATCTAGATCGAGACTTAGAGTCATCCAGATCGGTGTCAAAACTTGCATCGACGTAACCCTTTACGACGAACCTTTTGTCACTTCCATAATCGAGAAACATATCCTTATTCCACTAAGGATAATTTTGACCGCTGTCCAGTGATCTACTCCTAGATCACTATTGTACTCCCTTGCCAAATTCAGTGTAGGGTATACAATAGATCTGGTACACAGCATGGTATACTTTATAGGACCTATGGCCAAGGCATAGGGAATGACTTTCATTCTCTTTCTATCTTCTGCCGTGGTCGGGTTTTGAGTCTTACTCAATTTCACACCTTGTAACACAGGCAAGAACTCTTTCTTTGACTATTCCATTTTGATCTACTTCAAAATCTTGTCAAGGTATGTACTCATTGAAATAACTTATCAAGCGTCTTGATCTGTCTCTATAGATCTTGATGCTCAATATGTAAGCAGCTTCACCGAGGTCTTTCTTTGAAAAACTCCTTTCAAACACTCCTTTATGCTTTGCAGAATAATTCTACATTATTTCCGATCTACAATATGTCATTCACATATACTTATCAGAAATGCTGTAGTGCTCCCACTCACTTTCTAGTAAATACAGGCTTCACCGCAAGTCTGTATAAAACTATATGCTTTGATCAACTTATCAAAGCGTATATTCCAACTCCGAGATGCTTGCACCAGTCCATAGATGGATCGCTGGAGCTTGCGTATTTTGTCAGCACCTTTAGGATTGACAAAACCTTCTGGTTGCATCATATACAACTCTTCTTGAAATCCATTAAGGAATGTAGTTTTGTTTATCCATTTGCCAGATTTCATAAAAATGCGGCAATTGCTAACATGATTTGGACAGACTTAAGCATCGCTACGAGTGAGAAAATTTCATCGTAGTCAACACCTTGAACTTTGTCAAAAACCTTTTTCGACAAGTCTAGCTTTGTAGATAGTAACACTACTATCAACGTCCGTCTTCCTCTTGAAGATCCATTTATTTTCTATGGTTTGCCGATCATCGGGCAAATCCATCAAAGTCCATACTTTGTTCTCATACATGGATCATATCTCAGATTTCATGGCCTCAAACCATTTTGCGGAATCTGGGCTCATCATCGCTTCCTCATAGTTCGTAGGTTCATCATGGTCAAGTAACATGACCTCCAGAATGGGATTACCATACCACTCTGGTGCAGATCTCACTCTGGTTGACCTACGAGGTTCGGTAGTAACTTGATCTGAAGTTACATGATCATCATCATTAGCTTCCTCACTAATTGGTGTAGTAGTCACAGGAACAGATTTCTGTGATGAACTACTTTCCAATAAGGGAGAAGGTACAATTACCTTATCAAGTTCTACTTTCCTCCCACTCACTTCTTTCGAGAGAAACTCCTTCTCTGGAAAGGATCCATTCTTAGCAACGAATGTCTTGTCTTCGGATCTGTGATAGAAGGTGTACCCAACAGTCTCCTTTGGGTATCCTATGAGGACGCATTTCTTCGATTTGGGTTGGAGCTTATCAGGATGAAACTTTTTCACATAAGCATCACAACCCCAAACTTTAAGAAACGACAACTTTGGTTTCTTGCTAAACCACAGTTCATATAGTGTCGTCTCAACGGATTTAGATGGTGCCCTATTTAACGTGAATGCAGCTGTCTCTAATGCATGATCCCAAAACGATATTGGTAATTCGGTAAGAAACATCATAGATTGTACTATATCCAATAAAGTACGGTTATGACGTTCGGACACACCATTATGATGTGGTGTTCCAGGTGGCATGAATTTGTGAAACTATTCCACATTGTTTAAATTGAAGACCAAACTCGTAACTCAAATATTTGTCTCCGCGATCAGATCGTAGAAACCTTATTTTCTTGTCACGATGATTTTCCACTTCACTCTGAAATTCTTTGAACTTCAAATGTTTCAGACTTTTGTTTCATCAAGTAGATATACCCATATCTGCTCAAATCATCTGTGAAGGTCAGAAAATAACGATACCCGCCGCGAGCCTTAACACTCATTGGATCGCATACATCAGTATGTATTATTTTTAATAAGTCAGTTGCTCGCTCCACTGTTCCGGAGAACGGAGTCTTAATCATATTGCCCATGAGGCATGGTTCGCAAGCATCAAGTGATTCATAATCAAGTGATTCCAAAATCCCATCAGCATGGAGTTTCTTCATGCGCTTTACACCAATATGACCTAAACGGCAGTGCCACAAATAAGTTGCACTATCATTATTAACTTTGCATCTTTTGGTTTCAATATTATGAATATGTGTATCACTACGATCGAGATCCAATGAACCATTTTCATTGGGTGTGTAACCATATAAGGTTTTATTCATGTAAACAGAACAACAGTTTATTTTCTTACTTAAATGAATAACCATATTGCAATAAACATGATCAAATCATATTCATGCTCAACGCAAACACCAATTAACATTTATTTAGGTTCAACACTAATCCCGAAAGTATAGGGAGTGTGCGATGATGATCATATCAATCTTGAAACTACTTTCAACACACATCGTCACTTTACCCTTAACTAGTTTCTGTTTATTCTGCAACTCCCGTTTCGAGTTACTACTCTTAGCAACTGAACCAGTACCAAATACCGAGGGGTTGCTATAAACACTAGTAAAGTACACACCAATAACATGTATATCAAATATACCTTTGTTCACTTTGCCATCCTTCTTATCCGCCAAATACTTGGGGTAGTTCTGCTTCCAGTGACCAGTCCCTTTGTAGTAGAAGCACTTAGTCTCAGGCTTAGGTCCAGACTTGGGCTTCTTCACTTGAGCAGCAACTTGCTTGCCGCTCTTCTTGAAGTTCCCTTCTATCCCTTTGCCCTTTTCTTGAAACTAGTGGTCTTGTTAACCATCAACACTTGATGTTCTTTCTTGATTTCTACCTTCATCGATTTCATCATCATGAAAAAACTCGGAAATCATTTTCATCATCCCTTGCATACTATAGTTAATCACGAAGTTCTACTAATTTGGTGATGGTGACTAGAGAATTCTGTCAATCACTATCTTATCTGGAAGATTAACTCCCACTTGATTCAAGCGATTGTAGTACCCAGACAATCTGAGCACATGCTCACTAGTTGAGAGATTCTCCTCCATCTTTTAGCTATAGAACTTGCTGGAGACTTCATATCTCTCAACTCGGGTATTTGCTTGAAATATTAACTTCAACTCCTGGAACATCTCATATGGTCCATGACGTTTAAAACGTCTTTGAAGTCCCGATTCGAAGCCGTTAAGCATGGTGCACTTAAACTATCAAGTAGTCATCATATTGAGCTAGCCAAACGTTCATAACGTCTGCATCTGCTCCTGCAATAGGTCTGTCACCTAGCGGTGCATTAAGGACATAATTCTTCTGTGCAGCAATGAGGATAAACCTCAGATCACGGATCCAATCCGCATCATTGCTACTAACATCTTTCAACACAATTTTCTCTAGGAACATATCAAAATAAACATATAAAAGCAACAACGCGAGCTATTGATCTACAACATAGATATGCTAATACTACCAGGACTAAGTCCATGATAAATTAAAGTTCAATTAATCATATTACTTAAGAACTCCCACTTAGATAGACATCCCTCTAATCCTCTAAGTGATCACGTGATCCAAATGAACTAAACCATAACCGATCATCACGTGAAATGGAGTAGCTTTCAATGGTGAACCTCACTATGTTGATCATATCTACTATATGATTCACGCTCGACCTTTCGGTCTCCGTGTTCGGAGGCCATATCTGCATATGCTAGGCTCGTCCAGTTTAACCCGAGTATTCTGCGTGTGCAAAACTGGCTTGCACCCGTTGTAGATGGACGTAAAGCTTATCACACCCGATCATCACGTGGTGTCTGGGCACTACGAACTTTGGCAACGGTGCATACTCAGGGAGAACACTTCTTGATAATTAGTGAGAGATCATCTTAAAATGCTACCGTCAATCAAAGCAAGACTAAGATGTATAATAGATAAACATAATATGCAATCAAAATATGTGACATGATATGGCCATGATCATCTTGCGCCTTTGATCTCCATCTCCAAAGTACTGTCATGATCTCTATCGTCACCGGCATGACACCATGATCTTCATCATCTTGATCTATATCAATGTGTCATCACATGGTTGTCTCACCAACTATTGCTCTTGCAACTATTGCTATCGTATAGCGATAAAGTAAAGCAATTATTTGGCACTTGCGTCTTATGCAACAAAGAGACATCCATAGGGCTTCTGCCAGTTGCCGATAACTTCAACAAAACATGATCATCTCATACAATAACTTATATCTTATCACGTCTTGACCATATCACATCACAACATGCCCTGCAAAAACAAGTTAGACGTCCTCTACTTTGTTGTTGCAAGTTTTACGTGGCTGCTAGGGGCTGAGCAAGAACCGTTCTTACCTACGCATCAAAACCACAACGATAGTTTGTCAAGTTGGTGCTGTTTTAACCTTCGCAAGGAGCGGGCGTAGCCACACTCGGTTCAACTAAAGTTGGAGAAACTGACACCCGCTAGTCACCTGTGTGCATAGCACGGCGGTAAAACCAGTCTCGCGTAAGCGTACGCGTAATGTCGGTCCGGGCCGATTCATCCAACAATACCGCCGAACCAAAGTATGACATGCTGGTAAGAAGTATGACTTATATCGCCCACAACTCACTTGTGTTCTACTCATGCATATAACATCAACACATAAAACCTAGGCTCGGATGCCACTGTTGAGGAACGTGGTAATTTCAAAAAAATTCCTACGCACACGCAAGATCATGGTGATGCATAGCAACGAGAGGGGAGAGTGTTGTCTACATACCCTCGTAGACCAAAGCGGAAGCGTTGACGTAACGTAGAGGAAGTAGTCGTACGTCTTTCCGGTCCAACAGATCCAAGCACCGTTACTCCGGCACCTCTGAGTTCTTGACACACGTACATCTCGATGACGCACCCCGGGCTCCGATCCAGCAAAGCTTCGGGGAGGAGTTTCGTCAGCACGACGGCGTGGTGATGATCTTGATGTTCAACCATCGCAGGGCTTCGCCTAAGCACCGCTACAATATGACCGAGGTGTAATATCGTGGAGGGGGGCACCGCACACGGCTAAGGAACGATCACGAAGATCAACTTGTGTGTATGGGGTGCCCCTGCCCCCGTATATAAAGGAGTGGAGGAGGGGAGGGCCGGCCCTCTCTATGGCGCGCCCTAGGGGAGTCCTACTCCCACCGGGAGTAGGATTCCCCCTTTCCTAGTCCAACTAGGAATCCTTCCAAGTATTAGGAGTAGGAGACAAGGAAGGGGGAGGGAGAAGGGAAGGAAGGAGGGGGCGCAGCCCCTCCACCTAGTCCAATTCGGACTAGGCCTTGGGAGGGCGCGCGGCCTGCCCTAGGCAGCCCCTCTCTCTTTCTCGTATGGCCCAATAAGGCCCAATACTTCTTCCCCGTATTCCCGTAACTCCCTGGTACTCCGAAAAATACCCGAACCACTCGGAACCTTTCCGATGTCCGAATATAGTCGTCCAATATATCGTTCTTTACGTCTCGACCATTTCGAGACTCCTAGTCATGTCCCCGATCTCATCCGGGACTCCGAACTCCTTCGGTACATCAAAACTCACAAACTCATAATATAACTGTCATCGAAACCTTAAGCGTGCGGACCCTACGGTTCGAGAACAATGTAGACATGACCGAGACACGTCTCCGGTCAATAACCAATAGCGGAACCTGGATGCTCATATTGGTTCCTACATATTCTACGAAGATCTTTATCGGTCAGACCGCATAACAACATACGTTGTTCCCTTTGTCATTGGTATGTTACTTGCCCGAGATTCGATCGTCGGTATCCAATACCTAGTTCAATCTCGTTACCGGCAAGTCTCTTTACTCATTCCGTAATACATCATCTCGCAACTAACTCATTAGTTGCATTGCTTGCAAGGCTTATGTGATGTGCACTACCGAGAGGGCCCAGAGATACCTCTCCGACATTCGGAGTGACAAATCCTAATCTCGAAATACGCCAACCCAACAAGTACCTTCAGAGACACCTGTAGATCACCTTTATAATCACCCAGTTACGTTGTGACGTTTGGTAGCACACAAAGTGTTCCTCCGGTAAACGGGAGTTGCATAATCTCATAGTCATAGGAACATGTATAAGTCATGAAGAAAGCAATAGCAACATACTAAACGATCGGGTGCTAAGCTAACTGAATGGGTCATGTCAATCACATCATTCTCCTAATGATGTGATCCCGTTAATCAAATGACAACTCATGTCTATGGCTAGGAAACATAACCATCTTTGATTAACGAGCTAGTCAAGTAGAGGCATACTAGTGACACTCTGTTTGTCTATGTATTCACACATGTATCATGTTTCCGATTAATACAATTCTAGCATGAATAATAAACAATTATCATGAAATAAGGAAATAAATAATAACTTTATTATTGCCTCTAGGGCATATTTCCTTCAGCAGGTTACCCGGAGATGAAGCAAAGAAGAAGGTTTTCCCTTTATCTTTGAAGGGAAAAGCATTGGCATGGTATAGGCTATGCGATGATATTGGATCTTGGAATTGGAATCGGTTGAAATTGGAGGTCCACCAAAAAATTTGGCCTATGCATCTAGTTCATCATGATCGGAATTACATATATAATTTCTGGTCACGTGAAGGAGAAAGTATCGCTCTAGCTTGGGGGGAGGCTTAAGTCAATATAATATTCATGCCCCAATAATGAGCTCTCAAGAGAAATTATCATTCAGATTTTTTATGCTCGACTTTCTCATGATGATCGATCCATGCTCGATACTTCTTGTACTGGTTTCTTTATGAAGAAGACTATTGACTTTTGGTGGGATCTTCTAGAAAGAATTGAATGCAATTCTGAAGATTGGGAACTCGACGAAGGTAAAGAGTTAGGTATTAAGCTTAAGTATGATTGTGTTAAATCTTTTATGAATACCGATGCTTTTCAAAAGTTTAGCGCTAAGTATGGACTTGACTCTGAGATAGTAGCCTCCTTTTGTGAATCTTTTGCTACTCATGTTGATCTCCATAAGGAGAAGTGGTTAAAATATTATCACCCTATTAAAGAAGAAATTAAAGAATCGGTAATAGCTAAAGATGAGACTATTATCTATAATGTTGATCCTGTTGTTCCTACTGTCTATATTGGAAAACCACCTTTCCCTGTTAGGATAAAGGAACATGCTAAAGGTTCAACCATGGTCAATAAAATCTATATTAGAACACCTAAACCAGCTGAACAAATCAAAGTAGAACCTAGTGTTGCTATGGTTAAAGATCTCTTGGTTGAAAATACAGATGAGCATGTTATTTAATTCTGTGATGAAGCTGCTAGAATTGCCAAACCCGATGAAAAGGATAAACATAGACCTTGTTGTTGGCATGCCTGTTGTCTCAGTTAAAATAGGAGATCACTGTTACCATGGCTTATGTGACATAGGTGCTATCGTGAGTGCTATCCCTTTTACCTTATTTCAAGAAATTATGAATGATATAGCACCCGCTGAGATAGAAGACATAGATGTTACTATTAAACTTGCTAATAGAGACACCATCACACCACTTGGGATTGTTAGAGATGTTGAATCCTTGTGTGTGAAAATAAAATATCCTACCGATTTTCTTATTCTTGGTTCCCCACAAGATGACTTTTGTCCCATTATCTTTGGTAGACCTTTCTTGAACACCGTTATTGCTAAAATAAATTGTGAGAAACAAACTGTCGATGTTAGTTTTGGTGATGAGTCTCATGAATTTGTTTTTCTAAGTTTAGTAGGAAGCATCATAAGAAATAATTTCCTAGTAAGGATGAAATAATTGGTCTTGCTTCTATTGTTGTACCTCCTACTGATCCACTAGAACAATATTTGCTAGACCATGAGAATGATTTACATATGCATGAAAGAAATGAAATAGATAAGGTTTTCTTTAAACAACGTCCTCTCCTTAAACACAATTTGCCTATTGAAACTCTAGGACCTGATGCTAAACCCGTTGTTGATCACCAAAGACGTTTAAATCCTAAAATGAAAGAAGTAGTAAGAACTGAAATATTGAAGCTTCTAGAAGCAGGTATAATCTATCCTGTAGCTGATAGTAGATGGGTAAGTCATGTTCATTGTATCCCTAAGTAGGGAGGTATTACTGTTGTTCCTAATGATAAAAATGACTTATTCCACAAATAATTGTCACTGGTTATAGAATGGTAATTGATTTTAGAAAATTAAATAAAGCTACTAGAAAAGATCATTACCCTCTACCTTTTATTGATCAAATGCTAGAAAGATTATCTAAGCACACACATTTTTGTTTCCTTGATGAATATTCTGGTTTTTCTCAAATACCTGTCTCACAACCCGATCAAGATAAAACCACCTTACTTGTCCTTTTGGAACTTATGCTTATAGATGTATGCCTTTTGGTTTATGTAATGCACTTGCTACCTTTCAAAGATGTATGATTGCTACATTATCTGATTTTCGTGAAAAGATTGTTGAGGTTTTCATGGATGATTTTTCTGTTTATGGAACTTCTTTTGATGATTGCTTGAGCAACCTTGATCGAGTTTTGTAGAGATGCGAGCAGACTAATCTTGTCTTGAATTGGGAGAAGTACCACTTTATGGTTAATGAAGGTATTGTCTTGGGACATAAAATTTCTGAATGGGGTATCGAGGTGGATAAAGCTAAATTTGATGCAATTGAGAAAATGCCATGTCCTAAAGATATCAAAGGTATTCGTAGTTTCCTTGGTCATGTTGGTTTCTATAGGAGGTTTATTAAAGACTTCTCTTAAATTGCTAGGCCTCTTACAAATCTTTTACAAAAGGATGTTCCATTTGTTTTTGATGATGATTGTGTAGAAGGCTTTGCAACACTTAAGAAAGCCTTGATTTCTGCACCTATTGTTTAACCACATGACTGGAACTTGCCTTTTGAAATTATGTGTGATGCTAGTGACTATGCTGTTGGTGTTGTTCTAGGACAAATAGTAGATAAGAAATTAAATGTTATTCATTATGCTAGCAAACTCCGCCTATGTCGTCTCAACATAGCCGGTCCCAAGCCCGGGTAAAGGAGGAGGGTTGTGATAGGCTTGGTGAGCCAACGTAAAAACTCAGCCACTCTTATGGAGATGAAACCCAAAAGATTTTTGTTGGGGCATAACCCTCTCAGCGACGCGCTACATTAGAACCCGGGTATGGTGGAAAATGGGCAAGGACCGGGACGTCACCCCCCCTGGTGGCGCGCCATATCTTGATCCGGATACGGTGGCAAGTGAGCGAGGATTGGGTCGTCGCATCCTTAGTGGCGTGCTACATCGATGCCCGGATGTAGTGGAAAATGAGCAAGGGTCTTCGCATTTGACTCGACGAGTGCGAAGGTTAAGGAAGCTAGCTGAGCGTAGGATGATTCGCTTAGGTAGCTGGAACATAGGGTCTGTGACAGGGAAGCTTCGGGAGCTAGTTGATGCAGCGATGAGGAGAGGTGTTGATATCCTTTACGTCCAAGAAACCAAATGGAGGGGACAAAAGGCGAAGGAGGTGGAGGATACCGGCTTCCAGCTATGGTACACGGGGACAGCTGCAAACAGAAATGGCATAGGCATCTTGATCAACAAGAGCCTCAAGTATGGAGTGGTAGACGTCGAGAGACATGGGGACCGGATTATCTTGGTCAAGCTGGTAGTTGGGGACTTAGTTCTCAATGCTATCAGCGCGTATGCCCCGCAAGTAGGCCACAATGAGAACACCAAGAGGGAGTTCTGGGAAGGCCTGGAAGACATGGTTAGGAGTGTACCGATTGGCGAGAAGCTCTTCATAGGAGGAGACCTCAATGGCCACATGGGTAGATCTAACACAGGTTTTGAAGGGGCACATGGGGGCATTGGCTATGGAATCAGGAATCAAGAAGGAGAAGATGTCTTAAGCTTTGCTCTAGCCCACGACATGATTGTAGCTAACAGCCACTTTAGAAAGAGAGAGTCACATCTGGTGACTTCTAGTAGTGGCCAACACTCTAGAAAGATCGATTTCATCCTGCCGAGAAGAGAAGATTGGCGTGTGTGCCTAGACTGTAAGGTGATACCTGGAGAGAGTGTTGTACCCTAGCATAAGTTGGTGGTTGCTGACTTCCGCTTTCAGATTCATGTCCAGCGGGATAAGCGTGCCAAAGTCGCTAGAACAAAGTGGTGGAAACTCAAGGGGGTGGTAGCTCAGGCGTTCAAGGAGAGGGTCATTAAGGAGGGCCCTTGGGAGGAAGGAGGGGATGCGGACAATGTGTGGATGAAGATGGCGACTTGCATTCGTAAGGTGGCCTCGGAGGAGTTTGGAGAGTCCAAGGGAAGGAGAAGCAAAGATAATGATACCTGGTGGTGGAATGATGATGTCCAGAAGGTGATTAAAGAGAAGAAAGATTGCTTCAGACGCATATACCTGCATAGGTGTGAAGACAACATAGAAAAGTACAAGATGGCGAAGAAGGCCGCAAAGCGAGCTGTCAGTGAAGCAAGGGGTCAGGCATATGAGGACCTCTAGGCAACGGTTAGGCACGAAGGAAGGCGAAAGGGACATCTATAAGATGGCCAAGATCCAAGAGAGGAAGATGAGGGATATTGGCCAAGTTAAATGCATCAAGGACAGAGCAGACAAACTCTTGGTGAAGGACGAGGAGATTAAGCATAGATGGCGGGAGTACTTCGACAAGCTGTTCAATGGGGAGAATGAGAGTTCTACCATTGAACTGCACGACTCCTTTCATGAGACTAGCATGCGTTTTGTGTGGCGAATCCAGGAGTCTAAGATTAAGGAGGCTTTAAAAAGGATGAAAGTAGGCAAGACGATGTTCCCTAATTGTATCCCCATTGAGGTGTGGAAAGGCCTCGGGGACATAGTGATAGTATGGCTAACCAAGCTTTTCAACTTCATTTTTCGGGCAAACAAGATGCCAGAAGAATGGAGACAGAGTATATTAGTACCAATCTTCAAGAACAAGGGGGATGTTCAGAGTTGTACGAATTACCGTGGAATTAAGCTGACGAGCCATACAATGAAGCTATGGGAGAGAGTCATTGAGCACCGCTTAAGAAGCTTGACAAGCATCACCAAAAAACAGTTTGGTTTCATACCTGGGAGAAAAAGAAGGACTTGCATATGGTGTTCACTGACTTGGAAAATTCCTATGATAAGATACCGCGGAATGTCATGTGGTGGGCCTTGGATAAACACAAAGTCCCAGCAAAGTACATTACCCTCATCAAGGACATGTATGATAATGTTGTGACAAGTGTTCGAACAAGTGATGTTGTCACTGATGACTTTCTGATTAAGATAGGACTGCATCAGGGGTCAGCTTTGAGCCCTTATCTTTTTGCCTTGGTGATGGATGAGGTCACAAGGGATATACAAGGAGATATCCCATGGTGTATGCTCTTTGCGGATGATGTGGTGCTAGTTTACGATACTCGAATGGGGGTAAACAGGAAGTTAGAGTTATGGAGGCAAACCTTGGAATCGAAAGGGTTTAGGCATAGTAGAACTAAAACTGAGTACATGATGTGCGGTTTTAGTACTACCAGGTGTGAGGAGGAGGAGGTTAGCCTTGATGGGAAGGTGGTACCTCAGAAGGACACCTTTTGATATTTGGGGTCAATGCTGTAGGAGGATGAGGGTATTGATGAAGATGTGAACCATCGAATCAAAGCCGTATGGATGAAGTGGTGCCAAGCTTCTGGCATTCTCTGTGACAAGAGAGTGCCACAAAAGCTAAAAGGCAAGTTATACAGGATGACGGTTCAACCCGCAATGTTGTATGGCGTTGAGTGTTGGCCGACTAAAAGGAGACATGTTCAATAGTTAGGTGTGGCGGAGATGCGTATGTTGAGATGGATGTGTGGCCACACAAGGAAGGATCGAGTCCGGAATGATGATATACGAGATAGAGTTGGGGTAGCACCAATTGAAGAGAAGCTTGTCCAACATCGTCTGAGATGGTTTGGGCATATTCGACGCAGGCCTCCAGAAGTGTCACGCCCAATATGCGACCCTATCCTAAAGGAACTCGAAGGTCCCACCAAGGATAGAAGCACATATTGGAGACGCTTTTGCAAGTTGGATATCATTACATCGTACCATTACATAATAGTGGAGGATACATACAAGAGGCATACAATGCCACATGAATACAACAACATCATACATAAGAGCAACATCCGACTACGGATGAAACACAAATAGAAACTCAAATGACATCCACCCTGCTAGCCTAGGCTGCCTACCTGGAACCTATCCACTGATCGAAGAAGAAGCAGAAGAAGAACTCCAAACAAGTAAACATCGCTCTCGCGTCATGATCATCGCATTACCTATACCTGCAACTGTTGTTGTAGTAATCAGCCATGAGGACTCAGCAATCCCATTACCATGGGTATCAAGACTAGCAAAACTTAATGGGTATAATATGGTGGCTAACTTACGAATACAAGAATAAGATGAGAAGCTATGCAAACGGTCGCAAACTATTAATGATCAAGAAGTGATCCTGAACTACTTGCGTCCAAACATAACCCAAACCTTGCTCACTTCCCGAACCATGCCGAGAAGAGACCATCACGGCTACACACGCGGTTGATGCATTTTAATTAAGTCAAGTGTCAAGTTCTCTACAACTGGATACTAACAAATTCCCATCTGCCACATAACCGCAGGCACGACTCTCGAAAGTTTATACCCTGCAGGGGTGTCCCAACTTAGCCCATTATAAGCTCTCACGACCAACAAAGGATATTCCTTCATCCAGGAAGACCCGATCAGTCTCAGAATCCCAGTTACAAGACATTTCGGCAAATAGTAAAACAAGACCAGCAAAACCACCCAAATGTGCCGACAAATCCCGATAGGAGCTGCACATATCTCATTCTTAGGGCACAACGGATAGGTCAGCCTACGAGTAAAACAAGACCTCGAGTTGCCCCGAGGTAGCCCCGCAGTCTGCCCGGTTTGGACCAACACTTAGAGAAGCATTACCCCGGGGGGGGTTTAAAATAAAGATGACCCTCGGGTTAATTACTCCCAAGGGAAAGGTTATAGGTTGTTAGGCAAATGTAAAACCAAGGTTGGGCCTTGCTGGAGGAGTTTTATTCAAAGCAAACTATCAATGTGTTCCCATAAACCCAGCCACATAAGGAACGCAAAATCAAGGAACATAACACCGGTATGACGGAAACTAAGGCGGAAAGAGTGGAACAAAACACCAGGCATAAGGCCGAGCCTTCCACCCTTTACCAAGTATATATGTGCATTAATTAAATAAGAGATATTGTGATATCCCAAAATAATCCTGTTCCAACATGGAGCAATCTTCAACTTCACCTGCAACTAACAACGCTATAAGAAGGGCTGAGCAAAAGCGGTAACTTAGCCAAACAACGGTTTGCTAGGAAGGGTGAAAAGGTTAGAGGCTGACATGGCAATTTGGGAGGCTTGATAAACAAGTGATAGGTAGCGTAGCATAGCGATAGAACGAAGCAACTAGCATAGCAATGATAGTAGTGAGATCCAGGGTGACGGTCATCTTGCCTGAAATCCCGCAAGGAAGAAGATCGAGTCCATGAAGAAGACGAACGGGCGAAGACGAACCAAGCGTAGTCGAACGAATCCCCATGATCACAACGAAACAGGAACTATCAAGAAGAAGCACAAGCGGAAAGAAGCAAAAAACATGGTAAACACACAACATATAAACATGACATGATGCACAGCCAAGCATGATGCATGACCAAGGCTATATGATGCTACTCATGGCAAGAGATGAAGCATACAAGAATATCACATCAAAGCAAGTTTAAATGAGGCCGGAAACAACATATAACAAATTCGGTAAGTCCTCATATGCAACTTTCGAAATTGGTCCAGATCTGAAAACACAGCATGTTCAAGTAGATAAACATCAAGTTAAGATGCACCAAGATGATCTACACGAAATTGTGACGCCCGGGTAATCAAGCTACAGTAACCCTCTGGTAATGATGCCATGTCACCTCGATTACTGTTGCTAATCCCATGTTAGTTCGAAACTGATTATAATTCAAAATTCAAAATCAAGCAAACAATAAAAGTTTTCAAATATTAAAACTAAAATGTTCAATAAATAGTAGATAAATCAGAGGCTATGATAAAAATTGTAAACAACATTATTGAAATTTTATAACTGACTTAAACAACCTCAAACAATGGCTAAAAATATTATTTGATAACCTTTTTATTAATACAAAAGAAATATGAAATGATATTTACCCCAAACTAGTTTTTGGTTGTAGGATATATTGTGCTATTATTTGTGGGCCATCTCTCATATTTTACAAAACTCATTTGGTGCCCAAACAATTAGCCAAAACATAAAATTAAAATAAAAAGGACTAAAACTAAAACAAAAAAAAGAAAAAGGAAAAGCCCCCCACCCTCACTCGGCTTTGGCCCAGTTGGCCACTGGGCCAACCAGGCCGGCCCAGCCGCGCCTACTAACCCCCCCGAAACCCTAGCGCACCCCCACTCCCCCACTCGTCCCACCCCCGCGCATCTCCCTCGCCCCTCCCCGATCTGGATCAGGGGAAACGGCGCCTCGACCCCGCCGCCTCACCCCTGCGCCCCGTCGCCGGCCGGCGCCGCCTGTCTCCGCCGGTGCCTCCTCGTTGCCTCCCTACACCACCTCCTCAACCCTCCTCCCCGACCGGCCTCATGGCGCCTCTGCTTCCTCCCGGCGCCGCCCCGCCATCACCGCCTCGACCCCGACCCCGTCGCCCGAAGCCGTCCCGGACTTCGCCGTCGCGCAGCACGTCGTCCCCGTCCACCTCCACGAGCCCCACTGCCCTAGTCCCTACGGCCCCACGGTGAGGAACCCCGACCGTTCTCCCCCGCTCTGACCCCGCACAGCTGCGCCGGGCGTGCCTCCGCTCGCACGCAGCTCGCCCCTCCCCTGCACAACGCTCGGGGCCGCACCAAGCGCCCCCTGCACGCGCATGTGCGCGCCCACTCACGCCCCGTGGCCGCGTCTTCGGCCATCATGGTCGTTCGTCCGCGTAGCGCCCCTGACCTCCTCCCCATGCTCGCACCGCTGCTGTGCGCCCTCGCACACGCGGCCGCCTCAGGCCACCGGCCTCCCCCCACTCCGGCGTCGTGCCATGGTCGCCGGCGCCGAGTCGGGTGCGCCCCTGCTGGCCACACCCGCAACTGCTCATTCGGGCTGCGCCCAGCGCCAACTAGCGCCCGACCCGCATAGGCCACAGGGGCCTATGACAGCTGTGCCCGCCCCCCTTTGACAATGACTGATGGGCCAAGCCCAGAACGTTTTAAAATAAAAAAATAAAAATAAAAATGAATTAATAAAATTTATAATTTGTTTATTTATTTATTAATGAATTAGTGAATTAATTAAGTTAATTAATCCTATTTAATTAATCTGATTAAGTTGTTAGCTTAATTAAACAGTAATTAGTTTAGCTAAACCCTAATTAACCTAAATAGAGTATGACAGGTGGGTCCCACTGGACCCACACGTCAGTTTGACCAGTCAACACCTATGTTGACTGATGATGTCATGCTGACATCATGTGATGTCAACATGCACTATTCTGGATAATGTTGAATTAAATTAAATAAATAAATTTCAAAAATGATTTAAAACTTTAGAAAATCATATAAAATAAACCGTAGCTCAGATGAAAATGTTTTCTACATGAAAGTTGATCAAAACGATGAGACGAATTTGAATACGCAGCCCGTTCGTCATTCCCTTGCTTGTTGCCGTTATATATTGATCCTATAACTTGCCACTTCGTCATTCCCTTGCTTATTGCCGTTGTTGTTTGATTGCATCCTCTCGAAACCTCCCGACAAATGTGTCGGATCACCTTCAACACTTTGAATTCTTTCGAGATGTCGACTGTGTTCAAGATGAGAAATACCCTCCTTGCCCTCGATGATTTTTATTACCATCGACAACACCCTTGACTTCCTTTCATCGCGAACTTGTCCACATTATGAATACAACTTGCTCTCCAGCTAGTGTTGTGTTCTGCCTTGAAGTATTACTGTCTTTTCTATCGAGAATGTTGTGGGGATTGCTCCACCTCTTAGAAATTCTCGGTATGGTGATACTTCTCACCATCACCATTCTTCCTTGGTCCCCGCGTTATTTTTAACCAGGATACCAATATGCAAACGTTGTTGTTTGAGTTCTGTACTTCTAGCAACCCTATTGCTTTGAAGTTAACAATCGATAGTTCGCTCTTAGACCGTTGGTTATTCAATCGTAACATTGCTGCCTAAGGTCATATTTAGGGCACACCTTTCAACTAATGATTGATGGTGTATGTTCTCCTAGAGCATGCAACATTATATCATTTGAATTGACAAGTGTCATCTTCTTTTTCACATTATTGTGGAAATCCATCCGTTTGGAATTTTCGATGAATTGTCGCTGAGCCCATCAGCCACTTCCTCCTCCTCTCCTTGGTTTAATGATGAACTATTGTTTCAGGAACCCGCTCCCATAGTTCATTTCCCGAGAATCTTGCAATGTCATTTCATTGATTTGTGTTACACCTTTTCTTCTCGGACATTCTGAGTCTGAGGTATCATGACACCAATCGGATCTGAATCTCGGTCAGGTATGATGGTTGGGACAACTTTCCAGGAGTTATGATGTTGGTCCTTTGATGACCCGGTAATATGATGTCATGCCTAGCACCCCTGGCTGGAGGACCTAACATTATAATTTCTTTTGCAAGGATAACCATTCTTCCTGGAGGAAATTGTAGGACTTATTTTATAAGTTGCTCCTGATGGATCATTTATGTATCCAAAGTCCGGCCCTTGATTGAAACACCACATCATTGCTACCTCGAAACATGACTATGATACCCCGATCATCAACAAGAACATTGGAGGCGTGATGCTAAATGTTTCTTGGTCAGTTATCCAAACACCGTTGAATGGGTAACATCTTGATTAATCCTTGCCTCTTTATCTGAATGGTTGGGTACTTACTCTCCTACCTTGTATGCCTTGTTCTGCTTGTACATTGGAAGGATATACTCCTAATAATTGTGTGTAATCACAATATTCCTTTCCATTGTTCTGTTTAATCCGATAATCGCGTTCTCCTTTCCATTCTTTTGTTTAATCTTTCCTGAATCTGACTTAACTGAGCAGAGATAATTCCATGCTTAGGTAGTCACCTTGTTGTACCACTCTGTCTGTAAGACCCTGTTACTATTGTTGATGACATTACGGTAACCACTGATGGGTGATAACTTTGCCAATTGGTTCGTCTCGATCAACAAGCAGGAAAAATTGCTCTCTTCGTTCCCCGTCCTTGGTACCGACATTGTTGCCAGCATAGCTGACAAGCTATTCACTCACATGCCTCCTTGTCGTGGCTGTGCAAGATGTCACCACCCTTCCTACTTTCAACCCACATGGTGGGCCCATAACCCACAGGTCCAGTGGGTCGAGACCTGACTCTTCTTTACAACCCGGATTCTAATGTATCCTTTGCACCTGGCTTCGTATGTGATTCACGAGCTAAATTCTATACCATTAATCATGCTAGAATCAAACACCATGTTATTCTCGTTGTTCAAACCCCCATTCCAGCTTTTGTCTAGTCATCGAATGATTGCCTACCCATTTGAAACTTTGGTACCATCGTATATTGCACACAACGAATTCACCGAAATACAACTCGTGGGGTGCCTTGTGTATTTTCCATTGACTTCACCATCAGATGCCCAGCATTGTGGAGATGCGTTCTTTCGGAGTTTTTCCCCTTAGTCGCGTTCGTAGGCCGATGGAGATCCCGAAGAAAGGATGACGACTTGATCATGGCGACTTGAAGCAGAGAAATGAAGACATCAATGAAAGGGATCAACCTCTTCGAAAGGGTAGCCAAGACCGAGAAGACTCATTAGGTTTTTCGCTACGAGCACCTTCCCCCCTTACTCCACCGCTTAAATCCCGGGATGGGATTTCTTGTAGTGGAGGAGAATTGTGATGCTCGGATAATCAAGCTACAGTAACCCTCTGGTAATGATGCCATGTCACCTCGATTACTGTTGCTAATCTCGTGTTAGTTCGAAATCGATTATAATTCAAAATTCAAAATCAAGAAAACAATAAAAGTTTTCAAATATTAAAACTAAAATGTTCAATAAATAGTAGATAAATCAAAGGCTATGATAAAAATTGTAAACAACATTATTGAAATTTGATAATTGACTTAAACAACCTCAAACAGTGGTTGAAAACATTATTTGATAACCTTTTTATTAATACAAAAGAAATATGAAATGATATTTACCCCAAACTAGTTTTTGGTGGTAGGATATATTGTGCTATTATTTGTGGGCCAGCTCTCATATTTTACATAACTCATTTGGTGCCCAAAAAATTAGCCAAAACATAAAAGAATAATAAAAAGGACTAAAACTAAAACAAAAAAAAGAAAAAGGAAAAGCCCCCCCACCCTCACTGGGCTTTGGCCCAGCTGGCCACTGGGCCAACCAGGCCGGCCCAGCTGCGCCTACTAACCCCCTGTAACCCTAGCGCACCCCCACTCCCCCACTCGTCCCACCCCCGCGCGTCTCCCTCGCCCCTCCCCGATCTGGATCGGGGGAAACAACGCCTCGACCCCGCCGCCTCACCCCTGCGCCCCGTCGCTGGCCGGCGTCGCCTGTCTCCGCTGGCGCCTCCTCGTCGCCTCCCCACACCGCCTCCTCAACCCTCCTCCCAGACCGGCCTCCTGGCGCCTCTGCTTCCTCCCGGCGCCGCCCCGCCATCGCCGCCTCGACCCCGACCCCGTCGCCCGAAGCCGTCCCGGACGCCACCGGACTTCGCCGTCGCACAGCACGTCGTCCCCGTCCACCTCCCCGAGTCCCGCTGTCCTAGTCCCTACGGCCCCGCGGTGAGGAACCCCGACCGTTCTCCCCCGCTCTGACCCCGCACAGTTGCGCCCGGTCGTGCCTCCGCTCGCACGCAGTTCGCCCCTCCCATGCACAATGCTCGGGGCCGCGCCGAGCGCCCCCTGCACGTGCATTTGTGCGCCCACTCACGCCCCGTGGCCGCGTCTTCGGCCATCGCGGCCGTTCGTCCATGTAGCGCCCCTGACCTCCTCCCCGTGCTCACACCACTGTTGTGCGCCCTCGTGCACGCGGCCGCCTCAGGCCACCGGCCTCCCCCACTCCGGCGCCATGCCGTGGCCGCCGGCGCCGAGTCGGGTGCGCCCCTGCTGACCACATTCGCAGCCGCTCATTCGGGCTGTGCCCAGCGCCCACTAGCGCCCGACCTTCATAGGCCACAGGGGCCTATGACAGCTGGGCCCCGCCCCCCTTTGACAATGACTGGTGGGCCAAGCCCCACAACATTTTAAAATTAAAAAAATAAAAATAAAAATGAATTAATAAATTTTATAATTAATTAAATAATTAATTAGTGAATTAGTTAAGTTAATTAATCCTATTTAATTAATCTGATTAAGTTATTAGCTTAATTAAACACTAATAAGTTTAGCTAAACCCTAATTAACCTAAACAGAGTATGACAGGTGGGTCCCACTGGACCCACACGTCAGTTCGACCAGTCAACACCTCTGTTGACTGATAATGTCATGCTGGTGTCGATGGTGTTAGCATGCACTATAATGGATAATCTTGAGTTAAATTAATTAAATAAATTCTAAAATGATTTAAAACTTTAGAAAATCATATAAAATAAACCATAGCTCAGATGAAAATGTTTTCTACATGAAAGTTGCTCAGAACGATGAGACGAATCCAAATACGCAGCCCATTCGTCCGCCACACATCCCTAGCATAGCAAACACACAACTTTCCCCCTCCGGTTCATCTGTCCAAAAACGCGAAACACCGAGGATACTTTCCCGGATGTTTCCCTCCTTCACCGGTATCACCTCCTACTGCGTTAGAGCACACCTGGCACCGTTACTTGTCATGTCATGCATCGATATGCATCTGTTTGCATTGTATTCATTGTTTCTCCCCCTCTTCTCTCCTGTAGACTACGAGACCGACGCCGCTGCTGCCCCGGGCGACTACGGTGTTGATGACCCCTCCTTGCCAGAACAACCAGGCAAGCCCCCCCTTTGATCACCAGATATCCCCTATTCTACCCTCTACTACTTGCATTAGAGTAGTGTAGCATGTTACTATTCCGATTAATCCTATTCTGTTGCATAGCCTGTCATTGTTGCTACATCTGTTGATACCTTACCTGCAATCCTAAATGCTTAGTATAGGATGCTAGTTTACCATTAGTGGCCTTACATTCTTGTCAGTCTGCCATGCTATACTATCGGGCCGTGATCACTCGGGAGGTGATCACGGGTATATGCTATATATACATATACTATACAGATGGTGACTAAAGTCGGGTCAGCTCGTTGAGTACCCGCAAGTGATTCCGATGTGGGGGCTGGAAGGACAGGTGGCTCCATCCCGGTAGAGGTGGGCCTGGGTTCCCGATGGCCCTCGAATGTTACTTTGTGGCGGAGCGACAGGGAAGGTTGAGACCACCTAAGAGAGAGGTGGGCCTAGCCCCGATCAGCGTCCGCGGTTACTTCAAAATAACACGCTTAACGAGATCTTGGTATTTGATCTGAGTCTGGACACTGGCCTATACGTGCTAACCAACTACGCGGGAAAGATATGTGCACTCAACGTCATGGTATCAGCCGAAGCCTTCGTGATGTCAGCGACTGAGCGGCGCGCGCCGGATTGGACCGTAAGCCTGCTCTTGTATTAAGGGGGCTAGGTCTGCTTCCGGCCGCCCTCGCAACGTGCAGGTGTGCAATGGGTGATGGGCCCAGACCCCTACGCACATAGGATTTAGACCGGCATGCTAACCTCTCTGTTGTGCCTAGCTGGGGCGGCGACGTGTTGATCTTCCGAGGCCGGGCATGACCCAGGATAGTGTGTCCGGCCAAATGGGATCAAGCGTGTTGGGTTATGTGTTGCACCCCTGCAGGGAAGTTTATCTATTCGAATAGCCGTGTCCCTCGGTAAACGGACGACCCGGAGTTGTACCTTGACCTTATGAAAACTAGAACCAGATACTTAATAAAACACACCAGGCAAGTTCCACAGACAACCTGGTGATCGCTTTTCCACAGGGCGACGAGGGGAGGATCACCGGGTAGGATTATGCTATGCGATGCTACTTGGAGGACTTCAATCTACTCTCTTCTACATGCTGCAAGACGGAGGCTGCCAGAAGTGTAGTCTTTGATAGGACTAGCTATCCCCCTCTTATTATGGCATTCTGCAGTTCAGTCCACCGATATTGCCTTTTTACACATATACCCATGCATATGTAGCATAGCTCCTTGCTTGCGAGTACTTTGGATGAGTACTCACGGTTGCTTTTCTCCCTCTTTTCCCCCTTTCCCTTCTACCTGGTTGTCGCAACCAGATGCCGGAGCCCAGGAGCCAGACGCCACCGTCGACGACGACTCTTACTACACTAGAGGTGCCTACAACTACGTGTAGGCCGCTGACGACAACCAGGAGTAGTTTAGGAGGATCCCAAGCAGGAGGCCTACGCCTCTTTCGATCTGTATCCCAGTTTGTGCTAGCCTTCTTAAGGAAAACTTGCTTAACTTATGTCTGTACTCAGATATTGTTGCTTTTGCTGACTCATTTATGTCCGAGCACTTGTATTCGAGCCCTCGAGGCCACTGGCTTGTAATATGATGCTTGTATGACTTATTTTTACTTTTAGAGTTGTGTTGTGATATCTTCCCGTGAGTCCCTGATCTTGATCGTACACATTTGCATGCATGAATAGTGTATGATTGAATTGGGAGCGTCACAGAAATTCTAATCAATTTACATATGAAGTTCATTTAGTTCGGAGCTATGGCCTAGAAGATATGAGCAAAACAATTCAAACATGGCATTGATGAATAATGCATTCAAGCATCAAGAAAACACTCTCAAAACATGGATGTAACATGATAATATGAAACTACATGCAATTCTAAGCAAGTTTCATACAGAGTATGCTCAAAACGGAGCAACGGTGCAACACATACACTCCAAACAAGTTTAAAGGACAAACTGACCAAAACAGCAAGTAGGCACTTTGCAATCATCAAAACAACATGCTAGGGGAATCATATGAGCAAAAGCTTGACATGCACTTCATGTACAGACAACATACTCCAAATATCATTAAGGTTCAAGTTTATAGCCTCAAGATTAAACCAATATGATCAATGCAAAAAAGCATCTTTATAACACAGGAGCATATGCATGAGTAGAGTTAATATGATGGCATGTTGGGGGCATGAAACAAAGATGCTACAACAACTATATCTAGCAACCAAGGGCATGGAATCAAATTACACATAACAAAGAGAAAATAAAATCATGGCATCATATACATATGGCTCATGGATTAGTAGGAACCAACAAGACAAGATTGAATGTTGAAACAGTTTCAGCAAGACCAACAAGACAAGATTGAATGTTGAAACAGTTTCAGCAAGTGTAAAACAGCAACATTATGATAGCATGTTTGCAAGCATGAAACAAAGGCATATGACATCCAAAATTATAAAACATGGCATGTGAACAAAGAACTCATAGCATACTACAAAACATATAATTGGAGCGTCTCCAGAGTAGGCATGTGTCAACTAATATCAAGCTCACAACAAGGCATCATGAAGTTAACAGAAATCTAGAACAGCATGTAGGCATGTTCATGGCAATGAAAACATATGCTTCATGACATAAATAAGGAATCACAAGGCATGGCATGGTAGAGAATAACATAGTCATCAAAACATGTCAACTAAGCATCTCCAGAATATGCATGGATAAATTGGTAGCATCAAGAAAGCATGGCAACATGATATGACAGAATCAACATTGACAGAATATTAAAAACAAGTATCCCAATTCACAAGCTTGATCCACTCGCTACAGGGCATATAAAAATACATGGATTGCACCCCTGTAAATATGGCATTATTAAGCTCCTAAAACATGTATACATCATGCTCATAGGATGCACACACAAAATGCAACAAAAAAGATAAATCAGCAAGTTACAGAAGTTTTTAGTAGTTAACAGCAACATGCACTTTTACAACAGAGATTAAGATATCAAGATGCAACATGTGCATATCAAGATCACCATCATAGCATCAGCAGAGACAAAGTTATGGCACTCACAAGATGCATACATGATGTTAACAATCAGCAGATTCCAGCAGTTTATATCACTTAGCAGTTTTGCAACGAAGAATAAGGCATCAATATGAATAGGAACATGCATGCAAACTACTCCATCATGAAGAGCATCACGAGTTGAACATTTTGACATATCATGCACGCAAAACGAAGCAATACACACCAAGTTAGAGCAAGTCAAAATGCACACATGATGAGATGATTTCAGGGACTTGGAGAGATTTTTACCCCGTGAAAAAAAACGAAGCGGATCGGGCGGCGGCTGCTACTCTCCAGCGAGGTCGGAGGAGGCCGGGGAGGCGACGGCAAGGCGGCCCCGGATCGGATCTGGCCGGATCCGGCCGACGGCGAGCTCGGACGGCGGCGGAGGGGCGCGGGGTCGCCGGATGCGGTGAGCGGCGCGCGAAGCGCGGAGGGCGAGGGCGGCGGGCGCTGGAGGTGGCAGCGCACGGCGCGCGAGGCGGCGGAGGTCGGCGGCGGGGCGCGGCCTAGCGGCGGCGAGCGGGCGACGGACGGCGGCGCGAGGCGCGGACCTGATCTGGGTTCCGCGAGCCAGCGGCGGATGGAGCTGGGCAGGGGCGACGTGGCGGCAGGGGGTTGGCCTGGCGCGGCGACGCGATGACGTGGTGAGGCCGGATTGGCCGGGGTGAGGTAGCCGGCGGACATGTCCGGCGCCGGGTGGACATGTCCGGCGCGCGGAGGAGGAAGATGACTAGGGTTTGCCCGAAATTTCGGGGGAGACGGGGTTTATATAGATAGAGGGAGCTAGGAGAGTCCAAATGAGGTGCGGTTTTCGCCCACACGATCGTGATCCAATGACGGAGAGCATGGAGGGGGTTTAGATAGGCTAATGGGCTGTTTGGAGGGGTGTTGGGCTGCAAAGAGAGAGGGGCTTTTGCGGTTACCCGGTTAACCGTTGGGCAATCAAACGACCTCCAAATGGAACGGAATTTGACAGGCTGTCTACCGGTGATATACCAAGACCACTCGTCAACTCTCGGCCCATTCCGAGAATGTTTTTCGGTGGCTCACAAAACAAGAACTGGGAGGTACCGCGGGTGTGTGCGAGTGTGGTTGGGCTCAGAACAGACAACAGAGAGAACCGGGGGAACCCGAACGGATGCAAGTTTTGAAAAATATGCAGATGAAATGCAGATGATGACATGACAAAATGCAACATGCAAGCAAATGACATGTCAACGACGGCGAATAACTAGAAGACACCTAGCGCATCGGTCTCGGTGCATTACAAGAAGCTCCAGTGCATAGCGGGTGGCTAAAGCATGAGGAGAATGTCAAGAGAGGGCGGGGTAGACCTAATTTGACATGGGAGGAGTCCGTTAAGAGAGATTTGAAGGATTGGAGTATCACCAAAGAACTAGCTATGGACAGGGGTGCATGGAAGCTTGCTATCCATGTGCCAGAGCCATGAGTTGGTCGCGAGATCTTATGGGTTTGACCTGTAGCCTACCCCAACTTGTTTGGGAGTAAAGGCCTTGTTGTTGTTGTTGTTGTTGTTGTTGTTTTTGTTGTTGTTTTTGTTGTTGTTGTTGTTGTTGTTGTTGTTGTTGTTGTTGTTGTTGTTGTTGTTGTTGTTGTTGTTGTTGTTGTTGTTGTTGTTGTTGTTGTTGTTGTTGTTGTTGTTGTTGTTGTTGTTGTTGTTGTTGTTGTTGTTGTTGTTGTTGTTGTTGTTGTTGTTGTTGTTGTTGTTGTTGTTGTTGTTGTTGTTGTTGTTGTTGTTGTTGTTGTTGTTGTTGTTGTTGTTGTTGTTGTTGTTGTTGTTGTTGTTGTTGTTGTTGTTGTTGTTGTTGTTGTTGTTATTATTGTTGTTGTTGTTGTTGTTGTTGTTGTTGTTGTTGTTGTTGTTGTTGTTGTTGTTGTTGTTGTTGCTGTTATTGTTGTTGTTGTTGTTGTTGTTGTTGTTGTTGCTGCTGCTGTTTTGTTGTCGTTATGCTAGCAAGACTCTAAATAGTGCTCAACAAAATTATGTTACTACTGAAAAAGAATTCTTAGCAGTGGTGTTTGCTTGTGATAAATTCAGATCTTACATTGTTGATTCTAAAGTTGTTGCTCACACCGATCATGCTGCTATAAAATATCTTATGAAAAAGAAAGATGCTAAACCTAGACTCATTAGGTGGGTTCTCTTGCTGCAAGAATTTGACTTACACATCATTGATAGAAAGGGAGCTGAGAATCCCGTGGCTGATAACTTGTCTAGGATAGAAAATATTCTTGATGACCCACAACCTATTAATGATAGTTTTCCTGATGAACAATTAGCTGCAATAAATGTTTCTCATAATACTCCTTGGTATGCCGACTACACTAATTACATTGTTGCTAAATATATACCACCTAGCTTCACATACCAACAAAAGAAAAAATCTTCTATGATTTAAGACATTACTTTTGGGATGACCCACAACTTTATAAAGAAGGAGTAGATGGTATTATTAGACGTTGTGTACATGAGCATGAACAGGGACAAATCCTACAGAAATGTCACTCCGAAGCTTAAGGAGGGCATGATGCAGGAGATAAAACTGCTCACTAGGTATTTCAATATGGTTTTTATTGGCCTACTCACTTCAAGGATGTCCATAAGTTTGTTTTATCTTGTGATGAATGTCAAAAAATTGGAAACATTGGTAAGCGTCAGGAAATGTCTATGAATTAATCTCTTGCTATTGAACCATTTGATGTTTGAGGATTTGATTATATGGGACCTTTTCCTTCCTCTAATGGCTATACACATATTTTGGTTGCTGTTGATTATGTTACTAAGTGGGTAGAAGCTATTTCAACTAGTAGTGATGATTACAACACCTCTATTAAAATGCTTAAGGAAGTTATTTTCCCAAGGTTGGGAGTCCCTAGATATTTAATGACTGATGGTGGTTCACATTTTATTCATGGTGCTTTCCGTAAAATGCTTGCTAAGTATGATGTTAACCATAGAATTGCATCACCTTATCATCCTCAGTCTAGTGGTCAAGTTGAACTTAGCAATAGAGAAATAGAATTAATTTTACAAAAGACAGTCAATAGGTCCCGGAAGAATTGGTCTGAGATGATGCAATTTGGCCTTATAGAAGAGCATATAAAAATCCTATGGGTATGTCTCCTTATAAAATGGTTTATGGAAAAGCTTGTCATTTGCCTCTTGAGTTAGAACATAAAGCTTATTGGGTAATTAAAGAACTCAACTATGATTTCAAACTTGCTGGTGAAAATAGGTTATTCGATATTAGCTCACTAGATGAATGGAGAACCCAAGCTTATGGAAATGCCAAGTTATTTAAAGAAAAAGTTAAAAGATGGCATGATAAAAGAATCCGAAAGCGTGAGTTCAAAGTTGGAGAATGTGTTCTTTTGTACAACACTCATTTCAGATTATTTGCAGGAAAACTCCTCTCCAAATGGGAAGGACCCTATGTTATCAAGGAGGTTTATCGATCGGGAGCCATAAAAATAAATAATGCCGAAGGTACTAACCCGAAGGTCGTCAATGGGCAAAGAATAAAACATTATATCTCAGGTATGACCATTAATGTTGAAAGCAATATTATCCGAACTATGACACCGGAAGAACACAAAAAGGAAACCTTCCGGAACACTCCAAAATCGTGAAAGAGGGGGTACGTGATACGGTAAGTAAACGGACTCCAAAATATCTGCAAAAATATTTTTTTATCATTTTTGGAATATTAGAAAAATTAGGAAAATAATAAACTACCAGGAAGGTGACCCTAGTGGGCACAAGACACAAGGGCGTGTGGCTTGCCAGGCGCGCCCAGGTGGGTTGTGCCCACCTCGAGTAGCTTCCGGACTCCGTTTTTCTTCCTTTTGCTTGTTTCCCAAGAAAAAAAACTTTATATACCTCCCGAAACGATTGACCACCGTATCGTAGAGAAATCTCCTATTTTCTTTTCCTTGCTGTTTTTTGATAGATCCCATCTACCATGGCCGCTTCACGCTCCTCAAGGACAAGTTCTTCGAGAACGTCATCAACCCATATTTGCGGGAGGTGATGCAACACCCTCAGGCTATCCAGATGCATGAGGGGATGCTTCACATCCGCGATGTGGAAGGTCCCAAAGGGGCAGGAACCATGGAGGCCAGGCTTGAAGCTATGGAGCAGGAGGTCGTCCGGTGCAAGGGGATGGTGGAACGTGGATTCAATGCCAATCACCTCATGATCGCAGACTACACCCATGATCTCAAGGTGGATGGCAAGTCCATGAAGGACATCGTCTTCATGTTCAATGAGCAAATCAACTTCCTCCAAAGCCAGATCTACGATCTCCAAAACCAAGTCTTTGAATATGAGGTGAGGTTTAAAGGTATGAGTTTGGCTGCCAGTTGCAGGACCTGTGAGACTCACTCCTCCTCTTATGATGGTGAGCCTCTGCCATGGAAACCCAAGGATAAGATTGCTACTTCATCACCACCACTTCCTTCTTCATCACCAAAAGAAAATTGAGTATTAGGTATGGGCACTCCCCTTGGCTTGTGCCAAGATTGGGGGAGGTGCCCCGGTATCGTATCACCTCCACTATCTTTTGCCTTTACTTATCTTAGTTTGATCCATAGTTATCTTTTGCTTTAGATGAATAAAAGTTTAGTTAAATCCTTTCTTTTTGAGAGTTTGGTTAATGATCTATCCTTGTAATCGTGTGCAAGATATATAATAAAGTTTAGTTTGAGTTTTGTTTTCTTTACTTTCATGTTTCAATGAAAAGAAAGGAAATAAATGAAAAATATCATATGCTAATCTTATGGTAAGTAATGACATCACAAAACAAAGAGTATAAGTAGAAAATTTTATTGGAGATTTACAAACATAACATTGGTGAATGATGCAATTCATGAAAGAATTAATAAGGGAAGAGAAGATTCACATGCAAATACACTATCTTGGACATCTTTTGTGATTTTGAGCCCCCATCAAATTATTATATGCTAAAATTGTTCACGTTGGACAACAAAGACAACGTAATGATTTATGTTTATTTATATTCACATTGAAGTTATATTGTCATAGATCCTTTAACATGTGGTGCTTGCCCCTATCTTTGCTAGCCAAAAATTCCGCACTAAGTAGAGATACTACTTGTGCACCAAAAACCCTTAAACCCGAATCTTATTTTGAGAGTCCACCATACCTACCTATGGATTGAGTAAGATCCTTCAAGTAAGTTGTCATCGGTGCAATAAGGCAATAAAAATTGCTTCTAAAATTGTTAGATCATTTAGTGTAAGAGAAAATTGAGCGTTGTGCGAACTTGTGATGGAAAAGAATAAAAGTGACAGACTGCATAATAAAGGTTGCTATCATAAGGGGCAATATAACGTGACGTTCTTTTGCACTAAGAGATTGAGCATACAAACAAAAAGCGCATGCCAACCTCTTCTTCCCTCTGCGAAGGGCCTATCTTTTACTTTTATGTATTTACTTTCATGCAAGAGTAAAAGTTTTTCTCACTATTCCTTTTTATTTTCTCTTTTGGAAAGCATCAAGTGGTGAGGAAAGATGTAGTCAGACATATCCAGTTGGATATAGGTGGCATGAGTTGTTATTGTTGACATTACCCTTGAGGTGAATGCGTTGGGAGGCGAAACTATAAGCCCCTATCTTTCTATATGTCCGATTGATTTTGCTCATGTGTATGCAGTGAGTGTTAGCAATCATACAAGACCGTATGATGATTGAGTATGTCGACTTGCCAAAAAGGCTCCGATACATGACCCTTCCTGAAAAGATGATGAATTGTAGTTGCAAAGTTGACAGAGAACATAGTTTGTTGGTTTCCAATAGAGTTTATGCTTTATATATACTTCGATGTTGTGATGAATTGTTACTTGTTCATGAGAAGTTTGTAATAAAAGTTGTGTGATAAAGTTTTATGTTAAAGTTTGTTGCTGTTATAATAATATACATGATGCTTCTATGTCTGTATTTTGTTTTTATTAGCTCCTCTCTCTCTCTAAGCATGTGGACATGTTTTTCGATTTCGGTTTTAGCTTGAGGACAAGCGAGCTCTAAGCTTGGGGGAGTTGATACGTCCATTTTGCATCATGTTTACCTACTGTTATTTATATTGTTTTTATGGATAATATTGCTTTTTAGAGTATTTCTAATGCCTTTTCTCTCATAATATGCAAGGTACACATAAAGAGGGAGAATTCTGGCAGCTGGAAATCTGGACCTGAAAAAGCTACTTCAGGAGATTTTTAGAAATTCGTCAAACTCTGAAGAATTTGACGAAGAACAAAGTGAAGAAATAGAAACATAAGGGAAACTAAATCATCACCTAATTAGAGTACATGCAATAAGGATACGTAAGAGTGAAGAGCATGCAATAATACATTCATTCACGCATGAAGAATATGGACTGAGGAAATGAAAGATAGCATAATGAAATTCTTCAGTTCAAATCCGTGAGAACACAGATCACAAATTCTTCAGCAGCGGAATAAAGTAAGATAGGGTTGAGGAATTTGAAACCAGGTAGGCTCGGTGAAGACAATGGAATTTGGTAGACCAGTTCCACTTGCTCCATCAACTGTACATCTGGTTGAGGCGGCTGGGTCGCAACTCAGAGGACACACAGTCCTCACTGTATTCCTCTTGAGCTAAGGTCACTTAGTCCTCACCCAAACACTCATGGTAAGTCTTCAAGGTAGACTTCCAAAACCTTCACAGACTTGTTCACCGGCACACCACAATGACTCTTGGTGTACTCAGAACTTCATGCCTAACAGTCTGGAAGAACGACAGTCTTCAACGGTAACAGGTGTCGGATCACACAGATCAATCTCTTCAGTGATGTTCAATCACTTTGGCTTTGGGTTTTTCCTCACTTAGGATTCTCTCAAAATCGTCGGAGTATGGCTTGCTCTCTTATGACAAGTGTTAGTTTCTCTCAAAGTAGCCAGCCAACAAGTGGTTGTGGGAGCGGCTATTTATAGCCAGGGGCAACCTAACATGAATTGCCATAAATGCCCTTCTCTGATTCGACCGTTGTTAGGATAAGGATCCACTCAACAGATGGCATGTGACGCAGCAACTGTCGGAATTTGAACTCTCAAATTCGTCGGGGCACTCAATTTCCTCACTTTTAGGCAGAACGGACTGGCAAACTCCTAACTCCTTAGCATGACCAAATTCGTCAGCGACCAGATGAACTTCGTCACTGTCGCCAGCAATTGCGTTAGCTGCACTGGAGATTTCTTAAGGCTTCACTCAAAGCGACTTTTGTGTATAGGTTTGTATATGTTTGAGCATCACTTTGGAAATGTGAAATATGATTCACCTAGACTCCCTTTGATAGTAAGATTTTTCCTATGACTCAAAGAAGAAGGAAAGAAACCATGAAGACAAAATCTTCAAGCTTCAAAGTCTTGACATCAATTTCTACAAAGGTCGTACCAATTTCATCACCAATTTCTTCACTTGAAGAAATACATTTTTAGGGGTTGTCTTCCATGTGTTAAACCAAATCTTCTGGGACTCTGTCTCCTGTGTATACTCACAAACTCATTAGTTCCTCAACCTATTTGTCGTCAATACTCCAAAACCACTAAGGGGGTGCTTGATGCACTTACACTAGTGGAATGGATTGGTGGAGGCGGTGGGTTGAGAGGGTCCTTCGTCTCATCGAAGTTAACCGAAGACAGCGGCAACAGAGGCGGTGGCGTCGAGTTTGATTTGCGGGAGAATGCTGGTGTTAGTGAGCAAGACGAGGGGCTAATGAACGAGTGAGGGGAGGGGCTTAAGTAGGACATGGGCACGGGCTTGGGGTGGCTGGAGATCACAGGGGCGTGAGATCATGTGTGTCGTGTGTCCGGCGTGTGCGTGCAAAGTGGGGCTAGTGGTTGGAGGTGGGAGACGACCCTGCCAGGTGGGTCCCACTGGTTAGTGGCTTATGGGGAAAGAGAGAAGCGGGCGTGCTGGGCTGTGGGCACACTGACTGGGCCGCGTTTTGACTTGCAAGCTGGGTTGTGGCCTGGTTGGCTGTCTTGCAGGTAGTTTAGGTTTTTCTTCTTCTTTTATTTCCATTTCTTTTCGTTTTCTCCTTTTCTATTTCTGTTTTCTTCCTAAGTCCAAAACTAGTTTGAATTTGAATTTTCTTCCAAAAACAAGCTTGCCCTAAATTCATTGCTGAACATTTGTGACTGTGCCAACTTTTTGTTTGGGCATTTTGGACAAACAAATTCTGCACTTTAATTTTCGTTTTGAATTTGAATTTGGTTCGAAAACCACATGTGTTTCAAATCAAATTTGCAAACTTGCAGAAGTCAAGCATATTATTTGGACTTAGGGAATTCACCTTCTTGACAAATAAATGCAAAACCATTTTTAAATAATTCCCTCTTGATTTTAATTGGTTCCAACGTAAATCCAACTCAATTATTTAGGGAAAATTTTATTGGGCTTGAATATTACTTGGGACTTATTGAGGGTAGCCTCATGCCCAAATAAATATTTAAATAAATTTGGTTCCAACCAGAGACGAGCTAGGTTTCCACTAGTGGCTTTGGGCTTTTAACCCTTCGAGTCAAACAATCAACCAAACATTCAAGCAAACAAGGTCAATGACATGCAATCCTAGGCAAAACTTTAGCTAGAGGCAACAGAAGCAAGGGTTTCTCTATAAAAAATTCCATTCCCTATGAATGTTTCAACATAATAGATTTGGCAAAAATCTGGGATGTGACATAGGGGCAGAATAGTGGGGCGCTGCCCTTAGCCTTGGTGGTCAAGCCACTAGGTGGCGCCCTAGGGTTTTGGGAGGGGGCGCACCACTTGGAGGCAACCCTAGATGGGGCGCTCCCCTTGGGATTGTTGCCCGCTCTCCAAGTTGGGGCTGGCTTATTATAAATAGAGGGTGAGAGGGAGGGAGGGAGAGAGAGGGAGAGAGAGAGAGAGAGGCCCGAACGCACAAGTTATTTGTGCCCGAGTTGCACCTCGCCCTCCACCATAGTTCTTCTTCCCGAAGAGATGCTCCTCCCTCCACTTCTACTTCGGCATGGCTTAGCCCTGGATGCCGAAGCCCTGTTGGATCAAGGGTGTTGTACATGTGCAATCCACAGAGGAATCCTGTGTTCAATTCTTGTTCGAGGGAACCGTTCGTCAGATGGTTCAAGGGACTTCAAGATGATCTTCACCAACTCTCCTTCTGCTGCAACTAGTTGTTGGTAAGATCAGATCTAACCTCGTATGCACATTCTTCATAGTGATCCTGGGAACTATATTCATAGGGCAAAATTTTGTGTTTTCTACCACGTTTCCAACCACTCATACACGAAACAAAAAACTCACAAAAATACAAAAAAGTTGCCATGATTCATAGAAATAATGATTGTTATACTTTTCCATGCGACAATTCCAAAGATTATAAAAACTGCCAAACCATAACAAAAGATGAGGATTTGCGAAAATTCCATAACAAAAAATAAGTTCACATGGTTTAGAGAACGAATTTTCTAACACACTCCTAAGAGTTGGATAACTAAAGTTAAAAAGTTGTCGTGTAACCGAAACAAGATATCTAAAATTTGCCATGATTGCATGAAAACAAGAATGTAAAATTGATATATGAGTAGTACACATCCCTGCATTTTGACATGACTTTGGTAGTAAAAATGTCATATACTTGCTATGTGACTTGTACTTTAATTTATATAAAATATGGAAAGAATTATAGTGTCATTATATGTACAGTTGCCATGATGTATAGTTTTGCCATGACAAAGACATTGAAAATATGTAAAATTTTACATTATTATAGAAACACATAATTTATACAAATTGTGTGTGAGTAGTACATATTTCCTAAAAAACATCCTACTTTATGTTTGACATGAGAGAAAATGCATAAAAATTGCCTAGCCCATAAGATTGGCACATGAAAAACAACTGTAATAACAAAATATAAAGAAACATAAGGCACATGGATATTACATAAAAAGCTCACAATAGTAAACTTTGTCGTTTCCATGATCAAATCTACCTATATGTAATATGAATTTTCCTACGATATGTGAAGAAGGAAATCGCCATGTTATGTTTAATTTTTTCCATGGTATATAATAGATTTGCCATGGACAAATGTAAAATTTTCCATGGTACATGAAATAAAAAATGCCATGTAGTTTTTCCCTATTCAATGCAACATGTCAAATTTTCTCCTAAACAGAGACATAAAAAAGGATTCCCTTTTTGAAAAAGCATAGCAAATTATTGGAATTATAGTTCTTCGGAAGCAAAATTTCAAAGAGTTTGAATTGATCAAATGGAAATTTACAAAGAAAAAATGTGGTGTCAAAACTCATCACCACCTTATAAGAAAAATACGTAATAGTCATAAGGCAGTTAGAAGCATAGTTTAAAAATCCTAACCCACAAATGAACCGACCAGGCTGTCAGCTTATGTTTTGACTGGTTAGACCCCGAGGTTTATCGTTTCATTGCGACAAAAAGATGGAATATTTAAGGTAATTTTTCAAAATTTTGACCTCACATCAAATGAGTACACATAATATTGGATGTAAACCAATTAAAACCCCACAAAGTGTTATTGGACTAGTTTGTCATTCGGCCTTTAGCATGACTTGCCTCAATTCCTTGATCATGCAACTCTTTTTGAACATTTTTCTTATTTCTTACTATAAGACCGGCACACCTTAAAAAACGGGCAAGGCGCCAATTCACGGGTTTTTGGTTGAACGACCGGTCCGGTACGGTTTTTAAGACTATGGGTTGAGGGAGTTAGTTCTCTAATAAGACATGATTTTTTGTGGAAAAACAATTTGTGATGGTCGAATGGAAAAATTAGGAAAAAATTGTACTACTCACAGGGCAGTGTTACAAAACAATCATTGCAACTTATTAGAAAATTTTGTAAAGAAATGGTCACATGACAATTTTATGAATTTGTTTGTGTAAATAATATTGCAAATTTAGAAAATATATCGTAATCATGATATGAAAAATTTACAAAACACATACCACATAGAAAAAGAAAACATAAAATTGCTACAGTCATAGAAATTAAACTTTCAAACACATGGTCAATGTCAGTTGCCATTAATGTATAGTAGTAGTTGCCATAATAAAAAAATTGAAAATGTCATGGAAAAACACATCTTGATTAAGCATGACAATAGCTCTAAGTTGGCATGGAAATGATTATTAAGCTGCCATTGCCAACATGATTCGGGTTGTCATGGGCAGCCAAATATCAAAATGTCGTGCCAACATAGATTTATTACATAGATTTATTGCACACAAAAATGGAAACAAACTTTAAGGAGTCCTAGTCTTTGAATTTTCCATGGCAGGTTCAAAATTTTATTTTAAATTATACAAGGACTTCGAAGTACACTAGCTAGTAAAACACAAAACCTCATTTGAAGAATGGCAAATTTGCATGCCTCCATACAACACATGCAAAAATTCCACCATTTGCATGCAAAAAAATGAGAGTGATTACTTGATTAGGATACCAAACAAAGAGGTTCAACTTTGTTCATGGAATTCTGAAGGGAAAAGGAATGCAGAGCAAAGAACGGTGGGAAGAACTCCGGTGCATAGGGTTTCCACCTCGGCAGTTTTTGACTCATCGAGGGAGGCCTCCGCCATGACCCGTGTAGGGAGTATGGAGAGCCCCACAATGGAATCAAACTCGGTTCCACCTGGGAGGTTCTCTAGAGAGAGCTGTTGCTATGTCGTGCGAGCCAGAGCTCCATTGACCATTACATGAGTCTACGATGGTCGTCGCCGTGTGAGTCTCCGCACATTGCCAACGGATACCTTGAGAGATATACATAACTTGGTGTCAATGGTCCGCTGCGCCACCACATTCCCGCTAGCCGCTAACCCCCGCTGCACTGAACACCCCATGAACCCCTGCCCGGCACCGTGCATCTCATGAGCCCATGAGTTGGTGCCATGCCACTAAGCTCTGACTAGGTTCCATCTTCTGTTGTCATGCGAACTCATCATTCCCCAACCAAGACTATATGAAGACACTGGTATAGCGAGGTGCTATACAAATGGTTTTTAACCCCTTTTCATGATGGCGTTTTGAACCATCAGCTAGTGAGTGATTGTGATAGGGGGGTCCTTCCCACACGACCCAGAAACTATCGGGGATATGCCCTCCTGGCACACACGATCGGCAAAATGAGGCCGTGTGCGACCGGCGAGCGATCAAATATGGTTATACGTACAATAGTGCTAAAAAATACAATTATACAAGCGAAATCGTTTTCGGTCGTAAGTACATCCCACACAGTCAGTCCCCGCTGAACGTTTCTGTTCGTATATACATCCCACACAGTCGCTCCAAGGAAAACATTTCTGTTCGCAGGTACATCACACACAATTTTCCCCATTAAATCGTTTGTGATAGTGTTGCCATTGCACACGATATTAACATTTTTATCGTTTGTGTTATTTAATGCATCACACACGGTGCATAGAAGAAATTGTGTGGCAAAGGTTGTCCATCACACACAGTTTTTATGTGGTAAACGTTTGCGCAAGGTAGCTTAACGCAAACAGTTTTCAAGAGAATGTCGTGTGTGATTGTTCATTGATCCAACACGGTTTATTCCTAGAAACTGTGTGCGTTACCTGAGGTCATCTCCCATGGTGTTTTCTCAATAACCGTGCTACCTCTTGGGCACTACGTTGGATTTCCCCGAAGAGGAGAGGATGATGCAGCAAAGTAGCGTAAGTATTTCCCTCAGTTTTTGAGAACCAAGATATCAATCCAGTAGGAGACCACGCACAAGTCCCTCGTACCTACACAAAATGATAGCTACTCGCAACCAACGCGATTAGGGGTTGTCAATCCCTTCACGATCACTTACGAGGGTGAGATCTGATAGAGAGGATAAATAATATTTTTGGTATTTTTGATAGATAGATGCAAAGTAAAAAGTAAAAAGCAAAGTAAAGGCAACGCAAGTAAATAAAGCGATAGAGATTGATATGATGAGAATAGACCCGGGGGCCATAGGTTTCACTAGTGGCTTCTCTCAAGAGCATATTATTCTACGGTGGGTGAACAAATTACTGTTGAGCAATTGACAGAATTGAGCATAGTTATGAGCATATCTAGGCAATGATCATGTATATAGGCATCACGTCCAAGACAAGTAGATCGAAACGATTCTACATCTACTACTATTACTCCACTCATCGACCGCTATCCAGCATGCATCTAGAGTATTAAGTTAAAAACAGAGTAACGCCTTAAGCAAGATGACATGATGTAGAGGGATAAATTCATGCAATATGATAAGAACCCCATCTTGTTATCCTCGATGGCAACAATACAATACGTGCCTTGCAACCCTTTCTGTCACTGGGTAAGGACACCGCAAGATTGAACCCAAAGCTAAGCACTTCTCCCATTGCAAGAACTACCAATCTAGTTGGCCAAACCAAAAAGGATAATTCGAAGAGACTTGCAAAGATAACTCAATCATACATAAAAGAATTCAGAGAAGAATCAAATATTTTCCATAGATAATACTGGATCATAAACCCACAATTCATCGGTCTCAACAAACACACCACAAAAAGAAGATTACATCAAATAGATCTCCACGAGAGAGGGGGAGAACATTGTATTGAGATCCAAAAAGAGAGAAGAAGCCATCTAGCTACTAGCTATGGACCCGAAGGTCTGAAGTAAACTACTCACACTTCATCGGAGGGGCTATGGTGTTGATGTAGAAGCCCTCCATGGTGGATGCCCCCTCCGGCGGAGCTCCGGAACAGGCCCCAAGATGGGATCTCGTGGATACAGAAGGTTGCGGCGGTGGAATTAGGTTTTTGGCTCATGTTCTGATTGTTTGGGGGGACGTAGGTATATATATAGGAGGAAGGAGTACGTCGGTGGAGCAACAGGGGGCCCACGAGGTACGGGGGAGCGCCCAGGGGGCGCGCCCTCCACCCTCATGACCGCCTATGGCACTTCTTGGAGTAGGGTCCAAGTCTTCTGGATCACGTTCGGTGAGAAAATCACGTTCCCGAAGGTTTCATTCCGTTTGGACTCCGTTTGATATTCTGTTTCTTCGAAACACTAAAATAGGCAAAAAACATCAATTCTGGGCTGGGCCTCCGGTTAATAGGTTAGTCCCAAAAATAATATAAAAGTGGAAAATAAATCCCAATATAGTCCAAAACAATAGATAAAGTAGCATGGAGCAATCAAAAATTATAGATACGTTGGACACGTATCAGGCATCCCCAAGCTTAATTCCTGCTCGTCCTCGAGTAGGTAAATGATAAAAAAGAATTTTTGATGCGGAGTGATACTTTGGCATAATTTCAATGTAAATCTTCTCAATTGTGATATGAATATTCAGATCCGAAAGATTCAAGACAAAAGTTCATATTGACATAAAAAATAATAATACTTCAAGCATACTAATCAAAGCAATCATGTCTTCTCAAAATAACATGGCAAAAGAAATTTCATCCGTACAAAATCATATAGTTAGGCTATGCTTCATTTTCGTCACACAAAGATGTTCCCAACTTCTATACCCCTGATGACAAGCCAAGCAATTGTTTCATACTTAAATAATCTCAAACTTTTTCAACCTTCACGCAATACCATAGCGTGAGCCATGGATATAGCACAATGGGTGGAATAGAATATGATGATGGGGATTGTGTGGAGAAGGCAAAAAAGGAGAAAGTCTCACATTGATGAGGCTAATCAACGGGCTATGGAGATGCCCATCAATTGATGTCAACATGAGAAGTAGGGATTGCCATGCAACGGATGCACTAGAGCTATGAATGCTCAACAAAAGAAAACTAGTGGGTGTGCATCCAACTCGCTTGCTCATGAAGACCTAGGGCATTTGAGGAAGCCCATCATAGGAATATACAAGCCAAGTTCTATAATGAAAAATTCCCACCAGTATAAAAAGACAACTTATGAGACTCACTACATGAAGAACAAGGTGCTACTTTGAAGCACAATATATGAGACTCACTACATGAGGAACAAGGTGCTACTTTGAAGCACAAGTGTGGAAAAAGAGATAGTAGCATTGCCCTTTTTATTTTATTTTGGGCCTTTCTTTTTTTCTTTTGGCCTTTTTTTTGGGCAATGCTCTAATAATGATGATCATTACACTTCTATTGATTACAACATAAGGATTACAACTCGAACTTAGAACAAGATATGACTCTATATGAATGCCTCCGGCGGTGTACCGGGATGGTGCAATGAATCAAGAGTGACATGTATGAAAATAATGCATGGTGGCTTTGCCACAAATACGATGTCAACTACATGATCATGCAATGGCAATATGACAAAAGTAATGTATGTCATGATGATGGTGATGGAAGTTGCATGGCAATGTATCTCGGAATGGCTATGGAAATGCCATGATAGGTAGGTATGGTGGCTGTTTTGAGGAAGATAAAAGGAGGTTTATGTGTGCTAGAGCGTATCGTATCACAGGGTTTGGATGCACCGGCGAAGTTTGCGCCAACTCTCAAGGTGAGAAAGGGCAATGCACGGTACCGAAGAGGCTAGCAAAGGTGGAAAGGTGAGAGTGTGTATAATCCATGGACTCAACATTAGTCAAAAGAACTCATATACTTATTGCAAAAATTTAGAAGTCATCAAAAATCAAGTATTACGCGCATGCTCCTAGGGGGATAGATTGGTAGGAAAAGACCATCTCTCGTCCCCGACCGCCACTCATAAGGATGCACAAGCCAGGTACACTTCATGTTTCAAATTTGTTACACAACTTTAACCATACGTGGATGCTACGGGACTTGCAAACTTCAACACAAGCATTCTTTGAATTCATAATTTCCCAACTAGCACGACTTTGATATTATCACCTCCATATCTCAAAACAATTATCAAGCATCAAACTTACCTTAGTATTCAACGCACTCAAAAGAAAGTTTCACATATCTTGAACACCAAGTATATTAACATTAAGCAAATTACCATGCTATTAACGACTCTCAAAATAATCTAAGTGAAGCATGAGAGATCAATAGTTTCTTTAAAACAAATCGACCACCCTGCTCTAAAAGATCTAAGTGAAGCACTAGAGCAAAAATTATCACGCTCAAAAGATATAAGTGAAGCACTATGAGCAAAACTATCAAGCTCAAAAGATATAAGTGAAGCACAAAGAGTATTCTAACAAATTCCAATTCATGTATGGCTCTATCAAAAGGTGTGTACAGCAAGGATGATTGTGGTAGACTAACAAGCAAAGACGCAAATAATACAAGAGGCTCCAAGCAAAACACATATCATGTGGTGAATAAAAATATAGCTCCAAGTAAATTACCGATGGAAGTGGACGAAAGAGGGGATGCCTTCCGGGGCATCCCCAAGATTTGACTTTTTGGTGTCCTTGGATTATCTTGGGGGTGCCATGGGCATCCCCAAGCTTAGGCTCTTGCCACTCCTTGTTCCATAATCCATCAAAAGAGTTCACCCAAAACTTGAAAACTTCACAACACAAAACTCAATAGAAATCTCGTGAGCTCCGTTAAAGAAAGAAAACAAAAGACTACTTCAAGGTACTGTAATGAACTCATTCTTTATTTATAATGGTGTTAAACCTACTGTATTCCAACTTCTCTATGGATTATAAACTAATTTATTAGCCATAGATTCATCAAAATAAGCAAACAACACACGTAAAATAGAATCTGTCAAAAACAGAACAGTCTGTAGCAATCTGTAACTAACACAAACTTCTGAACTCTAAAAATTCTACCAAAATAGGAAGTCCTGGAAAATTTCTTTATTGATCAGCAGCAAAAATAATCAACGCAAAAGCACGTTCCTGTGATTTAAAAAAAATTATATTCGTGTGTGCAAAGTTTCTGTTTTTCAGCAGAATCAAATCAACTATCATCGTAGGTTATCCTATAGGTTCTACTTGGCACAAACACTAATTAAAACCATAAACCACATCCAAACAGAAGGTAGATAGATTATTTATTCCTAAACAGAAGCAAAAACAAAAAAACAGAAATAAAATTGGGTTGCCTCCCAACAAGCGCTATCGTTTAACGCCCCTAGCTAGGCATTGATATTTCAATGATGCTCACAAGAAAGACAAGAATTGAAGCACAAAGAGAGCATCATAAAACACGTGATAAACACATCTAAGTCTAACATACTTCCTATGCATAGGCATATTATAAGCAAACAAATTTGCAAGGCAAACAAAAACTAGCATATGCAAGGAAGAACAAAGAGATGATAGCAATCTCAACATGAAGAGAGGTAATTTAGTAACATGAAAATTTCTACAACCATATTTTCCTCTCTCATAATAATTACATGTAGGATCATAAGCAAATTCAACAAAATAGCTATCACATAACATATTCTCAACATGATCCACATGCATGTAAAGTTGACACTCTTCCAAAATAGTGGGATTATATTAACATTAACTAAAGTCATGACCTCTCCAAACCCACTTTTATCAAAAATACCATAAGATTGAACATTCTCCAAATATGTGGGATCTAAAGTTGACACTCTTCCAAACCCACTTTCAGTATTATTGCAAAAATTATTATCAATCTCATATTCATCATGGGACTTAAATAAATTTTCAAGATCAAAAGAATAATCACCCCAATCATGATCATTGCAACAAGTAGTAGACATAGCAAAACTAGCATCCCCAAGCTTAGGGTTTTGCATATTATTAGCACAATTGTCATCAAGAGAATTTATAGTGAAATCATTGCAATCATGCTTTTTATCAAAGGAACTAGCAAGTATGGGTGCAATAGAAAATTCGTCTTCATAAATATTGGCATCATAGCCACAAGAATAGCAAGCATCATGTTCATCAAGGGATATTTCAACCAAATCATCAGAATCATCATTATCTATAGATTCATGCATATCATTATTTCCTTCCAAAGCAACGGTCATTCTCTCAATAAATTCTTTGACATAAACATTATGAGCATAGTTTTCATAGCAATATTTAAGTATGTCAAAATTTTCAGATTCGTAGAGAGTAATATCATACTTTTCATTCAAAGAAGAAACTTCATAAGAACCCTTAAAAGCAACAAATTCTTCAATTTGTTCGATATCATAGTAACTATAAACACCCTTTGCATAAGAAGATAAGATTTCATTTTCATTAAACTCACATAGGTAAGGAAGGTGTTTTTTAGGGTTCTTAGAGCAACAAGTAAAATCATAAATTTCACAAAGATTCCAAGCATAACACAGCAATCTGTTTATTTGACTCCATAAGAGTCTTCCTTTTTCAGACAAACGGTGACACACATAATGAGCATGCTCATCTAAAGATTTCCCATAAACTAGGCTAGTTGGGGTTTTAGCACGAGCGCATAAGGATCGAAGATGATCCAAGTAGAACACTTTAAGTGGATCCATAACAATAGATTTTTAGCAAGCAAAGATGCAAGCACATAGAAGGCACATGGAGACACAAGCAACAAAAAGGCAAGCAGAAAAGAGAGGAGGAGATTGGGCAAGAGAGGGCAAATAAAACGGCAAGGGTGAAGTGGGGGAGAGGAAAATGAGAGGCAAATGGCAAATAATGTAATGTGAGAGATAGGGATTGCGATGGGTACTTGGTTTTGTTGACTTGCTTGCGTGAGCCTCCCCGGCAACGGCGCCAGAAATTCTTCTTGCTACCTCTTGAGCACTGCGCTGGATTTCCCTGAAGAGGAGAGGATGATGCAGCAAAGCAGTGTAAGTATTTCCCTCAGTTTTTAAGAACCAAGGTATCAATCCAGTAGGAGACCACGCACAAGTCCCTCATACCTACACAAAACGATAGCTACTCGCAACCAACGCGATTAGGGGTTGTCAATCCCTTCACGGTCACTTACGAGGGTGAGATCTGATAAAGATGATAAATAATATTTTTGGTATTTTTGATAGATAGATGCAAAGTAAAAAGTAAAAGGCAAAGCAAGTAAATAAAGCGATAGAGATTGATATGATGAGAATAGACCCGGGGGCCATAGGTTTCACTAGTGGCTTCTCTTAAGAGCATAGATATTCTATGGTGGGTGAACAAATTACTGTTGAGCAATTGACAGAACTGAGCATAGTTATGAGCATATCTAGGCAATGATCATGTATATAGGCATCACGTCCAAGACAAGTAGATCGAAACGATTTTGCATCTACTACTATTACTCCACTCATCGACCGCTATCCAGCATGCATCTAGAGTATTAAGTTAAAAACAGAGTAACGCCTTAAGCAAGATGACATGATGTAGAGGGATAAATTCATGCAATATGATAAGAACCCCATCTTGTTATCCTCGATGGCAACAATACAATACGTGCCTTGCAACCCTTTCTGTCACTAGGTAAGGACACCACAAGATTGAACCCAAAGCTAAGCACTTCTCCCATTGCAAGAACTACCAATCTAGTTGGCCAAACCACAAAGGATAATTCGAAGAGACTTGCAAAGATAACTTAAACATACATAACATAATTCAGAGAAGAATCAAATATTTTCCATAGATAATACTGGATCATAAACCCACAATTCATCGATCTCAACAAACACACCGCAAAAAGAAGATTACATCGAATAGATCTCCACGAGAGAGGGGGAGAACATTGTATTGAGATTCAAAAAGAGAGAAGAAGCCATCTAGCTACTAGCTATTGACCCGAAGGTCTGAAGTAAACTACTCACACTTCATCGGAGGGGCTATGGTGTTGATGTAGAAGCCCTCCGTGGTGGATGCCCCCTCCGGCTGAGCTTCGGAACATGCCCCAAGATGGGATCTAGTGGATACAGAAGGTTGCGGCAGTGGAATTAGGTTTTTGGCTCATGTTCTGATCGTTTGGGGGTACGTAGGTATATATAGGAGGAAGGAGTACGTCAGTGGAGCAACAAGGGGGCCACGAGGTAGGGGGGCGCGCCCAGGGGGGCGCCCTCCACCCTCGTGACCGCCTCTGGCACTTCTTGGAGTAGGGTCCAAGTCTCCTGGATCACGTTCGGTGAGAAAATCACGTTCCCGAAGGTTTCATTCCGTTTGGACTCCGTTTGATATTCTGTTTCTTCAAAACACTGAAATAGGCAAAAAACAACAATTCTGGGCTGGGCCTCCGGTTAATAGGTTAGTCCCAAAAATAATATAAAAGTGGAAAATAAAGCCCAATATAGTCCAAAACAGTAGATAAAGTAGCATGGAGCAATCAAAAATTATAGATACGTTGGAGACGTATCAAACCGCAATAGAAAAACCCAATCAGAAGGCTAATTGGCCATTAGCAGGCTAATTGCCCTATTTTTAATAATCCATTTATTAATCTAATTGACATTCATATTAAGCACATAATATATTTCATTTCCATATTAAGGAAGCAGGATTTCATAATTGAAATACATCAGAGTACAACATGATATAGCTTCAGCACTCAGCTACCCCATTACACAACTACACCAGCACCAAGTTTCACATGCAACATCTAGAACCTTTCAAAATTAGCGGTACATACACAGATGCATCTCATCTGGAAATTTGCTGAAGCGGAGGGCGAATATTGGGCCTTCATTCATGTTGAAGGTCTTTGCAACTTTATGCCAGTGCCTGTGGATGATTGACCGCCCATCCTTCATCCTCTTCAGGAACACTTCAATATTGAATCGTGGGTGTTGTATGAAAACCTTCCTCACCTCCTGACCATAGAGGTGGTTTGAGAGGTAATCATCAGTGAACTGCTTTGGAAAGGCCTGAAAACAAGCATGTGCATAAATATCTTCTCTGTATTGGAAATGGGGCAAAGGAATAAAAAAAGGCAAGGTATAATATTTAGTACCATCTTGTAGTGAACTGATGTCTTCTTCATTGTGCAGACAAAGATCTTGTTGTTTTTTGTCACTAATTTCTTTAACCTAACAATCTTTCTGAGTTTCTTGACTAGGTTGATATTCATGGACAACTCATTTCCCATATGCAACAAGGGTCGAACGGTGGATCAAAACCTCTGACAGCACGACCTACATGTGTAATACCAAATTGTTAAAAACCTAAATATAATAATGGTTCCTGCAATTGCACAATAATGTGCTATTAGACAACAGACCGTGCATGTGCTAACCTCGATTGTAAACCTTGGTGCTTCCCATTGTTTCCCTGCAACACATATAAGGTAGTTAGTTATCAGGTTAAGTAAGGGTTCGCATGCTATGAGTAAAATATGTTGATGAAAAATAAGCACATTGCAGATTCATCAGATTAATTCAAGCCACATGGAAAACCCATTCATCCAAACCAAGCATGATTAAGAACTAGGAAATATAGCACTTGTATATGTTTCTTATGTATTAAGTGCAGCCAAATTTGATTTATTCCTCACATGCACAACAATACAAAATTCTACCCACACAATTGGACATTGCATTGCAGAATTGAACCAAGCAGTTAACTAAACACAACAAAAAATGAACCAAACATTAACTGAGCACCACATTGCACAATATAACATACTCTTAATAGAAGATCATACAGTTAACCAAACCAAGCATGCTTAACAACTTGGAAATATAGCAATTGTATTTGTTTCTCATGTATTTAGTACAACCAAATTCAATTTGTTCCTCACATGGTATACAATAACAGAATGCACCCACAACAAATGAAGATCACATTGCATAATTGAACCAAACAATTAACTAAACACCACAACAAATGAACCGAATGTTAACTGAGCACCACATTGCACAATATAACATACTCCTAATAGAAGATCAGACAGTTAACCAAACCAAGCATGCTTAACAACTTGGAAATATAGCAATTGTATTTGTTTCCCATGTATTTAGTACAGCCAAATTCGATTTACTTCTCACATGGTATACAATAACAGAATGCACCCACAACTATTGGACACCGCATTGCAGAATTGAACCAAACTGTTAACTAAACACCGCAACAAATGAACCAAACGTTAACTGAGCACCACATTTCACAATGCATAACCAAACCAAGCATGCTTGACAACTTGGAAATATAGAAATTGTATTCATTTTTCATGTATTTTGTAAAGATAAATTCGATTTATTTCTCACATGGAAGACAATACAAATTTGCAGCCTGAAGAATTGAACATCACATTTGCAGAATTGAGTCAAACAGCTAACTGAAGATGAAAACTAATTAACGAAACAATTAATAAGTGAGCACCACACTGCACGACATATAGAACATATACACTAGAGCAACAGATTGCATGGTAAAATTAGATAGCACGATTCACTAGAATTTGTTAACGAAAGTCAAGAGCAGCACATGCAATGGGTAAACCGAGCATGCTTAACCTCCATAGCTAGCAAATAGCAAGGTGCTCCTCCAAGATCTGGGGGTCGGCACGAATGGCAGCCATCACAACCTCATCCGCGTGTGCGGCCGCGATTTGCTTCTCCGCTGCCAAATGCTCCTTCAGCTCCTGGCTATACTGCATGCACCATGGCTTAGGGATGCACTTATGTGATGGAGGGGTCGGTGATTTGGGTATAAGGTGGTGCACCGGCAGTCTGGGCATGTGGGATGTGGAAGGAGGAGGAGGATGGGGGTCGGGTGTGGATTACCTGCCTGGATAGATGAGGCCGGGCAGCATGAAGGAGGGTCGCCGGTGAGGAGGCAGCGCTACAAGCAAGGAGTGAAGGTTTCAACTTGGAAAGGAAGATGGAAACAAGGGAAATGTGGCTTTTGGTAAGGAGGGCGAGGAGGTAGATATTTCCGCAGAAGCCAAAAATTTTGAATCGGTTCGGCGAAAAAACTGGCGCGCAAAGTGTCATCAGACACGGTCCCTTATTCAACACTGTGTATGATATGTTAACATCACAAACGATTCAGATAGATTAACCCGTGTGTGATGAGTTTGAACGTCAAAAATTTTGGTTCAAATTTCCCTGGTTCAAGTGGTCATCCACGTCATTGTATAATTTGGGTACACAAAGGATACTACAACACATCCACACTTCTTAATCGAGCAATTTCAACAATTAAACAGAGCTAGCTGACCTAAACATTACTCTAACAAATTAAAGACCAGCGTTGTTAATTAAACAAAACAAAGAGTACTACTACGGCTACTGCTCGTCGATCTCCGCCGCCTCCTCCATGTCTAGCTCGCGCCCGACGGTCTCCTGGGGAAGGGGCTCCATGGCATCCATCGCATCATACTTGGCAAGCATCGCACCATCTGCATCCGCCATCTCTTTGGAGAAGGCCGCCACGAGCTGGGCGTGGGCGGCTGCGATCTGGGCTTGGACGAGCTCCGTCGTGGCAAGGTATGCGGCGGAGGAATGGATGGCTGCTCGAATGCTCTTGGCAATTGCCAACTCTTTGGCCGTGGGTTGTCGACTGTTGTCGGATAAGCTTCATTCGATTTGTGCAGTGACGGCCATGAGCTGGGTGTGGGCGGCCTCGACACGGTCGTGGGCGGCCTCCATCAGGGCTAAGGCCGGCGCTGCAGAACGGATAACTGTTGTGCTGCTCTCGCCAGTTGCTATCCCCGAGGCAGATGTTGTTGTCGCCACCTGAGAAGCAACAACGACTGTTTGGGCTGCCTTGGCCGCCCGGTCGCAGATTGCGGCCGTGCTCATGCACCTTGTTAGCACGCGCATGGCGGCTGTGGCCGTGCTCTCGTCGGAGTGGGCCGCCGAAGTTGCCCTCACGACGCGGGTCCACGTCCCCATCTTTCGCCGGTGACGATCGAACAGTGAAATGATATTTGGGGAGCGAGCTAGTGTGCTTGACACGCCGGTTGTGGACTGTAGCCAACGCACCTTCTTGCGTAAGCCATAGGCGTACTATACACCGACGGTGCTCTAGGATATTTTGTACTACATCTCACACGGTTGGTGATAACAAACTATGTGGGATCTACTTGATTTTTCATCTTGATTTGAATTACATAATGGGGTCACAGCGGCAATGGACGGTGTTTGAATTGCTCGAACTTTTATCTGTAGTGAATATGCAACTATATGTGTGTCGTAAAAAAATTGGAATTATTCAGGGTTCGTTTGGACATTTTATAAATTAAATTGGTTTTCTAGCCATTTCAGGTGCACAATTCAAAATTAAACTACATGCGCATGCTCCGGTGCACCAACATGGGTTGTAAAATCATATATGTGTCCATGGGTTTATGCTTATATCCCATGCAAGAAATGGGGATGAATTTCAAACCCCACAGCACCGTGGCTCTCTGGCAAATGTTGAGGTAATTGCTTTTGTCGTTCTAGTAAATCAAAAACCCATCTGAAATTCATGAACCTTGGCATGATATCATGGAATGGCATCAACATGCTGGGGTAAAAAATACTTTCCCATTTGGGGAAGGTTATGGTATAAGCTTCTTATAAACAAGAGCTTCTCTGAAGAAGCCTCATGGTTCCGTTAGGGAAACGTGTCACCTTTGTGGACAAAACGATATTCGTCGCCTCTTCTTCCTTTCAATTTTTTCCTGGTGCCAACATATAACAACAGGAGTGTCGTGTTAAATTTTGGTTTTTTTCGGGGACCGTTTGGACATTTTTTTACGTTAACTGAGTTTTATAGGCATTTATGTGCATAATTCAAAATTGAACTACATGCACATGCTCCAGTCCATAAAAACGGGTTGCAAAATCAAATGTTTGTCCTTGGTTGCAATCTTAGGTCACATGCAAGAAATGAGAATGAATGTTAAACATCTTGACACTGTTGCTCGGCCACTAACATTGAGATACATGGTTTTAAAATTCTAGTAAATCGAAAACTCGTCCAAAATTCATGAAACTTGACATGATATCATGGAACGACATCGACATGTCGTGGTAAAAATATTGTCCCATTTGGGGCAAGTGTGGGTATAAGCTTCTCGCAAACCAGAGCTTCTCTCGCAACAAGCCTGATGGTTTCGGTAGGGAACGTGTCAGCTTGGGGGACGAAACGATAAATGTTGCCTCTTCTTACTTTAATTTTTTTCTCGTGTCAACATAGAACAACACGAGTGTTGTGTCAATTTTTGGGATTTTTTGGGGTTCGCTTGGACATTTTTATACATTAACTGAGTTTTCTATGCATTCACGTGCATATTTCAAATTTGAACTACATGCACATGCTCCAGTGCATATAAATTGGTTCAAAATTGGAATGTGTGCCCTTGGTTACATGCTTAACTCCCATGCAAGAAACGAGAATAAATGTCAAACACCTTCCCACCGTCGCTTCGCTGCTAACATTGAGATACATGGTTTTTAAACTCTAGTAAATCGAAAACGCGTCTGAAATTTATGAAACTTGAAATGCTTGGATGGAATGACATCAACATGCAGTGGTAAAAAAATTGTCCCATTTGGGGCAGGTTGGGGTATGTCAGCTTCTCACAACAAGCCTCATGGTTACGGTGGGGAACGTTTCATCTTTCTGGACAAAACGATATCCGATGCCTCTTCTTGATTTCAATTTTTTCTAGTGTCAACATAGAACAACATGAGTGTTGTGTTAATTTTAGGAATTTTTCAGGGCTCGTTTGGACATTTTTATACATAAACTGAGTTTTGTATGCATTTATGTGCATAATTCAAATTTGAACTACATGCACATAATCTAATGCATATAAACTGGTTGAAAATTCAAATATGTGTCCTTGGTTGCATGCTTAGGTCCATGCAAGAAATGGGAATGAATGTCAAATACCCTCCCACCGTCACTTGGCCGCAAATATTGAGATACCTGGTTTTTAAATTCTAGTAAATCCAAAACTCGTCTGAAATTAATGAAACTTAGCATGCTATCATGGAGAGGCATCAACATGCTATGGTAAATTTTTTGTCCCATTCGGGGCAGGTTTCGGTATAAGATTCTCACAAACCAGAGCTTCTCACAACAAGGCTGATGGTTTCGGTAGGGAACGTCCCACCTTTGGGGACGAAACTATATCCGTTTCCTCTTATTGCTTTCAAAAATTTTCTATTGTCAACATAGTATAGCAGGAGTGTTGTGTTAAATTTTCGAATTTTCAGGGTCCGTTTGGACTTTTTTATACATTAACTAGGTTTTCTAGGCATTTTATGTGCATAATTCAAATTTGAACTACATGCACATGCTCCAGTGCATATAAATTGGTTGAAAAATAAGGAGGAATGGGGCCTCATGGACATGGCCCTGAACGAGCTGGCCGCGATGGTTGTTGCCCCCGTTCCCGTCCCAGCTCCCATCCCCGCGCCCGCGCCAGCGACCATCCCCATAGCATTGACGGGCTGGTCGCCGAGCACTATCACAGAGCTGGAAGCCGCGGGTGTTAGCGAGGTCTCTCCGGACCCGCGCGAGCTCGTGTACATGCCAGCGCCCGTGCCCGTGCCCGTGCGTGCCCCTCCACCCATCGTGTCGTCGGCCCTCGTGCGTTTGGCTGAAACCCGCCGCGCATGTGCCCGTCTGTTGGGGATATAACTATTTGTGTAAGCCACCCAGGAGGGGCCGGGTTACGCAAAGAAGACTCATCAAAAAGAAGCCCAAGACCAAGCATGAAGATGGCGGTTCAATAAAGGGTCTAAGGCCCACAGACGGCTAAGGCCCATAGTGGTAAACCGCCATGATGATATGACTTGTAACATAAGGTAGACTTAACCAGTCACCGAGTCGGACACTTTGATGCGGAGCATCCTACGGACATCACCACGTCAAGAACCCATTTGGCAAGTGACACGTGCGACATCTACTTCACATACACAAAGGTGAATCATCTCCTTTACACGTGCTCACTTGACACTCTCGAGGATGGTATACTACTTGACACTCCTTACGTGTGCATGCATAGGTATTGTCGGAGCTTCACGGATGTCAAGGAGGAGTGCAAGCGCCAAGGAACGACTACACCATCCGCGAGGGAAGCATGGAAGAGAAGACGGAAGAAAGGAGAAGAAGATGGAGCGGCTACAGGAGCCAGGCCGGACATCCGGACCGCCGTCCGGATCATCCGGGCTCAGCCGGATCATCCGGGTCCCCCTCCGGATCATCCGGATAATTCGTCCGAAGACACCCGAAGGCCTCGTGTGAAGCCGAATCATCCGGGCCACCTCCCGGATGATCCGGACGATGGCCGGATCATCCGGGCCCTTCCGGATCATTCGGGCCTTGCCTGCGTGCAACGTTTCGGGCCGAGGCCCATGTACCCATTCGCCCCCTCACTTACCCCTTCGCCCACTAGACTATAAATAGACCTCCTCCTCCCCATTTTTAGGGTTAGCAAATATGATAGCTCATTCTTAGGTGAGCTTTGCTCCTACCTCTACTCTTGAGAGAGAGAGACTACCACTCCCATGGAGTTCAAGACCTCCATGTGAGAAGATCCCGCGGGATATCATCAAGACCCCCTTGTGGGAAGATCCATCTAGGATATCATCAAGACCTCCTCTTGGAGATGAACCTTACCTTGTATCTTTCCCTTTGTTGTTCATGTACCTTGTGATCTTGTGTGTTTGATTGTCTAGTGGATGTGTGATTTGGACTTGTTATTGAGTGTTTCCCCTTGTGATTTCTCCCCGTTCTTCCCCGTGTTCATCGTGTTCTTCGAGGGATCCCACTCCAAACGTGAAAGATCGTCGCTATAGGGTTCCACCCTACATCATATGGTATCATGAGCCACGTTGATCACATTTTTGGAGCCCCTACCCCTCTTTTTCTAGCTTAATTTTGTTGTTTTCGTCCTAAATCCGAAAATCCCCACCAAAAATAGCCCCAATTTTTTTTGTGATTTGTTGGTTTGATGATGTTTTGTTGATTTTGATCCGTGGATTTGCTTGGTTTCAAGTGGATCTAGCATCTCCCCAAGTTTCCCCTCCTTCCAACCACGAAATCCATCAAATTTTGCCCCAAAAATCATCCATTTCCGCCCACAAATTTGTCCCCGAGAGGAAATCCCGAGCAGTTTGACTTGCCCGGATCATCCGGACCTTCTCCCGGATCATCCGGACATCCCCCGGATCAGCTGGACGTCCCCCCGGACGTCCGGATACCCCACGCACCCAGAAAACAGAACCGGAGCTGACGAACCCGGATCATCCGGATGTACACCCGGATCATCCGGACCTAGCCCGGATCACCCGGACCTCCTCCCGGATGTCCGGTTAACCCTGACACTGACTCGGCTGAAATTTTGTTTTGGTCATAACTAATTCATCCGAACTCCGTTTTTGACGTTCTTTAGCTCGTTTTGAAGCTATTGACATCCCCTATCCCACAAAAATACTACCAACATCATTTGACTCCATCATATTTTCTGAAATTTGGCAAGTTTGCCTAGGCCCTCCACCATATCATCCGCATTACCACCACCGACTTCCGCAACCTAACCCATTTTGTTCCCCATTGCATATGTGGTTGTTTGAGTTGTGACTAGAGTCTCCTAAGGTGTTTCGGCTACTTAGGGACAATTGCTTCTTAATCAACCACCACCACCACTTCCGCATAGACGTGCCCACCATACATTTCCACCCCAACTTAACCCAATTTTGTTTGAGTTGTGGCTTGTGTCTCCTAAGGTGTTTCGGCTACTTAGGGACGGCAAATTCAACTCCGACTCGTGTATAGACCATCATTCCACTTCTGCATTGCCTAGTGCAACACCACCACCGCTTTCCGCTACCACCATTTGACATTTGTCATTTGAGATTTTGAGTTTGCGGTTTTTCCGTTTCCTAAGGTGTTTCGGCTACTTAGGGACGAGTCTCCATCATCTTGTATCTACACCAAGAACACCGCCACTCATCATCGCAAAGGACGGTAACCTCGACGACACCTTTGTATATTCCCTTGTAATTGCATTGTTAACCCCTAGCCCATTTTGCGTTACTTGCCTATCGAGACTAGCCATTTGAGTATTGCCGGCAACGTCACTTGTGCACATTAGTGGTCTACACCATCCATTGCATACATACCATATCATCTTGGTATCATATCATCCATTGTGCCTCAAGTTTGTTCCCGCATATACACAATTGCTATTTTGGTTTGTGCATTGTGCAAAAGTGGCCATAGAAAAAAAAGAGAATAAGCTTTTAAGCAAAGAAAAAGAGAGAGCAAAGAAGCTTTTAAGCAATAGCCATAGCATCAAAATATATCATATCGTATCATACTTGATCATTTTGGATCATTGTGTGAGGAACACCGGGAACCATACATACATAGCATACTTGGGATAGAAAGTTTATCCATTTTGCATCTTATAGGTTGTGCACAAGTGTCGTATCCGCCTATTGAGCAATCGTGCTAGCGTCTCTCTTGAGTTGTGCAACACGAGCGTTTTCCGTGGATTCCACATTTTGTGCTCATTCCTTGGTTGCACGACCCCATTTATCTATCCGTGTGTGTGTTTCCATGCGCCACATATTGCTATTGGTCTACTTGTTTCGCTTGCAAATTTGTGAATCTCTTTCAACATTATTGACTCTTGCTAACATTTTGCATCAAATTTTTGTGCCACTATCCTCACCGAGCTCTACCATAAGCTTTACTTGATAGGTGTGAGTGAACAAGTCCGGCACCAATTCCACTATTCTTTCATCTCACATTGAGTGACACCGGATACATCCTCAACTTTGGGAAAAGGTAACTTGGTATTGTTTATCTCATTTCCTACTCACCTCTACTCGAGTCTTGTGATGGATAGGCAAGGCATTTCACCTTCGGTCTACAACAACAACGACGAGTTCGATACCATGAACAACAACTCTGACGCCAAGATGGACAAGCGCATGGAGGAGATCAAGGCCCTCATCAAGAACTACAAGCGGTCTTCCTCATCTTCGAGAAGACGCTCAAGAGCACATGCTTCCGAGCTACTATCTCTGGCAAGATCACATCGGCATCGACACCATCACCAACAAGAACGTGAAGGTCAAGAGCTCTACATCAACAACCGCTCAATGACTTCATCATCTCCCTTGGCACTTCGCCAAGCAACTTCAAGGCATCTTCGCCTACGGACATACGGCATCTTCGCCAACAAGAACCCCAAACCTACGCTCAAGAGAAGCTCCCCAAGCTTAAGTCCGCGACTTCCACGAGCTACTACGACCTCGACATCGACCACGCGATTCCTTTCTATGGGACTCAAGAACCCGAGGAGTACCTCGAGTGGGAGCGTTTGATGGACGACTACCTCAAGCTACATCAAGTTCGTCCCGAAGATCAAGTGAAGTACGCCACAAGAAACTTCCACGACTACGCCTCGATATGGTGGCTTCACACACCTTCGGAGAGCTACGAGATGAGTTGGCCCAAGACGAAGAGAGCTTTACGGCGATAGTTTGTGCCTCCAACCTACACGGAACAACTTCGACGCCAATTGGAGAACACCACCCAAGGATCCAAGTCCATCGACAAGTACTTCAAGGAGATGATGATTGCCTTGCGACGAGCCGGCGTGGACGACCCCATTTCGATGAAGTTCCACTTCATGATGGGATTGCACAACGACATCTCCAAGACCATCTTCCTCGAGAACTACAAGTCCATCGACGACTACTACATTGGTGCTCTCAAGGCGGAACAAGAACTCATGAAGGCCAAGGCTTCTCCACCCCAAGCAAACTTCGCGGCGACCAAGCTCTACGACAAGCATGAGGCTAGTACCACCAAGATGTCCAAGCCCGACGAGCTCCAAGACGATGCTCCCAAGTTTGACTTCACCGCCATCCCTCTTTGTGGCATTGATGGTGCCGAGTCTACTTCGACTCTTTTTCAAGATGGTGCGGTGACGAGTACGACTACGGAGACCCTCAAGGACAAAGCTTTGGAGGCGAGTGACAAGGTGGCGAGCAAGGATGATGCTTCCATCTTTGGAGGCGAGAGGGATGATGTGCCATCTTCGGCCTTCATCTACGGTGACGGTGACGAGATGATCGAGCATGGGATTTTCCCTTCGGTCATGGAGGAGAGTGATGATGTGCCATCTTTGGCCTTCATCTACGGCGACAGTGACGAGCTGATCGAGCATGGGATTTTCCCTTCGGTCATGGAGGAGAGTGATGATGTGCCATCTTCGGCCTTCATCCACGGCGACGACGACGAGATGGTTGAGCATGGGATCTTCCCTTCGACCACGGCGACGTATGATGACTTGAGTGACTTGTGCCACCATATTGAGAGTGAGAGTGACTTCGCCACTAGCCCCATATATGATGAGTTAACACAATTCCCATGTGAGGAGAGCCACAACCCCCACCACTTGAGTGAGATGAGTGACTCCACCATACGTGAGTTTCAGTGCACCTATTTTGAGGGAGTGAGTGAACCACCACATAGAGAGAGTGAGATAGTTGATAGGTCTCGTGAGGCCATTTGCATTTCTAACAACTTGACCTCTACCTCTATTGTGTCTTCTCGTTTGGTGCTAGGTCCCATTTATGATGACGCGCCGATCCTCGACGACTTCGTCCTCCCTTTGGACAAGACGATGGCCATGGTGGATTATGATGCACCGCCCACATGGTTCCATCAAGATGATGATGATGACCACCATTTGGTCTTTCACACCTCACCTACACCACTTGAGTGGAATGACAAAGGTAACATAGGTGAAGGTGATGCTCTAGTCCCACTAGTGGACATTCTTGACATTGATTGCTTGCATGATGTTGATCCACCTATTGCCATGCTTCATGCTAGTATGATTTCCCCATGCGATGATTTGCCCATTTATGATGAGTATGATGATTCTATTGTGGAGTCTATTAGTTGTGATGCCATGTTACATAGGATTTCTTGTGACAATTCTTTAGGTCACATCCGCTTGACTTGTCATATGCTATGCATGAGATCAACCATATGTCTTATTAGCAATCTCTTCATAGTGACTATGCATATGCCATTAAAATAAACCCAATTTGCACATATGGCATAGATGACAAGCCCATGGTTATTGGCATTTGTTTTTCTTGTGATGATATTGATATGCTCCCTTTGCATCATTTATCTCATATGCCATGCCATGACCACCTAGCTTCGGATATGCATTGTTTTGGATGTTGTCCATTTTCTCCATGTGATGTTTCCGATATTTCTCATGAGGAGACCCCCATAGTTTCCTCATACATTTTAGGAGATTTTGATCCATCCCATCCATTGCATGATCCCAATACATGTGTGCACCATATGCTCCCCATGAATAAACATGCTTTTGATGTGCCACATACTTGTTTGCTCAATTTGTGTCCCCATCGTGTCATACATAACAACTATTCTTTCATGATCGATGACATGTTCTTATACCATGCATCAAATTTCTTTGAGCGATGCTTATCTTGTGCTAACTCACACGTGCACATACACATCATGATGGATGATGTGTACATTTACCACACACACAATTTCTTTTGTTTGTGTCTCTTTTGTGTAGGTACCCATGCATACTTGTCAACTTCGCAATCCCACGAGTTGACAAAACGAGCTCTTGAGAGCAATGACGATTTGGGATCCCGTGGACTATCCTTACCACCGTTCCCTTCGCGCAAGGACTACGCGCAACTCCTCTACTTGGCTCTCACGCGGCTATGGGCCATTTACCACTTCTCACATTATGCTCATTTTACCGTGTTCACTTTGCATGCTATGCTTGCTTCTATGCCTTTGCCATGCAATTGTGACCCTTGTTTGCATCTACCCATGATTCTCCATTATGATATTCCTATGTGTATTTGCATGCTTGGTGGAGATCCTTGTTGCTTTTGCCATGTTTATCATGTGCCCCATTCTATTGATGCTTGTTGTGTTGGGAGAGTCATGATGACCCATTGCTATTCACATATGGCCTCTCGCCAATACATTCATGATATTGTACTCATATCTTGCTTTCATGCTTGTGCTATGACTTGTGAATTATTCATGCGCACTATTTTCACCAATGACATGTTTGCCATGATTCCTCCTAGTATGTTGCATCTTCGCACTACTAGCTTGCTTGATTTGATAGCTATGAATGCTCGCTATGTTGCATCACCCATGTTCCACTACTTGCTTTCTTGGGTTGATGACACATATGCTCATGCCTCTCACATGCTTAACTTGATTACCTCACACATGATGAACAATTGCCCTTTCTATTGTGTTGAGTGCCACGATATCTTCACTACACCCTATGCACGTTATGCTTGGATTGTCTTGCACTTGCCCCATGTGTTTAGACATTTCACTATATTTGGTGTTGTGAATGACTCTTATGCCTACCATAGACCGTTCATTGAGCTCTTTATGCACGCTTGCTATGACCTTGAGGTAGATGCTTGTTCACTTATCACATATATTTGCATCTTGACCTCCCATTTACATGCTTGTTCCCATGATGTACTTGATTGTGCTCAATTTATATGTCCAAATGTCATGACACACTTCTTTGTCAAACCATATGCTATGCTTGATGACAACACTTGTTGGGTGAATCACCTCTTGAATGCTTGGTTTTGCTCTTACGACAACCACATTTGTTTTTCCAAGTGCTTGTTATCTTTACTACTTTTGAAGGAATTACAAGATGTTGCGACATTGGAGAGTGCCCATTTGGAACTTCAAGATGACAAGAACTTGGTGATCGACCACTTCTACACGGCAACGCCATCTCTTTCCCATGGTGATTTGGTTTTCGATCCGAGGTCGGATCTTTCCCAAGGGGGAGGGGATGATGCGGAGCATCCTACGGACATCACCACGTCAAGAACCCATTTGGCAAGTGACACGTGCGACATCTACTTCACATACACAAAGGTGAATCATCTCCTTTACACGTGCTCACTTGACACCCTCGAGGATGGTATACTACTTGACACTCCTTACGTGTGCATGCATAGGTATTGTCGGAGCTTCACGGATGTCAAGGAGGAGTGCAAGCGCCAAGGAACGACTACACCATCCGCGAGGGAAGCGTGGAAGAGAAGACGGAAGAAAGGAGAAGAAGACGGAGCGGCTGCAGGAGCCATGCCGGACATCCGGACCGCCGTGCGGATCATCCGGGCTCAGTCGGATCATCCGGGTCCCCCTCCGGATCATCCGGATAATTCGTCCGAAGACACCCGAAGGCCCCGTGTGAAGCCGGATCCTCCGGGCCCCCTCCCGGATCATCCGGACGATGGCCGGATCATCCGGGCCCCCTCCCGGATCATCCGGACGATGGCCGGATCATCCGGACCCCCTTCCGGATCATCCGGGCCTTGCCTGCGTGCAACGTTTCGGGCCGAGGCCCATGTACCCATTCGCCCCCTCACTTACCCCTTCGCCCACTAGACTATAAATAGACCTCCTCCTCCCCATTTTTAGGGTTATCAAATATGATAGCTCATTCTTAGGTGAGCTTTGCTCCTACCTCTACTCTTGAGAGAGAGAGACTACCACTCCCATGGAGTTCAAGACCTCCATGTGAGAAGATCCTGCGGGATATCATCAAGACCCCCTTGTGGGAAGATCCATCTAGGATATCATCAAGACCTCCTCTTGGAGATGAACCTTACCTTGTATCTTTCCCTTTGTTGTTCATGTACCTTGTGATCTTGTGTGTTTGATTGTCTAGTGGATGTGTGATTTGGACTTGTTATTGAGTGTTTCCCCTTGTGATTTCTCCCCGTTCTTCCCCGTGTTCATCGTGTTCTTCGAGGGATCCCACTCCAAACGTGAAAGATCGTCGCTATAGGGTTCCACCCTACATCACACTGCCTATGAGCCGGCCGGGACTCTGTAGGCCGCAGGACGTCCACCCGTGTATATAAGGGGGCGACCCGCTGGCGGCTTAGGGCAAGGAACAACTCATCGAGAACCGGGCATAGCGTATCTCGCTCCCTGGTCATCGAAACATCAAGCAATACCAACCCAACTAGACGTAGGCCTTACCTTCATCGTAAGGGGCCGAACTAGTATAAACCTCTCGTGTCTCTTGTCCTGATTAACCCCTTCAAGCTTCCTAGTTGCGATGGCTCCACGACTAAGTCCTTCCACTAGGACATCTGACGTGACAATTCCAGGACAGTTGGTGCCCACCATGGGGCCAGCGCACGGTGGATTTGAGTTCTTGAAGGGCAACTTTGAAGGGCTCAAGGGATACGTAGTGGGCCAGATGACCAAGAGTCGTCGCGGCAAGATCTACATCGACGATGAAGGCTGGGGCCCCAACGCCAGCTCAATTGAGTATGGGTACCGGGTCCCCTTCAGCGGAATCAACGTATTCATCGGCCGGATTGGTGAGCCGGGCCCTGAGACGGACAACTGCACCGACCTTGTCGAGACAGCTCAGCATGCGAGAAAGACCCGAGTTCAACCCGTCATGAAGCGTGCCTTCGTGGGCTGCATCCACGGAGAGGAACTTTCTGAAGGATCTGAAGATGGTGGTGAGACGGCCGTCCTCTCGGACGGGGATTCGTCCGCCGGTTCAACAGATTCGCTGTACCAAGTGCAAGACAGCGTGCTTGGGGGCTGTTCCGATGGCACTAGTATTCCGGACCCCTATGAGCCGCCAAGATGGGCAGGAGTCTTCATGGCTGGGACTCAACTCGGCCAAAACTCTACAACCGCTACAGCAATAACGTCCGGGACAGGAGCAGCCGGGGCAGGAGGCCCTGTGCGCCTGTCGGCTCAGGTGTTGATAGATCTCATGGCTAAGCTTACGGCCCTGTTAACCGCCACGGTTATTCCTGCAAATAAAGATGAGCATGACGCGGAGGTGGCACGGGTGCGTGAGGAAATAGCTCGGGCCAAGGAGGCCTTGGCAGCTGAGGACACTAGGTTAGCCACAGAACGGGTGGCTTTGGATGCACGGGCGCAACGGCTACAGTCGGAGGCTTTCCAGCTCACGATGAACCTGAATGCGTCTAACGAGGTGATGAGGAGGAGACATCAGAAAACCCAGTCCCGTTTACCTCCGGTTTATGATCCTCGAAATCTTTTTGCTACACCCGGGGCCGGCCCAAGTAACCCGCCAGATGCGAATCAGTTTTTGACAGCCAGAACAGGAGGACCAACTCAGCCTCGGGAGATGGCACCTCCTCATGGGAGCATGGCACCACCCCGTTACGTGCCGATACCGCCGGGTCACTTTTCCAACCCCATGGAGAACTTAATCACAGCATTGGTGTGCTTGGCAGCTCTCCCAGTGGACGGTGATGATCCGACAGCGGTGGAGACCTAGAGGATCAGAGAACTTGTCCAGACGGCCCTGGCTCAGCAAGAGACTTATTCTTATAGCCGGGACAGGATTCATTCAACTCCTTCGCCTTGGTTAGCACCGCCTCATCCAAACCGGAGTCCAAGTTACAGTAGGCACATGGAGTCAGAAGCTTTGTCAAGCAACGCCCAGCGTCATAACCAGCCCGGTGGCTATAATCCGGTGCAAGATCGAATACGTCAGGAGAACGAGCGGGCGACTCAACTAGCGGCTCAACAGACGGCTCATCAAGATTTCCCAGAGTATCCGACGACTTCTGTTAAGACGGGAGTGGCTACTAGAACCGGTGGTGTTCCTTGTTTGGTACCGGCTCTGCGTAATGTACGTTTGCCCAAGGATTTCAAGGGACCTCGAAAGGTACCGAATTACACGGCCGACTTACAGCCCGGAGCGTGGATTGAAAGTTATGAGATGGCCATGGAGCTATTGGAGGTCAGCGTTGCAGCAATGGCTAAGTACTTCACCATGATGTTAGATGGAACGGCCCGGTCTTGGTTAAAGGGCTTGCCGCCCAATTCCATTAATTCATGGGCAGAGCTAAAAGCCCGTTTCATCCAGAACTTCAAGGACACTTGCAAGCAATCTATGTCGATTGTGGACTTGACAAATTGTACGAAGGAGGAGGGTGAATCCACGACTCACTAGGTACGCCGGGTCAATGAGATAATACATTCATCTGACAAGATGGATGTCGGCTCCGCAGTCCTTATGTTGGAGAAGAACTATTGCTTTGAGCCGTTGAGACAGAAACTGGGGTGCCTTAAGCGTGATTGCAACAACATGGGTACGCTGATGGCAGCTTTAGTCAAATACGCCGACTCTGATAGTACCAAGGATCCCGCGTTTGATGAGGAAAAGACAGGGAAGGGAAAGAAGAACGGCAATGGAAAGGGCCAGTAGCATAACCCGATGAATCAAGGAGGCAATAAGCGTAGGGCGGAGGGTAAACCGGAGTTTGTGGTCAATGCTAATGCGCAAGGTAATAATCAGAGACGTAAGGGGAAGCCGCCCCCTAGATCTGGCGGGTCATGCCCATCTCTTGAGCAGCTACTCAATGAGCCTTGCCCGAGACACGACACCCGGGAACGACCCGCCACCCACTTATGGAAAGATTGCGCGATCATGAAGGGTTTCAAGCATTCCAACATGTTTGATGGCAGTCATGGGTCTGGCGGCGGCTCAGGAGCTGGTGGCTTTCATGGACCGGGCGGCGGTTCAAGCTCCGGTTTCCAGGGACATCAAGGCGGTTATAATCAATAGCAGTCTGGTCAAGGGGAGCAACAGCAGCAGCAGTCGGATTATCAAAGCCATCCGAAGCAGCTAAATAGTGGGCAGTATCACGTGTTCACCACTAGCTTGTGCAAACATGACCAGAAGATTCATAAGAGGGCCGTGAATTCTGTTGAGCCGGCGGTTCCCCGTTATTTGAGGTGGTCAGAACAGCCCGTTGTATGGAGCAGGGCGGATCACCCCCTCCGGGTTGATAATCCGGGTCAGTTAGCCTTGGTGGTAGCACCTCAGGTTGGTGGATATAAATTCACTAAGGTACTCATGGACGGGGGTAGCAACATCAATATCCTCTATTATGAGACCTTTCGGTGCATGGGTTAACTGATAAGAATTTGAAGACGTCCAACACTGTTTTTCATGGAGTGGTTCCTGGTAAATCGGCTTACCCAGTTGGCAAGATTGAACTGGAAGTGGCCTTTGGAGATGAATATGATTCCAGGGCTGAGAAATTGACGTTTGAGGTGGTCAAAATCAGGAGTCCATATCATGCTCTGTTTGGACGGCCGGCTTATGCCAAGTTCATGGCACGGTCGTGTTATGTTTATCTGCAGCTTAAGATGCCGGGTCACAAGGGCACCATCACCATGCATGGGAGTCGAAAGGTAGCCCTGGAATGTGAGGAGGGCGACGCGGCTTATGCTGAGTCTATTTGTGCAGCAGTGGAGCTGGAGTTTTATCAAGATAATGTTGACCCGGCGGATATGACCTCTCTAAAGAAGCCAACCACTGAGCATGACCCAGCTATGAAGTTTAAGTCGGACACTAAAACCAAACTTGTGGATTTCAATCCAGGTGATTCATCTAAGCAGTTCAGTATCAGTGCCAATTTGGATCCTAAATAGGAAAGCACGCTCATCGAGTTCATCCGTGAGAACCGGGACATCTTTGCATGGAAACCTTCTGACATGCCGGGTGTACCGAGAGAACTCGCTGAGCACACTCTTAATATTGATCCGAAGTATAAGCCGGTCAGGCAGTTTCTTCGACGGTTCAACGAAGAGAGACGGAAAGCTATTGGAGAGGAAGTCGCCCGGCTCTTAGCGGCTAGGTTTATTATTGAAGTTTTTCACCCGGAGTGGTTGGCTAACCCGGTTCTCGTGCTCAAGAAGAACGGCACATGGCAGATGTGTGTGGATTACACGGACTTAAATAAAGCTTGTCCGGCTGATCCCTTTGCTCTCCCCCGTATTGATCAAATCATTGATGCTACGGCGGGTTGTGAGTGTTTGAGTTTTTTGGACGCTTACTCTGGTTATCATCAGATCAAAATGGTAGTTAAGGACCAGGAGAAGACGGCTTTCATCACTCCGTTTGGAGCTTTTTGTTATGTATCTATGCCATTTGGGCTCAAGAGTGCTCAGGCGACTTATCAGCGATGTGTACAGAACTGTCTCCATGATCAAATCGGGCGCAATGTTCACGCTTATGTGGATGACATTGTGGTGAAGTCCAGAGAGAAGGAAACCTTGATATCTGACTTGAAAGATACCTTTGATAATCTCCGGGTTTATAAGATGATGCTTAACCCAGCCAAGTGTGTATTTGGTGTACCTGCAGGCAAGCTCTTGGGTTTTCTGGTCTCAAACAGAGGCATTGAAGCTAATCCGGAGAAGATCAAGGCGATTACCTCTCTGGCTAAACCGGCGTGCATCAATGATGTTCAGCTACTGGCGGGTCGTGTTGCTGCTTTAAGTCGGTTCATAAGCCGGTTAGGTGAGAAGTCCCTGTTGCTGTATCAGATGATGAAGAAGACGAACACTTTTGTCTGGAGTGATGCTGCTGATACTGCCTTTGAAGATTTAAAGAGACAGTTGTCTGAGCCACCGGTTCTTGCGGCTCCCATTGATAAAGAGCCATTGCTGTTATATGTGGCTGCTAATTCACGAGCTGTCAGTGTTGCCATCATGGTGGAGCTTAAGGAGGCAGGCAAGGAGCATCCGGTTCAACGACTGGTTTACTATATCAGTGAGGTGCTTATTGAGTCTAAACAAAGGTATCCACATTGGCAGAAACTGGTTTACGGAGTGTTTATGGCAAGCCGGAAGCTGAAGCAGTACTTCCAAAGTCATCCTATAACTGTGGTAAGTTCTGCCCCCTTGGGGGACATCATCCAGAACAGGGAAGCCACAGGACGAGTCGCCAAGTGGGCTATTGAGCTTGGGCCTCATGGTTTGAAGTATATGCCATGCACTGCTATTAAGTCTCAAGCCTTGGTGGACTTTATCAATGATTGGACAGAGTTGCAGGCACCGGAGGAGAAGCCGGATAACACATATTGGACTATTCACTTTGATGGGTCCAGGCAATTAGAAGGCTCGGGGGCTGGAGTTGTTTTAACTTCCCCTCGAGGTGACAAATTTTGTTATGTGCTCCGGCTTATGTTTCCTTGTACTAATAATGCAGCTGAGTACGAGGCCTTACTCCATGGTCTCCGGATGGCCAAAGAGATGAATTTGAGCCGGGTAAGGTGCTTGGGCGATTCAGATCTCGTGGCTCAACAGGTGTCGGGCAAGTGGGACTCCAGGGATCCCTTTATGGCGGCTTACCGTCAGGAAGTAGATGTTGTGGCTGGGCACTTCAAAGGTTATCAAGTGGAGCACATTGACTGAAGGAAGAATAAGGCGGCTGATGCTTTAAGCCGGTTGGGATCTTAGCGTAAGCCGGTGCCGCCTAACACCTTTCTCGATGTTTTGCATAATGCTTCTGTCAAGGTACCTACGGAGGAGGAACTAGCAGTGCCAGACCCAAAGGCACAGCTGGTGGCAGCTCTTCACGTCATCCCGGATTGGACAGTGCCATATTTGGCCTATATGACCCGGGGAGAGTTGCCTGAGGATGAGACCTTGGCGAGACAAATCATCAGGCAGTCCAAATCTATGACGATTGTTCATGGCGAGTTACATCACCGCAGTGTCACTGGGGCGTTTCAAAGTTGTGTGTCGCCTGGGTAGGGTCAGGAGATACTTCGTGAGATCCATGAAGGGGATTGTGGTCATCATGCCGGTTCAAAATCTCTTGTCGCCAAAGCTTTCCGTCATGGTTTCTATTGGCTGACGGCTCATGCTGATGCAGAGGATTTAGTCAGCAAATGTGACGGATGTCAAAAATTCTCACGACGAGCTCATGTGTCGGCTCAAGAGTTGAGGATGATTCCAATTACTTGGCCGTTTGCAGTTTGGGGGCTTGACATGGTTGGACCTTTCAAGAGGTCTAAGGATAAAAAGACACACCTCCTGGTGGCAGTGGATAAGTTTACAAAGTGGGTTGAGGCAGAGCCGGTCAGTAATTGTGATGCAGCCACGGTGGTTCAATTCATGAAAAAGGTGATTTTTCATTTTGGTTTTCCACACAACATCATAACTGATAATGGCACTAATCTTTCCAAGGGTGCCATGGAAGAGTTCAGTCAACGAGAACATATCCGGCTTGATGTTTCGGCTGTTGCTCATCCTCAATCCAATGGTCAAGCTGAAAGAGCTAATCAAGAGATCCTGAAGGGTATCAAACCCCAGCTCTTTGTTCCCTTGCAGCGAACTCCGGGTTGTTGGGTGGAGGAGTTACCCTTTGTATTGTGGAACATCAACACTACGCCTAACAGATCTACAGATTACACACCTTTCTTCATGGTATATGGAGCAGAGGCTGTCCTACCAAGTGACATCCGGCATGATTCACCCCGCGTGGTGGCTTACGTGGAGGCTGATAACGAAAAAGCTCGTCAGGATGCACTTGACTTGTTGGATGAGGAGCGAGACTTGGCAATAGCCCGCTCGGCGATTTACCAGCAAGACCTGCACCGCTATCATAGCCGCCGGGTTAGAAGCAGAACCTTTCAGGAAGGCGACTTAGTGCTCCGGCTCATCCAGGATCAGTCTGATATGCACAAGCTATCCCCTCCTTGGGAAGGACCCTTTGTGGTCAGCAAGAATTTGAACAACGGGTCATACTACCTCATCGATGTTCGAGAGCACAAAGACTCACGTAAGTCAGAGGAGGAGAACCGCTGGCCGTGGAATATCGCCCATCTTCGGCCTTACTATACTTAGGCCACTGGCTCTCAAGATGTATACACTTAGACGATGTATATATTATATAAAGCAATAAAGCAGGACCTCTGTCCTTTTTATCCTCAAAGGTGTATATGTCTTCTTTATCAGGTGGTGAAAACAACCAACAAGGAGCGGATCATATCTGAATCCAGCTTTCCCTTTGGTCCGGCTTATGATCATATCTGAATCTAGCCATGATCATTTGGGGGCTTCCTGTTCAAACATAGGTCGTATTCGAACCAAAGAGAACATAGCTGTCGATACTCACTTGGTCGGCATATTGCCAAACCCACTTGGGGGCTTCTTGATCATATTTGAATCATAGCTTAACCCCTTTGGGTCTGACGTGGATCGTATTCGAATCAGCGTCATTAAACAACTCTTATGGTCACTTGGGGGCTTCCTGTTCAAACATAGGCCGTATTCGAACCAAAGAGAACATAGCTGTCGATACCCAGTTGATCGGCATCGCCAAAGCCACTGGGGGCTATATGATCGTATCCGAATCTTAGCTTAACCCCTTTGGAACGGTTTACTGATCGTATTCGAATCAGAAGCCTTTGAATATTGTTTATTATCCATTATATTTCATAAGCATAATTATTTGACTATATTGAGACCTTTTTGAAAGCACTATGAGATGGTTTTTTGTTCTTCCGGCTTAATATTGATCACCCCAGGTTGTTAAGTGCCAGGTGAACATTATATGTTCCAACTTTCAGGAGTTGAATTTACCCGCATGGTGAAGGTCATATAAGCAGGCGAGATTACCAAGGGGATCGCAGGTATGCTATTGTGATTATGTTTAACAAATATAATCATAAACCGGCCTGTATATGATGTTTTGGGTTCACCCTCTGGGTTGTCAATACCTTATGTGACCCCCGATGCGATAAACTGCCAAGGGAATTTTGCTTGTTTTATATGCAGGATAAGGCAAGCAAATTTAACATCAAGGAAATAAACGATCAACATAAGCAGGAAATATATAGCGATGGCGGCTTACGAAAGTCTTAAGCGCCATAAACATGCGCGAAGGCATGAAAAAAATTGAGAGGTTTTTCTACCCTATTACAAGACTCCCCGAGTCTGAATAAACGAAGCATTGTTTTTTGCAAAGTCATAAATGCCTGGCGGTTCACTCCTTTGGTGGGCTTGAAGATTCCGGGTTATCCTTCTCCGCCTCTCCGTCGGTTGCTTTGTCCTAGAAGGTTGACGAGGCCCAGTCAATGCCACTCAAGGCTTCAAACTCAGCTTCATCATCTATTAAATCGGTCGGGTCCACTTCAGGGGCAAATGTATGCTTACGAGTTGGAGGGATCAGGCTGATTTGATCATAGGGAGGTGTTGGAATTCTCCGGTTCTCACTGTCATAGCCCGGCTGATACTTGGTAAGGTCAGTGTCGTTCCCAATGAGGGTAGCCACGGGGCGTATGTCTTTGACGCAGGCGGTGAAATCCTGATCATCAAATACGGTCCCATCCTCTTTCAGACTCGGGTATCCAAGAGCGAGGTCGGCCGGGTCTAGTTCTGGAATCCATGCTTTTGCCCGGCTCAACGCAGCTATGGCCCCGGCTCTTGAGGACGCCCGCCTTAGATCTTGGACCCATTGAGGTAGTACAGCAAGACACTTCAGCACGTCTTGCAAGAGGTGGGGAGTGTTATTTGATAAAGCTACAATGGCCAAAGCATGTTGCGACCCGGTGTGCAGTTGCTCCACTAGAGTGTAAACCGCTTTCAGTTTGATCAACATGTTCTGCTTGAGGTTTGTGCTTCTGGGGCCTGCGTTCACAAAGCATAAGGTGAGCTGGAGATAACGATTAAAATAGTCATCAAAGGAAGGATTACAATATTTGAGGTTATATACAGTAACTTACCGAAGATGGCTGAGACCATTTGAGATATCTGGCGCTTTAAGTCGGACAGCTCGGTTGTTGCTTCTGCAAGTGATGCCTCTGCCGTCTCGGCCCGGGTCACCAGTGAAACCTTTTCATCAGCCCAGATTTTCTTTTCCGCCTCAAAATTCTTCTTCAACTTCTCTTGTTCAGAGACGCTGAATTCAAATTTGGAGTTGGCCTTTTGAATTTCAAGTTCCTGAGCTGTCAGACGGCTCTTCAGATCAGCAATCTCCGACTCAAATTGACTTATGGTGGCTTGCATTGATGCCGGGTTATAGTCAGAATCATGGTAAGATAACATTAAGTCCCAAGTACTTTGCAAGAAAAGATTCTTGACACTTGGGGGCTAATGTATGCTTAAGAATTTTAACTTGCAATGCCGGTTCATGCAAAATTAAGTCCCAAGCACTTTACAAGCAAAGATACTTGACACTTGGGGGCTAATGTGTATCGCGAGTTCAAGGTATCATGTTACAACCGGGTTAAATATCTTCTTTCTAAATCGGACAGAACAGTGCTAAGCAGTTTTCTAAAGTCTACAACATATTTATTCATAAGCAATAGACTTGGGGGCTGATACAGTAAGTATGATTCAGAAAAGGGGCATAAGATATACCTCAGATTTTTGCTGTATTTGCTTCACCATGCAGGTCACGGCTGCTATGTACTTGATTAAGATAGCCAGAGACTATATCTCTAATGCTTAAATGGGTATAATCAGCAATGTCCAGCTTGGCCTTTCGGTGTTCCAGAAGTTCCTCCTTAGCAGAGCACTTGGCAAGAACAGTGGGCCGCCCTGGCTCAACAAACTGAGTCTTCAGAATCTCCACTTCCGGGTCAATTTTCTTGGCCGGGCTAGGAGCTTCCGGGTTATCAAAGCTGTTGAGAGTATCTTCAGCGGGTGGATCAGAGGTTGGTGTTGGAATGTCATAGGCTGGTTCAGGCGGCGGCTAATGGGTAGAACTGTCAGGAGCAGCCGTGCCAAGCTCCGGTTCAGTCACGACCGGGTTTTGGGACGGCTTACTCTTTTTTGCCCTCTTACTGGGCTTCACTTGCATGCTGTCAACAAAGGCATAAGGATGAATACAAAAGCATGAGTAAGGTAAAGCATAAGGTAAACAAAGTTACATTACCCGGGGGCAGTTTTGAAAGCCGGCATGTTAGATTGCATAGACTCGCCGGAGAAAGGAGAGGTATCCTGATAATTGGAGTCAGATGAATTGAGAGGTTGGCGAATTAAACCCGCCAAAGGTAAAACAGAACGTAAATCAGAGATAACCTCAGTCCGACGCTTCCTGGTTACCTTAGGTAAGCCGGAGGAGAGCTCTACATCCTTGCTGGTAAGGCTCTTTGCATGCTCGACGGCATGTGTCGCGGCCACGGCGGTGGTAAGGCTCTTTGCATGCTCGACGAGGCGCTCCTCCTTCTCCCGCAGAAACTCGGTGTAGCGCGCAAGGTCACTGACGCACATGCGGGCCTCCACCTCCGCCTCCCGCCTTCGGGCGTTGGTGGCAGAGTGGGTGATGACCCCGGCGGTCGATGGTGGGCTGGCGGCCACGGTGACTGACGATGGGGTGGCAGCCATGACCACCACCTCCCGCCTTTAGGCCGTGGTGGCAGAGCGGGTGATGGCCACGGTGGCCGGTAGTGGGGTGGCGGCCACGAAGGTCACCTCCCGCCTTCGGGCTGCGGCAGAGGAGCGGGCGATGTCCCTGGATTTCGACGGTGGTGTGACGGCAACAACGGCCGGCAGTAGTTGCCAACGGGCAGCGGCGGCAGAGCGTGTGGCGGGTGTTTCGTGCAAACCCAGCAGGGACGCCACACGCACTACACTACGCCGGCGACTGCGCCGCCACCGTGGTGTAGCCTCCCAGCCGGAGCTCTCCTCTGATGACGGCAGAGTGGCTGAGCGATGACGATGGACTGGTGCCATTTGCGTTTGTGGGAGAAGCAGACGAGATAAGCTACAAGGAGGGAGGGGGAAATGCGACGCAGGACTTGCCGTTCGCGAGGGTTTATATAGCAGGCCGGTAAGCATTGGGATTTTGGGGGATTTCACCAAGTCAGGCAGGAAGCTTGTGTGGGAACCTGCAAGGTTGCGCGGGAATGGGCTCACTGATGATTCATTGGCGCCACTTCGAGCTACCATTTAGCCAAAAGAACGCCCCGCGCGCGCTGCGCAAGCTTGCGCTGTAAGCCGTCTGCGGCAGCGAGGTGACAAGACATGCGAGAGGAGGGCGAAAGGCAACATACACATGCGGTTAATCAAAAAATATTTGTGATTTCATTACCTACTATACCCCCGTCCTAGTTTATAAGTAGGATTAACTAATAAAATACGAATGCATGTCGCCAAAGATTATATAGTTGGATTTGTATTTGAACATAGTTTCCAATTATATAATTTTTATAACATGCATTAACATTTAGTTGGTTAAATTTAAGGGAAAAGTATGGCATAGAATATAAAGGGGACTATAGACCAAGACGGAGGTAGTAGCACACGACCGCTCTCTACACAGCGGTGCAACTGTCGGCCGGCTTGTAGGCGACCGTTTCCTGCGTGTTCAACTGCTCTATGCGTGTGGTTGCTTGCGGTTGAGACAATCACGGCGCGCTATGCTGTTGCGTCCCTCCGGGTGCTCTACCCTCGTCCCTCCACGCGCGCTGCTAGTGTTTGGGGCCGGCGCACGATCACACATGTTCGTGTGCATGCGGTTGCACCGGGCGCGACGCGACGATGCAGTTACCCGCTGCCAAAACTGGCATGCGGACGCGCCAAGAATCCAGGCCGCCCGCCCCCATTTATTCCCGCGGCAATTTACCTTCATCTCTCGCGTCACATGACACACTAAGCACACCCACGACGACACATACAGAGAGGACATCTAGCGGGTCCAATGGCGCTCCCAACGACCAACGACGACAACGGCGGGCAGTTCACCACGCATCAGGTAGTGGACACCCACGTGAAGGGGAAGGCCCTCTCGGTGGTGTACATGAACGATCCGGTCTTGGTGGAGAGCTCCATCCAAACTATGGAGCAGTTCCTTGCCGAGGACAAGTAACAAGTGGTCGGCTTCGACCTCGAGTACACCATCGGTTGTGTCGGGCAGGATCAGAAGGTTGTCGTCGCCCAGTTTTGCGTGCGACATGACGTCCTCATCTACCACTACCACCTGGCGACAAGGCCTTGCGAGCATTTCTCCAAGTTTATCAACAGCTCTGACTACAGTTTCATTACGGTGGACACCACCAACGATTTAAAAGCGCTCAAGGTTTTGGGCTTGAAATGTCGAAATCTTGTAAACATCCAGGACCACTACAAGGTCTAGGGCAGCGACAAGAACGCCTAGCATGGTGTTTGGCATGAGAGACTGGATGAACAACACGTCAAGTACGCGACCATGGACGCGTACACAAGCTACGAGATGTACAAGCGGATCGTTGACATGAGGAAGTGTCTTCTTCCTGCCCCAGACGAGGGATCGAGCCACAAAGCAGTGAAGGGAGCGTCACAAGAAGTAGATGACTAGATGACCATTTCTCCTACTTTAGAATGCATGCAATTGTTTATTGAGGTGTGTGTGAATCATCTGTATAGTCACTTATGTAATTGGATGTTTATTTCAGTTATATATATACATGTTATTCTTCTGCAGACAGAGCAAATCACACATCTTATTAGTAGCAATCATCTATGTTATTATTGGTCTTCGCACACATTTCTGATTACGGACCTGTTTGCCACGTATTACACACATCTTGTTCAGTTGAACCATTTCCATTGTGTTGCCTAATCACACACAGTTCATCCTAGTGAACTGTATGTCGTATATTGCACACACCGTTATCTGGCTGCCCATTTCTGTTGTTATGCATCATCGCAAACAGTTCTTCTGGATTAACCATTTGCCACTCATCGCACACGCAAATCTAATATGAACCGTTTGTGATTGATGCATCGCACACAGTTTCGTCGAAGGGTCTCTGATTCGACTTTGGACCATCCTACAGTAGTGAGAAAACATCATGAGATTGCACTCGATGGATTTTTTTATTTTTAAGTTACATGCATAGTAGACCAAGCAAAGTCTTAATTGGCACTCATCCAATTTTTTTCCTTTTTAAGTTACATACAAAAGTCTCAACAATAAAACAACCTATTGGCTAAAAAGACATATCACAAAGTCTAGAAAAAACACCTTCATGAGTTGAAAACACCACAAATTTTTGATGAGAATGTGATACGCCTCAAACTTATCAATAATTTTTTATTATTTCGTGCTGCTATATTATCATTTCTATATACTTTTGTTATCATTTCATATTATTTTTCTGTACTAACCTATTAATTTAGTGCGAGTGCCAGTTCCTGTTTTCTGCTTGGAATTCAATATCTACGGAGATCAAAATATGATGTTGATTTAACATGAATATTTTTGGCAACAAAACATTGGAAGCTACCGGAGACACCGAGAGGACCCACCAGCCAGCCACAAGGGCAGGTGGCGTGGCCAGGGGTGGTCGCGTCACCTGGGCTTGTGGGGACCACGAGAACCGCCTCAAACTATTTCCACTGCCATAAATTCCTATAGATAGAGAAATCATCTATCATTCATTCCTCTAAAGAGTTTTATCATCGCCACAAGTCTCTGTTCTAAATAGATCCCATCTGGAGCCCTGTTCCGGAGTTTTGCCAGACGGTGGAGCCATTGGAGGGGCCATCTTCATCAACCTTGCTTCCTCCATGATGATGTGCGAGTAGTTCCTTTAGGACTTATGGGTCCATAGTAATAGCTAGATGGTTTTCTCTCTCTTTCAGATCTTCAACACCATATTCTTGTTGATCGACATCAATCCGATATAATTTTTGTGGTGTGTTTGTTGGGGTCCGATGAATGGTGGATTTATGATCAGATTGTTCATTGAATATTATTGAATTTTTTGAAGTTTCTTTGTTGTATAATTGAGTAGCTATGTGTGCTTTCTGGTCTATTTGTCTTCTCTGGCCAAGGTTGATGAGTAGTTCTTCAGAGGGAGTGAGTCTTGATGACCCACAAGTATAGGGGATTGCAGCAGTCTTCGAGGGTAGTATTTCACCCAAATTTATTGATTCGACACAAGGGGAACCAAATAATATTTATAAGCGATAGAAGTTGAGTTGTCAATTCAACCACACCTGAGAAATCACTTCCTTGCGGCAATTTATTAGTAGCATAGTAATATGATAGAATTGATAGCAATAGTGATAACGGTAATGGGAACATCATCTATAGCAAGAAATTTGTAGCAAGCAAAATAGTAGCAACTTTAGCAGAGACAATAGCAGTAAAGAGTAGGCGTGGAGTAATGATGGATATTAAGATAAAATTCAATATGTAACTGTCACAATCTACATCGATACACAATAGCTCTGATTCGTCAATCTTATGTAGGCATGTATTCCGTATATAGTCATACGTGCTTGCGATAAGAACTTGCATGCCATCTTTTGTCCTACCCTCCGGTGGTAGCAGGGTCTTAATGTAAATTAATGGTAATTAAGGCGCTCCTTTTAATAGAGAACAGGAACAAAGTATTAACAAATATTGAATACATGGACTCCTCAAGCTAAAGTCATCCCCGTCGATATCCCAATCATTGTCACCTCGGGGGTCTAAGGTTCAGAACAGTAACATGTGCATACAACTTGTAGATAGGACCAATAACACAAACATATTCACAAAAACATAACATGTTCATATCTGAAATCATGACACTCGGGCCCTAGTGAAAAGCACTAAGCATAACAAAGTCATAGCAACATCAATCTGAAAACATAATGGATACTAGGGATCAAGCGCTAACAAATTGCCATGATTACATTTGAAATTTCATCAAATACCATCTACCTCCATTATGCCTACAAGCGTATTACTCACACATGATTGTGAGCATCATAAAATTGTTGATCGAGAAGGGTTGCTGATGACAACGGCCACGAATCCCTCTCTCGGAGCCACAAATGGACTCTAGATCAGGGCTCCCAACAAAGAATAGGAGGTGATGGCGACTCTGTATCATAAAACATGATGAAACTTTCTCTCTGATTTTTCTCTCGAGAAGACGGAGTATATAGTGCGGGAATTAGGTTAGGAAGGTGCCCAGGGGCCTCACAAGCCTGCTCGGCACAGCCTGGCGATGGCTATGCTCCCTGGGCTTCTGGCCCCTGGGTGGCCCCACTCTGGCACTTATTTGTTCCAATATTTTATATTTATTCCAAAATAATTCTTTGTAAAGTTTTTCTCAATTCTAAGAACTTTTTATTTCTGCACAAAAACAAAAACAAGGTAGTTGTGCTAAAAACATTGTTAGTCCGGGTTAGTTTCACTCAAACTATGCAAATTAGAGACCAAAACAAGAGCAAAAGTGTTTGGAGAAGTAGATACAGTGGAGACGTATCAGTGCATTGTAGTGGGTTCAATCTTGCGGTGTTCTATATCACATTGATAGAATGGAGACAAGACATGTATTTGTATTGTTGCAGCTAAGGGTAAAACAAGGGGGATTTATCTTATTGTTAGATTTCTTTCTGTCTACATTATGTCATCTTGCTTATTGTGTTGCTCTGTTTCTAGTAAACTTAATACCTTGAGATGCATGCTAGATAGCGGTTTCGCGGTGGAGTAATAGTAGTGGATGCAGTTAGATAACGGTCTACTTATGATGGACGTAATGCCTATATGAGATTATGCCATTAATGATCATAATTATAGATGTTGTTTTTCTGTCAATTGCCCAATAGTAATTTGGCTACCATATATTTTGCCTGCTTTCGTGAGACATACCTCTAGTGAACCTATGGCCACCGGGACTATTCTCCATCAATACTTATCTTCTACAAAAATTGCTCTTCCATTATTTGCTCTTTTATTTTGCCATTTTATCTTTACTACAAGCAATCTATCTGTTGATTTCAACTTTGTCACTGTCAAGGACACGGGGATTGACAACCCTCTTACCGCATTGGGTGCAAATATTTTATTTTGTTTGTGTGCATATGCTATTTATCTTGGCAATCTAGAAGCTCCTACTAGTTTGATAAACCTTGGTTCTTAACTGAGGGAACACTTTGCTGCTACCTACTTCACCCTTCCTCTTTTGGGAAATCCAACGACTCTTGCAGGAGTAGCAAATGCATGTATAGAAAACAAGAAGGTTGCAGTCTTCATTACTTGGATAAGGAATTGGAAAACAACCTAAATTGTGGAGATAAACGCGGATAAATAGTCTTAAGCTTGAATCTCACTACTTATATAAACAAGGGATCCTAATCCCTTAGCGACGAGGGATGGCTAACGCGAACCATCGAGATGGCAATTTAGGTGGATGGGGGTGGCATTTTTCAAAATTGCCATGGCAGTTCATCCAAAATGTGGGGACTTTTGAGCAAAAATTGCCACCGTTATATCTAAATCTAACGGTTCTGGGGACATTCATTATGATTTGGTCCCTAGCAAATGTTTGTTGGATAGGTTTAGCATATATAAGAAGCTTTTTGACATAATTAACTCGATATTTTTTCCAAAGAACATAACTATATAAGGGCATTTTTTTTGAAACCCACCTCATATATTAAATAAATACAACATTCATTACCACCATTCATTACAAAATTCACCATGCAGGGCGGAATATTGTTAACAAGGATACCATCCGGTCTATTATCAAAGCTAAACTTAGCAATCATATGGGCCACCGCATTGGCCGAACGCTTAATCTTGGAAGTACTGAAATTAGTTATAAGCTTTGAGACACTCATCGCTTCCTTCTTTAAATCCACCATTGGTGATCTATCAGATTTTCATTTGCAAGGGTCACAACTACAAATGCACAACCAGTCTCTAAAATTATAGGATTGTGGAGACTGGAGAGTGATACCTATATAGAGACCGACAAGGTAGGACAGGAGTTCCGCCTCCTCCATGCTTTTACAAAGACGAGTGAAATCCCAAGAAGAGATCATGACCTTCCCAGATGAATCCCTAGCCACCACCCCCACACTAGCAGCACTAATGCTCTCCACAAAGCTTGCATCGACATTGATCTTGATATAATCCAAATGTGGGGGTGGCCATATCACCTAAGTTTTCCATAGATTAGGAGCAAGAATTATGAATCTAGACAATAGAATTTTACCTTTTTTTTAGTCCACCACTGGATAGGAATGACAAGCGACAAATAACAGCCAATATTTCTCTACAAAGCTTCGCAGAGGCCGAGACAAATTCCTCCCCCTACCAAAAGTCAAGACATTTCTCAAATGCCAAGCTCTCCAGAATATGATTTTAATTTGGTCATGCAGAGTAGAACTCAACTGATTCAAAAGAATAATAAACCAGTCAACCCAGTCCCCCGTAGGCTAATCCCAAATATCCCTCATGGCGATACTCAATGCATATGCCTTTGGACACAAGACCAGCGCGTGAAAAGTACATTCATCTTCCACTCCACAAATTGAACATGTACTGAAAGTGACTTGCTGGTGCAAAACTTTGTTTACCTGGATAACCAAGCTATTGCAAGCGACACACCACGCAAAAATACAGATCTTGTGAGGAACATTGGCCTCTGAATAATATCCAAAATTTTCCTCCCCCCAACACATCACCACTATATTGCCCCTAGTTTTCTTTATGATCCTTTAGATTAAGCACAAGCTTGTATGCGCTTTTAAGCAAGAACAAACCATTCTTCTCAAAGTGCCAAGTGAAAAAAATCACCATCCCATGACGACTGAAAGGCACAAACTTAGGATCTCCTCCGCATCATGTGGATAAAACAAGTGCCTAACTAAATTCTCATCCCATCTCCTTGGTTCACTCAAAATTAGGCTAGACACCCATTTGATCATGGTCCTATTCTTCTTTGGAGTAACTTTAAGGCCCGAGGTTCTTGGAAGCCAATTATCTCTCCGCTATTAATATTAGACCCATCATACACTCTCCAAAGAACTCGGAATTTAAGCAGATCCAATCCATATAAGATAACTTACCAAGTGAGCGATGCTGAGGAAAGGTAGTGTCAAGGGTATGCCCCTGGGATAATATTTTGCCTTCATCACCTTGGCACGTAATAATTATGGGTTAACCACCAATCTGCAAGCCTGCTTAGCCAGAAGAGCTTGATAAATAATCTTAGCTCGCGAAAACCCATACCCCCTCACCTTTAGGCCTTGTCAATTTATCCCAAGCCAACCAATGAGTTTTCCTCCTATCCTCCCCATCGCCCCACCAAAACTTCCTTATAGTATGAGACAGATCCTCACAAAGAGTTGTCGAGAATTTAAAGATACCCATTGCATAAACCGGAAGAGCGTGAAGAACTGATTTGATCAAAGTTTCCTTCGCCTTACTAGACGCATATTTTTCTATCCAAGCTGATAATATTTTAAGAGCCTTTTCTTTAGTATATTGAAATTTACCTGCCTTCATTCTACCTTGTGGCACTGGAAGCCCAAGATATTTATCCTCAAAACCATCGGGAGTAATGCACAAGATTACCATGGAACCCACTTGATCTTCCATGCTACACTTCTTCCTCAACATAACAGAACATTTATATGGGCTCAGTAACTGGCTAGTCCCCTTGTCATAAGTTGAAAGAATATTTTTAATAGTCAATGCTTGATCAATGGACCCCTTGAAAAACAGCAGGCAGTCATCAGCAAACAAAAGATGAGAAATACCTGGAGCATGCCAATTCACCTTGAAATCTTGAAGAGCTCCTTTAGCTAATGCATTCTGTAGTAACAAAGAAAGATCCTCCGCCACAAACGGGAATAAATACGGAGATAAATGATCCCTTTGCCTGATACCACGAGAAGGGGAGAACGACTTCAAGAGCTGACCATTAAAGTGCACTAAAAATTTGATTGACATAACACAAGGCATAATACAGTTTAGCCAACCTGCTTCAAAACCCAAAGCCCTGGACACGCTTTTCAAAAAGTGCCAATCCACCCAATCATATGCTTTGGCTAAATCCAATTTATAAGCATGAAATTCGCCGTGACTATTCTTGAGCGTACTCAAAAGAATGTACACAGTCAAAAGCTATAAGAGCATTATCAGAAATTAATCTCCTAGGAATAAAAGAACTTTGGGTTGGGGAGATCATACCATCAAGAAGCGGCCTCAACCTGTTCACGAGGCACGTAGAAATAATTTTATAAATAACATTGCACAGGCTGATAGCAGGAAGGAAATCTTTAATATACTTGGGTTTCTTCACCTTTGGAATAAGAACAATAACCATATCATTTACCCCATCTAGCATTATACCAGTGGTGAAGAACTTTTTCATTGCAGGAATAATATCCTCTGTGAGAAAAGATATTCAATCATGTACATCTCACATACGTATCAACTTGCTATTCGAGATATACACCTCATGAGTGCCCAACTGCCGTCGCCTCTGCAAATCAGCCCAGGTCCTCAGCCTTATGCCAGCGCTGCCGCCGGTCCGTCTTGTCTCCGGTGGCCCTAGGGCATGGAGGTGTGCTGGATCCCGGTCCTTGCCAGATGGGGGTTCTGTTTTAGATGTTTTTCTGGGTTTTGTTAGGGTTTGTGTCCGGCTTAGGAAGGACAAACAGCGGCGGCTCCCTGAAGATGGAATAAGGTTCTCCCCGCCTAGGCCCCGACCCAGTGGTGCATAGCATCATCGGAGGGCATGTGGAGGTGTGTCTCCGGTGAATCTCGCGGGATTCGGTCGGTGCTTGTCTTTGGCAGATCTACTCAGATCCGGTCTTCGTTCGTCTACGTTCATGTGTCTTCGGGGTGGATCCTTTCAATATATGCATCTTTTCATCAACGGCGGTTGCTGGTCTGGTGCCCTGGTCCTATGGGGCCTTAGCACTACGACTTCTCGGCTATCTACTACAACGAGTTTTGCCCGGGACCGGAGAGAGAGGGGCGATGACAGCGGCGCGCCTTCGGCTCGCTTCAGTGCTTGTAGTCGTTACTAGGGTCTATCAAACTGGATGTAATTTTTATTATTTCCGGTGCTCGTTGTACTGCCATGATTGGATACGAATAGCTTCGAATTTTTCTCACAAAAATAATCCTCTTTGAGCAGTCCCTAGATTTGCTGAAAAAATCATGCAGGATAGCCGTCTTTTATTAATGGTTTGCATGATTAATATCTTTATGAATTTTTCTTCCATGTGTTTCAAGCCTCATTTTTTTAGCGATCCAATGCACCCCATCTTTGTCTATGTTGTCTCCCTTCATTCCTCCAAAAATAATGTGTTTATTTTTAATGCACTATCCAAGTGCATCACATGCAACATTCATATCTTGTGAGATCTTTTAAGAGATCATGTAGATGCACTTTGATTCGCAGCTAAAAAACTGACGTTAAATTTTTAACATTTAGGACAGTAATTTTAGAGGATGCGATCATTATGATCTTCTCTTGATAGTTTGTTTGATTTGTGTTTCATTGTAGGAGTACTCTATAAGAGTTTTTCTGCATGACTTCACTGCACTACAATTATAGGATAGGTTTCATTGACTCAAAGCTCTTGTTAAGATCCTTGATTTTTCATGGCGCAACAAACATACTCCCTCCGTCCGAAAATACTTGTCATCAAAATGGACAAAAAGGGATGTATCTAAAACTAAAATACATCTATATACATCCCCTTTTATTAATTTTGATTACAAGTATTTCGAGACGGAGGGAGTATTTTTGTTCAAACTCATAATGACAACATTTAAGTGGCCATGACATGTAATCTAACGTTTACCCTATTGATGTGTTTTGGTACATCTTAGGTGGTGTTTGGTTCTCTAGTCTTAGGACTTTTTAAAAAAGACTCTCAAGGAGGTGCTTCTAAGGACTTTTAGCAAAAGTCTCAAAAAAGTCCCTTTCTGTTTGGTTTGCTAGGGACTTTTTTTAGTCCCAACACAAAAAAGTCTCTGGAACCAAACACCCGCTTAATACACCTTGATAGACGGTTCTACATACCCTACTAGTACTATCAAACAGATCTCCACTCGGCCAAATATGGAGCAGAAGATTTGTTAACCCGATTTGGCAAGCCGAAATTGTGATTTCATTAGTTATTGCACACGCGATGCATGCTGCTTGCACCACAACGGCAACGAATAAACACCGAACATGACGACCACGGCATTGCTTGACGCGATGGTTTATTGCTCGCCTGAAGCGGACAAATTCACTGTTTTGACCTTTTTAAAAAATAATAATTCAGCACGATTTTTTTTTTAAATAACTTCAGCACGATCTGAAGCGGCCAACAACTTAGTTTTTTTTGTTGAGGGAAACAACTCAGATTTTCGAAACAGTATTTCCTCTCAACGAACAGAGGGAAAGGAACCCGCAGGCCCATCACGAGTCCACACCGGCCCCTGTGCAACCCGTAGTAATCAATCGCCCCCACCGGCTTACTCACCGACGCAAAAGTTGCAAGCAAAATAATATAATCACACAAATTGCCCCTGCGAATAAACTGCTGCCGCGCGCAGTGCGCGAATCTGTTCTATATTCGGTCATTTCGGGGAGCACATGTATTTTCGGAAAGGAGACTGTCAGATAGGAGGGTCAAATTATCACTCCTCTTCCCGCAAAAAAAGAAAAAGCATCACTTCACTTAAAATAAACCACTACAAAAAATAGTGGCAGTATCGGCATGAGTCAAGCTTAGAGATGCTCGGCAACATGTTTATTAAGCTATAATATGTTTTCACTCCGTCTCAAAATATAAAAACGCTTTTGACACAAGTGTAGTGTCGAAAACGTTCCTATATTATGAGCAGAGGAAATAGAAAATAATATCTATTTACATAGATCAGGTGGTGAAATGGTATCATCACATCTGTCAGCTAAATATTTTAATAGACCCCCACCACACACACGCACATCTTTTTACTATATATTCATCCGGGAACTAGCACCCAAAAACATCATAACGAATGGAGTAAGAATATATATATATGACTATTGACCGGTAGTATTCTATTGTTTTTTTTTTGACAGGAAAAAGAAATGGAGTGGAGCAACGTGATTGAGGGAGAGCAAAGCGGGAGAAAAAGGAAGGGGGGAAAACAACACAACAGTGCATTTGTTGCGGACACGGACTTTGGCAGCCATTCAATGACCCACCAGACACTCATCTCTTCCGCCCCTGCTGCCGCTGCCTTTTCCTCTGCTCCTCACCTCCTCCACGCCTCCCTCCCTACCCTTTCCCCCTCCTACTCCTCTGCAGCCGCCTCCGCCATGTCGTCGTCGTCGTTCGCGCACCACCACGCCTCCCTGCAGGTAAGCATACATAGCCTCTCTGTGCTGAGACGTGTGTGTGTCTCTGTGAGACGGTTTCTAGCAAGAGAGAACTGACGAGAGCTTGCTCTCCTGCTTTCTGTGGGTGCGGTTTCAGGCGGAGAGGATGTCCGCGCTGAGGAGTAGCCTCAGGCCGTGCGAGGCAGCCGACGAGGTGGCGGCCGCCGTGGTCGCTGGGCCGGCGGCGTGGGGAGCCGGGCTGCTGGGTGACGGCTTCTCGGTGGAGGAGCTCCTAGACCTTGAGGAGCTCTGCGAGGTGGACAAGGAAGGCGGCTTCCTCTGCGAGACGGCGCCGGCCGCCGAGGAGGACGAAAAGTGCAGCGACTCCCACGGGTCGTCGGCGGTCTCCTACGAGCTCATGCCGCTTATTCCGCCGGAGATGGACCTGCCGGTAAGACGTTTCACCTTTTTCTTTGCCTTTCTCCGGCCAGACGGCGCTATTTTAGGTTTCCAGCATTAGGCTGGTTGTAATGGGTAGTATCATAAGTTAGTATCATGCATATGATACTAGTGTATGATACTATCTCCTTAATGCATATGATACTAGTGTATGATACTACCTTCTTAATGCATAGTATCATATGGTAGTATCATAGATGACTTTATTTATTGTCATGCATGACACATACTAGTGTAGCATTTATTATGATACGGTATCATAATATGATACTCAACCCTCTCTTACTTCATTTAATTCTATGCCACCTCATCAAAGTTGCCTAGTTGGCATGCATGATACTAGCTATGATACTCCCATTACAACCAGCCTTATTCATTTCTTTTACGTGCTTTCTGTGTAGGCCCACGACGCGGAGGAACTGGAGTGGGTGTCGCGTATCATGGACGACTCGCAAGCAGAGCTCCCGCCGCCGCCGCAGCTCCCAGCGCCAGCGGCGTGGCCACCGCAGCACCGCCGGCCGCAGGAAAGCACCGTGCCGGCCGTGGACCCTATGCGGACCCCGACCATATGCGCGCTTTCCACGGAAGCGCTGGTGCCGGTGAGGTCCAAGAAGCGCAGCAAGCGCTCGCGCGGCACCACCGTGTGGTCGCTCTCCGGCGCGTCCATATCCGACTCGGCGTCGTCGTCCGCCACCAGCTCCTCCTGCTCCTCGTCGGCCTCCCTGTCGTCCTTGTTCCTGATGGACTCCCCCACCTTCAACCTCCTCGACGACCCGCCACGCACCAAGAACAAGAACAAGAAGTCCAAGCACAAGGCCAAGAAACGCGGGCGCAAGCCAAAGAGCCAGCTCCCGCCGCAGCTATCGGGCGGCGCCGCCTCCCCGCCCGCGCAGGGCGACCGGCGCTGCAGCCACTGCGGCGTGCAGAAGACGCCCCAGTGGCGCGCGGGGCCGGAGGGCGCCAAGACGCTGTGCAACGCCTGCGGCGTCCGCTTCAAGTCGGGGCGGCTCCTCCCGGAGTACCGGCCGGCGTGCAGCCCCACGTTCGTGGGCAACCTGCACTCCAACTCCCACCGCAAGGTGCTGGAGATGCGCCGCAAGAAGGACCCCGCCCCCGTCGTCATCGAGGCCGCCGCCGCGCCGGCCGTGGCCTCGTTCTAGCCGCCCCTCCCCGCGGCGGCTAGTGTACATCTTTTTCGGCCGTGTCGTTGATTAGTCTGTTGTAACGTACTCCTCCTGGATTTTTCTTGGCGTCGTCTATTTAGTTGTTGCCCTACTACTAGAAAGAACTTGTTAGAAAGTAGTTTTAGTAGGAGTCTATTAGGTCGTGTTAGGTGTAGGGATTACCACTGCTCTACTAAGCTTTCGGTTTTAGCTTTGGTCTGTTAGGATATTGCCGTAGAAGTGGCGCCTTTTTTAGTAGAGTCTCGGGAAGAAAGCTTTTCGAAGCTGTTTGAATCATGCGAGGCAGAAGTGGCAATGTCCATGCTTGGGTTATCTTTGGTGTGAAGCAAGAAGCTAGCTAGCTAGCTGCCTTGTTTTTCTTTAAAGGAAGCTGCCAACGATTCCGGAAGAATACTATGTCTGGTAGTAGTGTCATGGCGTGGATTCCCCTCTTCCTCTTCACATCAGCGTGCCTGTGCCAAATCTACCCAAGGAGTTGCACCTTACGGCCCTTCGTCATTACTGCAAACTCGTATCTGATCTGATTAATGGCCACCGCACATAGGGTACGAACAGTTCCATCTACGACACCCGAATTACTACTGCATTCAAAGTGGAACCAGTAGACTAGGCCGCGGGTTGCCAGCCAAAAATCTTCACGAGAGTTTGAATTGTACTCCCTCCGTTCCAAAATAAGTGTCTCAACTTTGTATTAGCTCTATTACTAAGTTCAAGACACTTATTTTGGGACGGAGGGAGTATACCAGAGCAATTGTTATTTGCATTTGGACCCTTTTCACGAGTCAGCACTTAGTTCAAGAGCTTATTGATCATATTCAGTCAGAAGAATCAAAGTCATCTGCTAGTAGTGATTAGGATCAAATGTCTGTTTGTAGTATGCGCTTGTCTGTTGCTGCTGTAGGAAAACAATCTAGTGCACCAACCCTGCAGCTCTTGATTGAGATACAGGGCATGGAACTAATTTTTCTGGTTGATTCAAGCAGTACACACTCTTTCATTGACAGTAACTTGCAACATAGATTAACTAATGTTCAGTCACATACTCCTGTTTGAGTGGGTGTAGCTGGTGGGGGCACACTGCGATGTGATTCTGTATTGAAACACTGTTCATGGAGCTGTGGTCAGGCAGAGTTTGTTACTACCTTCAGACTGTTACCTTTGGCCCGTTATGATGGAATCATTGGTTTGGACTGGCTTGCTCAGCATAGTCCTATGCAAGTGGATTGGGTGCAGAAGTGGATGTCCTTCTCTTATCAGGGTACAGTGATTACTTTCCAAGGGTTGTTGCCTGAAGATGTTGCGGTTACAGTGTTCTCTATTTCTTTAATCAGGCTTGTAGAAGAAAATGTGAAACATCCAGAATTGCAGGTGTTGTTGAATAAGCATGCTGTAGTGTTTGAAACTCCTACCACATTACCACCCAGAAGACTCAAAGATCATACTATTCCACTGATTCCTGGAGCAAGACCAGTATCTATGAGACCTTACAGGATTTCTCCACATCTAAAAGATGAGTTGGAGAAACGGATCAAAGAACTGTTGGACTTAGGGATGATCAGACATAGCAACACTGCCTTCTCTTCTCCTGTGTTGTTGGTCAAGAAAAAGGAAGAGGGCACTCGGAGAATGGTGATTGATTACAGACATCTCAATGCTATCACATTGAAAAGTAAATATCAAGTTCCTGTTATAGATGAACTTCTCGATGAATTAGCAGGAGCTTGTTGTTTTTCCAAATTGGATTTGAAAGCTGGATATTATCAGATCAGATTAGCACCAAGAAAAGAATACAAAACAACCTTTCAGACTCATAATGGACATTATGAATTTAATGTGATGTGCATGGGCCTGTCAGGAGCACCAGGAACATTTCAGGGGACAATGAATTATGATCTTTCCCCTATTTTGAGGAAATGTGCATTAGTATTCTTTGATGATATTTTGGTCTTCAACAAAACATTAAGGGAGCATTGGGAGCATTTAGATAAGGTGTTGTCTATCCTGCATAAGGAGCAGTGGAAGGTGAAGATGTCTAAATGTGATTTTGCTCAACCTAAGATAGCATACCTCGGGCATGTTATTTCAGCAGAGGGGGTTTCTACTGATCCTGATAAGATAGTAGCTGTTCAACAATGGCCTACTCCACAGAATGTGAAGGAGGTGAGGGGTTTCCTTGGGTTGAGTGGTTATTGTTGGGGAACGTAGTAATTTCAAAAAATTTCCTACGCACACGCAAGATCATGGTGATGCATAGCAACGAGAGGGGAAAGTATTGTCTACGTACCCTCGTAGACCGTAAGCGGAAGCGTTATGACAATGCGGTTGATGTAGTCGTATGTCTTCACGATCCGACCGATCCAAGCACTGAACATACGGCACCTCCGAGTTCAGCACACGTTCAGCTCGATGACGATCCCCGGACTTCGATCCAGCAAAGTGTCGGGGATGAGTTCCGTCAGCACGACGGCGTGGTGACGATGATGATGTTCTACCGAAGCAGGGCTTCGCCTAAGCACCGCAACGATATGACCGAGGTGGAATATGGTGGAGGGGGGCACCGCACACGGCTAAGGAACAATCACGAAGATCAACTTGTGTGTCTATGGGGTGCCCCCTGCCCCCGTATATAAAGGAGTGGAGGAGGGGGAGGGCCGGCCCTCTCTATGGCGCTCCCTAGGGGAGTCCTACTCCCACCGGGAGTAGGATTCCCCCTTTCCTAGTAGAACTAGGAACCCTTCCATGTAGTAGGAGTAGGAGAGAAGGAAAGGGAAGAGAGAAGGAGAAGGAAGGAAGGGGGAGCCCCCCTCCCTAGTCCAATTCGGACTAGTCCAAGGGGAGGGGTGCGGCCACCCTTTTGGCCCTTTCTCTCCTTTCCCGTATGGCCCATTAAGGCCCAATACGAATTCCCGTAACTCTCCGGTACTCCGAAAAATACCCGAATCACTTGGAACCTTTCCGAACTCCGAATATAGTCGTCCAATATATCGATCTTTACGTCTCGACCATTTCGAGACTCCTCGTCATGTCCCTGATCTCATCCGGGACTCGGAACTCCTTCGGTACATCAAAACTCATAAACTCATAATATAACTATCATCGAAACCTTAAGCGTGCGGACCCTACGGGTTCGAGAACTATGTAGACATGACCTAGAACTATTCTCGGTCAATAACCAATAGCGGAACCTGGATGCTCATATTGGCTCCTACATATTCTACGAAGATCTTTATCGGTCAAACCGCATAACAACATACGTTGTTCTCTTTGTCATCGGTATGTTACTTGCCCGAGATTCGATCGTCGGTATCCAATACCTAGTTCAATCTCGTTACCGGCAAGTCTCTTTACTTGTTACGTAATGCATCATCCCGCAACTAACTCATTAGTCACATTGCTTGCAAGGCTTATAGTGATGTGCATTACCGAGAGGGCCCAGAGATACCTCTCCGACAATCGGAGTGACAAAACCTAATCTCGAAATACACCAACCCAACATGTACCTTTGGAGACACCTATAGTACCCCTTTATAATCACCCAGTTACGTTGTGACGTTTGGTAGCACCCAAAGTGTTCCTCCGGTAAACGGGAGTTGCATAATCTCATAGTTACAGGAACATGTATAAGTCATGAAGAAAGCAATAGCAACATACTAAACGATCAAGTGCTGGGCTAACGGAATGGGTCATGTCAATCACATCATTCTCCTAATGATGTGATCCCATTAATCAAATGACAACACATGTCTATGGTTAGGAAACATAACCATCTTTGATTAATGAGCTAGTCAAGTAGAGGCATACTAGTGACTATATGTTTGTCTATGTATTCACACATGTATCATGTTTCCGGTTAATACAATTCTAGCATGAATAATAAACATTTATCATGATATGAGGAAATAAATAATAACTTTATTACTGCCTCTAGGGCATATTTCCTTCAGTCTCCCACTTGCACTAGAGTCAATAATCTAGTTCACATCGCCATGTGGTTTAACACCAATACTCATATCTATATATGATTAACACCCATAGTTCACATCGTCATGTGAATAACACCCAAAGGGTTTACTAGAGTCAATAATCTAGTTCACATCGCTTATGTGATTAACACCCAAAGAGTACTAAGGTGTGATCATGTTTTGCTCGTGAGAGAAGCTTAGTCAACGGGTCTGTCACATTCAGAGCCGTATGTATTTTGCAAATATTCTATGTCTTCAATGCTCTGCATGGAGCTACTCTAGCTTAATTGCTCCCACTTTCAATATGTATCCAGATTGAGACTTAGAGTCATCTGGATCAGTGTAAAAGTTTGCATCGATGTAACTTTTACAACGAACTATTTTATCACCTCCATCATCGAGAAACATCTCCTTAGTTCTCACTAAGGATATTCTTGACCGCTGTCTAGTGATCTACTATTAGATCAAAATTGTATTCCTTTGCCAAACTCAGAGCAAGGTATACAATATGTCTGGTTCACAACATAACATACTTTATAGAACCTATGACTGAGGCATAGAGAATGACTTTTCATTCTCTTTCTATTTTCTGCCATGGTCGGGTCTTGAGTCTTACTCAACTTCACACCTTGCAACACATGCAAGAACTCCTTCTTTGACTGTTCCATTTTGAACTATTTCAAAATTTATCAAGGTATGTATTCATTGAAAAATCTTATCAAGCGTCTTGATCTATCTATATAGATCTTGATGCTCAATGTGTAAGCAGCTTCACCGAGGTCTTTCTTTGAAAAACTCTTATTCAAGTATCCTTTCATGCTTTCCAGAATTTCTATATCATTTCCAATCAACAATATGTCATCCACATATAATATTAGAAATGCTACAGAGCTCCCACTCACTTTCTTGTAAATACAGGCTTCTCAAAAAGTCTGTATAAAACCATATGCTTTGATCAACTTATCAAAGCATATATTCCAACTCCGAGAGGCTTGCACCAGTCCATAAATGGATCGCTGGAGCTTGCGCACTTTGTTAGCACCTTTAGGATTGACAAAACCTTCTGGTTGCATCATATACAACTCTTCTTTAATAAATCCATTAAGGAATGCAGTTTTGATATCCTTTTGCCAGATTTCATAAAATGTGGCAATTGCTAACATGATTCGGACAGACTTAAGCATCGCTACAGTTGAGAAAATCTCATTGTAGTCAACACTTTGAACTTGTCGAAAACCTTTTTGCGACAAGTCGAGCTTTGTAGATTGTAATACTACTAGTAGCATTTGTCTTCCTCTTGAAGATCCATTTATACAATATGGCTTGCCGATCATCGGGCAAATCCACCAAAGTCCACACTTTGTTCTCATACATGGATCCCATCTCAGATTTCATGGCCTCAAGCCATTTCGTGGAATCTGGGCTCATCGTCGCTTCCTCACAGTTCATAGGTTTATCATGGTCTAGTAACATGACTTTCAGAACAGGATTACCGTACCACTCTGGTGCGGACCGTACTCTGGAAGACCTACGAGGTTCTGTAGTAACTTGATCAGAAGTTTCATGATCATCATCATTAGCTTCCTCACTAATTGGTGTAGGAATCACTGGAACTGATTTCAGTGATGAACTATTTTCCAATTCAGGATAAGGTACAGTTACCTCATCAAGTTATACTTTCCTCCCACTCACTTCTTTTGAGAGAAACTGCTTCTCTAGAAAGGATCCATTCTTAGCAACGAATGTTTTGCCTTCGGATCTGTGATAGAAGGTGTACCCAACAGTTTCTTTTGGGTATTCTATGAAGACGCATTTCTCCGATTTGGGTTTGAGCTTATCAGGATGAAACTTTTTCACACAAGCATTGCAGCTCCAAACTTTAAGAAACGACAACTTGGGTTTCTTGCTAAACCACAGTTCATATGCTGTTGTCTCAACGTATTTAGATGGTGCCCTTTTAACGTGAATGCAGCTGTATCTAATGCATAACCCCAAAACAATAGTGGTAAATTAGTAAGAGACATCATAGATCGCACCATATCCAATAAAGTGCGGTTACTACGTTCGGACACACCATAACGTTGTGGTGTTCCAGGTGGCGTGAGCTGTGAAACTATTCCACCTTGTTTTAATTGAAGACCAAACTCGTAACTCAAATATTCGTCTCCACGATTAGATCGCAGAAACTTTATTTTCTTGTTACGATGAGTTTTCCACTTCACTCTGAAATTCTTTGAACCTTTCAACTATTTCAGACTTATGTTTCGTCAAGTAGATATACCCATATCTGCTCAAATCATCTTGTGAAGGTCAGAAAATAACGATACTTGCCACGAGCATCAACACTCATTGGATCGCATACATCGGTATGTATTATTTCCAATAAGTCGGTAGCTTGTTCCATTGTTCCGGAGAACGGAGTTTTAGTCATCTTGCCCAAAAGGCACGGTTCGCAAGCATCAAATGATTCATAACCAAGTGATTCCGAAAATCCATCTTTATGGAGTTTCTTCATGCGCTTTACACCGATATGACCCAAACGACAGTGCCACAAATAAATTGCACTATCATTATTAACTTTGCATCTTTTGGCATCAATATTATGAATATGTGTATCACTACGATCGAGATCCAACAAGCTATTTTCATTGGGTGTATGACCATCGAAGGCTTTATTCATGTAAACAGAATAACAATTATTCTCTGACTTTAAATGAATAACCATATTGCAATAAACATGATCAAATCATATTCATGCTCAACGCAAATGCCAAATAACATTTATTTAGGTTCAACACTAATCTCAAAAGTATAGGGAGTGTGCGATGATGATCATATCATTCTTGGAACTACTTCCAACACTCATCGTCACTTCCCCTCAACTAGTCTCTGTTTATTATGTAACTCCTGTTTCGAGTTACTAATCTTAGCAACCAAACAAGTATCAAATACTCAGGGGTTACTATAAACACTAGTAAGGTACACATCAAACACCTGTATATCAAATATACCCTTGTTCACTTTGCCACCTTCTTATCCACCAAATATTTAGGGCATTTCCGCTTCCATTGACCATTTCCTTTGCAGTGTAAGCACTCAGTTTCAGGCTTTGGTCCAGCTTTGGTCTTCTTCACGGGAGTGACAACTTGTTTGCCATTCTACTTGAAGTTTCCCTTTCTTTCCCTTTGCCCTTTTCTTGAAACTAGTGGTCTTGTCAATCATCAACACTTGATGCTCTTTCTTGATTTCTACCTTCATCGATTTCAACGTCACGAAGAGCTCGGGAATCGTTTTTGTCATCCCTTGCATACTATAGTTCATCACGAAGTTCTAGTAACTTAGTGATGGTGACTAGAGAATTCTGTCAATCACTATCTTATCTGGAAGATTAACTCCCACTTGATTCAAGCGATTGAAGTACCCAGAAAATCTAAGCACATGCTCACTAGTTGAGCGATTCTCCTCCATCTTTTAGCTATAGAACTTGTTGGAGACTTCATATCTCTCAACTCGGGTATTTGCTTGAAATATTAACTTCAATTCCTGGATCATCTCATATGGTCCATGACGTTCAAAACGTCTTTGAAGTCCCGATTCTAAGCCGTTAAGCATGGTGCACTAAACTATCAAGTAGTCATCATATTGAGCTAGCCAAACGTTCATAACGTCTGCATTTGCTCCTGCAATAGGTCTGTCACCTAGCGGTGCATTAAGGACATAATTCTTCTGTGCAACAATGAGGATAAACCTCAGATCACGGATCCAATCCGCATCATTGCTACTAACATCTTTCAACACAATTTTCTCTAGGAACATATCAAAATAAACATATGAAAGCAACAACGCAAGCAATTGATCTACAACATAATTTGCAAAATACTATCAGGTACTAAGTTCATGATAAATTTAAGTTCAATTAATCATATTACTTAAGAACTCCCACTTAGATAGACATCCCTCTAATCCTCTAAGTGATTACGTGATCCATATCAACTACACCATCTCCGATCGTCATGTGAGATGAAGTAGTTTCAACGGTGAACATCAATATGTTGATCATATCTACTATATGATTCACGCTCGACCTTTCGGTCTCCGTGTTCCGAGGCCATATCTGTTATATGCTAGGCTCGTCAAGTTTAACCTGAGTATTCCGCATGTGCAACTGTTTTGCACCCGTTGTATTTGAACGTAGAGCCTATCACACCCAATCATCACGTGGTGTCTCAGCACGAAGAACTTTCGCAACGGTGCATACTCAGGGAGAACACTTCTTGATAATTTTAGTGAGAGATCATCTTAAAATGCTACCGTCAATCAAAGCAAGATAAGATGCATAAAGGATAAACATCACATGCAATCAATATAAGTGATATGATATGGCCATCATCATCTTGTGCTTGTTATCTCCATCTCCGAAGCACCGTCGTGATCACCATCGTCACCGGCGCGACACCTTGATCTCCATCGTAGCATCGTTGTCGTTACGCCATCTATTGCTTCTACGACTATCGCTACCGCTTAGTGATAAAATAAAGCAATTACAGGGCGTTTGCATTTCATACAATAAAGCAACAACCATATGGCTCCTGCCAGTTGCCGATAACCTCGGTTACAAAACATGATCATCTCATACAATAAAATATAGCATCACGTCTTGACCATATCACATCACAACATGCCCTGCAAAAATAAGTTAGACGTCCTCTACTTTGTTGTTGCAAATTTTACGTGGCTGCTACGGGCTGAGCAAGAACCGTTCTTACCTACGGATCAAAACCACAACGATAGTTCGTCAAGTTAGTTCTGTTTTAAGCTTCTCAAGGACCGGGCGTAGCCACACTCGATTCAGCTAAAGTGAGAGAGACAGACACCCGCCAGCCACCTTTAAGCATGAGTGCTCGTAACGGTGAAACCAGTCTCGCGTAAGCGTATGCGTAATGTCGGTCCGGGCCGCTTCATCTCACAATACCGCCGAACCAAAGTATGACATGCTGGTAAGCAGTATGACTTGTATCGCCCACAACTCACTTGTGTTCTACTCGTGCATATGACATCTACGCATAAAACCTGGCTCGGATGCCACTGTTGGGGAACGTAGTAATTTCAAAAAATTTCCTACGCACACGCAAGATCATGGTGATGCATAGCAACGAGAGGGGAGAGTATTGTCTATGTACCCTCGTAGACCGTAAGCGGAAGCGTTATGACAACGCGGTTAATGTAGTCGTACGTCTTCACGATCCGACCGATCCAAGCACCGAACATACGGCACCTCCGAGTTCAGCACATGTTCAGCTCGATGACGATCCCCGGACTCTGATCCAGCAAAGTGTCGGGGATGAGTTCCGTCAGCACGACGGCGTGGTGACGATGATGATGTTCTACCGACGCAGGGCTTCGCCTAAGCACCGCAACGATATGACCGAGGTGGAATATGGTGGAGGGGGGCACCGCACACGGCTAAGGAACGATCACGAAGATCAACTTGTGTGTCTATGGGGTGCCCCTGCCCCCGTATATAAAGGAGTGGAGGAGGGGGAGGGCCGGCCCTCTCTATGGCGCGCCCTAGGGGAGTACTACTCCCACCGGGAGTAGGATTCCCCCTTTCCTAGTAGAACTAGGAACCCTTCCATGTAGTAGGAGTAGGAGAGAAGGAAAGGGAAGAGAGAAGGAGAAGGAAGGAAGGGGGCGCCCCCCCTCCCTAGTCCAATTCGGACTAGTCCAAGGGGAGGGGTGCGGCCACCCTTTTGGCCCTTTCTCTCCTTTCCCGTATGGCCCATTAAGGCCCAATACGAATTCCCATAACTCTCCGGTACTCCGAAAAATATCCGAATCACTTGGAACCTTTCCGAACTCCAAATATAGTCGTCCAATATATCGATCTTTATGTCTCGACCATTTTGAGACTCCTCGTCATGTCCCTGATCTCATCCGGGACTCCGAACTCCTTCGGTACATCAAAACTCATAAACTCATAATATAACTATCATCGAAACCTTAAGCGTGCGGACCCTACGGGTTCGAGAACTATGTAGACATGACCTAGAACTATTCTCGGTCAATAACCAATAGCGGAACCTGGATGCTCATATTGGCTCCTACATACTCTACGAAGATCTTTATCGGTCAAACCGCATAACAACATACATTGTTCTCTTTGTCATCGGTATGTTACTTGCCCGAGATTCGATCGTCGGTATCCAATACCTAGTTCAATCTCGTTACCGGCAAGTCTCTTTACTTGTTACGTAATGCATCATCCCGCAACTAACTCATTGGTCACATTGCTTGCAAGGCTTATAGTGATGTGCATTACCGAGAGGGCCCAGAGATACCTCTCCGACAATCGGAGTGACAAAACCTAATCTCGAAATACACCAACCCAACATGTACCTTTGGAGACACCTGTAGTACCCCTTTATAATCACCTAGTTACGTTGTGACCTTTGGTAGCACCCAAAGTGTTCCTCCGGTAAACGGGAGTTGCATAATCTCATAGTTACAGGAACATGTATAAGTCATGAAGAAAGCAATAGCAACATACTAAACGATCAAGTGCTAGGCTAACAGAATGGGTCATGTCAATCACATCATTCTCCTAATGATGTGATCCCATTAATCAAATGACAACACATGTCTATGGTTAGGAAACATAACCATCTTTGATTAATGAGCTATTCAAGTAGAGGCATACTAGTGACTATATGTTTGTCTATGTATTCACACATGTATCATGTTTCCGGTTAATACAATTCTAGCATGAATAATAAACATTTATCATGATATGAGGAAATAAATAATAACTTTATTATTGCCTCTAGGGCATATTTCCTTCAGTTATTATAGGAAATTTATTAAGTACTAATTGCTTAAGAAGGGAGTTCTTTTTGTGTGGACCAGTATAACAGATGAAGCTTTTGTAACACTAAAACAAGCACTGGTGTCTGCTCCTGTCTTGGCTTTACCAGATTTTACTAAACCTTTCATGATTGAGACTGATGCTTGTGAATATGGTATTGGTGCAGTTCTCATGCAACAAGGTCACCCACTAGCATTTGTCAGCAAAACATTGGGACCCAAGAAGAAAGCTCTCTCAGTGTAGGAAAAGGAATATCTGGCTATCTTGTTAGCAGTGGATAAATGGAGGCCTTATCTGCAAGTACATCATTTCACTATCATAACAAATCAAAGAAGCTTGGCTCATCTGCAAGATCATAGATTACATACGGTATGGCAGCAAAAATGTCTTACTAAACTGCTCGGATTGAACTACCAAATTCAGTACAAACAAGGTGCAGAGAATACTACAGCTAATGCTTTGTCTAGAAGACCTCCAGATCAATCCCAACTTTTCTTAATCTCTAGTAATCAACCTGCTTGGTTGCTTGAAATCATAGATAGTTATCAGCAAGATGAGAAAGCTCTAGCTATAGTGCAGCAATTAGCTATACAACCAACATCTAAACGACCCTATAGCCTGGTGAATGGATTACTGAAATATAAGCACAGCATATGGTTGGGTCCTGTTCCTGCCTTGCATCAATTTTTTTGCTACTTTCCATGATAGTCCCTTGGGTGGGCATTCAGGTTTCCCATTTACATACAAGAGAATTCATGCCCTATTTTCTTGGCATGGTATGAATAAATTCATCTTGACTCAGGTGCAGTCCTGCTTGGTTTGTCAGAAAGCTAAACTTGAGACACTCCCTTATCCTGGATTGTTATCTCCATTGCCAGTACCACACCAGGCTTGGGACACTGTTTCTATGGATTTCATCAGTGGTCTTCCTCAATCTTCTCAATTTAACTGCATTTTGGTGGTAATTGATAAGTTTTCCAAGTATGATCATTTTATTCCTTTGAGGCATCCTTTTAATGCTCAGAAAGTGGCAGAGGTGTTTTTGGATAATGTATATAAATTGCATGGAATGCCAAAGTTTATTATCTCTGATAGAGATCCAATTTTCACTAGTAATTTCTGGAAGCTGTTGGTTGCTAGAACTGGGACTCAGTTGAACATGAGCACAACAAATCATCCTGAGACAGATGGGCAGACTGAAAGAATTAACCAACTGGTGGAGTGTTTTCTCAGATGTTTCATTAGTGCTCAACCCCACAAATGGAGTAAGTGGTTGTCATTGTGTGAATTTTGGTATAATTCCAACTGGCATTTTGCTCTGGGGAAGTCTCCTTTTGAAATACTGTATGGGTACACTCCAAGATATTTTGGTGTTAGTAAGTCTGATGCAATTGCACCAGTGGAAATGCAAGAATGGTTGCAATCTCGTCAAGCAATTACAGAGACAGCTAGACAGCCCTTGTTGAGGGCACAACAATGCATGAGAAGTCAAGCTGAAAAAAAAGGTCTGAAAGAAGTTTTGCAATAGGAGATTAGGTATTCTTGAAGATGCAACCATATGCTCAATTGTCTTTGTACTCCAGAGCAAACCATAAACTTGCTTTCAAGTTTTATGGGCCATTCCAAGTCTTGGAAAAGATAGGGGACAGAGCATATAAGTTGGATCTTCCTACAACCAGCCGTTTGCATCCTGTGTTTCATGTTTCGCAGTTGAAACATTTTTTGCAGTGAGAAGCTGTTGTCAGTCAATCATTGCCTACACCTCAAGCTGCACTTCAAGTTCTAGTACAAGTTTTGCAGAGAAAGGTGTGCCAGGATGGTCACCGTACTATCGTCTAAGGACTGGTCCAATGGTCTAATTCTTCACCAGGTGATGCCACTTGGGAAGATTTGGAGTTTCTCAAGCAACAGTTTCCTCGTGCTCCGGCTTGGGGACAAGCCGGCTCTCAAGGACGAAGAGTACTGAAGATCGATGATACGTCGCCAACGTATCTACTTTTTCTCACGCTTTTCCTCTTGTTTTGGACTCTAATTTGCAAGATTTGGATGAAACTAACCCCGGACTGACGCTGTTTTCAGCAGAACTACCATGGTGTTGTTTTTGTGCAAAAATAAAAGTTCTCGGAATGGAACAAAACTTTGCAAGGATTTTTTTATATCAATAATAAGAATTTCTAAAGACAATCACCGGAGAGGGCCCCCTGGGTGGGCACAACCCACCAGGGTGCACCCCCCTCTCATGGCGCGCCCAGGTGGGTTGTACCTACCTGGTGGCCCCACTGACGATCACCTGATACTATAAAATCACATATATCCAGAAAAAAACAGGGAGAAAGAATTATCGCGATCCACAAGACAGAGCCGCCACCAAGCCCTGTTCTTGGGAGGGCAGATCTGGAGTCCGTTTGGGGCTCCGGAGAGGGGGGTCTTCGTTCTTCGTCATCACCAGCCCATCTCCATCGCCAATTCCATGATGCTCCCCACCGAGAGTGAGTAATTCCTTCGTAGGCTCGCTGGTCGGTGAGGAGTTGGATGAGATTCATCATGTCATCGAGTTAGTTTTGTTAGGGCGCGATCCCTACTATCCACTATGTTCTTAGGTTGATGTTGCTATGACTTTGCTATGCTTAATGCTTGTCACTTTGGGCCAGGGTGCCATGAACTCAGATCTGAACCGTTTATGAATTCATCATTATATCCATGTTTTAGATCCGATCTTGCAAGTTATAGTCACCTACTATGGTTATGATCCGACAACCCCGGAGTGACAACAACCGGGCCCACTCCCGATGATGACTGTAGTTTGAGGAGTTCATGTATTCACTATGTGTTAATGCTTTGTTCCGGTTATCTATTAAAAGGAGGCCTTAATATCCCTTAGTTTCCAATATGTACCCCGCTGCCACGGGAGGGTAGGACAAAAGATGTTATGCAAGTTCTTTTAATAAAGCACGTATGACTATTTATGGAATACATGCCTACATTATATCGATGAACTGGACCTAGTGTTGTTTCGCCCTAGGTTATAACTGTCACATGATGAATATCATCCAACAAGTCACCGATCCAATGCCTACTAATTTATCTTATATTGTTTCTGCAAAGTTACTACTGCTATCATCACTGTTACACTTGCTACAAATTACTGCTATCACTGTTTCTGTTACCGTTGCTGCTGTCACTATTATCAAAACTATCAAACTACTTTTCTACTGATCACTTTGTTGCAGATAATTAATCTCCAGGTGTGGTTGAATTGAGAACTCAGCTGCTAATACCTTCAAATATTCTTTGTCTCCCTTGTGTCGAATCTATAAATTTGGGTTGAATACTCTACCCTTGAAAACTGTTGCGATCCCCTATACTTGTGGGTTATCAAGACCTTTGTCTGGCACTGTTGCCGGGGAGCATAGCTATATTTGTTGAGTCACTTGGGATTATTACCATATTATCACTATGAATAATCTGAAGGATCCTAAGACTAAGATATTTCCCTCAAGGACGAGGGAAGGTAAGGAACTACCATCCAGTTCTGCTTTAGATTCACCTTCAGTTATGAGTAAACTTGCAACACCACCACATGCTATCAATTCTGATATGTCGCAAGTTATTGATGATGCTACTTCTACTATGAATGATGCTTATGATGATGCTAGTACCTTGCTTGATAATGATGATGTGCCACTTGGTGATTTTCTTGATGAACAAATTGCTAGAGTTATACAACATGATGTGGTTGAATCTGATGATGAGCTTGAAACTGAAACTCCTGAAACACTTGCTAGAACTAGGCTTCCTAGCTATGAATTTCCTAAGGTACCGGAAGGTTATGTTATGAGTGAAGAAGCAACTAGAGATATTCTTGCTTGCAATGATAGAGATGATCTAGAGAAATTACTATGCAAGTATAAAGAAAAATCTCTGAATGCTAGAATGAAATGTGATCCTAAGTTTGCTACTTCACCTATTTTCATTGATGATGAGGATTATGAATTCTCTGTCGACCTAGAGTTAATTACTTTGGTTGAATCTGGTCCTTTCCATGCTTATGAAACTGAAATTGTTGTGGCACATCTTACTAAGTTGAATGATATAGCCACCCTTTTTACTCATGATGAGAAAACTTGCTACTATTTTATTCTCAAATTATTTCCTTTCTCATTAAAGGGTGATGCTAAAGCTTGGTACAATACTCTTGCTCCTGGTTGTGTGCGTAGTCCCCAGGATATGATTTATTACTTCTTTGAAAAATATTTTCGCGCTCATAAAAAACAAGGTGCCTTACAGGAAATATTTAACTTTGTGCAAATTAAAGAAGAGAGTCTTCCACAAGCTTGGGGGAGGCTTTGCCAGTTACTTAATGCTTTGCCTGATCATCCTCTTAAGAAAAATGAAATACTTGATATCTTCTATAATGGACTAACCAATGCTTCTAGGGACTTCCTAGATAGTTGTGCTGGTTGTGTTTTCATGGAATGAACTATTGCTCAAGCTGAAGAATTATTGAATAACATATTGAAAAATTATGATGATTGGACTATTCCTGAACCACCGGCTAAACCTACTCCGAAGAAGAGAGGTATATTATATCTCAGTCCTAAAGATATGCAAGAGGCAAAGAAATCTATGAAGAAAAGAGGTATTAAAGCTGAGGATGTTAAAAATTTACCTCCTATTGAAGAAATACATGGGCTTAATACACCACCAATGCCTAAGGTGGTAGAGGTAAATTCCCTAATGAAGTTCAATGATAATGATAATCCTCACAATATGCATCCTAGTCAATGCCTGTATGAGTTCGAAAACTATATTAGAAAACAAGATCACTTCAATGCAAATGTTATGAAACAACTGAAATATAATTCTGATATGATTGCTCGCTTGAGTGTCTTGTTATTTAGAATCTCAAATGATGTTAGAGGTGTTGGAAAACATGCTTCTATGGTTCAAGCTCAATTAGAACAAGTTGCTAAATCACAAAGAGAATTACTTGATGAAATGAATCATAATATACATGACTTTGTTGTTAGAGTTCCAACTAGAGGAGGTAAAATGACTCAGGAACCACTTTATCCTGAGGGACACCCTAAAAGAATTGAACAAGATTCACAAAGAGCCAACACTAGTGCACCTAGTCCTTCTAGAAAGAAAAATAAAAAAGAAAAATGATAGGACTTTGCCCACTTCTAGTGAACTTGAAATAGAAAAACCTCCTGATAATGAAAATGAAACTTCTATCTCTGATGCTGAAACTCAATCTGGTAATGAACACTCACTAGTGATAATGAAAAAGATAATGATGAGGTTCATGAAGATTCTCAACCAAGTAATGAAAAAGAACCAGATAATGATGTTGAGATAGAACCACCTGTTGATCTTGATAACCCACAACCTAAGAGTAGAAGGTATGATAAAAGAGACTTTGTTGCTAGAAAACACGGCAAAGAAAGAGAACTGTGGGTTCAAAAACCTATGCCTTTTCCACCCAAGTCAACTAAAAAGAAAGATGATGAAGAATTTGAACGCTTTGCTGAAATGCTGAGGCCGGTCTTTTTGTGTACTCGCTTGACTGATATATTGAAAATGCCTCCTTATGCAAAATACATGTAAGACATCATCACAAATAAGAGAAAAATACCGGAAGCTAAAATCTCCACTATGCTTGCTAATTATACTTTTAAAGATGGAGTACCTAAAAAACTTGGAGATCCGGGAATGCCAACTATACCTTGATCTATCAAACAGAATTATGTGAAAACTGCTTTGTGTGGTTTAGGAGCTGGTTTTAGTGTTATGCCTTTCTCTTTATATAAAATACTTGATTGAATAAACTCACACCTACTGAAATATCTTTGCAAATGGCTCATAAATCAACTGCCATACCTATCGGTATCTGTGAGTATGTGCCCGTTGTTGTTGCTAATGTTACTATTTTGACTGACTTTGTTATACTTGAGATGCCTGAGGACGACAATATGTCAATTATCCTTGGTAGCCCCTTCTTGAATACTGCAGGGGCTTTTATTGATTGCAATAAAAGCAAGGTCACTTTTCATATTAATGGTAATGAGCATACATTGCACTTTCCGAAGAAACAAATCCAAGTGAATGGGATTAATGTTATTGAAAAATCTCCGACAATCACTATTGGAAGTTTTCAAATACCTCTACCTACTGTCAAAAAGAAATATGAAATGCTTATTGTTGGGGAAATGCAAATCCCCATTGAGGTAACTTAGTGATTTACGAAAGTTCTTCGGTTTCATGCTAATCGAAAGTGGTTGTTAATAAGACCTGATCAACCTTATTAATGAATCATCTTTGAACGGTATGAAGTTGATGAATTTAGTAAGCACTACCTTCTGTCCCTACTTTTTATTCTTTGTTTTTATTAGTTAAATAAAATAAAATGCCATGTTTTGTCTATTTTCTGAATTTCCTGTGCAATAAAAAATGACCCAAAAATAAAAGTTCTCATAATGTCCTGAAAATTTTACATGATTTTTTTGAATATTTAAGAATTTTTGGTGCAAATAGTACCACGCGGAGGTGCACCAGGTGGGCACAACCCACCCGGGTGTGCCAGGACCCCCAGGCGCACCCTGGTGGGTTGTGGTCCCAACGTGGCCCCCCTCACTTATCTATTTAGCCCACATCATTACTCACCTCCAGAAAAAAATCCCCATTGCTCTCTCTCCCGTGTTCTTGAGCTCAAACCCGCGGATTTCGATCTCTTTGCTCGAAGCTCTGTTTCCGAATGTTTCGGGGGATTGTTGCTTGGTATGTGACTCCACCATTTGTCCAATTAGTTTTTGTTTTAGTGGTTTATACTTTGAATAATTAGCTACTCTTGGTGCTGCTGTAGATGTTCTTGCATGTTGAATTCTTAGTGTTATAAGTAGTTTGAATGCTTGCTATGGCTTCTATGTATCCCTATAAGTAGTTGCTATCAATTTTATAAAGTTTTGCTGACAAATTTTTGTTACTCCAAAATTTTTATTTTCAGAAAATTGTACGCGGACATGATGAACCTATTTGGAAGGAGTTCTTTGAGGAGACGATCCTCGGGGGCATCTTCTAGTGACAGTTCTGCTCGCCGGTCTTATGTTGAACCAAGTGAAAGTTGAACGCGAGATGCCGCGATACATCTCCAATGTATCTATAATTTTTGATTGTTCCATGCTACTATATTATATGTTTTAGATGTTTAATGGCCTTTAATATGCTCCTTTATATTATTTATGGGACTAACCTATTAACCGGAGGCCTAGTGCCAGTTGCTATTTTTTGCCTCTTTCAGTGATTCACAGAAAAGGAATATCAAACGGAATCCAAACGGAACGAAACCTTCGCGAGGATCTTTCTTGGAACAAACACAATCTAGGAGACTTGGAGTGGAAGTCAGAGATGCAACAAGGCGGCCACGAGGCAGGAGGGCGCGCCCAGGGGGGTAGGCGCGCCCCCACCCTTGTGGGCCCCTCGTAGCTCCACCAACCTACTTCTTTCGCCTATATATACTCTTATACCCTGACATCTAGGGGAGCCACGAAACCACTTTTCCACCGCTGCAACCTTCTGCACCCGTGAGATCCCATCTTGGGGCCTTTTCTGGCGATCTGCCGGAGGGAGATTCGATCACCGAGGTCTTCTACATCAACACCATAGCCTCTCCGATGATGTGTGAGTAGTTTTACCACAGACCTTCGGGTCCATAGTTATTAGCTAGATGGCTTCTTCTCTCTCTTTGGTTCTCAATACAAAGTTCTCCTCGATGTTCTTGGACATATATTCGATGTAATACTTTTTGCGGTGTGTTTGCCGAGATCCAATGAATTGTGGGTTTATGATCAAGATTGTCTATGAACAATATTTGATTCTTCTCTGAATTCTTATTCGCATGATTTCATTGTTGGAAATATTCCCTAGAGGCAATAATTAATTAGTTATTATTATTATATTTCCTTGTTCATGATAATCATTTATTCTCCATGCTATAATTATATTGATAGGAAACTCAAATACATGTGTGGATACATAGACAACACCATGTCCCTAGTAAGCCTCTAGTAGACTAGCTCGTAGATCAATAGATGGTTACGGTTTCCTGACCATGGACATTGGATGTCGTTGATAACGGGATCACATCATTAGGAGAATGATGTGATGGACAAGACCCATCCTAAGCCTACACAAAGATCGTGTAGTTCATATGCTAAAGCTTTTCTAATGTCAAGTATCATTTCCTTAGACCATGAGATTGTGCAACTCCCGGATACCGTAGGAATACTTTGGGTGTACCAAACGTCACAACGTAACTGGGTGGCTATAAAGGTACACTACGGGTATCTCCGAAAGTGTCTGTTGGGTTGGCACGAATCGAGACTAGGATTTGTCACTCCGTGTGACGGAGAGGTATCTCTGGGCCCACTCGGTAGGACATCATCATAATGTGCACAATGTGACCAAGGGGTTGATCACGGGATGATGTGTTACAGAACGAGTAAAGAGACTTGCCGGCAACGAGATTGAACAAGGTATTGGGATACCGACGATCGAATCTCGGGCAAGTACAATACCGCTAGACAAAGGGAATTGAATACGGGATCGATTGAGTCCTTGACATCGTGGTTCATCCGATGAGATCATCGTGGAACATGTGGGAGCCAACATGGGTATCCAGATCCCGCTGTTGGTTATTGACCGGAGAACGTCTCGGTCATGTCTGCATGGTTCCCGAACCCGTAGGGTCTACACACTTAAGGTTCGATGACGCTAGGGTTATAAAGGAAGTTTGTATGTGGTTACCGAATGTTGTTCGGAGTCTCGGATGAGATATCGGACATCATGAGGAGTTCCGGAATGGTCCGGAGGTAAAGATTTATATATGGGAGTCTTATTTTGGTCACCGGAAAAGTTTTGGGTTTTATCGGTAATGTACCGGGACCACCGGGAGGGTCGCGGGGGTCCACCAAGTGGGGCCACCGGCCCCAGAGGGCTGCATGGGCCAAGTGTGGGAGGGGACCAGCCCCAGGTGGGTTGGTGCGCCCCCCCCCCCCACAAGGGCCCAAGGCGCCTAGGGTTTGGGGAGGGGGCTTCTCCACCTTGCTTGGGGGGCAAGTTTCCCCCTCTTCCCCCCTTGGCCGCCACCCTAGATGGGTTTTGGGGGAAGCCGCACCCCTTGGGGTGGGAACCCTAAGGGGGGCGCAGCCCCCTCCCTCTCCCCTATATATACTTGAGGTTTGGGGCTGCCACACATAAGGTTTTCCACCTTTCCCTGACGCAGCCCTACCTCTCTTTCTCCTCTTCTCCCGCGGTGCTTGGCGAAGCCCTGCAGGATTGTCATGCTCCTCCATCACCACCATGCCATTATGCTGCTGCTGGATGGAGTCTTCCCCAACCTCTCCCTCTCTCCTTGCTGGATCAAGGCGTGGGAGACGTCACTGGGCTGCACGTGTGTTGAACGCGGAGGTGCCGTCCATTCAGCACTAGGATCTCCGGTGATTTGGATCACGACGAGTACGACTCCATCAACCCCGTTCTCTTGAACGCTTACGCTTAGCGATCTACAAGGGTATGTAGATGCACTCTCCTTCCCCTTGTTGCTAGATTACTCCATAGATTGATCTTGGTGATGCGTAGAATTTTTTTGATTTCTGCTACGTTCCCCAATAGTGGCATCATGACCTAGGTCCATGCGTAGTTACTATGCACGAGTAGAACACAAAGCAGTTGTGGGCGTAGATGTTGTTAATTTTCTTGCCACTACTAGTCTTATCTTGCTTTGGCGGCATCATGGGATGAAGCGGCCCGGACCGACCTTACACGTACGCTTACGTGAGACAGGTTCCACCGACTGACATGCACTAGTTGCATAAGGTGGCTAGCGGGTGTCTGTCTCTCCCACTTTAGTTGGAGCGGATTCGATGAAAAGGGTCCTTATGAAGGGTAAATAGAAATTGGCATATCACGTTGTGGTTTTACGTAGGTAAGAAACGTTCTTGCTAGAACACCTATAGAAGCCACGTAAAAACTTGCAACAACAATTAGAGGACGTCTAACTTGTTTTTGCAGCAAGTGTTTTGTGATGTGATATGGCCAAAAGAATGTGATGAATGATATGTGATGTATGAGATTGATTATGTTCTTGTAATAGGAATCACGACTTGCATGTCGATGAGTATGACAACCGGCAGGAGCCATAGGAGTTGTCTTTATTTTTTGTATGACCTGCGTGTCATTGAAGAACGCCATGTAAATTACTTTACTTTATTGCTAAACACATTAGCCATAAAAGTAAAAGTAGTCGTTGGCGTGACAACTTCATGAAGACACGATGATGGAGATCATGGTGTCATGCCGGTGACGAAGATGATCATGGCGCCCCGAAGATGGAGATCAAAGGAGCAATATGATATTGGCCATATCATGTCACTATTTGATTGCATGTGATGTTTATCATGTTTTACATCTTATTTGCTTAGAACGACGGTAGCTTAAATAAGATGATCCCTCGAAATAATTTCAAGAAAAGTGTTCCCCCTAACTGTGCACCGTTGCGAAGGTTCGTTGTTTCGAAGCACCACGTGATGATTGGGTGTGATAGATTCTAACGTTCGAATACAACGGGTGTAAGCCAGATTTACACACGCAATACACTTAGGTTGACTTGACGAGCCTAGCATGTACAGACATGGCCTCGGAACACGGAAGACCGAAAGGTCGAGCATGAGTCGTATAGAAGATACGATCAACATGAAGATGTTCACCGAAGTTGACTAGTCCGTCTCACGTGATGATCGGACACGGCCTAGTTGACTCGGATCATGTAATCACTTAGATGACTAGAGGGATGTCTATCTGAGTGGGAGTTCATAAGATTAACTCAATTATCCTGAACATAGTCAAAATGTCTTTGCAAATTATGTCGTAATGCTCGCGCTTTAGTTCTACTATTTCAGATATGTTCCTAGAGAAAAATTTAGTTGAAAGTTGGTAGTAGCGATTATGCGGACTAGGTCCGTAAACTGAGGATTGTCCTCGTTGCTTCGTAGAAAGCTTATGTCCTTAATGCACCGCTCAGTGTGCTGAACCTCGAACGTCGTCTGTGGATGTCCCGAACATCTGACATGCACGTTTTGATAACTACGTGATAGTTCAGTAATGTTAAACGGTTTAGAGTTGAGGCACCGCAGACGATTTCGAAACCTCGCGAAACATATGAGATGTTTCGAGGGCTGAAATTGGGATTTCAGGCTCGTGCCCACGTCAAGAGGTATAAGACCTCCGACGATTTTCTTAGCCTACAAACTAAGGGAGAAAAGCTCAATCATTGAGCTTGTGCACAGGTTGTCTGAGTACAAAAATCACTTGAATCGAGTGGGAGTTGCTCTTCTAGATGAGATAGTGATGTTTCTCCAGAGCTATTGCCACCAAGCTGCTAGAGCTTCGTGATGAACTATAACATATCAGGGATAGATATGATGATCCTTGAATATTCATGATGTATGACGCCGAGAAAGTAGAAATCAAGAAGGAGCATCAATTGTTGATGGTTGGTGAAACCACTAGTTTCAAGAAGGGCAAGGGCAAGAAGGGATACTTCATGAAACGACAAATCAGCTGCTGCTCTAGTGAAGAAACCCAAGGTTGAACCCAAACCCGAGACTAAGTGTTTCTGTAATAAGGGGAACAACCACTGGAGCAGAATTGCCCTAGATACTTGGTAGATGAGAAGGCTGGCGAGGTCGATAGAAGTATATTAGATATACATTATGTTAATGTGTACTTTACTAGTACTCCTAGTAGCACCAGGGTATTAGATACCGGTTCGTTTGCTAAGTGTTAGTAACTCGAAATAAAAGCTACGGAATAAACGGAGACTAGCTAAAGGTGAGATGGCGATATGTGTTGGAAGTTTTCCAAGATTGATGTGATCAAGCATCGCACGCTCCCTCTACCATCGAGATTGGTGTTAAACCTAAATAATTGTTATTTGGTGTTTGCGTTGAGCATAGACATGATTGGATTATGTCTATCGCAATACGGTTATTCATTTAAGGAGAATAATGGTTGCTCTGTTTATTTGAATAATACCTTCAATGGTCTTGCACCCAAAATGAATGGTTTATTGAATCTCGATCGTAGTGATACACATGTTCATGCCAAAACATATAAGATAGTAATGATAGTACCACCTATTTGTGGCACTGCCATGTAAGTCATATTGGTATTAAACGCATGAAGAAGCTCCATGTTGATGGATCTTTGGACTCACTCGTTTTTGAAAAGTTTGACACATGCGAACCATGTCTATATGTGTATATGCATGAAGAAACTCCATGCAAATGGACCGTTTGGACTCACTTGATTTTGAATCACTTGAGACATGCAAATCATACCACATGGGCAAGATGATTGAAAGCCTCGTTTTCAGTAAAATGGAACAAGAAAGCAACTTGTTGGAAGTAATACATTTTGATGTGTGCAGTCCAATGAGTGCTGTGGCACGCAGTGGATATCGTTATGTTCTTACTTCAGGGATGATTCGAGTAGATACTGAGTATATTTACTTGATGAAACACAAGTCTGAATTATTGAATGGTTCAAGTAATTTCAGAGTGAAGTTGAAGATCGTCGTGACAAGAGGATAAAATGTCTATGATATAATCATAGAGATGAGTATCTGAGTTACGAGTTTTGGCACGCAATTAAGACATTGTGGAAATTGTTTCACAATCAATACCGCCTGGAACACCATAGTGTGATGGTGTGTCCGAACATCATAGTTGCACCCTATTGGATATGGTGCGTACCATGATGTCTCTTATCGAATTACCACTATCGTTCATGGGTTAGGCATTAGAGACAACCGCACTCACTTTAATAGGGCACCACGTAATTCCGTTGAGATGACACGTATGAACTATGGTTTGGAGAAACCTAAGTTGTTGTTTCTTAAAAGTTTGGGGCTGCGACGCTTATGTGAAAAAGTTTCAGGTTGATAAGCTCGAACCCAAAGCGGATAAAATGCATCTTCATAAGACACCCAAAACAGTTGGGTATACCTCCTAATTCAGATCCGAAAGCAATAGGGATTGTTTCTTGAATCGGGTCCTTTCTCGAGAAAAGTTTGTCTCAGAAAGTTGAGTGGGAGCATGGTGGATACTTGATGAGGTTATTGAACCGTCACTTCAACTAGTGTGTAGCAGGGCACAGGAAGTTGTTCCTATGGCGCCCACACCAATTGAAGTAGAAGCTTATGATAGTGATCATGAAGTTTCAGATCAAGTCACTATCGTACCTCGTAGGGTGACAAGGATGCGTACTACTTCAGAGTGGTACAGTAATCCTTTCTTGAAGGTCATGTTGCTAGACAACAATGAACCTGCAAGCTATGGAGAAGCGATGGTGGGCCCATATTCCGACAAATGGTTAGAAGCCATGAAATCCGAGATAGGATCCATGTATCAGAACAAAGCATAGACTTTGGTGGACTTGCCCGATGATCGGCAAGCCATTGAGATAAATGGATCTTTAAGAAGAAGACGGACGTGGACGGTAATGTCACCGTCTATGAAGCTCGACTTGTGGCAAAGAGTTTTTCACAAGTTCTAGGAGTTGACTACGATGAGATTTTCTCATACGTAGCGATGCTTAAGTCCGTCGGAATCATGTTAGCATTAGCTGCATTTACGAAATCTGGAAGATGGATGTCAAAACGAGTTTCCTTACCAGTTTTCGTAAGGGAAGGTTGTATGTGATACAATCAGAAAGGTTTTGTCGATCCTAAGGATGCTAAAAGGTATGCTGGCTCCAGCGATCCTTCCATGGACTGGAGTAAGCATCTCGGAGTCAGAATATGCGCTTTGATGAGATGATCAAAGATTTTGGGTTTATACAAAGTTTATGAGAAACTTGTATTTCCAAAGAAGTGAGTGGGAGCACTATAGAATTTCTGATGAGTATATGTTGCTAACATATTGTTGATCAGAAATGTTGTAGAGTTTCTGGAAAGCATATAGGGTTGTTTGAAAGGTGTTTTTCAATAGAAAACCTGGATTTAGCTGCTTGAACATTGAACATCAAGATCTATAAGGATAGATCAAAAACCGCTTAATGGTACTTTCAAATGAGCACATACCTTGACATGATCTTGAAGGTGTTCAAGATGGATCAGTCAAAGAAGGAGTTCTTGCCTGAGTTGTAAGGTATGAAGTTAAGACTTAAAGCTCGACCACGGCAGAAGAGAGAGAAAGGACGAAGGTCGTCCCCTATGCTTAGACGTAGGCTCCATAGTATGCTATGCTGTGTACCGCACCTGATGTGTGCCTTGCCACATGTCTGGCAAGAGGGTACAAAGGTGATCAAGGAGTGGATCACCAGATAGCGGTCAAAATTGTCCTTAGAGTAATAAGGACATGTTTCTCGATTATGGAGGTGATAAAGAGTTCGGCGTAAAGGGTTACGTCGATGCAAGCTTTAACACCTATCCGAATGGCTCTGAGTAGCAAACCGGATACGTATAGTGGAGCAACCATTTGGAATAGCTCCAAGTGCAGCGTGGAAGCAGCATTTACAATATGACCTAGAGATTTGCAAAGTACATACGGATCTGAATGTTGCAGACCCGTTGACTAAAACCTCTCTCACAAGCAAAACATGATCAAACCCCAGAACTCATTGAGTCTTAATCACATGATGATGTGAACTAGTTTAGTGACACTAGTGACTCTTTGGATGTTGGTCACATGGCGATGTGACCTGTGAGTGTTAATCACATGGCGATGTGAACTAGATTATTGACTCTAGTGCAAGTGGGAGACTGTTGGAAATATGCCCTAGAGGCAATAATAAATTAGTTATTATTATTATATTTCCTTGTTCATGATAATCGTTTATTGTCCATGCTATAATTGTATTGATAGCAAACTCAGATACATGTGTGGATACATAGACAACACCATGTCCCTAGTAAGCCTCTAGTAGACTAGCTCGTTGATCAATAGATGGTTACGGTTTCCTGACCATGGACATTGGATGTCGTTGATAACGGGATCACATCATTAGGAGAATTATGTGATGGACAAGACCCATCCTAAGCCTAGCACAAAGATCGTGTAGTTCGTATGCTAAAGCTTTTCTAATGTCAAGTATCATTTCCTTAGACCATGAGATTGTGCAACTCCTGGATACCGTAGGAATACTTTGGGTGTACCAAACATCACAACGTAACTGGGTGGCTATAAAGGTACACTACGGGTATCTCCGAAAGTGTCTGTTGGGTTGGCACGAATCGAGACTGGGATTTGTCACTCCGTGCGACGGAGAGGTATCTCTGGGCCCACTCGGTAGGACATCATCATAATGTGTACAATGTGACCATGGGGTTGATCACGGGATGATGTGTTACGGAACGAGTAAAGAGACTTGCCGGCAACGAGGTTGAACAAGGTATTGGGATACCGACAATCGAATCTCGGGCAAGTACAATACTGCTAGACAAAGGGAATTGAATACGGGATCGATTGAGTCCTTGACATCGTGGTTCATCTGATGAGATCATCGTGGAACATGTGGGAGCCAACATGGGTATCCAGATCCCGCTGTTGGTTATTGACCGGAGAACATCTCGGTCATGTCTGCATGGTTCCCGAACCCGTAGGGTCTACACACTTAAGGTTCGATGACGCTAGGGTTATAAAGGAAGTTTGTATGTGGTTACCAAATGTTGTTTGGAGTCCTGGATGAGATCCCGGGCGTCACGAGGAGTTCCGGAATGGTCTGGAGGTAAAGATTTATATATGGGAAGTCCTGTTTTGGTCACCGGAAAAGTTTCGGGTTTTATCGGTAATGTATCGGGACCACCGGGAGGGTCGCGGGGGTCCACCAAGTGGGGCCACCGGCCCCAGAGGGCTGCATGGGCCAAGTGTGGGAGGGGACCAGCCCCAGGTGGGCTGGTGCGCCCCCCACCACAAGGGCCCAAGGCGCCTAGGGTTTTGGGAGGGGGCTCCTCCACCTTGCTTGGGGGGCAAGTTTCCCCCGCTCCCCCCCTTGGCCGCCACCGTAGATGGGTTTTGGGGGCAGCCGCACCCCTTGGGGTGGGAACCCTAAGGGGGGCGCAGCCCCCTCCCTCTCCCCTATATATACTTGAGGTTTTGGGGCTGCCACACATAAGGTTTTCCACCTTTCCCTGGCGCAGCCCTACCTCTCTTTCTCCTCTTCTCCCGCGGTGCTTGGAGAAGCCTTGCAGGATTGCCACGCTCCTCCATCACCACCATGCCATTGTGCTGCTGCTGGATGGAGTCTTCCCCAACCTCTCCCTCTCTCCTTGTTGGATCAAGGCGTGGGAGACGTCACCGGGCTGCACGTGTGTTGAACGCGGAGGTGCCGTCCGTTCGACACTAGGATCTCCGGTGATTTGGTTCACGACGAGTACGACTCCATCAACCCCATTCTCTTGAACGCTTCCGCTTAGCGATCTACAAGGGTATGTAGATTCATTCTCCTTCCCCTCGTTGCTAGATTACTCCATAGATTGATCTTGGTGATGCGTAGAATTTTTTTGATTTCTGCTACGTTCCCCAACATTCATATCTTTGCAAGTCTCTTCGAATTATCAGTTTGGTTTGGCCTACTAGATTGATCTTTCTTGCAATGGGAGAAGTGCTTAGCTTTGGGTTCAATCTTGCGGTGCTCGATCCCAGTGACAGAAAGGGAACCGACACGTATTGTATTGTTTCCATCGAGGATAAAAAGATGGGGTTTATATCATATTGCTTGAGTTTATCCCTCTACATCATGTCATCTTGCTTAATGCGTTACTGTGTTCTTATGAACTTAATACTCTAGATGCATGCTGGATAGCGGTCTATGTGTGGAGTGATAACCCACAAGTATAGGGGTTCAATTGTAGCCTCTTTCGGTAAGTAAGAGTGTCGAACCCAACGAGGAGCTAAAGGTAGAACAAATATTCCGTCAAGTTCTATCGACCACCAATACAACTCTACGCATGCTTAACGTTCGCTTTACCTAGAACAAGTATGAAACTAGAAGGACTTTGTAGGTGTGATAGGATAGGTTTGCAAGATAATAAAGAGCACGTAAATAAAAAGTATGGGCTGTTTAGAAAAGAAGCAAGGAAGTAAATATAGCGAGTGTGGAAAAGTGGTGGTAGGAGTTGAGAAATTGTCCCTAAGCAATTGATTATTTACTAGACCGATAGCAAGTTTTATGTGGGAGAGGCATAAGCTAACATACTTTCTCTTCTTGGATCATATGCACTTATGATTGGAACTCTAGCAAGCATCCGCAACTACTAAAGATCATTAAGGTAAAACCCAACCATAGCATTAAAGCATCAAGTCCCCTTTATCCCATACGCCACAACCCCCTTACTCGGGTTTATGCTTCTGTCACTCAAGCAACCCACTATAAGCGAATCATGAACGTATTGCAACACTCTACAGCGGGAATCCCTCATGCTTGCGCGACACGGAGGGCACAATAGGATAGTAACATAACCATAAGAAAATTAAACCAATCATAGCAATTCATCAATCACCGATAGGACAACGAAAATCTACTCTGACATCATAGGATGGCAACACATCATTGGATAATAATATGAAGCATAAAGCACCATGTTCAAGTAGAGGGTACAGCGGGTTGCGGGAGAGTGGCCAGCTGAATATAGATGGGGGAAGGTGATGGAGATGTTGGTGAATATGACGGCGGTATTGGTGTAGATCGCGGTGATGATGATGGCCCCCGGCAGCGTTCCGGCGCCTCCGGAAGCAAGGGGGAGAGAGCCCCCCTTATTCTTCTTCTTCCTTGACCACCCCCCTAGATGGAAGAAGGGTTTCCCCTCTGGTCCATGGTCTCCATGGCGTGGGAGGGGCGAGAGCCCCTCCGAGATTGGATCTGTCTCTCTGTCTCTCTCTGTTTCTGCGTTCTTTCTGCCTTCTGTTTCACTGTTTCTTATATATCCGGAGATCCGTAACTCCGATTGGATTGAAACCTTCGCCCAAATTTTTCTCCGAAAATTAGGTTTCTTGCGGCAAAAGAGGAGCGTCAACAGCCTTACGGGGTGCCCATGAGGGTCAGGGGCGCGCCCCCTGCCTCGTGGCCCCCTCAGGAACCGTTCCATGTTGATTCCACTTCCAGAAATTCACATATATTCCAAAAATATTCTCCGTTCGTTTTTATCCCGTTTGGACTCGGTTCGATATGGGGTTTCTGCAAAACATAAATCATGCAACAAACATGAACTGGCACTGGGCACTGGATCAATATGTTAGTCCCAAAAATAATATAAAAAGTTGCCAAAAGTATATGAAAGTTGTAGAATATTGGCATGGAACAATCAAAAATTATAGATATGGTGGAGACATATAAGCATCCCCAAGCTTAATTCCTGCTCGTCCTCGAGTAGGTAAATGATAAGAAGATAATTTTTGATGTGGAATGCTACCTAGCATAATCTTGATCATGTAATCTAACCACGGCATGAATATTAAGACCGAGTGATTCAAGGCAATAGTCTATCATTTGACATAAAAAACAATAATACTCCAAGCACACTAATAAAGCAATCATGTCTTTTCAAAATAACATGGCCAAAGAAAGTTATCCCTACAAAATCATATAGTCTTGCTATGCTCCATCTTCACCACACAAAATATTCAAATCATGCACAACCCCGATAACAAGCCAAGCAATTGGTTCATACTTTTTAACGCGCTTCAGCTTTTTCAACCCTCACACAATACATGAGCGCAAGCCATGGACATAGCACTATTGGTGGAATAGAATATGATGATGGGGGTTATGTGGAGAAGACAAAAAAGGAGAAAGTCTCACTTCAACGAGGCTAATCAACGGGCTATGGAGATGCCCATCAATTGATGTCATTGCAAGGAGTAGTGATTGCCATGCAACGGATGCACTAGAGCTATAAGTGTATGAAAGCTCAAACTGAAACTAAGTGGATGTGCATCCAACTTGCTTGCTCATGAAGACCTCGGGCATTTGAGGAAGCCCATCATCGGAATATACAAGCCAAGTTCTATAATGAAAATTCCCACTAGTATATGAAAGTGATAACTCAAGAGACTCTCTATATGAAGAACATGGTGCTACTTTGAAGCACAAGTGTGGAAAAAGACGATAGTAGCATTGTCCCTTTTTTTATTTTTTATTTTTTCTTCTTTTTTTGCGGGCTTCTTTGGCCCCCTTTTTATTTAGGCTTCTTTGGCCTCTTTTTTTATTTGGGACAATGCTCTATTAATGATGATCATCACACTTCTATTTACTTACAACTCAATATTACAACTCGATACTAGAACAAAGATATGACTCTATATGAATACCTCTGGCTGTGTACCGGGATGTGCAATGATCTAGCGTAGCAATGACATCAAAAAATGGACAAGCCATGAAAATATCATGCTAGCTATCTTACGATCATGCAAAGCAATATGACAATATATTTACTTTGGTCGAAACTGATCCTTTCTATGGCTATGAATCTGAAACTATTGTGGCACATCTTACTAAGTTGAATGATATAGCCACCCTATTCACTAATGATGAGAAAACTCGCTACTACTATATCCTTAAGTTATTTCCATTCTCATTAAAGGGTGATGGTAAAACATGGTTTAATTCTCTTGGTCCTGGTTGTGTGCGTAGTCCCCAGGATATGATTTATTACTTCTCTGCTAAATATTTCCCCGCTCATAAGAAACAAGCTGCCTTAAGGGAAGTATATAATTTTGTGCAAATTGAAGAAGAGAGTCTCCCACAAGCTTGGGGGAGGCTTCTCCGATTACTTAATGCTTTGCCAGATCATCCTCTCAAGAAAAATGAAATACTTGATATCTTTTATAATGGACTAACCGATGCTTCCAGAGACCACCTGGATAGTTGTGCTGGTTGTTTTTTCAGCAAAAGAACTGTTGATCAAGCTGAATCGCTATTGAATAATATGTTGAGTAATGAAAATAATTGGACACTTTAGGAACCAACTCCTAAGCCAACTCCGAAGAAAATGGGTATTATATTTCTCAATCCTGAAGATATGCAAGAGGCAAAGAAATCTATGAAAGAAAAAGGTATTAAAGCTGAAGATGTTAATAATTCTCCTCCTATTGAAGAAATACATGGTCTTGATAACCCGACACAGGTAGTAAAGGTAAATTCTCTCTATCGATATGATAAAGCTAAAATCCTGTCTACTAGGTTTCCTAGCCAATGCTTGGATGAGTTTGATGACTTTATGGTTAAACAAGAAAACTTCAATGCTTATGTTGGTAGATAATTGAAACACAATGCTTATATGATTGAACACGTGAGTGCTTATATGTATAGAGTTAAAGGTGAACTTAAACTCATTAGTAAACATGCTTCTATGGTTACCACTCAAGTAGAGCAAGTGCTTAAAGCTCAAAATGATTTGATCAATGAATTGAATAACAAGAAAAATGATAATGCTGTTAGAGTTATGACTAGAGGGGGCAAAATGACTCACGAACCTTTGTATCCTGAGGGCCACCCTAAGAGAATCGAGCAAGATTCTCAGAGAACTAATGTTGATGCACCTAGTCCTTCTAAGAAGAAGAAAAAGAAAAATGATAGGACTTTGCATGCTTCTAGTGAAACTGTTATTGACACACCTAAGAGTCCCAATGATATTTCTATTTCTGATGCTGAAGCACAATCTGGTAATGAACATGAACCTAGTGATAATATTAATGATGATGTTCATGTTGATGCTCAACCTAGTAATGACAATGATGTAGAGATTGAACATGCTGTAGATCTTGATAACCCACAATCAAAGAATCAACGTTATGATAAGAGAGACTTCGTTCCTAGGAAGCACGGTAAAGAGAGAGAACCATGGGTTCAGAAACCTATGCCTTTTCTTCCTAAACCATCCAAGAAAAAGGATGATGAGGATTTTGAGCAGTTTGCTGAAATGATTAGACCTATCTTTTTGCGTATGTGTTTGACTGATATGCTTAAAATGAATCCATATGCTAAGTACATGAAAGACATTGTCACAAATAAAATAAAGATACCGGAAGCTGAAATTTCCACCATGCTTGCTAATTATACTTTTAAAGGTGGAATACCAAAGAAACTTGGGGATTCAGGAGTACCAACTATACCATGCTCTATTAAAAGAAACTATGTTAAAACTGCTTTATGTGATCTTGGAGCCGGTGTTAGTGTTATGCCTCTCTCTTTATATCGTAGACTTGATTTGAATAAGTTGACACCTACTGAAATATCTTTGCAAATGGCCGATAAATCAACTGCTATACCTCTCAGTATTTGTGAGGAAGTGCCTTTTGTGGTTGCAAACGTTACTATTTTAATGGACTTTGTTGTTCTTGATATTCCCGAGGACGATAGTATGTCGATTATCCTTGGTAGACCCTTTTTGAATACTGCAGGGGCTTTTATTGATTGCAACAAAGGCAATGTCACTTTTCATGTTAATGGTAATGAGCATACGGTACACTTTCTAAGGAAACAACCACAAGTCCACAGTATCAATTCTATTGGAAAAACTTCAACGATTATTATTGGAGGTTTTGAATTTCCTCTTCCTACTGTCAAGAAAAAAATTGATATTCTTATTATTGGGGATGTGCATATCCCCGTGGAGGTAACCTAGTGCTATTCGAAAATTCTCCAGTTTCATGCGATTCGGAATGAGTTTGTTAACAAGACTTGATCAACCTTGTTAATGGATTCCTTTTGATGAGCATGAGATGAATGAAGTTAGAAAGCACAACTCTCTGTACCCTCCTTTTACTTTCTATTATTTAGATTAAATAAAGCAAAAATATTATTTTCTGTATGTTTTCTGAATTATCCTTGCAATAAAAAAATACCCCAAAAATAAAAGTTCTCCAAATGTCCCGAAAATGAAATATGATTTTTTGTAGAATATTTAAGAATATCTCGCATTGAGAACACACCAGAGGGGGAAACCACCTGGCCACGAGGGTGCAGGGAGCGTCCTACCCCCTGGGCGCCCCCTGCCTCGTGGGCCCCTCGTGCCCCCCTCCACTTATTCTTGCACCCACACACTTCGTCTTCCTCCAGAAAAAATCACCACACAGCTCAAACCGTGTTCTAGCTCGTTTTGCTGCGATTTTCGATCTCCTTGCTCTATGCTTCACTCACAAAACTGCTTTGGGGGATTGTTCTTCGGTATGTAACTCCTCCAATGGTCCAATTAGTTTTTGTTCTAGTGCTTTATTTATTGCAAATTTTTGCTGCTTAGGTGACCCTGTTCTTGAGCTTGCATGTCAAATTTATTTGGTCCCAAGTAGTTCTAATGCATGATATAGTCTCTAGGCACTTGTGGGAGTAGTTGCTATCAATCTTGTTGAGTTTGATTCACTTTTATTTTGAGTCAGTAAAATTTTTAGAAAATTTTCAGAGAAATAAAATGATGAAGAGATTGTTGAGAGGCTCTTTGAGCCGAAGCTCAAAGGATAAGCAAAGTGAGGAGAATAAGAAGCCCAAATATAATCTCCCTCGCACTGCAGAGGTTCGGCCGTGTGAATGACCTTGTTATGAGTTCTTGAAGGCAGCCGGGATTCACGATGACTTTTATTATTTGACTGAGAATGCAGGCCTCACCGACTTCCTCTGTGACCAGCGCGAACAGTATCTCCTACTCACTAATATTTTCATGCAAAATTTTCACTTTCATGCTAAGAAATCACCACCTCCACTTATATGATGAGGTTAAGGAGATGTCACTATATGATTTTTGCCGGGTCTGTAAGATACCCTTTGCAGGTAGCATAGAGGAACCACATTGTAATGATGTGGAAGGGTTTATTGATATGATTGTTGTAGGGGAAACGAGGAAAGTTTCCGATGCAAATCACTAGCACACATTTTCCTGTTCTACGTTACTTTGCAATATTTGCTACTAGATGCTTAACTGGTCGTGGGAACAGTGGAAACCTTAGTGCCCCTAATATTGTTATTTTGCGCCATGCCTTGTTTCGTGATACTACTTTCAGTTTAGGCGCTATTGTTGCTAAACGGTTAAATCTGAACCGTACAAAGGGTCCTGAGGGAGTCCTGGACTAGGGGGTGTCCGGATAGCCGAACTATCATCATCGTCCGGACTCCAAGACTATGAAGATACAAGATTGAAGACTCCGTACCGTGTCCGGATGGGACTTTCCTTGGCGTGGAAGGCAAGCTTGGCGATACGGATATGGAGATCTCCTACCATTGTAACCGACTCTGTGTAACCCTAGCCCTCTCCGGTGTCTATATAAACCGGAGGGTTTTAGTCCGTAGGACAGAACAACAATCATACCATAGGCTAGCTTCTAGGGTTTAGCCTCCTTGATCTCGTGGTAGATCCACTCTTGTACTACCCATATCATCAATATCAATCAACCAGGAGTAGGGTTTTACCTCCATCGAGAGGGGCCGAACCTGGGTAAAAACATCGTGTCCCTTGTCTCCTGTTACCATCCGCCTAGACGCACAGTTCGGGACCCCCTACCCGAGATCCGCCGGTTTTGACACCGACATTGGTGCTTTCATTGAGAGTTCCTCTGTGCCGTCACGATCAGGAAGGATGCCTCTTCCCGTATTTAAAGACGGTACCATTGCCAAAGGAGCTTTGGCCGCCGGACAAACTATCCGGCTAGGTGGTTTTCTTATGACCGCCCGTTCGGCCGCCGCTTCGACGATGACCTCTCGGGTCATCAAAAGCGATCTTCACATCAACTCGGAATTCACCGAGCAGCTGGATCCGATGGAGCTCTCTTCCGTAAACGAGCTCTTGGATCGCATCTCCGCCCTGGGAGTCGCTACAGACTACGATCAGATTGGGCTTAAAACTGATCTGAGAGAGATTAACTCTCCCCAGGTTACCCACCATGTTGCGGTGGTAGAGGAACAACGCGACGACTCTTCTTCTATATTAAAGACCAGTTATGTCCGGACTCCTGATCCCTCCATGCCGGATTCCCGCAAAGGGACGGACATTAATCAAGTACTGAACCTAAAGTCAGGTAGCAGACCAGATTCGTTGGACAACATCCAGCAATCTAAGCTTCCAAATTCGGAAAATTTTCGGCCCTTGAGCCTCAAGTTGGGCAGGGTTCCGGACTTAATTCCACCCGCCCACCCAAGCATAAGCGATTTATCTCAAATCCGGCAAGAGCCCACAGAAACAGTACATCATTACTGGGCCAGATTCCTCCTGGTTATGGACACGATAAAGGACTGCCATGAGGAAAGCGCAATCTCAATTTTCTGCAACAATTGCACGGACAAGGGAATCACGAATGCCATAAGTCACCGCGAAATTACACGCTTCGCCGACCTGGCGTCCATAGTACGAAAGTACTGTGCGATGGAGAGTACCTGGAAAACCGAGACTAAGTTTTGGGACAATCCGGCTCCGAACACAACCCTAGTCCGAAACAAAAGGGTGCATCATGCTCAGGCAACCGGGACAAAAACCAAAAAGCAAAAACCCCATAAAGGGCATGGAACCGTATTGGAGGGATGGCTCAGCGGACCCTATAAAATCCACAGTATAGAGGGCGTCACTCCAACACATAGCCTTCGAGCATGTTGGATACTACGGCAGGTGGCCAAAAGTGGCGAAGAGCTTCTAGCCCCGGAGAACCAACCCAACAGTACCAGTACAGTATCAACACTCTTCGAGACTTTCGCATCAAACAACATGCGGAAACGAACACTCCGCAACCTTACCGAAGTCTACCAAGTAGCAACAATAAATCCATGGAGTGACAAGGCTATCACCTTCAAAGCCAGCGACGAACCTAAATTCCGAACAGCTCGAGCACCAGCCGCATTGGTCCTCAGTCCAATAGTGGACGGCTTTCGTCTTACCAAGGTACTCATGGATGGCGGCAGCGGATTAAACCTCATATACGAGGAAACCCTCCAAAAAATGGAAATAGACTGGAGCCGCATTGAGCGAAGCAACACAACCTTTAGAGGAATAATCCCTAGTCGGGAAGCACGCTGCACAGGAAAAATCACACTAGATGTGGTGTTCGGATCGCCGGACAATTACAGGTCCGAGGAGGTCACGTTCCAAGTGGCCCCGTTCAGCAACGGATATCACGCCTTATTAGGGCGAGAGGCATTCACAATTTTCCAAGCTATACCCCATTACGGGTACATGAAGCTTAAAATGCCCGGGCCCAATGGAATCATCACTCTTGTCAGTGATCCGGACATAGCACTCCGCGCTGAAAATAAGACAGCCGCACTAGCCCTAGAGGCACTATCCGAAGCCCTAGCAGCAGAGGAACTCACTGTGCTGCGCTCCACGGTGAATAGGGACGATGTGATACTCGATAAGAGATCTAAGTCCACCTCTTTTAAACCAGCAGACGAAATAGTCAAATTCCAGGTCCATCCAACGGACCCCACAAAGACAGCCTCCATTGGGGCACAATTAAACCCTGATCTAGACGCCGCACTACAAGAATTCCTTCGGGAAAATTGGGACATTGTTGCCTGGCACCCTTCAGATATGCCAGGAATCCCACGCAGGCTAGCAGAACACAGCCTAAACATCCTAAAAGGATTCAAGCCAGTCAAACAGGCTCTTCGGCGATTTTCTGAACCCAAAAGACAGGCAATGGGAGAGGAGCTAGCCAAACTATTAGAAGCCGGATTCATCAGAGATATAAACATCCAGACTGGCTAGCAAACCTGGTAATGGTACCAAAAAAGGACAAATCCTGGCACCTTTGTGTCGATTTTAAAGACCTTAACAAGGCTTGTCCAAAGGATCCTTTCCCTCTTCCCCGCAACGACCAAATCATCGATGCTACCGCAGGGCACGATTCATTGTGCTTCCTCGACACATACTCCGGATACCATCAAATCAAGATGGCGGAAACAGACCAGGCCACAACGACATTCATTACTCCATACAGACCATTCTGCTTCAACACAATGCCCTTCGGACTCAAAAACGCCGGCGCAACATATCAGTGCATGATTCAGACATGTCTGGCTACCCAGATCGGCAAAACAGTGGAGGCATATGTAGACGATCTGGTCGTTAAGACCAAACACGTCGAAACTCTAGTAGACGATTTGAGGCTCACATTTGACAACCTCCGAGCATATGACATTAAGCTCAACCCGGAAAAATGCGTTTTCGGTGTACCAGCTGGAAAGCTCTTGGGCTTCATTGTATCTGGTAGAGGAATTGAAGCAAACCCAGCCAAGATCCGAGCTCTGTCACAATTGGATATCCCAAAAGTCCTCAAACAAATACAAAAACTGACTGGATGCGTGGCGGCTCTAAGCCGCTTCATCTCCCGTTTGGGAGAAAAGGCATTGCCCCACTATCGCCTCCTCCGGCGCACCGAGCACTTTGAATGGACGGATTCTGCCACGGCCGGAATCGAAGAAATAAAGGCCATATTGGCAACAAATCAGGTCCTTGCCGCGCCCAACCTGGGCGAACCGATGTTATTATATATCGCGGCAACACACCAAGTTGTCAGCGCGGTACTCGTCGTCGAACATGAAACAGAAGGACACAAATTCCCTCTTCAAAAACCAGTGTACTACGTATCCACTGTCTTAAATCCATGCAAGTCCCGGTATCCACATTATCAAAAGATAGCGTACGCGGTATTCATGGCATCCCGGAAGCTGCGACACTACTTTCAAGAGTGTTCGATAACAGTGGCCTCCGAAGTACCTCTCAACGACATTATAAACAACCGCGACGCAACGGGCAGGATTGCAAAATGGGCCATTGAGCTCTTACCATTCGACATAACCTACAAACCACGGCGAGCTATAAAGTCGCAAGTTTTGGCTGACTTCATCGCCGAATAGACCGAAGCCGAACTCCCTAAAGAGTATGGCGCATACTCCAATTGGATCATGCATTTCGACGGCTCCAAAATGTTGGCCGGCTTGGGGGCTGGCGTCGTATTGACATCCCCAACCGGAGACACAGTCCAATACGTACTTCAGATAATGTACACGGACTCCAACAATGCAGCCGAATATGAGGCCCTTCTACATGGTCTCTGGATGGCAATCTCCATGGGTATTCAACGCCTAGAGGTGCGCGGGGATTCAAACCTTGCAATATCCCAAGTAAATGGAGACTTTGACGCCAAAGATCCAAAAATGGCAGCCTATCATAACGCCGTCTTAAAAATGTCAGCTCGGTTCGAAGGACTCGAATTCCACCATGTAGCCCGGGATAATAACCAGGCAACCAACGTGTTGGCACGCATCGGTGCAAAACGCGATGCCGTCCCTCCAAACATCTTCCTGGAGCGGCTCTTTAAGCCATCCGTATTATGAAAAGAGGAGTCCGGAAATAACAACCCGGAACCAACCGCACCACCCAACACGGAACATTCTGACACAATCGGTGGCTCAAGCAATGAAAAAACACCTTTAGCCCACGAAATAATGGCAGTAATTGCCCCGTGGACGGAACCATTCCTAGCCTACTTAATTAGGCAGGAACTTCCCGAAGACCAAAATGAGGCCCGCTGCATAGTTCGGTGATCTAAAGCCTACAAGGTCCATGAGGGAGAACTTTATAAGAAAAGCACAACCGGAGTCCTTCAAAGGTGCATGTACGAAGAGGAAGGGCGAAATCTCCTGGCTGAAATTCACGCCGGACTCGGTGGGCACCACGCCGCAGCCCGGGCCCTTGTGGGCAAGTCCTTCCGTACAGGATATTATTGGCCGACTGCCCGGGCAGATGCTTAGGACTTAGTCCAACGATGCGTCGGTTGCCAACTCTTTGCTAATCAAAGCCACATGCCACCCACCGCCCTCAAAACTATACCCATCACCTGGCCGTTCGCGGTCTGGGGGCTTGACATGGTTGGACCCCTTAAAGGGGGAACCCACAAGCAAAAATACCTATTGGTCATGGTGGATAAATTCACCAAATGGATAGAGGCCAAGCCGGTTAAAACGGCCGAATCCGGACCTGTGATAGACTTCATATCTAGGGTAGTTCACCGCTATGGCGTCCCCCACAGCATCATCACTGATAACGGCACGAACTTCACGACCGACAAGGTTAAACTCTGGTGCAAAAACATGGGCATCAAGCTTGACTACGCTTCAGTCTATCACCCTCAAACTAACGGTCAAGTCGAACGAGCAAATGGTCTAATTATGAGCGGCATTAAACCCAGGTTAGTGCGGTCCCTCATGGAATCTAACACGCACTGGGTAGAGGAGCTCGACTCCGTACTCTGGGGGCTGCGGACCACGCCAAATCGTACTACCGGATTCACACCATTCTTTATGGTATACGGCGCAGAGGCAGTTTTGCCTTACGATATAATTCATGACTCACCTCGAGTGCGCATGTACGAAGAAAGAGAAGCCGAGTTGGATCGGCGGGACAGTTTGGACGCATTGGAGGAGTGCGACGTGGCAAAGGCTCGTTTTGCACTCTATCAGCAGCAGGCTCGAAGATATCAAAGTAGAGAAGTACGGGCCAAAACTTACAATGTCGGCGAACTAGTTCTACGTCTGCCGGACAAGAAAAAGGACAAACTCAAGCCCAAGTGGGAAGGTCCCTTCATCATCGATCAAGTCCTGACCGGCGGAGCATACCGTCTATGAAACGCATCAAACAATCGACTCGAGCCGAACCCATGGAACACAGCCCGCCTCCGAAGATTCTACGCCTAGCGCCGGACTCAGAGTTTGTCTCCTTCCTCCGTCCACATTTTTCACGTTAACTGTCTTTTGTTTTTTCTCTTCCTTCCTCCCTTCTTTTCGTAAAGCCTTTGTGGGCTGACCTGCGCATTACTCGCACTCATTATACCTAGGGGCTTCTTTAACAGAAGCTTATTTATACGGGCTTCATGCCCAACACATGCGTCACACTTCCGCATGTACCTTTTACTCACCATTATATGCATCGATATGACTTAAGTTTTGGCCAAGCTGGGTTGCCTGGCTCCTGTGCTTACCCCTACGTTCCCGATTGTTCAGCTAGGAGGTAAAGGGAGCACCTCTGCGATTGTTACTGCCGGGTCAGCCGGATGTGTACCTCAGACTGGGTGAAGCCGAAAGCTAGCATTCTTTAGGGAATATTTGGTCGGTGACTTGAAAGATGATTTCTTATTTATTTATTTATTTATTTATCTGCCCCCAGATGCTTTTCTGCTCTTTTCGCAGTCCGTACATGCACTTTAGGGCATGCCTCCCAGGGAGAGGAACCCCTAACGGAACTATTCTCCCTGGAAGATGTTTCTTACTAACCATGTAATATAACATAACTAGTTGGGCACTTGTCTGATAAAGCACTAATGACCCCTACGCCTGGTCTCCATGCATGCCCCATTTTTTCATAACCGTGAGGGTATTCGGACACACTCCGGACTCTAGGGTCCCGAGGTTGAAGTGAAAAGGTCCGCAAAGACAAACGATCTACAATCCGGCTAGAAGGCATTTTTCATGTCATTTTAGATTACATCGTCAAATTGACTGATTGTACTCCTCTTCAATCCCATCTAACAGGCTGTCTAGCTTACAGTCCCGTTGGGAATACTTAGCGGCCAACTCTACTTGGCCGTACATTAAGCTCACAGGAATCTCCTTCCCATCGGGCCCCACAGGTCCGACCTCGGCCATGTGGTTCGGATCAGCCTTCGTGTACCGCGTCTTCACCATGGCCCAGGCCTCCCGGGCACCTTGACGGTAGGCCGATATCTTCCATAGACGGAAGCGCTGCCGTGCTCCCTGATGCTTCTCCAAGACCCTCGGGCAGGGAGACGGACGGCCATAAGTCCTGGACGACGCCGCTCATCGCCTGCCGAACACGTTCGTGCAGCTGCAGCAGCTCGGGAAGCAGATCACCCGTTGAACCGGGCATTTCCTCCGCAGGATGACCCGTGAGCACACCTACAGACATATTTCTGTCAATCGACTCCCTCGCCGAACTCTTCTTTTCAAAAGAGTTTGTTCAAGCACTTACTATTAATGCCGCGACGAAGCCGCTGATTCTCCTTCATGGAGCCAGACAGCTGGGCCCGAACACCTTTTAGCTCTTCGCCCAGCTGGGTGTGGGCATCTTGGAGTTTGTTCCACTCCTGTTGCACCTTCATAAGCACCCTATCGCCGGCCTTCAGTTGGCGCAGTAGCTACTTCTTGTCCGGATCAAGTCCGGCAACATCTGCAATATTATTGTCAGACTTATACGCATGCCGCACTTCATAAACCGCTTATCTTTTTGAAATATGTGTTACCAGAGGGGGTCTCTGTGGCTCCTCCCGCGGCGGCTAGTGCGGCCTCAAGTTGGGCCTTGCACTCTTGAAGCTCCTGGGACAGGTGGGTATTCTTCTCCGTAAGATCCTGCATGTAAAATGATCCTTAAATCAGTTATTCTAACTACTTTAAGTCTCCGGGGCTACTGGCATATATAACTGTTAAAATTCCTTACCCATATGCCTTTCACATACTGCTCCGTGGCTCTGGTTAAACCATCTTGAGCGGCACGGAGGTGCGCGTCTCCCGCATTAAAGGCATTCAACGCCTCCGGGGAGAAACACGCGTCATGAAGAACTGTCCGGCGGCGCCTGTGATTCATGGCGCTCTCCACCTCAGACCTGGTGGCGGACAGCCTGTCGGCATCCTCCATTGGAGGAGCATCCGGCTCGCGCCTTGCGCTCGCCTCCCCCTCCGAACCAGGTGTTGGAGCCTGGCTGGCGGAGGCTTGGTTGGCAATCTCTCCGGGCATAGTTCGGCGAGCGCTCTTTCTCCTGGAAAAGTCATGAGTATTAATATACCTTCCAGGAATCTTTCCCTTAAAATGGTGGCGTGCTATACTGTTGCGGCGATGTTTGGATTCGTACCGCACCCCTCTTCCGCCTGCTGGGCCGAACTGACCCTTGTCGGTCAGCCGCTGCGGGTTCGGCTTCCCGCCTTGAAGGCACCTCCTGCGAGACACCGTTGGTATACAGTGGTCAGAAATAAGCACGGATGAAGTAATGGTGTCAGGACTCCGGTCATAAGTACCTGGGAAGCCGGAGATAAACCGGGGTAGTCAGCCGTAATGGCGACTAGAGCATTGTCCATGCTAAGTTGGTGGAACACCCCGTTTATCAGCTCCACCTCTATGTCCGGATCCTCTCCGGAGGCCGGATCAAGGGATCTTCCCGGATCCTCGGGTTGTGGAGCCGGGCTTTGTATGCCCTCCACATCCCGGCGCAGTTCCTGCGTCGAAATCATAAAGTAAGACACTTAACTTTGAAAGCACGGATCGGATAGATAAACGTCCGCTTACCCAGCTCCGAGGGTTATTCATGGAGAATCCATTCAATGGACTCGTGCGGAGGAAGTCCTCCTTCTCCCCCTTGTACAAGCCGGACAGGATCTTCACCAGATCGGCAGCCGATCCCAGCCCCTTGCGGCTATGACGGGTGGCGTCATTCTCCCCGTTGAAATCCCACATGGGGTGGCCCCTATATTGGAGCGGCTGCACCCCTCGCATAATGCACGTGGCCATGACTCCAATCATGGTCAATCCGGAATGGGCCAGTAACCTTATCCGGCCCATCAGATATTGGACGCTCCTATCATCTTCCCGTTGAGGGCTCCGCGGGCGCCAACTCAGGCGTTTCTTCAGAGGAGCGTTGCTGAACTCCGGGAGGCCGATCCGAACTGGGTCCGGTAGCGGGGCGTCTTCCATATAAAACCATTCCGAAGGCCAGTCTTCGGACGCCTTCTTCGGGGTTCTGGATAGATATCCGGTCCCGGCGATGCGCCATATTTCGGCTCCGCCCACTTGATATATCGACCCCTCGTGAGAACGGGGTACGAGGCAAAACAATCTCTTCCACAGCGCAAAATGTTTCTCGATGCCCAAGAACAGCTTGCAAAGAGCTACAAAACCCGCAATGTGCAAAATGGAGGCGGGTGTAAGGTGATGAAGCTGGAGTCCGAAGAACTCCAGGAGCCCCCGGAGAAACGGATGTATGGGAAATCCGAGCCCCCTTATTAGATAAGGGACGAAGCACACCCGCTCTCCTTTGGAGGGATTGGGGGTGTTCTCCGCCTGCTTTCCACCTTTGTTGGTGGCCAGACCGGCTCGAACCGGGACCATGAAGGCCGGAGGAAGGTATCCCTCCGCTTGGAGCGTCACCAGCTCGCTGTGCGGAACCGAACATCTCCTCCAATCTCCTGGCTGAGGGCTGGGAGCGCAAGAGGAGGAGCCGCGTCGACTGTCCATGATGGAGTGGATTTTTGTCAGAGGCGCTCTGATGAGTACTCGCGGAAGGAGGATGGTGTGATTTGGATCTAGATCCTTGCCTCTCTTATAGGCAGCTTATTCGTGCAGCTTGGGGGTAAAACGTAAAAATACCCTGGCTTTTCGCATTCATACGACACGTGGAAGAGGGCCATTATTGGACGTGGCAGCCAAGGAGCGCTACATTTATAAGGAAGCCGGACACTATTCGGAAAGCACATGGAATTTGGAGGACAACCCGCCTTGCAACGCCGAAGACAATATACGCGCCGGACTCGTCATCATTGAAGCCTGGTTCAGGGGCTACTGAGGGAGTCCTGGACTAGGGGGTGTCCGGATAGCCGAACTATCATCATCGTCCGGACTCCAAGACTATGAAGATACAAGATTGAAGACTTCGTCCCGTGTCCGGATGGGACTTTCCTTGGCGTGGAAGGCAAGCTTGGCGATATGGATATGGAGATCTCCTACCATTGTAACCGACTCTGTGTAACCCTAGCCCTCTCCAATGTCTATATAAACCAGAGGGTTTTAGTCCGTAGGACAGAACAACAATCATATCATAGGCTAGCTTCTAGGGTTTAGCCTCCTTGATCTCGTGGTAGATGCACTCTTGTACTACCCATATCATCAATATCAATCAAGCAGGAGTAGGGTTTTACCTCCATCAAGAGGGCCCGAACCTGGGTAAAAACATCGTGTCCCTTCTCTCCTGTTACCATCCGCCTAGACGCACAGTTCGGGACCCCCTACCCGAGATCCGCCGGTTTTGACACCGATAGGTCCCATCTTTGGAGGCATCTTTGCTTCACGCCTTGCTTCACACTTTAAAATACCTATTAGGCATTATGAGAAAGAGGAAAAGTTGCTGCCTCCTATTTTTCTAGATTATAAGAGTATGGTAGCACATGATTTTATTGTTAAAGATAGGAAGAAGATGCTTAAGTATAAATTGATATTTGATAAAAATTATTGTGAGATTATTACCTTGCCCGCACCCTCTTTGTTTAACATATTTCCAGGCACGTACCTCATTTCGCCAGAGGCCGTTCATGCATACTTGAGTGTGACACATGCTCCAGAGGCTGAGCTGGAGTCACCACTTCACCCTTATCAGCAGTCTGTTTATCAGTGGGATCCGGACGAGATCGCCAACCAGTGGCACCTTGAGGATCCTCCTTAGTACACTGGAGAGGACCACTTTGATCCGTGGGCATAGACCAACTTAGGCCAAAAGCCTAAGCTTGGGGGAGTACGTATTTCTCACCGACATTATATCCATGTTCACACACTCATGCCAGTTGTCGGTGCTCATACTTTTTCATTGTAATATCCATGCTAGTTTCTTTTCTTTTCTAAGCTTCTTCTTGTGTGTTTGATAAACCTAAATAAAAAACCAAAAAAATTAGTTGTAGCTTTTAGCTAGTTTACTTTCCATGCCTGTAGTAGTAATTAAAAGAAAACCCCAAAAAATTTCTCGTTCTTCTTTTGCTTGTTGGGAGATTTCCCGTGTAAATAGTTTTATTTCTTTTCTTATTCTTTGGGGGTGAGAGGAGAAGACCATGATGAAAATGTTGAAGTGGCTCTTATATGCATTATTGTTGATTTAATAAAGAGCCCATATTACCTTGTCTTCTCCCTTGAATGCTTGCAGATTCCAGCTTAGTCCAAATGCACGCGCACTATTATTATTATCCACACCGTTCGGTCATGCGAGTGAAAGGCAATAATGACGATATATGATGAACTAATTGAGATGAGAAAAGCTGGTATGAACTCGACCTATCTTGTTTTTGTAAAAAGGATTAGTCAATCGTTCCTGATTCATCCTATTATGAATGAAACATGTTTGCAATGACAATTAGAGATTATAGTTGCTCATGCCGTGCTTAATTAGCTAAGAGTTTATAATGGTTTACCTTGTGTGCCAACATGCTATTAAAATGGGTGTCATGTGGTATGATTGGGTGGTATCCTCCTTTGAACGATTCGAGTGGCTTGACTTGGCACATGTTCACACATGTAGTTGAAACAAAATCAACATAGCCTCCACAATATTTATGTTCATGGTGAATTATATCCTACTCATGCTTGCACTCAGTGTTGATTAATTTTAATGCATTTTCATGACTGTTGTCACTCTCTAGTTGGTCGCTTCCTAGTCTTTTTCTAGCCTTCACTTGTACTAACCGGGATTACTGCTTGTGCATCCACTTCCATAAACCCCAAAGTTATTCCGTATGAGTCCACCATACCTTCCTATATGCGGTATCTACCTGCTGTTCCAAGTAAATTTGTATGTGCCAAACTCTAAACCTTCAAATAAAATTCTGTTTTGTATGCTCGAATAGCTCATGTATCAACTAGGGTTGTCTGTATCTTCCATGATAGGCGGGTTATTCTCAAGAGGAGTGGAATCTGCTCCTCACTCACGAGAAGATGGCTGGTCACCGAGATGCCCAGTCCCATGCTCAAACCAAATCAAATAATTACAAACAAAACTCCCCCAAGACAGTTGTTAGTTGGAGGCACCCGTTGTTTCGGCAAGCCATGGATTGATGCTTGTTGGTGGTGAGTATAAACTTTACCATTCTATTTGGGAACCGCCAATAATGTGTGTAGCATGGAAGATATCGAGATCTCTCGGTTGTTATGTTCACAATGAAAGTATGCCACTCAAAATATTATTCATCTCTATTTCAAAAATCGAGCTCTCGCACCTCTACAAATCTTTGCTTCCCTCTGCGAAGGGCCTATCTATTTACTTTTATGTTGAGTCATCACCCTCTTATTAAAAAGCACCAGCTCGAGAGCAGCGCTGTCATTTGCATGCATTATTATTAGTTTATATTGAGTATGACTATGATTGGATCTCTTTTACCATGAATTACAATGTTTAGTCAGTCCTTGATCTTTAGAGGTGCTCTGCATTTATATATTGCAGTCTCAGAAAGGGCTAGCGAGATACCATCTTGTTATATCTTATTATGTTTTTTTTGAGAAAGTGTTGTCATCTAAGATTTATTATTATTGCTCTCTAGTTGATTATGCCATTGATATGAGTAAACATAAGACCTAAATGTTATTGTGAATATGATTAGTTCATAATCTTTGCTGAAAACTTGAATGCTGGCTTTACATATTTACAACAACAAGAGCAAACAACGTTTATAAAAGTTTTTCTTTATCACTTTCAGTTTGTCAACTGAATTGCTTGAGGACAAACAAAGGTTTAAGCTTGGGGGAGTTGATACGTCTCCATCGTATCTACTTTTCCAAACACTTTTGCCCTTATTTTGGACTCTAACTTGCATGATTTGAATGGAACTAACCCAGACTGACGCTGTTTTCAGCAGAATTGCCATGGTGTTATTTTTGTGCAGAAATAGAAGTTCTTGAAATGACCTGAAACTTCATGGAGAATATTTTTGGAATATGTAAAAAATACTGGCGAAAGAATCAAGACCAAGGGCCCACACCCTGTCCACGAGGGTGGGGGGCGCGCCCCCCTGCCTCGTTGGTGACGATGTCCTAGACCAGGGGGTACTCACCACGATGTCTCCTGATCAGTGGGATTGGGTCGAGGACCCCCATGGCCATATACTCAGGGGCCAGTTCGGACAGCTGCCGCATACAAGGAAGATTCCACAAGACTTGGTGATCAAGACAAGGACTCCTTCCCCACCGGCGTATTCGGCTAGGACTCTTGTTATCCCAGGCCTCCGGTGCATTATATAATCCAGGGCCAGGCTAGTCGATAGATATACACAATCAGAATCATGGGCTAGCTTCTAGCGTTAGCCTCTACGATCTCGTGGTAGATCAACTCTTGTAATAATCATATCATCAAGATCAATCAAGCAGGAAGTAGGGTATTACATCCATCGAGAGGGCCCGAATCTGGGTAAACATTGTATCCCCCGCCTCCTGTTACCATTAGCCTTAGACGTATAGTTCGGGACCCCTTACCCGAGATCCGCCAGTTTTGACACCGACATTGGTGCTTTCACTGAGAGTTCCGCTATGTGATCGGCAAAATGATCAATGGCTCGACTGCAGATCAACTGCGACGTCGACTTCTTTGTCACCAACTCGACTGGTCACCTTGGCTTAACCAAGGACTGCACCCTACCTTCGATCGTTATGTTTAGATGAGGGCCTTCATCAACATCAATTCCGATCTCTTTCATGATCATGGAGGAATTATCCTCGGAGCCCGGGGGCTCAACGTCAACATTGCCCCCGGGCGACCGTGCTGTTTTTCTGGACAGCGAACTTGTATCTGCCGCCACCACCTCCTCGAGTGTTTTTTTAACGATTGCCTTGGTGGGATTGTGCGTAATTGAGTCTACAACAACCCTGGAAAATTTCGTCGAGTTCCGATGGAGGAATCTCTGGCAATCTCCGATATACTGGAGCCCTGTCAAATCTGGACGGCAATCTGGACGAGTTTAGGGCATGGTCTCCAGAGTACAGCTCGGGGGTCCTTTGGAAGATCCAACCGTTCATCTACTACGGAATTCCCATATCTACCACCTCTCAAAATTTCAGCTCGATTCGACCGTCCAAACTCCAGGAACCTTCCGATTAGTGCATCACTTTTTGGATCTGTTTTCTACGCGAGAACGAATCCGACCCGAATTCATCTTTTTTATGAACGGGATTTCAGACATCCTTTTTGAAGGAAGTTTTGTATGGGGTATTGTGTTTTGTTCCCAAACACATCTCGCTGATTTTAAAGTCTTTTTTAATATGGTCTTCACCATCCCGCTGGTGTCAAACCAGCCCGACAATGTTGCTCTATGGCTGCCGACCTGCGCTAGACATGTCGTCACTTTGTTGAGCCAAGCTCAACTTCTTCGGATCATCATCTCGGCAGCCGAACAAGATTTCGGCATCGCAAAAGATAAATCGTCACCAACATCTCTGCCCTACGGATTACATGGAGCGGGCACACCGGCATCGCCGCACGGTCACTTCATCAAGCCAGTATTGACCACGTCACAAGTTACGACCTGCATCGGCATGGCCGAACTGTTGCTTCATCGAGCCGATGTCCATCACGCCGAACTACTTCAACACCTCGGCTGACATGGCAGCTTCAACATCTCCTCACCAACCTGCTCCATCTCCTCGTCTGGACCGAGGGCTTTGTCATCCCTTCATCGACCTACTCCGGAGACTTCGGCATCGTCAACCGACCAACTTCGTCACGTTAGCTGGACCGGGGGCTTTGCCTCGGCAAGCCAACCTTTGCCTGCATCGCCATGCCGCCGCTCCATCGCTCACCAGGCAATGGGCGGCGGATCAAGTCCCAATTTCAGGAGTAACCTTTTTTTAGACTGCTATAATAGATAAATCAGGTGCTATTAATCCTAGTAATTTTTTTGCTTGGGTTTATTTTGTCGAAAAATTATTACTCTGGTTTGTTCCATCATCTATACACAGGTCTGTCAAATGATGACCGCATTAAGGATGGTTGCGCGATGGTGCGGTCCGTTTCCCGTCTGTAGTTTGGCAAACGCCGCATCGAGAGCCCGGACTGCCCTGCAAATTCCGGCTTTATCACGCCTTCACTGCGTCACGCTGATGCCCTGCATCGACATTCACGTCGGCACCAGGCCACATCTCTTTAAATAAATTATTTTTGCATAAAGCAATTATGCAAGGATTATATATACATGTATATATTATTATTTCCTGGACAACACTGTTTTATGTGTGCAGGTAGTCAATCTTGACTGCGCGGTCACTACTCTCGAGTGCCGAACTCCTTGCTCGGACACCTCAGGTTTGGGGGCTGGGACCTCGGTCATGCCAAGGACTGCGAACCTTGTCGGATCTGTCACATATCAATGGGTGTCTTCGTCCCACCACAAGCCCGAGTCGCGTCATCAACACCGAGCACATTAACCAGCTAAGTCGCTTTCATGCTCAAAGACTTTCTGTTTTGAATTTTGTTTGGTTCAACCAAGCATTATACCTTTTTGGAAAAAAGTTGTTTGTGACAAAATTCCTTGTCAAAACTTTGTTTGTGACCCACAAATTAAAATACCCCGTTTACTTGGGGGCTTCCTTTATGAAGCCTTTCCTCTTGCATATGATTATACTTGTACGGCTTCGTTCCTTGTTTGTGTATTACGCCACAATATGCACCATATTGACCTAAGTGTTCCGCAAGCTGGGTTGCTTGGCTCCTGTGTTTACCCCTACGTTCCCGATTGTCTGGCTAGGGAGTAAAGGGAGCACCTCTGTGATTGTCACGACCGGGTCATCCTAGCTCGGACCTCAGACTGGGTGAAGCTGAAAGCTAGCGCTCTTATAGTTTTCAATCATGGTTGGCACACAATAGAACTCATGAGTACAAAAAATCTATTGCACAAGTCTCATCATAACAATGAGCAACCGAAGAAAGGTATCGGTGGAAGAACTATTTTCCTCGAAGATGCTTCTTACACTTCGTCAGTAATATAGCATAAGTTCCCTGAGCGCGCTTTGTCTGTTACAGCCTTATGGCTTGATTGCCTGGTTATCGGAAACACCATCGATATTCTCGACAGGTGGAGTACATAACACTTTTCGGTCCTTGACCAAAGAGGGAGAAGCCGACGGTCGGTTAAGACACATTTAAAGTTCCGGTGAACACAAATATGATATAAGTACTTCGGTACACACAATCATTATAACATAAAATTCTTTTCCCAAAGTCACTTGGGGCGCTTAAAATTTACATGAGTTGTTTTATAGTAAATGTGCAACGCCGGACACCTTTAGAGATTCGGCAAAAAACATTTTCGGATATTGTTATATATGCATCGGTTTCAAATTGTGTCTTCGGTCAATAGTTGGGTTGCCTGGCTCCTGCGTTTTCCTCCTACGTTCCACTTTGTTCGACTAGGTGTGCAAAGGGAGAACCACTGTGATTGTGCTTCCAGCTCGCATGGTTAAGCACCTCAGTGGAGAAAGCCGAAAACTGGCTGTCACAATAGGCGTATACCGGTCAGCGATCCGATGATTATGTTAAATGACGGGCCGTTCATAACATTGGCCGAAGTGTTTACGGCTTGACCTCGGCTATCGCTGATCACTAACCGGGGGCTTGTATCTAGCTTCCCCAGTTTAAATCTCCTATGACTAAGTGAAAGTTATAAAGTCCGGATATCTGATTGCATCGTTTCCGCTAACATAACCACCTTCGGGCACCGAGACGTCGGCTAAGGGTTGTCTTGTTATTGCGGAAACACCTTGCGTAGTATCTACAAAGGGGTAGAAGCCGACGATGGGCCAGTTTCAACTGATAAATGGTCACAACGGAGTCAAAATAAACATATCGTTGGCATTTGTATTCAATATACAAGGGCCGCCTTCCATAATCATTGTTATAAAGCCATAAATATGCATCAATTTGACTTAAGATTTTGGCCAAGTTGGGTTGCCTGGCTCCTGTGCTTACCCCTACATTCCTGATTGTTTGACTAGGCGGTAAAGGGAGCACCTCTGTGATTGTCACTACCGGGTCATCCGAGTTAGTATCTCAGACTCGGTGAAGCCGAAAGCTAGCAATCTTAAAGAATCACATTGGTCGGCAACGACGGAAATGAAAATTTTGGTTCATTAATACCATAGAGTTCAGGAAGTTTCCCTAAACTAATTCCTCAATATTTTCCTCCCACATTGATCGGAGCCGAGGTTTCATGATCTTGCTTAGCATGACAACCCAAAGAAAGGAACAGATAGTGGGACTATTTTCTTTGGAAGATGTTTCTTATGTTAAAAAGTAATATAACATATCTCTCCGCGTACCTTTGTTTATAAAACTGTATGGCCGGATTGCCTTGTTTGCCATAAATCTTTGACCTCATAAAGGCTTTATAAAGTAGGACAAACACTCCTCGGCTGCTGGCCAAGGAGGTGGAAGCCGATGGTCGGTCAACAAAGTTTTTTACAATGCGGATCCGAGCATTAATGATGTAAAGTACTTGGATACATAGAATCATTACACATAATTTGTGATTTTACTACGGATATCGATCCTTAATTCAGCCACCCATGCCCACATTAAGGCTCGGGGACTACTGGGCTTCGTGCTTATCATTTACAAATATTAAAGGGATACATCAATCCCCTGATCTGGTGTTGCCACCGGACCAGTGGCTCTGGGGCTACTGCATTGACAATCCAATGCAGAAAATTTAAAGTGCTATATATTTTTCGAGGAGATTATTATCCTTAGGTTGGTCGGCCGCACCCAACCTGAGTCTCGAGGACTTTGCACACCGCGTTTTTATTCCTATGTATGCTGCCGAGCTGGGAATTGATCCTCAGGCTGATTTTACGAATTGACCTGAGTCTCAGGGCTACTAGGGTCAGCGGTTTGATTTTTTCCTTCAGGTGCATCCTGGATATTAGGCCAACACGCACCTTGAGGGCTACTAGCTATACATCTCGCCCGAGATTACATTGCACAATTCAGAATTAAATTCATAAAAATCAGCCCATGGCCAAGGTGGTGCACCACCTCGGAAGTAGTCCGGCATAAAGCTCGGGCACCAGTAGTTGGCTCCATAGCGGGCATTTCCGACATTAAGCTCAGCTAAACTCCTTCAAACTTTTTTGAGCCAAGGTGATCTATGACACCTCGGATATAGTCTGGCGTTGAAGCTCGGATACACTCCGGCGTTGGAGCCCGGATGCAGTTTGGCGTTGGAGCTCGGCTGTAACAATACTCTTATACAATCCGGCGTTGGAGCTCGGATACATTCCGGCGTTGGGGCTTGGAAGCAGTCCGGCGTTGGAGCTCGGCTGCAAAAGAGAAATCGAATGCAGTAGGGATGTTGGAGCTCGGACGCAAGAGGACACTGCCGCCCGGGAACAACTTCAAACCTGAGGTGTGGCATAAAAATAACAAGGCATTGATAAAGGCCGGAAACTTAAAGGGGCTCCTTGGATACCCGACGTATAAAATCTTCGGATGCATGTTGGCAATCCTCTAGATCGAAGATGAGAAGATTTGTTGAACCAGTTTACAAGACCGACGACTGAAGATGAAGAATAGTTCGGAAGAATCGAGGAGTGTCCCCAACTTGAAGACCGGTTCAGGGGGCTACTGACGGTGTCCTGGAACAGGGGGTACTCACCACGTCGTCTCCCGATCAAATGGATTGGGTCGAGGACTCCGATGGCCATATACTCATGGGCCAGTTCGGACAGCTGCCGCATACAAGGAAGATTCCACAAGACTTGGTGATCAAGACAAGGACTCCTCCCCCACCGGCGTATTCGACTAGGAATCTTGTTATCCTAGGCCTCTGGTGCATTATATAAACCAGGGCAAGGCTAGTCGATAGATATACACAATCAGAATCATGGGCTAGCTTCTAGGGTTAGCCTCTACAATCTCGTGGTAGATCAACTCTTGTAATACTCATATCATCAAGATCAATCAAGCAAGAAGTAGGGTATTACCTCCATCGAGAGGGCCCAAACCTGGGTAAACATTCTGTCCCCCGCCTCCTGTGACCATTAGCCTTAGACGCACAATTCGGGACCCCCTACCCGAGATCTGCCAGTGTTGACACCGACAGTGGCCCCCCCTGGAGCTCCACCGGCCTCAACTCCAACTCTATATATTCATGTTCGGGGAGGAAAAAATCAGAGAGAACGATTCATCACATTTTACGAAACGGAGCCGCCGCCAAGCCCTAAACTCTCTCAGGAGGGCTGATCTGGAGTCCATTCGGGGCTCCGGAGAGGGGAATCCATCGCCGTCATCATCATCAACCTTCCTCCATAACCAATTTCATGATGCTCACCGCCATGCGTGAGTAATTCCATCGTAGGCTTGCTGGACGGTGATGGGTTGGATGAGATTTATCATGTAATCGAGTTAATTTTGTTAGGGTTTGATCCCTAGTATCCACTATGTTCTGAGATTGATGTTGCTATGACTTTGCTATGCTTAATGCTTGTCACTAGGGCCCGAGTGCCATGAGATCTGAACCTATTATGTTTTCATGAATATATGTGAGTTCTTGATCCTATCTTGCAAGTCATTAGTCACGTACTATGTGTTACGATCCGGTAACCCCGAAGTGACAATAATCGGGACCACTCCCGGTGATGACCGTGGTTTGAGGAGTTCATGTATTCACTAAGTGTTAATGCTTTGGTCCGATACTCTATTAAAAGGAGGCCTTAATATCCCTTAGTTTCCAATAGGAGCCCGCTGCCACGGGAGGGTAGGACAAAAGATGTCATGCAAGTTCTTTCGATAAGCACGTACGACTATACTCGGAATACATGCCTACGTTACATTGATGAACTGGAGCTAGTTCTGTGTCACCCTAGGTTATAACTGTTGCATGAGGAATTACATCCGACATAATTATCCATCACTGATCCAATGCCTACAAGCTTTTCACACATTGATCTTTGCTTAGTTACTTTACCGTTGCCACTGTTACAATTACTACAAAACTGCTACTGTTACTTTTGCCAGCGTTACCGTTACTACTGTACTACTTTGCTACTAAATACTTTGCTGCAGATATTAAGCTTTCCAGGTGTGGTTGAATTGACAACTCAACTGCTAATACTTGAGAATATTCTTTGGCTCCCCTTGTGTCGAATCAATAAATTTGGGTTGAATACTCTACCCTCAAAAACTGTTGCGATCCCCTATACTTCTGCGTTATCATGGGCTTCCTCAAAATGCCCTAGGTCTTCATGAGCAAGCAAGTTGGATGGACACCCACTTAGTTTCTTTGGTTGAGTTTTCATACACTTATAGATCTAGTGCATCCGTTGCATGGCAATCCCTACTCACTCACATTGATATCTATTGATGGGCATCTCCATAGCTTGTTGATACGCCTAGTTGATGTGAGACTATCTTCTCCTTTTTGTCTTCTCCACAACCACCATTCTATTCCACCTATAGTGCTATGTCCATGGCCCACGCTCATGTATTGCGTGAAAGTTGAAAAGGTTTGAGAACATCAAAGTATGAAACAATTGCTTGGCTTGTCATCGGGGTTGTGCATGATTTAAATATTTTGTGTGATGAAGATAGAGCATAGCCAGACTATATGATTTTGTAGGGATAAATTTCTTTGGCCATGTTATTTTGAGAAGACATGATTGCTTTATTAGTATGCTTGAAGTATTATTATTTTTATGTCAATATTAAACTTTTGTCTTGAATCTTTTGGATCTGAACATTCATGCCTCAATAAAGAAAATTACATTGAAAATTATGTTCGGTAGCATTCCACATCAAAAATTATGTTTTTATCATTTACCTAGTCGAGGACGAGCAGGAATTAAGCTTGGGGATGCTGATACGTCTCCAACGTATCTATAATTTTTGATTGTTCCATGCTATTGTATTATCTGTTCTGGATGTTTAATGGGCTTTAATATGCTCTTTTATATTACTTTTGGGACTAACCTATTAACTGGAGGCCCAGTGCTAGTTGCTGTTTTTTTGCCTATTTCAGTGTTTCATAGAAAATGAATATCAAACGGAATCCAAACGGAACGAAACCTCCGCGAGGATCTTTCTTGGAACACACGCAATCCATGAGACTTGGAGGGGAAGTCAGAGACACAACAAGGCGGCCACGAGGCAGGAGGGCGCGCCCAGGGGGGTAGGCACGCCCCCCACCCTCATGGGCCCCTCGTAGCTCCACCGACCTACTTCTTTCGCCTATATATACTCTTGTACCCTAAAACATCCAGGGAGCCACGAAACCACTTTTCCACCGCCGCAACATTCTGTACCCGTGAGAGCCCATCTTGGGGCCTTTTCCGACAATCTGCCGGAGGGGGTTTGATCATGGAGGGCTTCTACATCAACACCATAGCCTCTCCGATGATGTGTGAGTAGTTCACCACAGACCTTCGGGTCCATAGTTATTAGCTAGATGGCTTCTTCTCTCTCTCTTTGGTTCTCAATTCAAAGTTCTCCTCGATGTTCTTGGAGATCTATTCGATGTAATACTTTTTGTGGTGTGTTTGCTGAGTTCCGATGAATTGTAGGTTTATGATCAAGATTATGTATGAACAATATTTGATTCTTCTCTGAATTCTTATGTGCATGATTTGATATCTTTGCAAGTCTCTTCAAATTATTAGTTTGGTTTGGCCTACTAGATTGATCTTTCTTGCAATGGGATAAGTGCTTAGCTTTGGGTTCAATCTTGCGGTGCTCGATCCCAGTGACAGAAAGGGAACCAACACGTATCGTATAGTTGCCATCAGGGATAAAAAGATGGGATTTATATCATATTACTTGAGTTTATCCCTCTACATAATGTCATCTTGCTTAATGCGTTACTATATTCTTATGAACTTAATACTCTAGATGCATGCTGGATAGCGGTCGATGTGTGGAGTGATAGTAGTAGATGCAGAATCGTTTCGGTCTACTTGACACAGACGTGATTCCTATGTTGATGATCATGCCTAGATATTCTCATAACTATGCGCTTTTCTATCAATTGCTCGGCAGTAATTTGTTCACCCACCTTAAAATATGCTATCATGAGAGAAGCCACTAGTGAAACATATGCCCCCCGGGTCTACTTTACATCATATAAGTTTCCGATCTATAATTCTAGTTTACTATTTATTTTGCAATCTTTACTTTTCAATCTATACAACAAAAATACCAAAAATATTTATCTTATTATCTTTATCATATCTCACTTTTGCAAGTGCCCGTGAAGGGATTGACAACCCCTTTATCGTGTTGGTTGCAAGGTTCTTGATTGTTTGTGTAGGTACTAGGCGATTTGCATGTAGTCTCCTACTGGATTGATACGTTGGTTCTCAAAAACTGAGGGAAATACTTATGCTACTTTGCTGCATCACCCTTTCCTCTTCAAGGGAAAACCAACACATGCTCAAGAGGTAGCATGCCGCCACCAAAACATGCTTATGGCCTTGCTATGACTATATGGTGCGTGTGGGCATCTAGGAGGAATTTGAGTAATATGTTCACAGTGTCGGCCTCGGTCCCTACCATTCAGATAAATGTAAACAGCACCAACTTCTCACTGAATCATTTGTCAAAGGAATTAAATATTTTCCACGTGAGTCTAGGGTGTCTTTTAAGCTTTATGATGAACCATTTACTATCCCACTTGAGAATTTTGCTTACCATTTCAAACTTCCATTTTGGGGTTCGCTTGATGAGTCACCAAAGGCTGAGTATGAGTCTTTCTTGACTAGCCTTCGTTACGGTGAAATTATAGGAGTGAGACAGGGAAGAATAAAGAGGATTCACTTTCCTGCAAATCAGTACTTTGCATTATTTAACGGGAAATGCATAGTAGGCAAGCAAGACTGCAGCATACTTTGCTCGCCAGACTTGAGTCTCATTCACACCGCTCTCTCTGGTGAAAGGAATTTTAACCTTGGAGCGATTGTTGCGCGTAGACTTCAGCATAACGCCAAGAGTGGCTGGTTCTATGGTCGAATTTATGCCACCACTACTGGAATCAGGATCTTTGTCGTCAGCCTGTTCTTTGTCGTCCGCTAGCTGATGGCAAAGAAGGTTTTTGCCATATGCATACAGAAGGCTGACGGCAAAGAGCAAGCGGACGGCAAAGAGATAGTTTGCCGTGAGCAATCTCTTTGCCGTCTGCTAGCGGACGACATAGAAGCTTTTCTGTCTGCTAGCTGACGGCAAAGAGGGAGGGTGGCCCACTGGCTGTCAACCTCTAACGGGGCCCCTCTTTGCCGTCCGCTAGCTGACGACAAAGTATTCTATGTCGTCCCCCAGCTGACGACAAAGAGGTTGCAGACGATAAAGCTTGAAATTGACTTAATGGCCGCGCCCCGCCACCACCCTCTCTCTGTCTCTCTGCTCCCCCCCCCCCCCCGTTCCACCCTGCGCCGTCGCCACCGCATCCTCCCCGCGCAGTCGCCGCCGCACACTCCCCGCGCGGTCGCCGCCCCGTGGCCGCCCCCTCCCTGCCTTCCCGCCCCCTCCTGAGCCTCCCCGCCGCCTCCTCCCCGCCGCAGTCGTGAGTCCCCCCCCCGAGGAGCGCTGCTCCCTCCCCGCCCTGTCGCTAGCCCGCCTCGCCGCCGCCCCATCGTCGGCCCCCACGGTGAGCCCCTGCTCCTATTTTTTTCTTCTTTTTTTCTGTTTAGTTTAGGTTATTTAGGTTTTATTAGTTTAGGTTATTTAGTTTAAGTAGTTTAGATTATTTAGTTTAGGTTATTTAGTTTAGGTTTAGGTTTTTTAGTTTAGGTTTAGGTTTAATTAGTTTAGGTTTAATTATATTAGATTAGTGTTATGTTTGAGTTAAATAGTCATAATTAAAGGAAGTGAAAAAAGATGAAAAAAGAAGAAGAAAGGTAGAATAAGTAGAAAGGGGGAAGAAGAAGAAGAAGAAAAAGAGAGGAGGAGGAGGAATAATAATAATAATAATAATAATAATAATAATAATAATAATAATAATAATAATAATAATAATAATAATAATAAGAAGAAGAAGAAGAAGAAGAAGAAGAAGAAGAAGAAGAAGAAGAAGAGGAGGAGGAGGAGGATCGGAGTGTCTTTTTCCTATTTTTCCTTTTCTGTTTTAGATAATAGATATATTAGATATATAGTTAGCTAGATTAAACTATATTATATTAGATTAGTGTTAGGTTTTAGTTAAATAGTCATAGTTAAAGGAAGTGGAAAAAAGATGAAAAACGAAGAAGAAAAGTAGAATAAGTAGAAAGGGGGAAGAAGAAGAAAAAGAAGAATAGGAAGAAGAAGAAGAAGAAGAAGAAGAAGAAGAAGAAGAAGAAGAAGAAGAAGAAGAAGTAGAAGAAGAACAGGAGGAGGAGGAGGGGGAGGAGGAGAAGAAAAATAGGAGAAGATGACTAGGTTAGTTAGGTTAGTTTGATTTTATAGGTTAGTTTGATTTTCTAGGTTAGTTAGGTTAGTTATCTTTAGAGTAGGTTAGTTTCTAGGTTAGTTTTCTTTAGATTAGGTTAGTTAGGTTCATTAGTGTGAGGGTTTTTGGTGATGTCATCTTGTTCTCTAAGAGATGATACTTGGCAAGATAACCAAATATGGCATATTTGTAAATATTCCAAAAGCTTGAAATATCAGAAAAGGGTTTTTGATGGATTTGTCCAATATTTTGAACATGACCATGTGTTGAAACTCTTATATATGGACAATATATGTAAAATGAGCTTCCCTAAATTTTCTCAAATATTTTTGAAACACTAAAATAATTTTGACCTATTAAAGACCATTTCTGGCCTTAAGAAAAAGCCTTTAATTAGTTAGTTGGTTTTTTAGGTTAAATACTTAGTTTGTTAGTTATTTAGTTAGTTAATTTTTTAGGTGTTGTTTTCACCCACCAAATTTTTTATTATGTTTATGTTGTAGTACTAATTTAGTTTACTCTTTGTCATTGCAGGTGTTGACATCTGGTGGGCGCGTCGAAAGCGCTCCGAGCCTCCTTCTTCCTCGGTGCGTGCTAGGTGGGGTGGCTATATTCCACCCCAGCAGCTTCGGAGAGCGCTCGTAGAAAGTATGGGGACACCAGCGGGCCCTTCTTCTTCGGCCGGGAGAGGTCGGGGGAAGACGAAGAGGGGATCTAGAGGTGGATGTGGTGGCGGGAGAGGTAGGAAGGTTGTTGTGCCTTCCTCGCCGCCACCCGAAGCTGATTCTCCGGACCATCGTAGTGCTCCGTCTCAGGTGGAGCCATCAGATTTGGACCCGTCTCGGACTCCGCTCCACGAGCCTTGGGCTGACGAGCCTCGTGTTGCCAAGCCTTTGTTCCTGGAGACTCGGGCCCCGGAGTCTTCGTCCCACGAGACTCCTGTCCCAGAGTCTTCGTTCTAGGTGACTCCAGAGATTAGTGGCCATGCTGATGGCGAGGAGACCTGGTCTGACGATAGTTTTAGCGAGGGAGAGCTGGTTGAGAAGGGCAAGAAGGTCTACCAGCGTGGTGGTACGAAGCTCCCGGCCGTGTCGGCGACCCGCGATCAGAGGTGGTTGATTCAGCCTAACGGGGAGAAGTAAGTGCATTTACTCTTTTTTAACCTTTGTCCTTCATGTTTCTTCAAATTAATATCTAATGCGTTGGCCTTGTCATACTGCAGGTTTTGGATACACCCCGAAGGTGTCCGCAGGCCCAATCCGCTCCTTGGTACTCTAGTCCGGCACCACTTCCCAGGGTGGGTCACATTGCTCAGTGAGGGTCAGGCTCCACAGCTAGCAATGAGCTGGGAGCATATGTGGCTGCCCCGGCCCCGCCAGAGGAGAGGGTCGATGGTGTCGTGTGCGAGATGGTGGCCGACATTGTGAGGCGGCGGTTTTGGGTAATTTCTACATTACAGAATTAAAAATCAACATTACCTAGTGATTGTACTAATCAGTGTTGTCTTGTTCGATTTTAGACCTTATATAGGGTTGCTGAGGAACACGAGGCGGAGGCGGCTAGGGTTCTCGAAGCCGAGTGCAAGCGCCTACTTCAGAACATACGGCACGAGGCTAGCATGTAGGCTATTTGAGACTACTACGCCTCGACTAACATTAGGAGGGAGAAGAAGAAGTGCCGCCTCAAGTATCTGAGTAAGGAGAAGTACATGAGGGTAATTACCTATTCTTAAGGCCTTGTACTTAGTTTCCTTGATTTCATTCATAGGCGTAGCGCTTAAATTTCTCTTTGCGAAACTTAGTGCCCCCGAGATGGTGTGCGGATATGATGGTCTGTTGGGAGGCGTTGGTGGATGAGTGATGCTCTCCCCAATGGCTAGCCGAACACAACAAGGCCAGGGATAAGTGTTCCCAAATGCAAGGTGTGCAACACCATCAAGGGAGCTCCAACCTGTTTGAGTGCGGGGATCACTGGGTATGTGGTTTCAGCCCTTAATGATTCATGCAATTTCATTCTTCATGCTAGCTTCAGCCCTTAACTAATACGGTGTTCCTCTCTTTTAGGCGAAACACAACAAGAAAGAAGTGCCACCGCTGTACGACCTCTATGCCATGGCCCATATGGCCCCGTTCAATAAGGACAAGGCATTCTCTGAGGATGACCTCGATCATCCAGAGAGCTTCACCAACATCTCCTCCCACAACAAGCTCGTGAGGTACAGAGCTTGGGGGAAGGCGACGAAAGGGGATGACTTCAACCCGAGCCAGCGTCCTTTTGATACTGAGCTCGTGATGCTATCTGGTGATGGGAGGAAACATGGCTCGGTAGCCATTGGGGATGGACTAATACGTTGTCCTAGCATTCTCCCGGAGATCAAGAAGCGCCACGCGAGGTCTCTTCCTGACATACCACCTCGACCACGGCCAGTGGACCTCGCCATCGAGCTCAGGGCCCAAGAGCTTCTGGCAGAGGCAAACAGGCATGCTAAGGAGAGGGAGACTGAGATGGAGTAGAGGACGGCTAGGATGCTGTAGGAGGAGAGGAACCAGAACGACGCGTCTCATCGGGCCCTATACAAGATCCTCGTGGTAAGTTTCTCCTGCTTATTAGCCAAATCATGCATGTAATGTTCATTTCATTACTAACTAATATGACTGACGCGTGAAATCAAAATGTGCAGTCCATGTGCGAGAAAAATGGTCAGACCCCTCTGCCGATGCCTCAGATTGGTATAGAGGACACAGTGAGTTTCATTTGAATGGTCATTAGTTACTAGTATTCATATTTCAGTTGCACCATGCTAACGAGACATTGCAAATGATCTTTGGTGCAGCATGCCTCCCGACAAGCATCAACAGATCCTTCTCCATCTCACACTGGCGCAAACCCGACCAGCCCTTCACCTCCGTGATGACGGTAACATTTCTCTAGTGTTTTGTCTACCGAATGCATAAAGACCTAGACTTAGCTTTATTTCCTCCAAAATGGTTACCATAATGACCCAGACTTAGCCAATCTTCCTACAAAATGACATAATTAGCTTACTTAGCTCCAAAATGATATATACTTAACTAAATTAGCTCTAATATGCTTAGTTACCTAGGTTAGCTAAATAAAGACATATACTTAGCTTACTGATGTCAAAAATGGCATAATATGCTTAGTTAACTCAAATATGGCATAATTAGTTAAGTTAGCTCCAAAATGGCCCATTTTACCTAGGTTTGCTCCAATATGATCCATTTTACCTAGGTTAGCTCCAAACTGAGCAAGTTTATCTAGGTTAGCTCCAATATGATCCATTTTACCTACGTTAGCTCCAATATGATCCATTCTAGGTAGGTTAGCTCCAAAATGATCCATCAAAAATTCTACCTACGTTACCTAAAAAATGACATAATTACTTATGTTAGCACAAAAATGACCTATACTTACCTTAATTTCCTCCAAATTGACATAATAAGCTTAGTAAGCTAAAAATGGCATAATTACCTATGTAAGCTCTAAAATGACACAAATAAGGAATGAGAAGAAGAAAAACAAGGAAGAGGAGAAAAAGAAAGAATAGAAGAAGAAAGACAAGAAAAAGAAAGAATAAAAGAAGAAGAATGAGAAGGAAAAGGGTAAAAACCTTCTTCTTCTTCTTCTTCTTCTTCTTCTTCTTCTTCTTCTTCTTCTTCTTCTTCTTCTTCTTCTTCTTCTAGTCTTCTTCTTCTTCTAGTCTTCTTCTTCTTATTTTCTTCTAGTCTTCTTCTTCTTCTTCTTCTTCTAACTTGCTTACTCCCATTTTTGCAGATTAGATTCACTTCATGGAAGCTCGACTGATGGACTGCTAGTTTTAGTTTCTTTTTGATTTTGTGTTGATAAACAATGTATGTTGAATAACTCCGTGAAACTATGTATGCCTCTTGATGAACTCTGTGAAACTATGTATGTATTGGACGTTTTAATACCCTATATATGTGTTCTGTTGCGTTGATGGACTGCTAGATGATGGATACATGTGTTCTGTTCTGTTGATGGACTGCTAGATAATTTATGTCTTTTGAAAGTGCAAGGATATAACAAAAAAAAGAAAACAGGGGCTATACAGGTTCTTCGCCGTCCGCTGGCAGACGGCAAAGAGCTTTGCCATCAGCCAGTGGACGGCAAACATGCCACATGGCAGCTACCTGTGCAACCTGGGGCACTGGCTGGCCTATTTGGTTATTTTGCCATCTGCTGGCAGACGGCAAAGAGCGTTGCATCTTATTTGCCGTCCGCCAGCGGATGGCATAGCTTGACATGTGGCAGCACCTGGGGGCTTGCCTATTCTGCTACTCTGTCTTTCGCTGGCGGACGACAAGGACGCAATTGCCTTTGCCGTTCGCCAGCGTATGGCAAAGCACACCGTTAACCCCTTAACGGACCTAACCTGGCACTTGTGCCGTCCGCTGGCAGACGGCAATGAGCGTTTCATCTTTGTCGTCCGCCAACAGACGACAAAGAGCACTTCGTCGTAGCCTATTCAGCCAGACCTATTGCCGTCTGCTGGCTGATGGCAAAGGCCTTTGCCATCATCCAGGCATGCCTTTGTCGTCAGCCATGGCTGACGGCAAAGTGTCTGATTCCTGTGGTGCACATGTCTAGCACGAGGACTGGGTGTTTCACCTTTGCCCTTTGATCCTATCCTACCCACTCGATATTTAGGTTTTCATGCCTTAAAGGAACATAAGATTCTCAAGGGAAGGGCTGATAACTTCACTTATAATTTGTTGTTTAATCAATCACATGTTATGGACACATATTTGCCTGCGCCTGCTCTCTTTGATTGTCATAGCAAGGGGATATATTTTGTTCTTGAGAGCGAGGCCCGAGCTCACAACGCAGCTGTGGTGGCAGCCCGGTAGGCCGAGGCATCCGCACCGAGAGCCTCTGTGAGCTACCACACCGACTACTACACTCCAGGCTACTGAGCGACTACCAAGTAAGGCCAAAAGCCTAAGCTTAGGGGAGTACGTGTTCTCACCGACATTATATTCATGTTCACATATCATTCTGTCTGTCGGTGCTCACACTTTTTCATTGTATCATCCATGCTTAGATTTATTTTCTTGCCTTCTTCATGTGTGTTTGAAAAACTTTATAAAAACCAAAAAAAATAGTTGTAGTAATTTACTTTCTATGCATGCTTAGTAGTAGTATTAAAAAGAAAATCCAAAAAGATTTCCTTGTCCTTCTTTTGCTTGTTGGGAGCTTTCCCGTGTAAATAGATTTTCTCGTTTTTGCTTTTTATTTGCTTGTTGAAGAAAACCAAAAACTTCAAAAATATTTCAGTGTGTTTCTCTGAATTTCTTTTCTTTTTATTAGAGTTGTACCAAGGAGAAGACCACGATGAAAATGTTGAGTGGCTCTCATATGAATAACTGTTGAACTAATAAAGAGCCCATTTTACCTTGTCTTCTCCTATTGAATGAAATGTTTTGCAGATTCCAGCTTAGTCCAGGGCACTCTTGCACTATTATTATTATTTTCATATCGTTCATTCGTGCAAGTGAAAGGCATTAATGACTGCTACCTCTTGAGCATGCGTTGGTTTTCCCTTGAAGAGGAAAGGGTGATGCAGAAAAGTAGCGTAAGTATTTCCCTTGGTTTTGAGAACCAAGGTATCAATCCAATAGGTGGCCACACGCAAGTCCCTCATACCTACACAAACAAATAAGAACCTTGCAACCAACGCTATAAAGGGGTTGTCAATCCCTTCACCGCCACTTGCAAAAGTGAGATCTAATAGAGATGATAAGATAATATTTTTGGTCTTTTATGAGAAAGATTGAAAGTAAAGATTGCAAAATAAAATAGACTGGAAACTTTTATATGATGGAAAATAGACCCGGGGGCCATAGGTTTCACTAGTGGCTTCTCTAAAGATAGCATAAGTATTACGGTGGGTGAACAAATTACTGTCGAGCAATTGATAGATAAGTGCATAATTATGAGAATATCTAGGCATGTTCATGTATATAGGCATCACGTCCGCGACAAGTAGACCAAAACGATTGTGCATCTACTACTATTACACCACACATCGACCGCTATCCAGCATGCATCTAGAGTATTAAGTTCATAAGAACAGAGTAACACATTAGGCAAGATGACATGATGTAGAGGGATAAACTCAAGCAATATGATATAAACCCCATCTTTTTATCCTCGATGGCAACAATACAATAAGTGTCGTTTCCCCTACTATCACTAGGATCGAGCAACACAAGATTGAACCCAAAGCTAAGCACTTCTCCCATTGCAAGAAAGATCAATCTAGTAGGCCAAACCAAACTGATAATTCGAAGAGACTTGCAAAGATATCAAATCATACATAAAAGAATTCAGAGGACATTCAAATATTGTTCATAGATAATCTTGATCATAAACCCACAATTCATTGGATCTCGACAAACACACCGCAAAAAGAGTTACATCAAATAGATCTCTAAGAAGATCGAGGAGAACTTTGTATTGAGATCCAAAGAGAGAGAAGAAGCCATCTAGCTAATAACTATGGACCCGAAGGTCTATGGTAAACTACTCACACATCATCGAAGAGGCTATGGTGTTGATGTAGAAGCCCTCTATGATCGATTCCCCCTCCGTCGGACCGCCGGAAAAGGCCCCAAGATGGGATCTCACGGGTACAGAAGGTTGCGGCAGTGAAAATAGGGTTTCGTGGTGCTCCTGGATGGTTTTGGGGTATATGGGTATATATAGGAGGAAGAAGTAGGTCGGTGGAGCGGCAAGGGGCCCACGAGGGTGGGGGCGCGCCCAGGGGGGCAGGCGCGCCTCCTTGCCTCGTGGCCTCCTTGCTTCTTTCTTGACGTCCACTCCAAGTCCTCTGGATCACGTTTTTTCCAAAAATCACTCTCCCGAAGGTTTCATTCCGTTTGGATTCCGTTTGATATTCCTTTTCTGTGAAACACTGCAATAAGCAAAAAAACAGCAGTTTGCATTGGGCCTTGGGTTAGTAGGTTAGTACCAAAAATAATATAAAAGTGTATAATAAAGCCCATTAAACATCCAAAACAGATAATATAATAGCATGGAACAATAAAAAATTATAGATATGCTGGAGATGTATCAAGCATCCCCAAGCTTAATTCCTGCTCGTCCTCGAGTAGGTAAATGATAAAAACATAATTTTTGATGTGGAATTCTACCTAACATAATTTTCTAAGTAATTCTATTTATTGTGGCATGAATGTTTAGATCCGAAGATTCAAGATAAAAGTTTAATATTGACATAAAAATAATAATACTTCAAGCATACTAACTAAGCAATCATGTCTTCTCAAAATAACATGGCCAAAGAAAGTTCATCCCTAGAAAATCATATAGTTTGGTCATGCTCCATTTTCGTCACACGAGAATGCTCTCATCATGCACAACCCTGATGACAAGCCAAGCAATTGTTTCATACTTTAGTAATCTCAAACTTTTTTCAACTTTCACGCAATACATGAGCGTGAGCCATGGATATAGCACTATGGGTGGAATAAAATATAATGATGGGGGTTATGTGGAGAAGACAAAAAAAACAAAGTCTCACGTTAACGCCGCTAATCAACGGGCTAGGGAGATGCCCATTAATTGATGTCAATGCAAGGAGTAGGGATTGCCATGCAACGGATGCACTAGAGCTATAAATGTATAAAAGCTCAACAAAAGAAACTAAGTGGATGTGCATCCAACTTGCTTGCTCATGAAGACCTAGGGCATTTGAGGAATCCCATTGTTGAAATATACAAGCCAAGTTCTAGAACGAAAAATTCCCACTAGTATAAGAAAGTGACAAAACAAGAGACTCTCTATCATAAAGATCATGGTGCTAATTTGAAGCACAAGTGTGGAAAAAGGATAGTAGCACTACAAAAAAAATACACTTTCGTGATGATACGTGTTTGTCACAGTAGGTCGCGTTTTTTGTCATGCATGTACATGCATGACAAGTTTATGACAGAATCAAGATAGTCATACCTGTGCTGTCGTAGAAGTGTTCCATGACATTACCAAAATTATCATCACGGAAGTGTCCACTTCCATGACGATAAATCGCGCGCCACAGAAGTGCTTTCGTCGAGGGTGACCGACACATGGCATCCACCGTAACGGAACGCCGTTAAGCTATCAGGTCGGGTTTTGGATCCGATAACCCGTTAACTGCCCCGACCAATGGGGATTTTCCATGTGTAAAATCATCATTGGCTGGAGGAAACACATGTCGGCTCACCGTTGTGACAAATGTCATCCACTCATTGGACGGAAGACGCCTATGGTACGCCGACACGTGGCACGGCCCAACAGAGGCCCATTCATGTGAAAAGGCCGGCCTAGTAAAAATTAGCAGGCCAGCCCATATAAGGCCTACTTGTGTCGGGTCCATTTAAGCCCACAACCCATACGAGATGAGCCAATTCGGCCCGTCAGCGGCCCGTTAAAGATTTGACACCATTGCAGCCCATCGTCACTTCGAAACCGTTAACAGCCCGCTATATATCTGGGCTCAATATCGGCCCGATGAGATTTCAGCCTGTTAACGGTCCGTTTAATGGATGGGCCAATTTTCGGGATGTACATCTTTCAGCCTTTTAGCGAGCCATTTAAATGTTGGGCTAGTTTCCGGCCCGGTGTGTCTTTCAGCCTATTGACGGCCCATAAATCTGATGGGCCATTTGTTGTCGGACCTGAGTTTCGGCCTTTTAGCGACCCATTTAAGTGTTGGGCCAATTTTCTGGCCCGGTGTCACTTTCAGCCTGTTGACGGCCCATAAATCAGTTGGGCCATTTTTAGTCGGACCTAAGTTTTGGCCTTTTAGCAACCCATTTAAGTGTTGGGACAATTCTAGGCCCTGTGTGACTTTCGGCTTGTTAACGGACCATAAATGAGTTGGGCCATTTGTAGTTGGACCTTAGTTTTGGCCCTTTAACGGCCCATGCCCTTCATGGTCCAATACCAGCCCGGTTTCTCTTTCGGCCTGCTAAAGGCCCACAACACAGTTGGGCCATTTACAATACGACCTGACTTTCGGCCTCTTAGCGGCCCATGGTCTTCATGGTCTAGTACAAGCCCGCTATCTCTTTCGGCCTGCTAAAGGCCTACAGTATAGTTGGGCCATATGTAGCCCAAACTTAGTAACGGCCTGTTAACGGCCCGTGAAATAAACTGGGGCCACCTGTTGCCTGCTTCGATGTCGGCCTGTTAACGACCCGGGAGGTAAGAGGGCCGACCATTAACTTTTTGCCTAGTAACGGCCCATTAACTTAATGGGCCCACTGAAGTTCGTACATGTCTTTAGGCCAAATTAGATAATTTGAGCCCATTACGACGAGCAATTATGCACATGACCAAAACCGATCACGCAAAGGTACGACATACAGGGTATAACGTTGCAGATCCAGCATATATTACAAGAAATTACATCCACTGGGCAATCAAAGATTGATGCCAGTGCAAATAAATGAGCAGAACCTAACCATCTACAACGTCACAATCTGCAACCTCAGCACAGATGACGCCCATAAGCATGTGGGCAAGTTCTTTCTGCTTTGCTACACTGTCTCTGAAAACATTGATCACTTGTTGTGTCGCACGACTCTGCACCTCTGATTCATCCCCCATTTCCATCATTGCTTCAGCCATTAATTGGTTCACAAACATACATTTATTCCGTTGCATTCGAGACAGAGGATACTGAACAGATTCAGATGGCGATTTTGGCAGGCTTGTATTATTGATAGTGGAGAGTGTCTCTGCCACTTCATCATAACATAAATTAGGACGGGAACCAAACAAATTAATCATGAGTTATTGCCATATTACCTGGCCTAGATTTACTGGAAAGAAACAATGGGGTTGCCTTGCTGTTTTCAGAGTTTGTCTTCTTATCTTCAGCAGCCTACACAAAATTAACACACTAGCATTGCTATCATTGGCCAAGTTAGATAATAGGAAAGCAACATTGACACAACGAACGTTTGGGCAAGTAGCCTACACCAAATTAACGCAACATGGCACAGCTATCATCAGCCAGGTAAGGTAGTACGAAAGCAACATTGACACAATGAATGAATGGACAGCCAGAGAAGCACTACAATTCAGTAATGTGCGTGATATGAGATAGTACATTCATGCAGCTCAGTATGCAAAACTACCAGGCAGTTTTCCTTACAAAAATCAACATTGGCTCCTTTAACATTTTGCTACAACTAATTTTAGATCAGATAAAGGTTAGATTCACGCCGATTAACAAAATACATGTTGATGTAAAAATATAGTGATATACAACAGGTACTTACATCAGCATTGGAGCACAGAGAATTCCCGCAAGATATTTTCCTCGAATACGATCCCAATGGAGGAAGTCTTCCATTGTTTAACCTTATTTTCTAAAAGAGAGATGGGTAAGAAACATGTAGAAAATATGATCAGAATGCTATAAAATTTCATGATGCGAGGATAAGCACATGCTTCTTAGAATAGAGTTGACATTCTTTTGCTGGACTGGAGCGGACTAGTTCTTTGGCCACTAGAATATGCTTATTATCAGTGGGAGTTGGGTTTCTCTGTGCTGGAGCAGTATCTATGAAAAATGGAGTTGGTTTATTATCTCCTGGAGTTTGGATCTTTTGCACAGACCTGGTTTGTAACCCTTCAGATTCTAACAGAGCCGTCTTCCCCTTGCATGCCTTATATAGAAGAATGGTGATTCAGTTATAAAACATGCTACAGCAGAGATGGAATAGGTACTGAAGAATAGAAAGGCATGACATATTGACATGTATTCCCTCCATCCGGAAATAAATGGATGGGTCTAGGCGTATTTCAGTTCTAGATACATCCAGTTTTATCCATTTCTGCGACATTTAATCCGGATGGAGGGAGTATGATGTAGGAGCTAGGGATACGACAGGACAACACAGTAAAAAAAACACTGAAAACCCCACTGCAGAACCAAAGTATTCAAACCCAGTGATATGAGATAGTACACTCATGCAGCTCAGGATGCAAAACTACCAGGCAGTTTTCCTTACAAAAACCAACATTGTGGCCTTTAATCATACATTTTGCTACAACTAAATTTAGATCAGATAAAGGTTGGATTCACGCCGATTAACAAAATACATGCTGAGGTAAAAATATAGTGATATACAACAGGTACTTACATCTACATTGGAGCACAGAGAATTCCTGCAAGAATCTTTCCTCATAAACGATACCATTGCAGAAATTCTTCTATCTGTTAAGCTTATTTTCTAAAAGAGAGATGGGTAAGAAACATGTAGAAAATATGAGTAGCATGCTATAAAATTTCATGATGCAAGGATACGCACACACTTCTTAGAATTGAGTTGACATATTTTTGCTCGACTGGAGCGGGCTAGTTCTTTGGCCACTGGAATCTTCTTATTATCAGTAGGAGTTGGGTTTCTCTGTGCTAGAGCAGTATCTATAAAAACTGGAGTTGGTTTATTATCTCCTGGCGTTTGGATCTTTTGCAAAGACCTTGTTTGTAACCCTTCAGATTCTAACATAGTCGTCTTCCCCTTGCATGCCTTGTATAGAAGAATGGTGCTTTAATTATAAAACATGCGACAGCAGAGAGATGGAATAGGTACTGAAGAATAGAAAGGCATGACATATTGACATGTATTCCCTCCATCCGGAAAAAAATGGATGGGTCTAGGCGTATTTCAGTTCTAGATACATCCTTTTTTATCCATTTCGGCAACATGTAATCCGGACGGAGGGAGTATGGTGTAAGAGCTAGGGATACGACAGGACAACACATCAAAAAAAACTAGTTGAATGTAAAACTATATGCTAGCGGAATACGTACAGAAATAACCAAGGCAACATACAAGTGTATGATTGGGAAAATAAGATGGCATTGCAACAGAGTACTAGAACATCACTTCAATGTAAAAAAACATGGTATGGTAGACAGATGAAGTACATACTGATGAATAACAATGCATAAGATATTCAGAAGCATGATGTCCAAATTAAGCAGATGGCATTGCGATAGAGTAGAATGACAGTACTTGAATTTGAAAACATGTTATCATGAATGGAATAGGTACTGAAAAACAGGAAGGCATGACATATTTACATGCATGATCAACATGCTAAGCACATGGCATTACAATAGAGTAGATACACTCTAGGACATTATATGCATGTTGTACGCATATCACAGGCCAAGTTAGAGCAAGGACCTTGTGGGGTGAAGAGGATTCATCATCTTTCTGCAAGTCTTCTGAAGAACTGCCTTTACATGTTCCATCATATTGGGTATCATTGACATCAAGTTTATTGGCCTTTACGTTGCTCCATGAGGTTCTTGTGGATATATCAGTGTGTGCAATTATATCTGACATGCATGGAAGACAACTAGTAGTTAGATTTATGTAAATGAGTGTCTATAGGAGACGACATAAATAGTAGGACTGGGGTTAACTAGCAGCAACAGGTCTCATAAACTAAAGGGAGAACACAGATGAAAGCTACAGAATATGTATCGTTTGTACTCGAGATGAACTAGATGGCACACAAAAGTATTAAAGAACAACATAGGTAATACTAGAAGTGGTATAATACTATAATCACCAGCCTGTGGGATAGCATTGGCTGATGGATGATAACTATGGAACGGCGTTACCTAAAGAACAAGTATCTTAGCTGAACTATGGAACAACGTGAACTCCTGAACAAGACCCGTAAGAGATCAGCATGAATATATAGTGAAATGTGATGATCTATTTTCCGTGCTTAGATGAATAACAAAGCCATAAATGTTGCACACAAGTAAGATGAGGGTACAACCTATCTGGCTGCCATCCATAGGAGTGAGCATCATGTGCTGACTTGTCGATGGCCCTGCAGTTGTTGTGGCTGTCCATGTCGGGCACGCGCATTCGATGCAAGGAACTGTTGAGTGGGAACTGTAGCTCCCTTCTGGTGTATGCTTCCCTTGTTGGAGTAGCTGCGGTGAGTTGGAAGACGGTGTGTCTGAAGATGCAGATAACACATAAAGTTAAGAACGACATATCTCTTTGATCCGAAGAAATACACTAAGAGATCAATAGCAAGGTACGAGAGTGGTCACACGTCTGTTGACTGAAGACTAAATTGTGGTCACATGATTTTATTTTATTTTGGTGCTGTCCGATCTACGCCGGATGGCTTGATGGCCGTCTTGTGCCTCCCGGCTGACACTGTTCGGAAACTTCCCCGAAGAGCCAGCGACCAACGGCAAAGCAGCCTTCCTCCGCCGTCCGTGGCCCTGTCCAAAACCCCGCTCCCCGCCCCACCGCACTACCGTGGTTGCGCCGCCCCCGGGCCAATCCACAAAGACTCCCCGTCATCTAGATCCGGCGGTGGCAGTACCTTCAACCCACGCAACTCTAAAAGATAACCATCTAAGCGCTGCTTCCGCAGTGAACTTGCGGCCCCGCACCCTTACGTTAGACACCAGCCAACCGGCAGCCTAGGAGCTCCGCCGCCTCGAGGGGTGCTGCTTCCCATTGGGAATCGATTGGCCCAGAATAAAAATTCAGACAACTGATGCCTAAATAAAGTGATTTCAGATGAGGGTGCGACCTATCTGGCGGCATTGTGAAGTAGGCAGCTCCAGTTGCCGAGTTGGTGAGGCCGGCGCGGTTGAAGTGGTGACCGGCGGCAGGGAAAGAGCGATGTCGCGATGGTCGACGGCTACGCGGAAGCAGCGCCAGGACTCTGGACGGATCCGAGGTTGGAGCCGCTCTGGCGCGAACAACGACGGGGGTGAATCGGCTCCGGTATGGTTCACGCGGCCATCGTCGAGGCAACACCAGCACCACGGAGTAAGAGGCACACGGCCCAGTGCACGACGGCAATTGGACAGCGTCTCCGGCATTAGGGAGGAGGGTGGCTGTGAAATTGGTGCGGTAGGGGGCGCCATAGAGGTGGGGCTGAGGTTTCGCGGCTCGGGAGAAGGGAGCTTCCCGGGGAGAAGGTGATTTGGCGCCCACGAGGTATGAGTGGCGGCGGGCAGGGGGGAATTGGGAGGGGAGTGGAACCATGTCTTACGGACGCATTTGTCTGAAATGTGAGGGGGAGTTACAGTTCTACCCTTGCCTATAGGCTTCTCGGCTTGGGTCTGTGTACTGAGGGTCGGGGATAGTAGAGTAACTTTGCTTCTCCCCAAATAGTGGGCGGGAGCGATTTCGGGCGAGGAGGGCATGTTTTGAATTATAGTGGGCGCGAGCGAATTCGGGCGAGGAGAGCATGTTTTGAAATAGTGGGCGCGAGCTATTTCGGGCGAGGAGAGCATGTTTTGCCGACCATGGTTTATGAATTATTCGGCACATGTCATTTCGCCCGAGGATAAGGCGCGCTTGGATGAAGTTATGAACCTACCCTCGATGTACAATGGGCCAATTGATGCGTGTCCCACATAGGACGGTAATTTCGCGTCTCCCATTTATTTGCTCGGGCGAATTCCATCGAGCAGAGAGGATGTTTAACGGTTTGTTCAAATTTTGGGAGAACGAGCATCCACGTCTACCTTACCAAGTCGATTCGAATCAAATTTTGAAATATTAGCTTGCCACTTCTTTTTTAGATGGAGAGATGATGCTCAGGAGTAATGTGTTTTTACATGCTCGTTGCTAGCGATTTACTATATGACAAATAGTTGACCAACTCAAAAACGTGAATCAAACCCAAAATGAAATATCTCGATTCAATGAACTAGCTTGTTCAGTAGGTCAAAATAGTGAACTAAATCCAAAATAGAACACCTCAATCGAGTAGCATGTTGTACAGTATTATAGTACTCCATGAACATGCTGAAAGTCAAATTAATGAACTTGTTTGATATACACATATATCCGTTCATGTGTGGATTGCAGACAACATGGTCTCCAATTTAAATATTTGAATGCAAGTTTATATTAGTCTTTGATGCATAAAACGCGACCTCCCCCTCTCCCGGACTCCTGTTCTCTTTCTCTCTCTCTCACTCTCTCGCCGACAATCTTCAATCCTGTCGCACGCATCCGACACAAAAACCTTGTTGTTCCCTCTCCCTTTCTCTCTCTCTCTCTCTCTGTGTGTGTGTGTGTGTGTGTGTGTGGAGGGGGGGTCTTTCTAGTCCGCATTCATATATACACCATCTATAGGTCTCTCTCGCACACTATGTATGATACTCTAGCTAGTCCAAGCTAGATATCTTGGGTGCACTCATCGTACGCACACAAATTCCTTGGCTCTTTGCCTGTAACTCTCTCACGCACAACTATGTCATCTCGGAGCTCTTCCCCCCCTCTCTCAAACTCTCCATCCACCTGGGTCACACATACACATGCATATCTCACTTGCACTCGATAGGCCCATCTAAAACTCTATCTCTCTCCATCGTTCTCTCTCCATCTCACACTCACACACACACACACACACAATCTCATGCCCATCTAGCGAAGTATGATGGTCTCTCACTCAATTGTAGGCACACGCAGTCCCCCCTATATGTATATGACTAGCTAGTCTTAGTCTCCATCACAAACATGTGCATGGTCTATCTCGATTTCTCTCGGGGCATATTTCTATCGTGCACGCACTCCCTCGATCTCCCACCCATATAGTCCCCTCACGATCTTGAGGGGATCTCTCTATCACAAACACACCCTCTCTCCCTCCCCATGCGTCCATGCCATCCATGTGTCCCTCTTGACCTTTTTTCCTTGTTGGCCAGACCTCTATTGGACATGTGCTACAGGGGTGTCTCTCTCCGTTGCAAACAATCACACACTAGCTATCTTCGTGTATCTCCTCGCCTCACTTTTCCATCTCGGAGATGCATGCGTGATATGTTCGCATAAGAAACGGAAAAACACACTCTCTCTCTAATTTATCGTTTGTTGTCACTTTCTCTTTCACACACATACTCTTTTTGCACACTTACTCATTCTCCTTCACACGCACTTGATCTGTCTCGACTGAGGCACTCACATCCGTCCATAGCACATAGATTTATTGAAAAGTCAAACATCACAAAGTTTGACCATGTACATGGAGAAAAAGAATTACATCTAGTACGGCAAACATATACCATTAGATTCACCATGAGATGTAGTTTTGTATGATGTACCTTTGGTATTGTAGATATAAATAACATTTGCGTAAACCTGATCAAAGTTTCCAAAGTTTGACTTCTAAAATATTTACATGCACTGCATTATCGAGCGGATGGAATATCTCTTCCCCCCTCTCGGCTATCTGACGCACCACTCAGCCTTATCGGGGCTCCTCAATCTCTCTCAAACTTTATTGGTCAGTTTGGTTCGTGACCTGACCCTGATGCCTTGATGGTCGGTACTGCCTGGTGTGGACGTGAGATGTAAAATATTTCTGGCTGGCCAGGCTTGTGTGGTGCTGAAGCGTTTGGTTCATGCTTGGGCCAGGCAAAGCATCAACGTCCCATCAATCAATCCATGCATCAATTATTTAATGCTAATATCCTTCCATGTTGCTGTTAGCCTCATGGACGCATGACTAGGCACGGCCAGGCGTTCGAAATCGGTCGCTTGGGCCAGGCTACTTGCAGTGTCTGGAGTTCAGCTAGGCTAATTAAAGTGCAAGGGAACCCAGCCCAGGCGGGCTTTCTTTTTCACAGGGTAGCAACCAAACAAGCGTGCATGAAATCCAGCCACAACCCCAGGCCACGCAATAGATGCTCACGACGCAAGCCAAACAGGCCTTATATCTCCCTGGTTCACACATACACATGTCTCGCTCGTGCTATACATATAGACCCATCCAACACTCTCCACCCTTGTTCTCTCTCCATGTGACACGCACCCCCTAGGTACCATAATTCCTCACTCCATCGTAGGCTCTGTTTGGATCCATGGGTTAGAGTTAGTTTGGGTTAGTTTGGAGTTAACTAACCCAAAAAGATCCAAACAGGAGGGTTAGTTTAGGTTAGATGCATCTAACCCATCCAAAAAACTAACCCATCCAAGAGGTTCTTATTTGGGTTAGTTCTTCTCGGGACCACTAATAAACACTTTTTTCTCTTGCTCTCCCCGCAGCAGATCCCTCCCCACTTCCTCGAAGCTTCTCGTCCTCTCCCTCCTCCCTCTCGCACTGCCCGTGAAGGTGCCTCGTCGTATCCGCGCTCCATCTAACCCTGCCATCCAAACACCTCTTTACTTAGAGTTAGTTCTGGGTTAGAATCTAACTCTAACCTCTAACTGAGTTAGAGTATCCAAACAGGGCCATAGGCACAAGCATTCCCCCCTCCTAAGTATGATTATCTCTTACTAGCCATCAGGAACACACGTATTGTCTCCTTCCATCCATACGTCTATCTCGATATCTCTCGGGGCATCTTCTATCGCGCACACACCTTGTCACTCGATCTACCACCCATGTAGTCCCATCACGATCTCCAGGGGATCTCTCTATGACAAACATACACTCTCTCCTCCCCATGTTTGCATTTTCTCCGTACGTCTCTCTCGACCTCTCTCCCTTGTTTGTTAGACCCCTCTTGGCCTCGTGCTAGGGGTCTTCCTGTCTCGGTTCCAAACAACCACACACTATCTCCTCACCTTGCCTCCGTTGTCGAAGATGCATGTGTGATATGTTTGCATAAGATACGCACGCTTTTTCTCCAGTTTTATCGTGTGTTGTCCATGTCTCTTTCACACACGCACACACACTTTTTTCACTTCTGAGTTTTCCGTGCAATAAAAAATGACCAAAAAAATATAAGTTCTCAAAATGCTCTGAAAATTTGATACGATTTTTTTCTGAATATTTCTGAATTTCTGGTGCAAATAATATCAGAGGGAGGTGCACCAGGTGGGCATAACCCACCTGGGCATGCTAGGACCCCCAGGCGCGCCCTGGTGGGTTGTGGTCCCCACGTGGGCCCCCTCACTTACTTATTCTTCCCACATCACTCCATTCACCCAGAAAAAAATCACTATCACTCTCTCTTTCTCTCTCTCTCTCTCTCTCTCTCTCTCTCTCTCGTCAGGGACTCTGTCACGTCCATAAGCATATGGATGTTTTGAAAAGTCAAACCTTAGAAAAGTTTGACTAGGTATATGTGGAGAAAAACATTTACATCTGGAACGATCATTAGATTCATCACAACATGTACTTACTTCATACTATCATTTATCTTTGGTATTGCCGATATAAGTAATTTCTTTATAAACTTGGTCAAAGTTTCAAAAGTTTGACTTTAAAAAAATGTTGTAACTACATTATCGAACGGAGGGAGTAGCTCTTTCTCTCTCTCTCTCTCTGCTATATCTCACGGGCCTCCCCTCTCACTCGAACTCTCTATACCGACGGATTATATGCTCACTGTGTCAGCGTATAGCTCCGTATATTGTTTAGTTGACCGGTCAACCAATCCACATGCTGTGTTGTCAGCTCGAGTTCTGTATCTTGGTGTGCTGGCCAATGTGGCAGTGGGTGAAAATAAGTAAACTAGAGGCCCATCTGACACGCGATGAAGGAAACAAAATTGAAACCACTCGGGGTAGCACCCCGCACGCTAGTAAATTGAGGGCGCATTGAGGACAAACTTCTTGCGCGTGAAGGACGCACTCGCACACAATTCACCACTGCGTCGCGGCATGCATAGAAGGACGCACTCGTACACACCCAGCACACAACACACACCAGCACACGTGTACACCAGCGTCGCCGCTGGTTGAGATGGACGGCGAGGCAGCCAACAAGCGAAGGCCGCTCGAGCCAAAACCGCATCCGGCGAGCCTGGACTTCATCAGCAGCCTCCCCGATGACATGCTGCTCGTCATCATCGGCCTCCTCCCCACCAAATCTGCCGTGCGGACCGCCCTGCTCTCCCGGCGGTGGCGCCCCCTCTGGCGCTGCGTCCCCCTCAACCTCACCGTCGACAGTTGCCTCTACGACGGGGATTGCAAACGCATGGCCGCAGTCTCCAAGATCCTTTCATCGCACCCTGGGCTAGCCAGACGCCTTGACATCCGCATGTTCAGTACCAACTGCAAGGTCCAACCCAAGTTCGACGAGTGGTTCTTATCCCCCGCCCTAGATCAGCTCGAGGAGCTCAGCTTTGAAGCTGGACAATGTTGCTCTCTGGCGCCGTCCGCGCTCCGCCTCACGCCAACGCTGCGCCGCGCCAGCTTCAGCTCCTGCTATCTTCCCCAGATTAATGCCGCGCCCGCCCTTCTTCTCCCTCAACTAAAGCAGCTCGACCTCTTCGACGTTGTCATCTCGAAGAAGGCTATGGAGCACCTGCTCTGTAGCTGTACTGCGCTCGAGTACCTTCGTCTTGAGCAGATCCACGGGTTCATTAGCCTCCACATCGCCTTGACGAATCTCCGATGGATTTATGTGTCTTGCTGGCCCCGCAACAAGACATCAATTGGGAAGAGATCACTCCAGCTGTTCCACGTTATGGTCATTGAGAATGCGCCTTTCCTTGAGAGATTGCTTGTATCGGATCTAGAAGGTCCAACAAAAATCAGGGTCATTGACGCGCCAAAATTGACAGCATTGGTGTACTCATCTGCCCAATTCTCCGAACTCTTTATTGGATCCGTAATCATTCAGGTACTACACTCATCTTCTTCTCCGTCTTCTTGAAATTCACATTTTTAAATTTCTTCTTGATGTATTTACGACCATCTTCCAGAAAATGATTCCCACAAGCTTGACCCAGTCCATGCGCATAGTGAAGATCTTAGCACCAAAATCTATTGGCCCCAATCTGGATCAAATTGTTGGATTCCTTACATGGTTTCCATGCACGGAGAAGCTACTCATCGAGGTGAAACTTCTTTCCTATTAGTAAACGGTAATCACAACGTAGCTCAATTTTTTCGTAATTTTCCCAAATTACGATGACAAGTGTAGTGTTCAAAACTACATCTACGCACTGCACCGAAAGAAATGTTTTTAGTATTTTTTCTCACATGATCACCTGCATCATTTTTATGCTGTACTACTATAGTAGCCTAGGCTAGTCATAGTGGAAAGTAACTTAGACTACTCCAGTAACTATATGGTTACCCTAAGGGAAAGTATACCTCCGTCCTGGTTTACTCTTCCAATTTTGTAGTATCAAAATTTGACCATAGATTTAACTGACAAAACGTTAATGCATGTCACTAAGAACTATATCGTTGGATTCGTATTTGAACATAATTTCAAATGGTGTAATTTTTAGTGACATGCATTGGCATTTTCTTAGGTAAATCTATGGTCAAAATTTTATACTAAATACGAGGTAGTATTCCCTCCGTCCCAAAATTCTTGTCTTACATTTGTTTAGATACGGATGTATCTAACACTAAAATGTAACTAGATACATCCGTATTTACACAAATTTAAGACAAGAATTTTGGGACGGAGGGAGTACAAAAGTGGGCTATGTAGGCCAAAACATGTGCCAAATTCACTTGTGATGCATTTGGCATCGATGCCCCTCCATTGCTCACATGGTGCCCCAATCTAGAGCACCTACTTTGCTCCGGTGCCAAATTAACTCACGCAATGAAAAAACACTGCGTGGGAGAGAGAGAGGACCGAGGCAATAAAAAAACACTTGTTTGGGAGAGTGAGAGGCTGGTGTAGTTGGTTTGATTGATTTGTTTATACATGTGGGTCTGTGTGCACAACGGTGCCAAAATCTTTTGATTTGACATCGATGCGTATTATGTGGCATACTTTTGCGAAATATGGCATCGGCCACATAGTGGAAGGCAACAAATGCCCAAGCTCTTCACGTGCTCCTAGTTAAATGAGAGGAAACAGAAACAGAGAGAGAGAGAGAGAGAGGGAGAGAGAGAGTGAAAAAATATCACTAGCGAGCCAACCCTATCATATGAGCGAATGATATTGGTACCTCTTGATGACACGGCAATCTTATGCAGCTAGCTGCTCTAATATGTTCTCTTCTTTTGCAGATAAAAAAAGACCCGAAAGTGAAAAATGTGCTGCACTATAACAATCTCATCGAATGCCTTGATCTCCATCTTACAGAAATTGATTTGATCGACTACCAAGGCAGCACATCTGAGATTAAATTGGCCAGGTTCTTTGTTCTGGAGGCAAGTGTGCTCAAAGTAATGAGGTTTGGCATTCTCTGGCGCAACAATGAATGGCGTGCTGATCACCGCAAGCGTCTAAGCCTAAATGACAAAGCCTCCACAGAAGCTGAATCTGTTTTTGAAACATCAAGTGGCCAGAGACTCGAAAACTTATTTGCCCATTAGTGACTTGTCAGGGCGGTGGATTTTAGTTTGTACGATAACGCTGCATCCACCTAAAGTAATGAATGTTCTTACGTGAACTTCCTAGTAATTCCCTCTTCCTAGGTGCAGCATTACTCCTAACATTTGTAATATCAGTTTGAAACTTGTAATATTGCCGTGTCCTATTCCTGCATTTTTAAAATCCTGCGAATCAAACAGGTCCTGAGTTGGTGATGATGTTGTGCCTCCCATCTTTCACCAGTAGCCGTCGGATCTAGATCTGACGCATACAAACCAAGCTTCCCCATTTTTGCAAAAAGATGCCCGCACTTGTTCCCTATTTACAAACAACTCCTTGTCTCTCATAATCAGCCTTATCTCCTCCCCACCACATCTAGAAGGCCGTGGAAAAATCTGGCGCGATGGCCGCTGCCGGAGCAGTCCAACCCCAATCTTGGTGTTCCGTGCAATGCATGGGCATCTACGCTCGGGAAATTATGTCGAACAGGGCTAGTTGTAAGCAGGCTAGCTCTATAGCCATGATGATAGTGACTGCAGACGGTGAGGCTGACTATGGTATGCCGAACACGGTGCCTATACTCAAGTGTCATCTCCGGCGCAGGGTCTTGTCACTTCACTGTGAGGAGCAGCACGTAATAATTTTACCAACGGGTAGTACAGTGCTAGCACTCCTAGGAGCAATACATTGGTACTACTACTACTAGTACTAGTAGCACCACCGTCTAGATTTAGGAGTACTACCACGTCCATCTGGATTTTAGTATTTGACTAGCAATATTTAGTAATGCATGTCACAAAAAATGTACTACTCCCTCTGTAAATAAATACATGGTGTTTTATTCCTATCGGCGAGAGAACTTAATGTTTTCTTGCTAACTAGAGTCTTAATAGGATTACATGCAGTGAACTAAACACTTCATGTCATGTTTGGTAGTCTCAAGTCATTGAAAGCATTCATGGCTCACATCTCTCATTGGTTGATATGTCACGAAATAAGAAACAAGGAGGGAGTTAATGCACCGTGCCTAAGTGTTTTGGGATTATTTGGTTTTCGTAATGTGACTTACACAACATTTTTGTTTACATGCATTAACATTTTATTAGTTAAATCAAAGGTCAAAACTTGGCGCAAAATGCAAAGGGGACCAATAAACCAATAAACATCAAACTTCTCTCGTTTGGCCCCAGCTAGAGGTCCGGTGAGATGACTATACTGCACCGGCATGGAGGGGGGGGCAGCTTCATTGACTTACGGCAACTCCCTTTGGGTGAATGACACGTGGGCCCAGGGGGTGGCTGGCCCACCTATCATACAACCAAAGGCAGGTGCAGTAGAGGGACGAGGGGTAGTACGAAATCCTACGCACCTACGCATGCTAACCAAGGGCAATAGTGATCACTCGAATCGCAAGATCAGTTGACTAGTAGAAGCTAAGCTAGACCCATGGGGGCCATGAGCGCGAGCATCAGCGGGCTGTGCCAGATGGTCCACGACGCCAGCCTGCGGCCCGGCAACGAGGAACGTCTCCAGGTAGTATTGCTTGAGGCCAGCAGGGGGAGGGGCCGCTTGGACGACAGCTTCGTCTCCTTGTTCGATGAGGTCCTCGTCGGTTTCCTCGACAAGTTCACCGTTGTCAAGAAGCTCGCGGACGACTTTGACGTAAGCCTTCAGCCGACGCGCCGAGAGTCTGCGATGCCCGCCACCCTCAACGGCCGCTATGGTGACAACCTCTTCGACGCACTGGTGGCCCTGCGACTGCCCGCCGTCGCGCCTGAGAATGTCCACCTTGAGGTCGCGCTCGCCGCGCAGCGCCTGGCGCAGCAAGACACCATGGTCATAATCACCCACGTCTACGCGCATGCAAGAGGAGGACGATAGGACGCTGGCCTTCTTGGACCGCAGGGCAACCTTGGATGCACTATTTAGATGCATCTTGAGCTCACCGCCAACGCCGCTGCTGCTCACACGTCGGTTGGTGACCCGGCACACTAGGGTGTGAGGATGTCGTTGATGGATCCATATGGATTTTTATCTTTCCGTCAAATCCATGTAGTAGTATATGATACTACGGTAATTATCTCACCTTTCGCATCAACTTCATAATTTTCGTACGTACTCCATGCATGAACGGCGCCAGAACCAAACTTCTCATTACTCTAGGCAAAATTGTTATTTTCTATCTATAGATCGCGCCATATAGCAGAACCAAATTTTACAAGTTACGAGTTCAAAAGGAAAAGCCTGCCGTGTTCACGTCGCACCCCCACACGGTTGGTCTGGCACGCCGCTCAAGCGGGAATGCATGCGGTGTTGCATTTTCACTTACAAGTGGGACCGTAGTTGAGCAAACCCACCCCGCCCACTGCGCGATGGCTGAGAAAACAGGAGGGAGAAGAGATGGCTGTAGCACGGGCTCCAAGAAAATTGGTGTCGGATGGGACTCGTGTGGGTGGCGTGTGCCATAGTGCTAGACGTGAATGCTAGTTATGGCCCATGCCACCCCACTATATCAAGCCTATATCGAGGTACAGTACGTAGAACAAATTTCCTGCAGTCCGTGCTCAGCACTCCTCTATCTCTCTTCTCAGCCAGCCAGCGGACGCGCAGAGCCCATCGTCTGTTTGCTCACATGCGGTCCCACATGTCAGTGAAAACGCAAGAGGACCCACTGAACCTGCACATCTTTCACCTCGACGTGCTGGTGATGAAAAACAAATCCAAGAAAGATCTTCGGTGGCCGCTTTTGGAGTTACTCAAGAGTAGTAAGATTCTATTTACAGTTTAACCCAAGATGCACATCTCGTGGCTTCAACTTATCAACTACCACTCTATTTTCTTTCATGACATCACCTGGATGCTGGATGTCCCACGTGTCGGCAAAAGGAGGAAGAACCGACCAAATCTTCGGTTGTGCTCTCGGATTAGACTAGTTGTGCTAACTTAAAAAATTTATTGTGTACTCCCTCCGTTCCAAAATACTTGACTTCCATTTGTCCAAAAATGGATGTGCCTATATACTAAAACATGTCTAGATACATATATATTTTGACAAATAAGAGGCATGTATTGTGCAACGGATGGAGTAGAATGGATGCAAGTTTTTGTATTGGGAAGAAGAGTACATACATATATTGATAGAGCGCAATTTAGTAGATGTTCTATCACTTTTAGCTAGCACAGAGGCTATAGATGAGATTAGTGCACTTGTTGATACTCCTACTTGATATGCGTGTTGCTTCTTAGATGCAGAGAAAAACAGACCGGAGGGAGTACTAGAATAGAGGCTACACATGAGACTAGATGCGAGGAAGCAACGTCTACTTCTTTACACTCGAAGTAGAAAGAAGCACGCAAGATCGAGCCTCCGCAGATCAACAATGAATGCATCGAGAAGGCACTAATCCAACTTACAGGAGTAGTAAAATGTATTCTTTTGGTTCTTGTTTTCTTTGGTCTTGCTTTTCTAGTCAAAATTATCGTTGGAGTTCATGCAAAACGGAGGTCCGTTTGGGGTCGTGCGTTGCAGTTGGCCTTACAAGTGGGACCGCAGTTAAGGAAACCGACTATCGGCAAACCCCCACCTCGCCCGCCGTGCGATGGCTGAGTTAGAGAAACGATGAGGTTGAAGAGATTGCTCTAGCACAGACTCCAAGAAATATGATGTCAGATGGAAGTTGTGCTGGTGGCGTGTGCCGTACTCCTGGACGTGAATGCTTGTTCTGGCCCATGCCACCCTACTACTCCTACTAGTTAGTATTATATAGTACTACTAGTATCGAGGATTCGAGGTGCTGGTTACGTAGTACAGTATGGCTATAGTAAAAACACCCGCACGACGCGTAAAGCATGTGAAGCTAGTACAAATAGTGTACTATTATTGTTGATTGGCCTCATGCGATAACCTGTCGCAATGCACGTACAATTATATATTCGGAAAATATATTTTTTGCCTCGTCGCACCACTCACTCACAAAAGCAACTCGAAAGCCATTCATAAATTTAGTAAGTTTATCACAGGCATATCATTTTATTACATACAACAGGTCATCAACCCACATCGGCAACGAGGATACATTATAAATACTAAAGTTTTCACCACACAACAAATAACAAGCAATGAAATGAACTTCAACTCAACCATTCATAGGCGTTGGAAACGCTTGCTTTGAACCACAAGTGATTCTCTGGGATGGGCCATTCATTGTCGATCTGGAGACCAACGCAGGACTGATCATCCAGGCTGAAGCGGCCTACTATATCAGTACCAGGGAAGGGAACCACCCAAATGTCCCAGGTATAGACACAGTTGCTTCTGATAAATGGTAGTAACATTTTGTCAACAGCAGTTGGATCGCCTTTCACCATCATTGGATAGTTTTGTCCAGGGAAGAGCGAGTTTTCTCCAAGACTATCAATTCTGTACCAGGGAGAAGGAGTTGGCGCTAGCACACTAGTATCCATCCCGAATACCATGCAATGGGTGTTGGAATAGGTCCGGAGAGTGCGACCATGGGAGACTACACCTGCTTCCTTAGCAGTAACATCATCAGTGGGCTGTATACACACGAGAAGAGGTGATCCATCAGAATTAGTTGCCAGGCGCCAAATAGTATATGGGCGCTGCTCGTCCTCATGCTCGTGATCATCACCATCATCATCTCCCCCTTGGTTATAAAAATCTTCAAGTATAGGTGGTGGAATGTTCACAGGACCTTGGAAACACAAGAAGAAGGTTAATTAGTAAGGCTGGCCATAGTGGGGGTAACATAAGTAGTATCATGCACTTGGGACTCGCAAACATGCTTATGTGGCAGGCAATTAAGGAGGAGAGAGATGGTTATAGTAACATAGGTAGATACCGTAACATAATAAATGTGATGCTACTATGTGTCATGCATGACAATAAATGAGACCACCTATGATACTAATCTAAGATACTATGCACTATAGAGGTAGTAACATAAACTAGTAACATATGCATGTTACTAGTCTAAGTTACTCCCCACTATGACCAGCCTTGCTAACCCGCATGCATGTGGATGAAACAATTATAATTACAGTGGAAGACAAACGTACCGTAACAACGAGGATGCCATGCAAAAACAGTGCCACGAGTGGTGGCAGCAAACACAAGGCCCTAGTATTGAATTGCATCACAGTACTCATCCGTGTACAAAAATTGATTTTTGAGCAATATCCATCCAGTCAAACCACTAACGACGGCAACAAGCTTGTCGAAGATAGCAACAACTTCATAGTTGTTGTAATTCCAAGAGCGGTTGGGGACTCGAGAAATTGCTATCTTCCGTAGAAGACAGTCACCATGATTGTATTTGAACATGCGTACAATACCGGTGTGCTCAACCTCTGGGCAGTCTGCTGAGATTTTTGGAAGTGGAACCCGGTCACGAGTGTACACATTCACAAGTTCCCACTCGCAGTTGGACCCAATGTAAACAACCCAATCTCCATTTGTGCCTAACCAAGCCTTGCCCTCAAGCGATGGCATCTTAACATCATACCATTATCAAGCGGCGTCAACTTGCACAGGGCGAGGCCTCCGTCGTGACGGCGCCAGTCATCAGGGTCACGGTGAAGAAGATAGGGGAGATCAAACCGCTCCTTGGCTCTTGGGTTCCTTGTAATGATGTTATTAGTTGAGTCGAGAATGGGCTTGAACGAACCAGCCATGCTAGCCGAGGTGATGACGTCGCACCGATCAATGAGTTCCTCCACCACGTCATCTTTCAGATTGGGGAAAGAATAACGGGGTCGTTTCCGTCCTGTTCCCTCCATGGAGAAGACGATCGAACAATGGTAGAAGAAAGGGTGAAGGGCTGAAGGAAAACAGAGGAGGGAGAGGAAGAGCGTGCAACAGCAGTTCCAAATCGAGAGGGAAAGGCGAAGAGTCGGTGGACAGTTGCTAGTTTGCCACGGTTCATGAAGGGGCGCCCCGGCCTACACGTCGGTTCGGAAATACTCCTACTACTCGCCGTCGTCTCACTGATATGTGGAACGGGACCACATGTCAACGAGACATGGTGTGTAATTTCTCGTGCAAAATGCGATCTGGCCACGTTGGCCTGAGGTGCCACATTAGTTATCGGCCTTTATTTTTTTAATGGCGCGCCATTTAGTTTTGAAGCACGACTAACTGGTACTGTACGCAGAGAAAATATAAACTAGTCTACCACTACTCCACCTCCAGTACTAGTAGTATAAAGAAGATATATAGGCTGGAGCTTCAGCGCTTTCTTGCCAAGGGCTGCCCACTTGCTTCTCACACTACCACCCTCCCTCCAGATCTTAAAAAGACGACCCCTCTCTCCCTCCTCACCGGTGGTCACAGATCCGCCGGGGAAGAAAAGGACGTGCAGCGTTGACGCACTCGTCATCAGCGAGCGAGGTCACGCACTGACGACAAGGCCGTCCTCTCAGACCTAGCGCCTGCGCGGGATCGCTGCCGTAGTGTGTGCGGAGGACGACGACCACGAGCGAAGCCACTTCCCGCCCACCCTCAGGTATGCTACCTCTTTTCGAACCATACCCTTGTTCTATTGCCCCATCTGGCATGTCGTTGCATGTGGATCTTTTTCCACTCCACCATCTTCCCAATTTGCTATCCTCTGCTCTGCTGGCCACGCAGATGAAAACCATAATTTGCACTATTAAAGGAAACCCTACTTCATGCAGACTAATGCATGTCTGGGTTGAATAAGGAAAGGAAGGGAGACTGTACTGTCCAAGAGAGTAGGCATCGAACCCGCATCTAGGTTGAAAAGGGGAAAATCAGTAGCTAAGGAACGAGTCTCGTGTCTCTTGGTTGAAGAAGGGTAGAAAGGCATGACAACGCAATAGAGAATGACCAGGTCGATCGGTTTGTTGTCCTCACATAGGAAAAAGGTGGCTAAAGAAAACAAAAATGGGATGTAATCCACATATGCTGCCTGGATATTTGTTGCTCTGGGCAACCATACCTCCCTCACCACTCTGCGTCCGTGGAGGTACATCGTACTGGTGCGCCCATTGTCCGAATGGGCCTCCCATGCTCTTATTACCACTTTTTTTGCTGTTAGTATAACGCCAGCAGTCAAGTCAAGCAATGCTACTACTAAAGTGATGCCACATTTAACTAATGCCGCTCTCTGTCTAATGCCACAGATAAATTTAAGCAGTGCCATTTAATGTCACTGGATCATTTCAGGGTTAGCTATTGATTGTGGATGTATTAAAGATTTTTCAGCTGTTGCACAGCCAGTATACCAACGATGAAACTTGTTACTACCTTCAGATTTTTGCACTGTTAAGGCTTATAGATTACATACGTCACTTTCATGAGATAAGTTAATTTTTTTGTACAGTGTCACCAAAATGCCAAGGCGCTGATGTCATTTTATTTTGGTTAAACTGCACAGACAATTATGAAGACAAGAGGAAAGGTCAAGAGTGGGCACCTCCTCCTCCGGCTGTTCTCTTGATTATCAAGAGGAAAGATCAATTTTTATGTTTGATCGATTATCAAGATTGGGATAGCAATCTTTAAGGTCCCCGCGAGTTCAAAATGATATTTACCTTGGAGGTACATGGTTTGCAATTTTTTTATACTGTCATTAGTTAATAATGCTAGTTACCTTCAGACTTCTGTATTTGGTTTAATGCTCATGCACAGCTAGTATACCAATGCTGAAACTTGTTATCTTTACATTTTGTATTGTTAATTATTATAGAAACCTTCCAGTGCTAGAGTTTATTGAAATCTGTTCAGTAAAACCATTGTACTGTACCCTATAATAAACTAACTACTCTACTATTGCACTAGCCACTGGATTAGTGTATATTTGTAGTATTCGAATGGTGTTGCATTAGCGTATGGACACAAATAAAGTGTGGCAAGCTTTCCCAGATATGTGCTCAAGAAAACTACTACCTATTTTTCTAAATACTAGACGTTTGGGTACTTTAAATTGAACCACAAAAACGTCTTATATTAAGGAATAGAGGGTGTAGAGTTCACTCAAATTATCCCGGTAAAGCTAGTCACACCTTTGTTAAAATTAATGTTCAGTATATTATCGGAGGAGGTCTGTATGTTTGTCTCTAATGCCTGTCTACTACATACCCGACATCATGATGTAATGTTAAGTCATTTCCTTTTGTACAGTGTAACTAAATTTTCAAGGCGGTGATGGCATTTTATTTTAGTAGAACTGCACAAAATTTGCGTAAAAGAAGAGGAAAGGTCAGGAATGGCTCAGTTTTTCAGAAAAAAACTATGTATGCCTTCCTGACATCAGCCGTTGTTGCTTTATTTATTCCTTCAAACAGGTGGTTAGAAACAGTCTTGCTACCTTTTCCCATTAAGAAATTGGAATGCTTATATTTGTGAGTCTATGCTTCAACTAGTGCCACTTTTATAGTAATCACACTTTCAATATCTATGCAAACAGGGATGCTCGATTTTAGTGGAGCTGCACAAAAAGTCCAACTGGTTCAACATTAGGAGCATGTTTTTTTCCAAACCTTTATATCCAATTGGTGGCACTATGAGCTGTTCATTACGAAGGTACATGGTTTGCTACTATCTTGCTACTCTTTTTGTACTGTCATTAGATAGTAATACTAGTGGTTTGCATGTGAATTTATTGGCACGGTGGACCTACATTGGAGGTGCAGGACATGATTCAATGATTGGATGCTCAATTTCGGTTGTATCGATTTCACCTCTTCCATCACTGCGAACATGGTGTGGTATATGTTTACTAGCTGCTTGATATTTGTGCAGACAAAGATGTCTGTCCGTTGTTATTTGGCAAACAAACAAAGTATCCGCAATTTTGGTTGAACTGCACAAGAGAATAGTATAGTCACTACACATTTGAAAATAGACACAAAGATTGGATAGTCACTTCATGGACTGCAGAAAAGTAGTACTGTACTATTTACTGGCCAACACTTGGTGCTTCATTGCTTTGGTCTGATTATACAATGGGCATCATTTTCCCCAAGTTAAAGTTTATATTCTGAAAATAGTCTCGCGGTGTGATCGAGAGAAGACCAAATCATATTGCAGTGGATGTTCCTCCATCATGTGTGGTTCATTCTCATGGTTCCAGCTGTTGGTGAAACCACTTACGTTTGCAAGAGGAATTGTAGACTTCACAAACAAATTTGTCTTTCAGTCTGTACTGAATGTTGGCCAAGAGAAGCATCCATGTTTGTAGGAAGAACAGATGTTTTTTCTAGATCTTTGCTTTTGGAGCTACATATTCGTATATGATCTGTGAATCATTGAGATGCATTAACATGCTGATCTTATGTATGGGAATCGTACTAGTTAGTTTTAGTTGCGACGCAAGATCCGAAGTGGCCGATCTTTGCTTTTGGAGCTATATATTTGTATATGATCTGTGAATCATTGAGATGCATTAACAGTTACTTATTTCTGTTTGCTCAGTGTTTACAAGTTACTAATCGATCACTAGCTAGCCTACAAATGCACACCTGGCAGTTTTATTTGCGATGCAAGATGCGAAGTGGCAGTGTTTTGAATAAAAATGCCTACCTCTGAAGAAACTGACAAGCTACACTATCGATCATTCATGGATAAAAATGCCTACCTCTGAAGAAACTGACAAGCTACACTATCAATCCTACACGGATAAATAGCGTATCACGCACGTACTACCTCCTTTCCGGTTTGCAGGGCTCAATTTAAGAAACGACCTACTCGATCCTACGCGAATAAATAGCGGATCACACACGTACTAGTACCTCCTTTCCGGTTGGCAGGGCTTAATTCAAACCTCTCACCAACCAAGGTACTCCCTCCGTCCGGGTTTATTAGTCCCGTGAACAAAGCAGCAAGACCAAGGCATGGCAATAATTAATGGCATGTAGAAGTTTAAGCCTAATTAATTCCAGCAATTTAAGTGGCTGCATGCATGCCCTCGGCTGCGACTCGTTGCATGCTGCTTCGCGTACTGCCTGCGAGCGATTTTGAGTGCCTGCATGCAGCCGGTCGTAATTAAGGTAGCTAACTGATGCGAAAAAAGATACGCTTTAATTGTTGCGGGCTTTTTAAATCTGTGAAATCATTATTGACAAGGAGGGAGATGATTCAAGTGCACTCGTTTGACCGCCATGCCAGTGTGCGACCCAGACGGGATGGGACGACACAGTCATAATTTCAGTTTCCCTAGTTTTCCACGGCAAGCTGGTGCGCTAAGCCATTATGCATTGAATTCCGATAACCGTCGCGCTACCGTCCCCCTATAAGTATTGTTTCCCGGCATTCTCCAGTGCCACCGTGACCCAACTCGCCATATCCTCATAAGCCCCCACCAGCCCGACGTCGCTCGCCATGTCCGCCATGCCCCCGCCCGTCCGCAGTAGGCGACGCCGGAGGCGGTCACCGCCGGAACTAGTGTTCGGTTTTTCACTGGAAGGCAGACGGAGGGAGGAGGCATTCTATCTGTATTTAGATGGCAATGCGCATATCGAGGAGTTGTTGGAGCGCGACCGCATGGCGGAGGAGCAGGAGTTGTTGGAGCGCGACTGCCTGGCGGAGGAGCAGCGTAACACCGATTTGCGCCGCCAGCGGGACATGGAGCAGCAGCGCACCGACGCTCTGAGTCACGAGCAGAGCACCTGCAACTGGGCCGACTACATGGAGGCCGGCGCCCGGCAAATAGCCCTGGAGGCTGTCGGGCACGCACGCGTTCGCGACGCTGATTTTTACTACCAGCTCGTCAAGTGGGTTTCCCGCTTGGAAGCCGAAGCTTCGGTGGACCACGCTGGCATGGAAAGGGCCAACACGCGCGAGAAACACGCCCTATTGCACCTCTAGCAAGTCCGAGGCGAGGCACAGGACGCCGGTGCCGGCGTTTAGCGTGTATCGCTGGCATCGTCTAGTTAGCTAAGAGTAAGTTAGTACTTGTCTAGTGGGAGTAGCTAGTTAACTTGGCTATGATGGTTGTCAACGTGGAAGTTCAGTACTCTATATGTGGATCAGACCTGTTACTTTGCTCTGAATGTTGAACTTTCTGTTTGAACATATGGAATGGGCTGTTATTTTTTTAATGGGTTGTATTTGTCCTCCACGGGTTTAGAAGCTGACTTGTGGGCCTAGCAAGTTGATGCGTACACAATCAGGAGATGATTGTACGTGGAGAGGATGACAGCAGGGACCCGCCAAGGTCATGGCAGTACGCAAGCAAGTGCCTCCTTATTTCAAGCCAATAAAAAATGGCTACTCCTAGTGGATTTCTGACATCTGGGTCCCATGCCATTGTCAACGTAGTCAATAAATGAGAGAATTGCACAACGAGCGGCTGACACCAGGGACCCAGCAGCTCGCCCAGTTATTTTTGTTTTGGGTTAATTTGATAAATGCCTCTGAGAAATGCCACTGCAATTTCCAAACTTTGAAAAATGCTATTTCATGCCATTTCTAGTGGCATTTTCTGAAGTCTGGAGTGGCGTTTTTCAAAGTTTGCAAACTGCAGCGGCGTTTTTCAAAGTTTGCAAAAATTGCAGTGGCATTTTTCAAAGTTTGGAAATTGCAGTGGCATTTTTCTGAATCGCCATAATTGGAGTGGCATTTATCTAATATGTTTTTGAGACGGAAGCAGGGTGTCAACTGGGCTGTGCGGGACACTCTGGCCTGTCTAGACAGCCTTTTCTTTTATGTTACCACAGACCAGCCCAGTAGTTTTTTTTCTTTTTGAAAATGGCTAGCGCAGTTTTTCTTTATCAGGCTTGTTGGGCTAGACGAGGAGAGCTTCATTCGGCTGGCCGAGAAAATGGCCTATCAGTAATGAGAAATGGGTTGTACATTTTTAAAACACATCAAACCGGCAATTAGTTTCAAATATCTTTTTTTCATTTCGAGATTTTAAATTGCATTGATTTTTATGCGTGGACAATTTATTGGATTTTATATTGATATACATTTATTTTTAAAATAAGTCTGATTGTGACTCGAAATTTCGGGATTAAAAACAGTTCAGACCGCACCGACATATGCAAAATTTCGTATAATTTTTTAACCGTGGCCACAATATGGGCTGTAATGCTAACAAAAAGAATATGGGCTCCAAAAAACCCGTAAGAATTAGCAAATGGGTTGTAAACTATTTGAAATAATGGCAGATGGGTTGTATGCTGTTTTCCACAGATTTGAGGCTTTCCACAGATGGCATGTATACTGTTGGATGTCCATCCAACGGCCGTCGTGCTTCTTCAATCTCTGCTCTTCCTGCTCCAGCCACTCAAACAAGCGCCGGCGGGACTGCCTGCTCCCTCCTCCCCGCGGCCGGATGTGCTGCCGCGCAGGCCTCACCGCCCCATCGTACTCCCATCGCTGGCCTAGCTATCCCTCTACTCACCCTCGGTCCCACACATGCTATTATTCTCCGGCGACGGCAGACGAACCAGTAAACCCTCGTACTCCTCCGCGTGGGAAATAACTGCCGAGTATTCCCTGGCTCCGTGTCGTTCCCTTCCTAGGCCTCACCATCGTCCACTGCCCTGGTGCTCTTGGCGCGGCCTGGTCAACGTGGTCAATGAACGACATCCATCGGAAGTGGACTGTACGTGGAGAGGCTGACAGCTGGGTCCACGGCCGCATGCAAGGAAATGCCTCCTTATTACGTGCAAAATAATGATTCCTCCACCTGACATCTGGGATCCACCGAAAGGGCATCTGTATTTCGTGAAAAAAACGTTACCGCCGCTGAGAGCTCAGACCCACCAGCTATATCTTTGCACGCAAGGAAGTGCCTCCTTATTACGCCCAACAAAAAAGAATACTCCCCCTGCTAGCTGGGACCCAGTATAGTGGGCCTACTAAGTTGATGGGGACGAAGGGCTTTGTCAACTTAGTCAATATGCACGATTCTAGCTCGACTGACTGTACGATGTCCATCCAACGGCCGTAGTGCTTCTTCAACCTCTGGTCTTCTTGCTCCAGCCACCCAAAACAGCGCCGGTCGTGTCGCCTGCTCCTGCCTCCCGTGGCCGGCTGTGCTGCCGCGGAGGCCTCACCGCCCCCATACTACTCCCATCGCTGGCCAGGCCATCCCTCCACTCCACTCATCCACACCCCCTGTTATTCTACGGCGACAGTAGCGCAGCCGAACCAGTGAACCCTCGTACTCCTCTCCGCGTGGGCATCCACTGCCGCGTCTTCCCCGGCTCCATGTCGTCCCCTTCCTAGGCCTCGCCGTCGTCCACCGCTGTGTTGCTCTCGGCGCGGCGTGGTCAATGTGGTCAATGACCGAATTCCATCGGAAGAATACTGTACGTGGAGAGGCTGACAGCTGGGTCCACGGCAGCCGCAAGGAAGTGCCTCCTTATTACGCGGAAAACAATTATTCCTCCACCTGACAGCAGGGACCCACCGGACGGGCCACTAGTATTTCGCGAAAAAATGTTTGCCGCTGACTGCTGGGACCCACCCGACGGGCCACCATATTTCATGCAAAAAACGTTCCCCTGCTGTCAGCTCGGACCCACCGGAAGTGCCTCCTTATTACGCACAAAAAAATGAATACCCCCCAGCTAGGTGGGACCCACCTTGGTGGGAGGCTGACTTGTGGGCCTACTAAGTTGACGGGGACGGAGGGCTTTGTCAACTTAGTCAATATAAACAATTCTAGCTCTAGTGACCGTACGATGTCCATCCAACGGCCGTAGTGCTTCTTCAACCTCTGGTCTTCTTGCTCCAGCCGCCCAAAGCAGCGCCGGTCGTGCCGCATGCTCCTGCCTCCCGTGGCCGGATGTGCTGCCGCGGAGGCCTCACTGCCCCTTACTATTCCCACCGCTGGCCAGGCCCTGCAGTGACGGCAGCCTCACACTGCAGCCGAACCAGTGAACCCTCGTACTCCTCTCAGCACGGGCTTCCACTGCCGCGTCTTCCCCGGCTCCCCGTCATCCCCTTCCTAGGCCTCGCCGTCGTCCACCGCCCTGGTGCTCTCGGTGCAGCGTGGTCAACATGGTCAAGGAACGATTTCCATCGGACGTGGACTGTATGTGGAGAGGCTGACAGCTGGGTCCACGGCCGCAGCAAGGAAGTGCCTCCTTATTATGCGAAAAATAATTATTCCTCCACCTGGCAGCGGGGACCCACCGGACGGGCCACCGTATTTCGCAAAAAAACGTTTCCCCGCTGACTGCTGGGACCCACCAGCTACACCTTCGCACGCAAGGAAGTGCGTCTGGGCAAAAAATAAAACGATTTGCCCCTCTGACTGCTGGGACCCACCAGCTACATTTTCGCATGCAAGGAAGTGCCTGACAGTCGGGACCCACCTGGTCGAAGCATACGTACCGTTGTCATTCTGGTCGCGAACGTGTACGTACATACTTGTCGTTGTAGAGGCGCGCACGTGTCGTAGTAGAGGCGCGCACGTAGCATGTACACGTACGTACAACGGCCAGGGTGCAAGAAAGAAAATACGGCCACGTATGTGTACATACGGGCAGGGTCTCGAACGCCTAGTCGCGCATACGTACGGCGAGGGCTTGTGTTCATGGGGAGGCAACGGAATGCGTCGTGTTCATGGGGAGGCAACGGAATGCGTCGTGTTCATGGGGAGGCAACGGAATGCGTAGTTTTCATGGGAAGGCAACGGAATGCGTCGTGTTCATGGGGAGGCAATGGAATGCGTCGTGTTCATCGGGAGGCAACGGAATGCGTCGTGTTCATCGGGAGGCAAGGGAACGCGTGGGAGCCAACCGGCTTGGACGGAACATAAGATGGAAACGAGGCCTGGCGTACCGCAGAACGGACGAAACGGACCTCCTACGGTCGAAACGAGGGTCCTGTTGATCGGGAGGGGTGTGGCGTACCGCAAAACGGAGGAAACGGACCTCCTACGGTCGAAACGGGGGTCCTGTTGATCGGGAGGGTTGTGGCGTACCGCAAAACGGACAAAACGGACTTGTGTTGGAGCGCTACGGTCGAAACGGGTGGGGGAGGGGGGTGGGGTGGGGTGGGGGAGGGGTGTGGCATACCGCAAAACGGGACTCCACGGGATACTATTCATCTCCACCGTCGACCTCCTCCATCCTCCACGGGCTCCTGTTCATCCAGCCTCCACCGCGCGCTACTCCACCGGCTACTGTTCAACCACCCCTCCACGGGGACCCCTCCACCGTCTACTGTTCATCCAGCCCTCCACACCACGGGGTCCTATTCAACCACCCCTCCACGGCCACCCCTCCACCGTCTACTGTTCATCCAGCCCTCCACACCACGGGTTCCTGTTCATCCAGAGGCAACGCCACCGCTCACTGTTCATCCAACCCCCCCCCCCCCCCGCAACGCTCACTGTTCATCCTAGAGGCAGCATCGATCGGCTTCAGTTCACAGCCATCGATTGATCGCTCGGGTTCAGTAACGCGTAGCCTGCAGTGCAATCGCTCGGGTTCAGTTAGAGCCCAACGCCTTGCTCGGCTTTAGTTAGAGCCAACGCCTCGCACACACGCACGTACATACGAGAGAAACGCGCATCGCTCCGCCCCCGACCTCCCACCGTAACCGGCAACTCCCCGAAATTTTCCTCCCCCTCGCTTCTACCACGGTCTTTTTTCCGTCATGGACGGCCCAAAGAATGTCATGCACCTGCGTCTCCGGCCCGCCCAGGACGAAAAGCCCATTTTCTGTCATGATTTTTTGTCATAGAATTAGGAGCCCACCACATCTATGATGATACCGGGTTTTGTCACAATTATTGTCATAGAAGTGTCATATGTATGACCGAAAAAAATTCGTTCGGCCCAAAATGTCACGGATGTGTCTTTTTTTTGTAGTGTAGCATTCTCCATTTTTATTTCTATTTTTTCTTTCCCTTTTTTTCTTTGGGCCTTCCCTTTTTTTGGCCTTTTTTTATTTGGGACAATGCTCTATTAATGATGATCATCACACTTCTATTTATTTACAACTCAATGATTATAACTCGATACTAGAACAAAATACGACTCTATATGTATGCCTCCGACGGTGTACCGGGATGGGCAATGAATCAAAAGTGACATGTATGAAATAATATGCATGGTGGCTTTGCCACAAATACGATGTCAGCTACATGATCATGCAAGGCAATATGACAATGATGAAGCGCGTCATAATAAACGGAACGGTGGAAAGTTGCATGGCAATATATCTCGGAATGGCTATGGAAATGCAATAATAGGTAGGTATGGTGGCTGTTTTGAGGAAGATATAAGGAGGTTTATGTCTGATAGAGCATATCGTATCACGGGGTTTGGATGTACCGGCGAAGTTTGCAAGGGCAATGCACGGTACCGAAGAGACTAGCAATGATGGAAGGGTGAGAGTGTGTGTAATCCATGGACTCAACATTAGACATAAAGAACTCACATACTTATCACAAAAATCTACAAGTCATCAAAAACCAAGCACTACACGCATGCTCCTAGGGGGATAGATTGGTAGGAAAAGACCATCGCTCGTCCCCGACCGCCACTCATAAGGATGACAATCAAAGAACACCTCACGTTTCAAATTCGTTACGCAATGTTTACCATACGTGCATGCTACGGGACTTGCAAACTTCAACACAAGTATTTCTCAAATTCACAACTACTCAACTAGCACAACTTACTATCATTATCTCCATATCTCAAAACAATCATCAAGTATCAAACTTCTCTTAGTATTCAATGCACTTGTATGAAAGTTTTTATTATATCCATCTTGGATGCATATCATATTAGGACTAATTTTATAGCCAAAGAAAATTACCATGCTGTTCTAAAAGACTCCCAAAATAATATAAGTGAAGCATGAGAGATCAATAATTTCTATAAAATAAAACCACCACCGTGCTTTAAAAGATATAAGTGAAGCACTAGAGCAAAAACTATTTAGCTCAAAAGATATAAGTGAAGCACATAGAGTACTCTAATAAATTACGATTCATGTGTGTCTCTCCCAAAAGGTGTGTACAGCAAGGATGATTGTGGTAAACTAAAAATCAAAGACTCAAATCATACAAGACGCTCCAAGTAAAACACATATCATGTGGTGACTAAAAATATAGCTCCAAGTAAAGTTACCGATGGACGAAGACAAAAGAGGGGATGACTTCCGGGGCACCCCCAAGGTTAGGATTTTGGTTGTCCTTGGATTTTACCTTGGGGTGCCTTGGGCATCCCCAAGCGTAGGCTCTTGCCACTCCTTGTTCCATAATCCATAAAATCTTTACCCAAAACTTGAAAACTTCACAACACAGAACTTAACAGAAAATCTCATGAGCTCCGTTAGCGAAAGAAAACAAACCACCACTTCAAGGTACTGTAATGAACTCATTATTTATTTATATTGGTGTTATACCTACTGTATTACAACTTCTCTATGGTTCATAACCTCCGATACTAGCCATAGATTCATCAAAATAAGCAAACAACATACGAAAAACAGAATCTATAAAAACAGAACAGTCTGTAGTAATCTGTATCAAACGCATACTTATGGAACTCAAAAAATTCTAAAATAAGTTTCTGGACTTGAATAATTTATATATTAATCATCTGAAAAAAGAATAAACTAAATATCACTCTCTAGTAAAAAGTTGTAGCTAATCTCGCAAGCGCTAAAGTTTCTGTTTTTTTACAGCAAGTTCAAAAAGACTTCACCCAAGTCTTCCCAAAGGTTCTACTTGGCACAAACACTAACTAAAACATAAAACCAAATCTAAACAGAAGCTAGATGAATTATTTATTACTAAACAGAACCAAAAGCAAGAAACAAAAATAAAATTGGGTTGCCTCCCAACAAGCGCTATCGTTTAACGCCCCTAGCTAGGCATAAAGGCAAGGATAGATCTAGGTATTATCATCTTTGGTTGGAAATTCTTCAATAGAACACTTATAACCCTTAGGAGTTTCCTTCTTTTTATTAATGATCAAACTCCTAGGCAAGAATCAAGAAATTCATTTGTAGCAAAAGGTTCCTTAATGATAGTGAAAAAGTTGGGGTGAACACTTATTGATTTGAGATCCGCATTTTCCTACTAGAAGATTCACCCTTATTTTTAGGAACATACATTAATTTGGCAACTTTAGCATTAGGAGGTTTTGGAGTATTTTTCACGGAAGAAAAGGCAGACCCTAAGTTGGTAATAATATCCTCAATTTTATCAATTCTTGTGGAATCTTGATCTATCTTTTCGTTAACTATGGGTTCCTTTTCTTTAAAAAATTTAAGAGCAACTCCTACCTTAGATCCGTATTGGGTAATTTGGTCGTGGATCTTTTTATCCAAATTTTCAATCAACTCTATAGTGGTAACTTTATTTTCAATAATTTCAAGCCTTTTCATCACATGTTTTAAAGTTAAAATAGTTCCATTAACCAAAAGAGGTGGTGGGCCAAACAAATCTATCATAGCATTATAAGAATCAATAGTATGGCTACGTAAGAAATTCCCACCGGTAATGGTGTCAAGAATATATATATTCCAAGGGGTGATGCATACATAAAAATTGCGAAGAAGAACAGAAGTGGATTGCTTCCTAGTAGATCTATTCTGAGAATTGCAAATTATATGCCAAGCGTCTTTTAGATTTTCTCCGTCCCTTTGTTTAAAATTAAGAACTTCATGATTGGGAGTACTAACAATGATAGAAGGACTTGCCATGACAAGCAAACGATCTAACACACAGACACACAAGAAGCAAGAGGAAGGGCAAATGGAAAAAGAGGGCGTATAAAACGGCAAGGGTGAAGTGGGGAGAGGAAAATGGCAAATAATGTAATGCGAGGGATAAGAGTTTGTGATTGGTACTTGGTATGTCTTGACTTGTGCGTAGACTCCCCAGCAATAATGCCAAAAATCCTTCTTGCTACCTCTTGAGCATGGGTTGGTTTTCCCTTGAAGAGAAAAGGGTGATGCAGCAAAGTAGCATAAGTATTTCCCTCGGTTTTGAGAACCAAGGTATCAATCCAGTAGGAGGCCACACGCAAGTCCCTCGTACCTACACAAACAAATAAGAACCTTGCAACCAACGTGATAAAGGGGTTGTTAATCCCTTCACGGCCACTTGCAAAAGTGAGATCTGATAGAGATGATAAGATAATATTTTTAGTATTTTATGATAAAGACTGAAAGTAAAGATTGCAAAATAAAATAGATTGGAAACTTATATGATGGAAAATAGACCCGGGGGCCATAGGTTTCACTAGTGGCTTCTCTCAAGATAGCATAAGTATTACGGTGGGTGAACAAATTACTATCGAGCAATTGATAGAAAAGTGCATAATTATGAGAATATCTAGGCATGATCATGTATATAGGCATCACGTCCGCGACAAGTAGACCGAAACGATTCTGCATCTACTACTATTACTCCACACATCGACCGCTATCCAGCATGCTTCTAGATTATTAAGTTCATAAGAACAGAGTAAACACATTAGGCAAGACGACATGATGTAGAGGGATAAACTCAAGAAATATGATGTAAACCCCATCTTTTTATCCTCGATGGCAACAATACAATATGTGTCATTTCCCCTACTGTCACTGGGATCGAGCAACGCAAGATTGAACCCAAAGCTAAGCACTTCTCTCATTGCAAGAAAGATCAATCTAGTAGGCCAAACCAAACTGATAATTTGAAGAGACTTGCAAAGATAACAAATCATACATAGAAGAATTCAGAGGAGATTCGAATATTGTTCATAGGTAATCTTGATCATAAACCCACAGTTCATCGGATCTCGACAAGCACACCGCAAAAAGAGTTACATCGAATAGATCTCCAACAAGACCAAGGAGAACTTTGTATTGAGATCCAAAGAGAGAGAGAAGAAGCCATCTAGCTAATAACTATGGACCCAAAGGTCTATGGTAAACTACTCACACATCATTGGAGGGCTATGGTGTTGATGTAGAAGCCCTCCATGATCGATTCCCCCTCCAGTGGAGCGTCGGAAAAGGTCCCAAGATGGGATCTCATGGGCACAGAAGGTTGCGGCGATGGAAATAGGGTTTCGTGGTGCTCCTGGATGGTTTCGGGGTATATGGGTATATATAGGAGGAAGAAGTAGGTCGGTGGAGCTGCGAGGGGCCCATGAGGGTGGGGGCGCGCCCAGGGGTGCAGGCGCGCCTGCCTGCCTCGTGGCCTCCTTGCTTCTTTCTTGACGTCCACTCCAAGTCCTCTGGATCGCGTTTGTTCCAAAAGTCACTCTCCCGAAGGTTTCATTCCGTTTGGATTCCGTTTGATATTCCTTTTCTGCGAAACACTGAAACAGGCAAAAAACAACAATTTGCACTGGGCCTTGGGTTAGTAGGTTAGTTCCAAAAATAATGTAAAAGTGTATAATAAAGACCATTAAACATCCAAAACAGATAATATAATAGCATGGAACAGTAAAAAATTATAGATACGTTGGAGACGTATCAATGACGATATTCGATGAACTGGCCGTAGCAAAGAGAAACCGGTATGAACTCGACTTGTTCTGTTTGTGTAAATATGTTTAACCTAGTATCCAGGCTTCAACCCATTATGATTAAACATGTTTGAAATGACAATTAGAGATTATAGTTTCTCATGCCATGGATAAGTAGCTAGGAGTGGATAATGATTTATCTTCGATATCAACATAGCGTTAAGATGATTGTGATGTAGTATGATGATATGGTATCCTCCTCTGAATGTTCGAGTGGCCTGACTTGGTACATGTTCATGCATGTAGTTGAATCAAAACCAACACAACCTCTATAATATTTATGTTCATGGTGTTCATATCCTACTCATGCTAGTGTCCAATGTTACTTATGCATAATGCATGGTTATGATCGTTGTTGCTCTCTAGCTGACCGCTTCTCAATCTAAATAGCTAGCCTTCGCCTGTACTAAGTGAGAATTCTACTTGTACATCAAAAACCTTGAACCCAAAGTTATTCCAGATGAGTCCACCATACCGACCTATATACGGTGTTACCCTGCCGTCCTAAGTAAATTTGCATGTGCCACCTCTAAAAACTTCTAAAAAATTATCCATTTTGTGTGCCTGGATTGTTCATGGAACGACAGGAGGTGGTCGATATCTTCCGTGCTAAGCGGGTTATCCTCAGGTCGAGTGTTTATTCACTCGCCATCACACGAGGAAACGGGCGGTAATAGGGATGCCCAGTCCCAAACTGCAAACATGAAAAGAGTTCATCTCTGAAATAATCAAACAAAAACTCCCAATGGAGTCAAAACCTTTACTTTTATCGTGTAACATCCCAAATTTTCAATTTGGAATGTTATACATTAGATCATCATGCATATCATATTTTCTTGCATTTGTTGATCCTAGAAATTTCACGCAACTCAAGGACCCACGGAGAGAGTTGGAGATTTCGAAATTTTCATATTTGAGTTCTCTCAAAATTTTGAAAAGAGGATCATTTGGTTTTATTTATTTTATCTTCAAATATTTTTCCAATATCTAAAATATGATAGGAAATAATATGACTTTCCCAAAATTTAGGAAAAATGAGGATTCAATAAATAAATCAAATTTTGGATTTTTCTCGGAGTTTATTTGCCTTAGGGAAAAATGCGTATTTTCAAAAATTGCATTTTAGGCCCCGAGTAAAAGTTCATTTTGTTCGACTCATTTTTAGGAGTCGGGGAAAATTTACTTTATTAATTTTGGAGTTCGTTTAGATTTTTTTTCTGTATTTTTCTGCGCGCGAAACCGATTTTTTTTTTAAAAAAAAGCCGCAGCGCGACTGGGCCAAAGGCCCAGCCGGCCGAGCCAGCCGCCGCGCCAGGCCGCACGCGCGCGCGCGCAAGGCCGCCGCGCCAGGGAGCCAGGGAGCCGCCGCCAGTTTCCTTTTCTTTTACAAATCCTAGTAGGATTTGGACCTGTTTCGTTTATTCCGTTTTTGTTTTTAGGATTCCTATTCCTAGTCTAATTCTTGTCCCCTACTCCAAGCAAAACCTACCCCTCCCCAATATAAATACCCAAGCACCCCCCCTCTACACATCAAATCAAAACCTCTCCTCTCCGCAGCAGCAGCAGCGCAGCACCACCACCGCCGCCGCCGCCCCTCACTTGCGTCGCCGCCGCCGCTTGCCACCGCCGCCGCCAAGTGCCGCCGCCGCCGCCCAACGCCGCCGCCGGAGCCCCTTGCCTCTTCGAGGTACTAGCCCCGCGCCGCGTCACTGATTTCCCTCAGTTCGGTTTTCTCGTAAACCGTTCCGGTTTTTCTTTTCGGTTTTCCGTTCCGGTTTTCTAGATCGGTTTTTCGTTTCGGTTTTCTTTCCGAAACCCTAGATCGGTTTTCTCGTCGGTTTTTCCGGTTTTGTTGTTAGCGAGCGTTCGCCGGACCGTTCGTCTCAACGAACATGATCACCGGTTAGCCTTGGTTAAAGAACCTCCATTCGTTTACGTTCGTCGTCTTCTTTCTCGTCAGATTTATTCCGCTATTTTTCTGATAGCGATTTCAGATCCGATCTTCTTTCTAGTTTATCTTCTCGCTCGTTTATCGGAATCAGGTGATTCAAGCGCCTGGAGTTTCGTTTTGAAACCGCCGTTCCGACTAATCAACTTGAACCAAGTTTTGCTACTGTAAAATTTGACTTAGTTTCAAATTGCTAGAACTGAGTTGTTTTCTTTTGTCATTTGACTTTTGTTGCTTTATTCGATTTGATTCTTTTGCAAACCAGGGTTCTTAAGTTGAACTCTCTGGTTAGATCTTTTATTTGAGATTTACCTGTGCATTAGATGAGTACTTATTGTATGCTTGTTGTTTGTCTGCGATAGATCACCCGGAGTGCGCCGCTTGTTACTTCGAATCTCTAGGTTTCGCAGATCATCAGCAAGGCAAGTAACACTTGATCATATTTTTTTTCTACTACCCAGTTTTTATGCATTAGATCAACCCTCACACATTGCATGTTTAGGATCGAACTAAATTGTGGGGATGGGAACTAGATGAGGTAGTACCTATTTCCTGTTTTACTTATGAAACCTTTGGGAGTTACCTCTACGTTTGCTTATTATGCCATGCTATGCTAGTAGACGTGGATTGGGTGAGTGAATATCCATGACAGATGTGAGATTGTTAATTAATGGTTTATCTAAGGTGGCAACTTAAATACACATCTGGGTGGATTGAGGCACCTGGAGTTACTAGGACTTGCCTGTTTTTTTGGAAATCCCGGGGGTACCATGTGATTTTCCTATGGACCGCCACCCAGGCTCAAAGGGATCATAAGATAATTCATACTAGTAACTTACGTGTGCAGCCACAAGCCATTATGGCTCTGGCATAGTTGACTAAGTCGTGCGAACTCTTATAGTGGTGGACTAGCAGATGTAGGAGATGTAGGTGTACCGGTCTACCCATCGTAAGGTGCTAGCGCTTCTGAAAGACTATGTCTCGGTCATCCGTTTCTCAAACACCGTCTAGTGCGAGAAACCAAATGGAGGCGATCGAGTCTTGTGGGGAAAAGTGCGCAAACCTCTGCAGAGTGTACAAACTAATCATGATTAGCCGTGTCCCCGGTTATGGACATCTTGAGTATCTAGTACTTGAAATATCATTTGTATCTCAACATGTTACTCTAATTTAATATTGATGGGTTTGTAAATGAGTACTTTTAATTGGGATTGAGGATGCTGTCAACCATTCTCAATGTTTAACAACCACCATGATAGTTAAATTAATTTATTCCTTTGTAGTAGGGAAAAACTGGCTTTATGCAAAAAATGTAACCATAGAGCTTTCCACCAGCCAAATATGCATGTAGTATAGGCTTATTATTCGCCATTCTCTATGTGTTACATTGCCAGCATATTCCATGTGCTGACCCATTTTCGGGCTGCAACTTTCATGTTGCAGACTTTCCAGACGACGAGTAAGGTGCTTTTAGGTCGTGGTTCTATACTCAGTGATGCCGTTGGAGTTGATGGACTCACTTATCTTCCAATTCTTCCGCTGTTATCGTTATTAGATGGCCTTAAGCCATGATTATTGTAATAAGTCCTCTTTTGGACAAACGATGTAATAAGTGTGTGATTTCTACTCTGTTATAAATCCTTCGAAGTACTGTGTGGTGTCAGCATTACTGATCCAGGGATGACACCGGAGCACAGAGACTTGACCATCTGAGGTCGGGTCGCTACATATCGCTTGGGAACCGCCACTAGCGTGCTTAGCATGGAAGATGTTGATAACTAATGGTCGTGAAGTGAATGAGAAGGGTGCATGTCTCAAAATATTATTTATCTCTGTTTTAAAAATTGAGGTCTGGCACCTCTGGAAATCACTGCTTCCCTGTGCGAAGGGACTTTCTATTTACTTTTATGTTGTGTCATCACCTTCTAAAAACAAGCGCCAGAAACTGAGTAGAGCACAACTGCCATGATTTATGCATTATGTGCAGCTAATGTTGGGTGCATCATGACTGGATCTTTTCTACCATGAATTACAATGTTTAGTCGCTGCTTGAACTTTGGAGGTGCTCTGCATTTATGTTTTGCGGTCTCAGAAAGGGCTAGCGAGATACCACTATTGTCATATTATATCATGGTTGTTTTGACAACATGTTGCTGTTTGAGATATCTTATTATTGCTCGCTAGCTGATTATGTCATTGATATGAGTCATTATAATCTTTAAGAGTTATTGTCGACATAGTTAGTTATAATGCTGGCTGAAAACCTGGGTGCTGTTTAAGCTTATTTATGCAAACAAGAGCAAAAGAGTTCATAAAAGTTTTTCTTTCTCACTTTCACTTTATCAACTGAATTGCTTGAGGACAAGCAAAGGTTTAAGATTGGGGGAGTTGATATGTCTCCAACGTATCTACTTTTTCTCATGCTTTTCCTCTTGTTTTGGACTCTAATTTGCATGATTTGGGTGAAACTAACCCCGGACTGACGATGTTTTCAGCAGAACTACCATGGTGTTGTTTTTGTGCAGAAATAAAAGTTCCCAGAATGGAACGAAACTTTGCGAGGATTTATTATATCAATAATAAGAATTTCTAGAGCCAAGATCCACCGAAGAGGGGCCCCTGGGTGGGCACAACCCACCAGGGCGCACCCCCCTCTCCTGGCGTGCCCAGGTGGGTTGTATCCACCTGGTGGCCCCGCTGACGATCCCCTGATACTACAAAATCACATATTTCCAGAAAAAAATCAGGGAGAAAGAATTATCGTGATCCACGACACGGAGCCGTCGCCAAGCCCTGTTCTTCCTCGGGAGGGCTGATCTGGGGTCCGTTTGGGGCTCTGTTGTGGTGGGCGCACGGCAGATGCCAAGGGATGGCTAAAGAGAGGAGGAGGCTCGAGGGCGCTGGTGGGCTTCAGAGGCGAGGTTGATATGCGCAGGCGTGGGACGCCGGACATATCTAGGTTCGAGGCTCTCCGGAGAGATAACACCCCTAGTCCTGCCGAGTTTAGTTGGATGGTTGATAGTACAATGTCACTCCTGGAGCTGTTTGGAGGAGGAAGGAGGCTGGCCAAGGCTCTGGCTGCTCCTTCTCCTTGGTGTTGCTATGTAGTGGCTAGTCCTATCTTGCTCGCTCTATCTTGTGTGGCTTTTCATGCCGTGTGTGTCATATGTCTCTGTTGAATATCTCGAATGCCTTGAATGATCATGCGTGTCCATCCAATGCCATTGTAGGCATGGACTCCTAGGGGGTTTTATAGATCAACCCACCTAAGGTTACAATGGTAATATGCCGAGTCGGTGGGTCCATATTGTCGGTGCCCAGGGTACTGGGCTGGGTCCCGCTTGGGGGCTTGTGGTTTGCCGGGTTCCCCTAGGTGCGGGCCACACGTGCCTAGGGGGACTATGCACCGTCTTGTCGATCATCATGGCGTGGCCGAGTCGAGCCGCGCACAGTGTTCTCTGTTAGGCCTCCGCTTGCTGTCGTCAGCGGTGAGGGCGGGAACACTGTTGCCGTGCCAGCCCTAGTTAGCGGGTAGGTAAGGTGCACTGTTGCCACGCTCTGGCTGACCACGGGTACGGGCGGGGGCACTGTAGTCCTGGTCATCAGTGATTGAGGTCTCGTCCCATCGTACGGCCTGGATGGGACGGGAGCTGACCCGTGGCTGGGTTGCCGTGGATGCCACGAGTGGGTTCGCTTGCTGGGGAAGCCAAGGTTGTGCCGGGTTGGCTTGCCCTGCGCCAGCCGCTGCGGCCGGGTCGATGTACCTTGCCGAGTCGAGGATCTTGGCTGGGTTGCGCGCCTTGCCGGGTCGAGCGACACGGCCTGGCGCATGCCGGTTTGCGGGGCGATGCGGGCCCCGCTGTTTTTGAAATAGCTCCGGGTTCTGTTGCCTGCCTGGGGTTCATCCCCCCGACAATAGTCCGCGAAGCTGTGAAGGTCCGCCGTCTTCGGATGAGTGGGCCTTCGCAGCTTCCCCCTTGAGCAAGGCGGAATCTGCGAACGCCGGGTCCGGCAACACCCACTGTGTGCTGGTTTTCTCGGAAACCGGATCGCGGCATCCCGTCCGTGGCGGGAACTGAGGAGTCCATCGAATCTTGAGGCAATCCCTCGGGCTTCGCGCTGGCGCCACGTGGTGCCCGGAAGCCGGAGGGGCCTGACAGGCCACGCGCGTGACGGGACTGGGCGACGGGCCGGTGGCCCACCGCCGCGCGCCCTTGGCCACGCGTGCGGATTTAATGCGGCGTTTGGGGCCAGTTGCACTTCCCCGCACAAATAGTGCGTGTGTACGTGCGCACTTATTGCGGGGTAGTGGAACGTGCGCGTGCAGACAATCCCACTTCCCCATGTTCGAACTGGGGCTTATAAACTGAGGGGGGCAAGGGGGCGGCGGGGATTACTCTCACTCGCGCCCTCCTTTCCCCCTGCTCTCGCTCTAATTCTTGCTACCGACGCACAGCTGTGCCTGCGGCCTTGAGCAGAGACCTTCTCTGTCGTCCTTCTTCCTTCCGGTTCTATCCATGGCGCTGTCGTCGGGCTCTTGGATGGGCTCCAACGTCACCAACGACGACATCACATAGCTTCGAGCTTTGTAGCGCTTACCGCAGGAGACGGACGTTGGTGTCCGCCTGTCGCGCGGCGAGCAAAGGCCTCGGCCCGAGGGGCAGGAGCACGTCGTCTTCCTCACGCATTTCGAGTGCGGCTTCGGGCTGCCGACGAGCACTTTCTTCCGCGGGTTCTTGGAGTTCTTCGGGCTCCAGCCGCACCACCTTGGCGCCGGCACCATTGTCCAACTCTCCGGCTTCGTGACCCTGTGCGAGTGGTACCTGGGGGTCGAGCCGATGATCGACCTCTGGGCGCGCTTCTTCTTCTTGAAGCAGCAGGGCCCGTCGGCCGGGGAGTTCGCTGACTGCGGCACCGCCGTCATCTCCAAGCGGTCGGGGGCAGATTTCCCCAAGATTCCGCTCGAGGATTCTGCCAAGAAGTGGTAGAACTCCTTCTACGTCCGCAACCATGGCGTGGACCACATCAATCTTCCCCCTTTCGCCATCACGCCGCCACGGATGAAGACGAATTGGGGCTACTCACCCCGGCGCCCTTCGCAGGAGATCGTCAACCTCTGCGAGTGGGTGACAGTGATGAGGATGCAGGAGGGGCTCACCGGCACGGACCTTCTCGCCGCGTTCATCACCCACCGGGTGCTCCCGCTTTAGAGGCGCTCCTGCATCATTGGCGAGATGATCGGCCTGCAGGACCCCAACCGAATGGGGTCGACGCGGCTGTCTGCGGAGCAGGCCGCGCACGCCGTCGACGCCATCTCCAGGGCCAATCTTGGAGAGGATTGGCGATTCGGCAAGGCGCCGTATAGCCAGGCGAACCCGTCGCTGCATGTGAGCATCTGGTCTCCTTACTTTGCCAACGCACATCTTCTTGTTCTTCCCGACGCATCACGGGAGGTTCTTCTGAATGCGAGCCGGCATCCTTATGCCCGGGCTCCACTGCAGGTGGCGCCGATGGCAACAGAGGAGCCCGCGGCCCAAGGCATCGAGGAGGTGGTCGAGTCCGACGCCGGCGCTGGGTGTCGAGCCGGTAAGCTTCGAGTCTTTCTCTTCTTCAATTTGTCTTGAATTGTTGCTCGTGTCGCGGTGAAGGCGATGCTGACGCCGATTGCTTGGTGTAGCAGCGTTGGGCGGGGGAGGTGGCGACGCGGGCGGAGCCGGGTCCTCGCGTGGGGCGGCGCCGAGCCGCCCACATGGCAAGGACAGCATCGCACCGCGACCCCGCGGATCAAAGCACGCAGCGGACCCGACCAAGCCCGGGAGGCCGGCCAAGAAGAAGCACGCGAAGCCGACTCCGGTCCCAGTCATTGACGGGGTAAGTCTTGTTTCTTGCTTGCGCCCTGATTTCTTGTCTCTTTTGCTTATTTTTCCTTCTTCTTCAGGTCGCCGATCGCGCTGGCAAGGGCGGTGGCGGAGGCAGTGGCCACCGAAGGGACCACGTTCCGCAGGAGCCGGTCCGACCTCGCCGGCCTGGCCGGGAAGGAGGGACAAGGCGACTCGAACCTCGGCCTGGACCCAGACGACGCCGAGGCCTTAGCCTGGCGGGACAGGAACCGGGCCGAGGCGGAGCTGGAGGCGGCGTAGGTCCGGGCTTGGACCGACGCGGCGGCGGCATGGGCGCGAGGCTGCGCGGAGCTGGCCTGGCGCGAGATGCCAGAGGGCATGGTGGTGGAGGCCATGGTTTTTGAACCATTATCGGTGTGGAAGCGCGGCCGTGGGTGCCGGCCCGAGGTGGTGCTCCTCAACCAGGAGGTCATGGAGGTGGGGGGCGATACCCCGCCGCGAGCCGACGTTGTCGAGCGCGTGGTGGCTGATGGTGGTGGAGGCGGCGTCCTGCAGGGGGCGCTGCAGGCGGCGGTGCCGGAGGCGCCGTTGGCTATGGAGGAGGCACCGCAGGCGGCGGTGCCTGAGGTGGCGACACAAGGCGCCCCGGTGTCCGGATCATCATCGGCGCCGAAAGGGACGTCGGAGGAGGTGCTCGCCGCGTCGTAAGCGGCCAGCGGGGGGCACGCCTTGGTGCCCCGGCAGGGCGAGCGCCGAGCCGCCGTGCCGTAGCCCGCGCGGAGCGGGGGCGCGTCCGTCTTCGGGCCCCAGGCCCAGGAGGAGGAGGCGTTGGATGCCGTTAGCCGCCATCTGCGAGGCCGGACGGAGCGCCTTGAGGCATTCGCCCAGGCCGAGATGGAGCGGACGCGCGACCTGGAGCGCCCCGCCCTGTTAAGTCCTTCTTTTGGTTTTCTTGTGAATTTATCTCTGTGGGGGCGCGCCAGCGCACCCACTGGGTGTAGCCCCCGAGGTTCGGGCCAACTATGTAGTAGTTGGGTCGAACCTTAGGAGCGTTGGCCTTGTGTTGACTTTGGTCTTTTCTTCAGCACCTTGACACCTTCCGGGTTGCCGCCTTCAACCGGCTCCTGGGCAAGCATCGAGAGCTCAAGGAGCAGCTTGCTGCCAAGGAGGAGGGCTTCGCGTCACCGCAGGTACTTTGTTGAGTTCTTTTCTTCTAGTGGGGGCGCGCTAGCGCACCCACTGGGTGTAGCCCCCGAGATTCGGGACAACTGTGTAACAATTGGGCCAAATCTTAGGCCTTGTCTTTTTTCTTTCTGCTGAGTGATACGTCTCCAACGTATCTATAAATTTTGATTGCTCCATGCTACTTTATCTACTGTTTTAGGCAATATTGGGCTTTATTATCCGTTTTTATATTATTTTTGGGACTAACCTATTAACCGGAGGCCCAGCCCAGATATGCTGTTTTATGCCTATTTCAGTGTCTCGAGGAAAAGGAATATCAGACGGAGTCAAAACGGAACGAAATCAACTGGAGAAGTTATTTTTGGAAGGAAAGCAACCCAGGGAACTTGGAGTGCACGTCAGGGGAGATACGGGCTGCCCACGAGGGTGGGGGGGCGCGCCCCCCTGCCTCGTGGGGCCCCCGAAGCTCCTCCGACGTACCCCCTGCACCCATATATACTCTTGTACCCTAAAACTTCCAGAACAGAAGATAGATCGGGAGTTCCGCCGCGGCAAGCCTCTGTAGCCACCAAAAACCTCTCGGGAGCCCGTTCTGGCGCCCTGCCGGAGGGGGATCCCGTCACTGGTGGCCATCTTCATCATCCCGGCGCTATCCATGACGAGGAGGGAGTAGTTCACCCTCGGGGCTGAGGGTATGTACCAGTAGCTATGTGTTTGATCTCTCTATCTCGTGTTCTCTCTCGTGTTCCCTCTATGGCACGATCATGATGTATCGCGAGCTTTGCTATTGTAGTTGGATCTTATGATGTTTCTCCCCATCTACTCTCTTGTGATGAATTGAGTTTCCCCTTTGAAGTTATCTTAGTGGATTGAGTCTTTTATGAGAACACTTGATGTATGTCCTGCGTGGGATAACCGTGGTGACAATGGGTTATTCTATTGATCAACTTGATGGATGTTTTGGTGATCAACTTGCGGGTTTCGTGACATTGGGAACCTATGCATAGGGGTTGGCACACGTTCTTGACTCTCCGGTAGAAACTTTGGGGCACTCTTTGAAGTACTTTTATGTTGGTTGGATGAATCTGAGATTGTGTGATGCATATCGTATCATGCCCACGGATACTTGAGGTGACAATGGAGTATCTTGGTGACATTACGGTTTTGGTTGATTTGTGTCTTAAGGTGTTATTCTAGTACGAACTCTTTTATAGATTGATCCGAAAGAATAGTTGTGAGGAGGTTTCGTACCCTACCATAATCTCTACGTTTGTTCTCCGCTATTAGTGGCTTTGGAGTGACTCTTTGTTGCATGTTGAGGGCTTGTTATATGATCTTTCTATGTTATTATTGTTGAGAGAACTGGCACTAGTGAAAGTATGAACCCTAGGCCTTGTTTCCAATCATTGCAATACCGTTTACGCTCACTTTTACCATTAGTTACCTTGCTGCTTTTATATTTTCAGATTACAAATACCTGTATCTACTATCCATATTGCACTTGTATCACCATCTCTTCGCCGAACTAGTGCACCTATACAATTTTCCATTGTATTGGGTGTGTTGGGGACACAAGAGACTTTTTGTTATTTGGTTGCAGGGTTGCTTGAGAGAGACCATCTTCATCCTATGCCTCCTATTGATTGATAAACCTTAGGTCATCCACTTGAGTGAAATTTGCTACTGTCCTACAAACATGTGCACTTGCAGCCCAACAACGTCTACAAGAAGAAGGTTGTGTAGTAGACATCAAGCTCTTTTCTGGCGCCGTTGCCGGGGAGGCTAGGTAAAAGCGCATTCACTCACACAAGCTCTTTTCTGGCGCCGTTGCCGGGGAGGTGAGTGCTTGAAGGTATATCTTTAGATCTTGCAATCGAATCTTTTTGTTTCTTGTTTTAGCACTAGTTAGTCTATAAAAGAAAATTACAAAAAAATGGAGTTGAGTTTGTCTCATACGCTTCACCTTTTTAATACCTTTCGTGAGTATGATGGAAAGGAAATTGTGCCAAAGTGCTAGAAGAAGAATTACATAGAATGCTTGGCATGAAATATGTGAATGATGAGCATGATTGCAATGTTGATAGTATGAATTCCTTGAATATCCATGATGCTAATGATATGCAAAGCCACAAGCTTGGGGAAGCTATGTTTGATGAAGATGATATTTTTTGTCCCCCAAGCTTTGATGAGCAAATTTACTATGATGAAAGCATGCCTCCTATCTATGATGATTATTTGTGATGACATGTATGCTTTAAAGAATAATGATAACCATGAAACTTGTCATCTTGATCTTAGTTTTCAATCACATGATAGTTATTTTGTTGAGTTTGCTCCCACTATTATTCATGAGAAGAATTTTGCTTATGTGGAGAGTAGTAAATTTTCTATGCAAGTAGATCATGAAAAGAATGCTTTAGGTGCTGGTTATATTGTTGAATTTATTCATGATGCCACTGAAAATTATTATGAGGGAGGAACATATGCTTGTGGGAATTGCAATAATATCAAGTTTCCTCTCTATGTGCTTAAATTCTTGAAGCTATGCTTGTGTTACCTTCCTATGCTTGTTGATTATTGTTCCCATAAGTTGTTTGCTGACAAAATACCTATGCATAGGAAGTGGGTTAGACTTAAATGTGCTAGTCATATGCTTCATGATTCTCCCGTTATGTTTCAATTCTTATCTTTTATGTGAGCATCATCATTATCATCATGCCTAGCTAGAAAGGCACTAAAGAAAAGCGCTTGTTGGGAGACAACCCAATATGTATCCTTACTGTTTTTGTGTGTCCACATGATTATGCTACTGTAGTAATCATGTTTTATAGCTTTTGTTTCAATAAAGTGTCAAGTAAGACCTTTAGGATAGCTTATGGTGATAGTTGTGTTGATCCTGCTGAAAATCAGAAACTTTTGCACCCAGTAATTTAGTTTTGTTAATTCACAGAAATGTGATTCTGATCTGATTCTTTTTGCTCGGGATTGGTACACGAATTTATTAGGACTTTATAATTTGGTAGGATTTTTGGAGTTCCAGAAGTGTACGTTTGATACAGATTAGTACAGACTGTTCTGTTTTTGACAGATTCTGTTTTCTATGTGTTGTTTGCTTATTTTGATGAATCTATTAGTAGTATTGGAGGGTATGAACCATAGATAAGTTGAAGTACAGTAGATACTACACCAATATGAATTTAGAATGAGTTCATTACAGTACCTAAGTGGTGGTTTTATTTTCTTATACTAACGGAGCTTACGAGCTTTCTGTTGAGTTTTGTGTTGTGAAGTTTTCAAGTTTTGGGTAAAGATTCGATGGACTATGGAATAAGGAGTGGCAAAGAGCGTAAGCTTGGGGATGCCCATGGCACCCCAAGATATTCAAGTATAACCAAGAGCCTAAGGTTGGGGATGCCCCGGAAGGCATCCCCTCTTTCGTCTTCGTTCATCGGTAACTTTACTTGGAGCTATATTTTTATTCACCACATGATATGTGTTTTGCTTGGAGCATCATTTCCTCTTGTTAGTATTTGCTTGCTGTTATTTAGATCAGTGTTTTGCGTCTTTAGTTTCAATAAAGAAGTCAAGGATAGCCTTTGCAATGCTTATTTTGCTAGTATACAACTTGCTGTTTGAAAACAGAAAGTTTACCGCTGTTGAAAAAATTCCCTAGAAAGTCAGAGAGAGGTATAATGTTGAATCTTTTTGCATACTGAGCTCTGATAAATTTATTACAGTGGTAATTTTATTTCATATTTTTTGGAGTTAGGGAAGTATGATGAATCTTGCACTCTTTACAGACTGTACTGTTTTGGCAGATTGCTGTTATGTTTGCATTGTTTGCATATGTTTGCTTGTTTAATGATTCTATTTGAGGATAGGAGTATTAAATATGCAGAGGCATTTAGTATGCGATGTTGAATAATAATGTTAGTGATTTGTTACAGTAGAAAATGATAAGGTTTTGCATTGGTTTATACTAACCTATCTCACGAGTTCTTGTTGAGTTTGTTGTGAATGAAGCTTTTGATAAAAAGAGAAACCATGATATGAGAGGAATTAAGGAGACACAAAATTTCAAGCTTGGGAATGCCCAAGGCACCCCAAGATAATACTTCAAGAAGTCTCAAGCATCTAAGCTTGGGGATGCCCCGGTAGGCATCCCACCTTTCTTCTTCAACAACTATCGATTAGTATCGGTTGAGCCTAAGTTTTTGCTTTTTCACATGAGTTGTGCTATCCTTGCAATGTAGTTTTCTTTAGCTTTGCTTGCTGTTTGAATAAAGTATCAAGACCTGAAATTATTTAATGTTAGAGAGTCTTCACATAGTTGCACAATTATTCGACTACTCATTGATCTTTACTTATATCTTTCGGAGTAGTTTGTCATTTGCTCTAGTACTTCACTTATATCTGTTAGAGCACGGTGGTTGATTTGTTTTAAAGAAACTATTGATCTCTCATGCTTCACTTAGATTATTTTGAGTGTCATTAATAGCATGATAATTTGCTTAATGTTAATATACTTAGTGTTCAAGATTTGTGAAACTTTCTTTTGAGTAAATTGAATACTAAGATAAGTTTGATGCTTGATAATTGTTTTGAGATATGGAGGTGATAATATCAAAGTCGTGCTAGTTGAGTAATTGTGAATTTGATAAATGCTTGTGTTGAAGTTTGTAAGTCCCATAGCATGCACGTATGGTTAAAATTGTGTAACAAATTTGAAACATGAAGTGTACCTGGCTTGTGCATCCTTATGAGTGGCGGTCGGGGACGAGCAATGGTCCTTTCCTACCAATCTATCCCCCTAGGAGCATGCGCGTAGTACTTGATTTTTGATGGCTTCTAAACTTTTGCAATAAGTATATGAGTTCTTTTGACTAATGTTGAGTCTATGGATTATACGCACTCTCACCTTTCCGCCTTTGCTAGCCTCTTCGGTACCGTGCATTGCCCTTTCTCACCTTGAGAGTTGGTGCAAACTTCGCCGGTGCATCCAAACCCCGTGATACGATATGCTCTATCACACATAAACCTCCTTATATCTTCCTCAAAACAGCCAACATACCTACCTATCATGGCATTTCCATAGCCATTCCGAGATATATTGCCATGCAACTTCCATCATCATATACATGACATACATTACTTTTGTCATATTGCCATCGCATGATCTTGTAGTTGACATCGTATTTGTGGCAAAGCCAACATGCATTATTTTTCATTAATGTCACTCTTGATTCATTGCACCATCCCCGTACATCGCCGGAGGCATTCATATAGAGTCATATCTTGTTCTAAGTTTCGAGTTGTAATCCTTATGTTGTAATCAATAAAAGTGTGATGATCATCATTATTAGAGCATTGCCCAAAAAAAGAGAAATGCCAAAAAAAAGAAAGGCCCAAAAAAAGAGAAAGGCCAAAATAAAAAAAAGAAAGGCCCAAAAAAAAGAGGGCAATGCTACTATCTCTTTTCCACACTTGTGCTTCAAAGTAGCACCTTGTCCTTCATGTAGTGAGTCTCATATATTGTGCTTCAAAGTAGCACCTTGTTCTTCATGTAGTGAGTCTCATAAGTTGTCTTTTTATACTAGTGGGAATTTTTCATTATAGAACTTGGCTTGTATATTCCTACGATGGGCTTCCTCAGATGCCCTAGGTCTTCATGAGCAAGCGAGTTGGATGCACACCCACTAGTTCTCTTTTGATGAGAATTCATAGCTCTAGTGCATTCGTTGCATGGCAATCCCTACTCCTCATGTTGAATCAATTGATGGGCATCTCCATAGCCCGTTGATTAGCCTCGTCAACGTGGGACTTTCTCCCTTTTTTGTCTTCTCCACACAATCCCCATCATCATATTCTATTCCACCCATAGTGCTATATCCATGGCTCACGCTCATGTATTGCGTGAAGGTTGAAAAAGTTTGAGATTATTTAAGTATGAAACAATTGCTTGGCTTGTCATCAGGGGTATAGAAGTTGGGAACATCTTTGTGTGACGAAAATGAAGCATAGCCTAACTATATGATTTTGTAGGGATGAACTTTCGTTTGCCATGCTATTTTGAAAAGACATGATTACTTTGATTAGTATGCTTGAAGTATTATTATTTTTATGTCAATATGAACTTTTGTCTTGAATCTTTCTGATTTGAATATTATAATCACAATTAAGAAGATTTACATTCAGATTATGCTAAAGTATCACTCCGCATCAAAAGTTCTTTTTTTATAATTTACCTACTCGAGGATGAGCATGAATTAAGCTTGGGGATGCTTGATACGTCTCCAACGTATCTATAATTTTTGGTTTCTCCATGCTACTTTATCTACTGTTTTAGGCAATATTGGGCTTTATTATCCACTTTTATATTATTTTTGGGACTAACCTATTAACCAGAGGCCCAGCCCAGATTTGCTGTTTTATGCCTATTTCAGTGTTTCGAGGAAAAGGAATATCAGACGGAGTAAAAACGGAACGAAATCAACTGAGAAATTATTTTTGGAAGGAAAGCAACCCAGGGAACTTGGAGTGCACGTCAGGGGAGATACGGGCTGCCCACGAGGGTGGGGGGCACCCCCCCCCCTCAGGCGCGCCCACCTGCCTTTTGGGGCCCCCGTAGCTCCTCCGACGTACCCCCTGCACCCATATATACTCTTGTACCCTAAAACTTCTAGAACAGAAGATAGATCGGGAGTTCCGCCGCCGCAAGCCTCTGTAGCCACCAAAAACCTCTCGGGAGCCCGTTTCGGCGCCCTGCCGGAGGGGGATCCCATCACCGGTGGCCATCTTCATCATCCCGGCACTATCCATGACGAGGATGGAGTAGTTCACACTCGGGGCTGAGGGTATGTACCAGTAGCTATGTGTTTGATCTCTCTATCTCGTGTTCTCTCTCGTGTTCCCTCTATGGCACGATCTTTATGTATCCGAGCTTTGCTATTGTAGTTGGATCTTATGATGTTTCTCCCCCTCTACTCTCTTGTGATGAATTGAGTTTCCCCCTTGAAGTTATCTTATTGGATTGAGTCATTTATGAGAACACTTGATGTATGTCTTGCGTGGGATAACCGTGGTGGCAATGGGTTATTCTATTGATCCACTTGATGTATGTTTTGGTGATCAACTTGCGGGTTTCGTGACATTGGGAACCTATGCATAGGGGTTGGCACACGTTCTTGACTCTCCGGTAGAAACTTTGGGGCACTCTTTGAAGTACTTTTATGTTGGTTGGATGAATATGAGATTGTGTGATGCATATCGTATAATCATGCCCACGGATACTTGAGGTGACAATGGAGTATCTAGGTGACATTACGGTTTTGGTTGATTTGTGTCTTAAGGTGTTATTCTAGTACGAACTCTTTTATAGATTGATCCGAAAGAATAGCTTTGAGATGGTTTGACGTTTGTTCTCCGCTATTAGTGGCTTTGGAGTGAATCTTTGTTGCATGTTGAGGGCTTGTTATATGATCTTTCTATGTTATTTATATTGAGAGAACTTGCACTAGTGAAAGTATGAACCCTAGGCCTTGTTTACTATCATTGCAATACCGTTTACGCTCACTTTTACCACTAGTTACCTTGCTGTTTTTATATTTTCAGATTACAAATACCTGTATCTACTATCCATATTGCACTTGTATCAGCATCTCTTCGCCGAACTAGTGCACCTATACAATTTGCCATTGTATTGGGTGTGTTGGGGACACAAGAGACTTTTTGTTATTTGGTTGCAGGGTTGCTTGAGAGAGACCTTCTTCATCCTACGCGTCCTACGGATTGATAAACCTTAGGTCATCCACTTGAGGGAAATTTGCTACTGTCCTACAAACCTGTGCACTTGCAAGCCCAACAACGTCTACAAGAAGAAGGTTGTGTAGTAGACATCACTGAGTTCTTCTTCTTTGCAGCCGAGGTGCTGTCTTGGCAGACCCGACTGTTCCGGGCTGGTCATCACTATGACCGGCTTGTTGCTGATTCCGGCCGTCTCGGCGTCGAGGCGGCGCAGACGAGGGCGGAGGCGGCCGGGGCCCGGCGGTCTCTTGACGAGGCCAACCGGCTGCACGAGCAGCTGGCGGGTCACAAGAGCCGCCTTGAGGACGAGGTGGAGCTTCTTAAGGCGGAGGCCGCCAAGGCGATGGAGGCGCAGCAGGCCCTGGTCGAGGCGGACCAGCAGTGCGGCTAGCTGGCCGACGACAAGGGCCGGCTCCAGGCTGAGGTGGAGCGTCTGCGGGAGCAGGCCACCACGGCTGAGGAGGCCCGTCAGGCCGAGGCTCGCCACCATGAGGCGGCTGAGAAGGCGGCTGAAGACAAGGACGCCGAGCTGAAGGCGGCCCTTGCTAAGGCGGCCGACCTGGAGAAAGCGCTCGGGGAGCGGGACCGTGTCTTGGAGCGGGAGCGACGTGGTATGTTGCTCGAGGTGCAGCACCTGGAAGAGTCTTTCTCCAGTAAGTGCTGCTTCTTCGTTGTTTGCCGGGTCAGGACCCGCGCCTTTCTTCTTTGTTGCTCTTCTGACTTGCTTCTTCTTTGGCCACAGGGGCCTTTCCGGAGACGCAGCAGCTGGCGGAGGAAGCCGTCCGCTATCAGCGCGACCCGACCGGCGTTGTTGGGTCCGAGACGGATCCGCTGACGGCCTGGACCTTCCCGGAGATCATTGTTGCTGCTGAGGCCCGGCTGCGGGCCTTGGGGACGTAGATGGAGCGGCTGTCCCGAGCCGATACCACGATGACGGCGGCCTTGTGGCCGGATTCCGTCCATCTGCGCAGCTTCTCATGTCTGGCGTGCTGGATGGAGATGGGCCTGGATCACCTTAGCGACTGGCGCGTTTCCGCCGCCCGGGCCGGTGCTAAGATGGTGCTCCGGATCACGTTGTCTTGGCATCTAGATCTTCAGCTGGACGCGTCGATGGGTCAGCGCGCTGGCTCGGAGCAGTTGCTGCAGGAGCTGGCCGGCCGGATCGCCTCCCGGGCCAGCTATATCGCCGAGTTCTCCTTCCACGACGAGTTCCATCCGGAATGGACGGAAGACAGCGCGGTCGTGGATGGTGATGACTACGGCTTGCTTCTTCGCGACCCGGAGGGCAGCTCGGAGGAGACGGGCGTGTACGGCGACGCGGAGGTCGAAGTGGACACCGGTGCTTCACTGGACCCGGAGGCCGGCCGGGGGGAGCCGTCGACGTCGCGACGCTGCGCTGGGAATGCCTGAGAATCTTTTGTAGAAAATTCTGTTAAGTAGCAGGTCCACCCATCCTTTGGGGTTTTCAGGGTGTAATGAACTCGGGCCATGGGCCTTTGCTTAAAACATTTATGTGTAAATGTTGTGAGTGTTTATTTGCTTCTTACCTTTCGCTTTTTTCAATCTTATTTCATGCGTTGCTCCTCTCTGATACTTCCTCCTCGCGAGTCAAATGGCCGAGGCTCCGGTCCGTGACAAGGAGTTCGGCTCTTTGAGAGGTGGCCGCAGGAGTTGGGTCCTTAAAAACGTTGAGCGCGAGCAAAACACCCACTGGGTCGGCTGGCGGCAATCCGGCTTGGCCGGTTGGTGAGCAGCCGGTCGTGCGGCTAACTTAGTTGACGAGCGTCGGGCCGGGTTGGTCGACCCGACGGCATTAACTTAGTGTATGAACCGTAGGGGAGCTTTAGCCCGTTGTGCTTGCCCACCGTCAGCCAGAGCTGGATCTGCGGTTTTAGGGAGAAGTGGGGGGCCGCGGCATCCTAACTTATCAGGGATCACTAAGTGAAGCGGCGCAGTGATGATCAAGCCAGCCAGCCCCCGAGCCCCCAGGTCGAGCTTGTCGAGCCGGCGGCCGGTTTCGGTAGTAAAGTGGTGCGAAATATGGACGCAATAAATTGGTCAGCAAAAGGCAGCCCCCGAGTCTCGTTCGGGGACCCCATAGTTTGATATGCCTACAAAAGGCTTTGATACATACGTTTGTTCGGCTAACTGTAAAACGGACGGAGGAGTTCCGCGTTCCACGGTCGGGACGTTTCTTCGCCGGCGGTGTCCCTCTTGCGCTTCTTCGATTTGCGCGCATCAATGAGGTAGTAGGCATTGTGGTCGCGCAAAGCCCTGCTCACGATGAACGGGCCTTCCCATGGAGAGGACAGCTTGTGTTGGCCTGCCTGCTCTTGGACGAGTCGAAGGACGAGGTCACCTTCACGGAATGCGAGAGGCTTGATCTTCTTGCACTGGTAGTGCCTCAGGCCTTGCTGGTAGATAGCCGAGCGGCTAAGTGCCATAAGGCGCGCCTCTTCGAGCAGGTCGACGCCGTCTTCGCGTGCTTCTCTTTCTTCTGCTTCGGTGTACATCGTGACGTGCGGCGAGTCGAACTCGACGTCGGTCGGGATGATGGCTTCGGATCCGTAGACGAGGAAGAATGGGGTGAACCCGGTCGGCCGGTTTGGTGTCGTGCGCAGACTCCAGAGAACCGCGGGCAACTCGTCGAGCCAACTGCCGGGTTAGCGGACAAGTGGCTCGACGAGTCGCGGCTTGATGCCGGACAGGATGAGTCCGTTGGCCCGCTCGACCTTCCCGTTGGACTGCGGATGTGCCATGGAGGCCAGGTAGAGGCGGATGCCGGAGACGGAGCAGTATTGCTCGAGCGCGCCCTTGGCGAAGTTGGTGCTGTTGTCGGTGATAATGCTGTTCGGCATGCCGTAGCGCACCGCTATGTCCTTGATGAACCGGACGGCTGTTAGCCTGTCCAGTTTCTTGATTGGTCTTGCCTCGATCTATTTGGTGAACTTGTCCACTGCCACCAGCAAGTGTGTCATGCTGCCTCGAGCAGTTTCGAAGGGTCCCACCATGTCGAGTCCCCAGACCGTGAAGGGCCAGGCGATCGGGATGGTGCGGAGTGCTGACGCCGGCTGGTGGCTGCGTTTGCTAAAGCGCTGGCATCCTTCGCACTTGAGGACGAGCGACTCGGCATCTTCGAGGGCCGTTGGCCAGTAGAAGTCGTGGCGGAATGCCTTGGCCACGAGGGATTGAGATGCGGCATGGTGCCCGCACTCGCCCTGGTGAATGTCGAGGAGGATGTCGATGCCACGGTCCTGCTCGACGCAGCGCTGGAATACGCCGGTAGAGCTGCGCTTGACGAGCTCGTTGTTGATGATGCTGTAGGCGGACGCTCGGTGCTGAACTTGCCGAGCCTCGGTCTCGTCCATGGGGAGAACCCCGTTCGCTAGCCATTCTGATATCGGCAAGGCCCAAGATGGGGCTGTGATGGTGGTGAAGACGGCCACCTGAGTGGGTTCTGAGTCGGCAGCTCCTGGGCCGGGTTGAGCAGCCCCTGGGTTGGTGACGGCGACGGCCGGGTCTGGGGTGATGGTGGTCGGGTTGGGCTGAGCAGCCCCCGGGCTGGGTTGAGCAGCCCCCAGGCCGGGTTCAGCAGTCCCCGGGCTGGGTTGAGCGGTCCCCGGGCCGGCTTGCGGCGCGGTCGGGTCTTCTGGGACGTGGATGGACTCGGAGTCCGGTGACATCTTGACGGACGGCTTGCGCAGGTGCTCGAGGGAGACGCCGGACGGGATGGCTTGATGTGATGAGGCGATCTTGGCGAGCGTGTCAGCTGCCTCGTTTTGCGTGCGGAACATGGAGGAACTCGCAGCCATCGAAGAATCCGGACAGCTTCTGGATGAGGAAGCGATAGCTTGCCATGTTGGAGTCGCGGGCGTCCGACTCGCCGGAGCACTGCTATACCACCAAGTCCGAGTCGCCGTAGCACAGGATGCGTCGGATGCCGAGTTCCTTGGCAAGCCGGAGGCCGTGCACAAGGGCTTCATATTCGGCGACATTGTTGGAGGCGGCGAAGTGGATCAGGAGTGCATAGTGGAGTCGGTCACCCTTCGGAGATGACAGTACGATGCCGGCCCCTAAGCCGAGTCGCATCTTCGACCCGTCGAAGTGCATACGCCAATGCATTGAGTTGGGAGGCGGCGGCAGGTACTGGGTCTTGGTCCAGTCGACGAGGAAATTGGCCAGGGCCTGAGACTTGATCGTGGTGCGGGGCTCGTAGAGGATGGTGTGGCCGGCTAGCTGGATCACCCACTTGGCGACCCGGCCGGAAGTATCCCGACACCCGATGATTTCTCCGATAGGCGCCGTGCTGACGACGGTGACGGCATGTTCTTGAAAGTGCTGCTTTAGCTTCTTGGCGGTGACGTACACGCCGTAGCACATCTTCTCGTAGTGCTGGTAGTTCTGCTTGGAGGTGGAGAGCACTTCGCTCAGGTAGTAGACCGGATGCTGGACGGCCTGGATCTTGCCCTTCTCCGGTCGCTTGACCACCAGCACCGTGCTGACCGCCCGCGAGGTTGCAGCTATGTAGAGCAACAACGGCTCCTTGTCGGTCGGCGCGGCCAGGACGGGTACGGTGGAGAGCATGCGCTTGAGGTCTTGGAAAGCTTCTTCCACCTTGCCGTTCCACTCGAATAGTCTTGTTTTCTTCACTAGCTGGTACAGGGGCAGCGCCTTCTCGCCCAGCCGGCTTAGAAATCGGCTGATCATGGCCAGGCAGCCTGTGAACTTCTGGACATCGCGCAGCTAGGTTGGCTTGCACATGCGCTCGATGGCCTTGATCTTCTCCGGGTTCGCCTCGATGCCGCTTTCCGAGACGAGGAAACCGAGTAGCTTTCTGGCTGGGACGCCGAAGACGCACTTTTCCGGGTTGAGCTTGACCCTGTATTCGCGGAGGTTGGCGAATGTTTCCTTCAGATCGTCGAGGAGCATGAGGTGCTGCTTGGTCTTCACCACAATATCGTCCACATACACGTGGATGTTCTTTCCGAGTTGCGGTAGCAGGCACTTCTGCATGCAGCGTTGGAAGGTGGCGCCGGCGTTCTTCAACCCGAACGACAAGGTGATGTAGCAGTATGCTCCGAAGGGCGTGATGAAGGACGTCTTCAGGGCATCGGCCGGGTCCAGCTTGATCTGGTGATAGCCGGAGTAGGCGTCCAGGAAGGACAGCAGCTCGCACCCGGCGGTCGAGTCGATGACTTGGTCGATCCGCGGGAGGGCGAACGGATCCTTGGGACAGGCCTTGTTGAGGCTGGTGTAGTCGATACACATGCGCCAGGTCTTGTTCTTCTTTAGGACAAGGACTGGGTTGGCCAGCCACTCGGGGTGAAACACTTCCATTATGAAGCCGGCCGCCAAGAGCTTGGCGACCTCTTCACCAATGGTTCTTCTCTTCTCTTTGAAAAATCGACGGAGGGGTTGACGGATAGGCTTGGCGTCCTTGCGGACGTGGAGTTTTTGCTCGGTGTACTTCCTCGGGATACTCGACATGTCTTTGGGGGTCCATGCAAAGATATCCCGATTCTCATGGAGGAAGTCGACGAGCTCGCCTTCCTATTTGCTCTCGAGGTGAGCGCCTATGAAAACGTACTTGCTGCAGCTGGGGTCTTCCGGGTGCAGCTTCACTTTCTTGGTTTCCTTGGAGGGCTTGAAAGTGGCCTCATCTGCCGGGTCCAGGGTCGGGATCGATGCGTCGGAGGCCTCGCCGGCCAGGACGACGATCCGGTCGAGCTGGCGCTGCTCCTCGGCAATGACCAGCGACTCGGCCAGCTTGGCGCCATCTCGGGCGCACTCCAGAGACGTGCGGTAGTTGCCGGTGACGGTAATGAGGCCCTTGGGACCCGGCATCTTCATCTTCAGGTACGCGTAGTGGGGAACCTCCATGAATTTGGCGAGCGCGGGCCGGCCCAGCAGCGCATGGTACGCGCTGGATAGGTCCACCACCTCGAACAAGATTGGTTCGCGTCAGAAGTGGCAGCTGTCGCCGAACAGGATGTCGAGCCGGACCCGGCCAATGGGTGAACAGGAGAGGCCGGGTACGATGCCGTGGAAGACGGTCCGGGTCGGGTCCAGGTCCTCGGCCTTGAGGCCGAGCTTGGTCATCGTGTCGCGGTAGAGGATGTTGATGCTGCTGCCGCCGTTGATGAGGACTTTTGAGAACTTGCAGGTGCGCCGCGCGACGATGGTGTGGTTGAGGACGAGGGCGTATCCACCCGGACTCGGCATGACTGCCGGGTGATCCTCCCGGGTCCAGGTGATCGGGTGCTCCGACCAATGCATGAAATCCGTCTTGGCTGAGACGACGGTGTTCACCTCCTGCTGGAGGAGGCGCTCGCTGCGCTTGTCGTTGTCGAAGCTGGTGAAGACAACGTAGGCCGCGTTCTGGTCCGGGTAGGCGTCGTTCCGCATCGCGCCGCCGGCGGGGGGCGGCGGTGGAGGCGGAGGCGGCTGTCCCGCGCCTGGAGCCGGAGCCGGAACCGGAGGAGGCGGGACATCGCCCCTCATGATGCGCTTGGTGATGGCACACTGTCGAAGCGTGTGCGTGGAGGGTCTTGCGCTGCTATGGTGCTTGCATGGGGCGTCGAGCATCTCTTCAAAGCTCATGGCGGGTTGCCATGCCATCTTGCCAGTCTGCCGGCGCTTCACTGGTGGGTCCAGCGCGGGCTCGGCGGCCGCGACGAGCCGGTTGTGGTGACGTTGCTCCGGCTGGTCGGCCTTGCGCTTGTTGTTCTGGTGGTGCTGCTGCCGGCTGCCTTCGCCGGTGGGCTTCTATGGAGGGACCGACTTCGCCTTGCCAGCCTCGTCCAGTGCCACCTGGATCTTCATGGCGGAGTCGGCGTTGGCGTACTTGTCCGCCGTCACCATGAGCGCGGCCATGGTGGCCGGCTCGGAGCGTAGAAGCTTGTGCTTGAGGAGGGTGCCGTCTCGGCACCCGCTGACGAAGTATTAGATCGCCTGGACTTCATGGACGCCCTCACAGCTATTCCGAAGCTCGGTCCAACGTGTAAGGTACTCGCGGTCGGTCTCCGTCGGCCCCTGCACGCACATGGCGAGCTGACTGGGGCGACCGGGTCACTTGTACGTCCCCGTGAAGTTGCTGACAGATGCTTCCTCGAAATCGACCCATGCGTTGATGGTACCCATCGGCAGGCAGTTCAACCATGTGCGAGCCGGTCCTTGGAGCATGAGCGGTGCGTAGCTTCACGGTCCCATTGTACTTGGGGGTATCTCGGGGAAGCACGAACCCCTTGGGGAAGGGCTCCTCCCGGATGCGTGGGCCAAAACACGCCGGCCCGATAGCGCCGCTCTCCTCCACCTCCATGGAGCGAGCGAGCTGATCGAGGCGGTGGCGCGTGTCGGCGTCGTCGATGGCGCGCGGGCCGAGTCGACTGGCGGCCAGGCCCCGAGGGGCCGGGTCGGCTGGAGCCGGACGCCGGCCAGGCTGGCCGGGTCCGTGCTGGGTCTCTGGGGCCGGCTCATTGCCCAGAGCGTCGGCGGCGGTGCTGGCCGAGTTGCGCCGGGTCCGGCCTTGGCCGGAGTGCGCCTTGCCGTGCGGCGAAGAGGCCGTATGCAGGAGTTTGCCGGGTCCGCCAAGGCGGGCGGAGCCGGACCCCGCCGGCTTGGCGAGCTGGTTGAGGCGATCCTGCTGGATGTTGGCGGTGCGGAGGAGCTCGCCCATCTGCCCGATGTGCTCCTTGAGCTCCTCGCCTGCGAGTTGGTCGAGGCCGACCGCTGCTGCCTCCGCAGCGCGCATGTTCTTGACTGGGGTCTCGTAGACGGTCCGGCCGGCGCCGAAGGCCCGGCCGATCGCTCCTCCCCGGGCGCGAGTATCGGCAGCCCATCTCGGCTCGGCCGCGGCAGGCGTGAATCCGTGGGGGGCGTCGTGCTCCATCTGAGCAGCTTCCAGGCGGCGTCTGGTGGCGGCCAGCATCTCGGACAGGTCCAGTATTTGCTGGCGTCTGTCCTCGAGCTGGGTTCGGGCTTCAGCGACGTTGGTGGCATTGACGTCGGTGCCGATGGGGATGCGGAGGCTCTGCATCACGGCGCGCAGCGGGTCGGATGGCTCCGTCCGTGCCGTGGCGGCCGCGGCTTCGGCGGCTCTTCTCGCCTTGCTCGACGAGGAAGAGGCGCCATCGCCGGTGACGAAGACATCTACATGGGCGTCCATCGTCCCGGCAGTGAATCCGCCGCTGAGAGAAAGCGGATAGTCGGAGGAGCTGAGCACCCCGCTAGGGTACTCGTCGGCCGCGAGCGCATCCGAGATGCACAGCACGGTGAAGGAGGTGGCGAGCGCGCCGATGACGTCGTCCGCCAGAGCGACGGACTCATCGGAGTAGGAGAGGGGCCCCGTCCGAAGCATGCTTCCGGCCAGCTCCTCGAACTGCCCCATGGTGGGCGCCAACTGTCGTGGTGGGCGCACGGCAGATGCCAAGGGATGGATAAAGAGAGGAGGAGGCTCGAGGGCGCTGGTGGGCTTCAGAGGCGAGGTTGATATGCGCGGGCGTGGGACGCCGGACATATCCAGGTTCGGGGCTCTCTGGAGAGATAACACCCCTAGTCCTACCGAGTTTAGTTGGATTGTTGATAGTACAATGTCGCTCCTGGAGCTATTTGGAGGAGGAAGGAGGATGGCTAAGGCTCCGGCTGCTCCTTCTCCTTGGTGTTGCTATGTAGTGGCTAGTCCTATCTTGCTCACTCTATCTTGTGTGGCTTTTCATGTCGTGTGTGTCATATGTCTCTGTTGAATATCTCGAATGCCTTGAATGATCATGCATGTCCATCCAATGCCCCTGTAGGCATGGACTCCTGGGGGGTTTTCTAGATCAATCCACCCAGGGTTACAATGGTAATATACCGAGTCGGTGGGTCCGTATTGTCGGCGCCCGGGGTACCGGGCTGGGTCCCGCTTGGGGGATTGTGGTTTGCCGGGTTCCCCTAGGTGAGGGCCCCACGTGCCTAGGGGGATTGTGCGCCGTCTTGTCGATCGTCATGGCGTGGCCGAATCGAGCCGCGCACAGTTCTCAGTTAGGCCGCCGCTTGCTGTCGTCAGCGGTGAGAGCGGGAACACTTTTGCCGTGCCAGCCCTGGTCAGCGGGTAGGTAAGGGGCACTGTTGCCACGCTCTGGCTGACCACGGGTATGGGCGGGGGCACTGTAGTCTTGGTCATCAGTGATTGAGCTCTCGTCCCATCGTACGGCCTGGATGGGATGGGAGCTGACCCGTGGCTGGGTTACCGTGGACGCCACGAGTGGGTTGGCTTGCTGGGGAAGCCAATGTTGCGCCGGGTTGAGTTGCCTTGCGCCAGCCGCTGCGTTCGGGTCGACGTACCTTGCCGAGTCGAGGGTTTTGGCCGGGTTGCACGCCTTGCCGGGTCGAGCGACCCGGCCTGGCGCACGCCGGTTTGCAGGGCGATGCGGGCCCCGCTGTTTTTGAAATAGATCCGGGTTCCGTTGCCTGCCTGGGTTTATCCCTCCGACAGGCTCCGAAGAGGGGGACCTTCATTCTTCGTCATCACCAACCCATCTCCATCACCAATTCCGTGATGCTCCCCACCGGGAGTGAGTAATTCCTTCGTAGGCTCGCTGGTCGGTGAGGAGTTGGATGAGATTCATCATGTAATCGAGTTAGTTTTGTTAGGGCCCGATCCCTAGTATCAACTATGTTCTTAGATTAATGTTGCTATGACTTTGCTATGCTTAATGCTTTTTCACTTTGGGCCCGGGTCCCATGAACTCAGAGCTGAACCGTTTATGAATTCATCATTATATCCATGTTTTAGATCTGATCTTGCAAGTTATAGTCACCTACTACTGTTATGGTCCGGCAACCCTCGAGTGACAATAACCGGGCCCACTCCTGGTGATGACCGTAGTTTGAGGAGTTCATGTATTCACTATGTGTTAATGCTTTGTTCCGGTTCTCTATTAAAAGGAGGCCTTATATCCCTTAGTTTCCAATATGGACCCCCCTGCCACGAGAGGGTAGGACAAAAGATGTCATGCAAGTTCTTTTAATAAAGCATGTATGACTATTTACGGTATACATGCCTACATTATATCGATGAACTGGACCTAGTGTCGTATCGCCCTAGGTTATAACTGTCACACGATGAATATCATCCAACAAGTCACTGATCCAATGCCTACGAATTTATCTTATATTGTTTTTGCTAAGTTACTACTGCTATCATCACTTTTACACTTGCTACAAATCACTGCTATCACTGTTCATGTTACCGTTGCTGCTGTCACTATTATCAAAACTATTAAACTGCTTTGCTACTGATCACTTTATTGCAGATAATTGATCTCCAGGTGTCGTTGAATTAACAACTCAGCTGCTAACACCTTCAAATATTCTTTGGCTCCCCTTGTGTCGAATCTATAAATTTGGGTTGAATACTCTACCCTCGAAAACTGTTGTGATCCCCTATACTTGTGGGTTATCAATCGACACCAAGCGGCAACAGGTTCAGATACTGTTCAACATCTAGGAAGCAAGGAAGCAATGACAAGGACCAAAGCTTCGAGCAGGCCTGCGACGCGGAACACTCGAACCAAGACAAAGCTCAGGTGGAACGGCGGCCCATAGTGGACTCTGTATTGTTCGAATTGACTTGGCTTGTACTTGGACGGCGGCTCCGGCCGATTGTAATCCAGCTGTAGTAGTGAGGGAGGTTGGGAGGAAAAGCGCGCTACCGAATTCCCCATTTCGCCATGAACCCTAATTCCTCTTCGTAGATTGATCACGACCCTTGCAATAATAGTGCTACAACATGATGCTAGACGAGGCACTATCGAAAGCCTTGCAACCCTAGGAGAAGGCTCATCAGCTCCGTCACGGACTGAGGATTTCAGATCGAGCCCATTGCCCCCTAACACAACTCTAACAAAGCCTAGAAAGGGCATAGTGAAAGAAAATGTGATTTGAGTCCTCCCGCGAACCGCAAAGAGCGCATTCCCCATTGGAAGGTCCATTCTGTCTTGCAACATTATGATACGAGGGAAGCCTATTGCCCTTCACTTGGATTTTTTTATTTTCAATGGCAACAACACACTCCAAAGCAGCCTTGGGTGGGAAACCCCTTGCCCTGCAAGAAATTTTTTTAGAGGAATTTCATCGAATAACACCTTGAAGCCGCAATCTGCGAAGACACATAGTCGGCCCTAGGGGAGAGAGATGTGTGGTCACCTGCACATTAAGCAGCTCCCAGCTGATAGCTTTTGTAGGGGACAAATTCCTCCTGAAAGCAATTCCACCCAAACAATGACCCAGCGCTCCGACAATAGGAATTGTATTTAGACTAATTATTGGTGTCGAAGTTGGTACACGAAGTTGCATAAGATGTGCAGTTTGGTGTTGAAAATTTTCCACGTGCAATTCAATTTTCATTTGTGGTCATATAAAACTTGGTCAAAGTGTTCACGTATGGTTCAGTTCTTGTACATGAACTATACTTCGCTCGGGTGGCGTGAAAGCATGGCTTGTAAACCCCCCTGAAAAGCCACTATGCATACGCCGCTCGCATGTTGTGACAACATGGCTTGTAAAAAGCCCCTAAAATGCCACTATGCATCTCTATGACCATTAGGTCCCAGCTGTCAGCAGTTCAAATGGAAAATGATGAGTTCAACCAACGATCTCATCCTTTGATGTATGTCTAAAAAGCATGACAAGGATCGATGTCTTGATGGCTATATATTTTGCGCATATTTAGGGCTCATTTGTTGCATGTTCTCTGTATATGTCATGCCCCATTGAACCAAATATGTGTCAGTTATGCAAGATTTCCGGTTTTTGCACTTTTCAGTGTGAGCATTGCACGTTAGTGGTTTTATTTAGTTTTGCTTGTTTTCCTGTGTGTACATGTGTTTTGGAGCACTCTAGAACCAAGCAAGATGAACGGATCAAACATGGGTTCAATAAAGAGGACTTTCGGTACCAGACTTGGGCGTTTCGGAGTGGGGAAAAGTGATATTTTTCCAAAGTGCTCCAAATTAATATCTAATACCATTGGCGTGTCTGCGTCGCTGTCGTGAATCAAACGAGCTAAAAAACTTCAACATCGGCGTTTGTATGAAGAAATGACGACCAAAATACCGAAGGAGTTGAGGGCGCAAGACCGCGACTGGTACGACCGGACACGGTCATACCGGAGGTCCTACCACGTGAAATCAGCACTAAAAGTTGCCATTCCAGAGCGATTCTTCACCGATTTCGTCTCTGTTTGCTTCCACGTGATCCTTGGACAATAAGGAATAGTTTGGTAAAGGATAAGGCTCGTCTTGAGCCCTTGGATGCATCACACCAATGGAGGAGACTAAGGAGGCATGCTATATATATATATGCACCCCCAACCCTAGTCACGGCCATCTCATCTCATCCATCTCCCACACATCCATATCCTCTCTATTGCTGCTCCATCTCCACCTCATCAAGAATACGAAGAGGAGGCTCCACCACCGCGAGCCCCGGCCTTCGGGCCGGTGAGTTCTCCATCGTGCCGTCGTCACCGGCACCGCCTCCATCACCACCATGGTCAGCGCCACCATCATCGCCATCACTGTCAGCGCCGCCATCTCCATCACCACCATGCTTTCTCCCTTCACGGGCTCAATGGCGGTTGGTAACATACCTTCTCCTCTATGTGTACCATTAACATGTTTGGGTAGTTGCGCTTCTTCTCAGAGATAGGCATGAACTCTTTACAATTAGATTTATTTACTTCCATGTGGTCCAATATCTTTTTACTTCATGTTTGAGTTAGTATCCTTCAGGAATGTAGAGAGGAGGCCTCAATCGCATTATCGCTATGATTGACCGTGAAGTTGCTATTGTTATTGTAGAGGGACCGGTGCCATCGGATAATAGACAATTATGTTGGGAGTTCGTGCCTTTGCAATTGATAGGGGAGTAATAGGTTAACTCACATCTGCTTGTGTTCAGGTGTAAACCCTTAATCATTATAGTGAGAACCGGCATGGGGAAACTTCCGTAGTGGAGTATGTGGCATGAAGTATGCCCATGAGTAGAACATGTTATGTCCCGGGACCGCCCAGTTATGCATATCAAGAGTAGATTACATATATGATAGAGAGTATTTGCGCCACACTTGTTGCGTAGGTCATATTTGTAGAGATGACTTTGGAACTCTCAATAAGACTTTGCTGCTCAGGCACCTTATCTACTAACTTAATATATTTCTCTTTCCTGTTTTTACCATCTTGTTCATAGTGTAGTAAGGGCATCTCCAATGTTGACCCGCAAACTCGACACTACATCCATCCACGGACATGGATGCGGGAGGCGGCCATCCAAAGCTAACAGCATACATTTCAAGATGGATTTCGACTAACCAGACGAATTACATGAACACCAGATGATTTTCATATAAATTGGATGAAAACATTTACATTTCGGACATATTTTAACTAAACTATACTGACTAGGCTAAAACTAGTCTAATGCCGACCGCGGTGAATCACTTCTCTCACGACATGTCTTCCCTATGTCCGGTAGCCCTATCATCGTACCTACCTCTTGAAAGTGCAACTAATCCCCGGGTGGTTTTGGTAATTTCTAACAAAATATAGCTCATTGAACTAATATCCATTCAAGATAAATATTTTAGGATGTTCAACGATTGACATGGCATGGACTAGAGATGTGGATCCCTCAAAATGCTAAGGACAAAGATTGGCAAAAGCTTAAGACTCTTCATTTCTATTTAAGTGATCCAAGATCACATTGAGTCCAGAGGAAAGCCAATACTATTAAAAGGGGATGAGGTGTTGCTTAATGGTCTACTTGCTCAAAGTGCTTAGTGATATTGCTCCAAAACCCTTGGCCATTTTCTACATTCAAATATGTCCAGACCCAAAATCCAGAACGGCCCTTCGATTCTTTCTACCCGAAGCCACCGAGTTCATTTGACATAGCCACTGCTATAAACTCTAACGATTCGGTCACACTGATACGGATCTCGGTCCTACCGAGATGGCCTTGCTAGTGCTCTATGATCTATTACATTTACTTTGGTCCCATCAAGTTTATGCAATCGTTCTCACCGAGTTGGCTTGACAGACTCTCTGTTGCTTATTGCTTCACTTCGGTCCCACCGAGTTGACGCAATCGGCTCCACCGAGATGATGTTTGCCCTAAGCCCTAGCACATCGCCCCCTAGAGTTGTTTCAGTGGGTCCCACCGAGATTCCTCACGTTCATATTTTTGAACAGATCGGTGCCATCAAGTTTCCTAATCGGTGCCACCGAGATGAGTCCAAAGTGTGCAACGGTTGGATTTTGTGTGGAGGCTATATATAGCCCTCCACCCCTTCTTCCTCATAGAGGAGAGCCATCAGAACGTGCCTACACTTTCACCATTCATTTTCAGAGAGAGAACCACCTACTCATGTGTTGAGATCAAGAGATTCCATTCCAACCATTTGAACCTTGATCTCTAGCCTTCCCCAAGGTTCTTTCCACTCAAATCCTTCTTACACCATAGCCAAATCTGTGAGAGAGAGTTGAGTGTTGGGGAGACTATCATTTGAAGCACAAGAGCAAGGAGTTCATCATATACACACCATCTATTACCTTTTGGAGAGTGATGTCTCCTAGATTGGTTAGGTGTCGCTTGGGAGCCTCCCTCATGATGTGGAGTTGAACCAAGAAGTTTTTAAGGGCTAGGAGATCACCTACTTCATGAGGATCTACCTGAGTGAGGCAAGTCCTTCATGGACAGTGGCCTTGGTGGGATAGACAAGGCTGCCTCATCATGGACCCTTCCTGGGTGGATCCCTCCGTGGACTCGCGTAGCTATTACCGTTCGTGGGTTGAAGTCTCCATCAACATGGACGTATGATAGCACCACCTATCGGAACCACGCCAAAAGTCTCTGTGTCTCCATTGCATTTGCCTTCTCCAAACCCTTTCCTTTACCTTCATATGCAATGTTTTACATTCCGTTGATATACTCTTAGAACTGCATGTGTAGGTTGATTGCTTGAGTTCTAATTGCTAAAATCTGCCCACCAGTAAAATTGGGAAAAGGATAGATTTTTATTTGATCAAGTAGTCTAATCACCCCCCTCTGGACGTACTTTCGATCCCACAACTGGTATCAGTTCTTTGGTCTCCATTAGCCTTGATTTCCATAGCTTTGGTGATCATAGCCTTGGTTTCACAATCTAGCAGAGTATGGCGTTTAGCGAGGGTAACTATCACCGTAGAGGTTCTTATTTTGATGGTACAAATTTTGCTAGTTGGAAGCATAAGACGACCATGCATATTCTTGGTCATAACCCCGCCGTTTGGGTTGTTGTGCATGTTGTCTTGCAAGGTGATTTCTTTGAAGAAGGTAAAGAACCAAACTGTGAAGCAACCGCGGAAGAATTGAAGATGTTGCAATACAATGCTCAAGCTTGTGATATTCTCTTCAATGGATTGCGCCCCGAAGAATTCAACAAAATCAGTCGTCTTGAGAATGCAAAGGAAATTTGGGATACTTTAGTTGATATGCATGAAGGTATCGAGTTCGTCAAGGAATCCAAGTTGGATGTGCTTCAAAGTCAACTTTACAAGTTCAAGATGAAGGATGGTGAAGGAGTCGCTGAAATGTACTCTAGGCTTGCTCTCATCACAAATGAGATTGCCAGCTTAGGAAGTGAAGAGATGACCGACAAATTCGTCATTAAGAAGATCCTTAGAGCCTTGGATGGAAAATATGATACCATGTGCACATTGATCCAAATGATGCCCAGTTACAAAGATCTCAAGCCCACGAAAGTCATTGGTAGAATTGTTGCTCATGAGATGTCACTCAAGGATAAGGAAGAGCTTCACAATAAGTCAAGTGGTGCTTACAAAGCTTCAAGTGATGTCCCTACAACATCAGGTGAGAAGCAAGTCACCAATGAATAATTCAGCTTAATGGTGAAGAACTTCAACAAATTCTACAAGAGTAGAAGCAAATAGAGAATCTCCAAGTGAAGGTCCTACAATGACCAAAGATCTTCTAGTCATGATCGTAATTGCTACAATTGTGGAATACCCGGACACTATTCCAATGAGTGTCGGCTCCCTACAAGAAAAGAGAAGACTCGCCAAAAAGGAGAAGTAGAAGATATGAATCACCTCCAAGAGATAGAAGGAGTAGAGATGATCGTTGTGAACGAAGATCCTCTTGTACAAGAAAGGATTCGTAAAGGATGGACAAGTCATCAAAGAGCTTCACAAGATGAAGACATCAAGCTCACATTGGTGAATGGGTGTCCGGTTCAGACTCTGACAACTACTCTGAGAGAAGCTATCACTCCGACTCTGAATATACTCAAGATGAAGGTGTTGCCAGTCTTGCACTAGTGTCACCAACTCCTACGACATATTTGACTCACCAAATGAAGGAATCAGAAGATTCTTCATGGCTAAAGGCCCCAAGGTATCACACCTCGAGTATGTTGATTTTGATAGCGATGAAGATGATTTGCTAGGTGATGATGATTTACTTGTTGACAAAGCTAGTGATAAAAACTATGATGGACTTGCTAGTACTCATGCTAATCAAGATGAAACGAATGACAATGATAAGAAGGAGATTGAGCGTCCAATTAAAGAACTAAACAATCTTAAGTTAGCTCATGAAACAACTCTAGAGGATCATATAGAGCTCCTAAGGACTCATGAGAAGCTACACTTCAAGAAGCTAAATTTAGAGCAAGAGCCTGAGTTCCTAAAAGCAATCAATGATGATCTTCGAAAGAAGAGTTCTTCTTACATTGCCAAACGTCTCCTCTTGTCTACTTATATGCCACAAGTAAAATCTAGCAACAAGAGCAAGAAAGATCCTTCTTCTAATAGTAACAATAACCATGCTAAATCCAATATTATTGATTCTAGTAGTTCTCTTGATTCCACTAATGATTCTCTTAGCCAAGTCACACATGAGTGAGAAAATAGCTTGTTGAAGGGAATTATAGGGAAATGTGTTTACAAGAGCCTTGATGGGAGTAAGAAATTTGAGGAAATTATACGCAAGCAAGGAAGGCAACGGAAGAATCTAGGTGTTGGTTTTGAACAAAAGTTCAATGCCAATGGAGTTGAATGGGAGGAAGATCAATACCCCAAGACAAAGTTTGTTCCTGAACAAGATAAGTATGACTCCACTTCTTTTGAGGGAACACAAGCTCAAGATGATCTTCCACCACAAGACCGCAAGCTAAAAGGCAAAGACAAACTTCAAGAAGAGATTTACCCATTTGAAGAAGCTCCTAAGGCCATGGTCAAGTGGGTTACCAAGACTACGTCAAGCTCTACTTCATCAAGTACAACTACAACTGAAGGATTCCCATCAAGTTGATGTGGGTCCCAAAGAAGAACTAGAGTGTTCTTGAGGGTGACTCCACCAACATACTTCACACATATTCATTGTGGAAAGGACTTGTGTAATCAACTTTCATATCTTGCACTAGTTCATGGAGTCACAAACCCTCTTGTTGGTAAGACAAGGGACAAGGTAACCTAATGCTTTCATGGACATCATCATATGTGCAATTCACTCTATGTCTATGGATATCCTTGTATGTTCCTTGTGGGACTAACTCATGTAGGTTTTGAAAGCGCAACACTCCAACGGATTGCTCCAAATGATCTACATCACCATTGAGCATCCACATCACTATCTACATGAAGTCATCATCAACAAAACCCAAGGTAAGTTCATCCCCCTTAGGGGGGATATCACATCTAGGGGGAGCTTTGCTCTAAATATTGAGCTAAAGCAACTCTAATGGTGTGAACACATTAATGCTTTATGTAAAAGTGGTAACCCCACTTGTGCTTAAATGATGAGTATGACCTATGATCAAATGTTCTCATTTGACTCCTAGGTCAATATACTCTTATATATATATGACATAGTCATGGCCAATTGTTTGATGAATGCTAGAATTTATTGTGCATGCTTTGACACATATTTCATTTGCTATGTTATTGTGTGAGCATGTTGGTTGCATATTTTCTCCATTCTAGGACATCCATTCGTTGTTTTGATTGTCTTGGTTTTTATTGGCCATGTGGATGTACAAGAATGCCTAAGAACTTTCTCTAGCTATCTATGCTCTTCTTGTCTCAAAACTCTATTCATGATATATCACAAAAATTGAACAAGTTCATTTCGGACCTTCCGAATGAGGAGCACTCAGAGTCACCGATCCGTCAAGGGCGCCTTCCAAAACCTTCTATTATTTTTTGCTCAGACAAGTCCACTCAAACTCGGTCACACTGAAAGCATTAGACTGATCTAGGTTTTCATCTCGGTGCTACAGATTAGATCTACTCGGTCCCACCGATTTGCTGTAACTGCACGCAGTTTCACATCTCGGTGCCACTGATTCCTTCCACTTGGTTCCACCAATTCCTTCCACTCAGTGCCATCGAAAGCACATGGGTATATATATCTTGCGGCCCATATGGTTGAAAATTCTTCAAACGCTTCGAGCCCGCGCCCCATTGCTGCTGCCCCCTTGGTCTCTGGATCATCGTCCTCATCTTCTGTGCATCGTCGCTGCAGGAACCCGCCGCCGTCAACGGAATCTACTCCACCATTGCCACCATAGAGGATCGTCACCGAGTTACGGTGAGATTTGATCTCCTCGTGCTTTCTTTCTCTGATTCAATGCACAAGGATCTTACCTAGTATCTTGCCACGTTTGAGATTGATCTATCCACCAAACAAATTCGTTAGAATAGATTCATAGAAAATTTTTAGGGTTAGGTTTCGGCCGAACTCATCTCGGACCGACCGACATGAAATTTTTGGTCCCATCGATTGGCCCTGGTCGTTGCCTAAGTACAAATCGGTTCCACCGAAACATACTGATCGGTGAAACCGAAAGTAAAATTTTAGTGAAAACCTAGCATCTTGGAGCCACCGAACCACAACTCGGTCCAACCGAAATGGTTTGTTTAGGATCTATGAGTGCTTTGGTGTCACCAAAATTATCAACTCGGTAGCTCCGAAATTCTTTATGTGGAAAAATAATACTGAAGTTTGGACTCAAATTGTTGAAAAACTATCTGCTTTTTGTGATAACTCATCTACTCTGCCCATACCCATCTATTCACTGGGTTAGCTTTGCAAGATGTCTAGTGCCTAGTGACAGTTAGAAACAGTCTAAACAGAATGTTGAGCTTAGTGAGGGCTCTAGTCCCAATGAGAGCTATGATGATGGCAGCAGGAGCACTCCAAGCAACTTTCCAAAGGCTGCCACCAGGAGAACCCCAGAAAGTGAGGATGAAGATTTTGTTGCAGATGAGGTAACTTCCAAAAAGAAGACAATAACCAGAAAGGAGTATGGCTCTGCAGCTACCACTAAGCCAGGTGCCCAAAAGAAAACTGCAGTGAGGAGAGTGCCAACATTGAAAACCTCAGAAAACCTCAGCTCCACAAGAGACAATGACCGTCACACTGGAAGAACCAAGTGATGAATAAGGTGATGCCAATAAGAAGAAAAGGAGGGCTTGAAATACAACTGATACAGTTATTGGCCGACCTTCCATGAGGGAAGATGATCAAGAGGAGGACGAGGACGGGCATGCTGAAGCACCTCCAGCTAAGACAGAGAAACTCATGGCAGATGTTATGAAGTCAGTTGCTGCTCCCTCCAAGTCCAAGTCAAAGACCAAGGTTTCTGCACCCAAGAGGTCAACAAGAAACATTCGACCTACTGAGAAGAACAAGGCCCCAGTGCCTGAAGTTCAAGATGATGAACCACTAGTGCTCAGGAAGCTCAAGCCCAAGATCCCAAACCATGAAAATGCAAGATCCGAGACCATGGCAATGCACACCCTGTTGTAGAAAATATGATGCTCAGGAAGGAAAAGGGTGTGCGAGAGTGGAGGAAAGTGGATCCCTATTCAGTTAGGAGGAGAACTACTTGTGACTACCGTTTACACACCAGGGAACAACAAGATTTATATGACACGATTTTGCTTGATAAGAAGCCCATTGTTAGTGAGATGAAGTAGGTGGACTGGAAATACATATATGCAAACAAAGATTATTTCCCCCACCTTCGTGAGAGTTTCAGACTTGCCAGAGTTGATGCATTTGTTGGTCAGAAGCTCACCAAGTGGAATGATGAGATGATCATGCAATTCTACTCCACAACACACTTCTATCCATATGGGAGGATTGCATGGATGACTGGGGATTCCAAGTACTAGTCATCAATCTCTGAATGGGATGCTCTTATTAATGCCCCTAAGGAAGATGAAGATGATGTTGATGTTTTTGGGAAGCCTAGGATGGACCACAACACAATGGCAAACATGTACAAGGAAATCCCTCCCAAGGATGTTGAGAGCCACAAGCTGGGGTCAGTCAAGCACTTGCTAGCTGGGTTGGCCACAACCAACACTATCTTGAGGCATACCCCTTTTCCCATGTTTGGAGAAGACAAGATACGTGTTTGTACATCCATGAAAATTTTATGACTAAATCAAGATAGTCATACCTGTGCTGTCGTAGAAGTGTTCCATGACAATACCAAAATTATCATCATGGAAGTGTCCACTTCCAGGACAATAAATGGCGCATCATGGAAGTGGTTTTGTCAAGGGTAACTGACACGTGGAATCCACCGTAACGGGTCGCCGTTAAGCTATCGGGTTCCGGTTTGGATCCGATAACCCGTTAACAGCCCGGACCAATGGGGATTTTCCACGTGCAAAATTCTGATTCGCCGGAGTATCCATGTGTCAGCTTCGCGTTGGGACAGATGTCATCTAACGAGTGGACAAAACGCGCCTATGGTACTTTGACATGTGTCTCGGCCCAACAGTGGCCCATTTAGGTTAATAGGCCGGGCCTGTCAACATAAGCGGACCGGCCCATTCGCGGCCTACATGAGTCAGGCCCATTCATAAGCACGGCCCATACGAGTTACACATAATCGGCCCATCAAAGGCCCATTCTAGATTTGACAATTTCCAGCCCATTGTTAGTTCCAGCCCATTAACGGACCGCTACTTCTTTGGGCTCAATTACGGCCCGACCTTCTTTCGACCTGTTAGCAACCCATTATAGATATGGACCAATATGCCGCCGGTACGTCTTTCGGCCTTTTCTTGGCCCATTCTGTAGTTGGGACAACTTCTAGCCCGTTGTGACTTTCGGCCTTTCCTCGACCCATTCTGTACATGGGCCAACTCCTAGCCCATTTTGTCTTTCGGCCTGTTAACAACCCGCACAACAGTTGGGCCTTTGATGGTGCCACCTGATTTTGGGTGCATTAGCAGTTGTGGCACCCCGGCTCAGAGCAACCGGTTTACCTTGCATTGCCAGCCCAGAGACCATGTCTTATGGCAACACACAACATCTTGGTACAGAATACAACGGCTTTATTGATGCTAGCGGAACATAGTTCATATTACAACAAGTTAGGAGACCAAGCGGCACACACGGTGAGGCTGAACAATATGTACATTATTTAATAAACATAAGGGGCCTCGATCATGATGACTACGTGACAGTGAAACAACGACGAAGCGGGACTCCATAGCACAGGGACATCGATGTGGACACGATCTAGACTCAAACAGCACGCCGTTCTAACAAACCTTTCCTGAAATTTGGCATGACACGCCAGGTCAGTACATTGAATGTACTTGCAAGCTCACAACAAGCATAAACATAATGACAAGCAATACCATGATCATAACCAATTTAATCATCAATGCAAAATCATGCTATGGATGCAGTGAATCAAATCTCGTGCCTCAAGTCCTACGGACTTGCTTACCAACGGGTTACCACGTAACCAAACGGTGATCTTTTTCGGATCACAAACGGACCAACAACTTGATCATCAAACAGGTTGCCACGCAACCAAACTGTGATCTTTTTCGGATCACAAACGGACCAACAACTTGGTCATGAACATCAACATGGTTCTCCAACCATCCTCTTTCCAACAGTGCCATGTTATTAAATTAGTGTGCAAGATTTATTTAAAACGTTGACCCATGGTGTGACCTACTTTCGAGCGTGTCCGTAACCGTGGACTCGGCTATGATTTAATACACTCTGCAAAGGTAGCGCACTGTACCCACACCAAGGAACCCATGGCCTCGCACTCCCATTCGGGTGGACCAACGGCATTCCAACAAAACCCCTCCATTGCCACGACACTCTCCCGGCCACTCCGACTAACTCCCCACTGGGATAAGTCATGGGTGGCCCCGTGTCTACCCCAGACACCAACGGCCACCGTCGTGGCAAATGTCCACATCGTGGCAAAACGGTCCCAAACGGGGACAAGGTACCATAACAACATCAATAGGCACACAAGGTTATGTCTGCTTACCGAGCCAGGGTACCGACTAACTCCCCACTGGGCTAAGTCATGAAAATAATTATTTAACTAGGTGATTTAAATGCATGAACTAATTTAACCATTCAAGTTGAAAAATAAATCACAATTATTGCAATGACACCATGAAAATGTTGTTGTGGCTTGCCTTAGTGCAGATGAGGGTCACACTCTCCCTGGTGATCCTCAAGACAAGCTTCACCTTCTGAAAACAATTATAAACACAAAAAGAAAACATCAAGAACCCTCCTGAAATTTACAAGAAAATCTAGGTAGCAGGGGAAACACCCATCTTTGGTGTGCTGCTAGAGATTTTCATACAGAACCCAATGCAAAAAAGAATCAATTCATTTGGACTTAAGGTTAAAAAGTTGTGGCTGTTTGAAGTGTTCTGGAATTATTTAAAATTTGAATTTAAATAAACAGAACTAGGGGTGACGGCGAAGGCGTAAACCCCGCGGGGCGCCTCAACTCGTACCGCTTCGGGCGCGTACAGAGTGGTTGACTAGCGGGGCCCACTAGTTAGGTGAGAGGGAGGGGAGAAAGGGACAGAGGGCAGCGGGGCTCCGCCGGAGCACACACCGGTGAGGAGGGCGCCTTGGCCAGAACTGGAGGGAGGGATTGAAAGAGGGGACGGAGACGCTCCTGCCCGTACCCGTAGGTTAGCTAGGGGTGGTCAGACGGTGTCAGAAATGGCCTCTCCAGTGGTGACAGAAGGCAGAGGTCGCCGGAGTTGAAGACGACGGCGACTAGAGGCAGCACCATTGGCTCCAACCGGGCAGAATGGCACCATCGAGGCACGGCGGAGGCCTTGGAAGGGTCACCTGAGCTTGGGAGGGACTGGAGTGGTGCGGACGGACAGAGGGTATCACCGGCGAGCTCGAGCTCGGGGACGACGGCCCGAGGCCTGCCCGGCCGGACCATGACTTTCTACAGGTTCGTGGATGATGCTTGAGGAGGCTGGGGAGGGCTCTATTTATAGCCGAGCGAAGAGAGGTGCTCGGGCTCCGCCGGAGGACACCTGGAAGCTGCGCCCGGCGATGAACGGCGTCAGTGAGAGAGGGGGAAGGCGACGAAACTCACACAGGAACTGTGGGCGCGCGGAGACGAGCACAGGGGCGAGGGGAAAGGCGACGAACACATTGCACAGCGCACTGTTGGGTTGGTCGGGCCGCGCCTGTGCTCGCTGCGGCGAGCTCCGGCGTCGGCGATTGCCAGGGTGAAGTTAATGGCGTCGGGACGATGATGGTGGCGGGGTTTGGCAAGGTTTGGCAGGCGGGGAAGCGATCAGGCGAGCAAAATAAGTGAGGGCGTGACGTAGAGCGTGTCGGTTCCATGCCAGCACACTTGGTCAAATGTGGTCACCGCGTGAACTCTGACCTCAGGCCGAGCTAAGCCTAAACTTCATGTCTGGCGTGTTGTCTGTTGTAGATTTAGAGGTTACCACACTTTGGTTAAACTCAAACACAGTAAACAAGATTTTCACTTCACTGCAAGTTACTAGACAGTAATGTTGAGAGCTTGCTGTGGTTAAATGGCTGGGAGTTGGGAGCTGTGCTTTGGTGGTTAGCAATGAGCTAGGAGGGTAGTGATGCACAAGAAAATGCAGCAGCAATGGGGCAAGTAAAATGGTAGTTGCTGTAGAAACTACCATTTCTGCCCAGAACAGAAAATAATTTTTGTAGCAAAAATATTCCAAAAAGTGGTGTGATATTTTTGCTCAGGAAGGTGCCCTAGGGTTCAAAGGATTTTTTTGAATTCTCTCAGATTTTTGTGGGCAAGAAAAATAGGGGTTGCTTTGAAGCACAAGTTTCTGTTTAGGGTTTTTGAGAGGAAAATGAATGTTTTTCATTAAAGAAAAATATCCATGATATTATTTTGAGGTAGAACAGAGGAAATGGTGGCTTGGAGGAGGAGTGAGCCACTTGGGTGAAAGCCAAGGTGATGCCCAAGTGTTTTAAGTCCAACTGAAATGATACAAACTCAAAATTCAAATCAAAACCCAACTAAAAACCAGAAGAGAAAAGAGGGCAAAAACCAGGCTGTCACAGCGGTGTAACAGCCGGGATTTCTGCCATTTTCTTTTTCCTTTGATTTTCTTGGATTTCCTGAATTGAATTGCTTTTCCGTGGCTATGTGGTTCTGAAACTTGGGAAGATCATGTCTTCCTAGGTTTATAGTGGCTTGTCATCCTCATCATCATCCTTAAACCCTGTCATTTTCATCCTTGACCTAACCCAGTATTCTTTTTATTGGGAATATTCCTTTTCTGATAAAGCAATAACCCTTTAAAACCCTAGGTTGTGAAGCAACCTATATTTCTGTCACTCCTAAAATTCTCAAATAATTCTCATAAATTGTTTGGGTCATCTCTTGATCAAATATGGCAAAACTTTTCATTGCCATGATGAAAAATAATCTTCAAATAATTCATTTCCTATTCTGCCCTAAATGGCACATTGTGAAGCAAGTGCTATTTTCCTTTTCCCAAATGACCTCAAACTCCTTGGACATCTTTTCATGTCCATATAATTGCCACATGACAAAATGCAACCTCATTTTCCTAGTAATTATTTAATTATGATTTTCCAAAGTTTCTGTCCAGAAAGAAGCTTTGTGAAGGAGGTACAAGCTAGCCATATCTAAATGAGTTGCCATTTTGCATGATACTTCATTTCATCATATCATAATCTTCCACCAAAGTGTACATCATGTCATGTCTCCATGTAAGCACAGCTTCAAATCTTTGTTTCTGCCCAAAATTCCAGTCTGTGAAGCCAGTATATTTAATCTTGATCCATTATGGCTGCAAATTTTCCTAGGCCTTCTAGTATCCATATAACCTATCTCCACCCATTTTGGGCATAGTTCATCAAGCCATTATTCCTCTAGAATTTTTGCAAGTTTCTGTCCAGAGGAGATGTTTGTGAATCAAGTACCATTTTGGCTTGTCCAATTGGAATGACACTTTCTAAGCATCTTCATATCTTCAAATAATTGGGCCATGCCCAAATTCAGCTCAATACCAATTGATATGTGAGTGCTACTTCATGTTTGTATTTATGTCCAGTCTGGTGGTTTCTACAGCAACCACTAGCTAAACTCCTCTTCTTGAGCTTGAACTTTGCCATCTTAGTCATCGTAGAGTGTGATCATTGCCAGCCAAAATATTTACCACGTTACCAAGCTAGAGTAACCACAACAAGTTAAAAACACCTTCCTGTTGATTTACTTTGGAGCTAAGTGCAAATCTCTTCTTTGCCCCTGGACTGATTTATTTCCTCATTTTGACTAAGGGCACGACAGTCTATCTACTGGACATGGTCGGCCCGACCAGAACGCACCATTTGCACTAGTGCCCGTGGTGATCACGCTGGTGTCATGCACATTGTGTGCTCTGGCTGGTTCTTGCCCCTGTGCTCGTCTCCTCCCTCTTCGTCTCGAAGTCCAACCATGTCCTGGAGCTTCCCCGTGATCGACTGCATCTCACTGCATTGCTGCCTCGTCGTGGCTCACATTAAATGCTCTGCTAGAACAGTACCCGTGCCATGCCCAGCCTCTGTCCACCATTAGAGCACTGCACCATCTCGCTAGCGTTGCTCTAGAGCCCTCCCCTCGGCTATATAAGTGTGTCCCGAGCCCTCCTGCAGCTCATCCACTCCTAATTTTCCTCCCTAGCCCATCGGAGTCCTCAGCCCTCTCTTCTTTTCGCCGGAGATAGCCATGGTCGCCTCGGTTCCTTCTTGGTTCCGGCGAACCTAGCCTGTCTCCTCACCTCCAGAGCTGTCCACTAGCTTCCCCGCATCCCCGCGGTTCGCCCCAACCCCTTGCCCATCGTCGGAGAGCCCCGAGGCCGCGTCTCCACGTTTGGCCGTCGCCTCTGCCTCTCGGTCACCTCGTCGTCCGGGCCATCCGGTGCTCCTCTCTACCTCCCATTGCCACCAGAGCCTTCCCCACGTCCCCGTGAGTCTCCCCGCCCTCTCGCCCTAGCCTCCCAGTTGCCGGAGTGCTCCCCCTCCAAGAAAAAGGCCACCAGAGCCCGCTCCTATTCCTACAGTGCCACGGTCGTTCCGCTCCTTCCCGGTGCTCCCTCTGCCAGGGGATGGGTGCGGCGCGGTCCCACGATCTCGCTGGTGGTCGCCACTCGGCCTGAGGTGGCCTGAGCCGGCCGCCATGTCGCTGGCAGCGCGGCCCCTCCCCTGCCGCTTTTGTCCTGCACGTGGGAGCAGTGGGAGGAAGAAGACGCCCACGCCTGGCCCTCCTCCCTGTCGCCTAGGCCCCGCCATCAGGGGCCCAGCCGGCCCAGGTGACATGGCAAGTGGAAGCGCCCCGCATGAGTACGTTTTCATTTGCCCGAAGGTGTATTTACATCTGTACGCTTTCATTTGTCCGTAAGCGTACTTCTTTCCTTCATCAGCCCGGAATACATTTTCTTACTCAGAAACCGTATTTACTGAAATCTGTTTCTGTGTTATCCACTCAAGGACCCAGCTATGAATATTCTTTTTACAAAAAAGTCCCTGATGTTCAACACCTCATAACTCCGCAACCGTAACTCTGATTGAGGTGAAACCAACGCTCACTTCTTCGTCTCGTCGAGCTCTTTCTGCTGGTACCATTTTCATAAAGTGTTCACACTGTGAAAATGACCATATTGCCTTTGCCTCTAATCAGCCCCCTCCGAAAGAGAACCGTCCGGCGTTTCGTTCCGCGGCTTCACCGCACTTCTCCCTGGTTCCTTCTTCACCCCCAAGCAAGCCACAACAACCACTTGCATGATAGTCATGCAGTAGCCATGGTTTTCAACTTGAATATTTAATAAGTGTTTGCTTGTTTTGATACGGTTATCATTGTTTCGGTGATGCTTATAGAGGTGTGTTTACTCTCATGCTATGCTCATCTGCATCTTGTTATCTTGCACTTATTACTAGTATTATTGTTATGTGTCATGCTTGATGGTAGTAGTAGCATGTTCTTTCGGATGCATATTTATGAGCTGTTATCTAGTGCGGTTGCCATGCATGCTACTTTGTATCATGCTGGTTAAATGCTTACTTGGTAGTATTCTGGATGAGTTTTTGCATGTTATTTATTTATGATGCTAGTGGTCATGATATGCTCATTTGTAATGTTAGGCCCGTTAGCTTACCGTGCTTGTTTGGTTAATGTTTCATTATGGTTATGCTCGATGAATATGTTGTACCTCCATGCTTATGTTGATTCATGTTCATGCATTGTTATTGCATCATGTTATATGACTCAGCTCCTTGCATTCAAGTTTAACCGGACTTAATTGAACTTGAACAACTGTTGGCTCAGTCATGGTGCCACCATATGAAGCTGACTAGTGCAACCACACTTACCTTTATGGGAAGGTCCTAACTGGATCTATTATCGTGCCTCCCGTCGGTGCCTCCAATGAGGGAAGGTTATGGGCGCGCGCTACCCTGATCAGGTAGGCGGACATAAGCCTTGTGAGCCCGAGTTTGGTTATGTGCACATGTCCCTGTTTGGGACTGTTTATTGTTTTGCCACGACGGTAGCCGTTGGTGTCTGGGGTAGACACGGGGCCACCCATGACTTAGCCCAATGGGGAGTTAGTCGGAGTGGCCGGGAGGGTGTCATGGCAGTAGGACGGTTTTGTTGGAACGTCGTTGGTCCACCCGAATGGGAGCGAGAGGCCATGGGTACTGAGGTGTGGGTATAGTGTGCTAACCTCTGCAGAGTGTGTATTAAATCTATCGATAGCCGTGCCCGCGGTTAAGGGCCTAGTTCATGTCGGTCACACTATGGGTCAACAGTAATAATAATAACTTGCTTAATAACAACCCCGGTTCGATGATGAGATAAGTTGGTTATGTGATCCGTGAATGACCACCGTTTGGTTACGAGGTAACCCCGTTGAGCCAAGAGTGGTTCCGTTTGTGATCCATGAATGATCACCGTGGTATCGAGGATACTGGGTTGTTGGATATTCGTGATGTTGTGCAAGAATTATGGGCAAAGATCAAGCTCCTTGTGATCATTTAATGATTACTACGGTATTGTTTATACCAAGCTTGATTTGATCCTGAGATGATCGTGTAATGTCCAAGGTTGGTAAGTGATGCATATGATGGTTACGAGGTAACCTGACCAGAATAAGTTGGTGCATGATAATGTCATCATGTTGCATGATAGTGTCATCATGTTTATATGTTCATGCCATGTTCATATTGTTCTAGCGGTATTATGTTCATGTTGTTCATGCCATGTTATCCTGATAATCTCTAGATAATTCCTGCTTAACCTGTAATTGCCATGATGTTGTTTGTCTTGAATGCTTCTGGTTATTGTGAGCTTGCAAGTACATTCAATGTACTGACCTGGCGTGTCATGCCAGTTTGCAGATCGTGCCTGGATTGCTTGCTTGTTTGTTGTGGTTCCTGTGTGCGCGAGCTAGGATAAACGTTCCAGCCAGAGTCCCTGCAGATTGGAGTCCATCATCATTGTTCGTTGTTCCGCTGCCAGTAGTTGTTCCGCTGCCTCAACTTGTTATGCTGCTTGCATAGAGCAACTAAGGATGGCGTAGTGTTACCGTGCCGATGTTATTCACTGTAATATCGGAGACCTTGTATTCATATTCGTGTAGTAATAGAAAGCTGGTTTGTTCTATGCTAAGCAGTGAAATATTCCAGAAGACTTCACCTTGATCTCTGGGCTGGAATACGGGGCATTCCGGTTTCTCTGAGCCAGGGTGCCACAAGTGGTCCACGTTCCATAGGGCACAATTTCAGCCCGGTGCAACTTTTGGCCTGTTAAAAGCCTAGTTTGAAAATTTGGCCTCTTCTGGCCAAAAACGCTTTCGGCCTCTTACTGGCCCGTCAAGTAAAATGGCCGAGACAAAATTGACATTTATTTAGGCCTGCTAGAGGCCCACGGGCCGTTTCCATTTATACGGCCCTATCGAGCTTTCGGCCTGTTGACGGCCTGCTAAGAGCCATTGTTACGTTGGGCCACATCGATTGGGATCCGCTAAATATTAAGTTGACCAGCCCAATTGAGGCCCGCTTCGACTACACATGTTTATTCTTTCGGATGGCTTCCAGGTAATGTTTGGGCTTGTTGGCCCCTGTTTCAATGATATACCATATACAAAGAATTATCCTACTCTATACTATTGCCTCTAAAAAACCTACACTATACAATAGAGACTAAGGCATAGAGACGAAGAATAATCCTACACTATACAATAAAGAAATTACAGCAGATTATACCCACTGGGCATTATAGCTCGGCACCAGAGATAATAAAGCGTACACAAACAACAAATTACATACACTGGGTAAATAATGCTCATACATCATGGACACGCATCAACAGAACTTACCATTTGAACTATAATCTCTTCAGAAAGTGGGATTGGATGGATTCAGATAGCACAAATTTCAGTCTGCAAAATCTCCAATTCCTTTATGGTTACCTGAGTGTCTTGTTTCATTTTCTTGACTCCTGCATCTAATACCTTTAACTCTAGTCTCAAGATGTTGATTACATGTTGAGAATCATATACATGTTGTCTTTCCACCTCTAGTTGATGCTCGAGAACATCAGCACATTCCAATTCCAATTCATATTCATTTGGTAACGGCCATGCCGCTGTAGCGATCCGACCTTAGATGGTCAAATCTCTGTGCATAAGTGTCATCCCTGGATCAGTAATGCTGACACACACAGTACTTGAGGATTTATAACAGAGTGCAATCACACACTTAATACATCGAATATCTTAAAGAGAGTACTTATTACAATAATATGGCTGAAGGCCATCTAAATAAGATAACTGCGGAAGCTTCAAAGGTAAATGAGTCCATCAACTCCAACGGCATAGCTGAGTGCACGACAACGGCCTAGAGCACCTTACTCTTTGTATGAAAACTCTACAACATGATATGTTGCAGCCATGTAGGTCAGCACATGGAATATGCTGGCAAGATAACACTATAGAGCAATGAACAAATAACAGCTATCACTACGTGCATATATGGCTGGTGGAGGCTCTATGGTTATCATTTTGCGTAAAGCCAGTTTTTCCCTACTACAAAGGAATATATTTTATTTAACTACAAAGTTTGTTGAAAACATTGAGAATGGTAACCCCATCTCAATCCCAAAATAATAAATCATTAACCCAATCAAAATTAATTAAGTAAAGTGTTGAGATCAAACCAATAAATCAAGTACCAGATACTCAAGATGTCCATAACCGGGGACACGGCTAATCATGATTAGTTTGTACACTCTGCAGAGGTTCACGCACTTTTCCCCACAAGACTCGATCTCCTCTGTTGTATTTCTCGCACTGCATGGTGTTTGAGAAACGGATGACCGAGACACAGTCTTTCCGAAGAGGTCCCCTTAACCGATAGATAGGCCGGTACACCTACAATCCCCTACATCTGCTAGCCCATCATGGAAAGGTTTCCCATAACTTACTCAACTATGCCAGAGCCCATAATGGCTTGTGGATGCACACAGAAGTTTCTAGCATGAATAATCTTGTGATCCCTTTGAGCCTGGGTGGCGAACCATAGGATGATCACACGGGTTCCCTGGGATCTCCTTGGACAACGCTGGATTCCCCAGGTCCACCCAGATGTGTATTAAAGTAGCCTCCTTAAGTAATCCCTTAATTCATAATAACGCTCACATCTGTCATCAATCACTCAAAGCAAACCACGTCTACGAGCATAGCATAGCAAGGTAAGCATAACGTAGTAATTCCGAGGTTTGAATAAAGGACAATAGGTTCTACCTCATCAACTACTTCCCAAAACCCACATGTTAATCAGATCCTACTCATGCAATGTTTGAGCATTGAAACTAATGCATAAAAACTAGGTAATAAAGGGATATGATCAAAGTGTTACTTGCTTTGCTGATGATCTGAAAACCCTAGTGACTCATAGTAGCAAGACTCGCACTCCGGAAACTCTATCGTGATCAAACAATAGCATACATAAGCACTCAAGCATAAGATGCAAATATAAAACTCCAAATAAAAGATCTAAACAGAAAGTACAAGTGAAGAGCTTCAATTTGCAAAAAGAATCAATCGAATTGGAGCTACGAAACTCAAACTGCGATCAAAAGAAGTTCGAATTCAAATCTACTTGAAACCAAATTTTAAATTATCAAAACCATGTTAAAGTTGATTATCTGGAAAGAGGGGACCAAGACAAAGATTTTGGCTTTGGTTTCACTTGATTTGGATAAACGAGCAAAAAGTAACGAGGGTTTAAAGATCAGGGACTAATTTGTAAGAAAAGTATTCGCGAAAAGGTCCCTAGCCGAAAATAATCAGAAAAAGGAAAATCTATGGAACGAACGTTCGCTAACAGAACTAAATGAACGAATCCGTTCGTTAACAGATCTAAACGGGTGAACGTTTATTAATTAACGAATGCTAAATTAAAAACCAATCTAAACCGAATAAACCGAATAAATCAAGAAAACCTAAAAAACCTGGTTGGGTTCGGCAGTTATACCAATTCTTGAAGAAAAACCGGCGGTAATGGCGGCGGGTTCCGGCGAGGCGGGGCGGCGGCGGCGGCGGCGGCTCGCGTCGCGGGGTGGCGGCGAGGGGCAGCGGCGGCGGTGCGGGCGGCGACGCGGCAGCGGCGAGCGTCGGCAGCGGCAAGCGGCGGTAGCGGCTTGCGGCGGCGGCTCGGTTCGGCTTGGCGTGGCGGGCTGCGGTGGCGGCGGGTTGAGGAGAGAGGGGGCGGCTCCGGCTTTTAAGGGGGGGGGGCGAGGCCGACTTGGGGAGGGGGTCGGTCGGCGGCGGCTCAGACTCCTTGCTGGTGTCCGGCTTGGGCACGACGACGCGCGGGTAAGGCGGCGACGCGAGTGGGCCGGATGGGCCTTCGGCCCAGGTCGGTCCGAAAAGATTTTCTTAAAAAAATTCGCCCGAATGAAAAATCCAAATAAAATATAAAAAAAATAAAATACCAGAAACAATTTTCATCGTCCAAACCTAATATTTGGGACAAGATGAACATTTTTCTGGGCTAAGATGCAATTTTGAAAGATGCATTTTTTTCTTAATTTACTCGAATGAAAATTCAAACAAAAATGCAAATAAAATGTATTTTTTAAAAAAATTAAATTTCCAATAATTTCCTCTGTTTTGAAGAAGTCATATTATCTTCTCTCATTACTTTATTTTGAAATATTTGGAAAAATAATTTCAAATAAAAATTCACTTTGGTCCAACTACCAATTTTGAAAATTAAAAAATGGAACTTTTTATGAAACCTCCAACTCTCTCAAATGGTCCTTGAGTTGCTTAAGGATTCTAGGATCAAAATGCTCAAATAGAAATGAATAAAAATGCAAAGAGCATGAATGCATATGATGACCTAGTGATAACATCCAAATTGAAAATTGGGATGTTACAAACCTACCCCCCTTAAGATGAATCTCGCCCTCGAGATTCGGGTTGGCTAGAAAATAGGTGTGGGTGGTCTTTCTGTATGTCTACTTCTCGCTCCCAGGTGGCTTCCTCCTCGGTATGGTGGCTCCACTGAACTTTGTAAAACTTGATAACCTTGTTGCGTGTAACTCGGGTGGCAAACTCAGGAATCTTAACGGGTTTCTCCTCGTAAGTTATGTCACTCTCCAACTGAATTGCTTCCAGGGGCACTGTATCTCTTAGAGGAATATCGGCCATCTCTGCATGGCACTTCTTCAACTGGGAAACGTGAAACACATCATGAACTCCTAACAAACCTTCGGGTAACTCCAATTTGTAGGCAACTTCCCCATACGTTCCAGAACTCGATATGGTCCTACAAATCTCGGGGCTAACTTTCCTTTAACTCCGAATCTTTTAACTTCTCGAGAGGTGACACATGAAGATATGCTTTGTCTCCAATTTCATAGACTACCTCCTTACCTTTAGTATCGGCATAACTCTTCTGCCTCGACTGAGCTACCTTCAATCTATCCTGAATTAACTTTACCTTCTCTTCAGACTCTTTCATCAAATCGGGTCCAAACAACTGACGATCTCCAACTTCATCCCACATCAAAGGTGTCCTGCACAAGGCTTTGAAATTTATTTGAGTTTCTTTGATCTCTTATATGCATGATCTCTTATAGCCTCGTATTTCTTCTCCGATATTTGGGTTTTGTTTGGCCAACTTGATCTATTTATCTTGCAATGGGAAGAGGTGCCCGGTAGTGGGTTCGATCTTACGGTGCTCGATCCCAGTGACAGAAAGGGAACCGACACGTATGTATCATTGCTACTAAGGATAAAAAGACGAGATCTATATCTACCGCCATATAGATAAACGGATATTGTCTACATCATGTCATCGTTCTTATTGCATTACTCCATTTTTTCATGAACTTAATACACTAGATGCATGCTGGATAGCGGTCGATGTGTGGAGTAATAGTAGTAGATGCAGGCATGAGTCGGTCTACTAATCTTGGACATGATGAATATGTAATGATCATTGCTTGGATATCGTCATAATTATTTGAAGTTCTATCAATTTCCCAACAGTAGTTTGTTTACCCACTGTTTGCTATTTTTCTCGAGAGAAGCCACTAGTGAAACCTACGGCCCCTGGGTCTTCTTTCTCATATATTTGCTTTGTGATCTATTTTATTTGCACCTTTTATTCAGATCTATTAAACCAAAAGTACAAAAATACTTTGCTGCACTTTATTTTATTTGCGATCTATTTATTCAATCTATTACAACTTTCTCTCGTCATCACGCAATTTCTGGCGCCGTACCCAGAAAGGGATTGACAACCCCTTTAACACGTCGGGTTGCGGGGTGTTGTTAGTTGTGCGCAGGGGTTGTTTATGTTGTGTTGCTTGGTTCTCCTACTGGTTTGATAACCTTGGTTTTATTTCTGAGGGAAATACCTACCGCCGATGTGCTGCATCATCCCTTCCTCTTTGGGGAAATGCCGATGTAGCTTCAAGAGACATCATGGATGTACTACTCGTACATCCATACAAACCCATTTCACACCAATTACATTAAACCCTTCTCAAAATATGGTGTGCATGTGATGTTTGTTGTACTGCTCCTGCCAGCCTTCCTCCGACACGTTCCAAAACATTGTGCTACTTCTGATTCTATTTTTCTCCTCAGACCATGTGAAACCACGAAAAGGTCACCCCTGCCCCCATTGGTACTGTAGCTCGAAGCTCCTGTGCGGACACAACACCCACCGGAGCACGCAGTCGTTGCCGAAGTGGACGATGCCGCGGCCTGGGAAGAGGACGGAGTCGCTGACATCACCGAGGCGGAGCACGCCCTCTATGGTCGTGAGTAGCGGACGCTGACTGTCCACGCGGAGGATAGTGTGATCTAGCGGCTCACCCTCGTCGGCCACAAGGGGTAGCTGTGCTCCAACAGCACACCCTGGTCGTTCACGAGTAGGTGCATCACGTCCTCACTGCTCACAATGTGGACAAGCGCGTTCTCCAGCAGCATGCCCACAAGCAACGCATCGTCGAGAGCACGCCCGTGAACATCACATCATCGCTGCTCTCGATGTGGACGAGCCTGTTTTCTGGCAGCATGCCCTCGAACATCACATCCTCACCGCTCACAATGTGGATGAGCACGTTCTCCAGCAGCATGCCCACAAGCATCACATCATCACTGCCCACGAACATCGCATCATCGTCGCTCTCGACGTGGACGGGCGTGTGCTTCGGCAGCACGCCCGCGAACATCGCATCCTCGCTGCCCAGGCGCACGAGCGTGTGCTCCAACAGCATGGCCACGAGCATGGCATCCTCACGGGTCACATGGTGGTTGAGCGCGTGCTCCAAACAATACCCTAGGAGTCCGGACGCGAGCACGACGCCCCCGACTACGAGGAGTACTCCATGGTACCTATCGTGGTTCTGGAAAATCCCGTGACTCCACTGCTCCCTGGAGGAGCGCGAGCTCAAGTGGGCGCTCGAGGAGTTCCGCACCGATATGCAGGTGGCGGCGGACGTGCAAGATTATCCTTCGAGCTCCCCTCCTCTTATGAAGACGCCTACACCGCCCCCGTCATACGTCCTCTGCCTCCGCTCCGGCGGACATTTGGAGTTTAGTTTTATGGGACATTAATATTTGGATTAATCATACCTCTACCAAACTATGAAGGATCAAGACTAATGCAAAAAACAACCTATGACTAACAGGCATAAATAGATTATGTGGCAGCATTGCATGCTGGAGTATATTGCAATTTGTGGATTGCATGCATGACTAGCTTATGTGGCTTGGTTGCATGGCTAGGAAAGGCTAGAGAAAAATAAATAGATAATGTGTTTAGAGTGCACTCCAATAAATGGGAGAATGTAAATATCTTTAGAGTGCACTCCACTTTTTTCAGACGCTTAGGTGCACCGAATGCCATGCCACGCTACAAAATGCTAGAAAAAAATCTGCTCCGATGTTTAAAAATCTATTATTATCTTGAAACCAGCCACACCCGCCCCTCACACTCACCTCATCAAAACAGCCCGAGGAATATGCCTTTAGTGAAGCATAATTTATTTTGACTGATATATTTATATCAAAAGTAGAGTGTTTATATTTCAAGTTTGTGAACAAGTATTATTCTACTACTTTGGACCCGTTGCAACGCACGGGCGAGCACATTGGTAGTAGTAAGAAACAAATTCCCAGTTTGGCACGACTTCGTACTGCGGGAGCACCACAAGGCCTGGCGCATGAGTTACATTTCCCTGTCGGGGCCCACGGGACCAAGCTTCAGTGGCTTAGTGCACATGCCTATGAGTCAATGACATGTGGACTCTAAATGCGGCTGGCCCACATGTCATTCTCATAAAATAATAGGGGCGGTGGGACAGAGAGGGGCAAGGCACCGGTCGCGGGATGTGTGGTGTCATGGGTTCAAGCGGCATCGTGGGAATCGCGTGTGGCTGTGGTAGAAACTTGATGGTCGCCGCAATTCAGCTGGCCCGCATGTCATGCACACAAAGGCAGAGGAGTGGTGGGGCCGAGAGGGGTGAGGCGCATGTCGGGGGATGTGGTGCCGTCGGTTGGAGCGGCATCATGGGAATCGCGTGTGGCAGTGGTAGAAACATGATGGTCGCCGTAGTTCAACTTCCATGGACAAGCTTTCATGTCTACTGACACATGCATTGTATACTGCTCACTGCAAGGAGTAGTAGTAGAGAAAATTAGGCGGGTAAATAGTTCATTATAGTCAAGCGGACCTATATCAATGTACACAGAGTACACTTGTTCCAGAGACATGCACACCAGCAAAATAGTTCATCTATATCAATGTACAAAGAGAGGAAATGTAATGTTTACAAGAGAGGAAATAGTTCATACATCTATAATTCCCTGCTGCTGGTGCAACTTCTTATTCTTCTTCTTCTTCTCATATTCTGTGGGAGACGGCTTCGCAACAAGCTCTTTCGACCTTGCAGCTATCTCGAAACTCACACGAGCATCGAGCACAACATATTTTATCTGCTCATAGGTCAAGGGATAATTCTTTCATCCAGACGACCTTAATCCCAGCATCTCGTCACCCTTCTCAAGATTTGTTCCGAGCATAGAATTTGGTACGTCGAATAGGGATGGTGTTTCTTTATCACAATCGTCTACAGGAATTCTGGTTTGTACGTCAACGATGTTTTTCAAGTCAAGGTTGTACGACGCCAGCTTCTCTTTGTCCCCTTCGATGGTTGCCCCATAGAAGTATATGTCCTTCCAAGACATGAAATCATGGAGATCACCTGGTATGGAGGCCACGTGTATGATGTGATAAACCAAAACTTCATCTTCGAGGCATGATGTCTACTACGCAACCTTCTTCTTGTAGACATTGTTGGGCCTCCAAGTGCAAAGGTTTGTAGGACAGTAGCAAATTTCCCTCAAGTGGATGACCTAAGGTTTATCAATGCGTGGGAGGCATAGGATGAAGATGTCCTCACTAAACCAACCCTGCAACCAAATAACAAAGACTCTCTTGTGTCCCCAACACACCCAATACAATGGTAAATTGTATAGGTGCACTAGTTCAGCGAAGTGATGGTGATACAAGTGCAATATGGATGGTAGATATAGGTTTTTGTAATCTGAAATTACAAAAACAGCAAGGTAACTAATGATAAAAGTGAGCACAAACGGTATTGCAATGATAGGAAACAAGGCCTAAGGTTCATACTTTCACTAGTGCAAGTTCTCTCAACAATAATAACATAACTGGATCATATAACTATCCCTCAACATACAACAAAGAGTCACTCCAAAGTCACTAATAGCGGAGAACAAACGAAGAGATTATGGTAGGGTACGAAACCACCTCAAAGTTATCCTTTCTGATCGATCTATTCAAGAGTCAGTAGTAAAATAACACGAAGCTATTATTTCCGTTCGATCTATCATAGAGTCCGTACTAGAATAACACCATAAGACACAAATCAACCAAAACCCTAATGTCACCTAGATACTCCAATGTCACCTCAAGTATTCGTGGGCATGATTATACGATATGCATCACACAATCTCAGATTCATCTATTCAACCAACACAAAGTACTTCAAAGAGTGCCCCAAAGTTTCTACCGGAGAGTCAAGACGAAAACGTGTGCCAACCCCTATGCATAAGTTCATTGAACCCGCAAGTTGATCACCAAAACATACATCAAGTAGATCACGTGAATATCCCATTGTCACCCCAGATAAGCACGGCAAGACATACATCAAGTGTTCTCAAATCCTCAAAGACTCAATCCGACAAGACAACTTCTAGGGGAAAACTCAATTCATCACAAGAGAGTAGAGGGGGAGAAACATCATAAGATCCGACTATAATAGCAAAGCTCGCGATACTTCAAGATCATATCACCTCAAGAACACGAGAAAGAGAGATCAAACACATAGCTACTAGTACATACCCTCAGCCCCGAGGGTGAACTACTCCCTCCTCGTCATGGAGAGCGTCGGGATGGCGAAGATGGCCATCGTTGAGGGATCCCCCCTCCAGCAGGGTGCCGGAACAGGGTCCCGATTGGGTTTTGGTGGCTACAGAGGCTTGCGGCGGCGGAACTCCTGATCTATTCTGTTCTCCGATGTTTTTAGGATATATGGGGATATATAGGCAAAAGAAGTTAGTCAGGGGAGCCACGAGGGGACCACGAGGGTGGGGGGCACGCCCAGGGGAGGTGGGCGCGCCTCCCTGCCTCGTGGCCACCTCGAAGCTTCCCTTACGTGCACTCCAAGTCCCCTGGATTGCTTCTGTTCCAAAAATAACTTTCCCAAAGGTTTCGTTCCATTTGGACTCCGTTTGATATTCCTTTTCTTCGAAACACTGAAATAGGCAAGAAAACAACAATATGGGTTGGGCCTCCGGTTAATAGGTTAGTCCCAAAAATAATATAAAAGTGCTTAGTAAAGCCCATAAACATCCAAAACAGATAATATAACAGCATGAATGCTTCATAAATTATAGATACGTTGGAGATGTATCAGCATCCCCAAGCTTAATTCCTACTCGTCCTCGAGTAGGTAAATGATAAAAGAAAGAATTTATGAAGTATGAATGCTAGCAGGTGCACAAGTTTAATCAATGATAATTTCAATCACCTTTTCTAGCATGATTATATGTCATAACAGAAGTTCATCTCATAGAACTTCTCAAGGTCAAGTAACAAGCTATTCACATGTTAAAGCATAGACCATAAACTTTCTTGAGAACTAGCCAACTTCATTCTCAGTCATCAAACAATTACAATTCATCTTATTTTTAGGAAGGGTCTATGTCAGAGCTTTGATTTAGCAACCTCCACATACTCAACTATCATATAGTCTTCCATGATTGCTACCACTCAAAGCATATTTTTAGAACAAATAGCATCCATCAAACACAGAAAAATATAGGGGCTTAGTGTTTTGCCTCCCAACTCACTTATCATATAGATAATTGTCAACAATTATAATTCATGATCAAATATATTTGCGTGGCCATATATGCTTAGATCTTTCCCCAACACACGATGCTTGCCAACTAAAGAGTAGGTAGGAATGAGAAGGAATACTACTGACTCTTGCATAAAAGTAAAAGATAGGCCCTTCGCAGAGGGAAGCAGGGATTTGCAAAGGTGCTAGAGCTCGATTTTTAAATAGGAATGAAAATAATTTTGAGAGGTATGCCTTCATTGTCAACATAACCACCAAGAGTTCCCAATATCTTCCATACTACATACATTATAGGCGGTTCCCAAACAGAATGGTAACATTTTTACTCCCCCTCCACCAACAATCATCAATCCATGGCTTGCCCGAAATAATGGGTGCCTCCAACTAACATCAATCCTGGGGGAGTTTTGTTTGCAATTATTTTGATTTGAATTTGATCTTTTGATCATGGGACTGGGCATTCCAGTTACCGGCCATTTTTCTCGGGAATGATGAGCGGAGTCCACTCATCGTGAGAATAACCCACCTAGCATGGAAGATACTGACAACCCCTAGTCGCTACATGAGCAATTCGGTCATACAAAACAGATTATTATTTGAAGGTTTAGAGTTTGGCACATGCAAATTTACTTGGAACGGCAGGTAAATACCGCATATAGGTAGGTATGGTGGACACTCATGGAAGAAACTTGGTTCAAGGGATTTGGATGCACAAGCAGTATTCCCGCTTAGTATAGATATTTTGGCTAGCAAAGGATTCTAAAAAGCAAGCACCACATGTTGGAGGATCGATAACAATATAACTTCTATACAAATATACCCAAGCATAACTCATTACGTTGTCTTCCTTGTCCAATTTCAACTAATTTGCTCAGGTTTGGAAATAATTAATTGGGCTCACAATCATATAAGATGTATAAGATAGTATATTTATATGTGAAATCTCTCTTCCTTCAATATTCTTTCATGAATTGTTCAAGTGACCAATACAATGTTTGCTAACCTTCAATAAATTTACCACCTCTACTTCTTAGATGTGAAGTCATTACTCCCCATGGGATCAGCAAATGAAACATATATAATTTCAGATTTATGACATTCAACTTATTCAACCATTTACTCATAGGATATAAGTGAAGCACACGAGTAAATGACAAACTACTCCAAAAAGCTATAAGTGAAGATCAATGAGTAGTTAAATAATTATGTAGCTATGTGAAGACTCTCTCTCATTTAATAATTTCATATCTTGGTATTTTATTCAAACAGCAAGCAAAACAAAATAAAATGACATGACGCTCCAACCAAGACACATATCATGTGGTGAATAAAGATATAGCTCCAAGTAAAGTTACCGATGAACGAAGACGAAAGAGGGGATGCCATCCGGGGCATCCCCAAGCTTAGGCTCTTGGTTATCCTTGAGTATTACCTTGGGGTGCGTTGGGCATCCCCAAGCTTAGGCTCTTGACACTCCTTATTCCATAGTCCATCGAATCTGCACGGAAAACTTGAAAACTTCACAACACAAAACTCAACAGAAAACTCGTAAGCTCCGTTAGTATAAGAAAATAAATCACCACTGAGGTACTATAATGAACTCATTATAAATTCATATTGGTGTAATATCTACTGTATTCCAACTTCTCTATGGTTCATACCCTCCGATACTACTCATAGATTCATCAAAATAAGCAAACAACACATAGAAAACAGAATCTGTCAAAAACAGAATAGTCTGTAGTAATCTGTATCAAACATATGCTTCTGGAACTCCAAAAATCCTACGAAATTAGGAAGTCCTAATAAATTTGTGTGCCAATCCATAGCAAAAAGAATCAGAACAAAATCACGTTAGTGTGAATTATCAAAACCAATTTACTGGGTGCAAAAGTTTCTGATTTTCAGCAAGATCAACACAACTATCACCGTAAGCTATCCTAAAGGTCTTACTTGGCACTTTATTGAAACAAAAGCTATAAAACATGATTACTACAGTATAATAATCATGTGGACACACAAAACAGTAAGGATAAGTATTGGGTTGTCTCCCAGCAAGCGCTTTTCTTTAATGCCTTTTAGCTAGGCATGATGATGACAATGATGCTCACATAAAAGATAAGAATTGAAACATAACCGGAGAATAATGAAGCATAATACTAGCACATGTAAGTCTAACCCACTTCCTATGCATAGGGATTTTGTGAGCAAACAACTTATGGGAACAATAATCAACTAGCATAGGGAGGCAAAACAAGCATAGCTTCAAGATTTTCAACACATAGAGAGGAAACTTGATATTATTGCAATTCCTACAAGCATATGCTCCTCCCTCATAATAATTTTCAGTAGCATCATGAATGAATTCAAGAATATAAACAGAACATAAAGCATTCTTTTCATGATCTACTTTAATAGAACTATCATGTGAAGCATAAGCCAATTGAAAATTAAAATCAAGATGACAAGTTTCATGGTTATCTTTATCCTTTATAGCATACGTGTCATCACAATAATCATCATAAATAGGAGAGATGCTTTCATCATAATAAATTTGCTCATCAAAACTTGGGGGACAAAAAATATCATCTTCATCAAACATAGCTTCCCCAAGCTTGTGGCTTTGCATATCATTAGCATCATGGATATTCAAGGAATTCATACTAACAACATTGCAATCATGCTCATCATACAAAGATCTAGTACCAAACATTTTATAGACTTCTTCTTCTAGCACTTGAGCACAATTTTCCTTTCCATCATTCTCACGAAAGATATTTAAAAGATGAAGCGTATGAGGCAAACTCAATTCCATTTTTTTGTACTTTTCTTTTAGAGACTAAACTAGTGGTAAAACAAGAAACAAAAAGATTCGATTGCAAGATATAAATATATACCTTCAAGCACTCACCTCCCCAGAAACGGTGCCAGAAAAGAGTTTGATGTCTACTATGCAACCTACTTCTTGTAGACGTTGTTGGGCCTCCAAGTGCAGAGGTTTGTAGGACAATAGAAAATTTCCCTCAAGTGGATGACCTAAGGTTTATCAATCCGTGGGAGGCGTAGGATGAAGATGGTCTCTCTAAAACAACCCTGCAACCCAATAACAAAGAGTCCCTTGTGTTCCCAACACACCCAATACAATGGTAAATTGTATAGGTGCACTAGTTCGGCGAAGAGATGGTGATAAAAGTGCAATATGGATGGTAGATATAGGTTTTTGTAATCTGAAATTATAAAAACAGAAAGGTAGCTAATGATAAAAGTGAGCACAAACGGTATTGCAATCGTAGGAAACAAGGCCTAAGGTTCATACTTTAACTAGTGCAAGTTCTCTCAACAATAATAACATAACTGGACCATATAACTATCCCTCAACATGCAACAAAGAGTCACTCCAAAGTCACTAATAGCGAGAACAAACGAAGAGATTATGGTAGGGTACGAAACCACCTCAAAAGTTATCCTTTCTGATCGATCTATTCAAGAGTCCGTAGTAAAATAACACGAAGCTATTCTTTCCGTTCGATCTATCATAGAGTTCATACTAGAATAACACCTTAAGACACAAATCAACCGAAACCCTAATGTCACCTAGATACTCCAATGTGACCTCAAGTATCCGTGGGCATGATTATACGATATGCATCACACAATCTCAGATTCATCTATTCAACCAACACAAAGTACTTCAAAGAGTGCCCCAAAGTTTCTATCGGAGAGTCAAGACAAAAACGTGTGCCAACCCCTATGCATAAGTTCATTGAACCCGCAAGTTGATCACCAAAACATACATCAAGTAGATCACATGAATATCCCATTGTCACCACAGATAAGCACGGAAAGACATACATCAATTGTTCTCAAATCCTTGAAGACTCAATCCAACAAGACTACTTCTAGGGGAAAACTCAACTCATCACAAGAGAGTATACAGGAGAAATATCATAAGATCCAACTATAATAGCAAAGCTCGCGATACATCAAGATCATATCACCTCAAGAACACGAGAGAGAGATCAAACACATAGCTACTGGTACATACCCTCAGCCCCGAGGGTGAACTACTCCCTCCTCGTCATGGAGAGCGCCGGGATGATGAAGATGGCCACCGGTGAGGGATCCCCCCCTCCGGCAGGGTGCCGGAATAGGGTCCCGATTGGGTTTTGGTGGCTATAGTGGCTTGCAGCAGCGGAACTCCTAATCTATTTTGTTCTCTGATGTTTTTAGGGTATATGGAGATATATAGGCGAAAGAAGTCAGTCAAGGGAGCCACGAGGGGCCCACGAGGGTGGGGGTGCGCCCAGGGAAGGTGGGCCCGCCTCCCTGCCTCGTGGCCACCTCGAAGCTTCCCTTACGTGCACTCCAAGTCCCTTGGATTGCTTCCGTTCCAAAAATAACTTTCCCAAAGGTTTCGTTCCGTTTGTGCTCCGTTTGATATTCCTTTTCTTCGAAACACTGAAATAGGCAAGGAAACGGCAATATGGGATGGGCCTCCGGTTAATAGGTTAGTCCCAAATATAATATAAAAGTGCTTAGTAAAGCCCATAAACATCCAAAACATATAATATAATAGCATGAATGCTTCATAAATTATAGATATGTTGGAGACGTATCAAGGCACACCAGAAGGATGGTGGCGTGTTGTATCTTCCCAGTGGCACGCTCCATGTACTCTGCATCGAGACCGACGACCTTCATCTCCACCTTTCGGAGGGAGTTGGATACATTGTTAATCAACTCCCGAACAACCCTTGGGTGGTCGGTGATGGTGGCAAGTATGCTCAACGAGCCTTCGACGAGGAAATGTTTGACGCTAAAAACCTGCATAGGGATCTCTTTCGCCATTTTGAACCACTCGAGAGGAGGGCTATGGTTTGGAGAATTAGGATTAAGATGGCTAGTCTAACTGAAGAAGATGATTATTTAGAGGGGTGTCAGAATTACTCCAGGAGTATCTAAAGAGGTTAAAACAATGTGAATCCAGTGGGGTTTGAATGTAAATGAAGGAGAGGTGAAGATGCCGAGGAAAATCGGTTCCCGATGGAGAAGTAAATGGGAGAAGTGGCATGCAGGCAGTTGATTAGACGGCTAGGTAGACCAACCTGCAAAACGAAAAGGCTACACGGGTAGCATAGTGAGGAGTGGTATGTGTCTGTGTATGTGCCCATCTTTCTATCGCACATGTGCCACTTGTTAGTTGAGGTCACTCTTTCGAATCACCGTGGTGAAACATTTTATGATTCCTTTTTATTTTTGCACCCCTCCTGATAGGTGGGACCTACACAAAACCCACTTGGGTGGACGAACAGATGTACAAACATATCCATCTCTTTGCACACAAAAAATGTGTCATAGCTGGTTCAGATGGATATTGGCGCGTGCCTATGAGACACAACCTTTTCTGGTTTAGGAATATGCGATTATCCTAAAGAAAAAAGAAAAAAACTCTTCTTCATGCTTCCGCATGCACGAGAATTTGGTTCTGCTTGCAATATGGATGCTACCTGGAGGATGAAGTGAACCCAGAGGCATGCTAGCACGGGATCCTCTTTCCGCTATACATTACTACTCCGTATGTTACTACTAGTAGTAGTACAACTGTAGTACACTTGACGGTCAAAATATTATTCATCCGGTCCTCACGGTGAAGTGAAAAGATCCTACGCCTGAGCTGACACTAGTCTAGGCGGCGTGTTCGGTTTACCAAAGTCAGCCTCACCTTGTGCACTGTGTAGTCATTGTCACTGCCGCTGTATAGCATGCCTCACCTCGTCTCTCTCCCCCTAGCACCACTCTGATACGTCTCCAATGTATCTATAATTTTTGATTATTCCATGCTATTATATTACCTGTTTTGGATGTTTATGGGCTTTACTTTGCACTTTTATATCATTTTTGGGACTAACCTACTAACCGGAGCCTAGCCCGAATTGCTGTTTTTTTGCCTATTTCAGTGTTTTGAAGAAAAGGAATATCAAACGGTGTCCAAACGGAATGAAACCTTCGGGAGCGATCTTTTTGGAACAAACGCAATCTAGGGGACTTGGAGTGGAAGTCAAGCAACATACGAGGCGGCCACGAGGGTGCCCGGCGCACCACCGAGGGGTGGGTGCGCCCCCACCCTCGTGGGCCCCTCGAGCGTCCACTGACCTACTTCTTCCTCCTATATATATCCATGTACCCCGAAAACATCTAGGAGCACCACGAAAAACTATTTCCACCGCTGCAACCTTCTGTTTCCACAAGATCCCATCTTGGAGCCTTTGTCGGCGCTCCACCGGAGGAGGTAACAACCACGGAGGGCCTCTACATCATCTCCAAGGCCTCTCCGATGAGTCGTGAGTAGTTTACCATAGACCTTCGGGTCCATAGTTATTAGCTAGATGGCTTCTTCTCTCTCTCTCTCTTTGAATCGCAATACAAAGTTCTCCTTGATCTTCTTGGAGATCTATTCGATGTAACTCTTTTTGCTGTGTGTTTGTTGAGATCCGATGAATTGTGAGTATATGATCAAGTTTATCTATGAGAAATATTTGTATCTCCTCTGAATTCTTTTATGTATGATTGGTTATCTTTGCAAGTCTCTTCGAATTATCAGTTTGGTTTGGCCTACTAGATTGATCTTTCTTGCAATGGGAGAAGTGCTTAGCTTTGGGTTCAATCTTGAGGTGTCCTTTCCTAGTGACAGCAGGGGCAGCAAGGCAAGTATTGTATTATTGCCATCGAGGATAAAAAGATGGGGTTTATATCATATTGCATGAGTTTATCCCTCTACATCATGTCATCTTTCTTAATGTGTTACTGTGTTCTTCATGAACTTAATACTCAAGATGCAGGCAGGAGACGGTCGATGTGTTGAGTAATAGTAGTAGATGCAGAATCGTTTCGGTCTACTTGTCACGGACGTGATGCCTATATACATGATCATGCCTAGATAATCTCACAATTATTCTCTTTTCTATCAATTGCTCGACAGTAATTTGTTCACCCACCGTAATACTTATGCTATCTTGAGAGAAGCCACTAGTGAAACCTATGGCCCCCGGGTCTATTTTCCATCATATTAATCTCCCGCCAACAAGCTATTTCTAGCGTCGTTTATTTTGCATCTTTTACTTTTCAATCTATATCATAAAAATACCAAAAATATTTATCTTATCTCATTATCTCTATTAGATCTCACTTTCGCAAGTTATCGTGAAGGGATTGACAACCCCTTTATCGTGTTGGTTGCGAGGTTCTTGTTTGTGTGTGTAGGTACGAGTGACTTGCGTGGAGCCTCCTACTGGATTGATACCTTGGTTCTCAAAAACCGAGGGAAATACTTACGCTACTTTGCTGCATCACCCTTTCCTCTTCAAGGGAAAAACCAACACATGCTCAAGAGGTAGCAAGAAGGATTTCTGGCGCCGTTGCCGGGGAGGTCTTCGCTCAAGTCAAGATATACCAAGTACCCATCACAAACTCATCTCCCTCGCATTACATTATTTTCCATTTGCCTCTCGTTTTCCTCTCCCCCACTTCACCCTTGCCGTTTTATTCGCCCTCCTTCCGTTCGATCTTGTGTTACCATGTGCCTTCTTTTTGCTTGCATCTTTACTTGCTAAAAGTTTATGGATCCTCATCCCCTTGCTAATCTTTTTATGAGATACAATTATGATGAACCAATTTTTAGTGATTTGATTGCACTAGATTATCTTTATGAGGTTTTGCTTGAAATTCATGAATCTGAAAATTGTGATGAAAAAATTTATGAAGAGATTCATGATAGCTCCTTGAATAAAACTCATGATTGCAGTAATTTTACTATAAATTCTCTTGATGTCAATTGTGCTAATAATATGCAAAACCCTAAGCTTGGGGATGCTAGTTTTTCTATGTCTACTACTTGTTGCAATGATCATGATTAGGCTGATTCTTCATATGGTCTTGAAAATTTATTCAAGCCCCATGATGAATATGAGATTGATAATAGTGTTTGCAATAATATTGAAAGTGGGTTAGGAAGAGTGTCAACTTTAGATCCCACATATTTGGAGAATTTTCAATCTTATGGTCTTTTTGATAAAAATGGGTTTGGAGAGGTCATGACTTTAGTTAAGGATAATCCCACTATTTTGGAAGAGTGTCAACTTTGCATGTATATGGATCATGTTGAGAATATGTTACGTGATAGCTATTTTGTTGAATTTGCTTATGATCCTACATGTAATTATTATGAGAGAGGAAAATATGGTAGTAGAAATTTTTCATGTTACTAAATTACCTCTCTCCATGTTGAGATTGATATCGTCTTCTTCTTTGCATATGCTAGTTTTTGCTTGACTTGATAATTTGTTTGCTTATAAAAAACCTATGCATAGGAAGTATGTTAGACTTAAGTGTGTTTGTCACATGTTTTATGATGCTCTCTTTATGCCTCAATTCTTGTCTTTCATGTGAGCATCATTGAGATCTCAATGACTAGCTAGGGGCGTTAAACGATAGCGCTTGTTGGGAGGCAACCCAATTTTATTTTTATTTCTTGGTTTTTGCTTCTATTTAGTAATAAATAATTCATCTAGACTCTGTTTAGATGTGGTTTTATGTTTTAATTAGTGTTTCTGCCAAGTAGAACCTTTGGGAAGACTTGGGTGAAGTTTATATGATCTTGTTGTAAAAAACAGAAACTTTAGCGCTCACGAGGTTAGCTGCCATTTTTTACTGGAGAGTTATTTTAGTTGATTCTTTTTGAATATGATTAATAGAAAAATTCCCCACGTCCACCAATTTAGTTTAGATTTTTTGGAGTTCCATAAGTATTCGAAAGTTACAGATTTCTACAGACTGTTCTGTTTTTGACAGATTCTGTTTTTCGTGTGTTGTTTGCTTATTTTGATGCATCTATGGCTAGTATCGGGGGGTATGAACCATAGAGAAGTTGGAATACAGCAGGTTTAACACCAATATAAATAAATAATGATTTAATTACAGTAACTTATGTGGTGGTTTTTCTTTCTTGCACTAATGGAGCTTACGAGATTTCTTGCTGAGTTTTGTGTTGTGAAGTTTTCAAGTTTTGGGTAAAGATTTGATGGACTATGGAATAAGGAGTGGAAAAAGACTAAGCTTGGGGATTCCCATGGCACCCCAATATATTCAAAGATAACCATAATCCTAAGCTTGGGGATGCCCCAGAAGGTATCCCCTCTTTCTTCTTCATTTATCGGTAACTTTACTTGGAGCTATATTTTTATTCGCCACATGATATGTGTTTTGCTTGGAGCGTCTTGTATGATATTAGTCTTTGCTTTTTAGATTACCACAATCATCCTTGCTGTACACACCTTTTGGGAGAAACCCACTTGATTTGGAATTTATTAGAATACTCTATGTGCTTCACTTATATCTTTTGAGCTAGATATTTTTGCTCTAGTGCTTCACTTATACTTTTTAGAGCACAGCAGTGGCTTGATTTTGTAGAAATTGTTGATCTCTCATGCTGCACTTATATTATTTTGAGAGTCTTTTATAACAGCATGGTATTTTCTATGGTTATAAAATTGGTCCTAGAATGATGGGCATACAAGTTGGGTATAATAAAAACTATCATAGGAAGTGAATTGGATGCTATGATCAATTTGATACTTGATAATTGTTTTGAGATATAGAGGTGGTGATATTAGAGTCATGCTAGTTGGGTAATTGTGAATTTATAGAATGCTTGTGTTGAAGTTGGCAAGTCCCGTAGCATGCACGTATGGTAACCATTGTGTAACAGATTTGAAATATGAGGTGTTCTTAGATTGTCATCCTTATGAGTGGCGGTCGGGGACGAGCGATGGTCTTTTCCTACCAATCTATCCCCCTAGGAGCATGCGTGTAGTGCTTGGTCTTTGATGACTTGTAGATTTTTGCAATAAGTATATGAGTTCTTTATGACTAATGTTGAGTCCATGGATTATACACACTTTTACCTTTCCATCATTGGTAGCCTCTTCGGTACCGTGCATTGCCCTCACCTTGAGAGTTGGTGCAAACTTCGCCGGTGCATCCAAACCCCGTGATATGATACGCTCTATCACACATAAACCTCCTTATATCTTCCTCAAAACAGCCACCATACCTACCTATTATGGCATTTCCATAGCCATTCCGAGATATATTGCCATGCAACTTTCCACTGTTCCGTTCATCATGACACGCATCATTATTGTCATATTGCCTTGCATGATCATGTAGTTGACATTGTATTGTGGCTAAGACACCTTCATAATTTTTCATACATGTCACTCTTGATTCATTGCCCATCTCGGTACTCTGCCGGAGGCATTCATATAGAGTCATATCTTGTTCTAGTTTTGAGTTGTAATTCATGAGTTGTAAATAAATAGAAGTGTGAAGATCATCATTATTAGAGTATTGTCCCTAAAAATAGAAAGGCCAAAAAAAGAGAAAGGCCAAATAAAAAAAGAGAAAGGCCAAATAAAAAAAGGCCCAAAAAAAGGGGGACAATACTACTATCTATTTCCACACTTGTGCTTCAAAGTAACACCATGTTCTTCATATAGAGAGTCTCATTTTGTTGTCACTTTCATATACTAGTGGAAAATTTTCATTATAGAACTTGGCTTGTATATTCCAATGATGGGCTTCCTCAAAATGCCCTACGTCCATGATCAATCAAGTTGGATGCACACCCACTAGTTTCTTTTGTTGAGCTTTCATACATTTATAGCTCTAGTGCATCTGTTGCATGGCAATCCCTACTCCACATGTCTACATCAATTTATGGGCATCTCCATAGCCCGTTGATTAGCCTCGTTAACATGAGACTTTCTTACTTTTTGTCTTCTCCACACAACCTCCATCATCATATTCTATTCCACCCATAGTGCTATATCCATGGCTCACGCTCATGTATTGCGTGAAAGTTGAAAAAAGTTTGAGATTACTAAAGTATGAAACAATTGCTTGGCTTGTCATTGGGGGTGTGCAAGATGAGAGTATTCTTGTGTGACGAAAATGGAGCATGACCAAACTATATGATTTTTGTAGGGATAAACTTTCTTTAGCCATGTTATTTTGAGAAGACATGATTGCTTAGTTAGTATGCTTGAAGTATTACTATTTCTTATGTCAATATGAACTTATATTTTGAATCATTTGGATCTGAACATTCATGCCACAATAAATAAAATTACATTGAGAATTATGCTAGGTAGCATTCCACATCAAAAAAAATTGTTTTTATCATTTACCTACTCGAGGACGAGCAGGATAAGCTTGGGGATGCTTGATACGTCGCCAATGTATCTATAATTTTTGATTGTTCCATGCTATCATATTACCTTTTTTGGATGTTTATGGGCTTTACTTTACACTTTTATATCATTTTTGGGACTAACCTAATTAATCGGAGGCCCAGCCCGAATTGCTGTTTTTTTGCCTATTTCAGTGTTTCGAAGAAAAGGAATATCAAACAGAGTCCAAATGGAATGAAACCTTCGGGGGTGATCTTTTTGGAATGAAAGCAATCTAGGGGACTTGGAGTGGAAGTCGATCAACAGACAACGCGGCCACGAGGGTGCCCGGCGCCCCCCTAGGGGTGGGTGCCCCCTCACCCTCGTGGGCCCCTCGAGCATCCACCGACCTACTTCTTCCTCCTATATATATCCACGTACCCCGAAAACATTGAGGAGCACCATGAAAAACTATTTCCACCGCCGCAACCTTCTGTATCCACGAGATCCCATCTTGGAGCCTTTGTCGGCGCTCCACCGGAGGGGGAATCAACCATGGAGAGCCTCTACATCATCTCCAAGGCCTCTCCGATGAGTCGTGAGTAGTTTACCACAGACCATCGGGTCCATAGTTATTAGCTAGATGTATTCTTCTCTCTCTTTGAATCTCAATATAAAGTTCTCCTCGATCTTCTTGGAGATCTATTCGATGTAACTCTTTTTGTAGTGTGTTTGTCAGATCCGATGAATTGTGAGTTTATGATCAAGTTTATCTATGAGAAATATTTGAATCTCCTCTGAATTCTTTTATGTATGATTGGTTATCTTTGCAAGTCTCTTCGAATTATCAGTTTGGTTTGGCCTACTAGATTGATCTTTCTTGCAATGGGAGAAGTGCTTAGCTTTGGGTTCAATCTTGCGGTGTCCTTTCCCGGTGACAGCAGGGGCAGAAAGGCACGTATTGTATTGTTGCCATCGAGGATAAATAGATGGGTTTTATATCATATTGCATGAGTTTATCCCTCTACATCATGTCATCTTTCTTAATGCGTTACTCTGTTCTTCATGAACTTAATACTCTAGATGCAGGCAGGAGTCGGTCGATGTGTGGAGTAATAGTAGTAGATGCAGAATCGTTTCGGTCTACTTGTCAGGGACGTGATGCCTATATACATGATCATGCCTAGATACTCTCATTATTATTTGCTCTTCTATCAATTGCTCGATAGTAATTTGTTCACCCACCGTAATACTTATGCTATCTTGAGAGAAGCCACTAGTGAAACCTATGGCCCCCGGGTCTATTTTCCATCATATTAATCTCCCGCCAAAAAGCTATTTCTGGCGTTGTTTATTTTGCATCTTTTACATTTCAATCTATATCATTAAAATACCAAAAATATTTATCTTATCTTATTATCTCTATCAGATCTCACTTTTGCAAGTTACCGTGAAGGGATTGACAACCCCTTTATCGCGTTGGTTGCGAGGTTCTTGTTTGTTTGTGTAGGTACGAGGGACTTTGTGGAGCCTCCTTCTGGATTGATACCTTGGTTCACAAAAACTGAGGGAAATACTTACGCTACTTTGCTGCATCACCCTTTCCTCTTCAAGGGAAAAACCAGCGCATGCTCAAGAGGTAGCACACTCCATCTCCATCTCCATCTCGCCGGAGATCCTGAGGTCACTCTTCATCATCTCACTGTGCCCCTGCGTACCCTCGCCTCGCTCACCTCCCCCAGTCTGCTATTCCCTTGCTAGCTGCTCCAGCATTGAGAGCCTTCTCCCCCGTAAATCAAGCCCCAAAAAACCCCACCTTCCAAACTCCACCATGGCCGAACGCGAAGTGTGCAGCATCCATATGAGCCACGACTAGAGCGATCTCCCCAGTGACATCCTTGACCTCTGTTGTTCACGTATGGATATGTTGAGCGTCGTGCAGCTGGCTGCATGCTTGAGGGACATGCATGTCGCCATCGTCGAAGCGAGGCCTGAGCTTTTCAAGACACCCTGCTTGCTGCTATCTGAGCTTGCGAGATGCACTCACCATGATACAGATGCATAAATGATGCCCCTCGACTTCATTTCGACCTCCATTAACCGAAACTTCTTTGCAGGTATGTACTGGGTCGCCGTACATGATGCTCCTAGACTTCGATCCGATCACCATCGCCAGAAACTTCTTGGCAGGTATGTACTGGGTCGGCATGAACTCCCACTGGATGGCTGTCGTCAGAGAAGATCGGAAAAAGTTGGTGCTCGTGAACTTCCACACCTCCCATGAAATTATCCTTCCTCCGTTAGATTATGTAGGGTTTTACTGTTGCGGCCCAAGTCATCTAGATTACCACGTCAGTTGGACGGACCTTGTTTTGCAGAAGATTGTAATCTGCCAAGTGCCCACACGATACGCAGATTACGCGGACTTCAAGCTAATTGCCTTGTTCAATGATACGTCTCCAACGTATCTATAATTTTTTATTGTTCCATGCTATTATATTACCCCTTTTGGATGTTTATATGGGCTTTATTTTACACATTTATATCATTTTTGGGACTAACCTACTAACCGGAGGCCCAGCCCGACTGTTTTTTTTTGCCTATTTCAGTATTTCGAAGAAAAGGAATATCAAACGGAACGAAACCTTCGGGAGCGTGATTTTTGGAACGAACGTGATCCAGAGGACTTGGGGTGCATGTCAAGAAGCAGCCGAGGCCTCCACGAGATAGGAGGGCGCGCCCCCCTATAGCATGTGGCTGTGAAGGGATTGACAACCCCTTTATTGCGTTGGTTGCGAGTTCTTTGTTTGTTTGTGTAGGTGCGTGGGACTTTTGAGGAGCCTCCTACTGGATTGATACCTTGGTTCTCAAAAACTGAGGGAAATACTTATGCTACTATTGTTGCATCACCCTTTCCTCTTCAAGGAAAACCAATGCAAGCTCAAGATGTAGCAAGAAGGATTTCTGGCGCCGTTGCCGGGGAGGTCTTCGCTCAAGTCAAGACATACCAAGTACCCATCAAAAACCCATCTCCCTCACATTTACATTATTTGTCATTTGCCTCTCGTTTTACTCTCCCCCACTTCACCCTTGCCGTTTTATTCGCCCTCTCTTTCCCAATCTCCTCCTCTCTTTTCGCTTGCCTTTTTCTGTTTGCTTGTGTATTGGATTACTTGTTGCCATGGCGCAAGATAATACCAAATTGTGTGATTTCTCGAATACCAATAATAATGATTTCCTTAGTACTCCGATTGCTCCTCTTAATGATGCTAAGTCTTGTGAAATCAATACTGCTTTGCTGAATCTTGTTATGAAAGATCAATTCGCCGGCCTTCCTAGTGAAGATGCCGCTACTCATCTAAACAACTTTGTTGATTTGTGTGATATGCAAAAGAAGAAAGATACGGATAACAATATTGTCAAATTGAAGTTATTTCTGTTTTCACTTAGAGATCGTGCTAAAGTTTGGTTTTCGTCTTTGCCTAAAAATAGTATTGATTCTTGGAACAAGTGCAAAGATGCTTTTATCTCTAAGTATTTTCCTCCCGCTAAGATTATTACTCTTAGGAATGATATCATGAATTTTAAACAACTTGATCATGAGCATGTTTCCCAATCTTGGGAAAGAACGAAATTGATGCTTCGCAATTGCCCTACTCATGGTTTGAATTTATGGATGATCATACAAAATTTTTATGCTGGTTTGAACTTTGCTTCTAGAAATCTCTTAGACTCGGCCGCGGGAGGCATGTTTATGGAAATCACGTTAGGAGATGCTACAAAACTTCTTGATAATATTATGGCTAATTATTCTCAATGGCACACTGAAAGATCTTCTAGTAAAAAAGTGCATGCTATAGAAGAAATTAATGTTTTGAGTGGAAAGATGGATGAACTTATGAAATTATTTTCTACTAAAAATACTCCTCTTGATCCCAATGATATGCCTTTGTCTAATTTTATTGAGAATAATAATGAATCTATGGATGTGAACTTTGTTGGTAGGAATAGTTTTGGAAACATTGCTTATAGAGGAAACTTTAACGCTAGACCGTTCCCTAGCAATTCCTCTAATAATTATGGAAATTCCTACAATAATTCTTATGGTAATTTTAATAAGATACCCTCTGATTTTGAGAATAGTGTGAAAGAATTTATGATTTCTCAAAAGAATTTTAATGCTTTGCTTGAAGAAAAATTGCTCAAAGTTGATGATTTGGCTAGGAACGTTGATAGACTTTCGCTTGATGTTGATTCTCTTAAACTTAGATCTTATCCTCCTAAGCATGATATTAATGAGTCTCTCAAAGCAATGAGAATTTCCATTGATGAGTGCAAGGAAAGAACCGCTAGATTGCGTGCTAAGAAAGATTGCTTTATAAAGGCGTGTTCTTCTAGTTTCCATGAAAATAATGATGAGGATCTTAAAGTTATTGATGCGTCTCCTATTAGATCTATGTTTTTCAATATGAATCTTGATAATTATGGTACTGATGATGAGTCAACTTTACCTAGAAGGCGTCCCAAGAATTCGGGGTTTTTAGATCTTGATGCTAAATTTGGTAAAAGTGGGATCAGAGAGGTCACAACTTTAAATAGTATTGAACCCACTATCTCAGATTTCAAGGATTTTGATTATGATAATTGTTCTTTAGAAGGTTCTATTTCCTTGTTGCAATCCGTTGTTAATTCTCCTCATGCTTATAGTCAAAATAAAGCTTTTACCAAACATATTGTTGATGCCTTGATGCAATCTTATGATGAAAAACTTAATTTGGAAGTTTTTATACCTAGAAAACTTAATGATGAGTGGGAACCTACTATAAAGATTAGAATTAAAGATCATGAGTGTTTTGCTTTATGTGATTTGGGTGCTAGTGTTTCCACGATTCCGAAAACTTTATGTGATATTCTAGGTTTCCATGATCTTGATGATTGCTATCTAAATTTGCACCTTGCGGATTCCACCATTAAAAAGCCAATGGGAAGGATAAATGATGTTCTCATTGTTGCAAATATAAATTTGGTGCCCGTGGATTTTATCATTCTTTATATATATTGCAATCTTTCTTGCCCTATTATTCTTGGTAGACCTTTCTTTAGAACGATTGGTGCGATTATTGATATGAAGGAAGGGAATATTAGATTCCAATTTCCATTAAAGAAAGGCATGGAGCACTTTCCAAGAAAGAAAGTCAAATTACATTATGAATCTATCATGTGGGCTTCTTATGAATTTAGTGCCAAAGATGGCACTACTTAGATCTATCTTCGCATTCATGCCTAGCTAGGGGCGTTAAACGATAGCGCTAGTTGGGAGGCAACCCAATTTTCTGTGTGTTTTTTGTTTTTACTCCTGTTTAGTAATAAATCTTGCATCTACCTTCTGTTTAGATGTGTTTTTATCCTTTAATTAGTGTTTGTGCCAAGTAGAACCTATAGGATAACCTATGATGATAGTTGATTTGATTCTGCTGAAAAATAGAAACTTTGCACGCACGAATTTAGTTTTTTTAAATCACATAAATGTGCTTTTGCGTTTATTCTTTTTTCTTCTGATCAATAAATAAATTTTCCAGGACTTCCTATTTTGGTAGGATTTTTAGAGTTACAGAAGTTTGCGTTAGTTGCAGATTTCTACAAACTGTTCTGTTTTTGACAGCTTCTGTTTTTCGTGTGTTGTTTGCTTATTTTGATGCATCTATGGCTAGTAAAATACTTTATAAAACATCGAGAAGTTGGAATACAGTAGGTTTAACACCAAAATAAATAAAGAATAAGTTAATTACAGTACCTTATGTGGTGGTTTTGTCTTCTTTCACTAACGGAGCTTATAAGATTTCCTGTTGAGTTTTGTGTTGTGAAGTTTTCAAGTTTTGGGTAAAGCTTTTATGGACTACGGAATAAGGAGTGGAAAGAGCCTAAGCTTGGGGATGCCCAAGGCACCCCAAGATATTCAAGAATAGCCAAAAGCCTAAGCTTGGGGATGCCCCGGGAAGGCATCCCCTCTTTCGTCTTTGTTCATTGGTAACTTTACTTGGAGCTATATTTTTATTCGCCACATGATATGTGTTTTGCTTGGAGCATCGTGTATTATATTAGTCTTTGCTATTTAGTTTGCCACAATCATCATTGCTGTACACACCTTTTGGGAGAAGCCTATTTGATTAGAATTTGCTAGAATACTCTATGTGCTTCACTTATATCTTTTGAGCTTGATAGTTTTTGCTCTAGTGTTTCACTTATATCTTTTAGAGCACGGTGGTGACTTATTTTTGTAGAAATTGCTAGTCTCTCATGCTTCACTTATATTATTTTGAGAGTATTTTAGAACAGCATGGTATTTTTCTATGGTTATAAAGTTGATCCTAGAATGATGAGCATCCAAGTTGGGTATAATAAAAACTATCATAGAAGTGAATTGGATGCTATGATCAATTTGATGCTTGATAATTGTTTTGAGATATGGAGGTAGTGATATTAGAGTCATGCTAGTTGAGGTGATTATGAAAAATACTTGTGTTGAGGGGTGTGATTCCCATAGCATGCACGTACGGTGAACCGCTTTGTGATGAAGTTGGAGCACAATTTTATTTATTGATTGTCTTCCTTATGAGTGGCGGTCGGGGACGAGCGATGGTCTTTTCCTACCAATCTATCCCCCTAGGAGCATGCACGTAGTGCTTTAGTTTTTGATGACTTCTAGATTTTTGCAACAAGTACATAAGTTCTTTTGACTAATGTTGAGTCCATGGATTATACGCACCTCACCCTTCCCCCATTGCTAGCCTCTCTTGTGCCGTGCAACTTTCGCTGGTACCATACACCCACCACATACCTTCCTCAAAACAGCCACCATACCTACCTATTATGGCATTTCCATAGCCATTCTGAGATATATTGCCATGCAACTTTCCACCGTTCCGTTCATATGACACGCATTACTTTTGTCATATTGCTCTTTGCATGATCATGTAGTTGACATTGTATTTGTGGCAAGGCCACCTTCATAATTTTCATACATGTCGCTCTTGATTTATTGCATATCCCGGTACACCGCCGGAGGCATTCATATAGAGTCATATCTTGTTCTAGCTTTGAGTTGTAATTCTTGAGTTGTAAATCCATAAAAGTGTGATGATCTTCATTATTAGAGCATTGTCCTAGTGAAGAAAGGATGATGAAGACTATGATTCCCCCACAAGTCGGTATGAGACTTCGGACTTTACAAAAAAAAGAAAAAAAGAAAAAAAAAGAAGAAAGGAGAAAGGCCAAAGAAAAAAATAGCAAAAGAAAAAAAAATGAGAGAAAAAGAGAGAAGGGACAATGCTACTATCTCTTTTTCCACACTTGTGCTTCAAACACCATGATCTTCATGATAGAGAGTCTCCTATGTTGTCACTTTCATATACTAGTGGGAATTTTTCATTATAGAACTTTGCTTGTATATTCCAATGATGGGCTTGCTCAAAAGTGCCCTAGGTCTTCGTGAGCAAGCAAGTTGGATGCACACCCACTTAGTTTCTTTTGTTGAGCTTTCATATATTTATAGCTCTAGTGCATCCGTTGCATGGCAATCCCTACTCACTCACATTGATATCTATTAATGGGCATCTCCATAGCCCATTGATACGCCTAGTTGATGTGAGACTATCTTCTCCTTTTTGTCTTCTCCACAACCACCATTCTATTCCACATATACTGCTATGTCCATGGCCCACGCTCATGTATTGCATGAAAGTTGAAAAAGTTTGAGATTATTGAAGTATGAAACAATTGCTTGGCTTGTCATTGGGGTTGTGCATGATTAAATACTTTGTGTGATGAAGATAGAGCAACAGCCAGACTATATAATTTTGTAGGGATAACTTTCTTTGGCCATGTTATTTTGAGAAGACATGATTACTTTGATTAGTATGCTTGAAGTATCACTATTTTCATGTTAATATGAACTTTTATTTTGTATCATTTGGATCTGAACATTCATGCCACAATAAAGAAAATTACATTAAGAATTATGCTAGGTAGAATTCCACATCAAAAATTCTCTTTTTATCATTTACCTACTCGAGGACGAGCAGGAATTAAGGTTGGGGATGCTTGATACGTCTCCAATGTATCTATAATTTTTGATTGTTCCATGCTATTATATTACCCCTTTTGGATGTTTATGGGCTTTATTTTACACATTTATATCATTTTTCGGACTAACCTACTAACCAGAGGCCCAGCCCGTATTGCTGTTTTTTGCCTATTTCAGTATTTCGAAGAAAAGGAATATCAAACGGAGTCCAAACGGAATGAAACCTTCGGGAGCGTGATTTTTGGAACGAATGTGATCCAGAGGACTTGGAGTGCAAGTCAAGAAGCAGCCGAGGCCTCCACGAGATAGGAGGGCGCCCCCCCCCCCCTATAGGGTGCACCCCCCTGTCTCGTGGGCCCCTCGGGCGTCCACCGACGTACTTCTTCCTCCTATATAAGCCTACGTACCCCGAAAACATCTAGGGAGCCAACGAAACACAATTTCCACCGCGTAACCTTCTGTATCCGCGAGATCCTATCTTGGAGCCTTCGCCGGCGCTCTGCCGGAGGGGGAATCAACGACGGAGGACTTCTACATCAACACCATAGCCCCTCCGATGAGTTGTGAGTAGTTTACCATAGACCTACGGGTCCATAGTTATTAGCTAGATGGCTTATTCTCTCTTTTTGGATCTCAATACAATGTTCTCCCCCTCTCTTGTGGAGATCTATTCGATGTAAACTCTTTTTGCGGTGTGTTTTTCGAGATCCGATGAATTGTGGGTTTATGATCAAGTTTATCTATGAATAATATTTGAATCTTCTCTGAATTCCTTTATGTATGATTGAGTTATCTTTGCAAGTCTCTTTGAATTATCAGTTTGGTTTGGCCTACTAGATTGATCTTTCTTGCCATGGGAGAAGTGCTTAGCTTTGGGTTCAATCTTGCGGTGTCCTTACCCAGTGACAGAAAGGGTTGCAAGGCATGTATTGTATTTTTGCCATCGAGGATAACAAGATGGGGTTTATATCATATTGCTTGAGTTTATCCCTCTACATCATGTCATCTTGCTTAAAGCGTTACTCTGTTCTTATGAACTTAATACTCTAGATGCAGGCAAGAGTCGGTCGATGTGTGGAGTAATAGTAGTAGATGCAGGCAGGAGTCGGTCTACTTGTCATGGACGTGATGCCTATATACATGATTATGCCTAGATAATCTCATAATTATTCGCTTTTCTATCAATTGCTCGACAGTAATTTGTTCACCCACCGTAATACTTATGCTATCTTGAGAGAAGCCACTAGTGAAACCTATGGCCCCCGGGTCTATCTCTTATCATATTTGCTTCAAATCTACTTTTATTTGCATCTTTACTTTTTGCATCTATATTATAAAATACCAAAAATATATTTATCTTATCTTAGTATCTTTATTAGATCTCACTTTCGCAAGTGGCCATGAAGGGATTGACAACCCCTTTATTGCATTGGTTGCGAGTTCTTTGTTTGTTTGTGTAGGTGCGTGGGACTTTTGAGGAGCCTCCTACTGGATTGATACCTTGGTTCTCAAAAACTAAGGGAAATACTTACGCTACTATTGTTGCATCACCCTTTCCTCTTCAAGGAAAACCAATGCAAGCTCAAGACGTAGCATTCAACCGCAGACTTGTATATCATTCCGCCGGTAGCTGGAGACGACTCACCTCGCAGTGGATCATCAAAGATGATACACACTTCTGTGATGATATTGAGCACAATGGCATCATCTACGCGATCTACAAAGAAGATGGCACCACGTATTGCTGGGACGGCGCATGTAAGTTGTTTTCGTCTGATTTTAATGATAACACCATGACATTGTTTGAACTGTTTGTGATGACTGGCATAACCCTGTTTGAGCAGAATTTGAGTAGAACTAGGCAATGTATTAGAGACGCTGCAAACAGCTATTTTTGGAATGAGTTAACTCATGCGATTGTGACCATGTCATTATAGCCAATTTGTACCCTTGAATAATCAAACGGCTAGGAAGATATGGATATTCTCCTTACTTTATAGTAATCTATATACTACTAAATATGAGTGTGTATCAATAGCCATGTTAGTTTCCTCATTTTCATGATGTAGAAACATGCATCACACTGTTGGTTTCATCTAAACATACATTAGGGAAGTAAATGTGCATATGGAGAACTCTATATTTGGAGTAGTGAAATCCTGTAGTGCTTACCATGTGTACATACCTATATCGCCCTTCAGCAATCAATGGATAGAATAATATCCTCACAAGAATTTTGCCCATAGAACATGAGTATATAACAATGCATGGTGTGTTAGTTTCCTCGAAGAATTTATTTGTGAGGACAGAACATGATTACATAACATGCATGGCATGGTAGTTTCCTATGAAGAATCGATTGTGAGATAACATGAGTATAACCATGCATGGCACTTCTATTTTTCAAACCCAGTATACATTTCCCTGTATTTTCCTCTCAGCTCCAACAGGGACAGATCAATGTTGTTCTTGCATTATCCCACTCATACTCTGAACAATGCTGATCTTACATGAACAATGCCTATCCTTTCTGATATGATGTCGTGTCCCTACAGTTACTGCATTTGTAATCACACCACCTTTTCCAAAAACAGGGAAGCACAACTGGTTCCTCGCTCGATCAGACGACAGCAAACGACTGATGATCATTCGCGCAAATGAGCCGACAAAGTTATATTGCAAAAACCCCACTGTGTACAAGCACTGTCAAATACGTGAGTATCCGGAGATTGGCTGTTATGCCTATGAGCAGGATACCAGCTTGTTGGGGCCTTTGGAATTTTTGAGTTGGAGGCGGGTAAACAGCCTTGGTTCACACTCTCTATTTCTCGGACTCAAACATCTGATTAACCAGGAGATCACCATTGGCAAGGACCTTGATGGCAGAGAGGATATGTTTGCTAGGGAAAACTGTGTCTACACGGCGAGCCCTAGGACTTCGGGAGCAAACTCTCCTGATTGTCAATGATAGAGCCTGCAGCCATAAGAAGGTGAGAATAACAAAGGCATCTGGATTAACTTTGATCCTTGGATGCCTCAACTCCCACAGGCAGTGATGTGGTTCAAGCCTTCAGGTTGATAGGTAATTGGGATGTTGCATCGAAAGGGTGGAGTCTTGGTCTCTCTGAATCACTGGTGCTTGAAGCGAGGCTGCAAATTATGATGGTGTTAGATCATCCCTCTTCGAATGACTTGTTGTCTTTGCTGCTTGTTCTGGATGGGTAGTTCTCTCTTTTGTTATGCAGACTCCTTGTCATTTGGTCATCCTCGTCTATGTCACCTACTATGTAATAGTTGCCTCTCTATAGAATGGCATTCTTGTCTGGATAACGAGAGTCTGAGCGCTACAGATGGATGCTTTTTGGTGCTGTAGCAAGACTTCTTATGAACTATCATGTTTTGTTGTTTATGTCAGTAGTAATCACTAGTCGGTGTTTGAATGTTGTATATATCATTGTTTCGAACTGTTTATTGTCTTGAACTATTGGTGGGCTAAATGAGGGCATCACCATTCTCCGGTGTTTGGTGTGTATATCCTTTTTTCAAGTTATAATTTGAGCTTCGTGTCTTTCCGATGATGTACGCTTGTTTGGGCGAATGTGAGGTGTCGTTGAATATGGGCCGAGTAGTGACGCAATGGCCAAACAGGTCAGTTTTTACTCTCAAGCCGGGCACTCAAAAAAGGAAAGAAAATGACTCTTAAGCTGACATGTGGGCCCCACCAGTGTTTTCATGCGCTTGCGCGCCGAGAGCGTATTGACGCGTGCTCAAAATTCATGCTACCTTGTCATCCCCAAAATCCCGCCCCAAAATTCATGCTATCGGTGTGAATCACTGATGTGCCAGTACATTTGATTGTGACATGTTATATTTTTGTACCTAAACTTTTTTAGAAAGGGGTGTACATCAACATAATGTGCTAGCAGAACTTATTGTGTTGTATGTCTATTTTCTTTGCACAGCATTCAAGATATTTCCCCGTCATTGATAAAGATGATGAATGGTTATGTCCGCGTTTGTTGGTTTCAACATAGCCCTACCCGTAGCGATCTACTGCTTCCACCCTGATTGTGCCGCCTGTGTGAAATTTTTGTATGCCAGTTCAATGTGCTATGATGTTATATATGATTGTGTCAACTATATAATTTTTTACTGAGCATCAGCAATGCATATGGCTGAAAGATGTATTCACGAGCATCAACCGATGGGTCTCTCTCTCTCTCTCCCTCTCTTTATCTCTCTCTCTCTCTCTCTATCTCTCTCTCTATCACACACACACACAAGTGGGACCCGTTGAATTATTTCTTCGCTCGTGACATCTTTTAAATAGATTCCACTGTACTCTAACTTTTTTCTTTATGTTATAAGTTGAGCTCAGTGACTTCAAAAAGTTGTACACAAGCCTTGTTTGAGCCTTTTCAGGCGTCATTGAATGTGGACTGAGTAGCTTTGTAAATTTGCATTGTACTACTACCCACGCCTTTTTCATTGATCAGCAATGCAACTGGGCGGAAAATTGTACAAAAGATCCTAAAATAAGCATAGACTAGCCTATGTTTCTTTTAATAAAATGCATAACTTAGTTCATTTTTATATAATAAGATTACAAAGCCCAACTTATTTTTCTAATAATATTCCTATCTCAATATTATATTTTTATACGAAATGCTTAGTCTAGACCATCATTGTTTTTTCACCCATCCCAGAAAATGGGTCCATTTCTAGTAAAATCAAATGGGTTGTAAATTATCAGAAATAATAAATGGGTTGCATGCATGCAATATTATTTTTCACCCAGCCCAGTAAATAGGTGTATTCGGATAAATAATCAAATGCTTTGTAAATTATCATAAATAGTAAATAGGCTATTATTATTTTTACCTAGCCCAGGAAATAGATTATTTTTTTAGTCAAAGCCCAGGAAATAGATGTATTGCAAAACAATATGAAATGGGTTGTAAAACCTAAATAAATGGGTTGCATTCCGCCACAGCTTTCGAAGCTGACTTTGCTGGCCCACTAGGACGAAGCCTGCGCAAGGTGTTGTCCATTTAGTGAACAAAGTGATTTAATGGTCTAAAACAAAAGGTCAACAAATTATTCTGATATCGTTGGATTGACATCCAACAGCGATCCTGCTTCTTCAATCTTTGATCTAGTTGCTCTTGCTCCAGCCACCAAAACCATCGTCGGCTGGAGTGCCTACATCTGCCTCTCGTGGCCGGTTGTGCTGCTAGGGAGGCCTCGCCGCCCCACCCTACTCTCAACGGTGGCCAGGGCATACCTGTACTCACCCACACCTTCTGTTATTCTCCAGCGACGGCAGCCTCACCCTGTAGCCAAACCAGTCCCTTGTACTCCCCTCTGCCAGGGACTCCAGTGCCCCTTGTTCCATGACTCCAAATCATTCCCATCTTAGGACTCGCCGTCGTCCACTGCCGTGGTCCACTCGATGATGCATGGTCAACAACGAGAGCCAACATGGAGTACACCGAGAGTCTGACAGCGGGGAACCACCAGCAACATCTTCGCACGCAAGCTAGTGCCTCCTTATTATGTTGGAATAAACAATTCCTCCCCCTGACAGGTTGGAACCACCAACTGCAATCTTCACACGCAAGGATGTTCATTCTTATTACGCGAAAAAGTCCCCCCCCCCCATGACAGCTCGGACCCATGAGCTACATCTTCGCACGGAAGGAAGTGCCTCCTTATTACGCGCAAGAAAAATGATTCCCCCCTTGCTAGCTCGGACCCACCTGATTAAGAGGCTGGCTTGTGGGCCTACTAGGTTGACACGTACGCAGGGCTTTGTTATTTTGTTAACCTAGTCAACAGACAATTCTAGCAGCAGTAACCATTGGATTGACATCCAATGGCCGTGCTGCTTCTTCAATCTTTGATCTTCTTGCTCCAGCTGCCAAAACCAGCGCCGACCAGACCGCCTGCTCCTGCCTCCTGTGGCCGGTTGTGCTGGCTCTGCTGGCCATGCCATCCCTCTACTCACCCACACCTCCTGTTATTCTCCGGCGACGGCAGCCTCACACCGAGGCCGAAGCAGTCAACCCTCGTACTCCACACTGAGTGGGCATCCACTATTGCGTCTTCCCAGACTCCGCGGTGTTCCCTTCCTAGGCCTCGTCGTCGTCCACTGCCTTGGTGCTCTCGGCATGGTGTGGTCAACATTGTCAACGAATGACAGCCATCAGAAGATGACTGTACACGCTGACGCTGACAGCTGGGACCCACCAGCCATATCTTCGCATGCAAGGAAGTGCATCATTATCCTCCCTAACAGCTGGGACCCACCCGGTTGAAGCATACGTAGCATCGTCTGTCTGGTTGGGAACGTGTACGTACATACTGGTCGAATGGTCTCTCTATAACGACGAATGAACCGTGGTCGAGCAAGAAGTGGCACGTGTAGTAGTAGAGCCCCCGACATAGCATTTCAGGCAGTCCCTTCTAAACCGTGTACACGTACGTACAACCAGATGCCAAAAATACGGCCACGTACATACATACAGACTGGGTCTCGAATGCATACTCGCGCATACGGTTGGCTAGGGCTCGTGTACATGGAGAGGTAACGGACAGCAGCAACAACGTCCTATTCATCGGAAGCCAACCGGCTGGGTCAGAATAGTGAAACGGTGTCGTGTTCATTGGGAGGCAACGGAATGCATCCTGTTCATCGGGAGCTAACCAGCTTAGATGGAATAGCCGAACGAGGTCTCGTGTACCGCATAACAGAGGAAAGGGCCTCTTGTTCGATCGTGTATGGTCGAAACGGGGTCATGTTCATCGGGAGGGGTGTGGCGTGCTGCAAAACAGAGGAAACAGACTTCTCTTCGACCTCCTACGGTCGAAAGGGGGTCCTGTTGATCGGGAGGGGTGTGGCGTACCGCAAAATGGAGGAAACAGACTTGAGTTGGAGTGCCTACGGTCGAGACGGGGTCCTGTTAATCGGGAGGGGTGTGGCGTACCGCAAAACGGGACTCCACGGGCTACTCTTCATCCACCGTCTGATGCCACGCTCCAGCCTCCATGGGCTATTGTTCATCCATCATCGACTTACTCCAGCCTCCACCGGCTACTGTTCATCCACCGTCGACTTCCTCCTGCCTCCACCAGCTACTGTGCATCCAGCCTCCACCGGCTACTATTCGACCAGCCCTCCACGAGGTCCTGTTCATCCAATCCGAACCGGCTCGGGTGTGTGGCGGCCTCCTTGATCAGGGTCCCGTTCATCCAGCGGCGACGGCCTCTACTATACCACGGGGTCCTTTTCATCCAACTCCCATCGGGAACTGTGTTTATCCAACCACCAACAATGGTCACTGTTCATCAAGAGGCAGGTTCGATCGACCTCAGTTAGCAGCAGTAGCAAAGGAATCGCTCGGGTTCAGTTAACAGCCAAGGGATTGATCACTTGGGTTCAATAACGTAGGTAGTGCAATCGCTCGGGTTTAGTAAGTGAACGCCTCGCTCGGGTTCAGTTAGAGCCCAAAGCCTTGCACACACGTGCATACGTGCACGAGAGAAATACGCAAACCTCCATGCATCGCTCGGCCCCGACCACCCACCGTAACCGGGAACTCCCCATATTTTCCTCGCCCTCGCTTCTACCATGATTTTTTCCATCATGGACGGCCCAAAGAATGTCATGGAGGTGCATCCCCGGCCCGCCCAGGACGAAAATCCCATTTTCTGTCTTGATTTTTTGTCATAGAAGTAGGAGCCCACCACATCTATGATGATACGTGGTTTTGTCACAATTATCGTGATAGAAGTGTCATAAGCATGATAGAAAAAAATCATTCGGCCCAAAATGTCAAGGATGTGTCTATTTTTGTAGTGATGATACCTGGCCACTCCATCAATTTGCTTCACTTGTTTGACTCCCCACCTCAGAAGTTCAAATTTATGAGTTTGATTGTAGAGACGGTCAAGAGAACAGCTGCTGACCAGAAGAGGTCTTGTGGATATGCCCCACACATTCAAATGCTTATCAACTCCAAAGTTGGTACAAACACATATCTACTAGATCATGAGCACCTTCCTCTTCTGCCAAAGTTCAAGGATAATGTGGTGGTGATGGATCCCTCACACCCTACATCAGTTGAGGCTCAAGATAAGGCTTGGGCTGCAGCAGCTAAAGCAGCTCGAGAAGCCATATCTCCCAATGCACCCATTGCAAACCTCAAGTCAAAGATCAGATGAAATATCTGCTAGAGGCCACCCTGAGGATTGAGAGGAGTCTAGACAACATCTCCAGGAACCAGGAGAGTCTAGAGCGGGTTGTCCAGACAAAGATTCATAATCTTGAGGTTAAGATCATCGAGGTTTAGACAATTGTGGAAAAGTTGCACGCAGATGTTGAGACAAGCATGATTGCTGCCAAGGACAGTGGAGATGAGAGACCTAACACTCAGAGGTTCCAGACTGTACCCAGGGCACCCGGATCTTCAGTTGTGCCAGTTGTAGACACAAGGCCTACTCACTCTGCACCTGCCGCTACTGCTCCAGTGACACCTCTAGTGTCTACTCCACCGGTCTAGCAGACATTTGCAGATGCACTTCTCTCCACGCCATCTACACACACTGGAGCCACAAGCCAGAAGACCCCTTTAGGAGCTCCAGAGGATCGTGCCTAGAGAGACGCATAGCTCTATCCCTTTTCAAGCTTTTTGGTACTTGTTGCGAAAGGGGGAGAAATTGTATAGATCATAGGCTTCGGGAGAGAGAATGTCTCGCTTTTTCTCTTTGGTTTTATTGAGTTTTTGCTACTATGTCCGTTTAACCCGTGCTACTTGATCATTTTATGCTCGTGAGATACTATGTTTGGTTGTGTGGTTGATCATACTTTTCTTAATGTGTGCTTAATGCTTATCCCTACAATTATTTGTGTATGATCATTCACTTATGTCTTTGGTGATGCATGCATGTTATTTCACTCATATCATTTTGTGCGCTCCACCAAGATGTATGTGACATGGAAGAGTGACCCATGATCCTAATCGATTGTGCATTTGAATTCAAACGCAAATTTTTAATAATGCACAAATATAGGGGGAGCTCTTGCTTATCACATACTTCTCAAAGTGACAATGTATTTCATTTATTTAATCATTTGTCAAAGCTTTGATCTATATGTTGTCATCAATTACCAAAAAAGCGGGAGATTGAAAGTGCAACTGATCCCCGGGTGGGTTTGGTAATTCATAACAACATATAGCTCATTAAACTAATATCCATTCAAGATAAATATTTTAGGATGTTCAATTATTGGCATGGCGTGGACTAGAGATGTGGACCCCTTAAAATGCTAAGGACAAAGATTGGCAAAAGCTCAAGACTCTTCATTTCTATTTAAGTAATCCAACATCACATTGAGTCCATAGGAAGGCCAATACTATTAAAAGGGGATGAGGTGTTGCATAATGGTCTACTTGCTCAAAGTGCTTAGTGATATTGCTCCAAAACCCTCAACCACTTTCAACATCCAAATATGTCCAAACCCTAATTCCAAACTCGGCCCCACCGATTCTTTCTACCCGGAGCCACCGAGTTCATTTGACATAGCCACTGCCAGAAACCCTAACGATTCGGTCACATCGATAGGATCTCGGTCCCACCGAGATGGACTTGCTAGCGCTCTGTGATCTATTGCATTTACTTCGGTCCCACCGAGTATATGCAATCGGAAAGAACGAGTTGGCTTGACAAACTCTCTGTTGCTTATTGCTTTACTTCGTTCCCACCAGGTTGACGCAATCGCCGCCACCGAGATGATGTTTGCCCTAAGACCTAGCACATCGGTCCCCCGAGTTGTTCCAGTCGGTCCCACTGAGATTCCTAACGTCCATATTTTTGAACAGATTAGTGCCACCGAGTTTCCTAATCGGTGCCACCGAAATGAGTCAAAAGTGTGTAATGGTTGGATTTTGTGTGGATGCTATATATACCCCTCCACCCCTTCTTCCTCATAGAAGAGAGGCATCAGAACGTGCCTACACTTCCACCATTCATTTACTGAGAGAGAACCACCTACTCATGTGTTGAGATCAAGAGATTCCATTCCAGCCATTTGAACCTTGATCTCTGGCCTTCCCCAAGTTGCTTTCTGCTCAAATCCTTCTTCCACCATAGCCAAATCCGTGAGAGAGAGTTGAGTGTTGGGGAGACTATCATTTGAAGCACAAGAGCAAGGAATTCATCATCTACACAATGTCTATTACCTTTTGGAGAGTGATGTCTCCTAGATTGGTTAGGTGTCGCTTGGGAGCCTCTGTCATGATGTGGACTTGAAACAAGAAGTTTCTAAGGGCAAGGAGATCGCCTACTTCGTGAAGATCTACGCGAGTGAGGCAAGTCCTTGGCCATGGTGGGATAGACAAGGTTGCTTCTTCGTGGACCCTTCGTGGGTGGAGCCCTCCGTGGACTCGTGCAACCATTACCCTTCGTGGGTTGAAGTCTCCATCAACGTGGACGCATGATAGCACCACCTATCGGAACCATGCCAAAAATCTCCGTGTCTCCATTCCTTTTGCCTTCTCCAAACCCTTCCCTTTACCTTCATATGAAATGTTTTATATTCCGTGGCTATACTCTTAGAATTGCATGTGTAGGTTGGTTGATTGACTTGTGATAATTGCTAAAATCTACCCACAACTAAAATTGGGGAAATGGTAGGTTTTTATTTGGTCAAGTAGTCTAATCACCCCCCTCTATACATACTTTCGATCCTACACCTCTAAATCTTCTGAAACGACTACTAGTCAGCATTACCCAGATCAATGAATGCTTTGAGTTGGAACCACAAAGGGCTTGGGAACCCTTTGTCAGTTCGAGAGCTTCACAAGGTGGAGAAGCATGAAGGCCCTAACTACCCGTTTGTCATGGGAAATAAGATAAAGGGCAATAGAGTAAAAGTTTTGAAGTTTTCTTTAAGTTTATTTTTTGTTTTTTCCTATCTTGAAAGATAGCTTTAGTGGAGGCGTTGGACTGCTTTGGTCCTCGGAAATTGATACCGCATTGGAAAATTACAGTGTCTCGCACATTGATGTAAAAATCAACAAATATAATTGGAATTTAACTGGTTGGGACGTATGGGGAGCCACGAGTGGAACATGCATCACACTTGGCGCTTCATGAGGAGTATTTTTGCTATTGAGCATGAGACCTGGATGTGTATGGGCGATTTTAATGAAATTCTTCATGCTGATGAGCAGTTTGGTGTCAATGCTAGACCAGAGAGTCAAATGAGATCTTTCCAAGAAGTGGTGAAAGATTGCTCACTCAAAGACTTTGCAACTAATGTTAAAGCTAGGCTTGATAGAGCTTTGCATACTTTTACTTGGATTTACTGCTTACTTTGTTTACTTTGGTTGCACTTTATGCTACTGATATTATCGCACTAATGCCTCGTATGAAGAGCTAATATGGAGTTAGGTTGTTATGCTTTCATACTATTTCATCTTGATTTACCGCGTGTATTACTAACCTGACTTGTGGTATGTCACTCGTGGTGATGATAAAGAACGAAAAATAATAATAATAACCTCCTCCACCGGCTAGATCAAGTGATGGTGCCACTAAAACGAACTCACCCTTGCGACCACATTTTCCTTTATGTGAAGGCCCTAGCTCATCTATAGTTAATGACTTTGAGGCGTATCACCAAAGATGGATAGTTGGATGGTCACTATTTCCTTGGCCCAAAAACTGTCATTCAACTACGAGAGCCTAGGTTGGTAAGATTGTTGGGGAACGTAGTAATTTCAAAAAAATTCCTACGCACACGCAAGATCATGGTGATGCATAGCAACGAGAGGGGAGAGTGTGTCCACGTACCCTCGTAGACCGAAAGCGGAAGCGTTATGACAACGCGGTTGATGTAGTCATACTTCTTCACGATCCGACCGATCCAAGCACCGAACGTACGGCACCTCCGTGTTCTGCTCACGTTCAGCTCGATGACGTTCCCCGGACTCCGATCCAGCAGGGTGTCGGGGATGAGTTCCGTCAGCACGACGGTGTGGTGACGATGATGATGCTCTACCGGCGCAGGGCTTCGCCTAAACTCCACGACGATATGACCGAGGTGGAATATGGTGGAGGGGGCACCGCACACGACTAAGGAACGATCCGTAGATCAACTTGTGTGTCTCTAGGGTGCCCCCTGCCCCCGTATATAAAGGAGCAAGGGGGGAGGCCGACCGGCCCTAGGGGGCGCGCCAAGGAGGGGGGAGTCCTAGTGGGAGTAGGACTCCCGTTTCCTAGTCCCACTAGGAAGGAGGAAGAGGGAAGGAAAGAGAGGGAGAGGGAGAGGGAAAGGGGGGGTCGCACCCCCTCCCCTAGTCCAATTAGGACTCCTCAAGGGGGGGCGCGCCACCTCCTGGGCTGCTGCCCTCTCTCTCCCCTCAGGCCCACTAAGGCCCATTACTTCTCCCGGGGGGGTTCCGGTAACCCTCCGGCACTCCGGTTTTCTCCGAAATCACCCGGAACACTTCCGGTGTCCGAATATAGTCGTCCAATATATCAATCTTTATGTCTCGACCATTTCGAGACTCCTCGTCATGTCCGTGATCACATCCGGGACTCCGAACAAACTTCGGTACATCAAAACTTATAAACTCATAATAAAACTATCATTGTAACGTTAAGCGTGCGGACCCTACGGGTTCGAGAACTATGTAGACATGACCTAGAACTGTTTCCGGTCAATAACCAATAGTGGAACCTGGATGTTCATATTGGCTCCTACATATTCTACGAAGGTCTTTATCGGTCAAACCGCATAACAACATACATTGTTCCCTTTGTCATCGGTATGTTACTTGCCCGAGATTCGATCGTCGGTATCTAATACCTAGTTCAATCTCGTTACCGGCAAGTCTCTTTACTCGTTCCGTAATACATCATTCCGTAACTAACTCATTAGTTACAATGCTTGCAAGGCTTAAGTGATGTGTATTACCGAGAGGGCCCAGAGATACCTCTCTAACAATCGGAGTGACAAAACCTAATCTCGAATTACGCCAACCCAACATGTACCTTTGGAGACACCTGTAGAGCACCTTTATAATCATCCGGTTACGTTGTGACGATTGGTAGCACACAAAGTGTTCCTCCGGTAAATGGGAGTTGCATAATCTCATAGTTGTAGGAACCTTGTATAAGTCATGAAGAAAGCAATAGCAACATACTAAATGATCAAGTGCTAGGCTAACAGAATGGGTCAAGTCAATCACATCATTCTCCTAATGATGTGATCTCGTTAATCAAATGACAACACATGTCTATGGTTAGGAAACATAAAAATCTTTGATTAATGAGCTAGTCAAGTAGAGGCATACTAGTGACATTATGTTTGTCTATGTATTCACACATGTATCATGTTTCCGGATAATACAATTCTAGCATGAATAATTAACATTTATCATGATATGAGGAAATAAATAATAAGTTTATTATTGCCTCTAGGGCATATTTCCTTCAGTCTCCCACTTGCAGTAGAGTCAATAATCTCGATTACATAGTAATGATTCAAACACCCATGGAGTCTTGGTGCTGATCATGTTTTGCTCGTGGAAGAGGCTTAGTCAACGGGTCTGCAACATTCAGATCCGTATGTATCTTGCAAATCTCTATGTATCCCACCTGGACTTGGTCCCGGGTGGAATTGAAGCGTCTCTTGATGTGCTTGGTCCTCTTGTGAAATCTGGATTCCTTTGCCAAGGCAATTGCGCCAGTATTGTCACAGAAGATCTTGATTGGTCCCGATGCACTAGGCTTGCATCGACGTAACATTTTACGACAAGCTCTTTGTCACCCCCATAAACGAGAAACATATCCTTAGTCCTTTTCGGGTATTTCAGGATATTCTTGACCGCTGTCCAGTGATCCACTCCTGGATTACTTTGGTACCTCCCTGCTAAACTAATAGCAAGGCACACATCAGGTCTGGTACACAGCATTGCATACATGATAGAGCCTATGGCTGAAGCATAGGGAACTCCTTTCATTTTCTCTCTATCTTCTGAAGTGGTCGGGCATTGAGTCTGACTCAATTTTATACCTTGTAATACAGGCAACAACCCTTTCTTTGCCTGATCCATATTGAACCTTTTCAAGACTTTATCAAGGTATGTGCATTGTGAAAGTCCAATCAAGCGTCTTGATCTATCTCTATAGATCTTGATGCCCAATATGTAGGCAGCTTCACCGAGGTCTTTCATTGAAAAACTTTTATTCAAGTATCCTTTTATGCTATCCAGAAATTCTATATCATTTCCAATCAACAATATGTCGTCCACATATAATATTAGAAATGCTACAGAGCTCCCACTCACTTTATTGTAAATACAGGCTTCTCCAAAAGTCTGTATAAAACCATATGCTTTGATCACACTATCAAAGCGTTTATTCCAACTCTGAGAGGCTTGCACCAGACCATAGATTGATCGCTGGAGCTTGCACACTTTGTTAGCTCCCTTAGGATCGACAAAACCTTCCGGTTGCATCATATACAACTCTTCTTCCAGAAATCCATTCAGGAATGCAGTTTTGACATCCATCTGCCATATTTCATAATCATAAAATGCGGCAATCGCTAACATGATTCGGACAGACTTGAACTTGAAATCGCTATCATGATAACATTTATCATGATATGAGGAAATAAATAATAACTTTATTATTGCCTATAGGGCATATTTCCTTCAAAGATTGCACAGAGAGAAAGTTAATGCACTCCGTAGTGGACGAGTTGTGCCACAGGGTGGCAAGGACCCAGTTTACTCTCCTAGGATATATTGCAGGTATTTCAATGATACGGTAGAATTGCAATGCTATAGAAGAGATTTGTTGGACTGTTGTCCATAGTATGGGTACAATGCACATCCTCTAAAGAGTGAAACGTCACATCCTCGGTCAAGGACACAGTTCGTACTAGGTCACACTATTTGGTCATTGTCGAGTCCGGAGTTGTAAACGTAACAGGATGATATTGAGATTATGAAACAAAGAAAGATGAGATTTGTCAGACTTACAGTGAAAGGACCTAGACATATGCATATGTCAGGGACTTGAGATTGAGATTTGTCAGACTTACAGTGAAAGGACCTAGACATATGCATATGTCAGGGACTTGAGATTAAGCCACTGGATGGCTATGACAAAGATGGTCAGAGGACTGCAGGGGTAATACATGGTCGTGCAGTGATCATGGTGATGGATTGGATACCATGGTTGTTTTACTTGTTATGCTTTGTTGTTATCATACAGCAGTTACTTCACTATTTATCTTGCTCGGTGAACATGTCATGGTATGCTAGTTTGTATGCTTTACATGCTTGAGTGCCTTGGAATGTTTTCTTGGGATTGTGATTATTGACTTGCGACTATATTCAAACGTACTCATCATCTTTTTACACGGCTAGGTTCAGCATAGGATCCGCGGTCCACTAGCAAGGAGCCGAAGTATTCATGTGCTAGAAGAGTGACCCAGTCAAATCCATGTGGATTGGAGCCAAGACCATACGACCCTTAAACATTAGTTTCACTACACAAATATTTGTATTTAGTCATAGAGCTATGTGATGAAGTCATGTACCTAGGGTAGGGTCATAGACCTGATCTAAGTACCCTACCCAAGGACACCCTCAGAAGAAACTACCTTCCAGTCGACCAAGAGGGACTTCACTGATGGACTCGAAGGACTCGACCATGAAGACTCACTCGACCACCAGAAGATCAAGAGCCACTCTGCATCGCAATGGTCTGTAATTAAGTAGTCTTTATGGCATTTAGGACACTTTATGTGAGGCGTTACCAGTAACGCCTAGACTTAATGTACTTTAAACCCTGCATTACTGAGGGCCGGAGGGGTCTGGCGGACACTATATAAGCCACCCCCCTCCTCAGTGTAAAGGGTTCGCACCCCTGTGATCCATACACATATAATCCACTCGACCGCCCCCGGGCTCCGAGACGTAGGGCTGTTACTTCCTCCGAGAAGGGCCTGAACTCATACATCCTTGGTGTTTACAACTGCTCCATAGCTAGGACCTTGCCTCTCCATACCTACCCCCCACTCTACTGTCAGACTTAGAACCACGACAGTTGGCGCCCACCTTGGGGCAGGTGTCTTAGCGATTTTTGGAGAAGTTGCAGTTTTTCCGATTACTTTCATCATGGTTGCTTGTGGAGTTTTGGTCGAGGGCCGCGAGATCCGTCTCGGCGCTCTCACCTTCATCGCCGACGACTCCGCTTGGCTCCAGGAGGCTCCACTCGACGTTGATGCGCTCCCCGTCCGCGGTGCGACGCATTTTCGCGCATGTGTCTGCGGCGTTCTGCTGCGACAACCGTCGACTCCATATCGGTCGACTCCCCTATCGTCCACCCTCCCTGTCTCCCGCCAGCGCAAGCGCTCTGGTCGGTCGAGGCTCCAGCGGTGGGTACGGCACGCGGTGGCTCGCCAGATGGCCACCACCCAAGTTGCGGCAATCGAGCCCGACGAGTCCCTCTACAGCCTGTTCGATCTGTCGACTGGCTCCGTAGAGACTGCATCCGAGTGTGATAGCAGTGATCCAGCGGCGGAAGTTTTGATGGTTAACGGACCTTGCAGCCCTCCCGGTTTCCCCCGCGAGGACGGGGTAGACGGTGGAGGCGACCCCGCACAAGTCCATGAAGAGTACCAACCCGAGCCACTTAATTCCCTGCAAAGGGAAGAACTTCGCCGCAGGAACATGGATGCCCTGCATACTCCCATCGCGGGAGAAACCTCCAAGGCTCGCGCCTTGGAGGAGGCACGTTTGGCCAAGTTGGCTGAACGCGCTCGTCTGGAGAACCTTCAGCGAGCACTCGACGAGCGCGCGCGGCAACGAGTACCCGACTCCAATCGACGTCAACTCTTCCCGCCGACTCAGGTATATCAAACCCCGATTCAGAATTTAGCAGCTGCAACCCGTATAGCAGAGTCCATTCAGCCCTCTCAGTCGGAGGCTGGCAGAGGCTTGATGCAGATAAGAGATTTGCTCCGGGCGGCAGGAGATCAGAATTCAGCCGTGTCGCAGTCACGCAATAGAATTCACAGTCGATCCGTCGCTGTGAATACGGTTCAGTCGGCTCACAGCCCCAGATCGCCTCCGCGGCGTGAAGGACGCGAGAATCGACGGGACCAATATGGTGACCGATACGATCGTGATGATAGGCGTCGAGTGCCCACTCCTTCCCCGAGAGGTGGGTCTTACGCTCCTCGGCAGCAAGATGACAGGCGTCAACTCAGTGTGGGGCGAAGAGCTCCGGTCGACCCCCGGGAACCAGGCTTCGACGCGCGATCCATCATCGTGCAAGGCTTGGTCGATCGGAACAGGGCTCATCGAGGCGGCCCCGACAGAGATGCGCCCACTAGCAGCCGAGTGCATGTTTCAGGTCCGAAATGTTTCAGCAGGGCTATCAGAGCCGCGGTGATTCCCCCTAACTTCAGGTTGGCGACTGGAGTAAGCAAGTTCACCGGTGAGTCTAAGCCTGAAACTTGGCTTGAGGACTACCGAGTGGCTGTACAGATCAGCGGTGGGAATGACGAGGTGGCCATGAAGCACTTACCGCTCATGTTGGAAGGTTCTGCCAGAGCATGGTTGAATCAGTTAACTCCAAGAAGCATTTACACTTGGGAAGATCTTTCCTGAGTGTTTGTCAGAACATTTGAGGGAACTAGCAAGCGACCAGCTGGATTGACAGAGCTGCAAGTTTGCATACAGAAGTCGAATGAGACATTAAGAGAGTATATCCAGAGATGGATCACTTTGCAGCATACCGTGGAGAACGTGTCTGATCATCAGGCAGTCTGCGCCTTCAAGGATGGTGTTAAGAATAGAGAATTGAGTTTGAAGTTTGGTCGGACCAGAGATATGACCCTGAGTCGCATGATGGAAATTGCTACCAAGTACGCCAACGGCGAAGAGGAGGACCGACTCCGGAGTGGCAAGTACAAGCCGAGTCAGTCGGAGAAAGGGAACTCCAGTCGGAAGCAGAAACGGAAGGCCGAACCAGCGGCTCCTGGAGAGGCTTTGGTCGTGACTCAGGGCAAGTTCAAGGGAAAACCCAAAGGATCCTGGAACCCCAAGAAGGTGAAGGATAAAGAAGGAAATGACGTGATGGATATGCCGTGTCACATCCACACGAAGAAAGACGAAGAGGGTAATATCATCTACCCGAAGCATACCACTCGCCAGTGTCGACTCCTGATCCAGCAGTTCCAAGGTAAACATCCCAAGGACAAGGAAAAGGAGTCAGACAAAGCCGAAGGCAAGGAGGACAGTGAGGGAGGATATCCTCATGTTAACTCCACTTTGATGATCTTTGCGGATGTGGAAAGCAAGAGTCGACTGAAGGTTATTAACCGTGAGGTGAACATGGTCGCCCCGGCGACACCCAGTTATCTGAGATGGTCCCAAACTCCCATTACATTCGACCAGTCTGATCACCCGACTCATATAGCCACCCCTGGGAGGCAAGCTTTGGGGGTCGACCCGGTTGTCGAAGGCACTCGACTCACGAAGGTGCTAATGGACGGTGGTAGTGGACTGAACTTATTGTATGCGGACACGCTGAAAGGAATGGGCATTCCGATGTCCCGACTGAGCACCAGTAACATGAGTTTTCATGGAGTTATACCAGGAAAGAAAGCCGAGTCACTCGGTCAAATAGCTCTGGACGTGGTGTTTGGTGATTCGAAACATTTTCGCAAAGAGAAACTGACGTTTGAGGTCTTGGATTTTCAGAGCGCTTACCATGCTATTTTGGGGAGACCAGCTTACGCATGGTTCATGGCTCGACCATGTTATGTGTACCTCAAACTGAAGATGACCGACCCCAAAGGAGTGATCACTGTCACTGGTGATCGGAAAAAGGCAGAAGAGTGTTTCCAGAAAGGCTCAAAGATTGCCGATTCCCAGGTGACAGCGGTCGAGTTTGAAGGATATAAGCAAAATGCAGATCCGAGTGATTTGCTGCGAGCCAAGAAGCCAGCCACGGAGTCAGCATTTCAGTCGTCCGGTGAGACGAATCCCGTCCACATTCACCCGACCGACCCCAATGCAGCTCCGACCCATATCTCCACAACACTCGACCCGAAATAGGAAGAAGCGCTCATCCAGTTCCTCCGTGAGAACTGGGACATCTTTGCATGGAAGCCAGCTGACATGTCGGGTGTTCCCAGGGGACTGGCTGAGCATCGCCTTAGAGTCGATTCAACCGCAAAGTCAGTCAAGGAACATCTTCGGCGGTTCGCCGTCCAGAAGAGAAAAGCTATTGGTGAGGAGGTGGCTCGACTATTGGCGGCAGGATTTATCCGAGAGATATACCACTCCGAGTGGCTCGCCAATGTCGTCATGGTTCCTAAGAAGGACAACTCGCTCCGAATGTGCATCGGTTTCAAGCACATCAATCGGGCCTGCCCGAAAGATCATTTTCCTCTCCCTCGCATCGATCAAATTGTTGACTCTACCGCGGGATGCGAGAGATTGTCTTTTCTAGACGCCTATTCCGGGTACCATCAGATCCGTCTGTACGGACCCGATGAGATAAAAACAGCTTTCATCACTCCATTCGGGTGCTTCTGCTATATCACCATGCCATTCGGCCTCAAGAATGCCGGAGCCACGTTCATGCGAATGATTCAGAAGTGTTTTCTCACTCAAATCAGTCGGAATGTGGAAGCGTATATGGATGATATCATGGTCAAGTCACGAAAGGGTTCCGACCTGTTGACTGACCTCGCCGAAACATTTGCCAAACTCAGAAGGTATGATATCAAGCTCAATCCATCAAAGTGCACATTCGGAGTTCCTGGTGGAAAGTTACTCGGTTTTCTCGTTTCTGAACAAGGAATCGACGCTAACCCAGAAAAAATTGGCAATATACTCCGAATGAAACGCCCCATGCGGGTGCACGATGTCCAGAAGCTTACTGGATGCTTGGCCGCATTAAGTCGATTCATCTCACGACTCGGTGAAAAGGCATTGCCTCTTTACCGACTGATGAAGAAGGCAGACAAGTTCGAGTGGACTCCAGAAGCTGATGCAGCGTTTGCCGAGCTAAAAGCTCTGCTCTCCACCCAGCCGGTGCTTGCTGCTCCAGTCAGGAAAGAGCCTCTGTTGCTTTATATTGCAGCCACAGGACAAGTCGTCAGTACAGTGCTTACGGTCGAGCGGGAAGAAGAAGGAAAAGCCTTCAAAGTTCAACGCCCAGTGTACTATCTGTCTGAAATTTTGACTCCATCAAAGCAACGATATCCTCATTATCAGAAGCTTGTGTATGGGATCTACATGACCACGAAGAAGGTTGCTCATTATTTCTCTGATCATTCCATTACAGTCGTCAGCGACGCTCCACTTTCAGAGATTCTTCACAACAGAGATGCAACTGGTCGAGTGGCGAAATGGGCGATTGAACTTCTTCCCCTTGATATCAAGTTTGAGGCAAAGAAAGCCATTAAGTCCCAAGCAATAGCAGATTTCCTTGCCGAGTGGATTGAACAACAGCAGTCGACTCAAGTTCACTCGAAGCATTGGACCATGTTCTTTGATGGCTCTAAGATGTTGAATGGTTCCGATGCTGGGGTTGTCCTGGTTTCCCCCAGAGGAGATAAGCTCAGATATGTGCTCCAGATTCACTTTGATTCCTCCAACAATGAGGCAGAATACGAGGCCCTTTTGTATGGATTGCGCATGGCCATTTCACTCGGCGTCCGTCGCCTTATGGTCTATGGCGACTCGGATTTGGTGATCAACCAAGTGATGAAGGAGTGGGACGTTAGAAGCCCAGCCATGACTGGATACTGCAATGCAGTGAGGAAGCTGGAAAAGAAGTTTGAGGGGTTAGAGCTCCATCATATACCCCGACTGAAAAATCAAGCGGCTGATGATCTGGCAAAGATAGGTTCCAAGAGAGAAGCCATTCCGAGTGGTGTGTTCTTGGAACACATCCATACTCCGTTAGTCAAAGAAGATCCTTTCACTGAAGAAGCTCCACAGCTCAAGAGTGCCACAGATCCGACTGAAGTTGAGGTCCCAGCGGTGGTCGACTTGGTCATGGAGGTTTTAGTAATCACTCCCGACTGGACAGTTCCATACATCGCGTATATTCTGAGAAAAGAGCTCCCGGAGGACGAAGAAGAGGCTAGACAGATCGTCCGTCGGTCCAAGGCCTTTACCGTGATCAAAGGACAGTTGTACAGAGAGAGCGCAACTGGAGTTGGTCAGAAGTGCATAACGCCAGAAGAAGGTCGAATCATCCTTGATGATATCCACTCGGAGACCTGTGGCCATCATGCTTCCTCTCGGACCATCGTAGCCAAAGCATACCAAGCCGGATTTTACTGGCCAAGGGCGAATGAGATGGCAAAGGAGATAGTGGACAAGTGCGAGGGATGTCAGTTTTACTCCAACATGTCACACAAGCCTGCGTCAGCTCTGAAGACCATACCACTCGTCTGGCCCTTCACAGTATGGGGGTTGGATATGGTGGGCCCCTTGAGGACAGGTCGAAGCGGTTTCACGCATGTACTGGTGGCAGTTGACAAGTTCACCAAGTGGATTGAGGCTAAACCCATCAAGAACCTTGACGCCGGTACTGCTGTTAGCTTCATCAGGGAACTGATATTCAGATATGGAGTCCCGCACAGCATCATCGCAGACAACGGGTCAAACTTCGACTCGGAGGAATTCAGGGATTTCTGCACTTCTCAAGGCACACGAGTCGACTACGCTTCGGTCGCCCATCCACAGTCGAATGGACAAGCGGAGCGAGCCAATGGCTTGATCCTCAAAGGGTTGAAACCCCGACTGATGCGTGACCTTAAGCATGCGGCTGGAGCATGGGTCAATGAACTTCCCTCGGTGCTTTGGGGTCTGAGGACCACGCCTAATCGGTCGACCGGAAGGACTCCATTCTTCTTGGTCTATGGAGCTAAAGCGGTCTTGCCGAGTGATCTGCTCCACAATGCTCCTCGTGTTGAGCTCTACAATGAGGCTGAAGCAGAACAAGCGTGGCAAGATGCAGTCGACCTTTTAGAGGAGGAAAGAGAGATGGCTCTGATCCGATCGACCATCTATCAACAGGACTTGCGTCGCTTCCACGCTAGAAACGTGAAGAGTCGAGCCTTCCAGGAAGGAGATTTTGTTCTCCGAGTGGACCAGCAGAAACAACACAAGCTTGGTCCTTCTTGGGAAGGATCCTTCATTGTCACCAAGGTTCTCCACAATGGAGCGTACCGTCTCTACAACGTCAAGCACAATATCGACGAGCCCCGAGCTTGGAACGCGGAGCTACACCGCCCATTTTACACCTAAGTTTTCACTCGGATGAGTTGTAATAAAAGTACTTCTGTAGTTCATGTTTTGCAAGATAATAGTGTCATAATTTCCCCAATGATTTTTGTCACTTTTATTTATTAAGTAAAACTTCCCCCTCAGTGGGTGGCTTAGCTACGAATCAGTTTCGCCTAAGTTTGTAAAAAAATCCTTAACGAGTGGTGAGCCAGACTCTCACTCGGGGGCTTGGCTGCGAATCCGTTTCGCCTAAGTTTCAATAAAATCCTACCAAGTGGTGAGCCAGACTCCCACTCGGGGTCTTAGCTGCAGTCCAAGTACTTGCCTAAGTTTGAATAAAATCCTACCGAGTGGTGAGCCAGATTCCCACTCGGGGGCTTAGCTGCAGTCCAAGTACTCGCCTAAGTTTGAATAAAATCCTACCGAGTGACGAGCCAGACTCTCACTCGGGGGCTTAGCTGCAGTCTAAGCACTCGCCTAAGTTCAAATTCAACGTGCGCTCGCAAGGAGGATGAGGTGCAGGTCGACTGCGACCCTCTCCTCTGAGCTATGCCACAAGTACAACGTGCGCTCGCAAGGAGGACGAGGTGCAGGTCGACTGCGACCCTCTCCTCTGAGCTACGCCACAAGTACAACGTGCGCTCGCAAGGAGGACGAGGTGCAGGTCGACTGCGACCCTCTCCTCTGAGCTACGCCACAAGTACAACGTGCACTCGCAAGGAGGACGAGGTGCAGGTCGACTGCGACCCTCTCCTCTGAGCTACGCCACAAGTACAACATGCACTCGCAAGGAGGATGAGGTGCAGGTCGACTGCGACCCTCTCCTCTGAGCTACGCCACAAGTACAACATGCGGTCACAAGGAGGACGAGGTACAGGTCGACTGCGACCCTCTCCTTCGAGCTACGCCACAAGTACAACGTAAAAATCCTACCGAGTGGAGAGCGCACCTCCCACTCGGGGGCTTAGCTGCAGCCCAGTGCTCGCCTAAGTTATAAAAATCCTACCGAGTGGAGAGCAGACCTCCCACTCGGGGGCTTAGCTGCAGCCCAGTGCTCGCCTAAGTTATAAAAAACCTACCGAGTGGAGAGCGCACCTCCCACTCGGGGGCTTAGCTGCAGCCCAGTGCTCGCCTAAGTTATAAAAAATCTTACCGAGTGGAGAGCAGACCTCCCACTCGGGGGCTTAGCTACAGCCCAGTGCTCGCCTAAGTTATAAAATTCCTACCGAGTGGAGAGCGCACCTCCCACTCGGGGGCTTAGCTGCAGCCCAGTGCTCGCCTAAGTTATAAAAAACCCTACCGAGTGGAGAGCAGACCTCCCACTCGGGGGCTTAGCTGCAGCCCAGTGCTCGCCTAAGTTATAAAAATCCTACCGAGTGGAGAGCGCACCTCCCACTCGGGGGGCTTAGCTGCAGCCGAGTGCTCGCCTAAGTTTTGAAAAATCCTACCGAGTGTAGAGCATGCCTCCCACTCGGAGGCTTAGCCGCAGCCCAGTGCCTGCCTAAGTGAATTGGAGAATAAGTCGACTGCAGTAAGCATCTCGCTTTAAACCTGCAAAAGACATTTCAAACCAAATGCAAGCATATTCAAATGTCGAATCCAAGTTCGGATAAATACCTACCGGAACCGAAAGTGCTCAGGCGCTAAGCCTGTTAAGGTTTATCGGTTACAAAATCACTCGGCATACCGAGGCAAATTTAAAGTGTCGAGCTCAAGAAGTTTTTACCCCTCCTGTGGAGGGCTGGAAGGTGCAACAAACTCATCAAGGTCGATCCCATCCACGATCCGAGTGGCAGCGGCGATGAAAGTCTCCATGAAAGACCGGAAATCATGCTTCTTGGTGTTAGCCACCCGAAGAGCCGCCAGCCTGTCCTCACGTGCATCCTTGCAATGGACTCGAGCCATACACAGAGCGACGTCTCCACCGCACCTGGCAGAAGACTTCTTCCACTCTTGCACTCGACCAGGGACTGTGTTTAGTCGAGTCATCAGAGACTCAAGGTCATTTTGGAGCGTCTCCTTGGGCCAGAGTGTAGAGTCAATGCGGGAAGTGGCGACCTTCAGCCGTGCAAGATAATCAGTGACAGCAGCAACACGAGACTCGAGCCGGAACACGTTCATGGCAACTTCATCATTCACTGGAGAGTTGATGGGGTCCAGGTTTGGTTCCAGTCGACCAGTCTCCTCTTCAAAGTTTTGGCAAAATTCTGCAAGCACAACCACCGAGTCAAGACAACAGTCGAATGGAAAGAACACTCTAAAAATACTTGCTTGGTGCAAAGGTTTACCTTCGAGCATGAGTAACAGCTTCTTGGCGAGTCCGCCCAGATAAGCCTCCAGATCTTTCTTCTTCCCCACCAACTCACTGGCTTTGTTGTTCAGGGCAATCTTGTCACTTTTCAGTCGACTCACTTCTTTATTGGCAATATCAAGAGCAGCTTTCAGATTGGTGTTTTCTTCTTCAAGCCTGGTGACCGAAGCCAACTTCTCGTCTGCGAGCTTGGTCTTCTCTAAGGCTGTCTTCTGCATCTCAGCTAGCTCAAGGTCTTTCTTCTTCTAGGCCTCCTTCACTTTGCCTGCAAAGTTACAACAAGGTCAGACTTTGAAACAAATGAGTGGCAAAAGCAGTCGTCGAGTCCTCACGAAACATACCTTTGGTCTCCTCCTTTTCCTTTGCCAAGTTCTCCTGGACCAGCTTCAGATCAAGCTCAAGTTGGATATGTTTGTTCTCCAACTCTGTGTAATGAGCCGCCAGGTCGCAGGATTTCTATGAAGAACCAATCGACAAAATGTCAAAGATAATTCACTTCCGAGTGACTGAGGAAAAATCATACGTTTCTAAGACTACAGCCGAATACAAACATTCGACCGTAGTCTCGGGGACTACACCCAGTGGGTGCACTCAGCGTGCCCCCACTAGTTCTATCAAGATAGAGTCGACCAGTCGACCAACAAAAAAAACAGGACATATTCTTCAGACTGTCGTCAACTGCCAGCAGTCGACCACAGTCTCGGGGACTACACCCAGTGGGTGCACTCAGCGTGCCCCCACTGGTTGGAGAAATCCATTCGACCTAGTCGAATGAAGGAAGAACTTAACTTATAAAGCCTATGGTCAACTGCCAGCAGTCCACCATAGCCTTGGGGACTACACCCAGTGGGTGCACTCAGCGTGCCCCCACTAAACCGGAATTTCAATCACACACCCAGTGGGTGTAGGACTACTACGGATTTCGAAAAGAAGAATTTTCAGAGATCATATCCTAACAGAACAGGCGATGACCGACTGACCTGAATGTTGCTTTGAAGAGCGGAACTGGCGTCATAGGCTGCCTGGCCAGCCTCCCGGATGGCCTTCACCTGCTCCATCATGACTCCCGCCTGGCGTATCGCTTCTTTTGCAGCGCTGGCTTGGTCCTCTGGGACGTAGTAGGTCGAGAAGAGTGAAGGTTGTGCGGCACTCGACGACGTGGGTTGAGCACTCATCAACGGCACCGCGAAAGATACGGTGTGTCGAGTGGTGTTCTCCCCCTCCGCGACCAATGTCTCGGGTGCTGGCACGTCCTGAGTCATCCTCCCAGCAGACGCTTTCCTGTTCCTGCTATGCTTCAGCGGTTCGTCATCGTCGTCGTCGTTAGGAAGGGTGATAACGACATTGGATGGAGCTGCAGAAAAGAATCAGAATTATAGACTAAGAGCCAATTGACTAAAAGACGGAATTACGAGTCATACCAGGTTTTGAAGTGGCAGCGTCTTCCATCTCATGATCGTCAGCCTTAGCTGAGGTGTCAGAAGTAGCAGCACTGCGATTCCAAAAGAAAGTCGGTTGATTTATGAGTCGACCAAAGATAAGTTCATGGGGAACGGAAAAACTCAAGCAACATCATTACCCTGAGATAGTGGGGATCGACACCTTCATCTTCGGCAAGACCTTCGCCGGCTTCGATGGCGCCATTCGAGACTGCTTCGGAGCCTTCTCAGTCGGTGCCGGAGAAGTGGTCCGAGGGCGCTTGGTCGACTGCGCGACAACCGCGACCCCCTTGCCACGTTCAGTCGCAGGGTCATGGGCAAGATTCGATCACCTTTCCGAGCGAGGCGGTGCAACTTCCTCCTCTTCCTCCTCTTCTTCCTCCCCATCAGAGTCATCATCGTCATCATCGTCAGCAGCGTCCGAATCCTAGTCCTCCTGGCTTTCACCCCCACTACCATCTCCCTCTTCAGTCGGCGTCTGAGCTCCATTGGGAATCGAGTATAGTTCGGTGAGGGCCTGACAGATAGCAAAATAAAGATCAATCGACCAATTTACAGCGAAAGCAGAATAAGGATTGCAAGATTACGATTGGACATAAAATGGGCATACCTTGTCTGGAGTGCTAGAATGGTCGAGTGGCGGAATCCTCCTGGCTCCTCGAGGGTTGTCTTTGTTCCCTGTGACCGCAGCCATCCACCTCTCCAGCGTGGCGTCGTCGACTGCTTCTGGATGGACCCGAGTCTCATCCTCGGTTCCACAGTACAGCCACATGCAATGGCCTCGGTACTGAAGTGGCTGGATGCGCCGCCTAAGGAAGACCTCCAGAAGGTCCATACCCGTCACTCCTTCCCGAACTAACTGGACTACGCGCTCCATCAATATCTTCACTTGGGCTTTCTCCTCCGGGAGCACCTTCAGAGAAGAAGGCTTGTTTGCTCGGTCCATGGTGAACGGAGGGAGACCACTCGACTGCCCCGGCGTCGACTCACTTTGGCAGTAGAACCAAGTCGACTGCCATCCTCTGCCCGACTCAGGAAGGGTCATGGCCGGAAAAGAACTCTTGTTTCTCATCTGGATCCCAAGACCCCCGCACATCTGGATAATCTTAGTTCTATCATCGTCTGGACTCGCCTTTTTCACTGTCTGAGAACGACAAGTGAATATGTGTTTGAACAGACCCCAGTGCGGTCGGCAGCCCAGGAAGTTCTCACACATGGACACGAAGGCAGCAAGATAGGCGATGGAATTTGGGTTGAAGTGGTGGAGTTGTGCCCCAAAGAAATTCAGGAAACCACGGAAGAAAACACTCGGCGGCAGAGAAAACCCACGGTCGACGTGGGTAGCCAGAAGAACACACTCACCCTCTTCCGGCTGTGGTTGCCACTCGTCCCTCGGAAGCCTCGCTGCCCCGTGGGGGATCAAACCCTCGTTGGCCATCTCCGTGAGATCCTTCTCGGTGATGGTCGACCGGATCCAATCTCCTTGGACCCAGCCGTGCGGCAGACGGGACCTTGATGAGGATCCGCCCCGGCTGGTCGCTCTCCCTTTCGCCTTCCCCTTCGCCGTCGCCTTCTTCGCGCGCTCCAGAGCCGCCGTCTTCTCCTTCACCATTGTTGCCGGCGAAGCGTACGAGGAGCGATTGGGCGGAGGCGAGAGCGGGCGCAGTGGGCGGAGGCGGAGAGGGCAGGGAGAAGAATGGGGAGATACTATTCAAAAAACCCTCGCCGGGCGCCTTTATAAGAGCACTTCCGAGTGGATGACAAGTGGGCCCAGCCAATCCAATCACATCCCAAAACAGTCGCGCGTACGCGATACGTGGCAAAAAAGGTGGCGCGGGAATCGAGGCATCTATGCCCTATCCCATCCGAGCGCCGCGGTCCGCCCTGCTTCGCGCGCTTCCCAAAATTCGGATCCCACAAAATCCGCGAACGGCAGATCGATCTGTCAGACGAGAGATTTCCTGCGATCCGTCGCTCGGAGGTTGCTAAGTTCAAAAGTTCACTCGACGAAAGAAAAGAATGGATCAAGGCGACTGAAAGAAAAGTTGCTGATATCCACAAAGAGATCATTAGTCCAAGACGGTACATGTCCAGAACACAAAAGCAGGTCGGGAATATTGTCAACTCCTTCCTCACTCGAACCTCGATCCATTCGGGGGCTAATGATGAAGTCATGTACCTAGGGTAGGGTCATAGACCTGATCTAAGTACCCTACCCAAGGACACCCTCAGAAGAAACTACCTTCCAGTCGACCAAGAGGGACTTCACTCGACGGACTCGAAGGACTCGACCATGAAGACTCACTCGACCACCAAAAGATCAAGAGCCACTCTGCATCGCAACGGTCTGTAATTAAGTAGTCTTTATGGCATTTAGGACACTTTATGTGAGGCGTTACCAGTAACACCTAGACTTAATGTACTTTAAACCCTGCATTACTGAGGGCCGGAGGGGTCTGGCAGACACTATATAAGCCACCCCCCTCCTCAGTGTAAAGGGTTCGCACCTCTGTAATCCATACACATATAATTCACTCGACCGCCCCCGGGCTCCGAGACGTAGGGCTGTTACTTCCTCCGAGAAGGGCCTGAACTCATACATCCTTGGTGTTTACAACTGCTCCATAGCTAGGACCTTGCCTCTCCATACCTACCCCCACTCTACTGTCAGACTTAGAACCACGACACTATGTACGATGACTCTTGTAAAGTCATGTCGATCAATAAAGCTCTCTTGTGGAATGGCATGTATCTATGATTCATATTGTAAATGCACACGCCAGAGTGATTTTCGGGGCTGACGTGTGCGGCCTTCATCTAAATTCAATGGTATTTGAACGGGGTGCCACAATTGTGCCTTTGATTGTGATTAAATCTATGTGTGTTAAAGTAGTTTAATCTATGTTCTTCATTGTTGTTGTTGTTGTTGTTGTTGTTGTTGTTGTTGTTGTTGTTGTTGTTGTTGTGGCTATGTGTGCTGGCAACCTCATGACTTGAAAAAGAGGTTACCACACCGCATGTCTTGCACGTAACCAAACAATGGCTCGTTGCATGTGAGCAAAGACTTGCAACCAAATGTCGTGGGTCTGTTTTTGCTATCATGCAACCTTGAGCTTTCTGGCAAACCAAACACAATGCAGAATATGGTTCGCTGCCTGTATTTTCTCAGCTAGGCTGAATCAAACCACATATGTGTGAGGCACAAAATCAATGTTTATTGGTAGCGTCTCCGCGCGACTGACCACTTCTAATCCATTACCTCCTCGATGTCAATCCCCGAGCTTTCACTATCTTCTCTATTGCAGATGACCATTCACCGTCATGGCTAGTAAAGTCGTTCCACCATCGTTTGTAGTGAACTCGTATGTTCTGACCTCTCTCTGTTGGCATGGGCTTATGTACTAGATGTTTCTAATCTATGTATATGATTTTTCATATTAATAATCGTGTGATGTTACTAATCTGGGAGTAGGGCATTTTGGAGACTGAGCTCCATGGAGACCTTAATTTCGAAAATTCCAAAATTCAAACCTTCAAAAATATTACAAAGAAATACACGTGTATTCAAGTATGTAATGTGTATGTGTGTAAAATTTTAGGTTGAAATACCTTGAATTACGAGTTGCACAAAAAAATCATGGACTTTGAGGTTGAACAGTACACATGCTAAAAAGCCCCAGATTTGACTTCTTTGTGTATTTCTCGATTTAACGTATTTCCACCTGAAAATTTACACACATGTACATTATGTCTCTACGTATATGTGTATTTTTTTCATAATTTTTGAAAGTGGAGTGAATTATGGTTTTTAATTTAAGGCATCCATTCTTGGGCGTGTGCTCATTGGGTTTTGTATCCTTTTGATACTCCATTTTGAGCCAATAAAATTCAACCTTGGTCGAAAATGCACCTCGGTGTCCATTTAGTACTTCGCTAATCTGGATTAAGCTTGATCGATTTCTAAGAAAAAAATCAAAGCTTTAAAATGTTTTTGAGATCTTCCTAAATACAACAACGTTGCATCATGTTCGTTGAGTGACGTGCGATCTGAATCTAGGAGGCAACCTTCACAATTAAGCCCGCCCCACTTTGGGTTACACACAAGAGAAAAGAACGAACACTTTTCCTTGGGCCCGTCCCGCCAAACTGCTAGACCAGTGAGTGCTGAAGCCATCCATCCATCTTTGGGCCGATATTTTTCAGCCATCCATAGTTTCATGATCATGCAGACATGGGGCTCACCGATGCATTGCTCTTGCCTCTTGGTTGCCTCCAACATAATCATTACTTAAAACAAGCTAATTACAAGAAAAACAACCCTATATACAAGTAAGTAGTGTGCCTTTTGCCTGGACCATGAACAACTGCGACCGAAAGATCACACATCATGGCGGAAAGGAAAGACGGTATGGAGTATGGACCGCGGAGTGGCTCTGCGCTGTACTACTATGTATATATTACCACGACTCCGGCGCCCTACGGCAAAATTTCATGTTTTGACCCTTTTGGCATATAAAATCAGGATCTGACCCCGGTATGGAAAAATTTCGAAATTTGACCCTTTTAGCTACCGCCAGAGGCCCTGGCGGTAGAGATGTACAGGCTACCGCCACCACCCCTGGCGGTAGGTTCCATTGACGGTCGTCTAGCCGTTAATGGGCGCTGACGTGGCAAAGGGGACCTATCGCCGCCAGCCTTGGCGGTAGGCTCCGAGACCCTACCGCCGGGGTCTCTGGCGGTAGGGTCCTGGAGGATAAGGTTTGGTGGGGTCCACTCACCACCCACCCACTCCACTCATCTTCTTCCCCGAGCTCTCACTCTCTCCCCCTCTTCTCCCCCATCGAAGCACCCACTAGATCCCCCTCCATTGCTTGAGATTTGCCCCTTGGATCGAGGCCATTTGCATCACCCAAGGTACCTCCCCCATCCCGCCTTCATTTGGTTGGTTCAAATCATCTACTTTTGTTGAAATCAACAAGTTTTGCAATCCCCCTAGTTCTTCCTCTAGTTTAGCATTTATTGTGCATTTATGGTTAACCTAAGTAATATGTGTCACTCTTTGTTGTGGCAAGCTAGCTTAAGTGTTAGGGTTAGGGGTTTAGTTAGGTTAGGGTTAGGGTTAGTGCTATGATTAAGGTATACTGGTTATTAGATTCAAAATCTTATATTTTAGATAGTTCATCCATATGAAATGATCGGTCCATGCATGACTCAATTATATTCCATTGTTTTTAGATGGATAAACTAGTGAATGTGCATTATTTGGACAATGTGGCTTTCATGGATGGAAATGCCGACAAAGGGAAGGAGGCCATGGTTTTTGACACAAGCCCAAGCTATGATGATATTGTCGTGAAAGTGAGAAGCATCCTCAATTGGATTAACCAAAGTGATGGTGTGAAGCTTGTTGGGCGATATGATGTGGGAGTGGGAGTAAAATCCCGATTAAATAGTATGCCCATCACCTCTCAATTGCATTGTGATGTGTATAAGGAGAAAGTTGAGGGATCACAAGACAAGTCACTTGAGTTATTTGCCACAAAGGTTGAAGTTCCTCGGCCACTACTCGACTTGAACCGGAATGTGTCCTCCCCAATACATGATGTTGCCGTGGTTTATGACCACAATGCGGCTAGCCAACCACCAAGTAGCCAACCAAATGAAGAGGTCATCAATGCTAGAGCCATAGTTCTTCTAGGTGATGATCATGTTGGAGATGAGGTCGTTGCTCATCTTGATGAACATGCAAATGTTCATGTTTATGAAGATGTCATTGCTCATGTTGACAGAGATGCTATTGCTCAAGATTATGTGTATGAGGAAGAAGAAGAGATTCATTACAATCCCATTGGTGACTTGGATGTCATTGTGCATCAACAAGACATGGACCGTAACCTCCCTTACAGCCGTATGTGTAGGTATGAGTCGGATGATGAGGGTCCACCGGAACAATTGGATGAGGATGGATTCACACCGCAAGAAAATCAAATTTACAAGAAGGTCAATGGCAAGGAAAGAGGGCCCTCATTGTTTCGTGATCTTAGTCTTGCCGACAAGGCCGTTGTTGATGGTGGCATGAGGTTGGGCTTGGTCGAACCATCACCTTGCCCGAGGATGGGTGATCCGAGGCCACCGGGTGAGGATGAGAATGCTCATTTGAAGAAAGGGATCAAGTTTGTTTGTTTGCAAGAGTTCAAGATATGGTTGAGTGACTATGCCATTCGGAACCATAGGCACCGGACATCAATAGTTGTGGTAAATGTGACGAGCCGGGACATAATGTTAGGAAATGCACCAAAAAGCCACGGACCGATGCCAACACTCCGGATCCCACTAGTCAAAGTGGTGCCCGAAGAGGAGGTACCGATGGCACACGATGAGGTAGGAGTGGTAGTGGACGAGGAGGCAGGAGTGGTGCGCGTGGAGGATGGAAGAATCTTGGTGGTAGTGGACGAGGAGACGGTATTAGAGGGTGTGGGGGATGGTCGGGTACCGGTGGCCGTGGTCGTAGGACGAGAAGAGTTGATAGAGGAAGGCCCAAATGGTTGAAATAATGTGAATGGTACTTGTTATTTGGTCTTGTTTATTTGTTTTTCTTGCATACATACATGTTATTTTACTTTACTAACTACCAAATTTGTCTTTATAGGCATGGCTTCTTCCAATTCCGTGACGAGGCCACCGTGTGCTAATCGCGAGGACATGACGGACAAGTGGACAGACGCCGAGTTGGATAAGGTGAAGGACAAAGATATGAGAACTCCACCATGTTGGTGTGGATATGTTTGCAAAGTTAAGGTATCCACCGACCGCAAGAAATCATGGACGGAAGGAAGAAGATATTTTGTTTGTCCCAACTATGCCTACGATCGTCCTCGTCCAGCTCACGCCTATGATGTACGTCTGATAAGTTGTTCAAGTTCAAAGAGTATTCAACCATTAAATCTAGCTTACTAATGACCACATTTGTTCTTTATTCGTACGTAGTCGCCGCCTCCACTTTGTAAGTACTTCACATGGATAGATCAAGATGTGCCAGAAGATGTTAAGAAAGATCAACATAGAGATTGTCTAAGGAGGCAGTGGTTGTTTGAAGAAGCATTTCAGAGAGGCTTGGATGAAGAGCGTCATAAAAAGGAGAGGATGGAGAGAAGTAAACGTGAAGAGGAGAGGGCACGCAAGGAGAAGATTGCTCGTCAAGAGGAGAGAGCAAGAAAGCTTGCAAGGACTCGTGAAGCCCAAGAGGAGGATGAGGCATGCGACAAGAAAGGAAAATGGCCTCGTGTGACCCAATAAGGCCTTACTTTCGAAAAACTAGTCATGAACTATGCCTTCGATTGGAGAAACATGAGATGAACTGTGTCTTTGATTTGTGAAACTTGTGTTGAACTATGTACTTTATTTGCGAAACATGTCATCAACTGTGTCTTTGATTTGTGAAACTTGTGATGAAACTATGTCATGAACTACATCTGTTATGATGTTGTTTTTGCTGTCAATTAGAAATGATGAACACGATGGAAAACAGAGTAAACTTTTGCTCTGTTTTGCACCCTACCGCCAGAATCCCTGGCGGTAGGTTATGACACCCTACCGCCATAAGGCCTGGCGGTAAGCGAAGAATCCCAACAGCAAAACTGTTGGAACTCAAACTCTCCCCTGTTTTGCGGTAGGGTTGGCTATCCTACTGCCAAGGGTGACGGCGGTAGGGTGGCCACCCAAACGCCTGCTCTGCTGCTTCTCCTGTGACCAAATCGGGCATTTTTGTGGCGGTAGGGTTGCAGCTTGCTGTGCTGCCTCCTGTGACCAAATCGACGACAACACAGATGGTAGGGTTGGCCACCATACCACCATCACGTTTGGCGGTAGCGACCTACCGCCATAAGCCCTGGCGGTAGGATTGGCCACTCTAACAGCCATTTTTCTCTGTGACCAAGTAGGTCATTCTTTTGACGGTAGGGTTGGTCACCCTACCGCCGGAGCCTATAGCGGTAGGGTGCTGACCCATGTCCCCCTTCATTTATTTTATAGCCCTTTGCCTTTCCATTTCTTACAAACTTCTATGAACTAAGCATCCACAAATGACATCCACAATTGATCGAGTAGCAAAGACATACATAACTCAGCATAGTTCATTACATCCACAAATGACACTTGTTCAACTAACTTAAAACATCTAGCGATTCGAATGACATGAGTTCAAACTACAAAGCTCAAGCTCGAGCATACATTTTCTACTTCGGAAAACAAGATCTAAAACATATAAGATGTTCAATTTGTGCATCACGATCAGGATTAGGTTTCAGTTGATAATCCGGTGATCCCGCCCAATTCTCCAACACACCTTTCGTTTCGCCGAACCAGGCCCATCGAGCACGTCATTCCGGAATCTCTGACTTGCCTTGTGTGATTGCCCATCCAATGACCTGTCCGGGTTTTCTCATGTCCATCTCGCGGAATTCTTCTATGTTCACAGAGAAAAAGATCTCCGTTGCCACAGAATGTGTGCAAGCATATTCCTTCTCATGCAGCTCATTAAGTATCTTCTGTTTTTCTTTCACAATCCTACGGAAAACTTTTCTCTCCTTAAGATCAGAAGGTTCCTCCATTAATGGATAATTGTTGAAATCCATCATGGCAGCAAACACCTCATCATTTCTCTTGAACCATCCTTCAAGCTCCCTCTTGATACCAAGTTCTCGCTCTGCTACAATCTTCTCAGACGCTACCGCCAGACTCTTAGATGCAATGTCACAACACTTCTCATATATTTTCTTCATCTCCTCTGAGGTCATGTTTTCCATGCTACATGAAATGGAACAAACCATAACTCAAATTAAATGATACAATACAAACACAAAGCATAACTTATTTATAATGACCTAGGTTACATAATGTTCTCACTGGTTCAAATGACATAGGTTACATAAACGATAAGGGTACATGCCATTACAGTCCAAATGACACTACAACATCATTTGTTTCAACCCCCTCTACTACTCCATCAACAAGACATCTTTGTCATACGGCCCGGGGTTGCAACAAATGACATCATTTCTTTCACGGACCCAAGCCCAACGAGTTGCCTGACTAAGTATCGCCGATGATGGTTGCCTAACTAGCCAACCAATGATCTGGCTAGGGTTGTTAAAGTCCATCTCATTCACTTCATCCCTTGTTTCACACAATGCAATTTGCCTTGCAAGAGCGCGTCTATGATTTTTCTCTTCCTTCTTGAGGTTGCTTATGTTTTTCTCTTTAGCTTGGTATAACTTAACTCTGGCATCGTCGCACTTTGACACATAATACTTTGAAAAATCTCTACAAGCCGCATTCAATGCATCAATGGCTTTGACCCACAAGTCCATCTTTTCCTCAATGACTACACGTTCACGCTTCGCCGCCGCCTCCGCGGAAGTCTCAACAAAGATGATCGATCCCATCCTACAAATCGAGGGATAACTATAACGGTCATCCGAGGCAAAAATCCTAACAGTCTTTTGACAAAAACTATAACCCTAGGAGTAGATCGAGCTATAATTCGAGAGGTAACTACTCTAACAAAACCCTAATTAAACTATAACCATAACGTTTGTCATATAGGCATTTACTTAAGCATAACCATAACCATAACCTTAACCCTAACCATGTCATTAAACCTAACCCTAACAAAACCCTAAATGATATTTCTTACTACCCAGACAATGCTAGTGACACAATACATTGTCAAAGCACAAACATTGCCCTAAATGCATCATATACATTAATTTCACCACAACAAAACCATGAACTAGTGATTCCAACAAAATGAGCAAAATGCATGATTTGAACCAACCAAATGAAGGAGGGATGGGGGAGGCACCTTGGGTGATGCAAATGGCCTCGATCTACCGGCCAAATCTCAAGCAATGGAGGGGGATCTAGTGGGTGATTTGGTGGAGGAGAAGTGGGGGAGAGAGCTTGAGCTCGAGAAGAAGAGTGAGGTGAATGAGTGGGTGGGGAGCAGCACATCCCCCTCCCCTCACAACCTTATTCAAGAACCTACCGCGAGAGTGCCTGGCGGTAGGTTGCAAGAGCCTACCGCCATAGCCGGCGGTGGTAGGTCCCTTTGCCACGTGTACACGGCCGTTAACGGCCAGATGGCGTCAGGGAACCTACCGCCACGAGGGATGACGGTAGCCTGTATGTACTTACCGCCAGGCCTCCGGCAGTAGCAAAAGGGTCAAATCTCAAAAAAAATTGATACCGGGGTCAGATTCGATTTTATACGCCAAAATAGTCAAAACACGAAATTTGGCCGCGCCCTGCCTTGCCTGCTATTTCTTTGTCGGACACACACATATCCGGCCGAAATCACTATTTTGACCCTTTTAGCAAACTTTGTCACAAAGTGAACTCGATGTGAAAGTATTTCACGATCTAACCCTTTTAGAAACGCCATAGCCCGCGACGTTTCTGCCCAACATAGCAACGCCGAGGTAGCTAGCGCTTCTATCCAACAAAGAAACGCCGAGGTAGCTCGCGCTTCGGACCATGTAAGAAACGTCATAGGCCTTGGCGTTTCTTCGCTAGCACCCAACCCACTCACTGCCTCGTCAGGGTCTTCCTCCACAGCTGCCAGAGACGTCGGGCCAGAAACGCCAAAGCTAGCGGCGTTTCCGGCCTTCTTAGAAACGCCAAGGCAAGACTCTACTTGGTAACCAGGGCCGCAACGCCAAGACGTATGGCGTTTGTTTCTTGGCCAGAAACGCCAAAGCCTATGGCGTTTCTTACATGGTCCGAAGCGCGAGCTACCTCAGCGTTTCTTTGTTGGACAGAAGCGCTAGCTACCTCGGCGTTGCTATGTTGGGTAGAAACGCCGCGGGCTGTGGCGTTGCTAAAAACGGTCAGATCGTGAAATACTTTCATGTCGAGTTCATTTTGTGACAAAGTTTGCTGAAAGGGTCAGAATAGTGAAAAAGGCCCACATATCCATGTTACCTTTCCTCTTTCGAATGTGCTTTTGAATTTGACCGCTTTTCTTTCTACTATTACGCCTTTGGACCTTTTGTATACGGCGAGTTGGACGTATGCCGAACGACACCAGTGCAGATTCTGCGTACTGAATGTGTCTGTCATCCGTGCGATTCCGAGTTATCCGGCCAGTCTAAAATATCTGCCACATTCCAGCGTGGCATCCACTCGTAGCTTCAGCAAGGCTTCTCTTCATGGTTTTCCACTAAGCGTTTTAACTTGTGGCTGTAATTCATTTGTGAAGACGTATATATACTTATATAGCCAGCCACAAGCGACCGATCGAGTTGATTGCCTACACGTTTGACGTGGGCCAAGCCAATCAACGTGGGCAGTGCAATACTTTCTGAAAATCATCGTTGCTGGATAAGTACGCGCGCATGGCAGGTCTAATCTTGCTCCACATGGCAAAGGCCAGGTGAAACGTCCAAAATGTGGCGTGGCTCGTTACACCGCGCTGCGCTAGGTGGTTTCAGTAGAGAAAAGATAAGAACTAGGAGTAGTAGGTCTCTCGAGGACAAAGGAGTCCTGCTTATATAAGTTGCACGATGATGAATCATGAAGCAACTAGCCGTTCAGACTCGGCCCTTTCTTTGAGACTTGAGATATGATCAGCTTGCACCTTACAAGGCACGGGACCGCGGGCAAACCAGGAATAGTAGTTGATTAATTGCACCAACGCCACGGCTAAATGAACCGAAACACATCTCTGTCAGTCGTTGGCTGGTCGATGCCGACGCCGACGCCAGCCGATGGCAAGGCAACTAAGGGACTAGACTTTTTTGATGGTCAGGGACTAAAAAAAAAAGACCCTTCAGTAGAGTCTTTTTCTACTTCCTACAGAAAAAGTCCCTCATGTTTGCTTACATTGGGACTAAAAGGGACTTTTTTTAGTCTAGCTTCTGTAACCAAACATCCTCTAAGGACCCGCTTGGATTGTCGTTTTGAAAGCAAACACACCGGTAAAATACACCTCCGTAAGAAAAAACCAGACCGGCAACGCTTGGGCGCTTGGTTGATCGTTTTTGAGCTGTAACATTTACACCGATTCGGTCGGTTACACCCGGAATTAGCTAGTATTTGATACAGACCTCAGCCCGTCGTTTTCTCCACCACCCCGTAATCCTTTCCTCTCTTGTTGATGGCTTCGACGCCGCAACCACAACAGGCAGGCGCCTGCGCCGGTGTCCGTGATGGAGTCCCGGTGAGGCACCGACGACGTTGACCGCGACAGCGGCTAGGCGATGATGCCGGTGTTGTTCTTTGTTTGCCGCGCTATAGGATCCGCACCATGCGTCAGAACTCCTCGTCGCGCCTGATGACCGGGTCGAGCTTGCCCACCACCACCACAAGGTCTCCGCCGTTCGTCTTGTTGGTGTCCCCCGAAGCGGCGGTTGTCGCCTCCGCGGAGCTTCTCGACCTCCGCCTTCACCGGCGCGGCGGAGATGCTCCTTGAGCATCTGGTCAACGGCGAGGTGAGCAGCTGGCCGTGGCGCGCTCGAACGATTCGGCCTCGTATGACACTTCTCGAATGGAGGGAGGAGGAGGGACCGGTGGTGGTGGACGGTAGCGGCGGTGGCTTCCTGATCCATTCACGACTGTGAATGAGGAAGAAGACGTGAATACAGAGACGAGAAGGACAGGATTTACAAGGGGAAATAGCATTCGGCTGTATATTCCCGAGTGCCACCCCAGGCGCCTTTTCTTCTGCCGGCGAGCTAAAAATAGCAAAAAAAAAAATGACCCAGCCATGCCCCCCAAGACCTCAAAAAGGTGCCGGCGAACTCAGGCCACACCCAACGCGCTAGGGGGCTGCTGGGGGCACCGGCAAAAGCAACAGCCAATCATATTCCTCCATGTATCATTTTTTCTGGCCCACTCATTTACTTTTTGCCTGGCGACTGTACTGGAGGCACCAAGGTGAAGGTGTTTTGCCCCTCAGGACATGCTATTTTTGGCCCGGCGATTGTCCTGGGGGGCTCCAACGGCTGAAGATGCTCTTACGCCTGTAAGATTTTTTCGGGGCTTCCAAGCGGGGCCTAAGCTCCCACCATGTCAGGTCGTCAGCGAGTATGGAAGGTCAAGTTGTCAGTTAACTATTTGCAGCTGAGGTCGATCGATCGGGTGGCTCACCAGCACATCACAAACAGCACTGAGGTCACCGTCCCCTGTGGACAGAATCGTCGCTGTGGTGATGCAGAAAGTTTTAACTTGGATCATTGCAGCCGGACCGCGATTTACCATTTACTCCCTTCATTTCATAATAAAAAACATGTTTGACACTACATCCCTTCATTTCATAATATAAAAATGTTTTTGATATTACGTTCTTTTGTCTTATAATAAAAAAGCGTTTTTGACAGTCTTAAAAATATTTGTATATTATGGAACGAAGAGAGCAGTATATAATGCGCTCGTTTACGCTCAAAATTTACAAGTACAGTTCTTTTCCAATCGTTGAAGATTGCCCGGGCTAGCATTGACAGTGCGGCGCTCCTGTTTCCTCCCTTTCATTTCGCTGCGTGTCTCTCCGCTTTGGTTAAAGTTCGGTGGTCCATAGCTGACACCATCGATGGACACGCAGTAGCTTTGTTTGACGGTTCACACACCCACGCTGCTACGCTGAAAGTTTTTCCTCATCGCTGACACTAGAGATTCAAAGAGACGCAAACAAGTTATAAAGAATACTCATGTTAACGCGAACTGAGCCTGGCTCACATGGTTAGAGCAATTCCAATGGGGCGACCTATTTCGTCCGTCCGAGTCCGTCTGGGTTGGCGCGGACAAAAGTGGCGGCCCAACACGCCGACCCAAACGGACGCGTGTCCGTTTTTCGTCCGCGGGCGACCAATTTCCGGCCCAATTTGAGCCTGATTTGCGTCGGCGCGGACACAAGACGGACGCGCGCGCGCGCCTACTCTTCTCCCCGGGCCCGCCGATCGGTGGCAGCCACCACCATTCCCTCCCCCCCCCATTTCCTTCAAAAACGCTCCCGCCCCCGCGCGCGCGCTCCCGCCCCAACCATGGACGATGCCATCGATCTCGACCTCGACCTCGACGCCGCCGCCGGCCTTGCCTCCCTCGCCTCGTCCGGCGTCGTCGCCCCCTCCGGGAAAGGCAAGCCTCGTGCCCCGCGCAAGACCGCCGCCGCGACCAAGCCGAAGAAGGCACTGACGCCCGAACAGCGGGAAAGCGAGTCGGCCAAGAGGAAGGGCCGGAGGCACGCCGCGGACGCGAGGGATGAGGCCGCCGTGCAGGTCGCCGCCGTGGCCGCCGCGCAGCAGGAGTTCACCAATGCCCGCGTCGCGGCGGCAACGAGGGAGGCGCTCTACATGCTAGGGGTAAACCCTAGCCAGCACCGCCTCGTCCAAGCCGCCGTCGCTGCGGCCAGCACCGGCTCGTCGGCATTTCCTCGGATGGTGCTGCCCGAGTCACCCCGCGCGTCGGCTTGCAACCCGGTCCCCGGCTTCCACTTCTACCCACAGGCCTCCCGCCTCTCCGGGGAGTGCTCACCCGACGTGAGCGTGGTCGCGCCTTCCACGCCTGCGCCAGCGCCCATCGACCTGAATGCCACCCCGGTGGTTGGTGGCTCGTCGTCCGGCGGCACGAGGAAACGCGCGCGGCAGACGCCGGCAGGCGGGCTCCCAGACGCCCGTAACCTGTTCGAGGGAATGCCGTCTGCCGTTGATGAGGACTTCATGCAAAACCTCATCTTCGAGGCCGGTGCGCCAAGCACTGGCTACGATCCCGACGAGACACAAAGCCAGGACGGCCGCGGGCGTTCATGCCGGCCGCTGGCTATGATCCCGACCAGGCGACCTTCATGCGTGATCAGGTCGGCGTCGACCTGGATGGCTTCCCCCTCGACCACGAGTTCCCGGACTACTACGGGCAAGAGGAAGAGGACGAGTGCGACATCGACGTGGATCCTTTGTTCGAGGACGAGCTCGCCAACCAAGCCGCCGGTGCTAAGCCCAAGCGCAAGAGCAAGCGTACGAAGGCGTACATGGCGGCCGAGGACAAACTTCTTTGCGAGTGTTGGCGAGACATTGGACAAGACCCGAAGACGGGCGCTGAGCAAAAGCATTCGACCTTTTGGACTCGTGTGCACCGAGAGTTCCATGAGCGCAAGAAGTTTCCACCTTACCAATTTGTGAGCACGCGCGGGTGGGTCTCCATTTCCAAGCGGTGGAGGGTGATCCAATAAGAGTGCAACAAGTTTTGTGCCACCCTTGAGAGCGTCAAGGCCCGCCCCGTGAGCGGCATCGGCATGCAAGACATGGTATGATAGCAAGCAAGCCACCCTCTTTTGTGTCATCAAGATCATCCTTGCTATCACTTGCCCATATGCTTGCATGGAAACATTTTGTAGGCATTTCAAGATTTGGAGGCATTCAAGGTTCAACACAATGGCAAGTGCTTCAACCTCTCTCATTGCTAGCGGGTCATCAAGGACGAAGACAAGTTCAAGGCACAATATGCCGCACTCAAGGCACGCGGGGGAAAGAAAGCCGTGGAGGATGTTGGGGAGGGCGAGTCGGCACGGCCGCGGGGGAAGACCAACTCCAAGAAGGAGGACAAGCAAGATGCGGCCACCAACGCCTTGATCGCAAGTGTGGACGGCATGATGAATAAGAAGGACTCAATGGAGGAGGAGCACCGGTGTTTCAAGGCGGAGTAAATGGATGCTTTCATGGAGATTCAAAGGAGGAGGCTTGATCTTGACGCCGAGAAGCAAGCCAGGATGTTCGAGCTCGAGGCGGAGAAGCAAGCCAGGATGCTAGAGATCGAGGCCGCCAACGCCAAGACCAAGGCGAAAGAAGTGGCTCTTGCGAGCATGATGACCGGGGTGGAGATCATGAAGGTGGATCTCAACACCGTGTCGCCAAGGAAGAGGCCATGGTTTGAGAAGATGCAGGCCGACATGCTCAAGTTCGCCAACGAGTGATCTATGGCGGCGAGGGCTATCTTTTTTATATGCTGGCAGGTGTGCCGGCATGACCACGGGAGCCGAGATGGCGTGGTCGAACTCAAGTCCCGCCCTTTTTTGTGTGCTGGCATGTGTGCCGGCCGGCTGGCGAGTGCGCCAACATGAACTGTGTTGATTTTTTCTGAAGCCAGCATTGTATGCCGGCACTAACATGGTGCCGGCATGAGACATGGCCGCTGGCATGATCGGCCGCGGGCCCTTTTTATTTAAAAGTTGAACGCGGGCATGAAATGGGTCGGCGCGTTGGGCGCATTGCCGACCCAAATGCAAAACTTGGCGGACACCGGGCGGGTGGCCGACCCAAACGGACAAAAGCGGACAAATGCGCCATCCGGTTAGGTCGGCCCGTTGGAGTTGCTCTTAGAGCATCTCCAACAGCCGCTTAACCCACAGCGCGCTAAAAATGCATTTGCAGCGTGCTGATCATATGTTTTGGCGCGTCGGGGAGCGCTGCCTCCAGCGGCCGCTGTAAACTTTAACGCGCGCTAAATTGCAGCACGCGCGCTCTCGCACAGACAATATATGCGCTCCAAACACAAGCAAGAAGATCAAACACAAACAAAATAAATCAACAATAAATAGTTTAATTTCGTTATTACAACTCAAACAAATAGTTTATCTTTCAATACAACAAATAGTTCAATAATACAACATCAAACACACAAATCATGCTCTTTGTCGGCCATTTCATGCCCACCACTCCTCAGTGAGATCCTTCTGAAAATCATCATGCGTTTCGGGACGTCGAATTGCATGATAGGAGGCAACAAAACGGACCACCCTTTCACCCCTCCACCGCACTCGCACGGGATGTCCCAACAGCTCATAGTGAGAGTAGTCTACATCTTCGCCATGCTAATTCTTGATGATCATGTTGTGCATGATCACACAAGCGTGCATGATGTACCAAAGCATCTTTTGATCCCAAAATATAGTCGGTCCTCTCACAATAGCAAATTGGGCTTGTAAAATCCCAAAAGCTCTCTCCACATCTTTTCTAGCCCCCGCCTGAGCATTGTGGAAATCAAAATTTTTCTTACCTTTCGTTTTTTTCAACGACTTCACAAATGTTTGCCACTTTGGGTAGATGCCATCCGCAAGATAGTAGCCATAGTTGTATATACGACCATTTGCTACAAACTGCACCGGTGGCAGATCACCATTTGCAATATTATTCATCAGTGGTGACCGGTTGACAATGTTGATATCATTCAAAGATCCAGGCATTCCAAAAAAAACATGCCAAATCCAAGTCTCTTGATCGGCGACCGCTTCAAGGATTATAGTGCAACCCCTTTTTTGGCCGTGAAATTGCCCATGCCATGCCTTAGGACAATTCTTCCAACTACAATGCGTGCAATCTATTGAGCCAAGCATACGTGGGAAGCCGCGAGCTTTGTTCATCTCCAATAGCCTTGCGGCGTCTTTAGCATTGAAAGATCTCAAATACTCCTGGCCAAACACTTGCACAATTCTGACTGCGAAGCACTTGACACACATGATGGCTTGACTCTCATCCATGACCAAGTGATCATCAACTAGATCAGCGGGGATACTGTATGCCAACATACGCAAAGCGGTTGTCACCTTCTGAAAGGTGCTATGCCCGAGCTCTCCGGCGGCATTCCTCCTTTGCTGAAAAAACCGGTCATGGCTCGCTAGTTTCTCTGCAATGCGCCTGAACAACTCGGTACTCATCCTAAACCGACAACGAAAGTACGACTCGGGGTATGTGGGATTCTCCACAAAATAGTGCCTCATCAATCTGTTGTGGGCATATCCTATCCCTTCAAATTTTCTGCCGACCCATAACCGAACCACCGTGCTTCAGTTTTTTATTGATGTGCATAGCTAGGATCACTGCAAGATCCTCCTCCTCTTCCACATCAAATTCTTCTTTGGAAGAATCATATGACGAATTCATCTACAATGTTTAATTTAAAATAGGCTATAAAAACTACAAACAACATGCACCAAATTCATGTAAAAAAATATGAAGTTGAAGCAATACATACCTTGCGGGCGTTTTGTCAAACACCTTGCGGGCGCCGAGCAGCAGTGGGCGGCAGAGCGCCGTTCGTCGGAGGACTGCCGCGTGCGAGGGGCGGCGGTGACTGGGAGACAGAGGAAGCAACGGCAGCGCGTGGATAGGCTGAGGAAGCGCCGGAACGGTCGCCGGTAGAAATAGGGTGGCGCCGGCGGCAGCGGCGTGGGCGGCTGGATGGGGTAGGTGGAGTAGCGAGCGAGCGCTCGAGAGTCCAGCGCGTAGGAGCGGGCGCAACAAATAAACAGCGTGCGATGGTGTTTCAGCCCATGCAATGAACTAGGTATGCCGCGCGCGCGGTTTTTGCGCCTCCGCTAGAGCGCCCGGAGCGGTAGCGTGTGTGCCAAAAACATTAATTTTTCAGCGCGACGCTTATATAGCGCGTTTGTTGGAGATGCTCTTAGTTAAGTCCTAGACTTGGTACTAGTGCCCGTTTTTTCTGAATTTATTTTAACCTTTCAGGCTATATTTAGTTGATGTGGGGAGACTTTCTCATTAACTATGAAAACGTATGTGCTAACTTCTTTAGGCCTTGTACAACGATAGGTGCTAGGAAAGAAAATACCCAGCTTTTCTTCTGAGATTGTATTCCACAGGTGCTTCGGAAGGGTGCAAAACGCAAAGTTTTGCTTCCGATGCCAGCCGGTGCTTGCGAAGATAACTGCTCCCTTCAAATCCATTGCAGCGTTGAATATAGGAGACACCAGGCTTCAGTGGCGGAGCTAGCATAGGATCATTGGTGGGTGGGAGGGGGGCAATGGCAAAATATGGATTCATGAACACATAAGATCCCATGCTTGGAGGGGGGGGGGGGGGGGCACCGCCTCCCCAGCCATACAAATAGCTCCGTCAGTGGCAGGCTAGGGGTAGGCGTCACGAAAACATTGAAGCACCTATGCTAAGCACTACGCAATAGGAGATAACTTTTTTTTTGCGACGCAAGCTGCTCTCTCTCTCCTCAAGCACCTGTGCATAAACACCAAACATTGCATAAGGTCTTAATTTCAAGATGATGTGTCAGCTCAATTTCTCAAATATGCTCATAGGGATAAGGAATGTGTGTGTGCGTTCATAGAGGTGAATGTACAAACGTCTATGTATGTCATGTGTTCAAAGAAAAACTAATGTAAACACAAGTCCAACATAGTTCTTTAAGGTTATATATATTCTTTTTGACCTTTTTAGCAAAAAAATTAACCTTTTTTGAGCAAATGCTCATGCATTTTGAAATAATGTTGTGAAATTTATATAAAATGTTAATACAATGTAGAAAAATGTTTGCTTAATTCAAAAAAGATCATAACATCAAATAACGAAGGAACATTATGTTCTAAAAATGATATGTGTTAAAAAATATGGTCATGAAATTTTAAACAATCTACAAAAATATTCACATAGTTTTAAAGGAAAGTGTTGTATTACTCGAAAACTGGTTCAACTTGTATTTAAAAAATGTTTGCCATTTAAGAAAAAAAACTGTTCAAAAATTAGTATTTAGAAAAGTTTTTATCATGTATTTGAAAATTATTAAACATGTATAGATATATTTAAGATGTATAGCAAAAGTGTACAATGTGTATGAAAAAAAAAATCAAAACATATGGTTGGAAAAATGTTAATATTTTATTTTATAAATGATGAAAATCACAAAAGGGATGTTTCTAGTGCATAATGAAATGTGCAATGTGTATGAAAAATGTAGACGTGTGTTGAATAAAAAGGAAAGGAAAAAACAAGAGAAAGAAACAAAGAAAATCAAGAAAACCTAGAAATACGAGAAAACAAAAAAGAAAAGTAAAAAATGAAACACCAAATAAAACCAAAAAATGAGGAAAAAAATAGATGCAAACATTAAAAAGGAATTAAGAGAAAATCCTCGTGCAGAGCTACAGTATTGGGCCGGCCAGTAGCACCACACCAGAGGCGAGACAAAACTACGTCTCGCAAAAAGTGAGAAATAGTGCTGACGCTTGATACTAATTCTTCTTAATGTTAGCATAAACCCATGTTCTTCTCCATGTCGTGGCCGAAAAGCGGGCGGCAGTCCGTTTTTTGTTTTTTGTTTTTCTGGATTCGGTTTTATTGCACTTTTTTTGTTTTCTTCACAACCGATTTTTGTCAGGTTTCTAAAGCTATTTCTTCTGTTCAACTTTCTTTGTTTTTCCCCATATTTCCTATTCTATTTTAATTTTATGTTACTTTTTATTTTATATTTAACGTCTCCTTTTAAAGGAAACTATAAAAATATTCTTAATAAAACACACAAGTATTTTTAACTCGAGTGGACACTATTTTAAATTGCATGAATTTTACAGATGCATTTAGAAATATGTTTTCAATAAATTAAAAAAAATAAGTACGTAATTTATATTAAATGGCTGAATAATTTTTTAATTACATGAACACATTTTCAAGTTCATGAATAATTAATACAAATGCGTCAATACATTCTAAATTAGTAAAAAATAATATAATAGGTGTAAACACTTTCCAAAATTACGTGAATATTTTAATAAACATATACTAACAATTTTAGTTACCTAAACGTTTGAAAAAAATACATGAATAAATTTTATAATTACATGATCATTTTGGGAAATATGATTAGAAAATTAAATGAACAATTTAAGCACATGAAGAATTTGAAAACTACATGAATTTTTCTTGGACTTTCTAATATATGAGAACTAGCTGGGTGACCCGCGCATTTGCGCGGCTAGATTTACCATATGATGTTATATATTCGTTGTAAATTGTCATTGGACTTCATTGTATACTATATTAAGATTCATTTGTAGTGGAAACAAAAAGATGGGACTGTAGATAACATGTGCATCTTAAAACATGATTGTAGGTTGAGGAAATATTTTAGTTAGGTGTGTTAGGCTATTGGTAAACATTTCCATGTATTGGGTTATCAGGCATTTGTTACAGTAAACCATAAAGCTATATTCGTACTAAATTCCTTCTTTCATGTTTCACTCCTAGTTCCTTTTATCTATCTCCATGTACTTATATGACATTTTGAAGATAATTCCATGAGAAGTAAATCTTCAATTGATTGCTCGTATCTAAATGTTATTCTTTTCCACCTGAATCATCATTAATCACATTACAGTTGTGACATTCAATTAATGTAATATTATGCCACCATGCTTCAAGGTATGCTCATTTTAGTCAAAATATTTCGGTCGCTTTCCCATCCAACTCAATCTTATTAATAATTATACTCTCTCTCTCTCTCTCTCTCTCTCTCTCTCTCCACATACATAATCGTGCTCATAATGTTTTGTTACTTACATCTTTCCATACTCCACTGTATTGTTACTTACATCTTTTAGTTTTACTTACAAATTTTAACTATGCTACTCACGTAATATTGAATTAACTAATGTGTGCAAACCAAAAGGCTGGTCCAAATATATGTACAAAATAGAGTTGTGTTCTCTTTTCAGCTATGCGGCTTGTACCTAGTCCTGTTTATAAATAGAATTTACTAATAGAACACATATTAATTGCATATTTAATAGCTTTCCATTTTTTTCTACTTTTAGGTGAAGAAATATTAAAGAACACAAAGTGAAAGTTTTGTCCTGCAGTGCATCACGCTGCCGGCCATTTAGTTGCCATTTGCATTCACGCTCTTGTTTCTGTGATCGGATGTCGTGTTTTGCTGCCACTGTGCGAAGCACAGTAGTTCTTTCTTTTTTTCTCAAAAAGTGGATGCTTCTAGAGCCAACTTGTGGCTGGATGGTTAGGATGATAGTGGTATTCCCAGCCAACCCGAGTTTATGTTCTCCACTTGACACTGGTGCACGTATTTTCTTGGTATTTCGGGCCTTCTAGAGAGGTGCATCAAGTGGGAGGACACGTTCATGTTGACTATGAAGATTTATGTTGCGAGTTTTTAAATCTCAAGATGTCGTCTCATATGGGTAGGATGTGCGTGCGTTCATAGAGGTGAGTGTGTGCCTATGTATGAGCGTGTGCGTCTGTACCGTGTTCAAAGAAAAAATAGATGTTTCCTTCTATTTGGGTACATTGTAGGTTGAATTTTGTGTACAAACCTAAGTCCTAATTTCTCTTTTAGCACTATTTAATATAGCTATAACTATTTGAAGAATTTTTGCGGAGTTCAGATAAAAAATGAATATCTTTATTTTCTTATTTATTATTTCAAGTTTATATGAAATGAGTCCATATGAACAATGTGCTGCATTCCGGTGTTCAAAAAAAGGAAAACCATTTCTTTTGCAAAAAGAAAAAAGAAAAATCAATGTGCGTCCCCAACTAAAAAAAATCTGCCCATCCGTCCAACGGCCAGAGGCTAATTATTTTTACACACTGGTGAGCCTAACTAATTTTTTTATATGAGCTTAATTGATTTGTTGTGCTGGAAAAGTGGGGAAAAAAGTGGGAAAGCATATGCTCGGCTTTCCAGCACAACAATTCAATTCGCAAAAAAAAAGATTTGTTGTGCTGGAAAGCCGAGCATATGCTTTGTTTTTTTCCCACTTTTTCTCAGATGATTAGTGTTGCATGCTGCGTCCCAATCATGTACGTCCGGCAGATGCTTAATTGATTTGATGTGCTTGGTCTCATACAAACACGTACATGTTTCTTCTATGCATTGTTTCTTTTTCCTATGTTTTCTCAGATGATTAGTGTGACATGCTCGGTCCATCTGTCGTATATATAGATGTGTTTTGCTTATTTATAAAAGTTGCACTAAATCAAAGACACTTATTTTAGGACAGAGGAAGTAGTAAAATAAGGTTGAAATCTCTTTCCAAAATTTTGTAACTTTTGAATACCATTTTATAAAACTTTCAACAAATTGGCTGGTTGGAGCTTGATCTTCAAATTTATGCATGACTCGCCCCGTCTTTCTCCTGATCTCCAAATGCATGCATTGCTTGGCACTAATTAATATTGTGCCTTTGCAGAATCGTTGCCCAACATCATGCTACATAGTTCGGCACTGCCTCCAGCCACATACGCCTAGGTTACTTATGTCACTGGGCTTTGTTTTTATTCCAACATAGAGTCTGACTGGAATTGCATTTTGTAGCAAGGGAAATTTGTTGTCTTACTGGCAAAAATATTATGAAAGCAATTCACACGCATATATATTCGATAAATGTGCAAACTTGTCATTAGGGGATACTCCCTCAATTCACAAATATAAGATGTTCTAACTTTTTTAGAATCGAATGCACAGACACATTTTATTGTCTTTGTTCACTCATTTTAATCTGAAACATCTTATATTTATGAACGGAGAAAGTACTAAACTACAATTTTAAATTTTCAAATTATTGAAATATTTTAAATGTCTTTTATATATTATTTTGCACATTTTTGGTTCATTATAGACTAAGCTCCATATGCATGGCTTGGCTTCAGTCCGAGTCTGTAAAAAAATTGTGGCACCGACTGGTTTTTCTGTTAAGTGATCTGGGCTTAGGATTCTTTTTTGTGTTGTCCGGCTAAGATTTGGTATTCGGCCTGGCCAACGTCTAGGGTTTTTTTTTTGATCCACAGCTTCCAGTTTTGATATGTTAGGCAAACAGGACCCTTGTGTTACTCAAAAAAAAAAAAGATAACCGGATGCTTGCCGATTGCGTGGTTGCTAAGTCCGATTGGAGCAATGCCTAAAAAAGTCCTCCGATTGAACCAATGCATTATGCATGTGCCCGTTAGGTGCACGCAAACCTAGTAGTTTTTTTTCAATACGCATGCATACCTAGTTGGAGTTTCCTTCGTGCATGTAGACACGCCATTGATTATGGCTCTATGTTCCGTATTCTATTTGTTTGACGGTGATATTCTGTTTTCTATTTTTTTCCTTTCTAAAGTTCCTATATTGCTTATATGCATCTAACGTGTCAACATGCAAGTTCAATAGTACTGGTACATATTATTTTCGATGTAACGTAAAAATCTTTAAATCTTAGCTGTTGTTATTCTAATCAAATGGTGTAAAAAATATTAGCATATGTGGACGAACGTGATGGCTTATTTGACTTTTGTTTTAATTATATAATAGATATTTTTTGAGATACTCATTTTTTAACTTTATTATTTTTAATTCCAAAAATTAAAAATGGCCCTTTGTTTTTTTTTTCTTTTGCCACGCCCATTTGCAACCATCTTATTTTGGCAGATTATCGGCTGATCACATAGGCGATCGAGCCGAGCGACAAGAGATGGGCTAGTCCACTTTGAGAATTTACACAGTGCGAGCCAACCGGTTTTCCTAGAAGGCTCCCTGAATCGGTGTTCTTTTTTTCTTTTTGTCATCTTTACTTATTTTGGTTTTCAGTTTCTTTTTTCCTTTAAAATTTTCAAAAATGCATTCAGAAAAAATCAAAATATGTCAATTTTCGACAAATTTCAGAAAATATGTTCGTTTTAAGAAAAGTTCCCTTTCTTTAAAAAATATTCTTTTTTCCAAAATATGTTCTTGAATTTCAAATAATATTGGCGATTTCTTTTTTTTCTCATTATTTCATAAAACCTTAGCATTTCTTGAATAATTTTCAGATTTTCAGAATTTGTTGTTTTTTTCAAAAAAGTATTTATTAAAAATATCTTTTTCTAAAAGATGTTAGAAATTTTAAAATTATTCTAATTTCAGAAATATTTAATTTTAAAAAATGGTCGTGGTTCCAAGAAAGTTTTCAAAATAACATTCGCTTGTTAGATATATTTTTCAAAAAATCAAGGGGAAAATGCTACAGTACCAAATTGGTTGTAGTAACCAGATACTCGCGCTACAGTACCCCGACCGGAAAAAGCAAACGCGTGGCTAGAGATCGAATGTTTAAAATCTGACATTAGATTTTTAAGCATGGCAAATCAAACTTTTTTATGGCAAATGAAGTCGCGGTGTCGATAGCAATTTTCTTTAGCATATCCTGGCAAAAACTGAGCATGGCATAATAAATTTCCATCATCGTGACAAGTTTGTTTGTCACAAAAAAATGTTTGATTTTCCATGCTAAAAAATCTGATTCGATTCGAAGCGAAATACTTTTTTTGAGCATCAGATGTCTATGGAGAATCTTTTGGCATTTTAGCGATATTAATAAATATACGGGTCACATATGACATATTCCAAGATATACATTCGTATCGATAGTAGGCACGCTCTTCGTTTGGTTTCATCAGCTTAATCACAATCTCACAAGGCAGCATATGGAGTAGAATAATATCGCCATGGCATGGCACAAGATAGAGATCACGAGATATCTTAAGAAAACCCTGCTAATCAGAGCAACAGGACAAAGGTTAACTTTATGCGCCCGATTCCAGGAAATGGGGCACATGCCCACGATCAGGACGTATGATTCGGCTGCACCAACAATTATTGGCCTTGTATATAGTTCAACGTGCGTTCGAGTATGATTGCTGTACCGGAGTTGCAATTTTTTACATTTTGTCAAACGGGTTCCAACCTGCTCTGCTGCATCATCAACACATATCTGTAAAATAACCGTCGTTTACAGAAAGTTAAGCCAAAAAAGAAGGGTCGCGCTAACTGCCACACGTGTGACAGGAAGGGAGACGCACCACACATCTTTAATGTAAACAGATTGCCACGTCATCGCATGCATGCATGCAGGAATCTTTTTGGATTTTCAGTTTTTAAAATATTTTATCTCTTAAACGAAAAATCGGATTGAAAATCCTTTTTCACCATTAAATCCCTCGCGATGAGATCTTCGAAACTAGATCCCATGTTAATATGTTTTGATGAAAAAAAATGGACTAAAAGTTGCGATGTCTATTGCATATGAATTGCCATGATGTTTACACTGAAGTTGCCATGATATGTTTCAGCTATTTTCTTCTACATTTAAAAATAAATTTTGACATTTATAAAACGGAGAATTAAGAAACTAGACTTGCCATGAACCATAAACTAAAATTGCCATGATACATGCACGTAAAATTGCCATGGTTCATACAAAAAATAATTTTCATGGTCAAAGTACTGGAGTTGCCATCATCAAAATACTAAAATTGCCATGATCTACAAACTAAAATTGCCACATGGCAACTTTAGTTTAAGCCCTATGGCAACTGCAGTGTAAACATCGTGGCAACTTCTGGCAAAAAAAAATTGTTGAAACATATCAACATGGGGTCTAGTTTTGAAGATCTCGTCGAGACGGATTTAATGGTGAAAATGGATTTTTAGTTTGCTTTTTTATTTAGGAGATACAACATTTTTAAGCCGAAAACCAAAAAAAATTCTGCTGATGTCATCTATTCATACGTGGCAAAATGAGTGGAGATGGAGGCGTGTGGGTGATGTGCAAACGCCCACACGTGTGGGCGTTAACATTTCCGAAAAAGAAAAGTTCTTCAGCGGTTTTAGAAAACCCGCAAATTCTCTAAAAACCATCCTCTCCCCTTGTTATTTGCAGATGACAGTAGTGTCTTTCTAGAGGCGGAAGAGAACAATATGATGGAGCTGAAAAATATCCTGAAAGTATATGAGGAAGCATCAGAGAAAAAAAAGTTAACTTTTAGAAGTCCTCATAAACATGTATTTTTTAATACAGAATCACGTAAATCTTCCCGTAAAAGTGTCACGTCAGCTAACCGTCACATAATCGCCGCCGGAGTATCCGCCACGCCGTCGCCACCACCACCACCGATCACCATCACCATCACCATTGCACCGCCCGCTCGCTTGCCCGCCACCATCGACCACCGTCGCCGTCACGCCACAACCAAAAACCACTTTTAGAGAAAGTTTTTTCGAAAATTGGGAACATCTCACATGTCGACTTCTTCTAAATTTTATGTAGACCTTGTAAAACCACTTTTAAGAATATTTTAGAGGAGTTGTTGGAGATGCTCTTGTCTTTGTTTGGTAGTTGTTGTAACTCTCAAGAAATGAACAGTGTGAAGTGCGGTTGCGAGGCTGAAAGCTTAGTACAATCGTCACAAGTGACCACTTGACATGAGTGGTTAGCTATCTCAAAAACAAACAAACAATGAAAAAATCGTCACAAGTGTCACGTGATTTACCTTTATATTGTTTTGGTACCAAAGAATATTTGAACTTGCCGAAAACACACATAGATTCATATCTGCCATTTGATTCTCCTCAACAGGACATGCAACTTTTTTATATGGGAGGAAATACTTGCTTGTACTTGGCCGTGCTGGTCGAAGGAGTTAATTTTTTTCTCACGGGTCAAGTCCACTCCTAGCTCTGCATGATGTGACAAAAACACATAGATTTTTAATTTCAGGGCTAATAGTGTTGGCAAATCCCAATGTGTGTGAGTGGATGCAACCATTGTTTTTCTTTGTTTAGTACCATACGTGTCGATTCCTTGGCATGCTGAGCATTAGTTTACGCTTAGGAGATTTACATAAAATAAAGGGTAGCGATCTGCGCCGGCGCACCGGCCGAACTGTTCGGCCGGTCCAGCCCAAGCCGTGCGATACGGTCAGCCCCAGTCGTTAGATTTCCGCGCGAGGCCACCACCGAACCAACCGTTGCAGCAAAAAAAAACACGTTTTGTTGCAACCGTTGTACGAACAGCCACAACGAGAAAAACAGGGGAGCTCGATCCCCCGCGTCCGCCCGTCCCCGATCCACGGCGGTGGCGACCGGATCCGCCTGTTTTTCGTTCCCCGCAGCCGAATCACGTCTAGGAGGGGCTCCCCCACCTATCAAGCCGCCTTGGGATTGCTTCAATCATGTCGTACATACGTCATGACCTCCTTGCCGCCATGGATTTGGGCTCGAGCTCCGCTGCCGTTCATGGCCGGAGTCCCCTGAGGAGGCAAGCCCTGGTGGTAGTGGACCGGTGTTGCAACGGTACTACAACCCTGATGTGGTCTTCCAAGATGCAGCACGGCATGGCCGGGATGAAATTGATCTGGTATGAATTCCAATTGCAAAACCTAGATCCTTTTGTTCAAAAAAGTGTTGCAACCTTTGATTTCAATTGATGAGCATGAGATTAAAAAGATATGTTCTCAACATACTTGTGTTTGATTTTTGTGTAATATTTCTGAGATGTTGTCAATTAATGCTAGCATTTTCCTGTTGTTTGCTAGTAAAATGTTACAAGTATGTGTTGCATTTGGTACATGCTACTTGCTGGATGTTGCATGCTGCATCCTAAAATGCTGCATGCAGGAATTGTTTTGGGATTATGATTGCCATGCTGCGTCCACTTTTTCTGTTCGCGCTTTTTGCGTGTTTTTTCACGCAGCAAAAAAATGACTTTGGTGCTGATTTTGTTGCAGAATGTTGCTGTTGAGCCATCAGTTTTCCTTGACGATGATATGCAAAATGTTGCGCATGAAGAAGAAGAAGAAGGCATTGATCTGAATGATACTCCGCGAAATGTTAGTGACGATTCGTTGCAGCTGAACACCGATGGTGTAGCTCCAAATCATGGCAATGCCCGTGTGGCTAGTGACAATGCCAATGGAAATGCTGCAACACTTGTTGATGAACCGGATGAAGATATATCATCACAGCCAGTTGTCCCTTTTGTTGGAATGGTTTTTGACAATGTTGAAGAAGCTCAGCGTGTTTACAATGAATATGCCTCGAAGATGGGCTTTGGAACTCGCATTGTGACATCAAAGTATAGTAGGAAAAATAGCTCGGATAAGAAGCACATTCTAATCTATAGAGTTTTTGAGTGCATACACTCACGGAAAAATCCTTCGAAAAATGTTGGTGGTAGCATTTCTGACGGGGCTGCAACAAATGAGTGTGATGATGTTGATATGAGCTATGCTAGTAACAAAAAATCTCCAAGCAAACAAGCTGGCATCTATATGGATGTGAGCGACAAGAGGAAAAGAAATCGGTTGGAGCGGTATGATTGCAAGGCTCGTATGGGTGTTAACCTCAAAGACGGTAGCTGGGTTGTGACAATTTTTGAGGCCGATCACACACACCAGCTGATGTTGCAAAGGGGGCGTCAGAGATTTGCCGCTCTCACAGAAAGATCCCGGATGCAGACATGCAGTACATCACTTCACTGCACTATCGCAACATATCTACGGCTAATATGATGGGCTTTCTTGGAGATGCACGGTGTTGCGATCCAAGGAGTTTGCTGTATGTGAAGACTGATGTGACAAATGCAAGAGCAAAGTTGCGAAGGGGCCTGTCGGAACGTGATTTGGAGCTGACAATCGAGTACTTTGAGAGAAGACAAGTGGAGAATCCAAACTTCTTTTTCTCGAAGCTAGAAGAAGATGGAGCTGTTAGGGCGCTTTTCTGGGTTGATGGGAGAACAAGGGCCTTGTATCCAAAGTACAAAGATTGTGTGTTTTTCGACACCACATTCTGCACAAATCGCTACAACTTGCCCTTTGCTCCGATTGTTGGCATTAACAACCACACACACACTGTTTGCTTGGGGTGTGCTTTGTTGCCTGATGAGACCATTGAAACTTTCAAGTGGGTCTTCCAGCAATGGATGTTGGCAATGAATAATGAGCATCCGTTGAACATTATGACTGATCAAGACCAGGCAATGGCTACAACCATCTCAATGGTATTTCCAGATTCAACACACAGATGTTGCAAGTGGCACATCTTCCGGGTTGCAAGGACAAAACTAGGGAAGATGCTGGGCAAGGATGAGCCTTTTGCAGAAGCATTCTATGGTTGCATTAACGGTTCAGATACCGTTGAGGAGTTTGAAGAACGGTGGAAGCAGATGGTCGAGATATTTGGTGTGGCTGATAAGAAACACCTCAAAAACATGTGGAACAGCAGGGAGATGTGGGCTCCTATGTACTTTAGGAATAAGTTCTTCCCATTCACAGGAACAACTGGGCACTCCGAGGGCCTGAATTCCTACTTCAAGACTTTAAATCATCATGGAGACTCGGTTTGGACATTTGTGCAACAGTTTGAGCTTTGCCAGGAGCTAATGCTTGATCGTGAAGACAATGCGGGCTTCATCAATGAAGCGACGAGGCCACCACTCTGGGGCAAGTAAGTCCAAAGTCATGTAGCATTTTTTTAGTTTTCCAGTACAGTTTGGATGCAGCATTTGAATGAAACATATGTAGCAATTCTTATTGATGTTGGAAGCTTTTTTGTTTGCAGTTACAACATTGAGAAGTAGGCTGCTGGTTTCTATACCAGAGAGGTATTTTACAAGTTTCAGAAACTATTGGCTAAATCAACAGGCTATGGGCTGCAATACCAGCTGCAAGGGAATGTCGGCTGGTTTCGTCTTGTTGCAAATGATGGCATGAACCCTAAAGTGTACACAGTGCGTGTTGCCCCTGATGATCAGACATACATGTGCAATTGCAACATGTTTGAGATGTGTGGGCTGATCTGCCCACATATCATCCGTGTCATGGTGCACCTGAACGTGCAAGCGATACCTGCGAATTACATGCTTCCAAGATGGTCTAAGTGAGCAACCGACCTTGCACCTGAACCAGGCGATGGGCATAGAGCTATGCATTTCGACGTCCCCACAACAAACACCCTAAAGTTTAACTCTCTCTGCCGGAAGTTTGGGAAACTCGCTTCTGATGCATGCTTCAATGATGAAGCTTATAGTTTTGTCTCTGGCTAATTGATCAGGGCAGTGTTGGGGTTGCTGAAATAAAAGCTAGAGCGATCGATGAAGTTGCAGGAGACGAAGAAGCCCAAGGTCATGCAGCAAATGAACAACTCTCAGGGGGTCCCAGTATAGGGCAGCAGGATCCACCCCCCGTAGGACTACGAAACCCACCAAAGTCAGCAAAGAAGGGGAGGCCAAAAGAAAAAGAGAAGCGAAGGAAGCCACTAATTGAGCTTCGAGAAGATGAAATGAAGAAGAAAGCAAAGAAAGACACAGCGAAAACGAAGAAAGCTCCAAAGCCAAGGGAAAAGAAGACTCCATGCAAATATTGTGAAGATGAGGATCACAACGTGAAGAACTACCAACTCCTTGCCGCTTTTCTTGCTGCGAGTGCGAGCGCGAAAGCTCCGGGTGTCGGCCCAATCCTTACACTTTAGGATGTTTTTCGTGAGGGAAACAATGATGAATTACCTTGTAACACCCCATGTCTTATGATAAAAAGTTGTGTTGACTAGTTGTGAATGTTTGTGTTTTGGGATTGCAACATATTACTATATGTGTGGTTTCAAAATGCAGAATGTTGGTTTTTGAATTATGATGGTGCCAACTCATAAGTTTTTTTTGTAAAATAGTACTCAATGGTTGTTGTTACCACAACTTTTGAAAAACATGGTTGAATATCCTTGAAAACATGTTTTGAATCTCTCTGAAAAAGCATGGTTGCACATTTTAAAAACATGGTTGAAGCTTCTGTAAACATGGTTGAAGCTTGTAGGAAACATGGTTGAAGCTTTTGGAAAACATGGTTGAATATTTTTGAAAATAATGGTTGAAGCTTTTGGAAAACATGGATGAAGCTTTTTCAAACAATGGTTGAAGCTTTTTTAAACATGCTTGAAGCAAAAATAATGGTCGAAGCTCTTGGAAAACATGGTTGAAGCTTTCTCAAACAATGGTTGAAGCTTTTTTAAACATGCTTGAAGCAAAAATAATGGTTGAAGCTTTTGGAAAACATGGTTGAAGCTTTTTCAAACAATGGTTGAAGCTTTTTTAAACATGGTTGAAGCAAAATAACAAGTTTGAAAAGGAAAAGCCTTGAATGATTTAAAGTGTTGATTTTGCTATGCAGCAAGAGTTTGGAAAGGAAGCTTATTTACATTATGCTTCCAGCAAAAATATTGTAGGGATGTAGCTAATTTGCAGGTAAAATGTATATTTTGGCCCTGCAACAAATCTAACAGAAGGTTGTAGCTATTTTCTGTGAGCTTCCAGCAATTTGAGTGTGACAATGCAACATCCACATATTGTTTTCATGAAAAAGGTTTCGAGGGAAAAAATGCACAAAGATTCCCTTGAATCTTTGATGGATGAAGCTTAGAACCAGCAAAACAATAAACAGTTGTCAATGCATCCACTAAAAACGGAAGAAGTGCTTCATCCAAAAGATCAAGTTATCATCGATTTACATACCAAAAAGAACACATATGTTTACCGGAGGTATCATCAGTTTACATACGAACGCGCACTACTCTAATACTATCAGAACGCTACCACCTCAGACATGATTCTAGACCTAATGAAAAGAAACGAGCTTGATCATCTTGAACCCTCCAGCAAATTAAGCCGCCAACTCTTCCCTGAATGCCCGCTCCATTGGGGCATTGTTGATTGGGTGAATGCAGAGGTTGTGCGCCACATCCATGCGGTATCGCGCCATGTCTTCCTGTAAAAATGAATGCAAAAGTAAGCAAGTATGATACTAATAATTCTTGTGTTGCATGAGTATTGAAAACAAAAAGAAAGTAGATTGCAACAAAATGACAAGAAAAAAATGTGTACCTGCTTGAACTCTTTCATTGACTTCCCATCAAAGTTCTCCACATATTTGAGCCCGAAAAAGCCACAATCACATCTGTGAGATGAAAAAAAGTTCTCCTTCATAGTTCCCATGCATAGTTGAAACAAACAAGAATGTTGAAATGGAACACATGATTGAAGCAAAATTCAAAAAGAAAACTCACAGGGTATCTTGCTTTGGGTAATCCTCTAGGTCAACACGGGCGAAGGATCCAACATTGACATTGAATTGGCTGTACTCTTGTGCGAGGGCTACAAAGTTTGTGATCTACCACCAAGAAACACGCACAAAAGTTTGAAAAAATAGGATGAGGTGTGTGAAGATGACAACAGGGCATTTATGTAGATGAAGCAAAATTCAAACAGAAAATTAAAAATAGAGAGCATGAGCCTACCAGGTTATTGGCTTGCTTCTTCAAAGGAGATTATTTTACTTTTGAATGGATTGAGTCAAATACATTCCACTGCTTGTATAGCAAGTTTGCGCAAACAATTATCCAGTGTTTATCATGAACAATTGTGAAAAAAAGCTGGAAAGCACAAAAGAAAGGCAAAAAAGGTACTCAGAACATGTAAAAAATGTTACAACCTAGTAGGAATGAACGTATGCTTTCCAATGTTGTAACTGATGTACAAAAAGGCTTCCAACATCAATTAGAATTGCTACATGTGTTTCAAAGAGATGTGGTCAACATCAATAATAATTGCTACATATGTTTCGAAAGAAATGCTACATCATTGGATCATATTTTGAAAGTATTTGTGGTGTGAAACAAAAGTAGGCTCTCGGGAAACTTACGAGGTCATATTTATTCGCCTTGAACGTTTTCACAGCCCTTTCAAGCTCGGGTATGAGTTTTGCTGGTTGGAAGGTTGTTGGGTCTTGTTTTAGTAGCATCTAATTGAAAGATACAACAAAATGGTTAGTGTGTGTTGCAACAAAAAATGTGAAGAAAAAAGGAATGGAGCATTGCTTGTTTCTACAAAAACTTACCCCCGCGTGGACTGAGAACATGTATTTCTTCCGATTCGTACCACTTGCTGCACGGGATGCCATGTTGTTCATCTCGATACATAGGGACATAACCTCATCATTCATATCCCCACGAGGCTTGAAGCATACCAGGAATTTCTTGTATCCAATGTAAAATCCACCTATCTTGATGAAAGTTGTCCTGTTACCATAGATGCAACCGAATGAATCATTTGTTTCGAGCAGAAAAAAATAAAAAACAGAAAGCAAAAAGAGATAGGGCTTAGGTAGCTCACACTTGTTCATTGGCTTGTGATCTCCTCAATGGTTTCCCATGCTTTACATACTTCTCATATGTGGCTGCAGCTGCATCGACCTTTTGCTTCTTTGCCTTGGTATTTTTTACGGCTGGAATTTTGGCCATCCTCTTCGTCCTAGTGTTCTTTTCATGTGTGCTAGGGCCACTACTTGCATCAACAATTTGCTCTTCTATAGCAACCATCTTAGGAGTTGTAGGAAGCAACAAAATGGATGAGTTTGCAAGGGATTGTACAAAAAAGAATTTGCTGCAATCACACATATGTAGCGAAAAAATGACATGGAGAAAAACAAAAAGAAATGATGCAGGAGGAAGGAAGTATACTTGGGCTGCCATCATCGTCTGAAACAGGGAACACGGGGATGTTTTCAAAGATGGGGCTGACTGTGCTCTTGATTATAGGCTCATCTGTGCAATGCATCATCTCGTAGTCTTCGGAGCCCTTTGGGAACAACTCAAAGGATGGCTCGTCGTCCCAAATGCCGGCTGTCGCACTCCTGGGTGCATCATAGAAGAGTGGGGGGCTATGAGGTGAGACATTCCCTTCCACCTCGAAACTCACTCGTTGTTGCTCACGAGTTTCAGCAGCCTCAGTTGCTACTTGTTGCTTCAATCTGGTGACTTCATCCTTGTTAATGCTAGGTGTTGTACCTTCAGCTTGAGCTTGAGCACCAATGCCATCATTTGCAGCTTTAGCATCATTCTCTTTTCCGTGACATTCGTCCATGATAGGTGCTTCAAAGGAGAAGTTGGGCTCACTGGTAGCTGTGATGGCGTCTCCAACATCGCGAAGGAGGGTAGCCATCCGGCTGCACTGCTATCCCTTTAAACACTGTCCAAACTTGCCTACAACATCATCCACCTCCGCTGCAAAAATACCCTTGTGCTTGTCGTAAAGCATTTGAAACTGAGTTGGTACCTACAACAAGGCAATTATTGAACATTTTAGTCACATGTGTGGATGTAAAAAAACACAAATGTGGGTGTGGCACATTAGAGGTATGGATGGAGCGAGAAAACAAGTAGGTATGCTACTGTGTTACTATGTATCAGATAAAGAGTGTGATTGTAGCAATTTACTGTCATGTATGTAGGTAGCAGATTAATGATATGGATGTAGCAAAACTATAACATGGATGAAGCAAAAACAGAATGTAGTTGTAGCACACTAGACACATGGATGTAGCAAAAAAGCCTAGTAGGTATGAACTTAAACCACATATGAAGCAAAAACAGAACATGGTTGTAGCACATCAAAAATGAAGGATGCATCAAAATAAATATACACTTGCAACTTGGTATAATAAAATAATGCGAAGCCAACGGTAAACAAGAAATTAATACAATGAAAATGTACCCTTAGATCTTGCATGCTAGGGAATGATTGCCGCAGCCAATCGTTCAGCGATGATGATAGGTGTGGTTCAGCATCAACATTTTGTTGAGCCTCGTTTGATTGAGAGTTCTTTGCTTGATTTTCAGCACCTTGAACTTGGCTTCCTTGGCCACTAGTTCCTTGGCCACTAGGTGCTTCAGCACCAACTCCCTGCCCACTAGCTGCTTCAGCACCAACTTCTTGTCCCACAAGTTGTGCTGCATAGGGGGTGTTGCACAAACTCCGGATCTAGGAAAACAGAACATGAGTGGCGGAAATAAGAAGGCTGCCATAAACTAATTGGAAAAGCAAAGATTGCTACATGCAAATTCAGTGAGCAAAAAACAGGGTGGTGTTAATACTCCATTGACAAAGGAAAATACATAGGCGGGATGTAGCGAAATTACATGGGTGTGTTTCCCGTAGAAAGGTTGGATAAGAGTGAGCTTGTTCTTGTCAACTTTATCCAACCACTCAAAATCCTTTTGGCAAACAAAACGTATCCTTGGCACGGAATAATCAATAGCATGCTCATTTGGGAGGCCAGCCGGGATATCAACATGATCCATGTATATGATCTGCATGGAATGGAAAAGGACATTAGCCAACAAAAAACATAAAAGTCATGAAGGTTTCATGCAGCAAAGGAAAAAGATGGAGGTATTTCATAATGTTGCATTGCATACCGCTAACATGGGAAGGCATGAAGCAATCTGAAACTCTTTTTCTGTGTTTGCTTGCATCCTCTTCTTCTCTTGAAAGACTCCAAACTCCTCCATAGCTCGTGCCAACAAGTGCTCATCCCAAGCGAATTCATGCACTAAAGACATATCTTCCAGGGAAGCAAGATACTCGAGATTCACCATATTGCCCGTGCCTGGGCACAAAACTGTTGCCAATGCAAGGAGTGCCCAAGTCCTATTTATCATAACCACGTCCTCCTCACTGCAACTAGTGAGCAACTTGACAACATGGGTGATTGGAGCCCTGTTCCCCTCCTTGTAAATGCTGTGAAGATCATGTTCATCACTCTTCTTTAGAAGCTTCACGAGTCTATCACCGGATGGCATGTTGAAAATCCTTTTCACCATAAGCTTGCTGAAGGTGATAGATTTGTTCTTGTGTTTGAACTCAGAGAGTATGTGATTTGTGTTCATCGCAACAAACTCAATGAGCTCATGGGGCACCTTGAAAGACCAGATGTCCAACAAGTCTCCAAACGGTCCCTCCCTTATGATTCTCCGTTTTTCCGGTGACACTTGATTCCCAATCTGAGCCAGCCTTTTTGAGTTAAACCTTGACTTAAAGCCACATAGGTTGCCTTTCTTCTTATTCTTCTTCTTAGCCTTCTTACTCCCCTCATTCTCACCAGAGGTGCCTGCAACATCTACAAAAAGGAAAAAAAAACAAGTCAATAAAGCCATAAAACTGCACCATCAGAAGCTAGGAAGAAACATACATGAACACCTAAAAAATTCTGTAAAACCTATGAAACATACAAGCACACACAAAAGCACTCTGAAAATTAGCATTTATTATAAGTACGTCTGCTATAGAATAAAACCTAGGAGATTTTGCAGCACCAAGAGGCCTATTTACAAATTTACATCACATTAATTAGAGAAGTGTTGCATGGATCAGAATTAACTAGCATCGGAGGTATCAAATGGTGCGTGGCCTGATTGCATGTTAGCCAACCGAACCTAAAATTCTGCTCCCTGAAAAAATTGTAATTCTAGGTTTGTCCCAAGCCAAATTTGATTAAGCTTGACTGACTCTACAAAAAAATGTGCAAGATATGTTTTATACGGAATCTCTCATACATGAGACTAATCAAGTATTCTAGCTGTTAATATATCATATAAACACAGTCAAGATTTGTTAAACTAGTTTGAGTCAAGAAAAGACAATCATCCTGAGGTGGCACACACAAATCCTGATGTTAATTGGGTATTCTAGTTTGTTTTTTCAAGGAAACCAGACTATGAGCTTTGTACGGTTGCAGCATCTCTTTATCCCCATCTCCACATTGAAAAGATAAAAAGTGCACGGGCACATAGCATCCTGGATGGCTGCTTCTAGCTCTCCGTGGTGCCCATTGTAGCATCCTGGGAACCGGTTGTAGCTCCCTCCAGTCTAATTTGCTGTTTTGAGCTCTGCAGCTCGCCGCGATCACCGGTTCCAGCAAAACCAGTACGCAGGTTGCAGCTACCGTTTTCCCATCCCAAATCCATAACCAACAGAAGAATATAGGCCAGATTCAAATTCACCAGCGCGCCCCCTCCCTCTGCCAGCGGGAACCCCACCCCGCCCCCTCGCTCTGCCCGCGGGAACGCTACCCCGCCGCCTCCCTCGAGCCGCGGGAACGCCACCCCGTCCTCCTCCGCGTCGACGCCGGCGGCGGCCCGCGGCTTGCCTGCGCCCTAACCCTAAATCCAACAGGGGAGGGGAAGACAACAACGAAAATGGAGAGCTCGAGCGGAGAGTTACCATCGGGGGGGGGGGGGCATAGATCGCCGGAGAATCGAGATCCGCCTTGGGCCGCCGCCGCCGCCCTGCGCGAACAATCCCGTCGCCCGCCGGTCGCCCTGCGTCGAAACTAACCCCCGAGCGGTTGCAGCAAAATCACCTGAAAGGGATAACCCCGTGCGCGTTAAAAAAACAGGAGTCTGGTGACACGTGGTGCAACAGTGTCCTTGGATCAAAAAGAGATCCAACGAATGGGGCGCGACCGGCGCAACGGTTCGGCTGGCGCCCCGGCCACAAACACTTACCTAAAATAAATAAGAGTAACACTTCATCACTACTGCTCTCCCACTCTCATTGGAAAGATTGTGTGTGTGCCATGTTGCTCTGCCTTATCCAATGCTGCAATGCATGCCCATGCTTAGCCGAAAAGTGCACACTAAAGCGATGCTTTTAAAGCATATGTCGGCCTTTGACTAACTTGAGCAGGGGGCTTTTCCCTTTCAATGCTACTACTCTCCATACTCATAGTGCTACTCTCCATATTACTCATTGGTGGCTGAGTTTGTTCTTCTGGTACTTTTTCCATACTCAGTTTCATGAATGTTTTCAGAAAAAAATGTGAACAACTCTAGACAAGTTTGGCATCACAAGAAAAGAGCATATGCAGCCCCTGTCACAGTACGTCTACAAGAAAACAAGAACTTCAAATGCATATTTTGGCGTAACTCTAGTCTTTTTAGCGAAGTCTTTGTTATTCGCATTTCAGTTTCTTCAATGTTTTTGAGTGATGAATAATGCCAGATTGCATTAAGAAAAATCTAAGGAGGATAATTGTTCTATGCCGTTGAAACACTTTTGGAATGTACATGTTACGCAATAAATGACATACACCATGGAATAAACCACTCCCTAGACGATTCTTCTCAAAAAGGAAATTTGAGAAGTTTCAAAATAGGAAATCCACAAATGTTCCTTCATCCTCTTTTCTCTAAAGTTTCAATTTATGTCGTTTTCAGGTACACTTTAAGGAATTATCTAGAATGCTTCGACGAAGTTTGACATCTTGTAAGCCTTGAAAGCTATGTTTTGGATATACACAAAAGTGGATGCATATAAACCATGGCCACACAAATAAAATAAGAATAATATTCAGGAATGCATGAGCTCTCAAAGGATTCACATAGATACATAAATGAGTTCTCCACATAATTGGGCATCATGTGAGGATGATATTTCTTTTTCTTTAAACAAGAGGATGAGTTGTCTTTGATAGTATTAGTTTGTCAGTTGGCCAAAAGACGTTCTTTCACAAATTCCTCGTATATATAAAAACTTGTTTCTCCACAAAAATCAGATAAAAACATAAATTGAAACTAGCAAACTGTACTTGGAGATACATGACATGTATCTCCAGATGCAACCGCAGTTGGAGATACATGACATGTATCTCCAGATGCAGTTTGCTAGTTTCATTTTATATTTCATTTTATCTGTTTGTGTCATGCTTAAGAAGACAAGGAGGTGGCGACTTCTTGAAGATGGAATAAGGTTTTCTCCGCCTAGCACCTGTCCCGGCGATGCTTCTAGCTTCATCGGAGGGCGTGTGGAGGTGTTTCTCCGGCAGATCTCATGGGATCCAGCCGGCGTTTGTCTTCAGCGGATTCGCTTGGATCTGGTTTCCATTTGTCTACGTATGTGTGCCCGCGTGGGTTAGATCCTTTCGATATACACTTCTCTCCAACGGCGGTGGCGGTTGTTGCTGTGGTGCGTTGGTTATATGGGGGCTTAGCACGACGACTTTTCGACTGTCTACTACAACAATCTTTGCCCCAATTCGATGAGGGAGGGATGATGACGGCGGCACACCTTCGGCTTGCCCCAGTTCTTATAGTCGTCGCTAGGTGGTTTTCATACCGGAATGTAATTTTTTACTCGTGTTCTTTGTACTACCTTGGCAGTTTATGAATAGATTGGGAGTTTCTCGAAAAAGGAAGACAATGATACTGCTAGCGTACTAGCTACTATGAACATGGTGACGATGATTTCCTACTAAAGTGGATACACTTATTGAAAAATTTCTCACTTGCATATAAGTATCCCACAATAGTGTACACAAAAGTAAAAAAATGACAACATCTAAACTCTGCTAAAGCGGACATTGTTATAATTATTTTAGACCTAACACATTACGCCCAATTTTAAATTCATAGAAAGCCCCAAATAGTAGATACACCATACTTACAATACAATTTACAAGCAAAGGCAAAGAGAACAAATAAAAAAATGAAGTGCGGATTGGAACGTCGAGCCCATCTTTCACCATCGAGGCCAGCCTCATCAGAGAAATGACATTCTTTGGTGGGTAGGTGGGGGAGCTCCATTGTGCCGAGGATGAGCCCATGTCCATTCCAAAATAGCCAAACATCGGCACACTGCCATATGTGTCCACTATCCATCGCCAAATAGAAGGACCCCTCTCCTCTCACCATTGATAGAAGGACACTGTACCCTTGGAATGAAGTGATTCACTGTAGAACAGAATGAGCAATATATAAAAGAATTAAAGTAGCTAAGCTATGGCTATTAGGGTGAATTCCCAGTTCTAGCGGTAACTCTTTCATTTCTTGATACGCGGATTTGATTTTTTGCTGTTGGTCCAATGCTGGTTTTGCATATGTTTCTCTCTTTTGTCCTAATTTGACCGGTTCATCATTTTGCTATGTGTTCATCTGTCCATGTCCCTTCGCGAAGCTACGTCCATGTCTCTTCGGGAAGTTGGGTCCCCCCGGCACAATCCTCATCCCCCTGCTCTTCTCCATGAGGCGGCCCTTTCCTCTCCACATTCCGACCCGATGTCGCCCTCCCCTCTCCACATCCCGTCCGGCAGCACCCCTCCCCTATGTCCACCCCTCCCTTGGCAGCACAAATCCTCTCCGCTCTCACCATCCTAGGAGGACGAAATCCCAGGCATATCATTGGTCGACTCCAATTCCGTTTAATCCTACTAGACTAGAGTAATCTAGCTCCAATACGCCATCGTGAAATCGATCCCAGTCCGGTGCCCTAGGCCTCCATAGAGTAGAACCTCTCCTGACCTTGCCTCCATCTCCACGTCTTGACGACGGCGTTAACGCGGGAAGGATGATGATGAATAGGAGGAGGCAGAAAAAAGAAAATCCCCATCTCCACCAATGTTGGGCTGTCATCGTCGATGCACCCATCGTTGGGGAGGACGATGAGGCTGCAGAGCTACTATGTGAGGGTAGAGGATGGGGGCAGCATCTTTAGCATGACAGAGGGCACTGGTCCATCGTACTCTCTGTGCAAACCTCGAGGCCTGCACACCACAGGCTTTGATAACCCACAAGTATAGGAGATCACAACAATTTTCGAGGGTAGAGTATTCAACCTAAATTTATTGATTCGACGCGAGAGGAGCTAAAGAATATTTGCAAATTTTATTAGCTGAGTTGTTAATTCAACTACACCTGGAGAACTAACTATTTGCAATAGAGTGATCAGTAGCACAATAGTATGATAGTTTGATAGCAGTGGTAATAGTAATAGTAGCAGTTTTGTAGTGACTGTAACAGCAGCAGCAGCAGTAACTCAACAAAAATCAATATATGGAAAACGTAGGCATTGGATCAGTGACGGATATTTTTTGTTGGATGACATTCATCATGTAACAGTCACTACCTAGAGCGACACAGAGCTAGCTCCAATTCATCAACATAATGTAGGCATATATTCTGTATATGGTCATAGATGCTTATAATAAGAACTTGCATGACATATTTTGTCCTACCCTCCCATGGCAGCGGGGACCATAAGGAAACTAAGGGATATTAAGGCCTCCTTTTAATAGAGAACCGGAATAAAGCATTAACACATAGTGAATACATGAACTCCTCAAACTACGGTAATCACCGGAAAGAATCCCAATTCTTGTCACCTTGGGGTATGAGGATCATAACACGTAATAGGTGGGTATAACTTGCAAGATAGGACCAAGAACTCAAATATATTCATGAAAATATAAAGGGTCCAGATCTGAAATAATGGCACTCGGGCCCTACTGACAAGCATTAAGCATAGCAATAACAGCATCAATCTCAGAACATAGTGGATACTAGGGATCAAGCCCTTAGAAATTGACTCGATTACATGACAAATCTCATCCAACCCCATCACAATCCAGTTAGCCTACGAAAGATTACTTACTCCCGGTGGTGAGAATCATGAAATTGGTGATGAAGAAGGATTGGTGATGATGATGGTGAAGAATCCCCCACTCTGTAGCCCTAAACGGACTCCAGATCTAGCCCCCCGATGAAGAACAGGAAGTGGCGGCGGCTCCGTATCATAAAAACGCGATGAAACTTCTTCTCCTATTTTTCTCGAGAAATAGGAATTTATAGGCTTGAGATTAGGGTCAGCGGAGCCACGTGGGCCACACAAGGTACTAGGGCACGCCAGGGGGTGGTCATGCCCTAGTGCCTTGGGGCAATAGGTGGGCCCTCTCTGGTGGGTCTTCGCTCAAGTATTTTTATATTTCCCATAAAAAATCTCCAGAAAGTTTCATCCAATTCCGAGAACTTATATTTTTGCACAAAAACAACACCATGGTAGTTCTGCTGAAAACAACATTAGTCTAGGTGAGTTTCATTCAAATCATGCAATTAGAGTCCAAAACAGGAGCAAAAGTGTTTGAAAAGGTAGATACTACGGAGACATAGCAGGCCTCTGCCGCTAAGTTGTGGTACCCTTGGGCTTCTACATCGGGTGAAGTTCCAACAATCGTCCTTCTTTCCTGTCATCCATCAGATGCATGTTTGAGGCCACTTCTCTCCCTCCCTCCCATCTCTCTCTCTCTCTTGCGCGCGCGCTCTCTCTCTCCCATGATTCTCTTGCCAGGAAATTATTTTCTGATTTAATTCGTCCTTTTGATGTGCTACGTTGGTTCATGTTGATGCCCAGGCTGATGTGCTGTTGTGATTTATGTTCTTTCTTTTTGAGGTATGGGCGTGTACCAATTTATTCTACAATCTCTCCATCAAAGAGGGCGCGTACGGTGGCGTACTTGCCTCATGCACGCTGGCGAGCCTCTGACGCTAGATGCAGAAGTTCTCCGCCAGCGTAGTCATGCACACTGCGGGCTACTTTGATATGAAGGCGTTACGATGGTACCGCTACACATATTGAATGTGTAGATTAGGTTGAGTTCATCTGTACCTCATTATTCTCCATTTGATGTACTTTCATCCTTAGTATTTTAGAATAACACCCTGTGATCAAACCAAATATGACGATTAATTTTCTCCCGGCGTCTCATGACAGAGATGTCACTAAATGTGTTTAATCCATGAATAAACTAGAATATGCTCTTCTTTATTATTTATTTTTGGAAGAATTAGACTACAATATACAAAAATATTTAGACATTCAAAATGATATAACAATCAGTCAATATAAAAATATATCGAGAGATTCAAAATGATATAACAATTAGTTGATAGTAACATGTCTATTTGGTGAGATTCATAAAGTTGATTTATTTTTCCTTCTTTCAGCTTGACAGGAGTGCAGATCTTCTGTATGAAAAATTGTGTTTAGAAATATCATATCATTTTTATTCTTCCAAGCTGGCCGATGCTCTTCCATATCAACCATCCGAATATGAAACCTGGATACTACTACATGTTTAGTGTTGGAAATAAATTGAATTTGCTATAGGAAATGGCACATAGATCATAATTTAACTTCCTTATTAATCGATGTTTAGATTTCCCCATGGAAGATGCTCAAGACGCTTTTCCTCGTTTTCCCTTTGTAGTATCAATGAGTACATTGGTCGATATTATGCCAATCTATTAGTTCATCTTTGTTCTAGCAAATAAGCGTTAACTATCATAGATTCGCTACATTGATTTCCTTTCAGTAGCATATTAGTAATTATTGTTGTTGCATAACACAGTGTGTCATCATTAGATTCCCCTCATGGAGGTCCACTATTAAGAAACTTTTTTTAAGATAGTGCAGACACAGGCACTAATACATATGCATGTACACTCACCTCTATGAACGCACGCACAACCTACTCCTATGAGCACCTTCAAGAGACTGAGACGACACATCATCTTTATATTGATAAAGTCGCTACAGACGCCTTCGTAGTCGGCGGGGATGTCTCCTCCCACTAAACGCACATTGCTGGAAGGCCTGAATAAGTCCAGGAAAATGCGAGAACAAATGTCAAGTCTAGGACTTCAACTCTGGTGGGCTGCGGATACCAGTATCCTCCTAACCATGCAACCACATGTTGGTTCACCACTGTTAAGAAACTTAGAAAGATAATATGTGCAATTTCAAGACCACTCTTTGGATCAGAAGGATATGAGAGCATTTAAGTGTTGATTCCACTACATTGTGTAGTCTTTTCATGGTCGACCGCAAAGTAATAATGGTGTCGATATTTCTGTCAAATAATTTTTCCTATCCATCAACACACTTCAAGTCTTCTTTGTTTACACAGGGGCACATCAGAAAGATCGATACCAAAGGATAAAATGGCCAAATTTAAAAAAATCTTCCATGAAAGGGTGGTGTATAAATTTGAAGTTTGCGAGATATTTAGAGCCAGAAAGAAGTACATAACAATAGACTACCCCTTTAGAATTACCTCCTTTCACAAAAGATTGGCAAAGCCACTTTCCAATGTTTGTCTACAACTGACTCCCTTTTTCAGAATTGAAAAAGCGCATTGGAATGACTGTTCTTATGTCAGGTTACCTTGCAAACCTTTGTGTTCATTTTTTATTCAACTTACTGTTTTTGTCATTCTTGAGCATCACATGTACCACTTTCTAGACATAGTTGGTTTGATCACTAGCATAACAGATGTTTTGCCCCGGTTGGTGGTAACCGCAAGCCAAGGCATCAAGTCTATATGATAGATGAACTATATAAAATTCTACCATAATTGTTTAATTATTTATTCTATGCAATATTGCGCAACGTAAAACGGATGCACCTTTTTCACAGAAAGCTTGCAACCGTAACACTTAGGAAAATATTTGTGCGTGCAATAGATGTACATGATGAATTACCGATGACGAAGCAAACCCAATGTTTGCAATATTCGCTTTCTTTGGAACACAACGTGATAGTATCATTGGAAAAAATTGCTCATTACTTAGCCCTCTTTTGATCACACTCACCATTAGGGTGCAGTACTGGCACCACAAAAACATACAAGGTAAGCAACTTCAGCCAATGCCTTTAAATTATTTTTTACCAAAGTACACTTTATAAATTCAAACTTATATTTTGTAAAGTCATTTCTAGCCGTTAGATGTTGCCACCACTTCAGAAGATACAAAAGACCTATAGTGAAAGATCCGGCTAAGGGCAAGAAGTCCAAGAATGTGTGAGTAAAACTAAACTGAAAATGATTAAATAATGTTATGAATTGAACTGGTGGATACGGGCCCTAGATGGGTTTGTTCTTTGTTTGATCTCTTTTTATCGAAGTTATTCTTTGATTTTGTTGCATTATTTGTTTATCATAATTCTTCAGTAAGTCGCTTCATGTTGGAAATTTTCCTGTTGTTTCTTCTAAACTAGAGGTTTGCTTTCTTCATTTGTATCTTGCATTTTTTTTCTTCCTTTTGCATTCTTTTTATTTTGGTTGGCTTCTTCTCACCTTGGGAATCAACCAAAGAATCACTCTCAAGGATATTTCTTTGGCACCGAGCATGAGGTAGTGCCCCATCCCCACTGACTCACATTCCTTCCTCTATATCCACATAACTGTTTCTCTTTTGATCTATTCATTCTTGGGAGCATCAACTTAGGCCATGCAAGTATGTGGAGATAATGCACAGATCAAGTGTGTACATTGGATTCCCTAAAAGAAAGATAATGTGCATTAGATTTTCCCCATGCTTTGCCCGCATATTAGCTTTTGTAGAATATACTACTTAAGTAGTGCTTTTCCATCGTTGTTAGATTCAGATTGTCGTTCTGTTCATTTTTTTCCCTAATTCATGTTTTTTGAATTACTAACCATGCATTTTTATTCGATGACTTATCTACAATTGTCCTTGTTATAATCCCCTTTTGTTCTATCATAAACAAGGCTTGGTCAATGGAGAGATCACGGCTAAAGAATACAAACAAGCAGTCCTAGTGTTGACAACTAATTTTTCTTAATTTGCATTTTTGGAATTATTAATCATGCCTTTTATTTGATGACGAACCTACACCTGTCCTGCTATAATTCTTGAACATGAATGATTTGGGTGTACAGGAGTTAGACTCTATTGACCTCTATGAGTTGAGGTTTATCATGGTAAATCGCAGAGTAAACATTGCTTGACCTAATTTTTATTGGCCTTTACAGGGTGACATAATGGAAGGAGGGATACCTGTGAACTGATGACCCACAAGTATAGGGGATCTATCGTAGTCCTTTCGATAAGTAAGAGTGTCGAACCCAACGAGGAGCAGAAGGAAATGACAAGCGGTTTTTAGTAAGTTATTCTCTGCAAGCATTGAAATTGTAGGTAACAGATAGTTTTGTGATAAGATAATTTGTAACGGGTAACAAGCAATGAAAGTAAATAAGTGCAGCAAGGTGGCCCAATCCTTTTTTGTAGAAAAGGACAAGCCTGGATAATTTCTTATAATGAGAAAAGCGCTCCCGAGGACACATGGAAATTATCGTCAAGCTAGTTTTCATCACGCTTATATGATTCGCGTTTGGTACTTTGATAATTTGATATGTGGGTGGACCGGTGCTTGGGTATTGCCCTTACTTGGACAAGCATCCCACTTATGATTAACCCCTGTTGCAAGCATCCACAACTACAAAAGAAGTATTAAGGTAAACCTAACCTCAACATTAGACATATGGATCCAAATCAGCCCCTTACGAAGCAACGCATAAACTAGGGTTTAAGCTTCTGTCACTCTAGCAACCCATCTTCTACTTATTACTTCCCAATGCCTTCCTCTAGGCCCAAATAATGGTGAAGTGTCATGTAGTCGACGTTCACATAACACCACTAGAGGAGAGACAACATACATCTCATCAAAATATCGAACGAATACCAAATTCACATGACTACTAATAGCAAGACTTCACCCATGTCCTCAGGAACAAAAGTAACTACTCACAAAGCATATTCATGTTCATGATCAGAGGAGTACTAATATGCATTAAGGATATGAACATATGATCTTCCACCAAGTAAACCAATTAGCATCAACTAAAGGGAGTAATCAATACTACTAGCAACCCACAGGTACCAATTTGAGGTTTGGATACAAGATTGGATACAAGAGATGAACTAGGGTTTTGAGAGGAGATGGTGTTGGTGAAGATGTTGATGGAGATTGACCCTCTCCCATGCGAAGATCGTTGGTGATGACGATGGTGATGAATTCCCCCTCCCAGAGGGAAGTTTCCCCGGCAGAACAGCTCCGCCGGAGCCCTAGATTGGTTCCGCCAAGGTTCCGCCTCGTGGCGGCGGAGTTTCATCCCGTAAGCTTGCTTCTGATTTTTTTCAAGGTAAGAGCCTTCATATAGCATAAGATGGGCACTAGAGGGCCACCAGGGGGCCCAGGAGATAGGGAGGCGCGCCCAGGAAGGGTGGGCGCGCCCCCCACCCTCCTGGCTAGAGTGTGGGCCCCCTCTGGTAGTTTCTTCGCTCAATAATTCTTATTAATTCCAAAAATAACTTCCATGGGGTTTCAGGATTTTTGGAGCTGTGCATAACATGTTTCCAATATTTGCTCCTTTTCCAGCCAGAATTCCAGCTGCCGGCATTCCCCCTCTTCATGGTAAACCTTGTAAAATAAGAGAGAATAACCATAAGTATTGAGATATAATGTGTAATAATAGCCCATAATGCAATAAATATTGATATAAAAGCATGATGCAAAATGGACGTATCAACTCCCCCAAGGTTAGACCTCGCTTGTCCGCAAGCGAAAGCCGAAATCGAAAAATATGTCCACATGTTTAGAGATAGAGGTGTCGATAAAAATAAAATACGGACATGAGGGCATCATGATCATACTTATAATAGAAACATATATATATTTTGTCATATGGTTTCTTACGGTCAAGTAACAATCAATTCACAATGTCAAGTATGGTTCAAAAACTTCATTGGGAACTAACAAACTATAATCTCAGTCATTGAAGCAATTGGAATTTATCATAACATCAGAAAGAGTCAAGAATAGAGCTTTTCAGCAAGTCCACATACTCAACTATCATATAGTCTTCTACAATTGCTAACACTCATGCAATACTTGTGGTTATGGAGTTTTAATCGGACACTGAGAAAGATAGGGGCTTATTGTGTTGCCTCCCAACGTATTCACCTTTGGGTGATGTCAACAATAATAGTTCATGCTAACTTACATCCAGTTGGATATATATATATCAAGACCTTTCAAAGACGAGGAGCTTGCCAAAGGATAAAATGAAAAAGGGAAAGGTGAAGATCACCTTGACTCAAGAATAAAGTAAAAACATAAAGTAAAAGATAGGCCCTTCGCAGAGGGAAGCAGAGGTTGTCATGTGCTTTTAGGGGTGGATGCACAAAATCTTAATGCAAAAGAATGTCACTTTATATTGCCACTTGTGATATGAACCTTTATTATGCAGTCCGTCACTTTTATTACTTCCATATCACATGATCGTATAAAGCTTATTTTCTCCGCACTAATAAGTCTTACATATTTAGAGAGCAATTTTTATTGTTTGCAACATGACAACTTACTTGAAGGATATTACTCAATCCATAGGTAGGTATGGTGGACTCTCATGGCAAAACTGGTTTGAGGATATATGAAAGCACAAGTAGTATCTCTACTTGGTGCAAGGAATTTTTGGCTAGCATGAGGGGGAAAGGCAAGCTCAACATGTTGGGAAGATCAATGACAATATACTTTAACTGAGATGTGATAAACCATAAACCATTACGTTGTCTTCCTTGTCCAACATCAACTCTTTTAGCATGTCATACTTAATGAGTGCTCACAATCATAAAAGATGTCCAAGATAGTATATTATATGTGAGAACCTCTCTTCCCTTATTACTTCCTATTATTTACAACAATGACCAAAACTACGTTTGTCAACTCTCAACAACTTTTATGCCCCATAGTTTTTATATGTGAAGTCATTACTATCCATAAGATCAATATGAACTCTTTTATTCTTTTTATTCTTTCTACCTTCTCAAGATCATAGCAAGATAGCAAAGCCCTTGACTCAACACTAATCTTTATTATAGATAGCTCACGGACTTGATTACATAAAGAGATCACAAAGCAAAACTCAAAAACTACTTCATATCAAAACTTCAATCTACTAGATCAAGATATTACTAAAGGGATCGAACTAAGTAAAACGGTAAAGATAGGAGTGTGATGGTGATACGATACCGGGGCACCTCCCACAAGCTTGGCAGTTGCCAAGGGGAGTGCCCATACCCATGTGATTATATCCTCGGAGGTGATGGAGGTGGTGATGATGATGGCGGATAATCGCACATCGAGCATAAAAGCTCCTCCAACTTGCGGATGATGCCCTTGAGTCCGACAATATGATCCTTCAACAAAATATTTTCCTGCGTGAGATACTTATTTTATATGCGAGCTAACTCAATCATCTTGAAAGCTTCAATCTCAGTTGGAGTAAAGAGGTTACGTAGAGGTTGAGGGATGTCTTCTTCTTCCACCGCTGAAGCTTGATCCTCCATGGCATTCTTGATCCCTTCATCCTTGTTAATCTCCTCCGGTTCTTCTCTTTTCAGCTCTATCTTCAATAGACAAGCATCCTTGTCTTCATTGTTGAAGGAGGGCGACGTCATGGTGCTTTAGATCTGTCAGAAAAACAGCTCGAAACGAAAACAGGGGATTTTGTGTGATACGGTGGTCAAAACCATCGAGAGATTATATAATGAATTTTTACCGACCAAAATACGTAATGTGCAAGAAAACAGAGTCCGGGAGGCACACGAGGTGGCCACGAGACAGGGGGGGCGCGCCCTCCACTCTCGTGGAGGCCTCGTGTCCTTCCCGGATTACTTCTTGCTTTCCAAAATCCTTAAATATTCCAAAATGGAGGAAAATTGCCATTAGAACTGTTTTTGAGTCAGTTTACTTACTGTACCACGTACCTATTCCTTTTTGGAGTCTGAAACATTCTGGAAAGTGTCCCTTATGTATTCCTCTGGGGTTACGGTTTCAATAATATTAGTTTCAACATTGATAGGATTACCTAAGATATAATGTTTGCTTCTTTGACTGTTCACCACCCTCGGACTTGTGCCTTTGAAGTTGTTGATTTTTATGGCACCGGAACGATAGACCTCCTCGATAACGTAAGGACCTTCCCATTTAGAGGGAATTTTTCCTGCAAAAAATCTTAATCGAGAGTTGAATAGTAACACATAATCACCTACGTTAAACTCACGCTTTTGTATTCTTTTGTCATGCCATCTTTTAACTTTTTCTTTAAACAGCTTGGCATTCTCGTAAGCCTGGGTTCTCCATTCATCAAGTGATCTAATATCAAATAACCTCTTCTCACCTACAAGTTTGAAATCATAGTTGAGCTCTTTAATAGCCCAATATGCCTTATGTTCAAGTTCTAGAGGTAAATGACATGCTTTTCCATAAACCATCTTATACGGAGACATACCCATAGGATTTTTATATGCAGTTCTATAGGCCCATAACGCATCATCAAGTTTCTTGGACTAATTCTTTCTAGATCTATTCACAGTCTTTTGCAAAATTAATTTGAGCTCTCTATTGCTCAACTCTACTTGACCACTGGACTGCGGGTGATAAGGAGATGCAATTCTACGATTAACATCATACTTAGCAAGCATCTTATGGAAAGCACCATGAATAAAATGTGAACCACCATCAGTCATAAGATATCTAGGGACTCCAAACCTTGGAAAAATAACTTCTTTAAGCATTTTAATAGAGGTGTTATGATCAGCACTACTAGTTGGAATAGCTTCTACCCACTTAGTAACGTAATCAATAGCAACTAAAATATGTGTATATCCATTGGAGGCAGGAAAAGGTCCCATATAATCAAAGCCCCAAACATCAAATGGTTCAATAACAAGAGAATAGTTCATAGGCATTTCTTGGCGTCTACTAATATTACAAATTTCTTTGACATTCATCACAAGACAAGACAAACTTACGAGCATCTTTGAAGAGAGTAGGCCAATAAAAACCGGATTGCAATACCTTATGTGCAGTTCTATCTCCAGCCTGGTGTCCTCCATATGGCTCAGAGTGACACTTGCATAGGATCTGTTCCTATTCATGCTCAGGTACACAACATCTAATAACACCATCTACTCCTTCTTTATAAAGGTGTGGGTCATCCCAGAAGTAATGTCTTAAATCATAAAAGAACTTTTTCTTTTGCTGGTGTGTGAAACTAGGTGGTATAAAAATGTAATTAGCATAATCAGCATACTAAGGAGCAGTACGAGAAGCATTAATGACTGCTAATTGTTCATCAGGAAAGCTATCATCAATAGGTAGTGGGTCATCAAGTACATTCTCTAACCTAGACAAGTTTTCTGCAACGGGATTCTCAGCTCCCTTTCTATCAATAATATGCAAATCAAATTCTTGGAGCAAGAGAACCCATCTAATGAGTCTAGGCTTAGCATCTTTCTTTTCCATAAGATATTTAATAGCAGCATGATCAGTGTGAATAGTAAATTTGGAATCAACAATGTACGGTCTAAACTTATCACATGCAAACACAACTGCTAAGAACTCTTTTTTAGTAGTAGCATAATTTCTTTGGGCCGTATAAAGAGTTTTACTAGCATACTAGATAACATTCAATTTCTTATCAACTCTTTGCCCTAGAACAACACCTACAGCATAATCACTAGCATCACACATAATTTCAAAGGGTAAATTCCAATCAGGTGGCTGAACAATAGGTGCAGTGATCAAACCTTTCTTAAGTATTTCAAATGCTTCTACACAATCATCATCAAAGACAAAAGCAATGTCTTTTTGCAATAAATTAGTCAGAGGCCTAGAGATTTTAGAAAATTCCTTAATGAACCTCCTATAAAAACCGGCATGACCAAGGAAACTTCTTATACCTTTTATGTCCTTGGGACATGGCATCTTTTCATTAGCATCGACTTTAGCTTTATCAACTTCAAAACCTCTCTCGGAAATCTTATGCCCCAAGACAATGCCTTCATTAACCATAAAGTGGCACTTTTCCCAATTCAAGACGAGACTAGTGTCTTCACATCTCTGCAAAACTCGATCAAGGTTGCTCAAGCAATCATCAAAAGAGGATCCATAAACGGAGAAATCATCCATGAATACCTCACAAATGTTTTCACAGAAGTCAGAGAATATAGCCATCATGCATCTTTGAAAGGTAGCAGGTGCATTACATAAACCAAAAGGCATACGTCTATAAGCGAAAGTACCGAAAGGGCAAGTAAAAGTAGTTTTTGATTGATCCTCCGCTCACACAGGTATTTGAGAGAAACTAGAATAACCATCTAGAAAGCAGAAATGTGTATGTTTGGATAGTCTTTTTAGCATTTGACCAATAAAAGGTAAAGGTAATGATCTTTCTTAGTAGCTTTATTTAACTTATGGAAATCAATTACCATCCTATAACATGTAATAATTCTTTGCAGGATCAATTCATCTTTATCATTAGGAACAACAGTAATACCTCCCTTTTTAGGAACACAATGGACAGGACTTACCCATTCACTATCAGCAACGGGATAAATTATACCTGCCTCAAGGAGCTTTAGTATCTCCTTTCTTACCACTTCTTTCATCTTAGGATTTAACCGTCGTTGAGGATCTCTAACTGGTTTGGCATCTTTATCAACTTTTATTTGTGTTGACATAGAGTGGGACTAATGCCCTTAAGATCATCCAGAGTATATCCAATAGCAGCACTGTGCTTCTTCAGAGTTTTCAATAATCTTTCTTCCTCTTGCTCTAAAAGGTTAGCACTAATAATAACAAGATATATTTTCTTTTCATCGAGATAAGCATACTTAAGATTATCAGGTAATGGTTTGAGCTCAAACACGGGATCACCCTTGGGTGAAGGAGGATCCCCTAGGATTTCAACAGACAAGTTGTGTTTCAGAATAGGACCCTATTGAAGGAACACTTCATCTATTTCCCTTCTTTCATTCATAAACATATCATTTTCATGGTCTAGCAAATATTGTTCTAACGGATCAGTAGGAGGCACGGCAATAGAAGCAAGACCAATAATCTCATCCTTACTAGGTGATTCTTTATCACGGGTTGTCTATGAAACTTAGCAAAATTAAACTCATGAGACATATCCCCTAAGCCAATTGTAACAACATCCTTTTTACAATCAACCCTAGCATTAACAGTATTCCAGAAGGGTCTACCAAAAATAATGGGACAAAAGTCATCTTGTGGGGAACCAAGAACAAGAAAATCAGCAAGATATTTAATCTTCCCACACAAGACTTCAACATCTATAACTATCCCTACTGGCGTAATGGTGTCCCTATTGGCAAGCTTAATAGTAACATCAATATCTTCTATTTCAGCGGGTGCAATATCATGCATAATTTCTTTATATAAGTCATAGGGTATTGCACTAGCACTAGCACCCATATCACATAAGCCATGATAACAATGATCTCCTATTTTAACAGAAATATCAGGCATGCCTACAATAGGTCTATGTATCTTAGTATCGAGTCTAGCAATATTAGCAGCTTGTTCACAAAAGTAAATAACATGCCCATCTAAATTATCATCCAAGAGATCTTTAACCATAGCAATACTAGGTTCAACTTTGATTTGCTCAGGAGGTGTATAAGTTCTAGTATTGCTCTTACGAACAGCAGTTGAGGTTTTAGCATGATCCTTTATCCTAACAGGAAAAGGTGGTTTCTCAACATAACTAGTAGGAACAATAGGATTATTATAAGTGATGGTCTTTTCTTCAACTGTAATAGGTGCAACTACTTTTACTTCAATGGGAGGATTATATTTAAACCACTTCTCCTTAGGGAGATCAACGTGAGTAGCAAAAGATTCACAAAAAGCAGCTACTATCTTAGAGTCAAGTCCATACTTAGCGCTAAATCCACGAAAAGCATCGGTATCCATAAAAGATTTAACACAATCAAACTTAGGTGTTATACTTGACTCCTTACCATCGTCGGAACCCCAATCTTCAGAGTTGCGTTTAATTCTTTCCAATAAGTCCCACCTGAATTCGGTAGTCTTCAGCATATAAGAACCAGCACAGGAAGTATCGAGCATGGTGCGATCCTTGAGAGAAAGCCGAGCATAAAAGTTTGAATAATCATTTCTCTTGAGCGCTCATGATTGGGGCATGAATATAACATTGACTTAAGCCTCCCCCATGCTTGAGCGATGCTTTCTCCTTCGCGAGGCCAGAATTATATATGTAATTATGATCACGATGAACAAGATGCATAGGATAGAACTTCTAGTGAAATTCCAACTTCAATCGTTTATAATTCCAAGATCCCGTATCATCACATAGCCTATACCATGTCAATGCATCTCCCTTCAAAGATAAAGGGAAGACCTTCCTTTTGACAACATCATCGGGAATACCTGCAAGCTTAAATAATCCACAAACTTCATCCACAAAGATAAGGTGTAAATCGGGATGCAATGTTCCATCTCCTGCAAAGGGATTAGCTAGCAGTTTCTCTATCATACCCGAAGGAATCTCAAAGTAAATATTTTCAGTAGGTTCAGTAGGTTGCGGAGCAACTCTTTGCTCTACTGGTCGGGGTGATGATACCCCGAACAAGCCCCTCAAAGGTTTAGTTTCCATAGTAACAAGTGACAGAAAATTTCAGCACACTATATAAATGTTTCCTTACCAAGTTCCACTCACCAAAGGCGCTTCACTCCCCGGCAACGGCGCCAGAAAAGAGTCTTGATGACCCACAAGTATAGGTGATCTATCATAGTCCTTTCGATAAGTAAGAGTGTCAAACCCAACGAGGAGCAGAAGGAAATGACAAGCGGTTTTCAGTAAGGTATTCTCTGGAAGCACTGAAATTGTAGGTAACAGATAGTTTTGTGATAAGATAATTTGTAACGGGTAACAAGCAATGAAAGTAAATAAAGTGCAGCAAGGTGGCCTAATCCTTTTTTGTAGCAAAGGACAAGCCTGGACAATTTCTTATAATGGAAAAGTGCTCTCGAGGACACATGGGAATTATCGTCAAGCTAGTTTTCATCACGCTCATATGATTCGCGTTCGGTACTTTGATAATTTGGTATGTGGGTGGACCGGTGCTTGGGTACTGCCCTTACTTGGACAAGCATCCCACTTATGATTAACCCCTATTGCAAGCATCCTCAACTACAAAAGAAGTATTAAGGTAAACCTAACCACAGCATTAGACATATGGATCCAAATCAGCCCCTTACGAAGCAACGCATAAACTAGGGTTTAAGCTTCTGTCACTCTAGCAACCCATTGATACGTCTCCAACGTATCTACTTTTTGAAACACGTTTGCCCTTGTTTTGGACTCTAACTTGCATGATTTGAATGAAACTAACCCGGACTAACGCTGTTTTCAGCAGAACTGCCATGATGTTGTTTTATGTGTAGAAAAGAGAAGTTCTCGGAATGTCCTGGAAATCCACGGAGGCACTTTTCAGATTTAATATGAATTTTTGGCGAAAGAATTAATGCCAGGGGGCCAACGTCTCGTGGGCCCCCTGGACCTCCTCCGACCTCAACTCCAACTCCATATATTCCGTCTCAGGGAGAAAAAATCAAGGAGAAAGTTTCATCGCGTTTCACGACACGGAGCCGCCGCCAAGCCCTAATCTCTCTTGGGAGGGCTGATCTAGAGTCCGTTCGGGGCTCCGGAGAGGGGGATTTGTCGCCATCATCATCATCAACCATCCTCCATCACCAATTTCATGATGCTCACCGCCGTGCGTGAGTAATTCCATCATAGGCTTGCTGGACGGTGATGGGTTGGATGAGATTTACCATGTAATCAAGTTAGTTTTGTTAGGGTTTGATCCCTAGTTTCCATTATGTTCTGAGATTGATGTTGCTATGACTTTGCTATGCTTAATGCTTGTCACTAGGGCCCGAGTGCCATGATTTCAGATCTGAACCTATTATGTTTTCATGAATATATGTGTGTTTTTGATCCTATCTTGCAAGTCTATAGTCACCTATTATGTGTTATGATCCGACAACCCCGAAGTGACAATAATCGGGATACTTCTTGATGATGACCGTAGTTTGAGGAGTTCATGTATTCACTATGTGCTAATGCTTTGTTCCGGTTCTCTATTAAAATGAGGCCTTAATATCCCTTAGTTTCCGTAAGGACCCTGCTGCAACGGGAGGGTAGGACAAAAGATGTCATACAAGTTCTTTTCCATAAGCACGTATGACTATTTAGGGAATACATGCCTACATTACATTGATGAATTGGAGCTAGTTCTATATCACCCTATGTTATAACTATTGCATGAGTAATCGCATTCGGCATAATTATCTATCATTGATCCATTGCCTACGAGCTTTTCATATATTGTTCTTCACTCATTTACTTTTCCGTTGCTACTGTTACAACTACTACAAAAACCCCAAAACATTTATCTTTACTTTTGCTACCGTTACTATTATTATCATACCACTTTTGCTACTAAACACTTTGCTGCAGATACTAAGTTATCCAGGTGTGGTTGAATTGACAACTCAACTGCTAATACTCAAGAATATTCTTTGGCTCCCCTTGTGTCGAATCAATAAATTTGGGTTGAATACTCTACCCTCGAAAGCTGTTGCGATCCCCTATACTTGCGGGTTATCAAGACTAATTTCTGGCGCCGTTGCCGGGGAGCATAGCTCTATTCTCTGAGTCGCTTGGGATTTACTGTTGATCACTATGAAGAACTTGAAAGACGATCGAACTACTATTTTCCCCTCAACTATGAGGGGAGGTAAGGAACTGCCATCTAGCTCTGCACTAGATTCTCCTTCCGTTATTAGTAGGCTTGAGACACCTAAACCTGCTACTGCTATGAATTATGTTATGTCGCATGTTATTGATGATGCCACTTCTGCTATGCATGATGAAACTACTTCTGTGCTTGATACTACTTTACCATTAGGTGAATTTCTAGATGAACAACTTGCTAGAGTTAGGGGGAATGAAAATAATGAAGAACCTATTATTGATGATAGTGATGATGAAGGTTCCCCCAATGATTATGTATTACCTGTTGTTCCTAAGGGTTATGTTATGAATGAAAAAGCTGCTATGGAAATTCTTGCTTGCAATGATAGAAATGATCTTAAGAAATTATTAGCTAAATGGAAGCAACAGTCTCTTAATGCTAGAATGAAACCCGATCCTTCTTTTGCTACTTCACCTATCTGTGTTAATGATAAGGATTATGAATTCTCTGTTGATCCTGATATTATTACTTTAGTTGAATCTGATCCTTTTTATGACCTTGAATCTGAAACTGTTGTGGCACATCTTACCAAGTTGAATGATATAGCCACCCTATTTACTCATGATGAGAAGTCTCGCTATTTATATATCCTTAAGATATTTCCGTTCTCATTAAAGGGTAATGCTAAGACTTGGTATAATTCTCTTGTTCCTGGTTGTGTGCGTAGTCCCCAGGATATGATTTATTACTTCTCCGCTAAATATTTCCCTGCTCATAAGAAACAAGCTGCCTTGTGGGAAATATATAATTTTGTGCAAATCAAGGAAGAGAGTCTCCCACAAGCTTGGGGGAGGCTTCTCCGGTTACTTAATGCTTTGCCTGATCATCCTCTTAAGAAAAATGAAATACTTGATATCTTTTATAATGGACTAACCGATGCTTCCAAGGACTACTTGGATAGTTGTGCTGGTTGTGTTTTCAGGGAAAGGACAGTCGACGAAGCTGAAATACTATTGAATAATATGTTGACTAATGAAAATAATTGGACTCTTCCTGAACCAGTTCCTGAAGTAACTCCTGAACCAATTGAGCCAACTCCTGAGCCTATTCCTAAACCCACTTCGAAGAAGAGAGGTGTTTTATTTCTCAGTCCTGAAGATATGCAAGAGGCAAAGAAATCAATGAAAGAAAAAGGCATTAAAGCTGAAGATGTTAAGAATTTACCTCCTATTGAAGAAATACATGGTCTTAATTTACCGCCTGAAGAACCACATTGTCTTGATAACTCGACATAGGTAGTAAAGGTAAATTCTCTCTATAGATATGATAAAGTTGAAATACCCTCTACTAATTTTCATAGCCCATGCTTAGATGAATTTGATGACTTTATGGCTAGGCAAGAAAGTTTTAATGCTTATGTTGGTAGAGAGTTAAAGAATAATGCTTTCGAGATAGGACGCGTAAGTGATAATCTGGCTAGAGTTAAAGATGAACTTCACCGCGTTAGCAAATATGCTTCTATTGTTGCTACTCAAGCTGAGCAAGTACTTAAAGCTCAAAACGATTTGCTTGATGAATTAAATAATAAAAATGACTTTGCTGTTAGAGTGGCTACTAGAACAGGTAGAATGACTCAGGAACCTTTGTATCCTGAAGGCCACCCTAAGAGAATCGAGCAAGATTCTCAGAGAAATAATTTAGAGGCACCTAGTTCTTCTAAGAAGAAGAAAAAGAAAAATGATAGAACTTTGCATGCTTCTAGTGAACCTACTATAGACACACCTGAGAATCCCAATGATATTTCTATTTCTGATGCTGAAACACAATCAGGTGATGAACATGAACCTAGTGATAATGTTAATGATAATGTTCATGTTGATGCTCAACCTAGCAAAGACAATGATGTAGAGATTGAACCTGCTGTTGATCTTGATAACCCACAATAAAAGAATCAATGTTATGATAAGAGAGATTTTGTTGCTAGGAAGCACGGTAAAGAAAGAGAACCATGGGTTCAGAAACCCATGCCCTTTGCTCCTAAACCATCCAAGTCAAAGGATGATGAGGATTTTGAGCGCTTTGCTGAAATGATTAGACCTATTTTCTTATGTATGTGCTTAACTGATATGCTTAAAGTAAATCCTTATGCTAAGTATATGAAGGATATCATCACAAATAAAAGAAAGATACCAGAAGCTGAAATTTCCACCATGCTTGCTAATTACACTTTTAAGGGTGGAATACCAAAGAAACTTGGAGATCCGGGTGTTCCAACTATACCATGCTCCATTAAAAGAAACTATGTTAGAAATGCTTTATGTGATCTTGGAGCCGGTGTTAGTGTTATGCCTCTCTCTTTATATCGTAGACTTGAATTGAATAAGTTGACACCTACTGAAATATCTTTGCAAATGGATGATAAATCAACAGCTATACCTGTCGGTATTTGTGAGGATGTGCCTGTTGTGGTTGCAGATGTCACTATCTTAACGGACTTTGTTATTCTTGATATTCCCGAGGACGATAGTATGTCTATTATCCTTGGTAGACCTTTTCTTAATACTGCAGGGGCTGTTATTGATTGCAACAAAGTCAATGTCACTTTTCATGTTAATGGTATTGAGCATACGGTACACTTTCCAAGGAAACAATCTCAAGTTCATAGCATCAATTCTATTGAAAAAGTTCCAACTATCATTTTTGGAGATTTTGAATTTCCTCTCCCTACTGTCAAGAAAAAGTATGATATTCTTATTGTTGGGGATTTTCATATCCCCGTTGAGGTAACTTAGTGTTATTCGAAATTTCTCCGGTTCCGTGTTATTCGGAATGTGTTTGTTAACAAGACTTGATCAACCTTGTTAGTGGATTCATTTTGATGATCACGAGATGGATGAAACTAGAAGGCACAACCTTCTATACTCTCTTTTTACTTTCTGTTATTTAGAATAAATAAAGCAAAAATAGTATTATCTGTCTGTTTTCTGAATTATCCGTGCATTAAAAAAATAGTCCAAAAATAAAAGTGCTCCAAATGCCCTGCAAATTTAGTATGATTTTTTTTTGGAATATTTGAGGATTTTAGGCACTGAAACACTGCAGGAGGGGCAAGCACCAGGCCACGAGAGAGGAGGGCGCCCCCCCTGTAGAGCGCGCCCCCTGTCTCATGGGCCCCTGGTGGCTCCCCTCCACTTATGCCAGCACCGACACACTTCATCTTCTACCCAAAAAAATCCCCATCCAGCTCAAGCACGAGTTCTAGCTCGTTTTGCTGCGATTTTCGATCTCTTAGCTCAAAGCTCCATTCGCAAAACTGCTTTGGGAGATTGTTGCTTGGTATGTGACTCCTCCATTGGTCCAATTAGTTTTTGTTCTAGTGCTTTATTCATTGCAATTTTTTGCTGCATAGGTGACCATGTTCTTGATCTTGCATGTTAAATTTTTGAGGTCCCAAGCAATTCCAATGCATGATATAGGCTCTAGGCACTTGTAGGAGTGGTTGCTACCAATCTTGTTTAGTTTTATTCACTTTTATTTTGAAGTTACTAAAATTTCAGAAATTTTCAGAAAATGTTAAGGAGGCTCTTTAAAGGCTCTTCTAGCCAAAGCTCTAAGGAAAAATAAGACAAAGAGAAGGAAAAACCCAAGTATAATCTTCCTTGCTTAGCGGAAGTACGGTCGTGTGAATGGCCGTGTGAGGATTTCTTGAAAGAAGCCGGGATTCATGAAGACTTTTATACTCTAATCGAGACTGCAGGCCTCGCTGGTTTCATCAACGACCGAATCGATCAGTATCTATTACTTACCAATACTTTCGTGCAAAACTTTTATTATTATCCTAAGAAGTCACCGCCTACAGTATCATTTCATTTATATGATGAATTCAAAGAAATGTCTTTACGTCATTTTTGTGCGGTATGTAGGATACCTTATGAGGGAGAATTAGAGGAACCCCATCGTGAATATGTGGATGGCTTTGTTAAAACTATTGCTGTAGAAGAGCCAAAGAAGGGCTCTCAGGCAAAAGTCTCTAGCATACACTTTCCTGTTTTACACTACTTTGCCATATTTGCTAGTAGATGTTTGATTGGTCGTGGAAATAGTGGAAATTTGAGCGTTCCAGATATTATTATCCTTCAACATGCTTTCCTGGGAGACAACACTTTTAGTATGGGTGCCGTCGTTGCTAAACGACTAGCCCTGAATCGTACAAAAGGCCCCATATTTGGAGGTATCTATGCTGCACGTCTTGCTGAACATTTTCAGATACCCATTAGGCACCATGAGGAGGAGGAGACAAAATTACCTCCTCACATTTTAGATTACAAGAGCATGGTAGCACATAAGTTTATTGTTGACAACGAAGAGAAGATGCTCTTGTATAGACTTAGATTCAATAAGAAACACTTTGAGTTCATTATTTTGCCTGCGCCTTTGTTGTTTGATTTGCTTGCAGAGAGTCGCCTTGTCACGCCAGAAGCGGTGGACAATCACCTAGCTCAAGCTTTTACTCCAGAATCTAAACCTGGGCCGGAACCTAAGCTGGACCCTTATCGTGCATCATCTGTCTAGTGGGATCCGGAGATGACCAACCAGTGGTATCCTGATTATACCTCCCACTACACCGGGGAGAGTAGCAACGGTCCTTGGTATTAGACCAACTTAGGCCAAAAGCCTAAGCTTGGGGGAGTACATATTTCTCACCGACTTCAAATTCATGTTCACACACTATTCGTCGGTGCTCATACTCTTTCATTGTATTATCCATGCTAGTTTAAATTTCTTTTTCCAGTTTTCTTCTTGTGTGTTTGATAAACTTGAAGGAAAAAAATAGTTAGTTTAATTTCCATGCTTGTAGTAGAAATTAAAATGAAAACCCAAAAAGATTTCTCGTTCTTCTTTTACTTGTTGGGAGTTTTCCCGTGTAAATAGTTTTATTTTATTTTCTTTCTTTTGGGTGTCGAGAAGACCATATTGAAAATGCTTAGTGGCTCTTATATGCATGATTGTTTATTTAACTTAGAGCCCATATTACTTGTCTTCTCTCTTGAGTTGAATGCATGCAGATTCCAGCTTAGTCCAATGCATGTGCACTCTTATTATTATACACATCGTTCGATCGTGCAAGTGAAAGGCAATAATGATGATATATGATGGACTTATTGGGATGAGAAAAGCTGGTATGAACTCGACCTCTTTTGTTTTTGTAAATATGATGATTCATCGTTCCTGAGTCAGCTATTATGAAGTAAACATATTTGCAGTGACATTTAGAGATTATAGTTGCTTATGCCATGCTTGATTAGCTATGAGTTATAATGGTTTACCTTGCGTGCTAACATGCTATTAGAATGATTATGATGTGATATGATGGGATGGTATCCTCCTTTGAATGAATTGAGTGACTCGACTTGGCACATGTTCACGCATGTTCATGATATTTATGTTCATGGTGGATTATATCCTACTCATGCTTGTACTCGGTGTAAATTAATTTTAATGCATGTTTACGACTGTTGTCGCTCTCTCAGTTGGTCGCTTCCCAGTCTTTTGCTAGCCTTCACCTGTACTAAGCGGGAATACTGCTTGTGCATCCAAACTCCTTAAACCCCAAACTTGTTCCATATGAGTCCACTATACCTTCCTATATGTGGTATTTACCTGCCGTTCCAAGTAAATTTGTATGTGGCAAACTCCAAACCTTCAAATGAAATTCTATTTTGTATGCTCGAGCAGCTCATGTTCCAACTAGGGCTGCCTATATCTTCCATGCTAGGTGGGTTATTCTCAAGAGGATTGGACTCCGCTCCTCATTCACAAGAAAGGGCCGGTAACCGGGATGCCCAGTCCCATGATCCAAAAAGATCAAAGCAAATCAAAATAATTAAACAAAACTCCCCCAGGGCTGTTGTATGTTGGAGGCACTCATTGTTTCGAGCAAGTCATGGATTGATGCTTGTTGGTGGTTGGGGGAGTATAAACCTTTACCATTCTGTTTGGGAACTGCCTATAATGCATGTAGTATGGAGGATACAACCATCTCATAGTTGTTGCGTTGATAGTGAAAGTATACCGCTCAAAATGTTATTCAATCTCTATTTTAAAATCGAGCTCTGGCACCTCTACAAATCCCTGCTTCCCTCTGCGAAGGGCCTATCTATTTACTTTTATGTTGAGTCATCACCCTTCTTATTAAAAAGCACCCGCTGGAGAGCACACTGTCATTTGCATTCATTATTATTGGTTTATATTGGGTATGACTTGACTGGATCTCTTTTACCATGAATTACAATATTTAGTCAGTCCTTGATCTTTAAAGGTGCTCTGCATTTATGTTTTGCGGTCTCAGAAAGGGCTAGTGAGATACCATTTTGTTATATCATGTTATGATTATTTTGAGAAAGTGTTGTCATCCGAGTTTTATAATTATGGCTCGCTAGCTGATTTTGTTATTGATATGAGTAATTGTGAGACCTATGTGTTATTGTTAGTATGGTTAGTTCATAATATTTGCTGAAACTTGAATGCTGGCTTTTCATGTTACAACAACAAGAGCAAATAGAGTTTGTAAAAGTTTTTCTTTATCACTTTCAGTTTATCAACTGAATTGCTTGAGGACAAGCAAAGGTTTAAGCTTGGGGGAGTTGATACGTCTCCAATGTATCTACTTTTCCAAACACTTTTGCCCTTGTTTTGGACTCTAACTTGCATGATTTGAATGAAACTAACCCGGACTGACGTTGTTTTCAGCAGAACTGCCATGATGTTGTTTTATGTGTAGAAAAGAAAAGTTCTCGAAATGTCCTGGAAATCCACGGAGGTACTTTTCAGATTTAATAAGAATTTTTGACGAAAGAATTAATGCCAGGGGGCCCACGGCCTGTCCACAAGACAGGGGGGTGCGCCCTCCCTAGGACGCGGCCCCCTATCTCGTGGGCACCCTGGACCTCCTCCGACCTCAACTCCAACTCCATATATTCCATCTCGGGGAGAAAAAAATCAAGGAGAAAGTTTCATCGCGTTTCACGACACGGAGCCGCCGCCAAGCCCTAATCTCTCTCGAGAGGGCTAATCTGGAGTCCGTTCGGGGCTCCGGAGAGCGGGATTCATCGCTGTCGTCATCATCAACCATCCTCCATCACCAATTTCATGATGCTCACCGCCGTGCGTGAGTAATTCCATCGTGGGCTTGCTGGACGGTGATGGGTTGGATGAGATTTACCATGTAATCAAGTTAGTTTTGTTAGGGTTTGATCCCTAGTATCCATTATGTTCTGAGATTGATGTTGCTATGACTTTGCTATGCTTAATGCTTGTCACTAGGGCCCGAGTGCCATGATTTCAGATCTGAACCTATTATGTTTTCATGAATATATGTGTGTTCTTGATCCTATCTTGCAAGTCTATAGTCACCTATTATGTGTTATGATCCGACAACCCCGAATTGACAATAATCGGGATACTTCTCGGTGATGACCGTAGTTTGAGGAGTTCATGTATTCACTATGTGCTATGCTTTGTTCCGGTTCTCTATTAAAAGGAGGCCTTAATATCCCTTAGTTTCCGTAAGGACCCCGCTGCAACGGGAGGGTAGGACAAAATACGTCATACAAGTTCTTTTCCATAAGCACGTATGACTATTTATGGAATACATGCCTACATTACATTGATGAATTGAAGCTAGTTCTATATCACCCTATGTTATAACTATTGCATGAGGAATCGCATCTGGCATAATTATCCATCACTGATCCAGTGCCTACGAGATTTTCATATATTGTTCTTCACTCATTTACTTTTCCGTTGCTACTGTTACAACTACTACAAAAACCCAAAAATATTTATCTTTACTTTTGCTACCGTTACTATTATTATCATACCACTTTTGCTACTAAACACTTTGCTGCAGATACTAAGTTATCCAGGTGTGGTTGAATTGTCAACTCAACTGCTAATACTCAAGAATATTCTTTGTCTCCCCTTGTGTCGAATCAATAAATTTGGGTTGAATACTCTACCCTCAAAAGCTGTTGCGATCCCCTATACTTGCGGGTTATCACCCATCATCTACTTATTACTTCCCAATGCCTTCCTCTAGGCCCAAATAATGGTGAAGTGTCATGTAGTCGACGTTCACATAACACCACTAGAGGAGAGACAACATACATCTCATCAAAATATCGAACGAATACCAAATTTACATGACTACTAATAGCAAGACTTCACCCATGTCCTCGGGAACAAAAGTAACTACTCACAAAGCATATTCATGTTCATGATCAGAGGAGTATTAATATGCATTAAGGATCTAAACATATGATCTTCCACCAAGTAAACCAATTAGCATCAACTACAAGGATTAATCAACACTACTAGCAACCAACATGTACCAATTTGTGGTTTGGATACAAGATTGGATACAAGAGATGAACTAGGGTTTTGAGAGGAGATGGTGCTGGTGAACATGTTGATGGAGATTGACCCCCTCCCGATGAGAGGATCGTTGGTGATGATTTCCCCCTCCCGGAGCGAAGTTTCCCCGGCAGAACGGCTCCACCGAAGCCCTAGATTGGTTCTGCCAAGGTTCCACCTCGTGGCAGCGGAGTTTCGTCCCGTAAGCTTGCTTCTGATTTTTTTTTTCAGGGTAAAAGCCTTCATATAGCAGAAGATGGGCACCGGAGGGCCACCAGGGGGCCAGGAGACAGGGCGCGCACCCAGGAAGGGTGGGCGCGCCCCCCACCCTCCTGGCCAGGGTGTGGGCCCCCTCTGGTAGTTTCTTCGCTCAATAATTCTTGTTAATTTCAAAAATAACTTCCGTGGAGTTTCCGGATTTTTGGAGCTGTGCTGAATAGGTTTCCAATATTTGCTCCTTTTCCAGCCAGAATTCCAGCTGCCGGCATTCCCCCTCTTCATGGTAAACCTTGTAAAATAAGAGAGAGTAGCCATAAGTATTGAGATATAATGTGTAATAACAGCCCATAATGCAATAAATATTGATATAAAAGCATGATGCAAAATGGACGTATCATGAACATGATTGATTTGTTTAAAGATTGACTAAAAGTGGGCCTAGTGCACACAATTGAGTGCTTCAATATATTCAAGGCCATTAAAAAAGCAAACAATAGATCACCCATTTATAATCTATTTTATCCACATGACATTAGCACCCTAGCCGAAGAACTTCCCCATATTTGCTTGCAATGCATTTTCCTTCTTATGTTGAATAAAGAAGGGATAGCTAATGTACTTATCTAATCTTAAAACATTCATGTGTGCTGTGTTATTTTCTTATGTGAGAATACAGTAGTATATGACCTTATAATTGTTTATGATTAAAATTAGCAAGTGCCCTTTACCCTCTTAATGTGTTTAAACTTCCTCTGATGAAATGCATGTTGTCTATGAACCTTAGCAATCGTCATCTAAGCAAAACAAGAAATGAACATGGCCCAATAGATTTGTTCATAGCACATATTTGTTTTTTCTTAAAACATATTGGAGTATCTGGATCACAACTCTGAGCTATAATAATGTTCAAACTTGTAAATATTTATTCCTTCAATTTTAAATACAATGAATACAATTTGTTAACTAAACCTGGCTTCATGTTTTTTGTCCTGTGAATTAAAATAAACCTTCACTACAAGGCAATTTTCTGGTGAATGAATTAAACTCAAGGTCTCTAGTAAATGAATCAAGTTTTTCACCTTTTCTGGAACTATGGGATTTTGAACATCATTTTATTTATTTTGGACCGCAAACCATAGAAAAATGTTAAAAGGTAATTTTCATTTATGTATCTAATATTTACAATAGATTAGAAAAGAAAAAAAGAAAGGAAAAAATAAAGGGCAATTACAAAGAATTTATCCAACTCAAGTTCTTGGGAACATTAGCAAAGATGAAGGCAACATCTAGTAACTAAAGATTAGAGACAAGCCAATCTTTTAAAGTACTCAAATTGTTCTACTTGATTCTATATTCCAATAGCATCAGATCTTGTTTCAGTAGTTATTTCTAACTGTACAGACTTTGCACTTTCTGTCTAAACACCTTGCCACTCCTTTGAATCCAAATGTCCCAACAGCCCAAAATGATAATATCTAATGCAATGCTTCTAAAGAATTTATCTAGGGCAAGCATTGTGTCATCAAATGAAGATGTTCCCATGAGCCTAATAGGCATGAATGGTGGCCCGACAGTCTTGAGGATAAGTGCAGTCCGAGATGAGATGTAGGGATATTCCATTTGTTCTTTCATTGCAAAACACACATTTATAATAATTGAGATGCATTGATTTTCTCTTAGGCAAATTTGTGGTGTTAACCCTATCATGGGGAAGGAGTTAGAAAAAAATCTTATGCCTACTTCTGCCAGCACATTTCCAGATCCATTGAAATAAGATGTGGTCCTTGGTGCCTCCCTTAAGGGGAAGATACATTTTCAAGGAGGAGTTCCGATTTTCTCCATTGTCACTCACCGTATGTCTTGAGTCTCTGGGTTGCAGTGTTTTTCTAATAAGAGAATAAGGCTCTCAAGTTGTGTGTAAGCTTGAATAGAGAGAGGTGTGTGAAAGTGTTCATATATGTCTAAATTTCCCTCTAAAGAGGCTAAATACTGACTATTATCCTTAGAAAAAGAATGTAACTCCCGGAATTTCTGATTGAGAGTTCTGCCAAGCCATTGATCATACCAAAGCATGATTGTATTTCCATTTTTAGCTTTACAGTGAATATTTTCTTTAAAGCTTTGCAGTAGTTTGAAATGAGCTTTCCACCAACTTGAGCCCACTACTGTCCTTCAGGAAGTTGTGTGACATAGTAGCTTTCCCAAATTAATTTAACCCATGGAAGATTGTCCTTGTTAAATAACGTGCGCAAGTTTTTCATCAAGAGTGCTTTGTTATGCAAAACCACATCTAGTATGCCTAGCCCTCCATTTTCTTTAGGTTGGCAGACTTTTTTTCTAAGCAATGAGGGAAGGACCAGAGTTTTCTTGTCCAAACTTTCTCCAAAAGATGTTTCTTAGATATTTCGTTAATCTACTCCACAATGGCCACTATAAGTGACAGGGCACTCATTAAGAAGATTGGAAGAGAAGTTAGCACAAATTTGATAAATTGAAGTCTGCCATCATATGATAGCATGGTTGAGCAGCATGTTAATCTTCTCTCAATAGACTGACAGATCGGTGTACAATCCTCAATTTTAAATCTATTGGCACTAATTGGATGGTCCACATAGTTAACTGGAAAGCTTTCAAGCCTATATCCTAACAAATTAATAATCCTCTAAGTCTTGTCATCAGCCACATTAATTGGAACTAGGACTGATTTACTATAGTTAATCTTAAGATCAGTTTGAGCAGCAAAATGACAAAGCAGGTTCTGAATCGGTTGAAGTTGGTTCTCAATGGCAGGGATGATCAAAATTGTGTCATATGCATATTGAATGACAAGAAAGTCATCAGTGGATGAGCACCTAATAGGCCTTGAATGAGATTAACCTCCATTGCTACATTTATAATTAACTATAGCAAATCAGCTGCCAAGACAAAGATTAAGGGGGATAAGGAGTCTCCTTGTCTTACACCCCTTTTAGAGTGGAATTTTTTCCTGAAACTCCATTAAGAAGAACTGATGAGTAACTAGTGCCATAAATGTTTTTAATCCATTTAATCCATCTCTTCCCAAATCCTTTTGCCTTCATAATTTCAAAAATTGAGTTATGCTCAATCATATTAAATGCTTTCTCAAAATCCAGCTTAAGAACCACCGTTTCTTCCTTGGAATGTTGACATTGGTAAATATACTCAAATGCCCATGCCACACAATCTTGTATGGACCTTGACTTCAGGAACCCATATTGGTTCGTGTGAACTAATTTTAAAATTATCTTTTGCAACCTATTTGCCGACAACTTCGTGGTGATCTTCATTGTGCAATTAGGCAGAGAGACTGGTCTAAAATCATTGAGAGTTTGGGGGTTATGCTTTTTAGGGATCAGAGTGATGAAGGAGCTATATATGGACTCCGAATCAATTCACCCATGATAAAAATCCTCAACGAGTAAATAAAAACTAGGGGCAATGATGTTTCTGCATTATTTGATAAATGCTCCTGAGAAACCATCAGCTCAAGGGGCCTTGTCAGAAGGCATGCTTGTAATTACCTCATCAATCTTTGCTTTTGAGAATGGATCTTCTAGGTGTGAAAGGTCTTCAGTAGTTTTCAGCAAATTTGGGAGCTCGAAAAAAACTTGAGGTTTGAGTTGTAGTCCCTGGCCTTGACTTGAAGGCCCTCTATAGCACATCTGCTTTGGCTTGATAATCATGGTGCTCCCACGGATTATCATACATAATAAGTGGGATCTAGTTATTTGTTTATTTGATTGTTGCTTTAGCCTAGAAAACTTTGTGTTCCCATCACCAAATTTTTCCCATCTTATGGTGGCCCTCCGCTTCTAGTAAATGCTTTGATACTTCAAAAGATTAATCTAATGTTTTTTTCACTATTTGTCTCCCATTCCATTCTTCTGTGGCAAGGGGCCTGAATTCTTTAAGGACATCCAGTAGCATGACCATCTCATTTGAACGTTTAATGGATTGGATCAAATTTTCAGGTCTTTTCTCAGTCTTTTAAACTTTGTAGTAATTCTCTTAGCACTGTCAAGATGTGAGTGTCTTGTTCCCAGTTGTTTTTAACTACCTCTTTAAAGTCAGGGAGTTGTAACCAATAATTCTCAAATCTTAATATGTTTTCTTTAGGAATGTTGGTGCCCACTTGAATAATACATAGCACATGATCAGAAACTAGCTTTGCTAAACAGACAGCAGATGTGTCAGGGTAGTTAAAAGTCTAGGATTTTGAAGAAAAACACCAGTAAATTTTTCCAAGAGGGGTGCCTCTTGCATATTTCTCCATGTAAAATTTCTTCCTTTCATCGGAATTTCTACCAATCCTAGAGTGCTGATTGCAACATTAAAATTCATCATGTCTTGTCTTTTCCCTCCTTCTTTGTTTCTGTTGTCTGCATATCTGATGAAGTTGAAGTCTCCCACCATCAACCAGTCTAGATCATTAGCCATTTGAATATTTTGAAGCAAACCAACGAATTCAACTATCTCAGTTGGGAGACAAGGTCGATAGATGTTTGTAAGTATCCATAAAGTACCATTCAGGCAAGAGGTGAATTGGATTGATAAAGCAACTTGTTTTTAAAAAGTCTCCCTAAAATAGAGAGCTATTCCGGACCACAAGGAGTCCACTAGATGCGCAAATGGAAGGATGAAAGTCAAACTTGTAAATTCTTATCATTTTAATTATTCCCTAGGATTACCATGCCACCTATGGTTGTATGCTCTTATCATACCTTTTTATTTTTAGATTACTATATAGTGCATGAATTGCCATGTTTCATTGGTTCAGTTTATTGTCATACATGTTAGGATTGTTTCTTGGCTTCCTGGCTCTTCTTTTCTGTGGTGAACTTGAACAACTCTATTGATGTGTCACAAAATAAAGTCTTGTACAAGGCTACATATATGCAATCATGTATGATATATATCACCTTTCACTCGTTTCCAACCGTGTTGCTGCATGACTTCTTTTAAGAATAGATTATCAAACTCAGTGGACCTTGAATGTCTGATATAACTTCATAATGACCTTTCCTACTGGCAACATTTCCCATTTGTACCACAATACATTACTAGGGAAAACCTTATACACAGAGGTATAGCAGAAATGCTGGTTAAAAAAGGGCGCTACTGCTAGTTGGTAGTAGCGTTCCCACAAAGAGCGCTACAGCTATATTTATAGCAGTAGTGCGCCTGCTAAAAACGCGCTACCACTATAATTCCCATTGTTTTGGCGGTAGGCTAGGAATAGTAGTAGCAATGCCACAGAAAGCACGCTACCACTAAGTGCACTGTAGCAGCGTGTTTCCCGCGTAGGGCGCTACTGCTAAAAAGGAAAATTAAATGGAAAAGAAATTGAAAAGTAAATGAAAATGAAAGAAGCAGAAAAAAGAGAAATGAAAAAAAAGAAAATGTAAAGATAAAACAAAAGAAATGAAAAAATTAACTGCTTCCCATAGCAGTAGCGCGTTTTGCTAGAGACCGCTAGAGCTAACTTAGCTATAGCACGTTTTTCAACCAGCGCTACTCCTAGTTCGACTTAACCACCGCGCGGGCTCAAAATTTTGCCAAGTCTTTTCCCCCTCTCCAACCTTTTCCCCCAACTCCTCTGTCGCCACGGTCGATCAAGCACACCCTCGACCTCACTGTCGCCGCTCGAGGCCACCCTCAACCTCACCGCCGCCGCCCGAGGTCGCCCTCAACCTCACCGCTGCCGCCCTCGGCCACCCTCGACCTCACCGTCACTGCCCTCGACCTCACCGCCGCCGCGAGCCTGAGCCCGCCCTCGCCGCCCTGCCTCCGTTGCCAAGCACCTCCCCGCCATCGTCTCTCCCCTCTCTGTAAGCCCCCCACCCCTCCCCCAACCCATCCTCTCTGTCTCTGCATTTTCTTCCTGCCATGTTAATTAGAAGTAGTAGTAGATGTTAATTAGTAGTAGGGTTCATAGATAATGTTTTTTAGTAGTAGTAGTAGTAGTAGATGATGTTAATTAGTAGTAGTGGTGGTACTAGTTAACTAGGGCAGTAGGGTTAATAGTAGATGTTTTTTAGTTAGGGTAATAATACATGTTAAGTAGTAGATAATGTAGATGTTAATTAGTTCAGTAGGGTTTAGCTTTTGAATTGAGTTTGTTTAATTAGATGTTAATTAGGGCAGTAGGGTTTAGTTTAAAGTAAAATCTAGTTCAGTAGTTAACTAAATATATCTATATTTGGTTTTTGAATTGAGTTTGAGAGAGCATGAGATTTGTGCAGATTTTCTTGAAGTGTCAAACACTAGGAGATGCAACATTGAAGTGGTTCAATTGTGCCCAAGTGGCCCTTTGTTGTTTCCAAGGAATAAAGCCGAGTGGCCTATGTTTTGCCAGAATGTTGATCCATTTCTGTTCCGGCAAATTTGAGGTGCTCGATTTGTCCACTTTTTAGCAAAGTTCATGCCAAAATTTCCCGTGAATTTCGGCATGACTTGTGCTACAAACTAGGACATATTGAGTGCCCGGGATTTGCCGCACCGGGAAGGAATCAATGTTCCTGCAAAAAATAGGCCTTTTTTATGTCATTATTCATTTTATTAGGTCTAAAATTAATTGACCAGATTTAATCGTAGGAAACATGGCTAGCAACAATGAAGGACAGGGTTCTGGTGATTGCGACGGCGTCTACCAGGCGGCAGAAATTTTTTTGAACCTTGGCAAGGATCAACGATTGTTCTTGATGGGCCCACCTGTCGCATTGGAGACAGACCGACATCGAGACCGGCGCTGAGACTGAGACCGGCACCGAGACTGGTGGAGCCGGCATAGAAACTGTCATGGAATTGTCACGGCAGATGTCCTAGTGTGAGGACTTAGTCATGAGGCCACGCATCTATGTGGTAGCTTGAGAGGGGTTGATCGGGATGAAAGACGCGAGACGGATCAACACACAAGAAAAGGATTTAGACAGCTTCAGGCCCCAGGAAACATCATCCGGTAATAGCCATACATGTTGTTTGTGGTTAGGTCTCATTATGCTCAGGAGGGAGACGCCGTAAATCCGGCTCTCCTCTAGTTGTGTCTAGCCTTAACGATTTCTTTCTTGCCTGTCCTTCTTGGGGTTCCCTGTCCCTCCTTATATAAGTTGAAGGGGCGGGTTACATGGGCTGAATTTATACGTTCACAAAACGTGTTGATTGAAGTACCATCGAGGCTGTGATCTTGAACTATTAGGTCTAGTGTTGGCTGTCTGCTGTGCTGCAAAGGATATGATAGTGATGGCAGGGCGGCTCACTGTCCGCGCAGGCCGACGGCAACGTCTTGAAGCAAAGGCCGGGACCTGGTAGGTGAAGGCGGCTCGCGACACTGCAGGTAGGCCGGGTCAAGGACGGCTGCAGGAGGCGGCGGCTTAGAAGCTGAACAGCGACTTGCAGCACAGGAACCAACAACGGAGGCCGGTTAAGGAAACGCAACGACGATGTTTGCTTGAGGTGGGTAGTAGCGACTTGAGGCGGGTCCCTGGCCGCGGTGGCGGCTCAAGGTGACTTGCCGACGGCGCAGGCGGTGGTCGGCGAAGGCAGGTCCGACATGCGGCAGGGGCGACCCAGCGCGGCGGAGAATGAAGGGTTATGGCCGCAGAGACAGTAGCGGTTCGTGATTCAACGGGGTAGCTCGGATGGCTGCAGCAGAGGCGAAGACAGGCGGGCCTGCGGGGGCAGCTCCAAGCGATTCAGAGCAACTGAGGCGGCTTGAGGTCACGCCGAGGGGGCCACGGCGGGTGCGGAGCCATAGCCGTGATGAGTGGTAGTACGTCGGTGCTGCGGCGGCGGCTCAAAGAGGCATGGCAACGAGGCTCAGCGCAGCAAAGTTTGACTCACCACAGCGGCTTCGCAGAGTCAACTGCGATTTGAGGACGAGGCCTCAACGGAGGAGCAGCGAGGCAATGGTAGAGGCTGGGGTAGCTTCACGGCGGCAATGGTGACCCGGCGGAAGCCAGAACTGCCTGTCCGCGGAGATTGCGGGCGCAGAGGTAGACGACTCGAAAGCGGAGTCAGGGCCCAAGGCGACTCAGAAGGGGAAGCGAGCCGCTCCGACGGGCAGCGCAGACTGGCGGTTTTTCCTCCTCTGAGTCATGGCCTGTTTCGGTCAATCCGTGACTTCCTCTGGGTCGTGGTGCCCCACTTCTTCTTCTTTTTTCTCACGTGCTAATCCCACATAGTAGCTTTTTCTTCCTTAATTCTTGAATTAACCTCCTGATAGACTCCTTGTATGCATGTCGCAATATGAGTTGAGAAAAGCAAAAATGGATTTGGCTTCAGGTGACACCATAGCCAGCACTGTAGTACTACTTGCAACAACATAGCAGATCGCCTCAGGTTCCTTCCCGCAATTTAGTAGCAACGGTGATCTATCAAATCTTCTGGCGTATTGCTTTTTTAGAGAAAAGGCAGGAGCCCGACTTTATAGATAAAGCCACCAGGCAGAGTATAACACCAACAACCAGCAAACCAACAAAGTAGCACACCAAGGAAGTTAAAGTAGCATTACAAGGCCAACGGCCTCACATGGCACGCAGGCCAGCCTGCACTAGATAACAAAAGGGCAGTCAGGAAGCCGTCCTCAAAGAAAGCCGTAGAAGACCAAGCGCCGTAGATTTCATCTTGGATACCATGGCGTTGAAAGCCTGGAGGTCCCCTTCTTTAGTCAATAATCTCCACTGCTGCAAGAAACCATTGGCTTTAAATAAGCAATTGACAGGATTAGCCGGAAATATATGTTCAATCGAGAACTTATTCCTAGTGGTCCACAAAGACCAGCCAATCGCAGCCCAGCCAACTAAGAAAACTCTTTTTGAATGACCAGCAAGAAGGTTGATACAATGCCTCGGGTCTTCAAAGGAGGAAGGGGACCAATTTACATGCAACCAAAGTCTTATACAGCACCACATAAGTTTTGCTAAGGAGCAGTGAAAGAAAATATGTTCGGTGTTCTCCAGAGCCCCACATAACACACATCTGTCGGACCCCGGCCCGTTTCTTTTCTTAATCTGGTCGGCCGCCGGTAGCTTACCCCGAACAGCTTGCCAGAGAAATATCTTAATCTTAGGAGGAATTCGAGCCGACCAGAAATGCTTAAACTTGACTGGGCGCCCCCCAGGGATAAGCTTGGAGTAAGCTGATTTAACCGAAAAACGCCCCGAAGAGGAAAGGGGCCACACCACGGCATCCTCTTCCTCCGAGAGCAAGGGGAAGCAAGCAGTAAGACGCTGCCAGTCTTCCAACTCTTCAGGAGAGAGAGAACGACGAAAATCCAGAACCCAACCCCTAGCCGAGAGCTCAAAGATAGAAATCTCAGCATCATCGCAATAAGAAAACAGAACTGGAAAAGCAGCGGCCAGCGTGGAGTCCCCGACCCACCAATCAAGCCAAAACCGCGTAGACTTACCGTTCCTAACTACAAATTTGACAAGGAACATGGCAGCATAATTGTACAGATCGCGGCTATTTTCGGACTTGCGGTGCGGCAATCACAGATATTGATTGGTCTTCGGATTCAACTTGCAAAGGCGGCTCATGGCGCAACCCTAGCTTTCTTCTTCGACCTCGATCTCATGGATTGTAAAATCTTCCTCTGGAAAACTGCAAACTCCTCGATCCCTAGGGAGATCCCTCCAAGAACTCAACACCATCGTGCGCGAGCCCCACGGTGGGCGTCAACTGTCATGGAATTTTCACGGCAGATGTCCTAGTGTGAGGACTTAGTCATGAGGCCACGCATCTATGTGGTAGCTTGAGAGAGGTTGATTGGGATGAGTGATGTGAGACGGATCAACACACAAGACAAGGATTTAGACAGCTTCGGGCCCCAGGAAACATCATCCGGTAATAGCCCTACATGCTGTTTGTGGCTAGGTCTCATTATGCTCATGAGGGAGACGCTGTAAATCCGACTCTCCTCTAGTTGTGTCTAGCCTTAACGATTATTTTCTTGCCTGTCCCTCTTGGGTGCCCTGCCCCTCCTTATATAAGTTGAAGGGGCGGGTTACATATGGAGTCCTATTAGGATTAGGACTAGTCTATTACAAGTGGAATCCTAGTCTGCCCCTTTAAGGGAAAACTCCTTATGCCTTTCCTCATAAACCGGCCCACCATAACATGAGCTGGCCTCTGGGCCTTGGGCCTAGTCTTCTATCTGACCTGCTGTTAGGGCCATCCGTGAGTCGCCAGGCTCGTGAGTCGTCAGACCAGTGAGCCGCCACTCTGAGTCGCCAGTCCTCCGGCGGGTTACCAATGAAAACGCGAAGCCCGGCCGGGTCATACTTCCGGCCGGGTCATACCGCGGGGTATATCCCTGACAGAAACAGAAAGCAAAGAGGCAACATTGCCCAAACCAGCTCATCATTACTAGAGTGGTGGTCAAGAAGGTGGACGACAACAATTTTGAGCCAAAAGTGCCCACGGAAGCGCGTGCGTGCTACGACAATCACATAGGCTGCATCGTATAGACAACCGCCACCATCAACGATGTGAAACTAAAGAAGATAGAAAATATGAGGCCCTCCCTCCTAAAGAAGCTGCACCAGGTATTCTTGTTCCCGGGCCGGGATGAAAAGAAATATATTGATCCAGATAAAGACCCGGCAATGAAGAAGATAAACAAACGCGCCATGACCAAGTTTAGCAATGCGTTGGCCGCCTAGAAAGCAAGGGTGAAACATCAGATCATCAATAAAAAGGAACCCTACTCCGAGATTGTAAAGGATAATCCGACAATCACGGCAGAGCAGTTTGAAATATTCAAGGAGGCTTGCTATGCCGAAGCTGCCAAAGAAAAGTCGAAGTACACGAAGGGGCTTCAACAGAGGAACATGGGGTACCACCACCTCGGAAGCCGTGGTTACGGCGGGAAGAGGTCCATATGGGCCAAGGAGGATGCGGAACATGAAAGTCTGGGCATCCCAGACCCCTTGGCGGAGTTCACCGTCCCGCAGGAGCGTGACGTCCTCAGGGGCCGGTACCATTGGGACCCAGTCAAGAAGGTTTTTGAGACGGGCCCGATCACGACGGAGTTCATGAGACTTCTGGTAATTTTAGTTTCTGATCAATTCGATTGCATGTTCAGTCATATTTGTAAACGATCCTTGTTCCTTTTGCAGAGAGAGCAGCACAGGATTGCGGCCGAAAGCGACTCGCCGTCTGAGGCGTTGGCGAGGCCGAAGTGGGACACCCCATTCAACCGGGCGTTGAACATATTGAAACGACTCCCGGTGGACACTCGGTCGTCGTATGGACGCGTGCACGGTGTCGGAGATGGCGCCACGTGGAAGAAGTACTACCGTGAGACGACGAAGGAGAGAAAGGAAAGATGGAGGTTAACTGAAGAAAACATCGACAAGAAGGTTGAGATTGCGGTTGAGAAGAAATCATCTGAGACAGTCGCAACAGCGGTAGCTGCCGCAAAACAGGCGATTGCAGATTTGTTTGGTGTCTTTGTTCCGGCCGTTGTCAGTTGGAGCAGGCAAAATCCAAAAAAAATGCATTGGACTTTCCCCTTGCCAACTTCTTTGGGAGCAACTCGACTAGCGTTGCACCAGCACCTGCACCTGCTCCTGCACTGGCTCCCGCACCTGCTCCTGCACGGGCTTCCGCACCTGCTCATAGCATGCCGTCCTCCGTCTCAGACGTGCTCGGCGGTGCTTCGTCTTTGGCTAAGCTTGACGCCCTCGCGGTACCTGTCACACTGGACCTCTTCAATAAATGTATAATCTCCCATTTCCGTTGCCTTTCGGATGTCTCATGTCGCAGACATGTCTTTGCAGGCCAGCGTAACCCCGTGCACCATATTGTACACCATCAGCGACCAGAAGGTGGACGTGGGGAAGGCGACGATAATGAAGCCGAAGGAACCATTGTTCCACAGCCGGCCGATCCCCCCTGACGTCTTCAAGGTTTCCGTGGCCAGTGTCAAACTGGGCCACGAGAATTTGGCTCCTCTGATACTAGGGGGGATGACGACGAGACCCCGCGGTTGCTTGGCATTTGCAATGGGTGGGTCCTGTTGTGGTCAAAGAGTCTGCTTTGTCTGGAGGCGGCCGAGAGCACACCCACGAGCACGCAGCCTCAACAAGGTATGAACATCAACACCCCACCTACCCAATTAGCGTCGGTTGTCGTGCTGGGTGATAGCAGACGGAGTGAGGAAGAGGCTCCATTAGTCACTGATGATGTCACCATTGATGAGGATGACGATGACGATGACACTCAATAGTATGTCAATACTGGTGCCTATGATGATGGAGGATTGATGGCTCAGCAGTATGAGTACTCACGGTTTGAGCGTCATGAGTCGGTGCCCGAATTTCTGCCTCCGGAGGCTGAATGTATTATAGACGAGCTTTCGGTAGCAAAGAAGCATAGGAAGAGACCAAGGAAAGGCAACAAAGCTACTTCTATGATCCAGCCGCCTCAGCAGCCTCGGGTTCAAGACCGTATACCTATCCCCGGTGCGGCAAAATGGCATATCCCTGGTGAACCAATCCTACCTAAGGCAGCGGTAGAGGACACACATGGCGATCTAAGGAGACTTCATGACGATGTGCTGCGGAGAGAGAAAAGCCTCATCGCCTCGGAAAATCCAGGATACCCACTCTACATGGTTAACGTGCCGTGGCAAAGGTCGTACGTCCACACATTCCCCGCAGGGAAGTTCTTCCTTCGATTCGATTACATCTTCGACATGTTTCACTTGAAGAAGCTGGATTTTACGTTTGTCCGCCTTTATGCCTTGTACATGAACTACATCATCGGGATTGAGCAGATACCTTATATCTGTGTTGCTGACCCGTACTTCATGCACGAGGGCTTCTTGGCAACCTCCGCAGTTCATCACGAATACACGGGGGACTACATCGTCGATTTCATGGTCACTAATAAGGACAAGGAGACGATTCTCGTGCCTTATCATCCCCTGTAAGTCATCCGCGCGGATATCCTTCCTTCGATTTCAATCATTCATTTGCACGGTGGAGGCTAATTAATTGGAGGTGAACTTATTTTGCGCAGCGGCGGGCGTGCCGTCCTCATCATCCTTTACCCCTGATACTCCCACGCTCTTTACTTGGACTCGTCGAAGAACATGAACAAAAAGGATTACACCCACATAAAGTCTATTCTCGACAGTGCTATCTTTTACTACGATGTACGAGGTGGAGAGATCATGGACAAGAACAAAAGGGACGACAGGCCCGCCTTCGGCCATAAGACCGACTTCTGCTGCATCTAGAAATTTCCCGGATCATCGACTTCGAGCTGAGTTCTATCACATCCAATGTGAACTTGCCCAAGTCATCATGAAGGAGGTCATCGAAAAAGCAGGGATGTTCTACGAGGAAGGGGAAATGTCGTGGGAAGACGTCCGAACATGCGTAGCCTCTCAGCGTCTCGACCTGAAGCCTTTCACTAAGCTCGGGGACTATCTCCCTGACTTGGATGGATGGCACGACATGTTGGAGTGATTGTCAATATATGACAATGTGTCAGTTTAGTCCATACTTTCTGTACGATGAAACTTTGAGTTATGCACGACGAAACTTTATTTGTGATGTAATGAAACCGTCCTCCTCGACTAGCGAAGATCACTCTAGTTAGGGCATTTTGGGTATGATGAACTTTGTTATTTATGCTTATGATATGTTGCTTCTATTTTTGCCAAGTCTGTCTCTTTCTATTGCTCAACTATATATGTTGCATATCATCGACTTATGTAACGATGTAGGTGCATAGATCATCGATGGCGAAGAAGTGCTACGCCAGGAGTATACGACGAGTGGCCGGAGTGTCAGCCCAGGTGTACCGGCATCCGGTTTCTGAGTGACAGCCATTAGTTAGTTTAGGTTCAAGCTAGTCCGAGAGAGGGATACGAACTCATCTACTGCATAGTTCCGCTCTCACTCATAGTGATAGCTCTTCTCACGTATATCATTGTTTAGATGGTTGGCGATGTAGTTGCAAGTAATCAAGACTTGTATCGCTATTTTCGAGATGATGACGAGAGACCACTTTCTGTTGGACGATGATTATGATGATGACATGATCTGATGCTATGATTACATTTGCATGTGTATGATAGGCTAAAGATTATTGTATAAAGCCTGTTCAACTACAAAACAAATATGCAGAAAAAAACAAAAACTAATAAAGCTAACAGTAGCGAGGGGAGTAAAGTTAGCAGCAGCGCGCCATTACCAGTAGCGCTCCCTAGTTAAAAGCGTTGCAGCTATTAGCAGCAGCGCGTTGTACTAAATCTCGCTGCTGCTAGCCAAGTATAGCAGTAGTGTGGGACAACACGCGCTACTGATACATGTTAGTTCTAGCGCCCTATTAGTAGTGTGGAACCCCGCGCTACTGCTAGGCTTTTCCCTAGTAGTGGTAAGGCACCTCACTTTTTGATATCTGAGTCAAATGCTTTACCTGTTGCCATTGGTGTTGTCCTCACGCATACATGAAATGGTTCTTCACAAGTGATAGAGGCAAAGGTGTCCCGTCTTTCGATGAGATGGTGGCTATCGTTTTGTAGGAAGTCGACTTTGACGATCCGACTACAAACGTGCGAGGATGTCGCGCCTTAGCAATCGCTAAACCAACTCCGAGAGGTTATTGACCACATCAGAGCACGATCAACCTTACCACGAAGGTCTGTTTCGTGCAGGCAAACGAAGAACAAGCAAGAAACTAAGATTGCAATATGGATATTGCGAATATAAGAGGAAAGCTTTATTGATCAAGGTGGGGTTCTGTGACGCCTTTGTCTGGTCGTTGAACACAAACGAAGTACACGAAGTTGTAGCTATGGTGAACTTTAATCTAAACAAAACCAAAAGTCTAAACGACACCCTAAGGGCTGTATATATGGAGGAAGAGGGGGGGGGGGGATTTCGTGGCCCTTGGAGGAGGGGTCCGAAACCAACCCTAACTCTTGTTTCCCCACACATACAGACTCTAAAAATAGCCTATTGTCAGATTTCGGGTTCCGGCAGACCCTTGAGGTTCGAACACTGGGGTGCGCGCGGAGATTCAACCCTCTACCGGCTTGCTCCTCGCCGAATCTCTAGGACCTAAACTACCAAACTGAACAACACAAGAGACACAAGATTTATACTGGTTCAGGCCACCATTGTGGTGTAATACCCTACTCCAGTGTGTGGTGTGGTGGATTGCCTCTTGGGCTTGATGATGAACAATACAAGGCAGAACAGCCTCGCGAGGGTCTGTTCTTGGCTGGTGCGACGAACTGCTGGGAGGAGTTCCATCGCTCTATCTACTGGTTTCTTGGTGAGGATCCCGATTGCTAGGTCAGGTCCCGATTCTCCCTACCCTGGGGGTGGCTAGTCCTATTTATAGGCAAAGGCCCTGGGCCTCTTCCCAAATATTTGAGCGGGAAGGGCGCCAACAATTGGCCATTTTGAAGGGGAACAACGGGTACAATTATCCTGACTAAAGTTGGTCCTCGCCTGTCAAAGGCTCTGGTGGTGACGCCGGCTTGGGCTCCACAATGACTTCCTTCCGGCTGTTGGGCTGGTCTTGGTCTTGTTGCACCGAAATGGATGCCTTTGCTTGATGCTCTCGCCTGCGCTTGCTCCCTTTGCACCAAAGAGGAAAGGAGGACACCGCGCGGGCTGGCGCCCGACTGGTGCCCTTGGTCGTCATGGCTTGCGTCATGGGCACCTCGCGAGGTACCCCGCCTTGAACTCTCCGCCTCCTCATGAGCCAGCCTGACGAGGCCGTGCCTAAGGAAGCTCCTTGTCGTGCGCCCCGCGAGGCTTGGCCCCTCGCGAGGGTCTTGAGCTTGTGTTGATGAATATGGACTGTGCTGGGCCTCCTTTGAGCCATGCCGCAGGCCACAGGCAGGCAAGTCTGGGGACCCCCGTTCCCAGAATGCCGACAGTAGCCCCCGGGCCCATGGCGTGCCCGAACTTGGCCGAACAGAGAGGCGAAAGGGCAAGTGTGAAGCATCATGGGCCCTAACAGCCTGCGGCCTTGGGCGCCGCGTGGCGGTTGATTGGACGTGGGCGCCTCTGCAACCGCGCGAGTTGATAAAGGAGCGGCATCTCCCTTGCCTCCTTTACTTCCTCCAATTGCCGCTCAGATCCCTTTTCTTGCGCCTCCCCTCCCTGCTTCCGAAGTCTTCAGATCTCTCCGTCTGCGCGCCCTAGCCTGCCATGGTGCCTCGCCAAGCCCCGGCCGGAGCTTGGTACTCGCCTCCCTTGGACTTGCCAAATGTGTCAGAGGTGAGCCTTGCCCGGGTGCGCCAGATGGCGGCGGCGCAGGGCATCGACGGGACGAAGGCGTTCAAGGCCGGCTCTACCGTCCCTGAAGGCCGAGGGAGCACCTTCTATCCGCTCTTCATGAGCGCCATCGTCGCCGGTCTGGTGCCTCCCTTTTCTGAGTTCTTCTTCTCTGTCCTCCGCCACTACAATATTCAAGCTCTGCACCTCCATCCCAACTCCGTCCTTCTTCTGGCGATCTTCGCCTACTATTGTGAGGCTCACGTAGGGGTGAAACCCTCGGTGGCCTTGCTACGCCACTACTTCTCCCTCCGGACCTCCCGTGGTTCCGCCTCCGCGTGCGCGAGCTTCGTCGCGTACGGCGGCTCCATCACCATTTCGAACCCTGGGAAGAGGATTGAGGGCTTCAGGAGCAAGTGGGTCTTGGTGGATGCTGGGCACATCCATCCTCGGCTGATCCTGCCCATGGAGCACCCCGCGAGCTCCGACGACTGGTCCCGAGTGGAGCTTCTGGATCCCCGCGCGAAGCTGGTGTTGGAGAAGATGGACGCAGATCTGAGGCTGGCCAGCGTGGCGGCGGCGAAGCTGATCGGTGCGTCGCTGCTGAGGGAGTTCCTGGAGCATCAGCTGGCTCCGCTCCGTCAGTACTCGCTTCTGATGTGGAGGCCTCACCCGAGCCCCGTGGTCTTGGCCGACGAGGATCTGGCTGTGGTCCTCCAGTCCTTGGTTGGGGGTGATGTGGCGAGGCTGGAGGGCGCCCCTACGCCCCTGTTCCTTCGCGAGGATTGGGAGCAGGTAGTGGGGGTCCATGCCCGTCTTCAACGGGGACGGGCCCATGCCCGCGTCGGCTCTAGAGGACCTTGTGGACATGTCCTCCGATGACTCCAGCGAAGAGAAGGAAGAAGGGGAGCGGGAAGAGGGGGTTGACTTAGAGGCGGAGTCAAGGGCTCCTCCCCTTCGGCGCAGGTCCCGTACTCTCCGCCTCCCCCAGAGTGACGACGACGAGGATGAGGATGAGCAGGGCGGCGGGAGCCTGCCTCCGATCCCGAAGAAGGATCGGACTGGGCTGATCCCCCGCGGGTTTGCCCCGGCCCCGAGGCGATCCGCAGGCGCGCCTCCTGCTCCCGAGCCCCTTGAAGCTGACCCTTGCAGCCGGCTCTCGGGCTTTAAGTACGGCCGGAGGCTACTTGAGCCCACCTGCGACAACCTGTAAGTGCTCGATTCCTGTCTTGATTATTGTTCTGTTGCCAAGACTTGATGCTCGTATCTTTCGGCCAGGCTGGCGCCCGCGGCAAAGAAGCCGAAGGGAACTCCTGAGGCCCCATCCGTGGCAATGCCTCTGCCTGAGAAAGAAGGTGACTGTGACGCGCAGGCCTCCCCTGCCTGGGCATCCTCGCAAGGCCAGGCTGAGCCTGCTGGGGCGAGCTCAGCCCCCTTGACCTAGGCGACTCCCGAGGTGCCCTTGCTTGACGCTGCCTCCACTGCCGTCGTGGCGCAGCTAGTTCCGCCTCAGGGTACTGTGGTCACCTGCCGTCTTCTCCTCCTACTCCACCGACTGCTGCTTCCCCGAATACTGTTCTGGATCGCACCGTTGCCGGACTGGACCGTCTGCGGCAGGATCTTCTGGGCGCCGGCCTCGTCTAGTGGCCGGGCGCTTGGAGCTGGCTTCTGGCTGGATTAGCTCCGATGCTTCGATACGGGCGGCGCTGGTCCAGGCCTCGACGGCTTGCGACGAGGAGAAGCGGGCCGTCCTTGAGGCGAAGGTTGCCCGTGATGCTGCCCTGGGGGAGGCAGCTAGCGTCCAAGGTCGCCGTGAGACGCTGGAGAGCGAGCTAAAGGGCATGCAGAACCAGCTTGCCGAGGAGGCCCGCCTTCGCCAAGAGCAGGAGGAAAACATGAAGGCTCGCGAGGCGGCCGTCAAGGACCTGGAGGCCAAGCTCAAGAGGCGCCGTGGCCGCCTAGGCGCGCTGGAGCAAGAGCTGGAGGCGAGGAAGGTTGAGCTGGACGGCAAGGCCCGGGTTCTCGCCGAGGATCGCGTGGCTTTCGCGGATATGGAAGAGAAGGCTCGCACTTCGCTGAAGACACTTTATGACAGCGGCCTTGAGAGCCCGCTGGCCAGCGAGGAGGATGGCCCCGCCAAGCTGCTTCCCTTCCTGGTTCGCGCCCTTCAAGACATCACCCTTGGCCTTGGCCCTACGGCTGAGGCCGAGGCACGCGTCTTGTCTTCTGCAGCGCTGACGCGGGTCTTCACCCACATCTATCTTCGTGACCCCAACATCGATCTTGACAGCCTGCTGGAGCCAGTGAGCGGCGAGCGTGCCACTGCCGCTGCTGAGGCCGTGAAGGGTCGTGCGGAGGCTCTGCTGGGGAAGTTCCGGGCCTTCAGTACCAAGCCGAAGCGGAGCGCTGCTAGCCCTGCTGCTCCACAAGGCGAACCTGCTCCGCGCAGCTCCCCCGCCGGCAAGTGACTCCGTCGTGGCTCCCGTCCTGCTTTTAATTCCTGCGCATGTACCATGCCTCGGGGAGGTGTTAAAACTTATGTTTGATGCTGTGATAACAGCATGGACTATAATATTTGCTTTTGAATTCCCTGAAATTTACATTATTCCTTCCTACTTGCTTATGTTCTACGCTGGCAGAGCCCGGCCCCGTGCATACCTCAGCCGCCATTGGCCCCGACCGAAAACCAGGACGGGACCAAGGAGTGAGGGGCTATGTGACAAGTTAGGCTCCTGAGTCGCGATGCTCAGGAGTCCCCCTTAGCGCTCGAACAACAAGTAGGGAGGTGAGACATGGGGGTGACTCCTTAGGGAGGTGAGATGCGGGTGGATCTGCTGTTCTACGTCTGCAGAGCTCGGCCCCGCGCATACCTCAACCGCCGTTAGCCTTTCGGAACTAAGGAGTGAGGGACTACGTGACCAGTTAGGCTCCTGAGTCGCGATGCTCAGGAGTCCCCCTTGACGCTCAAACAGCCTTCGTACCTTGGCTCCGCTCGGGGAGGGACGTGCGACGAACCAAGCCCGGGGGGGCCTGGCCAGGTGGCGTGCATCTGGGCGAGACCCAGGCGCAGCCCCCGTGCCCAGCCCCTTCGCGCGGCACTCCCGAGGGGAGGCGTTGCGACAAGGCTAGACACTGAGCTCCGGGCTCCCTGAGGTTGATGCGGCCCGGAGGCCACCCTCAGTTGTTTATCACCAGCGCGGAGCATACCGCTTTCGTATGCGTACGGGCATAGCCGCTCCTCTGCAGTGTCGTTAGCCAGCGCGGAGCATGGTGCTTCCATTGGTACGTGGGAGGGGGCTCCCCTCCGGGAGGAGCCCCCGGGGCGTATACAGCCCCACCCTGACACGTGGTTGGCACGGTAGGGCTTGACGAGGTGTATCTGGGCACCCGTGAGCCAGCGTGGGACTCACGGGGCCCTACCTCAAGGCGGGTTGCGCCTGGCTCTGGGCCTTATCTTCGAGTGTGTTCCTGCAAATTTGGCCAGATGCCGGTGCTCTACATCTTCGGGTCCCGGCTCTCGGGCCGGTCTCAGCCATCGCTGGCATGCCAAGTCGCGATGCCATGGACAAGACCAGAGGGTGAGGGCTGGAGAGCCGGTAGGAGCCCTGAGTCGTGATGCTCAGGCACCCCCCTTTAACGCGCAAGCTGGGTTAGATGTCGAAACTCTACGTCCTCGGGTCCCGGCTCTCGAGCTGGTCTCAGCCGTCGCTGGCCTGCAAGGTCGCGAAGCCATGGACAAGACCAGAGGGTGAGGGCCGGAGAGCCGGTAGGAGCCCTGAGTCGCGATGCTCAGGCACCCCCCCTTTAACGCGCAAGCTGGGTTAGATGTCGAAACTCTACGTCCTCAGGTCCCGGCTCTCGGGCTGGTCTCAGCCGTCGCTGGCATGCCAGGTCGCGATGCCATGGACAAGACCAGAGGGTGAGGGCCGGAGAGCCGGTAGGAGCCCTGAGTCGCGATGCTCAGGCACCCCCCCCCTTTAACGCCCAAGATTCTGACACCTAGGGGAAAAAGGCACCAAATAACATGCATGGTGGATCAAAAGCATAGCCCTAAGATAAACGCAAGAAGGGTACATGCCGCTGGGTCAGGCCCGAGCGGCTTGGGGATGATGCAGCCCGAGGGGCGCCCCCAATAAGGTAAGCTAAGGACATGAAATAAAAGGGATACATGCCGCAGGGACGGACCCACGCGGCCTGGGAATAATGCGGCCCTGAGGGCGCTCCCAGCCAGAAATTGAACTTAAAAGATGTCACCTGATGATGTTGGGGACGAAGGGGTGTTGGTGTAGCAGACCCGGTGGGCTGCGGGAGCCGATCCTCACGAGCCCCCAGGACCAGGGGCCTCAGGAGGCTCCAGAGGCGCTGGCGGCTCCTCGCGGGCCATCTCCATCTCCGCCAGGGCTGCGGCACGCCTGACCTCTTGAGCCTCCAAGATGGCCCTCATGAGACGCTGGTGCGCAGCAGCCGCGTTTGGCAAGCCGTAAGGCATGCGCACGTAGCTGTGGGGCGGACCCTCGCAACATCCCACTCGCGAGGGCCAGAGGCGCTCTTGAGATGCAGCTCGGTTGAGCCCCGATATGTCGATGCAGACGCGCAGCCCACCATCCTCGCCTGGATGGGGGGCCATGGCGGGTAGGCGGCGGCTGCCTCTCATGACCCTTGACTCCTGTAACTCCCGAATGGCCTTACTGACGAACTCCTGAGGGTTCGGCCCTCCTTGCCTTGTTCCTTCTTGAGGGAAATGTGCTTCGAAGCACGCCTCCACGTGGTGCCCAAGCGCCTCCCTCGTGACCTTGGCGAGGTCAGCGGCCCTCCAGGGGAGAGCCCCCGAGCCCTGCCTGAGGAGAGCGCCGAGCGCGCTTCCCTATGCGATGGAAGGAGGCTCCCCCTGAGCAGGCGCGGGCCCTGAGGGGCCGGGCCGGACGATGTCTTATTCTTCTTGGGGGCGGCCTCGGGAGGCCTCCTGCTGCCGTGGTCTGGGTCTTCCAGCGATGCGGCCTGAAAGGCTCGCTCCAGGGAGCACACTGCGTCTCTCTCTTCGCAGGGCACCGTGATGACCCCGCCGCTTCCTGGCATCTTGAGGACGTTGTAGCCGTGGTGGGTTACGGCCATGAACTTGGCCAGCGCCGGGTACCCGAGGATGGCGTTGTACGGCAGGCGAATGTGGGCGACATCAAAGTCGATGAGCTCGGTGCAGTAGTTGTCGCGTGCCCCGAAGGTGACAGGAAGGCGGACCTGCCCTATCGGGACCGTGGAGCCGTCGGTGACTCCGGAAAAAGGCTTGGTTGGCTGAAGCTGACTGTAGGGCACTTGAAGATTGTTAAACGTTTCCACGGACAGAACGTTGAGCCCTGCCCCACCGTCGATGAGGGTCTTGGTGACTAGCATGTTGCTGATGATTGGGGAACAAAGCATCGGGAGGACTCCGGCTGTGGCCGCGCACTTGAGATGATCCGCTGAGCTAAACATGATGGCGCATGCCGACCACCTGAGAGGGCGCGTGGCCTCGAGCTTGGGGAGGACTGCATTCACTTCGCGGGTGAACTGCTTGAAGATGCGCTGAGAGGCTGGGGCTTGAGCTCCGCCCAGGATGCAGGCGATTGCGCGTGGTTCCTGGAAGCCCTCAGCCCCCTCGTCCTGATGACGGTCTTCATTTCTCCTTGGCTGCGGCGGCAGCGGAGGGAGGCCTGCGTTCCCTTACGGGCGATCCTCGCGAGGCTGATCCCTCCAGCCTCCCTCGCGAGGCGGGTCCTGCCAGCGATCCTCGCGAGGTTGGTCGCGCCACCCTTGGCACGGGCCGCGGTCTTCCCAACGTCCTGCATTCCTTCCTCCTCCTCGGCTGTAGCCCCGGTCGCTGCGGTCGGGACGTCTGCCGACCCTTCCTTCACGCACGGCCCGGAGCTCTTGGCATTCATTGGTGTTGTGGGTGTGGAGGTCGTGGTACACGCAGTACCGACTGCCCTTGGAGGATTTGGGCTGATCTCTGCCCCGCTTGGTGTCTGGCTCGGCCGCGAGTACGGTAGCTCCCTTGCGCTTCACGTCCTTGGCCTTGGGCTTCTTCTCTTCGGGGTCCGCGGCAGGCAGCTCGAGGAGGGAGAGGCACCCCTCTTCAGCCCTGGCGCACTTCGTCGCCAAGTTGAACAGCTCCAAGGAGGTGCACAGGTCTTCATTCATCGCCAGCTCCTCCTTCATCTTGACGTCGCGCATGCCATCGGAGAAGGCTGAGATGATGGCCTCCTCCGTCACCCTGGGGATCTTGAGGCGCGCATTGTTGTAGCGCTGGATGTACTTCTGCAGGGTTTCCCCTGGTTGCTGCTTGATACGGCGCATGTCGCTCACGGCGGGTGGCTGGTCGCGAGTACCCTGAAAGTTGGAGATGAAGCGGGTGCGCATCTCATCCCAGGAGGAGATCGTGCCTGGGGCCAGATTCAAGAGCCAGGTGCGGGCTCCATCCTTGAGCGCCATGGGAAACCAGTTCGCCATGACCTTTTCGTCTCCGTTGGCAGCCTCGATGCCCAACTCATAGAGTTGGAGGAACTCTGCAGGGTCAGCCGTGCCGTCGTAGCGAGGAGGCAGGTCTGGCTTGAACTTGCCGGGCCACGCGACGCTGCGCAGCTCGGAGGTGAAGGCGGGCAACCCGCCGTGGCCACAGGGGGCCTTGGGCGACGGAGAGCTTGGTCCTGCGGGTCCCCATGCACCGCGGTTGGGGGCAGCGCAGGGTCTTGACGTGCTGGAGCAGGGAGCGCTCGGGCAGCTTCTCAAGGGCGAGGGACTTCTTGGCAACTCTGCTCTTGCCGCGCTAGCGCCTGACGGAGCGGGTTCCGCCCAGGGGCCGCGTGCCTTGGGGTCAAGGCGCCTTCTTGAGGAGGAGGCGGCTGAGGCGCCCCAGGAGCTTCATTGCCCGTGCAGGGCGGGGTGCGGTGCAGCGAGAAGGACGGCGTGGGGGCGCCTCCAGCGGCGCGAACGAGCTCGGCGACTCGGTCAAGCCATTCTTCGTAGACATCATCGATGGGGCGGTAGCGCAGGGGCTCATTTGCCGCGATGAGCGCAGCTCGGGCCTCCATGGCCGCGCGGGGCGCGCATGACGAAGAACCAGCGGGGGTGAGCGAGGGCGTGGCAGTGCGGCCGTCCCGCCTCATGGATGGATGCTGGGACGATGCTTGCTGTTCGTTCCCCGCCGGGCCGGTGGCGGCGTTGACGGCAGGTGACGGGGAACGACGAGGGCGCCCGCCGACGGGAGCCGTCTGGGCGACATGGGAAGCGAGGGCGGCTCGGCGCTCGGCGCGAGCCTGACGAGCGTCAGACATGGATGCGGTGGTCGAAGAAGAACGAGACGACGGAAGGCAAATTCCGGCGCACCCCTACCTGGCGCGCCAAATGTCAGATTTCGGGTTCCGGCAGACCCTTGAGGTTTGAACACTGGGGTGCGCACGGAGATTCAACCCTCTACCGGCTTGCTCCTCGCCGAATCGCTAGGACCTAAACTACCAAACTGAACAGCACAAGAGACACAAGATTTATACTGGTTCAGGCCACCATTGTGGTGTAATACCCTACTCTAGTGTGTGGTGTGGTGGATTGCCTCTTGGGCTTGATGATGAACAATACAAGGCAGAACAGCCTCGCGAGGGTCTGTTCTTGGCTTGTGCGACGAACTGCTGGGAGGAGTTCAATCACTCTATCTACTGGTTTCTTGGTGAGGATCCCGATTGCTAGGTCAGGTCCCGATTCTCCCTACCCTGGGGCTGGCTAGTCCTATTTATAGGCAAATGCCCTGGGCCTCTTCCCAAATATTTGAGCGGGAAGGGCGCCAACAATTGGCCATTTTGAAGGGGAACAACGGGTACAATTATCCTGACTAAAGTTGGCCCTCGCCTGTCAAAGGGTCTGGTGGTGACGCCGGCTTGGGCTCCACAATGACTTCCTTCCGGCCGTTGGGCTGGCCTTGGTCTTGTTGCACCGAAATGGATGCCTTTGCTTGATGCTCTCACCTGCGCTTGCTCCCTTTGCACCAAAGAGGAAAGGAGGACACCGCGCGGGCTGGCGCCCGACTGGTGCCCTTGGTCATCATGGCTTGCGTCATGGGCACCTCGCGAGGTACCCCGCCTTGAACTCTCCGCCTCCTCATGAGCCAGCCTGACGAGGCCGTGCCTGAGGAAGCTCATTGTCGTCCGCCCCGCGAGGCTTGGCCCCTCGCGAGGGTCTTGAGCTTGTGTTGATGAAGATGGGCTGTGCTGGGCCTCCTTTGAGCCATGCCGCAGGCCGCAGGCAGGCAAGTCTGGGGACCCCCGTTCCCAGAACGCCGACACCTATACTCAAGTATTTCGAAATTACATGGGTCTGGCCCAATAATAAGCTAACGCAACACCTATAATAGCCTCTGGAAAAAATTTATGAAGTGGCATCTTGTATATTTAGTCCAAGGCTTCACACACTCATTATGGTGGCTTCAAAGTCCTGAAATCATCACTTGTAACTCCATTCTTGTTCCCCTTGCGCATGCCATCATCTCCATGCTTGATCTTGCTCCAATGATCATCCTTCTTGTCCAAGCTAGGCCCTTCATTTGTAAGCAAGACAAATGTATCCAATTTAGGCAGCATCATATTCTCACGAACATTAGAATCATTACCAAGAAACGAAAGTACCTAGTAATTTAATTGGCGTGCGCGAGCTCTAGTAATTGGTCTTGTATATGTATCTGTAGGGGTTGTGGGTGTAACTTTGTTAGTGATGTCCTCATCATCGTCCCCTTCTTGAGATTAAGTCGTCCTCGACGGAAGCTCATCTTCCTCACCCAAGTAAGGCTTCAAATCTGCAATGTTAAAAGTGGGACTAACCCCAAAATCTGTAGCCAACTCAAGTTTATATGCATTATCATTTATCTTTTCTAACACCTTAAAAGGACCATCAGCACGTGGCATTACCTTTGACTTGTGCAAATTAGGAAACCTATCCTTACGCAAATGTAACCAAACAAGATCTCCAGGTGCAAAGACAACACGTTTTCTACCCTTATCTCCAACAAGTTTATATTTAGCATTCATGCGCTCAATATTTTCCCTAGTTAACTCATGCATTTTTAAGATCAATTCAGCACGTTGTTTAGCATCAAAATTAACCTTCTCCGAAGATGGAAGAGGTAACAAATCAATAGGTGCATGAGGTAGGAAACCACACACAATTTCAAAAGGGCACATCTTAGTAGTAAAATGCAGCGACCGATTATAAGCAAATTCAATATGAGGCAAGCATTCTTCCCACATTTTCTTGTTATTCTTCAAAACATCCCTAAGCATGGTAGACAATGTTCTATTGACTACTTCAGTTTGTCCATCAGTTTGGGGATGACATGTAGTACTAAAAAGCAGTTTGGTCCCCAACTTAGCCCATAAACATCTCCAAAAGTGGCTAAGAAATTTAGTATTACGATCTGAAACAATAGTATTTGGCACACCATGCAAGCGAATAATTTCACGAAAGAACAAATCAGCAACATTAACAGCATCATCGCTTTTATGACAAGGTATAAAGTGTGCCATTTTCGAGAACCTATCCACGACAACAAATATGCTATCCCTCCCTTCTTTGTTCGAGGTAAACCTAAAACAAAGTCGATAGATATATCCTCCCAAGGAACACTAGGTATAGGCAAAGGCATATATAAACCAAGAGGATTGAGTCGTGACTTAGCTTTTTGACATGTAGTGCAACGAGCAACAAAACACTCAACATCCCGTCTCATCTTTGGCCAAAAGAAACGTGTAGCAAGTATATCCTCCATATTCTTCATGCCAAAGTGTCCCATTAATCCTCCTCCATGCGCCTCCTGCAATAACAAAAGACGAACAGAGCTAGATGGAATGCATAGCTTGTTAGCACGAAACACAAATCCATCATTAACAATGAACTTGTTCGAAGTTCTCCCTTCCTTACCATTCTTCAATACATCTTTAAATTCAGCATCATGCACATATTGATCTTTGATGGTCTCCAAACCAAATATTTTAAAGTCAAGTTGTGAAAGCATACTATAACAACGAGACAATGCATCAGCAATAACATTTTCTTTACCCTTCTTGTGTTTAATGACATAAGAGGAAGTCTCAATGAATTCAACCTATTTAGCATGTCTACGGTTCAGTTTTGCTTGACTTTTAATGTGTTTCAAAGATTCATGATCAGAATGTATAACAAATTCCTTGGGCCATAAATAATGTTGCCATGTTTCTAAGGTCCGAACAAGAGCATATAATTCTTTATCATAAGTAGAATAGTTCAGACTAGGCCCACTCAATGTTTAAGAAAAGTATGCAACAGGTTTGCCATCTTGTAATAACACACCTCCTAATCCAATTCCACTAGCATCACATTCAAGCTCAAAAGTCTTATTAAAATCAGGAAGTTGGAGTAAAGGAGCATGTGTCAACTTATCTTTCAATACCGTGAAGGCTTCTTCCTGTGCAGTACCCCAAACAAAAGGCACATCCTTCTTTGTAAGCTCGTTGATAGGTGCAACAATGGTGCTGAAATCTCTCACAAAACGCCTATAGAAACCAGCAAGGCCAAGGAAACTCCTCACTTGTGTGACCGTTTTGGGCCGCGGCCAACTCTCAATAGTTTCAATCTTGGCTTTATCAACTTTAATTCCTCGTGGAGTAACAACATAGCCAAGAAAAGATACTCGGTCGGTGAAAAAGGTGCACTTTCCAAGGTTACCAAACAAATGTGCATCACGTAGAGCAATAAAAACAACACGTAAATGTTCCAAATGTTCCTCCAAAGATTTACTATAAATCAGTATATCATCAAAATAGACTACCACAAATCATCCAATGAAAGCACGTAAAACTTCATTCATTAATCTCATGAAAGTACTAGGTGCAATAGTTAACCCAAAAAGGCATGACTAACCACTCATATAAACCAAACTTAGTTTTAAATGCAGTTTTCCACTCATCTCCCAATTTCATACGAATTTGATGGTATCCACTACACAAATCAACTTTGGAGAATATTGTAGAGCCACTCAATTCATCAAGCATATCATATAGCCTAGGAATAGGATGACAATAACGAATAGTAATATTATTAATGCCTCTACAATCAACACACATACGCAATGTACCATCCTTTTTTGGCACTAGAATAATAGGAACAGCACAAGGACTAAGGGATTCGCGAATATAACCTTTGTCGAGCAGCTCCTGGACTTGACGCATAATCTCCTTCGTCTCCTCTGGATTGGTACGGTATGGTGCACGGTTGGGTAGCGAAGTACCGGGAATTAAGTCAATCTGATGCTCAATCCCTCGAATAGGTGGTAATCCCGGTGGCACGTCTTGTGGAAAGACTTCAGCGAATTCCTGCAAAATGTTAGTAATAGCAGGAGGCAAAGAGGAAGGCACGTCCTCGAATGAAAATAATGCCTCTTTGCACACAAAAGCATAGCAAACAGATTTGCTGAAATCTAGATCATCAATATCAGATTTGGTGTCTAGTAAACATGCACTTTTCAATTTGATTTCAGAAGCAACACTTGATGGTTTATTATTAGGCTTCATTTGTTGCTCGAATTCTTTTGCCACAATCTGATTTTCACTCTTGTTGTGCTCCTGTTTTGCTTTATTATCTCTATTAATATCATCTTTCAAAATGGAATCAGGAGTCATAGGAAGCAAAATAATATGTTTATCCTTATGAACAAGAGTATACTGATTGTTTCTACCATGGTGTACAATATTTTTATCAAATTGCCATGGTTTACCAAGTAATAAGGAACATGCTTGCATGGGTACCACATCACAATCAATATAATTAGCATATGTAGAGATACTAAAATGCACACGAACAGTATGTGTTACCTTAACCTTGCCGCTGTTATTGAACCATTGGATATAATAAGGATGTGGATGTGGATGTGGTCTTGTGGCGAGAGATAGCTTCTCCACAATCTTCATGCTAGCCAAGTTGTTGCACCTCTCTCCATCTATGATGACGTGAACAGAACGTTCCTTCACAACTCCCTTTGTATGGAACAAATTATGCCTCTAATTTTGCTCTGCTTGTGTGACCTGCACACTCAAAACACATTGAGCAACTAAATATTCATACCTGTCAGCGTCTTCAGGAGCCATGTATTGCGTCTCATTTTTAGAATCATCTCCACCGTGTTCTTCACGTGTAATAAGAGCCAAAGTCTCCTCATCATAGTCACTAGCGGACTCATAACCACCATCCTCAGTAGCAATCATCACACGCTGAGATTTGCATTCTCTTGCATAATGACCTCCCTTACAACGACGACAAATAATATCACTTGTGTGCCCTGTTGATGCCATGGAAGAAGAAGAGCTCTGTACAGGCCCGACAGGTGTGCTCTTGGTAAATAGTGGTGGTTGTGCCTGCTTTCTTGTATCACGACTGGAGGTGGCAGCTGATGGAGGTGCCGATGTAGTAGAATGTGTGGAAGTAGAGGATGCATGCGGTGTCCATGAGGAAGGTCGACCTGCAGAATAGTTAGTTCGTGTCAATGCCTGTCAATCCTGCACTTCACGTTCAGCTTTACAAGCAAGATGGAATAAATGAGTTTTATTATTATACTCCTTATACTCTAGAATAGTCTGAATCTCTCTATTTAATCCACCCATAAAACGTGCAAGCATAGCTTCATTATCCTCAACAATACCACATCTAATCATGCCAGTTTGTAATTCCTGGTAATATTCCTCTACAGAATTTTTTCCTTGTCTTAAACGCTACAATTTTTGAAGTAATTCACGTTGATAATATGGTGGAACCCAACGATTACGCATAGCAGTTTTCAAAGCAGCCCAAGTAGTTAGAATATTATTCGGGTATAATCTATGATGTTCAGACCACCACACACAAGCAAAACTAGTGAAAGCACAAAGTGTAGCAGCAACATGTCTCTCCTCGGGATATTCTAAACATGTAAAACTTTGTTTGGTTTCTAACTCCCAAGTAAGATATATATCAGGAACGTATCTACCCTCAAATGGTGGAATATTCAATTTCAGTTTAGGAAGATGGTCATGATCTCGTACCTAAGGGGGAGCCCTACCATTGCAATTATTTGCATGTGGACGACCTGGTGGTTGTGGTGCTGGTGGTTGCACATAGTTCTGATTTTGATCAACCTCATCCTCGTATTCTCCCGCATAATCATCCTCCTCCTCATCAGCAGTAGGAGCCGCAGAAGTATCAACAGCAGCACCAACAGTTTGGCCAGGCTCAAGAGGGACACGACTCGCTCGGCGGAGGGTTGTTTCGCCACGTGGAGGTAGTCGTCGTTGTTGTTGTTGTTGTTGCAGAGGTGCGGCAGGTGCAGCCAAGTGGTGGTTGTGGAAGACACACAAGCAGTTCATTAAATTTGTTATTGATCTTTGTTTCGAATGTCTTCTCAAGGCCAGTTATCTTATCCATGGCCTCTTCAAAATTGTTCAATACATCTTGCACCTGCTCAGTCATCATTTGCTGAAATTTATCATTCAACCCCTTATTCATCATGTTCTCCCAGTCAGTCTCATCGACTTGTGATCCTGCCATGGTTAGCAACAATAGAAACACAAAAGAATATGATCCTACAGACTACTAGAAAATGGTGGTGGTGGGGCGTCACAAATCCGTCAAGCAAATCTCAAATTCTTACCAGTTCTTACCCAGCAGCAGGCGGTGATCGGCAATCGTCGTAGTCAAAACTCTCAAAGCTTGGATAGAGCGATTACCAGGGAGAGTCAAACGCACGACGTAGATGTATATGGAGCTGGGAAGGCTTATATTATGGTAGCAAAGAGGGTCAGCAATAATCAATTCAAAGATGCAAAGTTGAATAAACGCTCAACGACGGTACTGTGCTGGTCCTAGGCGAGACCATGCTAGAGACGCGAGCCTAGAACACTAACAAAATCATGGCGCTGCATGTAAACAAGGGAGGAGCACACTCTTAAAAAAATCTCTTTTATTTTTGCACTTTTTTCCTCTCTTTTTTTTGCTCCGCAACAATTTTTTTTGAAAGGTCTACAAATGGTCTAAAAACTGCCTAGCAGAATTTTCCAGACTTAATTTTTTTTGAAACTGCAACTATTTTTCTACTGCAGGTATCACGAAAGTTCGGAGTCCTACTCTGTCACGAATCAGAGTATGGCATGATCTGGAAATCCAAAGCAAAGTACAAAAATACTGGACTCGGACCAGGACTGGTGGCGGAGATGAATCTAGTGGAACTCTGACTGGTGGCGACGATGAATCTAGTGGAACTCGGACTGGTGGAGGATATATGTTGCAGGTGGACTCGGATTGGCATGATGGCGGCATATAGGTGGTGGCGTATATGGACTCGGACTGGTGTTGAATATGTGGTGGTGGTATATGGCAGCGGCGATTATGATGATGCGGTGGTGATATATGGCAGCGGCGATGTGAAAACCTGTGAACAGAACTCGAAACTCTAAAGGACTAGACGCTAAGACCAGCAACTTGACACGACGATGCAACCGCAAATTCAACAAAGCAAATACAGAAAAGATTAGGCGAAGGCTCAGATTGGTTCGGATAGGATGAACTAACCCTAATTTTTTTTAGCTTTTTCGTGGACTATAGGTATGAAGAACAGACTCAAACTAAACTACGAAAAAACTGTAAAATCTCACCGAGCAACCTGGAAATCTGATACCACTTGATAGAGGCAAAGGTGTCCCATCTTTCGATGAGATGGTGGCTATCATTTTGGAGGAAGTCAACTTTGACGATCCGACTACGAACGTGCGAGGACGTCGCACCTTAGCAATCACTAAACCAACTCCGAGAGGTTATTGACCACGCGGGAGCACGATCAACCTGACCACGAAGGTCTGTTTCCTGCAGGCAAACGAAGAACAAGCAAGAAACTAAGATTGCAACCTGAATATTGCGAATATAAGAGGAAAGATTTATTGATCAAGGTGGGGTTCTGTGACGCCTTTGTCTGGTCGTTGAACACAAACGAAGTATGTGAAGTTGCAACTATGGCAAACTTTAATCTAAACAAAACCCAAAGTCTAAACGACGCCCTAAGGTTTGTATATATAGAAGAAGAGGGGGGAATTTCGTGGCCCTTGGAGGAGGGGTATGAAACCAACCCTAACTCTTGTTTCCCAACACAAACGGACTCTAAAAACAGCCTATACTCAAGTATTTCGGAATTACATGGGCCTGGCCCAATAATAAGGTGACGCAGCACCTATAATAGCCTCTGGACGAAATTTATGAAGTGGCATCTTGTAAATTTCATCCAAGGCTTCGCGCACTCATTATGGTGGCTTCAAAGTCCTGAAATCATCACTTGTAACTCCGTTCTTGTTCCCCTTGCGCATGCCATCATCTCCATGCTTGATCTTGCTCCAATGATCATCCTTCTTGTCCAAGCTAGGCCCTTCATTTGTAAGCAAGACAAATGTATCCAATTAGGCAGCATCATATTCTCACGAACATTAGAATCATTACCAAGAAACGAAAGTACCTGGTAATTTAATTGGCATGCACGAGCTCTATTAATTAGTCCTGTATATGTATCAGTAGGGCTTGTGGGTGTAACTTTGTTAACAATCTCCTTCTCATATCTTATTTGGCCTCTCTCTACTGTGTAGTATGTAAAAAGCTGCCTGCGGTCATATAGGCATCTGTCTTCCACCGTATATTATATATTTACATTATGTTTTCGTCGTCTGTGTAGTAGTATGTAATAAACAGAAACATAAAAGGGCTTGCATGAATCCAGCTAGCAAATCAAAACATACATGCCACCAGCTCTCCCTCAAATCCATCGACATGTCTACTCTTACTAAAACAAAAGATGACATACATGCACGCACATGCTCTTTGATGGGCACAGCGTGCCGCCGCGCGTCTGTCTGCTAGTTGGTAATTAGGATGCTAGGATAAGTACCTTTTTGACAAAGGGTGGATTTTATTGGCTCAAAAAGAAGCATCAAGTGGATACAAACTCTAAGAGCACACACCTAGCCTCTACATAGCTAGTATGCACATATCTAACACTAACGCACGCACACAAAAACACGCCAACAAATAGCAAAGTCATATAAGACCAAAACTATGCGTATGCGAGTAAAATAGAAATGCAAAGCTATTAGGAACATGATCGGCAAACTACAACAATGACCATATTCGCACCAACCATCTTATGACACCACGCAGACAACAAGTTCTTCAACAGCAACACCATCAAGAAGGAAGCAACATTCAAATATCGTCGTCGCCTGATCCAACCACCAAGGTCGAAATCTGGGCTTTTACCCTCAAGAATCGATCTGAGCAATGCCTCCAACAAGGTAACGATGTTAAAACATCGGCATTGCTAGGTATAACCAGCTCGGTCAGACATAGGATTTCACCACGAAGCTCACAATCGGGTGCTTGAGTAGCAGTACCATTGAAGTCACTCAAGTGTTGTCGCCACCACTTTCCGCAATCCTAGCAGCTACATGTGATGCAACTGCCACCGCTGCACAACCATCCCTATGTGTCAAGTCATCGTCCATAATTTGCATCTCACCGCCGCAGTCAACCACTCAATGTTGAGAGTTGAACATTCATGATCTTTGGATGACCACCATGGTCGTGGCGTCGTACGAGGTCGCTGCACCATAGTCTACAATCAACCCCACTCGACCGACCAAATCTAAATGACCACCACCAAGCCATGGATTGTAGCGTCGTCGACCTATCACCGCTCGCGCGAATGTCCCTAATCTCCCTCTTGGGGTTCGTTACCATGTTTCAATGTCAAACTGTTCCTTTTTCTCTCGAATACGCATGAGTGTGTGTATCGTAGTATAAAGAAGGAAGCGGGGAAGACAACCATCCACCAAGTCCATCTACAGATTACATGCAACGAACAAACCCAATTCCACCCTCATCTACGCTACCTACTCCTGTCTACGCACCTTGTCAATGAACTAAAGAATAAATCAAGATCACCCTTATGTAGCCCTGCCGCTCTTCAAGGCCTACCTTCTCTCTCGATTGTCCTTGCCAGTCTAGGGATAGAAGGAATGGCTCCCTCAAAGACTATATCATGGCATTGTTTCCAAATGGACCACATGACTAGCACCACAATTGCCCGGATGTCCTTGACGTGATGTCCATTGTCATTCTTGGCAATGCATCACTCCATAAGCATGTCTGTCCCCAATGGCATCCAGTCCTGCCTGCCCAGTGCCTCACACACATTGTGCCAGACCTCCCTCGCAAACACACACCGTAACAGAAGTCGTTGGATGCTATCCTTGTGTTGATTACAGAAGGGACACAAGTCTTGCTGCAGGAGTCCTCTCCTGGCTAGTCTATCTGATGTCCAACACCTATCTCTGAATGTGAGCAAAGTGAAGAAACGACATTCTAGCGAGGCATTTGATTTCCAGGTGAAGTCTGCTGTCGGTGCCACCTCCCTCTTCCAAAACTTTGTAGCATAGGCTGAGCAGGCCGAAAACTGTCCATCCTTCTCCCAAGACCATCTAAGTTGGTCCCTAAGACCCATGCTTAATTAGGGAAACCTGCTCCACCGCTTCCCAGATCAGGAAGTATTCATGTAACAACTCCAACTCCAAGTCCGGTCCAACATGCATCCCGTGCCCAAAGAGCATTCTCGAGCCCATCCCTTGCTCTCCTACTCGCCTAGTCCTCGCATGGATTTGATCATAGATCCCGGGGGCCATCTCATGTACTCGCCAACCGGATACTCACAGATCTTCCCAAAATAAGGTTGTCGCGTCGTCGCCCACAGTCATGTGTGCAGTCGATCTGAATAGTGCCAAGTATTCTTTCGGCACCTTCCACGTGAACTCATTCCATGCCCGTGAGGTGTCTGAGCGGTGCAATCATGGCCAGCGCGCCTGAAGAGCAATATTGAGCCATTTGAGGTTCGGCACGCCCAATCCTCTTGCCCATCTTGGCGAACAAACTACCTCCCAAGCAACCACACAAGCTCCACCTCGTGCTTGGACTTTGCCACACCATAGGAAGCCCCTACATATCTTGATCATTGCAGCAATAGTCTTCGGTGGTATATCCAACGCAAGAATGGAGTGGATTGGATTGGCACAAAGTACATACTGCACAAGGAGGAGGCGCCCACTCTTGGGCATCATGGCTGCACACCATGTGGGCAAACGGGCCGCAAGCTGACCCACCAATCCATCGAACTGAGTTGTCGTCTTCTTTCGTAAGGTCAATGGTAAACCCAGGTATTTGCAGTGAAAGGTTCTTGCTGGGCATCTGAGAATCGTGCAGATCCTGGCCACGGTCTCCGCATTGCACCGAATAGGCAGGGTGTTGCTCTTTGTCCAGCTGACATGGAGCCCGGACCCTTCACCATAGTACCTCAAGATGGCTGCGCACACTTGCATCTCGATCTCCGCCGGCTTCAAGAAGATCATCATGTCATCGGCGAACATAGAAACCCTTTGTTTCAAACAGGATCTCGCAAGAGGTGACATTATTCCACAATCCCTAGCTAGCCGAAAAGCTTTTGTAGCGACTCCATGATCAAGATAAAGAGCATCAAGAATAGCGGATCACCTTGCCGTAGCCCGCAAATATTAAGAATCATCCTCCCAGGCACACCATTTACCAGGACTTTCCTCAAGGAGGCTCCTCGATGGCAGTGGCGTACACGGGGAACAAGTGGCCGGTCATAGTCGTGAGTGGCCATGGCGGCAACGCTCCATCTATTGCCGGCCCGGCAACCCCCCAGTTCCTTCATAAACAGAAACAGCCGATCAAGAGACAGGTCGAGCAATTAACCATGACATATCCCAGATATTTTTTTAAACATTTGAAGTACTCGTTGCTGCCCCGTCGTGGCAGCTGGACACAAGGCATGTGGTTGAGGCGAGGCCCGCCGTGCGGCGGTGATGACCTCGAACCCGCCCATGCTGCCGGTGCCAACGGGGCGTGCAAAAGCGACGCTAATGCGGCCAAAAATGACCTTTTTGGCGCACTTTTTCGCCTTTTCGGGGTCGCTGCTACGCACGCAAATCACCGGCCGCGATCCGGTGGATCCCTGCTGCCCGGAAAAGAATTCTATGAGACCGGGTCTCACGGATTAGCAGGTGAGACCCATCCTGATGGATGACACGTGACATTCACAAATCACAAAGCATCTACCCCACACTCCACCTGAAATCGGGGGAGGGGGGAAGAGATTAGATAATTTATGATTTGTGAATGCCACATGTCATCCATCAGGGCGGGTCTCACCTTCTTTATATGAGACCTGGTCTCATATAATTTTTTTTCCCGCTGCCCCTGCACGCGACCTCCACTAGACTTGCATTATTCGCAACCACAGCGCAGATCGACAGCCACACGCTTTAAATCAGCGTCTTGATCTCACTCGAACAAGTGGGTCAAGGATTAAAGATGCCGTCCGATTAGCTTTCCGCCCTCCATGGTTTTGTTTATTATATACTACTACTACTCTCATGGATTAAGGAGTAGTGCATGTCTGTTGCTAGGTCACAAACACATAAACGGCAGAAGATTTCCATGTTCATGCAAAACGTCCAATTGTCTCAAGAACGCAATTTGTTCTCAGCTCTACAGGCCGGCCGCATAGATGACAGGGTTTTTTATCATCCCAGCATCTAGATTCTAGAGCATGGCACCGCCACCTACAGTCGCTGCATGTTAGGGCATCTCCAGCCGCGCCTCCAAGAAGGCCTCTCCAGGCGATTTTTTCGCGCCGGCGCCGAAAAAACGGCCCAGTCGCGCCCCCAGGACGCCAAAAATCGCCGGCTTGGGCCGAAAACAGCGCCGGCGGACCCAACCCGAACCCGGCGCGCTGGGGGGCGTCCGGGGGCGCCGGGGCGAGTTGTTTTGGCGTGAAGAAGCCGCGGGCCAGCCGCGTCAGCGACCCGGCGCCTCGTCTTCCCCCAACGGCCTCGGTTTCCGCGGGCGTCAGCCTTGCCATTGATTCCTTCACGGGCGGCGCGTCACGGGGCGGCGCCGACGCCTCCCCTCCCTCGCACGCGTACACACGGCGCGGCCCGGCTATAAAAGCCGGCGGCCTCCACTCCACTTCCTGTGCCCACACCAGCCCCGCCCCGCTCCTCGCCGTCGTCCAGACCCTTCCTCTCCCTACCTCTCCCGCGCGCCGTCGCCGTCGCCATGGCAGAACGCTTCCCCGGGGGCGAGGCGGCGGCCAACGGCTTCGGCCGCCGTTCGCTCCGCCTTCTGGAGTCCTGGCTCCTGTTCCAGGCGAACATCCCGGCGCCGCTGGACATGCGCGCCGGGCCATCGGGATGGAGGCTCAGCGTCGGGGGAGTGCCCATTCCCCCGTTGCCCGACGCCGCGGCGAAGCCGGAGTACTTCGCCGACGAGGTTGAGATCGTCCGCGCGTCCCTCCCCGACGCCCAACGCTCCCTCCCCCAGTACGCCGCCGACAACCACGCCGCCTGGGCGGCGTATTTCGAGCGCCGCCAGCAGCAGCGTCTGGCGTCCACCAACGGCGCGCGGGTGGTCGGTGGGCGGCAGAACAGCGAGGGGCGCCACCTCTGGTGGGGCGTCCCCGGCCGCACACTCAGGGCGTGCTCACACACCTCGAGGGCGGCAACGACGCGCCGTTGGCATACCCCCCGGCGACGCACCGGCGCGTCGGGACATGGGCGCCAAGGCGGTTCGGGTCTTCCTCCTCCTCTTCCTCCTCCCGATCCTCCTCGCACTCCTCCGGCGCTCCGGCCCTGCTCGCCGTCAAGGCCGAGCCTGCGGCGGAGTCGCCGCTCGGTCGGCGCACTCGCAGCGCCGGCATCGTCATCCACGAGGGCGCCCGGCGCGCTTCGTCCTTGGTTCCTCCGCGCTTCGTCAAGCCGAAGACGGAGCCGGGACTGGTGACGGTGAAGACGGAGCCGGGACTGGCGCCGGGACTGGTGACGGTGAAGACGGAGCCGGGACTGGCGCCGGTGAAGGCGGAGCTCGTCGACGACGACGCGGCCCTGGAATGGGCGCGCCAGGACTCCATTGCGATGGAGAAGGCGCGCCGGGAGAAGGCGAAGGAGCGCCAGCGCGCCGAACTGCGCCGCTTCGAGGAGCGCCGACGCGGCCGCGATGAAGACGGAGTCGTCGTCCTGTGCGACAGCGACGAGGACGACGCGCCGCCGCCAGTCCACCATGGCGACGTCGGGTCCAGCCGGGGCGTGCGCGTCAAGGAGGAGAAGGTCGACGACGACGATGGCAGCGACGGCGGCGACGACTTCAGCGCCTTTCTTTTTTAGATTAGCTTAATAATGTAATGAAAATGGGCGAATTTGGCCGAAATTCGCCATGTTCGGACGAAATTTAACTGCTCTTTGTTATAACTTCGCCGAACGGCCCCCTTTTTTTTTTTAAACTCGCCTGTAGGCGGCCCTGGGGGTCGACGGCTGGGCGAGGACTCGCCCCCAGGGCCTTTTTTTTCGCCGGCTCACCCCCAGACGGCACTTTTAGACGCCCCCTGTGGGGCCAACGGCTGGAGATGCCCTTAGCCAACGCACGTTCTCTCCAACATGTGCATATGGAACGGAGATAGCCACAGGTAGCTGAGAGAAAAGCGGCCGTGTGTCGTCTAGCTAGCATGGCAGCGCAGAGGATGACATCAAATCTCCTTGTCCCGAATACCAATCTTGGCGATGCAACTTTCGCGGTTTAGCGCGCGTGGGTGACGCGGTACCGACGGATCATGGTCGATCGCTGGTTTTGGCTGCTAGAGGAGCGAGCGAGTGATTGGGTAACGTTCAGGACGGTGGTTAATCGCCGGCGCCTCAGGAAGGATCCAAGTTGAAGAGATGCATCAAGTTGGAGCCTGTCTTTATTGTCGGAGCCGATGGCGCCCATGCTGCCATGCCTATGCCCTCCGTCCATCACTTGCCCATTTCATGCCCATCACGTCTAATCCGGCATGAGTTTCTTTCCTCAGACTCGAAGGTTCATGGGGATACAAGTATTTGGCAAGATTGGCACAACATCAAAATTTACAGATTGGTTCCTCGTTACGATACAGTCAAAAGGTTAGACAGGGAAGATTATGATGGCATACCATACCTGACTCGCAAGGTTAGACCTTTTTAGGAAATGAAAGTGTTATTCATCAATCGTCACACGAGGAGGCTAAATTTCGTGTTTTGACCCTTTTCTGAAACCTATTCGAGATCTGACCCCGGTTCGTAAAAATTTCGGAATCTGACCCTTTCTTACCGCCAAGGCCTTTGGCGGTAGGGTATAACAGCCTACCGCCAAGGCCCCTGGCGGTAAGAAAGACCCCTACCGCCAAACAGGCTGGCGGTAGGCTGTACAACCCTACCGCCAAGGTGTCCGGCGGTAGGTGCCAGCGTGCACTGTGTTCCATACTTAGAAAAAAAACAACCCTACCGCCGGAGGCCTTGGCGGTAAGAAAAGGGCCAGATCTCAAAATTTTTACGAACCAGGGTCAGATTTCGAATAAGTTACGAAAAAGGGTCAAAACACGAAATTTAGCCACACGAGGACTGTTTTCCGTTGACAAGCTATCCAGACACCAGCCATGGCACGGCCAAGGCGCGTCAGAGTCTCAGCTTTCACGGCACTTTTATGTCTGCTACGTAGCTTGCACCCGGCCGTGGGGTCAGTCAAGGCGACTACGGTGTAGACGCGGAAAAATCCCACAGCTCGACAAGTCCCCAGAAACAGTAAAGGGAGTAACCTTTTTCCTTTAATTAGTCAACACCCGAACAACCACGGAAACAGGAGTGGCACGCCCATTCAGCCACCGAAGGACGATGATGGACTTCTTTTCAATGAACACACCGCTTTACAGTTCCGTACTATCATCAAAACCGTAACTTATGAAAGCCACAGCCGAAACCTAGCACATGTACGCAAACGGCAAAATGCAGAGCATGCATGGCAGCCACAGGGATGTGATAGATAGATAGATCAGATCAGGGAGGGAGGGAGAAGAATTGACAAACATGGCGCGACTCACGCGAGCGAGACGCAGCGCCTACCACCAAGCGCGTCAGGTCGGCAAAGTACGTACTCGCACTTGACCGGCCTCGTCTGACTTAATCGCCCATGCTTAGCGCCCCGAATCGCCTCGCGGCGGTGGTATATAAACGCACGGCCCCTCACGTTTATCTTCCACGCATCCATCTATCTACTATTCCAGCTAGTAGCCGTGTACAGTTGCAACACGTACTACGGGCGATCCATCGCCAGCCCGGACCATTGACCCGCATCTCGGGCGACATCGACCATGAAGGTGCAGTGCGACGTGTGCGCGGCCGACGCGGCCTCGGTCTTCTGCTGCGCCGACGAGGCCGCGCTCTGCGACGCCTGCGACCGCCGCGTGCACCGCGCCAACAAGCTCGCCGGCAAGCACCGCCGCTTCTCGCTGCTCAACCCGTCGCCGTCTGCGTCGATGCCGCCGCCGCTCTGCGACATCTGCCAGGTCAGGATCAGATGGATGTAACTCGATCTTCTGGGTTTTGGCTTCTGTGTGGGTTCTGATTGCCGTGAAAGTGGCGGACGGGAGCTTAACTTGCTTCGTGTGCTGGGCTGCAGGAGAAGAGGGGCTTCTTGTTCTGCAAGGAGGACAGGGCGATCCTGTGCCGGGAGTGCGACGTGTCGGTGCACACGGCGAGCGAGCTCAGCATGCGCCACGCCCGCTTCCTGCTCACCGGCGTGCGGGTCTCCTCGGAGCCGGCCGCCTCCCCCGCGCCGCCGTCGGAGGAAGAGAACACGAGCAGCCACTGCTGCAGCGGCGACGACGACGCGGCGCCCGCCACGAGCCACGGCGCCAGCAGCGGCAGCAGCATCTCCGAGTACCTCACCAAGACGTTGCCCGGGTGGCACGTGGAGGACTTTCTGGTCGACGATGCCACCGCGGCGGCAGCCGCCGCCGCCGCCGCTTCCGCCGGCTTCTCTTCTGGCGGATCGTACCAGGTTGGTGCCACTGAGCATTGGTGCAGATGAATGGATGTTTATAATTTTATGGCACGTTCCGGATCGAGAAAGCTAGAAACGCGGCAGTGTTCCGGTCACGTCTGCATCGGCATCACTGCACCCAGTACAACCATTCCATTATGGGGATGGTTTGTGGTTATACGTACTACGCTCATTCTTCGCAGCTTGCACACACACTGGTCCACGGTGTTGTAGTAGCGACAACATCCTCAGAGGCCCACCTAGATCCACCATTTTGGACACAAGCAGAATTTACATCTCTGGATCATCCAGCAGAACCTGTGACTAACTTGGCTTTCGGTGATGCCCGTTTGAGCAGGGAGTAGCTCCCAACTTTGCGCTTCACGAAGCCGGCTACCCAGCGGGGTGGACGAGGCAGGAGCATTGGGTGCCGCAGATGTACGCGGAGCTGGCCGGCGGCAGGAGATCCCGGACTTCGGCTGCCAATCCGCACTGGTGAAATCTGTGTTATGCACTGGATCGGAGCTAATATGCTGGAGTACATGACTGTAATACTAGATGATGTTGTTTCGGGCTTAATTACTGGGTTTTGCTCTCCTTGGGCGTCCTCATTCCTCGGGATGTTTGGGAGCGTTCGTGCTTTTTGAGGCTGCGGAGAAAATCTCCGCACCTTTATATGCTTTTCTCCTAGGTTTTTGCCCCTAATACGTGAATAAGGGAATCGTTTTCCGCTCTGATAACAGTTTGGTCAGAAGTTGAATTTCCGCAGCTGTTTGCACTTGAGCGTGTGCTTGGGTACCGGTTGTCTGTTTGACTGTAAATGGCGCAGACAGATCAAACTGAAGATATGTGAGGGTGTGCAATGAGCATGTTGCAAATGAAGCACCCCACTAGCTAGGTGTGGGACGACGAATCTTGTGTCACGTAATCGGACACCCTCCAGCACCCCAGGGCAAACCTCCCTCATCGTCCGATCAGGTTCAATGTGCGGTACACGATGTGAAGCACTACAACAGGCAACAAGCTGCATCAGTGTTGCAGCATACGAAAACAAAGATGCGATACCCATCAATAACTAGTACAACATCAATATTAAGATAGAAAGCAAACGTCATTGCAATCACATCAACCAACGCATCACCCATGACTTTTCTTTATGGATGGAATTGCGAGCCATGTTGTTGATGCAACAAAGAGGACAAGGTGTGGTGTAAAATTCAAAACCATACTCCGAATTATGACCACAGAGACTGGACCGTATGGCGTGAAACACCTCGCATGCCTCCTCTTCATGGTTTTCGTCATGTAGGCTGAATAGGGAGCATCCCTTGCGCCACTTAGAGCAAGCATAATAAGATGATGTAGACGGGGTATAGCAATTGCCATATCAAATTTGTGTTGAGTTGAATGAGAGAAGAGAAGCAGACTTCCATTGCGCCATAACCCTTCTACCAACGGGCGCAAACCCACCACCATTGACGGAGTTTTGCGCCCATCAGTAATCTTTGACCACTAGTGCTGAAAAACTCGCTAACGGGCACCAGACCAGTTGGTGAGGTCCAACTATAAGTGCATCTAGGGGCCTCATTGTGTGTTTCGTTGATTCATGATAATTAGATTAAAGGGGCAAAAAGAAAATCTCTAAGTAATGACTCAACTTAGGTCCCAAAGGATGTTTTGTTTGTGGAGATGGTGTTTGATCCCTCGACTTGTAAGGAACAAGTGTTGGCATCTTTTTCAAGGATTGATTTCAACACAAAACTAGCATGAATAGGTGGTGCCATTTTTTGAGAGAAATTTCCAATCTATTCATCAATCATGGCAGTACAGAGAACACAAGAGGTAATAAAAGTTACAACCAGGTCTATGGACCACCTAGAGACGACTACAAGCACTGGAGCGAGCCAAAGGCGCGCCGCCGTCATCGCCCCTCCATCACCGGAGCCGGACAAACCTTGTTGTAGTAGATAGTCGGGAAGTCGTCGTGCTAAGGCCCCAAAGGACCAGCACACCAGAGCAGCAACCATCACCGATGAAGAGAATTGTAGATCGAAAAGATCAAACCTGGAACCATACAAACGAAGATGAACAAAAACTGGATCCAAATAGATCCACCGAAGACCAGCACCGACCGAATCCCATGAGATCCGATGGAGACACATCTCCACCATCCTCCAACAACGCTATTCACACCATCGGGAAGGGGATAGGACGTGGGAGACATTATTGCTACCGAGGGACATCGCCGCCGCCACACAGCCCCAACCAAGACGTTCAACCTAGCAAAAACGAGAACAGGGTCCCTCCCGTCGGCGGGGAGCCGAGATCCTCCGCACCTCCACAGGCCAAAGGCCATTGGAGGCGGAGCGGATCCGCGGCGACGCCGACAGGAGGAGGAAGGAGACTTTTCTTGGGGAGGAGGAAAGCAGTGGCAATGCTGATTGTATCTTGTGTGTAGAGAGATGATAGGATACAACAAACTATGCTTGTAATTTAATATCAGCAGGTGGTGCCATTGATATACAATAGAAATATGCAAAACATTAAGAAATGTATTCATGAAGAGTAATTCACATTAAACATTTTAATAAGAATATTAGTCCCATTAAAATCAACATCCCTCCATCGATACTTAGTGATTCAAGATCCAAGATCAACATGTTAACTAGTGAGCTTTTGCACACTACTAGAATACTATATCACTCGCTAAACAACAATTTCTAATTGTATCTCTACACGACACTTGTTTGTTGGGGACATCACATGCCACGCCAACTTCCATGTCTCCAGGCCTAAAACAATTTTCATAACCATGATAAGTTAACCAATCCTTCTCTCGTAAGTGTCCGACACAAACACACCACATTAAGGAGAATTAGTAGCACCCTAATTTTATTGGCCCACCACTAAAAACTACTTAAATGTGATGTTGCAACAATTGGGGAGGCAATTTTACTTGACATTCATTGAGGGATCACCATACTTACAACATCTACCATACAAAAGAAGGGTGTCTAAAAAGGGATAAACTTTCAAAGGCAGTTTATACATGTGTGAAATCATATAGCCCCATTTTTGGTAGCGCATGTGATCTCCATCTCCACGTGCGCGACTGTATCATGGTGATCTCCATCTCCATGCAAAGTTTTCCTTGTGGTGATCTCCATCTCCGCACTTCGGTGTCAACCGCCAAGTATTGCATAACATACTACACTATTATAAACTAATAGCTAGGAAAGTAAATAACATTACAAGTCTTTTTATGTTAACAAGCAGGTCATTAAATTAATAATGGGACAACCATATGGCTCCAGCCCGTTGCCATACCCATGACGTGCAGGTCATGACATAAAAACATACATGCAACATTCATGGGCTAAAAACATACATGCGACATTCATGGGCTATACCAAATCACAAGTATTCCCTACAAAAACAAGTCAAACGTTCTACCGCTGAAGATAAAACCATCCAACACACTATTTTTATTTTGGCCTCCAAAAACTTTCCTTGATCTGCAATGCTTCACCCGTCCCAACGGGAAGATGGACACAACGAGAAAGCAAGTACTTCATTCAAGACGCTACATCTCCATGGCTAGAGTTTGGACATAGACATACTTGCCTAACTACACGCTAGCATGGCCGACCATGGGCTTGTGCGAGCTGTGCGCTCGCACATGGCCCCCAACTAGACCAAATTTCCCCCTACGTGCCTATCAAAACATCAAGAAGTACTTCATCATTCCGTTTTGGGCTTTGTTTCCCTTTTGGACCTCGTGGGCTTGCTGCTTGCTAGATTGGCCGAACTCAACGCTTCAATCTACATGAACGATCGATTGGTTTCAACTCAGCGGCTCAGCGCCCTAGCGCTCATTTCTTTTGGTACACAGCCTAAATAATTTACTAATTTAGAGTTTTTTTATGTATAATTATGTTAGTGTGGATACGTAATATTGAATAATTCTCATCAATTCATCTTGATAATACTATATCGAATCATTATGTTAATTTATCATTTCCATCTTTTGTACACATGTGCACCTGTTGATTAATATTGTTTCTTCATCTTCTGCTATGAATTGGAATTGTTTGTGCTACATATAATTGACGATTTCATTTAAAAAATACTAGACTGATGATGCTTTTCGGTCGATCATGAGGTCAGATTATTGCTTTAGTACTACATTTATTTGTTTTCCTTTACAATTGGTATTTCATATTTTCTAAATTTTATACGAAATAATATGTATCTAAAGTTATATCATTAAATGATGATATACTTTGATTATATTATAAGAATTTTGAAAATTTTGGGCCCCTAGTCCGCATTTCGCACCAGGGCCTCATATTTCTGGAGACGGTCCTACAGGCTAGAGTGTATATAAGGTCAAGAATGTTGGCGCAACAAAACAGACGCACACAAGAACTTAAAATAAAAAGAACCACTCTATTGTTCTCGCCATTTACATGCTGTGAGTACTCCACCCCCTAAACTAGGAGTTAATGATAGTAGCCAAGATGTAATCTCTCCAATTTGTAGTTCAATACAATAGCTATATGAGCTTCCCTACATGATTAAGCTTAGCACGTGATGAATTTTTTCTTTATGGTCAGATTTTTATGCCCTATGTTTGAATTATAGATGCACATTTCTTTCCGGTTGTGTGCCTAATCTTGGAAATTATAGATGGTAACTAGTAGAGAGAGAGGTGTGCAATAGTTCGGTTTAATCTTGCAAGTAAACTATCGTAGTGATAGAAAGTGAAAAATAATTGTATTTTATCATTGCCACCAAGGATAAATACTTTTATGAGGACTGAAATGATTCAGATAAACAAATGTATGCCATCTTACCCATTGCGACAATCTGTGTTTACACTTAAAACTTGGTTGGTGCAGATAGTATCTCGACTTAAGCTGATTATTAGATGCGGGGAGGTTCTCGACTTATAGAATTATGGAGGTAATGCGTACATAATTGTTGGGAAACATAGCATGCAATTTCAAAAAAATCCTACGGTCATGCAAGATCTATCTAGTAGATGCATAGCAACGAGAGGGGCAGAGTGTGTCCATGTACCCTCGTAGACCGAAAGCAGAAGCGTTTGACAACACGGTTGATGTAGTCGAACTTCTTCTCGTTCCGACCGATCAAGCGCCGAACGTATGGCACCTCCGAGTTCTGCACACGTTTAGCTCGATGACGTCCCTCGAACTCTTGATGCAGCAAAGTGTTGAGGGAGAGTTAGAGTTCCGTCAGCACGGCAGCGTGGTGATGGTGATGGTGAAGTGATCCGCGCAAGGCTTCGTCTAAGCACTACGTGAATATGACCGGAGGCATAAACTATGGAGGGGGGCACCGCACACGGCTAGGAATCAATGTTGTGTGTTCTAGCGGTGCCCTCCTCATATATATAGGTTGGAGGGGAGGAGAGGTAGCCAAAGGGGGAGCCCCAAGTAGGAGGAATCCTACTTGGACGCCTCCCAATTCGGCCTCCCCCCTTCCATATTCATCCAGAGGGGGAAGAAAGGAGGAGGGAGGAGAGAAGGAAGGGGGAGGCCGAACCCCTCCCCTTCCTTTCCCTCTTCTCCTCTTTCCTTTCACCTTATTTCGGCCTACATGGGGTGCACCAGCCTCCTAGGGGCTGGTCTGTCCCCTTCTTGGTCCATTAGGCCCATGTGGTTGCCGGGGGGATGTCCGGAACCCCTTCCGGTGACCCAATATGTATCCGGTACCCCCAGAATACTTCCGGTGTCCGAATATCATCGTCCTATATATGAATCTTTACCTCTCGACCATTTCGAGACTCCTCGTCATTTCCGTGATCTCATCTGGGACTCCGAACAACATTCGGTCACCAAATCACATAACTTATATAATACAAAATCGTCATCCAATGTTAAGCGTGCGGACCCTACAGGTTTGAGAACTATGTAGACATGACCGAGACACCTCTCCGTTCAATAACCAACAGCAGAACCTGGATGCTCATATTGGTTCCTACATATTCTAGAAGATCTTTATCGGTCGTACTGTAATGGCAACATACGTTATTCCCTTTGTCACCGGTATGTTACTTGCCCGAGATTCGATCGTCGGTATCTTCATACCTAGTTCAATGTCGTTACCGAAAAGTATCTTTACTCGCTCCGTAATACATCATCCCGTAACTAACTCATTACTCACAATGCTTGCAAGGCTTATTATGATGTGCATTACTGAGAGGGCCCAGAGATACCTCTCAGATACTCGGAGTGACAAATTATAATCTCGATCTATGCCAACCCAACAAACACCTTCGGATATACCTGTAGAGCAACTTTATAATCACCCAGTTACGTTGTGACGTTTGATAGCACATAAGGTATTCCTCCGGTATCCAGGAGTTGCGTAATCTCATAGTCAAAGGAATATGTATATGACATGAAGAAAGCTATAGCAATAAAACTGAATGATCAACATGCTAAGCTAATGGATGGGTCATGCCCATCACATCATTCTCCTAATGATGTGATCCCATTCATCAAATTACAACACATGTCTATGGTTAGGTAACTTAACCATCTTTTATTAATGAGCTAGTCTAGTAGAGGCTTACTAGGGACACGGTGTTTTGTCTATGTATTCACACATGTATCAAGTTTCCGGTTAATACAATTCTAGCATGAATAATAAACATTTATCATGATATAAGGAAACATAAAATGACAACTTTATTATTGCCTCTAGGGCATATTTCCTTCAGTCCCCCAGTTGCACTAGAGTCAATAATCTAGTTCACATCGTCATGTGATTTAACACCAATAGTTCACATCTTTATGTGATTAGTTCACATCACCATGTGACTAACACCCAAGGGGTTTACTAGAGTCAATAATCTAGTTCACATTGCTATGTGATTAAAACCCAAAGAGTACTAAGGTGTGATCATGTTTTGCTTGTGAGAGAAGTTTAGTCAACGGGTCTGCCACATTCAAAGCCGTATGTATTTTGCAAATTTTCTTTGTCTACAATGCTCTGCATGGAGCTACTCTAACTAATTTCTCCCACTTTTAATATGTATCCAGATTGAGACTCAGAGTCATCCGGGTCGGTGTAAAACCTTGCATCGACATAACTCTTTACGACGAACTCTTTATCACCTCCATACCCGAGAAATATTTCCTTAGTCCTCTTAGGTAACTAAGGATAACTCTGACTGCTGTCCAGTGATCCACTCCTGCATCACTATCGTACCCCCTTGCCAAACTCATGGCAAGGTACATAAATAGGTCTGGTACACACCATAACATACTTTATAGAACCTATAGCTGAGGCAGGGAATGACTTCCATTCTCTTTCTATTTTCTGCCGTGGTCGGGTTTTGAGTCTTACTCAACTTTACACCTTGCAATACAGGCAAGAACTCCTTCTTTGACTGTTCCATTTTGAACTACTTCAAAATCTTGTCAATGTATGTACTCATTGAAAAATCTTATCAAGCGTCTTGGTCTATCTCTATAGATCTTGATGCCCAATATGTAAGCACCTTCACCGAGGTCTTTCTTTTAAAAACTCCTTTCAACACTCCTTTATGCTTTCCAGAAAATTTTACATCATTTTCGATCAATAATATGTCATTCACAAATACTTATCAGAAAGGCTGTAGTGCTCCCACTCACTTTCTTGTAAATACAGGCTTCACCACAAGTCTGTAGAAAACAATATGCTTTGATCAACTCATCAAAGTGTATATTCCAACTCCGAGATGCTTGTACCAGTCTATAGATGGATCGATGGAGCTTGCACATTTTTTTAACACCTTTAGGATTGACAAAACCTTCTGGTTGCATCATATACAAATTTTCTTTAATAAATCCATTAAGGAATGCAGTTTTGGTATCCATTTGCCAGATTTCATAAAATGCGGCAATTGCTAACATGATTCGGACAAACTTAAGCATCGATACGAGTGAAAAAAACTCATCGTAGTCAACACCTTGAACTTGTCAAAAAACTTTTTGCGACAATTCAAGCTTTGTAGATAGTAACACTACCATTGATACGTCTCCAATGTATCTACTTTTTCTAACGCTTTTCCTCTTGTTTTGGACTCTAGTTTGCATGATTTTGAATGAAACTAACCCTGGACTGACGCTGTTTTCAACAGAACTACCATGGTGTTATTTTTGTGCAGAAATAGAAGTTATCGGAATGGAACGAAACTTTGCGAGGATTTTTTATATCAGTAATAAGAATTTCTGGAGCCAAGACCTGCCGGAGTGGGGCATCTGGGTGGGCACAACCACCAGGGCGCGGCCCCCTCTCCTGGCACGCCCAGGTGGGTTGTCCCCACCTGGTAGCCCCGCAGACCCTGATTCCAACGCTAGAAAATCCTATTTTTGGAGAAAAAAATCAGGGAGAAAGAATTATCGCAATCCATGAGACGGAGCCGCCACCAAGCCCTGTTCTTCCTCGGGAGGGCAGATCTGGAGTCCATTTGGGGCTCCGGGGAGGGGGATCTTTGTTCTTCTTCATCACCAACCCTTCTTCATCGACAATTCCATGATGCTCCCCACCAGGAGTGAGTAATTCCTTCGTAGGCTCGCTGGTCGGTGAGGAGTTGGATAAGATTCATCATGTAATCGAGTTAGTTTTGTTAGGGCTTGATCCCTAGTATCCACTATGTTCCTAGATAGATGTTGCTATGACTTTGCTATGCTTAATGCTTGTCACTTTGGGCTCGGGTGCCATGAACTCAGATCCTAACCGTTTATGTTATGATCATTATATCCATGTTCTAGATCCGATCTTGCAAGTTATAGTCACCTACTACGTGTTATGATCCGCCAACCCCGGAGTGACAACAACCGGGCCCACTCCCGATGATGACTGTAGTCTGAGGAGTTCATGTATTCACTATGTGTTAATGCTTTGTTCCGGTTCTCTATTAAAAGGAGGCCTTAATATAGTTTCCAGTATGGACCCCGCTGCCATGGGAGGGTAAAACAAAATATATCATGCAAGTTCTTTTAATAAAGCACATATGACTATTTACGGAACACATGCCTACATTATATCGATGAACTGGAGCTAGTGCCGTATCGCCCTAGGTTATAACTGTCACATGATGAATATCATTCAACAAGTCATCGATCCAATTGTTTTATGCGAGATAAATATTAAATATATCTGCGTTAGCATTTTAGGTGCGGGCGTGCCAGTATATAGTTGTATACAAATTCAGTACTTCAAATACATGGAAATATGAGACTCACACTTTATCGAATTATCAAAGGATTGCCTATTTCTATTTCACCTGTATGTTCCATATTGTGCCTGAATATATATCTGACTAAGATGATTGCGAAAGTCCTTAATTCCTGGAACCTCGAAAGAATTCTAGTTAATTACATCTGCAAGTCTACACTCGCATAATACCTCCGATTAAGCTACATCAAATGGTCATCTTATCTTTACAAATCTCTATCTCACGCCTTCGTAATGATATGCATGAAAATAAAACAAACCATCAAAGCATGCACAGGGGACACACATTTTAACGTGGAAAACCCAAGTTGGGTAAAAAACCACAGTGGCACGAAGGCCAAATCCACTATGAGAAATGTTTACATGTCAAGGAGTTACAACATGACCTTTTGATGCAAGATAAGCCCTTCTAAAAATGCTCAGGACGAAAAAGAACTGCATTTCTAAAGATGTAGTTGTAACGCATCATCAACCATGTAATATTCAGCTCCACCTCTCCATGAGCAATCGGTCGAACATTTGATATGAAGCCTTGAAGTAGTTGTTCGGCCTCGTCGGTCGCGGACTATATGTTTCAAACCTTGTCAGCTAGGACGTGTATGCATCATATTGCGGCCTCGTTGGTCCAGGAAGAGAGAGGGATTGAATAATGAACCGACAGTTGATCTGAATAAAGAGTGTATGAACTTTGAACAATGGTGTCTTACTATTCCTGTGTAGATGGCCATGTCATTGTTGGTACGTGCTTGATTCTCATCATAAGTTGACCTCTGCATGTCAAGTGAATCTCCTTTTTTGTAAATGTTTGCAAACTCTAGTTCAGGATGTGTGTATATGTTGCAGTTTCGGGAAGGCTTTTGCTCATGCCATGTACCATGCAGGCTGGTACGTGTACAGTAATGCATGCACGAATTTGCATGTAGATCATCACAAATCAACAAAACTCAAATGAATGAGGAACAAAGGGTGAAAAATGACAAGACGGCCACATGACGGTGAAAAGTCCACGTTAGCGTTTCAATCGCCATATAGCAAAAAATTGTCTGTTGGCCATCCGCCAAGATCGCATCTGTTCCGCCAAGATCGCATCAGGCGATCGGAGTAGGATCCCTTGCGCGCCGCCGGTGACGCCGCTGGTTTCCCTCTCTCTCCGTCGGCCGCTCCAGCGGCGGGAGGGAGGGGGGACCCCGGGTCTGTTCTCTAGGTGGATGTGCGGTAGGGTTAGGGTTCAGGGAGACGCTGCCGAGGCCGTTGCGGTGGTGTCGCGTCGGAATAAGTTTCTCCGGGCTCCGTTCGCGGTCAGGCGAGGCTTTTGCCTTCGTCTAGGATCCAGAGGTGTTGGGGATCCCCGGATCTCATCGAGGTCGCGGGCTATGGTGGTTGGAGGTCCATCGGCACTGGCCGTTTGGATCCTCAGATGGGCGATGGATGCAGGGAGACGAAGACCTCTCTTCTTCCTTATTGGTATGATTTGTTGCTGCTGTTCTTCTTCTTCCTCTGTGCTGATACTGGTGGGAGATCCTGCTTTGTCCGGGCGGATGGCCCGGCCGCGGTGCTGGACCGGTCAGATGACTCGAGTTCTCTTCCTTTCGGAAGGGACACTTTTCGCGGTACTCAAAGCCAAAGATGGCGACGGCTGTTGCAGGTGTGTTGGATTGATGTCCATGCCCTCTCAGCGATGGTGTCAAGAAAGGAGGAAGCAGCGTGACGGCAATTGTACCGTGGTCGAAGATGATGACCTGTTTGTGACTGGTTGCAGACCCTTCTGCTGCAGGGGTCTTCTCTCAAGATTCAGGGATGATGACACAGGGCTCCGGAGATCTTTTTGTGTTATGGTTGTCTTAGGGTACTCTAGGTGTTCATGGTCCTTTGTTTTTGCGTTTCAGTGTGCTTGTAAGAGTCAACTTTGTACTGATTCGTAATTTGAATGAAGAATTTCTCAAAAAAAATAACCATCTCGGTTTTATATCGGATCATCATGCATATATCCACGGTGATGATTGAAGCGTTAGGTAGAGTCGCGGGATGCAACAACTTTTGTTTTTTTCACATCAGATCATGGAATATATGCGGCGACGATTATAACGTCAGGTAGAGCCGGTATATGTCATCATTCTCTTTTTCCATATCGGATCTATAGACATCCGCGGCGACAATTAGATCGCCATGTAGAGCCGTCGGATGTCATCACTCACTTTTTTCATATTGGATCAACACACATCCGCGGCGACGATTAGATCGTCATGTGGAGCCGCAGGATGCAATAACTTTTTTTTACATCAGATCATGGCATATCCGCGGCGATGATTGAAGCATCAGGTAGAGCTGCAGGATGCCATATATTCCTTTTGTAGATCAAACGGTAAAACGCTAGTGGGAATGATTCGATCATCAGGTTGAACGGCGAGGCGTTACCAACCTGCAATGGAAGAAGAAAACAGAAGAAAGAGATAAAATAGCCGCATCTCACCTTCATGCGACTCACTTACCAAGTAACATCACCGATCCGGTCCTTGAAATGCAGACGCGGAGTAAAGATTGCAAGGAGCCGTGATTACTAATGTTGTGTTGGAGATTTGATCGAGCTGTCATGTAGGTGTGTATGTGTGTGGTGCTGGCGGCGGCGTGGTTGCTGTGAGAAGTGAACTGTGCCGTTGAGCTTTGCAGCTGCCTAAGAACTTGAACCCCCCCCCCCATCCTCTCGATGCATCTGATGATTATATATGTATCCCGTATGGCTTATCCTGGAGTAGATTCAATGGCCACTGACCAACAGCTTCCTCCACACCTGTGGTGGAACTCCTGGATATCACGCGTGGATACTTATCCAACTAAACGAACTCCAATAGTTCAAATCAAATCTTTCAACGGCTGTCACTTGTGCATGCATCTAAACATGTATGTGCACGTAGTAGCGAATGGTCCAAGTAATCCAGCACGTACCAATCAATCCACCATGTGTACTTATTATTTCTTTTTTTAAAGAAATTTTGAGCTTTATTCATTAGAAATAATCATTACATCATTTATGAGGATTGGTACAATTGCATTATGTGGTTCCTCGAGCCAATCACAAATGAATGAAAATCTAGCCAACCTGGCAAGTTCATGAGCAACTTTATTTGCTTCTCTATTACTCCCTCCGTTCCAAATTACTTGTTGCACGTATGGATGTATCTAGATGTATTTTAGTTCTAGATACATCCATTTCAGCGATGAGTAATTTGGAACGGACGGAGTACAATGCTTGAATCTAGAAACAGAAAAATTACAAGCTAAGTGAAAACAGTCATAAAAAATTACAGCTGCTGCCCCCGATGATCGTCCTCCATCGTTCATGGTCTCGATCACCTCCATATTATCCTAGTTAAGAATTATGCGATTACAACCCGTCCTTTGCGCAAGCGATGGGCCAAATTTTAACGCCAAAGCTTCAGCCATCAACACATCTACACACCAGTCAATCTTACCATTTTCCCCACCAATGAACCTACCTTTATCATCTCTTAAGACCGCCCCGATCGTACCCCTGAGAAGGTCGTGGTCAAAAGAAGCATCAATGTTAAGTTTAACAAATCCCGTCGGGGGGTTTGACCATCCTCCTCCTTTCATGGAAGCCTTCGGCGAGGAGGCATTAACAAAATTGGCAGTGAGAGCGCGTATCCCCATGGATATCTATTGTGCATTATGAGTAGTCTCATTGTGTACCAATTTGCGCATTTCCCTCCACAAGTATCAGGCTGATATGGCAATCATGTCACGCCCATTACAAGTGCCCATTATACATAGTTCCTGATCTAGTAATGAAAGTAAATATTCCAAGTTTGCCTCACCCGCATAGTCTGTTTTACATGCTCTGTCAATAATATCGTCCATCCCTAGTCTTCTTCAGACTTCTTTTGCTCTGTCACATAGAAACAACAAATGTTTTGTGTCTTCTGGCCCAGATGAGCAAGCATGACACTTAGGCGAGACTTTCACACGTCTATTAGCTAAGTTAACACGACATGAAATAGTGCCGTGAAGTGTACGCCAAATAAATATTTTAACCTTTTTTTGAAAGCTAAATATTTTAACCTTTGCTGGACAAGCAAGTTTCCAAATCCTCGACCAAATAGGATTGACCGTGGTACATCCCATCCCATTGGTATGTCATAACTTGTTCCCGTAATGGTGGTCCCATTCCACAAAATAAGCAGACCGAACCGAAAAAATCCCATTTTTTGTGAAATTCCAAGCTATGAAATCTGGCATATCATGCTGCTATATCGGGATCGCAAGCACTCGCTAAACATCAATAGGCCATAGAGTCTGTCTGAGAAGATCTTCATCCCAACTATTTAGGATTGGATCAATCAAATCTGCTACCTTCCGTAACAACTGGCCTCCCTTAGGGGTAACAATTTTACGATTTGCACAATTGGGAATCTAGGCATGCTCCCAAATGTCAATATTCTGCCCGTTTCCCACTCGCCAAATATGACCATGCTTTAGGGAGCTCACACCCGCCATAATACTTTGCCAGGTGAAGGAACAACCCTTCTTTAGGTCAGTGTTCAACAAGTCACCGTCAGGATAGTATTTGACTCTCAAAATAGTAGCACATAGAGAATCTGGATTCTCGATAAGAAGCCAAGCCTGTTTAGCAAGCATAGCCAAATTGAAACAATGGATATCCCGAAAACCCATTCCTCCTTGGTTCTTGGGTACACAGATTTTCCACCAAGCCATCCAATGCATCCTCCTTTGGTTGTCCTCATCTCCCCACCAGAAATGCTCCATCGCGTCAATAATTCCTTTGCAATTTTTTAGGAATTTTAAAGACCGACATTGCATAGGTGGGAATAGCTTGAACAACCGCTTTAAGTAAGATCTCCTTTCCTCCAGCCGACAGAAGTTTTTTCTTCCAACCACTAATTCTTTGAACAATACATTGTGTAATTATTATTCCTCTTAGCTATGGGTCCCACTTATAATGGTATTTTCTTAGAGAACGCTGCCATCTGCTAAGCCACGTAAAATTCTAAGATGCCTCACGCGTGTGTGTCCTCAGTGTCTGATTGTCACCACCCCTGCACATCACTATGATTTCTTTTTAACTTGGCAAATGAGAACTAAGTTGATATTTTCTCGAACTTTCAATTATGATTTGAAAATTTTAAACTCGCAAAACCATGACAAAATATCGTCGAACAAATGCCCCTCGCTAAGTGGAGTTCGAATGCATAGCTATTCGGCCTGCACTTAGCGGCACTAGACTCTGCAATTTTGTAGCTTTCTAATATCCTTGTTTGCTAATACAGACTTCAATCTAGTTGTATCACAACTATTTGTTGACTGGAACTTTGGCATTCTCTTTTACTTGCTCAAGTAAATGTATATGTTGCCTCGTTCTTCTCGAAACTTTGCTCAACACACATTTCCTCGTATTGCCATCCAATCATGTTCTCCCAGTACTGTAGTTGAACCAATCTCATCTACAAGCATCATTTCGAATCAAAATGTGTCCCTATAATTTGCTGAAGGGGCTTCATTGTCAAAGTGGTGCAGACCTTAGCGTATGTCCATGCTATAAGCATGCTAGAATATAATTCATATTAAAATACGCACAACTGATGAAACCACATCGAAGTCCATGATGGTGCTGGAAATATACCCTAGAGGCAATAATAAAATCATTATTATTATATTTCCTTGTTCATGATAATTGTCTTTATTCATGCTATAATTGTGTTATCCGGAAATCGTAATACATGTGTGAATAATAGACACCAACATGTCCCTAGTAAGCCTCTAGTTGACTAGCTCGTTGATCAACAGATAGTCATGGTTTCCTGGCTATGGACATTGGATGTCATTGATAACGAGATCACATCATTAGGAGAATGATGTGATGGACAAGACCGAATCCTAAACATAGCACAAGATCGTATAGTTCGTTTGCTAGAGTTTTCCAATGTCAAAGTATCTTTTCCTTAGACCATGAGATCGTGTAACTCCCGGATACCGTAGGAGTGCTTTGGGTGTGCCAAACATCACAACGTAACTGGGTGACTATAAAGGTATACTACGGGTATCTCCGAAAGTGTCTGTTGGGTTGACATGGATCAAGACTGGGATTTGTCACTCCATATGACGGAGAGGTATCACTGGGCCCACTCGGTAATGCATCATCATAATGAGCTCAAAGTGACCAAGTGTCTGGTCACGGGATCATGCATTATGGTACGAGTAAAGTGACTTGCCGGTAACGAGATTGAACGAGGTATTGGGATACCGATGATCGAATCTCGGGCAAGTAACATATCGATTGACAAAGGGAATTGCATACGGGGTTGATTGAATCCTCGACATCGTGGTTCATCCGATGAGATTATTGTGGAGCATGTGGGAGCCAACATGGGTATCCAGATCCCGCTGTTGGTTATTGACCGGAGAGTCATCTCGGTCATGTCTGCTTGTCTCCCGAACCCGTAGGGTCTACACACTTAAGGTTCGGTGATGCTAGGGTTGTGAAGATATGTATATGCAGTAACCCGAATGTTGTTCGGAGTCCCGGATGAGACCCCGGACGTCACGAGGAGTTCCGGAATGGTCCGGAGGTAAAGAATTATATATAGGAAGTGCTGTTTCGGCCATCGGGACAAGTTTCGGGGTCACCGGTATTGTACCGGGACCACCGGAAGGGTCCCGGGGGTGCACCGGGTGGGGCCACCTATCCCGGGGGGCCCCATGGGCTGAAGTGGGAGGGAACCCAGCCCAAAGTGGGCTGGGGTGCCACTCCCCTAGGGCCCATGCGGCTAGGGTTGAGGGGAAACCCTAAAGGGGGCGCCCCCTTGCTTAGGGGGCAAGCCCCCCACCCTTGGCCGCCGCCCCCCCTAGGAGATTCCATCTCCTAGGGCCGGCGCTCCCCCTAGCACCCCTATATATAGTCGGGGAGAGGAGGGACTTCATACACCAGCCCCTGGCGCCTCCCTCTCTCTCCGTTACGTCTCTCTCTCGTAGTATAGGCGAAGCCCTGCTACTGTGACGCCCTGCATCCACCACCACGCCGTCGTGCTGCTGGATCTTCATCAACCTCTCCTTCCCCTTGCTGGATCAAGTAGGAGGAGACGTCTCCCGTCCCGTACGTGTGTTGAACGCGGAGGTGCCGTCCGTTCGGCGCTTGGTCATCGGTGATTTGGATCACGTCGTGTTCGACTACATCATCCCCGTTCTTTGAACGCTTCCGCTCGCGATCTACAAGGTACGTAGATGCATCCGATGACTCATTGCTAGATGAACTCCTAGATGGATCTTGGTGAAACGAGTAGGAAATTTTTTGTTTTCTGCAACGTTCCCCAACAGTGGCATCATGAGCTAGGTCTATGCGTAGTTCTTCTTGCGCGAGTAGAACACAATTTGTTGTGGGCATAGATTTGTCAACTTTCTTGCCGCTACTAGTCTTTTCTTGCTTCAGCGGTATTGTGGGATGAAGCGGCCCAGACCAAGCTTACACGTACGCTTACGTGAGACCGGTTCCACCGACTAACATGCACTAGTTGCATAAGGTGGCTGGCGGGTGTCTGTCTCTCCCACTTTAGTTGGAGCGGATTCGATGAACAGGGTCCTTATGAAGGGTAAATAGAAGTTGACAAATCACGTTGTGGCTTTAACGTAGGTAAGAAAACGTTCTTGCTAGAACCCTAATTCAGCCACGTAAAACTTGCAACAACAATTAGAGAACGTCTAACTTGTTTTTGCAGCAAGTGGTTTGTGATATGATATGGCCAAAGTTGTGATGAATGATGAATGATCTATATGTTATGTATGAGATGTTCATGCTATTGTAATAGGAATCACGACTTGCATGTCGATGAGTATGACAACCGGCAGGAGCCATAGGAGTTGTCTTTATTCTTTTATATGACCTGCGTGTCATTGAGAAACGCCATGTAAATTACTTTACTTTATTGCTAAACGCGTTAGCCATAGTAGTAGAATTAATAGTTGGCGAGAAACTTCATGGAGAGACGATGATGGAGATCATGATGATGGAGATCATGGTGTCAAGCCGGTGACAAGATGATCATGGAGCCCCAAGATGGATATCAAAGGAGCTATGTGATATTGGCCATATCATGTCACGTTTATTATTTGATTGCATGTGATGTTTATCATGTTTTTCATCTTTTTTACTTAGAACGACGGTAGTAAATAAGATGATCCCTCATACTAATTTCAAGAAGTGTTCCCCCTAACTGTGCACCGTTGCGATAGTTCGCTGTTTCAAAACACCACGTGATGATCGGGTGTTTTATTCAGACGTTCACATACAACGGGTGTAAGACAGATTTACACATGCAAACACTTAGGTTGACTTGACGAGCCTATCATGTACAGACATGGCCTCGGAACACAGAAGACCGAAAGGTCGAGCATGAGTCGTATAGAAGATACGATCAACATGAAGATGTTCACCGATGTTGACTAGTCCATCTCACGTGATGATCGGACACGGCCTAGTTAACTCAGATCATGTAATACTTAGATGACTAGAGGGATGTCTAATCTAAGTGGGAGTTCATTAATTATTTGATTAGATAAACTTAATTATCATGAACTTAGTCTAAAACATTTACAATATGTCTTGTAGATCAAATGGCCAACGTAGTCCTCAACTTCAACGCGTTCCTAGAGAAAACCAAGCTGAAAGATGATGGCAGCAACTATACGGACTGGGTCCGGAACCTGAGGATCATCCTCATAGCTGCCAAGAAAGATTATGTCCTACAAGCACCGCTTGGTGACGCACCCGTTCTCCCTGCAGAACAAGATGTTATGAACGCTTGGCAGGCACGTACCGATGACTACTCCCTCGTTCAGTGCGGCATGCTTTACAGTTTAGAGCCGGGGCTCCAAAAGCGTTTTGAGAGACACGGAGCATATGAGATGTTCGAAGAGCTGAAAATGGTTTTCCAAGCTCATGCCCGGGTCGAGAGATATCAAGTCTCCGACAAGTTCTTCAGCTGTAATATGGAGGAAAACAGTTCTGTCAGTGAGCACATACTCACTATGTCTGGGTTGCATAACCGCTTGACTCAGCTGGGAGTTAATCTCCCGGATGATGCGGTCACTGACAGAATCCTCCAGTCGCTTCCACCAAGCTACAAGAGCTTTGTGATGAACTTCAATATGCAGGGGATGGAAAAGACCATTCCTGAAGTATTTGCTATGCTGAAATTAGCAGAGGTAGAAGTCAAGAAGGAACATCAAGTGTTGATGGTCAATAAAACCACCAAGTTCAAGAAAGGCAAGGGTAAAAAAAACTTCAAGAAGGACGGCAAGGAGGTTGCCGCGCCCGGCAAGAAAGCTGCCGGGAAGAAGCCAAAGAATGGACCCAAGCCCGAGACTGAGTACTTTTATTGCAAGGGAAGCGGTCACTGGAAGTGGAACTGCCCTAAATACTTAGCAGACAAGAAGGCCGGCAAAACAAAAGGTATATGTGATATACATGTAATTGATGCGTACCTTACTAGTGTCCGTAGTAGCTCCTGGGTATTTGATACCGGTGCAGTTGCTCACATTTGTAACTCAAAACAGGGGCTGCGGAATAAGCGGAAACTGGCAAAGGACGAGGTGACGATGCGCGTCGGGAATGGTTCCAAGGTCAATGTGATCGCCGTCGGCACGCTACCTCTATATCTACCTTCGGGATTAGTTTTAAACCTTAATAATTGTTATTTAGTGCCAGCTTTGAGCATGAACATTGTATCGGGATCTCGTTTAATTCGAGATGGCTACTCATTTAAATCCGACAATAATGGTTGTTCTATTTATATGAGAGATATGTTTTATGGTCATGCTCCTATGGTGAATGGTTTATTCTTTATGAATCTCGAACGTGATACTACACATGTTCATAATGTGAGTACCAAAAGGTGTAAGGTTAATAATGATAGTCCCACATACTTGTGGCACTGCCGCCTTGGTCACATAGGTGTCAAACGCATGAAGAAGCTCCATGTAGATGGACTTTTAGAGTCTCTTGATTATGAATCATTTGACACGTGCGAACCATGCCTCATGGGTAAGATGACCAAGACTCCGTTCTCAGGAACAATGGAGCGAGCAACCAACTTATTGGAAATCATACATACTGATGTGTGCGGTCCAATGAGTGTTGAGGCTCGCGGTGGCTATCGTTATGTTCTCACACTCACTGATGATTTAAGTAGATATGGGTATATCTACCTAATGAAACACAAGTCTGAAACCTTTTAAAAGTTCAAGGAATTTCAGAGTGAGGTTGAGAATCAACGTGACAGGAAAATCAAGTTTCTACGATCAGATCGTGGAGGAGAATACTTGAGCCACGAATTTGGCACACACTTAAGAAAATGTGGAATAGTTTCACAACTCACGCCGCCTGGAACACCTCAGCGTAATGGTGTGTCCGAACGTCGTAATCGCACTCTATTAGATATGGTGCGATCTATGATGTCTCTTACCGATTTACCGCTATCTTTTTGGGGCTATGCTTTAGAGACTGCTACATTCACTTTAAATAGGGCTCCGTCGAAATCCGTTGAGACGACACCTTATGAATTATGGTTTGGGAAGAAACCTAAGCTGTCGTTTCTAAAAGTTTGAGGATGCGATGCTTATGTCAAGAAACTTCAACCTGAAAAGCTCGAACCCAAGTCGGAAAAATGCGTCTTCATAGGATACCCAAAAGAAACTATTGGGTACACCTTCTACCTCAGATCCGAAGGCAAGATCTTTGTTGCCAAGAATGGGTCCTTTCTAGAGAAAGAGTTTTCTCGAAAGAAGTAAGTGGGAGGAAAGTAGAGCTTGATGAAGTATTACCTCTTGAACCGGAAAATGGCGCAACTCAAGAAAATGTTCCTGAGGTGCCTGCACCGACTAGAGAGGAAGTTAATGATAATGATCAAGATACTTCTGATCAAGCCCCTACTGAAATTCGAAGGTCCACAAGGACACGTTCCGCACCAGAGTGGTACGGCAACCCTGTCTTGGAAATCATGTTGTTAGACAATGGTGAACCTTTGAACTATGAAGAAGCGATGGCGGGCCCGGATTTCGACAAATGGCTAGAAGCCATGAAATCTGAGATAGGATCCATGTATGAAAACGAAGTATGGACTTTGACTGACTTGCCCGTTGAGCAGCGAGCCATAGAAAATAAATGGATCTTTAAGAGGAAGACAGACGCGGATGGTAATGTGACCATCTATAAAGCTCGGCTTGTCGCTAAGGGTTATCGACAAGTTCAAGGGGTTGACTACGATGAGACTTTCTCACCGGTAGCGAAGCTGAAGTCCGTCCGAATCATGTTAGCAATTGCCGCATTCTACGATTATGAAATATGGCAAATGGACGTCAAAACGACATTCCTTAATGGTTTCCTTAAGGAAGAATTGTATATGATGCAGCCGGAGGGTTTTGTCGATCCTAAGAATGCTGACAAGGAGTGCAAGCTCCAACGCTCGATTTATGGGCTGGTGCAAGCATCTCGGAGTTGGAACATTCGCTTTGATGAGATGATCAAAGCGTTTGGGTTTACGCAGACTTATGGAGAAGCCTGTGTTTACTAGAAAGTGAGTGGGAGCTCTGTAGCATTTCTCATACTATATGTAGATGACATACTTTTGATGGGAAATGATATAGAACTCTTGGACAGCATCAAGGTCTATTTGAATAAGAGTTTTTCAATGAAGGACCTTGGAGAAGCTGCTTATATATTAGGCATCAAGATCTATAGAGATAGATCAAGACGCCTCACAGGTCTTTCACAAAGCACATACCTTGATAAGATATTGAAGAAGTTCAATATGGATCAATCTAAGAAGGGGTTCTTGCCTGTGTTACAAGGTGAGAAATTGAGCTAAGCTCAATGTCCAACCACGGCAGAAGATATAGAAGAGATGAGTGTCATCCCCTATGCCTCAGCCATAGGTTCTATTATGTATGCCATGCTGTGTACCAGAACTGATGTAAACCTTGCCGTAAGTTTGGTAGGAAGGTACCAAAGTAATCCCGGCAAGGAACACTGGACAGCGGTCAAGAATATCCTGAAGTACCTGAAAAGGACAAAGGAAATGTTTCTCGTTTATGGAGGTGACGAAGAGCTCGTCGTAAAGGGTTACGTCGATGCCAGCTTCGACACAGATCTGGATGACTCTAAGTCACAAACCGGATACGTGTATATTTTGAATGGTGGGGCAGTAAGCTGGTGCAGTTGCAAGCAGAGCGTCGTGGCGGGATCTACATGTGAAGCGGAGTACATGGCAGCCTCGGAGGCAGCACATGAAGCAATATGGGTGAAGGAGTTCATCACCGACCTAGGAGTCATACCCAATGCGTCGGGGCCAATCAAACTCTTCTGTGACAACACTGGAGCTATTGCACTTGCCAAGGAGCCCAGGTTTCACAAGAAGACAAGACACATCAAGTGTCGCTTCAACTCCATTCGTGAAAATGTTCAAGATGGAGACATAGAGATTTGTAAAGTACATACGGACCTGAATGTAGCGGATCCGTTGACTAAACCTCTCCCTAGAGCAAAACATGATCAACACCAGAATTCCATGGGTGTTCGATTCATCACAGTGTAACTAGATTATTGACTCTAGTGCAAGTGGGAGACTGTTGGAAATATGCCCTAGAGGCAATAATAAAATCATTATTATTATATTTCCTTGTTCATGATAATTGTCTTTATTCATGCTATAATTGTGTTATCCGGAAATCGTAATACATGTGTGAATAATAGACACCAACATGTCCCTAGTAAGCCTCTAGTTGACTAGCTCGTTGATCAACAGATAGTCATGGTTTCCTAGCTATGGACATTGGATGTCATTGATAACGAGATCACATCATTAGGAGAATGATGTGATGGACAAGACCCAATCCTAAACATAGCACAAGATCGTATAGTTCGTTTGCTAGAGTTTTCCAATGTCAAAGTATCTTTTCCTTAGACCATGAGATCGTGTAACTCCCGGATACCGTAGGAGTGCTTTGGGTGTGCCAAACGTCACAACGTAACTGGGTGACTATAAAGGTATACTACGGGTATCTCCGAAAGTGTCTGTTGGGTTGACATGGATCAAGACTGGGATTTGTCACTCCGTATGATGGAGAGGTATCACTGGGCCCACTCGGTAATGCATCATCATAATGAGCTCAAAGTGACCAAGTGTCTTGTCACGGGATCATGCATTACGGTACGAGTAAAGTGACTTGCCGGTAACGAGATTGAACGAGGTATTGGGATACCGACGATCGAATCTCGGGCAAGTAACATATCGATTGACAAAGGGAATTGCATACGGGGTTGATTGAATCCTCGACATCGTGGTTCATCCGATGAGATTATCGTGGAGCATGTGGGAGCCAACATGGGTATCCAGATCCCGCTGTTGGTTATTGACCGGAGAGTCATCTCGGTCATGTCTGCTTGTCTCCCGAACCCGTAGGGTCTACACACTTAAGGTTCGGTGATGCTAGGGTTGTGAAGATATGTATATGCAGTAACCCGAATGTTGTTCGGAGTCCCGGATGAGATCTCGGACGTCACGAGGAGTTCCAGAATGGTCCGGAGGTAAAGAATTATATATAGGAAGTGCTGTTTCGGCCGTCGGGACAAGTTTCGGGGTCACCGGTATTGTACCGGGACCACCGGAAGGGTCCCGGGGGTCCACCGGGTGGGGCCACCTATCCCGGGGGCCCCATGGGCTGAAGTGGGAGGGAACCCAGCCCAAAGTGGGCTGGGGCGCCACTCCCCTAGGGCCCATGCGGCTAGGGTTGAGGGGAAACCCTAAAGGGGGCGCCCCCTTGCTTGGGGGGCAAGCCCCCCACCCTTGGCCGCCGCCCCCCCTAGGATATTCCATCTCCTAGGGCCGGCGCCCCCCTAGCACCCCTATATATAGTGGGGGAGAGGAGGGACTTCATACACCAGCCCCTGGCACCTCCCTCTCTCCCCGTTACGTCTCTCTCTCGTAGTATAGGCGAAGCCCTGCTACTGTGACGCCCTGCATCCACCACCACGCCGTCGTGCTGCTGGATCTTCATCAACCTCTCCTTCCCCTTGCTGGATCAAGTAGGAGGAGACGTCTCCCGTCCCGTACGTGTGTTGAACGCGGAGGTGCCGTCCGTTCGGCGCTTGGTCATCGGTGATTTGGATCACGTCGTGTTCGACTACATCATCCCCGTTCTTTGAACGCTTCCGCTCGCGATCTACAAGGTACGTAGATGCATCCGATGACTCGTTGCTAGATGAACTCCTAGATGGATCTTGGTGAAACGAGTTGGAAAATTTTTGTTTTCTGCAACGTTCCCCAACAGATGGGTATCTGTGTTTCATTTCACCTGAGGTGGTCCATCGTGTCTTTGTGACCAAAAGAATGATAAAATTCATATCTTTAACTTGTACTTCACAATGAAAATACATATCATGTATATGTGATGATAGAGAGTTGGAATCATTTGTAAACCAATATTCTTCTAGCAAAGCCACAAAGAAAACCGTGATATGCTAAAATAGAGATCCAATCTCGCTTGCAAAACTATTTTTTTTGGAAAAAGCCATAATGAAAAAACATGTCCTGTATATGCCAAGATAGAAAGTCAGTCTCATTAGCAAAATACTATATTTTGGCAAAAGCCACAGCGAAAATCCATGTCAGGGTATATGCCAAACTAGGGGCTCAATCCCATTGTGACCATGATGGTGCCAGTCAATAGGATGACAAATCTGATTTCTGAACCAGTGGTTCGATAAAAGCCACGACGAAAATCCATGTCGTGTATATGACATATTGCAACCATGATGATGCCAACCAATAAGACAAATAAGTATGATATCTGAACTTCTAGTTCAACAGAGTCACGATGAAAATCCATGTCGCGTATATGCCATATTGCGATCATGATGGTGCCAGCCAATAGGACGATAAGTCTAATATCTGAACATGTAGTTCAATAGAGTCACAATGAAAACCCATGCCATGTATATGTCATATTGCGACCATGATGGTGCCTTCCAATAGGACAAAAAGTCTGATATCTGAACATGTAGCTCAATAGAGTCACGACAAAAATCCATGCCGTGTATATGTCATATTGCGACCATGATGGTGCCAGCCAATAGGACGATAAGGGGAATATCCTAGTGCTATAGAGGAACATCTCTGTGACCATCTCACTGATATGGTGCCAACCAGAGCTTCAAAACATCAAGAATTTCTTTCATAATTTTCTGGTTTTCGGTGAAAGAACACACCACACCTCAAGTGATTTATTAACTCGCTTGCGACAAACATGCTGCAATGGAACCATGTTTCTAGTACCATATATGTGCCAATACCTTTTCTCGTGAGCCACAAAAAAAGATCATATTGCAGCTCAAGATGGTTTTATCAACTCTGATGTGATCTTCTAGCTGCCATGATGACAACCGGCCGAGTTGGAGGGTTTCACATTATCATGGGGACAATACTGCAATGCTCTGCTCTTCTAGAAATAAATGATCAAGCAAATACCAGGGTGGTAATTCTACGAGAATTCAATAGACTCATACCATTTACTTGTTTCTTGCTGACTTCATAAATACTTTCCAGTGTATGTAGCCGTAGTTCTATGATCAATCAAAATATTGCCACAATCAAAACAATCAAAATTCAACATTTGTTGTTATAGGTGGTGTAACATCACTGATGACATAGCTTATGGTATAGACATTCATTGTTTGAATTTGCCTGTCGCCCTACAAACATGTGATGACATTATTTCCAATCCTTAATTCAAAGTTGTAGACAAAATGAATTACCATGCATCATTTTGGTGCTTCCTGTTCTACCAATGTGATCAAAAATTTGTAGGAGATTTATCTTCATTTCAATGGAGCATCCTAATAACACAATGTTTTTTTGGTGAATCATTCGTGTCCAGTTGTGATGTGGGATGTGGGTAGTGGCGAGCAATATTAGACAAACTGAGTGGGCCAGCACAAAGGAAGTCCCTCTCAAGGCCTAGTATAATCTTAGTTACTATACTTTGTTGTGGGCTGGGTGGGCCATGACATGTTTTGATAACATGTAGCTTCGCCATCGGATGTGCGTGCTCTTATATATGTTGGATGCACGTCAAGAAGCATCGAGAACTGCCAAATACCTCCGATCACTTGTTTTAATAACTTATTGCGACATGAATTGAGCAGAAAATTTTGACTGAATGATATCATTGAGGACTTTGGGGTAGGTTTATTTAGTCTCTGCAAAATTTCACCAGTAAATCTTACAAGAATCTACATTTGTTAAGTACAACCGCTTGGTGTGTTATTCATTTTTGCGTTTTGGGCATTTAGTAACCCCCCCATGCTTATAATAGGTTCATAATACTATATACTTCTGGTGATATCAAGTCATCATAATTCATACCAACCATTGCAAGAATAATTTACCGCAATGTCAAGCCCACAAGAGAGTAGACCACAACTAGTATATCAACCTCTCAAATAAGAGACTGCTGCCCCTACTTGATTTTTTTCCAAGAACATAATTCTGACATATAACAGCTACTTTTTGACATAGGGTGACACAGAATTACCTCCAATTCATCAATGAATGTAGGCATGTATTCCGAATATAGTCATACGTGCTTATGGAAAAGAACTTGCATGGCATCTTTTGTCCTACCCTCCCGTGGCAGCGGGGTCCTATTGGAAACTAAGGGATATTAAGGCCTCCTTTTAATAGAGTGCCGGACCAAAGCATTAACACTTAGTGAATACATGAACTGCTCAAACTACGATCATCACCGGGAGTGGTCCCGATGATTGTCACTTCGGGGTTGCCGGATCATAACACATAGTAGGTGACTATAGAATTGCAAGATAGGATCAAGAACTCACATATATTCATGAAAACATAATAGGTTTAGATCTGAAATCATGGCACTCGGGCCCTAGTGACAAGCATTAAGCATAGCAAAGTCATAGCAACATCAATCTCGGAACATAATGGATACTAGGGATCAAACCCTAATAAAACTAACTCGATTACATGGTAAATCTCATCAAACCCATCACCGTTCAGCCAGCCTACGATGGAATTACTCACGCACGGTGGTGAGCATCATGAAATTGGTGATGGAGGAAGGTTGATGCTGACGATGGTGACGCATTCCCCTCTCCGGAGCCTCGAACGAACTCCAGATCTGCCCTCCCGAGAGAGTTTAGGGCTTGGCGGCGGCTCTGTATCGTAAAACGCGATGAATCCTTCTCTCTGATTTTTTTCTCCCGGAACGTGAATATATAGAGTTGGAGTTGAGGTCAGTGGAGCACCAGGGGGCCCTCAAAGCAGGGGGCGCGCCCCCACCCTCGTGGACAGGGTGTGGGCCCCCTGGTCTTGATTCTTTCGCAACTATTTTTTATTAATTCCAAAAATATTCTCCATGAAGTTTCAGGTCATTCTGAGAACTTTTATTTCTGCACAAAAATAACACCATGGCAATTCTGCTGAAAGCAACGTCAGTCAGGGTTAGTTCCATTCAAATCATGCAAGTTAGAGTCCAAAAAGTGTTTGGAAAAGTAGATACGATGGAGACGTATCAACTCCCCCAAGCTTAAACCTTTGCTTGTCCTCAAGCAATTCAGTTGATAAACTGAAAGTGATAAAGAAAAACTTTTACAAACTCCGTTTGCTCTTGTTGTAAATATGTAACGCCAGCATTCAAGTTTTCAGCAAAGATTATGAACTAACCATATTCACAATAACATTTAGGTCTCATGTTTACTCATATCAATGGCATAATCAACCAGCGAGCAATAATAATTAATCTCGGATGACAACACTTTCTCAAAACAATCATAATATGACACTACTAGGGAAAAGCCTATACACAGAATCTTACCAGCAGCGCTCTTCAAAATACCACGCTACTGCTACTTAGCAGCAGCGCGTGTCTACGAAACGCGCTGCTGACTTGGAAATAGCAGTAGCGCGTGCAGCGCATATAGCGCTACTGCTATAGTTGCCATGACCTTGGCCCCCCACTAGCTATAGCAGTAGCGCACTTTACTATAGAGCGCTACTGCTATTCAGGTTAGCTGTAGCGCGTTTTGGCAAACGCGCTACAACTATCCCTACCTTATCCCCACGCGCACGACCGGCCCTCTCACTCACACTCTCACTCTCGCCCGCGTCAACCGTCGTCGTGCGTCGCCGCCGCCGCCGCCTTCGTCCGTCCACCGCCGAGGTACTCCCCTCCTTCCGTCCCTCCTCCATCCTCCTCGCACATTCTCCCTCCGCCTGCGGCCGCCCCTCCCTCCTCCGCCGCCGCCCTCCTCCCTCCGCCTGCGGCCGCCCCTCCTCCCTCCTCCGCCGGCAGCCCTCCTCCCACCGCCCTCGACCTCGCCGCCCCTAGCTACCTCTCCATCGCCCCCACCCCCTGCCACTAGTTAGTACTAGATTTAGTAGTAGTAGATGTTAATTTAGGGTTAGCTAGTACTAGATGTTGCTTAGTTAGTACTAGATTTTTAGTAGTAGTAGTGGTAGTTGAACTACTTTAGTTGTAGTTGAACTAGTTTAGTAAGTAAATTAATAAACTAGTTGAACTAGTTGAATTAACAGAACTAATCTATTTTTAGTAAGATAATTAATATAACTAGTTGAACTACTTTATTTTTTAGAAAGAACTAGTTTTTTTTCTATTTATAGTAAGTTTATATTTAGTAAGAACTAGTTGAATTAATAAAACTAGTTGAACATGTCATGTTTGTTGTTAGTGATAACTTATATGGTTTCAGGTGACCTCCGTCGTCCCCGTCACCGACCCCCTCTGACATCCCCGCCATCATCCCAGTCACCAACGTACCCCCTCCGACATCAAGGTGAGACCAGCCAAATATCCTTGTATATCTTGTGTTGTTGCTCAAATAGGATATGTGGTTACCCAAGTGGCCGTTCATGTTTAGTTTACATCTCCGAGTGGCCTATGTTTTGCCGGACTGTTGATTAATTTCCGTTCCGGCAAATTTCAAGCGCTCGATATGTCCTTTTTTAGCAAAGGTCATGCCGGATTTTGTCATGAATTCTGGCATGACTTGTGCTAGAATATGTACAAGTTTAATCTTTGAATTATAATTGTAGGAAATGTCGTACTCGGACGACGACGGTCTCCCGGGGGAGTGTAGCTGGTGCCACGAAGATCGAGGTATGTGCGACAGGTTCGTTCGGTTGGACGAAGATCGGCGCTTCAGCATTAAGCTCGAGGAGACCTTCGATTGTGAAACGGTACGCAACAATGACAAGTGTTTTTTTCTCCATTAAGCATGACTTCAACTATTTCAACGTCTAATTTTCATATTTTACAATTCGACTAGCTTATCCCATGCCATGCAAGACGCTATGTCTTGGAGAGGATGGGTTTTTGAAGACCATGAAAATTTCGAAACAAAGAAAATACACCTAAGGACCCATCATGATATGGATTTTGAAGTAAATCTGTGCAATGCTCAGAGCGTAACCCATTTTGGTTGCCAAAATTGGGAAGCACTTTGCAAAATGTATGGTTTTTATGAGGGTATGATTGTCACCATGGATCTTGGTGATCCTGACAGCGAGGAAGACAATATGGACATTTGGGTCCTTGTTGATACGCTTCCGATTGTACCGCTATGTGAGTTTCTCAAACATAGTTATTAACTAATTTATATTGTTTATTTCAAAATAGTTGATAGCTTATTTCCATTGACAGCTTATTTTGATTCTTCAAAGACTGTGCGGAAGATGGTAGATAAAACCCACTACACCGAAGGCACCCAATTAACGTATAAGGAGAAAAATCATCTGATCGCATTTTGTACTCTTCTTGAGAATTACAATGACTATTATCGAACTCCTCCAAATTATGGTGAATACGTGCCACTAGTGCATGTGTTGAACAATGATAACTTCTCTGGAAATACCCTGGTAAGATTTTTTAGTATTACGACATCCGTGCATTTTTTGCATACTTCTAAAACTAGTACATCATTGCTAACTACGAAGTTATTATTATGTTTTTCAACAGAAACTCCGGATGGATTGTGTGCCTCATCTGATGTCTCTGCATGGTCGCCTCTCAGGTCTGAACATACTACCAGGTAAATCTACGGAGCTCACCTGTGCATATCGGATTTCTAAAACCCGTGAACACATGATCATCAGAGAATGGAAGAAATGTATGGACATTCGCAAGGAGGTTCTTGGAAGTAACATTCAGAGAAAGGCAAGAATTGGAGACAGGCTAATCTCCATTCTCCATAATGGAGAGTCAGGGGCTATCTTGTTTTTTGTTATTTTACCTTAGAAAATGTAGTAGGTCTTAATCGAATGTAATAGGTCCTATGAGGGGTACAATATGTTTATTATGTGGTAATGTGTTAGAGTTGATAATGATGATCTTGAGGAGGTGTTATGTGATGTAAATGATGAAAACAATGATATTGAGGAGGTGTTATATGACAATGATGTATTATGATGCTAAGTTGTTAATGATATGATGATGATGATGATATTATTATATCATTGGGTGATAGAACCGCGGATTAGTTTCAAGTGGATGGACATCCACTTGAAACTAGTCCATGGTTCTTTCACCCCATGATGTAATAACTCATTATGATGTAAAAACAATCTCTAAATTCCTGTTGTATGAAAACCTGTGTAAAGGTGTATGAATACAACATGAAAAAGAAAAGAAATAAAATACTAAATAATAGTAGTAGCGCGGGTAAGGAGAAGCGCTACTACTAACTACCAGTAGCGATGTTCTGAAGAAGCGCTGCTACTAAGTCAATTTAGCAGTAGCGTGGGTTAAGACGCGCTGTTGCTAAGCATTAGTTGTAGCGCCTTATCAGTAGCGCTCCTTCCCGCGCTACTGATAGCCCCAAAACCTGCGCTGCTGCTAGGCTTTTCCCTAGTAGTGTGATATAACAAGATGGTATCTCGCTAGCCCTTTCTTAGACTGCAAAACATAAATGCAGAGCACCTCTGAAGATCAAGGACTGACTAAACATTGTAATTCATGGTAAAAGAGATCCAGTCATAGTCATACTCAATATAAATTAATAGTAATGGATGCAAATGACAACGGTGTTCTCTAACTGGTGCTTTTTAATAAGAGGGTGATGACTCAACATAAAAGTAAATAGATAGGCCCTTCGCAGAGGGAAGCAGCGATTTGTAGAGGTGTCAGAGCTCGATTTTGAAATAGAGATGAATAATATTTTGAGCGGCATACTTTCATTGTCAACATAACAACCGAGAGATCTCGATATCTTCCATGCTAAGCACATTATAGGCGGTTCCCAAGTAGAATGGTAAAGTTTATACTCCCCCACCACCAACAAGCATCAATCCATGGCTTGCTCGAAACAACGAGTGCCTCCAACTAGCAACAGCCTTGGGGGAGTTTTGTTTGCAATTATTTCGACTTGATTTGCTTAGAGCATGGGACTGGGCATCCCGGTGACCAGCCATTTTCTCGTGAGTGAGGAGCGGAGTCCACTCCTCTTGAGAATAAACCGCCTAGCATGGAGGATACAGACATCCCTAGTTGATACATGAGCTGTTCGAGCATACAAAACAGAATTTAATTTGATGGTTTAGAGTTTGCACATACAAATTTACTTGGAACGGCAGGTAGATACCGCGTAAATAGGAAGGTATAGTGGACTCATAAGGAATAACTTTGGTGTTTATGGAAGTGGATGCACAAGCAGTATTCCCGCTTAGTACAAGTGAAGGCTAGAAAAAGACTGGGAAGCGACCAACTAGAGAGCGACAACAGTCATGAACATGCATTAAAATTAATAAACATTGAGTGCAAGCATGAGTAGGATATAATCCACCATGAACATAAATATCATGAGGGCTATGTTGATTTTGTTTCAAGTACATGTGTGAACATGTGCCAAGTCAAGTCACTCGAATCGTTCAAAGGAGGATGCCACCCTATCATACCACATCACAACCATTTTAATAGCATGTTGGCACGCAAGGTAAACCATTATAAACTCCTAGCAAATTAAGCATGGCATAAGCAACTATAATCTCTAATTGTCATTGCAAACATGTTTCATTCATAATAGGCTGAATCAGGAACGATGAACTAATCATATTTACAAAAACAAGAGAGGTCGAGTTCATACCAGCTTCTCTCATCTCAATCAGCCCATCATATATCATCATTATTGCCTTTCACTTGCACGACCGGACGATGTGAATAATAATAATAGTGCACATGCATTGGACTAAGCTGGAATCTGCAAGCATTTAATTCAAGGGAGAAGACAAGGTAACATGGGCTCTTGGTTAGATAAACAATAATGCATATAAGAGCCACTTCAACATTTTCATTATGGTCTTCTCCTCTCGATCCCCAAAGAAAAGAAATAAAACTATTTACACGGGAATGCTCCCAACAAGCAAAAGAAGAACATGAAATCTTTTTGGGTTTTCTTTTTAATTAATACTACTACAAGCATGGAAAGTAAACTAGCTAAAAGCTACAACTAATTTTTTTTGATTTTTCTTAATGTTTTTCAAACACACAAGAAGAAAGCGAGAAAAAGAAAATAAACTAGCATGGATAGTACAATGAAAAAGTATGAGCACCGACAACTAGAATGAGTGTGTGAACATGAATGTAATGTCGGTGAGAAATACGTATGCCCCCAAGCTTAGGCTTTTGGCCTAAGTTGGTCTAGGGCCATGGCTGGCCTGGCGGATATCCAAAATTGTAGCTGGGTCGTATTGAGAAGCAACAGCTATTGCCTCATGAGCTGTCGCTTGGAGGCGAGCTGACTCCATCCTCCTCTTATACTCGTTCGCCTCCTCCCTGGTTATAATATATCTCCCTTTTGCCTGAAAGTCAAAGAAAGTAGGAGCAGGGAGAGCAACATGGAAAGCGCGGCGCCTGTCAAACATTAGTCGGTACTGGAGAGGCTGTTCATTCCTCTCAATAAACTAATGGCGAACCATAGCATCGTAATCTAGATAAGCGGGAGGCAATTCCATATCATTTTCATGTATGGGTATCTCAAGAAAATTAGCCACACGGGTTGCATAAATCCCACCAAACAAGTCTCCACTTAAACCGTTATTATGCAACCTTCATGCAACAATGGCCCCCAAGTTATATTGTTTATCTCCTAAAGTAGCACTCTTGATAACACTAAGATCAGGAACACACATGTGACATGCCTCATCCTTACCGTTTATGCATCTACCTATGAAGAGAGAAAAATAATGTATGGCAGGAAAATGAATGCTCCCTATGGTAGCTTGTGTTATTTCCCTTGATTCCCCCACAGTGATACTAGCAAGAAAATCCTTAAACTTAGATTTGCGAGGTTCACTATCACTACCCCACTGCGGAAGTTTACAAGCAGTATGAAGATCCTCTAAGTCCATAGTATAAGATTTACCATAGAGATCAAATAGGACAGTGTGAGAATTGTGTGAAGATGAAAATTTGAACCTTCTCACAAAGGAAGTTAGGTGATAATAATGAGGGCACTTATCTAGCATGAAGCCCTCGAGCTCAACATTACACACATATGCGTCAAATTCCTCCTTAATTCCTGCTTGAATCATGAAATCTTCTGACGGCCATTCACAAGGCCGCACTTGAGCTTCTCTCGGTGGTTCATGGTCCAGCTCACGTATTGCGGGCCTAGGTCCTCGCTTCCTTGAAGAACCACCTTGGTACATTTTCCTAAACATATTTCTTCCTCTGAAAAATTTCTGAAAATTTTAGTAACTTAAAATAAAAGTGAACCAAACTCAACAATATTGATAGCAACTACTCTCACAAGTGCCTAGAGACTATATCATGCATTAGAACTACTTGGGACCACATAAATTTGACATGCAAGCTCAAGAACAGGGTCTCCTAGGTAGCACAAATTTGCAATGAATAAAGCACTAGAATGAAAACTAATTGGACCATTGGAGGAGTCACATACCGAACAATAATCCCCCAAAGCAATTTTCTGAGTGGAGCTTTGAGCAAGGAGATCTAAAATCGCAGCAAGATGAGCTAGAACTCGTGCTTGAGCTGGTCGGTGATTTTTGTTGGAGGAAGAAGGAGTGTGTGGTTGCTGGAATAAGTGGAGGGGGTCACCATGGGCCCACGAGGCAGGGGGTGGGCGCGCCCTGGACCCTTGTGGCCAGGTGCTTGCTCCCCCTGGTTTGTTCTCAGTGCCATATATTCTCAAATATTCTATAAAAAATCATATTTCATTTTCAGGGCATTTGGAGAACTTTTATTTTTGGGGTATTTTTTTATTGCACGGATAATTCAGAAAACAGACAGAATATACGTTTTTGCTTTATTTAATCTAAATAACAGAAAGAAAAAGGAGGGTATAGAAGGTTGTGCTTTCTAAATTCATCCATCTCATGCTCATCAAAAGGAATCCACTAACAAGGTTGATCAAGTCTTGTTAACAAACTCATTTCGAATAACATGGAACCGGAGAAATTTCGAACAACACTAGGTTACCTCAACGGGGATATGCACATCCCCAACAATAAGAATATCATATCTCTTCTTCACAGTTGGAAGAGGAAATTCAAAACCTCCAATAGTAATAGTTGAAAATTTTCCAATATAATTGATACTGTGGACTTGAGGTTGTTTCCTCGGAAAGTGTACCGTATGCTCATTACCATTAACATGAAAAGTGACATTGCCTTTGTTGCAATCAATAACAGCCCCTGCAGTATTCAAAAAGGGTCTACTAAGGATAATCGACATACTATCATCCTCGGGAATATCAATAATAACAAAGTCCGTTAAAATAGTAACATTTGCAACCACAACAGGCACATCCTCACAAATACTGACAGGTATAGCGGTTGATTTATCGGCCATTTGCAAAGATATTTCAGTAGGTGTCAACTTATTCAAATCAAGTCGACGATATAAAGAAAGAAGCATAACACTAACACCGACTCCAAGATCACGTAAAGCAGTTCTAACATAGTTTCTTTTAATGGAGCATGGTATAGTTGGTACTCCTGGATCTCCAAGTTTCTTTGGTATTCCACCCTTAAAAGTATAATTAGCAAGCATGGTGGAAATTTCAGCTTGCGGTATTTTTCTTTTATTCGTAACAATATCCTTCATATACTTAGCATAAGGATTCATTTTAAGCATATCAGTAAAACGCATACGCAAGAAGATAGGTCTAATCATTTCAGCAAAGCGCTCAAAATCCCCATCATCCTTTTTCTTGGATAGTTTAGGAGGAAAAGGCATGGGTTTCTAAACCCATGGTTCTCTTTCTTTACCGTGCTTCCTAGCAACAAAGTCTCTCTTATCATAACGTTGATTCTTTGATTGTGGGTTATCAAGATCAACAGCAGGTTCAATCTCCACATCATTGTCATTACTAGGTTGAGCATCAACATGAACATCATCATTAACATTATCACTAGGTTCATGTTCATTACCAGATTGTGTTTCAGCATCAGAAATAGAAATATCATTGGGATTCTCAGGTGTGTCAACAACAGATTCACTAGAAGCATGCAAAGTCCTATCATTTTTTAGAAGGACTAGGTGCATCGGCATTAGTTCTCTGAGAATCCTGCTCAATTCTCTTAGGGTGACCCTCAGGATACAAAGGTTCCTGAGTCATTTTACCCCCTCTAGGCATAACTCTAACAACATTATCATTCTTCTTATTATTTAATTCATTGAGCAAATCATTTTGAGCTTTAAGCACTTGTTCTACTTTAGTGGTAACCATAGAAGCATGTTTACTAATGAGTTTAAGTTCACCTTTAACTCTAGACATATAATCACTCAAGTGTTCAATCATATAAGCATTACGTTTCAGTTGTCTACCAACATAAGCATTGAAGTTTTCTTGTTTATCAATAAAATTATCAAACTCATCTAAGCATTGGCTAGCAGAATTATAACAAGGAATATCACCTTCATCAAATCTATAGAGAGAATTTACCTTTACTACCCGTGTCGGGTTATCAAGACCATGTATTTCTTCAACAGGAGGCAAATTAATACAATATATTTCTTCAATAGGAGGTAAATTCTTAACATCATTAGCTTTAATACCTTTTTCTTTCATAGATTTCTTTGCCTCTTGCATACCTTCAGGACTGACAAATAGAATACCCCTCTTCTTTGGAGTTGGCTTAGGAGTTGGTTCAGGAAGTGTCCAATTATTTTGATTAGTCAACATATTATTCAATAACATTTCAGCTTGATCAACTATTCTTTCCCTGAAAACACAACCAGCACAACTATCCAGGTGGTCTCTGGAAGCATCGGTTAGTCCATTATAAAAGATACTCCCTCCATTCCTAAATATAGGGTTTATAGTTTTTGGCGCGGAAATGAAAGAACGCACGTCATGGATTTGTCACGGCAGATGTCCTAGTGAAAGGACTTAGTCGTGGAGCCATCGCTACGGGTTAACTTGAAGGGGTTAAAGCGGACACAAAGACACGAGGGTTTATACTAGTTAGGCCCCTTCGATGAAGGTAAAAGCCTACGTCTAGTTGTGACGGAATTGATGTGGTCTCGATGGCTAGGGAGCAAGTAAGCTTCGCCTAGGCTCGAGTTGTTGTCGTCTGTCCTTGAACCGCCGCCGGGTCGTCCCCTTATATACACGGGTGACGCCCGTCGGTCCATAGAGTCCCAACCGGTTCATACTCGTATCCTGGTTGGTATCTCTCTATTCCTAACTTACAATAAAAGTTTACACATCAAGCCGGTTTACGGCTACAGTTTCTAAACCGACTACAGGCCTTGGGCCTTCATCTACTTATACTATTACTGAAGTTAACCCGGCCCAGGTAGGCCGGTTCACGCCTAGTGGTAATATCCCCAACATTAGGCCCCAGATTGATTTGAACTGGTTCATGTCAATCCTTCACAAAATCTTTGTCTTCGACATCTTCTGGTAATTGGTAAACCGCCATGTCGTCATCATTTCTGATTGCTGTAAACCGGCATGACGTCATCACGAAGTTAACACTTATGACGCCTTCCTTCATCAATAGATCTGCGATACCCAAGTCATCAGCTCCACTTCCGAAATTTTTGGCTCCTGGATTCACGCGCCTGACCCACGTCTGTTGCCTTATAAATAATACCGAAAGGTCATTTCCTTTTCTCCCCTTCATCTCTTCTTCTTCGTCTTCCTCGCGTCGCCAGCCTTGGAGCTCCGCCACCGCCGTTGTCCTCTGCACCGTCTCGGGCCACTGCATCAACCTGAACGCACCAGAGTACCGCGGTAGCCTTCCGCGTCTTCCTCAGCTCTGGTAAACCTTCTGTTCTTCTTAATATAGATCTGTTCTAGGGTTTTCTGTTCTCACCATGTTCGTCGCTTGTTCATACTCGTACCCGAACTCCTGGATGAATCTGTGAACCCCCGCTCTGATTAGCAGTAGCCTTTTAGCATCTGCCTGTAGTTTCATGCTCAAGTCCATAGATCTCATCTACATATCTGCCCATTGGTTTACTTCCGTTCCGCTTTATCCTTTTGAATATTTTCTGTTTTTCTAAACTTGCTTCAGATCCGTTGCTGCAATAAGATTTTGTGAAACCTGTTTCTTCATACTTAGCCATCCGCATTCGCCTTCAATGTTTAGATCAGGCGGTTTAACTTAACATAGAAAAAGTTAGTAAACCGGTATACACCATTTGAAACCTGTTTCTGCATACTTAGCCATCCGCAATCGCCTTCAATGTTTAGATCAGGCGGTTTAACTTAACATAGAAAAAGTTAGTAAACCGGTATACACCATTAGTCCCCTTGTTGAACCGCCAGAATTCTTTAGCCATATGACACCACCTTACAGGAATCCTGTTTAAATGTGCTGCCTCCGGTTTAACATTTGCTCAGACTAGAACCTTCTTTTATCCAACATATTCTTAAACCAGAATCACCTATTTCTTGTAGATCTCACCATGGCCAAACAAGTGTATGAGTGCAATTGGGTTCCTTCTCGCGTCACAGAAACCCAGCTGGATGATCTACTCTTGATCGACGCTTTAGACAACAAAGATACTATCCACTGGAGGGTTCCTGGCAATGAATGTCCTCCCACACCTCAAGAGGGAGAAGTTGTGATCTTTGCAGATCATTTAGCCCGGGGCTTCAAACCGCCCGGTTCAAAATTTTACCGGGATGTGTTAGTCAATTTTCAACTCCGCCCGCAAGATATCGACCCCAATTCTTTCACCAACCTATGTCATTTCCAAGTGCTCTCTGAGGTATACCTTCAAGAGGAGCCTTCAGTCGAATTGTTCAGAGACTGCTTCCACTTAAACCGCCGCACAGAATTCACTGATGGCCCTAATACCGAATTAGGCGGTATGGCAATTCAAAAGAGAAAGGAGATCACCTATCCCCACGTCAAACTACACAGTCACCCCAAAGAGTGGAATGCAACATGGTTCTATTGCAAAGACACCTCCCCTGACTATGAAAATCCCTTGCCTGGCTTTCGTCCGGAGCGGCTCAGCAACACTCACCCCTTTCCACAAAGATTAAGTGCCAAGGAGAGAAGCAAATATGCTCCGCAACTGTCCAAGCTCCGAGCCTTCATGGCCAATGGTTTAACAGGAATAGATCTTGCACGCAGTTGGATATCATGGAGCATACTGCCTCTCAGCCGGCGCTCCGGTTTGATGTGCAAGTATACTGATAGCGTCGATGACCCACTCCGACACACCAAAATCCAGCTCTCTGATGATGAAGTCACAGATTCTGTGAAGAAAATGTTGAATGAACCGGAGCACCTCTGCGCTCAAACCGGCCTGCTCCCTTACTGCGCTACCAACAAACCGCCAGCTGTAAGATTTTAATTGTTCTTTTATTGAACATGTCACTGCTATCTCCATCTGACATCAATTACTGCCTAACCAGGGTGATAATCCGTTTTGGAGCAAGAAGCTTCCACAAGACAAAACGGAGAAAGTAGAACGGCCAACCCGGCCAAAGACCAAGGTCATGAAGAAGCCTTCTAAAAAGAGGAAAACCACTACTTCATCTGATCCGGCTGTTGATGATGATGTGGGTAACTCGGACCTTGAGGTAGAACTTGATTCACTAGGCTTACTTTTTACACGCCTTATTGATGATGATACTTGTCAGGACGACGCTGAAGCCAGTAATGCTGATGTCACTGAGGTAACTATTCTCTCTTCCGATTCAGATCCCTTGCCTTTGCCAAAATTTCGCCAGGCAAACCGGAAGGTTAAATTTTCTCATCCTCTTGCTTACTTGGATCCCAAATTTCTTGTGAAGACTCAGCAACATGAAGCTCGCCGCACAACCCGGCACAGCGGTCAGGTAGTTACCTCTGCCGGTTTACCAAACAATCCGGTTCGAAAACGCCGCTCCAAGGTCTCTAACCTTTTTATTAATTTATATCCTAAAGCGGGTTTCATCCGTCAACCTCTTGATCCGTTTGACTCCGATTATCAGGTTACTTCTCATTCTTCCTCTGGTGAATCATCGGCCACTCAGCTGCCGCCACTGAAAACGGTCCTTGGGTAAGCTAGGCTGAACATATGCTTCTGGTATATTGTGTTATAACTTATACTGTTTCTTGACTCTTTGTTTCTCTTTCAGGGCTAAACCTAAACCGAGCAAGAAAGCCCGCCTAGACAAAGCGGCTGAGGAAGATGTCGCCCCTGAACAGGATAAAGCACCAGATCTTGAAGCGTTTGTTCATGAGGATATTCCCAATGATCCTCCTTTGCAAGATGATGCTATTCCGGAAGAAAGGCCTATCAATACTTCAGTCCCTGCTGACCCGCCTGCCAGCTCCGTCCGGATTGAAAGATCCCGCAGTCCTGTTGATAAACCGACCGCGCCAACGCAACCCGGTGAGTCCAAGGATGACGATGTTGTAATTACCGGCGTAGGTCGCTTTGAGCCAGGGAACCCTGTCGCTTTAACCAAGCATACAGTGAAAGAGGATTTTTCTGCCAAGAACAAAGGCAAATGGGACGTGGAACTGGAAACATATGCTGCTCTGAGTGCCCAAGATCTTCATTCTGGTTACTTGAACCGGCTGTATACTAGTCACGATTGTGAAGCTGGCCTGGTAAAGATGACGAGAGACAAATTTGAGGTAACGTCCTTGTGCTTCTTCTTTCTTTACTTACTGGCACTGTATTAATCCTCCTAGCCCCCAAGGGCCGGTTTGTAACCTTCTTCAAATCGGGACTTGAATATAATCCTCAGTACTTTGAAATCCGTCAATATAGCCCCCAAGGGCCGGTTCAACTTAGCATAGTTAAACCGGGACTCCAATAAAGATTCTAACATCAGAACATAACTGAGCAAATAGCCATTAGCCCCCAAGTGCCAAGTTGAATACCTGTATTGAGCTTGGGACTTTGTGAAATAATAGATGAAAATTGAAGGTGCATTAGCCCCCAAGTATCAAGCGTATAACTTGTTATGTGGTTGGTACTTTAAATTCTTGTACTGTTTTATTTAAAGCCACGTGCTGTTTGTATGCAGGCTGAAGTAAGGGTCAAAGAGGACCGGATTACTGATCTGCAAGAGATTCTGAAAACCCAACAAGCCGAAACTGACAAAGCAAGGGAGGAATTGACCAGCGCCCTGAGCATCACGGAACAGTTGAAGGAGGGCTTCAAAAAGGAGCGGGCTGATTGGGCCACTGAGAAGGCCGCTTTGATAAAAAGAGCTGAAAACGCTGAAGCTGCCCTTAAACCGGTGGTAGATGAGCTGACGACCGTAAAGCGGCAAGTGCATGCCATGACTGCTGCTATCTTTGGTAAGCTCCTCTTGGCTTGTTTGACAACTTCTTCCTTCTTACAATAGATCCGGTTTGTGATCGTTCCTGTACTATTGCAGGCACACGCATTGCCCACTTAGGATCAGATGTTCGGATGAAACTGAAGGCTGCCTACACCTTAATTGAACAGCTGTATACCGGAGTGCAGCGGATCATCACCACTACATCACATAACAATCCGGCACCCACTTTAATCCAAGATACTCTGAAGAGGTTGTCAATGCTTCCTGCCCGGATTGAAGAGCTGAAGAAATCTGCTGCTCGAACCGGAGCAATTAATGCCTTGATCCGGGCAAAAGCATGGGTGCCGGATTTCGATCCTGTTGAAGCAGCTCAAGGTTATCCCAGGTTGAAGGAAGATGGCTCAGAATTCAATGAAGAGGATTTAAGGGCGATAAACCGCGCAGTGCGCCCTCTGGCTTGTCAATTAGCTGAAGAGGCAGACTTGTCGCATTATCAAGCTCAATACAATGATCAGAACAAGCGAGTGGGTGCACCAGCTCTTGAAGCGGAGAATTTGATTCCTCCAAACCGTAAGCATACTTACGCTCCTGATGTTGAACCGTCTTCTCTGATCCATGAAGAGGCTGTCTTTCAAGCTTTAATGGGAATCGACTAGACCACTGTTGATTTCTAGCCAATGGATAGAGATGAAGATTCTGAAGCGGCGCAAGACGATGAGCAGGCTTGAACCGGAAGCCGGTTTGAATAGCTACTTTATTATGATCCGCCAAAATAACAATGATCTTATTTGGGCACCGTGTTGCCTTGTAATAGGATAGTTAATACTGCTGCCTTGATTATGCCTTCGTGCATAAGTACTTATGCTTTTGTTTGAAAAACCTCAATTTATATTTCCTGCAATCAGAAAATCTTGAACTTCGGTGGCGGTTATACCGCCAGCCGGTTTATGATCTTGAAATACATATCCTCAATGTATTTAAAACATATAATCAAATTAAGCGATACAAAGTACCTGCCATCACTGGGCATGAAGTTGGCTTAGACAGGCTTGAAGCGGAGGTTTTACAAACCATTACCGTCAAATGGGAGAAAACAGCTCCCATGTAAACCGTGCTGACTCATTACGAGCCCCCCTGTTATGCCATGATGTTTAACAGGAAAGGTAAACCGGGCATACTTCTCCGGATTAAAAATGAACCAAATCCGTCAGCTGAACCGGAAAAAGGTGTTGTTGGTTTAAATGAAACACAACAAAAATTAAGAATAACCATAAAAGAAATATGGAAGCAAAGGCAATGATAAAAACCGTTTGCAAAAAATATGCTATACTGAGCTGATCAGATGGCGTTACCATGGTCGGACAGGACCAAGCCCCCAATAGGAGTGACAATGGTTCAAGTCAGCCAGGTCCCCAAATGAAACCGTGGCATATATGCCAATCAAAAGGCATGGCAATGGTTCGGGTTCGACCAAGCCCCCAAGTGATTTTGTGGCCTTAGGCCGATCAAGAGGCGTGACTGGTTCAGACTTGATCATGTCCCCAAGTGATCTGGTGGCTTTCGCCTATCAAAAGGTGTCGCGTTGGTTCGGACACGACCAAGGCCCCAAGTGACATAAAAAAACAAATTTCAAGGGGTAAACCGGAGGCCGCTTTAAAACAGAACCACTCCATGTAACCACGCATGATATGAAAGGACAGAGACCCCGCTTTAACTGAGGCTCTGGTTTTATTATATCAAAGATAATATATACACTGTCATAATATGTACATAGATAGAGCCAATGGCTCAGGTGTAGTAAGGCCGAAGATGAGCTATGTTCCACGGCCTGTTGGTCTCCTCCTCTGATGTGCGTGAGTCTTTATGCTCTCGAATATCAATCAGATAGTATGACCCGTTGTGCAGATTCTTGCTGACCACGAAAGGTCCCTCCCAAGGTGGGGATAACTTGTGCATATCTGTCTGGTCTTGGATGAGTCGAAGCACCAAATCTCCTTCTTGAAAAGTTCTGGTTCTAACCCGGTGGCTGTGATAGCGACGAAGATCTTGTTGATAAATCGCCGAGCGGGCAGCCGCTATATCACGCTCCTCATCCAATAGGTCCAAAGCGTCTTGTCGTGCTTTCTCATTGTCCGCTTCAACATAAGCTGCCACACGAGGCGAATCGTGCCAGATATCACTAGGGAGAACCGCCTCCGCTCCGTAGACCATGAAAAACGGCGTGTATCCTGTAGATCGGTTGGGCGTAGTATTGATACTCCATAGCACAGACGGTAGCTCATCAACCCAACAACCCAGTGTTCTTTGCAATGGAACCATAAGCCGGGGTTTGATGCCTCGCAAAATCTCTTGATTAGCCCGTTCCGCCTGCCCATTGGACTGGGGATGAGCCACTGATGATACATCAAGTCGGATGTGCTCACGTTCACAGAACTTCTTAATAGCACCCTTGGATAAATTGGTACCATTGTCAGTAATGATACTGTGTGGAAAGCCAAACCGGAAAATCACCTTTTTGATGAACTGCACCGCTGTAGCTGCATCACACTTGCTGACAGGTTCCGCTTCAACCCACTTGGTAAACTTGTCCACCGCCACCAAAAGGTGGGTTTTCTTATCCTTGGATCTTTTAAAAGGTCCGACCATATCCAGCCACCAAGTTGCAAACGGCCAAGTGATTGGAATCATCCTTAATTCTTGAGCCGGCACATGAGCGCGCCTTGAAAATTTCTGACAGCCATCACACCGTTTAACCAAGTCCTCCGCATCAGCATGCGCTGTCAACCAGTAGAACCCGTGACGAAACGCCTTTGCCACCAGAGACTTTGAACCGGCGTGGTGACCACAATCCCCTTCATGGATTTCTCGTAAGATTTCACATCCTTCCTTAGGAGATACACAACGTTGAAATGCCCCTGATACACTGCAATGATGCAATTCGCCATTGACAATCGTCATAGACTTGGATCACCGGATTATCTGCCTGGCTAGAATCTCATCCTCTGGCAACTCTCCTTGGTTCATGTACGCAAGATAAGGAACTGTCCAATCCGGTATGACATGCAGGGCTGCCACCAATTGAGCCTCCGGATCAGGAATTGCCAAATCCGCTTCACCTGGGAGCTTGACTGACGGGTTGTGCAACACATCAAGAAAGACATTAGGCGGGACCGGTTTACGCTGAGAGCCCAACCGGCTTAAAGCGTCTGCCGCTTCATTCTTTCGATGGTCCACGTGATCCACCTGATAGCCCTTGAAGTGACCCGCAATATTATCCACCTCACGACGATATGCGGCCATGAGCGGGTCCTTAGAATCCCAAGTGCCAGACACCTGTTGAGCCACGAGGTCCGAGTCACCGAAGCACTTAACCCGGCTTAAGTTCATCTCTTTAGCCATCCGGAGACCATGGAGCAAAGCTTCGTACTCAGCTGCATTATTAGTACAAGGGAACATTAAGCGGAGAACATAACAAAACTTATCACCTCGTGGGGAAGTTAATACGACTCCAGCCCCCGAGCCTTCCAATTGCCTGGATCCATCAAAATGGATAGTCCAATATGTGTGATCCGGCTTCTCCTCTGGTGCTTGCAACTCCGTCCAATCATTGATGAAATCAACAAGTGCTTGAGACTTCACCGCCGTCCGAGGCACGTACTTCAATCTGTGCGGCCCAAGTTCTATAGCCCACTTGGCAATCCGGCCAGTCGCCTCCCAGTTCTGTATGATATCGCCCAAGGGAGCTAAACTGACCACTGTGATGGGGTGCCCTTGAAAATACTGCTTCAACTTCCGGCTTGCCATGAAAACTCCATATACCAGCTTCTGCCAATGCGGATACCTTTGTTTGGATTCAATAAGCACCTCGCTGATATAATAAACCGGCCGCTGAACCAGATATTCCTTGCCTGCCTCTTTGCGTTCCACCACAATAGCCACGCTAACTGCACAAGCATTGGCCGCTACATATAATAATAACGGCTCCTTGTCGACCGGGGCCGCAAGAACGGGTGGATTGGCTAATTGCCGCTTCAAGTCCTCCAACGCTTCATCAGCAGCTGGACTCCAGATGAATTGATCTGTCTTTCTCAGCATCTGGTACAAAGGGATAGCCTTCTCTCCGAGGCGGCTGATAAACCGGCTCAGTGCGGCGATCCGACCCGCCAAACGCTGAACATCGTTGATACACTTCGGTTTAGCCAGGGAGGTGATAGCCGTAATCTTCTCCGGATTAGCCTCAATTCCTTTGTTGGACACAAGAAAACCCAATAACTTGCCTGCCGGAACACCAAAGACACACTTGGCCGGGTTAAGCATCATCCTGTAAACTCGCAAGTTGTCAAAGGTTTCCTTCAAATCATCCACCAGCGTCTCCTTCTGCCTTGACTTGACTACAATATCATCCACATAGGCATGCACATTGCGGCCGATCAGTTTATGCAGGCAATTCTGTACACACCGTTGATAAGTGGCTTGGGCGCTCTTGAGCCCAAAAGGCATAGATACATAGCAGAAGGCTCCAAAGGGAGTAATAATCGCTATCTTCTCCTGGTCCTTAACCGCCATTTTGATATGATGATATCCAGAATACGCATCCAAAAAACTCAAACGCTCACAACCCGCCGTGGCATCAATAATCTGGTCAGTGCGGGGAAGGGCCAAAGGATCCGCTGGACAAGCCCTGTTAAGATCCGTGTAATCCACACACATACGTCAAGTGCCGTTTTTCTTAAGAACCAACACCGGATTAGCAAGCCACTCTGGATGAAACACCTCAATGATAAAACCAGCTGCTAAGAGCCTGGCTATTTCCTCTCCAATAGCCTTGCGCCTTTCTTCGTTAAACCGGCAGAGAAATTGCTTTACCGGTTTAAACTTAGGATCCACGTTAAGAGTGTGCTCAGCGAGTTCCCTCGGTACACCTGGCATGTCAGAAGGCTTCCATGCAAAAATGTCCCGATTCTCACAGATGAACTCGATGAGCGTGGTTTCCTATTTAGGGTCCAAGTTGGCACTGATAGTGAACTGCTTGGACGAATCGCCGGGCACGAAGTCAACAAGCTTGGTCTCAGCCGCCGATTTGAACTTCAGATCTGAATCATGCTCTGTGGTCGGCTTCTTCAAAGGGGTCATGTCCGCCGGATCAACATTGTCCTTATAATATTTCAACTCCTCCGTGGCACAAACCGACTCTGCATAGGCCGCATCACCTTCCTCACATTCCAAAGCAACCTTACGGCTCCCATGAACCGTTATTGTCCCTTTGTAACCCGACATCTTGAGCTGCAAGTAGATATAACAAGGCCGTGCCATGAATTTGGCATAAGCCGGCCGCCCAAACAAAGCGTGATACGGGCTCCGGATCTTCACCACCTCAAAGGTTAGTTTTTCGGATCAGGAATCATGCTCGTCCCCAAAAGCCACGTCCAGGGCTATCTTACCAACAGGATATGCTGATTTGCCAGGCACCACACCATGGAACACCGTATTGGACGGTCTGAGATCTTTGTCTGTTAGCCCCATGCGCCGGAATGTCTCATAGTACAGGATGTTAATACTGCTCCCTCCATCCATGAGTACCTTGGTGAATTTATAACCTCCCACCTGAGGGTCTACCACTAATGCCAACTGGCCCGGATTATCAATCCGAGGGGGGGGGGTGATCCTCCCTGCTCCACACGATAGGCTGCTCTGACCAGCGTAAGTAGCGTAGTACGGCCGGTTCAACAGAGTTCACCGCTTGCTTGTGAAGCTTCCGGTCGCGCTTATCCAAGCTAGTTGTGAAAATGTGATACTATCCGCTGTTCAACTGTTTTGGCTGGCTCTGATAACCCGACTGCTGCTGCTGCTGCTGTTGGTTGTAACCCCCTTGGCCGTTCTGATTATTCTGATTATTATTGCCGCCCTGATTGAAACCTGAACCGGAAGCTCCATCGTGACCCGGCCCATGGAAACCGGATCCTGAACCGCCACCCGACCCGCGGTCATACGGAAGGCATTAGAGTTTTTAAACTCCTGCATAATGTAACAATCCTTCCAAAGGTGGTTAGCCGGCGCTTCCTTCGTCCCGTGTTTTGGGCAAGGCTGATTCAACAAATAATTCAAGCGATCCGGGTTAGGATTTGGAGCCCCATTACGATTTGCCTCTTTACCTCTGCGCCGCTGACCCTTGTCCTGTGCGTTAGTGTTAGCCACAAAGTCCATGCTGCCATCCGCTTTGCGCTTGCCTCCGTTTCCATGGCCTGCCGGTTTGTACTGATGCCCCTTGGAGTTGCTATTCTTCTTTCCCTTCCCTGCTTCATCATCGTCAGTCTCGGGATCCTTGGTACTATCAGAATCAGCATACTTCACTAAAGCGGCCATGAGAGTTCCCATGTCATTACAGAACCGCTTCATGCGCCCCAATTTCAATTTTAAAGGCATAAACCGGCAGTTGCCCTCCAGAGTGCAAGACTTCCGAAACGCGGCGTACCCAATGGGTTGTTGATTCTCCGTCCTCCTGAACACAAGCCGCCAGGTCTACTATGGACTTGGGCTGCTTACACGTATCTTTGAAATTCTGGATAAACCGGGCCCGCAACTGGGCCCATGAACTGATAGAATTAGGCGGCAGGCTCTTCAACCAAGTACGGGCCATGCCTTCGAGCATCATGGTGAAGTACTTTGCACACGCGGTCTCATCCACATCCAGCATCTCCATGGCCATCTCATAACTCTCTACCCACGCTTCTGGAGATAAATCAGCGGTGTAATTCGGCACCTTGCGCGGACCCTTGAAATCTTTGGGCAGGCGCACATTGCGTAAAGCGGGGACTAAACAGGGTACTCCCAAAGCAGATGCAACCCCTGGCCCGGCAGAGGTGGTAGGACGAACTGGTGTAAGCTGATCCGCTTCGTTCTGTGATGCTAACTCGGCCTCCCTTCGTGCCCGGGCCCGGTCCACTACATCCTGAGCATCGTGAACACCACCTGCCGGGTTATTGCCACGGGCCACTTCACGACCTCGCGTGTTGCTTGATATTGCCGGTTCATCCAGGCACCTGCTATAGCTCCGGCTTGGACGAGGTGTGGAGTGAATCCGATCGCGGCTATATGAATATGCCTCCTGTTGAATCAAAGCGGTCCGGAGAAGCTCCTTAACCCGGCGCGTCTCTATTGCTTGCGGAGAGTCTCCTTCCACCGGGATAGTTTCTAACCGCGCAGCAACTGCAACAAGATTGTCCATAGGATTGGAATAATGACCCGGAGGTGTCTGGACCGACGGAGGAATCACAATGTTCTGTCGAGGAGGTTCCATCAGGCGGGGTTGGACCGTCGCTCCTGGCCCTGGTGCCTCGACCCGGTTTACCTCCTGGTGCCCCGGCGGATTACTAGTTCCAGCTCCCGCAGTGTGAAAGAGATTTCGAGGGTCAAACCCTAACGGCAGGTGTCATCTGTGCTTCCGCTTCAAGACCTCCTGCGATGCATTCTGGTTGAGCACGAGCTTATAGGCCTGGGCATCCAAAGCGGCCCGCTCTGCGGCCATCCTGTCTTTCTCTGCTGCCAGGTCGGCTTTGGCCTGCACGATCTGCTCTCTCACCTTGGCAATCTCTGCATCATGAGCCTCCTGGTCCACCGGATTGGCCTCTGCCATAAGTGCAGCTAGTGCATCAAACAGGTCGGACAGAACTTGAACCGGCGGGCGCACAAGGCCTCCTGCCCCTGCTGCCGCTGTCGCCGCTGATCCGGAAAGCATTGCTGCTGCGGTCGAAGAGTGATTCGCCGCTTGCGTGCCGGCCATGAATATTCCAACCCAGTTGATCTGATCCGGGGGGTCCGGAATACTGTCGCAACTGGTACAATGATTCGGTCTCTCTGGTTGAGGATTCGTTGCCGGAATAGACGACGGTCTCACCACCGTATTCTGACTCGTCCTCATGCTCTCCTCCGTGGATGACTCCGACGAAGGCACGCTTCACGGCCGGTTTAACCTGGGTAGATCTTGCACGCTGAGCCATCTCGACGAGGTCGGTGTAGATGTCCGGCTCAAGCCCAGGCTCACCGATCTTGCCGATGAAAACATGTATACCACCAAAGGGGACCCGGTATCCGTACTCGATCGAGCTGGCTTCGGGACCCCATCCTGAATCGTCGATGTAGAGCTTGTCGCGACGACTCTTGGTCATCCGGCCCACAGCATAGCCTTCGAGTCCTTTGAGCTTGCCCTCCAAGATCATCAAACCGTCGTGCGATAGCCCCACGGTGGGCGCCAACTGTCGTGGATTTGTCACGGCAGATGTCCTAGTGAAAGGACTTAGTCGTGGAGCCATCGCTATGGGTTAACTTGAAGGGGTTAAAACGGACACAAAGACACGAGGGTTTATACTAGTTCGGCCCCTTCGATGAAGGTAAAAGCCTACGTCTAGTTGTGATGGAATTGATGTGGTCTCGATGGCTAGGGAGCAAATAAGCTTCGCCTAGGCTCGAGTTGTTGTCGTCTGTCCTTGAACCGCCGCCGGGTCGTCCCCTTATATACACGGGTGACGCCCGTCGGTCCATAGAGTCCCAACCGGTTCATACTCGTATCCTGGTTGGTATCTCTCTATTCCTAACTTACAATACAAGTTTACACATCAAGCCGGTTTACGGCTATAGTTTCTAAACCGACTACAGGCCTTGGGCCTTGATCTACTTATACTATTACTGAAGTTAACCCGGCCCAGGTAGGCCGGTTCACGCCCAGTGGTAATATCCCCAACAACGCATGTGGAGGAAAAAATTCACAAGTTTTGGGCGAGATTACACCTGACTAATTGACATGAGAATATAGAGGAGCTTGCCTCATATAAGGAAATGTAATCAAATTCCTAAAATAATTATCCAAATGAGTGACGCAACGCAATACACCTTATATTTCGGATTTTTTCTCAAAAATCTATACACCTTATATCAAGGAACGGAGGGAGTATCAAGTATTTCATTTTTCTTGAGAGGATGATCAGGCAAAGCATTAAGTAATTGGAGAAGCCTCCCCCAAGCTTGTGGGAGACTCTCTTCTTCAATTTGCACAAAATTATATATTTCCCTCAAAGCAGCTTGTTTCTTATAAGCGGGGAAATATTTAGCAGAGAAGTAATAAATCATATCCTGGGGACTACGCACACAACCAGGATCAAGAAAATTAAACCATGTTTTAGCATCACCCTTTAATGAGAACGGAAATAATTTAAGGATATAGTAGTAATGAGTTTTCTCATCATTAGTGAAGAGGGTGGCTACATCATTTAATTTAGTAAGATGTGCCACAACAGTTTCAGATTCATAGTCATAAAAAGGATCAGATTCAACCAAAGTAATTATCTCAGGATCAAAAGAGAAATGATAATCCTTATCAGTAAAACAGATAGGTGAACACTACTAGGAAAAGGCGTACTAATGGCGCACCGGTTTTGCCTACTAATGGCGCACTACCGGTGCGCCATTAGTATCTGGTATACTAATGGCGCACCACACGGTGCGCCATTAGTATAGCCCACGGTGCGCCATTAGTATTTTTTTTTCATTTTTGTCTTAATCTCAGGTCAATATGGCTTAATCTCGGGTCAATATGCTTAATCTCAGGTCAAATTGCACTCCGTGGTCAAACTTCCCGAAAGGTCACCCATCCTCACACTACTCCAACCCAAGCACGCTTAACTTCAGAGTTCTATCCAACCCGAGCAACAGCTCACTTCACAGGCACTTGTTGATATATCTAGCATATCAATCCTATTATACCTTGTTGATGTCTAGGACTTTGTTCATGTTCATGACTATGATGAAATTTTGAAAAATACTTCAAACTTCCCGGTCATATTACGTATCATTTTTTGAAAAACAATTCAAAAAAAATTCAAAACCAATTTTTTTTGAATTTTTTTGGATTTTTTTGCCTCTAGATCTTGAAAGCCCCGTAACTTTTTTTCTGTTAGGTTTTTGGGGATTTTGAAAATTCGGATGTAACTTTTCGAGTAGATGATTTTTCATATAAAAAACTTTTTAATCCGAGTTCGTATTCAAAAGTTATGCCCATTTTACAAATTTCCAGAGAGATTTTGCAAATAAAGTCGAAATTCATATTTGTAAATTTTCCCAACAACTAGACCACATATTACATGGGAAACTTATTTTCTTTTATTTTTTGACATTTCCATCATTTTCTTTTATTTTTTTAAAATTGAAAAGGCGGTCCGGGGGGGGGGGGTGCATTCGGTGTTGGGCCAAGTTAGTAATGACGCACCATGGGGTGGTGCGCCATTACTAGTTTAACTAGTAATGGCGCACCACATCCACGGTACGCCATTACTAGTTTTGAAAAAAATGAATTTTTTTTGAATTTTTTTGAAAAAAACTTAGTAATGGCGCACCAGTGGACAGTGCGCCATTACTAGTTTTTTAACTAGTAATGGCGCACTATCCACTGGTGCGCCATTACTAACAAATTTTTTTTACTTTTTTTTTCAAAACTACTAATGGCGCACCGTGGGTGTGGTGCGCCATTACTATGTCAAACTAGTAATGGCGCACCACCCCCATGGTGCGCCATTATTAGTTTTGAAAAAATTAATTTTTTTTACTAATGGCGCACCGTGGGATGTGGTGCGCCATTAGTATTTGCACACTAATTGCGCACCAACACATGGTGCGCCATTAGTATTTAGTAATGGCGCACCACATGTACAGTGCGCCATTATTGTCCATCCCATCTATAGCCCTTTTCCTAGTAGTGGAAGTAGCAAAAGCGAGGTCATATTTCATGCTAGCATTGAAAGACTTTTCCTTCAGCTTAGCTAATAATTTCTTAAGATCATTCCTATCATTGCAAGCAAGAAAGTCTCTAGCAGTTTCTTCATCCATAACATAACCCTCATGCACAACAGGCAATTCATATCTAGGGGGAGAATCTTCATCATTAGTTTCATCAATATTATCAGTTTCAATAATTTCATTCTCTCTATCCCTAGCAAGTTCATCAAGAAATTCACCTAATGGCACAGTAGTATCAAGCATAGAAGTAGTTTCATCATAAGTATCATGCATAGTAGAAGTGGCATCATCAATAACATGCGACATATCAGAATTAATAGCAGAAGCATGTTTAGGTATCGCAAGCTTACTCAAAATAGAAGGTGAATCAAGTGCAGAGCTGGATGGCAGTTCCTTACCTCCCCTCATAGTTGAGGGAAAAATCTTAGTTCTTTCGTCTTTCAAGTTCCTCATAGTGACCAGTAGATATAAATCCCAAGTGACCCAAAGAATAGAGCTATGCTCTCCGGCAATGGCGCCAGAAAATAGTCTTGATAACCCACAAGTATACGGGATCGCAACAGTTTTCGAGGGTAGAGTATTCAACCCAAATTTATTGATTTGACACAAGGGGAGCCGAAGAATATTCTCAAACTATGGAAAAGAACTTGCATGACATCTTTTGTCCTGCCCTCCCATGGCAGTAGGGTCCTATTGGGAACTAAGGGATATTAAGGCCTCCTTTTAATAGAGTACTGGACCAAGCATTAACACTTAGTGAATACATGAACTCCTCAAACTATGGTCATCACCGGGAGTGGTCCCGATTATTGTCACTTCGGGGTTTCCGGATCATAACACATAGTAGGTGACTATAGACTTGCAAGATGGGATCAAGAACTCACATATATTCATGAAAACATAATAGGTTCAGATCTGAAATCATGGCACTCGAGCCCTAGTGACAAGCATTAAGCATAGCAAAGTAATAGCAACATGAATCTCAGAACAAAATGGATACTAGGGATCAAACCCTAACAAAACTAACTCGATTACATGGTAAATCTCATCCAACCCATCACCGTCTAGCAAGACTACGATGGAATTACTCACGCACGGCGGTGAGCATCATGAAATTGGTGATGGAGGAAGGTTGATGATGACGATGGTGACGGATTCCCCTCTCCAGAGCCCCGAATGGACTCCAGATTAGCCCTCTAGAGAGAGATTATGGCTTGGCGGCGGCTCCATATCATAAAATGCGATGAATCCTTCTCTCTGATTTTTTCTCCCGGCACGTGACTATATAGAGTTGGAGTTGAGGTCGGTGGAGCACCAGGAGGCCCACGAGGCAGGGGGCGCGCACCCACCCTGGTGGACAGGGTGTGGGCCCCCTGGTCTTGATTCTTTCACCAGTATTTTTTATTAATTCCAAAAATATTCTTCGTGAAGTTTCAGGTCATTCTGAGAACTTTTATTTCTGCACAAAAATAACACCATGGCAATTCTGCTGAGAACAGTGTCAGTCCGGGTTAGTTCCATTCAAATCATGTAAGTTAGAGTCCAAAACAGGGGCGAAAGTGTTTGGAAAAGTAGATACGATGGAGACGTATCACTCATTTGTGTCAAACGCTAGAAAGGTGACATATCCAGAAAATGTCATGACAAGGCACCTCCTTCCGAGAGGCCTCTACTTGATACTAGTGGCACGTTGGTGGCATTAGAATGAGCCACAACAAAACTATGCATACCAAACTGTCTGTCGCTTGACATAGCATGGTCAACAACTTTTTAACTGAGCTCTGCCATAAAAATCCTTGGGAGAGAACATCACGAAGTATGTTTGGCAAACACCATGGTTTTTTTTATGAGAAATCTAATACTATATGAGCGGTTCTTGAGGTTGCTTCGATATTAATATTCAGATAACATGTGTGCTCAAATTGTCTTGTGAGAGCATCTGGGAGAAATCAAATATTCTGGCATGTGTTCCTTACATCGGACAAATGAATGCCAATTCTATCAGCTTGAGGCACTCCTCAGCTTAACTGCCATCTTTGTAATCACACCATACCATTCTATCAGTCCTCTAGGTTTTGTGGGTGTTTTTTCAAATATTAAAATAGCATACAAATGGCACAGAGCGGAGATATGCCCCTGATCACATTGTGAGCAACCTGAGATGTCTCAGCTTCAACCAGGAACCAATATTCATGGATGAGGTCAAAATGATAATTCTCTGTCATGATAAACTGCCCTGCTTGTGTATCCAATATACTCCCTCCGTTCCAAAATAGATGACTCAATTTTGTACTAAAGTTAGTACAAAGTTGAGTCATCTATTTTGGAACGGAGGGAGTACTTCCCTGCTTGCGTATCCAGTATCTTGATAGTAAGGCATGCTTGATCAATGTAGACAATGTATGAAATATTTATGTATCACTACAGGCTGCTACTCATCTAAGGGGTCATTCGACAACTCACTTGCGAACATTATGACCTATGAATTTTATAGCCTGTCATATGCCTCAAAGGCAGACTATGTCTATCAAAGACCATTATATGGAACTCAATCTGCTCTGGCAAAATGAACTTGAATATAGATAACCTCTAAAAGTTTAAGCATCAGCTTCCTTATGAAATAGCCTGTAGAACCCCGCCAAGTCAGATATGACTCTGTTTTGCTTGGCTACATCTGCCAAATTACGAGAATTATTGTGAATCCTCTGCTGACTGAACCAAAGATCAAAAATTATTGAGCATGTATGGGCATGCTATATATATCTCAGTAAACTAGGAGTCCCGAAGGCCCCCTCTGGTTTGTACAAGAGAAATTGTGGGTGGCAACTGTACAATCGTGCCCCTACTGCACCATTTTTTAGAGTAGATCTTCCCGCATGCCTAATGGACTGAAAATTTACATCTCTAGTAGTAATGTGTCTTCATCACTTAGATGCAAACAAGTTGAGATCAATCTTTTTTGTAGTTCACCTCTTAATAAATTTGGATTTCAACATTGTTAGCTTTGTAGAATCGGATGTAAACTACTCCTTGTGCAGATTAGATCGCTCGCCGATCTCTCATTTTGCTCACACTATAGCACATCTGCACATTTAATTCCACTAATTCAAGAGTCAGACCACTGAATACTTCGTTTACATACATATTGCTGCCTTTATCCTTTTCATGTTGTTTCTGAATAAATTGACATTGGTGTTCTGATAACCCACAAGTATAGGGGGTCGCAACAGTTTTCGAGGGTAGAGTATTCAACCCAAATTTATAGATTCGACACAAGGGGAACCCAAGAATATTTGAAGATATTAGTAGCTGAGTTGTCAATTCAACCACACCTTGAGATTAATTATCTGCATCAAAGTGATTAGTAGCACAGTAATATGATAGTTTTGATAGTAGTGACAGCAGCAACGGTAATAGTAACAGTGATAGCAGTAATTTGTAGCAAGTGTAACAGTGATGATAGCAATAGTAACGCAGCAAGATCAATATAAATAAATTCGTAGGCATTGGATCAGTGACTTGTTGGATGATATTCATCATGTGACAGTTATAACCTAGGGCGATACGGCACTAGCTCCAATTCATCAATATAGTGTAGGCATGTATTCTGTAAATAGTCATACGTGCTTTATTAAAAGAACTTGCATGACATCTTTTGTCCTACCCTCCCATGGCAGCGGGGTCCATATTGGAAACTCAGGGATATTAAGGCCTCCTTTAATAAAGAACCGGAACAAAGCATCAACACATAGTGAATACATGAACTCCTCAAACTACGGTCATCACCGAGAGTGGGCCTGGTTGTTGTCACTCCAGGTTTTTCGGATCATAACCGTAGTAGGTGACTATAACTTGCAAGATCGGATCTAAAACATGGATATAATGATGAATTCATAAACGGTTCATCTATGAGTTCATGGCACCCGGGCCCAAAGTGACAAGCATTAAGCATAGCGAAGTCATAGCAACATCAATCTAAGAACATAGTTGATACTAGGGATCAGGCCCTAACAAAACTAACTCGATTAGATGATGAATCTCGTCCAAGTCCTCACCGACTAGCGAGCCTACGAAGGAATTACTCACTCTCCGTGGGGAGCATCATCACTAAAAAAATAGACACATCTGTGACATTTTGGGCCGAACAAAATTTTTTTTGTCATACTTATGACACTTCTATGACGATAATTGTGACAAAACCCGGTATCATCATAGATGTGGTGGGCTCCTACTTCTATGAAAAAAATCATGACAGAAAATGGGCTTTTTGTTCTGGGCGGGCCGGAGACGAAGCTGCATGACATTCTTTGGGCCGTCCATGATGAAAAAACCATGGTAGAAGCGAGGGCGAGGAAAATTTCGTGGTGTTCCCGGTTACGGTGGGTGGTCGGGGCCGAGCGATGCGCGTTTCTCTCGTACACGTACGCGCGTGTGTGCGAGGCGTTGGGCTCTAACTGAACCCGAGCGAGGCGTTGGGCTCTAACTGAACCCAAGCGATTGCACTGCAGGCTACGCGTTACTGAACCCGAGCGATCGATCAATGGATGTTAAGAACCCGATCGAGCGATTCCTTCGCTACTGCTGCTAACTGAAGCCGATCGATGCTGCCTCTAGATGAACAGTGAGTGTTGCTGGGGGAGTTTGAATGAACAGTGAGCGGTGGGAGTGGATGAATAGGACCCCGTGGTGCTGCCTCTGGATGAACAGGACCCCGATCGATCGAGCCGGTTGGGGCTGGATGAACAGGACCCCCATGGAGGGCTGGATGAATAGTAGACGGTGGAGGGATGGAAGAACAATAGCCCGTGGAGGGGTGGTTGAACAGGAGCCCATGGAGAGGGGTGGTTGAACAGTAGCCGGTGGAGTAGCGCGCGGTGGAGGCTGGATGAACAGGAGCCCGTGGATGAACAGTCGCAGGTGGAGGCTGGAGGAGGTCGACGGTGGATGAACAGTAGCCCGTGGAGGCTGGAGAGGTCGACGGTGGAGATGAACAGTATCCCGTGGAGTCCCGTTTTGTGGTACGCCACACCCCTCCCGATGAACAGGACCCCCGTTTTCGACCATAGCACTCCAACACAAGTTCGTTTCCTCCGATTTGCGGTACGCCACACCCCTCCCGATCAACAAGACCCCATTTTGACCGTAGGAGGTCCAACACAAGTCCGTTTCCTCTGTTTTGTGGTATGCTAGACCCCCCTGATGAACAGGATCCCGTTTCGAACGTGGTTGTTTGAACACAAGGCTGTTTCCTTTGTTCTGCGGTACGCCATGCCTCGTTTCCATCGGCTGTTCCATCCAAGCCCTCCCGATGAACACGATGACGCATTTCGTTCCGACCCAGCTAGTTGGCTCCCCATGAACACGACGATGACGTTGTTTATCCATTCTGACCCAGCCATGTACACGAGTCCTGGCCGTACGTATGCATGAGTAGGCGTTCGAGACCCCACCCATATGTACGCACATGGCCATATTTTATTTCTTGCACACTGGCCGCTGTACGTACGTGTACATGCTACGTGCGCGCCTCTACTATGATACCTGCATGCCTCTACATCGACCAATATGTACGTACACGTTCACGACCAGAATGACAACGCTACGTACGCTTCGACCAGGTGGGTCCCGACATTCAGGCACTTCCTTGCGTGAGAAGATGTAGCTGGTGGGTCCCAGCAGTCAGGGGGGCAAATCGTTTTTTTGCCCGGACGCACTTCCTCGCGTGCGAAGATGTAGCTGGTGGGTCCCAGCAGTCAGGGGGAAACGTTTTTTTCGCGAAATATGGTGGCCTGACCGGTGGGTCCCTGCTATCAGGTGGAGGAAGCGCATAATAAGGAGGCACTTCCTTGCGGCTGCCGTGGACCTAGCTATCAGTCTCTCCATGTACAGTACTCTTCTGATGGAAGTCGTCCCTTGACCATGTTGACCACGCCGCGCCGAGAGCACCAGGGCAGTGGACAACGGCGAGGCCTAGGAAGGGGATGACGCGGAGCCGGGGAAGACGCGCCAGTGGAAGCCCGCACAGAGAGGAGTACGAGGGTTCACTAGTTCGGCTACGGTGTGAGCCTGCCATTGCCGTAGGGCCTGGCCAGCGGTGGGAATAGTAGGGGGCGGTGAGGCCTCCGCGGCAGCATAGCCGACCACGGGAGGCAGGAGCATGCGGCACGACCGACGCTGCTTTGGGCGGCTGGAGCAAGAAGACCAGAGGTTGAAGAAGCACTATGGCCGTTGGATGGACATCATACGGTCACTGGAGCTAGAATCGTTCATATTGACTAAGTTGAAAAATCCCTCCATCCCCGTCAACTTAGTAGGCCCACAAGTCAGCCTCCCACCAAGGAGGGTCCCAGCTAGCAGGGGGAGTATTCATTTTTTTGTGCGTAATAAGGAGGCACTTCCGATGGGTCCGAGCTGACAGAGGGGGAACATTTTTTCCTGTGAAATGCGGTGGCCCGTCCGGTGGGTCCCAGCAGTCAAGGGGGAAACGTTTTTTCGCAAAATACGGTGGCCCGTCCGGTGGGTCATTGCTGGTAGGTGGAGGAATAATTATTTTGCGCGTAATAAGGAGGCACTTCCTTGGAGCTGCCGTGGACCCAGCTGTCAGCCTCTCCACGTACAGTGCTCTTCCAGTGGAAGTCGGTCGTTGAACACATTGACCACGCCGCGCCGAGAGCACCACGGCGGTGGACGATGGCGAGGCCTAGGAAGGGGATGAGGCGGAGCCGGGAAAGACGCGGCAGTGGATGCCCACGCGGAGAGGAATACACGTCAACTTCTTTTTTTAGGGGACGCGTCAACTTAGTAGGCCCACAAGTGTGTGACAGAGATTTATAGCCCATTTCCGATTTGTAAGAATGTACAACCCATTTTTGAATTCTAATGGAATTTACTATAGCCCATTTACAATTTGTTAAAAGTACAACCCATTTTTTAGCTAGGACAACGATTAATAATTTCAACCAACCGTTCAAGACAGAATTCAATAAAATCTCCCACATTTTGATGGGATCCGAAATATTTTTATCCTAAAATTGCTAGTCAGATTAAATAGAAATTTGTATTACTTAAAAATCCAACAAAACATTGTGCGCGCAACAATTAAAAATTAAATTTTCAAAATCCATAAATAATATTTTAGAATCTAATTTCGTGTTTGGTGCATTTTTTAATAGTTACTGCCCAGTTTTTATAATTACATCCCATTTATTATTTTATAAAGACCATTTTCCTGTTAAGCCTAATGCATCCCTCCTAGGAAAGATTTGCAGCCCAGCAGGGCGGAGAATAACAAGTTGACCTTGCCTGGGTATTCCTCAAAAAAACGTATAGCTGGGGTAGCCATTTTCATCTTGAAAAAAATTAATATCTGGGCTGGATATCTGGCCTGGGCTAGACGGGCCACAACCCGCCCAGTTAATACCCTGCTCTCCCCTGAACAACAACGAAAACATCACCAAGAAAAACTCTGCAGTGCTCACGCCTCAAAAACACAAATACTGCTCGAGCTGCTTTGTCCTAGCTATCGTCCGCACCTTGTGCAATTCTCTCGTCTATATTGACTACATAGGTTGACAATGGTGTGGGACCGTGATGTCAAGAAACCAGGAGGAAGCAAAAATATATAGTTGTACATAATAAGGAGGCACTTGTGTATGTACGGCTATGGCCCTAGTGGGTCCCTACTGTCATCTAGTCAATATGAAGTCATCTCCTGAATCCTCATGTTCGTTGACCATGTTAACAATGCTCGGCGCCACGGCGAGCGCAACAACTCGAAGGACAATGGAGGGGGCCTCGCGGGCCCTACAGATGGTCTGATACAGCGCCCATAGCTCATTCAGGAAGCCAGGATCATCGGACACCTATGAGCACCTTCGAGAGACAGAGATGGCATGAAACGGCAAGGCCGCGCTTGGGAGCTCTGGTTTATTTCACACATGTATTAAGATACAAGTGTAATTTACTCGTCATCGAAAACAATGCGTAAAATACAAGCGTAATGAAACCGAGGGCCTGAGGTCTGTAAGTAAAACCAGCAGGTTACGCGTGTAATTTGAGAGACCAGTGTATATTTTACTAGTCGAAATCGACCAACCAAGCGCTTTGCCCGAGACCATCTGCTTTTATTTACAAGCGTCAGTTTTACAAGTGGTTTTGGTTGGAAAACAACGATCCAATCACAACCTAAGATGATGAGTTGGTCGGAAGATCATATGGTTTCACGTCTAACCAACCCGACTTGTCGTATAGGCTATGAATGAAATATAAGACGATGAACTTCTTAAGCACGGAAACAACAGAAGAGGATGATCTTCTTAACAAGAAAATCACTGGCATTAGATCGACATGCAAAACAGTACGAAGCATTATTCCCAGGAGGCACGATGAACAACTCGTGATGCCGCATGCCACAATATTCCAAGCTCAATTTTGTAGTCAAACACAAGTCTTGGCATTACATAGACAATATTCGGAACAAACTCTTAACATAGGAATATCTCAGTAGAGTAACTATTTACTTCTAAACTGAACGCAGGAATAGGAAAAAACGATCGACGCTGCTCACAACAAAGGGCATCCCACTAAAAAAGATCAAATGCATGTCTTCTGGCTAACATCAATGAGAAAATTTTGACAAGGTTTTCCAATTCCAATATATTAAACTAATGTCTTCTTGTTAACATCAATGATTAAACTTTGACAAGCTTTTCCCATTCAAAATATGTAAAGTCTATGATTGTGGAGTCCTGTCATGGCTTCTTGTACTTGTTTGGGCACTTTTTGCCCAGTGCACTCCACGTGTTTTAGAGTTGCCTATGCTCTCTGCAGACTAGTCATGTCACCAGCGTCTACTAATACTCTGTAAAGCTTCTCGGTCATTCCTTCTGTAATGTAGCGCAAACAGTGAGTGCTTCTTTCTGCAAAGTGGAACGACCAACTGGACCCAGTAATGCAGTAGTTTGCCTTGGACATATTGGCTCCTTTTGTGCAGTTCAACTAAAATCAAAGTCAGAATGAAACCGAGCTTTAATTTTGATATCCCTATAAGCAACAATAGGTATAAGGGAAACAATTACTGAGAAATAACGGTTGATGACTTGTACTGAACTAAGATTGCTAACAAGTGTTGTAGTTTTGAACTAAGATTCAGTAGTTAATTCAGAGGAAAGTTGGTACTGACCTTTTAAGACCAAGATTTGAAACAACTCGTGAGGAAGATCTCAAAGAGACCTCAACACATATATGAAAATCCGGTCTCATTTTGTGTAGTTCCACCAAAATTAAGCGAAGCAAAATGTCGCAATAGCAAAAAGTTGAATAGATATCCCCGTTTTAACAGAGGAAAAAAAGGAATCAATTACTGACCAATAAAGGAGGATGAAACATGCGGCCACAAAAATGGTAATCCCACCAATCCCTAACAAGTGTTGCAGTTTTAAACTAAGATTTAGTAGTTAATTAATTCTGAGAGTGGCATTGCTTAATTTTACCAGCGGCATTACATTAACAAAAAAACATAAACAGTTCCAGGGGAGAGTGGGCACAACAACACCATGTGCTTCCATCTACTTATAAAGAGGGTGATGCAGAGTTTTGTTGTAACAAAGAAATAAGCATCATGTCTGGGTTGGAACAATTTTTGCTCACCTAATGTTAAAAGACACCAGTTCAATAGCTTCAATTCAACATTTATCCAAAACAGTACCAATACAAGTAGCACAACATCTCAAAGCACACTGCACCATCATGTGGATGAAAGTCAATACTGACCTCTCTTGACCAAGATTTGAAACAGCTCGGGAGGAGGATTTGAACAAAATCCCAACACATATATGAAATCTTGATCTCCTTTTGTGCAATTCCACCAAAATTAAGCAAGTCGCCGGTGTGACATTCAAGTTGAACTGCACAAAACACTCTTAAAACATAACTGTTGCACGTAGCGAAGCAAAATGTCGCAATAGCAACAAGTTGAATAGATATCCCCTGTTTAAACAGAGGCAAAAAAGGAATCAATTACTGGCTAATAAAGGAGGATGAAACATGCGGCCACAAAAATGGTAATCCCGCAAATCCCTAACAAGTGTTGCGGTTTTGAAATAAGATTCTGTAGTTAATTCTGAGAGTGGCATTGCTTAATTTTACCAGCGGCATTAGATTAATGAAAAGCATAAACAGTTCCAGGGGAGAGTGGGTGCAACAACAATATGTGCTTCCATCTTACTTATAAAGGGGGTGATGCAGAGTTTGTTGTAACAAAGCAACAAGCATCATGTCTGGGTTGGTCCCATTTTTGTTCACTACTTAATGGGAAAAGACAGCAATACAATAGCTTCAATCCAACATTTATTTAAAACAGTACCAATACAAGTAGCACAACATCTCAAAGCACACTGCACAATCATGTGGATGAAGGCCTGTACTAATCATGTGGAGAAGACCAAGATAAAATATGAATCTACCAACATGAATAGGAAATCCAATCTCGTTTTGTGCAGTTGCACTGAAATCAAGCAAAGTCTTTCGCGTAGCGAAGCAAAATGTCGCAATAGCAACATGTTGAATAGATACCCCTGTTTTAACAGAGGCAAAAAAGGAAACAATTACTTGCCGATAAAGGAGGATGAAACAAACGGTAACAGAAAGAAGCATCTAACTTATCTTGATGGAAAACAAAGTAGGACAGTAGCATTTCTAAAACGGTTGCATTGATTCATATTAACAGAGACATTCTCTTAAAACAACATTCGTTAAAAAATGTAATTTACTTTTAACAGTGGCATTGCTTCAATTTCCTGGCAGCATTCTTAGATTAACAACAGCAAAATAGTTGTATGGGACATGCCAGCACCATGTGCGTCCACACGTATAAATGGGTGATCCAGAGTATGTAGCCAAGCAGCATATCTGCGTTGGTCCCATATGTGTTCTCTTTGAACCTTTTTCCTATGTGAGGGAAGCAAATCTAGTCCTGCACAAACTACCCGCTCCCTAGTTTCTTTCCCTTTTCAACAAAGAGATCGGTTCCTTACAGATGTGTGTACTGGGTTACCCCCTTTTTCCCTTTCGACAAACAAAGCGGCTGGATAGCCAGTCTATACTACTTTCCGTCCCTCCTTTCCTCATTGAACCACGTCCTAGATTCATGCTCCACCCCATCGCACCCTTCTTTCCTCTTTGAATCAAGATCTAGATTCGACTACAGATCGACAAAGATCCACATGCAGCTAGAGCAATGATGGTTTCAAAGAAACTTATACCTTAGGGTTGTTGGGATGTGGCAAGGCATGCGGCGGGAGGCCGGGTCTGCCCACACTACGTACGGCAGCGAGGAAGAAGGGGTCGGTGGCCCTCCCGCACAGGCGATGGGTGAAAGAGAACAGCGCAGCCGGCAGTGGATTGCCTCCCTCACTGAAGGCGATAGAGTGAACGCTGCACCTCCTCCCCTTCCCTGTGCGACAGGATCCGGACGCCAACTTCACCAGCTGTGAGGGGGGAGAGAGAGACAAGAGGCCAATGCAGTCTTGTTTAGATCTGGTGAAGAGAGGGTGAGAAACTATGAATATAGCAAACCCTAGCAAAGGAACGCTGAGCCTCCAGCGTGTGTATATATATGTAGTGCGGGGAGAGTGTGGAGAGTGCAAACCCTAGCGAACAAGTGCTGAGGCTCCAACTTATATACATACTGTAGTACGGACTGAGCTCCGGTGCCTTAACTGCACCTGCTTTTGGCTATATGACAGGTGGGCCAGTCACATTTTGGGCCCACCTGTCATAAACCCAAAGGCAGGTGCACTAAAGTCAATGAAGCTGCGTCCATATAGTACTCGTGTATATACGACTAATATATAGTGGAGTGGTTTTCTTATTCTCTCCATAACAATCGTTTTAAGTTGTGTAAGTACGAAACGGAACTCTTTATTTAACGTACCAGTGAAGAAAACTATTACTCCCTCTATTCCTAAATATTTGTCTTTCTAGAGATTTCAACAAATGACTACATATGGAGCAAAATGAGTGAATCTACACTGTAAAATATGTCTATATGCATCCGTATGTGGTGGTCCATTTCAAACCACTTGAAAGAAAAATATTTAGGAATGGAGGGAGTTCTTCGGATGAACTAACGATCGACGCATCATGGTCGCACTTCCTGTCCTTCACGTGCGGTACACTACCCTCCCTTAAGTGAACAACCACACATGCGCCAAATTATCGGAAACGTGTGAGAGTGTGTACAAATAAAGAATTTTATTTTCAATTATCGGAAAGGTTTGAGAGTATGTACAGTTTGCCCTCTCTAATAATTATGGTTTGTTGTGTTCAGCCTAAACTTGGTCAAACTTTACAAAGTTTGACTTTAGTCAAATCTAATATGCGGAGTAAATAAAAATGGAGGGCTACTACGTCCATCTGGGTTTTTAGTCCACACCATTTTTTTAATCAAAGTTAATAGCTGGACAAATAAAATTACACGGGAGATGGAGACAAAGTTGTGAGAAGGCTTAGAAATCAATACAAAAATTATGCTCTTAGTACCAACGTCGATCCTTCTTCGAGAAAACATTTGGTTCATAGCCAATTGTGTGATAAAATTGCACCAACGTGAAAGACGACTGCCTCTCCAATGCAACCAAGGTGAACTGACAAAGGATATCATCTTTGTGGGTAACAAGCAAAGAGCACTGATGGAAGACAACTTGTTTTTCATTGAAAATCGATCAGCTTTACCAGCCGACGCAACAATGAGGCGCAACCATGAGCATCAATAGGTCATCATGGTGATGCATCATCCATTTGGCATCAAGTTTGGGTGAGGCACCTATGAAGTTCGACAAATCCTCACCGTGGTCTATTTCTTCTTAGTAATCAAGCTCGAGGAAGGAAGAACCACGTGGCAGAGGCTAGTGAGGCGTAACAACAATGGCCATCCAATTTTGTGCAGTTCCACTAAAATTGAGGAATACACGCCCGGGTATGGAGATACGCATTGCTGTTTCCAAAAATATAAAAAAGGAATATAGTGTTGTTACTTTGTTTTACAAGATTAACAACGACATCTCAATTGTCAATAAGAATTAACGAAAAGTACACCAACAAACAGAAGCATCATGATTATCTTGATGGGAACTAAACCAGGATACCCAAGAAAAAAAGCATTTCTTCATTTAACCAGTGATAGTATTAGATTAGCAGCAGCAATAGGAGCATATGGACAATGACCGCACAACCACCATGTACTTTTTGTCGAAACAACATGTATACCTCCACCGAGCCATAAATCAGGACAACTTTTCGAGTGGCATTTCCTCTATAATAGTAGGTGATGTTGGACCAGCCGACGAACCCTAGCTACTATACATGGGGAGCTGGGGAGTAGACGCATAGAAGAAAACCCGCATGCAGCGACCTGGGGAGCTGGACCAGTACAAGAAGTTATACCTCTGGTGGGCGAGATGTCGCTTAGGCGGGCGGGATGGATCTGCCCACACGATGGCAGCGAACAAGGGCGTGGAGGACCTTCGTCCGTGCCAGCGCCAGCTCCGAGAGGACGGTGCAGATCGGCTTCCTCCATCGCTGACGGCGACAACGTCAACGCTGCACCTCCTCACCTCCCGTAGTGGACGGGATTCGGCCGGATCTGTGACCACCTGTGAGGAGAGAGATAGAGTGGACACTATCATCTTGTTTTGATATGGAGAGGGTGAGAGAGCGAGACGCGAGAAACTCTATCAAACAAGAGGCTATAATGGAGTAAAAAATCTCTCCATAGCAATGGTTTTAAATAGAATACGTGCGTTCCTAGAAAAAAGAAATGAAAATTGCCGGACAATTTTTTAACGTACCAAGAAAGAAAACTCGATAAAAAACACGCCCCCGCTTCCAGGTCGCGAGAGTCGGCGCGCACACACACATAGACATAGACATGCATATCCGTGTTTACGTAAAATTCCATTTCCATCTCCATATCCAATCATATTTGTCCAACTGGCACATTATTAACGTTGTTAATTATATACGCAGTCTCTTGTTTGCGGGCGTCCGGACTGCTGCCACGGCCGCTCCTGACCAACCCGAACCCTCTTCATAACCCGCGCGTGCTTCCCGCCCGAAACGGTCAGTGCCGCATTCATGCCCGGCCAGACCGGACGCGACCTCTCACTGGCGCCGACATAGAAGCGGTGCGCCGGCCGAGAGAGCGTCACCCGCACCGCTTCCTGGTGCACGCGACTGCTCCGCGTTCAAAGGTCGCAATAGCCAGCCACAACATGCATGTAAAAAGTTCTTGGGATTCCATGCTACAGCTAGCTGTCCTCCCCCAACTTGTCAATCTCTTCTAGTAGTGCTAGTACTGCATGGCGTGATCCATCGACAAGCAGGCGGGAAAGTTATCGTATACTCGGTTTGCGGTGAGTAGCATGCCGAGCGACCGTATGGGGTCGAGCCGTGGAGGAGGGTGAGACACGAACGCGACAGACATGATTTAAACATTGGTTTTGCTCGATGGCACGATCCAACGAAATGAAACGTTGGTTTCTCTCCGTTTCCATTTTTTCTCCGGAAAAACGGAAACTTTCCACTCCATTTTCATTCCTACTCCAAGGTTGCCCCGTTACAACATTCCATCAAATACAAAGGAAAACTAACACGCATGCTGATGCATCTCAACGATTCACGGATCATAGCCAATATTTACTTCACAACTAAAGACAAAAGTTGTGAGAGCGTGTATGAAAGAAAAACTACTGATGGGGTCAGTACGACTTAAACCCTAAACCCTAAACATGATTTAATTTCCTGGCTAGGTAGAACTTGTCGAAGGAAAGACGGCTAGCACCCTCGGATCATATGATGCTTTTGTGCAGTTTCACTAAAATTGAGCTGAGCATCCCTGATGGCAAAGATATTGAAGAAGTGTGATTAGAATAATAGTACTGGCACTAGTTCATGAGACATAAACTCATCACAAGTACATTGAAGCCGGTAGAAGTAGAGAAAGATCGACATGGAGATGGAGCTACGTGGGGAGCCGCGGCAGTGGAGCAAGCCGGCTCCAAAAGGAAGATGTACTACCTGGGACATCGGGCTGTAGCTAGACTTGCGGTTGGGACGCGGCATCGGCCCATACCGCGGTGACCCCCGATTGGGACGTACAGATTGTGGGTTTTCTCCCTCGCCGATGTCGGCCGCGTCTACGCAGAACATTGTTCCCTTCCCCCAGCTGCGGGATCAGGCCGGATATGTGACCAGTGGTGTGGCCACCGTCGTTCTATGCTTGTGAAGAGAGCAACCCAAGCAAGCAGGCTTGTAGCTTAGGCTCCTGCTAGTGCATATATAGTGGTTTTCTTTTTCTCTCCATATCAACCATTTTATATTGCGTACGTGTCATTAAAGAGTGAAATGATGGTTGCTTCTTCCGACTAACTTACTGTGTGATTTGGCCGCTCCTTGGTGGCCCCTACACGTACTCCCCCTACGTGTATGCAATAGTCACACGTACACATGGACACAAAAACACGCGCGACGCCCTTAATGCATGCATGTCCGAGCACACGAAGGAACACACACGGTCACGCTCAAGTGCTCAACCTACACGTGCATGCACATACATACTCTGCCAGGGTGAGCTAGTGATCGTATAAACACCGGAAAATGTATATATTGAGAGCAATGAGCGTATTATGAAGTCCACTGACCGTATTTTTACAAATATACAATGACAGACAGTGTATTTATCTCGATTGAAATTAAGCCATATTAACCGGAGAGGAGGCAGTATGGACTAGCATTACTTTGCTGTGTCCCATCAATTTGCCGAGCAAGGAGAAGCTTGCAGGAGGGGAGAAGCTTGCGCAAGGTGGCTCGCAGAACAAGGAGAAACTTTTGACTAATGCAAGCTCTCCCTCGCTCAGGCGGTGGACGTACAACAGTTAATTCGGGGTCAGATTGCCAGAAGCATACACTATACTAGTACTATTATTGTTCGACTTCCCGAAGAGGCGAACGACCAAGCGCAAAGTTTACTAGTACTAGTACTACTACTATACTCTACAGAGGTATGTGCTATACTAGTACTAGGAACCGGATGGAGGAGCGTCTGCACACTTATTATATTTTTAAAATGTGATAAAGCAATCTTCAACGAACTTGTTTCTCTTCGAGGGTTCTCGCATGTGATAATGGAAGTTGATTGCATGGAACACTCACCACAATTCTCACTTAATTCTAGCTCATATCCTATTACAAATAGGAGCGCTCGGTAATATTTCCTGTTTTTTTGTTATTCAGCATGTAAACAGGTCAGCAAACCTTGCGGCGCATCTTTGTGTGAACCGTGCTTGCTGCACTTTGAATGTGGCCGAGAGCTGGCTTGATGAAACACCTCGCTTCCTACTTTTTTTGCGGGGTACCTAGCTTCCTAGTGACCAGTGTCTTGGCTGATCGTCCTAAGAATGCTTATATATGAATAAATCTCTCTCATTTACCTGCAAAAAAGATTAAGCCATATTAACCGGAAGGAGGGAGTATGGACTAGCACTACTTTTTGGTGTGTCCCATCAACTCGAAGAACAAGGAGAAGCTTGCAGGACAAGGTGAAGCTCGCTTACGCCTTTTGACCAATGCAACCTACCCTCGCCCAGGCAGTGGACATGCATCAGTCCATTCGGTGTCAGATTGTTAGAGGCATACACTGTAGTACCCAACATGCGGAGTACCATCATTGTTCGACTTCATGAAAAGGCGAAGAGCCAAGCGCAAGGTTTAGTAGTGTACTACTACTAGAACCGCATGGTGGAGCGTTTGTACTCTTATTTTTTTTAATCTCTGATAAAGTACACATTTATTCCGGAGAAGGCCGGAAAACGGCAGCCCAACATATAATGATGATATCGATCAACCATGCTCGAATATATCTTGGCCTCCGTGCGAGCCCGTCTGTGTGTTCTCGCTCCTCGTCTCTCTCAAGGAACGGCAGGTTGGCCATTTTGCCATCAATTGAGATCGGTTTGCTCACACTCCGGTCCCACATGTCAGTGATATGCCAAGCACTACAAAAAAAGACACATCCGTGACATTTTGGGCCGAACGAAAAAAATTTCTATCATACATATGACACTTCTATGACGATAATTGTGACAAAACCTGGTATCATCATAGATGTGGTGGGCTCCTACTTCTATGACAAAAAAATCATGACAGAAAATGGGCTTTTCTTCCTGGGCGGGCCGGAGACGCAGCTGCATGACATTCTTTGGGCCGTCCATGACGGAAAAAACCGTGCTAGAAGCGAGGGGGAGGAAAATTTCGGGGAGTTGCCGGTTACGGTGGGAGGTCAGGGGCCGAACGATGCGCGTTTCTCTCGTACACGTACGCGTGTGTGTGTGAGGTGTTGGCTCTAACTGAACCAGAGCGAGGCGTTGGGCTCTAACTGAACCTGAGCGATTGCACTGCAGGCTACGCGTTACTGAACCCGAGCGATCGATCGACGACTGTTAACTGAACCCGATCGAGCGATTCCTTCGCTACTGCTGCTAACTGAAGCCGATCGATTGGATGAACAGTGAGCATTGCGCGGGGGGGGGGGGGGGTTGGATGAACAGTGAGCGGTGGCGTTGCCTCTGGATGAACAGGACCCCATGGTGTGGAGGGCTGGATGAATAGTAGACGGTGCAGGGGTGGCCGTGGAGGGTTGGTTGAACAGGACCCCATGGTGTGGAGGGCTGGATGAATAGTAGATGGTGGAGGGGTGCCCGTGGAGGGGTGGTTGAACAGTAGCCGGTGGAGTACTGCACGGTGGATGCTGGATGAGCAGGAGCCCGTGGAGGCTGGAGAAGGTCGACGGTGGAGATGAACAGTATCCCGTGGAGTCCTGTTTTGCGGTACGCCACACCCCTCCCAATGAAAAGGACCCCTGTTTCGACTGTAGCGCTCCAACACAAGTCTGTTTCGTCCGTTTTGCGGTACGCCACACCCCTCCTGATCAACAGGACCCCCGTTTCGACCATAGGAGGTCCATTTCGTCCGTTTTGCGGTATGCCAGGCCCCTCCCGATCAACGGGACCTCTGTTTCGACCGTAGGAGGTCCGTTTCCTCCGTTTTGCGGTACGCCACACCCCTCCCGATCAACAGGACCCTGTTCCAAACGTTGGAAGTCCGTTTCCTCTGTTGTGTGGTACGCCAGGCCTCGTTTCCATCGCCTGTTCCGTCCAAGCCGGTTGGCTCCCACGCGTTCCGTTGCCTCCCGATGAACACGACGCATTCCATTGCCTCCCGATGAACACGACGCATTCCGTTGCCTCCCCATGAACACGACGCATTCCGTTGCCTCCCCATGAACACGATGCATTCCGTTGCCTCCCCATGAACACGATGACGACGTTGTTTCTCCGTTCCACCCAGCCATGTACATGAGCCCTTTCTCCGTTCCGACCCAGCCATGTACACGAGCCTTGGCCGTACGTATGCGCGAGTAGGCGTTTGAGACCCTTCCCGTATGTAGCGTGGCCGTATTTCTTTCTTGCACCCTCGCCGTTGTACCTACGTGTACATGCTACGTGCGCGCCTCTACTACGACACGTGCGCGCCTCTACAATGACCAGTATGTATGTACACGTTCGCGACAAAACAGATAATTACGACACATAGGCTAATGCATGAAACACTCACATGATAAAGGTGCTTATAAACAGATAAAGTACAACATCTAGACCTTCCTGGCACGCTTGATCATGACGCTGCGGCTGTCCGTGTACTCGTCGGTTACGGGAAGCAGACATGCCCTCATGTCCAAGACCTGCCTGTACATGTCGTAGCATGCGTATGCGTCCTTGGCCGCGTAGGTTATGTAGGCTAGATTCAGAGGTACCTCCCACGTGTTCAGGTCGTCTACTTTCATGTTGGCGTATTAGGGGTCGATGCTGGTCTCAGCGAGGTCAACCACAGAGTCCTTCTCCTGCCCATTGCTGATGATCTTGTATTGCTTCTGGATGTCGACAAGCTTGTTGCACTAGATGGCCGATTCATCGCGTTCTTTCTTCTCTGCACCGTAGCGAAGGTGCTGTCGGCGCTGCCGATGAAATGAGCGAATGCTCCAGAACCTGGTGCAGCCATAGGACTGAGGCGAGGCAGAGCTTCACCGAGTCCGTATCGTTGGTGTACATCACATTCAACTTGGTGCAGCCATAGGACTGAATGGCGAACTAACTCCTTGCTGAAGTCCATATCCAGTAGGCTCACCCTCGGATCGCCATTGGAGTCTCTTCGAGTGAACAAGTGTGTAGGCGGCGACAGCAGTTCGTTTTTCAGTTCTTGGGGAACTGGATTCAACAGTAAGCTGAGTGTGTACAGGTAACAATAGTTACTACCCTCCCTCGTCCGCTGCACGCCTGGCAGAAGATGCACCCTTGGCGCATTCAAACGCCTCCATTAAGAAACCTACTCTGGCCACATGTTGGTTCACGAGCGGGTCTGTATTGGTACTATAATAATAGGAGTTAGTGGTCACTTTACTTAAATTTAATTAGCTTTAATAGAAATTTATACTTAGAACAAGCAATGCATTGGCTCGTTGTATCAGTGCCACGGGATCAACATGCACAACAATTAGAATTATTATTCTCAGGACGCACACGATCAGCACATTTGTCGCACTTTCACAAAGATAATACTACCAAGTTTGAACTGTTTGTTATGGTTGTTGTCCTCTGCATCATCATGCCGTGTTTCCCAGCTTGCAAGATTTAGAACCAACAAATAAGATCCAAATAATAAGTACAACAAAGATGCCAACACATCTCGTTGATTCCCAGCTTGCAAGATTCAGAACCAACAAATAAGATCCAAATAATAAGTATAACAAAGATGCCTACACATCTCATTGATTCCCAGCTTGCAAGATTCAGAACCAACAAATAAGATTCAAATAATAAGTACAACAAAGATGCCTACACATCTCATTGATTCCCAGCTTGCAAGATTCAGAACCAACCCATTAGAGCCTTTTGATAAAGTGAATATCGGGATTAAATCCATCTTGGCTAGCCATGTCATACAATCGAAGAACTTGGCAAATGCTCTTGACCGTCACAACATCTGTAGTTGAGTATTCCTATTTGCACAACATGTTTGCACAGCACAAACAAGGAGACAGGAGAGCATGATTTCACTTTATTAGTGGCCTCCTTGAACTCAACCTCCAGCTCCACTAGGATGAGGTCTGCCCGGAGTTCCATGATTCAATTCATGCGCCTTTTTCTGCAGTTCACCTGAAATGAAGCAAAGATTGCATCATTCAGCTAGCAAGAAGTACTTGCTCTTGTGAGCTGGCAGGTTCTTCTTTAGTAGTTGCACTAAAATTGAGGAACATTAAGGTTGGTTGTCCGGTTCATGTAAGGTGCAACTATAATTTTCTTATCCTTTTGTGCAGTTCCACTAAAATAAAGTGCCATTGTGGTGACAGTGACGGCTCCATCTTGCAAAGGCTAATAAAATGTTGCACGAGATTACCAGCAGAACTTGACGGAGATTTTGGAAACTCCAATCACCATTTTGTGCAGTTCCACCAAAATTGAGAGATGTTGCCCACGTGACATTTTGGTTGAACTGCAAAAGACACTCATTCCAAAAAAAGAAGTGTTTTGTGCAGTTCACCAAAAGGTCACAATAGCAACAAGGTGAAATGGATATCCCTATCTGCACAAAATGATAGAAAGCAAACAGTTGCTGGTCAATAAGAATATACGAAACATATACAAAATGAAAAGAAGCATCTTAATTGTGTTCATGGCAATCACGCAAGGACAGTAGAAATTTTAAAACATCAGCAATGCTTCATGTTACCAGAAGCATTACGATCAACAATGAGATTCCTCAAATATGGGATTACTTTAATGGTGGCATTGCTTGTTTACCAGACACAGTAAATCAACAGCAGCTAAAGAGTTGGTTTAAGGGCATGGGACCGTGGGGACACCAGGACACTCAGCAGCGTAATGGAGCAACTTACTTATCATATTGGGGAAAACAGCAGGAGTGCCATTTGTAACACAGTTTAATTGCATCTTATCACTGGAGGCATTAGATTAACAATAACACTGGTTAGACATGTCCCTAAGGTAACAGTGTGATCGCTTCATTTTACATGCGCCCTTACATTAACAACAGCAAAAAGTTGGTATAAGGACATGCAACAGTGGGCGCGTCAGCACAATGTACCTACAAGGAGGCATAAAGTGGTGATGCCGAGCTTGTTCACGCTATGTGAGGGCAGCAAACCTAATCCTGGAGACCTTGTACTATGTGAGGGCAGCAAATCTAATGCTCGAGACCTTTTACTATGTGAGGGAAGCAAATCTAATCATGGAGACCTTTTACTATGTGAGGGCAGCAAATCTAATCCTGGAGACCTTTTACTATGTGAGGGCAGCAAATCTAATCCTGAGACCTTTTACTATGTGAGGGTAGCAAATCTAATCCTGAGACCTTTACTATGTGAGGGCAGCAAATCTAATCCTGGAGACCTTTTACTATGTGATGGCAGTAAATCTAATCCTGGACATACTCTATTGACTTGTCCACCAGCCGCCACTTTCTATCTTTTTTTCAACCAATAATAGATCTGTTCCTTATCTAGTTTGTACTGCGTTTTCCCATTATTTCCCTTTTCAACCAAGAGACCGGGTGGGTATCCGGTCTCTACTACTTTCACCATATTATTTCCTCTTTGAATCAAGTCCTAGATTCATGCTACAACTTTCCCCCCTTTCTTCGTTCTTTGAACAAAGCCCTAGATTCGAATGCATGAAGTAGCTTTACCTCTAATAATACTAAAAATTGAGGTGGCTTCGGAAGAGCTGATGGGAGTAGAAAAAGATGCACATGCAGACACGTGGGGAGCTGGGGCAGTAGAGCAAGGACGCTTTCGAAGAACTTATACCTGAGGGTCACCGGGATGTCGGCGGCGGCAGGTCGGGTCTGCGGATAATACGGCAGGGAGGAAGAAGGGTCGGAGGACCTCCCGAGCCGGCGCTGTGTCGGAGAGAACGACACGGGCAGAGGATCGGGCCCCTTCGGCAGCTGTGGGTTTCCTCCCTCGGCGGTGATGACCGCGTGAACGATGCACCTTTTAGTCCTCTACACACACCAGCCAAAGGGATCGGCTGGATCTGTGACCAGTGGTGAGCAGAGAGAAAATGTCGCTACCACTGTCTTGTTTATATCTGGAGAGGATGAGAGAATGAAGAGAGCAACCCTAGTAAAGCAAGCGCTCAGGCCCCTGCGTCCATATATAGTGGAGTAATTATCTTTTTTCTCTCCACAACAAGCGTTTCAATTTGTGTACATGGGATTAAAGAAAAGAAACTCTCTATTTAAGGTGACTACTCTACGACTCCTACTTACTACTGGTGAATAAACATACAGTAAGTATTGTATTTGTATAGAGCGAACAAGCTCGAACTATTTTCGCGTAGTTAAAAGTTGAGGGCGGGGCTTTTCCCGGGCAGTACGCGCGGCAGTTTTTGGGTAGGCGGTTTGACAGAGAGGCGAGGAGGGTGAGCGAGTGGGGCTGTGTGATTTGACGGAGCGTTACTGCTGGAAAGACTTGTGATATGACCACTCACTTTAGTCATGAATTACTGGCGCTCCGACAGGGGTGATGCGCCCCTTCCGTCCCATGCTCTAATCTGGTGCATGACACGTCGACCCGGATGCTGGCTCTCCCACATGTCGGAGTAGTAAGAAGGAGCAAAGAATGATGCGGTATATACTAGTACTATACTACTCCCTCCATTCCTAAATATAAGTCTTTGGAGAGATTTCACTATGGACCACATACGAAGAAAAATGAGTGAATCTACACATAAAATGCATGTATATACATATGTATGTGGTCCACAGTGAAATATCTATGAAGACTTATATTTAGGAACGGAGGGAGTACTACTCAGGTCGGAGGAGTGCGAACCACGGCAGCCCAGTGAACCAGCAGTGCGAACCACGGTAGCCCAGTGAACCAGCAGTAGAAAAAAATATGGTGATATGGCCATAAAAACAATGTGCTACGGTCCGTACTGTAGCATGTACAGTAACACTCCTCTTTGTTTGGATCCTTGAGTTAGAGCTAGTTTGGGTTGAAATAGCCTCAAATTATCGAAACAAGAGGGGTTAGTTTGAGCTAGTTGGGTTAGTTATCCTCGGGCCCACTAAAGCGAACTATAAAAATCCCACCTGCCCGCACCAGATCGCTACCCTAAAAAAATCTCACCTACCCGCACCAGATCGCTCCCCCCCTCTCGCACGACTCCTCTCTGTTCCCCATAGGGCCGCCCGCCCAAGCGCTGCTCGCCCTCTCTCTCCTCTGGCCGCCCTCTCCTTCCTTCCTCCACCGCCCTACTCTGGCCGCCCTCTCCCTCCGACCTTTGAAGGTCGCTCCGCTCCCCCTTCACCAGTCATTTTTCTCCCTCTGTCGTGTGCGGCGGTGGCGCATCTACCAGGGAGGCCGCGAGAGGGGTGAGTTTGTTCGTTCCTTCTCTATCTCACGGCCATATCATTGATCTTGCTTGCTCTAGCGCTAATTCTTATTTGGAAAAGTAGATCATGATCAAACTTGCTATAGATTTGTGGTGCACGCATGGAATTGTTTGATGCTGCTTGAGGAGGTAATAAATCTTTCTAGAGGCCCAAAGATTCAAGTCACCTTTCTAGGTATTTCAATTTCAGGCTTGCATTATTTGTAGAGGCCCAAAGATTCAGTCCACCTTTCTAGGTATTTCAATTTCAGGCTTGCATTATTTCTAGAGGCCCAAAGATTCAGTTCACCTTTCTAGGTATTTCAGTTTCAGGCTTGCATTATTTCTAGAGGCCCAAAGATTCAGTTCACCTTTCTAGGTATTTCAGTTTCAGGCTTGCATTGTTTCTAGAGGCCTAAAGATTCAGTTCACCTTTCTAGGTATTTAAGTTTCAGGCTTGCTATTTCTAGAGGCCCGAAGATTCAGTTCACCTTTCTAGGTATTTTAGTTTCAGGCTTGCATTATTTCTAGAGGCCCAAAGATTCAGTTCACCTTTCTAGGTATTTCAGTTTCAGGCTTGCATTATTTCTAGAGTCCCACATATTCATTTCACCTTTCTAGGTATTTTAGTTATAGGCTTGCATTATTTCTAGAGGCCCAAAGATTAAGTTCCCAGTCGGCAGCAAGCGGCCCTGCTACCCATGCCGGTGTCCACCTCAACTCGCAAGGGCCCGTGTCAGAGGGGTTCCCGGGGCTTGGGCTCTACAGAGCCTTCCTCCAGAGCGACGATGGCGAGCTCCTCCCTCGGTGCATGAGGGGCTCCGGGCTCCCTCCCTATCATGAATGACTTCCGTGATGAGTTAGCTCATTCTTTGTTTCATGAAGTGTTTTTTTATTTTGTGAAGCTTGATTGACGACTTGTATGTTTAAGTGGGATATCTCATTTGTGTGGACAAAGTAAAAATTATCATGTTTTGCATGCTTGATTTGTATAGATGGTTCATTTATGTTAATTGTGAGCGGAGGAGGCCACAGAAGAGCCGACCACACCAAGAGGGTGGTTGGATCCAAGGGACTTATTTTAGTCTGACTAAAAATAGGGTCCAAAGTAGTCAAATGATTGAGATAGAGCATTTATTGTCAATCTAACCCTGCCATATATACACCTCTTTGGTTTAGAGTTAGTTCAGGGTTAGAATCTAACTCTAACCTCTAACTGTGTTTTCAGTATCCTGCGAATCAAAGAGGCCCTTTTTTTGCAGGAAAAATCAAAGAGGCCCTTAGACTGGTTTAGGTCCGGTCATTATTTATAAATGTGTTATGTCCAAAATTTAATGAACGTGCTCCGGTTTCCACGAAAATAATCCGGTTTCATGTAGTAATTCATTCATTTATTTATTCTTCTACGGGGGGTTTGCATGTAATTTGTGAGGTCTGAAATGTAAAGTACCCCGGCATATGCTCCAAGTCGTGCATGCACTACGACCCAGATGCTCTATGTCCCACATGTCAGCGAATGGGAGCATGTGGAAATAGCCTAGGAGTACATATAGGAGGATAAATGCGTGAAAAAATATGTACTGTGAAGCGTAGCCGCGGTTCAAAAAGGAGACGTAAAGTGATGAGAGCTATAGGTCGCACGCACCCAACTAGTGGTAGTACTAGACATACGACTAATTTTTCCCTAAAAAAAGAGGCACGAGTGCTCAGTACTCCTATTCTATAAACACGAGTCCCATTTGACAACAGCGTCCGTGCTACAGCTAGCTCTCCTCCCTCGTTTCTCTCTTCTAATTCTAAACTCGGCTGACGCCCGGTGGGCAGGGTGAGTTTGCTCAACTGCAGCCCCACCTCACAGTGAAAACGTTACGACTGGAATAAAAATGCCATATACTCCCTCCGTTCATAAATATAAGCCTTTTTAGATACTAGTTCAAATGGAATACATCATACAGATGTATGTAGACATAGTTTAGAGTGTAGATTCACTCATTTTGCTCCGTATGTAGTAGTCACTCGCTGGAATCTTTAGAAAGACTTATATTTGGGAACGGAGGGAGTACTATACAAATAAAACATTAAGGCCACGAGGCGATGCAGTGCTGGTTACAGGAGGCAAGAAGAAGAGATGCATCCATCGACGACGTCCACCTCCTCGACTCAGGGCGCCGGCCCACCGAATGGCGCCTAAGTAGCAGCGGCTTTCGTGGCCAGGTAGACGTGCTTCTAAACAATGGCGTCCAAAGATTCCAGCCGCTGGAAGAAGTCCAACGCCTTTCTGTCCTTGCTTTCCTTGTAGTGGCCTATGTAGACGATTTCCTCGTAGACGTGGATGTGCAGGTCGACGGTTTCTTGCATGGCGAGGCGCTGCGCGGCGAGCGCGGCCTCAAGGTGCACATTCTTCGTTGCAACCTCCCGCACCTGCAGGGCCACCAGGGCTTGAAAGAGTTCATCACCATGTAGGCCGATGAGGGTGGCGGCAATGAGGAGCCTGGGCACGCGGGCTGGAGCAGTACGGCAAGGTCGTCCGCGCGCTTCTTGATGGTGGTCGACTTGCGGATGGAGTTGACCATCATGTCATCCATGCGAGAGGCGAAGCCGGCGTCGGCGAGGGCTATGATGCCTGCGGTTGCCAGCACCGTCTGGAAACGCTGCGCGGTGCGGGGCCACAGGTCGGTGCCTTGGATGATTTGGCACAACCGACTGCCACTCGCGTCCATCGCCTCCATAGGTGCTTGTGGCTTCTGGTCACTTGGCATTGGATTGGAGTGAGCAGTGTTGCGCAGAGACTTGGGAGTAGATGGATTGGAGTGGTGGGGCGCGTTTATTATATGAGAGTCCAAACTCTGTTGCATTCACATCGTGCTGGCTCTATTCCGCTTCTCCAATTAATTCCCTCTACATGTAATTGAGGACGCATCATTGACCGTTCAACATCTCGGGAACCGCTACCCTCTTCCTCCTTGGCATTCAAGCACCTATGGACCCGCCGCCGACGAGGTGCCTATGGTGAGTTCGTAAATTTCAAGATGATAGTGCCGTGCGTGTGTGCGTTCATAGGGGTGAGTGTATGCGCGTGTATATGAGCACTTGCGTCTATACTGTGTCAAAAAACGTAAATGCGTGTCAAAAAGAGACTAGTCAGTATACTCAATATTGTGCACCTCGGAGAGGAAAACGATAGAACTAGTACGTATTTATTTACGGTGCAGATTCACTCATTTTGCTCCATATGTACTTTGTCTCAGTGTAGTCTAGTCACTTGTTGAAATCTCTAAAAGGGCAAATACTCTTTTCTGGTTTACAGGGCTATACTAGCAAGTAGTTGTACGTACTGGTACAATAGTGGGCTCACATAGCAATTATGTCTCATGCAAGAGCCTAGCTATATGCGTGCTCCAATGTTCGCAACTGCAACGTTCGGTTTGCACTTGGCTGTTTGCCTCTTCGAGAAGACAAACAATGATGTTACTACTACTGCTTCTACAGTGTCGAATCCACTGCTGCATGTCCATCCACCGCGAGCGGGACGGATAGCTTGTTGTAGAAGTACTACTAGGCAAAAGCCTGTCCTCGTTTGCGAGCAACCGCGCGCATGGGTGAGGGAGAAGGCGTGTAGTAAATCAAGCTTCTCCTCGTTGTACGAGTTGACGCGACACATCATAGCACTGGCCCCACATGCTTGCCTCTAAACTTGGCTGAAAGACCCGCAGTGTATAATATATTTGTTGCAACCTCTAACATTTACCCACCACATATTAAAATATATGTGGTCATATGCATCGTTCTGATGCAGAGGCTGGGGAGTCCCCCATTTTCAAAAAAACAAATTAAAATATATATTCCTGTGTTGACCAGATGAGAGTGCAAACTACAATCACCAGGGTGATAGGTAGGGCCAGAAGACTATTTTTTTTAAACTTCGAGACGGCCACATAGCATGGAGTCGACCCCAACGATTTTAAGCTTACAGGCACAGTACACGCTATCCTAGACTACTCTACACATGAAACTGCCACACGAGCGTTCGGGCTGCTCTTGGCTCTTCGCCTCTTTGGGAAGTCGAACAATGATGGAGTACTACTGCACTGGAGGAGTACTACAGTACGCTTCTGGCCATCTGACACCGATTGAACTGCTGCATGTCCACCGCGTGCGGGAGGGAGAGCGTGTAGTGAAAGCTTCTCCTAGTCTTGCCAGCCACCACGCTCATGGGCGAGGGAGGGACGCTCCTGCCTTTGCGTGTATGACAGGTGGGCCCGACAGGTGTGTGGCCAACCTGTCATACAGCCAAAGGAAGAAGCAGTTAAGTCCGCGAGGGAGAGGATAATCAAACTTCTCATTGATGTACGAGTTGACGCGACACATCAAAGCACTGCACTCTATATATTTCAATAATCTGTGTTTACCGATGCATTAATTACAATGCATGCATGCATGCTGTGACTCTTCTTTTGATACTTGCATGTGTTGATTTAATGCACCTTGAAGTAGTACTCCCTCCGTCCCTAAATTATAAGTCTTTGTAGGGATTCCATTATGAATTACATACAGATGTATATAGATGCATTTTAAGTGTGGATTCATTCATTTTGCTCCATATGTAGTCCACCTAGTGAAATCTCTATAAAGACTTAGATTTAGGAATGGAGGGAGTATAAAATATATGACGGTAAAGCTTTGTAATACCCCGGCCCAAGTCGAGAGATGGTTGTGCACGAGGAGGGTGAGATCATGCAGATCGAACAGGAACAGGACCCGACGATGGAGCTCTCTAAGGTCTTGATGGACCTCACCATGCTCCACTGCCCCTTGTGCCTCCGCCCCTTGACGGCTCCAGTGTATGAGGTTCAAATACACCTCGTCCATTCGGCTGATTGAGCTAGGTGCAGGTTTCTTGAATGATGTGCTGTTCGATTGATTTCTACAGTGCAAGGGAGGGCACCTGGCCTGCGTGGACTGCCGCGTTGAGCGCCCCGGGAACCAGCGGCAGTGCCAGAAGTGCGAGCTCTGCGGTGGCTTCAACGTGGGAACACGGTGGTGGACTCCATCCTTTCGTCGGTGAGGGTGGAGTGCCCGCACGAAGGCTGTGGGCTCTACATCTCTTACCACAAGCTCTCCGATCACCAGAGCGTGTGTCCGCTCGCGCCCTGCAAATGCCTCATGCGCGTCTGTGGCTACGAAGGCCCGCCGCCGGCGCTCTACCACCACATCAGCACCGCGCATCCCATGCCCGTGCACAGGATCCAGTACGACAAGGTGCTCCAGCTGCAAGTGCTACTGTCGGAGCCACAGCTCTTTCTATCCGCGGAGGAGGTCTGTTGCGTGTTTTTTCTTGGTCGGCGGCATGCTCGACATCGGCGCGCCTATCGCCGTGTCGGTCATCTGCATCAGAGAAGGGGCGTCCCCACTGCCGCACTACTTGGACAAGCTGTGGGCAAACGGCCTGCCGGGGGAGCCCAAAGGCACGACCGACGCCGTCAAGGTGGAAATGGAGGTGACAAGCAGCAAGGATCCCAGCGACGTCGACGTGCAGGAGCTGACCTTCTTGATAGTTCTGCCCAAGCTGTTGGCCGGGGCTAAGCTTGTGTCCCTCCACATTCAGATTGACAAGCTCACGTCGTAAATGTTTCGACAGTGCCTTCTGTTTATATTACTAATATGCTAATATAGGGATTACCTTGGTCTACTTTAGCTTAAGAAATGGTGGGTTTTGGTGGCGATGCAGCAATTACTTCGACATCAGATCAGTAATTTCGAACAGTCGAACGGATATTTTGTGTCTATTGGATATAAAGTTCCTTTGGGTAAGAAGTACTACTTGTCATCAAAATGGATAAAAGGAGATGTATGTAGACGTATTTTAGTTCTAGATACGTCCCTTTTTATCCATTTTGATGACAAGCACTCCCTCCATTCCACAATACATGCCTTCCATTTGTCAAAATATAGATGTATCTAGACATGTTTTAGTATATAGGTACATCCATGATAGAGCCAATCGGATGGTTGAGAACACTACAATTCGTAGGTACAGATGCATGTGTGACTCCCAGAGGCAGAGGCCGGGGGTCATCATCCTCCTTTTTGAGAAAAAAACAGACGCGTGTGTGAGAGGATGAGTGCGTGCGTGCACCTCTTCTCTTCCTGTATAACGTACTACTAAACTCAGAGTACAAATTTTTGTGGGTGGCACGATGGTGCGTGCGAGAAGTCCCGAGAGATAGATTTAATGCGTCTGAAAAAAGGACTAGCCTAGAGCTCGCCACACAGCTATTCCTATCGAACGCCCCATTAACCGTAAGATATGTATACGACGGTGCCAGTTATTGCACGTACACAGCAGTACTCCCTCCTTTCCGGTTTATGGTGAGTGGTTGAATATTTTTTGTAGTTTGCAAAAGCACCTAATTAATGCTCTTGTTTTTCTCAAAAAATTATGTTTATCAATGCATTAATTGCAATGCATGCATGCATAAAGTACATGCATTGGTCAATTTTCTCTTAATACTTGCATGCAATGATTTAATGCACCTTTGAATCTGAACATGTGTTGGGGAACAACCAAATTGAGCCTTATAAAATGGAAAAACAAAAATGTTGAGATAAGCCCTATAAAACCGGAAAGGAGGGAGTAGAAAAAGCAGTACTCCATCCGGGAATAGTGCCGCACTTCGAAACTAGAACCGTCAATAAATTTTGAGCTTGCGTCTCGTCACATTCCAAATTACTCCACGCTATATTGAATTGCAAACCTGCTCACACCGATCACAACCTAGCCGGTTTCCCACTTAGGAGCATATTAGTACCAGGCTATATTGAATTCCAAACCTGTTCACACCGATCACAACCTAAACGGTTTCCCACTTAGGAGCGTATTAGTAGTCGGTTATAAATACTAGTATGCCAAGATGACTGCACATTCCTCCTCAACTCCTCATCGACAAAAATAAACAAGTCATTCAGCATCCTTCCCTTGCGTCTGCCATGGCCAGCATGAGTTCTGGGTCGAGAAATTGCCACCAGGGAGAGGCAAGCATGGAATCGGAAGCACGAGAGATGTCCCGCCTCGCTGCGAGAGCAGCCGACATGTCCCGCCGCGCGGAAGTAGAAGCACAGAGGTCCCGCCGCGCCGCTGAAGTAGCACGGAGGTCCCGCCGCGTCGTCGATGCAGCAGACTGGTCCGGCAGCGCCGAGGAAGCAGCAGAGATGTCCCGCCGCGCCACGAATGCAGCAGAGATGTCCCGCCGCGCCGCGGCGGCCTGGGAAAATTTCTCGCGGGCAGGCGACGACTATTATAGGCGCATGCATGCGATCATCCATAGCCAGATGGATCAGATCTCCGGCTTGGCGAGGTTGTAAGACGACATGAAAGCCTCGTTTGAACAGGCTACCAGCCTCATCCGGCAACTAAGGGAGGGAAATGAGAGGCTCCGGGCCGAGCGCGACCTGCTGAGGGAGAAGATCGTCTGAAGTGTAGACCAGCAAGAGGAGACCAGTCCCTTGTTGAAGAGGACCGGCGTCATCGTCAAGAAACTTATGGATGAGAATGACATGCTCCACAATGAGCGCCAAAGGCTGGTGGAGGAATCTGTGGATGTTCTCAAGCAGCGTCTTGAGGACACGAAAGAGCTCATGGCCGCTCGCCGCAGAGACTAGTTCCCGCAGCCTGCAGCAATGCATCAAGATTGTAGAGATCAGCGAGCCAGATCCTTGTCTTCCTTCTTCTTTTGCCCTTGTGTATTTCGGGCGTAGCTGCATGTGGCTTTTTTAATTATCTTTCTAATTATGTAAGACAATTAATCGTCCTTATCTTTCTGTGGAAGATCAATGTTGTGAGGCTGGAACGAAGAAAACTCTTGCTGTGGCGACCCTGGCGTTGCTGTTCTTCTACTTGTTGCTGGGCTTCCTTTAGTTTCCTGGTTTCTTTTGATGTAATAATCAGTTTAGGATGTGGATTGTGTCATCGGTTGTGAAATGTTGGGTTCTAGCACGGATGTTTGGCCTTTGTTGGCCTCTTGGGATGTTGCGATTTCAATCTGGTAGCTTTTAGTCCTTCGTGTTAGGCTGGAGTTGTGCTGAACTTCTTGTGAATTGTGGTGGTTTTCAGTAATGAAAATCGGAAGGGGCAAGCCCTTCTTTGATAAAAAAAATAAAATAATCGTCCTTATATATTGATCAGTCTTGCTATAAGTCGCAGTAGGTGCTATATAGGTCCATCGGATCTTACATCAAGATCCGTGCTTTCAGATTTTCTTTTTTCTCTCTTAAATCTCAGTCGAGTGAGACATAGCCACGCCATTAAACAGAGGCTCGGGCGCCATTAATGGAGACCTTGGGAGAGAGGTGGACGGCTGATGGAGGTCAAAGGGCTCTCCTCCCGATAAGCACGCGCAGGGGTATGATGGCACGCCTCTCGTACTCAAATAGCTACCTTGCACGACGCCTCCTAGCTAATAAAAAATGAGGACGCGTGGCGGCACGTAAATGGTACTAGTAAGTAGAACACCCACGGTTTCAATAATACTTGTGCTTCCGATTATAACGTGACAACACTTGTTCCAAAATGACTTTGTTGATTGTTAATGTGTGCGCCTTTGCAAATCGGACTGCAAATATACCACAGCATGTTGGTGCCATGTCATGGCACCAAGCCAAGTTTCATTATTTTCATGCGTGAATTGGATTTACAGGAATTAAAAAACTAAGTTTCTCAATGTTTCCAACCTAGCCACGACGCCCAGAATTTTGAATTTCATTCCCATTTCTTGCATGGAACCTAGAAATTTACCCGAGGACACACATGTGATTTTTCAACCAACTTTGGTGCACTATAACATGTGCTTGTATTTCAAATTTGAATTATGCACACAAAGGTGACACGTTCCCTCCCAGAACCACGAGGCTTCTTGAGAGAAGCTCCAATTTGCAAGAAGCTTATACCAAAATTTGTTCCTATTCGACCAACTTTTTTACCACGACAGGGTACTACCATGACATGATACCATGCCAAGTTTCATGATTTTAAAACCAATTTTCTCAATGTTCTCGACCGAGCCACGATGCCCAAATGTTTGAATCTTATTCTCATTTTTTGCATGGGCCCTACTCCCTCCTTCCATCTATATAGGGCCTAATGTGTCTTTCAAGACAGCCTTTGACTATTGACAAGATTAATAGCACATGCGATGTATACTATGAAAATTATATTATTGGAAGCTCCTTTGACATACAAATTTGAAGGTATGCTTTGTGTAAGTTGCATGTCATATATTATTGCTCTAACGTTTGGTCAAAGGTAGCCTCGAAAAATGCATTAGGACCTATATAGATGGAAGGAGGGAGTAGAAATTCACCCGAGGACACAAATGTGAATTTTCAACCAACTTTGGTGCACGGGAGCACGTGATTATAGTTCAAATTTGAATTATGCACGTTAAATGACCAAAAACTCAATTAATGTGTAAATAAGGCCAAACGAAGCCGGAATAATTCCAAAATTTAACGGGGCACTCATGTAGTTCTATGTTGCCTTTGTAAATAAACTCAAGGGGGACAATGTATATCGTTTCACACTCAAAGGTGGCACGTTCCTTCTCAGAACCACGAGCCTTCTTGAGAGAAGCTTCGGTTTGCAAGAAGCTTATACCAAAATCTGTTCCTATTCGGCCAATTTTTCTACCACAACATGGTAGTATCATGACATGACATCCATGCCAAGTTTCATGATTTTCAGACGTGTTTTGGATTTACAAGAATTTTAAAACCAAGTTTCTCAATGTTCTCGGCCGAGCCACGATGCCCAGATGATTTAATTTTATTCTTATTTCTTGCATGGGACCTAGAAATTCACCCGAGGACACAAATGTGATTTTTCAACCAACTTTGGTGCACGAGAGCATGTGCTTGTAGTTCTAATTTGACTTATGCACATTAAATGACCAGAAACTCAATTAATGTATAAAAAAGACAAACGAACCCGAAATAATTCCAAAATTTAACAGGGCACTAATGTAGTTCTATGTTGCCTTTGTTAAAAAACTCAAGGGCGGGGGGGGGGGGGGGGTAGCGTATATCGTTTCACACTCAAAGGTGGCACGTTCCCTCTTAGAACCACGAGCTTCCAAATCGGCCCAATTTTTTTACCACAACATGTTAGTGCCATGACATGACACCATGCGAAGTTTCATGATTTCCAGCCGAGTTTTGGATTTACATGAATTTAAAATCTAGGTTTCTCGATGTACTCGGCAGAGTCATGACGCCCAGATGTTTGAATTTCATTCTCATTTCTTCCATGGGACCTAGAAATTCAACCAAGGACACACATGTGATTTTTCAACCCACTTTGGTGCACCGGAGCATGTGCATGCAATTCAAATTTAGATTATGCACATTAAAAGTCCAAAAGCTCAATTAATGTATAAAAAGGCCAAATGAACCCGAAATAATTCCAAAATTTAACAGGGCACTCATATAGTTCTATGTTGCCTTTGTAAATAAAATTAGGGGGAGGCAGCGTATATCGTTTCGTACACAAAGGTAACACGTTCCCTCTCGGAAACACGAGGCTTGTTGAGAGAATCTCTGGTTTTGCAAGAAGCTTATACCAAAACTTGTCCCAATTCAGCCAAAAATTATACGTATGAAAACAGGGTTTAGATTATCCCGAACATCTCGCTACCTAGACCAATAATGTACTATGATTTGAATTCAACATAAAATGGATACAAATATTTGAATTGGAGAGCGTATGGTACATGTAGTTCATAGTGAAATATGGTTACTGCTATATGCATGTCTTTTTGTTATCAAGATAATATTTAAATTATTGTATAACTTGACAACAATCGTATTCAAATAAGGAAAATTGATTCAAATTTAGTCCATATGGTAGACGACAATATATATGTTCACATGGTGGGGTAAAATGTTCATATATGATGGAAGATCAAAATGTACGACTACATCAATTATAAACCGCAAGGTCACCTAATGATATATTCGAATTCAACATAACGTGGATTCAAAAATTGAAATTCGAGATCATGGCATCTGTAATCTTATAAAAAGGGACATTACTCTTTCTTTGGTGGGAATTGATTTGTTTTCTGTTGTTGTTGAGGGAAGTGTGAATCGATTTGGTACTGTGCAGGGTAATCTTGTTCTCCCGATTTTTTTTACATTTTTCTTGTAGTTTTTTCAATGGCATCTATAGCAATATAGTAAAAGGGGACATGACTCTCTTGTGTCTTGTATGAATTGTTTTTTTACACGTTAAGTTTGTTCTGCCGAACAATGAATCCGCACCTTGTTATCCCGAAATTTTCAAGCTCGAGTATCTTTTGTCTCACCTGCTTTGAAACTCTCGCTTCTTCAACCCGCGCCGCGCCTTGTTATCCCAAAATTTGGATGCGCGCGAGAACTCCCTCCTCATCCGAAATCGCTCCCGCAGCCCAAACATGCGAAATCCCCCTTCTACCACTCAGCCAGAAATGAAGCTCCACGTCGCGGTGTCAAAACCGATGGGGGTACGCTTGTAACTTACCCTACATTACGGACAAGCGCGTCCCTAAGCTTGGCTCCCCCTCCCCCTTCGCCCCCCCATTCGTACACCGAGGCCGCCAGAACCCGCGAAACCCCACGCTCCTCCGTCAGCCTCCCGACCGCCGCCCAGCCGGAGACTCTTCCCCGACTACGTCGTCCACCGCAATAGCTCGCCGTCCCTCATCCACCGCACCAGATGAGGATCCGTTGTCGATCTCATCGTCCCGCTGGATCAGCCGCCCCGTCCTCCACCTCCAAGGAGTTGCCCCGATGTTCGCCTCGTCTATCGCACCACCTCAATCCCCACAACGCCATCTTGACCTGCCCCACCGGAACCGCAGCACCCTCACCAATTCCTCCGATGAAGCCGAGGCCAACTCGGCGCCACCAAGGAGGTTCTGCACTCACCGTTGCATTTTATCTTTTATTCGATCTCATGGGGCTGTCGGTGCTCAATAGCGAGCAGACATGGCGTCTCCATCGACGGCGCCGTCACCGGCCACATCATCCACGACGTCTCTCCCCCATGTCATTGCTTCCTCAGTGGTGACTTCCACAACGGCACTAGTTGTAGCTGCTCTGGCTCTCGCTCGTGTTGCGGCTCTGTTCTTGATGTCAGTCGTGCTGCTGCACTGCTCCTGCTTTCGTTCATGCTGCTGCTCTGCTCTTGCTCTCGCTTGCGCTGCTGCTGCTGCACGACCTCCGGCAGCTACAGGAGTTGCTGGTTTAGCACTCGCTCGCGGTGCTACTGCACGACTTGCTCTCTGCTAGTGCGTTCCCTGCTCGAGCATCTGCTGATTTAGATCACTACTTCTCTGCTACTAGTGCTCGAACGCCCTAAACATCTATTGCAATGCTCTGTTACTAGTTCAATCAGTTTCGACAGTAAAATTCAGTTTCGACTGTGAAGTTCATTTTCTTCAGTTAAGTTCAGAGTGAACAGTACTTACAGCATCTGTCGGAGCGGCCGTGGCGCGGCTGATGCCTTTTACATCTAGCACTTTTTGGTGATGTATTTTACATCATCTATTGCAGATGATATTAGGGTCCCACTTCAGATTAACGTTGTCTGTCTTGTCATACTTCAGCCTCGTCGCCGTACACCTTAGCGGAGCTGCTCCAATGACGGAACCGTCCATCATAGCGGAGCAGTACCCTCTGCGCCGTTTCCAGAGGACTCAGATCTTCTTCCCCGCCTTCGACAGTCACACCAGCATCATCACCATCCTCCACGTCCAACCCAATGATGCTGAGGTCCACAAGGCTATGCCAAAGAGGTTGTACACTCGCCGCATCACTTTGTTTCTCCATTCCTCTGTTCTTCCAATTCATGTGAGCCAAACACCCAGGTTGACTGAAATCCTATGTTTCCAAATGCTCTGTTTTGCACATGCATTCCTATCCTATTCCTGTGTTTTTCTTTTCCCTGCGTTTATAGAATCCTCCAATTCTAAGGAGCCCTTACAGATTTACTTCATTTTCAGATTGGCGTCAAAGAAAACTCTGTGTGTTATGTCCTGCTCCTGCCATGCCGCCATCCACCCCACCTGAGGTGCACCATCAACAGAAGCATTCACTGCAGCAGAGATCCCCCCTGCAGACTTTCTTTGGCCGCCTCAGATCATCTTCCCCGTTGCCGGCATCCATGCCAACTGCATTACCATCATCGACTGAGCAGATGAACCTGAGGACTACACAGTTCCGGAAGAGAGGTCGCAGTATTTCGTGTTTGCTTATGTTATACATCGGTTATTATTACCTGCTTCTTTATCGTTCAATCTTGAGTTTTGAATTGCCCATGGGTCTCATATCGAGCCAACAAGGAATAGTATCTGTCTACTATCTGGTTCATCTGGGGTCTTCTATGTGGTTCATGTTGGGTGGGCAACAAACAATAGATGCTCCATTGTCTATCTTTTTAAACTGAAGCTATAATCTACCTGCTATCATTAGTTTTGCATACATCCACTCGTTTGCTACCATCAGTCTTGATTTTTGCATGCACCCTTTAGGCCTTACAAAATATAACTATTTTTTTATTATGCATGTCAGGTATTGTACACAATCATACTGAACATGTAGAGAAAAAGAGAAGACCGTTGCGTGCGAATATAATGTCATGCAGACGCTGCTCCATGGTGGGCGAAGTGCCCCCCCTCTCCTGCATTTCCAGATTGTATTCCAGAGGAAGATAACTGTTCAGATGGAGATTCAGAAGGAGCCAACAACGCCTGTTTACCACCTGAGGTGTTTGCTCTAACCTGGCATGCTGATGTTGGTCATATCATCCATATGGCGCCTTGCATTGCTTACATTATACATCTTATATGTCACCAGCTTAGTTTAGATTTCCTTTGTGTGAATGCCACCTATTTGGTTTCTATATCATACTCCCACCATTCCTAAATATTTGTATTTTTAGAGATTTCAATAAGTGACTACATACGGAACAAAATGAGTGAATCTACACTCTAAAATATGTCTATATACATCCGTATGTGGTAGTCCATTTGAAATCTCTAAAAAGATAAATATTTAGGAACGGAGGGAGTATATGGGAATTATGCAATGCCATCTTCTTTAGCCAGGCATCATATATGTGAATCATGCAATGCCATCCTGTTTAGCCAGTCATCGTATATGTGAATTGTATCGTGCCATATTTTTTTCCATAATGTATTCCATTTGTCAACAATGTTTATACATTCATCTACTCTTCCTGTGCATCAGCCATTTGAGTCGGTCATGGGAAAATCTAGAGTGAAAACAAGGTCTTCTGAGCAGTCAGTGCTACTTGTCGATGCAGATTTCTTGTTGGTTATAGATAGCTCCTCAAAGGAGGATTTAGAGAGAGATGACCAGTCGTATTCCCCCCCCCCCCCCCCCGAGGTGCATGCTCTAACTTGGCTGGGTTATATTGCTCATATCATGCATATGGTGTCTTGCATTGCCATGCCATCTGCTTAGATTAGACATGCTTTGTGTGAATGCCTCTTGTTTGCTTTCTATATCAGATATGTGAATTATGCAATGCCATGTTTTTCAGCTAGTTATCATATATGTGAATTATGCACCGCCATGGAGCTAGGCATCATATATGTGAGTTATCTCATGCCATCTTTTTTTTCATTACGTGTTCCATTTGTCGACAATCTGTGTATATTGAACTACTCTTCATGTATATCAGCCATTTGAGCCGGTTATGGAAAAATCTGGAGTGAAAACAAGGTCTTCAGAGCAGGAAATGGTACCTGTTCAAGCATATATCTCGATGGTTACAGGGAGCTCCTCAGAGGAGGATTCAGAGACAGATGACCAGTCCTATATCCCACCTGAGGTGTATGCTCTAAGTTGCAATGTTTATATTTCTCATATGATGCATATGGTGTCTTGCATTGCTTAGTTTAGACATCATATGCACAATATTGAATTCTATCTGCTTAGTTTAGAGATCATACATGCAAGTGCCAGCTGCTTAGTATATGAATCAATTATGTCAATTATATCATGCCATCCTGTATACTTAGACAACATGTATGTGAATTATTTCATCTCAACCTATTATAGGAAGACATCATATAGTTTTGTCATGTCATCCTGTTTAGGTACTCATCATATGTTGAATTATGCCATTACATCCTATTAAGTTATCCATCATACATCTGAAACTGTGTCATGCTATCCTGTTTAGTTAGGCATCATATATGTGAAATTGTGTCATGTTGTCCTGTTTGGTTAGACAACATATATGTGATTACCACATCTATCTATCATACAATGTCTGTACGTTCAATTTCTTTTCTTGTTTATCAGCCATTTCAATTGGAGGGGGTGATGGCAGTATCTAAGGGAGCAAAACCCCGTTCTTCACAAGAGACAGTGCTACCCGTCGATGCAGATAGAACCATGGTTGTACTGGCCCACAAACTAGCCCCACCACACATAATCGAGACTCTTATAGATTGCAGACTTACACAATTCGGCAAAGAAAAACCAGCTACAGCCCATCTAACCGCAACCCTAGCGGATAGTAACCCACTTATAGTTGACAAAGCACCATGTCCACCATAGAGTACCCCCACACGAGCAGTTTGTAAAGCTACTGCAGTGCCGAAAGCACGAAGACCACCACAGCTAACCCAAACTCCACGTTTAAAGCAGAAGAGCAACTGTTCTCAGGTCAGATTCCGTAGCTATGGTCCATACTCCTTTGCTGTTGCATCACTGTATTTACTCATACCAACTACTTTCAAATTTTAAGGATCCAATTGAAACTCCAATGGCACAACAGGTATGTTTTAAACCTATTTCTTTAACTGGATTGCTGTTCTAACTTCTTGCTCTATGTTGATTTCAGTTTAAGTTGTATAAACAGTTATGTTCTCATGTGATGCACATTACAAGTGCAGCCAATGCTGTGTAGTTTCTCACACTTATATTCTATCTATGCTACTGTGTCTTAAAAATATATGAGTTGAACCGTGTCTCTATCTTGATTAGGGAACATACACTAGAATGATATGGACAATACAGTGACCATAGTACATAGATATATATTTGTTTCATGTTGTTATCCTGTCCACCTTACTACTGAACCGGTGTACCAAAATGAGTTTGGTATACTACAAGCTAAACCTGTGATGTGTCTGCTTGTTTCTCTTGTAGTATGCAAACAGAATATTGGAGAAGAGCACCCCACTATGTAATGGTAGATAAAGTAATGCAGATAAGGTTCAAGATAGTGAGACAACCCTGTTGGTCTCCAAGAAAGGTGATAAAAACGATCTTGTAGATAGTGAGAAAACCCCACAGTCCTGCGTTGATGTAGTGTTCGAGTTACTGGCCTGTACCACTGGCACAAGCTCTTCGAACTCGCTGCCTGAATCACTTTAGCTTCTTCAGTCTCAGCTATAAGCTGAAAGGCATCAGTCAGCTGTGCTGCGGCAAGAAGCCGAAGGACTGAGGAAGTCCCTGCAGAATTTAGATGCGTACTTTCTTGTGCAACAGCAAGCGCTGGAGGATTTAAGCGCCAAACAAGAGAAAGTTAATAAGCTTGCTAAGCATCTTGCCAGCATTATGGGTACCCAGGATATTGTTTCTTGAACTCTTCTGAAGTGGTTTCAGTTCTGGACTTGTTTTGTTGCGGCGTTTATATGCTGCCGTGTTCCCTATATTTGCACTGGTGGCAAACTTTGATGCCCAGTGGATGTAATATGTGTAATAGCCATGATAGCCTAGCATAAGTTGCTTGCTTATTTATTTCCTTGTTGTCTTGTTTATTTGTTTTCTTGGAGTCAGTGCAGTTCTTTTTCCGCGGTTTGCTAGTGGCTGCAATAACCTATTTTTTAAAACTAGGCCACAATAACCATGGGCTAATATTTACTATAGTGACACTGGGCCTCGTATGGGCCGTAAAAACAGTGGGCCTTCTACGGGCCGTAGAAACAGTAGGCCTTCTACGGGCTGTAGAAACATTGGGCCTTCTATGGGCCGTAGAAACAATGGGCCTTCTACGGGCCGTATTATCAATTGGCCTTATACGGGCCGTATGATCGATTGGCCAAACATGGGCCAATAACAGGCTGCATTATGGCCGTAAACGGGCTAGAGTTGGAATCGTGCGTTCATGGGCCGACCATAACGGGCCATCGTTAATAGGCCGTATTTGATGACGCTATGAAAACGGCCCAACGTATTAATGGACCACAAACGGGCCGACTGTAACCATGGGCTGAATTTGGCCCACGAGCAGAAAATGACAGTAACGAGCCGTAAGTAAAGGAATGCTGGAAATGAGCCCAAGAATAAATGGGCTTTGAGAAGGCCGAAAGATAACATGGGCTGGAAACGGCCCAACGGAATAACGGGCCGTTAATGGGTATAAAGTGATACACTGTTCATTACGGGCCAGTTTCACCACGTGCCGTTAATGCGTGTAAAGTGATACACTGTTCATTGCGGGCCAGTTTCACCACGGGCCGTTAATAGGCCAAGAGTTACATAGGGCCTCATATGGGCCAAAAGATGTCATGGGCCATACATGGGCCAGAAGTGAAAACGGGATGGAATCATATTGGATGGCCTAGATGACGCTACTGGGCCTAATTTGGATAGGGCGTAACGGGCCTTGGGTTAGCGGGCTGTAACTGGGCTATATGCGAACAGGCCGTTAACAGGCTTCCCATGGGCCGGCCCGCCACCTTTTGACCAAGTCAAACGGGCCGGCCTTTTCACAGGAATGGGCCTCTGTTGGGCCGTGCCACGTGTCAACGTATCATAGGCGCCTTCTGTCCAATGAGTGGATGACATCTGTCCCAACGATGAGCCGACACGTGTTTCCTCCAGCCAATGATGATTTTACACGTGGAAAATCCCCATTGGTTGGGGCTGTTAACGGGTTATTGGATCCAAAACCCGACCAGATAGCTTAACGACGTTCCGTTATGGTGGATGCCACGTGTCGGTCACCCTTGACGAAAGCACTTTTGTGACGCGCGATTTATCGTCTTGGAAGTGGACACTTCCGTGATGATAATTTTGGTAACGTCATGGAACACTTCTACGACAGCACAGGTATGACTGTCTTGATTCTGTCATAAAATTGTCATGGATGTACATGCATGACAAAGAACGCGACCTACTGTGACAAACACGTATCATCACGGAAGTGTATTTTTTTGTAGTGAAGAGGAGGTGTGTTGACCGACTGCCATGCGCGTAATTGGTTTTGCACCTTCATACTACTCCTCCCTCCGTCACAGTTTATAGGGCGCGCTTCATTATGATGCATTTCTCTCAATGCATTTCCACCACCACAGAGACTTTGGACGTGTTTGGTTTAATGCTCAATTAATTAGGGAGTGGTAACCGCAATCAAGTCCACAATTTTCTCTCGATGTACTACTACAGAGTGAAGTAAGTGCATGCATGTGTGTACCCGGGGTGGAAGCACTGCATGCATGTGTGTACGCATTATTTTCTCTAGTAATAGACACCGTGCTATAACTACCAATGCTATTTTTTAGGCCGATCGCTAGTCGCCTTGGTCCCGGAGATTTTTTCTTTTTTTGAAGCGCGCTCTATAAACAGTGACGGATGGAGTAGTATGAGTGGATTCAAAGAAGAGCGTATTGATGGTTGCTTCTTTCGAGCAACTTACAGTGGGAAAGGTGGGGCTTATGATTTGACTGCTCATTACGCACTATTAATGCGGTGCAACGACCGGGCTGAGTCTCCCATGCGGTTGTGCACTACCCCCTCGGTTCTTAAATATACTTTGGAGTATTTGTCTTTCTAGAGATTTCAACGAGTGACTACTCAAATATTTGTCTTTTTAGAGATTCAAATGGACTACTACATACGGATGTATATAGAAATATTTTAGAGTGTAGATTCACTGATTTTGCTCCGTATGTAGTCACTTGTTGAAATCTCTAGAAAGACAAATATTTAGGAACGGAGGTAGTACACATACGGAGCAAAATGAGTGAATCTACACTCTAAAATATGCCCATTTGAAATTTGTAAAAAGACAAATATTTAGGAACGAAGGAGTATAATTTTGTGCATGGCACATGGAACCGGATGCAGAAGAGGCTTCTGGCAATGTTATCAAGCTTCCAGCATTTGTTTACATAATTGACGTACTATACAAATAATTTTCCAGCGACATGAAATTGTACAATGGTGTGAGCTTTCAGCTTTGTTTCGTGTGTCTTGCCATCGATGCTCTTTCGGAAACAATAAAAACCTAACTTCCTTGCTAATGCATCTCAATTATTAGCAGATCAGAGCTAATATTTACATCACAACTGAAGACAAAGTTGTGAGAAGGTGTTAAATTAAAATTGATCCATGCTTTCATTGCAGTAACGTCCCCCCATCTCTGTCTAAATCAACAAGGCATGTTGGGAAGAAAGTAGCTGTCTGGAGCATGCAACATTCCGATCATTTTGTGCAGTTCCACTAAAATAGAGCTGAGCATCTATGTTCCAAAGATATTAAGTGTTATTACGATAATAGAGGACTGCTGATGAAACAATAAACACACAAAAAGAAGCCAGTCACCTTTGCAGTCTCTCTTAAGACTAACTAGTTGGAGAAGATTAGGATCGGAGTTGGATGAGGAGGATAGAGTAAAACCAATCTCCCTTTGTGCAGTTGCACTGAAATATAGAGATGTTGCCCGTGTGACATTTTAGTACAACTGCACAAAACACTCTGACGAAAAAAGTGATTTGTGCAGTTCACCAAAAGGTCGCAATAGCAACGAGGTGAAATGGATAGCCCTATTTGCAAAAAAGAGGTAGAAACGAAACAATCACTGGACAATAACAGTTGATGACACATGCGACGACAAAAAAGAAGCATATTCCTTGTCCTATGGGAAGATAACAACACGGTTGTATTTGTCTAAAACGGTGTGAGGACGAGATTGCAATATGGAAAGTACACCGGACGAGCTACGTTTTGGGCAAAGAACTATGGAAGATCCACATGCAACGACGTGGGAATATGGGCAGTGGAGCAAGGCCGGAGGGGATACCTGGAGGTCGTCGGGATGTAACTAGGTGAGCGGCGGTGGGCGGAAGCTGGATCTTGGTCAGAGAGAATGGCGTGTACCACAGATCGGGACGTGCTGCCTCGGCGCCGTCGAACGGAGAAACGATGCACTTCCTCCCTTTCCGCCGGCGGACGGGATGCGGCCGGATCAGTGACCAACGGTGCGAGAGAGAGAGAGAGAGAGGCCACCGCAGCCTTATGTGAGATACTCTAAAGAGACACAAACCAGGCAGGATGGTTCCATTGTATATAGTGGAGCGGACTACCTTTTTCTCCATAAAAATTGTTTTATATTCCATGTACGTGCCATTGAGCGATATAACTTTATTTAAAAATAACGCGCCAATGCATCAAGTCGAACTTTGTTTTGTGCACACATGGTACACGACCTCCATAGGTAAATGCTACGTCTTGAGCTTGTGTTGGTTTTCCTTGAAGAGGAAAGGGTGATGCAGCAATAGTAGCGTAAGTATTTCCCTCAGTTTTTGAGAACCAAGGTATCAATCCAGTAGGAGGCTCCTCAAAAGTCCCACGCACCTACACAAACAAACAAAGAACTTGCAACCAACACAATAAAGGGGTTGTCAATCCCTTCACGGCCACTTGCGGAAGTGAGATCTGATAGAGATATTATGATAAGATAGATATATTTTTGGCATTTTATGATATAGATTGGAAAAGTAAACATGCAAATAAAAGTAGATTGAAAGCTTATATGATAAAAGATAGACCCGGGGGCCATAGGTTTCACTAGTGGCTTCTCTCAAGATAGCATAAGTATTATGGTGGGTGAACAAATTACTGTCGAGCAATTGATAGAAAAGCGAATAATTATGAGATTATCTAGGCATGATCATGTATATAGGCATCATGTCCGCGACAAGTAGACCGACTCCTGCCTGCATCTACTACTATTACTCCACACATCGACCGCTATCCAGCATGCATCTAGAGTATTAAGTTCATAAGAACAGAGTAACGCATTAAGAAAGATGACATGGTGTAGAGGGATAAACTCAAGCAATATGATATAAACCCCATCTTTTTATCCTCGATGGCAACAATACAATACGTGCCTTGCAACCCCTGATGTCACTAGGTAAGGACACCGCAAGATTGAACCCAAAGCTAAGCACTTCTCCCATGGCAAGAAAGATCAATCTAGTAGGCCAAACCAAACTGATAATTCGAAGAGAATTGCAAAGATAACTCAATCATACTCAAAATAATTCAGAGGAGATTCAAATATTTCTCATAGATAAACTTGATCATAAACCCACAATTCATGGGATCTCGACAAACACACCGGAAAAAGAGTTACATCGAATAGATCTCCACAAGAGAGGGAGAGAACATGGTACTGAGATCCAAAAAGAGAGAAGAAGCCATCTAGCTAATAACTATGGACCCGAAGGTCTAAACTACTCACAGCTCATTGGAAGGGCTATGGTGTTGATGTAGAAGCCCTCCATGGTTGATTCCCCCTCCGGCGGAGCGCCGCGAAGGCTCCAAGATGGGATCTCGCGGATACAGAAGGTTACGATGGTGGAAATTGTTTTTCGTTGGCTCCCTGGATGTTTTCGGGGTACGTGGGTATATATAGGAGGAAGAAGTAGGTCGGTGGCTGCCCGAGGGGCCCACGAGACAGGGGGGCGTGCCTTGTAGGGGTGGGTGCGCCCCCACCCTTGTGGCTCCTCGGCTGCTTCTTGGCTTGCACTCCAAGTCCTCTGGATCACGTCCGTTCCAAAAATCACGCTCCCGAAGGTTTCATTCCGTTTGGACTCCATTTGATATTCCTTTTCTTCGAAATATTGAAATAGACAAAAAAACAACAATACGGGCTAGGCTCCGGTTAGTAGGTTAGTCCCAAAAATTATATAAATGTGTAAAATAAAGCCCATAAACACCCGAAAGGGGTAATATAATAGCATGGAACAATCAAAAATTATAGATACGTTGGAGACGTATCAAGCATCCCTAAGCTTAATTCCTACTCGTCCTCGAGTAGGTAAATGATAAAAACAGAATTTTTGATGTGGAATGCTACCTAGCATATTTCTCAATGTAATTTTCTTTATTGTGGCATGAATGTTCAGATCCAAATAATTCAAAATAAAAGTTCATATTGACACGAGAAATAGTAATACTTCAAGCATAAATCATGTCTTCTCAATATAACATGGCTATAGAATGTTCATCCCTACAAAATAATATAGTTAGGCTATGCTTCATTTTCATCACAGAAAAATGTTCCCAAATTCTACACCCCCGATGACAAGGCAAGCAATTGTTTCGTACTTAAATAATCTCAAACTTTTTCAACTTTCACGCAATACATGAGCGTGAGCGATGGATATAGCACTATGGGTGGAATATAATATGATGATGGGGATTGTGTGGAGAAGACAAAAAAGGAATCACATTGATGAGGATAATCAACGGGCTATGGAGATGCCCATCAATTGATGTCAACATGAGGAGTAGGGATTGCCATGCAACGGATGCACTAGAGCTATAAATGAATGAAAGCTCAACAAAAGAAACTAAGTGGGTGTGCATCCAACTTGCTTGCTCACGAAGACCTAGGGCATTTGAGGAAGCCCGTCGTAGGAATATACAAGCCAAGTTCTATAATGAAAAATTCCCACTAGTATATGAAAGTGACAACATATGAGACTCACTATATGAAAAACATGGTGCTACTTTGAAGCACAATATACGAGACTCGCTATATGAAGAACATGGTGCTACTTTGAAGCACAAGTGTGGAAAAAGAGATAGTAACATTGCCCCTTTTTATTTATTTTCTTTTTTTCCTTTTTATTTTCTTTTATTTTTTTCCTTTTTCTTTGGCCTTTCTTTTTTTTTTCTTTTGGCCTTTCCTTTTTTTTCTTTCTTTTTTTGTTTTTGGGGACAATGCTCTAATAATGATGATCATCACACCTTTATTGATTACAACATATGAATTACAACTCGAAACTACAACAAGATATGACTCTATATGAATGCCTACGGCGGTGTACCGGGATGGTGCAATGAATCAAGAGTGACATGTATGAAAAATTATGCATGGTGGCTTTGCCACAAATACGATGTCAACTACATGATCATGCAATGGCAATATGACAAAAGTAATGCGTGTCATGATGATAAATGGAACGGTGGAAAGTTGCATGGCAATATATCTCGGAATGACTATGGAAATGCCATAATAGGTAGGTATCGTGGCTGTTTTGAGGAAGATATAAGGAGGTTTATGTGTGATAGAGCATATCATATCACGGGGTTTGGATGCAAGGGCGAAGTTTGCACCAACTCTCAAGGTGAGAAAGGGCAATGCACGGTACCGAAGAGGCTAGCAATGGTGGAAAGGTAAAAGTGCGTATAATCCATGGACTCAAAATTAGTCAAAAGAACTCATATACTTATTGCAAAAATCTAGAAGTCATCAAAAACCAAGCACTAAACGCATGGTCCTAGAGGGATAGATTGGTAGGAAAAGACCATCGCTCGTCCCCGACCGCCACTCATAAGGATGCACAATCCAAGTACACTTCATGTTTCAAATTTGTTACACAACTTTAGCCATACATGCATGCTACGGGACTTGCTAACTTCAACACAAGAATTCTTTAAATTCATAATCACCCAACTAGCATGAATTTAATATCACTACCTCCACATCTCAAAACAATTATCAAGTATCAAATTGATCATAGCATCCAATTCACTTCCTATGATAGTTTTTATTATACCCAACTTGGATGCCTACCATTCTATGACAAATTTTATAACCATAGAAAATACCATGCTGTTCTAAAAGACTCTCAAAATAATATAAGTGAAGCATGAGAGACTAGCAATTTCTACAAAATTAAGCCGCCGCCGTGCTCTAAAAGGTACAAGTGAAGCACTAGAGCAAAAACTATCTAGCTCAAAAGATATAAGTGAAGCACATAGAGTATTCTAATAAATTTCAATCAAGTAGGCTTCTCCCAAAAGGTGTGTACAACAAGGATGATTTTGGAAAACTAAAAAGCAAATACTAATATCATACAAGACGCTCCAAGAAAAACACATATCATGTGGCGAATAAAAATATAGCTCCAAGTAAAGTTACCAATGAACGAAGACGAAAGAGGGGATGCCTTCCAGGGGCATCCCCAAGCATAGGATTTTGGCTTATCTTGAATATCTTGGGGTGCTATGGGCATCCCCAAGCTTAGGCTTTTGCCACTCCTTATTCCAAAGTCCATCCAATCTTTACCAAAAACTTGAAAACTTCACAACACAAAACTCAACTAGAAATCTCATAAGCTCCGTTAGTGAAAGAAAACAAAACCACCACATAAGGTACTGTAATGAACTCATTCTTTATTTATATTGGTGTTAAACCTACTGTATTTCAAGTTCTCTATGGTTCATACCACTTAATATTAGCCATAGATGCATCAAAATAAGCAAACAACACACGGAAAACAGAATCTGTCAAAAACAGAACAGTCTGTAGCAATCTGTAACTAATGCAAACTTCTGGAACTCTAAAAAACCTACAAAAATAGGAAGTCCTGGAAAATTTGTCTATTGATCATCAGAAAAACGAATCAACGCAAAATCACCTTTCTGTGATTTAACAAAACTAATTTCGTGCGTGAAAAGTTTCTGTTTTTCAGCAGAATCAAATTAACTATCACCATAGGTTATCCTATAGGTTCTACTTGGCACAAACACTAATTAAAACATAAAAACACATCTAAACAGAAGGTAGATGAAAAATTTATTACTAAACAGAAACAAAAACAAAAAAACATAAACAAAATTGGGTTGCCTCCCAACTAGCGCTATCATTTAACGCCCCTAGCTAGGCATAAAAGCGAGGATAGATCTAAGTATTGCCATCTTCGGCACTCGAATCCTCAATAGAGCACTTATAATCTTTAGGGGTTTCTCCCTTTTTAGCAATGACTAAATCTTTAGGCAAAAATTCAAGAAATTCATTTGTAGCAAAAGGTTCCTTAATGATAGAGAGACAATTGGGATGAACACTTATTGATTTGAGATCCGCGTCTCCCTTACTAGAAGATTCACCCTTATTTTTAGGAACATAAATAAATTTGGCAGTTTTGGGTAGGTGGTTTTGGAGTGTTTTTCATGAAAGAAAACGCGGAACCTAAGTTGGTATTGATATCCTCAAGTTTACCGATTCTTGCAAAATCTAGATCTATTTTCTCATTAACTATAGGTTCTTCCTCCTTAAGATTTTTCAAAGTAACTCCAACCCTAGATCCGTATTGGGTAATCTGTTTATGAATCTTTTTATCCAAATTTTCAATCAATTCAATAGTGGCAACTTTATTTTCAATAACTTCAAGCCGTTGCATCACATGTTCTAAAGTTAAAACAATTCCATTAACCAAAAGAGGTGGTGAGCCAAACAAATCTAACATAGCATTATAAGCATCAAATGTATGGCTATTCAAGAAATCCCCTCCAGTAATGGTATCAAGAACACATCTATTCCAAGGAGAAATGACTACATAAAAATTGCGAAGAAGTACGGAAGTAGAAAGCTTCCTAGTAGATTTATTTTGAGCATTGCAAATTATATGCCAAGCATCTTTTAAATTTTCTCCCTCCCTTTGCTTAAAATTGAGAATTTCATGTTTGGGAGTAATAACAAGGATAGGAGGACTAGCCATAACGACAAGATAAACAATCTAACACACGAGCAAACGAAAAAAGGCAAGCAAAAAACAGAGGAGAAGATTGGGAAAGAGAGGGCAAATAAAACGGCAAGGGTGAAGTGGGGGAGAGGAAAATGAGAGGCAAATAGCAAATAATGTAAATGCGAGGGAAATGAGTTTGTGATGGGTACTTGGTATGTCTTGACTTGAGCGAAGACCTCCCCGGAAACGGCGCCAGAAATCCTTCTTGCTACGTCTTGAGCTTGCGTTGGTTTTCCTTGAAGAGGAAAGGGTGATGCAGCAATAGTAGCATAAGTATTTCCCTCAGTTTTTGAGAACCAAGGTATCAATCCAGTAGGAGGCTCCTCAAAAGTCACACACACCTACACAAACAAACAAAGAACTAGCAACCAACGCAATAAAGGGGTTGTCAATCCCTTCATGGCCACTTGCGAAAGTGAGATCTGATAGAGATAGTATGATAAGATAAATATATTTTTGGTATTTTATGATATAGATTGGAAAAGTAAAGATGCAAATAAAAGTAGATTGAAAGCTTATATGATAAAAGATAGACCCGGGGGCCATAGGTTTCACTAGTGGCTTCTCTCAAAGATAGCATAAGTATTACGGTGGATGAACAAATTACTGTCGAGCAATTGATAGAAAAGCGAATAATTATGAGATTATCTAGGCGTGATCATGCATATAGGCATCACGTCCGCGACAAGTAGACCGATTCCTGCCTGCATCTACTACTATTACTCCACACATCGACCGCTATCCAGGATGCATCTAGAGTATTAAGTTCATAAGAATAGAGTAACGCATTAACAAAGATGACATGATGTAGAGGGATAAACTCAAGCAATATGATATAAACCCCATCCTTTTATCCTCGATGGCAACAATACACTACGTGCCTTGCAACCCCTGCTGTCACTGGGTAAGGACACCGCAAGATTGAACCCAAAGCTAAGCACTTCTCCCATGGCAAGAAAGATCAATCTAGTAGGCCAAACCAAACTGATAATTCAAAGAGACTTGCAAAGATAACTCAATCATACATAAAATAATTCAGAGGATATTCAAATATTTCTCATAGATAAACTTGATTATAAACCCACAATTCATCGGATCTCGACAAACACACCACAAAAAGAGTTACATCGAATAGATCTCCACAAGAGAGGGGGAGAACATGGTATTGAGATCCAAAAAGAGAGAAGAAGACATCTAGCTAATAACTATGGACCCGAAGGTCTGTGGTAAACTACTCAAAACTCATCAGAAGGGCTATGGTGTTGATGTAGGAGCCCTCTGTGGTTACGACGGTGGAAATTGTTTTTCATTGGCTCACAATATATATAGGAGGAAGAAGTAGGTCGATGGCCGCCCGAGGGGCCCACGAGACAGGGGGCGCGCCCTGTAGGCGTGGGCGCGCCCCCACCCTCGTGGCCGCCTCGGCTGCTTCTTGGCTTGCACTCCAAGTCATCTGGATCACGTTCGTTCCAAAAATCACGCTCCCGAAGGTTTCATTCCGTTTGGACTCCGTTTGATATTCATTTTCTTCGAAATACTAAAATAGGCAAAAAAAATAGCAATACGGGCCGGGCCTCCGGTTAGTAGGTTAGTCCCAAAAATGATATAAATGTGTAAAATAAAGCCCATAAACATCCAAAAGGGGTAATATAATAACATGGAACAATCAAAAATTATAGTTACGTTGGAGACGTATTAGTAAACAATCGCTACACACGTTCAAATTAGCACATGGGCTGCCGTTTCGTACAGAAATGAGCTCCACCGTGTACCCGCACGGATGTGGCCGGGCATGAAACGTGAGTACGTGCATGGTGCTCCTATTCTCTTCTTGTATACGTACACCACCTACGTGGGGTTGTGTGAGAGAGGTATAAACGTAGAGAGATATAGTGTGTGTGGGTTCATGAGAGTTATTTTTGGGGGAGGGGGGTGTCGGTGTCAAAACCGGCGGATCTCGGGTAGGGGGTCCCGAACTATGCGTCTAGGCGGATGGTAACAGGAGACGAGGGACACGATGTTCTTACCCAGGTTCGGGCCCTCTCGATGGAGGTAAAACCCTACGTCCTGCTTGATTAATATTGATGATATGGGTAGTACAAGAGTAGATCTACCACGAGATCAAGGAGGCTAAACCCTAGAATCTAGCCTATGGTATGATTGTTGTAATGTATGTTGTCCTACGGACTAAAGCCCTCCAGTTTATATAGATACCGGAGAGGGCTAGGATTACACAGAGTCGGTTACAATGGTAGGAGATCTACGTATCCGTATTGCCAAGCTTGCCTTCCACGCCAAGGAAAGTACCTTCCGGACACGAGCCGGAGTCTTCAATCTTGTATCTTCGTAGTCTTGGAGTCCGGTGGACATCGATAGTCTGGCTGTCCGGACACCCCCTAGTCCAGGACTCCCTCAGTAGCCCCTGAACCAGTCTTCAATGACGATAAGTCCGGTGTGCATAATGTTCGGCATTGCAAGGCGGGTTCCTCCCTTGAATAATCCAGAGAAGATCATGAACACCAGGATAGTGTCCGGCTCTGCAAAACAAATTCCACATTCCACCGTAGAGAGAATAAAATGTACACTTAGTTCAATCTGCTGACGTATTATGCGGCGTGACATCACACCGCCACCAGGCCTTTGTTTGAATTATTATACCACCTCAGCATGTTTAGCGAAGCGGTTTCCTTGGCACGTCTTGTCGAAGCATAGATCATGTTCCCCTAATTCCGGGATTCTCATCAATACGTGTGTGGGTAATCCAGCCGCGCCATTGATGGTGGCGCTTGGGAGATAAGCGAGTTTTACCAGGCTGGTGGGGGACGCATAGTTTTGTCCGCCTATATATAAGGGATAAGGATTCACCTTCTCACCTACGCCTTCTTCCTCCTTTGCTTATCCATCCCCGCGAACTCAAACTCCAACGCCCGAGCTCGCGCATCTCGCCTCAACCTTCTCCGAATATGTCTGAAGCGGGAGGTAAATGGTTAGCCTCCGCCGTCAAGGAGGAGGACATCACCAAGCTGCGCAGCGCCGGATACCTTTCCGGCGATATCGCGCATCGGCTGCCCGACGAGGGGCAGCTCATCCCTAACCACAGGCCTCATGAGAGGGTCGTCTTTCTCCCCCACTTCCTCCGCGGACTGGGCTTTCCGCTCCATCCATTTGTCCGGGGGCTCATGTTTTACTACGGCCTGGATTTCCATGATCTGGCGCCGAACTTTATCCTCAACATCTCGGCGTTTATCATCGTGTGCGAGGCTTTCCTCTGCATCCGGCCCCACTTCGGCCTGTGGCTCAAGACCTTCAACGTCAAGCCGAAGGTTGTAAAGGGTACGCAAGCGGAATGCGGAGGCGCCATGTTGGGCAAATTGCCCAACGTCCCTTGGCTAGAAGGGACCTTCGTCGAGTCCATCAAGGGGTGGCAATCGGGGTGGTTCTATATCACCGAGCCGTGCAAATCCACATGGGCGGCGGCCCCCGAGTTTAGATCTGGCATCCCCACGCAGCTCTCCTCCTGGAAACAGAAGGGCTTGCAGTGGGGGAATCCGGTGGAGGTGACGGGACTCCGAGCATGTATCAAGAAGATGGTGAGCAATAGGCTCAGGCTCGTCGACGTGGTCCAAGTCATGCTCATCCGGCGGATCCTCCCATGCCAAGAACGGGCATTTAATTTGTGGGAGTTCAATCCGGAACAGCACCAGGCGCTAAGCGGGCTCTTCGATACAACATACGAAGGCGCCTAGAGGGTGCTGTTCAAGGGCGCCGAAGCCCCCGCGTCCGCGACCGAAGACCGCGGATTCAGCTCGCAGCATCCAACTGACGAGGTAAGTGATTCAGCCCCATTACGGGACACTTGTGATAATTAGATTGACTCTAGTGAGGCTTCATTCTGCCTCTTCCTTTGACAGGAATGGATGGAGAAGGCCAAGCTGCTCATCAGCCCGGCTCCCATGCCAGAAGACCCAGCGAACGCCCGCTTAACAGGGCTGCTGGTTCCGGCACCGCACGTCGTGCCGGAGAAGAAGGCCAAGAAGGTGGCCGCGGGGACTCGAAAGAGTTCCCGCAATCAGGCGTCTGACGACGATGAGGACTCCTCTCCCGAAGATGAGGAGGAGGAGTACTCTCTCCCGGAGGAGGGAGAGAAGAAAAGGAAGGCTTCCCCCATCGGGGAGGCCGAAGGGTCCAAGAGGGGGAGAACTATCCCCCCGGACAGTTCCGCCAACATCAGCGTTGGTGAGGATGAGTGGCCTCCAAGGGCCAGGCGTCCGGCAAGATCGTAAGTATCCGGATCCTTGATGTGTAATTTTTTATGTCGCGTAGTATCCTTCTAACGCCGCATTCTGCCCGTAGTCCGGCCAATGATGATCTCCCCGACTCATCGAGCGGGTCATTGGCCTCGTCGGATGTGAATTCCATGCCGACTGCCTCCACCCCACGCGCCAACGAGGACGTCGAGGTGGGATCCCAGAGAGGGACCCATCAGGAGGAGGCTCCGGAGGCGCCGTCAGGCGACCCCCCGGACTTCATGCCGGACTCTACATCGGAACCCGCAGTGGTTCCAGAGTCCGGCAAGCGGCCCCTTCGAAAGAAGGGCAGGATCGTGACGCTAGCGGCCTTCGTCCAACCGGAGGCGCCGGACAACCTGCTGGAGGCGCTTAAAGGCGCTTCCATCGAGGAAGAACACCGCACTATCATGAGTGCGGTGATTAAGAAGGTTCAGCTCGCTAAGAGCGGGCTGACTGAAGCCTGCAGTAGCCTTCTAACAGGCTTTGAGGTAAGAAGTTAAAATTATGTAATGTAATACCGCATAGACAGTAGCCCCTGATGCTTAGTTCGGTGTTCGGAAAGAAAAGCCGGACTAAGGATCTATAACAAGATATACGCAGGGTTGCCCAAAATATGTCAATATGGGTTTGCAGGCTGCACTGCTGACCTCTACCGCACTAACGGCGGAGGTTGACATGCTGAAAAAGGAGCTCGAGCGGTCCGAGCAAGAGCTCGGCCATGCAAAGAAGCAGCTCGAGGAAAAAGAAGGTGAGTAACACCTCTTTGAATAAGTACCTTACAGAAAAGGATTTTGGTTGCAAATAAAATTAACAAGGACAATATGTGTATTGCAGGGGCCACTAACGAGGTGGCGGCCCTGAAGGATGCTGTGTCCGCGGCCGAACGCAATGCGGCCACGGAACGTGCTAAGCGAGAAAAGCAAGAGGCACGTGTGGTGGAAGTTCGGCAAGAGCTCCAGGTTCTCATGGAAAAACATGAGAGTTTGGAGCGTGACTCCAAGACTCGAGAGTCCGAGCTTGCCTCGGCTCTCGAAAGTGCCAAGTCCGCCAAGTCCGAGGCCCATAAGGCCCTTCAGGAGGTTGAGGACATAAAGAAGATAGCGGCGGGTAAGGCGTTTTTCATGCAAAGCAGGCATGTTAATGTGAACTACCTGATACTTACCCGAATTCGGAGCTCTCGAGGGGCGTTTGCAGATCTGCCGCATAGTGCGTCTGATGCCGCCGCATTCTATCGTGGCGAGGAGGGGAGCTCGACGGAGAAGGTCTTCTGGTCTCAGTATGCTGATGCCGGCCATCCGGTGCCCCTAAGCGACCAGCTGAAGCAGCTGGTCGAACTCCACAAGGTAGCTGAGGAGGCCATGAAGGGCCTCATAGTCCGGCTGTGGCCTGGACAGGCCATGCCTGGTAGCTACTTTGGCCTCGTGCGGCGGCTGGTGGATGCATGCCCCAGGCTTGATGTAGTCAAGCGCTCCGCCTGTATCGAAGGTGCTCGTCGGGCCCTTTCCCGCATAAAGGTGCAATGGGACAAATTGGATGCGGAGAAGCTTCTCACGGACCCACCGCCACTGGGCAAGGAGTATCGCACGCCGGAGAAGTATTATAAAATTGTCCTGAAGGGAGCCTGCAGTATTGCAGATGAGTGCTCCGGAAATGTAATCTTTGAGTGAACTCGCTGTTTATTTATCCTGTGCGCTGAAAACTTCGTTCATATGCGCCATGAGCAACGCTTGTTTAATTTAAAATATTACCTTCTATGCGGCCATTTATAAAATCTGAGAGATGGCAAGTCGTTAGCTTCAGCCCCCAAGCCACAAGTGCTGGGGTGTTCGGGATAAACATGAGCACTCTTGTTCCCATTTTTGGGTCCATCTAGGGAGGCGCTCAACACGACGAACAAGGCAACCGGACTTATAATGCTTGAACACTCTCACTTAGCCATAGAATTCTATAATTTTAAATTTCGGCGAAGCCCCTGGTATTCGGAAGACTGAATCCGGGGCGCTATCCACGCCTTCATCGGACATAATCCGGAACTTCGCTCGAAGCGGCGTGAGTCTTTAAGGACCCGAAAAAACCTCTCGAACAGCGACCAGTCTCTCGCCTTATCATGCCAGTCAGTTTTAGCTTTCTCCACTGAGGCGTTCACCCGGCTCAACCGGGGCGCAATCGCAGTGGTTCTCCCAGTGCCACCTTAGCCAACAGAACGGAACGTAAGGCAGCAAAACGTGGGAGCCGGGCAAACCCAACTATTGACCCAAGACATGATTCGGAGCCGATTCATATAATGCTATAAGTTCGGGGTGCCGCACTTGTGAAAGTGTTCGGACTTTATCACACCATAAAGTGGGGAACATAAGCCCCTAGTGTATTTTGCCGTACCAAAATATACGGGTGCCAGATGTCATATAATGAGCATATATATATAAAATGTGATGCAATTGCGAGAAATGCCTTCTAGCCGGATTGTAGATCGTTTTTCTTTGCCGACCTTTTCGCTTCGACCTCGAGACCCTAGAGTCCGGAGTGTGTCCGAATACCTTTTTGGTTAAGAAACAACCGTGGTATGCATGGAGACCAGGCGTAGGGGTCATTAGTGCTTTATCAGACAAGTGCCCAACTAATTATGTTATATTACATGGTTAGTAAGAAACATCTTCCAGGGAGAATAGTTCCGTTAAGGGTTCCTTTCCCTGGGAGGCATGCCCTAAAGTGCATGTCTGGACTGCAAAGAAAGCAGTAAAACATCTGGGGGCAAATAGATAAATAGGTAAAAAGTCATCTTTTAAGTCACCGACCGAATATCCCCTTAAGAACGCTAGCTTTCGGCTTCACCCAGTCTGAGGTACACATCCGACTGACCCGGCAGTAACAATCGCAGAGGTGCTCCCTTTACCTCCTAGCCGAACAATCGGGAACGTAGGGGTAAGCACAGGAGCCAGGCAACCCAGCTTGGACAGAACTTAAGTCATATCGATGCATATAATGGCGAATAAAAGGTACATGTGGAAGCTTGACACATGTGCTGGGTATAAAACCCGTATAACTGAGCTTCTGTAGAAGAAGCCCCCAGGAATAATGAGTGCGGATGGCACATCATGCGTATGCAAAGAATGCAAAAATAGGCCCGGAGCATTATTAATGAAAGAAAAGTCTGTAAGTAGAGCGGACTGATACAAATAGTGCGGTAAGCAAGGGATTTGGACTAAATGAACATGTCCCCCTCCAGGGATGAGCTGCGGATTTGGTGTATATAATCGAATTTAATGCTCGTAATTGAGACCACCTGAGTGTTCGACTCGGCCTTCTTTAGTCCCTGACTGTTGCATCATGAGTTCGGCAGGTTCACCGCCGGACAGGGCTTCTAGTTAACAGAGTCCTGTGTACAAAAAAGAAGAAAAATAATAATAATAAAAAAGAAGGGCACGTTTGCGAGCCCCTGGTGTGGTCGAACCGCACTCTGGGTCCGTTCTGATCGTGCCCCCTCCCCTGTGCCCATGGTATCTCCAAAGCGTAATGATGTACGCGGAGTGTTATTCTTGCGATCATACGCGGGCGAGGGTTGGGGCCGCATTGCTACGCGTGCTCTGATCGCGCCAGGTGGTCTTGGTTGATATTGCTCCGGGCGCGCTTTGCTGTATCCGGCCGTTTAACGGCCGGACTCGAGAATTGCCTTAGAAGGCTGCTCTGTACTTCTGCCACGAGGGCCGCTGTATGTTCCTCCGTTCGGAGGGAGCGTTCCTTATTCCCATTGACCGTGATGACTCCACGAGGGCCTGGCATCTTGAGCTTTAGGTATGCATAGTGAGGCACCGCGTTGAATTTGGCAAACGCGGTTCGTCCGAGCAGAGCGTGATAGCCGCTGCGAAACGGGACTATATCGAAGATTAACTCTTCGCTCCGGAAATTATCCGGGGATCCGAAGACCACGTCCAGTGTGACTGAGCCTGTACAGTTGGCTTCTACTCCTGTTATGACACCTTTAAAGGTTGTCTTTGTAGGTTTAATCCTTGATGGGTCTATGCCCATTTTGCGCACTGTATCTTGATAAAGCAGGTTCAGGCTACTGCCGCCGTCCATCAGGACTCTCGTGAGGTGAAACCCATCGACGATTGGGTCTAAGACCAATGCGGCGAATCCGCCATGGCGTATGCTGGTCGGATGGTCTCTTCGATCGAAAGTGATCGGACAAGAGGACCATGGCTTGAACTTTGGGGCGACTGGCTCCATCGCATAGACGTCCCTTAGTGCGCGTTTCCTCTCCCTTTTGGGTATATGGGTCGCGTATATCATATTCACCGTCCGTACTTGTGGGGGAAAACCCTTCTGTCCTTTGTTGTTCGGCGGCCGGGTCTCTTCCTCGTCCTCGCTATTTAGCCCCTTGTCATTGTTTTCGGCAATTAACTTGCCGGCCTGCTTGAACACCCAGCAATCTCTGTTGGTGTGGTTAGCTGGCTTTTCAGGGGTGCCGTGTATCTGGCATGAGCGGTCGAGTATTCGGTCCAGGTTGGACGGACCCGGAATGGTTCTTTTAAATGGCTTCTTCCGTTGACTGGGTTTAGAGCCTCGGAATCCAGCATTGACCGCCGTATCCTCCTTATCGTCACCGTTAATTTGGCGCTTGTTTTTGTTTCGACGTGACCTACCGTTGTTGTCCTTAGTATCCGGACTGCCAGAATTTTAACGGAGATTGTTGCTGCGGGCTAGCCAGCTGTCCTCGCCCGCACAAAAGCGGGTCATTAACGATGTGAGGGCTGCCATGGATTTCGGCTTTTCCTGCCCCAGGTGCCGGGCTAGCCATTCGTCCCGGATGTTATGTTTGAAGGCTGCAAGGGCCTCTGCGTCCGGACAATCGATGATTTGATTTTTCTTTGTCAAGAACCGTGTCCAGAATTGTCTGGCCGATTCGTCTGACTGCTGAATGATGTGGCTGAGGTCATCGGCGTCTGGTGGTCGCACATATGTGCCTTGGAAGTTATCAAGGAATGCGGCCTCCAGGTCCTTCCAACACCCAATTGACTCTGCGGGCAAGCTGTTAAGCCAATGCCGAGCTGGTCCTCTAAGCTTGAGTGGGAGGTACTTTATGGCGTGGAGATCATCGCCGCGGGCCATATGGATGTGGAGATGATAGTCTTCGATCCACACCGCGGGGTCTGTTGTGCCATCATAAGATTCGATGTTTACGGGTTTAAACCCTTCGGGGATCTGATGATCCATTACTTCGTCAGTGAAGCATAACGGGTGTGCGGCGCCCCTGTATTGAGCGATATCGCGACGCAGCTCGAGAGAGCGCTGTCTGCTGTGTTCGGCCCGGCCGGGGTTATCGTATCCGGCACGACGGTATTCGTCATGGGTCGTAGGGCGCTCACGTGATCCATAGATGGATCTGGATTGCTTTGCTTTGTCCTCCAATATGTCTCGCAAGTCCGGCGCGTTCCCTCTTGGCTTTGTACTTATGGAGCGATGCCGGGGTATGATCTTGGCTGGGGGCCTGGATGCCTCTCTGTCACGACCACGGGATGGTCGGTCAGCCATATCGTGCGCTGGTGATGGATGTACGTGTGCTTCCTCCTCTAATCGGGGGAGCAGCTTGCGTTTTGGGTAACTTTTGGAGGGACGTTCGAGTTTATACTCTTCGGCCGCGAGGACCTCGGTCCATCGATTGGCCAGCAGGTCCTGATCAGCTTGAAGCTGCTGCTGCTTTTTCTCTAGGTTGTTTGCTGTGGCGATAAGCCTGCGCTTGAAGCGCTCTTGTTCGACAGGATCCTCGGGTACGACGAATTCGTCATCGTTGAGGCTTGCTTCGTCTTCGGAGGGAGGCATATAATTATGATCCTCAACCTCTTCGTCTGCCGCCCCCTCATGAGGGCTTGCTTCTGCATCCTCCTGCGCTGAGTCTTGCTGGAGGGGATTGTCTTCCGCACTCTCTGGAGTATTATTATCTCCTGTGCCGGAATCTCCGTTTTGCTGTGGCGAGATTTAGAGCGGCGCCGCTGACGCCGGCGCTTGGGCTGTTTCTTTAAGGGATCTGCCTCCGCTGTTCCTTCGCCGTCCCCATCTTTTGGGGTATCCACCATGTATACGTCATATGACGAGGTGCCTTCCAGTGCCCTGTGGGCGCTGGTTCCTGTTCGTCTCCGGCATCGTCGTCCATAGCGTCGATGTCATCGGAGTCGTAGTCTAGCATGTCGGTTAGACCGTCGACAGTGGCTACAAAGTGGGTGGTGGGTGGGTTCTGAATTTCTTCGTCGTCCGCATCCCAACCATCCTGGCCATAATCCGGCCAGGACTCTCCTGATAACGAGAGATGCTTTAGTGAATTTAAGATGTCGCCGAAAGGCGAGCATTGGAAGATGTCCGTGGCGGTGAATTCCATAACCGGCGCCCAATCCGGATCGATTGGTAGGGGCGCGGGAGGTTCGGAGTCCGGCGAGGAGTCCGGCGCCTCGGAATCACGAGTTTCGCAGGGGACAAGATTAGTGTTCGGCTCCATCGTTGTGGATATTGAAGCCCCTGGGGCGGCGTCTATCCACCGGCCCTCGATCTGGGCGATCGGCTCCGGGGTAATGGCCGAAGCGGATCCGTGTGCGGCCACCAAAGCACTGTTCGGCGGCAGAGCTAGATCATGCCCATCGTCACAGTGCGGCGCGCTTGGCTGTGGTTCGAGTCCATCGAGGATCAAGTCTCCTCGGACATCGGCCGTGAAGTTTAAGCTTCCAAATCTGACCTGACGGCCAGGGGCGTAGCTTTCGATCTGCTCCAGATGGCCAAGTGAATTGGCTCGTAGTGCGAAGCCGCCGAATACGAAGATCTGTCCGGGGAGAAAAGTCTCACCCTGGACAGCGTTGCAGGTTGAAGATGCCATCAAGCCTGTCGGTGACGACACAGAGGAACTCTCAATGAAAGCACCAATGTCGGTGTCAAAACCGGCGGATCTCGGGTAGGGGGTCCCGAACTGTGCGTCTAGGCGGATGGTAACAGGAGACGAGGGACACGATGTTTTTACCCAGGTTCGGGCGCTCTCGATGGAGGTAAAACCCTACGTCCTGCTTGATTAATATTGATGATATGGGTAGTACAAGAGTAGATCTACCACGAGATCAAGGAGGCTAAACCCTAGAAGCTAGCCTATGGTATGATTGTTGTAATGTATGTTGTCCTACGGACTAAAGCCCTCCGGTTTATATAGATACCGGAGAGGGCTAGGGTTACACAGAGTCGATTACAATGGTAGGAGATCTACGTATTCGTATTGCCAAGCTTGCCTTCCACGCCAAGGAAAGTACCTTCCGGACACGAGCCGGAGTCTTCAATCTTGTATCTTCGTAGTCTTGGAGTCTGGCGGACATCGATAGTCCGGCTGTCCGGACACCCCCTAGTCCAGGACTCCCTCAGGGGGTCAATCATAAAATATAACATATGCAATGTGTGTGAAATAGAGTCCTTGATATATCATACATATAGAGGGGGCGATCCACGAGAATAGAGTGGAGGTATCATCGGCTTGAGGTGTCCATGGAATCGAAGAGAGGGATGATGATGATGATGTGTGTGTGTGTGTGTGCGTGTGCGCGGGCGATCGATAAAGAGTGCCATCGAATTTGTGTGTGCCACGTCAAAGATATAGAGTGGCTGGCCTACTGGAACGTGAGAGGGGACATGTGTAGTTGGTCTCTGTGGCATGAATACCTACCTACATCGCTCGACTATCGGTGTGTGGTGGGGGGCAAGGGAGGCCTAATTAACTATAGAGGTACAATGGCTGGTATATGTGTGGAGGAGGACAGAGGCCTACCTCATGTATTAAGGGAGATCAATCTACCTCATGTATTAAGGGAGAGGAATTAGGTTGGGAGAGAGATAGAGCTAGAGTGTTGGAGGGATGGTAGTGGAGTTGCTTCTAACAAATGGTGGGGTTGGCTTGCTAGACAAACGGAGGGCACGCCTGCAATATCAATAAGAGAGGGGATGGCTACTTGTCTGTGCACGTGCGTGTGAGAGACGGGTCAGGAGGCATGCACGAATGATGAGGGGGGACGATATGGCTGTGGTAAGCATACGTAACTACATAGGAAGATCAATCGTCCTTTGTCAGAGAAAGGAGAGACATAACTTGTGAGGTACGTCGATCGATGGGGGGGGGAATAGTTAAAGTTGACCTAGGTATATGTTGGGAGATCGATCGGTATACACGCATGTGTGTGTTAGAAGCAAATGAGGCACGGGGAGAGAGAGGGATGCATCTAGGAGGTGGTGTGAGAGGCATACTATATCGAGGGGGAAGGAGTGTGCGAGTACGAGATCGATGAAAAGAGTGGTGGGAGTGAGGCATGGACGGTGATAATAGAAGAGGGGAAGCTTGTGTTTGTGCTAGGCACACCTAGCTAGAGAGGCATATCAATCGATGTGTGCTGTAAAGAAGGAGCTGGGGGGCTGTCGGTGTCAAAACCGGCGGATCTCGGGTATGGGGTCCCGAACTGTGCGTCTAGGCGGATGGTAATAGGAGACGAGGGACACGATGTTTTACCCAGGTTCGGGCCCTCTCGATGGAGGTAAAACTCTACGTCCTGCTTGATTAATATTGATGATATGGGTAGTACAAGAGTGGATCTACCACGAGATCAAGGAGGCTAAACCCTAAAGCTAGCCTATGGTATGATTATTGTAATGTATGTTGTGTCCTATGGACTAAAGCCCTCCGGTTTATATAGACACCGGAGGAGGCTAGGGTTACACAGAGTCGGTTACAATGGTAGGAGATCTACATATCCGTATTGCCAAGCTTGCCTTCCACGCCAAGGAAAGTCCCATCCGGACACGGGACGGAGTCTTCAATCTTGTATCTTCGTAGTCTTGGAGTCCGGCGGACGATGATAGTCCGGCTGTCCGGACACCCCCTAGTCCAGGACTCCCTCAGTAGCCCCTGAACCAGGCTTCAATGACGATAAGTCCGGCGCGCATAATGTTCGGCATTGCAAGGCGGGTTCCTCCCTTGAATAATCCAGGGAAGATCATGAACACCAGGATAGTGTCCGGCTCTGCAAAAATAAATTCCACATTCCACCGTAGAGAGAATAAAATGTACACAAGTCCAATCTGCTGACGTATTATGCGGCATGACATCACACCGCTTCCAAGCCTTTATTTAAATCGTTTTTTATTATACCACCTCAGCACGTTTAGCGAGGCGGTTTCCTTGGCACGTCCTATCGAAGCAGAGATCGTGTTCCCCTTATTCCAGGATTCTCATCAATATGTGTGTGGGTAACCCAACCGTGCCCGTCGCCACGCCTCCTCTATCGAAGGTGAATCCCGAACGGTCACGGAGACGACTCTTGGTATTTTCCCCCTTTATAAGAGGACCAAGGCTCGTTTCTTTTCTTCAATCTCGCATCGAATCTCCTCCTTGCTCCCAGTTCCAACACCCAGAGCCCCAGATTCGAGCGCTTCGGATTCTCAACCATGTCCGGCTCCGACCTCCAGGGTTGGTGGATGCCCTCCTCCGTCATGGAGGAGGACATGTTAAAGCTGCGTGAGGCCAAGTACCTGTCCTACGAGATTTCGCACAGGTTGCCCGCCCAAGGGCAGGCCATGCCTGCTCCCGAGCCTGGTGAGTACGTTGTCTTCATATCCCAACCCGTCGGGGTTTAGGCTTCCCGACGGACCCCTTCGTGAGAGGGCTCATGTTCTACTACGGGCTGGATTTTCACGACTTGGCTCCGGAGTCCATCCTCCATATCTCCGCATTCATTATCGTCTGTGAAGCCTTCCTCCGCGTCACTCCCCACTTCGGCTTGTGGCTGAAGACCTTTAATGTGGAGCCGAAGATGATCGGGGGGTGTCAAGCGGAGTGCGGCGGGGCGGCCATAACCAGAAGGGCCGATGCCCTGTGGCCCGAGGGTTCCTTCCAAGAGGAGCTCCAACTGTGACAGCAGGAGTGGTTCTATGTCACCGCTCTGAAGGGCAACAAGCAAAAGCCGCCGCCTTCATTCCGCCCGGGACCTCCACGCCGACTGATGTCGTGCGTCAACCAAGGGCTCAATTGGGGGCCGTCCGAAGACGTGCCCTCATTGCAGGGCCGGATTCGAGACCTCCAGGCGAGGGAGATCAATCTAGTCGTGGTGATGCAGGTTATGCTAATCAGGCATCTTCTACCCTGCAAACGCCGTCCTCTCCGTTTATGGGAGTTCAATCCGGAGGGACCTCGAATTCTCCAACACTTCATGGGTGCGACACCCGTGGAGATGTACAAGTTGTTCTTCGGACCGCAGGTAGCGTGTCCGGAATTGACCGAGGACGCAGGCCTAAGCTGCAATCGCCCGGATACTCAGGTAAAAAGCTCAGAGTTCGGACGTTCTGTTTATCTGCTTTTCTAGAGTTCGCATCCTGACCCATTACTTTTCATCAGGAGTGGGTAGCGCGATCGAAGCTGATAAGGTGTCCGGCTCCCCTCCCAGAGACCGCACTGGAGCCCGTGCTGGTCAGAATGTTGGAGGTCGCGCCCGTAGAAGGGAGCGATGGGGAAGATAGAGGAGCTATTATTTCGCCCAAAGGGGCGTCTGAAGAGGGGGGGATCAAAAACCCCTCCTTCCAGGGGGAGAAGAGGACCGCCTCTGAAGATCCGGAGGCCAAAGCCCCTAAACGGGGGAAGAGATCTTCACCGGGGGGGTCCGGCGTCCGGGGAGAACCCGGACGTACAATCGTCTTTGAAGGACCAGCCCTCCAGCGAGCCGTGAGTAGGAAAAGGGGAGTTCATTAACAAGAAAATACCTCCATTTGTGCTTCTGTGGATAACCGAAGTTTTGCTTTACAGTTCGGATTTGCGGACTTCTCAAATGAGTTCGTCTTCGGGGGATCTTCGTCCGGAGATGATGGAGAGTGAAACGCCTCCGACTGCTGCGTCGCCGGATAGGGCAGACGAGCCTGAAGTATCATCACGGAGGGTGTCCCCGAGTCCGGAGGGGCCGGAGAGTTCGGCGCCCACTAGTATCCGGCCGGGAGAACTGAAGAATCTTCTTGAGAGGGTGTCCGTCTCAGAAGATCACCGCGCTTTGATGCGTATGGTGATTGGAAGGATTTCGTCCGCCGAGAGCGGATTGCATAATGCCGCCAGGAGCTTGCTGGCGGGATTTGAGGTACGCAAGAATGACGCACCTTTTTTGACAGTTTTGCACATAAAAGTGCACCCTGTATAGATAGTATCCCCTGAGACTCGGTAGGTTGTCGAAAGCGATAGTGTGCCGAGGATCAAAATCTCAAGTAATGAATGTCGCCATTCCTATGCAGGTGGCGGATAGTCTGAGGGCTAGCCGGACTAGTGGAGTTGCCGAGTTAATGCGGCAACTTGATGTGGCGGATGCGGACATCGCACTTGTCAACCGGCGACTTGACGAGTCGCAAGGTAAATGAATTCTCTACAGTCGCTTATTTAAGGGGGTCAAAGCCCGCCTCTGATAATGTATATGCTGTGATACAGACGGTGCTGCTGCTGTGGAGAGCCTTCGGGCCGAACTTGCTCAAGCTAAGGAGCAAGCCCGAAGGAGTGATGCGGCTGCCTCGAGGGCGGCCGAGGAGTTGAAAGCCGAAAAGGCTGCACACTGCCTAAGCAGGGAAAAGGTGGCCGAATTGGCCGTGAAATTAAAAGATGCTGCCGACCGCAATGAGGCTCTTGAAAAGGAGCGCTTATCGGAGCGGGAAAACCTGGGGAAGGCCACCGCCGAGGCCAAGGATGCCCGTTCTGCAATGCGGGCTATGAAGGAGGAGCTACGCCAGGCCAGAGATATTGTGGCTGGCAAGCCTTTTCTGTTGCGTCGCCGGTTTACGGATCAAAAGTATGCTCAACTTGGCCAGCTGTGGGGTCCGGAGGATCCATATATGGACTTAGCAGCAAGTGCGGCTGATGCCGTTGAGCACTTCTGGAGCCAGAAGGATCACGAGACGGAAGAGCTATTTTGGTCTCAATTCCATTGTCCGGATCGTTCACTTCCGTTGACCGATCGGTTGGCCGAATGGGCCGAGCTAAATAGATTGTCCGGACTTGCCATGACTGACATCGTGGCTCATGTCTGGCCAGAGAGGCCCAAGGCGACGAGCTATTTCGGCTTGTTGCAGCAATTTCTTGGAGCGGTGCCGCATATCAAGGAGATGAAGCGGTCGGCCTGCATCGAAGGCGCGCGGATGGCTCTTGCCCGTGTGAAGACACATTGGACAGAGATGGATGCCACTGCTATTGCCGCCCAGGGTTCGGACGAAAGCCGGTTACCCGCCGAGCACTATTTTGGGGAAGTTATGCGTGGCGCTCGTGTAATAGAGTCGCAGTGCTCAAAAAATGTTACGTTCAAATGAACGTTTTAGCTTGTAAAACGATGATTATGCTATAACTGCTTTTTATACTTGTGCGTCCCAAGTAGTAAAATATCTCCTATGCGGCCGTTTACATATACATTTGTATAACCTAAAAGATTGCAGTCTTCGGCTTCAGCCCCCACGCACAAGGTGCGGGGGTGTTCGCAAAAATAGCGCGTTTTCACACTTAATCCGACGTCTCAGTCCTGTTAAGGAGGTGGTAGTGTAGCAAACGAGGCAATCCAGACTATAATGCTTTATCACTTTTACTTAGCCAGTGGAGTTCGAGGGTGGGGCTACGATATAGCCCCTTGGGGCACCGTGCTTCTCCGAGTTCGGGGCGCGTGTGTGCCTGACCGGGAAACGGTCCTTCATCAAAGCGGGGAATTCTAAACATTCCGGTAGTCGATCGAGTGGTTGACCAGTCTCTCGCTATATCATGACAGTCAGTTTTCGGCTTTCTCTACTGAGGTGCTCGCCCAGCCGAACTGGGGCACAATCGCAGTAGTTCTCCTGGTGCCGCGTTAGCCGATGATACGGAACGTAAGGCAGCAAAACACAGGAGTCGGGCAAACCCAATATTTGGCCAAAGACATGATTCGGAGCTGATGCATATAATGCCTAACTCGAGACGCCGAACACTCCCTAAGGTGTTCGGTCTTTATAATAATGGGCAGAACAATGGCCTAAGCCCCTAGTGTCTAGGTACGGGCGTGGTCCTCTGACGCGGCCGATGCCAAAACGTCAGGCTCCGCTTTGGTTATAAGAAGAAACCAAGGGAGAATAACAACAAGAGACAGTAAAAAAGGTTTACGCAGGGTCTTAATCTGAAAAGAATCCTCGCGACGGGTCCCTGCTGCACGTCTGCGCCTGTGTCTCCGTTGTGCCGTTATCCTGGACGGGTGTGCATGTTGTTCATCTGTAAAAAGAGAGGAACTTAGTTTGAAAAGAACTCGTGCGAGAAAAGTATATGTGAAAGAAGAAATATAAATAAGTAAAGCGGGGTCTGTATGAACTCACTGTTGTTTGTGCGCGCAGCCCCTTGTGGAGGGATGTGCGGCTAGGGAGCCTCTAGCCTACTTATGCCGGACTCGTCTATCTGTGCCCGGGGTCTTTAAGTGACCCTCGCACTGAAATGATGCCACGTGGACCGGGCATCTTGAGTGTAAGAGACGCGTAATGTGGTATGGCGTTGAAACAGACAAAAGCCTCTCGTCCCAAGAGTGCTTCGAACACAACTTCTAGTAATAGGGAGCCTGTGCACTTGGCGTAAGGGCCTGGCATCACTCCTTTAAAGGAAGTGCGGCTGTGTCAAATTTTAGTAAGGTCTAACCCCAACTTGCGGATTGTGTTTGGATACAGCAGGTTTAAGTCACTGCCTCCATCCATCAGGACTTGTGTAAATTTCAGTCCGTCGATTATAGGATCCAATATCAGGGCAGTGCATCCTGCATTTCGAACGCTTCTGGAATAATCCAGGTGGTCGAAAGTGATTGGTTTTAATGTCCAATCTCTATGTTCCGCTGGGTTGGACCGTGCGAGACCCATTTTAACGGATGCCACACTGTTTTTCCGTATTATCACATGAAGTGAATTTACTGCTTTAACCTCTTGTGGGAAAGTTTTTTGTTTTCCGGTGCTCTACTGGTGGGGTTTATCGTCTTCGCTTGACGCGTCGAGCCCCTTGTGTTCGGCGTTTAGTCGGCCGGACTGTTTGAAAACCCAACAATCTCGATGGGTGTGGTTTGCAGGCCTTCCGGGGGTACTGTGGATTTGACATATCCGACCCAAAATCTTGTTTAAGTTGGATAGCTCGTCGTTGTCATCCTTAAGAGGCGGTGTTTTGTTGTTTGGCCGCGAGCTTTTGAATCCGGCGTTGACTGCCGTGCTCTTTGGGCCTTTCTCTTTATTCCGGCGCTGCTCTTTTCTGCGCCGTGATTTTCCGTTTCCATCTCTTATCTCGGATGTACTTGGGTCGCTGGTGTTGCATCTTGCTAGCCAGCTATCCTCTCCCGCACAGAAGCGGGTCATGAGGCTTGTTAGCGCGGACATTGTCATCGGTTTCTCTTGGCCGAGGTGTCTGGCGAGCCACTCGTCTCGGACGTTGTGTTTAAAAGCTGCTAAGGCTTCGGCGTTCGGACAGTCGACTATTTGGTTCTTTTTGGTGAGGAACCTGTTCCAGAATTTGTGCGCTGACTCTCCGGGCTGTTGAGTTATATGACTTAGATCATCTGCATCCGGAGGGCGGACATAAGTCCCTTGAAAATTTGCTCTAAACGCATCCTCGAGCTCTTCCCAACTTCCAACAGTGTTTTCTGGGAGGCTTTTAAGCCAATGACGGGCTGGCCCTTTGAGCTTGAGGGGTAGGTATTTTATGGCGTGGAGATCATCTCCTTTGGCCATGTGTATGTGTAGTATATAATCTTCTATCCAGACTCCAGGGTCTGTTGTTCCATCGTAGGCCTCTATGTTTATGGGTTTAAATCCTTCTGGAAATTCATGGTCCAGCACCTCATTGGTGAAACATAGTGGGTGTGCGGCGCCCCTGTATTTGGGTGTGCCACTATCTTCGGACACTTGACGTGTTGCATTGCTTCCTGGGGCCTTCTTCTTTGGCCCGTAAATGGACCTGGCTGGGCCATCTATCTTTCCAGGTTCATTAGTCGGTTTATGTGCAGCGCTGCTTTCAGAATTTGGCCTTTCATCTGGCCGTCTATCCAACGAGGCAGCCTCTTTATTTTTTGACTGTGAGGGCTCTATGGCCTCCTCATCAAATTCTGGTAGTAGCTTGCGCTTCGGGTAGCTCTTTGATTGGTGGCTATTGCCGTATTTATCCGCGGTTTTGAGCACTTTGCTCCACCTCATTCTGAGTGTGTCTTCCGCTGTTTTGAGCTTCCGTTTTTCCTTCTGCAGGCTTCTTGTGGTGTTGACGAGTCTTTTCCGAAGGTTTTTACTCTCCGGCGGCGTGTCCGGTGTGAGATCGTCCGGACTATGTTTTCCGCCGGGCCCGGACTGATTGTCTGACTCGTCTTGTTCGGACGGTTGCTTGTCGTCGTCCAATGGTTTGCCCTGCTGTATTCCTGGGTCATTAGGAGCACTGTCGTTGTCGAGGCGGGACTTAGGGCGGCGTCTGCGTCGCCGTTTTCGTTGTTTGTCAGCAGGATTATCTTCTGCCGCGCCCCGTTGGTCCTCGTTGTCGCTTCCTTTTGGGGTGTCCACCATGTATACGTCGTATGACGAGGTGGTCCTTACGCGCTTTATAGGCGCTGGTTCTTGTTCGTCTCCGACATCGTCATCCGTGGCATCGATGTCTTCGGAGTCGTAGTCTAGCATGTTGGTAAGATCATCGACAGTGGCTACAAAGTGGGTGGTGGGTGGGCTCTGAATTCCTTCATCGTCCGTATCCCAACCATCCTGGCCATAGTCCGGCCAGGACTCTCCCGATAACGAGAGATGCTTTAGCGAATTTAGGATGTCGCCAAAGGGCGAGTATTGGAAGATGTCCGCGGCGATGAATTCCATGACCCGCGCCCAATCCGATTCGATTGGTAGGGGCGTGGGCGGTCCGGAGTCCGGCAAGGGGTCCGGCACCTCGGAATCACGAGTTTTGCGAGGGACAAGATTAGTGTTCGGCTCCATCGCCGTGGAAGTTGAAGCCCCCGAGGCGATGTCCATCCACCGGTCCTCGATCTGGGCGATCGGCTCCGGACTAAGGGCCGAAGTGGATTCGTGTGCGGCCACCAAGGCACTGTTCGGCGGCAGAGCTAGATCATGCCCATCGCAACAGTGCGGCGCGCTTGGCTTTGGCTCGAGCCCGTTGAAGATCAAGTCCCCGCGGGCGTCGGCTGTGAAGTTTAGGCTTCCAAACCTGACCTGATGGCCAGGGGCGTAGCTTTCGATCTGCTCCAGATGGCCAAGTGAATTAGCCCGCAGTGCAAAGCCGCCGAATACGAAGATCTGTCCGGGGAGAAAAGTCTCACCCTGGACAGCGTTGTTGATTGAAGATGCCATCGAGCCTATCGGTGAGGACACAGAGGAACTCTCAATGAAAGCACCAATGTCGGTGTCAAAACCGGCGGATCTCGGGTAGGGGGTCCCGAACTGTGCATCTAGGCGGATGGTAACAGGAGACGAGGGACACGATGTTTTACCCAGGTTCGGGCCCTCTCGATGGAGGTAAAACCCTACGTCCTGCTTGATTGTTGTAATATATTGATGATATGGGTAGTACAAGAGTGGATCTACCACGAGATCAAGGAGGTTAAACCCTAAAGCTAGCCTATGGTATGATTGTTGTAATGTATGTTGTGTCCTATGGACTAAAGCCCTCCGGTTTATATAGACACCGGAGGAGGCTAGGGTTAGACAGAGTCGGTTACAATGGTAGGAGATCTACATATCAGTATTGCCAAGCTTGCCTTCCATGCCAAGGAAAGTCCCATCCGGACACGGGACGGAGTCTTCAATCTTGTATCTTCGTAGTCTTGAAGTCCGGCGAACGATGATAGTCCGGCTGTCCGGACACCCCCTAGTCAAGGACTCCCGCAGGGGCCTACACACACCATGGGTGAACGACCTAAGTGAAAAGACAAATTTGTGCGATGGAGCTAGAGAATGCTGAGGGAGGGTGAGAGGGATGCGGGCGTGTGCATGCACGAGAGAAAGATAGCGCTAGCTACAAAGATAAGATGATTGTGTGGGTGTAAAAGACGAATAGAGATCATACTTCATTATAAAAAGCGAATTCAGATATTTGAAGGATTTATCATAGTGTTTTAAACCGATGCATCTGTGAATATATATAACGGTGATACACATGGTGTGGTTATGAATATGTTATACTACATATAATATACTTTATCTCTACTCTTATAAAAAACGGAGTTGTTGATGATGGTGTGCCTGCCATCGTGCAATATAGGGCGTCCGATTTATATCTGACAGATAGGAAGGAAATTATGGCAATTTTGAAAAAAGATACCCACACCCCTCTCCATATTTGCAAATTAGGCCTCCCTTTGATCATGTTGATGTTCTATGGAACGCATGGGCATCTTGCTAGTACTACGTATAATACATAGAACATTGATTATAATTTGGGCTAATATGTGGCTTTTGAACCTCAGGTCTAAATAATTGACATAATGTAGGGGGCGGGGCACTATACTTTGTGTGATAAACACAGTGTTCGTATGGAAGATGGTCTAGATTATGAATATATAGTCTGTACATCAAATGTACTATTATTTTAAATCAACATCAAGTGTATTCAAAAAATAGAATTCGAGTTCATGTAGTACACATAGTTCATATCTATCTCTATAGTAATCATGTGGTGTGTTATTAAGGTAATACACGAATGATGGTTGAAGTTGGCAACAATCATGATTGTAGATTCTTATTGAAATAGAGAAACGAATTCAAATTCAGTTTGAATTGCAGCGGTAGTATAGACATTTGGAATGCACTAAAATGTTGGTATGAGTAGGTTACATGCATTATACAGCAAGCGAAAAAATTTAATTGGACATTACATGGATTCATACTCCCTCCTTCCATCTATATAGGGCGTAATGAGTTTTTTAAGACCGCCTTTGACTATTGACAAGATTAATAGTACATGACATGCACAATGTGAAAATTATATCATTGAAAGAACCTTTCACAGACGAATTTAACGGTGTACTTTGTGTAAGTTGCATGTCATATATTATTGCTCTAATATTTGGTCAAAGTTAGCATCGAAAAACGTATTAGGCCCTATATAGAAGGAAGGAGAGAGTAGCTTTGAATAACATTTGTATAGTAAAACGGGGCAAGACTCTCTCTTTGTGTGGTGTGAATAGTTTTATCTTTTTTTGTTTTCTTTTTGGTTGAGGGAAGTGCGAATTGATTTGGTACGTACAAGTACAATATTACTACATGTTAGGCTTGTCCCTAAAATTCGACCCGCGTCTTGTTATATCCCGAAAATTCAGATATCGTGCTCCCAAAACTGGCGCCTTCACAACCCGCGCCTTGCTATCCCGAAATTACAACGCGTGCAAAAACTCCCTCCAGCTGCCAAATCCCGACACACGAAATCCCCTTCTAAACCTGAGCCAAAAGGGCCGCTAGTTCAAATCGGTGGGGGGGGGGGTACTTTTGTAACACACCCTACATTTTGGACAAGCGCGTCCCTAAGTCATGGTTCACCCCTCCCATTGCCCCCTTTTCGCCATTCGAAATCGCAGGCCGCCATAACCTCTCTGCTCCAGTCGCGAAACCCCGCCCTCCTCCGTCCGCCACCTCACCGCTGCCCAGCCGGAGCCTCTTCCCCGATGACGTCATCCACTGCAACAGCTCGACATCCCTCGTCCACCTCCCCGGATCAGGATCCGTCGTCCATCTCGTCATCCCCCGGTTTAGCCGCCCTGTCCTCCACCTCCAAGGAGCTGCTCCGATGATCGCCTCGTCTATCGCGGCTACTCCATCACCACATCGCCGCCTTAACCTACTCCACTGGAACTGCAACATCCTCACCGACTCCTCGAACGAAGCCGATGCTTACTCGGCACCACCAAAGAGGTTGTACACTCATCGCATCGCACCTTCTCCTTAAATCGACCTCCCGGCGCCGACGGTGCTCCATCCCGCACCCCCATGGAGCAGCTACCTTGAAGCCGGCGCCATGGGTGACATCTCCACGGCAGCTCTTCCATACCAGCCGGATCTGCTGCTGCTGCTCCGGCTCTCACTCGGTCGCTGGCGCTGTTGCTATTGCTCCGGCTCTCGCTCGATCGCTCGCTCGCCTAGCTGCTGCTACTCCGGCTCTCGCTCGCTTGCTCGCTCGCGCTGCTGCTGCTCTCCCCCTCACTCGTGCTGCTACTCTGCTCCGATTTAGCTACACTTTAGTCGACTGAATCGACTTTTGGGTCAGTCGATTTTCAGGGGGTGGGGGGGTGGCTCACCGGAGTTAAGGAAGAACCACCCGCAGCGGGGACGAGAGCTTGCCGGAGAGGTCCCCACTATCTATCTTAGGGTTCAGGGTGGGGGCGGGGGGCCTAGAGGGCTGGCCGGGGCGGCGGGACGGCGGCGGACCATTGGTGGGGAGTTGTTTCGGGGCGGCGAGGCGGCGCTGGGCCCGGCGGCTCGACCGGTGGTGACTGGCGGCTCAGGGGGGTGCAGGTTGAAGATGAACTGCTGGCCCTCCCTAAACTACATGTGAAGTGCCTCTTTGCTACCATTGCATTCAATTTCGACAGTAACATTCAAATTCCACAATAAATTTTAGTTTCGACAGTTAAGTCCAGAGATCAACAGTTTTTACCTCATCTGTTGTAGTCAGGTGGTTTTTGGTGATGTAAATTTTACATATATTTTATATCATTTATTGGAGATGCTATTAGAATCCGACTTGAGATTGACGATGTCTGTCTTGTGCTGCTTCAGGCTTGACGTCTTACCGCTCACTAGAGCTGCTCCAATGATAGAACGATCCATCACAACAGAGCAATGCCCTGGATGCCATCTACAGATTCCTCAGATCTTCCTCCACACCTCCGACATCCACCTCTGCCTACACTGCTTCAGTGACCAACCCAATGATGCTGAGGTTGACACGGCTACAGCAAAGTGGTTGTACACTTGTTGCATCACTTATTACTATACATTCATGTCGATCCATTAGGGCTATTTTGGTTCAACGGAAAAACATAGTGATCTCCAATGTATCTATAATTTTTGATTGATCCATGCTACTTTATCCACTGTTTTGGGCAATATTGGGCTTTATTATCCACTTTTATATTATTTTTGGGACTAACCTATTAACCGGAGGCCCAGCCCAGATTTGCTGTTTTATGCCTATTTCAGTGTTTCAAGGAAAAGGAATATCATACGGAGTCAAAACGGAACGAAATCAACTGGAGAAGTTATTTTTGGAAGGAAACCCACCTGTTGGACTTGGACCCACGTCAAAAGATACAGGAGGTGCTCACAAGGGTGGGGGGCACGCCCACCCCCCTAGGGCGCGCCCCCTGCCTCGTGGGGCCGCTGTAGCTCCACCGACGTACTCCTTTCACCCATATATACCTATGTATCCTAATACTTCCATAACAGAAGATAGATCAGGAGTTCCGCCGCCGCAAGGCTCTGTAGCCCTCAAAAACCTCTCGGGAGCCCTTCCCGGCACCCTACCGAAGGGGGGGATCCTTCACCGGTGGCCATCTTCATCATCCCGGCGCTATCCATGACGAGGAGGGAGTAGTTCACCCTCGGGGCTGAGGGTATGTACCAGTAGCTATGTGTTTGATCTCTCTCTCTCTCTCTCTCTCTCGTGTTCTCCCTCATGTTCCATCTATGGCACGATATTGATGTATCTCGAGCTTTGCTATTGTAGTTGGATCTTATGATGTTTCTCCCCCTCTACTCTCTTGTGATGAATTGAGTTTCCCCTTTGAAGTTATCTTATTGGATTGAGTCTTTATGAGAACACTTGATGTATGTCTTGCCGTGATTATCTGTGGTGACAATGGGATATCATGTGCCACTTGATGTATGTTTTGGTGATCAACTTGCGGGTTTCGTGACATTGGGAACCTATGCATAGGGGTTGGCACACATTCTTGACTCGCTGATAGAAACTTTGGGGCACTCTTTGAAGTACTTTGTGTTGGTTGGATGAATCTGAGATTGTGTGATGCATATCGTATAATCATGCCCATGGATACTTGAGGTGACAATGGAGTATCTAGGTGACATTAGGGTTTTGGTTGATTTGTGTCTTAAGGTGTTATTCTAGTACGAACTCTTTTATAGATTGATCCGAAAGAATAACTTTGAGGTGGTTTCGTACCCTACCATAATCTCTACATTTGTTCTCCGCTATTAGTGGCTTCGGAGTGACTCTTTGTTGCATGTGTGAGGGCTTGTTATATGATCTATCTATGTTATTATTGTTGAGAGAACTTGCACGAGTGAAAGTATGAACCCTAGGCCTTGTTTCCTACCATTGCAATACCGTTTACGCTCACTTTTACCACTTGTTACCTTGCTGTTTTTATTATTTCATATTACAAATACCTATATCTACTATCTATTTTGCACTTGTATCACCATCTCTTTGCCGAACTAGTGCACCTATACAATTTACCATTGTATTGGATGTGTTTGGGACACAAGAGACTCTTTGTTATTTGGTTGCAGGGTAGTTTGAGAGAGACCATCTTCATCCTACGCCTCCCACGGATTGATAAACCTTAGGTCATCCACTTGAGGAAAATTTGCTACTGTCCTATAAACACGTGCACTTGTAGGCCCAACAATGTCTACAAGAAGAAGGTTGTGTAGTAGACATCAAGCTCTTTTCTGGCACCGTTGCCGGGGAGGCTAGGTAAAGGGCACTCACTCACACCCCGTCAACTAAGCTCTTTTCTGGCGCCGTTGCTGGGGAGGTTAGCGCTTGAAGGTATATCTTTAGATCTTGAAATCGAATATTTTTGTTTCTTGTTTTAGCACTAGTTAGTCTATAAAAGAAAATTACAAAAAAATGGAATTGAGTTTGTCTCATACGCTTCGTCTTTTTAATATCTTTCGTGAGTATGAAGAAAAGGAAAATTGTTCTCAAGTGCTAGAAGAAGAATTACATAGAATGCTTGGCATGAAAATATGTGAATGATGAGCATGATTGCAATGTTGTTAGTATGAATTCCTTGAATATCCATGGTGCTAATGATATGCAAAGCCACAAGCTTGGGGAAGCTATGTTTGATGAAGATGATATTTTTTGTCCCCCAAGCTTTGATGAGCAAATTTACTATGATGAAATCATGCCTCCTATCTATGATGATTATTGTGATGACACGTATGCTATAAAGCATAATGATAACCATGAAACTTGTCATCTTGATCTTAATTTTCAATCACATGATAGTTATTTTGTTGAGTTTGCTCCCACTATTATTCATGAGAAGAATTTTGCTTATGGGGAGAGTAGTAAATTTTCTATGCTTGTAGATCATGAAAAGAATGCTTTAGGTGCTGGTTATATTGTTGAATTCATTCATGATGCTACTGAAAATTATTATGAGGGAGGAATATATGCTTGTAGGAATTGCAATAATGTCAAGTTTCCTCTCTATGTGTTGAAAATCTTGAAGCTATGCTTGTTTTACCTTCATATGCTAGTTGATTGTTGTTCCCATAAGTTGTTTGCTCACAAAATCCCTATGCTAGGAAGTGGGTTAGACTTAAATGTGAGCATGTGCTATTCATATGCTTCATGATGCTCACGTTATGTTTCAATTCTTATCTTTTATGTGAGCATCATTGTCATCATCATGCCTAGCTCGTAAGGCATTAAAGAAAATCGCTTGTTAGGAGACAACCCAATATTTATCCTTTACTGTTTTTGTGTGTACACATGATTATGATACTGTAGTAATCATGTTTTATATCTTTTGTTTCAATAAAGTGCCAAGTAAGACCTTTAGGATAGCTTACGGTGATAGTTGTGTTGATCCTGCTGAAAATCAGAAACTTTTGCACCCAGTAAATTAGTTTTGTTAATTCACAGAAACGCGCTTATGATATGATTCTTTTTGCTCTGGATTGGTACACAAATTTCTCAGGTCTTACTAATTTGGTAGAATTGTTGGAGTTCCATAAGTATACGTTTGATACAGATTACTACAGACTGTTCTATTTTTAACAGATTCTGTTTTCTATGTGTTGTTTGCCTATTTTGATGAATCTATGAGTAGTATCGGAGGATATGAACCATAGATAAGTTGGAGTACAGTAGATATTACACCAGTATGAATTCAGAATGAGTTCATTACAGTACCTAAGTGGTGGTTTTATTTTCTTATACTAACGGAGCTTACGAGTTTTCTGTTGCGTTTTGTGTTGTGAAGTTTTCAAGTTTTGGGTAAGGATTCGATGTACTATGGAATAAGGAGTGGAAAGAACCTAAGCTTGGGGATGCCCAAGGCACCCCCAAGGTAATATTCAAGGACAACCAAGAGCCTAAGCTTGGGGATGCCCCGGATGGCATCCCCTCTTTCGTCTTCGTTCATCGGTAACTTTACTTGGAGCTATATTTTTATTCACCACATGATATGTGTTTTGCTTGGAGCGTCATTTTCTTTTGTTAGTATTTGCTTGCTGTCATTTATAATAATGTTTTGCATATTTAGTTTCAATAAAAAGTCAAGGATAGCCTTTGCCATGCTTATTTTGCTAGTATACATGTTGCTGTTTGAAAACAGAAAGTTTACCGCTGTTGCAAAAATTCCCTAGAAAAGTCAGAGCATGATATAATGTTGAAGCTTTTTGCATGATGAGATCTGATAAATTTATTACAGTGGGAATTTTAGTTCATAATTTTTGGAGTTAGGGAAGTATTGATACTCTTGCATTCTTTACAGACTGTACTGTTCTGGCAGATTGCTGTTATGTTTGCATTGTTTGCATATGTTTGTTTGTTTAATGATCTATTTGAGGATAGGAGTATTAAATATGCAGAGGCATTTAGTATTAAATGTTTAATAATAATTTTAGTGATTTGTTACAGTAGAAAATGATAAGGTTTTGCATTGGTTTATACTAACCTATCTCACGAGTTCTTGTTGAGTTTGTTGTGAATGAAGCTTTTGATAAAAAGAGAAACCATGATATGAGAGGAATTAAGGAGACAAAAAATCTCAAGCTTGGGGATGACCAAGGCACCCCAAGATAATATTTCAAGAAGTCTCAAGCATCTAAGCTTGGGGATGCCCCGGTAGGCATCCCACCTTCCTTCTTCGACAACTATCGGTTAGTGTCGGTTGAGCCTAAGTTTTTGCTTCTTCACATGAGTTGTGCTATCCTTGCAATGTAGTTTTCTTTAGCTTTGATTGCTGTTTGAATAAAGTATCAAGATATGAAATTCTTAAATGAGAGAGAGTCTTCGCATAGTTGCATAATTATTTAGCTACTCATTGATCTTCACTTATATCTTTTGAGCATGATAATTTTTACTCTAGTGCTTCACTTAGATCTTTTAGAGCACAGTGGTGGATTTGTTTTAAAGAAACTATTGATCTATCATGCTTCACTTAGATTATTTTGAGAGTCGTTAATAGCATGGTAATTTGCTTAATGTTAATATACTTGGTATTCAAGATATGTGAAACTTTCTTTTGAGTGTGTTGAATACTAAGAAAAGTTTGATGCTTGATAATTGTTTTGAGATATGAAGATGGTGATATTAGAGTCATGCTAGTTGAGTAGTTGTGCATTTATAGAATACTTGTGTTGAAGTTTGTGATTCCCGTAGCATGCACGTATGGTGAACCGTTATGTGATGAACTCGGAGCATGATTTATTTATTGATTGTCTTCTGTATGAGTGGCGGTCGGGGACGAGCGATGGTCTTTTCCTACCAGTCTATCCCCCTAGGAGCATGCGCGTAATACTTTGCTTTGATAACTTGTAGATTTTTGTAATAAGTATATGAGTTGTTTATGACTAATGTTGAGTCCATGGATTATACGCACTCTCACCCTACCACCATTGCTAGCCTCTCTAATACCGCGCACTTTTCGCCGGTATCATACACCCACCATATACCTTCCTCAAAATAGCCACCGTACCTACCTATCATGGCATTTGCATAGCCATTTCGAGATATATTGCCATGCAACTTTCCACCGTTCTGTTTATTATGACACGCTCCATCATTGTCATATTGCTAGCATGATCATGTAGTTAACATCGTATTTGTGGCAAAACCACCATTCATAATTCTTTCATACATGTCACTCATGACTCATTGCATATCCCGGTACACCGCCGGAGGCATTCATATAGAGTCATACTTTGTTCTAAGTATTGAGTTGTAATTGTTGAGTTGTAAAAAAAATAAAAGTGTGATGATCATCATTATTAGAGCATTGTCCCTAGTGAGGAAAGGATGATGGAGACTATGATTCGCCCACAAGTCGGGATGAGACTCCGGACGAAAAAAATGAGAGAAAAAGAGAGAAGGGACAATGTTACTATCCTTTTACCACACTTGTGCTTCAAAGTAGCACCAAGATCTTCATGATAGAGAGTCTCTCATTTTGTCACTTTCATATACTAGTGGGAATTTTTCATTATAGAACTTGGCTTGTATATTCCAATGATGGGCTTCCTCAAATGCCCTAGGTGTTCGTGAGCAAGCGAGTTGGATGCACACCCACTTAGTTTCTTTTGTAGAGCTTTCATATACTATAGATCTAGTGCATCCGTTGCATGGCAATCCCTACTCACTCACATTGATATCTATTGATGGGCATCTCCATAGCCCGTTGATACGCCTAGTTGATGTGAGACTATCTTCCCTCTTTTTGTCTTCTCCACAACCACCATTCTATTCCACATATAGTGCTATATCCATGGCTCACGCTCATGTATTGCGTGAAGATTGAAAAAGTTTTGAGAATGTTAAAGTATGAAACAATTGCTTGGCTTGTCATCGGGGTTGTGCATGATTTAAATATTTTGTGTGGGGAAGATGGAGCATAGCCAGACAATATGATTTTATAGGGATAACTTTCTTTGGCCATGTTATTTTGAGAAGACATAATTGCTTAGTTAGTATGCTTGAAGTATTATTATTTTTATGTCAATATGAACTTTTGTCTTGAATCTTTCGGTTCTGAATATTCATACCATGATTAAGAGGATTTACATTGAAATTATGCCAAAGTATCACTCCACATCAAAAATTCCCTTTTTCTCATTTACCTACTCGAGGACGAGCAGGAATTAAGCTTGGGGATGCTTGATACGTCTCCAACGTATCTATAATTTTTGATTGCTCCATGCTACTTTATCTACTGTTTTGGGCAATATTTGGCTTTATTATCCACTTTTATATTATTTTTGGGACTAACCTATTAACCGGAGGCCCAACCCAAATTTCTTGTTTTATGCCTATTTCAGTGTTTCGAGGAAAAGGAATATCAGACGGAGTCAAAACGGAACGAAATCAACTTGAGAAGTTATTTTTGGAAGGAAACCCGCCTGTTGGACTTGGACCCCACGTCAGAAGATACGGCAGGTGCTCATGAGGGTGGGGGGTGCGCCCACCCCCTAGGGCGCGCCCCCTGCCTTGTGGGGCCCCCGTAGCTCCACCGACGTACTCCTTTCACCCATATATACCTACGTACCCTAAAACTTCCATAACAGAAGATAGATCGGGAGTTCCGCCGCCGCAAGCCTCTGTAGCCACCAAAATCCTCTCAGGATCCCTTCCCGGCACCCTGCTGGAGGGGGGGATCCTTCACCGGTGGCCATCTTCATCATCCCGGCGCTATCCATGACGAGGAGGGAGTAGTTCACCCTCGGGGCTGAGGGTATGTACCAGTAGCTATGTGTTTGATCTCTCTCTCTCTCTCTCTCTCTCTCTCGTGTTCTCTCTCGTGTTCCATGTATGGCACGATCTTGATGTATCCCGAGCTTTGCTATTGTAGTTGGATCTTATGATGTTTCTCCCCCTCTACTCTCTTGTGATGAATTGAGTTTCCCCTTTGAAGTTATCTTATTGGATTGAGTCTTTATGAGAACACTTGATGTATGTCTTGCCGTGATTATCTGTGGTGACAATGGGATATCATGTGCCACTTGATGTATGTTTTGGTGATCAACTTGCGGGTTTCGTGACATTGGGAACCTATGCATAGGGGTTGGCACACGTTCTTGACTCTCTGATAGAAACTTTGGGGCACTCTTTGAAGTACTTTGTGTTGGTTGGATGAATCTGAGATTGTGTGATGCATATCGTATAATCATGCCCACAGATACTTGACATGACAATGGAGTATCTAGGTGACATTAGGGTTTTGGTTGATTTGTGTCTTAAGGTGTTATTCTAGTACGGACTCTTTTATAGATTGATCCGAAAGAATAACTTTGAGCTGGTTTTGTACCCTACCATAATCTCTACGTTTGTTCTCCGCTATTAGTGGCTTCGGAGTGACTCTTTGTTGCATGTTGAGGGCTTGTTATATGATCTATCTATGTTATTATTGTTGAGAGAACTTGCACTAGTGAAAGTATGAACCCTAGGCCTTGTTTCCTACCACTGCAATACCGTTTACGCTCACTTTTACCACTTGTTACCTTGCTGTTTTTATTATTTCAGATTACAAATATCTATATCTACTATCTATTTTGCACTTGTATCGCCATCTCTTCGCCGAACTAGTGCACCTATACAATTTACCATTGTATTGGGCGTGTTGGGGACACAAGAGACTCTTTGTTATTTGGTTGCAGGGTTGCTTGAGAGAGACCATCTTCATCCTACGCCTCCCACGGATTGATAAACCTTAGGTCATCCACTTGAGGGAAATTTGCTACTGTCCTACAAACTTGTGCACTTGCAGGACCAACAACGTCTACAAGAAGAAGGTTGTGTAGTAGACATCACATAGCAATAGGGAATTTTCCAATGGCACTCTACTATTCAATTATTCATGCATTTTGTTGAAAGGAATGAAGCAAAACATCCACCTGGACCTACTTTTCAAAATCCTATGCATGAAAACAAGACCAAGTGCATTAGTGGCAGAATAACATTCTAAATGTACATGCTTTCATATGGTTTCACTTTATTTTGGCCATGTTTCTTTGCATTCCTCTACTCTTCCAATTCCTGTAAACCAAACACCCAAGTTGACAGAAATCCTGTGTTTACAAATGCTCTATTTACCATGTGCATTCCTATCCTATTCCCGTGTTTTTCCTATCCCTGCATTTTTAGAATCATGCAAGCCAAATGAGCCCTTACAGAATTACTTTAGTTACAGGTAGTTGTTGAAGGGAACTTTGTGTGGTTTGTCCCGCTCCTGCCGTGACTCGTCCACCTCACCTGAGCTGCTCCATCAACAAAAGCATCCACCAAACCAGACATCACGACTCCTGACCGTCTTTCGCCGCCTCAGATCTCCTACCCTGCCTCCGGCACCCACCGCAACAGCATCACCATCATCGACTCAGCAGATGAGCCTCAGGAGTACACGGGTCCACAAGAGAGGTCACACTCTTTTGTTTCTGCTTATGTTATGCATTGCTTAAAATTACCTGCTACTTTATTGTCCTGTTCACCTCTTGGACTCCAAGTCAGGTCCAAATTAATGTTCAAACTTCAGTTCTAAATTAGTTGTGGGGCACATATCAAGGCAGCAATGAATAGTATGTCTGTCTAATATCTGGTTCACCTAGGGTATGCCTATGTTGTTCATCTTGGGTGGGAAACAAATAGTAAAGCAATCATCATCTGTCTTTTTATTAAATGAAAGCAAAAATCAGCCTGCTATCATTATTTTTGGATCCATCCACTTGTTGTTACCATCACTCTAAATTTCTGCATGCTCTCCTTACATAATATAACCATATTTTTTCGTATGCATGTCAGATATTGTACACAGTCATGCTGAACATGTAGAGAAAAAGAGAAGAGTTTTGCGCAGCAATACAATGTCATGTAGACATCGCTCCATGGTGGGTTCAATGGCAAACCCTTCCCACCCCTCTCCAGATTGTAATCCAGAGGAAGATATCTGTTCTGAGGCGGATTCAGACGCCGCTGACCACTCTTATTTACCCCCAAGGTGTTTGCTCTACCTTGGCATGATGATGTTAGTCATATCATGCATATGTTGCCTTGAAGTGCCTACTTTTGACATCATATATGTCATCTGCTTAGTTTAGACATGTTCTGTAATGCCACCTATTTAGTTTCTATATCATATATGGGAATTATGTAGTCTCATGTGTTTTAGCCAGCCATAATATATGTGAAATATGCATTGCCATCCTGTTTAACCAGGCATCATATATTTGAATGATATCTTGCCCATTCTTTTCTTCATTACATTTCCATTTGTCGACAATGTTTGTACATTAAACTACTCTTCCTGTGAATCAGCCATTTGGGTGGGAGATGGAAAAATCCGGAGTTGTCAACCAACGCAATAAAGGGGTTGCCAATCCCTTCACGACCACTTGCAAAAGTGAGATATGATAGAGATAGTATGATAAGATAATTATATTTTTGGTATTTTATCATATAGATTGGAAAAGTAAAGATGCAAATAAAAGTAGATTGAAAGCTTATCTGATAAAAGATAAACCCGGGGGCCATAGGTTTCACTAGTGGCTTCTCTCAAGATAGCATAAGTATTACGGTGGGTGAACAAATTACTGTCAACCAATTGATAGAAAAGCGAATAATTATGAGATTATCTAGGTATGATCATGTATATAGGCATCACGTCCGTGACAAGTAGACCGACTCCTGCCTGCATCTACTACTATTACTCCACACATCGACCGCTATCCAGCATGCATCTAGAGTATTAAGTTCAGAAGAACAGAGTAACGCATTAAGAAAGATGACATGATATAGAGGGGTAAAATCATGCAATATGATATAAACCCCATCTTTTATCCTCGATGGCAACAATACAATACGTGCCTTGCTGCCCCTGCTGTCACTGGGAAAGGACACCGCAAGATTGAACCCAAAGCTAAGCACTTCTCCTATTGCAAGAAAGATCAATCTAGTAGGCCAAACCAAACTGATAATTCGAAGAGACTTGCAAAGATAACTCAATCATACATAAAAGAATTAAGAGGAGATTCAAATATTTCTCATAGATAAACTTGATCATAAACCCACAATTCATCGGATCTCGACAAACACACCGCAAAAAGAGTTACATTGAATAGATCTCCAAGAAGGTCGAGGAGAACATGGTATTGAGATCCAAAAAGATAGAAGAAGCCATCTAGCTAATAACTATGGACCCGAAGGTCTGTGTAAACTACTCACAACTCATCGGAGGGGCTATGGTGTTGATGTAGAAGCCCTCCATGGTCGACTCCCCCTCCGGCAGAGCACCGGCAAAGGCTCCAAGATGGGATCTCGCGGATACAGAAGGTTACGGCGGTGGAATTAGGTTTTAGTTGGCTCCCTTGATGTTCTCGGGGTTCGTGGGTATATATAGGAGGAAGAATAGGTCGGTGGCCGCCCGAGGGGCCCACGAGATAGGGGGCGCACCCTGTAGGGGTGGGCGCGCTCTCCACCCTTGTGGCCGCCTCGACTGCTTCTTGAGTTGCACTCCAACTCCTCTGGATCACGTTCATTCCAAAAATCACGCTCCCGAAGGTTTCATTCCGTTTGGACTCCGTTTGATATTCCTTTGCTTCGAAATACTGAAATAGGCAAAAAAAAACAGCAATACGGGCTGGGCCTACGGTTAGTAGGTTAGTCCCAAAAATGATATAAATGTGTAAAGTAAAGCCCATAAACATCCAAAACGGGTAATATAATAGCATGGAACAATCAAAAATTATAGATACGTTGGAGACTTATCATGCCCGTTGTTGTTGCTATTGTTACTATTTTGACTGACTTTGTTATACATGAGATGCCCGAGGATGACAACATGTGATTATCCTTGGTAGACCCTTCTTGAATATTGCAGGGGCTGTTATTGATTGCAATAAAAGCAAGGTCACTTTTCATATCAATGGTAATGAGCATACGGTGCACTTTTCGAAGAAACAGTTCCAAGTGAATGGTATTAATGTTATTGAAAAATCTCCGACAATCACTATTGGAAGTTTTCAAATACCTCTACCTACTGGCAAAAATAAATATGAAATGCTTATTGTTGGGGAAATGCATATCCCCATTGAGGTAAATTAGTGATTGACGAAAGTTCTTCGGTTTTATGCTAATCGAAAGTGGTTGTTAATAAGACCTGATCAACCTTATTAATGGATCATTTTTGAGCGGTATGAAGTTGATGAATTTAGTAAGCACTACCTTCTGTCCCTACCTTTTGTTTTCTATTTTTATTAGTTAAATAGAATAAAATTCCATGTTTTGTCTGTTTTCTGAATTTCCCGTGCAATAAAAAATGACCCAAAAATAAAAATTCTTAGAATGCCCTGAAAATTTTACATGATATTTGTCTGAATATTTCTGAATTTCTGGTGCAAATAATATCAGAGGGAGGTGCACCTGGTAGGTTGTGGTCCCCACATGGGCCCCCTCACTTACCTCTTCATCCCACATCATCACTTACCTCCAAAAAAATCTCCATTGCTCTCTCTCTCCCGTGTTCTTGCTCTCAAACCCGCGGATTTCGATCTCTTTGCTCGAAGCTCCGTTTCCGAAACTGTTTTGGGGGATTGTTGCTTGGTATATGACTCCACCTTTTTTACAATTAGTTTTTGTTTTAGTGGTTTATATTTTGAATAATTAGCTACTCTTGGTGCTGCTGTAGATGAGCTTGCATGTTGAATTCTTAGTGTTCCAAGTAGTTTGAATGCTTGCTATGGCATCTATGTATCCCTATGAGTAGTTGATATCAATTCCATAAAGTTTTGTTGACAATTTTTTGTCACCCCCAAATTTTTCTTATTTTCAGAAAATTGTACGCGGAAATGATGAACCTTTTTGGAAGGAGTTCTTCGAGGAGGCGATCCTCGGGGTCATCTTCTAGTGACAGTTCTGCTCGCCGGTCTTACGTTGAACCAAGTGATAGTTTGTCGTGGGAAACGAACACCTATGGGGCGGGGCCCCTTTTCGGTCCGGCAAGGGAGCGGAGGGCGCACGAAGAGCAGATCGAGGCGAAGCACGCGAGGGATTTTACCCAGCTTCGGAGCTCTCCGGAGAGATAAGACTCCTACTGCTGCTTTGTGTTTCTATTCTGCTCTTGCTCGAGAGCGTGGGTGTGTTGTAGTTTCGAATGAGTCGAACCCCTTCTACGTGCACATGGGCCTCCTTTTTATAGTTTAAAGGGGTCACCGACAGGTGGCAGCGTAGAGAGAGGGGTAAAAAAGTAAAAACAGGGGTTGGTACAACCACTACCAACAGTGCCCCCTACCTAACTCTGACGGCAGGGGACAAGGGCATTTAATGCCCGTCTGGTCGCCCAAACAGTGCAAGAAATGACCGTTAAGAGCGCCACCGATCGCCATGATGGCCTTCTAGTCATCTTCACTTGCCACCTCGCACCGCTTGGCTGTACAGCTACCCGCCACGTGCACCAGGAGCGACCCTGCGGCAACACGTCGTCGGATGTGCTGGAGCGTGGGCGCAGAGTGGTGGCTTCGCCGCGGCAAGCGCCTTGCCGCGGTCGCTGTCTTGTCGCACCCGCAAGCTTGTCGCTCGCTGGGCCTTGCCGGGACGCGCGGTGCATCGCAGTAAGTCTCTTAAAATGCCTTGGTTGGCCTTCCCGGCAAGCTCCTCTTGCCGGGGTCTTGTCCTTCCCGGCAAACTCCTCTTGCCGGGGCCTTGTCTTCACAGTTAAACACTTTGTTCTTGAATGGCAGTAATAGGAATAGCGAAGGATCTTGGCGGACGCCCGGCGAGCCTTGTCGCGGGACGCTGCGACTGCCCGTGCACAAGTTTGAGATACTAAGGTACCCCTACTTTAGTACACCGACATACTTCCACGCGAGATGCCGCTACCAAAACATGCTTATGGCTTTGCGATGAGTATATGGTGCGTGTGGGCATTAGGGAGGAATTTGTGCAATATGTTCACAATGCCGGTCTCGGTCCCTACCTTCAGATAAGTGTGAAAAATGCCAACTGCTCACTGAATCATTTGTCAAAGAATTGAAATTCTTTCCCCGTGAGTCTAAGGTGTTGTTTATGCTTTATGATAGCCCATTTACCATCTCACTAGAGAATTTTGCTTACCACTGCAAGCTCCCATTTTGGGTGTTGCTTGACAAACCACCAAAGGCTGAGTTCTAAACATTCTTGACCAGTCTTTGTTATGGTGAAAGGAGGGGAGTGACACAAGGTAGAATAAAGAGCATTCATTTTCCCGCAATTCACTACTTTGCATTATTTAACGGGAAATTCATAGTAGGCAAGTAAGACTGTAGTACGCTTTGTGCTCCAGACTTGAGCCTCATACGTACTGCTCTCACCGGTGAAAGCAGTTATAACCTTGGAGCCATTGTTGCACGCAGACTTCAACACAATGCTAACAGTGGCTGGTTTTATGGTGGAATTTATGCCACGCGATTAGCACGAGCGTTGGGTATTTCACCTTTGCCCTTTGATCCTATCCTACCCACGCATTATTTAGATTTTGACACTTTAAAAGAACATAAGATTCTCAAGGGAAAGGTTGATAACTTCACTTATAATCTATTGTTTAACCAAAAATCTGTTATGCACACATATTTCTTGCGCCTGCTCTCTTTGACTATCGCAGCAAGAGAAGATATTTTGTTCTTGAGAGCGAGGCCCGAGCTCACAACGCCGCAGTAGAGGCAGCACGGCAGGCCAAGGCGTCCGCACCAAGAGCCTCCGTGAGCTACCACGCCGACTACTACCCTCCAGGCTACTAATAGACTACCAAGTGCTACCTCTTGAGCATGCTTTGGTTTTTGTGGGGACCCCGACTCATAAGTCGAGATCACCGAATGCACGTGTACAGTGATCCCAAAGATCAATGCTCACTAAACACACAAAAGCTGAATAACAAGAGTCTTACATCCATACATACCGTCTTACACAAATTATGACCATTATGGTCAAGTCTTACATTGATAAAGCCTTAAGGGCTGAACATCAAATGAAACACAAGCAGCAGAAATGTTCGTCGATAAGTAGAACCCATGCCATCTGCCTTAACCCTACATGCATTCTGACTGGGAAACGTCCTAGTTCGCATGTTCGTCTCCAAAGAACTCTTCTTCGAACTCCGGTTCTTCCATGCCTAGTCAATTAAATAACCACTGGCAAGCCAATGAGTACTTTGAATGTACTCGCAAGCAACCCATGTTTTGGTCCAAGATGTAACAATACATGATATAGGTAAATTTTTGCAGAAAGCTAGTTTTGAGTGCAATGACATGTTCAAAAACTTGTAAGACGTGCATCAGGAGAATTCAAGTAACCATGAGGACAGGTTACAGATATCAACATAAATAGAGATGTCAAGTCCTTTGACTTGACCCAAGTAGTTTTATCAACTCACACACACGGTTGTAAAACTCTGGACATAGTTTAAGCAGCAACGCCCAACTGTCCTTGATCGTGGACACGGCTATTCGAATAGTTTTACACTCTGCAGAGGTTGCACACTTTACCCACAAGATCCGGGGAACTTCCATGTCATCCACGACCCGTGATACCTCAAGTACCCGGGGTAAGCACCCGATCACTACCTTTCCCTAGACAACACTAACAAGGACTCCACTCGTTGTTCCGTATCCTCACGATGTACATCATACGAGACTCACTCGAGATCATAACATCCGAGAGGGGACACAACGGTGTATCTGGTTCCCTGTAAAGACAGTCATGGCCGCCCTACGTGGCACGACCCCATCCCGAGAGAGAGCACCAACTGTCCCCCGTCACTAGTAATGCGGGCTCCAAGCTAGTATCGACCTAGGTAATCAATAATGCCATTTCCCATACAAGGGTAGAGTGGTTGCGCATGTAAGGTTGGGACAATCGACAAATCTTAAATCTAATCCGTTTTCGAAAACAACACACACTTGCCTCGGTACACCACTTCGTCATCAAGTGGTTACCCATCTCATCATCTCCCTCGGGCATAAGTGGCACCTGATGGGGTTTTCGAAAAAGTCTTTTGAAAATAGTTTGTCTCCTTCATCATGCATATACCCGTCCCTTTTTGCGTAGCATCTACTTTAGCATCCTATCTACTCCCACCGGCATAACCCTCATAAGAAGGTAGGGTCATGCATAATGCAAGTATCAACGAGGAAGTACGGTGGCAAACCATCAAAGTGGTTACCACCCCATCATGATTCCGTTGCAACAACAATATTGTGCTATATGACATGCATACAAAGGGTTTCATAGACATGGTCAAAGGGCTGTTTGCCTTGGTCTTCAAAGTCTTCAAGTCCTTCTCCTTCTTCTTATCCAACTACTTCGTCAAATACGGGATCTATTCGTCGCAAAAGAAATGACGGGAAAATAAGCTAATAGTAAAACAGAAAAATCAAAGTGCTCAGAAAAATGTCAACTTATTTTTGATAAATAATAGGGGGAAATCTAAGAAGGGGAAAATTCCTAGTTTCGGATTTGGAGTTAAGGAATAGTGGAAATGGATTTTCAAATAAGGATTTAAATGCTCAAATTTGAATTTAAATTTGAACAGTACAGAAAAGTGTGATGGATGTGCATGAATGTTACATCAATAAATATGTGGAATTATTTTAAGATTTTAGGAGTTGGAATTATTCCATTTGGATAAATATTTTATCCTGTGGAATTTTTATAAAACAGACAGAAAAAGAAAAAGAAAAGTGGCACTGTGCCACTGGGCCAGAGAGGCCACAGTGCAGAAGGCCCAGAGGGAATTCAGCCCGCGCGAGGCCGCCACGTCGAAGGCGTATTTGGGAAATACGTCTCCAGCCGACGCAGCGAACTGGTGCGCGCGCACGTGCTTTGAACCTGACGGGTGGGGCCCACCCGTCAGTATGTGAGGCTGACTGACGGGCCCCACGGCCGTCGTCTTCCACCTTGAGCCAGAGAGGGAGGCGAGCTCACCGGCGTCGCTGTGGTCGACGGCGAGGCGATCTGAGGGCACCGGCGTGCTCAGGGAGGAGTCGCCAATCGGGTGGAGGTGGAGGCGGTCGCCGGAGCGCAGGGGTTTGCCGATGACGAGGAAGCCGGCGGCAGAGCTTCGGGAGGAGCTTGCCCCGGTCGATTACGGCTGCAATAGAGAGGGAAGGCAGAGGGGAAATGGTGAGAGAGGTCAGGCGGTTCCAGATCGAGAGAGAGAGAGATGGCAAAGGAGGCCTATACCTCGCGAACTCCGGCGAGCCGAAGCGGCGGAGCTCGAGCTCGATCTCGAGCTCAGGCGGCTCTAGAGAGGAACTGGGGCGCAGGGGGATGTTTTGGGGAGTGGGATAGCGAGTGGGGAGGAGAGGAGGGCTCGGGGAGGCCCTTAAATAGGCGAACGGTGGGGTGCCGTGGACCCGTGCGCCGGTGAGCTCCTGCTTGTTGCCACAGGGCTCGGGAGGAGCTGGCGCCGTGTCTGGGGTGTTTCTGGGCGTGGACTACGCCGAGTGGAGCTAAGGGAGAGAGAGCGGGGAGGGGTCAGAGACGCCACGCGTGTGAGGCTGCCGATTGGAGCTCTCGGGCGGCCAGCACGCGTGCGAGCAGGGGCAAGAGAGAGGGAGAGAGGAGGGGGGCAGAGGCGTGGCGTGTCACAGACATTGAGGCGCATCGTCGGGCGCGCTGGGGAGGCCCGAGGTAGCCGGAGGCAGTTGGAAGGGGGCGGCTACAGTGCGGGAGCGCACTGTAGCGTGCTCCAGAGCGCCCAAATGGCCGGCATGGCCATTTTCTATGCAATGTGGGCGCGTCCAAAGATGTCTGGTAGCTCTAGGGGGAAGTAAAGAAGAGGGGAGGAGCATTGGATGCCCTGGGGAGCCAGTAGGAGAGGAGTGGGGTTGAGAGAGAGAGGGAAAGGGGCTGTCCAGAGGGGTAAATGAGTATGTTTCACCTTTCAATCATTGAGTTGAGGCCAGGGAAGAGCTACTGGAGGTGCAAGGGGACTCTGAGGGGCTGTGGTAAAAAGTTTAGGCCATGGAGAAGAGTGGAAGTGGTCAAAACAGGGGTTTTAGTAAAATGGCAGAAGGTGTTTGATATAGGTTTGGGCAAGTAGTTGATCTCCATTTGTCATGAGGCTTGACAGGGTTAAATGGTATGAGAAACTAAGAGGTTCCACCAAGATTGAGTTCATTTGGGAAAAGTTGCCAATGCAACTTTTGTAAACCCTAGAAATCAGCAAAAATGGACTCTCTAAGATTTAGCCATGCAAATCTGTTCTCCTTGATGCACCACTTGGTGTAGTGTCATCATTTGAGGTTATTAACATTCCCACAAAAGTTGAGATCAAAAGGAGAAAGTTGCCAATGTAGAGTTGTTCAAATTTGGTACTGGACAGGAAGGGTTTTGGGGCCCTTTGATCAAGTTAACTTGTTCTCCAACTTGTGCCACTTGGTCTAGATGAATAATTAGAACATTTGAGCATGTTCACAAGGTTTGAGAACATTTGGAAATGTTTGGCAATGTAAAGTTGCTCAAACTTCAAAATGGACAGAAATGGTTTTGAGGGGATTTGATGATGTTATATTGTTCTCCAAGTCATCAAACTTGGCAAGATCATCTAATATGTCATATGTGACATGATAGAATTTTCTTGGAATTTTTAGATAATATTTCCTTTGTAAATATTTCAAAAGTTTGAAATATCCAGTAAGGGTTTTTGAGGTGTTTGACCAATATTTTGAACATGACCATGTGTTGAAACTCTTATATATGGAAAATATATGTCCAGTGAGCTTCGCTAAATTTTCACAAATATTTTTAAAGTATTTAAATAATTTTAACCTATTGAAGACCATTTCTGGCCTAAAGAAAAAGCCTTTAAATAAAATAGGAAAATAACTTTTAAAATTATATTTTTGTGGTTTTTGGGAGTCCTATATCTAATAGGATTCAAATATACTCTTTGAAAGATTTTTCATAGCCCAAATCAAGTACTTGCAGTGCAAACCTCAATTCAGGGGGTTTTGGAAAACTAATTTTAGAAAATACTTTTTGGCCAAATTATTTTTGTAAGAAAATACTATATTGCTCTATACACATGGCATGATCATTGGGAAGAAGCTTGGGGCAAGGAGATGAGGTATAGAAGGTGGAGTTGTGTTGACTTTAAAGAGCACTTGAAAAAAAAACACAGAGAGAAAACCAACTCAAAATAAAAAGTCAAATAATGCAAAAGTTTTTGTCAAACCACAATTGATCATGATTTGTCATCTTAAGTGTTGTGCCATGAAAATCAGGGTGTGACAGACCTACCCCCCTTACAAGAATCTCGTCCCCGAGATTCCCAAACTAGGCGTGGAAAGGAATATGAAAACTGGATTCAGGGTAGTCTTCAAGTCTTCATGTTGCTTCTGCTTCCGCGTAGTGCTCCATTGAACCTTGAAGATCTTGATGGCGTGGCTCCGTGTATGACGTTCAGCTTGATCTAGGTTGCTAAGGGGTTTCTCATGTAGGTCCGGTTGGGCTGGAGGTCGATGGCTTGGTGGTTAATGCCCTCATAGAGATCGGGCAAGTTAGGAAGCTGGAAACACTTCCGGGGTTGTGTTATGGGGAAACATTACGCACAGTGGGTAACTCAGGTGGTAACTCTAGCTGGTAGCCGTCTATCCTTCGTCTTGCAGTGATCTTGGAGAGGATTGTTAAATCTTGGTGTAAGCTTCCCTTTGACATGGAAATGCTTGGTTCCCTTGAGTGAAGTGGCTTGCAGATACACCTGGTCTTCGACGAGAAAGTTCACTTCTTGACGATGGTGGTGGGTGTAGTTCTTCCTTCTTGGGATGGCGGTCTTCAAATGTTCCTTGACTAGCTGAACGGCTCTTCTTCCATCTTCGGGTGTACAGGTAGGTCACCAAATGATGATGACAACTATCTTGTCTAAGCACTTCATGAAGACTTTGTTCACGGGTACATAAAGTAGGATGGGGAATTAGTGGTGGTCTTGTTGAGTGTGGGCTAAGGTGTTCTAGATCTAGTATCAAGGCCCTAAGGTCCTGATCCGACCATGTTGTAGCTTGGTACGGCGTAAGGGTTTCAAGGATTATAGTGTGCAAGTGAACATTTATCATCTTATCTTTAAGAACGGTTTCTGAGATGCCAATTGGGCTATCTAGTCCTTTAAACAAATCACATCATATCACTGATAGCATCATTTCATATAGGTCAACTCCAATCATTACTCATGTGATTCATATGCTCATGACTCTCGAGAGGAGGTCTAAGAAAACCATATATGTCTACAATCCCCAAACTCATATGTATGTCTACCCCTAAAAATCCACGGGTAGAACATCTAAGTTGCTAAGCTTGAGCGTGACAATCCAAGTGCTCAGCCTATTCTTCGAAGGTCTAAGATAAAGCACCTCTATCCTAAGGAAACACATCGTAAGCCACTCCAAGATCTTGTTTCCTTCCTATGAATCAACTCCAACAGCCCATTAACTTCCATCAATCACTACATAATCCATTTAATTCTACAAATCCAAAGGTTATGGTGTTCCACATGATCTTCCAATGTCCTATAACCCTCAAATACTTGAAAGGGCTATCCATTACTATATTAAGTCCACCAATTTACATTATCATGGTCAAGTAACCTCCAAGGTCAAGTTTATATCAACTCCGACAATTAATCCAATCTCCTAGTTTATTGTCCACCGAGAAACATGGTATCACAATCAAGATTATCGGTCTAATTCCAATTTACTCCGAACCATGTAGACTTACTCAGCATCTATACTCAACTAGGATCACCTATTTAAATCCAAATCTTGTGTCCAACGAGAATTTCCACACTTTCCCCCAAGTTATTATCATAATATCAACTATCTCCTATCAATATCCCCTGGCTAAGTCAAATCCTTATACTTCCAAGAATTTCAGCTTGCGATCATAATTGTCCTATTAAATCCAATTTACTCAGGGGTAATGAAAGCTATGCTACTATATAATCATGATTCCACCAAGTCCATCTACCAACATGAAAGCCTTATATTCCTTCGAAGAGTCTCAAATAATTCCTCAAGGTCACTGATATAAACTCATTAGGTCATTTGTCCTCTATTCCTATATCCTCAAATTGGTCTTCCCTATGGCATCGTCAGTTTTGGTGATATCTTAGGATGATAACTTTCTCGTTCACTATGCCCACTAGTTCCATAATGAACCTAGTGACAACCAAGGTTACAGAGGCTTAACAGGTTCTCTTACAATTCTGTGGGTTAAGCACATGGTTAAGGATTCGAGCTGGGGTATCTTATGAAGTCTTGAAGGGTCTAGGAATGGGTCTCTAATCTTGAGGGGTAAAGATAACTCTACTAGGCTGCTCTTGGTCGAGGAGGCTGTAGCAAAAGTCTCCAGTGTTATTTGGTCGCCAAAGTAGAATCCTTGGTGTACCTTGTCTTGCCGGTCTTCAGTTGAGGATAGAAGGATGAGAGGGAAAATTAGTATGGATGGGGATGCCTAAAGGGGGTTCTATAGTGCAGGTGCAAACAAACAAGTGCCAAAAGACCACACACAATTTCATTAAGATAAGATAGGTGATATAGTTGCATACATGCTGCCTAAGGCAAAAGTGCAACTCATATCAAAACACAAACAGATAAGAACAAGCAACACTCAACATGGTTTCATTGAACCATCATATGGACTCGACTTCGCATAGGGGGTACACGACTCATCCTACCCTAGGGGTCCTCGGATTCAGTAGTCGTGCTTGCTTCATCACTTTGAGAGAAAGGCGTTCGGTCTTCTGCTTCTAGGTTCTCCTGGGTGCCAATGGACATGCGACAGTCGGCTGCTTGTTGGGACACATCCTATTAATATGCCCGAGTTCACCACACCCGTGACATGTGACGGAAGCAAAAGGGTTGCTATTCAGTCTTGGGTATTGTCGTCGGGGGCCTGACGGTGATCCTCTATGAGGTGGGTATGGGAATCCATTCCTATGCCTTTTGCGTGGGGTTTGGTTGCGAGCTTTCTGAAGTTCCTTGATTTGCTGCTCCTGATTAAAAATGTGGGCTTCTAGGGTAGTGATTTGTTGTTCTTGCTCGACCACCTTCTTCTTCTCGAGGCAGTGGAAGTGCAGAAGTGAAGGGAGATCTTGGTGAGCCTTGAGAAATGCTTCGGTAAGGTGGCGTAGAAGGTAGTCTCCTGCGTTGACGAAATGGATCTGGTACTTGAGGGTTGGATCCTCGTCTTCTGGGGAAATCATCACTTGAGTCGGAGCTCCAAATTCGCTCTTGCCAGGCAGGTAGCGGGTGGCATGTTCTTCTTTCATTTCTGGAAGGAGGTCTCGAAGACGGAGGAGTGCTTTGTATGCCCCTTGCTGAATGGCTAGGTCTCTTGTTGGCATAGGTGGTCCAACGAAGAACCACCCCTGAGGTGAGGTCTTGGCAGACATAAAAACCTTGGCGTAGAACTTCTCAAACACATCATTTTCCAGTTCGTGCAGGGTGTATATGGGCAGCAAGGGATAGTGGCATTGTTCGAGGCAATCTCTTAGGAGTGATGGAAATCCTGTCATAAGGAGTCTCAAGGGAGCGACGGCCATCTACAAAGGTTGAATGGGAGAGGTCAATAAGGGAAATATATTTTGGGTTGGGTAAGCTTTATAAAAGAAGAGAAGTTTGGATGGTCTCTAGCTAACTAACGTCCATGCTAACTAAGGCTTCCTACAGTCAAGATGGCTCTAATACCAGCTCTGTGGGGACCCCAACTCATAAGTTGAGATCACCGAATGCACGTGTACAGTGATCCCAGAGATCAATGCTCACTGAACACACAGAAGCTGAATAACAAGAGTCTTACATCCATACATACCGTCTTACACAAATTATGACCATTATGGTCAAGTCTTACATTGATAAAGCCTTAAGGGCTGAACATCAAATGAAACACAAGCAGCGGAAATCTTCGTCGATAAGTAGAACCCATGCCATCTGCCTTAACCCTACATGCATTCTGACTGGGAAACGTCCTAGTTCGCATGTTCGTCTCCAAAGAACTCTTCTTCGAACTCCGGTTCTTCCATGCCTGGTCAATTAAATAACCAGTGGCAAGCCAATGAGTACTTTGAATGTACTCGCAAGCAACCCATGTTTTGGTCCAAGATGTAACAATACATGATATAGGTAAATTTTTGCAGAAAGCTAGTTTTGAGTGCAATGACATGTTCAACAACTTGTAAGACATGCATCAGGAGAATTCAAGTAACCATGAGGACAGGATACAGATATCAACACAAATAGAGTGGGCACCAACCCAACTCAATCAAGTCAAGTCCTTTGACTTGACCCAACTAGTTTTATCAACTCACACACACGGTTGTAAAACTCTGGACATAGTTTAAGCAGCACTGCCCAACTGTCCTTGACCATGAACACGACTATTCGAATAGTTTTACACTCTGCAGAGGTTGCACACTTTACCCACAAGATCCGGGGAACTTCCGTGTCATCCACGACCCGCGATACCTCAAGTACCCGGGTTAAGCACCCGATCACTACCTTTCCTTAGACGACACTAACAAGGAGTCCACTCATTGTTCCATATCCTCACGATGTACATCATACGAGACTCACTCGATATCGTAACATCCGAGAGGGGACATAATGGTGTATCCGGTGCCCTGTAAAGACAGTCATGGCCGCCCTACCTGGCACGACCCCGTCCCGAGAGAGAGCACCAACTCTCCCCTGTCACTAGTAATGCGGGATCCAAGCTAGTATCGACCTAGGTAATCAATAATGCCCTTTCCTATACAAGGGTAGAGTGGTTGCGCATGTAAGGTTGGGACAGTCGACAAATCTTAAATCTAATCCGTTTTCGAAAACAACACACACTTGCCTCGGTACACCACTTCATCATCAAGTGGTTACCCATCTCATCATCTCCCTCGGGCATAAGTGGCACCCGACGGGGTTTTCGAAAAAGTCTTTTGAAAATAGTTTGTCTACTTCATCATGGATATACCCGTCCCTTTTTGCGTAGCATCTACTTTAGCATCCTATCTACTCCCACCGGCATAACTCTCATAAGAAGGTAGGGTCATGCATAATGCAAGTATCAACGAGCAAGTACGGTGGCAAACCATCAAAGTGGTTACCACCCCATCATGATTCCGTTGCAACAACAATATGGTGCTATATGACATGCATAAAAAGTGTTTCATAGACATGGTCAAAGGGCTGCTTGCCTTGGTCTTCAAAGTCTTCAAGTCCTTCTCCTTCTTCTTATCCAACTACTTCGTCAATACGGGATCTATTCGTCGCAAAAGAAATGACGGGAAAATAAGCTAATAGTAAAACAGAAAAATCAAAGTGCTTAGAAAAATGTCAACTTATTTTTGATAAATACTAGGGGGAAATCTAAGAAGGGGAAAATTCCTAGTTTTGGATTTGGAGTTAAGGAATAGTGGAAATGGATTTTCAAAGAAGGATTTAAATGCTCAAATTTGAATTTAAATTTGAACAGTACAAAAAAGTGTGATGGATGTGCATGAATGTTACATCAATAAATAGGTAGAATTATTCTAACATTTTAGGAGTTGGAATTATTCCATTTGGATAAATATTTTATCCTGTGGAATTTTTATAAAACAGACAGAAAAAGAAAAAAAAGTGGCACTGTGCCACTGGGCCAGAGAGGCCTGACGGGTGGGGCGCACCCGTCAGTATGTGAGGCTGACTGACGGGCCCCACGGCCGTCGTCTTCCACCTCGAGCCAGAGTGGGAGGCGAGCTCACCGGCGTCGCTGTGGTCGACGGCGAGGCGATCTGAGGGCACCGGCGTGCTCAGGGCGGAGTCATCGTTCGAGTGGAGGTGGAGGCGGTCGCCGGAGCGCAGGGGTTCGCCGGCAACGAGGAAGCCGGTGGCAGAGCTTCGGGAGGAGCTTACCCGGTCGATTCCAGCTGCAATAGAGAGGGGAGGCAGAGGGGAAATGGTGAGAGAGGTGAGGCGGTTCCCGATCGAGAGAGAGATATGGCAAAGGAGGCATGTACCTCGTGAACTCCGGTGAGCCAAAGCGGCGGAGCTCGAGCTCGTTCTTGAGCTCGGGCGGCTCTAGAGAGGAACTGGGGCGCAGGCGGATGTTTTGGGGAGTGGGATAGCGAGTGGTGAGGAGAGGAGGGCTCGGGGAGGCCCTTAAATAGGCGAACGGCAGGGTGACGTGGACCCATGCGCCGGCGAGCTCTTGCTCGTTGCCACAGGGCTCGGGAGGAGCTGGCACCGTGTTTGGGGTGTTTCTGGGCATGGACTACACCGAGTGGAGGTAAGGGAGAGAGCGGGGAGGGGTCAGAGACGCCGCGCGTGTGAGGCTGCCCGTTGGAGCTCTTGGGCGGCCAGCGCGCGTGCGAGCAGGGGCGAGAGAGAGGGAGAGAGGAGGGGGACAGAGGCGTGGCATGTCACAGACGTCGAGGCGCATCGTCGGGCACGCTGGGGAGGCCCGAGGTGGCCGGAGGCGGTTGGAAGGGGGCGGCTACAGTGCGGGAGCGCACTGTAGCGCGCTCCAGAGCGCCCAAATGGCCGGCATGGCCATTTTCTATGCAATGTGGGCGCGGCCAAAGATGTCTGGTAGCTCTAGGGGGAAGTAAAGAAGAGGGGAGGAGCATTGGATGCCCTGGCGAGCCTGTAGGAGAGGAGTGGGGTTGAGAGAGAGGGAAAGGGGCTGTCCAGAGGGGTAAATGAGGATGTTTCACCTTTCAATCATTGAGTTGAGGCCAGGGAAGAGTTACTGGAGGTGCAAGGGAACTCTGAGGGGCTGTGGTAAAAAGTTGAGGCCATGGAGAAGAGTGGAAGTGGTCAAAACAGGGGTTTTAGTAAAAATGGCAGAAGGTGTCTGATATAGGTTTGGGCAAGTAGTTGATCTCCATTTGTCATGAGGCTTGACATGGTCAAATGGTATGAGAAACTAAGAGGTTCCACCAAGATTGAGTTCATTTGGGAAAAGTTGCCAATGCAACTTTTGTAAACCCTAGAAATCAGCAGAAATGGACTCTCTAAGATTTAGTCATGCAAATTTGTTCTCCTTGATGCACCACTTGGTGTAGTGTCATCATTTTAGGTTATGAACATTCCCACAAAAGTTGAGATCAAAGGGAGAAAGTTGCCAATGTAGAGTTGTTCAAATTTGGTTCTGGACAGGAAGGGTTTTGGGGCAATTTGATCAAGTCAACTTGTTCTCCAACTTGTGCCACTTGGTCTAGATGAATAATTAGAACATTTGAGCATGTTCACAAGGTTTGAGAACATTTGGAAATGTTTGGCAATGTAAAGTTGCTCAAACTTCAAAATGGATAGAAATGGTTTTGAGGGGATTTGATGATGTTATATTGTTCTCCAAGTCATCAAACTTGGCAAGATCATCTAATATGTCATATGTGACATGATAGAATTTTCTTTGAATGTTTAGAGAATATTTCCTTTGTAAATATTTCAAAATCTTGAAATATCCAGAAAGGGTTTTTGAGGGGTTTGACCAATATTTTGAACATGACAATGTGTTGAAACTCTTATATATGGACAATATATGTCCAGTGAGCTTCCCTAAATTTTCACAAATATTTTTAAAGTATTAAAATAATTTTAACCTATTGAAGACCATTTCTGGCCTAAAGAAAAAGCCTTTAAATAAAATAGTAAAATAACTTTTAAAATTATATTTTTGTGGTTTTGGGGAGTCCTATATCTAATAGGATTCAAAAATACTCTTTGAAAGATTTTTCATAACCCAAATCAAGTACTTGCAGTGCAAACCTCAATTCAGGGGGTTTTGGAAAACTAATTTTAGAAAATACTTTTTGGCCAAATTTTTTTAGTAAGAAAATACTATATTGCTCTATACACATGGCATGATCATTGGGAAGAAGCTCGGGGCAAGGAGATGAGGTATAGAAGGTGGAGTTGTGTTGACTTTAAAGAGCACTTGAAAAAAACACAGAGAGAAAACCAACTCAAAATAAAAAGTCAAATAATGCAAAAGTTTTTGTCAAACCACATTTTATCATGATTTATCATCTTAAGTGTTGTGCCATGAAAATCAGGGTGTGACAGTTTTCCCTTGAAGAGGAAATGGTGATGCAGCAAAGCAGCTGATACGTCTCCAACGTATCTATAATTTTTAATTGTTCCATGATATTATATTACCCCTTTTGGATGTATATGGGCTTTATTTTACACATTTATATCATTTTTGGGACTAACCTACTAACCGGAGGCCTAGCCCATATTGCTGTTTTTTGCCTATTTCAGTATTTCGAAGAAAAGGGATATCAAACGGAGTCCAAACGGAATGAAACCTTCAGGAGCGTGATTTTTGGAACGAATGTGATCCAGAGGACTTGCAGTGCAAGTCAAGAAGCAGCCGAGGCTCCCACGAGATAGGAGGGCGCCCCCCCCCCCCTGTAGGGCGCGCCCCCTATCTCGTGGGCCCCTCGGGCGGCCACCGACGTACTTCTTCCCCCTATATATACCTACGTACCCCGAAAAGATCCAGGGGCACCACGAAACACAATTTCCACCACCGTAACCTTCTGTATCCGCGAGATCTCATCTTGGAGCCTTTGTCGGCACTCTGCCGGAGGGGGAATTGACTACGGAGGGCTTCTACATCAACATACTTGCCCCTCCGATGAGTTGTGAGTACTTTACCACAGACCTATGGGTCCATAGTTATTAGCTAGATGGATTCTTCTCTCTTTTTGGATCTCAATACAATGTTCTCCCCCTCTCTTGTGGAGATCTATTCGATGTAAACTCTTTTTGCGGTGTGTTTGTCAAGATCCGATGAATTGTGGGTTTATGATCAAGTTTATCTATGAATAATATTTGAATCTTCTCTGAATTCTTTTATGTATGATTGAGTTATCTTTGCAAGTCTCTTCGAATTATCAGTTTGGTTTGGCCTACTAGATTGATCTTTCTTGCCATGGGAGAAGTGCTTAGCTTTGGGTTCAATCTTGCGGTGTCCTTACCCAGTGATAGAAAGGGTTGCAAGGCACGTATTGTATTGTTGCCATCGAGGATAACAAGATGGGGTTTATATCATATTGATTGAGTTTATCCCTCTACATCATGTCATCTTTCTTAATGTGTTACTCTGTTCTTATGAACTTAATACTCTAGATGCAGGCAGGAGTCGGTCGATGTGTGGAGTAATAGTAGTAGATGCAGGCAGGAGTCGGTCTACTTGTTATGGATGTGATGCCTATATTCATGATCATGCCTAGATAATCTCATAACTATGCGCTTTTCTATCAATTGCTCGACAGTAATTTGTTCACCCACCGTAATACTTATGCTATCTTGAGAGAAGCCTCTAGTGAAACCTATAGCCCCCGGGTCTATCTCCTATCATATTTGCTTTCAATCTACTTTTATTTGCATCTTTACTTTTTGCATCTATATTATAAAATACCAAAAATATATTTATCTTATCATACTATCTTTATTAGATCTCACTTTCGCAAGTGGCCGTGAAGGGATTGACAACCCCTTTATCGTGTTGGTTGCCAGTTGTCAGTTTGTTTGTGTAGGTGCGTGGGACTTTTGAGGAGCCTCCTACTAGATTGATACCCTGGTTCTCAAAAACTGAGGGAAATACTTACGCTACTATTCCTGCATCACCCTCTCCTCTTCGAGGAAAACCAACGCAAGCTCAAGACATAGCAAGAAGGATTTCTGGCGCCGTTGCCGGGGAGGTCTTCGCTCAAGTCAACATACCAAGTACCCATCACAAATCCATCTCCCTCGCATTTACATTATTTGCCATTTGCCTCTCGTTTTCCTCTCCCCCACTTCACCCTTGTCGTTTTATTCGCCCTCTCTTTCCCAATCTCCTCCTCTCTTTTCTCTTGCCTTTTCCTGTTTGCTTGTGTGTTGGATTACTTGTTGCCATGGCGCAAGATAATACCAAATTGTGTGATTTCTCGAATACCAATAATAATGATTTCCTTAGTACTCCAATTGCTCCTCTTAATGATGTTGAGTCTTGTGAAATCAATACCGCTTTGCTAAATGTTGTTATGAAAGATCAATTTGCCGGCCTTCCTAGTGAAGATGCCACTACTCATCTAAACAACTTTGTTGATTTGTGTGATATGCAAAAGAAGAAAGATACGGATAACAATATTGTCAAATTGAAGTTATTTCCGTTTTCACTTAGAGATCATGCAAAGTTTGGTTTTCGTCTTTGCCTAAAAATAGTATTGATTCTTGGAACAAGTGCAAAGATGCTTTTATCTCTAAGTATTTTCCTCCCGCTAAGATCATCACTCTTAGGAATGATATTATGAATTTTAAACAACTTGATCATGAGCATGTTGCCCAATCTTGGGAAATAATGAAATTGATGCTTCGCAATTGCCCTACTCATGGTTTGAATTTATGGATGATCATACAAAATTTTTATGCCGGTTTGAACTTTGCTTTTAGAAATCTCTTAGATTCGGCTGCGGGAGGCACGTTTATGGAAATCATGTTAGGAGATGCTACAAAACTTCTTGATAATATTATGGCTAATTATTCTCAATGGCACACCGAAAGATCTTCTAATGAAAAGTGCATGCTATAGAAGAAATCAATGTTTTGAGTGGAAAGATGGATGAGCTTATGAAGATGTTTGCTACTAAAAATACTCCTATAGATCCCGATGATAGGCCTTTGTCTTCTTTGATTGAGAATAATAATGAATCTATGGATGTGAATTTTGTTGGTAGGAATAGTTTTGGAAACAATGCTTATAGAGGAAATTTTAATACTAGACCATTCCCTAGTAATCCCTCTAATAATTATGGAAATTCCTACAATAATGCTTATGGTAATTTTAATAAGATGCCCTCTCATTTTGAGAGTAGTGTGAAAGAATTTATGATTTCTCAAAAGAATTTTAATGCTTTGTTTGAAGAAAAATAGCTCAAAGTTGATGATTTGGCTAGGAACGTTGATAGACTTTCGCTTGACGTTGAGTCTCTTAAACTTAGATCTTCTCCTCCTAAGCATGATATCAGTGAGTCTCTCAAAGTAATGAGAATTTCCATTGATGAGTGTAAGGAAAGAACCGCTAGATTGCGAGCTAAGAAAGATAGCTTTATAAAAGCGTGTTCTTCTAGTTTCCATGAAAATAATGATGAGGATCTTAAAGTTATTAATGCATCTCCTATTAGATCTATGTTTTGCAATATGAATTTTGATGATTATGGGACTGATGATGAATCAACTTTGCTTAGAAGGCGTCCCAAGAAATCGGAGTCTTTAGATCTTGATGCTAAATTTGGTAAAAGTGAGATTGGAGACTCCTCAACTTCTAATAACATGGAACCTACTATCTCGGATTTCAAGGAATTTGATTATGATAATTGCTCTTTAAAAGGTTGTATTTACTTGTTGCAATCCATTGTTAATTCTCCTCATGCTTATGGTCAAAATAAAGCTTTTACCAAACATATCGTTGATGCCTTGATGAAATCTTATGACGAAAAACTTAATTTGGAAGTTTCTATACCTAGAAAACTTAATGATGAGTGGGAACCTACTATAAAGATTAGAATTAAAGATTATGAGTGTTTTGCTTTGTGTGATTTGGGTGCTAGTGTTTCCACGATTCCAAAAACTTTATGTGATATTCTAGGTTTCCATGATCTTGATGATTGCTCTTTAAATTTGCACCTTGCGGATTCCACCATTAAAAAGCCAATGGGAAGGATCAATGATGTTCTCATTGTTGCAAATAGAAATTTGGTGCCCGTGGATTTTATCGTTCTTGATATAGATTGCAATCTTTCTTGCCCTATTATTCTTGGTAGACCTTTCCTTAGAACGATTGGTGCGATTATTAATATGAAGGAAGGGAATATTAGATTCCAATTTCCATTAAAGAAAGGCATGGAGCACTTTCCAAGAAAGAAAGTCAAATTACCTTATGAATCTATCATGCGGGCTACTTCTGAATTAAGTGCCAAAGATGTCACTTGTTAGATCTGTCTTCACTTTTATGCCTAGCTAGGGGCGTTAAACGATAGCGCTAGTTGGGAGGCAACCCAATTTTCTTTATGTTTTTTTTTGTTTTTCCTCCTGTTTAGTAATAAATCTTGCATCTACCTTGTGTTTAGATGTGTTTTTATCTTCTAATTAGTGTTTGTGCCAAGTAGAACCTATAGGATAACCTACAATGATAGTTGATTTGATTCTGCTGAAAAATAGAAACTTTGCACGCACGAATATAATTTTTGTTAAATCACAGGAACGTTGTTTTGCCTTGATTCTTTTTTCTGATGTTCAATAAACAAATTGTCCAGGACTTCCTATTTTTGTAGGATCTTTAAAGTTCCAGAAGTTTGCGTTAGTTACAGATTGCTACAGACTGTTCTGTTTTTGACAGATTCTGTTTTTCGTGTGTTGTTTGCTTATTTCATTGCATCTATGGCTAGTAAATTAGTTTATAAACCATAAAGAAGTTGGTATACAGTAGGTTTAACACCAAAATAAATAAAGAATGAGTTCATTACAGTACCTTATGTGGTGGTTTTGTTTTCTTTCACTAACGGAGCTTATAAGATTTCCTCTTGAGTTTTGTGTTGTGAAGTTTTCAAGTTTTGGGTAAAGCTTTTATGGACTATGGAATAAGGAGTGGAAAGAGCCTAAGCTTGGGGATGCCCATGGCACCCCAAGATATTCAAGAATAGCCAAAAGCCTAAGCTTGGGGATGCCCCGGGAAGGCATCCCCTCTTTCGTCTTCGTTCATTGGTAGCTTTACTTGGAGCTATATTTTTATTCGCCACATGATATGTGTTTTGCTTGGAGCATCGTGTATTATATTATTCTTTGCTTTTTAGTTTACCACAATCATCCTTGCTGTACACACCTTTTGGGGGAAGCCTATTTGATTAGAATTTGCTAGAATACTATATGTGCTTCACTTATATCTTTTGAGCTTGATAGTTTTTGCTCTAGTGCTTCACTTATATCTTTTAGAGCATGGTGGTGTCTTAATTTTGAAGAAATTTCTAGTCTCTCATTCCTCACTTATATCTTTTTGAGAGTCTTTTAGAACAGCATGGTATTAGCTATGGTTACAAAGTTGGTCCTAGAATGATGAGCATCCAAGTTGGGTATAGCAAAAACTATCATAGAAAAAGAATTGGATGCTATGATCAATTTGATGCTTGATAATTGTTTTGATATATAAAGGTAGTAATGTTAGGGTCATGCTAGTGGGTAATTATGAAATTCAGAAATACTTTTGCTGAAGTTGGCAAGTCCCGTAGCATGCACGTATGGTAAAAGTTTTGTGACAAATTTGTTGCATGAGGTGCTCTTTTGATTGTCTTCCTTATGAGTGGCAGTCGGGGACGAGCGATGGTCTTTTCCTACCAATATATCCCTCTTGGGGCATGTTTAGTAGTATTTTGCTTCGAGGGCTAAGTAGACTTTTGCAATAAGTATATGAGTTCTTTTTGACTAATGTGAGTCCATGGATATATGCACACTCATCCTTCCACTTTGCTAGCCTTTATTATTACCGCGCAACTTTTGCCGGTATCATAAACCCCTTATTTACCTTCCTAAAAACAACCACCATACCTACCTATTATGGCATTTCCATAGCCATTCCGAGATATATTGCCATGCAACTTTCCACCGTTCTATTTATTATGACACGTTCCATCATTGTCATATTGCTCTTTGCATGATCATGTAGTTGACATCGTATTTGTGGCAAGGCCACCTTCATAATTTTCATACATGTCGCTCTTGACTCATTGCATATCCCGGTACACCGCCAGAGGCATTCATATAGAGTCATATCTTGTTCTAGCTTTGAGTTGTAATTCTTGAGTTGTAAATCCATAAAAGTGTGATGATCTTCAATATTAGAGCATTGTCCTAGTGAGGAAAGGATGATGAAGGCTATGATTCCCCCACAAGTCGGGATGAGACTTCGGACTTTACAAAAATAAAAAAAATGAGAAAAAAGGGGGAGAAAGGCCAACAAGAAGAAAAAAAGAAAGGCCAAAGAAAAAAAAAGAAGAAAGAAAAAAAAGGAAAAACTAAAATGAGAGAAAAAGAGAGAAGGGACAATGCTACTATCTATTTTTCCACACTAGTGCTTCAAAGTAGCACCATGATCTTCGTGATAGAGAGTCTCCTATGTTGTCAGTTTCATATACTAAGTGAGAATTTTCATTATAGAACTTGGCTTGTATATTCCAATGATGGGCTTCCTCAAAATGCCCTAGGTCTTCGTGAGCAAGCAAGTTGGATGCACACCCACTTAGTTTCTTTTGTTGAGCTTTCATATATTTATAGCTCTAGTGCATCCGTTGCATGGCAATCCCTACTCACTCACATTGATATCTATTAAATGGGCATCTCCATATAGCCCGTTAATATGCCTAGTTGATGTAATACTATCTTCTCCCTTTTTTGTCCTCACAACCACCACCATATACCACCATAGTGCTATGTCCATGGCTTGCGCTCATGTATTGCGTAAGAGTTAAAAAAGCTGAAGCGCGTTAAAAAGTATGAAACAATTGCTCGGCTCGTCATCGGGGTTGTGCATGATGGGAGTATTTTGTGTAATGAAAATGAAGCATGGCCTAACTATATGATTTTGTAGGGATAAGCTTTCTTTTGCTATGTTATTTTGATAGGACATGATTATTTGTTAGTATGCTTTGAAGCATTATTATTTTATGTTTTATAAGCTTTTATTTTGAATCATTTGTATCTGAACATTCATGCCACAATAAAGAAAATTACATTGAGAATTATGCTAGGTAGCATTCCACAGCAAAAATTTCTTTTTTATCATTTACCTACTCGAGGACGAGCAGGAATTAAGCTTGGGGATGCTTGATACATCTCCAACATATCTATAATTTTTTATTGATCCATGCTATTATATTACCCCTTTTGGATGTTTATGGCCTTTATTTTACACATTTATATCATTTTTGGGACTAACCTACTAACTGGAGGCCCAGCCCATATTGCTGTTTTTTTGCCTATTTCAGTATTTCAAAGAAAAGGAATATCAAACAGAGTCCAAACGGAATGAAACCTTCGGGAGCGTGATTTTTGGAACGAACGTGATCCATAGGACTTGGAGTGCAAGTCAAGAAGCAGCCGAGGCTCCCACGAGATAGGAGGGCGCCCCCTGTAGGGCACGCCCCCTGTCTCGTGGGCCCCTCGGGCGGCCACCGACGTAATTCTTCCTCCTATATATACCTACGTACCTCGAAAACATCCAGGGGCACCACGAAACACAATTTCCACCACCATAACCTTCTGTATCCGCGAGATCTCATCTTGGAGCCTTCGTCGGCACTCTGCCGGAGGGGGAATCGACCACGGAGGGCTTCTACATCAACATCCTTGCCCCTCCGATGAGTTGTGAGTAGTTTACCACAGACCTACGGGGTCCATAGTTATTAGCTAGATGGCTTCTTCTCTCTTTTTGGATCTCAATACAATGTTCTCCCCCTCTCTTGCGTAGATCTATTCGATGTAAACGCTTTTTGCGGTGTGTTTGTCGAGATCCGATAAATTGTGGGTTTATAATCAAGTTTATCTATGAATAATATTTGAATCTTGTCTGAATTCTTTTATGTATGATTGAGTTATCTTTGCAAGTCTTTTCGAATTATCAGTTTGGTTTGGCCTACTAGATAGATCTTTCTTGCCATGGGAGAAGTGCTTAGCTTTGGGTTCAATCTTGCGGTGTCCTTATCCAGTGACAGAAAGGGTTGCAAGGCACGTATTGTAGTGTTGCCATCGAGGATAACAAGATAGGGTTTATATCATATTGCCTGAGTTTATCCCTCTACATCATGTCATCTTGCTTAATGCATTACTTTGTTCTTATGAACTTAATACTCTAGATGCAGGCAGGAGTCGATCGATGTATGGAGTAATAGTACTAGATGCAGGTAGGAGTCGGTCTACTTGTTATGGACGTGATGCCTATATACATGATCATGCCTAGATAATCTCATAACTATGCGCTTTTCTATCAGTTGCTCGACAGTAATTTGTTCACCCATCGTAATACTTATGCTATCTTGAGGGAAGCCTCTAGTGAAACCTATGGCCCCCGGGTCTATCTCCTATCATATTTGCTTTCAATCTACTTTTATTTGCATCTTTACTTTTTGCATCTATATTATAAAATACCAAAAATATATTTATCTCATCATACTATCTTTATTAGATCTCACTTTCGCAAGTGGCCGTGAAGGGATTGACAACTCCTTTATCGCGTCGGTTGCGAGTTCTCAGTTTGTTTGTGTAGGTGCATGGGACTTTTGAGGAGCCTCCTACTGGATTGATACCTTGGTTCTCAAAAACCGAGGGAAATACTTACGCTACTATTGCTGCATCACCCTCTCCTCTTCGAGGAAAACCAACGCAAGCTCCAGACGTAGCAGCAGCGTAAGTATTTCCCTTAGTTTTTGAGAACCAAGGTATCAATCCAGTAGGAGAATACACGCAAGTCGCCTCGTACCTACACAAACAAATAAGAACCTTGCAACCAACACGATAAAGGGGTTGTCAATCCCTTCACGGCCACTTGCAAAAGTGAGATCTGATAGAGATAAAAAGATAAATATTTTTGGTATTTTTATGATATAAATTGAAAGTAAAGATTGCAAAGTAAAATAGATTGGAAACTTATATGATGGAAAATAGACACGGGGGCCATAGGTTTCACTAGTGGCTTCTCTCAAGATAGCATAAGTATTATGGTGGGTGAACAAATTACTGTCGAGCAATTGATAGAAAAGTGCATAGATATGAAAATATCTAGGCATAATCATGTATATAGGCATCACGTCCGCGACAAGTAGACTGAAACGATTCTCCATCTACTACTATTACTCCACACATCGACCGCTATCCAGCATGCATCTAGAGTATTAAGTTCATAAGAACAGAGTAACACATTAGGCAAGATGACATGATGTAGAGGGATAAACTCAAGCAATATGATATAAACCCCATCTTTTTATCCTCGATGGCAACAATACAATACGTGCCTTGCTGCCCCTACTATCACTGGGAAAGGACACCGCAAGATTGAACCCAAAGCTAAGCACTTCTCCTATTGCAAGAAAGATCAATCTAGTAGGCCAAACCAAACTGATAAATCGAAGAGACTTGCAAAGATAACAAATCATACATAAAAGAATTCAGAGGAGATTCAAATATTATTCATAGATAATCTTGATCATAAACCCACTATTCATCGGATCTCGACAAACACACTGCAAAAAGAATTACATCGAATAGATGTCCAAGAAGATTGAGGAGAACTTTCTATTGAGATCCAAAGAGAGAGAAGAAGCCATCTAGCTAATAACTATGGACCCGAAGGTCTGTGGTAAACTACTCACACATCATCGAAGAGGCTATGGTGTTGATGTAGAAGCCCTCTTTAACCGATTCCCCCTCCGGCGGAGCACCAGAGAAGGCCCCAAGATGGGATCTCACGGGTACAAAATGTTGCAGTGGTGGAAATAGGGTTTTGTGGTGCTCCTAGATGTTTTGGGGGTATATGGATATATATAGGAGGAAGAAGTAGGTGGTTGGAGCTGCGAGGGGCCCACGAGGGTGGGGGGCGCGCCCAGGTGGCAGGCGCGCCTCCCTGACTCGTGGCCTCCTCGCTTCTTTCTTGACGTCCACTCCAAGTCCCCTGGATCACCTTTGTTCCAAAAATAACTCTCCTGAAGGTTTCATTCCGTTTGGATTCCGTTTGATATTCCTTTTCTACGAAACACTGAAATAGGCAAAAAACAGCAATTTGCACTCGGCCTTCGGTTAATAGGTTAGTCCCAAAAATAATATAAAAGTGCTTAGTAAAGCCCATTAAACATCCAAAACAGATAATATAATAGCATGGAACAATAAAAAATGATAGATACGTTGGAGACGTATCACCAAGCTAGGCCAAAAGCCTAAGCTTGGGGGAGCACGTGTTTCCACCGACTTTACGTTCATGTTTACTTATTCCATTTGTCGGTGTTCACACTTTTTCCTTGTATCATCCATGCTTAGATTTATTTTATTTCTTTCTTCTTGTGTGTTTGAAAAACTTTAGAAAACCCCCAAAAAATAGTTGTAGTCAATTTACTTTCTATGCATGCTTAGTAGTAATATTAAAAAGAAGCCCCAAAAAGATTTCCTTGTTCTTCTTTTGCTTGTTGGGAGCTTTCCCATGTAAATAGTTTTTCTTGTTTTTGCTTTTTATTTGCTTGTTCAATAAAACCAAAAACTCCAAAACATATTTCATTGTGTTTCTCTGAATTTCTTTTGTTATTTTATTCGAGTTGTACCAAGGATAAGACCACGATGAAAATGTTGAGTGGCTCTCATATGAATAATTGTTCAACTAATAAAGAGCACATTTTACCTTGTCTTCTCTTGTTGAATAAAATGTTTGCAGATTCCAGCTTAGTCCATGGCACTCTTGCACTATTATTATTTTCATATCGTTCATCGTGCAAGTGAGGCAATAATGACAATATTCGATGAACTGACCGGGGCAGAGAGAAACTGGTATAAACTCAACTTGTTCTGTTTGTGTAAATATGTTTAACCTAGTATCCATGATTCAACCCACTATGATTAAACATGTTTTCAATGACAATTAGAGATTATAGTTTCTCATGCCATGCATAAGTAGCTGGGAGTTGATAATAATTTATCTTGGATATCAACATAGCATTAAAATGATTGTGATGTAGTATGATGATATGGTATCCTCCTCTGAATGTTCGAGTGGCTTCACTTGGCACATGTTCATGCATGTAGTTGAATCAAAACCAACATAGCCTCTATGATATTTATGTTCATGGTGTTCATATCCTACTCATGCTAGTGTGCAGTGTTACTTATGCATAATGCATGGCTATGACCTTGTTGCTCTCTAGCTGGCCGCTTCTCAATCTAATTGCTAGCCTTCGCCTATACTAAGTGGGAATTCTTCTTGTACATCAAAAACCTTGAACCCAAAGTTATTCCAGATGAGTCCACCATACCTACCTATATACTGTATTACCCTGTCGTCCTAAGTAAATTTGCATGTGCCTTTGATAACCCACAAGTATAGGGGATCGCAACCATTTTCGAGGGTAGAGTATTCAACCCAAATTTATTGATTCGACACAAGGGGAGACAAAGAATATTCTCAAGTATTAGCAGTTGAGATGTCAATTCAACCACACCTGGATAACTTAATATCTGCAGCAAAATATTTAGTAGCAAAGTAGTATGGAAGTAACAGTAACGGTGGCAAAAGTAACAGTAGTAGTTTTGTAGTAATTGTAACAGTGGCAACGGAAAAGTAACTAAGCAAAGATCAATTTGTGAAAAGCTCGTAGGCATTGGATCAGTGAAGGATAATTATGTCGGATGTGATTCCTCATGCAACAGTTATAACATAGGGTGACACAGAACTAGCTCCAGTTCATCAATGTAATGTAGGCATGTATTCTGAATATAGTCATACGTGCTTATGGAAAAGAACTTGCATGACATATTTTGTCCTACCCTCCCATGGCAGTGGGGTCCTATTGGAAACTAAGGGATATTAAGGCCCCCTTTTAATAGAGTACTAGACCAAAGCATTAACACTTAGTGAATACACGAACTCCTCAAACTACGGTCATCACCGGGAGTGGTCCCGATTATTGTCACTTCGGGGTTACCGGATCATAACACATAGTAGGTGACTAATGACTTGCAAGATAGGATCAAGGACTCACATATATTCATCAAAACATAATAGGTTCAGATCTAAATTCATGGCACTCGGGCCCTAGTGACAAGCATTAAGCATAGCAAAGTCATAGCAACATCAATCTCAGAACATAGTGGATACTAGGGATCAAACCCTAACAAAACTAACTCGATTACATGATAAATCTCATCCAACCCATCACCGTCCAGCAAGCCTATGATGGAATTACTCACGCACGGTGGTGAACATCATGAAATTGGTGATGGAGGAAGGTTGATGATGGTGACGGCGACGGATTCCCCTCTCTGGAGCCCCGAACGGACTCCAGATCAGCCCTCACGAGAGAGTTTATGGCTTGGCAGCGGCTCCGTATCGTAAAACACGATGAATACTTCTCTCTGATTTTTTCTCCCCGAACGTGAATATATGGAGTTGGAGTTGAGGTCGGTGGAGCACCAGGGGGCCCACAAGACAGGGGGGCACGCCCAGGGGGGTAGGCGCGCCCAGCACCCTCATGGACTGGGTGTGGCCCCCCTGATCTTGATTCTTTCTCCAGTATTTTTATATATTCCAAAAATATTCTCCGTAAAGTTTCAGGTCGTTCCAAGAACTTTTATTTCTGCACAAAAATAACACCATGGCAATTCTGCTGAAACTGCATCAGTCCGGGTTAGTTCCATTCAAATCATGCAAGTTAGAGTCCAAAACAAGGGCAAAAGTGTTTGGAGAAGTAGATATGATGGAGACGTATCAACTCCCCCAAGCTTAAACCTTCGCTTGTCCTCAAGCAATTCTGTTGATAAAAGGAAAGTGATAAAGAAAAACTTTTACAAACTCTGTTTGCTCTTGTTGTTGTAAATATGTAAAGCCAGCATTCAAGTTTTCAGCAAAGATTATGAACTAATTATCACAATAACATTTAGGTCTCATGTTTACTCATATCAAAGGCATAATCAACTAGCGAGCAATAATAATAAATCTCGGATGACAACACTTTCTCAAAACAATCATAATATGATATAACAAGATGGTATCTCTCTAGCTCTTTCTGAGACCGCAAAACATAAATGCAGAGCCCCTCTGAAGATCAAGGACTGACTAAATATTGTAATTTATGGTAAAAGATATCCAGTCATGGTCATACTCAATGTAAATTAATAGTAATGGATGCAAATGACAACGGTGCTCTCCAACTGGTGCTTTTTAATAAGAGCAGGATGACTCAACATAAAAGTAAATAGATAGGCCCTTTGCAGAGGGAAGCAGGGATTTGTAGAGGTGCCAGAGCTCGGTTTTGAAATAGAGATACATAATATTTTGAGTGGCATACTTTCATTGTCAACATAACTACCAAGAGATCTCGATATCTTCCATGCTACACACATTATAGGTGGTTCCCAAGTAGAACGGTAAAGTTTATACTCCCCCGCCACCAATAAGCATCAATCCATGGCTTGCCCAAAACAACGGGTTCCTCCAACTAACAACAGTCATGGGGGAGTTTTGTTTGCAATTATTTTTATTTGGTTTGAGCATGGGACTGGGCATCCCGATGACCAGCCATTTTCTCGTGAGTGAGGAGCGGAGTCCACTCCTCTTGAGAATAACACGCCTAGCATCGAAGATATAGACAACCCTAGTTGATACATGAGCTATTCGAGCATACAAAACAGAATTTCATTTGAAGGTTTAGAGTTTGGCACATACAAATTTATTTTGAACGGCAGGTAGATACCGCATATAGGAAGGTATGGTGGACTCATATGGAATAACTTTGGGGTTTATGGAAGTGGATGCACAAGCAGTATTCCCGCTTAGTACAAGTGAAGGCTAGAAAAAGACTAGGAAGCGACCAACTAGAGAGCGACAACAGTCATGAACATGCATTAAAATTAATCAACACCGAGTGCAAGCATGAGTAGGATATAATTCACCATGAACATAAATATCGTGGAGGCTATGTTGATTTTGTTTCAACTACATGTGTGAACATGTGCCAAGTCAAGCCACTTGAATCGTTCAAATGAGGATACCACCCTATCATACCACATCACAACCATTTTAATAGCATGTTGGCACACAAGGTAAACCATTATAAACTTTTAGCTAATTAAGCATGGCATAAGCAACTATAATCTCTAATTGTCATTGCGAACATGTTTCATTCATAATAGGATGAATCAGGAACAATGAACTAATCATATTTACAAAAACAAGAGAGGTCGAGTTCATACCAGCTTCTCTCATCTCAATCAGTCCATCATATATCGTCATTATTGCCTTTCACTTGCACGACTGAACGGTGTGGATAATAATAATAGTGCACGTGCATTGGACTAAGCTGGAATCTGCACACATTTAATTCAAGGGAGAAGACAAGGTAATATGGGTTCCTGGTTAAATCAACAATAATGCAAATAAGAGCCACTTCAACATTTTCATTATGGTCTTCTCCTCTCGACCCCCAAAGAAAACAAAGTAAATAAAACTATTTACACAGGAAAGCTCCCAACAAGTAAAAGAAGAACAAGAAATCTTTTTGGGTTTTCTTTTAATTATTACTACTACAAGCATGGAAAGTAAACTAGCTAAAAGCTACAACTATATTTTTTGGTTTTTCTCAAGGTTATTCAAACACACAAGAAGAAGGCTTAAAACAGAAAATAAACTAGCATCGATAGTACAACGAAAAAGTATGAGCACCGACAACTGGCATGAGTGTGTAAACATGAATGTAATGTTGGTGAGAAATACGTACTCCCCCAAGCTTAGGGTTTTGTCCTAAGTTGGTCTATGCCCATGGATGGCCTGGGGGATATCCGAAGTTGTAACTCGGGTCGTACTGAGATGCAACAGCTACTGCCTCAAGAGCTGCAGCTTGGAGGCGAGATGCCTCCGTCCTCCTCTCATACTCATTCTTCTCCTCCCTGGTTATAACATATCTCCTTTTTGCCTGAAAGTCAAAGAAAGTAGGAGCAAGGAGAGTAATATGGAAAATGCGACATCTATCAAACATTAGTCGATACTAGTGGGGCTGTTCATTCCTCTCAATAAACTGATGACGAATCATAGTATTAAAATCTAGATAAGCAGGAGGCAACTCCATATCATTGTCATGTATGGGTACCTCAAGAAAATTAGCTAAACGGGTTGCATAAATTCCACCAAACAAATCTCTGCTAATACTGTTATGATGCAACCTTTGTGCAACAATAGCTCCCAAGTTATATTGTTTATCTCCTAATACAGCACTCCTGAGAACACTAAGATCGGGAACGCACATGTGACATGCCTCATTCTTACCATTAATGCATCTACCTATAAAGAGAGCGAAATAATGTATGTCAGGAAAATGAATGCTCCCTATGGTAGCTTGCGTGATTTCCCTGGATTCCCCCACAGTTATACTAGCAAGAAAGTCTTTAAATTCAGATTTGCGAGGTTCACTTGCATTTCACCACTGCGGAAGTTTACAAGCAGTGCTAAAATCTTCTAAGTCCATGGTATAGGATTTATCATAAAGATCAAATAGGACAATGTGAGAATTGCGTGATGATGTAAATTTAAACCTTCAAACAAAGGAATTAGTTAGGTAGTGATATCAAGGGCATTTATCTGACACGAAGCCCTCAAGTTCAGCATTATGCACATACGCATCAAATTCATCCTTATTTCCTGCTTGGACCATGATATTTTCTAACGGCCATTCACAAGGCCGCACTTGAGCTTCTCTTGGTAGTTCATAGTCTGGCTCACGTATTGCGGGCCTAGGTCCTTGCTTCCTTGAAGAACCACCTTGGTACATTTTCCTAAACATATTTCTTCCTTTGAAAAATTTATGAAATTTTTAGTAACTCAAAATAAAAGTGAACGAAACTCAACAAAATTGATAGCAACTACTCCCACAAGTGCCTAGAGACTATATCATGCTTTAGAACTACTTGGGACCAAATAAATTTAACATGCAAGCTCAAGAACAGGGTCACCTAAGTAGCAAAAATTTGCAATGAATAAAGCACTAGAACAAAAACTAATTGAATCATTGTAGGAGTCACATACCGAAGAACAATCCCCCAAAGCAGTTTTGTGAGTGGAGCTTTGAGCAAGGAGATCGAAAATCGCAGCAGAACGAGCTAGAACACGAGTTTGAGCTATGTGGTGATTTTTTCTGGAGGAAGACAAAGTGTGTGGTGCAGGAATAAGTAGAGGGGGCCATGTGGGGCCCACGAGGCAGGGGGCGCGCCCAGGGGGTGGGCGCGCCCTGGACCCTCGTTTCCAGGTGGTGGCTCCCCCTGATGTGTTCTCAGTGCCAGGTATTCTTAAATATTCTACAAAAAATCATATTTCAATTTCAGGGCATTTGGAGAACTTTTATTTTTGGGGTATTTTTTATTGCCAAGATAATTCGTAAAACAGACAGAAAATACTATTTTTGCTTCATTTAATCTAAATAATAGAAAGTAAAAGGAGACTACAGAGAGTTGTGCTTTCTAACTTCATCTATCTCATGCTAATCAAAAGGAATCCACTAACAAGGTTGATCAAGTCTTGTTAACAAACTCATTCCAAATCGCATGAAACCGGAGAATTTTCGAATAGCACTAGGTTACCTCGACGGGGATATGCACGTCCCCAACAATAAAAATATCATATTTCTTTTTGACAGTTGGAAGAGGAAATTCAAAACCTCCAATAGTAATCGTTGGAATTTGTCCAATAGAATTGGTACTATGGACTTGAGGTTGTTTCCTCGAAAAGTGTACCGTGTGCTCATTACCATTAACATGAAAAGTGACATTGCCTTTGTTGCAATGAATAACAGCCCCTACAGTATTCAAAAAGGGTCTACCATGGATAATCGACATACTATCGTCCTCGGGAATATCAAGAATAACAAAGTCCGTTAAGATAGTAATGTTTGCAACCACAATAGGCACATCCTCACAAATACCCACAGGTATAGCGGTTGATTTATCGGGCATTTGCAAAGATATTTCAGTAGGTGTCAACTTATTCAAATGAAGTCTACGATATAAAGACAGAGGCATAACACTAACACCGGCTCCAAGATCATATAAAGTAGTTTTAACATAATTTCTTTTAATGGAGCATGGTATAGTTGGTACTCCTGGATATCCAAGTTTCTTAGGTATTCCACCTTTAAAAGTATAATTAGCAAGCATGGTGAAAATTTCAGCTTTCGTTATCTTTCTTTTATTAGTAACAATATCTTTCATATACTTAGCATAAGGATACATTTTAAGCATATCAGTCAAACGCATACGCAAAAAGATAGGTCTAATCATTTCGGCAAAACGCTCAAAATCCTCATCATCCTTTTTCTTGGATGGTTTAGGAGGAAATGTCATGGGTTTCTGAACCCATGGTTCTCTTTCTTTACCGTGCTTCCTAGCAATGATGTCTCTCTTATCATAACGTTGATTCTTTGATTGTGGGTTATCAAGATCAACAGCAGGTTCAATTTCTACATCATTGTTATTGCTAGGCTGAGCATCATCATGAACATCATCATTAACATTATCACTAGGTTCATGTTCATTACCAGATTGTGTTTCAGCATTACAAATAGAAATATCATTGGGATTTTCAGGTGTGTCAACAACAGGTTCACTAGAAGCATGCAAAGTCCTATCATTTTTCTTTTTCTTCTTCTTAGAAGGACTAGGTGCATCAACATTAGTTCTCTCAGAATCTTGCTCAATTCTCTTAGGGTGGCCCTCAGGATACAAAGGTTCCTGAGTCATTTTACCCCCTCTAGTCATAGCTCTGACAACATTTTCATTTTTCTTGTTATTTAATTCACTGAGCAAATCATTTTGAGATTTAAGCACTTGCTCTACTTGAGTGGTAACCATAGAAGCATGTTTACTAATAAGTTTAAGTTCACCTTTAACTCTAGACATATAATCACTCAAGTGTTCAATCATACAAGCATTACGTTTCAATTGTCTACCAACATAAGCATTGAAGTTTTCTTGTTTAACAATAAAATTATCAAACTCATCTAAGCATTGGCTAGCACACTTATAACGAGGAATATCACCTTCATCAAATCTATAGAGAGAATTTACCTTTACTACCTATGTCGGGTTATCAATACCATGTATTTCTTCAATAGGTGGTAAATTCTTAACATCTTCGGCTTTAATACCCTTTTCTTTCATAGATTTCTTTGCCTCTTGCATATCTTCAGGACTGAGAAATAGAATACCCCTTTTCTCCAGAGTTGGCTTAGGTGTTGGTTCAGGAAGTGTCCAATTATTTTCATTAGTCAACATATTATTCAATAGCAAATCAGCTTGATCAACTGTTTTTTCCCTGAAAACACAACCAGCACAACTATCCAGGTGGTCTCTGGAAGCATCGGTTAGTCCATTATAAAAGATATCAAGTATTTCATTTTTCTTGAGAGGATGATCAGGCAAAGCATTAAGTAATTGGAGAAGGTTCCCCCAAGCTTGTGGGAGACTCTCTTCTTCAATTTGCACAAAATTAAATATTTCCCTTAAAGCAGCTTGTTTCTTATGAGCGGGGAAATATTTAGCAGAGAAGTAATAAATCATATCCTGGGGACTACGCACACAACCAGGATCAAGAGAATTAAACCATGTTTTAGCATCACCCTTTAATGAGAATGGAAATAATTTAAGGATATAGTAGTAACGAATTTTTTCCTCATGAGATTTAGTAAGATGTGCCACAACAGTTTCAGATTCATAACCATGAAAAGGATCAGATTCAACCAAAGTAATTATCTCAGGGTCTATAGAGAAATCATAATCCTTATCGGAAATACAGATAAGTGAAGTAGCAAAAGCAGGGTCGTATTTCATTCTAGCATTCAAAGTTTTTTCTTCCAGCTTAGCTAATAATTTCTTAAGATCATATCTATCATTGCAAGCAAGAAAATCTCTAGCAGTTTCTTCATCCATAACATAACCCTCAGGCACAACAGGCAATTCATATCTAGGGGGAGAATCTTCATCATCACTTTCATCAATATTATCAGTTTCAATAATTTCATTCTCTCTAGCCCTAGCAAGTTGTTCATCAAGAAATTCACCTAGTGGCACAGTATTATCAAGCATAGAAGTAGTTTCATCATAAGTATCATGCATAACAGAAGTGGCATCATCAATAACATGCGACATTTCAGAATTAATAGCAGAAGCAGGTTTAGGTGTCGCAAGTTTACTCAAAACAGAAGGAGAATCAAGTGTAGAGCTAGATGGCAGTTCCTTACCTCCCCTCGTAGTTGAGGGATAAATTTTTGTTTTCTCGTCTTTCAAGTTCCTCATAGTGACGCAAAGAATAGAGCTATGCTCCCCGGCAACGGTGCTAGAAAATAGTCTTGATAACCCACAAGCATAGGGGATCGCAACAGTTTTCGAGGGTAGAGTATTCAACCAAATTTATTGATTCGACACAAGGGGAGCCAAAGAATATTCTCAAGTATTAGCAGTTGAGTTGTCAATTCAACCACACCCAAATAAATTAATATTTGCATCAAAGTATTTAGTAGCAAAGTAGTATGGAAGTAACGGTAACAGTGGCAAAAGTAACAGTAGAAGTTTTGAAGTAATTGTAAAAGTGGCAACAAAAAAGTAACTAAGCAAAGATCAATATGTGAAAATCTCATTGGCATTGGATCAGTGATGGATAATTATGTCGTATGCAATTCCTCATGCAACAGTTATAACATAGGGTGACACAAAACTAGCTCCAGTTCATCAATGTAATGTAGGCATGTATTCCGAATATAGGCATACATGCTTATGGAAAAGAACTTGCATGACATCTTTTGTCCTACCCTCCCGTGGCAGCGGGGTCCTATTGGAAACTAAGGGATATTAAGGCCTCCTTTTAATAGAGTACCGGACCAAAGCATTAACACTTAGTGAATACACGAACTCCTCAAACTACGGTCATCATCGGGAGCGGTCCCGATTATTGTCACTTCGGGGTTACCGAATCATAACACATAGTAGGTGACTAATGACTTGCAAGATAGGATCAGGAACTCACATATATTCATGAAAACATAATAGGTTCAAATTTGAATTCATGGCACTCAGGCCCTAGTGACAAGCATTAAGCATAGCAAAGTCATAGCAACATCAATCTCAGAACATAGTGGATACTAGGGATCAAAACCTAACAAAACTAACTCAATTACATGATAAATCTCATCCAATCCATCACCTTCCAGCAAGCCTACGATGGAATTACTTATGCACGATGGTGAGCATCATGAAATTGGTGATGGAGGAAGGTTGATGATGACGACAGCGACGGATTCCCCTCTCCGGAGCCCCGAACGGACTCCAGATCAGCCCTCCAGAGGGAGTTTAGGGCTTGGCGGCGGCTTCGTATCGTAAAACGCGATGAATCCTTCTCTCTGATTTTTTTTCTCCCCGAACGTGAATATATGGAGTTGGAGTTGAGGTCGGTGGAGCACCAGGGGGCCCAAGAGACAGGGGGCGTGCCCATGGGGTAGGAGCGCCCCCACCCTCGTGGACATGGTGTGGGCCCCCTGGTCTTGATTCTTTCGCCAGTATTTTTTATATATTCCAAAAATATTCTCCGTGAAGTTTTAGGTCATTCCGAGAACTTCTATTTCTGCACAAAAATAACACCATGGCAATTCTGCTGAAACAACGTCAGTCCGGGTTAGTTCCATTCAAATCATGCAAGTTAGAGTCCAAAACAAGAGCAAAAGTGTTTGGAAAAGTAGATACGATGGAGATGTATCAGCCACCTCTAGAAACTTCTAAAAATATATCCGTTTTGTGTGCCTGGATTGTCCATGGAAAGACAGGAGGTGGTCGGTATCTTCCATGTTAAGCGGGTTATTCTCAGGTTGAGTGTTTATTCAGTCGCCATTGCATGAGAGAAAGGGTGGTAATAGGGATGCCCAGTCCCAAACTGCAAACATGAAAAAGAGTTAATCTCTTAAATAATAAAAAAAAACTCCCAATGGAGTCAAAATCTTTACTTTTGTCGCTTGGGAACCGCCACAAGCTTGCTTAGCATGGAAGATATTGATAACTGATGGTCGTGAAGTAAATGAGAAGGGTGCATGTCTCAAAATATCATTTACCCCTATTTTAAAAATTGAGCTTTGGCACCTCTGCAAATCACTGCTTCCCTTTGCGAAGGGACTATCTATTTATTTTTATGTTGTATCAGCACCTTCTAAAACAAGTGCTAGAACCTGAGAGCACAGCTGTCATGACTTATGCATTGTGTGTAGCTAATGTTGGGTGCATCATGACTGGATCTTTTCTACCATGAATTACAATGTTTAGTCGTTGCTTGAACTGTGGAGGTGCTCTGCATTTATGTTTTGTGGTCTCAGAAAGGGCTAGTGAGATACCATTATTGTCATATTATATCATAGTTGTTTTGACAATGTGTTGCCATTTGAGATATATTATTCTTGCTCACTAGCAAGATTTATTGTCGGCATGGTTAGTTATAATGTTGGCTAAAAACCTGGGTGTTGTTTAAGCTTATTTATGCAAACAAGAGCAAAAGAGTTCGTAAAAGTTTTTCTTTTTCACTTTCAGTTTATCAACTGAATTGCTTGAGGACAAGCAAAGATTTAAGCTTAGGGGAGTTGATACGTCTCCAATGTATCTACTTTTCCTAACGTTTTTCCTCTTGTTTTGGACTCTAATTTGCATGATTTGAATGAAACTAACCCCGGACTAATGCTGTTTTCAGCAGAACTACTATGGTGTTATTTTTGTGCAGAAATAAAAGTTCTCGGAATGGAACGAAACTTTGTGAGGAATTTTTGTATCAATAATCACTACAAAAAAAAGACACATCCGTGACATTTTGGGCCGAACAATTTTTTTTCTGTCATACATATGACACTTCTATGACGATAATTGTGACAAAACCCAGTATCATCATAGATGTGGTGGGCTCCTACTTCTATGACAAAAAATCATGAAAGAAAATGGGATTTTCGTCCTGGGCGGGCCGGAGACGCAGCTGCATGACATTCTTTGGGCCGTCCATGACGGAAAAAAGCGTGGTAGAAGCGAGGGGGAGGAAAATTTTGGGGAGTTGCCGGTTACGGTGGGAGGTCGGGGGCCGAGCGATGCGCGTTTCTCTCGTACATGTACGCGTGTGTGTGCGAGGCGTTGGCTCTAACTGAACCCGAGCGATTGCGCTGCAGGCTACGCGTTACTGAACCCGAGCGGTCGATCGATGGCTGTTAATTGAACCCGATGGAGCGATTCCTTCGCTACTGCTGCTAACTGAAGCCAATCGATTGGATGAACAGTGAGCGTTGCGGGGGGGTTGGATGAACAGTGAGCGGTGGTGTTGCCTCTGGATGAACAGGACCCCATGGTGTGGAGGGCTGGATGAACAGTAGACGGTGGAGGGGTGGCCATGGAGGGGTGGTTGAACAGGACCCTGTGGTGTGGAGGGCTGGATGAATAGTAGATGGTGGAGGGTTGGATGAACAGTAGACAGTGGAGGGGTGGTTGAACAGTAGCCAGTGGAGTAGCGCGCGGTGGAGGCTGGATGAACAGGAGCCTGTGGAGGCTGGAGGAGGTCGACGGTAGCCCGTGGAGGTTGGAGGAGGTCAACGGTGGAGATGAACAGTATCCCGTGGAGTCCCGTTTTGCAGTACGCCACACCCCTCCCGATGAACAGGACCCCCGTTTCGACCGTAGCGCTCCAACACAAGTCCGTTTCGTCCGTTTTGCGGTACGCCACACCCTCCCAATCAACAGGACCCCCATTTCGACCGTAGGAGGTCCGTTTCATCCGTTTTGCGGTACGCCACACCCCTCCCGATCAACAGGACCCCCGTTTCGACCGTAGGAGGTCCTTTTCGTCCGTTTTGCGGTACGCCACACCCCTCCCGATCAACAGGACCCCGTTTCGAACGTGGCCGGTTGAACACAAGGCTATTTCCTCCGTTGTGCGGTACGCCAGGCCTCGTTTCCATCGCCTGTTCCATCCAATCCGGTTGGCTCCCACGCGTTTCGTTGCCTCCTGATGAACACGACGCATTCTGTTGCCTCCCGATGAACACGACGCATTCCGTTGCCTCCCCATGAACACGACGACGACGCTGTTTCTCCGTTCCGACCTAGCCATGTACACGAGCCCTCGCTGTACGTATGCGCGAGTAGGCGTTCGAGACCCCGCCCGTATGTACACATACGTGGCCATATTTTCTTTCTTGCACCCTGGCCGATGTACGTACGTGTACATGCTACGTGCGTGCCTCTACTATGACATGTGCGCGCCTCTAGTACGACACGTGCGCGCCTCTACATCGACCAGTATGTACATACACTTTTGCGACCAGAATGACAATGCTACGTACACTTCGACCAGGTGGGTCCCGACTGTCAGGCACTTCCTTGCCTGCGAAGATGTAGCTGGTGGGTCCCAACAGTCAGGGGGGCGAATCATTTCGGGTTTTTTTTGCCCTGACGCACTTCCTTGCGTGTGAAGGTGTAGCTGGTGGGTCCCAGTAGTCAGGAGGGAAACGTTTTTTTCGTGAAATACGGTGGCCCGTCCGGTGGGTCCCTGCTGTCAGGTGGAGGAATCATTATTTTCCGCGTAATAAGGAGGCACTTGCTTGCTGCGGCCGTGGACCCAGCTGTCAGCCTCTCGACGTACAGTCCACGTCCGATGGAAGTCGTTCCTTGACCACATTGACCACGCCGCGCCAAGAGCACCAGGGCGGTGGACGACGGCGAGGCCTAGGAAGGAGACGACGCGGAGCCGGTGAAGACGCGGCAGTGGATGCCCATGCGGAGAGGAGTATGCGTATTCACTCGTTCGGCTGCGGTGTGAGGCTGCCGTCGCCGCAGGGCCTGGCCTAAGGTGGGAATAGTAGGGGGCGGTGAGGCCTCCGTGGTAGCATAGCCGGCCACGGGAGGCAGGAGCAGGCGACACGACCGGCGCTGCTTTGGGCGGCTGGAGCAACAAGACCAGAGGTTGAAGAAGCACTACGGCCGTTGGATGAACATCGTACGGTCACTGGAGCCAGAATCGTTCATATTGACTAAGTTGACAAAGCCCTTCGTCCCCGTCAACTTAATAGGCCCACAAGTCAGCTTCCCACCAAGGTGAGTCCCAGCTAGTAGGGGGAGTATTCATTTTTTTGTGCATAATAAAGAGGCACTTTCGGTGGGTCCAAGCTGATAGCGGGGAGAACATTTTTTTTGCGAAATACGGTGGCCCGTCCGGTGGGTCCCAGCAGTCAGGGGGGAAACGTTTTTTTGCCAAATAAGGTGGCCCGTCCGGTGGGTCCCTGCTGTCAGGTGGAGCAATAATTATTTTGCGCGTAATAAGGAGGCACTTCCTTGCGGCCGCCGTGGACCCAGCTATCAGCCTCTCCATGTACAGTACTCTTCCGATGGAAGTCGGTCGTTGACCACGTTGACCATGCCGCACCGACAGCACCAGGGTGGTGGACGACGGCGATGCCTAGGAAGGGGACGATGCGGAGCCAGGGAAGTCGCAGCAGTGGAGGCACACGCGGAGAGGAGTGCGAGGGTTCACTGGTTCGGCTGCGGTGTGAGGTTGCCGTCGCCGCAGAATAACAGGGGGGTGTGGGTGAGTGGAGGGATGGCCTGGCCAGCGGTGGGAGTAGTATGGGGGCGGTGAGGCCTCCGCGGTAGCACAGCTGGCCACGAGAGGCAGGAGCAGGCGGCACGACCGGCGCTGCTTTGGGCGGCTGGACCAAGAAGACCAGAGGTTGAACAAGCACTACGGCCGTTGGATGGACATCGTACGGTCACTGAAGCTAGAATTGTTTATATTGATTAAGTTGACATAGCCCTTGGTACGCTCCAACTTAGTAGGCCCATAGGTCAGCCTCTGAAACGGTGCGCCCCAGATGTCAGGGGGAGGAATCATTTTTTGGGCGGCCGAAGCTAAGAGTATCCGAGATTGAAGAAGAAGCACGACATCCGTTGGATAGACATCCAAAGGCCACTGCTGCTAGAACCGTGTGTTGACTATAATAAGTTGACAAAGCCTTGCATACGCGTCAACTTAGTTTTTTTAGGGGATGCGTCACTTAGTAGGCCCACAAGTGTGTGGCAGAGAACTTATAGCCCATTTGCGTTTTGTAAGAATGTACAGCCCATTTTTGAATTCTAATGGAATTTACAACAACCCATTTACAGTTTGTTAAAAGTACACCCCATTTTCTATCTAGGACAACGATTAATAATTTCAACCAACCGTTGAAGACAGAATTCAATAAAATTTCCCACATTTTGATGGGATCCGAAGTATTTTTATCCCTAAATTTCTAGTCAGATTAAATATAAATTTGTATTACATAAAAATCCAACGAAACAATGCGCGCGCAACAATGAAAATTTAAGATTTTCAAAATCCATAAATAATATTTTATAAACTAATTTCATGTTTGGTGCATTTTTTTATAGTTACTGCCCAGTTTTTACAATTACATCCCATTTATTATTTTTAAAGCCCATTTTCCTGTTAAGCCTAATGCATCCCTCCTAGGAAAGATTTGCAGCCCAGTGGGGTGGAGAATAACAAGTTGACCTTGCCTGGGTATTCCTCAAAAAGACGTATAGCTGGGCTAGCCATTTCCATCCTCAAAAAAGTAGTATCTGGGCTGGATATCTGGCCTGGGCTAGACGGGCCACAGCCCGCCCAGTTAATACCCTGCTCTCCTATGAACAACAACAAAATCAGGCCTCAAAAACACAAATACTGCTCAAGCTGCTTGGTCCCAGCTGTCAGCCGCACGTTGTGCAATTCTCTCGTTTATATTGACTAAAGAGGTTGACCATGGTGTCAGACCGTGATGTCAGGAAACTAGGAGAAAGCAAAAAAATATAGTTGTACATAATAAGGAGGCACTTGCGTATGTACGGCTATGGCCCTAGTGGGTCCCTAGTGTCATCCAGTCAAAATAAAGTCATCTCCTGAATCCTCATGTTAGTTGACCATGTTAACAATGCTCGGCGCCACGGTGAGCGCAACAACTCGAAGGACAACGGAGAGGGCCTCGCAGGCCCTACGGAGGTCTGATACAGCACCCGCTGCTCGTTCAGGAAGCCAGGATCATCGAACACCTATGAGCACCTTCGACAAACTGAGACGGCATGAAACGGTAAGGCCGCGCTTGGGAGCTCTGGTTTATTTCAAACCAGTATTAACATACAAGTGTAATTTACTCGTCATATGGAAGGCCCGAGGTCTGTAAGTAAAACCGGCGGGTTACACATGTATTTTGAGAGACCAGTGTATATTTTACGAGCACTGCTATATGGACGACATTACCAGACGATACATGCACGACATGCGTATCATGCCATCCATGGGCAAGGCTGAAACAGCAGCTAACAGCTGGATTAGCAATCGCCCGAGTGTCATTCAACATTTTTATCGTGTGTGAAGTACTTCCGATATCTTACTAGTCAAAATCGACCAACCAAGCGCCTTCGCCCGAGACCATCTCCTTTAATTTACAAGCGTTAGTTTTACAAGAGGTTTTGGTTGGAAAAGGACGATCCAATCACGACCTAATATCATGAGTTGGTCGGAAGATCATATGGTTTCACGTCTAACCTACCCGACATGTTGTATAGGCTATGAATGAAACATCAGACGATGAACTTCTTACGCACGGAAACAACATAAGAGGATGATCTTCTTAACAAGCAAATCACTGGCATTAGATCGACATGCAAAACAATACAAAGCATTATTCTCAGGAGGCACGGTGAACAGCTCGTGATGCCGCATGCCACAACATTCCAAGCTCAACTTTGCAATGAAACACAAGGCCTGGCATTACATCGACAATATTCAGAAAAAACTCTTAACACAGGAATATCTCAGCAGAGTAACTATTTACTTCTAAACTGAACATAGGAATAGGAAAAAACACTCGACGCTGCTCACAGCAAGGGCGTCCCACTCAAAAATACCAAATGCATGTCTTCTGGCTAACATCAATGAGCAAATTTTGACAAGTTTTTCCAATTCCAATATATTAAACTAACGTCTTCTTGCTAACATCAATGATTAAACTTTGACAAGCTTTTCCCATTCAAAATATGTAATGCCTATGATCGTGTCCTGTCGTAGCTTCTTGTACTTGTTTGGGCACTTTTTGCCCAGGGCACTCCACGTGTTGTTAAATTGCCAATGGTCTCTGCAGACTAGTCATGTCACCGGTGTCTAATAATACTCTGTAAAGCTTCTCGGTCATTCCTTCTGTAATGTACCTGTAACATCCCAAAATTCTAAATTTTGGAATGTTATATTAAATACATAGTTTTGATTGTTGTGTGATTTGATTGACTGAAAGTGAGTGAATTTGAAACTTTTTGAAAGCTAAATGAGAGGGAATAAAAGGACTTTCCCAAACTTTCATTTTTGCATTCGTGATCTCCGTGAATTCAAATTCTTTTCACCACAAAACCCTGGAGAGAAGATGACATGACTTCTTCCATTTATTTAAATGACAAGGGGTGTTGAAAATATTTGAATTTCATTTGAAATTATTTCCAATTCATAAACTTCATGCAACTCAATGATTAAAATGACTTCTTCAAAACATATGAAATATGAGTTGGGAGTTTAAAAGGATCAAATTTAAAGTCCTTTTGGAAATTATTTTCAATTTGGAGTTATTTGGGTTTTATTCAAATTATTTTTCTCCAAAAGTAAAATATACAGAAATTAGGGTAAAATGATTCCCTACAATAGAAAAAAGGAGAGAAATAAATTTGAAGTCATTTTGGTATTTTTAAAATGATTTTTGTTGAATTTTACTAGAGCAGTAGCACTGTTTGAATTATTTGATTTTTTGTATATTTTATTTAAAATTAGAATAATGTTCATGTTGTAGGAAATAATTTTCTAAATTTTTTGATATATTATATGCCTATGTAATATTTTTATTTTATTTTGTTGTTATTATTTTTGTTGTCTGGAAAATCCTTTACAAAAAAAAGAAACTTCTCCCTGAACTGGGCCAACCCAGCTGAAGGCAAGACAAGGCCCAGCTCCACGCCGCCTCGACCATCGTCCCCGACCGGGACTCCTCCTGGAGTCCGGCGCCGCCCCGCCACCGGCCGCCCCCTCCTCCACGCCTCGCCGCCCTAGTCTCCTATAAAACCGGAGCCCCGGATCCCGCCGCCCTCTCTCTCCTCGCCTCACCTCTCCTCGCAAACGCGCCGTCGCCGCCGGATCTCACCGCAGCCACCGCACATTGCCGCCGCCGCCGCATGCGTCAGCCGGAGCCGCCACCACCGCCACCTCCGACTGCGCCGCCCCTCGCCAGATCCGCCACCGCCGCCATCGGTTGCCGTCGCCGCCGCCGTTGCCAACTGCCGCCGCTGCACCACCACCGTAGCCACCACCCACCTCACCGCCGTCCCCGCGCAGCATCCCCCCGTTCACTCCGCCGAGCCGGAGGGCCACCGGAGCCGCCGCCCCGGCCTGACCCGAGCCGCCGCCACCGTCCCATCGCCGGAACACGCCACTGCCACCGGAAACCGCCGTCACCGGTTCTTCGATGAAAACCGCTGCCAACCGGTATAAAACCGACCCCGGTCCGATCCGGTTTTTCTTTTTAACTTTGTTTTTTTAAAACCCTAGACTAGATCGTTTTTTCTATTTTATTTAAACAATGAACATCCACTGTTTAGATCTTATAAATGAACGTTCGTTAATTAGTTCTTTTCTTTTTCTGTTATTTCGGCCAGGGACCCATTCGTGAATATTTTATTTATAGATTAGTCCCTGATCTTCAAACCTTCGTTACTTTTTACTCGTTTGTCCAAATCCAACGAAACCAACGCCCACTTCTTCGTTATGATCTCCTCTATCCAGTAAAGCAACTCAAACATGTTTTTGAAAGTTTAAAATTTGAATTAGATCAGATTTGAATTTGAACTTCGTTTGATTATAACTTGAGTTTCGTAACTCCGATTTAGTTGATTCTATTTGCAAATCGAAGCTCTTGACCTAAACTTTCTGATAAGGCCAAATTCACATAATTTTGGTACTGTTAGGAATTGTTTTATGTTGCAAGAGTTATTCGCTTGGTTTTGATGTTTTCCGAATCGTACTCTTCGTTCTTTCCGATCTTTTGAGTGATTGCTTATGTGTGGTTACTATTGCTTGGTCACGATAGATTGGCCGGATTGTGACGAGTAGAACTATCAAGAGTTTTGAGTGCGAATCATATTCATCAACATTGCAGGCAAGTTCACACTTTGATCATATCCCTTTTCATACCCAGTTTTTATGCATTAGTTTCAACCCTCAAACATTGCATGAGTAGTATTGATAACATGTGGGTATTGGGAAGTAGTTGATGAGGTAGGAACCTATTGCCCTGTTTATTACCAAACCCTTGGGAGTTACTTCAGCGATATGCTTATAATGCCATGCTATGCTCATAGCCGTGGATTGGGTTTGAGTGTATTCCATGACATATGTGAGATTGTTAATTAATGGTTTATTTAAGGTGGCAACTTTAACACACATCTGGGTGGATTGAGGCACCTGGGTATTCCAGCGATTGCCTGTTTAGGCACCTGGGTATTCCAGGATTGCCTGTTTGTTTTTGGACCGCCATCCAGGCTCAAAGGGATCATAAGATTATTCATGCTAGAAACTTCCGTGTGCAGCTACATGCTATTATGGGCTCTAGCATAGTTGATTAAGTCGTGCGAACTCTTATAGTGGTAGACTAGCAGATGTAGCGGAAAGTAGGTGTATAGGTCTACCCATCGTAAGGTGCTAGCGCTTCTGAAAGACTATGTCTCGGTCATCCGTTTCTCAAACACCATGTAGTGCGAGAAAACCAACGGAGGAGATCGAGTCGTGTGGGGAAAAGTGCGCAAACCTCTGCGGAGTGTATAAACTAATCATGATTAGCCGTGTCCCCGGTTATGGACGTTTTGAGTATCTAGTACTTGGATTATCATGTGAATCTCATCATGTTACTTCAATTAATCTTGTTGGGTTTTAATGATGATGTTACTTAATTGGGATTGAGAATGCTGTCAACCATTCTCAATGTTTAACAACCACCATGATAGTTAAATAAAACTTATTCCTTTGTAGTAGGGAAAAATTGGCTTTACGCAAAACTGTAACCATAGAGCTTTTCCACCAGCCAAATATGCATGTAGTGATAGCCTTTATTCATCATTGCTCTATGGTGTGAATTTGCCAGTACATTCAATGTACTAACCCTTTGTGGCTGCAACGTCTCATGTTGCAGGATCTTATGACGAGTAAGTGATACGTTAGGGTTACGATTTCTACACTCAACTTTGCCGTTGGTGTTGATTGGAATCCATAACCTTGTTACTTCTGTTATTTTGGATTGAGGTAATAGTATTTATGTTACTTTATACATGTGATTTACCTCTGTTATAAATCCTCGAGTACTGTGTGTGTCAGCATACCGATCCAGGGATGACACCTAAGCACAGAGACTTTATCCATTCGGGTCGGGTCGCTACAGTACCGCAACCAGTGACTTCTTCTTTCTGCAAATGACACTGATGGAGAATTGCAGTTCAACTAAAATCGAAGTCGGAATAAAACCGAGCTTTAATTTTGATATCCCTGTAAGCAACAATAGGTATAAGGGAAACAATTACTGAGAAATAATGGTTGATGACTTGTCTTAATGGGAAAGAAAGCAGGAGAGTAGCAATTCTCCATCAGTGTCATTCATTCATATTGACTCAAATATTATCTTAACAATGCCTTGTTTCAACATGTATAAAGAACGACAAAGCAGAAAAGTACCATTCCTAAAACAATGCAACTGATTCATTTTTAAAGAGACATTATCTTAACAATACCTTGGTTAAACATGTAGAAAGAACTACAAAGCAGGATAGTACCATTCCTAACAAGTGTTGCAGTTTTGAACTAAGATTCAGTAGTTAATGAATTCTGAGAGTGGCATTGCTTAATTTTACCAGCGGCATTAGATTAACGAAAAGCATAAACAGTTCCAGGGGAGAGTGGGCGCAACAACAATATGTGCTTACATCTACTTATAAAGGGGGTGATGTAGAGTTTGTTGTAACAAAGCAACAAGCATCATGTCTGGGTTGGTCCCATTTTTGTTCGCTACTTAATGGGAAAAGACAACAATACAATAGCTTCAATTCAACATTTATTTAATATAGTACCAATACAGGTAGCACAACATCTCAAAGCACACTGCACAATCATGTGGATGAAGGCCTGTACTGACCTTTCATGAAAACACCAGGATAAAATACGAATCTGCTAACACGAATAGGAAATCCAATCTCCTTTTGTGCAGTTGCACTGAAATCAAGCAAAGTGTTTCGCGTAGCGAAGCAAAATGTCGCAATTGCAACAAGTTGAATAGATATCATGTGGTTGAGACCAAGATTTGAAACAACTCGACAGGAACACTGGAAACAAATCTCGATCTCCTTTTGTGCAGTTCCACCAAAATTAAGCAAAGTCACTGGTGTGACATTCAAGTTGAACTGCACAAAACACTCTTAAAACATAAGTGTTTCGAGTAGCGAAGCAAAATGTCACAATAGCAACAAGTTGAATCAATACCCCTGTTTTAACAGAGGCAAAAAAGGAAACAATTACTTGCTGATAAAGGAGGATGAAACAAACGGTGACAGAAAGAAGCATCTAACTTATCTTGGATGGAAAACAAAGTAGGATAGTAGCATTTCTAAAACGGTTGCATTGATTCATATTAACAGAGACACTCTCTTGAAACAACATTCGTTAAAAAATGTAATTTACTTTTAACAGTGGCATTACTTCAATTTTCCGGCGGCATTCTTAGATTAACAACAGCAAAATAGCTGTATGGGACATGCTAGCACCATGTGCGTCCACACGTATAAATGGGTGATGCAGAGTATGTAGCCAAGCAGCATATCTGTGTTGGTCCCATATTTGTTCTCTTTGAACTTTTTTCCTATGTGAGGGCAGCAAATCTAGTCCTACACAAACTACCCGACCCCCCCCCCAGTTTCTTTCCCTTTTCAACAAAGAGATCGGTTCCTTATAGATGTGTGTACTGGGTTACCCCCTTTTTCCCTTTTCGACCAACAAAGCGGTTGGATAGCCAATCTATACTACTTTTCCTCCCTCCTTTCCTCATTGAACCACGTCCTAGATTCATGCTCCACCCCACCGCACCTTTCTTTCCTCTTTGAAACAAGACCTAGATTCGACTACATATTGAAAAAGATCCACATGCAGCTAGAGCAACGACGGTTTCAAAGAAACTTATACCTTAGGGTCGTCGGGATGTGGCAAGGCATGCGGCGGGAGGCCGGATCTGCCCACACTACGTACGACAGCAAGGAAGAAGGGGTCGGTGGCCCTCCCGCATAGGTGCTGGGTGAAAGAGAACAGCGCAGCCGGTAGTGGATTGCCTCCCTCGCCGAAGGCGATAGAGTTAACGCTGTACCTCCTCCCCTTCCCGGTGCGACAGGATACGGACGCCTCCTTCACTAGCTGTGAGGGGGAGAGAGAGACAAGAGGCCAACGCAGTCTTGTTTAGATCTGGTGAAGAGAGGGTGAGAGACTGTGAATATAGCAAACCCTAGCAAATGAACGCTGAGCCTCCAGCGTGTAACATATATGTATTGCGGCGAGCGTGTGGAGAGTGCAAACCCTAGCGAACAAGCGTTGAGGCTCCCGCTTATATATATACTAATGTAGTACGGACTGAGCTCCAGTGCCTTCACTCCATCTGCTTTTGGCTGTATGACAGGTGAGCCAGCCACATTTTGGGCCCACCTGTCATAAACCCAAAGGCAGGTGCACTAAGTCAATGAAGCTGCGTCCATATAGTACTCTCGTGTGTATATGACCAATATATAGTGGAGTGGTTTTCTTATTCTCTCCATAACAATCATTTTAAATTGTGTAAGTACGAAAAAAAACTCTTTATTTAATGTACAATAAAGAAAACTAGTACTACTTCCGATGAACTAACGATCCACGCCCACGCGTCGTGGTCGCACTTCCTGTCCTTCACATGTGGTACACTACCCTCCCTTAAGTGAACAACCACACATGCGCCAAATTATTGGAAACGTGTGAGAGTGTGTACAAAATGAAGAATTTTAATTTCAATTATCGGAAAGGTTTGAGAGTATTACAAAGTTTGACTTCAGTCAAATCTAATATGCAGAGTAAATAAAAATGGAGGGCTACTACGTCCATCCGGGTTTTTAGTCCACACCATTTTTTAAATCAAAGTTAATAGCTAGATAAATAAAATTACAGGGGAGCTGGAGACAAAGTTGTGAGAAGGCTTAGAAATTAATACAAAACTTATGCTCTTAGTACCAACGTCGATCCTTCTTCGAGGAAACATTTGGTTCATAGCCAATTGTGTGATAAAATTGCACCAACATGAAAGACGGCTGCGTCTCCAACGCAACCAAGGTGAACTGACGAAGGATATCATATTTGTGCGTAACAAGCAAAGAGCACTGATGGAAGACAGCTTGTTTTTCATTGAAAATCGATCAGCTTCACCAGCCGACGCAACCATGAGGCGCAACCATGAGCATCGACAGGTCATCATGGTGATGCATCATCCATTTGGCATCAAGTTTGGGCGAGGCACCTATGAAGTTCGACAAATCCTCACTGTGGTCTGTTTCTCCTTAGCAATCAACCTCGAGGAAGGAAGAACCACGTGGCAGAGGACAGTGAGGCGGAACAACAATGGCCATCCAATTTTGTGCAGTTCCACTAAAATTGAGGAAGACATGCCCGGGTATGGAGACACGCATCGCTGTTTCCAAAAATATAAAAAAGGGTTAATAAAAAGTACACCAACAAATAGAAGCATCATAATTATATCTTGATGGGAACTAAACCAGGATACCCGAGAAAAAAGCATTTCTTCATTTAACCAGTGATAGTACTACCACCATATGGACAATGAGCGCACAACCACCATGTACTTTTTGTCGAAACAACATGTATACCTCTACCAAGGCATAAATCAGGACAACTTTTCGAGTGGCATTTCCTCTATAATAGTACTAGTAGGTGATGTTGGACCAGCCGACGAACCCTAGCTACTATGCATGGGGAGCTAGGGAGTAGTCGCATAGAAGAAAACCCGCACGCAGCGACCTCGGGAGCTGGACCAGTACAAGAAGTTATACCTCAGGTGGGCGAGATGTCGTTTAGGCGGGCGGGCGGGATCTGCCCACACGACGGCAGCGAACAAGGGCGCGGAGGATCTTTGTCCGCGCCAGCGCCGGCTCCGAGAGGACGGTGCGCATCGGCTCCCTCCGTCGCCGACGGCGACAACGTCAACGCTGCACCTCCTCACCTCCCGCAGCGGATGGGATTCGGCCTGATCTGTGACCACCGGTGAGGAGAGAGATAGAGTGGACACTGTCATCTTGTTTTGATATGGAGAGGGTGAGAGAGCGAGACGCGAGATACTATATCAAACAAGAGGCTATAGTGGAGTAAAAAAATCTCTCCATAGCAGTGGTTCTAAATAGAATACGCGCGTTCTCGGAAAAAAGAAATGAAAACTGGCGGACAATTTTTTAAGGGTCTGTCTAGGACACATCTATATGTCTAAGTTGATGTCCACTCTGTTTGTGGTCTATTTTTTTTTTGTCCTAGTTTTTTTGTTTCTTGTTGCTACATTATATACTTGTGGGAGCTTAGATCTGATATCCTTAAATAACATCTAGATGTGAATTAGACAAACCGATTTTCAAACATACCAAGAAAGAAAACTCGATCAATAACACGCCCCCGCTTCCAGGTCGCGAGAGTCGTCACGCACACACACATAGACATAGACATGCATATCCGTGTTTACGTAAAATTCCATTTCCCTCTCCATCTCCAATCATATTTGTCCAACTGGCACATTATTTACGTTGTTAATTATATACGCAACAGTATTAATGTACATCATCTCTTGTTTGCGCACGTCCGGACCGCTGCCACGGCCGGTCCTGACCAACCCGAACCCTCTTCATCACCCGCGCGTGCTTCCCGCCCGAAACGGTCAGTGCCGCATTCATGTCCGGCCAGAGCGGACGCGACCTCTCACTGGCGCCGGCATTGAAGCGGCGCGCCGGCTGAGAGAGCATCGCCCGCACCGCTTCCAGGTGCACGCGGCTGCTCTGCGTTCAAAGGTCGCAATAGCCGGCTACAACATGCATGTAAAAAGTTCTTGGGAGTCCGTGCTATAGCTAGCTATCCCACCCCAACTCGTCAATGGCCCTGTTTGGATACTCTAACTCAGTTAGAGGTTAGAGTTAGATTCTAACCCTGAACTAACCATGAACTAACTCTAGCCAAAGTGGTGTTTGGATGGCAGGGTTAGATGGAGCGCGGATACGGCGAGGCACCTTCATGGGCGGTGCGAGAGGGAGGGAGGGAGAGGACGAGAAGCTTCGAGGAAGTGGGGAGGGATCTGCTGCGGGGAGAACGAGAGAAAAGGTGTTTTTTAGTGGTCCTGAGAAGAACTAACCCAAATAAGCACCTCTTGGGTGGGTTAGATTTTTTGAATGACTTAGATGCATCTAACCCAAACTAACCCTCATGTTTGGATATTTTTGGGTTACATGAGTCCAAACTAACCCAAACTAACTCTAACCCATGAATCCAAACAGGGCCAATCTCTTCCAGTAGTGCTAGTAGTACTCCATGGTGTGATCCATCAACAAGCAGGCGGGAAAGTTATTGTATACTCGGTTTGCAGTGAGTGGCATGATGAGCGACCGTGTGGGGTCGAGCCGTGGAGGAGGGTGAGACATGAACACGATAGACGTGATTTAAACGTTGGTTTTGCTCGATGGCGCGATCCAACGAAACGAAACGTTGGTTTCTCTCCGTTTCCATTTTTTCTCTGGAAAAACGGAAACTTTCCACTCCATTTTCATTACTATTCCAAGGTTGCCCCGTTACAACATTCCATCAAATACAAAGGAAAACTAACACGCATGCTGATGCATCTCAATGATTCACAGATCATAGCCAATATTTACTTCACAACTAAAGAAAAAAGTTGTGAGAGCGTGTACGAAAGAAAAACTACTGATGGGGTCACTATGACTTAAACCCTAAACCCTAAACATGATTTAATTCCCTGGCCAGGTAGAACCTGTCGAAGGAAAGATGGCTGGCACCCTCGGATCATACGATGCTTTTGTGCAGTTCCACTAAAATCGACCTGAGCATCCTGATGGCAAAGATATTGAAGAAGTGTGATTAGAATAATAGTACTGACACTAGTTCATGAGACATAAACTCATCACAAGTTGAAGCCGGTAGAAGTAGAGAAAGATCGACATGGAGATCGAGCTACGACAGTGGAGCAAGCCGGCTCCAAAAGGAAGATGGACTACCTGGAACGTCAGGCTGTAGCTAGAAGGGCGGTTGGGACGCGGCATCGACTCATACCGCGGTGACCCCTGATTCGTACGCACCGACTGTGGGTTTTCTCCCTCGCCAATGTCGACCGCATCTACGCAGAACATTGTTCCCTTCCGCCAGCTGCGGGATCAGGCCCGTCGTTCTATGCTTGTGAAGAGAGCAACCTTAAAAAGTAGGCTTGTAGCTTAGGCTCCTGCTAGTGTATATATAGTGGTTTTCTTTTTCTCTCCATATCAACCATTTTATATTGCGTACGTGTCATTCAAGAGTGAAATGATGGTTGCTTCTTCCGACTAACTTACTATGTGATTTGACTGCTCCTTAGTGGCCCCTACACGTACTCCCTACGTGTATGCAACAGTCACACATACACATGGATGCAAAAACGCGCGCAACGCCCTAATGCATGCATGTCCGAGCACACGACGGAACACACACGGTCACGCTAAGTGCTCAACCTACACGTGCATGCACACACATACTCTGTCAGGGTGAGCTAGTGACCGTATAAACACCGGAAAATATATATATTGAGCGCAATGAGCGTATTATGAAGTCCACTGACCGTATTTTTACAAATATACAGTGACAGACAGTGTATTTATCTCGTTTGAAATTAATCCATATTAACCGGAGAGGAGGCGGTATGGACTAGCATTACTTGCGCGCGGTGGCTCGCAGGACAAGGAGAAACTTTTGACTAATGCAAGCTCTCCCTCGCTCAGGCGGTGGACGTGCAACAGTTAATTCGGTGTCAGATTGCCAGAAGCATACACTATACTACTAGTGCTACTATTGTTCGACTTCCCGAATAGGCGAACAACCAAGCGCAAAGTTTACTAGTACTAGTACTATTAATATAGTCTGAAAGGTACGTACTATACTAGTACTAGGAACCGGATGGAGGAGCGTTTGCACTCTTATTATAATTTTAAAATGTGATAAAGCAATCTTCAACACATTTGGTTCTCTTCGAGGGTTCTCGCATGTGATAATGGAAGTTGATTGCATGGAACACTCGCCACAATTATCGCTTAATTCTGGCTCATATCCTGTTACAAATAGTGGTGCTCGGTAATATTTCCTCTTTCTTTGTTATTCAGCATGTAAACAGGTCAGCAAACCTTGCGGCGCATCTTCGTGCGAACCATGCTTGCTGCACTTTGAATGTGGCCGAGAGCTGGCTTGATGAAACACCTCGCTTCCTACTTCTTTTTTTGTGGGGTATCTCGCTTCCTAGTGACCAGTATCTTGGCTGATCGTCCTAAGAATGCTTATATATGAATAAAGCTCTCTCATTGACCCGCAAAAAAGATTAAGCCATATTAACCGGAAAGGAGGGAGTATGGACTAACACTACTTTTTGGTGTGTCCCGTCAACTCACAGAACGAGGAGAAGCTTGTAGGACAAGGTGAAGCTCGCTTACGCCTTTTGACTAATGCAACCTACCCTCGGTGGACATGCATCAGTCCATTCGGTGTCAGATTGTCAGAGGCCACACTATAGTACCCAACATGCGGAGTACCATCATTGTTCGACTTCACGAAGAGGCGAAGAGCCAAGCGCACTGTTACGAGTAGTACTACTACTAGAACCACATGGTGGAGCGTCCGTACTCTTATTTTTTTTATCTCTGATAAAGTACACGTTTATTCCGTAGAAAGGCGGAAAACAGCAGCCCAACATGTAATGAATGATATCGATCAACCAACCATGCTCGAATATATCTTGGCCTCCATGCGAACCCGTCTGTGTGTTCTCGCTCCTCGTCTCTCTCAAGGAACTGCGGGTTGGCTCTTTGCCGTCAATTGAGATCGGTTTGCTCACACTACTGTCCCACATGTCAGTGATATGCCAAGAGGAGGTGCGTTGACCGACTGGCCATACGCGTACTTGGTTTTGAACCTTCATACTACACCTCCCTCCGTCATATTTTACAGGGTGCGCTTCATTATGATGCATTTCTCTCAATGCATTTCCACCACCAAAGAGACTTTACACGCATTTGGTTAATGCTCAATTAATTAGGGCGTGGTAACCGCAATCAAGTCCACAATTTTCTCTCCACGTACTCTGTACTACTCCCTCCATTCCTTGATACAAGGTGTATAGATTTTTGAAAAAAAATCCAAAATATAAGGTGTATTGCATTGCAACACTCGTTTGGATATTTTTTTAGGATTTGATTACATTTCCTTATATCTGCAAGATCCTCTATTTTCTCATGTCAATTAGTCAGGTGTAAACTTTCCTAAAACTTGTGAAATTTTTCCTTGACGTGCATTCTTAAATTTTCGTGCCAAAAACTATACACCCTACATTTAGGAACGGAGGGAGTACTACGGAGTGGAGTAAGTGCATGCATGTGTCTACCCGGGGTGGAAGCACTTCATGCATGTGTGTACGCATTATTCCCTCTAGTAATAGACGCCGTGCTATAACTACTAATGCTATTTTTCGGGCCGATCGTTAGTCACCTTGGTCCCACAGATATTTTTTCTTTTTTCTGAAGCGCGCTATATAAACAGTGACGGATGGAGTAGTATGAGCGGATTCAAAGAAGAGCGTATTGATGGTTGCTTCTTCAGAGCAACTTACAGTGGGAAAGGTGGGGATTACGATTTGACTGCTCATTACTCACTATTAATGCGGCGCAACAACCGGGCTGAGTCTCCCATGCGGTTGTGCACTACCCCCTCGGTTCTTAAATATACTCCAGAGTATATTTGTCTTTCTAGAGATTTCAACGAGTGACTACTCAAATATTTGTCTTTTTAGAGATTTCAAATGGACTGGCACATACGGATTTATATACATATTTTAGAGTGTAGATACTCTCATTTTGCTCCGTATGTAGTCACTTGTTGAAATCTCTAGAAAGACGAATAGAATATTTAGGAATGGAGGGAGTACACATACGAAGCAAAATGAGTGAATCTACACTCTAAAATATGCCCGTTTGAAATTTGTAAAAAGACAAATATTTAGGAACGAAGGAGTATAATTTTGTGCATGGCACATGGACCCGGATGATGAAGAGGCTTCTGGCAATGCTATCAAGCTTCCATCATTTGTTTACATAATTGATGTACTATACAAATAATTTTCCAGCGAGACATGAAATTGTACAATGGTGTGAGCTTTCAGCTTCTGTTTCGCGTGTCTTGCCATCGATGCTCTTTCGGAAACAATAAAAAACTAACTTCCTTGCTAATGCATGTCAATTATTAGCAGATCAGAGCTAATAATTACATCACAACTGAAGACAGAGTTGTGAGAAGGTGTTAAATTAAAATTGATCCATGCTTTCATTGCCAGCAACGTCCCCCAGCTCTGTCTAAATCAACAAGGCATGTTGGGAAAAAAGTAGCTGTCTGGAGCATGCAACATTCCGATCATTTTGTGTAGTTCCACTAAAATAGAGCTGAGCGTCCCTGTTCCAAAGATATTAAGTGTGATTACAATAATAGAGGACTGCTGATGAAACAGTAAACACATAAATAGAAGCCGGTCACCTTTGCAGTTTCTCTTAAGACTAACTAGTTGGAGAAGATTAGGCTCGGAGTTAGATGAGGAGAATAGAGCAAAACCAATCTCCCTTTGTGCAGTCGCACTGAAATGTAGAGACGTTTCCCATGTGACATTTTAGTACAACTGCACAAAACACTCTTAAGAAAAAAGTGATTTGTGTAGTTCACCAAAAGGTCGCAATAGCAACGAGGTGAAATGGATAGCCCTTTTTGCAAAAAAGATGTAGAAAGGAAACAATTACTAGCCAATAACAGTTGATGACACATGCAACGACAAAAAAGAAGCATATTCCTTGCCCTAAGGGAAGATAACAACACAGTTGTGTTTGTCTAAAACGGTGTGAGGACGAGAATGCAATATGGAAAGTACACTAGACGAGCTACGTTTTGGGCAAAGAACTATGGAAGATCCACATGCAGCGACGTGGGAAGACGGGCAGTGGAGCAAGGCCAGAGGGGATACCTGGAGGTCATCGAGATGTAACTAGGTGAGTGGCGGCGGGCGGAATCTGCGAGCAGGTGGCGTAGGCCCTGCCGTGCTGGAGCTTGGTCAGAGAGAACAGCGTGTACCGCAGATCGGGACGTGCTACCTCGGCACCGTCAAACGGTGAAACGATGCACTTCCTCCCTTTCCCCCGGTGGACGGGATGCGGCCGGATCAGTGACCAACGGTGAGAGAGAGAGAGAGGCCACCACACTCCCTTTCCCCTGGCGGACGGGATGCGGCCGGATCAGTGACCAACGGTGAGAGAGAGAGAGAGGCCACCGCAGCCTTGTGTGAGATACTCTGAAGAGCGACAAACTAGGCATGCAACGCTCCATTGTATATAGTGAGCGGACTACCTTTTTCTCCATAAAAATCATTTTATATTCTGTGTACGTGCCATTGAGCGCTATAACTTTATTTAAAATAACGCGACAACGCGTCAAGTCGAACTTTGTTTCGTGCAGGCGTGGTACACGACCTCCCTAGGTAAACAACCGCTACAGGCGTTCAAATTAGCACGTGGGCTGCCATTTCGTAAACAAATGAGCTCCACCGTGTACCCGCGCGGGTGTGGCTGGGCACAAAGCGTGAGTACATGCACGGTGCACCTATTCTCTTCTTGTATACGTAAACCACCTATGTGGGGTTGTGTGAGAGAGATACAAACCTAGAGAGATATAGTGTGTGGGTTCTTGAGAGTTTTTTTTTGGGGGGGGGGGGGGTTCAATCAAAAAATGTAACATATGCAATGTGTGTGAAATAGAGTCCTGGATTTAACATATATATAGAGGGGGCGATCCGAGAAGAGAGTGGAGGTATCACCGGCTTGAGGTGTCCATAGAATCGAAAAGAGGGATGATGTGTGTGTGTGTGCGCGCGCGATCGATAAAGAGTGCCATCGAATTTGTGTGTGCCCACGTCAAAGATATAGAGTGGCTGGCCTACTGGAACGTGAGAGGGGACATGTGCAGTTTGTCTCTGTGGGATGGATACCTACCTACAGCGCTCGACTATCGGTGTGTGGTGGGGAAGAGGGAGGCCCAATTAATTATAGAGGTACAAAGGCTGGTATATGTGTGGAGGAGGAGAGAAGCCTACCTCATGTATTAAGGAGATCGATCTGCCTCATGTATTAAGGGAGATTGATCGGCATCCATGCATATGTGCAGGAGAGGAATAAGGTTGGGAGAGAGACAGAGCTAGAGTGTTGGAGGGGGGTGGTAGTGGAGTTGCTTCTAACAAATGGTGGGATAGGCTTGCTAGACAAATGGAGGGCACGCCCGCAATATCAATAAGAGAGGAGATGGCTGCTTGTTGTCTATGCACGTGCGTGTGAGAGACGGGTCAGGAGGCATGCACGAATGATGAGGGGGGACGATGTGGCTATGGTAAGCAGACATAACTACATAGGAAGATCAATCGCCCTTTGTTAGAGAAAGGAGAGACATAACTTGTAAGGTCGATGGGGGGGTAGTTAAAGTTGATCCAGGTATATGTTGGGAGATCGATTGGTATACATGCATGTGTTTGTTAGAAGCAAACGAGGCACGAGGAGAAGGATAGAGATAGAGGGATGCATGTAGGAGGTGGTACGAGAGGCATACTATATCGAGCCGGGAGGAGTGTGCGAGTATGAGAACCATGAAAAGAGTGGTGGGAGTGAGGCATGGACGGTGACAAGAGAAGAGGGGAAGCTTGTGTTTGTGCTAGGCACACCTGGCTAGAGAGGCATATCGATCGATGTGTGCCGTAAAGGAGCTGGGGGGCCTACACACACCATGGGTGAACGACCTAAAGTGAAAAAACGAATTTGCGTGATGGAGCTAGAGAATGCTGAGGGAGGGTGAGAGGGATGCGGGCGTGTGCATGCACAAGAGAAAGTTAGTGCTAGCTACAAAGATAAGAGGGTTGTGTGGGTGTAAAAGACGAATAGAGATCATATATACTTCATTATAAAAAGCGAATTCGGATATTTGAAGAATTTATCATAGTGTTTTAAACCTACGCATGTGTGAATATATATAACGGTGATACACATGGTGTGTTTATGGACATGTTATACTACATTTAATATATTTTATCTCCACTCTTATAAAAAAAACGGAGTTGTTGATGATGGTGTGCCTGCCATCTTGCATTATAGGCCGTTCGATTTATATCTGGCGGATAGCAAGGAAATTATGATGGTTGAAGTTGGCAACAATCATGATTGTAGATTCTTATTGAAATAGAGAAATAAATTCAAATTTAGTTCGAATTGCAGCAGTAGTATAGACATTTGGAATGCACTAAAATGTTGGTATGAGTAGGTTACATGCATTATACAGTAAGCGAAAAAAATTAATCGGACATAACATGGATTCATACTCCCTCCTTCCATCTATATAGGGCGTAATGAGATTTTTAAGACCGCCTTTGACTATTGACAAGATTAATAGTACATGACATGCACAATGTGGAAATTATATCATTGAAAGAACCTTTCACAGACGAAGTTAATGGTGTGCTTTGTGTAAGTCGCATGTCATATACCATTGCTCTAATATTTGGTCAAAGTTAGCATCGAAAAACGCATTAGGCCCTATATAGATGGAAGGAGGGAGTAGCTTTGAATAGCATTTGTATAGTAAAACGGGGCAAGACTCTCTCTTTGTGTGGTGTGAATAGTTTTATTTTTTTGTTTTCTTTTTGGTTGAGGGAAGTGCAAATTGATTTGGTACGTACAAGTACAATATTACTACATGTTAGGCTTGTCCCTAAAATTCAACCCGCGTTTTGTTATCCCGAAAATTCAGATATCGTGCTCCCAAAACTGGCGCCTTCACAACCCCCGCCTTGTTATCCCGAAATTACAACGCGCGCGAAAACTCCCTCTAGCTGCCAAATCCTGACACACGAAATCCCCCTTCTAACCCTGAGCTGGAAGGGCCGCTAGTTCAAATCGGTGGGGGGTACTTTTGTAACACACCCTACATTTTGGACAAGCGCGTCCCTAAGTCATGCTTTACCCCCTCCCATCGCCCCCTTTTCGCCATTTGAATCCCAGGCCGCCATAACTTCTCCGCTCCAGCCGCGAAATCCCACCCTCCTCCATCCGCCACGTCACCGCCGCCCAGCTGGAGCCTCTTCCCCGACGACGTCGTCCACCACAACAGCTCGACGTCCCTCGTCCACCTCCCCTGATGAGGATCCGTCGTCCATCTCGCCGTCCCGCCGGTTCAGCCGCCCTGTCCACCACCTCCAAGGAGCTTCTCCAACGATCGCCTCGTCTATCGCGGCTGCTCCATCCCCACAGCACCGCCTTAACCTGCTCCACTGGAACCGCAGCATCCTCACCGACTCCTCGGACGAAGCCGAGGCCTACTCGGCGCCACCAAAGAGGTTGTACACTCATCGCATCGCACCTTCTCCTTGACTCGACCTCCCGGCGCCGACGGTGCTCCATCCCGCACCCCCATGGAGCGGCTACCTTGAAGCTGGCGCCGCGGGTGACATCTCCACGGCGGCTCTCCCCCAGTGTGAGGCCCCTTCGGCGGCGGCGGCCATACCGGCCGGATCTGCTGCTGCTGCTCCGGCTATCGCTCGCTCGCTCGCGCTGCTACTGCTGCTTTGGCTCCCGCTCGATCGCTCGCTCGCCCAGCTGCTGTTGCCGCTCTCCCCCTCGCTCCTACTGCTGCTTTGCTCCAATAAAGCCACACTTCAGTCGACTGAATCGACTTTTGGGTCAGTCGATTTTTAGGGGTTGGGGGGGGGGGCTCGCCGGAGTTAAGGAAGAACCACCCGCAACGGGGACGGGGGCTCGCCAGAGAGGTACCCCACTATCTATCTTATGGTTCAGGGTGGGGGCGGGGGGCCTAGAGGGCTGGCCGGGGCGGCGGTGGCGAGTTGTTTCGGGGCGGCGAGGCGGCGCTGGGGCCGGCGGTTCAGCCGGTGGTGGCTGGCGGCTCAGGGGGGTGCAGGTTGAAGATGAACTGCAGGCCCTCCCTAAACTACATGTCAAGTGCCTCTATGCTACCATTGCGTTCAATTTCGACAGTAGCATTCAGATTCCACAGTAAATTTCAGTTTCAACAGTTAAGTTCAGAGTCAACAGTTTTTACCTCATTTGTTGTAGTCAGGTGGTTTTTGGTGATGTTAATTTTACATCATCTATTGGAGATGCTATTAGAATCCCACTTGAGATTGACGATGTCTGTCTTGTGCTGCTTCAGCCTTGACGTCTTACGGCTCACCGGAGCAGCTCCAACGACAGAACGATCCATCACAACAAAGCAGTGCCCTGGACGCCGTCTACAGATTCCTCAGATCTTCCTCCACACCTCCGACAGCCACCTCAGCCTCAACTGCTTCAGCGACCAACCCAATGATGCTGAGGTCGACACGGCTATGGCAAAGAGGTTGTACACTTGTTGCATCACTTATTACTATACATTCACATCGATCCATTAGGGCTATTTTGGTTCAATGGAAAACGTTGATCCACTGGTTGTTACCATCACTCTAAATTTCTACATGCTCTCCTTACATAATCTCACCATATTTTTTTTGTATGCATGTCAGATATTGTACACAGTCATGTTGAACATGTAGAGAAAAAGAGAAGAGTTTTGTGCGGCAATACAATGCCATGCAGACATCGCTCCATGGTGGGTTCAATGGCAAACCCTCCCCACCCCTCTCCAGATTGTAATCCAGAGGAAGATATCTTTTCTGAGGCGTATTCAGACGCCGCTGACCACTCCTATTTACCCCCCAAGGTGTTTGCTCTACCTTGGCATGATGATGGTAGTCATAGCATGCATATGTTGCCTTGCAGTGCCTACTTTTGACATCATATATGTCATCTGCTTGTTTAGACATGTTATGTAATTCCACCTATTTAGTTTCTATATCATATATGGGAATTATGCAGTCTCATGTCTTTTAGCCAGCCATAATATATGTGAAATGTGCAACGCCATCCTGTTTAACCAGGCATCATATTTTTGAATGATATCTTGCCCATCCTTTTCTTCATTACATTTCCATTTGTCGACAATGTTTGTACATTAAACTACTCTTCCTGTGAATCAGCCATTTGGGTGGGAGATGGAAAAATCTGGAGTGAAAACAATGCCTTCAGAGCAGACAGTGCTACCTGTCGAAGCAGATCTCTTGTTGGGTCCCGATAGCTCCTCAAAGATGGATTCAGAGACAGATGACCAGTCCTATTCCCCCACTGAGGTGTATACTCTAACTTGGCACGGTTATACTGCTCATATCATGCATACGGTGTCTTGCATTGCATAATTTAGACATCATATACACAATATCAACACCATGTTCTTAGTTCAGACATGATATTGAATGCCCTCTGTTTAACATATAAATCACATATGTGAATTAAATGCTGCGATCCTGATTACTTAGATAACATGTAGGTGAATTATGTCATGTGATCCTGTTTAGTTATTCATCATATCTTTGAATTATGTTATGCTATGCTATCCAGTTTAGATAGACATCATATATGTGAAATTATGTCATGCTATCCGTTTTAGTTAAACAATATACATGTAAACTATTTCATGCCCTCTTTTTTCCACACTATCTATTGCATTTGTCTCTCATACAATGTCTATACATTCAACTATGTTTCCTGTGTATCAGCCATTTGAATTGGAGCGGGTGATGCCAGTATCTAGCAAATAAAAACACGATCTTCAAATAAAACAGTGCTACCTCTTGGTGGAGATAGCACCCCGGTTGTACATGCACAAGAACCAGCCCTACCACACATAACCCAAACTCTTGCAGATTGTACCCCTACTGTGATGGACAGAGAACCAGCTTCACCCAATCTAACCCCAACCCTAGCCGATAGTAACCCAGTTCCTGTTGACACAACACCATCTCCACTACAGAGCTCCCAAACAAGAGCAGTTAGTAAGGAAGCTCCAGTGCCCAAAGGGCTAGTACTATCACGGCGAACCCCAACTCTACCAGTTAGTACGCCTATTCCTGTGGAGGAAGCACAACCAGCTAGTCGTAGTTTAGCATCTATCGCATTTGATGTTGTTAAATCGTATGTGCGTATCTTCCCATCTTGGAAATATTATAATGAAAATGAAGGAAAATGCCAGTTGTAGGTGTTTGTCCAGGAGTTATGTGTAAGTAATGTTATTCATGGCAATTACTTTGCTTCGTCCCATACATCCTACCTCCATGATGGTTATGATACAACAAATTTTCCCATTTTTCTCTATAGAGAAGGACCGATTTGGAAACTCGGGATGAGGTAACCTGTGCTAATACCTCTGCTATCTTCAGGAATGCTTGGTGGCAGTATCGGAATTACCTGAAGAAAACGTACTTCACCGGCAAAGAAACTCATCAAATTCCCTTACGTTCTCCTGAGATACATTTACTGGACGATGACTGGGAACACCTTGTTCTGTACTGGTCCCGAACCAAGAATGTGGTAAGGTCTATGAGCTCATTTTCTATTTTTAAGTATTTTATTCTTGCGTCTTACTATACTCTGTTCATGTAGAACAAGTGCCTAAACCTGAAGAACAAATGTTCGAATTTAAGACTCCATTGCTATCATATTTTAGAAAAGCACTAGGCGTTAATTGTGCGTTTTGCCACCGCCTTGCGCTTTACTGACCAATGTGTTTTGCACAGATTATGCGCAGTTATGCACAATGCATTTTGCCAACGCCTAGAGCCTAGGCGCACTTAAGCGCTCGCTTAGGCGCGCCTTTTTTAAGTATGATTGCTTTGCTCTTGTATCACTGTATTTACTCATACAAACTTATTTTTAAATTGAAGGATCCAATCGAAACTCCAATAGCACAGCAGGTATGTTCACGCATGTTTCTTTAACAGGTTTGCTCTTACCAATAGCTCTGTTGATTTCAATTTCAATTGTGTATACATTTGACTTTCATATCATGCACATTACTAGCATCACAACAGAGCCAATAGTGTTGTTGTACATGTAGACCCGTGGTACCCATCTGAAATCTTGTTGTGTCGTGTAGTTTCCCATGCTTTGTATTCTTTCACTGCTGCTTTGTCTTGAACTGATATGATTTGAACCGTGTCTCTATTTTGATTTGGCAAGACATTGCAGTGACCATAGGACATAGATATATGTTTATTTGATGCTTTTATTATGTACTAGTACTTGGCAATAGAAAACTTGGTAGTTTAATCCTGTCCACCTTACTAATGAACTGGTTCACCGAAATGAGTTTCATATACTAGTACATGCTAAACTTGTTATGTTTCTGCTTGTTTCTTCTTTTACAATGCTGGCAGAATATTGGGGAAGAGTGCCTTATTAAGCAATGGTAAAGGAAGTAATGCAGATAAGGTTCAGGATAGTGACACATCCTTGTTGGTCTCCAACAACGCTGATAAAACAGCTAAGGAAGACTATCTTGAAGACAGCGAGACAACCCCAAAGTCCTATCTTGGTTTAGTGTTCGAGTTACTGGCCACTACCGCATGCACAAGCTATTCAAACTCACTGTCTGAATCAGTTCGGTTTCTTGAGTCTCAACTACAAGCTGAAATACATCGATCAGCTATGCTGCGACAAGAAGCGGAAGGACTGCGGAAGTCCCTGGAGCATTCAGATGCATACTTTCTGGTGCAACAGCAAGCGTTGGAGGATCTTAGCGCCAAACAAGACAAAGCTAATCAGCTTGCTAAGCTTATTGCCAGCATGGTGGATACCCAGGATAACGTTTCTTGAGCTCTTCTGAAGTTGTTTCAGTTATGCTCTTGTTTTGCTGCCGCGTTTATTTGCACTGGTGGCCAATTTTGACGGCCAGTGTATGTAATATGCTGCTTTGTTCCCTATATTTGCACTGGTGGCGAACTTTGATGCCCAGTGGATGTAATATGTGTAATAGCGGTAATAGGCTAGCCTTAATTGCTTGCTTATTTATTTCCTTATTGTCTTGTTTAGTTGTTTGCTTGTAGTCACTTCAGTTCTTTATCTGTGTTTTTCTAGTGGCCACAATAATCTATTTTTGGTAGCTAGGCCAAAATAATCATGGCAACACACGTACTGTTGTAACCATGGGCCTCCTGTAGGCCGTATGATCCATGGGCCTTCGTCCGGCCGTAGGATCCATCGGCCTTCTATACGGGCCGTAGGATCCATCGGCCTTCTATACGGGCCTTAGGGTCCATGGGCCTTCTACGAGCCATAGGGTCCATGGGTCTTCTACGGGCCGTACGATCCATGGGCCTTCTACGGGCCGTACTATCCATGGGCCTCATGCGGGCCATAGGATCCATGGGCCTTCTACGGGGCGTATCATCAATTCGCCAATCATGGGCCGTACTATTCGTGGACCATAACGGGCCGTTAATAGGCCGTATTTGATAACTCTATGAAAACAGCCCAACGGGTTTTTTTACATGAAAATGGCCCAATGTATTAACGGTCCGCAAACGGGCCGACTATAACGACGGGCTGAATTTGGCCCACAAGCAGAAAATGACAGTAACGTGCCGTATGTAACCGAATGCTGCAAATGAGCCCAAGAATCAATGGGCCCTGAGAAGGACGAAAGATAACTTGGGCTAGAAATGGCCCAATGGAATAACGGGCCGTTAATGGGTATAAAGTGATACACTGTTCATTACGGGCCAGTTTCACCATGGGCCGTTAATGGGCCAAGAGTTACAAAGGTCCTCATATGGGCCGAAAGAAGTCATGGGCCACACATGGGCCGGAAGTTAAAATGGGTTGAATCATATTGGACGGCCCAGTTGATGCTACTGGGCCTAATTCGGATAGGGCATAACGGGCCCTGGGTTAGCGGGCTGTAAATGGGCTATATGCGAACAGGCCATTAACAGGCTTTCCGTGGGACGGGCCGCCACCTTTTGACCAAGTCAAACGGGCCGGCCTTTTCACAGGAATGGGCCTCTGTTGGGCCGTGCCACATGTCGCCATATCATAGGCGACTTTGGTCCAATGAACGGATGACATCTGTCCCAACGGTGAGCCGACACGTGTTTCCTCCAGCCAATGATGATTTTACACGTGGAAATTCCCCATTGGTCGGGGCTGTTAACGGGTTATCGGAGCCAAAACCCGACCCGATAGCTTAACGGCATTCCGTTACGGTGGATGCCATGTGTCGGTCACCCTTGACGAAAGCACTTCTGTGACGCGCGATTTATCGTCATGGAAGTGGACACTTCCGTGATGATAATTTTGGTAATGTCATGGAACACTTCTACGACAGCACAGGTATGACTATCTTGAATCTGTCATAAAATCGTCATGGATGTACATGCATGACAAAAAATGCGACCTACTGTGACAAACACGTATCATCACGGAAGTGTATTTTTTTTGTAGTGAATAAGAATTTTTGGAGCCAAGACCTGCGGGAGTGGGACACTTGGGTGGGCACAACCCACCAGGGCGCGTCCCCTCTCCTGGCACGCCCAGGTGGGTTGTCCCCACCTGGTGGCCCCGTAGACCCTGATTCCAACGCTATAAAATCCTAATTTTAGAGAAAAACCAGGGAGAAAGAATTATCATGATCCATGAGACGGAGCCGCCGCCAAGCCCTGTTCTTCCTCGGGAGGGTAGATCTGGAGTCCGTTTGGGGCTCCGGTGAGGGGGATCTTTGTTCTTTGTCATCACCAACTCTTCTTCATCGCCAATTCCATGATGCTCCCCACTAGGAGTGAGTAATTCCTTTGTAGGCTCGCTGGTCGGTGAGGAGTTGGATGAGATCCATCATGTAATCAAGTTAGTTTTGTTAGGTCTTGATCCCTAGTATCTACTATGTTCCTAGATTGATGTTGCTATGACTTTGCTATGTTTAATGCTTGTCACTTTGGGCCCGGGTTCCATGAACTCAGATCTGAACCGTTTATGTTATCATCATTATATCCATGTTCTAGATCCGATCTTGCAAGTTCTAGTCAGCTACTACGTGTTATGATCCGGCAACCCCGGAGTGACAACAACCGGAACCAATCCCGGTGATGACTGTAGTTTGAGGAGTTCATGTATTCACTATGTGTTAATGCTTTGTTCTGGTTCTCTACTAAAAGGAGGCCTTAATATCCCTGAGTTTCTAGTATGGACCCCGCTGCCACGGGAGGATAGGACAAAAGATGTCATGCAAGTTCTTTTAATGAAGCACGTATGACTATTTACAGAATACATGCCTACATTATATGATGAACTAGAGCTAGTGCCGTATCGCCCTAGGTTATAACTGCCACATGGTGAATATCATCCAACAAGTCATCGATCCTATGCCTACGATTTATCCTATATTATTTTGCTAAGTTACTACTGCTATCATCATTGTTATGCTTGCTACAAAATTACTGCTATCACTGTTACCATTATTGTTGTTGCTGCCACTACTATCGAAACTATCATACTACTTTTCTACTGATCACTTTGCTACAGATAATTAATCTCCAGGTGTGGTTGAATTGACAACTCAGCTGCTAATACCTTCAAATATTCTTTGGCTCCCCTTGTGTCGAATCTATAAATTTGGATGGAATACTCTACCCTTGAAAACTGTTGCGATCCCCTATACTTGTGGGTTATCAACCATCAGCATCCGTCTCCCTCTTGAAGATCCATTTATTCTCAATGGCTTGCAGTTCATCGGGCAAGTCCACCGAAGTCCACACTTTGTTCTTACATATGGATCCTATCTCAGATTTCATGGCCTCAAGCCATTTATCGGAATCTGGGCTCATCATAGCTTCTTCATAGTTCGTAGGTTTGTCATGGTCTAGTAACATGACTTCCAGAACAGGATCACCGTACCACTCTAGTGCGGAATGTGCTCTGGTTGACCTACGAGGTTCGGTAGTAATTTGATCTGAAGTTTCACGATCATTATCATTAGCTTCCTCTCTAGTTGGTATAGGCATCACGGGAATGGTTTTCTGTGATGAGATATTTTCCAATTCGAGAGATGGTACAATTACCTCATCAAGTTCTACTTTCTTTCCATTCACTTCCTTCGAGAGAAACTCCTTCTCTAGAAAGGATATGTTCTTAGCAATAAAGATCTTGCCTTCGGATCTGTGATAGAAGGTGTACCCAATAGTTTTTTTGGGTATCCTATGAAGACGCACTTCTCCGATTTGGGTTCGAGCTTACTAGGCTGAAGCTTTTTCACATAAGCATCACAACCCCAAACTTTAAGAAATGACAGCTTAGGTTTTTTCCCAAACCATAGTTCACATAGTGTCGTCTCAACGGATTTAGACGGTGCCCTATTTAACGTGAATGCAGCTGTCTTTAATGCACACCCACAAAACGATAGTGGTAAATCGGTAAGAGACATCATAGCACGCACCATATCTAATAAAGTACGGTTATGATGTTCGGATACACCATTACGTTGTGGTTTTCAAGGTGGTGTGAGTGTGAAATTATTCCACATTGTTTTAAATGAAGGCCAAACTCGTAACTCAAATATTTGCCTCCGTGATCAGATCGTAGAAACTTTATTTTCTTGTTATGATGATTCTACACTTCACTCTGAAATTCTTTGAACTTTTCAAATGTTTCAGACTTGTGTTTCATCAAGTAGATATACCCATATCTGCTCAAATCATCTGTGAAGGTCAGAAAATAACGATACTTGCCGCGAGCCTCAACACTCATAGGACCGCATACATCGGTATGTATTATTTCCAGTAAGTCAGTGGCTCACTCCATTGTTCCGGAGAACAAAGTTTTAGTCATCTTGACCATTAGGCATGGTTCGCAAGCATCAAATGATTCATAATCAAGTGATTCCAAAAGTCCATCCGCATGGAGTTTCTTCATGTGCTTTACACCAATATGACCTAAACGGCAGTGCCCCAAATATGTTGCACTATCATTATCAACTTTGCATCTTTTGGCATCAATATTATGAATATGTGTATCACTATGATAGAGATTTAATAAACCATTCACATTGGGCGTATGACCATTGAAGGTTTTATTCATGTAAACAGAACAACAATTATTCTTTGACTTAAATGAATAACCGTATTGCAATAAACATGATCTAATCATATTCATGCTCAAAACAAACACCAAATAACATTTATTTAGGTTCAACACTAATCCCGAAGGTAGTGGTAGTGTGTGATGGTGATCGTATCAACCTTGGAATTACTTCCAACACACATCATCACCTCGTCTTTAGCTAGTCTCTGTTTATTTTGCAACACCTGTTTCGAGTTACTACTCTTAGCAACTAAACCAGTATCAAATACCAAGGGGTTGCTATAAACACTAGTAAAGTACACATCAATAACATGTATATCAAATATACCTTTATTCACTTTACCATACTTCTTATCCGCCAAGTATCTAGGGCAGTTCCACTTCAAGTGACCATTTCCTTTGCAGTAGAAGCACTCAGTTTCAGGCTTGGGTCTAGCTTTGGGCTTCTTCATGCGAGTGGCAACTTTCTTTCCATTATTTTTGAAGTTTCCCTTTCTTTCCCTCGCCCTTTTTCTTGAAACTAATGGTCTTGTTAACCATCAACACTTGATGCTATTTCTTGATTTCTACCTTCGCTGATTTCAGCATCGCGAAGAGCTTGGGAATCGTTTTCGTCATCCCTTGCATATTATAGTTCATCACGAAGTTCTAGTAACTTGGTGATAGTGACTAGAGAACTTTGTCAATCATTATCTTATCTGGAAAATTAACTCCCACTTGATTCAAGAGATTGTAGTACCCAGACATTCTGAGCACATGCTCACTAGCTGAGCTATTCTCCTCCATCTTGTAGGCAAAGTACTTGTCAGAGGTCTCATACCTCTTAACACGGGCATCAGTCTGAAATATCATTTTCAGCTTCTTGGAACATCTCATATGCTCCGTAGCATTCAAAAGGTTTTTGAAGTCCAGGTTCTAAGCCATAAAGCACGACGCAATAAACTATCAAGTAGTCATCATATCGAGCTTCCCAAACGTTCATAACGTGTGCATATGCTCCTGCAATAGGTCTGTCACCTAGCGGTGCATTAAGAACATAATTCTTCTGTGCAGCAATGAGGATAATCCTCAGATCACGGACCCAGTCCACATCATTGCTACTATCATCTTTCAACTTATTTTTCTCTAGGAACATATCAAAAATAAGGGAGCTATATCATGGGCTATTGATCTACAACATAGATATGCAAATAGTACCAGGACTAAGTTCATGAGAAATTAAGTTCAATTAATCATATTACCTAAGAACTCCCACTTAGATAGACATCCCTCGACTCATCTAAATGATCACATGATCCAAATCAACTAAACCATGTCCGATCATCACGTGAGATGGAGTAGTCATCAATGGTGAACATCTCTATGTTGATCATATCTACTATATGATTCACGTTCGACCTTTTGGTCTCCAGTATTCCGAGGCCATGACTGTACATGCTAGGCTCAACAAGTTTAGCCTGAGTATTCTGCATGTGCAAAAATGTCTTGCACCCGTTGTATGTGAACGTAGAGCCTATCACACCCGATCATCACGTGCTGTCTCAGCATGACGAACTGTCGCAATGGTGGATACTCAGGGAGAACACTTATACCTTGAAATTTTAGTAAGGGATCATCTTATAATGCTACTTCCGTACTAAGCAAAATAAGATGCATAAAAGATAAGGGCCAATTCCATTCTTGCCCCTAGTTGGTTCCCACCCCCGGGTTTTGCCCTTACTTTTCGGGCATGCTTAGTTTTGCCATTAGTTTTTCCCCTCTGTCGGCTCGAATGCCCTTCTATCACAGCTCTACTTGGTCAGCATTGTTTGACCGTGACGGCTCGAAGTTTTGGACACATTTGCCCCTGGTTTTGATACCCCCTCCCATTTACTCGTCTTCTAGCTCCCGCTGCACAAGAAGACATAGAAGCGGCTGGGAGGAGAGGTGTGACATCACGGTGTGGGGAGAGGCAGGAAGGACCATGGCAACGTCAGCCGTCTCGCCAGAGAACTCGTCGCCGGCAGCTGAACAAGTTTTATAGCTCATATGGTCCCCTGCTTTTCTAGGGTTTGCTACATTTGGGGGGTAATTTCTGGATCTTGGCATGATTTAGGTGGATGGTGTAGGCATTGTTCAGCACAGCTCTAAGTTCTACTTGCCAGACTCGACGTACTGTGGCTTGGAGCCACGCTCGAAGCATCGTTGTCCAAGGCACCAGCTAATCCCAGCTCGTTGTGTCGCCTGGGGAGGCGCAAGCACTGTACGTCATTTTTTGGGTTGTCCTCTGGATGTATGATTTCATTTGCATCGCATTTTCATTTCCATTTTCTGATTTAACTTTCAAGGATGATTTTAATCAAATTTATTGTTTCAGTTGCCAGATGAATGTGAATGGGTCGTTTGGGTTGACTCACCACCTCCAGAACGTGTTGGTCTTGCCTTTGAAGAACTACACGGAGTGATCGAACATAGCTGGATCAAAAGTCACCATCTGGATAAGGGAGCAATTTACCTTGCGAAGAACAATCGTGCATTGAACAAGGAGTTGAAGAAAATGAAAGAAATGATGCGCATAGGGACCATGTTGTTTGCTAGCATTTTTCATTTGTTTTCTAGCAATCTCAATGGTTGTCTGTGCATAGAATGCACACTAGTTTATGATCTATGTAGCTCAAATGCACTTGCTATGTTATGAAGTTGTAATGAACATATGAAGTTGTATGAAACTAGCAGTTGTTATGTTATGTTATGAAGCTTTATGGACCCAACAATTTGCAAATGCATGTATTGTGAAAAGAACGATCAAACATGAATCTTGCTGGAACATAAGTAGCATTTGATATTCTTGAACAACCAAAAGAACATAGTTCACAACCAATCTTGCTGCAACTAGACATAGTTCACAAGCATCATTTGATATTCTTCAACAACCAAAAGAACATAGTTCACAACCAATCTTGCTGCAACCAAAAGAACTTCCGGCTCTTATCCAACAAGTCCACAATGTGGAGACCAACTTTTTAATTTTGGAATTGAATGATTCTACAAGGTTGTTATTGACATAGTCAACCTTGCAGATATCATTGAATTATGCTCTGGCCCAGATTTTTGTGTGGTGCTCTTCTAGGTAAGCTTGCACCTTGGGTTTTGTGAACAACTGTCTTAGGTGATAGTTGTGCTTCTTAATGCTATAAGTCAATGAACAAGGCCACAAATGCTGGTCATAGAACTTCCCCCTAAATTTCTTAGAAAAATTCTGAGTCAGATGTTTCATGCACTCTCTATGCTCTACCCCAGGGTAAATGTCATCTACAACTGTCTCAAGACCCTTGCATGCATCAGTATGAATTACTAGTCCTTCAGGATGACCTATCACCTTCTTCAAATTTTGGAAAAACCAACCCCAGCTCTCTTTAGAATCTGTCTCCAAAACACCATATGCAACTAAAAAAATCCAGTTATGTGCATCAATTGCACATGCAGCAACCAATTGACCTCTGAACCTACCATTTAGTGCAGTAGCATCAACAGCAAGGTAGGGCCTACAACCAGCTAAAAATCCCTGCCAGCAAGCTTTGAAACTGACAAAAACTCTCCTAAAACACTGCTTCTCATACCTCTTTCCTCTTAGCTAGAAAGGTATTGTGTGTGTGTCAATTTCTACTACACTACCTGGAGAAGCCCTCTCAACCTCAGCTTTGAATGTGTACAAAAGCTGAAAACTATCCTCATATTTACCATACAAGTTGTCAATTGTCATTTGTTTACCATAAAACACACTCATGTATGGCAATTATATACCATATTTTTTCTTCAAATTAGTTACCAACTCACCAGGAGCAATGTTGGAGTTTTCTCTGACCCAATTTTGCACATCGCCAGCTATCCATCTCCTCTTGGCTGCTCTGAGCCTCTCAGTTCTATTCACACTTGGGCAGTGGTACTCATAAGGATTTACTTTAATCTATAAATTGACACAAAGCTAAACATTAAGCAAACTGTGTGCCTCACTGAAACTGAATATGCAAACTGAATTTGCAAAATACTGTCAATGAGATTAGTTAGTTAGTATTGTTACTACCTAAAACAAAGTACTATTTCTCATTAAAGAGGCATGTAGCCTCTAGATACACCTTGGAAATGCACAATAAATAGTGAACCTTGATGGATCACTCTTCTCTATTTTGAACTCTACTTCATGCTTAATTGAAAATGTGGCAATTGCATTCCTGTAGTCAACAGCAGAAGGAAAAACAACTCCTTCAGCTAAAGTAGGATTTTCTCTGTCATACATCATCTCAGGCATGTCCTCATCATCTATTCTCAAAATGTCCCATGTCAATGTTCTCTTGTTCCTCCTCTAAATCTGTATCTGAAAACTCAGCAGGAATAAAATCCTCATCTATCTCTTCACTTGTCTTCTGCACAAGATCTGGAAACATCCTCTCATCCTCCTCATCTGAGCCTAGCACATCATCAGGCTCAGCCTCCTCAATCATAGGCTCTAAAGGAATTTCAGTGTCTTTGCAGCCAGGTTGCCTTGGTACATTTGCATTACGAGTTGCATGTGGATTGCGAGTACTACTAGGGGGTGTTGACCTGCTCCTAGAAGTACTTCCTGCTGCATGTGTTTTAATTATTGCTTTGGAGGCAGGGGACTTTGCTGCTGTAGTTGCTGCTTCTGCTCTACATCTCTGAATTATAGTAGTTTCAACATATGCAGTTTTGAAATCAGCATATGTAGCAAACATTACACCTAACTCATCATCACACTGTAGAGGATTCCAGGTAGCTTTCTCTACATCCCAAAATCTGTAGCAAACATTTCAATTTGGAATGTTATACATTAGATCATTATTGCATATCATATTTTATTGCATTTCGGCTTGATCCTAGAAATTCTACGCAACTCAAGGACACACGGAGAGAGTTGGAGATTTCATTATTTTTCATATTTGAGTTTTCTCAAATTTTGAAAAGAGGATCAATTGGTTTTGATTATTTTTCTTTCCTGATATTTCTAAAATAAAAATATACGAGAGAAGATAAAATGTCTTCTCCAAAATAAAAGAAATATTAGAGGAAAAATATTAAAATCAATTTAATATTTTATTTGAATTAGAAAAATTGCACATTTTCAAAATTGCATTTTAGGGCCAAGAAAATGTTCATCTTGTTCTAAATATTTTATTTAGACGGTGAAAGTTTGTTTTGGCATTTTTAGATTTTTATTTATTTTTCTAGGATTTATTTAAGTTTCGACGGAATGTTTTAGAAAAAAAAGTTCGCTTCGGACCGACCGGGCCAAAGGCCCAGCCGGCCGCCGCCTCCCTCGCCCCGTGCCTGCACCGGACTCCGCCGGAGTCCGGAAGAACGCCGCCGCCTCGGTTTGCCCCTCCCTACGCCGACCCCTCGCCCTCTGAGGGAGTCTCTAAATTAAGGGGTCCTCGGACAGCTGGACTATATACTTTGGCCGGACTGCTGGACTATGAAGATACAAGATTGAAGACTTCGTCCTGTGTCCGGATGGGACTCTCCTTTGCGTGGAAGGCAAGCTTGGCAATCCGGATGTATAGAACTCCTTCTCTGTAACCGACTCTGTGTAACCCTAGCCCCCTCCGGTGTCTATATAAACCGGAGGGTTTAGTCCGTAGGACAACAACAATCATAGTCATAGGCTAGCTTTGAGGGTTTAGCCTCTACGATCTCGTGGTAGATCAACTCTTGTAATACTCATATCATCAAGATCAATCAAGCAGGAAGTAGGGTATTACCTCCATCGAGAGGGCCCGAACCTAGGTAAAACATCGTGTCCAATGCCTCTTGTTACCATTAGCCTTAGACGCACAATTCGGGACCCCCTACCCGAGATCCGCCGGTTTTGACACCGACATTGGTGCTTTCATTGAGAGTTCCACTGTGTCATCGCGATAAGGCTCGATGGCTCCTTCAATCATCTTCAACGACGCAGTCCAAGGGGAAGTTTTCCTTCCGGGACAGATCTTCGTATTTGGCGGCTTCCACTACGGGCCAACTCGCTTGGCCACTTGGAGCAGATCGATAGCTACGCCCTTGGCCATTAGGTCAGGTTTGGAAGCTTGAACTATACTGCCGACATCCACAGAGACTTGATCTTTGACGGATTCAAGCCCATGTCAGGTACGCCGAACAGTTGTGACGAGCATGACTTAGATCTGCCATCAGACAGTGTTCAGGAGATCGCACCTGCGACGGCCCCGGGAATCAATCCGGAGCAGATCGCGCCTTCTGAGGATGTGTGGTTGGACCCTGCCACGGAGGCCGCACACTCATCGGCGTTGGAGCCGAACACTGATCCCACCTCCTATGAGGATGGAGTCATTGGACCATCGGACTCGCCTCCGGCTACAGGATCCGAACCGCGTATGCCCGTGCCTATCAAATCTGATTGGGCACCGGTCATGGAGTGCACCTCCGCGGATGTTTTTTAGCACTCTCCCTTAGGTGATGTGCTAAATTCATTAAGGTATCTCTCCTTGTCGGGAGATTCTTGGCCGAACTATGTCTGTCTCGAGTGGGAAGCGGACGACGAAGAAATTAGTTCCCCACCCACCACCCACTTAATAGCCACTGTCGATGACTTAACCGACGTGCTTGACTTCAACTCCGAAGACATCGATGGTATGGACGACGATGCAGGTGTGGAGGCCTGTTGCACGGGCTCAATCACACTAGAAGTGGTCTTCGGATCTCCGGACAATTTCCGAAGTGAGGAGTTAATCTTCGATATCGTCCCCTTCCGTAATGGTTATCATGCCCTACTAGGACGAAACGCATTTTCTCAATTCAATGCGGTACCGCACTATGCATACCTCAAACTCAAGATGCCTGGACCTTGCGGGGTTATAACAATCAATGGAAATACAGAATGCTCGCTCCATACGGAAGAGCACACTGCGGCTCTCGTAGAGAAGTACAAAGCAGCCTTCTTAGGCAGACCGCCAATCCGGCGATAAAACCCCCGGACACCGTCAAGCGAGCCCGGAGTACCCCGCAACAGGATCACCCGGCACGTCCAGAGCTCGACCAGCAATTCGGCCTCTGCCCTAGTCTTAGTGAAGCGGTGAAATTTGTGCCGCGCGTACATAAGTACGCACTTAAAATACCATGGGCATAGGCGGAGGCACGGCTATGATACAGTCCACAATGCCGTTCGAGCGCCCCAGGATCCACGCATCTTTGCACCTTTTTTCTTTCAGATCCCCACCCTCAGGAGGCTCTTCTGATAGACAGGCTATCGGACACATAGCGGGACGGACACATCAAGAATACAAGAAGCCGGGGCGCCCAAGGGAATACTCAGGAGGTCTCTGATAACGATCGTTATACCTGTTTTACATGCCCGCAAACAGCTCGCTCCCGGCCAGGATGTGTCAAACAGTCCTATTTTGCTTATCACACTACTTGTACATGTACGCTTCGACGTACCATTTGAATAACAAGGGAAAATAGTGTACATCGTCAACTCACTATTATGATTCATTTACCCCTTTCCTTTACTACCTATTTATTACACCCGTGCATTTTGGTACACCTAGTTTGCCAGGGGCTTCAGTGTACCCCATAACATGGCAAGAAAAGTCTGAACACTTTTGACAGTGTGGCGCCCCGAACTTATAGCATTATATGCATCAGCTCTGAATCATGTCTTGGGTCAATAGTTGGGTTTGTCCGGCTCCTATGTTTTGGTACCTTCCGTTCCGCTATATCGGCTGAGGTAGAGCAGGGAGAACTACTGTGATTGTGTCCCGGTTCTTCCGAACGAGCACCTCAGTAGAGAAAGCCGAAAACTGACTGTCATGATAAGGTGAGAGCTGGTCGCTTCAACGCCATATAGTCTGATTACCTTGTTCGCGGCTCTAAACACCTCCTTAAAAGGACCAATAATTTGGATAAAGAGTGTTTATACTTATCCTGAACACCCTAGTACTAGCTACATGGGGGCAGAAGCCAACGACTGGCAAACTCTCAAGATCTTATAAACGGCCGCACAGAAGGTAATATTTTAAATTAACAAGCGCCATATAGCGCACATGAACTGGTTTTCGTATTACAGGATGACATGAGTACATTCATTCAAATATTACATCATTAGTACATTCATTCGCCACAAGGCGGGCACCCTTAATGACATTGTCATAGTACTGTTCGAGGTGGCGATGCTCCTTGCCCTTCGGCGGCCCCTTTGTCACCAGCTTCTCAGCGCCCATCTTCCACCAGTGCACTTTCGCACGGGCCAATGCCCTGCGTGCAGCCTTAATGCAGACGAACCGCTTAATGACTTCAAGCCGCAGACAGGCATTTACCATCTGCTTGACAAGGCCGAAGTAGCTGCTGGGCATGGGCTCGCCAGGCCACAGCCGGACTATGAAGTCCTTCATGGCAAGTTCGGCCGCCTTGTGAAGCTCGACCAGTTGCTTCAGCTGGTCGCTCAAGGGCATCGGATGTTCGGCCCAAATATACTGGGACCAAAACAGCTTGTCCGTCGAGCTCCCTTCCTCAGCCCGATAGAACTCTGCGGCATTAGAGATGCTATTCGGCAGATCTGCGAATGCTCCTGGAGAGCTCTGAATCCGGGTAAGTAAAAGGAAAGTCTCCTTCACATGCTTGCTTTGCATAATGAAATCCTTACCCGCAGCTATCTTCTTGGCCGCCTCAATTTCCTGGAGGGCCTTCTGGGCTTCGACCCTGGCGTCTTACGCGCTTTGACGGGCCTTTGCAAGCTCCGACTCTTGCGTCTTGGAGTCACGCTCCAAGGACTCAAATTTTTTGACGAAATCCTGGAGCTCTTGCTGGACCTCATCAACCCGAGCCTCTTGTTTTTCGAGCTCGGTGCGCTCTCGGGCCGCTTTGCCTTCGGCCTTGGACAGCGCCTTCCTAAGGGCCGCCACTTCGTTCGTGGCCCCTATTAAAATTCATCATGCTTCTATTAGCATCAACGATTTTTTTCCTTTATATAACATTCAGAAGGGGTATCACTTACCTTTGTTCTCCTCGAGCTGCCTCTTCACAAGACCGAGCTCTTCTTCGGCCCGCCCTAGGTTCTGCCTTAGTTTGGAACCTCCGCAGTGGCAGCGGCGGCGGCCAGCAGCGACGCCTGCTTATTCACATAGACATAATATGATTAGACTCCTTGAAATAATATTTGATCCTCTGTTCGGACTTTCTTTCTCAACACCAAACAGAGCATCAAGGGCTACTGTCTATACTGTGATACTTTCTCATAATTTAAATTACTTACCTCAAAGCCTGTCAGGAGGCTAGTGCAGGCTTCGGTCAATCCGCTTTTGGCGGACTGAACCTTCGCAATCACCGTACTCATAAGAGTACGGTGTCCTTCATTAAGGGAAGTGCTCTGGAGTGCTTCCACCAAGTTATTCGATGCCTCTAGATGGACAGAGGTCATCGGTACAGGCGGCTCGCCCCCCTTGGCAAGGGGCTGCCTACCTGAATCCGGAACCACTTGAGGTTTCGGCGCAGTATCCGTCTGGGGGCCAAGCTTGCTGTGACCCCCCTCATCAGAATCCATGGGGATCTCCCCCCCATGAGCCCAGCATCGGGGGTTTCGCCTTGAGGCGCCTCCGGTACTATCTCTCCCTGGCCCGGTATCCTCTGAGATAACACCTCGGTGTCATCCGCGGGCCGGGGAGTGGAGGCCGTCGGGAGCGAATACATGTTCATCTCCGATGCGCTCAAGGACCCATCCGAGGAGGATAAGTCGATGTGGGCTTTGGACGGACTGCACAAATGTATTTTGACAAAATAAGAGGCCATAAAGATAAACATTCCAGAAGTCTTTTGGTATCCGAATACTTACGACTTCGCCAGGGGCTTGTCCCTGGGTAGCCACTCCTCGTCGCTGTAGGCGGCCATGGTGGAGTGGTCCGGAAGGAGGGTCCTTCTCTTCTTGGACCTTTCGGCCTCCCCAGAAGGGGCGGCCTTCCTTTTCTTCTCCCCCTCGGTTTGGGGGAGAGGGTTTTCCTCTTCCTCCTCCTTGTTGTCATTTGGGAAGTGTGCCATGGTGTCTTCAAACGATGAGTTCAACACCACCTTGCGCCGGAGAATTTTCCTGGTCCCGTGGCCTTCTTCTTGGCCTTCTTCTCCGGCACCTCATAGGGCGCCGGAAACACCATCTCCGTCAGGAGAGCGGTTGCTGGATCTTCAGGCAACGGAGCTGGACAGTCAATCCGCTATGCTGTCGCCACATAGTCCTGTTAAATCAGTATGACGGCTTAGATTCCTCCCACAAACATACTGAGGAAGGGCGCATCTCGTGAAATATAGAGAGCTTACCGGATTGGCGGGGCGCCTTGCGCTGAGCCCACGGTCCTTGGTGGTGGGAGGAGGTACTTCGGCGGCCTTGAACAACACCTTCCAGACGTCTTTATGCGTCCTGTCGAAGAGATCTTGCAGCATCTGGTGTTTGGCCGAATCAAACTCCCACATGTTGAATGCCCGTCTTTGGCATGGGAGAATCCGGCGAAAGAGCATGACCTCGACCACATTGACAAGCTTGTTCTTCTTGCTTATCATATTTTTGATGCAGTTCTGGAGTCCGGTCAGCTCCGCAGGCGCACCCCAGGCTAAGCCCTTCCTCTTCCAGGAGGTGAGCCGCATGGGGATTGATAACCCACAAGTGTAGGGGATCGCCACAACTTTCGAGGGTAAAGTATTCAACCCAAATTTATTGATTCAACACAAGGGGAGCGAAAGAATATTCTTGAGTATTAGCAGTTGAGTTGTCAGTTCAACCACACCTGGATAACTTTGTATCTGTAGAAAAGTATTTAGTAGCAAAGTAGTATGATAATAAAAGTAACGGTAGCAAAAGTAATGTTTTTGGGTTTTGTAGTGATTGTAACAATAGCAACGGAAAGGTAAATAAGCGAAGAACAATATGTGAAAAGCTCGTAGGAAATGGATCAGTGATGGATAATTATGTCGGATGCGATTCCTCATGTAATAGCTATAACATAGGGTAACACAGAACTAGCTCCAATTCATCAATGTAATGTAGGCATGTATTCTGTAAATAGTCATACGTGCTTATGGAAAAGAACTTGCATGACATCTTTTGTCCTACCCTCCCATGGAAGCGGGGTCCTAGCGGAAACTAAGGGATATTAAGGCCTCCTTTTAATAGTGAACCGGAACAAAGCATTAGCACATAGTGAATACATGAACTCCTCAAACTATGGTCATCACCGAGAAGTATCCCGGTTATTGTCACTCCGGGGTTGTCGGATCATAACACATAATAGGTGACTATAGACTTGCAAGATAGGATCAAGAACACACATATATTCATGAAAACATAATAGATTCAGATCTGAAATCATGGCACTCGGGCCCTAGTGACAAGCATTAAGCATAGCAAAGTCATAGCAACATCAATCTCAGAACATAGTGGATACTATGGATCAAACCCTAACAAAATTAACTTGATTACATGGTAAATCTCATCCAACCCATCACCGTCCAGCAAGCCTACGATGGAATTACTCACGCACGGCGGTGAGCATCATGAAATTGGTGATGGAGGATGGTTGATGATGATGACGGTGAGGGATCCCCCTCTCCGGAGCCTCAAACGGACTCCAGATCAGCCCTCCCGAGAGAGATTAGGGCTTGGCGGCGGCTCCGTATCGTAAAACGCGATGAAACCTTCTCTCTGATTTTTTTCTCCCCGAACGTGAATATATGGAGTTGGAGTTGAGGTCGGTGGAGGTCCGGGGGCCCACGAAACAGGGGGGCGCGCCCAGGGGGAGGGGGCGCGCCCCCAACCCCCGTGGACAGGGTGTGGGCCCCCTGGTCTTGATTCTTTCGCCAGTATTTTTTATATTTTCCAAAACGTGCCTCCGTGGATTTTCAGGACATTCCAAGAACTTTTGTTTTCTACACATAAAACAACATCATGGCAGTTCTGCTGAAAACAGCGTCAGTCCGGGTTAGTTTCATTCAAATCATGCAAGTTAGAGTCCAAGACAAGGGCAAAAGTGTTTGGAAAAGTTGATACGTTGGAGACGTATGAAGTCCCCCAAGCTGAAACCTTTGCTTGTCCTCAAGCAATTCAGTTGATAAACTGAAAGTGATAAAGAAAAACTTTTACAAACTTTGTTTGCTCTTGTTGTTGTAAACATGCAAAGCCATCATTCAGGTTTCAGCAAATATTATGAACTAACCATACTCACAATAACACTTAGGTCTCACAATTGATCATGTCAATAGCATAATCAGCTAGCGAGCCATAATAATAAAACTCAGATGACAACACTTTCTCAAAACAATCATAACATGATATAACAAAATGGTATCTCGGTAGCCCTTTCTAAGACCGCAAAACATAAATACAGAGCACCTTTAAAGATCAAGGACTGACTAGACATTTTAATTCATGGTAAAAGAGATCCAGTCAAGTCATACCCAATATAAACCAACAATAATGAATGCAAATGACAGTGTGCTCTCCAGCGGGTGCTTTTTAATAAGAAGGGTGGTGACTCAACATAGAAGTAAATAGATAGGCCCTTCGCAGAGGGAAGCAGGGATTTGTAGAGGTGCCAGAGCTCGATTTTAAAATAGAGATTGAATAACATTTTGAGCGGCATACTTTTGCTGTCAACTCAACAACTATGAGATGGCTGTATCTTCCATACTACATGCATTATAGGCAGTTCCCAAACAGAATGGTAAAGGTTTATACTCCTCCAACCACCAGCAAGCATCAATCCATGGCTTGCTCGAAACAACGAGTGCATCCAACTAAAAACAGCCCTGGGGGAGTTTTGTTTAATTATTTTGATTTTCTTTGATCTTTTTGGATCATGGGACTGGGCATTCCGGTTACCGTCCCTTTCTCGTGAATGAGGAGCGGAGTCCACTCCTCTTTAGAATAACCCACCTAGCATGGAAGATATAGGAAGCCCTAGTTGGAACATGAGCTGCTCAAGCATACAAAACAGAATTTCATTTGAAGGTTTGGAGTTTGGCACATACAAATTTACTTGGAACGGCAGGTAAATACCGCATATAGGAAGGTATGGTGGACTCATATGGAACAACTTTGGGGTTTAAGGAGTTTGGATTCACAAGCAGTATTCCTGCTTAGTACAGGTGAAGGCTAGCAAAAGACTGGGAAGCGACCAACTGAGAGAGTGACAACAGTCATAAACATGCATTAAAATTAATTTACACCGAGTACAAGCATGAGTAGGATATAATCTACCATGAACATAAATATCATGAAGGCTATGTTGATTTGTTTCAACTACATGCGTGAACATGTGCCAAGTCGAGTCACTCAATTCATTCAAAGGAGGATACCATCCCATCATACCACATCATAATCATTCTAATAGCATGTTGGCACGCAAGGTAAACCATTATAACTCATAGCTAATCAAGCATGTCACAAGCAACTACAATCTCTAAATATCATTACAAATATGTTTACTTCATAATAAGCTGCATCAGAAACGATGAACTCATCATATTTACAAAAACAAGAGAGGTCGAGTTCATACCAGCTTTTCTCATCTCAATAAGTCCATCATATATCGTCATTATTGCCTTTCACTTGCACGACCGAACGATGTGTATAATAATAAGAGTGCACGTGCATTGGACTAAGCTACAATCTGCAAGCATTCAACTCAAAAGAGAAGACAAGTAATATGGGCTCTAAGTTAAATAAACAATCATGCATATGAGAGCCACTAAATATTTTCAATATGGTCTTCTCGACCCCCAAAGGAAAGAAAAGAAAATAAAACTATTTACACGGGAAAGCTCCCAACAAATAAAATAAGAATGAGAAATCTTTCTGGGTTTTCATTTTAATTACTACTACAAGCATGGAAAGTAAACTAACTAATTTTTTGGTTTTTCTTAAAGTTTATCGAACACACAAGAAGAAAACTAGAAAAGGAAAATTAAACTAGCATGGATAATACAATGAAAGAGTATGAGCACCGACGTCTAGAACAGTGTGTGAACATGAATGTAAAGTCGGTGAGAAATACGTATTCCCCCAAGCTTAGGCTTTTGGCCTAAGTTGGTCTAAGACCAAGGACCGCCTGGCTGATATCCATAGTTGTAACTGGGGTCGTACTGCGATGCAGCCGCAACCGCCTCCTGAGTTGCGGCATGTTGGCGAGCTGCCTCTGCTCTCCCCTCGTGTTCAGCTGCTTCCTCCCTGGTAACAACATATCTTCCTTTTGCCTGATAATCAAAAAGGAGAGGAGCAGGAATAGTAACATGGACGATGTTGCGTCTGTCATAGATTAGTCAATAATGGAGGAATTGTTCATTCCTCCTAAGAAATTGATGATTGACCATAGTGTCATAATCTAGATAAGCAGGAGGTATCATCTCGTGGGGCTATACCAAGATAATTAGCCACACGGGTTGCATAAATTCCTCCAAATAAATCTCCAGTTCTACTATTATTCTGCAACCTACGTGCAACTATTGCCCCCAAATTATAACATTTATAACCCAACACAGCACTCTTGAGGACACATAGATTAGGGACACACATATGACATGCTTCATCTTTACTGTTAATACATCTACCAATGAAGAGAGCAAAATAAATTATAGCAGGAAAATGAATGCTCCCTATGGTAGCTTGTGCTATGTCCCTGGATGCTTCCATGGTAATACTAGCAAGGAAATCTCTAAATTCAGATTTGTGATGATCATTAATATTACCCCACTGCGGGAGTTTGCAAGCAGTTGTAAAATCCTCTAAGTCCATGGTATAAGATGTATCATAAATATCAAATAGGACACTAGGAGAATTACGCGTCCAATTATATTTAAACCTCCGCACAAAGGAATCAGTCAATTGATAGTACTGAGGACACTTATCTTGTAAGAAGTTCTCCAGCTCAGCATTACGCACATACACGTCAAATTCCTCCTTAAAGCCTGCTTCGACCATAAAATCATCGGATGGCCACTCACAAGCTCGTACATCCGCGTCCCTTGGCAATTCAACATCTTGCTCACATATAGCAATCCTGGGCCCTTTCTTCACCGAGGAACCACCTTGGTACATTCTCCTAGACATAATTCTTTTTCTGAAAATTTCCTGAAATTTTAGTAACTTCAAAATAAAAGTGAATAAAACTAAACAAGATTGATAGCAACTACTCCTACAAGTGCCTAGAGCCTATATCATGCATTAGAATTGCTTGGGACCTCATAAATTTGACATGCAAGCTCAAAAACATGGTCACCTATGCAGCAAAAATTTGCAATGAATAAAGCACTAGAGAAAAAACAAATTGGACCAATGGAGGAGTCACATACCAAGCAACAATCTCCCAAAGCAGTTTTGTGGATGGAGCTTTGAGCAAGGAGATCAAAAATCGCAGCAAGATGAGCTAGAACTCGTGCTTGAGCTGGATTGGGATTTTTTGGGTAGAGGATGAAGTGTGTGGGTGCTGGCATAAGTGGAGGGTGGCCACCAGGAGCCCACGAGATAGGGGGGCGCGCCCAGGGAAGGTGGGCGCGCCCTCCACTCTCGTGGCCTGGTGCTTGCCCCTCCTGTAGTGATTTCAGTGCCTAAAATCCTCAAATATTCCATAAAAAATCATACTAAATTTGCAGGCCATTTGGAGCACTTTTATTTTCACGATATTTTTTAATGCACGGATAATTCAGAAAACAGACAGATAATACTAATTTTTTTATGTATTCTAAATAACAGAAAGTAAAAAGAGGGTACAGAAGGTTGTACCTTCTAGTTTCATCCATCTCGTGATCATCAAAATGAATCCACTAACAAGGTTGATCAAGTCTTGTTAACAAACTCATTCCGAATAACACGGAACCGGAGAAATTTCGAATAACACTAAGTTACCTCAACGGGGATGTGAAAATCCCCAACAATAATAATATCATACTTTTTCTTGACAGTAGGGAGAGGAAATTCAGAACCTCCAATAATGATAGTTGGAACTTTTCCAATAGAATTGATGCTATGAACTTGAGATTGTTTCCTCGGAAAGTGTACCGTATGATCGTTACCATCTACATGAAAAGTGACATTGCCTTTGTTGCAATCAATAACAGCCCCTGCAGTATTCAAAAAGGGTCTACCAAGGATAATTGACATACTATCGTCCTCGGGAATATCAAGAATAACAAAGTTCGTTAAGATAGTGACATTTGCAACCACAACAGGCACATCCTCACAAATACCGACAGGTATAGCAGTTGATTTATCAGCCGTTTGCAAAGATATTTCAGTAGGTGTCAACTTATTCAATTCAAGTCTACGATATAAAGAGAGAGGCATAACACTAACACCGGCTCCAAGATCACATAAAGCAGTTCTAACATAATTTCTTTTAATGGAGAATGGTATAGTTGGTACACCCGGATCTCCAAGTTTCTTTGGTATTCCACCCTTAAAAGTGTAATTAGCAAGCATGGTGGAAATTTCAGCTTCCAATATCTTTCTTTTATTTGTAATGATATCCTTCATATATTTGACATAAGGATTTACTTTAAGAATATCAGTTAAGCGCATATGTAAGAAGATAGGTCTAATCATTTTAGCAAAGCGCTCAAAATCCTCATCATTCTTTGTTTTGGATGGTTTAGGAGGAAAGGGCATTGGCTTCTGAACCCATGGCTCTCTTTCTCTACCGTGCCTCCTAGCAGCAAAATCTCTCTTATCATAACGTTGATTCTTTGATTGTGGGTTATCAAGATCAACAGCAGGTTCAATTTCTACTTCATTATTTTTGCTAGGTTGAGCATCTACATGAACATTATCATTGACATTATCACTAGGTTCATGTTCATCACCTGATTGTGTTTCAGCATCAGAGATAGAAATATCATTGGGATTCTCAGGTGTGTCTACAGTAGGTTCACTAGAAGCATGCAAAGTCCTATCGTTTTTCTTTTTCTTCTTTTTGGAAGAACTAGGTGCCTCTAAATTATTTTTCTGAGAATCTTCCTCGATTCTCTTAGGGTGGCCTTCAGGATACAAAGGTTCCTGAGTCATTCTACCAGTTCTAGTAGCCACTCTAACAGCAAAGTCAGGTTTATTATTTAATTCATCAAGCAGATCATTTTGAGCTTTAAGCACTTGCTCAGCTTGAGTAGCAACCATAGAAGCATATTTGCTAATGAGTTTGAGTTCACCTTTAACTCTAGCCATATTATCGCTCACGCATCCTATCTCGAAAGCATTATTCTTTAACTCTCTACCAACATAAGCATTAAAACTTTCTTTCTAGCCATAAAGTCATCAAATTCATCTAAGCATGGGCTATGAAATTTAGTAGAGAGAATTTCAACTTTATCATATCTATAGAGAGAATTTACCTTTACTACCTGTGTCGGGTTATCAAGACAATGTGGTTCTTCAATAGGCGGTATATTAAGACCATGTGTTTCTTCAATAGGTGGTAAATTCTTAACATCTTCAGCTTTTATACCTTTTTCTTTCATTGATTTCTTTGCCTCTTTCATATCTTCAGGACTGAGAAATAAAACACCTCTCTTCTTCGAAGTGGGTTTAGGAATAAGCCCTGGAGTTGGCTTAATTGGTTCAGGAATTGCCTCAGGAATTGGCTCAGGGAGAGTCCAATTATTTTCATTAGTCAACATATTATTCAATAGTAATTCAGCTTCGTCGACTGTTCTTTCCCTGAAAACACAACCAGCACAACTATCCAAGTAGTCCTTGGAAGCATCGGTTAGTCCATTATAAAAGATATCAACTATTTAATTTTTCTTAAGAGGATGATCAGGCAAAGAATTACGTAATCGGAGAAGCCTCCCCCAAGCTTGTGGGAGACTCTCTTCTTCGATTTGCACAAAATTATATATTTCCCGCAAGGCAGCTTGTTTCTTATGAGCAGGGAAATATTTAACAGAGAAGTAATAAATCATATCCTGGGGACTACGGACACAACCAGGAGCAAGAGAATTATACCAAGTCTCACTACTAGGGAAAAGCCTAGCAGCAGCACGGGTTTTGGCCCTCTCAGTAGCGCGGGTACCGGCGCTACTAATAAGGCGCTACTGCTAACATATAGCAGTAGCGCCTGTTGACCCACGCTACTGCTGCACATGAATAGCTGCAGCGCTCTTTAGAAAAGGGCGCTACTGATATTATCTGTAGCGCTGTTTACAGGGAAGCGCTACTGGTAAGGCGGCGCTACTGCTAAATTCCCCCCCCCCCTCGCTACTACTAGTTTTATTAGTTTTTTTTCCTGCATATTTGTTTTGTATTTGAATAGGCTTTATACAATAATCTTTAGCATATCATCCACATACAAATGTAATCATAGCATATACATACAATTAGTCTCATCAAATCATGTCATCATCATAATCATCATCCAACACAAAGTGGTGTCTCGTCATCAATCTCAAAAATAGCGATACAAGTCTCGATTACTTGCAAATACATCGTCATCCATCTAAACGATGATATACGCGAGAATAGCTATCACTTTGAGTACATGAGTTCGTATCCCTCTCTCGCATTAGCGTGAACCTAAACTAACTACTGCGTGTCACTCGGAAATCGAAAACCGGTACACCTGGGCCTGACAATCCAACCACTTGTCGTATATATACTCCTGGCGTAGCACTTCTTCGCCATCTATGATCTATGCACCTGCATCGTCACATGAGTCGATGATATGCAACATATATTGTTGAGCAACAAAAAGAGAAAGACTTGCCAAAAATAGAAACAACATATCATAAGCATAAATAACAAAGTCCATCGTACCCAAAATGCCCTAACTAGAGTGATTTTCGCTAGTCGAGGAGGAGGACGGTTTAATTACATCACAAATAAAGTTTCACCGTGCATAACTCAAAGTTTTGTCATAAAAGAAAGTATGGACTAAATGGACACATTGTCATATATCGACAATCACTCCATCATGTCGTGCCATCCATCCATGTCAGGGAGATTGTCGTCGAGCTTAGTGAAAGGCTTCATGTCGAGACGCTGAGAGGCTATCCATGTTCGGACGTCTTCCCACGACATTTGTCCTTCTGCGTAGAACATCCCTGTTTTTCCGACGACCTCATTCATGATGATTTGGGCAAGTTCGCGCTGGATGTTATAGAACTCAGCTTGAAGTCGATGATCCTCGATATCTCTTATGGCCTTTGCCCATTGCAGAATATGGGCATCGCCAGACCTAGGTGACATGTGAAGGTTCTGGTGATCCCATCTGTACTCCAGCATGTGGTGTAGGACATAGAATCCATCATTAAGAGAATCGTTCGGTTGCTGGATCCAGCAGAAGTCGGTCTTATGGCTGAAGGCGGCCCTGCCGCCCCTTCTCTTCTTGTCCCTAACCTCTCCACCCCTTGCTTGGTAGTAAAACATAGCACTGTCGAGAACATCTTTGATGTGGGTGTAATCCTTTTTGTGAATGTTCTTCGACGAGTCCAAGTAAAGAGCGTGGGAGAATCGGGGGTAGAGGATGATGAGGAGGGCGCGCCCGCTGCTGCGCAAAATAAGTACACCACAAATGAATTATTGAAATCGAAGGAAGGATAGCAGCGCGGATAACTTACACGGGATGATAAGGCACGAGAATCGCCTCCTTGTCCTTATTGGCGAGCATGAAACTGACGATGTAATCCCTCGCGTATTCACGTTGCTCTGCATAGACTCCCAAGAAGCCCTCGTGCATGTAGTACGGGTCAGCGACATAGATATGACGTATCTGCTCAACCCCAATGATGTAGTTCATGTGCAAGGCATAAAGGCGGACAAACATAAAATCCAGCTTCTTCACGTGAAACATGTCGAATATGTAATTGAATCGGAGGAAGAACTTATCCGTGGGGAAGCTGTCGACGTACGACATTTGCCGCAGAACGTTAACCATGTAGAGTGGGTATCCTGGATCTTTCGAGGCGATGAGGCCTTTCTCTACCCGCAGCACATCGTCATGAAGTCTCCTTAGATCACCAAATCTGGCCCATAGCGCTATTTCAGGTAGGATTGGTTGACCGGGGATATGCCATTTATCCACATCGGGGATATCTACACGGTCCTGAAGCCGAGGCTGCTGAGGCGACTGGATCATAGAATCAGCTTTTTTGCCTTTCCTCTCTCTCTTCCTAGACTTCTTTACTACCGGAAGGTCGTCAATAATACGTTGAGACGGTAATTCAGGCACCGACTCATGACGCTCAAACCCTGAGGAGGCGCCAGTATAGACATACTGTTCAGTGCCATCGTCATCCTCATCCTCATCCATGGCGACGTCATCAGCGACTAATGGAGCCACCTGCTTACACCGTCCGCTATCACCCAACCCAACACCCGACGCTAATTGGGTAGGTGGGGTGTTGATGTTCATACCTTGCTGAGGCTGCGTGCTCGTGGGTGTGCTCCCGGCCGCCTCCAGACAAAGCAGACTCTTTGGACACAACAGGACCCACCCATTGCTACAATCACCAAGCCGACGCGGGGTCTCGTCGTCATCCCCCACTAGTATTAGAGGAGGCAAATTCTCGTGGCCCGGTTTGACACTGGCCACAGAAACCTTGAAGAAGTTCGGGGGGATCGGCCGGCTGTGGAACAATGGTTCCTTCGGCTCCATTATCGTCGCCTTCCCCACGTCCACCTTCTGTTTGCCGATGGTGTACAATATGGTGCACTGGGTTTCGTCAGCCTACAAAGAAAATTCTGCGACTTGAGACATCCGAAAGGCAATGAAAATGGGAGATTATACATTTATATTGAAGGGGGCCGGTGTGACAGATACCGTGAGGGCGTCGAGCTCAGCCAAAGAGGAGGCACCACCGAGCACGTCCGGTGCGGGAGCCGGTGCGGGAGCAGGTGCGGGAGCAGGTACGGGAGCCGGTGCGGGAGCAGGTGCTCCCAAGAAGTCAACAAGGGGAAAGTCCTCTGCATTTTTTTCTGGATTTTGCCTTGTCCAAGTGAAAACGCCCATCACCAAGTTAGTAGATATATCTGCAATTGCCTGTTTTGCGGTAGCCACCGCTGTTCCGACTGTCTGAGATGATTTCTTCTCAACCGCAATCTCAACCTTCTTGTCGATGTTTTCTTCAGTTAACCTCCGTATTTCCTTTCTCTCCTCCGTGGTCTCACGGTAGTACTTCTTCCACGTGGCGCCGTCTCCGACACCGTGCACGCGTCCATACGACGGTCGAGTATCCACCGGTTGTTGTTTCAATATGTTCAACGCTCGGTTGAATGGAGTGTCCCACTTGGGCCTCGCCAATGCCTCAGACGGCGAGTCGCTTTCGGCCGCAATCCGGTGCTGCTCTCTCTGCAAAAGGCACAAGGACCGTTTACAAATATGACTAACATGTGCAATCGAATTGATCAGAAACTAAAATTACCAACAGTCTCATGAACTCCGTAATGACCGGTGTTGTCTCGTAAACCTTGTTCACTGGGTCCCAACAGTGCCGGGCCCTTACGACGTCACGCTCCTGTGGGACGGTGAAATCCGCAAAGGGGTCTGGGATGCCCAGACTCGCGGCTTCCGCATCCTCCTTAGCCCATTTGGACCTCTTTCCGCCGTAACCACGGCTTCCGAGGTGGTGGCTCCCAATGTTCCTCTTTTGAAGCCCCTTCATGTACTTAGACTTTTTTTTGGCAGCTTCGGCCTCGCAAGCCTCCTTGAATATTTGAAACTACTCTTCCGTGATTGTCGGATTATCCTTTACAATCTCGGAGTAGGGTTCCCCGTCGTTGATCTTTGCTTTCACTCGATTTTTTCAGGCGGCCAATGCGTCGCTAAACTTGGTCATGGCGTGTTTGTTTATCTTCTTCATTGTCGAGTCCTCGTCTGGATCTTCATAATCTTTCTCATTCTGGCCCGGGAACAAGAATATCTGGTGAAACTTCTTTAGGAGGGAGCTCCTCATATTTTCTATCTTCTGTAGTTTCTCATCGTTGATGGTGGCAGTTGTCCGTATGATGCAGCCTATTTGATTGCCGTAGCAGCGGCACGCTTCCTCGGGCGCCTTTGGCTCAAAATTGCCGTCGTCCACCTCTGTGACCACCAGTCTAGTAGTCCCGAGTTTGTTAGGAACCCGTTGCCTCTTTGCTTTCGGTTCTACACCGGCTCTGCTCCCCGAGGCAGCACCGGTCTCAGCGCCGGTCTTGATGCCAGTCTGAATCTCAGCGCCGATCTCAGTCTCAGCACCGGTCTGCGTGTCGGTCTCAGTCCCCGATGCCACCGGTGGGCCCAGCAACAACATCTATTGATCGTCGGTAAGGCTAAAACATTCGTCTGCCGCCCGGTAGACGTCGTCGCAATCACCAGAACCCTGTCCTTCATCGTTGCTAGCCATGTTTCCTATGATTAAATCTAGTCAATTAATTCTAGACCTAATAAAATGAATAATGACAGAAAAAAGGACTATTGTTTTGCAGGAATGTTGACTCCTTCCTGGTGCGGCAAATCCCGGGCACTCGATATGTCCTAGTTTGTAGCACAAGTCATGCCGAAATTCACGGAAAATTTCGGCATGACCTTTGCTAAAAAGTGGACAAATCGAGAACCTGAAATTTGTCGGAACAGAAATGAATCAAAATTCTGGCAAAACATAGGCCACTCAGCATCATTCCCTGGAAACAACAAAGCCACTTGGGCACAATCGAACAACTTCAATGAAAAGATATAACATGACCACTTCAATGAAAAATAAAATTTTCCTAAATTCTTTTCCTTGAAAAATAGTGGTCTTTTCAAAAATCAAAAACCTTTGCAAAATGACCTCACTAAACACAGAACAAAATTAAATTGCACAGGAACTCCATTTCTCTAACCCTTCTGACCTAATGCTCTAAAATAAAATTTTCCTCTAACCTAGCCAATCTACTTAACCTAGCTTGTTAATCCAACGAACCTAATTAACCTACCTATTTAACCTAGTTAGTTAATCTAGTTTACCTAGATAATTAACCCTAATTAAACTAGTTAACGCAGCTAGTTCTCTGTCAAAGCCTAAAATAAATTTTTGCACTAATTAACCTGGATAATTAACCTAATTAAACTAGTTAACCTGACTAGTTCTCTGTCAAAGCCCTAACTAAATTTTTGCACTAACCTTGATAATTAACCTAATTAAACTAGTTAACTAACTACTTCTCTGTCAAAGCCCTAACTAAATTTTTGCCCTAACCTAGATAATTAACCTAATTAAACTTGCTAACCCATGCATGAGAGAGAGAGGAGGGGTGGGGGCTTACAGAGGATGGCTCCGGTGGTGGCGACGGAGGCAGTGGTGGCGAGGGAGGCTGGGGCGTCTCCAGTAACGGCAAGGGAGGCAGTTGTGGCGAGGAAGGATCCGGTGGCGTCGATGGCGGCTCCGGTGGCATTGACGAGGACGCGCGGCTCCGGTGGCGTTGGGGGCGGCTCCGGTGGCGTCGACGGTGCACGGCTCTGGTAGCGTCGACGTCGGCAGGAGACGACGGCGAAGTGGGGCGACGGTGAATCGGGGAGACAGCGGCGCGCGAGGTGGGTTGAGGGATTTGGGGGAGAAGTGGTGGCCGGGGGGAAACAGTTTTTTGGTTAAGTCAAACTTAGCGGTAGCGCGTTTGCTAAAACGCGCTATAGCTAAGATAGCTATAGCAGTTTTTACGAAACGTGCTGCTGCTATAGCTATGTAAATTTCTTCCATTTTTTAATTTCCTTTTCTGTTTCTATAGCGGGGGTTTAGGACACGCGCTGCAGCTACGTTAGCTATAGAGCCTCTTGCAAACACACGCTGCTGCTATGCCTTCCTCCGTTTTTTCGCTTTTTCATTTATTTTGCTTTACATTTTATGTTTTCCTTTCTCCTTTTTCTATTTGTTTCATTTTCATTAACTTTTCTATTTGTTTTTCATCTTATTTTATTTCCGTTAGTATTAGCGCTCTTCTTAGGAAACGTGCTGCTAATTATGCCCTAGCACTAGCGCGTTTATTCCAAGACCGCTACTGCTATGCGTAGCCTATCATTCTGCCAATGGGAATATTAGTAGTAGCGCTTTTGTAACTACACGCGCTACTGCTAAGGTTGTATCTGTAGCGTGGTTTTTCTTCAATCGCTACTGCTATATAGCACTAGCGCCCTTTTTTGACCCGCGCTGTTGCTAAATTTCTGTGTATAAGGTTTTCCCTAGTAGTGTGTTACCATCACCCTTTAATGAGAACGAAAATATCTTAAGGATATAAAAATAGCGAGATTTATCATCATGAGTAAACAGGGTGGCTATGTCATTCAACTTGGCAAGATGTGCCACAACAGTTTCAGATTCAAGGCCATAAAAAGGATCAGATTCAACTAAAGTAATAATTTCGGGATCAACAGAGGATTCATAATCCTTATCAGTAACACAGATAGGTGAAGTAGCAAAAGCAGGGTCAGGTTTCATTCTAGCATTAAGAGACTGCTGCTTCCATTTAGCTAATAATTTCTTAAGATCATATCTATCTCTACAAGCAAAGATAGCTCTAGCAGCTTCCTCTTCCATAACATAACCCTCAGGAACAACAGGAAATTCATAATCATTGGGAGAATTTTCATCATCACTATCATCAATAATAGCATCTTCAATAATTTCATACTCCCTAGCCCTAGCAAGTTGTTCATCAAGAAATTCACCTAATGGAAAAGTAGTATCACGCACAGAAGTAGTTTCATCATAAGTATCATGCATAGCAGAAGTGGCATCATCAATAGCATGCGACATATCAGAATTCATAGCAGTAGCAGGTTTAGGTGTCGCAAGCTTACTCAAAACAGAAGGAGAATCTAGCGCAGAGCTAGATGGCAGTTCCTTACCTCCCCGCGTAGTTGAGGGATAGATCGTAGTTTTTGCGTCTTTCAAGTTCTTCATAGTGATCAACATATATAAATCCCAAGTGACTCAAAGAATAGAGCTATGCTCCCCGGCAACGACGCCAGAAATTAGTCTTGATAACCCACAAGTGTAGGCGATCGCAACAGCTTCCGAGGGTAAAGTATTCAACCCAAATTTATTGATTCGACACAAGGGGAGCCAAAGAATATTCTTGAGTATTAGCAGTTGAGTTGTCAATTCAACCACACCTGGATAACTTAGTATCTGCAGCAAAGTATTTAGTAGCAAAGTAGTATGATAATAAAAGTAACATTAGCAAAAGTGATGTTTTTGGGTTTTGTAGTGATTGTAACAATAGCAACGGAAAAGTAAATAAGTGAAGTACAGTATGTGAAAAGCTCATGGGCAATGGATCAGTGATGGATAATTATGTCGGATGCGATTCCTCATGTAATAGCTATAACATAGGGTGACACAGAACTAGCTCCAATTCATCAATGTAATGTAGGCATGTATTCCGTAAATAGTCATACATGCTTATGGAAAAGAACTTGCATGACATCTTTTGTCCTACCCTCCCGTGGCAGCGGGGTCCTAGCGGAAACTAAGGGATATTAAGGCCTCCTTTTAATAGAGAACCGGAACAAAGCATTAGCACATAGTGAATACATGAACTCCTCAAACTATGGTCATCGCCGAGAAGTATCCCGATTATTGTCATTTCGGGGTTGTCGGATCATAACACATAATAGGTGACTATAGACTTGCAAGATAGGATCAAGAACACACATATATTCATGAAAACATAATAGGTTCAGATCTGAAATCATGGCACTCGGGCCCTAGTGACAAGCATTAAGCATAGCAAAGTCATAGCATCATCAATCTCAGAACATAGTGGATACTAGGGATCAAACCCTAACAGAACTAACTTCATTACATGGTAAATCTCATCCAACCCATCACCGTCCAGCAAGCCTACGATGGAATTACTCACGCATGGCGGTGAGCATCATGAAATTGGTGATGGAGGATGGTTGATGATGACGACGGCGATGAATCCCCCTCTCCGGAGCCCCGAATGGACTCAAGATCAGCCCTCCCGAGAGAGATTAGGGCTTGGCGGCGGCTCCATATCGTAAAACGTGATGAACTTTCTCTCTGATTTTTTCTCCCCAAACGTGAATATATGGAGTTGGAGTTGAGGTCGGTGGAGGTCCAGGGGGCCCACGAGACAGGGGGGCGCTGTCGGTGTCAAAACCGGCGGATCTCGGGTAGGGGGTCCCGATTTGTGCATCTAAGGCTAATGGTAACAGGAGGTAAGGGACACGATGTTTTACCCAGGTTCGGGCCCTCTCGATGGAGGTAAAACCCTACTTCCTTCTTGATTGATATTGATGATATGAGTAGTACAAGAGTTGACCTACCACGAGATCGTACATGCTAAACACTAGAAGCTAGCCTATGATGATTATGATTGTCTCTCTAAGGACTAAACCCTCCGGTTTATATAGACACCGGAGGGGGCTAGGGTTTATATGGAGTCGGTTACAAAGAAGGAAATACAATATCCGGATTGCCAAGCTTGTCTTCCACGAAAAGGAGAGTTCCATCCGGACACGGGACGAAGTCTTGAGTCTTGTATCTTCATGGTCCAACAGTCCAGCCAAAGTATATAGTCCGGCTGTCTGGATACCCCCTAATCCAGGGCTCCCTCAGTAGCCCCTGAACCAGGCTTCAATCACGATGAGTCCGGCGCGCAGTTCGTCTTCGGCATTGCAAGGCGGGTTCCATCTCCGAATACTCCAAAGTAATTATCGAACACTTAAACCGTGTCCGGATCTGCAAGATGATCTTCACATACCACCATAGAGAGCATAGCACTTCGTAAATCTGATCTCCTGGCAATTTCGTACGTCGTGCTCCTGCATCGTGTCCCGGCCCAACATGGACCAGTTTTACTTGGTCTGCCTCGATACGTGTTGCGAGGCGGTTTTATTGGCATGCCCTGCCAAAGCAGAGATCGTGTCCCTCTTATCGCAGGATCTTCCATCGATACGGGCATGCATAACCCCACGACGACTGTTTTTAGGTAAGTCCTGAGTGGTTACGCTGAGGACGCTTGATATTCACCCTCCCCTTTATAGAGGGGCCGAGCCCTACCCCTCTTTTCTACCACGCTTGCGCCCTTTCACATCTTGAGTTCCAACACCCGAAGCCCAAGCTTAAACCCTCCGGATCTTCAATCATGTCCGAACCCAACCTTCAAGGTCGGTGGGTGGCTTCCTCCGTATCAGAGGAGGATATCGCGAAGCTTAGGGAGGTCGGATACCTGACCGCCGACATCCGGCATAGGCTCCCTGCTCCAGGGCAGATCATCCCTACTCCCGAGCCCAATGAGAGCATCGTATTTGTCTCTCACTTCCTCCGCGGATTAGGCCTTACTCTTGATCCCTTCGTGAGAGGGCTCATGTTCCACTATGGGCTAGATTTTCATGATCTGGCTCCAGACGTCATCCTTCATATCTCATCGTTCCTCGTTGTGTGCGAAGCTTTTCTCCACGTCACCCCGCACTTCGGCTTGTGGCTCAAGACCTTCAATGTGAAGCCGAAGATGATTGAGCGGCGACACGCGGAGTGCGGAGGTGCTGTAATAAGCAGGAACGCTGATGCTCCATGGCCAGAGGGTTCCTTCCCAGAGGTGTCCGATCTATGGCAGCAGAGGTGGTTTTACGTGACGGCCCCCAGAGGCACAATGTGGGTGGCTGCCCCTGACTTCCGTTCTGGCCCTCCGCCTCAACTGGCATCATGGGCCGTCGTAGGACGGGATTGGGGGCCTGCTAATGATGTACCCACGTTGCAGAGCCGCATACGGGAGCTTCTTGAGAGAGACATCAGCCTTGTAAGCGTAATTCAGGTAATGCTAATCCGACGGATCTTGCCGTGCAAACGTCGGCCTCTCCGGATGTGGGAGTTCAATCCGGAAGGTCCACGGACTATTCAGCACTTCTTCGGTGTCATGCTCGAAGGAATGTGTAAGTTATTCTTCGGACCACAAGTAAAGTGTCCGGACAGCATCGAGGATGCGGGCCTGAGCTGCAACCGCCCAGATACCCAAGTAAGCAACCCAAAAACCGAACACTTTTTTTATTTTTATCATAACATTATTCTGAACATCCTCCCTGGCCAGGAGTGGCTCAGAAGGGTGGGGAGAATCAGGTGTCCGGCGCCACTTCCCGAAGGCTCGCCTAGCCCCACCATAGCCAAGATGCTTGGTCGTGTGCTGAGGAAAATGCCCTCGGGGAAAGACGAAGGGAAGAATAGGGAAGCAGAACTTCACACATTGCATATCCAAACCGGGGGAATTGCTACCTCCCCAAAGGAGGATAGTTGGGGAGGGGAATCCAAGGCCTCCTCCCCTCGCGGGAAGAAGAGGGCCGCCTCCAAAGACTTGGAGACGGAGGTGCCCAGACAAGGGAAGAAAGCTGCACCAGGGGCCCTGCCCCGAAGGGCGTCCTCACCGCGCCATGCCCGCCAACGGGCCAGCCCTCAGCCGAGCTGTAAGTTAATCGTAAATACGAAGGTACTGCTTCCTTCTCCGAGAACAATAACTAGGATCCATTCTTTGCAGTCCGGCTAGCAGCTCTTCTCGACAGAGTTTGTCGTCGGGGGATCTTCTTCCGGAGATGATGGAGAGTGAGACCCCACCAACCTCTCCACCTCATGAGCTGGGGCAACCCCGAGGTGTCCTCACGGAGGAGTCCAGATTTGCCGAAGCCAGAAGCTAATACTACGGCCGCCCTGAGCCCAGAGCGCTCGGCTCCCACGGGGGGTGATAAGAGGGGTCCAGCACAGTTCGGTGTCCGGCCGGACACACTGACGGGCCTTCTGGAGCGAGCTGCTCTCCCGGAGGAGCACCATTCATTAATGAGCATGGTGCTTGAGAAGATTTCATCCGCCACAAGCGGGTTGAATGAAGCTTTTACGAGCCTCCTCAGAGGCTTTGAGGTATGTAATGAAAATACATAATTTTTTGACTGTGACGGGCACGCTAGGTGTGCTCCATATGGATAGTAGCCCCTGAGACTCTAGTTGCCAGCCCTAGGCGGCAGACAGAGGATCACAATCTTCAGTAATGATCGCACTGTATTTATGCGCAGGTGTCTAAGGATCCGACAGCCGACCGGTCCGTTGAAGTTTCTGAGCTGAGGAGGCAGATTGGAGTTATTGATGCCGACATCACGCTTGTGAAAGAGCGGCTTAACGAGTCACAAGGTATGTGCTCTGCTTTCCTTATTTTTTAGAGGAAAATTGAAAGGAGCATAATATTGATGTGATATGCTTGGACTGCAGATGGTGCTACTACCATGGAAGCCCTGAGGGCGGAACGTGCCCAGGCCAAGGAACAAGCTTGGGCTAGCAATGCGGCTTCCCTAAAGGCTCCCGAAGAGTTGAGAGCCGAACAGGCTGCTCATCGCCGAAGCGAAGACAAAATAGCCGCCAACCTGTATGAGCTCCTTGAGAAGGAGAATCAGGTGAACTTGGCTGACCTGAAGAAGGCAATTGATATGGCCAAGGAGACGCGGTCTGAAAGCAGGGATGCGCGGGAGGAGCTTCGCCAGGCCGGAGAAATCGCGGCTGGAAACCCCTACTTATTGCAGATGAAGTTTTTAGATCCGAAGTATGCTCCCCTAGATCGACGCTGGAGCCCTGCAGATGCGTACGCGGACTTGGCGAAAAGTACGGCTTACGCGGCCAAGTTTTTCGAGGATCAAGATGATAAAGAAGTGGAGAAGCTGTTCTGCTCGCAATTCAGTGCTCCCGCACGCCCATTGCCGTTGAGTGAGAAGATGGCTGATGTGGCCGAGCTTCATAGGCTGTCCGGTCTTGCAATGCGGTCTGTAATAGACCATCCTTGGCTGAAGGGGCCTAAGCCGGACAGTTATTTTGGTTTAGTGCAACAATTCCTTGGTGCTGTATCGCAGATCGATGCCATGAGGAGGTCGGTGTGTATAGAGGGTGCATGGATGGCTCTTGCCCGCGTTAAAGCATATTGGACGGATATGGAGGCCACCATCATTGTGACCCAGAATTCGGCAGGAGGCCAGGATCCGGCCGAGCACTACTTGGAGCAGGTAACAGAAGGTGCTCGCTTAATAGAGGCTCGGTGTTCGAAGAATGTCATGTTCGAGTGACAAATCGTTTCATTGTAAAAACAATGCTATTTTAATGATGAAGGCTATTTTTATACTTTTTGCCCGAAAGTGTTATGGTGCCTCCTGTGCGGCCGTTTATGTATAAATGTAATCTGAAAGTTAGAAGTCGTTGGCTTCAGCCCCCACGCATACAATGCGGGGGTGTTCGTGAAAATATGCATAATCACACTTGCTCCAACGTCTTGGTCCATTAAGGAGGTGATCGCACGTCGAACTAGGCAACCGGACTATATAGCTTTAACACTTTCACTTAGCCATAGGAGTTTGACGGTGGGGCTACTATGTAGCCCCTGGTACCTTCACGTGCATCCGAATACGGGCGCGTGTGTACATGACCGGGAAACGTTCCTTCGTTAATGCGGATGAATCCTAAAGATTCCGATAAGTCTTCGAGTGGTTGAACAGTCTCTCGCTGTAACTGTATCATGACAGTCAGTTTTCGGCTTTCTCTACTGAGGTGCTCATCCAGAATAACCAGGGCACAATCACAGTAGTTCTCCTTTGGCTGCCTTAGCCGATAAGAAGGGAACGTAAGGCGGCAAACCCAAGAGCCGGACAACCCCAACATTTGACCAAAGACATGATTCGGAGCTGATGCATATAAGGCCAAACTCGCGACGCCGAACACTCCCGAAGGTATTTGGACTTTGTAACATATACTGGGCTGAGTAACGCCCTTCATTATGAACCCTGTATTTCCATGTACGTGCATTAGTCTGTCGTGGCTAAATGCCAATAACGGTAGTATCCTCTGTGGGTGTAGTACCCATGGGATGTGTAAACAACAAGAGGCAATAAAAATGTTTACACAGGGGCTTAATCTAGAGAGAAACCTTTGAGCAGGGCCCTGCTGCACATCTGCGCCTTTGTCTCTGTTGTGCCGTGTCCTGGGAGGGTATCACATGAATGATATATGTAAAAATAAAAACTCATGTAGAGGAGTATAACGTAAGCATGCGATGGGTAGTAAAAGTGTAAGACATTGGCCTGTTAATAAGGTCAAGCCAACAGTGAGGCTTTATTAAATATCTATAGCCCCTGGTGTCCTCTATGGGATTACATGTATGGCTCCCTAGCTCAGGTTTATCTGGGCTGCCGGACTCGTCTAACCGTGTCCGTGGTGTTAACGACCAATCATGCTTTCTGGTATTAGAGGCCGCTTAGAGTCCGGTTGCTGCAGCCTTCGCGTATTCCTCCGCGCGTAAGGAGCGCTCTGTGTTTCCGTTAACGGTGATGACGCCATGTGGACCGGGCATCTTGAGTTTAAGGTAGGCGTAATGAGATACTACGTTGAAGCGGGCGAAGGCCGTTTCCCAAGCAATGCATGATAGTCGCTTTGGAGGGGGGCGATTGTGAAGAGTAGTTCTTCGCTTCTAGAGTTTCCTGAGGAACCGAATGTTACCTCTAGTATGATGGAGCCCCTGCCATAGGCTTCAACGCCTGGTATCACCCTTCAAAGGTGGTTTTACTTTGCCTGATTCTGGATGTGTCTATCCCCATCCTGCGCACAGTGTCCTGGTATATTAAATTAAGACTACTGCCGCCATCCATGAGGACGTGAGTAAGATGGTATCCGTCAATTATTGGGTCGAGCACCAAGGCCGCTGATCCTTCGTGCCGAATACTAGTCAGGTAGTCCCTGTGATCGAAAGTGATCGGGCAAGCCGACCAGTGGTTGAGTTTGGGTGCGATGGGCTCTATAGAGTATGCGCCTCTAAGCGCGCATTCACGCCTTCTCGTGGATATGTGAGTCGCGTGGATCATTTTTACTGTTTTTACCTCTGGTAGGAATTTTTTCTTTCCCCCCAGTGTTCGGTTGGCGAAGCTCATCCTCGTCTTCACTTGGTGTTTCCCTTCCCTTGTGTTCGACATTTAATTTGCCGCCTGCTTGAAGACCCAGCATTCTCTGTGAGTGTTGTTCATAGGTTTGTCGGGGGTGCCATGAATTTGGCACAGTCTGTCCAGGACTTTGTTCAGGCCGGGCGGTCCCTCTTTGCTGCCTTTAAGTGGCTTCTTTTGTTGACCGGGCCGAGAGCCCCTGAATCCGGCATTGACCGTTGTGTTGTCCAGACTCTCTTCCTTGTTTTGACATTTGTTTTTATTGCACCGTGGCTTCCTGTTGCCATCCCGGATTTCCGATGTACTTGGGTCGCTGGTGCCTTTACGGGCTAACCAGCTATCTTCACCTGCGCAAAAGCGGGTCATAAGGCTTGTTAAGGCTGCCATTGTCCTCGGCTTTTCTTGGCCGAGGTGTCTGGCGAGCCACTCGTCCCGAATGCTGTGTTTGAAGGCCGCTAAGGCTTTGGCGTCCGGACAATCGACAATTTGATTCTTCTTAGTGAGGAATATGTTCCAAAGCTTGGGGCGGACTCTCCGGGCTGTTGAATTATGTGAATTAAATCATCCGCGTCCGGAGGCTGGACGTAGGTCCCTTGAAAATTGGCCCTGAAAGCATCCTCGAGTTCCTCCCAACTTCCGATTGAATTTTCGGCGAGGCTTTTTAACCAGTGTCGAGCTGGTCCCTTCAACTTGAGGGGAAGGTATTGGATGGCGTGGAGGTCGTCCCCACGAGCCATGTGGATATGCAGGATAAAATCCTCAATCCAGACCCCGGGGTCTGTCGTTCCGTCATATGCCTCTACGTTCACGGGTTTAAAACCCTCTGGAAATTCGTGGTCCAGCACCTCTTCGGTGAAGCACAGGGGGTGAGCAGCCCCTCTGTATCTGTACGTGTTGTTGTATGTCGTCGACTGTTGTTGTGTCCGGTACTAATTCCGAACTGGTATCCGGTCGGTCTGATCATTTTGGTGACCGTAGTCCTACGCCGGGGTGTGTCCTTTAGATCCGTAGATGGACCTGGCCGCGCCAGCCTTTTTATCCAGGAGCTCACGCAAATCGTGTGCGGCGTTGGTAGCCGCTCTATTGCGGTTGAGAAGTGGTTTGTCCATCCTTCTGGCCATATTGCTCTTTGGCGGAATGGCCTCATCGTCGAATTCTGGCAGCAGTTTGCGTTTTGCATAGCTCTTTGTGTGGCGATCGTCGCCGCACTTTTCTTCAGTGTCTAGCACTTTATTCCATCTGCGATTGAGCGTTTCCTGTGCGGCCTTAAGCCTTTGCTTCTGCTTCTTTAGACTTCTCGCAGTGGGCATAAGCCTTCTGTGGAGGTTATCTCGTTCCAAGCGTGTTTCCGGGATGATGAATGCATCGTCATCCAGACTGTGTTCTTGTCCCTGGGCGGTTTGATGAGTTCATCCCTCGGGATCATTGTGATCGGGCGTCTGCTCCGAACTATGTTCGGCGTGACCTGCCTCATCCTGCTCCATTGCTGGGTCCATATGGTCGTTGTTTCCTTTCGAGTTGACTGGGGTGTCGATCTTTCTAGCGCCGTTATCGCTATTTTTACTGTTGCTGGACTTGGAGAGGCGCCTGCGCCTTAGTTTTGGCTTTTGTCCGGGGGTTTATCCTCCGGTTTGTCGCCGTCATCTTGTTTAGGCGTATCCACCATGTATATATCATATGACGAGGTGGCAGTCCAGCGCCCCGTTGGTTCTGAATCGTCTCCTGCGCCGAGGTCCATACCGTCGGTATCATTGGAGTTGAAGTCAAGCATGTCTGATACATCGTCAACAGTGGCTATGAAGTGGGTGGTGGGTGGGCAACAGATTTCTTCGTCGCCTACTTCCCCTCTGAGCCGGACATAGTTCGGCCAAGAATCTCCTAACAAAGAAAGAGACTTTAATGAGTTCAGCATGTCGCCAAAGGGCGAGTACTGGAAGATATCCGCAGCGGTAAACTCCATTATCGGCGCCCAGCCAGAATCGGCGGGCTCGAGGGTGCGCGGTCTGGGACCTACAACCGGACACAAGTCTAGGGATCCGGAGACACAGGCTTCTTTGGGGATGAAGTCTGTGTTCGGCTTTTCAGCCGATGAGTGTGCGGCCTCCGAGGCGGGGTCCATCCACCCGTCCCCGGACGATGCAATTTGCCCCGGATTTAGGTTCGGGGCTCCTGCGGGTGCGATATCCCAAGTATTGTCCGACAGCAGGTTTAAGCCGTGGTCATCGTGACTGTTCTGCACTCCTGGCATAGGCCCGAGTCCGTCGAAGATCAAGTCTCCGCGGACATCAGCCGTGTAGTTTAAGCTTCCGAATCTGACCTGATGGCCAGGGGCGTAGCTGTCGAACTGCTCTAGATGGCCAAGCGAGTTGGCCCGCAGTGCGAAGCCACCGAACACGAAGATCTGTCCGGGGAGAAAAGTCTCACCCTGGACCACGTTGTTGTTGATGATTGAAGGAGCCATCGAGCCTTGAGGCAACGACACAGAGGAACTCTCAATGAAAGCACCAATGTCGGTGCCAAAACCGGCGGATCTCCGGTAGGGGGTCCCGATCTATGCGTCTAAGGCTAATGGTAATAGGAGGTAAGGGACACGATGTTTTACCCAGGTTCGGGCCCTCTTGATGGAGGTAAAACCCTACTTCCTGCTTGATTGATATTGATGATATGAGTAGTACAAGAGTTGATCTACCACGAGATCTTAGAGGCTAAACCCTAGAAGCTAGCCTGATTATGATGGTCTCTCTAAGGACTAAACCCTCCGGTTTATATAGACACCGGAGGGGGCTAGGGTTTACATGGAGTCAATTACAAAGAAGGAAATACAATATCTGGAGGGTTTTAGGTGGTTCCCCATCTCCATGAGTAGCAAGTACACCTAATTTTTTTGGTATTTCGTGTTCCATATCCATAACTAAAGATAGAGAACAACTTAGAACATCAAATAAAAATTACTTAGTGATAAACCAAACAAGGACACATGAGAATATTCACCCCGCGCTATGACTCCCCGGCAACGGCGCCAGAAAAAGGTCTTGATAACCCACAAGTGTAGGGGATCGCAACAGTTTTCGATAAGTAAGAGTGTCGAACCCAACGAGGAGCTAAAGGTAGAATAAATATTCCCTCAAGTTCTATCGACCACCGATACAACTCTACGCACGCTTGACGTTCGCTTTACCTAGAACAAGTATGAAACTATAAGTGCTTTGTAGGTGTGATAGGATAGGTTTGCAAGATAATAAAGAACACATAAATATAAACTAGGGGCTGTTTAGATAAAGATGCAATAAAGTAAGTATTAGTAGAGAGCTTTTTGTTACGAGAAAGTTATTTGTCCAAGGCAATCGATAACTAGACCGGTAATCATTGTTGCAATTCTATTTGAGGGAGAGGCATAAGCTACCATACTTTCTGTACTTGGATCTTATGCACTTATGATTGGAACTCTAGCAAGCGTCCGCAACTACTAAAGATTCATTAAGGTAAAACCCAACCATAGAATTAAAGTATCAAGTCCCCTTTTATCCCATATGCAACAATCCCCTTACTCGGGTTTGTGTTTCAGTCACTCACGCAACCCACCATAAGCAAATCATAAACATATTGCAAACCCTACAGCGGGAATCCCTCACGCTTGCACGACACGGAGGGCACAATAGGATAGTGATGACCCACAAGTATAGGGGATCTATCGTAGTCCTTTCTATAAGTAAGAGTGTCGAACCCAATGAGGAGCAGAAGGAAATGATAAGCGGTTTTCAGCAAGGTATTCTCTGCAAGTACTGAAATAAGTGATAACAGATAGTTTTGTGATAAGATAAATTGTAATGAGCAACAAGTAACAAAATTAAATAAAGTGCAGCAAGGTGGCCCAATCCTTTTGTAGCAAAGGACAAGCCGGAACAAACTCTTATAATAGGAAAAGCGCTCCCGAGGACACATGGGAATATCGTCAAGCTAGGTTTCATCACGCTGATATGATTCACGTTCGGTACTTTGATAATTTGATATGTGGGTGGACCAGTGCTTGGGTGCTGTTCTTACTTGAAAAAGCATCCCACTTATGATTAACCTCCATTGCAAGCATCCGCAACTACAACAAAAGTATTAAGGTAAACCTAACCATAGCATGAAACATATGGATCCAAATCAGCCCCTTACGAAGCAACGCCTAAACTAGGGTTTAAGCTTCTGTCACTCTAGCAACCCATCATCTACTTATTACTTCCCAATGCTTTCCTCTAGGCCCAAATAATGGTGAAGTGTTATGTAGTCGGGGTTCACATAACACCACTAGAGGTTAGACAACATACATCTTATCAAAATATCGAACGAATACCAAATTCACATGACTACTAATAGCAAGACTTCTCCCTTGTCCTCAGGAACAAACGTAATTACTCACAAAGCATATTCATGTTCACAATCAGAGGGGTAATAATATGCATAAAGGATCTGAACATATGATCTTCCACCAAGTAAACCAACTAGCATCAACTACAAGGAGTAATCAACACTACTAGCAACCTAGCTACTAGCACCAATCCCGGACTTGGAGACAAGAATTAGATACAAGAGATGAACTAGGGTTTGGAGATGAGATGGTGCTGGTGAAGATGTTGATGGAGATTGCCCTCTCCCGATGAGAGGAGCGTTGGTGATGATGATGACGATGATTTCCCCCTCCCGGAGGGAAGTGTCCTCGGCAGAACAGCTCTGCCCGAGCCCTAGATTGGTTCCGCCAAGGTTCCGCCTCGTGGCGGCAGAGTCTCGTACCGAAAGGTTGCTTTCTATTTTTTTCTCATCGAAAGACTTCATATAGGAGAAGATGGGCGTCGGAGAGCCACCAGGGGGCCCACGAGGTAGGGGGGCGCGCCCAGGGGGGAGGGGCACGCCCCCCACCCTCGTGAGTAGGGTGTGGGCCCCTGGCCTTCATCTTTGGCGACGATTTTTCTTTATTTATTTTAAGATATTCCGTGGAGTTTCAGGACTTTTGGAGTTGCACAGAATAGGTCTCCAATATTTGCTCCTTTTCCAGCCAGAATTCCAGCTGCCGGCATTCCCCCTCTCCATGGTAAACCTTGTAAGATAAGAGAGAATAGCCATAAGTATTGTGACATATCGTGAAATAACAGCCCATAATGCGATAAATATCGATATAAAAGCATGATGCAAAATGGACGTATCAACTCCCCCAAGCTTACACCTCGCTTGTCCTCAAGCGAAAAGCCGATAACAATAAATATGTCCTCATGTTTAGAAGTAGAGGCGTCGATAAAAATAAAATACGGACATGAAGGCATCATGATTATTTTCATAACAGCAACATATGTAGATTTGTCATATGATTACTTATGTTCAAGTGATGATCTTTTCACAAAGCCAAAGTATGAATCATAAACCTTATTGAGAACCAAAAAATTATACCCTCAGTCATTGAAGCAATTGAAATTTATCATAACATCGGAAAGAGTCTATGTCAGAGCTTAAAAGCAAGTCCACATACTCAACTATCACTTAGTTCTTCATAATTGCTCACACTCACGCAATACTTGTGGTTACGGAGTTTTAACCAGACATAGAGAAAGATAGGGGCTTGTAGTTTTGCCCCACAACCTTTTACCTCAAGGGTAATGTCAACAATAATAATTCATGCTCCCCCACATCCAATTAGATATATATATCATGTTCTTTCCAACATGCTGAGCTTGCCAAAGGATAAAATGAAAAAGGAAAGGTGAAGATCACCGTGACTCTTGCATAAAGTAGAGGATAATAATAAAAGATAGGCCCTTCGTAGAGGGAAGCAGAGGTTGCCATGCGCTTTTATGGTTGGATGCACAAAATCTTAATGCAAAAGAACGCCACTTTATGTTGCCCCTTGTATGTGAACCTTTATTATGCAGTCCGTCGCTTTTATTGCGTCCACAACAAGTTCGTACAAAGCTTATTTCTCTGCACTAATAAGTCATGCATATTTAAAGAGCAATTTTTATTGCTTGCACCAATGATAACTTACTTGAAGGATCTTACTCAATCCATAGATAGATATGGTGGACTCTCATGGCTAAACTGGTTTAAGGGTATTTGTAAGCACAAGTAGTATCTCTACTTGGTGCTGAGAATTTGGCTAGCATGAGGGGGAAAGGCAAGCTCCACATGTTAGAGGAACCATGACAACATACTTTATCTCAGATGTAAGAAAATATAACTCATTATGTTGTCTTCCTTGTCCAACATCAACTCTTTAGGATGTCATATTTTAATGAGTGCTCCCAATCATAAAAGATGCCAATGATAATATATCTATATGTCAAACATCTCCTTCCTTATTACTTCCTATTAATTGCAACGATGACCAAAGCTATATTTGCCAACTCCCAACAACTTTTAATCATTATACTCTTTCTATGTGGAGTCATTACTTTCACTAGGATCAATGTGAACTCTTTGTTTCTTTTTATTCTTTTCTTTATTCACCCAAGATCATGGCAATGTAATCAAGCCCTTGACTCAACACTAATCTTTATTATATATAGCTCACGGACTCGATTGCATAGAGGGATCATAAAGCAAAACTCAAAACTAGATCGTGCCATGACTTTATTCTACTAAATCAAGATACTACTAATAGGATCGAACAAAGAAAAACGGTAAAGATAGGATTTGTGATGGTGGTACGATACCGGGGCACCTCCCCCAAGCTTGGCAGTTGTCAAGGGGAGTGCCCATACCCATGTGATTATATCTCCTTCTTTGTTGTTGGCGGTGGAGGTGTTGTTGATGATGGAAGCTTGTCGTCCACCTTCCATGGCATAGGCTCACCCTCATAGAAGGATGATCGAGTCTCCAGAATCCTCAAATCTGCAATGGAAACAGTTCGAAACGAAAACAGAGGATATTTGCGTGATACGGTCGTCAAAACCTTCGGGAGAATATATAATGAATTTACCGACCAAAATATGTATCATACAAGAAAATGGAGTCCAGAGGGCACACGAGGTGCTCACGAGGTAGGGGGGCGCGCCTAGGGGGTAGTGCGCGCCCTCCACCCTCGTGGAGGCCTCGCGTCCTCCCCGGACTGCTACTTATTTTTCTATTTTTCTAAATATTCCAAAAACGGAGAAATATTGCTTTAAAAATTGTTTTGGGGTCGGTTTACTTACTGTACCACATACCTATTCCTTTTCGGAGTCTGGAACGTTCTGGAAAGTGTCCCTTATGTATTCCTCCGGGGTTACGGTTTCAATAATATTGGTTTCAACATTTATGGGATTACCTGAGATATAATGTTTGATTCTTTGGCCGTTTACCACCTTCAGATTTGTGCCTGCGAAATTGTTGATTTTTATGGCACCGGAACGATAGACCTCCTCGATAACGTAAGAACCTTCCCATTTGGAGAGAAGTTTTCCTGCAAAAAATCTTAAACGAGAGTTGTGTAGTAATACATAATCACCTACATTAAACTCACGCTTTTGTATCCTTTTGTCATGCCATCTTTTAACTTTTTCTTTAAATAACTTGGCATTTTCATAGGCTTGGGTTCTCCATTCATCAAGTGAGCTAATATCAAATAACCTCTTCTCACCGGCAAGTTTGAAATCATAGTTGAGCTCTTTAATAGCCCAATATGCCTTATGTTCTAATTCGAGAGGTAAGTGACATTCTTTTCCATAAACCATTTTATACGGAGACATACCCATAGGATTCTTATATGCAGTTCTATAGGCCCATAACGCATCATCAAGTTTCTTGGACCAATTCTTTCTAGACCTATTAATAGTCTTTTGCAAAATTAATTTGAGCTCTCTATTACTCAATTCTACTTGACCACTAGACTGTGGGTGATATGGAGATGCAATTCTATGATTAACGTCATATTTAGCAAGCATTTTACGGAAAGCAACATTAATAAAGTGTGAACCACCATCAGTCATTAAATATCTAGGGACTCCAAACCTCGGAAAAATAACTTCCTTAAGCATTTTAATAGAAGTGTTATGATTAGCACTACTAGTTGGAATAGCTTCTACCCACTTAGTAACGTAATCAACAACAACTAAAATATGTGTATATCCATTAGAGGCAGGAAAAGGTCCCATATAATCAAAGCCCCAAACGTCAAATGGTTCAATAACAAGTGAATAATTCATAGGCATTTCTTGACGTCTACTAATATTACCAATTCTTTGACATTCATCACAAGACAAAACAAACTTACGGGCATCCTTGAAGAGAGTAGGCCAATAAAAACCAGATTGCAATACCTTATGTGCAGTTCTATAGCGTGGTGTCCTCCATAAGCTTCGGAGTGACACTTACGTAGGATCCGTTCCTGTTCATGCTCAGGTACACAACGTCTAATAACACCATCTACTCCTTCTTTATAAGGATGTGGATCATCCCAAAAGTAATGTCTCAAATCATAAAAGAACTTTTTCTTTTGTTGGTATGTGAAGCTAGGTGGTACGAATTTAGCAACAATATAATTAGCATAATCATCATACCAAGGAGTGCTATGAGAAGTGCTTATTGCATTTAATTGTTCATCAGGAAAGCTATCATCAATAGGTAGTGGGTCATCAAGAACATTCTCTAACCTAGATAAGTTGTCTGCAACTGGGTTCTCAGCTCCTTTTCTATCAACAATATGCAAATCAAATTCTTGCAGCAAGAGAACCCATCTAATAAGTCTAGGTTTAGCATCTTTCTTTTCCATAAGATATTTAATAGTAGCATGATCGGTGTGAATAGTTACTTTAGAATCAACAATATAGGGTCTGAATTTATCACAGGCAAACACAGCTGCTAAGAGTTCCTTTTCAGTAGTAGCATAATTTCTTTGAGCATTGTATAGAGTCTTACTAGCTTAATGAATAACATTTAATTTCTTATCAACTCTTTGCCCTAGAGCAGCACCTACAGCATAATCACTAGCATCACACATAATTTCAAAGGGCAAATTCCAATCAGGTGGCTGAACAATAGGTGCAGAGACTAATGCTTTCTTAAGTATTTCTAATGCTTCTACACAATCATCATCAAAGACAAATGGTACATCTTTTTGTAATAAATTAGTCAGAGGACGAGAGATTTTTGAGAAGTCCTTAATGATCCTCCTATAAGATCCAGCATGACCAAGGAAACTTCTTATACCTTTGATGTCCTTGGGACATGGCATCTTTTCAATAGCATCAACCTTGGCTTTATCAACTTCAATACCTCTTTCAGAAACTTTGTGCCCCAAGACAATACCTTCATTAACCATAAAGTGGCACTTTCCCCCATCCAAGACAAGATTAGTTTCTTCACATCTCTTCAGAACTCGATCAAGACTGCTCAAGCAATCATCAAAAGAGGAACCATAGACGGAAAAGTCGTCCATGAAAACCTCACAAACCTTTTCACAAAAATAAGAGAATATAGCCATCATGCATCTTTGAAAGGTAGCAGGTGCATTACATAAACCAAAAGGCATACGGCTATAAGCAAAAGTACCAAAAGGGCATGTAAAAGTAGTCTTTGATTGATCTTTAGCCGACACAGGTATTTCAGAGAAACCAGAATATCCATCTAGAAAGCAATAATGTGTATGTTTGCATAATCTTTCTAGCATTTGATCAATAAAAGGTAAGGGGTAATGATCTTTCTTAGTAGCTTTATTTAACTTGCGGAAATCAATTACCATCCTATAACCTGTGATAATTCTTTGCGGGATCACTTCATCTTTATCATTAGGGACAACAGTAATACCTCCCTTCTTAGGGACACAATGGACAGGACTTACCCACTGACTATCAGCAACGGGATAAATTATACCTGCCTCCAGAAGCTTGAGTATTTCTTTTCTTAGCACTTCTTTCATTTTAGGAGTCAAACGTCGTTGAGGATCACGAACTGGTTTGGCATCCGCTTCCAAATTTATTTTATGTTGACATAGAGTGGGACTAATTCCCTTAAGATCATCAAGAGTATATCCAATAGCGGCACGGTGCTTCTTTAGAGTTTTCAATAATCTTTCTTCTTCATGCTCTGAAAGGTTAGCACTAATAATAACAAGACATATTTCCTTTTCATCAAGATAAGCATATTTAAGATTATCAAGCAACGGTTTGAGCTCAAACACGGGATCACCCTTGGGTGGAGGAGGATCCCCTAGGATTTCAACAGGCAAATTGTGTTGTAGAATAGGTTCCTATTTAAAGAATACTTCATCTATTTCCCTTCTTTCATTCATGAACATCTCATTTTCTTGGTCTAGCAAATAGTGTTCTAAAGGATCACTAGGAGGTACGGCAATAGAAGCAAGACCAATAATTTCATCCTTACTAGGCAATTCTTCCTCATGATGTTGTTTACTAAATTTAGAGAAATTAAACTCATGAACCATATCATCCAAGCCAATAGTAACAACATTCTTTTTGCAGTCTATCGTAGCATTAACAGTATTCAAGAAGGGTCTACCAAAAATAATGGGACAAAAGCTATCTTGTGGAGAACCAAGAACAAGGAAATCAGCGGGATATTTGGTTTTTCCACACAAGACTTCAACATCTCTAGAAATTCCCATTGCAGATATAGTATCTCTATTGGCAAGTTTAATTGTAACATCAATATCTTCTAACTCAGCAGGTGCGATATCATGCATAATTTCTTTATATAAGTCAATAGGTATAACACTAGCACTAGCACCCATATTACATAATCCATGATAACAATGGTCTCCTATTTTAACAGAAATAACAGGCATGCCTACCACAGGTCTATGTTTATCTCTATCACAGGGTTTAGCAATTCTAGCAGTTTCACCAGAGAATTGAATGACATGCCCATCAATATTACCAGACAAGAGATCTTTAACAATAGCAATATTAGGTTCTACTTTGACTTGCTCAGGAGGTGTATAAGTTCTAGTGTTGCTTTTATGAACAACAGTTGAAGCTTTAGCATGATGCTTTACTCTAATAGGGAAAGGTGGTTTCTCAACATAAGAGGTGGGAACAATAGGATCATTATAAGTGATAGTCTCTTCTTCAACTTTAACAGGTGCAACTACGTTTACTTCTATGGGAGGATGATATTTAAACCACTACTAGCTCAGAGTCAAGTCCATATTTAGTGCAAAACTTACGGAAAATATTGGTATCCATAAAAGATTTAACACAATCAAACTTAGGTGTCATACCTGACTCCTTACCTTCATCGAGGTCCCAATCTTCAGAGTTGAATTTAATTCTATCCAATAAATTCCATCTGAATTCAATAGTCTTCATCATAAAGGAGCTAGCACAAGAAGTATCGAGCATGGTTTGATTATTATGAGAAAGCCGAGCATAAAAACTTTGCATAATTATTTCTCTTGGAAGCTCATGATTGGGGCATGAATATAACATTGATTTAAGCCTCCCCCAAGCTTGAGCGATGCTTGCTCCTTCGCGAGGCCAAAAATTATATATATAATTGCGATCACGATGAACAAGATGCATAGGGTAATACTTTTGACGAAATTCCAATATCACTCTTTTATAGTTCCATGATCTCGTATCATCACATAGCCTATACCATGTCAATGTGTCTCCCTCCAAAGATAAAGGGAAAGCCTTCTTCTTAACAACATCATCGGGTATATGTGCAAGCTTAAATAATCCACAAATATCATCCACATAGCGTAGATGCTTGTCGGGATGCTTTGTTCCATCTCCTGTAAAAGTATTAGCCAGCAGTTTTTCCATAATACCCGAAGGAAATTCAAAAGGAGTTTCATTTTCAATAGGTTCAGTAGGTTGAGGAGCAACTCTTTGCTCTACTGGACGGGGTGAAGATACCCCGAACAAGCCCCTCAGAGATTCACTTTCCATAGTAACAAGTGACAGAAAATTTCAGCACACTATATAAATTTTTCCTTACCAAATTCCACTTACCAAAGGCGCTACACTCCCCGGCAACGGTGCCAGAAAAGAGTCTTGATAACCCACAAGTATAGGGCATCTATCGTAGTCCTTTCGATAAGTAAGAGTGTCGAACCCAACAAGGAGCAGAAGGAAATGATAAGCGGTTTTTAGCAAGGTATTCTCTCCAAGTACTGAAATAAGTGATAACAGATAGTTTTGTGATAAGATAAATTGTAACGAGCAACAAGTAACAAAAGTAAATAAAGTGCAGCAAGGTGGCCCAATCCTTTTGTAGCAAAGGACAAGCCGGAACAAAGCGCTCCCGAGGACACATGGGAATACCGTCAAGCTAGGTTTCATCATGCTCATATGATTCGCGTTCGGTACTTTGATAATTTGATATGTGGGTGGACCGGTGCTTGGGTACTGTTCTTACTTGAACAAGCATCCCACTTATGATTAACCTCTATTGCAAGCATCCGCAACTACAACAAAAGTATTAAGGTAAACCTAACCATAGCATGAAACATGTGGATCCAAATCAGCCCCTTACGAAGCAACGCCTAAACTAGGGTTTAAGCTTATGTCACTCTAGCAACCCATCATCTACTTATTACTTCCCAATGCCTTCCGCCAAGGTTCCGCCTCATGGCGGCGGAGTCTCGTCCCGAAAGGTTGCTTTCTATTTTTTTCTCATTGAAAGACTTCATATAGGAGAAGATGGGCGTGGGAGAGCCACTAGGGGGCCCACGAGGTAGGGGGCGCGCCCAGGGGGAGGGGCGCGCCCCCCACTGTCACATCTCTAGCTTTACCTTGCACTTGGTCTAGCTTGGTTCTTGCATCATGTTTAAATTTGAAAGAAACTTGAAATGGGGACTGATAAACCCTAGAAGCTAATGAATTCAACTAGGGTCAAAATAAAATCTTTTTCAATGACCCCAAAATTCCCTCTGAAAATGTTCATGATTTCTGGTAAAGGTGAAAACCTCTGCCAAAAATGATGCACATATTTCTAGGCCATTCTGGATTTTTGAATTAACTCATATTGTATTTGAATTGGGGCATTTAAATACTATAAATATTTTTAAATGCTCCAATAATTTTGGAATTAGTTGAGGGCCTATGGAGTAATTCATTTAGTGCCCATAACTATTTTCAGAATTTTTAAAAGTGATTTGGTTTGAAAACCAAATTAAAACAAATTTGCATAATTTGAAAAACAGAAAACAAAATAGAAAAACCAGAGAGAGAGACAGAGAGAACTCACCTGGCCTTACCTGGCAGCCCACTAGCGGCCCAGTAGATAGCCGGCCTGCTAGGCCCAGCCCAGCCCAGCGCAGCCGCCACCGTCTTCAACCTCCTGCCAGTAGGCAGGAGGGCGTGTGGCCACCGTGCGAGCACGCGCGCGCGCCAGCTCCTGCTTCCCGCCGCTGCTCTGATGTGCCTGGAGACGCCACGACAGCCCTGGCCCCTCTCTCACTCTCCCTGGACCCTTCCCCTTCCTCTGCTCTCTCTCTCTCTCTCTCGCGCGCGCGCAGCCCGAGCGGAGCTCATCGCCACCGCTCGCCGTTGCCGCACCCAGAGCCTCCCCCTCGACCCCTCGGCGTACCCAGTAGCTCGGCTACCTCGCCCTCATCCTCTCCGCAAGTCAAGCGACCTCGGACGCCCTGCATCACCGCCATCAAGCCGTCTCCTTCACGCACAGTGTGACGCCCCCGATTCAATCGTACACTAATCATGCACGCAAACATGTACGATCAAGATCAGGGACTCACGGGAAGATATCACAACACAACTCTAAAAACATAAATAAGTCATACAAGCATCATAATACAAGCCAGGGGCCTCGAGGGCTCGAATACAAGTGCTCGATCATAGACGAGTCAGCGGAAGCAACAATATCTGAGTACAGACATAAGTTAAACAAGTTTGCCTTAAGAAGGCTAGCACAAACTGGGATACAGATCGAAAGAGGCGCAAGCCTCCTGCCTGGGATCCTCCTAACTACTCCTGGTCGTCGTCAGCGGGCTGCACGTAGTAGTAGGCACCTCCGGTGTAGGAGGAGTCGTCATCGACGGTGGTGTCTGGCTCCTGGACTCCGGCATCTGGTTGCGACAACCAGAAAGAAAGGAAAGTGGGAAAAGGGGGGAGAAAGCTACCGTGAGTACTCATCCAAAGTACTTGCAAGCAAGGAGCTACACTACATATGCATGGGTATATGTGTAAAGGGCCATATCAATGGACTGAACTGCAGAATGCCAGAATAAGAGGGGGATAGCTAATCCTGTCGAAGACCACGCTTCTGGCAGCCTCCGTCTTGCAGCATGTAGAAGAGAGTAGATTGAAGTCCTCCAAGTAGCATCGCATAGCATAAACCTACCCGGCGATCCTCTCCTCATCGCCCTGTTAGAGAGCGATCATCGGGTTGTATCTAGCACTTGGAAGGGTGTGTTTTATTAAGTATCCGGTTCTAGTTGTCATAAGGTCAAGGTACAACTCCAAGTCGTCATGTTACCGAAGATCACGGCTATTCGAATAGATTAACTTCCCTGCAGTGGTGCACCACATAACCCAACACGCTCGATCCCATTTGGCCGGCCACAGTTTCCTGGGTCATGCCCGGCCTCGGAAGATCAACACGTCGCAGCCCCACCTAGGCACAACAGAGAGGTCAGCACGCCGGTCTAAATCCTATGCGCGCAGGGGTCTGGGCCCATCGCCCATTGCACACCTGCACGTTGCGTGGGTTGCCGGAAGCAGACCTAGCAACCTCCATTACTAAGGAAGTCATGTTACGCGGTGCAATCTGGCGCGCGCCGCTCAGTCGCTAATGTCACGAAGGCTTCGGCTGATACCACGATGTCGAGTGCCCATAAATGTTCCCGCGTAGTTGGTTAGTGCGTACAGGCCAGTAGTCAGACTCAGATCAAATACCAAGATCTCGTTAAGCGTGTTAAGTATCCGCAAATGCCGAACAGGGCCAGGCCCACCTGTCTCCTAGGTGGTCTCAACCTGCCCTGTCGCTTCGCCACAAAGTAACAGTCGGGGGCCGTCAGGAACCCAGGCCCGCCTCTACCAGGATGGAGCCACCTGTCCTTCCAGCCCCCACATCGGAATCACTTGCGGGTACTCAACGAGCTGACCTGACTTTAGTCACCATTTGTATAGTGTGTATGTATAGTATATACCCGTGATCACCTCCCAAGTGATCACGGCCCGATAGTATAGAAAGGCAGACTGACAAGAATGTAGGGCCAATGATGATAAACTAGCATCCTATACTAAGCATTTAGGATTGCAGGTAAGGTATCAACAGATGTAGCAACAATATCAGGCTATGCATCAGAATAGGATCAACGGAAAGCAATAACATGCTACACTACTCTAATGCAAGCAGTATAGAGGAGAATAGGCGATATCTAGTGATCAAGGGGGGGGGGGGCTTGCCTGGTTGCTCAGACAAGGAGGGGTCGTCGGTGACATAGTCGACCACAGGGGCATCAACATCGTCACGGGGTCTACCAGAGAGAAGAGGGGGGAGAAACAGTAAATACATAGCAAGCCAGTGCATAACAGGACAACAAGTAGAGCTTGACGTGTTCTAACGCGGTATGAGGTGATACCGGTGAAGGGGGGAAACATCCGGGAAGTATCCCCGGTGTTCCGTGTTTCCGGACAGATGAACCAGAGGTGAAATGTTGCAGGTTCAATATGCTAGGGATGCGTGGTGGACAAACGGGCTGCGTATCCGGATCCGTCTCGTCGTTCTGAGCAATTTTCATGTAGAAAGTTTTTCCATCTGAGCTACGGTTTATTTTATATTAATTTTTGAAGTTTTAAATCATTTTTAGGATTAATTTAAATATTTTAATTCAACATTATCCAGAACAGTGTTGGATGATGTCAGCATGACGTATGTATGACGTCAGCAGTCAACCGTATAGTTGACCTGGTCAACCTAACAGGTGGGACCCGCATGTCATACTCTAATTATTCTAATTAGGGTTTAACTAATCTAATTATTGTTTAATTAATTTAACACTAGTTAATTAGGTTAATTAAACATAATTAATTAATTAATTAAGTCAAGTTAATTAATTAATTAATCAATATATTAATTTTATTATTATTAATTTTTTAATCCTTTTTTTATTAAACCATTCTAGGGTGTGGGGCCCTACTGGAAGTGGCCCAGGAGGAGGCTAACGGGTACTGGGCATCGGGCAGGCGGGTGAGGCCACAACCCGGCCTGATAGCGTGGCGAGGCTGGAACGGGGCTCCAGCGAGCGGGGCCAGCGTGGCGTCGGCCGCGGTAGGTGGAGCGAGGGGGATCCGGCAGCGAACGGCGCCGGCGAAGGGCGGCACCGACGGAAGGTGGTGGCGGCGGTCGGTGGAGGCCGCGGCTCCAGCGAGCACGCGCGGAAGGCTAGGCGGGCGCACGTGGAGGGAGGGGCCGGGGGCAGTTGCGCAACGGCGGCGCGGTCGGGCCGGCAAGCGAGCATGGGCTCCGGCGATAGGGGCATTCCATGGCGCACGTGGGAGGGCGAGGTAGGGCGTGGGCCAGTGGTGGACGGCGCGGTGGTGCGTGTACGCGTGTTCAACCTCGAGCAGAGCCAGGGAAGGAGGAGGACGAGGTCGTGGCCTCACTGGGATTCGTAGGGTCCGGGCAGCCGTGCGTGAGGAGGAGGACGGAGACGGCGCAGACGGAGTGGAGGCAGGCCGGCGAGGAGGAGGAAGCAGGCCGGCGGGGAGGTCCGACGCCGTGGCCTCCGGCGAGCTCTCCTCGGGCGGTGGCGTCGAGGCGATCCGGCGACGGCAAGGGATCGGGCTCGGGGAAAGTGGTCGGGGCGTATCCGGCGACGAGGGCAAGGTGGAGGTGGGACGATGCGGCGACGAGGAGCGCCGGCGGCACCGGCAGGGGCAGGGCGCCGAAGTGATGGGGTCGGGGCGCCGCTTCCCCCGATCCAGATCGGGGGGGGGGGGTGAGGGTGACACGGGTGGGGGTTAGGGTTTCCTCCCTGGTGGGGATATGGAGGGGGGTGGGTCGGCCGGCTGGGCCAGTCGGCTGGGCCATTGCCCAGTTGGCCTGGCCAGCTGGGCCACAGATGGCCTAGTGGGGGGGTGCCTCTTTTCTTATTTTTAGTTAGATTTGTCTTTTCCTTTTATTTATTTCACTTTTCTTTTTTATTTCATTTTAATATATTTAGACATTTTCAAAAAGGGTGTTTGTTGCACTATAATCACCTAGGCATTTAACTGCACACTCCGAACATTTTAGTTTAATATTTTGAAAACTTTGTCGCTTGACATTAATTTGAATTTGAATTTGAAAAGGTTTCGAATCATTGCGAGGTTAGCAACAGTAAGAGTGGTGACGTGGCATCATTAACAGAGATTACTATAGCTTGATTATCCGGGCGTCACACACGGCCGTCGGACGCCGGTCGTCGATCCGCCAACTCCGACGCTTCCCCAACCCTGCTGGGCTTCTCTGCGAGTCCTCTGTGAGCTCCCCTACCGTTCGCCCTTTTCCCCCGTCGCCTCGCACGTTCCCTAGCGCTAGTGCCGTCGTGCCCGAAGCTCACCGCCGCCTAGCCTTGTCGCCGCCGTGGCCACCGTCACCTAGAGCCGCAACCGAGTGCACCACCGTGCTCAGCGTGTCTTCGCGCACCCATAGCCACCACCAGCTCCTCCTCCCGAACACCCTAGCGAGGAACTCGAGCACGGCCGAACCACGGCCGCCGCAAACCTCGTCGCCGGCGTTGATTCCGGCGACCATCTGGTCCAGCTCCAACACCCACAGAGCGGCTCAGCCCCGGCTCTCCATAGAACCCAACCACTTCCCAAACCGTGGCCTGTAGCGCAATCCCGACGCGGACGCCGCCGCGATCTGAGGTCGCCGGCGGTTAAATGCCGGCAGCTGACGTGGCGCCATTAGCTTAGGCGCTAAACTCGTTTAGTTAGTGCCTGCGCCGATGACATGTGGGTCCCAGAGCCTAATTAGTTTAGTCTAACTTCCTGTTTAGATTAGTACTAATCTGTGCAGACCCCACGTGTCAGCTTTGACTTTGGTCAAGTCAATGTTGACCGGTCCCACCTGTCATCTGCCCAAACCAGCCTGGGACACTGATGTATGGGTCCCACAGGTCAGGTTTGACACGGGGCAGCCCTTTGACCCTACTGACGTCATGCTTACTCAATGCTGATGCAGTATTTGTTTTCTGGAATTAAAATAAACTAGAAATGATTTATAAATCTCAGAAAATGCCCCAAACTTTAAAAAATCATAGAAATTCAACCATAACTACAAATGAAATAATTTATATATGAAAAATGATCAGAAAAATCCAATCTATCCATCTGTACAATGTTCATGCATGTTAGAACAACATATAGCTGCTGTTTAGCACAAATCGTATTAATGGCATTTAAATATTCACATATGGAGTTTGAATTTGAATCTTGGATTCAAACCAACTTCATTTAATCTGGTTGCTAGTTGCATTAGCTCAAACCACAGCATATTGCCGTGTCACACTCATGCATCATATTGTTGCATTGCATTGATTGTGTTCCTTCTCTGTTGCCGGTGTTTTTCCCCTCTTAGTAGACGACGTACCGACGATGAGTTTGATGACACCGATGGAGAACTATATTATCTTCAGAAGTGTCAGGCAAGCAAAACCCCCTTGTTCATTCCGATACAATCCCACTCTCTCGCTCCTGCTCTCTTTTACTACATTAGGGCAACAACGATTCAACTGTTACATGCTGCGGTAGTTGAACCCCTTTCCTCTGCATGACCTGTCATTGCCACAGTAAATAGATGAAACCCACTAGCATGAGTAGGATTTGTTTGACTCCTGATGTGCCTACTCATTCATGCTTGTTTGTCATGCCTGCTATTGCTTAGAGTTGAGTCAGGTCTGATTCATCGGGGATGAATTGGAATGTGGTGAACATGTCCTATTGTTGAGAGCTAAATGTGTGAACACGATTTGGTAAAGGTAGCAGTGAGAGGCCATGTAGGAGTACATGGTGGGTTGTCTCATTGCAGCCGACCTCAGGAACTGAGTTCTGTGTTTGTGATCCATGAACAGATACTACCACACATTGGGATCCTTAATTGACTCTCTCGACTTATTAACCGACTTGATCTCTGTCTAGGAGTCGCAACTAGTTTCTGGTGTTTGTAGGTAGTGTTAGTAGTCTACCAAGTGGCACCCGGTACAGGTGGGCTTGGGACAGACTAGGCACAGTGGCCCGGTGTACCAAGTGTCACCGGATGGTGGGCTTGGGAACCCTGCACACATCGTTTAGGGCCGTGAGCGACACCCCGGCCGGATCTCCTTACGGATGGAACCCGAATAGGCGATAAACCTGGACGAGAGACTTGTGTGGTTAGTCAGGTCGTGGCCGACTCCCTCGCCAGGCTTCTGCTTGAAGGTTGCCGAGATACATGACGTGTACATGGCGGTAACTGGCGAGAGCGTGTGTGAAGAAGTACACCCCTGCAGGGTTAACATCATCTATTCGAATAGCCTTGTCCGCGGTAAAGGACTTCTGGGTTGCCTGTATAGTTCATAGACAAGTGAAAGTGGATACTCTAAAATACGCAAGATAAGCGTGAGTGCTATGGATGGTGTTCTCGTAGGGAGACGGGAGCGGATCCATAGTGGTGTATTGATATGGTGAATATGTGGACTCATGTGCGCCACCTCAAAAGAGTTACTTGCAGTCGTAGTATAGGATAGCCACTGAGTCAAAGCTGGCTTGCTGTAGTTAAACCCCACCATCCCCTTTGTTGATAATGATGCATATGTAGTTAGTTCTGATGTAAGTCTTGCTGGGTACATTTGTAATCACGTTTGCCTATTTTATGTTTTTGCAGAGAGACTCCAGTCTCACTAGTAGTTCCGCGTGAACTTCGACGTTTAGCTTGTTACCTCAGCTACGATCTTGTGCCCTCGGCAGGATCTAGTAGATAGTCACGCTTCTCAACCTTTTTCATTTATAGTTGTCTGTACTCAGACATGTTAAGCTTCCGCATGTGCTTTGACTTGTATGCTCTGAATGCTGGGTCGAGAGACCCATGTTTGTAATATCTCGCTCCTCCGAGCCTATTGAATAAAATACTTGAGTTGTAGAGTCATGTTTTGATGCCATGTTGTATTTGCACATGTCAAGCATATTGTGTATATGTTATTGAAATGCTTGGTATGTGTGGGATCTGACTATCTAGTTGTTTATCCTTGGTAGCCTTTCTTACCGGGAAATGTCTCCTAGTGCTTCCACTGAGCCTTGGTAGCTTGCTACTGCTCCAGAACACTTAGGCTGGCCGGCATGTGTCCTTCTTCATTCCTGTGTCTGTCCCTTTGGGAAAATGTCACACGGTGTTTACCGGAGTCCTGCTAGCCCAGTTGCTACAGCCCGGATTCACTCGCTGATGACCGACATGTTCGTTGTTGGGTCGTGTATGCATGTCCCTGTAAGTTAGTGCCACTTTGGGTTTACGACTAGCCATGTCAGCCCGGGTTCTTTGTCATATGGATGCTAGCGACACTATCATATACGTGAGCCAAAAGGCGCAAACGGTCCCGGTCTTAGTAAGGTGACACCCGTGGGAAATACCGTTCGTGAGGCCGCAAAGTGATATGAGGTTTTACATGCTAGATCGGTGTGGCATAGAATCGGGGTCCTAACAGCTTTGGTATCAGAGCTTGACTGCCTGTAGGATTACCAAGCCAAACTGGTCGAAGTTGAGTCTAGAAATTCTTTAGTTGTATAAGGGAATTGATTGTGGGATGGAACGCAAGGCTCTTTTTACTCCTTATACCTCATGCCCTCTGATCCGAGTCATCTTATGTTTCCTCCGGGGTTAAGGAACTAGGCATTCTCTTCTTTCTATCAGGATCACGTGTTACTAATCCGTAGATTTATAGGATTGTTGGACTCAAGCCTCAGTTCTATTCTTACTACTTCTGTGTGTTGACAGTTGATCCCGGAACCTTGATACTGTGAGATCGAGTGGTTATGCCACCATTTTGCAGGATGCCTCAAATCTCTTTGAGAATTTACAGCCGTTATGCTGTCCGAGTCGTCCCAGGTTTCTAAACAATTTGATGCATTTGCAAAATATTTTCCCTCTGGTTTCGATGCTCCTTTAGGCCAGGTTAATCACACTAATTGCTAAGTTGAGGTATTCTATTGCCTCGAAGTATATGTTGGAGCTATTATTATGACCCTAGATGTCTTAGGGGATCATCTAGTAATCTGGCCATGTTTTGTGTTCCCAGTGTGATGATTCTGGCCATCATTCTCGAAAGCATCCCGTGATGCCACTTAGTTAGTAGGCATTCTACTCCTGGGTTTCTGAACCCGAGACTCACACTACTTACTTCATGTTGATAGTGATTGCTAGTTCCTTTAGGTTATTAGTAACCTTTGTGATAGTCCCCGAGGTCCGTGGTATATCGTTCGTCCAAATACCATGAACTATGTATGGCAGAAGTTCTTGAACCAAGAGATCACAACAAGAGTGCTCTCGATGAGTTCCCCATTCTATATTGCGACCCTGCCAAACCTACCTCCCTGCATGGGTTATTCGGAAAAAATGTTGAGCATTGCCCGACATTCTAATCCATGCGTCCACAACTCAGAAAATTGTATGTTCTTTTGAGTGTCCCCCTTAGTTGTCTTCTGACCCTCGTCTATCAATTGATAGTCAAGAGTATGCGTGCATTCGTTCATCGATGCCTATTACTCTTGTGGTCCGTCAAGCCATTCTATTCTAGAATGACTAGGAGAAACAAACTCCAGTACCTCATCCATATCTAGGATTGGGTCAAAGCAGTTGTGTTCCACAGATCAAATACTAATCCAGCTTTTGTTCTGTTCCACCTTGGAGTGTTACCCTCTTTACGTCGGGATTGTCATGAGGATTGCACCTTTTCTTATGGGTTCTTGACGTAGTGATACTTCTTGCCATCATTATTCATTTCTCGGTTCCGTGTTGTCGAAACTGGAGTGCCGGCAAGTGAATTGTGATGTGTGAAATCAATACTCCTAGCAACCTTGCTGCTTGGTAGTTAAATGGAAAACAATTTCATTCTTAGCATGTTGGTTATTGAACCCTGATTCTAAGACTGATTGTGCTACCTAGTCTTTATTTCTGGTGCACTCTTCGATCAATGAGTTAGGATTATTCAAACCTTTGCTCTGTTGATCATATCGTCTTGCCCTGAAAAGCAAGATTGTTCTCGAGCTTAGTAACATATCGGTGGTTCGTGATGTTCTGAATATCTTCTCGGAAGTATTACCAGGTTGTCACCTGACCGCTATGTTGAGTTCGTGATCATGTTGGTTTTCCTCCAAACCACCCATTCTCCAAGAATCTGTGCTGGATACCCCTGAGCTAGTTGGTTAAGCTGGACAATAACTTGGAGAGTTGGAAGATAAAAGCTTGTCCTACTTAGTTCATTTTAAGGGATATCTTGTATGTGTGTTGAAGAAAGTTGATATTTTCATCGACTGACCCTCGTGATCAGTTAATGGACCTATCATTTTATCCAACCTTTGATTTGAGTATGGTCTATCATCAAATCAGATCGGAACCAACGATATTCGTAATGTTGTCTTACTCGTGGTTGATCCCTCGAGCATACACCATTATATCTTTTGGGTCTGACCAATGCTATCACTTGTTCACATAATTATGGAACTGCGTCTTCATGGAAACCTGGATGAATTTTTGTTGATCCATCGACAACATCCTCGTCTTCTCCAAAATTTTGTTGAACATTAAGCTAGTGTTGGAAACTTTTGAAAGCATTTCTTCATGCTAGCTCATGAAGCATATGCTTGGATGGAAAGAAGTGACTTCCTCCAGTTCATGTGCACTTGATGCAAGTTGCCGCCATGAATTTGAGAAGGCTTGTTTTACCTGCTCGGGAATCATCCCAAGTTAGTCATGCACGTGCGAAGTATTCTATGGTCTGATAGACTGATCATCTTCATTCCATACATATCCCTAGCACACCAAGCCACTGATTGACTTGCTCAAGGAGAAGAAGTTCCTTCATAAGAGCTAATCATATGACTTACGCCAGAACTCCGATATCCTCGATGATGGTTTCCTACCAGAACTCGGTAATGTTTTATTATAAGACTACTATGTGGTCATGCTTGTCTTGCACAACGTGTTCACATGTTGTAGCAGAACCAGCTCATGTTTTGGAGCTTGCTATCGTAGTTCATCCCCCGAGAATCTCGCAACGTCATCTCATCGATTTGTGTTGCAAATTTTCGTTTTTCCTTCTAGACTTGATGAGTCTGGAATATTCTGACACCAACCAGATCTGAATCTCAGGCAACTTGATGGTTGGAACGTTCCCTAAGAACTATAATATTGGTCTCTTTGTAACCCGGTAAAGTGGATGTCGTGGCCAACACACCCAGCCGGAAGACCCATTATTGTAGTATCTTGATTGAGGAAGTTGGCCACCTCCCCATAAGGATTCCGTAGGATTTACTTCCATAGTTATTCCTTATGGATTCTTAAGCTCCCAAAGTCCGACCTATACTTGATGGCCACGTTAATGCTTTAAGTATGACTGTGGTATGTAGAACATCAAGGAGAATATTAGAAGCGGAGTGCTAAATGTCTCTCGGTCGATCATCCAGATTTTGTTTCCTTGGCCTTGCTAAGGTGAAATCTGAGAAGGTGTTATCTTCCTTTGCATCTGCATCGTCCATCACTAGTCATCATGGTAGTATGTTGTGTTGCCAGGATCCTTGATACGGATGTTGGTAAAACCTTGATGAATATGGAAATGCTCAAGTTCTTGAGAGCACGCGCAAGCAAAATCATTCCTTGCGTTGTCTTTAACAAGGTAATCCACATCATCCATCCTAGTTTGAGTATGCCATTCTTTCGAGCTCCCTCAAATGATCCATTATGACTTGCCTTAGGCTGGTATAAAGAGTTTCAATGATCTCTGAATCAAAAGTAACTCTTTTTGCCACTTAAGATAATATTTCTATGAGTCACCTCTCCCAAGGTGCCCCGTTATGGAATCATAGTAATTGTTTCCTCGCTACTTTGAAACCCTCGTCAAATTGTTGTTTCCGTCCCTCCTGATGCATGTATTGCCTCTCAGCTCCAGAGATGTTTCTACGTCTCATTCCGTGAGTTGATCTTGTGATCATTGAGATGATCCTAAGTTGCTCGAACCTCAAGAAGATCGATTCTTCTAAAATTCTCCCTTTCCTCTCGTTGTCAGGTTGGATGAAGTTCTCAAAGCAAGACGTTAAGATCAAGATGATGCAATGAATCAACATCTTCGAGAAGGACAGTTGGATCTTGGAATTCATGTTATTAGCTTGTGTCCCTCTGTCTTCTTACCTCATGTCTTGAATCTCGGGACGAGATTCTTGTTTAGTGGGGGTGAGTTGTCACATCCCTAGCTTTACCTTGCACTTGGTCTATCTTGGTTCTTGCATCATGTTTAAATCTGAAAGAAACTTGAAATGGGGACTGATAAACCCTAGCAGCTAATGAATTCAACTAGGGTCAAAATAAAATCTTTTTCAATGACCCCAAAATTCCCTCTGAAAATGTTCATGATTTCTAGTAAAGGTGAAAACCTCTGCCAAAAATGATGCACATATTTCTATGCCATTCTGGATTTTTGAATTAACTCATATTGTATTTGAATTGGGGCATTTAAATACTATAAATATTTTTAAATGCTCCAATAATTTTGGAATTAGTTGAGGGCCTCTGGAGTAATTCATTTAGTGCCCATAACTATTTTCAGAATTTTTAAAAGTGATTTGGTTTTAAAACCAAATTAAAACAAATTTGCATAATTTGAAAAACAGAAAACAAAATAGAAAAACCAGAGACAGAGACAGAGAGAACTCACCTGGCCTTACCTGGAAGCCCACTAGCGGCCCAGTAGACAGCCGGCTTGCTAGGCCCAGCCCAGCCCAGCGTAGCCGCCACCGTCTTCAACCTCCTGCCAGTAGGCAGGAGGGCGTGTGGCTGCCGTGCGTACACGCGCGTGCCACCTCCTACTTCCCGCCGCTGCTCTGATGCGCTTGGAGACGCCACGACACCCCTGGCCCCTCTCTCACTCTCCCTCGACCCTTCCCCCTCCTCTACTCTCTCTCTCGTGCAGCCCGAGTGGAGCTCATCGCCACCGCTCGCCGTTGCCGCAACCAGAGCCTCCCCCTCGACCCCTCGGCGTACCCAGTAGCTCGGCTACCTCGCCCTCATCCTCTCCGCCAAGTCAAGCGACCTCGCGCCCTGCATCGCCGCCATCGAGCCGTCTCCTTCACGCACGGCCGCCGGACGCCGCTTGTCGATTCGCCAACTCCGACGCTTTCCCGACGCTGCTGGGCTTCTCTGCGAGTCCTCTGTGAGCTCCTCTTCCACTCGCCCTTTTCCCCCGTCGCCTTGCATGTTCCCTAGCGCTAGTGCCGCCGTGCCCGAAGCTCACTGCCGCCCAGCCTTGTCGCCACCGTGGCCATGGTCACCTAGAGCCGCAACCGAGCACACCAGCGTGCTCAGCGTGTCTTCGCGCACCCATAGCCACCACCAGCTCCTCCTCCCGAACACCCTAGCGAGGAACCCGAGCACGGCCGGACCACGGCCGCCGCAAACCTCAACGCCGGCGTTGATTCCGGCGACCATCTGGTCCAGCTCCACCACCCACAGACGCGGCTCAGCCCCGGCTCTCCATAGAACCCAACCACTTCCCAAACCGTGGCCTGTAGTGCAATCCCGACACGGACGCTGCCGCGATCTGAGGTCGCCGGCGGTTAAACACTGGCAGCTGACGTGGCGCCATTAGCTTAGGCGCTAAACTCGTTTAGTTAGTGCCTGCGCCGATGACATGTGGGTCCCAGAGCCTAATTAGTTTAGTCCAACTTCCTGTTTAGATTAGTACTAATCTGTGCGGACCCCACGTGTCAGCTTTGACTTTGGTCAAGTCAACGTTGACCGGTCCCACCTGTCATCTACCCAAACCAGCCTGAGACACTGATGTATGGGTCCCACAGGTCAGGTTTGACACGGGGCAGCCCTTTGACCCTGCTGACGTCATGCTTACTCAATGCTAACGCGGTATTTATTTTCTGGAATTTAAATAAACCAGAAATGATTTATAAATCTCAGAAAATGCCCCAAACTTCAAAAAATCATAAAAATTCAACCATAACTCCAAATGAAATAATTTATATATGAAAAATGATCAGAAAAATCCAATCTATCCATCTGTACAATGTTCCTGCATGTTAGAACAACTTATAGCTGCTGTTTAGCACAAATCATATTAATGGCATTTAAATATCCACATATGGAGTTTGAATTTGAATCTTGGATTCAAACCAACTTCATTTAATCTGGTTGCTAGTTGCATTAGCTCAAACCACAACATATTGCCATGTCACACTCATGCATCATATTGTTGCATTGCATTGATTGTGTTCCTTCTCTGTTGCCGGTGTTTTTCCCCTCTCAGTAGACGATGTACCGACGATGAGTTTGATGACACCGATGGAGAACTATATCATCTTCAGAAGTGTCAGGCAAGCAAAAGCCCCTTGTTCATTCCGATACAATCCCACTTTCTCGCTCCTGCTCTCTTTTACTGCATTAGGGTAACAACGATTCAACTGTTACATGTTGCGGTAGTTGAACCCCTTTCCTCTGCATGACTTGTCATTGCCACAGTAAATAGATGAAACCCACTAGCATGAGTAGGATTTGTTTGAGCCCTAATGTGCGTACTCATTCATGCTTGTTTGTCATGCCTGCTATTGCTTAGAGTTGAGTCAGGTCTGATTTATCGGGGATGAATTGGAATGTGGTGAACATGTCCTATTGTTGAGAGCTAAGTGTGTGAACACGATTTGGTAAAGGTAGCGGTGAGAGGCCATGTAGGAGTACATGGTGGGTTGTCTCATTGCAGCCATCCTCAGGAACTGAGTTCTATGTTTGTGATCCATGAACAGCTATGACCACACATTGGGATCCTTAATTGACTCTCTCGACTTATTAGCCGACTTGATCTCTGTCCAGGAGTCGCAACTAGTTTCTGGTGTTTGTAGGTAGTGTTAGTAGTCTACCAAGTGGCACCCGGTACAGGTGGGCTTGGGACAGACTAGGCACAGTGGCCCGGTGTACCAAGTGGCACCCGGATGGTGGGCTTGGGAACCCTGCACACATCATTTGGGGCCGTGAGCGACACCCCGGCCGGATCTCCTTATGGAAGGAACCCGAATAGGCGATAAACCTAGACGAGAGACTTGTGTGGTTAGTCAGGTCATGGCCGACTCCGTCGCCAGGCTTCCGCTTGAAGGTTGCCGAGATACATGACGTGTACATGGCGGTAAGTGGCGAGAGCGTGTGTGAAGAAGTACACCCCTGCAGGGTTAACATCATCTATTCGAATAGCCTTGTCCGCGGTAAAGGACTTCTGGGTTGCCTGTACAGTTCATAGACAAGTGAAAGTGGATACTCTAAAATACGCAAGATAAGCGTGAGTGCTATGGATGGCGTTCTCGTAGGTAGACGGGAGCGGATCCATAGTGGTGTATTGATATGGTGAATATGTGGACTTGTGTGCGCCACCTCTAAAGAGTTACTTGCAGTCGTAGTACAGGATAGCCACTTAGTCAAAGCTAGCTTGCTGCAGTTAAACCCCACCATCCCCTTTGTTGATAATGATGCATATGTAGTTAGTTCTGATGTAAGTCTTGTTGGGTACATTTGTACTCACATTTGCCTATTTTATGTTTTTGCAGAGAGACTCCAGTCTCACTAGTAGTTCCGCATGAACTTCGACGTTTAGCTTGTTACCTCAGCTACGATCTTGTGCCCTCGGCAGGATCTAGTAGATAGTCAGGCTTCTCAGCCTTTTTCATTTATAGTTGTCTGTACTCAGACATGTTAAGCTTCCGCGTGTGCTTTGACTTGTTTGCTCTAAATGCTGGGTCGAGAGACCCATGTTTGTAATATCTCGCTCCTCGGAGCCTATTGAATAAAATACTTGAGTTGTAGAGTCATGTTGTGATGCCATGTTGTATTTGCACATATCAAGCATATTGTGTGTATGTTATTGAAATGCTTGGTATGTGTGGGATCTGACTATCTAGTTGTTTATCCTTGGTAGCCTCTCTTACCGGGAAATGTCTCCTAGTGCTTCCACTGAGCCTTGGTAGCTTGCTACTGCTCCGGAACACTTAGGCTAGCTGGCCGGCATGTGTCCTTCTTCTTTCCTGTGTCTGTCCCTTCGGGGAAATGTCACGCGGTGTTTACCGGAGTCCTACTAGCCCAGTTGCTACAGCCCAGATTCACTCGCTAATGACCGACACGTTCGTTGTTGGGTCATGTATGCCTGCCCCTGTAAGTTAGTGCCACTTTGGGTTTACGACTAGCCATGTCAGCCCGGGTTCTTTGTCATATGGATGCTAGCGACACTATCATATACGTGAGCCAAAAGGCGCAAATGGTCCCGGGCCTGGTAAGGCGACACCGTGGAAATACCGTGCGTGAGGCCGCAAAGTGATATGAGGTGTTACATGCTAGATCGGTGTGGCATAGAATCGGGGTCCTGACACCCACCCTCGTGAGCAGGGTGTGGGCCCCCTGGCCTTCATCTTTGGCGACGATTTTTCTTTATTTATTTTAAGATATTCCGCGGAGTTTCAGGACTTTTGGAGTTGCACAGAATAGGTCTCCAATATTTGCTCCTTTTCCAGCCAGAATTCCAGCTGCCGGCATTCCCCCTCTTCATGGTAAACCTTGTAAGATAAGAGAGAATAGCCACAAGTATTGTGACATATCGTGAAATAACAGGCCATAATGCGATAAATATCGATATAAAAGCATGATGCAAAATGGACGTATCAGATAGCACCAATAATAAAACATGCAACTCAAACCAATCACGATCATCAATTAACCCATAGGACGAAACATATCTACTCAAACATCATAAGATAGCCATACATCATTGGGGAATAATATATAGCGTTGAGCACCATGTTTAAGTAGAGATTATAGCGGGTAAGAGAGAGGTTACACCGCTGCATAGAGGGAGGAAGAGTTGGTGATGAAGGCGGTGAAGTTGTTGGTGAAGATCGCGGTGATGATGATGGCCCCCGGCAGTGTTCCGGCGCCACCGGAAGCAAGGGGGAGAGAGCCCGCCTTCTTCTTCTTCTTCCTTGACCTCCTCCCTAGATGGGAGAAGGGTTTCCCCTCTGGTCCTTGGCTCCAATGGCTTGGGAGGGGCGAGAGCCCCTTCGAGATTGGATCTATCTCTCTGTTTCTGTGTTCCCTGATTCTACCCCTTCACCGTTTCTTAAATATCCGGAGATCCATAACTTTGATTGGGGTGAATCTTTTGCCCAGATCTTTCTCATAAAATTAGCTTTCTTGCGCTAGAAGAAGAGCGTCAACCGCCTTACGGGTGGCCCACAAGAGTCCAGGGCACGCCCCCCTATCTCGTGGCCACCCCGGACACTGTTTTGCGTTGATTTTACTTCCCAAAAATCATAAATGTTCCAAAAAAATCTCCGTCCGTTTTTATCCCGTTTGGACTCCATTTGATATTGGGTTTCTGCGAAACAAAAAACATGCAACAGACAGGAACTGGCACTGGGCACTAGATCAATATGTCAGTCCCAAAAAAAGTTGCCAAAAGTATATGAAAGTTGAATAATATTGGCATGGAACAATCAAAAATTATAGATACAACGGAGATGTATCAGCATCCCCAAGCTTAATTCCTGCTCGTCCTTGAGTAGGTAAATGATAAAAAAAGATAATTTTTGATGTGGAATGCTACCTAGCATAATCTTGATCATATGTCTAATTATGGCATGAATATTAAGACACGAGTGATTCAAAGCAATAGTCTATCATTTGACATAAACACAATAATACTTCGAGCGTACCAATAAAGCAATCATGTCTTTTCAAAACAACATGGCCAAAGAAAGTTATCCCTACAAAATCATATAGTCTGGTTGTTGCCCTATCTTCATCACACAAAGTATTTAATCATGCACAACCCCGATGACAAGCCAAGCAATTGTTTCATACTTTAATAATCTCGAACTTTTTCAACTTTCATGCAATACATGAGTGTGAGCCATGGACATAGCACTATAGGTGGAATAGAATATGATGGTGGGGGTTATGTGGAGAAGACAAAAAAGGAGAAAGTCTCACATCGACTAGGCGTATCAATGGCTATGGAGATGCCCATCAATAGATATCAATGTGAGTGAGTACGGATTACCATGCAAAGGATGCACTAGAGCTATAAGTGTATGAAAGCTCAAACAGAAAACTAAGTGGGTGTGCATCCAACTTGCTTGCTCATGAAGACCTCGGGCATTTGAGGAAGCCCATCATCAGAATATACAAGCCAAGTTCTATAATGAAAATTCCCACTAGTATATGAAAGTGAAAGCATAGGAGACTCTCTCTATGAAGAACATGGTGCTACTCTGAAGCACAAGTGTGGTAAAAGGATAGTAACATTGCCCCTTCTCTCTTTTTCTCTCATTTTTTATTTTCTATTTTTTTCTTCTTCTTTTTTTTCTTTTTTTTTCTTTTTGGTGGGCTTCTTTGACCTCTTGTTTTTTCTATTTGGGCTTCTTTGGCCTCTTTTATTTTCCATAAAGTCCGTAGTCTCATGCCGACTTGTGGGGGACTCATAGTCTCCATCATCCTTCCTCACTGGGGCAATGATCTAATAATGACGATCATCCCACTTTTATTTACTTACAACACAATATCTAGAACAAAGATATGACTCTATATGAATGCTTCCGGCGGTGTACCGAGATGTGCAATGATCTAGCATAGCAATGACATCAAAAAACGGACAAGCCATGAAAACATCATGCTAGCTATCTTATGATCATGCGAAGCAATATGACAATGAATGCTCAAGTCATGTATATGATGATGATGGAAGTTGCATGGCAATATATCTCGGAATGGCTATGGAAATGCCATGATAGGTAGGTATGGTGGCTATTTTGAGGAAGATATAAGGAGGTTTATGCGTGATAGAGCGTATCGTATCACGGGGTTTGGATGCACCGGCGAAGTTTGCACCAACTCTCGAGGTGAGAAAGGGCAATGCACGGTACCGAAGAGGCTAGCAATGATGGAAGTGTGAGAGTGCGTATAATCCATGGACTCAACATTAGTCATAAAGAACTCATATACTTATTGCAAAAATCTACAAGCCATTGAAAACAAAGTACTATGCGCATGCTCCTAGGGGGATAGATTGGTAGGAAAAGACCATCGCTCGTCCCCGACCGCCACTCATAAGGAAGACAATCAATAAATAAAATTGTGCTCCAACTTCATCACAAAGCGGTTCACCATACGTGCATGCTACGTGAATCACAAACCTGAACACAAGTATTTCTACTAATACACAACCACCCACTAGCATGACTCTAATATCACCATCTTTATATCGCAAAACTATTGCAAGGAATCAAACATATCATATTCAACGATCTACAATTTTATGTAGGATTTTATAAAGCCATACTCAAACTAGCATGACTTGAAATGATATAAGTGAAGCACATGAAGCATTCTACAAAGCCATACTCAAAAGATTTAAGTGAAGTGCAATGAGCATTCTACAAATCAACCAAGGACTATCTCATACCAGCATGGTGCATAAAAGAAAAGTGAAAACTAAATGCAAAAGACGCTCCAAGACTTGCACATAATGCATCAACGAAACGAATTCGAAAACATACTTGTTGAAGAAAGAGGGGATGCCTTCCGGGGCATCCCCAAGCTTAGATGCTTGAGTCTCCTTGAATATTTACTTGGGGTGCCTTGGGCATCCCCAAGCTTGAGCTATTTCCTCTCTTCCTTTTCCTCATATCGAGACATCCTCGATTAGACACTACACCCACACAAAACTTCAACAGAAAACTCTGTAAGATCCGTTAGTATAATAAAGCAAATCACCACTCTAAGTACTGTAATAAACCAATTAATATTTTGTTTTTGCATTGTGTCTACTATAATATAGCTTTTCCATGGCTTAATCCACTGATATAAATTGATAGATTCATCAAAACAAGCAAACTATGCATCAAAAACAGAATCTGTCAAAAACAGAATAGTCTGTGGCAATCTGAACATCCACCATACTTATGTTACCCCAACAATTCTACCAAAATTAGGAAAAATAAACAAGTTGTATATAAAGACAGTGCAAAAGGAATCAGAACCAAATGACGTTCCAGAAAAAATGTAAAATCGTGCACTACAGCCAAAGTTTATGTCCTGCACCGTACAAACCAACAAGCATTATACCATCCTAAAGGCAAACCTTGGCACATTATTTTTATAATACAATGGAATTGTACAAGGGGATAATTATTTTTGATGAAAAGTTTCTGTAATCAAGATTCACAAAGTTTCCATGAGCATGAACAAAGTTCAAGGAGCTCCCCACTTCAACAATGCTTGTCTCTCTCACTTTCACTTTCCTTTTTGAGAAGTTTTTAGGTTCCCCTCTTTATTTTTGTGTTTTTAAACTATATGAAAGCACTCAACAGAAATAAATGACTCTCTAAAACTTTCAGGTTGTCTCCCTGGCAGCGCTTTCTTTAAAGCCATTAAGCTAGGCATTTAGTGCCCAAGTAATGAATCCACCCGGATCCCAAGGTATATCAAAGCCAATTTTAATTAACAATGATTTGTAATTTAGTAGTGAGCACAAAGTAACATATATCAAGCAACAACGAAGTCTAACTCTCTTCCTATGCATCGGCATGTCATAAAAGAACAATTCATGCACACATAGTAAAGGCCAATGCATAGTATAAACAGTTTCTTGCAATTTCATCGTGTTGGAAACATAAAGAGGCAGAGATGTAGTTCCTCTCTCATAATAATTGCAAGTAGGAGAAGCAAGCACATGCATATTATATCTATCAAAATCATCATATGCAATGGTAAAAGGCAACCCATCAATATAATCCTTACTAAGCGCAAATTTCTCCAAAATAGTGTAGTCGGGAGAATTCAAAAGGATAATAGGACTATCATGCGTGGGTGCAATAGCAACAATTTCATGTTTAACATAAGGAACTATAGCAAGTTCATCTCCATAAGCATAATTTATATTGGCATCTTAGCCATAAGCATAGAGAGCATCATCAAAAAGGGATATTTCAAACAAATTCAAGGGATCATAGCAATCATCATAGCAATCATCCTTCGGTAAGCACGAAGGGGAATTAAATAATGTATGAGTTGGAGGGTTACTCTCATTAGAAGGTGGGAACGGGTAGCTAATCCGCTCTTCCTCCTTTTGTTCTTCGCTCTCCTCATGATCTTTTCATCCAATGAGCTCACTGTTTCATCAATTTCTTCTTCCATAGTTTCCTGCAAAATATTAGTCTCTTCTTGGACAGCGGAGACTTTCTCAATAAATGCATTGATATTGTAATTGTATTCATAATTTTCATAGCAATATCTAAGTATAGCAAGATTTTCTCGTCTATAAACTGAATCATCAAAATCATCAAACGCTTTAAACATAGATTCAACCTCATAAGCACCCATAAAAGCAACAAATTCTTTTATTTGTTCCACATCATAGTAATCAAAGATACCATTAGCATAAGAAGCTAAGGTTTCATTATCATTGAATTTGCATGAAAAGGGAAGGTGTGTAGACTTCATCTTAGAGAAGCAAGTATAATCATGCATCAAGCATAGTTGCCTAGCATACCACTTCAACAGTTGAATTTGATCCCATAATAGTTTCCCTTTTTGTGTCAAGCGATAATCCCTAAAGTATTCACGTTGATCCAGCGTTACTCCCATAACATAATTGAGTTGGGTTTTCTCAAGATTATCAAAGTAGTACATAATATCTTGAACATAACAAGCATCGAGGGTTTTAGGAGGTTCCCCATCTCCATGAGTAGCAAGTACACCTAATTTTTTTGTTATTTCGTGTTCCATATCCATAACTAAAGATAGAGAACAACTTAGAACAGCAAATAAAAATTATTTAGTGATAAAGCAAACAAGCACACACGAGAATATTCACCCCACGCTATGACTCCCCGGCAACGGCGCCAGAAAAAGGTCTTGATAACCCACAAGTGTAGGGGATGGCAACCGTTTTTGATAAGTAAGAGTGTCGAACCCAACGAGGAGCTAAAGGTAGAATAAATATTCCCTCAAGTTTTATCGACCACCGATACAACTCTACGCACGCTTGACGTTCGCTTTACCTAGAACAAGTATGAAACTAGAATTACTTTTTAGGTGTGATAGGATAGGTTTGCAAGATAATAAAGAACACGTAAATATAAACTAGGGGCTGTTTAGATAAAGATGCACTAAAGTAAGTATTAGTAAAGAGCTTTTTGTTACGAGAAAGTTATTTGTCCAAGGCAATCGATAACTAGACCGGTAATCATTGTTGCAATTCTATTTGAGGGAGAGGCATAAGCTAACATACTTTCTCTACTTGGATCATATGCACTTATGATTGGAACTCTAGCAAGCGTCCGCAACTACTAAAGATTCATTAAGGTAAAACCCAACCATAGCATTAAAGTATCAAGTCCCCTTTTATCCCATACGCAACAATCCCCTTACTCGGGTTTGTGTTTCAGTCACTCACACAACCCACCATAAGCAAATCATAAACATATTGCAAACCCTACAGCGGGAATCCCTCATGCTTGCGCGACACGGAGGGCACAATAGGATAGCACCAATAATAAAACATGCAACTCAAACCAATCACGATCATCAATTAACCCATAGGACAAAACGGATCTACTCAAACATCATAAGATAGCCATACATCATTGGGGAATAATATATAGCGTTGAGCACCATGTTTAAGTAGATATTACAGCGGGTAAGAGAGAGGTTACGCCGCTGCATAGAGGGGGGGAAGAGTTGGTGATAAAGGCGGTGAAGTTGTTGGTGATGATCGCGGTGATGATGATAGCCCCTGGCAGCATTCCGGCGCCACCGGAAGCAAGGGGGAGATAGGCCCTCTTCTTGTTCTTCTTCTTCCTTGACCTCCTCCCTAGATGGGAGAAGGGTTTCCCCTCTGGTCCTTGGCTCCCATGGCTTGGGAGGGGCGAGAGCCCCTCCGAGATTGGATCTATCTCTCTGTTTCTGGGTTCCCTGATTCTACCCCTTCACCGTTTCTTAAATATCCGGAGATCCGTAACTCCGATTGGGGTGAATCTTTCGCCCAAATCTTTCTCATAAAATTAGCTTTTCTTGCGCTAAAAGAAGAGCGTCAACTGCCTTACGGGTGGCCCACGAGAGTCCGGGGCACGCCCATGGGGGAGGGCGCGCCCCCTGTCTCGTGGCCACCTCGGACACTGTTTCACGTTGATATTACTTCCCAAAAATCATAAATATTTCAAAAAAAATCTCCGTCCATTTTTATCCCGTTTGGACTCCATTTGATATTGGGTTTCTGCGAAACAAAAAACATGCAAGAAACAGGAACTGGCACTGGGCATTGGATCAATATGTTAGTCCCAAAAATAGTATAAAAAGTTGCCAAAAGTATATGAAAGTTGAATAATATTGGCATGGAACAATCAAAAATTATAGATACGACAGAGGCGTATCTATAACGCCACAGATTCGATGCGCCAGGTGTCCGCCAGTTATTTGCCGCCGTTGCCATGTCATTTGCTTGCGTGTTGCATTTTGCCATGTCATCATCTGCATTTCATCTACATGTTTTTCAAAACTTGCATCCGTTCGGGTTCTCCCGGTTCTCTCTGTTGTCCGTTCCGAGCCCAGACACACTCGCACGCGCCCGCGGCACCTCCGAAATATTATTTTATAAGTGGCCGAAAAATGTTCTCGGAATGGGTTGAAACTTGTCGTGCGGTCTTATTATAGTGTAGATAGGCCGCCTGTCAAGTTTCGTCGCATTCGGAGTCCGTTTGACTGCCCAACCGTTAAATGTATAGCGGTACCGTTGTCGGTACTTTCGTCGGATGTTTCGGTCTTCGAAACTGCCGCCGAGCGGCACCTCTCTTATCTCTTCTTAGCCCAAGGCCCTCTAAACACAGCCCACCTAAACCTGCCTAACCCCCCCTCGCGATCAGATCCGTCGAATCGCAATCGGAGGCTCCGAGAACGCCCCAAACCCTAAAACCCTAGCTCCTATCTATTTATAGACGCTTCCCCCTGCCATTTTTGGCCTTCCCCTTCCTCCTCCTCGAAATCCGCGCCCCCAATCACCACCAGCCCCCTTCCAGCCACCGCCTCCTCCTCGGATCCGCCGCCGACCACCTCTCCCCGCCACTTGTCACATCGCCATTGGCCCGCGCCGCCGCAGCCACCGCTCTCGGTCTCTCCCGCATCGCCACCTGGCTTCCCCGCGCCTCCAGCCACACGGGCCCGCCGGAGCCTATCCGCGGCCCGTCCAGCCCGCACGCCCGAGCCGCTCCCTCCTCGATCCCGATCTGGATCGAGGGAGCGAGAAGCTCCTGCCCCGCCTCGCCGGACCTTCCCTGCCCATCGCCGGCGAGCTCACCGCCGGAGCATCCCCGCCGTCTTCGCGCTCGTCGCCGGTGAGCCCGCGCCGCCCCCATCCTGTTTCCTCCTCTCTCTCCCTGACCCCATCTCCCTCTCTCCCCGCAGGAACCCCGCCATGGCGCCGGCCCTAGCTCGGCGAGCTCCACCGTCTCCGGCCGGATCCGCATCCGGGAGGGCGGATCTGCCCGTTCCCGCCGTCCCTGACCTCCACCCTCACCATCCCTGCCGTACCACGCCACCGCCGCCATGACCTTGCTCGGGAGCGAGCAGAGGAGCCGCTCGCTCCCCGTGCCCGTTGACCGCGCCGCTTCCTTTGGGTCGTGGCCCAGCAGCGCCCGGCCTACCTGCTTCCCCTCCATCCTGGGCTTGGCCCATGGTGAGCTACCCCTCTAAATCCCGCCCCGGGCGACGTATAGTTACTATACGCTCACTCGTTTTTTTCCAAAAAACGTCTAAGTCCCTGATTATTTACATTATAATGCCATGTTCATCGCATCGTAACTCTGCATCCGTAGCTCTGTTTCGTGCATGTAATATGTCAAATTGTTCGTCTCGATGAGTACTTCATTTCATTCCATTGCATCATTTTCATTTGAGCTCATATTGATGCCCGAAATGCTGTTGGAAGAGTGCATGTTGATGTTAACCTGCTGAAACTATTATAACTTGCTCATTTGTCATTTTTGCCATGATTGATGTGTGCATCCTATGAGGTTGATGTCTACATGTGTTTTGATCTATGCCATGCCATCTTTCCAGGGGTGTATGCCATGTTTTTTGTGATCAATGTGGTGACTAGCACAAGCATGCAAACTAGGCTTCGTGATATTGCTGATTTTAGTCCCTGTTCTGCTGTTATTTTGATGTCATGTAAACTTAATGCTACAGAGAGATACATGCATATTTTGAGATACTTCAGTAAGGGTGTTTTGAACATATGGTTATTGTCTATCCATTCATGCCCTTGTTTGCAATTATGGAGCAGTCTAGCATGTCATTTGAGTGCTCTACGTTTGCTTAAAAATGTTTCCTGGCAGATTGTTTACTTGTTATTCAATTTAGCCAAGGTTGCTATATTTGATCCTTGCATGCTATGGACTTGTTCTTGCCTTGGTTGGTTACATAAACATGTCTTCTTGATGAGTCTATGCTTATCTTGTCATGCAATGACTTGTGGTGAGTGAATCGAGCTTGTTAAGTAGTGTACTTGCTGTTACTGTTTTGCTAGGCTGAATCTGTTATTTCGTGATGCTATATAAACATGTTGCTACTAATCATTCTATGCATAACCTGGAGATGTTCTATAAACATGTTTTGATCTACATGTCTTGCTCTATCCATTCATGCCCTTGGTTGCAATTATAGCCTGCTGGAACATGTTCATTTCTTGCTCCAAAGTTGCTTGAAAATGTTGCTATCAGCCTGTTAACATTAAGTTCACCAGTTCCCATGTGTTTTGCTAGTGTTCCATGCATCCTATGACCTTGCTCTTGCCATGCTTAACTTCACAAACATGCCTTCTTACTGTTGGTTGCCTTGCCATGCCATGTATTGCTCTGTGGTGAGTGGTACAAGCTCACCAACATGCCTACTTATTGTTGTTTCCGCCATGTTTGAATCTGTAATATAACTTGCCATGTTTACAGGGGTGCCATCATATTTTCTGATCCTTTTTGGCTCATGGTCAGTAAGGGACTTTTGATCTATGCAATTAGTAGATTCATGCCATGCCTTTGTTTGCCATGATATGTTCCTATTACATGTTGTTTGCTTGCTCTAAACATTGCAACCTGATGTTATTTCTGCTAAAGTCTGAAACTGTTATTATTTGCAATCTTACCATGTCCTTTTGAGCATGTTCTAGTTGTTTCTAGAGATAGCTCACTGTTCATGTTTTGTTATGCTTTACCTGTACTTCATGCCCATGCCTTTTGTTATTATGTTGGGGTGATGTAGCATGTTGTTTTGATGCTTGTAAGATGCCTAGTTGCTATTTTGGACAGATTGTTGTTATGACTTGTATAGAGTGTATGTGTTGCACCGTTGCTCCGTTTTGAGTGTGCTCTATATGAAACTTGCTTGATTTTGCATGTAGCTTCATATTATCATGTTGCATCCTTCTTTTGGTGTGTTTGCTTGATGTTTGTATGCATTTTGCATCAATGCCATGCTTAACTTGTTTTGCTCATATCTTCTAGGCCGTAGCTCCAAATCTAATGAACTTTATATGTAACTTGACTAGAATTTCGTGTAGATCATCTTGGTGCATCTTAACTTGCTGTTTAACAACTTGAACATAATGTTTATTCAGATCTGGAACAATTTCTAAATATGCATATGAGGACTTACCGGAATTGTTATATGTTGTTCCCGGCCTCATTTAAACTTGCCTTGAGTTGTTGTTCTTGTTTGCATCATCTCTTGCCATGAGTAGCTTCATGTAGCTTGGTCATGCATCATGCTTGTTGTGCATCATGCCTTGTTCATGTGTGGTGTGTTTACCTATGTTGTGTGCTTCTTCTTGTTAGTTCCTGTTTCGTTGCGATCGTGAGGATTCGTTCGTCTACGATTGGTTCGGCTTCATCCGTTCGTCTTCTTCATGGACTCGTTCTTCTTCCTTGCGGGATTTCAGGTAAGATGACCGGTACCCTGGATCTCACTACTATCATTGCTATGCTAGTTGCTTCGTTCTATCGCTATGCTGCGCTACCTATCATTTTGTTCTATCAAGCCTCCCAAATTGCCATGAACCTCTAACCTTTGACACCATTCCTAGCAAACCGTTGCTTGGCTATGTTACCGCTTTGCTCAGCCCCTCTTATAGCGTTGTTAGCTGCAGGTGAAGTTGAAGATTGCTCCATGGTGGATAGGATTTTGGTTGGGATATCACAATATCTCTTATATTATTAATGCATCTATATACTTGGTAAAGGGTGGAAGGCTCGGCCTTATGCCTGGTGTTTTGTTCCACTCTTGCCGCCCTAGTTTCCGTCATACCGGTGTTATGTTCCTGGATTTTGCGTTCCTAACGCGGTCGGGTGATTTATGGGACCCCCCTGACAGTTCGCTTTGAATAAAACTTGTCCAGCAAGGCCCAACCTTGGTTTTACCATTTGCCTCACCACCACCTACTTTTCCCTTGGGAGTCGCTCTCTCGAGGGTCATCTTTATTTTAGCCCCCCCCCCCCCCCCCCGGGGCCAATGCTTGTCTAAGTGTTGGTCCAAACCGAGCGATGTCCGGCGCCCCCTGGGCAACCAGGGTCTATGCCAACCCGTCGTCTTGCTCATCCGGTGTGCCCTGAGAACGAGATATGTGCAGCTCCTATCGGTATTGTCGGCACAGCGGGCAGCTTTGCTGGTCTTGTTTTACCATTGTCGAAATGTCTTGTAAACCGGGATTCCGAGACTGATCGGGTCTTCCTGGGAGAAGGTCTATTCCTTCGTTGATCGCGAGAGCTTGTCATGGGCTAAGTTGGGACACCCCTGCAGGGTTTAAACTTTTGAGAGCCGTGCCCGCGGTTATGTGGCAGATGGGAATTTGTTAATGTCCGGTTGTAGATAACTTGATACCAGATCCGAAACAAAATGCATCAACCACGTGTGTAGCCGTGACGGTCTCTTCTCGGCGGAGTCCGGGAAGTGAACACGGTTTCTGGGTTATGTTTGACGTAAGTAGGAGTTCAAGATCACCTCTTGATCATTGCTAGCTTCACGACCGTTCCCTTGTTTCTCTTCTCTCTCTCATTTGCGTTGGTTAGCCACCATACTTGCTTAGCCGCTGCTGCAACCTCACCACTTTGCCCTTTCCTTCCAATTAAGCTTTGCTAGTCTTGATACCCATGGCAATGGGATTGCTGAGTCCTCGTGGCTCACAGATTACTACAACAACAGTTGCAGGTACAGGTTATGCGATGATCATGACGCGAGAGCGATGCTTGCTTGCGTTGAGTTTCTTCTTCTGCTTCTTCGATCAGGGGATAGGTTCCAGGTCGGCAGCCTGGGCTAGCAGGGTGGATGTTGTTTGAGTTTCTGTTTGTGTTTCATCCGTAGTCGGATGTTGTCATATGTATGATGATGTTGTGTTCGTGTGGCATTGTATGCCTTATGTATGTATCCCCATCTATTATGTAATGTTGATGTAATGATATCCACCTTGCAAAAGCGTCTCAATATGCCGGTCTATCCTTGGTGGGACCTTCGAGTTCCTTTTGGATAGGGTCGCATATTGGGCGTGACAAGTTGGTATCAGAGCCTCGACCGACCCTAGGAGCCCCCCCTTGATTGATCGTGTAGTTTGGCCGTTGTTGAGTCTAGAAGAAAACTGTTTTTGGAGTCTAGTTATATCGGAGAGTAGGAATTCTTTTTACTCCTCAGTCCCTTCATCGCTCTGGTGAGGAATCTTGACATAGGTGTTTTGATTTACTCCTCTTCCCCTTCAAATTTTCTTTAGGTTCACGCAGTTGGTTTTCCGATCGTTTGGTTCTGAGCTCTTTTCATCCGGTGCATTTCTCGTCAAGTTGACTCGAGTCTCTTCATCTCTGAGTTCAATCCTCAGTTGTTTTCTTTTCCCACCCGCCCACCCCTTTTCATCTCGGAACCGGAGTCCGTAATCGAGTATCCATCCTACTCATGCGAAGTCGTTGCTTTCTTTCTTAAAGGATTTCAACCGGTGTTTTCTCTTCAAAATATTCGTTGTTTTCCCCTTCCAAGTTGTCTTTCTTTTTCCCGCCCTCCCACCCTCTTATTCCGGAGTTTGAGTCTGTTTCGAGCATCAATTTCCTTTGTGTGGAGCCTCTTCAGTCTTCCCTCAATTATTTCAACCGGTGAATTCTTGTTTTGTTCGTCATTCTTCATCTCTTTCTCTTTTCCGGTGGACTCAATTCAAGTTTTTCGGTGTTGATCATATTCTTTTCCTCGGCTCAAATGTTTTCCCCTTGCTCATTCGCCTCTCGCTAGTTTATCCTTCCGGAGTGATCAAGTCATATCAGGAGATTCGTCCGTGTTCCAATTAATTCGAGGTTGTCACCTCATTCAAATATTTCAATTGTTCTGGCGCATCTTTTATCTGTTCAACATCCTTTTCAACGGTGTCATATCTTCAGTGGGCCCTAACCCACAGGTCTTTTTCTAGGATCTTACCTGACTCTTCTAATTATTCCGGAGCTATTATCAAATCCTTTTAAAGTGTGACGTAAGAATGGATTTCATCAGTCACATGCCTTTTCCAAGATCGATTTCAAATCATTTTGATTGTTGGCTCAACCCCCTTCGCTTTCCATTCTTCCGGAGTATCTCAGTAATTTTGGTGGTTTTCCGTCGTCATTTGAAGACCGAGAAGAGTTTTTCCTCTAATTTTTGTGTGTTCTAGCTTCAAGTTAGCCTCGCGAGTTATTCCGTTTGACAGATATTCTTTTCATCCATCCGGAGTATGTCAGAAGTTGATTTCTATTTCTTTTCACCGGAGGCCATCATTAGAGTTATCGTTCTCTAATTATCTCGGTCCTTCGTTCAAGTGTTCTTTAATCAGCTCATGTTCTCTTTATTCTTTTGCATCTAAATCCCCTGTAGCTTATTTGTCTTCTAATTCTTCCCGGTGATTCATCCTCTTTCATCAGTCATTTTCGAATTCTTATGGTGGTTTGTTCAATATTCTTTTTCTTTGGTTATCATATTAATCCATTCGTTCTTTTCAATCCTACCGGTGGTTCATGAAAACTTTCTCAAGTTGGCGCCATATCTCTTCTCAATCCTGTTCAACAAGAATAAGTAGTATGCAAAATCCATTGCTTGTCATCAATTTAATTTGATGAAGGATAAACATACAATAAATCTTATTCTTATTTCATCCAAGTGTTTAATCCCTTCCATCAGAGTTTGTTCTTGATGAATAAATTCTAGTTCCAAGTGTTTTCTTTTCCGGAGTTCAATTTTCTCAGTCATTTCGTCGGAACCTCCATCTAAAGCATCGCAAGGCTCATCTTATTTTTTCATCCTTTATTCTATCTCATCATCCTTTATTTTACCGGAGTACTTCATGGCGATTCTTCATGATTTAATTCATTCTTCAAGAGTTCATCAAGTACCATTCCGTCCTTTCAAGCTCGTGTTCCATTCCTTCCATGTTCAGCTGGAGTGCTGCCTAAATCCTTTCAGTCTTATCCATTTCTTTTCTCATTCTAACCACTCCGGTTAGAACGAGTCATTTCAGAGTCTATCTTGTTTCCATGAGCATTTGATTCTCGTCATTCCTCTCTTCTTCTCGAGTAATCTCGATTCTGTAATTCTTCTCTTGATTTCTTGTTTCACCTCATCCTTTTTCTCTTCAGTCTCGGTCCTAAGATCTCGGGACGAGATCTCTTGTTAGTGGAGGAGTGTTGTAACGCCCCGGATTCGATGCGCCAGGTGTCCGCCAGTTATTCGCCGCCGTTGCCATGTCATTTGCTTGCGTGTTGCATTTTGCCATGTCATCATCTGCATTTCATCTGCATGTTTTTCAAAACTTGCATCCGTTCGGGTTCTCCCGGTTCTCTCCGTTGTCCGTTCCGAGCCCAGACACACTCGCACGCGCCCGCGGCACCTCCGAAATATTATTTTATAAGTGGCCGAAAAATGTTCTCGGAATGGGTTGAAACTTGTCGTGCGGTCTTATTATAGTGTAGACAGGCCGCCTGTCAAGTTTCATCGCATTCGAAGTCCGTTTGACTGCCCAACCGTTAAATGTATAGCGGTACCGTTGTTGGTACTTTCGTCGGATGTTTCGGTCTTCGAAACTGCCGCCGGGCGGCACCTCTCTTCTCTCTTCTCAGCCCAAGGCCCTCTAAACACAGCCCACCTAAACCTGCCTAACCCCCCCTCGCGATCAGATCCGTCGGATCGCGATCGGAGGCTCCGAGAACGCCCCAAACCCTAAAACCCTATCTCCTATCTATTTATAGACGCTTCCCCCTGCCATTTTTGGCCTTCCCCTTCCTCTTCCTCGAAATCCACGCCCCCAGTCACCACCAGCCACCTTCCAGCTGCTGCCTCCTCCTCGGATCTGCCGCCGACCACCTCTCCCCGCCACTTGTTGCATCACCATTGGCCCGCGCCGCCACAGCCACCGCTCTCGGCCTCTCCCGCAGCGCCACCTGGCTTCCCCGCGCCTCCAGCCGCACGGGCCCACCGGAGCCCATCCGCAGCCCGTCCAGCCCGCATGCCCGAGCCGCTCCCTCCTCGATCCCGATCTGGATCGAGGGAGCGAGAAGCTCCTGCCCCGCCTCGCCGGACCTTCCCTGCCCGTCGCCGGCGAGCTCACCGCCTGAGCATCCCTGCCGTCTTCGCGCTCGTCGCCGGTGAGCCCGCGCCGCCCCCATCCTGTTTGCTCCTCTCTCTCCCTGACCCCATCTCCCTCTCTCCCCGCAGGAACCGCGCCATGGCGCCGGCCCTAGCTCGGCGAGCTCCGCCGTCGCCGGCCGGATCCGCCGCCGGGAGGGCGGATCTGCCCGTTCCCGCCGTCCCTGACCTCCACCCTCACCGTCCCTGCCGTAACACGCTGCCGCCGCTGTCATGACCTTGCTCGGGAGCGAGCAGAGGAGCCGCTCGCTCCCCGTGCCCGTTGACCGCACCCCTTCCTTTGGGTCGTGGCCCAGCAGCGCCCGGCCTGCCTGCTTCCCCTCCATCCTGGGCTTGGCCCATGGTGAGCTACCCCTCTAAATTCCGCCCCGGGCGACGTATAGTTACTATACGCTCACTCGTTTTTTTCCAGAAAAACGTCTAAGTCCCTGATTATTTACATTATCATGCCATGTTCATCGCATCGTAACTCTGCATCCGTAGCTCCGTTTCGTGCGTGTAATATGACAAATTATTCGCCTCGATGAGTACATCATTTAATTCCATTGCATCATTTTCATTTGAGCTCATCTTGATGCCCGAAATGCTGTTGGAAGAGTGCATGTTGATGTTAACCTGCTGAAACTGTTATAACTTGCTCATTTGTCATTTCTGCCATGATTGATGTGTGCATCCTATGAGGTTGATGTCTACATGTGTTTTGATCTATGCCATGCCATCTTTGCAGGGGTGTATGCCATGTTTTTTTTGATCAATGTGGTTACTAGCACAAGCATGCAAACTAGGCTTCGTGATATTGCTGATTTTAGTCCCTGTTCTGCTGTTATTTTGATGCCATGTAAACTTGATGCTACAGAGAGATACATGCATATTTTGAGATACTTAAGTAAGGGTGTTTTGAACATATGATTATTGTCTATCCATGCATGCCCTTGTTTGCAATTATGGAGTAGTCTAGCATGTCATTTGAGTGCTCTACTTTTGCTTAAAAATGTTTCCTGCCAGATTGTTTACTTGTTATTCAATTTAGCCAAGGTTGCTATATTTGATCCTTGCATGCTATGGACTTGTTCTTGCCTTGGTTGGTTACATAAACATGTATTATTGATGATGCTATGCTTATCTTGTCATGCAATGACTTGTGGTGAGTGAATCGAGCTTGTTAAGTAGTGTACTTGCTGTTACTGTTTTCCTAGGCTGAATCTGTTATTTCGTGATGCTATATAAACATGTTGCTACTAATCATTCTATGCATAATCTGGAGATGTTCTATAAACATGTTTTGATCTACATGTCTTGCTCTATCCATTCATGCCCTTGGTTGCAATTATAGCCTGCTAGAACATGTTCATTTCTTCCTCCAAAGTTGCTTGAAAATGTTGCTATCAGCCTATTAACATTAAGTTCACTAGTTCCCATGTGTTTTGCTAGTGTTCCATGCATCCTATGACCTTGCTCTTGCCATGCTTAACTTCACAAACATGCCTTCTTAATGTTGGTTTCCTTGCCATGCCATGTATTGCTCTGTGGTGAGTGGTACAAGCTCACCAACATGCCTACTTATTGTTGTTTCTGCCATGTTTGAATCTGTAATATAACTTGCCATGTTTATATGGGTGCCATCATATTTTCTGATCCTTTTTGGCTCATGGCCAGTAAGGGACTTCTGATCTATGCAATTAGTAAATTCATTCCATGCCTTTGTTTGCCATGATATGTTCCTGTAACATGTTGTTTGCTTGCTCTAAACATTGCAACCTGATGTTATTTCTGCTAAAGTCTGAAACTGTTATTATTTGCAATCTTACCATGTCCTTTTGAGCATGTTCTAATTGTTTCTGGAGATAGCTCACTGTTCATGTTTTGTTATGCTTTACCTGTACTTCATGCCCATGCCTTTTGTTATTATGTTGGGGTGCTGTAGCATGTTGTTTTGATGCTTGTAAGATGCCTAGTTGCTATTTTGGACAGATTGTTGTTATGACTTGTATAGAGTGTATGTGTTGCACCGTTGCTCCGTTTTGAGTGTGCTCTATATGAAACTTGCTTGATTTTGCATGTAGCTTCATATTATCATGTTGCATCCTTCTTTTGGTGTGTTTGCTTGATGTTTGTATGCATTTTGCATCAATGCCATGCTTAACTTGTTTTGCTCATATCTTCTAGGCCGTAGCTCCAAATCTAATGAACTTTATATGTAACTTGACTAGAATTTCGTGTAGATCATCTTGGTGCATCTTAACTTGCTGTTTAACAACTTGAACATAATGTTTATTCAGATCTGGACCAATTTCGAAATATGCATATGAGGACTTACCGGAATTGTTATATGTTGTTCCCGGCCTCATTTAAACTTGCCTTGAGTTGTTGTTCTTGTTTGCATCATCTCTTGCCATGAGTAGCTTCATGGAGCTTGGTCATGCATCATGCTTGTTGTGCATCATGCCTTGTTCATGTGTGGTGTGTTTACCTATGTTGTGTGCTTCTTCTTGTTAGTTCCTGTTTCGTTGCGATCGTGAGGATTCGTTCGTCTACGATTGGTTCGGCTTCATCCGTTCGTCTTCTTCATGGACTCGTTCTTCTTCCTTGCGGGATTTCAGGCAAGATGACCACTACCCTGGATCTCACTACTATCATTGCTACGCTAGTTGCTTCGTTCTATCGCTATGCTGCGCTACCTATCATTTTGTTCTATCAAGCCTCCCAAATTGTCATGAACCTCTAACCTTTGACACCATTCCTAGCAAACCGTTGCTTGGCTATGTTACCTCTTTGCTCAGCCCCTCTTATAGCGTTGTTAGCTGCAGGTGAAGTTGAAGATTGCTCCATGGTGGACAGGATTTTGGTTGGGATATCACAATATCTCTTATATTATTAATGCATCTATATACTTGGTAAAGGGTGGAAGGCTCGGCCTTATGCCTGGTGTTTTGTTCCACTCTTGCCGCCCTAGTTTCCGTCATACCGGTGTTATGTTCCCGGATTTTGTGTTCCTAACGCGGTCAGGTGATTTATGGGACCCCCCTGACAGTTCGCTTTGAATAAAACTTGTCCAGCAAGGCCCAACCTTGGTTTTACCATTTACCTCACCACCACCTACTTTTCCCTTGGGAGTCGCTCTCTCGAGGGTCATCTTTATTTTAGCCCCCCCCCCCGGGCCAATGCTTGTCTAAGTGTTGGTCCAAACCGAGCGATATCCAGTGCCCCCTAGGCAACCAGGGTCTATGCCAACCCGTCGTCTTGCTCATCCGGTGTGCCCTGAGAACGAGATATGTGTAGCTCCTATCGGGATTGTCGGCACAGCCGGCGGCTTTGTTGGTCTTGTTTTACCATTGTTGAAATGTCTTGTAAACCAGGATTCCGAGACTGATCGGGTCTTCCTGGGAGAAGGTCTATTCCTTCGTTGATCGCGAGAGCTTGTCATGGGCTAAGTTGGGACACCCCTGTAGGGTTTAAACTTTCGAGAGCCGTGCCCGCGGTTATGTGGCAGATGGGAATTTGTTAATGTCCGGTTGTAGATAACTTGACACCAGATCCAAAATAAAATGCATCAACCGCGTGTGTAGCCATGACGGTATCTTCTCGGTGGAGTCCGGGAAGTGAACATGGTTTCTGGGTTATGTTTGACGTAAGTAGGAGTTCAGGATCACCTCTTGATCATTGCTAGCTTCACGACCGTTCCTTTGTTTCTCTTCTCGCTCTCATTTGCGTTGGTTAGCCACCATACTTGCTTAGCCGCTGCTGCAACCTCACCACTTTACCCTTTCCTTCCCATTAAGCTTTGCTATTCTTGATACCCATGGTAATGGGATTGCTGAGTCCTCGTGGCTCACAGATTACTACAACAACAGTTGCAGGTACAGGTTATGCGATGATCATGACGCGAGAGCGATGCTTGCTTGCGTTGAGTTTCTTCTTCTGCTTCTTCGATCAGGGGATAGGTTCCAGGTCGGCAGCCTGGGCTAGCAGGGTGGATGTCGTTTGAATTTTTGTTTGTGTTTCATCCGTAGTTGGATGTTGGTCATATGTATGATGATGTTGTATTCGTGTGGCATTGTATGCCTTATGTATGTATCCCCATCTATTATGTAATGTTGATGTAATGATATCCACCTTGCAAAAGCGTCTCAATATGCGGGTCTATCCTTGGTGGGACCTTCGAGTTCCTTTTGGATAGGGTCGCATATTGGGCGTGACATATCAGTGGACAGGGTGTGCCCCCCTGGTCTTGATCTTTCGCCAGTATTTTTTATATTTTCAAAATGTTCCTCCGTGGATTTTCAGGACATTCCGAGAACTTTGGTTTTCTACACCTAAAACAACATCATGGCAGTTCTGCTGAAAACAGCGTCAGTCCGGGTTAGTTTCATTCAAGTCATGCAAGTTAGAGTCCAAAACAAGGGCAAAAGTGTTTGTAAATTAGATATGTTGGAGACGTATCAGGGATGCCAGATCAGAATTTGGGGGCCGCCGCCCAGTTGGCATCACGCGGCTCGGTGATGTAGAACCACCCCGACTGCCACCCTTTCACGGTCTCCACATAGGAGCTTTCGAGCCAGGTGACGTTGGGCATGTTGCCCACCATGGCACCTCCGCACTCCGCTTGCTGGACGACCACTATCTTCGGCTTCACGTTGAAATCTTCAACCATAGGCCGAAGTGGGGCTTGATGCGGAGGAAAGCCTCGCACACGATGATAACATCGAGATGTTGAGGATGAAATTAGGGGCCAGATCATGAAAATCTAGCCCATAGTAAAACATGAGCCCTTGGACACATGGGTGGAGGGGGAATCCCAGTCCGCAGACGAAGTGGGGGAGGAACACAACCCTCTCATGGGGTTCCGGAGTCGGAACGATCTGCCCCGCGTCCGGGAACCGGTGCGCGATGTCTGCGGCCAAGTATCCGGCCTCCCGGAGCTTCGTAATGTCCTCCTCCGTGACGGAGGAGGCCATCCACTTCCCTCCCGCTCCGGACATGTTTAGAATGGTTGCACGGAGAAGGTGAGAACTGGGGCGCTGGAGCTCGAGCGTGCAAGAATGGATGAGGGAAGGAAGAAGAAGGCGGTAGAAACTGTGCGCCTCCCCACTTGCCTGTTAAAATCGCTTATTCCCCAAGCGCCACGATTGATGGCCGATTGGGTTATCCATGCCTGTATTGATGAGAATCCCACGATAAGGGGACATGATCTCTGCTTCGACAAGACGTGTCAAGGAAACTGCCTCGCGTTACGTGCGGTGGCTGGTTACGGAAAACGGTTCGAATAATGACCGGGCCATGGCGTGATGTCATACTATAAAAAGATGTCAGCAGATTAGATTTGTGGAATATTGTGCTCTCTATGGTGGTATGTGGGATTTGTTTTGCAGAGCCGGACATGATTCTTGTGTTCAAAATCTTCTATGGAGTATTCGGAGAAGGAACCCGCCTTGCAATGCCGAAGACAATCTGCGCCGGACTCATCTTCATTGAAGCTTAGTTCAGGGGCTACTGAGGGAGTCCTGGATTAAGGGGTCTTCGGACAGCCGGACTATATACTTTGGCCGTACTGTTGGACTATGAAGATACAAGATTGAAGACTTCGTCCCGTGTCTGAATGGGACTCTCCTTTGCATGGAAGGCAAGCTTGGCAATCCGGATGTATAGATCTCCTTCTCTGTAACCGACTCTGTGTAACCCTAGCCCCCTTCGGTGTCTATATAAACCGGAGGGTTTAGTCCGTAGGACAACAACAACCATAATCATAGGCCAGCTTCTAGGGTTTAGCCTCTACTATCTCGCAGTAGATCAACTCTTCTAATACTCATATCATCAAGATCAATCAAGCAGGAAGTAGGGTATTACCTCCATCGAGAGGGCCCGAACCTGGGTAAAACGTCGTGTCCCCTGCCTCCTGTTACCATTAGCCTTAGACGCACAGTTCAGGACCCCCTACCCAAGATCCTCCAGTTTTGACACTGACACCCTCCCCCTCTTAAAAGCCGCCGCCCCCGCCCCCACATCGCCACCCAAGCCGCCGCAGCAGCAGCGCCGCAGCCGCAGCCGCCGCGCCGCCACCTGCCTCGCACCGCCGCCGCACTTCCACGCCGCCGCCGCACCACCCCGACAACGCCGCCGCCCCATAGCGCCCCACCCCGCCTCGCCTGGGCTGCCGGTTTTTTTGGTTTAAGTAAAAAACCGACCAGTTTTTATTTAAACCCTAGTTTCATTTTTTTTAGAATAGATCAGTTTTATTTTTTCCCGGTTTATTTATTTAGCAAGTGTTCGCTCGTTCGTTCGTTTAAACGAACTTTGTTCACCGTTTAGCCGCAGACAGCGAACATTCGGTCGTTAGCCTGTTCATTAGTTTTTCTTTTTCCAGGGTTTTTCTGCGATTATTTTCGATAGCGATTTCAGCCCTGATTTTCGTTTTAGTTTATCTTTTCGCCCGTTTATCGAAATCAGGCGATTCAAGCACCTAGAGTTTCGTCTCGAAGCCCTCTTTCTGTTTAACCAACTTAAACAAGTTTTTGCGACTGTAAAATCTGACTTAAGTCCAGATTAGTAAATGAAGCATGTTTCTTTTACAGTTTGAGTTTCGATGCTTCGTTTGATTTGATTCTTTTTGCAAACAGAGTTCTTAAGTTGAACTTTTTGGTTAGATATCTTATTTGAGTTTTACCCGTTCTTGTAGTTGAGTGCTGATTGTATGCTTTTTTGTTTGCGATAGAGTACCCGGAGTGCGAAGCGTGCTACTACGGGTCACTAGGTTTCACGGATCATCAGCAAGGCAAGTAACCTATTGTCCTGTTTATTAACAACCTTTGGGAGTTACTTCTACATTGCTTATATTGCTATGCTATGCTTGTAGACATGGATTGAGTGAGTGTATCCATGACTGAGTATTGTTATTTAATGGTTAACTTAAGGTGGCTACTTTAATACACATCTGGGTGGATTGAGGCACCTGGGAACCTACTGTTGCTTGTATTTTTGGAAATCCCGAGGTACCGTGTGATTCTCCTATGGACCGCCACCCAGGCTCAAAGGGATCATAAGATTATTCATGCTAGAAACTTCCATGTGCAGCCGCAAGCTATTATGGGCTCTAGCATAGTTGAGTAGGTTGCGTGACCTCTTTCAGTGGTAGGCTAGCAGATGTAGGGGATGTAGGTTGGTACTGTCTACCCAGAGTAAAGAGTTAATGCTTCTAATAGACTGTGTCTTGGTCATCCGTTTCTCAAACACCATGTAGTGCGAGAAATCAAACGAAGGAGATCGAGTCTTGTGGGGAAAAGTGCGCAAACCTCTGCAGAGTGTACAAACTAATCATGGTTAGCCGTGTCCCCGGTTATGGACGTTTTGATTATCTAGTTTCTTGGATTATCATGTGGATCTCATCACTCTTAATATAATTTAATTTGGTTTAATGATGATGCTTAATTGGGATTGAGAGGGGGATTACCTTCTCAATGTTTAACAACCACCATGATAGTTAAATAAAATGTATTCCTTTGTTGTAGGGAAAAATTGGCTGTATGCAAAACTATAACCTTAGAGCTTTCCACCAGCCATATATGCATGTAGTGGTAGCATTATTCTGTTCATTACTCTCTTGTGTTACATTGCCAGCATATTCCATGTGCTAACCCGTTTCGGGCTGCAACGTTCATGTTGCAGACTTTCAGACGACGAGTAAGGTGCCTTGGGTCGTGATCTTTCACTCAGTGATGCCGTTGGAGTTGATGGACTCACTTTATCTTCCAAGCCTTCCACTGTTATCGTTATTAGATGGCCTTAAGCCATATTCATTGTAATAAGTTCTCTTTTGAGGCATTCGATGTAATAAGTGTGTGATTGCTACTCTGTTATAATTCCTTCAAGTACTGTGCATGTCAGCATTACCGATCCAGGGATGACACTGATGCACAGAGATCGGACTGTTTGAGGTCTGGTCGCTACAAGATGGTATCAGAGCACACGCTGACTGTAGGACACGACCATTAAGATAAAACCCTATATAACTACTCTCTTCTCATTTCTAACTCCTCTCCCTTTTCTACTCTTTAGGATGGCGGATGCAAGGAAAAGGTTTACACAACTGGATGAAGATACACCTTTTGGACGCCACTTGAAGAAAGTCACCAGATACCTGAACATCGGAGTACCAAGCTTCACTGGGACCTACATCGCCACTTTACCAGAATAAGAGCATTGGATGATTCGAGTTCAAGTTCCAGGAAGGACGTTCATGCCAGTCACTGAGCCCATAGAGTTTTCCTTTGATGCACCAACCTGGAGTTTAGGAAAGAGCATGGCAGCCCACATCACCATGGGACGCATTGGAGAAGTTTACCACAAGGATCTCAAGGATACTATCTACCAGATCTGTGGGCGCCGAGATGAGCAATGGGAGATGATCAACACCAGGAAGGGTAGATCTATTACAGCTTTCATCCAGGAGTTAAACCAGCACATTCGTCGCCAGGAGAACCAGATGTGCGCAGGCATGATAGATCTGAAGAAGGCCATGACCAGGATCATGGAGATGGAAGAATAACTCAAGTCTACACGCGCTGGATATGAGGAGGAAATCATAACACTACTGGAGAAGAATGACGACCTGATAAAGAAGATCGGAGTATTCATGGGAGACCCTGCGCCAAGAGGAGATGATGACGATTCTACTTGCCTGGAGAACTACATCATCATCGACGACACTGACTCAGACCCTGACGATAGCGATGATGACTTTGTTGATGAAGCTGTAGCAGATATCATGGAGTCTTCGACCGATCAATTTTTCTAGTTGACCACCATAACAGTAGTAGTATTCCCCCATGTATATAGTATAGTCCGAGCACTTCTGTAACGATAGTTAGACCGTTGTATGCCCTTGTTTGAATTGATTGAAGTGATATGATCGTGTTTGTCTCATGAGCATATGGGTAGTGTTTTCCCTCTAGACCTCATTCTATTCTATATTCTCATCTTTTCTAAAAACCCTCAGATGCCTCAGATACGAGACAATGGATTTGCTTTCCCACCGGAGCTCACTCAGTTGATCCAGCAGCAAAATGCACTTATACAGATACTAGTCTAGAATTAGAATCATGGGAACAACAACAGCAACAACAACAACAACAACAACAACAACCAACAACAACAACAACAACAACAACAACAACAACAACAACAACAACAACAACAACAACAACAACAACAACAACAACAACAACAACAACAACAACAACAACAACCCACCACCACCACCACCTGTTGATCACTTAGCCCGTTTCTTGAGGCTGAATCTGCCGGTGTTCTCTAGTAGCACCGAGCCAATAGTTGCAGATGATTGGCTCCGCAAGATTCGAAGAAAGTTGACCACTACAGGATGCACATATGCAGAGAGAGTGCATTTTGTAGCGCATCAGCTTGATGGACCCGCAACATCATGGTGGGAGAATTTCACAGCCACTTACCCCATCAACACTGTCACATGGGACCAGTTTCAGCAGGCTTTCCATACTGCCCATGTTTCAGCAGGAGCTATGGCCATGAAGAAGCGTGTGTTTTGCAACTTGCGCCAAGGAGGACGTACAGTTGGCCAGTATGTGGATGATTTTAGTAAGTTAGCATGTTTTGCCCTAGATGATGTTGCTACGAATGCAGCTAAGCAGGAGAAGTTTCTGGAAGGACTGAATGATGAGCTGAGCATGCAGTTGATGGTGGCAACCTTCAAGAACTATCAGGAGTTGGTAGATAGAGCTCTCATGATTGAAGGGAAGTAGCAGGAGATTGACAGCTGCAAGAGGAAGTACGGACAAGGGAAGTACAATTCTGGAGCTCATTAGAAGCCCCGTTTTACCCCTAACACGGGAGGACCGTTTCAGCATAACCATGGAGGTCAAAACCACAATGGAGGAAGTTCGCACAACCATAGTGGCTCCAGGAATGGGAATGGTAATGAAGGAAGCAACGGACATAACCGTTCAAACCCAGCAACACCAGCTAAGAAAGATCTAAGCCACATTACTTGCTACAAATGCCAGAAGACCGGACATTATGCCAATGAATGTCCTGAAGCTAAGAATGGAAATGGCAATGGAAGCTCTGGGAAGAAGCCTAACCCTTTCAATAGGGGATAGGTAAACCACATTAACTTGGAGGAGGTTGAAGCACAGCCAGATGCAGTAATAGGTAAGTTTTTGGTTAAGTCATTTACTGCAATCGTTCTTTTTGATACTGGTGCATCGCATTCATACATATCAAGGGGATTTGTAGATAAGTATAAACTGCCAACCCAAGCCCTTAGGTCACCCAAGTTAGTAACCTTGCCAGGAGCAGAATATATGGCTAGTCTATGGTGTGATTGGTTACCATTAAGGATTGGTAACTACGTGTTCCCCTCAGACCTAATAGTATTGGAGTCCCAAGGACTGGATGGAATATTAGGCATGGATTGGTTATCGAAGTATGGAGGGAACATTGAATGCGCCAGTAAATCGATTTTGCTTACCACTCCAGAAGGAAGAAGGATTAAGTATGTATCCCGGCATGTGCCGAAGAGGACTCAAGTGAATTCCTTATCAGGAGTTGTACAGGAGGAAGTACCAGTGGTGAGGATTTCCCTGATGTATTTACACAAGAGTTGCCAGGCATGCCACCGGATAGAGACATTGAGTTTTTGATTGAGCTTTTGCCAGGCACAGGGCCAATATCCAAGAGACCATACAGGATGCCCGCAAAGGATTTGGAGGAAATTAAGAAGCAGATTAAGGAGTTACTGGATAAAGGCTATATTCGCCCAAGTTCGTCACCTTGGGGATCACCAGTACTTTTAGTGGAGAAGAAGGATGGATCGTTAAGGATGGTGGTTGATTATCGTGGATGGAATGAAGTGACCATCAAGAACAAGTACCCACTACCGATGATCAATGATTTGTTTGATCAGTTGCAAGGAGCTAAAGTATTTTCCAAGATCAATCTGCGATCATGATACCACCAGTTGAAGATTCGAGAGCAGGATATACCTAAGACAACTTTTACCACAAGGTACGGGCTATATGAGTATACCATTATGTCATTTGGTCTGACTAACGCATCTGCCTATTTCATGAACATGATGAACAAGGTGTTTATGGAGTTCTTGGATACGTTTGTCATCGTGTTCATTGATGATATTCTAGTCTACTCGAAGAATGAAAAGGAGCATAAGTAGCATTTGCGTTTGGTACTTGGGAAGCTCAGAGGACATCAGCTATATGCCAAGTTCAGCAAGTGTGAGTTTTGGTTGAAGGAAGTTGGATTCCACAGACATGTTATATCTGGAGAAGGAATAGCAGTAGACCCCACCAAGGTAGTCACTGTGACAAATTTGGAAGCACCCACGTCAGTTGGAGAGATCCGGAGTTTTCTTGGACTCGCAGAATACTACCGGAGGTTCATTGAGAATTTCTCAAAGATTGCAAAACCCATGACGGAGTTGTTGAAGAGGGACACCAAGTTCAATTGGACTGAGGAATGTGAGGCCAGTTTCCAGGAGTTGAAGAAACGTTTGGTTACATCAGCGGTGTTGATTCTGCCAGATCAGCGCAAGGATTATGAAGTTTATTGCGACGCTTCTCGTCGAGGACTTGGAGCAGTGCTTATGCAGGAAGGAAGAGTTGTTTCTTATGCCTCACGATAGCTTAAACCCCATGAGTTGAACTATGCTACACATGATTTGGAATTAGCAGCCGTAGTGCATGCGTTGAAGACGTGGAGAGATTTTCTCATCAGAAACCATTGTGAGGTGTACACGGGTAACAAGAGTTTGAAGTACATCTTCACGCAGAAGGAGTTGAATCTCAGGCAAAGGAGATGGTTGGAGCTCATTAAGGATTATGATATGAGGTTGCATTATCATCTAGGAAAGGCTAACGTAGTAGCCGATGCTTTGAGCTGCAAGAGCCATGTCAACACGCTCATGACCGGAGAGTTACCCAAGGAGTTAGCAGAGGATCTTCGCGAGCTATGTTTGGAGATAGTCCCGAGAGGCTATGTCGCAGCCCTGGAGATTCAGTCTACTTTGATGGATAAGATCAGAGAAGCTCAGAAGACGGACAAGGAGATTGCCGAGATAAAGGAAAGGATGAGCAAAGGAAAAGCTAAGGGATTTCGTGAGGATGAGCACGATACCTTATGGTTTGAAGACCGCGTTTATGTGCCTAATGATCCGAGGAGCAGGAAGTTGATTTTGCAGGAGGCACATGATTCGCTGTATTCAATTCACCCAGGAAATACCAAGATGTATCTGGATTTGAAGGACAGTTTCTGGTGGACCGGAATGAAGAAGGATATTGCGGAGTATGTAGCAGTTTGTGATGTATGTCAGAGAGTGAAGGCAGAGCATCAGAAGCCAGCAGGTTTACTACAGCCATTGCCGATACCCGAATGGATGTGGGATAAGTTAGGCATGGATTTTATCATGGGATTGCCCAGGACTCGCTCAGGCTATGACTCGATATGGGTGGTAGTCGATCATTTGGCGAAAGTAGCTCATTCATCCCAGTGAAGACCACTTACACCAGTGCTACGTTGCCAAACATATACATGACCAGGATCGTATGTCTGCATGGAGTTCAAGGACCATTGTATCAGACAGAGGAACCTAGTTTACCTTAAAGTTCTGGAATCAGTTGCACAAAACTTTGGGTACCAGGCTAGAGTTTAGTACAACCTTTCATCCGTAGACAGATGGACAGACCGAAAGAGTCAATCAGATTCTGGAGGACATGTTGAGAGCTTGTGTGCTAGATTATGGATCTAGTTGGGACGACAATTTGCCATATGCAGATTTCTCTTACAACAATATCAATCCAGCTTGAAGATGGCCCCTTTCGAAGCTTTGTACAGAAGGAGGTGCAGGACACCGTTGTTGTGGGATGAAGTTGGAGACCGTCAGTTGTTTGGACCAGATTTGATCAAAGAATCTGAGGAGAAGGTTAAACTGATTCACGATAGACTCAAGGTAGCCCAATCCAGGCAGAAGAGCTATGCGGATTCTAAACGCAAGGAGACAGTTTACAAAGTCGGAGACGGAGTTTATCATCGAGTGTCCCCACTTCGAGGAGTTAAGCGTTTTGAAGTTAAGGGAAAGTTAGCACCGCATTTTGTTGGACCATACAAAATTTTGGAACGTATGGGAGAAGTTGCTTACAAGTTGGAGTTGCTCGAAGGATTGTTAGGAGTTTACGATGTGTTCCACATTTCTCAGTTGAAGAAGTGCCACGCGGAGATGGCCGATATCCCTCTGAGAGATACAATGCCACTGGAGGCGATTCAGTTGGATAGCGATTTGACCTATGAGGAGCAACCAGTCAAGATTCTTGAGTTTACCAGCCGAGTCACCCGCAGCAAAGTTATCAAGTTCTACAAAGTTCAGTGGAGCCACCATACCAAAGACGAAGCCACCTGGGAGCGAGAGGAAGACCTACGGAAGGATCTCCCTCACCTATTTTCTAGCCAACCCGAATCTCGAGGGCGAGATTCATCTTAAGGGGGGTAGGTTTGTAGCATCCCAAATTTTCAATTTGGAATGTTATACATTAGATCATTATTGCATATCATATTTTATTGCATTTCGGCTTGATCCTAGAAATTCTACGCAACTCAAGGACCCACGGAGAGAGTTGGGGATTTCGTTATTTTTCATATTTGAGTTTTCTCAAATTTTGAAAAGAGAATCAATTGGTTTTGATTATTTTTATTTCCTAATATTTCTAAAATAAAAATATACGAGAGGAGATAAAATGACTTCTCCAAAATAAAAGAAATATTAGAGGAAAAATATTAAAATCAATTTAATATTTTATTTGAATTAGAAAAATTGCACGTTTTCAAAATTGCATTTTAGGGCCAAGGAAATGTTCATCTTGTTCTAAATATTTTATTTAGACGAAGAAAATTTCTTTTGGTATTTTTAGATTTTTATTTATTTTTCTAGGATTTATTTAAGTTTCGGCGGAATGTTTTTTTTTAAGTTCGTTTTGGACTGACCGGGCCAAAGGCCCAGCCGGCCGCCGCCTCCCTCGCCCCGTGCCTGCACTGGACTCCGCCGGAGGCCGGGAGACCGCCGCCGCCTCGGTTTGCCCCTACCCCAAGCCGACCCCGCCCCCTCCCCCTCTTAAAAGCCGCCGCCCCCGCCCCTACATCGCCACCCAAGCCACCGTAGCAGCAGCAGCGCCGCAGCCGCCACCGCCGAGCCGCCGCTAGCGCCGCCCCGCGCCGCCGCAGCACTTCCCTGCCGCCACCACACCACCCCGCCGCCGCCGCCGCCCCGCAGCACCCCACCCCGGTTTAGGTAAAAACCGACTGGTTTTTATTTAAACCCTAGTTTCGTTTTTTAGAATAGATTGGTTTTATTTTTTTTCCTGGTTTATTTTTTTAGTGAGCATCCGCTCGTTCTTTCGTTTTAAACGAACGTTGTTCACCATTTATCCGCAAACAGTGAACGTACGTTCGTTAGCCTGTTCGTCAGTTTTTCTTTTTCTAGGGTTTTTCCGCGACTATTTTCGATCGTGATTTCAGCCCTGATTTTCGTTTTAGTTTATCTTTTCGCTCGTTTAACGGAATTAGGCGATTCAAGCGCCTAGAGTTTCGTCTCGAGGCCCTCTTTCTGTTTAACCAACTTAAACAAGTTTTTGCTACTGTAAAATTTGACGTAAGTCCAGATTAGTAAACGAAGTCTGTTTCTTTCGCAGTTTGAGTTTCGTTGCTTCGTTTGATTTGATTATTTTTGCAAACTAGAGTTCTTAAGTTGAAATTTTTGGTTAGATCTCTTATTTGATTTTTACCCGTGCTTGTAGTTGAGTGCTTATTGTATGCTTGTTTGTTTGCGATGGAGTACCCAGAGTGCAAAGCGTGCTACTACGAGACACTAGGTTTCAGGGATCATCATCAAGGCAAGTAACACTTTGATCATACCTCTTTACTACCCAGTTTTATTGCATTAGATCACCCCGCAAACAATTGCATGATTAGGTTTGTTTTAAGATGTGGGTTTTGGGAAGTAGATGAGGTAGTACCTATTGTCCTGTTTATTATCAAACCTTTGGGAGTTACTTCTACGTTGCTTATATTGCTATGCTATGCTTGTAGACGTCGATTGGGTGAGTGTATTCATGACAGATGTGAGTATTGTTATTTAATGGTTAACTTAAGGTGGCTACTTTAATACACATCTGGGTGGATTGAGGCACCTGGGGAACCCAGTGTTGCCTGTATTTTTGGAAATCCCGGGGTACCGTGTGATTCTCCTATGGACCGCCACCCAGGCTCAAAGGTATCATAAGATTATTCATGCTAGAAACTTCTGTGTGCAGCCGCAAGCTATTATGGGCTATAGCATAGTTGACTAGGTTGCGTGACCTCTTTCAGTGGTAGGCTAGCAAATGTAGGGGATGTAGGTTGGTACTGTCTACCTAGAGTAAAGAGTTAATGCTTCTAAAAGACTGTGTCTCGGTCATCCGTTTCTCAAACACCATGTAGTGCGAGAAATCAAACGGAGGAGATCGAGTCTTGTGGGGAAAAGTGCGCAAACCTCTACAGAGTGTACAAACCAATCATGGTTAGCCGTGTCCCCGGTTATGGACGTTTTGAGTATCTAGTTTCTTGGATTATCATGTGGATCCCATCACTCTTAATATAATTTGATTTGGTTTAATGATGATGCTTAATTGGGATTGAGAGGGGGATTACCTTCTCAATGTTTAACAACCACCATGATAGTTAAATAAAATTTATTCCTTTGTTGTAGGGAAAAATTGGCTGTATGCAAAACTGTAACCATAGAGCTTTCCACCAGCCATATATGCATGTAGTGATTGCATTATTCTGTTCATTACTCTCTTGTGTTACATTGCCAGCATATTCCATGTGCTAACCCATTTCGGGCTGCAACGTTCATGTTGTAGACTTTTCAGACGACGAGTAAGGTGCCTTAGGTTGTGATCTTTCACTCAGTGATGTCGTTGGAGTTGATGGAGTCACTTTATCTTCCAAGCCTTCCACTGTTATCGTTATTAGATGGCCTTAAGCCATATTTATTTTAATAAGTTCTGTTTTGAGGCATTCGATGTAATAAGTGTGTGATTGCTACTCTGTTATAAATCCTTCAAGTACTATGTGTGTCAGCATTAACGATCTAGGCATGACACTGATGCACAGAGATCGGACTGTTTGAGGTCTGGTCGCTACAGAATCTGAAATCAACTACATCATGCATACTCCAAGGATATTTCCTATAGATTGTAGACCTAAAATCATTGAAAGAGCTTGTGCAGTCCACCACTAGAGGGAAACTGAAGCATGCATCTTGTCCCTTAGTACCACCCTTTGCTAAAAGAGTGGTCTCCATTCTAATTGTCAGAAAGAATGCACATGATAGATCCATCCTATGATTGTGAACACAACCGAAGTCATGGAATGCACCTCTCTAATAATGGAAACAGGTGAGTAAGTACTGGATCTGAAAACTTACCCTGTCGGTATCTCCTGCCTTGAATCTGTCGTGCAGCCACTCCTCATGGCATCATCGCCACCGCCACCACCGCCACGCGAAGAGCGTGTCTCCACCATCACCGCCACATGATGTAGATCCGGTGATGAGGACTTCAGGACATCAAGACCATGGTTTCTATGGGAGCACGCATCGCCACCGAGTGCTAGGGTTTGGGTCGCCTTTATCATCACCGATCTAGGGTCCGGGCTGGGATAAGATAGAGGGAGGGGAAGGGGAAAAGGCAACTACACTATCTACTCTATGTGGACCCACTTGTAAGGAAGGCCCAGGGGCAACTGCTGTCCAAAATGTCGAGTCGTCACGGTCAAATGGCGCTAACCAAGCGGAGCTGTGACAGAAGGGAATTCTAGCTGCCGGAGTGGAAAAACTAAGGGAAAAACTGAGCATGCTAGAAATGTAAGGGCAAAACCCGGGGATGGGAACCAACTAGGGGCAAAGATGCAATTGTCCCAAAAGATAAACATCACATGCAATCAAAATATGTGACATGATATGGCCATCATCATCTTGTGCCTTTGATCTCCATCTCCAAAGCACCGCCATGATATCCATCATCACCGGCTTGACACCTTGATCTCCATCATAGCGTCGTGGTCGTCTCGCCAACTATTGGTTCTACAACTATCGCTAATGCATAGTGATAAAGTAAAGCAATTACATGGCATTTGCATTTCATACAATAAAGCGATAACCATAAGGCTCCTGCCAGTTGCCGATAACTTTTACAAAACATGATCATCTCATACAATAACGTATATCACATCATGTCTTGACCATATCACATCGCAACATGCCCTGCAAAACCCAGTTAGACGTCCCCTACTTTGTTGTTGCAAGTTTTACGTGGCTTCTAGTAAGAACGTTCTTACCTACGCATCAAAACCACAATGGTGATTTATCGGGTTTGTTGTTTTAACCTTCAACCAGGACCGGCCGCAGTCAAATTCGATTCAACTAAAGTTGGAGAAACAGACAACTGCCAACCACCTTTATGCAAAACTAGTTGCATGTCTGTCGGTGGAACCGGTCTCATGAACGTGGTCATGTAAGGTTGGTCCAGGCCGCTTCATCCAACAATACCTCCAAATCAAAATAAGACATTGGTGGTAAGCAGTACGACGATCACCGCCCACAACACTTTGTGTTCTACTCGTGCATATAATCTACGCATAGACCTGGCTCGGATGCCACTGTTGGGAAACATAGCATGCAATTTCAAAAATTTCCTACGCTCACGCAAGATCTATATAGGAGATGCATAGCAACAAGAGGGGGAGAATGTGTCCACATACCCTTGTACACCAAAAGCGGAAGCGTTTGACAACGCGGTTGATGTAGTCGAACTTCTTCTCGTTCCAACCGATCAAGCACCAAACGTACGACACCTCGAAGTTCTGCACACGTTCAGCTCGATGACGTCCCTCAAACTCTTGATCCAACAAAGTGTCAAGGGAGAGTTCCGTCAGCATGACGGCGTGGTGACGGTGATGGTGAAGTGATACGCGCAGGGCTTCGCCTAAGCACTACGTGAATATGACCGGAGGCGTAAACTATGACGGGGCGCACCGCACACGGCTAGGAATCAATGTTGTGTGTTCTAGCGGTGCCCTCCCCCCTCATATACATAGGCTGGAGGAGAGGGGAGGCAACCAAAGGGGGCACCCCAAGTAGGAGGAATCCTACTTGGGCGCCTCCCAATTCGGCCTTCCCCTTCCATATTCATCCGGAGGGGGAAGGAAGGAGGAGGGAGGAGAGAAGGAAGGGGGAGGCCAAACCCCTCCCCTTCCTATCCCTCTTCTCCTCTTTCCTTTCCCCTTATTTCGGCCTACATGGGGCGTACCAGCCCCCTAGGGGCTGGTTTGTCCCCTTCTTGGCCCATTAGGCCCATGTAGTTGCCAGCGGATGCCCGAAACCCCTTCCGATGACCCGATATGTACCCGGTACCCCCAGAACACTTTCGGTGTCCAAGTATCACCGTCCTATATAAGAATATTTACCTCTCAACCATTTGGAGACTCCTCGTCATGTCCATGATCTCATCCGGGACTCTGAACAACATTCAGTCACCAAATCACATAACTCATATAATACAAAATCGTCATCGAACGTTAAGCGTACGGACCCTATGGGTTCGAGAACCATGTAGACATGACCGAGACACCTCTCCTGTCAATAACCAACAGCGGAACCTGGATGCTCATATTGGTTCCTACATATTCTAGGAAGATCTTTATCGGTCGTACCGCAATGGCAACATACGTTATTCCCTTTGTCATCGGTATGTTACTTGCCCGAGATTCGATCGTCGGTATCTTCATACCTAGTTCAATCTCGTTACCGGCAAGTCTCTTTACTCGTTCATAATACATCATCTCGTAACTAACTCATTAGTCACATTGCTTTCAAGGCTTATCATGATGTGCATTACCGAGAGTGCCCAGAAATATCTCTCAGATACTCAAAGTGACAAATCCTAATCTCGATCTATGCCAACCCAACAAACACCTTCGGAGATACCTGTAGAGCATCTTTATAATCACCCAGTTACGTTGTGACATTTGATAGCACACAAGGTATACCTCCAGTATCCGGGAGTTGCATAATCTCATAGTCAAAGGAATATGTATATGACATGAAGAGAGCTATAGCAATAAAACTGAATGATCAACATGCTAAGCTAACATATGGGTCATGTCCATCACATCATTCTCCTAATGATGTGATCTCATTCATCAAATGACAACACATGTCTATGGTTAGGAAACATAACCATCTTGGATTAACGAGCAAGTCTAGTAGAGGCTTACTAGGGACACGGTGTTTTGTCTATGTATTCACACATGTATCAAGTTTCCGGTTAATACAATTCTAGCATGAATAATAAAAATTTATCATGATATAAGGAAATATAAAACAACAACTTTATTATTGCCTCTAGGGCATATTTCCTTCAATAATATTAACACATAACATATGGTTGGCATGAGCATGAAATATTTCAATATGCACTTTTTCACATGACCATGTTACTTGTGGCATTTTATCCTATTCGAGTTTTAACATAAGAATCACCTTCCAACAACTTTTATCCTGAAAATGCGAAAATATTATCTGTTGCATTATATTTTAATTGTTTATGCAATTAGAAAGACTAGCCTGGTTGATATCCTTATTGTGGACACAAGTGAAGTTTTATTTGTGTTGCAAAAACTTATCCCTGTGGAAGAACACAATTACCTCCAGGAGTTGATACCTTGGTTTCCATCTAAGGAAAATTTATCGCTTGCTGCAAGCTCCTGCATTTGGGAGCCTGACTTAGTGTTAGACTATGTACATAGCAATCAGTAGGAAGCTCATATTTGCCACCCTCTATGGCAAAGGTCGACTTTAGTACTCGGAAATAGGGCAATTTTCTTCAGGTTTTTGACAGATTTTCTCCTAGGAAAATTTGGTTTAATAGAGAGGTCGAAGAAAGGATTATGAAATTAAAAAAATACAAAAATTTAGAATATGATAACAAAAATTATTTGTGTTTTCAAAAAATTGTCTCTAATTCTAAAAAAGCATGCACTTAATTATTTTCTCAAATTTATAAAAAATCACCAATAGAATTAATATTTTTTAAAACTTTTATGAATTTTTAAAAACTAGATAATTTTGTATTATTTGAATTTTTTTAAAATTTTGGAAATATTTTTAAAAACTACAAACATGTTTAAAAGAAAATAAACACCCCCATTTTTCTATAGAGTAGGTAAAACCGCTATAGAAAATAACATGAAAATGAGAAACAAAAACGAATAGTAGCCTCCTAAGAGCTTCCTGTTACCAGAAAAACCAGTCGATGTTTAAAAAGTGGTGTTACGCTAATTGGCGGATGAATCGCTAGCTCATGTGTGATGGAGTGACGCTTTGAAGCAGAATGTGTCTAAAACGCAAAAGAGAACCCAATTGCATGAGTTTTCTCCTACATTTGCGTCTTCGTCGGCGAGGCCAGGTGCTCTCTCCCCCTCCACTGCTCTGGTGCCGAGTGGGGGAGGGGGCCCGGTTCTCTTACTCAGTCATGTAGTTAGGGTTAGGATGTGTGTTTCCTCTGTCGTAGTTTGGATGGCTGTGACCTCGGCGGTTGGATTAAATTTTCCCTAGTCCCGGCTCCATATGAGCAGTGCGATGGCGGCGAGGTCGAGGGATTCATGGGATGTTGTATTCTGTTGTTTCTTCGGGCAACAGATCTAGTGTCTCCTAGTGGATTGGTGGTGGTTGCCCTAAGCGGCACCGTCCATTTGCATCAGAAGGTGATGGTCCAAAAACTGGGATGGTGCTCCGTCATGGATGATGGTTTCTGTGTTGTGCCTCGACCACGTTTCCGTGTTGTGCCTCGACCACGTCAGCGGCAAGCAGTGGTTCTGGGATGCGAGGAGTACGGGAATGTCCCCCGGTTTATGATACGTCTCCTTCTTATCTATAATTTTTGATTGTTCCATGCCAATATTCTACAACTTTTACATACTTTTGGCAACTTTTTATACTATTTTTGGGAACAACATATTGATCCAGTGCCCAGTGCCAGTTCCTGTTTGTTGCATGTTTTTTGCTTTGCAGAAAATCCATATCAAACGGAGTCCAAACGGGATAAAAACTGACATCATTTTTTTGGAATATATGTGAATTTTGGGAAGTGGAATCAACGCGAGACGATGCCTGAGGGGCCCACGAGGGTGAAGGGCGCGCACCAGGGGGTCAGGCGCGCCCTTGGCCCTCGTGGCCACTCTGTAAGGCGGTTGGTGCCCTTCTTTCGCCACAAGAAAGCCAATATCTAGATAGAAATCGTATCCAATTTTCAGCCCAATTGGAGTTAAGGAACTCCGGGAATATAAGAAACGGTGAAAGGGCAGAATCAGGAACGCAGAAACAGAAGGAAACACAGAGAGAGAGAGAGAGAGAGAGAGAGAGAGAGAGAGAGAGATCCAATCTCGGAGGGGCTCTCGCCCCTCCGCCGCCATGGAGGCCATGGACCAGAGGGGAAACCCTTCTCCCATTGATACATCTCCGTCATATCTATAATTTTTTATTGTTCCATGCCAATATTATCCAACTTTCATATACTTTTGGCAACTTTTTATACTATTTTTTGGGACTAACATATTGATCCAGTGCCCAGTGCCAGTTCCTATCTGTTGCATGTTTTATGTTTCGCAGAAACCCAATATCAAACGGAATCCAAACAAGATAAAAACGGACGGAGAATTATTTTGGGATATTTGAGATTTTCCGGAGGAAGAATCAACGCGAAACGGTGTCCGCGGTGGCCACGAGACAGGGGGGCGCCCTCCCTGCTGGGCGCGCCCTGGACTCTTGTGGGCCACCCGTAAGGCGGTTGACGCTCTTCTTTTGCCACAAGAAAGCTAATTTTACGAGAAAAATCTGGGCGAAAGATTCACCTCAATTGGAGTTACGGATCTCCAAATATAAAAGAAACGGTGAAGGGGTAAAATCAGAGAAGACAGAAACAGAGAGATGGATCCAATCTCGGAGGGGCTCTCGCCCCTCCCACGCCATGGGAGCCAAGGACCAGAGGGGAAACCCTTCTCCCATCTTGGGAGGAGCTCAAGGAATAAGAAGAAGAAGGCGGGCCCTCCCCCTAGCTTCCGGTGGCGCCGGAACGGCGTTGGGGGCCCTCATCATCACCGCGATCTTCACCAACAACTTCACCGCCTTCATCACCAACTCCTCCCCCCTCTATGCAGCGGTTTAACCCTTCTCTTACCTGCTGTAATCTCTACTTAAACATGGTGCTCAACTCTATATATTATTTCCCAATGATGTATGGCTATCTTATGATGTTTGAGTAGATCCGTTTTGTCCTATGGGTTAATTGATGATCGTGATTGGTTTGAGTTGCATATTTTAATATTGGTGATGTCCTATGGTGCCCTCCATGTCGCGCAAGCATGAGGGATTCCCGCTGTAGGGTGTTGCAATGCGTTCATGATTCGCTTATAGTGGGTTGCGTGAGTGACTGAAACACAAACCCGAGTAAGGGGATTGTTGCGTATGGGATAAAAGGGGACTTGATGCTTTAATGCTATGGTTGGGTTTTACCTTAATGAATCTTTAGTAGTTGCGGACGCTTGCTAGAGTACCAATCATAAGTGCATATGATCCAAGTAGAGAAAGTATGTTAGCTTATGCCTCTCCCTCAAATAAAATTGCAATAGTGATTACCGGTCTAGTTATCGATTGCCTTGGACCAATAACTTTCTCGTAACAAAAAGCTCTCTACTAATACTTACTTTATTGCTTCTTTATCTAAACAGCCCCTAGTTTATATTTACGTGTTCTTTGTTATATTGCAAACCTATCCTTATCTATTTAGAGAGATGATATGAATTGGTCATTCACATGGTTAGTCATAAAATCCTACATAAACTTGTAGATCACTGAATATGATATGTTTGATTCCTTGCAATAGTTTTGCGATATAAAGGTGGTGATATTAGAGTCATGCTAGTGGGTGGTTGTGGATTAGTAGAAATACTTGTGTTGAGGTTTGTGATTCCCGTAGCATGCATGTATGGTGAACCGCTTTGTGATGAAGTTGGAGCACAATTTTATTTCTTGATTGTCTTCCTTATGAGTGGCGGTCGGGGATGAGCGATGGTATTTTCCTACGAATATTTCCACCTAGGAGCATGCGTAGTAGTACTTTGCTTCGAGGTCAAGTAGACTTATGCAATAAATATATGAGTTCCTTATGACTAATGTGAGTCCATGGATATACGCACACTCACCCTTCCACTTTGCTAGCCTCTATTGTGCCGTGCAACTTTCGCCGGTATCATGAACCCATTATTTACCTTCCTCAAAACAGCCACCATACCTACCTATCATGGCATTTCCATATCCATTCCGAGATATATTGCCATGCAACTTCCATCATCATCATACACATGACTTGAGCATTCATTGTCATATTGCTTTGCATGATCGTAAGATAGCTAGCATGATGTTTTTCATGGCTTGTCCGTTTCTTGATGTCATTGCTATGCTATATCATTGCACATCCCGGAACATCGCCGGAAGCATTCATATAGAGTCATATCTTTGTTTGAGATATCGAGTTGTAATATTGAGTTGTAAGTAAATAAAAGTGTGATGATCATCATTATTAGAGCATTTCCCCAGTTAGGAAAGGATGAAGGAGACTATGATTCCCCCACAAGTCGGGATGAGACTCCAGACTTTATGAAAAATAAAAGAGGCTAAAGAAGACCAAATAAATAAAAAGAGGCCAAAGAAGCCCACCAAAAAGAATAATAATAAAAAAAGGAGAAAATAGAAGAAAAGAATGAGATAAAAAGAGAGAAGGGGCAATGTTAATATCCTTTTACCACACTTGTGCTTCAGAGTAGCACCATGTTCTTCATATCGAGAGTCTCTTGAGTTATCACTTTCATATACTAGTGGGAATTTTCATTATGGAACTTGGCTTGTAAATTCTGATGATGGGCTTCCTCAAACGCCCGAGGTCTTCATGAGCAAGCAAGTTGGATGCACAGCCACTTAGTTTCTAGTTTGAGATTTCATACACTTATAGCTCTTAGTGCATCCGTTGCATGGCAATCCCTACTCACTCACATTGATATCTATTGATGGGTATCTCCATAGACTGTTAATACGCCTAGTTGATGTGAGACTATCTTTTCCCTTTTTGTCCTGACAACCACCACCATATACCACCATAGTGCTATGTCCATGGCTTGCGCTCATGTATTGCGTAAGAGTTGAAAAAGCTGAAGCACGTTAAAAAGTATGAACCAATTGCTTGGCTTGTCATCGGGGTTGTGCATGATTAAATACTTTGTGTGATGAAGATAGAGCAACACCCAGACTATATGATTTTGTAGGGATAACTTTCTTTGGCCATGTTGTTTTGAAAAGACATCATTGCTTTATTGGTACGCTCGAAGTATTATTGTTTTTATGTCAAAGGATAGACTATTGCTTTGAGTCACTCGTGTCTTAATATTCATGCCATGATTAGACATATGATCAAGATTATGCTAGGTAGCATTCCACATCAAAAATTGTCTTTTGTATCATTTACCCACTCGAGGACGAGCAGGAATTAAGCGTGGGGATGCTGATACGTCTCCGTTGTATCTATAATTTTTTATTGTTCCATGCCAATATTATCCAACTTTCATATACTTTTGGCAACTTTTTATACTATTTTTTGGGACTAACATATTGATCCAGTGCCCAGTGCCAGTTCCTGCCTATTGCATGTTTTATGTTTCGCAGAAACCCAATATCAAATGGAATCCAAACGGGATAAAAACGGACGAAGAATTATTTTGGAATATTTGGGATTTTCCGGGGGAGAATCAACGTGAAACGGTGTCCGGGTTGGCCACGAGACATGGGGGCGTGCCCTCCCCCCTGGGCGCGCCTTGGACTCTCGTGGGCCACCCGTAAGGCTTTTGACGCTCTTCTTTTGCCGCAAGAAAGCTAATTTTACAAGAAAAATCTAGGCGAAAGATTCACCTCAATCAGAGTTACGGATCTCCAGATATAAAAGAAACGTGAAGGGGTAAAATCAGAGAAGGCAGAAACAGAGAGATAGATCCAATCTCAGAGGGGCTCTCGCCCCTCCCACCCCATGGGAGCCAAGGACCAGACGGGAAACCCTTCTCCCATCTAGGGAGGAGGTCAAGGAAGAAGAAGAAGAAGGGGGGCCCTCTCCCCCTTTGCTTCCGGTGGCGCCGGAACGCTGCCGGGGGCCATCATCATCACCGCGATCTTCACCAACAACTTCACCGCCTTCATCACCAACTCCTCCCCCCTCTATGTAGTGGTGTAACCCTTCTCATACCCGCTGTAATCTCTACTTAAACATGGTGCTCAACTCTATATATTATTTCCCAATGATGTATGGCTATCTTATGATGTTTGAGTAGATCCGTTTTGTCCTATGGGTTAATTGATGATCGTGATTGGTTTGAGTTGCATATTTTGTTATTGGTGCTGTCCTATGGTGCCCTCCGTGTCGCGCAAGCATGAGGGATTCCTGCTGTAGGGTGTTGCAATGCGTTCATGATTCGCTTATAGTGGGTTGCGTGAGTGACTGAAACCCAAACCTGAGTAAGGGGATTGTTGCGTATGGGATAAAAGGGGACTTGATGCTTTAATGCTATGGTTGGGTTTTACCTTAATGAATCTTTAGTAGTTGCAGACGCTTGCTAGAGTACCAATCATAAGTGCATATGATCCAAGTAGAGAAAGTATGTTAGCTTATGCCTCTCCCTCAAATAAAATTGCAATAGTGATTACCGGTCTAGTTATCGATTGCCTTGGACCAATAACTTTCTCGTAACAAAAAGCTCTCTACTAATACTTACTTTATTGCTTCTTTATCTAAACAGCCCCCAGTTTATATTTACGTGTTCTTTGTTATATTGCAAACCTATCCTTTCACACCTATGAAGTACCTCTAGTTTCATACTTGTTCTAGGTAAAGCGAACGTCAAGCATGCGTAGAGTCGTATCAGTGGCCGATAGGACTTGAGAGAATATTTGTTCTACCTTTAGGTCCTCGTTGGGTTCGACACTCTTACTTATCGAAAGAGGCTACAACTATCCCGTATACTTGCGGGTCATCACCCATCTAGGGGGAAGGTCAAGGAACAAGAAGAAGAAGGGGGGCTCTCTCCCCCTCTCTCCCGGTGGCGCCGGAATGCCGTCGGGGCCATCATCATTACCGCAATCTACACCAACACCTCCGTCATCTTCACCAACATCTCCATCACCTTCCCCCGTCTATCTACAGTGGTCCACTCTCCCACAACCCGTTGTACTCTCTACTTGAACATGGTTCTTTATGCTTCATATTATTATCCAATGATGTGTTGCCATCCTATGATGTCTGAGTAGATTTTCGTTGTCCTATCGGTAATTGGTGAATTGCTATGATTGGTTTAATTTGCTTGTGGTTATGTTGTTGTAATTTGGTGCCCATCATATGAGCGCGCGCGTGGATCACACCATAGGGTTAGTTGTATCTTGATAAGACTATGTATTGGAGGGCAAGAATGACAGAAGCTTCAACCTAGCATAGAAATTGATGCATATGGGATTGAAGGGGGACCAATATATCTTAATGCTATGGTTGGGTTTTACCTTAATGAATATTAGTAGTTGCGGATGCTTGCTAATAGTTCCAATCATAAGTGCATAGAATGCCAAGTCAGGGATGACATGCTAGCAGTGGCCTCTCCAACATAAAACTTGCTATCAATCTAGTAAAGTATTCAATTGCTTAGGGACAATTTCACAACTCCTACCACCACTTTTCCACACCCGCTATACTAACTTTTTTGCTTCTTTACTTAAAAAGCCCCTAGTTTTTACTTACGTGCTCTTTATATTCTTGCAAACCTATCACGTTACACCTACAAAGTACTTCTAGTTTCATACTTGTTTTAGGTAAAGCGAACGTTAAGCGTGCGTAGAGTTGTATCGATGGTCGATAGAACTTGAGGGAATATTTGTTCTACCTTTAGCTCCTCATTGGGTTCGACACTCTTACTTATCAAAAGAGGTTACAATTGATCCCCCATACTTGTGGGTTATCAAGACCTTTTTCTAGCGTCATTGCTAGGGAGTTATAGCGTGGGGTGAATATTCTCGTGTGTGCTTGTTTGCTTTATCACTAAGTAGTTTTTACTTTGTGCTCTTATTTTCTATCTTTAGTTATGGGTAGGAAACACAAAATACCAAAAAAATTAGTGGTACCTACTGAACCAATGGTTGAAGAACCACTCAAAATCTATCACACTCTTGAAGCTTTTTACTTGGATGATCTTCGATCCCTATGTGCTCGTGCTGAAACCCCAATTATCTTAGTCGAGGGAAAAATTTTAGATGAGCATGCTTGTTATGTGCGACACCGCTTATCTCAAGAAGGGAAACTTTTACTGGATCAAATTCATCGTTTGCAATGCTATGCTTGGAATTTATGTGAAATATATGATTTTACTTGTTATTCTGAAGATCCTAAGAAACACCTTCCCTTCCAATGTGAGTTTAGTGATAATGGAATCGTATCTTCATATGCTAAGGGTGTTTATAACTACTATGATGTTCAACGAATTGAAGAATTTGTTTCTTTTAAGGGTGCTTATGAAATTGCTTCTTTGATTGGAAAGTATGATGCTACTCTTTACAAATCTAAATTTTTTTTCATACTTAAATATTGTTATGATAATTATGCTTCTAATGCCTATGTTAAACTGTATATTGAGGACTCCTCCGCTGTCCAAGAAGAGACTAATATTTTGCAGGAGTCTATGGAAGAAGGAATTGATGAAACTGTGGGCTCATTGGATGAAAAAGATGATGAGGAAAGTGAAGAAAAAAAGGAGGAAGAGCGGATTAGCTACCCGTGCCCACCTTCTAATGAGAGTAACTCTTCAACTCATACATTGTTTAATTTCCCTTCGTGCTTACCGAGGGATGATTGCTATGATAATTATTATGATCCCGTTGATTCTTTTGAAATATCCCTTTTTGATGATGCTTGCTATGCTTGTGGCCAAGATGCCAATATGAATTATGCTTATGGATATGAACTTGCTGTAGTTCCTTATGTTAAACATGAAATTGTTGATATTGCACCCACGCATGATAGTCCTATTATCTTTTTGAATTCTCCAAACTACACTATATCGGAGAAGTTTGCCCTCATTAAGGATTATATTGATGGGTTGCCTTTTACCATTGCATATGATGATTTTGATAAATATAATATTCATGTGCTTGCTGCTCCTACTTGCAATTATTATGAGATAGGAACTATATCTCCACCTCTCTATGTTTTCAACATGATAAAATTGCAAGAAACTGCTTATGCTGTTTATTGGCCTTTACTTGATGTGCATGAATTGTTCTTTTATGACATGCCGATGCATAGGAAGAGAGTTAGACTTCGTTGTTGCATGATATATGTTACTTTCTGCTCACTACTAAATCACAAATCATTGTTAATTAAAATTGGCTTTGATATACCTTGGGATCCGGGTGGATCCATTACTTGAGCACTATATGCCTAGCTTAATGGCTTTAAAGAAAGCGCTGCCAGGGAGACAACCCGGAAGTCTTAGAGAGTCATTTATTACTATTATGTGCTTTTATAAAGTTTAAAAACAAAAATAATGTGCCAAGATTTTCCTTTAGGATGCTTACATTGCTTGTTGATTTGTGCGGTTTAAAACAGAAACTTTGGCTGTAGTGCGCGATTTTACATTTTTGCAGGAACGTCAAATAGTTCTGACAGTTCTGAAACTTTTGGTACTGTATTTATATACAAATGGTTTATTTTTCCTAATTGTTTCAGAATTTCTTGAGTACCAGAAGTATGCTGAATGTTGAGTTTACTACAGACTGTCATGTTTAAGACAGATTCTGTTTTTGATGCATAGTTTGCTTGTTTTGATGAAACTATCGATTCCTATCAGTGGATTAAGCCATGGAAAAGTTATATTACAGTAGCTACAATGCAAAAACAAAATATGAATTGGTTTTCAACCGTACTTAGAGTAGTGATTTTCTTTATCATACTGACGGATCTTACCGAGGGTTCTGTTGAGTTTTGTGTGGATGAAGTGTTCGATGATCGAGGATGTCTCGATATGAGGAGAAGGAGGAGAGGCAAGAGCTCAAGCTTGGGGATGCCCAAGGCACCCCAAGTAAATATTCAAGGAGACTCAAGCGTCTAAGCTTGGGGATGCCTCGGAAGGCATACCATCTTTCTTCAACAAGTATCGGTATGTTTTCGGTTTCGTTTCGTTCATGTGATATGTGCAAGTCTTGGGGCGTCTTATGCATTTAGTTTTCACTTCTCTTTGATGCGCCAGGCTGGTATTATATAGTCCATGGTTGATTTATAGAATGCTCTTTGCACTTCACTTATATCTTTTGAGTATGGCTTTATAGAATGCTTCATGTGCTTCACTTATATCATTTGAAGTTTGGATTGCCTGTTTCTCTTCACCTTAAAAACTGCCATTTGTAGAATGCTATTTTGCTTCACTTGTGTTTGTTAGAGCATGGGCATATCTTTTGTAGAAAGAATTAAACTCTCTTGCTTCACTTATATCTATTTAGAGAGTTGACAGGAATTGGTCATTCACATGGTTAGTCATAAAATCCTACATAAAACTTGTAGATCACTGAATATGATATGTTTGATTCCTTGCAACAGTTTTGCGATGTAAAGATGGTGATATTAGAGTCATGCTAGTGGGTAGTTGTGGATTGTAGAAATACTTGGGTTGAAGTTTGTGATTCACGTAGCATGCATGTATGGTGACCGTTATGTAACGAAGTTGGAGCATGAGGTATTTATTGATTGTCTTCCTTATGAGTGGCGGTCGGGGACGAGCGATGGTCTTTTCCTACCAATCTATCCCACTAGGAACATGTGTGTAGTACTTTGTTTCAATGACTAATAGATTTTTGCAATAAGTATGTGAGTTCTTTATGAATAATGTTGAGTCCATGGATTATACGCACTCTCACCCTTCCATCATTGCTAGCCTCTTTGGTACCGTGCATTGCCCTTTCTCACCTCGAGAGTTGGTGCAAACTTCGCCGGTGCATCAAAACCTCGTGATACGATACGCTCTATCACACATAAGCCTCCTAATATCTTCCTCAAAACAGCCACCATACCTACCTATCATGGCATTTCCATAGCCATTCCGAGATATATTGTCATGCAACTTCCATCATCATAACATACATGACTTGAGCATTTATTGTTGTATTGTGTTGCATGATCGTAAGACAGCTAGCATGATGTTTTCATGGCTTGTCCGTGTTTTGATGTCATTGCTACGCTAGATCATTGCACATCCCGGTACACCGCCGGAGGCATTCATATAGAGTCATATCTTCGTTCTAGTATCGAGTTGTAATATTGAGTTGTAAGTAAATAAAAGTGTGATGATCATCATTATTAGAACATTGTCCCATGTGAGGTTATCAAACTAAAAGTGGCCAAAGAAGCCCCCCAAAGAAAAAGAGAGAGGCCAAAGAAGCCTAAAAAAGAGAGATAAAAAAGAGAAAAAGAAATAAAAAATGAGAGAAAAGAGAGAAGGGACAATGTTACTATCCTTTTACCACACTTGTGCTTAAGAGTAGCACCATGTTCTTCATATAGAGAGTCTCTTGAGCTATCACTTTCGTATACTAGTGGGAATTTTCATTATAGAACTTGGCTTGTATATTCCAACGACGGGCTTCCTCAAATGCCCTAGGTCTTCCTGAGCAAGCAAGTTGGTGCACACCCACTTAGTTTCAGTTTGAGCTTTCATACACTTATAGCTCTAGTGCATCTGTTGCATGGCAATCCCTACTCCTCACATTGACATCAATTGATGGGCATCTCCATAGCCCGTTGATTAGCCGCGTCGATGTAAGACTTTCTCCATTTTTTCTTCTCCACACAACATCCACCATCATATTCTATTCCACCTATAGTGAAAGTTGAAAAGGTTTGAGAACGACAAAAGTATGAAACAATTGCTTGGCTTGTCATCGGGGTTGTGCATTATTTGAATATTTTGTGTGATGAAGATGGAGCATAGCCAGACTATATGATTTTGTAGGGATAAGCTTTCTTTGGCCTTATCATTTTAAAAAGACATGATCGATTTATTAGTATGCTTGAAGTATTATTGTCTTAATGTCAAATGATAGTCTATTGCTTTGAATCACTCGTGTCTTAATATTCATGCCATGATTAGATTACATGATCAAGATTATGCTAGGTAGCGTTCCACATCAAAAAAAAATATCTTTTTTATCATTTACCTACTCGAGGACGAGCATGAATTAAGCTTGGGGATGCTGATACGTCTCCGTCATATCTATAATTTTTGATTGTTCCATGCCAATATTCTACAACTTTTACATACTTTTGGCAACTTTTTATACTATTTTTGGGACTAACATATAGATCTAGTGCCCAGTGCCAGTTCCTGTTTGTTGCATGTTTTTTTTCCGCAGAAAATCCATATCAAACGGAGTCCAAATGGGATAAAAACTGAGTATATATTTTTTGGAATATATGTGAATTTTGGGAAGTGGAATCAACGTGAGACGATGCCCGAGGGGCCCATGAGGGTGAGGGGCACGCCCCAGGGGCTCAGGTGCGCCGTGGGCCCTTGTGGCAACTCTGTAAGGCGGTTGGTGCCCTTCTTTCGCTGCAAGAAAACCAATATCTGGATAGAAATTGTGTCCAAATTTCAGCCCAATCGGAGTTACGGATCTCCGGGAATATAAGAAACGGTGAAAGGGCAGAATCAGGAACGCAGAAACAGAAGGAAACAGAGACAGAGAGATCCAATCTTGGAGGGGCTATCGCCCCTCCGCTGCCATGGAGGCCATGGACCAAAGGGGAAACCCTTCTCCCATCTAGGGGGAAGGTCAAGGAAGAAGAAGAAGAAGGGGGGCTCTCTCCCCCTCTCTCCTAGTGGCGCCGGAACACCGTTGGGGCCGTCATCATCACCACAATCTACACCAACACCTCCGTCATCTTCACCAACATCTCCATCACCTGCCCCATCTATCTACAGCGGTCCACTCTCCCGCAACCCATTGTACCCTCTACTTGAACATGATGCTTTATGCTTCATATTATTATCCAATGATGTGTTGCCATCCTATATGTCTGAGTAGATTTTCTTTGTCCTATTGGTAATTGGTGAATTGCTATGATTGGTTTAATTTGCTTGTGGTTATGTTGATGTCCTTTGGTGCCCATCATATGAGCGTGCGCGTGGATCACACCATAGGGTAGTAGTATGTTGATAAGACTATGTATTGGAGGGCAAGAGTGACAGAAGCTTCAACCTAGCATAGAAATTGATGTGTACAGGATTGAAGGGGGACCAATATATCTTAATGCTATGGTTGGGTTTTACCTTAATGAACGTTAGTAGTTGCGGATGCTTGCTAATAGTTCCAATCATAAGTGCATAGAATTCCAAGTCAGGGATGACATGCTAGCAGTGGCCTCTCCCACATAAAACTTGCTATCAATCTAGTAAAGTAGTCAATTGCTTAGGGATCACAACTCCTACCACCACTTTTCCACACTCGCTATACTAACTTTATTGATTCTTTACTTAAAACAGCCCCTAGTTTTTATTTACGTGCTCTTTACATTCTTGCAAACCTATCCTGTTACACCTATAAAGTTCTTCTAGTTTCATACTTATTTTAGGTAAAGCGAACGTTAAGCGTGCGTAGAGTTGTATTGGTGGTCGATAGAACTTGAGGGAATATTTGTTCTACCTTTAGCTCCTCATTGGGTTCGACACTCTTACTTACCGAAAGAGGCTACAATTGGATCCCCTATACTTGTGGGTTATCAGTCGACGCACCACAATGACTTCGGCTCCACCAACGGCGAGCTTCTCAATCGGCTCGCAAAGCCCAATTCGACAATGGTACTTCCTGAATTCCGGCGATGGCATGTGGCGTCGTTGGCAATTGTAGTTATTCTTAGAAACTTTATCTTTTTTTTCTAGTGTTCATGGACTTGTATCTTCTTTCGCCCTTTCTGGGTGATTCCAATAGTGTGTGTTGTACCGCAACTTGTGATGAATGGATCAGTGACAATATTCTCAATATAAAAATTGCATGAGGACAAATCAGTATATAGGAGAAAACAAATAAATAAGTCGAATACAGAATGCCTCCCTGGGCTGATATGGGAATTGTCACCGGAGGCACAAAACAAGAGAAGCAGGCCCTGGGCTAGTCCCGGCTCTGTAAGGGCATATTTCTCCCTATGTGGTTTTGGTGATTGATGACAGTGCTTTTGCGGACTAATCATGTGCATTGGGCATTTCAGATATCTCATGACTAGGCACAAAACGATTTGGTGCCCCTCGGAGCCTATCGAAGATGGCGGTTCTCTACATTTCTTATCGGTGGATTTGAGTCATAGGAAATTCGTACTATTAAGGGGGGGTCCGCTTCGGAAAGGTTAGTGTGGAATAAACACGTACACATCTGTTCCTTTGCACCACCTTTCCTTTGCCTCATTGGAGCATCGTTCATTTATCCTTATCTCTACGAGATGAAGGCTTCCAACTGCTATAGTTTCTATATAAAGGGGGTCTTCTTCCCCAAGAAGACCATCTCTTCCCTCCCCAAGCTCCATTGTTGCTCAAAGCTCCATTTTCGCCCAATCTCTCTCCCTAGACAATCAAACTTGTTGATTTTCTAGGGATTGGTTGAGAAGGCCCTGATCTACACTTCCACCAAGAGAATTTTGATTCCCCCCACTAATCCCTTGCGGATCTTGTTAATCTTGGGTGTTTGAGCACCCTAGACGGTTGAGGTCACCGCGAAGCCATATTCCATTATGGTGAAGCTTCATGTTGTCGTTGGGAGCCTCCAATTAAGTTATGGAGATTGCCCCAGCCTTGTTTGTAAAGCTTCGGTCGCCACCTCCAAGGGCACAAATAGTGGAATCATAGCATCTCGCATTGTGTGAGGGCATGAGGAGAATACTGTGGCCCTAGTGGCTTCTTGGGGAGCATTGTGCCTCCACACCGCTCCAACGGAGACGTACTTCCTCTCAAAGGGAAGGAACTTCGGTAACACATCCTCGTCTCCACCGGCTCCACTCTTGGTTATCTCTCACCTTTACTTGTGTGAGCTTATATTGTGTTGTATCCCTTGCTTGCTTGTGTGCTTGTTGTTGTTGCATCATATAGGTTGCCCACCTAATTGCATATCTAGACAACCTCTTTTGATGCTAAGTTTAATTTGGTAAAGAAAAGCTAAAAATTGTCGGTTGCCTATTCACCCCTCCCCCCTCTAGTCAACCATATCGATCCTTTCAATTGGTATCAGAGCCTCGTCTCTTTATTAAGGAGCTTTGCATTCGAAGAGTATGGTTGACACCACAGACGAGGTGGAGGAGCACCCTGGTGCAAGTCCCACTTCGTCTGCGGCCGATGGGGGATCCTCAGTCTCTCGTGAGGAGTTCAATGTGGCCTTGGACACATTAAGAACCTCCATGACGACCGAGGTTAAAGGCGTGCTTAAGAATTTTCTTGATGGTCTTAAATTATCCACCGCACCATTGGACGTGGTCGATACCACTAACAAGGTGACGGATGCTAACTCCAACAAGGGGGAAGCTACTAGTGATCAAGTTCCTTTGACTATTGGTATAAGTGGAAATGGCATCTTTGCCCATGTTGAACCTCCAACTATTTATGGAGGAACGGTTCCCTCCACTCATATGAATCATGTTGGTCCTCCTCCTAAGCTTGTGAAAAATGAGGATTTTGCCTCTTGGGTCTATCGCTTTAAACGTCATTTAAATTATAGTTCTACTAACCTTTGGAGAATTATTGAGCAAGGTTTCTACCTGCACGACCCAAGCAACTTCACTCCTAGAGAAGCAGCGTATCATCAATTCAACGAGTCCGCTCTCTTCATTCTCCAAGAAGCAATTCCACCCGAAGATATTGCGCATCTCCGACCTTTCACTGTGGCCAAGGAAGCATGGCAACATGTTGTTTCCATTTACAAGGGAAGCACAAGCATTCAACGCTCAAACTTTTAAGTGGTGCAAGATGAAGCCGATGAGTTTGCAATGAATGAAGATGAAGAACCTCAGGAGCTTTACCGAAGGTTAACAACTCTTGCGGTCTCACTCCGAGATCATGGGAGCAAGGATACGGATGACAATTGGATCAAGCGCAAGTTTCTCAAGGCCATGATGCCTTACCATAAGGCCATGTCCTCCGTCATCCGTCAAAGGCCGCACTTCCATGCCTTGTCCTCAAGTGAAGTGTTCGGTGAGTTTGTTGCAATGAGGATCTTGGACAAGACCGCCGATAATGTGGTATTGTTTTCTCAATGGGCAAAGAAGCCCAACCTTGCTTCGAAGGCCAAGGCTAGTGTGGAAGAAGAGGGTTGAGGGAGTCCTGGACTAGGGGGTGTCCGGATAGCCGAACTATCATCTTTGGTCGGACTCCTAGACTATGAAGATACAACATTGAAGACCCCATCCCGTGTCCGGATGGGACTTTCCTTGGTGTGGAAGGCAAGCTTGGCAATACGGATATGTAGATCTCCTACCATTGTAACCGACTCTATGTAACCCTAGCCCTCTCCGGTCTCTATATAAACCGGAGGGTTTTAGTCTGTAGGACAAACAACAATCATACCATAGGCTAGCTTCTAGGGTTTAGCCTCATTGATCTCGTGGTAGATCTACTCTTGTACTACCCATATCATCAATATTAATCAAGCAGGAGTAGGGTTTTACCTCCACCGAGAGGGCCCGAACCTGGGTAAAAACATCATGTCCCCTGTCTCCTGTTACCATCCGCCTAGACGCACAGTTCGGGACCTCCTACCCGAGATCCGCCGGTTTTGACACCGACATTGGTGCTTTCATTGAGAGTTCCTTTGTGTCGTCTCCTATAGGTCCGATGGCTCCTTCGATCATCAACAACGACGCGGTCCAGGGTGAGACTTTTCTCCCCGGACAGATCTTCGTATTCGGCGGCTTTGCACCGCGGGCCAATTCACTTGGCCATCTGGAGCAGACTGAAAGCTACGCCCCTGGCCATGAGGTCAGATTTTGAAGATTGAACTATACGGCTGACGTCCGCGGAGACTTGATCTTCGACGGATTCGAGCCACAGCCAAGCGCGCTGCACTATCACGATGGGCATGATCTAGCTCTGCTGCCGGACAGTGCCCTGGAGGCCGCACAAGTGCCCGCTCCGACCCTTAGCTCGGAGCCGACTACGCCGATCGAGGATGGGTGGCTGGACACCGCCTCGGGGGCTGCTACCTCTACGGCGATAGAGCCGAATATCGAACCGGTCCTTTGTGAAGCTCATGACTCCAAGGTGTCGGACTCCTCTCCGGACTCCGAACCTTCCGCGCCCCTGCCAATCGAATCCGATTGGGTGCCGATCATGGAGTTCACTGCCGCGGACATCTTTCAGCACTCGCCCTTTGGCGACATGCTGAATTCACTAAAGTCTCTCTCTTTATCAGGAGAGCCCTGGCCGGACTATGGTCAGGAAGGTTGGGATGCGGGCGACGAAGAAATTCAACGCCCACCCACCACCCACTTTGTAGCCACTGTCGATGATTTAATCGACATGCTCGACTTTGACTCTGAAAACATCGACGGTATGGACGACGATGCCGGAGACGACCAAGAACTAGCGCCTACAGGGCACTGGAAGGCCACCTCAACTCATGATGTATGTATGGTGGATATACCTAAAGGAAGAAATAACGAGGAACAACGGGACGCCGCGACGGATAACTCCTTCGAAAAACAGTCAAAGCGGTGACGTAAGCGTCGCTCAAAGTCCTGCCTCGACAAAGACAGCACCCATACAGACCCAGCCATAAAGAAGGGCGAACCGGTGGACGACGAACATGCCCTCGAGCAACCATCCAAACAGGATAACTTGGATAAACAATCCGTCCCCGACGAAGATAACAGTCTGGACGATCTCACGCCGGACACATCATTGGAGCAGAAGAACCTCCACAAAAGGCTCGTCGCCACTTCACATAGTCTGAAGCAGCAGAAGCGGAAGCTCACAACAGCGGAAGACGCACTCAGAATGAGAAGGAGCAAAGTACTCAACACCGCAGACAAATACGGCGATAACCGCCAAACAAAGAGCTACCCAAAGCGCAAACTACTGCCCGAATTTGATGAGGAGGCCGTATAGCCCCCACAATCAAAGAACAAAGAGGCCGCCCCGTCGGATAGACGACCACATGGCAAACATAGGTCTATCTATGGGCCAAGAAAGCAAGCTCTAGAAAGCAATGCAACACGTCAAGTATTCGAACATCACGGCACACCCAAATACAGGGGCGCCACACACCCCCTATGTTTCACTGATGAGGTGCTGGATCATGAATTCCTAGCGGGATTCAAGCCCGTAAACATAGAGGCATACGACGGAATGACAGACCCTGGAGTCTCGATTGAGGATTACATCCTCCACATACACATGGCCAGAGGAGATGACCTCCACTCCATAAAATATTTACCCCTCAAGCTCAAAGGGCCAGCCCGGCATTGGCTTAAAAGCCTTCCCGAAAACACTATTGGAAGTTGGGGAGAGCTCGAGGATGCTTTTCGGGCCAATTTTCAAGGGACCTATGTCCGACCTCCGGACGCAGACGATTTAAGTCACATAACCCAATAGCCCGGAGAGTCAGCCCGAAAATTCTGGAATAGGTTTCTCACCAAAAAGAACCAAATAGTCGACTGTCCGGACGCCGAAGCCCTAGAAGCTTTCAAACATAACGTCCGAGACGAATGGCTCGCCAGACACCTTGGCCAAGAAAAGCCGAGAACAATGGCCGCACTAACAATCCTCATGACCCGCTTTTCTGCGGGAGAGGATAGCTGGCTGGCAAGATGCAGCACCAGGAACCCAAGTACATCTGAGGTCAGCGATTGAAACGGGAAACCACGACGCAGCAAGGACCAGCACCGGACCAAGGGAAACAGTCCAAAGAGCACGGCAGTCAACGCCGGATTCAAAAGCTCTCGGCAGAACAACAAAAAACTGCCCCTTAAGGACAACGGCAACGAGCTATCCAACCTAAACAAAATCTTGGACAAGATATGCCAAATCCACAGTACTCCCGGGAAGCCTGCAAACCATACCCACAGAGATTGTTGGGTCTTGAAGCAGTCCGGCCGACTTAACGCCGAACACAAGGGGCTCGACACACCAAGTGAAGACGACGATGAACCCCACAAGCAGAGCATCGGAAAACAAAAGAATTTCCCACAAAAGGTCAAAGCAGTAAACTCACTTCAAGTGACAAAAGGGATAAACAGAGCGGCGCCGACTGAAATACGCACCGCACGGTCCACCCCAGCGGAGTCCCGACACTGGATGTCAAAACCAATCACCTTCGACCATCAGGATTACTCCGGAAGTATCTGGAACGCAGGATGGACTGCTTTGATATTAGATCCTATAATCGACGGACTACAATTTACACAAGTCCTAATGGACGGCGGCAGCGATCTCAACCTGCTATATCAGGACACAATCTGCAGAATGGGGATAGACCCAACCAAAATTCGCCATAGCAACACTTCCTTTAAAGGAGCAATGCCAGGCCCATATGCCCATTGTACGGGCTCTCTACTACTAGAAGTTGTGTTCGGCTCATCCGACAACTTCCATCGCGAAAAGTTAGTCTTCCACATCGCCCCATTTAAAAGTAGCTATCAAGCACTATTGGGACGCGTAGCTTTCGCCCGCTTTAACGCAATACCGCATTACCCATCTCTTACACTTAAAATGCCCGGTCCATGCGGCATCATCTCATTAAAAGGAAACTTCGAGTGTTCCTCGAATACGGAAGAACGTGAGACTGCCTTGACAGCCACACACTAGTCCGGCTTTGCTAATCAAAGCACCTAAACAGGTCATTCAGACCTCGGACATGGTTAGGCAAGCCCAGCATAAATAAACAAGGGGCTTACCAGCCGCGTACCCCCTTACAAGGGGCTCCACGCATGTACAACAAGAGACAATAAAGCTCAATTTTATTCATTTTTTGAATCATACTCTGTTTATTTTAAAATACATTTTTCACACGATCTTTTTTTCTACAACTAAGTTCCTCTCTTTTACAGATTAACGCCGTGCTATACCCGTCCAGGATATGGCACAACGAAGACACAGGAGCAGACGTGCAGCAGGGACCCGTTGCAAGGATTCTTTTCAGATTAAGACCCTGCATAAACCTTTTTTACTATCTCTTATTGTTACACATCCCCCGGTTTTTTGCTATAACCGAGGAGGAGGCTGGCGTTTTGGCATCGGCCACGTCAGAAATTTTTGCGCGTACCTGGACACTAGGGGCTCAGGGCATTGTTCTGCCCGTTTTCATAAAGATCGAATACCTTAGGGAGTGTTCGGCGTCTCGAGTTAGGCCTTATATGCATCACCTCCGAATCATGTCTTTGGTCAAATGTTGGGTTTGCCCGGCTCCTGTGTTTCACTGCCTTACGTTCCGCTCTATCGGCTAACGCGGCACCAGGAGAACTACTGCGATTGTGCCCCGGTTCGGTCGGGCGAGCACCTCGGTAGAGAAAGCCAAAAACTGACTGTCATGATATAGCGTGAGACTGGTCAACCACTCGATGACCCACCGGAATGTTTAGAATTCCTCTGCATTAACGAAGGACCGTTTCCCGGTCAGGCACATACGTGCCCCGAATTCGGAGAGCGCGGTGCCCTTAGGGGCTATATAGTAGCCCCACCATCGAACCCCTATGGGTAAGTGAAAGTGATAAAGCATTATAGTCCGGTTGCCTAGTTTGCTACGCTATCACCTCCTTCACAGGACCAAGACGTTGGATTAAGTGTGAAAATGCGCTTTTTTGCAAACACCCCCGCACTATGTGCGTGGGGGCTGAAGCCGAAGACTGCCATCTTTCAGGTTATATACACATATACGTTAACGGCCTCACAGGAGGTAGCTCAATACTTGAACGCACAAGTATAAAATGCCCTTATATTATATTGAAACATCGTTTCACAAATCATACATGTCATTTGAACATAATATCCTTCTAGCACTGCGTCTCTATTAAACGAGCGCCCTGCAGGACTTCCTCAAAATAGTGCTCGGCAGGTACTCGGCTTCTGTCCGAATCTCGGGATGCAACGTCGATGGTTTTCGTCTCTGCCCAGTATGTTTTGACACGGGCAAGAGCCATCCGCACCCTCCATGCATGCCGACCGCTTCATTGCATCGATATGCGGCACCGCACCAAGGAACTGCTGCACCAAGCCAAAATAACTCTTCGGCTCGGGCCCTTTCGGCCACAAATGAGCCACGACATCCTTCATGGCAAGTCCGAACAACCTATTCAGCTCAGCCCATTCGGCCAAACGATCGGTCAATGGAAGCGGACGCTCTGGACTATGGAACTGCGACCAAAAAAGCTCTTCCATCACGTGATCCTTTTGGCCTCGGAAGTGTGCGACCGCGTCTGCGGCACTCGCCGCCAAATCCAGGTAGGCATCTTCGCACCCCCACAGCTAGCCCAACTAAGCATACTTCGGATCCGTGAACTTCCTCCGCAGCAGAAAGGGATTTCCAGCCGCGATATCCCCGGCTTGACGTAGCTCCTCCTTTATAGCTCTCATTGCAGAGCGGGCATCCTTGGCTTCGGCGATGGCCTTCTTCAGGTCCTCTTGCTCCGCTCGACGTTCTTTTTCAGCGGTCGGTAGCATTCTTCAACTTCCCGGCCATCTCGGCCATTTCCTCCCTGCTTCGGCAGTGAGCAGCCTGTTCGGCTTTTAGCTCTTCGGCCGCCCTCAAGGCAGCCACATCACTTTTTCTGGCTTGCTCCTTGACTCGGGCTAACTCCGCCCGAAGGTTCTCCATAGCAGCGGCACTGTCGGTGTCAAAACCGGCGGATCTCGGGTCGGGGGTCCCGAACTGTGCATCTAGGCGGATGGTAACAGGAGACAAGGGACACGATGTTTTACCCAAGTTCGGGCCCTCTTGATGGAGGTAAAACCCTACGTCCTGCTTGATTAATATTGATGATATGGGTAGTACAAGAGTGGATCTACCACGAGATCAAGGAGGCTAAACCCTAAAGCTAGCCTATGGTATGATTGTTGTGATGTATGTTGTGTCCTACGGACTAAAGCCCTCCGATTTATATAGACACTGGAGGAGGCTAGGGTTACACAGAGTCGGTTACAATGGTAGGAGATCTACATATCCATATTGCCAAGCTTGCCTTCCACACCAAGGAAAGTCCCATCCGGACACGGGACGGAGTCTTCAATCTTGTATCTTTGTAGTCTTGGAGTCCGGCGGACGATGATAGTCCGGTTGTCCGGACACCCCCTAGTCCAGGACTCCCTCAGTAGCCCCTGAACCAGGCTTCAATGACGATAAGTCCGGCGCGCATAATGTTCGGCATTGCAAGGCGGGTTCCTCCCTTGAATAATCCAGAGAAGATCATGAACACCAGGATAGTGTCCGGCTCTGCAAAATAAATTCCACATTCCACCGTAGAGAGAATAATGCACATAAATCCAATCTGCTGACGTATTTGGCGGCATGACATCACACCGCTACCAGGCCTTTACTTGAATCGTTTTTTATTATACCACCTCAGCACGTTTAGCGAAGCGGTTTCCTTGGCACGTCTTGTCGAAGCAGAGATCGTGTCCCCCTTATTCCGGGATTCCCATCAATATGGACGTGGGTAACCCAACCGCGCCATTGATGGTGGTGCTTGGGGGATAAGCGAGTTTTACCAGGCTGGCGGGGGACGCATAGTCTTCGTCCGCCTATATATAAGGGATAAGGATTTACCTTCTCACCTACGCCTTCTTCCTCCTTTGCTTATCCATCTCCGCACACTCAAGCTCCAACGCCCAAGCTCGCGCATCTCGCCTCGACCTTCTCCGATCATGTCCGGAGCGGGAGGCAAATGGTTGGCCTCCACTGTTAAGGAGGAGCACATCACCAAGCTGCGCAGCACCGGATACCTTTCCGGTGACATCGCGCATCGGCTGCTCGACGAGGGGCGGCTCATCCCTACCCCTGGGCCCCATGAGAGGGTCATCTTCCTTCCCCACTTCCTCCGCGGACTGGGCTTTCCACTGCACCCTTTCGTCCGGGGGCTCATGTTCTATTACGGCCTGGATTTCCACGATCTGGCGCCGAACTTCATCCTCAACATCTCGGTGTTTATCATCGTGTGTGAGGCCTTCCTCTGCATCCAGCCCCACTTCAGCCTGTGGCTCAAGACCTTCAACGTCAAGCCGAAGGTTGTGAAGGGCACGCAAGCGGAATGCGGAGGCGCCATGTTGGGCAAGCTGCCCAACGTCCTTTGGCTCGAAGGGGCCTTCGTGGACTCCGTTAAGGGGTGGCAATCGGGGTGGTTCTACATCACCGAGCCGCGCGAACCCACGTGGGCGGCGGCCCCCGATTTCAGATCTGGCATCCCCATGCAGCTCACCTCCTGGAAAGAGAAGGGCTTGTTGTGGGGCAATCCGAAGGAGCTGACAGGACTCCGAGCTTGTATCCAGAAGCTGGTGAGCAATAAGCTCAGGCTCGTCTACGTGGTCCAAGTCATGCTCATCCGCCGGATTCTCCCATGACAAGAACAGGCATTCAATCTGTGGGAGTTCAATCCGGAGCAGCACCAGGCGCCTAAGCGGGCTCTTCGACACGACGTATGAAGGCGCCTGGAGGGTGCTGTTTAAGGGCGCCGAAGCCCCCGCATCCGCGATGGAAGATCGCGGATTTCGCTCGCAGCATCCAGCTGACGAGGTAAGTGATTCGACCCCTTTACGGGACACTTGTGGTAAACAGATTGATTCTAAGAGGGTTTCAATCTCTCTTTTCCTTTGGCAGGAATGGATGGAGAAGGCCGAGCAGCTCATCTATCCGGCTCCCATGCCAGAAGACCCAGTGAACGCCCGTCTAGCAGGGCTGCTGGTCCCGGCACCGCACGTGGTGCCGGAGAAGAAGGCCAAGAAGGTGGCCACGGGGACTCGAAAGAGTTCCCGCAATCAAGCGTCCGACGACGAGGCGGACTCCTCCCCCGAAGATGAGGAGGAGGAAGAAGACTCTCTCCCGGAGGAGGGAGAGAGGAAGAGGAAGGCTTCCCCGACAGGGGAGGCCGAAGGGTCCAAGAGGGGGAGAACTATTCCCCCGGACAGTTTTGCCAACACCATCGTTGGCGAGGAGGCCTCCGGCGAGATCGTAAGTATCCGGATCCCTGATATGCAATTTCTTTCGCGTCACCTAGTGTCCTGCTAATGCCGCATACTGTCCGCAGTCCGGCCGATGATGATCTCCCCGCTTCATCGAGCGGGTCGTTGTCCCCGTCGGATGTGGATTCACTTCCGACTACCTCTACCCCCCGCGCTGATGAGGACGCCGAGGTGGGATCCCAGAGAGGGACCCATCAGGAGGAGACTCCGGAGGCACCGCCAGGCAGCCTCCCGGATTTTGCGCCGGACTCCACATCGGAACCTGCAGCGGTTCCAGAGTCCGGCAGGCGGCCCCTTTGAAAGAAGGGCAAGACTGTGACACCGGCGGCCTCCGTCCAACCGGAGGCGCCGGACAACTTGTTGGAGGCGCTTAAGGGCGCTTCCATCGAGGAAGAACACCGCACTATCATGAGTGCGGTGATTCAGAAGGTTCAGCTCGCCAAGAGTGGGCTGACCGAAGCCTGCAGCAGCATTCTAACAGGCTTTGAGGTAAGAAGTTATAATTATGTAATGTAATACCGCATAGATAGTAGCCCCTGATGCTCAGTTCAATGTTCGGAGAGAAAAGCCGGACTGAGGATCTAAGAAGATATACGCAGGGTTGCTTAAAATATGTCAATATGGGTTTGCAGGATGCACTGCTGACCTCTGCCGCACTGTCTGCGGAGGTCGGTGCGTTGAAGCAGGATCTCGAGCGGTCCAAGCAAGAGCTCGGCCATGCCAAGAAGCAGCTCGAGGACAAAGAAGGTGAGTAACACCACTTTGAATAGTTACCTTACAGAAAAGGATTTTGGTTGCAATGAAATTAGCAAGGATAATATGGGTATTGCAGGGGCCACGAACGAGGTGGCAGCCCTAAAGGAGGCTGTGTCCGCGGCCAAACGCAGTGCAGCCGCGGAACAGGCAGAGCGAGAAAAGCAGGAGGCACAGGTGGCGGAAGTACGGCAAGAGCTCCAGGCTCTCATGGAGAAGCATGAGAGCTTGGAGCGTGACTCCAAGACTCGAGAGTCCGAGCTTGCCTCGGCTCTCGAAAGTGCCAAGTCCGCCAAGGCCGAGGCCCACAAGGCCCTTGAGGAGGTTGAAGATGTAAAGAAGATAGCGGCGGGTAAGGCATTTTTCATGCAAAGCAAGCATGTTAATGTAAACTACCTGACACTTACCCGCATTCGGAGTTCTCCAGGGGCGTTTGCAGATCTGCCGCGTAGTGTCCGATGCCGCCGCATTCTATCATGGCGAGGAGGGGAGCTCGATGGAGAAGGTCTTCTGGTCTCAGTATGCTGAGGTCGGCCATCCGGTGCCCCCAAGCGACCAGCTGAAGCAGCTGGTCGAACTCCACAAGGTAGCTGAGCAGGCCATGAAGGGCCTTATAGTCCAGCTGTGGCCTGGACAGGCCATGCCTGGGAGCTACTTCGGCCTCGTGCGGCGGCTGGTGGATGCGTGCCCCTGGGTGGAGGTCATCAAGCGCTCCGCTTGTATTGAAGGTGCTCGTCGGGCCCTTGCCCACACAAAGGTGCACTGGGGCAGGCTGGATGCGGAGAAGCTTCTCACTGACCCGCCGCCACCGGGCAAGGAGTATCGTACGCCCGAGATGTATTATAAAACTGTCCTGAAGGGAGCCCGCGATATTGCGGATGAATGCCCCAAAGATGTAATTTTTGAGTAAATTCGCTATGTATTATCCTGTGCGCTGAAAACTTTGTTCATATGCGCATTCAGCAACGCTTGTTTAATTTAAAATATTACCTTCTGTGCGGCCGTTTATAAGATCTGAGAGATGGCAAGTCGTTGGCTTCAGCCCCCGAGCCACTAGTGCTGGGGTGTTCGGGATAAACTTGAGCACTCTTGTTCCCATTTTTGGGTCCATCTAGGGAGGCGCTCAACACAACGAACAAGGCAACCAGACTTATAATGCTTGAACACTCTCACTTAGCCATAGAATTCTATAATTTTAAATTTCGGCGAAGCCCCTGGTATTCAGAAGACCGAATCCGGGGCCCTATCCACGCCTTCGTCGGACATTTATCTGGAACTTCGCTCGAAGCGGCGTGAGTCTTTAAGGACTCGAAAAGACCTCTCGAACAGCGACCAGTCTCTCGCCTTATCATGCGGGTCAGTTTTAGCTTTCTCCACTGAGGCGCTCGCCCGGCTCAACCGGGGCGCAATCGCAGTGGTTCTCCCAGTGCCACCTTAGCCGACAGAACGGAACGTAAGGCACCAAAACGTGGGAGCCGGGCAAACCCAACTATTGACCCAAGACATGATTCGGAGCCGATTCATATAATGCTATAAGTTCGGGGTGCCGCACTTATGAAAGTGTTCGGACTTATCACACCATAATGTGGGGAACATAAGCCCCTGGTGTATTAGACCGTACCAAAATATACGGGTGCAAGATGTCCTGTAATGAACATATATATATATATATATATATATATATATATATAAAGTAATGTAATTGCAGTCGAAAAGTGCTGCATTATTTATTAAAGGAAGTCTGCTATGAGTGTGGACTGATACAAATAGTGCGGCAAGCAAGGGATTTGGACTAATTAAACATGCCCCCCTCCAGGGATGAGCTGCGGACTTGGTGTATATAATCGAATTTAATGCTCGTAATTGAGACCACCTGAGTGTTCGTCGCAGCCTTCTTTCTTCCCTAGCTGTTGCATCGTGAGTTCGGCAGGTTCACCGCCGGACAGGGCCTCTGGTTAACGGAGTCCTGTGCATACAAAGAAGGAAAATAATAATGAAAAAAGGGGGGCGCACTTGCGAGCCCCTGGTGTGGTCGAGTCGCACTCTAGGTCCATTGTGATCGTGCCCCTTCCCCTCCGCCCCTGGTATCTCCAAAGCGTAATGATGTACGCGGAGGGTTGTTCTTGCAATCATGCGAGGGCGGGGGTTAGGGCCGCATTGCTACGCGTGCTCTGATCATGCCAGGTTGTCTTGGTTGGTATTGCTTCGGGCGCGTTTTGCTGTATCCGGCTGTTTAACGGTCGGACTCGAAAATTGCCTTAAAAGGCTGCTCTGTACTTCTGCCGCGAGAGCCGCTGTATGTTCCTCCGTTTGGAGGGAGCGTTCCATATTTCCGTTGACCGTGATGACTCCATGAGGGCCTGGCATCTTGAGCTTGAGGTATGCATAATGCGGCACCGCGTTGAACTTTGCAAACGCGGTTCGTCCGAGCAGAGCGTGATAGCCGCTGCGGAATGGGACTATGTCGAAGATTAACTCTTCACTCTAGAAATTATCCGGGGATCCGAAGACCACTTCCAGTGTGACTGAGCCTGTGCAATTGGCTTCCACACCTGGTATGACACCTTTAAAGGTTGTCTTTGTAGGTTTAATCCTTGAGGGGTCTATGCCCATCTTGCGCACTGTATCCTGATAAAGCAGGTTCAGGCTACTACCGCCGTCCATCAGGACTCTCGTGAGGTGAAATCCATCGACGATTGGGTCTAAAACCAATGCGGCAAATCCGCCATGGCGTATGCTGGTCGGATGGTCTCTTTGATTGAAAGTGATCGGACAAGAGGACCATGGATTGAACTTCGGGGCGACTGGCTCCATCGCATAGACGTCCCTTAGTGCGCGCTTCCTCTCCCTCTTGGGTATATGGGTTGCGTAAATCATGTTCACCGTCCGCACTTGTGGGGGGAAACCGTTCTGTCCTTTATTGTTCGGCGGTCGGGTCTCCTCCTCGTCGTCGCTGTTTAGCCCCTTGTCATTGTTTTCGGCAATTGACTTGCCTGCCTACTTGAACACCCAGCAATCTCTGTTGGTGTGATTGGCTGGCTTTTCGGGGGTGCCATGTATCTGGCATAAGCGGTCGAGTATTCGGTCCAAGTTGGACGGACCCGGAGTGGTTCTTTTGAATGGCTTCTTCCGCTGACCGGGTTTAGAGCCTCGGAATCCGGCGTTGACTGCCGTATCCTCCTTATCGTCGCCGTTAATGCGGCGTTTGTTTTTGTTTCGACGTGACCTGCCGTTGTGGTCCTTAGTATCTGGACTGCCAGAATTTTTATTGAGGTTGTTGCTGCGAGCTAGCCAGCTATCCTCTCTCGCGCAAAAGTGGGTCATTAATGATGTGAGTGCTGCCATGGATTTCGGCTTTTCCTGTCCCAGGTGCCGGGCTAGCCACTCGTCGCGGATGTTATGTTTGAAGGCTGCGAGGGCCTCTGCATCCGGACAGTCGATGATTTGGTTTTTCTTTGTCAAGAACCGTGTCCAGAATTGTCTGGCCGATTTCTCTGGCTGCTGAATTATGTGGCTTAGGTCATCGGCGTCTGGTGGCCGCACATACATGCCCTGGAAATTGTCGAGGAATGCGGCTTCCAGGTCTTCCCAACACCCAATTGACTCTGCGGGCAAGTTGTTAAGCCAATGCCGGGCTGGTCCTTTAAGCTTGAGTGGGAGGTACTTGATGGCATCAAGATCGTCGCCGCGGGCCATATGGATGTGAAGGAGATAATCTTCAATCCAAACCGCGGGGTCTGTTGTGCCGTCGTAGGATTCGATGTTTACGGGTTAAAACCCTTCAGGGATTTGATGATCTATTACTTCGTCAGTGAAGCATAGCGGGTGTGCGGCGCCTCTATATTGAGCAATATCACAACGCAGCTCGAGAGAGCGTTGTCTGCTGTGTTCGGCCCGGCCGGGGTTATTGTATCCGGCGCGACGGTATTCGTCGCAGGTCGTGGGGCGCCCTTGTGATCCGTAGATGGATCTGGATTGCCTTGCTTTGTCCTCCAATACGTCTCGCAAGTCCGGCGCGTTCCCTCTTGGCTTCGTACTTTTGGAGCGATGCCGGGGTACGGTCTTTGTGGAGGGTCTGGATGCCTCTCTGTCGCGACCACGTGGTGGTCGGTCGGCCGTATCGTGCGCTGGTGATGAAGGTATGTATGCTTCCTCCTTTAATCGGGGGAGCAACTTGCGTCTGGGGTAGCTTTTGGAGTGGCGTTCGAGTTTAAACTCTTCGGCTGCGAGGACCTCGGTCCATCGATCGGCCAGCAGGTCCTGATCAGCTTGAAGCTGCTGCTGCTTTTTCTTTAGGCTATTTGCCGTGGCGATAAGCCTGCGTTTAAAACGCTCTTGTTCGACGGGATCCTCGGGCACGACGAATTCGTCGTCGTTGAGGCTTGCCTTGTCTTCGGAGGGAGGTATATAGTTATAATCCTCGACCTCTTCGTCTGCCGCCCTCTCGTGGGGGCTTGCTACTGCGTCCTCCTGCGCTGAGTCTTGCTAGAGGGGATTATCTTCGGCACTCTCTGGGGTATTATTATCTCCTGTGCCGGAATCTCCATTCTTGCTGTGGCGGGATTTAGAGCGGCGCCGCTGACGCCGGCGCTTGGGCTGTTTCTTTAAGGAATCTGCCTCCGCTACTTCTTCGCCGTCCCCATCCTTTGGGGTGTCCACCATGTATATGTCATATGACGAGCTGGTCTTCCAGTGCCCTGTAGGTGCTGGTTCCTGTCGTCTCCGGCATCGTCGTCCATAGCGTCGATGTCGTCGGAGTCGTAGTCTAGCATGTCGGTAAGATCGTCGACAGTGGCTACAAAGTGGGTGGTGGGTGGGCTCTGAATTTCTTCGTCGTCCGTATCCCAACCATCCTGGCCATACTCCGGCCAGGACTCTCCCGATAGCGAGAGATGCTTTAGTGAATTTAGGATGTCGCCAAAGGGCGAGTATTGGAAGATCTCCGTGGCGGTGAATTCCATAACCGGCGCCCAATCCGATTCGATTGGTAGGGGCGTGGGAGGTCCGGAGTCCGGCAAGGAGTCCGGCACCTCGGAATCACGAGTTTCGCGAGGGACAAGGTTAGTGTTCGGCTCCATCACCGTGGAAGTAGAAGCCCCCGAGGTGGTGTCCATCCACCGGTCCTCGATCTGGGCGATCAGCTCCGGACTAAGGGCCGGAGCGGACTCGTGTGCGGCCACCAAAGCACTGTTCGGTGGAAGAGCTAGATCATGCTCGTTGTAACAGTGTGGCGCGCTTGGCTGTGGCTCGAGCCCGTCGAAGATCAAGTCTCCGTGGACGTCGGCCGTGAAGTTTAAGCTTCCGAATCTGACCTGATGGCCAGGGGCGTAGCTTTCGATCTGCTCCAGATGGCCAAGTGAATTAGCCCGCAGTGCGAAGCCGCTGAATACGAGGATCTGTCCGGGGAGAAAAGTCTCACCCTGGAGAACGTTGTTGATTGAAGATGCCATCGAGCCTATCGGTGATGACACAGAGGAACTCTCAATGAAAGCACCAATGTCGGTGTCAAAACCGGCGGATCTCGGGTAGGGGGTCCCGAACTGTGCGTCTAGGCGGATGGTAACAGGAGACAAGGGACACGATGTGTTACCCAGGTTCGGGCCCTCTTGATGGAGGTAAAACCCTATGTCCTGCTTGATTAATATTGATGATATGGGTAGTACAAGAGTGGATCTACCACGAGATCAAGGAGGCTAAACCCTAAAGCTAGCCTATGGTATGATTGTTGTGATGTATGTTGTGTCCTACGGACTAAAGCCCTCCGGTTTATATAGACACCGGAGGAGGCTAGGGTTACACAGAGTCGGTTACAATGGTAGGAGATCTACATATCCGTATTGCCAAGCTTGCCTTCCACGCCAAGGAAAGTCCCATCCGGACACGGGACGGAGTCTTCAATCTTGTATCTTTGTAGTCTTGGAGTCCGGCGGACGATGATAGTCCGGCTGTCCGAACACCCCCTAGTCCAGCACTCCCTCAGGCACCATCTGCATAAAGCATACATGTGGTAAGGCATGGGCATCAAGCTCCCTTACTAGGTGTCCGTGGAGAAGTTGCATACCTTGTGACTCGTCAAGCCGCTTACTGACAAGCGCGATGTCCGCATCCGCCACGTCAAGTTGCCGCTTCAGTTTGGCAAATTGATCAGTCCGGCTAGCCACCGGACGCTCCGCCACCTATATAGGACAGGCGATATATTACAACTGAGATTATGATCCTCGGCGCGCTGTCACTCTCGACAACGCACCGAGTCTCAGGGGCTACTATCTATACAGGGCGCATTCTATATGCAAAACTGTCAGAAGGTACATCATTTTCACGTACCTCAAACCCCGTCAGTAAACTTCTGACGGCTTCATGCAATCCGCTCTCAGCGGATGAAATCCTTTCAATCACCTTCCCATTAACGCGCGGTGATCTTCTGAGATAGACGCTCGCCCGAGCAGATCCTTCAGATCCACCGACCGTACACCAGTTGGTGCTAGACCCCCCGGCCCCGCCGGACTCGGGGAAACCCTCCGTGACGACACCTCAGGGTCGTCCGCCCCGCATGACGGTGCGGCAGATGGAGGCGCTTCGCTCTCCATCATCTCCAGATGAAGATCCCCCGAAGATGAGCTCTGCTGAGAAGGGCTGAGATCCGAACTACAAGGTAAAATTTCGGTTATCGTTAGAAATAAGAACAGGGATGTCCCTTATTAGAAAACTCCCCTTTCTACTTACGGCTCGCTGGAGGGCTGATTCCCTTGGGGAAATAGTGCGGCCGGGGCTTCTCCTGGCGCAGGACCCTCCGGTGAAGATTTCTTCCCCCGGTTTGAGGCCTTGGCCTCCGGATCTTCAGAAGCGGTCCTCTTCTCCCCCTGGAGGGAGGGATTTTCGATCCCCCTTCCTTGAAAGCCTCCTTCGCGGAGGCGGTGGCTTCCTTGTTCCCCCCTTTTGCCCTCTTTCAAAGGCGCAACCTTCAGCATCTTGGTTAACACAGGATCCGGCGTGGTCTCAGGGAGGGGGGCCGGACACCTTATTAGTTTTGCTTTCTCTATCCACTCCTGTTCAAGGGATAGCTCTTTAAAGGGCAAGTTTATGATAAATGTACGGATAGCATGTCCGGGCACAGGGCTACTTACTTGAGTATCCGGGCGATTGCAGCTCAGACCTGCGTCCTCGGTCAAGTCCGGACACATCTCTTGTGATCCGAAGAACAGTTTATACATCTCCACGGGCGTCGCGCCCATGAAGTTTGGAGAGCTCGTGGTCCCTCCGGATTAAATTCCCACAGGCGGAGGGGGCGACGTTTGCAGGGCAGAAGGCACCGAATCGGCATGACCTGCACCACTATGACGAGATTGATCTCTCTCTCTTGGAGGTCTCGAATACGGCCCTGCAGCAGAGGAACGTCCTTGGACGGCCCCGAGTCGAGCCCTTTGTTGACCCATGACGCCAGCCGCTGTGGAGGACCCGGGCGGAAGGCAGGTGACGCCACCCATTTGGTGCCCCTGGGAGTGGTGATGTAAAACCACTCCTGTTGCCATAAACCGAGCGCCTCTTGAAAAGAGCCCTCGGGGCAGGGAGCGTCAACATTTTTGCTTACAACAGCCTCTCCGCACTCTGTCTGCTGCCCCTTGATTATCTTCGGCTCCACTTTGGAGGTCTTGAGCCACAATCCGAAGTGAGGGGTGATGCGGAGGAAGGCTTCGCATACCACGATGAACGATGAGATGTGGAGGATGGACTCCGGATCCAAGTCGTGGAATTCCAGCCCATAATAAAACATGAGCCCCCTCACGAAGGGGTCTATCGGGAAGCCTAAACCCCGAAGGAAGTGAGACACGAACACCACGTTCTCACCAGGCTCGGGAGTAGGAATAACCTGCCCTTGGGGAGGCAGCCTATGCGAAATTTCGCCGGTTTGATACCTGGCGTCTCTCAGCTTTAGCACGTCTTCTTCCGTGACGGAAGAAGGCACCACCGGCCTTGCAGGTCGGAGCCGGACATTATCGAAGGTCCGAAGCGCCTGAATCTGGAGCTTTGGGTGTTGGAACTCCAGGCGAGGGGCGGATTCAATTGAGATTGACAGAAAGGAGCAGGCCTTGGTCTCGTTATAAAGAGGTTGAATACCAAGATCCCTCCCCGTGGCCGTTTGGGACTCGCCTTCGATAGAGGGGGCATGCCAACGGGCACGGTTGGGTTACCCACGCCCGTATTGATGACGATCCCGGAATAAGGGGACATGATCTCTGCTTTGACAAGACGTGCCAAGGAAACCGCTTCGCTAAACGCGCTGAGGTGGAACAGTAAAAATGATTCGAATAAAGGCCTGGCCGTGGTGTGACGTCACACTGCAGAATACATCAGCAGATTGGACTTGTGTAAATATTATTCTCTCTACGGTGGTATGTGGAACTTATTTTGCAGAGCCAGACACTATCCTTGTGTTCAAAATCTTCTATGAGGTATTCGGAGGAGGAACCCGCCTTGCAATGCCGAAGACAATATGCGCGCCGGACTCGTCGTCATTGAAGCCTGGTTCAGGGGCTACTGAGGGAGTCCTGGACAAGGGGGTGTCCGGATAGCCGAACTATCATCTTTGGCCGAACTCCTAGACTATGAAGATACAACATTGAAGACCCCGTCCCGTGTCCGGATGGGCTTTCCTTGGCGTGGAAGGCAAGCTTGGCGATACAGATATGTAGATCTCCTACCATTGTAACCGACTCTGTGTAACCCTAGCCCTCTCCGGTGTCTATATAAACTAGAGGGTTTTAGTCCATAGGACGAACAAAAATCATACCATAGGCTAGCTTCTAGGGTTTAGCCTCATTGATCTCGTGGTAGATCTACTCTTGTACTACCCATATCATCAATATTAATCAAGAAGGAGTAGGGTTTTACCTCCACCGAGAGGGCCCGAACCTGGGTAAAAACATCGTGTCCCCTGTCTCCTGTTACCATCCGCCTAGACGCATAGTTCGGGACCTCCTACCCGAGATCCGCCGGTTTTGACACCGACAAGGGTGAAGAGGAAGAAGAAGAGTATTGCCCCGAAGATACAAACTATGCTTATCATGAGCACATGGCTCTCGCCTGACGGCAATTTTGGAGCAAGAAGAACTCAAGGCCCAACTTCAACAAGAACAACTCAAGTGGTGCCAAGGGCAAGCAATGCGTGAGGACATGCTATAATTGTGGCAATGTAAGACACTTTGTTTCAGAGTGCCCGTACGAGAAGAGGGAAGACAATGGTGGAAAGCTTATCTGAAAAGACAAGGCCAAGTACTTCCCCAACTAGAACAACTTCACCAAGAAGACTCCTCCCAAAGGGTTGGTGGCACAAGGAGAGTACAATGGGGATGATGGTGATGATGAAGATGGTGAGACGGTTGCCATGGCCTCCATTGCTATTGCAACAACTCCATGGGTGTCCCTCTTTGACTCACCCAACGAGAATATCACCGCCAAGTGCCTCATGGCCAAAGCCACCAACAAGGTAACCCCCAACTTCAAAAACACCATCACTACTAATCCTTCCATGATGGATTGCATTGATGAAAGTGAGGGGTCGAAGGAGGAAGAAAATGAATTTGAGTCTTTTATGAGTAAGCTCAAGGGTAAACCCAAGAAGCAATTCGTTGCTCTCTTGGAACAACCTGTTGAAGCCAATGACATGATCGAGGCTCACGAAGAAACCATTTCTAAGATGGAAGGGCATAGTCGTGACTATGCTGATGAGATATTGGATCTCTCTAATGCGCTTGAGGAAGAGTGTGGTCATCGTTCGGTGCTATGTCTCGAGCTTGCGTTGGTTTTCCCCGAAGAGGAGAGGATGATGCAGCACAGTAGCGTAAGTATTTCCCTCAGTTTTTGAGAACCAAGGTATCAATCCAGTAGGAGGTCACGCGCAAGTCCCTCGTACCTGCACAAAACGATAGCTACTCGCAACCAACGCGATTAGGGGTTGTCAATCCCTTCACGTTCACTTACGAGAGTGAGATCTGATAGAGATAATATTTTTGGTATTTTTGATAGATAGAAGCAAAGTAAAAGTAAAGGCAAAGTAAAAACAAAGCAAGTAAATAAAGTGATATAGATTGATACGATGAGAATAGACCCAGGGGCCGTAGGTTTCACTAGTGGCTTCTCTCAAGAGCATAAGTATTCTACGGTGGGTGAACAAATTACTGTTGAGCAATTGACAGAATTGAGCATAGTTATGAGGTTATCTTGGTATGATCATGTATATAGGCATCATGTCCAAAACAAGTAGATCGAAACGATTCTGCATCTACTACTATTACTCCACTCATCGACCGCTCTCCAGCATGCATCTAGAGTATTAAGTTAAAAATAGAGTAACGCCTTAAGCAAGATGACATGATGTAGAGGAATAAATTCATGCAATATGATAAATACCCCATCTTGTTATCCTCGATGGCAACAATACAATACGTGTCTTGCAACTCTTTCTGTCACTGAGTAAGGACACCGCAAGATTGAACCCCAAAGCCATGCACTTCTCCCATTGCAAGAACTACCAATCTAGTTGGCCAAACCAAACGGATAATTCGAAGAGACTTGCAAAGATAACTCAATCACACATAAAAGAATTCAAAGAAGATTCAAATATTATTCATAGATAAGATGGATCATAAACCCACAATTCATCGGTCTCAACAAACACACCGCAAAAAGAAGATTACATCGAATAGATCTCCACGAGAGAGGGGGAGAACACTGTATTGAGATCCAAAAAGAGAGAAGAAGCCATCTAGCTACTAGCTATGGACCCGAAGGTCTGAAGTAAACTACTCACACTTCATCGGAGGGGCTATGGTTTTGATGTAGAAGCCCTCCGTGATGGATGCCCCCTCCGGCGGAGCTCCGGAACAAGCCCCAAGATGGGATATCGTAGATACAGAAGGTTGCGGCGGTGGAATTAGGTTTTTGGCTCCTGTTCTGAGCGTTTGGGGATACGTAGGTATATATAGGAGGAAGGAGTATATCGGTGGAGCTCTGAGGGGCCCACGACGTAGGGGGCGCGCCCTCCACCCTCGTGACCGCCTCTGGAGCTTCTTGGAGTAGGGTCCAAGTCTCCTGGGTCACGTTCGGTTGGAAAATCACGATCCTGAAGGTTTCATTCCGTTTGGACTCCGTTTGATATGCTGTTTCTTCGAAATACTGAAAAAGGCAAAAAACAGCAATTCTGGGCTGGGCCTCCGGTTAATAGGTTAGTCCCAAAATTAATATAAAAGTGAAAAATAAAGCCCAATATAGTCCAAAACAGTAGATAAAGTAGCATGGAGCAATCAATAATTATAGATACGTTGGAGACGTATTAGGCATCCCCAAGCTTAATTCCTACTCGTCCTCGAGTAGGTAAATGATAAAAGGAGAATTTTTGATGTGGAGTGATACTTTGGCATAATTTCAATGTAAATCTTTTTAATCATGGTATGAATATTCAGATCCGAAAGATTCAAGATAAAAGTTCATATTGACATAAAAATAATAATACTTCAGGCATACTAACAAAGCAATTATGTCTTCTCAAAATCTTCCCCACACAAAGTATTTAAATCATGCACAACCCCGATGACAAGCCAAGCAATTGTTTCATACTTTAACATTTTCAACACTTTTTCAATCTTCATGCAATACATGAGCGTGAGCCATGGATATAGCACTATATGTGGAATAGAACGGTGGTTGTGGAGAAGACAAAAAGAGGGAACATAGTCTCACATCAACTAGGCGTATCAACGGGCTATGGAGATGCCCATCAATAGATATCAATGTGAGTGAGTAGGGATTGCCATGCAACGGATGCACTAGTGCTATAAGTATATGAAAGCTCAACAAAAGAAACTAAGTGGGTGTGCATCCAACTCGCTTGCTCTCGAAGACCTAGGGCATTTTGAGGAAGCCCATCATTGGAATATACAAGCCAAGTTCTATAATGAAAAATTCCCACTAGTATATGAAAGTGACGAAATGAGAGACTCTCTATCATGAAGATCATGGTGCTACAATGAAGCACAAGTGTGGTAAAAGGATAGTAGCAGTATCCCTTCTCTCTTTTTCTCTCATTTTTTTATTTGGGCCTTTTCTCCCCCTTTTTTTATGGCCTCTTTTTTTCATCCGGAGTCTGATCCTGACTTGTGGGGGAATCATAGACTCCATCATCCTTTCCTCACTTGGGACAATGCTCTAATAATGATGATCATCACACTTTTATTTTTCTTACAACTCAACAATTACAACTCGATGCTTAGAACAAAATATGACTCTATATGAATGCCTCCGGCGGTGTACCGGGATATGCAATGAAACATGAGTGACATGTATGAAAGAATTATGAAAGGTGGCTCTTGCCACAAATACGATGTCAACTACATGATCATGCTAGCAATATGACAATGATGGAGCGTGTCATAATAAACGGAACGGTGGAAAGTTGCATGGCAATATATCTCGGAATGGCTATGGAAATGCCATGATAGGTAGGTATGGTGGCTGTTTTGAGGAAGGTTTATGGTGGGTGTATGATACCGGCAAAAGGTGCGCGGTATTAGAGAGGCTAGCAATGGTGGAAGGATGGGAAAAAGTGCATATAATCCATGGACTCAACATTAGTCATAAAGAACTCATATACTTATTGCAAAAATCTAGAAGTTACCAAAGCAAAGTATTACGCGCATGCTCCTAGGGGGATAGATTGGTAGGAAAAGACCATCGCTCGTCCCCGACCGCCACTCATAAGGAAGACAATCAATAAATAAATCATGCTCCGAGTTCATCACATAACGGTTCACCATACGTGCATTCTACGGGAATCACAAACTTCAACACAAGTATTCTTTAAATTCACAACTACTCAACTAGCATGACTCTAATATTATCACCTTCATATCTTAAAACAATTATCAAGCATTAAACTTATCTTAGTATTCAACGCACTCAAAAGAAAGTTTCACATATCTTGAATACCAAGTATATTAACATTAAGCAAATTACCATGCTATTAACAACTCTCAAAATAATCTAAGTGAAGCATGAGAGATCAAGTTTCTTTAAAACAAATCAACCACCATGCTCTAAAAGATTTAAGTGAAGCACTAGAGCAAAAACTATCACGCTCAAAAGATATAAGTGAAGCACTATGAGCGAACTATCAAGCTCAAAAGATATAAGTGAAGCACATAGAGTATTCTAACAAATTTCAATTCATGTATGGCTCTCTAAAAAGGTGTGTACAGCAAGGATGATTGTGGTAAACTAACAAGCAGAGACGCAAATAATACAAGACACTCCAAGCCAAACACATATCATGTTGGTGAATAAAAATATAGCTCCAAGTAAATTACCGATGGAAGTGGACGAAAGAGGGGATGCCTTCCGGGGCATCCCCAAGCTTTGACTTTTTGGTGTCCTTATATTATCTTGGGGGTGCCATGGACATCCCCAAGCTTAGGCTCTTGCCACTCCTTGTTCCATAATCCATCAAAAGAATTCACCCAAAACTTGAAAACTGCACAACACAAAACTCAACAGAAATCTCGTGAGCTCCGTTAGAGAAAGAAAACAAAAGACTACTTCAAGGTACTGTAATGAACTCATTCTTTATTTATATTGGTTTTAAACCTACTGTATTCCAACTTCTCTATGGTTTATAAACTATTTTACTAGCCATAGATTCATCAAAATAAGCAAACAACACACGAAAAACAGAATCTGTCAAAAACAGAACAGTCTGTAGTAATATGTAACTAACGCAAACTTCTGGAACTCTAAACATTCTACCAAAATAGGAAGTCCTGGAAAATTTGTTTATTGATCAGCAGAAAAAAGAATCAACGCAAAATCACATTCCTTTAATTTATCATAACTAAATTCGTGCGCGCAAAGTTTCTGTTTTTCAGCAGAATCAAATCAACTATCATCGTAGGTTATCCTATAGGTCCTACTTGGCACAAACACTAATTAAAACATAAAACCACATCCAAACAGAAGGTAGATGGATTATTTATTCCTAAACAGAAGCAAAAACAAAAAAACACAAAATAAAATTGGGTTGCCTCCCAACAAGCGCTATCGTTTAACGCCCTTAGCTAGGCATAAAAGCAAGGATAGATCTAGTATTGCCATCTTTGGTAGGCAATCCATAAGTGGCTCTCATTATAGATTCATATGGTAATTTTATTTTCTTTCTAGGTAAGTGTTCCATGCCCTTCTTTAAGGGAAATTGGAATCTAATATTCCCTTCCTTCATATCAATAATTGCACCAATCGTTCTAAGGAAAGGTCTACCAAGAATAATAGGACATGAAGGATTGCAATCTATATCAAGAACGATAAAATCTACGGGCACATAATTTCTATTTGCAACAATGAGCACATCATTAATTCTTCCCATAGGTTTTTTAATAGTGGAATCCGCAAGATGCAAGTTTAGAGAGCAATCATCAAAATCACGGAAATCTAGCAAATCACATAAAGTTTTGGGAATAGTAGAGACACTAGCACCCAAATCACATAAAGCATGAAACTCAAGGTCTTTAATTTTAATTTTAATAGTAGGTTCCCACTCATCATAGAGTTTTCTAGGAACAAAAACTTTCAACTCAAGTTTTTCTTCATAAGATTGCATCAAGGCATCAACAATGTGTTCGGTAAAGGCTTTATTTTGACTATAAGCATGAGGAGATTCTAGCACGGATTGCAACAAGGAAATACAACCAATCAAAGAGCAATTTTCATAATTAAATTCCTTGAGGTCCAACATAGTGGGTTTAGCAACATCACGATTTTTATTTATTTCAATCCCACTTTCATCAATTTCATCATCAAGATCTAGAAACTCCGAATTCTTAGAACACCTTCTAGGTAAAGGAAGATAATCTTCAGATTCATCAAGATTCATGTTGCAAAACAAAGATTTAATAGGGGACACACCAATAACTTTCAGATCTTCATCTTGATTTTCATAGGAATTAGAAGAACACGCTTTAATAAAGGCATCTTTGGAAGCACGCATCCTAGCGGTTCTTTCTGTGCACTCATCAATGGAAATTCTCATGGCTTTGAGAGACTCATTGATATCATGCTTAGGAGGAATAGATCTAAACTTTAAAGAATCAATTTCAAGAGAAATTCTATCAACGCTCCTAGCCAAATCATCAACTTTAAGCAATTTCTCTTCAAGCAAAGCATTGAAATTCTTTTGTGAATTCATAAACTCTTTAACACTACTCTCAAATTCAGAGGGAATCTTATTAAAATTTCTATAAGAGTTGTTGTAGGAATTTCCATAATTATTAGAAGGATTACTAGGATAAGGCCTAGAATTAAAATTCCCTCTATACGCGTTGTTACCAAAACTATTCCTACCAATAAAATTCACATCCATAGATTCATTATTATTCTCAAGCAAAGTAGATAAAGGCATATTGTTGGGATCATAAGAAACACTCTTAGCAAATAAATTCCTAAGTTCATCCATCTTTTCACTCAAAACATTGATTTCTTCTATAGCATGCACCTTTTTATTAGTAGATCTTTCAGTATGCCATTGAGAATAATTGACCATAATATTATCTAGGAGTTTAGTAGCATCTCCTAAAGTGATTTCCATAAAAGTGCCTCCCGCGGCCGAAACTAAAAGATTTCTAGAAGCAAAATTCAATCCAGCATAAATTTTTTGTATAATCATCCACAAGTTCAAGCCATGAGTAGGACAATTACGTAGCATTAATTTCATTCTCTCCCAAGCTTGTGCAACATGTTCATGATCAAGTTGCTTGAAATTCATAATATCGTTCCTAAGAGAGATAATCTTAGCGGGAGGAAAATACTTAGAGATAAAAGCATCTTTGCACTTGTTCCAAGAATCAATACTATTTTTAGGCAAAGATGAAAACCACGCATTAGCACGATCTCTAAGCGAAAAAGGAAATAGCTTCAATTTGACGACATCATTATCCACATATTTTTTCTTTTGCATATCACATAAATCAACGAAGCTATTCAGATGAGTAGCGGCATCTTCACTAGGAAGGCCAGCGAATTGATCTTTCATAACAAGAATCAACAAAGCAGTATTGATTTCACAAGATTCAGTATTGGCAAGAGGAGCAATCGGAGTGCTAAGGAAAGCATTATTATTGGTATTGGCGAAGTCACACAATTTGGTAGCATCTTGAGCCATCACGACAAGCAAGCAAACTAACACACGAGCAAACAAAAGGACGAGGAAAAGGCAACGGAAAGAGAGGAGGAGATTGGGAAAGAGAGGGCGAATAAAACGGCAAGGGTGAAGTGGGGGAGAGGAAAATGAGAGGCAAATGGCAAATAAAGTAATGCGAGAGATAGGGATTGTGATGTGTACTTGGTATGTTGACTTTTGCGTAAGCCTCCCCGGCAACGGTGCTAGAAATCCTTCTTGCTACGTTTCGAGCTTGCGTTGGTTTTCCCCGAGGAGGAGAGGATGATGCAGCACAGTAGCGTAGTATTTCCCTCAGTTTTTGAGAACCAAGGTATCAATCCAGTAGGAGGTCACGCGCAAGTCCCTCGTACCTACACAAAATGATAGCTACTCGCAACCAACGCGATTAGGGGTTGTCAATCCCTTCATGGTCGCTTACGAGAGTGAGATCTGATAGAGATAATATTTTTGGTATTTTTGATAGATAGAAGCAAAGTAAAAGTAAAGGCAAAGTAAAAACAAAGCAAGTAAATAAAGTGATATAGATTGATACGATGAGAATAGACCCAGGGGCCATGGATTTCACTAGTGGCTTCTCTCAAGAGCATAAGTATTCTACGGTGGGTGAACAAATTACTGTTGAGCAATTGACAGAATTGAGCATAGTTATGAGGTTATCTAGGTATGATCATGTATATAGGCATCACGTCCAAAACAAGTAGATCGAAACGATTCTGCATCTACTACTATTACTCCACTCATCGACCGCTATCCAGCATGCATCTAGAGTATTAAGTTAAAAACAGAGTAACGCCTTCAGCAAGATGACATGATGTAGAGGAATAAATTCATGCAATATGATAAATACCCCATCTTGTTATCCTCGATGGCAACAATACAATACGTGCCTTGCAACTCTTTCTGTCACTGAGTAAGGACACCGCAAGATTGAACCCAAAGCCATGCACTTCTCCCATTGCAAGAACTACCAATCTAGTTGGCCAAACCAAACGGATAATTCGAAGAGACTTGCAAAGATACCTCAATCACACATAAAAGAATTCAGAGAAGATTCAAACATTATTCATAGATAAGATGGATCATAAACCCACAATTCATCGGTCTCAATAAACACACCGGAAAAAGAAGATTACATCGAATAGATCTCCACGAGAGAGGGGCAGAACATTGTATTGAGATCCAAAAAGAGAGAAGAAGCCATCTAGCTACTAGCTATGGACCCGAAGGTCTGAAGTAAACTACTCACACTTCATCGGAGGGGCTATGGTGTTGATGTAGAAGCCCTCCGTGATGGATGCCCCCTCCGGTGGAGCTCCGGAACAGGCCCCAAGATGGGATCTCGTGGATACAGAAGGTTGCGGCGGTGGAATTAGGTTTTTGGCTCCTGTTTTGATCGTTTGGGGATACGTAGGTATATATAGGAGGAAGGAGTACATCGGTGGAGCTCCGAGGGGCCCATGACATAGGGGGCGCGCCCAGGGGGCGCGCCCTCCACCCTCGTGACCGCCTCTAGCGCTTCTTGGAGTAGGGTCCAAGTCTCCTGGGTCACGTTCGGTTGGAAAACCACGATCCCGAAGGTTTCATTCCGTTTGGACTCCGTTTGATATGATGTTTCTTCGAAATACTGAAAAAGGCAAAAAACAGCAATTCTGGGCTGGGCCTCCGGTTAATAGGTTAGTCCCAAAAGTAATATAAAAGTGAAAAATAAAACCCAATATAGTCCAAAACAGTAGATAAAGTAGCATGGAGCAATCAAAAATTATAGATATGTTGGAGACGTATCATTTGGCTCTTGAGGATTCACACAATGATGATCATGCTAAATTAAAGAAAGATCTTGATCATGCTCTTGTTGTATCTCATGTGCTCAATTCCGAGAAGGCTAAACTTGGGGTTGACCATGCACTCAAGGAGGAGTTTGATATACTTGACAAGGCTCACAAGGCCTTGAAGAGTGCTCATGCTAGCCTCAAAGAGTCTCATGATCAACTCCAAGTGAGGCTAACCAAGGAGAAAGCCACTTTTCCTCATATGGTTTTAATTGATAATGCAAATGCTACTAACCCTTGTTGTGAGCATGTGCATCTTGTGGAGGAGAATGCCATGTTAAAGGAGTAACTTGAGAAAGGCCTTGTGTCTTGCATACAAGGTGAGAAGAACCTCAACGACCTTTTGAGCAATCAAAAGGAAGCTGTGGGCAAGGAGGGAATTGGGTTTGCTCCCAAGTACAAGAATAAGAAGAAGAATGACAAGGCCAAATGACCTCATCCTCTCAAGCAAACTTTTGTGAAGGAGGGAGAGGGTGCTTCGAAGGAAAAGAAGAACAATGTGAAGGGTGGTGGTGTCAAGAAGGGCAATGCCACCCCTTCCAACAAAGTCGGTGACTTTAACCCTTCTTATGTGTTATGTCGTGCTAGTGATGGGCATGTTTATGCCAAATTTGTGGTTCTCCTTATGGTGCATTGAATGGTCTACTTGGGTTCCTAAGACCCTTGTTACTAACATCAAATGACCCATTACAAAATGGGTACCTAAAACCAAGCATTGATCTCTTGTAGGTGTTTGCTTCCGGTGGGGGGTCATGGTTGCTCGATTGTGGAGCCACAAATCATATGACCGGAAGCAAGGACTTGGTGGTGGACTTGCACAAGGTTTCATCTATGCCCACCAATGTCGACTGGGGTGATGCAGCATCTTCTAAGGTATTGGGTCTTGGCAAGGTTGTCATTTCTCATGATCTCACGATCGAGAAAGTCATGCTTGTTGAGTCCCTTGCATATAACTTACTTTCCGTTCGTCAACTTGCACTCATGGCTGTGCCACTTTCTTTGATATTGATACCGTGGCCCTCTTGTGGACCAAGACTCTTAGTAGCCTTTGTTGGGCATGTCGAGAACGGTCTATATGTGATTAACTTTTCGGAGCTACCCACTAAGATCGCGACATGCCTAATGGCTAAAGTTGACATGGGATGGCTTTGGCATTGCCGTTTATCCCACGTCAATATGAGATCTTTGCAAAGTCTTCTCAAGGGGGGACCATGTCCGTGGACTAGCAAATGTTAGTTTTGCCAAAGATCATGCTTGCATTGCTTGTATCGAAGGAAAGCTACATGAGAAGGCTCGCCCACCCATGACTATCATCTAGTCGAAGAGGCCCTTGGAGCTCCTTCACATGGATCTCTTTGGGCCTCCATCCTTTGATAGTCTTGGGGGTAGAAAGTATTGCTTGGTGATTGTGGATGATTATTCAAGATACACTTGGGTATATTTCTTCAAGAGGAAGAGTGAGACCCAACAAACCGTCATCAACTTTGCAAATGAAGCTCAACGTCAACACAATGCAAAGATCTTGACGATAAGAAGTGACAACGGCACCAAGTTCAAGAACTACACCTTGGATGAGTTTCTTAGTGATGAGGGGATCAAGCATCAATATTCCACACCTTACACCCCTCACCAAAATGGTGTAGCGGAGAGGAAGAACTGGACATTGATGGATGCGGCAAGGACCATGATGGCGGAGTTCAAGTCTCCATACAACTTTTGGGCCAAAGCCATCAACACCGCCTGTCATGCATCTAATTGGCTCTATCTCTACAAAGGCTTGAACAAGACTCCATATGAGATACTCACCGGCAACAAGCCCAACCTGAAGTACTTCCAGGTGTTCGGGTGTAAGTGTTTCATTCTCAAGAAAGGTGTTCATTTGTCTAAATTCGAGGCTAGAGCTCATGAGGCAATATTTGTTGGTTATGCTACAAACTCTCATGCTTACCGTGTCCTCAACAAGTCCACCGGACTCATTGAGGAGACGTGTAACATGGAGTTTGATGAGAATAACGGATCCCAAGTGGAGAAAAGTGGTACTTGTGATCTAGGTGATGAAATTCCTCGCCAAGCCATAAGAAGAATGGGTGTTGGTCGTATCCTACCCATTGAGGAACCCCTTGTGGCTGAAGGAGAAGGACACTATTCCACTCAAGTGGAACCATCACCAACCCAAGACCCACACACTTATGAAGAACAAAGTGAAGGCCCTCAACCAAATGACCAAGGTCAAGGACAAGATCAACCTCAAGATGGTGGTGAACCACCAAGCGATGCCCAAGGTCAAGTTCTCACCACCGAGCAAGTTCAAGATCAAGAGCAAGCTCAAGATCAAGAACAAGCTCAAGATGATCAAGTTACCGCTCCTCAACTCTCTCCTGAGGAGGAATTGGAGCATCGTGCCACCAAAATTGCATCCAAGCTCACTACCAAAGATTATCTCATGACGAATGTACTTAGAAGCTTAAGAAAGTGGGTAAGCACTCGTAGACAATTAGCAAACTATTTTCAACATCACGCGTCTGTTTCTTGTGTTGAACCCCAAAAGGTCTATGAGGCGCTCTAGGATCCGGATTGGCTTAATGCCATGCATGAAGAACTCAACCACTTCGAGCACAACAAGGTGTGGAGATTGGTGCCAAGGCCAAAGGAGAACCATACACTGGTGCGCGTCGGTCCTAAACAAATGGTTTTTTACCCCTTTCCGCGACGGCCTTCGGAACCGTCGCCAAGTGAGTGTGTGCGATAGGGGGTCCTTCCCACACGACCCAGAAACCATCGGGGATATGGAACAGTAATCCAGAGGCCTTCCAAAATGTAATCGTGTGCGATGCAGCACACACTAAATTCTTTCGCACGTGTGGTATCGGTGATTAAGCGTTTCTAATGACGTGGTGAAACCATACGGTCTGTTGTAACGAACCGTTTGGGAAACAGTATGTAAGGCACACGGGTTAACATATGAACTGTGTGTGATTTGTGCCATATCGCACACGAGTTTTCTGCCCGTCTACCATGCTAGACTCCATCGCACATGTTTTCCAACAATTACTGTCTGCGATAATGTTCTATCACAAACGGTTCAGGAGCCCCTTCACACACATACAAGTGCTGCAGACCGTTTGTGATTTGTTAGGTATCACCGACGGTTGCCGCAAGAGTGACGTGTGCTTTTCGTTTGGGATCCCACACGTTTCCTGAAAAAAATACGACTGGGATTGTATTTTGCATTGGGCACGGTTTACTCCCTGTTCTCGTGTGTGATAACGCGATATCACAAACGGTTTCGCAGAACCTACGCACAAGTAGTATCGCTATGAATCATTTGCGATCTGTTGTGTATCACCAACGATTGCAATATGATTTACGTATCCTTTCTGCTGTGGGTCACACACCGTCATTTAGTTGAACCATGTGCGGAGCAATTGCCATGTTAAAACAAAAATATCCCATTTTGAATTGGCACGCAAAAAGCAAATTCGCCACAATATTCAATTGAACAAATAAACATAAATATCCCATTTTGAATCGGCACACACAAAGCAAATTCGCCACAATATTCAATTGAAAAAATAGTGTCCACAGGAAGAACATTCATCAGATTTCGCAACAATTGCAATTGAACATATGGTAGCTAAATACCAATGATTTGTCCACACATATATGCATTACATAATTAATCATAGTGTATGAACTACGAAAACCTCATCAGATGGAAAACAATGGATCCATGTGTTATATGTTTAGCGGCTAACTCTTACTCAATGTTTCAGGAGAACGCATGCTGAAATCTTCATTATCACCAGTGGGATTGATGTAGTGATCCAGGAAGAAGTCGCTGATAAATCACTGAACCATCAGCAATTCACCAGCCGAGAGCGGTTCAGGGGTCCTCGGTTTTAAAATGAGCTGTAGTATTTTTAAGATCAGAATGTGCCATACGAGTGGAGTAGAACATATTAATTAAGATAGACTTATTGGTACTAATTCGCGAGGATCGTCACAACTATCAGCAGATTTGCAGATGGAGATCATGTGTCTGCAAACATAGTATCCACAAAGGTTTGTCCCTGCTTCTTGCTGAGGACACTAAATTTTTTGTACAAAATTAGTCATGTATTTGTCCTGTTAGGAACAACCTAACCGGTGTTAGATGTATTATTTTTTCTCCAGACAGAATAGAAAGCGGTTTATTTAGAAGCTTGAACATTTGACTAGCTTAAGGAAAGGTATATGCAGACTATTGGATAAATTTTCCGAAAATAATGGATTTTGGTGTGTTACCGGAGAAACGATCTCGTGCTGCAGAGGTAGTTTCCTCTTGAACAGGTTCCCTGTTTTAGTTTCCCACAATGCGAGCACACTACAAATGATGATGAATTTTGACAACATCAATTATTGAACCAGATATGAATGCAAATTAATTTCAACATCATAGAATTCAATACCTATCCAAGAATTGCTGAAGATGCGTCAGATCCTGAGCGTTTGTTGACTCTCTGAGAGAATCGATGTAGTAAACTATGTTCTTGTTTGGAACAATGAATGCCAATATCCAGTGATTGCTACATATTAAGAAAGCCATGAACTTACGAATGATGTCTAAATCTGAAAGATAGTCAGTGTATGTGTGGTTGTTTACTTGACTTACCATTCATGATATGGCTAGAGAAATGATTCTGCATGGGACGTGTTTTCGAAGATACGGACGACCGTGTTAACGGCCCAGTCCCGTCGGTCCTTTTCATGTAATGTTGTTCCATTTGCTAATGCAGGATCTATGAAGTACACACTCTCACTTTGTCTTCTCTGCGCGTTCAATCCCCTGAGAGGAATAAAATGCAGTTGGTTGTTTATCATTTACAGCTTTGTATGGAGAAGTTGATCAGAGTTTGTTAAGTACTTACGAAATCACGCATCTAACAAGAGTGGCATCAAGCACATTGAAGTTGAAGAAGAGATGTAAGTCCTTGAAACTCACAACGATGGAACCAGCATCGTGTCGGAAATGATCTCTGTTGTAGTGGACTAGAAAATGGTGATGACCTTCTGACATTTGATCCATGCAATATTCATGTAACTCGGGGCAACTGGAGCTGCACTCATCAAAGTATTCGCCAACAAGAAATGGCTGACCATGGACATAATTGTGTGCTTCAAGTACATCTGCTTTTCTTTTAGCAAGAAACAATTCTACTTCTTCATCATCCATGGCGTCAGAAATAATATTACTCCCGGATTCGAACAAGCTGCTGTTAATTTGGTTCTGGGCAATGAGTGCTTCAAGTAAGAGGCAATCGTTCTCTTTCCTATTCACTTTCCCATTGCGCTTCCTTGTGGTCGTGGGCGTAGCCTTTATGGCCACTTCCATCTTGGTACTTGAAGCATTTCTGGCAGAATGTTTGGTTGCCTGCACAGTAGACTACCTAGCAGACGGTGAAGCTTGGACGGACTTCTTAGCAGACTGTTTATCTATGCCGGACCACTAAGCTGGGGGTGCTGCAATGACAGATTGTTGGGCTGTAGGAGTAGAGGCATCAGACTACTGACCATGCATTGAAGCTATGTCGGGTTTCTGTGCAGGTGGTGCCAACTGGTCGGTGTGCTGAGGAGGCCGTGCCAACGCGTTGGTTTGCTGAGCAGAAGTGCTGACGCATTGGTATGCTGATCACGTGCCTGCGGACCGATGAACTAATGAGCAGTCGGTTCTGGACCTACAGACTGCTTAGCAGGCAGTTCCGAAGCATCAGACTACTTAGTAGTCTGTTCCACCAGGTTGGTCTGCTGAGCATGTGCTGCAACTGGGTCTCCCCCCGCTGCTTCAGCGGCCAACATCTGAACCGGTGGTGCGTCATCAGCAGTTGTAGGCCTTGCCATTGGCTTCTTTGGGGCGGAGGATGACATGGCCTGTACGCCACAAAGTCGGTCCGGCTGATCACAGGTTGATGCATCAGCCCGCGAGAGCTGCTCTGGCAAGGAGAGCGTCACCGGCTGAGGGGCGACAGTGGTTGCTCTTGGCAGGGCTTCAGGAATCTCATCGATGAACTCTATTTCCTTTCGTGGCCACTAGATGTGATGTAACAGTGTTTCTCCCAAGGTCCTTTGCTCATCGAGGTCTCCTAGGACATTCTTCAGGGCAAATTCATTGAATCCAGGCTTTACTTCAGTCACATAGCACTTTACATAGCCCGGCTTCAATGGCACATTGTCCAAGAAGAGGCCATCTTCCAAGAAGGGTGGGCAAATCCAGGCTGTTCCACATTTTAATGTACCTTCATAATGTGTAAGCACGCCTTCAGTCTGTCTTTCATTCCAGATAGATCAGATATAGCATCATCACGAGCAGCTACAGTCTTAATGTCATTGGGGTCAGCTGATGCATAGCTACTCTTGTGTAGTGTTGTCGCACAATAAGCATCATCATCCATGCCCGCCTCCCCTCCCATCTGCTAGCTATCTGTCAGTGTTAGAGTCTTCTGCATCATCATCATTGATTCCTCAACATCCTTGCGAACAGCCAGATAAATCTCCTTCTTCAACTTTTCAGACAATGCATTCTGCTTCATTTCACTCCTTGCTTTTTCATGCTGAGCCTCTCTTCTTTGCTGAGCGTGAAAGCCCTCTTGTGCGGGACATTAACACATATACCCCTTGCACAGCTAGGGGGCTCTTTTGTGTCCAGAGCAATGGACAGAATGTCATATGGCCCTGAGTTCCTGTAGAACCTTCCAAGGATCTTGGAAGCCTCTACCATCACTTCATACAGTTTGGCGTCACATGCATTTTCAAAGTAATAAGTTCCATCATCACGCCTCTTTGCACGGGCCCGCAAGTATTCTCTGGCACGTTCGCCCTTGATTTCACTAAAGGTCAGACTCCCACCCGCCGCTACTGCTTCTTTGTCCTCCTATTCCCATATTAGTTTCATGCCATAGTACCCTGCCACACCCATACGGTTTGGGTGCATGTTCTTCTTCTGAAGTTCTGATTGCTTGAAACTCTTCGCAGCAAACTCTGGAGTTGCCCTGACCTTTTTGAATTCTTCCTAGTCTGCCTTTGTAATTTGGGGGTATGCGGGGATTGAGTCCTTGCCTTCACTCAAGTACTTCTTGTCCAGCACATGCTTCCAGTTTCTCCAAGCATCCCTAGCCTTCTTCAGTGCAGCATGTTCCACCTGCATTCTCCACTGCTCTGGAACGTTGAAGTGATCCATGATCTCCCGGACTATCCTTCGCCGTGTTTCTGTGTCAGCCTTCCAAAACCCTGGCAGATTAGTGTTGAGCCTTGCCCTGCCAACAAATCCACACACACTCCTGAACCTCATGCGTGCTTTATCTAGTTTAGTTGGAGCCCAGGACTTTAAGTCAATCTCGGTTCCTTCATATACACCTTTAGGCTGGTGTGTGGGCTTCCTTGGAGCGTTCCTCTGTGTCCTGACCAGAAGGGTAATTGCTGCAGCTCTAGCTCATTCAAGACTACTTGATCCCTCACAATCTGCTGGAGACCTAGGGTTGTCTGAATCCGACGAAGATACATGGCCTGAATGAGTGTTGTCGCTGCTACTCGGCATCTACAGAGGACACATGCGAAACTCAGGAAAGGAGGATAAGCATAAAACTAACAACTTGGTATCAAGCTTTCTAAACATGTCATGCAATAATTTAGAAAATGTACGACTAATTTGTTAAGTTTGTGTGACTCAGGCGCCCGCGATCTGTAAATAGGCAGTAACTTATTGGAACAAATACAGCTTATATGTAGTAAGGAAGGTAGATAATGAACATATATACGCTCTCCATTATTTTATAGCCAATTTGGGAACATACGGAACAAAATTGGAAGAGGGATTGCGAGTAAATATGCCTCACCGTGATGGAGAGCAGTAACTAACATGCTTCTTAATGCAAACCCGGCCGGACCATAGGAGAGGCGAGGGCTACTGCATCGATATGCTCGAGGGTGGCTGGTAAGCAAACGAAGATGGCGAGGCGCGAGCCGCCGCGTGTTGAAAACGACAGTGGAGGTAGGCTTGACGCCAAAGATGGGGCACACGACCGGGGTGAGCACGGCGGCGCCGGAGAGGGTTCTGCTGTGGATCTGGGGGAGGGGGAGCTGGCAAAGGAGATTGGGTGGACTAGTTGAGTGAAACGCGGGCGGACGGTGGGGGATGTTGGCGGCCTAGGTGAAAATGGTGAAAAATATCCCCAGTCACCGCGCGCGCGGAAAGGCCTATGCAAACGGTTGCCTCTAAGCGCTCGCGTGCACAAACAGAGTAATTTTGTTTGAAATGAATACGTACTAATTTTGAAATGAAGATGTGAGTTCATCGTTTCTCATCTAATTTTTTCCCACGTAAACCAATCACAATTTTACCACGGGTTTGATTTGCTGGCGCATTTCAGCTTGCGTGTGCTATATGTAAGACATTTGTTGGCATTTATCGTGCATGTTTGCATATAAATCAATTCCTAGCCAGACTGCATTTCTTGTCGAAAGGGATGAGGATTGCCGTTTGATTTGGGAGCATCCAACGGTGCAGACGTATGATCCGTGGGGTTTGGGTTCTGGCCAATCAGAACGCATGACTCAGATCGCACGCGCAGCAAGGGGGGCATCGGCCATGGTTTGGTAGGCACACGGCTTTCCAAAGGGATGAGGATCGTCGTTCGATCAAGGAGAATCCAACGGTGCAGACGTACGATCCATGGGGTTTGGGTTCTGGCCAATCAGAACGCATGACTCAGATCGCGCGCATGGCAGAGGGGTGGGAGGGTGCATTGACCATGGTTTAGTGGACACACGGCTTTCGTGAGTGAACCGTGTGCTCTTTGAAAACATTTAGATTACCTAACATCATATTTTTGTTCGAATGAAAACATGAGTTCATCGTTTTGCCTCCAATTTTTTCACGTTAACATATGTTACGGTATCTACCTATGTTACTGCTTCTTTGCCACATCATCATATTTTCTATTCCCGGGTGCATGATACCGGCTATGATACCCCCACTATGGCCACCCTAATAAGGCTGGTCGTAATATGGAAGTATCAAGCGGTATGATGCATGCCAACTAGACTTTTTGGATGATGTGGCACACAGTTAAATGATGAAAGAGAGGGTGTGTGGTATCATATCATGATACCGTATCATATTAAATGTCGTACTACTTTGTGTCATGCATGGTAATAAGGAACCTGAGATACTAACTCATGATACTATGCATGCGTGCATTACGGAGGTATTGCCGTCATATACTAGTATCATGCATATATACTCCCTCCTTTCTGGTTTATAGGCTTATCTCAAAATTTTAGTTTTTCCATTTCATAAGGCTCAATTTGGTTGTTCCCCATCACATGTCTAGATTCCAAGGTGCATTAAATCATTGCATGCAAGTATTAAGAGAAAATTGACCAATGCGTGTACTTTATATATGCATGCATGTATTGTAGTTAACACATTGGAAAACATAAATTTTTGAGGAAAACAAAAGCATTAATTGGGTGTTCTTGCAAACTAAAAAAGGTATTCCACCACTCACCATCTACCTTGGTTGGTGAGATTTTTGAATTGAGCCCTATAAGGCTGGTTGTAATGGGTATATATATATATATATATATATATATATATATATATATATATATATATATATATATATATATATATATATATATATATACAGACGGTCTATTCTGCTAATATTAGTAGAATAACTATTCTGCACACCACTTCGGCACTGCACGCTCAACAGAAGTGCACTGCATCATTTTGACGACGAGCACTGCAATAGAGACTAGTGAACTTCGTGTCGAAAAAAATTGCACGCGGTGTTTTTTCGGTACTGTTTTTGCTCTAATTTTTTAACCGTTTATCGGAATGAGGCGTGTAATATACCATTGAAAAGCTATGGATTAGGCGCAACTTCGACATGTTGAACACTTTTCGAGATTCCACACGGTTTAAGAGCAGTTTTGAAAATAGTGCGGCGGATTACGAGTGGCAGCGAGCGTTTTTTCACGTTTTTTCTAAACCGCTCGTCAGAATGAAGCAAACAATACGCCGTTGGATAGATATCGTCAAGGCGCATCTTTTTCATATATAAATCTTTCTCTAATTCGTTACGGTTTAAGAGCAGTTTCAAATTTACTAAATCACGGAATTCTGTTTTTCAAAAAAAATCAAATTTTCGGTACTGTTTTCGCTCTAGTTTTTGAACCGTTTGTTGAAATGAGGCGTGTTGTACGCCGTTGGAAATCTATGGACGAGGCGCAACTTTCATATGTTGAAATATTTTTGAGATTCCTTACGGTTTTAAGTTAATTTTGAAAATCGTGCGGCGGATGACTAGTGGCAGCGGCCGTTTTTCGCGAATTTTTTGCAAACCGCTGGGTGGAATGATTCAAATGATACGCCGTTGGAAAGATATCGATGATACGCAACTCTTTCATGTAGAACACTCTCTCTAATTTCTTACGGTTTAAGAGCAGTTTCGATTTTACCGAAAAGCGGACACTCTGTTCTTCGCGAGACCAAAATCGTCATATTTACTGCATCGGAAAGAAGAACGCATTGCTTCAGACAAAATACCGCACTGCATCAGATGGGCAAGTGCACTGCATGGTTTCTTTTTGTTTAGACGTATTTTTTCTCGGACGAGGAAAGAAGAACGCACCGCTTCAGACGAAATACCGCACTTCATTAGATGGGCAAGTGCACTGCATGGTTTCTTTTTGTTTAGACGTATTTTTTCTCGAAGAACGCGCTGCCTCAGACAAAATACCGCACTTCATTAGATGGGCAAGTGCACTGCATGGTTTTTTTGTGGGACGTAAATTTTCCCAATTGAGGTGGAGTGCACTTCATGTCGAGCGTTGGTGAACCGCAACACTATCAAGAAGTGAACCACGAGCTCATTGTTGGTGCCACCAGTGTGAGCCCACACACCCGCCAAACAGCCCAAACGAGAGGAACTGCGTGCACGCGAACCTGCCATCGCCCGAGAATGCCAAACGGCCATATACGGCAGCAACAGAACTAAGTGGACTAGCCACCAATTTTTTCATAACGAACTTGCAAAGTAGACAAGAGTAGTGAACTCCAAGAGACTCCTACATGTTTCTTTTTCACAATGTGAACCACAGAACCTTTTAAAGAAATGAACTTCATTCGTTTTTCTTCAACAATTTTTTATACACAAATTAAAATGCCACTTGGGTGACTGCGGAGCTTCACGGTCATGGACCAGCGCACTATAGGGGTGGCACTACTGCGGAGCTCCACGAGCGCTGAACGGCACCACGCCCCTAAAAACATAAGTGCACATCGACGACGCCAAACCCGAACGCGGCCGGCGGTGAGCTGCGCGTCCATGGCAGTGAACTGCACATTGCGAGACGAATGGAGGAAGCCTTCGGGGGTGGAGGAGCTTGATCCGCAGAGGCGCCAGATCCAGGTGCCCGAAGTCCTACATGAAGGCAATGGAGAGTGGGATACGCCGGATCTCGCCAGATCTGGCAGGGCAGCGGTGATTGTAGGTAGCCAGGCCGCCGCAGGGTGGGGAACAGTGCGACGCGCGCAAGAGATGGGGAGGTGGCTGCGTTGGGGCTTGATGAACAGGGGGGAGAAGAAGGTAGGAGGGCTAGGAGAGGGCCTCGGGTGCGCTGGCCAACGGGAGGAAGAGGAGGCATTCGGTGGGGTGGGGTGGGTCGGGCAAGGAGCTAGGTAGGTGGAGGTGGGGGTCTTGGGGATCCAGTGGTAACGCCGGCCGGCGGCGCAGAAGAAGGCAAGATGGGCGCCGGCGGAGGTGGCCAGGTGGGGGCGCTGCAGGGAGGGAGAGGAGGCATGGCGGCTTGGGTGGGTGGTTGGTGGAGGGGAGAAGAAGAGGAATTGAGGCCGGGATGGGAGGACGGTGGCCGGTGGGCGGGGGTTGTGTGGTGATTGCGGGAGGTGGGGGTGGGGTTTGCGGCGTTTGTTTTTTCTGTCGGGGTGCGCGGTGCAGTTTGCTTGGTGTTAGCATAATAAGCCCCGGGTGTGCAGAATAAGGTCTTAAGGGGTGTTATCTATATATATATATATGTTACGCGTAACAGAATATTATTCTGTTACCCTACTTGAACTGATGAATTCAAGCGGTTGAACCGATGAAATTCGAGCGGTTGAACTGATGCTCTCTGTTGCTGTTAAAAATTGTCTTCTTTAGTTCAAATTTTTTTGCAATTTTTTCTGTTGAAATGGGGCGTGTAATATATCATTGGAAAGCTCTTGACATCCACATTACAATCTTATAATTTGTTTTTGAAAAAAATTATGATTTAAGAGCAGTTTTGAAAAAACCGTTTTTTTCAAAACCGAAAACCCGAATCGTATTTTCGACATAATTTTCAAACGGTTTGTCGGAATTGAGCAAATAGATGGCGTTGGAAATTTTGTGAAAATCCGCATCTTCCATATATCTACTATTTTTTCAAATTCTATATGATTTAAAAGTAATTTGAAAACGGTGAAATTCTGGGCGAAATGTTTTTTCACTGTTTCTTGCAAATGGTTTATCGGATTGACGCAAATGATACAACATTGGAAAGCTATGGAAAATGCGCAACTTTTGCATATAGAAAGTTTTTTCTAATTCCTTACAGTTTAAATACGAATTCAAATACGTTTAAAATTGGTTTTGAACACGGTTTTTTTAAAGTTTGTCGAAATGGGGCAAATAATATACCGTTGGATAGCTATTGACAATGTGAAACTTAGTCATGTTGGACGTTTTCTCTACCTCACAACCATTTAAGAGTAATTTGGAATATGGCAAGACGGATCCTGCTATTTTTCCCGTCTGAAAAACAGAGTACTCGTACTGATATATGTGTGTGTTTGTACTGAGCTATTTTTTGTAGAGTAAATTTGAATTATTCTGAAAAAGGAGTACCTGTACTGATGTTTGCATGGGTTTGTACTAAGCATGTTTTCACTAACTAGCTTTTGCTCTATTTTGGGTAATATTTTTGATCGTAAATTTTCAAACGTTTATTGTATCGTCGCCCCTGTACTTGCATGGTTTGTATCATCGAACTGAATGATATTTTATTCAAAAAGAAAATGTTTTGTTTTGTTTCTTTTTTTTTTGAACTCAACATTTTTTGACAATGATGTTCTGAACTTCTCCCATTTTACGACTTGTACTGAGGTACTTACTAAGCAGGATTTTCTTGGGGTTTCTTTTTTTGCTTGAACTTATTAATTGTGAACTTGCTATGCTTTTCAATGCCAATATGCATGAGAGTAGGGCGTGGACAACGATAGAAGGAAGCTGTGTGTGGTGATCGTGGAAGCACTACAGGGCTAAGCCACAACGGTGGTTGACGGCAAGCCGGCACGACACGACATGCGGCGGAGAGGCATGGGGACGGGTGGGCGGCGCACTGACATGACACTTGAGATGTGCCTGCTGGACTGACCTCCTTGTCCCATCTGGACGGATTAGTTGCAGAACTTGGACGTTTTCTTGGACGTCAACGTCACAAAATACCAAAACCTAACCATCTTTTATTTTTCAAACTGATCATTGTTTTTAATTCGTACTGATCAATATTTTTGATTCAAACCATTTTTTTATTCTTGACCTGATGTACTTATGGGTCTGTACTTAGCGTGTTTTCACAAACTAGAGTTTATTCTATTTTTATATGGTTCTCGTAATTTTATAACGGTTTATGGTATCATAGTCCCCGAACTTGCATGGTTTATGTCATTGAACTCAATTATATTTTTTCAAAAAGAAAATGTTTTGTGTGTTTCTTTTTTAAACTCATTTTTTTGCAATGATGTTTTGGACTTCTCTCATTTTGCGACTTGAACTTTTAATATTTGAATTTTCGTGGATTTATTGAACTTCCTCGATTTTTTGCATTCAATTCTTTTTGGAAGATCGGACACGCCATTGTTTGCACTTGACACTTCCACATTTCTATTTTTTGGAAACAATTTGTTTTTAATTCAAACTAACCATTGTTTCTAGTTCAAATTGATCATTTATTTTTAATTCAAAATGTTCATTGTTTTTAATTTAGTCATTTTTAATTCAAACTGGTCATTGTTTTTAATTTGAACTGATCACTCTTTTTAATGCAAACTGATTTTTAATTCAAACTTGCCATTATCTTTAAGGTACACAAAGGTGGACTTCTCTAGACCTTTTGTCTAGTGAAATTTCTTTTGTATATCTTAAGAACTGATATAGATACGTTTGAATTGTTGCTCACAAAAAATGGACCACTCTTGCTTTACAAAGTGTTACGAAGAGTCCCGAAGAGTACTAGTTGTACTGATCCACATGGACAGATTTTCTACGTACAACTTGTGGAATTATACAATATACTATATTTGTCATCTTCTTATGACATAACTACACATTAGCAAGTCTAGCAGCACCACCTCTCGACATAGTATCCTTTGCGCTAGTTGTTACCGGTCTTGTTCCTTGGCATAGCCTCAGTTCCTATAAGATCAAGAGGGCAGGCATGAGAGAGAGATAAATGGAACCAAACCAAGCACACACTTTCGTATATCAAACTACAAGAACAATGACAATGACAATGACATCGAGTAAGCGGCTGCATCACACAATCAAACAACTAGTAATTACAAGAACCTTGCCTATAAGAAAAATTAAGAGAAAAAAGGAAATGGAGACATCAAGTAACAATAACAAAAACAAGACATCATATAATCATGTTTGCCTGAAATAATAGCAGAAATAGACTAATCAGACTGAACTGGACTAATATCAAAATGTTGCATGAACTAGAGAGCATAGATGGACTAGAGGCTGATAGGAGCTCGTATTCGATCAACAATGCAACTGAAATCCAAAGTTTCCAGACCATGCAGACTAGTTCTATCTTCAGTAGAGTGATTCATAGACTAACTCCTATACAACCACCTGTTTTCTGGACGTTTTCGGGCGGGAAACACTTTTTTTAACTTTGTCTTCGGAGTGCAAAAGATGAACGGTGCAGCATCGAGGCATTAAAGCAAACACTCGCAAGGTAAGTAGAGTGGAGTAAAATCTACAGCTTCCATTGCAGCAGAGATAAAGTCGACTTGCACTAGAGCATGGCATGCTGGAGTGATACACTTCGCGCCTACTCATTGTTGCGCTACACTACACACACCAGCCAACAGTTAACCACGTGGACTGAATAGCAGCTACAGTAAGAATTGAATTGGATGAAATTTACAAATTGAACTGAAAGAAAAAATTATACACCACAAGTACATCTAGAAAAAAAGGTAGTAGTTAGTACCAGCTACTAAACTAATATACTGGATATTGAACTTATAGATTGCATATTGGTGAACTTTTACACTTGACCGAAGTAATCAACATGAACTTTTTCTCTCAAAGTTATAGCATGTATTCCTAGACGATAATATATGAACATCAGGGAAACAAATGTTTGAACGTCCGAGACTGTAGTGTGTGAACTTGTCGATGTAAACAGAAAATATTTCAAGAAACATGCTAAAATTGGTCCTGTTTAGTGATCAAGAAAATATTTAGAGATCACCATTCAAAATCTTGTTTGTGAACTCTTAAGTGAGAAGCAATTGAACATACGTACAGATACAAGGATGAGATGATGAAAGCTGACCTTTAGGAGATGACGAAAATGAACAGCCAATGACGGTGGTTAAATAATTTTGTAAACCACACGAGTTAGAAAAATGTACCACTAGTTTTCTAACTAGAAAACTGTAGGGATTAGCAAAACTGAACTACCCTGTTATAAAGAAATGAAGAGAGTTAATAAAATGCTAAGAAGTAGTACTAAATAGGACTATTACAAAGAACTGGTTTAGTACCTGAACTTGCCGTCCACGACAACAGAGGCATCACTGAACTTGGCCGTCCACGACAACATACATGAACTCGGCATAGATTGGTACTTGAACTTGCTACACATCCACACTAGCACCAGCAGCACAAGTTGCAAAACACATGGCAGCACATTCAGTTGAAAATATAAGAAAGCATAACACAACATTAGAAGATGCTCCAAACTCCACACACGAGCAAGACCAGGATGCTCCTCGTCAAACACTGGCCGAGCGTCCCGAAGACGTAAAGTTGAACAGCTAGAGCAGATCAACCAGGATGGACTCCACAGATGCATAGGGGGGCGGGAGGAGAGAGGCGCGCGGCCATCGGGAAACATGTGTGACATGATTTTGTGGTGGAATCTCTAATGTCCTGAATGCATTACATGAAAAGAGAAAGGGAGAGGAGTCACCAAACACACACATCCAAAGTGCATGTCTCTCGTTTCATGAGCATTTTCAGTGCAGGTTCGAAACCATGCCAATTTTACCTTTTGATGCTTAAATGCACCTACAGTGCAGGTTCATTACTGAGGTATTTTTCACTAGTTCAAGACACTTTTTGGCTTCATATGTGCATTTTCAGTGTTGAATACCCGCTACCAAGTCTGCATGAACAGTTCAAGAACTCGGGATCATAGGTAGCAGTTCATTGGTACAAATAAAACAGTCGTCACATGTGGATGAACAGTTCAACAATTCAGGTTTCATCAGTGCAAAGTTCACATGAATGCAAGTGGAGATGCTCGATCCAGAGAGAGGAGGGGTCATACCAGGGGTGGCGCTTGTGCTTGCCCTTGCCCAGAATTGGCAGTAGAGCACTGTGGTGGAGGAGATGGCTGTGGCGGGGGTGGCACGCCACCAAGTTGGCGTCGGCCGGCTCAATTCAGAGTCCTCGCTTGTCGGCAAACTTATCCACGGAGGAGAAGGTGAGGTGGCTGATGGGAAGGAGCAGCAGTATATGGCGGCACGCGGTTGGGAATTCGACCGGTGTCACCTGGACGGTGGAGCAGGCGCAGCCGCGCATGGCAGAGCTCGGAGGCGGCCTCTTTTGGGAAAGAGTGGGCGTAGGGGGGCGGTCAGCAAGCTGGGGGAGAGGGGCGACGCATCTAGGGAGAGGGGCGGCACGTCGACGGAGAGGGGTGGTGCGGCGGCGCATCTAGGGAAAGATACGACGGCGCGTTGGGGTAGAGGGGTGGCGCCGCGATGGGGAACGACGATGGAGCCACGGTGGGGGACTGGGGTGGGCGTGGGTGGCGTGAGGCGCCAGGGCATGGGGCGGCGGCGAGGCAGAGCCGGATGGGATCAGGGACTCAGGAGGTGGGTAGGCGACTTGGTGTGGAATTGCTTTTTTTCTTTTCAATCCATCCGGTCCAGGCCTGTGGGCTAGAGTCAGGAAATTGTGTTGCGCGCGCCTTATAGAGCGGAGGGGTAACAGAATATTATTCTGTTACTGGTAACAGAATAGTCCAGCCCTAGTGTGTGTGTATATATATACATACTAGTAGTATCATGCATATATATGATATTGTAGCTAGGATACTAGCTACTTCCGTAATGCATAGTATCATAAGTTAACATCTTAGGTTGCCTTACTAATCACACAAAGTAGTAGTAAAATATTTAATATGACACGGTATCATGATATGATACCACATCCTCTCTTGTGTGCCACATCATCCAGAAAGTCTAGTTGGCATGCATGATACCACTTATGATAATACCATTACAACCAGCCTAGCTAAACCGGAAAGGAGGGAGTATGAGACTAGCTAGCCACAATGGAGAGTAGTACACTGGTAACATACACATATCCCTAGACTATATATGTTACTACCTTCATAGTGGGTAGTAACATAAGTGTAGTGCCATGCAAAGCTTCATTTCTTAGGTTACTGATGTCTACTATGCAACCTTCTTCTTGTAGACGTTGTTGGGCCTCCAAGTGCAGAGGTTTGTAGGACAGTAGCAAATTTCCCTCAAGTGGATGACCTAAGGTTTATCAATCCGTGGGAGGCATAGGATGAAGATGGTCTCTCTCAAGCAACCCAGCAACCAAATAACAAAGAGTCTCTTGTGGCCCCAACACACCCAATACAATGGTAAATTGTATAGGTGCACTAGTTCGGCGAAGAGATGGTGATACAAGCGCAATATGGATGGTAGATATGGGTATTTGTAATTTGAAAATATAAAAACAGCAAGGTAACTAATGCTAAAAGTGAGCGTAAACGGTATTACAATGCTAGGAAACAAGGCCTAGGGTTCATACTTTCACTAGTGCAAGTTCTCTCAACAATAATAGCATAATTGGATCATATAACTATCCCTCAACATGCAACAAGAGTCACTCCAAAGTCACTAATAGCAGGGAACAAACAAAGAGATTATTGTAGGGTACGAAACCACCTCAAAGTTATCCTTTCTGATCGATCTATTCAAGAGTCCGTAGTAAAATAACACGAAGCTATTCTTTCCGTTCGATCTATCATAGAGTTCGTACTAGAATAACACCTTAAGACACAAATCAACCAAAACCCTAATGTCACCTAGATACTCCAATGTCACCTCAAGTATCCATGGGTATGATTATACGATATGCATCACACAATCTCAGATTCATCTATTCAACCAACACAAAGTACTTCAAAGAGTGCCCCAAAGTTTCTACCGGAGAGTCAAGACGAAAACGTGTGCCAACCCCTATGCATAAGTTCACGATGTTACGGAACTCGCAAGTTGATCACCAAAGCATACATCAAGTGGATCACGTGAATATCCCAATATCACCACAGATAAGCACATGCAATACATACATCAAGTGTTCTCAAATCCTTAAAGACTCAATCCGATAAGATAACTTTGAAGGGAATACTCAATCCATTACAAGAGAGTAGAGGGGGAGAAACATCATAAGATCCAACTATAATAGCAAAGCTCGTGATACATCAAGATCGTGCCAAATCAAGAACACGAGAGAGAGAGAGATCAAACACATAGCTATTGGTACATACCCTCAGCCCCGAGGGTGAACTACTCCCTCCTCGTCATGGAGAGCGCCGGGATGATGAAGATGGCCACCAGTGAGGGATCCCCCCTTCGGCAGGGTGCCGGAACAGGGTCCCAATTGGTTTTTGGTGGCCATAGAGGCTTGCGGCGGCGGAACTCCTGATCTAGGTTATGTTCTGGAAGTTTGGGTATATATAAGAGGTTTTGGCGTCGGGAACAAGTCAGGGGGGTGTCGGTGTCAAAACCGGCGGATCTCGGGTAGGGGGTCCCGAACTGTGCGTCTAGGCGGATGGTAACAGGAGACAGGGGACACGATGTTTTTACCCAGGTTCGGGCCCTCTCGGTGGAGGTAAAACCCTACACCTGCTTGATTAATATTGATGATATGGGTAGTACAAGAGTAGATCTACCACATGATCAATGAGGCTAAACCCTAGAAGCTAGCCTATGGTATGATTGTTGTTCGTCCTACGGACTAAAACCCTCCAGTTTATATAGACACCGGAGAGGCTTAGGGTTACACAGAGTCGGTTACAATGGTAGGAGATCTACATATCCGTACCGCCAAGCTTGCCTTCCACGCCAAGGAAAGTCCCATCCGGACATGGGACGAAGTCTTCAATCTTGTATCTTCATAGTCTTGGAGTCCGGCCGACGGTGATAGTTCGGCTATCCGGACACCTCCTAATCCGAGACTCCCTCAGTAGCCCCCGAACCAGGCTTCAATGATGACGAGTCCGCTGCGTTGATTGTCTTTGGCATTGCAAGGCGGGTTCTTCTCCAAATTCCATATACTTGTCGAATAGTGTCCGGCTTCTTATAAATGCTGCGCTCCTTGGCTCCCACGCCCAATAATGGCCATCTTCCACGTGTCGAACGAATGCAAAAAGCCAGGGTATTTTTACACTTACCCCCCTAGCTGCGCAAATGAGCCGCCTATAAAAGAGACGGAGATCTAGATCCGAATCACACCATCCTCCCTCCACGAGCATTCATCGGAGCGCCTCTGACAAAAATCCATTCCATCATGGACTGTCGACGCAGCTCCTCCTCTCGCGCTCCCAGCCCTCGGCCTGGAGATTGGGAGAGATGTTCAGTCCCGCACAGTGAGTTAGTGACGTTCCAAACCAAGGGATTTCTTCCCCCAGCCTTTATGGTTCCGGTTTGAGCCGGACTCGCCACCTACAACGGTGGAAAGCAGGCGGAGAGCGTCCCCAATCCCTCCAAAGGAGAATGGGTATGCTTTGTCTCTTATCTAATAAGAGGACTCGGATTTCCGATACATCCGTTTCTCCGGGGGCTCCTGGAGTTCTACGGCCTCCAGCTGCACCACCTTACGCCTGCCTCCATTCTACACATCGCGGGCTTCGTGGCCCTTTGCGAACTGTTTTTGGGCGTCGAGGCTCATTTTGCACTGTGGAAGAGATTATTCTGCCTCGTACCCCGTTCTCATGAGGGGTCAATATATCAAGTGGGCGGAGCCGAGCTATGGCGCATCGCCGGGACCGGATATCTATCCGGAACCCCGAAGAAGGCATCTGAAGACTGGCCTTCAGAATGGTTTTATATAGAAGACGCCCTGCTACTGAATCCCATTCGGACTGGCCTCCCAGAGTTCAGCAATGCTCCCTTGAAGAAACGCCTAAGTTGGCGTCCGCGGAGCCCTCAACGGGAGAATGACAGGGACGTCCTTTACCTGATGGGCCGAATAAGATTATTGGCTCATTCCGGATTGACCATGATCGGAGTCATGGCCACATGCATTATGTGGGGGGTGCAGCCGCTCCAGTATAGGGTCCACCCCATGTGGGATTTCAACGGGGAGGATGATGCCACCCGTCATGGCCGTAAGGGGCCGGGATAGGTTGCCCATCTGGTGAAGATCTTGTCCGGCCTGTACAAAGGGGAAAAGGAGGATTTTCTCCGTGTTAGTCCACTGAACGGATTTTCTATGAACAATCCCCGAAGCTGGGTAAGCGGACATTTCTTTTTGCCTATCCGATCCCCATTCCCATGGTTAAGTATCTCATTTTGTGATTTCGATGCAGGAACTGTGCCGGGCTGTAGAGGATATACACAGCCCGCCTCCACAACCCGAGGATCCGGAACGGTCCCTCAATCCGGCCTCCGAAGAGGATCCGGACATAAAGGTGGAGCTGATCGATAGGGTGTTCCACCAACTTAGCATCGACAATGCTTTGGTTGCCATTACGGCCGACTACCACGGAATATTTTTAGCTTCCCAGGTAACCGTGACCGAAGTCCTGATACCATGACCCATCCGTGCTTATTTCTGATCACCGCATACCAATGGTGTTTCGCAGGAGGTGCCTTTGAGGCGGGAAGCCGAGCCCACGGCGGCTGGCCAACAAGGGGCAGCTCGACCCAGCAGGCAGAAAAGAAGTGTGGTGCGGATCGAGACATCGCCGCGACGGTATGGCGCGCCACCGTGTTTCAAGGAAAGATCCCTGGAAGGCATACTAATACTCGTGATCTTTTCAGGAAAAAGAGCGCTCGCCGGACTGTGTCCTGAGAGGTTGCCAATCGAGCCTCCGCCAGCCAGGCTCCAACGCCAGGTCCGGAAGGGGAGGCGAACACAAGGCGCGCGTCGGATGCTCCTCCAACAGAGGATGCCGACAGATTGTCCGCCACCAAATCTGAGGTGGAGAGTGCCATGAATCATAGGCGCTGCCGGACAGTTCTTCGTGATGCATGTTTCTCCCAAGAGGCATTGAATGCCTTCAATTCGGGAGATGCGCACCTCCGTGCCGCTCAAGATGGTCTAGGCAAAGCAACGGAGCAGTATGTGAAAGACATACGGGTAAGGAATTTTGACAGTTATATATGCCAGTAGCCCCCGAGACTTAAAATAGTTAGAATAACTGATTTAAGGATCATTTGTTATGCAGGATCTTACAGAAAAGAATACCCAACTGTCCCAGGAGCTTCAAGGGTGCAAGGCCCAACTTGAGGCCGCACTAGCCGCCACGGGGGGAGCCACAGAGACCCCCTCCGGTAATATATACTTTGAAAGATAAGTAGTTTGTGAAGTGCGGCGTGTGTATAAGTCTGACAATAACATTGCAGATGGCGCCGGACTAGATCCGGACAAGCAACAGCTATTGCGCCGGTTAAAGGCTGGCGAGAGTGTGCTTACAAGGGTGCGGCAAGAGAAAAATAACCTCCAAGATGCCAACACCCAGCTGGGCGAGGAACTAAAAGATGTTCGAGCCCAGCTGTCTGACTCCGTTAAGGAGAATCGGCGGCTTCGTCGCGGCATTTATAGTAAGTGCTTGAGCGAACTTTTGAAAAGAAGAGTTTGGCGAGGAAGTCGATTAATAGAAATATGTCTGTAGGTATGCTCACAGGTCATCCTGTAGAGGAAATGCCCGGTTCAATGGGTGACCTACTTCCCGAGCTGCTGCAACTGCACGAACGAGTTTGGCAGGCGATGAGAGGCGTCGCCCAGGCCTTGTGGCCATCCATCTCCCTACCCGAAGGTTTTGGAGAGCTTACAGAGAAGCTTCAGGGAGCACGGCAGCTCTTCCGGCTATGGAAGATATCGGCCTGCCGTCAAGGTGCCAGGGAGGCCTGGGCCATGGTGAAGATGCGGTACACAAAGGCTGACCCAAACCACATGGCCGAGGTCGGACTGTGGGGCCCGATGGAAAGGAGATCCCTGTGAGCTTAGTGTATGACCAAGTAGAGTTGGCCGCAAAGTATTCCCAGCGGGACTGTAAACTAGATAGCCTATTAGATGGTATTGAAGAGGAATACGATCAGTCAATTTGACTATGTAATTTAAAATGACATGTAAAATGCCTTCTAGCCGGATTGTAGATCGTTTGTCGTAGCGGACCTTTTTGCTTCAACCTCGGGACCCGACAGTCCGGAGTGCGTCCGAATACCCTCGCGGTTATATAAAAAACTGGGGCATGCGTGGAGACCAGGCGTAGGGGTCATTAGTGCTTTATCAGACAAGTGCCCAACTAGTTATGTTATATTACATGGTTAGTAAGAAACATCTTCCAGGGAGAATAGTTCCGTTAGGGGTTCCTTTCCCTGGGAGGCATGCCCTAAAGTGCATGTCCGGACTACGAAAAAAGCAGGAAAGCATCTGAGGGCAGATAAATAAATAGGTAAGAAATCGTCTTTTAGTTCACCGACCAAATATTCCCTTAAGAACGCTAGCTTTCGGCTTCACCCAGTCTGAGGTACACATCCGGCTGACCCGGCAGTAACAATCGCAGAGGTGCTCCCTTTACCTCCTAGCCGAACAATCGGGAACGTAGGGGTAAGCACAGGAGCCAGGCAACCCAGCTTGGCCAAAACTTAAGTCATATCGATGCATATAATGGTGAATAAAAGGTACATGTGGAAGTGTGACACATGTGTTGGGCATAAAGCCTGTATAAATCAGCTTCTGTTGAAGAAGCCCCCAGGTATAATGAGCGCGAGTAGCACGTCAAGTGTGTGCGAACAATGCGCAGACGAGCCTCCAAAGGCTTTGAGAAAAAGGAGGGAGAAGGAGAGAAATAAAAGACAGCTAAAGTATAAAATGTAGACGGAGGAAGGAGACGAACTCAGAGTCCGGCGCTAGGCATAGAATCTTCGGAGACGGGATGCGTTCCATGGGTTCGGCTCGAGTCGGTTATCCGATGCGTTTTGCAGACGGTACGCTCCGCTGGTCAGGACTTGGTCGATGATGAAGGGACCTTCCCATTTGGGCTTGAGTTTGTCCTTTTTCTTGTCCGGTAGGCGTAGAACTAGTTCGCCAACATTGTAAGTTTTGGCCCGTACTTCTCTGCTTTGATATCTTCGAGCCTGCTATTGATAGAATGCGGAACGGGCTTTTGCCACGTCATGCTCCTCCTCTAAGGTGTCCAAACTGTCCTGCTGATCCAGCTCGGCTTCTCTTTCTTTGTACATGCGCACGCGAGGTGAGTCATGAATTATGTCGCAGGGCAAAACTGCCTCCGTGCCGTATACCATAAAAATGGTGTGAATCCGGTAGTGCGATTCGGCGTGGTCCGCAGCCCCCAGAGTACGGAGTCGAGCTCCTCTACCCAGTGCGTGTTAGATTCCTTGAGGGGCCGCACTAGTCTTGGTTTAATGCCGCTCATGATTAGACCATTTGCTTGTTCGACTTGACCGTTAGTTTGAGGGTGATAGACTGAAGCGTAGTCGAGCTTGATGCCCATGTTTTTGCACCAGAGTTTAACCTCGTCGGCCGTGAAGTTCGTGCCGTTATCAATGATGATGCTATGGGGGACGCCGTAACGGTGTACTACCCCTGATATGAAGTCTGTCACGGGTATGGATTCGGCCGTCTTAACTGGCTTGGCCTCTATCCATTTGGCGAATTTATCCACCATGACCAATAGGTATTTTTGCTTGTGGGTTCCTCCTTTAAGGGGTCCAACCATGTCAAGCCCCTAGACCGCGAACGGCCAGGTGATGGGTATAGTTTTGAGGGCGGTGGGTGGCATGTGGCTTTGATTAGCAAAGAGCTGGCAACCGAGCATCGTTGGACTAAGTCCTAAGCATCTGCCCGAGCCGTCGGCCAATAAAATCCTGTACGGAAGGCCTTTCCTACAAGGGCCCGAGCTGCAGCATGGTGCCCACCAAGTCCGGCATGAATTTCAGCCATAAGATTTCGCCCTTCCTCTTCGGAGATACACCTTTGAAGGACTCCGGTTGTGCTTTTCTTATAAAGCTCTCCCTCATGGACCTTATAGGCTTTAGATCGCCGTACTATGCAGCGGGCCTCGTTTTGGTCCTCGGGAAGTTCCTGCCTAGTTAAGTAGGCTAGGAATGGTTCTGTCCACGGGGCAATGACTGCCATTATTTCGTGGGCTAAATGTGTTATTTCATTGGTAGAACCACCGATTGTGTCAGAATGTTTGGTGTCGGGCGGTGCGGTTGGGTCCGGATTGTTGTTTCCGGACTCCCCTTCCCATATTACGGATGGCTTGAAAAGCCGCTCCAGGAAGATGTTGGGAGGGACGGCATCGCGCTTTGCGCTGATGCGTGTCCATACATCCCCGTCTGGTTATTATCCCGGGCTATATGGTGAAATTCGAGCCCTTCAAACCGAGTTGACATTTTTAGGACGGCGTTACGATAAGCTTCCATTTTCGGATCCTTGGCGTCGAAGTCTCCATTTATTTGGGATATCGCGAGGTTCGAATCCCCGCGCACCTCTAGGCGTTTAATGCCCATGGAGACCACCATCCGGAGGCCATGCAGAAGGGCCTCGTATTCGGCTGCGTTGTTGGAGTCCGTGTACATTATCTGGAGTACGTATTGAACTGTGTCTCCGGTTGGGACATCAGGACAATGCCAGCCCCCAGGCCGGCCAACATTTTGGAGTCGTCAAAGTGCATGATCCAATTGGAATATGCGCCGTACTCTTTAGGGAGTTCGGCTTCAGTCCATTCGGCGACGAAGTCGGCCAAAACTTGCGACTTAATAGCTCGTCGTGACTTGTAGGTTATGTCGAACGGGAGGAGCTCGATGGCCCATTTTGCAATCCGGCCAGTCGCGTCGCGGTTGTTTTATAATGTCATTAAGAGGTACTTCGGAGGCTACTATTATCGAACACTCTTGGAAGTAGTGTCGCAGCTTTCGGGATGCCATGAACACCGCGTACGCTATCCTTTGATAATGTGTATACTGGGACTTGCATGGAGTTAGGACAGTGGACACGTAGTAAACTGGTTTTTGAAGAGGGAACTTGTGTCCATCCATTTCTCGTTCGACAACGAGCACCCCGCTTACAACTTGATGGGTTGCCGCGATGTATAATAACATTGGTTTGCCTATGTTGGGCGCGGCCAGGACCGGATTTGTTGCCAATATGGCTTTTATTTCCTCGAGTCCGGCCGTGGCGGCATCCGTCCACTCGAAGTGTTCGGTGCGCCGGAGGAGGCGATAAAGGGGTCATGCCTTTTCTCCCAAACGGGAGATAAAGCGGCTTAGAGCCGCCACACATCCAGTCAATTTTTGTATTTGTTTGAGGTCTTTTGGGATATCCAATTGCGACAGAGCTCGGATCTTGGCTGGGTTTGCTTCAATTCCTCTACCAGATATAATGAAGCCCAAGAGCTTTGCGGCTGGTACGCCGAAAACGCATTTTTCCAGGTTGAGCTTAATGTCGTATGTTCGGAGATTGTCGAATGTGAGCCTCAAGTCGTATACTAGAGTTTCGACATGCTTGGATTTGACGACCACATCGTCTACATATGCCTCTACTGTTTTACCGATCTGTTTTGCCAGACATGTCTGAATCATGCGCTGATATGTCGCGCCGGCGTTTTTTAGCCTGAAGGGCATTGTGTTGAAGCAAAATGGTTTGTATGGAGTGATAAATGCCGTTGCGGCTTGGTCTGGCTCCGCCATCTTGATTTGGTGGTAGCCAGAGTATGCGTCGAGGAAGCACAATGAATCGTGCCCTACGGTAGCGTCGATAATTTGATCGATGCGGGGGAGGGGAAGGGATCCTTTGGGCAAGCCTTGTTAAGGTCCTTGAAGTCGACACATAGGCGCCAGGATTTATCCTTCTTTGGTACCATCACCAGGTTTGCTAGCCAGTCCGGATGTTTTATATATCTGATGAATCCAGCTTCCAACAGTTTGGCTAGCTCCTCTCCCATTGCCTGTCTCTTGGGTTCAAAAAATCGCCGAAGAGCCTGTTTGACTGGCTTGAATCCTTTTAGGATATTTAGGCTGTGCTCGGCCAGCCGGCGTGGGATTCCTGGCATGTCTGAAGGGTGCCACGCAAAAATGTCCCAATTTTCCCATAGGAATTCTCGTAGTGCGGTGTCTCGTCAGAGTTTAACTGTGCCCCAATGGATGTCGTTTTTGTAGGGTCCGTTGGAAGGACTTGGAATTTGACTATTTCGTCCGCTGGCTTAAAAGAGGTGGACTTGGATCTCTTATCGAGTATCACATCGTCCCTATTTACCGTGGAGCGCATTGCAGTGAGTTCCTCGGCCGCTAGGGCTTCGAACAGTGCCTCGAGGGCTAGTGCGGCTGTCTTATTTTCGGCGCAGAGTGCTATGTCCGGATCACTGACAAGAGTGATGATTCCGTTGGGCCCGGGCATTTTGAGCTTCATGTACCCGTAATGGGGTATAGCTTGAAAAATTGTGAATGCCTCTCGCCCTAATAAAGCATGATATCCGCTGCTGAACGGGGCCACTTGGAACGTGACCTCCTCGGACCTATAATTGTCCGGCGAGCCGAACACCACATCCAGTGTAATTTTTCCTGTGCAGCGTGCTTCCCGACTAGGGATTATTCCTCTAAAGGTTGTGCTGCTTCGCTCAATGCGGCTCTAGTCTATTTCTATTTTTCAAAGGGTTTCCTCGTAAATGAGGTTTAATCCGCTGCCGCCATCCATGAGTACCTTGGTAAGGCGAAAGTCGTCCACTATTGGACTGAGGACCAATGCGGCTGGTGCTCGGGCTGTTCGGAATTTAGGTTCGTCACTGGCGTTAAAGGTAATAGCCGTGTCACTCCATGGATTTATTATTGCTACTTGGTAGACTTCGGCAAGGCTGCGGAGTGTTCGTTTTCGCATATTATTTGATGCGAAAGTCTCGAAGACTGTTGATACCGTACTGGTATTGCTGGGCTAGGTTTCTGGAGCTAGAAGCTCTTCGCCACTTTTGGCCACCTGCCGTAGTATCCAACATGCTCGAAGGCTATGAGTTGGAGTGGCGCCCTCTGTACTATGAATTTTGCAGGGTCCATTGAGCCATCCCTCCAGTACGGTTCCGTGCCCTTTAGGGGGTTTTTGCTTTTTGGTATTTAACCCAGGTGCCTGCTGATGATGCACCCTTTTATTTCGGAGTCGGATTATCCCAAAATTTGGTTTCGGTTTTCCAGGCGCTCTCCATCGCACAGTACTTTCGTAGTATGGACGCCAAGTCGGCAAAGCGTGTAATTTCATGACGACTTATGGCGTTTAGGGTTCCCTTGTCCGTGCAATTATTGCAGAAAAGTGAAATTGCGTATTCCTCGCGGCAGTCCTTTATCCTGTCCATAACTAGGAGGAATCTTGCCCAGTAATGGTGTACTGTTTCAGTGGGCTCATGCCGAATTCAGGATAGATCGCTTATGTTTGGGTGGGCGGGTGGAATTAAATTCGGAACCCCGTCCAATCTAAGACTCAAGGGCCGAAAAGTTTTCGAACTTGGAAGCTTGGGTTTTTGGATATTGTCCAATGAATCCAGCCCGCTGCCTGACTTTAGGTTCAGGACTTGATCGACATCCGTCCCTCCGTGGGAATCCGGCATGGAGGGGTCGGGAATTCGGACATAGCTAGTCCTTAATATTGAAAAGGGTCGCCGTACTGTTCCTCCACCACAGTAACGTGGTGGGTGGCCTGGGGAGAGTTGATCTCTCTCAGATCGGTTTTAGGCCCAATCTGATTGTAGTCTGTAGCAACTCCCAGGGCGGCGATGCGATCCAAGAGCTCGTTTAAGGAGGAGAGCTCCATCGGATCTAGCTGCTCGGCGAGTTCCGAGTTGATGTGAAGATTGCTTTTGATGACCCAAGAAGTCATCGTCGGCGCGGCGACCGAACAGGCGGTCATAAGAAAACCGCCTAGCCGGAGAGTTTGGTTGATGGCCAAAGCTCCTTTAGTAACGGTGCCGTCTTTAAAGACGGGACGAGGCATCCTTCCTGATGGCGACGACACAGAGGAACTCTCAGTGAAAGCACCAATGTCGGTGTTAAAACCAGCGGATCTCGGGTAGGGGGTCCCGAACTGTGCGCCTAGGTGGATGGTAACAGGAGACAGGGGACACGATGTTTTTACCCAGGTTCGGGCCCTCTCGGTGGAGGTAAAACACAACTCCTGCTTGACTAATATTGATGATATGGGTATTACAAGAGTAGATCTACCACGAGATCAATGAGGCTAAACCCTAGAAGCTAGCCTATGGTATGATTGTTGTTGTGTCCTATGGACAAAAACCCTCCGGTTTATATAGACACGGAGAGGGTTAGGGTTACACAGAGTCGGTTACAATGGTAGGAGATCTACATATCCGTATCGCCAAGCTTGCCTTCCACGCCAAGGAAAGTCCCATCCGGACACGGGAGAAAGTCTTCAATCTTGAATCTTCATAGTATTGGAGTCCGGCCGACGGTGATAGTTCGGCTATCCGGACACCCCCTAATCCGGGACTCCCTCAGGGGGTCTCCTAGGCGGCCACGAGGGAGGAGGGGGCGCCTGAGGGTAGGGCGCACCCCCCACACTCATGGGTGCCTCGGGACTCTTCTGGCCCATCTCCGGTGCTCCGTGGGCTTCTTCTGGTCCAAAAACAATCTCTGTGAAATTTCAGGTCAATTGGACTCCGTTTGGTTTTCCTATTCTACGATACTCAAAAACAAGGAAAAAACAGAAACTGGCACTAGGCTCTAGGTTAATAGGTTAGTCCCAAAAATCATATAAAACAGCGTATAAATGCATATAAAACATCCTAGATGGATAATATAATAGCATGGAACAATCAAAAATTATAGATACGTTGGAGACGTATCAAGCATCCCCAAGCTTAATTCCTGCTCGTCCTTGAGTAGGTAAATGATAAAAACAGAATTTTTGATGTGGAATGCTACCTAACATATTTTTCAATGTAATCTTCTTTATTGTGGCAAGAATATTCAGATACATAAGATTCAAGACAAAAGTTTAATATTGACATAAAAATAATAATACTTCAAGCATACTAACCAAGCAATTATGTCTTATCAAAATAACATGGCCAAAGAAAGCTCATCCTACAAAATCATATAGTTTGTCCATGCTCCATCTTCGTCACACAAAATGCTCTCATCATGCACAACCCCGATGACAAGCCAAGCAATTGTTTCATACTTTAGTATTCTCAAACTTTTTTCAACTTGCACGCAATACATGAGCGTGAGCCATGGACATAGCACTATGGGTGGAATAGAATATGATGATGAGGGTTGTGTGGAGAAGACAAAAAAAGAGAAAGTCTCACATTGACGTGGCTAATCAACGGGCTATGGAGATGCCCATCAATTGATGTCAATGCGAGAAATAGGGATTGCCATGCAATGGATGCACTAGAGCTATAAATGTATGAAAGCTCAACAAAAGAAACTAAGTGGGTGTGCATCCAACTTTCTTGGTCACGAAGACCTAGGGTATTTGAGGAAGCCCATTGTTGGAATATACAAGCCAAGTTCTATAATGAAAAATTCCCACTACTATATGAAAGTGACAACATAGGAGACTCTCTATCATGAAGATCATGGTGCTACTTTGAAGCACAAGTGTGGAAAAAGGATAGTAGCATTGTCCCTTTTATTTCTCTTTTTTCTAATTTTTTATTTGGCCCCTTTTTTTAATTGGCCTTTCCTTTTTTATTTTTTTTTTATTTGGCCCCTTTTTGGCCTTTTTTCTTTTTTTCAGGACAATGCTCTATTAATGATGATCATCACACTTCTATTTATTTACAACTCAAAGATTACAATTTGATACTAGAACAAAGTATGACTCTATATGAGTGCCTCCAGCGGTGTACCGGGATAGGAAATGAATCAAGAGTGACATGTATGAAATTATGCATGGTGGCCTTGCCACAAATACGATGTCAACTGCATGATCATGCAAGGCAATATGACAGTGATGAAGTGTGTCATAATAAATAGAACGGTGGAAAGTTGCATGGCAATATATCTCGGAATGGCTATGGAAATGCCATAATAGGTAGGTATGGTGGCTGTTTTGAGGAATATATAAGGAGGCTTATGTGTGATAGAGCGTATCATATCACGGGGGTTGGATGTACCGGCGAAGTTTGCACCAACTCTCAAGATGAGAAAGGCAATGCACGGTACCGAAGAGGCTAGCAATGATGGAAGGGTGAGAGTGCGTATAATCCATGGACTCAACATTAGTCATAAAGAACTCACATACTTATTGCAAATCTACAAGTCATCAAAATCAAGAACTACACGCATGCTCCTAGGGGGATAGATTGGTAGGAAAAGACCATCACTCGTCCCCGACCGCCACTCATAAGGAAAGCAATCAAGGAACACCTCATGCTTCAAATTTGTCACACAACGGTTGCCATACATGCATGCTACGGGACTTGCAAACCTCAACACAAGTATTTATCAATTTCACAATTACTCAACTAGCACGACTCTAATATCACCACCTCTATATCTCAAAACAATTATCAAGTATCAAACTTCTCATAGTATTCAATGCACTCTATGAAAGTTTTTTTATTATATCCCTCTTGGATGCCTATCATATTAGGACTAAATTCATAAACAAACCAAATTACCATGATGTTCTAAAAAGACTCTCAAAATAATATAAGTGAAGCATGAGAGATCAATAATTTCTATAAAATAAAACAACCACCATGCTCTAAAAAGATATAAGTGAAACACTAGAGCAAACGACAAACTACTCCAAAAGATATAAGTGAAGATCAATGAGTAGTTGAATAATTATGTAACTATGTGAAGACTCTCTAACGTTTAAGAATTTCAGATCTTAGTATTTTATTCAAACAGCAATCAAAACAAAAGAAAATAAAATGACGCTCCAAGCAAAACACATATCATGTGGTGAATAAAAATATAGCTCCAAGTAAAGTTACCGATGAACGAAGACGAAAGAGGGGATGACATCTGGGGCATCCCCAAGCTTAGGCTCTTGGTTGTCCTTGAATATTACCTTGGGGTGCCATGGGAATCCCCAAGCTTAGGCTCTTGCCACTCCTTATTCCATAGTCCATCAAATCTTTACCCAAAGCTTGAAAACTTCACAACACAAAACTCAACAGAAAACTCGTAAGCTCCGTTAGTATAAGAAAATAAAACCACCACTTAGGTACTGTTGTGAACTCATTATAAATTCATATTGGTGTAATATATACTGTATTACAACTTCTCTATGGTTCACACCCTCCGATAGTACTCATAGATTCGTCAAAATAAGCAAACAACACAACGAAAACAAAATCTGTCAAAACGTATACTTCTGTAACTCCCAAAATTCTATAGTAATCTGTATCAAACATATACTTCTGCAACTTCCAAAATTCTGAAATAAATTGTTGGACCTGAGTAATCTGTATATTAATCATCTGCAAAAAGTATCAACCTAAAAGCACTCTAGTAAAAAATGGCAGCTAATCTCGTGAGCACTAAAGTTTCTATTTTTTTACAGCAAGATCACAAAGACTTCACCCAAGTTTTCCCGAAGGTTCTACTTGGCACAAAAACTAATTAAAACATAAAAACACATCCAAACAGAGGCTAGATGAATTATTTATTAATAAACAGGAACAAAAAGCAATGAACAAACATAAAATGGGATTGCCTCCCAACAAGCGCTATTGTTTAACGCCCCTAGCTAGGCATGATGATTTCAATGATGCTCATATAAAAGATAAGAATTGAAACATAAAGAGAGCATCATGAAACACATGAAAAGCACATTTGAGTCTAACCCACTGTGACGCCCCCGATTCAATCATACACTAATCATGCACGCAAATGTGTATGATTAAGATCAGGGACTCACGGGAAGATATCACAACACAACTCTAAAACATAAATAAGTCATACAAGCATCATAATACAAGCCAGGGGCCTCGAGGGCTCGAATACAAGTGCTCGATCATAGACGAGTCAGCGGAAGCAACAATATCTGAGTACAGACATAAGTTAAACAAGTTTGCCTTAAGAAGGCTAGCACCAATTGGGAAACAGATCGAAAGAGGCGCAGGCCTCCTGCCTGGGATCCTCCTAAACTACTCCTGGTCGTCGTCAGCAGCCTGCACGTAGTAGTAGGCACCTCCAGTGTAGTAGTCGTCGTCGACGGTGGCGTCTGGCTCCTGGGCTCCAAAGTCTGATTGCGGCATCTGAGAAGAAGAGGAAAACGGGGGAAAAGAGGGAGCAACGCAACCGTGAGTACTCATCCAAATTACTCGCAAGCAAGGAGCTACACTACATATGCATGGGTATATGTGTAAGGAGGCCATATCAGTGGACTGAACTGCAGAATGCCAGAATAAGAGGGGGATAGCTAATCCTGTCGAAGAGTACGCTTCTGGCAGCCTCCGTCTTGCAGCATGTAGAAGAGAGTAGATTGAAGTCCTCCAAGTAGCATCGCATAGCATAATCCTACCCGGCGATCCTCTCCTTGTCGCCTTGTTAGAGAGCGATCACCGGGTTGTATCTGGCACTTGGAAGGGTGTGTTTTATTAAGTATCCGGTTCTAGTTGTCATAAGGTCAAGGTACAACTCCAACTCGTCCTGTTACCGAAGATCACGGCTATTCGAATAGATTAACTTCCCTGCAGGGGTGCACCACATAACCCAACACGCTCGATCCCATTTGGCCGGACACACTTTCCTGGGTCATGCCCAGCCTCGGAAGATCAACACGTCGCAGCCCCACCTAAGCACAACAGAGAGGTCAGCCCGCCGGTCTAAATCCTATGCGCGCAGGGGTTTGGGCCCATCGCCCATTGCACACCTGCACGTTGCGAGGGCGGACGGAAGCAGACCTAGCAACCTCCATTATAAAGGAAGTCACGTTACACGGTCCAATCCGACGCGCGCCGCTCCATCGCTGACGTCAAGAAGGCTTCGGCTGATACCACGACGTCGAGTGCCCATAACTGTTCCCACGTAGTTGATTAGTGCATATAGGCCAGTAGCCAGACTCAGATCAAATACCAAGATCTCGTTAAGCGTGTTATTATGAAGCAACCGCGAACGCCGACCAGGGCCAGGCCCACCTGTCTCCTAGGTGGTCTCAACCTGCCCTATCTTTCTGCCACAAAGTAACAGTCGGGGGCCGTCGGGAACCCAGGCCCACCTCTACCGGGATGGAGCCACCTGTCCTTTCAGCCCCCACATCGGAATCACTTGCGGGTACTCAACGAGCTGACCCGACTTTAGTCACCATCTGTATAGTATGTATGTATGTATAATATATACCCGTGATCACCTCCCAAGTGATCACAGCCCGATAGTATAGCAAGGCAGACTGACAAGAATGTAGGGCCAATGATGATAAACTAGCATCCTATACTAAGCATTTAGGATTGCAGGTAAGGTATCAACAGATGTAGCAACAATGTCAGGCTATGCATCAGAATAGGATCAACGGAAAGCAGTAACATGCTACACTACTCTAATGCAAGCAGTATAGAGGAGAATAGGCGATATCTGGTGATCAAGGGGGGGGGGGGGGCTTGCCTGGTTGCTCCGGCAAGAGAGAGGGGTCGTCAACACCGTAGTCGTACTGGGTAGCAGCAGCGTCGGTCTCGTAGTCTACCAGAGAGAAGAGGGGGAAGAAACAATAAATACAATGCAAACAGATGCATAATGATGCATGACATAACAAGTAACGGTGCCAGGTGTGCCCTAACGCAGTATGAGGTGATACCGGTGAAGGGGGCAAACATCCGGGAAAGTATCCCCTGTGTTTCATGTTCTCAGACAGATGAACTACAGGGGGAATGTTGCGAGTTCGATAGGTTAGGGGGGTGTGGCGGACGAACGGGTTGCGTATCCGAAATTGTCTCGTTGTTCTGAGCAACTTTCATGTTGAAAATAATTTAATCCGAGTTACGGATTAAAAGATATGATTTTCTAAAGATTTTATTAATTTCAGGAATTTAATTAATTATTTAATTTAATTCGAAAATGGATTTATGACATCAACATGATGTCATGCTGATGTCAGCAGTCAACAGAGTTGACTGGTCAACCAGACCAGTGGGTCCCATTGGTCAGTGACACATTTTAATTAAACAATTTAGTTATCCTAATTAGTATTAATTAGGGGTGGCCCCCACTGTCATTGACTACTAAATTAACTAATTAACGGATCAGGTCAATTAGGTAACTAATGTGTAATTAGTTTAATTAGTTGGTTAATTTAATTAATCACAATTAATTAAGTTAATTATTTCTTAAATTAATTTTTTTTAAATACGTTCTGGGCGTGGGCCCCATCTGTCATAGGCCCATAGGGGCCTATCGGGTTCGGGCATGGTTGCTGGGACGGAGCCCCGTGAGTGTGCGGCCGGTTACGGGCGCCCGATGGGGCGGACCCAGGCGCCGACGTTGGGGCACCGCGGGGGCGCCGGCGGGGAGCGGCCTGGGGCCAAGCGGCACCGGGCGAGCCGGCGAAGCACACGGGGGCGAGCCCTTCTGAGCGTGTTGGTGCAGTCAGGAGCAGGGGTTGTGTCGCGCGGGGAGCACGGGCTGGGGACCCCCAGGGCACGCACGGGATGGCCGGTGCGTGGGCACGGACGCGGCTACGGAGGGGTGAGCGTGGCACGGGCGGTGGGGCGGCCTACGGCGACTGGAGCAAAGGGGAATGGAGCGAGGGCGGACGAGGCCTCATCGGAGTTCGTGGGGTCTAGGCAACGGGGGTTGAGGAGGAAGATGGCGATGACGGCGTAGAGGAGGCAGGCCGGCGAGGTGGCGTCTTGGTGCGGGGCGGGGTCGGCGAGCTCCGAGGCGCCCGCGTGCGGTCGTCGCGGCGAGCGAGGGCGACGGGGTCGGAGACGGGTGGCGCCGGCTTCAGGTGGGGGGTCGCGCGAGGAGAGGGGGGCGAGAAGGCAACGGCGACGGTGATCTGGGGAGGTGGCGTGGTCGCCCCGATCTCGATCCAGATCGGGGGAGTGAGGGAAGAGTGGAGGGGAGTGGGGATCGGGGAGTGGGTAGGTTAGGGTTTCTCCTGGTGGGGTTATAGAGGGGAGGGGTTGGGCCGGTCGGTGTGGCCGAATGGGCCGGCCTGCTGGGCCGATGCTCAGTGGGGCCTTTCTCTTTTTTTTATTAGATTGCTTTCTGTTTTCTTTTATTTCTTTTTCTTTTCTGTTTTATTTAGTTTAAAGCACTTAGGCACTTTGTAAAATTATGCTTTCTTCAATATAATTACTTTAGCAATATTGGTCACACACCTAACATTTTTGTTTAATATTTTAAAACTTTTATTGTTTGCCTCGGTTTTAAATTTGAAATTCGAACTAGGTTTCAAACTAACGCGAGTTTATCCACAGTAACCGAGGTGATGTGGCATCATTAGCGGGGATCACTGTAGCTTAAGTATCTGGGCGTCACAATTCTCCTCCACTACAAGAAATCTTGTCCCTAGATTTAATAGGGGGGTAAGGGGGAAAGTTCTAGTTATGATATTCTAACGGGCCTTCTCGAAGAAGTTAATCCCTTTCCTTGATGTCTTCAATTCTTTATTCCAAAGAATTATGATGAAGTTGTCGTCCTTTCTTCGGGGAACTCCATCGTACTTACGAATAGGTAAGGGGCAGCTCTACAATGATGGGATGTTATAAGGGAAATTCATCTGGGGTATCCCAAGAATGAACATATGAGTATCTCTCGAGTTGAACAAATGACACACATCGAGAGCAAAGTAAGACGGTGCGATAAGAAGTTTCAAGCAGATAGGCAATCGTTCATTGCCTGAAGCAGAGTGCAAAAGGGGTTCAGAGCAACGGGAATAAGTATTGCATCCGATACCAGAATAGATCAACATGCAAGTGGCCCGTGAATTACATACAAAGTCAAGCACGAGGAATAACTTTGACAACAGGTTGTACAGGAGAGTCAGGTTTCAATCCTAGGACCTGTGGGTTACGGGCCCACCATGTGGGTTAAAAGAAGGAAGGGCGTTGACATCTTGCACGGTCATGTAAGCAAGGCATGTCAGAGGTTAGTCTGCCAGTTATGTCGACAACAACATCGGTACCAAGGGCGAGGGACGAAGAGAACCATTTTCCTGCTTGTTGAACGAGGCGGACCAATAGGCAAAGTTCTCATCCATCGGCGGTTACCGGAATGTCATCAACAGTAGAAACAGGGTCTCACTGACAGAGTTGTACACCGAGGTGTTTTACATAAGCAGTGAATTATTACTGCTTAGATCATATAGATCACTAGAAGGGTTAAGCAAACCAAAGGAAAGGAAAGGTGATTACCATGTTAAATAGACAATGGAAAGGAAAATGTGTTTAAACACATATTTCAGGTATGTATCCTTCCCAAGGACAAACAAAGCATGGCATTCATGACAGGGTATAACGTAGAGAACCCTTTAGGTAAGGGGAGAGAAATTACATGACATTACCCATCCAACGGTGTTTGGATAATTTAGCAGGAAACATTTAGCATTGGCTTCAAATGTTCTTGTTGAAAATCGGAATACCATAGACATGCTTCGAAATAGCATTGACATGGTCTTCAAGCAAAGGTCAGACTTTGGATACAGGAAGGATCCATCAGGAACAACTTGTAGAATAAGTCTTACAATTTCCTCATGGAAGAATGGATAACCTTGCTAATAAGGAAACTATAACAGCAGGTCATCCGGCCAGGTTTGCTGGGCATGCCATCACCTTACTGGGTCATAAAAGACCAGTGTTATAACTCTTGGAAAAATGTTCCAACCATCATATCTGACCGAGATTCAGATCTGATCGGTGTTAGGATACTTCAAACTCACGATGCTTGAGGAGAAAAGGTGCGATACAAATTGACGAGATGACATCGAAGATTCTCGGGAGATGAACCATGGAAGCCAGTTCCGAAACAAGAGTTCATCGGTAAACCAACGAGAGGATGAGGAGGTGGCTGATGGAATCAGCGACAACTCATCGAGATTAACAAAAGATGGATTTCCACAATTATGTGAACAAGGAGATAACATTTGTCAGATCAAATGGTATAATGATGTATGCTCGAGGAAAACATACACAATTAAACATTGGTTGAAAGGTGCACCCGAAATATGGGCTGGGTTGCACAACCAACGTTAGAATGGTGATTCAATAATCAAGACTAAGAATGAACGGCCGACCGAAAGTAATAGGGTTGCTAGAAGTGCAGGATCCAAACAACACCGTTCACTTGTTGGTACCCCGGTTGGAATCAACATGAGGAGCATGAAAGAATGGTGATGGTCAGAGGTATCACTATACCAAGAATTCTTAAGAGGTGGTGAAATTCCCACGACATTCTTAACATAAAAGGTGGTGATTCTCCAAGGTAAAGAAGAACAATGCTGGGTAGCAAGGAACTTAAGGTATAACGCAAAACACGAACAAGTTTGTGTTGGAGGGAAGGCAATAAAGTGGCCGATGATAACACAACTCATCGAGGGCAAGGATGGTATTTCTCTTCATGAATCCGGTTGATATCCTAGGAGAGCTCATAAGGTTGATGATGATCACGACACATTTGTCGAGAGATTTCATGAAGATGTAATCAATCAGCGATGACATCAAGCAAAGGAATGATGAAGCAAGAGGTTATTGGAACCACAGTTACGACACAACTCAAACTCAAGCTTGTTGTTTAAGGTGAAAGGGTATGACGAGGAAAATCAACGTAAGCTTAGCTATCGTCCCAAACTGGTGCTCCGAGAATAAGGACCAGGTAGCATAGTTAGAATCATCACGACAATGATATAGCCAAACAGGCTAGGAATGGCGTGATCGGGTACAAACTCGTACTTATAGAAGCTTACTGAAGAGTTGTTGAACCATAGTGCGGACTCGGTTCAGTTATCGGTGTCTTTGAGTGTTTAATAACTCGAAGCCCGTGAAAAATTGTAATCAGTGAGAATGTAGCACTTGATGAAGAACTCATAAGAAGTTATGCAGTTCCAAGATAATCTCAAGATACCAGGGGGGTAATACTCGAGGGTAGAGCAGAGTAGATGGTGGACACATGAAATGATCTGCAGAAGACAAGTACTTAAACTTGCACGAGAAAAGGTATTTAAATGAGGACATGATCGGAACCATGATTGCAAAAGGCCAGATCCCAGATATAAGATGAACTTATACCAAGGGAATACTTAATTTAAGAGAAGCTTTCATGATAAGTTCTACATTGTGTCCATGGGCATGAACACAAAGTCCAAGGTCGACTCCCACTTCTCCAATGCATGACCATTCATTCACTACTCTAGATAAAAATGATATTAGTTGTTGAAAGTTTTACCTGGTGCAATACCAGATAAGTATGACCCGTGAAATCTTTCGGGTTCACACGGATTAGGGAACACGTAGGTTCAACCCACCAGGGCATCTTAGGAATATATACTACAAACTTCGATAGTAATTAACACAAGCTCGATAGTAGAGCATGGGTGATAAAACAAGAAGATACAATTTACCGAAGGCATTATGTATCAGCAAAAGAACTTCTCGAGGTTTTGTATACAAAGGACACTGTCGGATGATATTTCAACAAAGGATCCGACAGTCCATAGCAAAGCTGATGTGAGTATTGGTACACAACCAGAGGAAGAAACAATGCGAAGGCATTGGTTTATAGAAGCAACTGGATAACTCAAACTCAATGCAAAGGAATTATGATTTCAAATTCAAGGGATCAGAAACGAACGCTCTGATTAAGGATGGGTAAACTGAATAGACTTAGGGGTACAATCGATGAAAATTTGATTGGTCAATAAGCAGATCATGTTCAAAATGACATCTCAGCCGGAAGGATAATTTTAAAAGAATCAACCGATGATTGTGTGCATTCGCACACATGTTGAATCAATAGGATCAAAATGATAGTGTCAAAAGATACTGGTGAATATTGCTAGTGATATGGGAGCATCCATAATGTAAGCATACAAGTATTTGTAGAGCAATAGTTTGAAGAGGATGCTCAGAAGGTCGGATAGTATTTCAGAGTATCTTATGAAGCATACGAACAACTAGGGATGAAGGTATGAACGACAATTGTAGGTAGTTATCCATAAGGGCCTATTGGTGGTAGGGAATTGTAAAGTCGATGGGCACAAGGGTCTCGGAAAAACCTTGAAGAGTATCTTCGGAATCTTCTGGTGCAGCAAGCGATCATCTGGAGTGAGGGGCTCTCCGGGAGAAAGTATTTATGAGAACCTAGAGTCAGATTTAGTAAAATCATTTAACTCGAATAGAGGAGAGATTAGAGTCCCAGAGTATAGGTCGAGGAATAAAATATCCTAATAACACCCAATTGGCGACGTGGGCCCATGGGCCGCACAGCCAAGTTAGTAAAAGTTTTTGCAACGTCTAGACATGACTTCGGCCAAGGAGTTGGAAAGGGGATTCCTACAGGCAGTCGGCTCTGATACCAACTTGTGACGCCCCCGATTCAATCATACACTAATCATGCACGCAAATGTGTACGATTAAGATCAGGGACTCACGGGAAGATATCACAACACAACTCTAAAACATAAATAAGTCATACAAGCATCATAATACAAGCCAGGGGCCTCGAGGGCTCGAATACAAGTGCTCGATCATAGACGAGTCAGCGGAAGCAACAATATCTGAGTACAGACATAAGTTAAACAAGTTTGCCTTAAGAAGGCTAGCACCAACTGGGAAACAGATCGAAAGAGGCGCAGGCCTCCTGCCTGGGATCCTCCTAAACTACTCCTGGTCGTCGTCAGCAGCCTGCACGTATTAGTAGGCACCTCCAGTGTAGTAGTCGTCATCGACGGTGGCGTCTGGCTCCTGGGCTCCAAAGTCTGGTTGCGGCATCCGAGAAGAAGAGGAAAACGGGGGAAAAGAGGGAGCAAAGCAACCGTGAGTACTCATCCAAAGTACTCGCAAGCAAGGAGCTACACTACATATGCATGGGTATATGTGTAAGGAGGCCATATCAGTGGACTGAACTGCAGAATGCCAGAATAAGAGGGGGATAGCTAATCCTGTCGAAGAGTACGCTTCTGGCAGCCTTCGTCTTGCAGCATGTAGAAGAGAGTAGATTGAAGTCCTCCAAGTAGCATCGCATAGCATAATCCTACCCGGCGATCCTCTCCTCGTCGCTCTGTTAGAGAGCGATCACCGGGTTGTATCTGGCACTTGGAAGGGTGTGTTTTATTAAGTATCCGGTTCTAGTTGTCATAAGGTCAAGGTACAACTCCAACTCGTCCTGTTACCGAAGATCACGGCTATTCGAATAGATTAACTTCCCTGCAGGGGTGCACCACATAACCCAACACGCTCGATCCCATTTGGCCAGACACACTTTCCTGGGTCATGCCCGGCCTCGGAAGATCAACACGTCGCAGCCCCACCTAAGCACAACAGAGAGGTCAGCCCGTCGGTCTAAATCCTATGCGCGCAGCGGTCTGGGCCCATCGCCCATTGCACACCTGCACGTTGCGAGGGCGGCCGGAAGCAGACCTAGCAACCTCCATTACAAAGGAAGTCACGTTACGCGGTCCTATCCGGCGCGCGCCGCTCCGTCGCTGACGTCAAGAAGGCTTCGGCTGATACCACGACGTCGAGTGCCCATAACTATCCCCGCGTAGTTGCTTAGTGCGCATAGGCCAGTAGCCAGACTCAGATCAAATACCAAGATCTCGTTAAGCGTGTTATTATGAAGCAACCGCGAACGCCGACCAGGGCCAGGCCCACCTGTCTCCTAGGTGGTCTCAACCCGCCCTGTCACTCCGCCACAAAGTAATAGTCGGGGGTCGTCGGGAACCCAGGCCCACCTCTACCGGGATGGAGCCACTTGTCCTTTCAGCCCCCACATCGGAATCACTTGCGGGTACTCAACGAGCTGACCCGACTTTAGTCACCATTTGTATAGTATGTATGTATGTATAGTATATACCCGTGATCACCTCCCAAGTGATCATGGCCCGATAGTATAGCAAGGCAGACTGACAAGAATGTAGGGCCAATGATCATAAACTAGCATCCTATACTAAGCATTTAGGATTGCAGGTAAGGTATCAACAGATGTAGCAACAATGTCAGGCTATGCATCAGAATAGGATCAACGGAAAGCAGTAACATGCTACATTACTCTAATGCAAGCAGTATAGAGGAGAATAGGCGATATCTGGTGTCAAGGGGGGGGGGGGCTTGCCTGGTTGCTCTGGCAAGAGAGAGGGGTCGTCAACACCGTAGTCGTACTGGGTAGCAGCAGCGTCGATCTCGTAGTCTACCGGAGAGAAGAGGGGGAAGAAACAATGAATACAATGCAAACAGATGCATAATGATGCATGACATAACAAGTAACGGTTCCAGGTGTGCCCTAACGCAGTAGGAGGTGATACCGATGAAGTGGGGAAACATCCGGGAAAGTATCCCCGGTGTTTCACGTTTTCAGACAAATGAACCAGAGGTGGAAAGTTGCGAGTTCAATAGGTTAGGGGGGTGTGGCGGACGAATGGGTTGCGTATTCGAAATTGTCTCGTTGTTCTGAGCAACTTTCATGTTGAAAATAATTTAATCCGAGTTACGGATTCAAAGATATGATTTTTTAAAGATTTTATTAATTTCAGGAATTTAATTAATTATTTAATTTAATTCGAAAATGGATTTATGACATCAACATGATGTCATGCTGATGTCAGCAGTCAACAGAGTTGACTGGTCAACCTGACCAGTGGGTCCCATTGGTCAGTGACACATTTTAATTAAACAATTTAGTTATCCTAATTAGTATTAATTAGGGGTGGGCCCCACTATCATTGACTACTAAATTAACTAATTAACAGATCAGGTTAATTAGGTAACTAATGTGTAATTAGTTTAATTAGTTGGTTAATTTAATTAATAACAATTAATTGAGTTATTTATTTCTTAAATTAATTATTTTTATTTTTATTTTATTTTTAAATACGTTCTGGGCGTGGGCCCCATCTGTCATAGGCCCATAGGGGCCTATCGGGTTCGGGCGTGGTTGCTGGGGCGGAGCCCCGTGAGTGTGCGGCCTGTTATGGGCGCCCGATGGGGCGGACCCAGGCGCCGACGTTGGGGCACCGCGGGGGCGCCGGCGGGGAGCGGCCTGGGGCCAAGCGGCACCGGGCGAGCCGGCGAGGCGCGCGGGGGCGAGCCCTTCTGAGCGTGTTGGCGCAGTCAGGAGCAAGGGGTGTGTCGCGCGGGGAGCACGGGCTGGGGACCCTCGGGGCACGCACGGGATGGCCGGTGCGTGGGCACGGACGCGGCTACGGAGGGGTGAGCGCGGCACTTGCGGTGGGGCGGCCTACGGCGACCGGAGCAAAGGGGAATGGGGCAAGGGCGGACGAGGCCTCACCGGAGTTCGTGGGGTCTAGGCAACGGGGGTTGAGGAGGAAGATGGCGATGACGGCGTAGAGGAGGCAGGCCGGCGAGGTGGCGTCTTGGTGCGGGGCGGGGTCGGCGAGCTCTGAGGCGCCCGCGTGCGGTCGTCGCGGTGAGCGAGGGCGACGGGGTCGGAGACGGGTGGCATTGGCTTCAGGTGGGGGTCGCGCGAGGAGGGGGGGCGAGAAGGCAACGACGACGGCGATCCGGGGCGGTGGCGTGGTCGCCCCGATCTCGATCCAGATCGGGGGAGTGAGGGGGGAGTGGAGGGGAGTGGGGATCGGGGAGTGGGTAGGTTAGGGTTTCTCCTGGTGGGGTTATGGAGGGGAGGGGTTGGGCCGGTCGGTGTGGCCGAATGGGCCGGCCTGCTGGGCCGAAGCTCAGTGGGGCCTTTCTCTTTTTTTTGTTAGATTGCTTTCTTTTTTCTTTTATTTCTTTTTCTTTTCTGTTTTATTTAGTTTAAAGCACTTAGGCACTTTGTAAAATTATGCTTTCTTCAATATAATTACTTTAGCAATATTGGTCACACACCGAACATTTTTGTTTAATATATTAAAACTTTTATTGTTTGCCTCGGTTTTAAATTTGAATTTCGAACTAGGTTTCAAACTAACGCGAGTTTATCCACAGTAACCGAGGTGACGTGGCATCATTAGCGGGGATCACTGTAGCTTAAGTATCCGGGCGTCACACCCACTTCCTATGCATAGGAATTTTGTGAGCAAACAACTTATGGGAACAATAATCAACTAGCATAGGAAGGCAAAACAAGCATAACTTTAAAACTTTAAGCACATAGAGAGGAAACTTGATATTATTGCAATTCCTACGAGCATATGTTCCTCCCTGAGGGAGTCCTGGACTAGGGGGTGTCCGGATAGCCGAACTATCATCATCGGCCGGACTCCAAGACTATGAACATACAAGATTGAAGACTTCGTCCCGTTTCCGGATGGGACTTTCCTTGGCATGGAAGGCAAGCTTGGTGATACGGATATGTAGATCTCCTACCATTGTAACCAACTCTGTGTAACCCTAGCCCTCTCCGGTGTCTATATAAACCGGAGGGTTTTAGTCCATAGGACACAACAACAATCATACCATAGGCTAGCTTCTAGGGTTTAGCCTCTTTGATCTCGTGGTAGATCCACTCTTGTACTACCCATATCATCAATATCAATCAAGCAGGAGTAGGGTTTTACCTCCATCGAGAGGGTCCGAACCTGGGTAAAAACATAGTGTCCCTTGTCTCCTGTTACCATCCGCCTAGACGCACAGTTCAAGACCCCCTACCCGAGATCCGTCGATTTAGACACCGACATTGGTGCTTTCATTGAGAGTTCCTCTGTGTCGTCACCTATAGGCCGGATGGCTCTTTCGATCATCAACAACGACGCAGTCTAGGGCGAGACTTTTCTCCCCGGACAGATCTTCGTATTCGGCGGCTTTGCACTGCGGGCCAATTCGCTTGGCCACCTGGAGCAGATCGAAAGCTACGCCCCTGGCCGTCAGGTCAGATTTGGAAGTCTGAACTTCACGGCTGACATCCGCGGAGACTTGATCTTCGATGGATTCGAGCCACAGCCGAGCGTGCCGCACTGTCCCGATGGGCATGATTTAGCTCTGCTGCCGGACAGTGCCCTGGAGGCCGCACATGAGTCCGCTCCGACCCTTAATTCGGAGTTGGCTGCGCCGATCGAGGACGGGTGGCTAGACACCGCCTCGGGGGCTGCAACCTCTACGGCGATGGAGCCGAATACTGACCTTGTCCCTTGCAAAGCTCGTGACTCCGAGGTGCCGGACTCCTCGCCGGACTCCGAACCTCCTGCGCCCCCTCCAATCGAATCCGATCGGGCGCCGATCATGGAGTTCACCGCTGCGGACATCTTTCAACACTCACCTTTCGGCGACATCCTGAATTCGCTAAAGTATCTCACGTTATCAGGAGAGCCCTGGCCGAACTGCGGTCAAGACGGTTGGGATGCGGATGGCAAAGAAATTCAAAGCCCACCCACCACCCACTTAGTAGCCACTGTCGACGATCTAACCAACATGCTAGACTTCGACTCCGAAGACATCGACGGTATGGACGACGATGCCGGAGACGACCAAGAACCAGCGCCTACTGGGCACTGGAAAGCCACCTCGTCATATGACGTATACATGGTGGATACACCAAAAGGAAGCTATAACGAGGAACAACGGGACGCGGCAAAGGATAATTCCCCCGAAAAACAACCAAAATGGCGACGTAAGCGCCGCCCGAAGTCCCGCCCCGATAATAACAGCACCCATACTGACCCAGCCGTAGAGCAGGGCGAACCAGTGGACGACGAACATGCCACCAAGCAACCATCCAAATAGGATGAATTGGACGAGCAACCCATCCCCGGCAAAAACAACAGTCCAGACGATCTCACGCCGGACACATCACCGGAGCATAAGAACCTTCACAAAAGGCTCGTCGCGACTGCAAGAAGTTTGAAGAAGCAGAAGCGGAAGCTCAAAACAGCGGAAGACGTACTCAGAATGAGATGGAGCAAAGTACTCAAGACCGCAGATAAATACGGCGATAGTCACCAAGCAAAGAGCTACCCAAAGCGCAAGCTGTTGCCCGAATTCGACGAGGAGGCCGTAGAGCCCCCACAGTCAAAAAACAAAGAGGCCGCCTGGCCGGATAGACGTCCAGATGACAGGCTGAGAGCGGCAAGCGGCGCCGCACACAAGCCGGCACACGATCCACATAAGGATACTCGCAAAAAGGATGGCCCGGTCAGGTCCATCTATGGGCCAAAAAAGAAGGCTCCAGGAAGCAACACAACACGCCGAGTGTTCGAAGATAACGGCACACCTAAATACAGGGGCGCCGCACACCCACTATGTTTCACCGATGAGGTACTGGATCATGAATTTCCAGCGGGATTCAAGCCCGTAAACATAGAGGCATACGACAGAACAACAGACCCCGGAGTCTGGATTGAGGATTACATCCTACAGATACATATGGCTAGAGGAGACGATCTCCATGCCATAAAATACCTACCCCTCAAGCTCAAAGGGCCAGCTCGGCATTGGCTAAAAAGCCTCCCAGAAAATGCCATTGGAAGTTGGGAAGAACTCGAGGATGTGTTTCGAGCAAATTTTCACGGGACTTATGTCCGCCTCCCGGATGCAGACGATTTAAGTCACATAACTCAACAGCCCGGAGAGTCAGCACACAAATTCTGGAATAGGTTCCTCACCAAAAAGAACCAAATAGTCGACTGTCCGGACGCTAAAGCCTTAGCATCTTTTAAACATAATGTCCGAGACGAATGGCTCGCCAGACACCTTGGCCAGAAAAAACCAAGAACAATGGCCGCGCTAACAAGCCTCATGACCCGCTTTTGCATGGGGGAAGATAGCTGGCTGGCAAGATGCAGCACCAGCGACCCGAGTACATCCGAGGTCAAGGATGGAAATGGGAAATCACAAGGCAGAAAAGATCAGCGCCGGAATAAGGAAAATGGCCCAAATAGCACAGCGGTCAACGCCAGGTTCAAAAGCTCTCGGCCGAATAACAAAACACTGCCTCTTAAGGACAACAATGACGAGCTATCCAACCTAAACAAAATCTTGGATAGGATATGTCAAATCCACAGTACCCCCGGGAAACCTGCAAACCATACCCACAGAGATTGTTGGGTCTTCAAGCAGTCCGGCCGACTTAACGCCGAACACAAGGGGTTCGACACACCAAGCGAAGACGATGACGAACCCCACAAGCAGAGCGCCAGAAAACAGAAGACTTTCCCACAAGAAGTCAAAACAGTGAACTCACTTCAAGTGATAACAAGGAAAAATAGTGCGGCACCTACCAAAATACGCGCCGCACGGTCCACCCCAGCGGAGTACCGAAATTGGATGTCAAAACCAATTACTTTCGACCATCAGGATTACTCCAGAAGTATTCAAAACGCAGGACGGACTGCTTTGATATTGAAGCCCATAATCGACGGACTCCAATTTACACAAGTCCTAATGGATGGCGCCAGCGATATAAACCTGCTATATCCGGACACAATCCGCAGAATGGGGATAGACCCTGCCAAAATTCGCCATAGCAGCACTTCCTTTAAAGGAGTGACGCCAGGCCCTTATGCCAATTGCACGGGCTTCTTACTACTAGAAGTTGTGTTTGGTTCATCCGACAACTTCCGTCGCGAAAAGCTAACCTTCCATATCGCCCCATTTAAAAGTAGCCATCAAGCACTATTGGGACACGAAGCTTTCGCCCGCTTTAACGCAATACCGCATTACGCGTCTCTTACACTTAAAATGCCCGGTCCACGCGGCATCATCTCATTAAAAGGTAACTTCGAGTGTTCCTCAACCACGGAAGAACGTGAGACTGCCTTGACAGCCACACACTAATCCGGCCTTGCTAATCGAAGCCCCTAAAAAATAGGTCATTCAGACCCCGGACACGGTTAGGCGAGTCCGGCATAAATAAACTAGGGGCTTCCTAGCCGCATACCCCTTTACAAGGGGCTGCGCGCATGAACAATGAGAGCCAATAAAGCTCAACTTTATTCATTTTTTAATCATACTATGTTTTAAATACATTTTTTGCACTATATTTTTTCAAACTAAGTTCTTCTCTTTTACAGATGAACAACGTGCTACACCCGTCCAGGATACAGCACAACGGAGACACAGGCGCAGACGTGCAGCAGGGACCCATTGCAAGGATTCTTTTCAGATTAAGACCCTGCGTAAACCTTTCTTACTGTCTATTGTTGATACACATCCCCCGGTTTCCTACCGTAACCGAGGAGGAGGGTGGCGTTTTGGCATCGGCCACGTCAGAAGTTCTCGCCCGTACCTAGACACTAGGGGCTTAGGGCATTGTTCTGCCCGTTATCATAAAGACCGAATACCTCAGGGAGTGTTCGGCGTCTCGAGTTAGGCCTTATATGCATCAGCTCCGAATCATGTCTTTGGTCAAATGTTGGGTTTGCCCGGCTCCTGTGTTTTGCTGCCTTACGTTCCGCTCCATCGGCTAACGCGGCACCAGGAGAACTACTGCGATTGTGCCCCGGTTCGGCCGGGCGAGCACCTCAGTAGAGAAAGCCGAAAACTGACTGTCATGATATAGCAAGAGACTGGTCAACCACTCGATCGACTACTGGAATGTTTAGAATTCCTCCACTTTGACGAAGGACCGCTTCCCGGTCAGGCACACACGCGCCCCGAGTTCGGAGAGCGTGGTGCCTCTAGGGGCTATATAGTAGCCCCACCATCGAGCTCCTATGGCTAAGTGAAAGTGATAAACCATTATAGTCTGGTTGCCTAGTTTGCTACGCTACCACCTCCTTCACAGGACCAAGACGTTGGATTAAGTGTGAAAATGCGCTTTTTTGCAAACACCCCCGCACCATGTGCGTGGGGGCTGAAGCCAAAGACTGCCATCTTTCAGGTTATACATACATATACATTAACGGCCGCACAGGAGATATTTCAATACTTGAACGCACAAGTATTAAAAGTCGCTACATTACAAATATGGTTTCACAAGTCATACATATCATTTGAACATAACATTTTTCGAGAACTGCGACTCTATTAAACGAGCGCCCTGCAGGACTTCCTCAAAATAGTGCTCGGCGGGTAACCGGCTTTTGTCCGAGCCCCGGGATGCAACATCGGTGGCATCCATCTCCGCCCAGTATGTCTTAACACGGGCGAGAGCCATCCGTGCACCCTCTATGCATGCCGACCGCTTCATCGCCTTGATATGTGGCACCGCCCCAAGGAATTGCTGCAATAAGCCAAAATAACTCTTCGGCTTGGGCCTTTCCGGCCACAGATGAGCCACCACATCCGTCATGGCAAATCCGGACAATCTATTCAGCTCAGCCCACTCAGCCAACCGATCGGTCAATGGAAGTGGATGCTCCGGACTGTGGAACTGAGACCAAAAAAGCTCTTCCATTTCGTGATCCTTCTGGCTTCGGAAGTGCACGACTGCGTCCGCCGCACTCGCCGCCAAATTCAGATAAGGATCCTCCGCACCCCACAACTGGCCCAACTGAGCATACTTCGGATCCGTGAACTTCCTACGCAGCAGAAAGGGCTTTCCAGCCGCAATGTCTCCGGCCTAACGCAGTTCCTCCTTTATAGCCCGCATTGCAGAACGGGCATGCTTGGCTTCGGCGGTGGTCTTCTTCAGGTCCTCTTGCTCCGCTTGGCGTTCTCTTTCAAGAACCTCATAGTGGTCGGTAGCATCTTTTAGTTTCACGGCCATTCCGGCCATCTCCTCCCTGCTTCGGCAGTGAGTAGCCTTTTCGGCTTTTAGCTCCTCCGCCGCCTTCGAGGCAGCCACATCACTTTTTCTAGCTCGCTCCTTGGCTCAAGCAAGCTCTGCCCGAAGGTCCTCCACAGTAGCGGCACCATCTGCATCAAGCATACATATTGTAAGGTGTGGGCATTAGCTCCCTTACCGGGTGACCGCGGAGAAACCACCTACTTTGTGACTCGTCAAGTCGTTTATTGACCAGCGCGATGTCCGCATCCGCAACATCGAGTTGCCGCTTCAGCTCGGCAACTCTATCAGTCCGGCTGGCCACCGAATGTTCTGCCACCTACATAGGACAGGACATTTTATAACTGAGATTATGATCCTCGGCACGCTGTCGCTTTCGACAACATACCGAGTCTCAGGGGCTACTATCTATACAGGGCGCACTCTATGTGCAAAACTGTCAAAAGGTATGTCATTTTTTCCGTACCTCAAACCCCATCAGTAAACTTCCGACGGCCTCATGCAACCCGCTCTCGGAGGATGAGATCCTTTCAATCACCATACTCATTAATGTGCGGTGATCCTCTGAGATAGACGCCCTCTCGAGCAGATCCTGCAGCTCCACCGGCCGTACTCTAGTTGGTGCCGAACCCCCCGGCCCCGCCGGACTCGGGGAGACCCTCCGTGACGACACCTCAAGGTCGTCCGCCCCGCCTGACGGGGTGGCATATGGAGGCGTTTGGCTCTCCATCATCTCCGGACGAAGGTCCCCCGAGGATGAGCTCTGCTGAGAAGGGCTGAGATCCGAACTACAAGCTAAAAACTTCGGTTATCCTTAGAAATAAAATAGGGATGTCCCTTATTACAAAACTCCCCTTTTTCTACTTACGGCTCGCTGGAGGGCTGATTCCTTTGGAAAGACTGTGCGGCCGGGACTCCTCCCGGCACAGGACCTTCCGGTGCAGATTTCTTCCCCGCTTCGAGGCCTTGGCCTCCGGGTCTTCGGAAGCGGTCCTCTTCTCCCCCTACAGGGGGGGATTCTTGATTCCCTCCTTGCTGAGAGCCTCCTTAGTAGAGGCGGTAGTTTCCCTGTTCCCCCCTTCGCCCTCCTCCGAAGGCGCAACCTCCAACATTTTGATTAATCCGGGACCCGGCGTGGTCTCAGGGAGGGGGCCGGACACCGTATCAGTTTTGCTTGCGCTATCCACTCCTGTCTGAGGGATAGCTGGTTAAAAGGCAAATCCATGATAAATAAATGGATGGTATGTCCAGACACAGGGCTACTTACTTGAGTATCCGGGCGATTGCAGCTTAAGCCGGCGTCCTCGGTCAAGTCCGGACACATCTCTTGTGATCCGAAGAACAGTTTGTACATCTCCACGGGTGTCGTACCCATGAAGTGTTGAATAGCTCGAGGTCCCTCCGGATTGAATTCCCACAGGCGGAGGGGGTGACGTTTGCAGGGCAGAAGACGCCGAATCAGCATAACCTGCGTCACCACGACCAGATTGACCTCCCTCTCTTGGAGATCTTGAATCCGGCCCTGCAATAAGGGTACGTCCTTGGATGGCCCCCAGTCAAGCCCTTTGTTGACCCACGTCGTCAGCCGTTGTGGAGGGCCCGAGCGAAAGGCGGGCAGCGGCTTCTGCCTGCTGCCCCTAGGAGTGGTGATATAGAACCACTCCTGTTGCCACAACCGAGCTCCTCCTGAAAAGAGCCCTCGGGCCATGGACCATCGGCCCTCTTGCTTATAACCGCCCCGCCGCACTCTACCTGACGGCCCTCAATCATCTTCGGCTCCACGTTGAAGGTTTTGAGCCACAAACCGAAGTGAGGGGTAGTGCGGAGGAAGGCTTCACAGACAACAATAAATGATGAGATGTGGAGGATGGACTCCGGAGCCAAGTCGTGGAATTCCAGCCCATAGTAAAACATGAGCCCCCTCACGAAGGGATCCATCGGGAAGCCTAAACCCCGACGGAGGTGAGACACGAACACGACACTCTCACCAGGCTCGGGAGTAGGAATGACTTGCCCTTGGGCAGGCAACCTATGCGAAATCTCGTAGGTTAAGTACCTGGTGTTTCTCAGCTTTAGCACGTCCTCTTCCGTAACGGAGGAGGGCATCCACCGGCCCTGTAGGTCGGAGCCGGACATTGTCGAAGGTCCGGAGTGCCCGAATCTGGAGCCCTGGGTGTTGGAACTCGGGGTGAGGGGCGGATTCGATTGAGGATTGAGGAAAAAGAACGGGCCTTGGTCTCATTATAAAGAGGGATAATACCAAGAGCCGTCCCTGTGACCGTTTGGAACTCGCCTTCGATGGAGGGGGCGTGGCAACGGGCGCGGTTGGGTTACCCATGTCCGTATTGATGGGAATCCCGGAATAAGGGGAACACGATCTCTGCTTCGACAAGACGTGCCAAGAAAACCGCTTCGCTAAACGCGCTGAGGTGGTATAATAAAAACGATTCGAGTAAAGGCTTGGTCGTTGAGGGAGTCCTGGACTAGGGGGTGTCCGGAAAGCCGGACTATCATCGTCCGCCGAACTCCAAGACTACGAAGATACAAGATTGAAGACTCCGTCCCGTGTCCGGATGGGACTTTCCTTGGCGTGGAAGGCAAGCTTAGCAATACGGATATGTAGATCTCCTACCATTGTAACCGACTCTGTGTAACCCTAGCCCTCTCCGGTGTCTATATAAACCGGAGGGCTTTAGTCCGTAGGACACAACCTCCATTACAACAATCATACCATAGGATAGCTTCTAGGGTTTAGCCTCTTTGATCTCGTGGTAGATCCACTCTTGTAATACACATCATCAATATTAATCGAGCAGGACGTAGGGTTTTACCTCCATCAAGAGGGCCCGAACCTGGGTAAAACATCGTGTCCCTTGTCTCCTGTTACCATCGGCCTAAATGCACAGTTCGGGACCCCCTACCCGAGATCCGCCGGTTTTGACACCGACGTTGGTGCTTTCATTGAGAGTTCCTCTGTGCCGTCGCCGATAGGAAGGATGCCTTCTCCCGTCTTCAAGGAGGGTATTTTCGCCAAAGGAGCCTTGGCCGCCGGCTAAACTATAAGGCTAGGTGGTTTTCTTATGACCGCCTGTCCGGCCACCGCTTCGACAATGACTTCTCAAGTCGTCAAAAGCAATCTTCACGTCAGCTCGGAATTTGCCGAGCGGCTGGATCCAATAGAGCTCTCATCTGTCAACGAGCTCTTGGATCGCATCGCCGCCCTGGGAGTCGCTACAGACTACAATCAGATTGGGCTTAAAACCGATCTGAGAGAGATCAACTCTCCCCAGGTCACCCACCACGTTGCAGTGGTAGAGGAACAATGCGGTGACTCTTCTCCTGTATTGAAAACTAGCCATGTCCGGGCTCCCGAACCCTCCATGCCGGATTCCCGCGGAGGGACGGACTTCGATCGAGCACTGAACTTAAAGTCAGGCATCATTCCGGACTCGTTGGACAACGTCCAGCAATCCAAGCTTCCAAATTTGGAAACTTTTCGGCCTTCGAGCCTTGAGATGGGTAGGGTTCCGGACTTAATTTCACCCACCCGCCCAGACATATGCGATCTATCTCTAATCCGGCAAGAGCCCGCTGAAACAGTACATCACTACTGGGCCAGATTCCTCCTGGTTATGGACAGGATAAAGGACTGCCGAGAGGAAAACGCAATCTCAATTTTTTGCAATAATTGCACGGACGAGGGAATCCTGAACGCCGTCAGCTGTCGTGAAATCACACGCTTCGCCGACCTGGCGTCCATAGTATGAAAGTACTGTGCGATGGAGAGTTTTCGGAAAACCGAAAATAAATTTTGGGACAATCCGGCCCCGAATATAACCCTAGTCCACAACAAAAGGGTGCATTACACTCAGGCACCAGACACACAAATCAAAAAGCAAAAACCCCATAGAGGGCACGGAACCGTACTGGAGGAATGGCTTAGCGGACCCTGTACAATTCACAGTACAGAGGGTGCTGTCCCAACACATAGCCTTCGAGCATGTTGGATATTACGGCAGGTGGCCAAAAGTGGCGAGGAGCTTCTAGCCCCGAAAAACCACTCCAACAATACCGGTACGGTATCAACAGTCTTCGAGACTTTCGCATCAAATAATATGCGAAAATGAACAATCCGCAGCCTCGCTGAAGTCTACCAAGTAGCAACAACAAATCCATGGAGCGACACAGCCATCAGCTTCAACGCCAGCGACGAACCTAAACTCCGAACAGCCCGAGCACCAGCCGCACTGGTACTTAGTCCAATAGTGGACGGCTTTCGACTTACAAAGGTCCTCATGGATGGCGGCAGCGGACTAAAGCTCATCTACGAGGAAACTCTTCAAAAAATGGAAATAGACTGGAGCCGCATTGAGCGAAGGAGCACAACCTTCAGAGGAATAATCCCTAGCCGAGAAGTGCGCTGCACCGAAAAAATCACACTCGATGTGGTGTTCGGCTCGCCGGACAATTATAGATCCAAAGAAGTCACATTCCAGGTGGCCCCATTCAACAGCGGATATCACGCTATATTAGGACGAGAGGCATTCACAATTTTTCAAGCAGTACCCCATTACGGGTACATGAAGCTCAAAATGCCTAGGCCCGGCGGAATAATCACTCTCGTTAGTGATCCAGACATAGCACTCCGCGCCGAAAACAAGACAGCCGCATTAGCCCTGGAGGCACTATCCGAAGCCCTAGCGGCAGAAGAACTCACCGCGCTGCGCTCTACTGTAAATAGGGACGACGTGATACTCGATAAGAGATCCAAGTCCACCTCCTTTAAACCAGCGGACGAAATAGTAAAATTCCAGGTCCATCCAACGGACCCAACAAAGACGGCCTCCATCGGGGCACAATTGAACCATGATGTAGACGCCGCACTGCAAGAATTCCTTCAGGAAAATTGGGACATTTTCGCCTGGCACCCCTCGGATATGCCCGGAATCCCACGCAGATTGGCAAAACACAGCCTAAACATCCTAAAAGGATTCAAGCCAGTCAAACAGGCTCTTCGACGATTTTTCGAACCCAAAAGATAGGCAATGGGAGAAGAGCTAGCCAAACTATTGGAAACCGGATTCATCAGAGATATCAAACATCCGGATTGGCTAGCGAACCTGGTAATGGTACCAAAGAAGGACAAATCCTGGCGCCTATGCGTCGATTTTAAAGACCTCAACAAGGCTTGCCCAAAGGATCCCTTCCCCCTCCCCCGCATCGACCAGATAATCGATGCTACTGCCGGGCACGATTCATTGTGCTTCCTTGACGCATACTCCGGCTATCATCAAATCAAGATGGCGGAAGCGGACCAAGCCGCAACGGCATTCATCGCTCCATATGGACCATTCTGCTTCAACACGATGCCCTTCGGACTTAAAAACGCTGGTGCAACATATCAGCGCATGATTCAAACATGTCTGGCCACCCAGATTGGCAAAATAGTAGAGGCATACGTAGACGACGTAGTTGTCAAAACCAAACATGTCGAAACTCTAGTAGATGACTTGAGGCTCACATTCGACAACCTCCGAGCATATGACATCAAGCTAAATCCGGAAAAATGCGTTTTCGGCGTACCAGCCGGAAAGCTCCTGGGCTTCATTGTATCCTGTAGAGGAATTGAAGCAAACCCAGCCAAGATCCGAGCTCTGTCACAGCTACATATCCCAAAAGACCTCAAGCAAATACAAAAATTGACCGGATGCGTGGCGGCTCTAAGCCGCTTTATCTCCCGTCTAGGAGAAAAGGCATTGCCCCTCTATCGCCTCCTTAGGCGCACCGAACACTTCGAGTGGACGGATGCTGCCACTGCCAGACTCGAAGAAATAAAAGCCATATTGGCAACAAATCCGGTCCTGGCTGCGCCCAACCTGGGTGAACCAATGTTGTTATACATCGCAGCAACACATCAAGTTGTAAGCGCGGTACTCGTCGTCGAACGAGAGACAGAAGGGCATAAATTCCCTCTTCAAAAACCAGTGTACTACGTATCCACTGTGTTAACCCCCTGCAAGTCCCGTTACCCGCACTATCAGAAGATAGCGTATGCGGTGTTCATGGCATCCCGGAAGCTCCGACACTACTTTCAAGAGTGTTCGATAACAGTGGCCTCTGAAGTACCACTCAATGACATTATAAACAACCGCGACGCAACGGGCAGGATTGCAAAATGGGCCATTGAGCTCTTACCATTCGATATAACTTACAAATCTCGGCGAGCTATAAAGTCACAAGTTTTGGCTGACTTTGTCGCTGAATGGACCGAAGTCGAACTCCCTAAAGAGTACGGCGCATACTCCAATTGGATTATGCACTTCGACACCTCTAAAATGTTGGCCGGACTGGGGGCTGGCGTCGTATTGACGTCCCCGACCGGGGACACAGTCCAATACGTACTTCAAATAATGTATACAGACTCCAACAACGCAACCGAATACGAGGCCCTTTTACATGGTCTCCGGATGGCAATCTCCATGGGCATTCAACGCCTAGAGGTGCGCGGGGATTCAAACCTTGCAATATCCCAAATAAATGGAGACTTTGACGCCAAGGATCCGAAAATGGCAGCATATCGCAACGCTGTCCTAAAAATGTCAGCTCGGTTTGAAGGACTCGAATTCCATCACGTAGCACGAGATAATAACCAAGCAGCCGACGTACTGGCACGCATCGGCGCAAAATGTGACGCTGTCCCTCCAAACATCTTCCTGAAACGGCTCTTCAAGCCATCCGTACTATGGGAAGAGGAGTCCGGAAATGACAAACTGGAAAAAACCGCACCAACCAGCGATTCAGCCGATGATACAACACCTTCAGCCCACGACATAATGGCAGTAATCGCCCCATGGACAGAACCATTCCTAGCCTACTTGCTTAGGCAGGAACTTCCCGAAGACCAAAATGAGGCCCGCTGCATAGTCCGGCGATCTAAAGCATACAAGGTCCATGAGGGAGAACTTTATAAGAAAAGCACAACCGGAGTCCTTCAAAGGTGTATCTCCAAAGAGGAAGGGCGAAACCTCCTAGCTGAAATTCATGCCGGACTAGGCGGACACCACGCAGCAGCTCGGGCCCTTGTAGGAAAGGCATTCCGTACAGGATTTTATTGGCCGATGGCCCGGGCAGATGCTCAGGACTTAGTCCAGAGATGCGTCGGTTGTCAGCTCTTTGCTAATCAGAGCCACATGCCACCCACTGCCCCCAAAACTATACCCATTACCTGGCCGTTCGCGGTCTGGGGGCTTGACATGGTTGGACCCCTTAAAGGGGGAACCCACAAGCAAAGGTACCTATTGGTCATGGTGGATAAATTCACCAAATGGATAGAGGCCAAACCAGTCAAAACGGCAGAGTCCGGACCAGTGATAGACTTTATATCCGGGGTAGTACACCATTATGGTGTCCCCCACAGCATCATCACCGATAACGGCACGAACTTCACGGCCGACAAGGTTAAGTCATGGTGCAAAAACATGGGCATCAAGCTCGATTACGCTTTAGTCTATCATCCTCAAACCAACGGTCAAGTGGAACGGGCAAATGATCTAATAATGAGCGGCATTAAACCCAGACTAGTGCGGTCACTTACGAAATCTGACACGCACTGGGTAGAGGAGCTCGACTCCGTGCTTTGGGGGCTGCGGACAATGCCCAACCGTACTACCGGATTCACACCATTTTTTATGGTATACGGCGCAGAGGCCGTTCTGCCCTGCGACATTATTCATGACTCACCTAGAGTGCGCATGTATGAAGAAAGAGAGGCTGAGCTGGATCGGCAGGACAGCTTGGACGCATTGGAGGAAGAACGCAACGTCGCCAAGGCTCGTTCCGCATTCTATCAGCAGCAGGCTCGAAGATATCAAAGCAGAGAAGTACGGGCCAAGACTTACAACGTTGGCAAACTAGTTCTACGCCTGCCGGACAAGAAAAAGGACAAGCTCAAGCCCAAATGGGAGGGCCCCTTCATTATCGATCAAGTCCTGACCGGCGGAACGTACCGTCTACGAAATGCGTCGGACAACCGACTCGAGCCGAACCCATGGAACGCAGCCCGCCTCTGAAGATTCTATGCCTAGCGCCGGACTAAGAGTTCATCCCCTTCCCCTGTTCAAATTTTTACACTTCAGCTATCTTTTGTTTCTCTTTCTTCTCTTAACCCTTTTACTAAAAAGCCCTTAAGGGCCTACTTGCGCGTTGTTCGCATACACTTGACATGCCATCCGCACTCATTATACCTGGGGGCTTGTTTTCCAGAAGCTCAATTATAAGGGCTTCATGCCCGGCACATGTGTCAAGCTTCCACATGTACCTTTTACTCACCATTATATGCATCGATATGACTTAAGTTTTGGCCAAGCTGGGTTGCCTGGCTCCTGTGCTTACCCCTACGTTCCCGATTGTTCGGCTAGGAGGTAAAGGGAGCACCTCTGCGATTGTTACTGCCGGGTCAGCCGGATGTGTACCTTAGACTGGGTGAAGCCGAAAGCTAGCGTTCTTAAGGGAATATTCGGTCGGTGACTTGAAAGATGATTTTTTACCCACATATTTATCTGCCCCCAGATGTTTTTCTGCTTTTTTCGCAGTCCGGACATGCACTTTAGGGCATCCCAGGGAAAGGAACCCCTAATGGAACTATTCTCCCTGGAAGATGTTTCTTACTAACCATGTAATATAACATAACTAGTTGGGCACTTGTCTGATAAAGCACTAATGACCCCTACACCTGGTCTCCATGCATACCCTGGTTGTTTCTTAACTGAGAAGGTATTCGGACACATTCCGGACTCTAGGGTCCCGAGGATGAAGTGAAAAGGTCGGCAAAGACAAACGATCTACAATCCGGCTAGAAGGCATTTCACATGTCATTTTAAAAATACATTGTCAATTCTACTGACTGTATTCCTCCTCAATCCCATCTAACAGGCTGTCTAATTTATAGTCCCGTTGGGAAAATTTAGCGGCCAACTCTACTTGGCCGTATACTAAACTCACAGGGATCTCCTTCCCATCGGGCCCCATAGGTCCGACCTCGGCCATGTGGTTGGGATCCGCCTTCTTCTACCGCGTCTTCACCATGGCCCAAGCCTCCCTGGCACCTTGGCGGCAGGCCGAAATCTTCCATAAACGGAAGCGCTGCCGCACTCCCCGAAGCTTCTCCGCGAGCTCCCCAAGGCCCTCGGGAAGGGAGAGGGCCGGCCATAAAGCCTGGACGACGCCGCTCATTGCCTGTTGAACTCGTTCGAGCAGCTGCAACAGCTCGGGAAGTTGATCACCCGTTGATACGGGCATCTCCTCCGCAGGGCGACCTGTGAGTATACCTACAAGACATATTTTATCAGTTGACTTCCTCACCGAACTCTTCTTTTCAAAGGAGTCCGCTCAAGCACTTACTATAGATGCCGCGACGAAGCCGCTAATTCTCCTTAACGGAGCCGGACAGCTCGGCCCGAACGCCTTTCAGCTCTTCTCCAAGCTGGGCGTGGGCATCTTGGAGCTTGTTCCTTTCTTGCTGCACTCTATTCAGCACCCTCCCGCCGGCCTTCAGCTGGCGCAATAGTTCCTGCCTGTCCGGATCTTGTCCGGCAGCACCTGCAATGTCATTATTAGACTTGCGCACACACCGCATAGCGCTTATATTTTTAAAAAAAAATGTGTTACCAGGAGGGGCCTCCGTGTTTCCTCCTGCGGCAGCAAGTGCGGCCTCAAGTTGGGCCTTGCACTCTTGCAGCTCCTGAGACAGTTGGGTATTCTTCTCGGTAAGATCCTGCATTTCAAATGATCCTTAAATCAGTCAAGATAACTACTTTAAGTCTCGGGGGCTACTGGCATATATTACTGCTAAATTCTTTTACCCGTATGTCTTTCACATACTACTCCGTGGCTCTGGTAAAACCATCTTGAGCAGCACGGAGGTGCGCGTCCCCCGCGTTAAAGGCATTTAACGCCTCAGGGGAGAAGCACGCGTCACGAAATACTGTCCGGCGGCGCCTATGGTTCATGGCGCTCTATACCTCAGACTTGGTGGCGGACAACCTGTCGGCATCCTCCGTTGGAGGAGTGTCCGGCTCGCGCCTTGCGCTCGCCTCCCCCTCCAGACCGGGCGCTGGAGCCTGGCTGGTAGAGGTTGGTTTGGCAACCTCCACACCCGCAGTCCGGCGGGCGCTTTTTCTCCTACAAAGATCATGAGCACTCAAACGCTTCCTAGGAACGTTGCTTCGAATAATTAACTGCGAGCTATACCTTTGTGGCGACGTTTCAGTCCGCGTCGCGCTCCTCTTCCGCCTACTGGTCCGGACTGGCCTTTGTTGGTCAGCCGCCGCGGGCTCGGCTTCCCGCCTTGAAGGCGCCTCCTGCACAGCGCCATCGTATACGGTGGTAAGAAATAAACAAGGAAGGAATAACGGTGTCAGGACTTCGGTCACAATCACCTGGGAAGCCGGATATAGTCTGGGGTAGTCAGCCGTAATGGTGACTAAAGCATTATCCATGCTGAGCTGGTGGAACACCCCGTCGATTAGCTCCACCTGAATGTCCGGATCCTCTTCGGAGGCCGGATCCTGGGATCTCTCTGGATCCTCGGGTTGCGGGGCTGGACTTATCATGTCCTCCACAATCCGACGCAGTTCCTGCGCCGAAGACATAATATGAGAAGCTTAAACTTTGAAAGCATGGGTCGGGCCCTTAAAGTGTTCGTTTACCCAGCGCCGAGGGTTATTCATGGAGAACCCATTCAAGGGGTTCGTCTGAAGGAAGTCCTCCTTCTCCCCCTTGTACAGGCCGGACAGGATCTGCACCAGATCCTCGGCCGAATCCGGTCCTTTGCGGCCATGACGGGTGGCATCGTCTTCCCCGTTGAAATCCCACATGGGGTGGCCCCTGTATTGTAGTGGCTGCACCCCCCGCGTAATGCATGTTGCCATGACTCCAATCATGGTCAAACCGGAATGGGCCAGTAATCTTATTCGGCCCATCAGATAATGGACGCTCTTGTCTTCCTCCAGTTGGGGGCTCCGCGGGCGCCAACTAAGGCGTTTCTTCAGAGGAGCAGTGCTGAACTCCGGGAGGCCGATCCGAACAGGGTCCGGCAGTGGAGCGTCTTCTATGTAAAACCATTCCGAAGGCCAGTCTTCGGACGCCTTCTTAGGGGTTCCGGATGGAAATCTGGTCCCAGCAATGCGCCATATTTCGGCTCCGCCAACCTGATATATGGACCCCTCGTGAGAGCGGGGTACGAGGCAGAACAACCTCTTCCACAGTGCAAAATGGGGCTCGATGCCCAGAAATAGCTCGCAAAGAGCTACGTAACCCGCGATATGCAGGATAGAGGCGGGTGTCAGGTGATGGAGCTGGAGTCCGTAGAACTCCAGGAGCCCGCGGAGGAATGGATGTATAGGAAATCCGAGTCCCCTTATCAGATAGGGGACGAAGCATACCCGCTCCCCTTTGTTGGGACTTGGGGTAGCCTCCGCTTGTTTCCCACCTTGGAAGGTGGCCAGCCCGGCTCGAACTGGAACCATGAAGGCCGGAGGGAGATATCCCCCCGCTTGGAGCTTCACCAGCTCGTTGTGCGGAATAGAGCATCTCCTCCAATCTCCTGGCAGAGGGCTGGGAGCGCGAGAAGAGGAGCCGCGTCGACGGTCCATGATGGAATGGAATCTTGGTCAGAAGCGCTCCGATGAGTATTCGCGGAGGGAATATGGTGTGATTTGGATTTGGATTCTTGCCTCTCTTATAGGCAGATTATTTGCACAGCTACGGGGTAAAACATAAAAGATACCCTGGCTTTCGCATTCGTGCGACGCGTGGAAGAAGGCCATTATTGGGCGTAGGAGCCAAGAAGCGCAACATTAATGAGGAAGCCGGACACTGTTCGGCAGGTACGTGGAACTTGAAGGAGAACCCGCCTTGCAACACCGAAGACTATATACGCGCTGGACTTATCGTCATTGAAGCCTGGTTCGGGGGCTACTGAGGGAGTCCTGGACTAGGGGGTGTCCGGACAGCCGGACTATCATCGTCCGCCAGACTCCAAGACTATGAAGATACAAGATTGAAGACTCCGTCCCGTGTCCGGATGGGACTTTCCTTGGCGTGGAAGGCAAGCTTGGCAATATGGATATGTAGATCTCCTACCATTGTAACTGATTCTGTGTAACCGTAGCCCTCTCCGGTGTCTATATAAACCGGAGGGCTTTAGTCCGTAGGACACAACCTCCATTACAACAATCATACCATAGGCTAGCTTCTAGGGTTTAGCCTCCTTGATCTTGTGGTAGATCCACTCTTGTAATACACATCATCAATATTAATCGAGCAGGACGTAGGGTTTTACCTCCATCAAGAGGGCCCGAACCTGGGTAAAACATCGTGTCCCTTGTCTCCTGTTACCATCCGCCTAGACGCACAGTTTGGGACCCCCTACCCGAGATCCACCGGTTTTGACACCGACAGTCGTGGTGTGACGTCACGCCACAAAATACGTCAACAAATTGAACTTGTGTAAATATTATTCTCTCTACAGTGGTATGTGGAATCTATTTTACAGAGCCGGACACTATCCTGGTGTTCACAATCTTCTATGAAGTATTCGGTGGAGGAACCCGCCTTGCAATGTCGAAGACAATATGCGCGCCGGACTCATCGTCATTGAAGCCTGGTTCAGGGGCTACTGAGGGAGTCCTGGACTAGGGGGTGTCCGGATAGCCGAACTATCATCATCAGCCGGACTCCAAGACTATGAAGATACAAGATTGAAGACTTCGTCCCGTGTCCGTATGGGACTTTCCTTGGCGTGGAAGGCAAGCTTGGCGATACGGATATGTAGATCTCCTACCATTGTAACCGACTCTGTGTAACCCTAGCCCTCTCCGGTGTCTATATAAACTGGAGGGTTTTAGTCCATAGGACACAACAACAATCATACCATAGGCTAGCTTCTAGGGTTTAGCCTCTTTGATCTCGTGGTAGATCCACTCTTGTACTACCCATATCATCAATATCAATCAAGCAGGAGTAGGGTTTTACCTCCATCGAGAGGGCCCGAACCTGGGTAAAAACATCGTGTCCCTTGTCTCCTGTTACCATCCGCCTAGACGCATAGTTCGGGACCCCCTACCCGAGATCCGCCGGTTTTGACACCGACACTCCCTCATTAATAATTTTCAGTAGCATCATGAATGAATTCAACCATATAACCAGCACATAAGGCATTCTTTTCATGATCTACAAGCATAGAAAATTTACTACTCTCCACATAAGAAAAATTCTTCTCATTCAGAATAGAGGGAGTTTCATAAGAAACTCGAATACTATAAATTGTTTCCATATTAAAAGAGTAATGTTCAGAAAAAGGGTAATCATAATCATGACAAGTTTTATAAATATAATCATCACTACTTTTTATAGCATAAGTATCATCACAATAATCATCATAAGTAGCAACTTTGTTCTCATCATAATCAATTGAAACCTCTTCCAAGATATTGGAATCATTACTAAATAAAGTCATGACCTCTCCAAATCCACTTTCATAATTGTCACAACAAGATTCAACACCCTCCAAAATAGTGGGATCATTACTTCCTAAAGTTGACACTCTTCCAAACCCACTTTCATCAATATAATCATCATAAATAGGAGGCATGCTATCATCATGATAAATTTGCATATCAAAGCTTGGGAGGTTAAACATATCATCTTCATAAAACATAGCATCCCCAAGCTTGGGAAAAACATTAATTGCAGCAAATAAATTCTCAAACATGTCATTCTCATCAAACATAGCATCCCCAATCTTGGGCCTTTTCAAATCATAAGCATAATCACTCTCATCATTAATAGTATGGATAGCACCAATAATAGTATAACAATTATCATCATCACAATGAGTAATATAAGCAACATCATTTGGGAGGGATACCTTTCTACCTTTGCTTCTCCGTCTTTTCTTTTTCTTCCTCACATTATGTGTGGGTCTAACCATCTTTTTTGAGCTCCTTATTAATGAGATTGGTTGAATAGAAAGCTCCTCCTCATTACGTGATTCATCATAAGAAATAATAGGAGGATATTGGGAAGTCTCTTCCCTTTCATTAGTATTCTCTTCATCTTCTATTTGTTTTCTTTTCTCTATGTAATTGGCAATATAAGGATTTTCAATGCAATTCACCGCATAATACATAAAAATTTCTTCTAGATCAAAATCAAGAACTTTATCAAGGACAAATTCTGGCATATCCTTAGTTATAAGTTTCATTTCTTCATAACCCAAAAGCAAACTAAGTTCATTATGATGTGCAAGGGAAATCAAGTCATCACAATTTTTGGACACGATACGATCATGAAACAATTTGCATTGGATATTTAAATGACCATGTTCATTGCAATGTTCACAAGGATGGCTAATAAAATTTAAATTTTCAGCACAAACATCTAGCCTTTCTTGCAATCATTTGGTTTCTAAATACTTATGCCTCTTGCAAAGTCTATCTTCACTATTTGGTGTGTACTTGCAAACTCTATGCACTCCACAAAAATTTACATGCTTATAAGAGACATTTTCATCATGACTAGGGCAATCATCATTAGTACTATGGACATTCAAAGAGTTCGTACTAACAACATTGCAATCATGCTCATCATTCAAAGATTTAGTGGCAAACATTCTAATGCATTCTTCCTCTAGCAATTGAGCACAATTATCGGAATCCTTATTTTCATGAAAGATATTAAAAAGATGAAGCATATGAGGCAAGTTAATTCCATTTTTTGTAGTTTTCTTTTATAGACTAAACTAGTGATAAAACAAGAAACTAAAAGATTCGATTACAAGATCTAAAGATATACCTTCAAGCACTCACCTCCCCGGCAACGGCGCCAGAAACTGCTTGATGTCTACTATGCAACCTTCTTGTAGACATTATTGGGCCTCCAAGTGCAGAAGTTTGTAGGACAGTAGCAAATTTCCCTCAAGTGGATGACCTAAGGTTTATCAATCCGTGGGAGGTGTAGGATGAAGATGGTCTCTCTCAAGCAGCCCTGCAACCAAATAACAAAGAGTATCTTGTGTCCCCAACACACCCAATACAATGGTAAATTGTATAGGTGCACTAGTTCAGCGAAGAGATGGTGATACAAGTGCAATATGGATGGTAGATATGGGTATTTGTAATCTGAAAATATAAAAACAGCAAGGTAACTAATGATAAAAGTGAGCGTAAACGGTATTGCAATGCTAGGAAACAAGGCCTAGGGTTCATACTTTCACTAGTGCAAGTTCTATCAACAATAATAACATAATTGGATCATATAACTATCCCTCAACATGCAACAAGAGTCACTCCAAATTCACTAATAGCAGAGAATAAATGAAGAGATTATTGTAGGGTACAAAACAATCTCAAAGTTATACTTTCTGATCGATCTATTTAAGAGTCCATAGTAAAATAACACGAAGCTATTCTTTCCATTCGATCTATCATAGAGCTCGTACTAGAATAACAAGTTAAGACACAAATCAACCATAACCCTAATGTCACCTATATACTCCAATGTCACCTCAAGTATCCGTGGGTATGATTATACGATATGCATCACACAATCTCAGATTCATCTATTCAACCAACACAAAGTACTTCAAAGAGTGCCCCAAAGTTTCTACCGGAGAGTCAAGACGAAAACGTGTGCCAACCCCTATGCATAAGTTCACAATGTTATGGAACCCGCAAGTTGATCACCAAAACATACATCAAGTGGATCAAGTGAATATCCCAATGTCACCACAGATAAGAACATGCAAGACATACATCAAGTATTCTCAAATCCTTAAAGACTCAATCCGATAAGATAACTTCGAAGGGAAAACTCAATCCATTACAAGAGAGTAGAGGGGGAGAAACAGCATAAGATCCAACTATAATAGCAAAGCTCACGATACATCAAGATCGTGCCAAATCAAGAACACGAGAGAGAGAGATCAAACACATAGCTACTGGTACATACCCTCAGCCCCGAGGGTGAACTACTCCCTCCTCGTCATGGAGAGCGCTGGAATGATGAAGATGGCCACCGGTGAGGGGTCCCCCCTCCAGCAGGGTGCCGGAACAGGGACCCGATTGGTTTTTGGTGGCTACAGAGGCTTGCGGCGGCGGAACTCCCGATCTAGGTTATGTTCTGGAAGTTTGGGTAAGTATAAGAGGTTTTGACGTCAGGAACAAGTCAGGGGGTCTCCAAGGCGGCCACGAGGTAGGGGGGCGCGCCCAGGGGGTAGGGCGCGCCCCCACCCTCGTGGGTGCCTCGGGACTCTTCTGGCCCATCTCCGGTGCTCCGTGGGCTTCTTCTAGTCCAAAAACGATCTCCGTGAAATTTCAGGTCAATTGGACTCCGTTTGGTTTTCCTTTTCTGCATACTCAAAAACAAGGAAAAACGTTAATATGTTAGTCCCAAAAATCATATAAAATAGCATATAAATGCATATAAAACATCCTAGATGGATAATATAATAGCATGGAACAATAAACAATTATTGATACGTTGGAGACGTATCAGTTACAGACTCATATTGCATTGGGACATGTGATGGTACAATAACTATCTAAGTTACTGAAACTATCTCTCTTCTCATTAACTTATTGCCACATAAGCAAGTTTGCTGAGTTGGAGTCGGTGTTACTGCTGAAGTTACTCCCACTGTGGCAAGTCTGATACTAGCTAGTCGTCTATGATATACTAGCTACCTCACTAAGAGCATGGTTAATAATACAGCCAAGGGTCGGCTATAAGAAGTTGACATGTCATATACAGCCAACCTCTTAGCGGGTATGTACAATAGTAAGTTTTATATACGTACTAGTTTATCAACAGTTGGCCCACCTTACATCCTCACAAAGTGTCTTGGGTCTCCTGTTGCAGCTGGCTCTACTAACCAAGAGCTCGCTTCTCTTCTCTTTCCTCGAACTAATAAGCACATATATATTATTCTATTCCTTATAGCCAGACTACCCACAGTGGGAGTAACATAGGTAATAACACCACACATATCTAGATAAAATAGATGATGTGGCAAGCAATAAATGAAGAAATGGAAGAAAGTGGATATGTGTGATGTTACTACCTATGTTACTCCCACTTTGGGTATAGTCTTACTATAGTATGAGACTACGCACAATGGGAGTAACATAGGTAGTAACATCACACATATCTAGATAAAGTAGATGATGTGGCAAGCAATAAATGAAGAAAGAGAGGAAAGTAGTAACATAGCTAGTTACTAGTAGTACGAGTAACATCACATGTACATATCAAGGCAAGATGTGTCTATAGCCTAATAAATCAAGTGTTGCATGTTACCACACATATATATTACTCCCCACTATAGAGGTAGTAACATAGACTAGTGTAACACATGGGCATGTTACTAGTCTATATTACTACCCATTGTGGCTAGTCTAAGTAACATCACACATCTCAAGGCAAGATGAGTCTATAGCCTAATAAATGAAGTGTTGCATGTTACTACACATATGTTACTCCCCACTATAGAGGTAGTAACATAGACTAGTAACATTCTATGTTACTACCGATTGTGGCTAGTCTTATGTCACTCTATTGTGTACTTACTTGCTCTAATAATGAATAGTATCATAGAGTAGCTGGTATCATATGTAGTACTTTATTTATATTGTCATCACTACAAAAAAATACACTTCCGTGATGATACGTGTTTATCACAGTAGGTCGCGTTTTTTGTCATGCATGTACATCCATGACAAATTTATGACAGAATCAAGATAGTCATACCTGTGATGTCGTAGAAGTGTTCCATGACATTACCAAAATTATCATCACGGAAGTGTCCACTTCCATGACGATAAATTGCGCGTCACAGAAGTGCTTTCGTCAAGGGTGACTGACACGTGGCATCCACGGTAACGGAACGCCGTTAAGCTATCGGGTCGGGTTTTGGATCCGATAACCCGTTAACAGCCCCGACCAATGGGGATTTTCCACGTGTAAAATCATCATTGGCTGGAGGAAACACGTGTCGGCTCACCGTTGGGACAGATGTCATCCACTCATTGGACGGAAGACGCCTATGATACGTCGACACGTGGCACGGCACAACAGAGGCCCATTCCTATGAAAAGGCCGGCCTAGTAAAAATTAGCAGGCCAGCCCATATAAGGCCTACTTGTGTCAGGTCCATTTAAGCCCACAGCCCATACGAGATGTGCCAATTCGGCCCGTCAACGACCCGTTAAAGATTTGACACCATGGCAGCCCATCGTCAGTTCGAGCCCGTTAACAGCCCGCTATATATCTGGGCTCAATATCGGCCCGATGAGATTTTGGCCTGTTAACGGCCCATTTAATGGATTGGCCAATTTTCAGGATGTACATCTTTCAACCTTTTAGCAACCCATTTAAATGTTGGGCTAGTTTCCGGCCCGGTGTGTCTTTCATCCTGTTGACGGCCCAAAAATCTGATGGGCCCTTTGTTGTCGGACCTGAGTTTCGGCCTTTTAGCAGCCCTGTCGGTGTCAAAACCGGCGGATCTCGGGTAGGGGGTCCCGAACTGTGCGTCTAGGCGGATGGTAACAGGAGACAAGGGACACGATGTTTTACCCAGGTTCGGGCCCTCTTGATGGAGGTAAAACCCTATGTCCTGCTTGATTAATATTGATGATGTGTATTACAAGAGTGGATCTACCACGAGATCAAGGAGGCTAAACCCTAGAAGCTAGCCTATGGTATGATTGTTGTAATGGATGTTGTCCTACGGACTAAAACCCTCCGGTTTATATAGACACCAGAGAGGGCTAGGATTACACAGAGTCGGTTACAATGGTAGGAGATCTACATATCCGTATTGCCAAGCTTGCCTTCCACGCCAAGGAAAGTCCCATCCGGACACGGGACGGAGTCTTCAATCTTGTATCTTCATAGTATTGGAGTGCGGCGGACGATGATAGTCCGGCTGTCCGGACACCCCCTAGTCCAGGACTCCCTCAGTAGCCCCTGAACCTGGCTTCAATGACGATGAGTCCGGCGCGCATAATGTTCGGCATTACAAGGCGGGTTCCTCCTCCGAATAATCCATAGAAGATTGTGAACACCTGGATAGTGTCTGGCTCTGCAAAATAATTTCCACATTCCACCGTAGAGAGAATATCATGTACACAGGTTCAATCTGCTGACGTATCTTGTAGCGTGACGTCACGCCACTACCAAGCCTTTACTTGAATTGTTTTTTTTATTATACCACCTCAGCGCGTTTAGCGAAGCGGTTTCCTTGGCACGTCTTGTCGAAGCAGAGATCGTGTTCCCCTTATTCCGGGATTCTCATCAATACGGACGTGGGTAACCCAACCGCACCCGTCGCCACGCCCCCTCTATCGAAGGCGAGTCCCGAACGGTCACAGAGACGGCTCTTGGTATTCTCCCTCTTTATAATAGGACCAAGGCTCGTTTCTTTTCTTCAATCCTCCATTGAATCTTCTCCCCGCCCCAAGTTCCAACACCCAGAGCTCCAGATTCGCGTGCTTCGGACCTTCAAAAATGTCCGGCTCCGACCTTCAGGGCCGGTGGATGCCCTCCTTCGTCACGGAGGAGGACGTGCTAAAGCTGCGAGAGGCCAAGTACCTGTCTTACGAGATTTCGCACAGGCTGCCCGCCGTAGGGCAGGCCATACCCACCCCCGAGCCCGGTGAGTACATCGTCTTTGTATCCCACCTCCGTCGGGGTTTAGGCTTCCCAACGGATCCTTTCGTGAGAGGGCTCATGTTCTACTACGGGCTGGATTTCCATGACTTGGCTCCAGAGTCCATCCTCCATATTTCCGCATTTATTGTTGTCTGCGAAGCCTTCCTCCGCGTCACCCCCCACTTCGGCCTGTGGCTGAAGACCTTCAATGTGGAGCCGAAGATGATTGGGGGGCGTCAAGCAGAGTGCGGCGGGGCGGCCATAAGCAGGAAGGCCGATGCCCCGTGGCCCGAGGGCTCCTTCCAAGAGGAGCTCGGCTTGTGGCAGCAGGAGTGGTTCTATATCACTGCTCCAAAGGGTAGCAGGCAGAAGCCGCCGCCCATATTCCGCTCGGGACCTCCTCGACGGTTGATGTCATGGGTCAACCAAGGGCTCAACTGGGGACCGTCAAAAGACGTGCCCCTATTGCAGGGACGGATTCGAGACCTCCAGGCAAGGGAGATCGATCTGGTCGTGGTGATGCAGGTCATGCTAATCAGGCGTCTTCTGCCCTGCAAATGCCGTCCTCTCCGGCTATGGGAGTTTAATCCGGAGGGACCACGGATTCTCCAACACTTTATGGGTACGACACCCGTGGAGATGTACAAGTTATTCTTCGGACCGCAGGCGGCGTGTCCGGAATTGACCGAGGATGCCGGCCTAAGCTGCAATCGCCCGGATACTCAAGTAAGTAGCTCAGTGTTCGGACGTATCGTTTGTTTGCCTTTCTACAATTCACCTTTTAACCCGTTATCCTTCAGCAGGAGTGGATAGCGCAAGCAAAGCTGATACGGTGTCCGGCCCCCCTCCCAGAGACCGCGCCGGATCCCGTGCTGGTCAGGATGCTGGAGGTTGTGCCTTCAAAAGAAGGCGAAGGGGAGAACAGAGGAGCTACCGCCTCGCCCAAGGGGGCGCTTGAAGAAGGGGGGATCGAGAATCCCTCCCTCCAGGGGGAGAAGAGGACCGCCTCCGAAGACCCGGAGGCCAAAGCCCCTAAGCGGGGGAAGAAATCTTCACCGGAGGGTCCTGCGTCCGGGGAGGTCCCGGCCGCACAGTCTTCTCTAAAGAATCAGTCCTCCAGCGAGCCGTGAGTAGAAAAAAGGGGAGTTCGTTAATAAGAAACATCCCTATTTGTGCTTCTGAGGATAACCGAAATTTTTACCTTGTAGTTCGGATCTCCGACCTTCTCAGATGAGCTCGTCTTCGGGGGATCTTCGTCTGGAGATGATGGAGAGCGAGACGCCTCCGTATGCTGCACCGTCGGAGAGGGCGGACGACCCTGAAGTGTCGTCACGGAGGGTGTCCCCGAACCCGGCGGAGCCGAAGAGTTCGTCGCCAACTAGTGTTCGGCCGGGGGAGCTGAAGGATCTGTTTGAGAGGGCGTCCATCTCAGAAGATCACCGTGCATTGATGAGTATGGTGATTAGAAGGATTTCGTCCGCCGAAAGCGGATTGCATAATGCCGTCAGGAGTTTGCTGGCGGGGTTTGAGGTATGTAAAAATGACACCCCTTTTTGACAGTTTTGCACATAAAGTGCGCCCTGTATAGATAGTAGCCCCTGAGACTCGGTAGGTTGTTGAAAGCGACAGCGTGCCGAGGATAAAATAGCAGATATTGAGTGTCGCCTTTCCTGTGCAGGTGGCGGATAGTCTGGGGGCTAGCCGGACTGATGGAGTTGCTGAATTAATGCGACAACTTGATGTTGCGGATGCGAACATCGCGCTAGTCAACCAGCGACTTGACGAGTCGCAAGGTAAATTATGTCTCCGCAGTCACCTATTAAGGGAGCAAAAGCCCACCACTTACAATATTTATGCTTGACGCAGATGTGCTGCTGCTGTGGAGAGCCTTCGGGCAGAACTTGCTCAAGCCAAGGAGCAAGCCCGAAGGAGTGATGCGGCTGCCTCGAGGGCGGCCGAGGAGTTAGAAGCCGAAAGGGCTGCACACTGCCGAAGCAGGGAAGAGATGGCCGAACTGGCCGTTAAATTGAAGGATGCTACCGACCGCAATGAGGCTCTTGAAAAGGAGCGCCTATCGGAGTAGGAAGACCTGGGGAAGGCCACCGCCGAAGCCAAGGATGCCCGTTCTGCAATGCGGGCTATAAAGGAGGAGCTGCGTCAGGCCGGAGACATTGTGGCTGGCAAGCCTTTTCTGCTGCGCCGCAGGTTTATGGATCCAAAGTATGCCCAGCTTGGCTAGCTGTGGGGTCCGGAGGATCCATATATGGACTTATCGGCGAGTGCGGCGGATGCCGTTGTGCACTTCCGAAGTCAGAAGGATCACAAGACGGAAGAGCTGTTTTGGTCTCAATTCCATAGTCCGGATCGTTCACTTCCGCTGACCGATCGGTTGGCCGAATGGGCTGAGCTGAATAGGTTGTCCGGACTTGCAATGATGGATATCGTGACTCATGTCTGGCCGGAGAGGCCCAAGGCGACGAGCTATTTTGGCTTATTGCAGCAATTTCTTGGGGCGGTGCCGCATCTCAAGTTGATGAAGCGGTCAGCCTGCATAGAGGGTGCGCGGATGGCCCTTGCCCGTGTGAAGACACATTAGACAGAGATGGATGCCACCGCTGTTGCAACCCAGGGTTCGGACGAAAGCCGGTTACCCGCCGAGCACTATTTTGGGGAGGTTATGCGTGGTGCTCGTGTAATAGAGTCGCAGTGCTCAAAAAATGTCACGTTCGAATGAACGTTTTATTTTGTAAAACAATGGTTATGATGTAATCGCTTTTTACACTTGTGCGTTCAAGTATTGGAATATCTCCTACGCGGCCGTTTATGTATACGTGTGTATAACCTGAAAGGTGGCAGCCTTCGGCTTCAGCCCCCACGCACAAGATGCGGGGGTGTTCGCAAAAATAGTGCATTTTCACACTTAATCCGACGTCTCGGTCCTGTTGAAGAGGTGGTAGCGTAGCAAACGAGGCAACCGGACTATGATGCTTTATCACTTTCACTTAGCCATTGGAGTTCGAGGGTGGGGCTACGATATAGCCCCTGGGGGCGCCGCGCTCTCCGAATTCGGGGCGCGTGTGTGCCTGACCGGGAAACGGTCCTTCGTTAAAGCGGAGGAATTCTAAACATTCCGGTGGTCGATCGACTGGTTGACCAGTCTCTCGCTGTATCATGACAGTCAGTTTTCGGCTTTCTCTACTGAGGTGCTCGCCCAGCCGAACTGGGGCACAATCGTAGTAGTTCTCCTGGTGCCGCGTTAGCCGATGATACGGAACGTAAGGCAGCAAAACACAGGAGCCGGGCAAACCCAACATTTGACCAAAGACATGATTCGGAGCTGATGCATATAAGGCCTAACTCGAGACGCCGAACACTCCCTAAGGTGTTTGGTCTTTATAATAATGGGCAGAACAATGCCCTAAGCCCCTACTGGCCAGGTACGGGCGAGGTCCTCTGACGCGGCCGATGCCGAAACGTCAGTCTCCACTCTGGTTATAGTGAAAAACCAGGGGATTATAGCAACAAGAGACAGTAAAAAAGGGTTACGCAGGGTCTTAATCTGAAAAGAATCCTTGCGACGGGTCCCTACTGCACGTCTGCGCCTGTGTCTCCGTTGTGCCGTTATCCTGGACGGGTATGCATGTTGTTCATCTGTAAAAAGAGAGGAACTTAGTTTGAAAGGAAATCGTGCGAAAAAGTGTATGAAAAATATCGATAAATAAATAAAGCGGAGTCTATATTAGCTCATTATTGCTTATACGCACAGCCCCTTGTGAAGGGGTGTGCGGCTAGGGAGCCCCTAGCTTATTTATGCCGGACTCGTCTAGCCGTGTCCGGGGTCTTTAAATGACCCTCTTAATGAAATGATGCCATGTGGACTGGGCATTTTAAGTGTAAGAGACGCGTAATGCGTTAAAGCGGACAAAAGCTTCACGTCCCAATAGTGCTTGGTAGCTACTTTTGAATGGGGCGACATGAAAGATTAGTTTTTCGCATCGAAAGTTGTTCGGCGACCCGAACACGACTTCCAGTAATAAGGAGCCTGTGCACTTGGTGTAAGGGCCTGGCGTCACTCCTTTAAAGGAAGTGCGGCTATGTCGAATTTTAGTAAGGTCTATCCCCAACTTGCGGATTGTGTTCGGATATAGCAGGTTTAAATCGCTGCCTCCGTCCATCAGGACTTGTGTAAATTGTAGTCCGTCGATTATAGGATCCAATATCAGGGCAGTCCATCCTGCATTTCGAACACTTCTGGAATAATCAAGGTGGTCAAAGGTGATTGGTTTTGACATCCAATCTAGAGGTTCCGCTGGGGTGGACCGTGCGAGACCCATCTTAGCGGGTGCCGCATTGTTTTTCCGTATTATCACATGAAGTGAGTTTACTGCTTTGACTTCTTGTGGGAAAGTCTTTTGTTTTCCGGTGCCCTGCTGGTGGGGTTCATCATCGTCCTCGCTTGGTGCGTCGAGCCCCTTGTGTTCGGCGTTGAATCGGCCGGACTGTTTGAAAACCCAACAATCACGGTGGGTGTGGTTTGCAGGCCTTCCGGAGGTACTGTGGATTTGACATATCCGATCCAAATTTTTGTTTAAGTTGGATAGCTCATCACTGTTGTCCTTAAGAGGCAGTGTTTTGTTGTTTGGCCGCGAGCTTTTGAATCCGGCATTGACCGCCGTGTTCTTTGGGCTTTTCTCTTTATTCCGGCACTGATCTTTTCTGCGCCATGATTTTCCGTTTCCATCTCTGATCTCGGATGTACTTGGGTCGCTGGTGCTGCATCTTGCTAGCCAGCTATCTTCCCCCGCGCAAAAGCGGGTCATGAGGCTTGTTAGCACGGACATTGTCCTCGGCTTCTCTTGGCCGAGGTGTCTGGCGAGCCATTCGTCTCAGACGTTGTGTTTAAAAGCTGCTAAGGCTTCAGCGTCCGGACAGTCGACTATTTGGTTCTTTTTAGTAAGGAACCTGTTCCAGAATTTGTGCGCTGACTCTCCGGGCTGTTGAGTTATATGACTTAAATCGTCTGCATCCGGAGGGCGGACATAAGTCCCTTGAAAATTTGCTCTAAACGCGTTGAGGGGGTCCTGGACTAGGGGGTGTCCGGACAGCCGGACTATCATCGTCCGCAGGACTCCAAGACTACGAAGATACAAGATTGAAGACTCCGTCCCGTGTCCGGATGGGACTTTCCTTGGTGTGGAAGGCAAGCTTGGCGATACGGATATGTAGATCTCCTACCATTGTAACCGACTCTGTGTAACCCTAGCCTCCTCCGGTGTCTATATAAACCGGAGGGCTTTAGTCCGTAGGACACAACATACATTACAACAATCATACCATAGGCTAGCTTCTAGGGTTTAGCCTCCTTGATCTCGTGGTAGATCCACTCTTGTACTACCCATATCATCAATATTAATCAAGCAGGACGTAGGGTTTTACCTCCATCGAGAGGGCCCGAACCTGGGTAAAACATCGTGTCCCTCGTCTCCTGTTACCATCCGCCTAGACGCACAGTTCGGGACCCCCTACCCGAGATCCGCCGGTTTTGACACCGACATTGGTGCTTTCATTGAGAGTTCCTCTGTGTCGTCACCGATAGGCTTGATGGCATCTTCAACCAACAACGCTGTCCAGGGTGAGACTTTTCTCCCCGGACAGATCTTCGTATTCGGCGGCTTCGCACTGCGGGCTAATTCGCTTGGCCATCTGGAGCAGATCAAAAGCTACGCCCCTGGCCGTCAGTTCAGATTCGGAAGCCTAAACTTCACGGCCAATGTCCGCGGAGACTTGATCTTCGACGGACTCGAGCCACAGCCGAGCGCGCCGCACTGTGACGATGGGCATGATCTAGCTCTGCCGCCGAACAGTGCCTTGGTGGCCCCACATGAATCTGCTTCGGCCATCAGTCCGGAGCCGATCGCCCAGATCGAGGATCGGTGGATAGACGCCGCCTCGGGGGCTTCAACTTCCTCGGCGATGGAGCCGAATGTAAGTGCATCTAGTGCCCCTTAGTGATTTTGGTGTATTGAAGACTTATAGGTTAAGTAACTGATGTGTTTGTGAGTGTACACAGGTATATAAGTCTATGAGGAGTTTGATATTTACAGAGAAAGTCGACCCCTAAAAATGAAGTTCTTCGACTGAAGACTTTGATATTTTGAAGACTTTCTGAAGACTTTGAAAGTGAAGAAATTGGTGTGACCTTGAAGACTTGATATTCATTCGAGGAATATGAAGCGTGAAGACTTTTGTTTTCGTAGTTTCATTTTCTCTTTCTTGAGTCATAGGAAACACCGTACTGTTAAAGGGGGTCGAGGAAATACTAAGGAAAAATTTCCATGTGATGCTCAACTCAAAATCCTACATCTACCAATCCCTTCGAGTGAAGCCATTGGAAATCTCATACAGTTCAGTCAATTTCGTCAGTGACAGAGACGCAGTTCTTCTGGTCACTGAGGACTTTGCTCTGACTGAGGAGTTAGGAATTCGCCAGTGCGAATTGCCTACACAGTGAGGAACATGATAGCCCTGAGGAATTTGAGAGTCAAATTTCCGACCGTTGCTGTGCTGTGCGCCGGCTGTCCAAAATATCTTATCCAACTAACGGTCATATCATTGAAGGGCATTTATGTCTTATCATGTCGGGCTGCTCCCTAGGCTATAAATAGCCGCCCCCTACAACCACTAGCTGGTTGGCTGCTCCGAGAGAACTTGACACTTGTCATCTGAGAGCAACCCATCCTCTGAGGACTTTGAGCGAAAATCATCAAGTGAGGAAAATCCCAAAACTAAACCCCCACAAACCCAAAGTGATTGAGCATAACTGAAGAAATTGATCCTGCGTGGATCCGACGCTTGTTACCTTTGAAGACCGTGCTTCTTCCAGACGGTTAGGCGTCCAGGTCTAGAGCATCCAAGAGGAATTGTGGATGACCGAGTGACCAAGTCTATGAAGGTTTGGAAGTCACCTGAAGACTTACCACGAGTGATTGGACGAGGCCTGCGTGGTCTTAGTTCAAGGAGAATACGGTGAGGACTGGGTGTCCTGAGTTGCGGCTCAGAGACAGGGTGTCCGGGACTGTGTGTCCTCGAGTTTAAATACTCAGCCGCTCCAACCAGACGTACAACTGAGACAACAGTTGGAACTGGTTTACCAAATCATTGTCTTCACCAACTGACTGGTTCTATTTCCTCAACTCTTTCATTTCCTCATTACTGTGTTGAATGTTGTTCATATCTGTGTTTGAAGACTTTGACTGAAGACTTTCACAAATTCCTCAGTTCAATTTCTTCAGTCTATTTGTCTTCATCTTGTTATCCTGTGTTTACGCTTTCTGTACTCAGTGCTAGCCCTCATCTCATCATGATGACTATGTTTGTATTCTGTTATATTTACTTCTGAGTACTTATTCCGCTGCAAGTAGTTCTTCACTAAGGAATTTCCTCACCAGCAAATTCCTCAGTGAAGAATTCATAAAAATCGCCTATTCACCCCCCCTCTAGTCGATATAACGCACTTTCAATTGGTATCAGAGCAAGGTACTCCCTTGTTCTGTGTGATTTTGGTTTAACCGCCTGGAGTTTTAGTTATGCCGACCGCAGGTATGATCAAGGTCTTGGCTGAGTGTCCTACCTTTGATGGAACGGACTACCCCTACTGGAAGAACAAGATGCGAATGCATCTTGAGGCAATTGATAACGATCTATGGTATGTTGTGGAAAATGGTGTCCCCTCTGTCACTCCCACACTGAACGCTACCGATGTGAAGAGATTCAAACAACTCGACTCTCAAGCGAAGAATATCATATGTGGTCATCTGAGCAAAGGATAGTATGGAAGAGTGAGTGCTTTGGAAACTGCTAAGCTTATCTGGGATAGGCTGTCCAAAGTAAATGAAGGAGTTTCAACTCAGCGTGACTCTCGAGTCGATGTTCTTCGGAATCTCTTCAACCGCTTCAAAAGACTCGACAATGAGAATGTACAACAAACCTTTGATCGCCTCACTGACATCTCAAATGAGCTTCAAGCCCTCGGTGCCACTGACATCACTGATCATGAAGTTGTGAAGAAACTGTTGAGATCGCTTGATTCCTCATTTGATACTCTGGGACAGATGATACAAGAACGTGCTGACTACAAGTCGCTTGATCCTGCTGATATCCTCAAAAGGCTAAACACTCACGAGTTCCAGCTTGCTGAAAAGAGAGATCTCTATGGCTCAAACTATGGCAAACCACGTGCCCTGAAGGCTAAGGTTGTGTCTGACTCTGAATGTGAGGATTCTGGTAGTAGCCTTGGTGATCCTGAAGAACTGAGCCAGGATCTAGCACTGCTTGTGAAGAAATTCCAGAAATTCACAAGACGTGGTCGCTTTGGAAAATCCTCAAGAGGAAATGATTCCTCATCCAGTGACTATAAGAGAAGACTTTGCCACAAATGCAAGAAGCCTGGTCACTATATTCAAGATTGTCCTCAGTGGGAAAAGGAAATGAAGAAGAAGAAATACAAGGATTACAGTTCTGATGATGCGAAGAAGAATAAAAAATCGTCAAAATCTTCGTCATCGAAATCCTCTAAGTCATCATCTCACAAGAAGGGCAGCTCCAAGAAGGCTCGGGCATTCATTGGCAAGGAAATGGACTCTGAAGCTGAATCTGAGGAAAATGATGAAGAGGAGGAGTCTGAAGAATCTGAGTCTGGTGTGCCTAGTCTGGCCGTTGCTACTGCTTTCGTCAGCAAGTCCATCTTCAACACTGAAGAAACTGATTCCACCGACAAGCCTGCTGAAGATAATGATGGCTACGCTCCCACCTATTGCTTCATGGCAAAAGGAGCTAAGGTACTCAAATACAACTCCTCTGACTCTAGTGAAAATGAATCTGATGAGGATCTCAAGCCCAGCTACTCTAAACTTGCTAAAATTGCTGTGAAACAACAACGGGCTCTTGAAAAGGTTCAAAACATGCTGGATAAAAGTGATGATATGTTGGGTGAAGAAATGGATCGCACTAAAGCCTTGACTGAAAATCTTCAAAGACTTCAGTCTAGGTATGATAACCTTCAAGGTCATCATAACTCTCTCTTGTCTGATCATGAGAAACTTTCTTATGAATTTCTTCAAGAAAAGCAAGATCATGAGAAGGTTTCTCTTGAAGCTCTTCAAAGAAAGGAAGATCTTGAAAAGCTAAGAGTGTGTTATGAAGATCTTCAGAAGGAGCGCGATTCATTACTAGCTCAACAAATCAGCGCTTCTCAGGAAGAATTTGTTCCTCCATGCTTAAAGTGCATTGAACGTGAATCTGCTAATTCTTCACCTGAATGTTCAAATGTTTCAAATGTTACAAATTCTTCGTCTGCCTCTGCTATCACTAATTCCTCATCTGAGGACATTGCTAGTATCACTGACAATGCAGGGCTGAAGGAATTGTACATGACAGGCATGTACAAAAGCCTCAAAGGGCATCAGACACTTTGTGATGTGCTCAAAAAGCAGATCCTCAACAGAAACCCTAGGAAAGAGGGTATTGCCTTTGAGAGGAAACTCAATGCCGATGGAACATATTGGAAACATGAGCAGTATCCCAAAACCTCATGGGTTGCTGCAAAGGGACCTCCAGTTGATCCATCTAACTTATCTGGCTTTACATGTGAATCTCCTCATTCTTCTGATGAGTCATTTGACTCCAACTATAAACTGTTCAAAAATCAGAATGGTGAAGTATTTGCTAGATATGTTGGCACTAACTGCAGGAACGGTTCCCCCATGAAGAAAATCTGGGTTCCGAAAAGTTGTGTTGAAAGTCTTCAGGTGAATGTCCTCATGACACCACCTGTGAAGAACAGGAACCCCAGATCAAATTCTTCATATGGACCAAATTCTTCATATGGATCAAATTCCTCAACAGGGTCAAAGTCCTCATATGATTATCATCGTGCTAACAACTCTGTCTCGCAGGGTAGAGCTAAGGGCTATGAATATGTGCATTATTCTTCAAACCATTATGTTCATAAGTCCTCGAAGAATTACTCTGCTTATTCATATGCTTACCCTAACCCCTCTTATGTGAAACGAAATGGTTTGGCATCTTTGCCACCTTTCTCACATGGTGCTCGCAGGATGATCAACTCTTTGCCACCCCTCCAGATGTGGGTGGTGAAGAAAAAGAACTAATCTCTTCTGCAGGGTCAGGTCTCCAGACGTGCTCTAACGTCTGAAGAATTTGCTGGGGACCTGACAAAAATGCCTGAAGGGACGCAGGCAAATCATGATGAAATGAACTTTCATTTCACACGTCCTCATACTGCTATATCTGTTTACCGCTTGATGAAATTCATCTGATGAACTTGATATCATATTCTTCACTGATGAAGCATATGAGATTGTAAGCTACACTAATTCATCTGCAGGATGATCAACCCAAAACCACTGAATGGGTCCTCGATAGCGGATGTACAAATCACATGACTGGTGACAAGAATCTATTGATGGATGCTCCCTTATCACCGTCACCTCTGAAGCATATCATCTTTGCTGACAAAGGCAAAAGTCAGGTATTGGGTCTTGGTAAGGTTGCTATATCTAAGGATAAGCACATGGACAAAGTCATGCTTGTTGAGTCCTTAGGATACAATCTCATGTCAGTCTCAATGCTTTGTGATCTTGATATGGTTGTTGTCTTCGGCAAATATCGCTGTGTTGTGATTATGGAAGCTGACAATTCCAAAGTCTTCAAAGGCTTTAGGAGAGGAGATCTGTATATTGTTGATTTCTCTACAGGACCACAACCAGCCGTGTGTCTACTTGCAAAAGCTTCAGAAGGCTGGCTATGGCATCGATGACTTGGTCATGCAGGCATGAGGAATCTGAACATGCTTGCGAAGAAGAAGCATGTCATTGGCATTGAGAATGTCAAATTCCTCAAGGATCACTTATGCGGAGCATGTGAAGCCGGAAAAATGACCAAGGCCAAGCATCCAGCGAAGACTATCATGACCACTACCCGTCCATTCGAATTGCTTCACATGGACCTCTTCGGACCTAATCATTATTCAGCAGTCACTAATGATGCATCTTTATATGGTTTTGTCATTGTTGATGATTATTCTCGATATACATGGGTACATATTGTTACTTACAAACATGAAGTGCAGGAAGTCTTCAAACGATTTTCCTCGAGGGCTTCAACCAACTTTGGTGTGAAGATCAAGCATATCAGAAGTGACAATGGAACTGAGTTCAAGAATTCCGGTCTTGATGCTTATCTTGATGAACTTGGTATTACTCATGAGTTATCTGCTCCCTATACTCCTCAGCAGAATGGCGTCGTGGAGCGCAAGAACAGAACTCTTGTTGAGATGGCTCGCACTATGCTTGATGAATACAAAACGCCTCAGCGTTTTTGGATTGATGCAATTGATACTGCCTGCCACATCATCAACAGAGTATATCTTCACAAATTCTTCAAGAAGACTGCCTATGAACCCTCACTGACAAGAAACCCAATGTGAGTTATTTCAAAGTCTTCGGTGCTAAATGTTGGATTAGAGATCCTCACCACAACTCTAAATTTGCACCGAAAGCACATGAAGGTTTTATGCTTGGTTACGGAAAGGACTCGCACACCTACAGAGTCTTCAACATTGTTCTTCACAAGATTGTTGACACTGTAGATGTGCGGTTCGATGAAACTAATGGCTCGCAACGAGAGCACCTACCTTCTGTGTTAGATGAACCAGCACCTGAAGATGCTATCAAGCTCAAGGCAACTGAGGATGTCATTCCTACTGAAGAATCTGCTGAAGAATTCATTCCTGTTCATGAAGAACGTCGAGCTAATGCACCTGAAGAACATGATGAGGAAAATGGTGCTGAAGAAAATGCTGATCAAAATCCTCAGCGACAACCAACTCATCCACGCGTTGCAAAAGAAGTGCAAGTGGAGAAGATCATCGATGACATTAGCGCACCAGGTCCTCTCACACGCTCAAAAGCCTCACACTTATCTAACTTTTGTGGGCACTATGCTTTTGTCTCTATCACAGAGCCCGCTAAGGTAGATGAAGCATTTCTAGAGCCGGAGTGGATTCAGGCTATGCAAGAAGAATTACATCAGTTCGAGCTGAACAATGTCTGGGAATTGGTCAATCGCCCAGATCCTCGCAAGCATAATATCATTGGCACAAAGTGGATCTACCGCAACAAGCAAGATAAAAATGGCCTTGTGGTGAGGAATAAGGCACGACTAGTAGCTCAAGGCTACACACAGGTTGAAGGAATTGATTTCGATGAAACTTTTGCACCTGTTGCTAGACTTGAGGCTATTCGCATTTTACTTGCCTATGCTAACCATCATGATATCATCTTATATCAAATGGATGTGAAAAGTGCATTCCTCAATGGTAAGCTTGAGGAAGAAGTATATGTTGCTCAACCCCCAGGTTTTGAAGATCCCAAGAATCCTGACAAAGTCTTCAGACTCAATAAGGCCCTCTATGGCCTCAAGCAAGCCCCTCGGGCGTGGTATGATACATTGAAGGAATTCTTCGTGAAGAATGGCTTCACACCCGGTTCACTCGACCCTACTCTCTTTACTAAATCATATGATGGTGAACTGTTTGTGTGCCAAATATATGTTGATGATATTATCTTTGGCTGTACTAACCAACGGTGTAGTGATGAATTTGCCTATATGATGAGTGAAGAATATCAAATGTCTATGATGGGAGAGTTGAAATTCTTCTTAGGTCTTCAAATTCGTCGGCAGCACAATGGCATATTCATATCTCAGGAGAAATACCTCAAAGATGTACTGAGGAAATTCGGCATGCAAGATTGCAAAGGCGTCAAAATTCCTATGCCCACAAATGGACATCTATGCACTGATGAAAATGGTATTGACTTCGATCACAAGGTATACCGCTCCATGATTGGTTCTTTATTGTACTTATGTGCATCTAGGCCAGATATAATGCTTAGTGTTTGCATGTGTGCCCGATTTCAAGCTGCACCGAAGGAATCACACCATAAGGCTGTGAAGCATATTCTTCGATATCTAGCTCACACACCAACACTAGGATTATGGTACTCCAAGGGCTCTGCTTTTGATCTCATTGGATATTCTGACTCTGACTATGCTGGTGATCGTGTGGACCGCAAGTCAACAACTGGTACTTGTCATTTCCTCGGACGATCTTTGGTCTGTTGGTCCTCGAAGAAACAGAACTGCGTATCACTGTCTACTGCTGAAGCTGAATACATTGCTGCTGGCTCATGCTGTGCTCAACTGCTTTGGATGAAGCAAACCCTCAAGGACTATGGCGTCAACGTGAAGAATGTGCCTCTCCTCTGCGACAATGAGAGTGCCATCAAGATTGCTCACAACCCAGTTCAGCACTCGAAGACTAAGCACATCCTGATTCGTCATCATTTTCTTCGTGATCATGTGTTGAAGGGCGATATCTCCATCGAGCATGTGAAGACTGAAGAACAGCTAGCTGATATCTTCACTAAGCCCTTGGATGAGAAGAGATTTAGCAAGTTGCGGTGTGAGCTAAATATCTTAGAATCTTCGAATGTTCTTTGAAAAGGACACACATCCTAACCCTTATGCAGAATTGATGACTTAGATGTGCAACACATGAAGAAACATTTTTCTTCAATCAATGAAGAATAACACTCTAAGTGTGAAGAAATTAATGAAGAATCTGATTCTCAGAACCCTACGACAATTGTACGCGGTGTCTGAAATCATCATTCTTATACGGTGGGTCACGCCACCACAAAAGTTGAAAATCTTCAATTTGAGTTTTTCCTCATTTTTGAAATTCTTCAGTCTTACAAATTCTTCAACTTTGCAAAATCTTCAATGTTTCCGTCGTTTTTCTTCATTGGCTATATATATATATATATGTGAGTTTATGTCCTCTACAGCATTCACTTATTGCTATTTCTTCAAGTTGTGATTTCTGCTAAGTGAATGTGATCGGACCCTTCCCCCTCTATGCTATACTCAACCCAATCTATTCACAAATTCTTCATGTGCGTTCTGATTGAAACTCGTTCAAAGTCTTCACTGTGTCCTTGTCAGCTGAAGAAATTGCGAACGAAATTTTTAAAACAAATCTTATCCAGATTTTCGGTTTTACCGCTCAAACCGTTCCGCATCCCACGATGCATTAGTTTATTCACCCACGATCCTACACGATCTCATCTGCACAGTATGTGGGTGACACATGTCGCGTGAAGAAGAAAGGGCAGGGGCATGTTCGTCCCAAAATCTTCGGGCGAACAGTTTTTACCATGGCTATAAATACCCCTCTCCCTTCCTTACTTCATTTACTCCGCTCGGTCGCTGTCTCTCGCTCGAGCTCTCCTCAAACCCTAGCGCCGCCACTACTCCATCGCCGTCGGTGAGGAAGAGCTTCACTGCCTCGACCTCGTCGCCGTCGTACTCGCGCCGGCTGTGGAAATCTTCACTCCGCCGCCGCCGTAGCTGTCTCCCTCTGCCAAGTTAGGGCGTGGGAGATCTAACTTGACGAACTTCACCACGGTTCATCTCTGTTCGTCGTGTTCTTCAGTTCGGGTAATTAAAAGTCACTTTTATTACTCGCTTTGATTCTCAAACTTTTCTGAAAATCTTCAAAGGTGTTTTATTCTTCAAATCTTCACATATGAACACCTCACACACTGTATGCTCTTGATTCATCTCTATAAGCACTCATTTCTTCAAGATTCCTCAATTGTGCGGATTTTCAATCTGTACAACTCTGGAACCTAAGACAAGAATGCATAGTGAAATTCCTCAAGGCTCAACTGGTCAAATTCCTCAAAACTTGTCTTTTTCGAAAAATCTTCTGAGAACGCATATGACCTCTCCAAATTCCTCGCACCTACACTCTGTTCACAGGTACTCATGTCCGCTACTGAATCACTAGGTTCTCATCAACTTAACTCATTTGCAGCGTTCCTCGAAGAAAAACTGCATACTTCTTCAGAGTGTTCTATTGTTCAAATTCCTCATCTGAAGAAAATGGCATAAGGAAAGAGACCGCAGAAAGGAGGAAAGAAACCTGAGGTCATGACTGCCTTCGAGATCCCTGATGAAATATACAAAGACTATTGCACACCTGATGAAGCCAAGTTTGGCAAAGAGAACAAAAATCAGCGCAAAGTGCGCATTCAGAGGATAGAACGAAGATGGGCACGAGAATGGAGGGAATATCGCTATGTTACTCCCAAGTACATGAAGAAATTCGCCTTAAACCCTCCATGCCCAAGAGCTCCATTGGCACCTGGCCAAGTCGCTGATCCCACCAGCATCAAGCGTGGTGAAGACTTTCCTAAAGAATGGTCTAGGCGCCAAGCCAAATTGGCAAGACAGGCCAAGGAGGCAGTGAGGAAATTCAATGAGGATTCCGCTACTGCTGCTGCCACTGAGACCTCGGTCAAACCGAGGAAATCAATGCCGAAAAAGCCTGCTCGCAAGCCAAGTGCTTCACCATCAGTGCCCTCACGGCCAAGTTCCTCAGCCGTGCCCTCACGGAAAATTCCTCAGTCTACTGCTGCTCCACCAAAGTCCTCAGCAGCTCCCTCCAAGTCCTCAACTCCTGTGCATCTGGCTACATGTCAAAGGACTCAGGGTTTCTCGATTGCTTCTGGTGTCTCAGCAAGTTCCTCAGCTGCACCAATGTCCTCATCAGGCCCCACTCTGCTGAAGACAAAAGCAACAGCTGGATGCGGTCCTCGGCCTAGTCCAAGGAAGAAACAGGTTGCTTTCCAAGTGCCATCTGATGACGAGGCTTCTGATGAAGAACTTGCAGAAATCATCAGAGACAGACTGGCAAAGGCCGCTAGAGCCAAAGGAACAACTGTGCCTCTGCTTTTGGATCCGAAGAAGATTCTTGACTTCATCGACTTATGGCATCAGGATCCAAACACTCCCATGCCTGATCTGCCTCTGACTCCTGGTCAAAGTCATATGCTGAACCATTTCATCTCTGAAGAGAAATGGAAATTTGAAAAGGCTCGTGAGATAAAGAGAGCACAAGCCAGAAAGGAGAAGCTTCTGAAGAAGAACAACGTCAACCTGACTCCTGAAGAACTTCTCAAAGCTCAATCTGAAATCCAAGCCCTCAGCAAAGATTTTGATGCTTACAATGCTGATTGGCAAGGAGCCAAAGTGAGATTCGTCAATTTGACGAAGAAAATGACAACTGTTGCAGCCCCATCGCAACAAGAAAATCCTCAGGCTGCAGACTCTGCTCAGCCTGCTGAAGAACATGCCAGCACTACTGATGACTTTCAGCCTGCTGATGAGAATACAAGTTCCAGGGCTGATGACTCCATTCCAGCCGCTGAAGAAATTCCCAGGGCATCCACTAGTGGTGCGCCTGAAGAAACGGAAGAGATCAGGGCAACTGCACCAGTTACGCCTGAAGAAACTGAACCACAGTCCTCAGCTCCTCCTGCACCAACACCAACTCCAATTCTTCCTTCTGCCTATGAAGTGAAGAAGACAAAGGCTGCAAAGCGAGCTGCAGTGAAGAAAAGGAAGGCATCAGCTGCGTCAAATTCTTCGGCTGCGAAGAAAATGAAGCCAATGACCAGCTCGCTTGAAAATCCTATTGATGCCGTTCCCATTTCCTCCATGTCGTCTAAGGAAATTGTTCCTTATGGAGAAGACTACAAGATCCCAAGCGGATCTGATGAAGAAAATCACTCTGTTGCTACCTCAGAACAGTTTGATGAAGAAATTGAAGTGGAAGCATTCCCTTCACCGCCAGTCGTTTCCTCACCCATGCCTCAGTTCACAGCTGAAGAGGCTGGTGTTGAGGAAATTGAAAAAGAAGATGAAGACGTGGATATTGGATGCACTACACCAGTGATGAACGATGACTTTTGGGAAAGTCAGCATCCCAATACTCCTCTCTTCACTCCGATTCAACAAATTCCTCAGTCCTCGGCTACAACTGTTTAAATGGGCTCTGAAGAAACTCATCCCACATTGTCTGTTCATGAAGAAATTCCAGCCGCTAGTGCTGAAGAACCTGCTGCTGATCCCCAAACTGCACAAGAAGAGGAACCAGAAATTCCTCAGCCTGAAGCACCTGAGATCGCGATTCCCGAGGTTGTGCTGCAAATCACTGACATCCCTCTGCCCAAACCGAAGAATCCATTCTCGAGCAAGCAAAAATTCAAGGCTGAAGACTTCTTTTCTGAGCATGTGTTCTTCACTGATTATAATCCATATGACTCTGCTCGCATAAGGAAAAGACGATTCTGGACTGCTACTCAAGCGAACTTCTATTCCTCAGTGCTCTTTGAAAAAGACAAAATCTTCGATCATGAGCATATTCCTCATGTGGATATGGAATCTCTGCCGTGCTTCGAGCCAGTACTCCGAGTTATTCACGATGCAGGACTCCTGAATTTCTGCACTGATATCTGTGATTGGAATGAAGAACTCATTCTTCAGTTCTATGCCACTTTGCATATCACCGGAGATGCTGAAGATGTCAATTCATGGGTGATGGATTGGATGACAGAAAACACTCACTACAAGGCACCAGCAACTGAATTGCTTCGTGTCCTTCCTCTTGATCCTCCCCATGACAGTGCACATTGCATTTACAATGACCGCAAACTGACTGATCATTATATGCAAGTACTCATGAAGCCTTTGAAGCCAGGGCAGGCCCCTCGAACCAAATTCCTCGTCAAGGAACTGCTGTATGTGCCTCGGACTGTCTATCGAATCCTAACGAAGACAATGAGTCCCATCAAAGGCCACGACTCAAATGATGAAGATGTCGTTGGCATCATGAAGAACATGCTTTTCAACATCATTCATGGCGTTCCCATCAACTTCCATGATTTCTTCATGAGGACTCTGGCTAATGTTGCAATGTCACCTTTTGAGCTGAAGCCCTATGCGCCTTGGATTATGAGATTCATAAGGGCAAGATCTTCACTGAATTACAAGGCTGACACTCTGAACCATGGTAGCTACTTGCCGCCCATTGAAGTCCTCAAGCGATCAGTTTCATCATCTGATGATAAGGGCAAGGCAGCTGCTGTGCTTGATGAAGGCACTCGTCCATTGGATGGTCAATTCCGTCTGGCTACTTCTTACTCCACCAATGACGATTCTGCAACTCATGACACTGCCGCAAATACCTCAGCTAAACAAAAGCCTCAAGCAACAGCACCCAGGGTGATGACTGACCGTGAGTTACTCCTCAGTCTTCATCAGATGGTTGATCGCAATCACAAATGGGTGAAGCGTCAATTTGCTGCAATTCTTCACAACATGACCTCAACCCATAATGCAGTGAAGAAAAATCAGTATCATCTTCATGAAACCCTCAACCGCACCTGGGCTATTCTCACTCATGTATATTCCGCAGAAGAACTGGAGACTATGGGTCTCCAGGAAGCATTTGACTGGTCTGCACCACCTCCGAAGAAATTCAAGAGAGTCAAAGTTCCTGATCTGGTGGCCAGTTCTTATTCTTCATCGCGTGAAACTGATGAACATGAAGATTTGAACGACACTGCGGCAGGCCCTACTTCAACAAACAACCCCGACAACGCTGGCGCGCCTCCATCGACTTGAAAATCTTCAGGGGCGTTAGTCCTCAGTTTTGATCCTTTTGGTCATTTGATGACAAAGGGGGAGAAATCTGAGTTCGTCTTCAAGCGGGTTTATATTATGGGCGTTTTGTTAAGTTACAACTCTCGTTCTTCTGAAACCTTTATTGGATCGAGTTGTAATCTTAAATCCGATGGTGCCTTGATACTTTTGGTCGTGCTCTGATGCTTTTGATGCACTGAGCTCTGAAACTTTTGATGTGCTATTCCGCATGCTTATTCCTCGTTAATATCATTGCACGCATGCTGAATCTCATCAGGCACCATATTTCATCATGCATTTCAAATTCTTCATATTACATATCAAATGTGGGTATGAATTACAAGATATAGGGGGAGATCTCCATGATTCGATTCTTCAAATGTGCATTGCCTCAAAAAGCAAATTCCTCACTATGCACATATTTAGGGGGGGTTCTTCTATATCTTGCAATCAAATTCCTCAATATCAATATTTACACTTCATATGTTTATCCCCGTTGAAAACTTAACCTATGTTGTCATCAATCACCAAAAAGGGGGAGATTGTAAGTGCATCTAGTGCCCCTTAGTGATTTTGGTGTATTGAAGACTTATAGGTTAAGTAACTGATGCGTTTGTGAGTGTACACAGGTATTTAAGTCTATGAGGAGTTTGATATTTACAGACAAAGTCGACCCCTAAAAATGAAGTTCTTCGACTGAAGACTTTGATATTCTGAAGACTTTCTGAAGACTTTGAAAGTGAAGAAATTGGTGTGACCTTGAAGACTTGATATTCATTCGAGGAATATGAAGCGTGAAGACTTTTGTTTTCGTAGTTTCATTTTCTCTTTCTTGAGTCATAGGAAACACCGTACTTTTAAAGGGGGTCGAGGAAATACTAAGGAAAAATTTCCATGTGATGCTCAACTCAAAATCCTACATCTACTAATCCCTTCGAGTGAAGCCATTGGAAATCTCATACAGTTCAGTCAATTTCGTCAGTGACAGAGACGCGGTTCTTCTAGTCACTGAGGACTTTGCTCTGACTGAGGAGTTAGGAATTCGCCAGTGCGAATTGCCTACACAGTGAGGAACATGATAGCCCTGAGGAATTTGAGAGTCAAATTTCCGACCGTTGCTGTGCTGCGCGCCGGCTGTCCAAAATATCTTATCCACCTAACGGTCATATCATTGAAGGGCATTTATGTCTTATCATGTCGGGCTGCTCCCTAGGCTATAAATAGCCGCCCCCTACAACCACTAGCTGGTTGGCTGCTCCGAGAGAACTTGACACTTGTCATCTGAGAGCAACCCATCCTCTGAGGACTTTGAGCGAAAATCATCAAGTGAGGAAAATTCCCAAACCAAACCCCCACAAACCCAAAGTGATTGAGCATCACTGAAGAAATTGATCCTGTGTGGATCCGACGCTTGTTACGTTTGAAGACTGTGCTTCTTCTAGACGGTTAGGCGTCAAGGTCTAGAGCATCCAAGAGGAATTGTGGATCGCCGAGTGACCAAGTCTGTGAAGGTTTGGAAGTCACCTGAAGACTTACCACGAGTGATTGGACGAGGCCTGCATGGTCTTAGTTCAAGGAGAATACGGTGAGGACTGGGTGTCCTGAGTTGTGGCTCAGAGACTGGGTGTCCGGGACTGTGTGTCCTCGAGTTTAAATACTCAGCCGCTCCAACCAGACGTACAACTGAGATAGCAGTTGGAACTGGTTTACCAAATCATTGTCTTCACCAACTGACTGGTTCTATTTCCTCAACTCTTTCATTTCCTCATTACTGTGTTGAATGTTGTTCATATCTGTGTTTGAAGACTTTGACTGAAGACTTTCACAAATTCCTCAGTTCAATTTCTTCAGTCTGTTTGTCTTCATCTTGTTATCCTGTGTTTACGCTTTCTGTACTCAGTGCTAGCCCTCATCTCATCATGATGACTATGTTTGTATCCTGTTATATTTACTTCTGAGTACTTATTCCGCTGCAAGTAGTTCTTCGCTAAGGAATTTCCTCACAAGCAAATTCCTCAGTGAAGAATTCATAAAAATCGCCTATTCACCCCCCCTCTAGTCGATATAACGCACTTTCACCAAACATTAATCTTGTCCCCCGCGAAACTTGTGATTCCGAGGTGCCGGATTCCTTGCCGGACTCCGAACCTCCCGCCCCCCTACCAATTGATTCGGATTGGGCACTGGTTATGGAATTCACCGCCGCGGACATCTTCCAACACTCGCCCTTTGGCGACGTCCTAAATTCGCTAAAGCACCTCTCGTTATCGGGAGAGTCCTGGCCGGACTATGGGCAGGTTGGTTGGGGTACGGACGACGAAGAAATTCAGAGCCCACCCACCACCCACTTTGTAGCCACTGTCGACGATCTAACCGACATGCTAGACCATGACTCCGAAGACATCGACGGAATAGACGACGATGCCGGAGACGAACAAGAAACAGAGCCTATAAGGCACGGGAGGACCACCTCGTCATATGACATATACATGGTGGATACCCCAAAGGAGAGCGATGACGAGGACCAACGGGCCGCGGCAGAAGATAACCCCGCCGATAAACAACCAAAACGGCGACGCAGACGCCGCCCTAAGTCCCGCCTCGACGACAACAACGCTCCCAAGGAGCCCGTAATACAGCAGGGCTCACAAGTGGACGACGAACATGCAGATAAGCAACCGTCCGAACATGACGAGTCAGATAACCAGTCCAGGCCTGGCGAAAACGACAGTCCGGACGACCTCATGCCAGACACGCCGCTGGAGAGCAAAAACCTTCGGAAAAGACTCGTCAACACTGCAAGAAGCCTGAAGAAGGAAAAGCGGAAGCTCAAAACAGCGGAAGACACACTCATAATGAGATGGAGCAAAGTGCTCAAAACCGCAGATAAATACGGCAATGGCCACCAATCAAAGAGCTACCCGAAGCATAAGCTGCTACCAGAATTCGACGAGGAGGCCATAGAGCCTCCACCGTCAAAAAATAAAGAGGCTGCCTGGTTGGATAGACGGCCAGATGATAGGCCAAATTCTGAAAGCGGCGCCGCACATAAACCAACTAATGAACCTGGAAAGACAGATGGCCCAGCCAGGTCCATCTACGGGCCAAAGAAGAAGGCCCCAGGAAGCAAGGCAACACGTCAAGTGTCCCAAGATAGCGGCACACACAAATATAGGGGCGCCGCAGACCCACTATGTTTCACCGATGAGGTGCTGGACCATGAATTCCCAGCAGGATTTAAACCCATAAACATAGAGGCCTACGATGGAACAACAGACCCTGGAGTCTGGATAGAAGATTATATACTACATATACAGATGGCCAGAGGAGATGATCTCCACGCCATAAAATACCTACCCCTCAAGCTCAAAGGGCCAGCCCGTCATTGGCTTAAAAGCCTCCCAGAAAACACTGTTGGAAGTTGGGAAGAGCTCAAGGACGCGTTTAGAGCAAATTTTCAAGGGACTTATGTCCGCCCTCCGGATGCAGATGATCTAAGTCATATAACTCAACAGCCCGGAGAGTCAGCGCGGAAATTCTGGAACAGGTTTCTCACCAAAAAGAACCAAATAGTCGACTGTCCGGACGCCGAAGCCTTAGCAGCTTTCAAACACAATGTCCAAGACGAATGGCTTGCCAGGCACCTCGGCCAAGAGAAACCAAGGACAATGTCCGCACTAAGAAGCCTCATGACCCGCTTCTGTGCGGGAGAGGATAGCTGGCTAGCAAGATGCAGCACCAGCGACCCAAGTACATCCGAGATAAGAGATGGAAACGGAAAATCATGGCGCAGAAAAGAGCAGCGCCGGAACAAAGAGAAAAGCCCAAAGAGCACGGCAGTCAACGCCGGATTCAAAATCTCGCGGCCAAACAACAAAACACAGCCTCTTAAGGATGACAGCGATGAATTGTCCAACTTAAACAAGATTTTGGGTCGGATATGTCAAATCCACAGTACCCCCGGAAGGCCTGCAAATCACACCCACAGGGATTGTTGGGTTTTTAAACAGTCCGGCCGACTAAACGCCGAACACAAGGGGCTCGACACATCAAGCGAAGAAGATAAACCCCACTAGCAGAGCACCGGAAAACAAAAGACTTTCCCACAAGAGGTCAAAGCAGTAAACTCACTTCATGTGATAATACGGAAAAATAGTGCGGCACTTCCTAAAAAGAGCCTCGCACGGTCCAACCCAGCAGACCATAGAGATTGGATATCAAAACCAATCACTTTCGACCACCTAGACTATTCCAGAAGCGTTCGAAGCACGGGATGGACTGCCCTGATATTGAATCCCATAATAGACGGACTACAATTCACTAAAGTCCTAATGGACGAAGGCAGCGACTTAAACCTACTATATTCAAACACAATCTGTCAGATGGGGATGGACCCTACAAAAATTCGACACAGCCGCACTTCCTTCAAAGGAGTGACGCCAGGACCTTACGCCAAGTGCACAGGCTCCATATTACTAGAAGTCGTGTTCGGATCACCGAACAATTTTCGGCGCGAAAAACTAATTTTTCACATCGTCCCATTTAAAAGTGGATATCAAGCACTATTGGGACGAAAGGCTTTTGTCCGTTTCAACGCCATACCGCATTACGCGTCTCTTACACTCAAGATGCCCGGTCCGCGTGGCATCATTTCAGTGCGAGGGTCACTCAAAGACCCCGGACTCAGATAGACGAGTCCGGCTTCAGCAGGCTTCGGGCTCCCTAGCCACACACCTCTTCACAGGGGGCTGCGCGCACAAACAACCACGGGTTCATACAAACCCCGCTTTACTTATATTTCTTCTTTTACACATATATTTTTCACACAAATTGTTTTCAAACTGAGCGTTCCTCTCTTTTTACAGATGAACAACGTGCATACCCGTCCAGGATAACGGCGCAACGGAGACACAGGCGCAGACGTGCAGTAGGGACCCGTTGTGAGGATTCTTTTCAGATTAAGACCCTGCGTAGACCTTTTGTACTGTCTCTTGTTGTTATTATCCCTTGGTTTCTTCCTATAGCCAAAGCGGAGCCTGACGTTTTGGCATCGGCCGCGTCAGAAGACCATGCCTGTACCTGGACACCAGGGGCTTAGGGCATTGTTCTGCCCATTATTATAAAGACCGAACACCTCAGGGAGTGTTCGGCATCTCGAGTTAGGCATTATATGCATCAGCTCCGAATCATGTCTTTGGTCAAATGTTGGGTTTGCCCGGCTCCTGTGTTTTGCTGCCTTACGTTCCGTATCATCGGCTAACACGGCACCAGGAGAACTACTGCGATTGTTCCCCAGTTCGGCTGGGCGAGCACCTCAGTAGAGAAAGCCGAAAACTGACTGTCATGATATAGCGAGAGACTGGTCAACCACTGGATCGACTACCGGAATGTTTAGAATTCCCCGCTTTGATGAAGGACCGTTTCCCGGTCAGGCACACACGCGCCCCGCAATCGGAGAAGTGCGGTGCCCCCAGGGGCTATATCGTAGCCCCACCCTCGAGCTCCACTGGCTAAGTGAAAGTGATAAAGCATTATAGTCCGGATTGCCTCGTTTGCTACGCTACCACCTCCTTAACAGGACCGAGATGTCGGATTAAGTGTGAAAACACGCTATTTTTGCGAACACCCCCGCACCTTGTGCGTGGGGGCTGAAGCCGAAGACAGCAATCTTTCAGGTTATACAAGTGTATACGTAAACGGCCGCATAGGAGAAGTTTTACTACTTGGGACGCACAAGTATAAAAAGCAGTTATTGCATAATTATTGTTTTACAAGCTAAAACGTTCATTTGAACGTGATATTTTTTGAGCACTGCGACTCTATTACACGAGCACCACGCATAACTTCCCCGAAATAGTGCTCGGCGGGGAGCCGGCTTTCATCCGAACCCTGGGAGGCAACAGCGGTGGCATCCATCTCTGTCCAATGCGCCTTTACGCGGGCAAGTGCCATCCGCGCGCCTTCGATGCAGGCCGACCGCTTCATCTCCTTGATATGCGGCACCGCTCCAAGGAATTGCTGCAGTAAGCCGAAGTAGCTCGTCGCCTTGGGCCTCTCTGGCCAGACATGAGCCACGATGTCAGTCATGGCAAGTCCGGATAATCTATTTAGCTCGGCCCATTCGGCCAACCGGTCGGTCAACGGAAGTGAGCGATCCGGACTATGGAATTGAGACCAAAATAGCTCTTCCGTCTTGTGATCCTTCTGGCTCCGGAAGTGCTCAACGGCATCAGCCGCACTTGCCGCTAAGTCCATATACGGATCCTCCGGACTCCACAGCCGATCAAATTGAGCATACTTTTGATCCATAAACTGGCGACGCAGCAGATAAGGCTTGCCAGCCACGATATCTCCGGCCTGGCGCAGCTCCTCCCTCATGGCCTGCATTGCAGAGCGGGCATCCTTGGCCTCGGCGGTGGCCTTCTTCAGGTCTTCCCGCTCTGATAAGCGCTCCTTTTCAAGAGCCTCATTGCGGTCGGCAGCATCTTTCACTTTTACGGCCAATTCGGCCACCTCTTCCCTGCTTAGGCAGTGAGCAGCCTTTTCGGCTTTCAACTCCTCGGCCGCCCTCGAGGCAGCCGCGTCACTCCTTCGGGCTTGCTCCTTAGCTTGAGCAAGTTCGGCCCGAAGGCTCTCCAGAGCAGCAGCACCGTCTATATAATAGCATATAATTTATCAGAGGAGGGCTTTGACCCCATTAATAAAGCGACCGTGGAGAACTCACTTACCTTGCGACTCGTCAAGTCGCCGGTTGACAAGTGCGATGTACGCATCCGCCGCGTCAAGTTGCCGCATTAACTCGGCAACCCCACTAGTCCGGCTAGCCCTCGGACTATCCGCCACCTACATAGGAACGGCGACATTCATTACTTGCGATTTCGATCCTCGGCACGCTGTCGTCTTCGACAACCTACCGAGTCGCAGGGGCTACTATCTATACAGAGCACACTTTTATGTGCAAAACTGTCAAAAATAGAAGGTGCATCATTTTCGCGTACCTCAAATCCCGCCAGCAAACTCATAGCAGCGTTACGCAATCCGCTCTCGGCGGACGAAATCCTTCCAATCACCATGTGCATTAGCGCACGATGATCTTCTGAGATGGACGCCCTCTCAAGCAGATTCTTCAGTCCTCCCGGCCCGATACTAGCGGGCGCCAAACTCCCTGGCCCCTCCGGACTTGGGGATACCCTCCGTGACGATACTTCAGGCTCGTCTGCCTTATCTGATGGCGCAGCAGACGGGGGCATTTCTCTCTCCATCATCTCCGGAAGAAGGTCCCCCGAAGACGAACTCATCTGCGAAGGCTGCAAATCCGAACTGCAAAATAAAAATTTCGGTCACCCACAGAAGCACAAATGGAGGTATTTTCTTACTGATGAAATTCCCTTTTCATACTCATGGCTCGCTGGAGAGCTGATTCTTTGGCGATGATTGTGCGTCCGGATTCTCCCCAGACGCTGGACCCCCCGGGGAAGATCTCTTCCCCCGTTTAGGGGCTTTGGCCTCCGGATCTTCGGAGGCGGTCCTCTTCTCTCCCTGGAAGGAGGGGTTCTTGATTCCCCCCTCTTCAGACGCCCCTTTGGGCGAAATATTAGCTCCTCTATTTTCCCCTTCGCTCCCTTCTGTGGGCGCGACCTCCAACATTCTGACCAGCACGGGCTCCAGTGCGGTCTCTGGGAGGGGGGCCGGACACCTTATCAGCCTTGATCGCGCCACCCACTCCTGTGAAGAGTAATGGGTCAGGAGGCGAACTCTAGAAAGGCAGATAAACAGAATGTCCGGACTCTGAGCTATTTACCTGAGTATCCAGGCGATTGCGGCTTAGGCCTGCATCCTCGGCTAATTCCGGACACGCCACCTGCGGTCCAAAGAACAACTTGTACATCTCCACGGGTGTTGCGCCCATGAAGTGTTGGAGAATCCGAGGTCCCTCTGGGTTGAACTCCCATAGACGGAGAGGACGGCGTTTGCAGGGCAGAAGATGCCTGATTAGCATAACCTGCATCACCACGACCAGATTGATCTCCCTCGCTTGGAGGTCTCGAATCCGGCCCTGCAGTGAGGGCACGTCTTCGGACGGCCCCCAATTGAGCCCTTGGTTGACCCACGACATCAGTTGGCGTGGAGGTCCCGGGCGGAATGAAGGCGGCGGCTTTTGCTTGCTGCCCTTCAGAGCGGTGACATAGAACCACTCCTGCTGCCACAATCCAAGCTCCTCTTGGAAGGAACCCTCGGGCCACGGGGCATCGGCCTTTTTGCTTATGGCCGCCCCGCCGCACTCCGCTTGACGCCCCCCGATCATCTTCGGCTCCACATTGAAGGTCTTCAGCCACAGGCCGAAGTGGGGAGTGACGCGGAGGAAGGCTTCGCAGACGATAATGAATGCGGAGATATGGAGGATGGACTCCGGAGCCAAATCGTGAAAATCCAGCCCGTAGTAGAACATGAGCCCTCTCACGAAGGGGTCCATCGGGAAGCCTAAACCCCGACGGAGGTGGGATACGAAGACGACGTATTCGCCGGGCTCGGGGGCGGGCACGGCCTGCCCTTGGACAGGCAACCTGTGCGAAATCTCGTAGGTCAGGTACTTGGCCTCACGTAACTTCAATATGTCCTCCTCCGTGACAGAGGAAGGCATCCACCGGCCCTGAAGGTCGGAGCCGGACATGATTGAGAATCCGAAGCGCTCGAATCTGGGGCTCTGGGTGTTGGAACTGTGAGCGAGGAGGAGATTCGATGCGAGATTGAAGAACAAGAACGAGCCTTGGTCCTCTTATAAAGGGGAAAAATACCAAGAACCGTCTTCGTGACCGTTCGGGATTCACCTTCGATAGAGGAGGCGTGGCTACGGGAACGGTTGGGTTATCCACGCACGTATTGATGAGAATCCCGGAATAAGGGGAACACGATCTCTGCTTCGACAAGACGTGCCAAGGAAACCGCTTCGCTAAATGTGCTGAGGTGGTATAGTAAAAAACGATTCAAACAGTGGCTTGGTAGCGGTGTGATGTCACGCCGCATAATACGTCAGCAGATTGAACTAGTGTACATTTTATTCTCTCTACGGTGGAATGTGGAATTTATTTTGCAGAGCCGGACACTATCCTGGTGTTCATGATCTTCTCTGGATTATTCAAGGGAGGAACCCGCCTTGCAATGCCGATCATTATGCGCGCCGGACTTATCGTCATTGAAGCCTGGTTCAGGGGCTACTGAGGGAGTCCTGGACTAGGGGGTGTCCGGACAGCCGGACTATCATCGTCCGCCGGACTCCAAGACTACGAAGATACAAGATTGAAGACTCCGTCCCCTGTCCGGATGGGACTTTCCTTGGCGTGGAAGGCAAGCTTGGCGATATGGATATGTAGATCTCCTACCATTGTAACCGACTCTGTGTAACCCTAGCCTCCTCCGGTGTCTATATAAACCGGAGGGCTTTAGTCCGTAGGACACAACATACATTACAACAATCATACCATAGGCTAGCTTCTAGGGTTTAGCCTCCTTGATCTCGTGGTAGATCCACTTTTTTACTACCCATATCATCAATATTAATCAAGCAGGACGTAGGGTTTTACCTCCATCGAGAGGGCCCGAACCTGGGTAAAACATCGTGTCCCTCGTCTCCTGTTACCATCCGCCTAGACGCACAGTTCGGGACCCCCTACCCGAGATCCGCCGGTTTTGACACCGACACGCGTCCTCAAGCTCTTCCCAACTTCCAACAGTGTTTTCTGGGAGGCTTTTGAGCCAATGCCGAGCTGGCCCTTTGAGCTTGAGGGGTAGGTATTTTATGGCGTGGAGGTCATCTCCTCTAGCCATGTGTATGTGTAGTATATAATCCTCTATCCAGACTCCGGGGTCTGTTGTTCCGTCGTAAGCCTCTATGTTTATGGGTTTAAACCCTGCTGGGAATTCATGATCCAGCACCTCATTGGTGAAACATAGTGGGTGTGCGGCGCCCCTGTATTTGGGTGTACCGCTGTCTTCGAACACTTGGTGTGTTGTGTTGCTTCCTGGGGCCCTCTTTTTTGGCCCGTAAATGGACCTGGCTGGGCCATCTGTTTTCCCAGGATCATGAGTCGGCTTGTGTGCGGCGCCGCTTGTAGATTTTGGCCTATCATCTGGCCGTCTATCCGGCCAGGCGGCCTCTTTGTCTTTTGACTGTGGGGGCTCTACGGCTTCCTCGTCAAATTCTGGCAGCAGCTTGCACTTCGGGTAGCTCTTTGATTGATGGCCATTGCCATATTTGTCTGCGGTTTTGAGCACTTTGCTCCGCCTCATTCTGAGTATGTCTTCCGCTGTTTTGAGCTTCCGTTTTTCCTTCTTCAAACTTCTTGCAGTGGCGACGAGTCTTTTCCGAAGGCTCTTATTCTCCGGTGGTGTGTCTGGCGTGAGGTCGTCTGGACTGTTGGTTTCGCCGGGCATGGATTGACTATCCGATTCATCCTGTTCGGACGGTTGCTTGGCTGTATGTTCATCGTCCACTAGTTTTCCCTGCTCTATTGCTGGGTCATTAGGAGCACTGTTGTTGTCGAGGCAGGACTTAGGGCGGCGTCTGCGTCGCCGTTTTGGTTGTTTATCGGCGGGATTATCCTTTGCCACGCCCCGTTGGTCCTCGTTATCGCTTCCTTTTGGGGTATCCACCATATATACATCATGGGTTGGGGTGACCTTCCAGTGCTCTGTGAGCGCTGGTTCTTGATCGTCTCCGGCATCGTCGTCCATACCGTCGATGTCTTCGGAGTCATAGTCTAGCATGTCGGTTAGATCGTCGACAGTGGCTACAAAGTGGGTGGTGGGTGGGCTTTGAATTTCTTCATCGTCCGCATCCCAACCATCCTGGCCATAATCCGGCCAGGGCTCTCCAAATAGCGAGAGATGCTTTAGCGAATTTAAGATGTCGCCAAAGGGCGAGTGCTGAAAGATGTCCGCAGCGGTGAACTCCATGATCGGCGCCCAATCGGATTCGATTGGCAGGGGCGCAGGAAGTTCGGAATCCGGTAGGGAGTCCGGCACCTCAGAGTCACAAGCTTTACAGGGGACAAAATTAGTGTTCGGCTCTATCGCTGTGGGAGGCGCAGCTCCCGAGGAGGTGTCCAGCCACCCGTCCTCGATCTGCGCGATCGGCTCCGAACTATGGGTCGGAGCGGATTCATGTGCGGCCTCCAAGGCACTATCCGGCGGCAGAGCTAGATCATGCCCATCGCGACAGTGTGGCACGCTCGGCTGCGGATCGGATCCATCGAAGATCAAGTCTCCGCGGATGTCCGCTGTGAAGTTTAGGCTTCCAAATCTGACTTGACGGCCAGGGGCGTAGCTTTCGATCTGCTCCAGATGGCCAAGTGAATTAGCCCGCAGTGCGAAGCCGCCGAATACGAAGATCTATCCGGAGAGAAAAGTCTCACCCTGGACGGCGTTGTTGTTGATTGAAGAAGCCATCGAGCCTATCGGCGACGCCACAGAGGAACTCTCAATGAAAGCACCAATGTCGGTGTCAAAACCGGCGGATCTCGGGTAGGGGGTCCCGAACTGTGCGTCTAGGCGGATGGTAACAGGAGACAAGGGACACGATGTTTTACCCAGGTTCGGGCCCTCTTGATGGAGGTAAAACCCTACGTCCTGCTTGATTAATATTGATGATGTGTATTACAAGAGTGGATCTACCACGAGATCAAGGAGACTAAACCCTAGAAGCTAGCCTATGGTATGATTGTTGTAATGGATGTTGTCCTACGGACTAAAACCCTCCGGTTTATATAGACACCGGAGAGGGCTAGGGTTACACAGAGTTGGTTACAATGGTAGGAGATCTGCATATCCGTATCGCCAAGCTTGCCTTCCACGCCAAGGAAAGTCCCATCCGGACACGGGACGGAGTCTTCAATCTTGTATCTTCGTAGTCTTGGAGTCCGGCGGACGATGATAGTCCGGCTGTCCGGACACCCCCTAGTCCAGGACTCCCTCAAGCCCATTTAAGTGTTGGGCCAATTTTCTGGCCCGGTGTCACTTTCAGCCTGTTGACGGCCCATAAATCAGTTGGGCCATTTGTAGTCGGACCTGAGTTTTGGCCTTTTAGCGACCCATTTAAGTGTTGGGCCAATTCTCGGCCCTGTGTGCCTTTCGGCCTGTTAACGGACCATAAATTAGTTGGGCCATTTGTAGTCGGACCTTAGTTTTGGCCTTTTAACGGCCCATGCCCTTCATGATCCCATACCAGCCTGGTTTCTCTTTCGGCCGGCTAAAGGCCCACAACACAGTTGGGCCATTTACAATACGACCTGACTTTCGGCCTTTTAGCGGGCCATGGTCTTCATGGTCCAGTACAAGCCCGCTGTCTCTTTTGGCCTGCTAAAGGCCTACAGTATAGTTGGGCCATATGTAGCCTAAACTTAGTAACGGCCTGTTAACGGCCCGTGAAATAAAGTGGGGCCACCTGTTGCCCGCTTCGATGTCGGCCTGTTAACGACCCGGGAGGTAAGAGGGCCGACCATTAACTTTCGGCCTAGTAACGTCCCATTAACTTAATGGGCCCACTAAAGTTCGTACATGTCTTTAGGCCAAATTAGATAATTTGAGCCCATTACAACGAGCAATTATGCACAGGACCAAAACCGATCATGCAAAGGTACGGCACATAGGGAATAACGTTGCACATCCAGCATATATTACAGGAAATTACATCCACTGGGAATCAAAGATTGATGCCAGTGCAAATAAATGAGCAGAACCTAACCATCTACAACGTCACAATCTGCAACCTCAGCACAGATGATGCCCATAAGCATGTGGGCAAGTTCTTTCTGCTTTGCTACACTGTCTCTGAAAACATTGATCAGTTGTCGTGTCGCACGACTCTGCACCTCTGATTCATCCACCATTTCCATCATTGCTGCAGCCATTAATTGGTTCACAAACATACATTTATTCCATTGCATTCGAGACAGAGGATACTGAACAGATTCAGATGGCAATTTTGGCAGGCTTATATTATTGATAGTGGAGAGTGTCTCAACCACTGCATCATAACATAAATTAGGACGGGAACCAAACAGATTAATCATGAGTTATTGCCATATTACCTGGCCTAGATTTACTGGAAAGAAACAATGGGGTTGCCTTGCTGTTTTTAGAGTTTGTCTTCTTATCTTCAGCAGCCTGCACAAAATTAACACACTAGCATTGCTATCATTGGCCAAGTCAGATAATAGGAAAGCAACATTGACACAACGAACGTTTAGGCAAGTAGCCTACACCAAATTAACACAATATGGCACAGCTATCATCAGCCAGGTAAGGTAGTATGAAAGCAACATTGACACAATGAACGAATGGGCAACCCAGAGAAGCACTACAATTCAGTAATGTGCGTGATATGAGATAGTACATTCATGCAGCTCAGTATGCAAAACTACCAGGCAGTTTTCCTTACGAAAATCAACATTGGCGCCTTTAACATTTTGCTACAACTAATTTTAGATCAGATAAAGGTTAGATTCACGCCGATTAACAAAATACATGTTGATGTAAAAATATAGTGATATACAACAGGTACTTACATCAGCATTGGAGCACAGAGAATTCCCGCAAGATATTTTCCTCGAATATGATCCCAATGGAGGAAGTCTTCTATCGTTTAACCTTATTTTCTAAAAGAGAGATGGGTACGAAAAATATAGAAAATATGATCAGAATGCTATAAAATTTTATGATGCGAGGATACGCACACGCTTCTTAGAATGGAGTTGACATTCTTTTGCTGCACTAGAGCGGACTAGTTCTTTGGCCACTGGAATCTGCTTATTATCAGTGGGAGTTGGGTTTCTCTGTGCTGGAGCAGTATCTATGAAAAATGGAGTTGGTTTATTATCTCCTCGCGTTTGGACCTTTTGCAAAGACCTAGTTTGTAACCCTGCAGATTCTAACAGAGCCGTCTTCCCCTTGCATGCCTTATATAGAAGAATGGTGATTCAGTTATAAAACATGCTACAGCAGAGATGGAATAGGTAATGAAGAATAGAAAGGCATGACATATTGACATGTATTCCCTCCATCCAGAAATAAATGGATGGGTCTAGGCGTATTTCAGTTCTAGATACATCCAGTTTTATCCATTTCTGCGACATTTAATCCGGACAGAGGGAGTATGATGTAAGAGGTAGGGATACGACAGGACAACACAGTAAAAAAACACAGAAAAACCCACTACATAACCAAAGTATTCAAACCCACTGATATGAGATAGTACACTCTTGCAGCTCAGGATGCAAAACTACCAGGCAGTTTTCCTTACAAAAATCAACATTGTGGCCTTTAATCATACATTTTTCTACAACTAAATTTAGATCAGATAAAGGTTGGATTCACGCCGATTAACCAAATACATGCTAATGTAAAAATATAGTGATATACAACAGGTACTTACATCTACATTGGAGCACAGGGAATTCCTGCAAGAATCTTTCCTCATAAACGATACCATTGCAGAAATTCTTCTATCTGTTAAGCTTATTTTCTAAAAGAGAGATGGGTAAGAAACATGTAGAAAATATGATCAGCATGCTATAAAATTTCATGATGCAAGGATACGCACACGTTTCTTAGAATTGAGTTGACATATTTTTGCTGGACTGGAGCGGACTTGTTCTTTGGCCACTGGAATCTGCTTATTATTAGTAGGAGTTGGGTTTCTCTGTGCTGGAGCAGTATCTATAAAAACTGGAGTTGGTTTATTATCTCCTGGCGTTTGGATCTTTTGCAAAGGCCTTGTTTGTAACCCTTTAGATTCTAACATAGTCGTCTTCCCCTTGCATGCCTTGTATAGAAGAATGGTGCTTTAATTATAGAACATGCGACAGCAGAGAGATGGAATAGGTACTGAAGAATAGAAAGGCATGACATATTGACATGTATTCCCTCCATCCGGAAAAAATGGATGGGTCTAGGCGTATTTCAGTTCTAGATACATCCTTTTTATCCATTTTGGCAACATGTAATCTGGAGGGAGGGAGTATGGTGTAAGAGCTAGGGATACGACAGGACAACACAGCAAAAAAATTAGTTGAATGTAAAACTATATGCTAGCGGAATACGTACAGAAATAACTAAGGCAACATACACGTGTATGATTGGGAAAATAAGATGGCATTGCAACAGGGCACTAGAACAGCACTTCAATGTAAAAAAAACATGGTATGGCAGACAGATGAAGTACATACTGATGAATAACAATGCATAAGATATTCAGAAGCACGATGATGAAATTAAGCTGATGGCATTGCGATAGAGTAGAATGACAGTACTTGAATTTGAAAACATGTTATCATGAATGGAATAGGTATTGAAAAACAGGAAGGCATGACATATTTACATGCATGATCAGCATGCTAAGCACATGGCATTGCAACAGAGTAGATACACTCCAGGACATTATATGCATGTTGTACCCATATCACAGGCCAAGTTAGAGCAAGGACCTTGTGGGTGAAGAGGATTCATCATCTTTCTGCAAGTCTTCTGAAGAACTGCCTTTACATGTTCCATCATATTGGGTATCATTGACATCAAGTTTATTGACCTTTACATTGCTACGTGAGGTTCTTGTGGATATATCAGTGTGTGCAATTATATCTGACATGCATTGAAGACAACTAGTAGTTAGATTTATGTAAATGAGTGCCTGTAGGAGACGACATAAATAGTAGGACTGGGGTTAACTAGCAGCAACAGGTCTCATAAACTAAAGGGAGAACACAGATGAAAGCTACAGAATATGTATCGTTTGTACTCGAGATTAACTAGATGGCACACAAAAGTATTAAAGAACAACATAGGTAATACTAGAAGTGGTATAATATTATAGTCACCAGCCTGTGGGATAGCATTGGCTGATGGATGATAACTATGGAACAGCATTACCTAAAGAACAAGTATCTTAGCTGAACTATGGAACAACGTGAACTCCTGAACAAGACCCGTAAAAGATCAGCATGGATATACAGTGAAATGTGATGATCTATTTTCCGTGCTTAGATGAATAACAAAGCCATAAATGTTGCACACAAGTAAGATGAGGGTACAACCTATTTGGCTGCCATCCATAGGAGTGAGCATCATGTGCTGACTTGTCGATGGCCCTGCAGTTGTTGTGGTTGTCCATGTCGGGCATGCGCATTCGATGCAGGGAACTGTTGAGTGGGGACTGTATCTCCCTTCTGGTGTATGCTTCCCTTGTTGGAGCAGCTGCGGTGAGTCGGAAGACGGTGTGTTTGAAGATGCAGATAACACATAATGTTAAGAACGACATATCTCTTTGATCCGAAGAAATACACTAAGAGATCAATAATAAGGTACAAGAGTGGTCACACGTCTGTTGACTGAAGACTAAATTGGGGTCACACGATTTTATTTTATTTTGGTACTGTCCTATCTACGCCGGATGGCTTGATGGTCGTCTTGTGCCTCCCGGCTGACACAGTTCAGAATCTTCCCCGAAGAGCCAGCGACCAACGGCAGAGCAGCCTGCCTCCACCGTCCGTGGCCCCAGCCAAAACCCCGCTCCCCGCCCCACCGCACTGCCGTGGTTGCGCCGCCCCTGGGCCAATCCACAAAGACTCCCCGTCATCCAGATCCGGCGGCGGCAGTACCTTCAACCCACGCAACTCTAAAAGATAGTCATCTAAGCGCTGCTTCTGCGGCGAACTTGCGGCCCCGCACCCTTACGTTAGACACCAGCCAACCGGCAGCCTAGGAGCTCCGCCGCCTTGAGGGGTGCTGCTTCCCATTGGGAATCGATTGGCCCAGAATAAAAATTCAGACAACTGACGCCTAAATAAAGTGATTTCAGATGAGGGTGCGACCTATCTGGCGGCATGGTGAAGTAGGCAGGTCCAGCTACCGAGTCGGTGAGGCCGGCGTGGTTGTGGTGGCGTCCGGCGGCAGGGAAAGAGCGATGTCGCCACGGTCGACGGCGACGCGGAAGCAACGCCAGGACTCTGGACGGATCCGAACTTGGAGCCGCTCCGGCACCATGAACAACGGCGGGGGTGAATCGGCTCCGATACGGTTCACGCGGCCGTCGTCGAGGCAGCACCAGCAACACGGAGTAAGAGGCACATGGCCAAGTGCACGACGGCAATTGGACAGCGTCTCTGGCATTAGGGAGGAGGGAGGCTGTGAAATTGGTGCGGTGGGGGGCGCCATGGAGGTGGGGCTGAGGTTTCGCAGTTCCGGAGAAGGGAGCTTCCCAGGGAGAAGGTGATTTGGCGCCCACGAGGTATGAATGGGGGCGGGCGAGGGGGAATTGGGAGGGGAGTGGAACCATGTTTTACGGACGCATTTGTCTGAAATGTGAGGGGGAGTTACAGTTCTACCCTTGCCTATAGGCTTCTCGGCTTGGGTCTGTGTACTGAGGGTCGGGGATAGTAGAGTAACTTTGCTTCTCCCCAAATAGTGGGCGGGAGCGATTTTGGGCGAGGAGGGCGTGTTTTGAACTATAGTGGGCGCGAGCGAATTCGGGCGAGGAGAGCGTGTTTTGAAATAGTGGGCGCGAGCTATTTCGGGCGAGGAGAGCGTGTTTTGCCGACCATGGTTTATGAATTATTCGGCGCATGTCATTTCGGCCGAGGAGAAGGCGCGCTTGGATGAAGTTACGAACCTACCCTCGATGTACAATGGGCCAATTGATGCGTCTCCCACATAGGACGGTAATTTCACGTCTCCCATTTATTTGCTCGGGCGAATTCCTCCGAGCAGAGAGGATGTTTAACGGTTCGTTCAAATTTTGGGAGAACGAGCATCCACGTCTACCTTACCAAGTCGATTTGAATCAAATTTTGAAATATTAGCTTGCCACTTGTTTTTTAGATGGAGAGATGATGCTCAGGAGTAATGTGTTTTTACATGCTCGTTGCTAGCGATTTACTATATGACAAATAGTTGACCCACTCAAAAACGTGAATCAAACCCAAAATGAAATATCTCGATTCATGAACTAGCTCGTTCAGTAGGTCAAAATAGTGAACTAAATCCAAAATTGAACACCTCAATCGAGTAGCATGTTGTACAGTATTATAGTACTGCATGAACATGTTGAATGTCAAATTAATGAACTTGTTTGATATACGCATATATCCGTTCATGTGTGGATTGCAGACAACATGTTCTCCAATTTAAATATTTGAATGCAAGTTTATATCGAAACATGGTTTATATCAGTCTCTGATGCATAAAACGCGACCTCCCCCTCTCCCGGACTCCTGTTCTCTCTCTCTCTCTCTCACTCTCTCGCTGACAATCTTCAATTATGTCGCACGCATCCAACACAAAAACCTTGTTGGTCCCTCTCCCTTTCTCTCTCTCTCTCTCTCTCTCTCTCTCTCTGTGTGGGGGGGGTCTTTCTAGTTCGCATTCATATATACACCATCTATAGGTCTCTCTCGCACACTATGTATGATACTCTAGCTAGTCCAAGCAAGATATCTTGGGTGCACTCATCGTACGCACACAAATTCCTTGGCTCTTTGCCCGTAACTCTCTCACGCACCACTATGTCATCTCAGATCTCTTCCCCCCCCCCCTCTCAAACTCTCCATCCACCTGGGTCACACATACACATGCATATCTCACTCGCACTCGATAGGCCCATCTAAAACTCTATCTCTCTCCATCGTTCTCTCTCCATCTCACACGCACACACACACACAATCTCATGCCCAGCTAGCCAAGTATGATGGTCTCTCACTCAATTGTAGGCACACACATTCCCCCCTATATGTATATGACTAGCTAATCTTAGTCTCCATCACAAACATGTGCATGGTCTATCTCGATTTCTCTCGGGACATCTTTCTATCGCGCATGCACTCCCTCGATCTCCCACCCATATAGTCCCCTCACGATCTCGAGGGGATCTCTCTATCACAAACACACCCTCTCTCCCTCCCCATGCGTCCATACCATCCATGTGTCCCTCTCGACCTTTTTCCCTTGTTGGCCAGACCTCTATTGGACATATGCTACAGGGGTGTCTCTCTCCGTTGCAAACAATCACACACTAGCTATCTTCGTGTATCTCCTCGCCTCGGTTTTCCATCTTGGAGATGCGTGCGTGGTATGTTTGCATAAGAAACGAAAAAACACACTCTCTCTCTAATTTATCGTTTGTTGTCACTTTCTCTTTCACACACATACTCTTTTTGCACACTTACTCATTCTCCTTCACATGCACTTGATCTGTCTCGACTGAGGCACTCACCTCCGTCCATAGCACATAGATTTATTGAAAAGTCAAACATCACAAAGTTTGACCATGTACGTGGAGAAAAAGAATTACATCTAGTACGGCAAACATATACCATTAGATTCACCATGAGATGTAGTTTTGTATGATGTATCTTTGGTATTGTAGATATAAATAACATTTGCGTAAACCTGATCAAAGTTTCCAAAATTTGACTTCTAAAAAATTTACATGCACTGCATTATCGAGCGGATGGAATATCTCTTTCCCCCTCCCAGCTATCTGACGCACCACTCAGCCTTATCGGGGCTCCTCAATCTCTCTCAAACTTTATTGGTTAGTTTGGTTCGTGACCTGACCCTCATGCCTTGATGGTCGGTACTGCCTGGTGTGGACGTGAGATGTAAAATATTTCTGCCTGGCCAGGCTTGTGAGGTGCTGAAGCGTTTGGTTCATGCCTGGGCCAGGCAAAGCATCAACGTCCCATCAATCAATCCATGCATCAATTATTTAATGCTAATATCCATCCATGTTGTTGTTAGCCTCGTGGCCGTACGACCAGGCACGGCCAGGCGTTCGAAATTGGCTGCTTGGGCCAGGCTACTTGCAGTGTCTGGAGTTCAGCCAGGCTAATTAAAGTGCAAGGGAACCCAGCCCAGGCGGGCTTTCTTTTTCACAGGGTAGCAACCAAACAAGCGTGCATGAAATCCAGCCACAACCCCAGGCCATGCAAAAGATGCTCATGACGCAAGCCAAACGGGCCTTATATCTCCCTGGTTCACACATACACATGTCTCGCTCGCGCTATACATATAGACCCATCCAACACTCTCCGCCCTTGTTCTCTCTCCATGTGACACGCACCCCCCTAAGTACCGTAATCCCTCACTCCATCATAGGCTCTGTTTGGATCCATGGGTTAGAGTTAGTTTGGGTTAGTTTGGAGTCAACCAACCCAAAAAGATCCAAACAGGAGGGTTAGTTTAGGTTAGATCCATCTAACCCATCCAAAAAAACTAACCCATCCAAGAGGTGCTTATTTGGGTTAGTTCTTCTCGGGACCACTAATAAACACTTTTTTCTCTCGCTCTCCCCGTGGCAGATCCCTCCCCACTTCCTCGAAGCTTCTCGTCCTCTCCCTCCCTCCCTCTCGCACCACCCGTGAAGGTGCCTCGCCGTATCCGCGCTCCATCTAACCCTGCCATCCAAACACCTCTTTACTTGGAGTTAGTTCAGGGTTAGAATCTAACTCTAACCTCTAACTGAGTTAGAGTATCCAAACAGGGCCATAGGCGCAAGCACTCCCCCCACCCCTCCCCCCCCCCCCCCGCCCTCCTAAGTATAATTATCTCTTACTAGCCATCGGGAACACACGTATTGTCTCCTTCCATCCATACGTCTATCTCGATATCTCTCGGGGCATCTTCTATCACGCACACACCCTGTCACTCGATCTCCCACCCATGTAGTCCCATCACGATCTCCAGGGGATCTCTCTATGACAAACATACACTCTCTCCTCCCCATGTCTACATTTTCTCCGTATGTCTCTCTCGACCTCTCTCCCTTGTTTGTCAGACCCCTCTTGGCCACGTGCTAGGGGTCTTCCTCTCTCGGTTCCAAACAACCACACACTATCTCCTCACCTTGCCTCCGTTGTCGAAGATGCACGTGTGATATGTTTGCATAAGACACGCACACTTTTTCTCCACTTTTATCGTGTGTTGTCCATGTCTCTTTCACACATGCACACACACTTTTTTCACTCTATCTCTCTCTCTCTCTCTCTCTCTCTCTCGTCAGGGACTCTGTCACATCCATAAGCATATGGATGTTTTGAAAAGTCAAACCTCAGAAAAGTTTGACTAGGTATATGTGGAGAAAAACATTTACATCTGGAACGATCATTAGATTCATCACAACATGTACTTACTTCATACTATCATTTATCTTTGGTATTGCAGATATAAGTAATTTCTTTATAAACTTGGTCAAAGTTTCAAAAGTTTGACTTAAAAAAATGTTGTAACTACATTATCAAACGGAGGGAGTATCTCTTTCTCTCTCTCTCTCTCTCTCTGCTATCTCTCATGGGCCTCCCCTCTCACTCGAACTCTCTATACCGACGGATTATACGCTCACTGTGTTAGTGTATAGCTCTGTATATTGTTTAGTTGACCGGTCAACCAATCCACATGCTACGTTGTCAGCTCGTGTTCTGTATCTTGGTGTGCTGGCCCATGTGGCAGTGGGTGAAAATAAGTAAACTAGAGGCCCATCTGACACGCGGTGAAGGAAACAAAGTTGAAACCACTCGGGGCAGCACCCCGCACGCTAGTAAATTGAGGGCGCATTGAGGACAAACTTCTTGCGCGCGAAGGACGCACTCGCGCACAATTCACCACTGCGCGGTGGCATGCACAGAAGGACGCACTCGCGCACACCCAGCACACAACACACACCAGCACACGTGTACACCGGCGTCACCGCCGGTTGAGATGGACGGCGAGGCAGCCAACAAGCAGAGGCCGCTCGAGCCAAAACCGCATCCGGCGAGCCTGGACTTCATCAGCAGCCTCCCCGACGACATGCTGCTCGTCATCATCGGCCTCCTCCCCACCAAATCTGCCGTGCGGACCGTCCTGCTCTCTCAGCGGTGGCGCCCCCTCTGGTGCTGCGTCCTCCTCAACCTCACTGTCGACAGCTGCCTCTGCGACGGGGATTGCAAACGCATGGCCGCAGTCTCCAAGATCCTTTCATCGCACCCTGGGCCAGCCAGACGCCTTGACATCCGCATGTTCAGTACCAACTGCAAGGTCCAACCCAGTTCGACGAGTGGTTCTTATCCCCCGCCCTAGATCAGCTCGAGGAGCTCAGCTTTCAAGCTGGACGATGTCGCTCTCTGCCTCTGTCCGCGCTCCGCCTCACGCCGACGCTGCGCCGCGCCAGCTTCAGCTCCTCCTATCTTCCCCAGATTAATGTCGCGCCCGCCCTTCTTCTCCCTCAACTCAAGCAGCTCGACCTCTTCGACGTTGTCATCTCGAAGAAGGCTATGGAGCACCTGCTCCGCAGTTGTACTGTGCTCGAGTACCTTCGTCTTGAGCAGATCCACAGGTTCATTAGCCTCCACATCGCCTCGACGAATCTCTGATGGATTTATGTGTCTTGTTGGCCCCGCAACAAGACATCAATTGGGAAGAGATCACTCCAACTGTTCCACGTTATGGTCATTGAGAATGCGCCTTTCCTTGAGAGATTGCTTGTATCAGATCTAGATGGTCCAACAACAATCAGGGTCATTGACCCGCCGAAATTGACAACGTTGGTGTACTCGTCTGCCAAATTCTCCGAACTCTTTATTGGATCCGTAATCGTTCAGGTACAGCACTCATCTTCTTCTCCGTCTTCTTGAAATTCACATTTTTAAATTTCTTCTTGATGTATTTACGACCGTCTTCCAGAAAATGATTCCCGCAAGCTTGACCCAGTCCATGCGCACAGTGAAGATCTTAGCACTAAAATCTATCGACCCCAATCTGGATCAAGTTGTTGGATTCCTTACATGCTTTCCATGCACGGAGAAGCTACTCATCGAGGTGAAACTTCTTTCCTATTAGTAAACGGTAATCACAACGTAGCTCAATTTTTTCGTAATTTTCCCAAATTATGATGACAAGTGTAGTGTTCAAAACTACATCTACGCACTGCAGCGAAAGAAATGTTTTTAGTATTTTTTCTCACGTGATCACCTGCATCATTTTTATGCTGTACTACTATAGTAGTCTAGGCTACTCATAGTGGAAAGTAACTTAGACTACTCCAGTAACTCTATGGTTACCCTAAGGGCAAGTACTACCTCCGTCCTGGTTTACTCTTCCAATTTTGTAGTATCAAAATTTGACCATAGATTTAACTGACAAAATGTTAATGCATGTCACTAAGAACTATATCGTTGGATTCGTATTTGAACATAATTTCAAATGGTGTAATTTTTAGTGACATTCATTGGCATTTTCTTAGGTAAATCTATGGTCAAAATTTTATACTAAATACGAGGTAATATTCCCTCCGTCCCAAAATTCTTGTCTTACATTTGTTTAGATACAGATGAATCTAACACTAAAATGTAACTAGATACATCCGTATTTAGACAAATTTAAGACAAGAATTTTGGGACGGAGGGAGTACAAAAGTGGGCTATGTAGGCCAAAACATGTGCCAAATTCACTTGTGATGCATTTGGCATCGATGCCCCTCCATTGCTCACCTGGTGCCCCAATCTGGATCACCTACTTTGCTCCGGTGCCAAATTAACTCACGCAATGAAAAAACACTGTGTGGGAGAGAGAGAGGACTGAGGCAATAAAAAAACACTTGTTTGGGAGAGTGAGAGGCTAGTGTAGTTGGTTTGGTTGATTTGTTTATACATGCGGGTCTGTGTGCACAGCGGTGCCAACTCTCTCACATCGAGAGAGCAGTGCCAAAATCTTTTGATTTGACATCGATGCATATTATGTGGCATACTTTTGGGAAATATGGCATCGGCCACGTAGTGGAAGGCAACAAATGCCCAAGCTCTTCACGTGCTCCTAGTTAAATGAGAGGAAACAGAAACAGAGAGAGGGAGAGAGAGAGTGAAAAAATATCACTAGCCAACCAACCCTATCGTATGAGCGAATGACATTGGTACCTCTTGATGACACGGCAATCTTATGCAGCCAGCTGCTCTAATATGTTCTCTTCTTTTGCAGATAGAAAAAGACCTGAAAGTGAAAAATGTGATGCACTATAACAATCTCATCGAATGCCTTGATCTCCATCTTACAGAAATTGATTTGATCGACTACCGAGGCAGCACATCTGAGATTAAATTAGCCAGGTTCTTTGTTTTGGAGGAAAGTGTGCTCAAGGTAATGAGGTTTGGCGTTCTCTGGCGCAACAATGAATGGCGTGTTGATCACCGCGAGCGTCTAAGTCTAAATGACAAAGTCTCCGCAGAAGCTGAATTTGTTTTTGAAACACCAAGTGGCCAGAGACTCGAAAACTTATTTGCCCATTAGTGACGTGTCAGGGTGGTGGATTTTAGTTTGTACGATAACGCTGCATCCACCTAAAGTAACGAAAGTTCTTACGTGAACTTCCTAGTAATTCCCTCTTCCTAGGTGCAGCATTACTCCTAACATTTGTAATATCAATTTGAAACTAGTAATATTGCCGTGTCCTATTCCTGCATTTTCAAAATCTTGCGAATCAAACAGGTCCTGAGTTGGTGATGATGTTGTGCCTCCCATCTTTCACCAATAGCTGTCGGATCTAGATCTGACGCATGCAAACCAAGCTTCTCCATTTTTGCAAAAAGATGCCCGCACTTGTTCCCTATTTACAAACAACTCCTTATCTCTCACAATCAGCCTTATCTCCTCCCCACCACATCTAGAAGGCCGTGGAAAAATCTGGCGCGATGGCCGCTACCGGAGCCGTCCACCCCCAATCTTGGTGTTCCGTGCAATGCACGGGCATCTACGCACGGGAAATTATGTCGAACAGGGATAGTTGAAAGCAGGCTAGCTCTACAGCCATGATGATAGTGACTGCAGATGATGAGGCTGACTATGGTATGCCGAACACGGTGCCTATACTCAGGTGTCATCTCCGGCGTAGGGTCTTGTCACTTCACTGTGAGGAGCTGCACGTAATAATTTGACCAACGGGTAGTACAGTGCTAGTACTCCTAGGAGTACTACATTGGTACTACTACTACTAGTACTAGTAGCACCACCGTCTGGATGTAGGAGTACTACCACATCCATCTGGATTTTAGTATTTGACTAGCAATATCTAGTAATGCATGTCACAAAAAATGTACTACTCCCTCTGTAAATAAATACATGGTGTTTTATTCCTATCGGCGAGAGAACTTAATGTTTTGTTGCTAACTAGAGTCTTAATAGGATTACATGCAATGAACAAAACACTGCATGTCATGTTTGGTAGTCTCAAGTCATTGAAAGCATGCACGGCCCACATCTCTCATTGGTTGATATGTCACGAAATAAGAAACAAGGAGGGAGTTAATGCACCGTGCCTAAGTGTTTTGGGATTATTTGGTTTTCGTAATGTGACTTACACAACATTTTTGTTTACATGCATTAACATTTTATTAGTTAAATCAAAGGTCAAAACTTGGCGCAAAATGCAAAGGGGACCAATAAACCAGTAAACATCAAACTTCTCTCGTTTGGCCCCAACTAGAGGTCCGGTGAGATGACTATAGTGCACCGGCACGGAGGGGGGCGCAGCTTCATTGACTTAGAGCAACTGCCTTTGGGTGAATGACACGTGGGCCCAGGGGGTGGCTGTCCCACCTATCATACAGCCAAAGGCAGGTGCAGTAGAGGGCCGAGGAGTAGTACAAAATCCTACGCACCTATGCACACTAACCAAGGGCAAGAGTGATCACTCGAATCGCAAGATCAGTTGACTACTACTACCTCCGTCCTGGTTTATTAGTCGCCTTTGTAATTTGTGCTAAATTTTGACCAAAGATTTAACTAACAAAATGTTGATGCATGTCAACAAAAATTATATTTTTGGATTCGTATTTGAACATAGTTTTTAGTGATATAATTTTTAATAACATGCGTAAACATTTTGTTAGTTAAATCTGTGGTCAAATTTTGACACGGATTACAATGGGGACCAATAAACCAGGACGGAGGTAGTAGAAACTAAGCTAGACCCATGGAGGCGATGAGCGCGAGCATCAGCAGGCTGTGCCAGATGGTCCACGACGCCGGCCTACGGCCCGGCAACGAGGAACATCTCCAGGTAGTATTGCTTGAGGCCAGCAGGGCGAGGGGCCGCTTGGACGACAGCTTCGTCTCCTTGTTTGACGAGGTCCTCGTCGGTTTCCTCGACAAGTTCACCGTCGTCCAAAAGCTCGCGGACGACTTTGACGTAAGCCTCCAGCCGACGCGCCCAGGCTCTGCGATGCCCGCCACCCTCAACGGCCACTATGGTGACAACCTCTTCGACGCACTGCTGGCCCTGCGACTGCCCGCCATCGCGCCGGAGAATGTCCACCTCGAGGTCGCGCTTGCCGCGTAGCGCCTGGCGCAGCAAGACACCATCGACATAATCACCCACGTCTACGCGCATGCAAGAGGAGGACAATAGGATGCTGGCCTTCTTGGACCGTAGGGCAACCTTGGACGGCACTGTTCAGAAGCACGTTGAGCTCATCGCCAACGCTGCTGCTCCTCACACGTCGGTTGGTGACCCGGCGCACTAGGGCGTGAGGATGTCGTTGATGGATCCGTATGTATTTTTATCTTTCCGTCAAATCCATGTAGTAGTATATGATACTACAGTAATTATCTTACCTTTCGCATCAACTTCATAATTTTTGTATGTACTCCATGCATGAACGGCGCTAGAACCAAACTTCTCATTACTCTAGGCAAAATCATTATTTTCATTCTATCGATCGCGCCATGGAGCAGAACCAAATTTTACAAGTTACGAGGTCAAAAGGAAAAGCCTGCCATGTTCGCGTCGCACCCCCACACAGTTGGTCCAGCACGCCACTCAAGCGAGAATGCGTGCAGTGTTGCATTTTCACTTACAAGTGGGACCGTAGTTGAGCAAACCGACTATCGGCAAACCCCACCCCGCCCACCGCGCGATGGCTGAGAAAACAGGAGGGAGAAGAGATGGCAGTAGCACGGACTCCAAGAAAATTGGTGTCGGATGGGACTCGTGTGGGTGGTGTGTGCCGTACTGCTAGACGTGAATGCTAGTTATGGCCCATGCCACCCCACTATATTGAGCCTATATCGGGGTACAGTACATAGAAGAAATTTCCTGCAGTCCGTGCTCAGCACTCCTCTATATCTCTCATCTCAGCCAGCCAGCGGACGCGCGGAGCCCATCGTCTGTTTGCTCACATGCGGTCCCACATGTCAGTGAAAACGCAAGAGGACCCACTGAACCTGCACATCTTTCACCTCGACGTGCTGGTGATGAAAAACAAATCCAAGAAAGATCTTCGATGGCTGCTTTTGGAGTTACTCAAGAGTAGTAAGATTCTATTTACAGTTTAACCCAAGATGCACATCTCGTGGCTTCAACTACCACTCTATTTTCTTTCATGACACGACTTGGATGTTGGATGTCCCACGTGTCGGCAAAAGGAGGAAGAACCCGACCAAGGGGTTGTTTGGTTCTAGGCCTAGGAGTGCCACAATTTTCCATACAATGTTGCCAAACTTGCCTAAGGTTAGTTCTTCAAAATGAGAGCCACAAGTTGGCAAGCCTAAGGGAATCTTGCCACACTTGTTGTGTGTATGTGATGTGGGACCATAGTGTGGCTTGCCTAAGATGTGGCTTGAACCAAACACACACCTAAGTTGGTCAAATTTTCCTAACCTTAGGTGTGGCAAGCTTTGGCAAACTTAGTCTCAAACCAAACAACCCTCAAATCATCGGCTGTGCTCTCGGATTAGACTAGTTGTGCTAACTTAAAAAATTTATTGTGTACTCCCTCCGTTCCAAAATACTTGACTTCCATTTGTCCAAAAATGGATGTGCCTGTATACTAAAACATGTCTAGATACATATATATTTTGACAAATAGAAGGCATGTATTGTGCAACGGAGGGAGTAGAATGGATGCAAGTTTCTGTATTGGGAAGAAGAGTACATCCATATATTGATAGAGCGCAATTTAGCAGATGTTCTATCACTTTTAGCTAGCACAGAGGCTATAGATGAGATTAGTGGACTTGTTGATACTCCTACTTGTATGCGTGTTGCTGCTTAGACGCAGAGAAAAATGGACTGGAGGGAGAGGGAGTACTAGAATAGAGGCTAGACATGAGACTAAGATGCGAGGAAGCAACGCCTACTTCTTTACACTCGAAGAAGAAAGAAGCACGCAAGATCGAGCCTCCGCAGATCAACAATGAATGCATCAAGAAGGCACTAATCCAACTTACAGGAGTAGTAAAATTTATTCTTGTGGTTCTTGTTTTCTTTGGTCTTGCTTTTCTAGTCAAAATTATCGCTGGAGTTCGTGCAAAACGGAGGTCCGTTTCGGGTCGTGTGTTGCAGTTGGCCTTACAAGTGGGACCGCAGTTAAGGAAACCGACTATCGGCAAACCCCCACCTCGCCCGCCGCGCGATGGCTGAGTTAGAGAAACGATGAGGTTGAAGAGATTGCTCTAGCACGGACTCCAAGAAATATGGTGTCAGATGGAAGTCGTGCTGGTGGCGTGTGCCGTACTCCTGGACGTGAATGCTTGTTCTGGCCCATGCCACCCTAGTACTCCTACTACTTACTAGTATATAGTAGTACTACTAGTATCGAGGATTCGAGGTGCTGGTTACGTAGTACAGTATGGCTACAGTTAAAACACCCGCATGACGCGTGAAGCATGTGAAGCTAGTACAAATAGTGTACTATTATTGTTGATTGGCCTCATCCAATAACCTGTTGCAATGCACGTACAATTATGTATTCATAAAATATATTTTTTGCCTCGTCGCACCACTCACTCATAGAAGCAACTCGAAAGCCATTCATAAATTTAGTAAGTTTATCACAGGCATATCATTTTATTACATACAACAAGTCATCAACCCACATCGACAACGAGGATACATTATAAATACTAAAGTTTTCACCACACAATAAATAACAAGCAATGAAATGAACTTCAACTCAACCATTCCTTGGCGTTGGAAACGCTTGCTTTGAACCACAAGTGATTCTCTGGGACGGGCCATCCATTGTCAATCTGGAGACCAACGCAGGACTGATCATCCAGGCTGAAGCGGCCTACTATATCACTACCACGGTAGGGAACCACCCAAATGTCCGAGGTATAGACACAGTTGCTTCTCATAAATGGTAGTAACGTTGTGTCAACAGCAGTTGGATCGCCTTTCACCATCATTGGATAGTTTTGTCCAAGGAAGAGCGAGTTTTCTCCAAGACTATCAATTTTGTACCAGGGAGAAGGAGTTGGCGCTAGCACACTACTATCCATCCCGAATACCATGCAACGGGTGTTGGAATAGGTCCGGAGAGTGCGACCATGGGAGACTACACCTGCTTCCTTAGCAGTAACATCATCAGTGGGTCGTATACACACGAGAAGAGGTGATCCATCGGAATTAGTTGCCAGGCGCCAAATAGTATATGGGCACTGCTCGTCCTCATGCTCGTGATCATCACCATCATCATCTCCCCCTTGGTTATAAAAATCTTCAAGTATAGGTGGTGGAATGTTCACAGGACCTTGGAAACACAAGAAGAAGGTTAATTAGTAAGGCTGGCCATAGTGGGGGTAACATAAGTAGAATCATGCACTTGGGACTCGCAAACATGCTTATGTGGTAGGCAATTAAGGAAGAGAGAGATGGTTATAGAAACATAGGTAGATACCATAACATAATAAATGTGATGCTACTATGTGTCATGCATGGCAATAAATGAGACCACCTATGATACTAATCTAAGATACTATGTACTATAGAGGTAGTAACATGAACTAGTAACATATGCATGTTACTAGTCTAAGTTACTCCCCACTATGACCAGCCTAAAGGGAAACTTGCTAACCCGCATGCATGTGGATGAAACAATTATAATTACGGTGGAAGACAAACGTACCGAAACAACGAGGATGCCATGCAAAAACAGTGCCACGAGTGGTGGTAGCAAACACAAGGCCCTCGTATTCAATTGCATCACAGTACTCATCCGTGTACGGAAACTGATTTTTGAGCAATATCCATCCAGTAAAACCACTGACGACGGCAACAAGCTTGTCGAAGATAGCAACAACTTCATAGTTGTTGTAATTCCAAGAGCGGTTGGGGACTCGAGAAATTGCTATCTTCCATAGAAGACAGACACCATGATTGTATTTGAACGTGCGTACAATACCGGTGTGCTCAACCTCTGGGCAGTCTGCTGAGATTTTTGGAAGTGGAACCTGGTCACGAGTGTACACATTCACAAGTTCCCACTCGCAGTTGGACCCAATGTAAACAACCCAATCTCTATTTGCGCCTGCCCAAGCCTTGCCCTCAAGCGATGGCATCTTAACATCATACATATCATTATCAGGCGGCATCAACTTGCACAGGGTGAGGCCTCCGTCGTGACGGCGCCAGTCATCAGGGTCACAGCGAAGAAGGTAGGGGAGATCAAACCGCTCCTTGACTCTTGGGTTCCTTGTAATTATGTTATTAGTTGAGTCGAGAATGGGCTTGAACAAACCTGCCATGCTAGCCAAGGTGATGACGTCGCACCGATCAATGAGTTCCTCCACCACGTCATCTTTCAGATCGGGGCAAGAATAACGGGGTCGTTTCTGTCCTGTTCCCTCCATGGAGAAGACGGACGAACAATGGCAAAAGAAAGGGTGAAGGGCTAAAGGAAAATGGAGGTGGGAGAGGAAGAGCGTGCGACAGCAGTTCCAAATCGAGAGGGAAAGTCGAAGAGTCGATGGACGGTTGCCAGTTTGCGATGGTTCATGAAGGGGCGCCCCGGCCTACACGTCGGTTCGGAAATACTCCTACTACTCGCCGGCGTCTCACTGATATGTGGAACGGGACCACATGTCAACGAAACATGGTGTGTAATTTCTCGTGCAAAATGCGATCTGGCCGCGTTGGCCCAAGGTGCCGCATTAGTTATCGGCCTTTATTTTTTTAATGGCGTGCCGTTCAGTTTTGAAGCACGACTAACTTGTACTGTACGCAGAGAAAATATAAACTACTCTACCACTACTCCACCTCCAGTACTAGTAGTATAAAGAAGATATATAGGTTGGAGCTTCAGCGCTTTCTTGCCAAGGGTTGCCCACTTGCTTCTCACACTACCACCCTCTCTCCAGATCTAAAAAAGACGGCCCCTCTCTCCCTCCTCACCGGTGGTCAGAGATCCGCCGGGGAAGAAAAGGACGTGCAGCGTTGACGCACTCGTCGTCGGCGAGCGAGGTCACGCACTGACAACAAGGCCGTCCTCTCAGACCTAGCGCCCGCGCGGGATCGCTGTCGTAGTGTGTGCGGAGGACGACGACCACGAGTGAAGCCACTTCCCGCCGACCCTCAGGTATGCTACCTCTTTTTGAACCATACCCTTGTTCTATTGCCCCATCTGGCACGTCGTTGCATGTGGATCTTTTTCCACTCCGCCATCTTCCCAATTTGCTATCCTCTGCTCTGCTTGCCACGCAGACGAAAACCATAATTTTCACTATTAAAGGAAACCCTACTTCATGCAGACTAATGCATGTCTGGGTTGAATAAGGAAAGGAAGGGAGACTGTACTATCCAAGAGAGTAGGCATCGAACCCGCATCTAGGTTGAAACGGGGGAAATCAGTAGCTAAGGAACGAGTCTCGTGTCTCTTGGTTGAAGAAGGGTAGAAAGGCATGACAACGCAATAGAGAATGACCAGGTCGATCGGTTTGTTGTCCTCACATAGGAAAAAGGTGGCTAAAGAGAACAAAAATGGGACGTAATCCACATATGCTGCCTGGATATTTGTTGCTCTGGGCAACCATACCTCCCTCACCACTCTGCGTCCGTGGAGGTACATCGTACTGGTGCGCCCACTGTCCGAATGGGCCTCCCATGCTCTTATTGCCACTTTTTTTGTTGTTAGCATAACGCCAGCAGTCAAGTCAAGCAATGCTACTGCTAAAGTGATGCCACATTTAACTAATGCCGCTCTCAGTCTAATGCCACAGATAAATTTAAGCAGTGCCATTTAATGTCACTAGATCATTTCAGGGTTAGCTGTTGATTGTGGATGTATTAAAGATTTTTCAGCTAAGGCATTCTAATGCTGTTGCATAGCCAGTATACCAACGATGAAACTTGTTACTACCTTCAGATTTTTGCACTGTTAATGCTTATAGATTACGTACCTCACTTTCATGAGATAAGTTAATTTTTTTGTACAGTGTCACCAAAATGCCAAGGTGCTGATGTCATTTTATTTTGGTTAAACTGCACAGACAATTATGAAGACAAGAGGAAAGGTCAAGAGTGGGCACCTCCTCCTCCGGTTGTTCTCTTGATTCGTTCGATCAATTTTTTATGTTTGATCGATTATCAAGATTGGGATAGCAATTTTTAAGGTCCCCCCGAGTTCGAAATGATATTTACCTTGGAGGTACAAGGTTTGCAAATTTTTTATACTGTCATTAGTTAATAATTCTAGTTTCCTTCAGACTTCTATATTTGGTTTAATGCTCATGCACAGCTAGTATACCAATGCTGAAACTTGTTACCTTTACATTTTGTATTGTTAATTCTTATAGAAACCTTCCAGTGCTAGAGTTTATTGAAATCTGTTCAGTAAAACCATTGTACTGTACCCTGTAATAAACTAACTACTCTACTGTTGCACTAGCCACTGGATTAGTGTATATTTGTAGTATTCGAATGGCGTTGCATTAGCGTATGGACATAAATAAAGTGTGGCAAGCTTTCCCAGATATGTGCTCAAGAAAACTACTACCTGTTTTTCTAAATACTAGATGTTTGGGTACTTTAAATGAACCGCGAAAACTTCTTATATTAAGGAACAGAGGGTGTAGAGTTCACTCAAATTATCCTGGTAAAGCTAGTCACACCTTTGTTAAAATTAATGTTCATTATGTTATCGGAGGAGGTCTGTATGTTTGTCTCTAATGCCTGTCTACTACATACCCGATATCATGATGTAATGTTAAGTCATTTCCTTTTGTACAGTGTAACTAAATTGTCAAGGCGGTGATGGCATTTTGTTTTAGTAGAACTGCACAAAATTTGCTTAAACGAAGAGGAAAGGTCAGGAATGGCTCAGTTTTTCGGAAAAAAACTATGTATGCCTTCCTGACATCAGCCGCTGTTGCTTTATTTATTCCTTCAAACAGGTGGTTAGAAACAGTCTTGCTACCTTTTCCCATTAAGAAATTGGAATGCTTATATTTGTGAGTCTATGCTTCAACTAGTGCCACTTTTATAGTAATCACACTTTCAATATCTATGCAAATAGGGATGCTCGATTTTAGTGGAGCTGCACAAAAATTCCAACTGGTTCAACATTAGGAGCATGTTTTTTTCCAAACCTTTATATCGAATTGGTGGCACTATGAGCTGTTCATTACGAAGGTACATGGTTTGCTACTATCTTGCTACTCTTTTTGTACTATCATTAGATAGTAATACTAGTGGTTTGCATGTGAATTTATTGGCAGGGTGGGCCTACATTGGAGGTGCAGGACAGGATTCAATGATTGGATGCTCAATTTCGGTTGTATCAATTTCACCTCTTCCATCACTGCGAACATGGTGCGGTATATATTTACTAGCTGCTTGATATTTGTGCAGACAGGGATGTCTGCCCGTTGCTATTTGGCAAACAAACAAAGTGTCTGCAATTTTGGTTGAACTGCACAAGAGAATAGTATAGTCACTCCATGCAGTGCCATTTGAAAATAGACACAAAGATTGGATAGTCACTTCATGGACTGCAGAAAAGTACTACTGTACTATTTACTAGCCAACACTTGGTGCTTCATTGCTTTGGTCTGATTATACAATGGGCATCATTTTCCCTAAGTTAAAGTTTGTATTCCGAAAATAGTCTCGCGGTGTGATCGAGAGAAGACCAAATCATAGTGCAGTGGATGTTCCTCCATCATGTGTGGTTCATTCTCATGGTTCCAGCTGTTGGTGAAACCACCTACGTTTGCAAGTGGAATTGTAGACTTCACAAACAAATTTGTCTTTCAGTCTGTACTGAATGTTTGCCAAGAGAAGCATCCATGTTAGTAGGAAGAACATATGTTTTTTCTAGATCTTTGCTTTTGAAGCTACATATTTGTATATGATCTATGAATCATTGAGATGCATTAACATGTTGATGTTATGTATGGGAATCGTACTAGTTAGTTTTAGTTGCGACGCAAGATCCGAAGTGGCTGATCTTTGCTTTTGGAGCTACATATTTGTATATGATCTGTGAATCATTGAGATACATTAACAGTTACTTATTTCTGTTCGCTCAGTGTTTACAAGTTACCGATCAATCACTAGCTAGCCTACAAATGCGCTCCTGGCAGTTTTATTTGCGACACAAGATGCAAAGTGGCAGTTTTTTGAATAAAAATGCCTACCTCTGAAGAAACTGACAAGCTACACTATCGATCCTACACGGATAAAAATGCCTACCTCTGAAGAAACTCACAAGCTACACCATCAATCCTACACGGATAAAAATGCCTACCTCTGAAGAAACTCACAAGCTACACTATCGATCCTACACTGATAAATAGCGTATCACGCACATACTACCTCCTTTCCGGTTTGTAGGGCTCAATTCAAGAAATAACCTACTCGATCCTACACGAATAAATAGTGGATCATGCACGTACTAGTACCTCCTTTCCGGTTTACATGGCTTAATTCAAACCTCTCACCAACCAAGGTACTCCCTCCGTCCGGGTTTATTAGTCCCGTGAGCAAAGCAGCAAGACCAAGGCATGGCAATAATTAACTGCATGCAGACGTTTAAGCCTAATTAATTCCAGCGATTTAAGTGGCTGCATGCGTGCCCTCGGCTGCGACTCGTTGCATGCTGCTTCGCGTACTGCCTGCGAGTGATTCTGAGTGCCTGCATGCAACCGGCCATAATTAAGGCAGCTAACTAATGCGAAAAAAGATACACTTTAATTGTTGCGGGCTTTTTAAATCCGTGAAATCATTATTGACAAGGAGGGAGATGATTCGAGTGCACTCGTTTGACCGCCATGCCGGCGTGCGACCCAGACGAGACGGGACGGCACAGTCATAATTTCAGTTTCCCTAGTTTTCCACGGCAAGCTGGCGTGCTAAGCCATTATGCATTGAATTCCGCTGACCGTCGCGCTACTTGAAAGTCGCATCGCTCCGCCCCCGACCTCCCACCGTAACCGGCAACTCCCCGAAATTTTCCTCCCCCTCGCTTCTACCATAGTTTTTCCGTCATGGACAGCCCAAAGAATGTCATGCAGCTACGTCTCCGGCCCGCCCAGGACAAAAAGCCCATTTTCTGTCATGATTTTTTGTCATAGAAGTAGGAGCCCACCACATCTATGATGATACCGGGTTTTGTCATAATTATCGTCATAGAAGTGTCATATGTATGACAGAAAAAAATTTCGTTCGGCCCAAAATGTCACGGATGTGTCTTTTTTTGTAGTGCATGCATGACACATATTGGCATAACATTTATTGTGATACGGTTTCATGATATGATATTTAACCCTCTCTTTCTTCATTTAATTAATTCTATGGCAGCTCATCAAAATTGCCTAGTTGGCATGCATGATACTAGCTATGATACCCCATTACTATCAGCCTAGCAAAGGTGTACAGATCATTTGTGCGTCACTTTGTGAGTTTTCATCCGTTTGTTCAAGAAGCGGGGAGAAGTTTCAAACATTTTGGCCGCGAGGTGCAGCCACTGGTGTAGGCCTAGTTGGTATTTTAATTACAGAAAAATTAGATGGTGTTCAGACATCATCAAAATTGATGTGTGCCTGTGGCGTGCTCTCACGACTGTGGAAAAAAATTGGTGAAGTTTGGCACAAGTTTTGATGACTGCTCCTTCCAAACCGGAGCATGTCACATGAAGGATCATGGTTTTCCAAAAGGTGACGTGTCAATTCAAACTCCTATGGCTGGTGACTTCATCGTTTGGCCTCATAAAAATTTCCACAGTACGCAATCACCATCATACCACGGGTTTGATTTTCTGGCGCATTTCAGGTATCGTTAGCTATATTTAAGACATTTTTTGATATTAACGTGCATTTTGTGCATAAAAATAAAATTGCAACCGGAACTGCATGTGCTGTCGAAAGGGATGAGGATCGTCGTTCGATCTAGGAGCATCCAATGGTGCAGACGTATGATCCATGGGGTTTGGGTTCTGGCCAATCAGAAAGCACAACTCAGATCGTGGGCTGGGTGGTGGCGGGGTTTGGTCGGCACACGGCTTTCACCAACGAACCGTGTGCTATTCGCAAACTAGATTGCATATTTTTGTTCACACATACTATAGTGAGATCGATTGAGTGTGCTACCTCTATGATATAATAATAATAATAATAATAATAATAATAATAATAATAATAATAATAATAATAATAATAATAACAACAACAAACAGTTCATATTCATTGCCTAAGATGACAGCATATCAAGGTCAACATATTAATGGTTCTTACATCAACAGAAAACCGGGCATAACTCACAAATTCAGTACATGCGACAGTTCTAAATTGAACGAATTAAGTTGCGGGGTAGGCATAAAGACTAGTCTTACAGCTTAATTCCCATGTACATGGGGGAACTGGGATCATTAAGTTGACCCCGAATGAACTTGGGGTTTTTGATGATTTTAAACTTCTTCTCTTTTGCACTGGTGCATGATCCCTTGGCTGGCAACTCGTCAAATTCATCGTACTTGTCCTAATCGGCAACATCATCGACACCCAGTACCCTTCTCTTCCCATGCATCGCTAAATGGTCGTTCTTATGCAAGGGGTCTTCCACAAGAAAATCTGGGTAGCATCAGTGGCAAGAATGAATGGTTCCGCGTGATATGCCATCGTTGTCCTGTTAACATAGGTCTTCCTATACTCATCAATCCTTACCTGACCAAGAGGGATCCATGCGCACCTGAATAATGCCACCTTTAACTTTCACATAGTCAAGCTCCCAAATCTCTTTGATGGTTCCATAGTATACCCTTTTATCAGCTTCATTTATAGTCATGCATTCTATTTGAAGAGAGTTGTTCTTATACGGGGTCTTCTTATCACGTTCCTCAGTGTAGAACGTGTATCCATTTATGTCATATGCTTGGTACGTCAGCACCGTAGGTGATGGCTTTTGTGCCAACCACGTATCAATGTCATCGATGGATCCTTGTGCCAAACGATTCTTCAGCCATTCGGCGTAGTTCTTAGTGTGCTCCTTCATCTCCACCTCCGATGAAGGCACAATTGGTAAGAATCTTTGGTGTATCTCCGCAAAGTGTTCTCCGGCATAAGCGATGAGAACTGGTTTGTTAAGCAGTACCGTCAAATGGGCTTTCTCTGCCAATTCTTCAGGTGAAGCCATTTGTGTGCCAGCAAGGACTGGCTTACCTTTCAGCCTTCCCTCGTGGCAAGAGAGGGGCAAACCTATAGGTCTTTGTTTCATGTATTCGGTGCAAAACTCAACCACCTCCTCCGCGGTATAACCTTGTAGGATGCTTGCCTCTCGATGGTTTCGGTTCCAACAAAAGCGCTTCAGGATTCCCATGAATCGCTCAAAGGGATACATGTTGCGAAGAAACACAGGACCACAATGCTTTATCTCGTCGACAAGGTGCACAGTGAGATGGACCATGATATCAAATAATGACGGTGGGAAAAACATCTCTAGGTTGGACAATATTCTTGCAATATCATCTTGCATATGATCCAACTCTTCAATCTACAACTTTCTGCCATAGTTGGTTGAGGAAATCACAGAGGTCAATGAGTGTGTTTCTTATATCTTTGTCCATCAGATTCCCGATGGCCACCGGGAGGATTTGTGTCAACATTACGTGTCAATCATGTGACTTCATGTGTCCCAACTTCATTTTACCTGAGCTCACATCCACGAGACTTCTGATGTTTGCAGAGTAGGATGAGGGTGTCTTAACTGACAACAAATAGGTTAAGAACTATGTTGCTTCTTTTGTACTCAAATTGTAACTCTGGTGAGCTTTGATGAATTTGTCATCATCTTCTGCTTCACTCTTGCGTTGTGGTTGATCAGCAAGTATATCGAGCTGTGAACCATCACCATCCTTTCTTTTACCTTTAATCTTGAGCAGAGTACCAAGGATGAACAATTTTCTTCACTTCATTCGTGCTTCTGGGGAGCACATTATCTTCCGAAAGAATTTCTTTCAAAAGACCTAACATCTCTGTGAAGCCCTTGTTTGATAGACCGTTTGCTGCTTTAAATCTGAGAAGCGCCAGGGTGGCACTCAACCTGGAATATTTCTTTTTGCAACCTGGATACAATTCTTTCTAAGAGTCCGCATTAATGGTTGGCAGATCCTTGTACCCAATCATATGCTTATCTGGGCCCTCGAAATCTGCAATCATAGTAGCAAAATCTGGCATATCAAGATCGTCATCATCTGCATCGACATCTTGGTTTTCCAGTGGGCGTTTTGGCTTTCCGGTGTTCCATTGGTAGCTTGACGCCTCTGCACTGATGTTAGATTCAACATCCATGTGACACTGATCGGGGTTTGGCATCTCGCTGCCCTGGGTATCTTAATCCATGACCTCCTTTTCACCGTGTCTGGTCCAACGTGTATATCCATCCATGAATCCCCTAGAGACTAAGTGCATCTGGACATCTGCAACTTCATGTGACTCTGCATTGGCACAATCAGTACATGGACACAGGATGTAATCCGCATCGCCAATTCTCCTCTTTGTACTTTCAGCCAAATTCATGAACTCTGTCATTCCGCTGATAAAATCTGCGGTTTTCTAATTCTTCATCCATCGAGATCGTTCCATCTGCAGCACATGAATGGTAATTAAAAACAAAACAACAACATTAATACACTGATTAACTGCTGTCCAAAGAAGCGTGCATAAATCACAAGGTTTTATTTTAATAATTACTGAGCGTGCTCCATGTTGTTATCCAGATGTGCTATGAAAAAAATTAATGGCCAGTCAATTTACACGCAGAGTACTAGTACAACACTACACTTAGGAATTGAATATCTAAATTTATCCACTCACGAAAAGAATACCTTAATTAATTAGCCACGCGGCGACCTCCACCCAGCAGACAGACAAGCGCGATGCGGCGGCACGCCGAGACAGCAGGGTCGAGGAGCAAAGCTTAGTGCGGCTGCCGCCTGAAGTTCGACCTCCACTATCCCACCATCGACCGCGATGGATGTGCTTGAATCACGCCGTCGCCGACCTCGATGGTTGAGCTCCTCCTATCTCCTGCCGCAGAACGAGGATTGACCTCCTATGATGCCGCCACCGCCCACCGACCGAGGATTGACCTCTTCGCCGGTAGCCGCTGCCTAGGCCGCCGCCGCCATCTCTATATGCAGAGCGGCTGTTTTTTTATGGATATCCGCGGATCGACTGTTTACACGGTATCTCACCGTAACTCAATTATATGGACAGGGTAGTACATCACATACGGTTAGTAACGGCAACCGTGTCTAACCTACGTTGTCTTCTCACACGGTTTGGTGCAGAAATCGTGTGTGATGTTGTAAAACCTAACACAAACGACATGTACAAACAGTGTGCCGTATACAACATATATATAGTGCCATTAGTAGTTCCCGATCGTTGGCTTATCTCCACAGTTTCCCCATTTCCCCCAAATCCCTACATAGCCTCCAAATTCCCTCGTGTGGCGCTAACAATGGGGGAATGCGGACGAGTGGTGCTGATGGTTTCGGTGCGGATGCTCCTGCTCCTATCGCCGCCACGACAGCAGTCGCCCTCGAGGACTTGCGTAAGGTCATCAGAAGGCAGGTGTACTACAGATCCGAATCATCCTATCAGGTTCCAATCTATCCCGATCTTTTTTACCATTACCAAAGTATGGCTCCTTGCTGAATCCGTCCTGAATGACCCCCCACCCCCCCAAGGAAAGCGATCTGCCGCCGGATCCGGAGCTTGACTACAGACTCCCGCAACACGAGTTCGACTCCGAGTTTTGCGCCACCGAGAAGTACCAGAAGATGAGTTGTGTGCACGAGCACACTTCCACTTGACGTGTATGCACGGAGGGATTCGACATTGGCAGGCGGTTTCTCAGTTGCCCCTTAGAGGTTAGTGCTAATTAAGTTCATCATTTTACTTCAGTTAATGCCACCGCTCATCCAGAATACTATTTAACATTGGCAGAGATATGAGGCTTGTGCCTTTGTTAACTGGCTGGATGAAGCATGGCAGGGCTCGAAGTGTTATCACCATGCTCGCATAAGATAACGTAAAGCTGAAGAAGAAACTGGCTGATCTGGAATGTACAGTCAGTACGATGAAGCAAGAAAGAATCAATCACATGCAACAGATGAAAGCAAGAGACAAGGAGGAACTAGCATGTGTAGTTGTGGTTTTCGCATTATCCATGTTCTATGCGCTGTTTGCAATGATGATTAGGGGTTTTGTTTGACAGTATTGCTAAAGCACATCTAGATGTGCTCTAAGTAATGCACATCTAGGTCCTATATATGCCATTGATGTTACACGAAGATTCGTGCAGATATTTTTCTTTGTATTTTTTCTTTTCCTTTCTAGTTTGATTATTACTAGCTTTATCAATAAGAAGAGCTCAATGTATTGATTGCCAACTGTCCTACTCCGTTCGTACCGGTACCAGTGCATAATCCCAAAACTTGTTCCCTGTTTTTGTCCTGAAAAAGGAAACCAGCCAAATAGCCAATAGGAGTCCTGCGCAACCCCAGGAATTTGGAGCGACTGGGTACAAATAATTACGGTTGATTATATCAGCGGTTAGATAATACGTCAACCCCCGCTTAGATCCCTGCTTCAATTGGCAGTTCCTCTTCTCTGCATACCCTGCTTAAGTGTCCACCATCTTCATCGTCCCTGGCAGGCCGCGCTACACACTAGCACACACTCTACAGCCATGTCGAGCGATAGCGAGGACGACAGTTCAGCCAGCAGTCTGGCGCCCGATGATAGGTCAACATCGGAATCATCCCGCTCGTCTTCCATGGGTCCGACGTTGAGCCCAGACCTCGATTATATCCGGTTCATGGAAGGGACGCCACCACTAGAGTCGTCAGATGACAACCAGACGGACGAGGAGCTATCGGAGGATGAAGAAGAGGACGATGATGATGATGAGGAGGAATGGTTGAATGAGGAGGAGGAGGATGGCGAAAGCAACGATGATGACGACGGCGGCGGCGATGAAAAGACAACGGTCAGCGGCAAGAAGCGTCCTCGCCAAGACGATGTCGCGGGGCCATCCAACAAGAACAACAACAAGAAGAAGGACTAAATTAAGTAGATTGTATATATCTCTGTTTATCCTGTCAATCTCATCTCAGACGGCTAGTAATATGTATTCGACAGAGATCTTCTACATTATCGCCAACGGGTTGGTTTGTTGAACTATGTGCCCTAACGAGCACACAATTCACAAAAAAAATACCGTATGGGCTGTCTATAATGATCGCACACAATTCTGATTACCGGCCTATTTGCCGGGTATCACACACATCTTGTTACGCCGAATCGTTTGTGTTCACCTCACTCATCGCAAACGGTTCATCAGAGTGAACTGTATGCCGTATCGCACACACCTTGATCTAGCTACCCGTTTCTGTTGTTTTATCTCATCACGAACAGTTCATACAGATGAACCGTATGCCCCTCATCGCACACGTAACTATAATCGGAACCGTGTTTGATGTATCATTCATCGCAAATGTTTTGCATCATTTCTGACGGTTTTCATACACCACCGTTTGTGATTATTGTGTCGCACACAGTTTCTTGAAGAGTCTCTGATCGTAATGTCGCGTTAGCAGCATCCTGCAGTAGTGATAATGTTATTGGAACCAAGTGGATATTCAAAAGAAGCAAGATGCTCATGGGATTATTGTTCGCAACAAGGCTCTTTGGTAGCACAAGGCTACTCCCAAGTCGAGGGTATCGACTACGGTGAAACTTTGCTCCCGTTGCTCGCCTTGAATCTATTCATTTGTTTATTGCTTATGCTTCTCATCATAACTTCAAGTTGCAACAAATGGATGTGAAGAGTGCTTTTCTTAATGGTCCTATTAATGAGTTGGTGTATGTCAAACAACCCCTGGGGTTTGAGGACCCCGAGTTCCCCAATCATGTGTACCAACTCGATAAGGCACTCTATGGCCTTAAACAAGCCCCATGCGTGTGGTATGAGCACCTTACCGAGTTGTTGCAAGATCGTGGGTTTGAAATTGGGAAAATCGAACCCACTCTTTTTTACTAAGAAAGTCAAAGGGGAGTTGTTTGCATGCCAACTATATGTTGATGATATTATCTTTGATTCTCCTAACAAAGCTTTCAATGAGGAGTTTGCCGCTCTCATGACCTCAAAGTTCAAGATGTCCATGATGGGAGAGTTGAAGTTCTTTCTCTAGTTCGAAATCAAACAAAGAAGAGAAGACCTTCATCAGCCAAGCCAAATACACTCAAGAGATTCAAGCTAAGTGATGTCAAGCCGGCTTCCACTCCAATGCCCATCAAATGCCAACTTGACATAGATCCCAATGGTAAAGCAGTGGATCAAAAGTTATATCATTCCATGATTGGCTCCTTGCTTTACCTTTGTGCATCTAGACCGGATATCATGTTGAGTGTGGGATTTGTGCATGGTTTCAAGCCGCGCCTAAGGAAAGCCACTATGTGGTGGTCAAGCGAATCTTTCGATATTTGGCTCATACCCCAAACTTTGGCTTATGGTACCCCAAGAGGGGCTAACTTCAACCTTGTGGCCTTTTCAGACTCGGATTGGGTGGGAGACAAAGTGGATAGGAAGTCAACTTCCGGAGGGTGCCAATTTCTTGGTTGCTCTTTGGTGAGTTGGTCTTCTAAGAAGCAAAGTTGTGTGTCTCTCTTGTCCACCGAAGCGAAGTATGTGGCCGCCGGTAGTTGTTGTGCTCAACTTCTATGGATGAGGCAAACTTTAGAGCATTATAGTGTCATTTGTGACAAAGTGCCTCTTTGGTGTGACAATGAAAGTGCCATCAACATTTTTCTCAACCCGGTGCAACACTTCAAGACAAAGCATATTGATATTCGGTATCACTTCATCCGGGATCACATTAGGCGAGGGGAGATCGAGCTCAACTATGTCAACACTCATGATAAACTTGCAGATATTTTCACGAAGCCCTTGGATGAAGCAAGATTTTGCGAGTTAAGGCATGAGCTAAATATCATTGATTTGAGCAATGTGGCTCGAACCTTTGCACGCCCCACCATACTCATCTTGATATCTTGTTTATGTGTAGGCATGCACATAGGGGGAGTGTTGTTCTCTCAATGAACTCTCCCTCCCCCCATTATTCATAAATTGATCAACTCTTTCACATTAGCCATTTTTGTTGGTACTTGTGCTTCAAAGATGAGTTTTGGTCATGGGCCCAAGGATAATTCTTCGCGGTGACATACCAATTGACTCAAACATAGGTGGCTCCGGCCACCGCCCTCTCTCTTTGAGAGGTTTTGGTTCGTGTTTGATCCTCGTTGTCTTTTGCTTTCTTATGAGCCATGGTTGTGTTTGGTTTGCTTCGTGTGTGTTCCCTTTTGTGTGTCCGGCTGCTTGAAGTTTGCATCGCAAAGGCCGTGTTCTTCTGTTGTTGTCGAAACGAGCAGTTTCTTGGGTTTGCGGTACTACCATGGCAAGCCACGGTACTACCGCTGGAGATGGGTGGCTCCTGTGCTTGCACGGCTACTCCCACGGCACGGTACTACCGCTTCCATCGTGACAGTAATTTTTTACTATCGCTGGAAGAGCGGTACTACCGCCCTTTGTGCGATACTTCCGCCTGGGTGGTACTACCGCGATGACCCGCGGTACTACCGCGCTGTCGCGAGCGCGTGGGGGTTAAGAGCGGGCAGGGGGAGTTCCAACTCCCCCATACCCATTCATTTCTTCCCCTCACAGCGTCTCTCTCTCTCCTGCCCAAGAACGGCGCCAGAGGACCTCGTCGGATCTCCATCTCCGGCCACTCTCCTCGCATTCCAACCGGTGGGATCGATCCCCACCTCGCCCTCTTGCCATGGAACCCGGTATCTCCCTTAGTCCCTTTCTCTTTGCCCCGTTGTTGTGCTTCTAGGTTTGGGGGAGATGCATGTGTAGTTCTTGTGATTTTTGGCTAAATCTTTGCAAGAGGAGATTGTAGGAGAGTGCTAGTGTAGTAGATATGCTATTTGGTGTGTTGCAACAATGTAGTTTTGATCAACGGTAGTACCGATCTAATTTTACGGATGTTCCTAGATCAGTTCGTGCGAAAATCCGTTCTGTGCGGTACTACCGCTTCTCTAGAGCGGTACTACCGCCAGCTCATGCGAGATCCTCCCCATGCGGTACTACCGCTCCTTTCAAGTGATACTACCGCCTGACACGTGGAAGTAAAATTTTACTTCTGCTCTAGGCGCGGTAGTACCGTGCCAACCCGGCGCAGTACTACGGCTGCTAGAGCGGATGTAAATTTTTACGTCCGCATCATGGCCCGGTACTACCGTTGAGTTAAAAATTACTTTCTTTTGTCCACCCAATCTCATTTCTACATGTTTCGTTTGGTTTTGGCCTTGTTCTTTGCAATAATCCTTCTCACTCTTCTCGTGTGTTTGTGTTTGTGTGTCATAGGTGGTGGCTCCGGTTCCAATGCCAGGCGCTCGAATCCCAGCCATGACACGAGCTCCAAGCGTCTTCGCAACCAAGAAGCTCCGGAGGGCTCCAGTGCCCCACACCGCCACGTCAAGACCACATCTAACAAGTTCAAGGAGCCAAACATCAGCATGGATGAAATGGCTCAGGCGGAGTTTTGTATTTGAAAGAAGCTCAACCCTTATGTCAAGCCTAGAGAACTCAGCAAGGGAAATGACTTGTTCTGGACCAAGCAACAAAATCTCATCTTCTTAGATGTGATTAAGGCCAAGCAGAACATCTATGTGCCCGTTTAGTGGATTGACATTGACCATCTGAAGAAGAATCGGGCATATTTTGGTGAGCCTCTGGATTTGGTGGAGCAGTTTGGTATTGAGGAGATCATCACTTTCCACCTTGACTTTGACCCGGAGCTGGTGGCTCAGTTCTTTGCTTCGGTCCACTTCCACCCGGATGAGAAGCGGACCATGACTTGGATGACAAATGGCAAGAGGATGTCTGCTGAGTGGAAGGAGTTCATGGATATGTTGAACATTCGTGATGATGGGCTTGATGTGCCCGTTGGTGCCTGCCCACATGCCAACCCAGAGTCTGCTAACAAGAACAATCTTCAAGCCTTTCTTGTTGAGAAGACACTCCCAAGTGGCAAGAAGTCGTTTGTGTTGAACCCGTTTCTTGACATCATGCACCGGATCTTCCGCAACTCTCTGTTTCCTCGCATAGGCAGCAAGGACAAGGTGCACTCCTATCTCATGGACATGATGCTCATGTGTGAGGAAGCACATCGTCAGCAACCTGAACCACTGTATGTCTCTCATATCATGTGGAGTGAGCTTCAGTTTGCTGTGTTCCATTGTAAGGTGCCCATCTATGGACCTTATTTGTTCCTCTTGATCTCGAAGACTTGGGAGAAGCTCTTTCCAGGTGAAGAATTTCTTGCTCCCAACTGGATTCGCCATGAGCCTATTAAGTTGCACCAGAAGAACAAGTGGGCTAATACCACGACCTGGGCTGAGGCTGAGGCTGCACGGATGGATGCTGATGAGGATGAGTTTGAGGAGGAGGAGGCTGAGGACAGTTCTGAGGGGTACACTCCTCCCTCTACTGAGCCATCTTGGGCTAAGAAGCTCAATGCCAAGATGAAGGCTATGTTCTGCATGCAGGCCAAGGGACAGTACAAGGTCCACATTGCTCAGAAGGAGAGTCGCCAGCGCGACAAGAGGATCTTGAGGAAGCTTGGAGACCCAGTCTCGAGCGGGTCAGAGAAGAACATCACTCTTGAGGCTGCTTGGATGGCGAAGCAGGACTATCAGTGGACTAAGTCAGATGGGGAGTCCATTCCTGCTGCTGAGACAGATGAGGAGCTTGATGGGTGATCACGTCAGTGGGAGCTATCACCTGTGTCGTAGGTGTCCTCTCTGCCTTTTTGGTGTCTCAATGCCAAAGGGGCAGAGAGTGTAGGATTTGCGAGTCTTGTTGCTTTCATTTTGTTGAACCTTCATTGCTTTGGTTTGTTGGTTCTTGTTGGTGTGCGTGTGAAACCAGGAGACCTATGCTATCATATGGTGTGAGACATATGCCCTCAAGCTTATCCTATTTTCTAGTATGTTTAGACGATTCGGTGCCCCTTGGAGCCTATTGAAGATGGCGGTTCTCTATGTTTCTTTTCGGTGGATTTGAGTCGTAGGAAAGCCGTACTATTAAGAGGGGGTCCGCTTCGGAAAGGTTAGGGTGGAATCAACACGTACACATCTGTTCCTTTGCACCACCTTTCCTTCGCCTCATTGGAGCATCGTCCGTTTATCCTTATCTCTGTGAGATGAAGGCTTCCAGGTGCTATAGTTTCTGTGGCGTGCGGTAGTACTGCTCAAGGGAGCAGTAGTACCATAAGGATCCGCGGTAGTATCTCTCAGGGAAGCAGTAGTATCGCGCTGTGCGGTAGTACCACTCCTCACGAGCCGTAGTACCGCTGCCTCTAGCCTAGAACGCTTGCGCGCACGAAAGTAGGCACAGAGGTAAGTTTTTTACTTCCACCCCTACGTGGTAGTACCTCTCCCTGCGAGCGGTAGTACCGTGCCGGATTTTTGCACGTCCCAAACTCAGCGGAAGTAGTCACAAACATAATTTATTTAGTCCGTGCTTTTTCCAGCCCAATTGAGCTCTGCCCTGTGGTAGTACCGTAGGGGCGCGCGGTAGTATCGCTCCGGTGGTTCTACCCCTTGTTGCCTAGTGTAACAGGACCTCACCTGGCTTCTACCGCATGAGCGGTAGTACCACAACAAGATGCAGTAGTACCGCGAGCGTGTGTGGTAGTATCGCGTCTCGCGGGCTGAGTTAGTGGGTAACGGTTTGATCTTTTCCCCCACTATATAAAGGGGGTCTTCTTCCCCAAGAAGACCATCCCTTCCCTCCCCAAGCTCCATTGTTGCTCAAAGCTCCATTTTCGCCCGATGTCTCTCCCTAGCCAATCAAACTTGTTGATTTTCTAGGGATTGGTTGAGAAGGCCCCGATCTACACTGCCACCAAGAGAAATTTGATTCCCCCCCCCCCCACTAATCCCTTGCGGATCTTGCAACTCTTTGGTGTTTGAGCACCCTAGATGGTTGAGGTCACCGCGGAGCCATATTCCATTGTGGTGAAGCTTCGTGGTGTCGTTGGGAGCCTCCGATTAAGTTGTGGAGATTTCTCCAACCTTGTTTGTAAAGGTTCGGTTGCCGCCTCCAAGGGCACCAGTAGTGGAATCATGGCATCTCGCATTGTGTGAGGGCGTGAGGAGAATACGGTGGCCCTAGTGGCTTCTTGGGGAGCATTGTGCCTCCACACCGCTCCAACGAAGACGTACTTCCTCTCAAAGGAAAGGAACTTTGGTAGCACATCCTCGTCTCCACCGGCTCCACTCTTGGTTATCTCTCACCTTTACTTGTGCAAGCTTATATTGTATTGTATCCCTTGCTTGCTTGTGTGCTTGTTGTTGTTGCTGTTGTTGTTGTTGTTGTTGTTGCATCATATAGGTTGCCCACCTAGTTGCATATCTAGACAACCTATTTTGATGCTAAGTTTAATTTGGTAAAGAAAAGCTAAAAATTGTTAGTTGCCTATTCACACCCCCTCTACTCAATCATATCGATCCTTTCATGCTCCATCTCAGCAGTGCCATGGCTTCAAGGTGTGGCGCATTCCTTGCAACTTCTCCAGCGAACTTTGGAGCCGTGGAGTGTGAGAGAGTTCGGTTGTATTAGACGAACTGTACGACAACTCTAGAAAAAGTTGGACAAGCTTCGTTCACTATCGGTAGGGCGTGGTCCGTCGGAGGAGGAAAAATGCACAGCTAAAAAACTACGAGAGGCTTTGTTCCAAGAAGAGGTGTGGATGTGGCAGCGCTCCCGTGTGCCATGGTTGCGGGAGGGTGACCGCAACACTGAGTATTTCCACGCACAGGCAGCACAAAGGAGACGGGTTAATAAGATTTCAGGCCTAGTATGGCAAGATGGGTCTACTTGTGCTACTGAGGGTGAGGATAAAGAGGAAGTGCAAGCGTTTTATCAGAACCTGTACGAATCACAGGGTTTCACTGATCCAAACGAGTTGCTTAATCATGTGCCGGTTAAACTTACTCCAACAATTAATGACCTGCTAGATAAACCTTTCATTATACCAGAGGTGAGGGAGGCATTGTTTCAGATGGCGCCTTCCAAATCCCCAGGAGTCGACAGATTCACGGCTGGTTTCTACCAGCGTCACTGGGACCTGCTACAAGATGATGTCACCACTGCGTTATTGGATTTTTTGAATGGTGGGAAGCTACCGACGGGTTTAAATGATACATCCCTTACTTTGATTCCTAAGGTACGGCACCCCCAATCCATCTCCCAATATCGACCTATTGCTCTCTGTCCGATGATGTATAAAATTGGTGCGGAAGCAATCACAAACCGGATGCAAGATAACATGGAAGAGATCGTTAGCGAGGAACAAAGTGCATTTGTTCCCGGGCGCCTAATCACAAACAATGTTCTTGTGGCATATGAAAGTGTACACTCAATGAAGAGAAGGAAGAAAGGAAAGAACTATTCATGTGTGGTGAAACTTGATATGATGAAAGCCTACGACAAAGTAGAATGGCATTTTCTGGAAGGCATTATGATTAAGTTGGGCTTTAGCATCAGATTTGTGAGACTAATTATGAAGTGTGTATCTTCAGTGAGATTTTCTGTCAGAGTTAATGGGGAACTTCTACCCTACTTCACACCGTCGAAAGGACTTAGGCAGGGGGGGTCCAGTATCACCTTATCATTTTCTTTTATGTGCTGAAGGGTTCTCATCCTTGCTGAAATTTTATGGTGGTAACTACACTGACAGAGGAGTTAGAATGAGCTACAGATCCCCTTGGGTTAGCCACCTTTTATTTGCTGATAATAGTTTAATTTTCATTAGTGCAAGTGATCAAAGTGCTGGCCCACTAAACAAGATATTTCAAGTTTATGGAGACGCCTCTGGACAACATGTTAACCGAGATAAGAGTGCAATCTTCTTCAGTTCTAATACGCCGCCTCATGTCAGGTTGGTGCTGAAAAATTCTTTGGGTATTCATACAGAGGCTTTTAGGGAGCGATATCTTGGGCTTCCTACGGCAATTGGGCGCATTACAAAGCAGGACATTTGACCATATTGTTGAACGAGCTCGTGGTGAGATACAAGGCTTGTCAGAGAAATTGCTAGCTTGTGCTGGTCGGGCGGTCCTGCTAAAATCGGCCGTTCAAGCGATGCCGACATACAGTATGAGCATGTTTTTATTGACAAGAAAAGTTTGCAAGAGTGTTACTTCCCCAATGGCTAAATATTTCTGGAACAGTTCTCTTGACAAGAAAGGTTTGTATTGGCTTTCTTGGGAAAAAATGTCCGCCCCTAAATGCCAGGGGTGGGATGGGATTCCGGGACATGCATCAGTTTAACTTAGCACTACTTGGAAAACAGGGGTGGCGCCTGATGATGAAGCCAAACTCCTTGTGTGCTAGAGTGTTAAAAGGTCGTTATTTCCCAAATGGGGATTTTATGCAAGCGTCTGTTCCTAGGTCAGCTTCGGCCACTTGGCGAACGATAATTGCAGGCAGGGAAGCCTTGAGTCTGGGATTAGTAAAAAGAGTTGGGGATGGAAGTTCCATCCGAGTGTGGATAGAGAAGTCGATTCCTGGAACTATTTCAATGATGCCCATGCTGAAACTCGCTAACTCCATGGTTGAGCTCGTCTCTGAGCTAATTGATTCGGATAATTGGACGTGGCGTCTTCGTGACAATTCCATTGCTCCAGATGTGGAGGTCATTCTTAACATCCCACTACGATTTGGAGGTGGGGATGATTTTCACGCGTGGGCATTTGACAGAACGGGTAATTACACTACTAAGATGGCATACCGTGCTCTTGTGACTCGAACATAGCGACTTGCTCTAGAGGAAGGGACAACTACTGGAGCATCACAGAATGATCAACAGTTGTGGAAAACCTTGTGAAAGTTAAATGTTGTTCCAAAAGTTCGTGTCTTCTGGTGGCAGGTCCCCCAAGGGATTCTTCTTGATGAAATCACGCTAAAGAGAAGACATATTGCAGAAATTGGCCGTTGCAAAATTTGCTTAGCCATGGATGAAGATTTACAACATGCACTCATGTTTTGTTCCCATGCAAAGTGTTTCTGGGAGGAAGCCTTTGCAATGTTTGAGGTACGTCTACCAAGATTACATCCCGACTCCTGGGCGCGGGATATTTTCAGTGATGATCAGTTCAGAGACAAGGATCGTGCTATTTTCATTATTATTATGTGGTCAATCTAGCACTCTAGGAACCGTATCAAGCATGAAGAAGAAGGCTTGGATCCTGTCTCCTGTATGAAGTGGACAAAGGAAGCCATGGCGATTCTGGACCTGCCCAGTACTATGGCAAAGGTCTTACCAGGACATGGTTGGCTACCGCCTGAACCGGAAGTGATCAAGATCAACACCGACAGAGCACTAAACATTGATGCAGGCTGCAGTGGCGCTGGTGGTGTTGCCATGTCCTCCACTGGATTCCTTGGTGCTTGGTGCAAACCCCATATGGGGATAACAAATCCCCTGATAGCTGAAGCGGTGTCCATGCGAGAAGGCGCGCGATTTGCGTATCTTCGCAGCTATGCGCATGTGATCATGGAAGTTGACCGCCTGGAGATGGTAAATCTCAGAAACACTCGCCACAATTCTTGTTTAGTTGTGGCCCCTATCTTATTAGAAATTGGAGAGCTTGTTAGAGACTTTCAATTTTTTATTATTTGTCATGTAAATCGAGCGGTTAACGTTCCGTCGCATCTATGTGCTAAGCATACTTGCACGCTGAATGTGACGGATTGCTGGCTTGACAAGACTCCTAGCTTCCTAGTGACTAGTCTTTTGGCTGACTGTCCTATGATTACTATTTCTTAATAAAGCTCTCTAATTGCCCCCCCAAAAAAAGGCCAGATGGGGATAAAACAAAGTGAACTATTTTTCCGAAGGGAATTTTCCCCGGAAGACCCTCCACCGGGAGTCGCCGCTCGTCGGGTCTCCGTCCCCCTCTTTCCCCGCTCCCCCGAATCAGAACTCCGACCTCCGGAGTCGCGCTCGGCAAGCAAGAGAGATGTCTCTAATCCGAATAGCTTTTTCTTTGGTCCTCCTCCTCGCCGCCGCGGAGTCCGTGGCGGCGACGCGCTCACCGTCGGCCTTCGTGCAGAACGCCATCTACTCCAACCGCATCACCATCTTCTCCAAATCCTACTGCCCGTAAGCCGTTCCGAACATCAATTTCTAGAAATTATTTTTGCTTGTGATTTTGGGGAACTTTCAGGCTATGTGCATGTATATGCGCGTGCGCACAGCTGTGGAATTCACGCCGCATCTTTGAGAAAGATCCCGTGAGGTTAATGGCATACTAGGCGCACGTTTACCGAGGGAAAAAGGATCCGGATGTCGTGAATTGGACGGATTTTTGTCTAGTATAGATGTCAGAAGCTTGAATTAGGCCCATCGCGTTTGCCATAGCAGTGAATAGCTGGCGGTTGCTTATTAACTTAGGTAGGCCGCACACTGTGGCCAGTGCTAACAGCTTTTTTTTGATCAATTGATGCAATTGAACAGTTAATTTGCTATAATTTCAATTTGCTGGCTTACTGCTGTGTGCTGTGCTGCAGAGCTGTCCTAAATGTGCTGTTACTCTCTCCAGATCCTTCTGTTTAGTTTATGTTCACGATGTTGGTCTATAAGAGAATATTGTGCTATAGTAGGTATGTTTAAATCATGCTGCGTGGGATGTCGATTGGTCATTTGGAAATTATATCCGTGTAGGCGGGTACTGCCGTACCATGTGACTGAACTTTAGGGTTCATAGATAGATTTAGGCTTTAGTTGGCTTTACAATGAGTTGAGAGGAAAACTATTATTGATGATTGCTTAACAGGCACTAGAATAATACCAGCATATTTGCCTCTTAGAAAGTACTGCAGTTGAGATATAATTCGTGAACAGGAAAATGTTCCATTTGTGTCGTCTTCATTTCTGATACCACTGCTACAAACTATTATTGTACTGTTAAAACATAGAAGGATGAACCACATAAAGGCCAATCATGATATTGTTTTATATGTCGTCTGTCATTAGAACCGATACAATTTACATGTGTTTCTTTCAATAAATTTGGTCACTCTGACTATTGTTTTTAACATTGACTCCTTCGGATATTTAAAATAGACCATTCGGTGGAATATCGTATGTTACATACCTGGCCGCTAGGTAGGATGTTCGTCTTTCTTTAGATAGTTAAAATGACAAATTAAAGATATTCGGTTGCTAGACCATAGAAGATGAAAACAGATAATGGAAGTTCCTTCTTGAAATGTGGATACTAGAATCTGTATCTGAAATTCTTGAGTAGTTATAAACTCCAAGAATCAAAGATTGAGTAATCTTGAAGAACAAGATCATATATCGTCCTTAAAATATTTGTCCTATGCACCTCTCATATGGGTTTCTTGGAAAGAGGAATACCTCTTGTATGGTCTGACTACCTAAGGATTCCTTGTATCAAGTACTAACACTACTCCATACTGTTAGTTATCATTTGTCTCTTTACTTCTCTTCTTCTAGGTACTGTATGCGTGCTAAGCGAATATTTAAAGACCTCAATGAAGATCCTTACGTTGTTGAACTTGATCTCCGAGGTAATGGTCCAGATCATGTGGAACCCAGTCCATTTGCATTTGTCAAGGATTTGTGTATGCTGTTAGTAATATATCATATGTATACGCCATGCAGAGGATGGCCGAGAAATTCAAGGTGTTCTTCTAGACCTAGTTGGGCGCAATACTGTGCCACAGGTGTTTGTGTATGGCCACCACGTTGGTGGCTCAGATGGTCAGTTCTCAAACTTCGCTGCTGCACTTATGTCTGTATGTAACATGTTAGTACCTGTAATGTAACTAATTTTAATAATCTTTCACGGTGCACCTTGCAGATACAAAAACTGCTCTTTCAGACGGACAACTTCAGAAACTTCTTGGTAAGAGTCAGTCGCAGTGATGATCACTGCCGAAGCTTGGTATTGTCCAAAACTTGTGAAATGTCTAACATGCGGTGTTCCTTATGGAGGAATGGAACCTTACACTCTTTAGGAATATGAACAGAGTGTTGCAGCTCATGCTAGGATTTTTTATTTTTTTAGTTGAAGTGTTGTGACAAAAATCCATGTGCTGGATTGTATGATTTTCTCAAGTGCATATACATTTATCTGTTGTGCCTGTTTTTATTACTGTTTGTGTTCATAAGTACTCTACTTCCTCTTCCATTATGTATCATCTGACTTACTTGGTTTCAGCCTTCATATTATCGAAATTTTATTGGAATGTCATTGCCAAACGAAGTAGTGAAATGTTGTCCTGTAGATCCGAGTATCTTTGCAGCATTCCTGAACTTGCAAAGATACGAGTGCTGGTCCAAGCAGTGCTGACTGCAATCCCCTGTTCCTCATGTCGTTGAACCCACCTCCATGGGTTTTCAAGGAGATTGATAAAATTAGAAGAGCTTTGCTCTGGAGGGGAAGCGAATCGGTCGCTGGTGGCCACTGCATGGTGAATTGGAAAACAATATGCAGACCAAGAAGATTTCACCGCACAAAAAGGCCCATGCTCCTATTCAAGCTTGACATTAGGAAGGCATTCGACTCTGTTAGGTGGGACTACTTGCTGGAGATGTTGAGCCATCATGGCTTCCCTACTTGCTTCCGAGACTGGGTTTCGGCCCTCCTCTCCTCGGCATCCTCAAGAGTCTTACTGAACGGAATTTGCTGGCGACCCCATCAAGCATGGTTGTGGCCTCAGACAGGGTGACCCGCTTTCCCCTTTGCTCTTCATCCTCACGATCGACCCGCTTCACCATATCCTCAACAAAGCCACTGCACATGGGAAGTTTCACCCCCCGCCTGGGAGGCACGCGGGGATTCGCGCCTCCCTGCATGCCGATGATGCTGTTGTTTTCTGTGCCCCTTGTAAGGAGGATGTCCAATTCTTGTCCACCATGCTAGCTTCCTTTGGTGAGTCCACGGGCTTGTCCATTAACAACACCAAGAGTATTGTTGCGCCCATCAGATGTGTCAACGTGGACCTCGATGATATTCTTCAGTCCTTCCCAGCCTGTCATTCCTCCTTCCCTATCCGCTAATTTGGTCTCTGAAAGGGCATGTAGCCCCTAAGTGTGGTTTTGGTAATTAAATGACAATCTCTATGGACTAATGTTTTCAGTGAGATATATTTGAAGGTTTTGTCCATAGATAGTGCCTCAAGGATATTGGACGGAATCAAGGATGAAGTCCATATATATATATGAAGATAGTGCCTCAAGGATATTGGACAGAATAAAGGATGGAGTCCATAATATGAAGATATATTTGCCCTATGCTTTGGTACTAAATGACAATTCCTATGGAGCATCAAGTGCATTGAATCTTATATGAAGATATGTTCCATAGTGATGCTTGAAGTGCATTGGGCTGTTTTGTGAAGTCTGCCATCAAAGCATCCGAAGAAGTCCTCATGGTATCCTTCTCTAGATACCCCGTGCACACGGGCTTGTACCGTGCACACGGGGTCGAGTGTCAACTCTCGGGATACCCCGTGCTCACGGGGCCTAGGTGTTGGCTCTCGAGATCCCATATCCAGTGAGGTTTCAAGTTGGTCTTCGAGTACTTCTATTGAAGCCATCAAGATTGGTTTCAATGCCTAATCTAATTATGTTCATGATGGAGTGCATTGGAGGATCTCAAAGATTGATATATTTGGGCTTTTAAGGATCAAGGGCTTGAGAGAATAATCAAAGAGAAGAATTCAAGTTATGGTCTCAAGACAAGATCATGGTGAGCTCATGTGTTGGGTTTCGGTTGATCAAGTCTTGAAGCAAGCAATTAGAGTGACGAATTCATTATGCCTCTCAAGAGATTGTGATGGAGTTTTTAGAAGGGCAAGTGGTGACCAAGATGATATTCATAGTGGAACTTGATATGGTCATGGAAGAGTCTTTGGTGATATAGTCTTGAAGCAATGAAGGGAAATGAAGAGTTCATTGTGGCTTTCAATAAACCAAGATGGAGCTTCCAGTAAAGATGTTGGTTGACCAAGATGAAGCTCGAAGAATATATCTAAGTGGTCAACTCTCAAAGCACAAACATTGTACCATGTGAGATCAAGTGATCTAATGGTATGGTAAGTAATTGTGAATTGTGCTTTGTTACCTAACCCATGCTATGTGTTTGGTATGTCTATGTGGGTTAGGTGTTTCTCATGGGCTTGCATCAAAAGGAAAGATCTCAAGTAGCCTATGTGTGGATGACATCAAGTGGTGATGGTCATCGGGTTCGAGGAGTCCAAGTGCAAGATGAGAAGCCGGAGGTTATATGCTTTGAAGCTTGCGGTCCACATCATGATAATGCTCATGTGAAGATGGGCTTAAGTTAAGGCTTCCCTCATTGCAATATGAGGAATCAATTCAAGCATCTTCACCAAGTGGCCGTGGACAAGAAAGGGATTCCAACTTGAGACAAGCATTGGAGTCATCACCAAGCTCAAGTTGAATATGCAAGGCAAAGGTATACCTTAGCTAGGTTTTCCTAGTTTTGCCAGTCTCATGGTGCTTGGAGGGAGACCGGATTATAGGTTTGATAGTCGTACTATCAAGAGGGACTCTCGGGCAAGTAGCTTGATCATGTCGCATGTAGAGAGCTCAAACCTTTGCATTACTTGCATCATTATTTATTGTTGATCTTGGGTGGTTCTCTATGTGAGGACCTTGGGCTTTTCCATAGCTTCGAAACGAGCCCAAGATCATCGAATTCGGAGTCCGTATGCCAAAGTTATCACTGTTTTAGTGGGCTGCTGCAGGCTGTTCTGGGTACCCCATGGACACGGGGTTTTTGACCCCCGTGGGCACGGGGCCCCGTGCACACGGGCTTGTACCGTGCGCACGGGACCCCGTGGGCACGGGGTCTAAACCCCCGTGGGCACGGGGTGTCCAGGAAGTGTCCGTTGGAGCCCCAACGGCTAGTTTTGGAAGTTGGCTATAAAAGAGCCCTTCCTCCCCACCGGTTTGGGGGTTGTTCATTCACATTCTAAACATCATTTTGAGCCTCTTACCACCTCTCCCAAACCCCTATCTCCCTTCTAAGTGAAGGGGGATTTGTGGATGGATCTTGGAGTCATTTGTTGATTTCCTCCATTGCATCCCCTCTCTTCAATCTCCCACTTTCTTGAGTTGCATCTTGTGACATTGAGAGAGTGGGTTGAGCATTTGTTGCTTGACCTTGCATTGCATTTGTTGCATTGGTTTGAGCTCCCCGCATCGATTTGTTCATGTGAGAGCCCGTGAGTTTATTACTCTTGGAGGCTTCGCCTCCTAGACGGTTTGGTGATATATTGAGAAGATTGTGAAGAGGCCTATGTGGCCAAGGTTTCCCCGGAAGCTTCCTTTTGTGGTGCGCTCCGAGGAAGGGTGTTCAAGTGGCCTAGGTGGTCAAGTTCCTCTGGAAGCTTCCGTGGTTGTGGTGTGCTCCGGAGAGGTTTGTAAAGGTGTGGTGGTCGCCTTCAAGACCAACCCCGAGTGAACCGAGGCTCATCCGTTGGGGGTGACTCGAAAGGGAGAATACGGTGAGTCACTTGGTGATGCCCCGGAGCCTTGGCTTCGGCACCGCTCTAACGGAGGTTAGCACTCTCACGAGTGTGAACTTCGGGATAGATCCGCGTCCCCGACTCACTTGTGGTTATCTCATACCCACACCCTTTACTTTCCGCAATTCATACTTGCCCATATTGATATATCTTGTGATAGTTGAATTGCTTTGTTGTTCCTTCATTTCCATATCTTGTGATATAGTTTGTGCTTGCTAGTTTTCTTAATTGCCTATCTTGTTTAGCGTAGGTTGTTGGTGCACTTAGTTGAGCCTAGCATATTTAGGATTTGTGCTTGAAAAGTATCCGTTAGTTTAATTTCGCATTAGGATAAAGCCAAATCCGTAAAAGCTTTAAAACTCCTATTCACCCCCCCCCCCCCCTCTAGTCGTCATCTAGATCATTTCAATTGGTATCAGAGCTTTGGTCTCTCCTTGGTAGGCTTCACCGCCTAGAGAGTAAAGATGTCGACTAGTGATATAGTGCACGATGACACCTTTTGTTTTAGTGGCACAAACTATCACTTGCGGAAAATTCGCATGCTTTGTCATTTCCGGACCATGGGTCCAAATTTTGTGCGAATTGTTCTTGTAGGGGCTTCTCCGTGGAAGGATGACCTTTTTCCAACTAATGAGGAAAATGAAGATATGTTTTGTGGGTATGGTGCTAAGAATGCCATTATCCGGTCTATATCCCTCGAAGTGTTTGAGTCTATCATGACTTGTGTGACGGCTCATGTTATGTGGACCAAACTTGAAGAAATATATGGTGGGTCCAATCTTGTTGATATTCATCATATGTCGGAGGAGTCAATTGAGGAGTTCTCCACATCTTCAAATCATGAAGAACTCCATATTGCTTCTTCATCCATGTGCTTGGGCATTTCTACTTCTTCCACCTCACCATCATATGGCATGTCCCAAGGTAATGACATGGTGAGTGGAAATATTATTTGTGATGATGATGTTGTGCTAAACATTGATTATCTTTCATGTATACATGCTAGTGCTGTAGATTCTATGGACTTGAGCATATCTAGAAAAAATGACTTACTTTCTTGTGTCGATAGTCCATGCATATCATTTGGAGATTCCTTGAATACCTTTTGTGATGATATGCTTGATACTCCTTATTTCCATGATCTCTATGCTTCTATTTCCTCTAGTTGTTGTTTGACTAACCATGTAGAGGAAACAAGAGAAAATAATGCACACACCATTATTGAGGAAATTGCTAGAGGAGCAAAGAAGGACATCACCACGTTGGAGAGGAAATGCTATGTGTGTCAAGAGGATGGACACGGATACCCTACTCTTGATGATGAAGAATCTCCCTTTCCAAAAGAATCATCATCAATCTCCGATGTTCACATGTGCCTCATGGCAAGAGGTACTACCGAGGTATCATCTACTCATAATAATGATAATGATGAGACTGATGATGAATGTGATAGGGATATGAGTCAAGAAATATATGAAATTGGCAATTCTCTTCGTAGGGTAAATAAGAACACTTATGAGATATTTAAAGATCTTATTACTCATTTTGGAAAGTGTAATGATTTACTTCACGAAGAGCAAGAACAAAATGAAAAACTTGATAGTAACCTTCTTGATGCTCTTGAAACTCTTAGAGACTTAGAATCTTCTAAAGAAGAGATTGAAGTTGCTCATGATCAACTTAAAGAGGATTTTGAGCACCTTGACCTTGTCTACAAGAATGTCAATGTAGAGCTCACCAAACTGACTAAGTCTTATGAGGAGCTTCAAGCTACTTATGTGAAGTCTCTAGTTTCTTCTAGCTCCTCTCATATTGTCAATGATGCTTGTGCTACTAACTCTACTCCTTGTGAAGCATCTATCTTGAAGGAGAATGTTGAGCTAAGGGCTCAACTTGTTTTGCTAACTAGCAATTATGGGAAATTAGAAGAAAGTCATGAAAAGCTCTCGGGCTCTCATGATGACCTTCTAATCTCCCATGAAAGGCTAAAGTTAGCTCATGAGGCTATTGTGACTAAGGTAACATCTCGTGAGCCTCATGTGGACATTAGCACTATATTTACTCAAAATGATTTATTGACATGTGCTAGTCCTAGTAATTCATCTAGACATATTATAGCTGATTCTTGTGATGAATTGCTCTCATTGCCTTGTTGCTCTAATAATGAAGTTTCTACTTCCTCTAGTACTTTTGTTGATACTAACCTTGTAGAGGAAAACAAAGAGCTCAAGGCTCAAGTCACTATTTTGAAGAAAGACATGGAAATGTGTCATGAAGGAAATTCCACTCTCAACAATATTTTGAGTGGTCAAAAATCCCCTCATGACAAGGGTGGACTTGGTTTCATCTCCAACAACAAGAAGTCCGAGAAAAGGAATAAGGAACAAGACCAAGTCAAGAATCCGGCCAACATCACATGCTTCAAGTGCAAGAATGTTGGACACCATGTGAGATCTTGTCCATTGAAGAACAAGGCTTCAAATGTGAAGCAACAAGGGAAGCGGCCTCAAGTTCAATCTCAAGGTCAACCTCAAGTTCAATCTCAAGGTCAACCTCAAGCTGAAGAAAGGCCACTACCAATAATGAACCAAGGAAATGCTCCCCAAATTGAGAAAGTAAAGAAGAAGAGAAGGGGGAGCACATGTTGCTATATTTGTCGTGAGAAGGGACACATATCTTCATCTTCTCCCAACGGTAACATCCCTAAGCCTCCTCTAGTCAATGATCATTATTTGCTTAGGAAGGATGTTGTTGGCAATTTGTTTGCCAATTTTGTTGGCGCCCAAAGTGGTTTGGAAATGGAAAAGGCCATTTGGGTTGCCAAGCCTATTGTGTCTAACTTCTTAGGACCCAACTTGGTTGGGGACCATCAAGCTCAACCTTGATCAATAGGTGTGTGAAGGACATTGGAGATTTGGCTAGTTCATGAAGAAAAGAATATTCACCATTTATTTGTTCGAGCCAAGTCATGTGTATTATCTTCATATTATCTATCCAGTGTTCCTCCTTGTGGTAACTTGTATTTGTATTGCTTACATTGAAAGTTACTCGCCCCCTGCATGCTTAGGTTTTGTATCTAGCATGTGCATTTATATGTTGTACTTCCTAGTATGCTTGATTTGTGTTATCTAGCATGTGTAGGTTGCATTGCACATCATATAGTGTTGCTTGTTGTCTTGAGCCTTATTTGTATGTTGTTTGGCTCTTGCGAGATATTAGTGGATCATCACATTATGGGGGAGTGTTATGTTTTGTGCGCATCACAAACTCAAAATGTGAATATGAGAAATACCACATAGTATTGAAACTCAATATTATCTAGTCACTATGTGGTATGTCAAGCTCATTTGAAATTCAGATTCTCATAGTATCCATTAATTATCTCTTGTAGGTGGTTATTTGCCTCTGTTGTATGCCTGCCGTGGTATCCAGAAAGTTGCACCAGAAAAGTTCTGGATACCCCATGCGCACGGGGTCTTTTGACCCCCGTGTGCATGGGGTGTTGCGTAACTCTCTGGGTACCCCGTGCGCACGGGGTCTTTTGACCCCCGTGCGCACGGGGTACTATGTAACTCCCTGGATACCCCGTGTGCACAGGGTCTTTTGACCCCCGTGCGCATGGGGTGTTTGTTGATTATGATCTTGTGCTTCTTCGGATTCTACCACCGAGTGTTAATTCCAAATACCAATTGGTATTTCTTCTTGTGGTAGAATTTTATGATCATCTTCTTCTCGGCTTGTGCTTCAACTTGCCTTATCTCACTCCTTGTACTATCTATTATCTACTTGAGTGGGATAAGCCTTTGAGCATGTGTGTAATGTATACCCTATATGCTCTTTGGTTTTTGCTTAGTTCATATGTTGTACTTTTCTTGCGGTCCTGTGTGGATTCGTCTCTTTGATATAATTTGGACAACTTGAATGCTTTATGTTATTTTTGGAGTATTCTTTGTTTAAGTGTTCTCTTGTCCAAATTGTATCTCTTTGGATCTTGGTAGGCATGTGCATGCATATTTATTTATATACTTCTTCATGCCTTGCTTGCTCTCTTGATCCTCTATATAGGGTAAACTCCATAATATAATTAATGGTTAAAGGTGTGCATGAAATTCAATTTCATATCCTTTTGCATGTACTTATTGTGGAGTTTGCCCTATGTATTGTGGTTGGACTAACTACTTCGAACCCAATAAGTTTGGGGACCAAATTGTACCTTAATGTGTTTTAGGTACATTGGAGAAGCATTGGATGATTGGCTTATTCATGAGGAAGGTGGAGACACCATGGAAAATTATTAGAGCCAAGCTTGGTTGATTCATTGATTTGAGAGAGAAGATAAATGAAAACCCGGTTCGGTTGTAAGTGTTTCATTCTCACCATGTAAACCCGGTTATACAAAATTTGGGTATTTTTTTGGATATGCATCAAACTCCCACACTTACTATATTCTCAATAAATCCACGGGATGTGTTGAGGAAATGGTGAATATGGAGTGTGATTAAAATAACGGCTTCCATGAGGAGCAATTTGTTTCAAGTGTTGTAGGTGATGAGGCTCCTTCCCAAGCTACAAGTACAGTGGGGATTGGTCATATTCTTCCACAAGAAACACCCCTTGTCCATGTAGAATAAGAAGGAGTAAGAGCCCCTCTTGTGGATCGACCATAAGGGAAGTCATCACCCCCAACACAAGAGCAAGATGTTATGGGAGATCATATACCTATCCAAGAACAAGATCAAGTCCCTCATGTTCGCGTACTAGATCAAGGGCCTCTTGAACCAATGCTTTCTCTCTTGGTAACAAGTACTTACTTCATGCATTTAATCAAGTTAGAGTCAACATTGTATGTGTTGCATCATGGCATGATTAGTACTTGTTGAGTGAGTGCTTGTATGTTTTGCATATATGTTTGCACTCATGAGTTGTTGGATATATTTTGGACCCATGCTTAGCATGATTATCATATTGGATATCTCCATTATCCCTTGTCCAAAATATGTTCTTTGGATCCTTTGAATGTTTGATTCTATTTTCATATCATTTTGGTGCATTTTATGGATGCTCAATATAGTGTGAATTTCTTCGTTTGTTCATAACTGGATATGTGCATTTGATTCCACTCATAATATGAGAAATGCACAAATTAAGGAGGAACTCATACTATATTGGCCGTCTAGATTTTTCTTCCATTTTGGCACTTATTGCCAATGGGGGAGAAGTTTAGAGGGTTTAGGTGAAGTGGGTTGGTTCCTGTCATTCATGCTTATCTACTTTTGTTGTGCTTGCTCATTGCATGGATGTGTATATAGAGGAAATTCCACCAAGTTATTTCTTGTGCATATATTGTGGGGGAGTTTGCTCTATATATTGTGGTTCTACTAGCATCAAATTCTTGTGTAGTATTTCGACGCTAGTACAACTGGTTTTGATAACATCAACTATCTTTGTGATGTTTGAAGCTATCAAAACCACCTCAAGTATACAATTTATTCTCGGATAGATTGCATACTTGTTTTAAATTCATTATATAAACCCTCTTGTTGAGATTGTCATCAATTACCAAAATGGGGGAGATTGAAAGGGCATGTAGCCCCTAAGTGTGGTTTTGGTAATTAAATGACAATCTCTATGGACTAATGTTTTCAGTGAGATATATTTGAAGGTTTTGTCCATAGATAGTGCCTCAAGGATATTGGACGGAATCAAGGATGAAGTCCATATATATATATATATATATATATGAAGATAGTGCCTCAAGGATATTGGACAGAATAAAGGATGGAGTCCATAATATGAAGATATATTTGCCCTATGCTTTGGTACTAAATGACAATTCCTATGGAGCATCAAGTGCATTGAATCTTATATGAAGATATGTTCCATAGTGATGCTTGAAGTGCATTGGGCTGTTTTGTGAAGTCTGCCATCAAAGCATCCGAAGAAGTCCTCATGGTATCCTTCTCTAGATACCCCGTGCACATGGGCTTGTACCGTGCACACGGGGTCGAGTGTCAACTCTCTGGATACCCCGTGCTCACGGGGCCTAGGTGTTGGCTCTCGAGATCCCATATCCAGTGAGGTTTCAAGTGAAGGAAATATGCCCTAGAGGCAATAATAAAGTTATTATTTATTTCCTCATATCATGATAAATGTTTATTATTCATGCTAGAATTGTATTAACCGGAAACATAATACATGTGTGAATATATAGACAAACAGAGTGTCACTAGTATGCCTCTACTTGACTAGCTTGTTAATCAAAGATGGTTATGTTTCCTAACCATAAACAAGGAGTTGTTATTTGATTAACAAGGTCACATCATTAGTTGAATGATCTGATTGACATGACCCATTCCGTTAGCTTAGCACCCGATCGTTTAGTATGTTGCTATTGCTTCCTTCATGACTTATACATGTTCCTATGACTATGAGATTATGCAACTCCCGTTTACCGGAGGAACACTTTGTGTGCTACCAAACGTCACAACGTAACTGGGTGATTATAAAGGTGCTCTACAGGTGTCTCCGAAGGTACTTGTTGAGTTGGCGTATTTCGAGATTAGGATTTGTCACTCCGAATGTCGGAGAGGTATCTCTGGGCCCTCTCGGTAATGCACATCACTTAAGCCTTGCAAGCATTTCAACTAATGAGTTAGTTGCGAGATGATGTATTACGGAACGAGTAAAGAGACTTGCCGGTAACGAGATTGAACTAGGTATTGGATACCGATGATCGAATCTCGGGCAAGTAACATACCGATGACAAAGGGAACAACGTATGTTGTTATGCGGTTTGACCGATAAAGATCTTCGTAGAATATGTAGGAACCAATATGGGCATCCAGGTCCCGCTATTGGTTATTGACCGGAGACGTGTCTCGGTCATGTCTACATTGTTCTCGAACCGTAGGGTCCGCACGCTTAAGGTTTCGATGACAGTTATATTATGAGTTTATGTATTTTGATGTACCGAAGGTTGTTCGGAGTCCCGGATGTAATCACGGACATGACGAGGAGTCTCGAAATGGTCGAGACATAAAGATTGATATATTGGACGGATATATTTGGACACCGGAAAGGTTCCGGGTGAGATTGGAAATATACCGGAGTTCCGGGAGGTTACCGGAACCCCCTGGTAAGTATATGGGCCTTATTGGGCCTTAGTGGAAGGGAGGGAGAAGGAGCAAGGGAGGGGGCGCCCCCCCCCCCCCCCAAGCCCAATCCGAATTGGGAGGGGGGCCGGCCCCCCCTTTCCTTCTCTCCCCCCCCCCCTCTTCCTTCCTTCTCCTACTCCTAATAGGAAAGGGGGGCCAAACCTACTTGGAGTAGGTTTGCCCCCCCTATGGCGCGCCTCCTCCCTAGGCCGGCCTCCTCCTCCCTCCCTCCTTTATATACGGGGGCGGGGGGGCACCCTAGACACACAAGTTGATCATTGAGATCGTTCCTTAGCCGTGTGCGGTGCCCCCCTCCACGATATTACACCTCGGTCATATTGTAGCGGTGCTTAGGCGAAGCCCTGCGACAGGAAAACATCAAGATCGTCACCACGCCGTCGTGTTGACGGAACTCCTCCCCGTGCCTCTGCTGGATCGGAGATCGGGGTGTGTCATCGAGCTGTACGTGTGTCAAGAACTCGGAGGTGCCGGAGTAATGGTGCTTGGATCGGTTGGACCGGGAGGACGTACGACTACTTCCTCTACATTGTGTCAACGCTTCCGCTTCGGTCTACGAGGGTACGTAGACAACACTCTCCCCTCTCGTTGCTATGCATCACCATGATCTTGCGTGTGCGTAGGAATTTTTTTGAAATTACTACGTTCCCCAACAGTGGCATCCGAGCCTAGGTTTTTATGGTTTGATGTTATATGCACGAGTAGAACACAAGTGAGTTGTGGGCGATATAAGTCATACTGCCTACCAGCATGTCATACTTTGGTTCGGCGGTATTGTTGGATGAAGCGGCCCGGACCGACATTACGCGTACGCTTACGCGAGACTGGTTTTACCGCCGTGCTTTGCACACAGGTGACTAGCGGGTGTCAGTTTCTCCAACTTTAGTTGAACCGAGTGTGGCTACGCCCGGTCCTTGCGAAGGTTAAAACAGCATCAACTTGACAAACTATCGTTGTGGTTTTGATGCCTAGGTGAGATTGGTTCTTGCTTAAGCCCGTAGCAGCCACGTAAAACTTGCAACAACAAAGTAGAGGACGTCTAACTTGTTTTTGCAGGGCATGTTGTGATGTGATATGGCCAAGACATGATGCTATATTTTATTGTATGAGATGATCATGTTTTGTAACCGAAGTTATCGGCAACTGGCAGGAGCCATATGGTTGTCGCTTTATTGTATGAAATGCAAACGCCCTGTAATTGCTTTACTTTATCACTAAGCGGTAGCGATAGTCGTAGAAGCAATAGATGGCGTAAACGACAACGATGCTACGATGGAGATCAAGGTGCCGCGCCGGTGACGATGGTGATCATGATGGTGCTTCGGAGATGGAGATCACAAGCACAAGATGATGATGGCCATATCATATCACTTATATTGATTGCATGTGATGTTTATCCTTTATGCATCTTATCTTGCTTTGATTGACGGTAGCATTTTAAGATGATCTCTCACTAAAAAATATCAAGAAGTGTTCTCCTTGAGTATGCACCGTTGCCAAAGTTCGTCGTGCCCAGACACCACGTGATGATCGGGTGTGATAAGCTCTACGTCCATCTACAACGGGTGCAAGCCAGTTTTTGCACACGCAGAATACTCAGGTTAAACTTGACGAGCCTAGCATATGCAGATATGGCCTCGGAACACGAAGACCGAAAGGTCGAGCGTGAATCATATAGTAGATATGATCAACATAAGATGTTCACCATTGAAAACTACTCCATCTCACGTGATGATCGGTTATGGTTTAGTTGATTTGGATCACGTGATCACTTAGATGAGTAGAGAGATGTCTGTCTAAGTGGGAGTTCTTAAGTAATATGATTAATTGAACTTAAATTTATCATGAACTTAGTCCTGGTAGTATTTTGCAAATTATGTTGTAAGATCAATAGCTTGCGTTGTTGCTTTCATATGTTTATTTTGATATGTTCCTAGAGAAAAATGTATTGAAAGATGTTAGTAGCAATGATGCGGATTGGATCCGTGATCTGAGGTTTATCCTCATTGCTGCACAGAAGAATTATGTCCTTGATGCACCGCTAGGTGACAGACCTATTGCAGGAGCATATGCAGACGTTATGAACGTTTGGCTAGCTCAATATGATGACTACTTGATAGTTTAAGTGCACCATGCTTAACGGCTTAGAATCGGGACTTCAAAGACGTTTTGAACGTCATGGACCATATGAGATGTTCCAGGAGTTGAAGTTAATATTTCAAGCAAATACCCGAGTTGAGAGATATGAAGTCTCCAACAAGTTCTATAGCTAAAAGATGGAGGAAAATCGCTCAACTAGTGAGCATGTGCTCAGATTGTCTGGGTACTACAATCGCTTGAATCAAGTGGGAGTTAATCTTCCAGATAAGATAGTGATTGACAGAATTCTCTAGTCACCATCACCAAGTTAGTAGAACTTCGTGATGAACTATAGTATGCAAGGGATGATGAAAATGATTCCCGAGTTTTTCATGATGATGAAATCGATGAAGGTAGAAATCAAGAAAGAACATCAAGTGTTGATGGTTAACAAGACCACTAGTTTCAAGAAAAGGGCAAAGGGATAGAAGGGAACTTCAAGAAGAACGGCAAGCAAGTTGCTGCTCAAGAGAAGAAACCCAAGTCTGGACCTAAGCCTAAAACTGAGTGCTTCTACTGCAAGAAGACTGGTCACTGGAAGCGGAACTGCCCCAAGTATTTGGCGGATAAGAAGGATGGCAAGGTGAACAAAGGTATATGTGATATACATGTTATTGATGTGTACCTTACTAGAGCTCGCAGTAGCACCTGGGTATTTGATACTGGTTCTGTTGCTAATATTTGCAACTCGAAACAGGGACTACGGATTAAGCGAACACTGGCAAAGGACGAGGTGACGATGCGCGTGGGAAACGGTTCCAAAGTCGATGTGATCGCGGTCGGCACGCTACCTCTACATCTACCTTCGGGATTAGTATTAGACCTAAATAATTGTTATTTGGTGCCAGCGTTGAGCATGAACATTATATCTGGATCTTGTTTGATGCGAGACGGTTATTCATTTAAATCAGAGAATAATGGTTGTTCTATTTATATGAGTAATATCTTTTATGGTCATGCACCCTTGAAGAGTGGTCTATTTTTGATGAATCTCGATAGTAGTGATACACATATTCATAGTGTTGAAACCAAAAGATGCAGAGTTGATAATGATAGTGCAACTTATTTGTGGCACTGCCATTTAGGTCATATCGGTGTAAAGCGCATGAAGAAACTCCATACTGATGGACTTTTGGAACCTCTTGATTATGAATCACTTTGTACTTGCGAACCGTGCCTCATGGGCAAGATGACCAAAACGCCGTTCTCCGGTACTATGGAGAGAGCAACAGATTTGTTGGAAATAATACATACAGATGTATGTGGTCCGATGAATATTGAGGCTCGTGGCGGATATCGTTATTTTCTCACCTTCATAGATGATTTAAGTAGATATGGGTATATCTACTTAATGAAGCATAAGTCTGAAACATTTGAAAAGTTCAAAGAATTTTAGAGTGAAGTTGAAAATCATCGTAACAAGAAAATAAAGTTTCTACGATCTGATTGTGGAGGAGAATATTTGAGTTACGAGTTTGGTCTACACTTAAAACAATGTGGAATAGTTTCGCAACTCACGCCACCCGGAACACCACAGCGTAATGGTGTGTCCGAACGTCGTAATCGTACTTTACTTGATATGGTGCGATCTATGATGTCTCTTACAGATTTACCGCTATCATTTTGGGGTTATGCTTTAGAGACGGCCACATTCACGTTAAATAGGGCACCATCGAAATCCGTTGAGACGACACCTTATGAACTATGGTTTGGCAAGAAACCAAAGTTGTCGTTTCTTAAAGTTTGGGGCTGCGATGCTTATGTGAAAAAGCTTCAACCTGATAAGCTCGAACCCAAATCGGAGAAATGTGTCTTCATAGGATACCCAAAGGAGACAGTTGGGTACACCTTCTATCACAGATCCGAGGGCAAGACATTCGTTGCTAAGAATGGATCCTTTCTAGAGAAGGAGTTTCTCTCGAAAGAAGTGAGTGGGAGGAAAGTAGAACTTGATGAGGTAACTGTACCTACTCCCTTGTTGGAAAATAATACATCACAGGAACCGGTTTCTGTGACGTCAAAACCAACTAGTGAGGAAGTTGATGATGATGATCATAGAACTTCAGATCAAGTTACTACCGAATCTCGTAGGTAAAACAGAGTGAGATCCACACCAGAGTGGTACGGTAATCCTGTTCTGGAAGTCATGTAACTAGACCATGATGAACCTACGAACTATGAGGAAGCGATGATGAGCCCAGATTCCGCGAAATGGCTTGAGGCCATGAAATCTGAGATGAGATCCATGTATGAGAACAAAGTGTGGACTTTGGTGGAGTTGCCCGATGATCGGCAAGCCATAGAAAATAAATGGATCTTCAAGAGGAAGACGGACGCTGATAGTAGTGTTACTATCTACAAAGCTAGACTTGTCGAAAAAGGTTTTTGACAAAGTTCAAGATGTTGAATACAATGAGATTTTCTCACTCGTATCGATGCTTAAAAGTCTGTCCGAATCATGTTAGCAATTGCCGCATTTTATGAAATCTGGCAAATGGATAAACAAAACTGCATTCCTTAATGGAGTTATTAAAGAAGAGTTGTATGTGATGCAACCAAGAGGTTTTGTCGATCCTAAAGGTGTTAACAAAAAGTGCATCTATGGACTGGTGCAAGCATCTCGGAGTTGGAATATACGCTTTGATAAGTTGATCAAAGCATATAGTTTATATAGACTTGCAGTGAAGCCTGTATTTACTAGAAAGTGAGTGGGAGCACTACAGCATTTCTGATAAGTATATGTGAATGACATATTGTAGATCGGAAATAATGTAGAATTATTCTGCAAAGCATAAAGGAGTGTTTAAAAGGAGTTTTTCAAAGGAAGACCTCGGTGAAGATGCTTACATATTGAGCATTAAGATCTATAGAGATAGATCAACACGCTTGATAAGTTTTTTCAATGAGTACATACCTTGACAAGATTTTGAAGTAGTTCAAAATGGAACAGTCAAAGAAAGAGTTCTTGCCTGTGTTACAAGGTGTGAAATTGAGTAAGACTCAAAACCCGACCACGGCAGAAGATAGAAAGAGAATGAAAGTCATTCCCTATGCCTTGGCCATAGGTTCTATAAAGTATGTCATGTTGTGTACCAGATCTATTGTATACCCTGCACTGAGTTTGGCAAGGGGGTACAATAGTGATCTAGGATTAGATCACTGGACAGCGGTCAAAATTATCCTTAGTGGAATAAGGATATGTTTCTCGATTATGGAAGTGACAAAAGGTTCGTCGTAAAGGGTTACGTCGATGCAAGTTTTGACACCGATCTGGATGACTCTAAGTCTCGATCTAGATACATATTGAAAGTGGGAGCAATTAGCTAGAGTAGCTCCGTGCAGAGCATTGTAGACATAAAAAATTGCAAAATACATAACGGATCTGAATGTGAAAGACCCGTTGACTAAGATTCTCTCACAAGCAAAACATGATCACACCTAAGTACTCTTTGGGTGTTAATCACATAGCGATGTGAACTAGATTACTGAATCTAGTAAACCCTTTGGATGTTGGTCACATGGCGATATGAACTATGGGTGTTAATCACATGATGATGTGAACTATCGATGTGAATCACATGGTGATGTGATCTAGATTATTGACTCTAGTGCAAGTGGGAGACTGAAGGAAATATGCCCTAGAGGCAATAATAAAGTTATTATTTATTTCCTCATATCATGATAAATGTTTATTATTCATGCTAGAATTGTATTAACCGGAAACATAATACATGTGTGAATATATAGACAAACAGAGTGTCACTAGTATGCCTCTACTTGACTAGCTTGTTAATCAAAGATGGTTATGTTTCCTAACCATAAACAAGGAGTTGTTATTTGATTAACAAGGTCACATCATTAGTTGAATGATCTGATTGACATGACCCATTCCGTTAGCTTAGCACCCGATCGTTTAGTATGTTGCTATTGCTTCCTTCATGACTTATACATGTTCCTATGACTATGAGATTATGCAACTCCCGTTTACCGGAGGAACACTTTGTGTGCTACCAAACGTCACAACGTAACTGGGTGATTATAAAGGTGCTCTACAGATGTCTCCGAAGGTACTTGTTGAGTTGGCGTATTTCGAGATTAGGATTTGTCACTCCGAATGTCGGAGAGGTATCTCTGGGCCCTCTCGGTAATGCACATCACTTAAGCCTTGCAAGCATTTCAACTAATGAGTTAGTTGCGAGATGATGTATTACGGAACGAGTAAAGAGACTTGTCGGTAACGAGATTGAACTAGGTATTGGATACCGACGATCGAATCTCGGGCAAGTAACATACCGATGACAAAGGGAACAATGTATGTTGTTATGCGGTTTGACCGATAAAGATCTTCGTAGAATATGTAGGAACCAATATGGGCATCCAGGTCCCGCTATTGGTTATTGACCGGAGACGTGTCTCGGTCATGTCTACATTGTTCTCGAACCGTAGGGTCCGCACGCTTAAGGTTTCGATGACAGTTATATTATGAGTTTATGTATTTTGATGTACCGAAGGTTGTTCGGAGTCCCGGATGTAATCACGGACATGACGAGGAGTCTCGAAATGGTCGAGACATAAAGATTGATATATTGGACGGATATATTTGGACACCGGAAAGGTTCCGGGTGAGATTGGAAATATACCGGAGTTCCGGGAGGTTACCGGAACCCCCCGGTAAGTATATGGGCCTTATTGGGCCTTAGTGGAAGGGAGGGAGAAGGAGCAAGGGAGGGGGCGCCCCCCCCCCCAAGCCCAATCCGAATTGGGAGGGGGGCCGGCCCCCCCTTTCCTTCTCTCCTCCCCCCTCTTCCTTCCTTCTCCTACTCCTAATAGGAAAGGGGGGCCAAACCTACTTGGAGTAGGTTTGCCCCCCCTATGGCGCGCCTCCTCCCTAGGCCGGCCTCCTCCTCCCTCCCTCCTTTATATACGGGGGCGGGGGGGCACCCTAGACACACAAGTTGATCATTGAGATCGTTCCTTAGCCGTGTGCGGTGCCCCCCTCCACGATATTACACCTCGGTCATATTGTAGCGGTGCTTAGGCGAAGCCCTGCGACAGGAAAACATCAAGATCGTCACCACGCCGTCGTGCTGACGGAACTCCTCCCCGCGCCTCTGCTGGATCGGAGATCGGGGTGTGTCATCGAGCTGTACGTGTGTCAAGAACTCGGAGGTGCCGGAGTAACGGTGCTTGGATCGGTTGGACCGGGAGGACGTACGACTACTTCCTCTACGGTGTGTCAACGCTTCCGCTTCGGTCTACGAGGGTACGTAGACAACACTCTCCCCTCTCGTTGCTATGCATCACCATGATCTTGCGTGTGCGTAGGAAATTTTTTGAAATTACTACATTCCCCAACATCAAGTTGGTCTTCGAGTACTTCTATTGAAGCCATCAAGATTGGTTTCAATGCCTAATCTAATTATGTTCATGATTGGTTTCAATGCCTAATCTAATTATGTTCATGATGGAGTGCATTGGAGGATCTCAAAGATTGATATATTTGGGCTTTTAAGGATCAAGGGCTTGAGAGAATAATCAAAGAGAAGAATTCAAGTTATGGTCTCAAGACAAGATCATGGTGAGCTCATGTGTTGGGTTTCGGTTGATCAAGTCTTGAAGCAAGCAATTAGAGTGACGAATTCATTATGCCTCTCAAGAGATTGTGATAGCGTTTTTAGAAGGGCAAGTGGTGACCAAGATGATATTCATAGTGGAACTTAATATGGTCATGGAAGAGTCTTTGGTGATATAGTCTTGAAGCAATGAAGGGAAATGAAGAGTTCATTGTGGCTTTCAATAAACCAAGATGGAGCTTCCAGTAAAGATGTTAGTTGACCAAGATGAAGCTCGAAGATTATATCTAAGTGGTCAACTCTCAAAGCACAAACATTGTACCACGTGAGATCAAGTGATCTAATGGTATGGTAAGTAATTGTGAATTGTGCTTTGTTACCTAACCCATGCTATGTGTTTGGTATGTCTATGTGGGTTAGGTGTTTCTCATGGGCTTGCATCAAAAGGAAAGATCTCAAGTAGCCTATGTGTGGATGACATCAAGTGGTGATGGTCATCGGGTTCGAGGAGTCCAAGTGCAAGATGAGAAGCCGGAGGTTATATGCTTTGAAGCTTGCGGTCCACATCATGATAATGCTCATGTGAAGATGGGCTTAAGTTAAGGCTTCCCTCATTGCAATATGAGGAATCAATTCAAGCATCTTCACCAAGTGGCTATGGACAAGAAAGGGATTCCAACTTGAGACAAGCATTGGAGTCATCACCAAGCTCAAGTTGAATATGCAAGGCAAAGGTATACCTTAGCTAGGTTTTCCTAGTTTTGCCGGTCTCATGGTGCTTGGAGGGAGACCGGATTATAGGTTTGATAGCCGTACTATCAAGAGGGACTCTCGGGCAAGTAGCTTGATCATGTCGCATGTAGAGAGCTCAAACCTTTGCATTACTTGCATCATTATCTATTGTTGATCTTGGGTGGTTCTCTATGTGAGGACCTTGGGCTTTTCCATAGCTTCAAAACGAGCCCAAGATCATCGAATTTGGAGTCCGTATGCCAAAGTTATCACTGTTTTAGTGGGCTGCTGCAGGCTGTTCTGGGTACCCCGTGGACACGGGGTTTTTGACCCCCGTGGGCACGGGGCCCCGTGCACACGGGACCCCGTGGGCACAGGGTCTAAACCCCCGTGGGCACGGGGTGTCCAGGAAGTGTCCGTTGGAGCCCCAACGGCTAGTTTTGGAAGTTGGCTATAAAAGAGCCCTTCCTCCCCACCGGTTTGGGGGTTGTTCATTCACATTCTAAACATCATTTTGAGCCTCTTACCACCTCTCCCAAACCCCTATCTCCCTTCTAAGTGAAGGGGGATTTGTGGATGGATCTTGGAGTCATTTGTTGATTTCCTCCATTGCATCCCCTCTCTTCAATCTCCCAATTTCTTGAGTTGCATCTTGTGAGATTGAGAGAGTGGGTTGAGCATTTGTTGCTTGACCTTGCATTGCATTTGTTGCATTGGTTTGAGCTCCCCGCATCGATTTGTTTGTGTGAGAGCCCGTGAGTTTATTACTCTTGGAGGCTTCGCCTCCTAGACGGTTTGGTGATATATTGAGAAGATTGTGAAGAGGCCTATGTGGCCAAGGTTTCCCCGGAAGCTTCCTTTTGTGGTGCGCTCCGAGGAAGGGTGTTCAAGTGGCCTAGGTGGTCAAGTTCCTCCGGAAGCTTCCGTGGTAGTGGTGTGCTCCGGAGAGGTTTGTAAAGGTGTGGTGGTCGCCTTCAAGACCAACCCCGAGTGAACCGAGGCTCATCCGTTGGGGGTGACTCGAAAGGGAGATGGTGAGTCACTTGGTGATGCCCCGGAGCCTTGGCTTCGACACCGCTCTAACGGAGATTAGCACTCTCACGAGTGTGAACTTCGGGATAAATCCGCGTCCCCGACTCACTTGTGGTTATCTCATACCCACACCCTTTACTTTCCGCAATTCATACTTGCCCATATTGATATATCTTGTGATAGTTGAATTGCTTTGTTGTTCCTTCATTTCCATATCTTGTGATATAGTTTGTGCTTGCTAGTTTGCTTAATTGCCTATCTTGTTTAGCATAGGTTGTTGGTGCACTTAGTTGAGCCTAGCATATTTAGGATTTGTGCTTGAAAAGTATCCGTTAGTTTAATTCCGCATTAGGATAAAGCCAAATCCGTAAAAGTTTTAAAACTCCTATTCACCCCCCCCCCCCTCTAGTCGTCATCTAGATCATTTCAGTCTCCCTCTCGCGATCAAGAGACTTAAGAGGATTCACTTACAACTGCTAGAGGACAAGGCGGCTGGCAAATTGGTGCCTTGGAGAGGCAAGCATGTTGCTATCTCGGGTCGCATGACTTTGGTCAAAGCGGTTCTCACGGCGGTGACCATCTATCACATCACTCCGCTGGACCTATTGGTGGAGGTCCTAAAGGCAATTGACAAGCTGCGACGTGCCTATCTTTGAGCCGGAACAGACAAGGTTACAGGTGGCAAATGCAAGGTTAACTGGGGTAAGTTTGTAAACCAAAGGAATATGGAGGTCTTGGCATTCTAAATCTCGGCAAGTTTGCCACTGCCCTCCGGCTTCGGTGGCTTTGGCTAGACTGGGATGAACTATCGAGGGCATGGTGCGGACAGGAGACGCCGTGCACAGCTGCATACTGTGATCTTTTTGCGGCTGCGACCAAGGTGACGATTGGTGATGGGAATAAAGCGATTTCCTGGGAGTCGTCTTAGCTAGAGGGTATAAGACCCAAGTACATTGCACCAAAGATCTTTGCGATTTCTCGCAAGAAAGGCGGAATGGTTGCCCAGGCCTTGATGGATCATCATTGGATAGCTCAAATTGACACCCAAAGCGGCCTCACGCTTGAGCATCTTCAGCAATTCTCGGCCCTATGGGAGAAGCTTGCGGGCGTTGTCATCCAACAGGGCGTCAAAGATAGCATTTTGTGGAAGCTCGCCAATGATGGCAACTACTCCGCTAAGTCTGCATATTTGGCGCAGTTCGCTGGACTCACCCACTCTAGCTTTGAGGTCTCAATTTGGAAGGCTTGGGCTCCTTCTAAATGCAAATTCTTCGTCTGGTTAGTCAATCAAAATAGCATTTGGACCACGGATAGGCTGCAACGCCGAGGATGGCCAAACTGTGACCGGTGCCCGCTTTGCAATCAGGTGCAAGAATCAACAGCCCACCTCCTTTTCAAGTGCGGGTTCTCTCTCCGGGTTTGGGATGAGGTGTTCTCCTGGCTCGGGCTTGCTATTCCCATGGCTACTTGGCACCAATTCAGCACAGTTAAATCTTGATGGGATGAGCTACTCTCGAACAACACCCAACCGGTTAAGACCTTATCTTCTCTGCTACTTCTTGTGGGGTGGGAACTTTGAAAGGAACGGAATGCACGCGTCTTTAGAAGCAAGGCGGCGCCGGTGGCGATCGTCACACGGATCATCAAAGAAGAAATGTCTATTTGGGCTATTGCCGGTGCCAAGAACTTGAGCAATGTAATGCCACGAGAGTAATCAGTTTAGGCTTTTGCCGTTTCAAGGCATTTCTATAACAATACTCTTTTCTTAATTAATGAAAATAGCAAATCTTTTGCCTAGTTTCAAAATAAAAGATTGCCAGAGGTGGCATCTTGTACCTTTACACCATACACTCAGCGTTCAGGTTGAGACTTGCATGGCGGAGAACAAGCCCTGGTGTTCTCTCTTGAACGCCGCGGCAAGAGTTCAGATTTTTTTTCGAAACAGAGACAAGAGTTCAGATTGGTAATGGGAAGAACATGTATTTCTGGACTGTCGCCGATGAGCCACCGACCCGAAATCACGCGCCTCCATGGCCATTGTATTTGGATCATATGACATTATTAGTGTGTGTGTGTTCTATTTCATTTTGCATTATGTCCCGGCTCTTTTTGGCCGATTCTCCTAGAATCTTGAGAATCAATCCTCCACCCAGCTTCTTTCATATTCTTGAACTCATTTTTTTTAGAATCCTAACTTTGTGCGCGTGTGTGTGTGCGCGTGCACGTGTGTGTGTGCGTGCATGCGTGCGTGTGTGTGTGTGTGTGTGTGTGTGTGTGTGTGTGTGTGCGTGTTCTATTTCATTTTGCATTATGTCCCGGCTCTTTTTGGCCGATTCTCCTAGAATCTTGAGAATCGATCCTCCACCCAGCTTCGTCCAGAATCTTGAACTCATTTTTTTTACAATCCTAACTTTGAGAATCGACACTCCACCCAGCTTCTCCCAGAATCTTCAACCCATAATATGGGTTTAAGATTCTGGGGGAAGCTGGGTGGTTCTTAAGATTATGGGAGAATTGGCCAAAAGAACTGGGTCTATACCTCTTTTATGCTTGAGAGTTCGACCCACCTTATTTTTTCCACAACGGCTCTCTGTAGGTTGACCGAATTTGCAATTTGAACAAGTCAATTTATTGGGAGGAGGAAGAAAGTCGGAGGGAGAATAAAGTACATCAACTGGATCTAAAATTGACTTACCCAAAATAATTTTTCAGGTAGCCAATCCTCTTTTTTCCGTCCTCTACCACTGGCAACATCCTGGTATCACGCATGAGTTACGTTGTTCCCAACCTTAGCTGCCGCCACCTAGACCCCTCCCCCCCCACACACACACACACACCCCGGCGCGCGGTCTGTCCTGCCCAGCTGGGGGCGACTGTCATGTTTGAATAAGGTCTCTTCAGCCTCTCCCTACCTCCACGACACCTGATCCTGCGCCGATGAAGGCCCTGTGAGAGTTTGTCTCGTCAAATATGTTGGCTCTATTCGGATCTTGGTAGTTGGTGTGTTTATCAAGGAGAGAAATTGGCTAGCTATTGGTACAGTGACTTTTATATCTTATGTGTTTCTGTGGCATAGTTTCATTTCTCCAACTATCTGGACGTGTGGTGATGGATTGCACACCATAGTTTTGTTTCTCCAACCATCTGGATGTGTGGTGATGGATTGCACACATGTACTATGTAGGGTGCTACTCCAACAGATACCGATGTTTCTCCATCGACTTCTAGATCTCGTTACAAGCTATTGTGATCTTTAAGACTAGTATGAAGATAACTTTTTTGAGTCCCCTTTTGTTTATTGTTGGTCGAGTGTGATATATAAATCTGGCAAAAAAAGTCGTGTATGGTATTTTTTTTCAACTATAATTTTATTGTTAACAAGTTGTTCCACCTGTTTTCTTTGATGATTATTGCTGTCAGATCTAATGTTGGCCCTCAAACCACTCGCAATTGTCTGAACCACGTGATTCAGACGTGTTTTGCCATTCAACGTGAGCCTGTATAGGTTCGCCGATTGGTCCGAATGTGCTTTCTCCCGCAAACCGAAAACAAAGTGGGACGGGGGGCTTTGCGGGCGTCCGGACCGCTACCACGCCCGCTTCTGACTGCCCCGGCCCACCCAAAAACCCCTTCCTCACCCGCGCCCCTTCTCGCCCGAAGGCAACTGCCCGCATTCATGCCGCTCTAGAGCGTCTGCTTCACATTCACGCTAGTCTAGAGCAGACGCGCCTCTCGCTGGCATCGGCATTGAAGCGGCCTGCCGGCCGAGGCCGCCACCCATGTCATGTCCTCGGTGTCCGTGCCTGCTCAATGCCGTAGAGATGTTTACTCGACGGGACGGGACAAATATCTACCACGCTCATTTAATACCCGTTCCTCCGTCTACCTCCATTAAGTAGGCTCGCTGGCCAAGAACTAACTCTGGCGCCCGCGCATTGACGCACCCGGATACTTGGCCTTGCCGGCATCCACTATTTGAAGTCAGATAAACCCCGCTCACAACACACCACATCCCATCCTCTCTCCATCTTCCACCCTTGCACCATGTCCGCTATAACCGCGAGCAGGAAGGTCCCATGCGAGAGCCTCTCGACCCAGTAGAAGCACGAGGTGGCGTCCGTGCCCTTGCGGCCACCTGGGGAATTCGTCGTGCCAGATGGATAGGCATGCCAGCCAGCTCTCCGAAGGTCTCCGACGACCCCACGATGGAGATTGGCTCGGACGACGACTCTGTGTTGGAGCCCACCCCGTTTCGTGCTGGCTTGACGATGGAGTAGGTACATGCGCACTTCAATGTTGCCATGGCTGAGCAGCTGCCGGCACCCGCGCCTATGTCGGTGTTCCGCCAAGCACAGGAGGAATGATGCTACAACCTATTCCTCAAGCAACATCAGTTTGTGGAGGGCCAGATCTAGGGCAAACGCGCGAGCGTGGAGGCCGTGGTGGCCATGGTCGCGTCGAACCCCAATTTTGTCGCCGAGCAATATGCGCTCTATAAGCCCACCTGTGCTCAAGATGCCGCTCGCAATGTGCAGGCGATGCTGGCTGCACAGGTGATTGTGGAAGAGAACGGCGTCAGTTGTTCGTCCTACGCGCCGCCAAACGTTGTTTGGCCGCATCATAGGGACGACGAGCGCGCCAGCCCCTTCACTCCAACGTGGACCTCATGTCCACTAGCAATAGATAGGTCGCTGACTCCAATGAGGATGAGTATGGCATGGAAGGCGGTAGGTGCTCGAGTCCCAAATGGGCCGTTCCATTCCCATGTTCTACCCTTCCTCGCCGGTGACTGCACCTTCACTTCACGGGTTTTATCCTCGCCGCTCACGAGGACGGCAGTCGGCAGATGGAGGAGGTAGTCGCTGGAAGGGAATAACAATGACATGGACGAGGGCACCGCCATAGGCTAGGTTTAGGTCCAGCCCCCTTTTTTCTTTAATGAAAACTGTTCGAAATGTAATGAATTTCGTCTAGTATATATGGAAATCATCTGATTTGCATGTAATTCGTTTGACTAGTTGAAACTCAGCTTTTTTTTCTTTTCAAAAAGGAGGTTATCCCCCGGCCTCTGCATCAAAAAGATGCATACGGCCATCTTATTGAAAAGTAAATAGTTCAAAAAAGTCATCAGGTCTCGAATTACAAAAAGGCTCACAAAGAGCTAACTACAAGAAAACAGAATAGCCACAACCGGCGGAATAAAGAAAGATAGGAAACTAAACACCTATCCTATTACATAACCGCCATCCAAACCGGTTGAAGATAGCCCGTGCTACCGTCTTCCAATTGATAGACCCAGTAACCATACGCTCCCTGGCATCCGTCGGAGTGAGTAGCAACAACATATGGAGCAGTGTAGTGGCCCAAAAAATAACCTGCAAGAAATGAATATGTGTTGTTCTGTTAAAAATCAAATTGTTCATGCAATTCCATATAGCCCATAATAAAGCACACACTCGTACATGAATCAGCTTCGCGGTTTCTGATTGTACTCCATCCAGCCATGTCCCGAATAACGTGCGGATGGTATTCGAAGGAGTAATGTTGAAAGCTATGTGCACAGACCGCCATAATTTTTTTGCCATTGGGCAATCGAGAAAGAGGTGTTTGACAGTCTCATCATGATTGCATAAACTACATCTTCGCGATCCTGTCCAGTTACGCTTAGCCAAATTGTCCTTAGTTAAAATGACTTGCTTGTGAACAAACCACATAAACACTTAACTTTTGAGGGCACCTTGACTTTCCAGGGATAATGCCAGAATTAATAGCATCCACATACATGGATTTTACCGAAAATACTCCACTCTGAGTAAGTTTCCAGCGCAACTGGTCTGGCTGTTGAGAGAGATGGACATCCATCAATCTTCTCACAAGATGGAGCCAAGCTTCCAAGCGGTTTCCCGCTAAAGTCCTCCTGAATTGAATATTGAGGGGAGTGGACTGTAGTACTGTTGCAACATAAGCATCCCTACGTCGAACAATATTATAGAGAGAAGGATATTAGATAGCTAGAGGTGTCTCCCATAACCATGTATCCTCCAGAATCTCGTGGAAGTACCATTACCAATAATGAATTTTGCCCTATGGAAGAATGTTGATTTAACTCTCATTATTCCTTTCCAAAACGGTGAGTCGGTCGGTCTGGCTCTCACCCGAGACAAGGTTTTAGAATGAAGGTACTTATTACGCAGAATCTGGGCCCAAGTGGCATCGGTCTCTACAAATAGCTTGTACAACCATTTGCTGAGAAGACATATGTTCTTCACCTCTAAATTTTTAATTCCAAGCCCTCCTTGATCTTTTGGCCTACAGATAATATCTCATTTAGCAAGTATGTACTTCCTTTTTAACTCATCACTCTGCCAGAAAAAATGAGATCAATAAAAATCCAATCTTTTCCGAACCCCAACTGAGACTTCAAAGAAAGACAAAAGAAACGTTGGCATACTCGTGAGCACCGAATTAATAAAAATTAGTCGGCCTTCATATGACATTAGTTTGCCTTTCCAGCAAATAAGCTTCTTTTCAAATCAACCCTCAATACACTTTCATTCGCTGTTGGAAAGCTTGCGATGGTGAATCGGTATGCCCAGATGTGTGAACGGCATTGACCCCAATTCACATCCAAACAACTGTTTATAAGCTTCTTATTCGTCTTTAGCTCTCCCAAAGCAGAATAATTCACTCTTATGAAAGTTAATCTTTAATCCCGATAACTGCTTAAAAAGGCATAGCAGAAGTTTCATGTTTCTTGCTTTCGCTAGATTATGCTCCATAAAAATGATAGTATCATCAGTATATTATAGGATGAAAACTCTTCCGTCCACTAAATGAGTCCACCTACGTGGCCATTATCTTTAGCTCTCCCTATTAGAATCGTCAACATGTCCACTACTACGTTGAAAATAGCACCGACTCCGAAAGTGCCTTTCTGCTCCCGAGCTCATTTGAGCTCGGTGAACAGTAAAATCGAAAAAAATTCAAAAACAATTCAAAAAATTCCAAAAAAAATCCCAGAGAAACATTGACAAAAGTTCTAAGTGCTTGCAAAAATTCATCATGAAATCACATTCCTGTAAGGCGTGGCAAAAAAAAACAAATTCAGCCTCCAAAATGCTTTTGAAAGTAGCATTTTCAGAGTACCGATTTTGTTTTTTTTTTTTGCCACGCCTTCTAGAAATGTGATTTCATGACGAATTTTTGCAAGCACTTAAAACTTTTGTCAATGTTTCTACCAAAAAAAAATTGGAATTTTTTGAATTTTTTTCGGTTTTACTGTTCACCCGAGCTCATATGAGCTCGGGTGCAGAAACTCCACGTCCCGACGACTCCCTCATCTGTGTTCACGGATGGACGCGGTGCGCGGGTCAGAGACGCCCTAACTCGTTGGTGATGGACCCCCTAAAAAACAGTTCCCGCGTCTTTAGTTTATTCTGCTTCTTTTACTCAGATCCGTGTGTCTCTTTTACCGGCCTGCTCACCATCTCACGATCATCTCTCTTTTCCGAAAGCCTACACAATCTGCAAGCATCGCTCATCCCACCTAGTCTCTGTCAGAGTGCTGGTTCGTTTGTGCTGTAAAGACCCCCCTTGAGACCACGCTACTTCTTTATTCGCTTCGATTCGACGGTCTGGATCTATACATTCCAACACCTGCTGTGCAAGTGTGCAACGCACAGTCACAGTGGTAAGCACTAGGCTCGCTCCTGTTGCATGGCGCTGCAATTCATGACACTAGGTGCTTAAGTTTGCAAGTGACTCAGATGGCGTCTCGCCGGAGGGTTGAGGAGAGCGTGTGGGTGGCGGACGTGGACGCGGCGCTGAGCGGCCATGACCCGTCGACGGAGGCGGCGCAGTGGCAGTGGCACTGCATCTACCGCGTGCCAGCGTGCATCAAGCACCTGAATCTCAAGGCCTACCGGCCGCAGGTGGTGTCCCTGGGCCCTTTCCACCACGGCGAGCCGCACCTGCTGCCCATGGACGCGCACAAGCGCCGCTCGCTCCTCCACTTGCTCCGGCGCGCGCGCAAGCCGCTGTCAGAGTTCGTGGCGGCCGTGGCCGGCGTCGCGGAGCAGCTGGAGGGCGCGTACCAGGGCCTCGCTGATGACTGGCGCTGCGGCCTCAGTTGCGAGGAGGAGAGGAGGGAGAGGTTCCTCGAGATGATGGTCACCGACGGGTGCTTCCTGCTGGAGGTGATGAGGACGGCGTCCGGTTTCGAGGTGAACGACTACGCGCCCAACGACCCCGTCTTCAGCAACCACGGCCTGCTCTACAACGTGCCCTACATCCGCCGCGACATGATCATGATCGAGAACCAGCTGCCGCTCCTCGTCCTCCACAAGCTCCTCGCCGTCGAGACCGGCAGAGATGAGGTAGTAACTAATTAAGCCATGCATGAGACAGTGCATGCATTCTTTAACATTACTTATATTTCGCTAGCGAATTAACAAAATTATTATACAGTAGAAGAGAGTAAAGCTGAACAGAAGATCCAAACATCAAAGTGTAGCCAAATGGTTCTTTATTCCATTGCTCCATTGCAAGCAATGTACTAGTAGTTGATGCTTTACTTTCTGGCTTGTAGTACAAAAAAAGTAAAAAAAATCCAAGTGCACCACTTTAGCTTTTTGCAAATGATATGTGCTGATAGCTCTCACACTGAAGTCGGCCTTTGCTATGATTGTACCCAATTGTACGGACGGACGTTACTGGCAGCAGAACGAGGACTTCATCAACCGGATGGTGCAGAGGTTTCTAACCCCGGCTGCTTGGCCTCCGGCGACCGGCGTCGGACTGGCGCTCCACCCGCTGGACATCCTCCGCCGGAGCCTGCTCTACGGCCCCACGCAGACGGCTCCCCCCGCGCCTCCGGATCACTCGGTCCCGGACGACATCATCCGGTCCGCCGAGGAGCTCTACGAGGCGGGCGTTCGGTTCAAGCGGAGCCGGACGAGCAGCCTCCTGGACATCAGCTTCCATCGCGGCGTGCTCCGCCTGCCGGCCATCGTGGTCGACGACACCACGGAGTACATGCTCCTGAACCTGATGGCGTTCGAGCGGCTGCACGCCGGCGCCGGCAACGAGGTGACCGCCTACGTCTTCTTCATGGACAACATGATCGACACGGCGGCGGACGTGGCGCTGCTGACCTGCAGGCGGATCGTCCACAACACAGTGGGCAGCGACAAGGCTGTGGCGAAGCTCTTCAGCGGGATGTCGAGGGACGTGGTGCTGGAGCCGCACAGCGCGCTGGATGACGTGCACCGGCAGGTGAACGCCTACTGCCGGAAGAGGTGGAACCGCTGGCGCGCCAACCTGGTGCACACCTACTTCAAGAGCCCCTGGTCGTTCCTCTCCCTCGCCGCCGCTATCTTCCTCCTCGGCATGACCATCATGCAGACCGTCTACACCGTGCTACAGTTCTACCAGGATGCCACCACCAGCTAGCTTATATCTAAGCTATAAGTTCCACTTCAACCCTGTTCGATTTACTCCTGATATTTGAGTGAAGCGTGTTTGATCACGGTGTGGCTTTTATCTATAATGTTTTAGTTGCATCAGTTCATGACTGTGATGACATTACTCATATGATGTTGTCGTAAAAAAATGAGAATGATATTTTGATCCGTGTTCAACTTACCAGGTAGCTCTTGTCCTCATCCCTGGGTAGTACTCCCTCCGTTCCTAAATAATTGTCTTTCTAGCCATCTCAAATGGACTACAACATACGGATGTATGTGGACATGTTTTAGAGTGTAGGTTCACTCATTTTGCTCCATATGTAGTCACTTGTTGAAATCTCTAGAAAGACAATTATTTAGGAACGGAGGAAGTATAAAATACCACTCCCTCTTATCTATATTAATTATGGCTGATTTAGTACAACTCCAAGGAGTACTAAAAATAGGACGACCCCACAACATGAACAAGGCAACCAACCATACATAAATTTCTAGGATGTGGCCAGAGCTCACTCGCTCAGTCGACTCACATTTAACAAAAATCTCAGTCCATCAACACTACTGAACCAGGCCGGTTTGATTTTTCCACCGCAAAGGTTGTCGTTTGTTATTCTTTTTTCTACTAGTCTTGTCACCGACGAACGTTGAATGTTTGTGGGCCGGAAGGCTTATATGAGAATCGGAGTCTAGGGTTATAGGTTCTAATTCGGTTAGGAGCCGTCCTCCGGACGTGAGTTGTCGTGTCTTGTACTCCAAGCCTTCCAGCCCACCACGTTGTGAGGCCATGGGCCGAGTTGATTGGCCCATGACATAACCGACCTAAGGGCCCCAGGTTAGCTCTTGGTAAGGTGAGGCACCCATGGGACGTAACACTTCAATAGCCCCTGAACTGGTCTTTGGATTCGGTTGCTTCCTGATCGGTGTTGATCTGCTGGCGTCGGCATGTGCAGGTTTGTCGAAGCCGAAGCCGGTTCATGAAGCTCCCATGTTCTTGAATTGTTGATGTAGATAGCCAATCTTAACGGCAAGTCATCCCATGAAGCCTGCTAGTGTAGGTTGATTCCTGCACAATACTTCTGAAAATTCCCAAAATACAGAGCTTTGGCCATTAGGGGACAGGACCAGGCTCTAACACAACCAATCGAATCAGACCACCTTAGTCATGCAGACTGTCAGTCAAAGCGTCGTGAGCAAAGGTTCATGGACCCCACTCATGGATGACTGAAAGATCATGCACTAGATGCTCACGAAACAATCCCATCAAGTATGATCTTTGCAACACCGGGAGGGGGGTCCAATGTGTTGAGCCAACAGTATTTCGGTAGACTTGCAGTCAAGGTGCTGGATGGTGCTTGGAAGCAACAAGATTGGCCATGTAGCCTTCAATTAAATGATGCGTGGGACTTTAGAAAAAAATATCATGGAGTGGCTTCCTTCTCACGTGCTAGATGGCCAATAGAGTAACTAAGATAGTCACCAAATCTATATGCGATATAGAATCCTTCAAAGACAACATCCACCTTTTAGCATCTGGCTCATTGGTTTGGTGCATCAGTTCAACCAAATCTGAATCATCAGTGCTCAAACACAACATGACATGTTACACTCAAGTAAAGAATATCTGCATGAATCCTTTGAACCGCTAAGGCCACAATTACTGTCCGGCAACATGTGCCTATGATGAATGAGATTGGTCATAGGCATGGAGTATTGGGCAAGTTGCCACAAGAACATTTCTAGCTTCGATGGTACTTGTACTTTCCACATCTTGGTCCACGTTTGCTGCTCTGCCTCCAAGTTCGACGTGTCTCCATATCCCTCTAGCCACGCCTCCCGTGGAAGCTTTGTGGCGACGAGCATTCAATAGGCTTACCAAACGGAGAACACACCCTTCCTTTCAAAATTAAGACCAAAATGAACCACCTGGTTAGTGCACAAGGGAATTGAGAGGATCACCTCGACATCTGCTACAATGAAGGTCACTTGGATCTTTTCCAGGTTCCAGGCTGCTGAGTTTTGTAAGATGAGCTCACTAACCAGCCGTGGAGGGTTCTAAGATCTGGCACATGTTATAGTCTCGGGGTAACCAGTTGTGTTGCCACTTGTCAGTAGTTTTCCCGTCCCCGATCCTTCAAATGAGACCTTGAGCGAGAATTCTCCTTCTCTGGAATCGATCGGCGAATTTGGGTTGGAGAATTCCCTAATTGTGCTTGTAAGAAATCATGTGTTGTTTTCTTGTAACCTCTTTTCAACTCGACTGCTTTTTCACTTCCTAGTAACTATGCTCTTGACTGACTAGTAATAGTGTAACCAACAACCCTGCTCAGGTTCGAGGTTGTCTATATCTCGCTTGTAGGGAGGTGTATGGGACGCTCGCCTACAACACAATTAAATGGGTTGGGCCCAAGTTTCTACTCCCCTAGCTCTTGCCTAACCCACAATATAGCACAACGTAAGCACATCTTTTCTTCCCATTTCCCACCTTTAGTTTTTGTTTATTTTTTCGCTATTAAAATTCAATATATTTTTGGAAAATGGGCTATTTTTATGTAATTTTTAAAAAATGTTCGTGTAGCTTACACAACTGTTCATGTAGTTCAGAAAAAAGATTGTTCTTGAAATTTTTCACAATGTTCATGCATCCGAGAAAAAATGTTCATGAAGTTTTAATATAGTCTTCGTACATTTAGAAAATGTCGGTAACATCTAACAAAAATGTTCATCCCATTTCAAAAGAAAAATCAAATATTTACTTCAAGATTTTTTAAAATAATGTTCATGAAAGTGAAAATTTTGTTTGTGCAGTTCAAAGAAAATGTTCATAACATATATGAAAGTATTGGTGCCATTTAAAATATTTTTTCACAAAACTTAAAATAAGTTTATAAATTAAAAAAATGTTCATGGTAAAAAGAATAATGTGCGCAACTTTTAAACATATTTGCGCCATTTAAAAAACACTAAAAAAATATTCATGAAAATATATAAAAAGTTTCGTGCAATATTTATAAAAATGTTTACGGCATGTAAAAAGATGTTCATACACTAAATCGATGGATTAAAATAATTCATCAGTTTGGGAAACGAAGATATTAAAAATATAAAATGGAAGACTGGAAATGAGAAAATGAAGAAAATATGAAAAGAAATACAGAAAAACTGGCAGAGAAACAAGTAAAGAAAAGGGGTTGCTCTGCGTCAGCCAGGGATTTTTTAAAAGATCCGCCGCCTAGCAAGTCGTTGGATGTGGCACACTCCAGCGGCTCAACGTCCTCCTCTACTTCGCAACGCATATCTTGTTGCAGAAACACTTACAACAAAGGTTATGTTACATAATATATTTTTTACAACATAGGTTGTGTTGTAGGTTTTTTTTTACAACCAAGTTCTTGTCGCAGATATTTTTTTTCAACAGAGTTTTTTGCAACTGAGCTGATCTTGCAAAAGCTTGTCTAAGTTGTAGTCGTTGTTCGCTGCTATGGTTTGCAACAACACTGTTGTTGCAAGATAAGGTAAAGGGGCACGTGGTAGGCAAGGGAAATAACGAATGTGTGTGAGCATGCGTGAGGACGTATGAATCAAGGGCGATTCAACGGATGCACAGGCGGCACAACTCCCTGCGCGATCAGCCAGCAGAGCATTAGCGTTTCCCAAAAAGAAAAGAAATAAAATTGGAAATGATATGGTTCAGCTGGAGGATTATCACACTAACATCTTCAGCATTGGTTGCACTCCCACGTGTGATGCTGGACCTGGCTCCTCATGATCTCTACTTTCCGCAACAAGGCTTTTGTTGCCAAAAAAAAACTATAACAACACCTCTGTTACAAAAATGATTAAATTGCATCAAGGCCTCGGTTGGAAAGCAAATTGTAACAAGACCTTCATTGTAAAAAAATGCAACGAGACCTCCGTTGCAAGAAAAAAAAGACTGTAACAAGACCTCTATAACAAAAACAAATCTGCAACTTGACCTATATTTTGCAAAAAAAAAATTGCATCATGATCCGAGTTGCAGAAAATTACCGCAACACGAGCTTTGCTGCAATGGTAGAGCGTGATGCTCGGCCACTCAATTCGCCAGATCCGACATCGCGTGAGGGGGCAGATATTTTAAAAAGATCCGTCTTACAGGTTTCAGTCGGCAACAACGGAGCAGCAGGCCTTTCAGTTGTGGTGACTCCATATATCAATCTGCAACTCCAGAGTAGTCAAAATCATAGTAGCAGTTTGCTCCAGTGTTTGTGGAAACGCAGCGAAGTTTGGCGTTTCAGACTGCCACGTCGGCAGCCCAGTAGCGCCCGAGGGTTTGGCGTTTCTATTTAGGACAAAACGACACGGTCCATGACATTTTTTAAAATGGTCAAATCATGAAATAAAATTTGGAGGAGTTCATTTTGTGCTAAAGTTTCCTGACAAAGTCAAGACAATGATTTTGACCCAGATAAAACGCTACTGTAGGCAAGAGCTCGGCGCGAGAGCTATGACTTGCTTGCTGCGGGACATAGCTTCGGCTCACCTTGGGCGCGAGGTTAATGGGCCGGCTGGGTCCTGTAGCTGCCTCTGCGTGGGTTTTTCTCTCTATGTTTTTCTTTCTCGATTTTGACTGTTTGTATCGGGTTGCTTCATTTTTTTATGTTTTTTCTCTTCAGGTATCTTTTGATTTTATTTCTTCTTTTTTTGGATTTCTTAGTCTTTTTATTTTTCTCATTTCTTTTTTCTATTTTATTATTGTTCTTCAACATACGTATAATTTTTCTATATATATTGCACATTTTTCATATACTTCTGGAACATTTTTATAGTTGTTTAATATTTTTAAAATACATGATTAACATTTATTCAAATATCTACTTTGATGTCTACCTTCTTTCATACATATTGTGCATTTTTCTTATACATCTAAAACTTTTTTTATGCATAGCATTTTTCAAATACATGAGAACATTTTTTCAAACATAGATTATTACATTATTTCATACACATTGTACAATTTTTGTATACATCTGAAACATTAGTTTTATACATGTTCAACATTTTTCTAATACATGATTAACCATTTTCTCTAATACATGTTTTGAACATTGTTTATAATACTATGTGTTAAACATTTTTTCTAATACACGTGGAAACATTTTTTTGAATGATATGAATATTTTTCTTAAACTAGGCATTTTTGTACTTTGTACAAAGGTTTTATAAAAAATGTCATGTTCATTTTTTAAAAAATGCATGAATCTAATGGTTATTATATATTTAGGTAGATTTATCTAGACCTAGGTGTTGAAATATTCTTAGGTCAAACACTTGTGATTTGTGTAAGTGCAACGGTTATAATTTGCTTAGGTACAATTATGTCGATCTGGCAGTTGTGATTTGTTACTTAATGTTGGTCCATGATTTGTTACAGTTTTTGTATACAATAGATAGTTTTTTACGAACATAGTACAAACGTAGACGCTCATTACACGCACGCACACTCACCTCTATAACTGCACCCACACACTTTATACCTATGTGAGCACTTTTGGAAAACTAATTCGACAGATCTTGAGGTTGACGAAATGGCCATAGACGCCTTGTAGTTAGACACATCATATCGCTGAAACATAGCGTTGGAGAATCTGAAATAAATCTAGAAATATGCAAACACCCATATCAATCTAGGACTTGAACCAGGACGGGCTCGTTCCAGCACAAATAAACATAGCCATCAGTGGCGGAGCTAAACACGCTTCATTGGGCGGGCCAAAACGAATTAGCTTAAGAAACACGTCTGTAATTTTGCTCTCATGGCCAAATTCAGCAGCAATCTACACTGAATTCCTATTTGGCTGGGCAGGCCATGGCCTGGTTTTGCCCAGCCGTAGCTCCGCCACTGATAACCATCTAAGTTTACTAGTCATGTCCTAACTTCGAAACAATAAAATCCAGGGATCTCATGTCCAGCTAAAGGTTTTAGTTAAAAAAGGTAAAGTACAAGAGCTGAAATGAGTCAATTGCAGCAGTGGTGTTCGAACTTGACGCAAACGATCATTTTGGTGCTAAAACTTGCGGCATACATCGAACTGGTGTAACAACTTGGCTCGAGGGTGCAAATACGATGCAAATCTCGGCTGTGTATGCGAGAGCCGCTGATTAGGCATGCCAACATGGTGTTGGAAATATGCCTAGAGGCAATATAAAATGGTTATTATCATATTTCCCGTTCATGATAAAAGTTTATTATTCATGCTAGAATTTTATTGATCAGAAACTTAAATACATGTGTCAATACATAAAGTACACTGTGTCTCTAGTGAGCCTCTACTAGATAGCTCGTTGATCAAAGATAGTTAAGGTTTCCTAACCATAGACATGAGTTGTCATTTGATAATGGGATCACATCATTAGGAGAATGATGTGATGGACAAGACCCAACCGTTAGCATAGCAGATGATCGTTCAGTTTATTGCTACTGCTTTTTTGATGTCAAATACATGTTTCTTTGACCATGAGATCATGCAACTCTCCGATACCGGAGGAATACCTTGTGTGCTATCAAACATCACAACGTAACTGCACTACTAGGGAAAAGCTTATACACAGAATCTTAGTAGTAGCACTGGGTAAAATAAGGCGCTGCTGCTACTTACCAGTAGCGCGTGTCAGTAAGATGCGCTACTGCTATCCAACGCGCTGCTGCTAAGTTTGAACTGGGGCTAGCCCCACTTAATAGCAGCGCGTAACCAGATACTCGCTACTGCTATGCTCCGTACTAGTAGCGCTTTTCTTCGACACGCGCTACTACTAACCCTACCTTATCGTCCCCGCGCGACCGACCCCCTCACTCTCCCTCTCACTCACTCTCCCCCCCGCGCCCCCGTCGTCTGCCGCCGCCGCCGTTCCTCGACGACCGTCGTCGCCCGCAGCCGTCGTTCCTCCTCCACTTAGGTAGTCCCTCATCCCTGCTCCTCCGTCCTCCCCTCCTCCCTCCTTCTCCGTCCGCCCCCTCCTCCCTCCTTCATCGGGTGCCCCACCTCTGTACCCTCCTCCCTCCTCCTCCAGCCGCCCACTATTCTTGTATAATGTAATTTTTTTACTGTTTTTAGTAAGTGTTCAATAGAATTAGTAAGAAAATTAATAGAACTAGTTGAACTAGTTTATTTTTAGTAAGAATTAGTTTATTTTTATTTATAGTAAGTGCTTAGTTGAACTAGTTAAATTAATATAACTAGTTTATTTTTAGTAAGAACTAGTTTATTTTTATTTATAGTAAGTGTTAAGTTGAACTAGTTGAATTAATATAACTAGTTTATTTTTAGTAAGAAAATTTACTAGTTTATTAGGTATATGAGATTTGACGATCTAATTAAATTTTTACTATAGAACTAGTTTATTTTTAGTAAGAAAATTAATAAAACTAGTTAATTTTTTATGTCATTATCACTTTGTCATCAAAGAATGCTATATGAGATTTGATGATCTAATTAAAATTTTACTCGGTGGAATATGCAGGCTTAGTCGTGTCTCCTTGGAGTGATCGTCATCCGAGCTACCTCCACTTCCTCTACACTCGAGTCGGCGAGCTAAAAGTCCACCTCCTCCTTCCTCTACATCCGAACTAGGGTATTAAGTTATGCTTCTTAATCAAATGAAATGTTCAGATTATAAGATATATTGAAATGTTTTTGTCAATATTGAACCATTGAAATGCAATGAGCACCAGTTTATGCTCATGTGCGAAGTGTTCATTCATTTCTGAGTGACCTATGTTTTGCCGGAGTGTTGATTCATTTCCGTTCCGGCAAATTTCAGGCTCTCAATATGTCCTATTTTAGCAAAGGTCATGCCGGAATTTTCCATGAATTTAAGCATGACTTGTGCTGGAATATGTAGGAAATATCGAGTGCCCCGAATTTGCTAGAAAGAGAATTAAACGACATTTCGAGTTGACTTTAAGTCTGTCGGGGCTCCATACATGACTGTCCAAAAATCGGTGAGGGAGAGTCTCCACCATATATGAGAGAAGAATGCCGACTGTTGTCGCTTTTCCTTCTTCTCTTTGTGCTAGACCTTTGTTATGCACTAGGGGAAGAAGAATTAGGGACCATCATCGACGGTCGAAAAATCGGTGACGGAGTGTCCACCATATATGAGAAAAGAAGAATGCCGACTGTTGTCGTGGGGGTCGCTTCTCCCTCTTTTCCTTGTGCTAGATATTTGTAATGCATTAGGGAAAGGAGGAGTAGCGACCATCAAGAATATCCTGAAGTACCTGAAGAGCACTAAGGAAATGTTTCATGGTTATGGAGGTGATAAAGAGTTTGTCGTAAAGGGTTACGTTGATGCAAGTTTTGACACCGATCTGGATGACTCTGAGTCTCAATCTGGATACGTTTGAATGTGGGAGCTATTAGCTAGAGTAGCTCCATGCAGAGCATTGTAGACATAGATATTTGCAAAGTACACACGGATATGAATATTGTAGACCCGTTGACTAAAACCTCTCTCACAAGAAAAACATGATCAAACCCCAAAAGTCATTGGGTGTTAATCACATGGCGATGTGAACTAGATTATTGACTCTAGTGCAAGTGGGAGACTGTTGGAAATATTCCCTAGAGGCGATAATAAAATGATCATGACCATATTTCCTGTTCATGATAAAAGATTATTATTCATGCTAGAATTGTATTGATCGGAAACTTAAATACATGTGTGAATACATAATGTACACCGTGTCCCTAGTATGCCTCTACTAGACTAGCTTGCTGATCAAAGATGGTTAAGGTTTCCTAACCATAGACATGAGTTGTCATTTGATAACGGATCACATCATTAGGAGAATGATGTGATGGACTAGACCCAATCGTAAGCTTAGCATCAGGTCATTTAAGTTATTTGCTATGCTTTGTTCATGTCAAGTATCTATTCCCTCAACCATGAGATCATGCAACTTCCGGATACCGGAGAAATACCTTGTGTGCTATCAAACGTCACTTCGTAACTGGGTGATCATAAAGGTGCTCTACAGGTATCTCTGATGGTGTCTGTTGGGTTGGCATGGATCGAGACTAGGATTTCTCGCTCCGTTGGACGGAGAGGTATCTCTGGGCCCACTCGGTAATACAACATCACAAGAAGCTTGCAAGTAATGTGACTAAGGAGTTAGTCATCGGATATTGTATACAGAACGAATAATGAGACTTGCTGGTACTGAGATTGAACTAGGTATGTGATACTGACGATCGAATCTCGGGCAAGTAACATACCGACGGACAAAGGGAACTGCATACGGGATTAATCGGATCCTTGACATCGTGGTTCAACGAATAAAAGATCTTCGTGGAATATGTAGGAACCAATATGGACATCCAGGTTCTAGTATTGGTTATTTACTGGAGAGGTGTCTCAGTCATGACTACATGATTCCTGAACCCACAGTGTCGCACGCTTAACGTTCGTTTACGATAGAGTAGTATATTGGGATATTTGATGATTGGTAACCGAATGTTGTTCAGAGTCCTGGATGAGATCCCGGATGTCATGAGGAGTCTCGAAATGTTCGGGATATAAATATTTATATATGGAAAGTTGTTTTCAGGGTTCCGGAAAAAGTTTCAGTTTTTTCGATATTGTACCAGGAAGCTTCCAGAAGGTTCCGAAAACTTCCATAGAAGTCTAGAAGTCCACCAAGGCTTCCACCATGTCCCAAGGGTCGGCATGGGCTGAGGGGAGGCGCTCTGGCCTTATTGGGCCAGGCGCACACAAGTCCCTCAAAGGCGCATGCAGTTGGGAAAGGTGGAAAGTCCACTTCTGTATGGAAGGGAAGGAGGAGGACTAGGATTCCACCTCCTCCCCCCTTGGCTGCGCCCTAGGGTTTGGAGGGGCTGTTCCCCATGCCCCTCCACCTATATATAGAGGGGGTGGGGTGCCCCAAGAGGATAGACCAAGCCCTTGGCTCCCCCCTCTCTCCCGTTACTCCGTAGTTCCACTGCCTCGTCCTGGCGATGCTTAGCAAAGCTTTGTCGGTGCTCCACCACCACCATCACCACACCGTCGTGTTGATTGTGATCCATCTACTTCTCCTCTCCTGCTTGCTGGATCAAGAAGGAGGAGACGTCATCGAGATGCACGTTTGCTAAACTCGGAGGTGCCGTCAGTTTACCACTAGATCGATTGGATCTTGATGAGATCGCGAAAAGTACGATTATATCAACCGCGTTATATACGCTTCCGCTTAGCAATCTACAAAGGTATGTAGATGCTCTCCTCCTCTCGTAGCTATGCATCTCCATGGATAGATCTTGCGTGTGTGTAGAATTTTTTTTGTTTTCCATGCAACGTTACCCAACACATGGCATGGGTCCCGCCGTCAATGACTCGAAGGCAGGCAGGAGGGTGTGTGGCCAGGTTTTTCTGCGAAAACTCCCTTGAATTATTTTTTCCCACAAAAGCTATGCCGACGTTGGAAGATGGTGTTTCATTTTTTTCGACTCTATGGCCAGTGGGCCCCGTGTGTACATACTGAAAATTAATAACAAGAAAAAAAGGAGGCCTCCACGTCTAGAACGTGCGACCCTTGCCTATGTCACAGTCGATCTTGGCTGCTACATCATTCAGTCTTCACAACTTCAAATAAATTTTTGTATTCATCAATTTGAATATTTAAATATAAGCAGCACGTGTATATTTTTCTATTAATTAAACATTTTAAATGTCCGTATTTAAAAAAACAATTTTATATAATACATGTGTGTATGTTTAAATGTTTTTATCTACTAATCATCTTTTGTATGTATAATATTTATAAAAAATAAAGATTTGAACATTATTTTAATTACTTACATTTCACAAATATTTCAAAAAGAACTAGCGCGTGCAAAATGGGCTGCACTATCTGCAGCCAATCTAAGCCCCACATGTATCATCCTTATGCTATGTTAACGGCTGTTATCTTTATTAGACATCCGAATGTAATTGGTGCAGTGGCTATGAGCGCGTGCACCCTAAAGTAGGTCTGGTGCTGATTTCTCAAAAAAAAAATAAACTAGGTCGCGTGTTGGAGTGTAGGGGTCTAACATTTTCCCTTTTATTTTTCAGGTCGGGACTCACATGTCATACATCAAACAAAACAAAATACCATCTACCATGTGGGCAGGGTCTTCTTTTGTGGAAATAAAAAATGTCAAGGTTTTCTTGCAAAAGAAAACAGGCCACACACTTCTAGTCGCTGACAGATGGCCCCATGCCATGCTGGCGGCTAAGTCAGCGTTGATTTCGTATCCAAACGCGGTTAGCACTCTATTTGCACACTCGAGTCAAGTTATTACACCAAGTTTAATGTATACCACAAGTTCTAGCACCAAAGTGAGCGTTTACGCCAAGTTCAAGCATCACCGGTGTAATTTACTCAACTGAGATATATTAGACCATGAAACTGTCGGCGCAATATACTGATAGGGTCGCATGATGGTTCAGACATTTTTTAGAAGGGGACGCGGTCGTTCAGATGCTTTAAGTACAACACACACATTCATCAACCCGTGTAGCCGTCGAGCATGATTGGCTACACGCAGCGGCGAGTGCAGATTCTCCAGCTTCGCCGGCAGTGTCTTCCTCCTTCCGCCCCGTTCACCTCCTCAGGCCGAGCAGCGCAAGGAACAGCGACACGTAGTCATAGCGGAAGACGTGCCGGAGCATCTCGAGCTTGCTGTCGTCGTTCCACGGTGGGTACCTGAACATGAACTCCACCAGGAAGCTTCGCCTGAACACCGCCTTCTTGTGGCTGAACATCTCGAAGGAGTACTTGCCGTGGTACTGCCCGAACCCGCTCTGCCCGACGCCGCCGAACGGGATGCTCTCCAGCCCGTACTGCACAATCGCGTCGTTGAAGGTGACGCTCCCGGACGACGTTTCCCTGACGATCCGCTGCTTCAGCGGCTCGCTCGTGGTGAAGGCGTAGATCGCGAGCGGCTTGGGCCTGGAGCTCACGAACTCGATGCTATCCTCGATCTTCTTCACCTGCAAGCAGAAGCATCACATGTTAGCTCGACTGTCGGTTTCAGTGAAAGGTTGCCGCTCTCGTCGTTGATTGATGTACCGTGATGATCGGGAGGAGAGGGCCAAAAATCTCCTCTGTCATGACATCAGAGTCGAGTGGTGGATTCAGCAGGATGGTGGGCTCGATGCTCCTGCGCCATTGGAATCATGGCATGAGACAGACAGACAGAGACGCACAAAAAGAAAAGAGACACCGAGTACTGCAGGTCTGCAGCAGTATACAGGGAGGGCCAATAATAACAAGCTAGCACTGAGGCTACATAGGTGCTGTTGAGGAGCTTACAAGGTCTTTGGGTCCACGTCTCCACCATGGACAATGGAACGGCTCACCTTGTGATCCTCCAGGAGGCCACTCAACCTATTGAACTGTCTCTCGTTCAGAATGCGCGCCATGTCCTCTGGTTTCGTGATGAGTCTCTCGAGTGTTGATTTCAGCAGCTCAATCTTAATTCAGAGAATAACTGTATTGTCAGAACGTAAAACAGCAGGTAATTTGGTCTCATGACACAAGAACATTTCAGCAGGAACCAGACCAGAATCGGCGCAAACTGTTCCTCCACAAGTATGTAATCGATGGCTATGCAGGCTTGACCGGCGCAAGTGGACCATTTGGCGCCTATTATGCGATTTACAGCAATCTGCACATGTTGAGATGCATATGGTAAGGGGAAGTATTTTATCCGACCTTTGCCAAAACTGAAAACAAGCGATGGCCAGGGGGTTTACCTGACTGTCTCTTTTGCTGTCCAGCCAATCTACAATGCATGGGCATTTCGAGCCAAGTTCAAGTGCTACTGGGGTCAGGTGCTTTGCAGCTTTTGTCATGATAATGCGACCTACACGGGCACCCCCTAAACGCCAATAACAAAACAATGATCGTCAGAATTCGAATACGTGCAATGCAAAAGCCGTCGAGCCATGTTTGTCAGTTGCTTTTCTTCAGAAATTAGGATTCAGATGAACTTGCAGGCTTGGAGTACCTACCGGTGAAGAGGACTTTGTCCCATCGGTGCTCCATTAGCTCTTGTCCAACTTCCGGTGCACCCAGGACGACCTTCACAGCCTCGGCGTCCAGGTATCTCGGTATGTTGGCAGCGAGAAATGCTGCGGTGGACGGCGCCAGCTCCGAGGGTTTCACAACCACGGCGTTGCCAGCCGCTAAGGCGCCGGAGAGCGGCTCCAGAGCTAAGGCTGCATGCAGCACAAACGGGAGATGGTGGACATTTTGATTATGCAAACTACAACAGTTAAACAGGTTAAAATCATGCTTGGCGTTTATCCGCAGAACCAATTTTTTTTTTGCCACAAGTGTGGTGGCTTGTCATATCTTAATAGAAAAGTTATGACAAAATACGAATGTGAAGTAAACCGTAAACAGCACCTATAGCTGGAACGGGCTAATTTGGCCTCTCATACGTCTGTGAACGTGTATGAACAGTGTCCGGGCGTGTCAGCTTTGAACTCACATTTGTTCATGCACACAGTCATGTCCTTCAAATTACCCAGTCAAATACATACGATTAGTGGGGATGGAGAGAGACAGAGAAAAAAAAGCCGCAACCGACGTGACGGATTACTCCGACTTGTCCGAACATCTTCATATCCCTTTCACATAAGGGCTGAGTTTAAAAATTCGTAGACATCCCAGGACGATTTAAAGGGTCCGGTTGGTCGACAATTTTTCTTCCCTCTCCGGTCGGACCTGTCCGACCTGTCCACGCGGACAATAAGGGGAGTTTGAAGGGTTAAGTTGTAGAAGCTCTAAGTATCCGATTGTCCCGTTGCAAAATAAGATGATCAAGTTATTAATCAAATTTTCTTTCACTCGACTATTTAGATCTTTCGGGCAGACGGAACCGCCTGTTCGTTCTCTCCTCTTGGGTCGTACGACATTTTTTGTAGGTAGGCGGCACGCGCATGTGCACCTCCTATGCACACTGTTAAATGTCACTCAAGGATTCTTGACAGTGAACACGCTTGGTTGTTGCTGCTCACACGCACTTAGTATTTTCATGACTAGTTAGTTCAATCCTTGTCCTTTGCATGTCATTTTTTGTCGTATGGAGCGACTTCATATGTGATATACGTTGTGCCGAACGGAGTATCAACTATTGTTCAGTACAGTATGTATGCGGTTGGAGTGGATGGCCAGAGTGATTACTATTCAATATGATTGGCAGCATAATCTTCAGATCTCCTTTTGAATAAGCATAGTGTCAGGCCTCAAAGGACTCTTCTGCCGCCATTATGTTTTATTTATTTTTATCGTAATTGTTTATGTTGGCTGCATCCTACCTTTGAAGAGGCCGAATGTGCCTCAATATGCTTCTATCTGCTTGGTGCTACATTTTGAGTTAATAAAAGTGTTCTTTATACAAAAATCATGATTGCATGACTTATCCGTGAAATCCTTCTTCGTCCAAAGAAAAAAAACATGCAACTTCTGCTCAAATGTACTCCACGCGAAGCTTGACATCATTTCTTGTGATTTCATGACTACGGTAAAACGGCATGTGGAGGGCACTATTTGATCAACAAAACAATTATCGATAGAAAGCCACGGGGGTCTATTTTTTAATTATCTTCTAGCGGTTCTGGATATTTTTCTCTTTTGAGAATTAGATTTCTGTGTATCCTCAATGTCTTGAGTAGGTTTTCGTATTGTATCGTTATTCAAGTCGGATGTAATTGGCGAATCAATCCGTGGTTGGATGCTTAGGAGGACAGTGGTATCCCCAGCCCTATAGTGTTCAAGTCCTAAACTAGGCACTGGTGCTTGTATTTTCTTGGATTCATTTCAGGCTTTCTAGCGATGTTCGTTCAATGGAAGGAGACGTTTTCATTGACTATGAGGCGCCTATAGTGACTTCGTCAATCTTAATATGTTGTGCTTGCTCACTATGTCAGAGGTGCTGACAGGGTAGGGTGTGCGTGCATGCGTTTGTAGGGATGATTGTATGCTCGTGGTTGTGAGCATCTGTGGCTGTACTGTGTTAAGAAAACTCCAAGGCGATTCAAAAAAAAGTCAGATGTAATTGGTATCAGCCTGGCCATAGTGGGGGTATCTTAGCCGGTATCATGCACTCGGAAATAGCAAACATACTGATGTGATAGAGAATTAAAAAAGAGAGAAGGTTAGAGTATCATAAGTAGATACCGTAACATAATAAATGATATACTACTTTGTGTCATGCATGGCCATAGATAAGATCATCTATAATACTACTTTATGATATTATGCACTATGTAGATAGTATGCATGATACTACTATATGATACTTCCCACCAAAGTTGTCAGAATCACGATTTTGATCGGATCGGAGGTCCGATGGTAGGGTCGCAAATCGTAGAATCTTCACTATCAAAATCGTAGAAACATAGATTCTATGAAGTAAAATCGTAAAATCAGAGGAGTTAGTTTGGATCGTAAAGTCATAGAATCGCATAATAGAATTGCGATTCTGACAACCTTGCTTCCCACTATGAGTAGCCTCAGAATTAATAAGTTGTCCTTTGTCCAATAACTTTTATTATTAGTGGTGTTTTGGTCATATATTTTGACAAAAAAATGCAATTAGAGAAAGGAGAAAATTAGGAGGGACACTGAAACTGCCTTACCCATATCATTCTGTCGTTCAAGTGACCAGCCAACCAAATGTATCCAGGAAACGGAAGGCACTTGTGACAATCGCAAGTGCATAAGGGCATCTCCAGCCGTTGGCCCCCCAGGGGGCGTCTAAAAGCGCCGCCTGGGGGTGAGCCGGCGAAAAAAAAGGCCCTGGGGGCGAGTCCTCGCCCAGCCGTCGACCCCCAGGGCCGCCTACAGGCGAGTTTAAAAAAAAGGGGGGGCGCCGTTCGGCGAAGTTATGACAAAGAGCAGTTAAATTTCGTCCGAACATGGCGAATTTCGGCCAAATTCGCCCATTTTCATTACATTATTAAGCTAATCTAAAAAAGAAAGGCGCTGAAGTCGTCGCCGCCGTCGCTGCCATCGTCGTCGTCGACCTTCTCCTCCTTGATGCGCACGCCCCGGCTGGACCCGACGTCGCCATGGTGGACTGGCGGCGGCGCGTCGTCTTCGTCGCTGTCGCACAGGACGACGACTCCGTCTTCGTCGCGGCCGCGTCGGCGCTCCTCGAAGCGGCGCAGTTCGGCGCGCTGGCGCTCCTTCGCCTTCTCCCGGCGCGCCTTCTCCATCGCAATGGAGTCCTGGCGCGCCCATTCCAGGGCCGCGTCGTCGTCGACAAGCGTTCTGCCATGGCGACGACGACGGCGCGCGGGAGAGGTAGGGAGAGGAAGGGTCTGGACGACGGCGAGGAGCGGGGCGGGGCTGGTGTGGGCACAGGAAGTGGAGTGGAGGCCGCCGGCTTTTATAGCCGGGCCGCACCGTGTGTATGCGTGCGAGGGAGGGGAGGCGTCGGCGCCGCCCCGTGACGCGCCGCCCGTGAAGGAATCAATGGCAAGGCTGACCGGCGGCAGCCTTGCCATTGATTCCCCGCAAAAACCGAGGCCGTTGGGGGAAGACGAGGCGCCGGGTCGCTGATGCGGCTGGCCCGCGGCTTCTTCGCGCCAAAACAACTCGCCCCGGCGCCCCCGGGCGCCCCCCAGCGTGCCGGGTTCGGGCTGGATCCGCCGGCGCTGTTTTCGGCCCAAGCCGGCGATTTTCGGCGTCCTGGGGACGCGACTGGGCCGTTTTTTCGGCGCCGGCGCGAAAAAAATCGCCTGGGGAGGCCTTCTTGAGGGCACGGCTGGAGATGCCCTAAGACTGCACCTAGCGTGCAGCCATCGGAAAGGTTGTCTAAACTCAGACCTCGTACAGTACCTCTGGTCTTTGGTCGTACGAGCATGTGAGGTACTTTGCCAGTAAACCATGTGAGCGTACAGCGAGCCAACAACACCTCGTCATCGTCGTTTTCTAAAAACTTGTCAGGTAATTTGTGCTATGCTGGTATTGTCTTCTTCTTCTTTTATATCGATGTGTCTAACATATATTTTTCCCGAATAGATGTTGTATAACGTCTATTCATATGAACGTTCTAATATCTTTTTTAATTGTCGTTCTAGTAATATCTAAATCACGCAGTTAGTGGATATACATAAGATCGGCGTCGCTTTCTTAAGTATCTTGAATTCCTGATACTACTGATTTCCAGTGGGCACTGGCGGTCTCAGTCAAGTCATTAATCAATCAATATCGATGATAGAGTTCGTTTATTCATTGCAAAGATGATAAAGAACTGATAGAACATGTATAATGAAACAGAAAGGGGTGTGGAGCAAAGAGGGTCACCTAATGGAACATTCCAGCAGGAGAAAATCAGCACGACCCCGAGCGGCTCCGGCAGCACTAAAGCCGTCGCCGGAAAGGAAACCAACGGCGTAGGAGCCTACACCGACGAAAATAACAAGTCATGCCTAGCCAAAGCAGCGGTCCAAAGAGCTTCTAAGCTATGGCGAGGGCTTGCCTTCTCAGGAGCCGCCCATTTCTCGAGGTTTTGCAGCGTGTGCTTGATGGACTTGACGACAACACCGACCTAGAGACCAGCAGCACGGATCAGGAAAGAACTTGGCCGAAAGAAGCACAAACATCTATAGGTACGTACCTCGTCCCTGAAGGATTCAGTCCGGTGCTTGCCGAGGTCGTCGTGGAGCGCGTCGAAGATCTCCTCCTCCTTCTCCGTCAGGAGCCTGATGAGCCCCTTGAGCTGCGACCGCCTCCACGACAGCTCCCTGGTCCTGCCGCTCTTGTACACCACTCGCAGGCTGCTCGCGAGGCTCCCCAAGCCAAGGGCCGGCTTCTCCTCCATGGTTCCCATGGATGGATGGATGGGTGGGTGGAAGGGGCGGGCACCGGCTTAGCTTGGCTTGAGCATGCGGGCGACCCAACGTGTGTTAAATAGGCAACCAACCGGAGCGTGGCAGACAGACTGGTTCTGTGTCGTGGTTCATGTGGAGTGAACGAGGCAGTTTATTGACCGTGATTACCCAAATCCACAATTTCTTTTGCGGGAACCCAAATCCGCATTAACTAGAGGAGTTGGGGCCTTTTAAATACGGAGTTGTACAGTAGAAGGACTGAAATCGTAGTCGCCCTTGATAACATTTTGATTGGTGAGGAGATTTATTGGTTCAGCAACATATGAAAGACGGTTGTTGAAAAGTGACCAAATCACCTCTTGTCTCCACAAATTTGCTTATGAAAACAGTATATTCATTCCACTGCTTGAAAATCCGTCTTTCCGAGTGCCGACACATTTACCATTTTCTTTCGGCGGGCACTCGACAAACATGATACGTGTCGAGTATAACACTAAGGTCAAGATGACAATATTCCCCGTGGGACGGGTACCCACGGGGATTTATCCATCATGGAGCGGAGATGGGGGACAAATTCACCCCATGGGTATTGTTTGGTGGATACCCGTTAGTCTTGTGAGGCGGGGATGGGGATAAAATCCCTCCATGTATACCCGAAAAACTATGCTACGCGTACTACAAATGCACAATATATAGATTAATAGCTAGATATTTCACATAATTATGTTTCTTCATCTCTCCCAACAACGATGCCCTCTTCAATCTCATCTATCCTAGTCAGTTTTGAGATCCCCATGGATACTCGAAGGGTATCGGGTACCGGATATTGACGGGAATGGGGGCGTTTTGTCTCCGCGAAGCTTCACGGGGCTCACGGGTATGGGGATTGGCGGGGATCGGGGCGGGGATGGTGGAGTCATCCTCGGTCATCCCCGTCCCCGTTGCCACCTTGACACTCAGGCAACCTCAAAAACTCGGCAATGGATGGTTTTTGATGAGAGCACGCCAAAAAAACGGGCCTACTGCTTTTGTCACTAAGGGCATTTCCAACACTGGCCCGTAAATTTGCTTCAGCATCCGTCCGTGGAGAGGGGACAAGTCCGCAGACACTGATGCCGGAAGCGGCCATCCAGTGCTAGCCGCATATGTCCGCTTACATTTCAAATAGTGTTTCAACTAACCGGACAAAATTCGTGCAAACACGGCGGATTTCATCAAAGTCCAGATAGAAAATAACACAAATCATTCATACATAGCATGCAAATAAGTCTAGTATAACAATAGTTGAAAGTCAACAAGATTAACCGTATGTTCAACATGTTTTTCACGAACGGATCATGTCATCCCACACATACTGCCCATTCAGCTTCATCCAACAGTGTGTGTAAATGGCCGTCCCTCTGTTCTGTGGTACATCACGACATCACGTGCGGACTAATATGTAGGTCAACGTTGAGTGAATGATTCAATCAACAAGTTGAGCAAGAAGAAACAAAACTTACGATCTCCTCCTTTGCCGCTTGATATGACCACCTTGCCTCCAGCCGACCAACCGCGTCACAAAACTTTTTTTGAACATCAGTCCAGACGCAAGTACTCATACATACGCGCATACACTCACCCCTATGAACGCACACACGCACACCCTATCCCTATGAGCATCTCCGAGAGACTGAGCCGACATGTCATCTTGAAACTTACGAAGTCACCGTAGGCGCCTCGTCGTCGATGGGAACGTCTCCTCCCACTGAAAGCTCATCGCCGGAAATCCTGAAATAAATCCAGAAATAATGCGAACACCGGGACTTGAACCCTGGTGGGCTGAGGATACCACTGTCCCTCTAACCATCCAACCACAGGTTGGTTCCCATCCGCGTCACAAAACTTGGTGACTGAAGTCTAGATGGCGTACCATCATCGATACAATACAATAATGATCTCACATTACGTTGTTGGATGATGTGCATGCCGTAGGGCGCAATGTGTTTTTGCGCGTGAAACGAATTATGCACGTGCTGCCAAAAGCCCCCCCTACTCCTGCCTAGAAAATCCACGAATACGCCCAACCACACATCACACAACTCGAAAATATGTCTTTTGCCGAGTGTTGACACCTTTCTTGTTTCCTTTTCAGCGGGCATTCCGTAAAGAGATATGTGCCGAGTATAACACTCGGCAAACTCAAAAACTTGGCAATAGATGGCTTTTGCCGAGAGCACGCCAAAAAAATGGGCCTACTTCTTTTGTCATTAAGGGCGTTTCCAATGCCGAACCGCAAATTTGCTTTAGCATCTGTCCCCGGACACTGATCCCGAAGGCGGCCATCCTATGCTAGCCGCATATGTCCGTTTACATTTCAAATAGTGTTTCAACTAACCGGACAAAGTTCATACAAACACGGCGATTTTCATCAAAGTTTGGATAGAAAATAGCTCAAATCATCCATACATAGCACGCAAATAAGTCTAGTACAACAATAGTTCAAATTCAACAAGATTAATGGATGTTCAACAAGTTTTTCACGAATGGATCATGTCGTCCCATACATACTGCCCCTTCAGTTTCATCTAACAATGTGTGTGCGTAAATGAATGTCCCTCTGTCTTGTGGTACATCACGACACGACGTGCGGGCTACATAATGTGTAGATCAACATTGAGTGAATGATTCAATCAACAAGTTGAGCAAGAAGAAGCAAAACTTACGATCTCTTCCTCTGCCGCTTGGAGTGACCACCTTGCCTCCAGCCGACCGTCCGCATCACAAAACTTGGTGACGTATGTCTAGATGGCGTACCATCGATACGGTAACGATCCCACATTGTGTTGTTGGATGGTGTACATGTCATAGGGTGAAATGTGCTTTTGCACGTGAAATGAATCATGCACGCGCTTCCAGAAGGTCCCCCTCTGCTCATGCCTACGAAATATGCGGAACGGCCAACCACACATCGCACAACAACTCATCCTCCATGGTCGAGTACCCCGGCATCCTTCATACTCTAAAAGAATGACATGACATTCGAAAACTAGCTCAATGACAATTGAGTGAACACCTATCGGGCGTAGTGTCCACCATGGACGACGTCGACCGGGCGGGGGAGTGTACCTAATTACGGACGGGTCCTGGGTGGACGACGCTGTCGTTAAAGGAGAGCAGGGGCATCGGTACTGGCTGCAGAGGTCTGACAATGCCGGTGTGCCGGCCGAAGAGGTACATCGGCGGCGGCAGAGGAGGAGGGTGCGGATGCAAAGGAAGGAAGAAGTGACAGAATGGAAGAAAATGGGACCAGGAAGGGGGATTCAGTGAGCCGGGGGTGTTGGAGTCCTATGTGGCTACTGTCCGGACTCTCGCAACCCCCTCCCACCCTCCACTTTACTTCCGGTTTGTGGGGAAAAAGTGTGTCCGGACTGCTCGGCGGACCGATACAGGCCCGCGTTGGACGATACAACACACCCGGACATATGCGGACAATTTGAGGGTCAGCACTGAAGATGCCCTAAATGAACTCGGCAAAGACGTTGACACGTGTCCCTCGCCCCCGCAGCTGACTGCTCTGTGACTGCATGGCTCTCTTTGTGGAGTGTCGGCTAACGGATACTTGAGAACAAAGCCAACAAAATCATTTCAAAGTTAAAATAGACAGTTGACAAAGGTTTTCTATTTTACTTTTAAAAAATGAGAAATAGTTTGTCAACTGTCTGAAAAGAGGCACTAGATAAACTTCTATAGGTTCTCTCAGCTGCTCCCACATGGCACATTTTCTGAGTGGGCAACACTCGACAAATAATTATATTTTCCTTTTTTAACCGTGAAAAGTCCTTACCGACAATGCCTTGTATATGTCGCTCAGCTGAAACACCCAAAAATCAGAGCCTTTTGGTTTTGTGTTGTTATTAAATTCTCACTATCTTCCAAAGTTTTTCTTCTGAACTTTGCAACAAAGATTCACTTCACCCTAGCTTACACTTGGATCACTACACAACCAAGACCAACCAAACTCAAATCCCAGCTTTCGGGAATTTGAAACCCTAGCTCAAATTGCCACAAACGAAACTTCCCTTTCTTTGTTGAGATAGTCTACCCTAATATTTGAAGTGACTCTCCAATCCATATGGATCAAATGTGTGACATAATATTGCCATGCCAAAAGCAACATTTCTCTTCCATCAACAATTTAAGTTTTTGCCACTTTGGGGGAAATAAATTCAAAGAATACTTAGGCACCTCTATGTTCTTACCACATAACATTTCGCCAACGCCATGACGAAGGAGCGCCCGACGCCGGCGTTCCAAGAGTTCAGATCCAGCCCATGCATTCGTCTACCTGATGCTCAGACTGCGGCGGGGTGTTGATTGTAAGTCTCCACGTCCCTCACATGCATGCACTAATCCGTGTACTGAACCCACCCTACTCACTACGTGCTTTGTTGTAACCGCGCAATCTCTAGGCAGTGATGTTTTTTTGAAGGAGGATATCCCCTGGCCTCTGCTTCAGGACAATGCATGCAGCCATATATTATTGATAGTGCAAAATCCAGCAGCCGAACATCATCGACCTAGAAAAAAGGCGAAAAACAAACACCGAGGCCGATGATGGCGAATCCACCACAAGGTTGAACTTCGGATTTTCATCCCCAAAGCAAAACTTCAATCCACCACCTTCAACAAGCACAAGATGCAAGTGTGCGACAATATAGCCCGATTAGAGATCTTGTGTTTCCACCTGAGTGCATAAGCTCGTCGATGAAGTCGTCTATACCATCCGCCCTTATCCGGCTACCGACCTCTCGATAGCTGGATACATCTTCAGGAGACAATGGAAGACAAAGACGTCCCATACTGTTGGAAATATGCCCTAGAGGCAATAATAAAAGTATTATTATTATATTTCCTTGTTCATGGTAATTGTCTTTATTCATGCTATAACTGTATTATCCGGAAATCGTAATACACGTGTGAATACATAGACCAAAATATGTCCTTAGTAAGCCTCTAGTTGACTAGCTCGTTGATCAACAGATAGTCATGGTTTCCTGGCTATGGACATCAGATGTCGTTGATAACGGGATCACATCATTAGGAGAATGATGTGATGGACAAGACCCAATCCTAAGCATAGCACAAGATCGTGTAGTTCGTTTGCTAGAGCTTTTCCAGTGTCAAGTATCTTTTCCTTAGACCATGAGATCGTGTAACTCCCGGATACCGTAGGAGTGCTTTGGGTGTACCAAACGTCACAACGTAACTGGGTGACTATAAAGGTGCACTACAGGTATCTCCGAAAGTGTCTGTTGGGTTGACACGGATCGAGACTGGGATTTGTCACTCCGTATGACAGAGAGGTATCTCTGGGCCCACTCGGTAATGCATCATCATAATGAGCTCAAAGTGACCAAGTTTTTGGTCACGGGATCATGCATTACGGTACGAGTAAAGTGACTTGCCGGTAATGAGACTGAACGAGGTATTGGGATACCGACGATCGAGTCTCGGGCAAGTAACGTACTGATTGACAAAGGGAATTGTATATGGGGTTGATCGAATCCTCGACATCGTGGTTCATCCGATGAAATCATCGTGGAACATGTGGGAGCCAACATGGGTATCCAGATCCCGCAGTTGGTTATTGGCCGGAGAGCTGTCTCGGTCATGTCCGCATGATTCTCGAACCCGTAGGGTCTACACACTTAAGGTTCGGTGACGCTAGGGTTATCAGGAAGACTTGTATGTGATTACCGAATGTTGTTCGGAGTCCCGGATGAGATCCCGGACGTCACGAGGAGTTCTGGAGTAGTCTGGAGGTGAAGATTTATATATATGAAGTGCTGTTTCGGCCATCGGGAAAGTTTCGGGGTCACCCGGTATTGTACCGGGACCACCGGAAGGGTCCCGGGGGTCCACCGGGTGGGGCCACCTATCCCGGAGGGCCCCGTGGGCTGAGTTGGGAGGGGAACCAGCCCCTAGTGGGCTGATGCGCCCCCCCTTGGGGCCCCCCTGCGCCTAGGGTTGGAAACCCTAGGGTGGGGGGGCGCACCACTTGCCTTGGGGAGCACTCCACCCCTCCTGGCCGCCGCCCCCTTGGGAGATTCCCATCTCCAGGGCCGGCGCCCCCCCTGGGGGCCTATATAAAGGAGGGGGGAGGGAGGGCAAGGGCACCCCTGAGTCTTGGCGCCTCCCTCCCCCTGCTACACCTCTTCCTCCTCTCGCGGTTGCTTGGCGAAGCACTGCCGGAGTACTGCATCTCCACCACCACCACGCCGTCGTGCTACTGCTGGAGCCTTCTTCCTCAACCTCTCCTTCCCCCTTGCTGGATCAAGAAGGAGGAGACATCATCCGTTCTGTACGTGTGTTGAACGCGGAGGTGCTGTCCGTTCAGCACTTGGTCATCGGTGATTTGGATCACGGCGAGTACGACTCCATCATCCCCGTTCTCTTGAACGCTTCTGCTCGCGATCTACAAGGGTATGTAGATGCACTCTATCACTCGTTTCTTAGATGAAATCATAGATGGATTTTGGTGAAACCGTAGGAATTTTTTTAATTTTCTGCAACGTTCCCCAACAGTGGCATCATGAGCTAGGTCTATGCGTAGTTCTCTATTGCACGAGTAGAACACAATTTTGTTGTGGGCGTAGATGTTGTCAACTTTCTTGTCGCTACTAGTGTTATCTTGCTTCAGCGGTATTGTGGAATGAAGCGGCCCAGACCGACCTTACACGTACGCTTACGTGAGACAGGTTCCACCGACTGACATGCACTAGTTGCATAAGGTGGCTAGCGGGTGTCTGTCTCTCCCATTTTAGTTGGAGCGGATTTGATGAAAAGGGTCCTTATGAAGGGTAAATAGAAGTTGACAAATCACGTTGTGGCTTTAATGTAGGTAAGAAAACGTTCTTGCTAGATCACCTATAGAAGCCACGTAAAAACTTGCAACAACAATTAGAGGACGTCTAACTTGTTTTTGCAGCAAGTGTCTTGTGATGTGATATGGCCAAAAGTTGTGATGAATGATGAATGATATATTGTGATGTATGAGATCATGTTCTTGTAATAGGAATCACGACTTGCATGTCGATGAGTATGACAACCGGCAGGAGCCATAGGAGTTGTCTTAATTATTGTATGACCTGCGTGTCAATGATTTAACACCATGTAATTACTTTACTTTATCGCTAAACCGTTAGCCATAGTAGTAGAAGTAATAGTTGGCGAGCAACTTCATGGAGACACGATGATGGAGATCGTGATGATGGAGATCATGGTGTCATGCCGGTGACGAAGATCATCATGGAGCCCCGAAGATGGAGATCAAAGGAGCTATATGATATTGGCCATATCATGTCACTACTATATAATTACATGTGATGTTTATTATGTTCATGCATCTTGTTTACTTAGAACGATGGTAGTAAATAAGATGATCCCTTATAATAATTTCAAGAAGTGTTCTCCCCTAACTGTGCGCAGTTGCTAAAGTTCGTCGTTTCGAAGCACCACGTGATGATCGGGTGTGATAAATTCTTACGTTCACATACAACGGATGTAAGACAGTTTTACACATGCAAAAACACTTAGGGTTAACTTGACGAGCCTAGCATGTGCAGACATGGCCTCGGAACACAGAGACCGAAAGGTCGAACATGAGTCGTATGGAAGATACGATCAACATGGAGATGTTCACCGATGATGACTAGTCCGTCTCACGTGATGATCGGACACGACCTAGTCGACTCGGATTGTGTAACACTTAGATGACTAGAGGGATGTCTAATCTGAGTGGGAGTTCATTAAATAATTTGATTAGATGAACTTAATTATCATGAACTTTAGTCTAAAACCTTTGCAAATATGTCTTGTAGATCAAATGGCCAACGCTCATGTCAACATGAACTTCAACGCGTTCCTAGAGAAAACCAAGCTGAAAGATGATGGCAGCAACTATACAGACTGGGTCCGGAACCTGAGAATCATCCTCATGGCTGCCAAGAAAGCATATGTCCTAGATGGACCGCTAGGTGAAGCACCCATCCCAGAGAACCAAGACTTATGAACGCTTGGCAGTCACGTGCTGATGATTACTCCCTCGTTCAGTGCGGCATGCTTTACAGCCTAGAACCGGGGCTCCAAAAGCGTTTTGAGAAACACAGAGCATATGAGATGTTCGAGGAGCTGAAACTAGTTTTCCAAGCTCATACCCGGGTCGAGAGATATGAAGTCTCCGACAAGTTCTATAGTTGTAAGATGGAGGGAAATAGTTCTGTCAGTGAGCACATACTCAAAATGTCTGGGTTGCACAACCGCCTGTCCCAGCTGGACATTAACCTCCCGGACGAGGCGGTCATTGAAAGAATCCTTCAGTCGCTCCCACCAAGCTACAAGAGCTTTGTGATGAACTACAATATGCAGGGGATGGTGAAGACTATTCCTGAAGTATTTTCAATGCTGAAGTCGGCAGAGGTAGAAATCAAGAAAGAACATCAAGTGTTGATGGTCAATAAAACCACCAAGTTCAAGAAGGGCAAGGGTAAGAAGAACTTCAAGAAGGACGGCAAGGATGTTGCCGCGCCCGGTAAGCCAGTTGCCGGGAAGAAGTCAAAGAATGGACCCAAGGCTGAGACTGAGTGCTTTTATTGCAAAGGGAAGGGTCACTAGAAGCGGAACTGCCCCAAATACTTAGCGGACAAGAAGGTCGGCAACACTAAAGGTATATTTGATATACATGTAATTGATGTGTACCTTACCAGTACTCGTAGTAACTCCTGGGTATTTGATACCGGTGCCGTTGCTCATATTTGTAACTCACAGCAGGAGCTGCGGAATAAGCGGAGACTGGCGAAGGACGAGGTGACGATGCGCGTCGGGAATGGTTCCAAGGTCGATGTGATCGCCGTCGGCACGCTACCTCTACATTTACCTACGGGATTAGTTTTAAACCTTAATAATTGTTATTTAGTGCCAAGTTTGAGCATGAACATTGTTTTTGGATCTCGTTTGATACGAGATGGCTACTCATTTAAATCCGAGAATAATGGTTGTTCTATTTATATGAGAGATATGTTTTATGGTCATGCCCCAATGGTCAATGGTTTGTTCTTAATGAATCTCGAGTGTAATGTTACACATATTCATAGTGTGAATACCAAAAGATGTAAAGTTGATAACGATAGTCCCACATACTTGTGGCACTGCCGCCTTGGTCACATTGGTGTCAAGCGCATGAAGAAGCTCCATGCTGATGGACTTTTAGAGTCTCTAGATTATGAATCGTTTGACACATGCGAACCATGCCTCATGGGCAAAATGACCAAGACTCCGTTCTCTGGAACAATGGAGCGAGCAGCCAACTTATTGGAAATCATACATACCGATGTGTGCGGTCCAATGAGCGTTGAGGCTCGCGGAGGATATCGTTATGTTCTCACTCTCACTGATGACTTGAGTAGATATGGGTATGTCTACTTAATGAAACACAAGTCTGAGACCTTTGAAAAGTTCAGGAATTTCAGAATGAGGTAGAGAATCAACGTGACCGAAAGATAAAGTTCCTACGATCAGATCATGGAGGAGAATATTTAAGTCACGAATTTGGTACGCACTTAAGAAAATGTGGAATCGTTTCACAACTCACGCCGCCTGGAACACCTCAGCGTAACGGTGTGTCTGAACGTCGTAATCGCACTCTATTGGATATGGTACGGTCTATGATGTCTCTTACCGATTTACCGCTATCATTCTGGGGATACGCTCTAGAGACAGCTACATTCACTTTAAATAGGGCAACGTCTAAATCTGTTGAGACGACACCGTATGAATTATGGTTTGGGAAGAAACCTAAGCCGTCGTTTCTAAAAGTTTGGGGATGCGATGCTTATGTCAAGAAACTTCAACCTAAAAAGCTCAAACCCAAGTCGGAAAAATGCGTCTTCATAGGATACCCTAAGGAAACCATTGGGTATACCTTCTACTTAAGATCCAAGGGCAAGATCTTTGTTGCCAAGAACAGATCCTTTCTAGAAAAAGAGTTTCTCTCGAAAGAAGTAAGTGGGAGGAAAGTAGAACTCGATGAAGTACTACCTCTTGAACAGGAAAGTAGTGCAGCTCAGGAAAATGTTCCTGTGATGCCTACACCAACTGGAGAGGAAAATAATGATGATGATCAAGGTACTTCGGATCAAGTTGCTACTGAACTTCGTAGGTCCACAAGGACACGTTCCGCACCAGAGTGGTACGGCAACCCTGTCTTGGAAATCATGTTGTTAGACAACGGTGAACCTTCGAACTATGAAGAAGCGATGGTGGGCCCAGATTCCAACAAATGGCTTTAAGCCATGCGATCCGAGATAGAATCCATGTATGAAAACAAAGTATGGACTTTGACAGACTTGCCCGATGATCAGTGAGCGATAGAAAACAAATGGATCTTTAAGAAAAAGACGGACGCGGATGGTAATGTTACCATCTATAAAGCTCGACTTGTCGCTAAGGGTTATCAGCAAGTTCAAGGGGTTGACTACGATGAGACATTCTCTCCCGTAGCGAAGCTGAAGTCCGTCCGAATCATGTTAGCAATTGCCGCATACTATGATTATGAGATATGGCAGATGGACGTCAAAACGGCATTCCTTAACGGACATCTTAAGGAAGAACTGTATATGATGCAGCCGGAAGGTTTTGTCGATCCTAAGAATGCTAACAAAGTATGCAAGCTCCAGCGATCCATTTATGGGCTGGTGCAAGCATCTCGGAGTTGGAACATTCGCTTTGATGAGATGATCAAAGTGTTTGGGTTTATGCAGACTTATGGAGAAGCCTGCGTTTACAAGAAAGTGAGTGGGAGCTCTGTAGCATTTCTCATATTATATGTAGATGACATACTCTTGATGGGAAATGATATAGAACTATTGGACAGCATTAAGGCCTACTTGAATAAGTGTTTTTCAATGAAGGACCTTGGAGAAGCTGCTTACATATTAGGCATCAAGATCTATAGGGATAGATCGAGACGCCTCATAGGTCTTTCACAAAGCACATACCTTGATAAGATTTTGAAGAAGTTCAAAATGGATCAGTCCAAGAAAGGGTTCTTGCTTGTATTGCAAGGTGTGAGATTGAGCTCGGCTCAATGCCCGACCATGGCAAAAGATAAAGAAGAGATGAGTGTCATCCCCTATGCTTCAGCCATAGGATCTATTATGTATGCCATGCTGTGTACCAGACCTGATGTAAACCTTGACGTAAGTTTGGTAGGAAGGTACCAAAGTAATCCCGGCAAGGAACACTGGGCAGCGGTCAAGAATATTCTGAAGTACCTGAAAAGGACAAAGGACATGTTTCTCATTTATGGAGGTGATGAAGAGCTCGTCGTAAAGGGTTACGTCGATGCTAGCTTCGACACAGATCTGGATGAGTCTAAGTCACAAACCGAATACGTGTATATGTTGAATGGTGGAGCAGTAAGCTGGTGCAATTGCAAGCAGAGCGTCGTGGCGGGATCTACATGTGAAGTGGAGTACATGGCAGCCTCGGAGGCAGCGCATGAAGCAATTTGGGTGAAGGAGTTCATCACTGACCTAGGAGTCATACCCAATGCGTCGGGGCCGATCAAACTCTTCTGTGACAACACTGGAGCCATTGCCCTTGCCAAGGAGCCCAGGTTTCACAAGAAGACCAGGCACATCAAGCGTCGTTTCAACTCCATCCGTGAAAATGTTCAAGATGGAGACATAGATATTTGCAAAGTACATACGGATCTGAATGTCGCAGATCCGTTGACTAAACCTCTCTCGCGAGCAAAACATGATCAACACCAGAACTCTATGGGTGTTCCATTCATCACAATGTAACTAGATTATTGACTCTAGTGCAAGTGGGAGACAGTGGGAAATATGCCCTAGAGGCAATAATAAAAGGATTATTATTATATTTCCTTGTTCATGATAATTGTCTTTATTCATGCTATAAATGTATTATCCGAAAATCGTAATACACGTGTGAATACATAGACCAAAATATGTCCCTAGTAAGCCTCTAGTTGACTAGCTCTATGATCAATAGATAGTCATGGTTTCCTGGCTATGGACATCAGATGTTGTTGATAACGGGATCACATCAGTAGGAGAATGATGTGATGGACAAGACCCAATCCTAAGCATAGCACAAGATCGTGTAGTTCGTTTGCTAGAGCTTTTCCAGTGTCAAGTATCTTTTCCTTAGACCATGAGATCGTGTAACTCCCGGATACCGTAGGAGTGCTTTGGGTGTACCAAACGTCACAACATAACTGGGTGACTATAAAGGTGCACTACAGGTATCTCCGAAAGTGTCTGTTGGGTTGACACGGATCGAGACTGGGATTTGTCACTCCGTATGACGGAGAGGTATCTCTGGGCCCACTCGGTAATGCATCATCATAATGAGCTCAAAGTGACCAAGTGTTTGGTCACGGGATCATGCATTACGGTATGAGTAAAGTGACTTGCCGGTAACGAGACTGAACGAGGTATTGGGATACCGACGATCGAGTCTCGGGCAAGTAACGTACCGATTAACAAAGGGAATTGTATACGGGGTTGATCAAATCCTCGACATCGTGGTTCATCCGATGAAATCATCATGTAACATGTGGGAGCCAACATGGGTATCCAGATCCCGCTGTTGGTTATTGGACGGAGAGCTGTCTCGGTCATGTCTGCATGATTCCCGAACCCGTAGGGTCTACACACTTAAGGTTCGGTGACGCTAGGGTTATTAGGAAGACTTGTATGTGATTACCGAATGTTGTTCGGAGTCCCGAATGAGATTCCAGACGTCACGAGGAGTTCCGGAATAGTCCGGAGGTGAAGATTTATATATAGGAAGTGCTGTTTCGGCCATCGGGAAAGTTTCGGGGTCACCCGGTATTGTACCGGGACCACCGGAAGGGTCCCGGGAGTCCACCGGGTGGGGCCACCTATCCCGGAGGGCCCCGTGGGCTGAGTTGGGAGGGGAACCAGCCCCTAGTGGGCTGGTGCGCCCCCCCTTGGGCCCCCCCCCCTGCGCCTAGGGTTGGAAACCCTAGGGTGGGGGGCGCACCACTTGCCTTGGGGGGCACTCCACCCCCCTGGCCGCCGCCCCCTTGGGAGATTCCCATCTCCAGGGCCGGCGCCCCCTGGGGGCCTATATAAAGGAGGGGGGAGAGAGGGCAAGGGCACCCCTGAGTCTTGGCGCCTCCCTCCCCCTGCTACACCTCTTCCTCCTCCCGCGGTTGCTTGGCGAAGCCCTGCCGGAGTACTGCATCTCCACCACCACCACGCCGTCGTGCTGCTGTTGGAGCCTTCTTCCTCAACCTCTCCTTCCCCCTTGCTGGATCAAGAAGGAGGAGACGTCATCCGTTCTGTACGTGTGTTGCACGCGGAGGTGCTGTCCGTTCAGCACTTGGTCATCGGTGATTTGGATCACGGCGAGTACGACTCCATCATCCCCGTTCTCTTGAACGGTTCCGCTCGCGATCTACAAGGGTATGTAGATGCACTCTATCACTTGAAGCTTAGATGAACTCATAGATGGATCTTGGTGAAACCGTAGGAAAAATTTTAATTTTCTACAACGTTCCCCAACACATACCGCCTGCCTCCCGCTACTGTCGCACCATCTTTGATCCAACAACAACATGCTAAACTTGACACCTCCGCCAGAGCCACCGTGCATCACCTGCCGGTAACAGGCATGACTTGACGTCTTGTTAGAAGACGTCGTGTGTAGCATCCGCTGGTAGCACATCCACCGGTGGCTTCACCTGCCGACGACAGGCACCGCCCGACAAATCCGAAAGAGGCACATGTGTCACCTGTCGAGCCGCATCGAACCAGGTCTATTGATGGAAGGGACGTCCCATATCGCCACCAGCCTCAGAAGGCCGTCACCATCTCGAGATCCGGATTCCGAGACGCCCACATGACTACGGAGTCCGCCGCCGTTGAAGAAGAGGGGTCGCCTCCCCAAATCCAGGCGCTACAGGGAGCACTCACCGCCGCGCCAGCCGCTATCGTCGCCCATACAACGGCAAGCACCGTCGACGCCGGAGAAAGCTCTGGCCACCACGCACGTCCTGCGACAAGCCCGAACACGGGATTCCAAGATCCACCGCCACAAGGACCCACCACCTGGCCAGTCAACCCCGACGGAGGGGACGCCGCCACCACCATGGTCGGATCCGGACCAGCCGTCGCCATCGCCCCGCCAAGACCGGAATCGGGCTGAACGCTGCTGCCGCCACCGCCACCAGCCACGCCCAGCCTCACCTTCATCTTCTAGCCACGTCTAGCCGACTGCACACGCTATGCGCCGCCGTGCCTTGGACCCGCATGATGTCATCGCCGAAGCCACCATCCCGCGCCGCACGACATCGAGCGAGGAGAAGGGAAATCCTCGCCGCCGCCTACGCCGACCGGATCGGCGGCGCACACCGAGGGCGGCGAGGGAGGGAGCTGGGAGGCGGCGGACAAGCCCCGGCGGCTAGGGTTCGCCCCCTCGGTCGCTCGCGGGAGCGACGCGAGGGGGTTACACGAGCAGCTATTCCTATCATTATTTAGCCTCGGGCAATACAGCAGTGGCACCTGAAGGTGCACCGCTTCCTTCTCCCTCGTCTTCACTTATGAACATCCGCCATTTTTTGGTCGTGAAGATTGCATACATATGCATTTTTATTTGATCATCAAATTGCTATTTAGCCAATATTTATACTTCAAATGTACCCGGATGGGGTCGTACCTGGACAAAGTTTTAGGCGCGACGTTGAATGATCAGCTCCTGTATTCATATTTATACTTCAAATGTGGCGGGACAGTGTCTATTTTGCGTTTTGCGGCACGACATTGAAGACGCCCTTGCTATGGTATTAAACTCACGTGTTCTTCTGCATAGAAAAGAGGCTTCTGCACGGCAGTCATACTTCCTTTTGCATGTTATCTATACCTACTAATAAAAAAAAAGTATTCTTAGTCGGTCATGCTATTTTGCAGAAAAAACCCTAATGTTTCTGACATTAAACCCACAGTACATATCAAATGTATTTTTTAAAATATTCATATCTTTTAAACCGTAACTCCAAATTTAACATATTATATATGAAATTTGATTAGAAAAGTATGTAGAATTTAAATATGATGTTATTTTTACCTGTCAACAAAATAAAAAAATAGTATCTAGGCTGCAATGTTAATCAACAATGCATTATCCGTCTTTTTTTCGTACTGGTACTGATTATATTTGGGATGAATACCTCAGCAAAATCAGAATTGGACATCAAATTGAAAATAAATTTGTTAGAGACATCAATAAATAAGGACATGCATGACAAAAAATAAAAGGACCAAACAAAGATGGGATGTCCGCTATAAAATAAATAAAAGAGAAAATGCAGAGGAGATCTGATAAAGATGAGATGTTGCGCTATTCTTCTATATATAAGAAAAAAAGGACATGCATGAAAAATGTAAAAAGGAGGCATGCATGACAAAAAAATAAAATAAAAAACAAGTTGGATAAGAAATAAATAGTGATGAAACAGGGACCAATACCTATGACATGTATGGCAAGAAATAGTGATGAAATAGGGGTGCAAGTACCTGCGTCAACATGAGACCATAAAAATGTTATTTTCCAGACAAAAAAAATATATTTTTATTATTAAAAAAGGGATTTTTACATCTATGCCCCTGGTTCCTTAGCTCTACTCATTCATCCTCGCGCTCTTAACTTTTGCTCAATTTTCCCCACTCCCTTGCCAGAAACCCTCATAATTGGGCACAACGGACGTTGCCGTCGGGTCAAAGGCTTGACCGTTAACTCTGACTAGTGGGGCCACGCTGGACTGTATCGTCCGTTCGACCTGACAAGTGGGGCCTCGTTGGGTGGTGTCACTGTTCGACCGTTGGGCCGTGGTTTCGTTGGGCCATCCCTTGCATTAAACGTCTGCGTGCGCCGCCAGGACAGAAGCCTGCTATGCATGCACCCAACAAAGCCTGCCTGCATGTGTTGATCGAGCCTGCATGCATCGATGCCATGATCCCATGATGCGCCAACCGAGCCTGCTTGCGCCGATGCGTCCGCACTGACCGAGCAGCTTTCTTGCACACCAGCCACCATGGATGCAGCGACTGTCACTGCCGCTGGTTCCTTTCTTCTAGCTAGGTGGCTACATATTTGTGGCTTGTGTAAAAAAAGAGCCACTCCCTTGCTTAGTTGTACTCATTCATCCCTACTAACAAAGCTTGCTTGCATGCACTAGGTGGTTACTAACAAGGGAACCCTACTAACAAGCCGAGCTCTCTAAGAAAATAATCAACAAATATGTAGTCCCAATATAGGGGCAACAAGCCCATAGCACGATCACATATCTCAAACTAGGAAGAACTTAATAATAGAATAGATAGAAAACTTAATAATAGAATTTAAGAAAATGGCCAACAAGCCCATAGCAACTCCAACATAGTTCAATTACAACTTAACATAACATAGACTAAAAAAAGATAGAGGGTTTAGAACCCTAGCCGTCGCCTTCTCCACCTCGCTCCTCCTCCGGGCGCCCTTTTCACTGCTCCTCCAGGGTGTTGTCGATGGGGTACGGAAGAGTGTGCATGCGCGTCGCGGTGGGGAAGATGTTGTTGTACTCCGTGAACCTGTTGTGGGTGGTGAAAGCGATGAACTCGGAGCCACACCAAAACACCCAGCCGAGGAGGTAGAAGGCGTCGAATGTGTTGGTGAAGTGGGCAAGGAGAGCAACCACCACCCGGTTTTGGATGACCTCCTCGACGCGGAACATCGTTGGAGATCCCCTCGGGAGGTCGTGGTAGCCGGACGCGAGGAAGAACTCCGTGAAGTTCCTTGCGGTCCTCAGCCTTGATATCGCCCACACACGTAGTGTGTAATCAACGTACACGCCGATAGGGTAGAGCCTCTCCGGCACGGTGGGTGGGAAGCGGTAGGTTGGTCCGGTGTACTGCATGGCTGAGGGATGTGCAGAAGACGGAGAAGGGGTTGAAGAGTAAGAAGGGAGATGGATGAGGGATGGCAGAGGCAGAGGGTGGCTTAAATAGCCATAGTGATACGTGTTATTTGGCCATGGCAATAACGGGGTCAAATGTGAAGTAACCCGTTTTCAAACCCATCGCAGCATCGGGAGTGTACACGCGTGGGAAACGGTGGTTTGAAAAAGAAGAAGAAAAAAAAGCTAATTGCACGCATGGGAATCCGTGGTCATATATATTATATGATCAAAAAAGACAATTTTTGAATAGTTTGTGGCCATTTTGCATGATAAAAATAAATTTGGCCCTTAACAATTGGTCATTTGCTACGCAATGTCAATTGATTTCAAACGATGCAAAAATACAGAGCCAGCACATTCACAAAAAAACAGAGGAAACGATGCAAAAAAACGATGTAAAAATGCAGAGCCAACACGTTCACAAAAAACAGAGCAAACGATGCAAAAAAAAAACGACGCAATTCGACGGCCCACCGAGAGCTTGGTATCCTTTTGGGCCCAATAACAATGTTTTTTTTACAGAGTCAGTGGTGGGCGAGCAACCGAGCACAACCAATAGGATCGCCTCTCGGGGATCGCCCCGCGATCCAACGATGCGGAGCCATCCTTGTGATCCAATGGCGCGGAGCCTGCACACAGCCAGCCCACCTAGTTCATTCTAGAAGGCCAGATCTGAGGGTTGTCGCTTGGCGCGAGGGTATGATCGGACGGCTGATGTTGTGAGGTAGGGTTAGGCGAAACCCCGCGGGGTTTAGAGGGGTTTTGAGCTGGTCAACGGGGTTTCGATGGCTTTGACTGAGCATAAGTAATTTAAAAAAATTGAAAAAATATGAAACCTTCGCCGTTTGTCGCTTTATAAGACAAACTAATGAGGAAAAATACTAAACTTGGTCTATGGTCGTTTTCATGAAAAAACCCTAGATGGCACGATCGAGGTCAAATGAGCACCACTAATTTAAAAAAAATCAAAAAATATATAAAACCTGCGCACAACGTTGTCTTATGTGACATGTTACCAACAAAAAATCATAAACTTGGTCTATGGTCATTTTCATGAGAAAACCTTCACACACATGAGCTATCATGTACATGATTTCATAGAGTTCAAGGAGAGGAGGTGGTGTTACCTTCTATTTTTGAAAAATTAAAAAAAAACAAAAAAATCACTAAAGCTTTATTTCAAAGTGAATAAGAAGGATCTGAAGTTAGTTTTCCATTTTCATATTTCAAAACGTGTTGTAATACTTTTTATATTAAAGCATATGTTTTCAAAAGAAAATGTAAAAATATGAAGATTAATTCAAAAAATAGTGAGACATCGAATCTACACTATGGAAAGTGAATATGTGTTAATAAAAAACATCTGGCTCATTTAGAGTAGGTTCAAGAAAACTTGATTACAAATGGGCTGTTTACCCTAGCCTGGGAGCACATTTGGAGCATATTTTCTCAAATTCAATTTTATTTGACCTCCTCTAAATCACTTTAAATTTTGCACACATGATCTTCTACACAAACGTAGATAGTTTGCCAAGGTTTTACTTGTTTTTGCATTTTCTTGAATTTGCAGTGTCCAGGTTTGCCAAGGTTTACATGATCTCATTTGGAGCATGCATTTGATTTCCTACACAACATGGGTGATCATTGCAGCACCTAAGCTCATAGTTCACAACATCTAAACATAACTAACCATAGATTCAGGACAGACAAATATACCACATGCAAATTTAAGGACAGACAAATATAGATAGCAACCAGATTACTAGCATAACCAACGAGAGATTCAGTTCAACAAACCTTAACCAACGAGATTTAGTTCAACAAACCAAAAGTAACCCAACAGTTCAAGAAACCAAACCAAACGTAACATGATGACCCACAAGTGTAGGGGATCAATCGCAGTCCTTTCGATAAGTAAGAGTGTCGAACCTAACGAGGAGCAAAAGGAAATGATAAGCGGTTTTCGGTAAGGTTTTCTCTGCAAGCACTGAAATAGTAGGTAATAGATAGTTTTGTGATAAGATAAATAGTAACGAGTAACAAGTAAATAAAGTAAGTAAAGTGCAGCAAGGTGGCCCAATCCTTTATGTAGCAAAGGATAAGCCTGGAAAATTTCTAATAATGAGAAAGGAGCTCCCGAGGACACATGGTAATTATCGTCAAGCTAGTTTTCATCACGTTCATATGATTCACGTTCGGTACTTTGATAACTTGATATGTGGGTGGGCCGGTGCTTGGGTACCGCCCTTACTTGGACAAGCATCCCACTTATGACTAACCCCTATTGCAAGCATCCGCAACTACAAAAGAAGTATTAAGGTAAACCTAACCACAACATTAAACATATGGATCCATATCAACCCCTAACGAAGCAATGCATAAACTAGGGTTTAAGCTTCTGTCACTCTAGCAACCCATCATCTACTTATTACTTCCCCATGCCTTCCTCTAGGCCCAAATAATGGTGAAGTGTCATGTAGTCGACGTTCACATAACACCACTAGAGGAAAAGACAACATACATCTCATCAAGATATCGAACGAATACCAAATTCACATGACTACTAATAGCAAGACTTCACCCATGTCCTCAGGAACAAACGTAACTACTCACAAAGCAGATTCATGTTCATAATCAGAGGAGTAATAATATTCATAAAGGATCTGAACATATTATCTTCCACCAAGTAAACCAATTAGCATCAACTACAAGGAGTAATCAACACTACTAGCAACCCACAGGTACCAATTTGTGGTTTTGATACAAGATTGGATACAAGAGATGAACTAGGGTTTTGAGAGGAGATGGTGCTAGTGAAGATGTTGATGGAGATTGACCCCCTCCCGATGAGAGGATCATTGGTGATGATGTTGGTGATGATTTCCCCCTCCCGGAGGGAAGTGTCCCCGGTAGAACAGCTCCGCCGGAGCCCTAGATTGATTCTGCCAAGGTCCCGCCTCGTGGCGGCGGAGTTTCGTCCCGTAAGCTTGCCCACGATTTTTTCCAGGGTAAAAGCTCTGATATAGCAGAAGATGGACACCGAAGGCCCACCAGGGGGCCCAGGAGATAGGGGGCGCGCCCAGTAGGGGGGGGGCGCCCTCCACTCTCCTGGACAGGGTGTGGGCCCCCTGGTGTATTTCTTTCTCTCAATAATTCTTATAAATTCCAAAAACATGTTTCATGGAGTTTCAGGATTTTTGGAGCAGTGCAGAATAGGTTTCCAATGTTTGCTCCTTTTCCAGCCAGAATTCCAGCTGCCGGCATTCCCCCTCTTCATGATAACCCTTGTAAAATAAGAGAGAATAGCCATAAGTATCGATATATAATGTGTAATAACAGACCATAATGCAATAAATATCGATATAAAAGCATGATGCAAAATGGACGTATCAACTCCCCCAAGCTTAGACCTCGCTTGTCCTCAAGTGGAAGCTGATATCGAAAAATATGTCCACATGTTTAGAGATAGAGGTGTCGATAAAAATAAAATACGGACATGAGGGCATCATGATCATTCTTATAACAACAACATATATAGATTTTATCATATGATTTATCATGCTCAAGTAATGATCAATTCACAATGTCAAGCATGGTTCAAAAACTTCATTGGGAACTAACAAACTATAATCTCAGTCATTGAAGCAATTGCAATTTATCATGACATCAGAAAGAGTCAATAATAGAGCTTTTCAGCAAGTTCACATACTCAACTATCTTGTAGTCTTCTACAATCGCTAACACTCACGCAGTACTTGTGGTTATGGAGTTTCAGCCGGACACTGAGAAAGATAGGGGCTTATTGTGTTGCCTCCCAACGTATTCACCTTTAGGTGATGTCAACAATAATAGCCAATTCTAACTTACATCCAATTGGATATATATATATATATATATATATATATATATATATATATATATATATATATATATATATATCATGATGTTTCAAACACGAGGAGCTTGCCAAAGGATAAAATGAAAAAGGGAAAGGTGAGAATCACCTTGACTCAAGCATAAAGTAAAAACATAAAGTAAAAGATAGGCCCTTCGCAGAGGGAAGCAGAGGTTGTCATGTGCGTTTAGGGTTGATGCACAAAATCTTAATGCAAAAGAACGTCACTTTATATTGCCCCTTGTATGTGGACCTTTATTATGCAGTCTGTCGCTTTTATTACTTCCACAACAAGATCGTACAAAGCTTATTTTCTCTGCACTAATAAGTCATACATATTTAGATAGCAATTTTTATTGCTTGCAACATGACAACTTACTTGGTGCAAGGATATTTGGAAGCACAAGTACTATCTCTACTTGGTGCAAGGAATTTGGCTAGCATGAGGGGGAAAGGCAAGCTCAACATGTTTGGAAGGTCAATGACAATATACTTTAACTGAGACGTCGGAAAACATAAACCATTACGTTGTCTTCCTTGTCCAACGCCAACTCTTTTAGCATGTCATACTTAATGAGTGCTCCCAACTATAAAAGGTGTCCAAGATAATATATTTATATGTGAACCCCTCTTTCCTTATCACTTCCTATTAATTGCAACATGACCAAGGCTACGTTCATCAACTCTCAACAATTTTTATGCCTCATACTTTCTATGTGTGAAGTTATCACTATCCATAAGATCAATATGAACTCTTTTATTCTTTCTACTTTCTCAAGATCATAGCAACATAGCAAAGCCCTTGACTCAACACTAATCTTTATTATAGATAGCTCACGGACTCGATTACAAAAAGAGATCACAATGCAAAACTCAAAACTACTTGATATCAAAACTTCAATATACTAGATCAAGATACTACTAAAAGGATCGAACTAAATAAAACGGTAAAGATAGGAGTGTGATGGTGATACGATACCAGGGCACCTTCCCCAAGCTTGGCAGTTGCCAAGGGGAGTGCCCATACCCATGTGATTATGTCCTCGGAGGTGATGGAGGTGGTGATGATGACGGTGGATAGTCACACATTGAGCGTAAAAGCTCCTCCAACTTGCAGATAATGCCCTTGAGTCCGGCGATATGATCCTTTAATAGAATATTCTCCTGTGTGACATACTTGTTCTGTATGCGAGCTAACTCAATCATCTTGAAAGCTTCAATCTCTGTTGGAGTGAAAAGGTTAGGTAAAGGTTGAGGGATGTCTTCTTCTTTCACCGCCGGAGCTTGAACCTCCATGGCCTTCTTGATCCCTTCATCTTTGTTGATCTCTTCTGATTCTTCCCTTTTCAGCTATATCTTCAATAGCCAAGCATCCTTGTCTTCGTTGTTGGAGGAGGGCGACGTCATGGTGCTCTTAATCTGCAACAGAAACAGCTCGAAACGAAAACAAAGGATATTTGCGTGATACGGTGGTTAAAACCTTCGGGAGTATATATAATGAATTTTTACCGACCAAAATACGAAATGTGCAAGAAAACAGAGTCCGGGAGGCACACGAGGTGTCCACGAGGCAGGGGGCGTGCCCTGTAAGGGGGGGGGGCGTGCCCTCCACTCTCGTGGGGGCCTCGTGTCCCTTTCGGACTACTTATTTCTTCCTAAAATTCTTAAATATTCCAAAACTGATAAAAATTGCCATTGGAGTCGTTTTGGAGTCGGTTTACTTACCGTACCACATACCTATTCCTTTTCGGAGTCTGGAATGTTTTGGAAAGTGTCCCTTATGTATTCCTCCGGGGTTACGGTTTCAACAATATTAGTTTCAACATTGATAGGATTACCTGAAATATAATGTTTAATTCTTTGACTGTTTACCACCCTCGGACTTGTGCCTTCGAAGTTGTTGATTTTTATGGCACCAGAACAATAGACCTCCTCGATAACGTAAGGACCTTCCCATTTAGAGAGAGAAGTTTTCCTGCAAAAAATCTTAAATGAGAGTTGAATAATAACACATAATCTCCTACGTTAAACTAACGCTTTTGTATCCTTTTGTCATGCCAGCGTTTGACTTTTTCTTTGAATAGCTTGGCATTCTCATAGGCTTGAGTTCTCCATTCATCAAGGGAGCTAATATCAAACAACCTCTTCTCACCGGCAAGTTTGAAGTCATAGTTGAGCTCTTTAATAGCCCAATATGCCTTATGTTCAAGTTCAAGAGGTAAATGACACGCTTTTCCATAAACCATCTTATATGGAGACATACCCATAGGATTTTTGTATGCAGTTCTATAGGCCCATAATGCATCATCAAGTTTTTTGGACCAATTCTTTCTAGATCTATTCACAGTCTTTTGCAAAATTAATTTGAGCTCTCTATTGCTCAACTCTACTTGACCGCTAGACTACGGATGATAAGGAGATGCGATTCTATGATTAACATCATACTTAGCAAGCATCTTACGGAAAGCACCATGAATAAAATGTGAACCACCATCAGTCATAAGATATCTAGGGACTCCAAACCTCGGAAAAATAACTTCTTTAAGCATTTTAATAGAAGTGTTATGATCAGCACTACTAGTTGGAATAGCTTCTACCCACTTAGTAACGCAATCAACAGCAACTAAAATATGTGTATAACCATTAGAGGCAGGAAAAGGTCCCATATAATCAAAGCCCCAAACATCAAACGGTTCAATAACAAGAGAATAATTCATAGGCATTTCTTGACGTCTACTAATGTTACCTATTCTTTGACATTCATCACAAGATAAGACAAACTTACGAGCATCTTTGAAGAGACTAGGCCAATAAAAACCAGATTGTAGTACCTTGTGTGCAGTTCTATCTCCAGCGTGGTGTCCTCCATAGGATTCAGAGTGACACTTGCGTAGGATCCGTTCCTGTTCATGCTCAGACACACAACGTCTAATAACACCATCTACTCCTTTATAAAGGTGTGGATCATCCCAGAAGTAATGTCTTAAATCATAAAAGAACTTTTTCGTTTGCTGGTATGTGAAACTAGGTGGTATAAATTTAGCAACAATGTAATTAGCATAATCAGCATACCAAGGAGTAGTACGAGAAGCATTAACGACCGCTAATTGTTCATCAGGAAAGCTATCATCAATAGGCAGTGGGTCATCAAGAACATTCTCTAACCTAGAAAAGTTGTCTGCAACGGGGTTCTCAGCTCCCTTTCTATCAATAATATGCAAATCAAATTCTTGGAGCAAGAGAACCCATCTAATGAGTCTAGGCTTAGCATCTTTCTTTTCCATAAGATATTTAATAGCAGCATGATCAGTGTGAATAGTAACTTTGGAATCAACAATATAAGGTCTAAACTTATCACATGCAAGCACAACTGCTAAGAATTCTTTTTCAGTAGTAGCATAATTTCTCTGGGCAGTATCAAGAGTCTTACTAGCATACTGGATAACATTCAATTTCTTATCAACTCTTTGCCCTAGAATAGCACCTACAGCATAATCACTAGCATCACACATAATTTCAAAAGGTAAATTCCAATCAGGTGGCTGAACAATAGGTGCAGTGATCAAAGCTTTCTTAAGTATTTCAAATGCTTCTACACAATCATCATCAAAGACAAAAGGAATATCTTTTTGCAATAAATTAGTCAGAGGCCTAGAGATTTTAGAAAAGTCCTTAATGAACCTCCTATAAAAATCGGCATGACCAAGGAAACTTCTTATACCTTTTATGTCCTTGGGACATGGCATCTTTTCAATAGCATAAACTTTGGCTTTGTCAACTTCAATACCTCTCTCGGAAATCTTATGCCCCAAGACAATGCCTTCATTAACCATAAAGTGACACTTTTCCCAATTCAGGATGAGAATAGTGTCTTCGCATCTCTGCAAAACTCGATCAAGGTTGCTCAAACAATCATCAAAAGAGGATCCATAAACAGAAAAGTCATCCATGAATACCTCACAAATCTTTTCACAAAAATCAGAGAATATAGCCATCATGCATCTTTGAAAGGTAGCAAGTGCATTACATAAACCAAAAGGCATACGTCTATAAGCAAAAGTACCAAAAGGGCAAGTAAAAGTAGTTTTAGATTGATCCTTTGCTGACACAGGTATCTGAGAGTAACCAGAATAACCATCTAGAAAGCAAAAATGAGTGTGTTTGGATAGTCTTTCTAGCATTTGATCAATAAAAGGTAAAGGGTAATGATCTTTCTTAGTAGCTTTACTTAACTTACGAATATCAATTACCATCCTATAACCTGTAATAATTCTTTGCGGGATCAATTCATCTTTATCATTAGGAACAACAGTAATACCTCCCTTTTTAGGAACACAATGGACAGGGCTTACCCATTCACTATCAGCAACGGGACAAATAATACCTGCCTCAATGAGCTTTAGTATCTCCTTTCTTACCACTTCTTTCATCTTGGGATTTAATCGTCTTTGAGGATCTCTAACTGGTTTGGCATCTTTCTCCACTGTAATTTTGTGTTGGCATAATGTGGGACTAATGCCCTTAAGATCATCCAAAGTATATCCAATAGCTGCTCGTTGCTTCTTCGGAGTTTTCAATAATCTTTCTTCTTCTTTCTCTGAAAGGTTAGCACTAATAATAACATGATATATTTCCTTTTCATCAAGATTATCAGGTAAGGGTTTGAGTTCAAACACGGGATCACCCTTGGGTGGAGGAGGATCCCCAAGAATTTCAACGGGAAGGTTATTTTCCAGCATAGGTTCCTATTTAAGGAACACTTCATCTATTTCCCTTCTTTCCTTCGTAAACATATCGTTTTCGTGGTCTAGCAAATATTGCTCTAATGGATCAGTAGGAGGCACATCAATGGAAGCAAGACCAATAATCTCATCCTTAATAGGTGGTTCCCTATCACAAGGTTGTCAACGAAACTTAGCAAAATTAAACTCATGAGACATACCATCTATGCAAACTATGACAGTATCTTTTTCACAATCAATCTTAGCACTAGCTGTATTCAAGAAGGGTCTACCAAAAATAATGGGACAAAAATCATCTTGTGGGGAACCAAGAACAAGAAAATCAGCAAGGTATTTAACCTTCCCACACAAAACTTCAACATCTCTAACAATCCCAAAGGGTTTAATGGTATCCCTATTAGAAATCTTAATAGTAACATCAATGTCTTCTAATTCAATAGGTGCAATGTCATGCATAATTTCTTGATATAAGGTAAAAGGTATTGCACTAGCACTAGCACCCATATCACATAAGCCATGATAACAATGATCTCCTATTTTAACAGAAATAACAGGCATGCCTACGACAGGTCTATGTATCTTAGTATCTGGTCTAGCAATATTAGCAGTCTCACCACAGAAATAAATGACATGCCCATCTAAATCATCATCCAAGAGATCTTTAACCATAGCAACACTAGGTTCAACATTGATTTGCTCAGGAGGTGTATATGTCCTAGTATTACTCTTACAAACAACAGTCGAAGCTTTATCATGATCTTTTATCCTAACATGAAAAGGAGGTTTCTCAACATAAGTAGTAGGAACAATAGGATCACTATAGGTAATAGTCTTTTCTTCAACTGTAATAGGTGCAACTACTTTCACTTCAACAGGAGGATTTTATTTAAACCACTTCTCTTTAGGGAGATTAACGTGAGTAGCAAAAGATTCACAGAAAGAAGCTACTATCTCAGAGTCAAGTCCATACTTAGCACTAAATCCACGAAAAGCATCGGTATCCATAAAAGATTTAACACAATCGAACTTGGGTGTCATACCTGACTCCTTACCATCGTCGGAACCCCAATCTTCAGAGTTGCGTTTAATTCTTTCCAATAAGTCCCATTTGAAAGCAATAGTCTTCAGCATATAAGAACCCGCATAGGAAGTATCGAGCAGGTTGCAATTATCAAGAGAAAGCCGAGCATAAAAGTTTTGAATAATCATTTCCCGAGAGAGCTCATGATTGGGGCATGAATATAACATTGACTTAAGCCTCCCCCAAGCTTGATCGATGCTTTCTCCTTCGTGAGGCCAGAAATTATATATGTAATTAGGATCACGATGAACAAGATGCATAGGATAGAACTTCTGGTGAAATTCCAACTTCAATCGCTTATAATTCCAAGATCTCGTCTCATCACATAGCCTATACCATGTCAATGCATCTCCCTTCAAAGATAAAGGGAAGACCTTCCTTTTGACAACATCATCTAGGAATACCTGCAAGCTTAAATAATCCACAAACTTCATCCACAAAGATAAGGTGTAAATCGGGATACAAAGTTCCATCTCCTGCAAATGGATTAGCTAGCAGTTTCTCTATCATACCCGAAGGAATCTCAAAGTAAATATTTTCATAAAGTTCAGTGGGTTGAGGAGCAACTCTTTGCTCTTCTGGTTGGGGTGAAGATACCCCGAACAAGCCCCTCAAAGGATTAGTTTCCATAGTCACAAGTAACAGAAAATTTCAGCACACTATATAAATGTTTCCTTACCAAGTTCCACTCACCAAAAGCGCTACACTCCCCGGCAACAGCGCCAGAAAAGAGTCTTGATGACCCACAAGTGTAGGGTATCAATCGTAGTCCTTTCGATAAGTAAGAGTGTCGAACCCAACGAGGAGCAGAAGGAAATGATAAGCGGTTTTCGGTAAGGTTTTCTCTGCAAGCACTGAAATAGTAGGTAATAGATAGTTTTGTGATAAGATAAATAGTAACGAGTAACAAGTAAATAAAGTAAGTAAAGTGCAGCAAGATGTCCCAATCCTTTATGTAGCAAAGGATAAGCCTGGAAAATTTCTAATAATGAGAAAGGAGCTCCCGAGGACACATGGGAATTATCGTCAAGCTAGTTTTCATCACGTTCATATGATTCGCGTTCGGTACTTTGATAATTTGATATGTGGGTGGGCCAGTGCTTGGGTACCGCCCTTACTTGGATAAGCATCCCACTTATTATTAACCCCTATTGCAAGCATCTGCAACTACAAAAGAAGTATTAAGGTAAACCTAACCACAACATTAAACATATGGATCCATATCAGCCCCTAACGAAGCAACGCATAAACTAGGGTTTAAGCTTCTGTCACTCTAGCAACCCATCATCTACTTATTACTTCCCCATGCCTTCCTCTAGGCCCAAATAATTGTGAAGTGTCATGTAGTCGACGTTCACATAACACCACTAGAGGAAAAGACAACATACATCTCATCAAGATATCGAACGAATACCAAATTCACATGACTACTAATAGCAAGACTTCACCCATGTCCTCAGGAACAAATGTAACTACTCACAAAGCATATTCATGTTCATAAGCAGAGGAGTAATAATACGCATAAAGGATCTGAACATATGATCTTCCACCAAGTAAACCAATTAGCATCAACTACAAGGAGTAATCAACACTACTAGCAACCCACAGGTACCAATTTGTGGTTTTGATACAAGATTGGATACAAGAGATGAACTAGGGTTTTGAGAGGAGATGGTGCTGGTGAAGATGTTGATGGAGATTGACCCCCTCCCGATGAGAGGATCGTTGGTGATGACGTTGGTGATGATTTCCCCCTCGCGGAGGGAAGTGTCCCCGGCAGAACAGCTCCGTCGGAGCCCTAGATTGATTCCGCCAAGGTTCCGCCTCGTGGCGGCGGAGTTTCGTCCCGTAAGATTGCCCATGATTTTTTCCAGGGTAAAAGCTCTGATATAGCAGAAGATGGACACCGAAGGCCCACCAGGGGGCCCAGGAGATAGGGGGAGCACCCAGTAGGGGGGGCACCCTCCACTCTCCTGGACAGGGTGTGGCCTCCCTGGTGTATTTCTTTCGCTCAATAATTCTTATAAATTCCAAAAACATGTTTCGTGGAGTTTCAGAATTTTTGGAGCAGTGCAGAATAGGTTTCCAATGTTTGCTCCTTTTCCAGCCAGAATTCCAGCTGACGGTATTCCCCCTCTTCATGATAAACCTTGTAAAATAAGAGAGAATAGCCATAAGTATCGAGATATAATGTGTAATAACAGCCCATAATGCAATAAATATTGATACAAAATCATGATGCAAAATGGACGTATCATAACACAACATCACATCATCGATCACATCACACCGGAGTCAGGGCCTTCGCGAGGGCAACATGCTTCCCCCTGATCATGTAGTCCTCCCCGCGAATCGCCACATTCTCAGCATGAGACAGAAGGTGATCGAAGTGGCCATCCCTTGGCTTTGGCTTGGTGGTGCAGTAGGGGCAGTGCCACTTCTTGAACTTGCAGTTGTAAAAGGAAGCAACTCCCTTGGCCTTGATCTTCTCCACCTCCTTGGCTGTGAAGGACGCGATGTTGCCCTTGTACACATCATCTCCAGAATCATACTGCACACATGAATGAATCGCATTAAAACATTATAGATTCATATACACCATGTAAAAGGAACTAAATGAACAAGGGATATGTTTACCTCATATTCAAAATCGTCACTAAACTCCCCCTCGTACGGGTCGTAGTCGGCCATCTTCCTCTTTCTCCCCCCCCAACCATCATCCTCCTGAATATACAATTGCATCCATCACTAGTAGCCAATTGAAAATTTAGATATGCACACATGACACATTGATCATAGGGCTAATATACTCCCAATGTTAGAAATGTTTTAGAAGTGTTTTTTTATTTTTGTGCCCCTTAGCTCTATGCATTCAAAAACCACATCCATCACTAGTATATCAATGCATTAGATTTGTACACACATTGATCAAAAACCCCAATATGACATTCAAATAACACATTGATCGTTGGTCTTGCACACACATTGAAGAATAGAGCTAATATAACTACATATTATGGAAAAAATTATATACTAATGAATCAAATAACTTCTTAATCAATGGATTCCATTTGGGCATCTAACATTCAAAACCCCAATCTGAGTAGCATTCAAAAACAAATCTAACAGGGACCCAATCTAAGGCAACGAATCTGAGTAGCATTAAAAACATCAATCTGTGAGCACTAAAAACAAATCTAATAAGCATCATAGCATTAAAAAAACCCAATCTGTTCACAACATCTAGCATTTTTGCAACGAATTTATCCAAATCTAAAAATAAATCTAAAAACCCCAATCATTGTAGCACCTAAAATCATAGTTCACAACATCTAGCTAGCATTTTTGCAACGAATTTATCCAACAAACCCTAGTCCAAAACCCCCCATCCCCCCAACCCCGGCCCATCCGTCAAACCAACTACTCTAACCATCTGAACTACTGTATGAATCACAATCTAACCAATGCAACTAGGGAGCAACTAACTCTACAAGCTAAGCAAGTGCAAATACATGCTCCTCCATGGCAGGCGGTGCAACGGGGGCATCGAGATGTACTGCACCACTCGATGCCGTCACCTTCTGCAGCGATGAGGCGGAGCCCGCCACATCCGTAGCGGTTGCGAGTTTCCCCGCACCGTCGTGGACGCCGCCGACATCCGCGGTCACCGCGCCCTGACCCTGCAGCTCCACCACATCTCCGGCCGCTGCGCCGGCGTCACCACGAGCGTCGGCCATCTGACAGATGGAGGCGGTTAAGGTGAGGAAGAGGATGCGGTGGGGGAGAGTGAGATGGTGCGGTGGAGGCAGTGGAGGAGAGCGAGACGACGCCGGTTGGGGAGAGGAAGACGATGCTGCAGCGAGGGGATTTGGGAGAAAATGGTAGGGGCGATGGAGGTGGTTGCCCTCTTTATATGATGGAACGTTTTGGGCATGTCCATGGACACGTGCTACCCCACGACCGCGGTCTTGCATGTGCCCACATATACGCGGCCCCACTCGTCAGCTAACGGTCAAAGGCATTGACTCGACGACAACGTCCATTATAACCTGTTCTGAGGGTTTCGGGCAAGGGAGTGGGGGAAATGAGCAAAAGTTAACAGAGTGGGGATGAATGAGTAGAGATAAGGAACTAGGGGCACAGAAATAAAAATCCCATTAAAAAATCTTGTATCTTTTTAACATTTTTTTAACACTTCATGTATTTAAAAAATAGCTACAAATTCTCAGATTATAGAACATATTTTGTAAATTAAGAGCATGTGGTATTTTTTCTCCCGTTGCAACGCACGGGCCTTTTTTCTAGTAGTTACTTATATTTCTAGCCATTAATAATCCATCCCTATTTGCGTTCGCTGAGTCGACCCCATAAATCTGAGGAATGGCATCAGCAGAACATCAGTACTCGAATACACCTCGTCGCTATACTTTTATTTTTGACAGTACCTCTGCCAGGACTTCGTTTTTTTTATCATCTCCTTTGACAGAACTTGGCGATAGACACTACCGCACTCATGTGTGTCGCCTGATGTGTACGTGCTGCGGTGTTAGAGCATCTCCAGCCGTTGTGCCTCCCCAGGAGCGATTTTTACGCCGGATGAATGTTTGTCGGCTCTAATTTTAGTCTTGGGCAGAAAATTTTCCCAGTAGTTGGAGCCCCCAGGCGCGCCACGTCACTCGCCCGCCTGGCCGTCTCACAGGCTCGTCTTGCCGGCCGCCGTGTCCTCTAGCTTGCTCGCCCGTGGCCTGCTCGCCTGCCCTGCTGCTGCTCGTTGTCGGCGCCGTTTCCTGGCCAGGGCCTAGCCCAAGAGCGACAAGAACTGGGAGAACTGCGCCTTGCTCGGCTCACCGCGCCACGCCCGCTCCCGCCCAGGTCGCGCCGTCCCGCCCAGGCCGCGCCGCGCCCGCTCCTGCCAGGTCGCGCCCGCTCCCGCTCCTGCCAGGTCGCGCCCGCTCCCGCCCAGGCTCGCCCCTCCGACCCGCTCAGGCCGTGCCGCCCGCGCGACCCCGCCGCCTCCGCGAGTCCCTCTCCCGGGCCCTGCGGCCTCCGCTAGCGCCGGGGCGGAGGGAGTGGAGGTCGGCCGCCGCCGAAGCGCCGGACCAACCTGAAATCTGTGGGGACGAGTGGCGTCGCCGGGGAGGAGGCCGAGAGCATGCGGATGCCCGCTCACGCTCGTCCACCTCGTCCGGGCCCTGCAGCCTCCGCCAGTGCCTCGCTGTAAGTGCATCTAGTGCCACCCCTAGTTGGTTTTGGAGTATTGACGACAAACCTGGTTGAGGGACTAATGTGTTTGTGAGAATTGCAGGATAACACAGGTAGTAGTCCCTCATTGATTCGGTTTACCTACCAGAGATGACCCCTAAAAATGTGTGAAGACATTGAAGACAATGGTGGTCTGTGAAGCTATTCACAGTGAAGTCTATGACATGAGAAGACATCGCATGAAGACTATGGAGCGCGAAGACTTAGTTGTTTCGTTGTTTCCTTTTCTTCTTTGTTGAGTCATAGGAACCACCGCACTATTAAGTGGGGTCCAAGTGAACAAAGTCAGAGTGACTAAAGTGATGCTCAACCAAATCCTATGCCTTTGAATGAAGACAATGAGTGCAAATCTTATCTAGAGTCGGATAAGTCAGCTTTACTTGTAGCCCAAGTCAAGCTGCTGCGTGTGTTTGAAATCTGACCGTTGGAACACGTGTCAGTTCCTTAGTGACCCAGGGTCATTTCAGACAAATCAGGTCGGGTTGCCTAGTGGCTATAAATAGCCCACCCCCTACACCATAAATTGGTGGCTGCTCAGAGTTAGTGCACGGCTTTTGTCGTTTGAGAGCAACCCACCTCTGAAGCATTTGAGAGAGAATCCTTGCGAGGACAAAGCCCAAACCACCCAGAGCCCAAAGAGTGTTTGGCATCACTGAAGTCTTTCTGTCTACGTGATCTGAAGACTTGTTACACTTGAGGACTGTGAATCCGCCAGCCGGTTAGGCGTCACGTTCTGAGCATCCAAGAGTCACTATGGATTGCCAGTGAACGAAGTCTGTGAAGGTTTGGAAGTCTACCTTGAAGACTTACCAGAGTGATTGGGTGAGGACTAAGTGTCCTTAGCTCAAGGGGAATAAGGTGAAGACGTGGTCTTCTGAGTTAAATCTCAGCCTCCCTAACAAGACGTACAGTTGTCACAGCAACTGGAACTGGTCGAACAAATCGCTGTCCTCTCCAAGCAACTGGTTCTATCTCTTACTTCTCTTTACTTACAGTTTGTCTTCGTGAAGCCATTGCTTGCTTGCATTATCTGTTTGACTTCACTGAGTGACTACTTGTTCTGATTGGCTTCATACTATCTTCCATCCTGATCCTTACTACCTAGCTGCTAATAGTTTTCGTGCTTTCACTTCATTGAATACTTGACTATGGCTTGCCTAGTGTAGTCTACCTTCCGCTGCATATAAATAGGGTCATTTCTATTGTTTGTCTTTGAAACTCCCATGTTTTGAAGACGTTCATAAAAATCGCCTATTCACCCCCCTCTAGTCGATATCCAGCTCTTTCAATTGGTACCAGAGCAAGGTACTCCCTTATTCTGTGTGATTCGATTTAACCACCTGGAGTTTTAGCTATGTCGACTGCAGGGATAATCAAAGTCTCCGCTGCGTGCCCCATCTTCGATGGCACTGAATACCCCTACTAGAAGAATAAGATGCGCATGCATCTTGAAGCCATTGATGTCGATCTGTGGTATGTTGTCAAGACCGGCGTTCCCAAGACCGGTGAAAGTGTCACCCCTGCTGATGTCAAGAAGTTCGTTCAACTAGATTCTACTGCCAAGAACATCATCTGTGGTCATCTGACCAAAGGACAGTATGGCCGTGTGAGTGCTCTTGAAACATCAAAGCTAGTCTGGGACTGGCTCTCCAAGGTCAACGAAGGCGTCTCAACTCAGAGAGATCAAAGGATCAGTGTCCTCCGCAACCTCTTCAACCGCTTCAACAGACACGACAATGAGAACGTCCAGCTCACATTTGACCGCCTCACTGATATCACAAATGAGCTCCAAGCACTCGGCACCACTGAGATCACAAAGCATGAAATAGTCAAGACACTACTGAGATCACTTGACAGCTTGTTTGACACCCTAGCCCTGATGATTCAAGAATGCCCTGACTTAAAGACTCTCGATTCGTCTGACATACTTGAGAGGCTCAACACACATGAGTTTCAGCTATGTGAGAAACGAGATATCTATGGCCCCAACTATGGCTGAACTAGCGCTTTGAAGGCAAAGGCTGTTTCCTCATCTGAAGAAGAATCTGACTGCAATTCTGGTGATCCTAAAGACATTGGAAAGGAGCTTGCTATGCTTGTGAAGAAGTTCCAGAAATTCACAAATAAGAAAGGCTTAAGAAAGTCTTCACGACCCAACTCAAGAAATGATGAAGCTTCCACCCATGACCACAACAAGAGAACATGCCACAAGTGCAAGAAACCTGGTCACTACATCTCTGAGTGTCCACAGTGGGACAATGAGAAGAAGAAGAAGAGCAAGGAATATGATTCTGATGACAAGAAGAAGAAGAAATCCTAAAAGTCTTCTTCGAAGTCTTCATCACACAAGAAGAGTTCATCTGGCAAGGCTCGTGCTTTTGTTGGCAAGGAAATGGATTCAGAGGAGGAGTCTGCTTCTGAGGAGGCAGAGGTGGAGTCTGAGGAGGAGTCCGACTCTAGCGTTGCAAGTCTGGCTCTAGCTACAACATACGTTGCCAAGTCCATCTTCAACACTGAAGACAATGGCTCCGTCACCAACGCTAATGATAATGACAAGGACGACTCTGCTCCCACCTACTACTTCATGACACGTGGTGCCAAGGTAAAATCACGCGATGCTTACTTTCAAACATCAAGTGAAGATGACTCTGATTGTGAATCCAAACTTAGCTACAAACACTTGCTAAAATTGCAACTGAACAACAGAAAGCTATGGAACATATTCAAAAACTGTTAGACAAAAGTGGTGACCTGTTGGACGCGGAAATGACCCGATCTCAGTCCTTAATTGAAGACATCAAAAATCTTCATGTTAAGTACGAGGAACTTGAAAGTCGTCATGAAACACTCTCAACAACTCATGAAAAGCTTTCCTACGATTATCTTCAAAGGAAGCAAGATCTTGAGAAATTGAGAACGATTCATGAATATCTTCAAAAGGAGAACGAGTCACTTCACGCTCAACAGATCAGTCCCGCTCAGGAAGGATTTGAACCACCATGTCTAAAATGCATTGAGCGTGATAACGCTACCTCTATTGCTGAATGTTCTACTGCTGCTACTGTTGCAATATCTTCAACTGCTGATGTGGTAACTAACCCCTCTGCTGAGGATACCACCACTATTGCTGGTGAAAATGCTAAATGCTAGGTTGAAGACACTACTTGAGACAGGGATGTACAAAAGTCTCAAAGGGCATCAGACATTATGTGATGTCCTCAAAAAGCAGATTCTGAACCGAAACCCTAGAAAGAGGGTGTTGGGTTCGAGAGGAAAATGAATGTTGATGGTTCTTACTGGAAGCCCGAGCAGTACCCCAAAACCACATGGGTTGCTGCAAAGGAACCTTCAATGGATCCATCCACCTTATCTGGTTTCACTTGTTCTAACCCTATTATCATTGACGAATCCTTTGGTTCAAACTATAAACTATTTAGGAATCAGAATGGCGAAGTGTTTGCCAGGTATATTGGTACTAAATGTCAGGAATGGGCCACCTATGAAGAAGATATGGGTACCCAAAACCTGTCTTGAGAATCTTCCCGTGAATGTCACCGTGACACCACCTGGGAAGAAGACAAACCCCAGATCAAAGGCTTCATATGGTCCAAAGGGTTCATACAGACAGAGGACTCATCTGAGTCACCCTAACATTAATGTTTTGCAGGGAAATCATACTCAGACCCATGAATATGAGCGTGTTTCCTCAAACCGCTATGTTCATAGAACAAAGAACTTTTCTGCTTATTCTTATGAGTATTATTCACCTCCTGCAAGGCTATTTTCTAGGGATCCAAAGCCGAAGTTCTCAGATGCTGCACTTAGACTCATTGCTTCTAAGCCACCCCTGAAAATGTGGGTGGTTAATAAAACTTAACTCTCTTTTGCAGGGAAAGGTCTCCAGCCGGAAATCAAAGGCGTCTGATGCTAATGTTGGGGACCTTAAACATCTTGTAGGGCGCAAGATAAAATGCCCAAATGGTCTTCCTATGTATTTCGTCTGGGGATTCCTTGACACTCATCCTATCTATCCTAACCAAGATCCGAATTTCTATGTTCCACTTGTTCGTCAAATGTTTATGCTTCACTCCCTTGGTGAAGCCTATCCCCCAAACTGTACTGTAGGCTATGACACCTCATGCTTCAGAATGGATTATGGACAGTGGATGCACTAACCACATGACTGGCGATCGAAGTCTACTTATGGATTCAACGCTACGTCCATCAGACAAGAGTCACATCACATTTTCTGACACTTGTAAAGCAAGGTATTGGGTCTAGGTAGAGTTGCAATATCAAGGGATCAACACATGGATAAAGTGATGCTTGTTGAATCCCTTGGTTTCAACTTAATGTCTGTCTCAATGCTTTGTAACTTAAACATGATTGTGCTATTTGGAAAATATCGTTGCCTTGTTCTAATGGAATTTGACAAGTCTCTAGTCTTTGAAGGGTATCGGAAATATGATCTGTATATGGTAGATTTCTCAGCAGGACCACAGATGGCCGTATGTCTTCTAGCATAAGCTTCAAAATGCTGGCTTTGGCATCGAAGGCTAGGGCATGCCGGCATGAGGAACTTGCACACTCTCGCAAAGAAGAAACATGTCGTAGGAATCAAGGGCGTCAAGTTCAAGAAGGATCATCTATGTGGTGCTTGCGAAGCTGGAAAGATGACTCGGGCCAAGCATCCCTCAAAGACAATCATGACTACATCTCAACCCTTCGAGCTGCTACACATGGGCTTACTTGGCCCTACTCACTAATCTACCCTTACTACCACTTCTTGCCTCTATGGCTTCGTCATTGTTGATGATTATTCAAGATATACTTGGGTGCATATAATCCTCTACAAGAATGAAGTGCAGGATGTCTTCAGACGCTTTGCCAATCGTGCCATGAAGAACTATGGCATCAGGATCAAGCATATCAGAAGTGACAACGACACAGAGTTCAAGAACACCGACCTTGACCTTTATCTGGATACTTTGGGCATCACTCATGAGTTCTCTGCTCCGTACACACCTCAGCAGAATGGCATCATGGAGCGCAAGAACAGAACCCTTATCGAGATGGCTCGAACGATGCTTACTGAGTACAAGACTCCAAGGAAGTTCTGGCCTGAAGCCATTGATATTGCATGCCACATCATCAACCGTGTTTATCTTCACAAGCTTCTGAAGAAGACATCCTATGAACTCCTAACTGGTAAGAAGCCAAATGTTAGTTACTTCAGAGTATTTGGTGCTAGGTGCTGGATCAAGGATCCACATCACACTTCAAAATTCGCACCGAAAGCACATGAAGGTTTTATGCTTGGATACGGAAAGGATTCGCACTCCTACAGAGTCTTCAACCACTTTCACTATAAAGTGGTTGAAACTGTGGATGTGCGGTTCAATGAGAATAACGGCTCAAAAAGAGAGCACCTGCCAAATGTGCTAGATGAAGTACCTCCTAGTGAATCAATCAAGCAAATGAGAACTGGAGAGATCATACCTTCTAAGGCTCAGACTGAAGAGGAACTTATCATTTCTGCACTGAATCAACCTGAAAAACAATGCTCAGCCTGAAGACAACCCTCCAAATGATGACATTGATCGGCAAGAGCAAAATCTTCGTCCTGTTCATCCTCGTGTTGCAAATGAAGTACAGATTGAGAAGGTAATAGATAGCGTCAATGCACATGGTCCACTCACTCGTTCAAGAGCAACACATCTAGCAAATTTCTGTGGGCACTTTGCATTCGTCTCAATCTCTGAACCCAAGAAAGTTGCTGAAGCCTTCATGGAACCTGAATGGATTCAAGCTATGCAAGAAGAGCTTCAACAGTTCGAGCTGAACAATGTGTGGGAATTGGTCAAGCGTCCTGATCCTCGTAAGCACAATATCATTGGCACCAAATGGATATATCACAACAAGCAAGATGAGCATGGTCAAGTTGTCAGAAACAAGGCTCGACTCATTGCTCAAGGATACACTCAAGTTGAAGGGATTGACTTTGATGAAACATTTGCTCCCGTGGCTAGGCTTGAAGCCATTCGCATACTGCTAGCCTATGCAAATCATCACAACATCCTTCTTTATCAAATGGATGTGAAGAGTGCCTTCCTCAATGGAAAGATTGAAGAAGAAGTATATGTTGCACAACCTCCTGGCTTTGAAGATCCAAAACGTCCCGATATGGTATACAAGCTCAACAAGGCATTGTATGGCCTCAAACAAGCCCCTCGTGCGTGGTATGACACACTCAAAGACTTCCTGAAGAGCAAAGACTTCAAACCTGGTTCACTAGATCCTACACTCTTCACAAAGACATATGATGGTGAACTGTTTGTGTGCCAAATCTATGTGGATGACATTATCTTCGGCTGCACTGACAAGAAATACAGTGATGAGTTTGGTCACATGATGCAAGAGCAATATCAGATGTCCATGATGGGTGAGCTGAAGTTCTTCCTGGGTCTCCAAATCCGTCAGCAACGCAACAACATCTTCATATCTCAAGAAAAATACCTCAAAGATTGCCTGAAGAATTTGGAATGCAAGACGGCAAAGGATACACGACCCCAATGCCAACCAAAAGTCATCTGAGTCCCGCGCCAACGGTAAAGAGTTCGATCAAAAGGTATACCGCTCCATGATTGGTTCTTTACTTTATTTATGTGCATCTAGGCCAGATGTAATGCTTAGTGTTTGCATGTGTGCCCGATTCCAAGCGGCACCAAAGGAATTGCATCACTTAGCTGTGAAGCGAATTCTTCGATATTTGGCTTACACCCCAACTAGGATTATGGTATCCAAAGGGCTCGGAGTTTGATCTAGTTGGATTCTCAGATGCTGATTATGCTGGTGACAAGGTTGATCGCAAGTCCACATCAGGCACATGTCACTTTCTGGGATGATCACTTGTCTGTTGGTCTTCAAAGAAGCAGAACTGTGTATCTCTCTCCACTGCTGAATTTGAATACATTGCTGCTGGATCTTGTTGTGCTCAGCTTCTCTAGATGAAGCAAACTCTCAAGGACTATGGTGTTTACCTGAAGCATGTGCCACTCTACTGCGACAATGAAAGCGCCATCAAAATTGCCAACAACCCAGTTCAGCACTCGAAGACAAAGCACATTGAAATTCGTCATCACTTTCTCAGAGATCATGTCATGAAGGAAGATATTGATATCATTCACATAAACACTGAAGATCAATTGGCAGATATCTTCACAAAGCCCCTGGATAAGAAAAGGTTTTGCAGGTTGCGGTGTGAGCTAAATATCTTGGAATCCTCAAATGTCCTGTGATTGGACACACATCCTAACACTTATGCGTATTGATGACTTAGATGTGCAACACACGAAGTAATGTATATCTTCAATCAATGAAGACATACACTCTGATTGTGAATACATTAATATGGAATTCGACTTCGGAGCGCCACGATAATTGTGCGCCGTGTCTGGGTCTAATACTTCCTATACGGTAGGTAACGCCAGCACCAAACTTTTGTTTGAAGTGTTTTTCTTGGCGTTATGGTTGCAAAGTCTTCATATTTGATTTGTCTTCATCATTGACTTATGTTCATGATTATCTTCACCTTGTTGATTTGGTCTTATACTAGGATATATACATATTTGTGTTCTGTCCTCTACAACATTCACTTATAGCTATGACTTCTTGCTTGAATCTTTTGATCTAAGTGAATGTGATCGGACCCTAACCTCTTCTATGCTTCTACCTCAAATTCTATATATCCAAATCATATGCATTCTATTGAAACCGTCGAATGTCTTCTCTGCGTCCTTGTCAGCAAAAGATACAGAGATAAGAATTATATCTATTTTTAATGCTATATCCTTATTGCTTGAAACCCGGAGAAGCCGGAACGACCACCCCGACAGTCCAGGCGTGCGTGGGAACATGAGACAACTTCCAATGTGTTGCATGTTTGCCACGTGTCCTTTAGATGTGAATCGCCAGGGGCACCTGCGTAATTGCGCTGTGCCGTCCCTTTCCTTATAAATACACATCACATCATGGTCAAAATCCTTCTCCCACCTCGCCACCTCGCACAAACCCTAGCGCCACGCCAGCTCTCGACGACGCCGGCAACGAAGCGCTTAGCTTCCGCGACCTCACCGATGTCGTCCTCACGCCGGCCGCGGACCTCGTCTTCTCTGCCGCTGCCGTAGGTGTCTTCCGTCACCAAGTTAGGGCACGGAGGATTGAACTGCTCGGCCTCCAACTCCATTCTGTCTAGCAGTTCTTCGTGTGGTAATTAAAACTTACTTTTTACTATCTTTTTGATCTGATAGATTCATCCTTCTCTAACAGAAGTAGTTTCTATGCTTCCAAAGTTGAATCTACCCTGTTTTTGCATCTCATATTATGCCTAGTCTATTCACTTATGCTTCACTACAAGTTAGATTCCTCACTTGTACCTATTCTTGGATTCGTACAAATCTGGAACCAACTTACAACAAATAAGTGAATGTCTTCGCGTTATGAGGTCAATGTCTTCAAACTGATTTATCTTCAAAATCTTCTGATAATGCATATGACCTCTTCCCCTTCCCTCGCACCTCTAATGCTGTCACAGGTACATGTCTGTGGGAGAATCCCTTGGTTATCATAGTTTGCATTCATTTGCAGAATTCTTATAGAGTCACATAAATTCTCCTGAAGCCAGTTCTTGTCTGACCAGCCGTCGGAAGCCTTTGCAAGTTCTGAAACCATTCAGTTTAAGCTTCATGGCAACTGAAAAATCTGCTAGAAAGGGCGGCAGACAGTGCCGCGGGAATACACCCAAAGATTTGCCACCAGATCTGCATGAACTATACAAGGCAGACCCAGAAGAAACCTATGGTGAACGCAAAACTCGAATCCAATGGATTCGAAGATATTGGGCTGAAGAGTGGTACAAGTACAAATTTGTCACAACTGAGTATGCTGATAAGAATGCCATCAAGCAGCCCTGGGGAGATATTGATCAAGTCTTCTACTCGTGCATGGTTCGCGCACCACAACCAGAGAATGCTGACCCATCTTCTCTGCTATGGTGTCGCGAAGACAATCTGTTCAAGCGCAACTTCAAGTTTGCCAAAGATTCTGCTGTGAAGAATAAGAAGGCATTTGGACTTGACTTCAACCCTGGTCCGTCTGCTCCTCGGGATGATGGCACCCGTGAAGCCAATGAAAATAGAATTGGCCCCTTCTACAACCTCGATGGCCTCATCACTCACATTGCAGTTCAAGGGGCTAATGTGGATCACTCAGCTGATGATGCAGATTCTGATGAAGCACCAGCTCCTCCTAAGCCACAGAAGCATAAGAAAACTAAGGCTTCAAAACCATCTGCTGCACCAAATGCTTCACGTGTGAAGCCATTGGAAACTGCTCCTTCTGCACCAAGTATTAATTCTGAAGATCTATCTCGAGTGCCCAAGAAGAAAGAAAAGCCCCAGAAGAAAATTGCCAAGAGTTCTGGTCAAGCATTGACCCCAGATACCATGCTGCAAAACGAGAATGAAGCTATTGATCTGTCAATAGATGATGAGTGTGGTGATGATGCCCTTGAGCAGCTGATTAAGAGCAAGCAAGAGGCGGAGATCTTCAACGATCTGCCCTTTTCGATGTGAACATTCTAAACAATTTCATTGATGAGTGGTTTGACAACCCAAACCTCAGTTTTGATGATCTTCAACTCCCAATTGGCATCAGCGTCGCCTTCCAAGGCGCCATTGCTCCTGAGCTGGCTCTGGCTCAGAAAATTGTTGAACTGAAGAACAAAATTGACTATGAGAAAGCCCAGTTCAAGACGCACATGGCCAAGCTCAGTGTGGCTGATGTTCAAAACTTCAAGCTGATGTTGCATGACCTCAAGGAGGCATTTCGCAAGAAATGTGAAGAGGTCAAAGGTTCACGCAAGCGAATGAAAAACCTCGTTGCCAAATGTGTTCAAGCTTACAATGAAGCTGAGAAGCGCAAGGCATTCGGGCGTCCTGGCATAGACCCCAAGCTAGCTGCCAAGAAGAAGAAGCCTACTGTGGCACAAGCTGAAGCATCTGGGCGGGAAGCACCTCGCATTTTCTTCCCTGCCAGCATGACAGGCTCGAAGCCTAAGGTCCCCACAGTGGCTTCGGAGCTGAAGAAAACAAGGGCAGCTGAAGCCGAAGCCAGAAAGTGCATGTCCAAGAACACCACTGACGATGCTCCACCGACCAAGAAGAGAAAGACAAAGAAGAAAGATCGGGCTGCTCCCACAGAGGCCCTCGTTGTCGAGCCCATCTCTTTTGCTCGTCCTGCATCCGAACACCAAGAGCGTTAGTTAATAGTTCACGAGCCTACTTCCACAGAGGCTCCTGAAGCTGAAGAAGTTCCAGCTATTGATCCCATCACAGCTGAAGACATTGGTCCCAAGACAATGTAAATGATGATGAAGTCTTTCCTCAGATCGAGCACCAAATGGTATCATCGCCTGTTCTCACGAACAGCAATCTCATCAGCATTGGTCATCCTTTGACGCCAATCACTCAGGATGCTTCATGGGCTGATCACCCACAACAAGAAACTCCAAGTCGAAGCTCACCAAGTACTCCCCCACCTCAAGTCACCAATCTGGTACTTGATGATGACGACTATATGGTCTAGTCAACTCCCTCTCCAAAAGCGTCTCCCGCATTTCGCAGGCTTCGCAAAGGACCAAGGCCACAAGTCGCTCCATCGAGCGTTCTAGAAGGAGAAGTGCAAGACAACTCAGTTACACGACAAGTGTTTCCTGAAGCCACTCCCACTGTGAACGTCTCTGAATCTGAAGCCCAAGTTGCTAAAGATACATCGGCTGCATCAGCCGCATAACAACAAGAAACCCGTGAAGAAGAAGAAGAAGAACGTGTTGCCACACCCCCTACCAACCAAGAAGATGTTCTCGAGGAGAATGGGTCGAACCCTCTGATATGTCTCTAACGTATTTATAATTTTTGATTGTTCCATGCTATTATATTACCCCTTTTGGATGTTTATAAGCTTTATTTTACCCATTTATATCATTTTTGGGACTAACCTACTAACCGGAGGCCCAGCCCATATTGTTGTTTTATTGCCTATTTCAGTATTTCGAAGAAAAGGAATATCAAACAGAGTCCAAACAGAATGAAACCTTCGGGAGCGTGATTTTTAGGAAGAATATGATTGGCGAGACTTGGAGTGCAAGCCAGGGGATCATCGAGGGAGCCACGAGACAGGGGGGGCGCGCCCTACCCTCTCGTGGGCCCCTTGAGGCTCCCCCGGCTGACTTCTTTCGCCTATATAAGCCTACGTACCCTAAAAACATCAGAAAGAAGATAGATCGGGAGTTCCACCGCTGCAAGCCTCTGTAGCCACCAAAAACCTCTCGGGAGCCCGTTCCGGCACCCTGCCGGAGGGGGAACCCATCATTGGTGGCCATCTTCATCATCCCGGCGCTCTCCATGACGAGGAGGGAGTAGTTCACCCTCGGGGATGAGGGTATGTACCCTTAGCTATGTGTTTGATCTCTCTCTCTCTCTCTCTCTCTCTCTCTCGTGTTCTCTCTATGGCACGATCTTGATGTATCGTGAGCTTTGCTATTATAGTTGGATCTTATGATGTTTCTCCCCCCTCTACTCTCTTGTGATGAATTGAGTTTTCCTCTTGAAGTTATCTTATTGGATTGAGTCTTTAATGATTTGAGAACACTTGATGTATGTCTTGCCGTGTTTATCTATGGTGACAATGGGATATCACGTGCCACTTGATGTATGTTTTGGTGATCAACTTGCGGGCTCCGCCCATGAACCTATGCATAGGGGTTGGCACACATTTTCATCTTGACTCTCCGGTAGAAACTTTGGGGCACTCTTTGAAGTACTTTGTGTTGGTTGAATGGATGAATCTGAGATTGTGCGATGCATATCGTATAATCATGCCCACGGATACTTGAGGTGACAATGAAGTATCTAGGTGACATTAGGGTTTTGGTTGATTTGTGTCTTAAGGTGTTATTCTAGTACGAACTCTTGAATAGATTGATCCGAAAGAATAACTTTGAGGTAGTTTCGTACCCTACCATAATCTCTTCGTTTGTTCTCCGCTATTAGTGGCTTTGGAGTGACTCTTTTTTGCATGTTGCGGGATTGTTATATGATCTATCTATGTTATTATTGTTGAGAGAACTTGCACTAGTGAAAGTATGAACCCTATGCCTTGTTTCCTATCATTGCAACACCATTTGTGCTCACTTTTATCACTAGTTTCCTTTCTGTTTTTATTATTTCAGATTACAAATAAGTTTATCTACCATCCATATTGTACTTGTATCACCATCTCTTCGCCGAACTAGTGCACCTATACAATTTACCATTGTATTGGGTGTGTTGGGGACACAAGAGACTCTTTGTTATTTGGTTGCAGGGTTGTTTGAGAGAGACCATCTTCATCCTACACCTCCCACGGATTGATAAACCTTAGGTCATCCACTTGAGGGAAATTTGCTACTGTCCTACAAACCTGTGCACTTGCAGGCCCAACAACGTCTACAAGAAGAAGGTTGTGTAGTAGACATCAAGCTCTTTTCTGGCGCCGTTGTCGGGGAGGTGAGTTCTTGAAGGTATATCTTTAGATCTTGCAATCGAATCTTTTTGTTTCTTGTTTTATCACTAGTTTAGTTTATAAAATAAAACTAAAAAAATGGAGTTAGGTTTGTCTCATAATCTTTATCTTTTTAATATCTTTCGTGAGTATGATGGGAAGGAAAATTGTGCTCAAGTGCTAGAAGAAGAATGCATTAAAATGCTTGGTACTAGATATTTGTATGATGAGCATGATTGCAATGTTGTTAGTATGAATTCCTTGAATATCCATGATGCTAATGATATGCAAAGCCACAAGCTTAGGGAAGCTATGTTTGATGAAGATGCTATTTTTTGTCCCCCAAGTTTTGATGAGCAAATTTATTATGATGAAAGCATGCCTCCTATCTATGGTGATTATTGTGATGACTTGTATGCTATTAAGAATAATGATAACCATGAAACTTGTCATTGTGATTTTAGTTTTCAATTGGATTATGCCTCACATGATAATTATTTTGTTGAGTTTGCTCCCACTACTATTCATGAGAAGAGTTTTACTTATGTGGAGAGTAGTAAATTTTCTATGCAAGTAGATCATGAAAAGAATACTTTATGTGCTGGTTATATTGTTGAATTCATTCATGATGCTACTGAAAATTATTTTGAGAGAGGAACATATGCTTGTAGGAGTTGCAATAATATTAAGTTCCCTCTCCATGTGTTGAAAATCTTGAAGCTATGCTTGTTTTACCTTCCTATGCTTGTTGATTATTGTTCCCATAAGTTGTTTGCTCACAAAATCCCTATGCATAGGAAGTGGGTTAGACTTAAATGTGCTAGTCATATGCTTCATGATGCTCCCATTATGCTTCAATTCTTATCTTTTATGTGAGCATCATTGCCATTATCATGCCTAGCTAGAAAGGCATTAGAGAAAAGCGCTAGTTGGGAGACAACCCAATATTTATCCTTACTGTTTTTCTGTGTCCACATGATTATTCTACTGTAGTAATCATGTTTTATAGCTTTTGTTTCAATAAAGTGCCAAGCAAGACCTTTAGGATAGCTTACGGTGATAGTTGTGTTGATCCTGCTGAAAATCAGAAACTTTTGCACCCAGTAAAATAGTTTTGTTAATTCACAGAAACGTGCTCTTGATCTGATATTTTTGCTCTGGATTGGTACACAAATTTCTTAGGACTTCCTAATTTGGTAGAAATTTTGGAGTTCCAGAAGTATAGGTTTGATACATATTACTACAGACTATTCTGTTTTTGACAGATTCTGTTTTCTATGTGTTGTTTGCTTATTTTGATAAATCTATGAGTAGTATCGGAGGGTATGAACCATAGATAAGTTGGAGTACAGTAGATATTACAGCAATATGAGTTTAGAATGAGTTCATTACAGTACTTAAGTGGTGGTTTTATTTTCTTATACTAACGGAGCTTACGAGTTTTCTGTTGAGTTTCGTGTTGTGGAGTTTTCAATTTTTTGGTAAAGATTCGATGGACTATGGAATAAGGAGTGGCAAGAGCCTAAGCTTGGGGATGCCCAAGGCACCCCAAGGTAATATTCAATGATGACAAAAAGCCTAAGCTTGGGGATGCCCTGGATGGCATCCCCTCTTTCGTCTTCGTTCATCGGTAACTTTACTTGGAGCTATATTTTTATTCACCACATGATATGTGTTTTGCTTGGAGCGTCATTTTATTTTGTTATTATTTGCTTGTTGTTATTTATAATAATGTTTTTCATCTTTAGTTTCAATAAAAATGTAAAGGTAGCCTTTACCATGCTTATTTTGCTAGTATACATGTTGCTGTTTGAAAACAGAAAGTTTACCGCTGTTGCAAGAATTCCCTAGAAAAGTCAGAGAATGGTATAATGTTAATTTTTTGTGCATATTGAGGTCTGATACAGCGTAGTATTTTTCTCATAATTTTTGGAGTTAGGGAAGTATTGATACTCTTGCATTCTTTACAGACTGTACTGTTTTGACAGATTGCTGTTATGTTTGCATTGTTTGCATATGTTTGCTTGTTTAATGATTCTATTTGAGGATAGGAGTATTAAATATGCATAGGCATTTAGTATTCAATGTGGAATACTAATTTTAGTGATTTGTTACAGTAGAAAATGATAAGGTTTTGCATTAGTTTATACTAACCTATCTCACGAGTTCTTGTTGAGTTTGGTGTGGATGAAGCTTTGATAAAAAGAGAAACCATGATATGAGAGGAATTAAGGAGACACAAAAGTTCAAGCTTGGGGATGCCCAAGGCACCCCAAGATAATATTTTAAGAAGTCACAAGCATCTAAGCTTGGGGATGCCCCGGTAGGCATCCCACCTTTCTTCTTCAACAACTATCGGTTAGTATCGGTTGAGCCTAAGTTTTTGCTTCTTCACATGAGTTGTGCTATCCTTGCAATGTCATTTTATTTTGTTTTGCTTGCTGTTGGAATACAATACCAAGATCTGAAATTCCTTAATGTTAGAGAGTCTTCACATAGTTGTACAATTATTCGACTACTCATTGATCTTCACTTATATCTTTCGGAGTAGTTTGTCATTTGCTCTAGTGCATCACTTATATCTTTTAGAGCACGGCGGTGGTTGTATTTTGTAGAAATTGCTAGTCTCTCATGCTTCACTTATATTATTTTGAGAGTCTTTTAGAACAACATGGTATTTTCTATGGTTACAAATTTGGTCCCAGAATGATGAGCATCCAAGTTGGGTATAATAAAAACTATCATAGAAAGTGAATTGGATGCTATGATCAATTTGATACTTGATAATTGTTATGAGATATGGAGGTAGCGATATTAGAGTCATGCTAGTTGAGGTGATTATGAAAAATGCTTGTGTTGAGGGTTCTGATTCCCGTAGCATGCACGTATGGTGAACCGCTTTGTGATGAAGTTGGAGCACAATTTTATTTATTGATTGTCTTCCTTATGAGTGGCGGTCGGGGACGAGCGATGGTCTTTTCCTACCAATCTATCCCCCTAGGAGCATGCACGTAGTGCTTTGTTTTTGATGACTTGTAGATTTTTGCAATAAGTATATGAGTTCTTTTGACTAATGTTGAGTCCATGGATTATACGCACCCTCACCCTTCCACCATTGCTAGACTCTCTTGTGTCGTGCAACTTTTGCTGGTACCATATGTCGGTGTCAAAACCGGCGGATCTCGGGTAGGGGGTCCCGATCTGTGCGTCTAGGCTGATGGTAACAAGAAGCAAGGGACACAATGTTTACCCAGGTTCGGGCCCTCTCGATGGAGGTAAAACCCTACTTCCTGCTTGATTAATATTGATGATATGGGTAGTACAAGAGTAGATCTACCACGAGATCGTAGAGGCTAAACCCTAGAAGCTAGCCTATGATGGTATGATTGTAATTGTGATCGGCCTTCTAAGGACCAACCTCTCCGGTTTATATAGACACCGGAGAGGGCTAGGGTTTACATGGAGTCGGTTACAAGGAAGGAAGGAAATATATATAACACCCGAGACTGAAGCTCCAACATCCCAGATCCTTCAATATGTCCGGATCCAACCCTCAAGGCCGGTGGGTGGCCTCTGAGGGAGTCCTGGACTAGGGGGTGTCCGGACAGCCGGACTATCAATATCCGCCGGACTCCCAAACTACGAAGATAGAAGATTGAAGACTCCGGCTCGTGTCCGGAAGGTACTTTCCTTGGCGTGGAAGGCAAGCTTGGCAATACGGATACGTAGATCTCCTACCATTGTAACTGACTCTGTGTAACCCTAGCCTCTCCGATGTCTATATAAACCGGAGGGCCTTAGTCCATAGGACGAACATTACATCTCAACAATCATACCATAGGCTAGCTTCTAGGGTTTAGCCTCCTTGATCTCGTGGTAGATCTACTCTTGTACTACCCATATCATCAATATTAATCAAGCAGGACGTAGGGTTTTACCTCCATCGAGAGGGCCCGAACCTGGGTAAAAACATTGTGTCCCTCGTCTCTTGTTACCATCCGCCTAGACGCACAGTTCGGGACCCCCTACCCGAGATCCGCCGGTTTTGACACCGACATTGGTGCTTTCATTGAGAGTTCCTCTGTGTCGTCCCCGATAGGCTCGATGGCATCTTCAACCGTCAACGCTGTCCAGGGTGAGACTTTTCTCCCCGGATAGATCTTCATATTCGGCGGCTTTGCACTACGGGCCAATTCTCTTGGCCATCTGGAGCAGATCGAAAGCTACGCCCCTGGCCGTCAGGTCAGATTCGGAAGCCTAAACTTCATGGCCGATGACCGCGGAGACTTGATCTACGACGGACTCGAGCCATAGCCAAGCGTGCCGCACTGCGACGATGGGCATGATCTAGCTCTGCCGCCGGGCAGTACTTTGGTGGCCGCACTCGGATCCGCTTCGGCCATTAGCCCGGAGCCGATTGCCCATATCGAGGGCCGGCGGATAGACGCCGCCCTGGGGGCTTCAACATCCACGGCGATGGAGCCGAATACCAATCTTGTCCCCTGCGAAATTCGTGATCCCGAGGCACCGGACTCCTCGCCGGACTCCGAGCCTCCCGCGCCCCTACCGATTAATCCGGATTGGGCGCCGGTTATGGAATTCACCGCCGCGGACATCTTCCAGCACTCGCCTTTTGGCGATATCCTGAATTCCATGAAGCATCTCTCGCTATCAGGAGAATCCTGGCCGGACTATGGCCAGGACGGTTGGAGTTCGGACGATGGAGAAATTCAGAGCCCACCCACCACCCACTTTGTAGCCACTGTCGAGGATCTAACCGACATGCTAGACTACGACTCCGATGACATCGACACTATGGATGACGATGCCGGAGACGGGCAGGACCCAGCGCCCACAGGGCACTGGAAGGCCACCTCGTCATATGACATCTACATGGTGGATACCCCAAAAGAAGGGGATGGCGAAAAAGCAGCGGAGGAGGATTCTCTAAAGAAGTAGCCCAAACGCCGGCGTCAGCGGAGCCGCTCTAAATCCCGCCACAGTAAGAATGGAGATTCCGGCACCGGAGACAATAACACTCCGGAGAGTGCCGAAGACGATCCCCTCCTGCAAGACTCAGCGCAGGAGGACGCAGAAGCAAGCCCTCACGGCAGGGCGGCAGACGAAGGGGTTGAGGATGATAACTACATGCCTCCCTCCGAAGACGAAGCAAGCCTCAACGATGACGAATTCGTCGTACCCGAGGATCCCGTCGAAAAAGAGCGCTTCAAGCGCAGGCTCATAGCCACGGCAAATAGCCTAAAAAAAGCAGCAACAGCTCCAAGCTGATCAAGATCTGCTAGCCGATCGATGGACCGAGGTCCTCGCGGCCGAAGAGTATAAACTTGAACGCCCCTCCAAAAGTTACCCAAGACGCAAGCTGCTCCCCGGATTAGAGGAGGAAGCATACATACCTTCATCACTAGCGCAAGACATGGCTGACTGACCACCCCGCGGTCGCGACAGAGAGGCATTCAGGCCCCCAGCCAAGACCGTACCCCGGCATTGATCCAAGAGTACGAAGCCAAAAGGGAACGCGCCGGACTTGCGAGACATATTGGAGGACAAGGCAAGACAATCCAGATCCATCTATGGATCACGTGGGCGCCCTACGACCCACGACGAATACCGTCGCGCCGGACATAACGCCGGCCGGGCCGAACATAGCAGACAGCGCTCCCTCGAGCTGCGTCGCGATATTGCTCAATACAGGGGCGCCGCACACCCGTTATGCTTCACTGACGAAGTAATGGATCATCAGATCCCTGAAGGGTTCAAACCCGTAAATATCGAATCTTACGATGGTACAACAGACCCCGCGGTGTGGATCGAAGATTATCTTCTCCACATCCATATGGCCCGCGGCGACAATCTCCACGCCATCAAATATATCCCACTCAAGCTTAAAGGACCAGCTCGGCATTGGCTTAACAGCCTGCCCGCAGAGTCAATTGGGTGTTGGCAAGACCTGGAGGCCGCGTTCCTTGATAACTTTCAGGGTACATATGTGCGACCACCAGACGCCGATGACCTAAGCCACATTATTCAGCAGCCAGACGAATCGGCCAGACAATTTTGGACACGGTTCTTGACGAAGAAAAATCAAATCGTCGACTGTCCGGATGCGGAGGCCCTTGCAACCTTCAAACATAACATCCGGGACGAATGGCTAGCCCGGCACCTGGGGCAGGAGAAGCCGAAATCCATGGCAGCCCTCACATCGTTAATGACCCGCTTCTGTGCGGGAGAGGACAGCTGGCTAGCCCGCAGCAACAATCTCCGCAAAAATTCTGGCAGTCCGGACACTAAGGACAGCAACGGCAGGTCACGACTAATCAAAAACAAACGCCGCATTAGCGGCGACGACAAGAAGGATACGGCAGTCAATGCCGGATTCCGAGGCTCCAAACCCGGTCAACGGAAGAAGCCATTTAAAAGAACCACTCCGGGTCCGTCCAATCTGGACCGAATACTCGACCGCTCATGCCAGATACATGGCACCCCCGAAAGGCCAGCTAATCACACCAATAGAGATTGTTGGGTGTTCAAGCAGGCTGGCAAGTTAATTGCCGAACACAATGACAAGGGGCTAAATAGCGACGACGAGGAAGAAACCCGGCCGCCGAACACTAGAGGACAGAAGGGTTTCCCCCCACAAGTGCGGACGGTGAATATGATTTACGCGACCCACATACCCAAGAGGGAGAGGAAGCGCGCACTACGGGACGTCTATGCGATGGAGCCAGACGCCCCGAAGTTCAATCCATGGTCCTCCTGTCCGATCATCTTTGATCGACGAGACCATCCGACCAGCATACGCCATGGCGGATTCGCCGCATTGGTCTTAGACCCAATCGTCGATGGATTTCACGTCACAAGAGTCCTGATGGACGGCGGCAGCAGCCTGAACCTGCTTTATCAGGACACAGTGCGCAAAATGGGCATAGACCCATCCAGGATCAAACCTACTAAGACAACCTTTAAAGGTGTCATCCCAGGAGTAGAAGCCAACTATACAGGCTCAGTCACACTGGAAGTGGTCTTCAGATCCCCGGATAATTTCCGAAGCGAAGAGTTAATCTTCGATATAGTCCCGTTCCGTAGCGGCTATCATGCCCTGCTCGGACGAACCGCGTTTGCGAAATTCAACGCGGTGCCGCATTATGCATACCTAAAGCTCAAGATGCCAGGCCCTCGTGGAGTCATTACGGTCAATGGGAATACGGAACGCTCCCTCCGAACGGAGGAACATACAGCGGCTCTCGCGGCAGAAGTACAGAGCAGCCTTCTATGGCAATTCTCTAGTCCGGCAATTAAAAAGCCGGATACATTAAAGCGCGCCCGGAGCAACACCAACCAAGACCACCTGGCGCGATCAGAGCACGCGTAGCAATGCGGCCCCAACCCTTGCCCGCGCATGATCACAAGAATAACACCCCGCGTACATCATTATGCTTTGGAGATACCATGGGTGCAGGGGAGGGGCTTAACCACAAGGACCAAAGAGTGCGGCTCGACCACACCAGGGGCTCATGCGAGCGCCCCCCTTGGTTTTATTTTTTTATCTTTTCTTCTCTTGCGTATACAGGACTCCATTAACCAGAAGCCCTGTCCGACGGCGAACTTGCGAACTCACGATGCAACAGTCAGGAATTAAAGAAGGCTGCGACGAACACTCAGGTGGTCTCCATTACGAGCATTAAATTCGATTACATACACCAAGTCTGCAGCTTATCCCTGGAGGGGGACATGTTAATCTAGTCCAAATCCCTTGCTTACCGCACTATTTGTATCAGTCCGCTTTATTAGCAGACCTTCTTTCATAAATAACGCAACACCTCCTTTTTGCAAGTACATTACCTTTTTACTGCAATTGCGTTATCTTTTAAATATGTTCATTATATGACATCTTGCACCCGTATACTTTGGTACGGCTAAATACACCAGGGGCTTCTGTTCCCCAGATTATGGTGTGATTAAGCCCGCGCACTTTCACAAGTGCGGCACCCCGAACTTATAGCATTATATGAATCAGCTCCGAATCATGTCTTGGGTCAATAGTTGGGTTTGCCCGGCTCCCAGGTTTTGGTACCTTATGTTCCGTTCCGTCGGCTAAGGTAGCACTGGGAGAACCACTGCGATTGCGCCCCGGTTGAGCCGGGTTAACGCCTCAGTGGAGAAAGCTAAAACTGACTGGCATGATAAGGCGAGAGACTGGTCGCTGTTTGAGAGGTCCTTTCGGGTCCCTAAATACTCATGCCGCTTCGAGCGAAGTTCCGGATGATGTCCGACGAAGGCGTGGATAGCGCCCCGGATTCGGTCTTCCGAATACCAGGGGCTTCGCCGAAATTTAAAATTATAGAATTCTATGGCTAAGTGAGAGTGTTCAAGCATTATAAGTCCGATTGCCTTGTTCGTCGTGTTGAGCGCCTCCCTAGATGGACCCAAAAATGGGAACAAGAGTGCTCAAGTTTATTACCGAACACCCCAGCACTCGTGGCTTGGGGGCTGAAGCCAACGACTTGCCATCTCTCAGATTTAATAAACGGCCGCACAGAAGGTAATATTTTAAATTCAACAAGTGTTGCTCATGGCGCATATAAACGAAGTTTTCAGCGCACAGGATAAAAATACAGCGAGTTCACTCAAAGATTACATTTCGGGGGCACTCATCTGCAATATCGCAGGCTCCCTTCAGGACAACTTTATAATATCGCTCCGGCGTGCGATGCTCCTTGCCCGGCGGCGGCGGATCCGTGAGAAGCTTCTCCGCATCCAGCTTGCCCCATTGCAACTTTATGCGGGCAAGGGCCCGACGAGCGCCTTCAATGCAGGCGGAGCGCTTGATTACATCCAGCCTGGGGCATGCATCTACCAGCCGCCGCACTAGGCCAAAGTAGCTGCCAGGCATGGCCTGCCTAGGCCACAGCCGGACTGTGAGGCCCTTCATGGCCTCCTCAGCTACCTTGTGGAGTTCGACCAGCTGCTTCAGCTGGTCGCTTGGGGGCACCGGATGGCCGGCCTCAGCATACTGAGACCAGAAGACCTTCTCCGTTGAGCTTCCCTCCTCGCCACGATAGAATGCAGCGGCATCAGACGCACTACGCGGCAGATCTGCAAATGCCCCTGGAGAGCTCCAAATTCAGGTAAGTATCCGGTAATTTACATTAACATGCTTGCTCTGCATGAAAAACGCCTTACCCGCTGCTATCTTCTTCATGTCCTCTACCTCCTGATGGGCCTTCTGGCCTCGGCCTTGGCGGACTTGGCACTTTCGAGAGCCGAGGCAAGCTCGGACTCTCGAGTCTTGGAGTCACGCTCCAAACTCTCATGCTTTTCCATGAGAGCCTGGAGCTCTTGCCGAACTTCCGCCACCAGTGCCGCTTGCCTTTCTCGCTCAGCCCGTTCTGTGGCCGCATTGCGTTCGGCCACAGACACGGCATCCTTCAGGGCTGCCACCTCGTTAGTGGCCCCTGCATTACACATATTATCCTTGTTAATTTTGTTTGCAACCAAAACCCTTTTCTGTAAGGTACTTATTTAAAGTGGTGATATTCACCTTCTTTTTCCTTGAGCTGCCTCTTGGCATGGCCGAGCTCTTGCTCCGACCGCTCAAGGTCCTTCTTCAGCGCCTCGACCTCCGCCGTTAATGCGGCAGAGGCCAACAGCGCAGCCTGCGAACCCATATTGACATATATTTTTAGCAACCCTGCGTATATCTTGTTAGATCCTTAGTCCGGCTTTTCCTTCCGAACACCGAACTAAGCATCAAGGGCTACTGTCTATGCGGTACTACATTATATTATTTTAAAAACTCCTTACCTCATAGCCTGTTAGAAGGCTGTTGCAGGCTTCGGTCAGCCCGCCCTTGGCGAGCTGGACCTTCTCAATCATCGCACCCATGAGAGTGCGGTGTTCTTCCTCGATGGAAGCGCCTTTAAGCGCCTCCAGCAGGTTATCCGGCGCCTCCGGTTGGACGGAGGCCGCCGGCGCCACGGTCCTGCCCTTCTTTCGAAGGGGCCGCTTGCCGGACTCTGGAACCACTACGGGTTCCGAGGTAGAGTCCGGCACAAAGTCCGGGAGGACGCCTGACGGCGCCTCCGGAGCCTCCTCCTGGCGGGTCCCTCTGCGGGATTCCGCCTCGTCGTCCTCGTCGGCGCGCGGGGTAGAGGCAGTCGGGATAGAATTTACATCCGACGGCGCCAAAGACCCGCTCATCGAGTCGGGAAGATCGTCAACGGCCGGACTACAGGCAGAATGCGGCGTTAGAAGGACACTACATGGCATACAATGTACGGCATATAAATGATCTGAATGCTTACGATCCTGCCGGACGCCTGGCCCTTGGAGGCCACTCTTCCTCGCCAACATTAATGTTGGCGAAACTGTCCGGGGGGATAGTTCTCCCCCTCTTGGACCCTTCGGCCGCCCCGATTGGGGAGGCCTTCCTCTTCTTCTCTCCCTCCTCCGGGAGAGAGTACTCCTCCTCCTCCTCCTCGTCTTCGGGGGAGGAGTCCTCATCGTTGTCAGACGCCTGATTACGGGAACTCTTTCGAGTCCCCGTGGCCACCTTCTTGGCCTTCTTCTCCGGCACCACATGCGGTGCCGGAACCAGCAGCCTCGCTAAGCGGGCATCCACTGGTTCTTCTGGCATGGGAGCCGGGCTGATGAGCAGCTGGGCCTTTTCCATCCATTCCTGTCAAAGGAAGAGGCAGATTAAAAACCTCGCCAGAGTCAATCTAATTACTGCAAGTGTCCCATAATGGGGTCGAATCACTTACCTCGTCAGTCGGAGACTGCGAGCTGAATCCGCGGTCTTCGGTCGCGGATGTGGGGGCTTCGGCGCCCTTGAACAGCACCCTCCAGGCGCCTTCGTACGTAGTGTTGAAGAGCCCGCTCAACGTCTGGTGCTGTTCCGGATTAAACTCCCACAGGTTAAATACCCGTTCTTGGCATGGGAGAATCCGCCGGAGGAGCATGACCTGGACCACGTCGATGAGCCGGAGCCTATTGCTCACTAGCTTCTTGATGCAGGCTCGAAGTCCCGTCACCTCCACCGAATCACCCCACTGCAAGCCCTTCTCTTTCCAGGAGGTGAGCTGCGTGGGGATTCCAGATCTAAATTCAGGGGCCGCCGCCCATGTAGGCTTGCGCAGCTCGGTGATATAGAACCACCCCGATTGCCACCCCTTGACGGAGTCCACGAAGGTCCCTTCTAGCCAAGGGACGTTGGGCAGCTTGCCCAACATGGCGCCTCCGCATTCCGCCTGCGTCCCCTTCACAACCTTCGGCTTGACGTTGAAGGTCTTGAGCCACAGGCCGAAGTGGGGCCGGATGCAGAGAAAGGCCTCGCACACGACGATAAACGCTGAGATGTTGAGGATGAAGTTCGGCGCCAGATCGTGGAAATCCAGGCCGTAGTAAAACATGAGCCCCCGGACGAATGGATGGAGCGGAAAGCCCAGTCCGCGGAGGAAGTGGGGAAGGAAAATGACCCTCTCATGAGGCCCTGGGGTAGGAATGAGCTGCCCCACGTCGGGCAGCCGATGCGCGATGTCGCCGGAAAGGTATCCGGCGTCGCGCAGCTTGGTGATGTCCTCCTCCTTGGCGGTGGAGGCCATCCATTTGCCTCCCCCTCCGGACATATTCGGAGAAGGGTCGAGGTGGGATGCGTGAGCTTGGGCATTGGAGCTTGAGTTCGCGGGGATGGATGAGCAAAGGAGGAAGAAGGCGTAGGTGAGAAGGTAAATCCTAATCCCTTATATGTAGGCGGACGAAAATATGTGTCCCTCGCCAGCCTGGTAAAACTCGCTTATCTCCCAAGCGTCACCATCGATGGCGCGGTTGGGTTACCCACGCACGTATTGATGAGAATCCCGGAATAAGGGGAACACGATCTCTGCTTCGACAGGACGTGCCAAGGAAACCGCTTCGCTAAACGTGCTGAGGTGGTATAGTAATTCAAACAAGGGCTTGGTAGCGGTGTGATGACACGCCGCATAATACGTCAGCAGATTGGATCAGTATATATGTTTTATTCTCTCTACGATTGGAATGTGGAATTTATTTTGCAGAGCCGGACACTATCCTGGTGTTCATTATCTTTTCCGAATTATTCAAGGAGAGGAACCCGCCTTGCAATGCTGAACATTATGCACGCCGGACTTATCGTCATTGAAGACTGGTTCAGGGGCTACTGAGGGAGTCCTGGACTAGGGGGTGTCCGGACAGCCGGACTATCAATATCCGCCGGACTCCCAAACTACGAAGATAGAAGATTGAAGACTCCGGCTCGTGTCCGGAAGGTACTTTCCTTGGCGTGGAAGGCAAGCTTGGCAATACGGATACGTAGATCTCCTACCATTGTAACCGACTCTGTGTAACCCTAGCCTCTCCGGTGTCTATATAAACCGGAGGGCCTTAGTCCATAGGACGAACAATACATCTCAACAATCATACCATAGGCTAGCTTCTAGGGTTTAGCCTCCTTGATCTCGTGGTAGATCTACTCTTGTACTACCCATATCATCAATATTAATCGAGCAGGACGTAGGGTTTTACCTCCATCGAGAGGGCCCGAACCTGGGTAAAAACATTGTGTCCCTCGTCTCTTGTTACCATCCGCCTAGACGCACAGTTCGGGAACCCCTACCCGAGATCCGCCGGTTTTGACACCGACAGCCTCCTTGATTCAAAAGGAGGACATTGCGAAGCTTAAGGATGTCGGATATCTGACCGCCGACATCCAGCACAGGCTTCCTGCTCCAGGGCAGGTCATTCCTACACAAGAACCTAATGAGTGCGTCGTGTTTGTTTCTCACTTCCTCCGTGGCTTGGGCCTTGTCGGCGTTCTGGGAACGGGGGTCCCCAGACTTGCCTGCCTGCGGCCTGCGGCGTGACTCAAAGGAGGCCCAGCAGAGCCCATCTTCATCAGCACAAGCTCAAGACCCTCGCGAGGGGCCAAGCCTCACGGGGCGGACGACAAGGAGCTTCCTCAGGCACGGCCTCGTCAAGCTGGCTCACGAGGAGGCGGAGAGTTCAAGGCGGGGTACCTCGCGAGGTGCCCATGACGCAAGCCATGACGACCAAGGGCGCCAGTCGGGCGCCAGCCCGTGCAGTGTCCTCCCTTTCCTCTTTGGTGCAAAGGGAGCAAGCCAGGCGAGAGCATCAAGCAAAGGCATCCGTTTCGGTGCAACAAGACCAAGACCAGCCCAACGACCGGAAGGAAATCATTGTGGAGCCCAAACAGGTGTCACCACCAGAGCCTTTGACAGGCGAGGACCAACTTTAGTCAGGATAAGTGTACCCGCTGTTCCCCTTCAAAATGGCCAATTGTTGGTGCCCTTGTCGCTCAATATTTGGGAAGAGGCCCAGGGCCTTTGCCTATAAATAGGACTAGCCACCCCCTGGGCAGAGGGGATCTGAGATCAAGAGACGGGATCTGATATCGAGAGACCGGATAAAGCATCCAAGAGCCAGAACCAAGTAGCACCAGCCAAGAACAGACCCTCGCGAGGCTGTTCTCCCTTGTATTGTTCATCATCAGCCCGAGAGGCAATCCACCACACCACACACTGGAGTTGGGTATTACACCACAATGGTGGCCTGAACCAGTATAAACCCTGTGTCTCTTGTGTTGTTCTGTTTGGTAGTTTAGGTCCTAGCGATTCGGCGAAGAACAAGTAGGCAGAGGGTTGAATCTCCGCGCGCACCCCAGAGTTCGAACCTCAAGGGTCTGCCAGAACCCAAAATCCGACATTTGGCGCGCCAGGTAGGGGTGCACCGGAATTTGCCTTCCGTCGTCTCGTCCTTCTCCGACCATCGCATCCATGTCTGACGCTCGTCGGGCTTGCGCCGAGCGCCAAGCCGCCCTCGCTTCCCATGTCGCCCAGACGGCTCCCGTCGGTGGGCGCCCTCGTCGTTCCCCGTCACCTGCCGTCAACGCCGTCACCGGCCCGACGGGGAACGAACAGCAAGCATCGTCCCAACATCCATCCATGAGGCGGGACAGTCGCACTGCTACACCCTCGCTCACTCCCGCCGGTTCTTCGTCACGCGCGCCCCGCGCGGCCATGGAGGCCCGAGCTGCGCTCATCGCGGCAAACGAGCTCCTGCACTACCGCCCCATCAACGACGTCTACGAAGAGTGGCTGGACCGCGTCGCCGAGCTTGTCCGCGCCGCCGGGGGCTCCCCCGCGCCGTCCTTCTCGTTGCACTGCGCCCCGCCCTGCGCGGGCAACGAAGCTCCTGGGGCACCTCAGCCGCCTCCTCCTCAAGAAGGCGCCCTGGCCCCAAGACGCGCGGCCCCTGGACGGAACCCGCTCCGTCAGGCGCCAGCGCGGCAAGAGCAGAGCTGCCAAGAAGTCCCTCGCCCTCGAGAAGCTGCCCGAGCGCTCCCTGCTCCAGCACGTCAAGACCCCGCGATGCCCCCAGCCACAACGCATGGGGACCCGTAGTACCAAGCTCTCCGTCGCCCAAGGCCCCCTATGGCCACAGCGGGCTACCACGCCTTCACCTCCGAGCTACGCAGCGTCGCGTGGCCCGGCAAGTTCAAGCCAGACCCGCCTCCTCGCTACGACGGCACGGCTGACCCTGCAGAGTTCCTCTAGCTTTATGAGTTGGGCATCGAGGCTGCCAACGGGGACGAGAAGGTCATGGCCAACTGGTTTCCCATGGCGCTCAAGGACGGGGCTCGCACCTGGCTCCTAAACTTGGCTCCAGGCACGATCTCCTCCTGGGACGAGATGCGCACTCGCTTCATCGCCAACTTCTAGGGTACTCGCGACCGGCCACCCGCTGTGAGCGACATGCGCCGTATCAAGTAGCAGCCAGGGGAAACCCTGCAGAAGTACATCCAGCGCTTCAACAACGCGCGCCTCAAGATCCCCAAGGTGACGGAGGAGGCCATCATCTCTGCCTTCTCCGACGGTGTGCGCGACATCAAGATGAAGGAGGAGCTGGCGATGCATGAAGACCTGTGCACCTCCTTGGAGCTGTTCAACTTGGCGACCAAGTGCGCCAGGGCTGAGGAGGGACGCCTCTCCCTCCTCGAGCTGCCTGCCGCGGACCCAGAAGAGAAGAAGCCCAAGACCAAGGACGTGAAGCGCAAGGGGGCTGTCGTACTCGCGGCAGAGCCAGACACCAAGCGGGGCAGAGATCAGCCTGAATCCTCCAAGGGCAGTCAGTACTGCGTGTACCACGACCTCCACACCCACAACATCAACGAATGCCAAGAGCTCCAGGCCGTGCATGAAGGAATGGTCGGCAGGCGTCCCGACCGCAGCGACCGGGGCTACGGCCGAGGAGGAGGAAGAAACGCAGGACGTTGGGAAGACCGCGGCCCGCGCCAAGGGTGGCGCGACCAACCTCACAAGGATCGCTGGCAGGACCCGCCTCGTGAGGGAGGCTGGAGGGATCAGCCTCGCGAGGATCGCCCGCAAGGGAACTTTGGCCTCCCTTCACTGCCGCCGCAGCCAAGGAGAAATGAAGACCGTCATCAGGACGAGGGGGCTGGGGGCTTCCAGGAACCATGCGCAATCGCCTGCATCCTGGGTGGAGCTCAAGCCCCAGCCTCTCAACGCATCTTCAAGCAGTTTGCCCACGAAGTGAATGAAGTCCTCCCCAAGCTCGAGGCCACGCGCCCTCTCAGGTGGTCGGCATGCGCCATCACGTTCAGTTTAGCAGATCAACTCAAGTGCGCGGCCACAGCCGGAGTCCTCCCGATGCTTTGTTCCCCAATCATCAGCAACGTGCTAGTCACCAGGACCCTCGTCAACGGCGGAGCAGGGCTCAACGTCCTCTCCGTGGAAACATTCAACAATCTCCAGGTGCCCTACAGTCAGCTTCAATCAACCAAGCCTTTCTCCGGAGTCACCGACGGCTCCACGGTCCCGATTGGACAGTTCCGCCTTCCTGTCACCTTCGGGGCACGCGACAACTACCGCACCGAGCTCATCGACTTTGACGTCGCCCACATTCGCCTGCCGTACAACGCCATCCTCGGGTACCCGGCGCTGGCCAAGTTCATGGCCGTGACCCACCATGGCGACAACGTCCTCAAGATGCCAGGAAGTGGCGGGGTCATCACGGTGCCCTGCGAAGAGAGAGACGCAGTGTGCTCCCTGGAGCGAGCCTTTCAGGCCGCATCGCTGGAAGACCCAGACCGCGGAAGCAGGAGGCTTCCCGAGGCTGCACCCAAGAAGAAGAAGACTTCGTTTGGCCCGGCCCCTCAGGAGGCAGGCCCCTCAGGGCCCACGCCTGCTCAGGGGGAACCTCCTTCCATCACATAGGAAAGCGCGCCTGGCACCCTCCTCAGGCAGGGCTCGGGGGCTCTCCCCCAGAGGGCTGCCGACCTCGCCAAGGTCACGAGGGAGGCACTTGGGCACCACGTGGAGGCGTGTTTCGAAGCACGTTTCCCTCAAGAAGGAGCAAGGCAAGGAGGGCCACACCCACAGGAGTTCGTCAGGAAGGCCATGCAGGAGCTACAGGAGTCAAGGGTCATGAGAGGCAGCCGCCGCCTACCCGCTGTGGCCCACCATCCAGGCGAGGATGGTGGGCTGCGTGTCTACATCGACATACCGGGGCTCAACCGAGCCGCGTCTCAGGAGTGCCTCTGGCCCTCGCGAGTGGGACATTGCGAGGGTCCGCCCCACAGCTACGTGCGCATGCCTTATGGCTTGCCGAACGCGGCTGCTGCGCACCAGTGCCTCATGAGGGCCATCCTGGAGGCTCAGGAAGTCAGGCATTCCGCAGCCCTGGTGGAGATGGAGATGACCCGCAAGGAGCCGCCAGCGCCTCCGGAGCCTCCTGAGGCCCCTGGGCCTGGGGGCTCGTGAGGATCGGCTCCCCCAGCTCACCGAGTCTGCTACACCAACACCTCTTCGTGCCCAACATCATCAGGTGACATCTTTCAAGTTTCATTTCCAGCTGGGAGCGCCCTCAGGGCCGAATATTCCCAGGCCGCGTGGGTCCGTCCCTGCGGCGTGTATCCCTTTTATTTCATGTCCTTAGCTTACATTATTGCGGGCGCCCCTCGGGCTGCATCATCCTCAAGTCGCTTGGGCCTGACCCAGCGGCGTGTACCCTTCTTGCGTTTACCTTAGGGCTATGCTTTCGACCCATCATGCTTGTTATCTGGTGCCTTTTTCTCCTAGGTGTCGGAATCTTGGGTGTTAAAGGGGGAGTGCCTGAGCATCACGACTCAGGGCTCCTGCCGGCTCTCTGGCCCGCACCCTCTAGTCTTGTCCATGGCATCGCGACCTGGCATGCCAGCGACGGCTGAGACCAGCTCGAGAGCCGGGACCCGAGGACGTAGAGTTTTGACATCTAACCCAGCTTGCGTGTTAAAGGGGGGGTGCCTGAGCATCGCGACTCAGGGATCCTACCGGCTCTCCGGCCCTCACCCTCGGGTCTTGTTCATGGCATCGCGACCTGGCATGCCAGCGACGGCTGAGACAAGCTCGAGAGCCAGGACCCGAGGATGTAGAGTTTCGACATCTAACCCAGCTTGCGTGTTAAAGGGGGGGTGCCTGAGCATCGCGACTCAGGGCTCCTACCGGCTCTCCGGCCCTCACCCTCTGGTCTTGTCCATGGCATCGCGACCTGGCATGCCAGCGACGGCTGAGACCAGCTCGAGAGCCGGGACCTGAAGACGTAGAGCACCGACATCTAACCAAATTTGCAGGAACGCATTCCAAGGTAAGGCCCAGTGCCGGGCGCAACCCGCCCTGGGGTTGGGCCTCGTGAGTCCCGCGCTGGCTCACGGGTGCCCCAATACACCTTGCCAGGCCCTTTGTGCCTCGTCGCCTCTCCAAAGCAACTAACGGCTAACCGTCGATTGCCACGGTGAACTCTCGTTCCTTTTGTGATGAGCCTGCAGGGTCCCTCCAAGGAGCATTGCTAGGCGAGGCCCTCACGGTGCCTTCTTCACTCTCGTCCGTGCAACCCGCTTGCACGTTAAAGGGGGGGTGCCTGAGCATCGTGACTCAGGGCTCCTACTGGCCCTCCAGCCCTCACCCTCTGGCCTTGACCACGGCATCACGACCTGGCATACCAGCGACGGCTGAGACTCGCTTGAGGGCCGGGACCCGAGGACGTAGAGCAGAAAGGGGAGCGAGGGTGAGGGGGGAGGAGCACGCGAGGACCTCGCCAAGAAACCCCTCATCGGCCAAGGCACGGATCTAGCGCCGCACCAGGAAGCCTTTCCTGACCCTCGAGATAAGTCACTCTCCGGAAACACTGGTTATCACAGCACTGTCCCCGCACCAAGTGCAATCCCGTATTAGCGACGTCGCTCTCCTTTCTCACCGAATGACGGCTGCTTGAGCGCTAAGGGGGACCTCCTGAGCATCGCGACTCAGGGGCTCTTACCGGACCTCGGGCCCTTCACCTCCTGGCCTTGACCACGGCATCGCGACCTGGCATACCAGCGACGGCTGAAGCCGCCTTGGGACTGGGACCCGTCGGCGCAGAGCATCAGGCCCTCACAAGGTTTGAAAGGAGGAAACTAAGCTAAAACGGAATAAGCATCTCGCACTGCTTCATAACAAGGATCATATTGACAAACGGAGCTGCAAACATCTTACAAGCCCTCGCGGGGTACATTCTTGGCTCCTCACAGGAACAAAAGACGCGGATCCTAAGTGGTCCTAGCTACAGAGGCCCTCGCGGCGGACGCCATCATCAACAATGGGCCGCCCAGCACCGGCGCCAACCCCATCCAGATCAGGGGCGGCGACGGCCTGACAAGCCCGCCCTGCTCTAGGAGCGGCGCAGGCTCAGGGGCTCGTAGCTGTCGTCACTCGTCTCCGGAGTTGCGAAGAGCTCGGCGGAGTTGCTGGATCCACCAGCGCCTCCCCCACCTGGGGAGCTGCCGGGGGAGCGGTTGGCCGGCCTCTGTCTCACCGCGGCAGGGTCCCGACCGCCTCTTTCGGGGCGGCACTCCAGCCGGCGACCCTCCGCAACGAAGACCTTGAAGGACATCACTGAAGCACCGTCATACTCCAGGTGGATCGCAAGGGCGCCCCTTGCTCTGCAGACCCGGGCGATCTCGCCCCAGCCTCGAGTCATGAAGACCTCGCCCGGGGCAACAACCGCGACCTCTGCCCCGGTCGCGAGAGTGCTGCAGCCGGCATGCTGCAGCCAAAGCCCCAGGGGTTCCCCCTGCCGGATGACGGAGGCGAAAAAAGGAGGGAGACGGATCCAAGACTTAGGAGGCGTGGTGGCGTGAAGCACGAACACTCGGCAGGAGCCCTCGGTGTGGACTCCAGGGGGGAAGACGCACACCTTCGTGACCCGCCGGCACCGACGGCGCCGCCGCCCGTGGCGTTCGGTGTCGGCTCCTTCAGAGCCATCGATATGCGCGTACAAGGGAAGCGGGAACCCTGGTGGTGGCCGCTCGCACCAGGGTCTGAACGCTTCCAGGCGAGCACCCCTCGCCCCGCTGCTAGAGAGCAAGCTGCTTCTTCGGGGGAAGCGGGTCAAGATCCTCTTGGGGAGCTTTTCCCTTCTCTTCCGCGGAGAACCGGCGGATCGGAGCCATTGCAGCAAGGCGGAGCAAGACCTAGGAGGGAGGAGAAGCAGAGGGAGTAGGCTGGAAGGACGCACGCCGTTCCGTACTTGTAGCCGGCGAAGGCCAACCGTTGACCTCCACAATCGCAAGTAATCATAACCAGCTTTGCATGCAGGGACTTATCGAATCCGTGCGGTTACCGAGGAATCATGGGGAAGTGGAGGCACCCACGTCCAATCAACCGCCACGCGGCGCCCAAGGCCGGAGGCTGTTAGGGTCCGCGACGCTTCGCACTTGCCCTTTCGCCTCTCTGCTCAGCCAAGTCCGGGCGCGCCGTGGGCCCGGGGGCTACTGTCGGCGTTCTAGGAACGGGGGTCCCCAGACTTGCCTGCCTGCGGCCTGCGGCGTGGCTCAAAGGAGGCCCAGCACAGCCCATCTTCATCAGCACAAGCTCAAGACCCTCGCGAGGGGCCAAGGCTCGCGGGGTGGACGACAAGGAGCTTCCTCAGGCACGGCCTCGTCAGGCTGGCTCACGAGGAGGCGGAGAGTTCAAGGTGGGGTACCTCGCGAGGTGCCCATGACGACCAAGGGCGCCAGTCAGGCGCCAGCCCGCGCAGTGTCCTCCCTTTCCTCTTTGGTGCAAAGGGAGCAAGCGCAGGCGAGAGCATCAAGCAAAGGCATCCGTTTCGGTGCAACAAGACCAAGACTAGCCCAACAACTGGAAGGAAGTCATTGTGGAGCCCAAACAGGCATCACCACCAGAGCCTTTGACAGGCGAGGACCAACTTTAGTCAGGATAAGTGTACCCGCTGTTCCCCTTCAAAATGGCCAATTGTTGGCGCCCTTCCCGCTCAATATTTGGGAAGAGGCCCAGGGCCTTTGCCTATAAATAGGACTAGCCACCCCCTGGGCAGAGGGGATCTGAGATCGAGAGACGGGATCTGATATCAAGAGACTGGATCAAGAATCCAAGAGCCAGAACCAAGTAGCACCAGCCAAGAATAGACCCTCGCGAGGCTGTTCTCCCTTGTATTGTTCATCATCAGCCCGAGAGGCAATCCACCACACCACACACTGGAGTAGGGTATTACACCACAATGGTGGCCTAAACCAGTATAAACCCTGTGTCTCTTGTGTTGTTCTGTTTGGTAGTTTAGGTCCTAGCGATTCAGCGAAGAACAAGTAGGCAGAGGGTTGAATCTCCGCGCGCACCCCAGAGTTCGAACCTCAAGGGTCTGCCGGAACCCGAAATCCGACAGGCCTCACCCTCGATCCTTTTGTGAGGGGGCTCATGTACTATTATGGGTTGGATTTTCATGATCTAGCTCCGGACGCCATCCTCCGTATCTCGTCGTTCATTATAGTGTGCGAGGCCTTCCTCCATGTCACCCCCACTTCGGCTTGTGGCTCAAGACGTTCAATGTGAAGCCGAAGATGATCGAGGGGCAACATGCGGAGTGCGGAGGTGCCGTAATAAGCAGGAACGCCGATGCCCCATGGCCAGAGGGTTCTTTCCCAGAAGTATCCGATGTATGGCAACGGAGGTGGTTTTACGTCACGGCTCCTAGAGGCACAAAGTGAGTGGCCGCCCCCGAGTTCCGCTCGGGCCCTCCTTCACAACTAGCGTCTTGGACCGACGTAGGACGGAATTGGGGGCCCACTGGCAATGTGCCAGTACTGCAGCCGCATTCGAGAGCTTCTTGAGAGGGGCATTAACCTTGTCAGCATAATGCAAGTGACGTTAATCTGATGGATGTTGCCATGCCAACGCCAGCCTCTCCGGATGTGGGAGTTCAATCCAGAGGGTCCGCGGACTGTTAAGCACTTCTTCGGCCTGAAGCTCGAAGGGATGTGCAAATTATTCTTCGGACCGAAAGTAGAGTGTCCGGACACCACCGAGGATGCGAGCCTAAGCTGCAATCGCCTAGATACCCAAGTAAGTAACCTTGATACCGGACACCTTGTTTTGTATTTGTCATAATTGTTTATTCTGAAATCATCCGTGGCCAGGAATGGCTCAGCAAGGCGGAGAGAATCAGGTGTCCGGCGCCACTTCCCGAAGGCTCGCCTGGTCCCGCCATGGCCAAGATGCTTGACCGGGTACTCAGCAGAATGCCCTCAGGGAAGGACAAGGGCAAGAATGAAGAAACCGAACTTCACATGCTGCGCATCCGAACCGGGGGAATTGGCTCCTCCCCTAAGGAGGATAGTCGAAAAGGGGAGGCTAAGGCCTCCTCCCCGCGCGGGAAGAAGAGGGCTGCCTCCGAAGACCTGGAGATGGAGATGCCCAAACCATGGAAAAAGGTATCCCCCAGGGACCCTGCTCCGACGGGCACCCTCACCGCACCATGCCCGCCAACGGGCCAGCCCTCCACCAAGCTGTAAGTCAATCGTTAATTCGAAAGTACTGTGTTTCTCCTAGATCAATAACCAGGATTCATGTTTTGCAGTCCGGCTAGCAGCTCTTCTCAACAGAGTTCGTCTTCGGTGGATCTTCCTCCGGAGATGATGGAGAGCGAGACCCCACCCACCTCTCCGGCTCATGAAGCGGGCGACACCGAGGTGTCATCATGGAGGAGTCCGGATCTGCCAAAGCCAGACGCCAATGCGTCAGCCGCCCTGAGCCCGGATCGTTTGCTCCCATGAGGGGCGATGGGAAGGGTCCGGCATAGTTCAATGTTCGGCTGGACGTACTGACGGGCCTACTGGAGCGAGCTGCACTCTCAAAGGAGCACCGCTCATTAATGAGCGCGGTGCTCAAGAAGATTTCATCCGCTACAAGCGGTTTGGATGAAGCATTTACAAGCCTGCTCAGAGGCTTTGAGGTATGTAGTGAAGAATACACCATTTTATGGCTGTGAGGCACGCGCTAGGTGCGCTCCATATAGATAGTAGCCCCTGAGACTCTGGTTGCCCGCCCTAGGCGGCAAACGGGGGATCATAAATTAATGATTGTGCTGTAAATACGTGCAGGTATCTGTGGGTCCGACCGTCGACCCGTTCGTTGAAGTTGCCGAACTAACGAGGCAGATTGGATTGATTGATGCCGATATCACGCTGGTGAACGAGCGGCTGGACAAATCACAAGGTATGTGCTATGCCTTCCTTTGTATAGGAAAATATGAAGGCGGCATGATATTAATGTAATATGTTTGGACTACAGATGGTGCTGCTGCCGTGGAGGCCCTAAGGGCGGAACTTGCCCAAGCCAAGGAACAGGCTCGGGTGAGCAGTGCGGCTGCCCTAAAGGCGGAATTGAGAGCCGAATAGGCTGCTCATCGCCGAAGCGAGGAAAAGATAGCCGAAATGGCTATGGAGTTAAAAAATGCCGCTGACCGGTATGAGCTCCTTAAAAAGGAGCATAAGGATAGTTCGGCCGACCTGAACAAGGCACTTAATGCCACCAAGGAAATACGGACCGAGCTCAGGGGTGCACGGGAGGAGCTTCAACAGGCCGGTAAAATCGCGGCTGGTGGCTCCTACTTGCTGCGGACGAAGTTTTTCGATCCGAAGTACGCTCCCCTGGATGGACACTGGAGTCCAACTGACGCGTATGCGGATTTGGCGAAGAGTACAGCTGACGCTGCCAAGTTCTTCGAAGATCAGGGTGATAAGGAAGTGGAGAAGCTTTTCTGGTCGCAATTCAATGCGCCCACTCGCCTGCTGCCGTTGAGTGACAAGATGGCTGCTGTGGCGGAGCTTCACAGGCTATCCGGGTTTGCAATGCGGTCTGTAATAGACCATCTTTGGCCGAAGGGGCCTAAGCCGAATAGTTACTTTGGCTTGGTGCAATAGTTCCTTGGGGTCGTGCCCCAGATTGAGGCCATGAGAAGGTCGGCGTGCATAGAAGGTGCACGGATGGCCCTTGCCCGCGTTAAAGCGTTTTAGACAGGTATGGAGGCCACCTTTGTGGCGACCCAGGATCCGGAGGGAGGCCAATATCCGGCCGAGCACTATTTGGCGCAGGTAACAGAAGGTGCCCGCCTAATAGAGGTGCAGTGCTCGAAGGATGTCTTTTTCGAGTGACAAATCAGATCATTGTAGAAAACAATGTTATTTTGGTTATGAGGCTATATTTATACTTTTTGCCTGAAAGTATTATTGTGTCTCCTGTTCGGCTATTTTTGTATATATATACGTGTAATCCGAAAGTTAGCAGTCGTTGGCTTCAGCCCCCACGCATATAATGCGGGGGCGTTCGAGAAAAATATGCATAATCACACATGATCCAACGTCTTGGTCCGTTAAGGAGGTGATCGCACGTCAAACTAGGCAACCGGACTATATAGCTGTAACGCTTCCGCTTAGCCATGGGAGTCTAAATGGTGGGGCTACTATGTAGCCCCTGGTACCTTCGCTTGCATCCGAATACGGCCGCGTGTGTACATGACCGGGAAATGGTCCTTCGTTAATGCGGAGGGATCCTAAAGATTCCGATAAGTCTTTGAGTGGTTGAACAGTCTCTCGCTGTATCATGACAGTCAGTTTTCGGCTTTCTCTATAGAGGTGCTCGTCCGAAATAACCAGGGCACAATCGCAGTAGTTCTCCTTTGGCCACCTTAGCCGATAATAACGGAACATAAGGCGCCAAACCCAGGAGCCGGGCGAACCCAACATTTGACCAAAGACATGATTCGGAGTTGATGCATATAAGGCCAAACTCGTGACGCCGAACTCCCGAAGGTATTCGGACTTTATAACAGACGATGGGCTCAAGAATGCCCATTCATTGTAAACCCTGTGTTTCCAGGTATGTGCATTTATCTGTCGTGGCGAAATGCCAATAACGGCAGTATCCTCTGTGGGTATGGAACCCATGGGATGGTTAAACAACAAGAGGCAATAGAAAAGTTTTACACAGGGGCTTAATCTGAAAAGAACCCTGTTGAACGGGGCCCTGCTGCACGTCTGCACCTTTGTCTCCGTTATGCCGTATCCTGGAAGGGTATCGCGTGAACGTTGTCTGTGGAAAAAGGAAAACTCGTAGGAGAGTACAACGTAAGTGTGCGATGGATAATGAAAGTGCAAGATGTTGGCCTGCCAATAAGGTTGAGCCAAGTGTGGGGTTGTATTAAATATTTATAGCCCCTAATGTCCGCTATGGGATTACATATACGGTGCCCTGGTTCAATTTTATCCGGGCTACCGGACTCGCCTAACCATGTCTATGGTCTTAATGACCAGTCATGTTTCCTGATATTGGAGGCCGCTTATAGTCCGGCCGCTAGGGCCGTCGCGTGTTCCTCTGCGCTGAAGAGCGCCCTGTGATTCCGCTAACGGTGATGACGCCACGTGGGCTGGGCATTTTGAGTGTAATGTAGCCATAGTGCGGCAATGCGTTGAAGCGGGCGAAGGCCGTTCTTCCAAGAAATGCATGATAGTCGCTTTGGAAGGGTGCGATGATGAAGAGTAGTTCTTCGCTTCTGGAGTTGCCTGGAGAGCCAAATGTTACCTCCAGTGTGACGGAGCCCCTGCTGTAGGCTTCAACGCTTGGTATCACCCCTTCAAAGGTGGTGTTGCTTTGATTAATTCTGGATGGGTCTATCCCCATCCTAAGGACAGTGTCCTCATATATTAAATTGAGACTGCTACCGCCGTCCATGAGGACTTGGGTGAGATGGTATCCGTCGATTATTGGGTCAAGCACCAAGGCCTCTAATCCTTCACGCCGGATACTAGTCCGGTGGTCCATGTGATCGAAAGTGATCGGACTAGCCATCCAGTAGCTAGGTGTGGGTACGATGGGCTCTATGGTGTACGCGTTTCTGTGCGCGTGTTCGTGCCCTCTCGTGGATGTATGAGTCGCGTGGATCATGTTTATTGTTTTGACCTCTGGCGGGAATTTTTTCTGGCCCCTGGTGTTCGGCTGGCGAGGTTCACCCTCGTCTTCACTTGGTGTTTCCCTTCCCTTGTGTTCAGCATTTAATTTGCCGGCCTTCTTGAAGACCCAGCACTCTCTGTGCGTGTGGTTCGCAGGTTTGTCAGGGGTGCCGTGAATTTGGCACAGTCTGTCTAAGACTCAATTCAGACCGGACGGTCCCTCTTTACTGCCTTTAGATGGCTTCTTTTGTTGATCAGGTCAAGAGCCCCTGAATCCGGCATTAACCATTGTGTTATCTGGGCTCTCTTCCTTGTTTGGCGTTCGTTTTTATTACGCCTTGGTTTCCCGTTGCCATCCCTTATTTCGGATGTACTGGGATCGCTGGTGCCTTTACGGGCCAGCCAGCTGTCTTTGCCTGCACAAAAGCGGGTCATGAGGCTTGTTAAGGCTGCCATTGTCCTCGGCTTTTCTTGGCCGAGGTGTCTGGCGAGCCATTCGTCACGGATGCTGTGCTTGAATGCCGCTAAGGCTTCGGCGTCCGGACAATCGACAATTTGATTCTTTTTAGTGAGGAATCTGTTCCAAAGCTTGCGGGCAGATTCTCCGGGCTGTTGGATTATGTGACTTAAATCGTCAGCATCCGGAGGCCGGACATAAGTCCCTTGAAAATTGGCCCTGAAAGCGTCCTCGAGTTCCTTCCAACTCCCAATTTAATTTTTGGGGAGGCTTTTCAACCAGTGTCGAGCTGGTCCCTTTAGTTTGAGGGGAATGTATTTGATGGCGTGGAGGTCATCCCCATGAGCCATATGTATATGCAGGATAAAGTCCTCGATCCAGACCCCTGGGTCTGTCGTTCCGTCGTATGCCTCTATGTTCACAGGTTTAAAACCCTGTGGAAATTCATGGTCCATTACTTCCTCGGTAAAGCACAGGGGGTGGGCAGCCCCTCTGTATCTGGACGTGCTGTGGCATGCCTTCGGTTGTTGTTGTGTCCGGTGTTTATTCTGAACTGGTCTTTGATTAGCATAATCGTTTTGGTGACCACAGTCCCTCGCCGGGGCGTGTCCTTTAGATCCATAGATGGACCTAGCTGCGCCAGCTTGCTTATCCAGATGCTCACGTAGATCGTGCGCGGTGTTAGTAGTTGTTCTGTTGTGGTTGTGAAGCGGTGCGTCTGGTCTCATGGTCGTATTATTCTTTGGTGGAACGGCCTCGTCGTCGAATTCTGGCAGTAGCTTGCGTTTTGGGTAGCTCTTTGTATGGCGATCATCCCCATATATTTCTTCAGTGTCTAGCACTTTATTCCATCTGTGATTGAGTGTTTCCTGAGCGGCTTTGAGCCGCTGCTTCTGCTTCTTTAGGCTTATCGTTGTGGCCATAAGCTTTCTGTGGAGGCTATCTTGTTCCACGCGTTCTTCTGAAATGATGAATGCATCATCGTCCGGACTGTGTTCTTGTCCTGGGGTGGCTTGATGAACTCGTCCTTCAGGATCATTGTTGTCGGGCGTCTGCTCTGAACTGTGTTCGGCGTGACCTGGCTCGTCCTGCTCCATCGCGGGTTCAGTATGGTCGTTGTTGCCTTCGGGGTTGACCGGAGTATCGATCCTTCTTGCGCTCTTGCTGCTATTTTTACTCTTGCTGGACTTGGAACGGCGTCTGCGTCGTCGCTTTGGCTTTTGCCCGGGGGTTTTATCTTCTGGATTGTCGCTGTCGTCCTCCTTAGGCGTATCCACCATGTATATGTCGTGTGACGAGGCGGAAGTCCGGTTCCCCATAGATTCTGAATCTTCTCCTGCATCGTCGTCCATACCGTCGATGCCTTCGGAGTCGAAGTCGAGCACGTCGGTTAAATCATCACCCGTGGCTATGAAGTGGGTGGTGGGCGGGTAACGAATTTCTTCGTCGCCTGCTTCCCACTCGAGCCGGACATAGTTCGGTCCGGACTTTTCTGTCAAAGAGAGAGTTTCTAACGAGTTCAACATGTCGCCAAAGGGCGAGTGCTAGAAGATATCCGCAGCAGTGAACTCCATTACCGGAGCCCAACCTAGCTCGACTGGCTCGGGAGTGTGCGGACTGGAACCAACAGCCGGATAAGAGTCCGGTGGTCCGGAGTCACAGGTTTCCTTGGAGGTGGGAACTGTGTTCGGCTCCATCGCCGATGAGTGTGCAACCTGCGGGGCGGGGCCCATCCCTCCGTCCTCAGGCGACGTAGCCTGCTCCGGATTTAGGTCTGGAGCTACTGCGGGGGTGATATCCCGAGTGTTGTCCGACAGCAGGTCCAAGCCATGCTCGTCGTGACTGTCCGGTGCTCCTGGCACGGGCCTGAATCAGTAGAAGATCAAGTCTCCGCGGATCTCCGCCGTGTAGTTCGGGTTTCCGAACCTGATTCGGTGGCTGGGGGCATAGCTGTCGATCTGCTCCAGATGGCCAAGCAAATTGGCCCGCAGTGCGAAGCCGCCGAACACGAAGATCTGTCCGGGGAGGAAAGTCTCACCCTGGACTGTGTCATAGACGATGATGGAAGGAACCATCGAGCCTTGCAGCAACGACACAGAGGAACTCGCAACGAAAGCACCAATGTCGGTGTCAAAACCGGCGGATCTCGGGTAGGGGGTCCCGATCTGTGCGTCTAGGCTGATGGTAACAGGAAGCAAGGGACACAATGTTTACCCAGGTTCGGGCCCTCTCCATGGAGGTAAAACCCTACTTCCTGCTTGATTAATATTGATGATATGGGTAGTACAAGAGTAGATCTACCACGAGATTGTAGAGGCTAAACCCTAGAAGCTAGCCTATGATGGTATGATTGTAATTGTGATCGGCCTTCTAAGGACCAACCTCTCCGGTTTATATAGACACCGGAGAGGGATAGGGTTTACATGGAGTCGGTTACAAGGAAGGAAATATAATATCTGGATCGCCAAGCTTGCCTTCCACGCAAAGGAGAGTCCCATCCGAACACGGGCCAAAGTCTTGAGTCTTGTATCTTCATGCTTCAATTGTCCGGACGTTGTACACAGTCCGGCTGTCCGGATACCCCCTAATCCAGGACTCCCTCACCATACACCCACTGTTGCAGGTTTGTTTGAGAGAGACCATCTTCATCCTACGCCTCCCATGGATTGATAAACCTTAGGTCATCCACTTGAGGGAAATTTGCTACTGTCCTACAAACCTGTGCACTTGCAAGCCCAACAACGTCTACAAGAAGAAGGTTGTGTAGTAGACATCACCCTCCAGCTACTCAAGTGGAGGTTGAAAATACCGAGGCGGCCACCAACAACACTTCTGAAGCCAATGATGTCGTCATGGCTGAAGCTAATGTGCTGCCTACAGTGAACATGGTGTCTGAAGCCAATGATGCACCTACCACCAATGTGCCGCTTGAAGCCCAATGCCACTGCTCCTATACCGCCTCCAAGGCCACATACCATTGAGCAAGCATTTTATCAAGGCGAGCTTGTCACTGTAAGATGGCCCATTCTGGTTCCTCCGCCTGCTCCCGGATCTCAATTTGATTATCATGTGGAGCACAGGCCTCAGGTTCAGAAGCCAAAAACGAGGCTGCCAAGGTTTCCAGGTACTGCATCTGCGCCAGGATCATTCAACGCTAATGGCTTCATAGCACACAACACCTTATTTGATAGCGCCAAGAACCCATATTCCAAGCCAAGAATATCATCTGATCGGTTCTGGAGTTATCAACAGCGCAGTTACTATTCATGCATACTATACAATCAGGGACGCATCTTTCCCCATATGCGTCTAGACTGCGAAGCCATTGCGGGTCTGCCTTGCCTAGAAGAAGCCCTCGACTGTTTCAGAGATGCAGGTCTTCTACAGTTTGTGACTGCTAAAGAAAATTGGAATGAAGAACTTCTGCTGCAATTCTATGCAACTCTTCACATTCGCGGCTACAACAGGGATTCGAAGACATGGGTCCTTGAGTGGATGACAGGCAATGTACATCATGAAGCCAAAGCTCTTGACGTTATTGAGCTTACTAGCCTGCCCACTCCAGGTGAACTTTACGAGCCTGGTTGTCAGCTTCACCGCAATGCTTTGGAGAGCATCTTTCAGAAGCCTGAGCCTAATATGAGCCAAATGCTGAGCATGATGAAGCCACTGCCACAAGATGCTGAATATCCAAAGGAATTCTTTGTTGAAGACCTAGAATATCTGCCCCGCACAATCTATCATATTATAAGGCGAACTCTATGGCCCGTCAAAGAACATTCTTCTTTAGCAAAGCTTGAAGGCTAAATGAAGACATTGGTTTTCTATATACTCAATGGCATCAGCTTCAATGCTCAAGACTTCTTCATCAGGCAATTGGCTGCATCTGGCTCTGATTTGTTTGGTCTGAAGTTTTATGCTCCATGGGTTATGCGCCTCATCAAGCTTCATTCTACTGTCAACTATCAGCCATCTGCACGCAACCATCTGATATTCTTGCCAGAGGTTGATATGTCTGTCGAAGCCATATACCCAGAGCCTGCCAAGGAGGCAATTTATCTTCACAACGCCGATCACCAAAGCTTCACCCAGCCCATTGAAGGAGTTCTTGTTGCAACTCGTGTTTATCCTCTGGCTGGACGTACACGTGCACCTCATCGTGCCTATACTGAAGCCACTGAAAGCATAATTGCTCAAAGGCCTCGGAAGAGATCTCGCGTTCTCAATGACCGAGAGCTTCTCGTCGCCCTGCATCAAAAACAGGATAAGCATCATAACTGGCTAAAGCGTCAGATGCAAAGCCTCTTGGTGGACATTAATCACATTCGAAATCTTGCCACCAAGAATGCGTTTGTCACTCATGAAACCTGTCGGAGGTCATGGAAGAGTCTGACATTGCTCAGTGCTGAAGCTGATCTTCAAGACGATGGCTTCACAGAGAGATTCAAGTTTGATACCACTCCTCCCAGGAACGCTGTCTTGCGTCGGACTCCATCACTCGAAGATTCTGAGTACTCCTCCTCCGCGGCAACTGTTAATGCCAGATTCACTGATGACGGCCATGATGCTACTTCACCACCTCCAACTTCGGCGTGTATCGACACTGCACCAAGTTCGCCTGCACCACCGAACCTCAACGTCGACCCTGCTGCTTCACCTACTCCTCATGGGAACGAGTAGAGGCTCTATGTCTTCAAACCTTTTTGGTCCTTACTGACAAAAGGGGGAGAAGCATATGAGTTGATAGTCTTCAAGCGGGTCCATATGGGTGGTTGCTATACTTTTGCCAAGTGCTTACAACTCTCGATTTTGAAACATTTGGTTCTTTGAGTTGTAACACTTAAACTTGATGGTCGTCTGCTACTTTTTTTGCTATTCTATGATGCGACGATTAATCCCGCATGAAGTCATTTTGCACACGTCCATTATGCATGTCATTATCCTAGTTATATTCTTTTTCATGCATGATGTATTGTCTTCATAAGTTGAAGAGGATCTCCACAAGTACTACCTGCCATGTGCATTTGCAATCCAAAGCAAAACATTTATATGCACATCTTCATGTGGAGCCTTTTGCCACCTATGAAGACAATATATTAATCCTTTGCAATTTCACATACTTTTATCCCCGTTGAAAACTTCAACCAGTTTGTCACCAATCACCAAAAAGGGGGAGATTGTAAGTGCATCTAGTGCCACCCCTAGTTGGTTTTGGAGTATTGACGACAAACCTAGTTGAGGGACTAATGTGTTTGTGAGAATTGCAGGATAACACAGGTAGTAGTCCCTCATTGATTCGGTTTACCTACCGGAGATGACCCCTAAAAATGTGTGAAGACATTGAAGACAATGGTGGTCTGTGAAGCTATTCACAGTGAAGTCTATGACATGAGAAGACATCGCATGAAGACTATGGAGCGTGAAGACTTAGTTGTTTCGTTGTTTTCTTTTCTTCTTTGTTGAGTCATAGGAACCACCGCACTGTTAAGTGGGGTCCAAGTGAACAAAGTTAGAGTGACTAAAGTGATGCTCAACCAAATCCTATATCTTCGAGTGAAGACAATGAGTGCAAATCTTATCCAGAGTCGGATAAGTCAGCTTTACTTGTAGCCCAACTCAAGCTGCTGCGTGTGTTTGAAATCTGACCGTTGGAACATGTGTCAGTTCCTTAGTGACCCAGGGTCATTTCAGACAAATCAGGTCGGGTTTCCTAGTGGCTATAAATAGCCCATCCCCTACACCATAAATTGGTGGCTGCTCAGAGTTAGTGCACGGCTTTTGTCGTTTGAGAGCAACCCACCTGCGAAGCATTTGAGAGAGAATCCTTGCGAGGACAAAGCCCAAACCACCCAGAGCCCAAAGAGTGTTTGGCATCACTGAAGTCTTTCTGTTCGCGTGATCTGAAGACTTGTTATACTTGAGGACCGTGAATCCTCCAGCCGATTAGGCGTCGCGTTCTGAGCATCCAAGAGTCATTGTGGATTGCCGGTGAACGAACTCTGTGAAGGTTTGGAAGTCTACCTTGAAGACTTACCAGAGTGATTGGGCGAGGACTAAGTGTCCTTAGCTCAAGGGGAATAAGGTGAAGACGCGGTCTTCTGAGTTAAATCTCAGCCTCCCTAACCAGACGTACAGTTGTCACAGCAAGTGGAACTGGTCAAACAAATCGCTGTCCTCTCCAAGCTACTGGTTCTATCTCTTACTTCTCTTTACTTATAGTTTGTCTTCGTGAAGCCATTGCCTGCTTGCATTATCTGTTTGACTTCACTGAGTGACTACTTGTTCTGATTGGCTTCATACTATCTTCCATCCTGATCCTTACTACCTAGCTGCTAATAGTCTTCGTGCTTTCACTTTATTGAATACTTGATTATGGCTTGCCTAGTGTAGTCTACATTCCGCTACATATAAATGGGGTCATTTTTATTGTTTGTCTTCGAAACTCCCATGTTTTGAAGACGTTCATAAAAATCGCCTATTCATCCCCCCTCTAGTCGATATCCAGCTCTTTCACTCGCCCGGGCCCCGCGGCCTCCGCCAGCACCGATGCGCGCCACCACGGCCTCCACCTCCTCGTCAACGCGGTAGTCGAAGGAGCCGAGGGAGTAGGTGCGGCGGTCGGTTGCTCATGCTGCCGATCTCGACGCGGAAGCTTCTGGACGCACTGCTCCTCGCATCCAGCAGCTCCTGCTATGCGGCGCAGTGTAGGCGGCGGGGAGAGGCGGCTGCGGGAGCGAGATGGCGGCGTAGGCGGGGCCGGCGACGGGAGACGGGAGACGGGGAGCAGGGGAGAGAGGAGAGAGAGAAGAGGAGCGAGGAGCAGAGCGGCTAGCATGCGGGGGAGAGAAGCTTGTCTTTTTTTGCATGCATCACATGGTGGGCATTGCCAGAAAAAGTAGAAGAGAGAGATTAGAGAGGTTGACAGTGGGCCTTTGGCAGCAAAAGTATAGCGCCGGCGTGTCCAGCAGCCCCCCGTTTTCCTGGGTTCGCCTCGCGAGCGCCGGGCGTAATTTTCGTCCGATCCGGCGCAAAACGAGACTCTGGGACTGCGGCTGGGACTTTTTTAACCGCCGGTGCTTCAAAAAGGCTCTTGGGGGCCGTCCCGGGGGCGTGGCTGGAGATGCTCTTGGCAGCGTAGTTATCAGGGAGAGGTACATCTGCATTGTATGCTGTACCAATTATACCAATTAATTGGTAACTTAACAATTATTGTTCCGTGTCCAGGACGTACTTGCGTGCTTGTTTCTTACACTCAACCGAGCATGTATGTTGATACGAACTTCTTACTAATTTGTTTGTAACGCCCCACGCTCATCTAACTGAAGAAAGAGAGGTCCACAGTTAACATCGACGAGCATGTACATGGAGCAGCAGAAATTTATTCACGAGCTTGGTGCGCTCTCCTCGTACAGTTGAACTTCTGGAGTACGGTAGCATCTACAGCCGGGGCCCCAATTCAACCTTAAACGGTCAGATGGACAGCCTGGTCGTTGACCGGTCACGAAAATTTGATCTAGATGGGCTTCTTAAACGCAACAGCAATCCTCATATTCAGTTCAAATATGGGATGGATATGAAGACGTCCGTGCGCGTCCACCAAGTCGGACCCGACTGTTGCCCCACCTCAAATTGCACCAAATCCATCAAATCATTCCTCCTCTTTCCGCTCCCCTCCTACTTTTCCCGTGTCCGAGCCCTCGTGGTCCGTCACCCTTACTCCCCATCCTCACCACCGGTCCCGATCTGCCGCCCTAGATGTCGTTCATCCCGTCCCCGCCCCCCGCGATATTATTGTCGAGAATGGAAGAGCCACCGTGCCAAAGAATAACCGGCAAGTCATGAGAAACAAGTGGGAGAAGGCAAGGGCTTCCCGTGACGCCGCGGCTGCAAAAATGTCCTCCATATGGACGGGCATTTTTTCGGCGAGGGAGAACAGGAAGAGAGGTACAAGCTCATGTTGGATGTGCAAAAGGAGAGAATGGATTGGGACCGCAAGAGGACGGAGAAGAAGCTGAAAATTGAGAGGGAGAAAATCGAGTTGGAGATGCAAGAGGCGGCGATCAAATGGGAGCTCTAGAAGGTTAAGACATTTGAGGAGATTGAGCTTGAGAAGGAGTAGTTGCAACTCGCACGGGGAGCGGAGTTTACGAAGATCATGTTGGCGGACGAAACCCTCTTAAATGATCATGCAAAGAAGTGGCTTGCGGAGAAGAAAAAAAGATCAACAAGCGTAGGGAGTACAAGGCGGCGAGGGTGGCAACGGGAGCGACGGAGCATGCGGTAAGGATGCAGGCGGAGCAGGACGCAAGCAGTGGCGGTTCGAGGCCCCAGACAGCCAGGACCTTGGCCTGGGGCTTGGTGGATCATTTCTTTGTTAACTGTAGTATACTGTAGCAAAAGGTACACTGCAGCTTACTGTAGTTACACTGCTTGTCTGGGGCGTATGTTGAACCTAGCTCCGCTACTGGACGCAAGGATGGCCTCAGAGCAGACGACATGGATGGTGTCAGGTGAGTGATTCGGTCAGCAAGCAAGGCATCCATAACGATCGGACATTTAATTTATTTTGGCATGTCCGGATTGTTGAGCTATGATTTTCTTTGTTTTGTTTTGAACTGTCGAATTCAGACAATTTGTATCGTATAATCGACGTGCATGAATTACATGGATTTGAGACTCCGCATTTAAGATATATGAATGTGCGGCAGCCATATGAGAAATCGGCAGGTGCTGCCTATAGACATGCCCACGGATGTATAAGGTGCCGGATTTGTCAAGCCTGATTGTAAATGCTTTCAAAACTTCTCTTTTTGTTAGCGGCCAGAGCAAAGACACACGAGCATATGCTGCTGACGGCTGACGTCCCGGATGAACTCCGTAGTAATCTGCTGAATGATTGTAATCAGATGTAACCTAGCACGGCATGTGCTAATCCTATACAAAACTTTTCTTTTTGAAATCAGACAACTTTTTCTTCTTCTATTTTCATTATTAATGTGAAAAAGATTGGTGAAAATCGAGTTACAACACTCAGCCACAGCAACACCGGCGGACCTCGCAACAACCAACCGTACGCGCTAGCGAATAGACATCACCGATTTTGACGGCGATCTTCGTTGGAGAGATGCACAAGGTACGGTCGGAGCTGGTCCATCACAGCTTGCCACCTTCACTTGTCCTCTTCGACACGCGGTCCCTCGACGTAGCAACTCAAACTCCACAGCAACACGACGAGCAGTACGTAAACGGAAACAGAAAACCCCACGCTAGAGAGCCAACTACCCAACCTTGCCGCAGCCCAACTGTTCACCCGTTGTCATCGTCGTCGCCAAACGAGACGCATCAGCACTGTTCCTAGGACAGCCGCCCCCCGCAACTCTACAAGGAAACCACAAGCCATCAATTCCATTTCCACCGTAAGATGCCATCTCCAAGGCGATGCCGCTTTGTCGTCATTGCTTTTCTTGAAGGTATCGCCGCCGCTACATGACGAACGTCTATCAGAGGACGAAACTACTATACAGACGACTTTCCTTCGGACGATTTGTGGACGACAGTTAAATCTGCGGCTGGGCTGCACTTTCTGCTTTGCATGAACGGTTCTAACCATATCGTCGTGCAAGCATCGGCTTGACTTTGTCGTGTGTATAGCAGCTCTCATCAGAGGAGGTGCCGACGCCAACGAGCACCGCCGCTGTTCCGCCCACAGAGTCGGAACAAGGCTTTCACCGAAGCCTCCTCAACTTCGAACACCCACTAAGCCAACCAGAACTGCAGGGAGAACAGCCCTATTGGCCTTGACCTCAAAGGCTCAAACACAAGCAACCGCACCACGTGGAGAGATACATCCATATTGGAGACCCACGGCTCCTCCCAGCACCACGCCGGCAGCAGGAACACCACCACAGCGTAGCAGATAACGTTCGGCGATCAGTCAAGATTGCCATGAATGATCCAACGTCAGTTTCGTCGAATAGCTTAACCAGATACTTCTGAACCCTTGACCTCTTAATTGAGCAATGCTTTCATGTTGTGGAGCAATGTCAATTCTCATCAAGGAAGATGGTTGCTGCACGTGAAAAAACTGCATCTCGCTGCAAGGACAGCCAGATTGCTACGCCATTAAGCCGGTCAGGCACGGTTGGGAAGTCATACCTCTTGCTTTTTATAATCTGAAAGCAGACGATACACTCCCATTAACCAAAGTACATGCTCTTGACACCTCAGTCTGTCGCTCGCTCGTGATTACTGCCTTCGTTCGGTTTATTAGTCCTTTTTATATATTTTTTTATCAAATTTTGGTCTTAAATTTAACTAACAAAACATTAATGCTTGCCAAAAAAATATGTCAATTCAAACTATGTTCAAATATTCGACGATATATTTTTTGGTGACATGCATTAATATTTTGTTAGTTGAATCTATTGTTAAAATTTGGCAAAAAAACGAAGAGGACTAATAAACCAAGACGGCGTAGTAACTGCGACTATACGTAGAAAGGGTATTATTGTAAATCTATAATCATCAACCATGTTTGACATTGATATCTTATTAAGCGCGTCTCTCTCCTAGTCCCAAATGTACCAAACTCATTAGAGTATCTACATCTGCGCACCCCAAATCCTTCCTATACGTCGGGTGGACGTTCCGGTCACTGACCGGTCAAAGAAATCGACCCACTCGTGTTCCTCAAACCAGCCCTAAACGCACAGGCTATCCGACATCCCTCAAAATCGGCCCAAATTCGAGGCGGATATAGGGAGGCCAGGGCGCGCCCGGACATGTCTGCCACGTCAGCCTGACCCACTATGGCCGCACCAACCCTACCCTGGTCCCTAGAAATATCTGACGGCCGATGAGAAAACCCTAGTAAAACTCAGTCACTTGACGTCTCCGCTCCCCCTACGTCACATCCATTTCCTCTATTCCCCCAAATCGATCCCCACCTACCATGGCCAACAGCAATTCCGACGGCACGGACTAGGAGAAGCTTGTCACGGAATCCGATAGCTTGTCGTCTCCCAACGAGGAGGAGTTAGCGCTCTGCATTGCCCTCCGTAGGTCGTGGCTGGACCGAGGTGGCAGCTCCTCTTCCGGGGCGTCGGTGGCATGCCGGGTGGGTAATTACAGCTCCGCGGCGCCTCGTGGCTACCCGATGCGTTCCCTGACAGGCGGCAGCCGGCACCACCCACAGCTAACTCCTCTGGGGCGGCACTAGGTGCTCGTGCCGGCTGAACCATAGCCGAAGCCGTGGGGTGCGCGCATCTGCGCACAAGGAAGCGGGCAGCGGAGGCGGCTGCCAGCCACTCCAACTGCGGATGTAGCAGATCCGTGCCAGAGTCAACCCCCCCCCCCCCCCCCCCCCCCCCCACCCCCCCCCACACACACACGTTTGTGGTGCGGCGGTGCTCCAAAAGGCACTCGGTGATGCAGCGGGCTAGGACAGCACCGAAGAGAGTTGCACGGCTTCGAGAGTAGCAGAAACGCACTACCCTGTGCATGGCGGGCATCGTTGTCTCTCCCTCCTCCTCCTCCTCCTCCTCCTCTTCCTCCTCCTCCGCTTCGCACAGCGACGACGACGACGTTCTCGGAGCCGCCAATGCCTACGCCAAGGACAACCACTGAGACCCCAAGTGGAAGCATCCGGGGGAGGAAGTGGTGAAAGTTTCGCGCCCCAATCACTTAGTATTAATAGTGTCTAAGTAGTTTAGTGACGAACTCTGGTGGAAGGACCTTTTTGATCGGACATCTATGTCCGATCGGACTTTGTCATGTCTATATCTAATGTCTGATTTCTATGTTCGTATGTTGATCTACGTAGGACGTACTTTGCAGGATTTTGTACAGATTTGGGTAGGACATTTGAGGGGTGTGGATGTGAGTGCGAGAAATGAGGTTTGTCAGGTTACCTCCAGCGGACACGTCCGACGTTTTCGCCGAAGTATATGAGTCCAAATTAGGTGACCGCGGTTGTAGATGCTCTTAGTTAAGGTTACCCTTGCAACTGTCACTCCCACCTTCTATTCTTTGGTGGTGGCAAGTGACGCACCATGACACTTGTCACAACCGGGAAGTTTGGCTTTTTTTATTGTAGATTCATTTTTCAAAACGTTTTATCTCTTGAATGTGCGTTCAAATCATGAACTGTTTTTATCTACGAGTTTCTCGCGTCGACATCTTCAATAGTAGAGCATATGTTAAGAAGTTTGGATGATTTTTTCGAATAAAGGGAAATAAACGAAAATTTAAAATATGAAAACAGGAAAAATGTAAACCGGGAAGCACAGTTGTGTTATTCATTTTTTCTGAAAGTGAAGTTGGTGCACATACCATCTAAACCGCCACCACCACCCTGGGCCTCGTCCCCTCGCGTCGCCCCCGCGGGCGACCCAATGGGGAACCCTAGATACCGTCCTCTCGGCCCTCCTCTGCCTCCCCTTCTCCTCGCCACCGTCCGCGGCGCCACTGGGCAAAGCTTGGCCGGTTGGGCAGCGGCGGGGCGTCTCTACCTCTTGTTTGTCGCAGTTGGCGCGGGGCAGCTAGATCGGGCGGGGCGCCGGGCTAGCGTGGGGTCAGGCAGTGCAGCAGGCGGGTTTCTTGGCGACGTCATGCGCAGCGACGGCGGCCTGCTCGCGGTGTGGTGATGGTTGCATGGTGGGCGAGATCGATTATCGTGGGCGCTGCCGGGTTCAGACCGGATCCAATTTTGGGTCTTCGGCTTGAACGCCGTCGGCCGCCGCGGGGTGGTGGTAGTCGTTGCTGACCACGACGGATCACTGGATTCGGCGCCTGGAGATCTACAATGGATCTTCTCGATCCTCCTTCATGGTGGGTTGAGCCCCATGGCTCTTTCATCTCTGCAGGTTTCGGTTCGTGGTCTGTTGCCGGATCCGGAGCCGAAGGAGGTTTGGTGGCATAGGATGGGGACCGGAGGAAACTTTGATCGACTTGTTTGGTCCGGCATCGGCGACGTCTCTCGACGCCGTTACCCTCCGTGGAGGCGACGTCAAGGTTTCTCCTATCCACCTCCGAACCCCTCCCGGACGAAAGTCCAAAATTCAGTTTGGATTGGGCAGCGACAGCGTCCTTCGCATCGTACCCTCCATGGAGGCGTCGTCTTGGGAGGTTCTGCTGTTCGGCGGAGAGATGTTGTGGGTGATGGACTCCGCATAGCTCCAGCAGCGGCGACGGTGTGGAGGTTGCCAGTAGGTGCGGCGTTGTTTCTACCGCGTCGATGACGATGAGTATTGGCGACATGGTGCAGCTGGATATCAACGACAGATGCAGCTAGATGGACAAGCGCAGGGCGGTGGCGCTGTTTGGCGCCATGGTGGCGTCGCCAGCTGACATGGCAAGGTCTTTGCATCAGTACCTGCTTTAAAGATGGTTAGGTGGATGACGGTGGCGGTAGCCTCGTGAGTGCGTCGTACCGGTGTGTGACCCATTCCTGGTATGTGGCTGGGATGGGGCATCCAACATTAGATGTTAGGTTTTGGTGTGATGTCTGTTTGGTATTAGGCTTGGACATCCGACACCCCTGCATCAAGGGGATAGGAGTAGTGACAAGTGTTGCCAATATGGTGGCTCCAGGCTTACTGATGTAATACTTTGTAAGGTCTCTGAGAATAATTAATAAAATGGTTGCATGCATCGTCCAGATATAGAGGCCGGGGCATTGCTCCTTTTCCAAAAAACATTGTGTGTGTGGGGGGGGGGGACCACATTAGTGTTTTTCACCTTTCCTGAAGCACAAATATGTTTTTTTTCACACGGTGTGCTGCACATGAGATTTTTTCTAGAAAAATCATGAAAACCAAGAAAAATAAAATAAAATATGAAAGAAACCGAAATAAGGAAAAACCAACAAAACGTGTGTGGAAAATAATAAGATCCCACAATGCGCCCAACATGTGACACATGGCGGCGTTGGGGCGCACCACGTGGCGGCTCAAGACGCTCCGTGCGCTCGCAAATTCCCACTGAGAAGACCCCGCGGGGTACTCGTTAGTTTTTTCTTTTGCAATCAATGCCATGATATATTTATTGATGGAAATATGCCCGTCCCTTCGCTCGTCCCTTCGCTCACAAATATGAGAAAACATAGAATAAAAAATTATGAATTTGAAAAATTCATAAATTCTGAAAACGTTCATCAATTTTGATACCATTTCACAAAAATGAAAAATGTTCACTGAATTTGAAAAGAGTTCATCAAATTTAATAAAAGTTCATGGAATTCGAAAAAAGTTCATCGAGTTTGAAAAGAGTTCACCAATTTAAAAAAAAGTTCATCGAGTTTGAAAAGAGTTCATTGAATTTCAATAAAAGTTCATGGAATTTGAAAAAAGCTCATGAAGTTTGAAAATAGTTCACCAATTTCAAAAAAAGTTCATCGAGTTTGAAAAGAGTTCATCGAATTTCAATATAAGTTCATGGAATTTGAAAAAAGTTCATCGAGCTTGAAAATAGTTCACCAATTTTGAAAATAGTTCACCGATTTTGAAAAAAAGTTCATCGAGTTTGAAAAGAGTTCATGAAATTTCAATAAAATTTCATCAAAATATGAAAAAATTTCATCGAGATTGAAAAGAAGTTCGTAGTTTGAAAAGAGTTCATCAAATTTCAATAAAAATTCATGGAATTTGAAAAACAATCATCAAAATATGAAAAAAAAGTTCACGATGTTGAAAAGAGTTCATCGAATTTCAATAAAAGTTCATGGAATTTGAAAAAAGCTCATCGAGTTTGAAAATAGTTCACCAATTTCAAAAAATGTTCATCGAGTTAGAAAAGAGTTCATCGAATTTCAATATAAGTTCATGGAATTTGAAAAAAGTTCATCGAGTTTGAAAATAGTTCACCAATTTTGAAAATAGTTCATGAATTTGAAAAAAAGTTCATCGAGTTTGAAAAGAGCTCATCAAATTTCAATAAAGTTTCATCAAAATATGAAAAAAGTTCATCGAGATTGAAAAGAAGTTCGTAGTTTGAAAACAGTTCATCAAATTTCAATAAAAGTTCATGGAATTTCAAAAAAAATCATCAAAATATGAAAAAAAAAGTTCATCGATGTTGAAAAGAGTTCACCGAATTTCAATAAAAGTTCATGGAATTTGAAAAAAGGTTCATCAAAATATGAAAAAAGTTCATCGAGTTTCAAAAGAGTTCATCAAATTTCAATAAAAGTTCATGGAATGTCAAAAAAGTTCACCAAAATTTGAAAAAAAAGTTCATCAAGTTTGAAAAATAGTTCACCGATTTTATAAAAAAGTTTACGGAATTTGAAAAACAGTTCATCACTTTTGCAGAAACGTCGTCGTCTTCGAAAAAAGGTTCACGCATTTAAGGAAAAAGAAAAAAAGAAAAAAAAGGAAAGCAAACTGGAAAACAGCGTGTTTTTCCATTTATAAAGAATACCAAAAACTATTCTAGCACATCTGGTTATCTTATCCAATTGGTCGGTGCACTCCCTACTTAAACAAAACGTTCACACTTCGAATCACGGCGAACACACTATTTTTTGGTTTTTAGAAACAGGAAAACAAGATAGTAGAAGCAAGTAGGATGGGCCGACCCGCAGTGTACAGGGCGGTGTGCGCCCTGTAAGAAATTGCATGTATTCGGTGCTTAAGGTGCCGAATAGGATTTGGCCTGAATATAGGAGCTCCCGTGTCCATGTCTCAGCGAGTGCAAAACTGGGCCGGACCAGCGCGCGAGGCCACAGGCGACAACATGGGCTTTTTGTTTTGTTTTTTGTTTGGTATTTCTTTTTTTACTTTGTTCATATTTCCAAATATCTAAATTACAAAAAGAACTTTACATAAAACATTTGACAAATTTTAATCTAGAATTTGAAAAATGTTAAATGTCTATAGAAAAATATTTCTCATGTATACGAAAAATGTATACAGCGTGTATGAAAAAAGTTGATCATGTATTTAGGAAATGTTAATCAAGCATTTGAAAAATGTAATTAAGTATTTGAAAATTGTCAAATGTGTATAGAAAAAAATATTTATCATGTATATAAAAATATAAAATGTGTGTAAAAAATGTTGATCATGTATTTAAAAAATGTCAATCAAGCATTTGAAAAATGTTAAATCTGTGTAAAAATGTTTGTCATGTATATGAAAAATATATACTTTGTGTGTAGTACAAAATATTTATACAGAAAATACAAGATGAGTATGAAAAAGATGCTAAGCTTTTTTTGAACTTGTATAAAAAACATTCCTATTAAAAATATTAAACATGCATATAATTTTTTTCCTGATGTATACAAAAATATGTACATTGTGTGTGATAAAATGTTTATCAACATTAAAAAATATCCACCATGTATTTGAAAAATACTGACCATATATTCGTAAAGCGTTCAAAACTTGTATTTAAGAAAAAAATGTACATCATTTGTTTGCAAAACAATTAAAATTGAGAATGAAACAAAGAAAAATTGGGGAAACTAATGAAAAACAAAGAAAGCAAGAAGACCGAACAAAAATAAGAAAGAAAAACCAGTGAAAACCAACAAAGAAATAAAAATAAAGGTGAAGAAACCGAGAAAGAAACAAAGAAAAAAGAGAAAAAGGGTATAACGAAGGAGAAAAAGAAAAATAGAAGAAAGTCGGTGAATAAATAAAAACAAGAAAACAATAGAAAATGCAAGAAAACCCAACCCCAAATAGTGAAAATCGAATAGACGAAACAATATAGAAAAAACCCGACCCAAACAGTGAAAAACTCGAAAACAAAAAAACATAGAGAGGAAAAAAAATGAAGGGGCTGCTACAGTGATGGGCCGGCCTAGTCTTTGTCGCATTCCAGGCGAGGGGAGCTATCATCTTGCTGTAAGTGAGATATAGCTATCGCGACAACACAGACTTAGTAGTTTTGTCATTAAGAAAAAAAATCTTTACAATGGGTTTGGTTTGTGGGACTTGGAGATGAGGAATGGGTGTTGAGGGGTGAGGAGATTAAAAGTCCTTTGATTGATTGGAGGAAATGGAAATTTAACTCGAATGGGAACTGGAACTTGAGAGAGCTAATTCCTGCTGATTTCTTTTCATGGTACCCTGTTAATTCTTTTGCATAACTTCATCCTAGTATAATTCTTATCTTACCAAAAACAAGGGAATAGGAATAAAAATTCAGTTTTGCTAAAGCAAATCTAGACGTCCTCTAAGTACGAATTTGCTATTTCACATCTAGATGTGAAATAGCTACCTCACAGTCACATCTAAGTCCATCACCGTTTGATCTACTCTTGCTTTTTTTTTCGTGCGAGCCCTTGATTCCCATTGTTACCATGACCGTTATGTGTCCACGTCGCTGCTTCATTTGTTCGGCCCATTATGTCCTTATTAGTCATTGTTGTTGGCTTGTTGTCCCCTGCGTCAGGGTTTGGGCCTGGTTTTCCTTTTTTGTGTCCCCCGCTCATTTTAGTTTGCACGTCCATGTGACTGGTTCGATCACCTAAAAAAATGCGAGTTGTTTCGTGATTTAAAAAAAGTTGTTACAGTTTGTTTTTCCAAATTTATGATTTTTTTGTAAAATTGGATTAACTATTTGCTAATTCTCGCCACATGATTAATTGTTGCATAGTTCATGCAAATTGTTCTGTTTGGCGTGCGGTGTGGCTTTTGTCCTTCGTTTGTCTAGTTGGGCCGCTTTGTCCTTGTTTTTCAAAGGAGTTGTTTTGCCTTGTGCGGACCGTGTTGCCTTCTAACTTTTTTATACTAAATTGCGGATCTGGATGATTTTTGACAATGTCTCATTTAAGTTATTCACGGTTTGATTTAGTTTTTGTAATTTTTATGCAAGCTAGCGCTCGATCCCCCCTTGCTGGGTGATGTTTTTGTTGGGGAATGTTGCATGGGAAACAAAAATTTCCTACGCTCACCAAGATCAATCTAGGAGATGCACATCTATGAGAGGAGAGATTGGATCTACATATCCTTGTAGATCGCTAAGCGGAAGTGTTAAGAAATGCAGTTGATGTAGTCGAACATCTTCGCGATCCAATCACGATCCGCCCATGAACTCCCGATCAAGTGCCGAACGGACGTCACCTCCGAGTTTAGCACACGTGTGGCTCGGCGGATTCCTCTCCTTCTTGATCCAGCAAGCAAGAGAGAAAGAGGGGGGTAGATGAGATCGGGACCAACATGATGGTATGGTGGTGGTGGCAGCGGAATTTCGGCTGGGCTTCGCCAAGCGCGTACCGATGAAACGTGGGAGGAGTTGGGAGAGGTAACGGGCCAGGGTCCAAGGGGTGGCTGCCCCCAACGCCTCCCCACCTTTATATAGGCGCGGAGGGAGCTGGTGGCTTGCCCTCCAAGGCCCTAGGCTCATTGGCCAAAGGGGTAGGAAGGAAATCCCTCATTTCCTTCCCCACCGATCGCTATCCCCTTTTTAGTGATCCTGATCTTATCCCTTTGGGATATGATAATATTCCTTTTAAGGGAGGATCTTGGTGCGCCTAGATCAGGGTTGTGGGGACTTTCCCCACTACCCACGTTCATGTATGTCCTAGGCCCCACTCCGGAACCTTGTAGAACCTTCTTGGTACAATACCGAAAAATTCAAACTTTTTCCGGAACCCCGATAACAACTTTCCATATATGAATCTTTACCTCCGGACTATTCCGGAGCTCCTCATGATGTCCTGGATCCCATCCAAGACTCTGAATAACCTTCGGACTTTCCACTATTAATATCTCAATACTACCCTAGCGCTACCGAACGTTAAGCATGCGACCCTACGGGTTCAGGAATATGCAGACATGAGCGAGACTCCTCTCCGGTCAATAACCAAGCGGGAGATGGATGCCCATATTGGTTCCTACATATTCAACAAAGATGTTTATTGGTTGAACCATGGTGTCAAGAATTCAGTCAATCCCGTATACAATTCCCTTTGTCCGGCGATATGTTACTTGCCCGAGATTCGATCGTCGGTATCTCCATACCTAGTTCAATCTCGTTACCGACAAGTCTCCTTACTCGTTTCATAATACAAGATCCCGTGGCTAACTCTTTAGTCACATTGCTTGCAAGCTCATTGTGATGCTGTATTACCAAGTGGGCCATGAGATACCTCTCCATCATACGGAGTGACAAATCTCAGTCTTGATCCATGCCAACTCAACAGACACCCTCGGAGATACCTGTAGAGCATCTTTATAGTCACCCAGTTACGTTGTGACGTTTGATACACACAAGGTACTCCTCTGGTGTCAGTGAGTTGCATGATCTCATGGTCATAGGAAGATACTTGACATGCAAAAAACAATAGCAATAAACTTGATACGATCAAATGCTACAATTATAGTTTGGGTCTTGTCCATCACGTCATTCTCCTAATGATGTGATCCTGTTATCAAATGACAGCTCATGTCTATGACTAGGAAACCATAGCCATCTTTGATCAACGAGCTAGTCCGATAGAGGCTCACTAGGTACATGTTGTTGTCTATGTATCCACACATGTGTTTGAGTTTCCAGTCAATACAATTGTATGGATAATAAACGATTATCATGAACAAGGAAATATAATAATAACCACTTTATTATTGCCTCTAGGGCATATTTCCAACAGTTTTGTTTGTCATGCATTCTTTCATTGGCTTCTTTGGCTTCACATTTTTCGGCCCATTATCGCGGCATTGACAAGCCATTTCGTTCGTTGTTTCTATGTCGCGACATAGAATTGGAAGAGACAAGAAAAGGGAAGCTCTATCGTGATCATTACCTTCCATGCTCATTTTGACATTGTTTCCCATTTCTTCTAAGATTTATCAAGATACAATTTAGCAATGTTTCATCTAAGTTGTCCATTGAATCTTGTTGTAATTTCATGCAAATTCTTGATCTTGCGACGTCGATGTTGTGGTACTAAGTCTGACAGTAAGAGTAGGGTGTACGTATGAGGAGGCAAGGCCCTAGCTACGACGAGGTTGTACACATGAGTTTATGAGTTCAGACCCCTCTCGGAGGAGGTAAAAGCCCTACGTCTCGGTGCCCTGAGGCGGTCGACTGGAATATGGGTGTGTGTTACAAGGGGTGCGAACCCTTGTCCCAGAGGAGGGGGGTGGCTTATATAGAGTGCGCCAGGACACCAGCCGTCCCCTATTACAGGGCTTGATGTACATTAAGACAGGGCGTTACTGGTAACGCTAGCTATAAAGTGCTATTAATGATCTTTAAGACTACAGAGTGAACGCCTGACTGTTGCCATCCTGAGTGACTCTAGGTCTTCTGTACTCCGAGTGGTTTCTTGTATGGTCGAATGAATTCATCCAGGTCGAGTGAAATTGGGGGTATCCAAGTGAGGTGACTGGTCGAGTGGATTGCACTTGATGGCTACTTCAGTCGGTATTTCTTGCTATACTTTGAATGTCCTTGATTCTAGGGTAGTGACCTTGGGTAGGACGTATAGGTCAGGCCTATGACCCTACCCTAGGTTCATGACATCGACATTAGCCCCCGAATGGATTGAGGTCCGAGTGAAAAGAGAGTTGAAGTTAACCCTATCTTGACTCTTATGCTTCATAAGCATTCTTACTGAGCTCGAGGTTCATGCTGAAACTTCGACTTCATTTCAGTCGCCTTGATCAATTCCGAGGTCGTCGAGTGAACTTATGCTGGCAATATTTGAGCGTTGATATGGTGCGAAATCTTTGGCGCGATTGGTTACTGCGATTCCGGATCTCACGGGATTCGAAAATTTGGGGAAGCGCGTGAGGCGGAGCATGCCGCAGTAAACGGGATAGATAGACATGGGCGCCTCGATTTCTGTGCCACCTTTTTCGTCACGTATCCGGTGCGCGACTGTTGCATGATTTGACAGGATTTCTCTGGCCCATGCGTCAGCCACTCGGAAGCAGGCCCATAAAAGGCGTCGAGGCCGATGCATTTGCACAGTGCGCTCCCATTCCCCTTCTTCTTCCTCTGCTTCTCCATCACGTACTCCTCCGCCCTCGACGCTGTCGCCCCCCCCCCCCCCCCCGTGTGCAGTCTGCCACAATGGTGAAGGAAAAGACGGCGGCCCTGGAGCGCGCGAAGAAAGCAACGTCGAAGGGCAAGAAAACGAGTCGGGGATCGTCGTTGAGGTCCGGGTTGCCGCCTGGCTGGATCCAGGGGGACTGGTTTCAATCTACGCTCCGGCAAGAAGATTTGGAGGATCTGTCCACCGCGGGCTTGATCGCCGACGGGAGTTGGAGGTTGCCGGGGGACGAGATCGAGCCTCAGCCGCGGGCGGGTGAGTGCGTCCTCCTCGCAACCCACGTCGATTGTGGTTTCTCCCTGCCTTCGCATCCTTTCTTCCGGGGGTTTCTGAACTTTTTTGGTGCCCAGCTTCACCATTTCTCTCCCAACACCATCACATACCTTGCTGCATTCGTTTCTCTGTGTCAAAACTTCTTGGGCTGTAGACTGCACTGGGGTCTCTTCAAACATATCTTCACTTGTCGTTCTCAATCTGTGAAGAAGGCAAATCCGACTGACGAGAGGACGCACGTGATTCAGATGTGTGGGGTTTAGGGATTCAGATGAGGAAGAGGAGCACTTTTCCCCCTATGACACTTCCTGAGTCGGTTAGGGGGTGGCAGTCGACCTGGTTCTACTGCCAAGACATTCCGAGGCCTGGTCAGTCGGCCGATCTTCCTTCCTTTACCCTAGGTTGAGTTCAGCAACCTTCTTCACTGATCGTGTCTGCTGCGGAGAAAGTAGAGACGAACATGCTAGTCGAGTGGGTAGTCCAATTGGTCCGTCAGGGCGTGACTGGCATGGATTTATTGGAAGTGTTTCTCAGTCGATGCATCCAGCCGCTCCAAGCCCATGATCATTCGATGTGGATGTATTCAGGCTTCAATGACACCGCTCGGGTCCACCCAGAGGAGGTCACCGATGAGATGGTGGCCCAGTAGCTGAAGGGCATCACCGGAAACAAAGACAACCACAGGGGGCCAGGAGAGTCAACCCATTCGACGCCGAAAATCAGCCGGACAAGGTCTGATCCTTATTACCGAGTGTCTTTCATTCTGACTTGCGACCATCTTTGAATCTGACTGATGTTTGATTAACTTCTTGCCTTGCAGATTTATACTGAGATGTATTCGATGCGGAACAGAGAGCAAGCCCGGGAGGGAGTGGAGATCGCGGACGAGAGTGCCGACTGGCAGTCTCCTGATGATGATGATGAGGAAGAGAGTGATGAGTCGGACGACGAAGAAGAGGTCGACTCACCACCCCGCACAGAGCGCCGATCCAAGCAGTCTCATGATCCAGCGGGCGGGCGCAACAAGGCTGTGGCTCCGAGCACGCAAGTGCATAAGCGCACTCGGACTTCGACTCCGAAGCCGTTAGAAAAGGTCGCCAAGCAGCCCAAGGTTGTCCCTTCAAAGCCTCGGAAGACCTTGCCCAGGATCAAGACTGACGTTCCCGTCGCTTCTCCGTGAGTGTTCTATCTTTCTGTATTTTATTGTCGACTCATACTTCTACTCAGACCGAGAGGGCTTTGAATCTTTCAGTGCTGCAACTTATGGAACCTCCATGGACATCGACAAGGTTCAGGATGATCAGGAAACTGAAGATGCGGCTACTTCCAAAGCTCGTACGATCCTACAATCTTGTGCTTATTTTGTCGAGTGAACTGTCGGTCGATTGAGCTCCTATGGTTGCTTTTTGTGCAGCCCCACAAGACGTCATTGAACTTCCAGATGATGATGAAGAAGCGCCTCAAAAGAATACGGGAATGAGGGACAGGGCTTCAAGCAGGAGAACGCCTGCTGGCCGGGAGCCTCATTTGACATAAGCACCGAAAACGGTGGTCCAGCGGTCCAGAGATCCGACTCGGGACTCTGTTTATTTTGCCAATCCCTTGTCGATTGACCGTCCTTCAGCGACGATTGCTCAAGTCTCCGCTTCGCCTGCGCAGCTCCATGATTCCGATCCTATGATTGCTCTGATTGTACTACCGTCGTTGCTCTTTGCTGCTCATCATACTCCAGATGACCCGGTGGGTGCATCCAATGAAGCCATACTCCAAGCAACCCTTATGATGGAGCAAATGAAGGTGGTGCACGAGGCCAACCAGGCTGCCTATAACGCCAGCTCTGCTCTGCATGTTAATGTCAAGGTAAGTTGATTTCCAATTGATCTTCCACTTTGATTTTTACCATGCTACGATATATTAGTTGTAAGTTGTTGATCCATTGTTTGTAAGATATCCCTGGATGAGTGTTTTGGAACCTTATATGTGCATCTATCATGATTCTGCACTTTTTATCCAATCACCCACTGGGTGTTTTAACTTATTGCTGAATAGTTCTTCCACTTGAGTCGACGAAGTTGAGTCGAGTGTATCTCTGAACCAGTGGGGGCACGCAAAGTGCACCCACTGGGTGTAGTCCCCGAGACCGTCATCAGATGTTTGATTCGGCGGGGGTCTTTATCGAATGTCTCTTCATTGTTCTTTCACTCGGCGGAATAGTTTGATCCGAGTGGGTTCCAGACCTATGGGGGCACGCAGAGTGCACCCACTGGGTGTAGTCCCCGTGACCACGGTCGACTGCGGGCAGTCGGCTGGGGTCTGAGAATCTCTCTTTTTTTTTCATCCTCATGCTGGGCAGACCATGCTGAGTGGTAAACCGGACCAGTGGGGGCATGCCAAGTGCACCACTGGGTGTAGTCCCCGAGACTACTGTTGAATGTTTTTGATTCTGCAGTAGTCCTAGAACACTTTTTGCTGAGATTAACTTTTGTTTCTGTCGGCTGGTGTGTCTTATTTGCTGACCGCCGAAATCTTGTGAGCTTGGGGCCCGGTTTGCTGAGTTGGAGAAGAAACAGATCATCCTCAACCTTGACCTGGAGCTGGCCAAGAATAAACTTCAGAAGGCTAGGGATGATGCTGCTGCTATGAGAGGTAATAACTCACCAACTGTCCACCTTATAGTTTTTCCCTTTTAGTCTTTTGAACCGAGTGACTCCACTCAAACAGATGTGTGTAGTGAAAATCGTCAACTCCAAGGTCGTCTAAAGAATGTTATTTCTTTAGTCAAACTGAAGTAGGCTCTGCAGCAGAAGGACAATGACCTTGCCGCAACACAGAAAGAAGCGCGATAGAAAACAGAGCTTGCTGACAAGAAACTAGCTTCAGTCAACAAGTTAGAAGAGGAGAACGCCAAGTTGAAGACTGCTATTACTGAAGCCAACAAGGAGGTTGCGAAGCTGAAGAAGTACAACGAGACCCTGACTGACAAGGTTGGAGATCTCACTCAGAAGAAGGGTGAACTGGAGGCTTATCTGGGAAGACTTGCTGAGAAGCTGGTGATGATGCCATGAACCTAGGGTAGGGTCATAGGTCTGACCTATACGCCCTACCCAAGGTTACGACCCTAGAGTGAAGGACATTCAAAGTATAGCAAGAAGTACCGACTTAAGCCATCGAGTGCAATCCACTCGACCAGTCACCTCACCCGGATACCCCAATTTCACTTGACCTGGATGGAGTCATTCGACAATACAGGAAACCACTCGAAGTACAGAAGACATAGAGTCATTCAGGATGGCAACGGTCAGGCGTTCACTCTGTAGTCTTAAAGATCATTAATAGCACTTTATAGCTGGTGTTACCAGTAACGCCCTATCTTAATGTACATTGAACCCCTGTAACCGAGGACGACCGGGGTCCTGACGCACTCTATATAAGCCACCCCCTCCTCTAGGACAAGGGTTCGCACCCCTTATAACACACCCATATTCCAGTCGACCGCCTCAGGGCACCAAGACGTAGGGATTTTACCTCCTCCGAGAGGGGCCTGAACTCATAAAATCATGCGTACAACCTCGCCGTTGGTAGGGCCTTGCCTCCTCATACGTACCCCCTACTCTTACTATCAGACTTAGAACCACGACAATTGGCGCCCACCGTGGGGCAAAGCATCTTAGCAACTTCCGACGAGGTTGCATTTTCTCCGATCTTCATCAACATGGTTTCTGGCGGCGGTTTGATCATGGGCCGCGAGTTCCAACTCGGTGCGCTCACTTCCGTCGCCGACGACTCTGCCTGGCTCCAAGAAGCCCCCCTCGATGTTGAGGCTCTTCCAGTCCGCGGGGCATCGCACTTCCGCGTGAGTGCTTGCGGCATCCTCCTACGACAGCCATCGACTCCGTATCGGTCGGTCTTCGCGTTGCCTACCCACTCCGCTGGTTGTCGCCGCAAGCGATCTGGTCGGTCGCGGCTCTAGCGGTGGGTGAAGCACGCAGTGGCTCACCAGATGGCCACCCCCAAGTCGCGGCGATCGAGCCCAACGAATTTCACTGTGGCCTAGTCGACCTGCCGGCTGGCTTTGTAGATACCTTTTCCAAGAGAGGGAGCTGTGACCCCGCGGCAGAAGTTCTCGTGGTCGACTCCCATCGCAGCCCACCCGTGTTTCGCCGCCCACCCGTGTCTTCCAAGAGAGGGAGCTGTGACCCCGCGACGGTGATGGCCCGTCATTCGGCAACGAGGAGTACGAGCCCCAACCTCTCAATTCGCAGTAGAGGGAAGAGCTACACTGCCGCAACATGGAAGCCCTCCAGACCCCCATCATAGGGGAAACCACCGAGGCTCGGGCCTTGGAGGCTGCGCGCCTGGCCACACTGGCTGAGCGCACATGTTTGGAGAATCTCCAAAATTCTCTCGATGAACGCGCCCGTCTACTGATCCCCGAATCCAGTCGACTTCAACGACAGTTGTTTTTTCCTGAACCTCAGGTATACCGCACTCCGATGTAGAATATTACAGTTGATGCACGTATAGTAGAGTCTATTCAGCCGTCCCGTTTAGAAGCTAGAGAGGCTTGGAACAGATCCGAGCACTGCTCCGAGCAGCAGGAGAGTTGAACTTCGCCATTTCCCAGTCACGGAACAGGATACACATCAGGTCAGTAAGGGCAGATACAGCTCAATCGGCACACAGTCTTGGGTTGCCTCTACCGCGTGAAGATCGTGATCACCGTCGGGATCGACACCTGGGAAGAGCTCATGGAGATTTTGATCGTGTGTACGCCCGTGACAACAACCGTCGAGTGCCTTCGCCCCTTCCGAGGGATGGGTTGTACGCGCGACAGGCGCCCGTATGGTAACAACCGCAGAGTTCCAGTCGACCGAAGAGAGCCTGGGTTCAACGCAAGGTCAGTCCTTGTACAAGGTTTGGTCGACCGGAACAGAGCATACAGAGAAGGGTTGGATAGAGACAGGCCCGGTGGAAGCAGGGTCCACGTTTCCGGCCCTGAGTGTTTTAGAAGAGCCATCCGAGCCGCTGAGATCCCTCATAACTACAGATTGGTGGCTGGCGTCAGTAAGTTCACAGGAGAGTTGAAGCCTGACACTTGGTTGGAAGACTACCAAGTGGTTGTGCAATTGGTGGGGGCAACGACGAGGTGGCCATGAAGCACCTCCCTTTAATGCTTGAAGGTTTTGCCTGAGCTTGGCTGAATCAGTTGGCCCCTGGAAGCATTTTCAATTGGGATGAGTTGGCCCGAGTGTTAACCAAAACATTTGAGGGCACCTGCAAGAGACCTGTTGGTTTGACAGAATTGCAGCATTGCGTGCAGAAACAGAATGAGACCTTGAGAGATTATATCCAGAGATGGACCACTCTTCACCACACAGTGGAGAATGTGTCGAATCACCAAGCAGTTTGTGCCTTTAAAGAAGGCGTTCGCTACACAGAGCTCAATCTGAAGTTCGGTCGGACTAGAGACATGACTCTGACTCGGATGATGGAGATTGCCACTCGGTACGCTAACGGCGAAGAAGAGGACCGACTCCGGAGCGGCAAGAACAAAACAGTCGCCCAGGACACCGGAGGAGGGAACTCCAGTCGGAAGCAAAAACAAAAAGCTGAGGCCGCAGGCCCAGCTGAGGCTACAGTTTTGAATCAAGGGAAGTTCAAGGGTAAGCCTAAAGGGCCTTGGACCCCTAAAAAAGTGAAAGATCAAGCGAGAAATGATGTGCTTCATTTGTCGTGTCATATACACACACAAAAAGATGAAGAGGGGAATCTAATTCTCCCCAAGCATACCACTCGACAGTGTCGACTCCTGATTCAGAGCTTCCAAGAGAGCCAGCCAGTGAAAAGGACAAAGAGTCTGATAAGGAGGAAGATAAAGAGTAATATGGTGGTTACCCCAATGTTAATGCCACCTTGGTGATTTTTGTTGACCTCGAGAGCAAAAGTCAACTGAAAGTTATTAATAGAGAAGTGAACATGGTTGCTCCGGCAACACCAATATATTTGAAGTGGTCAAAAAACCCCTATTACATTCGACCAGTCCGATCACCCGCCACACGTTGCTACCCCCGGGCGGCAAGTGTTGGTGGTCGACCTAGTCGTTGGGGGCACCCGACTAACCAAGGTTTTGATGGATGGTGGCAGTGGATTGAATATATTGTATGCCGAGGCCCTCCGGGGGATGGGCATTCCGATGTCCAAGCTCAGTGAGAGGAACATGAGATTCCATGGTATCATCCCAGTAAAGAAAGCCGATTCACTCAGTCAGATCACTCTTGATATGGTTTTCGGTGATTCCATGAATTACCGCAAGGAAAAGTTGACGTTTGAGGTAGTGAATTTTGATAGTGCCTATCATGCCATTCTAGGCAGACCTGCTTATGCTAGTTTCATGGCTCGACCATGCTATATGTACCTCTAGTTGAAGATGCCTGGCCCCAGAGGCGTGATCACGGTCACTGGAAATCAGCAGAGAGTGGAAGATTGTCTCCAGAACGGTTCAAAGATCGCCGATGAGCAGATGGCAGCAGTAGAGTTTCAGGAATACCAGGAGAATGCAGATCCGAGTGATTTTGCGTGCCAAGAGGCCTGCCTCGGAGTCCGCATTTCAGTCGATCGGCGAGACAAAGCCAGTTCACATTCACCCGACCGACCCCAATGTCGCTCCGACCCATATCTCAGCAACACTCGACAACAAATAGGAAAAAGCGCTCATCCAGTTCCTCCGTGAGAACTGGGACATCTTTGCATGGAAGCCATCTGACATGCCAGGTGTACCCAGGGGACTGGCTGAGCACCGTTTGCGAGTCAACTCAAAAGCAAAGACCGTTAAAGAGCATCTCTGTCAGTCCGCCGCGGAGAAGAGAAAGGCAATTGGCGAGGAGGTGGCTCGGCTTCTGGCTGCGGAGTTCATCCGCGAGATATACCACTCCGAGTGGCTCGCCAATGTTGTTATTGTCCCCAAGAAAGATAAATCACTTGGAGTGTGTATTGATTTCAAGCATATCAATTGGGCCTGCCCGAAAGATCATTTTCCTCTGCCCGCATCGACCAGATAGTCGACTCAACTGCGAGATGTGAGCGATTGTCCTTTTTGGACGCTTATTCTGGGTACCATCAGATCCGACTGTATGTACCTGACAAGATAAAGATAACTTTCATCACCCCATTCAGGTGCTTTTGCTATGTAACTATGCCCTTTGGCCTCAAGAATGCTGGTGCCACATTCATGCGCATGATCCAGAAGTGCTTGCTCACTCAAATCAGTCAGAATGTGGAAGTATACATGGACGACATAGTGGTCAAGTCACGCAAAGGTTCCGACCTACTGACTAACCACACTGAAACCTTTGCCAACTTAAGAAGATATGATATCAAGCTCAATCCATCAAAGTGCACATTCGGAGTCCCAGGTGGAAAGTTACTCGGTTTTCTTGTTTCTGAGCGGGGGACCAACGCAAACCCGGAGAAGATTGGCACAATCCTCCGAATGAAACGCCCTGTGTATGTGCACAATGTTCAGAAATTTACTGGTTGTTTGGCTGCATTGAGTCGATTCATCTCACACCTCGGTGAAAAGGCATTGCCCCTTTACCAACTGGTGAAGAAATCTGACAAGTTCGAGTGGAATGACGAAGCTGAAGCAGCATTTGAAGAGCTCAAAGCCCTGCTTTCCACCTAGCCGGCGCTTGCCGCTCCTGTCAGCAAAGAGCCTTTACTTCTTTACATCGCAGCCACTGAACAGGTTGTCAGCATAGTGCTCACGATCGAGCGGGAAGAAGAAGGCAAAGCCTTCAAAGTTCAGTGCCCTGTGTATTACATTTCAGAAGTCTTGATCCCGTCCAAGCAGAGATATCCTCATTACCAGAAGCTTGTTTATGGAATTTACTTGACCATGAAGAAAGTTGCACACTACTTGTGAGACCACTCGGTTTCGGTCGTAAGGGACGCTCCATTGTCAGAAATTCTAAATAATAGAGATACAACGGGCCGAGTGGCAAAGTGGGTGATTGAACTCCTTCCTTTGGATATCAAGTTTGAGGCAAAAAAGCCATCACGTCTCAAGCAATAGCAGATTTCCTCGCATAGTGGATTGAACATCAACAACCGACTCAGATTCAATCGGAACATTGGACTATGTTCTTTGACGGATCCAAGATGTTGAATGGCCCTGGTGCAGGAGTGATTTTAGTATCCCCAAGAGGAGACAAGCTCAACTATGTCCTCCAGATTCACTTTGATTCTTCAAACAATGAAGTTGAGTATGAGGCATTGTTGTATGGGTTGCGTAAGGCCATTTCACTCGGCGTCCGACGCTTGATGGTCTATGGCGACTCAGACTTAGTGGTTAATCAAGTAATGAAGGAATGGGACATCAGGAGTCCAGCAATGACCGGTTATTGCAATGCAGTAAGAAAGCTAGAGAAGAAGTTTGAGGGGTTAGAGCTCCACCACATACCCCGAATCAAGAATCAAGCTGCTGATGATCTGGCGAAGATAGGTTCCTCTCGGAAGCCTATCCCTAGTAACATGTTCTTGGAACACCTCCACACCCTGTTAGTACAAGAAGATCCCTTCAAGGAAGAGCCCCCGCAACCTATAAGTTCAACCAATCCGACTGAGATTGAAGTCCCATCTATGGTCGACTTGATCATGGAAGTCTTAGTGATCATGCCCGACTGGACGGTGCCGTACATCGCGTACCTCCTCAGGCAGGAATTCCCAGAATCTGAGGATGAGGCCCTCCATATAGTCCGTCGATCGAAAGCTTTCACCGTGATAAAAGGTCAGCTCTACAGAGAAAGTGTCACAGGAGTGGCTCAATGCTGCATCACCCCAGAAGAAGGTCGAATGATTTTAAACGAGATCCACTCGGGGACCTGTTGTCACCATGCGTTCTCTGGGACCATCGTGGCCAAAGAATACCGAGCGGTATTCTATTGGGCTCATGCGAATGAGATGGCAAAAGATATAGTCGACAAGTGCGCAGGTTGTCAGTTCTACTCCAACATGTCTCACAAGCCCGCGTCTGCCTTAAAGACTATTCCACTCATCTGGCCGTTTGTAGTCTGGGGGTTGGATATGGTTGGACCCTTCAAGACCGGCAAAAGTGGTTTCACCCATTTGCTTGTAGCAGTCGACAAATTCACCAAATGGATCGAAGCCAAGCCCATCAAAAACCTTGACTCAAGCACTGCCGTCAGTTTCCATCAGGGAATTGATATTCAAATATGGAGTCTCTCACAACATTATCACATATAACGGCTCCAACTTTAATTCTGATGAGTTCAAGGTGTTTTGCGCTTCCCAAGGCACTCAGGTCGACTATGCCTCTGTTGCGCACCCGCAGTCGAATGGGCAAGCAGAAAGGGCGAATGGTTTGATCCTACAAGGCCTGAAACCTCGATTGATGCGCGACCTCAAGAACGCTGCTGGAGCTTGGGTGACTAAGTTGCCATCCGTCTTATGGGACTAAGAACAACTCCAAACCGGTCGACTGACCGAACCCTTTCTTCATGGTGTATGGTGCTGAAGCTGTGTTTCCGAGTGACTTGGTGCACAACGCTTGATACGTAATTTTTGATTGTTCCATGCCAATATTATTCAACTTTCATATACTTTTGGCAACTTTTTATACTATTTTTGGGACTAACATATTGATCCAGTGCCCATTGCCAGTTTCTATTTGTTGCATGTTTTATGTTTCACAGAAACCCCATATCAAACGGAGTCCAAACGGGATAAAAACGGACGGAGATCATTTTTGGAATATTTATGATTTTTGGGAAGAAAAACCAACGCGATACGGTGCCTGAGAGAGCCACGAGGCAGGGGGGCGCACCCCTGACCCTTGTGGGCACCCCGTAAGGCGGTTGACGCTCTTCTTTTGCCGCAAGAAAGCTAATTTTCATAGAAAAATCTGGGCGAAAGTTTCAATCCAATCGGAGTTACGGATCTCCGGATATATAAGAAATGGTGAAAGGGCAAAATCCCAGAACGCAAAAACAGAGAGAGATAGAGAGACGGATCCAACCTCGGAGGGGCTCTTGCCCCTCCCACGCCATGGGAGCGAAGGACCAGAGGGGAAACCCTTCTCCCATCTAGGGAGAAGGTCAAGGAAGAAGAAGAAGAAGGGGGGCTCTCTCCCCCTTGCTTCCAGTGGCGCCGGAACGCTGCTGGGGGCCATCATCATCACCGCGATCTTCACCAACACCTCCGCCATCTTCACCAACATGTCCATCACCTTCCTCCCTTCTATATTCAGCGGTCCACTCTCCCGCAACCTGTTGTACCTTCTACTTGAAAATGGTGCTTTATGATTCATATTATTATCCAATGATGTGTTGCCATCCTATGATGTCTGAGTAGATTTTCGTTGTCCTATCGGTGATTGATGAATTCCTATGATTGGTTTAATTTGCTTGTGGTTATGTTGCTGTCCTATTGTGCCCTCCGTGTCGCGCAAGCGTGAGGGATTACCGCTGTAGGGTGTTGCAATAGGTTGATGATTCGCTTATAGTGGGTTGCTTGAGTGACAGAATCATAAACCTGAGTAAGGGGGTTGTGGCCTATGGGATAAAGGGGACTTGATGCTTTAATGCTATGGTTGGGTTTTACCTTAATGATCTTTAGTAGTTGTGTATGCTTTCTAGAGTTCCAATCATAAGTGCATATGATCCAAGAAGAGAAAGTATGTTAGCTTATGCCTCTCTCCCACATAAAACTTGCTATCGGTCTAGTAAAGTAGTCAATTGCTTAGGGACAATTTCACAACTCCTACCACCACTTTTTCACACTTGCTATATTTACTTTATTGCTTATTCATCTAAACAGCCCCTAATTTTTATTTACGTGCTCTTTATTATCTTGCAAACCTATCCAACAACACCTACAAAGTACTTCTAGTTTCATACTTGTTCTAGGTAAAGCGAACGTCAAGCGTGCGTAGAGTTGTATCGGTGGTCGATAGAACTTGAGGGAATATTTGTTCTACCTTTAGCTCCACGTTGGGTTCGACACTCTTACTTATCGAAAGAGGCTACAATTGATCCCCTATACTTGTGGGTTATCAAGACCTTTTTCTAGCACCGTTGCCGGGGAGTCATAGCGTGGGGTGAATATTCTCGTGTGTGCTTGTTTGCTTTAGCACTAAGTAATTTTTATTTGATGTTCTTAGTTGTTCTCTATCTTTACTTATGGATATGGAACATGAAATACCAAAAAAATTAGGTATACTTGCTACTCATGGAGATGGGGAACCTCCTAAAACCCTCGATGCTGGTTATGTGAAAAATATTATGTACTACTTTGATAATCCTGAGAAAATCCCATTCAATTATGTAATGGGAGACATGTTGGATCAACGTGAATACTTTAGGGATTATCGCTTGACACAAAAAGGGAAACTATTATGGGATCAAATTCATATGTTGCATTGGTATGCTCGGGAACTATGCTTGAGATATGATTATACTTGTTGCTGTAGGATGAAGGCTCCACACCTTTCCTTTTCATGCAAATTCAATGATAATAAGACGTTGGCTTCTTATGCTAATGGTATATATGATTACTATGATGTGGAACAAATAGAAGAATTCGTTGCTTTTATGGGTGCTTATGAAATTGAATCTTTATTTAAAACTTGTGAAAATCTTTATGATGTTGTTTACAGACCTGAAAATTATGCTATACCTAAATATTGCTATGAGAATTATGAATATAATGCCAATATTGATGCATTTATTGAGGAAGTCTCCGCTGTCCAAGAAGAGGCTAATATTTTGCAGGAGTCTATGGAAGAAGAAATTGATGAAACTGTGAGCTTATTGGATGAAAAAGATGATGAGGAGAGCAAAGAACAAAAGGAGGAAGAGCGGATTAGCTACCCGTGCCCACCTTCTAATGAGAGTAACTCTTCAACTCATACATTGTTTAAGTTCCCTTCGTACTTACCGAAGGATGATTGCTATGATGATTTTTATGATCCCGTTGATTCTCTTGAAATATCCCTTTTTGATGATGCTTGCTATGCTTGTGGCCAATATGCCAATATGAATGATGATTATGGAGATGAACTTGCTATAGTTCCTTATGTTAAACATGAAATTGTTGCTATTGCACCCACTCATGATAGTCCTATTATGTTTTTGAATTCTCCAAACTACACTATATTGGAGAAGTTTGTGCTTATTAAGGATTATATTGATGGGTTGCATTTTACTACTAGACATGATGATTTTGATAGATATAATATGCATGTGCTTGCTGCTCCTACTTGCAATTGTTATGAGAGAGGAACTATATCTCCACCTCCCTATGTTTCCAATATGATAAAATTGCAAGAAACTGTTTATACTATGCATTGGCCTTTACTATGTGTGCATGAATTGTTCTTTTATGACATGCCGATGCATAGGAAGAGAGTTAGACTTCGTTGTTGCTTGATATATGTTACTTTGTGCTCACTACTAAATTACAAATAATTGTTAATTAAAATTGGCTTTGATATACCTTGGGATCCGGGTGGATTCATTACTTGAGCACTATATGCCTAGCTTAATGGCTTTAAAGGAAGCGCTGCTAAGGAGACAACCCGGAAGTTTTAGAGAGTCATTTATTTCTGTTGAGTGCTTTCATATAGTATAAAAACAAAAAAATAAAGAGGGGAACCCAAAACTTTTCAAAAAGGAAAGTGAAAGTGAGAAAGACAAGCATTGTTGAAGTGGGAGAGCTCCTTGAACTTTGTTCATGCTCACGGAAACTTTGTGAATCTTAATTACAGAAACTTTCCATCAAAAATAATTATCCCCTTGTACAATTCCATTGTATTATAAAAATAATGTTCCAAGGTTTGCCTTTAGGATGTTTACAATGCTTGTTGGTTTGTGCGGTGCAGGACAAAAACTTTGGTTGTAGTGCGCGATTTTACATTTTTATTTGAACTTCAAACGGTTCTGATTCGTTTTGCACTGTCTTGATGTACAATTTTTTTTATTTTTTCTAATTTTGGTAGAATTTTTGGGGTACCAGAAGTATGGTGAATGTTCTGATTGCTACAAACTGTTCTGTTTTTGACAGATTCTGTTTTTGATGCATAGTTTGCTTGTTTTGATGAAACTATCAATTTATATCAGTGGATGTCACATCCCAAATTTTTCAATTTGGAATGTTATGCATTAGATCATCATTGCATATCATATTTTACTGCATTTTGGTTGATCCCAGAAATTATACGCAACTCAAGGACCCATAGAGAGAGTTGGGGATTTCGTTATTTTCATATTTGAGTTTTCTCAAATTTTGAAAAGAGGATTGTTTGATTTTAATTATTTTATCTTCAAATATTTCGTTTATGAAAATAAAAGAGAGAGGATAAAATGACTTTCCCAAAATAAAGAAATATTGGAGGTTAAATATTAAAATCAAATCATGGTTAGCCGTGTCCCCGGTTATGGATGTTTTGAGTATCTAGTTCTTGGATTGTCATGTTGATCTCATCACTCTAAATTTAATTTGATGGGGTTAATGATGATGTTTAATTGGGATTGAGTTGGAGGAACCTTCTCAATGTTTAACAACCATCATGATAGTTAAATAAAATTTATTCCTTTGTTGTAGGGAAAAATTGGCTTTATGCAAAACTGTAACCATAGAGCTTTCCAGCGGCCAAATATGCATGTAGTGATAGCATTTATCCTGTTCATTACTCTATGTGTTACATTGCCAGCATATTCCATGTGCTGACCCATTTCGGGTTGCAATGTTTCATGTTGCAGACTTTTCAGACGACGAGTAAGGTGCCATAGGTCGTTGTCTTTCACTCAGTAATGTCGTTGGAGTTGATGGACTCACTTTATCTTCCAAGCCTTCCGCTGTTATCGTTTTTAGATGGCCTTAAGCCATATTATTGTAATAAGTTCTCTTTTGAGACATTTGATGTAATAAGTGTGTGATTGTTACTCTGTTATAAATCCTCGAGTATTGTGCGTGTCAGCATTACCGATCCAGGAATGACACTGATGCACAGAGATCAGACTATTTGAGGTCTGGTCGCTACAAGATGGTATTAGAGCACACGCTGACTGTAGGACATGACTACTAAGCCCTAGATCACTACTCTTTTCTCATTTATAACTCCTCTCCTTTTCTACTCTATAGGATGGCGGATGCAAGGAACAAGTTCACATAACCGGATGAAGATACACCTTTTGGATGACACTTGAAGGAAGTTACTAGATACCTGAACATTGGAATACCAAGCTTCACCGGGACCTACATCGCCACTTTATCCAAAGAAGAGCGTTGGATGATTCAAGTTCAAGTTCTAGGAAGGACGTTCATGCCAGTCACTGAGCCCATATAGTTTTTCTTTGATGCACCAACCTGGAGTCTACGAAAGAGCATGGCAGCCCACATCACCATGGGGCGCATTGGAGAAGTTTACCACAAGGATCTCAAGGATACTATCTACTAGATTTGTGGGCGCCAAGATGAGCAATGGGAGATGATTAGCACCAGGAAGGACATGTCTATTGCAGCTTTCATCCAGGAGTTAAACCAGCACATTCGTTGCTAGGAGAGCCAGATGTGCGCATGCATGATATATCTGAAGAAGGCAATGACCAAGATCACAGAGCTAGAGGAAGAACTCAAGTATACATGCGATGGATATGAGGAGGAAATGACAATACTAGTGGAGAAGAATCACGATTTGACGAGGAAGCTAGGAGTATTCATGGGAGACCCCGCGCAAGGAGGAGAAGACGATGATTCCACTTGTCCGGAGAACTACATCATCATTGATGACACCAACTCAGACCCTGACGATAGTGATGATGACTATGTTGATGAAGCTGGAGCAGATATCATGGATTCTTCCACCGATCAAATTTTCTAGTCGACCACCATAGCAGTAGTAGTATTCCCCCATGTATATAGTATAGTCTGAGCACTTTTGTAACGATAGTTAGATCGATGTATGCCCTTGTTTGAATTGATTGGAGTGATATGTTTGTGTTTGTCTCATGTGCATATGGGTAGTGTTTTCCCTCTAGATCTCATTCTATTTTGTTTTCTCATCTCTTCTAAACCCATCAGATGCCTCCGAGACGCGGCAATGGATTTGCTTTCCCACGAGAGCTCACTCAGTTGATCCAGTAGCAGAATGCCCCGATGCAGATATTAGTCTAGAATCAGAACCAGGGGAACAACAACAACAACAACCCACCACCACCACCACCTGTTGATCACTTAGCCCGTTTTCTAATGCTGAATCCGCCAGTGTTCTCTAGTAGCACTGAGCCGATAGTTGCAGACGATTGGCTCTGCAAGATTGAAAGGGAGTTGACCACTGCAAGATGCACAGATGCGGAGAGAGTGCAATTTGACGCACACCATCTTGATGGACCCACATCATCATGGTGGGAGAATTTCACAGCCACCTATCCCATTGACACTATTACATGGGATCAGTTCCAGCAGGCTTTCCACACTGCCCATGTTTCAGCAGGAGCTATGGCCATGAAGAAGCGCGAGTTCCGTAACTTGCACCAGGGAGGACGCATAGTGGGCCAATATGTGGATGATTTCAGTAAGTTAGCACGTTATGCCCCAGATGACGTTGCTATGGATGCGGCTAAGCAGGAGAAGTTTATGGAAGGACTGAATGATGAGCTGAGCATGCAGTTGATGGTGGCAACTTTCAATAACTACCAGGAGTTGGTAGATAGAGCTCTCATGATTGAAGGAAAGCAACAGCAGATTGACAATCGCAAGAGGAAGTATGGACAAGGGAAGTACAATTCAGGAGCTCAGCAAAGGCCCCGTTTTACCCCGAACTCGCGTGGACACCTTCACCATAACCATGGAGGCCATAATTCCAATGGAGGGAGTTCGCATAACCATAGTGGCCCCAAGAATGTGAATGGGAATGGAGGAAGCAACGGCCAGAACCGTTCCAACCCAGCAACGCCCGCCAAGAAGGATCTAAGTCACATTACTTGTTTCAAGTGCGGGAAGAATGGACATTACGCCACGGAGTGTTCTGAAGCAAAGAATGGAAACGGCAATGGAAGCTCTGGGAAGAAGCCCAACCCTTTCAACAGGGGACAAGTGAACCACGTTAACGTGGAGGAGGTTGAAGCACAACCAGATGTAGTAATAGGTAAGTTCTTGGTTAAGTCATTTACTGCAATCGTTCTTTTTGATACTGGTGCATCGCATTCATACATATCAAAGGGATTTGTGGATAAGTATAAGTTGCGCACCAAAGTTCTTAGAACACCTATATTAGTAAGCTCGCCAGGAGCGGAACATATGGCAAGCCAAGGATGTTTTCAGATGCCATTGACCATAGGTAGGCATGTTTTCCCCTCAGACCTGAAAATTTTGGAGTCGCAAAGTTTGGATGTGCTTTTGGGTATGGATTGGCTATCGATGTATGGAGGTAACATCGATTGCGCCAGTAAGTCGATTATGCTCACCACCCCAGAAGGAAGGAGGATTAAGTATGTATCCCGACATGTGCCGAAGAGGACTCAAGTGAATTCCTTATCAGGAGTTGTGCAGGAGGAAGTACCAGTGGTGAAGGATTTCCCTGATGTATTTCCAGAGGAGTTGACAGGCATGCCACCGGATAGAGACATCGAGTTTTTGATTGAGCTTTTGCCAGGCACAGGGCCAATATCTAAGAGACTGTACAGGATGTCCGCAACGGATTTGGAGCAAATTAAGAAGAAGATTAAGGAGTTACTGGATAAAGGCTATATTCGCCCAAGCTCGTCACCTTGGGGATCACCAGTGCTTCTAGTGGAGAAGAAGGATGGATCATTGAGGATGGTTGTTGATTATCATGGATGGAATGAAGTAACGATCAAGAACAAGTACCCACTGCCGATGATCAATGATTTGTTTGACCAGTTGCAAGGAGCTAAAGTATTTTCCAAGATCGATCTGTGATTGGGATACCATCAATTGAAGATTCGTGAGCAGGATATACCTAAGATAGCTTTTACCACAAGGTACGGGCTATATGAGTATACCGTTATGTCATTTGGTTTGACTAACGCACCTACCTATTTCATGAACATGATGAGCAAGGTATTTATGGAGTTTTTGTATAAGTTTGTCGTGGTGTTCATTGATGACATATTGGTCTACTCAAAGAATGAAGAGGAGCATAAGGAGCATTTGTGTTTGGTACTTGGGAAGCTCAGAGAACATCGGTTATATGCCAAGTTCAGCAAGTGTGAGTTTTGGTTGAAGGAAGTTGGATTCCTCGGACATGTTATATCTGGAGAAGAGATAGTAGTAGATCCCACCAAGGTTGTCACTGTGACAAATTGTGAAGCACCCACGTCAGTTGGAGAGATCCGGAGTTTTCTTGGGCTCGCAGGATAATACAGGAGGTTCATTGAGAATTTCTCAAAGATTGCAAAGCCCATGACACAGTTGTTGAAGAAGGACACCAAGTTCAAATGGACTGAGGACTGTGAGGCCGGTTTTCAGGAGTTGAAGAAACGTTTGGTTACAGCCCCAGTGTTGATCCTTCCAGATCAACACAAGGATTATCAAGTGTATTGCGACGCTTCCCGTCGAGGACTTGGAGCAGTGCTTATGCAGGAGGGAAGAGTTGTTTCATATGCCTCACGACAGCTTAAACCCAATGAGTTGAATTATGCTACTCATGATTTGGAGTTAACAGCCGTAGTGCATGCGTTGAAGACATGGAGACATTTTCTCATCGGAAACCATTGTGAGGTGTACACGGATCACAAGAGTTTGAAGTATATCTTCACACAGAAGGAGTTAAATCTCAGGCAGAGGAGATGGTTGGAGCTCATCAAGGATTATGATATGAGGTTGCATTATCATCCCGGAAAGGCTAACATAGTAGCCGATGCGTTGAGCTGCAAGAGTCGTGTCAATACACTCATGACCAGAAAATTACCCAAGGAGTTAGCAGAGGATCTTCGCGAGCTAAGTTTGAAGATAGTTCCGAGAGGTTATGTAGCAGCATTGGAAATTCAGTCTACCTTGATGGATAAGATCCGAGAAGCTCAGAAGACGGACAAGGATATTGCCGAGATAAAGGAAAGGATGAGCAAAGGAAAGGCTAAAGGATTTCGTGAGGATGAGTCCTGGACTAGGGGGTGTCCGGATAGCCGAACTATCATCTTTGGCCGGACTCCAAGACTATGAAGATACAAGATTGAAGACTCCGTCCCGTGTCCGGATGGGACTTTCCTTGGCATGTAAGGCAAGATGGATATGTAGATCTCCTACCATTGTAACCGACTCTGTGTAACCCTAACCCTCTCCGGTGTCTATATAAACCGGAGGGTTTTAGTCCGTAGGACGAACAACAATCATACCATAGGCTAGCTTCTAGGGTTTAGCCTCCTTGATCTCGTGGTAGATCTACTCTTGTACTACCCATATCATCAATATTAATCAAGCAGGAGTAGGGTTTTACCTCCACCGAGAGGGCCCGAACCTGGGTAAAAAACATCGTGTCCCTTGTCTCCTGTTACCATCCGCCTAGACGCATAGTTCGGGACCCCCTACCTAAGATCCGCCGGTTTTGACACTGATATTGGTGCTTTCATTGAGAGTTCCTCTGTGTCGTCACCTATAGGCCCGATGGCTCCTTCGATCATCAACAACAACGCGGTCCAGGGTGAGACTTTTCTCCCCGGACAGATCTTCATATTCGGCGGCTTTGCACTGCGGGCCAATTCACTTGGCCATCTGGAGCAGATCGAAAGCTACGCCCCTGGCCATCAGGTCAGATTTGGAAGTTTGAACTATACGGCTGACATCCGCGGAGACTTGATCTTTGAAGGATTCGAGCCACAGCCTAGCGCGCCGCACTGTCACAATGGACATTATTTAGCTCTGCTGCCGGACAGTGCCCTGGAGGCCGCACAAGAGTCCGCTCTGACCCTTATCTCGGAGCCGACTGCGCCGATCGAGGATGGGTGGCTGGACACCGCCTCGGGGGCTGCTACCTCTACGGCGATAGAGCCGAATACCGACCCTGTCCCTTGTGAAGCTCGTGACTCCAAGGTGCCGGACTCCTCTCTGAACCCCGAACCTTCCGCGCCCCTGCCAATCGAATCCGATTGGGCGCCGATCATGGAGTTCACCGCTGCGGACATCTTTCAGCACTCGCCTTTTGGCGACATCCTGAATTCGCTAAAGTGTCTCTCTTTATCAGGAGAGCCCTGGCCGGATTATGGTCAGGATGGTTGGGATGCGCACGACGTAGAAATTCAAAGCCCGCCCACCACCCACTTCGTAGCCACTGTCGATGACTTAACCGACATGCTAGACTTTGACTCCGAAGACATCAACGGTATGGACGACGATGCAGGAGACGATCAAGAAGCAGCGCCTACAGGGCACTGGAAAACCACCTCGTCATACGACATATACATGGTGGGCATCCCAAAGGATGGGAATGGCGATGGAACAACGGAGGATGACCCCTCCAAGAAACAGCCTAAGCGCCGGCGTCAGCGGCGCCCCTCTAAATCCCGCCACAGCAAAAATGGAGATTCCGGCACGGGAGACAATAACACCCCGGACAGTGCCGAAGACAACCCCCTCCAGCAAGATTCAGCACAGGAGGATGGAGAAACCAGCCCTCGTGAGAGAGCGGCAGACAGAGAGGTAGAGGACGATAATCATATGCTTCCCTCCGAAGACGAGGCAAGCCTCGACGACGACGAATTTGTCGTGCCTGTGGATCCCGTCGAACAAGAGCGTTTCAAACACAGGCTTATGGCCACGGCAAGCAGCCTCAAGAAAAAGCAGCAACAACTTAGAGCTGACCAAGACTTGCTAGCCGACAGATGGACTGGAGTTCTTGTGGCCGAAGAGTATAAACTCGATCGCCCCTCCAAAAGCTACCCAAAATGCAGGCTGCTACCCCGATTAGAGGAGGAAGCACCTAAACCTACATCACCAGCGCACAATACGGCCGACCGGCCACCTCGTGGCCGCGACAGAGAGGCCTCTAGGCCCTCCACTAAAGCCGCACCCCGGCGTCGCTCGAAAAGTACAAAGCCACGAGGGAATGCGCCAGACTTGCGAGACATATTGGAGGACAAGGCAAGACAAACAAGATCGATCTACGGATCGCGTGGGCGCCCCACAATACGTGATGACAACCGTCACGCCGGATACAGCAATTCCGGCCGGGCCGAACACAGTGGACAAAGCTCATTTGAGCTGCGTCGTGATATAGCCCAATACAGAGGCGCCGCACACCCACTATGCTTCACAGACGAAGTAATGGATCATCAAATCCCCGAGGGTTTCAAACCCGTAAACATTGAATCATACGATGGCACAACAGATCCTGCGGTTTGGATCGAGGACTATCTCCTTCACATCCACATGGCCCGCGGTGATGATCTACACGCCATAAAATACCTTCCACTCAAGCTTAAAGGACCAGCTCGGCATTGGCTCAACAGCTTGCCAGCAGAATCAATTGGGTGTTGGGAAGACCTGGAAGCCGCATTCCTTGATAACTTCCAGGGCACATATGTGCGACCACCAGACGCCGATGACCTAAGCCACATAATTCAGCAGCCAGACGAATCGGCCAGACAATTCTGGACACGGTTCTTAACTAAGAAAAATCAAATCGTTGACTGTCCGGATGCAGAGGCCCTTGCAGCCTTCAAACATAACATCCGCGACGAGTGACTTGCCCGGCACCTAGGACAGGAAAAGCCGAAATCCATGGAAGCCCTCACATCACTCATGACCCGCTTCTGCGCGGGAGATGACAGCTGGCTAGCTCGCAGTAACAGCCTGACCAAAAACTCTGGTAGTTCAGATACCAAGGACAGCAATGGCAGGTCGGCGTCGCACTAAGCACAAGCGCCACATTAACGGCGATAATACTGAAGGTACGGTAGTCAATGCCGGATTCAGAGGCTCTAAGCCCGGTCAGCGGAAAAAGCCATTCAAAAGGAATACTCCGGGCCCGTCCAATTTGGACCGAATACTCGATCGCTCGTGCCAGATACATGGCACCCCCGAAAAGCCAGCCAATCACACCAACAGGGATTGTTGGGTGTTCAAGCAGGCAGGCAAGTTAATTGCCGAAAACAATGACAAGGGGCTACATAGCGATGACGAGGAAGAGACCCGGCCGCCGAACTATAGAGGACAGAAGGGTTTCCCCCCACAAGTGCGGACGGCGAACATGATATACGCAACCCACATACCCAAAAGGGAGCGGAAGCGTGCACTCAAGGACGTATATGCGATGGAGCCAGTCGCCCCAAAGTTCAACCCGTGGTCCTCATGCCCGATCACTTTTGATCGGAGGGACCACCCCACTAGCATCCGCCATGGAGGATTCGCCGCATTGGTTCTAGACCCAATCGTCGATGGATTTCACCTCACTAGAGTCCTGATGGACGGCGACAGCAGCCTGAACCTGCTTTATCAGGATACAGTGCGCAAGATGGGAATAGACCCCTCAAGGATTAAACCCACAAAGACGACCTTCAAAGGCGTCATACCAGGTGTAGAGGCCAACTGTACAGGCTCAGTCACACTTGAAGTGGTCTTCAGATCCCCGGATAACTTCCGAAGCGAAGAGTTAATCTTCGACATAGTCCCATTCCGCAGCGGCTATCATGCACTGCTCGGACGAACCGCATTTGCAAAGTTCAATGCGGTGCCGCACTACGCATACCTCAAGCTCAAGATGCCAGGCCCTCGAGAAGTCATTACGGTCAACGGAAACACCGAACGCTCTCTCCGAACGGAGGAGCATACAGCGGCTCTCGCGGCAGAAGTACAAAGCAGCCTCTTAAGGCAATTCTCGAGTCCGGCTGTTAAGCGGCCGGACACCGTCAAGCGTGCCCGGAGTAACCTATAACAAGACCACCTGGCACGTTCCGAGCACGCGTAGCAATGCGGCCGCAACCCCAGCCCTCGCGAAATCGCGAGACCAGTACCACGCATACATAACTACGCTCTGGAGATACCATGGGCATAGGGGGAGGGGCACGACCACGGCATGCCCAGAGTGCGGCTCAACCACACCAGGGGCTCCCAAATGTGTCATTGTTTTTTTTCTTATTCTCAGGACTCCGTTTTCCAGAAGCCCTGTCCAGCAGTAGACTTGCCGAACTCACGATGCAACAGCCAGGGAAGCAGAAAAGCTACGTCGAGTATCCAGGTGGTCTCCATTACGAGCATTATACCTGTTTTACATACCATTCCGCAGCCTACCCCTGGAGGGGGACTTGTTAAATAGTCCCATCCCTTGCTCATCGCACTATTTGTATCATTCTGCTTTCATTGTAGTATTTTTTGAATAAACAATGCATCGCTTTTTGCCTATCATTGCATTCCTTTTTTTATCTATATATGTTCACTTATGACATGTTGCACCCGTACGCTTTGGTACGGCCAAATACACCAGGGGCTTAAGTTCCCCAAAGTATGGTGTGATAAGTCCGAACACTTTCACAAGTCCGACACCCCGAACTTATAGCATTATATGCATCGGCTCTGAATCATGTCTTGCGTCAATAGTTGGGTTTGCCCGGCTCCCATGTTTTGGTACCTTACGTTCCGTTATATCGGCTATGGTAGTGTTGGGAGAACCACTGCGATTGTGCCCCAGTTGAGCTGGGTTGAGCACCTTAGTGGAGAAAGCTAAAACTGACCGTCATGATAGGGCGAGAGCCGGTCGCTGTTCGAGAGGTTTTTTTGAGTCCCTAAAGACTTATGCCGCTTAGAGCGAGGAGCCGGCTTTGTCCGGCCCAGGCATGGTTAGCGCCCTGAATTCGGTCTTCCAAACACTAGGGGCTTCGCCGAAATTTGAAATTACAGAATTCTATGGCTAAGTGGGAGTGCTCAAGCATTATAAGTCCGGTTGCCTCGTTCGTTGTGTTGAGCGCCTCCCTCGATGGACCCAAGAATGGGAACAAGAGCGCTCAAGTTTATCCCGAACACCCCAGCACCGTGGCATGGGGGCTGAAGCCAATGACTTGCCATCTCTCAAATTTGATAAACGGCCGCACAGAAGGTAATATATTAAATTAACAAGCGTTGCTTAGCGCATATGAACAAGTTTTCAGCGCACAGGATAACAAAATGCGAGTCTACTCAAAAATTACATCTTTGGAGCATTCACCCGCTATAAGGCGGGCACCCTTCAGGACACCCTTATAGTACATCTCGGGCGTGCGATACTCCTTGCCTAGCGGTCGCGCGTCCGTCACAAGCTTCTCGACGTCCATCTTGCCCCAGTGCACTTTAGCACGGGCAAGGGCCCGACGGGCACCTTCAATGCAGACGGAGTGCTTGATGACTTCAATCCATGGACAAGCGTCCACCAGCCGCCGCACCAGACCGAAGTAGCTCCCAGGCATGGCTTCTTTGGGCCACAGCCAAACTATGAGGCCCTTCATGGCCTGTTCGGCCACCTTGTGGAGCTCGACCAGCTGCTTCAGCTGGTCGCTCAGGAGCACCGGATGTCCGGCCTCAGCATACTGAGACCATAATACCTTCTCCGTCGAGCTCCCTTCCTCGGCCCGGTAGAATGCGGCAGCATCAGACACACTACAGGGCAGATCTGCGAACGCTCTTGGAGAGCTCCGAATCCGGGTAAGTAACAGATAATTCACTTCTACATGCTTGCTTTGCATGAAGAATGCCTTACCCGCCGCTATCTTTTTTATCTCCTCAATCTCCTGGAGGGCCTTCTGGGCTTCGGCCTTAGCGGCTTTGGCACTCTCAACAGCCGAGGCGAGCTCGGACTCTTGAGTCTTCGAGTCACGCTCCAAACTCTCGTGTTTTTCCACGAGAGCCTGGAGCTCTTGCCGCATCTCTGCCACCCGCGCCTCTTGCTTCTCTCGCTCGGTGCGTTCCACGGCCGCATTGCGTTCGGCCTCGGACACCGCTTCCTTCAGGGTCGCCACCTCGTTCGTGGCCCCTGCAATACTCACGCTATTCTTGTCATTTTTTGCAACCAAATCCTTTTCTATAAGTATTACTTTAATAAGGTATTACTTACCTTCCTTGTCCTCGAGCTGCTTCTTGGCACGGCCGAGCTCGTGCTCGGACTGCTCGGGGCTCTGCTTCAAGGCATTGACCTCCGTAGTCAGTGCGGCAGAGGTCAGCAGCGCAACCTGCATTCCCATATTGACATATTTGTGTTAGACTCCTGCGTATATCTTTTTAGATCCTCAGTTCGGCTTTTCTTTCCGAACACCAAACTGAGCATCAGGGGCTACTATCTATGTGGTACTATTTTTACATATCTTAATCACATACCTCAAAGCCTGTTAGAAGGCTGGTGCAGGCTTCAGTCAGCCCGCTCTTGGCGGACTGGACTTTCTGAATCACCGCACTCATAACAGTGCGGTGCTCCTCGTCGATGGAGGCACCATTGAGCGCCTTTAGCAAATTATTTGGCGCCTCCGGTTGGACGGAGGTCACCGGCGTCGCAGTCTCGCCCTTCTTACGAAGGGGCCGCCCGCCGGACTCCAGAACCACTAAAGGTTCCGGTATGGAGTCCGACCCAGGGCCGAACTCAGAACCCTTTGGGGGTTGACCCCCCTCGTGCCCAAAGTCCGGGAGGTTGCCCTGCGGCACCTTTGGGACCTCCTCCTCCTGTCTGGGCCCCTTCTAGGACCCCAGCTCGGCGTCGTCTGCGTCACGGGGGGACGAGGCGGTCGGAAGCGAAGTGCTATTCACATCCGACGAACCCAGGGACCCGCTCGATGAAGCGGGGAGATCGTCCTTGGGCGGACTACATGGTTGTATTCGGTGTTAGAAGACACTATGCGACAAAAGAGAAATCATGAGTTATTATGGAATCCGAACACTTACGATCTCGCCAGGGGCTTGGCCCTCGAGGGCCACTCCTCTTCGCCGTTGTCGGCGTTGGTGGAACAATCCGGAAGAAGGGTCCTTCCCTTCTTGGACCCTTCGGCCTCCCCCGTTGGGGAAGCATTCCTCTTCTTCTCTCCCCCCGCTGGGGGAGAGGCCTCTTTTTTCTCCTCCTCTTCTTCGCGGGAGGAGTCCGCCTCGGAGTCATCGTACGATGAGTCCGATAACACCTGGCGCTAGGAACTCCTCCGAGTTCCCGTGGCCTTCTTCTTGGCCTTCTTCTCCAGCACGGCGTAAGGCGTCAGAGCCAGCAGTCCCGTTAATCGGGCATCCGCTGGGTCTTCGGGCAAGGGAGCTGGACAGTTAACCTGCCCGGACGTCTTCTGCCTGGCCTGTTAAAGGTAAAGGGAGTTTAGATCCCGCATAGAGTCAAACTATGAAAAACAAGTGTCCCGTAAAGGGTAAAACAACTTACCTCGCCGGCTTGACGCTGCGAGCTGAATCCACAATCTTCGGTAGCGGATGCGGGAGCCTCGACGCCCTTGAACAGCACCTTCCAGGCGTCTTCGTACGTAGTGTCGAAGAGCCTGCTCAAAGTCTGGTGCTGTGCCGGATCAAACTCCCACAATTTGAAAGCCCGTTGTTGGCACGAGAGGATCCAGCGGATGAGCATGACCTGGACTGCGTTGATGAGCTGGATCTTCTCGTTCACAAGATTTTGGACGCAGGTTTGGAGTCCGGTCAGCTCTTCCAAATCACCCCATTTCAGGCCCTTCTCTTTCCAGGAGGTGAGCCGTGTGGGGATGCCAGATCTGAATTCGAGGGCCGCTGCCCATTCAGGGTCACGCGGCTCGGTGATGTAGAACCACCCCGATTGCCACCCTTTGATGGTTTCCATGAAGGCGCCCTCGAGCCATGTGACGTTGGGCATCTTACCCAGCATGGCGCCTCTGCACTCCGCCTGCTGGCCGCCCACTACCTTCGGCTTGACATTGAAGGTCTTCAGCCATAAGCCGAAGTGGGGTGTGATACGGAGGAAGGCCTCGCACACAACGATAAACGCTGAGATGTTGAGGATGAAATTCGGGGCCAGATCGTGGAAATCTAGGCCATAGTAGAACATGATCCCCCGGACAAATGGGTGGAGTGGGAAGCCTAGTCCACGGAGGAAATGGGGAAGGAACACCACCCTCTCATGGGGCCTGGGGGTGGGGATGAGCTGCCCCTCGTCGGGGAGCCGATGCGCAATGTCGTTGGACAAGTATCCGGCCTTGCGCAGCCTTTTGATGTGCCCCTCCGTGATGGAGGAGGCCATCCACTTGCCTCCCGCTCCGGACATGGTTGGCGAAGGTCGAGGCGAGATGTGCGGACTTGGGCGCTAGAGCTCGAGTGCGCGGAGATGGATAAGCAAAGGAGGAAGAAGGTGTAGCTAAAAAGATGGATCATATCCCCTTATATGGACGGACGAAACTATGCGTCCCCACCAGCCTGGTAAAACTCGCTTATCTCCCAAGCGCCATAATCAATGGCGCGGTTGGGTTACCCACGCCCGTATTGATGAGAATCCCGGAATAAGGGGACACGATCTCTGCTTTGACAAGACGTGCCAAGGTAACTGCTTCGCTAAACGCGCTGAGGTGGAACAAGAAAAACAATTCGAATAAAGGCTTGGCCGTGGTGTGACGTCACGCCACGAAATACGTCAGCAGATTGAACTTGTGTAAATATTATTCTCTCTATGGTGGTATGTGGAACTTATTTTGCAGAGCCGGACACTATCCTGGTGTTCAAAATCTTCTATGAAGTATTCGGAGGAGGAACATGCCTTGCAATGCCGAAGACAATATGCGCGCCGGACTCGTCGTCATTGAAGCCTGGTTCAGGGGCTACTGAGGGAGTCCTAGACTAGGGGGTGTCCGGATAGCCGAACTATCATCTTTGGCCGGACTCCAAGACTATGAAGATACAAGATTGAAGACTCCGTCCTGTGTCCGGATGGGACTTTCCTTGGCGTGGAAGGCAAGCTTGGCGATACGGATATGTAGATCTCCTACCATTGTAACCAACTCTGTGTAACCCTAACCCTCTCCGGTGTCTATATAAACCGGAGGGTTTTAGTCCGTAGGAGGAACAACAATCATACCATAGGCTAGCTTCTAGGGTTTAGCCTCCTTGATCTCGTGGTAGATCTACTCTTGTACTACCCATATCATCAATATTAATCAAGCAGGAGTAGGGTTTTACCTCCACCGAGAGGGCCCGAACCTGGGTAAAAACATCGTGTCCCTTGTCTCCTGTTACCATCCGCCTAGACGCATAGTTCGGGACCCCCTACCCGAGATCCGCCGGTTTTGACGCCGACACTTCCCGTCGAGGACTTGGAGCAGTGCTTATGCAGGAGGGAAGAGTTGTTTCATATGCTTCACGACAGCTTAAACCCCATGAGTTGAATTATGCTACTCATGATTTGGAGTTAGCAGCCGTAGTGCATGCGTTGAAGACATGGAGACATTTTCTCATCGGAAACCATTGTGAGGTGTACACGGATCACAAGAGTTTGAAGTATATCTTCACACAGAGGGAGTTAAATCTCAGGCAGAGGAGATAGTTGGAGCTCATCAAGGATTATGATATGAGGTTGCATTATCATCCCGGAAAGGCTAACGTAGTAGCCGATGCGTTGAGCTGCAAGAGTCATGTCAATACAGTCATGACCAGAGAATTACCCAAGGAGTTAGTAGAGGATCTTCGCGAGCTAAGTTTGAAGATAGTTCCGAGAGGTTATGTAGCAGCATTGGAAATTCAGTCTATCTTGATGGATAAGATCCGAGAAGCTCAAAAGACGGACAAGGAGATTGCCAAGATAAAGGAAAGGATGAGCAAAGGAAAGGCTAAAGGATTTCGTGAGGATGAGCACGATACTTTATGGTTTGAGGACCGAGTATATGTGCCTAATGACCCGGAGATCAGGAAGTTAATTCTGCAGGAGTCCCATGATTCGCCGTACTCGATTCACCCAGGAAACATCAGGATGTATCTGGATTTGAAGGACAGTTTCTGGTGGACCGGAATGAAGAAGGATATTGCAGAGTATGTAGCAGTTTGCGATGTATGCCAGAGAGTGAAGGCAGAGCATCAGAAGCCAGCAGGATTGCTACAACCATTGTTGATACCCGAATGGAAGTGGGATAAGCTAGGCATGGATTTTATCACAGGATTGCCCAGGACTCGTTCAGGCTATGACTCGATATGTGTTGTAGTCGATCATTTGATGAAAGTAGCTCATTTCATCCCAGTGAAGACCACTTACACCAGTGCTAAGTTGGCCAAGATATACATGACCAGGATCGTATGTCTGCATGGAGTTCCGAGCACCATTGTATCAGATAGAGGAACCCAGTTTACCTCAAAGTTCTGGAATCAGTTGCATGAGACTTTGGGTACTAGGCTAGAGTTCAGTACAACCTTTCATCCATAGACAGATGGCCAGACCGAGAGAGTCAGTCAGATTTTGGAGGACATGTTGAGAGCTTGTGCGCTATATTATGGATCTAGTTGGGACGACAATTTGCCTTATGAAGAATTCTCTTACAACAACAGCTACCAAACCAGTTTGAAGATGGCCCTTTTCGAAGCTTTGTACGGAAGGAGGTGCAGGACACCGTTGTTGTGGGATGAAGTTGGAGACTGTCAGTTGTTCGGACCAGATTCGATTAAAGAGTCTGAAGAGAAGGTTAAACTGATTCGCGATAGACTCAAGGTAGCCCAGTCCAAGCAGAAGAGCTATGCGGATTCTAAACGCAAGGAGACAGTTTACGAAGTCGGAGACAGAGTGTATCTTCATGTGCCCCCACTTCGAGGAGTTAAGCATTTTGGAGTTAAGGGAAAGTTAGCACCACGCTTTGTGGGCCCATACAAAGTTTTGGAACGTATGGGAGAATTTGCTTACAAGCTGGAATTGCCCGAAGGATTGTCAGGAGTTCATGATGTGTTTCACGTTTCCCAGTTGAAGAAGTGCCACGCAGAGATGGATGATATTCCTCTAAGGGATACAGTGCCACTGGAAGCGATTCAGTTGGATAGCGATTTGACCTACGAGGAGAAACCAGTGAAGATTCTCGAGTTTGCCAGCCGAGTCACACACAGCAAGGTTATCAAGTTCTTCAAAGTTCAGTGGAGCCACCACATCGAGGATGAAGCCACCTAGGAATGAGAGGAAGATCTACGGAAGTAACACCTGCACCTATTTTCTAGCCAACTCGAATCTCGAGGGCGAGATTCATCTTAAGGGGGGTAGGTTTGTAACATCCCAAATTTTTCAATTTGGAATGTTATGCATTAGATCATCATTGCATGTCATATTTTACTGCATTTTGGTTGGTCCCAGAAATTCTACGCAACTCAAGGACCCACGGAGAGAGATGGGAATTTCGTTATTTTCATATTTGAGTTTTCTCAAATTTTGAAAAGAGGATCGTTTGATTTTAATTATTTTCTCTTCAAATATTTCGTTTATGAAAATAAAAGAGAGGGGATAAAATGACTTTCCAAAAATAAAGAAATATTGGAGGTTAAATATTAAAATCAAATAAGAATTTTATTCGGAGTTTTATCGCTGTTTTATTAGAATTAGGAAAAAATGCGTTTTTCAAAATTTCATTAGAGGCCCAAATAAATGTTCACTTTGTCCGCTATATTTTCAAAGGACGGGGAAATTTTATTTTAGGATTATTGGAGTCCCTTTAGTATTATTTTTCTTCGTTTTTCTGTGCGTCAGAATATTTTTTATAAAAAAAATACCACCGACCTAACCGGGCCGTGTCCACCTGGGATACTAGCCCGACCGGCCCTTTAAAGCCGCGGGGGCCCGAGCCGCCAGCGCCCCGCGCCGAAACCCTAGCGCCGCCGCCCGAACCGCCTCGCCGCCGTCGGTTCCGCGCCGCCGTCGCGTCGCGCTGGCCTCCTCGCAGCGCCGCCGCCCGAACCGCCCCGCCACCGTCGGTTCCGTGCTGCCGTCACGTCGCGCTGGCCTCCTTGCAGCGCCGCCGCCACCCCGCTGCCGGATCCCCTCGCCGGACCTCGCCGAGGTATCCCGCCGCCGCCGTCACCGGTTTTCGTTAGAAAACCGTATGTTTTTTTTTCAAAAACCCTAGGTTTTTTTTATTTAGATCGGTTTTATTTTTTCCCGGTTTAGTTAAGTTGCGGACGTTCGTCCGTACGTTCGTTTTAAGGAACGGTGTTCACTTGTTAGCCGTAGACAGCGAACGTTTGTTCGTTAGCCTGTTCGTCAGTTTTTCTTTTCCAGGGTTTTTCCGTGATTATTTTCGATCGTGATTTTTGCCCTGTTTTTCGTCTTAATTTATCTTTTCACTCGTTTATCGGAATCAGGCGATTCAGGTGCCTAGATTTTCGTCTCGAAGCCCTCTTTCTGTTTAATCAACTTGAACAAGATTTTGGTATTGTAAAATTTGACTTTAGTCCAGATTAGTAAATGGATCTTGTTTCTTTCGTAGTTTGAGTTTCGTTGCTTCGTTTGATTTGATTCTTTTTGCAAATCGGAGTTCTTAAATTGAACTTTCTGGTTAGATCTCTTGTTTGAGTTTTACCCGTGCTTCTAGTTGGGTGCTTATTGTATGCTTGTTTGTTTGCGATAGAGTACCCGAAGTGCGAAGCGTGCTACTACGAGTCTCTAGGTTTCACGGATCATCAGCAAGGCAAGTAACACTTTGATCATACCTCTTTACTACCCAGTTTTTACTGCATTAGATCAACCCTCAAACATTGCATGGTTAGGATCTGACTAACTTGTGGGTTTTGGGAAGTAGATGATGAGGTAGAACCTATTGCCCTGTTTATTATCAAACCTTTGGGAGTTACTTCTACGTTGCTTATATTACTATGCTATGCTCGTAGACGTGGTTTGGGTTGAGTGATTCATGATAGATGTAAGTGTTGTTACTTAATGGTTAACGTAAGGTGGCTACTTTAATGCACATCTGGGTGGATTGCTTGAGGCACCCGGAGTACCCAGTGGTTGTCAGGGCACCTGGAGAATCCAGTGTTGTCCTAGGATATCCCGGAGTACCAGTGAGATCATCCTGCGGTCTGCCACCCAAGCTCAAAGGGATCATAAGATTATTCATGCTAGAAACTTCCTTGTGCAGCCACAAGCTATTATGGGCTCTAGCATAGTTGAGTATGTTGCAAGACCTCTTTCAGTGGTGGGCTAGCAGATGTAGGGGAAAGTAGGTGTAACTGTCCACCCAGAGTAAAGAGTTATTGTTTTAGAAAGACTGTGTCTCGTTTCTCCGACAATGGATGTATTCAAGTCTTGTGGGGAAAAGTGCGCAAATCTCTGCAGAGTGTACAAACTAATCATGGTTAGCCGTGTCCCCGGGTTATGGACGTTTTGAGTATCTAGTTCTTGGATTATCATGTTGATCTCATCACTCTAAATTTAATTTGATGGGGTTAATGATGATGTTTAATTGGGATTGAGTTGGAGGAACCTTCTCAATGTTAACAACCACCATGATAGTTAAATAAAATTTATTCCTTTGTTGTAAGGAAAAATTGGCTTTATGCAAAACTATAACCATAGAGCTTTCCACCAGCCAAATATGCATGTAGTGATAGCATTTATCCTGCTCATTACTCTATGTGTTACATTCCCAGCATATTCCATGTGCTGGCCCATTTCGGGCTGCAACGTTTCATGTTGCAGACTTTTCAGACGATGAGTAAGGTGCCATAGGTCATTGTCTTTCACTTAGTTATGTCGTTGGAGTTGATGGATTCACTTTATCTTCCAAGCCTTCCGTTGCTATCGTTTTTAGATGGCCTTAAGCCATATTATTGTAATAAGTTCTGTTTTGAGACATTTGATGTAATAAGTGTGTGATTGCTACTCAATCCTCGAGTACTGTGCGTGTCAGCATTACCGATCCAAGGATGACACTGATGCACAGAGATCAGCCTGCTTGAGGTTTGGTCGCTACAGTGGATTAAGCCATGGAAAAGTTATATTACAGTAGACACAATGCAAAAACAAAATATGAATTGGTTTGCAACAATACTTAGAGTAGTGATTTGCTTTATTATACTAACGGATCTTACCGAGTTTTCTGTTGAAGTTTTGTGTGGATAAAGTGTTTGATCGAGGAGGTCTCGATAAGAGGAAAAGGAAGAGAGGCAAGAGCTCAAGCTTGGGGATGCCCAAGGCACCCCAAGTAAATATTCAAGGAGACTCAAGCGTCTAAGCTTGGGGATGCCCAGAAGGTATCCCCTCTTTCTTCAACAAGTATCAGTATGTTTTTGGATTCGTTTCGTTCATGCGATATGTGCAAGTCTTGGAGCGTCTTTTGCATTTAGTTTTCACTTTTCTTTTATGCACCATGCTGGTATGAGATAGTCCTTGGTTAATTTATAGAAGGGACAATTCCACTTATCCCCCTAACTTGAGCCACCACCTGGCATTTGCCCCTAATTTCCAGGTATGCTCAAAAATACCCCTCTTCCGTTAAGTCACCTTACAGAAATGCCCTTGCCATCCGGTCAAAGGGGTTTGACCGTCTGGTGAATAGTAACATGGGGAACAGTAAATTCGGGAAAAATAGCACAAAAAATTTAAAAAATCTGAAATTTTGTGGGATCGAAGATACTTAAGGGCGCAAGGTGTGTGCAAATTTTCGCGTTGTATGGACATTCCAGGAACTCGTGGGAAAGGAAAAAATTTAAATCTATACGCTGTGAACAGTAAATTCAAAAAAAATAGCAAGAAATTTTTAAAAAATATGAATTTTTTTGGCATCAAAGAGGCTTGGGTGCGCAAGGCACTTGCAAATTTTTGTGATCAAATGGCATGCGAGGTGCTCTAGCAAAAAAAAAACAAAATAGTGCATTTTTTCAAAGTTTTTTTCTGCGCCAAATTTTGTTTTTTTCTCCACGAGCTCCTACAGTGTCGAAACGCAACAAAAAATTAGCACGCACCTTGCGCACCCCAGCCTCTTTGATGCCAAAAAATTTAATATTTTTTTGAATTTTCTTGCTATTTTTTCGTATTTACTGCTCACAGCGTACATTTTAAAGTTTTTCGTTTGACACGAGCTGCTGGAATGTCCAAACTATGCCAAAATTTGCACGCGCCTTGCTCCCTTGAGTATCTTCTATCCCACAAAATTTCAGATTTTTTTGATTTTTTTTGCTATTGTTTTTCGAATTTACTGTTCACCATTTACTATTCACCAAATGGTCAAACCCCTTTGACCGGACGGTAACGGCACAGAAGGGCATTTCTGTAAGGTGACTTGACGGAAGAGGGGTATTTTTGAGCATACCTGAAAATTAGGGGCAAATGTCAGGTGGTGGCTCAAGTTAGGGGGATAAATGGAATTGTCCCTCTATAGAATGCTCATTGCACTTCACTTAAATCTTTTGAGTATGGCTTTATAGAATGCTTCATGTGCTTCACTTATATCATTTGAAGTTTGGATTGCCTATTTCTCGTCACATAGAAAACCGCCATTTGTAGAATGCTCTTTTGCTTCACTTATATTTGTTAGAGCGTGGGCATATCTTTTGTAGAAAGAATTAAACTCTCTTGCATCACTTATATCTATTTAGAGAGATGACATGAATTGGTCATTCACATGGTTAGTCATAAAATCCTACATAAACTTGTAGATCACTGAATATGATATGTTTGATTCCTTGCAATAGTTTTGCGATATAAAGGTGGTGATATTAGAGTCATGCTAGTGGGTAGTTGTGGATTAGTAGAAATACTTGTGTTGGGGTTTGTGATTCCCGAAGCATGCACGTATGGTGAACCGTATTGTGATGAAGTCGGAGCATGATTTATTTTATTGATTGTCTTCCTTATGAGTGGCGGTCGGGGACGAGCGATGGTCTTTTCCTACCAATCTATCCCCCTAGGAGCATGCGCGTAGTACTTTGTTTCGATGACTAATAGATTTTTGCAATAAGTATGTGAGTTATTTATGACTAATGTTGAGTCCATGGATTATACGCACTCTCACCCCTCCATCATTGCTAGCCTCTTTGGTACTGTGCATTGCCCTTTCTCACCTTGAAAGTTGGTGCAAACCTCGCCAGTGCATCCAAACCCAGTGATATGATACGCTCTATCACACATAAGCCTCCTTATATCTTCCTCAAAACAGCCACCATACCTACCTATCATGGCATTTCCATAGCCATTCCAAGATATATTGCCATGCAACTTCCATCATCATCATATACATGACTTGAGCATTCATTGTCATATTGCTTTGCATGATCGTAAGATAGCTAGCATGATGTTTTCATGGCTTGTCCATTTTTTGATGCCATTGCTACCCTAGATCATTGCACATCCCGGTACACCGCCGGAGGCATTCATATAGAGTCATATCTTTGTTCTAGATATCGAGTTGTAATATTGAGTTGTAAGTAAATAAAAGTGTGATGATCATCATTATTAGAGCATTGCTCCAGTGAGGAAAGGATGATGGAGACTATGATTCCCCCACAAGTTGGGATGAGACTCCGGACTTTATAAAAAAAGAGAGAGGCCAAAGAAGCCTAAATAAAAAAGGGAGGCCAAAGAAGCTTGGTCAAAAAAAAGAGAAACAAATGAGAGAAAAAGAGAGAAGGGGCAATGTTACTATCCTTTTACCACACTTGTGCTTCAGAGTAGAACCATGTTCTTCATATAGAGAGTATCTTGAGTTATCACTTTCATATACTAGTGGGAATTTTCATTATAGAACTTGGCTTGTATATTCCCATGATGGGCTTCTGAAAGTGCAACTATCCCTAGGTGGTTTTGGTAATTAATAACAACATATAGCTCATTGAGCTAATGCTATTCCAAGACTATTATTTCAGGAAAGCTCAATGAATGGCATGGCATGGAAGATGGAAGTGGATCCCTCAAAATACTAAGGACAGAGGATTGGCTCAAGCTCAAAAGCTCAAGACTCTTCATTTTACATTTTAGTGATCCAAGATCACATTGAGTCTATAGGAAAAGCCAATACTATCAAGGAGAGATGAGGTGTTGCTTAATGAGCCTCTTGCTTCATGTGCTTAGTGATATGCTCCAAAACCCTCAACTACTTTCCCACATCCACAAATGACCTAAACCCAAAGCCAAAATCGGTCACACCGAAACTTCCTATCCAGCGCCACCAATTCCAAAAGTCATAGCCACTGCCACAAACCCTAAGCAAATCGGTCTTGCCGATAGGGATCTCGGTCTCACCGAGATGGGGTTGCAATCTCTCTGTTTCCCTTCGTAACGTTTCGGTCTAACCGAAGTGAGCGATCGGTCCCATCGAGATTGCAATGTAAACTCTCTGTTTCCTTTTTGTAACATTTCGGTCTCACCGAAAAGAGCAAATCGGTCCCACCGAGTTTACCTGACCAACTCTCTGGAAAGCTTATTACCAAATCGGTCTCACCGAGTTTGTGTAATCGGTCTTACCGAGATTACGTTATGCCCTAACCCTAATCGAATCGGTCTCACCGAGATGCATGTCGGTCCCACCAAAAATCACTAACGGTCACTAGGTTTACTAAATTGGTCCGACCGAGTTTAACAATTCGGTCCCACCGAGTTTGGTAAATTGTGTGTAACGGTTAGATTTTGTGTGGAGGCTATATATACCCCTCCACCTCCTCTTCATTCGTGGAGAGAGCCATCAGAACAAACCTACACTTCCAACTTACCATTTCTGAGAGAGAACCACCTACTCATGTGTTGAGACCAAGATATTCTATTCCTACCATATGAATCTTGATCTCTAGCCTTCCCCAAGTTGCTTTCCACTCAAATCTTCTTTCCACCAGATCCAAACCCATTGAGAGAGAGTTGAGTGTTGGGGAGACTATCATTTGAAGCACAAGAGCAAGGAGTTCATCATCAACGCACCATTTGTTACTTCTTGGAGAGTGGTGTCTCCTAGATTAGCTAGGTGTCACTTGGGAGCCTCCGACAAGATTGTGGAGTTGAACCAAGGAGTTTGTAAGGGCAAGGAGATCGCCTACTTCATGAAGATCTACTGCTAGTGAGGCAAGTCCTTCGTGGGCGACGGTCATGGTGGGATAGACAAGGTTGCTTCTTCGTGGACCCTTCTTGGGTGGAGCCCTCCGTGGACTCGCGCAGCCGTTACCCTTCGTGGGTTGAAGTCTCCATCAATGTGGATGTACGATAGCACCACCTATCGGAACCATGCCAAAAAAACATCTGTGTCTCCAATTGCGTTTGAATCATCCAAACCCTTCCCTTTACTTTCTTGCAAGTTGCATGCTTTAATTTCCGCTGCCTATATACTCTTTGCATGCTTGCTTGAATTGTGTGATGATTGCTTGACTTGTCCTAAAGTAGCTAAAATCTGCCAAACTCTGAAATTGGGAAAGGTTAAGTTTTTATTGGTCAAGTAGTCTAATCACCCCCCCTCTAGACATACTTCAAGTTCCTACAAGTGGTATCAGAGCTTTGGTCTCCATTTGCTTGGATTTCCATAGCTTTTGGTGGTCATAGCCTTGGTTTCACAACCTAGGAGAGTATGGCGTCTTTCGAGGGAAATTATCACCGTAGAGGTCCTTACTTTGATGGTACTAATTTTGCTAGTTGGAAGCATAAGATGAAAATGCATATTCTTGGACATAACCCCACCGTTTGGGCAATTATTTGTATTGGCTTGCAAGGTGAATTTTTTGATGGGAGAGAACCAAACCGTGAAGCTAATGCGGAAGAATTGAAGATGCTGCAATACAACGCTCAAGCTTGTGATATCATCTTCAACGGATTGTGCCCCGAAGAATTCAACAAAATCAGCCGTCTAAAGAATGCAAAGGAAATTTGGGATACTTTGATTGATATGCACGAAGGTACCGAGTCCGTCAAGGAATCCAAGTTGGATGTGCTCCAAAGTCAGCTTGACAAGTTCAAAATGAAGGATGGTGAAGGTGTCACTGAAATGTACTCTAGGCTTGCTCTTATCACAAATGAGATTGCCGTCTTAGGGAGTGAAGATATGACCGACAAATTCATCATCAAGAAGATCTTAAGAGCATTGGATGGAAGGTATGATACCGTGTGCACATTAATTCAAATGATGCCAAACTACAAAGATCTCAAGCCAACGGAAGTCATTGGAAGGATTGTTGCTCATGAGATGTCACTCAAGGATAAGGAGAAACTTCACAACAAGTCAAGTGGTGCTTACAAAGCCTCAAGTGAAGCCCCCACATCATCAAGTGAGAAACCAACCTTCAATGAAGAATTGAGCTTAATGGTGAAGAACTTCAACAAATTCTACAAGAGTAGAAGCAAAGAAAGAAGCTCCAAATCAAGGTCTTACAATGACAAGAGATCTTCTAGCCGTGAGCGAAATTGCTACAATTGTGGGAGACCCGGACACTACTCCAATGAGTGTACGACACCCTACAAAAGAAGAGAAGATTCTCCAAGAAGAAGGAGCAAAAGAGAAGAATCACCACCAAGAGAGAGGAGGAGTAGAGATGATCGTTATGAACGAAGACCCTCACAGAGAAGCAAGGATTCGGAAAGGAAGGACAAGTCATCAAGGAGCTACACAAAACGAAGACATCAAGATCATGTTGGTGAATGGGTATCCGACTCCGACTCCGACAATCACTCCGAGAGAAGCTATCACTCCGACTCCGAATATACTCAAGATGAAGGTGTTGCCGGTCTAGCACTTGTGTCAACCAACTCCTAAGACATATTTGATTCACCAAATGAAGGTGTTGGAAGATGCTTCATGGCCAAAGGTCCAAAGGTAACACATCCCGAGTATGTTGATTTAAATAGTGATGAAGATGACATGCTTGTGGATGATGATTTACTTGTTGACAACTCTAGTGATGAATACTATGATGAAACGTCAATTAATCATGCTAATCATGCTAAAACGAATGACAATGATAAGGATAAGATTGAGCTTCTAACTAAAGAATTAAACTCTCTTAAGTTGGCTCATGAAACTATCTACGAAGATCATCGAGAACTTTTAAGGGCTCATGAGAAGTTACGCTTTGAAAAGCTCAATCTTGAGCAAGAGCATGAGTTCTTAAAAGCAATCAATGATGATCTTCGCAAAAAACTTCTTCTTACATTGCCAAGCGTTTACTCTTATCTACTTACCTGCCTCAAGTCAAGTCTAGTAACAAGTACAAGAAAGATACTTCCTCTAGTAGCAACAATAATGTCAAATCCAATATTGTTGCTTCTAGTAGTTCTCTTGATTCCACTAATGATTCTCTTAGCCAAGTTACACTTGAGCAAGAAAATAGCTTATTGAAGGGAATTATAGAGAAAGGTGTTTACTAGAGCCTTGCCGGGAGCAAGCAATTTGAGGAAATTGTACGCAAGCAAGGAAGGCACCGGAAGAATCAAGGTGTTGGTTTTGAACGAAAGTTCAATGCCAATGGAGTTGAGTGGGAAGAAGATCAATACCCCAAGACGAAGTTTGTTCCTCAACAAGAGAAGTATGATCCTACTTCCTTCAAAGGAACACAAGCTCAAGATGATCTTCCACCACAAGACCACAAGAACAAAGGCAAGGACAAGCTTCAAGAAGAGATTGATGCATTTGAAGAAGCACCTAAAGCCTCGTTCTAGTGGGTCCCCAAGACTACGTCAAGTTCTACTTCATCAAGTACAACTACAACTCCAAGGATTCCCATCAAGATGATGTGGATCCCGAAGAAGAAGAACTAGAGAGTTCTTGAGGGTGACTCCGCCAACATTCTTCACTCATATCATTTTGGCAAGAACAAGTGCAATCAACTTCCACATCTTGCACTAGTTCAAGGAGTCATAAACCCTCATGTTGGTACGACAAGGGACAAGGTAACCTAATGATTTCATCGACATCATCTTGTGTGTGCATCACTCTATGTCTATGGATATTCTTGTTTGTTCCTTGTGGGACTAACCCATGTAGGTAAGTTGAAAGTGCAACTCACTCCAAAGGATTGCTCCAAATGATCTACATCAACATTGAGCATCTACATCTTCAACACCTACATGAAGTCATAATCGACAAAACCCAAGGTTAGTTCATCCCTCTAAGGGGGGATCTCACATCTAGGGGGAGCTTAACTCTAAGAATTGAGTCAAAGCAACTCTAATGGTGTGAACACATTAATGCATTATGTAAAAGTGGTAACCCCACTTGAGCTTAAACGATGAGTATGACCTATGATCAAATGTTCTCATTTGACTCCTAAGTCAATATACTCATATATAGATGACCTAGTCATCGCCAATTGTTTGATAGATGCTAGAATTGGTTGTGCATGCTTTGCCACATATTTCATTTGCTATCTTATTGTGTGAGCATGTTGGTGCATATTTTGCTCATTCAAGGACATCCACTTGTTGTTTTGATTGTTTGGTTTCTTTTCCTTTTGCCAAGTGGATGGACAAGAATGCCTAAGAACCTTCTTTAGCTATCTATGCTTTTCTCATCTCAAACTCTATTCATGCTACATCACAAAATTTGATCAAGTCAGATTCGAACCACTCTATGTGAGGAGCACTCGGAGTCCCTGATTCGTCATAGACTTAAACTTCCAAAACCTCTTTGTGATTCTCGGTCTGACCGATTCTTCCATTTCGGTCCTACCGAGATCACCAAGTTGATCTGAGTTTTCAATCTCGGTGCAACCGATTTGAACTTTTCGGTCTCACCGATTTGCTGTAACTGAACACAGTTAGGCATCTCGGTGCCACCGAGTTGTTCCACTCGGTCACACCGACAGGGTCGGGCTATATATAGCCACGGGCAAAAGTTTGGAAATTTCTCCAAAACCCTTCGCCCGCGCAACAGCTCGCTCTGCCATTGTGGTCTCCGGATCATCTCCTCGCCGCCAGCAGCCTCCTGTCGCTGGTCTTCATCACCGTCAACGGAATTCGTCCCCGTCGTTGCCGCTGTAGCAAGTCCACCGCCAAGTTAGGGTATGGACTTGATCCTTGTGCTATCCACGTCTGATTCCTAGCACATTGTTTTCATATTGATTCTTGCCACAATTGAGATTCTTCTATCCAACCAAAATAGTCCGTAGATTAGTTGTGATTCAAATTTTTAGGGTTAGGTTTCCGCTGAAACCATCTCGGACCCACCGAGTTGAAAAACTCGGTCTCACCGATTTGGCGTATGCCATTGCACTAGTGACTCTCGGTCTGACCGAGAATTACTAATCGGTGCGACCGATTTGAAGATTCTGTGAAACCCTAGCAGTCTCGGTGCCACCGAACTGAAACTCGGTCCAACCGAGATCATCAGTTTAGGTTCCAAAACTGCTTCGGTATCACCGAGTTTGAAAATCGGTTGATCCGAAATGCTTTCTGTGGAAAACTAAAACTGAACTTTTGAATCATTCTTTTGCAAAAATCTCTGCATTTTGTGATGCTCATCTATTCTATCTCATCTATAACTCTTCACAGGGTCAGCAGTCAGCTTTTGCAGTATGTATGATCAGAGTGACAGCCAGAACAGGTCTGAAGAGCACATGGACTTGAGTGAGGGCACTAGTCCCTTAACTTCAGATGATGGGAGCAGAAGCACTCCAGCAATTTGCCTAAGGCTGCAACCAGGCAAAGGAGGAAGAGGACCTCAGACTCAGAGGATGAGGATTACAAAGCTGAGGAGGATGAGGCCACTTCCAAGAAAGTGGTGCTCAAGAAAGAGTATGGCTCTGCACAAAGCACAAAGCCAGGCCTGAAGAAGAAAGTTCCTGCCAAGAGAACTCCAATGCCAAAGGCCAGGAAGTCCACTCAAGTGCCTGCTCAGACACAACCCAAAGAGGCACCTGCAAGGAAAGAGGCACCATCAAAACCTCAGAAAGTCCCCACTGGTGCAACCATGAAGTTCACAATTGAATTAGAGGATGATGGTGATTAGGATAAGAAAAATAAGAGAGCTAGAACCACAACTGCCAAGGTCCTTGGAAAGCCCTCAATGAGAAGGGATTCTGATGAAGAGGAAGAGGATGCTGCACCAGCTCCTAAGGCAGCTAAGCTTATGGGAGATGCAATCAGGTCAGGGGCTGCAACATCCAAGCCCAAAGATGCACCCAAAGCTGCCTCCAAGGCCAAGAAAGCTCCAAAGAGGAATACTAGGAGTATTCTAGCTGCTGAAAAGAACAAGGCCCCAGTGCCCAATGTTGCAGAAGATGAAGATGAAGAAGGACAGGTCCTTAGAAAGCTCAAGCCCAAGATACCAGACCACAATGATGCCCATCCTGTGGCTGAGGACATGAGAATCAGGAAGGATTCAGGGCTGAGACTGTGGAGGATGGAGGACCCATATGCTTCAAGAAGAAGAACTGTTGTTGACTACAGGTTCCACACAAAGGAATAGCAGGACTTTTATGAGACCATTCTGTTGGACAAGAAGCTCATTGTCTGTGATATGAGGTGGGTTGACTGGAAATTCATCAGGGAGAATGAGCAGCACTACCCTAGAGTGGAGGAGAGCTTTATTGCTTGTGGAGTAGAAGATTTTGTTGGACAGAAGTTCACCAACTGGAATGATGAGCTTATCATGCAGTTCTACTCCACAACACATTTTTATCCAGATGGTAGAATTGTTTGGATGTTTGAAGGTACAAGGTACCAGTCCACTGTTGAAGAATGGGCAAGTCTGATCAATGCCCCCAAGGAAGAAGAGGATGACTTGGACATATATGCAAAGAAGAAGTTGGGTCACAATTAAATGGCTCACATGTACAAGGAGATTCCTGACAAGGCTGTAGAGACTCACAAGTTTGGATCAGTTCACTTTCTGCTGTCAGGGTTGGCAACCATCAATTGGATTCTGAGGCACACTTTGTTGCCCAAGTCAGGTGACCATAACATGATCAGAGGACATGCCATCAACATGCTGCATGTGTTTGATGTGCCCCAGAAGTTCAAAGTCATGAGCCTGATCATTGAAACTATCAAGGGGACTGCAGCAGATCAGAAGAGGAGCTGTGGATATGCACCTCAGATTCAAGAATTGATCAACTCAAAGATGGGCATAGGGAAATATCAGTTGGATAAGGAACATTTTCCAATTTATCCAGACTTTGAGGACAATGAGGTTGTCATGAATGAAGATGATCCACAGCCAGTCCAAGCTCAGGAGAAGAAGGAGAAGGTAAAACAGGAGAAGGCTGCCAAGATGCCAACTCAAGAGGAGGCATCTAAGTATTTCTTGAAAACCAAACAAGAGCAGCTTGGTTACTTGATAGCATCAACTCTGAGGATTGAGAAAGGGTTGGCCACCCTAAGTCAAAACTAGGAGAGCCTGGAGAGAATCATGGAACAAAAGTTCTATGATCTAGATGTCAAGGTAACTGAGATTCAGTCAGTTGTGGAGCAGCTGCAGGATGACATGCAGGAGAGGAAGGGCAAGACAACCACCAATGTGTTTGCCAGAGTGCCCAGAGCCTAGAGGTCAGTTGCAGTGCCAGTGACAGACACTAGAGCAACAACTTCAGCACCAGCTACTGCCCCAACAGTTCCAGTGCAACCAGCTCCAGCACCAACTCCTCCAGCACCATCCACTTCAACTGAAGCCTTCGTCCAAGGAGCCATCTCTACACCACCACCAGAAGATCAAGCCTGAGAGACGATCTAGTACTATGCATTTTCAATGAACTTTTTGGTAACTTGTTGCCAAAGGGGGAGAATAATGTATAGATCATAGGCTTCGAGAGAGAGTGTTGCTTTTGTTCTCTCTTGCTTTATTTGGTGGTTTTTCAAACTTTGTTTGCTTTTGGTTGAGATACTATGCCTGTGAGACATTGATGATCATGTGTTTGATCATAAGCTACACTTATGCATGCTTGATATTATCCTATCTATCTTATGTGATCATTCACTATGCTTGGTGATGAGTGCATGTATTCATTGTTTATTATTTTGAGCGCTCCACCAAGATGTATGTGACATGGAAGAGTAACCCATGAGCCTAATTCATTGTGCATTTGCAGTCCAAAGCAAATCTTAAACTGTGCACAAATTTTGGGGGAGCTCTTGCTTATCACATACTTCTCAAAGCGACGATGGTATTCAATCTTATTATCATTTGTCGAAGCTTTGATCTATATGTTGTCATCAATTACCAAAAAGGGGGAGATTGAAAGTGCAACTATCCCTAGGTGGTTTTGGTAATTAATAACAACATATAGCTCATTGAGCTAATGCTATTCCAAGACTATTATTTCAGGAAAGCTCAATGAATGGCATGGCATGGATGATGGAAGTGGATCCCTCAAAATACTAAGGACAAAGGATTGGCTCAAGCTCAAAAGCTCAAGACTCTTCATTTTACATTTTAGTGATCCAAGATCACATTGAGTCTATAGGAAAAGCCAATACTATCAAGGAGAGATGAGGTGTTGCTTAATGAGCCTCTTGCTTCATGTGCTTAGTGATATGCTCCAAAACCCTCAACTACTTTCCCACATCCACAAATGACCTAAACCCAAAGCCAAAATCGGTCACACCGAAACTTCCTATCCGGCGCCACCGATTCCAAAAGTCATAGCCACTGCCACAAACCCTAAGCAAATCGGTCTTACCGATAGGGATCTCGGTCTCACCGAGATGGGGTTGCAATCTCTCTGTTTCCCTTCGTAACGTTTTGGTCTAACCGAAGTGAGCGATCGGTCCCACCGAGATTGCAATGTAAACTCTCTGTTTCCTTTTTGTAACATTTTGGTCTCACCGAAAAGAGCAAATCGGTCCCACCGAGTTTACCTGACCAACTCTCTGGAAAGCTTATTACCAAATCGGTCTCACCGAGTTTGTGTAATCGGTCTTACCGAGATTACGTTATGCCCTAACCCTAATCGAATCGGTCTCACCGAGATGCATGTCGGTCCCACCGAAAATCACTAATGGTCACTAGGTTTACTAAATCGGTCCAACCGAGTTTAACAATTCGGTCCCACCGAGTTTGGTAAATTGTGTGTAACGGTTAGATTTTGTGTGGAGGCTATATATACCCCTCCACCTCCTCTTCATTCGTGGAGAGAGCCATCAGAACAAACCTACACTTCCAACTTACCATTTCTGAGAGAGAACCACCTACTCATGTGTTGAGACCAAGATATTCCATTCCTACCATATGAATCTTGATCTCTAGCCTTCCCCAAGTTGCTTTCCACTCAAATCTTCTTTCCACCAGATCCAAACCCATTGAGAGAGAGTTGAGTGTTGGGGATACTATCATTTGAAGCACAAGAGCAAGGAGTTCATCATCAGCGCACCATTTGTTACTTCTTGGAGAGTGGTGTCTCCTAGATTGGCTAGGTGTCACTTGGGAGCCTCCGACAAGATTGTGGAGTTGAACCAAGGAGTTTGTAAGGGCAAGGAGATCGCCTACTTCGTGAAGATCTACCGCTAGTGACGCAAGTCCTTCATGGGCGACGGCCATGGTGGGATAGACAAGGTTGCTTCTTCGTGGACCCTTCTTGGTTGGAGCCCTCCGTGGACTCGCGCAGCCGTTACCCTTTGTGGGTTGAAGTCTCCATCAACGTGGATGTACGATAGCACTACCTATCGGAACCATGCCAAAAACATCCGTGTCTCCAATTGTGTTTGAATCATCCAAACCCTTCCCTTTACTTTCTTGCAAGTTGCATGCTTTAATTTCCATTGCCTATATACTCTTTGCATGCTTGCTTGAATTGTGTGATGATTGCTTGACTTGTCCTAAAGTAGCTAAAATCTTCCAAACTCTAAAATTGGGAAAAGGTTAAGTTTTTATTGGTCAAGTAGTCTAATCACCCCCCCTCTAGACATACTTCAAGGTCCTACAGCTTCCTCAAATGCCCTAGGTCTTCATGAGCAAGCAAGTTGGATGCACACCCACTTAGTTTCAGTTTGAGCTTTCATACACTTATAGCTATAGTGTATCCGTTGCATGGCAATCCCTACTACTCACATTGACATCAATTGATGGGCATCTCCATAGCCCGTTGATTAGCCACGTCGATGTGAGACTTTCTCCTTTTTTGTCTTCTCCACATAAACCTCCACCATCAGATTCTATTCCACCCATAGTGCTATATCCATGGCTCACGCTCATATTCCTACGATGAGCTTCCTCAAATCGCCCTAGGTCTTCATGAGCAAGCAAGTTGGATGCACGCCCACTTAATTTTTATTTTTGAGCTTTCATAAACTTATAGCTCTAGTGCATCTGTTGCATGGCAATCCCTACTCACTCACATTGATATATATTGATGGGCATCTCCATAGCCCTTTGATACGCCTAGATGATGTGAGACTGTCTCCTTGTTTTTGTCTTCTCCACAACCACCATATTCTATTCCACCTATAGAACTATGTCCATGGCTCGCGTTCATGTATTACGTGAAAGTCGAAAAAGTTTGAGAACACCAACAGTATGAAACAATTGCTTGGCTTGTCACCGGGGTTGTGCATGATTTGAATATTTTGTGTGATGAAGATGGAGGATAGCCAGACTATATGATTTTGTAGGGATAACTTTCTTTGGCCATGTTGTTTTGAAAAGACATGATTGCTTTATTAGTACGCTCGAAGTATTATTGATTTTTATGTCAAATGATAGACTATTGCTTTGAATCGCTCATGTCTTAATATTCATGCCATGATTAGATATATGATCAAGATTATGCTAGGTAGCATTCCACATCAAAAATTATCTTTTTTATCATTTACCTACTTGAGGATGAGCAGGAATTAAGCTTGGGGATGCTGATATGTCTCTGTCGTATCTATAATTTTTGATTGTTCCATGCCAATATTATTCAACTTTCATATACTTTTGGCAACTTTTTATACTATTTTTGGGACTAACATATTGATCCAGTGCCCAGTGCCAGTTCCTGTTTGTTGCATGTTTTATGTTTTGCAGAAACCCCATATCAAACGGAGTCCAAATGGGGTAAAAACGGACGGAGATCATTTTTGGAATATTTATGATTTTTGGGAAGAAAAACCAACACGAGACGGTGCCCGAGGGAGGCACGAGGTAGGGGCCACGCCCTAGGGGTGCAGGCGTGCCCCTGACTCTCATGGGCTCCCCGTAAGGCGGTTGACGCTCTTATTTTGCCGCAAGAAAGCTAATTTTCAGAGAAAAATCTGGGCGAAAGTTTCAATCCAATCGCAGTTACAGATCTCCGGATATATAAGAAATGGTGAAAGGGCAGAATCCCAGAATGCAGAAATAGAGAGAGACAAAGAGACGGATCCAATCTCGGAGGGTCTCTTGCCCCTCCCACACCATGGGAGCCAAGGACCAGAGGGGAAACCCTGCTCCCATCTAGGGAGAAGGTCAAGGAAGAAGAAGAAGAAGGGGGGCTCTCCCCCCTTGCTTCCAGTGGTGCCGGAACGCTGTCGGGGGCCATCATCATCACCGCGATCTTCACCAACACCTCCGCCATCTTCACCAACATCACCATCACCTTCCCCCCTTCTATATTCAGCGGTCCACTCTCCCGCAACCCGTTGTAGCCTCTACTTGAACATGGTGCTTTATGCTTCATATTATTGTCCAATGATGTGTTGCCATCCTATGATGTCTGAGTAGATTTTCGTTGTCCTATCGGTGATTGATGAATTTGATTGGTTTAATTTTCTTGTGGTTATGTTTCTGTCCTATTGTGCCCTCCGTGTCGTGCAAGCATGAGGGATTCCCGCTGTAGGGTGTTGCAATACATTGATGATTCGCTTATAGTGGGTTGCTTGAGTGACAGAAGCATAAACCCGAGTAAGGGGGTTGTGGCCTATGGGATAAAGGGGACTTGATGCTTTAATGCTATGGTTGGCTTTTACCTTAATGATCTTTAGTAGTTGCGGATGCTTGCTAGAGTTCCAATCATATGTGCATACGATCCAAGAAGAGAAAGTATGTTAGCTTATGCCTCTCCCACATAAAACTTGCTATCGGTCTAGTAAAGTAGTCAATTGCTTAGGGACAATTTCGAACTCCTACCACCACTTTTTCACACTCGCTATATTTACTTTATTGCTTCTTTATCTAAATAGCCCCTACCTTTTATTTACGTGCTCTTTATAATCTTGCAAACCTATCCAACAACACCTACAAAGTACTTCTAGTTTCATACTTGTTCTAGGTAAAGCAAACGTCAAGCGTGCGTAGAGTTGTATCGGTGGTCGATAGAACTTGAGGGAATATTTGTTTTACCTTTAGCTCCTCGTTGGGTTTGACACTCTTACTTATCGAAAGAGGCTACAATTGATCCCCTATACTTGTGGGTTATCAATGCTCCACGAGTGGAACTCTTCTCAGAAGATGAAGCAGAACAGGCACTCCAAGACACAGTTGATGTCCTGGAAGAGGAGCGTGAGATGGCTCTGATCCGGTCGACCATCTATCAGCAAGATCTACGTTGATTCCATGCCCGTAATGTCAGAGGTCGAGCATTCCAGGAAGGAGACCTTGTGCTTTGAGTGGATCAGAAACGGCCTCACAAGCTCGCTCCGGCCTGGGAAGGTCCCTTCATCATCACCAAGGTGCTTCACAACGGAGCGTACCACCTCTACAACATAGCCATGAAAATGGACGAGCCACGCGCATGGAACACAGAGCTACTGCGCCATTTCTATACCTAAACCACTCGGATCGACGAATTGTAATAAGAATCCTTCAGTTTGCTTACCAAAGACAAGATTTTTGCAGTTTCCTAATGATTGTTTTCCCATAATCATTTGTGTTCACCCCCCCCCCCAAGTGGGTCGCTTAGCCGTGAACGTGATTCGCCTAAGTTTAAAACCTTTTCGAGTGGGGAGCAATCCTCTCCACTCGGAGGCTTAGCTGCGACCCTGTACTCATCTAAGTTAAAAACACTCCGAGAGGAGAGCAATCCTCCCACTCGGGGGCTTAGCTGCGACCCTGTACTCGCCTAAGTTAAAAACACTCCGAGTGGAGAGCAATCCTCCCACTCGGAGGCTTAGCTGCGACCCTGTACTCGCCTAAGTTAAAAACACTCCGAGTGGAGAGCAATCCTCCCACTCGGGGGCTTAGCTGCGACCCTGTACTCGCCTAAGTTAAAAACACTCAGAGTGGAGAGCAATCCTCCCACTCAGGGGCTTAGCCGCGACCCCGTACTCGCCTAAGTTAAAAACTACTCCAAGTGGAGTGCAATCCTCCCACTCGGGGACTTAGCCGTGACCCCGTACTCGCCTAAGTTAAAAACTACTCCGAGTGGAGAGCAATCGTCCCACTCGGGGGCTTAGCCGCGACCCCGTACTCGCCTAAGTTAAAAACACTTCGGGTGGAGAGCAATCCTCCCACTCGGGGGCTTAGCCGCGACCCCGTACTCGCCTAAGTTAAAAACACTCCGAGTGGAGAGCAATCCTCCCACTCAAGGGCTTAGCTGCGACCCCGTACTCGCCTAAGTTAAAAACTACTCTGAGTGGAGAGCAATCCTCCCACTCGGGGGCTTAGCTATGACCCCGTACTCGCCTAAGTTAAAAAAACTACTCCGCATGGAGAGCCACCCTCCCACTCGGAAGTTTAGCTGCGACCCTGCACTCGCCCAAGTCACAAAGATCCTCTGAGCTGCGTCGCAAGTACAACGTACACTCCATCCCGATCTGCAAGGACGACGAGGTGCCAATCAAGCACGTCGTCAGAGCCGCGTCACAAGTAAAAAGTCTACTCCGAGTGGGAAGTCAAGTCCAGTCGGAACTGAAAAAGATCCGAAAGAGGTAAAGGCAAAGCCACCATATTCAAAGAAAAAACCAAGTTCAGATAAACCACCGCAAAAAGTTCAGAACCACAGCGGGCGGAAGTACTCAGGCATCAGGCCTGAAAGAGTTTAACGGTTACAAAACCACTTGGCATTCCGAGGCAAATAAAGGTGGGGCATAATGTTTGTTCACTCGGCAGGAGGAGGACTAGCTGGCTCGACGAAGCTGTCAAGGTCAATGTTGTATGCGATACAAATAGCAGCGTTGATGAATGTATCCATGAAGGACTAGAAGTTGAGCTTCTTGGTGTTGGCAACCTTGAGAGCCGCTAGCTTGTCTTCCTTGACATCCTTGCAGTGGACTCGGACCAAAGACAGAGCCACATCGGCGCCACATCGAGCAAACGACTTCTTCCACTCTTGCACTCGACCAGGGATTTCATTCAGTCCAGTCATCAGGGATTCGAGGTCGTTCTGGAATTCCGCTCGAGGCCAGAGCTCAGTGTCAATCCGCGACATCGCCACCTTCGGGCGAGCAAGATAATCTATGGCGCTGTCCAGATGAGACTCCAATCACAGCATGTTCATCGCGACGTCATCCTTGACATGAGAGTTTATGGGGTCAAGATCTGTCTCGATCCGCCCAGTCTCTACTTCGAAGTCTTCACAGAGTTCTGCACAGTCGGAAATGTGGTGAGTCGACAGTTATATAATTAGTCGACGATTGCAAAACAGTCAGACGAGAGGAAGTACCTTCAAGCTTCAGGACCAGCTTCTCAGCAAGCCTTCCCAGATAAGCCTCCAGTTCGCCTTTCTTCGCCGTGAGATCTCTGGCCTTGTCAGCCAGGGCCTCCTTGTCCTTCTTCAGCTTTGCAACCTCCTTGTAGCTTCAGTAACAACAGTCTTCATCTTGGCGTTCTCCTCTTCTAACGTGCTGACTGAAGCCAGCTTCTGGTCAGCAAGTTCTATTTTCGTTCTCGCTTCCTTCTATGCTGCGGCAAGGTCATTGTCCGTCTGCTCTAGAGCCTACTTTATTTTGACTAAATAAATAACATTCTTTTGTCGACCTTGGAGTTGACGGTTTTCACTATGCACAATTTTTCGAGTGGAGCCACTCGGTTAAAAAGACTAAAAAGGAAGAACTATAAGGTGGATAGTCGGCGAGTTATTACCTCCCATAGCAGCAGCATCATCCTTGGCCTTTTGAAGATTCTTCTTGGCCAGCTCCAGATCAAAGTTGAGGTTGACCTGTTTCTTCTCCAACTCAGCAAACCGTGCCCCAAGCTCACAATATTTCCGCGGTCAGCAAACAAGGCACGTCAGTCGACAGAAACAAAGGTTAATCTCAGCAAAAAAGTGTTCTAAGACTACTGCTAAATCAATATATTCAACAGAAGTCTCGGGGACTACACCCAGTGGGTGCACTTGGCGTGCCCCCACTAGTCCAGTTTACCACTCAGCATGGTCTGCCCAGCATGAGTATGCAAAAAAAAGAGATTCTCAGACCCAATCGACTGCCAGCAGTCGATCGTGGTCTCGGGGTGCACTCTGCGTGCCCCCACTAGTATGGATTCCACCCGGATCAAGCTATTCAACCAAGTGAAAGAACAATGAAGTGACATTCGACAAAGACCCCCGCCGAATCAAACATCCGACAGCGGTCTCGGGGACTACACCCTGTGGGTGCACTTTGTGTGCCCCCACTGGTTCAGAGATACACTCGACTCAACTTGGTTGACCCAAGTAGAAGAGTTATTCAACACCAAGTTTAACACCCAGTGGGTGATTGAAAGCACAAGTGCTCCCTGGGTGATTTTGGTAATTAATGTCAACATATCTCTTGTTGGACTAACACTTTTACCTAGTATGTTTCAGACAAGTTCAACAATGGAGTGGCATGGACTAAAGGATGTGGAACCCCTTCAAGATTCTAAGGACAAAGGACTGGCTCAAGCTCCAAAATCAAGACTCTGGATTTTCTATTTTAGTGATTCAAGATCACATTGAGTCTATAGGAAAAGCCAATACTATCAAGAGGGGATGAGGTGTTGCTTAATGGCTTGCTTGCTCAAGTGCTTAGTGATATGCTCCAAAGCCTTCAACTACTTTCTCACATCCACATATGTTCTAAACCAAAAGTCTAACTCGGCCCCACCGATTCTTTCTATCCGGCGCCACCGAGTACAGATGTCTTAGCCACTGCCACAAACCCTAAGCAAATCGGTCTCACCGATAGGGATCTCGGTCTCACCGAGATGGGATTGTAATATCTCTGTGTATGTCCATTACCAAAATTGGTCTCACCGAGTTTGAGCAATCGGTACTACCGAGATTACAATGCAAACTATCTGGTTAACTTATTACCAAAATTGGTTCTACCGAGTTTGTGTAATCGGTCAAACCGAGTTTGCCTGACCAACTCTCTATTTAGCTTATTACAAAAATTGGTCTCACCGAGTTTGTGTAATCGGTCTCACCGAGATTACGTTATGCCCTAACCCTAACCATATCGGTCCTACCGAGTTGCGGTTGAGACAGCTTGTCATGCAACAAATCGCTTGTATCTTCACAAGCTACTCGGCAAGACGGCACACGAGCTCCTCACTGGTAACAAACCCCAAGTTGGATACTTTCGAGTATTCGGCTCAAAGTGCTACATTCTTGATAAGCATCGTCGTTCTAAATTTGCTCCTAAGTCTCATGAGGGTTTCCTACTTGGTTATGGCTCAAACTCTCACACATACCGTGTCTACAACAATTTCACCAGAAAGGTTGAAGAAATGGTAGATGTGAAGTTTGATGAATCTAACGGCTCGCAAGTAGAGCAATTGCCAATTGATGTAGGAGACAAAGATCCCTCGGAAGCAATCCAAGACTTGTCTATTGGCAAGATTCGTCCAACGGAAGTGAAGGAGAGTACCTCGTCCGTCCAAGTGGAAGCTTCTACCTCACGACAAGGTGAACCAAGGGTTGATACGGAAGCATCCACAAGTGGGACACACCAAGATGAAGAAAACGAGGAAGTGCGCCAAGACGAACGTCAACAACCTCCTTCTCCAACACGACAAGAGAAGGACAACACCAACAATGAAGAAGGCCAAGAAGAAGAACAAGATGAAGAATATGTTCAACGAAGACCCAAGCAAAAGCTTTCACGAGTTCGTGCAAGAATTGCTAAAGATCATCCCGTCGAGCAAATCTACAATGATATCCAAACCGGGAGAATCACTCACTCTAAAACTCTTTTAGATAACTTTTGTGAATACTATTCATTCATCTCTAGCATTGAACCTATGAAGGTTGAAGAAGCATTGGAAGATCCGGATTGGATAAATGCCATGCATGAAGAGCTACACAACTTTGAGAGAAATCAAGTTTGGACATTGGTTGAGAAGCCCGACAACAACCACAACATCATCGGTACCAAATGGGTGTTTCGCAATAAGCAAGATGAAGATGGACAAGTAGTTCGCAACAAAGCACGTCTCGTTGCCCAAGGCTACACACAAGTCGAAGGTATGGACTATGCTGAGACTTATGCTCCCGTTGCTAGACTTGAGTCCATTCGCATCTTACTTGCCTATGCTAATCACCATGATATCACCTTATACCAAATGGACATTAAAAGTGATTTTCTAAATGGTGAAATAGAGGAGGAAGTTTATGTTAAACAACCTCTCGGCTTTGTTAATCCTAATAAACCTAATCATGTTTACAAACTTCACAAAGCTCTTTATGGTCTTAAACAAGCTCCTGGAGCGTGGTATAAGTGCTTGACCAAGTTCCTTATTGAAAAAGGCTTTGAAATTGGAAAAATAGATTCTACTCTTTTTACTAAAAGGGTCAATGGAGAACTATTTGTATGCCAAATCTATGTTGATGATATTATATTTGGTTCTACTAACCCTCATTTTAGTGAAAAGTTTGGGAAGCTAATGTCGGAGAAGTTTGAGATGTCTATGATGAGTGAACTCAAATTCTTTATTGGTTTGCAAATCAAGCAAACTAAGGAAGGTACCTTTGTCTCAAACAAAGTACACCAAGGACTTATTCAAGAAGTTCAATATGCAAGAATGCAAAGGTATTACTACACCCATGCCTACTAGTGGACATCTTGATTTGACCAAAGATGGTGAACTGGTTGATCAAAAGGTTTATTCCTCTATGATTGGTTCATTGTTATATCTATGTGCTTCACGTCCCGATATCATGCTAAGTGTGTGCATGTGTGCATGATATCAAGCCGCTCCTAAAGAATGTCATCTTAAGGCTGTGAAAAGGATAGTGAGATACTTAATCCATACACCAAATTTTGGCATTTGGTATCCTAAGAGGGCCTCTTTCGATCTTGTTGGTTACTCCGACTCGGACTATGTCGGTGACAAGGTTGATAGAAAATCCATTTCGGGTACTTGTCAATTTCTTGGTAGATCTCTTGTGTCTTGGTCTTCCAAGAAACAAAACTCGGTATCCTTATCCACCGCCGAAGCGGAATACATTGTCGCTGCTTCATGTTGTGCTCAATTACTTTGGATGACCCAAACTCTTAAAGATTATGGGATATATGTGAAACATGTTCCATTACTTTGTGACAATGAAAGTGCTATCAAGATTGCTCAGAATCCCGTGCAAGACTCTCGAACTAAGCATATTGAAGTTCGTCATCATTTCATCCGAGATCGTGTTGCTAAGGGTGACATTAATCTTAAGCATGTTAGCACCGAAAAGCAATTAGCAGACATATTCTCTAAACCACTTGATGAGAGAGTGTTTTGCAGGTTAAGAGGAGAATTGAACATAATTGATGCTTCAAACTTGGAGTAGGAACTCCATTGGATACATGCAAGATATGAGCTTATGACTAATCCTTGATATTTATCTTATGATGATAATCTTATGTCTTGGATATATTTGCACCTTGCATGTTATCTAACCCATGTAGGTACTTGGATGAATCTAAGTCTATGAGATTGTAACTCACTCACATCTTGAGCAATCTCTACATCACCAAGTCTCTACACAATGGTGGTTGAAGACAAGGAAGCACGGAACCATTCAAACATATCCTTTGACAAATTCTATGTTGAGCTTCATGATTGTCATTTTGGATACACAAGTGCTCTTCCTTGCAAACACTAACCCATGTAGGAAGATGAACTCAAATTCCAAGTGGTGCTACCAACTCTTGATGGGCTACATCAACCTTGAGCACCCCACACAAGTTCAACTACATGATCACTACCACCACCCAAGGTGTGTTATTCCATCTTAGAGAAGCTTTACTCCAAGTCATGAGTCAAAGCAACTTGACAAGATGTGAATACATCAAGATGCTAAAACGAAAAATGGTAACCCCATTTTGAGCTTAAACGATGAGTATGACCTATGATCAAGTGATCTCACTTGACTCCTAAGTCAATATACTAACATAGGTGACTTTGTCGCCGACCATCTCTTGATGAAGTTCTCTTGTGTTCTTTTCTGTGCTCTTGCATTTGTCTCATGCATGTTTATTTTAAAAAAACTTCATCTAGATTTCTTTTATTTTCTATTTGTTCTGCATTCCTTGCATCCAATTCATTGCAAATCCTTCAGTTAATTCCTTGCAAATCCTTGTGAGATCTTACTTGTCTAGTGAGCTGAGGTGACAAGTGTTTTCTCTGCGATGAACTCGGTCTCACCGGTTTGTTGTTCTCGGTCCAACCAAATCCTTTCGGTGCAACCGAAGTATACAACTCGGTGCCACCGATTTCACTACAGGAAAACCATTTTGCCACTTATTCCTACATTACTTTTGATCCAGCTCCACTCAATGAATCTTGTCCTCTACAAGCATCACATTTTTATCATTGCTTTGTGTTCTGACTCAAGGAACAAACCCATTCATGACAAAATTCCAGAAAGCCCTTCTTGGAAATTGATGTCAAAGGGGGATAAAGAGATCACATCAAAGCTTATCACTTCAACAGGGGGAGAGAGATATCTCCAGGGGGAGAGCATATTCAAGAAGAGAGTAATCTTCAAGGATCCCAGATGCTTGGTGAGGGAGTCCTGGACTAGGGGGTGTCCGGACAGCCGGACTATCAATATCCGCCGGACTCCCAGACTACGAAGATAGAAGATTGAAGACTCCGGCTCGTGTCCGGAAGGTACTTTCCTTGGCGTGGAAGGCAAGCTTGGCAATACGGATATGTAGATCTCCTACCATTGTAACCGACTCTGTGTAACCCTAGCCTCTCCGATGTCTATATAAACCGGAGGGCCTTAGTCCGTAGGATGAACATACATCTCAACAATCATACCATAGGCTAGCTTCTAGGGTTTAGCCTCCTTGATCTCGTGGTAGATCTACTCTTGTACTACCCATATCATCAATATTAATCGAGCAGGACGTAGGGTTTTACCTCCATCGAGAGGGCCCTAACCTAGGTAAAAACATCGTGTCCCTCGTCCCTTGTTACCATCCGCCTAGACGCACAGTTCGGGACCCCCTACCCGAGATCCGCCGGTTTTGACACCGACATTGGTGCTTTCATGGAGAGTTCCTCTGTGTCATCGCCGATAGACCGGATACCTTTACCCGTCTTCAAAGACGGTGTTTTCGCCGGAGGGGCCTTGGCCGCCGGCCAAACTATCCGGCTTGGCGGTTTTCTCATGACCGCCTGTCCGGCCACCGCTTCAGCAATGACTTCTCAAGTCGTCGAAAGCAATCTTCGCGTCAGCCCTAAAGCTGCCGAACAGTTAGATCCAATAGAGCTCTCGTCTGTTAACGAGCTCTTGGATCGCATCGCCGCCCTGGGAGTCGCTACGGACTATAACCAGATTGGGCTCAAAACCGATCTGAGAGAGATTAACTCTCCCCAGGCCACCCACCACGTCGCAGTGGTAGAGGAACAACACGGCAATTCTTTGCCAGTGTTGAAAACAATTCACGTCCGGATTCCCGAACCCCCCATGCCGGATTCCCGCGGAGGGACGGACTTCGATCGAGCATTGAACCTAAAATCATGCATCGCTCCGGACTCGCTGGACTGTCTCCAGCAAACCAAGCTTCCGAATTCGGAAGCCCCTCGGCCTTTGAGCCCAAAGATGGGCAGGGATCTGGATTTTATTCCACCCACCCGCCCAGACATATGCGATCTATCTCTAATACGGCAAGAGCCTTCAGAAACAGTACATCATTACTGGGCCAGATTCCTCCTGGTTATGGACAGGATAAAGGACTGCCGAGAGGAAAGCGCAATCTCAATCTTCTGCAATAACTGCACGGACAAGGGAATTCTGAACGCCATAGATTGTCGCAAGATTACACGCTTCACCGATCTGGCGTCCATAGTACGAAAGTACTGTGCGATGGAAAGTTTCCGGAAAACTGAAAATCAATTTTGGGATAATCCGGCCCCAAACCCAGTTCGCAGCAAAAGGGCGCCTTACACTGGCGCCCCAGAGGCAAAAACCAAAAAACAGAAACCCGATAAGGGAAACGGAATCGTACTGGAGGGATGGCTCAACGGACCCTGTAAACTTCATAGTGCAGAGGGAGCCGTCCCAACACATAGCCTTAGAGCATGTTGGATATTGCGGCAGGTGGCCAAAAGTGGCGAAGAACTTCTTGTTCCGGGAAACCACTCCAACAATACCAACACGGTGTTAACAGTCTTCGAGACCTTCGCATCAAGCAATATGCGAAAGAGAACAATCCGCGGACTCGCCGAAGTCTACCAAGTAGCAATAGCAAACCCATGGAGCGACACAGCTATTACTTTCAACGCCAGCGATGAGCCCACATTTCGAACAACCAGAGCCCCAGCCGCACTGGTACTCAGTCCCATAGTGGATGGCTTTCGACTGACAAAAGTCCTCATGGATGGCGGCAGCGGACTAAACCTCATTTACGAGGAAACTCTGCGAAAAATGGAAATCGATTGGAGCCGTATTGAGCGAAGCAGCACAACCTTTAGAGGAATAATCCCTAGCCGGGAAGCGCGCTGCACCGGAAAAATCACACTCGATGTGGTGTTCGGCTCTCCGGACAATTATAGATCCGAAGAGGTCATGTTCCAGGTGGCCCCGTTCAGCAGCGGCTATCACGCCATATTAGGACGAGAGGCATTCACAATCTTTCAAGCAATACCCCATTACGGGTACATGAAGCTCAAAATGCCTGGGCCCAGCGGAATAATCACTCTCGCTAGTGATCCTGACACAGCACTCCGCACCGAGAACAACACAGCCGCACTAGCCCTCGAGGCACTATCCGAAGCCTTAGCGGCAGAGGAACTCACCGCACTGTGCTCTCCGGTGAATAGGGACGATGTGATACTTGATAAAAGATCCAAGTCCACCTCCTTCAAACCAGCAGATGAGATAATAAAATTCCAGGTCCATCCAACGGACCCAACAAAGACGGCCTCCATCGGGGCACAGTTGAACCCCGAAGTCGACGCCGCACTGCGTGAATTCCTTCGGGAAAATTGGGATATCTTCGCCTGGCATCCTTCAGACATGCCCGGAATCCCTCGCAGGTTGGCAGAACACAGCCTAAACATCCTAAAAGGATTTAAGCCAGTCAAACAGGCTCTTCGACGATTTTCCGAGCCCAAAAGACAGGCAATGGGAGAAGAGCTAGCCAAGTTATTGGAAGCCGGATTCATTAGAGATATCAAACATCCGGACTGGCTAGCAAATTTGGTGATGGTACCAAAGAAGGATAAATCCTAGCGCCTCTGTGTCGATTTTAAAGACCTCAATAAAGCCTGCCCAAAGGATCCCTTCCCTCTCCCCCGCATCGATCAAATTATCGATGCTACAGCAGGGCACGACTCATTGTGCTTCCTGGACGCATACTCTGGCTATCATCAAATCAAGATGGCGGAAGCAGACCAAGCCGCAACGGCATTTATCACTCCATACGGACCATTCTGCTTCAACACGATGCCCTTCGGACTCAAAAATGCTGGCGCAACATATCAGCGCATGATTCAAACATGTCTGGCTACCCAGATCGGCAAAACAGTCGAGGCATACGTAGACGACGTAGTCGTCAAAACAAAACACGTCGAAACTTTAGTAGACGATTTGAGGCTAACATTTGACAACCTTAGAGCATATGACATCAAGCTGAATCCAGAAAAATGTGTTTTCGGTGTACCAGCCGGAAAGCTGCTGGGCTTCATCGTATCCGGTAGAGGAATTGAAGCAAATCCGGCCAAAATCCGGGCTCTGTCACAATTGGATATTCCAAAGGACCTCAAGCATATACAAAAATTAACAGGATGCGTGGCAGCTTTAAGCCGTTTTATCTCCCGTTTAGGAGAGAAGGCGTTGCCCCTTTATCGCCTCCTAAGGCGCACCGAACACTTCGAGTGGATGGACGCCGCCACTGCCGGACTCGAAGAAATAAAGGCCATACTGGCAACAAATCCGGTCCTGGCTGCGCCCACTCTGGGCGAACCAATGTTGTTATACATCGCAGCAACACATCAAGTTGTAAGCGCAGTCCTCGTCGTCGAACGAGCGACAGAAGGGCATAAATTCCCTCTTCAAAAACCAATGTATTACGTATCCACTGTGTTAACCCCCTGCAAATCCCGTTACCCGCACTATCAGAAGATAGCATATGCGGTGTTCATGGCGTCTCGAAAGCTCCGGCACTACTTTCAGGAGTGCTCGATAACAGTGGCCTCTGAAGTACCACTCAATGATATTATAAACAACCGCGACGCAACGGGCAGGATAGCAAAATGGGCCATCGAGCTCTTGCCATTCGACATCACTTACAAACCTCGATGAGCTATAAAGTCACAAGTCCTGGCTGACTTCGTCGCCGAATGGACTGAAGCCGAACTCCCTAAAGAGTACGGCGCATACTCCAATTGGACCATGCACTTCGACGGTTCCAAAATGTTGGCCGGACTGGGGGCTGGCGTCGTACTGACGTCCCCCACCGGAGATACAGTCCAGTATGTACTTCAAATAATGTACACGGACTCCAACAATGCAGCCGAATACGAGGCCCTACTACATGGTCTCCGGATGGCGGTCTCCATGGGCATTCAACGCCTAGAGGTGCGGGGGGACTCAAACCTTGCAATATCCCAAATAAACGGAGACTTCGACGCCAAGGATCCAAAAATGGCAGCATACCGTAACGCTGTCCTAAAAATGTCAGCTCGGTTTGAAGGACTCGAATTCCATCACATAGCCCGAGATAATAACCAAGCGGCCGACGTCCTGGCACGCATCGGTGCGAAACATGATGCTGTCCCTCCAAATATCTTCCTGGAACGGCTTTTCAAGCCATCCGTACTATGGGAAGAGGAGCCCGGCAGCGACAAACCAGAGAAAACCGCACCAATCGGTGATTCGGCAGATGACATAACACCCTCCGCCCACGACATAATGGCAGTAATCGCCGCGTGGACAGAACCTTTCCTAGCCTACTTACTTAGGCAGGAACTTCCCGAAGACCAAAATGAGGCCCGCTGCATAGTCCGACGATCGAAGGCCTACAAGGTCCATGAGGGAGAACTTTATAAGAAAAGTACTACCGGAGTCCTTCAAAGGTGTATCTCCGAAGAAGAAGGGCGAAACCTCCTGGCTGAAATCCATGCCGGGCTAGGCGGACACCACGTAGCGGCCCGGGCCCTGGTAGGAAAGGCATTCCGTACAGGATTTTATTGGCCGACGGCTCGGGCAGATGCACAGGACTTGGTCCAGCAATGCGTCAGTTGTCAGCTCTTTGCTAATCAGAGCCATATGCCACCCACCGCCCTCAAAACCATACCCATTACCTGGCCGTTCGCGGTCTAGTGGCTTGACATGGTTGGACCCCTTAAAGGGGGAACCCACAAGAAAAAGTACCTATTGGTCATGGTGGATAAGTTCACCAAATGGATAGAGGCCAAACCGGTTAAAACGGCAGAGTCCGGACCAGTGATAGACTTCATATCAGAGGTGGTACACCGTTACGGAGTCCCCCACAGCATCATCACCGATAACGGCACGAATTTCACGGCCGATGAGGTTAAGTCATGGTGCAAAAATATGGGCATCAAGCTCGACTATGCGTCAGTCTATCACCCTCAAACCAACGGTCAAGTGGAAAGAGCAAACGGTCTAATAATGAGCGGCATTAAACCCAGACTGGTGAGGTCACTCACTAAATCTGACACCCAATGGGTTGAGGAGCTCGACTCCGTACTCTGGGGGCTGCGGACAACGCCTAACCGTACTACCGGATTCACACCATTTTTTATGGTATACGGCGCAGAGGCAGTCTTGCCCTGCGACATTATTCATGACTCACCTCGAATGTGCATGTATGAGGAGAGAGAGGCCGAGCTGGATCGGCAGGACAGCTTGGACACATTGGAGGAAGAACGCGACGTCGCGAAGGCTCGTTCCGCATTCTACCAGCAGCAGGCCCGAAGATATCAAAGCAGAGAAGTACGGGCCAAGACTTACAACGTTGGCGAACTAGTTCTACGCCTGCCGGACAAGAAAAAGGACAAGCTCAAGCCCAGATGGGAAGGCCCCTTCATTATTGATCAAGTATTGACCGGCGGAGCGTACCGTCTACGAAATGCATCGGACAACCGACTCGAGCCGAACCCATGGAACGCAGCCCGACTCCGACGATTCTATGCCTAGCGCCGGACTAAGAGTTCGTCCCCTTCCCCCGTCCTACCTTTTATACCTCGACTGTCTTTTGTTTCTCTCTTTATCCTTTTAACTTGAAAGACCTTCGGGGCCCATTTTAGCATTCTTTGCATACGCATGATGTGCCATTCACACTCGTTATTCCTGGGGGCTTCTTTTACAGAAGCTCAACTATACGGGTTTCATACCCAACACATGTGTCAAGCTTCCACATGTACCTTTTAATCGCCATTATATGCATCGATATGACTTAAGTTTTGGCCAAGCTGGGTTGCCTGGCTCCTGTGCTTACCCCTACGTTCCCGATTGTTCGGCTAGGAGGTAAAGGGAGCACCTCTGCGATTGTTACTGCCGGGTCAGCCGGATGTGTACCTCAGACTGGGTGAAGCCGAAAGCTAGCGTTCTTAAGGGAATATTCGGTCGGTGATTTAAAAGATGACTTTTTGCTTATTTATTTATCTGCCCCCAGATGTTTTACTGCTCTCTTTGCAGTCCGGACATGCACTTTAGGGCATGCCTCCCTAGCGAAAGGAACCCTTAACGGAACTATTCTCCCTGGAAGATGTTTCTTACTAACCATGTAATATAACATAACTAGTTGGGCACTTGTCTAATAAAGCACTAATGACCCCTACGCCTGGTCTCCATGCATACCCCGGTTTTTTCATAACCAAGACGGTATTCGGACACACTCCAGACTATAGGGTCTGGAGGTCGAAGCGAAAAGGTCGGCAAAGACAAACGATCTACAATCCGGCTAGAAGGCATTTCATATGTCACTTTAAAAAGGATAACATACATTGTCAAATCTATTGATTGTATTCCTCCTCAATCCCGTCTAACAGGCTGTCTAGTTTACAGTCCCGTTGGGAAAATTTAGCAGCCAGTTCTACTTGGCTGTACACTAAACTCACAGGGATCTCCTTCCCATCGGGCCCCACCGGTCCAACTTTGGCCATATGATTGGGGTCCGCCTTCTTGTACCGCGTCTTCACCATGGCCCAAGCCTCCCTGGCACCTTGACGGCAAGCCGAAATCTTCCACAAACGGAAGCGCTGCCGCACTCCCTGCAGCTTCTCTGCAAGCTCCCCGAGGCCCTCGGGCAGGGTAAGGGTTGGCCATAAAGCCTGAACGGCGCCACTCATTGCCTGCCGAACTCGTTTGAGTAGCTGCAACAGTTCGGGAAGTTGATCACCCATTGATATGGGCATATCCTCTGTAGGACGACCCGTGAGTATACCTACAAGACATATCATGTCAAAACACTTCTCGCCGAACTCTTCTTTTCAAAAGAGTTCGCTCAAGCACTTACTATATATGTCGCGACGAAGCCGTTGATTCTCCTTGACGGAGCCAGACAGCTCGGCCTGTGCGCCTTTCAGCTCTTCTCCGAGCTTGGCGTTGGCATCTTGGAGCTTGTTCCTTTCCTGCTGAACCCTATTCAGCACACTCTCGCCAGCCTTTAGCTGGCGCAACAATGTTTGCCTGTCCGGATCTTGTCCGGCGGTACCTGCAATGTCATTATTAGACTCGCGCGCACGCCGCACAGCGCTTATATTAATTTATACAAATGTGTTACCAGGAGGGGTCTTTCCGTATCCTCCTGCGGCAGCAGGTGCAGCCTCAAGTTGGGCCTTACAATCATGCAGCTCCCGAGACAGCTGGGCATTCTTCTCGTTAAGAGCCTGAAATTTCAGATGATCCTTAAATCAGTTAGCATAACTAATTTAAGTCTCGGGGGCTACTGGTGTATACAACCATTAAAATTCCCTTACCCGTATGTCTTTAACATACTGCTCCGTGGCTCTGGTAAAACCATTTTGAGCAGCACGGAGATGCACGTCCCCTGCGTTAAAGGCATCCAATGCCTCAGGGGAAAAGCACGCTTCTTGAAATACTGTCCGGCGGCGCCTATGATTCATAGCGCTCTCCACCTCAGACTTGGTGGCGGACAGTCTGTCGGTATCCTCCGTTGGAGCAGGATCCGGTTCGCGTCTTGCGCTTGCCTCCCCCTCCAGTCCGGGCGCTGGAGCCTGGCTGGTGTTGGTCGGGTCGGCAATTCCTGCGCTCGTAGTCTGGCGAGCGCTTTTTCTCCTACAAAGAGCATGAGCACTCAGGCGTTTCCTTGGAACGTTGCTCTGAAAATTCGAATATGAGCTATACCTTTGCGGCGACGTTTCCGTCCGCACTGCGCTCCTTTTCCGCCGGCTGGTTCGGACTGGCCTCTGTTGGTCAGCCGCCGCGGGCTCGGCTTCTTGCTGTAAAGGCGCTTCCTGCAAAATACCATCATTCGCGAAGGTCAGAAATGGGCAGGGAGGAGATACTGGTGTCCGGACTTCGGTCGCGGTCACCTGGGAAGCCGGACTTAGTCCGGGGTAGTCTGCCGTAATGGCGACCAGAGCATTGTCTATGCTGAGCTGGTGATACACCCCGTCGATCAGCTCCACCTTGATGTCCGGGTCCTCTTCGGAGGCCGGGCCTAGGGATCCTTCTGGATCTTCGGGTTGCGGAGCAGGACTCACCATGTCCTCTACAGTCCGGCGTAGATCCTGCGCCGAAGCCATAATATAAGAAGCTTAAACTTCGGAAGCACGGGTAGGACCCTTCGAGGTGTTCGCTTACCCATCCTCTAGGGTTGATCATGGAAAACCCATCCAGAGGGTTCGGACGAAGGAAGTCCTCCTTCTCCCCCTTGTACAGGCCGGTCAGGATCTTCACCAGATCCTCGGTCGAATCCGGCCCTTTGCGGCCGTGCCGGGTAGCATCGTCTTCCCCGTTGAAATCCCACATGGGGTGGCCTCTATATTGCAGCGGCTGCACCCCCCGCTTGATGCACGTTGCCATGACTCCAATCATGGTCAGGCCGGAATGAGCCATTAATCTTATCCGGCCCATCACGTAATGAACGCTCTTGTCTTCCTCCAAACGGGGGCTCCGCGGGCGCCAGCTGAGGCGTTTCTTCAAGGGAGCAGCATCAAACTCCGGGAGGCCGATCCGAACTGGGTCGGGCAACGGAGCGTCTACTATATAAAACCACTCCGAGGGCCAGTCTTCGGATGCCTTCTTGGGAGTGTCGGATAGGTATCCGGTCCCGGTGATATGCCATATTTCGGCGCCGCCCACTTGATATATGGACCCCTGGTGAGAACGGGGTACGAGGCAAAACAGCCTCTTCCACAATGTGAAATGGGGCTCGATGCCCAGGAATAGCTCGCAAAGAGCTACGTAGCCCGCAATATGCAGCACAGAGGCGGGCGTGAGGTGGTGGAGCTGGAGTCCGTAGAACTTCAGGAGCCCGCGGAGGAACGGATGTATTGGAAATCCGAGCCCCCTTATCAGATAGGGGACGAAGCACACTCGCTCCCCCTTGTTGGGGCTTGGAGTGTCCTCCGCCTGCCTCCCACCTTGATAAGTAACCAGTCCGGCTCGGACTGGGACCATGAAGGCCGGAGGAAGTAACCCCTCCGTTTGGAGCTTCACTAGCTCATTGTGCGAAATAGAGCACCTCCTCCAATTCCCTGGCGATGGGCTAGGAGCGCGTGAGGAAGAGCCGCGTTGACGATCCATGGTGGAATGGATTTCTAGGTCAGAGGCGCTTCGATGGAGTATACTAAAGGAAATATGCCCTAGAGGCAATAATAAAGTTATTATTTATTTCCTCATATCATGATAAATGTTTATTATTCATGCTAGAATTGTATTAACCGGAAACATGATACATGTGTGAATACATAGACAAACATATAGTCACTAGTATGCCTCTACTTGACTAACTCATTAATCAAAGATGGTTATGTTTCCTAACCATAGACATGTGTTGTCATTTGATTAATGAGATCACATCATTAGGAGAATGATGTGATTGACATGACCCATCCCGTTAGCTTAGCACTTGATCGTTTAGTATTCTGCTATTGCTTCCTTCATGACTTATACATGTTCCTGTAACTATGAGAATTGTGTAACTTCCGTTTACCGGAAGAACACTTTGGGTACTACCAAACGTCACAACGTAACTGGGTGATTATAAAGGAGTACTACAGGTGTTTCCGAAGGTACATGTTGAGTTAGCATAATTCGAGATTAGGTTTTGTCACTCTGGGCCCTCTTGGTAATACTCATCACCTAAGCCTTGCAAGCATGTAACTAATGAGTTAGTTATGAGATGACGTATTACGGAACGAGTAAAGAGACTTGCCGGTAACGAGATTGAACTAGGTATTGGATACCGACGATCAAATCTCGGGCAAGTAACATACCGATGACAAAGGGAATAACGTATGTTGTTATGCGGTTTGACCGATAAAGATCTTCGTAGAATATGTAGGAACCAATATGGGCATCCAGGTCCCGCTATTGGTTATTGTCCAGAGACGTGTCTCGGTCATGTCTACATTGTTCTTGAACCATAGGGTCCGCACGCTTAAGGTTTCGATGACAGTTATATTATGAGTTTATGTATTTTGATGTACCAAAGGTTGTTCGGAGTCCCGGATATGATCACGGACATGACGAGGAGTCTCGAAATGGTCGAGACATAAAGATTGATATATTGGACGGATATATTTGGACACCGGAAAGGTTCCGGAGAAGTTTGGAGCTCCGGGAGGTTATCGGAACCCCCCGGGAGGTATATGGGCCTTATTGGGCCCATGTAGGAGGAAGGGAGAAGGAAAAAGGGAGGGGGGCGCGCCACCCCAGCCCAATCCGAATTGGGGAAGGGGGCCGACCCCCCCTTTCCTTTCTCCTTCCCCCTCTTCCTATTACTACTACTAGTACTACTTCCTAATACTAGTACTCTTTCCTTCCCCCTCCAAATAAGATAAGGAAAAGGGGGGGAAACCTACTTGGAGTAGGTTTCCCCCTCCCCTATGGCGCGCCCCCCTTGGGCCGGCCACCTCCTCCCTCCCTCCTTTATATACGGGGGTAGGGGGGCACCCTAGAACACACAAGTTGATCATTGATCGTTCCTTAGCCGTGTGCGGTGCCCCCCTCCACGATATTACACCTCGGTCATTTTGTAGCGGTGCTTAGGCGAAGCCCTGTGACAGGAGAACATCAAGATTGTCACCACGCCGTCGTGCTGACGGAACTCCCCCTCGGAGCCTCTACTGGATTGGAGATCGAGGGTGCGTCATCGAGCTGTACGTGTGTCAAGAACTCGGAGGTGCCGGAGTAACGGTGCCTGGATCGGTTGAACCGGGAAGACGTACGACTACTTCCACCACGCTGTGTCAACGCTTCCGCTTCGGTCTACGAGGGTACGTAGACAACACTCTCCCCTCTCGTTGCTATGCATCACCATGATCTTGCGTGTGCGTAGGAAATATTTTTGAAATTACTACGTTTCCCAACATATACGCGGGAGGAAGACGGTGCGGTTTGGATCTGGATTCCTGCCTCTTTTATAGGCGGACGACCCGCACAATTAGGGGGTGAAATGTAAAAGGCACCCTGGCTTTTCGCATTCGTGTGACGCGTGGAAGAGGGCCATAATTTGGCGTAGAAGCCGAGGAGCACAGTGTTCGAGATGAAGCCGGACACTATTCGGCAGGTACATGGGATTTGAGGGGAGAACCCGCCTTGCAACGCCGAAGACTACAAGCACGCTGGATTTATCGTCATTGAAGCCTGGTTCGGGGGCTACTGAGGGAGTCCTGGACTAGGGGGTGTCCGGACAGCCGGACTATCAATATCCGCCGGACTCCCAGACTACGAAGATAGAAGATTGAAGACTCCGGCTCGTGTCCGGAAGGAACTTTCTTTGGCGTGGAAGGCAAGCTTGGCAATACGGATATGTAGATCTCCTACCATTGTAACCGACTCTGTGTAACCCTAGCCTCTCCGGTGTCTATATAAACCGGAGGGCCTTAGTCCGTAGGATGAACATACATCTCAACAATCATACCATAGGCTAGCTTCTAGGGTTTAGCCTCCCTGATCTCATGGTAGATCTACTCTTGTACTACCCATATCATCAATATTAATCGAGCAGGACGTAGGGTTTTACCTCCATCGAGAGGGCCCGAACCTGGGTAAAAACATCGTGTCCCTCGTCCCTTATTACCATCCGCCTAGACGCACAGTTCGGGACCCCCTACCCGAGATCCGCCGGTTTTGACACCGACACTTGGTGTTCAAGAGGAGAGATGCCACATGTCTTCTTGAGGGGAAAGACATGTTCATATGTGCTTATTTGCATTAGCTCTGTTCATTGTTTCTCTGCTTTTGCATTTTGCTCTGATTTTCTGTTCCCTATCTTCTCCCAGTATCCCATGCGAGATTCAGGGGGAGCAAGACATCTAAGGGAAAGAAATTCTTTAAATTCATTGCACATCTTTACCTTTGGGGACATGTCTATATTCAATGTGGTACTTGGTACTCACTCTCAACATGTCATCCCAGTCTTGGTACTCTTGTGGTTTGATTAATGAGATCACATCATTAGGAGAATGATGTGATTGACATGACCCATCCCGTTAGCTTAGCACTTGATCGTTTAGTATTCTGCTATTGCTTCCTTCATGACTTATACATGTTCCTGTAACTATGAGAATTGTGTAACTTCCGTTTACCGGAAGAACACTTTGGGTACTACCAAATGTCACAACATAACTGTGTGATTATAAAGGAGTACTACAGGTGTTTCCGAAGGTACATGTTGAGTTAGCATAATTCGATATTAGGTTTTGTCACTCCGATTGTCGGAGAGGTATCTCTGGGCCCTCTCGGTAATACTCATCACCTAAGCCTTGCAAGCATGTAACTAATGAGTTAGTTATGAGATGACGTATTACGGAACGAGTAAACAGACTTGCCAGTAACGAGATTGAACTAGGTATTGGATACCGACGATCAAATCTCGGGCAAGTAACATACCGATGACAAAGGGAATAACATATGTTGTTATGCGGTTTGACCGATAAAGATCTTCGTAGAATATGTAGGAACCAATATGGGCATCCAGGTCCCGCTATTGGTTATTGTCCAGAGACGTGTCTCGGTCATGTCTACATTGTTCTTGAACCGTAGGGTCCACATGCTTAAGGTTTCGATGACAGTTATATTATGAGTTTATGTATTTTGATGTACCGAAGGTTGTTCGGAGTCCCGGATATGATCACGGACATGACGAGGAGTCTCGAAATGGTCGAGACATAAAGATTGATATATTGGACGGATATATTTGGACACCGGAAAGGTTCCGGAGAAGTTTGGAGCTCCGGGAGGTTACCGGAACCCCCCGGGAGGTATATGGGCCTTATTGGGCCCATGTAGGAGGAAGGGAGAAGGAACAAGGGAGGGGGGCGCGCCCCCCCAGCCCAATCCGAATTGGGGAAGGGGGCTGCCCCCCCTTTCCTTTCTCCTTCCCCCTCTTCCTATTACTACTACTAGTACTACTTCCTAATACTAGTACTCTTTCCTCCCCCCTCCAAATAAGATAAGGAAAAGGGGGGGAAACCTACTTGGAGTAGGTTTCCCCCTCCCCTATGGCGCGCCCCCCTTGGGCCGGCCACCTCCTCCCTCCCTCCTTTATATACGGGGGTAGGGGGGCACCCTAGAACACACAAGTTGATCATTGATCGTTCCTTAGCCGTGTGCGGTGCCCCCCTCCATGATATTACACCTCGGTCATTTTGTAGCGGTGCTTAGGCGAAGCCCTGCGACAGGAGAACATTAAGATCGTCACCACGCCGTCGTGTTGACGGAACTCCCCCTCGGAGCCTCTACTGGATTGGAGATCGAGGGTGCGTCATCGAGCTGTACGTGTGTCAAGAACTCGGAGGTGCCGGAGTAACGGTGCCTGGATCGGTTGAACCGGGAAGACGTACGACTACTTCCACCACGCTGTGTCAACGCTTCCGCTTCGGTCTACGAGGGTACGTAGACAACACTCTCCCCTCTCGTTGCTATGCATCACCATGATCTTGCGTGTGCGTAGGAATTTTTTGTGAAATTACTACGTTTCCCAACAGTGGCATCCGAGCCTAGGTTTTTATGGTTTGATGTTATATGCACGAGTAGAACACAAGTGAGTTGTGGACGATATAAGTCATACTGCCTACCATCATGTCATACTTTGGTTCAGCGGTATTGTTGGATGAAGCGGCCCGGACCGACATTACGCGTACGCTTAAGCGAGACTGGTTTTACCGCCATGCTTTGCACACAGGTGACTAGCGGGTGTCTGTTTCTCCAACTTTAGTTGAACCGAGTGTGGCTACGCCCGGTCCTTGTGAAGGTTAAAACGGAGTCTATTTGACAAACTATCGTTGTGGTTTTGATGCGTAGGTAAGATTGGTTCTTGCTTAAGCCCGTAGCAGCCACGTAAAATTTGCAACAACAAAGTAGAGGACGTCTAACTTGTTTTTGCAGGGCATGTTGTGATGTGATATGGCCAAGACGTGATGCTATATTTTATTGTATGAGATGATCATGTTTTGCAACCGAAGTTATCGGCAACTGGCAGGAGCCATATGGTTGTCGCTTTATTGTATGAAATGCAAACGCCCTGTAATTGCTTTACTTTATCACTAAGCGGTAGCGATAGTCGTAGAAGCAATAGATGGCGTAAACGACAACGATGCTATGATGGAGACCAAGGTGTCGCGCCGGTGACGATGGTGATCACGACGGTGCTTCGAAGATGGAGATCACAAGCACAAGATGATGATGGCCATATCATATCACTTATATTGATTACATGTGATGTTTATCCTTTATGTATCTTATCTTGCTTTGATTGACGGTAGCATTTTAAGATGATCTCTCACTAATTATCAAGAAGTGTTCTCCCTGAGTATGCACTGTTGCGAAAGTTCTTCGTGCTGAGACACCACGTGATGATCGGGTGTGATAGGCTCTACGTTCAAATACAACGGGTGCAAAACAGTTGCACACGCGGAATACTCAGGTTATACTTGACAAGCCTAGCATATACAGATATGGCCTCGGAACATAGAGACCGAAAGGTCGAGCGTGAATCATATAGTAGATATGATCAACATAGAGATGTTCACCATTGAAACTACTCCATCTCATGTGATGATCGGACATGGTTTAGTTGATTTGGATCACGTGATCACTTAGATGACTAGAGAGATGTCTGTCTAAGTGGGAGTTCTTTAGTAATATGATTAATTGAATTTAAATTTATCATGAACTTAGTACCTGATAGTATTTTGCTTGTCTATGTTTGTTTGTAGATAGATGGCTCGTGCTGTTGTTCCGTTGAATTTTAATGCGTTCCTTGAGAAAGCAAAGTTGAAAGATGATGGTAGCAATTACACGGACTGGGTCCGTAACCTGAGGATTATCCTCATTGCTGCACAGAAGAGTTACGTCCTGGAAGCACCGCTGGGTGCCAGGCCTGCTGCTGATGCAACTGACGACGTTAAGAACGTCTGACAGAGCAAAGCTGATGACTACTCTATAGTTCAGTGTGCCATGCTTTGCGGCTTAGAACCGGGTCTTCAACGACGTTTTGAACGTCATGGAGCATATGAGATGTTCCAGGAGTTGAAGTTAATATTTCAAGCAAATGCCCGGATTGAGAGATATGAAGTCTCCAATAAGTTCTACAGCTGCAAGATGGAGGAGAACAGTTCTGTCAGTGAGCATATACTCAAAATGTCTGGGTATAATAATCACTTGATTCAACTGGGAGTTAATCTTCCGGATGATAGCGTCATTCACAGAATTCTCCAATCACTGCCACCAAGCTACAAGAGCTTTGTGATGAACTATAATATGCAAGGGATGAACAAGACTATTCCCGAGCTCTTCGCGATGCTGAAAGCCGCGGAGGTAGAAATCAAGAAGGAGCATCAAGTGTTGATGGTCAACAAGACAACTGGTTTCAAGAAAAGGGGCAAAGGGAAGAAGAAGGGGAACTTCAAAAAGAACAGCAAACAAGTTGCTGCTCAAGAGAAGAAACCCAAGTCTGGACCTAAGCCTGAAACTGAGTGCTTCTACTGCAAGTAGACTGGACACTGGAAGCAGAACTGCCCCAAGTATTTGGCGGATAAGAAGGATGGCAAAGTAAACAAAGGTATATGTGATATACATGTTATTGATGTGTACCTTACTAATGCTCGCAGTAGCACCTGGGTATTTGATACTGGTTCTGTTGCTAACATTTGCAACTCGAAACAGGGACTACGGATTAAGCGAAGATTAGCTAAGGACGAGGTGACAATGCGCGTGGGAAATGGTTCCAAAGTCGATGTGATCGCGGTCGGCACGCTACCTCTACATCTACCATCGGGATTAGTTTTAGACCTGAATAATTGTTATTTGGTGCCTGCGTTGAGCATGAACATTATATCTGGATCTTGTTTGATGCGAGACGGTTATTCATTTAAATCAGAGAATAATGGTTGTTCTATTTATATGAGTAATATCTTTTACGGTCATGCACCCTTGAAGAGTGGTCTATTTTTATTGAATCTCGATAGTAGTGATACACATATTCATAATGTTGAAGCCAAAATATGCAGATTTGATAATGATAGTGCAACATATTTGTGGCACTGCCGTTTAGGTCATATCGGTATAAAACGCATGAAGAAACTCCATACTGATGGACTTCTGGAATCACTTGATTATGAATCACTTGGTACTTGCGAACCGTGCCTCATGGGCAAGATGACCAAAACACCGTTCTCCGGATCTATGGAGAGAGCAACAGATTTGTTGGAAATCATACATACAGATGTATGTGGCCCGATGAATGTTGAGGCTCGTGGCGGATATCGTTATTTTCTCACCTTCACAGATGATTTGAGCAGATATGGGTATATCTACTTGATGAAGCACAAGTCTGAAACATTTGAAAAGTTCAAAAAATTTCAGAGTGAAGTAGAAAATCATCGTAACAAGAAAATAAAGTTTCTACGATCTGATCGTGGAGGAGAATATTTGAGTTACGAGTTTGGTTTACATTTGAAACAATGTGGAATAGTTTCGCAACTCACGCCACCTGGAACACCACAACGAAATGGTGTGTCCGAACGTCGTAATCGTACTTTACTTGATATGGTGCGATCTATGATGTCTCTTACCGATTTACCGCTATCGTTTTGGGGTTATGCTTTAGAGACGGCCGCATTCACGTTAAATAGGGCACCATCAAAATCCGTTGAGACGACGCCTTATGAACTGTGGTTTGGCAAGAAACCAAAGTTGTCGTTTCTCAAAGTTTGGGGCTGCGATGCTTATGTGAAGAAACTTCAACCAGATAAGCTCGAACCCAAATCGGAGAAATGTGTCTTCATAGGATACCCAAAGGAGACTATTGGGTACACCTTCTATCACAGATCTGAGGGCAAGATTTTCGTTGCTAAATTCGGATCCTTTCTAGAGAAGGAGTTTCTCTCGAAAGAAGTGAGTGGGAGGAAAGTAGAACTTGATGAGATAACTGTATCTACTCCCTTATTGGAAAGTAGTTCATCACAAGAACCGGTTCCTGTGACAACTACACCAATTAGTGAGGAAGCAAATGATATTGATCATGAAACTTCAGATCAAGTTTCTACTGAACCTCGTAGGTCTACCAGAGTAAGATCCGCACCAGAGTGGTACGGAAATCCTATTCTGGAAGTCATGTTACTTGACCATGATGAACCTACGAACTATGAGGAAGCGATGATGAGCCCAGATTCCGCAAAATGGCTAGAGGCCATGAAATCTGAGATAGGTTCCATGTATGAAAACAAAGTATGGACTTTGGTTGACTTGCCCGATGATCGGCAAGCCATTGAGAATAAATGGATCTTTAAGAAGAAGACTGACGCTGATGGAAATGTTACTGTCTACAAAGCTCGACTTGTTGCAAAAGGTTTTTGACAAGTTCAAGGGGTTGACTATGATGAGACTTTCTCACCCGTAGCGATGCTTAAGTCTGTCCTAATCATGTTGGCTATTGCTGCATTTCATGATTATGAAATTTGGAAAATGGATGTCAAGACTGCATTCTTGAATGGATTTATAGAAGAAGAGTTGTATATGATGCAGCCTGAAGGTTTTGTTGATCCAAAAGGTGCTGACAAAGTGTGCAAACTCCAGCGTTCCATTTATGGACTGGTGCAAGCATCTCGGAGTTGGAATAAACGCTTTGACAGTGTGATCAAAGCATATGGTTTTATACAGACTTTTGGAGAAGCCTGTATTTACAAGAAAGTGAGTGGGAGCTCTGTAGCATTTCTAGTTTTATATGTTCATGACATATTATTAATTGGAAATGATATAGAATTTCTGGATAGCATAAAGGGATACTTGAATAAAAGTTTTTCAATGAAAGACCTCGGTGAAGCTGCTTACATATTGGGCATCAAGATCTATAGAGATAGATCAAGATGCTTAATAGGACTTTCACAAAGCACATACCTTGACAAAATTTTGAAAAAGTTCAAAATGGATCAGGCAAAGAAAGGATTCTTGCCTGTGCTACAAGGTGTGAAGTTGAGTCGAACTCAATGCCTGACCACAGCAGAAGATAGAGAGAAAATGAAAGATGTTCCCTATGCTTCAGCCATAGGCTCTATCATGTACGCAATGCTGTGTACTAGACCTGACGTATGCTTAGCAATAAGCTTGGCAGGTAGGTACCAAAGTAATCTAGGAGTGATCACTGGACAGCGGTCAAGAACATCCTGAAATACCTGAAAAGGACTAAGGATATGTTTCTCGTATATGGAGGTGACAAAGAGCTAGTCGTAAATGGTTACGTCGATGCAAGCTTTGACACTGATCCGGACGATTCTAAATCGCAAACCGAATACGTGTTTATATTAAACGGTGGAGCTGTAAGTTGGTGCAGCTCAAAACAAAGCGTCGTAGCGGGATCTACATGTGAAGCGGAGTACATAGCTGCTTCTGAAGCAGCAAATGAAGGAGTCTGGATGAAGGAGTTCATTTCCGATCTAGGTGTCATACCTAGTGCATCGGGACCAATGAAGATCTTCTGTGACAATACTGGTGCAATTGCCTTGGCAAAGGAATCCAGATTTCACAAGAGGACCAAGCACATCAAGAGACGCTTCAATTCCATTCGGGACCAAGTCCAAGTGGGAGACATAGAGATTTGCAAGATACATACGGATCTGAATGTTGCAGACCCGTTGACTAACCCTCTCTCACGAGCAAAACATGATCAGCACCAAGACTCCATGGGTGTTAGAATCATTACTATGTAATCTAGATTATTGACTCTAGTGCAAGTGGGAGACTGAAGGAAATATGCCCTAGAGGCAATAATAAAGTTATTATTTATTTCCTCATATCATGATAAATGTTTATTATTCATGCTAGAATTGTATTAACCGGAAACATGATACATGTGTGAATACATAGACAAACATATAGTCACTAGTATGCCTCTACTTGACTAGCTCATTAATCAAAGATGGTTATGTTTCCTAACCATAGACATGTGTTGTCATTTGATTAATGAGATCACATCATTAGGAGAATGATGTGATTGACATGACCCATCCCGTTAGCTTAGCACTTGATCGTTTAGTATTCTGCTATTGCTTCCTTCATGACTTATACATGTTCCTGTAACTATGAGAATTGTGTAACTTCCGTTTACCGGAAGAACACTTTGGGTACTACCAAACGTCACAACGTAACTGGGTGATTATAAAGGAGTACTACAGGTGTTTCCGAAGGTACATGTTGAGTTAGCATAATTCGAGATTAGGTTTTGTCACTCTGGGCCCTCTCGGTAATACTCATCACCTAAGCCTTGCAAGCATGTAACTAATGAGTTAGTTATGAGATGACGTATTACGGAACGAGTAAAGAGACTTGCCGGTAACGAGATTGAACTAGGTATTGGATACCGACGATCAAATCTCGGGCAAGTAACATACCGATGACAAAGGGAATAACGTATGTTGTTATGCGGTTTGACCGATAAAGATCTTCGTAGAATATGTAGGAACCAATATGGGCATCCAGGTCCCGCTATTGGTTATTGTCCAGAGACGTGTCTCGGTCATGTCTACATTGTTCTTGAACCGTAGGGTCCGCACGCTTAAGGTTTCGATGACAGTTATATTATGAGTTTATGTATTTTGATGTACCAAAGGTTGTTCGGAGTCCCGGATATGATCACGGACATGACGAGGAGTCTCGAAATGGTCGAGACATAAAGATTAATATATTGGACGGATATATTTGGACACCGGAAAGGTTCCGGAGAAGTGTGGAGCTCCGGGAGGTTACCGGAACCCCCCGGGAGGTATATGGGCCTTATTGGGCCCATGTAGGAGGAAGGGAGAAGGAAAAAGGGAGGGGGGCGCGCCCCCCCAGCCCAGTCCGAATTGGGGAAGGGGGCCGGCCCCCCCTTTCCTTTCTCCTTCCCCCTCTTCCTATTACTACTACTAGTACTACTTCCTAATACTAGTACTCTTTCCTTCCCCCTCCAAATAAGATAAGGAAAAGGGGGGGAAACCTACTTGGAGTAGGTTTCCCCCTCCCCTATGGCGCGCCCCCCTTGGGCCGGCCACCTCCTCCCTCCCTCCTTTATATACGGGGGTAGGGGGGCACCCTAGAACACACAAGTTGATCATTGATCGTTCCTTAGCCGTGTGCGGTGCCCCCCTCCACGATATTACACCTCGGTCATTTTGTAGCGGTGCTTAGGCGAAGCCCTGCGACAGGAGAACATCAAGATCGTCACCACGCCGTCGTGCTGACGGAACTCCCCCTCGGAGCCTCTACTGGATTGGAGATCGAGGTGCGTCATCGAGCTGTACGTGTGTCAAGAACTCGGAGGTGCCGGAGTAACGGTGCCTGGATCGGTTGAACCGGGAAGACGTACGACTACTTCCACCATGCTGTGTCAACGCTTCCGCTTCGGTCTATGAGGGTATGTAGACAACACTCTCCCCTCTCGTTGCTATGCATCACCATGATCTTGCGTGTGCGTAGGAATTTTTTTGAAATTACTACGTTTCCCAACATATACGCGGGAGGAAGACGGTGCGGTTTGGATCTGGATTCCTGCCTCTTTTATAGGCGGACGACCCGCACAATTAGGGGGTGAAATGTAAAAGGCACCCTGGCTTTTCGCATTCGTGTGACGCGTGGAAGAGGGCCATAATTTGGCGTAGAAGCCGAGGAGCACAGTGTTCGAGATGAAGCCGGGCACTATTCGGCAGGTACATGGGATTTGAGGGGAGAACCCGCCTTGCAACGCCGAAGACTACAAGCACGCTGGATTTATCGTCATTGAAGCCTGGTTCGGGGGCTACTGAGGGAGTCCTGGACTAGGGGGTGTCCGGACAGCCGGACTATCAATATCCGCCGGACTCCCAGACTACGAAGATAGAAGATTGAAGACTCCGGCTCGTGTCCGGAAGGTACTTTCCTTGGCGTGGAAGGCAAGCTTGGCAATACGGATATGTAGATCTCCTACCATTGTAACCAACTCTATGTAACCCTAGCCTCTCCGGTGTCTATATAAACCGGAGGGCCTTAGTCCGTAGGACGAACATACATCTCAACAATCATACCATAGGCTAGCTTCTAGGGTTTAGCCTCCTTGATCTCGTGGTAGATCTACTCTTGTACTACCCATATCATCAATATTAATCGAGCAGGACGTAGGGTTTTACCTCCATCGAGAGGGCCCGAACCTGGGTAAAAACATCGTGTCCCTCGTCCCTTATTACCATCCGCCTAGACGCACAGTTCGGGACCCCCTACCCGAGATCCGCCGGTTTTGACACCGACACTTGGCGTTCAAGAGGAGAGATTCCACATGTCTTCTTGAGGGGAAAGACATGTTCATATGTGCTTATTTGCATTAGCTCTGTTCATTGTTTCTCTGCTTTTGCATTTTGCTCTGATTTTCTGTTCCCTATCTTCTCCCAGTATCCCATGCGAGATTCAGGGGGAGCAAGACATTTAAGGGAAAGAAATTCTTTAAATTCATTGCACATCTTTACCTTTGGGGACATGTCTATATTCAATGTGGTACTTGGTACTCACTCTCAACATGTCATCCCAGTCTTGGTACTCTTGTGGTTTCTTTTGTTTGCTCTGGCCAGCAAGTGTATCTGTGTTATCTAACCTTATTTTCACAGGTTCATTCCATCCTAAGCCAACTCAAGACCACAAGGTAAGTATATGCATCACAATCATGTGTATGAGTGAATTCTTGCTGTTGTACATACTGTTTGCAAGGACTCATGAGCATGAAGGTACATTTCTCATACTCACATCATTTGCTCTGATGCATATAGCCAAGATACATGTAACACATTGCTTACGCTGTCATGTTTATGCATTCACATGCTTCTATATTCCATACTCACATGATTGCATACATGCAGGGGGAGCCTATGCTTGTTACATGTCTTTCCAAAGCTTTACTTGCTATTCTCTATATCTTTATTTAAAGCTTTGATGTATGTTGTCATCAATTACCAAAAAGGGAGAGATTGAAAGCACAAGTGCTCCCTGGGTGATTTTGGTAATTAATGTCAACATATCTCTTGTTGGACTAACACTTTTACCTAGTATGTTTCACACAAGTTCAACAATGGAGTGGCATGGACTAAAGGATATGGAACCCCTTCAAGATGCTAAGGACAAAGGACTGGCTCAAGCTCCAAGATCAAGACTCTGCATTTTCTATTTTAGTGATCCAAGATCACATTGAGTCTATAGGAAAAGCCAATACTATCAAGAGGGGATGAGGTGTTGCTTAATGGCTTGCTTGCTCAAGTGCTTAGTGATATGCTCCAAAGCCTTCAACTACTTTCTCACATCCACATATGTCCTAAACCAAAAGTCTAACTCGGGCCCACGGATTCTTTCTATCCGGCGCCACCGAGTTCAGATGTCTTAGCCACTGCCACAAACCCTAAGCAAATCGGTCTCACCTATAGGGATCTCGGTCTCACCGAGATGGGATTGTAATCTCTCTATGTATGTCCACTACCAAAATTGGTCTAACCGAGTTTGAGCAATCGGTACTACCGAGATTACAATGCAAACTCTCTGGTTAACTTATTACCAAAATTGGTTCTACCGAGTTTGTGTAATCGGTCAAACCGAGTTTGCCTGACCAACTCTCTGGTTAGCTTATTACCAAAATCGGTCTCACCGAGTTTGTATAATCGGTCTCACCGAGATTACATTATGCCCTAACCCTAACCATATCGGTCCTACCAAGTTGCATGTCGGTCCCACCGAAAATCCTAACGATCACTAGATTTGCTAAATCGGTCTGACCGAGTTTACCAATTCGGTCCCACTGAGTTTGGCAAGTTGTGTGTAACGGTTAGATTTTGTGTGGAGGCTATATATATCCCTCCATCTCCTCTTCATTCATGGAGAGAGCCATCATTCAGCATCCATTTTCTGAGAGAGAACCACCTACTCATGTGTTGAGGCCAAGATATTCCATTCCTACCATATGAATCTTGATCTCTAGCCTTGCCCAAGTTGCTTTCCACTCAAATCATATTTCCACCAAATCCAAATCCTATGAGAGAGAGTTGAGTGTTGGGGAGACTATCATTTGAAGCACAAGAGCAAGGAGTTCATCATCAACACACCATTTGTTACTTCTTGGAGAGTGGTGTCTCCTAGATTGGCTAGGTGTCACTTGGGAGCCTCCGACAAGATTGTGGAGTTGAACCAAGGAGTTTGTAAGGGCAAGGAGATCGCCTACTTTGTGAAGATCTACCGCTAGTGAGGCAAGTCCTCCGTGGGCGACGGCCATGGTGGTATAGACAAGGTTGCTTCTTCGTGGACCCTTCGTGGGTGGAGCCCTCCGTGAACTCGCGCAACTGTTACCCTTCGTGGGTTGAAGTCTCCATCAATGTGGATGTACGATAGCACCACCTATCGGAACCACGGCTCAAAAATCACCGTGTCTCCAAATTGCGTTTGAATCCTCCAATCCCTTCCCTTTACATTCTCACAAGTTGCATGCTTTACTTTCCGTTGCTCATATACTCTTTGCATACTTGCTTGATATGTGTTGTGATTGTTAAACTTGTGCCCAAACTCCACTTGAACTTAAAGAAGCTAAAAACTGCAACTTTTGGTACTAAGTGTCTAATCACCCCCCCCCTCTAGACCTCTTCTCAATCCCTTTCAATTGGTATCAGAGCTTTGGTCTCCATTGCTTTGGTTTAAACGCCATTGGAGGAAGAAGGATGAGTCTACTATTGGGAGTCTTAGACATAGAGTACCTATACTTGATGGAGAGTACTTTCATGAGTGGAAAAATGAGATGTTTGCGATTCTCAGTCAATATCATTTGAACAAGTACATTGCTAGCCATTGTGCACCTCATGTTGATCCTTTGCATCATACCCTTGATGAGTCAATTGACATGATCCGCAATCTTAGAACTGCCGAACTTATCATTAGAGGCTTGCCTAAAACTTGATAGGATGTTTGCCTACTCTTAAGTGTGCCTACACCATATGGAAATTTCTTGAGGAACGTTTTCCAAATTATTCCTTGAAAAATATTGATGAAATTCTCCATAAGTCTATTGCCTTGAGTAAGATCAATTCTAGTGATCCTATGTTTGGTAATTGTCTATTTGAGCTTACACACCTTATGCGTGCCAAAGGAGATGTTGGAATTATAAGTGATATTATTTCCGAAGCTATAAAAATTCATAAACAAGATCTTTGTCAAAATCACTCTAACGAACTACCCTCTCTAGGATTTGATCCACCACATGACGATATTGAACATGGATACTATGATGAGGATGATGATAGTGACTTCGATCTTGATGATGCAATGAGACACCTTGGTCTTATGGCAAACCTTCGGGGATATATGGCAGGAGGAAAGGAATGGGTTCTTGATAGTGGATGTACCGATCACATGACCGGAGATAAAGATATGTTTCGTGAGCTTGCTGAAAATGATGGACCTCGAAAGTATGTCACTTTCGGTGACAACTCAAAGGGTAAGGTGGTTGGCCCCGGTAAGGTGGCCATATCAGATGATAGCTCCATACAAAATGTCATGCTCGTCGAATCTCTTGGATACAACTTACTTTCAGTATCTAGACTTGCTGATTTTGGTTTCAATGTCCTATTTACTGAAGTAGATTGCCAAGTGTTTCGAAGAGATATTCATAAAATGGTCTTTACCGGTGTACGTAGAGGTGATATATACATTGTTGATTTCACTAAAAAAGGCTCAACCTAGAACTTGCTTTATTGCTAAATCCTCTAAAGGTTGGTTATGGCATAGACGATTAGGTCATGTTGGTATGCGAAACCTTGACAACCTTCTTAAAGGAAATCATATCCTTGGAGTTAACGATGTCATATTTGATAACGATAGACTTTGCAGCGCTTGTCAGGCAGGTAAACAGGTTGGAGGAAGGCATCTCGTGAAGAACATCATGACCACAAGGAGGCCACTCGAGCTACTTCACATGGATCTCTTTGGTCCCAACGCCTACAAGAGTCTCGGTGGAAATTCTTTTGGTCTAGTTATAGTTGATGATTTTTCAAGATTTACGTGGGTGTTCTTTCTCAATGATAAATCGCAGGTTTAGAAGATCTTCAAAAACTTCGCTAGGAAGGCCCAAAATCAATTTGAAGTTAAAATCAAGAAGGTTCGCAGCGACAATGGAACGGAGTTCAAGAATGCAAATGTGGACACCTTTCTTGACGTAGAAGGGATTTCACCCGAGTTATCGACTACGTACACACCTCAACAAAATGGAGTTGTTGAGAGGAAGAACCGGACGCTCATCGAAATGGCGAGAATGATGCTTCATGAGTACAAGACGCCAAAGTACTTTTGGGCGGAAGCGATTGAGACAGCTTGTCATGCAACAAATCGCTTGTATCTTCACAAGCTACTCGGTAAGACAGCATAGGAGCACCTCACCGGTAACAAACCCCAAGTTGGATACTTTCGAGTATTCGGCTCAAAGTGCTACATTCTTGATAAGCATCATCGTTCTAATTTTTCTCCTAAGTCTCATGAGGGTTTCCTACTTGGTTATGGCTCAAACTCTCACACATACCGTGTCTACAACAATTTCTCCCGAAAGGTTGAAGAAAGGGTAGATGTGAAGTTTGATGAATCTAACGGCTCGCAAATAGAGCAATTGCCAATTGATGTAGGAGACAAAGATCCCTCGGAAGCAATCCAAGACTTGTCTATTGGCAAGATTCGTCCAACAGAAGTGAAGGAGAGTACCTCGTCCGTCCAAGTGGAAGCTTCTACCTCACGACAAGGTGAACCAAGGGTTGATACGGAAGCATCCACAAGTGGTACACACCAAGATGAAGAAAACGAGGAAGTGCGCCAAGACGAACGTCAACAACCTCCTTCTCTACCACGAAAAGAGAAAGCGAACGCCAACAATGAAGAAGGCCAAGAAGAAGAACAAGATGAAGAAGATGTTCAATGAAGACCCAAGCAAAAGCTTTCACGAGTTCGAGCAAGAATTGCTAAATATCATCCCGTCGAGCAAATCTACAATAATATCCAAACTGGGAGAATCACTCGCTCTAAAACTCGTCTAGCTAACTTTTGTGAATACTATTCATTCATCTCTAGCATTGAACCTATGAAGGTTGAAGAAGCATTGGATGATTCGGATTGGATAAATGCCATGCATGAAGAGCTACACAACTTTGAGAGAAATCAAGTTTGGACATTGGTTGAGAAGCCCGACAACAACCACAACATCATCGGTACCAAATGGGTGTTTCGCAACAAGCAAGATGAAGATGGACAAGTAGTTCGCAACAAAGCACGTCTCGTCGCCCAAGGCTACACACAAGTCGAAGGTATGGACTATGGTGAGACTTATGCTCCCGTTGCTAGACTTGAGTCCATTCGCATCTTACTTGCCTATGCTAATCACCATGATATCACCTTATACCAAATGGACATTAAAAGTGCTTTTCTAAATGGTGAAATAGAGGAGGAAGTTTATGTTAAACAACCTCCAGGCTTTGTTAATCCTAATAAACCTAATCATGTTTACAAACTTCACAAAGCTCTTTATGGTCTTAAACAAGCTCCTAGAGCGTGGTATAAGTGCTTGACCAAGTTCCTTATTGAAAAAGGCTTTGAAATTGGAAAAATAGATTCTACTCTTTTTACTAAAAGGGTCAATGGATAACTATTTGTATGCCAAATCTATGTTGATGATATTATATTTGGTTCTACTAACCCTCATTTTAGTGAAAAGTTTGGGAAGCTAATGTCGGAGAAGTTTGAGATGTCTATGATGAGTGAACTCAAATTCTTTCTTGGTTTGAAAATCAAGCAAACTAAGGAAGGTACCTTTGTCTCTCAAACAAAGTACACCAAGAACTTATTCAAGAAGTTCAATATGCAAGAATGCAAAGGTATGACTACACCCATGTTCTACCGAGTTTGTGTAATCGGTCAAACCGAGTTTGCCTGACCAACTCTCTAGTTAGCTTATTACCAAAATCGGTCTCACCGAGTTTGTGTAATCGGTATCACCGAGATTACGTTATGCCCTAACCCTAACCATATCGGTCCTACCGAGTTGCATGTCGGTCCCACCGAAAATCCTAACGGTCACTAGATTTGCTAAATCGGTCTGACCGAGTTTACCAATTCGGTCCCACCGAGTTTGGCAAGTTGTGTGTAATGGTTAAATTTTGTGTGGAGGCTATATATATATATCCCTCCACCTCCTCTTCATTCATGGAGAGAGCCATCAGAACGAACCTACACTTCCAGCATCTATTTTCTGAGAGAGAACCACCTACTCATGTGTTGAGGCCAAGATATTCCATTCCTACCATATGAATCTTGATCTCTAGCCTTCCCCAAGTTGCTTTCCACTCAAATCATCTTTCCACCAAATCCAAATCCTGTGAGAGAGAGAGTTGAGTGTTGGGGAGACTATCATTTGAAGCACAAGAGCAAGGAGTTCATCATCAACACACTATTTGTTACTTCTTGGAGAGTGGTGTCTCCTAGATTGGCTAGGTGTCACTTGGGAGCCTCCGACAAGATTGTGGAGTTGAACCAAGGAGTTTGTAAGGGTAAGGAGATCACCTACTTCGTGAAGATCTACCGCTAGTGAGGCAAGTCCTTCCTGGGCGACGGCCATGGTGGAATAGACAAGGTTGCTTCTTCGTGGACCCTTCGTGGGTGGAGCCCTCCGTGGACTCGCGCAACCGTTACCCTTCGTGGTTTGAAGTCTCCATGAACGTGGATGTACGATAGCACCACCTATCGGAACCACGGCTCAAAAATCACCGTGTCTCCAAATTGCGTTTGAATCCTCCAATCCCTTCCCTTTACATTCTCACAAGTTGCATGCTTTACTTTCTGCTGCTCATATACTCTTTGCATGCTTACTTGATATGTGTTGTGATTGTTAAACTTGTGCCTAAACTCCACTTGAACTTAAAAGAGCTAAAAACTGCAACTTTTGGTACTTAGTGTCTAATCACCCCCCCCCTCTAGACACCTCTTCTCGATCCCTTTCAATTGGTATCAGAGCTTTGGTCTCCATTGCTTTGGTTTAAACACCATTGGAGGAAGATGGATGAGTCTACTATTGGGAGTCTTAGACATAGAGTACCTATACTTGATGGAGAGTACTTTCATGAGTGGAAAAATGAGATGCTTGTGATTTTCAGTCAATATCATTTGAACAAGTACATTGCTAGCCATTGTGCACCTCATGTTGATCCTTTGCATGCTACCCTTGATGAGTCAATTGACATGATCCGCAATCTTAGAACTGCCGAACTTATCATTAGAGGCTTGCCTAGAAACTTGATAGGATGTTTGCCTACTCTTAAGTGTGCCTACACCATATGGAAATTTCTTGAGGAACGTTTTCCAAATTATTCCTTGAAAAATCTTGATGAAATTCTCCATAAGTCTATTGCCTTGAGTAAGATCAATTCTAGTGATCCTATGTTTGGTGATTGTCTATTTGAGCTTACACACCTTATGCGTGCCAAAGGAGATGTTGGAATTATAAGTGATATTATTTCCGAAGCTATAAAAATTCATAAACAAGATCTTTGTCAAAATCACTCTAACGAACTACCCTCTCTAGGATTTGATCCACCACATGACGATATTGAACATGGATACTATGATGAGGATGATGATAGTGACTTCGATCTTGATGATGCAATGAGACACCTTGGTCTTATGGCAAACCTTCGGGGATATATGGCAGGAGGAAAGGAATGGGTTCTTGATAGTGGATGTACCGATCACATGACCGGAGATAAAGATATGTTTCGTGAGCTTGCTGAAAATGATGGACCTCGAAAGTATGTCACTTTCGGTGACAACTCAAAGGGTAAGGTGGTTGGCCTCGGTAAGGTGGCCATATCACATGATAGCTCCATACAAAATGTCATGCTCGTTGAATCTCTTGGATACAACTTACTTTCAATATCTAGACTTGTGATTTTGGTTTCAATGTCCTATTTACTGAAGTAGATTGCCAAGTGTTTCGAAGAGGTAATCATAAAATGGTCTTTACCGGTGTACGTAGAGGTGATCTATACATTGTTGATTTCACTAAAAAGGCTCAACCTAGAACTTGCTTTATTGCTAAATCCTCTAAAGGTTGGTTATGGCATAGACGATTAGGTCATGTTGGTATGCGAAACCTTGACAAGCTTATTAAAGGAAATCATATCCTTGGATTTAACGATGTCATATTTGATAACGATAGACTTTGCAGCGCTTGTCAGGCAGGTAAACAGGTTGGAGGAAGGCATCACGTGAAGAACATCATGACCACAAGGAGGCCACTCGAGCTACTTCACATGGATCTCTTTGGTCCCAACGCCTACAAGAGTCTTAGTGGAAATTCTTTTGGTCTAGTTATAGTTGATGATTTTTCAAGATTTACGTGGGTGTTCTTTCTCGATGATAAATCGAAGGTTGAGAAGATCTTCAAAAACTTCACTAGGAAGGCCCAAAATCAATTTGAAGTGAAAATCAAGAAGGTTCACAGCGACAACGGAACGGAGTTCAAGAACGCAAATGTGGACACCTTTCTTGACGAAGAAGGGATTTCACATGAGTTCTCGGCTACGTACACACCTCAACAAAATGGAGTTGTTGAGAGGAAGAACCGGACGCTCATCGAAATGGCGAGAATGATGCTTGGTGAGTACAAGACGCCAAAGCACTTTTGGGCGGAAGCGGTTGAGACAGCTTTTCATGCAACAAATCGCTTGTATCTTCACAAGCTACTCGGCAAGACGGCATACGAGCTCCTCACCGGTAACAAACCCCAAGTTGGATACTTTCGAGTATTCGGCTCAAAGTGCTACATTATAGATAAGCATCGTCGTTCTAAATTTGCTCCTAAGTCTCATGAGGGTTTCCTACTTGGTTATGGCTCAAACTCTCACACATACCGTGTGTACAACAATTTCACCCGAAAGGTTGAAGAAACGGTAGACGTGAAGTTTGATGAATCTAACGGCTCGCAAGTAGAGCAATTGCCAATTGATGTAGGAGACAAAGATCCCTCGGAAGCAATCCAAGACTTGTTTATTGGCAAGATTCGTCCAACGGAAGTGAAGGAGAGTACCTCGTCCGTCCAAGTGGAAGCTTCTACCTCACGACAAGGTGAACCAAGGGTTTATACGGAAGCATCCACAAGTGGGACACACCAAGATGAAGAAAACGAGGAAGTGCGCCAAGACGAACGTCAACAACCTCCTTCTCCACCACGACAAGAGAACGACAATGCCAACAATGAAGAAGGCCAAGAAGAAGAACAAGATGAAGATGTTCAACAAAAGACCCAAGCAAAAGCTTTCACGAGTTCGAGCAAGAATTGCTAAAGATCATCCCGTCGAGCAAATCTACAATGATATCCAAACCGGGAGAATCACTCGCTCTAAAACTCATTTAGCTAACTTTTTTGAATACTATTCATTCATCTCTAGCATTGAACCTATGAAGGTTGAAGAAGCATTGGAAGATCCGGATTGGATAAATGACATGCATGAAGAGCTACACAACTTTGAGAGAAATCAAGTTTGGACATTGGTTGAGAAGCCCGACAACAACCACAACATCATCGGTACCAAATGGGTGTTTCGCAACAAGCAAGATGAAGATGGACAAGTAGTTCGCAACAAAGCACGTCTCGTCGTCCAAGGCTACACACAAGTCGAAGGTATGGAATATGGTGAGACTTATGCTCCCGTTGCTAGACTTGAGTAATCGGTCAAACCGAGTTTGCCTGACCAACTCTCTGGTTAGCTTATTACCAAAATCGGTCTCACCGAGTTTGTGTAATCGGTCTCACCGAGATTACGTTATGCCCTAACCCTAACCATATCGGTCCTACCGAGTTGCATGTCGGTCCCACCGAAAATCCTAACGGTCACTAGATTTGCTAAATCGGTCTGACTGAGTTTACCAATTCGGTCTCACCGAGTTTGGCAAGTTGTGTGTAACGGTTAGATTTTGTGTGGAGGCTATATATATATCCCTCCACCTCCTCTTCATTCATGGAGAGAGCCATCAGAATGAACCTACACTTCCAGCATCCATTTTCTGAGAGAGAACCACCTACTCATGTGTTGAGGCCAAGATATTCCATTCCTACCATATGAATCTTGATCTCTAGCCTTCCCCAAGTTGCTTTCCACTCAAATCATCTTTCCACCAAATCCAAATCCTATGAGAGAGAGTTGAGTGTTGGGGAGACTATCATTTGAAGAACAAGAGCAAGGAGTTCATCATCAACACACCATTTGTTACTTCTTGGAGAGTGGTGTCTCGTAGATTGGCTAGGTGTCACTTGGGAGCCTCCAACAAGATTGTGGAGGTGAACCAAGGAGTTTGTAAGGGCAAGGAGATCGCCTACTTCGTGAAGATCTACCGCTAGTGAGGCAAGTCCTTCATGGGTGACGGCCATGGTGGGATAGACAAGGTTGCTTCTTCGTGGACCCTTCGTGGGTGGAGCCCTCCGTGGACTCGCGCAACCGTTACCCTTCGTGGGTTGAAACCTCCATCAACGTGGATGTATGATAGCACCACCTATCGGAACCACGGCTCAAAAATCACCGTGTCTCCAAATTGCGTTTGAATCCCCCAATCCCTTCCCTTTACATTCTCGCAAGTTGCATGCTTTACTTTCCGCTGCTCATATACTCTTTGCATGCTTGCTTGATATGTGTTGTGATTGTTAAACTTGTGCCTAAACTCCACTTGAACTTAAAGAAGCTAAAAACTGCAACTTTTGGTACTTAGTGTCTAATCACCCCCCCTCTAGACACCTCTTCTCGATCCCTTTCAGTGATTAAATGCAAAATGCAGACTCATGATAGATGCACATAAAAGGTTTTAAAACGCTCATCCAGGGACATCTTATGGACAATGAAGCAGCAGCTACAACTACTATATCATAGCAAGGCAAAAATCAAATTGAGAGATCAGTCGAAAATCAACTGACCTTGACATTAATGTGCGGAGCAGAGCTGGCATTGTAGGCAGCCTGGCTGGCCTCGTGCACCACCTTCATCTGCTCCATCATAAGGTTTGCTTGGAGTATGGCTTCCTTGGCGGCACCCGCCAGGTCATCTGGAGTGTGATGTGCAGCAAAGAGCGGTGATGGCAGTACAGTCGGAGCAATCATAGGATCTGAAGCATGGAGCTGTGCAGGAGAAGCAAAGACTTGAGCAACCAACACCAAGGGACGGTCAGTCAACATAGGATTGGCAAAAGAAACAGTGGCCCGAGTCAGATCTTCGGACCGCTGGACCACCGTCTCCGGTGCTGATGTCGACTGAGGCTCCTGGCCTACAGTCGTCCTCCTGCTCGAAGCCTTGCCCCCCTTCCCGTATTCTTCTGAGGCGCTTCTTCTTTGTCGTCTAGAAGTACAATGATGTCTCGTGGGGCTACACAAAATGCAACCATAGAGGCTCAATCGACCGACAATTCAGTCGACAAAACAAACACAAGATTGCAGGATCGTACCAGCTTTGGAAGTAGCCGCATCTTCAGTCTCCTCATCATCTTGAGCCTTGTCAATATCCATGAAAGTCCTGGAAGTTGCAGCACTGAAAAATTCATAACCCACTTGGTCAAAGCAGAAGTATGAGTCAGTAGGAAAACACAGAAAGACAGAAGACTCACGCAGAAGCGACGGGAACGTCCATCTTGATCCTGGGCAAGGTCTTCCGAGGCTTTGAAGGGGCAACCTTGGGCTGCTTGGCGACCTTTTCTGACGGCTCCTAAGTCGAATTCCGAGTGCCCATATGCACTTGCATGCTCGGAGCCACAGCCTTGTTGCGCCCGCCCACTGGATCATGAGACTGCTTGGACTGGCGCTCTGTGCGAGGTGGTGAGTCGACCTCCTCTACTTCGTCGTTTGACTCATCACTCTCTTCCTCCTCATCATCATCAGGAGATTGCTAGTCGGCGCTCTCTTCTGCGCTATCTGCTCCCTCCTGGACTTGCTCCTAGGCATGCTCCCCGTTCGGCATCGAATACATCTTAGTATAAAACTGCAAGGCAAGAAGTTAATCAAACATCAGTCAGATTCAAAGACAATTGCAAGACAAAATGAAGTACAATCGGTAATAAGGATCGGACCTTGTCCGACTGGTTGTCGGCGTCGAATGGATCGACTCTCCTGCCCCCCCTGGGATTATCTTTGTTTCCGGTAATGCTCTTCAGCCACAGGGCCACCATCTCATCAGGGACCTCCTCAGGGTGGACCCGAGCAGTGTCATTGGAGCCCGAGTACATCCACATCGAATGATCACGGGCTTGGAGCGGCTGGATGCGTTGACTGAGAAACACTTCCAATAAATCCATGCCAGTTACGCCCTGACGGACCAACTGAACTACCCTCTCAACTAACATGTTCGTCTCTACTTTCTCCGGTGCAGTCACAATCAGTGAAGAAGGTTGTTCGACTCGATCTATGGTAAAGGGAGGAAGACTGGTCGACTGACCGGGGGTCGGAATGTCCTGGCAGTAGAACCAGGTCGACTGCCAGCCCCTAACCCACTCAGGAAGAGACATAGGGGAAAAGTGCTCCTCTTCCTCATCTGAATCCCTAAACCCCCGCACATCTGAATCACGTGCATCCTCTCATCAGTCGGATTTGCCTTCTTCATGGTTTGGGAACGAACTGTGAAAATATGTTTGAAGAGAACCCAGTGCGGTCTACAGCCCAAGAAGTTTTCGCACATAGAAGCGAATGCAGCAAGGTATGTGATGGTATTGGGAGAGAAATGGTGAAGCTGAGCACCGAAAAGTTCAAAAAACCCCGGAAGAAAGGATGCGTGGGAAGGGAGAAACCACGGTTGACATGGTGGCAAGGAGGACACACTCACCCGCCCGCGGCTGAGGCTCTATCTCATCCCCCGGCAGCCTTGAAGTCATGTCGGCGATCGAGCCCGTGGCGGCCAGATCTTCCAGATCATATGGCCGGAGCATGGATCGGATCCAGTCCCCTTGGATCTAACCAAGCGGCAACCTGGACCTCGATGATGATCCCCGACTCGTTTTCTTGCCCTTCGTCGTTGTCATCGCTTTCTTCGCGCGCTCTAGTGCCGCCGTCTTATCCTTCACCATTGTGGCGGGCTGCGCACGGGCGGAGCGGCGGCGTCGAGGGAGAAAGAGAACGCGGTGGACAAGCAGAGGAAGAAGAAGGGGAATGGGAGTGCACTGTGCAAATGCATCGGCCTCGACGCCTTTTATGGGCCTACTTCCGAGTGGCTGACGCGTGGGCCCGAGCGGTCCTGTCAAATCCCGCAATAGTCGTGCACCGGATACGTGGCGAAAAAGGTGGTGCGTAAATCTAGGCACCTATGTCTATCTGTCTCGTTTACTGCGGCGCGCTCTGCCCCGCGCGCTTCCCCAAATTTTCAAATACCGTGAGATCCGGGAACCGCAGTAACCAATTGCGCCGAAGATTTCACACCATATCAACACTCGAAGATTGCCAGCATAAGTTCACTCGACGACCTCTGAATCGATCAAGGCGACTGAAATGAAGTCGAAGTTTTAGCATGAACCTCGATCTCAATAACAATGCCTATGAAACATAAGAGTTGAGTCAAGGTGAACTTCAACTCTCTTTTCACTCGGACCTCAATCTATTCGGGGGCTAATGAAGATGCCATGAACCTAGGGTAGGGTCATAGGTCTGACCTATACACCCTACCCAAGGTCACTACCCTAGAGTCAAGACATTCAATTTATAGCAAGAAGTACCGACTGAAGCCATCAAGTGCAATCCACTCGACCAGTCACCTCACCTGGATACCCCAATTTCACTCGACCTAGATGGAGTCATTCGACCATACAGGAAACCACTCGGAGTACAGAATACCTAGAGTCACTCAGGATGGCAATGGTGAGGCGTTCACTCCTTAGTCTTAAAGATCATTAATAGCAGTTTCTAGCTGGCGTTACCAGTAATGCCCTAACTTAATGTACATCGAACCCTTGTAACGGAGGACGGCTGGGGTCCTGGCACACTCTATATAAGCCACCCCCTCCTCTGGGACAAGGGTTCGCACCCCTTGTAACACACACTCATATTCCAGTCGACCGCCTCAAGGCACCAAGACGTAGGGCTTTTACCTCCTCCGAGAGGGGCCTGAACTTGTAAACTCGCGCGTACAACCTCGTCGTATCTAGGGCCCTGCCTCCTCATATGTACCCCTACTCTTACTGTCAGACTTAGAACCACGACAGCTGGTCCTGAAACTTGGAGGCACGTCCTCTTGTTCGACTGATCTGCGACTGTCGACTCATTATATAACCGACTCACCACTTTTCTGACTGTGCATAATTCTATCAAGTCTTCGAAGCGGAGACTGGGCGGATCAATACAGATCTTGACCCCATAACCTCTCCCGTCAAGGATGATGTCGCGATGAATGTGCTGTGATTGGAGTCTCGTCTTGACAACGATGTGGATTACCTTGATCGTGTGAAAGCGGCGATGTTGTGGATTGACACCGAGCTTTGGCCCCGAGCGGAGTTCCAGAATGATCTCGAGTCTCTGGTGACTCGAATCAAAGAAATCCCTGGTTGAGTGCAAGAGTGGAAGAAGTCGTCTGCTCGCTGCGATGCTCATGTGGCTCTGTCCTTGGTTCGAATCCATTGCAAGGAAGTCAGGGAAGACAAGCTGGCGGCTATCAAGGTTGCCAACACCAAGAAGCTCCAATTCCAGTCCTTGATGGAGACCTTCATCGATGCTGCCACTCGCATTGCCGATGGCATTGGCCTTGACAACTTCGTCGAGCCAGCAAGCCCTCCTGCCGAAGAGTGAACAAACTTTATGCCTCAACTTATTTGCCTCGGAATGCCGAGTGATTTTGTAACCGTTCAACTCTTTCAGGGCTAATGCCTGAGTACTTCTATCCGCGGTTCTGAACTTTGCGGGGTTTATCTAAGCTTGGTTTTTCTTGAATATGGTGGCTTTGCCATTACCACTTTTGGATCTTTTTCAACTCCGGGTGGAACTTAATTTCTCACTCAGAACCGACATTGTACTTGTGACGCAACTCAGGCAACGTGCTTGATTGGCACCTCGCTGTCCTTGCAGATCGGAGCGGACGTTGTACTTGTGATGCTGCTCAGATAACGTGCTCGATTGGCACCTCGTCGTCCTTGCGGATCAAGATGGAGCAGATGTTGTACTTGCGATGAAGCTTAGAGGATCTTTGCTACGTAGGCAAGTACAGGGTCGTAGCCCGAGTGGGAGGATTGCTCTCCACTCGGAGTAGTGCTTTTAACTCAGGCGAGTACGGGGTCGCAGCTACGCCCCCGAGTGAGAGTACTTCTCTCCACTCAGAATAATTTTTAACTTAGGCGAGTACGGGGTCGCAGCTAAGCCCCCGAGTGGGAGGATTGCTCTCCACTCAGAGTGGTTTTTAACTTAGGCGAGTACGGGGTCGCGGCTAAGCCTCCGAGTGGGAGGATTTCTCTCCACTCAGAGTGGTTTTTAACTTAGGCGAGTACGGGGTTGCAGCTAAGCCCACGAGTGGGAGGATTGCTCTCCACTCGGAGTGGTTTCTAACTTAGAGGAGTACGTGGTCGCGGCTAAGCCTCCGAGTGGGAGGACTGCTCTCCACTCGGAGTGGTTTTTAACTTAGGCGAGTACGGGGTTGCAGCTAAGCCCCCGAGTGGGAGGATTGCTCTCCACTAGGAGTGGTTTTTAACTTAGGCGAGTACGGGGTCGCAGCTAAGCCCCCGAGTGGGAGGGTTGCTCTCCACTCAGAGAGGTTTTGAAACTTAGGCAAATCAGGTTAGCAGCTAAGTCTCCGAGTGAGAGGGTTGCTCTTCACTCAGAATGGTTTTAAAACTTAGGCGAATCAGGATCGCGGCTAAGTCTCCAAGTGAGAGGGCTGCTCTTCACTCGGAATGGTTTTGAAAATTAGGAGAATCAGGTTCGCAGCTAAGCCACCCACTCGGGGATTTGAACACATGTGTTTATGGAAAAACAATCATTAAGATACTGCAAAAATCTTGTCTTTGATAAGCAAACTGAAGGACTCTCATTACAACTCGTCGATCCGAGTGGTTTAGGTATAGAAATGGTGAACCAGCTCCGCGTTCCACACGCGTGGCTCGTCCACTTTCTTGGCTACGTTTTAGAGGTGATATGCCCCGTTGTGGAGCACCTTGGTGATGATGAATGGACCTTCCCAGGCCGGAGTGAGCTTGTGAGGCCATTTTTGATCCACTCGGAGCACAAGGTCTCCTTCCTGGAACGCTCGACCTCTGACATTGCAGGCATGGAATTAACGCAGATCTTGTTGGTAGGTGGTCGACCAGAGCCATCTCACATTCCTCCTCTAGGAGATCAACTGCATCCTGGCATGCCTGTTCTGCTTCAGCTTTTGAGAAGAGTTCCACTCGGGGAGCATTGTGCAGCAAGTCACTCAGAAGCACAGCTTCAGGGCCATACACCATGAAGAAAGGGGTTCAGTCAGTCGACCGGGTTGGAGTTGTTCTTAGTCCCCATAAGACGGATGGCAACTCAGTCACCCAAGCTCCAGCAGCGTGCTTGAGGTCGCGCATCAGTCGTGTTTCAGCCCTTGAAGGATCAAGCCATTCGCCCTTTCTGCCTGCCCATTCGACTGTGGGTGCGCAACCGATGCATAGTCGACACAAGTGCCTTGGGAAGCACAGAACGCCTTGAACTCATCAGAATCAAAGTTGGAGCCGTTATCTGTGATAATGTTGTGAGGGACTCCATATCTGAATATCAACTCCCTGATGAAATTGACGGCACTGCTTGAGTCAAGGTTTTTGATAGGCTTGGCTTTGATCCATTTGGTGAATTTGTCGACTGATACGAGCAAATGAGTGAAGCCACTTCTTCCAGTCTTGAAGGGTCCGACCATATCTAATCCCCAGACTGCAAACGGCCAGACGAGTGGAATAGTCTTCAAGGCAGATGCAGGCTTGTGAGACATGTTGGAGTAGAACTGACAACCTGCGCACTTGTTGACTATATCCTTTGCCATCTCATTTGCACGCGGCCAATAGAATCCCGCTCGATATGCTTTGGCCACGATGGTCCGAGAGGACGCATGGTGACCACAGGTCCCCGAGTGGATCTCGTTTAAAATCATTCGACCTTCTTCTGGGGTGATGCAGCATTGAGCCACTCCTGTGACACTTTCTCTGTAAAGCTGCCCCTTTATCACGGTGAAAGCCTTTGATCGACGGACGATCTGGCGGGCCTCATCCTCATCTTCTGGGATTTCCTGCCTAAGCAGGTACGCCAAATATGGCACCGTCCAGTCAGGCGTGACTACTAAGACTTCCATGACCAAGTCGACCACAGCTGGGACTTCAGTCTCAGTCGGATTAGTTGAACTTATTGGTTGTGGGGACTCTTCCTTGAAGGGATCTTCTTGTACTGACGGGGTGTGGAGATGTTCCAAGAACACATTACTAGAGATAGGCTTCTGAGTGGAACCTATCTTCGCCAGATCATCAGCAGCTTGATTCTTGATTCGGGGTATCTGGTGTAGCTCTAACCCCTCAAACTTCTTCTCTAGCTTTCTTACTGCATTGCAATAACCGGTCATTGCTGGACTCGTGATGTCCCATGCCTTCATTACTTGATTAACCACTAATTCTGAGTCGCCGTAGACCATCAAGCGTCGGATGCCGAGTGAAATGGCCATACGCAACCCATACAACAGTGCCTCATACTCAGCTTCATTGTTTGAAGAATCAAAGTGAATCCGGAGGACATAGCTGAGCTTGTCTCCTCTTGGGGATACTAAAACCACTCCTACACCAGAGCCATTCAGCATCTTGGATCCATCAAAGAACATAGTCCAATGTTCCGAGTGAATCTGAGTCGGTTGCTGCTGTTCAATGCACTCTGCAAGGAAATCTGCTATTATTTGAGACTTGATGGCTTTCTTTGCCTCAAACTTGATATCCAAAGGAAGGAGTTCAATCACCCATTTTGCCACTCGACCAGTTGCGTCCCCATTATTCAGAATTTTTGACAATGGAGCGTCACTGACGACTGAATCCGAGTGGTCTGAGAAGTATTATGCAACTTTCTTCATGGTCAAGTAAATTCCATAAACAAGCTTCTGATAATGAGGATATCTCTGCTTGGACGCAGTCAAGACTTCCGAAATGTAATACACAGAGTGCTGAACTTTGTAGGCTTTGCCTTCTTCTTCCCGCTCAACCATGAGCACTGTGCTGACAACCTATCTAGTGGCTGCGATGTAAAGCAGTAAAGGCTGCTTGCCGACTGGAGCGGCAAGCACCGGCTGGGTGGAAAGCAGGGCTTTGAGCTCTTCAAACGGTGCTTCATCTTCGTCATTCCACTCGAACTTGTCAGACTTCTTCATCAGTCGGTAAAGAGGTAATGCCTTTTCACCGAGGCGTGAGATGAATCGATGCAACATAGCCAAACAACAAGTAAGCTTCTGAACATCGCGCACACGAACAGGGCATTTCATTCGGAGGATTGTGCCAATCTCCTATTGGTTTGCATCGATCCCTCGTTCAAAAATGAGGAAACCGAGTAACTTTCCACCTTGGACTCCGAACGTGCACTTTGATGGATTGAGCTTGATAACATATCTTCTTAAGTTGGCAAAGGTTTCAGTGAGTACAATCAGTAGGTCGGAACCTTTGCGTGACTTGACCACTAAGTTATCCATGTATGCTTCCACATTCCGATTTATTTGAGTGAGCAGGCACTTCTGAATCATGTGCATGAATGTGGCACCAGCATTCTTGAGGCCAAAGGGCATAGTAACATCCGAAAGGTTCCGAAGTGCACACATGCGGAGTTCCAGAATGATCTCGAGTCTCTGGTGACTCGAATCAAAGAAATCACCGGTCGAGTGCAAGAGTGGAAGAAGTCGTCTGCTCGCTGCGGTGCCTGATGTGGCTCTGTCCTTGGTCTGAATCGATTGCAAGAAAGTCAGGGAAGACAAGCTGGCGGCTATCAAGGTTTCCAACACCAAGAAGCTCCAATTCCAGTCCTTCATGGAGACCTTCATCGATGCTGCCACTCGCATTGCCGATGGCGTTGGCCTTGACAGCTTCGTCGAGCCGGCAAGCCCTCCTCCCGAAGAGTGAACAAACTTTATGCCTCACCTTATTTGCCTCGGAATGCCGAGTGATTTTGTAACCGTTAAACTCTTTCAGGGCTGATGCCTGAGTACTTCTATCCGCGGTTCTGAACTTTGCGGTGTTTATCTGAGCTTGGTTTTTCTTGAATATGGTGGCTTTGCCATTACCACTTTTGGATCTTTTTCAACTCTGGGTGGAACTTAACTTCTCACTCAGAACCGACATTGTACTTGTGACGCAACTCAGACGACGGGCTTGATTGGCACCTCGCTGTCCTTGCGGATCGGAGCGGACGTTGTACTTGTGATGCTACTCAGACAACGTGCTCGATTGGCACCTCGTCGTCCTTGCGGATCAAGATGGAGCAGATGTTGTACTTGCAATGAAGCTTAGAGGATCTTTGCTACGTAGGCGAGTACAGGGTCGCAGCCCGAGTGGGAGGATTGCTCTCCACTCGGAGTAGTGTTTTTAACTCAGGCGAGTACGGGGTCGCAGCTAAGCCCCCGAGTGAGAGTACTTCTCTCCACCCAGAATAATTTTTAACTTAGGCGAGTATGGGGTCACAGCTAAGCCGCCGAGTGGGAGGATTGCTCTCCACTCGGAGTGGTTTTTAACTTAGGCGAGTACGGGGTCGCGGCTAAGCCTCCGAGTGGGAGGATTTCTCTCCACTCGGAGTGGTTTTTAACTTAGGCGAGTACGGGGTCACAGCTAAGCCCCGAGTGGGAGGATTGCTCTCCACTCGGAGTGGTTTTTAACTTAGAGGAGTACGTGGTCACGGCTAAGCCTCCGAGTGGGAGGATTGCTCTCCACTCAGAGTGGTTTTTAACTTAGGCGAGTACGGGGTCGCAACTAAGCCCCCGAGTGGGAGGATTGCTCTCCACTCGGAGTGGTTTTTAACTTAGGAGAGTACGGGGTCGCAGCTAAGCCCTCGAGTGGGAGGGTTGCTCTCCACTCGGAGAGATTTTGAAACTTAGGCAAATCAGGTTAGCAGCTAAGTCTCCGAGTGAGAGGGTTGCTCTTCACTCGGAATGGTTTTAAAACTTAGGCGAATCAGGTTCGCGGCTAAGTCTCCAAGTGAGAGGGTTGCTCTTCACTAGGAATGGTTTTGAAACTTAGGCGAATCAGGTTCGCAGCTAAGCCACCACTCGGGGATTTGAACACATGTGTTTATGGAAAAACAATCATTAAGATACTGCAAAAATCTTGTCTTTGATATGAAAACTGAAGGACTCTTATTACAACTCGTCAATCCGAGTGGTTTAGGTATAGAAATGGTGAACCAGCTCCGCGCTCCACGCGCGTGGCTCGTCCACTTTCTTGGCTACGTTGTAGAGGTGATATGCCCCGTTGTGGAGCACCTTGGTGATGATGAATGGACCTTCCCAGGCGGGAGCGAGCTTGTGAGGCCAATTTTGATCCACTCGGAGCACAAGGTCTCCTTCCTGGAACGCTCGACCTCTGACATTGCAGGCATGGATCAACACAGATCTTGTTGGTAGGTGGTCAACCGGATCAAAGCCATCTCACATTCCTCCTCCAGGAGATCAACTGTGTCCTGGCGTGCCTGTTCTGCTTCAGCTTCTGAGAAGAGTTCCACTTGAGGAGCGTTGTGCAGCAAGTCACTCGGAAGCACAGCTTCAGCGCCATACACCATGAAGAAAGGGGTTCAGTCAGTCGACTGGTTTGGAGTTGTTCTTAGTCCCCATAATACGGATGGCAACTCAGTCACCCAAGCTCCAGCAGCGTGCTTGAGGTCGCGCATCAGTCGGGTTTCAGCCCTTGAAGGATCAAGCCATTCGCCCTTTCTGCCTGCCCATTCGACTGTGGGTGCGCAACCGATGCGTAGTCGACACGAGTGCCTTGGGAAGCACTGAACGCCTTGAACTCATCATAATCAAAGTTGAGCCGTTATCTGTGATAATGCTGTGAGGGACTCCATATCTGAATATCAACTCCCTGATGAAACTGACGGCAGTGCTTGAGTCAAGGTTTTTGATAGGCTTGGCTTTGATCCATTTGGTGAATTTGTCGACTGCTACGAGCAAATGAGTGAAGCCACTTGTTCCGGTCTTGAAGGGTCCGACCATATCTAATTCACAGACTGCAAACGGCCAGACGAGTGGAATAGTCTTCAAGGCAGATGCAGGCTTGTGAGACATGTTGGAGTAGAACTAACAACCTGCACACTTGTCGACTATATCCTTTGCCATCCCATTTGCATGCGGCCAATAGAATCCTGCTCGATATGCTTTGGCCACGATGGTCCGAGAGGACGCATGGTGACCACAGGTCCCCGAGTGGATCTCGTTTAAAATCATTCGACCTTCTTCTGGGGTGATGTAGCATTGAGCCACTCCTGTGACACTTTCTCTTTAAAGCTGCCCCTTTATCACGGTGAAAGCCTTTGATCGACGGACGATCTGGCGGGCCTCATCCTCATCTTCTGGGATTTCCTGCCTGAGCAGGTACGCCAAATATGGTACCGTCCAGTCGGGCGTGACTACTAAGACTTCCATGACCAAGTCGACCTCAGCTGGGACTTCAATCTCAGTCGGATTAGTTGAACTTATTGGTTGTGGGGACTCTTCCTTGAAGGGATCTTCTTGTACTGACGGGGTGTGGAGATGTTCCAAGAACACATTACTAGGGATAGGCTTCCGAGTGGAACCTATCTTCGCCAGATCATCAGCAGCTTGATTCTTGATTCGGGGTATGTGGTGTAGCTCTAACCCCTCAAACTTCTTCTCTAGCTTTCTTACTGCATAGCAATAACCGGTCATTGCTGGACTCGTGATGTCCCATTCCTTCATTACTTGATTAACCACTAATTCTGAGTCGCCGTAGACCATCAAGCGTCGGACGCCAAGTGAAATGGCCATACGCAACCCATACAACAGTTCCTCATACTCAGCTTCATTGTTTGAAGAATCAAAGTGAATCCGGAGGACATAGCTGAGCTTGTCTCCTCTTGGGGATACTAAAACCACTCCTGCACCAGAGCCATTCAGCATCTTGGATCCATCAAAGAACATAGTCCAAGGTTCCTAGTGAATCTGAGTTGGTTGCTGCTGTTCAATGCACTCTGCAAGGAAATCTGCTATTGCTTGAGACTTGATGGCTTTCTTTGCCTCAAACTTGATATCCAAAGGAAGGAGTTCAATCGCCCATTTTGCCACTCGACTAGTTGCGTCCCTATTATTCAGAATTTCTAACAATGGAGCGTCACTGACGACTGAAACCGAGTGGTCTGAGAAGTATTATGCAACTTTCTTCATGGTCAAGTAAATTCCATAAACAAGCTTCACATAATGAGGATATTTCTGCTTGGACACAGTCAAGACTTCCGAAATGTAATACACAGAGTGCTGAACTTTGTAGGCATGCCCTTCTTCCTCCCGCTCGACCGTGAGCACTGTGCTGACAACCTGTCTAGTGGCTGCGATGTAAAGAAGTAAAGGCTCCTTGCCGATTGGAGCGGCAAGCACCGGCTGGGTGGAAAGCAGGTGATACAGAGCATCCCGCGTTCATCTCCATGTACACCTTCATAGCACATCAAGCCCCAAGTGGACCTACCGGACTTAAGGTGAACCCGCTCCTTTTCAAGATTTACATGAATATCCATAGGACTTGGCCGCTACCTCACCATGGAACGTTGTGCATCTTCAGGTTCGAGGACGACCACCGCCAAGCAGCTAAAGATCTTCCCGGAGGCCAAGGAGAAGGACCCCAAGGCAACAAGGAAGAAGATGGAGCCCAACAGGAGCTGGACAGGAGGTCCCAGGCGACCTCGTGCGCACGGGCCCCGAGACCCCGTGTGCACGGACTACTCAGAGAGTTTGCGCTGGAGCACCCCGTGCGCACGGTCCTGTACCGTGCCCACGGGACCCCCGTGCGCACGGGCTCATCAGGATGGACGGCCGTGATTTCCACTCCGAGCCCCTCCTCCTCCACTTCGTCCCCAAGACTATATATTCCGTACCTAGACCATTTGTTAGGGTTAGCAAAGGAGATGTTAAACATATGAGAGCTTTGCTCCATGGATCCACTCCACTAGGAGATCAAGACCTCCTCTTGGAGTGACCTAGCTCAAGACCCCCTCATGGGTGGCCCCTATCAAGACCTCCTCACGGAGAAGAACCGGTTACTTCTTGTATCATCCTTTGTTGATCGTGGATCGTGTATCTCTCTTTGTGTTCATCGTTATAGTGCATGTGTAATCGAATCTTGTTGGTTTTAGTGATTCTCTTGCGTTTTCCCCTAGATTTCCCTCGTGCTCTTCCGCTCGTTCTTCGTGTTCATCATAGGGATCCACTCCAAATGTGAAAGATCATCTCCATAGGGTTCCACCCTACATCATATGGTATCATGAGCCACGTTGATCACGTTTTTGGAGCCCCTACCCCATGTTTTCTAGCTTGATTTTGTTGTTTTTGTCCTAAATTCGAAAATTTCCCCACCAAAAATAGCCCCAAATTTTTTTGTGATTTGTTGGTTTAGTGTGATTTTGTTGGATTTGATCCATGGATTTGGTGTTTAACAAGTAGATCCACCCCTCTACCACCTTCCCCTACCTTCCATCCCTCGAATTTGACCTCACCTTGGATTTTCCCCTCGGATCCGGAGCAGTTCGTCCGCTCTCATAGGACCCCGTGCACACGGGCCATCGGGACCCCGTGCACATGGGACCCCGTGCACACGGGCCTGTCAGACCCCGTGTGCACGGCCCTTCCAGTGTGTTTCTTCTGCTGTCCCTTCGTCCTCCATACCACCCCCTACCCCCACCTCAACCCCAGCCACGAGATCCATCCATTTGGAGCCCAAAGCCAAGAAATCTGCCAAACCCGCGAGTCCCAGGTGACCCCGTGCCCTCGGTGTGTGTACCGTGCGCACGGGACCCCGTGCCCACGGCCCCTAGACCCCGTGCGCACGCCCCCCCCCCCCCCCCTAGGTCAGCCGCCAGCACTTCACCATTTCGGCCATATCTTCCACATCCGGAGTCCGATTTTCGCGTTCTTTAGCTCGTTGAGTAGCTATTGACATCCCCCATCCACCTAGATAGGTTCCAACACCTTTTGACTCCACCAAAATTTTGACACTTTGGCATCTTTGCCTAGGGCTTCCACCACATCATCCGCATAGCCACCACCATAGCCTTCCGCAACTAAACCCAATTTTGTTTGAGCTTGTTTGAGTTGTGTGTTGTGTCTCCTAAGGTGTTTCGGCTACTTAGGGACGGCAAATTCAACATTGACTTGCATAACCCATCATTCCGCTTCCGCATTGCCTAGTGCAACACCACCGCTTTCCGCTACCACCATTTGACATTTGTCATTTGAGATTTTGAGTTTGCGGTTTTTACCGTTTCCCAAGGTATTTGGGCTACTTAGGGACGGGTCTACATCATCTTGGTATCTACATCAAGAACACCGCCACTCATCATCGCAAAGGACGGTAACCTTGACGACACCATTGTATATTAGCCTTGCAATTGCATTGATAACCCCTAGCCCATTTTGTGTCACTTACCTATCGAGACTAGCCATTTGAGTATTGTCGGCAATGTTACTTGTGCACATTAGTGAACCACCATTCCATTGCATACATACCATATCATATTGGTATCATATCATCCATTGTGTCACAATATCGTTCCCGCATATACACAATAGCTATCTTGGTTTGTGCATTGTGCAAAAGTGGCCATAGAGAAAAAAAAGAATAAAGCTTTTAAGCAAAGAAAAAGAAAGAGAGAAAAGAAGCTTGTAAGCAAGTGCCATAGCATCATACCCCATTGCACATAAGATTGTCATATCTGATCATCTTGGATCATCTTGAGAGAAACACCGAGAACCATACATACATAGAATACTTGGGATAGAAGTTTATCCATTTTGCATCTTATAGGTTGTGCACAAGTGTCGTATCCGCCTATTGAGCAATCGTGCTAGCGTCTCTCTTGAGTTGTGCAACACGAGCATTTTCCGTGGACTCCACATTTTGTGCTCATCCCTTGGTTGCACGACCCCATTTATCTATCCGTGTGTGTGTTTCTGTGTACCACATTTGCTATTGGTCTACTTGTTTCACTTGCGAATTTGCGAATCTTTTCCAACATTATTGACTCTTGCTAACATTTTGCATCAAATTTTTGTGCCACTATCCTCACCAAGCTCCACCATAAGCCTTATTTGTGTAGGTGTGGGAAACCGACAAGAATTGGTACCAATTGTGCTATTTCCTTGTTACACATTGAGTGATCATTGATCCATTTTCAACGTCGGTCAGGGTACATTTGGTATAAGTTCTTCTCTTTCTCCCACTCATATTTGCTCGAGTCTTGTGATGGATAAGCAAGGCATTTCCTCTCCGGTCTTCGACAACAACGACAGCGTGAACAACTACATCACCAAAAGGTCCATCTTCGGACTACAACATGAAATGCAAGGAGCACAATCCACCTTGCAAGCGCGCATCGAGAACCTCTCCATCGACATTCATCTCTCCGAAGAAAGGAAAAGGGACTACATCGACAACAAGATTGCCACACAAAAGGAGGAGCAAGATGCGAGGATGGAAGAGATTCGGGCCTTGATCAAGTCTTCTTCCCCTTCGTCATCTTCAAGGCGGCGATGTTCAAGCCACAAGTCTTCGGAGCGCCCAAACGATGCAAGTGCAAATCGTCCTCCTCCACATCTACATGGCGACCACCATCACGTTCGTGATCAACATCGTCATGAAGGGCAAGTCACCTCCAAGCATCATGTGCACAACGACGACGAACAACACCTCCTACGAGCTCAATCACGACAACGACATCGTCAACATGAAGATGCTCCACAAGCGCAAGTGCACAAGTCACAACAAGCCCTACTTCACGCCAAGTCCAAGCTTCAAGAGCACAAAAGAAGACCGCGAGAAGACCACCACCAAGATGACGCTACGGCTACATCAACCACTTTGGCATCTTCGCCAAGTGTTCTCAAGGCATCTTCGCCTTTGGACGTATGGCATCATCGCCTACTTCCCGTGAGTTCGCCTACATCGACAACTTCAACAACAAGGCGACCACCTACGAGCGAGGGTGACACTTCCATCTTCGGAAGCCCCTCAAGGAAGATGGCCGAGCATGGGACATTCCCTTCGGTCATGGAAATGAGCTACGAGGTGCCACATCATATGGGCCTCCAACAACAAGACGGTGACAAGAAGGTTGAGCATGGGACTATCCCTTCAACCAAGGCGACAATAGTAGTAGAGCATGGAGACATTTGCACCAACATCTCTCCGACACCCACATATCATAAGATGACCCAATTGCCATGTGAGGAGAGCCACCAACCCATGAGTGAGATGAGTGACTCCACCATATATGACATTGAGAGCATTTCCAGCGAGAGGATGAGTGTGACCACCACTAGCCCCACACATGAGAGCATGCAACACATCCTATGTGAGGTTGAGAGCCATTTGAGTGACTCCACCAACCATACGAGTGAGAGCATCCTTGAGGGAGTGAGTGAGCCACAACACTTAGTGAGTGAGGTAGTTGACACGGCACATGAGGCCACTATGATTTCTAACGACTTACCCTCTACTCCTAATGTGTTTTCTCCTTTGGTGCTAGGTCTCCTACATGACGACATGCCTATCCTCGACAAGTCAATACCTCCAATGGAGACGACGATGGCCATGGTGGATGATGATGCACCTCCCACATGGTTCCATCAAGATGAAGATGACAACGAGTGGATCTTCAACACATCACCTACAACACATGAGCGACTTTCCAACGGTAACATAGGTGATGGTGCTTCTCTTGTCCCACTAGTGGACTCTCTTGACATCGATTGCTCCCATGATGTTGACCCACCTATTGCCATGCTTCATGCTAGTGAAACTCCTTCATGCCTTGACTTACCTATTTATGATGAATATGATGATGATCATGTTGAGTTGCCTAGTTGTGATGCTATGCTTCATAGCATATCTTGTGAAAATTCTATTGGTCACGTCATGTTTGACAATCCATTGAACTTGTCATATGCTATGAGTGAGATCTCCCATATCTCATCGTTTCAATCTCAACATAGTACCTATGCATGCCCCATTAAAATAAATCCCATTTGTACTTATGGCATAGATGACAAGTTGATGGTCATTGGCTTTTGTTTCTCTTGTGATGATATTGCCATGCTTCCTTTACATGATTTGCGCAATTCATCTACTATACAACGCCATGATCACATTGTTCCAAATATGCATTGTTTTAGATGTTGTCAATATTCTCCATGTGATGTTTCCATTAATGCTCATGAGGAGACCCCCATAGTTTCCTCATGCATATTAGGAGATCTTGATGCATTTCATACTTTGCATGATTCCCATGATAGTATACACCATATGCGTAACAGGAATAACAATGCTCTAGATATTTACCATGATGCATTGCACAATTTGAGTCTCCATTATGCTATACATAACAACAAACCTATCATGATGGATGACTGAAGGAAATATGCCCTAGAGGCAATAATAAAGTTATTATTTATTTCCTTATTTCATGATAAATGTTTATTATTCATGCTAGAATTGTATTAACCAGAAACATAATACATGTGTGAATACATAGACAAACATAGTGTCACTAGTATGCCTCTACTTGACTAGCTCGTTTATCAGAGATGGTTATGTTTCCTAGCCATGGACAAAAGAGTTGTCATTTGATTAACGAGATCACATCATTAGGAGAATGATGTGATTGACTTGACCCATTCCGTTAGCTTAGCACTTGATCGTTTAGTATGTTGCTATTGCTTTCTTCATGACTTATACATGTTCCTGTAACTATGAGATTATGCAACTCCCGTTTACCGGAGGAACACTTTGGGTACTACCAAACGTCACAACGTAACTGGGTGATTATAAAGGAGTACTACAGGTGTCTCCGAAGGTACATGTTGAGTTGGCGTATTTCGAGATTAGGTTTTGTCACTCCGATTGTCGGAGAGGTATCTCTGGGCCCTCTCGTTAATGCACATCATTATAAGCCTTGCAAGCAATGTGACCAATGAGTTGGTTACGGGATGATGCATTACAGAACGAGTAAAGAGACTTGCCGGTGACGAGATTGAACTAGGTATTGGATACTGACGATCGAATCTCGGGCAAGTAACATACCGATGACAAAGGGAACAACATATGTTGTTATACGGTTTGACCGATAAAGATCTTCGTAGAATATGTAGGAGCCAATATGGGCATCCAGGTCCCGCTATTGGTTATTGACCGAGAATAGTTCTAGGTCATTTCTACATAGTTCTCGAACCCGTAGGGTCCGCACGCTTAAGGTTTCGATGACAGTTATATTATGAGTTTATGAGTTTTGATGTAACGAAGGAGTTCGGAGTCCCGGATGAGATCGGGGACATGACGAGGAGTCTCGAAATGGTCGAGACGTAAAGATCGATATATTGGACGACTACATTCGGAGTTCGGAAAGGTTCCGAGTCATTCGGGTATTTTTCGGAGTACCGGAGAGTTACGGGAATTCGCCGGGAGAAGTATTGGGCCTTATTGGGCCCTGCGGGAAAGAGAGAGGGGCTGCCTAGGGTAGGCCACGCGCCCCCCCTTGCCCTAGTCCGAATTGGGCTAAGGGGAGGGGCCGCACCCCCTCCTTCCTTCCCTTCTCTCTTCCCCTTCCTAGTCTCCTACTCCTACTACATGGAAGGATCCCTAGTTGGACTAGGAAAGGGGGAATCCTACTCCCGGTGGGAGTAGGACTCCCCTATGGCGCGCCTCCTCCTTGGGCCGGCCACCTCCTCCCTCCCTCCTTTATATACGGGGGTAGGGGGGCACCCTAGACACACAAGTTGATCTACGGATCGTTCCTTAGCCGTGTGCGGTGCCCCCTTCCACCATATTCCACCTCGGTCATATCGTCACGAAGCTTAGGCGAAGCCCTGCGCCGGTAGAACATCAAGATCGTCACCACGCCGTCGTGCTGACGGAACTCTCCCTCGACACTCGGCTGGATCGGAGTTCGAGGGACGTCATTGAGCTGAACGTGTGCTGAACTCGGAGGCTCCGTACGTTCGGTGCTTGGATCGGTCAGATCGTGAAGACGTACGACTACATCAACCGCGTTGTGCTAATGCTTCCGCTTACGGTCTACGAGGGTACGTAGACAATACTCTCCCCTCTCGTTGCTATGCATCACCATGATCTTGCGTGTGCGTAGGAAAATTTTGAAATTACTACGTAACCCAACAGTGGCATCAGAGCCTAGGTTTTATGTGTTGATGTTATATGCACGAGTAGAACACAAGTGAGTTGTGGACGATATAAGTCATACTGCCTACCAGCATGTCATACTTTGGTTCAGCGGTATTGTTGGATGAAGCAGCCCGGACCGACATTACGCATACGCTTACGCGAGACTGGTTTTACCGCCATGCTTTGCACACAGGTGACTAGCGGGTGTCAGTTTCTCCAACTTTAATTGAACCGAGTGTGGCTACGCCCGGTCCTTGTGAAGGTTAAAACGGAGTCTATTTGACAAACTATCATTGTGGTTTTGATGCGTAGGTAAGAATGGTTCTTGCTAAGCCCGTAGCAGCCACGTAAAATTTGCAACAACAAAGTAGAGGACGTCTAACTTGTTTTTGCAGGGCATATTGTGATGTGATATGGTCAAAACGTGATGCTATATTTTATTGTATGAGATGATCATGTTTTGTAACCGAAGTTATCGGCAACTGGCAGGAGCCATATGGTTGTCGCTTTATTGTATGAAATGCAAACGCCCTGTAATTGCTTTACTTTATCACTAAGTGGTAGCGATAGTCGTAGAAGCAATAGATGGCGTAACGACAACGATGATGCGATGGAGATCAAGGTGTCGCGCCGGTGACAATGGTGATCACGACGGTGCTTCGGAGATGGAGATCACAAGCACAAGATGATGATGGCCATATCATATCACTTACATGGATTGCATGTGATGTTTATCCTTTATGCATCTTATCTTGCTTTGATCGACGGTAGCATTTTAAGATGATCTCTCATTAATTATCAAGAAGTGTTCTCCCTGAGTATGCACCATTGCGAAAGTTCTTCGTGCTGAGACACCACGTGATGATCGGGTGTGATAGGCTCCACGTTCAAATACAACGGGTGCAAAACAGTTGCACACGCGGAATACTCAGGTTATACTTGACGAGCCTAGCATATACAGATATGGCCTCGGAACACGGAGACCGAAAGGTCGAGCATGAATCATATAGTAGATATGATCAACATAAAGATGTTCACCATTGAAACTACTCCATCTCACGTGATGATCGGACATGGTTTAGTTGATTTGGATCACGTGATCACTTAGATGACTAGAGAGATGTCTGTCTAAGTGGGAGTTCTTAAGTAATATGATTAATTGAACTTAAATTTATCATGAACTTAGTCCTGGTAGTATTTTGCAAATTATGTTGTAGATCAATACCTTGCGTTGTTGCTTTCATATGTTTATTTTGATATGTTCCTAGAGAAAATTGTGTTGAAAAATGTTAGTAGCAATGATGCAGATTCGATCCGTGATCTGAGGTTTATCCTCATTGCTGCACAGAAGAATTATGTCCTTAATGCACCACTAGGTGACAGACCTATTGCAGGAGCAAATGCAGACGTTATGAACGTTTGGCTAGCTCAATATGATGACTACTTGATAGTTTAAGTGCACCATGCTTAACGGCTTAGAATCGGGACTTCAAAGACGTTTTGAACATCATGGACCATATGAGATGTCCCAGGAGTTGAAGTTAATATTTCCAGCAAATACCCGAGTTGAGAGATATGAAGTCTCCAACAAGTTCTATAGCTAAAAGATGGAGGAGAATCGCTCAACTAGTGAGCATGTGCTCAGACTGTCTGGGTACTTCAATCGCTTGAATCAAGTGGGAGTTAATCTTCCAGATAAGATAGTGATTGACAGAATTCTCTAGTCACCATCACTAAGTTACTAGAACTTCGTGATGAACTATAGTATGCAAGGGATGACGAAAACGATTCTCGAGCTCTTCGTGATGTTGAAATCGACGAAGGTAGAAATCAAGAAAGAGCATCAAGTGTTGATGATTGACAAGACCACTAGTTTCAAGAGAAGGGCAAAGGGAAAGAAAGGGGACTTCAAGTGGAAAGACAAGCAAGTTGTCACTCCTGCAGAGAAGCCCAAAGCTGGACCATAGCCTGAAACTGAGTGTTTACACTGCAAAGGAAATGGTCACTGGAAGCGGAAATGCCCTGAATATTTGGTGGATAAGAAGGATGGCAAAGTCAACAAGGGTATATTTGATATACAGATTATTGATGTGTGCCTTACTAGTGTTTATAGTAGCCCCTTAGTATTTGATACATGTTCGGTTGCTAAGATTAGTAACTCGAAACAGGAGTTACAGAATAAACAGAGACTAGTTGAAGGGAAAATGACGATAAGTATTGGAAGTAGTTCCAAGATTGATATGATCATCATCGCACACTCCCTATACTTTCGGGATTAGTGTTAAACCTAAATAAATGTTATTTGGCGTTTGCGTTGAGCATGAATATGATTTGATCATGTTTATTGCAATACGATTATTCATTTAAAGTCAGAGAATAATTGTTGTTCTGTTTACATGAATAAAACCTTCAATGGTCATACACCCAATGAAAATTGTTTATTGGATCTCGATCGTAGTGATACACATATTCATAATATTGATGCCAAAAGATGCAAAGTTAATAATGATAGTGCAACTTATTTGCGGCACTACTGTTTGGGTCATATCGGTGTAAAGCGCATGAAGAAACTCCATAAAGATGGATTTTCAGAATCACTTGGTTATGAATCATTTGATGCTTGCGAACCGTGCCTTTTGGGCAAGATGACTAAAACTCCGTTCTTCGGAACAATGGAATGAGCTACTGACTTGTTGGAAATAATACATACTGATGTATGCAGACCAATGAGTATGAAGGCTCGTGGCAAGTATCATTATTTTCTGACCTTCACAAGATGATTTGAGCAGATATGGGTATATCTACTTGATGAAACATAAAGTCTGAAATAGTTGAAAGGTTCAAAGAATTTCAGAGTGAAGTGGAAAATCATCGTAACAAGAAAATAAAGTTTCTGCGATTTGATCGCAGAGACAAATATTTGAGTTACGAGTTTGGTCTTCATATAAAACAATGTGGAAGAGTTTAACAGTTCACGTCACCTGGAACACCACAACGTTATGGTGTGTCCGAACGTCGTAACCTCACTTTATTGGATATGGTGCGATCTATGATGTCTCTTACCGATTTACCACTATTGTTTTGGGGTTATGCATTAGAGACAGCTGCATTCATGTTAAAAGGGCACCATCTAAATCTGTTGAGACGACACCATATGAACTGTGGTTTAGCAAGAAACCCAAGTTGTCGTTTCTTAAAGTTTGGGGCTGCGATGCTTATGTGAAAAAGTTTCATCCTGATAAGCTCGAACCCAAATCAGAGAAGTGCGTCTTCATAAAATACCCAAAGGAAATTTTTGGGTACACCTTCTATCACAGATCCGAAGGCAAGATATTCGTTGCTAAAAATGGATCCTTTCTAGAGAAGGAGTTTCTCTCGAAAGAAGTGAGTGGGAGGAAAGTAGAGCTTGATAAGGTAATTTGTACCTTCTCCCAAATTGGAAAGTAGTTCATCACGGAAATCAGTTCCAGTGATTCCTACACCAATTAGTGAGGAAGCTAATGATGATGATCATGAAACTTCAGTTCAAGTTACTACAAAAACTCGTAGGTCTTCCAAAGTACAGTCCGCACCAGAGTAGTATGGTAATACTATTCCGGAAGTCATGTTACTAGACCATGATGAACCTATGAACTATGAGGAAGCGATGATGAGCCCAGATTCCGCGAAATGGCTTGAGGCCATAAAAATCTGAGATATGATCCATGTATAAAAACAAAGTATGGACTTTGATTGACTTGCTCGATGATCAGCAAGCCATGTTAAATAAATGGATCTTCAAGAGGAAGACGGACACTGATAGTAGTGTTACTATCCACTAAGCTCGACTTGTTGCAAAAGGTTTTCAACAAGTTCAAGGGGTTGAATACGATGAGTTTTTCTCACTCGTATCGATGCTTAAGTCTGTCCGAATCATGTTAGCAATTGCCCTATTTTATGAAATCTGGCAAATGGATGTCAAAACTGCATTCCTTAATGGATTTATTAAAGGAGAGTTGTATATGATGCAACCAGAAGGTTTTGTCAATCCTAAAGATGCTAACAAAGTGTGCAAGCTCCAGCAATCCATCTATGGACTGGTGCAAGCATCTCAGAGTTGGAATATACGCTTTGATAAGTTGATCAAAGCATATTGTTTTATACAGACTTTTGGAAAGGCCTGTATTTACAAGAAAGTGAGTGGGAGCACTACAGCATTTCTGATAAGTATATGTGAATGACATATTGTTGATTGGAAATAATGTAGAATTATTCTGCAAAGCATAAAGGAGTGTTTTTTAAAGGAGTTCTTTAAAATAAAGACCTCAGTAAAGCTACTTACATATTGAGCATCAAGGTCTATTGAGATAGATCAAGACGCTTGATAAGTTGTTTCAATAAGTACATACCTTGTCAAGATTTTGAAGTAGTTCAAAATGGAACAGTCAAAGAAAAAGGTCTTGCCTGTATTGCAAAGGTGTGAAATTGAGTAAGACTCAAATCCCGACCATGGCAGAAAATAGAAAAGAGAATGAAAGTCATTCCCTATGCCTCAGCCATAGGTTTTATAAAAGTATGCCATGCTATGGACCAGACCTATTGTATACTCTGCCCTGGTTTGGCAAGAGAGTACAATAGTGATCTAGGAGTAGATCACTGGACATTGGTCAAGAATATCCTTAGTGAGGACTAAGGAAATATTTCTCGATTATGGAGGTGATAAAAGAGCCCGTCATAAAAGTTACCTCGGTGCAAGTTTTCACACCGATCCAGATGACTCTAAGTCTCAATCTGGATACATATTAAAAGTGGGAGCGATTAGCTAGAGTAGCTCCGTGCAGAGCATTGTAGACATAGAATATTTGCAAAATACATACGGCTCTGAATGTGACAGACCCATTGACTAAGCTTCTCTCACGAGCAAAACATGATCACACCTTAGTACTCTTTGGGTGTTAATCACATAGTGATGTGAACTAGATTATTGACTCTAGTAAACCCTTTGGGTGTTGGTCACATGATGATGTGAACTATGGGTGTTAATCATATACAGATATGAATATTGGTGTTAAACCACATGACGATGTGAACTAGATTATTGACTCTAGTGCAAGTGGGAGACTGAAGGAAATATGCCCTAGAGGCAATAATAAAGTTATTATTTATTTCCTTATTTCATGATAAATGTTTATTATTCATGCTAGAATTGTATTAACCGGAAACATAATACATGTGTGAATACATAGACAAACATAGTGTCACTAGTATGCCTCTACTTGACTAGCTCGTTTATCAGAGATGGTTATGTTTCCTAGCCATGGACAAAAGAGTTGTCATTTGATTAACGAGATCACATCATTAGGAGAATGATGTGATTGACTTGACCCATTCCGTTAGCTTAGCACTTGATCGTTTAGTATGTTGCTATTGCTTTCTTCATGACTTATACATGTTCCTGTAACTATGAGATTATGCAACTCCCGTTTACCGGAGGAACACTTTGGGTACTACCAAACGTCACAACGTAACTGGGTGATTATAAAGGAGTACTACAGGTGTCTCCGAAGGTACATGTTGAGTTGGCGTATTTCGAGATTAGGTTTTGTCACTCCGATTGTCGGAGAGGTATCTCTGGGCCCTCTCGGTAATGCACATCATTATAAGCCTTGCAAGCAATGTGACCAATGAGTTGGTTACGGGATGATGCATTACAGAACGAGTGAAGAGACTTGCCGGTGACGAGATTGAACTAGGTATTGGATACCGACGATCGAATCTCGGGCAAGTAACATACCGATGACAAAGGGAACAACGTATGTTGTTATGCGGTTTGACCGATAAAGATCTTCGTAGAATATGTAGGAGCCAATATGGGCATCCAGGTCCCACTATTGGTTATTGACCGAGAATAGTTCTAGGTCATGTCTACATAGTTCTCGAACCCGTAGGGTCCGCACGCTTAAGGTTTCGATGACAGTTATATTATGAGTTTATGAGTTTTGATGTACCGAAGGAGGTCGGAGTCCCGGATGAGATCGGGGACATGACGAGGAGTCTCGAAATGGTCGAGACGTAAAGATCGATATATTGGACGACTATATTTGGAGTTCGGAAAGGTTCCGAGTCATTCGGGTATTTTTCGGAGTACCGGAGAGTTACGGGAATTCGCCGGGAGAAGTATTGGGCCTTATTGGGCCCTGCGGGAAAGAGAGAGGGGCTGCCTAGGGTAGGCCGCGCGCCCCCCCTTGCCCTAGTCCGAATTGGGCTAAGGGGAGGGGCCGCACCCCCTCCTTCCTTCCCTTCTCTCTTCCCCTTCCTAGTCTCCTACTCCTACTACATGGAAGGATCCCAAGTTGGACTAGGAAAGGGGGAATCCTACTCCCGGTGGGAGTAGGACTCCCCTATGGCGCGCCTCCTCCTTGGGCCGGCCACCTCCTCCCTCCCTCCTTTATATACGGGGGTAGGGGGGCACCCTAGACACACAAGTTGATCTACGGATCGTTCCTTAGCCGTGTGCGGTGCCCCCTTCCACCATATTCCACCTCGGTCATATCGTCACGAAGCTTAGGCGAAGCCCTGCGCCGGTAGAACATCAAGATCGTCACCACGCCGTCGTGCTGACGGAACTCTCCCTCAACACTCGGCTGGATCGGAGTTCGAGGGACGTCATCGAGCTGAACGTGTGCTGAACTCGGAGGCTCCGTACGTTCGGTGCTTGGATCGGTCAGATCGTGAAGACGTACGACTACATCAACCGCGTTGTGCTAACGCTTCTGCTTACGGTCTACGAGGGTACGTAGACAATACTCTCCCCTCTCGTTGCTATGCATCACCATGATCTTGTGTGTGCGTAGGAGACTTGATCTTCGACGGACTCGAGCCGCAGCCAAGCGCGCCGCACTGCTACCATGGGCACGATCTAGCTCTGCCGCCGGACAGTGCCTTGGTGGCCGCACTCGGATCCGCTTCGGCCATTAGCCCGGAGCCGATCGCCCATATCGAGGGCCGGCGGGTAGACGCCGCCCTGGGGCTTCAACACCCACGGCGATGGAGCCGAACACTGATCTTGTCCCCTGCAAAACCCGTGATTCCGAGGCACCGCACTCCTCGCCGAACTCCGAACCTCCCGCGCCTCTACCAACCGATCCGGATTGGGCGCCGGTTATGGAATTCACCGCCACGGACATTTTCCAACGCTCGCCTTTTGGCGATATTCTGAATTCACTGAAGCGTCTCTCGCTATCAGGAGAATCCTGGCCGGACTATGGCCAGGACGGTTGGAGTTCGGACGATGGAGAAATTCAGAGCCCACCCACCACCCACTTTGTAGCCACTGTCGAGGATTTAACCGACATGCTAGACTACGACTCCGACGACATCGACGCTATGGACGACGATGCTGGAAACGAACAGGAACCAGTGCCTACAGGGCACTGGAAGGCCACCTCGTCATATGACGTATACATGGTGGATACCCCAAAAGAAGGGGATGGCGAAGAAGTAGCGGAGGCAGACTCTTTAAAGAAGCAGCCCAAACGTCGGCGTCAGCGGCGCCGCTCTAAATCCCGCCACAGCAAGAATATAGATTCCGGCACAGGAAATAACAATACCCTAGAGAGTGCCGAAGACAACCCCCTCTAGCAAGACTCAACGCAGGAGGACGCAGAAGCAAGCCCTCACGAAAGGGCGGCAGACGAAGAGGTTGAGGATCATAACTATATACCTCCCTCCGAAGACGAAACAAGCCTCAATGACGACGAACTCGTCGCGCCCGAGGACCCCGTCGAACAAGAGCTTTTTAAGCGCAGGCTCATCGCTACAGCAAGAAGCCTGAAGAAGGAAAAGCGGAAGCTCAAAACAGCGGAAGACACGCTCCGAATAAGATGGAGCAAAGTACTCAAAACCGCAGATAAATACAGCAATGGCCACCAATCAAAGAGCTACCCGAAGCGTAAGCTGCTACCGGAATTCAACGAAGAGGCCATAGAGCCTCCACCATCAAATGGCCCAGCCAGGTCCATCTACGGACCCAAAAAGAAGGCCCCAGGAAGCAAAGCAACACGTCAAGTGTCCGGCGATAACGTCACACACAATTACAGGGGCGCCGCACACCCTCTATGTTTCACCGATGAGGTGCTGGAACATGAATTTCCCGCAGGGTTTAAACCCATAAACATAGAGGCCTACGATGGAACAACAGACCCTGGAGTCTGGATAGAAGATTATATACTGCATATACACATGGCCAGAGGAGATGATCTCCACGCCATAAAATACCTACCCCTCAAGCTCAAAGGGCCAGCCCGTCATTGGCTCAAAAGCCTCCCAGAAAACACCGCTGGAAGTTGGGAAGAGCTCGAGGAAGCATTTAGAACAAATTTTCAAGGGACTTATGTCCGTCCTCCGGATGCAGATGATTTAAGTCATATAACTCAACAGCCCGGAGAGTCAGCGTGGAAATTCTGGAACAGGTTTCTTACCAAAAAGAACCAAATAGTCGACTGTCCGGACGCCGAAGCCTTAGCAGCTTTCAAGCACAACGTCCGAGACGAATGGCTCGCCAGGCACCTCGGCCAAGAGAAACCGAGGACAATGTCCGCACTAACAAGCCTCATGACCCGCTTCTGTGCGGGAGAGGATAGCTGGCTAGCAAGAAGCAGCACCAGCAACCCAAGTACATCCGAAATACGAGATGGAAACGGAAAATCACGGCGCAGAAAAGAGCAGCACCGGAATAAAGAGAAAAGCCCAAAGAGCACGGCAGTCAACGCCGGATTCAAAAGCTCGCGGTCCAAAAACAAAACTCAGTCCCTCAAGGATGACAGTGATGAACTGTCCAACCTACGCAAAATTCTGGGTCGGATATGTCAAATCCACAGTACCCCCGGAAGGCCTGCAAATCACACCCACAGGGATTGTTGTGTTTTCAAACAGTCCGGCCGATTAAATGTCGAACACAAGGGGCTCGACGCGTCAAGCGAAGAAGATAAACCCCGCCAGCAGGGCACCGGAAAACAAAAGACTTTCCCACAAGGGGTCAAAGCAGTAAACTCACTTCATGTGATAACCCGGAAAAATAGTGCGGCACTTTCTAAAAAGAGCTTCGCACGGTCCAACCCAGCAGACCGTAGAGATTGGATATCGAAACCAATCACTTTCGACCACCTGGACTATTCCAGAAGCGTTCGAAACGCGGGACGGACTCCCCTGATATTAAATCCGATAATAGACGGATTACAATTCACAAACGTCCTAATGGACGGAGGTAGTGACTTAAACCTGCTATATTCAAACACAATCCGTAGGATGGGGATAGACCCTACCAAAATACGACACAGCCGCACTTCCTTCAAAGGAGTGACGCCAGGCCCTTACGCCAAGTGCACAGGCTCGATATTACTAGAAGTCGTGTTCGGATCGCGAACAACTTTCGACGCGAAAAATTAATTTTCCATATCGTCCCATTTAAAAGTGAATATCAAGCACTGTTGGGACGAAAGGCTTTTGTCCGCTTCAACGCCATACCGCATTACGCGTCTCTTACACTAAAGATGCCCGGTCCACATGGCGCCATTTCAGTGCGAGGGTCACTCAAAGACCCCGGACTCGGATAGACGAATCCGGACTCAGCAGGCTAGGGGCTACCTAGCCACATACCCTTTCACAGGGGGCTGCGCGCACAACTCACCGCGGTTTCATATAAACCTTGCTTTAATTATTTATATTTCTTATTTTACATATTTTTCGCACGAACTGTTTCTAAAACTAAACGTTCCTCTCTTTCTATAGATGAACAACGTGCGTGCCCGTCCAGGATAAAAGCGCAACGGAGACACAGGCGCAGACGTGCAGTAGGGACCCGTTGCAAGGATTCTTTTCAGATTAAGACCCTGCGTAGACCTTTTTATTACTGTCTCTTGTTGTTACTTTCCCTTGGTTTTTTCTTATAGCCAAAGCGGAGCCTGACGCTTTGGCATCGGCCGCGTCAGAGGACCATGCCCGTACCCGGACACTAGGGGCTTAGGGCATCTTTCTGCCCATTATTATAAAGTCCGAACACCTTAGGGAGTGTTCGGCGTCTCGAGTTAGGTATTATATGCATCAGCTCCGAATCATGTCTTTGGTCAAATGTTGGGTTTGCCCGGCTCCTATGTTTTGCTGCCTTACGTTCTGTATCATCGGCTAACGCGGCACCAGGAGAACTACTGCGATTGTGCCCCAGTTCGGCTGGGCGAGCACCTCAGTAGAGAAAGCCGAAAACTAACTGTCATGATATAGCGAGAGTCTGGTCAGCCACTCGATCGACTATCGGAATGTTTAGAATTCCCCGCTTTGACAAAGGACCGTTTCCCGGTCAGGCGCATACGCACCCTGAATCCGGAGATGTGCGGTGCCACCAGGGGCTATATCGTAGCCCCACCCTCGAGCTCCATTGGCTAAGTGAAAGAGATAAAGCATTATAGTCCGGATTGCCTCGTTCGCTACGCTACCACCTCCTTATAACAGGACCGAGACGTCGGATTAAGTGTGAAAACGCGCTATTTTGCGAACACCCCAGCACCTTATGCGAGGGGGCTGAAGCCGAAGACTGCATCTTTCAGGTTATACACAAGTATACGTAAACGGCTGCACAGGAGAAGTTTTATCACTTGGACGCACAAGTATAAAAAGCAGTTATACCATAATCATTGATTTACAATCTAATGCGTTCACTTGAACGTTACATTCTTTGAGCACTACGCCTCTATTTTACGAGCACCGCGCATAACTTCTCCGAAGTAGTGCTCGGCAGGGAGCCGGCTTTCATCCGGACCCTGAGTGGCAACGGCGGTGGCATCCATCTCCGGATAATGTACCTTCACACGGGCAAGAGCCATCCGCGCGCCCTCGATGCAGGCCGACCGCTTCATATCCTTTATATGCGGCACTGCTCCAAGGAATTGCTGCAGCAAGCCGAAGTAGCTCGTCGCCTTGGACCTCTCTGGCCAGACATGTGCCACGGGTCAGTCATGGCAAGTCCGGACAATCTATTTAACTCGGCCCATTCGGCCAACCGGTCCGTCAACGGAAGGGCGCGATCCGGACTGTGGAATTGAGACCAATACAGCTCTTCCGTCTCGTGATCCCCCTGGCTCCGGAAGTGCTTAACGGCATCAGCCGCGCTCGCAGCTAAGTCCATATACGGATCCTCCGGACTCCACAGCCGCTCAAATTGAGCATACTTCGCATCCATAAACCGGCGACGCAGCAGAATAGGCTTGCCAGCCACGATCTCTCCGGCCTGGCGCAGTTCCTCCTTCATAGCCCGCATCGCAGAGCGGGCATCCTTGGCTTCGGCGGTGGCCTTCTTCAGGTCTTCCCGCTCCGACAAGTGCTCCTTTTCAAGAGCCTCATTGCGGTCGGTAGCATCCTTTAATTTCCTGGCCAATTCGACCACCTGCGCCCTGCTTAGGCAGTGCGCAGCCTTTTCGGCCTTCAAATCTTCGGCTGCCTTCGAGGCAGCCGCATCACTCCTTCGGGCTTGCTCCTTAGCTTGAGCAAGTTCGGCCCGAAGGCCCTCCACAGCAGCAGCACAGTCTGTACAACAGCATACAATCTATCAGAGGAGGGCTTCGACCCCCTTAAATCAAGCAACTGCGGAGAATTTACTTACCTTGCGACTCGTCAAGTCGCCGGTTGACGAGTGCGATGTCAGCATCTGCCACGTCAAGTTGCCGACTTAATTCGGCAAACTCATTAGTCCGGCTAGCCCCCGGACTATCCGCCACCTGCATCAGGACGGCGGTATTCATTACTTGAGGTTTTGAGATTTTGATCCTCGGCACGATGTCGTTTCCGACAACCTACTGAGTCTTAGGGGCTACTATCTATACAGGGCGCAACTTTTATATGCAAAACTGTTAAGAGATAAAGGGGTGCGCTATTTTCGCATACCTCAAATCCCGCCAGCAAGCTCATGGCGGCATTACGCAATCCGCTTTCAGCAGACGAAATCCTTCCAATCACCATACGCATTAACGCGCGGTGATCTTCCGAAATGGACGCCCTCTCAAGCAGACTCTTCAGTCCTCCCGGCTGGACTCTGGTGGGTGCCGAACTCTCTGGCCCCTCCGGACTCGGGGACGCCCTCCGTGACGACACTTCGGGTTCGCCTGCCTCATCTGGCGGCGCTGCGGATGGAGGCGTATCGCTCTCCATCATCTCCGGAAGAAGGTCCCCTGAAGATGAACTCATCTAAGAAGGCTGCAGATCCGAACTGCGATATAAATACTTCAGTTACCTACGGAAGCGCAAATGAAGGTATTTCCTTATCGATTAATTCCCTCTTTCATACTCACGGCTCGTTGGAGGGCTGGTCCTTCGGCGATGATTGTGCGTCCGGATTCTCTCCGGACGCCGGACCCCCCGGTGAGGATTTCTTCCCACGCTTAGGGGCTTTGACCTCCGGATCTTCGGAGGCGGTCCTCTTCTCCCTCTGAAGGGAGAGGTTCTTGGTCCCCTCCTCTTCAGTCGCCCCTTTGGGCGGAATATTAGCTCCTCTATTTTCCCCGCTGCCCCCTTCTGTGGGCACAACCTCCAACATTCTAACCAGCACGGGCTCCAGTGCGGTCTCTGGGAGGGGGGCCGGACACCTTATCAGCCTTGATCGCGCCACCCATTCCTGTAAAGAACAAAGGGTCAGGAGGCGAACTTTTGAAAGGCATATAAATAGAATGTTCGGACTCTGAGCTATCTACCTGAGTATCCGGGCGATCGCGGCTTAGACCTGCGTCCTCGGCCGAGTCCGGACACGCCACCTGCGGTCCGAAGAACAGCTTGTACATCTCCACGGGCGTCGCTCCCATGAAGTGTTGGAGAATTCGAGGTCCCTCCGGATTGAACTCCCATAAACGGAGAGGACGGCGTTTGCAGGGCAGGAGGTGCCTGATTAGCATGACCTGCATCACCTTGACCAGGTCGATCTCCCTCGCTTGGAGATCTCGAATCCGGCCCTGCAGTGAGGGCACGTCTTCGGACGACCCCCAATTGAGCCCTTGGTTGACCCCACGACTTCAGTTGGCGTGGAGGTCCCGGGCGGAATGAGGGCGGCGGCTTTTGCTTGCTGCCCCTTGGAGCAGTGATGTAGAACCACTCCTGCTGCCACAATCCAAGTTCCTCTTGGAAGGAACCTTCGAGCCACGGGGCATCGACCTTCTTGCTTATGGTCGCCCCGCCGCACTCCGCCTGACGCCCCCCAATCATCTTCGGCTCTACCTTGAAGGTCTTCAGCCATAGGCCGAAGTGGGGGATGACGCGGAGAAAGGCTTCACAGACGATGATAAATGCGGAAATATGGAGGATAGACTCCGGAGCCAAATCGTGGAAGTCCAGCCTGTAGTAGAACAGGAGCCCTCTCACAAAGGGATCCGTCGGGAAGCCTAAACCCCGGCGGAGGTGAGATGCGAAAATGACGTATTCACCGGGCTCGGGGGCTGGCACGGCCTGCCCTTGGGCAGGCAGCCTGTGCAAAACCTCGTAGGCCAGGTACTTGGCCTCGCGCAACTTCAGTATGTCCTCCTCCGTGACGGAGGAAGGCATCCACCGGCCCTGGAGGTCGGAGCCGGACATGATTGAGGATCCGAAGCGCTCGAATCTGAGGCTCTGGGTGTTGGAACTGGGAGCGGGGAAGAGATTCGATGCGAGATTAAAGAACAAGTACAGGCCTTGGTCCTCTTATAAAGGGGAAGAAATACCAAGGGCCGTCTCCGTGACCGTTTGGGATTCCCCTTCGATAGAGGAGGCGTGGCGACGGGAACGGTTGGGTTACCCACGCACGTATTGATGAGAATCCCGGAATAAGGGGAACACGATCTCTGCTTCGACAAGACGTGCCAAGGAAACCGCCTCGTTAAACGTGCTGAGGTGGAATAATAAAAAATGATTCAAACGAGGGCTTGGCTGCAGTGTGATGTCACGCCGCATAATACGTCAGCAGATTGAGCTAGTGTATATGTTTCATTCTCTCTACGGTGGAATGTGGAAATTATTTTTGCAGAGTCGGACACTATCCTGGTGTTCATTATCTTCTCCGGATTATTCAAGGAAGGAACCCGCCTTGCAATGCCGAACATTATGCACGCCGGACTTATCGTCATTGAAGACTAGTTCAGGGGCTACTGAGGGAGTCCTGGACTAGGGGATGTCTGGACAACCGGACTATCAATATCCGCCGGACTCCAAGACTACGAAGATAGAAGATTGAAGACTCCGGCTCGTGTCCGGAAGGTACTTTCCTTGGCGTGGAAGGCAAGCTTGGCAATACAGATATGTAGATCTCCTACCATTGTAACCGACTCTGTGTAACCCTAGCCTCTCCAGTGTCTATATAAACCGGAGGGCCTTAGTCCGTAGGACGAAGATACATCTCAACAATCATACCATAGGTTAGCTTCTAGGGTTTAGCCTCCTTGATCTCGTGGTAGATCTACTCTTGTACTACCCATATCATCAATATTAATCGAGCAGGACGTAGGGTTTTACCTCCATCGAGAGGGCCCGAACCTGGGTAAAAACATCGTGTCCCTCGTCCCTTGTTACCATCCACCTAGACGCACAGTTCGGGACCCCCTACCCGAGATCCGCCGGTTTTGACACCGACACCCTTCCTAGTCTCCTACTCCTACTACATGGAAGGATCCCTAGTTGGACTAGGAAAGGGGGAATCCTACTCCCGGTGGGAGTAGGACTCCCCTATGGCGCGCCTCCTCCTTGGGCCGGCCACCTCCTCCCTCCCTCCTTTATATACGGAGGTAGGGGGGCACCCTAGACACACAAGTTGATCTACGGATCGTTCCTTAGCCGTGTGCGGTGCCCCCTTCCACCATATTCCACCTCGGTCATATCGTCGCGAAGCTTAGGCGAAGCCCTGCGCTGGTAGAACATCAAGATCGTCACCACGCCGTCGTGCTGACGGAACTCTCCCTCGACACTCGGCTGGATCGGAGTTCGAGGGACGTCATCGAGCTGAACGTGTGCTGAACTCGGAGGCTCCGTACGTTCGGTGCTTGGATCAGTCAGATCGTGAAGACGTACGACTACATCAACCGCGTTGTGCTAACGCTTCCGCTTACGGTCTACGAGGGTACGTAGACAATACTCTCCCCTCTCGTTGCTATGCATCACCATGATCTTGCGTGTGCGTAGGAAAATTTTGAAATTACTACGTAACCCAACAATGACATGTTTCTATATCACGCATCTCATTTATTTGAGCATTGGATATTTGGTGCTAACCAACACAAGCACGTATGCATCATGATGGATGATTTGTACATCTACCACGCACACACAATTTTCCCTTTGTCTTTGTTTTGTGTAGGTACTCATGTATACTCGTCGACCTCTCAATCCCAAGAGTTGACGAAATGAGCTCTTGAGAGCAATGATGACTTGGGATCCCGTGGACTATCCTTACCACTGTCCCCTTCGCGCAAGGACTATGCGCAACTCCTCTACTTGGCTCTCACACGGCTATGGGCCATTTACCACTTGTCACATTATGCTCATTTTACTGTGTTCACTTTTCATGCTATGCTTACTTCTATGCCTTTGCCATGCAATTGTGACCCTTGCTTGCATCTACCCATGTTTCATCATTATGCTACTTCTATGTGTATTTGCATGCTTGGTAGAGATCCTTGTTGCTATTGCCATGTTTATCATGTGCCCCATGCTATTGATGCTTGTTGTATTGGGAGAGTCATGATGCCCCATTGCTATTTACATATGGCCTCTCTCCAATACACTCATGCCATTCTACTCATATCTTGCTTTTATGCTTGTGCTATGTCATGTGATTTACTCATGCCCACTATTTGCACACATGACATGATTGCCATGATTCCTTCTAGTATGTTGCATCTTCGCACTACTAGCATGCTTGACTTGATCGCTATGATAGCTAGCCATGTTGCATCACCCATGTTCCACTATTACTTGCTTTCTTGGGTTGATGACATATATGCTCATGCCTCTCACATGATATATCTTGATCATTGTCTCTTGTGTCCATTAGTTGCCTCTTTCATATCCACTTGTATTGAGTGCAACCAAACTATGCTTATTGATCTTGGAGACTTGGACACTTTACTTGTGAAGCATGCTTGTTTGATTAAGCCTATTGTATTTGGTTGTTCTCACATCATATGCCTACATACTATGAAATGCTCCCTTGTCCTTTCTTATGATGAGCATGATGCATACACTTGTTGGGTATCTCGCCCCTCAAATGATAGGTCTTGCTTTTGCACTAACCTCATTTGTTTTTCCAAGTGTTTCTCATGTTCTTTCATTTTGAAGGATTCACAAGGCGGTACCATCAAGAGACATTTTGGTTATGTTAAGGCATAGATGATGTGCAACACCAACATTGGCGAGCATCTCCTAAAGGTGAACTCATTCTCTTTGAGACATACTCACATATGCATATTGGATGGGCCATACTTTCATTGTTGTTTCCTTCTTCTTGTCTACATGCTACATATATTGGATGGAGGACCGGCATTGGAGATGGACCCTATGGACCTTCAAGTTGAGGAGTGCCACGACATCGACCTATGGTACAACCATGCCTATCGTGTACATGGCGATACGGTTTATGATCCGAGGTTGGATCTTTCCAAAGGGGGAGGAGATGATACGGAGCATCCCACGTTCATCTCCATGTACACCTTCATAGCACATCAAGCCCCAAGTGGACCTACCGGACTTAAGGTGAACCCGCTCCTTTTCAAGATTTACATGAATATCCATAGGACTTGGCCGCTACCTCACCACAGAACGTTGTGCATCTTCAGGTTCGAGGACGACCGCCGCCAAGCAGCTAAAGAGCTTACCGGAGGCCAAGGAGAAGGACCCCAAGGCCACAAGGAAGAAGATGGAGCCCAACAGCAGCTGGACAGGAGGTCCCAGGAGACCCCGTGCGCACGGGCCCCGAGACCCTGTGCGCACGGACTACTCAGAGAGTTTGAGCTGGAGCACCCCGTGCGCACGGGCCTGTACCGTGCCCACGGGACCCCCATGCGCACGGGCCCAACTTACCCCGTGCGCACGGGCTCATCAGGATGGACGGCCGTGATCTCCACTCCGAGCCCCTCTTCCTCCACTTCGTCCCCAAGACTATATATTCCGTACCTAGACCATATGTTAGGGTTAGCAAAGGATATGTTAGACATATGAGAGCTTTGCTCCATGGATCCACTCCACTAGGAGATCAAGACCTCCTCTTGGAGTGACCTAGCTCAAGACCCCCTCATGGGTGGCCCCTATCAAGACCTCCTCACGGAGAAGAACCCAGTTACCTCTTGTATCGTCCTTTGTTGAGCATGGATCGTGTATCTCTCTTTGTGTTCATCATTATAGCGCATGTATAATCGGATCTTGTTGGTTTTAGTGATTCTCTTGTGTTTTCCCCTAGATTTTCCTTGTGCTCTTCCGCTCGTTCTTCGTGTTCATCATAGGGATCCACTCCAAACGTGAAAGATCATCTCCATAGGGTTCCACCCTACATCAGCAGGGCTTTGAGCTCTTCAAACGGTTCTTCATCTTCGTCATTCCACTCGAACTTGTCAGACTTCTTCATCAGTCGGTAAAGAGGTAATGCCTTTTCACCGAGGCGTGAGATGAATCGATGCAACACAGCCAAACAACAAGTAAGCTTTTGAACATCGCGCACACGGACAGGGCGTTTCATTCGGAGGATTGTGCCAATCTCCTATGGGTTTGCGTCGATCCCTCGTTCAAAAATGAGGAAACCGAGTAACTTTCCACCTTGGACTCCGAACGTGCACTTTGATGGATTGAGCTTGATATCATATCTTCTTAAGTTGGCAAAGGTTTCAGTGAGGTCAATCAGTAGGTCGGAACCTTTGCGTGACTTGACCACTATGTCATCCATGTATGCTTCCACATTCCGACTGATTTGAGTGAGCAGGCACTTCTGAATCATGTGCATGAATGTGGCACCAGCATTCTTGAGGCCAAACGGTGCTCAGCCAGTCCCCTGGGTATACCTGGCATGTCAGATGGTTTCCATGCAAAGATGTCCCAGTTCTCACGGAGGAACTGGATGAGCGCTTCTTCCTATTTGTTGTCGAGTGTTGTTGAGATATGAGTCAGAGCAACATTGGGATCGGTCGGGTGAATGTGAACCATCTTTGTTTCGCTGGCCAACTGAAATGCGGACTCCGAGGCAGGCCTCTTGGCTTGCAACAAATCAGTCGGATTTGCATTCTTTTGATATTCCTGAAACTCTACTGCTGCCATCTGTTCATCGGCAATCTTTGAACCTTTCTGGAGACAATCTTCTGCTCTCTGCCGATTTCCAGTGACTGTGCTCATGCCTCCGGGACCAGGCATCTTCAACTTAAGGTACACATAGCATGGTCGAGCCATGAAACTACCATAAGCAGGTCTACCTAGAATGGCATGATAGGCGCTGTCAAAATCCACTATCTCAAACGTCAACTTTTCCTTGCGGTAATTCTTGGAATCACCAAAAACCACATCAAGAGTGATCTGACCGAGTGATTCGGCTTTCTTTCCTGGGATGATACCATGGAATCTCATGTTGCTCTCACTGAGCTTGGACATCGGAATGCCCATCCCCCGGAGGGCCTCAGCATACAATATATTCAATCCACTGCCACTGTCCATCAAAACCTTGGTCATTCGGGTGCCCCCAATGACTGGGTCGACCACCAACGCTTGTCGCCCAGGGGTAGCAATGTGTGGCGGGTGGTCGGACTGGTCGAATGTAATAGGGGTTTTTGACCACTTCAAATATCTTGGCGTTGCCGAAGCAACCATGTTTACCTCTTTGTTAATAACTTCCAGTCGACTTTTGCTCTCGAGGTCAGCAAAAATCACCAAAGTGGCATTAACATTAGGATAACCACCATCTTCTTGTTTGTCTTCCTCCTTATCAGACTCTTTCTCTTTTTCAATGGGCTGTCTCTCTCGAAAGCTCTGAATCAGGAGTCGACACTGTCGAGTGGTATGCTTGGGAAGAATCAGATTCCCCTCTTCATCCTTTTTGGTGTGTATACGACACAATAAATCAAGCACATCGTTTCCCGCTTGATCTTTCACTTTCTTAGGAGTCCAAGGCCCTTTAGGTTTCCCCTTGAACTTCCCTTGATTCAAAACTGCTGCCTCAGCAGGACCTGCAGCCTCAGCTTTCCGTTTCTACTTCCGACTGGAGTTTCCTCCTCCTGTGTCCTGGGCGATTGATCTGTTCTTGCCGCTCTGGAGTTGGTCCTCTTCTTCGTTGTTAGCATATCGAGTGGCAATCTCCATCATCCGAGTCAGAGTCATGTCTCCGATCTGACCAAACTTCAGATTGAGCTCTCTGTAATGAACGCCTTCTTTAAAGGCACAAACTGCTTGGTGATCCGACACATTCTCCACTATGTGGTGAAGAGTAGTCCATCTCTGGATATAGTCTCTCAAAGTCTCATTCTGTTTCTGAACACAGTGTTGCAATTCCGTCAAACCAGCAGGTTGCTTGCAAGTGCCCTCAAATGTTTTGGTGGACACTCGAGCTAACTCCTCCCAATTGAAATGCTCCCACGAGCCAACTGATTCAACCAGGCTCTGGCAGAACCTTCAAGCATCAAAGGGAGGTGCTTCATGTCCACCTCATCATTGCTGCCGCCAATGTGTACAGCCACTCGGTAATCCTCCAACCAAGTGTCAGGCTTCGACTCCCCGGTGAACTTAAGATTGAGCTCTTTGTAGCGAACTCCTTCTTTAAAGTCACAAACTGCTTGGTGATCCGACACATTCTCCACTGTGTGGTGAAGAGTGGTCCATCTCTGGATATAATCTCTCAAGGTCTCATTCTGTTTCTACACGCAATGCTGCAATTCTGTCAAACCAGCAGGTCTCTTGCAGGTGCCCTCAAATGTTTTGGTAAACACTCGGGCCAACTCATCCCAATTGAAAATGCTTCCAGGGGCCAACTGATTCAGCCAAGCTTGGGCAGAACCTTCAAGCATCAAAGGGAGGTGCTTCATGGCCACCTCATCATTGCCTCCACCAATATGCACAACCACTCGATAGTCTTCCAACTAAGTGTCAGGCTTCGACTCTCCTGTGAACTTACTGATGCCAGTTGCCAATCTGAAGTTGTGGGGGATCTCAGCGGCTCGGATGGCTCTTCCAAAACATTCAGGGCCGGAAATATGCACCCTACTTCCACCAGGTCTATCTCTATCCAACCCTTCTTTGTATGCTCTGTTCCGGTCGACCAAACCTTGTACAAGGACTGACCTTGTGTCGAACCCAGGCTCTCTTGGGTCGACTGGAACTCTGCAGTCATTACCATACAGGCGCCTGTCATCATACCGCCGGGGCGCGTATGACCCGTCCCTCAGAGGGGGCGAAGGCACCTGACGGTGGTTGTGATGGGCATACTCACGATCAAACTCTCCATGAGCTCTTCCCAGGTGCCGATCTCGATGGTGATCATGATCTTCACGTCGCAAAGGCGACCCAGGACTGTGTGCAGACTGAACTATATCTGCCCTTACTGACCTGTTGTGGATCCTATTCCGCGAGTGGGAAACAGCGGAGTTCAGCTCTCCTGCTGCCCAGAGCAGCGGTCGGATCTGTTCCAAGCCTCTTCCAGCTTCTGAACAGGACGACTGAATAGACTCTGCTATACGTGCAGCAGCTATAAGATTCTAGATCGGAGTGTACCTGGGGTTCAGGTGGAAACAACTATAGTTGACTGGATTCGGGGATCAGTCGATGGTCACGTTCGTCGAGAGAATGTTGTAGATTCTCCAAACGCGTGCACTCAGCCAACGTGGCTAGGCGCGCAGCCTCCAAGGCCCAAGCGGCAGTTTCCCCTATGATGGGGGTCCGGAGGGCCTCCACATTGCGGCGGTGAAACTCTTCCCTCTACTGCGAATTGAGAGGTTGGGGCTCGTACTCATCGTGGCCGAATGACGGGCCGTCGCCGTCACCGTTGTTGCCGTTGCGGCGAAACTCGGGGGGGCTGCGATGGGAGTCGACCATGAGAACTTCTGCCGCGGGGTCACAGCTCCCGCACTCGGAAAACGAATCCTCAGAGCCAGTCGACGGGTCGACTGGACCGCAGTGAAATTTGTCGGGCTCGATCATCGTAATTTGTGGGGTGGCCGGCTGAGGAGCCACCGCATGCTTTACCCACCGCTGGAGCCGCGATCGACCGGATCACTTGCAGCGGCGACCAGCGGAGTGAGCAGACGATGTGAGGGCAGACCGACACAGAGTCGACGGTTGTCGTAGGAGAACGCCGTAGGCATTCGCGCGGAAGTGCGTCGCCCCGCGGATCGAAAGGGCCTCGACATCGAGGGGGGCTTCTTGGAGCCAAGCGGAGTCGTCGGCGACGAAAGTGAGCGCACCGAGTGGAACTCGCAACCCATGACCAAGCCGCCGCCGAAAACCATGTTAATGAAGATTGGAGAAAATGCAACCTCGCCAGAAGTTGCCAAGACGCTTTGCCCCACGGTGGGTGCCAACTGTCGTGGTACTAAGTCTGACAGTAAGAGTAGGGGGTACATATGAGGAGGCAAGGCCCTAGCTATGGCGAGGTTGTACACACGAGTTTACGAGTTCAGGCCCCTCCCGGAGGAGGTAAAAGCCCTACGTCTTGGTGCCCTGAGGCGGTCGACTAGAATATGGGTGTGTGTTACAAGGGGTGCGAACCCTTGTCCTAGAGGAGGAGGGCTTATATAGAGTGCGCCAGGACCCCAGCCGTCCCCCGTACAGGGTTCAATGTACATTAAGACAGGGCGTTACTGGTAACGCCAGCTATAAAGTGCTATTAATGATCTTTAAGGCTACGGAGTAAACGCCTGACTGTTGCCATCCTGAGTGACTCTAGGTCTTTTGTACTCTGAGTGGTTTCCTGCATGGTCGAATGACTTCATCTAGGTCGAGTGAAATTGGGGGTATCTGAGTGAGGTGACTGGTCGAGTGGATTGCACTTGATGGCTACTTCAGTCGATATCTTGCTATACTTTGAATGTCCTTGATTCTAGGTAGTGACCTTGGGTAGGACGTATAGGTCAGGCCTATGACCCTACCCTAGGTTCATGGCATCATCGGTCGGCCGATGTATTCCTCTACCGCCTTGTTTCCTTTTGTTCGTTTGTCAGCCCGTTCGTGTTGTACGCATGTTTTTTATCGGGCAATTTTCTTCTTGCGCTCTTGTGTGCCCATTTCATTTGGCAAGTTCTGTAGAAGTCAAAGAGGCAGGTTATGTCAATGGTCCCAGTTGCAAGTCTACGCTTGACTCATAAGTGGGTCCATATTTTGTTTTCCATCCTGTTGCAAGTCCATCCTCTGCTCGTAATTCGGCTTGTAGTTTGTAATTTCCCTAGTTGCAAGTCCACCCTCTACTCACAACTGGTATCTAGTTTTGTGTAGTTGTCTCAGTTGCAAGCTCATCATTGACTCGCAACTGGGCATGTGGTTTCTTTTTATCCCAGTTGCAAGTCCACCCTTGACTTGCAATTGAGCTCATGCTTTTAGTTGTCCCGGTTCCGAGCTCACCTTGACTCACAACTCATATCATAGTTTTGTATAGTTGTCCCAGTTACAAGTCCACCCTCGACTCACAACTAGGCCCGTAATTTGTTTTATCTCGTTGCGAGCCCACCCTTGACTCGCAATTGGGCAAGTGTTTTGTCTTTCATCTTACTTGCAAGTCCACCCTTGACTCATAATTGGGATTGTAGTTTGTTTGATCCCAGTTGCAAGTCGACCCTTGACTCGCAACTAGGCTCGTAGTTCCGTAGCTGCCCCAATTACAAGTCCACCTTCGACTTACAACTAAGCTCATAGTTCTCCATGTTGCAAGTCCACCATCGACTTGCAACTAGGCATGTCTTTTGTTTTTATTACAATTGCAAGTCCACCTTTGACTCGCAACTGGGCCCATAGTTTGTTTCATTCCAGTTGCAAGTCGACCATTGACTCACAACTGGGCGCGGTGTTTCATCCCAGTTACAAGTTGACCATCGAATTGCAACCGGAATCCTACTTGTTGTTGTTGTCTTAGTTGTAAGTTCACCCTCGACTCTAATAGGGCCCATAGTTTCTTATTGTCCTAGTTGCAAGTCCACCCTCGACTCTAATAGGGCCCATAGTTTCTTATTGTCCTAGTTTCAAGTCCACCCTCGATGGAGCCTCTATTTTGTTCTTCATCTTAGTTGCAAATCCACCCTTGACTCACAACTGAGCTTGTAGTTTGTATTATCCTAGTTACAAGTCCACCCCCGACTCGCAACAAGGCTCGTAGTTTGTTTTATCCCAGTTGAAAGCCCACCCTTGACTCACAACTGGGCCTGTGTTTTGCCTTTCCTCCCAGTTAAAGGTCCACCCCTGACTCGCAACTAGGACCGTAGTTTGTTTAATCCAAGTTGCAAGTTGACCCTTTACTCGCAACTGAGCTCGTAGTTTGTAGTTGTCCTAGTTGTAAGTCCATCTTTGACTCGCAATTGGACCCATAGTTCTCCCAGTTGCAAGCCCACTACCGACTCGCAACTAGTTATGTGCTTTATTTTTCATCCTAGTTGCAACTCCACCTTTGACTCACAATTGGGCAAAATAGTTTGTTTCATTCGAGTTGCAAGTCGACCCTTGACTCGCAACTAGGCTCGTAGTTTCGTAGTTATCCCAGTTGTAAGTCCACACTCGACTCGCAACTTGGGTCATAGTTTTGTTGCTATCCCAATTACTCGCAATTGGGCCTGTGTTTTTGTTTTCATCGCAGTTCCAAGTCCACCCTTGACTCGCAACTGAGTTCGTAGTTTGTTGTTGTCCTAGTTGTAAATCCACCCTTGACTCGCAAATGCTCTCATAGTTTTGTGTAGTTGTCTAAGTTGCAAGTCCGCCCTTGACTCACAACATTACCCATAGTTTGTTTTATCCCAGTTGCAATTCCACCCTTAATTCACAACTTTGCTCATAGTTTCGTAGTTGTCGCAATTACAAGTCCATCCTCGACTCGCAATTAGGCCCATAGTTTGTTGTTATCCCAGTTGCAAGTCCACCCCAATTCGCAACTGGGCCCATAGTTCGTTTTCATCCGAGTTGGAAGTCCACAATTGAATCGCAACTAACTCGTAGTTTTGTTGTTGTCTTAGTTACAAGTCCGCCATCAACTCAAAACTGGTCTCGTAGTTTTGTGCAGTTGTCCCATTTGCAAGTTCATTGTCGACTCGCAACTGGGCTCGCAGTTCTCCCAGTTGCTAGCCCATTCGCGACTCGCAACTGAGCTCGTAGTTTTCCCAGTTACAAGCCCACCTGGTGTCTTGCAACTGGAAATTTGCTTTGTTTTTCATCCCAGTTGCAATTCCATATTTGACTTCCAACTGGGTCTATAATTTATTTCATCCTAGTTGCAAGTCGACCTTCACTCGTAACTGGGCTCGTAGTTGTCCCAATTGCAAGTCCACCCTTGACTTGACAATGGGATCATAGTTTTGTTGTTGTCCCAGTTGCAAGTCCAGCCAAGTTTGTCCTTTGGTGCCAAATAGCAGAGCTTCTCCTTGCCCGACGCTCGTGAGCAGGCCACCGTCTTGACGGGGTCCGCCCGTCGCCATTTGGTCGTGGATGGAGGAAGATGTGCCAACACTTATTTTCAATTGGTTGATTGGTTTGGCGATGATCGAGTTGCGCAGTGGGTCGCGTCCATTTTTCATTGGATTGTGGAGTCGCCGGCGGAACAAGGAGAGGATCGATGGAAGGAACACCGGTGGTCCGCCTGTGTTTTGTAGTATTTAACTGTCGTTAGAATTGGAAGAAAAAAGATTGTCTTTTTCAGGAGTCCATGCACTAGCGCAAATCCTCCCTCGAAATCAATCAATAGTAGAAAGAAAAGAAATGAAAGAAAGAAAGAAAGAAAGAAAGAAAGAAGAAGAAGAAGAAGAAGAAGAAGAAGAAGAAGAAGAAGAAGAAGAAGAAGAAGAAGGAAAAAAGAGGAGAGCACGAGACGAACAAGCAACATGAGCAAAGGAAAAAAAAGTAAGCAAAAAAGAAAGACGTCCGTCCAAACGAGCGAGCAGACGAGGCCGGGCAGAAACAAAATCAATGTATTTATATAAGGATGCGCTTGATGAGTTCATGCACGCGAGCGAATGAACGAACAAGGCAGTGCACAAGATGATCGATTAATTTCACCACCAAAGGATTTTTAGCCCCAAAGGACAAACTTGTCTAGACAACCATAAAAGAAAAAAAATATGAACAACGAACCAGCGAGAAAAAATTGTGAATGAGAGACCCACAAACAAGGTGTGACATCATGTTAGATGTGAGCTAATATCTCACTTCTAGATATGAGATAGACATACCCCTCTAAGTATTGCACATCTAAGTCTTGTATCATTGATTTTACGTTAAGATTCGTACAAGCTTTTTTTTGTCCTTTTCCTTTTTTCTAACTTGATTGAGTCACTTAGATGTGTAATAAGTAGGGCACCCTAGAGTGACCCATAAAAAATCTACTTCATACAAACTCTCTGATGCAAATTTCCATCGCTATGGCCCAATGGTTATCAAACAGGCTATTAAGGGAACTACCATTAAGGAAGAGGAATATCCAGATTTTTCATGTTTTATTGGAAACATATCCGGATTTACCTATTTGACGCCCACATCGTCAAAATGACACCCAGTCATACAGAGCGTACAAGCTAGATCAAGCCTAACATAGAGGCGATGGGTTTCTAGCGGTATTTTCCGTTCTTCTGTGTGGCATTCATCTTTCTGTTTTTCTCCATCAATTTTATTCCAGTTTTCTTTTATCTTTTCCCTTTTTGTTTACTTTTATTTTTATTTTTCATTTCCTTTTTGTTTTCTAGTTTATCCTTACTTCAAAAAAGTTAATGAAAACACCAATTTTATAAAATTCTTAGTTTTTCTTCAAAAATGTTCACATCTTTCAAACAAAATTTAGACTTTTCAAAAATTTATTTAGCTTTTCAAATTTTGAATTTTTTTAATACTTGTATAGTTTAGAAAATTCCCCACATATTTCAAATAGTGACTACACAATTGTGTAAAATTTGCATCTAATTGAGGAATTTTTTTTGCGGGTGGCATCTAATTGAAGAATGCTCATACAACTTTCCTAAAAAGTGTTACTTTTTATGTAAAAACAAAAGAAAAGGAGTAAACCTAGAAAATCTAGAGACGAAAAGTTAAACCCAAAAGAAAACAATTCTCGATACATAAACAACGACAAACGGCTAACTGGTCTACCTACCCCTAATGGCACCTTGTCCAAAATCTCTCTTATATGACATATGACACAACTTATCCAAAATCTCTCTTATATGACATATGACGCAACGGGCGTCATATAGGATGTCCTGGAATATTCTTTTCTACGCTCATTGCATAGAATAGAGTGTGATTTATACAAAATGTGCACGTCCAATCTGTAATGGCCCGGCCAAGTACAATGCTCCCAGCCTATTTTTCCTAAATTTACTCTAACACTGGTCTGGGTTATTGATAACCCACAAGTGTGGGGATCATTTGTAGCCTCTTTCGATAAGAGTGTCGAACCCAACGAGGAGCTAAAGGTAGAACAAATATTCCCTCAAGTTCTATCGACCACCGATACAACTCTACGCACGCTTAGCGTTCGCTTTACCTAGAACAAGTATGAAACTAGTAGTACTTTGTAGGTGTTGTATGATAGGTTTGCAAGAATATAAAAAGCACGTAAATATAAACTAGGGAATGTTTAGATAAAGAAGTAATAAAGTAAATATAGCGAGTGTGAAAAAGTGGTGGTAGGAGTTGCGAAATTGTGTGCATATGCACCCATTGTCGAAATACACATTTCGAAAAGTTGAAAAATTCGGAACAAAAATCCCACGTGTATATCCAGCCATTTTATGTGCGTTCACAAGGTTTCGGTGAAAAACGACGTTTTTTGTGGCTTCAGTAAAAACGGTAAAGAAGTGCCTCGTGAATAGTTAGAATGAAGCATCATAAATTGTCTTTTTTGCACAAGCCACAAAAAACGTCGTTTTTCACTGAAACCTTGTGCACGCACATAAAATTTCCAGATATACACATGGGATTTTTGTTTTGAATTTTTCAACTTTTTGAAATGTGAATTTCAACAATGGGTGCATATGCACCTAGGAGCCAAAGGCAATTACCGCTAAGCAATTGACTACTTTACTAGACCGATAGCAAGTTTTATGTGGGAGAGGCATAAGCTAACATACTTTCTCTTCTTGGATCATATGCACTTATGATTGAAACTCTAGCAAGCATCCGCAACTACTAAAGATCATTAAGGTAAAACCCAATCATAGCATTAAAGCATCAAGTCCTCTTTATCCCATACACCACAACCCCCTTACTCGGATTTATGCTTCTGTCACTCAAGCAACCCACTATAAGCGAATCATGAACATATTGCAACACCCTACAGCAGGAATCCCTCACGCTTGCGCGACACGGAAGGCACAATGGGACAGCAACATAACCACAAGCAAATTAAACCAATCATAGCAATTCATCAATCACCGATAGGACAACGAAAATCTACTCAGACATCATAGGATGGCAACACATCACTGGATAATAATATGAAGCATAAAGCACCATGTTCAAGTAGAGGTTACAGCGGGTTGCGGGAGAGTGGACCGCTGAATATAGATGGGGGAAGGTGATGGAGATGTTGGTGAAGATGATTGAGGTGTTGATGTAGATCGCGGTGATGATGATGGCCCCCGGCGGTGTTCCGGCGCCATCGGAAGCAAGGGGGAGAGAGCCCCCCTTCTTCTTCTTCTTCTTCTTCCTTGACCTTCTCCCTAGATGGGAGAAGGGTTTCCCCTCTGGTCCTTGGCTCCCATGGTGTGGGAGGGGCGAGAGCCCCTCCTAGATTGGATCTATCTCTCTGTCTCTCTCTGTTTCCGCGCTCTGGGATTCTGCCCTTTCACCATTTTTTATATCCGGAGATCCGTAACTCCGATTGGGTTGAAACATTCGCCCATGTTTTTCTTTGAAAATTAGCTTTCTTGCGGCAAAAGAAGAGCGGCAACCGCCTTACGGGGTGCCCACGAGGGTCAGGGGCGCGCCCCCTGCCTCGTGGCCCCCTCGGGCACCGTCTCGCGTTGATTCTTCTTCCCAAATATCACAAATATTCCCAAAATATTCTCCGTCTGTTTTTATCCCGTTTGGACTCCATTTGATATGGGGTTTCTGCGAAACATAAAACATGCAACAAACAGGAACTGACACTGGGCACTGGATCAATATGTTAGTCCCAAAAATAGTATAAAAAGTTGCCAAAAGTATATGAAAGTTGAATAATAATGGCATGAAACAATCAAAAATTATAGATACGACGGAGACGTATCAGTTATCTTCTTTATACTAAAAAAAGATACAATGGCACACAGAGGCACTAAGCAAATGGGATCTGAAGAAATATGTTGATGGCACACTAACAGAGATCTTCGTCCATGTCAGAAGCCAACTACAGGCACCCGCACGGGCTCTTTCATAGGCGCGGCATTGCTGCCGCGCCTTTCCCTGCTAGTTAATTTCTGATCTAGAGTTCGGTGAAGCAAGCAAGAAGAAAGACATGACTGGGGCACCACGGGCAGCTGAGGCAAGAGCGGTTGTAGGGGTGGTCCGCCCCTCCTTCAGGTGTTATAAAACCCATGGTAGATGTTGTGTTCAACAAGAACCACAAGCGGTGAGCCATCGAGTTGTCGCTAGAGACAGCGATGGGAAATAATGGAACCTTCGGCGATCATGTTTGAGGGAAGCACAGACTCGAAGACTCTTGAAGCTAGGGCTTGCGACGAGGCTCTGATTATGTCTAAAGATATAATTGCTCATAGAATTATCATCGCGACTGATTGCCAGCAAGTGATGCGAAGCATGCAAGCTCGGACGAACAGTGCCTATGCACATATTCCACATGAAAGAACGAAGAGACTCCTCAAGTTTGAGAGTGCAAAGATCGTCTACGAGCACCGACCGATAAACCATGAAGCTCAATCTTTAGGTCGGTGTTCTTTATACAAGGCCGTGGAACGACATGTATGGTTAATCCATCCTCCTGAGGTGGTGAACATTCCTGTAATCCTTCGGCTTGTTTGTTTGATTGTCAAGCTAACCACTCAAAAAAATGTTAGCAAAGCTGGCACATTGTCCTTAAATCAGTACGCGCAAACAACTCCAACCACTATTCCAAGCCACATCCACTGGCTAGCACTTCTAACATGGATATGCTCATTTTGTCTAACGAGGGTATAAGCATTTTCTCTAGAATTTTTTTAGATGCCCAGCCTTACCTTCTTAGATGTAAGAGAATAATTTGATTCTAACGGTCTGGTTAATGATATATTTATCTATATAAAAGGTTGAATGGAAATATAGTTGACATGTGTAATGTTCATTTTTTGCAATTTCAGTATATATTATTCACGTTGATTCACCGTAGAATACAGTATCACATATACTGAAATCCGCATCTTTTCCCTACGTGAAAATTTTGTACGTGAGCTATATTTGTGTAATTTCATCATACAAATATCTAATGGGAAATACATTTTTCTGCAAAAATTATAAAGTGAAATATTTAACAATGTTCGAATATGAAGTATACTTTCGCAGTTAAGATCTCCATATGTTGATATCCCATATGTGCACATGCTAGAAATCGGCCTAAACTTCTCAAGTTACTATTGGTCAATACATCTTATGTAGTAACAATATGTGTATATGTATTACTATATGCTAACAAAAGGTAAATCATTTTTTGTCTAGAATTAATGGCTGCAATGAGAGTATACTTGTGCACATCAATGAACAGAACAATTTCATGCATTGTGCCAGCTTGTGCTTGAAATAATTTCGGATTTGAGGAAACATCCATTAATTAATATTATTATAACTTTCCTTTTTTATTTCCAGGTTTTAGTGAAGCTACAATATATAATTTACTTCTTTATAAGGATAATGTTTGTGTCCGGTGCGCCGGCCGAACCGTTCCGCCGGATGCACACGGCCCTTTCGTTTAAAACGAATCCAACAGTCGATCGCTTCGCACATCAGAGGACCCACATGCTACAGACTTTCTTCCTCCTCTGGCTACCACCCAACTGTCCTTCCCTACTCCAGCTAACCCACCGCTCACACCCCCAGATCCCGGTGCTGCACGCTGCCATGGACGCGCTGCCAGCTACATGAAGCACACACAGACGGGGGTTGTTTCGAGCCGGTCCTGGAGAGGAGAGATGACGGAGGCGGTGGCGGATGCAGGGGTTGTCGCAGGTGCGGCGACAAGTTTGTGCTTGCACGAAGGTGGCCCGACGTTGTCGCCAGCGATCAGCGCCGCAAAAAAGGAAGAGGATGCTGCTACTGGCGACGGGGGCCGTAGGAGAAACGATGATGGTGAATCTGAGCCGCATTTTTATTTTTTGCTGCAACCGGTGATAGAAGAAGCTACTACCGAATAATTTTTTGCTACATCCATTTTACGACTTAGATGCGACCAGCGTTGGCGAGGACGACATTTTTGCTTCAACCGTCTCAATTTTTTGCTACTACCGAATATTTTTTTGCTACATTCATTTACGACTTGGATGCGATCCGCGATGGCGAGGACGACACTTGTGCTTCAACCGTCTCAAATTTTTGCTACTACCGAATAATTTTTTGCTACATTCATTGACGACTTAGATGCGACCAGCGATGGCGAGGATGACATTTTTGCTTCAACCGTCTCAAATTTTTGCTACTAAAGAATATTTTTTTTGCTATATCCATTCTGGAGGCCATGATGCTTTTACAACTTAGATGCGACCGGCGATGACTTTTTTTTTTATGCAACCGGTGTCTTCATTTGCTACAACCATTCAACAAGAAGCTTCAAACCCACGACAGCCCGGCGGCAACAAATGCTACAAACCATGAACGACAAAGGGCCACAACCATGAACGGCAAAAGCTGCAACCTGCGACGAAAAAAGCTTCAACCAGTGAACAAAAAGTTTCAAACGTCGTCGCGCACCGACGAGGAAAGCTCTCTCTATCATCTGGTTGAAGCTTTTTTCATATAAGTTTGAAGCATTCTGTGTAAACGGTTGTATCTCTACCCCGTTCTATCTGAAGCCCCGGTTGAAGCTTTTTGCCATGGCGTGTGTGCCCCATAGGTGGGGGATGCTCGAGAGCATGGGTGAAGCCCGGCGACGAGTTCGGCCGGCGAGGACTGAGCCCGCCACAAGGACAGTCGGCCAGGACGCCGGCCAACGGCGAGGACGGACAGCGAGGAACGCGACCAGCGGCGAGGACGGCCGGCGAGGAACGCGACCAGCAGCGAGAACGGCCGGCGAGGAACGCGACCAGTAGCGAGGACGGCCGGCGAGAGGCGGCGACGAGAGAAGGACCGCTCGACGGGGTGCCAGGGTGGGGGTGGGGTGGGAGGAGAGCGTCGCTGCACGTTGTCTCGCGTGCGAAGGTAGAAGGTTGAGGGTGAGAGCGGATCTGACTGATAAGGGGTGGGTAGATCTGACGGGCAGGGTGCGACCGGCCCAAATTTGGGCCGGTGCACCAGTGCATATCACTCGCCTCTTTATAATTATATTTGTAGAAGCGTACTGAAATTCATATTAGCCTGGCATTCGTGAGAGGCACTGACAATACAAGGCCACTTGACCGTCATAAATTAATGAGCCTTATCAATTTGGTAGTAGCACCTTTCTCTATATAGGATGATATTTGGATTATCGGTAGTTTCCACTTTCCTTCACGCCGTCACGGCGTCACACGGCACCGCGTGTCCAAACCGGAGATGAGTAAACGGCACTCCACTCCACCGCTGGCTCTCCACTCTAATCATGTGGGATCATGGAACGCACCCAAGGGACAAAAGCTGTCATCACCATGGCCTTCCAGCGTTAAACAAAGTCCAAAACATAACAAAAGCGTAGCCCGTCCCGTTTTCCCCTTTCGTCGTCCCTCGTTTTCCGGGCGCATACAGACACGCCGCCCAATTTATTACTACTCCTAGAGTGGTAGCACTCCGACGTACTCCTGGCGAACAGCTCACGCTCCACACTCATCCCACTCACTCAGAGCGAACCAAACCTCCAAGATTTAACGCCGCCGTCTTCAAAAGCCACCCACAGGGATCCCTCCCGTCGTCTCTCTTCTCCTCGATCGATCCGAAGATGGCTTCTGCTGCCCGCGTGCTGACGCCAATGGCGCTGCTGCTCTCGCTCGTGCTCCAGCTCGCGGCGGCCGCGGTGTCGCCCCCCGGTCCCAGACCCACCTTCCCGGGCGACGCGGCCGCGCTGGCGTCGCTGAAATCCGCCGTGGATGCCGCCACCATCCCGTCCTACTCCTGCCTCGCCTCGTGGGACTTCGCCCGCGACCCCTGCGCCGCCTTCCCCTGCGGCGTCCACTGCAACACGCCCGCCAACTCGTCCCACCAGCGCGTCGCCGGCGTCTCCCTCGACCCCGCGGGGTACTCCGGCACGCTCCCGGCGCCCGTCTTCGCCTCGCTCCCTTTCCTCCAGACCCTCTCCCTCCGTGGCAACAGCTTCCACGGCTCGCTACCGGCGGGAGTGGCGCTGCCTCCGAGCCTCCGCGTCCTCGTCCTCTCCGGCAACGACTTCTCCGGCGAGATACCGGCGTCCCTCTTCACCCCGGCCTCGTCGCTCGACGAGCTCGACCTCTCCCGCAACGCGTTCACCGGCGCGATACCGCCTCAGATCGCGACCTTGGGCTCCCTGACGCGAATGGAGCTGCAGCACAACCGCCTCACCGGGAGCCTGCCGTCGATGGGCAAGATGCGCTCGCTCGTCCACCTCGACGTGAGCGACAACAAGCTGTCCGGCCCACTGCTGGACGCGCCCGGGCGGCTGCCTCCGACGGTCTTGGCCGTCGTGGCGCGTGACAACAGGATCACTGGGCCGTTGCAGGCCGCGGCCTTCCACGCTCTCCCTGAGATGCAGGTGCTGGACCTCACCAACAATGCGGTCACCGGCGCGGTCCCCGGCGCCGCGTTCGAACACCCGGCGCTGGCGCAGCTGCGGCTGGGATCCAACCAGCTCGGGACGGTGGAGGAGGCGTCGGACGGCGTCGCGTCGAGCCAGCTCCTGGAGGTGGACCTCAGCGGCAACAGAATCACGGGGCGGCTGCCCAGGTGCCTCGGGGCGATTCCGCGTCTCAGGACGGTGGGGCTCGACCGGAACCGGTTCGTCGGAGGCGTGCCGAAGCAGTACGCCGTTCGCGCCGCGGCGGTGGAGGTCGTCGACGGGAAGGCGCCGTTTGCGAAGCTGATGCTGCAAGGGAACTACCTCTGCGGAGGCCTGCCGAGTGAGCTGAGGCAGATGAAGGAGGGCGGTGCCATGGTGAGCCTGGCGGACAATTGCTTGCTCAAGTGTCCGCACAAGTTCTTCTTCTGCCAGGGACCGCCGCAGAAGAACCGTAACACATGTCCCAAGTGCGAACCATGAGAGGTTCCATACTGTAGATAACGCATTCATATCGTATACCTTAATTTCATCGGGTACTGTCCGGATGATGAACTTTATTGATCGAATAATACATAACTTTGCTTGAACGCGGTTAACATGCCAAAAGTGGATTGTTGGAGTACTGTGCTAGTTCAGATGATAAAAAATCTCGTGGGGCACCAAAATTTTCGGTTACCGTGGTCATCGAAAGATGTCAGGCAGTTACCGAATGAATTTTGAATCCAAATAAAGTTCATCCAAAATCCATTCAAATTGAAGAATTCGAGTTTTTTTTGCTCGGTAAGGTGCTTTCTCGTGGGATGCTGCGATTTGCGATTACCGCCCGGTAACCAAATTTTTTCGATCGGTGCCCAAACCCTTGGTTCAAAGATCCAAAGAATAGCTAAAGTTCGGGAATTGGGTCTGATTCCTCGTCTAATAGCGTCTAAAATTATGTGTCACTAGTAGAATGCCCGTGCGTTGCTACGGGCTATAATACATATAAATAAAGAAACCAATGAGAAAGATTGTCTCTAAGACAAACTCATTTGGCTATTGCTACGGGCTATAATATATATAAATGAAGGAAACAAATGATAAACGTTGTCTCCAAGGCCGAAACTCATTAATCCCTCATACGCTCGGACGTGTTCGGACGACGAAACTCATTTATCCCCCATACATCCGGACGTGTTCAGACATCAAATGAGCACCCAACGGAGTCTCCAAAATCCATCCGTCTGGAGAGTTCGGACTGCCCCAAATCCAGACCATACATGAAGAAATACATGGTTGTTCGGACGGGAAACATTTTCTATGCTTTCTTTGACTCTTTTGTTTCTTTATATGGGAAATTTTCCCAAATGACAAATGAATGGACCAACACAAAAAACCCACCCTGCGACGCATCTTCTCTTTTTGCTACCTGACCCATCCCTTCCCGCTCCGTTTTCCACCGTAGTAGGACATTTCTCGCTGGAGCCCGCTCCTTTTAAAACTGGATGACCTCCACCTCATCTTCACCATGGCGTCCTCTGTCCTTTTCACGGTACTTCCCCACGACCGCGGAGGAGTCCCCCGCTGAGGGAGTCCTGGATTAAGGGGTCCTCGGACGTCCGGCCTGTTGGACATGGGTCGGACTGATGGGCTGTGAAGATACAAGACCGAAGACTCTCACCCGTGTCCGGATGGGACTCTCCTTGGCGTGGAAGGCAAGCTTGGCGTCCAGATATGAAGATTCCTTTCTCTGTAACCGACTTTGTACAACCCTAGTCCCCTCCGGTGTCTATATAAACCGGAGGGTTTAGTCCATAGGGACGATCATAATCATACAGGCTAGACTTCTAGGGTTTTAGCCATTACGATCTCGTGGTAGATCAATTCTTGTAATACTCATATTCATCAAGATCAATCAAGCAGGAAGTAGGGTATTACCTCCGTAGGAGGGCCCGAACCTGGGTAAACATCGTGTCCCTTGCCTCCTGTTACTATCGACCTTAGACGCACAGTTTGGGACCCCCTACCTGAGATCCGCCGGTTTTGACACCGACACCCGCCACCCCCCCCACTCTCCACCATGATCCCCTCTTCATGTGTTTGTCTCGATCCTCCAGCCTTCATCAAGGGGGAGGAGGCGTGCGCCAACCATGACGGCCCCGAGCCAAAGACAGATTCGATGTCTCCAGAGCCATTGCCACGTTCCACTGTGTCCGTTATTAACCCTTGAAGCAACCAACCAATGCATTTACCTTTCTATCCTAACCAAACAAATTATATGACTTGATGAAAAAAATATCAATCGCTCGATCATGCAATTTGCTACAAAGCCATCTCTAATGAAACATAAGTTGCCACGTTTTCTTGAGTAGGGAAATTATTCCGCTCAGACATAACTAAACAGACTAACCCCTACCCACATCCACAACTGTCGCATAATATAAGTGGGAGGCATGCATGTGCCCTTGCCGCCTCAGCCCGCGCCGCCTGCTGGCCGCCGACCAAACCACCCGCCCGATCCAGATCTGGCCAGGATGCCCACAGCCGCCACCCGCGTAGGCATGCCCCACCGCGCCCCCGATGAGCAGCCACCCGCGTCGCCAACCCAGGATGCCACCGTTGTGCCGCCCCGGCCGCCACAACGCCGCACCGTCCTGCAGAACTGCGCGCCTCCGCTCCGAGTCGCCATCCCGCGCCAGCCCACCATGAGGAACGGGAAGATGCCCCCGCCGTCACCGATGCCGGCAAGAGAGGGGGGAGGCTAGAGGAGGCGCGCTAGGGTTCGCCTCGCCGCTCGCGGGAGCAGACGAGAAGGTGCACCAAAAATCACTTCCTTAGCTCGCAACCATCCTATATGAGCATTATAAGTCGTCATCTTGGGACTTTTAACAAGGAAGCTCTCCCGTACGTTGGCAGCAGCAACGAAGCTCTTCTTTCGATGAGATCGAGATGGGATCGAGAGAAGCGGTTTTGTGTGGGGTGTGGGTTTTTTTGGTGGCTGCGTGGGATGGGGTGAGGGTGGGGGAGGAGACGAAAAAAACCAGCGAAAATAAACCGCGCAGACTATTCACCAAGTCGTCCATTAGGAGTAGAGATTGTTGTTTTCAGTCTAAAATTATGTGTCACTAGTAGACTGCCCGTGCGTTGCCACGGGGATTTGAAATACTTTGCTGGAGTTATATATAAATATAATGCAAGTTAAATTTCAAAAGTATAGGAAAGCTAGCTAGTAACAATTGATTAATAATTTAAATCCACTTCACTTGCAATTTAAGTTGATAAAAAAGGTAATTTGACGAGGTATACATGAAGAGCGATGATCCAAACAATATATGTAGTTAGCACAAAGATACCACGTGGAAGGTCTACAAATGTGCAACGAAAAACATTCACCATGTAAATCAGTGCTCTTACATATAAATGCCTATGCAAAATATTTTAAATTTCTTTCCACCCAAATATGCTATGGCACGTCAAATTCTGCAATGATACTAACAATAGTATTAATTGAAACGATGAAATACATAACATATTGCAAGTTTCAATTCATAAGCATGTGCACATCTTGCGATCCCTGTACACAAAACCAACAAATAAACAACTGTGATCAAACAAAGGGGATCAAGGAAAACATATCTAGCACTCACAAAACTGAAGGTGTGTTTTGTTGTAATAATATCATATGATGGAAAATTGGGGCAATTTACAAGATTAGTATATGATTTGAAAACATGGGATATTTACAAGATAGTGTATAGTTTGAAACAATGGATATCTACAAGATATAGTAAACGAGACAAAACAGCCATAGTCGCTCCAACAGTAAGGTTCAGAAAAAGGGCCGCCAACGGTTGATCGGTGTGTACTCATTGAGAATAAAAATTCAGCAAAGGGAACCTTTTATTCATGTTGTGGGAAGTATGCTCCTGATGCAGGAGAGTCCAAAGCAAGACAATACTCCATTTTCTCATAAGCATCTTCAAAGAAGTGAGTTGCAACTTGGTGTGTTCTTCCTTCAACACTAACCACAAGGTAATCTCCAAAATAGTTAATTGCCCTGTGCGTTGCAATGGGGGCATACCTATTTCAGTAGTTCAACATCAATCACGTCTAACACATGAGTTTAAGGTCCTCATGCACGATTAAACAGTTCTATTTTCTTCATATTCTTCTTTCAAGCACCCCCCCCCCCCTCTCTCTTGTTCCCTTGCCCTCTATTCTCTAGTAATTGTGCATAAACAATCAAGAGAAATTAATAAAATATCTAAAGAAAAGAAGTTGTAACCTAAAAATTGTTTGCATCCTTCCAACCAAATAAATTAACTACATGTAGTACATTACATAAAAAGTTCACGATCCACTGAACCATCTACAAGATGCCAATCACGATCGAGAAATTCCTTGAGGCACCATTCATGCACCCCCAGACACCTACTCCTCCTCTAACCCAATGATTCAGCCTAGAGGAACACGTGAGCCACCAGCCAGACCCAGGCGCCACTAAAGTACGTGCATTTCCCATGCCGTCAGATTTGTCGCCAGCCGCACAACCATTGTCCGTGCCGCAGGCCACTACCACCGCTATGACTACCATTCCTTTGAGGACCCTTCTCCCCAGTCGAGCTCCAGGACATGACCACTGAAGTCGCCGCCTAGCCACACCAAACTTTTACTAAGTAACAAGTGTTACGATGGTGTCATGTTACTTTAGTAAAATGTTAGCCATACATATTTACCAGGAAATTTGTGTGCCTATCTGGGAAATGCCTATACACAATAAACCAAAACTACTTCAGACTTGATGATTTGCACATACATGGAGAAAGCTTTAAGAGTTCGGTGTCAATAAATTTGATTTTTCTTCTTCACATTCTCGGTAACAAATAGATCTCAATGAGGTACTTCTTGTTCATGATGATCAATTGTACTTTACATATGAAGAGAATTTACTTGGCCAATCATTAATGTAGTGAAAATGTAATAAATAAATAAATAAAAACTTCAGTTTAGCGAAGGAATTATGCATGGTGCCGATTAGACCACATATATCATTGTGCATAATTTTTTGTAACCGCCACAATTAGGAGGTAATGAGCTACATACCAGGTTGAAGCTCCATACACATCCAAGCAATAAGGCCAACACAGTAATCTTTATTCAGCAAGTGCACATAGTCCATTAGAGTTGTTGCCTGCTCTTGACATGGCACCATTCTCCAGTTACATATGATGTAATATGTACTTGTTTACCAAAAACAATCATTCATTGGCACATGGAACTGCAATGTACTTGTTCTAGAAATTATGTGTAGATGCGAATTGGTGGCACCTTCTTCTCTGTTTTCTTTTCTGTCGGGTTCCATCTATGCATCTGGACCATGCACCATCTACCATAATCCTGCCTTAAACTAATAAGCATGTGCACGCACAACCCATTCCTGCCACTGATAGTCTTGTGATGACCCTGAACCTAGTAAGTATGAAAAAGGTAAACATGTGAAGAATTTCTTAGTGATATACTCCCTCCGTTCCAAATTACTCGTCGTGGTTTCAGTTCAAATTTGAACTAAAACCATGACGAGTAATTTGGAATGGAGGGAGTAGAAGAGAAGAAGTATATACATCATGCTCTTCCACGGTCTAATCAAAATAGTAAATAGTATTGGTAACCCACAGTAGGATCCCTTCAATTAACGGTACTATTTCTCAAAAGTGAGCTTCCAAATTATCATTGAGAGCCTCGAGAGGAGATTGCAAGAAAATCGCATATTTGATCTCCAAACACTCCTGCTCAGTAAGTTCATTCATCTCCTGATAACAGTAGGGCATGTAGTTCAGATACGGGCTCAATGTGCAGTCCGTCAGATACTTGAGTAACATTGGTTTGCTATTCTTTGACTGAATATTCAATATTTTTTGTCATTCAGACCTTCACTTCTCAATACGATGCTGATACACTCAATATTTTTTTTGTCATTCAGACCTTCACTTCTCAATCATCATAATCTGAATGATGCTGATACACTGTTATGCTGATAGTCTGAATGAATTCTACGCTTCCCACAAGTCCCGAAAGGCAACCTAAGCCACAACTTCTTATTGGTCAGGCCTTGCAAAGATCTTACATACAACTCTACCAAGGACAGATGATCTCATGAGAGGAAGAAGACGAAGAACACATGCCTGCAAGGGTAGATGAGATGCCGAGACGATCTCGAGCGCCAGCTCCTAATCGAATCGCGGATGGTGGTCTCAGATCGAGCAGGTGGACATGGAGACAGAAGGTAGCGTCCGGCCATGAAATCGAGGGAGCTGGATAGAGCCTCAAGTCACCATTGCCCAGAGCGCGCTGAGGCCACCATAAGCATTCGCTTCCGGAGCCCATGATTTGCGCGGCCTCGTCCCACACTTTCTTTCGGTGGTCTCCCTCCCGCCGACCTCAAATGTAACAACCTTGCGTGGCCATCCATCTGCACAGCAGCCATGACAATGAGAAGGGGAGAAGAGGTGGCCTGCGAGGCTGTGACACAGCGTCTCAGACTCCCAGTAGGAGGAGGTCTTTCGGGGAACTCCGGACAAGGAGGCCAACAAGCCAGGAGCCCATGACCGAGGGCGAAGATGAAAAGCATCGTGAGAAGGAAGGAGGGATCTTGTGTATGGATTTCGATTACCAATTACCAAATCCAGTTACGGTGATTGATCTCTAATGATTTGATTAAATCAACACTTACCATGAGGATGCGGTCGATAAAAGGAAACAAAAGACCGTGCATGGGGCCTCGATCGGGGAGCCTCTATCGGTGGTGGGAGGCTGAGTACGAGCGAACGAAACGACGTACGGACTGAGACATTAGGAGTAGAGATTGTTGTTTTCAGTTCACTCGTCCTAGCAAACCGGAGGGGAGCTCCTCCCTAGCGCCGAAAAAGAGCGGCCTGGGGGCGAGCCGGCGCTAGATCGGACCCTGGGGTTCGTTTTTCCCCAGCCACGCCCCCAGGTGCCGCCCTCAAGGCGTCCCATATTCGAACTCCATCGTTCCCGCTCAAAAAAAATCACAAACCGGCGATCATCGCAATAGTTCGGCGATTCGGTGCCATAGTCCGGCGATCAAATGAAAGGACACGCAGTAGTTCGGCGTACAAAAAAGGAAGGACGCGGAAGGAGTACATCAAGCGTCGAGCCCACTTGATGCGCGGCTCGCCAGGCCTGGCCTTCTTCTTCTTCTTCTTCTTCTTCTTCTTCTTCTTCTTCTTCTTCTTCTTCTTCTTCTTCTTCTTGCCTTTCCTCATCGGCGTTGGCTCCTCCTCCTCTTCTTCCTCCTCCTCCGGCTCTTCCTCGCCGTAGTCGAGCTCGTCGTCCATGTCGCCGAGGTCAATCGAGCCATGGGGGAAGGTGATGTTGGGGTTGAAGCCACCATGGGCGTCGCCATCGGCATAGCCCGGCGACGGCGTGCTCCATGGGTGCGGCGACGACGAGAACCCGGCCGGAGAGCCGACGCTTTGCTGGCTCCAGGCCGCGTACGTTTGCCCACTAGGTGGATTCATCATCGCCGCACGCGCCGCCTCAGCTTGTTCGGCCGCATGCTCCGCCGCCACCACAGCCGCAACGTGCGCCGCTCTTTTCCTGGCCTTCTTGGCCCTGTTGCGCCTGTCGGCGGTGACGGCCTCCCGGCGCTCCACATCCTCCTTCCACTCGGCGTTGCTCATGCCGGGGGGCTTGGACAGCGGCGCCCTCGGCTTCCTTTGCTTCGGTTGGGCGACGGCGGCGGCTGTGGGATCCGTCGCAGCGCGGGGCATCATGTACTTCTTCGGTGGCATGGAGGGTGGAAGGGCGGGGAGGAGGCGGGGGTTTGGCGGGAGGAATGGAGAAGAGAGGGAAGCCGAGAGGGGGGAGCGGGAGGAAACGGCGGGAAAAGGGCTTCCTGTCGCCGACAGAGCGGCCCCATGCCGCTTTTCGCTTCTGTCGGCGCGCCCAGGCGACACCCGGCCGCTTGGGTTCGGGGCGGGATCGCTAGCTCTGAATTTCGCCCAAACCGGCGCTAAACGAGATCCTGGGGGCGTGACTGGGCCGATTTTCGGTCACCGGCGCTAAAAATTCGCCTGGGGAGGCCTGTTGGGGCGCGGCTGGAAATGCTCTAAGCATACCGAAGAGTAGCCGGCACTCATGCCCCACTGCTCATGGGCCGGCCCAACAACGAGGGACCGATTCGCTTGCTCATCAGTTTTCCCTGGTTACCTACTCGCAGTTGACCAGTTGACCATTTACTTTTTGAGAAAAGCTTCATTACAAAAATTAAAAAGTTTGCAAAAAACAAAGAAGTTCACTAAAGTCGAAAGAAGTTAGTCATTTAAAAAAAATCACAAATTTGAGAAAAGTACATGGGTTTGAAAAAAAAGGTTCATGGATTTGTGGAAAAAATAATCAGTTTTTTTAAAAAATTGACGAGTTGAAAAAAGTTCCCGGATTTTAAAAAGAAAAGCTTCATAGACTAGAAAAAAGTTCGTTCATTTTTCTAGAAAAAACTCATGAATGTGGAAAAAACACAAATTGAAAAAACAAGGATTGGGAAAAAGTTCATCGGATTCAAAAAAAAGTTCACAACTTTAGAAAAAGTTTGCAGATTCAAAAAAGTTCACGAATTCAGAAAAATCAACAAAAAAATAAAAAATAAAAATAAACGAATTAAACCAAGAAAAATCCAAACTAGAAGCTTCCCAAAACTGTCCCGGGAAGCTTTGGGAATCGGGAGAGAAATAAATCCATCACGTTGGTCGGTAGGCCAGACCATTAGAATCGGGGGTGTGCGCTTGTTACCGCAGATACCTTTATCGGGTGTTGAAGGTGCCAAATAGGCATCGGAATCCAAAGAGGGGACCTCCTATTTAGAGTTGTACGCACTAGGAACCACGGAGCGTGCATCACCCCCCCCCCCCCCCCACCCCCCCCACCCCCTGTTTTGCTTTGCTATGTTTTAACTTTTTGTGCCTTTTTAAAAAATAATTCGGGATATCAAAAGAAAGTTGTGAATTGTGAAAATGACCGTCAATTCAAAAAATATTCAGGAAATGATAAATACTCATGGATTCAAAACATGTTCACTGAATTAAAAAGCAGCTCTCGAATTCAAAAAATGTTCACGACTTCAAAAGAATAAACATTTTTCACCTTTAATGAACATTTTTTTTACTTTGATGAACATTTTTTGTGAGAATTTTCTAATAAGACGAACATTGTTTTGTATGATGAACACATTTTAAATTCGATGAACATTTTTTGAACTTGATGAACAAAAAATGTATTCAAGAAATAAATTTTCGAAAAGAAAATGGATGGACAATTATTTAGTTAGATGAATATTTTCAAAAAAAATTTAAAAACTTTGGAATTTGGTGAACATTTTTGCAATTCGTTAAAAAAAATATGAAGAAAATTTTAAATCCGATGAACAAATATTGAATTTGAAGAACAATTTTTGAATTTTTTAACATTTGTTTTCTTTGATGAAAAAAAATTGTTGTGAAATTTAAAAGAAAATTCACGAAAAAGTGATAGGTAAAAAAGTACATAACTTCAAGAAAATGTTCATGTATTTGAAAAGTGTTCATGATTTAAGGAAAATATTTGCGATTTAGAAAAATATTTGCGAATTTGAGAAAAAGATGTTTTTAAATTCAAAACGGCAAAGAAGCACAAAAAGATACCAAAAAATCACGAATTTAAAAATATTTTCGAAAATTGCAAAAATATCAATAACGAAAAAGAAAACAGAAAAAATAAAAAACGAAATGAAATTAAAAAAAAATAACAAAAACGTAGAAACAAAAGAGACGAAAAAAAATCTTTCCATAGAACCTTCGCAAAACCGATTGAAGGTGAATCTTGAAAATAGGCTGCACCCTAAAATTTCCAGCTCTCAATGGGTACACGCTACATCTATAGGCAGCGGGCGCCCCTATTCCTCGCGTTATGCGAGAGGAGGGAATGCGCTCGCGTCGGGGCTAGCCTCAGAAGACCGATCCAGTATCGCGGGGCCACAGACTGTTTTTTTTGTTTTCTTTTCTCATTTTTTTATTTTTATACTTTTCAATATACTTTAAATTATTCTGCATATATATATATATATATATATATATATATATATATATATATATATATATATATTACAGAAGACGAATCTTCAAAAACATATTTTTGAAAAAAATGTTGAATATGTATTAAATAATAATTTGAAAAAAGTCTAGCAAGTATTTGAAAATATTGAACAAGTATTTAAAAAATGTTGAACGGGTATAAAGAATGTTGAACGAGTATATGAAAAATGTTGCACAAGTATTTAAAATGTAGAACAAGAATCTAAAAAATGACGAACAAGTATTTAGAAAAAGTTGAACGGGTATTAAAAAATATTGAACAAGTACAAGGAAAATGTTGAACGAGTATTTAAAACGTTGAACAAGTATTTAAAAAATGGTGAATGGGTATTTGAAAATTGTTGGATAGTTATTTGAAAATGTTAACAAAGGCTTTGATTTTTTAAAATAATTATTAAAATGTTGAACAATTATTTAGAAAAGGTTGAATAGTGTTTGGACAATGTTGAACCTGTACACAAAAATATAGATCACTTCTTACAAAAAAATGTTTTTGAGATGTACAAAAATCTGGAGTGAAAACGAAAACAAACATAAGAAAACACAAAAGAAAAACAAAAACTGGAGAATAAAAAATAAATTAAATTAAAAAAAACTGAGAAGAAGAAAGAAAACCAAACAGAAATGGAGAAATGCAAAGGAAATGCAAAAAGGAAAAGAAACAAAATAAAATAAAAAAGGAAAAATTCTGGAAGAGAACGGCTTGAGTAGCCTCGAGTAGGTGGCGCCCCTTCTACCTACCACCAAAGTATGTCTGGCGGAGTGGTTGCGCAGCGCGTCTTCAACCTGAAGACCAGGGATAAAAAACGGATGCTTCTTGCTCCAAAGAAAGGAGAAGTCAGCTTTTTCTATGAATTAAAAATATTACTAGAACCATTTAAAATATACATACAAATATCAGAAGAGATATTCATTTATTTATTTGAATATTTTATGTTTTAAATATTTAAAGAAATGTTGATGAATTTAAAACATGTTATTTAAAAAGATACAAATTAAAAGAGTTAATTACACCGGTGATGCTTGAACTTGACGTAAACGATCATTTTGGTGGTAGAACTCGTGGCACACATTGAACTGGTGCAATAACTTGGCTTGGGTGTGCAAATACGGTCCAAATCACATTTGGATACGAAATCAACGCCGACTTGGCATGCCAGCATGGATATTGGGCCCGCTGTCAGTGACTTGAAGTGTATGGCTTGTTTTTGTTTTTGCAAAAAAAGCACTCGTTTTTTTAGTTCTCACCAAAAAGACCCTGTGCATGCGGTAGTTGTTGTTTTTTTTGGCTGCATGATGACAGGTGGGCGCAGACGTGAAAATTAGTAAGAAAAAATGTTGGCATTCTACCATCGAACACACAACTGGTAGGACGTCCGTGGTCACAGCCACTGCACCATTTACTCTCGGATGATCAACAGAGATAACAAGTGTTAATGTAGTATAAGACGGATATTCGCAAAAATAAAATGTAGTATAATGATGATGCATGTGGGGCTGCAGACAGTGCGGCCCCTTTAGCACACGCTAGTTCTTTTTGAAATATTTATAAAATGTAAGGATGTAATAAAAATAAAGTTGAAAATGTTTATGTGTTATAAATATTATACATACAAACGGTGATTAGTACAACATTTAAATACACAAACATGTATTATTTAGTAAATGCGGGCACTTACATTTTTTAGTGAATATAATAAAGTATACACTTGTACTCCCTCTGTACAGAAATGTATAAGTGTTTAGGTCACTACCTTAGTGATCTAAAGACTCTTATATTTCTTTACGGAGGGAGGTGGGGAGTAGCTTATATTTAAATTATTAAAATTGATTAATATAAAAATTTACTAAATATTTATAATTAACTTGTGAGTTATACTAAAAATACAATTTAAATATTATTATGGCTGAGTATTCATATGAACATTTTAATCCTAAATTATGAGTACTATAATTACACAAACACTGAATTATACAAATGTGCGTATAATTATTGAAATGTCCATAGAATTAAAATAATATTTATGAATTGTAATGTTAAAAATATTTTAATTTTTAATTATCCAAATATTGTGATAATTCAAAAATATTATTTTACATATATATGTATATTTCTAAAATAATGCGTGAACAGTTTAGAAAAGTAATTTAGTTCTTTTTATGTATTATAATATTTATACATCTCGAATATTTAAACTTTATTTTTATTACTGAGATTAGAATTTACATACATACAAATTTCTTAATAAAACGAACGGGAGAAAATGGGCCACACTGAGGCAGCCCATTTTAGCCCCACAAGCGCCTCTATTTGACTACATTAAAGTAACTATCCATCCGAATTATCTCAAAAAAAAAATCCATCTGAAGATGTGAAGACGCGAATGTTGTAAGGGCATGTACAATGGTTCTATCTTAGCAATGCCACGTAGGATAAATGATGAGGTGGAGGAGAGAGAAATCATAAGAAAGGGCTTGTCTTCTCTTATTGAACATATAAAGGCTGCTAGAGTACCCGCCTAACCAGGGCACCTGAGAGCACTAGCGATTCTGGATCGAGCGATCGTTTCCCCATCGTACTGTTTTTACCGCTGGCAGTCGTTGGGCCTTTCATTCTGGTTGCACATAGCCAATTCCATTAGGAGTCAATGACATGTGGGACTCATTGAGTGTAGGCCCAAGCAATGAAGTGAGTTTGTCTCCTGTTCTGGGTACGAGAAAACCCGACGTGCAGAGTGCGCGGTGAAAACCCTAGCCTCCAATCCCCTTCCTCCCTCGAGCCCCGCGCCTCCACCCACTCGCCTCTTTTCTCATCCACCGCCTTGTCACGTCCTCCTCCCCTTCACTTCTCAAGCCGCGCCGCCAACCATCCGCGCCCCACGACGACGGCGACTTTGCTGCCACCCCGGCGGCCGCGGGGCGCAGCTGGCCTTCATGGGCCGCATCATCGCCACGCTCGACCGCGGCTACCGCTAGGGCCGCTCCCACGCGCTGCTCGAGTCGCCCGCCGGCACCGGCAGGTCGCTCTCCCTCCTCTGCGTCGCGCTGGCCTAGCAGCGCCACTGCCCAGCTCGGTACGCCCCAGCCGCCAACCCCCCTCCTCCACGACGATCCTTCATCCCTGGCAACACCCGGCAGCAGCCCACTACTGGTACTACTACTTTCCCTCTTCTCTTTCCCCCATCTCTCTCACCGGTTCTTGGATTGAGGAGGCGTTGCTGCTCGTTCTGGCTTGGTTTGCTCATTCCCATGGGTGTCCCGGTTCTTGATGTTCAGACATCCCGAAGAAGGCGGCGGCTGCCAAGAAGAAGAATGCGCCGACCATCTACTACATCATGTAAGATCTGCTCTCAAATGAACTGAAATGATGGGGCAATCTTGCCAGCCAGGTTTCTTGGCTGCTTGTCTTGAATCAATTAGATGAATCCTGATTGATTTCATTTCCTTTCAAAAAATCCTGATTAGTTTCTTGGTTCCATTGTCTATCGGTTGCGGGAGGACGCACTGTCAGATAACCCAGGTGGTCATGGAGCTGTGCAAGACGATGGCCATCTTGGTAGCTAACATGTTCTCATCTCAGTGCACCTCCTGCCTCTTTTTTTCTCATTCAGAAAAGGAAATGAATTATTCAACCAATGTTAAGTAGCAGTGGCAAAACTGACGCCAAGCCATGTATTTAATCATCATGTAGTAGTGGGTGTTGAGGGGGGGGGAGGCTCCAATATTCCGAATTTAAACTGCATGTAATTTAACCAGTTAGTAATCATGCAATGCAGGCCTCAAGGAAGCATTATTGCATCAATAAGAGCGTATGCATGGCTGAGCCAATTGACGAGGAATTGTGACATACAAGACACATATATTTACTAATCATTTGGGTTCTTCATTGTAAACCATTTAGTGAGACCTTTTCTCCATCAGCAAGAAGCTTCTAGATGACAAAGTTCAAGGATGCCCAGAATTCAAGTGAGTTTTCCTAGCTTCTTTCACGCGAAAACGTATTTAACCTTGAGCAAATTTCCCCCTTTCCCTACTAATAATGCGAGGAGAAACATGTATTGGCGGGAATGTACAGAAACTGAGTCATCGTCCATCCCTTCGGACCGATGGCTGCTATGAAGTTCCTGATATTGAGGATCTTCCTAGGGTCGGAACACAAGTCAAAGGTTTGTCTATCTCTTTGTTTACATAGATTTTCCCTGAATCCTGAGGCACACACTATGCCACCACTGAATTCTGAAATCTATTCTAATGCCACCTTTCTTTTTGGTTATTTACAGGATGTCCATATTTTGCTGCACAAACCATGCATGGCAAAAGCAGCACAATTGATTTTCTGCCCATATAGCAACCTAATTAGTCCAATTGTCAGGAGAGCAATGGACATTGATATCATTGGCTCAATTGTTATTCTTGATGAAGCGCAGTAAGCCCCTGAGTCTGTAGACTCATGATTCTGTTTCAGTGTCATTCAATGGTTTCCTTAGTTGCAAGACAACGGCTCCCTATGTTACCGATCCGGTGTTGCTGTGCGTGAGGACGGACATGGGGAAGGTGCAAGAAGGCAGTGCTCAAGTTGCAGTGGAGTGGAGTCGGCCATCACTACTGACCGCTGCTCGGCGATCCTCGCCCCTCACCCCCCATCTAGGTTGCACATCTTTGGCCTTGCCATCTTCTTCCTCCCAGTTTTTCCTCTTGATTTCATAGGTTCTTTGAAAACCTGATTTTGATTTCTTAATTTATGTTTTTCTTAACAAGATGTGGTTAGGAACTAAATCGACAAGCATCGATATTTTTGTTAGGAAGGTAACACATCTTCCTATACTATATGTTAGTGTGATTCTGTTGCTTTCTAAACCCAATTTATGTTGCTTCATCTCACGGACGAGGGGTCGGCTACAGGAGCGCTAGGAGCCTAGGAGTGGAACACGATTTCCTCGAATCTAGCCGAGGTGCTCCTCTCTCTTTGCTTTTACTTCCTCCATTCACATTTACTTATATGGCTCTGTTCTGTTTGTGATGTTCCCTGCTTGGTTTGGCTTCCCTTGATTGATGCTAATTATTCTGTGCATTTTCCCGATGGAAGCTGCATTTTATTTACCTTTCCGTATTGTGAATGCTTTGTAGATTGACATTATTGAAGCAAAGACCATGTTTAAAGAAATGCTACAGATGGTCACACGTGAGTAGGCGTCCTGATTAGGAATCACGTAACTAATTAGCCTTGGTACCCCAACCCAATATATTCCGTTAATCAGTTGTTAACATGGATACACCGAGCCAAATTATTTATGCTAGATCGGTTTGTGTATTTTCTTATGATACCCCAACCCAATATATTCCGTTAATCAGTTGTTAACATGGATACACCGAGCCAAATTATTTATGCTAGATCGGTTTGTGTATTTTCTTATGATAGTTAGATTCAAGCTTTGCCTGTTGTACTTTGGATAAAATGTGATGTTGTCCTGTTGAGATTAAATATCCAAACTACCCATGTACAAAACTGTTAACATGGGTATATTTTAGCTTGGACTAAGAACAACTATATGTGGTTAGCACTGGTCTGTATACTCAGTTACAAAATTGTACATATGTTCCAATAACAGTTTATGAAACTGGAGTTGATGGTATTATACTTTATTTTCTGAACATATGGAACTTTTAATTAAGGAATACATCTGAGGAGTCTTGGCAATGGATTTGGCCTGAACAAGTTAAACAGTGAATATTTCTGATCCATAGTGTAGAAACCTCCTTTGTTTGCTTTGCATAGATATTGATCAATGCATACTTAGAATATTTTGTGAGGTATCCTGATTTACATCTCACGGGCTGCTAGAGCTGTTCAAGCGGTTGTGTGCGTTCTACTTTCGGTAAATTTGCTATCTATATATTTTGTACTTCATTTAGTTTGAATAGGTATCATAACAAGGCTAGGTTCAGTAACTATTTATTTGCCTTTTTACTTAATGCCCTGGTGCTCACGGTTTAATTGCTATAGTTGCTGGAGCCGTTGGCCATTTATACATAATAGTGTATACATTTATAATGTCGATCCTTGCTCATGGTACACCTTTCTTGGTTTTCTGGTGTCAAGAATTAGCATATTAACCATGAGAGTAGGCCTTGCATTGACCTCACTATTGACAACAGATCCGACTAAAATCACCAACCTGATCTTAACGGTTATACTATGGGTTTGCCTTAGTTGACCATCTACTGTTCCTCATGCAATTAAAAAAACTCTTGCAACTGTAGTTTTATTGCTAACTAAAGGGATTCAGTTGACTGTGAGAGCAGAGCATAACAGCAAGAGGGGAACTCACTCCTCAACACGGCGACTTGCGCGGGCGTGAGCTTCGTCCCGAACCTGCTGATGGCGTTCTTGTAGCTGTAGACCAGAGTCGCCTCAGCCTTCTCTTTGCTTGGAAAAGAACCCATCGTAGACTTCACCCAGCCTTCTTGTAGCTGTAGACCATCATGTCATGTAATTACTTGCAGAACAACTATATTGTTTTATTGAGATTGTAAAGTGGAAACGGTAGAACTCTACAACTTCTCTGTTAGTGTCGTTTGATTATTTACTTTCTCAAGTAGTCTGGATATAGTGTCATCGAGGTATTAAGTATATGCACAAAGATATGCAAATTTTAGAAATGGCTATGGTATCCCACCAGAAACAAGTAACAGAAATTGTAAGCTCCATCTGCACAGTTTAAATTCAAACAACATTAACTTGTATGAGCCCCACTTCATATATATCAATAGCTGACACCTGCAACTACAGCAGGTACAAATGTGAACTCCCTAGGACTAAACAGAAATCACAAGTGCACATAGAGATAACAGAGAGGAAAGAACAATTACCAGTAAAAAATATGTTGCTCCAAGCCTCTACTACAGCATTGACCACAATTACCAACTCTGGCCAAAACTGTACAACAACAAAGCTACTCCCTAGCCTGTCCAAGTAGAATGCAGAGCTCTGGCTTGCCTTTCTGTGAAACCTTACTGAGTATGGTAACATCATTACTCATGAAGTGAAGCCATCAGAGTACAATGGAAAAAACATGAGTCAGAAGTTGCGGCTTCGTTATGAAAATGATGTCATTATCTAGATGAAAATTGTAACTCCATGGTAAAGATCAGAATAAACAACTATAAACTCTTTAATATCATACTCTATACAATTAGCCAATAAAAGTATCAAATCCATATAGCATTGTCCATCCATACATGTTCACAAGTTTTAAAAGTTTGTTACTACTCATGTCTAAAGAAAAGAGCCACATGTTTAAAACTCCATGTACAATGAACCCAGCCAAAGTGCATAAGCATTCGAGCCAGTCATTAATATTCAAAGTGCATTTCCCCCTACCCATCATTAATTTACCCATCATTATAGGCATAAAATATCAAAGTGCTTTTATATTTACCCATGATTTCTCTTGCTCCTTGGACAGCCTCTCATTCATATCCAGATTAACATACAGATCACAAATAAATCAATTCAGGCAACCTAATATAAATTGCTTGTGCCATATACAACCAGACTTGATCGAGACAGAGTTTTTGCCATAGACACCCAGTTTACATGCAAACAGCATGATCATAAATGCCTCTTACTTTAGGAGTTTGCAAGGTGGTGATTTACCTCGGTGCCGGGGTCATCAGAAGCAGCAACTCACAACGGTTACCGAGATTCCAGCTCACAGCAAGTTCACCATCATTTAGTTACAGAAACAAGTGGAAGTTAGGACACATATTGTAAATACATGATGTGGTTTCAATGCAATAGTCAACATATGTAGTATTGATTGCATTTACAATTACTTGGAATACCAAGTGGTCATCATTTGAATAGGTCCACAATATTTAAAACAGTTAAAGATGACCATTGTTTGGATAAACTGATTAAAAAAATGTTGGTATGACTAAAAGAGTAAATGGCAGACTTTGTGCCGTATCATAGATCCAGTCAGTCATTTTTCACCTGGTTTACATGCAAGTAGCAGGATCATAATTGAAATTGCTTGCAGTCATCTAATGTAACTGTACTGACCTTACATAGGTGCGTATGGGTAATTCGAAATGCAAGGCAGTTGAACCGCAACCAGAAGAGGACGTTACAACCAGTATGCTGCATTTCTATCATAAAGTGCTACTCTAGCTTATCTGCGCATGTATGATATTGAGTTGCTATATGCATAATGTTTTGCAGCCCTTTCAAGCGTGAAAAATGTTGAAGATAACAATGCAAGCATCATACCCGTAGCTCAAAGTGATGATGAAACGAATGCTTCGGTTCCAGGTATAATGCTTGTGTGATTCTGTTGCCTGTATCATTGGCCTTATATTCATCCTGGTTACAAATCTATAGAAGGGACGTGTCCGGATGGAGAGCACAATGAGGCTTCGTTGTCGGCTCTGAGTACACTAACGCTAGATTGTGTGACAGATGAATATGGTACTAACTTGTCCGCATTTCATATGCCAAGAGTGTTAGCTGCATGTATTTTCTCATATATATCATAGGTTTGCTTTTCCTACTTGTTACATGTCTACAGAAGGATCAAGATCGCTACGGGTTGGAAATCATCGTGATGCTAAGTTGTTGGCTTCGAATAATGTTACTCTCGATTCTGGCTCTATTGGAGATATACCCTTGAAAGCTGTAGGCTGTCAACCTTCAAACGATGAGATAGATGGTGCGACAAAGCTGAAAGAAAATTCCAACGTCCATACTGACGTGTTCGGTACTGGATCCAACAACCATCAATTATTATTTTTTCTTTATTGGCTATGTAGTTATTACTTCTGACATGATGCAGACGATATCACTTGCATAAATTACGTTGACAACACAAAGGAGTAGTTCAACGCACAAAGGCGTGCTGCTTATCAAAAGAAAAAGGATCAGGATAATGTGTTGTTGCAAAAGGTTCATCAGCCTCCTTGACAAATTCTGGTAATTTTTTAAACGTCAGTTAGCTGACTAATCTTTGTGGCATATAAATTTTTAAGCTGGTTTCTTATATGTGGTATGAATGTGGTATAGGTGAGTTGTAAATATAACCTTAATAATGTCTATGTCTTTTTTATTCGGTAACTCTCATAAGTTTGATTCATCTTGAAGATCATAGGGAACTTAACAACGCGTGGAGACGGGCATCTTATCGCATTAGCAATTCAGAGGGTTTGAAAAAGCAACAAGACGATAGCCACATTGTTCAACGTCGTACCCTAGGTGATATCACGAATGTTCATCAACCTGCTAATGCGATACAAGGTACATCAAGTACTCTTGGTATATCAAAGAGCAAGGTCAGCGTCCCCTTGGTATATCAAGTAAGATTACTGACCACCCAAATTGAATCAGGTGAGGTGAATGACACCAAAGAGAACCCATTGAAAACGGAAGAAGATCGCAAAAGAGACCATAGAAATGCCCTGAGGAGAGCTTCCTCTCGGCGGAAGAAAGATCGGGATCTCCAAGAAGATAAACTCTGGGACCTTAATTTATCTTGTAAGATTTAAATGATCTAAAAATGACATTTAGTACCTTCAATTTATGTCTTAACCATTGAGTGTTGAGTATGTTTTATATACCATGTTTAACCAGACAACCCAACTATCTCCGACTATACAACATTGTCCCATAATGATTCAGCATTTACTACTACAACCACTGTCTCATCTGGTCTGGTTAATGACAATGAGGAACAAGGTAATCAACTTTTGCGTAAGATGTCACCAATTGAGGTCAGATTATGTTTTAGTCTCTACATTATTTGTATGCCCTGAATGACACCAGGAGGTCGCATCAATGTCCTTGAAGAAATTAATCAAAAAACCGATGAAGAGCGCAAGAGAGATCACAGGAATGCACTGAGGAGAGCTTCTTATCGTAGGAAAAAGGATCAGATAAAAGGAGATGAAAATGTGCAGCCTCTACCTATAACAGGTAAAATAATACCTTTAGCATCACGTTGACGTACAAAGATTTGCTAAACATACCAAGATGTTCTTCTAGCGACCACTAGGCGCGTAGCATAACGTCAAGTCATTGATTTAATATTCATTACAAACTAAATTATATTGTTTTCATGAATTTTTTCATAAATCCACCTCTTATGATGGCACAAACTATACAGACTTCTTGCACAATGAAGCAACATTACCCCCTTCATGATTAGACGCTTCTCATGTTACGCATGACAATGACCGATCTAAGAAGGAGCAGAGAAACTCACGTAGCCGAGCATCTTATCAGAAGAAAAAGGATGAACTAACAGTTGACGACAGAGAAGATCTGAATGAAAAGATACGAGGGAAGCGCGTGCAACGCCGCAAAAGCATGTCGGTGATTGAGAAGGGGCAGTCAAGTGTAGAAATGAAGGCCAGCTATGCTAAAAGGAAAAACACCCCGTGCAAAGAATCCATTGCTCTCCCACGTCCAGACCTAGCAAACTTAACCTCAGAATGCCCCACCTCCCAGTGCCGCGGAATACCCCTAGGGTTGGGTGCCAAAGATGATTCATCGGATGGCGACCCTCCGCTAGTCGTGCCGAATTAAGGTGTTGGCACCAATGGTTTGAAAATGGTTTTGTCCGGTATTTATGCTCGGTCTCATCCACCCTTTTCTGACATGGTGTTGTCTATTGTCGCATTCACCACAACTATAATGCAGACGACATCGATGTGTTCCGAGACCCCTTCATGGGCGATGAACCGACACCATCCGACTTGATGGATGAGGAGTACTACATGTTTCGTGATCAAGGTATGGTTAACTCGGAACTTGGAAGTCATGTAGCCTTATCGTAATTATAGATATTTGTGAATTTTGTTTTGAACATCATGTCTCAACAAATGCCTGTAGGATCTGATAATGACACAATTGAGGATGACCATGAATCGAGCATGTCGTCTGCTATACCTAGCGAAGTTGATCCATTAGACTTTGTCTACACAAACATCCCAGACAGCACTCACATCCTGATGCTAGACGCGAACTGCAAACACTACAAAGCCAAAAAGTTTGTGTCTGAGACTGACGGGTTCTGCTGTCGCAATGGACAGATCGAACTTAATCAACGAGAACCAGTACCAGAGCTGATGAGGCTATGGTCCAGCATGGATGCAGATTCTAGACTTTTCGGGAGAACATACTGTTCTTCAACGGGCATTTCGCCTTCACAACCCTTGGCGTTAGCCTTGATGAGAACTACACAAACATGAAGTCTGGGGTGTACACATTCTGGGCACACGACACCATCTACCACAATGTGCACACGTTTGGCCCTAGCTCCCGCCCAGAACATCTTCAGTTATACTTCTATGATGACGACCCAACCATAACTCATCGTAAGGCGACCACCAAGCAACTAGACCAGGATGTCGTGAAGAAGTTAGTAGAGATACTCAAAGAAAACCCGTATTCCCAACAATTTAGGAGTTTGGGTGAACATAAGGACAACCTCGATGATTATAGGATAGACCTAAACACCGATAAGAGGCTTGACCAAAGAAGATATAATAGACCATTGTCATCAGAGGTCACTGCAATCTAGGTTGAGGGCAACGACCTAGCAAAAAGGTTTGACCAGAGGATAACACTTTGTGGTAACAACAATGAAAGGCACAGTATACGTGTGACATCCGGGGCATATGACCCGTTGTCTTATCCCCTACTCTATCCAAGGGGGGAACTAGGTTGGCATCCGAAGCTACCTAAACGTAATGTTCCTTGGGAGGTGTAGCACATCCTCAACTGGTTCATGATGATGATGAGGACGCAGGTATGCCTTAAGCGTCCCATTTTGTTTCAAATAAAATTATATTTATCGAATATATCCTCAATCTGATGTTTGTCCTTCACCTACAGAGGGGAATAGTAGGTTGTGCGTCTCTGTTAGAGACTATTACTGTTACATGCTGCAGACACGGCCTGCGATCTTCAATCCCATACTATGTGGAGCACGCCTACTGCAGCAATGGGCAGTCGACATGTATGTCAAGATTGAGAGTTGCCGGTTGCGGTGGTTCAGGAAGAACCAAACGCAGATTCGAGCCCACTTGTATAAAGGAGTTGTTGATGCCATCACATCGGAGGAGACGCGAGCAAGCGCTGTTGGGACAAGGATAGTGCTCCTCGGAACATACCCAGGTGGCGACCGTGACATGAAGAAGAGGCATATGGATGCCATGGCAATTGTCCATACATACGGGAAGCCTGACATCTTCTTGACCATGACTTGCAATCCAAAATGGGAAGAGATAACTAATGAGTTGCTGCCTGGTCAGACGGCGCAAGACCGACCTGATATTGTGGCTCGCGTGTTCTATGGCAAACTAGAGGCTATGAAAGACATGTTGTTCAAGAAGCATATTCTGGGTGTTGTTGTCGCCTATGTATACGTAGTTGAGTTCCAAAAAAGGGGCCTTCCCCATGCACATTTCTTGTTGATCATGGACTCAACATATAAGCTTATCGTCCCAGAGCAGTATGACCGACTCATTTCCGCAGAGCTCCCAGACAAGCATAAGTATCCCGAATTGTATGCAATGGTGGTTAAACATATGATGCACGGACCATGCGGTGCTTTCAACCCAAAGAATGTTTGCATGCAAGAAAACGGATGCAAGTGCAGATACCCGCAGCCGTTCAATCAAAACACAGCACAGGGGAAGGACTCATATCCAGTTTATCGGTGTAGATACGATGGTAGACGTGCTAAGGTCCGAGGGAAGATGTTGGACAACAGATGGGTTGTGCCTTACAACCCATACCTTCTGCGGATGTTCAATTGCCACATCAACGTTGAGGTCTGCTCTAGCATAAAGGCCGTTAAATATCTTTACAAGTACATCTACAAGGGCCATGATAAGGCTTCTTTCAGCATCGACCAGCCGGACGCCGATGGTAACATTGATGAGATCAAGAGGCACCTTGACGCAAGGTGGGTCACCCCTCCGGAGGCTATGTGGAGGATATTTGGCTTCCCACTGTGCGCCAATCACCCACCTGTCTTGCAGTTGCCTCTTCATCTCCCGAATATGCACAGGGTTGCATTCAATGCGCAGGCTGACTTGAAGAATGTTGTCGCCTCAGAAAAAGCTTCCAAATCGATGTTAACTGAGTACTTCAAGGCTAACCAGGAACACCCTTGGGCTAGGAATATATTGTACAAGAATTTTCCCGGAAGCTTCACATGGCAACAACAAAAGAAGACTTGGAAGCCTCGGGTTGAGCGTTTCCAAATAGGACGTATCGTGTCTGCCAATCCTGCCGAAGGGGAGCAATACTACCTGCGTGTATTGCTAAACCATGTTACGGGCAAAACATCCTTCGACGATTTGCTCACCGTGTACGGCGTGCTATGTGGGAGCTTTAGAGAGGTTGCTGAACGGTTAGGGCTCATCGAGGCAGACAACACGCTCGACGACTGTCTTAATGAGGCTGAGCAGTGGGCGATGCCATGTTCTCTTAGGAGGCTCTTTGCAACCATCTTGGTGCACTGCGAGCCAGGCAATGTGCGCGGTTTAATGTGCGCGGTTTATGGGATAGGCACCTCGAGCCTATGTCAGATGACTTCGTCAAACACGCACGCCCCCGAACGAGGTGGAGCAGTTGGTGTTGCTTGACATTAGGGGTATGTTGCAGTCCATGGGTAAAGACATTGTTGATTTCGCTCTTCCAAGCATCGATGATGCCTTTGACCCAACCGAGGGTGAGTGTCGAGAGGTCACAGAGGAATCAACCGTTGAGTTTGACATGGATGACACTAAATTGGCAGGTTCCCTGAACTTGGAACAGAGGGCCGCATACGATGAGATACTAGCGGTTATTGAACGCGGTGTTGGGGGTGTATTCTTCGTTGACGGCCATGGAGGTACAGGGAAGACCTTCCTATACAGGGCGATGCTTGCGAAGGTGAGGAGTGAGGGCAAGATAGGTATCGCTACCGCGACGTCGGGCGTCGCCGCTTCTATCATGCCTGGCGGCAGGACTACCCACTCGAGGTTCAAGATACCATTGAGTTGCGATGATGGAGCCTCGTGTAGCTTCACCAAACAGAGTGGGACTGCCAAGCTGTTGGGGAACGTTGCAGAAAACAAAAATTTTCCTACTCGTTTCACCAAGATCATCTAGGAGTTCATCTAGCAACGAGTCATTGGATGCATCTACATACCTTTGTAGATCGCGCACGGAAGCATTCAAAAGAACGGTGATGATGTAGTCGTACTCGACGTGATCCAAATCACCGATGACCAAGCGCCGAACGGACGGCACCTCCGCGTTCAACACACGTACGGGACGGGAGACGTCTCCTCCTTCTTGATCCAGCAAGGGGGGAGGAGAGGTTGGTGAAGATCCAGCAGCACGACGGCGTGGTGGTGGATGCAGGGCGTCACAGAAGCAGGGCTTCGCCAAGACTCCGAGGGAGAGATGTAACGGGGAGAGAGGGAGGCGCCAGGGGCTGGTCTGTTTCCCTCCTCTCCCCCCACTATATATAGGGGTGCCATGGGGGGGGCGCCGGCCCTAGTAGATGAGATCTACTAGGGGGGCGGCGGCCAAGGGGAGGTTTCCCTCCCCCCCAAGGCACCTAGGGGTGCCTTCCACCACTAGGACTCCTCCTAGGTGGAAACCCTAGGCGCATGGGCCTATAGGGGCTGGTGCCCTTGGCCCATGAAGGCCAAGGCGCACCCCCTACAGCCCATGTGGCCCCCCGGGACAGGTGGCCCCACCCGGTGGGCCCCCGGGACCCCTCCGGTGGTCCCGGTACAATACCGATAACCCCGAAACTTGTCCCGATGCCCGAAACTGCACTTCCTATATATAATTCTTTACCTCCGGACCATTCCGGAACTCCTCGTGACGTCCGGGATCTCATCCTAGACTCCGAACAACATTCGGGTTTCTGCATATACATATCTTCACAACCCTAGCGTCACCGAACCTTAAGTGTGTAGACCCTACGGGTTCGGGAGACAAGCAGACATGACCGAGACGACTCTCCGGTCAATAACCAACAGCGGGATCTGGATACCCATGTTGGCTCCCACATGCTCCACGATGATCTCATCGGATGAACCACGATGTCGAGGATTCAATCAACCCCGTACTCAATTCCCTTTGTCAATCGATATGTTACTTGCCCGAGATTCGATCGTCGGTATCCCAATACCTCGTTCAATCTCGTTACCGGCAAGTCACTTTACTCGTACCGTAATGCATGATCCCGTGACCAGACACTTGGTCACTCTGAGCTCATTATGATGATGCATTACCGAGTGGGCCCAATGATACCTCTCCGTCATACGGAGTGACAAATCCCAGTCTTGATCCATGTCAACCCAACAGACACTTTCGGAGATACCCGTAGTCTACCTTTATAGTCACCCAGTTACGTTGTGACGTTTGGTATACCCAAAGCACTCCTACGGTATCCGGGAGTTACACGATCTCATGGTCTAAGGAAAAGATACTTTGACATTGGAAAACTCTAGCAAACGAACTATACGATCTTGTGCTATGTTTAGGATTGGGTCTTGTCCATCACATCATTCTCCCAATGATGTGATCCCGTTATCAATGACATCCAATGTCCATAGTCAGGAAACCATGACTATCTATTGATTAACGAGCTAGTCAACTAGAGGCTTACTAGGGACATGTTGGTGTCTGTTATTCACACATGCATTACGATTTCCGGATAACACAATTATAGCATGAATAAAGACAATTATCATGAACAAGGAAATATAATAATAATGCTTTTATTATTGCCTCTAGGGCATATTTCCAATAGTCTCCCACTTGCACTAGAGTCAATAATCTAGTTACATTGTGATGAATCGAACACCCATGGAATTCTGGTGTTGATCATGTTTTGCTCTAGGGAGAGGTTTAGTCAACGGATCTGCTAAATTCAGGTCCGTATGTATTTTACAAATCTCTATGTCTCCATCTTGAACATTTTCACGAATGGAGTTGAAGCGACGCTTGATGTGCCTTGTCTTCTTGTGAAACCTGGGCTCCTTGGCAAGTGCAATAGCTCCAGTGTTGTCACAGAAGAGCTTGATCGGCCCCGACGCATTGGGTATGACTCCTAGGTCGGTGATGAACTCCTTCACCCATATTGCTTCATGTGATGCCTCCGAGGCCGCCATGTACTCCGCTTCACATGTAGATCCCGCCACGACGCTCTGCTTGCAACTGCACCAGCTTACTGCCCCACCATTCAAAATATACACGTATCCGGTCTGTGACTTAGAGTCATCCAGATATGTGTCGAAGCTAGTGTCGACGTAACCCTTTACGACCAGCTCTTCGTCACCTCCATAAACGAGAAACATTTCCTTGGTCCTTTTCAGGTACTTCAGGATATTCTTGACCGCTGTCCAGTGCTCCTTGCCGGGATTACTTTGGTACCTTCCTACCAAACTTACGGCAAGGTTTACATCAGGTCTGGTACACAGCATGGCATACATAATAGAACCTATGGCTGATGCATAGGGGATGACGCTCATCTATTCTATATCTTCTGCCGTGGTCGGACATTGAGCTGAGCTCAATTTCATACCTTGTAACACAGGCAAGAACCCCTTCTTGGATTGATCCATATTGAACTTCTTCAATATCTTATCAAGGTATGTGCTTTGTGAAAGACCTATGAGGCGTCTCGATCTATCTCTATAGATTTTGATGCCTAATATATAAGCAGCTTCTCCAAGGTCCTTCATTGAAAAACTCTTATTCAAATAGGCCTTGATGCTGTCCAAGAGTTCTATATCATTTCCCATCAAAAGTATGTCATCTACGTATAGTATGAGAAATGCTACAGAGCTCCCACTCACTTTCTTGTAAACGCAGGCTTCTCCATAAGTCTGCGTAAACCCAAACGATTTGATCATCTCATCAAAGCGAATGTTCCAACTCCGAGATGCTTGCACCAGCCCATAAATCGAGCGTTGGAGCTTGCACACTTTGTCAGCATTCTTAGGATCGACAAAACCTTCCGGCTGCATCATATACAATTCTTCCTTAAGGAAACCATTAAGGAATGCCGTTTTGACGTCCATTTGCCATATTTCATAATTGTAGAATGCGGCAATTGCTAACATGATTCGGACGGACTTCAGCTTCGCTACTGGTGAGAAAGTCTCATCGTAGTCAACCCCTTGAACTTGTCGATAACCCTTAGCGACAAGCCGAGCTTTATAGATGGTCACATTACCATCCGCGTCTGTCTTCCTCTTAAAGATCCATTTATTTTCTATGGCTCGCCGCTCAACGGGCAAGTCAGTCAAAGTCCATACTTCGTTTTCATACATGGATCCTATCTCGGATTTCATGGCTTCTAGCCATTTGTTGGAATCCGGGCCCGCCATCGCTTCTTCATAGTTCGAAGGTTCACCGTTGTCTAACAGCATGATTTCCAAGACAGGGTTGCCGTACCACTCTGGTGCGGAACGTGTCCTTGTGGACCTTCGAATTTAAGTAGGGGCTTGATCAGAAGTATCTTGATCATTTTCATTAACTTCCTCTCTAGTCGGTGCAGGCACCTCAGGAACATTTTCTTGAGTTGCGCCATTTTCCGGTTCAAGTGGTAATACTTTATCAAGCTCTACTTTCCTCCCACTTACTTCTTTCGAGAGAAACTCTTTCTCTAGAAAGGACCCATTCTTGGCAACAAAGATCTTGCCTTCGGATCTGAGGTAGAAGGTGTACCCAATAGTTTCTTTTGGGTATCCTATGAAGACGCATTTTTCCGACTTGGGTTCGAGCTTTTCAGGTTGAAGTTTCTTGACATAAGCATCGCATCCCCAAACTTTTAGAAACGACAGCTTAGGTTTCTTCCCAAACCATAATTCATACGGTGTCGTCTCAACGGATTTCGACGGAGCCCTATTTAAAGTGAATGCGGCAGTCTCTAAAGCATAGCCCCAAAAAGATAGCGGTAAATCGGTAAGAGACATCATAGATCGCACCATATCTAACAGAGTGCGATTACGACGTTCGGACACACCATTACGCTGAGGTGTTCCAGGCGGCGTGAGTTGTGAAACTATTCCACATTTTCTTAAGTGTGTGCCAAACTCATGACTCAAGTATTCTCCTCCACGATCTGATCGTAGAAACTTGATTTTCCTGTCACGTTGATTTTCAACCTCACTCTGAAATTCCTTGAACTTTTCAAAGGTTTCAGACTTGTGTTTCATTAAGTAGATATACCCATACCTACTTAAATCATCAGTGAGGGTGAGAACATAACGATAGCCACCGCGAGCCTCAGCACTCATTGGACCGCACACATCAGTATGTATGATTTCCAATAAGTTGGTTGCTCGCTCCATTGTTCCTGAGAACGGAGTCTTGGTCATTTTTCCCATAAGGCATGGTTCGCACGTGTCAAATGATTCATAATCAAGAGACTCTAAAAGTCCATCTGCATGGAGCTTCTTCATGCGTTTGACACCTATGTGACCAAGGCGGCAGTGCCACAAGTATGTGGGACTATCATTATCAACCTTACTTCTTTTGGTACTCACATTGTGAACATGTGTAGCATCACGTTCGAGATTCATAAAGAATAAACCATTCACCATAGGAGCATGACCATAAAACATATCTCTCATATAAATAGAACAACCATTATTCTCGGATTTAAATGAGTAGCCATCTCGAATTAAACGAGATCCCGACACAATGTTCATGCTCAAATCTGGCACTAAATAACAATTATTAAGGTTTAAAACTAATCCCGAAGGGAGATGCAGAGGCAGCGTGTCGACGGCGATCACATTGACCTTGGAACCATTCCCGACGCGCATCGTCACCTCGTCCTTTGACAGTTTCCGCTTATTCCGCAGCCCCTGCTTTGAGTTACAAATGTGAGCAACTGCACCGGTATCAAATACCCAGGAGCTACTACGGGCACTAGTAAGGTACACATCAATTACATGTATATCACATATACCTTTTGTTTTGCCGGCCTTCTTATCTGCTAAGTATTTAGGGCAGTTCTGCTTCCAGTGACCGCTTCCCTTGCAATAAAAGCACTCAGTCTCGGGCTTGGGTCCATTCTTTGGCTTCTTCCCGGCAGCTTGCTTGCCGGGCGCGGCAACCTCCTTGCCGTCCTTCTTGAAGTTCTTTTTACCCTTGCCTTTCTTGAACTTAGTGGTTTTATTGACCATCAACACTTGATGTTCCTTCTTGACTTCTATCTCTGCTGATTTCAGCATAGCAAATACTTCAGGAATGGTCTTTTCCATCCCCTGCATATTGAAGTTCATCACAAAGCTCTTGTAGCTTGGTGGAAGCGACTGGAGGATTCTGTCAATGACCGCATCATCCGGGAGATTAACTCCCAGCTGAGTCAAGCGGTTATGTAACCCAGACATAGTGAGTATGTGCTCACTAACAGAACTATTTTCCTCCATCTTACAGCTGAAGAATTTGTCGGAGACTTCATATCTCTCGACCCGGGCATGAGCTTGGAAAACCATTTTCAGCTCTTCGAACATCTCATATGCTCCATGTCTCTCAAAACGCTTTTGGAGCCCCGGCTCTAGGCTGTAAAGCATGCCACACTGAACGAGGGAGTAGTCATCGGAACGTGCCTGCCAAGCGTTCATAACATCTTGTTCTGCAGGGAGAACAGGTGCGTCACCTAGCGGTGCTTGTAGGACATAATCTTTCTTGGCAGCTATGAGGATGATCCTCAGGTTCCGGACCCAGTCCGTATAGTTGCTGCCATCGTCTTTCAGCTTAGTTTTCTCTAGGAACGCTTTGAAGTTGAGGACTATGTTGGCCATTTGATCTACAAGACATATTGTAAAATATTTAGACTAAGTTCATGATAATTAAGTTCAACTAATCAAATTATTAAAGAACTCCCACTTAGATTAGACATCCCTCTAGTCATCTAAGTATTACATGATCCGAGTTAACTAGGTCGTGTCCGATCATCACGTGAGACGAACTAGTCAACATCGGTGAACATCTTCATGTTGATCGTACCTTCTATACGACTCATGCTCGACCTTTCGGTCTTCTGTGTTCCGAGGCCATGTCTGTACATGCTAGGCTCGTCAAGTCAACCTAAGTGTTTGCATGTGTAAATATGTCTTACACCCGTTGTATGTGAACGTCTGAATAAAACACCCGATCATCACGTGGTGTTTTGAAACAGCGAACTGTCGCAACGGTGCACAGTTAGGGGGAACACTTCTTGAAATTAGTATGAGGGATCATCTTATTTACTACCATCATTCTAAGTAAACAAGATGCAAAACATGATAAACATCACATGCAATCAAATAATAAACGTGACATGATATGGCCAATATCACATAGCTCCTTTGATCTCCATCTTGGGGCTCCATGATCATCTTGTCACCGGCTTGACACCATGATCTCCATCATCATGATCTCCATCATCGTGTCTCCATGAAGTTGCTCGCCAACTATTACTTCTACTACTATGGCTAACGCGTTTAGCAATAAAGTAAAGTAATTTACATGGCGTTTCTCAATGACACGCAGGTCATATAAAAGAATAAAGATAACTCCTATGGCTCCTGCCGGTTGTCATACTCATCGACATGCAAGTCGTGATTCCTATTACAATAGCATGAACATCTCATACATCACATATAGATCATTCATCATTCATCACAACTTTGGCCATATCATATCACAAACCACTTGCTGCAAAAACAAGTTAGACGTCCTCTAATTGTTGTTGCAAGTTTTACGTGGCTGAATTAGGGTTCTAGCAAGAACGTCTTCTTACCTATGTTAAAGCCACAACGTGATTTGTCAACTTCTATTTACCCTTCATAAGGACCCTGTTCATCGAATCCGCTCCAACTAAAGTAGGAGAGACAGACACCCGCCAGCCACCTTATGCAACTAGTGCATGTTAGTCGGTGGAACCGGTCTCACGTAAGCGTACGTGTAAGGTTGGTCCGGGCCGCTTCATCCCACAATACCGCTGAAGCAAGAAAAGACTAGTAACGGCAAGAAAGTTGACAAATCTACGCCCACAACAAATTGTGTTCTACTCGCGCAAGAAGAACTACGCATAGACCTAGCTCATGATGCCACTGTTGGGGAACGTTGCAGAAAACAAAAATTTTCCTACTCGTTTCACCAAGATCATCTAGGAGTTCATCTAGCAACGAGTCATTGGATGCATCTACATACCTTTGTAGATCGCGCACGGAAGCGTTCAAAAGAACGGTGATGATGTAGTCGTACTCGACGTGATCCAAATCACCGATGACCAAGCGCCGAACGGACGGCACCTCCGCGTTCAACACACGTACGGGACGGGAGACGTCTCCTCCTTCTTGATCCAGCAAGGGGGAGGAGAGGTTGGTGAAGATCCAGCAGCACGACGGCGTGGTGGTGGATGCAGGGCGTCACAGAAGCAGGGCTTCGCCAAGACTCCGAGGGAGAGATGTAACGGGGAGAGAGGGAGGCGCCAGGGGCTGGTCTGTTTCCCTCCTCTCCCCCCCACTATATATAGGGGTGCCATGGGGGGGGCTCCGGCCCTAGTAGATGAGATCTACTAGGGGGGGGCGGCGGCCAAGGGGAGGTTTCCCTCCCCCCCAAGGCACCTAGGGGTGCCTTCCACCACTAGGACTCCTCCTAGGTGGAAACCCTAGGAGCATGGGCCTATAGGGGCTGGTGCCCTTGGCCCATGAAGGCCAAGGCGCACCCCCTACAGCCCATGTGGCCCACCGGGACAGGTGGCCCCACCCGGTGGGCCCCCGGGACCCCTCCGGTGGTCCCGGTACAATACCGATAACCCCGAAACTTGTCCCGATGCCCGAAACTGCACTTCCTATATATAATTCTTTACCTCCGGACCATTCCGGAACTCCTCGTGACGTCCGGGATCTCATCCGGGACTCCGAACAACATTCGGGTTTCTGCATATACATATCTTCACAACCCTAGCGTCACCGAACCTTAAGTGTGTAGACCCTACGGGTTCGGGAGACAAGCAGACATGACCGAGATGACTCTCCGGTCAATAACCAACAGCGGGATCTGGATACCCATATTGGCTCCCACATGCTCCACGATGATCTCATCGGATGAACCACGATGTCGAGGATTCAATCAACCCCGTACTCAATTCCCTTTGTCAATCGATATGTTACTTTCCCGAGATTCGATCGTCGGTATCCCAATACCTCGTTCAATCTCGTTATCGGCAAGTCACTTTACTCGTACCGTAATGCATGATCCCGTGACCAGACACTTGGTCACTCTGAGCTCATTATGATGATGCATTACCGAGTGGGCCCAGTGATACCTCTCCGTCATACGGAGTGACAAATCCCAGTCTTGATCCATGTCAACCCAACAGACACTTTCGGAGATACCCGTAGTCTACCTTTATAGTCACCCAGTTACGTTGTGACGTTTGGTATACCCAAAGCACTCCTACGGTATCCGGGAGTTACACGATCTCATGGTCTAAGGAAAAGATACTTTGACATTGGAAAACTCTAGCAAACGAACTATACGATCTTGTGCTATGTTTAGGATTGGGTCTTGTCCATCACATCATTCTCCCAATGATGTGATCCCGTTATCAATAACATCCAATGTCCATAGTCAGGAAACCATGACTATCTATTGATTAATGAGCTAGTCAACTAGAGGCTTACTAGGGACATGTTGGTGTCTGTTATTCACACATGCATTACGATTTCCGGATAACACAATTATAGCATGAATAAAGACAATTATCATGAACAAGGAAATATAATAATAATGCTTTTATTATTGCCTCTAGGGCATATTTTCAACACAAGCTGCTTAGGATGGCCTCATTGATAATATGGGACGAGGCCAGCATGACAAAGCGACAAGCGGTCGAGGCATTGGACAATAGCATGAGTGACATCATGGGAATACGCGACCGACCCTTTGGAGGAAAGACTGTTGTTTTTGGCGGGGACTTTAGGCAGGTGCTTCCGTTGGTCAGAAGGGGGTCGAGGGGCCAGATAATTGCAACCCTCCGAAGTTCTCATCTATGGAAGGGTATGCGACAGCTTCGGCTCATCACCAACATGAGGGCTCAAAATGACACGTGGTTTGCAGATTACTTGCTAAGGGTTGGCAATGGAACTGAGGACGTCGATGATCAAGGCAACATATTACTCCCTGAAGACATTTGTCTGCCTTCTACAGGCGAGGTTGACGACTTGGAGAAGCTTATTGACCACGTGTTTCCGAGTCTGGATGACAACATGTCTGATTCAAATTACATGACATGTCGCGCAATACTTTCCACCACCAACGACAATGTCGACAAGATAAACATCCGCATGATAGAGTGTTTTCATGGTGATGAAGTAATCTACCGTAGTTTTGACAGTGCGGAGGACGACCCGTATGGCTACTACGCTCAAGAGTTTCTCAATGGATTGACTCCCAATGGTCTTCCTCCGCATGCACTCAAACTAAAGCTAAACTGCCCCGTCATACTTCTAAGAAACATTGATCCAGCTAACGGACTATGTAACGGCACTAGGCTTGTTGTTAGAGGTTTTGAGAGGAACACCATTGATGTAGAAATTGTGATTGGACAACACGCTGACAGGAGGGTCTTCCTTCCTCGAATACCTCTCTGCCCATCTGAAAATGACATGTTTCCGTTCAAGTTTAAGAGGAAGCAATTTCCTATAAGACTTAGCTTTGCTATGACCATTACCAAGGCTCAAGGGCAGACCATCCCTATTGTTGGTGTCTACCTACCCAATCCTGTGTTCTCTCATGGTCAACTCTATGTTGCTTTGTCTCGAGCCACCGCGAAGAGGAACATAAAGATACTAATTCAGAAGGAGAAGCCGAAGGAGAAGGTCAAGAAGCAAAAGGACAATCCAAAGAAGCGAAAAATACCGGCCGTGTCCTTACTGACTTCAATGAAGAACATCGTCTACAAGGAAGTCCTTACAGGTTGAACTCCGGTCTTAATACGCCGGCAGGTTTTGTAAGGACATCATGTACTCTTCCAATGGTCAAGATTTATTGTAATTTATTTTTTATATATATCTTTTTATTTGGTATTTTTATAGTTGTACGTATACTCCATTTAGTTGAACTACTATCTGCATTTTAATCTTCAGCCGTCATATTGTCCCCATCATCTGTGTTATAGGTTTTCTACAAACGCAACAACAATTTATCTGTATTATGTGATTGAGATATTATTACTGGACTGATAAAGTCCTGGAACATGGAATGAAACTATTCTATTACGGCAAGTGATCATTTCATTATTTTATAGTGCTGAATATTACATGTGAGATGTGGCTGTCAAATAAGCTCATCTGGTGCCCACACATGATCAGGGAGACAACTGGAATATATACAAATACAGATTTTGGTTGCTATCTTCAAGTATTTTCAGATTCATTACAGTTTGTTTTTCAAGTTGTTTCAGATGCAATCTCGCTCCTATTCTGGACTGTAAGCAATTGGTTGATGTTAAGCAGATACTCCGATCAGTATTGTGGCTCTTCTGTACCTATATGCCTAGATTATTTGCTAATTGTATATGAACTATATCTTCCTGTTTAGGTTGATCAATTGCCAGGAATAGAAAGACTATGGTTTTGATTTCTATCATGTTTTGGTGATTAGCTTCCTGGTAGACTGCACTTCCAGTTATCCGCTATACTAAATCATTTCTAGCTATTTTTTAACTATTGATTAGTACCCACAGATGAATTAAGTTGGTCTCAAAACGCAACACATTTCTTTGATACCTTGACTATATGCACACTTGTGTTATATGTGATGCGCATTGGAAGCTAGATATTGTGGCTAGCTCCGCCGCGCCTGGCGAAAGAACAGTAGTTTGTGGAAGACTTCAGGTGGCATGGTCACTACAGCAACGTTGGTGGCCTGATTTTCTGTGTGGCTGGTAGCTTGTCTATTTTTCCCCGGGAACGGTCAAATTGAGTTGTATGTTGCTAGCTCTAGACTGGAAAATACATGGATAAACCCAAGTACATCTGCACCCTCTTCGAAAGACACTTTCTTAAAAATTTTAAAAATACGAAAATTGTTGCACACGTACAGCTTCACATTCTATGTGTGCGCCAAAAGTTTTAAATGTTTTTTTTCGTGTGCAAAAAAGACAAAAAAATGTAGAGTAAAAGTTTGCACCGCGCACATATTTTTGCAGACATATAGACGATTTTTTGGAATTATTTATAACATTTAAAAATGTGTAGAACATGCATTTCTATGAGATGGGTGTATATAGACGTAACAGGCGGTGTTGGATCGACACGAATAGGGTCAGGTGGGTTCAAGGCAGGGAGCGTGGTGGTTGGCGGGATACTCCTCCTCGGTGGTCAATGGGGGAAATATGACTTGAAGGAGATAGGGTTTCATGAGGAAGACTATATGAGCATCGTTTGGTTTTATAGGAGAGGGTTCTAGCAAGCAATGTCCCGCTACGGCGGGATACCGAGCAGGAAGATGAGGGTCCACCAAAAACAGAAGGTCCCATCGTTGGCTGTTTTTTTTGTGTTGGGCCACTGTGTTGAAGATAACATGGCGGACCACCATATTCCTCTCACACATATGGTCTGGATTAGGGGTAGCATGGACTGTCCAGACGGTGTAATTTTGAGAAGCCCGCTAGCCAACCGTTTCACGTCCGAACATGGCCGGCTGTACAAGAGATAAATCAGCGTCGGACTTGGAGACAACCCTAACCATTTGTGAAATTCCGGGCATGCAGGTGATGCACCAGATTATTCTTTTGGATACCTCCCTAGCTACTGCTTATAAGAGGGTAGCTTAACATTTTGATCGTGCTGCACTGGTGTTAACAATCTTTTTAATGAACGATGGTAGCAAGAAGTAGCAACACACTGGTCTTACAAACTCGATGCCATTTGCAACAAACTATAAAAAAATATCAATCTTAACTATCTGTCCTAATATATAGCACGCAAGTTATATTTTAATGGCATATTTAAAACATAACAAAACTGTGGAAGGAAATAACATGATTTTAATATCAGCAGACTTATTAATATATATCCAAAATAAAATAACCCTCAATTCCTATATAATATCCGGCAACAAATCATATATTATCGGCATACTTAGTATTTATTACAGCAGTTAATAATATCAGGTGTATATATAGTGGCATGTTAGGTGTTTTTCCTTGTAAACTACTAATGAGTTGATTCATTATCCGATTTATGTAATAATTATTTCCTTATAAACGTATATAAAATGCTACACCCTTGAGCCGAAGCTGCCCAAACCCGACCGCTCGAACAACCTAGACACTCTAGCTTTCTTTGACATGTCGTCATCCAACAACATCGATGGGGCTGAGGACAACCGTGAAGATCAGGAAGTAACTAGGGAGGTTCACGGTGATGATCTAGGTCAACTAGAAGAAGATATGGAAGAACCGCACCAAGATCGTGATTTTGGTGAGGGATCCGCACCAAAGAGTAAGAAACTAAAGATGCACGAGCATAATCTGCCTGTTCAATTCCCATCACTGCTATCCACAATCCATTTTGATAACCTAATCCGACGTCGTGAGGTGCATCACATCCCTCGTGCACATGTCCCCTCAGGCTGGGATATCCAGCGTGACACAGGATCAAATGCGGTTAGGAAAGACGTTTGGGGTAGCAACCACTATGATATTCTGCAGGCACAAAAGCATACTAGCATGTTGGTGCAGGTTTTGATTAACCACATCAATCAGTTGAAGAAGGTGGTCGAGAAGCATATCCAATCATGCGACAAGAAACCACCACCACCTTCAAATGACCAAGCATGAGGAGGTCTACAGTTTGGTTTATATATCTTAGTATGTTAGTTGTTTCATTGCTCCTTAGGAGCAATTATCAATGTAATTGTTCGAAGTTAAATAATGAAGGGTGATTAAAGTGAGTTTCAATTATCTTTTCTTTATCCCAGCAAATATGCTATTGTCACTTTCTTTTATCACTACATGTTGAAATGATTGGAATATTGACTTAAGTTTCAAGTTTGCTCTCAGCCTGATGCCATGTTTTAGTAAAAGCAGCAGCGTTACACGTGCTTACTCGCACACTATTTATCTCTGTCTCTATCTCTACTACCTATAACAGACATAATGTTCCCTCTCCCATCTTATGTCAAAAGTTTCCATGGGATGCTCATGCTGTCTCTATCTCCTGAAGTGTCGTGCACCATTAATGCACACCTATTATATTCTTTGCTTGCGTTGGTATGCAGTGTTGTGCTGCTCCGTATGTGAGTCAAAGCGTTTGTGTGTTTGAAAGGCGAAAGGGCCAGAGCTGGTTTACGCAGGTGCCAAAGTGTGATAAGGACGAGCAGCAACAATCAGAGTTGTGCATGATTCCGCAAGATGAACCAGGCCTCAAGGCGTTGAGAGCTATATGGACCGATTATTTTCTCGCGACCGAGTGATGCCGCTGATGTGCTGCTTTTGCTAATGCATACACAGAGATGGGCATGTGTCTAATAGCTTTGCTGCTAATCCATAGGGGTCGGAGCACAAAATTGTGGTGTGCTAGCTATCGTAGCGTGTACTTCTACTAATATTATCTTTAGTTGCAGTAGTATTGTTTATCGTTTGTACGTACTTGTGTTGTACAGTTTTTTGTTATGAAAATTAATAAACAATATTATCTTTTGTAAATCTGTGTTGTACTGAATGATTTGTAGTCCAATGTATATTATTTGATATACATGAGGATTGTAAAATATTGTGTTATACATGATTGACGTGAAAATACTAAAATTAAAAATGTGTCCCGTAGCACGTGTTGATAACATAATTAAGAACATGATTTACGCACGGGCAATTACTTATAACAAAATTATATATATCATCAATGTTTTTGAAAATTACAGATTATAAAAGGTGAAAAATATATATTTTATTTGGAAAATCAGAAAGCTTACGAAAATTCCGTAAAGAAGAAAGTCATTTTTCTATAGGAAACAAATTGAGATTACATATGCATGTGATAAATTAGATACGTTTTCATAGGAAAGTAATCATAATGGAGCAAATTTGCATTAATTAAAAATGTTGTGAATCAAGTTTACAGATCATGTGTCGATATTGAGATGTATGTTTCCTTGAATAATAAAATATTTTTAATATGTTGCCAATTATTAAAGATCTGAATATAGATATATCACCCACGGGTACGTAGCCTGCCAAAAACAAATTTTCAAGTATAGTTTGTTTTCCCGCCGCCCACTATGCTTATATAATAAAACCCCGCTACACCATATTTGGCTCCATCTTTCTATAGAGTAAAGTCATCTCCTCCACGACGAGCATGGTAATCTCATACGGATCGATCAACTCTAAAAGGGTGATGGCGTCGCCGCTAGTTCCTGACATCAATCAACCCATCACCCCTCCAATGAACAGGCAAGATATAAGATTCTGGTTATACGTCTATTTGCCACCACTGGATAGAGTTTTTTTTCTAGAAATAATCACCATTTTTTTTCACTTGGTCTTTTTATTAAATTATGGAGCACATGGAATACACTACAATATAAGTAATATGCTTGGCGATTAAAACATCATATGTCGGCTTGTTCATCTTGTATATTAGTTAACACCAGATGGACAGTGACATATTTTTTTTTTCATCGTTGCGAAATATTATATATCTATAATCAAACCCCGCGGGATAATTTGATCTAGGATAAAAATAAGAAAAATAAGAAGAAAATATTTAAGAAAAATTAGAATAAATTATATAAATTTGACATGATTAGTGTTGGGACACTAGAATCTTATGGTCCTTCTCTGTTTACTTTTATGCTCCCATTGCAAAATAATTTTACCTCGTCCTTTTGATTTATTCTATGCACAGGAACTTAAATTTTCATCGCGTCCAAATGAGCACATATATCAGAACTGCTGGATTATTCAAGCTAGGCTTATGTGGAAGGCTCACATTAAAGAGAATGGCATGGGAAACTTGTACTTCCAGTGCATACTACTCGATCGGCAGGTATGTCACTAATCATCCACTTTATAGCCCGCAATTTCAAAATACAATATTGATAAACAGTTTTTTTCTCATTGTTGTTATGATTCAGAAAATTTTAATAGGGTACAAAGATGGAAGCTATTGCGTACAACAGCCAGGCAATACGTTTCAACAGCATTTTACAAACCGGTTCGACCTATGATTTCAATAGCGTCGGGTTCAACCCCACAGAAATGCCAGATGGACATTTCTGGTACCTAGCCATGGATTTTGTAACCACACTAAGTGCTATGACTGAGGTTAGGACGTCGGCAGAGCAGATAACGTCGATAATTTTCCCACCGTGCTTCCCACAGTTTGGAGAAATATTTGAACTACGGGACAAAACCATCACTGGTTCATCATCTTTATATTTGTTCTTTCATATTAATCCATACAACTTAGAGACTCATTGTGGTTTTAAATTTGCAGATGTGGTTGCTATCCTTGCCTACATTGGTCAGATAGAATATAAGTGGGATTCAATATATAAACGTCGCGTCCCTTCCCTCGAGATTGGCCTCATGAACTATCAGTGAGCGCGATTTAGAATTTGAGATTTTCATATGCATATTTATGTAATTTTATTGTTGCAATGATATGCTCACATTTGTATTTGTTTGTAGACGGCAGATAATTTTCTTGCGTGTACGTGAAGAACACGTTGGGCGTCACTTCTGGCATTTGCAATGCATTGGCAATCTGTTCGAGAAGCTTGTTGTTACTTACATACAAATAAATTGAAGGCATCGATGCTTGCAAACTATGAGGGAGAGCACTTTCTTCTTCTCTCCTAACATTAATGATGATCATCATTATCTACAAGGTAGGGGCTGCGTTGTATTTTAAATTTGTTCCCAATGTATTTTTCTGTAATACTATATCACCACTGTATAACACTCATTTTTATCGTAGACATCCATGAAGCCAGCCTCATGACACTTGATGAAACAAGTGCGTACGTCAATGGTGTTCTTCAAGCTAGGTACAATGGACGCTAGAAGTATCTGTGTACAAATGTGCACAATTTTTCTTATATATACAAATACAAATGTATGAACGATTTGCATGCAACATTTCGTTGCCAATTTTGACATTTTGAAGTGTTTTCTTATGTCTTGGAGGTTTAATGATATGTGGTATTCTATAAAAAACCTATTCAAAACTGTCGTCATATTTCGGAGCCATATACTATGTAGTCCAGACCTATATATTTTCCAAACATATATTTGATTATCAAATGTCAATAAAGGACTTCAAATGGTAACGTGTCTACTCTTCACGTATGAATTACTTTTAGTGTACGTTCAAAAAAAATTAACATACAGTGCAGCGCAAAAAAGGAAAAAATTTGCCTTGACAGATGCATGCTATCATGCGTTATGACATTCAAAATGAAATATAATTAATTTTGTACATGGAATTAAGAACTGTCATATGCCCGTGCGTTGTGTTTCTGTATGCACACGGAAACAATAGTTTTTCAAGTGCCGCGTTCCTATTGATCGTGGTGAGGAGGAGAAAAACAAAACAAAAAAAACGTTGTCTGATTTTCTATATCTCCGACGGCCGTGTTTGACATGGATTAGGGAAATAAATGTGGTCTTTCTTTCTATATATCTGGAGGCATAGTTTGTAAATGATACATTGATTAGGAAATATATAATCCGACCTCGATACATTTGCCGATTGGAGCATGCAACCAAAATAACTACATTTGCCGGGTGGCCTACAATTAAAAATATTTTGTACAAGGAAATGAATTAAGGCTTTACTTAAACGACGTTCTAGATTTGGAAGGCAATATCAACTCTCCAATATATTTGATGACACGGTAAACGAATGATAAACTCTATCCGCGTCCTATTTCACCGCCCACCGTAGTTCACAGAAATCCCATCAGCAATTTCCGATCAAGAAGAGATATGGAGGCGATCTTTGGGAACGCTGCGCACGCACCCCAAGAGGGTGCGCCAGCACCCCAGGAAGATGTTCCCGGGCCCCAGGAGGATGTGCCTGCGCCCATGGATCTTCTTCCCCCAACAATGCATAGCGTGGAAGATGCACTCGACTACATATTTCACTTTATCATGGGCATTCGAGACCAAGATACGTTAAAGTAAGTTGTCTTATTATACATTCTTTCGCTATAGACAAATAATGTTGGAATACTCTGGTACACAGCAAGGAAAGATAGCTAGACTGGCATCGTGCATCGTTCTAGATTTGATACATGTAGATACATGTAGGTGAGGACATTCTGACATCGTGCATTCAGGTTCTAGATTTGATACGTGTAGATACATGTAGGTGAGGACAGTCTAGAAGAGGACCATTGATGTCTATAGAAAAATCATGTTGTAACACTCTGGTACACAGCAAGGAAAGACAGCTAGACGGGCAATCCTAAAACATTTATAGGTACATATATTCAGGTTCTGGATTTGATACGTGTACATACATGTAGGTGATGACAGTCTGACATCATGCATTCATGTTATATATTTAATACATGTACGTACATGTAGGTGAGGACAGTCTAGAAGAGGATCATTGATGTCTTTTGCTAAGTCTTGTTTTGCATTTTTATTGTGCAGCTCAATATGGATAAGAAGTGCCCGGCCGTACCAGATCAAAATCAGCCTCCGAATGATCCAGGATACCCTTTTTTTCATAAAAAACTTTATCCCGAATGCTTCAACCTTGTGGTTCGTAAGTTTGCGAGCGCTGAAGTAGAGAGGAGCAGGCACTAACTGGGTTGGAACAAAGCATTATTTCGACTTCCAGTTTCATGCTCAGTCAAAGGCCCTGAGGTACTCCTGGATGGTGCAAGGAGAACGCATCACGACGCTGATTAACTATGTTGTGGTCCAGCCTCTTCCTAAATATGATGTGTTCAACTCTATAATTGTAAGAGACGCTCTTTCTTAAAGTTAGTTTTACTTATAGTAGCAATTGACATGGGTCCACCTGCCATAGTATCTACTACTGTTGAAACTATCGGATTCATCGTACGGGTTACTTGTAGTCAACCGGCTGAGGGCGAGGTTTGTCGTGATGGATCCATCCTTCAACACGTTTGATCCTGAAGATAGCACTCATAACATATTGATGAGGAAGGAAATTACATTGCTGAAGGAAGAATTCAACAATGTGTTGCAGAATAGGATCCCTGGTTGGAACTCCCAAATCATGGATTGGGAACAAGACACCATGTCCTGTGCTGCTCGTCAGTAATCTACTGAATTGATCGCATACATTAGATGCAGACCTTTATAATGTTTAATATTTTTTTTGTGTTGCAGCAAACACTTGGCTTCTTTGTCCTACAGGAGATGGCCCACCAGATAGGTCGTTTGCGTAGCATGGGCTGGATGAACACTAGCGTAAGTACACATATGATGAGTTGATGTGTGCTAATTATTATCCAAACCGTTTTTTAAATGATTGTTTTGTTGCAATTTTCCTAGGATCCAATACAGCTCAGACACCAAGTTACGGTCCAGATGCTAATGTTCAAAGACAATGAAGCTGCTGCAAACATCCCGCCAGAGATTAGAGCGGCATTGAGGGTTTTAAGCAACTGAAGATTGACTGATGCATGAAGATATGCCAATAAAAATTTCCTATACTTCAGCTTTCTTAGGGACCGATTTGATAATTAACTAATTTTGATATGAGTAGTTATATAGTAACTTTATGGGGTCTTCTATACACGTACGTTTAAATATTTTTGATGTTTTGGTATTATCAAACTATTCAAAATTTATATTGTTTTGGTATTATTGAAGACCGGTTATACTACCATGTTGTTTGATTATTAATTGAAGTTTGGCAATATGAACTCTTGAAATATTTTCTACTAGATTACAGCCTTGTATATATTCTTTAATTTTCAGGTTCATTGTTAGCTCTTGAAAGAGTATCTATTTGCGTATTCGCAAATAAAAGCACTCTACTATATTTCTAAGCGTCAGATCGCCCTCCAGCAGTTATTTCTGCCTGGGAAATAGGTCTGCGCGGTAACAGAAGGGCGGGAAAACTGGGCTCGGATAGTCGCATGTGAAACCAGAGCGTGCAAAGCTCCAGGCTTTCAGCTCTGTCCTCTCTCCTCTGGGAGAAGCTTCCTCAGGTCTTCAAAAGCTTCCTCCTGCCTCACCAAAAAGTGTCCCCCTCCTCTCCGGCTGTAGTCGCTCCCCCCTCCTCTTAAGCAACCACAATGTATGGCTCCTACCCTATTTGCTCCCCATTCCCCTATCTCTGCTCTTCCTTCTATGCTCAGATCTGCACCAGCTTGTCTTGCCTTTCCTGATCTGCTATGTGTTATCCTATGCACAGCTCCTCCGCTGTTAAGTGCTGCTACTGCCTCTATTATAGCAGATGGCCAGTTGCTTACTGCTTAGTGGATGGATTATAATATAACTATGTCTTACTACATGCTACTCTATTATATTGGCCATCACGTTCAGAGCCTATCTAAGGCGTCCCGTCGCTTTAAGCTTTACCGCTTAAGCATTGAGGTGCCCCCCCAGCACATCGCTTCGCTTTACCCATTTAAAAACATAGATTACTACAATGATTTTACATACTGTTGTACGGGATATACCTTGCATATTATTAAATTTTCAACTTTTCCTAGATCTTCCTCTCTCCCCATTGCCTTTAATTCCAGCTAGCGAACAAACACTTATTATCTTTTATGTGTTCCTGAATAGAGTAACCAAAATGAGACCAAAATTTGTTTTCATATTGATCACTACTTACAATAAAAAACTAAAACCAGCGTACGGTGAAAAACATAATTCATTGCCAGCATAAAAAACATAATAATTGAACTATGAAGAATTTTATTAATAATCAGCCCTAATTGAACAATGTCTTCCTAGCATATTAGATAGTTCAGGATATATTGTGTTCTATGTGTGAAGAATATTTCTTATTGTCAACATTAGATAGTTCAGAATATTTCTTATAGTTCGTATGAATGTACAGTCTCAGTGCTACATACTCTACTACTATTAGGAGATATAACTGCCTCTAAATAGAATATCAAAAACATATGAAGATATGCTACTACGAACTATAGTTTGACATTGTAGCATTTTCTTTTTATAAACATTAAGTTATACAGACATTTATGTAAAGTATGTTGTGTCCGTGTGTTGCTACTACGAAGCATACATGATCTTATGACTGATGCACAAGACATACTAAATGCCAAAAAACATATTATACTAAAGCAGAAGGCATACGAATCATTGCAAGGCATGCATGCTCGTGAACAAGCAATACTCAACATTGCAGATTTGTATTTGATGAGCAATATGGAATGTGATGAGCAATAACACCAGCATACCTAGAGCTCTCGTTCTTTCTTAGTTTTACACATTTCCCGAACTTATCCAGTATATATGTATTGTACTGCCACCATCAGTTATATATTGGTTACTTCCTATAAAAAATATGTGTTAGTGTTGGTTCACTAATAACCTGTATGTCAAGCTGTTTTCATGCATCCAGTATTAGTATTGGTTACCTCTGGCATTGGGAAATCATGGAAAATCTGGAATGGAGATCATTCATCGAGCTTGTGTGATCTCTCATATATTACAACTACACAAAGTAGATTGAGACTGTACATTACTACCAAAATAATAAATTAATTAATATTACAAAAATAGCTAAGCAGGAAAAAGTTTAGTGCGCATGCCGTGAATTTCTTTTTGCAGTAGCTAAACTTGGCATGCAAGCAATTCAAAGTTATTTATTTAAATAATACAATAATTCAATACTTTAGTAAGTCTTGATTTTTTTTACATATTTTCTAATTTATTAACAGGTAACCATTAGATTGAGAAAGGAAATAGCTCTGCACCGTACAAGTATATATGGTAGAACTAGATTTAGCCATGATATGGTACCTAGTTATCCTTCGCATGGCCAAACCATATATGTTAACCTCCTCTGCCATCCCTCCTCCCCTTCATTGCTCTCCCTTCGGCCATCACAACAGCCCGACCTGGAGGAAAATTTCACAAGGAGTACTAGGTGTAAGCAAGCAGCATCAAGGAGGTGAGTTCCTCTATGTATGAACGATTCAGGATCTTTAGCTTATCTAAAAGTGTAAAAGTTGTTATATTATGATCATGTTTGGTTGAGGTATAATATCAAAAGTATGTTTTATCTTACATTATCTGTATGTTCACCTACAACATTATGCATGCAATTCTGAACACATGATTTTTTTAAGCACATTTTATGGCAATACAAGCATGCATGTAATTATGAACATGGCAGATAACAAACAAATAAACAAACACTTTTCAAATTATTCACAATGGGCCCTTCATCGAACTTCCACCACTATGTATATCTAATACATTAAATTTGTCCTTAATAGTACTTAAAAAAAGCATACCTCCAAAATTCTGGATCTTTATCTTCTGTAAAAGCGTATGGGGAACAATTAAGAGGCCAGCATCTCATGGTGACCCAGCGACTCAAAAAATGGCCCTTCGTGCTGCAAAGAAGGCAATATCCTCCATCAGTTTGTTTTGCAATGACAATAAATAAAAGCTACGGTCTATCCGTAAAAAGGCCGGCCTATATTTTTCTAAGCAAGTCTTCTGCAATGGGCAACTATATGTGGCATTAGCAACAGACACAAACAGAGAAGGATTAAAGGTGTTGATCGACGACACGGAGTGCCAAAGCGAAGATAGAGCAAACAATTTACAATACAAAGAGATCTTCTATTTTTTGATTTAGACGACAACATTCCATAAGCAAGATAAGAAACCATATCGGTAACTAATTCACACACGTTGCATTTGTGTGTGCACCATATAACATTGTGTCTCTTATTTTTATTTCAAGCTTGGTGCTATTTTTCTTACCAAACTTCAAAATTCTGCATACTAAAGAGTCCGATCAAGTAACTAAACTGTCCTAATTACAAGGCAAAGTGGACCAGGTCGCTTATGTGATCAGACAATACATCCTGAATAACAGTAAATATCATTAGTTCCTTTTCTTTTTTGAGTTTGTGGACTTAAAAATTTTAGACCAAACAAAATTGTGAGAAACTGCGGTAACACCGGAAGTCTAATGGAAGAAAGGTGTTTTGTAATTATGGCAGCAAATTAACATATTGATCATGTACAACAATAATAAATGCATATCAACCAGATTAGCCAAGAACTAAATGCATATCAATCATGTACACCAAAGGAGAACACTTATCTTCTTTCTGGTGCTGTTGAGTATTTGCATTTAGTGAGCATCGCTGGTAGGCCTCAAGTGTCCCTTAGATGTCCAGCATCAATAGATAAAATCATCCTTAGACAGTGTGATGCTCAAAAAAATGCCCTTCGTGCTGGAAAGAAGGCAATATCCTGTATCAGTTAGTGCTGTAATGGCAATAAATAAAAGCTACGGTCAATCCCTAAAAAGGTGTTCCTTTATGTTCCTAAGCGAGTCCTATGCATTGGGCAACTATATGGTGCATTATCAAAAGTCAAAGATAGAGAAGTATTAAAGGTGTTGATCGACGACACAGAGTGCCCAAGCAAAGATAGTGCAATGAATATAGTATACAAATAGATCTACAATTTTTTTTGTTAGAAGAAAAGATTCCATATTCAATATAAGAAACCATATCTGTAACTAATTCACACACCTTGCTGTCGTGTGTGCACCATATAACCTTATGTATGTTGACCGTATAGCATTGGGTATGTTCAACATATAAGACGCAATAGGCCGACAAGGAAACTAGCCGCACCTAAAGTACTGAACTACAAAACTTAAATTGCGGCTAACCGCATGCATGTCTCACACTAAGCTGATGATTTTGCTACATAGCTCAGTAAAAGTGCATGTAAACCACCTTTTTTTTTCTGACAAGCAATAATTACATGGAATGGTCTCTTGCTAGGTTCAGTTAGATTTAATGCAAGTGTCTCTTATTTTTATTTCAAGCTTGGTGCTATTTTTCTTACCAAACTTCAAAATTCTGCATACTAAAGAGTCCGATCAAGTAACTAAACTGTCCTAATTACTTGGCAAAGTGGACCAGGTAGCTTATGTGATCAGACAATATATCCTGGATACCAGTATATATCATTAGTTCCTTTTATTTGTTCAGTTTGTGGACTTAAAATTTTTATACCAAACAAAACTGTGAGAAACTGTGGTAACACTGGAAGTCTAATGGAAGAAAGGTGTCTTGTAAATATGGCAGCAAATTAACATAAATGCATATCAATCATGTACACCAAAGGAGAACACTTATCTTCTTTCTGGTGCTGCTGAGTATTTGCATTTAGTGAGCATCACTGGTAGTCCTCAAGTGTCCCATAGATGTCCAGCATCAGTAGATAAAAACATCCTTAGACAGTGTGATGCTCAAAAAATGCACTTCGTGCTGAAAAGAAGGCAATATCGTGTATCAGTTAGTGTTGCAATCGCAATAAATAAAAGCAACGGTCAATCCCTAAAAAGGTGTTCCTTTATGTTCCTAGGCAAGTCCTATGCATTGGGCAACTATATGGCGCATTATCAAAAGTCACAAATAGAGAAGTATTAAAGGTGTTGATCGACGACACGGAGTGCCCAAACAAAGATAGTGCAATGAATATAGTATACAAATAGATCATCAATTTTTTTTGTTAGAAGACAAGATTCCATATTCAAGATAAGAAACCATATCTGTAACTAATTCACAGACCTTGCTGTTGTGTGTGCACCATATAACCTTATGTATGTTCACCGTATAGAATTGTGTATGTTCACCATATAAGACGCAAGAAGCCGACAAGAAAACTAGCCGCACCTAAATAACTGACGTACAAAACTTAAACTACAGCTAATCGCATGCATGTTTCACACTAAGCTGATGCTTTTGCTACATAGCTCATTAAAAGTGCATGTAAACCACCTTCGTTTTATGACAGTCTATGCTTAGATGGAAGGGTCTCTTGCTAGGTTCAGTCAGACTTAATGCAAGTCTCTCTTAATCAAGCTTGGAGCTATTTTTCTAAGCAAACTTCCAAATTCTGCATACTAAAGAGTCTGATCAAGTAACTAAACTGTCCTAAATACTTAGCAAAGTGGGCCAGTTCGCTTCTGTAGGATCATAAATTATAAGAATTGTCAAAAAATATGATAAAGTACTAAAACTTTTTAAAAAATACATTTCCCCAAGATTTTCTTGAATTTTAAACATGTTTTAAGTTTGGTACTGCTACTTATATAAACCACATATATGTGTTTCCATGTATAAAAAATCGAACAGAGTTTAATTATATCTATGATATAGGAAAGAAAATCAAAAACCCACTTGTCATTGCACATGACCTCTGTATCTGGCTCTCTATAAAGCAGGAGCTTGTACTGTTCTGTGAGACAATATTGTGTGCCACTGTTTTTAAGTTTCTGAAAACAAGAAACTAAAATTGCATAAGTATATACTCGACATGTAATTATATGGGAGATAACCTTCATGTATGTCATGTCATTATTGTCTCGCTTCTCTGAATTATGAGGAGAAGCACCAAATAGGATGCCAATGAAATGCAAGCTAGCTAAGTATAGTCTTCCTAGAGATGTTATATACAGCTAGATATACACAAGTTCCAAATGATACCTTTTTAGTATTGATAACACCCTCCATTTCATCTATTAGACGGGAAGATTGGGACTGTAACGCACTTGCCGACATTGATTCACACCACCGGAACGCATGCACACTCAACAGCAACCCAAAATGACAAGTTCAGGAAGAGAACATTCATGATCATGTAAGTAACACATTGCACAACACCTACATTAGGGCAATGTAAGAAAAGGACTAAAAAACAAAATATCGTCTGCTTTAGACAGTAACAACTAGAAACAAACAAGTAACACTTCTTCATCAGATTCTATAAGCATGAGATAAAACCAAGTGTAGTATCGTACTCTGGACAGTTAAAACCTCAACATAAACCATTGTGGTGCCAAAACTAAGAGCAATTGTTTGTCTCCATCTAAGAAGATAAATCATGCAAGCCCAAAGACAGTCATGCAGAATTTCATTGATCACAGGGTTTACCTTGGTCTCGATGTAGCGCCTTGATCTCGACAAGTGACTCCACGTGTCCCTTCAGCCTATCAAGTTCTCTCAGCCAACAACAACCCAAGTCAGGCCTCTCTCGAATCAACAGACCACAAAATGATACACCCTCCATCCCAAAAACAGTGTCTTAACCTTACTACAGTTCTTTACTAAAGCCAGTACAAAGTTTAGACGCTTATTTTAGGACGGGGGCAGTATGTGGTAGCATAACAACAGTTGAGATTAATCAACACATGGCCATGGAATCTTTTTTCCAGTACTAGCCAATATATTATAGACCAAGACCACACATAATAAAACAGTGCAAATTTCTAACCTCTCTAGGATCATAAATTATTAAAATTGACAATAAAAATTATAAAAACATAAAATTTGTTAAAAAATACATGTCCCCAAGATTTGCTTGAATTTTAAACATGTTTTTAGATTGGTACTGCTCCTTATATAAACCATATAGATGTAATTCCATGTATAAAATAATCAAACAGATTTTAATTATATAAATGATATAGAAAAGAAAAGAAAAAACTCACTTGTCATTGCACATTATGTCTTTATCTGGCTCTCTAGAAAGCAAATGCTTGTACTGTTCTGTGAGACAATATTGTGTGCCACTGTTTGTAAGCATCTGAAAACAAGAAACTGAAATTGCATAAGCATATACTCGATGTCCATAAATATGCGAGATAGCCTTCATGTATGGCATGTCATTATTCTTGGTCTTATCTGAATTCATGATCATCTAAGGAACACATTGCACAACACGTACATTAGGGCAAGGTAAAAAAATTACTATAAAACAAATATCGTCTGCTCTAGACAGTAACAACTAGAATCAAACAAGTAACACTTCTTCATCAGATTATAGAAGCATGAGATAAAACCAAGTGTACTATCGTCCTCTGGACAGTCAAAACCTCAACATAAACCATGGTGGTGCCAAAACTACGAGCAATTGTTTGTCTCCATCTAAGAAGATATAAATCATTCAAGCCCAAACACAGTCATGCAAGTCAAAACAGAACATGGTGTACCTTGGTCTTGATGCAGCGCCTTCAGCTCGACAAGTGACTCCACGTGTCCCTTCAGTGTATCAAGTTCTCTCAGCCAACAACAACCCAAGTTAGGACGGGGGGAGTATGTGATAGTATAACAACAATTGAGATTAACCAACACATGGCCATGGAACATTTTTTCCAGGACAAGCCAACATAGTCAAGACCAAGATCAATAATATGAACAGAGATAGCTACTACCATGCCAAAAGGAATAAAAAAATCCTAAACCCTATGAACTAAGAATCACAGGATCGTGATTACATAAAGAACCTACAAAGAAAATGATCCTAATATTGACTCCAGGAGAAGTCCAAAGACAAGTAGGCATCAGTCAGCAGCCTAGAATTACCAACACATGTCATCCTGATAAAAACACATAACTAAACAGTTGTGAAAGTAATAGATGGAAGACTTTGATCATCCAAAGTTTAAATGTCCGCTTGCAATTTATATCAGACAAAGAAAAACAATCAGACCTTGCTAATCCTTGTTCTCCTATACGTATGTCTGGCCATATATTAACCATCGTGTGTGATTCGTCCATATTTTGCCGTGTGCATATCACTTATCCTAAATGTAATAGTAGCAGAACATGCCCACATAGCACTGGCACTCAACATCAACAAGTATACACTATGAAAGTACCCCAGTTTGGGTGTAAAATCCATGGACCGTAGCCCCTTGGGTTGTTAAGGTTTTTAATTTGATTTCTCACACAAACTGCATCAATGTCTCTGTCTGGTTCCACACATAAACCAGATCTATCTCTTTCTTAAATAAGAACATGAGTAGACACAGATACAGATAGAGTTGGGGATTCCTCCCCCATAATGACTGAATCAAAACTAGGGTGATTCTTATTGTAATGTGCATCACCACATAGTAGGTGAAAGCAGCTTCCGTATATTTGCCTTCTTTTTGAAAATGGAATGTATTACGTAGGTACACTGCATGACCCAGATTGTATCTACCAGGGGCGTATTTGTAGTTGGTTGGGCAGTCGTCAGAAGAGTTGACCATGTGCAAGCAATCTAAAAACACTTTGCTCGATCGATCTGTTGTCTCAAATCCCTCTCTCTTCTCCTAAAGCTAACGTTCTAGCAGTACACGCTCACATAGCTAGCCCTAAATTACAGCAAACCGCGGACCTACGGCCATTAGCGGGGACGGGGGAGGGGGGAGGGGCCATTTGTCTCACCTTGCCACGGAAGTGGGGGTGGGGTTGCGGAAGACGGCGGAGTGGTCGACGATGTAGACCACACGCTACACCACCGTGACTGCACCTCATGGTGTTGCTTCTTGCCGGCGATGAAGACGACAGGATGCACCACTGTGGCCGTGTCTTGGCCGTCGGGGAGCCGCCTCGAAACAGAAGGCGAGGAGGAGATCAGGACAGGGAATCCACAAATGGAAGAAGTAGAGGAGGAAAGGGTTCGGACGCGCGTACCGTAGCTTCTGGCGTCGCAGATCGAGGCACCCCGCTTCGGATCGACCTTTAAATCGCCGGAGACCAGAAATGTGGCGGACCTGAACGGACCGCGACCGGATCCAGCACCCGCGCATGCGTGATGAAGCTCAATGCGTGCGTCTCCTCAGCCGCACATGGCTCGCCGGAGACGCAGCTGTCGTCGGGCGGAGTCTTGGTGGTTGCGTTCTCGGCGACGTGCGCGGTGATGTGTCGGGGGGAGGTGAGAGGGCGATAGGTTGCCACTGAGTGGAGAGGAGAGGGCCTGATGCGGCGGTCGCCGGGCGGAGCCGCGCGGACACCAGCCCGTGGACGCACGCGGCGACGCGGCGGCGGAGGGGAAACTGGGGCGACGGGGGAGTGAGTGGAGGAGAGAGGAGTGAGTGGAGGGGAGTGGAGCGGAGGGATTGGATAAGGTGGGCGGCGGGGTAGGTGGAGAGGCGGGGAGGTGGGCCCTCGGGCGGGTAGGTGGAACGGCAAGCGCGGCCGTGGCGGGGGAGGTGGGCCGTCGGGCGGCGGAGGCTGGGCACGCAAAGGGTTCATCGCGACTGGCCGGCCCAAATTAATTTTCTTTTCTATTTATTTTTCTTTCTTTTCTGCTTCATCACTTTATTTCTCTTTTGAAAACATGAATGTTTTTTAAAAGAGATAGCAAATATGAAAAAGCGAACAAATTTTTCAAACACATTTTTTTATGAATTTTGAGAAGAAACTTTTAAACAAATAAAATTTTTGATAAATTTGAACAGATTTGGGACCACTAACAGTTTTTGAATCTTTAAAAAACATTCGAAAATGAGATCCATTTTAAAAAATATGAACAATTTCGGAAGCGTGAACAGTTCTTTACAAGCACAAACATTTTTTGAATATTGAGAACAAACTTTGAAAATCGTAACCTTTTTAAAAAATCCATAATATTTCCATAAACGTGATCAATTTTTTAAGATATGAGCATTGTATTAAATTTGAGAACTAATTTCAATAAACAATAACTATTTTTGAAAATCCAGTACAATTTTTGAAAAGTCAGAACATTTATTGGTAAATCCATAAAAACTTTCTAAAAAGCAAATACATTTTTCGAATTTGAGGAACAAATTTTGAAAATACCTAACATTTTTTGATAATATATATCAGTTTTCTTTCAAAAGCAATAACACTTGCATAATTTGAAAAAAAACGTTATGAAATATCAAAACATATTCTGGAAATCAAGAACATTTATGTAAAAAGCAAAAAGATTCTTCAAATATCATGAACATTTTTTGAAAACTCTGAAATTTCTTTAGAAACATGGGGTATGACATTTATTTAAACAACATATATTTCTAATAATGTCAAATAGGTTTTCTTTTTTGCATACAAATAAGTGGTGTTACAAACATTTTTATTTTTATTATATACTACATATAATAATATGATGCAGTAGGAAATATCATTTATATTTCATCATATATAATTCATCATGGTACACTTGTTATTAATGCTGGGATGAATTTTTTTGTAATTTTTTTGTACCTCACAAAATGATATTAAACCAAAAAATTGTAATTATTGATTTGTAAATAAACAAAATTCTATATATATAAACATGGTTCATAAAAATAAATAATTTTATGCTTGTTACATATATTAAGGGTATCACAAAAAAAACATAGAAGAAACAAATAAACTTTGTTAATTTTGGGTTGTTTGTTTTAGTTTTTGTTTGTTAATTTTCCATAGCCTATCATTTAATTTAAAATAGTTTAAGCAATTTCAAACGCCTACTAACTTATATGAATATTATAGATTGTTGTTTTCCCCGAATTGTTCTGTTTGTAAAATGATTTAAGCAGCATTTTTTCCTAATATAACCAAATGCTTTTCTTATTATCAGATAAAACAGTTGTTTTAGTTTCAGATACAATTCTATTATATATTATATATAGTTTTATGATTTAGTAAAAATATTAAATATATTTTAGCATAGATATAAATTGATGGGTTCCGACATACGCACTGATGCAACGATGACAGACCGCACTGAAACACCGCGAGAAGAGGTGCATATAGCTAACCTTACCCTGTATCTATATTATATACGATAAAATGAATGGTGTATTTATATTTTTGTTTTTTCAGGATATAGTATACATGGATATGGACTCTGGAGATGCACGGAAAGAATCCATTGAGGGTTCAGATGCAATGTCGCCGCAAGGGGCCGGAAATTCACACCATAATCACGTCGAAGAGGTTATATCTCATAATAAACCAAAAAAGGATGCTAATTTACATGTTATCCCACAAGGTATTTTTTTATATTATTATCAACATTTTTTTGTGACATTGTCCTTTGTATTCAACTAATTAGGCTTTTATTGTTTACTAAGCTTGCTCACTTTTTTATGAATTTCATAGACTATGTTTGTACCCCTAGAGATATTACAGTCATCGAATCAATCAAGTCTGCCCCTAACAATACCCAGTTTGTGGACATTGGAGATGCCTTGTTAGCAACTGACGATTTGGAATGCCTTATTAAAAATGACATGTTCTTACATGACGGTGTAATACCAATTGCACAATCTTTATAATTAATTAATTATATATAATATCATAATTTATAAATATAATCTAAATATTATTTGCAGGTGATAAATGCTTACATATATTGCATGCTTTCTCACGAGCATCTACAAGACAGGGCGGGTGAAAAGGTACACATTATTAGCATGTTTGTATCGGGCCAGATAAAAGAAGACGGGGAAAGAGACATAGACCCATCAAAATATCGTCGCATTGTGCGTCATGTTAATAGTTATCTACAACAAGATATGGTTAGTTTTTGTCTCGTAATCCATGCATATAATTATGGATTGTTTTTATTTAGTTCATATGTTTAATGATTTATTAATAACTATATCTAATTGTGACTATGACTTGTATCTTATTTACACCAGTTATTCATTCCGATTAACATGCCAGGCTACCATTGGTATCTAGCAGTTGCCAACGCCAAAAAACGAGAGATCCAAGTATTGGACTCACTTGGTGAGAATGTCAAACGCAATGACCTTGCTACTACGGTAACTATCTATTTCTTTTCTCATCTTAGCATTTATTTTGTTTGACTTCATCCTTAAAATTTCTCATATATATATATATATATATATTTATATATATATATATATATATATATATATAAAAGTTATTAGGGCTCGAGAAATGGCTGAAACTTGTAGAGCATAGTCCGGAGTTTATCAAAGGTCATAAGTGGCCTGATCTCAATGTTACAAAATGGACGGTTGTAGAGCAAATTCAGGAGGTAATACAAACCGATGGGTAAGCACTTGTTTCAATAGTTTGTTTTTAGATTCATCTGTGTGATATTCTAAAGCATTATTTTATAATATTATAGCGTATCATGTGGATTGTTTATGCTAAATTATATGGAATACTGGACACCACATGGACTGTCAGACCAGTTTACGCAGGTATTTCAGTTTTGTACATTATCTCATAATGTATTATCAAAATATCTTATAAATTGTTTTCAAATTTTTTTGTAGGAGGATATGAAACATTTTCGACAAAAATTAGCAATTATTTTGCTCGATTCAGAGCTTAATAAGTTAAAAGGATGTCCCATGTACCATCAACCTCTCAACGAAGAAACTTTAGCTAATTCTGATCTTGAGATCCTGGATAATCCATCTGACGTGGTCGAAGAGAAACGTCCCGCCCCAATCAATATCATTCCCACGGACCAACATGAAATACTTGCCGGCCTCTGCAACTAAATCATGTCGATTAATGATGCTGGATGTTTGGAGTAAGTATCAGGTATCAATATTTAATGTGCGGATGTATATTATTGTTCTTCTTACCATCCAAATTACAGGAAGGTGTGGGTCCGGAGCTCCACACCTGATCCAATGAGCTTAAGTCTTAAGAAACTTCAGTGCATACTTAACATGGAGCAGCCCATGGACAATGATTGCTTCAACACCGCCGTGCTTATGCTGGCATGTGACGAGGGAGTATTGTTCACAGACCCTCCTATACACTACATGGATCTACGATTTTGTGTAAGTTACGGTAACTCTTCATTCTACGTGCCATTAGTATCAACACGTTGAAACAATATTTTTTTTCTTTTACTTAGTCCATGCTACTAGAGTCAACACGAGGTCAGAAGTTTTGTGAGAAGGAAACTATCCAGACGTTGGCAACATTATTTGATAGCTGGCCTGGGATGGAGACCGACATCTCATATTGCAATAAGGTAAATAAAATATATTGACCATTGTTATCATGATTTGTTTTTGTTTCTAATAGCTCCACTTGTAGATTTATCTTTCCTATGCATCCATCGGCCGATACATCCTGTACATCATCGACAAAGAGGCATGTCGTCTATATATTATGGATCCTATTCAATCATCACAACCGTCAGAGGATAAAATCTTGAGGCATTCACTGACATTAAAAAGTTTTTCAAGGGATTTCAAAGAAGCACTCGAAATAAAGCTGCCTGGGTGGAATTCTGATATATCTAAATGGCATCGTTTATTTCTGGCCGGTGTTCCAACGAGTATAGACGGGTAATGAATTCATAACAAGAATATTAACTTTTGTTATCATTATATTATTTATAATATTAATTGAAAGTTTTCCAGGAATGTGTCTGGCTATTTTGTTTTTCATTTTATCCTCTGGTGGAACGGTAAAGAATTGGTCAAGCCGGTTTGTGCGGTGAGTACTGTGGGTTACATGTTCTATGACCTTCTCCGTGAATTTTTCATACTAACTACATTTATTTTTTCTGCAGGATGGGTATGAATTGAGTAAGCATTTTTTATTATACTTGCTAAAACATCGCGGAAATGAAGCTAGAGGAAACTTTCTTGATATTGTCAAAGAATCTCTTAAGCGCATCATCTAGATATTAATATTTTTGTAATACATGTTAAGTTGTAACATCACTCAGCTTGTTACATTGCAATAATGGACTTCAGTTTGTGTTATATTGTCTGTATGTGTGGATTTTAACATGTAACTCTGGTAAACTATTTCAAGAGCCCGTGGCAACGCACGGGCACTCTACTAGTCAACAGTAACCTGTCAATTAATACGCCCATCCGAATTGGACAACCATTCTATGTCTTGCTCTATTGGTCCACGTAACGGGAGCGCGCGCGCCCGTCCGCTGCATCGCCGTTCTCGGCTTGAGCCCTTCTTTTTTGTTGTTAATTTTAGTACTTACACACTGGACCCACTGGCCATAGAGTCGGAAAAAGACATGAACTGCCACCTTTCGAACGTCAACACATGGCTTTTTTGTGTGAAAAAATTAACGGGTTTTTTTGCAAAATAACTGGTCACGCGCCCTTCTCTTTGACATCGGGTCGCTGACGACCGGACCCATGCCATGTTGGCGTGCCTAGTGAACGGCTCGGGCGTACACAACCGAGATTTGCACCATATCTGCATGTTGGATCCAAGTTATTACACTAGTTCGATGTATGCCGTAAGTTCTAGCATCAAAATTACTGTTTACATTAAGCTCAAGTACCATCAGTGTAATGTACTCATTAAAAAATGTTCATAACCTTCAAGGTGTTAGTGAATTGTATAAGTATTCATGAAACTAAAGCATCACCAATTTTAGAAAATGTTTGTAAATTTATAAATTTCCATGCATTTATAAAATATTCAAGATTTAAAAAAGTTTCAAGCATTTTAAAATGGTTACATTTTTTCTAATGTTATTTCGATTGTAAAATAATAATAATAATATCCTCAAAATATTTCATGAATGGAAAACTGAAAACAAAAATAGGAAAAAAAAGGACATTAAAGGACAAAAAGCAAGTTGAAAGAAAATACAAAGTGAGAAACGAAACAAAAAGGAAAAAATTCAACAAAACCACAAGAAAACGAGAGATAAAAAATGCTACATGGGTCGGTTCATGTAGCTTTACCTCTTTGTGATTCCTACCATTTACTTCGAATTGGGAGCTCCAATGTGACAATGCGTTGCGTCAAACAAGCCACATGTTGCACTGGTGTACCTCCTGTTGGGTCGTAGACAACAGTGTACGGTAGCGACCGAAACACAATAGCCATTCAAGTAAGGTCGTAGGGATCAACTATTTAATTACATAGGATATGTTAATGTAGATTCTAACAGACCCTTTAGTAGGGTACCATGACTACCTCTTTGTGGTTCCTACCATTTACTTTGATTTGGGAGCTCCTATGTGACATGTGTTGCGTCAAATAAGCCATTGATTGCTTGTATCTGCGTTGATATTTCCTCAAAGAGGAGAGGATGATGGAGCACGTCAACGATAAGTATTTCCCTTAGTTATGAAACCAAGGTTGTAAATCTAGTAGGAGAACCAAACAACACTATATAAACAGTACCAACACACAAATAACTAATATTTGCAACCCAACGCGTAAGAGGGGTTCTCAATCCCTCCTCGATATTGAGATAGATAAAATTGTATGAGATTCGATGAATAGATCTGACAAAAACACAAAATAAAATAAAGAAAGAAAACATTCAGAAAGGTATTTTTGGGTTTTGGAATAATAGATCTGGAAATAATATGACAAGCAAGGTATTGGGTCTTGGTAGAGTTGCTATCTCAAAGGATCAGCACATGGATAAAGTGATGCTTGCTGAATCCCTTGGATACAACTTAATGTCTGTGTCAATGCTCTGTGATCTGAACATAATCATGATATTTGGAAAATATCGTTGTCTTGTGCTAATGGAATCTGACAAATCTCTAGTCTTTGAAGGCTATCAAAGAGGTGATCTGTATATGGTAGATTTCTGAGCAGGGCCACAGCTTGCCATATGTCTTCTAGCAAAGGCTTCAGAATACTGGCTATGTCATCGACGGCTAGGACATGCGGGCATGAGGAACCTGTACACTGTCACGAAGAAGAAGCACATCATTGGCATCGAGGGCGTCAAGTTCAAGAAAGATCATTTGTGTGGTGCCTGTGAAGCTGGAAAGATGACTAGAGCCAAGCATCCCTCAAAGACAATCATGACTACCTCACATCCCTTCGAGCTGCTTCACATGGACCTATTTGTCCCTACTCACTACTCTACCCTTACTACTACTGCACATCTCTATGGCTTCGTTATTGTTGATGATTACTCGAGATACACATGGGTGCACATAATTCTCTATAAGACTGAAATGCAGGATGTCTTCAGACGCTTCGCTAATCAGGCCATGACGAATTATGGCATCAAGATCAAGCACATCCGGAGTGACAATGGCATTGAGTTCAAGAACGCTGGCCTCGACATTTATCTTGATACCTTGGGCATCACACATGAGTTCTATGCTCCTTACACACCTCTGCAGAATGGAATCGTGGAGCGCAAGAAAAGAACACTCATTGAGATGGCGCGGATGATGCTTGAAGAGTACAAGACTCCAAGAAAACTCTGGCCTGAAGCCATTGACACTGCATGCCACATCATCAACAGAGTATATCTTCACAAGTTCTTCAAGAAGACTTCTTATGAACTTCTGACTGGTAAGAAGCCAAACGTCAGTTACTTCAAAGTCTTTGGTGCTACATGCTAGATCAAAGATTCACACCACACGTCTAAATTCGCACCGAAAGCACATGAAGGTTTTATACTTGGTTACGGAAAGGACTCACACACCTACAGAGTCTTCAACCTCTTTCACTATAAAGTGGTTGAAACTGTAGATGTGCGGTTCGATGAGACTAACGGCTCGCAAAGAGAGCACCTGCCAAATGTGCTAGATGAAGCTACACCAGGTGAAGCTATCAAGCTGATGGGTACTGGAGAAATCATACCCATCGAGGAATAGTCTGAGGATGAGATCATCATTTCTGCACCTAATCAACCTAAAGACAATGCTCAGTCTGAAGCCAATGTTGAAGATGGAGACAATAGTCAGTCTGATCAAAATCTTTGTCCAGCTCATCCTCGAGTCGCAAATGAAGTCCAGATTGAGAGGATCATTGATAGCATTAATGCTCTTGGTCCTCTCACCCGATCAAGAGCTACACAACTAGCAAACTTCTATGGTCACTTTGCTTTTGTCTCTATATTTGAACCCAAGAAGGTCGAAGAAGCCTTCATGGAACCTGAATGGATTCAAGCTATGCAAGAAGAGCTTCAATAGTTTGAGCTGAATAATGTCTGGGAGCTTGTCAAACGTCCTGATCCTCGCAAGCACAATGTCATTGGCACAAAATGGATCTATCGCAACAAGCAAGATGAACTTGGACAAGTTGTCAGAAACAAGGCTCGCCTCGTTGCTCAAGATTACACACAAGTGGAAGGAATCGACTTCGATGAAACCTTTGCTCCTGTGGCTAAGCTTGAAGCCATTCGCATACTGCTGGCCTATGCTAACCATCATAACATTCTTCTGTACCAAATGGATGTGAAGAGTGCCTTTCTCAACAGCAAAATTGAATAGGAAGTGTATGTCGCTCAACCACCCGGTTTTGAAGATCCTAAACATCCTGATATGGTGTACAAGCTCAATAAGGCACTGTATGGCCTCAAACAAGCACCTCACGCTTGGTATGACACACTCAAGAATTTCCTGAAGAGCAAAGGCTTCAAACCTGGTTCACTAGATCCCACTCTCTGCACAAAGACATATGATGGTGAACTGTTTGTGTGTCAAATATATGTGGATGACATTATCTTCGGCTGCACGGATAAGAGATACAGTGATGAGTTTGGATACATGATGCAAGAGCAATATCAGATGTCCATGGTGGGGGATCTGAAATTCTTCCTTGGTCTTCAAATCCGTCAACAGCGCAATGGCATCTTCATATCACAAGAAAAATACCTCAAAGATTGCCTGAAAAAGTTTGGAATGCAAGACTGCAAAGGGTACACGATGCCAATGCCAACAAAAGTCATCTCGGCCCTGACGACAATGATAAAGAGTTTGATCCAAAGGTATATCGCTCCATGATTGGTTCTTTGCTATATTTATGTGCACCTAGGGCTGATATAATGCTTAGCGTTTGCATGTGTGCCCAATTCCAAGCGGCACCACAGGACGCGTCACCTTGCGGTGAAGCAAATTCTTCGATATTTGGATCACACCCCAACACTAGGATTATGGTATCAAAAGGGCTCACCGTTTGATCTAGTTGGATATTCTGATGCTGATTATGCTGGTGACAAGGTTGATCGCAAGTCTACATCAGGCACATGTCACTTTGTTGGATGATCTCTTGTCTGTTGGTCTTCAAAGAAGCAGAACTGTGTATCACTCTCCACTCATGAATCTGAATACATTGCTGCTGGATCTTGCTGTGCTTAGCTTCTCTAGATGAAGCAAACTCTCAAGGGCTACGGCATCAACACGAAGAATGTGCCACTCTTCCGCGACAATGAAAGTGCCATCAAGCTTTCCAAGAATCCAGTTCAGCATTCGAAGACAAAGCACATTGAGATTCGTCGTCACTTTCTCAGAGATCATGTCAACAAGGAAGACATTGATATCATTCACGTCAACACTAAAGAGCAACTGGCAGATATCTTCACTAAGCCCTTGGATGAGAAGAGGTTTTGCAAGCTGTGGTGTGAGCTAAATATCCTAGAATCCTCAAATGTCCAGTGAATTGACACACATCCTAACGCTTATGCATGTTGATGACTTAGATGTGCAACACACGAAGTAACGTATTTCTTCAATCAATGAAGACTTACCCTCTGAGTGTGAATACATTAATGTGGAATTTGACTTTGGAGTGCCATGATAATTGTGCACCGTGTCTGGGTTTAATACTTCCTATACGATGGGTAATGCCACCACCACTATTTCTCGAAGATTTTCATTTGGCGTCATGACTGCATTATCTTCGCATTTGGATTGTCTTCAACATTGATTTATCTTCAAAATCTATATCTTCGCAATGTTGATTTATCTTCAATGTTATGTGTGTGTGTGTGTGTGTGTGTGTGTGTGTGTATGTGTGTGTGTGTGTGTGTGTGTGTGTGTGTTCTGTCCTCTACAACATTCACTTATAGCTATGTCTTCACGTTATTGTTTTTTTGACCTAAGTGAATGTGATCGGACCCTAATCCCTTCTATGCTACTCCCTCAAATTCTTTTTGTCTAAGTCATATGCATTCTGTTGACACTTGTCGAATATCTTCTCTGTGTCCTTGTCAGCAGAAGATACAAAGACACACTTTTAAAACTGCTTTTAATGTCTTATCCTTTGCCTGAAAACCGGAGAAGCCTGAACGACCACCCGACAATCCAGGTGTGCGTGGGAACATAGGTCAACTCATGATAAGTTGCATGCATGCCACGTGTCCTTTAGATGTGAACTGCTAGGGGCACCTGCATAATTGCGCTGCACCGCCCTTCTCCTCCTTATAAATACTTGCCCCCACGCAGTCATTATCTCCTCTTCCACCTCGCCACCTCAAACCCTAGCGCCACCGCTAGCTCGCGTCAACGCCGGAGACGAAGCGCTTAGCTATAGTGACCTCTTCGACATCGTCCTCACGCCGGCTGCGGACCTCGTCTTCTTCACCGCCACCGTAGGTGTCTTACGCCACCAAGTTAGGGCGCGGGAGATTGAACTGCTCGGCCTCCCTTCTGCCTCGTCTAGCAGTTCGACTATGGTAATTAAATCTTACTCCCTCCATTCCTAAATATAGGGTGTATAGTTTTTGGGACGAAAATTAAAGAACACACACGGAGGGAAAATTTCACAAGTTTTGGGCGAGATTACACCTGACTAATTGACATGAGTAAATAGAGAAGCTTGCCTGATATAAGGAAATATAATCAAATTCCTAAAAAAATTATCCAAATGAGTGTGCTATGTCTTGAGCTTGCATTGATTTTTCTTGAAGAGGAAAGGGTGATGCAGCAATAGTAGCGTAAGTATTTCCCTCACTTTTTGATAACCAAGGTATCAATCCAGTAGGAGTCTCCTCAAAAGTCCCATGCACCTACACAAACAAACAAAGAACTCGCAACCAACGCAATAAAGGGGTTGTCAATCCCTTCACGGCCACTTGCGAAAGTGAGATCTGATAGAGATAGTATGATAAGATAAATATATTTTTGGTATTTTATAATATAGATGCAAAAAGTAAAGATGCAAATAACAGTAGATTGAAAGCAAATATGATAAAAGATAGACCCGGGGGCCATAGGTTTCATTAGTGGCTTCTCTCAAGATAGCATAAGTATTACGGTGGGTGAACAAATTACTGTCGAGCAATTGATAGAAAATCGAATAATTATGAGATTATCTAGGCATGATCATGTATATAGGCATCACGTCCGCAACAAGTAGACCGACTCCTACCTGCATCTACTACTATTACTCCACACATCGACCAACTCCTGCCTGCATCTAGAGTATTAAGTTCATAAAGAACAGAGTAATGCATTAAGCAAGATGACATGATGTAGAGGGATAAACTCAAGCAATATGATATAAACCCCATCTTTTTATCCTCGATAGCAACAATACAATATGTGCATTGCTGCCCCTGCTGTCACTGGGAAGGACACCGCAAGATTGAACCCAAAGCTAAGCACTTCTCCCATGGCAAGAAAGATAAATCTAGTAGGCCAAACCAAACTGATAATTCGAAGAGACTTGCAAAGATAACTCAATCATACATAAAAGAATTCAGAGGAGATTCAAATATTATTCATAGATAAACTTGATCATAAACCGACAACTCATCGGATCTTGACAAACACACCACAAAAAGAGTTTACATCGAATAGATCTCCACAAGAGAGGGGGAGAACATTGTATTGAGATCCAAAAAGAGAGAAGAAGCCATCTAGCTAATAACTATGGACCCGAAGGTCTGTGGTAAACTACTCACAACTCATCGGAGGGGCTATGATGTTGATGTAGAAGCCCTCCGTGGTCGATTCCCCCTCCGGCGGAGCGCTGGCGAAGGCTCCAAGATGGGTCTCGCGGATACAGAAGGTTAGGGCGGTGGAAATTGTGTTCCGTTGGCTCCCTGGATGTTTCGGGGTACGTAGGCTTATATAGGAGGAAGAAGTACGTCGGTGGCCGCCCGAGGGGCCCACGAGACAGGGGGCGTGCCCTGTAGGGGTGGGCGCGCCCTCCCCTCTCGTGGTCGCCTCGGCTGCTTCTTAACTTGCACTCCAAGTCCTCTGGATCACGTTTGTTCCAAAAATCACGCTCCCGAAGGTTTCATTTCGTTTGGACTCCGTTTGATATTCCTTTTCTTCGAAATACTGAAATAGGCAAAAAAACAGCAGTACGGGCTGGGCCTCCGGTTAGTAGGTTAGTCCCAAAAATGATATAAATGTGTAAAATAAAGCCCACAAAGATCCAAAAGGGGTAATATAATAGCATGGAACAATCAAAAATTATAGATACGTTGGAGACGTATCAAGCATCCCCAAGCTTAATTCCCGCTCGTCCTCGAGTAGGTAAATGATAAAAACAAAATTTTTGATGTGGAATGCTACCTAGCATAATTCTCAATGTAATTTTTCTTTACTCTGGCATGGATGTTCAGATCCAAATGATTCAAAATAAAAGTTCATATTGATAAAAGAAATAGTAACACTTCAAGCATATTAATCAAAGTAATCATGTCTTCTCAAAATAACATGGCAAAAGAAAGTTCATCCCTACAAAGTCATATAGTTAGGCTATGCTTCATTTTCGTCACACAAAGATGTTCCCAACTTCTATACCCCCGATGACAAGCCAAGCAATTGTTTCATACTTAAATAATCTCAAACTTTTTCAACCTTCACGCAATACATGAGCGTGAGCCATGGATATAGCACTATGGGTGGAATAGAATATGATGATGGGGATTGTGTGGAGAAGACAAAAAAGGAGAAAGTCTCACATTGACGAGGATAATCAACGGGCTATGGAGATGCCCATCAATTGATGTCACCATGAGGAGTAGGGATTTCCATGCAACGGATGCACTAGAGCTATAAATGAATGCTCAACAAAAGAAAACTAGTGGGTGTGCATCCAACTTGCTTGCTCACGAAGACCTAGGGCATTTGAGGAAGCCCATCGTAGGAATATACAAGCCAAGTTCTATAATGAAAAATTCCCACTAGTATGAAAAAGACAACCTATGAGACTCACTATATGAAAAACATGGTGCTACTTTGAAGCACAATATATGAGACTCACTACATGAAGAACAAGGTGCTACTTTGAAGCACAAGTGTGGAAAAAGAGATAGTAACATTGCCCCTTTTATTTATTTCTTTTTTTCTTTTTCTTCTTCTTTTTTTTGGGCCTTTCTTTTTTTTCTTTTGGCCTTTCTTTCTTTTTTTCTTTTTTTTCTTTTTGGGCAATGCTCTAATAATGATGATCATCACACTTTCATTGATTACAACACAAGAATTACAACTCGAAACTAGAACAAGATATGACTCTATATGAATGCCTCTAGCGGTGTACCGGGATGGTGCAATGAATCAAGAGTGACATGTATGAAAATTATGCATGGTGACTTTGCCACAAATACGATGTCAACTACATGATCATGCAATGGCAATATGACGAAAGTAAAATATGTCATGATGATGAACGGAACGGTGGAAAGTTGCATGGCAATATATCTCGGAATGGCTATGGAAATGCCATAATAGGTAGGTTTGGTGGTTGTTTTGAGGAAGATATAAGGAGGTTTATGTGTGATAGAGCGTATCGTATCACGGGGTTTGGATGCACCGGCGAAGTTTGCACCAACTCTCAAGGTGAGAAAGGGCAATGCACGGTACCGAAAAGGCTAGCAATGGTGGAAAGGTAAAAGTGCGTATAATCCATGGACTCAACATTAGTCAAAGGAACTCATATACTTATTGCAAAAATTTAGAAGTCATCAAAAATCAAGCACTATGTGCATGCTCCTAGGGGGATAGATTGGTAGGAAAAGACCATCGCTCGTCCCCGACCGCCACTCATAAGGATGCACAAGCCAGGTACACTTCATGCTTCAAATTTGTTACACAACTTTAACCATACGTGCATGATATGGGACTTGCTAACTTCAACACAAGCATTCTTTAAATTCATAATCACCCAACTAGCATGACTTTAATATCACTACCTCCATATCTCAAAACAATTATCAAGTATCAAATTGATCATAGCATCCAATTCACTTCCTATGATAGTTTTCATTATACCCAACTTGGATGCCTACCATTCTAGGACCAATTTTATAACAAAAGAAAATACCATGCTGTTCTACAAGACTCTGAAAGTAATATAAGTGAAGCATGAGAGACTAGCAATTCCTATAAAAATAAGCCACCGCCATGCTCTAAAAGATATAGGTGAAGCACTATAGCAAAAACTATCAAGCTCAAAAGATATAAGTGAAGCACATAGCATATTCTAATAAATTAAATCAAGTAGGCTTCTCCCAAAAAGGTGTGTACAGCAAGGATGATTGTGGTAAACTAAAAAGCAAAGACTAATATAATACATGACGCTCCAAGCAAAACACATATCATGTGGGGAATAAAAATATAGCTCCAAGTAAAGTTACCAATGAACAAAGACAAAAGAGGGGATGCCTTCCCGGGGCATCCCCAAGCTTAGGCTTTTGGATATTCTTGAATATCTTGGGGTGCCATGGGCATCCCCAAGCTTAGGATCTTGCCACTCCTTATTCCATAGTCCATCAAAGCTTTATCCAAAACTTGAAAACTCCACAACACAAAACTCAACAGGAAATCTTATAAGCTCCGTTAGTGAAAGAAAACAAAACCACCACATAAGGTACCTTAATGAACTCATTCTTTATTTATTTTGGTGTTAAACCTACTGTATTCCAACTTCTCTATGGTTTATAAACTATTTTACTAGCCATAGATGCATCAAAATAAGCAAACAACACACAAAAAACAGAATCTGTCAAAAACAGAACAGTCTGTAGCAATCTGTAACTAATGCAAATGTCTGGAACTTTAAAAATCCTACAAAAATAGGAAGTCCTGGACAATTTGTCTATTGATCAGACGAAAAAAGAATCAACGCAAAATCACATTTCTGTGATTCAACAAAACTAAATTCGTGCGTGCAAAGTTTCTGTTTTTCAGCAAAATCAAATCAACTATCATCATAGGTTATCCTATAGGTTCTACTTCGCACAAACACTAATTAAAAGATAAAAACACATCTAAACAGAAGGTAGATGCAATATTTATTACTAAACAGGAACAAAAACAAAAAACACAAATAAAATTGGGTTGCCTCCCAACTAGCGCTATCGTTTAACGCCCCTAGCTAGGCATAAAAGCGAAGATAGATCTAAGTAGTGCCATCTTTGATTTTCAGTTTTTTAGCGGAGTCATGCTCGAATCCAGGAGGTTCTTTATGTTTCCCTTCGTACTCGAAATTTTTTAGATCTAAAGAATCCAACCACTTATTGCAAAGAGTAATCAACATATTCATGCGGTGGAGATTTCCGCTAACACATTTAAGAGGCTCAAGAGATTTTTGTAAAATTTTTGTTACTTCGCAAATCTTTCCAAACACTTGGGTTTCTTCTTGGGTAGGATGAGGTCCTCCCTTTTGAGATAGTGTTCCCACTATTCCCTCTATAATTTCATGCACAATATTGGGATCAATTTCAATAAAATTTCCCTTGGCAATGCAATCCAAGAGTTGTCTATGCGTCATATTTAACCCAACATAAAAATTGCGAAGAAGAATTCTAAAGTTCACCTTTAGGGTGCACTTGCGATAAGATTCCATCATCCTATACCAAGCATCTTCTAAGTTTTATCCTTGCCTTTGCTTGAAGTGAAGAACTTCAAACTCAGGAGACATAGGAGCGGATAAGGAACTAGACATAACGACAAGCAAACAAAGAGCAAGCGAAAGAGAGAGAGAGAGATTGGAAAAGAGAGGGCAAATAAAATGGCAAGGGTGAAGTGGGGGAGAGGAAAATGAGAGGAAAATGGCAAATAATGTAAATGCGAGGGAGATGAGTTTGTGATAGGTACTTGGTATGTCTTGACTTGAGAGAAGACCTCCCCGACAACGGCGCCAGAAATCCTTCTTGCTATGTCTTGAGCTTGTGTTGGTTTTCCTTGAAGAGGAAAGGGTGATGTAGTAATAGTAGCGTAAGTATTTCCCTCAGTTTTTGAGAACAAAGGTATCAATCCATTAGGAGGATCCTCAAAAGTCCCATGCACCTACACAAACAAACAAAGAACTCGCAACAAACGCAATAAAGGGGTTGTCAATCCCTTCACGGCCACTTGCAAAAGTGAGATCTGATAGAGATAGTATGATAAGATAAATATATTTTTGGTATTTTATAATATAGATGCAAAAAGTAAAGATGCAAATAACAGTAGATTGAAAGCAAATATGATAAAAGATTGACCCAGGGGCCATAGGTTTCACTAGTGGCTTCTCTCAAGATAGCATAAGTATTACGGTGGGTGAACAAATTACTGTCGAGCAATTGATAGAAAATCGAATAATTATGAGATTATCTAGGCATGATCATGTATATAGGCATCACGTCCTCAATAAGTAGACTGACTCCTGCCTGCATCTACTGCTATTACTCCACACATCGACCGACTCCTGCCTGCATCTAGAGTATTAAGTTCATAAAGAACAGAGTAACGCATTAAGCAAGATGGCATGATGTAGAGGGATAAACTCAAGCAATATGATATAAACCCCATCTTTTTATCCTCGATGGCAACAATATAGTACATGCCTTGCTGCCCCTGCTGTCACTGGGAAAGGACACCGCAAGATTGAACCCAAAGCTAAGCACTTCTCCCATGGCAAGAAAGATCAATCTAGTAGGCCAAACCAAACTGATAATTCGAAGAGACTTGCAAAGATAACTCAATCATACATAAAAGAATTCAGAGGAGATTCAAATATTATTCATAGATAAACTTGATCATAAACCCACAATTCATCGGATCTCGACAAACACACCGCAAAAAGAGTTTACATCGAATAGATCTCCACAAGAGAGGGGGAGAACATTGTATTGACATCCAAAAAGAGAGAAGAAGCCATCTAGCTAATAACTATGGACCTGAAGGTCTATGGTAAACTACTCACAACTCATCGGAGGGGCTATGGTGTTGATGTAGAAGCCCTCCGTGGTCGATTCCCCCTCCGGCGGAGCGCCGGCGAGGGCTCCAAGATGGGATCTCGCGGATACAAAAGGTTACGGTGGTGGAAATTGTGTTTCGTTGGATCCCTGGATGTTTTCGGGGTACGTAGGCTTATATAGGAGGAAGAAGTACGTCGGTGGCCGCCCAAGGGGCCCATGAGACAGGGGGCGTGCCCTGTAGGGGTGGGCGCGCCCTCCCCTCTCGTGGCCGCCTCGGCTGCTTCTTGACTTGCACTCCAAGTCCTCTAGATCACGTTCGTTCCAAAAATCACGCTCCCAAAGGTTTCATTCCGTTTGGACTCCGTTTGATATTTCTTTTCTTCGAAATACTGAAATAGGCAAAAAAACAACAATACGGGCTGGGCCTCTGGTTAGTAGGTTAGTCCGAAAAATGATATAAATGTGTAAAATAAAGTCCATAAACATCCAAAAGGGATAATATAATAGCATGGAACAATAAAAAATTATAGATACGTTGGAGACGTATCAGAGTGGTGCAATGCAATGCACCTTATATTTATGATTTTTTTCTCAAAAATCTATACACCTTATATCAAGGAATGGAGGGAGTACGTTTTACCGTCTTTTCGATCTGTCAAATCCATCCACTTCAACCAAAAGTGGTTTATACACTTCCAAATCTGGATTTGTCTCTTTCTTCATCTCATGTATTGCAAAGTATGTTCATTTATGCATCAAAACTAGTTAGATTCCTCACTTGTACCTATTAGTGGATTCGTACAAATCTGGAACCAACTTCCTTCAATAAGTGAATGTCTTCGCACTGTGAGGTCAATGTCTTCTAAACTGATTTATCTTCAAAATCTTCTGAGAATGCATATGACCTCTTCCCCTTTCCTCGCATCTCTAATGCTGTCACAGGTACATGTCCGTGGGAGAATCCCTTGGTTGTCATAGTCTTCATTCATTTGCAGAATTCTTACAGCGTTACATTGAATCTCCTGAAGCCAGTTCTTGTCTGACAAGTAGACGGAAGCCTTTCACTATGTTGAAGCCAATGTATCTGAACATTATGGCATCTGAGAAATCTGCACGGAAAGGTGGCAGGCAACACCGAGGCAACACAGCACTGGACTTGCTCGCAGAACTATATGAACTCTACAAATCTGACCCTGAAGAGAGCCACACACAACGCAAGAACTGAATACAATGGATCCGATGATATTGGGCAGAGCAGTGGTTCAACTACAAATTTGTGACACCTGAATACGCTGAGAAGAATGCTAATAAGCGCCCATGGGGTGATTGTCTATACAGAAATTTGGTACCGAAGGCAAAGGCTGGAGCTATTGATCAGGAGTTCTATCCTTGCATGGTCCAAGGACCTCAGCCTGAGAATGCCGACCATTGATACGTATCTATCGTATCTATAATTTTTGATTGTTCCATGCCATTGTTCTACAACTTTCATATACTTTTGGCAACTTTTTATACTATTTCTAGGACTAACATATTGATCAAGTGCACAGTGCCAGTTCCTGTTTGTTGCATGTTTTTTGTTTCGCAGAAAACCCATATCAAACGGAGTCCAAACGAGATAAAACATATGGAGAATATTTTTGGAATATTAATGATTTTTGGGAAGAAGAATCAACGCGAGACGATGCTTGAGGGGCCCACGAGGCAGAGGGCGCGCCCCTGGCCCTCGTGGACACCCCGTAAGGCGGTTGCTGCTCTTCTTTTGCCGCAAGAAAGCTAATATCCGGAAACAAATCGTGTTGAAGGTTTCAATCCAATCGGAGTTACGGATCTCCGGGAATATAAGAAACGGTTAAAGGGCAGAATCTAGGAACGCAGAAACAGAGAGAGACAAATCCAATCTCGGAGGGGCTCTCGCCCCTCCCATGCCGTGGAGGCCATGGACCAGAGGGGAAACCCTTCTCCCATCTAGGGAGAAGGTCAAGGAAGAAGAAGAAGAAGAAGGGGGGGCTCTCTCCCCCTCTCTCCTAGTGGCGCCGGAACACCGCCGGGGCCATCATCATCACCGCGATCTACACCAACACCTCCGTCATCTTCACCAACATCTCCATCACCTTCCCCCATCTATATTCAGCGGTCCACTCTCCCGCAACCCGCTTTACCTCTACTTGAACATGGTGCTTTATGCTTCATATTATTATCCAATGATGTGTTGCCATCCTATGATGTCTGAGTAGATTTTCGTTGTCCTATTGATAATTGGTGAATTGCTATGATTGGTTTAATTTGCTTGTGGTTATGTTGCTGTCCTTTGGTTCCCATCATATGAGCACGCGTGTGGATCTCACCATAGGGTTAGTTGTATGTTGATAGGACTATGTATTGGAGGGCAAGAGTGACAGAAGCTTCAACCTAGCATAGAAATTGATGCATACGGGATTGAAGGGGGACCAATATATCTTAATGCTATGGTTGGGTTTTACCTTAATGAAAGTTAGTAGTTGCGGATGCTTGCTAATAGTTCCAATCATAAGTGCATAGAATTCCAAGTCAGGGATGACATGCTAGTAGTGGCCTCTCCCACATAAAACTTGCTATCAGTCTAGTAAAGTAGTCAATTGCTTAGGGACAATTTCACAACTCCTACCACCACTTTTCCACACTCGTTGTACTAACTTTATTGCTTCTTTATGTAAACAGACCCTAGCTTTTATTTACATGCTCTTTATTATCTTGCAAACCTATCCAACAACACCTACAAAGTCCTTCTAGTTTCATACTTGTTTTAGGTAAAGCAAACGTTAAGCGTGCATAGAGTTGTATCGCTGGTCGATAGAACTTGAGGGAATATTTGTTCTACCTTTAGCTCCTCATTGGGTTCGACACTCTTACTTATCGAAAGAGGCTACAATTGATCCCCATACTTGTGGGTTATCACCCATCATATCTCTTATGGTGTCGTGAAGACAATCTCTTCAAGCGCAACCTTCAGTTCGCAAAGGATTCAGCTGTCAAGAACAAGGAGGAGTTTGGCCTCGACTTCAACCCTGGCCCGTCTGCACCAAGGTCAGATGGTACACGTGAAGCCAACAAGAACAGAATTGGCCCCTTCGCCAACTTCGATGGGCTTATGTCCCACATTGCTGCCCAGAGGGCCGCACTGGAGCAATCTGCTAAAGAAGCAGACTTTGAAGATGCTCCATCACCACCGAAGTAGAAGAAAAAGGCTAAAGCTTCAAAGCCTTCTGCTCCTGCTGCTCCAAAAGCTTTGAGAAAGAAGCCTCTGAAAACTGCACCTCCTGAATCAAGTGTGCAAATCTCAAAATCTGTCTCGTGTGTCCAAGAGGACCAAGAAGCCTTTGCCCAAGAAGGTTGCTAGGCAACCCCTCACTCCCGCTGCCGTTCTGTGCAACGAGGAAGACACCATTGATCTATCAAGTGATGAAGATCTTGGTGATGAAGCTCTAGAGATGCTGATCAAGAGCAAGCAAGAGGTGGAGATCTTCAGTGATCTGCCCCTCTTTGATGTTGACATATTGCATAACTTCATCGATGAATGGTTCGACGACCAGAGCATCAGCATTGACAGCCTGCAGCTGCCAGTGGGCATCAGTGTCACATTCCACGGAGCCATTGCTAATGAATTGGCCTTGGCTCAAAAAATTGTCGAGCTCAAAAACAAGATTGATTATGAGAAGGAGCATTTCAAGAAGCATATGCACAAGCTCAGTGTGGCAGATGTGCAAATTTTCAAGAAGATGTTGCATGACCTCAAGGCTGAATTTAACAAGAAGCATGAAGAAGACAAAGGCTCAAGAGAGCGCATGAAGGCTTATGCACAGAAATGTGTGCAAGCACACAATAAAGTCGAAAAGAGGAAAGCTCTTGGGCGTCCTGGCATCGAACCCAGAATGGCTGCTAAGAAGAGCAAGAAGCATATAGAAGCTAATCCTGATGCTCCATGGCAGGGACAACCCAACATTGTCTTCCCTACCAGCATGACTGGCTCGAAGCCAAAGGTCCCCTCTGCTGCTTCAAAACTCAAGAAGACAAGGCAAGCTGAAGCCGAAGCCAGGAAGAGGAAGCACAAGGGTACATCTGATGATGCTCCCTCCAAGAAAAAGCTGAAGACAAAGGGCACTAAGTCTTCAAGAAAAGAGTGTGCTGCTGCCCTAGAGCCCCTCATAGTGTTGGGGAACGTAGTAATTTCAAAAAAATTCCTACGCACACGCAAGATCATGGTGATGATATAGCAACGAGAGGGGAGAGTGTTCGTCCACGTACCCTCGTAGACCGTAAGCGGAAGCGTTAGCACAACGCGGTTGATGTAGTCGTACGTCTTCACGATCCGACCGATCCAAGCACCGAACGTACGTAGCCTCCGAGTTCAGCACACGTTCAGCTCGATGACGATCTCCGGCCCTCCGATCCAGCAAAGGCTCCGGAGATGAGTTCCGTCAGCACGACGGCGTGGTGACGATGATGATGTTCTACCGGCGCAGGGCTTCGCCTAAACTCCGCGACGATATGACCGAGGTGGAATATGGTGGAAGGGGGCACCGCACACGGCTAAGGAACGATCCGTAGATCAACTTGTGTGTCTATGGGGTGCCCCCCGCCCCCGTATATAAAGGAGCCAAGGGGGAGGAGACTGCCGGCCTAGGGGGCGCGCCAAGGGGGGAGTCTTACTCCCATCGGGAGTAGGACTCCCCTTTTCCAAGTAGGAGTAGGAGAGAAAGGGGAAAGAGGAGGAAGAGGGGAAGGAAAGGGGGGGCGCCGCCCCCCTTCCCTTGTCCTATTCGGACTAGGAGGGGGAGGGGCGCGCGGCCCCCTCCTGGCTCCTTCCTCTTCTCCCTCTTGGCCCATGTAGGCCCATTAACCCCCCGGGGGGTTCCAGTAACCTCCCGGTACTCCGGTAAAATGCCGATTTCACCCGGAACCATTCCGATGTGCAAACATAGGCTTCCAATATATCAATCTTTATGTCTCGACCATTCCGAGACTCCTCGTCATGTCCGTGATCACATCCGGGACTCCGAACAAACTTCGGTACATCAAAACTTATAAACTCATAATAAAACTGTCATCGAAACGTTAAGCGTGCGGACCCTACGGGTTCGAGAACTATGTAGACATGACCTAGAACCATTCTCGGTCAATAACCAATAGCGGGACCTGGATGCCCATATTGGTTCCTACATATTCTACGAAGATCCTTATCGGTCAAACCGCATAACAACATACGTTGTTCCCTTTGTCATCGGTATGTTACTTGCCCGAGACTCGATCGTCGGTATCCAATACCTAGTTCAATCTCGTTACCGGAAAGTCTCTTTACTCGTTCTGTAATACGTCATCTCACAACTAACTCATTAGTTATAATGCTTGCAAGGCTTAAGTGATGAGTATTACCGAGAGGGCCCAGAGATACCTCTCCGACAATCGGAGTGACAAAACCTAATCTTGAAATACGCCAACTCAACATGTACCTTCGGAGACACCTATAGTACTCCTTTATAATCACCCAGTTACGTTGTGACGTTTGGTAGTACCCAAAGTGTTCCTCCGGTAAACGGGAGTTGCATAATTCTCATAGTTACAGGAACATGTATAAGTCATGAAGAAAGCAATAGCAGAATACTAAACGGTCATGTGCTAAGCTAATGGGATGGGTCATGTCAATCACATCATTCTCCTAATGATGTAATCCCATTAATCAAATGACAACACATGTCTATGGTTAGGAAACATAACCATCTTTGATTAATGAGCTAGTCAAGTAGAGGCATACTAGTGACTATAGTTTTGTCTATGTATTCACACATGCATCATGTTTCCGGTTAATACAATTCTAGCATGAATAATAAACATTTATCATGATATAAGGAAATAAATAATAACTTTATTATTGCCTCTAGGGCATATTTCCTTCACATAGTTGAACCCATTTCTATTGCCCACCCTGCCTCTGCAAATCGTGAGCGCCATCTCGTCGTTCATGAGCCCGCTCCCACAGAGGCTCCAGAAATTGAAGAAGTTCCAGCTGTTGACGACAACGCAGCTGAAGACATTGGTCATGAAGACAATGTGCATGATGATGAAGTTCTTCCTCAACTCAAGCCCCAGTTGGTATCATCGCCTACTCCCACGAGCAGTGAATATATTAGCATTGGTCGTCCATTGACGCCAATTGCTCAAGATAACTCATGGGCTGAGCGCCAACAAGAAGATACCCCAGTACAAGATGAAACACCCCGTACTCCACCTGCTCAAGTCACCTCCTCGGTGCTTGATGATGACGACTACATGGAGTTCACTCCATCTCCAAAGGCGTTGCCAGCGTTTCACAGGCTTTGCAAAGGCATCAGTCCACCTGTCTCCATGTCAACAATCCCAAAAGAAGATTCGCAACAATCTAGCCCAGTGGCACGTCAAGTGTTCCCTGACGTAAATCCTTCTGCAACTGCTCAAGACTCTGAAGTTAAAGATGCTGAAGACATTCCGGCTGCATCAGCCGAAGAACAAGAAAGAGAAGAAAGAGAAGCCACACCCCCTACTACTAATCAAGTCATTCTTGAAGAGACTGTGATCATGCCTGACCCTCCAGTCGTTGAACAGATGGAGGTTAAAAACAATGAGGCTGCCACCAACACCGCTACTGAAGCCAATGATCCTGTCATGGCTGAAGACAATGTGGAGCCTCAAGCAAATGTGAATGCTGAAGCCACAGTGACACCAATCCCCACTGATGGCGTTGTTCCTCCACCATGGCCTCATACCATGGAAAGGGCATTCAATCGTGAAGGTTAGCTTGTCACTATTCGATGGCCAATTATGGTTCCTCATACTGCTCCAGGGCCCCAGTATGATTATCATGTGGAGCAGAGGCCTGAAGTTCAGAAGCCAAAGCTACATCTGCCTAGGCTTCCAAGTGTTGTCACTACACAAGGCTCATTCAGCGTGCTCAGCTTCAGAGACCACAATACCTTCTTTGAAAGCTCCAAGAATCCATACAAGAAGCCAAAGATCTCCTCTGACAGATTTTGGAGCCATCAACAGCGAAGCTATTACTCCTGCATTCTGTACAATCAAGATCGGATATTTCCGCACAAACACTGGATTGTGATGCTATGGCTGGGCTACCATGTCTGGAAGAAGCCCTTGACTGCTTTAGGGATGTTGGTCTTCTGGCTTTTGTGACTGATAAGGAACATTGGAATCAAGAGCTTCTGCTGCAGTTCTATGCCACTCTACACATTCGAGGCTACAATAGGGATCTGAAGACTTGGATCCTTGAGTGGATGACAGGTGATGTACATCACGAAGCCAAAGCTCAGAATATCATCGAGATTACTTCCCCGCCCACTCCAGGTGAGTTATACAAACCTGGTTGTTCACTTCATCAGAATGAGCTGCAGAGCATCTTTTAGAAGCCAGAGCCAAATGCTTAGCATGATGAAGCCATTGCCCCAAGACGTTGAATATCCAAAGGAGTTCTTTGTTAAGGACCTTGAGTACCTGCCATACACAGTATATCATATTCTGAGGCATACTCTCTAGCCCATCAAAGGCCATTCTTCTGAAGCCAAACTTGAAGGCGCCATGAAGACTTTGGTATTCCATATCATCAATGGCATCAGATTCAACACTCAGGATTTCTTCATCAGACAACTTGCTGCTTCTGGAATTGATCTGTTTGGTCTGAAGTTTTATGCTCCATGGTTGATGCGCTTGATTAAGCGTCATTCAACTATTGACTATCGGCCTTCAGCGTGCAACCACATTATCTTTCTACCTGATGTTGATATGTCTGTTGAAGCCATCTACCCCGAGCCTGCCAAGAAGCCCCTCCACCTTCAGAATGCTGAATTCCAGAGCTTCACATAGCCTATTGAAGGTTTTCATGTGCCCAATGCTACAACTCATGCTTATCCTCTGGCTGGCAACCTACGCATACCGCACTGTGCCAATACTGAAGCCACTACAAGCACCATAGCTCAAAGGCCTCAGAAGCGTCCTCGCGTTCTTAATGACCGTGAGCTTCTGGTGGCTTTACATCAAAAGAAGGACAAACATCACGACTGGCTGAAGCGTCAGATGCAAAGTATCTTGGTGGATGTCAATCGCATTCGCAACTTGGCCACCAAGAACTCATTTGTAGCCCATGAAGCCTATCGACGGTCCTGGAAAAGTCTCACCTTGCTCTGCGCTGAAGATGAACTTCGCACGGATGGCCTCACTAAGAATATCTGTGCTGAAGATGAACTTCGCGCGGATGGCCTTACTGAGAATTTCAAGTTTGACTCCAGGCCTCCTCAAAATGCAAGTTGGCGTCGCACACCCTCCATTGAAGATTCTGAGTGCTCATCTTGAGCTGCAACTATTGTTGCGAGAGTCGTCGACAAAGAAGATGACGCCACTTCTCCGACTTTAACTGCACTGCATCACAATGCTGCGCCAGGCCCATCTACACCACCAAACTCCAACATCGACCTTGCTGCTCCAACTTCGTCTCCACCTGGGAACGAGTAGATACTCTATGTCTTCAAACCTTTTTGGTTATTACTGACAAAAGGGGGAGAATCATATGAGTTTATAGTCTTCAAGCGGGTCCTTATGGGTGGTTGCTTAATTTTTGCTAAGTTCTTACAACTCTCGTTCTGAAATTTTTGGCTTTTGAGTTGTAACACTTAAACTCGATGGTCGTATGCTACTCTTGCTGCCACTTTGTGATGCGATGATAAATTCCACATGTAGTCATTCTGCAAACGTCCAATATCCATTATGCATATCATTATCTTCATTACCTTTTTGTATGCATGATGAATTGTCTTCACACTTTGAAGATGGCCTCCACAAAGCAGAACCTGCCATGTGCATTTGCATTCAAAAGCAAACTATTTACATGCACATCTTAAGGGGTGGCCTCTTTTATGTTATGATGACAATACTCACAATATTGAACTTTCACATATTTTATCCCATTGAAAACTTCAACCAGATTGTCATCAATCACCAAAAAGGGGGAGATTGAAAGTGCATCTACTGCCACCCCTAGTTGGTTTTGGAGTATTGACGAAAAACATGGTTGAGGGACTAATTTGTCTGTGAGAATTGCACGATAACACAGGTAGTAGTCCCAAGCCAAGATGCCGCATGTGTTTGAAATCTGACCGTTGGACACATGTCAGATCCTTAGTGACCCAAGGTCATTTCGGACATATCCGGTCGGGTTGCCTCCTGGCTATAAATAGCCCACCCCCTACACCATAAATTGGTGGCTGCTCAGAGTTAGTGCACGACTTTTGTCGTTTGAGAGCAACCCACCTCTGAAGCATTTGAGAGAGAGATCCTTGCGAGGACAAAGCCCAAAACGCCCAGAGCTAAAGAGTGTTAGGCATCACTGAACTCTTTCTGTCTGCGTGATCTAAAGACTTGTCACACTTGAGGACTGTGAATCCCCCAGCCGGTTAGGCGTCGCGTTCTGAGCATCCAAGAGTCATTATGGATTGCCGGTGAACGAAGTTTGTGAAGGTTTGGAAGTCTACCTCAAAGACTTACCAGAGTGATTGGGAGAGGACTGGGTGTCCTTAGATCAAGGAATAAGGTGAAGACATAGTCTTTTGAGTTCAATCTCAGACTCCCTAACCAGTCGTACAATTGTCACAGCAACTAGAACTGGTCTACCAAATCCTTGTCTTCACCAAGCTACTGGTTCTGTCCTCTACTCTCCTTACTTTACAGTTTGTCTTTGTGAAGTCATTGCTTGCCTACCTGATTCATTTGACTTCATTGTGTGAAGGCTTATATCTGTTTAGCTTCATACTATCTTCCATTCTAATCCTGTCTACCTAGTTGCAGTTAGTCTTCGTGCTTTCATTGTATTGTATGCTTGACTAATGCTTGCCTAGTGTAGTCTTCATTCCGCTGCTTACTATATAGGCTCAGTTTACCTGCTATCTTCAAAGCCATCGTGTTTTGAAGACTTTCATAAAAATCGCCTATTCACCCCCCCTCTAGTCGATAACTAGCACTTTCCGATATGGATATTCCGCGAAGTAAAAAACAAGCAAAAAAACAGCAACTCGCACTGGGCACTATGCCAATAGGTTAGTCCCAAAAAATGACATAAAGTTGCTAGTAAATGAATAGAAAACATCCAAGATTGATAATATAACAACATGGAACAATCAAAAAGTATAAATACGTAGGAGACGTATCAGCATCCCCAAGCTTAATTCCTGCTCATCCTCGAGTAGGTAAATGATAAAAACAGATTATTTTTTTATGTGGAATGCTGCCTAACATGTTCATCACATATTATTTTCTTTTGTAGCATGGACATTTGGAATTTTAGATGATTCAAAACAATAGTCTATAATTGACATGAGGACATCAATACTCAAGCATATCAAAAAGCAACCATGTCTTTCAAAATATCAACACTAAAGAAAGCTATCCCTAACCCATCATGCTCAATCATTGATCCATTCATGAAACACACTTGAATATTAGCTACATCCAGTGCACAAGTATGATCATAGTGCTCCCTAGTTGGTGCTTCATAAGAGAAGATGAAGACTCAAATAAAATAAAAAATTGTATAAAGTAAATAGATAGGCCCTTCGCATATAGTAGTAGAGATTTGTAGAGGTGCCAGAGCTCAAAGCTCAAATTGAGAGATAAAATATTTTGAGAGGCATGCTTTTCCCATCAACAAAAACGACCGAGAATTCGCAATACTTTCCATCCTAGATACATCATCGGTGGTTCCCAAACATAAAAATAAACTTTATTCTTTTTTCACTATTCTTTCACAATCCATGGCTAGCCATATCCATGGGTGCCTTCCATACCAACACTTTTCAAGAAATTTATTATTTGATAATATAAAGTAAATTTTGTTTTCATTTCGGGACTGGGAATCCCTATTACCACCACACTCTTGTGCAATGACAAGTGATTAAACACTCATCTTGAGAATAACACATCTAGCAAGGAAAAATATTGGCCACCCCCTACTGCTTCATGAGTGGTACGAGCACACAAAAAGGAAATTCATTTTGAAAATTAGAGTTGGCGCATACAAATTTACTTGGAACGGCATGGAAATACCGCATATAGGTAGGTATGGTGGACTCATTTGGCACAACTTTATTTTAAAGAGTTTGGATGCACAAGTAGTATTCCAACTTAGTACAAGGAAAGGCTAGCAAATACTCCCTCTGTAAACTAATATAAGAGTGTTTATAATACTAAAGAACTGATCTAAACGCTCTTATATTAGTTTACAGAGGGAGTAGATTGAGAAGCAACCAACCAAAAAACAAAAACTCTCATAAACGAGCATTAAACATAACTAACACCGAATAATGCACCACAAGTAGGATGTAACTTTATTGCATAACTATTGACTTTCGTGCTTGCATAGGAAATCACAAACTTTAACACCAATATTCTTACTAAAGCATAATTACTCACCAACATGACCCACATATTATTATCTTCATATCTCAAAACTATTACAAGGAATCAAGTTTATAATATCTAATGATTTTCATGAAAGTTTTTGTTTTATCCCCCTTGAATATCTATCACTTTGGGACTAATTTCATATGTTACCATTGCTTGTGACAAGCTCTCAAACAAATTTAAGTGAAGAGCATGAGCATAAATAATCTTTCTCATCTCTCAGAATAATATAAGTGAAGCATGAGAGAATTTCTTCAAAAATTTACTAACTCTCAAATTGATCTAAGTGAAGCATGAGAGTATATTTCTTCAAAATTAAAACACCACCATTCTTTAAAAGGAATAAGTGAAGCACTAGAGCAATTCCATGGCTAAATTTTTTAAAGTGAAGCACATAGAGCAATTATAACAAGTAATAGTATCATTATGGCTCTCTAAAATAGGTGTGTCCAGCAAGCATAATTTTGAAAAAATTAAAAAGCAAAATAAGCAAACACTCATATAATACAAGACGCTCCAAGCAAAACTCATGACATGTGATGAATAAAAATATAGGTCCAAGTAAAATTACTGATGGTCGTTAGAAGAAAGAGGGGATGCCTTCCGGGGCATCCCCAAGCTTACGTGCTTGGTTCTCCTTGAATATTACTTTAGGGTATCATGAGCATCCCCAAGCTTAGGCTCTTTTCACCCCGTATTCCTTCATCCATCGTGATCTCACCCAAAACTTGAAAACTTCAATCACACAAAACTCAACAAAAACCTTCTTGAGATTCGTTAGTATAACAAAGAAAATCACCACTCTAAGTACTGTTGCAAACCCCTTCTCATTTTATTACTGATTATACCTACTGTATTCTAACTTTACCATGCATTATACCCTCCAATACAATCCATAGATTCATCAAAATAAGCACACAATGCAACGAAAACAGAATCTGTTAAAAACAGAACATTCTGCAATAATCTGGACTTTGTCCATACTTTTGTAACTCAAAAATTCTGAAAAATTAGGACAACGTAGGCAATATGTATATCAATCTTTTGTAAAAACTTTAGAATTTTTTTGTTGCTTCTGTGATTTTTAGAAATTCGGCTACTGGACATAAAAGTTGTTGTTTTTCAACAAGATCAAATCGACTATCACCAAACATGATCCTAAAGGCTTTACTTGGCACAAACACTAATTAGAACATAGAAAACACAATTATAACAGAAGTATAATTGCATATTTATTGAAGAACATAAAGAAAATAAAAAAAATGCAAAGATAACTATTGGGTTGCCTCCCAACAAGCGCTATCATTTTATGCCCTTAGCTATGCATAATGCATAGATTCAAGTATTGTAGTAGAAATGAGGGAGATCATCCATGCTCATCTCATATTCCCTCCTTTCAGCTACAAATTTCCTTTGTGGCAAGCAAAAATAATCGAAAGTGCTAAATTTAATTGGGTAGGGTTCTATGAGATCAAGTTTGGAAGGAATATGTTCCTCCTTAGGCCCTTTATATTTGATGATTATCTCTTCATTATAAACATTCATTTGATTAAACTCCCTAAGTTTGTCCCTAAGCACAAACCCTAATCCATTATTTTGTATAGCAAAACTGTCATCGAGTTCAGAAATCTTATCAATCAAAACATCGGGAGCAACCCTTTTTCTTAGATTTTCATTATAAGCTGCATCATCTGGAGATTGTAAGATCCTAATCTCTTCTTGATTAAAAAGGATCTCCTCAGTAGAAGGGCAACCACAATTTGTATTGTAATGAGCAAAAATTTCGTGTGCTTCTTTCATAATATGCCCAAATTCATAAGCTAAAAATATTGTGATAACACGTTTAACAGAAGGATCATGAATATTTGAGAATTCTAATAAGATCCGTTGTATGCAAGTATGCATGTGAACAAATTGTCTTTCAAGTTCAACTATTAGTAAACATATTCCATCCACAAGACTAGAGGTTTTATTAAGGATTGACCCTCCTAACATAGGTAATGTACCGACACAAGTAAAGAAATCTTGAATAACACCTTTTCCAATAATATTGCCGCTACCTACGCGGAGTTTTTTAGTATGCAAGATAGTAGTTTCCTCTTCATCATCAATTTTTTTTATTAACTTCATGAATGTTTTCTTTATTTTTCATAAGTTTTAAAGGCACGAATGGATTGTCCAAAGAGATTGCACCGGTTGCAAAAGCATTACTATTATTTTTAGATCTAGACATGATGAGGAGAGCAAACAAGATCACACGCAAAACAAAAGATCGAATGAGAAAAAATTAAACGAAAAAGAAGGCAAATATTTTTGTCCTTTTCGCAAAAAGAAGTGGGGAGATGAAAACAAGAGGCAAATGGCAAATAATGTCAGATGAGATTTGTGATTAGGAACCTGATAGATGTTGATGATGTATCCCCGGCAACGACGCCAGAAATTCTTCCTGATTGCTTGTATCTGCGTTGGTATTTCCCCGAAGAGGAGAGGATGATGCACCACGGCAACTGTAAGTATTTACCTCAGTTATGAAACCAAGCTTATCAATCAGTAGGAGAACCAAGTAACACTATGTAAATAGTACATGCACACAAATAACAAATACTTGCAACCCAACGCGTAAGAGGGGTTGTGAATCCCTCCTCGGTATTGAGATAGATAAAATTGTATGCGATTGGATAAATAGATATGAAAAAACACAAAATAAATTAAATAAAAAAAAGTGCAGCAAGGTATTTTTGGATTTTTGGAATAATAGATCTGGAAACAATATGATAGGAAATAGACCCGGGGCCTGTAGATTTCACTAGTGGCTTCTCTCGAGAAAATGGCATATGGTGGGTAAGCAAATTATTGTTGGGCAATTGATAGAATAGCAAATTATCCTGACAGTATCCAAGGCAATGGTCATGTATGTAGGCATCATGTCCAAGATTAGTAGACCGACTCCTGCCTGCATCTACTACTATTACTCCACACATCGACCGCTATCCAGCTTGCACCTAGTGTAGTGAGTTCATGGAAAAATGGAGTAATGCAATAAGAACGATGACATGATGTAGACAAGATCTATTCATGTAGGAATAGACCCCATCTTTTTATATTTAATAGCAATGATACATGTGTGTCACTTCTCCTTCTGTCACTGAGATTGAGCACTCCAAGATCGAACCCGTTACAAAGCACCTATTCCCATTGCAGAGAAAATCAATCTAGTTGGCCAAACCAAACCAAAGTTTCGGAGAAGAAATATGAGGCTATAAAGATCATGCATAAAAGAGTTCAGAGAAGACTCAAATAATATTCGTAGATATAACTGATCATAAACTCGCATTTCATCGGATCCCAACAAACACACCGCAAACGTCACTACATCAAATAGATCTCTAAGAACATCGAGCAGAACATTGTATTGAAGATCAAAGAGAGAGAAGAAGCCATCTAGATACTTCCTATAGACCTGTAGGTCTGTGGTAAACTACTCACGCATCATCAGAGGAGCACCAAAGAGGATGATGAACCCCTTTGTGATTGTTTCCCCCTCCGGGAAGGTGCCGGAAAAGGCTCTAGATTGGTCTCATGGTTCTAAAAATTGCGGTGGCTGGAATTGGTTTTCGTCAACTCTTCTAGGGTTTCTAGAATATCTAGGAATTTATAAAGAGGCGGTGGAGAGGACACCCGTGGGCCCCACTACCCACCAGGGCGCGCCTGGGGCCCTCTGGCGCGCCCTGGTGCCTTGTGGGCCCCAGCCTCCCCTCCCGCACTTCCTTGGCTCCCAAGTTGTCTTCTAGGCAAAAGAAATGTCCAAAAAGTTTCATTGCATTTGGACTCCGCTTGATATGGATATTCTGCGAAGTAAAAAATAAGAAAAAAACAGTAACTGACACTGGGCACTATGTTAATAGGTTAGTCCCAAAAAATGATATAAAGTTACTAGTAAATGAATATAAAACATCCAAGATTGATAATATAACAACATGGAACAATAAAAAATTATAGATACGTTGGAGACATATCAGCCACACATTGCACTAGCGCACTGCCTATTGGGTCGTAGACAACAGTGTACTATAGCGACCGAAGCACTATAGCCATTCAAGTAACATCGTAGGGATCACCTATTTAATTACATAGGATATGTTAATGTAGATTCCAGCAGACGCTTCGGTAGAGTACCACGACTAACAGGGAAGTCCAGAGGGGAAACATGAAGCAAAAAAAATCCAGGTTTAGGCCATCGCTCTCGATGAAAAACCTACTCTGCTCTTATTGTATTGATTGAGTGGGGCCTAGAGAGTACAATGAGGATCGTAGGTATACCGAAGAGTTGATAATAATGTATCTATTGACTAGCCCGGCCCTGGCTTTATAAAGAATACCATGGGGTAGGGTTACAATGCAGTAGTCAATATCTAAAGTGGTTTCAAGGTGTCCATGATGATTTGGCCTCCTTTTCTTGCACAACAAGGATGTCAGTTCTTTCCTTCTTGAGGGTCGAGAGACCGGGCCACATATTGTCCTGGGGGTCCTGGGTCAGCATGATAGGCTATCTTCTGGTGCCTTGCGGTACCTTTGAGCCATGGCACCATCAATAGCCCCTGAATGAGGCCAGGGACTTGGCAGTTTCCGGTCTAGGATCGAGATGAGTGCACCTTCTTCCAATAGACTAACGAGGTCCTAGTCGGATCGAGATGAGTGGGCGACGCATGATATGATCTGCCGGTGTCCAAACATTGCAGGACATCGCAAGCCGACATTCTTGAACTAGCACCAGCCGAGCCCCGGTCTTTTTTTGGTTGAAGTAGATTTTCAGTCTCTATATAATCCTTCTTTGGAAGCCGGTCTCTATGAGCCAATTTCCCGCGACCACTTTGAAGGGCCACACCAGCATTGCCATGGTTCAAGGGCCACACCAGCATTGCCATGGGTCGAGTCGGGCCAGTCCCTTTGACCATGGGTCAAATCGGGAGATGTGACGGGTCATGGGACCCACCCAGGCCACGTCCAATCGCTTAGAAGGATGCGACAGGACAGGATGAGACGATGATATTTTGCTTTGTCGTTTCTCGTGACACCTATTATAGTATCAAACCGGAGACCTCAATAGTACAAGCATTGACGGAGCATCAACGGGACAAAGAGGGGTCCCGGCCCCCCTTCCATGAGAAATTTGCAATGATAAGCCCCTCCTTAAGCCTAAACTGCATGCTAATAATCTAACCTCTCTATTCTCCTAGCTCTTTCCCCCTAGATTTAGTTCACACTCTGCCACTAAGTACCAACCCAATATATTAATGAGAATAGCAACAATTTGAGGATCGCATGTATTTATAGAGTGCTATTGTGCTGATCAGTTGACTCGAGGAGGTCATCTTAATTACCTTTAGTTTCCAATGGGACCCTGGTACATGGGAGGTTGGACAATAGATGCATGACAAGTTCCTAGAAATAAGCTCTTTCAACTACACATGCAATAAATTCCTAAAATAATCAGTGAACATGAGCTAGAGATTTCACCCTTGTTAATTCCTCTATTATATAATCAATATCATTCATCTAACATCCCAATATCCATCCACATGCCTACGTTCTCCACTACTACTTGCTCTCTTTAAGTCACTTCTACTTGGCAACTGCTATGTATTTACGGCTACATACATCACTCCATTCACTATATTGCCATTGCTACTAATAATTTCTTTGAGTAAGTACTTATTCCAGGTGTTGTTGAATTGACAATTCAACTGTTAAGGCTTATATGTATCCTCTGGCTCCCATCATTTAGAATGTAAATTCGGCTTGTAATACTTTTCAACAAAGACTATTGTGATCCCCTATACTTGTGGGTTTTCAATACACTCCCTAAAATCACCTCTATTTAAGAAGCTCCAAACCATGTAAAATGCATTGCCAGGCTAGAGATATGTTCCACAGGAAGGCGATACCAAACAAATGACCACTAGGATAATGTTTCTCTTTAAGGAGGCATGCACACAAACATTCTCATTTCTCTAGTAAATATCAAGCTTACCTAGCCACAAGAGCTACAAGTAATGAAAAATCATACCTCCATGCCCCTTAGGCCTTGTAGTTTTATCCCTATCTAACAATGAACTCCCATGCACTCCTCCATTCGATGTAGCAGCTCGGGTGACGGTGGATGGATCCATTGAGGGCATGTAGACCTTGGTGGAGGAGAAGACAGGACGACAACACAAGGGCGCCTTTGAGGGACACAACATGTGATTGTGTGAGCTTGATGGCAGCGCAAGGGTGAACTGTCCATGGATGTGATGGCTGCGGAGGCACTGGTCGTGGAACCATTGGTTGTGGAGACACTGGTCATGGAACTGCTGGCCGTGGAGATGCTCGTCGCGGTTCCGAGTGCCATTGAGGCGCTGACCACCAAGATCCAACGATTACAAGCGATAATGCTAATGGTCTTCTCAGCGGTGGCATATGCGCTCCTCCCGACGGCAAGGGAAGCATAGGGGCAATGGTGGCCTCCATAAGATGTGCTATCACTAGCGGCGATGACGGCCTCCGGTCGTCGTAATGGCATGGGCGGTGATGGCTGGATCTTGTGTGGGCTAGTGATGACGGCAGCGGTGGCCTCTGTTGGTCATTGCGGCAGGGCGGCGGCCCTCGACAACGGTGGTAAGAAGATCATGGGGTGCAACATCATTACCTTGTTGATGGCGTTATCTACTTGCTGATATGTTGGTTTTCATTGACTGGCTCTTTCATCCTTATCTTCACCATCTAGGGAATGTGGGTGGGGATTGTGTCTCGAGGGACGTTTGTAAGTTTCTGAAGTCATTGGTGCGTAAAGAAGTTGAATTAGTCATAGGTGTTATTTCTATATTTTGTAATGGTCCGACTGTGATTGCCTATATTATGTCCTCTGCTAATTACTCCCTTCGTCCCATAATATAAGAGTGTTTTTGACACTATTGTCAAAAACGCTTTGATATTATGGGACGGAGGGACTAAAACATTGACTGTGTGCATAACAATGATGTGGTGAAGAGGGTTTTAACCTCCTTTAAAAAAGGCTAAGTCACCACATATATGCACGAAATTTATAGACTCCCATCACATAAGTAGATCTCCAACACTGACCGGCGAACATGACAAATGTCTGTTTTCCGAACGTGGTCTATGCACATGATGTCGGAGAGAGCCATCCAATGGTATCCATGAACTAATCCTTATTTGTCCGGTTGGAAGGAGACAGAATAGAGGGGGACCATGCATGTGAAGGAGAGGGAGTAGAGGAGGACCACGTGGGGGCTTTTGGTTTGTCAGTTGCATGTCCGGACTCTCGCATAGCTCCCCAAGTTTGTCCTGGATTTACTAAAAAACGGACCAATGAACTACCTCACAGACCGATGTAGGTTCCCATTCAATGATAAAATTTGACACAAATTGTCCGGACAGCATAATCCGGACATATACCAGAGCTTTGAGGGTCTTCTTCCAAGATGCTTGAAGTACATACATTAGCAAAATTTCCCTAGCCCGGGAGGAAAGATATTTTTTCAATCGAGTCTCCCATCCGCATGAAAAACTTATCTTTAGGAGTCCTCGTTGCATATTTCGGTGTCAGCACTCAATAAGTGTTAGAGACAGGGCATACCGCAATTAAAAAGAACTTGCAGCTTTTCCATGAAAAAAAGGAATCAACCTACACATCTCAACACAAAAAACGAAAGAAAATAACCAGCATCTAAATTTTTGAAAGAGTGGCTAGCAATTACTCGTACCACCCAAATGAAGTAGTGCAACATCATAACAGTTGGTTTAATGCATGGCAGATGGATAGAAAACGATCAAGTGATGCTACCACGAGTCTGCGATGTACTAATACGGGATACGGCCCATGCTAGAGCCCTCACATCCAAGGTTCATCCTGGATGTCGTGGATGTGCACGCCTGAAGGATGAACCTTGAATGTCGCTGTATACTCGTATTCTTATGTACTTCCTCCGTTTCTAAGTATTTATCTTTCTAGAAATTTCAACAAGTAACTATATACAAAATAAAATAAGTGAATCTACACTCTAAAATATGTATACATACATCCGTATGTGATAGTCTATTTAAAATATCTACAAAGATAAATATTTAGGAACGGATAGAGTAGAAATTACTGTCATATGTAGGTGGCGGTGGCAGAGAACCATCCGAACGAGAATATACATTACCATGGCGTTCCTCCGTCGGGCCTTCGCCCATTGCGGAAAACACCCCATTCTGTAGTGAACACAAACAGGAGCAAATATCTGAGACGTGCTCTTACGAAAAAGGGTGTCCCCCAATTTAGATTATAAGGCAACATCCATCTGATACAACCAGCTTGCTGGGACTGCAGCACAAACAAGCCCAAAGAAAAAAGAAGAGAAAAAAAAATAAATGCCAATGCCGGCAGCTCAACTAAGCAAAGATGGTCGACACCGGCTGTACCCTCTGGAGAAGTACCACCGCCTGCCAAGCACTCCGAAGACTCGCGTACCAAGCAACATCTTCATGAAGAAATGTGACGACGACGCCGCTGCAGCCCGGACAAGTCCTATGGTCTCCCCCGGTACGCGGATGGCAGTGGGGAAGGGGTATCACCGACGCCCCTCAGGAGGGTCCGGCAACGCCCACAGGCGCAGCCACGCCGGTGGCGAACGAGCCGCCAGAGATTTCTCCCACCCTGAAACCACCACCGCCACCCCAGACAATCGGAAGCGCACCGCCCAACATGCCGCCCACCAGCTTGTGCCACCACGGATACTGCATCATCTTCACCATCTCACCGAGGCCACCAACACGAGACCTGGAGGTAGGACGAGAAGACACCGGGCTCAATGCCAACCGCAACACAGCCGGCAAGAGGGAAGAACCTCCACCGCCGCGCGAAGCCGACCGGACGTAGCGACAGGGACTTGCCAGGCCACCACCGGCCCGGCCAGACCCCAACGGATCCGAACAGTCCCTGCAGCCACGCTGCAGCACACCGGCCGCCGGAGCCATCACCACCGCAGCCACGGCCGCCTAGCCTCACCACCAGGGAGCTACGCCGTCGCGCACCGGACCGCAGGCCCGCCCTAGCCCAGATGGGCCCCGAAAGGGCCCAGATCTGGGCCGAGCGGGTGCCGTCGGACAGTCACCCACCACGCCACCCCGCAGCCCACGGGCCACGGCCATGCCGCCGCGTCGAGAGCACCCGAGGCCCGTAGAACTTCGCCGCCGGGCCCCACCGCCGCCAGCCAAACAACACCACCGCCAGGCAGGAGGGAGCCCTGACTTCCCCTCCAGACGCGCGGGGAAGGGACGTTGCCGCCGCCGTCGCCACCCGGGCACGCCGGAGGCCACTGTCAGCGGCGACGAAGGAAGATGGAGAAGGAGGGGGTCGAGGCGGGTAGGAGGGCAAGGGCGCTCCGCCGCCTCGGGGGGGCGACGGGAGCACCGGGGGAGGGGGAAGAGGAAAGAGGGCCCGGGGGGAGGGGGGCGCGCCGGCTGCCGATGCCGGCTGGAGGGGGTGACGGTGGCCGGCGGCGGTGGGGGAGCAGGGAAGGAACCCTAGCTCGGGGTCACGGGGGGAGACGTGCTCTTTGGCGTATGTGGCCGCTACTTCCTGAGGATTAATTACTTCCTGCGGGACAATGCACTCGATTGCCGATGTTTAGTATAGCGAGAGAGGCATTGCCGAGGGCTCCACATGATCGAAGTCGCCATGTACGCGTCAACAGGAGGTGTGTTGTCGCATGAGACGGGGAAGAAGCTGATCGTTTTCTTTTCTTCTGCCCTTAGCTCGTCCTAGCTAAGCCATGTTGGATTGTTGGTTCTGGACTTGCGGGTGATAAATTGTTGGTCGTGCTAGCCATGTTAGTTGTGGTTTTAAAAGGCCACCAACACAATGGGACACAGAGAGGATGCACGGTAAGTCGGTAACAAAGAGCAATGCGTATCTTCAACGGCACCCGTAAATTGTTTTCCTCATATTTATCGATGGACAGAGAAACCAGTCCCCGAACATGAATGTGGAAGGCTGTCATCAAATGCAGTGCGCCAGATCACATCGGCGTCGGATTGCATTTTTTTTAAAGGAGGATAAACCCCGGCCTCTGCATCTGGACGATGCATGCAATTATTTTATTAATTATTCACGAAAATCATACAAAGTAATACATCAGTCCGTCTGAAGCCACCATCTAGGCAACACATGTTGCTACTCCTATTTCCATGATGAAGATGTGCCGAATATCCGGGACAAATACCAAACGGACATCGCACTAAACCCTAACATCTATAGCCGGATGCCCAGCCCAGCCACACACCGGGACTGGGTCCCATACCGGTTCATCGCACTCTCAGAGGTCGCCACCGCCATCTTCCATCGGTCCATCTCCAGAGCAGAAGTTGACGCATCGACCTTGCCTTGGCCTGTTGTCGACGCCACCACGGCGCCAGACAACTCCACCATCCTGCAAGTATCCGTCCACATGCGCCCGTCGCCGAACCTCCGCAGCGCCATGCCACCAGGATCCGCCTTTGGCCTTGCAGTGAATGCGACACCGCTCCTCCGCTTGTCCCGTCCAACCAGCATTTGCTCCAAAACGATGCCCCCAGGAGGGACAACGACATTGGAGGTGCCATCATCGTCCGATCCGGTAGATCCAGATCTAGGATTTCCCCTAGAGTCACACGAGTGGGGTGCCACGACCTGCAAAAACACAATTAGCGTCGGATTGCATGCACGATCACAATAAAAAAGAAGAAAGTGTACTTAGTTTTTACATGCTTGAATTCAAAAGAACATTAGTCCGGCAGTCCGTATAATTTGCTGCCCTACCGGATCGGCAATCCCAGCCGTCTACTCCCCGATTAAGGTGCCGTCGACGCCGCGTAGACAGCCTCTGCATCTGCCTCTGCCACGTCCGCATTGTCCGGTGTCGTGGTTCTAAGTCTGACAGTAGAAAGGGGGGTAGGTATGGAGAGGCAAGATCCTAGCTATGGCGAAGATGTACACATGAGGTTTACGAGTTCAGGCCCTTCTCGGAGGAAGTAACAGCCCTACGTCTCGGTGCCCGGAGGCGGTCGATTAGTTTATGTGTGTTGTGTTATAGGGGGTGCGAACCCTTGTTCCAGAGGAGGGGGGTGGCTTATATAGAGTGCGCCAGGACCCCCGTCCACCTCCATTACAAGGAGCTTAATGTACATAAAGTAAGGGCGTTACTGGTAACGGCAGTCTTAACTATTCTTAATGCTCATGAAGACTAAGGAGTGAATGCCCGGCCGTTGTGCGTTCTTCCGACTCCTGGTCTTCGATATGGTCGAGTCATTTCCCACACGGTCGAGTGAAAGTGGGGAATGACGGTCGAGTGACTATACCGTCGAGTGGATTCTCGATCTTCTTATCTTCTGGGGTAGTGACCTTGGGCAGGACGTATAGGTCAGGCCTATGACCCTACCCTAGGTCTGTATCCTCATAAGTAGCCCCCGAATGGATTAAGGTGCAAGCGCAAAAATAAGCTGAAATTGAACTTGTCCCGAGCCTTGGGATCTCGCAAGTGCTTTCAGCAAGTCTAAGCGCCTGCATCGATGTTTGGTGTCGACTCAGTCGCCTTGATCCATTTAGTGGACAGTCGAGTGCACTGTTGACCTTATGTGCCGAGTGTCACATTGGAGCGCGGGATCTTGGGCGCGATTGCCTGCAGTGCATCTCGGATTCCGCGGGATACAAAATTTCGGGGAAGCGCGCCAGATGGGGAATGCCGAAGCGGGCGGAGCGGATAAACAGTGATTCCTTGATTCCCATGCCGCCTTTTTCGCCACGTACGCTGCGTGCGACTGTTGCGGGATTTGACAGGATTGCCTGGTCCCACGCGTCAGTCACTCGGAAACGATCTCTTATAAGGTGGCCGGACCGAGGCGCTTGTACTGTGCACATCTTCTCTTCCTTCTTCTTTCTCCGTTTCTCCGCCGCCGCTGCCCCGTTGCCATGGTGAAGGACAAGACGGCGGCGCTAGAGCGCGCAAAGAAGACGAAGGAGGTAGCGAAGGGCAGGAAGATGCAGCGCGGGTCGTCGTCGCGCGTGAGGCTGCCGCCGGGCTGGATCCAGGGCGATTGGATCCGGTCTTCGATTCAGCAAGCGGACCTGGACGAGCTGGCGGAGTCGGGGTTAATCACCAAGGGAGCGGCAAGGCTGCCGGAGGGGGAAATGAGCCCTCAGCCTCAGCCGGGTGAGTGCGTTCTGCTCGCCACCCACGTCGACCACGGATTTTTGCTTCCTCCGCACCCTTTCTTCCGGGGGTTTCTGAACTTTTTTGGTGCTCAACTCCACCACTTCTCCCCCAATACCATCACGTACTTAGCTGCGTTCGTGTCGATGTGCGAGAACTTCTTGGGGTGTCGACCGCATTGGGGCCTTTTCAAGCACATTTTCACCATTCGTTCCCAGTCGGTAAAGAAGGCGAAGTCGAGTGACTCGAAAACCCATGTCATCCAGATGTGCGGGGGTTTAGGTATCCAAAAGAGGAAAGGGAGTGCCTTTCCTGCTATGACTCTTCCTGATTCCGTTAGAGGCTAGCAATCGACTTGGTTCTATTGTCAGGATGTCGCGGCTCCAGGTCAGTCGACCGGCCTTCCCCACTTCTCGTTTGACCGAGTCCAGACTCCTGCTCCGCTGAAAGTTACGACCGACGAGACCATGGATACGAGGATGTTGGTAGATAGGATGGTTCAGCTTATCAATGATGGTGTCACGGGTCTGGATCTGTTGGAGGTGTTCCTCAGTCGACGCATCCAGCCTCTCCAGGCCCGCCATCACCCGATGTGGCTGTATTCCGGACCAGACGACACCGCTCGGGTTCATCCAGAAGAAGTACCGTCTGCATCACTAGCTTCGTGGCTGAGGAGCATCACAGGCAATTAGGACAATCCCAGAGGATCTAGGCGAGTCGTTCCCTTTAGCAGCAACAACCCGCCCGACAAGGTACACTTTTTGCTCCGACTGTTTCTCATTCATGCTCCGACTGTACTTGAGATTGACCGACTCTCGTTCGACCAATTTGTTCTGCAGGTGTTCACTGAGATGCACTCGATGCCCAATGGGGAGCAGGCCCAGGAGGGGGAGGACAGCGCGGAAGATAGCGACGAGTGGGATTCTCAGGAAGACGAGGAGGAGGAGGAGGAGAGTGAGGAGTCGGACGAGGAGGAGGAAGTCGACTCGCCACCACGTTCTGAACGTCGATTCAAACAGCAGCACGACTCGGCCGGTGGGCGCGGGAAAGGTGCGGGTCCGAGTGCCGGTACCTAGAAGCGCACTCGGACGTCGACTCCGGAGCCGACAGAGAAGGTGGCCAAACGGCCTAAAGTTGCTCCCTCCAAGGCTCGGAAGACACTGTCGCGCATCAAGATGGACGTCCCCGTTGCCTCAGGGTGGGTATCTTGTTCGTGTTTCTGTAAGTCGACTGAAGATTTTCTTGATCTGACCGACCAATCCTTGTGTCTTTCCAGCCCCACCTTTGCCGCCACTGACATGGACGTCGATAAGGCACCAGGAGACGAAGAAGCCACCTCCCGAGCTGGTAAGTTCGTTCAACCAAGTTCTGCTTAGTCGAGTGGATGGCCAATTGACTGAAATCTTGACGTTCCTCTTCTTATGTAGCTCCACAAGATATCGTTGTGCTTCCTGATGACGACGAAGAAGAAGTGCCTCTATAGGAGAGGAAGAAGAAGAGTGGAAGCTCAAGCAGGAAGAAGCTTGAAGTCCAGGTCCCCCAGTCGACACCGGCGCCTGAAGCGATAGTCCAAACCAACGTCACATTCGCTAACCCGTTGACGACTGATCGTCCGCCGGGGTCGACTGCGCAGACACCTGCTGCACCGGTGCGGCTCCACTCATCTGACCCGGCAGCTACTTAGGCCCCTCTGGAGCCCTCTCTCGTTGCTACATATCAAACTCCAGACGACTCACCGAGTGCTGCTACGGAAGCTCTTCGCCAGGCAAACCTTGTCATGGAGCAGGTGAAAGTGGTGCATGAAGCCAGTCAGATAGCCTACAACGCCAGCACTGCTCTTCAGACCAATGTTCAGGTCAGCAAAATTCTGACTGAAATTTTTGAATGTCGCTTTATCACCCGCTGGGTGTTCCTTCGGTCAGAACTCATGAAATCTTCAACTCCGCACTTTTCGAATCAGTGGGGGCACGTCAAGTGTACCCACTTGGTGTAGTCCCCGAGACCATGGTCGGCTGCTGGCAGTCGATCGAGGTCTAATGATGCATCTCTCTTTCCTTTTTTTGAACTCATGCTGAGTATTGATCTGATCCAGTGGGGGCACGCTAAGTGCACCCACTGGGTGTAGTCCCCGAGACTACTATTGAAAATTTGATTCGGCAGTAGTCTTAGAGTAACTCTTTGCTTTCACTCGGCGCTTCGACCTATCGGCTGACATATTCTGTCTTTCTGGTTGCAGAGGTCTTGTGATCTTGGAGCTCGGCTCACTGAGTTGAAGAAGAAACATATCAGCGTTGAACTTGACCTCGAACTTGCGAAGAAGAATCTGAAGACTGCCCAACAAGAAACGGCCATCATGGGAGGTAATCACTCGACCATCCTGTCTGTTTTGTAGCTTCATACTTCGCGCTAGTTTTTCCTTCAGTCTCTTTGAACCGAGTGATTTCACACGAGCAGATGTGCATAGTGAAAATCGTCAACTTCAGTCTCATCTGAAGAGTGTTGTTTCTTTAGAGAGGATGAAGGAGGATTTGGAGCAGAAGGATCTGGACCTGGCGGCCGCTCAGAAGGAAGCACGTGAGAAGACGAAGCTTGCGGACCAGAAGCTGGCTTCGGTCAGCAAACTGGAGGAGGAGAATGCGAAGCTGAAGGCTGCCATCTCAGATGCCAACCAGGAAGTTGAGCAACTGAAGAAAGACAAGGAAAATCTGGCCACTGAAGTTGGCGGCCTTAAGACCAAGACCGACAAGCTAGAATCCTATCTGGAGCAACTCGCCGCCAAACTTGTTCTGAAGCTTGAAGGTATGATCAGTCGACTCATCCCTTTGTTGTCGATTGAACTTTGTTATCTCGTCGTCGATTCATCACTTTTTGCAATGTGACAGAACTGTGTCAGGACTTCGAGGTTGAAACTGGGTGGGTCGAGACAGGTCTCGACCCCATCAACTGTCCCATGAAAGATGAAGTTGCGATGAACTTGCTCCGAATGGAATTGCGCTTGGACGGTGCAGTCGACTATCTGGCTCGGCTGAAGGCGGCGATGGCCCGAGTGGACGCTGAGCTTTGGCCTCGGGAGGAACTGCCTCAAGACCTCGAGTCCTTGATGGCTCGGCTAAACCAGATTCCAGGTCGAGTGCAAGAGTGGAAGAAATCTTCTGCTCGTTGTGGTGCTGATGCCGCTTTGTCTCTGGTCCCAGTGCACTGCAAGGAAGCTAAGGAAGACAAGTTGGCAGCTCTCAAAGTGGCAAACACTAAGAAGCACTCCTTCCAAGATTTCATGGACACTTTCCTCGTGGCAGCCACTCACATCGCCGACAGCATCGACCTCGCTAGCTTCTGCGACCCGGCCAGTCCTTCTCCCGCCGAGTGATAAAAGAAAAACATTAAGCTATCACTTTTATTTGCCTCGGAATGCCGAGTGGATTTGTAACCGTTAAAACTCCTTCGGGCCTGATGCCCGAGCACTTTATTCTGCGGTTAAGAAACTTTGGATTTGTCACCTCATACATTGCGTCTGTCTTCGAACGAAAATCATTTTTCTCTCGAATTGTTGTCTGTTTGCTTGATGCAGCTTCTGGAGAAGGATGGCCAGTCGACTGACTGGGCGGTCCTTGAGCAACCTTGATCAGCTCATCAGCAAAGCGTTCAGCAATGATCTTGGTGTTCCAGTCGACTGATCGGATGATCCTTGAGTAGCATTGATCAGCTCATCAGCAAGGCACTCAGGAATGGTCTTGTCGTTCCTGTCAACCGATTGGGTGATCCTTGAGGAGCATTGATCAGCTCATCAGCAAGGCATTCAGCAATGGTCTTGACGTTACAGTTGACCAATCAGGTGATCCTTGAGTAGCATTGATCATCTCGTCGGTAAGGCACTCAGCAATGGTCTTGACGTTCCTGTCAACCGATTGGGTGATCCTTGAGGAGCATTGATCAGCTCATCAGCAAGGCATTCAACAATGGTCTTGACGTTCTTGTCAACCGATTGGGTGATCCTTGAGGAGCATTGATCAGCTCATCAGCAATGCATTCAGCAATGGTCTTGACGTCCCTGTCAACCACCCGGTAAGGTTTTTCAAACTTAGGCGAGCACTTGGCTTCAGCTAAGCCTCCGAGTGGGAGGATTGCTCACCACACGGTAGGATTTTTCAAACTTAGGCGAGTACGGGACTGCAGCTAAGCCTCCGAGTGGGAGGTTCGCTCTCCACTCGGTAGGATTTTAAAACTTAGGCGAGTATGGGACTGCAGCTAAGCCCCCGAGTCGGAGGTTCGCTCTCCACTCGGTAGGATTTTAAAACTTAGGCGAGTGTGGGACTGTAGCTAAGCCTCCGAGTGGGAGTTTTGCTCTCCACTCAGTAGGATTTTTCAAACTTAGGCGAGTACGGGACTGCACTAAGCCTCCGAGTGGGAGGTTTGCTCTCCACTCGGTAGGATTTTTCAAACTTAGGCGAGCACTGGGCTGCAGTTAAGCCCCCGGGTGAGAGGCAGACTCATCACTCGGTAGGATTTTTATCACTTAGGCGAGCACTGGGCTGCAGCTAAGCCCCCGAGTGAGAGGCAGACTCATCACTCGGTAGGATTTTTATCACTTAGGCGAGCACTGGGCTGCAGCTAAGCCCCTGAGTGAGAGGCAGACTCATCACTCGGTAGGATTTTTATCACTTAGGCGAGCATTGGGCTGCAGCTAAGCCTCCGAGTGAGAGGCAGACTCATCACTCGGTAGGATTTTTATCACTTAGGCGAGCACTGGGCTGCAGCTAAGCCCCCGAGTGAGAGGCAGACTCATCACTTGGTAGGATTTTTATCACTTAGGCGAGCACTGGGCTGCAGCTAAGCCCCCGAGTGAGAGGCAGACTCATCACTTGGTAGGATTTTTATCACTTAGGCGAGCACTGGGCTGCAGCTAAGCCCCCGAGTGAGAGGCAGACTCATCACTCGGTAGGATTTTTATCACCTAGGCGAGCACTGGGCTGCAGCTAAGCCCCCGAGTGAGAGGCAGACTCATCACTCGGTAGGATTTTTATCACTTAGGCGAGCACTGGGCTGCAGCTAAGCCCCCGAGTGAGAGGCAGACTCATCACTCGGTAGGATTTTTATCACTTCGTCTTAAGCGAAAAAGATTCACAGCTAAGGTAACTCGTACAAAAGAAATAAACAACAATCATTCGGAAGAAGTAAATTGTGTATTTGATAGTCAAACTAAAAGGGACTTCTTATTACATCTCACCATTCTAAATATTTAAGAATAGAAAGGGCGGAGCAGATCCGCATTCCAGGCGCGTGGTTCATCTTTATTATGCTCGACATTGAAGAGACGGTAAGCTCCGTTGTGGAGCACCTTGGTGATAACGAAAGGGCCTTCCCAAGCAGGAGCAAGCTTGTGAGGTCTTTGCTGATCCACTCGAAGGACCAGGTCTCCTTCTTGAAATGCTCGACCCCTCACATTTTTTGCGTGAAATCTATGCAAGTCTTGTTGATAGATGGTCGACCGGATCAAGGCCATCTCTCTTTCTCCTTCTAAGAGGTCGACTGCATCTTGCCGAGCTTGTTCTGCTTCTTCTTCTGAGAAGAGTTCGACTCGAGGTGCATTATGTAGCAAATCACTTGGGAGCACGGCTTCAGCTCCATAGACTAAGAAGAATGGAGTCCTTCCAGTCGACCGGTTAGGGGTTGTCCTTAACCCCCACTGCACGGATGGGAGCTCGTCGACCCAGGCTCCTGCTGCATGTTTCAGGTCTCGCATCAACCGAGGCTTCAATCCTTTGAGAATCAATCCATTCGCCCTCTCGGCCTGTCCATTCGACTGTGGATGAGCGACCGAAGCGTAGTCGACTCTCATGCCTTGGGAGGCGCAAAAGGCTTTGAATTCTTCAGAATCGAAGTTCGAGCCATTATCCGTGATGATGCTGTGTGGAACACCATATCTGAATATAAGTTCCCTGATGAAACTCACAGTTGTGCTTGCTTCAAGGCTTTTGATGGGCTTGGCTTTGATCCGCTTGGTGAACTTGTCGACTGCTACCAGCACATGAGTAAATCCACTCCTGCCTGTCCTCAAAGGTCCAACCATGTCCAGTCCCCAACGGCGAAGGGCCAGACGAGTGGAATTGTTTTTAGAGCCGATGTAGGTTTATGAGACATGTTGGAGTAAAACTGGCAGCCTTCACACTTGTCCACTATTTCCTTAGCCATCTCGTTGGCCCGCGGCCAGTAAAATCCAGCTCGGTATGCTTTGGCCACGATGGTCCGAGAGGACGCGTGGTGACCATAGGTTCCTGAGTGAATATCATTGAGGATCACTCGACCTTCCTCTGGTGTGATACACTTCTGGCAAACTCGAGTTGCGCTTTCTCTGAACAACTGCCCCTTTATCACAGTAAAGGCCTTGGATCGCCGGATGATCTGTCGAGCCTCCTCTTCTTCTTCCAGAAGTTCTTTCCTAAGAATGTATGTGATGTATGGCACTGTCCAGTCGGCAGTGATGACCAGAACCTCCATGATTAAGTCGACCACGGCTGGGATGTCGACTTCAGTCGGATCTGTAGCACTCTTGGGCTGTGGCGACTCTTCTATGAAGGGATCCTCCTGAACCGAGGGTGAATGAATATGTTCCAGAAACACATTGCGGGGGATGGCCTCTCTTGGAACCTATCTTCGCCAACTCATCTGCAGCTTGATTTTTCAATCGGGGCACATGGTGAAGCTCCAACCCCTCAAACTTCTTTTCCAGCTTCCTGACAGCGTTGCAGTAACCAGTCATGGCTGTACTTCTGACATCCCATTCTTTCATCACCTGGTTAACCACCAAATCTGAATCGCCATACACCATGAGGCGACGGACGCCGAGTGAAATGACCATACGCAACCCATATAGAAGTGCTTCGTATTCTGCTTCATTATTGGAGGAGTCAAAGTGAATTTGGAGAATGTAATTGAGCTTGTCTCCACGGGGGGACACCAATACTACTCCAGCACCTGACCTGTTTAGCATCTTGGAACCATCGAAGAACATGGTCCAATGTTCCGAGTGAACTTGAGTCGGCAGTTGCTGCTCGATCCACTCGGCCAGGAAATCTGCGATTGCTTGGGACTTGATAGCTTTCTTTGCCTCAAACTTGATGTCCAGTGGAAGGAGTTCAATCGCCCATTTTGCTACTCGACCAGTTGCATCTCTGTTATTCAGGATCTCAGACAACGGTGCATCACTGATGACTGTAATAGAGTGATCAGAGAAGTAATGTGCAACCTTCTTCATGGTCATGTAAATTCCATAGACCAGCTTCTGATAATGAGGGTAGCGCTGCTTGGACGGAGTCAAAAATCAGAGAGATAATAAACTGGGCATTGAACCTTGTACGCTTTTCCTTCCTCTTCTCGCTCGACCGTGAGTACTGTACTGACAACTTGTCCAGTGGCTGCAATGTAAAGCAGTAAAGGCTCTTTGCTGATTGGTGCAGAGCACCGGCTGGGTGGAAAGCAGGGTTTTGAGCTCTGCAAACGCTGCATCAGCTTCTTCAGACCACTCGAACTTATCAGACTTCTTCATCAATCGGTAGAGAGGCAGGGCCTTTTCCCTGAGACGAGAGATGAATCGACTCAAGGTGGCCAAACAACCAGTCAGCTTCTGAATGTCGTGCACTCGCACGGGGCGTTTCATTCAGAGGATGGTATCAACTTTTTCTGGATTGGTGTCGATCCCTCGTTCGGAAACGAGAAAATCGAGCAGTTTTCCACCTGGTACTCCGAATGTGCACTTTGACGGGTTAAGTTTGATATCGTACCTTCTTAGGTTGGCAAAGGTTTCTGCGAGGTCAGTCAATAGGTCGGAACCTTTGTGAGACTTGATCACGATGTCATCCATGTATGCCTCCACATTCGGACTGATTTGGGTGAGCGGGCACTTCTGGATCATTCTCATGAACGTGGCTCCGGCGTTTTTAAGACCGAATGGCATGGTGACATAGCAAAAGCACCCGAATGGGGTGATGAAGGCTGTTTTTATTTCATCGGGACCATACAGTCGGATCTGATGATACCTGGAATAGGCATCTAAAAAAGACAAGCGCTCACACCCCGCAGTCTAGTCAACAATTTGATCGATACGGGGGAGAGGGAAGAGATCTTTCGAGCAGGCTTGATTGATATGCTTGAAATCAATGCACAAGAAAAGTGAATCGTCTTTTTTGGGGACCATGACGACATTGGCAAGCCACTCGGAGTGGTAGATTTCACGGATGAACTCTGCTTCCAACAATCAAGCCACTTCCTCACCGATTGCTTTTCTCTTCTGAACGGCGGACCGCCGAAGGTGCTCTTTGACGGGTTTTACCTTGGGGTCAACACGCAAACGGTGCTCAGCCAGTCCTCTGGGTACACCTGGCATGTTAGAGGGTTTCCATGCGAAGATGTCGAGCGCCGTTGATATATGAGTCGGTGCAGCATTGGTATCAGTCGGATGAATATGGATCGGCTTTGTTTCACCACTCGACTGAAATGCAGAGTCCGTCGTAGGCTTCTTGGCTCAGAGCAGATCACTCGGATCCGCACTCTTCTGATACTCTTGGAATTCAACCGCCGCCATCTGTGCATCGGCGATTTTGGAACCTTTCTGGAAATATTCTTCTGCTTTCTGCCGATTGCCAGTGACTGTGATCACACCTTTGGGACCAGGCATCTTCAGCTTGAGGTACACATAACACGGTCGAGCCATGAAATGCGCGTATGCCGGTCTCCCCAGCATGGCGTGATAAGCACTCTGGAAATCCACGACTTCAAACGTCAACTTTTCTTTCCGGTAATGCTTGGAGTCACCGAAAACTACGTCGAGAGTGATCTGGCCGAGTGACTCGGCCTTCTTTCTGAGAATAACGCCATGAAAGCTCATGTTGCTCTCGCTAAGCTTGGACATCGGGATGCCCATCCCCTTCAAGGTTTCAGCATACAGGATATTCAGGCCGATGCCTCCATCCATCAGCACTTTAGTCAGTCGAGTGCCACCAACCACTTGGTCGACCACCAGCGCTTGCCTCCCGGGGGTGACTACGGCGAGCAGGATGGTCTGACTGGTCGAATGTGATGGCTGTCGGGGACCATTTCAGGTACGTGGTCGTCGTCGCCGGAGCAACCATATTCACCTCTCTGTTGATGACCTTCAACCGACTCTTGCTCTCAACATCAGCAAAAATCATGAGAGTGGAATTGACCTTGGGGTAACCGTCATCTTCCTCTTCTTCCTCATCTCTGTCAGACTCCTTGTCCTTCTCATTGGGTTGTTTCTCCCGGAACTGTTGGATCAGGAGTCGACATTGTCGAGTGGTATGCTTTGGGTAAATCAGATTACCTTCCTCATCTTTCTTCGTGTGGATGTCACACGGCAAGTCCAACACATCATTTCCTGCTTGATCTTTTACCTTCTTAGGAGGCCATGGCCCCTTAGATTTTCCCTTAAACTTTCCTTGAGCTACCCCTGCAATTTCGCCACGCGCTGCTGGTTCGGCTTTACGCTTTTGTTTCTGACTGGAACCACCTCCATCGGCCTCTTAACCGACCGGTTTACTCTTCCCGCTACGGATTCGATCCTCTTCTTCTTCGTTAGCATACCGGGTGGCTATCTCCATCATCCGGGTCAGAGTCATATCCCCAGTCCGACCGAACTTCAGAACCAACTCTCGATACTTGACACCTTCCTTGAAAGCACACACTGCCTGATGCTCTGATACATTCTCCACGGTATGATGCAAAGTGGTCCACCTCTGAATGAATTCTCTCAAAGTTTCATTTGGCTTCTGCACACAATGCTGCAACTCGGGAAGCCCTGCCGGCCGTTTGCACGTGCCCTCAAAGGTCCTCACAAACACTCGAGATAACTCCTCCCAACTGTGTATACTGTCCGGGGCCAACTGAGTCAACCATGCTTGGGCCGACCCTTCCAACATAAGAGGAAGATGTTTCATTGCAATCTCGTCGTTTCCGCCTCCAATCTGCACGCCACTCGGTAATGCTCGAGCCAAGTTTCAGGCCTGGATTCTCCAGTGAACTCGCTGACCCCTGTTGCTAATCTGAAGTTGGGAGGAATCACTGCAGCCCTTATGGCTCTGCTGAAACACTCTGGGCCAGAAACATGTGACCTGCTGCCACTCGGATGGTCTCTGCCCAGGTCTTCTCTATGTGCTCTATTTCGGTCGACCAGGCCTTGGACGAGAATGGATCTCGCATCGAAGCCTGGATCCCTTGGGTCGACTGGAACTCTGCGCTCGTCCCTGTGATGGCGCCTGTCATCGTGCTACCGAGGTACGTATGACGCACTCCTCGGGGGAGGCGTTGGCTCCCGATGACGATTGTCGCGGTCGAACTGACGACCGTACTGCCCACGACCCTCACGCCGCAGGGGCGATCTTGGGCTATGGGCCGACTGAGCTGTATCCGCTGCCACGGACTTGCTGTGTATCCTATTCCGCGACTGAGACACCATAGAATTCTGCTCTCCTGCTGCTCTGAGCAAAGGATCTGTTCCAACCCTCGGCCAGCCTCTGACTGGGATGGTTGAATCGACTCTGCAATTCGGGCCGTAACAGTGAGGTTCTGAATTGGAGTACGATATACCTTAGGTGGAGGCGGGAAAAGTTGCCGCCGACTGGACTCATGAACTCGTTCCCAGGTTCGCTCGTCAAGAGCGCACTGCAAGTTAACCAGCTGAGTGCGCTCAGCCAAATTAGCCAAGCGCGCCTCCTCCAAAGCCCGAGCCTCAGGAGTTTCTCCAATGATGGGCGTGTGAAGTGCGTCCATGTTGCGACGACGCAGATCATCTCTCTACTGTGAAGAGAGAGGTTCGGGATGGTACTCCTCGTGGACCCGTGATGGATCACCGCCAGCCTCTTCGCCGTCCTCGGGGCGAAAGCCTGGTGGGCCACGCAGACCATCGACCATTAAGACTTCAGCCGCAGGATCGCTGCTATCGCACTCGGACGCCGTCTCCGCGGAGCCAGTCGATAGATCGAACAGGCCATGGAGAGTTTCGTCGGGCTCGATTGCCGCGACTTGATGAGTGGCTGCACGTCGAGCCACTGCATGACTCAACCACTGCTGAAGCCGCGACCGACCGGATCGCTTGCGGTGACGAACAGCGGGGAGGGGAGATGCCACCAGAGCCGACTGATACTGGGTCGACGGCTGCCGAAGAAGGACGCCGCGAACGCACGCGCAAAAATGCATCGCCCCTCGGACGGGGAGCGCCTCGACATCGAGCGAAGCTTCCTGGAGCCACGCCGAGTTGTCGGCGACAAAAACGAGCGCGCCGAGACGGATCTCGCGGCCCTCAACCATCTCTCCGCCAAAAACCATGATGATGATCGGAAAACAAACTTGCAACTTCACCAACAAGTCGCTAAGACACCTGCCCCAAGGTGGGCGCCAACTATCGTGGTTCTAAGTCTGACAGTAGAAAGGGGGGTAGGTATGGAGAGGCAAGATCCTAGCTATGGCGAAGATGTACACACGAGGTTTACGAGTTCAGGACCTTCTCGGAGGAAGTAACAGCCCTACGTCTCGGTGCCCGGAGGCGGTCGATTGGTTTATGTGTGTTGTGTTACAGGGGGTGCGAACCCTTGTCCCAGAGGAGGAGGGTGGCTTATATAGAGTGCGCCAGGACCCCGTCCACCTCCATTACAAGGAGCTTAATGTACATAAAGTAAGGGCGTTACTGATAACGGCAGTCTTAACTATTCTTAATGCTCATGAAGACTAAGGAGTGAATGCCCGGCCGTTGTGCATTCTTCCGACCCCTGGTCTTTCATATGGTCGAGTCATTTCCCACACGATCGAGTGAAAGTGGGGAATGACGGTCGAGTGACTATACCGTCGAGTGGATTCTTGGTCTTCTTATCTTCTGGGGTAGTGACCTTGGGCAGGACGTATAGGTCAAGCCTATGACCCTACCCTAGGTCTGTATCCTCATCATCTGGCACCGCCAATTGTTCTTTCTGCCGAGCGGGTGGACTGAACGATCATTCTAGCGTCGGCATCCAAAGTGTCCACGTTCAAGGTCAACATCTTGGCGTCCTCCACATTGGCAGTGATCTTCACCTTCTTTTCCTCGAGTGCAACCTCCATTTCTTCGATCATGGTCTCCCTCTCTTTGAGTTTGAGCTTCTTGTATGTCGCCTCCATGGAACAATTTAAACCTCTCCGTCTTTTTTCCTCATTGAGTTCCGACCGCTTCACGCATGCCTTCTTCTTATTCGACAAGATGTCCTCGAACCACTCAGTCAGCTTGTCCGCCGCACCTTCTCGCTTCGCCCTCTCCTCCTTGCGCTTCTTACCCCATAATAGAAATATTCTAATCTTCTTTAGTGGTTCTTGGGTTGGGTCGGTAGGGTCACTAGTTTTTTGCTTGTTGGCTTGGGCGGCGCTCTTGGCTATGAAAAGCTTCCACTTCGGTTGCTCGTTCAACTTCAACCATCAATGCATCACGATGATTTTTTCTTCTCCAACTTTTTGTACACCAAACAAGCACAGGAAGGCTACGAAACAATGCATATCCGGCTAGTGATCAACAAAAGTATCCATATCCGGCAAGTGAGAAACAAAATAATGCATGTTTTCAGCTAGTGATCAACAAAACTAAGCATATCCGGTTAATGAACAACAAAACAATGCATGTCCCGCTAGTGATTGATATGTCTCCATCGTATCTACTTTTCCAAACACTTCTGGTCCTATTTTGGACTCTAATTTGCATGATTTGAATGAAACTAACCCGGACTGGCGATGTTTTGAGCAGAACTACCATTATTTTATTTTATTAGCAGAAACGAAAGTTATCGAATTGAGCTAAAAATTTACGGAGAATTTTTCTGGAATATATAAAAAATACTAGTGAAGATATCTACTGAAGGGAGCCACCACGGAGCCACAAGCTCAGGTGGGCCCCACCTAGGGCGCTCCACATGAGCTTATGGGTCCCAAGAGCCTCTGTTTGCCCTACCTTCGGTCCTATAAGTTCTGTATCACGGAAAGAAAAATCAGAGAGAAAGTTTCATCATTTTTTATGATACAGAGTCGCTGCCAACTCCTGTTCTTCGTTGGGAGGGCTGATCTGGAGTCCGTTCGCGGCTTCGAAGAGGGGGATTCATCGCCATCGCCATCATTGACCCTTCTTCGGAGAGTGAGTAATTACTTTGTAGGCTTGCTGGACGGTGATGGAATTGGATGAGATTTGTCATGCAATCGAGTCAATTTATTAGGGATTGATTCCTAGTATCCACTGTGTTCTGAGATTGATGTTGCTTGCTATGCTTAATACTTGTCACTAGGGCCCGAGTGTCATGATTTCGGATCTGAATCTATTATGTCTTCATGAATATAAGTGAGTTTTGGATCCTATCTTGCAAGTTGTATGCACCTAATACGTGTTATGATCCGCAGACCCTAAGGTGACAATAATTAGGATTAACTTTGATGATGACCGTACTTGAGGAGTTCATGTATTCATTAAGTATTAATGCTTTGTTTTGGTTCTCTATTAAAAGAAGGTCTTAATATCCCTTAGATTTCCTTATGAACCCCACTGCCACGGGAGGGTTGGACAAAAGATGTTATGCAAGTTCTTATTATAAGCATGTATGACTATATACGAAATAAATGTCTACATTGAATTGATGAATTGGAGCTATTGTGTATTGCTCTAGGTTGTGTCTGTTACATGATGAATATCATCCACACTGAATATTCATCGTTGATTCAATGCCTACGTTTTGCTCATATTGTCTTTGCTAAATTACTACCGTTGTTGTTGTTGTTACAATCAAAACTACTAACATTACTTTTACTGTAACTAATGTTATGGTTAGCGCTACTATCAAAACTATCAAACTACTGTGATACTAAACACTTTGCTGCAGAGAATTACTTTTTTGGGTGTGGTTGAATTGACAACTCAACTGCTAAGGCTCATAAGTATTCTTTGATCCCCCCCCCCCTTGTGTTGAATCAACAAATTGGATGAAATACTACCCGAGAAGACTATCTCGATCCTTATACTTGTGGGTTATCAATGATCAACAAAACTAAACTAAGCATATCCGGCTAGTGAGCAACAAAACTATGCATGTCCAACTTACTTGCTCAGTGATTTGTGCACCGCTAGGCCATCGTGCGATGAGATGCTTCAAGTGCCTGTAATACTTGGAGACGACCTCTTGGATGATGTATCATCGATGGTTGAGGGACTTCCATTCACGATTACGGATGACCACGTCGGAGTAGGGCGCGAGATGCTTGTGTTCATGGAGCCATATGTGAATGTTCTTCAAAGGTTGTGCCCTTCTACTTCGTGTCATGGAGAGGATCGAGGCTAGTGTCCATCCATGCATCACACAACAATTCGTCATCCCGCATGTTGAATCTTTCTCCTCTACCCTTCTTCTTCGGATCGCTGGTTGTACCATCCGGATCATCGTCCTCGTTGTCCTCCCTCTGCTCCTCCTCCCCCTTCGTTTGTTGTTGTCTGAGGCCCAATGTTGTTGTTGTTGTTGTTGTTGTTGTTGTTGTTGTTGTTGTTGTTGTTGTTGTTGTTGTTGTTGTTGTTGTTGTTGTTGTTGTTGTTGTTGTTGTTGTTGTTGTTGTTGTTATGTACCTCACGTCAGTCTGGGTGTAGGGCTGCTGCGTAGCCATCTAGGTGTAGGACTACTGTTGTTGGTAGTTGCCAGACTAGGTGGGATCCAAGTCTTCTACTTGCCCGTCCTCATAGACACATGCTCCTCCTTCGTCTTCGTCTCCGCTCCCGGACGAGCTACGACGAAGAATACTCGGAGAAGAGCAGTGCCACATTTACATCAACGATTTAAGGCACCGTACCGGTGGGGGTTTCGAGCTGCTTGGCGGCGTAGTAGTATGAAGGCTTCTGGTGCTCTGGCCACGACGTCTATACTTTGGGCGCGCCCGTCTGGCGGCGGCGGCCACAGCAGCCAGGACATCCATGCCCAACTCCACCACCATGCCCACCGGCAGCCAACGACTTCTTGAGCTTCTCCTCCTTTGCGCCCTTCACTCTAACGTGACGAGTTTGCCGCGTAGTCGAGTTGATCTTCCGGTTGAGCATGATGCTTCCTCCGGCATCCCCGCCACCTCCATCTCCGACAGGTTCTCAGACGATTCCATGCGTCAGCGGTGGAAGGATGGAGATGGTGGGAGAAAAGAGCGGGAATTGGGCGGAGAGCGGCGAGGGGTGGAAGAAGAGAGTGGGGGATTTTACGCGGAAACAGTGTAGGTTGCTACAAAAGCGCGGACTCTGCCTTCCTTTTCGGTGGGCCAGGGGATTAGAGAGCGATGTTTCACATGTCCGAACTCCCGCAACCCCCCTCCCCCACGTTTGGTTACGGTTTGCGGGAGAAAACACGTTCGGACCACTCGACGGACCGATACAGGCCCGCATTGGATAGCTTTCGTGGTCTAGACAACGCGGTCCGGACGGATGCGGGGGGTTAGGTTGGGGATGCCCTTAGAACGAGCTATACTCAAAAGTCATGTCCTTGTCATCTCGTTCTACTTTGTCAAGCCACTTTTCAACGTACATTACTATTGTCTTTATAGGTCAGGTTACGTATTTCCTTCGTGTGGCAAGATTTGGTGTGTTTAGATCCATGCAAGACTTTTCAACGGCAACGACTGTGAGCGCTGGTTCTTAGGGGCACATACACGAAGACTTTTCGACTGCCATCGACAAAGTCAAGCTAGATCCGGTAGGCGAGCAGCAACAACGGCTCCTTCCGGGGATGGCAGTGGTCGTTCGATGGTCTCAAATTCTCGATGTAATTTTTATAACGCTTGAGATGCTTTGTACTTTCAATGAATTTTATAATAGGTCTGATCCTTTCCAAAGAGAAAAAAGCCCTTACAGAACCACCACTAGGTCATCACGCGGTAATACTGCTTTGCCTGAGGTTGTGGAAGAAAAAAAATCAGTTTGACAGTTAGCTGTCCAACTTTTGTTCGTAATTGGATCGAAAGTAAGATTGCATTGCAATAGTTGGATCAAAAATAAGGTTGATCAAAGTTGACTGACCAAATTAGACAAAAGCGGCTAGCCAAACACCATACACTGTAGCCATAACGCCATACGAACTTAGCGTAATGGCAGCGCTGGAAATGGCCAATGGAGCCCCCGTGAGATCACGATTTGCAGGAAGAAACGCATGCAACGAGAAATGCGGGTGAGGCTACCTTTGACCCGGGCAATGCTAGACCTACGTAACACTTGTTACGTGCTTTACGTAAATAGCAACGTAGTGCATCATTAGTGGATCATTAGGTGGGAGGGCCCTCACCCCCTGAAAATCAGGGGGGCGAGAAGATTATAGATAGGCAGGTTACGTAAGTCTTCGTAGCAGCGTACGTAGATGTAGGATTATCGCCTTTGACCCTCTTGACAACCAAAAATGCTACACTATGAAGAAAACCTACAAACTCTCACGTAAATTTCCTAACTATAACCTTTCCGCCCCCTGATTTCAACTGGGTGGGCCCCCTCCCCCTTACTTCCTCCAACCAAGCCACCGAAGCCATTATGTTAGTTACGCATGAATCAGTACGTAGGTCTAGCATTGCTGCTTGCCAACTGAGACATGCTAAATTAGTCACCATCGGGCGTTTCCGTGGCTGTGGAGAGCTTCAAGCATATTGAAGTTGTGCTACGTACGACGGTCTCAGAGTGTTTCGACGTCAGTAAACTAGCGATCACCGCAACAATCTACTGTAGTAGTCTAAACGCTCTTATAGATTATTAATTTAATGATCTAAATGTTTTATATTAGTTTACGGAGGAAGCATACGTTATGTCTAATTTGGACAGGCAAGCTAACCGCCACCTTGTCACGCACAGTCCCCGCAATCCAACTGCGCGTACGGTGGCAATAAACCACCGCATTGATGAACGGCCCGCCATATTTCAACCACACGGCCCGGCGTACAGGCATTTTTCGTTTTCTGCCCAGTTGGGGCGTACTACACGCTATTTAACACAACGTCCGGGGCGCGCTTCATTCTGCAACCCAAAGCTCGACACCGCGGCCATCAACCAGCGAGCGTGCACTTCGTGAGCTATAGCTCCTCCGCCTCTGTCTCCATGGGAAGCCTGCACGAGGAGCCCGAGCATGGCTTCGGCGGCCTGCTGAGCGGCTTGCAGGAGGCGTACGGGAGCGGCCGGACCAAGGACCTCGCCTGGAGGCGGGCGCAGCTCAAGGGGCTCCTCCGGCTCCTCACGGAGAAGGAGGAGGAGATCTTCGACGCGCTCCACGACGACCTCGGCAAGCACCGCGCCGAGTCCTACAGGGACGAGGTACGTACAGGCAGCACTCGCGTGAAATCTGTCTGCCTGCGTCCATGGCATGCCTGAGTCGGTTGGCTGGTCATGAATTTCAGTTTCAGTGTATCCATGGTAGTACTTAAAGTTGTTTTGTTTTGGTGATCTTCAGCTTGGGGCTCTCGTCAAGTCCGTCAACCACACGCTGAAAAACCTCGAGAGATGGGCAGCTCCCGAGAAGGCAAGCTCCCGCCACAGCTGCCGAAAAACTTGATTAAGTAACCTGCTGCTTCTGATTGTAGAGGCCATGACCATGACCTGTTGTTTTGGTGCGTGTATGCAGGCTCAGGCGCCGCTGGTTTCTTTCCCGGCGACCGCGCTGGTGGTGCCCGAGCCGCTCGGCGTTGTGCTCGTGTTCTCCTGCTGGAATTTGCCACTAGGTGACGCTGACTCCTTTGCTCTAGCGACACAAGTGTTGTCTTTTCTTTTTCGTTTCATAATTGCGACGTGTGCGCTATGAATATTACTCGTACACCCAAGGTTGGGGACTTTACTGCAATATATACAGTACACATCTAGCTACATCAACACGGGTAGTATTCTCTGACTGCGTACGAATTTCATTTATGTCAGTTACATTTAGGCTATACTGGTGCAATATAAAATATACCATTGGATTACTACTATATGTGTATAGACCAATAACAGAAATAGAGTTGAAGTACGGTGTAGCATGTCGGTGCATATATAGTCTGATCGGCTGCGCACCCCTCTAAGAAGTGGAGGATCATCGTAGCAGTCTAGCAGAGCGCGGTTGTTTGCTTTTTTCATTGGTTTTCCTTTTATTTTATATTTTTATAAATTCTCGAAAAAATATAAATACATGTATTTTAAAAAATATTAATGTACTTAAATTTTTCAGGAATGTTCACCGTGAATATGAAAAAATGTTAACAAGATGTAAAAAATTTGTTAGCGTAATTGTCAAAAAATGTAGATAGCATTAAAATAAATGTTTGTGACATTTAAGAACATGTTCACGTGTCTCAAAACATGTACGTAACATTTTTGGATAGACATACAAAGTGTAAAAAAATTCTACCATTCAAAAAATTGTACGTTACATTTTGATAAATATTCACAGTTTTGAAAAATATGTTTCTTGAATTTTAAAAAATTATACAATGTCAATAAATGTTCGCATAGTTTAAAAAAATTATCATTCGAAAAAATCAACATGTATTTGGAAAATGTTTATTTGTTTTCTCGAAAACTTTATTTGAAAAAATGTTATACGTCTATATAAAATAATGTTTTACTTCCTCCGTCTCAAAATAAGTGTCTCAAGTTTGTACTAACTTTAATACAAAGTTGTTAAGCTTGAGACACTTATTTTGGGACGAAGGGAGTATATGTGTACTAAAACGTACAACATGCACGAAAAAAAACATATAACTAAAAAATTAAGCATGTATAACAAAATGTTCCTGATGTATATGAAAATTGTACAATGTGTACGAAAAATGTAAACATGCAGTACAATGTATTTTGTGGTTTCCTCTTTAACTACGGCCAGCATGGTCATATACTACTACTCAAGATGTCTATAGACCCTCAGGCTGGGTGGAGAGGGAGGGGAGGGCGTCCAATTTTTACTGACCACACCTCACACTCATGCATTGCATCTAAATTTTTTTTTAACACGGCATTGCACCTAACCTGAAAGTCACATTTTCTAGAGAACTTGTTTCAGAGAACCTAAAACTTACATTAATATAGTAATAGAACTACTCAAATACAAAGCAAAGTTATGCAACTCTTTAGTAAGCCATTTGTACTCCTAAAGAATGTACAATAGTGCCAAATCTAAGGTATGGCATACATGCTGTAGTAACACCAACTGATGAAAAATATGAATAATTCCTAGGAACATAAGTACCTAATAAATGAGTTGTCGTACGCAACTTCTGTTATGTGGTTTTGTATTTAGGTACTACAGGAAGCATAGTTATAGGAAAGTGGGTGTAACCATAGTATGGATGTCCTTATCACAAAGGAAATCCTCCTTACAAGCAAATCTTTTGGAAATAATCCATTTTCCCGTGGTGCAATCAAACACAATTGGGCATAAAATCCAATCATATATGATTTGAGTGGGAACGACAAACATGCATTTATCGTTTCAATGGTTTTATGAATTCTTTAAGCGGTAATGTGTTCCTAGTATTCATTAAATCAAAAGAGGTGTCTACTTTTTTTTACTAACAATAGTCGTGCGAAGCAAAATAGATTCTCCACAGGAATATATGCGGAATTCAAGTCCATGTCATCAAGAAATGTGCCTAAAGTCTAACACCACATTGATGTTTACTCGTGGAGAATCTAATTATATTCACTCTATGTTAACGATCATGGTTGAAACTTGAAGTGTGTATGTCACACTGTTGGGGTACACGTTTTGCACAATTAGTCCTTACCTTGCCTTCCTTTTGAGGAAAAGGATAGTTACCTAATATTGGTATGGTTATGTGTTGTAATGCAGGTTTGGCTTTGGAACCAGTCTCTGGCGCACTAGCAGCTGGCAATGTTGTGGTTGTAAAGCCCTCCGAGCTTGCTCCATCCACCGCAACGTTCCTTGCTACCAATATACCAAGGTATCTCGATCCTAAGGCTGTGAAGGTCATCTTAGGTGGACCTGAAGTTGGAGAACAACTCATGGAGCACAGATGGGACAAAGTTCTTTTCACCGGTAACAACAAACTTGAAAATTCACCTTGCTTCTTCACAAAAGCGGTCATTACAGACAACATCCCATCAAATTATTGTTCTTCCGTGTATGTATATGATGGTTGTTTCTTCGTGTTGTTTAGGAAGCGCCAATGTAGGGCGTCTTATTTTGACAAAAGCAGCAAAGCACTTGACCCCTGTCGCACTTGAACTTGGGTCAAAATGTCCGTGCATTGTTGATCAACTCGATAGTAAGAGAGATAGACAGGTAATTCTAAGGGTCTTGTCATGCTTTTAATTACAACAAGAGTCGGAATGAATGACGAACTAACTATATACCTCCATGTGAGTGTTATATAGATTGCAGTGAATAGAATAGCGGGAGCGAAATGGTCAGTTTGTGCCGGCCAAGCTTGTGTTGCCATCGACTACATCCTGGTAGAGGAGAAATTTGCTCCTATTCTGGTATGGTCCACTCTAATATCCAGTTAACTATGATACTATACAAGCTCATGGCATATATACCACATATGTCTTCCGACTGCTTCTTGAGCATGCATTATTTTTTGTCTCTCTGAAGATTGATCTACTAAAATCAACGGCCAAGAGATTTACCTCTACACCGGAGTGCATGGCTCGGATCTTGAACACAAAGCACTTCCAAAGGTTAAGCAACTTTTTGGATGATGATATGGTGGCACGTTCAGTGGTGCACGGGGGATCAGTAAACCAGAAGACCTTGTAAGTTCTGAGAATTTCACCTTCATGTGTCCACATCCTTCTTATGTAGCATCGTTCTTATGGATATATCATGTACACAATAAATGAACAAAATTGGTGCCTCATGCCACTATGCCTATGGTGCAGGACCATTGAACCCACCATACTGCTAAACCCCCCACTCGATTCTGACATCATGACTGAGGAGATATTCGGCCCACTGCTCCCTATCATCACGGTATGCCGAATGGACAATATTTTATGACAGATTACAATATTAAGCTGATGGTGCACGTACATGTGGGCTTTCAGGTAAAGAAGATCGAAGATACCATTAAGTTTGTCATATCGATGCCGAAACCATTGGCAATCTACGCTTTCACCAAAAACGAGAAGCTAAAACACCGAATTATAAATGAAACGTCATCCGGAAGCATCACGTTCAACGACGCAATTGTGCAGGTGTATAAACTTATCCACCTCATTCCTCTGAACCGCACGCGCTCTCGCAGCATAAAACTTTGAATGGCTCTCGTTCTTTTTACTACTGAAATTGACCTAATCATGACTACTATGTTGTTACAGTACGTAGTAGAAGGTCTTCCGTTCGGTGGCGTCGGGCAAAGTGGGTTCGGACAGTACCATGGCAAATACAGCTTCGAGCTTTTCAGCAACAAAAAGGCAGTGTTCAAGAGAAGCTTCCTAATTGAGTTCATGTTTAGATACCCACCATGGGACGACAGTAAAATCGGGATGTTAAGACATGTTTACAACACAAACTACATTCTTCTACTCCTTGGACTGCTGGGCCTGAGGAGATGATGGAAGAAACAACTGGGAGAAAGAGACCACGAGCAAATAGCCGAGAGAAGCTACGCCAGATGAACAAAGGCATATGGACTGCAAACCACATGAATGCTACCCTATATACTTTTGTTCGATTGCAAAATTGGATTGTGCAAGCGCGTAACCTGTTTTCTGTTGAGTGTTGTGATTCCTCAAAGATTTGACACTTTAATACTACGATTCAGGAGAACACCCCTTGGTGTCTACCTAGAAGAATGAGAAACCTTTGAAATTAAACAAGAACTTCTTACAAAGTAAGGCTCAGTTTGCTGTTGCTAAATTATGTTGAGTTAAGATTACTCATTGATTTTTTTCGCAAAAGAAAAAGGTTACTCAATGGTTTGATGTCAAATAATACTCCATAATGCTACCGGAAAAATTTTGATTCGCGAAAACGTCCACCAGAACTATGGCATGCCACCACCACGATACCGATGCCGGCTAAACCACGTTTAACAGCGGACTTCTGATCTACCATTTCTTATGGGTACAAATAAACAAGTTCAGACTGGATCCGGGCAGCCCGGCCCCCTTGAGCATTCAGCAGCATTTCCATAGTTTTATTCTAGGATTGAGGAACGAGCAATAATGCAGCACGCTAGCAGCTGCTTCTTTTTTTTTTCGAAAAGGGGGACTCCCCGGCCTCTGCATCAGATCGATGCATACGGCCACTTTTATTAAAAAGTAAATAGGTCTCAACAAGGTCTTAACATCTTCAAACAAAAGCAACAGCTAGCTCACCTAGAGCGTCAGCTGCAAAACAAAAAACCCAAAAGCCACAACCGGCTGGCACAATGAAAGATAGGTAAACTAAATGAGTAATGCTAGCAGCTGCTCCTTAAACTGACCAACACGAGACCAAGAACACAAGTGATCGGTAGCTCCCAAATCTCACATGCGGCATGTCCAGGGGCCAACCGTAGAAAAATGAGGGTTTCAGACCGCACCAAGCAAGAACAGCTAGCCCAAATGCTCCTGGTGCCAGGCATAATGCCTGCTCCCAAATCACGTTGCGAGCATTTGTTTTCGCGCTAATTCGGCACGGACGAACAGCAAGAAGGAAGACTTTTGTGCGCGAAGCGATCTGATCTGCATGTGGTTTTGCGTCTTGTGAGCGAGAAACATGCTGAATTTCAACAGCCTTGCCGTTCAGAAACCCAGCTGTCGTTGAGTACCCTGCACAAGTTCTTCTCTGGCTTGGCCTCGAGGAAGGCGGGATGTATAAACGCGCCACGCGGTGTACTATGCGGCACATGTCGGTGTCTCGGTATGCCCAACTGCCGCGCTGTAATGTCCAAGACTCTTTCAGCTTAGACAAAACAAAAATTAATTTCTTGGAGTTCTTTTCTTTTCTCTCTTAAAAAACCGCTACCGGGCGCGGCCTGCGCCACGACGGCTAGAGCGTGACGTCCGTGCGAATGCATGGACGCATCAACCATTAGCAGCGCTCCCGCTGTGAATCGTAGGGTGCAGAACACACCAGCCACACGGTTCGCTTCGCTCGGTATATTTCTCGCGCTTCGAATTATAAAATGCTACTTTCACAAACTACGTACACATACTACACGTGAAAACAAACGGCAGAATTGATCTTTCGTATCGCAAAAGCAAACTGATTAGCCAAGAGTTAGTTGCACATACCCTCACATTGAACTCCTCACCAAAGTTGATGCAACGCATACGCATCCATCATGCGTAGCAACCAGCAGTTTAAGTATGAACGCGACCTAACTCACCTCTCCAGCGGGTGACTGATCGACCAGGGCAGTCTCTGAACTGTTAAGCACGGCACATTTAATACGCCTTCCCGTAGTTGTTCTCGAAGGCTCCAGTCGTGGATAACTTGTGCAACTGTTGTTAATTCCGATCCAGGCCGTCATTAGGCTGTCGGTTAGGGTGTCAACCGCATCAACCGATCCACGAATTCTCGTGCGATTCCTTCTCCCCGTGACTTGGTCATTTTCTTCACTCGGCGCTTTACACGCCTCCTCTCCCTTTTTTCTAACATCAGTGGAGACACAAGCGCTTATATATACACGCAAACCCTCATTCCAATGACCGCATACACGCACACCGTATCCCTATGAGCACATTCGAGAGATTGAGCCGACATATCATCTTGAGATTTTACGAAGTCACTGTAGGCGTTTCGCAGTCAACGACGTCACATTTCACTGAACGCGCATCGTCGAAAATCCTGAAATAAATCCAAAATAAATGTGAGCACTAGAGGATCCTGATGGGTTGGGGATATCACCGTCCACCACAAGTTGGTTCGCATGCCTATCCCCTTTTATAATCACAAGTCCATGGCACAGTTGGCATGAGAGCCGCACGCACACTCGTGTGCGTGTGCATTGCTCATTTGCTCTCCTGCTTGAAATCATCTAAGCAGAAAAGAGGGGGAATAATAAACTGAATCACTGTGGAGAAACAAGAAATGATTATTTTTTGCGTATAAAAGAAGAAATGACTCTCCTGCCACGACGAATGAAGTGGTGACATGGCGCAAACAACGAGATGGATATGTGTCCATTAGATCGGCAGGGGAGGAAGGAGTGCATGCATGGACGTGCATCCAAGCCGAGTAAACAACATTTCTAACCATGGTGGATCACATGCATTCGCTAAGCGCAGCGAATGGCGGGATCGGCTGAAGATCGACTTTGATTTCCTCAGCAGTAAACTCGTCTCAAAGTACCCGGAAGATCACATGCGTGTTTGTAGTATTAGCTTAAGCGCGTACTCCATGTATTATTATCTAAAAAAACAACAGTGTAAGATCTACAGACGGAATTGATTAATGAGCCACTACATGCCTGCAACCCCATCCATAACATCACAAAAATTGTACCGGAGTTCAACTACTAACTGATCCGTTTTACAATAACAAAGTGACGAAAAGGTTGTGTGCCCTACCTAAGCATTTACACCCTACGTACGTACACCTTTACGAAACCACCATCATGCTGGCCGGCTTAGGTCCAACGGCGGAGATCAACGCCGACGTCTTCTCCTGGAGAACACGCACCACGTCCGTCATGGACGGCCGGAGCCCGGAGCTGACGTTGATGCACTGCAGCGCGAGCGCCGCCACGGTCACGGCCTCCTCGCGATCGTACGCGTCTCCCAACCTCCGGTCCACCACGTCGGCCACTTTGCCCTCGCTGACCACGGGTGCCACGGTGACGGTGAGCCGGCACCCCGTGTCTGCGCAGATGGCCTCCCGCCCGGTTACGAGCTCCAGCAGCAGCACCCCGAAGCTGTACGCGTCGCTCTTCTTGGTGGCCACGCCGGAGCGGAGGAATTGCGGGTCCACGTACCCCGGGGAGCCCATGACGTGGCGCGCCGACGCCCTGGCCGCGGCGGGGAGGACCGCGGCGGAGAAGCCGACGTGGGCGAAGCCGAAGTCGCAGAGCTTGACGTCCATGTTGGCGTCGAGCAGGACGTTGGACGCCTTGACGTCGCCGTGGATGACCGCGGGGTCCTGGCTCTCGTGGAGGTACTCCAGCGCCATCGCCACCTGGAACGCGACGGCCATCCGCCGCGCCCACGGCAGCGCCGGCCGCTTCTGGCCGCTCCGGTGGAGCCTCTCGTGCAGGTCGCCGTTGGGAGCGTACTCGAACACCAAGACGCCCTCCTCTGCACGCGGGAAAGAAACAAGATCAGCGCTCCGGCCAGAACTCGATTGCCTCGTTCGTAATGTGGACGGGTTGACCAAGAAACGAACACCGATCGTGGTGGGTGTTTACCTCGTTCGTCGCAGTAGCCGAGCAGGCGGACGATGTGGGGATGGCGCAGGGACATGAGCACGTCGAGCTCCTGGCGGAAGACGCGGTGGAGGCGCTCGCTGCTCCGCTGCACCTTGACGGCGCCGAGGCGGGAGGAGGTGAGCGACGCCAGGTACACGGTGCTGAACCCGCCCTGGCCGATCACGCGGGACGAGAAGCCGCCGGTGACCGACTCGACCTCGGCCCACTCGAGCCGCCTCGCCCGCCCGCTCTTGCCGGACGCCGACCCGCCGCTCGGCTCGGCCGAGACGCGGGGGTCCGTCCGGCCGGCGTCATGCGTGTCGCGCTCGCCGCGGCGGAGGCAATCCAACAGCCCGCACCCGGGCAACATTGCGCGCGCCGCGGCAACACACCACACACACACCGTGCGTGCCCGAGGAGCGTCGTCGATGGAGATAGCTACTGGAATAGATCGAGAAGGCTCTCTTCCCGTCGCTGTTGTTGCTAGGTAGGAGTGCGTATTTTTCTCTCCGGCCGCGCTCGGGAGATGCCTGCGCGAGAGGGGCCGGGTCAAAGAATGGCCACTGGAGTCCGTTGTTATATACGCGAGCTGTCAGTTGAGTGGGGCTCCACTAATCATTGTGCGTAAAGAAAGGCTCAGGCTGCTTTGAGATGTGTGACGCCTCTGCAGTCCTGCGCACTCCTATCGTCATACAGTACTCCTAGTACTACTCCTCATCCCCTGCATTTATCGGCATGTGTGTTTTTCACAAAACAATTAAGAAAACATTCTCGAATTCCTGATTGGACTGTTGAGAGGTGCAGCGAGGCCGGGCGCATAAATTTCGACAGGTATTTCCATCTGTCAACAGTGGGCACGCACTCACTAGATCGGATGCACGGAGCATGACGTCCTACCGGCACCAAGTGGCGGGACCTTTTCCTCGTGTAGTGTAATGGCTTGTTTCATTAACAAAACATTTCCGATGGGATCCCAGGGCAAGTGCGCTTAGAGCATGGTTAATAGTATAGCCAGCTGCTGGCTATAAGCCGGTGCCATGTCATCTACAATCCATTTTATAGTCAACATGTACAATAGTAGATCAAAAGAGTTTACTATTTTTTTATTATGTGGCTCATCTTTCATTCTCACAACGTGCCTAGGAGCACGTGCTAGAGCTGGCTCCTCACGAAGAGCCCGCTTACCTTCTCTCTCCTCTTCTCTTTCCTCCAACTAAGCAGAAGTATACTAGTTTACTCCTTATAGCCCGCTGACTCAGCTTTATTGTACTTGCTCTTATGGTACTGTACAAAATCCCAAACGGAGATGTCCGAGTTGTGGAGCAGACAAGAGCAACGGCCAATGGGAATTCGACTTTCAACGGACGTGCTCGCTTACTGCGCTGCAAAAGGTAAGGCTGGTTGTAATGGGTAGTATCATAAGTTAGTATCATGCATATGATACTAGTGTATGATACTACTTCCCTAATGCATAGTATCATATGGTAGTATCATAGATGACTTTATTTATTGCCATGCATGACACATACTAGTGTAGCATTTATTATGATACAGTATCATGATATGATACTCAACACTCTCTTACTTCATTTAATTCTGTGCCACCTCATCAAAGTTGCCTAGTTGGCATGCATGATACTAGCTACTCCCTCCTTTCCGGTTTATAAGGCTCAATTCAAAAATCCCATCAACCAAGGTAGATGGTGAGTGGTGGAATACTTTTTGTAGTTTGCAAAAGCACCCAATTAATACTCATGTTTTCCTCAAAAAAGTATGTTTACTAATGCATTAATTACAATGCATGCATGCATAAATTACATGCATTGGTCAATTTTCTCTTAATACTTGCATGCAATGATTTAATGCACCTTGAAATCTAAACATGTGATGAGAAACAACCAAATTGAGCCTTATAAAATGGAAAAACTAAAATTTTGAGATAAGCCCTATAAACCAGAAAGGAGGGAGTATGATACTCCCATTACAACCAGCCTAAGTACATTACATACCGTTGTGCGGCCACATGGCACTGTGAACCCACTAGCCAGATCCTATCCTACTTGTTGCCCATTACTACTACTAGTTTACTGCGCTGTCGTTGGATTTACTGCGCACCGGAGGGCCAGCCCCTGGAGTAATGCAGATCCTGCTGCTGTCCATGGATTTCGACTTTTTCACAGTGGAGCACTGCGCTATGCATTGCATCTTATCCTGCCCAACGACTACTGTGTTAAAGTTTATACGTTTCAGTTTTGAGAAACGATGGGCATACGCGTGTCTGTATGAACACCGCTAGACCAAGCACATGCGGGCCCGAGCACACGCTTCAGATGTTGACTAGGCAAGGAACAGATCCATTGCTGTGGAAGAGCTCGGAGGCTTAAGGCAAATTCCAACACACAATCGCACGATCCCAAACGGATGACCGTTTTGTCCGAATTTTGTCCCTTGGTACAAGGCAATGAGACGGCGTCCGTTCATTTTTTCTGATGTGTCGGCCGTGCGCTCAACGCGCAGTCGCATTTGGTCTGTCATCGTCAACTTTTATGAATTATGCACATTGTCACCAAATAAATCAAACGTTGCAAATAGTTTACAAGCAAATAGTTTCACATCCAAATAAGAACACAATCAAATAGTTCCACGTCCAAATAAGAACACGAGCAAATAGTTTCACGTCCAAATAAAAACACAATCAAATAGTTCCACGTCCAAATAAGAACACAATCAAATAGTTTTACAACCAAATCGAAATTGTCTTAAACAGATGAACAGTAAATAAACCGATATATCTGCTGGTTGCCAATGTGAGCCCGCATGTGCTTAACCAACATGAGTATGCCAATCACGCATTTCACGACAAAATTGGACAAATTGTTCAAACATTGCCGGTTCTTGGTGCTCAAGCTCAACATTTCCACCTTGAAAATCAAACCCTTAGTCGTAATTGTCATCACGCTCATCCTTCATAATCATGTTGTGCATGATCACACAAGCAGTCATCACCTCCCAAAACTTTTCGGTGCTCCATGTCAGTGCAGGGTATTGAACGATACCCCATCAAGATTGAAGCACACCAAAAGCATGCTCCACATCCTCCCTACCACTCTCTTGCATTTGGGAAAATCTCTGTCTCTTCTCTCCTTACAGATTGGGTATTGTCCTCACAAGAGTTGACTAATGAGGATATATACCATCACCTAGGTAGTATACCTCGTTGTAATGGTGGCCATTGATATCAAAGATGACCTCTGGGTCGAAAATCCGGGTTTCCTAGCTCTGGTGGTGGCGCCACAAGTCGGCGGTTATAAGATTACTAAAGTACTCATGGATGGAGGAAGCAACATCAACATATTATATTATGACACTTTCAAACGCATGAATTTATCAGAGAAACAACTCTCGTCATCTTCCACAGTCTTCCATGGGATCGTTCCTGGGAAGTCTGCTTATCCTATTGGGCAGATTAAGTTGGAAGTGGCGTTTTGTGATGAATACGGTTACAGATCAGAATTCTTGACGTTTGAGGTAGTTAAGATCAAGAGCCCCTATCATGCCCTCTTTGGATGGACGGCTTATGCTCGTTTCATGGCTCGGCCTTGCTATGTGTATCTCAAGCTCAAGATTCCTGGGCCCAAGGGCACGATCATGGTCGATGATAACAGGAAAATTGCTCATGAGTGTGAAGTGGGGGACGCAGCTTATGCTGAATCAGCCTGCGCTGTGGAGGAGTTGAAGTTTTATACGTCCAACGTTGACCCGGCCGACATGACCTCCCTGAAAAAGCCCACCACGGAATTGGACCCGCGTCTCAAGTTTAAGTCGGCTGAAGACACGAAGCAGGTTGCATCCCTGGCGACTCATCTCAATAGTTCATCATTGTGATAGGCATGGATCCCAAATAGGAAAGCGCGTTCATCGAATTCATCCGTGAGAATCGGGACATCTTTGCATAGAAACCTTCTGGCATGCCTGGTGTACCGCGGTAATTCGCTAAGCACCACCTTAATGTTGATCCCAAGATGAAACCAGTCCGGTAATACCTTCGTCGTTTTAATGAGGAGAGATGAAATGCTATTGGAGAATAAGTGGCCTGACTCCTAGCTGTCGGGTTCATCATGGAAGTATTCCATCCTGAGTAGCTAGCCAATCTAGTACTTGCTCTAAAGAAGAATCGTACTTGGCGTATGTGTGTTTATTATGGGCTACTGGCGCGTCAGATAAGCCGGCGACCAATTCCCCAGAGTTGTTTCGAGTCTGGCGTCTTGATGCACCACCATACTGTGATTTCTTCAAAGAAAAGTGTGGATAAGTAAGCATCTGGGTGAGAAAACGGCACTTTTCTCACAACCCGTCTTATTTTCTTCCTAGACAAGTGTTCCGGGCTGGATGAAATTGAAATTACCTTAGTGTCGCCGGCTCGAGTCATTTAGGTGTTATCCTGAGAATAAGAGGCATCAACAAGTTCAATAAAAGGACGACTGAGGTAGTCAAGTTCCACCTCTGACTCATTATCAGCCGCTGGCAACTCATCATCAGCCACTGGCGACTCATTTCCAACTAACGGCTCATTTGTAGCAGCCGACTTGTTTCTTTTAGGAGCCGGGGCAACTTTCGACTTGCTTGACTCTTTCCTCCTCCAGAATACGTCAGTTGCCTGTGATTGTGATAAGATGGAAATCAGTATTATGATGAGCAAGTCAAAATGCAGAATAAATAATGCAAAGATACTTACTGGAGGCACAGGGTTCTTCAAACAAAAGGGAGCAAGCCAGTTTTGGCGCACTTTTCCCGGGGCTCGCCCAATAGCCTCTTGGTGGCTTTGTTAGTTTTAGCTTCAATTAAACCGACTTGGCTGAAGCGTTGCATGTCGTTTGACTCGCTAGAATAGCTATAAATTAAGTCAGTCCTGCAGCTTAATGGTTGAACCCGCCAACTGATCCAGCACTGGATCAAGTCGACTCCGGTGAGACCGTTTGCCTTTGAAGCTCTTATCTTGGAATAGAGGGGGGCAATTTGTTGACGCTCTTCGTCAGTACCCCAACCCGGAAGAACAAGGGTTGCATCAAGACGATCCGGTCTAAAACCCAGCAGGGGGGTCTTATAGTAGAACCATGTTGCATTCCATCTTTTGGATGACTCGCCAATTTGACCTCTAGAAAAGGACAATTCTTCCATCTCTACAGTGACACCCCAGCAAGTTCAACACTGGGGCCATCTACACACTTAGTTTGATGGTTGATGTAGAAAAACTCTCGAAAGAGAGCAACAGTTGGCTCCATTTGAAGATAAACTTCGCAAAATACTTGAAGTTGGCATAAGTTGGTCATCGAGTTTGGTCCAATGTCTTGGAGACAGAGGTCAAAGAAATTGAGGAGATCCCTAAGGAATTTTGAGCCGGGTGGTGAGAAGCCCCTTTGGATATGGTCTACAAAGACAACAATCTCTCCTTGACCGGCGTGAGGGGGATTTTCTCCTTCTGGAGCTTGCCAGCTAACAACATCTTGAGCCGGCAATATACCTTGAGTGACGAGGTTATCAAGTACGATTTTGGTGACTCGAGACCTCGCCCAGTTGCAAGTTGTGTTTTTTGACATGATGAGTCGCCTAAAGAATAAGAACTGCAAATAAAATATAAACGGCAGGTCATTACTCACAACACATCACCAATTGGTTTATACGACACAAGTTAAAGGCGCAGAAAAGTGATTATGACCATGGGGCGAGTCAACATGCTTGTTCAATTATCGATGAGTCACCAAAATTACAAGCCGAATTAATGGAGGAATAACTATGACTTCCACGACAGTTGAGTTATGATATACAATAAAGAGCAGGCAAGACATGGGGCGGCTCACCTTAAATTGAGGGCTCTGATTTTCAGCTAAGTGTTGGACAAACAAGTTTCTATTGGAAGCATCTGTGGTTATGGATCTACAAAATGGCTCAAAAAGGAAAAGTATTTGCTAAACCTAAGGTGAGCACTGGAAGTAACAGCTAATCTACTCACAGAGTCTAAAGATGACCCAAAGTTCCTAGATGCGGCCAGCACCGTTGTATTTCTATGAAGGGTTCATAAGAATCTAGAACCAGTAGCGGTAGTAAAAAATCTTATGAACACTGATGACCTCTAATGAACTACGAAGGGAGTAATGTGGATCTGAAAGAAGAGATATCGGCGCACATGGTTGCGGCAGTAGATGGCGGAGAAGTTTGGTCGAGCTCTGGCAATGACTGGGTGGCGTCGCGGTCCTGGATGAAGTGTCTGATGAGAAGCGGTGGCGTTCCAGATGCGGGGGAGCTCGGGCTCAAGGAAGAAGAAGACGAGGGGTGAAGATGTAAAAAGTAAAAAGGAACCCCTATGAGTGTATTTATAAGGAAAGGAGAAGGAGAAGAGGCAGGCACAAAAATAGAGGAGACACAATAACCTTTTGAGTATGGGACGCCTCGATTTTTGGGCCTGATAGATATAAACAAAGATCCATTATGATGTCATTCTGGGGCTCCTGGAAATCCGTAAAATGACGTCATGGTTCAAAGATATGGAAAAAATAACAAGTGTGAATTGTCACAAGCCGGAATCTATACCCAGCCATGATGCAGTTTCAAAGTAAGGAAGATGACCCGAAATCATTACTGATCAGAAGATTGACATGAATAAAATTCTAATCAATCTTGGGGCTAATGTTGGGGATATAATCCCATGATATGGCCCACCTCCCCCCCCCCCCCCCCCGTTTAGGGTCGGGTCATCCTTTGGCTACTTGACAGAGGTTATGGTGTGATGATGGGATGGACTACGAGCTCAAGGCCCAAGACATAGGTTGCCCCATGGGCCGACTCGTGACCCAGAAGTACAAGTCGCAAGTCACCAATATCGGCTACGACGTCAAAGGAAGTTTCTTAGGAAACAAGACAGATAAGAAACATGCTAGGTTACGGATCACAGTACGACCCAGATTCTGTTGTAAACCCCGGGCCTCCACCTATATATAAGGGGAGCCCCTGAGGCAGAACAACTAAGTTACGAGCTCTCGAGTACTAGGTTAGCCAAGTCGCACCCTTGTAATCGAGATCATCATCATCAATAGCAATCAAGTAGGAGTAGGCTTTTACCTCCACTGTGAGGGGCCGAACCTGGGTAAACCCTTGTCTCTCCATTCTAATCAACCCCTTTCAAGCTACTACCTCACAGCGATGGCCTCACAACTAAGTCCTTTCACGAGGACATCTACCGTGACAAAACCACGACATCTTGCGAACAATGGAGAACATTGAAGCACACTAATATCATTGTGAGAACTAGCCATGCCGAAGAAAAAAATGCCATATCCACAGATCATGTGAAGCCACCCTTCTAGTATGACAGTGGCACCTTTCACGTGCCCCTGCCAAGCAAATGGACAGGTCTTTTACTTCCAGTGCATACAGTCTATACTACCAAGCATGCCCGGAAAGTCCCTATCGGCATCGATCGCCAATGACCTCTTTGTATCAGCGGCAATTGGCTCGCTCACGAACTCAGGGCTAAACACTACCACCATAGCCTTGCAGAAAATTTTACATTGATAGGAGGCATGTGGACTCACTCATGTGTACATACTCATCCACAAGATCGCTCGAAATTCCATACACAAGCATGCAAATAACCGCAGTGCATTTCTGGTAAGAGGAGAAGCCAAGCTTGCCAAGGGCATCCTCTTTGCACTCAAAGTATGGGTCATATGCTACCACTCCCTCCCGAATACGATTGAACACATGTCTCGTCATACGAAAGCAGCGACGGAATTGATGTGGTTTGAAGAGCGCGCCATTCTCAGAGTAAACGGTATAGAGCAGGGCATGGCCTCTCTCCCTATTACGGTTCAAGGTCGGAGCATGATCCGGGATTGATCCTATAATGAGGTCGCTACAGCAATGTGGTCATTGACGACCAATGCAACCACCACAAGCTCATCGTCATCCGAGGACAAATCATTTGATGAACAAATGAAGTTGTGGATAAAATGCTCATCCCCATTATCCATGGTACCTTGCGAGCAACATGTCGAACACCTTGCGGTCATGACGGAGACGCGGCTAGGAAGGGCACCTCGGGCTCCCCTCGCAGGCAGCAGGCAAGGTTGGCTTTGGTGGCCAACGACAATGCAACGCCTGCTGGAAGGTGTTGGGGTTGATATGTGTCACCGGCAGCCATAGATTCCCTAGCACCAGATGCGGCGACAAATGGAAACAACGACCGGCAAAAACTCCAACCAAACGCGGGAGTGGGCCGTCTATATCAAGGGATGGTCGCGGTTTGGGCGGCCGGGCTTGAAAGCGAGGAGGCATTAGGAAAAATGGTGGCGGCGGCTATGGCGGGGGGGGGGGGGGGAGGGAGGAGTTGTAGGGGAAGAGAAAATGGGGATTGTGTCCCCGATGGGTGGACCAAGGGAGGACAAGGGCATGCGTCCCGCCCGTCCGTGCGCTGTCCGTTTGAACGCAAACGCGACCCAAATTTGGATCGGGAATGGGTCGAAAGCGGACAAAAACGGATGTTTGTCCGTTTACTCATGTGCATTGGGTCGAGATTTCTGTCCATTTAGCCCGAAACGAACACGGACGGACCATTTGGGGTCGTGCGTTGGAGTTTGCCTTAGAGCATCTACAACCGGAATTGCGAAATACAACACCCTATACGTGTCCATGGACAGTGATGGGGCAGTCCTCAAATTGGTGCGTCCACAGGCCGCATATCTCGTATTCGGCATCCTATACCGATACTAAATCATGCAAGTAAACTTGTACTACATAGATCATCACACTGACAAAATTGAAAGGAAATGGACATATAAACCAATAGGAAACAGACATGATTCACATGTACATCACCAAAACTTCACCACAGTTATATCGTCCGGCAAATTCTGACTAGAGTATTAATACGAGCTAAATTGAGAGAGGGAAGAGCTTCACCACTTCCTTGTCGGGCCTTTTCCCTTTCAGGCACCGATACTGCTGTAGGCGTCCCTGGTAGGAGGTGGGTCATCATCGGAGACATCGGAGTCGGGGCCGTCACCGTCGAAGGAAGAGGAGATGACGATGTATACCATCAAGCATCAGATGATGCAATCCTGCTTGGGCTTGAGCTTCGCCACCCTCGCCGCTTGCACGGCCTTCGGCTTGGACGGCTCAATGCCGACCTAGAGGGCCTTGTCGTTTTTCATTTGGAGCCACCGGGCGGTGGTCTCCGCTGATGTAAGTGGCCGGCCGCCCTCTCCCTTGCCCTCCACCTCTCGCGGCGGGTGGCGCACGTCTCCAACTCCAGTGTGCGCATCCATGGCGGCGGCAAAGAGGGGACTAAAACCCACTGCTGCCCTTGCTAAGCAGCGACCGGAGGGGAAGGAGACCGATGGACAAGCGGCATCGCATCGGAATCGGAGTTGTTGCCTGTGTCCACCCACGAGTGTTGTATCATGTTTCGGAGGGCCAACTCGTCCTCGTTGCTAATAGCATTGCGGAGTAACGCATCCTAATCGTCATTGCTGGAGCCATCAGAGTGGCTGTCGGTGCTGGACATGGCCGCCGAAGATTGGAAGTTGACGGATTAGAGAAAGGAGGAGCGAAGCAGAACGGAGTGAAGTGAGGTAAGGGTTCAATCCGGATGGGGTTTTTGTGGGGTAATGGTGGGCCAGAGGTGGACCGGGAGGACGTGGCTGACACGCCCAGGTATCCCCATATCCGCGCTACATTTGAGTTGGATATGAGGGCGCCGGTCAGCCCGGGCGTTTGAGACCGTTTTGAGACGCCCGGTGAGACTTTTTTTGACTGATTAATGACCAGTCCGCCTGTCGGGGCGTTTGAGGCTGGTATGAGTGCTGACTGTAGATGCTCCTAGGGCACCCAACTACTCGTGGCGTTTGACTTCAGAAGAAAAAGAAAAAGAAATAAGAAGAAAGCCAAAATAGAAAAGATTACTAAGAAAAGAAAAAACTGGTCAAGGAACTTCTTTTAGAATCTGTTGATAACAGACACTAAAAGTTGTAGAATGGATTGCCTCTCGCGTTGGGAGCACCTATTCGGCGCTGAAGGCGCCGCAAAGGTAGCTGGTGCCTACGGCAGTGCCTGGTGGGCCGGCCCACGAATGCTTACACATAGAATTGTATTAGAGCGACTCATTGCAGCGCGAATTGTTTTAATAACCACTGTAGACATGCTATTTATTATACAGTACCTCGTTCAGATTATTGAATTATTTGAAAACATTACTGAAAAATGTGAACAAAATTTGAAAATTCATGAATACGAATAAAAAGTTGGCCAATGCAAAAAACGTCATGCTTTTAGAAAAAGTTCATGAAAATGAATTTATTTCACTAATTTAAAAAAAGTTCAAAACAACGAAAAGGACCACGAGTTTGAAAAAAATTAAAGGATTTGAAAAAAAAAGTCCACCAAATTCTAAAAATAACTCCTCCATATTTTTTAAAAAGTTCATCGGTTTGGAAAAACTAATTTCACGAATTTGGAAAAAGGTCCATTGCTTTTGAAAAAAGTTCTTCATTTTTTTGAAATTTCGTGGATATTTAAAAAAGTTTATCAATTTTGGAAAAAATCTTCAATTTGAAAAAAAAACTAAGGATTTTCAAGAAAAACTCATGAGTAAAAACCAGCCAAAAAGTTGAAAGAAAAAAACCGAAAGAAAAAGAAAAACTAGAGTGATCTTTTCAGGGTTGCAAGGTGATGCCAAAAAGAAGGGAAAAAAGGAGTAGGTAGCACGAGCTGTGAGGTGATCCAGCTGGTTACCATGGTTTTTTTAGGAACACATGTAACTTCGTTCATATTCATAACAATTACAAGTATACTGATTTGAACCTAAGATCCAGGAAAATACAAAGTAATTCATATGATTAAGAATTGCAATGAAATATCTTAAAAACACATTCTTTGCGGTGTCAATCTTTGCTCGAACAAATACTTCAAAGACTTCGGTAAAGAGGCTGCAATTGGACTGGAGCAACGATATTGTCACTCTTTCAGTCGCACGAACATTACCAATAATGGTTTTTGAAAGCATCTTGAGTCGCCCATCCAATAAGATGGGAAGCCTTGATTGATTAACGTACTTGGGCCGGGCATGATTTCCTAGAAGTGTAGGTCGTCGAATCACTATATCTTCACCATGGTGTCAGTGAAAGATTTCACCTCCATAAAGAATCAAACCAACAAAAAAAGCTTGACACATCAACATAAACTCATCAGATCTAAATAATCAGATCTGCGAGGACAAAAACTCTAATCTCATGGCACCACAAAAAAGAACAAGAGAAAATTTCTGCTCACAAAACTATGAAGATCACTAGACATTGATGAAGAACATAAAGGTCATGAAGATTCTGCCGGCATTCTGGATACGGGGTTACCCAGACTTGCCTGTCTACGGCCCACGGCATGGATCCATCGACGGCCTGGTACGGCCCAGCTTCAGCATCAACAACTCAAGACCCTCGCGAGGGGCCAAGCCTCGCGAGGCGGACGACACCAAGACCTCCAAGGGGATCGGCCCCCTCAGGTTGGCTCCCGAGGAGCGGAGATTTCTATGCAAGGTACACCTCACGAGGTTCGGCTGACGTGAGCCATGATGACCAAGGCCAGGTGGGCACCAGGCGGGCGCCAGCAGGCGCAGAGTACCGGTTTCCTCTTTGGTGCAAAGGAGGCAAGCAGCAGGCGCAGAGTCCCGAGGGATCAACCAAAGGTTTCCATTCTGGTGCAACAAGACCAAGACCGCCAGGATGGCAGGACAGAGGTCATCGCCGAGCCCACCGTAGCGTCACGACCAGAGGCTTTTGCAGGCGAAGACCACTTTAGTCAGGATAAGACGTACTTGTTGTCTCCCTTCAAATTTGGCTGTTGTGGGAGTCCCTTCCCTCCAACATTTGGGAAGAGGACCAAGGCCACTATAAATAGGACCTAGCCACCACCAAGGGGAGAGGATCGAATCCATTCCACCCTCACTACCTCACCAGCTCACCCGAGGTCAAGAACAGGCTTCCTGCGGCTGTTCTCCACTATACTAGTTCTTCCTCAGCCCCTTGAGGCAAATCCACCACAAAGGAGTAGGGTTTTACACCGCAAGGTGGCCCGAACCTGGGTAAACGGTTGTGTCTTCCTTTCCCTTCGAGCTCGATGCGATAGGATGTGAGATTAGTGAGTAGGCAGGCTGGGCAGATTGAGATCTCCACACGCACCCCAGAGTTCAAACCTCTCAAGGGTTTGCGGAACCCGAAATCCGACAGATTCAAGGTCCCAGACCTCTTAGCACCAAAATTGCCGGCGTTCTGGCAATGGGGGTACCCAGGCCCGCCTGCCTGTGGTCGAGCACATGACTTCACCAACGGCCCGGCGCGTCCCAGCTCCAAGAGTCCACTAGCAAGACCCTCGCGAGGCGGACGACACCAAGACCTGCAAGGGGATCGTCCCCCTCAGGCTGGCTCCCGAGGAGCGGAGATTTCTATTCAAGGTACACCTCATGAGGTTCGGCTGACGTGAGCCATGATGACTAAGGCCAGGCAGGCGCCAGCGGGCGCAGAGTACTAGTTTCCTCTTCAGTGCAAAGGAGGCAAGCAGCATGCACAGAATCCCGAGGGATCAACCAAAGGTTTCCGTTCTCGTGCAACAAGACCAAGACCGCCAGGACGGTAGGACGGAGGTCATCGCCGAGCCCACTGCAGTGTCACGACCAGAGGCTTTTGCAGGTGAAGACCACTTTAGTCAGGATAAGACGTACTTGTTGTCTCTCTTCAAATTTGTTTATTGTGGGATCCTTTCCCACCAACATTTGGGAAGAGGACCAAGGCCACTATAAATAGGACCTAGCCACCACCACGGGGGAGAGGATCGAATCCATTCCACCCTAACTACCTCACCAGCTCACCCGAGCTCAAGAACAGGCCTCCCGAGGCTGTCCTCCACTGTACTAGTTCTTCCTCAGCCCCTCGAGGCAAATCCACCATAAAGCAGTAGTAGGGTTTTACACCGCAAGGTGGCCCGAACCTGGGTAAACTGCTATGTCTTCCTTTCCCTTCGAGCTCGATGCGATAGGCTGTGAGATTAGTTAGTAGGCAGGCTGGGCAGGTTGAGATCTCCGCACGCACCCCAGAGTTAGAACCTCTGAAGGCTTTGCGGAACCCGAAATCCGACATTTGGTGCGCCAGGTAGGGGTGCGTCAGAGCCTCTCTTCTGTCGATCGATCCGGCGCCACTCCACCGCCGCCATGGCCGACGCCCCAAGAGCCCGTGTTGAGCGCTGGTTTGTCTGGCCCATTCCGTTAGCGTCTGCCGACGAGGAACATCTCCACTCCGTGCTGCTTGCGGCCCGTGCTCTACCTGGTGCCGCCGACCACGGGAGGCGCGCACCACCCCCCTCTCACGCCACGTCGCAATCGCGCCGCAGCGCAATATTTGAGCTACGCCACTGCGATAGCACCACACGCTCGCCGGGAGCAGGCAAACATGCAGAGAGCAGAGAGCGGCTGCGACGCCCTGCTGGAACGGGTCGCCGAGTTGCTGGATGCTGCATGCAGGGGTGCGACACCGTTCTGCACCCTGCCCACGTCGCAAGCCGTGGCGGGGGCGCGCACTCACCCTCGCTACGCTGTCGCGCCCCCTCCCGGGGCCCCTGAAGAGCCTCTCGGCTCGGCCTACCTCACGGTGCAGCCCGCTCTACTTCAACCATGCCGCCCCGGGGCGGGGCGAACCCGAGCGGCCTCCCCTGGGGCCGCGCCGGGGCACCAGCCCTCAGCCATCAGGACATGATGCTGGTCACGGGGGGCACCAGCGCAAGGCAACCGGGCAGTGACTCACGCGTGGCCAGCCCGGAAGCCTATAGGGCTCCACCAACGCCTTCGACGACAATAGCCACTGGTTACAGCCAATGCCTCAGGAGCACGCTTGCACTAACCATGGACCGCAGGTGAACCAAGCCGCAGCCACCGCTAGGCCCCCCGGGGTGGCGGCCCAGCCGCAGGAGGACGAAGGGCCTTGGGAGCGGCGTGGGGGGAGCCCGGGGCTAGGGCCTCCCACGCGCTGCGTGGAGCAAGGCGCCGCTCGGAGTAGGTCCCCTGCCGGGGAAGGCGCCGGCGAGCCCTTCCCCCGGTGGAGGGCCTATGGTCGCCGAGGGCGCCACCAGCGCCCTCCTTGCCCCTTGGTCTCGTCCTAGTTTCCAGACGCCTTAACGGTGGTCGGGGGCGGCGCAGGGCGGGGTCCTCTTCGGGCGACATGAAGGAACGCCCCATGCCTGTGAAGGTCTGCGCTCGTGACACTCTCATGTAATAATGAGTGGGGCTGTACACACCCCGGAGTCTCCTGAGTGCCGCCCTGGGGCCTCACGGGGGCTCCCACCCATGTCCAATTGGAAGCACCATGCTCCGCGCTGGCCGTCGACACTGTCCCCCAATGACTATGCCCACGCCCAGTGGAAGCACTTAGCTCTGTGTTGGTGAGAAGACCAGTAGACTAGCTAGGTGCCGGACGCGGCTGTTTGCTTTCGCCCCTCTTTCTGTACCCAATTTGCCGACTTTTTGGAATGAATTTGAAATCTTGTGTGCTTACCAAAAGAAAAACGGGGGGAAGTTTTCTTGACTTGTGTCGTTTTCTCGCTTTCTAGTTTCGTGTTTTTAAGTGGGGCTCGTGCTTGCTGCACCCCCTCCCCCCCCCCCCCCCCCCCCGAGCACCTCGCGAGCGGGGGCTGGGTGCTGTACGCGCGCGTTCAGCATGGAGGGACCAGACCCGAGCATGCAAAGGCCCCCCTCAGGGGCCAGGGATGTGGCCACCACGCGCGCACCTAGCCGTGGTCCGCCAGTTGGTCCCTCGCGAGGCACTCTAGGACAGGCCAACAGGCCCCTCGGGATGCTTAGAACCTCACGAGCCCGCGGCAGGCTTGTCTCAATAGAAAAAGCGCCGCTGCGACACCAGGGCTCACCCGAGACCCGTAGAACCAAAGATAAGTCATAACAACTACCCTGCTTGGGAGCCTGCAGCTCTACTGTGTCGCGCTCCGGGCGCTACTTCAAAAGCATTTCATAATCTCATACATTATAAGGGGCTCCCCCTTTCAAAATGCTCTCACAAGGACGCGTTCAAGTTTTTGTCATACAGGTCAAAGCGAAAAGAAACACGGGCCTAGCTGGATGCGCCTTCTTCATCACCTCCATCCGTGCTGCTCGCGCCGTCATGACCATCTTCCTCATCATCGCTACCCGTGCCGTCTTCTTCGTCCCCAATCACAACTGCGTCATCCTCCGGAGCAAATTCTGCTACCAGGGCATCCACATGGTCATTCACCCACCCGGCCAGGTTGTCTTGAATATCCGTGGGCATGGGGGCTAACACAACGTTGAAGTCGAAGTGAGTATCTTGGTTGAGAAGGTGGCTGAAGACATGTGAGAATGCGCGCCCAAGAAGACCCCGACTCCTCTCCTCAACAAGCTCGCAAGCCCTCACGGCCCGATCCTCCAGGCGGGTCACGATGTTGGTGAAGAAGCTGAGGTGGCTGGCGTAATCGTTCTCATGCGGGTGAGGAGCGCTCTTGTCACAGATGGTTCCCAAGGCGCGGTTAGCTCTGACTCTGAGATCCTGGAGCATCGAGGCGTGCTCGCGCTTCAGCGTTCGGCGGTGATTAGCTTCGTTCATCGTCTTCTCTGCAAGGGACGCGATATCCTTGACCTGCTGTTGAAGGGAAGACAGTTCGGCGCGAGCAGAGGCCAAGGCAGACTCGGAAGAGGCCTGAGCTTCCTTGGCGGCACTCTCATGCTGTTCCGCAGATCACAGCTTCACCTTTAGGGCAATGGTCCGGCCCTCGAGCTCAGCTTCTAGCAGCTCTAGCTTTAGGCGATGCTCATCAGCCAAATCCGCACGTACCTTCGCCACCCCCTGCTCAACCTCCAGCTGGACCCGGGCCTCTCGGGCGACAACGGCATCCTCAGCCATAGTCGCCTGCCGCTCCCTCACTTCCAGCCGTTCAGACGCCAGGCTATGCTCCATGGCCTCCAGCGCCAGGTCTTCCTGGCGCCTCAAAAGCTCTGCCTCATCGTGAGGTGCTTCGACCGGTGACGTGGCCAAGAAGGCCCTCCGCGCCTCGATGTCCCGCTCGAGGGCGACGCTTGAAGTCTAGAGACCCCGCTCTCGCTCCTCGTCTTCCGCATGACGACGGTCAACATCCCTGGAGAAGTTGCAAGAGAAGCCGCAGCGCGTGCATCAGCACAGTCACGCTGAAGCTGCCTAATATTGATGGCGACTTTCAGCTGGCGCCATTCGTGCGCCAACCGGCGGTCCTCCATCTCGAGGCGGGTGTCGATGTCAGCAAGTTCTCCACCAAGCCGAACCATCATGCGCATCACCTCGCCGAAGAGCTCGTAGCGGACAGCACTGCACCCGCTGAGGGAGTCCTGGATTATGGGGTATCCGGATAGCCGGACTGTACATTTTGTCCGGACTGTTGGAGCGTGGAGATACAAGACTCAAGACTCCGTCCCGTGTCCGGATGGGACTCTCCTTTGCGTGGAAGACAAGCTTGGCGATCCGGATATTATATTTCCTTCCTTGTAACCGACTCCATGTAAACCCTAGCCCTCTCCGGTGTCAATATAAACCGGAGAGTTTAGTACTTAGGGGGACGATCACAATCATAATCATCATAAGCTAGCTTCTAGGGTTTAGCTTCTACGATCTCGTGGTAGATCTACTCTTGTACTACTCATATCATCAATATCAATCAAGCAGGAAGTAGGGTTTTACCTCCATCGAGAGGGCCCGAACCTGGGTAAACATTGTGTCCCTTGCCTCCTGTTACCATTAGCCTAAGACGCACAGATCGGGACCCCCTACCTGAGATCCGCCGGTTTTGACACCGACATTGGTGCTTTCATTGAGAGTTCCTCTGTGTCGTCACTGCAAGGCTTGATGGCTCCTTCAATCTTCAACAACACGGTCCAGGGTGAGACTTTTCTCCCCGGATAGATCTTCGTGTTCGGCGGCTTTGCGCTGCGGGCCAATTCGCTTGGCCAACTGGAGCAGATCGACAGCTACGCCCCTGGCCACTAGGTCAGGTTCGGAAACTTGAACTACACGGCGGATATTCACGGAGACTTGATCTTCAACAGATTCGGGCCTGTGCCAGGAGCGCCGGACAGTCACGATGAGCACGGCTTAGACCTGCTGTCGGACAATGCTCGGGATATCACCACCGCAGTAGCCCCGGACCTAAATCCGGAGCAGATTGTGTTGCCCAAGGATGGGTAGATGGACCCCGTCCTGCAGGCCGCACACTCATCGGCGTTAGAGCCGAACATAGGCCTCACCCCTAAAGAATCCTGTGACACCGGACCCCCGGACTCGTATCCGGCTGTAGGTTCTAGTCCGCGCGCTCCTGAGCCCGCCGAACCTGGATGGGCTCCTGTAATGGAGTTCACCGCCACGGATATCTTCCAGCACTCGCCCTTTGGCGACGTGCTGAACTCGTTAAAGTCTCTCTCTTTGTCAGGAGACTCTTGGCCGAACTATGTCCGGCTCGAGTGGGAAGCGGACGACGAAGGAATTCGTTGCCCACCCATGATGTCTACTACACAACCTTCTTCTTGTAGACATTGTTGGGCCTGCAAGTGCACAGGTTTGTAGGACAGTAGCAAATTTCCCTCAAGTGGATGACCTAAGGTTTATCAATCCGTGGGAGGCGTAGGATGAAGATGGTCTCTCACAAACAACCCTGCAACCAAATAACAAAGAGTCTCTTGTGTCCCCAACACACCCAATACAATGGTAAATTGTATAGGTGCACTAGTTCGGCGAAGAGATGGTGATACAAGTGCAATATGGATGGTAGATATAGGTATTTGTAATCTGAAATTATAAAAACAGCAAGGTAACTAATGATAAAAGTGAGCGTAAATGGTATTGCAATGATAGGAAACAAGGCCTAGGGTTCATACTTTCACTACTGCAAGTTCTCTCAACAATAATAACATAGATAGATCATATAACAATCCCTCAACATGCAACAAAGAGTCACTCCAAAGCCACTAATAGAGGAGAACAAACGTAGAGATTATGGTAGGGTACGAAACCACCTCAAAGTTATTCTTTCGGATCGATCTATTCAAGAGTTCGTACTAGAATAACACCTTAAGACACAAATCAACCAAAACCCTAATGTCACCTAGATACTCCATTGTCACCTCAAGTACCCGTGGGCATGATTATACGATATGCGTCGCACAATATCAAATTCACCCAACCAACACAAAGTACTCCAAAGAGTGCCCCAAAGTTTCTACCGGAGAGTCAAGAAAACGTGTGCCAACCCCTATGCATAGGTTCATGGGCAGAACCCGCAAGTTGGTCACCAAAACATACATCAAGTGGCATGTGATATCCCATTGTCACCACAGATAAACACGGCAAGACATACATCAAGTGTTCTCATCATAAAGACTCAATCCAATAAGATAACTTCAAGAGGGAAACTCAATTCATCACAAGAGAGTAGAGGGGGAGAAACATCATAAGATCCAACTATAATAGCAAAGCTCGTGATACATCAAGATCGTGCCATAGAGAGAACATGAGAGAGAGAGAGATCAAACACATAGCTAATGGTACATACCCTCAGCCCCGAGGGTGAACTACTCCCTACTCGTCATGGAGAGTGCCGGGATGATGAAGATGGACACCAGTGATGGATTCCCCCTCCCGCAGGGTGCCGGAATGGGCTCCCGAGAGGTTTTTGGTGGCTAGAGAGGCTTGCAACGGCGGAACTCCCGATCTATCTTGATTTTTGATGGTTTTAGGGTACGTAGGCTTATATAGGCGAAAGAAGTCGGTCGGGAGGTGCTCGAGGGGTCCACGAGATAGGGGGCGCGCCCTGTAGGGGGGCGCGCTCCCTATCTGCTGGGCTCCTCAAGTATCTTCTGACGTGAACTCCAAGTCTCCAAGATGATATTCTTCCAAAAAATCATGTTGCCGAAGGTTTCATTCCGTTTGGACTCCGTTTGATATTCCTTTTCCTCGAAATACTGAAACAGGCAATAAAACAGCAATATGGCCCGGGCCTCCGGTTTGTAGGTTAGTCCCAAAAATGATATAAATGTGTAAAATAAAGCCCGTAAACATCCAAAAAGGGGTAATATAATAGCATGGAACAATCAAAAAGTATAGATACGTTGGAGACGTATCAAGCATCCCCAAGCTTAATTCCTGCTCGTCCTCGAGTAGGTAAATGATAAAAAGAGGAATTTTTGATGTGGAATGCTACCTAGCATAATTCTCAATGTAATTTTCTTTATTGTGGCATGAATGTTCAGATCCAAATGATACAAAATAAAAGTTCATATTAACATGAAAATGGTGATACTTCAAGCATACTAATCAAAGTAATCATGTCTTCTCAAAATAACATGGCCAAAGAAAGTTATCCCTACAAAATCATATAGTCTGGCTGTTGCTCTATCTTCATCACACAAAGTACTTAATCATGCACAACCCCGATGACAAGCCAAGCAATTGTTTCATACTTTAATAATCTCGAACTCTTTCAACTTTCACGCAATACATGAGCGTGAGCCATGGAGATAGCACTATGTGTGGAATAGAATGGTGGTTGTGGAGAAGACAAAAAGGATAAGATAGTCTCACATCATCTAGGCGTATCAACAGGCTATGGAGATGCCCATTAATAGATATCAATGTGAGTTAGTAGGGATTGCCATGCAATGGATGCACTAGAGCTATAAATATATGAAAGCTCAACAAAAGAAACTAAGTGGGTGTGCATCCAACTCGCTTGCTCACGAAGACCTAGGGCATTTTTGAGGAAGCCCATCATTGGAATATACAAGCCAAGTTCTATAATGAAAAATTCCCACTAGTATATGAAAGTGACAACATATGAGACTCTCTATCATGAGGATCATGGTGCTATTTTGAAGCACAAGTGTGGAAAACGAGATAGTAGCATTGTCCCTTCTCTCTGTTTCTCTCATTTTATTATTTTTTTCTTTTCTTTTTTTCTTTCCCCCCTTTTTTTTCTTTGGACTTATTTTTTTTTTCTTTTTGTAAAGTCCGAAGTCTCATCCCGACTTGTGGGGGAATCATAGTCTTCATCATCCTTTCCTCACTAGGACAATGCTCTAATAATGAAGATCATCACACTTTTATGGATTTACAACTCAAGAATTACAACTCAAAGCTAGAACAAGATATGACTCTATATGAATGCCTCCGGCGGTGTACCGGGATATGCAATGAATCAAGAGTGACATGTATGAAAATTATGAATGTGGCCTTGCCACAAATACGATGTCAACTACATGATCATGCAAAGAGCAATATGACAAAAGCAATGAGTGTCATATGAACGGAATGGTGGAAAGTTGCATGGCAATATATCTCGGAATGGCTATGGAAATGCCATAATAGGTAGGTATGGTGGCTGTTTTGAGTAAGGTATATGGTGGGTGTATGGTACCGGCGAAAGTTGCGCGACACAAGAGAGGCTAGCAATAGTGGAAGGGTGAGGTGCATATAATCCATGGACTCAACATTAGTCAAAAGAACTCATATAATTATTGCAAAAATCTAGAAGTCATCAAAAACCAAAGCACTACGCGTGTGCTCCTAGGGGGGTAGATTGGTAGGAAAAGACCATTGCTCGTTCCCGACCGCCACTCATAAGGAAGATAATCAATAAATAAAATTGTGCTCCAACTTCATCACAAAGCGGTTCACCATACGTGCATGCTACGGGAATCACAAACTTCAACACAAGAATTATTTAAATTCATAATCACCCAACTAGCATAACTTTAATATCACTACCTCCATATCTCAAAAAAATTATCAAGCATCAAATTGATCATATCATCCAATTCACTTTCTATGATAGTTTTTATTATACCCAACTTGGATGCTCATCATTCTAGGACCAACTTTATGACCATAGCAAATACCATGCTGTTCTAAAAGACTCCCAAAATAATATAAGTGAAGCATGAGAGACTAATAATTTCTTCAAAATATAACCACCGCCGTGCTCTAAAAGATATAAGTGATGCACTAGAGCAAATGACAAACTACTCCGAAAGATATAAGTGAAGTTCAATGAGTAGCCGAATGATTGTGCAACTATATGAAGACTCTCTAACATTAAGGAATTTCAGATCTTGGTATTGTATTCAAACATCAAGCAAATCAAAATAAAATGATATTGCAAGGATAGCACAACTCATGTGAAGAAGCAAAAACTTAGGCTCAACCGATACTAACCGATAGTTGTTGAAGAAGAAAGGTGGGATGCCTACCGGGGCATCCCCAAGCTTAGATGCTTGATACTTATTGAAATATTATCTTGGGGTGCCTTGGGAATCCCCAAGCTTGAACTTTTGTGTCTACTTAATTCCTCTCATATCATGGTTTCTGTTTTTATCAAAATGCTTCATCCACACCAAACTCAACAAGAACTCGTGAGATAGGTTAGTATAAACCAATGCAAAACCTTATCATTTTCTACTGTAACAAATCACTAAAATTATTATTCAACATTTCATACTAAATTCCTCTGCATATTTAATACTCCTATCCTCAAATAGAATCATTAAACAAGCAAACATATGCAAACAAGGCAAACATAACAGCAATCTGTCAAAACAGTACAGTCTGTAAAGAATGCAAGATTCACCAAACTTCCCTAACTCCAAAAATTAAGAGATAAAATTCCCACTGTAGTAAATTTATCAGAGCTCATTATGAAAAAGGTTTCAACATTATATCATTCTCTGACTTTTCTAGGGAATTTTTTCAACATCGGTAAACTTTCTGTTTTAAAACAGCAACATGTATACTAGCTACATAAGCATGGCAAAGGCTATCCTTGACTTTTTTATTGAAACTAAAGATGCAAAACACTATTATAAATAACAGCAAGAAAATACTAACAAAATAAAATGACGCTCCAAGAAAAACACATATCATGTGGTGAATAAAAATATAGCTCTAAGTAAAGTTACCGATGAACGAAGACGAAAGAGGGGATGCCATCCGGGGCTTCCCCAAGCTTAGGCTCTTGGTTGTCCTTGAATATTACCTTGGGGTGACTTGGGCATCCCCAAGCTTAGGCTCTTTCCACCCCTTATTCCATAGTCCATCGAATCCTTACCCAAAACTTGAAAACTCCACAACACAAAACTCAACAGAAAACTCGTAAGCTCCGTTAGTATAAGAAAATAAAACCACCACTTAGGTACTGTAATGAACTCATTATAAATTCATATAGGTGTAATATCTACTGTAATCCAACTTATCTATGTTTCATACCCTTCGATACTACTCATAGATTCATCAAAATAAGCAAACAACACATAGAAAATAGAATCTGTCAAAAATAGAACAGTCTGTAGTAATCTTGTATTAAACGTATACTTCTGGAACTCCAAAAATTCTACCAAATTAGCAAGTCCTAAGCAATATGTGTACCAATCCAGAGAAAAAAGAATCAGATCAGAATCACGTTTCTGTGAATTAAAAAAACTAATTTACTGAGTGCAAAAGTGTCTGATTTTCAGCAGGATCAACACAACTATCACCGTAAGCTATCCTAAAGGTCTTACTTGGAACTTTATTGAAACAAAAGCTATAAAACATGATTACTACAGTAGCATAATCATGCGTACACACAAAAACAGTAAGGATAAATATTGGGTTGTCTCCCAACAAGCGCTTTTCTTTAATGCCTTTCTAGCTAGGCATGATGATGACAATGATACTCACATAAAAGATAAGAATTGAAACATAACGGGAGCATCATGAAGCATATGACTAGCACATTTAAGCCTAACCCACTTCCTATGCATAGGGATTTTGTGAGCAAACAACTTATGAGAACAATAATCAACTAGCATAGGAAGGTAAAACAAACATAGCTTCAAAAATTTAAGCACATAGAGAGGAAACTTGACATTATTGCAATTCCTACAAGAATATGTTCCTCCCTCATAATAATTTTCAGTAGCATCATGAATTAATTCAACAATATAACCAGCACCTAAAGCATTCTTTTCATGATCTACAAGCATAGAATTTTTACTACTCTCCTCATAAGCAAATTTCTTCTCATTCGGAATAGTGGGAGTATCATAAAAGACTTGAATACTATAAATTGTTTCCACATTAAAAGAGAATGTTCAGAAAAAGGGTAATCATAATCATGACAAGATTTGTAAATATAATCATCACTACTTTTTATAGCATAAGTTTCATCACAATAATCATCATAAGTAGCAACTTTGTTCTCATCATAATCGATTGAAACCTCTCCCAAGATAGTGGAATCACTAAATAAAGTTGACACTCTTCCAAATCCACTTTTGTATTCATCACAATAAAATTCAACATCCTCCAAAATAGTGGGTTCACTACTTCCTAAAGTTGACAGTCTTCCGAATCCACTTTCATCAATATGTTCATCATAGGCAGGAGGCATGCTATCATCATAACAACTTTGCATATCAAAACTTGGGATGCTAAAAATATCATCTTCACTAAACATAGCATCCCCAAGCTTGGGACAAACATTAATTTCAGCAAATATATTCTCAAATATGTCATTATCATCAAACATAGCTTCCCCAAGCTTGGGCCTTTTCATATCATAAGCATAATCACTCTCATCATTAATAGTATGGATAACACCAATAGTATAGCAATTATCATCATCACAATGAGTAGTAGGAGCAACATCATTTGGGAGGGATACCATTCTACCTTTGTTGCTTATTATTTTCTTTTTCTTCTTCACATTATGTGTGGTTTCAACCTTCCTTTTTGAGCTCCTTATTGACGAGATTGGTTGAATAGAAAGCTCCTCCTCGTTACCTGATTCATCATAAGAAATAATAGGAGGATATTGGGAAGTCTCTTCCCTTTCATTAGTATTCTCATCATCTTATATTTGCTTTCTTTTCTTTAGGTAATTGGCAATATAAGGATTTTCAATGCAATTCACCGCACAATACAAATAAATCTTCTCTAGATCAATATCAAGGAATTTCTTATGGGCAAATTCTGGAAGGTCCTTGAGTAAACATTTCAATTCCTCATAACCCAAAAGCAAACTAAGTTCATTGTAGTGAGCAAGGGAGATCAAATCATCACAATTTTTGGACACAATTTGGTCATGAAACAATTTGCATTGGAGATGTAAATGACCACGTTCATTGCAAAGTTCACAAGTACGGCAAAGGAATTTTAAATTTTCAGCACTCACATCCAGCCTTTCTTGCAACCTTTTAGTTTCTAAATGCTTATATCTCTTGCAATATATATCTTCTCTATTTGGTGTGTTCATGCAAACATGCACTCCACAAAAGTTGACATGCTCATAAGAGATATTTTCATCATGACTAGAGCAATCATCATTAGTACTATCGATATTCAAGGAGTTTATACTAACAATATTGCAATCATGCTCATCATTCAAAGATTTAGTATCAAGCATTTTAATGCACTCTTATCCTAGCACTTGAGCACAATTTTCCTTCCCATCAAACTCACGAAAGATATTAAAAAGATGAAGCGTATTAGACAAACTTAACTCCATTTTTTGGTAGTTTTCTTTTATAAACTAAAATAATGATAAAACAAGAAACAAAAAGATTTGATTGCAAGATCTAAAGATATACCTTCAAGCACTCACCTCCCCGACAACGGCGCCAGAAAAGATCTTGACGTCTACTACACAACCTTCTTCTGGTAGACGTTGTTGGGCCTGCAAGTGCACAGGTTTGTAGGACAGTAGCAAATTTCCCTGAAGTGGATGACCTAAGGTTTATCAATCCGTGGGAGGCGTAGGATGAAGATGGTCTCTCTCAAACAACCCTGCAACCAAATAACAAAGAGTCTCTTGTGTCCCCAACACACCCAATACAATGGTAAATTGTATAGGTGCACTAGTTCGGCGAAGAGATGGTGATACAAGTGCAATATGGATGGTAGATATAGGTATTTGTAATCTGAAATTATAAAAGCAGCAAGGTAACTAATGATAAAAGTGAGCGTGTACGGTATTGCAATGATAGGAAACAAGGCCTAGGGTTCATACTTTCACTAGTGCAAGTTCTCTCAACAATAATAACATAGATAGATCATATAACAATCCCTCTACATGCAACAAAGAGTCACTCCAAAGCCACTAATAGCGGAGAACAAACGTAGAGATTATGGTAGGGTACGAAACCACCTCAAAGTTATTCTTTCGGATCGATCTATTCAAGAGTTCGTACTAGAATAACACCTTAAGACACAAATCAACCAAAACCCTAATGTCACCTAGATACTCCATTGTCACCTCAAGTATCCGTGGGCATGATTATACGATATGCGTCACACAATCTCAAATTCATCCAACCAACACAAAGTACTTCAAAGAGTGCCCCAAACTTTCTACCGGAGAGTCAAGAAAACGTGTGCCAACCACTATGGATAGGTTCATGGGCGGAACCCGCAAGTTGGTCACCAAAACATACATCAAGTGGCACGTGATATCCCATTGTCACCACAGATAAACAAGGCAAGACATACATCAAGTGTTCTCATCATAAAGACTCAATCCAATAAGATAACTTCAAGAGGGAAACTCAATTCATCACAAGGGAGTAGAGGGGGAGAAACATCATAAGATCCAACTATAATAGCAAAGCTCGCGATACATCAAGATCGTGCCATAGAGAGAACACGAAGAGAGAGAGAGAGAGATTAAACACATAGCTACTGGTAAATACCCTCAGCCCCGGGGGTGAACTACTCCCTCCTTGTAATGGAGAGCGCCGGGATGATGAAGATGGCCACCGGTGATGGACTCCCCCTCCGGCAGGGTGCCGGAACGGGCTCCTGAGAGGTTTTTGGTCGCTATAGAGGCTTGCGGTGGCGGAACTCCCGATCTATCTTGATTTTTGATGGTTTTAGGGTACGTAGGCTTATATAGGAAAAAGAAGTCGGCCGGGAGGTGCTCGAGGGGTCCACGAGACAGGGGGGCGCGCCCTGCAGGGGGCGCGCCCCCTATCTCCTGGGCTCCTCGAGTATCTTCTGACGTGAACTCCAAGTCTCCAGGATGATATTCTTCCAAAAAATCACATTGCCAAAGGTTTCATTCTGTTTGGACTCCGTTTGATATTCCTTTTCCTCGAAATACTGAAACAGGCAATAAAACAACAATATGGGCTGGGCCTCCGGTTAGTAGGTCAGTCCCAAAAATGATATAAATGTGTAAAATAAAGCCTATAAACATCCAAAAAGGGGTAATATAATAGCATGGAACAATCAAAAATTATAGATACGTTGGAGACGTATCAACCCACCACCCACTTCATTGCCACGGTCGATGATCTAACCGACGTGCTTGACTTCGACTCCGAAGACATCGACGGTACGGACGACGATGCAGGAGAAGAACAGGAACCGCCACTCATAGGGCGGTGGACAGCCACCTCCTCATACAATATATATATGGTGGACACTCCGAAGGAAACCAATGGCGATGAGGCAACGGAAGATAACCCCTCAGGGAGAAAAGCAAAGCATGGGCGTTGTCGGTGCCGCTCCAAGCCCCGCCACAGTAATACCGGCCCAGGAGACGAAAACAATCCGGATAGTGCCAAAGATGAAAACAACCCTGATCAGCCTGCCTTCAAGCAGACTGGACTGGCCACGGTCGGATACTTGGAAAGGAATAACTATATGCCCCCTCCGAAGACGAGGTAAGCCTCAGTGATGCTGAATTCACCGTTCCTGAGGATCCCATGGAACAAGTTCTCTTCAAGCGACGACTCATGGCCACCGCAAGGAGCCTGCAAAGGAAGCAACAGCAGCTCAAAGATGACCAAGATTTGCTCGTGGACAGATGGACTAAGGTCCTGGCCACCGAGGAATACGGACTCGATCGCCCCGACAAAGGGCACACACGGCATAATTCGCTACCTCAACCTAAGAAGCAGAACCTAAGGCACATACCCCGACGTCAACATACCATTACGGTCCAAGAGAATACGAAGGATACACGAGGAGGCATCCTCAAGCCTCGACGCAATCATCATAAAGGTCAAGTCAGGGAAGTTGGTGCTGAATTCAGCGGTCCCCAGTCCGGTCAGTGGAAAAAGAACAGCTCAGGCCCATTTGGCCTAGGCAGCATACTCGATCAACCATGTGAAATTCATGGTACCCCAAGAAGGGCGGCCAAGCATACCAATAGAGAATGCAGGATCTTCCAAATAGAACAGCCGATCTTGCGCCGGAAACAATGAAGAGAGGTCTCAGACAATAAAGGGCCAGTCAAACATGGTGAGGAAAAATCCCCTCACACAACAAAAATACGGCCGATCGTCTCTAATCACATCGACTGTCCGTACAACACCAGCCATAGCAATTTTATTGCACTCACTATCTACCCAGTAGCTTGGGGGCTCCATTTTACACGAGCCCCCACAGGCATAAAACTATCAATAACATCTCCTCAAAGATGTAAGGCGCAAAGGCCAGATTTTAACTGACCCACCATACTAATGGTTGTCTTCGGATCACCAAACAAATACCACACCGAAGAAGAAGTCTTCGGTATTATCCCTTTATGTAGTAATTACCATATACTACTGGGACGAACCACGTTGGCTAGATTCAACGAGGTACAACATCAGGCCAGTCCCACGTGACATAGTCACAGCTATGGGCAAGGTCGAACCCCACCACTAGAGTGGAAATCATACCACCGCTGAAATAGCGAGTCATGCCCGTTTATCAAATTCTGATTCGGTAGCCAAACACCCGGACACCAATTGAGGAATCCAAACTACTTTATGGCGTGGTTCAGCCAGGCTCCGCTCAGGCACCTGCGGTTCAACCACAACAGTATATGCAGCTGCCTTTGAAGCATTTGTCTTTACAGACTAACTTTGGCGCAGAATAGGACTAGCGACGCAGAATCAGCTCGGACGCACAAGGCAGGCAGTCCTGATACACCTCAGATCCACACACAGCCTCGTCCAGTCCGGCCATGACATGTTCCGCCCAAAATACTCCTCTTCATAAGCGTAAACCGCACTCATATGCATAAACATGTCATTTTACTACAATGCGTAGACTTAAATAACACTTACCAGCCGTCGTTTTTCATCGACGCCTCTTTTTCACAAACGGAACCCACACCTTGTGTTATGCCCGATTATGCCAGGGGCTTCATAGTACGGCAATAAAGTCCGACCACCTTTTCGGTCGCTCGGCACCCCGAACTTATAACACTATATGCATCAACTTCGAATCATGTCTTGGGTCATTAGTTGGGTTTGCCCGGCTCCCATGTTTTGGTACCTTACGTTCTGCCCCATCGGCTAAGGTAGCGCTGGGAGAACTACTGCGATTGTGTCCCGGTTTTTTCGGACAAGTGCCTCAGTAGAGAAAGCCAAAAACTGACTGTCATGATACAGCGAGAGCTGGTCAGCTGTTCGAGAGGTTGTAAAATCTTTAAAGATTTATTCCGCATAATGCCATTATAAATGCAAAGTGCGACGGATCGGTATTCCGATCAAGCGCCGATAGAGCCCCTAGTTCGGCCTTCCGAACACTAGGGGCTGCGCCCACCATAATCGAATTCCTATGGCTAAGTGAGAGTGATAAAGCCCTATAGTCTGATTGCCTGGTTCGTGGTGAGGAACACCTCCTTCTAAGGACCCAACAATGGGATAAAGAGTGTTCAGGTATGTCCCGAACACCCCCATACTTTTTACGTGGGGGCAAAAGCCGACGACTGGCCAACTCTCAGGATTCACATACAATAAACAGCCACACAGGAAGAACAAACGTTCAAACAAAACAGACAATAAATAATAGAAGTGCCATTATCCCAGATTACAAAGAATGGCACGACTGCCTTCAGGGAAATATAATGTCTTTGGTATATTTATCCGCCACAAGGCGGGCTCCCTTTAGTACACCTTCATAGTACAACTCGGGCTTGCGATGCTCCTTACCCTCCAGCGGCCCCTCAGTCATCAGCTTCTCAGCATCAAGCTTCCCCCAATGCACCTTCGCATGGGCAAACGCCATGCGCGCGCCCTCTATACATACCGATCGCTTAATGACATCAAGCCGACGGCAGGCGCCAACAATCTGCTTCACGAGTCCGAAGTAACTGCTTGGAATTGGCTCCGCGGGCCACAGCCGGACAACCAAGTCCTTCATGGCTAGTTCGGTCGCCTGGTGCAGTTCGACCAGCTGCTTCAGCTGATCGATAAAGAGCACCGGATAATTCGGCGCCAAATACTGCGACCAGAAATCCCTCTCCGCAGACTTCTTCTCCCCGGTCCGGTAGAATTGGGCGTCATCTGATATGCTACGAGGCAGATCCGCAAACGCCCCTGGAAAAACAAGAATTCAGCTTATCGCTTAGAGTTCCTCCCATTATCATGTAAAATTGGCCATGAATACAAAAGGCTTTACCAGCTGCAACCTTCCGGGCCTCCTGAGTGTTCCTTAAAGCACCTCGGGCTTCTTCCCGAGCATCCTCCGCGGCTTGGAGAGCTTGGGCGAGTTCGGATTCTTTCCCTACTAGATTCTGCTCCAAGCCCTCGCTTTTCTTCACGACCTCCAGGAGCTCTCGCTCAGCTTCAATGACCCTGGCCTCATGCTTCTCACAAAGAACCTGTTTGGCGGCGGCCTTATTATCAGCTTCGGCCACAGCCTTCTTCGGTGCCTCAATTTCGGCACTCGCCCCTAGAGCATACAATGCAAATATCTTAATTAGGCACAACTTCTAATTTGTGCACTACTTAGCACAGGGTTCCGGCATACCTTGCTTGTCCTCCAACTACTTCTTCATGTGGCCAAGTTCCCCTTCGACCCGTTCCAGACGCTGCTTTAGTTCGGACACCTCCGCACTATGAGCTGCGGATGTTCCTGTAGACACCTATTTTCAAACAAAGGGATACATGTCATTAGCTGAGTCTCCTGCAAAAACGGAAAATTTTGATCCCCTATTCGGCTCTCTTTCGCCGGACAGTGTATCAGGGGCTACTACTCATATTATGACAATTCCTCAAAGGTTTCTTAGAAAACATACCTCAAAGCACTTTATAAGACTAAGGCAGGATTCGTTCAGTCCGCGCCCATAAGGGCACGATGTTCATCGATGATAGGCGCGCTCCTTAGCGCTGTCGATAGGCCGCTCGGCAGCCCTGCTTGAGCACAGGCCGCTGGCGGAACAGGCAAGCCCCCCAAAGGCGGCTGCTTACCCAATCCCAGAGCTTCAAAGGTCTCTAGGACGGTGTCCGGCTGGGGTCCGGACTGAAGATCACCCCCGCCATCGACACGCATAGGAGTCGGTGCTCCCGTGTGTCCGGCCCCAGGGATATGCCCCCCTGGTCCAGGTCCCGCTGAGACGACACCTCGGTGTCGCGCCTAGGCTTCGAGGAAGGGGCCTCTAGAGGTGTCTTGCTCGCCAGGGCATCTGAGTTCAGCGAATCCTCCGATGAGGATCGTCCGGCATGGGACCTCGCCGGGCTATACGAAATATGGCGACAGTTAAAACTACCATACCCCAAAAAAACCAGACGCATATGCGTGTTTGGATTTCATATACTTACGACTTTTCCAGGGGCTGGACCCTGGGATCCCACTCCGGGCTGCTATCGGCAGCCGTGGTGGATGCCTCCGAGAGGGAACCTTTCCCCCTCTTCGGAGATTCGGCCTCCAGGGATGAGGAAGCCGTCCTTTTCTTCCCACCCTGTCGGTGTCAAAACCGGTGGATCTCGGGTAGGGGGTCCCGAACTGTGCGTCTAGGCGGATGGTAACAGGAGACAAGGGACACGATGTTTTTACCCAGGTTCGGGCCCTCTCGATGGAGGTAAAACCCTACTCCTGCTTGATTAATATTGATGATATGGGTAGTACAAGAGTAGATCTACCACGAGATCAGAGAGGCTAAACACTAGAAGCTAGCCTATGGTATGATTGTAGTTCGTCCTACGGACTAAAACCCTCCGGTTTATATAGGCACCAAAGAGGGTTAGGGTTACACAGAGTCGGTTACAATGGTAGGAGATCTACATATCCGTATCGCCAAGCTTGCCTTCCACGCCAAGGAAAGTCCCATCCGGACACGGGACGAAGTCTTCAATCTTGTATCTTCATATTCCAGGAGTCCGGACAAAGATGATAGTTCGGCTATCCGGACACCCCCTAATCCAGGACTCCCTCAGTAGCCCCTGAACCAGGCTTCAATGACGACGAGTCCGGCGCGCATATTGTCTTCGGCATTGCAAGGCGGGTTCCTCCTCCGAATACTTCATAGAAGATTTCGAACACAAGGATAGTGTCCGGCTCTGCAAAATAAGTTCCACATACCACCGTAGAGAGAATAATATTTACACAAATTCAATCTGCTGATGTATTCCGCGGTGTGCCATCACACCACGGCCAGGCCTTTATTTGAATCGTTTTTACTGTCCCACCTCAGCGCATTTAGCGAGGCGGTTTCCTTGGCACGTCTTGTCAAAGCAGACATCGTGTCCCCTTATTCCGGGATTCTCATCACTACGGGCGTGGGCAACCCAACCGCACCATTGATTACAGCGCTTGGGAGATAAGCGAGTTTTACCACGCTGGTGGGGATGCATAGCTTCGTCCGTCCATATAAGGGGATAAGGATCCACTTTTTCACACACGCCTTCTTCCTCCTTTGCTCATCCATTTCCGCGCACTCAAGCTCCAGCGCCCAAGTCCGCATATCTCGCCTCAACCTTCCCCAGCCATGTCCGGAGGGGGAGGCAAGTGGATGGTCTCCTCCATCACGGAGGGGCACATCAAAAAGCTGCGGAAGGCCGGATACTTGTCCAGCGACATCGCGCATCGGCTCCCCGACAAGGGGCAGCTTATCCCCACCCCCAGGCCCCATGAGAGGGTGGTGTTCCTCACCCACTTCCTCCGCGGACTAGATTTTCCACTTCACCCATTTGTCCGGGGGCTCATGTTCTACTACGGCCTGGATTTCCATGATCTGGCCCAGAATTTCATCCTCAACATCTCGGCGTTCATCGTCGTGTGCGAGGCCTTCCTCTGCATCCAGCCCCACTTCGGCTTATGGCTGAAGACCTTCAATGTCAAGCCGAAGGTAGTGGGCGGCCGCCAGGCGGAGTGCGGAGGTTCCATGGTGGGCAGGATGCCCAACGTCCTATGGCTCAAGGGCTCTTTCGTGGAGACCATAAAGGGGTGGCAATCGGGGTGGTTCTACATCACCGAGCCGCGTGACCTAAATGGGTGGCGGCCCCCAAATTCCGATCTGGCTTCCCTACACGGCCCACCTCCTGCAAAGAGACGGGTTTGACGTGGGGTAATTCGGAAGAGCTGACCGGACTTCAATCCTGCATCCAAAGCCCAGTGAACAAGAAGCTCAAGCTTGTTAATGTAGTCCAGGTCATGCTCATCCGCCGGATCCTCCCGTGCCAACAACGGGCCTTCAGCTTGTGGGAGTTTGATCCGGCACAGCACCAAGCCTTGAGCAGGCTATTCGACACTACGTACGAAGATGCCTAGAAGGTGCTGTTCAAGGGCGCCGAGGCTCCCGCATCTGCTACCGAAGATCGCGGATACAGCTCGCAGCGTCAAGCCAGCGAGGTAAGCTACTTTACCTTTTACGGGACTCTTGTTATCCATAGTTTGAATCTATGCGGGATCTAAACTCCCTTACCTTTGACAGGCCTGGCAGAAGACGTCCGGGCAGGTTAACTGTCCGGCTCCCTTGCTAGAAGACCTAGCGGACGCCCGATTGACGGGGCTGCTGGTTCCGGCACCTCACGTGGTGCCGGAGAAGAAGGCCAAGAAGAAGGCCACATGAACTCGAAGGAGTTCCCGGCGCCAGGTGTTGTCGGACTCATCGTCCGATGACTCCGAGGCGGACTCCTCCCACGAAGGCGAGGAGGAGGAAAAAGAGGCCTCTCCCCCAGCGGGGGGAGAGAAGAAAAGGAAGGCCGCCCCAACTGGGGAGGCCGGAGGGTCCAAGAAGGGAAGGACCCTTCCTCCGGACTACTCCACCAACGGCGACGACGACGAAGAGGAGTGGCCACCAAGGGCTAATCCCCTGGCAAAATCGTAAGTGTCCGGATACCAGAATAACTCATGGCGTTTCATTTGTCGCACAGTATCTCCTAATGCCGAATATAACCCTGCAGCCCGCCCAAGGACAAGCTCGACGCTTCAATGAGCGGCTCCCTGGATTCGTCGGACGTGAACAGCACCTCACTTCCGGCTGCCTCCTCTCCTTGCGCTGCGGATGACGCCGAGGTGGGGTCCCAAAAGGGGCCTGGCCAGGAGGAGGTGGTCCAGGACGCGCCGCAAGGAAACCTCCTGGACTCCAGGCGCGAGGGGGATAAAACCCCAAAGGGCTCTAAGTCCGGCCCTGGGCCGGACTCCGCACCGGAACCTTCAATGGTTCCGGAGTCCGGTAGGCGACCCCTTCGTAAGAAGGGCGAGACTGCGACACCGGTGACCTCTGTCCAACCGGAGGCACCGGATAATTTGCTGGAGGCGCTTAACGGCGCCTCCATCGACGAGGAGCACCGCACTGTTATGAGTGTGGTGATCCAGAAAGTTCAGTCCACCAAGAGCGCGCTGACTGAAGCATGTGCCAGCCTTCTAACAGGTTTTGAGGTATGTATTTAAGACATGTAAAAATATTACTGCATAGGCAGTAGCCCCCGATGCTCAGTTTGGTGTTCGGAAAGAAAAGCCGAACTGAGGATCTAAAAAGATGTACGCAAGAGTCTAACATAAGTATGTCAATATTGGAATGCAGGCTGCGCTGCTGACCTCTGCTGCACTGACTGCGGAGGTCAATGCATTGAAGCAGAGCCTCGAGCGGTCCGAGAACGAGCTCGACCTTGCCAAAAAGCAGCTCGAGGACAAGGAAGGTAAGTAATACCTTATGGAAGTATGTAAAAGATGTGGTTGCAAAAAATAACAGGAATAACGTGAGAATTGCAGGGGCCACGAACGAGGTGGCGACCCTGAAGGAAGTGTTGTCCAAGGCCGAAAGCAATGCGGCCGCGGAACGCACTGAGCGAGAGAAGTAGGAGGCGTGGGTGGCGGAGGTGCGGCAAGAGCTCCAGGCTCTCGTGGAAAAACACAAGAGTTTGGAGTGTGACTCAAAGACTCAAGAGTCCGAGCTCGCCTCGGCTTTTGAGAGCGCCAAAGCCGCTAAGGCCGAAGCCCAAAAAGCCCTCCAGGAAATTGAGGCAATGAAGAAGATAGCAGCGGGTAAGGCATTCTTCATGCAAAGCAAGCACGTGAAAGTGAATTACTTGTTACTTACCTGAATCCGGAGCTCTCCAGGAGCATTCGCAGATCTGTCCTGCAGTGTGTCCGACGCTGCCGCATTCTACCGGGCCGAGGAGGGGAGCTCGACGAAGAAGGTGTTCTGGTCTCAGTATGCTGAGGCCGGACACCCGGTGCCCTTGAGCGACCAGCTGAAGCAGCTGGTCGAGCTCCATAAGGTGGCCGAACAGGCCATGAAGGGCCTCATAGTTCGGCTGTGGCCTAAGGAAGCCATGCCTGGGAGCTACTTCGGGCTGGTGAGGCGGCTGGTGGACGTCTGTCCCTGGATTGAAGTCGTCAAGCGCTCCGTCTATATCGAAGGTGCCCGTAGGGCCCTTGCCCGTGCTAAAGTGCACTGGGGCAAGATGGACGCTGAGAAGCTTGTGACAGACGCTCCACCGCCGGGCAGGGAGTATCGCAAGCCCTAAAGGGTGCCCGCCTTATAGCGGGTGAATGCTCCAAAGATGTAATTTTTGAGTAAACTCGCATTTGTTATCCTGTACGCTTGAAAACTTGTTCATATGCGCTAAGCAACGCTTGTGAATTTAAAATATTGCCTTCTGTGCGGCCATTTATTAAATTTGAGAGATGGCGAGTCGTCGGCTTCTGCCCCCATGCCACGAGTGCTGGGGTGTTCGGGATAAACTTGAGCACTCTTTTTCCCATTCTTGGGTCCTTCGAGGGAGGCGCTCAACGCAACGAACAAGGCAACCGGACTATAATGCTTGAACACTCTCACTTAGCCATAGAATTCTATAATTTTAAATTTTGGCGAAGCCTCTTGTATTCGGAAGACCGAGTTCCGGGCGCTATCCATGCCTGGGCCGGACAAAGCCGACTCCTCGCTCTAAGCAGCATAAGTCTTTAGGGACTCGAAAACCTCTCGAACAGCGACCGACTCTCGCTCTATCATGACGGTCAGTTTTAGCTTTCTCCACTGAGGTGCTTAACCCAGCTCAACCGGGGCACAATCGCAGTGGTTCTCCCAGCCGATATAACGGAACGTAAGGTACCAAAACATGGGAGCCGGGCAAACCCAACTATTGACCCAAGACATGATTCGGAGCCGATGCATATAATGCTATAAGTTCGGGGTGCCGCACTTGTGAAAGTGTTCGGACTTATCACACCATATTTTGGGGTACATAAGCCCCTGGTGTATTTGGCCGTACCAAAGCGTACGGATGCAACATGTCATAAGTGAACATATATAGATAAAAAAAGGAATGCAATAATAGGCAAAAGCTATGCATTGTTTATTCAAAAAAGCTGCAGTAAAAGCAGAACGATACAAATAGTGCGATAAGCAAGGGACGAGACTATTTGACATGTCCCCATCCAGGAGCGAGCTGCGGGATGATATGTAAAACAAGTATACTTCTCGTTATAGAGACCACCTGGACACTCGACGTAGCTTTCTGCTTCCCTGGTTGTTGCATCGTGTGTTCGGCGATTCTACTGCCGGACAGGGCTTCTTGAGAAAGGAGTCCTGAAAGTAAAAAAAAAGAATGACGCAATTGGGAGCCCCTGGTGCGGTTGAGCCGCATTCTGGGCCTGCCGTGGTCGTGCCCCTCCCCCTATGCCCATGGTATTTCCAGAGCGTAATTATGTACGCGTAGTACTGGTTTCGCAATTTCACGAGGGCTGGGGTTGGGGCCGGATTGCTACGCGTGCTCGGGACGTGCCAGACGGTGTTGTTGTAGGTTACTCTGGGCGCGCTTGACGGTGTCTGGACGTTTAATAGCCAGACTCGAGAATTGCCTTGAGAGGCTGCTTTGTACTTCCACCGCGAGGGCCACCGTATGCTCCTCCGTTCGGAGAGAGCGTTCGGTGTTTTCGTTGACCGTAATGACTCCTCGAGGGTCTGGCATCTTGAGCTTGAGGTATGCGTAGTGCGGCACCGCATTGAACTTTGCAAATGCGGTTCGTCCGAGCAGTTCATGATAGCCGCTGCGGAACGGGACTATGTCGAAGATTAACTCCTCACTTTGGAAGTTATCCAGGGATCCGAAGACCACTTCAAGTGTAACTGAGCCTGTACAGTTGGCCTCTACACCTGGTATGATGCCTTTGAAGGTTGTCTTTGTGGGTTTAATCCTTGAGGGGTCTATGCCCATTTTGCACACTGTATCCTGATAAAGCATGTTCAGGCTGCTGCCGCCGTCCATCAGGACTCTAGTGAGGTGAAATCCGTCAATGATTGGGTCTAGAACCAATGCAGCGAATCTGCCATGGCGGATGCTAGTGGGGTGGTCCCTTCGATCGAAAGTGATCGGGCAGGAGGACCACGGATTGAACTTTGGGGCGACTGGCTCCATCGCATATACGGCCTTAGTGCACGCTTCCGCTCCCTTTTGGGTATGTGGGTTGCATATATCATGTTCACCGTCCGCACTTGTGGGGGGAAGCCCTTCTGTCCTCTATTGTTCGGCGGCCAGGGCTCCTCCTCATCGTTGCTATGCAGCCCCTTGTCATTGTTTTCGGCATTTAACTTGCCTGCCTGCTTGAACACCCAACAATCTCTGTTGGTGTGATTGGCTAGTTCTTCGGGGGTGTCGTGTATCTGGCACGAGCGATCGAGTATTCGGTCCAAATTGGACGGGCCTGGAGTATTTCTTTTGAATGGATTTTTCCGCTGACCGGGTTTAGAGCCTCTGAATCCGGCATTGACTGCCGTATCTTCAGCATTATCGCCATTAATGCGGCGCTTGTGCTTGTTGCAACGCGACCTGCCGTTGCTGTCCTTGGTATCCGAATTACCAGGGCTCTTGGTCATGTTGTTACTACGAGCTAGCCAGCTGTCCTCTCCCGCGCAAAAGTGGGTCATGAGTGTTGTGAGGGCTGCCATGGATTTCGGCTTTTCCTATCCTAGGTGCCGGGGAAGCCACTCGTCGCGGATGTTATGTTTGAAGGCTGCAAGGGCCTCTGCATCCGGACAGTCGACGATTTGATTTTTCTTGGTTAGGAACCGTGTCCAGAATTGTCTGGCCGATTCCTCTGGCTGCTGAATTATGTGGCTTAGGTCATCGGTGTCTGGTGGTCGCACATAAGTGCCCTGGAAATTGTCAAGGAATGCAGCTTCCAGGTCTTCCCAACAACCAATTGACTCTGCTGGCAAGCTGTTAAGCCAATGCCGAGCTGGTCCTTTAAGCTTGAGTTGGAGGTATTTGATGGCGTGTAGATCATCACCGCGGGCCATGTGGATATGAAGGAGATAGTCCTCGATCCAGACCGCATGATCTGTTGTGCCATTGTATGATTCAATGTTTACGGGTTTGAAACCCTCAGGGATTTGATGATCCATCACTTCATCTGTAAAGCATAGTGGGTGTGCGACGCCTCTGTATTGGGCTATATCACGACGTAGCTCAAATGAGCTTTGTCTACTGTGTTCGGCCCAGCCGGAATTGCCATATCCGGCGTGACGGTTATCATCACGTATCATGGTGTGCCCACGCGATCCGTAGATCGATCTTGTTTGCCTTGCCTTGTCCTCCAATATATCCCGCAGGTCTGGCACATTTTCCCGCGCCTTGGTATTTTTTTAGCGGCACCGGGGTGCGGCTTGAGTGGAGGGCCGAGAGGCCTCTCTGTCGCGGCCACGAGGTAGCCGGTCGGCCGTATTATGCGCTGGTGATGTAGGTTTAGGTGCTTCCTCCTCTAATCGGGGTAGCAGCCTGCGTTTTGGGTAGCTCTTGGAGGGGCGTTCGAGTTCGTACTCTTCGGCCGCCAGGACTTCAGTCCATCTGTCGGCTAGCAAATCTTGGTCAGCTCTAAGCTGTTGCTTCTTTTTCTTGAGGCTGCTTGCCGTGGCCATAAGCCTGCATTTGAAACGCTCTTGTTCGATGGGATCCTTAGGCACGACGAATTCGTCGTCGTCGAGGCTTGCCTCGTCTTCGGAGGGAGGCATGTAATTATCGTCTTCTAACTCTTTGTCTACCGCTCTCTCATGAGGGATGGCTTCTCCATCCTCCCGTGCTGAATCTTGCTGGAGGAGGTTGTCTTCGGCACTGTCCAGGGTGTTATTGTCTCTGGTGCCGGAATCACCGTTTCTGCTGTGGCGGGATTTAGAGCAGCCCCGCTTACGCCGACGCTTAGGCTGTTTCTTGGAGGGGTCATCCTCCTTGTTCCATCGCCATTCCCATCATTTGGGATGTCCACCATGTATATGTCGTATGACGAGGTGGCCTTCCAGTGCCCTGTAGGCACTGGTTCTTGGTCGTCTCCTGCATCGTCGTCCATACCGTTGATGTCTTCGGAGTCGAAGTCGAGCATGTCGGTTAAATCATTGACAGTGGCTGCGAAGTGGGTGGTGGGTGGGCTTTGAATTTCTTCATCCTCCGCATCCCAACCTTCCTGACCATAATCTGGCAAGGGCTCTCCTGATAAAGAGAGAGACTTTAGTGAATTCAGGATGTTGCCAAAGGGCGAGTGCTGAAAGATGTCCGCGGCAGTGAACTCCATGATCAGCGCCCAATCGGATTCGATTGGCAGGGGCGCGGAAGGTTCGGAGTCCGGAGAGGAGTCCGGCACCTTGGAGTCACGAGCTTCGCAAAGGACAGGGTTGGTGTTCGGCTCAATCGCCGTAGAGATAGCAGCCCCCGAGGCGGTGTCCAGCCACTCGTCCTCGATCGGCGCAGTAGGCTCCGAGCTAAGGGTTGGAGCGGACACTTGTGCGGCCTCCAGGGCACTGTCCGGCGGCAGAGCTAGATCATGCCCATCGTGACAGTGCGGCACATTTGGCTGTGGCTCGAACCCGTCGAAGATCAAGTCTCCGCGGACGTCAGCCGTATAGTTCAAACTTCCAAATCTGACCTGATGGCCAGGGGCGTAGCTTTGAATCTGCTCCAGATGGCCAAGTGAATTGGCCCGAGTGCAAAGCCACCGAATACGAAGATCTGCCCGGGGAGAAAAGTATCACCCTGGACCGCATCGTCGTTGATGATCAGAGGAGCCATCGGGCCTAAAGATGACGGCATAGAGGAACTCCCGATGAAAGCACCAATGTCGGTGTCAAAACCGGCGGATCTCGGGTAGGGGGTCCCGAACTGTGCGTCTAGGCGGATGGTAACAGGAGACAAGGGACACGATGTTTTTACCCAGGTTCGGGCCCTCTCGATGGAGGTAAAACCCTACTCCTGCTTGATTAATATTGATGATATGGGTAGTACAAGAGTAGATCTACCACGAGATCAGAGAGGCTAAACCCTAGAAGCTAGCCTATGGTATGATTGTTGTTCGTCCTACGGACTAAAACCCTCCGGTTTATATAGGCACCGAAGAGGGTCAGTGAGGGAGTCCTGGACTAGGGGGCGTCCGGATAGCCGAACTATCATCATTGGCTGGACTCCAAGACTATGAAGATACAAGATTGAAGACTTCGTCCCGTGTCCGGATGGGACTTTCCTTGGCATGAATGCAAGCTTGGCAATACGGATATGTAGGTCTCCTACCATTGTAACCGACTCTATGTAACCCTATTCCTCTCTGGTGTCTATATAAACCAGAGGGTTTTAGTCCATAGGACAGAACAACAATCATACCATAGGCTAGCTTTTAGGGTTTAGCCTCCTTGATCTCGTGGTAGATCCACTCTTGTACTACCCATATCATCAATATCAATCAAGCAGGAGTAGGGTTTTACCTCCATCGAGAGGGCCCGAACCTGGGTAAAAACATCGTGTCCCTTGTCTCCTGTTACCATCCGCCTAGACGCACAGTTCGGGAGCCCTTACCCGAGATCCGCCGGTTTTGACACCGAAATTGGTGCTATCATTGAGAGTTCCTCTGTGTCGTCACCTATAGGCCCGATGGCTCCTTTGATCATCAACCACGACGTGGTACAAGGTGAGACTTTCCTCCCAGGACAGATCTTCGTATTCGGTGGCTTTGCACTGCAGGCCAATTCGCTTGGCCATCTGGAGAAGATTGAAAGCTACGCCCCTGGCCATCAGGTCAGATTTGGAAGTTTGAACTTCATGACTGACATCCGTGGAGACTTGATCTTCGATGGATTTGAGCCACAGCCGAGCGTGCCGCACTGTCGCGATGGGCATGATTTAGCTCTGCTGCCGGACAGTGCCCTGGAGGCCGCACACGAGTCCACTCCGACCCTTAATTCGGAGCCGACCGCGCCGATCGAGGATGGGTGGCTAGACACCGCCTCAGGGGTCGCTGCCTCTACGGCGATGGAGCCGAATACTAACCCTGTCCCTTGTGAAGCTCGTGACTCCGAGGTGCCGGATTCCTCGCCGGACTCCGAACCTCCCGCGCCCCTGCCAATCGAATCCAATTGGGCGCCGATCATGGAGTTCACTGCTGCGGACATCTTTCAGCACTCGCCTTATGGCGACATCCTAAATTCGCTAAAGTATCTCTCGTTATCAGGAGAGCCCTGGCCAGACTACGGTCAGGACGGTTGGGATACGGACGACAAAGAAATTCAAAGCCCACCCACCACCCACTTTGTAGCCACTGTCGACGACCTAACCGACATGCTAGACCTCGACTCCGAAGACATCGACGGTATGGACGATGATGCCGGAGACGACCAAGAACCAGCGCCCATAGGGCACTGGAAAACCACCTCAACTCATGATGTATACATGGTGGATACACCAAAAGGAAGCGATAACGAGGAACAACAGGACGTGGCGAAAGATAATTCCCCCGTAAAACAGCCAAAACGGCGGCGCAAGCGCCGCCCGAAGTCCCTCCTGTATAACAACAGCACCCATACAGACCTAGCCGTAGAGCAGGGCGAACCAGTGGATGACGAACATGCCACCAAGCAACCGTCCGAACAGGATGAATTGGACAAGCAACCCATCCCCGGCGAAAACAACAGTCTAGATGATCTCACGCCGAACACATCACCAGAGCATATGAACCTCCACGAAAGGCTCGTCCCCACTGCAAGAAGTCTGAAGAAGCAGAAGCAGAAGCTCAAAATAGCGGAAGACATACTCGGAAGGAGGCGGAGCAAAGTACTCAAGACCGCAGATAAATACGGCGATAGTCACCAAGCAAAGAGCTACCCAAAGCGCATGCTGTTGCTCGAATTTGACGAGGAGGCCGTAGAGCCCCCACAATCAGAAAACAAAAAGGCCACCTGGCCGGATAGACGACCAGATGACAGGCTAAGAGCGGCAAGCGGCGCCGCACACAAGCTGGCACACGATCCACATAAGGATCCTCACAAAAAAGATGGCCCGGCCAGATCCATCTATGGGCCAAGAAAGAAGGCTCCAGGAAGCAACACAACACGTCGAGTGTTCGAAAATAACGGTACACCTAAATAAAGGGGCACCGCACACCCTCTATGTTTCACCGATGAGGTGCTGGATCATGAATTTCCAGCGGGATTCAAGCCCGTAAACATAGAGGCATATGACGGAACAACAGACCCCGGAGTCTGGATTGAGGATTATATCCTACACATACATATGGCTAGAGGAGACGATCTCCATGCCATAAAATACCTGCCCCTCAAACTCAAAGGGCCAGCTCGGCATTGGCTCAAAAGCCTCCCAGAAAATACCATTGGAAGTTGGGAAGAGCTCGAGGATGAATTTCGAGCAAATTTTCAGGGGACTTAGGTCCGCCCTCCGGATGCAGACGATTTAAGTCACATAACTCAACAGCCCGGAGAGTCAGCACGCAAATTCTGGAACAGGTTCCTCACCAAAAAGAACCAAATAGTCGACTGTCCGGACGCTGAAGCCTTAGCAGCCTTTAAACATAACGTCCGAGACGAATGGCTCGCCAGACACCTCGGCCAGGAAAAACCAAGAACAATGGCCGCGCTAACAAGCCTCATGACCCGCTTTTGCGCGGGGGAAGATAGCTGGCTGGCAAGATGCAGCACCAGCGACCCGAGTACATCCGAGGTCAGGGATGGAAATGGGAAATCACGACGCAGAAAAGATCAGCGCCGGAATAAGGAAAATGGCCCAAAGAGCATGGCGGTCAACACCGGGTTCAAAAGCTCTCGGCCGAACAACAAAACACTGCCTCTTAAGGACAACAGTGACGAGCTATCCAACCTAAACAAAATCTTGGATAGGGTATGTTAAATCCACAGTGCCCCCGGGAAGCCTGCAAACCATACCCACAAAGATTGTTGGGTCTTCAAGCAGTCCGGCCGACTTAACGCCGAACACAAGGGGCTCGACACACCAAGAGAAGACGATGACGAACCCCACAAGCAGAGCGCCAGAAAACAGAAGACTTTCCCACAAGAAGTCAAAACAGTGAACTCACTTCAAGTGATAACAAGGAAAAAAAGTGCGGCACCTACTAAAATACGCGCCGCACGGTCCACCCCAGCGGAGTCCCGAAATTGGATGTCAAAACCAACTACTTTCAACCATCAGGACTACTCCAGAAGTATTCAAAACGCAGGAAGGACTGCTTTGATATTGGAGCCCATAATCGACGGACTACAATTTACACAAGTCCTAATGGATGGTGGCAGTGATATAAACCTGCTATATCAGGACACAATCCGCAGAATGGGGATAGACCCTACCAAAATTTGCCATAGCAGCACTTCCTTTAAAGGAGTGACGCCAGGCCCTTACGCCAATTGTACGGGCTCCTTACTACTAGAAGTTGTGTTCGGTTCATCCAACAACTTCCGTCGCGAAAAGCTAATCTTCCATATCGCCCCATTAAAAGTAGCCATCAAGCACTATTGGGACGCGAAGCTTTCACCCGCTTTAACGCAATACCGCATATGCGTCTCTTACACTTAAAATGCCCGGTCCACGCGGCATCATCTCATTAAAAGGTAACTTCGAGTGTTCCTCGACCAAGGAAGAACGTGAGACTGCCTTGACAGCCACACACTAATCCGGCCTTGCTAATCAAAGCCCCTAAAAATAGGTCATTTAGACCCCGGACACGGTTAGGCGAGTCCGGCATAAATAAACAAAGGGCTTCCTAGCCGCATACCCTTTACAAGGGGATGCACGCATGAACAATGAGAGCCAATAAAGCTCAACTTTATTCATCTTTTAAATCATACTCTGTTTTAAATACATTTTTTGCACGATATTTTTCCAAACTAAGTTCTTCTCTTTTACAGATGAACAATGTGCTACACCCGTCCAGGATACAGCACAACGGAGACACAGGCGCAGACGTGCAGCAGGGACCCGTTGCAAGGATTCTTTTCAGATTAAGACCCAGCGTAAACCTTTTTTACTATCTCTTGTTGACACACATCCCCCGGTTTCTTACCATAACCGAGGAGGAGGCTGGCGTTTTGGCATCGGCCGCGTCAGAAGTTTTCGCGCGTACCTGGACACTAGGGGCTTAGGATATTATTCTGCCCGTTATCATAAAGACCGAATACCTCAGGGAGTGTTCGGCGTCTCGAGTTAGGCCTTATATGCATCAGCTCCGAATCATGTCTTTGGTCAAATGTTGGGTTTGCCCGGGTCCTGTGTTTTGCTGCCTTACGTTCCGCTCTATCGGCTAACGCGGCACCAGGAGAACTACTGCGATTGTGCCCCGGTTCGGCCTGGCGAGCACCTCAGTAGAGAAAGCCGAAAACTGACTGTCATGATATAGCAAGAGACTGGTCAACCACTCGATCGACTACCGGAATGTCTAGAATTCCTCCGCTTTGATGAAGGACCATTTCCCGGTCAGGCACACACGCGCCCCGAATTCGGAGAGCGCGGTGCCCCTAGGGGCTATATCGTAGCCCCACCTTCGAACTCCTATGGCTAAGTGAAAGTGATAAACCATTATAGTCCGGTTGCCTAGTTTTCTACGCTACCACCTCCTTCACAGGACCAAGACGTTGGATTAAGTGTGAAAATGCGCTTTTTTTTGCAAACACCCCCGCACCATGTGCGTGGGGGCTGAAGCCGAACACTGCCATCTTTCAGGTTATATATATACATTAACGGCCGCACAGGAGATATTCCCATACTTGAACGCACAAGTATAAAAAGCCCTTATATTATAAATATGGTTTTACAAATCATACATGTCATTTGAACATAACGTTTTTCGAGCACTGCGTCTCTACTAAACGAGCGCCCCGCAGGACTTCCTCAAAATAGTGCTCGGCGGCTAATCGGCTTCTGTCCGAATCCCGGGACGCAACATCGGTGGCATCCATCTCTGCCCAGTATGTTTTGACACGGGCGAGAGCCATCCGTGCACCCTCTATACATGCCGACCGCTTCATCGCCTTGATATGCGGCACCGCGTCAAGGAATTGCTGCACTAAGCCAAAATAACTCTTCGGCTTGGGCCTTTCCGGCCACAGATGAGCCACCACATCCTTCATGGCAAGTCCGGACAGCCTATTCAGCTCAGCCCACTCAGCCAACCGATCGGTTAACGGAAGGGGACGCCCTGGACTATGGAATTGAGACCAAAAAAGCTCTTCCATTTCGTGATCCTTTTTCTTCGGAAGTGCACGACTGCGTCCGCCGCACTCGCCGCCAAATTCAGATAAGGATCGTCCGCACCCCACAACTGGCCCAACTGAGCATTCGGATCCGTGAAGTTCCTACGCAGCAGAAAGGGCTTTCCAGCCGCAATGTCTCCAGCCTGACGCAGCTCCTCCTTTATAGCCCGCATTGCAGAACGGGCATCCTTGGCTTCGGCGGTGGCCTTCTTCAGGTCCTCTTGCTCCGCTTGGCGTTCTCTTTCAAGAACCTCATAGCAGTCTGTAGCATCTTTCAGTTTCACGGCCATTCCAGCCATCTCCTCCCTGCTTCGGCAGTGAGCAGCCTTTTTGGCTTTTAGCTCCTCGGCTGCCTTCGAGGCAGCCGCATCACTTGTTCTGGCTTGCTCCTTGGCTCGAGCAAGCTCTGCCCAAAGGCCCTCCATAGCAGCGGCGCCATCTACATCAAGCATACATGTTGTAAGGTGTGGGCATCAGCTCCCTTGCCAGGTGACCGCGGAGAAACCACCTACCTTGTGACTCGTCAAGTCGTTTATTGACCAGCGCGATGTCCGCATCCGCAACATCGAGTTGCCGCTTCAGTTCGGCAACTCTATCAGTCCGGCTAGCCACCGAATGTTCCGCCACCTGCATAGGAAAGGCGACATTTTATAACTGAGATTATGATCCTCGGCACGCTATCGCTTTCAACAACATACCGAGTCTCAGGGGCTACTATCTATACAGGGCGCACTCTATGTGCAAAACTGTCAAAAGGTATGTCATTTTTGCGTACCTCAAACCCCGTCAGTAAACTTCTGACGGCCTCATGCAACCCGCTCTTAGCGGATGAAATCCTTTCAATCACCGTACTCACTAATGTACGGTGATCTTCTGAGATAGACGCCCTCTCGAGCAGATCCTTCAGCTCCACCGGCCGTACACCAGTTGGTGCCGAACTCTCCGGCCACGCCGGACTCGGGGAGACCCTCCGTGACGACACCTCAGGGTCGTCCACCCCGCCTGACGGTGCGGCAGATGGAGGCGTTTCGCTCTCCATCATCTCCGGACGAAGGTACCACGAAGATGAGCTCTGCTGAGAAGGGCTGAGATCCGAACTACAAGGTAAGAACTTCGGTTATCCTCAGAAATAAAAACAGGGATGTCCCTTATTACAAAGCTCCCCTTTTTCTACTTACGGCTCGCTGGAGGGCTGATTCCCTTGGGGAAATAGTGCGGCCGGGGCTTCTCCTGGCGCAGGACCCTCCGGTGAAGATTTCTTCTCCCGCTTTGAGGCCTTAGCCTCCGGATCTTCGGAAGCGGTCCTCTTCTCCCCCTGGAGGAAGGGATTCTTGATCCCCCCCTTTCTTGAGAGTTTCCTTAGCGGAGGCGCTAGTTTTCCTGTTTTCCCCTTCGCCCTCGTATGAAGGCGCAACCTCCAGCATCTTGACTAACACAGGGTCCGGCGTGGTCTCCGGGAGGGGAGCCGGACACCGTATCAGTTTTGCTTGCGCTATCCACTCCTGTTCAAAGGATAGCTGGTTAAAAGACAAATCCATGATAAATAAATGGACGGTATGTCCGGACACAGGACTACTTACTTGAGTATCCGGGCGATTGCAGCTTAGGCCGGCGTCCTCGGTCAAGTCCGGACACATCTCTTGTGATCCGAAGAACAGTTTGTACATCTCCACGGGTGTCGTCCCCATGAAGTGTTGAAGAGCTCGCGGTCCCTCCGGATTGAATTCCCACAGGTGGAGGGGGCGACGTTTGCAGGGCAGAAGACGCCGAATCAACATAACCTGCGTCACTACGACCAGACTGTTCTCCCTCTCTTGGAGGTCCCGAATCCGGCCCTGCAATATTGGTACGTCCTTGGACGGCCCCCAGTCAAGCCCTTTGTTGACCCATGACGCCAGCCGTTGTGGAGGGCCCGAGCGAAAGGCGGGCGGCAGCCTCTGCCTGCTGCCCCTGGGAGCGGTGATATAGAACCACTCCTGTTGCCACAAGCCGAGCTCCTCCTAAAAAGAGCCCTCGGGCCATGGATCATCGACCATTTTTCTTATAACTGCCCCTCCGCACTCTGCCTGTCGCCCCTCGATCATCTTCGTCTCCACGTTGAAGGTCTTGAGCCACAAACCGAAGTGAGGGGTGGTGCGGAGGAAGGCTTCGCAGACAAGAATGAACGATGAGATATGGAGGATGGACTCCGGAGCCAAGTCATGGAATTCCATCCCGTAATAAGACATGAGCCCCCTCACGAAGGGGTCCATCGGGAAGCCTAAACCCCGACAGATGTGAGACACGAACACGACGCTCTCACCAGGCTCGGGAGTAGGGATGACTTGCCCTTGGGAAGGCAACCTATGTGAAATCTCGTAGGTTAGGTACCTGGCGTCTCTCAGCTTTAGGATGTCTTCTTCTGTGATGGAGGAAGGCATCCACCGGCCCTGTAGGTCGGAGCCGGACATCATCGGAGGTCCGAAGCACCCGAATCTGGAGCCTTGGGTGATGGAACTCGGGGCGAGGGGCAGATTCGATTGAGGATCGAAGGAAAGGGGAAGTCCTTGGTCTCATTATAAAGAGGGAGAATACCAAGAGCCGTCCCCGTGACCGTTTGGAACTCGCCTTCGATGGAGGGGGCGGGGCAACGGGCACGGTTGGGTTACCCACGTCCGTATTGATGAGAATCCCGGAATAAGGGGACACGATCTCTGCTTCGACAAGACGTGCCAAGGAAACCGCTTCGCTAATAAAGGCTTGGCCGTGGTGTGACGTCGCGCCATGAAATACGTCAGCAGATTGAACTGTGTAAATATTATTCTCTCTACGGTGGTATCTGGAATTTATTTTGCAGAGCCGGACACTATCTTGGTGTTCACAATCTTCTATGAATTATTCGGAGGAGGAACCCGCCTTGCAATGCCGAAGACAATATGCGCTCCGGACTCGTCGTCGTTGAAGCCTGGTTCAGGGGCTACTGAGGGAGTCCTGGACTAGGGGGTGTCCGGATAGCCGAACTATCATCATTGGCCGGACTCCAAGACTATGAAGATACAAGATTGAAGACTTTGTCCCGTGTTCGGATGGGACTTTCCTTGGCGTGGAAGGCAAGCTTGGCAATACGGATATGTAGATCTCCTACCATTGTAACCGACTATGTGTAACCCTAGCCCTCTCCGGTGTCTATATAAACTGGAGGGTTTTAGTCCATAGGACAGAACAACAATCATACCATAGGCTAGCTTTTAGGGTTTAGCCTCCTTGATCTCGTGGTAGATCCACTCTTGTACTACCCATATCATCAATATCAATCAAGCAGGAGTAGGGTTTTACCTCCATCGAGAGGGCCCGAACCTGGGTAAAAACATCGTGTCCCTTGTCTCCTATTACCATCCGCCTAGACGCACAGTTCGGGACGACCTACCCGAGATCCGCCGGTTTTGACACCGATAGTTAGGGTTACACAGAGTCGGTTACAATGGTAGGAGATCTACATATCCGTATCGCCAAGCTTACCTTCCACGCCAAGGAAAGTCCCAACCGGACACGGGACGAAGTCTTCAATCTTGTATCTTCATAGTCCAGGAGTCCGGCCAAAGGTGATAGTTCGGCTATCCGGAAACCCCCTAATCCAGGACTCCCTCACACCCCCTGCGGGAGGCTCGTCTTCCTCCGCCTCCTCCTCTTCGTCTTCGGAAGAAGGATGGTTGCTAGAGTATTCGAATTTTGCGTCCGAAGAATCATGGCGACGGAGGCCACTCCGGGTCTTTTTGACCTTCTTGGAGGCCTCTTTCTTTGGCGCCTCGTGAGGCGCTGGGACCAGCATCTTCGTCAGAAGAGGTCCGGCCGGTTCCTCCGGCAGAGAGGCAGGACAATGTATCCTCTCCACCTTTTTTATCCATCCCTGGGGTTATGGTAAAGCATGATAAAGGTGTCTCCCTCAGGACATGCCAACTGAAGCATGGATGGACAAGAGCATAGCAGTAACTTACCGAACTTGCAGAATGGGACAATTGATGCCCACGGTCCTCGGTGGAGTCCGGCAATGATTTGTCGGACTTAAAGAGCACCTTCCAGATATCCTTGTGGGAGGAACCATAGAGCTCTCGAAGGGTCTGGTGCTCGGTTGGGTCATATTCCCACAAATTGCAGGCTCGACGCTGGCAAGGGAGAACCAGGCGAGCTAACATCACCTGGACTACGTCGACGAGTTTGACGTCCTTGTCGACCACACTCTGGATGCGCGTCTGGAGCAGTGATAGTTCATCGGACGAGGACCAGTTCAGGCCCTTCTCGGGCCAGGACGTGAGCTGTAGTGGGGCTCCAGATCTGAACTCAGGAACCGCAACCCACTTTTTGCCGCGCGGTTCGGTGATATAGAACCACTGCTGCTGCCACTCCTTGATGGAGTCATTTAAGGCGCCCGTCGGCCATATAACCTTGGGCATCTTGCTCACCATGGCGCCGCCACACTCAGCGTGCTCGCCACTCACCACCTTGGGCTTCACGTTGAAAATCTTCAGCCATAGGCCGAAGTGAGGCGAAATTCGGAGAAAAGCCTCACACACGACGATGAACATCGAGATGTTAAGGAAAGAATTGGGAGACAGATCATGAAAGTCAATCCCGTAATAATACATAATATTGCAAACGAATGGGTGGAGGGGAAACCCGAGCCCGCGGACAAAATGAGGAAGAAACACGACCCTCTTGTGGGACTCCGGAGTAGGGACGATCTATCCCGCCGGCGGAAGACAGTGGCCGGTCTTTTTGGCCAGGTACCCGGCCTCTTGGAGCCTCTTGATATCCTTCTCCTGGACGGTAGAGGCCATCCATTTGCCTCCTGCTCCAGATCCGGACATCTTAGGAGAACCTCTCTTCGGTGGAGAAGAAGAGTGCTTGGGAGCTAGGGCTCGAGCAGAGGGGAATGGACTAGCAGGGGGAAAAGGCGTGGGTAGAGAGGGAGAGATCTTATCTCTTTATAGGGGTGGTAAATCTTTTGCGCCTCCCACTTGCCTAGTGGAACCCACTCGTTCTCCACTCACCGTAATTAGCGGCGCGTTTGGGTTACCCATACCTGTATTGATGAGAATCCCGCAATAAGGGGACACGATCTCTGCTTCGGAAAGACATGAAGAGGAAACCGCCTCGCGATATGCGCTGAGGCTGGTTGTGGGAAAACGGTTTGAATAATGACTCGACCGTAGTGTCATGTCACTTTGTCTAAAGTTGTCAACAGATTATATTTGTGAAATATCATTCTCTCTACGGTGGTGAATGAGGATCATCTTGCAGATCCGGACACGGTCTAAGTGTTCGATAATTATTTTGGAGTATTCGGAGATGGAACCCGCCTTGCAATGCCGAAGACAAAACCGCGCGTCAGACTCATCGTCATTGAAGCCGGGTTCAGGGGCTACTGAGGGAGACCTATATTAGGGGGTATCCGAACAGCCGGACTGTACACTTTGTCCGGACTGTTGGAGCGTGGAGATACAAGACTCAAGACTCCGTCCCGTGTCCGGATGGGACTCTCCTTTGCGTGGAAGACAAGCTTGGCGATCCGGATATTATATTTCCTTCCTTGTAACCGACTCCATTTAAACCCTAGCCCTCTCCTGTGTCTATATAAACCGGAGAGTTTAGTCCTTAGGGGGACGATCACACTCATAATCATCATAGGCTAGCTTCTAGGGTTTAGCCTCTACGATCTCATGGTAGATCTACTCTTGTACTACTCATATCATCAATATCAATCAAGCATGAAGTAGGGTTTTACCTCCATCGAGAGGGCCCGAACCTGGATAAAAATTGTGTCCCTTGCCTCCTGATACCATTAGCCTAAGACGCACAGATCGGGACCCCCTACCCGAGATCCGCCGGTTTTGACACCGACACCCGCGCATGAACTCCAATGCGCGGCCAAGCCCGTCTTCGACCCTAGGAGCTGCCGGAGGGGTGCGGAGCAGCTCGCCTGCCTCCGACTGGGGGCGGGCCAAAGCTTGAAGACGAAGCCGGCCCAGGGGGCGCTCGATCGCCAATAATGATCAATGGAGGAGCCGTCAGCATTCCTCCCGTCCCCCAGGCCAGGTTGCAGAGGAAGGAGGCAGGAGGCTCAAGTCCGATGCCCCTAGCAGCACATCAGCTGCCGGAGTCGGCCCATTGCCTTGCACGGGAGCCGGGCGCGAGGGGCTGGGTTTCGGGATCGAGCCAAAAGCTCCTGGAGGACGCCTTGGTCAGGATAAAGCATGCCGCGCAGGAAGTCACTAGAATGAGGTACTTACTCATCCATAGCTATGTACTTCCTCTGCTTCAGCGGCTAGTAGGCATCACCATTGCAGCTCGGAGACCCCTTCCTCTTGTAGAGCGCTTCAAGATTTAGGCGAAGCCGACCGGGCTTCGAAGGGTGGCCCCCAGCAGCTAGAGTGCTTGGTAGGGCTCCCTGGGTGGCAGCCTCAGGAGCACTAGGAGGCACCTCTTCCTCAGCAATTGCCTCGGGCCCGCTTCCCCGAGCCTCGGAAGCGGCCGCCTCAAGGGCACTGGGTCGTGCCAGCCCTACGGTGGCCTCTTCCGGGGCCTCAGGAGCCTTAGCCTCTTAAGCACCTGGTGGCGCCTGGCCTCCGAAGGTCGCCTCGGTGGCACCAGGTGGCGTGTGCCGCCCTGCTTCTATATTCGGGGCACGCGCCGCGGGGTCGAGAAGCAAGGGAGCCACGAGGATAGGATTCTCGCGAGGCCCTTCAAGGCCCACCGGGTATAACCCCCACTCGTCGAAGAAGGGCGTCTGCTTCACGAAGGCCACCTTGTTTGAGCACTGGTATAGGAGGCAGCCCTTCCCTGGAAGCGCGGAGGGTTTGGAGTTGCCCGTCAGAAGCTCGAGCACCTTGTAAGGCAGCGCAGGTGCTTGGAGCCTCATGGAGTCCTCGGCGCCAATGAAGGCCCACATCGAGCAGGAATGGCGCTGGAGCGGGGCGATGCACCACTAGACAAAATCTTGCACCACCATTGGTGCTGTCACCCCGAGCTTCTTCAACCCTGTCAGCCACTTTCAGACACGGGCAAGCCGATGGTCGAGAAGCTTCACATGCCCCCAGCCGGAACTAGGCACCACCGGCGCTCGAGGGGTCAAAAGCAGGGGGCTGCGCATACCGACATCTACAAAAAACCACTTCTTCCGGAACCCCTTCGCATCTGGCGACAGCTCAAAGTCGATCCCCGAGCCAGCCGTCGCCGCGACAGCTTGGAAGGCCACGCACCCCGAGCGCTAGTGGGTGTCGACCAGACGGAGCAAGAAGAAATGGCAAAACAGGGCTACGGAAGGAGCAATGCCGACCATGGCTTCGCAAAGGAAAGCGAAGGCGGCAAGGAGGAGGATGGAGCGGGGACCCAGGTGCAGCAGGTGGATCTGATAGTGCGAGATTAAGACATTGAAGAAAGGGGAGAAAGGGGGAATCAGGCCCGCAGAGAGGGCGTGATGGATAGGAATCTCAATGGCGCTCTTGTCACTCGCGGACCAAGATGCGGGCTGGGCGATCATCGCCTTCCACTCATTGGAATCGGCGACAAGAGCTGGGTGGACCTTGGCCAACCCCTCTTGGTTGATCACCGTTGACCGCTCAAAAGCAGGTTCCAAGGACGACAGGCATTCGACTGGAGCATGCGACTTCCCTTTCTTGTTCCTCTGTTGTAGGGCCATGGCGGAAGCTAGGAGGAGGGGACAACATTGACACCGGATCTGCGAGAAGGATTGCAGGTTGGGGGAGAGAAGGAGCCAAGGTCAAGCACAACAATCTACAAGGGTGGACTACTCTGGCAACGGGCGGCCGCCGGGCTTGGTGGATTTCAAGGCAGCATGGGGAAGTGGAGACGCCCATGTCCCATCAATCGCCATGCTTCGTCCAAGGCCACAGGCGGATAGGGCCAGCAGCGCTCCACACTTTCCCTTTGGCTTGCCCACAAGCCAAGTCCATGAGTGCCTTGGGCTCGGGGGCTACAGTCGGTGTTCTGGATATGGGGGTACCCAGACTTGCCTGCCTACGGCCCACGGAGTGGCTCCATCGACGGCCTGGTACGACCCAGCTTCAGCATCAACAACTCAAGACCCTCGCGAGGGGCCAAGCCTCGCGAGGCAGATGACACCAAGACCTCCAAGGGGATCGGCCCCCTCAGGCTGGCTCCCGAGGAGTGGAGATTTCTATGCAAGGTACACCTCACGAGGTTCGTCTGACATGAGCCATGACGACCAAGGCCAGGTGGGCGCCAGGCGGGCGCCAGCAGGCGCAGAGTACCAGTTTCCTCTTCGGTGCAAAGGACGCAAGCAGCAGGCGTAGAGTCCTAAGGGATCAACCAAAGGTTTCCGTTTGGTGCAACAAGACCAAGACCGCCAGGATGGCATGACGGAGGTCATTGCCGAGCCCACTGCAGCGTCACGACCAGAGGCTTTTGCAGGCGAAGACCACTTTAGTCAGGATAAGACGTACTTGTTGTCTCCCTTCAAATTTGGCCGTTGTGGGATCCCTTCCCGCCAAGATTTGGGAAGAGGACCAAGACCACTATAAATAGGACCTAGCCACCACCAAGGGGGAGAGGATCGAATCCATTCCACCCTCACTACGTCACCAGCTCACCTGAGCTCAAGAACAGGCTTCCTGAGGCTGTTCTCCACTATACTAGTTCTTCCTCAGCCCCTCGAGGCAAATCCACCACAAAGCAGGAGTAGGGTTTTACACCGCAAGGTGGCCCAAACCTGGGTATACTGCTGTGTCTTCCTTTCCCTTCGAGCTCGACGCGATAGGCTGTGAGATTAGCGAGTAGGCAGGCGGGGCAGGTTGAGATCTCCACACTCACCCGAGAGTTCAAACCTCTCAAGGGTTTGCGGAACCCGACATTTGATAGGTTATAGGTCCTAGACCTCTCAGCACCAAAATTGCTGGCGTTCTGGGAATGGGAGTACCTAGGCCCGCCTGACTGAGGCCCAGCGCATGACTTCACCAACGGCTTGGCGCGGCCCAGCTCCAAGAGTCCACTAGCAAGACCCTCGCGAGGGCCCGCATCCTCGCGAGGCGAACGACGTCGAGACCTCCCGAAGGGCGGCCTCCCGAGTCTGTCTCCCGAGAGGCAGATATCTCTATCCAGGTACCTCACCTCACGAGGCCCGTGGTGACATGAGCCATGACGACCAAGGCTAGACGGACGCCAGTGGGCCCAGACCAGAGTAGTTTCCATTTTAGTACTAAGGAAGCAAGGACATGCGCGGGTTCCCGAGGAATCACCCAAAGGTTTCCGTTCCGGTGCAACAAGACCAAGACCACGGTCTCGGTAGGACGAATGTCATCACCGAGCCCACAGCTGTGTCACGACCAGAAGCTTTGCAGGCGAAGACCACCTTTCGTCAGGATAAGATGTACTCTTGCCCCCCTTCAAAATTGGCCTCTGTGGTATTCCTTCCCGCCTAAGTTATGAGGGAAGAGAGCCGAACCTAGTATAAGTATAGCCTACTCTCTACCGTAGAGAGGGACCGGCATTTAGTAGCAAAGTAGTGTCATAGTAATGGTAACAGTGGCAAAAGTAAAGATAATAGTTTTGTAGTAGTTGTAACAGTAGCAATAGAAAAGTAAATAAGCAAAGCACAATATGTGAAAAGCTCGTAGGCATTGGATCAGTGATGGATAATTATGTCGGATGCGATTCCTCATGTAATAGTTATAACACAGGGTGACACAGAACTAGCTCCAGTTCATCAATGTAATGTAGGCATGTATTCCGAATATAGTCATACATGTTTATGGAAAAGAACTTGCATGATATCTTTTGTCCTACCCTCCCGTGGCAACGGGGTCCTAGTGGAAACTTAGGGATATTGAGGCCTCCTTTTAATAGAGTACCAGACCAAAGCATTAACACTTGATGAATACATGAACTCCTCAAACTACGATCATCACCGAGAAGTATCCCGATTATTTTTACTTCAGGGTTGTCGGATCATAACACATAATAGGTGACTATAGACTTGCAAGATAGGATCAAGAACTCGCATATATTCATGAAAACATAATAGGTTCAGATCTGAAATCATGGCACTCAGGCCCTAGTGACAAGCATTAAGCATAGCAAAGTCATAGCAACATCAATCTCAGAACATAGTGGATACTAGGGATCAAACCCTAACAAAACTAACTTGATTACACGGTAAATATCATCCAACCCATCACCGTCTAGCAAGCCTACGATGGAATTACTCACGCATGGCGGTGAGCATCATGAAATTGGTGATGGAGGATGGTTGATGATGACGACGACGACGAATCCCCCTCTCCGGAGCCATGAACGGACTCCAGATCAGCCCTCCTGAGAGAGATTAGGGCTTGGTGGCGGCTACGTATCACAGAATGCGATGAAACTTTCTCTCTGATTTTTTCTCCGCAAAACGGAATATATAGAGTTAGAGTTGAGGTCGGTGGAGCATCAGGTGGGCCCATGAGACAGGGGGCGCGCCCAGGGGGAGGGGGCGCGCCCCCCACCCTCGTGACAGGGTGTGGGCCCCCTGGCCTTGATTCTTTCGCCAGTACTTTTTATATTTTCCAAAAGTTATCTCCGTGGATTTTCAGGTCATTCCGAGAACTTTTGTTTTCTGCACAATAAACAACACTATGACAGTTCTGCTGAAAACAGCGTCAGTCCGGGTTAGTTTCATTCAAATCATGCAAGTTAGAGTCCAAAACAAGGGCAAAAGTGTTTGGAAAAGTAGATACGTTGGAGACGTATCACACCGCCACGCCTTCTCTCACTCCCGCCATGGTGTCGTCCTCCAACGCCCATCGCGGGCCAGCGAACGCACAGGCCGAGCTCATCATGATGCGGGAGTTGTTGCGCTACCGCCTTGGCAACGAAGTCTACAATGCCTGGCTTGATCACATCACCGAGCTCGTTCGTCCCCCACCCCCTTCCCACTCGCTCCGTCCCCTGCCCTCCCCTGCGGGCGACGTGGCTGACGGTGCGCCTCCAACTCCTCCTATATATAGCGCCGACACCGAGCCCGGGCACGACGTTTGTTCGTGTGACCCGCCACGTGGGGCGCCTGCGCCAGCGCGGGATGAGGCCAGCTGCCAGGTGGTGCAGCAGTCATAGTAAGATGCACATGAGCTCCCGCCGCTGTCACGCCAGCACCAAGACCATGCAACTCCGGGAGCTGCAGCGCATGGGCGTTAGGGCCACGCTCCCCTCGCACGGGTCGTGCTCGTGAGCGCGGTGGGCCGCTGCACCTTCACCCCTGAGCTGCGTTGCATCGTCTGGCCTACCAAGTTCAAGCCAGACCTGCCCCTGCGCTACGACGGCACCCCCGACCCTGCGAAGTTCCTCCAGCTCTACTCGCTGAGCATCGAGGCGGCGAACGGCGATGACAAGGTCATGGCAAACTGTTCCCCATAGCTCTCAAGGACGACACGCTCCTCGCTCTTGCACCTCCCGGAGAGGTCAATCTCCTCTTGGGATGAGCTTCGCGAGTGGTTCATCACCAACTTCCAAGGCACCTGTGACCGCACCCTCACCGTTAACGACCTACAGTGCGTCAAGCAGCAGCTTGCTGAGACCCTCTGCAAGTACACTCAATGCTTCACCAACGTTCGCCTCAAGATCCCGAAAGCCTCAGATGAGGCCATCATCTCAGCGTTCATCGAGGGCGTCATGGACGTCAAGATGAGCGAGGAGCTCGCCATCCATGATGATCTATGCACGGCGCTGGAGATGTTCAACTTGGCGCAGATGCGCCAGGGCGGAAGAAGGCCGCCTTTCTCTCCTCAAGCACGCGGACGTCGACCCTGAAGACAAGAAGGCCATGGCCAAGGAGGTGCAGTGTAAGGGGTCCACCATGCTGGAAGCAGAGCGTGAGTTGAAGCGCGGCCATGACCACGACGAGCTAGCCAAGGATAACCGCCCATTCTGTGTCTTCCGCAACGTTCACACCCACAACACCAACGATTGTTAGGAGCTGAGGGCGCTCTGGGATGAGCACCTAGGTCGCCACCCCGAGCGCGGTGACCGTGGTCTCAGTCGTGGAGGAGGCCGCTGGGACAACCGCAACCCTTGCCAGGCTTGGTGTGACCAGCCTCGCGAGGATGGCTGGCACGATCAGCCTCACGACGGCCCCAAGCGCATTCAGCCTGATGAGGCCCGTCCTCCGGGCAATGCTGGCCTCCCTTCGCTGCCACCACCTCCAAGGAGGAACGACGACAACCACTAAGACGATGATGTCTACTACACAACTTTATTCTTGTAGACACGTGTTGGGCCTCCAAGCACAGAGTTTTGTAGGACAGTAGCAATTTTCCCTCAAGTGGATGACCTAAGGTTTATCAATCTGTGAGAGGTGTAGGATGAAGATGCTCTCTCTCAAACGACCCTGCAACCAAATACAAGAAGTCTCTTGTGTCCCCAACACAACCAATACAATGGCAAATTGTATAGGTGCACTAGTTCGGCGAAGAGATGGTGATAAAAGTGTAATATGGATGGCAGAAATATATTTTTATAATCTAAATAAATAAAAATAGCAAGGTAGCAACTAGTAAATGGGCACAAAAACAGTGTTGCAATGCTTAAAACTGAGGCCTAGGGTCCGTACTTTCGCTAGTGCAACCTCTCCACAATGCTAACATAGTTGTATCATATGATTATCCCTCAAAGTGCAATAAAGAATCACTCCCGAGTTCCTATTAGCGGAGAACAAAAGATAGGAATTGTTTGTAGGTCACGAAACCACCTCAAAGCTATTCTTTCCATTCGATCTATTCAAGAGTTCGTACTAAAATAACACAAAGCTATTTTTTCCGTTCGATCTATCCTAGAGTTCGTACTAGAATAACACCAAAGCAAATTCATATTCATAATACTCAATCCACACAAAGAACTATAAAGAGACCCCAAAGTTTCCGTCGGAGAAAAATGTGCATCAACCTCTATGCATAGATTACCCCAATATCACCACGGGAATCCGCGAGTTGAATGCCATAGCACATATCAAGTGAATCAATAAGATACCTCATTGTCACCTCAAGTATTCATATTGCAAGACATATATCATGTGTTCTCATCTCTGAATATTCAATCCGACAAGACAAAACTTTGAAGGATAAAGATTCAATTCTTCATAACAAGAGTATAGAGGGGAGAAACATCATATGATCCCACTATATTAACAAAGACGATGATATAGATCACGAGAGAGAGAGAGAGAGATCAAACACATAGCTACTGGTACAAACCCTCAGCCCCGAGGGTGGACTACTCCCTCCTCATCGTGGTGGCCGCTGGGATGATGAAGATGGTCACCGGTGATGATTCCCCCCTTTGGCAGGGTGCCGGAACAGTGTCTAGATTGAATCTCATGCATACAGAGGCCTTGCTGTGGTGGACCTTCTGATCTAGGGCTACCCCTAAGGGTTTCGGAATATTTGGGAATCTATAGTGCAAAGAAGGGGTACGGGAGGCCACCGAGGTGGGAACAACCCACCTGGGCGTGCTAGGCGGCCCTGGCGCGCCCTGGTGGGTTGTGCCCCCCTCGGGGCACCCCCAGGTGCAGCTCAGGCACATTGGGTTCCTTCTAGTCCAGAAAAAATCACCAAAAAGTTACGCGGTGTTTGGACTCTGTTTGATATTGATTTCCTGCGATGTAAAAAACAAGCAAAAAAACAACAACTGGCACTGGGTCACTGGGTCAATAGGTTAGTCCCAAAAAATGATATAAAGTTGCTATAAAATGATTGTAAAACACCCAAGAATGATAAAATAACAACATGAATACTTCATAAATTATAGATACGGTGGAGACGTATCAGACGACAGGGCTGGGTGGCTTCCAGGAGCCTCACGCAGTTGCCTGCATCCTCGGCCGAGCTCAGTCGCCCACCTCGAACCGCATCTTCAAGAAGTACTCTCGCGAAGTCAATGCGGCCCTCCCGAGGCTTGAGGCCGCGCGTCCCCTCAAGTGGTCGCAATACGCCATCACCTTCGACTCCATTGACCGCCTCAAGTGCTCATCCATCGCTGACGCACTCCCCATGCTGTGCATGCCCGCCATCAGCAATGTCTCAGTCACCAAGACGCTCACCGATGGCAGCGCCAGCCTCAGTGTCCTCTCTGTGGAAATGTCCGACGCGCTCCAAGTGCCTTATGACCAACTCCTGCCCACCAAGCCCTTCTCAGGGGTGACCGATGGTTCCACCATACCCTTGGGGCAGGTGCACCTTCCCGTCACCTTCGGCAAGCGTGACTACTACCACACCGAGCTCGTCGACTTCGACATCGCCCACATTGGCCTCCCGTACAATGCCATCCTCGGGTACCTTGCCCTTGCCAAGTTCATGGCGGAAACCCACCATGGTTACAATGTCCTCAAGATACCAGGGTGCAGCGGCATCATCACAGTCGCCTGCGACAAGACAGACGTAGTCTGCACCCTTGAGCACACCTACCGTGCTGCAACAGCTGAGAACCCTGATGATGAAGATGGTGTCCTGCCTCCCGAGCCCTCCCGAAGAGGAAGCAGATCCTCCCCAAAAGTCGCCCGGAGGCCAAGAAGCCTGCCGGCGACGCGTCAGACCCCGCGTCTGCTGTCGGGGTGCCCCTTCCTCCCGCATGGAAGGCGCGCCCAGTGCCTCCCTCAAGACGGGCTCGGGGGCTTCCATCTAGAGAGCCTCTGACCTGTCCACCGCTACAAGGGAGGTGTTCGGGCACCACTTGGAGGCGTGCCTTGGCGCGCGTCCCCACAAGCCAGGAGCAAAGTTTGAGGCGCTAGGGGCGAGAGAGTTCATCACCAAGGCGATTGAGGAGCTTCAGGAGGTGCAAGCCATGCGTGGCGAGCGTCGCCCCGCACCCCCATCGGTGTAGCCGCCGTGCCCGACATGGGCGACGAGCTGCGTGTCTGCGTCAACATCCCGGGTCTAAACAAGGCCGCATCTCAGGACCTCTTCTGGCCGTCGCACATTGGTCAGAGCGGGGGCTACCCCTGCAACTACTTTCGCGTGCCTTTCGGCCTGGTGAATGTGGGCGCTATGTATTAGCACCTCGCGCGAGGCATGCACGCGTCTCATGAGGCCCGACGCCTGGCGGTGGCATCTCAGGAGGTCTCGGGACCTCACGAGCCCTCCGAGTCTCGCGAGCCACTCGAGCCTTTGGAGCCATCCAGCTCGTGAGGAGCAAAGTTCATCGACTACCCCGACGCTTCAGAAACATCGTTGCCAGGTGACTGTTTGGTTTGTTTAGTTGAGGGCACCCCTCGAGCTGCATCATCCTCAAGCTGTTAGGGCCAGTCCGTATAGCTGTATCATTTTTCTTATATACCTCAACCGGTAGTGCTTCCGTGACTTGTTGTGACTGTTAACCCTGCATTTGGTGTCGCATCGCCTCCGGAACCGCCACTTGTGGGCTTCACGTGTTGCGTGCTCTCCTCCTGAAACGTCCCATGAAAGGGGGCTACTGGCACGACGGTTGTGGTCGGGTCCATCCCTGCAGCGTTGAACAAATCTAAGGGACTGAGCTCTGGCTCGCGGGCTGGCCCCATGCACGTCACCTCGTCAGGTCCTTAGTGCCTTTGTCTTCTCACGGAACAATCATGAGCAGGTCAGCAAACGCGCACCGCCCCTTACATTTCGCGGTCCATCGGTATGCAGGAACTCTGGGAGTCAGGTATCCAGATGACCCATTGACATCACCCTGCCACCTCAGAAGGGGCACTTCGATCAAGAAGCTGTTGGCTGTCGGCCAGGGCCTTCTTTCCTGGAATCCCCCGCGAGGCAAAACTGCTCCTACTTCACGCAAACTGCTTGCACGTTAAAAGGGGGGCTCTTGAGCATCGCGCCTCAGGAGCTCCTACTAGCTCTCGAGCCCTCATCCCCTGGCCTTGTCCATGGCATCATGACATGGCATACCAGCAGCGGCCGAGCTCTGCTCAAGGGCCAGGTCCTGAGGACGTAGAGCTTTATGGTGAGCAAAGAGATGGGGGGGAAGCCTCGTGAGGGGATATAGGAAGAGGGGGGTGGCCCGGCAGCACATGCTTTTTTTGCAAACTATAATGGACATCAATCTTTTCACGCACCCCCAGCAGGACTTGTGTTGATTCATTACAGAGCAGGAGGCATACACAAGATCAAAAGTTCCAGAGAAGTGCGTCCCCACGATGCAGGAACCCTTCACGAGTCGCAAACACACGAAGCTAAGTTACCCTATCCACGCCAGGCATGAACCTTACCATTAAAGCTTTACCTTATCTCTCACGATCTTGTTCGGGCAAGGAATTCCCCCTCTTTTATCTTTTGGGAGCCGCTTGCGCGTCAAGGGGGACATCGCGAGCATCGTGTCTCAGAAGCTCTTACCAGACCTCGGGTCGCTCACCTCCCGGCCTTGCACACAACATCGCGACCTGGCATACCATGTTAGCCATGCTAAGCTCACGTCATAGGCTAGTGTAGTTTTCTGTTTTGAAAATAAACGTTGCATGGCTGCTGATGTGACACCACCATGCAGCATGCACGTAGTAGATGGAGACGTGATTTACGCACGATCTCCCTTCTGTTTCCTTTCTGTTTTGTTAACCCGGTCAGCGTGGCGCGCTTGTGCATCTAGAGGTCGTGGGATGGCACGGCCAATCCGGATCACAGCGAGCTGGCCGGGATAGATAGCTATTTCGGTTTTGTAACAGATAAAGGAACAAGGAAAGAGCAGAAAACGCTGCGCAGTTACGACAGCACAAAATACCCTTCCAAGTTCGTCCGTGAAAATCTCGCCCTCGAGCTAGTTCCTCTATCTCTCTCGTTCGATCGTCCGGCAACAACAATTGGCATCAGAGCCGTGGTGTTCGATCCACTCTCCGATGGCCGGCGGTGTCTGATCCGCGGTGTACCATGTTGGATAGCGAGGAGGAGAAGAAGAACAAGGGCGGCAGCAAGTCGTCGCCGAGGACGCCTTCATCCAAGGTGCCGCTCGCTCGTCTCACCGGCGACGGCAACGGCGAGTACCACGTGGTGGAGCGCGTCGTGCGAGAGGAGTCAGGGGCGTTGATGATGCTCACCCGCACCAATTACCAGGAGTGGGCACTTGTGATGCAGGTCAAGCTGCAAGTCGCCCGCGTCTGGACTGCGGTGATCAAAGACGGCGCCAACGAGAACGACGACCGGCGCGCTCTACAGATCATCCTCACTGGCGTTTCGCCGGAGATGCTGCGTGTGCTGGCTGCGAAGGACACGGCCAAGACGGCGTGGGAGACCATCAAGACAATGCGGATGGGCAGCGAGCGCGCCCGTGAAGCCAAGGCGCAAGTGCGCCGGCGGGAGTTCGAGGATCTCCGTTTCAAAGATGGGGAGTCCGTCGAGGATTTCAGGCTGCGGCTTTCTGGCCTCGTCGCCGACCTGGAGCTGTATGGCGACCCTGTCACCGAGCACAAGGCGGTCCAGAAGTTTCTCCGAGTGGTGTTGCGGAGGTACCGCCCGATGGCCATGGCGATCGAATCCTTGATCTATCTGAAAACCATGTCCATCGAGGAGCTCGTCGGGCGTTTCTCTGCATGTGAGGACCACTACGACCTCGACGACGGCACGCAATCCACCGGGCGCCTTCTGCTCACTCATGAGGAGTGGCTGGCCCGGGAGAAGCTGGGTGGCGGCACCGGCGGTTCATCGTCCAGCGGAGGCGGCGGCGGGAAGAACAAGTCACCGGGCAAGCCCAAACCTCACGGCGGCGGCGGTGGCAGACCCGCGCCGGGCAGCGGCGGTGCGGGAGGATCCGGCGGCTCAGGCGGCAAGAAAAAGGGCAAATGCCATTATTGCAACAAGCCGGGTCATTGGAAGAAAGAGTGCTACACCAGGATTAAGGCGGAAGAGGAACGTGCAAAGCAGGGGCAAGCACATCTAGTCCGCGAAGGCGACGAGCACCATGAGGGACTTATGATGGCCGCGGTCACCACTTGTGTTGCCACCAGCATCGTGGCGCCCCAGCAAGTTCACCTCAATGAAGAGAAAGTGCATCCAGAGATCTCACCGCCGGGGCTGTGGTACTTTGATACGGGAGCTACAAGCCACATGATTGGTGACAAGGGCATGTTCAGTACTCTTGATGAATCAGTGCAAGGGACTGTAAAGTTCGGAGATGGATCATGCGTTGCAATCCGAGGAAGAGGTTCAGTGATCTTCAGAGGACAGAGCGGCAACCAACGCGCACTGTCAGAGGTTTACTTTATCCCAAGTCTTAGCAGCAATATAATTTTAGTTGGCCAGCTGGATGAAGGGGGGTGCAGAATTCAGATTCATGAGGGACTGATGACAATTCATGACACCGGCGGGCGCATGATGGCTCACATCCGGCGTTCGATCAGTCGTTTGTACACTGCCGTGCTCACCATTGACACACCGGCGTGCCTGCTGACGAAGAACGACGATGAGACCTGGCGTTGGCATGCTAGGATGGGTCATCTACACTTCAGGGCATTGCGTGCCATGTCCTCCAAAAGCATGATACGTGGGATGCCACTGATCGACCGCGTCAACGAGTACTGCGACGGATGTGCCCTCGGCAAGCAGCACCGTGCACCATTCCCACAGGCAGCTGCGTACAGGGCCGAACAGGGCTTGGAGCTTGTCCATACTGACTTGTGTGGTCCGATCAGTCCACCCACTCTTGGAGGCAACAAGTATTTTTTGCTTGTAGTTGATGACTTCAGTCGATACATGTGGTTGGCCGTACTGAAGACAAAGGACGAGGCATTCAGCTGCTTCAAGAGGATTCAGGCTGCTGCTGAAACTGAAGGAAGATGCAGGTTGCGTGCGTTCCGGTCTGACCGGGGTGGCGAGTTTAATTCTAGTGAGTTCGTGGAGTACTGCGACAAGCTCGGGGTCAAGCACTACACGACTACAACATATTCGCCGCAACAAAATGGTGTTGTTGAGCGGCGTAATCAGACTGTTGTCGAGATGGCGCAGTGTTTACTGAAGAGCATGGGAATGCCCGCTGTGTTCTGGGGCGAGGCAGTGAGGACGGCTGTGTACATTCTCAACAGATCACCGACCCGCAGCCTCGATGGTGTCACGCCGTATGAAGCATGGCACGGCAGGAAGCCGAACGTGCAACACCTGCATACCTTCGGCTGCACTGTACATGTGAAGAAGCTCGGACCAGGGGTGACCAAGCTCACTGATCGCTCAATTCCCATGGGGTTTATTGGCTATGAGGAGGGTGCCAAATGTTATCGCGTCTACGACCCAGTGGCGAAGAAACTTCAGGTAACTCGTGACATTTTATTTGAAGAGAGCAAGCCATGGACTTGGAGCACCCCGGGCACGAGCGCGGTCACCGCGGCGCCGGCGACATTTACCATGGTTTACACCATGGACGATGGTGTCCAGGAGATCGACAGTGGGTCGACCACCCCGCTGGCCACCCCTCGGAGCACGGCGACACCCTCTACACCAGCCTTGGGGACGCCGCGATCTCCTGCAGTTGCCACACCTGTGGTGGACGTGCCTGAATCATCGTTGTAAAAGCCGGTGACACACATGGACTCGCCGAGGGCTAGCGGGGACACACCTCCGTCACATGACTCCAGGCACGATGTGCCAACGGGGCAGCCAGTTCGCTACCGGAGCTTCACGAGCGTGCTGGAGGAGACCGAGGATCAGGCGGTGCGTGAGCAGTTCGAGCGGTGCCTGCTCGTGCGCTGTCTGTTCAGTGCCAAGGAGCCGCGTGGCGTGGACGAGGCGCTCGCAAGCAAGGCGTGGAAGGACGCCATGGACGTCGAGATGCAGTCCATCATCGACAACGCGATCGGTCTCAAGTGGGTATATCGCGTCAAGTGCGACCCGGATGGCAAGATCGTCAAGTACAAGGACCGCTTGGTGGCGAAAGGCTATGTGCAGCGAGAAGGCGTGGACTTCGAGGAAGTTTTCGCGCCGGTGGCACGCATGGAGACTATGCGGCTGCTTCTTGCACTCGCCGCGCACTCCGGCTGGGAGGTGCACCACATGGATGTAAAATCTGCTTTTCTCGATGGTGACCTCGCCGAGGAAGTGTACGTGGCGCAGCCACCGGGGTACGTCACCGCCGGCAAAGAGCAGCAGGTCCTGCGGCTTCGGAAGGCGCTCTACGGGCTGCGGCAAGCTCCGAGGGCCTGGTACGCGAAGCTAGACGAGACCATGAGCATGTTGGGGTTCACGCGTAGTCCACTGGAGCACGCCATGTACCGCCGCGGAAATGCTCACTCGTTCCTGCTAGTGGGCGTGTACGTCGACGACCTCATCATCACAGGCACTAACCAAGCATCCATCATCGAGTTCAAGGGACAGATGCAAGAGCTCTTCAAAATGAGTGATCTTGGCCTTCTAAGTTACTACTTGGGCATTGAGGTAACACAAACCAGAGACTCAATTACATTGTGTCAGAGGAGCTATGCAGAGAAAGTGCTCGAGGTGGCTGGAATGGATGGATGTAATGCATGCCAAACTCCCATGGAATGCCGGCTCAAGCTAAAGAAAGATGATGAAGCAAAATTGGTTGATGCCTCGCTGTACCGTACCGTGATTGGGAGCCTGAGAATGGTTCACACCAGTCCAGACATCACACATGCGGTTGGGATAGTGAGCAGGTTTATGGAGAAGCCCACTGTGACTCACTGGACAGCCGTGAAGAAAATCCTTCGGTATGTGCGCGGCACTCTGAACTATGGCTGCTGCTACCGGCGTGGCTCTGGCAAAGCTGAACTGATTGCTTACAGTGACAGCGATCACGCCGGAGATGTTGGAGATCGCAAGAGCACCTCGGGTCAGATCTTCTTCCTTGGTGAGAACCCAGTGTCATGGACCTCTCAAAAGCAAAAGATTGTAGCCATCAGCTCATGTGAGGCGGAGTATGTTGCAGCAGCCGCAGGCACTTGCCAAGGTCTTTGGTTGAGCCGTCTTCTTGCAGAGATGAGAGGAGAAGAAGAAGGAAGCTCATTCAAGCTTCTGATTGACAACAAGTCTGCAATCGCACTGGCCAAGAACCCCGTTCACCACGACCGAAGCAAACATATTGATATCAAGTTTCATTTCATCCGAGATTGTGTTGAAACAAAGGAGGTGCAGATTGATCACGTTGGCACTGATGATCAGTTTGCTGATGCCTTGACAAAAGCGCTGGGTCGGGTGAAGTTCGTCGAGCTGCGTCAGAGGCTGGGAGTGAAGGTAATTAGCAAAGGACGCTGAGCTTAGGGGGGAGAAATGTTAGCCATGCTAAGCTCACGTCATAGGCTAGTGTAGTTTTCTGTTTTGAAAATAAACGTTGCATGGCTGCTGATGTGACACCACCATGCAACATGCACGTAGTAGATGGAGACGTGATTTACGCATGATCTCCCTTCTGTTTCCTTTCTGTTTTGTTAACCCGGTCAGCGTGGCGCGCTTGTGCATCTGGAGGTCATGGGATGGCACGGCCAATCCGGATCACAGTGAGCTGGCCGGGATAGATAGCTATTTCGGTTTTGTAACAGATAAAGGAACAAGGAAAGAGCAGAAAATGTTGCGCAGTTACGGCAGCACAAAATACCCTTCCAAGTTCGTCCGTGAAAATCTCGCCCTCGAGCTAGTTCCTCTCTCTCTCTCTCTCTCTCTTTCTCTCTCTCTCTCTCTCGTTCGATCGTCCGGCAACAACATACCAGCAACAGCTGAAGCTTACTTGGGGACTGGGTCCTAGCGACGCAGAGCACTAAGCTATCATGAAGAAAAAAAGGGGGGACCCAAGCCCAAACGAGAAGCGCCAACATGATTTAAAAACATGAGCTAAAACGTTAAAGGTAAAGGCACAAGCACCACAGTTCCTTACACGCCCCCACGGGGCCTTCATGACTTTGATGCAGGGAATTAAAACAAAAGAAATGGCCTCTCGAGGGCCGCAACTCCTGAGGCGCCAACTCCGGTGTCGCGATGCCTAGTCGGAGTCCTCCTCCTCCTTGATTAGGGCGCAGAGACACGACGGCTCGTCATAGTCATCGTCGCTCGAGCTCCCCCCTGAGGAGGTGATGCCGTGCTGGAGGCATTGCGGCCGTCGCCAAGGGAAAGTTCACCACCGAGGACGCCGCCGCCGCGATGGCCATCACCATCGGAGAGGTGGTCGCCGCCGCTGCTGTCGCCCTCTGGGCAGCACCCCTGGCGCCCACCGTCTTCCTTGAAGATCTTGATGAAGAGCGTCGTTGCACCATCATACTTGAAGTGAAGGGTGTGCCTCCCCTCAAGCCGTGGGCGCGGGCGCACGTCTACCACCCATGGGCAGGTACACGTAGCCCGAAGGGGAGACCTCAACCTCCGCCCACGAGGACCTGTTGCAGTAGCCGTCGGGCTGCAGCCACAGGCCAACGGGCCCTCCGGCCTGCAGATCCTCAACAAAGGAGCATGGAAGCTGGATCCAGGTGCCGGGTGGACTCTCCATCCACATTACTAACTCGTGGGCTATGTCATCCGAATGGGCCCGCGGTCGATGTGCCTGACGGCCGCCACACGCTTTCCCCCTCGGCCATGGCCATCGCGACTTCCGCGACCACTCCCGCGGGGGGAATTCTTCCCAGGGCTGCCAGAACTGGTGCAAACCGCCAGCGGGAGGCGCCCACGCCAATGCCGCTAGCATAGCTATGGACTTGCGAGGGTGGCTGCGCCCCCTCTTGGGCGGCGGCGGCTCCGGTCCCTCCTTGGGGGCCTTGCCCTTCTCCTCGGCGGAGGACTTCGTCACAGGATCCATGGTTGCTGCAGCGAGGATTGGAGGCAAACGGGCGAGAAGACAAAGATAGGATGGGGATCCGCCCCTCGCCTTCTTATCAGAAGCTGGATAAGGCTAACCGGCGCCCTTCCACCTTCGAGCAATGATAGCCCTGCTGCATGCGCCAGGCTTTTGTCAGCCTGGGCAGTTGCCGAGGCAACATTGGGAAGTGGAGGCATCCGCGTCCCATCATGCGCCACACGTCAAGCCTGGCCCGTAGGCGATTGGGGCCCACGTCGCTTCGCCCTTCACTCCTTGTCTTTGCTTCGAAGCCAGGTCGAGTGCTCCTTGGGCCCGGGGGCTACTGTCGGCATTCTGGGAACGGGGGTACCCAGACCCGCCTGCCTGCGGCCCAGCGCATGACTTCACCGACGGCCTGGCATGACCCAGCTCCAAGACTCCACTAGCAAGACCCTCGCGAGGTGAACGACGTCGAGACCTCCCGAAGGGTGGCCTCCTGAGGCTGTTTCCCGAGAGGCGGATATCTTCATACAGGTACCTCACCTCACGAAGCCCGTGGTGACATGAGCCATGACAACCAAGGCCAGGCGGGCGCCAGCGGGTGTAGACCAGAGCAGTTTCCATTCCAGTGCTAAGGAAGCAAGGACATGCACGGGTTCCCGAGGAATCCCCGAAAGGTTTCCATTCCGATGCAACAAGACCAAGACCACGGGCTCGGCAGGATGGAGGTCATCACCGAGCCCATAGCTGCGTCACGACCAGAAGCTTTGCAGGCGAAGACCACCTTTCGTCAGGATAAGATATAATCTTGTCTGTTGGGGAACGTAGCATGCAATTTCAAAAAAATCCTATGTTCACGCAAGATCTATCTAGGAGATGCATAGCAACGAGAGGGGGAGAGTGTGTCTATATACCCTCGTAGAACGAAAGCGGAAGCGTTTAACAACGAGGTTGATGTAATCAAACTTCTTCTAGCTCCGACCGATCAAGTAACGAACGTACGACACATCCGAGTTCTGCACACGTTTAGCTCGATGACGTCCCTTGTCCTGTTGATCCATCAAGGTGTCGAGGAAGTAGATGTGTTCCGTCAGCATGACGGTGTAGTGGCGGTGATGGTGATGTGATCCGCACAGGGCTTCACCTAAGCACCGCGAGAGTATGTCCGGGGGTGTAAACTGTGGAGGGGGGCGCCGCACACGGCTAACAATTGATGTTGTGTGTTGTAGGCGCCCCCTTTCCCACATATATATAGGTTGGAGGGAGGAGAGGCAGCCAAGGGGGGCGACCCAAGTAGGAGGAATCCTACTTGGGGTCCTCTCCCAATTTGGCCAACCCCCTCTCCTATTCCTATTTGGAGTAGGGGGAAGAGGGGGAAGGGGGAATCCTATTCCCTTTTTCCTTTCCTCCTTTCCCCTTTCCTTCTCCAATTTGGCCAGCCCATATGGGGAAGGGGGGGGGGTGGCGCACCAGCCCCTTTGTGGCTGGTGCGTTTCCCCTCTTGGCCCATAAGGCCCATATCTTTTGCCGGCGGTGCCTGAAACCCCTTCCGGTGACCCGATAAGTACCCGGTGCTTCCCGAAACACTTTTGGTGTCCAAATACCATTGTCCTATATATCAATATTTACCTTTCGACCATTTCGAGACTCCTCGTCATGTCCGTGATCTCATCCGGGACTCCAAACAACATTCGGTCACCAAATCACATAACTCATATAATACAATATCGTCATCAAACATTAAACATGCGGACCCTACGGGTTCGAGAACTATGTAGACATGACTGAGACACCTCTCCGGTCAGTAACCAATAGCGGAACCTGGATGCTCATATTGGTTCCCACATATTCTATGAAGGTCTTTATCGGTTGAACCGTTATGACAACATATGTTATTCCCTTTGTCATCGGTTTGTTACTTTCCCGAGATTCGATCGTCGGTATCTTCATACCTAGTTCAATCTCGTTACTGACAAGTCTCTTTACTCGTTTCGTAATACATCATCCTACAACTAACTCATTAGTCCATGGATCTCAGTCTATGAAGCCTTCCAATCTCAGGATATGATTAATATGTTTCATTTGCCTCTATCTGCATAGGCATACCAGGATTATATGACTGTGCAAGATCTTATGGCCTCTTGTAGTAGAGAAGTGGAGGCAAAGGACATTTTGTTCTAGCAGGGGACATGTAATGCATTTAAGCCCAAGTTGTTCTACTCTTTCATGCATTCTAACATGTCTTTTAACCCTCTCCTTTTGTGAATATGGAAATCATCCTGCACAATGAAAATCAAAGTGTTTGCCTGGATGTTAATCATGGACAGGCTCAATATCAAAGATATGGTGGATAGAAGGCATTTGCATATGGATAATGGAGTTAATTGCCTTCTTTGTCCCTTGAGGACTCGTGAGACCAGGAACCACCTGTTTTTTGAATGCAACTTCAGTGTGAGAATATGGAACTATTTGCAAATTACATGGCCACCTGGGGATGACATGTCTGCTATTGTTATGCAAGCTAAACAGGACTTTGCAAAGCCCTTCTTTACTGAAGATGTTTTTGTTGCTTGCTGGAACATCTGGATAATCAGGAATGCAAGAGTGTTCAGGCATGAGAGACAGAGTTTCAATAAGTGGAGAAGTGCTTTTATACATGATATTACACTCATGCAACACAAAGTCAAGGCTAGGTACAAGAAATAGCTCTTAAAATGGATTTCTTTTCTACCTCCATGAGGTTTTGTAATCTTAGATACTTAGCTCTTTCTTTCTGTTTTTTCATTTCTGATTACCCCTTGTAATCTTTGTATATTGTATACTCCTCTTTTGAATAAAAGTTAAAATGCTGTGGGGGGTTTTCCCTACAATCACCAGTCAAAAAAACGAACTAACTCATTAGTCACTTTGCTTGCAAGGCTCCTTATGATGTGTATTACCGAGAGGGCCCAGAGATACCTCTCCGATACTAGGAGTGACAAATCCTAATCTCGATCTATGCCAAACCAACAAACACCTTTGGAGATACCTGAGAGCATCTTTATAATCACCTAGTTACGTTGTGACGTTTGATAGCACACAAGGCATTCCTCCGGTATCCGGGAGTTGCATAATCTCATAGTTGGAGGAATATGTATTTGACATGAAGAAAGCAATAGCAATAAAACTGAACGATCATAATGCTAAGCTTACGAATGGGTCTTGTCCATCACATCATTCTCCTAATGATGTGATCCCGTTTATCAAATGACAACACATGTCTATGGTTAGGAAACTTAACCATCTTTGATCAACGAGCTAGTGTAGTAGAGGCTTACTAGGGACACGGTGTTTGTCTATGTGTCCACACATGTATCAAGTTTCTGGTTAATACAATTAAATCATAAATTATAAACATTTATCATGAAATAAGGAAATATAAAATAACAACTTTATTATTGCCTCTAGGGTATATTCCCTTCAGTCTCCCAATTGCACTAGAGTCAATAATCTAGTTCACATTGCCATGTGATTTAACACCAATAGTTCACGTTGTCATGTGATTAACATCCATAGTTCACATCACCATGTGATCAACACCCAAAGGGTTTACTAGAGTCAATAATCTAGTTCACATCACCATGTGATTAACACCCAAATAGTACTAAGGTGTGATCATGTTTTGCTTGTGAGAGATGTTTAGTCAACGGGTCTGACACATTCAGATCCGTATGTATTTTGCAAATTTCTATGTCTAAAATGCTCTACATGGTGCTACTCTAGCTAATTGCTCCCACTTTCAATACGTATCCGGACTAAGACTCAGAGTCATCTAGATTAGTGTTAAAGCTTGCATCGTCGTTACCCTTTATGATGAACCATTTATCATCTCCATAACCGAGAAACATTTCCTTTTAGTCCTCTAAGGATAATTTTGACCGCTGTCTAGTGATCTACTCCTGGATCACTATTGTACCCCCTTGCCAAACTCATTGGCAAGGCACACAATAGGTATGGTCCACAGTATGGCATACTTTATAGAACCTATGACTAAGGCATAGGGAATGACTTTCATTCTCTCTCTATCTTCTACAATGGTCGGGCATTGCGTCTGACTCAATTTCACACCTTGTAATACAGGCAAGAACCCTTTCTATAACTGATCCATTTTGAACTTTTTCAAAACTTTATCAAGGTATGTGCTTTGTGAAAGTCATATTAAGCGTCTTGATCTATCTCTATAGATCTTGATGCCCAATATATAAGCAGCTTCACCGAGGTCTTTCATTGAAAAATATTTATTCAAGTATCCATTTATGCTATCCAGAAATTCTACATCATTTACAATCAACAATATGTCATCCACATATAATATTAGAAATGCTATAGAGATCCCACTCTCTTACTTGTAAATACAGACTTCTCCAAAAGTCTGTATAAAACCATATGCTTTGATCACCTTATCAAAGCGTATATTCCAACTTCGAGATGCTTGCACCAGTCCATAGATGGATCGCTGGAGCTTGCACACTTTGTTAGCACCTTTAGGATCAACAAAACATTCTGGTTGCATCATATACAACTCTTCTTTTAGAAATCCATTAAGGTATGCAGTTTTGACTTCCATTCGCCAGATTTCATAATCATAAAATGTGGCAATCACTAACATGATTCGGATAGACTTAAGCATCGCTACGGGTGAGAAAGTCTCATTGTAGTCAACTCCTTGAACTTGTCGAAAACCTTTTGCAACAAGTCAAGCTTTATAGATAGTAACATAACCATCAGCGCCAGTCTTCTTCTTGAAGATCCATTTATTCTCTATGGGTCGCCGATCGTCGGGCAAATCCACCAAAGTCCACAATTTGTTCTCATGCATGGATCCTATCTCACATTTCATGCCCTCAAGCCATTTATCGGAATCTAGGCTCATCATAGCTTCTTCATAGTTCGTAGGTTCGCCATGGTCTAGTAACATGACTTCTAGAACAGGATTATCGTACCACTTTGGTGTCGATCGTGTTCTGGTTGACCTACAAGGTTTGGTAGTAACTTGATCTGAAATTTCATGATCATCATCATTAGCTTCCTCTCTAGTTGGTGTAGGCATCACGGGAATGGATTTATCTGATGAGCTACTTTCCAAATTGAGAGAAGGTACAATTACCTCATCAAGTTCTACTTTCCTCCCACTCACTTCTTTCAAGAGAAACTCCTTCTCTAGAAAGGTTCAATTCTTGGCAACAAAGATCTTGCCTTCAGATCTAAGAAGGTGTACCCAATTGTTTCCTTAGGGTATCCTATGAAGACGCACTTCTCCGATTTGGGTTCGAGCTTATCAGGCTGAAGCCTTTTGACATAAGTTTCATAACCCCAAACTTTAAGAAACGACAGCTTAGCTTTATTGCCAAACCACAGTTCATACGGTGTCGCCTCAACGGATTTAGATGGTGCCCTATTTAACGTGAATGCACCTGTCTCTAATGCATAACCCTAAAACAATAGTGGTAAATTGGTAAGAGACATCATAGATCGCACCATATCTAATAAAGTACGATTATGAAGTTTGAACACACCATTACACTGTGGTGTTCCTGGTGGCGTGAGTTGTGAAACTATTCCATATTGTTTTAAATGAAGGCCAAACGCATAACTCAAATATTTGCCTCCGCGATCAGATCGTAGAAACTTTATTTTCTTGTTACGATGATTCTCCACTTCACTCTGAAATTCTTTGAACTTTTCAAATGTTTTAGAGTTGTGTTTCATTAAGTAGATATACCCATATCTGCTCAAATCATCTATGAAGGTCAGAAAATAATGATACCCGCTGCGAGCCTCAACACTCATCGGACCGCATACATCGGTATGTATTATTTCCAGTAAGACATTGGCTCGCTCCATTGTTCCGGAGAACGGAGTTTTAGTCATCTTGCCCATGAGGCATGGTTCGCAAGTATCAAATGATTCATAATCAAGTGATCCAAAAGTACATGTGCATGGAGTTTCTTCATGCATTTTAAACCAATATGACCTAAACGGCAGTGTCACAAATAAGTTGCACTATCATTATCAACATTGCATCTTTTGGCATCAATATTATGAATATGTGTATCACCACAATCGAGATTCAACAGAAATAGACCACTCTTCAAGGGTGCATGACCATAAAAGATATTACTCATATAAATAGAACAACCATTATTCTCTGATTTAAATTAATAACTGTCTCATACTAAACAAGATCCAGATATAATGTTCATGCTTATGACACTTCTATGACAATAATTGTGACAAAACCGGTATCATCTGGTGGGTTCCTACTTCTATGACAACAAATCATGACAGAAAATGGGCTTTTCGTCCTGGGCGGGCCGGAGAAGCACTTGCATGACATTCTTTGGGCCATCCAAGACGGAAAGAACCATGGTAGAAGCAAGGGCGAGGAAAATTTCGGGTAGTTCCCGATTACGGTGGATGGTCGGGGCCGAGCGATGCACGGAAGTTTGCACGTTTTTCTCGTACACGTATGCGCATGTGTGCGAGGTGTTGCACTGTAACTAAACCCGAGCGAAGCATTGGGCTCTAACTGAACCCGAGCGATTGCACTAGCTACGTTACTGAACCCCGATCGATCCCTTGCTCTTAACTGAACCCGAGTGATTCCTTCGCTACTCCTGCTAACTGAAGCTGATCAAAGATGCCTCTTGATGAACAGTTCCTGGTGGAGGTTGGATGAATAGTATCCCATGGTAGTAGAAGCCGTTGCCGCTGGATGAACAGGACCCGGATCGAGGAGGTGGGGGGTGGATGAACAGTAATTGGTGGAGGTACCCCGTACGTGGAGGGTTGGTTGAACAGGACCTCATGGAGGGCTGGTTGAACAGTAATCGGTGGAGGCCGGACAACACCCCGTGGAGGGCTGGATGAATAGTAGCCGGTGGAGGCTGGATGAACAGTAGCTGGTGGAGGCTGGAGGAATTCGACGGTGGATGAACAGTAGCAGGTGGAGGCTGGAGGAAGTCGACGGTGGATGAACAGTAGCCCGTGGAGTCTCGTTTTGCGGTATGCCACACCCCTCCCGATGAACAGGGCCCCGTTTCAACCGTAGGCGCCCAACACAAGTCCGTTTCCTCCATTTTGTGGTACGCCATACCCCTCTTGATCAATAGAACCCCGTGATACGTCTCCAACGTATCTATAATTTATGAAGCATTCAAGCTATTTTATTATCTGTTTTGAATGATTACGGGCTTTATTATACACTTTTATATTACTTTTGGGACTAACCTATTAACTGGAGGCCCAGCCCATATTGCTGTTTTATTGCCTGTTTCAGTATTTCGAGGAAAAGGAATATCAAACGGAGTCCAAACAGAATGAAACCTTCGGCAGCGTGATTTTTTGGAAGAATATGATCCTGGAGACTTGGAGTTCACGTCAGAAGATCCTCGAGGAGGCCAGGAGATAGGGGTGCACGCCCCCCTACTGGGCGCACCCCCTGTCTCGTGGGCCCCTCGAGCACCCCCCGACCGACTTCTTTCGCCTATATAGTCCCACGTATCCTAAAAACATCCACGGAGAAGATAGATCGGAAGTTCCGCCGCCGCAAGCCTCTGTAGCCACCAAAAACCTCTCGGGAGCCCGTTCCGGCACCCTGCCAGAGGGGGCACCCATCACTGGTGGCCATCTTTATCATCCCGGCGCTCTCCATGATGAGGAGGGAGTAGTTCACCCTCGGGGCTGAGGGTATGTACCAGTAGCTATGTGTTTGATCTCTCTCTCTCTCTCGTGTTCTCTCTATGGCACAATCTTGATGTATCGCGAGCTTTGCTATTATAGTTGGATCTTATGATGTTTCTCCCCCCTCTACTCTCTTATGATGAATTGAGTTTCCCTTTTGAAGTTATCTTATCGGATTGAGTCTTTGATTTGAGAACACTTGATGTATGTCTTGCCGCATTTATCTGTGGTGACAATGGGATATCACGTGCCACTTGATGTATGTTTTGGTGACCAACTTGCGGGTTCCGCCCATGAACCTATGCATAGGGGTTGGCACACGTTTTCTTGACTCTCCGGTAGAAACTTTGGGGGCACTCTTTGAAGTACTTTGTGTTGGTTGGATGAATTCGAGATTGTGTGACACATATCGTATAATCATGCCCACGGATACTTGAGGTGAAAATGGAGTATCTAGGTGACATTAGGGTTTTGGTTGATTTGTGTCTTAAGGTGTTATTCTAGTATGAACTCTATGATGGATCGAGCGGAAAGAATAGCTCTATGTTATTTTACTACGAACTCTTGAATAGATCGATCCGAAAGAATAACTTTGAGGTGGTTTCGTAACCTACCATAATCTCTTTGTTTGTTCTCCGCAATTAGTGGCTTTGGAGTGACTCTTTGTTGCATGTTGAGGGATTGTTATATGATCTATCTATTTTATTATTGTTGAGAGAACTTGTGCTAGTGAAAGTATGAACCCTATGCCTTGTTTCCTATCATTGCAATACCGTTTACGCTCACTTTTATCATTGGTTACCTTGCTGTTTTTATACTTTCAGATTACAAATACCTATTTCTATCACCCATATCTCACTTGTATCACCATCTCTTTGCCGAACTAGTGCACCTATACAATTTGCCATTGTATTGGGTGTGTTGGGGACACAAGAGACTCTTTGTTATTTGGTTGCAGGGTTGTTAGAGAGAGACCATCTTCATCCTACGCCTCCCACGGATTGATAAACCTTAGGTCATCCACTTGAGGGAAATTTGCTACTGTCCTACAAACCTGTGCACTTGCAGGCCCAACAACGTCTACAAGAAGAAGGTTGTGTAGTAGACATCAAGCTCTTTTCTGGCGCCGTTGCCGGGGAGGTGAGTGCTTGAAGGTATATCTTTAGATCTTGCAATCGAATCTTTTTGTTTCTTGTTTTATCAATAGTTTAGTTTATAAAAGAAAACTACAAAAAATGGAGTTAAGTTTGTCTCATACGCTTCATCTTTTTAATATCTTTCATGAGTATGATGAAAAGGAAAGTTGTGCTCAAGTGCTAGAATAAGAAGTCTATAAAATGTTTGGTATTACATCTTTGAATGATGAGCATGATTGCAATGTTGTTAGTATGAATTCCTTGAATATCCATGATGCTAATGATATGCAAAGCCACAAGCTTGGGGAAGCTATGTTTGATGAATATGATATTTTTTGCCCCCCCCCCCAGGTTTTGATATGCAAATTTGTTATGATGATAGCATGCCTCCTACTTATGATGATTATATTGATGAAAGTAGATTTGGAAGAGTGTCAACTTTATTTAGTGATGATTCCACTATTTCGGAAGAGGTTCCAATTGATTATGAGAACAAAGTTGCTATCTATGATGATTATTGCGATGACTTGTATGCTATTAGGAATAATGATAACCATGAAACTTGTCATCATGATTTTAGTTTTCAATTGGATTATGCCTCACATGATAATTATTTTGTTGAGTTTGCTCACACTACTATTCATGAGAAGAATTTTGCTTATGTGGAGAGCAGTAAATTTTCTATGCTTGTAGATCATGAAAAGGATGCTTTAGGTGCAGGTTATATTGTTGAATTCATTCATGATGCTACTGAAAATTATTATGACGGAGGAATATATGCTTGTAGGAATTGCAATAATGTCAAGTTTCCTCTCTATGTGCTTAAAGTCTTGAAGTTATGCTTGTTTTACCTTCCTATGCTAGTTGATTATTGTTCCCATAAGTTGTTTGCTCACAAAATCCCTATGCATAGGAAGTGGGTTTGGATTAAATGTGCTAGTCATATGCTTCATGATGCTCCCATTATGTTTAAATTCTTATCTTTTATGTGAGCATCATTGTCATCATCATGCCTAGCTAGAAAGGCATTAAAGAAAAATGCTTGTTGGTAGACAACCCAATATTTACCCTTACTGTTTTTGTGTGTCCACATGATTATGCTACTGTAGTAACCATGTCTTATAGCTTTTGTTTCAATAAAGTGCCAAGTAAGACCTTTAGGACAGCTTACGGTGATAGTTGTTGATCCTGCTGAGAATCAGAAACTTTTGCACCCAGTAAATTAGTTTTGTTAATTCACAGAAACGCGCTTTTGATCTGATTATTTTTGCTCTGGATTGGTACACGAATTGCTTAGTACTTCCTAATTTTGTAGAAGTTTTGTAGTTCCAGAAGTATAAGTTTGATACAGATTACTACAGACTGTTCTGTTTTTGACAGATTCTGTTTTCTATGTGTTGTTTGCTTAATTTGATGAATCTATGAGTAGTATCGGAGGGTATGAATCATAGATAAGTTGGAATACAGTAGATATTACACCAATATGAATTTAGAATGAGTTTATTATAGTACCTAAGTGGTGGTTTTATTTTCTTATACTAACGGAGCTTACGAGTTTTCTGTTGAGTTTTGTGTTGTGAAGTTTTCAAGTTTTGGGTAAAGATTCGATGGACTATGGAATAAGGAGTGGCAAGAGCCTAAGCTTGGGATGCCCAAGGCACCCCAAGGTAATATTCAAGGACAACCAAGAGCCTAAGATTGGGGATGCCCCGGATGGCATCCCCTCTTTCGTCTTTCGTCTATCGGTAAGTTTACTTGGAGCTATATTTTTATTCGCCACATGATATGTGTTTTGCTTGCAGCGTCATTTTATTTTGTTAGTATTTGCTTGCTGTTATTTAGAATAATATTTTGCATCTTTAGTATCAATAAAAATGTCAAGGATAGCCTTTGCCATGCTTATTTTGCTAGTATACGTGTTGCTGTTTGAAAACAGAAAGTTTACCGCTGTTGCAAAAATTCCCTAGAAAAGTCAGAGAATGATATATTGTTAGAACTTTTTGCATAATGAGCTCTGATAAATCTTCTACAGCTTAGTATTTTTCTCATAATTTTTGGAGTTAGGTAAGTATTGGTACTCTTGCATTCTTTACAGACTATACTGTTTTGGCAGATTGCTGTTATGGTTGCATCGTTTGCATATGTTTGCTTGTTTAATGATTCTATTTGAGGATAGGAGTATTAAATATGCAGAGGCATTTAGTATGCAATGTTGAATTATAATTTTAGTTATTTGTTACAGTAGAAAATGATAAGGTTTTGCATTGGTTTATACTAACCTATCTCATGAGTTCTTGTTGAGTTTGTTGTGGATGCAGATTTTGAGAAAAAGAGAAACCATGATATGAGAGGAATTAAGGAGACACAAAAGTTCAAGCTTGGGGATGCCCAAGGCACCCCAAGATAATATTTCAAGAAGTCTCAAGCATCTAAGCTTGGGTATGCCCCGTGAGGCATCCCACCTTTCTTCTTCAACAACTATCGGTTAGTATCGGTTGAGCCTAAGTTTCTGCTTCTTCACATGAGTTGTGCTATCCTTGCAATGTCATTTTATTTTTCTTTGCTTGCTGTTTGAATAAAGTACTTAAGATCAGAAATTCTATATTGAGAGAGAGTCTTCACATAGTCACATAATTATTTAGCTACTCATTGATCTTCACTTATATCTTTTTGGAGTAGTTTGTCTTTTACTCGTGTGCTTCACTTATATCCTATGAGTAAATGGTTGAATGAGTTGATTGTCATAAATCTGAAATTAAATATGTTTCATTTGCTTATCCCATGGGGAGTAATGACTTCACGTCTAAGAAGTAGAGGTTGTAAATTTATTGAAGGTTAGCAAGCGTTGTATTGGTCATTTGAACAATTCATGAAAGAATATTGAAGGAAGAGAGATTTCATATATAAATACACTATCCTAGACATCTTTTATAATTGGGAGCACTCATTAAGTATGACATGCTAAAGAGTTGATGTTGGACAAGGAAGACAACATAATGGGTTATGTTTTCCGACATCTCAGTTAAAGTATATTGTCATGGTCATTCAAACATGTTGAGCTTGATTTCCCCCCTCATGCTAGCCAAATTCCTTGGACCAAGTAGAGATACTACTTGTGCTTACAAATATCCTTAAACCCAGTTTTGCCATGAGAGTCCACCATACCTACCTATGGATCGAGTAAGATCCTTCAAGTAAGTTGTCATTGGTGCAAGCAATAAAAATTGCTCTCTAAATATGTATGATATTTTTGGGTGAAGAAAATAGCTTTATACGATCTTGTTATGGAAGCAATAAAAGCGATGGACTGCATAATAAAGGTCCATATACAAGTGGCAATATAAAGTGACGTTCATTCGCATTATGATTTTGTGCATCCAACCCTAAAAGCGCATGACAACCTCTGCTTCCCTCTGTGAAGGTCCTATCTTTTACTTTATGTCCTTTACTTTTATGCAAGAGTCAAGGTGATCTTCACCTTTCCCTTTTTCATTTTATCCTTTGACAAGCACCTCGTGTTGGGAAGATCCTGATATATATATATATATATATATATATATATATATATATATATATATATATATATATATATATATATATATCCAATTGGATGTAAGTTAGCATGAACTATTATTGTTGACATCACCCAAAGGTGAATACGTTGGGAGGCGACACTATAAGCCCCTATCTTTCTCAGTGTCCGATTGCGACTCCATAACCATTAGTATTGCGTGAGTGTTAGCAATTGTAGAAGATTATATGATAGTTCAGTATGTGGAGTTTGTTATTCCTGAAAATAAGATGAATTGCAATTATTTGATGACTGAGAATGAAGTTTGCTAGTTTTCAAGAAAGTTTATGGTCTATGCTTTGACATGTGAATTGCTTGTTACTTTATCGTGAGAAGTTTTATGAGATGAACTACTGTTATGACATATTATCATGCTAGAAAAGGTGATTGAAATTATCATTGAAAATTGTGCACCTTCTAGCATTCACACTTCATAAATTCTTTCTTTTATCATTTACGTACTCGAGGACGAGTAGGAATTATGCTTGGGGATACTGATACGTCTCCAACATATCTATAATTTATGAAACATTCATGCTATTTTATTATCTGTTTTGAATGATTACGGGCTTTATTATACACTTTTATATTACTTTTGGGACTAACTTATTAACCGGAGGCCCAACCCATATTGCTGTTTTATTGCCTGTTTCAGTATTTCGAGGAATAGGAATATCAAACGGAGTCCAAACGGAATGAAACCTTCGGCAGCGTGATTTTTTTTGGAAGAATGTGATCCTGGAGACTTGGAGTTCACGTCAGAAGATCCTCGAGGAGGCCAGGAGATAGGGGGAAGCGCCCCCCCTACTGGGCGTGCCCCCTGTCTCGTGGGCCCCTCGAGCACCCCCTGTCGGTGTCAAAACCGGCGGATCTCGGGTAGGGGGTCCTGATCTGTGCGTCTAGGATGATGGTAACAGGAAGCAAGGGACACAATGTTTACCTAGGTTCGGGCCCTCTCGATGGAGGTAAAACCCTACTTCCTGCTTGATTAATTGAAGATATGAGTAGTACAAGAGTAGATCTACCACGAGATCGTAGAGGCTAAACCCTAAGAGATAGCCTATGATGGTATGATTATAATTGTGATCGGCCTTCTAAGGACCAACCTCTATGGTTTATATAGACACCGGAGAGGGCTAGGGTTTACATGGAGTCGGTTACAAGAAAGGAAATATAACATCCGAATCGCCAAGCTTGCCTTCCACGCCAATGAGAATCCCATCCGGACACGGGACGAAGTCTTGAGTCTTCTATCTTCACGCTTCAATAGTCCGGACGTTGTACACTGTCCGGCTGTCCGGATACCCCCTAATCCAGGACTCCCTCAGTAGCCCCTGAACCAGGCTTCAATGGTGATGAGTCCGGCGCATAGTCTTGTCTTCGGCATTGCGGGGCGGGTTCCTTCTCCGAATACTCCAAAGTAGTTATCGAACACTTGAATCGTGTCCGGATCCACAAAAAGATCTTCACATGCCACCGTAGAGAGAATGATATTTCACAAATGCAATCTGCTGGCAACTTTTTAGACAACGCGACATGTCATTATGGTCGGGTTATTATTCGAACCGTTTTCCTACAACCAGCCACAGCACATATTGCGAGGCGGTTTCCTTGACACGTCTTGTCAAAGCAGAGATCATGTCCCCTTATCACGGGATTCTCATCAATACGGGTATGGGTAATCCCACCACGCCATCAATCGTGGCGCTTGGGAAGCAAGCAATTCCCAACGGGCAAGTGGGGAGGCGCACCGCTTTTGTTGCCTCTATAAAGGGATAAGAGTTCCCCATTTTTACCCACGCCTTCTTCCTCCTTTGCCCACTCTTGCCCCCTCGAGCTCCAGCGCCCAAGCCCAAGTCTTCTCCACACAGCTAAACATGTCCGGAGCAGGAGGCAAGTGGGTGGCTTGCACCGTCAAGGAGAAGCATATCACAGATCTTCGGGCGGCCGGATACTTGGCGCCAGACATAGCGCACCGACTACCGGATGACGGGCAGGTCATTCCAACCCCAGGACCCCACGAGAGGGTCGTGTTTCTCGCCCACTTCGTCCGTGGACTGGGGTTTCCACTTCACCCCTTCGTCCGCGGGCTCATGTTCTACTATGGACTAGATTTCCACGATCTAGCTCCGAATTTCGTCCTCAACATCTCGGCGTTCATCGTCGTATGCGAGGCCTTCCTCCGCATCAAGCCTCATTTCGGCATGTGGCTGCAAATCTTCTGCGTGAAGCCGAAGATTGTGAGCGGCCAGCAGGCGGAGTGCGGAGGAGCCATGGTGGGCAAGATGCCTAACATCACCTGGCTTGACGACTCCTTTGTGGAAACCGTGAAGGGGTGGCAGTCGGGGTGGTTCTACATCACCGAGCCGCGCGATGCCAACTGGGCGGCAGCCCCCGAGTTCCGATCCGGCACCCCCATGCGGCTCACCTCCTAGGAAAGGAAGGGCCTGTCCTGGGGCGAATCTATAGAGCTGACCGAACTCCAAACCTGCACCAAGAGCATGAAGGACAAGAACATCAAGCTTGTCAATGTGATCCAAGTCATGCTCGTTCGCCGGATTCTGCCGTGCCAAAGGCGGGCATTCAATATGTGGGAGTTCATCCCGGCCGAACACCAGATGCTTCAGAGGCTCTACGGCATGAAGCACAAAGACGCATGGAAGGCGTTGTTCAAGGCCTCCGAAGTACCTCCTCTCACATCCGAGGACCGTGGGATCCATGCCGCACGGCCTCCTAGCCAGGTGAGTTTTCAGGCTACCACCGGATTCGGTTCTTCCCAATATATTCATGGGGGAGCCTTAAGTAATTATGCATATCTATTCAGGATCATGTGGAGACAGTGGAGCAGATTGACTGTCTGGCTCCGCTGCCAGAAAGCCCAGCTGATGCTCTCCTGATGGAGATGCTGGTCCCGGCGCCCTACAAGGTGCCGGAGAAGAAGGCTGATAAGAAGGCTCCGGGGATCCGAAAGGGTCTCCGGCGTAAGGTTGTGTCGGAAGCCTCGTCCGAAGATGACGAGGCACACTCCTCCCATGAAGGGGGGGAAGAAGAAGAAGAAGCTGCCCCATCCGGAAAGGATGAGGGTCCTGGGGAGGCGGACCAGGGGGCCGGAAAAGGCCCTCGGTGCAAGGCCGTCATACCTACGTCGTCCGACAACGACGAGACAGATTCCTCCCACGGAGGTGGGGGAAGCAAGAAGAAACTCTACCTCCCCGCACTGGGGAGGAGAAAAAGAGGAAAGCCGCCCCGAAGGGGGAGGCTGGGACGTCCAAGACGGAAAAGGTGTCCCTTCCGGACTACTCCACCACGGCCGCCCTTAGCGAGGAGGGGTGGCTGCCCAGGGGGAAGCCCCTAGCGCGATCATAAGTATCCGCACTTCATCATAACTTTACTTCATAGACTTTTTTATAACACCGAACATATATGCAGTCCGGCCAGGGGTAATCCCGAGGTATCTTCTTCCGGGTCCCTGAGCGATTCAGAGATGAACTCGCTCCCAACGGCCACTACTCCTCAGCCCGTGTATGACACGGAGGTGTTGTCCCAAAGGCTCCCAGAGCAGGGGGAGGTGACTCTGGAGACGCCCCAAGGCGGAATTCCAGATGTCGAACACGCGTGGTTCAAGATCCCCGCGGATCGTGTCGATGAGAGCCGCAGTAGGGCGGGCTCCCCACCGAACACCGTTACGGAACCTCCAACGGTTCCGAACTTAGGCGGGCAGCCCCTCATTAGGGAGGATGAACCGTCCGTGCCGCGGACATCCAACGCGCCAGCGGCACCGGGTAATCTGGTGGAGGAGCTTCAAGGCGCTTCCATGGATGACGAGCACCGTACTCTTATGAGTGCGGTGATTCAAAAGGTTCTTTCCGCTAAAAGTGGGCTAACCGAAGCCTACACAAGCCTCCTGACGGGCTTTGAGGTAAGTAATAAAAATGTACTCCCTCCGGTCCTTTTTACTCTGCATATTAGGTTTGTCTGAAGTCAATCTCATCCAACTTTGACCAAGTTTATATAAAAAGTTATTGACATTTACATAACAACACCAACATCATTAGATTCATCTCGGAATATATATTCATATTATATTTATTAGATATTATAGATGCTAATGATTTCTAATATAAATTTGGTCAAACTTAGCTAAGTTTCACTTTCAGCAAATCCAATGTGCAGAGTAAAAAGGACCGGAGGGAGTATGAAATTACCACCCGATAGGTAGTCGCCCCTGATACTCTGTTTGGTGTTCGGAAGGAAAAGGCAAATAGAGGGTCGATAATAATCCACAGGAGTCTAATAATGAGTATTTATGTGAATAAGCAGGCTATGCTGCTTGCCGCTGTTGCCCGCACAACCAAGGTTGCCGAACTAAAGCGGGACCTGGAGCAGGCGCAGGGAGAGCTTGACCTCACGAAGAGGTAGCTCGAAGAGAACAAAGGTAAGTCATTCCCCGCTCTTATGTATTTAATAATAGATAAAATTGGTTAGTCTAACGCCAAAGCATCGCGACTGTGTAACAGGGGCCACTGTCGAAGTGGCGTTCCTGAAGAAAGCACTGTCCGAGGACGAAGACAAGGCGGCCTTGGAATGCAAGGAGCGCGAAAAGAAAAGTGCTAGAGTGGGCGAGGTACAACAAGAGCTCCGGGACCTCGGCAAGAAGTACGAGTCTGTGGAGAATGATCTGAAGATGAAAGAGGCCGAGCTTGCGGAGGCCCTTGTGAGTATGAGAGATGCCAAGGCCGAAGCCAAGAAGGCACAGTAGGAAATCCAGGAGGCCAAAAAGATAGCGGCGGGTAAGAAATTCTTTATGCAAAGCAAACATGTGGAGGAGGCGTTTCTTTTACTTACTCGAATTCGGAGCTCTCCAGGGGCATTCGCAGATCTGCCATGCAGCATATCAGATACCATGGAGTTCTACCGTGCCAAGGAGGGGAGCTCAACTGAGAAGCTGTTCTGGTCCCAGTATGCTGGGGCCGAACACCCAATGCCTCTGAGTGACCAACTGAAGCAGTTGGTCGAACTCCACAGGGCAGCTGAAGTGGCTATGAAAGATTTCATAGTCCGGCTGTGGCCTGGTGAGCCCCTACCCACTAGCTACTTCAGCCTGATCAAGCGAATGGTGAATGCTTGTCTGCGGCTCGAAGTCATCAAGCGATCTGTTTGCATTGAGGGTGCCCGCCACGCCTTTGCCCGTGCAAAGGTGCACTGGGGCAAGCTGGATGCTGAGAAGCTGGTGAAGGACGGTCCGCTAGAGGTCAAGGAGCATCGCCATCCCGAGAAGTACTATGATGGCATTATGAAGGGCGCTCGTCTCGTGACCGATGAGTGTACCAAGGACAAGGTCTTTGACTAAATGTACCTCTGCCGCTGTTGAAATTTAAAGACGAAGTTACTTGTGCTATGTAGCACTTTTGTTATTTAAAATATTACCTTATGTGCGGCTGTTTATAAAATTCTGAAAGTAGTCCAGTCGTCGGCTTCCGCCCCCACATAACTAGTACTGGGGTGTTCGTGGAAAGCCTGGACACTCTTTATCCAAATGTTTGGTCCCTTAAGGAGGTGTCCGGCGCAGCGAACAAGGCAATCGGACTATGCGGCTTTATAACTTTCACTTAGCCATAGAAGTCTACAATTTTAAATTTCGGCGAAGCCCCTAGAATCCGGGAGGCCGAATTGGGGCGCTATGCACGCCTAGATTGGACGAAGCCGATTTATCGCCTAAAGCGAAAAATCTTTAAGGATTTTAAGACCTCTCAAACAACGACCATCTCTTGCCACATCATGCCAGTCAGTTTTCGGCTTTCTCTACTGAGGTGCTCGTCCGGAAGAACCGGGACACAATCGCAGTAGTTCTCCCTATGCTACCTTGGCCGATATAACGGAATGTAAGGTACCAAAACAAGGGAGCCGGGCTAACCCAACTGTAGACCCAAGACATGATTCGGAGCTGATGCATATAGTGCTATAAGTTCGGGGTGCCGCACTGTTGAAAGTGTTCGGACTTGTCTTGCCGTATTATGGGGCGCCATAAGAAGCCCCTGGCAAACTGACCGTACCAAGGTGTACGGATGCAATATCAAATAAACATTTATGAGAAAAAAATGCTCAAATAAGAATAGTAAGCTGACGCTATATATGATCTCCCATTGATGAATAATATGTTTAAGCGTATATGTACAATGGATGCATTAAGCGGAGATAAATAGGACTATTTGACATGTCCTATCAAGGGGCAGGCTGTGTACAGATAGATAAAACAGGTATAACAATCGCAAATAGATTCCACTTGGGTATTTCCACCTGTTGCCTCCTTGGTTTTCTCTCCTATGTAAGTCCGACAATCCGGCTCTTCTGAGGAGGCTGCACTAAAGCGATGTCCTGAAAGGTAAAAGTGAAAGATTATGAAGGTATGTTGCTGTGATACCGCAATGTTGACTGAGTCATTGATGCGCCTCCGCCTGTGCCCATGGTATTTTGAGTGCGTAATTGTGTACGCGTGGCACGAATGCTGCTTTGATGGGGCTTGAGCAGAGGCCGGACTGCTAATCGCGCTCTTGGCGTGCCCGATGATCCTGTTGCAGGGTGCTCGGGACTCGCTTGACGGTGCTTGATGTTGTTGTCGCCGGATTGGTGGATTGCCGGAGGAGGCCGCATTGTACTTCTGCCGCGAGGGCTGCAGTATGCTCTTCTGTACAGAGAGAGCGGCCCATGTTTCCATTGACTGTTATGACCCCGCACGGGCCTGGCATCTTGAGCTTGAGGTATGCATAGTGCGGTACCGCATTGAATCTAGCGAATGCGGTTCGTCCGAGCAGTGCGTGGTAACCACTGCGGAAAGGGACGATATCGAAGATTAATTCTTTGCTTCGGAAGTTATCCGGAGAACCGAAGACCACTTCCAATGTTATAGAGCCCGTACAACGGGCCTCCACTCCAGGGATTACACTTTTAAAGGTGGTTTTGGTGGGCTTGATCCTTGAAGGGTCAATGCCCATTTTGCACACTGTGTCCTGATAAAGCAGGTTCAGGGTGCTGCTGTCGTCCATAAGGACTCGCGTGAGGTGGAATCCGTCGATGATTAGGTCTAAGACCAATGCGGCTGAGCCGCCGTGACGGATGCTAGTAGGATGATCCCTACGATCAAAGGTGATCAGACAGGCTGACCATGGGTTGAACTTGGGGCGACTGGCTCCATGGCGTAGACGTCCCGTAGTGCCCGCTTCCTTCCGGCTTGGGGATGTGAGTGGCCTATATCATGTTGACCGTTTTCACCTGGGGGGGGGGGGGGATTTCTTCTGTCCCCCCCGTGTTCGGACACCGGGGCTCTTTGTCATCGTCGCTGTGCAGCCCCTTGTCCTTGTTTTCAGCGTTTATTTTGCCGGCCTATTTGAATACCCAGCAGTCTCTATTGGTGTGGTTGGCTGGCTTGTCCGGGGTGCCATGAATTTGGCATGAGCGCTCCAGTATACGGTCCAGACTGGACAGTCCCTGATTGTTTCTTTTGAACGGCTTCTTCCGCTGACCGGACTTGGATCCGTTGAATCCGGCGTTTACTACCGTGTCTTCGGTGTTGTCGCCGTTGTTCCGTCTCTTATGTCTGTTGCGCCGTGGCTTGCCGTTATTGTCGCGGACATCCGAAGTGCCGGAATGTGGCGTGGTGCCGCTGTGAGCCAACCAGCTATCCTCGCCCGCGCAAAAGCGGGTCATTAGCGTTGTGAGAGCTGCCATGGACTTGGGTTTTTCCTGGCCGAGGTGTCGAGCAAGCCACTCGTCACGGATATTATGCTTAAAAGCTGCCAGGGCTTCGGCGTCTGGACAGTCGACTATTTGGTTCTTTTTAGTTAGGAACCGAGTCCAGAATTTCCTGGCTGACTCTCCGGGCTGTTGAATAATGTGGCTCAGGTCATCAGCGTCCGATGGTCGCACATATGTGCCCTGGAAGTTGTCAAGGAATGCGTCTTCCAGGTTTTCCCAACTGCCAATGGAATTTGCTGGCAGACTATTTAGCCAGTGCCGGGCTAGCCCTTTGAGCTTAAGGGGAAGGTACTTGATGGCGTGCAGATTGTCACCGCGGGCCATGTGAATGTGGAGAAGGAATCTTCGATCCATACTGCGGGGTCTGTTGTGCCATCGTATGATTCGATGTTTACGGGTTTGAACCCTTCTGGGAATTCATGATCCATTACTTCGTCAGGGAAGCAAAGGGGGTGTGCGGCGCCTCTGTGCCGGGGTATGTGGCTACGCAGTTTGAATTGGTCTAGGTTGCTATGTTCGGCCCGGCCGGACTTGTTGATGATGTATCCAGCGTGGCGGTCATCATCGCACACTGGGACGCGCCCTCGCGATTCGTAGATCGATCTTGGCTGTCCTGCTTTGTTTTCCAGAATATCTTGCAGGTCTTGTCTGTTGCCCCGGGCCGTAGTGTATTGGCGTGGGAGTGCGGGCTGGTATTCGGGCTGATACCCCATTTTATCCTGGCCATGGGGTGGCGGGTCAGCCGTTTGGCGCTCGAGTCCGTATTCCTCGGCTGCCAGGACTTCAGTCCATCTATCTGTGAGCAGATCTTGATCAGCCTGGAGTTGCTGTTGCTTCTTCTTTAGGCTCCTCGCAGTGGCAATAAGTCGATGCTTGAAGCGCTCCTGCTCCACGGGATCCTCAGGCACGCCGAACTCGTCGTCGCCGAGGCTAATCTTGTCTTCGGAGGGGGCATATAGTTGTCCTACTCCGGGTATCCGTCAGTCGCCTGTTCGTTTGGGCTAACCTGCTCATCCTCCTGTCTGGCTTGCTCGAAGGCGGGATGGTCAGGGTTGTATTCCTCTTCAGCACCATCCGGATTGCTTTCCTCTTCGGGGCCGGTATTGCTGTGGTGAGGCTTGGAGCGGTGCCGATTGCGCCCATGCTTTGCTTTTCTCCGTGAGGGGTTATCCTCCGTTGCATCATTGCCATTGGTTTCCTTCGGAGTGTCCACCATGTAAATATCGTATGAGGAGGTGGCCGTCCATCACCCTGTGAGCGGTGGCTCCTGTGATTCTCCTGCATCGTCGTCCATACCATCGATGTCTTCGGAGTCGAAGTCAAGCACGTCGGTTAAATCATCAACTGTGGCAATGAAGTGGGTGGTGGGTGGGCAGCGAATTCCTTCATTGCCTGCTTCCCACTCAAGCCGGACATAGTTCGGCCCAAAGCCTCCTGACAAAGAGAGAGACTTTAGTGAGTTCAGCATGTCGCCAAAGGGCGACTGCTGGAAGATGTCCACAGCCGTAAACTCCATTACCGGAGCCCAACCTGGCTCGGCTGGCTCGAGGATGTGCGGACCGGAATCAACAACCGGATACGAGTCCGGGGGCCCGGGGTTACAGGCTTCCGCAGAGGGGAGACCTGTGTTCGGCTCCACCGCCGATGAGTGTGCGGCCTGCGGGGCGGGGTCCACCCCTTCGTCCTTAGGCCACGCAACTTGCTCCGGATTTTGATCCGAGGCTACTGCAAGGGTGATATCCCGAGCTTTGTCCAACAGCAAGTCTAAGTCGTGCTCGTCGTGACTGTTCAGTGCTCCTGGCGCAGGCCCAAAACCGTCGAAGGTCAAGTCTCCGTGAATATCCGCCGTGTAGTTCATGTTTCCGAACCTGACCTGGTGGCCTGGGGCATAGCTATCGATCTCCTCTAGATGGCCAAGCGAATTGGCCCGCAGTGCGAGGCCGCCGAACACGAAGATCTGTCCGGGGAGAAAAGTCTCCCCCTGGACCGTGTTGTTGACAATTAAAGGCGCCATCCAGCCCTGCAGCAATGACACAGATGAACTCTCAATGAAAGCACCAATGTCGGTGTCAAAACCGGCGGATCTCGGGTAGGGGGTCCTGATCTGTGCGTCTAGGCTGATTGTAACAGGAAGCAAGGGACACAATGTTTACCCAGGTTCGGGCCCTCTCGATGGAGGTAAAACCCTACTTCCTGCTTGATTAATATTGAAGATAGGAGTAGTACAAGAGTAGATCTACCACGAGATCGTAGAGGCTAAACCCTAAGAGCTAGCCTATGATGGTATGATTATAATTGTGGTCGGCCTTCTAAGGACCAACCTCTTTGTATAGACACCGGAGAGGGCTAGGGTTTACATGGAGTCAGTTACAAGAAAGGAAATATAACATCCGGATCGCCAAGCTTGCCTTCCACGCCAAGGAGAATCCCATCCGGACACGGGACGAAGTCTTGAGTCTTGTATCTTCACGCTTCAATAGTCCGGATGTTGCACACAGTCCGGCTGTCCGGATACCCCCTAATCCAGGACTCCCTCACCCCCCGACCGACTTCTTTCGCCTATATAGTCCCACGTACCCTAAAAACATCCACGGAGAAGATAGATCGTAAGTTCCGCCGCCGCAAGCCTCTGTAGCCACCAAAAACCTCTCGGGAGCCCATTCTAGCACCCTGCCGGAGGGGGAACCCATCACCGGTGGCCATCTTCATCATCCCGGCGCTCTCCATGACGAGGAGGGAGTAGTTCACCATCGGGGCTGAGGGTATGTACCAGTAGCTATTTGTTTGATCTCTCTCTCTCTCTTGTGTTCTCTCTATGGCACGATCTTGATGTATCGCGAGCTTTGCTATTATAGTTGGATCTTATGATGTTTCTCCCCCTCTACTCTCTTGTGATGAATTGAGTTTCCCTTTTGAAGTTATCTTATCGGATTGAGTCCTTGATTTGAGAACACTTGATGTATGTCTTGCCGTGTTTATCTGTGGTGACAATGGGATATCACGTGCCACTTGATGTATGTTTTGGTGACCAACTTGCGGGTTCCGCCCATGAACCTATGCATAGGGTTTGGCACACGTTTTCTTGACTCTTCGGTAGAAACTTTGGGGCACTCTTTGAAGTACTTTGTGTTGGTTGGATGAATTCGAGATTGTGTGACGCATATCATATAATCATGCCCGCGGATACTTGAGGTGACAATGGAGTATCTAGGTGACATCAGGGTTTTGGGTGATTTGTGTCTTAAGGTGTTATTCTAGTATGAACTCTATGATGGATCGAGCAGAAAGAATAGCTCTATGTTATTTTACTATGAACTCTTGAATAGATCGATCCGAAAGAATAACTTTGAGTTGGTTTCATACCCTACCATAATCTCTTCGTTTGTTCTCCACTATTAGTGGCTTTGGAGTGACTCTTTGTTGCATGCTGAGGGATTGTTATATGATCTATCTATGGTATTATTGTTGAGAGAACTTGCGCTAGTGAAAGTATGAACCCTATGCCTTGTTTCCTATCATTGCAATACCGTTTACGCTCACTTTTATCATTAGTTACCTTGATGTTTTTATATTTTCAGATTACAAATACCTATTTCTACCATCCATATTGCACTTGTATCACCATCTCTTCGCCGAACTAGTGCACCTATACAATTTGCCATTGTATTGGGTGTGTTGGGGACACAAGAGACTCTTTGTTATTTGGTTGCAGGGTTGTTAGAGAGAGACCATCTTCATCCTACGCCTCCCACGGTAAACCTTAGGTCATCCACTTGAGGGAAATTTGCTACTGTCCTACAAACCAGTGCACTTGCAGGCCCAACAACGTCCACAAGAAGAAGGTTGTGTAGTAGACATCACCCCGTTTCGACCATAGGAAGTCGAATAGAAGTTTGTTTCCTCTGTTTCGTGGTACGCTAGACCCTTCCCGATGAACAGGACCCCATATCGACCGTACATGGTCGAACATAAGGCTGTTTCCTCCGTTCTGCGGTATGCCAGACCTTGTTTCGGCTATTCCGGCCAAGCTGGTTGGCTCCCGATGAACATGCGATGTTGTTTACTCCATTCCGACCCAGCCGGTTGGCTGCCGAACAAGATTAGTCATTGTACGCGTTAGGGACCCCGCCCGTATGTATGTACGTAGCCGTATTTACTATCTTGCAGTGTGGTAGTATGTACGTGTACACGATATAGACGGGATTGTGTGACATGCTACGTTGGAGCCTCTACTTCAACACGTGTCCCTCCTTACTCGGCCACATTATGTTGCTGCAGAGAGACTGGTCGACCGCTATGTACATACACGTTCGCGGCCGGACAAATAACACTACCTTCGCTTCAACCTGGTGGGTCCCGGCTATGAGGGGGTAAGAAGGAAGTTCCTTCTGTGCGAAGATAAAGCCGGTGGGTCCCAACTGTCAGGGGGAATGGTTTTTTTCGTGAAATACAGAGGCCCTTCCAGTAGGTCTGAGGTGTTAGGTGGAGGAATCATTATTTTGCGTGTAATAAGGAGGCACTTCCTTCCGTGCGGCCATGGACGCAATTGTCAGCCTCTCCACTTACAGTCCTCTTATGATGGTTGTCGCTTGTTGACCGTGTTGACGATGTTGTACCGCCCGAGAGAACCGAGGTGGTGGACGATAGCGCGACCTAGGAAGGGAATGACCCGGAGTTGGGGAATATGCAACAGTGGATGCCCACGGAGGGGAGTATGGGGGTTGACTGCTTCGGTTGCGGTTTGAAGCTGCCATCTCCGGAGAATAAAAGGGGGTGTGGGTGATTAGAGGGAAGGCCTGGCTAGCGGTGGGAGTAGGGTGGGGTGGTGAGGCCTGCGTCGCAGCACAGCCGGCCACGGGAGGTAGGAGCAGGCGGCACGACCAGCGCTGGTTTGAGCGGCAGGAGCAAGAAGACCAGAGGTTGAATAAGCACGATGACCGTTGGATGGACATCGTACGGTCACTGCAGCTAGCATCATTTATATTGACTAATTTGACAAAGCCCTGCATCCACGCCAACTTAGTAGGCCCACAAGTCAGCCTCCAAATATGGTGGGACCGACCTAGCAGCGGGGCTATTCATTACTTTTGTGTGTAATAGCTGGTGGATCCGAGTGATGTCTACTATGCAACTTTATTCTTGTAGACACATGTTGGGCCTCCAAGCGTAGAGTTTTGTAGGACAGTAGCAATTTTCCCTCAAGTGGATGACCTAAGGTTTCTCAATCCATGGGAGGCGTAGGATGAAGATAGTCTCTCTCAAGCAACACTGCAATCAAATACAAGAAATCTCTTGTGTCCCCGACACACCCAATACAATAGCAAATTGTATAGGTGCACTAGTTCAGCGAAGAGATGGTGATAAATGTGTAGTATGGATAGTAGACATGGGTTTTTGTAGTGCAAACAATAAAAAACAGCAATGTAGTAAATGATAAAATGGAGAACAATCGGTATTGCAATAATGGAAAATGTGGCCTAGGGTGCATACTTTCACTAGTGCAATCTCTCAACAATGCTAACATAGTTGGATCATATGATTATCCCTCAAAGTGCAATAAAGCATCACTCCCGAGTTCCTATTAGCGGAGAACAAAAGATAGAAATTGTTTGTAGGGTACGAAACCACCTGAAAGCTATTCTTTCCGATCAAACTATCCTAGAGTTCGTACTAAAATAACAGCAAGCTATTCTTTTCGATCGATCTAATCAAGAGTTCGTACTAAAATAACACCATGTGATGCATATCAACCAACTCTAATGTCACCTAGATACCCCAATGTCACCGCGAGTACCCATGAGTTAATTATATGATATGTATCAAACAATTTCAGATTCATAATACTCAATCCACACAAAGAACTACAAGGAGACCCCAAAGTTTCTATTAGAGAAAAGATAATAAAAACGTGTAGCAACCCCTATGCATAGATTAACCAAAAGTTACCTCGGGAATCCGCAAGTTTAGTGCCATAACATATATCAAGTGAATCAAAATAATACCCCATTGTCACCACGGGTATTCATATGCAAGACATATATCATGTGTTCTCCGATCTGAACATTCAATTCGACAAGACAAAACTTCAAAGGGTAAAGACTCAATTCATCACAACAAGTGTAGAGAGGGGAGAAACATCATATGATCCATCTATGTTAACAAAGCCCATGATACATCAAGATCGTGCCATCTCAAGATCACGACAGAGAGAGATTAAACACATAGCTACTGGTGTAAACCCTTAGGCCCGAGGGTGGTCTACTCCCTCCTCATCATGTTGGCCGCCGGAATGATGAAGATGGCCACCGGAGATGATTCCCCCTCCGGCAGGGTGCAGGAATGGGGTCCCGATTGGTTTTCGGTGGCTACAAAGGTTTGCGGCACAGAACTTCCGATCTAGGTTAACCCGAAGAGTTTCAGAATATTTGGGAATTTATAGTGCAAAGAGGGGATGTGGGTTGTGCCCCCCTCGGGGCACCCCCCTAGGTGCAGCTCAGGCTCATTGGGTTCCTTATGGTCCATAGAAAATCTCCAAAAAGTTACACGGTGTTTGGACTCCGTTTGATATTGATTTCTTGCGATCTAAAAACAAGCAAAAAACAGAAACTGGCACTGGGCACTGGGTCAATAGGTTAGTCCCAAAAAATGATTTAAAGTTGCTACAAAATGATTGTAAAAAATCCAAGAATGATAATATATTAGCATGAATACTTCATAAATTATAGATACGTTGGAGACGTATCAACATCCCCAAGCTTAATTCCTACTCGTCCTCGAGTAGGTAAATGATAAAAGAAATCGTTTATGAAGTGTAATGCTAGCAAAGTGCATATGTTTGATCAATGATAATTTCAATCACTTTTTCTAGCATTATAACAACAATTCTTTCTTATAAAACTTCTCATGTTATAGTAGCAATCAATGCACATGTTAAGGTTCAAACAATGAACTCTCTTGAAACTCAACAACCTATGTTCTCAATCACCAAGCAATTGCAATTCAACTTATTCAACAAAGTCTAAGTAAGAGCTCCACATACTCAACCATCTTATAGTCTTCTATGATTGCTAACACTCACCGCATACACATAAGCAAAACGTTTCAACCGGACACATAGAAAGATATGGGCTTATAATTTCGCCTCCCAGCATATTCACCTTTGGGTGATGTCAACAATTATAACTCATGCTACCCATATTCAACTGGACATATGTGCCTAGATCTTTCCTCACCACATGATGCTTGCCAAAAGAGAAAAATAAAAAGGAATAGAGAGAAAAACTTTGACTCTTTGCATAAAAGTAAATACTGAAAAGTAAAAGATCAACCCCTTAGTGCAAAAGGAATAGAGAGAAAAACTTTGACTCTTCGCAGAGGGAAGCAGAGGTTGCCATGCGCTTATTTGTTTGTATGCTCAACCCCTTAGTGCAAAAGAACGTCACGTTATATTGCCCCTTACTAGAGCAACCTTTATTATGCAGTCTGTCGCTTTATTCTTTGCCATCACAAGTACATACAACGCTCAGTTTTCTCTTACACTAAATGATCTAACACTTTTAGAAGCAATTTTTAATGCCTTTTTGCACCGATGACAACTTACTTAAAGGATCTTGCTCAATCCTTAGGTAGGTATGGTGGACTCTCAAAACAAGATTTGGGTTTAAGGGTTTTTGGATGCACAAGTAGTATCTCTACTTGGTGCGGAATTTTTGGCTAGCAAAGAAGGGGGGAAAGCACCACATGTGAAAGGATCTATGACAATATGACTTCTACGTGAATGTGAGTAAACATAAATCATTACGTTGTCTTCCTTGTCCAACGTCAACAATTTTGGCATATAATATTTTGATGGGGGCTCACAATCACAAAAGATTTCCAAGATAGTGTATTTGCATGTGAAAGTTCTCTTCCTTATACTAATTATTCGTGAATTGCTTGTGTGACCAATATTGTGATTGTCAAGCCTCAAAATATTTCACTTTCTAAACCCAATGTGAAGCTACAACTAGGCATGATATGGTTTCAACTTCATGATATTCAATTTATTCAACAATTTACTCATAGGATATAAGTGAAGCTCAAGAGTAAATGACAAACTACTCCAAAAAGACATAAGTGAAGATCATGCGAGTAGTTAAGGAGATAGGTAGCTATTTGAGGACTCTCTCTTATTCAAAAACTTTTTGATCTAAGTATTTTATTAAAACTACAAGCAAAATGAAACTAAAATGACATTTCAAGCATAGCACAACTCATGTGAAGAAGCAAAAACTTAGGCTCAACCAATACTAACCATTAATTGTTGAAGAAGGAAGGTGGGATGCCTACCGGGGCATCCCCAAGCTTAGATGCTTGAGACTTATTGAAATATTAGCTTGGGATGCCTTGGGCATCCCCAAGCTTGAGCTTTTGTGTCTCCTTAATTCCTCTTATATAACAGTTTCCCTAAATCTCAAAAACTTCATCCACATAAAACTCAACAAGAACTCGTGAGATAAGTTAGTATAAATCAGTACAAAACCTTTATCATTCTTTGCTATAGCAAATCACTAAAAATTATTATTCAACATTGCATACTAAATGCCTCTGCATATTTAATACTCATATCCTCAAATAGAATCATTAAACAAGCAAACATATGCAAACATAACAACAATCTGCCAAAATAGTACAGTCTGTAAAGAATGCAAGGGTATCACTACTTCTTAAACTCCAAAGATTATGAAAATCTACTAACCTGTAGAAAATTTATCAGAGCTTATTTTGCAAAAAGTTTCAACATTTTATCACATTCTGACTTTTCTAGGGAATTTTGGCAACGGCGGTGAACTTTCTGTTTTCAAACAGCAACAAGTAGACTTTTAAAATAGGCATGGCAAAGGCTATCAATGCCACTTTTATTGAAATAAAATATGCAAAACACTATTCTAAATAAAATCAAGAAAATCCTAATAAAATAAATTGATGCTCCAAGAAAAACACATATCATGTGACGAATGAAAACCTAGCTCCAAGTGAGGTTACCGATAATGTTGGAGACGAAAGAGGGGATGCCTTCCAGGGCATCCCCAAGCTTAGTTGCTTGGATATTCCTTGGATGTTAACTTTGGGGGCCTTGTGCATCCCAAAGATTAGGGTTTTGTCACTCCTTATTCTCCTCATATCGACATCTCACCCAGAACTTGAAAACTTCAATCACACAAAACTTAACGGAACTTTGTGAGATAGGTTAGTATGATAAAGAGTAAACCATTTCACTTTTGGTACTGTCAAAGACAAGATTCATAATTGTTTCCACACAATGCCTACTGATATCATTTCCACAATTTATATATTAGCAATATAAGCCATAGAAACTAGAAAACAAGCACACTATGCATTGAAAACAGAATATGTCAAAAACAGAATAGTCTGTAGTAATCTGTACTCAAACCACATTTCTGCTACTCCATATATTATGAAACAATTATGAACACGTGAGAAATTTGTATATTAATCTTCTCCAAAAAGAATCAACTCAAAATCACTCTTCTGTTCAAAATGAGAGTTGTTTTCGTGAGCGCAAAAGTTTCTGTTTTTCAGCAAGATCAAATCAACTATCGCCCAACATGATCCCAAAGGCTTTACTTGGCACTTTATTGAAACAAAGACAATAAAACATGATTACTACAGTAGCATAATGATGTGAACACACAAAAACAGTTTCTAAAAGTATTGGGTTGTCTCCCAAAAAGCGCTTTTCTTTAATGCCTTTTAGCTAGGCATGATGATTTCAATGATGCTTGCATAAAAGATGAGAGTTGAAACATAACAAGAGCATCATGAAACACATGGCAAGCACATTTAAGCCTAACCCACTTCCTATACATAGGGATTTTGTGAGCAAATAATTTATGGGAAAAATAATCATCTAGCATAGGAAGGCAAAACAAGTGCAACTTCAAAACCTTCAACACAAAGAGAGGGAACTTGATATTATTGAGATATGTAAAAGCATATGTTCCTCTCTCATAATAATTTTCAGTAGCATCATGAAGAAATTCAACAATATAACCATCACATAAAGCATTCTTTTCATGATACATAAGCATAGCAATTTTGTTACTCTCCGCATAAGCAAATTTATTCTCATGAATAGTGGTGGGAGCAAACTCAACAAAATAACTATCATGAGATTGAAAATTAAAATCACGATGACAAGTTTCATGGTTATCGTTATTAAATATAGCATACATGTCATCACCATAATCATCAAAGATAGGAGGCATGCTTTAATCATAATAAACTTGCTCATCAAAACTTGGTGGACTAAAAATATCATCTTCATCAAACATAGCATCCCCAAGCTTATGGCATTGCATATCACTAGCATCATGGTTCAAAGAATTAATACTAGCAACATTGCAATCATGCTCATCATTTATGCCAAACATTTTATTGAATTCTTCTTCTACCAATTGAGCACAATTTTCTGAACCATCGTTTTCAAGAAAAACATTATAAAGATGATCAATAATATGATGCAACCTTAATTCCGTTTTTATGTAGTTTTATTTTATAAACCAAACTAGCGATAAAACAAGAAACTAAAAGATTCGATTGCAAGGTCTAAAGATATACCTTCATGCACTCATCTCCCCGGCAGCGACGCCAAAGAGCTTGATGTCTACTATGCAACTTTATTCTTGTAGACACGTGTTGGGCCTCCAAGCGCAGAGTTTTGTAGGACAGTAGCAATTTTCCCTCAAGTGGATGACCTAAGGTTTATAAACCCGTGGGACGCGTAGGATGAAGATAGTCTCTCCCAAGCAACCCTGCAATCAAATACAAGAAATCTCTTGTGTCCCAACACACACAATACAATAGCAAATTGTATAGGTGCACTAGTTCGGCGAAGAGATGGTGATAAAAGTGTAGTATGGATAGTACATATGAGTTTTTGTAGTGCACACAATAAAAACACAGCAATGTAGTAAATGATAAAACGGAGCACAAACGGTATTGTAATAATGGAAAATGAGGCCTAGGGTGCATACTTTCACTAGTGCAATCTCTCAACAATGCTAACATAGTTGGATCATATGATTATCCCTCAAAGTGCAATAAAGAATCACTCCCGAGTTCCTATTAGCGGAGAACAAAGGATAAATCTTTTTTGTAGGGTACGAAACCACCTCAAAGCTATTCTTACCAATCAATCTATCCTAGAGTTCGTACTAAAATAACAGCAAGCTATTCTTTTCGATCGATCTAATCAAGAGTTCGTACTAAAATAACACCATGTGATGCATATCAACCAACTCTAATGTCACCTAGCTACCCCAATGTCACCGCGAGTACCCATGAGTTAATTATATGATATGTATCAAACAATTTCAGATTCATAATACTCAATCCACACAAAGAACTACAAGGAGACCCCAAAGTTTATATCGAAGAAAAGATAATAAAAACATGCATCAACCCCTATGCATAGATTACCCCAAAAGTCACCTCGGGAATCCGCAAGTTGAGTGCCATAACATATATCGAGTGAATCAAAATAATACCCCATTGTCACCACGGCTATTCATATGCAAGACATATATCATGTGTTCTCAGATCCGAACATTCAATCCGACAAGACAAAACTTCAAAGGGTAAAGACTCAATTCATCACAACAAGTGTAGAGAGGGGAGAAACATCATATGATCCATCTATGTTAACAAAGCCCATGATACATCAAGATCATGACATCTCAAGATCGCGACAGAAAGAGATTAAACACATAGCTACTGGTGCAAACCCTCAGCCTCGAGGGTGGACTACTCCCTCCTCACCGTGGTGGCCGTCGGGATGATGAAGATGGCCACCGAAGATGATTCCCCCCTCCGGCAGGGTGCTGGAATGGTGTCCCGATTGGTTTTCGATGGCTACAAAGGCTTGCGGCGCGGAACTTCCAATCTAGGTTAACCCCGAAGAGTTTCAAAATATTTGGGAATTTGTGCAAAGAGGGGGTGCGGGAGGCCACCGAGATGGGCACAAGCCACCTAGGCGTGCCAGGGGCCCTAGCGCCCCCTGGTGGGTTGTGCCCCCTTGGGGCACCCCCCCAGGTGCAGCTCAGGCCCATTGGGTTCCTTCTGGTTCATAAAAAATCTCCAAAACATTACACGGTGTTTGGACTCTGTTTGATATTGATTTCCTGCGATGTAAAAAACAAACAAAAAACAACAACTGGCACTGGGTCAATAGGTTAGTCCCAAAAAATGATATAAATTTGCTATAAAATGATTGTAAAACATCCAAGAATGATAATATATTAGCATGAATACTTCATAAATTATAGATACATTGGAGACATATTAGCTATCAGCGGGGGGAATGTTTTTTTCGCGAAATACGGAGGCCCTTCCAATGGGTCCCAACTGTCAGGAGGAGGAATCATTATTTTGCGCGTAATAAGGAGCCACTTCCTACACGCAAAAAAGGTGGCACTTCCTTGTGTGTGACCTGGACCCAGCTGTCAGCCTCTCCACGTACAGTCCTCTTCCAATGGATGTCGTTCGTTGACCACGCCGTGCCGAGAGCACCAAGGCGGTGGACGACGGCGACGACAAGTAAGGGAATGACCCAGAGCCGAGGAAGACTCGGCAGTTGTTTCCCACACGGAGTGGGTATGAGGGTTTACTTGTTCGGCCGTAGTGTGAGGCTGTCGTTGCAGGGGAATAGCAGGAGGTGTGGGTGAGTAGAGGGATAGCCAGGCCGTGGATGCGAGTATGGTGGGGCCGTGAGGCCTGCCCGGCAGCACAGCTGGCCATGGGAGGTGGGAGCAGGCGGTTTCACTGGCGCTGGTTTGGGCGGCTGGAGCAGGAAGATCAGAGACTGAAGAAGCACGATTGTCGTTAGATTGACATCTAACAGTCTGACACTAGTAGAGTCAATTGTTGACTAAGTTTCCTTTTTTGAGAAACCTTGTGTACACATGAACTTAGTAGGCCCACAAGTCAGCCTCCAAATCTGTGGTAGACAACATAGAGCCCATTTGTTTTTTTAATAATATGCGGCCCATTTTCTAATTCTTAAGAAATTTATTACAACCCATTTTCTGCCCAGAACCCATTTTCTGCATATTTTGGTGGAGTCCAAACTGTTTTAATCCAGAAATGATGAACATTTACATTTTAAGAACTTATTAATTTGCCAAACAAATATTGTTTTGTTTTTGTAAGCTAATAAGACGTGGGACAATTGAGTTGGTTTAAGGGAAAACCAGTGGTAAAAAAAACAGCGCTGGGAGGGAAAAAAATAAGGATGTAAAGATGAAAAGGGAACTTTATGTATTTTCAATATAATAATATGTGTATATGAACTAGTAAAACTATAGGTAGAGATTACAAAACAGAAGTAGGACATGGCGTTTCAAGAGGAAAATAGAACTGAGCTATGTGTTTGATTCAGTAAAAAAACCCGCCTACAGATGTTCTAAGACAAAATATAACAAAGGCTGGCAGGCCAGAGTCCTATAGATACCTGCTGGATCTTTTGCCCCGTTGTCATCATGGGTTCGGCCTATTAAAAACAAAACCAAGCCTGGGCAGTCTACAGCCCAGTTGAAACTTGCTTGATCTGAAATGGATCCCAGTTATCAGTCTGTACTTACAGAATTCTCTCGTTTATTGACTACGTTGAAGACTTCATGGGTTTCACCGTCTCAGACGTCAGCATTATTTTTCCATCGTGAAATAAGTGCATGCACTTGCTTGCGTACGGCCATGGACCTGCTGGTTCCGTACAGTTAGGCTCTGTATGGACAGCTGTCTTGTGGTTCCACGGACGAATTTAATCCAAATCGGATGATTTTCAGTGAAACAGACTAAATTCATTGCATTTTACATATTTATTTTCATTGTGTAATATTATACATATTTCAACTAATAATAATGGACTAGGCCTTTTTAGTCCATGGGAGGTGCTTCACGATCGAGGTCGAGACTGAGGGAGTCCTGGATTAGGGGGTATCCGGACAGCCGGACTATATACATCGTCCGGACTATTGAAGCGTGAAGATACAAGACTCAAGACTCCGGCCCGTGTCCGGATGGGACTCTCCTTTGCGTGGAAGACAAGCTTGGCGATCCGGATATTGTGTTTCCTTCCTTGTAACCGATTCCATGTAAACCCTAGCCCTCTCCGGTGTCTATATAAACCAGAGAGGTTGGTCCTTAGGAGGCTGATCACAATTACAATCATAATCATCATAGGATAGCTTCTAGGGTTTAGCCTCTACGATCTCGTGGTAGATCTACTCTTGTACTACTCATATCGTCAATATTAATCAAGCAGGAATTAAGGTTTTACCTCCATCGAGAGGGCCCGAACCTGGGTAAAACATTGTGTCCCTTGCTTCCTGTTACCATCAGCCTAAGACGCACAGATCGGGACCCCCTACCCGAGATCTGCCCGTTTTGACATCGACATTGGTGCTTTCACTGAGAGTTCCTCTGTGTCGTTGCTGCAAGGCTTGATGGCGCCTTCAATCGTCAACAACATGGTCCAGGACGAGACTTTTCTCCCCGGACAGATCTTTGTGTTCGGCGGCTTCGCACTGCGGGACAATTCGCTTGGCCATCTGGAGCAGATCGACAGCTACGTGCCTGGCTACCAGGTCAGGTTCAGAAACTTGAACTACACGACGAACATTCGCGGAGACTTGATATTCGATGAATTTGGGCCTGTGCCAGGAGCACCGAACAGTCACCACGAGCACAGCTTAGACCTGCTGTCGGACAATGATCGGGATATCACCCCTGCAGTAGCCCCGGACTTAAATCCGGAGCAGGCTGCATTGCCTAAGGACGGAGGGATGGACCCCGCCCCGCAGGCCGTACACTCATCGGCGGCAGAGCCGAACACCAGCCTCACTTCTAAGAAGGCTTGTGACCCCGGACCCCCGGACTTGTATCCGGTTGTAGGTTCCGGTCCGCGCGCTCCCGAGCCCGCCGAGCCTGGCTGGGCTCCGGTAATGGAGTTTACCGCTGAGGATATCTTCCAGCACTCGCCCTTTGGCAACATGCTGAACTCATTAAAGTCGCTCTCTTTGTTAGGAGGCTCTCGGCCGAACTATGTCCGGCTCGAGTGGGAAGTAGACGATGAAGGAATTCGTTGCCCACCCACCACCCACTTCATTGCCACGGTTGATGATTTAACCGACGTGCTTGACTTCGACTCCGAAGGCATCGACGGTATGGACGATGATGCAGGAGAAGATTCAGAATCTCTAGGGTGCTGGACTACTACCTTGTCACACGATATATACATGGTGGATATGCCCAAGGAGGACGACGGCGACAATCCGGAAGATAAAACTCCCGGGCAAAAGCCAAAACGGCGGCACAGACGCCGCTCAAAGTCCAGCAATAGTAAAAATAGCGACAAGAGTGCAAGAAAGATCGACATACCAGTAAACTCCGAAGGCAACAACGACCGCATGGACCCAGTGATGGAGCAGGACGAGCCAGGTCACGCCGAACCAAGTTCGGAACAGACGCCCGATCACAATGATCCCGAGGGACGAGTTCATCAAACCGCCCCAGGACAAGAACACAGTCCGGACGATGATGCATTCATCATTCGGGAAGAACGCGTGGAACGAGATAACCTCCACAGAAAGCTTATGGCCACAGCGAGAAGTCTAAAGAAGCAGAAGCAACGGCTAAAAGATGCACAAGAAACGCTCAATCGCAGATGGAATAAAGTGCTAGACACTGAAGAAATATACGGCGACGATTGCCACACAAAGAGCTATCCAAAACGTAAGCTACTGCCAGAATTCGACGACGAGGCCGTTCCACCAAAGAATAATACGACCAGGAGGCCAGGCGTACCGCTTCATAACCGCAACAGAGCGGCTACCGATGCCGTGCACGATTTGCGTAAGCACCTGGATAAGAAAGCCGGCGTGACCAGGTCCATTTACGGATCCAAAGTACACACCCCGGCGAAGGACTATGGTCACCAAAACGATCATACCAACTGTCGGTGTCAAAACCGGTGGATCTCGGGTAGGGGGTCCCGAACTGTGCGTCTAGGCGGATGGTAATAGGAGACGAGGGACACGATGTTTTTACCCAGGTTCGGGCCCTCTCGATGGAGGTAAAACCCTACGTCCTGCCTGATTAATATTGATGATATGGGTAGTACAAGAGTAGATCTACCATGAGATCAAGGAGGCTAAACCCTAGAAGCTAGCCTATGGTATGATTGTTGTAATGTATGTTGTCCTATGGACTAAAGCCCTCCGGTTTATATAGATACCGGAGAGGGCTAGGGTTACACAGAGTCGGTTACAATGGTAGGAGATCTACATATCCGTATCGCTAAGCTTGCCTTCCACGCCAAGGAAAGTACCATCCGGACATGAGCCGGAGTCTTCAATCTTGTATCTTCGTAGTCTTGGAGTCCGGCAGACAATGATAGTCCGGCTGTCCGGACACCCCCTAGTCCAGGACTCCCTCAGTAGCCCCTGAACCAGTCTTCAATGACGATAAGTCCGGCGTGCATAATGTTCGGCATTGCAAGGCGGGTTCCTCCCTTGAATAATCCAGAGAAGATCATGAACACCAGGATAGTGTCCGGCTCTGCAAAATAAATTCCACATTCCACCGTAGAGAGAATAAAATGTACACTTAGTTCAATCTGCTGACGTATTATGCGGCTTGACATCACACCGCCACAAGGCCTTTGTTTGAATTACTATACCACCTCAACATGTTTAGCGAAGCGGTTTCCTTGGCACGTCTTGTCGAAGCAGAGATCGTGTTCCCCTTATTCCGGGATTCTCATCAATACGTGTGTGGGTAACCCAATCGCGCCATTGATGGTGGCGCTTGGGAGATAAGTGAGTTTTACCAGGCTGGTGGGGGACGCATAGTTTTGTCCGCCTATATATAAGGGATAAGGATTCACCTTCTCACCTACGCCTTCTTCCTCCTTTGCTTATCCATCCCCGCGAACTCAAGCTCCAACGCCCGAACTCGCGCATCTCTTCTCGACCTTCTCCGAATATGTCCGGAGTGGGAGGTAAATGGTTAGCCTCCACCGTCAAGGAGGAGGACATCACCAAGCTGCGCAGCACCGGATACCTTTCCGGCGATATCGCGCATCGGCTGCCCGACGAGGGGCAACTCATCCCTACCCCCAGGCCTCATAAGAGGGTCGTCTTCCTCCCCCACTTCCTCCGCGGAGTGGGCTTTCCGCTCCATCCATTTGTCCGGGGGCTCATGTTTTACTATGGCCTGGATTTCCACGATCTGGCGCCGAATTTTATCCTCAACATCTCGGCGTTTATCGTCGTGCGCGAGGCCTTCCTCTGCATCCGGTCCCACTTCGGCCTGTGGCTCAAGACCTTCAACGTCAAGCCGAAGGTTGTGAAGGGTACGCAAGCGGAATGCGGAGGCGCTATGTTGGGCAAATTGCCCAACGTCCCTTGGCTAGAAGGGACCTTCGTGGACTCCGTCAAGGGGTGGCAATCGGGGTGGTTCTACATCACCAAGCCGCGCAAATCCACATGGGCGGCGGCCCCCCGAGTTTAGATCTGGCATCCCCACGCAGCTCACCTCCTGGAAAGAGAAGGGATTGCAGTGGGGGAATCCGGTGGAGGTGACGGGACTCCGAGCATGCATCAAGAAGATGGTGAGCAATAGGCTCAGGCTCGTCGACGTGGTCCAAGTCATGCTCATCCGGCGGATCCTCCCATGCCAAGAATGGGCATTTAATTTGTGGGAGTTCAATCCGGAACAGCACCAGGCGCTAAGCGGGCTCTTCGATACAACATACGAAGGCGCCTGGAGGGTGCTGTTCCAGGGCACCGAAGCCCCCGTGTCCGTGACCGAAGAGCGCGGATTCAGCTCGCAGCATCCAACTGACGAGGTAAGTGATTCAACCCCATTACGGGACACTTGTGATAATTAGATTGACTCTAGTGAGGTCTCATTCTGCCTCTTCCTTTGACAGGAATGGATGGAGAAGGCCAAGCTGCTCATCAGCCCGGCTCCCATGCCAGAAGACCCAGCGAACGCCCGCTTAATAGGGCTGCTGGTTCCGGCACCGCACGTGGTGCCGGAGAAGAAGGCCAAGAAGGTGGCCGCGGGGACTCGAAAGAGTTCCCGCAATCAGGCGTCTGACGACGACGAGGACTCCTCCCACGAAGACGAGGAGGAGTACTCTCTCCCGGAGGAGGGAGAGAAGAAAAGGAAGGCTTCCCCCATCGGGGAGGCCGAAGGGTCCAAGAGGGGGATAACTATCCCCCCGGACAGTTACGCCAACATCAGCATTGGTGAGGATGAGCGGCCTCCAAGGGCCAGGCGTCCGGCCAAATCGTAAGTATCCGGATCCTTGATGTGTAATTTCTTTTATGTCGCGTAGTATCCTTCTAACGCCGCATTCTGCCCGTAGTCCGGCCAATGATGATCTCCCCGACTCATCGAGCGGGTCATTGGCCTCGTCGGATGTGAATTCCATCCCGACTGCCTCCACCCCACGCGCCAACGAGGACGTCGAGGTGGGATCCTAGAGAGGGACCCATCAGGAGGAGGCTCCGGAGGCGCCGTCAGGCAGCCCCCCGGACTTCGTGCCGGACTCTACATCGGAACCCGCAGTGGTTCCAGAGTCCGGCAAGTGGTCCCTTCGAAAGAAGGGCAGGACCATGACACCGGCGGCCTCCGTCCAACCGGAGGCGCCGGATAACCTGCTGGAGGCGCTTAAAGGCGCTTCCATCGAGGAAGAACACCGCACTATCATGAGTGCGGTGATTGAGAAGGTTCAGCTCGCTAAGAGCGGGCTGACCGAAGCCTGCAGCAGCCTTTTAACAGGCTTTGAGGTAAAAAGTTAAAATTATGTAATGTAATACCGCATAGACAGTAGCCCCTGATGCTTAGTTCGGTGTTCGGAAAGAAAAGCCAGACTAAGGATCTATAACAAGATATACGCAGGGTTGCCTAAAATATGTCAATATGGGTTTGCAGGCTGCACTACTGGCCTCTGCCGCACTAACGGCGGAGGTTGAAGTTCTAAAAAAGGATCTCGAGCGGTCCGAGCAAGAGCTCGGCCATGCAAAGAAGCAGCTCGAGGAAAAAGAAGGTGAGTAACACCTCTTTGAATAAGTACCTTACAGAAAAGGATTTTCGTTGCAAATAAAATTAACAAGGATAATATGTGCATTGCAGGGGCCACTAACGAGGTGGCAGCCCTGAAGGATGCTGTGTCCGCGGCCGAACACAGTGCGGCCGCGGAACGGGCTGAGCGAGAAAAGCAAGAGGCGCGTGTGGTGGAAGTTCGGCAAGAGCTCCAGGTTCTCATGGAAAAACATGAGAGTTTGGAGCGTGACTCCAAGACTCGAGAGTCCGAGCTTGCCTCGGCTCTCGAAAGTGCCAAGTCCGCCAAGGCCGAGGCCCATAAGGCCCTTCAGGAGGTTGAGGACATAAAGAAGATAGCGGCGGGTAAGGTGTTTTTCATGCAAAGCAGGCATGTTAATGTGAACTACCTGACACTTACCCGAATTCGGAGCTCTCCAGGGGTGTTTGCAGATCTGCCGCGTAGTGCGTCTGATGCCGCCACATTCTATCGTGGCGAGGAGGGGAGCTCGACGGAGAAGGTCTTCTGGTCTCAGTATACTGAGGCCGGCCATCCGGTGCCCCCAAGCGACCAGCTGAAGCAGCTGGTCGAACTCCACAAGGTAGCTGAGGAGGCCATGAAGGGCCTCATAGTCCAGCTGTGGCCTGGACAGGCCATGCCTGGTAGCTACTTTGGCCTCCTGCGGCAGCTGTTTGATGCATGCCCCAGGCTGGATGTAGTCAAGCGCTCCGCCTGTATCGAAGGTGCTCGTCGGGCCCTTGCCCGCATAAAGGTGCAATGGGGCAAATTGGATGCGGAGAACCTTCTCACGGACCCACCGCCGCCGGGCAAGGAGTATCGCACGCCGGAGAAGTATTATAAAATTGTCCTGAAGGGAGCCTGCAATATTGCAGATGAGTGCTCCCGAAATGTAATCTTTGAGTGAACTCGCTGTTTATTTATCCTGTGCGCTGAAAACTTCGTTCATATGCGCCATGAGCAACGCTTGTTTAATTTAAAATATTACCTTCTGTGCGGCCGTTTATAAAATCTGAGAGATGGCAAGTCGTTAGCTTCAGCCCCCAAGCCACAAGTGCTGGGGTGTTCGGGATAAACTTGAGCACTCTTGTTCCCGTTTTTGGGTCCATCTAGGGAGGCGCTCAACACGACGAACAAGGCGACCGGACTTATAATGCTTGAACACTCTCACTTAGCCATAGAATTCTATAATTTTAAATTTCGGCGAAGCCCCTGGTATTCGGAAGACCGAATCCGGGGCGCTATCCACGCCTTCATCGGACATTATCCGGAACTTCGCTCGAAGCGGCGTGAGTCTTTAAGCACCCTAAAAAACCTCTCGAACAGCAACCAGTCTCTCGCCTTATCATGCCGGTCAGTTTTAGCTTTCTCCACTGAGGCGTTAACCCGGCTCAACCGGGGCGCAATCGCAGTGGTTCTCCGAGTGCCACCTTAGCCGACAAAACGGAACGTAAGGCACCAAAACGTGGGAGCCGGGCAAACCCAACTATTGACCCAAGACATGATTCGGAGCCGATTCATACAATGCTATAAGTTCGGGGTGCCGCACTTGTGAAAGTGTTCGGACTTTATCACACCATAGAGTGGGGAACATAAGCCCCTGGTGTATTTTGCCGTACCAAAATATACGGGTGCCAGATGTCATATAATGAGCATATATATATAATGTGATGCAATTGCGATCATAAAGGCGCTGCATTATTAATGAAAGAAAAAGTCTGCTAGTAGAGCGGACTGATACAAATAGTGCGGTAAGCAAGGGATTTGGACTAAATAAACATGTCCCCCTCCAGGGATGAGCTGCGGATTTGGTGTATATAATTGAATTTAATGCTCGTAATTGAGACCACCTGAGTGTTCGACGCGGCCTTCTTTAGTCCCTGACTGTTGCATCATGAGTTCGGCAGGTTCACCGCCGGACAGGGCTTCTGGTTAACAGAGTCCTGTATACAAAAAAGAAGAAAAATAATGATAAAAAAAGAGAGGCACATTTGCGAGCCCCTGGTGTGGTCGAACCGCACTCTGGGTCCGTTGTGATCGTGCCCCCTCCCCTGTGCCCATGGTATCTCCAAAGCGTAATGATGTACGCGGAGTGTTATTCTTGCGATCATACGCGGGCGAGGGTTGGGGCCGCATTGCTACGCGTGCTCTGATCACGCCAGGTGGTCTTGGTTGATATTGCTCCGGGCGCGCTTTGCTGTATCCGGCCGTTTAACGGCCGGACTCGAGAATTGCCTTAGAAGGCTGCTCTATACTTCTGCCGCGAGAGCCGCTATATGTTCCTCCGTTCGGAGGGAGCGTTCCGTATTCCCATTGACCGTGATGACTCCACGAGGGCCTGGCATCTTGAGCTTTAGGTATGCCTAGTGCGGCACCGCGTTGAATTTGGCGAACGCGGTTCGCCCGAGCAGAGCGTGATAGCCGCTGCGAAACGGGACTATGTCGAAGATTAACTCTTCGCTCCGGAAATTATCCGGGGATCCGAAGATCACTTCCAGTGTGACTAAGCCTGTACAGTTGGCTTCCACTCCTGGTATGACACCTTTAAAGGTTGTCTTTGTAGGTTTAATCCTTGATGGGTCTATGCCCATTTTGCGCACTGTATCCTGATAAAGCAGGTTCAGGCTACTGCCGCCGTCCATCAGGACTCTCGTGAGGTGGAACCCATCGACGATTGGGTCTAAGACCAATGCGGCGAATCCGCCATGGCGTATGCTGGTCGGATGGTCTCTTCGATCGAAAGTGATCGGACAAGAGGACCATGGGTTGAACTTTGGGGCGACTGGCTCCATCGCATAGACGTCCCTTAGTGCGTGTTTCCTCTCCCTCTTGGGTATATGGGTCGCGTATATCATATTCACCGTCCGTACTTGTGGGGGAAAACCCTTCTGTCCTCTGTTGTTCGGCGGCCGGGTCTCTTCCTCGTCGTCTCTATTTAGCCCCTTGTCATTGTTTTCGGCAATTAACTTCCCGGCCTGCTTGAACACCCAGCAATCTCTATTGGTGTGGTTAGCTGGCTTTTCAGGGGTGCCATGTATCTGGCATGAGCGGTCGAGTATTCGGTCCAGGTTGGACGGACCCGGAATGGTTCTTTTAAATGGCTTCTTCCATTGACCGGGTTTAGAGCCTCGGAATCCGGCATTGATCGCCGTATCCTCCTTATCGTCGCCGTTAATTTGGCGCTTGTTTTTGTTACACGTGACCTGCCGTTGTTGTCCTTAGTATCCGGACTGCCAGAATTTTTACGGAGATTGTTGCTGCGGGCTAGCCAGCTGTCCTCTCCCGCACAAAAGCGGGTCATTAATGATGTGAGGGCTTCCATGGATTTCGGCTTTTCCCGCCCCAGGTGCCGGGCTAGCCATTCATCCCGGATGTTATGTTTGAAGGCTGCAAGGGCCTCTGCGTCCGGACAATCGACGATTTGATTTTTCTTCGTCAAGAACCATGTCCAGAATTGTCTGGCCGATTCGTCTGGCTGCTGAATGATGTGTCTTAGGTCATCGGCGTCTGGTGGTCGCACATATGTGCCTTGGAAGTTATCAAGGAATGTGGCCTCCAAGTCCTTCCAACACCCAATTGACTCTGCGGGCAAGCTATTAAGCTAATGCCGAGCTGGTCCTTTAAGCTTGAGTGGGAGGTACTTGATGGCGTGGAGATCGTCGCCGCGGGCCATATGGATGTGGAGAAGATAGTCTTCGATCCACACCGCGGGGTCTGTTGTGCCATCGTAAGATTCGATGTTTACGGGTTTAAACCCTTCGGGGATCTGATGATCCATTACTTCGTTAGTGAAGCATAACGGGTGTGCGGCGCCCCTGTATTGAGCGATATCGCGACGCAGCTCGAGAGAGCGCTGTCTTCTGTGTTCGGCCCGGCCGGGGTTATTGTATCCGGCACGACGGTATTCGTCGTGGGTTGTAGGGCGCCCACGTGATCCATAGATGGATCTGGATTGCCTTGCTTTGTCCTCCAATATGTCTCGCAAGTCCGGCGCGTTCCCTCTTGGCTTCGTACTTTTGGAGCGATGCCGGGGTATGGTCTTGGCTGGGGGCCTGGATGCCTCTCTGTCACGACCACGTGGTGGTCGGTCAGCCATATCGTGCGCTGGTGATGGATGTACGTATGCTTCCTCCTCTAATCGGGGGAGCAGCTTGCGTTTTGGGTAACTTTTGGAGGGACGTTCGAGTTTATACTCTTCGGCCGCGAGGACCTCGGTCCATTGATCGGCCAGCAGGTCCTGATCAGCTTGAAGCTGTTGCTGCTTTTTCTTTAGGCTGTTTGTTGTGGCGATAAGCCTGCGCTTGAAGCGCTCTTGTTCGACAGGATCCTCGGGTACGACGAATTCGTCATCGTTGAGGCTTGCTTTGTCTTCGGAGGGAGGCATATAATTATGATCCTCAACATCTTCGTCTACCGCCCCCTCATGAGGGCTTGCTTCTGCATCCTCCTGCGCTGAGTCTTGCTGGAGGGGATTGTCTTCGGCACTCTCTGGAGTATTATTATCTCCTGTGCCGGAATCTCCATTCTTGCTGTGGCGAGATTTAGAGCGGCGCCGCTGACGCCGGCGCTTGGGCTGTTTCTTTAAGGGATCTGCCTCCGCTGTTTCTCCGCCGTCCCCATCTTTTGGGGTATCCACCATGTATACGTCATATGACGAGGTGGCCTTCCAGTGCCCTGTGGGCGCTGGTTCCTGTTCGTCTCCGGCATCGTCGTCCATAGCGTCGATGTCTTCGGAGTCGTAGTCTAGCATGTCGGTTAGATCGTCGACAGTGGCTACAAAGTGGGTGGTGGGTGGGCTCTGAATTTCTTCGTCGTCTGCATCCCAACCATCTTGGCCATAATCCGGCCAGGACTCTCCTAATAATGAGAGATGCTTTAGTGAATTCAAGATATCGCGAAAAGGCGAGCATTGGAAGATGTCCGCGGCGGTGAATTCCATAACCGGCGCCCAATCCGGATCGATTGGTAGGGCCGCGGGAGGTTCGGAGTCCGGCGAGGAGTCCAGCGCCTCGGAATCACGAGTTTCGCAGGGGACAAGATTAGTGTTCGGCTCCATCGCCGTGGATGTTGAAGCCCCCAGGGCGGCGTCTATCCACCGGCCCTCGATTTGGGCGATCGGCTCCGGGCTAATGGCCGAAGCGGATCTGTGTGCGGCCACCAAGGCACTGTTCGGCGGCAGAGCTAGATCATGCCCATCCTCACAGTGCGGCGCGCTTGGCTGTGGCTCGAGTCCGTCGAGGATCAAGTCTCCGCGGACATCGGTCGTGAAGTTTAAGCTTCCAAATCTGACCTGACGGCCAGGGGCGTAGCTTTCGATCTGCTCCAGATGGCCAAGTGAATTGGCCCGCAGTGCGAAGCCGCCGAATACGAAGATCTGTCCAGGGAGAAAAGTCTCACCCTGGACGGCGTTGTTAGTTGAAGATGCCATCAAGCCTATCGGTGACGACACAGAGGAACTCTCAATGAAAGCACCAATGTCGGTGTCAAAACCGGCGGATCTCGGGTAGGGGGTCCCGAACTGTGCGTCTAGGCGGATGGTAACAGGAGACGAGGGACACGATGTTTTTACCCAGGTTCGGGCCCTCTCGATGGAGGTAAAACCCTACGTCATGCCTGATTAATATTGATGATATGGGTTGTACAAGAGTAGATCTACCATGAGATCAAGGAGGCTAAACCCTAGAAGCTAGCCTATGGTATGATTGTTGTAATGTATGTTGTCCTATGGACTAAAGCCCTCCGGTTTATATAGATACCGGAGAGGGCTAGGGTTACACAGAGTCGGTTACAATGGTAGGAGATCTACATATCCGTATCGCCAAGCTTGCCTTCCACGCCAAGGAAAGTACCATCCGAACACGAGCCGGAGTCTTCAATCTTGTATCTTCGTAGTCTTGGAGTCCGGCGGACAATGATAGTCCGGCTGTCCGGACACCCCCTAGTCCAGGACTCCCTCACCAACCAAATACCAGTTCGGAATAAGCTCCGAACACAGCAACAGCCGACGACATGCCACAGCACGTCCAGATACAGAGGGGCTGCTCACCTCCTGTGCTTCACCAAAGAAGTACTGGACCATGAATTTCCACAGGGTTTTAAACCTGTGAATATAGAGGCATACGACGGAACGACAGACCCAGGGGTCTGGATCGAGGATTTTATCCTGCATATTCTCATGGCTCGTGGGGATGACCTCCTCGCCATCAAATACCTTCCCCTTAAGTTGAAGGGACCAGCTCGACACTGGTTGAAAAGCCTCCCCGAAAATTCAATTGGGAGTTGGGAGGAACTCGAGGATGCTTTCAGGGCCAATTTTCAAGGGACTTATGTTCGGCCTCCAAATGCGAACGATCTAAGTCACATAATCCAACAGCCCGGAGAGTCCGCCCGCAAGCTTTGGAACAGATTCCTCACTAAGAAGAATCAAATTGTTGATTGTCCAGACGCCGAAGCCTTAGCGGCATTCAAGCACAGCATCCGCGGCGAGTGGCTTGCTAGACACCTCGGCCAAGAAAAGCCAATGACAATGGAAGCCTTAACAAGCCTTATGACCCGATTTTGCACAGGTGAAGATAGCGGGCTGGCCCGTAAAGGCACCAGCGATCCCAGCACATCCGAGATAAGGGATGACAACGGGAAGCCACGGCGTAATAAAAACAAATGCGAAAACAAGGAAGAGAGCCCGGACAACACAACGGTAAACGCCGGATTCAGGGGCTCTCGACCCGATCAGTAGAAGAAGCCACTTAACGGTAGTAAAGAGGGGCCGTTTGGTCTGAACAGAGTCCTGGACAGACTGTCCCAAATCCATGGCACCCTCGACAAACCTGCGAACCACACGCACAGAGAGTGCTGGGTCTTCAAGCAGGCCGGCAAATTAAATGCCAAACACAAGGGGAGGGAAACACCATGTGAAGACGAGGATGAACCTCGCCAGCCGAACACTGGGGGACAGAAAAAATTCCCACCAGAGGTTAAAATAGTAAACATGATCCACACGACTCACACATCCACGAGAAGGCACGAACGCGTGCTCAACGCCGTGTATGATATAGAGCCCATCGTACCCACACCTAACTACTGGACGGCTTGTCCGATCACCTTCGATCATATGGACTGCCCAACTAGTATTCGGCGCAGAGGATCAGAGGCCTTGGTGCTTGACCCAATAATTCACGGATACCATCTCACCCACGTCCTCATGGACGGCGGCAGCAGTCTCAATTTAATATACGAGGACACTGTCCGCAGGATGGGGATAGACCCATCCAGAATTAGCCAAAACAACACCACCTTTGAAGGGGTGATAACATGCGTTGAAGCCTACGGCAGGGGCTCCGTCGTACTGAAGGTAATGCTCGGCTCCCCAGGAAACTCCAGAAGTGAAGAACTACCCTTCACCATCGCACCCTTCCAAAGCGGCTATCATGCATTGCTTGGAAGAACGGCCTTCGCCCGCTTCAATGTAGTACCGCACTATGCCTACCTTACACTCAAGATGCCCGGTCCACGTGGCATCATAACCATTAAAGGAAACACAGAGCGCTCTTCACGCGCAGAGGAACACGCGACGGCCCTAGTGGCCGGACTATAAGCGGCCTCCAATATCAGAAAACATGACTGGTCATTAAGACCATAGACACGGTTAGACGAGTCCGGTAGCCCGGATAAAACTAAACCAGGGCACCATATATGTAATCCCATAGAGGACACCAGGGGCTATAAATATTTAATACAGCCCCACACTTGGCTCAACCTTATTGGCAGGCCAACATCTTACACTTTTATCCATCGCATACTTACCTTGTACTCTCCTACAAGTTTTCTTTTTTTACAGACAACATTCGCGCGATACCCTTCCAGGATACGGCACAACAGAGACAAAGGCGCAGACGTGCAACAGGGCCCCGCTCAACAGGTTTATTTTTAGATTAAGCCCCTGCGTAAACCTTTTCTATTGCCTCTTGTTGTTTAACCATCCCATGGGTTCCATAACCACAGAGGATACTGCCGTTATTGGCATTTCTCCACGACAGGTTAACGCACGTACCTGGAAATACAGGGTTTATAACGAAAAGGCATTCTTCAGCCTATTTCCTATTACAAAGACCGAATACCTTCGGGAGTGTTCGGCGTCACGAGTTTGGCCTTATATGCATCAGCTCCGAATCATGTCTTTGGTCAAATGTTGGGTTTGCCCGGCTCCTGGGTTTGCCGCCTTACGTTCCGTTCTTATCGGCTAAGGCGGCCAAAGGAGAACTACTGCGATTGTGCCCTGGTTATTTCGGATGAGCACCTTAGTAGAGAAAGCCGAAAACTGACTGTCATGATACAGCGAGAGACTGTTTAACCACTCAAAGACTCACCGGAATCTTTAGGACTCCTCCGCATTAACGAAGGGTCGTTTCCCGCCATGTACATATGCACCCCTATTCGGATGCACGCAAAAGTACTAGGGGCTACATAGTAGCCCCACCGTCAAACACCCATGGCTAAGCGAAAGTGTTACAGCTATATAGTCCGGTTACCTAGTTCGACATGCGATCACCTCCTTAATGGACCAAGACGTTGGATCAAGTGTGATTACGCATATTTTTCGCGAACACCCCCGCATTGTATGCGTGGGGGCTGAAGCCAACGACTGCTAACTTTCGGATTACTTATATATATATATATATATATATATATATATATATATATATATATATATATATATATATATATATATATATATAAACGGCCGCATAGGAGACACAATAATACTTTCGGGCAAAATGTATAAATATAGCCTTATAACCAAAATAACATTGTTTTTACAATGATTCGATTTGTCACTCGAACAAGACATTCTTCGAGCATTGCGCCACTATTAGGCGGGCACCTTCTGTGACCTGCGCCAAGTAGTGCTCGGTAGGATATTGGCCTCCCGCCGGATCCTGGGTCGCTACAATGGTGGCCTCCATATCCGTCCAATAGGCTTTAACGCGGGCAAGAGCCATTCGTGCATCCTCTATGCACGCCGACCTCCTCATGGAATCGATCTGAGGCACGGCCCCAAGGAATTGTTGCACCAAACCAAAGTAATTGTCCGGCTTAGGCCCCTTCGGCCAAAGATGGTCTATTACAGACCGCATTGCAAGCCCGGACAGCCTATGAAGCTCCGCACAGCAGCCATCTTCTCACTTAACGGCAGCGGGCGCGGGGGAGCATTGAATTGCGATCAGAAAGGCTTCTCCACTTCTTTATCACCTTGATCCTCGAAAAACTTGGCCGCATCAGCTGTACTCCTCGCCAAGTCCGCATACGCATCTGCCGGACTCCAGCGTCCATCCAAGGGAGCATACTTCGGATCCAAAAACTTCGTCCGCAGTAGGTAGGAGCCCCCAGCCACGATTTTACCGGCCTGTTGAAGCTCCTCCCGCACACCCCTGACCTCGGTCCGCATCTCCTTGGTGGCATTAAGTGCCTTGTTCAAGTTGGCGAAACTAGCCTTATGCTCCTTTTCAAGGAGTTCATACCGGTCGGCGGCATTTTTCAACTCTACAGCCATTTCGGCTATTTTTTCCTCGCTTCGGCGATGAGCAGCCTGTTCGGATCTCAATTCTTCGGCCGCCTTTAGGGCAGCCGCATTGCTAACCCGAGCCTGTTCCTTGGCCTGGGCAAGTTCCGCCCTCAGGGCTTCCATGGCAGCATCACCGTCTGCAGTCCAAGCATATTGCATTAATATTATGCCACTCTCATATTTTCCTATACAAATAAGGAAAGAAGAGCACATACCTTGTGACTCATTCAGCTGCCTGTTCACCAGCGTGATATTGGCATCAATGGATCCAATTTTCCTCCTTACTTCGGCAACTTCAACGGACTGTTCGGCAGCCGGATCCTTAGATACCTACGCATATGTACAGCGCAATCAGTACTTACAAAATATGATCCTCCGTTCGCCGCCTAGGTCAGGCAACCAGAGTCTCAGGGGCTACTATCCATATGGAGCACACCTAGCACGTGCCTCACTGCCAAAAATTGTGTATTTTTCACTACATACCTCAAAGCCGCTCAGCAGACTCGTAAATGCTTCATTCAAACCGCTTTTGGTAGATGAAATCTTCTTGAGCACCACGCTCATTAATGAGCGGTGCTCCTTCGAGAGCGCAGCTTGCTCCAGAAGGCCTGTCAGTATGTCTAGCTGGACATTGAATTGTGCCGGACCCTTCCCATCGCCCCCCGTGGGAGTCGAACGCCCCGGGCTCAGGGCGGCTGACGGATTAGCCTCCGGCTTCGGCAGGTCCGGACTCCTCCGTGACGACACCTCAGTGTCGCCCGCTTCATGAGGCGGAGAGGTGGGTGGAGTCTCGCTCTCCATCATCTCCGGAGGAAGATCCCTCCGTCACAACCGGAGGAATTCCGTCCTACATCGGTCCAAGATGCCAGTTGTGACGGAGGGACCAAGCGGAACTCGGGGGCGGCCACCCACTTTGTGCCACTGGGAGCCGTAATAGAAAACCACCTCCGTTGCCATACATCGGATACCTCTGGGAAAGAACCCTCCGGCCATGGGGCATCGGCATTCCTGCTTATTATGGCACCTCCGCACTCGGCATGTCGCCCCTCGATCATCTTCGGCTTCACATTAAAGGTCTTGAGCCATAAGCCGAAGTGTGGAGTGACATGGAGAAAAGCCTCGCACACAATGATGAACGACGAGATATGGAGGATAGCATCCGGAGCTAGATCATGAAAATCCAACCCGTAATAGAACATGAGCCCCCTCACAAAGGGATCGAGGGTGGGGCCCAAGCCGCGGAGGAAGTAAGGAACAAACACGACGCTCTCATTGGGCTCTGGTGTAGGGATAACCTGCCCTGGAGCAGGAAGCCTGTGCTAGATGTCGGCGGTCAGGTATCCGACCTCCCTAAGCCTCAGAATGTCCTCCTCTTGGATCGAGGAGGCCACCCACCGGCCTTGAGGGGTGGATCCGGACATATTGGAGGATATGGGGTGTTTGGGTTTAGGTCTCGGGTGTTAGAACTCGAGGTGCTAGAAGGTGCAAGGGAGGTGGAAAAGAGGCGTAGGCCTCGGCCCCTTTATAAAGGGGATGAATATCAAGAGTCCTCGGTGTGACCGCTTGAGGCTTATCTAAAAACACGCGGAGTCATACCAACGGTCGTCGTGGGGTTACGCACGCCCATATTGATGGAAGATCCCGTAATAAGAGGAACACGATCTCTGCTTTGGCAGGACGTGCCAATAAAACCGCCTCGCAATGCGAGTCGAGGTGGGGCGAGAAACGCCGGTTCGTGTTGTACCAGGCCGCGATGCAAGGGCACGACGTACGAAGATTGCCAGCAGATCAGATTTATGCTATGTTCCCTACAATGGTATGTAAAGATTGTCTCGCAGATCCGGACACGTTCTAAGTGTTCAATAATTCCTTTGGAGTATTCGGAGAAGGAACCCGCCTTGCAATGCCGAAGACAAGACTGCGCGCTGGACTCATCGTCATTGAAGCTTGGTTCAGGGGCTACTGAGGGAGTCCTGGATTAGGGGGTATCCGGACAGCCGGACTATATACATCGTCCGGACTATTGAAGTGTGAAGATACAAGACTCAAGACTCCGGCCCGTGTCCGGATGGGACTCTCCTTTGCATGGAAGACAAGCTTGGCGATCCGGATATTGTGTTTCCTTCCTTGTAACCGACTCCATGTAAACCCTAGCCCTCTCCGATGTTTATATAAACCGGAGAGGTTGGTCCTTAGGAGGCCGATCACAATTACAATCATAATCATCATAGGCTAGCTTCTAGGGTTTTACCTCTATCGAGAGGGCCCGAACCTGGGTAAAACATTTTGTCCCTTGCTTCCTGTTACCATCAGCCTAAGACGCACAGATCCGTACCCCCTACCCGAGATCCGCCGGTTTTGACACCGACAGCGACACTTAACTGTTCTGGAAGGCCCAAATCCATCACTCCTCTCTTTTAACAATTTGCAGCTAGGCTTGTCATGCCACAACCCAGTTCCAACGTGCTGCATCCAACTATCAGCCTGTGAAACCAGATGGATCCCTGCGTACTTCGAAGATGTACAAAATTTGGAGAACTGGGAATTCAAGCGGCAGGTGCTTATGCTACCCATCAAATAAAAACCAGGTGCCTGAAAATTCATTTCGAAACAAATGATTCAACTTTATATCCACGTCGACCCTCGACATGATGGTAAGAAGAAAATGCCAAGTTCATACCAAAATATCCTTAACAACAATACCAACTTGCAGATGACCAGGTAGTACAAGTACCAATACCAAACTAACTTATAATCCTTTTAGTCCTGGCCCTAGTGTTCATTGCCTCCTCTTGAGCTTGCGTTGGTTTTCCCTTGAAGAGGAAAGGGTGATGCAGCAAAGTAGAGTAAGTATTTCCCTCAATTTGAGAACCAAGGTATCCATCCAGTAGGAGACAACGCACAAGTAACCAAATACCTGCACAAACAATCAACAACTTGCACCCAATGCGATAAAGGGGTTGTCAATCCCTTCACGGTTATTTGCAAAAGTGAGATCTGATAGAGATAGATAAACGGTAAAGTAAATATTTTTGGTGTTTTTGGTTTATAGATCGGAAAGTAAAAGATTGCAAAATAGTAGATCGGAAACTAGTATGATGTAAAAGAGAACTTATGTGACAGAAAAGAGACCCTAGGGCCATAGGTTTAACTAGTGGCTTCTCTCAAGATAGCAAATAATACGGTGGGTGAACAAATTACTGCAGAGCAATTAATAGAAAATTGCAAAGTTATGACGATATCTAAGGCAATGGTCATGAACATAGACATCACGTCCGTGTCAAGTAGACCGAAATGATTCTACATCTACTACTATTACTCCACACATCGAACACTATCCAGCATGCATCTAGAGTATTAAGTTCATAAAGAACGGAGTAACACATTAAGTAAGATGACATGATGTAGAGGAATTAACTCAAGCAATATGATGAAAACCCCATCTTTTTATCCTCGATGGCAACAAATCAATACGTGCCTTGCTGCCCCTACTGTCACTGGGAGAGGACACCGCAAGGTTGAACGCAAAGCTAAGCACTTCTCCCATTGCAAGAAAAACCAATCTAGTAGGCCAAACTAAACTGATAATTCGAAGAGACTTGCAAAAGATAGCAAATCATGCATATAAGAATTTAGAGAAGACTCAAATAATATTCATAGATAATCTGATCATAAATCCACAATTCATCAGATCTCGGCAAACACACCGCAAAAGAATATTACATCGAATAGATCTCCTAGAACATCAAGGAGAACATGGTATTGAGAATCAAAGAGAGAGAATAAGCCATCTAGCTACTAGCTATGGACCCGTAAGTCTGTGCTAAACTACTCATGCTTCATCAGAAGGGTAATGGTGTTGATGTAGAAGCCCCCCGTGATCGAATCTCCCTCCGGCAGGTTGCCGAAAAAGGCCCCTAGATGGGATCTCACGAGTACAGAAGGTTGCAGTGGTGCAAAAGTGGTTTCATGGCTCCCCTGATGTTTTTGGGGTATAAGAGTATATATAGGCGAAGGAACTAGGTCAGGAGACCAACAAGGGGCCCATGAGGTAGGGGGCGTGCCCTACCCCCTCGGCGCGCCCTCATCCCTCGTGGCCGCCTCGTTGAGTCTCCGACTTCATCTCCAAGTCTCCTGGTTTGCTTCAAGTCCAAGAAAGATCATCGCGAAAGTTCCATTCCATTTGGACTCTGTTTGGTATTCCTTTTCTGCGAAACACTTAAACAGGCAAAAAAACAGAAACTGGCACTGGGCTCTCGGTTAAGAGGTTAGTCCCAAAAATAATATAAAATAGCATATAAATGCATATTAAACATCCAAAACAGATAATATAATAGCATGGAACAATAAAAAATTATAGATACATTGGAGACGTATCATTCGTATCGTAGAAAATCTTGCAGAGGACCAACTCCCACTCCTCTTGCTCCAGGTCCCCGAGGTGGTACTGGTGCATCACCCAGTTGGTCCTCTGCTGGTCGAAGTTCTTGTTGGTGTGCAGCACCAGAACCTTTTTGCTGCCCGTCTTCCGGCTGTTGACCATCACTGGCAAGGTATTGTCGGTCTTCTGCCACATCGCATGCACGCTCCACTCCGACTGTATCTTGCAACGCGTCCACGTGCCCCATTTAAAGGTCCTGGAGTTGCGCTGGAAGAAATGCTTGCTTAGGCCACTTAGTGTGATACCTACAGTATTGTCGAATACAGGTTTTAGTGTGCATAGTTGTCATTTTCATAACATCTTTGGCATGTTGCAGTCACTTGTTTCACTTTTTGTTAACTGTCAAATTGTAATTGCTTCACTAGGTCTGCATCTAAAAAGAAAAATAGAGCTATAAACAAAGGAATATGTTTGTGCAAGTAAACGGCTGACCGGTGTCTCACCTGGAAGTTTCTCAGGATGGGTGTAGCATATGCCGTGCTCGCTGTCAATGCATGGTTGGTATGAACAAATCGATGAGAGGGTGAGACCTCGCACTGTCAACACTCACTTTGGCCTCAAGGTGCTCGATCAGCTCCTGATCCGTGGGATCAAACTTGACACCAGCCAGCAGCACCGGCCAATCCTTCTTAGACTTGCATCGGTTAATTCAAGTTAAATGGTACTCAATGTATGATCAATCAACTGTTTTAAGTAAATAATGAAAGATTTCGATAGATAAGTGGTACTCCAAATACCCGAACAAACTGGGGTCTCGGCTTCATTACTACATGTAGACTCTAAAGACTTGAAAACCCCATAAAGATCGAAATCATAATACAGGGCGATGGGATGAATACTCACAGGAGTGTCCTTGCTGGTTCCTTCCTTCATCCGACTACCTTGAAGAGCATCCTTGTTGAGATCGAATTTTTCAGCGTCTTCCTTTTGACTACTTGCAATAAAGTATAGCAACTCTAGTGCCTCATCACTCATCGTACCAAATGGATCGGAACAAAGCGGCGACTGGGAGGCGGAGAGACCGGGAGAGAATGGGAGAGTGATTTTGTAGAGAATGCAAGAGTGTTATTGTAGTACGAGAGGGGTGAGCCGAACACGTCGCCGGGACTCTTGTGTCACCTCACATGCAGCGTGTTGTCATGTTAATTCAACGTGAGGACATGATGAATAATTTGACCAACGTATACTTGTACTACTACTAAACTACTTACTAGTGTATTTAGTGTCACATTTTAACCATAGGTTTAACTAACAAAATGTCAATGCATGTCACCAAAAATTATACCATTGGAAACTATGTTCAAATACGAATCAAACTATATAATTTTTTGTGACATGCATTAACATTTAGTTAGTTAAATTTATGGTCAAAATTTGACACAAATTACGAAGGGGACCAATAAACCATGAGGGAGGTAGTAGTACGAGTAGCGCAATATACGGTATAGAGGACTAGTACAAATTTAGAAATGGAGTAAGAAGTTACAAGGCTGTGCGATAGACTTTGTAGGCTACATGAGTAATACAAAATATAATTCCCATTGGCAACACTTTCACCAACAAGTACGCACTTGAAGCCTAATTGATACACACACACACACACACACACACACACACACACACACAAACATTATTCTGATCACGGGATCAGAATAATATTCTGATCACAACCTGAACTGCCTTAGCAACGCGCCTGAACTTCCCTCTGTACGAACCCGACCTTCGGGCTATCTTCGCAACCGTGTCTCCCCGCGCGAATTATTTTGGTTAGTCGTGTTCTATATGATGTTAGTGTAATCTAGAGATGGTTTTTAGCAACTAAATGCCCATTTTAAATATAGATCTCGATCGATGGTGGATTTTTCTCTCGCGTCGTGATGAAATTGTATTTTTTTTGCAATTTTACTGCCTGAGTTGTTTGACCTGAACTTCTCCAACATTGTCCGTGTGCTAGGTTGAACTTCCGCCAACATTGTCCAAATGGGGCTTGCAATATACCGTTGGAAAGCTATGAACACCAGTATCATGATCCAAGTTAAAAAATTTGCAAAATGTAAGCGGTTTAAGAGCAGTTTTGAAAACCGTTTTTTCGTCATACAAAAAATGTTAATCGTATTTTCGATCGCATTTCTAAACCGTTTCTCAGAATGAGGCAAATAATATGGTGTTGGAAAGCTGCTGCAAAACCACTCCTTCCACATGTTGAAAGTTTTCTCTAATTCCCTACGGCTAAAGAGTAATTTGAAAAATCGTAAAATTTCGCAAATCGAACAGCCGAGTACGTATTTTCAATGTTATTTCTAAACGGCTAATCCAATTGAGGCAAATGATATGGCATTGGAAAGCTTATGAAAATGCGCTACTTTTTAATATAAAATGTTTTTTCTAATTTTAAACGGTTTAAAAGTTATTTGGAAAACGGTCCAAGTTGCACCGAGTTCATATTTTTGTGCTAATTTTTTAACCGTACGTCCGAATGTAGCAAATGATATGGCGTTGGAAAGCTTGTGGAAATGTGAAACTTTTTGGTATATATTGTTTCTCCCAGCTCCTTACTGTTTTAAGTCAGTTTTGAAAATGGCTAAAAACGTATTTTTGCCGTAATTTCTACAAACTTACCAGAATGGGGCAAATAATATACCGTCGAAAAGCTAAGGAAAATGCGAAACCTTTTCACGTTGATGGTTTTATCTGATTTGTAGCTATTTTCAAGTAATTTCGAAAATGACGAGATCATTTGTTCTGCCTTTATCGCGAAACAGATTCTTCGAAAATGCATCGCGTGAAGAACCTGAACTTCTCGGCATGTCTACTTGAATTTTACTCTATTTTTCACGTGCTTTTTTTGCCTGTAGCTCTTCATCCACTCACCGGAACACTCACCGGAATTGAACAAGTAATATACCGGTGGGAAGCTGATGTACACGCGCAGCTCTCCCATGTTGATCATTTTTTCATACTCATGACGATTTAAAAGATTTTCATCTGAAATTCATTCACTATAGTAGTCGAACTTCATGCTGTTTTCACGTTGAACTTCTGTGACGTATTTTTGTTTGTAATTTTCTCATCCATTCGTCCGTGTTACACAAATGATATTTTTTTTGTACTAACCTCTCTCACAATAATTTTTTTAACTTTCGCCGACGGAGGACCTGAACTTATAACAACAAAACTTTTAGACTTTGCTTTTTTATTCTTTTTTAATACAAAATGCACACACCATGTAGTACGTGAACTTCTGACAGTTATCAATCTGAATTTCTCTCGGTTACATCAAAATAACTGAGTTTTTTATAAATATTAATCTGAATTTCTTAATCTTTTTTTTGAATTTCTAAGCGCTCTATTTTTAAAAGTTGAACTTGTTGTTATTTTATTTTTCAACTTCTTGTTTCCACTCTTTAATAACGAGGAAAATCTGAGTTTTCTATAATCATCGAACTTCTCCATCTTTTTAATATGGACTTTCTGGTTCTATTTCTTAATATTTTTATGAAATTTTGAAGCACTCTATTTTTAAAAGTTGAACTTCTTGTTATTTTATTTTTGAACTTCTTGTGTCCATTCTTTAATAACGAGGAAAATCTGAGTTTTCTGTAATCATCGAACTTGTCCGTCTTTTTAATATGGACTTCCTGGTTATATTTTCTTATTCTTTTTTATGAAATTTTGAAGCGCTCTATTTTTAAAAGTTGAACTTCTTGTTATTTTATTTTTCAACTTCTTATTTTTCAAAATTGTCTGTCACTTCAAGTTCTAAAAAATCACAACTCTTCGATGTTTTTACCTTGCATGTTTAAATTTATTTTTGAACTTGCTGACATAACACACTTGACCTTCTCGAACACAACATTTTGACCTTCGCAAAACATAAATTGAAAGCCAAATTTTTGACCTACAGTGCACGTACATGTATATATCTAATTTTTCTTTACACGTGACACATTGGGACTATCATATTTATAGGAAATATGGTTTTGAGGCTAAGGGAGGCCATCTCAAGAATACACACGATGTGAGGTCGCGTACCCATGTTAATTTGCACCCCAAAAATTACACAAAAATCACACACCCCGTTCCTGAACTCAAACAATCTTCCTGCAACTTATGTGACCTTCTCCCTACCTCTATGGTGACCTTCTCCCCTCCTGTGTGGTGACCTTTTAGAAACCAGAAAAAAATGTTTTTTAATAAAACATTGAGCTTTTGTCTTGTTTCTTTAATTCAAACTTCTTGAATTGCCAAAGTTTTAATGTTTTGGTGTTTCTTTTTTTGCGACCTTCCTCGGATTTAAGATTTTAGTTTTCATTTTTTGCGTACTTTTTTGCACGTGTTTTGAAAGAACTACCTTGCATGTAAGAATTTTTTTGCTTTTGCTTTTGATTCAGAACTTCTACGTTTTTATGTGTATTATGTTTGTTTTGCCAAAAGCAACATTTTTTGTGTGACATTATTTAACAAAGCATGAGCTTCCACCCAAATTATAAGTACTTTTTTCTCCAAAGCGGATTAGAAGTGCTCAACATAGAGGGATTGACATAAGGAAGATTTGCAAAAAGAAACATAACACATTGGACTTGAGCACGGAATGAAGAAGATCATCACACTGGACCGCAACCATATTAATTACTGCAGAAAATTGTGGTTTCCATTTTTTCACGTACTGGATAGTCCCACTACATGACCTTTCCACACAATACTATGTGAACTTCTCGGAACATAAATTTCATTGACCACTTTTCTACACACAGAACATACATGAAGGAGGTTGAAGATGTGCATGTGGGATGCATCAACATGTGGGAAAGTTTATTATTACTAACTGGCACACGGAAATCAAACCCATTGGAAAGAGTTTTTGACCAAACTCAGAAGATACTTCAAGCAATCCTAGTGTGGCCTTCGAACAGGATTACAATAGTCAGCGGCTTGGTGATTTGCACTTCCGAAGAACAAAAAAATAGAAATGATGTATCTGAAATACTGCAACAAGTGTTAATTTTTTTTTTTCAACAGTAATAAAGGTGAACTTCATGGTTTTTCGTTCTGAACTTGTCTTATGGTTTTTAGCACCTAATTGAACTCCTACGATTCATCATCAATCAAATGAAAAACCTTATAAAATGAAAAGGCCAACTCTCATGGGCATAACAACAAACAGGCATACTGGACTTAGTTACAATATAATATATCCAGTTTTTTTTTCCTTTATTGCTGATCAAACTAGCTCTTTCTCGCAAGGTCTATTGTTGCAGGTCTGTTGTTGCATCACAGTAGCAAGTATAATTGGGACAATTTGCAGAAGCTGGTAACTGGACCTTCGAAGAGGACGACTGCCTGTAGCGCGGCCACCTGGAGAAGAAAACGGATGAGGAAGGGGATGTGAGGGAGGACGTTGTCGTGGATGCGTCACGCTCGGGGATGGAGAAGCTCGCCCGAGTCACCACCGCCTACATGAGCGTGAGATGCGTCCTGAAGTAGCCTTCTTGCTACTGTTGTACGAAGTGGACTGCAGCCATCCCACTTGTTTTGTAGACACATGCGAGGACGAGCTGGGGGTATCGGCCGAGAAGCGGAGGAACATAGTCGAACGGCGGCGAGGACCGAAGAAGGACGAGTACGCATTCATAGTTTGAACTTCTGTCGCGAGACGGACCGATGCAGCAAGAGCCAAGTCATAGCGGCGATGCAGAGGCAGGTCAGCAGTGCCTCGGCGATGGGAGGTGTGCGACAGGAAGGTTCTGGACGGCGGAGTGGGGAGCAGCGGCGGCAGGAGGCGCATCGGGACCCAGGGGCGGCGGCGCGCAAGGAGGAGGTGGGGACGGCCGCCTCGCACCGGAGAAGGCATGGCTGGCTGCGGCGGGAGGCCCTTCGAGACTCGGGGGCGGTGGCGCGCCAGGAGGAGATGGGGGCGACGGCTTCGCGCCAGAGGAGGTGGGGCCGGCGGCGCGCTCGAAAGGAGGCGGGTCCGGCGTCGCCCCAAGAAAGAGGCGGGGACGGGAGGCGCACCAGAGCAGGGTGGGCGGCGACTGGAGGTCGCGGGGGCGGGGGTAGGTGGGCGACGGGGAGTGACGGGGATAAGGGGTCGGGGCCTTTGGGATTTTTCTGTTAGCTCATCCGATCTCGGTAACATCCCATCGGGCCCTTATAGGCTGTCTGTGATCCAAATAGTTATTCTAATCACAGGATTAGAATAGTGTTACTCTCTCTCTCTCTATATATATATATATATATATATATATATATATATATATATATATATATATATATATATGGCTTCTATGAAGCATCTCCATCATCATTATCAGTACATCCTACGCAGGTGAGTTAGGATGCACTTGATCCCAGAAATATATCTATCCTTCAAATTAACAACGATACACAATATCCAACAAAAGAGGGTCATGCTACAGCAACAGGATACATGGCTCGGTCTAGATATCAGTACGAATCAAGTTGCGCATATTTGTTGTTGGCATGAACCACATCACCGCATGTCGGGTTTGCAAAAGCAATTCATCACATGGAAGCTTCATGCCATTCACACACTGAAGATTATCTGGCAACAAGCTATGTCAACGAATCTATGGATATGGTGATTCATGAAACCATGGTATGATGTATAAGCACAGTTCCCCCTGGCGAATGGAAGTTGCATAACACGGTAATCATCACCGGAGATATGATCAATGATTGGTTGGATGATCGGATAATTGAGCCTGAGGAATGTGGAGTGGTTGCCAAGGCTGCAAACCTGCCTCTAGTTGAATACGCCTGGCCCAACAGAGCTGGGATCTTTCTCGAACACAAAGAAACCATAACCATCATAGTCACGAACACCCCAGGCATTGTGCTGCATGTGGTTTGATGAAATGGTTTTGTCAATTTGGTAAGTGCGAATGAGCATCAAATGACCGCCGTTAGTTGAGCGAGCGATAAACCACCACCCATTAATTGGTATGATTCCCAGTGGCGTAGCCAGAATTTTATGTCAGGGTGGTCCAGTTGATAGAAAAAAACACATCACAAATTCAGCAACCCAACATATGCCAAGAGAATATATCAAAAACATACATTAATAAGGACGTCCACATAATATTAAAATTCATGGTTAAGCCTTAAATTCGTGTACAAGAAGACAACACACCTTATTTGTTGGAATAACGCCTTCAATTATTCTGTCTTGCACTAACCAGGGGTTCTCTCTTCCGCCATATCCAATGTCCAAGAAGGAGATGAAAAAGGAGCATCAATCTTCTTCCTTGCATCAATCAGCGCGCGCACACACGTACGAATATAGACTAACGAGCCAATCTTTCATGTATACATGGGTTGAGTTGGGATGGCTGTGTTTTCTATTTTTTTATAGAATAGTATTATACTATTGGGATGAATTCCAGGGTGGTCCATGGACCATCCTAGCCACCCTATAGCTACGCCACTGATGATTCCAGGTCCTGGAATCATGAAAGCCAACGCATTTGCGTCTACTGCAACAAATCAAACTGGAGACCAAAAGGAAAAAAATATACAATCATGTTCAGAGTATGTGTGGAACTAAGATTATTATAACAGTGACACATATCATAGACAGAGAATTGCAATGCCGTGGTCATAATCGTACCCCAAGTTAAAAAAAATAAGCCAATGTCTTTCATTTAGCAATATGTCATGGTTCAAACATCATGTAACAATGAGAGGAAAACAACTATGACAGGGCCTACTCATATTCTACCATAGCACTTACTAATGTTCTCATATCAACTCTAAACAATAACATGCATGGTTATAAAAATCTTGGAAATAAGAGTAACATATAGCAATCATGAGGTTATACTCATAATATCTATTCTAACAATCATTAGATGCCAATTGTTCTCATATCAACTCTAACTATAATATGTGTGGTCATAAAAATCTAGGAAATGAGAGAAACATATAGCAATGATGTGGTTATAGACATACTACCTATTCTAAATTTGTAACAATCAACAGACAGTCGCATTCATAAGGTAAAGATGAGATGAGATAGAATAATTACACGATGATAGATTCCACCAGTATAGGCAGCCAATATGTGTGTCGACCGCGTAAACGATGCCATCGTGCACTATAACATTAGATAGAAATGAGGCTCAACGGGATTGACGATGAGCCATAACCATGTACGGCGACCGGATTCCAGATAGACTAATCCCAGGTTGAACAAGGCAATGAGCTTGTAATCGATGTAGTCTTCTGATGGTGTGGGCACTTCACAGATTAAAACCTTCAACAAACGGAGGTCGCACCAAAAGCCTGACGCGTCTCGTGCGTAGTAGGCAGGAGTGTTCCGCGGGCCGCGAGGCTCGATGGCGGCGGTATCCAACGATGGAAGGGTGATCTCTCATTGGGTATAGATATCCACGAGACGCCACACACTACCGGATTGGTGGATGAGTACGATCCAGTTGGCCTTCATGCCCACCCAGTAGTGGTCGCGCATGAAGGACAGGTGGACAGGTAGTGGTAGCATGTCGAGGGGCAGCACGACAACCTCCGTAGGATCGTCAAGTCGGCGTCTGGGCCACCTGCGAGGATTGGGCATCAGCAAGCTGGGTGTCTTCAAAAGGGCCGGCATTTTGCAGACGAGTAGACGGTAGAAAGACACCGAACATGCAGCCAGACGAACGGTGCTAAGTAGGTCCATACAATTACAAATCTGCTCCAAGCGAACATCAGGGAGGGAATTCAAATCGCGACTCTGCATGTCAGTCAGTTCTGCCATAAGGTTTTTTAGGATGTTGAGTGATTGGGGTTTTCGGTGCCTGCGAGCGAGTGGGGAAGTGGATTCGGGCGGGCGAGCGAAGAAAATGGCGTGTGTGGTCGAGCAGTGAGCGGGGGGATATGGTATGCGCGAGCTACCAAGTAAGATGGCGCAGACAGGCGAGCAATGAGCGGGGGGGGGGGGGGGGGGATGGTGTGCGGCGGACGATGGGGAAGAGAGGAGGAAGAAGAAGAAGAGAGGAGGAAGGAGAGGGAAAGACGGGGAATAAAGTGCATTAAATCTCAATTCTACTAGTACTACTACCAGGATATACCGTCCTTCAGAGTGTAAATAGTTAAACCGATGACATGTGGGTCTACCTCAAGAGGGCCCATATAAGTTAATGAAAGAGAGAGGTGCGTAGGCGTATGATGTCTACTACACAACCTTCTTCTTGTAGACGTTGTTGGGCCTGCAAGTGCACAGGTTTGTAGGACAGTAGCAATTTCCCTCAAGTGGATGACCTAAGGTTTATCAATCCGTAGGAGGCGTAGGATGAAGATGGTCTCTCTCAAACAACCCTGCAACCAAATAACAAAGAGTCTCTTGTGTCCCCAACACACCCAATACAATGGTAGATTGTATAGGTGCACTAGTTCGGCGAAGAGATGGTGATACAAGTGCAATATGGATGGTAGATATAGGTATTTGTAATCTGAAAATATAAAAACAGCAAGGTAACTAATGATAAAAGTGAGCGTAAACGGTATTGCAATGATAGGAAACAAGGCCTAGGGTTCATACTTTCACTAGTGCAAGTTCTCTCAACAATAATAACATAGATAGATCATATAACAAGTCCTCAACATGCAACAAAGAGTCACTCCGAAGCCACTAATAGCGGAGAACAAACGTAGAGATTATGGTAGGGTACGAAACCACCTCAAAGTTATTCTTTCGGATCAATCTATAAAAGAGTTCGTACTAGAATAACACCTTAAGACACAAATCAACCAAAACCCTAATGTCACCTAGATACTCCATTGTCACCTCAAGTATCCGTGGGCATGATTATACGATATGCATCACACAATCTCAGATTCATCCAACCAACACAAAGTACTTCAAAGAGTGCCCCAAAGTTTCTATCGGAGAGTCAAGAACGTGTGCCAACCACTATGCATAGGTTCCCAATGTCACGAAACCCGCAAGTTGATCACCAAAACATACATCAAGTGGCACATGATATCCCATTGTCACCACAGATAATCACGGCAATACATACATCAAGTGTTCTCATAAAAGACTCAATCCGATAAGATAACTTCAAAGGGGAATCTCAATTCATCACAAGAGAGTAGAGGGGGAGAAACATCATAAGATCCAACTACAATAGCAAAGCTCGGGATACATCAAGATCGTGCCACAGAGGGAACACGAGAGAGAACACGAGAGAGAGAGAGAGAGAGAGAGAGAGAGAGAGATCAAACACATAGCTACGGGTACATACCCTCAGCCCCGAGGGTGAACTACTCCCTCTTCGTCATGGAGAGCGCCGGGATGATGAAGATGGCCACCGGTGATGGATCCCCCCTCCGGCAGGGTGCCGGAACGGGCTCCCGGGAGGTTTTTGGTGGCTACAGAGGCTTGCGGCGGCGGAACTCCCGATCTATCTTCTGTTTTGGAAGTTTTACAATACGTAAGTATATATGGGTGCAGGGGGTACGTCACTGGACCGAAGGGGGGGCCACGAGGCAGGGGGCGCGCCCCCACCCTCGTGAGCACCTCCCTTCTTTCCTGATGTGCACTCCAAGTCCATCGGGTGGCTTTCCTTCCAAAAGTAACTTCTCCAGTTGATTTCGTTCCGTTTTGACTCCGTCTGATATTCCTTTTTCCTCGAAACACTGAAATAGGCATAAAACAGCAAATTTGGGTTGGGCCTCCGGTTAATAAGTTAGTCCCAAAAATAATATAAAAGTGGATAATAAAGCCCAATATAGTCCAAAACAGTAGAAATAATATAGCATGGAGCAATCAAAAATTATAGATACGTTGGAGACGTATCAGCGTATTTGCGGAAGTGTGCTCCACTGGCAAACGTGATGGCAGTATTGGGTAAGGCTGATTTAGTAATAGCAACACGCTGGTTCAGCTTATTAATTAAGTGTCCCATCTGCTGCAGCGTGTATTGTCACTTCACTATGAAGACTAGTTGAATAGTTCTCTCTGACCGAGATGGGGAATAATGGATCGCCAAGACTTCCTATCTAAAGTATCCCTATGCCTCCACTCTCATCATGTCCAACAAGATGAAACATTGGCCAAGGCACCCGACACCAATAATGTAGGAGTACTAGTAGTATTTTCTGTCAACTTTGATCATTTGTTGAACTAATAAAATGTTATTGCATTTCACCAAAAATCATATCATTGGATTCATATTTGAACATAGTTTTTAATGGTATAGTTTTTTATGACATGCATTGACACTTTGTTAGTTAAAATTATGGTCAAAATTTTATACTAAGTACGAAGGGACCATTAAACCAGGACGGAGGTTTATATACAGGTCAATAAAAAAGCATCAACCTAGGTAGTAGTAAATGATGAGTGCTCGAAGATTTTTTTTCTGAAAGTACTCAATAATGGGCTCGTTTTCCTCAAGAAAATTGTGTTTACGAACGTATTAATTGGAATGCATGCATGAGGAACAAATGACCAGAAATTTTACACGCATTGGTGAGTTTTTCTCTTAATTCTTGCATGCATTTATTAATGAAGCTTGAAATATGAACATGTCAATGGGAGGGAGTAAAAGCCTCATGCATGCAACATGCAACACTCACACGTACACATGCACACAAGCAACACTCACGCATCCATGTGGCACACAGCACACGACGCAACATATATAGATTTACACATTGACCATCTGGAACCAGAACTTCATGGCATAGTTAATGCCCAAAAGTAGCAGACTTATGTGTGCGTGCGACCATTGAGAGAAGAAGATTAAATGAAGGTTGTTTCATGATGTAATTAAGGATAGACATGTAGCCTATTGCTAGAGCATAAGTTGATGCCTTAGTCAATCAATATCGATTAGATTAAAGCCTAAGTGCATTGGAAGTGTAGATGTACACTCTTTGTTGGAAGACCAAGGGAGTACACGTGCATGCACTGACATACAAAACCAGGGTGGTCCGCGCGCAAGGGTTGGACTCCTGTCGTGCCTGCGTAAATTTTTGTTAACTGATTTCTTTGCTCTGCTAACTGACAGGTAGGACCCAAAAATTAGGTGTCAATTTAACCAGTCAACAAAGTGCCACGTCGACTATGTGGCCGATCATTAGGATGCAATATGGTGCTCTACGGTGAGCTAGTGACCATATAATCACCGCAAAACTATATAGTGACTGTAATGAGCATATTGTTACATATGTTGACCTCAAACATATTTTTCTCGTTTCAAATTAAGCCATATTAACCGGAAAGGACGTAGTATGGACTAGTACTGCTTTGATGTGTCCCGTCAACTCGTCGAATGAGGAGAAGCTTGCTTACTACGCCCTCTCCCTCGCCCATGCGCGGTGGCTCACAAGACGAGGAGAAGCTTGCTTACTACATATGCCTACGCCCTCTCCCTCGCCCACGTGCATGGTGGCTTGCAGGACGAGGAGAGGATTTTGACTATAGCGCCCTCTCCCTCACCCTCGCCCTCGTGGTGGACGTGCAATAGTTCATTCGATGTCATATTGCAAGAAGCATATTGTACTGTAGTATCATCATTGTTGGACCTTCCGAAGAGGTGAAGAGCCAAGTGCAAGGTTCACACGAGTACTAACTGCTGAACCTCCCGAAGAGGCAACGAGCCAAGCGCAAGGTTTTATAGGAGTTGTCATCCTAGTAGGAGTACTACAACTATAGTGAACGATGCTACCGTATGATGCCGCCACATCACCTATATACAAAGCCGTGCAACCTTTTTTCCTGAAAGAGTGTGTTGGAGCCCGTGCAACAACTACACAAGTTGCATGTACACATAACACAATTACTAGTAATAAATTCTAAAGGAAAAATGCTAGTATGCCTCACAAGTTCATCTCCACTTCATGTGATAAATTTGTGCACGACTAGTCTACATATATTCACAGCGCTACCATTCAAGATTTACCATACTCCACTTACATGTTATAGATGGGCTCCATGTCCTCCTCCAGGTTCTAGTCCCAAGTGTTCTTCATGGATGGCATGAACCATAGCGGTGGGCAATGGGAATCATTGTCGCAGCTTTATAGTCCGGTTTCACATGATGGAGACTCATTCAAGCTGAAGCGGCATAAATCAGGGATAGCGTGTCCCAGCATGTCGTTCATCCGGCGGTGCACATTGAAGACATAACCATGCTTCATGAACGGCAGGCCTTTGGTGTCGTGCATGGAAGTTGGCATCCGCTTCACAATGGGGTAGCTGTCCCCAATGAAAAGCGAGTACTCTCCAAGAGTGTTCCTCGGCACCCACATAGCACCACGAGGGTCGAACTCGGCACCGTTCATATGGCACACGCGTCATCTCAGATCTGGACACATGGTGATGTACATAGTCAAGGTTCATGCATAATAATGTTGTGCTCAAATATGGCACTCAGTAATACTGTGCAGCAAATAGTACTACTCCAATATAGGGGAAGTAAAATAATCGGCTTATTATATATAGCCACTCTTGGCTACATGTATGAGATGGTAAGACATGGAAAAAACAAAAAATGGTGGGAGCTAGTGGGTTCAAGTCTTCAAGGGGCTAGCTAGCTATACGCGTCCTCCAAGGTAAAAAGTACTCCTACTAGTACTAGTAAGTAGTACAACAATGAAAGAGAAGGCGAGAAGGTTAAAAAAATATAATACTAAATTGTACTACTAGTACAATAAACATGTCTCAGTCAAGAAAAGAAAATAACTAACAAGTCCTACTCTACTACTCTAACACACATCAATGAGAAAATGGAATACCTGGATAGGTGGTGACGGTCCGATCGTGGTAGATTGTGTGACCATGTTGCACATCAGTGATATCATGGGTAACGACTGCTAAGATAGTTGATCCCAATATGCCAAAGTCAGCTACAAGGTTCCAGGTTAGATTGAATTGCGGATGCAAATGCACATCCAGGATCGGCGATCTTATTTTGATCGGGGGATGACTGGTCCCTGCAAAACAATGGAGTACTGTTAGGGATGCAAATGATGGTTTGTGCATTCCCTTTGTAAACCATGCCACAATAAAAACAAACGTCAGAGCAACAATGACGACGCAGATGATATAGCAGTCAATGCTGGTTCAGTGGTTCTAAATCCGGTCAGCAGAAGAAACCTTTTAGAGGCAACAGGGATGGTCCATCCAGCTTGGATAAAATCCTTGAGAGGCCCTGTCATATTCATGACACACCAATAAGCCTGCTAACCACCCCAACAGGAACTGTTGGGTTTTCAAACGGGCCGGTAAGATAAATACCGAACACAAGGGAAAGGGACCTCCAAGTGAGGATGATGATGAGCCCCGTTAGTCAAACACCGGGGGCCAAACGCAGTTTCCCCCCGAGGTGAAAGCAGTGAACATGATCTATGTCACTCACATTCCCAAAAGGGAACGCAAGTGCGCACTAAGGGACATCTACACCGTAGAGCCCGGCGCCCCATAGTTCAACCCATGGTCAGCCTGTCTGATCACTTTTGATCACGGGGATCACCCAACCAGTATCCATCATGGGGGTTCGGCCGCCATGGTACTTGATCCAATTATCGACAGATACCATCTCACTAGAGTCCTTATGGACGGGGGCAGCAGTCTCAACTCGATTTATCAAGACATCGTCCGCAAGATGGGCATCGACCCATCAAGAATCAAGCCTAGTAACACTACCTTTAAAGGTGTGATACCCGGCGTGGAGGCCCGTTGTACGGTCTCACTGACACTGGAGGTAGTATTCGGCTCCCCAGACAACTTCCGCAGTAAGAACTAATCTTTGATATTGTCCCTTTCCGCAGTGGTTATCACACACTACTTGGACGAACTACTTTCGCCCGCTTTAATGCAGTCCCACACTGTGCTTATTTAAAGCTTGAGATGTTCGGGCCTCGCAGTGTTATTACAGTCAATGGAAATATGGAGCGCTCCCTCCGTACTGAAGAACACACCGCGGCCCTTGCAGCTGAGGTGTCTGGCAGCCTTATCAAGCCGAATAATTCGTCGGACATTAAAGTGGACAACATCTCTAAACGAGTCCGGTCTGAGCATCACTGCGATAACTCGATGGATCCGGACCTCGATCAGCAGTTCGGCCTCCACCGACTGCCCCATAAGGTTGCGGCTTATGTACCGCGCGTACATAACTACGCACTCAAAATACCTTGGGCAGCGCCGAAGGCACACTGTGGAAAAAGTCCATAGTACGGTTTGACCCTATTTGGACTGCATACATCTTTTTTCACTACAGGTTCGTTAAGAGTCCTATTTGCTGTATGGTTGCATCAAGGATCCCTTCAAGGATAGCGTTTCCCACCTTTACGGCCAACCATCAAATACTGCTATCAAAGGATTTATTACTAAGGAGAAATGGTGTAGACGTGAGGCAAGGCATCACTGGAGTCTTCAAACCATTACTTTTAGGCCCTGTGCTAGTCTTTCCCTTATGTAATTTTTTTTCTTAGGCATGTAACATGACCTCAATATTAATGGCATTGCCTGTCGAAACACGCCTCGACGTATTGATAAGGATATAAAGGAAGTAGATGATCACCACCTCTTTGATTGGGTTCTTATATCATCTTGTCATCTGTATTCCCTCCTTGCTTTTGACTGACATACGTGCTTTGGCACGGCCTTCATACCAGGGGTTGTATTTGGCCCCGCAAACTTTTAAAGTCCAAACACCTATAGGGAACTCTTCGGCGTCCCGGATGTTGCACTATATGCATCGGCCCCAAATCATGTCTTTGGTCTATAGTTGGGTTGCCCGGCTCCTGTGCTTGCCACCTTATGTTCCGCAAGTTCAGCTAAGGTATCAAAGGGAGAACTACTGCAATTGTATTTCTGGTTTGTCCAGTTAAGTACCTCAGTAGAGAAAGCCGAAGACAGACTGTCATGATATGCGAGAGCGGATCAGCGATCCGGTGACTTAGTGTTATACTACAAATTGCTCGCGATTTATGCCGTATTATACGAGGGGCTGGGCTTCGACCAACCGTGTTGCAAAGGCACCGTACTCTGGATCGCCGTTCACGCAACAAGGGCTAGTACTTAACGGACCAATGGACTCTTATGGCTAAGTGAAAGTAATAAAGCTGCATAGTCAGATTTCCTAGTTCACCTCGCAAGATGCCTGCTATATAGGACTAAGACGTTGGATAAAGTGCGAACATGCGTTCACGAACACCCTTGTAATATTTACATGGGGGCAGAAGCCGACTGTCGGTGTCAAAACCGACGGATCTCGGGTAGGGGGTCCCGAACTGTGCGTCTAGGCGGATGGTAACATGAGACAAGTGACACGATGTTTTTACCCAGGTTCGGGCCCTCTCGATGGAGGTAAAACCCTACTCCTGCTTGATTAATATTGATGATATGGGTAGTACAAGAGTAGATCTACCACGCGATCAGAGAGGCTAAACCATAGAGGCTAGCCTATGGTATGATTGTTGTTCCGTCCTACGGACTAAAACCCTCCGGTTTATATAGGCACCGAAGAGGGTTAGGGTTACATAGAGTCGGTTACAATGGTAGGAGATCTACATATCCGTATTGCCAAGCTTGCCTTCCACGCCAAGGAAAGTCCCATCCAGACACGGGACGAAGTCTTCAATCTTGTATCTTCATAGTCCAGGAGTCCGGCCATCCGGACACCCCCTAATCCAGGACTCCCTCAGTAGCCCCTGAACCAGGCTTCAATGACGACGAGTCCGGCGCGCATATTGTCTTCGGCATTGCAAGGCGGGTTCCTCCTCCGAATACTTCATAAAAGATTTTGAACACAAGGATAGTGTCCGGCTCTGCAAAATAAGTTCCACATACCACCGTAGAGAGAATAATATTTACACAAATTCAATCTGCTGATGTATTCCGCGGCGTGACATCACACCATGGCCAGGCCTTTATTCGAATCATTTTTACTGTCCCACCTCAGCGCGTTTAGCGAGGCGGTTTCCTTGGCACGTCTTGTCAAAGTAGAGATCGTGTCCCCTTATTTCGGGATTCTCATCAATACAGGCGTGGGTAACCCAACCGCGCCATTGATTATGGCGCTTGGGAGATAAGCGAGTTTTACCAGGCTGGTGGGGACGCATAGTTTCGTCCGTCCATATAAGGGGATAAGGATCCACTTTTTCACACACGCCTTCTTCCTCCTTTGCTCATCCATTTCCGCACACTCGAGCTCCAGCGCCCAAGTCCGCACATCTCGCCTCAACCTTCGCCAGCCATGTCCGAAGGGGGAGGCAAGTGGATGGTCTCCTCCGTCACGTATGGGCACATCAAAAAGCTGCAGAAGGCCGGATACTTGTCCAGCGGCATCGCGCATCGGCTCCCCGACAAAGGGATGCTTATCCCCACCCCCGGGCCCCATGAGAGGGTGGTGTTCCTCACCCACTTCCTCCGCGGACTAGGTTTTCCACTTCACCCACTTGTCCGGGGGCTCATGTTCTACTACGGCCTGGATTTCCACAATCTGGCCCCGAATTTCATCCTCAACATCTCGGCGTTCATTGTCGTGTGCGAGGCCTTCCTCTGCATCCAGCCCCACTTTGGTTTATGGCTGAAGACCTTCAATGTCAAGCCGAAGGTAGTGGGTGGCCGCCAGGCGGAGTGCGGAGGTGCCATGGTGGGTAGGATGCCCAACGCCCTATGGCTCGAGGGCTCTTTTGTGGAGACCATAAAGGGGTGGCAATCGGGGTGGTTCTACATCACCGAGCCGCGTAACCCTAAATGGGTGGCGGCCCCCGAATTCCGATCTGGCTTCCCTACATGGCTCACCTCTTGGAAGGAGACAAGCTTGACGTGGGGTAATCCGGAAGAGCTGACCGGACTTCAATCCTGCGTCCAAAGCCCGGTGAACAAGAAGCTCAAGCTTGTCAACGTAGTCCAGGTCATGCTCATCCGCTGGATCCTCCCGTGCCAACAACGGGCCTTCAGCTTATGGGAGTTTGATCCGGCACAACACCCAACCTTGAGCAGGCTCTTCGACACTACGTAGGAAGATGCCTGGAAGGTGTTGTTCAAGGGAGCCAAGGCTCCCGCATCCGCTACCGAAGATCGCGGATACAGCTCGCAGCGTCAAGCCAGCGAGGTAAGCTACTTTACCCTTTACCCTAGTGGGGTGGTCCCTTTGATCAAAAGTGATCGGGCAGGAGGACCACGGATTGAACTTTGGGGCGACTGGCTCCATCGCATATACGTCCCTTAGTGCATGCTTCCGCTCCCTTTTGGGTATGTGGGTTGCGTATATCATGTTCACCATCCGCACTTGTGGGGGGAAGCCCTTTTGTCCTCTATTGTTTGGCGGCCAGGGCTCCTCCTCGTCGTCGCTATGCAGCCCCTTGTCATTGTTTTCAGCATTTAACTTGCATGCCTGCTTGAACACCCAACAATCCCTGTTGGTGTGATTGGCTGGCTTTTCGGGGGTGTCGTGTATCTGGCACGAGCGATCGAGTATTCGGTCCAAATTGGACGGGCCCCGACTATTTCTTTTGAATGGCTTTTTCCGCTGACCGGGTTTAGAGCCTCTGAATCCGGCATTGACTGTCGTATCTTCAGCATTATCGCCATTAATGCGGCGCTTGTGCTTGTTGCGACGCGACCTGCCGTTGATGTCCTTGGTATCCGAATTACCAGGGCTCTTGGTCATATTGTTACTACGAGCTAGCCACCTGTCCTCTCCCGCGCAAAAGCGGGTCATGAGTGTTGTGAGGGCTGCCATGGATTTCGGCTTTTCCTGTCCTAAGTGCCGGGCAAGCCACTCGTCGCAGAAGTTATGTTTGAAGGCTGCAAGGGCTTCTGCATCCAGACAGTCAACGATTTGATTTTTCTTGGTTAGGAACCGTGTCCAGAATTGTCGGGCCGATTCCTCTGGCTGCTACATTATGTGGCTTAGGTCATCGGCGTTTGGTGGTTGCACATAGGTGCCCTGGAAGTTGTCGAGGAATGCGGCTTCCAGGTCTTCCCAACAACCAATTGACTCTGCTGGCAAGCTGTTAAGCCAATGCCGAGCTGGTCCTTTAAGCTTGAGTGGGAGGTATTTGATGGCGTGTAGATCATCACCGTGGGCCATGTGGATATGAAGGAGATAGTCCTCGATCCATACCGCAGGATCTGTAGTGCCATCGTATGATTCAATGTTTACGGGTTTGAAACCCTCAGGGATTTGATGATCCATCACTTCGTCTGTGAAGCATAATGGGTTTGCGGCGCCTCTGTATTGGGCTATATCACGACGTAGCTCAAATGAGCTTTGTCTACTGTGTTCGGCCCGGCTGGAATTGCCATATCCGGCGTGACGGTTATCATCATGCATCATGGGGCGCCCACGCGATCCGTAGATCGATCTTGTTTGTCTAGCCTTGTCCTCCAATATACCCGCGGGTCTGGCGCATTTTCCCGCGCCTTGGTATTTTTTGAGCGGCGCCGGGGTGCGGCTTGAGTGGAGGGCCGAGAGGCCTCTCTGTCGCGGCCACGAGGTGGCCGGTCGGCCGTATTATGCGCTGCTGATGTAGGTTTAGGTGCTTCCTCCTCTAATCGGGGTAGCAGCCTGTGTTTTGGGTAGCTCTTGGAGGGGCGTTCGAGTTTGTACTCTTCGGCCGCCAGGACTTCAGTCCATCTGTCGGCTAGCAAATCTTGGTCAGCTCTAAGCTGCTGCTGCTTTTTCTTGAGGCTGCTTGCCGTGGCCATAAGCCTACGTTTGAAACGCTCTTGTTCGACGGGATCCTCAGGCAAGACAAATTCGTCGTCGTCGAGGCTTGCCTCGTCTTCGGAGGGAGGCATGTAATTATCATCCTCTACCTCTCTGCCTGCCGCTCTCTCATGAGGGCTGGCTTCTCCATCCTCCTGCACTGAATCCTGCTGGAGGGGGTTGTCTTCGGCACTGTCCGGAGTGTTTTTGTCTCCCGTGCCGGAATCACCGTTTTTGTTGTGGCGGGATTTAGAGCGGCGCCGCTGACGTCGGCGCTTAGGCTGTTTCTTGGAGGGGTCATCCTCCGTTATTCCATCTCCATTCCCATCTTTTGGGATGTCCACCATGTAAATGTCGTATGACGAGGTGGCCTTCCAGTGCCCTGTAGGCGCTGGTTCTTGGTCGTCTCCTGCATCGTCGTCAATACCGTCGATGTCTTTGGAGTCGAAGTCGAGCATGTCGGTTAAATCATCGACAGTGGCTACGAAATGGGTGGTGGGTGGGCTTTGAATTTCTTCGTTGTCTGCATCCCAACCTTCCTGACCATAATCCGGCTAGGGCTCTCCTGATAAAGAGAGAAACTTTAGCGAATTCAGGATGTCACCAAAGGGCGAGTGCTGAAAGATGTCCGCAGCAGTGAACTCCATGATCGGCGCCCAATCTGATTCGATTGGCAGGGGCGCGGAAGGTTAGGAGTCCGGAGAGGAGTCTGGCACCTTGGAGTCACGAGCTTCGCAAAGGACAGGGTTGGTGTTCGGCTCAATCGCCGTAGAGATAGCAGCCCCTGAGGCGGGGTCCAGCCACCTATCCTCGATCGGTGCAGTTGGCTCCGAGCTAAGGGTCGGAGCAGACACTTGTGCGGCCCCCAGGGCACTGTCCGGCGGCAGAGCTAGATCGTGCCCATTGTGACAGTGCGGCGCGCTTGGCTGTGGCTCAAACCCGTCGAAGATCAAGTCTCCACGGACGTCAGGCGTATAGTTCAAACTTCCAAATCTGACCTGATGGCCAGGGGCGTAGCTTTCAACCTGCTCCAGATGGCCAAGCGAATTGGCCCGCAGTGCAAAGCCGCCGAATACGAAGATCTGTCCGGGGAGAAAAGTCTCACCCTGGACCGCATCATTGTTGATGATCGGAGGAGCCATCGGGCATAAAGATGACGACACAGAGGAACCCTCAATGAAAGCACCAATGTCGGTGTCAAAACCGGCGGATCTCGGGTAGGGGGTCCCAAACTGTGCGTCTAGGCGGATGGTAACAGGAGACAAGGGACACGATGTTTTTACCCAGGTTCGGGCCCTCTCGATGGAGGTAAAACCCTACTCCTGCTGGATTAATATTGATGATATGGGTAGTACAAGAGTAGATCTACCACGAGATCAGAGAGGCTAAACCCTAGAATTTAGCCTATGGTATGATTGTTGTTCTGTCCTACGGACTGAAACCCTCCAGTTTATATAGGCACCGAAGAGGGTGAGGGTTACCCAGAGTTGGTTACAATGGTAGGAGATCTACATATCCGTATCGCCAAGCTTTCCTTCCACGCCAAGGAAAGTCCCATCCGGACACTGGACGAAGTCTTCAATCTTGTATCTTCATAGTCCAGGAGTCTGGCCAAAGGCCATAGTCCGGCCATCCGGACACCCCCTAATCCAGGACTCCCTCACCGACGACTGGTAAACTTTCACACTCATAAAAATAAATGCCCGAACAGGAGGATAAACTAAAAAAATCATAAAGCGCAAGCATAAAATATTTCACATTATAAGTTCATTACACAGTTCTTGCAAACTGGACTCCACTACTCAAAGATGATATCCTTTGAGCATTGACCCTCTAAAATGCGGGCTCCCTCAAGGACCTCGCTGAAGTACTTCTCCAGCCTCAGGTGGTCCTTGCCTTCAGGCGGCCCTATGGTGGCAATCTCAATGGCCTTCATCTTCACCCACTGCACCTTGACTCAGGCGAAGGCCATCCGGGCACCTTCTATGCAGGTCGACCGCTTGAGGGCATCGATTCGAGAACGCGCATCGACTAGCCGGTTCACTAGTCTGAAGTAGCTGCTGGGTATGGGCTCGACTGGCCAAAGACGGACTATTACATCCTTCATGGCTAGTCCGACCACCCTGTGCATCTCGGTCAGCTGCCTCAGCTGATCACTGATGGGCGCCGGATGCTCTGGCACAAGGTACTGTGACCAGAACAGCTTCTCCATCAAGCTCCCATCTTTAGCTCGGAGGAACTCTACGGTGTTGGCAACACTCCTCGGCAGATCCGCAAATGCGCCTGGAGAACTCCAAACTCGGGTCAGCAAGATGTATCTCTTACTTGTATATTTACTCTCCAGAAGAAAGGCCTTACTAGCCGCTATCTGCCTTGCCTCCTGGATCTCCTGGCGAGCGCCATGGGCTTCAACCCATGCCTCCTTCATGCTCTTGAGAGCTTTGACGAGTACGAAGGCTTGCTCCGAAGTCTTCTGCTCCAAGGACTCGCAGTTAGCTATAGCGTCCTTGAGCTCTTGTTCGACCTCGCCCACGCGCGCCTCATGTTTTTGGCGGGTGGTTTGCTCCGCCTCCAAATCCTTTGCTGCTTTGTCAACGGCCGCCCTGCTCACCTCCGCCTCCTTCTTGGCCCGGGCAAGCTCTCTCTTGAGGGACTCGACCTCGGCTGTGCCAACTATGAGTAACGTCATAAGACTCAGTAAGTTTAAAGAATTACTACACATATCACTTCGGGTATATACAATTGCCGCATACCTTGCCTTTCATCAAACCGCTTGTTGACGCGGTCGAGCTCCTCATCGGCTAGTCGAAGTTTCTGATTGAGCTCGGAAACCTCCGTGGCTTGGGCAGTGGCCGCTAGCATAGATGCCTGTCCGACACAATTGCATAGTACATTATTAACTTATTTTGTGATTCTTAATCCGGATTGTTCCAATCCAGACAGCGTCTCAGGGGCTACTGTCTATACATGAGTTCAACCTTGCAAAAAAAAACCGTTAGAAAATTACATTGCATACCTCAAAGCCCGTCAGTAGGCTATTGAAGGCTTCGTTCAATCCGCTTTTTGCAGACCGAACTTTCTCCATACGCACCCATCAGGGTGCGGTGCTCCTCCATGATGGAAGCGTGTTGCAGCGCTTCCTCCAGAGTATGAGCAGCCTCCGGATTAACGGAAGCCGCCAGTGGAGCTGTTGCTCCTCCCCCTTCCGTCGAAGGAGGGTGTTGGTCCGAACCTGGAGCCGCATTGATCTTCCAGACGGTGTTCAGCGAGGGCTAGAACTGTTGAGGCCCCCCACCCTCTGTGGTCATGGGGGTCGCCATGCCCCGCTCCCTGGCATCCGAGGTATTAACCTCGGGCGCCTTCTAGACGGCCCCGTCCGCCCCCCCCCCCCCTCGGCCAGGAGAGGTCCTTTGGGCAACACCTCGGTGTGCTCCATGGCAGGGGGAGAGGGATTGTGATGGTCTGTCGCTCTCCGCCTCTTCAGGTGCCAGAGAATTCCCTGATGAAAACGAGGGGTGATACGTCTCCAACGTATCTATAATTTTTTATTGTTCCATGCTATTATATTACCTCTTTTGGATGTTTATGGGCTTTATTTTACACATTTATATCATTTTTGGGACTAACCTACTAACCGGAGGTCCAGCCCATATTGCTGTTTTCTTTCCTATTTCAGTATTTCGAAGAAAAGGAATATCAAACGGAGTCCAAACGGAATTAAACCTTCGGGAGCGTAATTTTTGGAACAAATCTGATCCGGAGAGCTCGGAATGCAAGTCAAGAAGCCTTCGAGGGCCCCACGAGATAGGAGGGTGCGCCCCCCTATAGGGCGCGCCCCCTGTCTTGTGGGCCCCTCGGGCAGCCACCGATGTACTTCTTCCTCCTATATATACCTACGTACCCCGAAAACATCCAGGAGCACCACGAAACACAATTTCCACCGCCGTAACCTTCTGTATCCGCGAGATCCCATCTTGGAGCCCTTGCCGGCACTCTGCCGGAGGGGGAAGCAACCACAGAGGGCCTCTACATCAACATCCTTGCCCCTCCGATGAGTTATGAGTAGTTTACCACAGACCTACGGGTCCATAGTTATTAGCTAGATGGCTTCTTCTCTCTTTTTGGATCTCAATAAAATGTTCTCCCCCTCTCTTGTGGAGATCTATTTGATATAATCTCCTTTTGTGGTGTGTTTGTCGAGATCCGATGAATTGTGGGTTTATGATAAAGTTTATCTATGATTAATATTTGAATCTTCTCTGAATTCTTTTATGTATGATTGAGTTATCTTTGCAAGTCTCTTCGAATTATCAGTTTGGTTTGGCCTACTAGATTGGTCTTTGTTGCCATGGGAGAAGTGCTTAGCTTTGGGTTCAATCTTGCGGTGTTCTTACCCAGTGACAAAAAGGGTTGCAAGACACGTATTGTATTGTTTCCATCGAGGATAACAAGATGGGGTTTCTATCATATTGCATGTGTTTATCCCTCTACATCATGTCATCTTGCTTAATGTGTTACTCTGTTCTTATGAACTTAATACTCTAGATGCAGGCAGGAGTCGGTCGATGTGTGGAGTAATAGTAGTAGATGCAGGCAGGAGTCGGTCTACTTGTTATGGACGTGATGCCTATATACATGATCATGCCTAGATAATCTCATAACTATGCGCTTTTCTATCAATTGCTCGATAGTAATTTGTTCACCCACCGTAATACTTATGCTATCTTGAGAGAAGCCTCTAGTGAAACCTATGGCCCCCGGGTCTATCTCTTATCATATTTGTTTTCCATCTACCTTTATTTGCATCTTTACTTTTTTCATCTATATCAAAAATACCAAAAATATATTTATCTTATCATACTATCTTTATTAGATCTCACTTTTGCAAGTGGCCATGAAGGGATTGAAACCCCTTTATTGCGTTGGTTGCGAGTTCTCAGTTTGTTTGTGTAGGTGTGTGGGATTTTTGAGGAGCCTCCTACTGGATTGATACCTTGGTTCTCAAAACTGAGGGAAATACTTACGCTACACTTTGCTGCATCACCTTCTCCTCTTCAAGGAAAACCAACGCAAGCTCAAGACGTAGCAAGAAGGATTTCTGGCGCCGTTGCCGGGGAGGTCTTCGCTCAAGTCAAGACATACCAAGGACCCATCACAAACCCATCTCCCTCGCATTTACATTATTTGCCATTTGCCTCTTGTTTTCCTCTCCCCCACTTCACCCTTGCCGTTTTATTCGCCCTCTTTTTGTTTGCCTTCTTTAGTGTGATTGTTTGCTTGTTGACCTTATGGCTGCACCCAAGGGTCCTGACCACCTTCTCAGAAGGATGGATGAGATTGAATCAAATATTAGAAGCTTTATGAATTTGCAATTTGAGCATAATAATTTCTTTAGAAAAGAGCTTAAGGAACAAAAAAGTTTTTTGGGGTTTATGAACAAAGAGCTTGATGATATGAATAAAGAATTCTATGGTGTTAACACTCAAATTTCCCGGCTTGAAAATGCTATAGCCAAAATTTCTGATAAGCAAGCCACCTTAGTCAATAAGATGGCCACTAAACCAGAAAAATTACATGAAAATAATGATGAGGATCTTAAAGTTATTGATGCGTCTCCTATTAGATCTATGTTTTGGAATATGAATTTTGATTATTATGGGAGTGATGATGAATCAACTTTGCCTAGAAGGCGTCCCAAAAAATCGGAGTCTTTAGATCTTGATGTTAAATTTGGTAAAAGAGAGATCGGAGAATCCTCAACTTCTAATAATATTGAACCTACTATCTTGGATTTCAAGGAATTTGATTATGATAATTGCTCTTTAAAAGGTTGTATTTCCTTGTTGCAATCCGTTGTTAATTCTCCTCATGCTTATAGTCAAAATAAAGCTTTTACCAAACATATCGTTAATGCCTTGATGCAATCTTATGATGAAAAACTTAATTTGGAAGTTTCTATACCTAGAAAACTTAATGATGAGTGGGAACCTACTATAAAGATTAAAAGTAAAGATTATGAGTGTTTTGCTTTGTGTGATTTGGGTGCTAGTGTTTCCACGATTCCGAAAACTTTATGTGATATTCTTGGTTTCCATGATCTTGATGATTGGTCTTTAAATTTGCACATTGCGGATTCCACCATTAAAAAGCCTATGGGAAGGATCAATGATGTTCTCATTGTTGCAAATAGAAATTTGGTGCCCGTAGATTTTATCGTTCTTGATATAGATTGCAATCTTTCATGCCCTATTATTCTTGGTAGACCTTTCCTTAGAACGATTGGTGCAATTATTGATATAAAGGATGGGAATATTAGATTCCAATTTCTATTAAAGAAAGGCATGGAGCACTTTCCAAGAAAGAAAGTCAAATTACCTTATGAATCTATCATGCGTGCTACTTATGAATTTAGTGCCAAAGATGGCACTACTTAGATCTATCTTTGTTTTTATGCCTAGCTAGGGGCGTTAAACGATAGCACTAGTTGGGAGGCAACCCAATTTTATTTATGTTTTTTATTTTTGCTCCTGTTTAATAATAAATCTTGCATCTACCTTCTGGTTAGATGTGTTTTTATCTTTTAATTAGTGTTTGTGCCAAGTAGCACCTATAGGATAACCTACGATGATAGTTGATTTGATTCTGCTGAAAAACAGAAACTTTGCACGCACGAATATAATTTTGTTAAATCACGGGAATGTGCTTTTGCGTTGATTCTTTTTGCTTATGTTCAGTAAACAAATTATCCAGGACTTCCTATTTTGGTAGGAATTTTAGAGTTCCAGAAGTTTGCGTTATTTACAGATTGCTACAGACTATTCTGTTTTTGACAGATTCTGTTTTTCGTGTGTTGTTTGCTTATTTCAATGCATCTATGGCTAGTAAATCAGTCTATGAACCATAAAGAAGTTGTAATACAGTAGGTTTAACACCAAATTAAATAGAGAATGAGTTCATGGCAGTACCTTATGTGGTGGTTTTGTTTTCTTTCACTAACGGAGCTTATAAGATTTTCTGTTGAGTTTTGTGTTGTGAAGTTTTCAAGTTTTGGGTAAAGCTTTTATGGACTATGGAATAAGGAGTGGAAAGAGCCTAAGCTTTGGGATGCCCATGGCACCCCAAGATATTCAAGAATAGCCAAAATCCTAAGCTTGGGGATGCCCCGGGAAGGCATCCCCTCTTTCGTCTTCGTTCATTGGTAACTTTACTTGGAGCTATATTTTTATTCGCCACATGATATGTGTTTTGCTTGGAGCGTCGTGTATTATATTAGTCTTTGATTTTCAGTTTACCACAATCATCCTTGCTGTACACACCTTTTTGGATAAGCCTATTTTATTAGAATTTGCTATAATACTCTATGTGCTTCACTTATACCTTTTGAGCTTGATAGTTTTTGCTCTAGTGCTTCACTTATATCTTTTAGAGCACGGTGGTGTCTTAATTTTGAATAAATTTCTAGCCTCTCATGCTTCACTTATATTATTTTGAGAGTCTTTTAGAACATCATGGTATTTGCTATGATCATAAAGTTGGTCCTATAATGATGAGCATCCAAGTTGGGTATAATAAAAACTATCATAGAAAGTGAATTGGATGCTATGATCAATTTGATGCTTGATAATTGTTTAGAGATATGGAGGTAGTGATATTAAAGTCATGCTAGTTGGGTGATTATGAATTTAAATAATGCTTGTGTTGAAGCTTGTGATTCACGTAGCATGCACGTATGGTGAATCGCTTTGTGATGAAGTTGGAGCACAATTTTATTTATTGACTGTCTTCCTTATGAGTGGCGGTCGGGGACGAGCAATGGTCTTTCCCTACCAATCTATCCCCCTAGGAGCATGCGCGTAGTACTTTGGTTTTTGATGACTTCTAAATTTTTGCAACAAGTTTATGAGTTCCTTTGATTAATGTTGAGTCCATGGATTATACGCACTCTTTCGCCCTTCCACCATTGCTAGCCTCTCTTGTACTATGCAATTTTCGCCGGTACCATACACCCACCATACTCCTTCCTCAAAACAGCCACCATACCTACCTATTATGGCATTTCCATAGCCATTCCGAGATATATTGCCATGCAACTTTCCATCATTCCGTTCATATGACACGCATTACTTTTGTCATATTGCTTTTTGCATGATCATGTAGTTGACATTGTATTTGTGGCAAGGCCACCTTCATAATTTTCATACATGTCGCTCTTGATTCATTGCATATCCCAGTACACCACCGGAGGCATTCATATAGAGTCATATCTTGTTCTAGCTTTGAGTTGTAAATCCATAAAAGTGTGATGATATTCATTATTAGAGCATTGTCCTAGTGAGGAAAGGATGATGAAGACTATGATTCCCCCACAAGTCGGGATGAGACTTCGGACTTTACAAAAATAAAAAAAAAGAAGAAGAAGAAAAAAAGAGAAAGGACAAAAGAAAAAAAAGAAAGGCCAAAGAAAAAAAGTAAAAAAAGGAGAAAAGAAGAAAAAAATGAGAGAAAAAGAGAGAAGGGACAATGCTACTATCTCTTTTTCCACACTTGTGCTTCAAAATAGCACCATGATCTTCACGATAGAGAGTCTCATATGTTGTCACTTTCATATACTAGTGGGAATTTTTCATTATAGAACTTGGCTTGCATATTCCAATGATGGGCCTCCTCAAAAGTGCCCTAGGTCTTCGTGAGCAAGCAAGTTGGATGCACCCCACTTAGTTTCTTTTGTTGAGCTTTCATATATTTATAGCTCTAGTGCATCTGTTGCATGGCAATCCCTACTCACTCACATTGATATCTATTAATGGGCATCTCCATAGCCCGTTGATATGCCTAGTTGATGTGAGACTATCTTCTCCTTTTTGTCTTCTCCACAACCACCCTTCTATTCAACATATAGTGCTATGTCCATGGCTCACGCTCATGTATTGCGTGAAAGTTGAAAAAGTTTGAGATTATTAAAGTATGAAACAATTGCTTGGCTTGTCATCGGGGTTGTGCATGATTAAATAGTTTGTGTGATGAAGACAGAGCATAGCCAGACTATATGATTTTGTAGGGATAACTTTCTTTAGCCATGTTATTTTGAGAAGACATGATTACTTTGATTAGTATGCTTGAAGTATTACTATTTCTTATGTCAATATGAACTTTTATTTTGTATTCATTTGGATCTGAACATTCATGCCACAATAAAGAAAATTACATTCTGAATTATGCTAGGAAGCATTCCACATCAAAAATTCTCTTTTTATCATTTACCTACTCAAGGACGAGCGGGAATTAAGCTTGGGGATGCTTGATACGTCTCCAACGTATCTATAATTTTTGATTGTTCCATGCCCAACCCATATTGGATGTTTATGGGCTTTATTTTACACATTTATATCATTTTTTGGACTAACCTACTAACCGGAGGCCCAGCCCATATTGCTGTTTTTTTTGCCTATTTCAGTATTTCGAAGAAAAGGAATATCAAACGGAGTCCAAACGGAATGAAACCTTTAGGAGCGTTATTTTTGGAACAAATCTGATCCGGAGAGCTTGGAGTGCAAGTCAAGAAACCTCTGAGGGCCCCACGAGTCAGGAGGGCGCGCCCCCCCTATAGGGCGCGCCCCTGTCTCGTGGGACCCCCGGGCGGCCACCGATGTACTTCTTCCTCCTATATATACCTACGTACCCCGAAAACATCCAGGAGCACCACGAAACACAATTTCCACCGCCGTAACCTTCTGTATCCACGAGATCCCATCTTGGAGCCCTTGCCGGCACTCTGCCGGAGGGGCAAGCAACCACGGAGGGCCTCTACATCAACATCCTTGCCCCTCCGATGAGTTGTGAGTACTTTACCATAGACCTACGGGTCCATAGTTATTAGCTAGATGGCTTCTTCTCTCTTTTTGGATCTCAATACAATGTTTTCCCCTCTCTTGTGAAGAACTATTCGATGTAATCTCTTTTTGTGGTGTGTTTGCCGAGATCCGATGAATTGTGGGTTTATGATCAAGTTTATCTATGAATAATATTTGAATCTTCTCTGAATTCTTTTATGTATGATTGAGTTATCTTTGCAAGTCTCTTCGAATTATCAGTTTTGTTTGGCCTACTAGACTGGTCTTTCTTGCCATGGGAGAAGTGCTTAGCTTTGGTTTCAATCTTGCAGTGTTCTTACATAGTGACAGAAAGGGTTGCAAGACATGTATTGTATTGTTGCCATCGAGGATAACAAGATGGGGTTTATATCATATTGCATGTGTTTATCCCTCTACATCATGTCATCTTGCTTAATGCGTTACTCTGTTCTTATGAAATTAATACTCTAGATGCAGGCAGGAGTCGGTCGATGTGTGGAGTAATAGTAGTAGATGCAGGCAGGAGTCGGTCTACTTGTTATGGACGTGATGCCTATATACATGATCATGCCTAGATAATCTCATAACTATGCGCTTTTCTATCAATTGCTCGACAGTAATTTGTTCACCCACCGTAATACTTATGCTATCTTGAGAGAAGCCTCTAGTGAAACCTATGGCCCCTGGGTCTATCTCTTATCATATTTGTTTTCCATCTACCTTTATTTGCATCTTTACTTTTTTCATCTATATCAAAAATACCAAAAATATATTTATCTTATCATACTATCTTTATTAGATCTCACTTTCGCAAGTGGCCGTGAAGGGATTGACAACCCCTTTATTGTGTTGGTTGCGAGTTCTCAGTTTGTTTGTGTAGGTGCGAGGGACTTTTGAGGAGCCTCCTACTGGATTGATACCTTGGTTCTCAAAACTGAGGGAAATACTTACGCTACACTTTGCTGCATCACCCTCTCCTCTTCGAGGAAAACTAACGCAAGCTCAAGATGTAGCAAGGGGCTCGGGATATCGCGCGGAGGGCTGAAATACAAGCAAAGATACAATTTATATAAAACAGAGGCGGGTAAGCAGAAGCTGAACAAGTAAAGTTTTTGATGCTTACGATTCGGCCAGGGGCTTAACCCTGTGGGCTCTCCTTGGGCTGTGTTCGGACTCCAAGTCCGAACTAACCGAGAGGGTGATCTTCTTCCTCTTCGGCGTCGCCCCCTCCGGATTCTTAGAGGCCGTCCTCTTCTTCCTCCTCATGATGCGAGGGGAGTCGCTCTCCACCTCCTCTTCCTCCTCCTCTTCATCCTGGTCTTCCTCGTGAGAGGAGACGACCTCAGTTTCTCTGGATATTGCATCCGAAGTACCTTTGCGGCGGGGCCCACCCTTGGGCCCCTTGCCGTTCTTCTTGCTCTTCTTCTCCGGCACTTGGTAGGGCACCGGGACCAGCATCTCCTCTAGCTGAGGAGTCGCTGGGTCTTCAAGCAACGGAGACGGACTCTTGATCTGCTCCACCTTCTTTGTCCAACCCTGTACAAAGTTGGGCTGATAAGATTCGTATTGATCGAATATATAGACCGGACATATCTTTGGAAAATTAACACTTACCGGAGTGGCCGGATTCTCGGGTCAAGGCCGACATCTTCGGTCTCCATGGGCCAGCTCTTCTGGGCCTTGAACAACAGCTTCCATATTCCTACGTGCGTCGTATCAAGGAAGTGTCGTAGGGTCTGCGTCTCCTCCATATTGAACTCCCACATGGGGGGAGTCCGACGCTGATAGGGGAGAATGCGGCGGAAGAGCATGATCCGCACCACATTGGTGAGACCAACATTCTTGCCCAACACATTGGTGATACGCGTTTGCAGCGTCTACACTTTCGCCTGGGACCCCCAGTCGAGGCCCTTGGCGTTCCACAACGTGAGCCTCGTGGGGGTCCAGATCTGAACTCCGAAATCGCCGCCCAGTTGGTGCGGTGCGGCTCAGTGATGTAGAACCATTCCTATTGCCAGACCTTGATGGTCTCGACAAAGTCCCCCTTGGGCCATGTGGTATTGGGAAGCTTTCTTATCATGGCCCCGTCGCAGTTCGCGTGCTGCCCGTCGATCACCTTCGGCTTCACATTGAAGATCTTCAGCCATAGGCTGAAGTGTGGGGGATGCAGAGTAAAGCCTCACACACGATGATAAACACCCAGATGTGAAGGAAAGAGTTTGGGGCTAAATCATGGAAATCTAGCCCGTAATAGAACATGAGTCCCTAGACGAAGGGATGGAGTGGAAAACCTAGCCCTCTAAGGAAATGGGGGAGGAAAAAGAGCCTTTCGCCGGGCTCCGGAGTGGGGATGATCTGACCCTTGATGGGGAGCCTGTGCGTGACGGTTGCGGCTAGGTATCCTGCACTTCGAAGATCCTTTATCTCCTTCTCCATGACGGAGGAGGCCTCCCACTTGCCCTTGGAACCGGATCCGGCCATGGTCGGAGGAGGTGGTGGTGGTGAGGAAGACAAAAACTTTCTTTCGGGCACTAAGAGCTTGGGAGATTGGAAGGCGTGTGGAAGAGAGGGGAAATCCATTGCCCTCTTATAGGTAGTAAAAATGCCAATCGCCCCCCACCTATGCCTTGAAACTGGCATGTTCCCAACATGGGCATGCGCCATAAACAGTTGGATTGCTCAAATCTTATTGCTGAGCAATCACTACAAAAAAAGACACATCTGTGACATTTTGGGCCGAACGAAAGAAATTTCTGTCATACATATGACACTTCTATGACGATAATTGTGACAAAACCCGGTATCATCATAGATGTGGTGGGCTCCTACTTCTATGAAAAAAAATCATGACAGAAAATGGGCTTTTCGTCCTGGGCGGGCCGGAGACGCAGCTGCATGACTTTCTTTGGGCCGTCCATGACAGAAAAAACCGTGGTAGAAGCGAGGGGGAGGAAAATTTCGGGGAGCTCCCGGTTACGGTGGGAGGTCGGGGGCTGAGCGATGCGCGTTTCTCTCGTACACATGCGAGGTGTTGGCTCTAACTAAACCCGAGCGAGGCGTTGGGCTCTAACTGAACCCGAGCGATTGCACTGCAGGCTACGCGTTACTGAACCCGAGCGATCGATTGATGGCTGTTAACTGAACCCGATCGAGCGATTCCTTCGCTACTACTGCTAACTGAAGCCGATCGATTGGATGAATAGTGAGCGTTGCGGTTGGGGGGTGGATGAACAGTGAGCGGTGGCGTTGCCTCTGGATGAACAGGACCCCGTGGTGTGGAGGGCTGGATGAATAGTAGACGATGGAGGGGTGGTTGAACAGGAGCCCGTGGTGTGGAGGGCTGGATGAACAGTAGATGGTGGAGGGGTGGTTGAACAGTAGCCGGTGGAGTAGCGCACGGTGGTGGCTGGATGAACAGGAGCCCATGGAGGCTGGAGGAGGTCAACGGTGGAGATGAACAGTATCCCGTGGAGTCCCGTTTTGCGGTACGCCACACTCCTCTCGATGAACAGTACCCCTGTTTCGACCGTAGGAGGTCCGTTTTGTGGTATGCCACACCCCTCCCGATGAACAGGACCCCCGTTTCGACTGTAGGAGGTCCGTTTCGTCCGTTTTGCTGTACGCCACACCCCTCCCGATCAACAGGACCCCCGTTTCGACCGTAGGAGGTCCGTTTCCTCCGTTTTGCGGTACGCCACACCCCTCCCGATCAACAGGACCCTGTTCCGAACGTAGGAGGTCCATTTCACCGTTGTGCAGTACGCCAGGCCTCATTTCCATCGCCTGTTCCGTCCAAGCCCTCCCGATGAACACGACCACACATTCCGTTCCGACCCAACCGGTTGACTCCCACGCGTTCCGTTGCCTCCTGATGAACACGACGCATTCCGTTGCCTCCCGATGAACGCGACGACGACGTTGTTTCTCCGTTCCGATCCAGCCATGTACACGAGCCCTGGCCGTACGTACACATATGTGGCCGTGTTTTCTTTCTTGCACCCTGGCCGATGTACGTACGTGTACATGCTACATGCGCGCCTCTACTACGACACGTACGCGCCTCTACTATGACACGTGTGCGCCTCTACATCGACCAGTATATATGTACGTACACGTTCACGAACAGAATGACAACACTACGTACGCTTCGACTAGGTGGGTCCCGACTGACAGGCACTTCCTTGCGTGCGAAGATGTAGCTGGTGGGTCCCAGCAGTGAGGGGGGTGAATCATTTTTTTTTGCCTGCACACACTTCCTTGCGTGTGAAGATGTAGCTGGTGGGTCCGAGCAGTCACGGGGCGAATCATTTTTTTGCCCGGACGCACTTCCTTGCGTGCGAAGATGTAGTTGGTGGGTCCCAGCAGTCAGGGGGGCGAATCGTTTTTTTCACGAAATGAGGTGGCCCGTCCAGTGGGTCTCCGCTGTCAGGTGGAGGAATAATTATTTTGCACGTAATAAGGAGGCACTTCCTTGTTGCGGCCGTGGACCAAGCTATCAGCCTCTCCACGTACAGTCCACGTCCAATGGAAGCCGTTCCTTGACCATGTTGACCACGCCGCGCCGAGAGCACCAGGGCAGTGGATGACGGTGAGGCCTAGGAAGGGGACGACGCGGAGCAGGGGAACACGCGGCAGTGGATGCCCATGCGTAGAGGAGTACGAGGTTCACTGGTTCGCTGCGGTGTGAGGCTGTCGTTGCCGCAGAATAACAGGGGGTGTGGGTGAATAGAGGGATGGCCTGGCCAGCGGTGGGAGTAGTAGGGGGTGGTGAGGCCTCCGCCGCATCGCAGCCGGCCACAGGAGGTAGGAGCACGAGGCACGACCGGCGCTGGTTTGGGCGGCTGGAGCAAGAAGACCAGAGGTTGAAGAAGCAATACGACCGTTGGATGGACATCGTACGGTCACTGGAGCTAGAATCGTTCATATTGACTAAGTTGACAAAGCCCTTCGTCCCCGTCAACTTAGTAGGCCCACAAGTCAGCCTCCCACCAAGGTGGGTCCCATCTAGCAGGGGGAGTATTCATTTTTTTGTGCGTAATAAGGAGGCACTTCCGGTGGGTCCGAGCTAACAGCGGGGGGAACGTTTTTTTCGCGAAATACGGTGGCCCGTCAGGTGGGTCCCAGCAGTCAGGGGGCAAACGTTTTTTTCGCAAAATATGGTGGCCCGTCCAGTGGGTCCCTCCTGTCAGTTGGAGGAATCATTATTTTCCGCGTAATAAGGAGGCACTTACTTGCTGCGGCCGTGGACCCAGCTGAGACTCTCCACGTACAGTATACTTCCGATGGAAGTCGTTCCTTGACCACGTCGACCACGCCGCGTTCCGTTGCATGCATGCGTCCATGGGCGTGGTGCGTCCCCACTGTCAGCCTCTCACGTACAGTCATTTTCCGATGACTCTCGGTTGTTGACCACGTTGACCACACTGTGCCGAGCGCACCCAGACTGGAACGACCCAGAGATGGGGAAGACGGGGCAGTGGAGTCGCAGATGGAGAGGAGTGGGAAACTTCACTGGTTCGGGTGTGCGGCAGCACAACCGCGGTGCCGCCCATGGGAGACAGGAGCAAGAACAGAGGTTGAAGAAAGAGCACGGCTGTTGTATTAACATCCAACGGTCCAGCTGCTAGATTAAGTTGACAAAGCCGTGCGTACACATCCGCTTAGTAGGCCCACAAGTCAGTCACCAAATCTGACGGGTCCCAGCTGTCAACGGGATGAATAATTTTTTTCACAAAACAAGGAGGCACTTCCTTCCGTGCGAAGATACAGCCGGTGGGTCCCAGCTGTCAGGTGGAGGAAACATTTTTTTCAGCTTAATAAGGAGGAACTTTCCTTGCGTGCGACCATGGACATCGTGGGTTCCAGCCCTCAGGCTCTCCACGTACAGTCCTCTTCCGATGACTCTCGTTTGTTGACCACGCCACACCGAACACAGCGAGGCGGTGGACGACGGTGAGGCCCCGGACGGGAACAACTCAGAGATGGGAAAACGCGGCAGTGGAGTCGCAGATTGAGAGGAGGAGAAGGGTTATAACTGGTTCTGTTGCAGCGTGGGGCTGTAGTCTATGGAGAATAACAGGAGGTGTCGAGGGGTGGAGGGATAGCCTGGCCGGCGGTGGTGTAGCACTTCGCAGCGATGCGTGCTAAGCAGAGCCGCTAGCCGCTGGAGGCCAGACTAGGTGGTCCTAGCGATGCTGGAGGAAGAAGACGAGAGATTGAAGGTGCATGCCGGCCGTTGGATATAAATCCAATGGCTGTGGGTGACACAATCATTTGTTGACCAAGTTGACAATGCCCTGCGTACGCTTCGACCTATTGGCCCACTATGTCAACCTGCAAAAATGTGGTATATATTTAACCCATGTTTTCTAGAATGTACAGTCCATTTGCTGGGCTGGGTGAACAAATAATTTCGCGTCAATCAGGCCCATTTATATTTTCTAAGAAATCCCAGCCCATTTGCACTCCCTTGAAATACACGTATTAGGTGGGCTCGTTATATATATTATGTTATGTTACAAGGAGCAATTAATAGCAAATAATAAATCAGAGAGGCGCAATTTTTTTATATATAATTAAGAAATTAGCGAGTTATTGCTCAAAATAAAAATGAGCGTGTTATTATTAAATTGGTCCTTAAAATCTTCGCAAGCTTTTGTACGCAATCACCAGGATTTTCCTTGCCCGTGAGTCAAAAACAACCAGGATTTTCCCTTAAACATTTACTTTTATAAGTTAATAACACGTGGGATGTTTTTATAATGTATATATAAGTCTCTATAAAATATACAATAATATTAATAATATAAATATAGATAATGTGGTTAGAAGGGAAAACATAAATTGGACACAGCATTACTTTTATAAGAGACCTGCGTTTTATACCCCACAGTAGGCATACTAACAAGTTCACACACAAATACAACAGAAAAGGTAAACATTCATATCAAACTCAGGTTCACAGGACACATTCATATTCATAGCCAACATTCACTATCAACAACTCAAAAGATTCATATATACACAAGTTCAGCACATCTATGCATCCAAATGATTGATAGATCACACGACAATATTCATACATAATTCACAAAAAGATTCAGATATACACATGTTCAGTATGTTTGTGCATCCAAATGATTGAGATCACAACCAATATGATCCATGGATGAACTTTAATTACCTAGGGTACATACTGGTAAATGGTGTTCAATCGGAGGTACTTCTTGCTAAAATTAGTTCTTGTACGAGTAAACTTTCGAGTACATAAGAGGCAGCACAGACAATCTGAACTTTGCTTGTAGGTTTATCCTCAAATAGTGGCCTCGTGCCGAGGGAGGTTTGAGCAACTTGGCCACTACTTTCATCCAACTAGTTTACTGGCTCATCTTGGTCCTGTATCTCGCCAAAATTCTACATTGCAGACAAGAAAGGAGGCGGTTGAGAAAATGAACCACCCAAATTTTTTGTGCACTTCAACTGAAATGGAGCATCCATGGCGTGCAGACTAATTAAGTGCCAAATGAATATACGCGTCAACCAACTTGTCTGGAATCTTTAGACTCCATGCCATATAGTTCGCTACCATATGTGCCGATAACCAAAAGGCACAAGTTGGGACCAAAGACTGGACTGCGTTTTTTTGGGCTATGCACCAAGCAATATTTTTGGCGTTCACTCTCCTAATACTTTGATTTTGACAATTGGTTGACGCCGGTTGATACTCGAATGAATATAGGCACTTCTTGTCAACATCGATGCTTGTCTGAGTGAACTTTGGAGTACATAACAGCAGCATAAGTACCTGTCCATCTAATCATTTTGTGCAGTTCTACTGAAATCACCCGATGTAATGATTTGCCTGCGAGTTCAGGCTCCAAATTACTCCTTTATGAAATCAGCAAACAGTAGCACAATACCAAATTACTAATACATATGATAGGCACAATAATCAGGATAAAGACCAATACCAACCTGTGTGAGGTAGCATATCAATTACTATTTCCTTTGACTAGAAGCCGAGATAAGCCAAGCGCCTGACAGCAAAGGAAGAAAGCAGCGGAGATTAGCGACTGACAGGAAAGGACGGAAGCTATGGAGGCAATGAAGCACCCAAAGTTTTTGTGCAGTTCCACCAAAATCGAGCATCCCTGTTGGCACATATATTGAGAGAGTGAGATTACTGTAATAGTGGGACTAGTTGATGAAACATACACTAACAAATAGAAGCACCCTCATTATCTTAATGGGTAAAGTTAGCAACATAGTAGTCTTGCTTAAAGAGAGGTATTAGTTTATTTAATCAGTGCCAATTAGCTCAACTCAACACTGAAAGCATTGCCATTTATCTTAGGTTGCAAAACTTAAAAGTGCAAAGATAAAGGAGTTTCTCATGACAGTAGCACGATACAAATAGAGATGACAGCAAACTAATATGGATGAAGGCCTTAGGCCCGTACCAACCTGAGAAAAAAAAGCTTATTCATGTAGTCCCATAAGAGATGATAAAGCACTCACTGGAATCACACAATAGTATATATTTTTGTGCACTTCAAATGTATGGTTGAAATCACTCTTGTTTACCAGTGCTGAGATTATATGGAAAGATTATCAAGAACTTCCAGCAGAGTTAAAGCACTGGCTGGGATACATTTCATTGTATTGTCTTGTGTAGTTCCACTAAAATGTATGATTGGCACAACATGATCCCTGTTTGCACAAGTAGGAACAAGGTGAAACCTTCATTAGCTTAGTGAGAAAGGATAGGAAGACATTAGCATATTTCTCAAACAGTGGCATCAAATTCATGATGGACAATACGCAAAACATTGCCTCATTGAACCAATGGCAATAAATTGACATGCAAAACAATAGCACTGTTATGTCATGACACTAATAATATTCCCTCCCTGCTCCACCACATGATTCACCTCCATAGACAAACATTCACACGTACATGATTCAGCATAGGGTCCTACTAAAGATTTGTTTAACTCCAACAGGAAAATTAGGCAGTAATAAATTAGTGGTACTTAAGTACTACTAATTAATTAAGTGGGACAACAGAAGTGGAAGGGCTCCCTTGAGGATCGTCTCACATGTAAGGTAGTCGTTGCCGGAGCCCTTGAATAGCCTCGACTAAGGCCTCTGGCTTCAGCAAGATCGCCTTGGCACTGTTTATTCTTCTCCTTCCTCTTCATGCTCTGTTTCTCTTTCTCCTCACCACTTGGTGAAACCAAGTACATGATTGGCCTCGTAATTTTTTGTGATATGCATGAAAATAATGTGGCAACATAAGACAAACATAGTCACAATCCAAACAGCCCCGTAATTTTTTGTGATATGCATGAAAATTTGGTTAGTTAAATTTATAGTCAAAATTTGGCAAGGTGCATCAAATCAACACATGCAAGTATCAAAAGGAAAGTCACGGCATGCATGCATGCATTGTACTCCCTCCGTTTCCAAATATAAGTCTTTTTAGAGATTGCAACAAGTGACTACATACAAAGCAGAATATGTCTACTCCTACATACGGAGTAGCCCATTTGAAATGTGTAAAAAGACTTTTATCGAGTGCAGTGCTTTGATGTGTCGCGTCAACTCGTACAAGACCGAGAAATTTGATTACTACGACACCCTCTTCCTCGTGGACTGAGCTCTGGTGCCTTAACTACACCTGCCTTTGGCTGCATGACAGGAGGGCCAACCACCTGTTGGGCCCACCTATCATAGACGCAAAGGCAGGAGCAGTAAGTAGAAGCTTTCACTACACGCTATCCCTCCCGCACGAGGTGGACGGACATGCAGCAGTGGATTCGATACTGTAGAAGTAGGAGTAACATCATTGTTCGTCTTCTCGAAGAGGCGAAGAGCCAAGCGGAAACCGAACGTGGCAGTTGCGAACGCTCGCGTGGTGCGGTTCCTTAGAGTACTAGCCAGGCTCTTGCATGAGACAAAATTGCTATTTTTTAACAATTAAACTCCATTATCCATTGGTTGATACACATTCTGCATAGGTCCACGCGCTTAGCACCGTTTCCTCCTGGGGTCACCAATGTTTATTTGCTAATTAATAGCATTCCATGCAATGAACTAGCCATTGCAAGTCATTAAAAGCATGCACACCTCTCATCTCTTATTGGTTGATATGTCAAGAAACAAGAAACAAGGTAGAGGTTAATGTACCGCGCCTAAGTGTTTTGGGACTATTTGGTTTTCGTAAGATGACTTACACACCTAGACGGAGGGAGTAGTATAGACCTGTAAACCGGAAAGGAGTATTTGCCTTTCTAGAGATTTCAACAAGTGACTAGACTACACCGTGTGCAGTACCCCCTCCCTTCCGATTTATAGGGCTCAAATCTCAAATCTCATGAACCAAGGCATTTTGCGATTGGAGGAATGTATCTCGTACTTTACAAAACTACCCTAATTAAACTTATGCATTAATTACGTAGTTCTCTCATTTTCCTCTCCGCCTTGGTCGCGGTGCACAATATTGAGCACTCCTATATGACTAGCCGCTCTATCTACATGCGGGACATTTCAAAGCATCTGGGCCCGCGTGCCATCCACCAAATCACAGCGAGGTGCTACAGTTGAGACTCACTTGTCACCCCGGTGTGGCCGTCATGACCCATCATATCACAAAACCCACACCTTTACCAGTAGTGGTAAGGTGGCCTCCAAGTTGGACTGGACGAAGAAACCATCATTTCATTGGAACGCTCGTTCAAGCCCTTTCTTCCCTTTCTTGAAGAAAACCTCACTCCGGGCTACTCACTTCTGCCATTTTTCTTCTATACCGACGAAGGAAAGGTGGGCGAATCTGTTATGCTGCTATATTTTCATTCCAATAATCTTCTTTTTGCGAAGCACTGACCGATTCTCACATCCTATTCTTTTCACGTTTTCATTGCGATTGTGGTTTCCTTTTGATTGCTTTTTGTTTGTTAGTTCATTGATGGATCCTGGAGCACTAGGAAAAGAGTTGCCGGCGGACAACCCACTGGAGACAGCGATCTCCAGGAAGGGAGCAGCGACCAACGAGTTGACCATGTTGGCGGGCCAACCCATGGAGACAAAGAACTCCAAGAAACAAGCACTGGCCAAAGAGTTGAGGACGTTGGCGGACGAACTCCTCAAAGAAAGTTGGAAGAACAGCAAGGGCCCCACCGTGTCTACCCCAGGAACTCTGATTTCCACCTATGTAAGGTTCAAGACCGAGTTTGAGGAGATAGTCGCCGTTGAGAAGCAGTATTCCCCTGGCAAGGTGATGGCCCCCATCGAGGATGAGGAGATGGCCCCCGGAGGGATGAGATCCCCCGGTGAGCTGCACAAGGTAAAAACTAATGGCTTATTACCATAGTTGTGGTTTTTGATTATTTGCAATGTGCTTTCTAATATGTTAGGGTTGTGCAGGTGCCAGTGGTTGTCCTTCATGATTCTGATGTCGTGGCCCGTCCTGTTGGCATCGCCCCGGAGATCGATTCTGATGCCGTTGTCCATCCTGTGGACATTGCCCCAGAGATCGATTCCGATGTCGCGGTCAGTCCTGTGGACATCGCTCCAGAAATCGATTCCCATGCCGCTGTCCGTGCTGTGGTCATTGCCCGAGAGATCGATGACAAGAAATAGTTGGTCGCGCTAATCCTTCAGGGTAGTTTGCATTGCCTTGTGTTTAATTACCATAATGATGCGTGTTATCAAACCATCTTAGGTCTAGTGCACTGTCTTGTGTGGGCGGATCTTGCTACTTTTGTTTGATAGTGAATCATGCGATGAATCATGCGAACCCTCTCCGAGTTATGGAAACAGATGTATCCTCACCAGCTTTTGATGTAATATATGGCATGCTTAGATGTAAGTTTGAACTATTTATCATATTAGCAGGGCTTGTTTGATGATTCTTGGTGTTAGTAGGCTAGCTACTGTGCGAGCTATAGTACTTGCAGAACACTCACCGAAGAGAAACGTTGGGGCTGATGAGCTCATGGTATGCTTATACTTATCCCTCGTCGATCGACCAATAGCCCTAGCTCCTAAAATTCTTGGCTTAGCGATCGATCAGACAATAGTCGACATACATTCAGGCCTCATTTGGTTCATAGGGTAGGAAAATCATAGCAAAAGTATAGAGAACGTGCAACACAAAATCATAGCAGTGCAGGGACGTACTCCCTCCATTCCAAAATAGATGACCTAGGCGGGCTAGTTTGGCCTAGTGGGTTTCAATGATATGACGTGGTACAGTGCCGTCCAGTCTTCGCGTGTGGTAGCAGTATTGCGGGTACAGTAAGTTTTCTTGAAGAAGCGGAATTCAACAAAGTCATGATGGTTCCTTCGTCCGAACAACTTACTGTGGGAAAGGTTGGGCCTGCGATACGATCGGGGTAGACCAGGATAATTTTGTGCATGGCAGGTGGACCAGGATGGTCGACGTCCCACATGTCGGCGAATGAAAGTATTCTTTCTGATATAGAGGACGAGCAACGAGTATTCATTGTTTATTTTTGATGAAAGCTACTGTCTCCACTGTTACTCCTTGACTTTGTCAATGCCTCTCTCTCCTCCACATAAGCAGGGACTACTTGCTATGCATGCAGAGGGCAGCTGGCGTCTTGAGGGGCCAGGGCGGTGAGAGCGGGCTCCGGAAGCGGTCCGGACTCCAGCATGGCCCACCTCACATTATCACCATATATTTCTTGGAATCCGTGCGCGGCGGGCGGGCGATCTCTTCTCCCTCCCCCGTTTCTCTCTTCTCAGCCGATGCCCGCTGAGCGATTAGATTTCGGCTATCGACGGTTTATTCAATTACGGTCCCACATGTCAGTGAAATTGCAAGACAACGCGTGTCCCCTCTGGTGAGTGGCGTGCGAGCCGGACAGTCGGGGTTGCGATGCGTACGAGTCGTAAGTGTGCCGCCTTTTCCTTTAGAACTTGTGAAGCGTAACATTTTTGCGCGATCAATCGATAGAAATCTAGAACAAAATGATGAGGGCGGTGCTTTCCCGCTCGTTAGGCGGGCTAGTTCGAGTGATATGATGTGCTACAGTGCCGTCCACTTGCTCCATTTTTATGTAAGCAAGAGTTTACACTCTTACGCGGGAGGAGTGCGAAACACCGCGGATCTGATTTTGATCGAGGGATAACTGTTCCCTGCCAAATAATGGAGGATTGTTAGTGATTATAGCATGATAGTTAGGGCATCTCCAGCGCTGGCCCACAAATTTACACCGGCATCTGTCCGAGGACACTGATGGATGCCATCCGATGCTGCCCGCATACCTTTCGACAACTATATGAACTAACCGGACGAAATTCGTGCAAACAAAGCAAATTTCAAATTAACTGGATGAAATTCATTACATTTCGAAAACTTTTCCTACAAACTGGACGAAATTCATTACATATTTCGCACAAACCGTACTAACCTACTGTAAACCTAATCTAAATGATCATCGGCGCCCGACCACCATGTCCGACCATGAACCCGAGAAAGCCGGCCATTGCCTTTGCCTCCTCCTCCTCATCCGTCTCGATAACCTCCTCCTCCGGAGCACAAGGTTCTGAAGATTTCCGCCTCCACGTCGCCGTCAAGCAGCTAATCGGCCGCCGATGTTTACCCCACCAAGCTTGGCATCGACTGAGTGGAGTAGCGGTGGCCTTCCCGGGACCAGAGCGGCGGCGACCTACCGTGTACTACTCTTCCTCGCTGCCGGTTGCGCCCGCGCACGCGCGCCGGCTTGGTGGTCGTGGCGGCGGAGGGTGGGAGGGGGGCGATCTCCTTCGTTTGCTCCTGCGACAGTATGTCGAAGAGAGCTTTGGAGCGCACCCGGAGCGGAGCCGCCGATGTCCCTCGTCTGCTCCTGCGACAGTATGTCCAAGAGAGCTTCGGAGCACCAGGAGGCCATGGTTGAAGTGGTGCCGACAAAAGGAAGGGACCGGAGGAGAATAAGTGTGGGTCTTTGGCTATGGCTTGGAGCTGGGGCTCAAGTTAATATAGTGGGCGAATGGCAATGAGCCGCGACAGACGGATGGACAACTGGCGCCGGAGTAGGTTCATCGGGCGTGAATGCGGACGCTGCTTTAGTGACTTAACTGCAGATGCGTTTGGGTTACTGACATGTGGGCCCAACGGGCGTCTGGCCCGCATGTCAGTGACACACCAATTGCACCTGCAGTTAAGTTCGGTGAATGCAGCATTGACATTCTGGAGAGACGGTGACCGTTTCAGGCGGGAAGCGCACGCTAGCGATGGAAGGGGTTTCGGTGTGCAGTGGCACCAAGATCGGTCGCTCACGATAGTACATACTGCGTACCATACGACCATAGTACCCTCTCTAGCTTAGGCTGTTTTAGAGATTGTCATTGTGATGGACGATATACATGAGCAAGGCGGTCCGAGTATGACCGTGGGTGTTGAGCCAGGTGAATACATGCTCGGCGTTCGTGTAGGCCTCCATCAAACATCTAAACAGTAATGTCAGGCACCGCCGGGGCGCGCAGGTGATGGGCTCGCCGTTTGTGTTGCGCCATGAGCAGGACTTTGATTTAGAGGGCGACGTGCATGCATTAGCATGCTTTGACAGCGTGAGCGTGAGTGTTTGACATGAAGTATTTCATTTTCATTTGGCTGACGAGGGTGCGTTGCAGCGACGAGTCCGTGGTTTGATTCCCCACATACGCATAATTTTGGTTTTTACAGTATTTCTTTCTCCATTCACAGGTAGGCCCGCGTAGATAGATAAAGAACACGAGCTGATGAGGCGCATGCGGACTGTTTGACTGGTCAACCATACAAATACGGAGCTATACGCTGAGCCAGTGACCGTATAATCACCATATCTCGTATACAATGATCAAAGTGAGCTATCAAGACAAGTTCCATGACCGCCAATGCATTTTACTCGGTAATAAATGACCAGGATTGAAGGGGAATCCTAATTTGCTTCGTCTTCTGTCCTTGAGCTCTTGACAAACCAATGCACTATACGGTTGTCCGGCCACTCCACCCCAGAGCTCTCACCAAGCATCGTTCATGCCACTGCACCGCACACTAACTGGTAAGGCAGCAATGGCATCCCGCCGCGCCGAGTTCCTCGCCGCCCACGACCGCACACAAAATGGTAGGGAAGCGATGGCATCCCGCCATGAGTTCATCGCCGCTCGCGACCTCACAACTATGTGGGAGGAATTTGAAGATGCCAATGCCGAATGGGCGGTAGAGCAAGAGGCGGCCAAAGCCGCACAGAGGGAGCGGAAAAGTCAAAAAGCACTCAAGAAAAGAGAGGCCCCCCACCGCAAGAAAGAAAAGGACGCACGCGCTGCTGCGGAGAGATCGGCGGAGATCCAAGCACGGTGGGGTGTCGCCGACAAAGCCGGGAAGGAGAACGATGGTGTCTGGCCAGCATGTGAGAAGTAGTAGTACTAGTAGTTAGTGTGTGTGTCTGTGTCTGAGTACGAGCATGTACCAGTACTACTAGTTACTACTGTAGTTTTTAGAGCAAATTACCAGTACATTAGCCTAGACTAAATGGAAAAATTCCTATCCTAAGCATCAAATGGCATCTCTTTCTCTATAGGAATTGAGATGCATGTCATCTCACTTCCTATGATTTTCATATTCCTATCCTATGAACGAAAGGAGGCCTCTGTTGGGGTAAATACTGTAGCTAGCAGTACTGCTGGTACAGTAGTTTTCTTCAAGAAGCGGAATTCAACAAAGTCATGATGGTTCCTTCGTCCGAGCAACTTCAAAGTGGGAAGTGGGCCGGTGATTTGACGGCTCATTAGTCATTGTTACTACGGCGCGACGACCTGGGTGACTCTCCGTTGGAGTTCTGCATGCATGGCAAGTGGACCAGGATGGTCGACGTCCCACATGTTGGCGAACGGAAGTATTCTTTCCGATATCGAGGAGCAAGGAAACCGCGTGGTATAGTATCATTGCTGATTGGTTCGCAAAAAAAAGTATCACTGCCGATTTATAATTATTTTTTATTTCTGATGAATGCTAGCGTCTCAACTCTTACGACGAAGGGTGCCAAACACGGCACGTGCTGGATGTCCCACACGTCAGCGAAAGGAGTGGGACATGAACAGTGTGGTAGAGCCCAGCGTAAAAAAATAGCGTGGTAGAGCGTCTCCATTTCTTCCACTTCTGGGTCGGAGACCACACGTAGTAGTACTTAGTGGTATGAATGATACAAAGTGCGACCTGGAGAGAAAGACACATCTAGTTGGAAGGTCTCGGGGCATACACCTAAACAAATATAAAAGTTAATATGTGCCTCCAACTAATATAGTAGTAGTAGAGTACTTGGGCACGTACTCCATAACATCACCGTGCATTTCACGTACAATGTTTAGTGGTAGTACGTAGTAAGAGACAAATGCCGCCCAAGAGTTCCCTTCTCGGCCTACTTTTGGGTGTTTGGTAGAGTGTATGGAGGGTGCATGAGTCCACACTAGTTTAGCACAAATACACTAGAAGCATGCATGAAGAGAGCATGCATGAAGAGGGGTGTTGAGTTGAGCATGCATGAAGAGGGAACAACTATGCTGAGACGAGAACGCAACCAAACACACCCTATATGCCACACATGTTCATACCAATTGTGCCTTTCTACTTCACTTACTGCGCTACATTACTCAGGTTTGTACGTCCACTCCTGGGTACATGTCTGTCTCGTAGTTCCAGTCCCACGTGTTCTTCATATAGATGGAATGATCCTTGCATAACACGTGCACCTTGATGCTAGATGTCTCGCGTGTTGGCAAAAGGATGAACAAAGCTCACATAAAAAAATAGAGTGGAAGAACATAGATTCCGGACGACCGAGAAGGAGCAAGGAACCTCGTGGTGGAGCGTCTGCACTCATAATATTTAATATTATTCATCGATATAAAATTAACCAATCATCTCCATAGTGGACTGGAAGAGTACGAAACACGGCAGCCCAGTGTAGTTACATCATACTAGTACATGGATAACCCAAGCTATCACCATATTTCTTGGATTCCGTGCGACACCTATCTCTAGTAATCCAGGAGCCTGTATCGCTTCTCCCTCCTCGTCTCTATCAAAGTGCGGCGGGCTGGCGTTTCTACCATCTATTGAGGTCGGTTAACTATCACATGTTAGCGACATGCCAAGAGCATTCTAAAAAGAATTCCTTTCACATTCCGTTTTCAAAAAGAAAAAAATCCTTTCACGTACGAATTTGCATGTATGCTTTGAGCAACTTGCATGTCTTATACTGCTCCTGTTTGATACTCTAACTTAGCTAGAGGTTAGACTAACTCATGACTAACCCTGAACTAACTATAGCCAAAGAGGTGTTTGGGTGACAGGGTTAGATTGGCAATAAATGCACTTCATGGAGAGAGAAAAGTGATTTTTTAGTGGTCCCAATGAGAACTATCTCCAGTTAGCACCTCTTGGGTGGGATAGTTTTTTTTGGTGGGTTCGGTGCAACTTGCTCCAATTTAAACCCTCATGTTTGGATACTTTAGGGCTATTTGAGCCCCAACTAGCTCAAACTAACTCTAACCCATGGATCCAAACAGGGCCTATGGCCAGTCTCGACGCGGAGCAGTCGTGTGCACCGGGAAGCGGCGCTCTCTCAGCCGTCGTGCCACTTCAAAGCCGGCGCCAGTGAGAGGTCGTCTTCGCTCTGGCCAGGCATTAATGCGGCACTGACGCTCCAGGGCGACGCTGACCGTTTCACGCGGGAAGCGTGCGCTGGCAAGGGAGTATAGGTTTTGAACCGTTTCAGGTGTAGTACTGGTGGTTTCCAAAACTACTCAATTATTGCACTCAGTTTCTTAAGAAATTGTGGTAAAAAACATTACTCCACAACCCGCTTCCCTTCTCCTTCCTCTTCCACCGCCTGCACACGTCCGCAGGAAGCGACCGGTCAACCCTTATATAGGAGTGCTAGCACAAAAAGATGCATGCATGACCACTAAAATTTCCATATTAAAGTGCCGCTCCGGCGGGAGTATGGCGTATGTTGTTACCTTCGGCCGGCCCATGGATACCGGGCGACGGCGACCAGAGAAGAGGCGGCAGGAGGGGAATGAATGCAGCTACTGTTTGGGTTCGCCTTCCGGCTTAAATAAATGCGCAGCATCACGTGTACCAGCGGGTGCACAAATTGTAACATACTCGTGTCTGCTTAAGTGGGCGTCACATAACTGGTGTGTGTGTGAGAGAGAGAGAGAGATTCTAAGAGACAGAGTGCGTGTGTGCAACTCTACTCTTTGGACATGTACTCAACCTTTTGCATCGGGATATAAGTATAATGGTATTTACTTTAGCTAGTGATTTACGTGGCCATGTTAACGTGGTTGTGTCAAAAAAATGTCACTTCCTGCTTGTGATTTGCGTTATATAATTACAAGCAAGATTCTCGTGCATTGCACGGAACATCAATATGCATTTTTTTTACAAAACACCTATTGTGATTGACCCATGCAGGAGTAATCCCATGTGTAAAAACTAATGATATCTCGAGAATTTGATCGGAAAACTGGTATCTCGAGAATGTCATCGAAAAAATGAAAGATTATAGATAAGGCGAGGAGGAGTGGAGCATGGTGGTGACTGGTGGTCGGAATGGGCGGAGGCATGGGGATGGACGGTGCCGGCAGGCGGCAGCGGCCACCATGCATGCTAGATTGTTCCAGAGAATTATTCCTTTTTTAATTGCTGAGCAATGAGGTTGCGGGAGATAATGATGTGGAGAGAGGTGCGCGTATCTTTTGTAAAATTATCGTAGTTTGCTTTCTATCCGTCAGATATAGATCATACGGTCTGTATTACAAGATGGCAGGCACACCATCATCGCCAACTCATTTTTTATAAGGGTACAGATGATAAGTTTGCTGACTACTAAAGTAAAGTGGAATTTTTCCATGTTATGCAAGTAAATAAAGGTGATTGTTTATCATATGGGTAAGGTTGGATGAAGGGTGGTAGGAACAAATGCTCCGCCTAGAGCATGTGTGTGTGAGATGGAGTCTTAGTGTGTGTGTGTGGGGTGTGTGTGTGTGTGTGTGTGTGAGAGAGAGAGAGAGAGAGAGGAGAGAGAGATGGAGTCTTAGTTTGTGTGTGTGAGAGAGAGAGATGGAGTCTAAGTGTGTGTGGGTGTGTGTGTGTGTGTGTTTGTGTGTGTGAGAGAGAGAGAGATGGAGTCTTAGTGTGTGTGTGTGTGGGGGGGTGTGCATGCGTGCGTGTGTGTGTGTGTGTGTGTGTGTGTGTGTGTGCGTGTGTGTGTCGCGGGGTCCTCTATGGCGGATGTCATCGCCAACTCATTTTTTATAAGGGTACAGATGATAGGTTTGCTGACTACTAAAGTAAAGTGGAATTTGTCCATGTTATGCAAGTAAATAAAGGTGATTGTTTATCATACGGGTAAGGTTGGATGAAGGGTGGTAGGAACAAATGCTCCGCCTAGAGCATGTGTGTGTGAGATAGAGTCTTAGTGTGTGTGGGGTGTGTGTGTGTGAGAGAGAGAGAGAGGAGAGAGAGAGATGGAGTCTTAGTTTGTGTGTGTGTGAGAGAGAGAGATGGAGTCTAAGTGTGTGTGTGGGGGGGGGTGCGTGTGTGTGTGTGTGTGTTTGTGTGTGTGTCTGTGTGTGTGTGTGTGAGAGAGAGAGAAAGAGAGAGATGGAGTCTTAGTGTGGGGGGTGTGCGTGCGTGCGTGTGTGTGTGTGTGTGTGTGTGTGCGTGCGGGTGTGTGTGTGTGTGTCGCGGGGTCCTCTGTGGCAGATGTAATTTAAGTGTGCATGGCTTCATCATAGAGAGGTGATGTGTATGGCAGAGGCCACCAACGATGGGGTGCGAGAGAGAAAATGCCCGTAAAGAGGGAAGAGAAGGTGCGTGCGCGTGAGAGGAGTCGACATCGAGAGAACGTGTTTGTTCGAGAGACACCGAGGAAGACTACTATATATCGATGGTGCATGTAGGCTAGAATTAAACAAAGGGATGGTCTTATTGGTTTCGGGGATATAGGGGAAGAGTGAGAGGCGTGGGGGGGGGGGTATCTAGAAGGAGATTGTTAAGTGTGAGTGTGTGTTTTACCCATCCAGGCGGAAGTTATGTGCACAAAAGAGGAGAACAATTCGATGTGGCGTTAGGATTGAGGGTAATTAACTATGTATGGAGACATAGAGACCTTGAACGTGCATGTGTGAGAGGTATACATGTATATGTGGGATGTGTGTGTGTGCGCGCGCGCGCATGATCGAGATAAAAGATCAACGACATGGAAGAGACGGATCGGTATGACAATATGCATGCATGTGAGAATGCAGGGAAGAAGGCCCGACAATTGAGCATGTGTTTTTGTCTTTAAGAGATAGTGGCGTGGGCTGGAGTATGCATCTATGGCGAGCAGAGGGGGTGAGGCGCAACGATTGTGCAAAAGAGATCAACCTATAAATGCATATGTATGGAGAGACATATATAGTGTGGGTGATGGGAAGCAAGACTCCGTGCGAGAAAGAAATGTTGACGGAGAAACTACAAATAGATATAGAGATGGAGATGCTAGCTAGAGGGACATCCGTTAGTTTGGGTGTTGGAGATGACCGTCGGGTGGTTCAAAGGGTGAAGTTATATATGTGTGTGAGAGGGCACTTGACTGCATGTAGAGAGAAACATATGTAGTGTGCGTGTTAGGAATCAAGAGTGAGGGCGATAAAGAAGGTTGATGGAGAAACAGATAAATAGAAAGATAAAGATGCTAGCTAGTGTGCGTTAGAGATAGGAGTCGAGTGGATCAGAAGGCTGGGTTATGTGTGTGGGTGTGAGAGAGATAGAGAGAGGGTGCATGTGAGTCACATACAAATAGATATCAGAGAGAAATGAGATCCAGAGAGACGGAGTTTTGTGTCTGCGAGAGAGAAAGATATTTCACAATGATAGTGATAGCTAGAGAGACATATGAGGGAACGCAAGATATCTCTAGGGAGAGAGGGTGTGTGTGAGCGACATACAAGAGAACAATGGAGAAATATGAGACCCTGGGAGACAGAGTTTGTGTTTGTGTGTGAGAAAGAGATATTGAAGAGGAAGAGTCATAGGTTTTCATATCTAAGGATCGAAAGACATCTCTGTATGAGGGGTGTGCGAGTGGCACACATGGGAATAGTAGAGACAAATGAGACCCCGGGAGACAAAGTTTTGTGTTTGTGTGAGAGAAAGAGATTCCACATGGAGAATCATAGTTAGAGACACATAGCAGGGAGTGAGATATACTTAGAGAGAGATAGAGTGATGAAGGTCGAGGGAGAGAGTACCGTCAGTGTGTTACGAAGATAAAAGATCATTGTCGACATACAGGTAGCACGAGAGATACCTGAGAGACGATGAACGCGTATAGGTCCATAGAGATAGTCCTATATATGCATGAGTGATAGCTATATGAGACGAATATCTAGATTAAAGGGGATTCAAATATTTAAACTGGAGATCACGACATCGATAATATCATAATGCAAATTGGTGTATCAAACATGCATATTCATTTGAATTTGGGCACACGTGTAATTTATATAGTTTATCAATATTGGTGATCCATATATTCTTCAATTACAAACAATGCATGGTTTATATGAAATTAATGTCTAAACGGGATTACACTATATGTTGCGTGTGTGAAACACATTATACATGTTTGAGAAGTTAAAAAAAACCCCGCATGAAACACACATTAATTGGAGATAGTTAGCGAGGAATGCATACATTGGATTTCAACATAAAGTGGTTTCAAATATTTGAAAATCCAAATTGATGGATACAACCATATGAATCTGAGATCATGCCATTTGTAAACCATATTTATGTATAAATGGTGTTGTGCTTTTGAAAGTATATATAAAAAATGATGTATATAGAATGTAATTCCAATTGAAAATGGATCCCACCCGAAAAAAATAGAATACAAACGGGATTCGAATTGAGTTGGCACGGTAAACGTGCACTCTGCAAAATTTGAACAAAGCGGGGAAAGTCGCAGTAACCGCCCGAAACCAAAATCTGCGAGATGGAAATCACTACTGCCTATCCCTGCCACGCAAAGCCTATCTGTTGGATTTCTATAGGTTTCGATAGGGGTAGGTTTGTAATTTCACCCAAACGTGACGTAACTGCCTCTCACCTGGATTCATACACGGTGGGCGCCAAAACACAGTGTGTCCTCGACCGAAATCGACTCCCTCCCCGATTCATATTCATGCACGGTGGGCGCCAAAAACAAACTCTCGTCGGCAAATATTCGGTGTATGCGATATTACCGTCCTATCCCCAACCGACTAATGTTGCTGTGATGTAGTAGAAATTTGAAACAGGGGCTAAGTTTGTAAATTTCCTCGAATTTGAGACAAGCGCGCCCTAAATACATGGTTCCCCCTTCCTCTCTACCTTCCTTTTCCCCATTCATACTCCGTGGGCGCCAAAACACCCTCTCCACCCCACCCTCCTCCGTCCGCCGCCGTCCGCCACCCCATCCACCGCCGTCCTCCTCCACCATGCCGGAGCTGATACCCCGACGCTGCCGTCCATTACAAGAGATCGACCTCTCTCATCCACGCCTTCGGACCGGGATCCTTGCATCCCGTCCTCTCGCTTCATCCCCGCCGTCGTCCACCTTGTCGGTGCCGCTCCTATGACCGTCTCGTCCGCCGCGCCCCGCCGCCACCGTCTACCCTCCTAGATCTGCTTCCACGCCACTGACAGCCATCGCTACCGCAGCACCGTCAAATTCTCAGCAGATGCATACACAGCGCCGCACCAGAGGCGGTACTCTTTCGTATCTGCTCAACTTATTTATCGCAGCAAGAAAATAGATCGCCACTGCTTTACTCTGATTTCTTGTCTTGGTTGCGAAGTTGCCTTTGTCCGGTTTGCACCTTCAGATCCGCCATGGCACGCTCAACACTATACTCCCAATGCTTATGGTTTTCCCCTTTTATATTCCACACTAGTTAAATCACTGTAGACTAAATTTCAAAATTGGGTCAATCGATTTTTCAGAGCTCGTCGGAGTTCGCCGGTGCGATCGAAGGGGATCGGGTGGTTGTGGGGCCTCGCTGAACGAAGAAAACTCGACGCGGGTGGGGGTTGGGGGCGCGGGTGGGGGGTGGGGGTGGCGGAGGAACACAGGCGGTGAGGGCCGGTGGTCCGGCCGGCGGCCCGTGCGGTGTTCTGTATGGGAAGAATCAGAGACGAGGAAGAAGAAGGGTTAGGAGACGTAGGATCTTCATCCAACTGCCTGAAATGGTCGAGAGACAGCTGGGAGTTGCATTCTGAATGCTCTCTGGTTCATCATGTGTGGGCACTGCGCAACCAACATTTTATCATCCAAAATCTGCTTGTTCTTCTTTATCATGTTTGATAGAGCTGGCCTGTACGTGATCGATAGGCTTTCAATTACTAGCGGCAATACAACATCGTATTTTCAAGCCAGTTCCACTTTCCCAATTTATAAATCATGGTTATGGTGTACCCCTGTTATGTACACTATGATCTGCCTAGTTGCTGTGCGCTCTTGTTATCATGGTTTGGCAATAAACTCTCTATACAGTATATTATGAACCTATCATCTGCCAGGTATCCTTACTTCTGGAGCCTATTTTTTGTGTACTTGTGCCAGATTATATAAATGCACGCACCATATTATAGCACACATGAGCTCTCTCATCCGAATCCAGTGATAGCACATAAGTGTTTACAGGGGCGCCCCTATATTAGAATATCATCTGCATTACAAAGATAATCTCACAACTATTTATGTTTTCATGGTTCTCAGATATTATACGCAATTACAGTGAATATCAGAATCCGCGCATCAGAAGAATATTGTGGAACACTGCAATGACTTACAAAATTGGCACCAAGGCATTGAGTGCCATTCTGGAAGCAATGAAACTCATACGCTCCCCACCTGTGGATTCTTGTTCAGAATATCATCCTAATGACTATTCTAACCTCAAGGAGTCAAAGGCAGATGGCCTGTCCTGTTCACCCATCAAGGTGCCTGTTCTAATTTGGCAAGGTTTTATTGATTGCGCGTATCCTGCATATGTTGTCTTGCATTTCTTCTACTTTGTTGCACCACCATCTGCTTAGTTTACTCATCATATAACTCGAGATGCCATGCCCATCCATTATCAATACATATTCCATCTGTCATCATACCATGTTTTTCCACTCAAATGTTGTTCTTGTGCATTAGACATCAAAAAGGAAGAGGGTGATTGCCGAACCTGAAGGAGCACCAGCAAAGTCCTTGAAAAACGTGGTGGTGCCGGAGAAATCAGACAGCGCCCCACTTATATTGGTTGTACAATCAGTGACAGAAAACATGGGACCGACTCCAGCAGACTGTACCCATACTTCACTGGCCACACCACTAGCCCCACCACACAGTACCTGCACTCCAGCAAAAGGTATACCGATTTCATTTGCCATAGCACCAGCCGTACCACAAAAAAATCTCACTCCAGCAAAAAGAACAGCAAGTCCACCGGCCGAAGACCTATCCCAACTGCAAAGACAGCCAATTCCTGCAGATTGGAACCCCGTTCCATTTATTCCTAGTTTAAAAGACAATGCTTTCAATGTTGTTAGGGACTGCGTGCATATATTCCCATCATGGGAAGATTATAGTGAAGACAAACACCATTTTCACATCTTCCTGTCCAACTTACATGTAAGTGCTATTATTCATGGTTATTATTTTCCTGTTTTCTGCTGATCGAACACATCAATGATTTACATTACATTGTTGTAACTAGGCGAGGGTCAATCTGGATAGTCATGACGAGCAAAGCTTGCTTGTGCTTTTCAAGAAAGCATTGCAGCAGTATCGGTGTTACCTGAGGAAATCACACTTTGATGGCAAGTCTATAAACGAATTTCCAGTGAAGTATCCTGTGCTAAATTTAGAAGACATTGAATGGAAAAACCTTGTTATGCACTGGTCTCGTTCCCAGGATGAGGTACTGTCTATGAAATCACATGACAATTTGAACTTCTACTTTTCCGCATGTGCCTTACGGATCTTTTTTGCAGGAAATCTGCTCGAAGAAGAATTCCGGTTTGAAAAGAACGACAGGATGTCACAAATATGTTGCTCGCTGCTTTGCTCTTGTTAGTACCTGTTGTCCTGTATCACTGTACTTGCATACATACCTGGTTCATTATGTGACAGCAGTATGCATGATAGCTTGCTTATCAATTGTTCGCTCCAAATTATCCGATCTGTATGAAAATGGTTACATTAGTGTAGAATATATCCAATGCCAATGAATTTTTTTAGCTCTGCATTGTTCTTGTAAGTACATGTTGTCCTTTATCAGTGTACTTATATTGACAGGTAGTTGTTCATGTACCATCACTCTACAGCTTATTTTCCTTTGCCCTCCATTTTCTACACATCAGATCTATATTTACTCTTACCATAAGGTTGGTACTGAAGAAGTTTAGTTGTGCATTGCTCTTGGCTGTGCCTTTTGCCTGTATAGCTGCACATACATTTATAGCTACTTGGTTATGTAGCATCACTCTTCATCTTATCTTAAATATTCTCCATTTTTTCGTATATTATCACATCTATATTTACTCTTAACAAAATGTAGAATAAAGGCAATGCTTATGAAGAAGATTTTGTGCTAAACTTCTTGAATTGCCCCCCCCCCATCAGCATGGACAAGGGCTTTATAGAGCCTGTCTTCACCAGTAATGTAAGTTTGTCCTTCTCAAGCCTTCAAACTTTGTTGTGTATATTTGGTTAGGCATGACTGCAACAGCTGTTTATTTTTGGTGTTTGCATCAAATTGCATGTTTAAAGTTTATTATGTAGTTCATAAACAAAAGTTTTCCCTTCTCAATTTAAGTTTTCAGTTGTACAACCAAGTTCCTTCTTCATACCATGTAAATTAAACTATACAGAGCAAGTGATCTTCTTTTGCACTGCATGTATGCTTCTGTTCTTCATCCGTAATCCAGTGGTGTGGTGAACCTACCCACTACAGCACAATGTCATATTCTGCAATGTCTTAACTATGAACAATGTCATATCATTCTACTATTATTTAAACCGTCTCTTTATTTGCCAATTTGAAATGGGATAAATTGATAGCACACTAACCATTGATACTTATGAGTTCTTAATCTATAATCCAGTGGTGTTGTGAAGCTGCCAACTCCTTCACAATGTCATTTCCTGCCATGTCTTGACCTGAACAATACCATATTGTGTTAATGCAACTTTAAACTGTGTCACTTTATTCGTCAGTAAGAACTCTGATGAATTGTCAGCACTGATACTTTTATGTGCAAAACCTGTCATCTGTCTGCTTGTTTATCTTTCAGAGTGAGGAAGATATAAGTGTTGAACAAGCGCGGTCTCATCATCTTGCTTAGCTGCTTGCGCTGCAGCTCCCCAGCAGGGCTAACCTTTCTTGAACTCCATTGAAGTGCTGTCGGTTTTGTATATTATTTTGTCGGCATGTTTATTTGCACTGGTGGCGACCTTTGATGCCCAGTGTATGTAATCTGCTGTCTGCTGGTGCTTTATTATCATAGTGGCGAACTTTGGTGCCCAGTGGATGTAATATGCCGTAATTTCTTTATTGTATAGTCTAGGTTTTTTCTTATTCACGATGCTGCAGTTATTTTACTGTATATATATCCTGTCTTCGCAGTAAACCGGCCAAACCGTAAAATTACGGTACATAATCGGGCCATCATGCAATCATGATGTATGATCTACATCATGGGCCTCGTCAAAATGGCCCACTAGTAGATTCGGGCCTTTAATAGGCCGAGTAACCCCCGGCCCTCTTTTCGCAAGAAAACTCAATGGGCTTTTAGGAGGCTGAGATGTAGGTTGGGCCTGAAACGTGTCGAATAGCTCACGGGCCGGCAGCAGCCCGAAATGGACCCCGCCCATGATTGTGCGAATCAATTCACAGGCTTTTAACAGGCCAAAGTTGTCTCGGTCCTTGTTTGGCCCAATCAGATATCGGCTGCGAGCAGGCCGGATGCAAACCGGGCCGTAGTTAGGCCCAACTATATGACGGGCTTTTAACAGGCCGAAATTAATATAGGGCCAAAATGTTAAATGGGCCCTTAACAGGCCGAAACTAATATCAGGACGAATTACTAAATGGGCCTTTAGCAAGTGGAACCAAAAGCATAGCGTCCAGTTAACGGGCCGAATCTGATATGGGCCATAATTGAGCCCAAAGCCTCTTAAAGGGCCGAACCTGATCTGGGCCGTGATTTGGCCCAGAAAGTGGGAGGCTTTTAACGGGCCAGATCTTATATGGGCCATTATTAGGCCCGGAACGTAGCAGGCCATTAATGGACCAAATCAAATATGGGCTGGCATTTGGCCCAAAACATGGCAGCGAGTTAATGGGCCGGCCTACTAGGGTCCTCAAAATCTTGTGGGCCTACAGCTGAGCCGGCCCATTAATGTCGGCGAAATCTATGGGCCTTTAGCTGGGCCGGCCCATTATGATCCGCAAGAATTTTGTGGGCCTTTACCTGGGCCGGCCCATTATGGCACACAAAAATCTTGTGGGCCTTTACCTGGGCCGGCCTATTATGGCCCGAGAAATCTTGTGGGCCTTTATCTGGGCCAGCCCATTATGGTCCGCAAAATCTCGTGGGCCTTTAGCTGGGCCGTCCCATTATGGTCCGCAAAATCTTGTATGCCTTTAGTTGGGCCGGCCCATTTAAACTTGATGGGTCGTGCCATGTATCGACGTATCATAGGCGCCTTCTGTCCAATGAGTGCATGACATCTGTCCCAACGATGAGCCGACACGTGTTTCCTCCAGCCAATGATGATTTTACACATGGAAAATCCCCATTTGCGGGGTTGTTAACGGGTTATCGGATCCAAAACCCGACCCGGTAGCTTAACGTTGTTCCGTTACGGTGGATGCTATGTGTCGGTCACCCTTGACGAAAGCACTTCTGTGACGCACGATTTATCATCATGGAAGTGGACACTTCCGTGATGATTTTGGTAATGTCATGGAACACTTCTATGACAGCACAGGTATGACTATCTTGATTCTGTCATAAAATCATCATGGATGTACATGCATGACAAAAAACGCGACCTACTATGACAAACACGTATCATCACGGAAGTGTATTTTTTTGTAGTGAATCCTATAATAAGTGGGCACATTCTCTGTTTTGACGAGACGGGCCAAGAGGGCTTGGCCTCGAAATATGGAACGCGGGGTGTGAAAACGGTTCAAAACGCTGAAGTGTCAAGTCTGACGCTTTGCCGGAAAAAGTTGTCAGTAAAGACATTCTTCCTATTTTTTATATATCCTGCCTTTGCGGCTAAGGGTTGTGTTAATTATGCAAAGCCGAATATAATACTTTTATCGAGGAAAGCTGAAGGAACCCGCCTCACAATGACGAAGACAATCTACGCACCGAACACATCATCATTGAAGACTGGTTCAGGGGCTACTGAGGGAAACCTGGACTAAGGGGTCCTCGGGCGTCCGGTCTATCTAATATGGGTCGAGCCGTCAAGATAGAAGAAGAAGACCACCTCTCGTGTCTGGAGGGGACTCCCGTATATGTGGATGTTTAATTTAGGTGTCCAGATATACTATTTTCTTTCTGTTAAACTGACTTTGTACAACCCTAAGCCCCTCCGGTATCTATATAAACCGGAGGGTTAGATCGAAGGCGGGGTCATAACATTGATAGGCTGGCCAAGCTAGGGTTTAGTCATTACGATCTCAAGGTAGATCAACTCTTGTAACCCCTATACTCATGGAATATAATCAAGCAGGAGTAGGGTTTTCCTCCATTAAGAGGGCCCGAACATAGGAAAACATTGTGTCCTTTGGATCATTGTTACCATCGACCCTCAGACATACAACTTGTGCCCCCCTACCCGAGATCTGTCGGTTTTGACACCACCCTCAGCCTGTAATCCTACAAAATTACAAATAGTTCAGTTGTCTGCTTTGTTGTATTGCTTGATTTGAATGCTTGTTTTTTACTTGTTAGGCTATACCTGAGTTGGCCAATATGTCAGCAGTGTCTGTTGTACTATCGTGAAGAAATGGATGCCTAGTTCATTTGACTCCTTAAATTTTCCTATGAACTTCATCAGAAGACTTTCTTCGTAGTTTATATGAGGCCACACTGTTAAGTGTTTTCTCAGATTATTTCAACTGCTTAGATGTCTTGGCAACTTAAATATAGCAGTGGTACACTCCCTTTCAACTAGGGATGTCAACTAGGTCCCGTTTAATTCCGACTAAAGTCCACTAGTGGTATGATAGTTCAAAAGAGTTTTTGTTTTTTTTTTGAGGAAAATGAACTAGGGAGCTAGCAAAAACTAACTAGATGGGCTGGCGGATGCCATTTATTTGCCACTTAAATCTCTAGTTTCATCTTACCATTTTTAAAAAAAATCGGCTGATGCTGCTTCGAACCATTTAAATATAGCTTGCCATGCTCAGCAATAATTCGTATGTCGTTTACCATGTAAGATTACTGCCTAGATCATGCGATAACTTTATCTTACTTATGTCTAGCGGAAACCTTTCAGGATGCCATTCACACTAGGACACAATGTACAACCCCAGAATCTATTTGTGGAAGCAGTGCACCATCCATGTTACCAGATGGTAGCAGTTCAGAGGCAACACCGACGGAGAGCAGTTTGAGCACATATATTATAGTTCTTGAGGCTCTACTAGAGGCAGAAAGAGATGGTGTGGCTGCCATGAATGAGGTAATCTTGATCTTGAGGCTGGAAATTATGCAATTAGCTACACGCATTATGCAAGCAACCCAAGAATTGGAGGAAGTAAGAATGTTGCATTTGACGGAGGAGGTTTTGCTGCTTCTGCTATTTGAAGCCCAGGGTAATCCCAGTTCTTCTTTGGATACTAGTTAAAATTGTCATTAGATTATTATACTTGCATGTTGTGTCATGTCTCTGAATGGATTATGTTATAAGACCCCCTATGTTGTCCATGTGTTGTAATGATCTGAACTGTTTAGGCGAGGTAATCCTCAATACTTGTATGATTGACATAAGGTGAACTATTTTTTGTGTGAGCATATTGTATTGGATGAAATAACCGTTTGACTCAAAGTGTATCCAACCTACTGAACTCGAAGATCACGGCATTTTTAAATCATAATCTTATATAAAGGTGGAATAAATCTTTGCTGTGGTTTTGAATAATTAAATAAAAAACGTAGAATGATGTATGGATATTCGTAATCGAATACAGATTGGATTTGAATTTAGTTGCTAGGGCCCAGGGTAAACGTGAATGCTAATTCTCCCAAATTTTGAATGAAGCGGCAAATCACCCACTATCATTTGTCAGCTGCTCGAAGTAAGTGTTTGCAAGATGGAAACTACTGTCTACCCTTGACACTTCACATCCTAATCGACCCGATTTCCACTGCTGTCGATAGGGGTAGACTAGTAACTTCAATCAGACGTGACACGACCGCCTCTGATCCCATTCACACATGGTGGGCGCCAAACGTGGGTGACAAAACACATTTGATTCAAGCTCGTTTGGAAGACATGTGCCTCTCCCTCATTTCCCCATTCATACACGGTGGGCGGCAAAACAAACTCTCCTTGTCCGAAATCGATGTAGGCAAATATTTTAAATAGGGGAAGATGTGTAACTTCCCTTAGATGTGACACAACCGCCCTACCTGTCAGCTCCGTTTATACACCATGGGTGCCAACCGTGGGCGGCAAAACACCCTCTCCTCGCCCGAAATCGCTACCGGCAAATATTGGGGGGATGCGAGATTACAGTCCTATCCCCAACCAACATGATATACGAAATTTTAAACGGGGGATAAGTTCGTAACTTTCTCACATTTCAGGCAAGCGTGTCCCAAAGTTTGAGATACCTCAAAGCATCAAGCGAAACAACATGCCACTCATAATTCCAAAGCTTAATTGTTGAAATACGAATCTGATATGAAGCTCATATTACTAAAATAGAGAACGTTTAATTGGTCACCTTATGTTTCTATATTCGTTTCTAAAATTATGTGCGCCACACACCGTCGGAGCTACAGCTAAAATATTGGGCGGGCCAGATGGCTTAGGCTACCGGTGATCCCAAATTTTGGTACAAATTTACCTTCACTCCGTTGTATATTGGACTAGGGCTGGGCGGGCCATGGCATTGTTTTGTTCTTATGTAGCTCATTCTTGTCGTACCGGCAATACAAGTCCATATGGTCCAGCTAGTTCCACTTTCCTGATTTTACTATTGATGCTTAGGGTTTCCCCTTTTATCTACTCTACTATGATCTATGTAGGTGCTTTCTGTCATACTAGCAGTACTCCACCCTTGAAGCTAAACAACACAATACTCATAATTCCAAAGCTTAGTTGTTCAAATATGATTGTGATATGATACTGATATTAGTTGACAGTCACATTTAATTGGTTAGCTAAAGGTCCCACTTGAGTTTCCAAATGCATGTCGCGACAGCAGAATTGCATTTCTTTGTCACTTGTTGACTGTACTTTCTTGTCCATACTAAATCTTAGTTGTTATTTCAAAGCAAACATCGGTCTGCTTCAGACCTGCCATCCCACTGCCACGGTCAACACTATACTCATCATGCTTACGGTTTCCCCATTTTATGATGACCACTATTAGCCTACGTGGTTCGTGTTGTAATAGCACTGCTTCACCCATCGAGCTAAACAAGCTTAGTTGTACAAATTCAAATATGATATTATGCTGATATTAGTAAAACTAAGACATGTTTAATTGGTCAGCTAATGTCCCTACTTTAGTTCAAAATGCATGTGAGCCACATATGGAGAGACCGGAAGGAATAGTATTTCTCTGTGTGCTCTGGTTCATCATGGGTGGGCAACAAACATTGTATAGAAAGACTTGTAATATCTTCAATCTGCTTGCTCTTATGCTCTTCCTTAACATGATCCTCTTCTTTTCTTTAATAAGTGTGTTCCTTGTTGGGAAGAGTAGCAGAGACATTTGCGGTCGACTGGTCAGGTCGAGTTGTTCTCCCTTAGTATATTTTGAATTTGTCAGGTCAGGTCGACTTGTTCTTCTTTACTATATGTTGAAGCTGTCACCTGCGAAGTATCATCACTTCTGGAGCTCTCATATTTTGAGTAGTAGGCCACATTATATTAATGCACACACCAAATTACAGCATGCATGGCATCTCTCAAAAGAATTGCAGAGATAGCACAAAGGGGATTATAGGGAGGCAGTATTGGATTAAAATCACTTCTACATTACAAAGATAATCTCGCTTGTTTTTATGTTTTCGTGCATGTCAGGTATTGAACTTGATCAAAATGAATATGAGAATGGGCACACAAGAGGAATATTGCGGAACAATCCATTGGCTAACAAACTTGGCATGGTGGAGGATGGCCTATCTTATTCACCCATCAAGGTGCTTGCTCTAACTTGGTAAGGTTGTATTGGTCGCACATATTTTGCATATGACCTCTTGCATTACATCTACTTTGTTACACAACCATCTGCTTTGTTAGTATATGCCATACCTATCCATTTTCTGTACTTATTCCATGTGTCATCATACTATGTTTTTCCAGTCAAATGTTGTTCTTTCATAATAGATGTCCAAAAGGAAGAGGGTGAGTGGAGATCCTTAAGGAGTAAAAACTAGGTATTTGGAAAAGGTAGTGATACCTGTTAAATCAGATAGATCAACAGCTATAGAAAACATAGGCCCAACTGTACCACACTTTACTCCTACTCCACTGGCCAAACCCCTATTAGAACTGCAGAGAGCCCAGCGTCAGGTACTTTCTATGATATCAATTCAAAATTTTAACTCCTAAATTTCTGCATGTGCCTTACCTTCTCTCTTGTATGAAAACTAATTTTAGATGAATCTCCTTGCTCAAAGGATCATAGGATCTCACAACAATACTGGGCACTGCATTACTCTTGTCAGTACCTCTTACCCTTTGTCAGCATACTTACACTCATTGTTGTTTAATTATGTAGCATCACTGTAAATGTTCGCTTCTTTATCCTCCCTTTGCTTGAAATTATAAGATCTATATTTACACTTAGATAAATGTAGAATTAACACAATGGTTATCAAGTTTTGGATTGCTCATGTAAGTACATGTTGTCATGTACTCCCTCTGTATCAAATTAATTGTTGATCAATTGGATGTATTTAGAACTTAATAGTGCTAGATACATCCATTTGAGCGACAAGTAATAATGGACGATGGTGGTATTATTGTACTTGCATCGCGAGATAGTTGATTGTCTAGCATTACTCTGCATCTTATCTACCCTGCCCTCCATTTTCTCCAAATTATCAGATCTACATTTACTCTTACCAAAATGTTGAATAAAGCCTATGCCACTTCACACGTTGATGCTTGCATTCCTCTTGTCAGTACCTTTTGCCTTGTAATGATGTACTTAATTAATTGGTATTTGATTATGTATCATCTGTCTGCACCTGAGCTTCATTATCCTCTATTTCTTCCAATATTATTTGATCTATATTTACTTTTTGCAAAATGTAGAATAATGGCAACGCTTATAAAGAAGTTTCATTGGGGAATTTATTGAATTATACTTCCATCGACATGGAGAAGGGCTTTGTCTAGCCCGTGTTAATATGTAATGTAAGTTCATCCTTCTCAAGCCTTCACACTCTGTTCTAGTATAGATTTCGATAGGCATCATTTCCTCCACTACTGTTTACTTTGCTATTTACATCTGATTGGATATTTGCAACAACTACCAGTTTTAAATTGTAGTTGTAAAAACATGTTCCTTATGCAGAACAGATCCATTTATTTGTTTATATAATTGTGAAACCTGTTACGTGTCTCCTAGTTTCTCTTACAGAGTCGTATCTCTTATGGCAGGCAGAACTTTAGGGAAGACTGTGAGCCAAACCATCTTGAAGAGAGAGAGATGACCCCAAGGTCCTGTCTTGATGAAGACAGTGAGTTGAAGCTACTCACCAGCAGCTGTGAGACAATGTCTGTGCAGTCACTGCCATAATCAGTTCAACTTCTTTGATCTCAACTTAAAGCAGAAAGGCTTGCTTCAGCTCAGCTCTGACTTGATGGCAATGATGCAATGAAGATCTCAGAGGACTGCCTTGCGCACTTTGGTGCTATACAGCTAGGGATGGAGCATCTATTGTTGACACAACTAAGGTCTGATCAACTTGTTCGGCTGCTTGTGGTGCCCGTCTCGGCCATGCCTAATGCCTTCTGAAGTGCTCTTAGTTTTGTATATTCTTTTGTTGGCGCGTTTATATGCACTGGTGGCGACCTTTGATGCCTAGTGTATGTAATCCGCGGTCATGTTGTGCTTTATTATCACCGGTGACGAACTTTGATTCCTAGTGGATGTAATATGCCATAATTTCTTTATTGTATAGTCTAGGTTTATTCTTGGTTGGTATGCTGTAATTTAGGTCGAAAGGTTCAATGGATCTCAATGTTGTCGGTCTTCAGGCCCGCCCGTTACTCATATGGGCCAAAACATGGGCCTATAATCATCTTGGGCCATTAGAAGGTCTAAACGTATAGTAGTTTTCCGCCTTTAACAGGCCGAGTAAAGTTCTGGCCAGCTCGGCTGGAGAATACCATGGGCTTTTAACAGGCTAAAAACTAGATTGGTCTAGCATTGAGACGAAAAAATCACGGGCCAATACAGGCCGAAAATGCCTAAGGCCCATGTTTTGGCCCAAATAGGATGAGCCGTTAACCGGCCAAAATATATCTCGGGCCCTGTTTGGCCCAATAAAATTATGGGCTTTAAGCAGGCCGGTATCAACACGGGCCGTAGGCCCAACAGTGTCACGGGCCATTATCAGATGGGCTGTAAGTAGGCCGGATTCAACGCGGGCTATAATTAGGCCCAACTTTTACACGGGCCATTAACAGGCCGATAAGCCAGTTGGGCTGAAATTTATCCACGAAGACTATGGGCCGTTAAGAGGCCTAAAGTAACTTTGGAAAAGAAATAACCCAGTTTCTGCATGGGCCATTAAATGGCCTAAAGTTAAAACTGGCCGACAATATCCTAGATGCACCACGGGCCGCTAACAGGCCGAAACTATTATCAGGCCGAACTGGGATATGGGCATTTAACAGGCTGAAAAACAAACCTGGCTTAGAATGGGCCCAAAAGAACAGTGGCCTATTAACGGGCCTAATCCGATATGGGCCGTAATTTGGCCCAAAACATGGTAGGTTGTGAACGGGCCTGATCTGATATGGGCCTCAATTTGACCCAAAACATGGCAGGCTGTTAACGGGCCAGCCCACTAGTGTCTGAAAAAATATGATGGGCCTTTAGCTGGGCCGGCTTTTACCTTAAATGGGCCACTGTTGGATCGTGCCATGTGTCAACATATCATAGGCATCTTCCGTCCATTGTAGGGATGACATTTGTCCCAACGATGAGCTGACACATGCATTATCCGGTGAATGAGAATTTTACACGTGGAAAATCCCCATTGGTCGGGGCTGTTAATAGGTTATCGGATCCAAACCGGAACCCGATAGCTTAACGGTGACCCGTTACAGTGGATGCCATGTGTCGGTCACCCTTGACAAAAGCACTTCTATGACGCGTGATTTATTGTCATGGAAGTGGACACTTCTGTGGTGATAATTTTGGTAATGTCATGCAACACTTCTACGACAACACAAGTATGACTATCTTGATTCTGTCATAGAATCGTCATGGATGTACATGCATGACAAAAAATGTGACCTACTGTGACAAACACGTATCATCATGGAAGTGTATTTTTTTGTAGTGGGAATAGTTTTCTCGTTATCCCTTACACATTATAGTTCATCAGGAAGTTCTAGTAGCTTGGTGATAGTGACTAGAGAACTCTGTCAATCACTATCTTATCTGGAAGATTAACTCCCACTTGATTCAAGCGATTGTAGTGCTCAGACATTCTGAGCACATGCTCACTAGCTGAGCTATTTTCCTCCATCTTGTAGGCAAAGTACTTGTCAGAGGTCTCATACCTCTCGGCATGAGTCTAAAATACCAATTTCAGCTCTTGGAACACCTCATATGCTCCGTGGTGTTCAAAACGTTTTTGAAGTCCTGATTCTAAGCCGTAAAGCATGGTGCACTAAACTATCAAGTAGTCATCATATCGAGCTTGACAAACGTTCATAATGTCTGCATCTACTCCTGCAATAGGTCTGTCACCTAGCGGTGCATTAAGGACACAATTCTCATGTGCAGCAATGAGGATAATCCTCAGATCACGGATCCAGTCCGCATCATTGCTACTATCATCTTTCAACTTAGTTTTCTCTAGGTACATATCAAAAAACATAGGGGATCTACAACGCGAGCTATTGATCTACAACATAATTTGCAAATACCATCAGGACTAAGTTCATGATAAATTAAAGTTCAATTAATCAAATTACTTAAGAACTCCCACATAAACTGACACCCATCAAGTCATCTAAGTGTAACGTGACCCAAATCAACTAACCCATGTCCGATCATCACGTGAGATGGGGTAGTCATCAATGGTGAACATCTCTATGTTGATCATATCTACTATATGATCCACGTTTAATCTTTCAATCTCCAGTGTTCCAAGGCCATGTCTATACATGCTAGGCTCATCAAATTTAACCCAAGTATTCCGCATGTGCAAAACTATCTTGCACCCATTGTATGTGAACGTAGAGCCTATCACACCCGATCATCATGTGGTGTCTCAGCGTGACGAACTGTAGCAGCGGTGCATGTCGGTGTCAAAACCGGCGGATCTCGGGTAGGGGGTCCCGATCTGTGCGTCTTAGGCCGATGGTAACAGGAGGCAAGGGACACAATGTTTACCCAGGTTCGGGCCCACTCGATGGAGGTAAAACCCTACTTTCCTGCTTGATTGATATTGATGATATGAGTAGTACAAGAGTTGAGCTACCACGAGATCGTAGAGGCTAAACCCTAGAAGCTAGCCTATGATGATTATGATTGTGATCGTCCCCCTAAGGACCAACTTCTCCGGTTTATATAGACACCGGAGAAGGCTAGGGTTTACATGGAGTCGGTTACAAGGTAGGAAATATAATATCCGGATCGCCAAGCTTGTCTTCCACGCAAAGGAGAGTCCCATCCGGACACGGGATGGAGCCTTGAGTCTTGTATCTTCACGCTCCAACAGTCCGAACAAAGTATATAGTCCGGCTGTCCGGATACCCCCTAATCTAGGACTCCCTCCGTAGCCCCTGAACCAGGCTTCAATGACGATGAGTCCGGCGCGCAGTCTTGTCTTTGGCATTACAAGGCGGGTTCCATCTCCGAATACTCCAAAGTAATTATCGAACACATAGACCGTGTCCGGATCTGCGAGATGATCTTCACATACCATCGTAGAGAGGATGATATTTAACAAAATATAATCTGCTGACAACTTTAGACAAAGTGACATGACACCACAGTCGGGTCATTATTCAAACCGTTTTTCCTTAACCAGCCGTAGCGCATATTGCGAGGCGGTTTCCTTGGCTCGTCTTGTTTCAGCAGAGATCATGTCCCCTTATTATGGGATTTCCATCAATACGGGTGTGGGTAACCCAACCGCGCAATCAATCGTGGCGTTTGGGAAATAAGTGATTCTCAATGGGAAAGCGGGGAGGCGCATCGTCCGTTGCCTCTATAAAGGGATAAGGATTCCCCATTTTCACCCACGCCTTCTTCCTCCTCTGCTTATCCATTCCCACACCCTCGAGCTCCAGCGCCCTGGTTCACGCCTTCTCCGCATAGCCAAACATGTCCGGAGCAGGAGGCAAGTGGGTGGCCTCCACCGTGAAGGAGGAGCATATCGCGAAGCTCCGGGTGGCCGGGTACTTGGCCGCAGACATCGCGCACCGGCTACCGAACAAGGGGCGGGTCATTCCAACTCCGAAACCCCATGAGAGGGTCGTATTTCTCGCCCACTTTATGCGTGGACTGGGATTTCCACTTCATCCCTTCGTCCGCGGGCTCATGTTCTACTACGGGCTAGATTTCCACGATCTAGCCCCGAATTTCGTCCTCAACATCTCGGCGTTTATCATCATGTGCGAGGCTTTCCTCCGTATCAGGCCTCACTTCGGCCTGTGGCTACGAATCTTCTGCGTGAAGCCGAAGATCGTGAGCGGCCAGTAAGCGGAGTGCGGAGGCGCCATGGTGGGCAAGATGCCCCACGTCACCTGGCTTGACGGATCCTTCACGGAGACCGTGAAAGGGTGGCAATCGGGGTGGTTCTACATCACCGAGCCGCGCAACGCCAACTGGGCGGCGGCCCCCGAATTCCGATCCGGAGCACCCATGCGGCTCACCTCTTGGGAAAGGAAGGGCCTGGCCTGGGGCGAACCTGCAGAGCTGACCGGACTCCAGAACTGCATCAAGAATATGAAGGACAAGAAAATCAAGCTTGTCAACGTGGTCCAGGTCATGCTTGTCCACCGGATCCTTCCATGCCAAAGACGGGCTTTTAATCTGTGGGAGTTCGTCCTGGCCGAGCACTAGATGCTTCAAAAGCTCTACGGCATGATGCACAAAGGCGCCTGGAAGGCGCTGTTCAAGGCCTCCGAAGTACCTCCTCCCATATCCGAGGATCGAGGACTCCACGCCCCCCCCCCCCCCCGTCAGATGAGTTTTTTTGACTTCCACCGGATTCAGTTCTTCCTAATGTATTCATGGGCGAATCTTAAGTCATTGTGTGCATTTGATCAGGAGTATTTGGAGACGGCGGAGCGGATTGACTGTCCGGCTCCACTGCCAGAAGGTCCGATGGATGCTCTCCTCACGGAGATGCTAGTCCCGGCGCCTTACATGGCGCCGGAGAAGAAGGCCGAAAAGAAGGCCTCGGGGACCAGGGAAGGTCTCCGGCGTAAAGTTGTACCGAAAGCCTCATCTGAAGACGATGAGGCACACTCCTCTCCCGAAGGGGAGGAAGAAGAGGAAGAGGATGCCCCATCCGGAGAGGATGGGGGGCCTGAGAAGGCGGGCTAGAGGACCGAGAAGGGTCCCCGGCGCAAGGCCGTTATACCTTTGTCGTCCGAAGACGACGAGGCAGATTCCTCCCGCAGAGGCGGGGGGAAACACAAAGAAACTCTACCTCCCTGTACTGGGGAGGAGAAGAAGAGGAAAGCCACCCTGGAGGGGGAGGCTAGGACGCCCAAGAAGGGAAAGGCGTCCCTTCCGGATTACTCCGCCACTGCCGCCCATAGCGGGGAGGAGTGGCTGCCTGGGGGGAAGCCCCTAGTAAGATCATAATTATCCGCACTCTTTTATACCTTAGTGCGACTTTGCTTCATAGTCTTGTTATAATGCCGAACATATATGCAGCCCGGTCAGGGTCCATCCCGAGGTATCGTCTTCGGATGGGTCCTTGAGTGATTCAGCGATGAACTCGCTCCCGACGGCCACTACTCCTCAGCCTGCGGATGACACGGAGGTGTTGTCCCAAAGGCTCCCAGAGCAGGGGGAGGTGACTCTGGAGACACCCCAAGGCGGAATTCCAGATGCCAGACAAGCAGGGTACAAGATCCCCGCGGATCGTGCCGATGAGAGCCGCAGCAAGCCGGGCTCTCAGGTGGATACTGTGCCGGAACCTTTGATGGTTCCGGATGCGGGTAGGCGGCCCCTCGCTAGGGAGGGCGAACCGATCGTGCCGATGACTTCCGTTACGCCAGAGGCGCCGGATAGTCTGCTGGAAGTGCTTCTCGGCGCTTCCATGGATGAAGAGCACCGTACTCTTATGAGTGTGGTGATTCAGAAGGTTCTGTCTGCCAAGAGCGGACAAACCGAAGCCTGCACCAGCCTCCTGACAGGCTTTGAGGTAAGTAATAAAAATGTGTGAAATTACCACCCGATAGGTAGTAGCCCCAGATACTCTGTTTGGTGTTCGGAAAGAAAAGCCAAACAGAGGGTCAATTATAATCCGCAGGAGTCTAATAGTAAGTGTGCATGTGAATAAGCAGGCAGTGCTGCTTGCCGCTGCTGTCCGCACAGCCGAGGTCGCCGAACTAAAACGGGACCTGGAGCAGGCGCAGGGAGAGCTCGGCTTCACGAAGAGGCAGATCGAAGAGAACAAAGGTGAGTGATACCCCGTTCGCATATAATGAAGGATAGACAAAATTGGTTATTCTAACGACAAAGCGTCGTGACTTTGTAATAGGGGCCACCACCGAAGTGGCATCTCTAAAGAAAGCGTTGTCCGAGGCCGAGGAAAAGGTGGCTCTAGAGCACAAGGAGCGCAAGAAGCAAGATGCTAGAGTGGGCGAGGTACAGCAAGAGCTCCAGGAGCTCGGCAAAAAGTTTGAGTCCTTGGAGCATGACCTTAAGATGAAAGAGACTGAGCTTGCGAAGGCCCTTGCGAGTGTGAAAGACGCCAAGGCCGAAGCCGACAAGGCACAACTGGAAATCCAGGCGGCCAAGAAGATAGCGGCGGATAAGACATTTTTTATGCAAAGCAAGCATGTGGAGGAGGCGTTTCTTTTACTTACCCGAATTCGGAGCTCTCCGGGGGCATTCGCAGATCTGCCACGCAGCGTATCCGATGCCGCGGAGTTCTACCATGCCGAGGAGGGGAGCTCAACAGAGAAGCTGTTCTGGTCCCAGTATGCTGGAGCCGAACACCCAATGCCTTTGAGTGACCAGCTGAAGCAGTTGGTGGAACTCCACAGGGCGGCCGAAGTGGCTATGAAAAATTTCATAGTCCGGATGTGTCCTGGTGAGCCCTTGCCTGCCAGCTACTTCAGCCTGATAAAGCGGATGGTAAATGCCTGTCCGCAGCTGGTGATCAAGCGATCCGTTTGCATTGAGGGTGCCCGCCGGGCCTTTGCCCGTGCGAAGGTGCACTGGGGCAAGCTAGATGCGGAGAAGCTGGTGAAGGAGGGGCCGCCGGAGGGCAAGGTGCATCGTTGTCCCAAGAAATATTATGATGTCGTTATGAAGGGCGCTCGTCTCGTGGCCGATGAATGTACCAAGGACACGATCCTTGAGTAAATGTACTTCGAACGTTGTTGTAATATAAAGACGAAGTTACTTGCACTATGTAGCACTTTTTGATTTAAAATATTACCTTCTTTGCGGCTGTTTATAGAATTCTGAAAGTAGGCCAGTCGTCGGCTTCCGCCCCCACGTAAGTAGTATCGGAGTGTTCCTGGAAAGACCCGGACACTCTTTATCCAAATTTTTGGTCCCTTAAGGAGGTATCCAGCGCAGCGAACAAGGCAATCGGACTATGCGGCTTTATAACTTTCACTTAGCCATAGAAGTCTATAATTTTAAATTTTGGTGAAGCCCCTAGAGTTCGGAAAGCCGAATTGGGACGCTATATACACCTAAATCGGACGAAGTCAATTCCTCGCCTAAAGCGGAAAAAATCTTTAAGGATTTTAAGACCTCTCTAACAGCGACCAGCTCTCGCCGCATCATGCCGGTCAGTTTTCGGCTTTCTCTACCGAGGTGCTCGTCCGGAAGAACCGGGACACAATCGCAGTAGTTCTCCCTGCGCTACCTTAGCCGATATAACGGAACGTAAGGTACCAAAACAAGGGAGCCAGCCAAACCCAACTATTGACCCAAGACGTGATTCGAAGCTGATGCATATAGTGCTATAAGTTCGGGGTGCCGCACTGTTGAAAGTTTTCGGACTAGTTTTGCCGTATTATGAGGCGTCATAAGAAGCCCCTGGCAAACTGATCGTACCAAGGTGTACGGATGCTATATTAAATAAACATTTGTAAGAAAAATGCTCAAATAGGAATAATAAGCTGACGCTATATATTATCTCCAATTGGTGAATAATACGTTTAAGCGTATGCTTACAATGGGTGCGTTTAAGTGGAAGTAAATAGGACTATTTAACATGTCCTATCCAAGGGCAGGCTGCATGTAGGTATATAAAACAGGTATAACGATCGTGAACAGATTCCACCTGGGTATTTCCCTTTGTGCGCAAAGCCTGTTGCCTCCTTGGTTTTCTCTTCTGTGTAAGTCCAACAATCCGGCTCTTCTGAAGAGGCTGTCCTAAGGCAGTGTCCTGAAAGATAAAAAGGAAGGATTATGAAGGTATGTTGTGGTGATACCGCACTGTTGACTGAGTCACTGCTGCGCCTCCGCCTATGCCCATGGTATATTGAGTGCGCAATTGTGTACGCGTGGCACGAATGCTGCTTTCATGGGGCTTGAGCGGAGGCCGGACTGCTAGTCATGCTCTTGGTGTGCCTGGTGATCCTGTTGCGGGGCGCTCCGGACTCGCTTGACGGTGCTCGAGGTTGTCGCCGCCGGATTGGTGGTTTGTTGGAGGAGGCCGCATTGTACTTCCGCCGCGAGGGCTGCCGTAGGCTCTTCTGTACAGAGAGACCGGTCCATGTTTCCGTTTACTGTTATGACCCCGCGCGGTCCTGGCATTTTGAGCTTGAGGTATGCATAGTGTGGTACCGCATTGAATCTAGCAAATGCGGTTCGTCAAAGCAGTGCGTGGTAACCACTACGGAAAGGGACGATATCGAAGATTAACTCTTCGCTTTGGAAGTTATCCGAAGATCGGAAGACCACTTCCAATGTTATAGAGCCCGTGCAATGGGCCTCTACTCCAGGAATTACACCTTTAAAGGTGGTTTTGGTGGGTTTGATCCTTGAAGGGTCAATGCCCATTTTGCGCAATGTGTCCTGATAAAGCAGGTTCAGGCTGCTGCCGCCATCCATAAGGACTCGCGTGAGGTGGAATCCATCGATGATTGGGTCTAGGACCAATGCGGCTGAGCCGCCATGTCGGATGCTGGTAGGGTGATCCCTATGATCAAAGGTGATCGGACAAGCTAACCATGGGTTGAATTTGGGGGCGACTGGCTCCATCGCATAGACGTCCCGTAGTGCTCACTTCCGTTCCCGCTTGGGAATGTGGGTGGCATAGATCATGTTGACCGTTTTCACCTGGGGAGGAAATTTCTTCTGTCCCCCCGTGTTCGGACGTCGGGGCTCCTCGTCATCGTCACTGTGCAGCCCCTTGTCCTGGTTTTCGGTGTTTATTTTACCGGCCTGTTTGAACACCCAGCAGTCTCTATTAGTGTGGTTTGCTGGTTTGTCCGGGGTGCCATGAATTTGGCAGGAGCGTTCCAGTATGTGGTCCAGACTGGACGGTCCCTGATTGTTTCTTTTGAACGGCTTTTTTCGCTGACCGGATTTGGATCCGCTGAATCCGGTGTTGACTGTCATGTCTTCAACGTTGTCGCCGTTGTTCCGTCGCTTATGTCTGGTGCGCCGTGGCTTGCCGTTATTGTCACGGACATCCGATGTGCCGGAATGTGGCGTGGTGCTACTACGAGCCAACCAGCTATCCTCGCCCGCGCAAAAGCGGGTCATTAGTGTCGTGAGTGCTGCCATGGACTTGGGTTTTTCCTGGCCGAGGTGTCAGGCGATCCACTCGTCACGGATATTATGCTTAAAGGCCGCCAGGGCATTGGCGTCCGGACAATCGACTATTTGGTTCTTTTTGGTTAGGAACCGAGTCCAAAATTTCCTGGTGGTCGCACATATGTGCCCTGGAAGTTGTCGAGAAACACGTCTTCCAAGTTTTCCCAACTACCAATGGAATTTGCGGGCAGGCTATTTAGCCAGTGCTTTGAGCTTAAGGGGAAGATACTTGATGGCGTGTAGATCGTCTCCGCGGGCAATGTGAATGTGGAGAAGGAAATCTTCGATCCATACTGCGGGGTCTGTTGTGCCATTGTATGATTCAATGTTGACGGGTTTAAACCCTTCTGGGAATTCGTGATCCATCACTTCGTCGGTGAAGCAAAGGGGGTGCGCGGCGCCTCTATGCTGGGCTATGTGGCTACGTAGTTCGAATGAGTCTGGGTGGCTGTATTCGTCCCGACCGGACTTGTTCATAGTGTATCCGACGTGACGATCATCGACGCGTGTTGGGGCACGCCCCCGCGATCCATAGATCGATCTTGGCTGCCCTGCTTTATTTTCCAGTATATCTTGCAGGTCTTGCCTATTGCCCCGGGCCGTAGTGTATTGGCATGGGGGTGCGGGCTGGTATTCGGGATGATATGCCGTTCTATCCCGGACACGAGGTGGCCGGTCCGCCGTGTGGCGCTCGAGTCCATATTCCTCGGCTGCCAGGACTTCAGTCCATCTGTCTGTGGGCAGGTCTTGATCAGCTTGGAGCTGCTGCTGCTTCTTTTTCAGGCTCCTCGCGGTGGCCATGAGCCGGCACTTGAAGCGCTCCTGCTCCACGGGGTCCTCAGGTACGCCGAACTCGGCGTCACCGAGGCTAATCTCGTATTCGGAGGGGGCATGTAGTTGTCCTCCTCCGGATATCCGTCCGTCGCCTGGTCGTCTGGGTTGTCCTGCCCGTCTTCCTGCTCGGCCTGCTCGAAGGCGGGCTGATCAGGGTTGTATTCGTCTTCGGCAGCATCTAGATTTTTTTCGTCTCTCGTGCTGGTATTGCTATGGCGGGGCTTGGAGCGGCGCCAACAACGCCCATGCTTTGTCTTTTCCCTGAGGGGTTATCCTCTGTTGCCTCATCGCCATTGGTTTCTTTCGGAGTGTCCACCATATATATATATATATGGTGGTTGTCCACCATATATATCATATGAGGAGGTGGTTGTCCACCGCCCCGTGAGCGGTGGCTCCTGTTATTCTCCTGCATCGTCGTCCATATCGTCGATGTCTTTGGAGTCGAAGTCAAGCACGTCGGTTAAGTCATCGACCGTGGCAATGAAGTGGGTGGTGGGTGGGCAGTGAATTCCTTCATCGCCCGCTTCCCACTCGAGCCGGACACAGTTCGGCCAAGAGTCTTCTGACAAAGAGAGAGACTTTAACGAGTTCAGCACGTCGCCAAAGGGCGAGTGCTGGAAGATATCCGCTGCGGTGAACTCCATTACAGGAGCTCAACCGGGTTCGGCGGGCTCAGGAGCGCGCGGACTGGAGCCTACAGCCGGACACGAGTCCGGGGGTCCGGTGTCACAAGCTTCTTTAGGGGTGAGGCCTGTGTTCGGCTCTAACACCGATGAGTGTGCGGCCTGCGGGATGCGGTCCATCCACCCGTCCTTGGGCAACGCAATCTGCTCCGGATTTAGGTCCGGGGCTACTACGGGGGTGATATCCCGAGCATTGTTCGACAGCAGGTCTAAGCCGTGCTCATCGTGACTGTCCGACGCTCCTGGCACAGGCCCGAATCCGTTGAAGATCAAGTCTCCACGGATATCCGATGTGTAGTTCAAGTTTCCAAACCTGACCTGGTGGCCAGGGGCGTAGCTGTCGATCTGCTCCAGTTGGCCAGCGAATTGGCCCGCAGCACGAAGCCGCCGAACACGAAGATCTGTCCGGGGAGAAAAGTCTCACCCTGGACCGTGTTGTTGATGATTGAAGGAGCCATCAAGCCTTGCAGCGACGACACAGAGGAACTCTCAATGAAAGCACCAATGTCGGTGTCAAAACCGGCGGATATCAGGTAGTGGGTCCCGATCTGTGCGTCTTAGGCCGATGGTAACAGGAGGCAAGGGACACAATGTTTACCTAGGTTCGGGCCCTCTCAATGGAGGTAAAACCCTACTTCCTGCTTGATTGATATTGATGATATGAGTAGTACAAGAGTTGATCTACCACGAGATCGTAGAGGCTAAACCCTAGAAGCTAGCCTATGATGATTATGATTGTGATCGTCCCCCTAAGGACCAACTTCTCCGGTTTATATAGACACCGGAGAGGACTAGGGTTTACATGGAGTCGGTTACAAGGAAGGAAATATAATATCCAGATCGCCAAGCTTGTCTTCCATGCAAAGGAGAGTCCCATCCGGACACGGGACGGAGTCTTGAGTCTCGTATCTTCACGCTCCAACAGTCTGGACAAAGTATATATTCTGGCTGTCCGGATACCCCCTAATCCAGGACTCCCTCAGTGCATATTCAGGGAGAACACTTATACCTTGAAATTTAGTTAAGGGATCATCTTATAATGCTACCGTCGTACTAAGCAAAATAAGATGTATAAAAGATAAACATCACATGCAATCAAAATATGTGACATGATATGGCCATCATCATCTTGTGCTTTTGATCTCCATCTCCAAAGCATCGTCATGATCTCCATTGTCACCGGCTCGACACCTTGATCTCCATCGTTATGTTGTGGTCGTCTTGCCAACTATTGCTTCTACAACTATCGCTACCACATAGTGATAAAGTAAAGCAATTACATGGCATTTGCATTTCATACAATAAAGAGACAACCATAAGGCTCCTGCTAGTTGCCGATAACTTTTACAGAACATGATCATCTCATACAATAACATATATCATGCCCTGCAAAATCAAGTTAGACGTCCTCTACTTTGTTGTTGCAAGTTTTACGTGGCTGCTACGGGCTTCTAGCAAGAACCATTCTTACCTACGACACAAAAACCACAACGGTGATTTATCAAGTTTGTTGTTTTAACCTTCAACAAGGACCGGCCGCAGTCAAATTTTATTCAACTAAAGTAGGAGAAACAGACACCTGCCAGCCACCTTTATGCAAAACTAGTTGCATGTCTGTCGGTACCGGTCTCATGAGCATGGTCATGTAAGGTAGGTCCATGCTGCTTCATCCAACAATACCGCCGAATCAAAATAAGACATTGGTGGTAAGCAGTATGATGATCACCGCCCACAACTCTTTGTGTTCTACTCGTGCATATCATCTACGCATAGACCTGGCTCGGATGCCACTGTTGGGGAACATAGCATGCAATTTCAAAAAATTTCCTACGTTCACGCAAGATCTATCTTGGAGATGAATAGCAACAATAGGAGGAGAGTGAGTCTACGTACCCTCGTAGACCGAAAGTGGAAGCATTTGACAACGCGGTTGATGTAGTCGAACTTCTTCTAGCTTCGACCAATCAAGGACCAAACGTATGGCACCTCTGCGTTCTGCACACGTTCAGCTCGATGACGTCCCTCGTCCTCTTGATCCAGCAAGGTGTCGAGGAAGTAGATGAGTTCCGTTAGCACGACTGTGTGGTGACGGTGATGGCGATGTGATCCGCACAGGGATTCGCCTAGGCACTGCAAGAATATGACCGGGGGTGTAACTGTGGAGGGGGGCGCCGCACACGGCTAACAATTGATGTTGTGTGTTGTAGGCGCCCCCTTCCCCACATATATATATAGGTTGGAGGGGAGGAGAGGCAGCCAAGGGGGGCGCCCCAAGTAGGAGGATTCCTACTTGGGGTCCTCTCCCAATTCGGCCAACCCCCCTCTCCTATTCCTATTCGGATTTAGGAAGGGAAGAGGAGGAAGGGGGAATCCTATTCCCTTTTTCCTTTCCTCCTTTCCCCTTTCCTTCTCCAATTTGGCCAGCCCATATGGGCACCGGCCCCTTTGTGGCTGGTGCGTTTCACCTCTTGGCCCATAAGGCCCATATCTTTTGTCGGGGGTGCCTGGACCCCCTTCCGGTGACCCGATAAGTACCCGGTGCTTCCTGAAACACTTCCGATGTCCGAATACCATCGTCCTATATATCAATCTTTACCTCTCGGCCATTTCGAGACTCGTCGTCATGTCTGTGATCTCATTCGGGACCCCTAACAACATTCGATCACCAAATCACATAACTCATATAATACAATATTGTCATCGAACGTTAAGCGTGCGGACCCGACGGGTTCGAAAACTATGTAGACACCTCTCCGATAAATAACCAATAGCGGAACCTGGATGCTCATATTGGTTCCCACATATTCTACGAAGATCTTTATCGGTCGAACCATTATGACAACATATGTTATTCCCTTTGTCATCGGTATGTTACTTGCCCGAGATTCGATCGTCGGTATCTTCATACCTAGTTCAATCTCATTACCGGCAAGTCTCTTTACTTGTTTTGTAATACATCATCCTGCAACTAACTCATTAGTCACTTTTCTTGCAAGGCTTCTTATGATGTGTATTACCGAGAGGGCCCAGAGATACCTCTCCGATACTCGGAGTGACAAATCCTAATCTCAATCTATGCCAACCCAACAAACACCTTCATAGATACTTTTAGAGCATCTTTATAATCACCAAGTTATGTTGTGATGTTTGATAGCACACAAGGCATTCCTCCGGTATCCGGGAGTTGCATACTCTCATAGTCGGAGGAATATTTATTTGACATGAAGAAAGCAATAGCAATAAAACTGAACGGTCATAATGCTAAGCTAATGAATGAGTCTTGTCCATCACATCATTCTCCTAATGATATGATCCCATTTATCAAATGACAACACATGTCCATGGTTAGGAAACTTAACCATCTTTGATCAACGAGCTAGTCTAGTAGAGGCTTACTACAGACACGGTGTTTTGTCTATGTATCCACACATGTATCATATTTCCGGTTAATACAATTCTAGCATGAATAATAAACATTTATCATGAAATAAGGAAACATAAAATAACAACTTTATTATTGCCTCTAGGGCATATTTCCTTCATTGTCCCCTTCAAAATTGGCCTATGTGGAATTCCTTCCCGCCTAAGTTAATTATGAGGGAAGAGAGCCGGGCTTAGTATAAGTATATGCTAGTCTCCACCGTAGAGAGGGACAGGCTCATTGCCACCCTGGGATGGCTCATTGCCACCCCGATCAATCCACCCTCACTCTCTGAGTCCTCGCGAGGCAGCTCTCCCATTGTACTAGTTCATCCCCAACCTCTTCGCGATGCCAATCAACCACAAAGCAGGAGTAGGGTTTTACACCGCAAGGTGGCCTGAACCTGGGTAAACCACCGTGTCCACTTCTTAGCCCAGTTCGCGCGTACTCGACGAGATTAGGCCTTGAGGGCGGCGGGCAGTGAGACGTCGTGAAGCGAGATCCTTCATACACGCCCCAGAGTTCGAACCTAGTTTGGTTCCACGAAAACCCAGACTCCGACAGAAATGACAGTCGGAGGCAAAGGGACCTAAATTACTCAGATGAGGACAGCGAGGGTGGCACCAGAAAGCCTCACAAGAAACCTAGCTGATTATCATGGTTAGGGGTGGAACGTGAGGTGCGGGGGTCGAATCTCATGTATGCCACTCATAAAAAATGGGTCAAGCCGAGGCTGGAGCAGGGTGTGCGCTGGTTTGCTGGAATCGAAGAAACGAAGGGGAAAAACATATTTGGCGCTCTCTGCGTCAAAGAGTCGGGCAATCGCACAGGGCGCGATAACTTGGGCCGGCCCATCAACTACTGTCCGCATCGCTTGTAGTTCCGATTTTGCGAAACTCCAAGAAGGTTCCCAGCCATTTTTTCTGGTTTTGGGAAACGTCTAGAAGGTTCCTCATATGATTTTTCTTCCTTTTTTCTTTTTCTTTTTTTTCTGTTTCTTCTTTTATTTCTTCTTTGTTTTTGTTTTTCTCTTTTCCAAATTTTTTTGGGATTTACAAAAATCATTCACAAATCCATTTTGTTTCGAAAGTAAGAAAATGTTTGCATTTTAAAACAGTTTGTCCATAAAATCCAAAAAATTGTTACCGAATTAAAAACAAGGTTCTTGTTTCAAAAATTTGTTCAAAAGTCCAATTTTTTTTTCTGAATTTCAAAAAATGTTTGCATTTCAAAAATTTGTTCACAAATTCAAAAAATGTTCGGGTATTTCAAAAAGTGTTCCAATTTTTCAACGACTGTTCGTGTTTAAAACATGTTCTCATTTTTCAAAAATTGTTCACAGTTTCAAAAAAAATAGTGTATTAACAAAACATTTCTTGCATTTCAAAAAGATTCATATTTCTTTTCAGGTTTTCAAAAGTATTCAGAGTGTCAATAAAATTCAAATTTCAATAATTGTATGGAATTACAAAATGTGTTCATGTTTTCAAAAACTATTGGTGTTTTCAAAAAATGTTCTGAAGTTATTCTTTATCTCATTTTTCATAATTTGTTTAGAATTTCAAAATGTGTTCTAAATTTTCAATGATTTTTAGTGTTTTAAATAAAAATTCCCATTATTAAGAAATTGTTCATAAATCAAAAGATGTTCAAGGATTCAAAAGATAGCCGCGTATTAAAAACATTAAAAAAATTCATAAAACCCCCAAAAATTGCTGAACTTAAAAAAAGTTCCCATTTACAAAATTTGTTCACAAATTCAAAAAATGTCCGGGTATTTCAAAAAGTGTTCCAATTATTCAAAGTTTGTTCTTGTTTAAGAAATGTTCTCATTTTTCAAAATTTGTTCACAGATTCAAAAAAATTCGTCTATTAACAAAATGTTTCTTGCATTTAAAAAAGATTCATGTTTTTTTCAGGTTTTCAAAAAAAATGTCAGAGTTTCAAAAAATATATTCTAATTTCAATAAATGTATGGAATTACAAAATTTGTTCACGTTTTAAAAAATTCAGAGTTTCAAAAATTGTTGGTGTTTACAAAAAATGTTCTGAACGTTAATTCTTTATCTCATTCCTCATAATTTGTTTAGAATTTCAAAATGTGTTCTAATTTTTCAAATATTGTTAGTGTTTTCAATATAAAATTCTCATTATTAAGAAGTTGTTCATAGATCAAAAGATGTTCACAGATTCAAAAGATAGCTATGTATTAAAAAAATGTTCGCAGATTTCAAAATAAGTTCTATTTTCTAATTTTGTTTGGATTTCTCCAAAAAATTGTTCAATCGTTCAAAAAATATTCGCTTCTAAAACAGGTACACCTACGTTCACTACGCTCACTAATTAGTGTCTGGTTCTGTTTTGCTACAGTAATCCCGTCTCTTGCTGTTCTTTAATACATAGGCCGCTTTACAAAGCATTACTAGCATAGTGGGATGGCAACGAGCACGGTCACACAAGCAGTCGATCTCCGATTCAAATCCTCGAATCGCTTCGCCCCCGCTGTTTTCTGCAATCTTTTTCGAGTCACGCTACAGCTCGATGGGGCGGCCCAGTCGGGATGTTTCCTGTGCGTGGTACCGACAATTTGACGCAAAGAGCGCCAAATAGGGGCTCCCAAACGAAGGCGCCCGATAGGAAATGCCACTCACGTTGGCGCTATCCAGCGACCCATGCGCTGAATAATAAACGCCTCTATTCAGCACCTTCAGCTCTGAACCAAGCGATAACGCTCATGTGGTGGTGGGTTGCGGCCCAGTAGTGCTAGGTCGCCTGCTCCACTCGCATCCCTCAATAGCTTGTCTCGCTTTGTTCCCTTTTCCTGTGGCGCTAGCTTCTAAAAAACCTACTCCCTCCATTCCTAAATATAAGTCTTTTTTAGACATTTAAAATGTACTACAACATACGGATGTATGTAGACATATTTTAGAGTGTAGATTCAATCATTTTGTTAGGTATGTAGTCACTTGTTGAAATCTCTAGAAAGACTTATATTTGGGAACGGAGGGAGTAGTAGCTAGTGTATAAAAGTAATATCAGCTCTTGTTCTTTTGACAGATAAAATTTACGAACTTGAAAACAATAAATTTTAAAAATGTTCATGAATTTGAGTAAAAAGTTGTAAAACAATTATGATTTTTATAAGCGTTTGCAATTTTAAGAAATTATGTGAATTTAAGTAATTTGGTAATTTCAGAAAATGTTTAATATTTCCTAAGATATTCATGAACTAAAACAATGTTCGGCAATTAGGAAAAATGATCATCAATTTTTAAGAATGTTCCCAAATTTTAAAAATACTGACAAGTTTAAAAAATATTTACGAATTTAAAAAGTGTGGTCGGCCCTCCACTCCCTTCATTCGCGACAAACTGGTCGGCCCATCTCCCCTTTTCCGAAGGATTAAAAAAAGGTGCAGCTGCATGGAGCGGGATCTCGCGATCTCACCGTTTCATGGATACTGCTCTAAGCACTAGGCCACCTGCTCGTTGGTGCTTCTGTACTTCCGTTCTTATTTCTATGTATAAGGAATGCCTTCTCTCTGTTTTAGCATTTTTTTCCTTTTTCTGTGTTTATTTTCCTGTTTCTTTAATGCATGAACCCGTTTCAAATCGATGGTTATTTTTAAAATTGATGAACTTTTTTCCAATTCACCAAACTCCTTTTCAATTTTGATGAACTATTTTCTAAATTGGAATGAACATTTTTTCAAATTCAATGAACTTTTTTGAAATTTGATGTTTTTCAAATTCGATGAACTTTTTTCAAACACGATGAACTTTTATTTTCATATTTGATCTTTTCATATTCGATTAACTTTTCCCAAATTTGTTGAATTCTTTTCATATTCGATGAATTTTTTTCAAATTTGATGTGCTTTTTTTAAAATTTGACGAACCTTTTCAAATGGGATGAACTTTTTCCAAATTCGATGAACTTTTATTCAAATTTGATGAACTTTTTCAAATGCGATGAACTTTTGTTTCAATTTCGATGAACTTTTTTTCACATCCGATTAACTTTTTTGAAAAAGACGGATGAACTTTTTCCAAATTTGGTGAACTTTTTTCTTATCGATGAACTTTTCTTTCAAATTCGATGAACTTTTTTAAACATCAATGAACTGTTTTTTAAAATTCGTAAGCTTTTTTGAAATTTGATGAACTCTTTTTGTTAAAAAAAATTAACTTTTCCAAATTGTTTTGAGATAATTCGCAAATCTAATAAATAGATCGCATGGATTGGTCTTAAAACTTTCGCGACCCTTGTAGTCATGACGCACTTACCGGCTTTAGTGGTTAAGAAAACTATTCTTGTGCTGTGCCAGCAAGTCGCGAGTTCGAGTCCTGTAGCCGCACTGTGTTGCGTGATTTTTTTCGCGAGGCATTTTTCCTTCTACTGCGCGTGGTGAGCCGGCCCACGAGGTGCGGCGCGTGTGCGCCAGCTACCTGTTCGGGCGCTAAAGGCGCCGAACAAGAGTTCTCAGTATCCCGCGCTGCTGCCACCAGATAGGATATTCCTGACCGAACATAGGCCTAACTTCTGACAGTGGTGGTTGTCGGGCCAGATTTCGAGAAAATATCCAGTGTGTTATGGTAAAAAATACATCAAAAACTGTGTTTGGGAGATTTCAAAAATTGCAAAGCTGACATAGTATTAGTATATTATGGACGTGATGTTCAAAAAATATATATATATTTAATTAAAATCAAATTCTTTTTAGAGGTATGAAAAGTACTCCATCTGTCCCATAATATAAGATCATTTTACAAGTTAACATAGCTTGTAAAATGATCTTATATTATGGGACAAAGTGGGTACAAATTAAGAAATGAATAGCAGTGATAAATAGTACAGCTTCATGCATAATTTATTTTCTTAACCAAATAAATGTGGGTTTAGACATCCAGTTTCATATTTTTTTTACGGGAAGGCCTTCATGGCTAGCTCTATTAACTCAAATAACACTTACATCGTCTGCTAGTAAACTAAAAATAAAACTAAGGTGTGTGTCCAACCACAAAGTCAGGGGATCAACATGCCCCTGTTGAGCTAGCACATGCGCTGTTATATTAGATTCTCTATTACAATGCTCAAATAAAACCTTCCCGAAATCTTCCTTAAGACTACGACACTCATCAAGTATGGGGCCATCTATCATGGAATGACCAGAATTCGTGTTGAGAGATTCGACCACAATCAAGTTGTCATGTCTTCTAAATGTGGGTTTTTGTAAAGACTTTTAAATGTGGTTTCGTATGTTCATAGAACTCACCTCTATGACATACATTTTATATGTTCATAGAACTCACCTATGTGACATACATATTTTATGAGTCTCCGTGAAGACTTTAAAATGTGTTTTCCATCGAGTTTTCATTGTAATTCAGTTTCCACAAGATACTTTATTCTAGACTCTGATCTTACAGGATTGCCCAATCTTGTAACATCTTGCCATTAAACTTGGGCATGGATAGCATCACCGAGCCTATAAGTCCTATGGCAGGTCAGCCTCGGCTCTAGTGTTCTGCAAAAGACCCAAGCCTATAAGTCCTATGGCAGGCCAGGCTCGGCTCAAGTGTTCTACAAAAAACCCAACCCAAAAGTTTTAATACATAAATCTTTTATTCTAATTGAGAAAAGGTGCACATGAGTTTTTTTAGATTCTAAAAAATAATATAATGTTGTACTTTGAACAAGAAAGTCCATTGTTTACACATTTCTGCCAAGGATGTTTCTTCTTGACAAAAGTGTTTTTTTTTGCCGGGGATTGGCAAAATAGAGTTGTTATATATAAATGCTGAACTCAAATGTTGGAGGTCATGCAGAATATATGGTGCCCTCGGATGTCATTATCTAAAATGCTATGCACTCAGTAGTCAAACACTTCACTCACTTACTTTTTCTTCTTTGAGAAGGAGGATTATCCTCGGCCTTGCATCATAGGCATATTGAGGTTCAAACCATTCCTCCCCTATTGGTTTGGTATCCGCAAAAATATTGAGGAGTACATCACAAGCATTAAGATCTAACCTGCGAAAGCTCCTCCCCTGTTGGTCTAGTGTCTTTGACATGGGCATTAAGATTAACCCCCGAAAGCTCCTCCCCTATTGATCTATTGTCTGCGATTATATTGAGGAGTACATCATAGGCATTAAGATTTAACCCACAAAAGCTCCTCCCCATGTTGGTCTAGTGTCTGCGATTATATTGAGGAGTACATCATGGGCATTAAGATTAACCCCCGAAAGCTCCTCCCCTGTTGATCTAGTGTCTGCGATTATATTGAGGAGTACATAATAGGAATTAAGATTAACCCCCGAAAGCTCCTCCATTGTTGGCCTTGTGTCGGCGATAATATTGAGTACTATACATCGTATGCATTAAGATTTAACCTGCAAAAGACGTGCGTTTCGAGCGTCCCAATTTTTTCAATAGACAAGAAAGAGGATGCATGGGTTGATGGTGGTCAAGATGTAGGTGCCGTGTCATTGTTATTTTTTAAAGGTCTTCTAAAACATTGCAAAATATAAAAGGTGGCCAGTAAGCGAAACACACCCCTCCCTCAATGCTTCAAGTTACATATCAAATTGTAAGGCATAGGCAAAACAGAGAAACTTTCATATGGGGAAAGCTTGGCTTGGCAGACACTCCAGGTGCGGCCTCAAACATATGTGACTTCATTCATATGGATGCACCCGTTGCAAGGTTTGGTAGGCTCTGGCGAATTATTTTCGTTGCTTCTACGGTGACTCTCTGGAACGCCTAAAACGCACAAACTTACGAGAAAAGTTTTTAGCCGGACATGTATACTTCTTATGCGGCCTCTGCGTTGCTACTGCTTTGGTGTCACCGGGTCAAGAATCAAGAAATTAAGCAGCTGATGCGCCAGTGGGCTATTACCTTCACCTAGACTGCTAGATGTTTTCCTAACGAAAATATTCAGTAAAAAAATCAGCCACATAATCCAAGAAAGTACGACACCGGGAGACAAGAAAGTGGTACAATGAGTTGGAGCATTAACAAGAAACCCGCCGTAGATGCTCAAGGGACATCTACTACGGGGCAAAAACCCGCTAACACTACCCACGACCATTAACGACATTAGATCTAGGTCACAGGAAGCAAAGGGCCTAACAAACTAAACCCAACAGGCATCAAACCCATGATCGTTATCATATATAACTTCTTCCCACTAGAAAAATAGTAATATAACCACGCCCAACACTGCCAGAGATATTTAAGGCAGGATACAACACCCATAGCCAAGCCAAAAAACTCCAAATAGAGCGAGCAAAAGAGCACCCAAAGAACAAGTGATTAGCAGTTTCTACATCAGTACAAAAAGAGCAAGCTGGATAACCCTCTTTCCCGTTACGTTTATATGAATTAAAGCGAGTGGAGATGTCATCATGAACCAACTGCTACATAAATTTTTTAATCTTTAAGGAAATAGAAGCTTTACCAACCAACCTAAAGTTGGGCCCAACAAGATCACACTCAAGCCACTAATAGACTAAGTTGGTAGTAAACACACCATTCCCGGTTAAAATACTAGGTTATAGAGCCAGCATGATCATAAAAAAACCATGCACATTGCACAATCTCCTGCCACTATATACTAAGATTTCCAAAAAGCCTACGACAAAACGACAATTCACCCCCCCTGAAGTAAATTCAGCAAGGGTACAATTTGCTTTTTGACAAATATCAAAAAGCGCAGGGAACCGAGTTTTAAAGGGCACTTTCGAAGCTCAACAATCAAATCACAGTCTCACCAGATCCCCTTTGTTAATCATGATCTTTCTGCCGGCAAGGTATACCTCATTGACCTTTATAATTGTTTTCCAACAAGGAGAGTCAGCGTTATGAGTGGGAACCGAAGCCACATCGTGGCGACGAAAATACATAGCATGCACAATTTTCCGCTAAAGACCATTCTCGGTCTCGTTTCCTCCACCATTTTGTAAGGAGGCTAACATTCTGCTTATGTAAATCTTTAACCCCCAAGCCCCCAATACGCTTACATCGACACATGCTAGTCCACTTGACCGTGTGGTAGGCACGTTTATTCCTTCTTTTCCTCTAGAAAAACCTTCTACGACGTACATTCATCTTCTCAGTAAAAGTCTTGTTAAGGAGGATCATAGACATAAAAAAGGAAGGTATACCGTCGAGACTCGAATTAAGCAAGATCAATCTAGCAGCAGATGATGCATAATAGCTAATCCAGGCATCTAGCCGCTTGATTAACTTGGTATTCTTTCTTCTCTCCTGGTCTGGTAATAGCTTGCTGCCCACTCTGTGCATCGTTTTCATTACCTTTCATGTAATGGACTGTTTGGTCCCCTGGGTTTTTTGCCTGTTTTGAAATATAGGTATTACCTCCATCCCAAAAGGCTTGTTTTAAATTTGTCTAGATATTAACGTATCTAACACTAAAATGTGTCTAATACATATATATACAAATCTAAGACAAACTTTTTGGAATGGAGGGAGTAGAATATAATCTACCTTCAATTTCAAAATAAAATAAAATAGGCAAAATAGAGGCTCCGGTTTTCAGAATGCTATACCAATGTACATAAATGGTAAAATTTAGGCTATAATAAGCCTCCTATAAAAAAGACTTGCTGTTTGGGATTTCTATTGCTCTAGCACCTCCCCTGTTTTCCAGTCTAGTACTTATGAAATCACAGAGGGGAGCCACTTATTTCGGTTTGGTTTTCTTTTTGTCTTTTGACCACTGAGGTTGCTATTACAGAAACAAATCAACAAATGGTATAGGATGTTGCCAAGGACTGCTGGTGCTCATGAACCGAAGAGGAAGCTGGTGCCTGGTTTTCTTTCGGCACGGGCGCCTACTGAACCGCAAGGAAGGTGCTGCCTGTCGGGGCCGAACTCGTCACCACCGTCGCCGGGGCAGGAGCGCTACCGCTTCCGCCCTCTTTGTGCTTCTGGAACTCTATGGTGTACTTCATCTTGTCATCCTCGTCGCCGTCGTCGTCGTCGCCATCATCGGTGTAGTTGCCTTCGATGTCGTCGCTGTCCGTCTCGTCCGTCGCCGTCACCTCCGTCTGCTGGGACTGAATGTTTGACTCCATTGCCATCACGTTGTCTTCAGACTTCTGTGCGACGAAAATTCCGATTAAGTTGCGTGCAATCGACTTCCAAGGATGAAAAGCTCTTGCATGGAGAGAGATTCGAAAGTTTGAGTCATTACCTTGTTTGTAGCGATGGCATCAAGCACGGTACTGGCCGCGGCCACCTCACCGTCGCCGGGCGGGGCATCTGAGCTTCTCCCTCCAACGCTGTGCCTCCTGTCAAAGTCGTTGCTGATCTTACCCTCGAGCTCGCGCCAGGGGTTATGCTGCTCGGGGGCGGAGGCGGAGGCGTTGACCGCGCCCACAGCGTTCCCGGAGACAGTGCTAGAGCAGCCGCCGGCGGCGTTGCTCACGGCAGATTGCTTCTTGCGGTAGATAGCGTCGAGCTGGTGGAAGTAGGGGCACGTCTTGGAGTCCTCGGGGCGCCTCTTGTTGCTCTCCTTCACCTTCTTGAAGTACTTGTTGATGTTCTCCCACTTCTCCTTGCACCGCTTGGAGCTCCGGTTGTAGCCGATCCTTCGCATGCCGGCGGAGATGTCCTCCCACAGCGGCCCTTTGGCCCCCATGTCCTGGCAGTGCTCGTCCTTCTCCATCCGCAGCTGGATCAGCGCATGGACCTCCTCCTTGGGCCACCGTGACATGCCCGCGCCGCTCTCCCCTCCCCCTCGCCGGCCGCCCTCCTCCGACGCCGCGACCACCAGCTGGAGCGAGGCGGTTGGCGCGTCGGGATGAGGCGCCGTGTGGGCCGGCATTGGCGTGGGCAGCACTGAGGTCCCGCCGACGCGCTGGAGGAACGCGATCAGGGCGGCGTCGCGGGCGGCCGCGGCGGCTCGCTCCCGGGCGTGCTGCTCCCTTTCGCGGCTTATGCGGGCCAGCTCCTGGCGCCGCCATGCCTCCTCCCGCGCGGTGCGGTCGGCCTCCCACTTCTCAAGCGTCTCCAGGAACAGCCGCTGCGTGGCGTCTTGCTTCTCCGTGATCTGCTTTATCATCCCCTCGAAGAGCGCCATCATCCCCTCGTTGCTCCTGCCGCCACCGCCGCCCGCCTGGTCTTCCTCCTCGTCTGACTCGTCGTCCGACTCTGACTCCGAATTCGACGACAAGCTGAGGTCCGGCAGGCCGGCGCCAGGATAGGCAGGCGCCATTGCCAACGGCCGAGGATCCGGCAAGATTGTCGCGGCGGTCGCCATTGGCTGGTTCGGCTGCGGGGCCGCGGCGTGCAGGGCTTCGAGCTCCGCGAAGAAGCGGTAGTTCTTGCCGTCCTGGCGCCCGGCGCGGCCTTCCTTGGTGCGGCGGTAGTACTTGTCCACGTTCTCGAACTTCTCCTTGCACTTCTTGGCGCTCCTGCGGTAGCCCAGCTCCGCAAGCTTCCTGCAAAATCTTGTTGCTGTCAGAGGTCGTCTCTTGCTTTCACGTCTCAACCAAACTGGCACGGCAATGAAGAATGCATGAGTGGTAATAATCCATGCTACTACTATAAAATTGACACAACGCCATCAGTACTAGGATGAGTCAAAACTTGTGACATTCTTTATCTTTCTTTCTCTGAGAGAGACTGAAGACGGAAGGAATTGGAAAGAGGTGCGCGGTGATGTCAAGATGATGGCACTGTCAGCGGGAGAGAGATGCAGATTAATTCACCAGAGCAGCATCGGGATGGGAGCGAAAGACTTCCGATACTCTACTACCCCCTTCTTTTCCCAAAGACCAGAGTGCATCAATGGCTAGAAAAGTAAAGAGCAGAGAAAACAATGCAGCAGCCTGCGCTGCAGTGCCTGCCTCTGCCTGCGTGGCCTGCGCCACACCCCCGTGGCAGTGGCGCACTGCTCCCGGGCGCCGAGGTTCTAGCCGAGACGACGACGAGTGCCCCCCGCGACACGGAAATCGAGGAGCGTAGCATTACGCCAAAACTAGATGGGGAATGGCAGGATGGCTCGCCATCATTTCGCGCAGGACAGGTCTGACGGACGGCGAATTCTCTGAAACCGTTAGCCGCATTGCGCAGGGGAGAGGAAATTTTTACCAGTACCACTCGCTTGTTTCTCACCTGGAGACCTCCTCCCAGATGGGGGCCTTGAGGGCGGCGTTCCGGAAGGCGCCGTCCATCTCCGACCGGATCCTGATGAGCGCCACCGTTTCCTCCCGCGGCCACCGGCTGCCGGACCCTCCCGCCCCCGCGTCGCCGCCGCTTCTGCCGCTTCCGGCGTCGACAAGCATGTTGTCGTCGTCGTGGTGGAAGTTGACCGCGCCGCTGCCGGGGCCAGCGGCTGGCAATTGGTCCAAGTTCGTCCCCGCTGGCTGCGGCTGCGGCTGCATCGGCGGCGGCGACGGAGACGGGATGCTGCTGACAGACACGGCCGCGGATGCCGGCTGCGGCAACAACGGGGCCATCCCAGTAAGCGGCGGCCCGTAGGGGTACCCGGCGCCACCCTGCTCGGGATGCTGCATGGCCGCCACCCCCACCACACCACCTTCCTTCCAATTCCCTGCCCAAAACACAAAATTCAGTTTGATCTACCTTACCGGAGTGAGTGCAGGTGGCGGAAAGCTCCAGTACACTACTACCTACCACTAGTTTCTCCCTCCCCTCCTACACTACAAGTAGTATATGTATGTACCACCAACAAGTACTCTACGAGAGCAATTTAGGGACTAGATTGGAGAATTCTTGCTTGTACGCCCATCTCTCTCGGTGCAAGCTCCTCTCCCGTCTCTTTCTCACACAGATACAATGAGTGTCGCAAGGAAGGACATGACTTACGGCTTCCGAGTTCTGACGGCGGAGACGGGGGAAGTTGGGAACACGGAGCTGTACAGTGGGCGGCTAGGGGAGGAAGAAGAGAGACGGTGGTGAAAAAGATGGGGTCATAGACAACTGGAAAGGGCAAAGAGAGTGGGAAGGCAGGCAGAGAAAGCCAAGAGCCCTACAAAAGAGAGGGTGTCTTCACTGATATCTCAGAAAAAAGGAGAAGACGTGTGTGTTATATACCCGGCTGGACTCAAGTTTCGTAAATGTATCAAAGATATCTTGATCGGCCATTTAATGTCAAAATATATATGATAGAACAAAGTGAGTAAATAGAGAGAAATTTATTATATCTATCTCCCAACAGAAAGCATATCCATACAAAATGATTAGATATTTATCATTACTGTCGCGCATTAGTATGTAGGCTGTTTCTTCCATGTTAATAAAGTTTTTGTTGTTCTCGCAACAAAAAAGGTTTTTGTTGTTAGACCAAAGAAATGTTATTTTTATTTTTGTCCATTAAGTTACTCTCGCATATTTGTCCTTCAATGTATGATGGAAATCGGTCATTTGAGACGAGAAGATACGACCAGATCTATAATAACTTCAATATCATAAGTAAACGATCACATATCATACATGAAAGATCTACGATAACATTAATAAAAGCGTATTTAACGATAACATATATATATTCGAAAAGGTAAATAAATCTTTTTTTATGTATGGGAAGTAAAGAGCTATCCATTGTGAAGCACTAATGTAGGAGTAGAAGATATGGGAATAAAAAACAAAGAATTTCATGACTGAAAAATACACTACATGTTATATTTAGGTGGGATACCCACCCCCAACCCCCACCCCTAGAAATGATATATCATGAAATAGGGGAAGTAATTAGAGAATCATTTATATCTATCTCCCAACACAAATAAATCCATAGAAATGATAAGATATTTATGTATTAGTCATTACGTAGTGATGGATTACATGTTAAGAGGTCAGAAATGTGATATATCTATCTTCAAGTAATAATAATAATAAATAAATTGTTATACCAAGAAAAGGCTACATGTATTGTAGTCCTTTAATTACTTGTACTTACACACACCATGAAAACCGATCCTTCAAGATGACGATATGCCAAGATCTACAATAACTCTCATAACATAAATATAAGGGGTACGAATGAGATATACCTATCTCCAAACAATAATAAATATTTTTTGTTGCACTAAGAAAATGTTACTTCTATTCTAGCCCATTAGATTCCCCATATATTGTTCTTACATATGCACCATGGTAATATTTCCTTTGAGAGGAGAAGATATGAATAGATCTACAATAACTTCAATAACATTAATAAATGAAGTTGCGATCTCGCGGGGAGATTTCATTACATAAACATGTTGTATTTCATATCATAAAATAAATATATTCATTGTTGACACTTGCATTAGTAGAAGATATGGAAATAAAAGCATGGGTTTGATCATGCTAATAGAGTGTCTTATATAAGTGCAAGTAGTGCCCTTGAGGATTTTGGATGATTAATGACAAAACTATTAAGGGACTAATGTGTTTGTGGGTAGGTGAATGCCCCGAAGGATTTGGTTTAACATGAGAGTTATGACCCATAAAAATTGTGCTGACAATGATATCTTTCGGAATGCCTCTTCGAGGAATAGTCAACTCACGTAGAGGATTATGAGGGGTAGTCAAGACTTTTGTTTTCTAATTTCATTTCTCTCTTTTTGTGTCATATGACAAACATTACTATTAAGGAGGGATCTAAGTAATTGTCGAGATTTAGGCCTTCGATGATGCTCAATTAAAACCTACTCTTCGAGTGGAGACTTGGAAATCTCTTCATGTGCTGTGATTTCCTCTGTAAGTCTGAGACGATGTTCTTCCTGGCTCCGAGGAAGAATCAAGTGTAGTTGAGTCGACTTGACATATTATTCTTGTGGATTGTGCATCCACTAGATGGTTAGGTGTTGAATCAGAGCCTTGATACGTCTCCGTCGTATCTATAATTTTTGATTGTTCCATGCCAATATTCTACAACTTTCATATACTTTTGGCAACTTTTTATATTATTTTTGGGACTAACATATTGAACCAGTGCCCAGTGCCAGTTCCTGTTTGTTGCATGTTTTATGTTTCGCAGAAACCCCATATCAAACGGAGTCCAAACGGGATAAAAACGGACGGAGATCATTTTTGGAATATTTATGATTTTTGGGAAGAAAAACCACGCGAGACGGTGTCCGAGGGGGCCACGAGGCAGGGGGGTGCGCCCCAGGGGGGCAGGCGCGCCCCTGACCCTCGTGGGCACCCTATAAGGCGATTGACGCTCTTCTTTTGCCGCAAGAAAGCTAAATTTCGGAGAAAAATCTAGGCAAAAGTTTCAACCCAATCGGAGTTACGGATCTCCGGATATAAAAGAAACGGTGAAAGGGCAGAATCTGGGAGCGCGGAAACAGAGAGAGACAGATCCAATATCGGAGGGGCTCTCGCCCCTCCCAAGCCATGGAGGCCATGGACCAGAGGGGAAACCCTTCTCCCATCTAGGGAGAAGGTCAAGGAAGAAGAAGAAGAAGAAGGGGTGGGGCTCTCTCCCCCTTGCTTCCAGTGGCGCCGGAACACTGCCGGGGGCCATCATCATCACCGCGATCTACACCAACACCTACGCCATCTTCACCAACATCTCCATCACCTTCCCCCATCTATATTCAGCGGTCCACTCTCCCGCAACCCGCTGTACCCTCTACTTGAACATGGTGCTTTATGCTTCATATTATTATCCAATGATGTGTTGCCATCCTATGATGTCTGAGTAGATTTTCGTTGTCCTACCGGTGATTGATGAATTGCTATGATTGGTTTAATTTGCTTGTGGTTATGTTGCTATCCTATTGTGCCCTCCGTGTCGCGCAAGTGTGAGGGATTCCCGCTGTAGGGTGTTGCAATACGTTCATGATTCTCTTATAGTGGGTTGCTTGAGTGACAGAAGCATAAACGCGAGTAAGGGGGTTGTGGCGTATGGGATAAAGGGGACTTGATACTTTAATGCTATGGTTGGGTTTTACCTTAATGATCTTTAGTAGTTGCGGATGCTTGCCAGAGTTCCAATGATAAGTGCATATGATCCAAGAAGAGAAAGTATGTTAGCTTATGCCTCTCCCACATAAAACTTGCTATCGGTCTAGTAAAGTAGTCAATTGCTTAGGGACAATTTCACAACTTCTACCACCACTTTTCCACACTCGCTATATTTACTTTATTGCTTTTTTATCTAAACAACCCCTAGCTTTTATTTACGTGCTCTTTATTATGTTGCAAGTCTATCCAACAACACCTACACAGTCCTTCTAGTTTCATACTTGTTCTAGGTAAAGCGAACGCTAAACATGCGTAGAGTTGTATCGGTGGTCGATAGAACTTGAGGGAATATTTGTTCTACCTTTAGCTCCTCGTTGGGTTCGACACTCTTACTTATCGAAAGAGGCTACAATTGATCCCCTATACTTGTGGGTTATCAAGACCTTTTTCTGGCGCCGTTGCCGGGGAGTTATAGCGTGGGGTGAATATTCTCGTGTGTGCTTGTTTGCTTTATCACTAAGTAATTTTTATTTGCTGTTCTAAGTTGCTCTCTATCTTTAGTTATGGATATGGAACACGAAATACCAAAAAAATTAGGTTTACTTGCTACTCATGTAGATGGGGAACCTCCTAAAACCCTCGATGCTCATTATGTGAAAGATATTATGTACTACTTTGATAATCCTGAGAAAACCCCATTCAATTATGTTATGGGAGACACGTTGGATCAACGTGAATACTTTAGGGATTATCGCTTGACTCAAAAAGGGAAACTATTATGGGATCAAATTCATATGTTGCATTGGTATGCTCATCAACTATGCTTGAGATATGATTATACTTGTTGCTCTAGGATGAAGGCTCCACACCTTTTCTTTTCATGCAAATTTAATGATAATGAAACCTTGGCTTCTTATGCTAATGGTATATATGATTACTATGATGTGGAACAAATAGAAGAATTTGTTGCTTTTATGGGTGCTTATGAGATTGAATCTTTGTTTAAAACGTGTGAAAATCTTGATGATGCTGTTTACAGACCTAAAATTTTTGCTATACTTAAATATTGTTATGAAAATTATGAATATAATGTCGATATTGATGCATTTATTGAGGAAGTCTTTGCTTTCCAAGAAGAGACTAATATTTTGCAGGAGTCTATGGAGGAAGAAATTGATGAAACTATGAACTCATTGGATGAAAAAGATGATGAGGAGAGCGAAGAACAAAGGGAGGAAGAGCGGAGTAGCTACCCGTGCCCACCTTCTAATGAGAGTAACTCTTCAACTCATACATTGTTTAATTTCCCTTCGTGCTTACTGGAGGATGATTGCTATGATGATTGTTATGATCCCGTTGATTCTCTTGAAATATCCCTTTTTGATGATGCTTGCTATGCTTGTGGCCAAGATGCCAATATGAATTATGTTTATGGAGATGAACTTGCTATAGTTTCTTATGTTAAACATGAAATTGTTGCTATTGCACCCACACATGATAGTCCTATTATCTTTTTGAATTCTCCTGACTACACTATATCAGAGAAGTTTGTGCTTATTAAGGATTATATTAATGGGTTGCCTTTTACCATTACACATGATAATTTTGATGAATGTGATATGCATGTGCTTACTGCTCCTACTTGCAATTATTATGAGAGAGGAACTATATCTCCACCTCTCTATGTTTCCAATATGATAAAATTGCAAGAAACTGCTTATACTATGCATTGGCCTTTACTATGTGTGCATGAATTGTTCTTTTATGACATGCCGATGCATAGAATGAGAGTTAGACTTCGTTGTTACATGATTTATGTTACTTTGTGCTCACTACTAAATCAAAAATCATTGTTAATTAAAATTGGCTTTGATATACCTTGGGATCCGGGTGGATTCATTACTTGAGCACTATATGCCTAGCTTAATGGCTTTAAAGAAAGCGCTGCCAGGGAGACAACCCGGAAGTTTTAGAGAGTCATTTATTTCTATTGAGTACTTTTATATAGTCTAAAAACAAAAAAATAAAGAGGGGAACCCAAAATTTTTCAAAAAGGAAAGTGAAAGTGAGAGAGACAAGCATTGTTGAAGTGGGAGAGCTCCTTGAACTTTGTTCATGCTCACGGAAACTTTGTGAATCTTGATTACAGAAAATTTTCAACAAAAATAATTATCACCTTGTACAATTCATTGTATTATAAAAATAATGTGCCATGGTTTGCCTTTAGGATGTTTACAATCTTGTTGGTTTGTACGGTGTAGGACAGAAACTTTGGCTGTAGTGTGCGATTTTACATTTTTTGCGGGAACGTCAAACGGTTCTGATTCTTTTTGAACTGTCTTTATATACAATTTTTTTATTTTTCCTAATTTTGGTAGAATTTTTGGGGTACCATAAGTATGGTGAATGTTCAGATTGCTACAGACTGTTCTGTTTTTGATAGATTCTGTTTTCAATGCATAGTTTGCTTGTTTTGATGAAACTATCAATTTCTATCAGTGGATTAAGCCATGGAAAAGTTATATTACAGTATACACAATGAAAAAACAAAATATGAGTTGGTTTGCAACAGTACTTAGAGTAGTGATTTGCTTTATTATACTAACAGATCTTACCGAGTTTTCCATTGAAGTTTTGTGTGGATGAAGTGTTTGATCGAGAAGGTCTCGATATGAGGAAAAGGAGGAGAGGCAAGAGGTCAAGCTTGGGGATGCCCAAGGCACCCCAAGTAAATATTCAAGGAGACTCAAGCGTCTAAGCTTGGGGATGCCCCGGAAGGCATTCCCTCTTTCTTCAACAAGTATCGGTATGTTTTCGGATTCGTTTCGTTCATGCGATATGTGCAAGTCTTGGAGCGTCTTTTGCATTTAGTTTTCACTTTTCTTTTATGCACCATGCTGGTATGAGATAGTCCTTGGTTGATTTATAGAATTCTCATTGCACTTCACTTAAATCTTTTGAGTATGTCTTTATAGAATGCTTCATGTGCTTCACTTATATCATTTGAAGTTTGGATTGCCTGTTTCTCTTCACATAGAAAACCGCCATTTGTAGAATGCTCTTTTGCTTCACTTATATTTGTTAGAGCATGGGCATATCTTTTTTAGAAAGAATTAAACTCTCTTGATTCACTTATATCTATTTAGAGAGATGACAGGAATTGGTCAATCACATGGTTAGTCATAAAATCCTACATAAAACTTGTAGATCGCTGAATATGATATGTTTGATTCCTTGCAATAGTTTTGCGATATAAAGGTGGTGATATTAGAGTCGTGCTAGTTGGGTAATTTTGAAATTGAGAATTACTTGTGTTGAGGTTTGCAAGTCCCATAGCATGCACGTATGGTAACCGTTGTGTGACAAATTTGAAGCATGGGGTGTTTCTTTGATTGTCTTCCTTATGAGTGGCAGTCGGGGACGAGCGATGGTATTTTCCTACCAATCTATCCCTCTAGGGGTAGGCGTAGTAGTACTTTGCTTCGAGGTCTAATAAACTTTTGCAATAAGTATATGAGTTCTTTATGACTAATGTGAGTCCATGGATTATACGTACTCTCACCCTTCCATCATTGCTAGCCTCTTCGGTACCATGCATTGCCCTTTCTCACCTCGAGAGTTGGTGCAAACTTCGCTGGTGCATCCAAACCCCATGATACGATACACTCTATCACACATAAGCCTCCTTATATCTTCCTCAAAACAACCACCATACCTACCTATCATGGCATTTCCATAGCCATTCCGAGATATATTTCCATGCAACTTCCATCATCATCATATACATGACTTGAGCATTCATTGTCATATTGCCTTGCATGATCATAAGATAGCTAGCATGATGTTTTCATGGCTTGTCCATTTTTTATGTCATTTCTACGCTAGATCATTGCATATCCTGGTGCACCGCCGGAGCATTCATATAGAGTTATATCTTTGTTCTGTCGAGTTGTAATATTGAGTTGTAAGTAAATAAAAGTGTGATGATCATCATTATTAGAGCATTGCCCTAGTGAGGAAAGGATGATGGAGACTATGGTTCCCCCACAAGTCGGGATGAGACTCCGGACTTTATGAAAAATAAAAGAGGACAAAGAAGCCCAAATATAAAAAAGAGGCCAAAGAAGCCCACAAAAAAAAGAGAGAAAATAAAAAATGAGAGAAAAAGAGAGAAGGGGCAATGTTAATATCCTTTTACCACACTTGTGCTTCAGAGTAGCACCATGTTCTTCATATAGAGAGTCTCTTGAGTTATCACTTTCATATACTAGTGGGAATTTTCATTATAGAACTTGGCTTGTATATTCCAATGATGGGCTTCCTCAAATGCCCGAGGTCTTCGTGAGCAAGCAAGTTGGATGCACACCAACTTAGTTTCTAGTTTGAGCTTTCATACACCTATAGCTCTTAGTGCATCCGTTGCATGGCAATCCCTACTCCTCGCATTGACATCAATTGATGAGCATCTCCATAGCCCATTGATTAGCCGCGTCGATGAGAGACTTTCTCCCTTTTTGTCTTCTCCACATAAACCTCCACCATCATATACTACTCCACCTATAGTGTTATATCCATGGCCTGCGCTCATGTATTGCGTGAGGGTTGAAAAAGTTGAAGCGCGTTAAAAAGTATGAACCAATTGCTCGACTCATCATCGCGGTTGTGCATGATGGGAGCATTCTGTGTGACGAAAAATGAAGCATGGCCAAACTGTATGATTTTGTAGGGATAAGCTTTCTTTGGCTATGTTATTTCGATAAGACATAATTGCTTGGTTGGTATGCTTGAAGTATTATCGTTTTTTATGTCAAATGATAGACTATTGCTTTGAATCACTCGTGTCTTAATATTCATGCCATGATTAGACATATGATCAAGATTATGCTAGGTAGCATTCCACATCAAAAATTATCTTTTTTACCATTTATCTACTCGAGGACGAGCAGGAATTAAGCTTGAGGATGCTGATACGTCTCCATCGTATCTATAATTTTTGTATGTTCCATGCCAATATTCTACAACTTTCATATACTTTTGGCAACTTTTTATATTATTTTTGGGACTAACATATTGATCCAGTGCCCAGTGCCGGTTCCTGTTTGTTGCATGTTTTATGTTTCGTGGAAATCCCGTATCAAATGGAGTCCAAACGGGATAAAAACGGACAGAGATCATTTTTGGAATATTTTTGATTTTTGGGAAGAAAAACCAATGTGAGGCGGTGCCCAAGGGGGCCACGAGGCAGGGGGTGCGCCCCTAACCCTCGTGGGCACCCCGTAAGGCGGTTGATGCTCTTTTTTTACCGCAATAAAGCTAATTTTCGGAGAAAAATCTGGGTAAAAGTTTCAACCCAATCGGAGTTACGGATCTCCTGATATAAAAGAAACGGTGAAAGGGCAGAATCTGCAAGCGCGGAAACAGAGAGAGAGAGAGAGAGAGAGAGAGAGAGAGAGAGAGAGAGAGAGAGAGATCCAATCTCAGAGGGGCTCTCGCCCCTCCCAAGACATGGAGGCCATGGACCAGAGGGGAAAACCTTCTCCCATCTAGGGAGAAGGTCAAGGAAGAAGAAGAAGGGGTGGGGCTCTCCCCCCCTTGCTTCCGGTGGCGTCGGAACGCTGCCGGGGGCCATCATCATCACCGTGATCTACACCAACACCTCCGCCATCTTCACCAACATCTCCATCACCTTCCCCCATCTATATTCAGCGGTCCACTCTCCCGCAACCTGCTGTACCCTCTACTTGAACATGGTGCTTTATGCTTCATATTATTATCTGTGTTGCCATCCTATGATGTCTGAGTAGATTTTCGTTGTCCTACCGGTGATTGATGAATTGCTATGATTGGTTTAATTTGCTTGTGGTTATGTTGCTGTCCTATTGTGCCCTCCGTGTCGCACAAGCGTGAGGGATTCCCGCTGTAGGGTGTTGCAATACGTTCATGATTCACTTATAGTGGGTTGCTTGAGTGACAGAAGCATAAACCCGAGTAAGGGGGTTGTGGCGTATGGGATAAAGGGAACTTGATACTTTAATGCTATGGTTGGGTTTTACCTTAATGATCTTTAGTAGTTGCGGATGCTTGCTAGAGTTCCAATCATAAGTGCATATGATCCAAGAAGAGAAAGTATGTTAGCTTATGCCTCTCCCACATAGAACTTGCTATCGGTCTAGTAAAGTAGTCAATTGCTTAGGGACAATTTCACAACTTCTACCACCACTTTTCCACACTCGCTATATTTACTTTATTGCTTCTTTATCTAAACAGCCCCTAGCTTTTATTTACGTGCTCTTTATTATCTTGCAAGTCTATCCAACAACACCTACAAAGTCCTTCTAGTTTCATACTTGTTCTAGGTAAAGCGAACGCTAAACATGCGTAGAGTTGTATCGGTGGTCGATAGAACTTGAGGGAATATTTGTTCTACCTTTAGCTCCTTGTTGGGTTCGACACTCTTACTTATCAAAAGAGGCTACAATTGATCCCCTATACTTGTGGGTTATTAAGCCTCTGAGAGTGATTGTGGACGACCGAAGAACAAGTCCGTGAAGGTCCTGGAGATCTACCTCGAAGTTCTACTATGAATGATTGGGTGAAGTCTTAGTGACTTTAGCTCAAGGAGAATAGGCTGAGGACATTGTCCTTTAAGTTAAATCTTGGCCCCTCCTACTAGACTAGAGTTGTGCCAGCCCACTCGAACTGGTATCTTTGTCTTCATCAAGCTATGGGTTGTACTTTATTGAATTCATTTACCCATGTACTTGCATGTGTTCGTTAATCCTCTCCCATCTTCTTAGTGATTGATGCGAACATTGTTACGAGAACTTAGTTATTATGCCCCCGATGTTATGTTTCCTTTCATATGCACTAATACTTAGGTTTACTAATGTTTATGTAGTTATTTCTCTGCTCAACTTAGTTTACTATATATTTTGTTTAGTAATTGTTCTACATACATTTTTTTACTTCGGAAATCCTACATTTTTAAAGTATTTCTTGAATCTCCCATTCGACCCACTTCTGGTCGATATCTGGTCCTATAGCTGGTATCACAACAAGGTGCTCCCTTGTCTCTTTGTGATTTGGTTTAACCATGTGGAGTTAAGTGATGTCGACCACAGGTAATTATCGAGGATCAACTCCAAAGCCTATTTTTGATGGGAAGGACTATACTTATTGTCAGTGAGGGTTTTATTTGTGAAGACCCTACAAATCCCACCTCTGAAGGCTGGAGGAATATCAATCTAGCCACTCAACCCCAAAACATTCTCTATGATTGCTTCACTAGAGAAGAATTCAACCGTATCACTCAGCTGGAAACTGCTAAGGAAGTTTGGTGTGTCTTTTACATGGTCGATCAAGGCATTTTCCTCTGGTGTGAAATCAAGATGGATGTTCTCTCCAATAGGTTAAAAAATCAAGAGAAAAGGCTCATAAAGTTCTCAACACGCCTACTCGAGACTTGTTAGTCTCACCAATAAGTAGAAAGGTTTCAGAGCTAAGGATGTTGAAAATCGTGGTGTTATGAATAAGCTGCTAAGGTCCCTCGATGATTCATTTGACACTCTGGTCCTGATGATTATGAATGGTCTATACTACAAAACTCTTGATGACACAAATATTCTAGAGAGACTCAATACTCATGAATTGCAAATATAGGAGAAACACGATCCCTATGGGTCAAGATACAAAGGTATTTATGCTTTGAAGGTCAAGGTTGATTCTACCTCTAGAGAAGGACCCTCTGGATGTGACTCTCATGATCCTAAGTCGTTTCGCCAAGACCTCACTCTACTGGTAAATAATGACTCCAAGAAAGCTTCTAGCTCAAGTTCCTCATCAGGTGCAAAGAAACACACTTGCTTCAAATGCAAAAGTTACTAGACAATATATTGCTAATTTTCTTCTTTGGAAAGTTGAAGCTAAGAAGAAGAGCAAGAGCAATGATGACAGTTTTGAGAAGAAGAAGAAAAATAAAGAAACTTCATCATCAAAGTCCTGGTCCTTCAAGAATAAGAATTAAGGGCGAAAGCTATCTAGGAAAGGAAATGGGCTCAAGAAACAAACCTCTAGATCGAAGGCATCTGAAGCAACAACTTTTTTCAAGGAGTCATACTCTGGCTTTGCACTACTAGGAAAAGGCCTACTAATGGCGCACCGGTTTTGCCTACTAATGGCGCATTACCAGTGCGCCATTAGTACCACGCCACTAGTATTTTTTACTAATGGCGCACCACTGGTGCGCCATTAGTATCTGGTATACTAATGGCGCACCAAGCAGTGCGCCATTAGTATGTAACACCATGCGCCATTAGTGTGCCTCCCGGGGGGCCATACGTAAGCATGTGCTTTGTCACACTAATGGTGCATTCTGTGTTGCTGCGCCATTAGTATCCTTTGGCATACTAATGGCGCACCTGATGGTGATGCGCCATTAGTATGAATATTTGTTTTTTTACTTTTTTGATTTTTGCACAGGTTACAAAATATATTATTGGACAGAATATAGACAACAGCACACAGCAACATCAGATTCATTGAATACAATAGAAGATTAGTCTCTGAATACAATTCATCATATTAGTCTCCGAATTCAAAAGACCGAACAAAGATAAAACATTACAAGTCTCAAGACCGCGAGTATCGAGTTTGTCTTCACATTACAAGTCGATATCGATCATCTAAACTACCATCACATAGAAGAGAGCTGTGGTCATCACGATGAGCATCATCGCGATCAAACTGGTCTTCATCCGGTTCCTCCAACGCTCCCTCCTCTCTCCTGCTAGATAGCGGGCGTATCTAGATTCGGCCCCCGCCCTAGTGGTGTACCCTTTGTAACTGTTACCGCTGAAATGGTGAACCTGTCTCCGACACTCCTCCCAGTCGTCGTAGACTTCGGGAACCTTACCCTTGTACACGAAATACGACGGCATCTCTATGCACAAGCCAAACAACAGACAATACATAAGCAATATGTAAGTATGCAACAAAAGGATCGGAAGAGAAAAGCAAGACACTAATAGCACGATTCATGGTCCTACTAATAAATAGCATCGATTACATCTAAGTTGAACGACTGTCCAAACCAAAGAGACATACGAATTCATTAAAGTTTAATTACAACATGAGCCAATCAATGTTTCAGAACTACACATCACTACTTTCGACTCGACTCATCGGACAGGAGCGTGGATGAAGCCGCCGCCTGTCGTGATGGTCATGATATCGCGGTCGTTGTCACCCTGCATTTGTAGCATTCCATCTATCTCATTGTTGGACGGTTGATATCTGAGGAAGAACTGCCCCGAGGTATGAAGGACATCTTGATGGATGATGTCCGCAAACTCCGACTGGATGCAAAAGAATTCTTGTCTGAGGTCCGCGTCCTGGATTGCCGACAAGTTCGCAGCCCAATCTTTGAGATTATCTGGTAGCAGAAGGTGATGATGGTCCCTTACGATCGCCCGCATGTGATGGAGGGCGTAGTAGGCATCCTTCTGACCGCCAGGCGGCTGCTTGACGCAGCAGAACTTCATATTGTGTGAGAACATGTGCTTGCCGTACTTACGAACTGCCTGGTGAAGGTGCCTCCAGATTTGGCGTAGCCGGGGAGAACATCATCAAGAACTTTCTTGACATTTGTGTAGTCTATCTTGGAGTTACGGTTCGGGTCGAAATACGTGGCCATGGAGTATTTCGGGCTTAAGAGGATGAGTGTGCAATGTGTGTCACTGCACAGAACACGGAATGTTAGAAAAAAAAAGAACGATCAAAATCTAAGAAATCATATGTTACGGGGTGGTTAAGGGATGACTTACTCTGGAAAGTAAGCCACAAGGAAGTTATCCTTATCTGGGTTTGCCAGAATGACGCCTTCGAGGTGTGAACTCGCAACTTGGTGGTCCCCAGCGCTGCTCAAGTGCTTGGCACACATGTAGAAGGGGTCAACTATCACGATGTCCGGGGTCTTGTCTCTAATGATCCGCATCTCCATACTCAGCGAAAATAGCCGAACGAAGGTGTAGTGCAGCGGATGAAGGTTAAACATAGCAAAGATGTCATCAAACCACAGGACGATCGTACCCCCGATGTTGCCATCCACAAAGCCCTTGCCCTCTGGCACCTTGGCCACGAAAACCGGGTATGCCACATCATTCTCTCTGAGACGCCGCTTCTCCAAAGAAAGAACACTGTCGTGCAGACTCCGCATAGCACCGGTTGCAGCATTGAGCATATTTGGTGGTAGCATCGCCCTACCCGCCACATGCACCCTCCTCGAGATATCCTTAGGTGAAGGTGGTCCGTCCTAAGCATGGATCGAACTCGGTGCCGGCTGGCTCGCACCGGCACCCTTGTTAGTCTTTCGTTTCCGTCCCTTCTTCTTGATCTCCTGTAATGGGACCGAGTTCTGCTCATAGACCACCTTCTTGAGCGTGTTGGGGCTGATAATATTTCGCACCTCAGCTATCTGAGGCTCGGTGAAGGCGGGAGATGGAGGCGTCTCATGAGAACTGAACGCCAGACGATGCCTGTTGCAATTGGATTTCTCCGTCGTACCAGCTAGATTGCGGTCGTCTTGGTTGGGTTCTTGAGAAAGAGGCCCGCAGAACTCGTCAGCGTACCCATGTTCGGCAAAGTACTTATCGACTTTGGTAAATGTACAGTTGTCGTTGTCGTCATCGTCTGGATCCTGTGCCATAGGGCTGTTCGGATCCTGTGCCATAGGGATGTCCGGCATAAGGATGTCCGGCAGGACCGGTAGCGTTGCGGCGTTCTTGCCATGGCTTGGCGCCGGCACGACTGGCGGTCTTTTCTGTGGGGTGGTGTCCCCCGCCCCCAAACGAATCTGGCTCTTCGGCTAAAGCAGGGGCAAGTTTACGCAGGCGCTGAGGGTCATCTCATCTTCTTCGTCGGCCCCAACGGGTCGAATCGGAGGTAACAGCTTGTCGCAGCCTAGCAGCACCCGAACCACTTCAACCCTATACATTGTGGGTGGCATCGGATTACCGTGGAACATGGGGTTGCTTGGTTGAACAATTCTGCCCTTGGCGACATCGACCAACTCGGCGCCCACGAAGTGCAGAAGAGTGCAAGGAACGTCGGCGGCGCTCTGCGAAAACATGTACATGGCGTCAGGGATGCCCAGTCAAAGGCAAGGAGATGAAGTCATCGGCCGAGAGGCTTAGTTACCGTGATGCCGTCGAGCTCGGCTAATGTCGAGGCACCGCCAATGGCGAGCGTGCAACTGACGGAGGGGGCGCTTGCTGGCGAGGTGCCAGTCGGCGTACACCCGGGTGCATTAAGCTCCAATGCCCGTGCCGGCGCCGGAGACACGAATACCGCCTCCGCCGGAGACACCAATGGCGTCACCGCCGGAGACACCAATGGCGCCACCGGAGACACCAATGGCGCCGCCTGCGTGCTGTGCATGTTGCTGGCCGTGAAGCTGGGAACCGGGGGAGGCCCCTGTTGGCCGCCCGCAATCCACGTCGTCAGCCCATGAATCAACGTAGGCACCATGGCGTTGAGCTTCGTTCCCAGTTGTTGTTCCACTTGCTCTTGGACAAGCTCCGGAATCCGCGCCACTTGTGCCTTGAGTGCTTCAACCTCGCGCGTCTGGCTTTCCGAGCTGGTCTTTTTCTCCTTCCGCACACCAGCGGTATAGTATGACCCCCATTTTGTGGACAAGCCTTTGCCGGCCACACGACCAGCTGATGTCGGCTTAGTGAGCTTATCCTTGTTTTTCATTACGTTCAACGCCCTATTTAAAGGGGTGTCGAAAGGGGAGCTCTGAGACGACCCCGCGCTACTGCTTTCAGTGTCCCGCGAAAGGAACGTGAACCATTTAGAAATATTGGGGATTAATTAGAGTGCAACCATATGGAGCTAATTATGCGGGGGTGTATTCCTTACCAGAACAAGCTCAAGCACCCTGGTCTTCGGATCCGTGGTAAGCTCCTTTGTTATCGGGTCCTCCTTGTACCGGGCCCTGACAAAGTTCCTGGTCTGCTTGTCACCGCTGTATTTCTCGAAGCAGGGCGGTAGGCCTTGCTCGGCACGCTCCGCGTCCTCCTTGTCCCATATAGGCTCCGCCACTGTGTAACCGCCGGGACCGAGTTTGTGTTCCCCTAAGTTCAACTCCCGCATTTCTTTCCCCCACTGACTTGATTCAGAGGTTGCGCTGCTCTCGCACTTGATCTTGAAATCCTTGTACTCATCTTCGCTCATCAAAGGATATTTCGCCTTGATCTTCTCATAACTATCACCTTTATCAATCATTCTCTTCACCGTGCTTCTCCAAGTAGACAGGGCTGTGCTCATACTCGTGAGGGTGGCACTGTTCACTTTATTCCCTAAGAGGCTTGTGTTTTCAAATTCGGTGGGGAACTTGTATCGTTCGCGCAGCTTCGTGAAGAGGAGGTTGCGCAAATTCCCGTGGTCCTTATGCCTAAGGTTATCGATGTTGATCGAGACGGTGCTCCGGAGAATGCACCCGAGCTGAAGCGAGTACCCCTTGACTATATGTTTGGGCTCCGTTGGATGCCCGTCGGAGTCCACTTGAGTGAATTCCTCCTTGAGGGTGCGGAGCGTATTCGGGCGCCGGTCCTTCCTTTGCTTCTTCGGTTGGCTGCCATCTATGTGTGCGCCGCCATCATCAGTGGGGGCATCCTCGGCGGCACCATCAGTGGTGTCATCCCTGACGCCACTAGGGATTGTGTAGTTAGGATCGGTGTCTTCCATGGCGTCCTCATAGCGGTGAAGTTGTTCCTCCATCTCCTGGGACAGCTCCCAGAATTGCTTGCCGCCCGAACCGCCGGCCTCATCGTGGTTGGCCATGTTTCGCTCTAAATAGGAAAACAGTTTGGTCAAAAAGTTGGTTATTGTCAAGGAACAAGATCATGGTCTCATCATTTAGGGTTTGTCGACACCGAGGCATCCTAAAAGCTAAGCTTTTATCATTTAGGGTTTGTCGATGCCGAGGCACCCTAAAAGCCTAAGCGTACATCATTTAGGTTCTCATCGACACCGAGGCATCCGGGGCAGCCAAGTTAAGTTTTCATCATTTAGGGTTTATTGATGCTGAGGCACCCTAGGTTGGGCCTAATCACTTGGCACTAATCACTTGGCTGTATTGCCACCTATGTTGGGTTTATCATCTAGGGTTTATCGATGCTAAGGAGAATTCTAAGTTGGGCCTAATCACTTGGCTCTATTGCCACCTATGGTTTAATGCAGCAAGAATGGCGGGGCAGTTGATCCTACTTAACTAAGTACTAAGATACCCCGGCCCATGCATTAGTCGCAAGTACCCCATATGTCCTATTTTTAGCAAAGCGATGCTAAAATTCATGGAAAATTTCAGCATGACCTTTGCTGAAAATAGGACATATGGAGTATCCGAATTTGCCGGAACGGAAGTTAATCGACATTCCGGCAAACTCAAGGGCCTCTCGGGGTACCTGCAAAATCATTATCCCCGCGTAATGAAGTCCTCAATGGGTCATTTCAGAAGATCACAAGTAGCATCATCACAAGTACAACATCATCACAAATACAACAGCAGCAACAGTGAATACAGGCATAACAGCAGCAGCGGCAGCTTTATTCTTCTTCTTCATAAAGACTAATTGTCTAATTGAGCAATACAGCGACAGTGTGAACAAATAAAAACACAAACTACACCTACATATTTGGGTACCTCTATGGTATTAACATGCCAGTCTCTGCCTAGAGCTACTGTAGCACGATCTATTCTGCTTACTACTAAAGTTATAGCAGTATCATGCTTTCATAACCAACTAGTTACCATTAAGTTCAAATACTGTCCACAAAACCACAACAGAAGTAGCACAAAATCATTCAAGTACCAGTGTTTAACTAAAACTTGGTGTGAATAAGATCCTCTGTCAGTACTTCATACCAATAATCAAAACCCCAAAACCTGACCCCAACTAGTTACCATAAGGTCAAATACTGTCCACAAAACCATAACAGAAGTAGCACAAAATTATTCAAGTATCATTGTTTAACTAAAACTTGGTGTAAATAAGGTAATAAAAGCAAATTATCCTAGCCAACATGGGTTTTCAGGAAATATTGAGACGCCGCACTTCTGATCGACTCCTGAGGTACATTCTCAACTAGCATAGTTTGTTTACCTTCTATTCCTAGGTGGTTCATTACTTGATTTCCTTTCAGCCTCAAAGTTTTTGTTTGTCCTGGTCATATTATGCTTTTGGCAACCACTAGAAATGTAAAAGATTTTTTGTGAACTTGGGAAGAAAAGAACCAACTTTCATCAAAGAAATAAAAATAAGATCATGAGCAGAATAGTTGTTAGGGTACTGTCATTTATAGGACCATTTAACATTGGCTATGCATTTCTTGGCTGCAACAATCACTGAGTATGAAATAGGTAGAATAGAATGTATTTTTCTCACTTGGGAAAGTAATCAGTTACAGCAACTTCAATATTTTGTGTCTCTGAATATTTGCATAAATTCCTACCATCATCCATGAGCAGCACCACATAGCAGTTCATAGAGCAGAACATGAGGCAGTTAGCTACTGACAGAGCTTTTTGGCCAACACTCATAACACTGATCAACATTTCTCTAACTCAGACTACTTTACACTGATCAACTGTTCTAATGGAGGAGAGGAGGAACAGCTGAGGTGGCTACTCACATCTACTTCTGGTGGGTGTTGAGGTAGGACTTCTCGCAGTACTCGGAGGCGGAGTAGAGCTGCGGCCGCAAGTTCTTGAGCTCCTGCATCAAGCATGGCCACAACGCTCAGTTTATCTACCATAGACAGTTTAGCAGAAACAAAAGCAACACACACATGTCTATGAAGTATCTGAATTTTGCAAATTTATTGTGTCTGAAATAGCTTTACTCGATGGTGTACATGCAGATCTCAGTTTCAAACTGGAATAATTTACAAGCAGGTCTAGAAAAATGCACTTGTTTGTGTGGACTAATTTTGAAGCAGTTTGTAGGGTACTGTCAAAATTCAGAATGGTGACTGAATTTAACTGACAAACACATATGACTGTGCCATTCTAAGATTAAAAGGAAGACCCGAAGAACTTAATTAGATAAAGCAGTGTCAGCTTTCCTAAGACAAGTATCAGCAAAGCATACACAAAAAGTATCCAAAGCAATAAGCACCAAAACATTACTACACACAAAATATCCAGTCTACTCACTGAAACCTTTGAATCTCAAACTGTCCCAACTTGACAAGTCAAGGGAAACTCAGCATTCACAACTTAGTTCAATTAAAGGCATTAATGCCGGTGAAACTATGTACTGGTTCAAGGACCAAAGAACACACATGGTGTGGTGCCGTTGGTTGTAATGAACACCACCTACAATGTCAGAGCCTAATCTCCCCAACCACATTGGTTGCAAAGGGCCAAGGCACCACCAAGAACCACCCAGAACGCTAAACAAGCTCAGATTACCCACCTGTTCATTCCAAGACCGACAAAGAAATCCTCAAATTTGCTAAAAGAGGCACCGACCCGAGGATCGGGAACTAAATTACCTCGCTGAAATCACTTCGAGACCACCCAAGAAGAAACGGAGAACTAATAAGAACCTAACGCGCATTCCCCAACTAATAAAACCGATCAAGAAGTAGCAGCAGCGGCACGACGGGGCGGCGGCGGCGAGCTCCTGCTCCTAACCCTAGGTCGCCGCCCCGTGGGGGCATGGGGATGAGCGGGGGAGAGAGGGAGGGAGGGACAGAGACTAACCATCGTCGATGAGCAGCAGCCGCGCGGGGAGGCTCGCGCCGCCGTCGAGGAGCGCGTCCGACGAGGCTAGCCGCCGTCCATCCGTTCGTCGAGGAGCGCGGAGAGGCTCGCGCCACCGTCCGTCCGAGGAGGTCGCGGGTTCGAGGGGGAGGAAGGGGAGAGGAAGGCAGCGGGGGCGCGTGGGCGGCTGCGGCGCAGTGGGTCGGGGCAGCGGCGGCGGCGGCGTGGTGGAGGGAGGGATGAGGGAAGGAGCAGCGCGGTGGATCGAGGGAGAGGGAACTGGCGAGGGGGAGAAGGAAGGGGGATCGGGCGAAGGGGTATCCAGCTAGACACTATAGCAATGGCGCACCACCCTCTGGTGCGCCATTAGTAGTTTTTTTTCCTTATAGCAATGGCGCACCCACCTCTGGTGCGCCATTAGTAACTTTTTTTTCTGATAGCAATGGCGCAGTGGGTGCGCCATTAGTAACTTTTTTTCATTATTTCTTGTTGCATCTAATAATTTGTTTTTTATCAAATTTGTTATTTTCATGAGGACTAGAACAGAAGATATCATCAAATATCATCAATTTTTTTTGAAAATATCATCAGTTTTTGTTAATTGAAAATATCATCAAATTTGTTATTTGAAAATATCATCAAAAAGTGGGGGAGGGTGCGGGGTGTCGGCGGTGGCGGTGGAGCGGGGGAGGGTGCGGGGGGTGCTCGGCGGCGGTGGAGCGGGGGAGGGTGATCGGCGGCGAGGGGGATCTGGCGAGGGGGATCGGATAGCTATCGAGAGGGAGGGGGATCGAGATCGAGTGTCCTCATGAATATTCAATATTTTTTCATATTGAATATGAAAAAATATCATCAAATTTGAAAAATATTCATGAATTCAAAAAGTGCACATGAAATTTAAAAATATTCATGATATCAAAAAGTGCTCGAGAAATGAAGACTACGATTTAAATACAATCGATCTTAGCTAGCTATCTGTTCACAATCTTCTTGCCCTTCTTTTTCGCAAATGGAGTTCTTCTATGGAACGGACATCCTTTAGGTAGGGTGGTCCTGCTTCTTCTTGTGGTGTGTGCTGCTACTTCATCGTCGTCGTCATGTTCGATCTTCGGGTCGCCGTACTTGTCGAAGTCTTGCTCATTGGCTACTCCATCCATTCCGATGGTCTTCCTTTTGCCTCTCCTCACGACAACACGATTGGGCTTTGGCGGGTCGGTAATGAAGAAGCATTGGTCCACTTGGGAAGCCAGTACCCATGGCTCATTTTTCGCGATGACGTTTGCGCCCGCGGTCTTGGATTTGGCTTCGGGTATAACCATGGTGGTGAAATACCGGTCTTCTTTTAGGACGCTCTTGGCCCATCTGACACGGAACATCGGGACCTTCTCTCCAGCGTAGCTCAGCTCCCAGATCTCCTCGATCCTTCCGTAGTATCTTTCCTTGTCGTTGCCGGTGTAGGATTCCATCGTTACCCCGGAGTTCTAATAACCATCGCTCTTCATGTCCTTGTTCTCGGTGTAGAATGTGTAGCCGTTGATATCGTACGCCTCATAGGTCATCAGGTTGTGCTCGGCGCCCTGTGACAAGGCGAATATGAGTTGTTCTTCCGCGGAAGAATCCTCATGTAAAGGGTACGACAGAAGCTTCTGCTTGAACCAACGCGTGAAACATGAGTTGTGCTCTTTGATTATATATCTGTCCGTCCTCTGTTGGCCTCGGTCATTGTACGTCTTCTCAATAAAGGTTTTGTGCTCTACCACCCAAGGATCGACCACGTCTATGTGTTGTAGTGCGACTAGGTTTGCTCTTTCAAAGTCGGTAAGTCGACCCTCGAAGTCGACATGCATTTCGCAGCGACCCTCACGGTGACCCCATCCAGCGAGCCTGCCGAGGTGCCTATTGACGGGCAGACCAACGGGGTTCTCGATGCCTAGATAATTCGTGCAATAGGAGATGCACTCTTCGGTCAGAAAGCCCCTGGCTATACTTCCCTCTGGACGTGACATGTTGCGAACGTATCCTTTGATGACACCATTCATCCTTTCGAACGGCATCATGCTGTGCAGGAACGTCGGCCTGAGTTGGATGATATCCTCCACGATATGGACCAGCAGATGCACCATAACGTCGAAGAATGCGGGCGGGAAGTACATCTCAAGCTCACATAGTATCACCACGATCTCTTCCTGTAGCCTTCTGAGTTGCCTCACGCCAATCGACTTCCGAGAGATGACGTCAAAAAAGTTGCATAGGCCAAATAGCGTTTCACAGATGTGCGCGTCCATGATCCCAAGGATTGCAACTGGAAGTATCTGCGTCATCAGCACGTGACAGTCGTGAGACTTCATCCCGCTGAACTTCTGCTTCGCTGGGTCTAGGTATCTGCTTATCTTCCCCGCGTAACCATAAGGAAGTTTTACTCCTAGGAGGCAGGTGAAAAACTGCTCGATCTCCTCCTGACTTAGAGTGAAGCATGCGGGAGGGTAGTCATTTCCGGTCTTCTTGGCCTTTTTGCCTTTGCGACGAATTTCTGTGTCCTGCTTCGCCTCATCATCATCATCATCATCATTAGCGTGAAGCTCCTGCCTGATGCCCATTGATTTCAAGTCTGCCCTTGCTTTCGGCCCATCTTTAGTCCTCTCTGGCATGTTGAGCAGGGTACCAAGAAGACTCTCGCACACGTTCTTCGTGATATGCATGACATCAAGGCTGTGAGGCACACGGTGGATCTTCCAGTACGGCAAGTCCCAGAAAACAGACCTCGTTTTCCATACCTTCAACAGCGGCTCTGGCGCCTTTCGCTTCTTTCCCGGCTCTATCGCCTTTTTCTTCTTTCCCGGCAGTGGGCAGTCTTTCCAATTTTTCAGCAGCTCGTCTATTTCCTCGCCGCTCCTCGTACACGGGCGTTTTTGGGGTTCGGTTTCACCATCGAATAGATCCTTGCGTTTCCTCCACGGGTCATCGTCGCGAAGCCACCTTCGATGTCCCATGAACACGATTTTTGAAGACCCGGGATCTCTATCTAGCTGGCGATACGTTGTGTCATCCATGCACCTTACGCGTCCAGAAAATCTGTGGACTACCTGCCCCGCGAGATATTTGTAACCGAGATAGTCGTGCACCGTCGTGAGCAGTGCGGCTCTCATAGGGAAATATTCTTTCTCTGCAGCGTCCCACGTATTGGCTGGCGTTTTCCACAGTGTGTCTAGCTCCTCCTTCAGCAGCCCCAGATACAGATTGATGTCGTTCCCTGGTTGTTTCGGCCCTTCAATTAGCATACTCATGTGAATGTACTTCCTCTTCATGCACAACCTTGGGGAAGGTTGTACATCCACACAAACACATGCCAGGTGCTATGTGTGCTTCTCTGGCTGCCAAACAGATTGACTCCATCGGTGCTTGCACCCAGCACGATGTTCCTTGGATCCTTCCCAAATTCTGGGTATTCGAAGTTCAATGCTTGCCACTGGCTCGCATCCTTAGGGTGACTCAGCATCTTGTCTTTTTTATTTATCTCCGGATCATTTCCGTCATCTTCCCGCTTCTTCTCCTCCCTATCCGCGTGCCAACGCAGGAGCTTTGCTACCTTAGGCTCCGCAAAATACTGCTGCAGACGAGGAGTGATCGAAAAGTACCACACCGATTTTCGAGGAGCTTTCTTCCTCTTCTTGTATCGAGTGATGCCGCACACCGGACATATGGTAGACTCCGCGTGCTCGTCCGGATAAATGATGCAATTGTTCATGCACACATGGTATTTCACGTGCGGTAAATCCAAAGGACACACGATTTTCTTCGCCTCCTCGAAACTGGTCGGGCACTTGTTCCCCTTGGGAAGACGTTCGTGCCAGAATGACATGTTCTTGTCGAAGCATGCGTCGGTCATTTTGTGTTTTACCTTCATCTCCAGAGCCATGAGTGTTACTTTCAGGCGGGTATCCTCGGGCCTGCATCCTTCATACAATGGAGTAACCGCGTCTATCTCCAGTTGATCCAGCTTGGCTTTCTCTCGGGCGGCAGCTCTTGCGTTATCCGTCTACTTGAGAAGAAGCTCTTGAATATGAGGGTCCTGCACCCAGCCTCCATCATCGTCTACTCCGGCATCTTCATCTTCATGATCATGCCCTTCTTCTTGATCTTCCTCATCATCATGTATGACATCTTCTACATGATGACCGTGTACATCATCACCGTCGTGATCATGTCCTGGAGATTCTTCGTCTTCTAGCCCGCCCTCGCCGCGGTGCTTGTCTTGTTGCCCTTCCTCATTTCTTGCCCGCCCCCCCATGGATGAATTCATAGTCATCTTCATCACCTTGCCACCGATAGCCATCCATGAAACCACGCAAGAGCAGGTGGTCCCGCACCTGCCCGGAATCCGGGTCCGCAATAAGGCTCTTCAGCTTGCATCTTCGACACAGACATCTTATCTCCGTCTCGTTCTTTTGAAGCATCTCGGCCTTCGCGGAGCTCAAAAACCTATTCACGATGCCTTCAGTCATCGTGCGGACCATGGTCGCCTGCGGGGTAGAGCAAAACGATATTTTAGAACCAAGAAAAAAATTGGCATGACCTTCCCTAAAAATAGGACCAAAAAGAATGCATAGTGCCAAAATTCTCGCCGAAACGGAAATGAATCAACATTCCGGCAAAATATTGGCAACTATCGCATTTCAAATACTGGTACCTGCAAACACAAACATATATGCAACACCACAAACATATGCAACATCACAAACATACATAGATCTAGCTAGGCCACAAAAAGTGCATGTGCACGTTGTTGGAGCGAGCTATAGAGAAAAAAAGTAGATCTACAACATGAAGATAGCTTTCCCCTTACTTACCTATCAAAAAAAGGTAATTTCACCACTTAATTTTGATGAATCTATGGTGCAAATGAGGTGAGGAGGAGGAGGCAGCCGAAAGCTTGGAGAAGGAGGTGGAGGGAATGAAGTGGGGAAAGTGAGTGGGTAGGTGTGGCTGTCCAAAATATCTTGTTGGGGTCCCAGGTTACTAATGGTGCACCACTTGCAAATGCGCCATTAGTATGCCTGGTTACTAATGGCACACCTGCAGGCGGTGCACCATTAGTAGTTTTGCAAAAAAGAAAAATAAATAAATATATATACTAACGGCGCACCGAGTCAAAGTGCGCCATTACTAGTTTAAACTAGTAATGGCGCACTGTGAGAAGGTGCGCCATTAGTAGTTTTGCAAAAAAAAAGAATAAAAAAAGAATACAGTACTGGTGCACTGTCTGTCTGGTGCGCCATTACTAGTTCTAACTAGTAATGGCGCACTTCGCTCTGATGCGCCATTAGTATGTATGGAAAAATGGAAAAAAAAATATTACTAGTGGCGCACCGTGTGTCTGGTGCGCCATTAGTGTCTTCCACACTAATGGCGCATCAACAAATGGTGCGCCATTAGTATATAGTAGTGGCGCACTACCTGGCAGGTGCGCCATTAGAACCCATCCCATCTATAGCCCTTTTCCTAGTAGTGTTGCTGGCATTGCGTGAGCCTCATCATGAAGACATCGATCCTTCTTCGACGATAATGGAAGCGATGATGAAGCTCCTTCCTTCTGCTACATGGCTAAGGCCTCTAAAGTACCTTCCAAGAAGTCCCACTATGATTCTAGTGATGATGATTTACTCTTTGAAGAATTAGATAGCATGAAACCTAGATATTCTAAAATTACTTCGATTGCTAAAGAGCAACAAAACTCTCAGGACGATGTGAAAAATATTCTCGATATGCAAGAAGATTTTCTAATTGATGAAATGGAGAAAACCGAACTTTGACTAATGAGCATGACCTTTTGAAGTCTAAGTCTGAGCAGCTATCCTCTTGTCAACATGCACTTTCATCTGATCATGAGACACTTACCTTTGAGTTTCCCAAACGGAAACAAGAGCTCAATAATATGAAAGCATCTCATGATGAATTGAGGATGGAAAATGACTGGTTCCTCTTGCTCAGCAGATATGTGCTTCTCAAGAGAAGTTTTTTCATCCCTATTTAAACTACATTGAACCCGATTCTGCTAAATCTTCAGTTGAGTAATCTACTATCTCTAAGAATATTTTCTCGAATTCTTCAATTACTGTTGTGGACGCTAACCCCTCATATGAGGAAACCACATATATTATGAACGAAAAAATTACTTGAGACGGGAATGTTCAAAAGTCTCAAAGGGCACCAAGCCCTTTGTGATGTTCTCAAGATGCAGATACTCAACAAGAATCCAAAGAAAGCGGGAGTTTGTTTTACGAGGAACATCAATGCTGATGGTTCCTACTGAACTCTTGAACAATATCCCAAACTCAATGGGTGCTCTTGAAATGAAAACCACTTGATCCTTTACTCTTGGCTGGATATGACCTTACAGTAGAAACACCCAACCTCCTTGGTGGCTCCACACTTAGACTTTCTCTTGGTGTCGGTCACACTAACGCACTTGCCTTTCTTCTTGAAACTTGCGATCTTGTTCACCATCATCACATGCTTGGTGTTCTTCTGCATTCCAGATTCCATAGTTCTTTAGCACATCAAACAAATCGTGGGAACTCTTATCCGTCCAACTCATGATAAAGCCTTCGTAAGAGGGGGAGTGAAGAAAGAATGGTATCAATCCCAAGTGTCGCTAGAATTCTAAATTCCAAGGCAGCAAGCCTACCATAATAGCTAGCTAACTTAACCACATGTTCACCAACTGAAGAACTTTCATCCGTCTTGCATTCAATAAAGGCCTTGGTTATTCTAAAATGCTTGGTCCTTGCCTGCTTCTTATATAGAACATCTAGTGATTTGATTATATCGAAAGCACTGAACCATTCAATACGTTTCTGCAAATCAGGACCCATGAAAGTCAACATGAGGCACTACACCATGTTAGTGTCATCTTTCTTAGTGGAACAGACATTTCTTTCATCCTCCGTGGCATCAGCCATCGGTTCAGCTGGAAGAGCCATACTTAGCACAAACTCCTTCTTGGCACCTCTTAGAACAATCCTCAGGGTTCAGACCCGGATTGCATAGTTTCCACCATTAGAAGCTAACTTATCTCTCTATCTCTCTAACATAGGAACTAAGTTGAAAATGGTCTTGCGAGCCATTGATCTACAATGATAAACACAAGATTATTTAGACACAGTTTGTAATTAATTGCAATAGTGTTTAAAAAATTTAGTTTAAAGTGCACTCCTACTCAAATCAACATCTCTCATAATTGATAGTGAGTGATCCAAGATCCAACTTTTATTCACCGACATTGATGTGTTCATCACTGATGATGGGAATTTCAATCGCAAGACAACTTGCAGATCACATTGTTATGTGACTCTTGTTCATCTTTCGATTGGCATGATACAAGCACATGACGTTAAGACAACCAAGTGATCTTGTTATGAGGTCTAACCTTCACCCGCCTATCAAGGTTAAATCTGGCATATCTCAGATAGGGGGTCTCTAGTTGGTGGTCTTAGCTAGATGGTATCAAAATGAACAATGGAGACAATATTTACCCAGGTTTGGGCTCACTCGAAGAGGTAAAACCCTATGTGCTGCTTTTTTGTATTAATTGCGTGGAAGTACAAAGTACAGGATGATCTACGTCGAGATCGTATGTGAATGTTTAATTCTCCCTCATATGAACTAAAACCCCTTGGCTTATATAGGACCGGGAGTATCTGGGTTTACATAAGGTCGGTTACATCTGGGATTAACATGTCAAAGATTCAAATATGTCCTGGAGTATGCGCCAAGTCTTTGGATGATTCCATCTTGAGTACGCCTTGGGGCATGATAATGTTGGCCATTCGCTGATGATCAAAGGGTCCTTGGGCCGGCCCACTATGATGGAGCTGATGCGGTTAGCATCCTCTAGTCCAAGACACTTTCAGTAGGCTTTGAACCGATCTTCAAGCCGAGGATATTGAACTCCTTGGAGTGGCTTCGTCTTGGGTCTTTGGCTTTGTAGGCAAGTTCGACAAACCTGATGCTTGATCTTGATTCCATGTCTGAGGATTCCCTTACATCCGACATCTCATATAGTTTTAATGGGCTCCTCCTCTTCGACAATTGCCTCAACCATAGCCATGTCATTCTTTGTTTGAGTCTGAGAAGTTAAATACTTCAGACAGCCGATGAGGTCCATCACAACATCCCTAGGTAATTGTTTTTATCTTTATCAGGTCCGAAGATTCCTCACGAGCCTATATAGCTGAATAGTTTAGTTTCTTAGTGCTTATTATGGCATGGCTATTGAGTAGTATGCTAAGGACTTTTGACCACAAGAAGAAACATTGTTATGCATGATACGTCTCCGACGTATCTATAATTTTTGATTGTTCCATCCTATTATATTATCTGTTTTTGATGTTTAATAGGCACTTATATGCTATTTTATATTATATTTGGGACTAACCTATTAACCGAGAGCCTATTGCCAGTTTTTGTTTTTTTGCCTATTTTAGAGTTTCGCAGAAAAGGAATACCAAACGGAGTCCAAACAGAATGAAACTTTCATGATGATCTTTCTTGGACCAAAAGGAAACCAGAAGACTTGGAGATGAAGTCGGAGACGCAACGAGGCGGCCACGAGGCAGGAGGGCACGCCCAGGGGGGTAGGGCGCGCCCCTACCTTGTGGGCCCCTCATAGCTCCCTTGACATAGCTCCTTCGCCTACATATACTCTTATACCCTGAAAACATCCAGGGGAGCCACAAAACCACTTTTCCACTGCTGCAACCTTCTATAACCGTGAGATCCCATCTAGGGGCCTTTTTTGGCATCCTGCCAGAGGGGGATTCGATCACAGAGGGCTTCTTCATCAACACTGTTGCCTCTCCAATGATGCGTGAGTAGTTTACCACAGACCTACGGGTCCATAGCTAGTAGCTAGATGGCTTCTTCTCTCTCTTTGATTCTCAATACCATGTTCTCCTCGATGTTCTTGGAGATCTATTCGATGTAATAATCTTTTGCGTTTTGTTTGCCGAGATCCGATGAATTGTGGATTTATGATCAGATTATCTATGAATATTATTTGGTTCTTCTCTGAATTCTTATATGCATGACTTGATATCTTTGCAAGTCTCTTTGAATTATCGGTTTAGTTTGTCCTAGTAGATTGATCTTTCTTGCAATGGGAGAAGTGCTTAGCTTTGGGTTCAATCTTGCGGTGTCCTTTCCCAGTGAAAGTAGGGGCAGCAAGGCACTTATTGTATTGTTGCCATCAAGGATAAAAAGATGGGGGTTTCATCATATTGCTTGAGTTAATTCCTCTACATCATGCCATCTTACTTAATGCGTTACTCTGTTCTTCATGAACATAATACTCTAGCTGCAGACAGGAGTCGGTCAATGTGTGGAGTAATAGTAGTTGATGCAGAATCGTTTCGGTCTACTTGACATGGACGTGATGCCTATGTTCATGATCATTTCCTTAGATAAAAAAATCATCATAACTATGCACTTTTCTATCAATTGCTCGGCAGTAATTTGTTCACCCACCGTAATATTTGCTATCTTGAGAGAAGCCACTAGTGAAACCTATGGCCCCCGGGTCTCTTTTCCATTATATTGAATATCGTTTACATCTTACTAGTTTCTGATCTAGTATTTCACAATCTTTTACTTTCCGTTCTATAAACCAAAAATACCAAAAATATTTACTTTACCATTTATCTCTATCAGATCTCACTTTTGCAAGTAACCGTGAAGGGATTGACAACCCCTTTATCGCGTTGGGTGCAAGTTGCTGATTGTTTGTGCAGGTATTCGGTGACTTGTGCGTTGCCTCCTACTGGATTGATACCTTGGTTCTCAAACTGAGGGAAATACTTATACTACTTTGCTGCATCACCCTTTCCTCTTAAAGGGAAAACCCAACGCAAGCTCAAGAGGTAGCAAGAAGGATTTCTAGCGCCGTTACCGGGGAGATTTACGCCAAGTCAAGTGAAGATTTGTCTCCCGTCAACTTGCCAATTTCTGGCGCCGTTGCCGGGAAGATCTACATCAAGTCGATCCATACCAAGTACCCGTCATAAACTCTTCTCCCATGCATTAAATTATTCACCATTCGCCTCTCGTTTTCCTCTCCCCCACATCTAAAACAATTTTTGAAAACCTTTGCCTTCCCTTTGCCCCTCTTCCGTTCATCTCTTTTCGCTTGCTTCTTTTGTGCTCGTGTGTTAGATCGCTTGATTTGCCTTCATGGCTTGTCCTCCTGTCATTGTCAGTACTTCCGATAATGAAGTTCTCAATTTTAAACAAAGGGAGGGAGAAAATCTAAAAGATGCTTGGTATAGAATTTGCAATGCTCAAAATAGATATACTAGAAAGCAATCTACTTCCGTTCTTCTCCGCAATTTTTATGTGGGCATTACTCCTTGGAATAGATATGTTCTTGACACCATTACCGGAGGGAATTTTTTGGGTAGCCATACTTTTGATTCTTATAATGACATGATAGATTTGTTAGGCCCACCACCTCTTTTGGTCAATGGAACTATGTTAACCTTGGAACATGTGATGCATAGACTTGATATTATTGAGAATAAAATTGCTACTATAGAATTGATTGAAAATTTGGATAAAAAGATTCATAATCAAATTACTCAATATGGATCTAAGGTAGGAATTACTCTAAAGAATCTTAGAGAAAAGGAACCCATAGTTAAAGAAAAAATAGATCAAGATTCCACTAGAATTGATAAAACGAAGATATTATTACCAACTTGGGTTCCGCTTTTTCTGCTGCTAAAAATACTTCAAATCTTCCTCCTACCAAAGTTGCCAAGTTTATCTATGTTCCTAAGAATAAGGGTGAATCTTCTAGTAAGGAAAATGAAGATCTGAAATCAATAAGTGTTCACCCCAACCTTTTCGATATTATTAAGGAACCTTTTGCCACGAATGAATTTCTTGAATTTTTGCCTAGGTGTTTAATCAATGATAAAACCAAAGAGTCTCCTAAGGACTATATGTGTTCAATTAAAGAATTACATACCAAAGATGAAAATACTTAGATCTATTCATGTTTTTATGCCTAGCTAAGGGCGTTAAACAATAGCGCTTGTTGTGAGGCAACCCAATTTTATTTTTGTTCTTTGCTTTTTGTTCCTGTTTAGTAATAATAATTCATATAGCCTCTGGTTAGATGTAGTTTTATGTTTTTGTTAGTGTTTCTGCCAAGTAAAACCTTTAGGATAGCTTACGGTGATAGTTGTGTTGATCCTGCTGAACATTAGAAACTTTTGCGCTTCATAAATTAGTTTTGAAAATTCACAGAAACGTGCTTTTGATATGATTATTTTTGCTCTGGATTGGTCATAAATTTCTCAGGTTTTCCTAATTTGGTAGGATTTTTGGATTTACAGAAGTATTCGAGAGTTACAGATTACTACGGACTATTCTGTTTTTGACAGATTCTATTTTTCGCGTGTTGTTTGCTTATTTTGATGAATCTATGGGTAGTATCAGGGGGTATGAACCATGTAGAAGTTGGAATACATTAGATATTACACCAATATAAATAAAGAATGAGTTTGCAATAGTACCTTAAAGTGGTGATTTATTTTCTTATACTAATGGAGCTCATGAGATTTTCTGTCGAGTTTTGTGTTGTGAAGTCTTCAAGTTTTGGGTAAGGATTTGATGAACAATGGAATAAGGAGTGGCAAGAGCCTAAGCTTGGGGATTCCCAAGGCACCCCAAGGTAATATTCAAGGACAACCAAAAGCCTAAGCTTGGGGATGCCCCGGAAGGCATCCCCTCTTTCGTATTCGTCTATCGGTAACTTTACTTCACTACAAAAGAAATACACTTCCGTGATGATACATGTTTGTCATAGTAGGTCACGTTTTCTGTCATGCATGTACATCCATGATGATTTTATGACAGAATCAAGATAGTCATACCTGTGCTGTCGTAGAAGTTTTCCATGACATTACCAAAATTATCATCACGAAAGTGTCCACTTCCATGACGATAAAACGCGCGTCATAGAAGTGCTTTCGTCAAGGGTGACCAACACGTGGCATCCACCATAACAACTCGCCGTTAAGCTATCGGGTCCAGTTTTGGTTCTGATAACCCGTTAACAGCCCCGACCAATGGGGATTTTCCACGTGTAAAATCATCATTGGTTGGAGGAAACACGTGTCGGCTCACCATTGGGACAGATGTCATCCACTCATTGGACCGAAGGCGCCTATGATATGTCGACACGTGGCACGGCCCAACAGAGGACCATTCTTGTGAAAAGGCCGGCCCATTTGACTTGGTCAAAAGGTGGCGGCCCGGCCCATGGAAAGCCTGTTAACGGCTTGTTCGCATATAGCCCATTTACAACCCGCTAACCTAGCGCCCGTTACAACCTATCCGAATTAGGCCCAGTAGCATCATCTGAGCCATCCAATATGATTCCATCCCGTTTTAACCTCCGGCCCATGTATGTCCCATGACGTCTTTCAGCCCATATGAGGCCCTTCGTAACTCTTGGCCCATTAACGGCCCGTGGTGAAACTGGCCCCTAATGAACAGTGTATCACTTTATACCCATTAACGGCCCATTATTCCATTGGGCCGTTTCCAGCCCATGTTATCTTTCGGCCTTCTCAGGGCCCATTTTTTCTTGGGCTCATTTCCAGCATTCGGTTACTTACGGCCCGTTACTGTCATTTTTTGCTTCTGGGCCAAATTCAGCCCGTGGTTACAGTCGGCCCGTTTGTGGCCCGTTAATACGTTAGGCCGTTTTCATAGCGTCATCAAATACGGCCTATTAACGACGGCCCATTATGGTCGGCCCATGAACGGATGATTCCAACTCTAGCCCGTTTACGACCATAATGCGGTCTGTTATTGGCCCATGTTTGGCCAATCGATCATACGACCCATATATGTCCCATTGATGATACAGACTGTAGTAGGCCCATTGTGTCTACGGCCCATAGAAGGCCCATTGTTTCTATGCCCCATAGAAGGCCCATTGTTTCTACGGCCCATAGAAGGCCCATTGTTTCTACGGCCCGTAGGAGGCCCAGTGTCACTACAGTAAATATGTAGCCCATGGTTATTGTGGCCTAGTTTTAAAAAAATAGGTTATTGCGGCCACTAGCAAACCACGGAAAAAGAACTGCACTCACTACAAGCAAGTAAATAAACAAGACAACAAGGAAATAAATAAGCAAGCAACATACGCTAGGCTATCACGGCTATTACACATATTACATCCACTGGGCATCAAAGTTTGCCACCAGTGCAAATAAACGCGCCGACAAAAGAATATAAAAAACTGAGAGCACTTCAGAAGGCACTAGGCCTGGCCAGGACGGGCCCCACAAGTAGCCGAACAAGCTGATGAGATCTTAGTTGTGTCAACGATAGATGATTCATCCCTAGCTGTATGGCACGATAGTGCGCAAGGCAGTCCTCTCGCATCTTCATTACATCTTTGACTTCAAGTCGGAGTTGAGCTGCAGCAAGCCTTTCCGCTTTAAGTTGAGACTGAAGAAGTCAAACTGATTGAGGCAGCGACTGCATAGAGGTTGTCTCACACCTGCTGGTGAGTAGCTTCAACTCACTGTCTTCATCAAGACAGGACCTTGGGGTCATCTCGCTGTCCTCAAGATGGTTTGGCTCACTATCTTCCCTAAAGTTCTGCCTGGCATAAGAGATACGACTCTGAAAGAGAACAAGGAGACACGTAACAGGTTTCACAATTATATAAGCAAATAAATGGATATGTTCTGCATAAGGAACATGTTTTTACAACTACAATTTAAAATGGTAGTTGTTGCAAACACCCAATCAGATGTAAATAACAAAGTAAACAGCAGTGGAGGAAATGATGCCTATCCAAATCTATACTAGAACAAAGTTTAAAGGCTTGAGAAGGATGAACTTACATTACATGTTAACACGGGCTGGACAAAGCCCTTCTCCATGTTGATGGAAGGATAATTCAATAAATTCCCCAAAGAAAATTCTTTATAAGCGTTGCCATTATTCTACATTTTGCAAAGAGTAAATATAGATCAAATAATATTGGAAGAAACAGAGGATAATGAAGCTCAGGTGTAGACTGACGATACATAATCAAATAGCAATTAATTAAGTATAGTGTTACAAGGCAAAAGGACAAGAGGTACTGACAAGAGCAATGCAGAGCCCAGTATTTTTGTGAGTTCGTATGATCCTTTGAGCAAGGAGATTCATCTAAAATTAGTTTTCATACAAGAGAGAAGGTAAGGCACATGCAGAAATTTAGTAGTTCAAATTTTGAATTGATATCATAGACAGCTGGGCTCTCAGCAGTTCTAATAGGGGTTTGGCCACTGGAGTAGGGGTAAAGTGTGGTACAATTGGGCCTGTGTGTTCTGTGGCTACTGATCTATCCAATTTAACAGGTATCACTACCTTTTCCAAATACCTAGTTTGTACTCCTTGAGGATCTGCACTCACCCTCTTCCTTTTTGACATCTATTACGAAAGAACAACATTTGACTGGAAAAACATAGTATGACGACACATGGAATAGGTACAGAAAATGGATAGGTATGGCATATACTCATATATGATGCTTAAACTAAGGATATGGTGTAACAAAGTAGAAGTAATGCAAGAGGTCAGATGCAAAATATGTGCGACCAATACAACCTTGCCAAGTTAGAGTAAGCACCTTGATGGGTGAATCAGATAGGCCATCCTCCACCATGCCAAGTTTGTTAGCTAGTGGATTGTTCTGCAATATTCCTCTTGTGCGCCCATTCTCATATTCATTTTGATAATGTTCAATATCTGACATGCATGAAAACATAAAAACAAGTGAGATTATCTTTGTAATGCAGAAGTGATTCTAATCCAATACTGTCTCCCCATAAACCCCTTTGTGCTATCTCTGCAATTCTTCTAAGAGATGCCATGCATGCTGTAATTTGGTGTGTGCATTAATATAATGTGGCCTACTACTCAAAATATGAGAGCTCCAGAAGTGATGACACTTCACAGATGACAGCTTCAACATATAGTAAAGAAGAACAAGTCGACCTGACCCGACAGATTCAAAATATACCAAGGGAGAACAACTCGACCTGACCAGTCGATCTCAAGAGAAGAAGATCATCTTAAAGAAGAGCAGAAGAGCAAGAAGATTGAAGATATTACAAGTCTTTCAATACAATGCCGGTTGGCCACCCATGATGAACCAGAGCACACAAAGAAATACTATTCCTTCCGGTCTCTCCATATGTGGCTCACATGCATTTCGAAACTAAAGTAGGAACATTTAGCTGACCAATTAAACATATCTCAGTTTTACTAATATCAGCATAATATCAGATTTGAATTTGTACAACTAAGCTTGTTTAGCTCGATGGGTGGAGCAGTGCTATTACGACACGAACCATGTAGGCTGATCATGGTCATCATAAAATGGGGAAACCGTAAGCATGATGAGTATAGTGTTGACCGTGGCAGTGGGATGGCAGATCTAAAGCTGCAAACCGCGCAAAGGGTAGTTAGCAACTGATGTTTGCTTTGAAATAACAACTAAGATTTGGTATGGACAAGAAAGTACAGTCAACAAGTGACAAAGAAATGCAATTCTGCTATCTCTCTATATGTCATGACATGCATTTGGAAACTCAAGTGGGACCTTTAGCTAACCAATTAAATGTGTCTGTTAACTAATATCAGTATCATATCACAATCATATTTGAACAACTAAGCTTTGGAATTTTGAGTGTTGTGTTGTTTAGCTTGAAGGGTGGAGTAATGCTAGTACGACATAAAGCACCTACGCAGATCATAGTAGAGTAGATAAAAGGGGAAAACCCTAAGCATCAAGAGTAAAATCAGGAAAGTGGAACTAGCTGGATCAATGGGTGGTGCACATGCTTTTCAAAACGAATATAGGAACATTAGGTGACCAATTAAATGTTCTCTGTTTTAGTGATATGAGCATCATATCAGATTCGTATTTCAACACATAAGCTTTGGGTTGAGGTCTTGAGGAGCAGTGCTAGCATGACACGAAGCACCTACGATGATGGTAGTGAATATAAAGGGGGGAAACCATAAGCTTTACGAGTATAGTGACCGTGCCATGGCGGATCTGAAGGTGCAAACCGGACAAAGCTACTTTCCAACCAATGTTTGCTTTCAACTAGCCACTACGATTTGCTACAGACAAGAAAAGTACAATATACAATTTACGATCTATTTTCCGTGATCAATAACTTAAGCACATATGGAAGAGTACCACCTCTCTTGCAACACCATGTAGGCCTCTGCTGATATGTTTAGGGTACTGCAGATGCGATGGCTGTCGGCGGCGGGGAAGAAGACTTTAGACGGCAGACAACTGGGTCGGGGGATAAATCATGTTGCCGTGGACGAGGCGGTCGTAGGAGCGGCAACGACAAGGTGGAAGATGGCGCCGATGAAGCGAGAGGATGCAATGAAAGGATCCTGGTCCGACGCCGTGCACGAGAGACGTCCATCTCCGGCAGTGGACGACGGGGTAGGGGTAGCGGCTCCGGCAAGGTGGAGGATGGGGTGGCGGACGGAGGAGGCTGGCCGCAGTGCGGAGGTTGTCGTGGCACCGACGATGTATGAATGGGGAAATGGAGGGGGATGGCGGATCTCAAACTTTGGGACGCACTTGTCTGAAATGTGGTAAAGTTATGAACTTATCCCCCGTTTAAAATTTCGGACATCACATCGCTTGGGGATAGGACGGTAATCTCGCATCTCCCAAATATTTGCCGGTAATGATTTCGGGCGAGGAGAGCGTGTTTTGCCGCCCATGGTTGGTGCCCAAGGTGTATGAACGGGGCTGACAGGTAGGGCGATTGTGTCACGTCTGAGGGAAGTTACACATCTGCCCCTATTTAAAATATTAGACTGCATCAATTTTGGACAACGAGAGTTTGTTTTGCCGCCCACCATGTATGAATGGGGAAATGGAGGGAGAGACACATGTCTTTCGGACGAGCTTGAATCAAATGTGTTTTGCCGCCCACGTTTGGCGTCCACCGTGTCTGAATGGGCTCAGAGGCCGTCGTGTCACATTTGATTGAAGTTACTAGTCTACCCCTATCGACAGCAGTGTAAATCCGATCGATAAGGATGTCAAGTGTCAGGGGTAGACAGTAATTTCCATCTCCCAAACACTTGCTTCGGTCAGCCCACAAATTGTAGTGGGTGTTTAGTCGCTTCGTTCAAAACTTGGGAGAATTAGCATTGACGTTTGCCCTAGGCCCTGGCAACTAAATTCAAATCCAATTTGTATTCGATTACGAATATCCACAGATAATTCTACGTTTTGTTATTTATTTCTTCAAAACCACAACAAAGATTTATTCCACCTTTATATATGAATATGATTTAGAAATGCCGTGATCTTCAAATTTAGTAGGTTGGATACACTTGAATCAAACAGTTATTTCATCAAATACAATATGCTCACACGAAAAATAGTTCACCTTATGTCAATCATACAAGTACTAAGGATTACCTTGCCTAAAAAATTTGGATCATTACAACACATGGACAACATAGGGGGTCTTACAACATAATCCATTCAGAGACATGACACAACCTGCAAGTACATTAATCTAATGACAATTTCAACTGGTATCTAAAGAAGAACTGGGATTACCCCGGGCTTCAGATAGCAGAAACAGTAGGACCTCCTCCGTCTTCAAATGCAACATTCTTACTTCCTCCAATTCTTGGGTTGCTTGCATAATGCGTGCCACTAATTGCATAATTTCCAGCCTCAAGATCAAGATTACCTCATTCATCGAAGCCACACCATCTCTTTCTGCCTCTAGTAGAGCCTCAAGAACTATAATATCTATGCTCAGACTGCTCTCTGGCGGTGTTGCCTTTGAAATGCTGCCATCTGGTAACATGGATGGCGCACTGCTTCCACAAATAGATTCCGGGGTTGTACATTGTGTCCTAGTGTGAAAGGCATCCTGAAAGGTTTCCGCTGGACATAAGTAAGAGATAGTTATCGCGTGATCCAGGCAGTAAGCTTACATGGTAAACGACATACGAATTATTGCCGAGCATGGAAAGTTATATTTAAATGGTTGGAAGCAGCATCAGTCGAAAAGAAATTAAAATGGTAAGATGAAACCAGGGATGTAAGGGCCTGTTCGGATGTCCCCTAGATTCGCTAGATCCTCGAATCTCGATTCTGTTTCCCGATGCCAGCTTCTTCGCGGATTGAAATCGATGGAAAACCATTCGCTTCGCTCACTTCCACTTCTAGTTCACGCCAGCAGGACAGCCTGTTTGGGCGGGCTGGAGCCCAGTCGGCTCAAGAGGTAGACAGGAGGAGAGAGAGTGGGCTTGGCCCAGATCGGAGGGAAAAGGTAACGAACCGGTATGTGAATCACTTGGCAGTGGCATTACTTCATAAATTAGGCCAACTCCAGATCTCACTTTTCCTGGGATGACCAGAAGTGGTGCTCCAGTTTTTTGCACGTCGGGCACCCTCAGATTTGGGAAGCTAGCTTCCTGGAGTTTGACTGTTCGGTGCAACTCCTCCATAGATTTAGAGGATTTGGAAGCTAGGCTACTGCCGAACAGGCTCTAAGTGGCAAATAAATGACATCCTCCAGTCCCATCTAGTTAGTTTTTGCTAGCTCCCTAGTTCATTTTCCTCAAAAAACAAAAACTCTTTTGAACTATCATACCACTAGTGGACTTTAATCGGGATTAAATGGGACCTAGTTGACATCCCTAGTTGAAAGGGAGTGTACCACCGCTATATTTAAGTTGACAAGGCATCTAAGCAGTTGAAATAATCTAAGAAATCACTTAACAGTGTGGCCTCACATAAACTACAAAGACAGTCTTGTGATGAAGTTCAGAGGAAAAGTTAAGGACTCAAATGAACTAGGCATGCATTTCTTTATGATAGTACAATAGGCACTGCTGACATATTGGCCAACTCAGGTATAGCGTAACAAGTAACAAACAAGCATTCGAATCAAGCAATACAGCAAAGAAGACAACTGAACTATTTGTAATTCTGTAGGATTACAGGTTGAGGGCACAAGCCAAGAAAGCAGCCCACTCGCATTACATTTCACATGTACTAAAACACACTGGCTTACCATATGTTGATGTGAAGCCTCGCTGCTGTTGCAATGTTCTTTGAAGATATCGTCAGCATCCCGTGGTTGCAAATCTAGTTGTTGTAGTTTATTCTGCACCCTCTATTTAGGTAAAATTAATTTTAATCGCATGCACTGGTTCGACTTGATCATCGATGGTTCATATAAACTAATGAAAGAAGGGTGTGTGCATACACGACAATATATTTGCTTCCCTCTATTTTTATGCTTGTTTGAGATGCCAGCCCCAAAAGAACAAATATTTTGCTTGATGGGGTTGGCAGCTCCATAATTAATAGAAGCATCAAATTAGTCATGCAACTTGGAAAGATCAAGAACACACAAAAAATTAATGAACAGAGGCTTGGAGCAGTGATGTAATAGCTAGCATCAGAAAATGTAGGGTAAAACAAACAAAAAGCAGCGAAACCACATGCTAGTTTGCTGATGTGTAATTAAGCATAGAGAACATGAAGCAGTCTGATGGAACCAACAGGTGGCATCAGAACAACACCATTATCATAAATATAGCATGCAAGAAGTAAAATAGTAGGCAGTGATATCTAGGAAATACAGTAATACTTAGGACAAAACTAAAGCATATTAACTATATGTGCACTGGTATGTAATTTAGCACATGTAACATGTTCACTGCCAGAAGTATGGCCCTACAGGTGCAATAATAACACGTCTCATGAAAAATTGAATGATGCCCTGAAGAATTCAATGGTGCGGTGCTTATGCTAAGAAAGTGAACGTAGGCGCCGACCGTTGGATAATAGTACCTGATTCTCGGTGGTGTATGGGTATTGTTGTCATAATTGATAGCTAAGGATCATCGATGGTGCTCGTGTTGCGGTTGAGTTTGGGCCGGCTGTCGCCGTCGCTGAAGCGGCTTCGGTGCTTCGGTTGCGGCGCCTATCGACATACAAGAAAGCTCATCTATGGTAAGTGAACAGTTGCATGATAAAGAAGAGAAAAACTGAAGGAGTACAAATCAAAATAACCTAATGAGGCTGCGGCATCGGTAAAGCAGGGCCGGTGGAGTTGAATATGGCGTCCGTGGAGCGGGTCTGGTGCAGTGGACGAAGGCTTTGGTGGGCATAGTGTACAGTGCTTTCGGTGAGGCAGATCTGTTGTGGCGGATGAGGGCTTGTATGAAGGGCCAGCGATGGGGCGGGCGAGGGAGTTAGTGAAGGGCCTACACTATGGTGGACGAGGGAGCCGGTTAAGGAGATCCGGTGTGGTGGACCATGATGGAGGTCAAGGAGATCTGGAGCGGTAGACAAGGCAGTCGCTGAAGCGGCTCCGGTGAAGTGGTGAGTTGGCAGTTGGGGGTTCCAAGGCGCAGAAGGTAGATCTGGCAGGGTGTGAGGTCCACCACTGCGGCGGAGGACTAGATTCGGCGGCTTGCCATTGTTGGGGAGGGGGGTCGGGGAGGGGAAGGGGAGGGGCTCTTGGGAAGAATGTTGGAGGCAAAGAAGGGAAAACAATGGAGTTACCAAATCAGCCCTTTTCCGTTCATGTGTAAGGGGTAAAACAGGAATATCGCAGGGCTAAACTTTCGGGCACGAGATATTTTGATGTGGGCGAGAAGTTTGAAAGCTTTTGGCGCCTGAAATTATATTCTACTCTTGTACGGCCGATTATGATATCATGGCCGAGAATTTGTTTGTTTTGCACGCAAAAAAAAGTGCAAGTTTTGAAAATCAATGTCTCCAACTCGAAACTTAGATTGTCCATTCAATTCAAATATGGATCATTGAGCTAGTACAAGCAAATACCATCATATGGTCCAATTCAAATGAAATTCCAAATGTGTTTATCCTAAATAGGATGACAAAAGCAAAAATGTGTATATGTATGAATAAAGTGGATGATTATAAAGTTTGAACATGCCCGTATGTGTATATCTCTAGGTTTGATATATGAATTTGAAATCACGAAATCTCGGCTTAAAAAATGTACCTCCATTTAAATGAATTACAAAAGCTAATGATGGAGTTGAATTCCAAAATTCCAATATTAGGTTTGTAATTCTCGTACATGAACGAATGTTCAAAAGTATCGTTATCTCATAGTCCAAACTGTGAAACAAATTGATCAACCATGAGTGCACACACTATTGACCATATATATCTCAATTACGCTAAAGTCCCTCAAATATAGACACCTCACTCTTTATCTAAAGCCAACCCCCCCCCCCCCACACACACACGTCGTTCTCTCTCCCAGACACGAACACACGAGCACATTAACACCCCTCTCTTCTAAAGTCTGGACCCCAATATAGGTCTCTATCACTTTGTCTCTCGGGCATGCACACATCTCTTCCCCCACTCTCTAGGTCTCCCAACATCTCTCTTTCCCAAGCACACGCACTATGTTCATTGTATCTTTCCCATACACACAAAACGTCACCCCCAAACGTCTATCTCCCTAGTTATGTGGTTCTCACACACTCAATTCACACACCACCCCCACTGCAAACAAGCACACTTTGTCTCCTTGTGCACCACTCTCCTCTTTCTATCTCTCCCACATGCGGACCCGCCCCGACTCCTTCCCTGTATACATATATGCCGTGACTCTTTCCATAGCTCCCTAATGTATCATCATTCTCAATCTCGCATGTTTTTCTCTACACCATCTATTCTAGATCTCTCATGAAGTCCCTATCACACACACGATGACTCGCTTCCCTTGCTTCTCCGTACGTAGGCCAATTTCAAACAACATCAATATTGTCTCCCTATCTATACGCCATTTATGGACACAAACGACCCCTCTCTCCCCCCTCTATTCATCTCTCTCTCTCTCTCTCGCTCTCACACCCCTCTCCCACACACACTCGATGTCTCTTCCTAAAAGGGCTAGTTATAAACTAGGGGGGGTGAATAGGCAATTTTTACGAGAGTCTTCAGAACATGGGAGTTTTGGAGACAAACAATAGAAACAACTCTATTCATATGCAGCAGAAGGTAGACTACACTAGACAAGCCATAGTCAAGTATTCAATGAAGTGAAAGCATTAAGACTAATAACAGCTAGGTAGTAAAGATTAGGATGGAAGATAGTATGAAACCAATCCGAACAGGTAGTCACACAATGAAGTCAAACAAATAATGCAAGCAAGCAATGACTTCACGAAGACAAAATGTAAGTAGAGAGAAGTGAGAGATAGAACCAGTAGCTTCAGGAGGACAAGGATTTGTTCGACCAGTTCCAGTTGCTGTGACAACTGTACGTCTGGTTAGGGAGGCTGAGATTCAACTCAGAAGACCGCGTCTTCACCTTATTCCCCTTGAGTTAAGGACACCTAGTCCCCGCCCAAGCATCTGGTAAGTCTTCAAGGTAGACTTCCAAACCTTCACAGACTTCATTCACCGGCAATCCACAATGGCTCTTGGATGCTCAGAACGCGACGCCTAACTGGCTGGAGGATTCACAGTCCTCAAGTGTAACAAGTCTTTAGATCACGCGGACAGAAATACTTCAGTGATGCCAAACACTCTTTGGGCTCTGGGTGGTTTGGGCTTTGTCCTCGCAAGGATTATCTCTCGAAAGCTTTAGCGGTGGGTTGCTCTCAAACGACAAAAGCCGTGTACTAACTCTGAGCAGCCACCAATTTATGGTGTAGGGGGTGGGCTATTTATAGCCACTGGGCAACCCGACCTGTTTTGTCCGAAATGACCCTGGGTCACGAAGGAACTGACACGTGTCACAACGGTAAGATTTCAAACACACGCGGCAGCTTGACTTGGGCTACAAGTAAAGCTGACTTATCCGACTCTGGATAAGATTTGCACTCATTGTCTTCGCTCGAAGACATAGGATTTGGTTGAGCATCACTTCAGTCATTCTGACTTTGTTCACTTGGACCCCACTTAACAGTGTGGTGGTTCCAATGACTCAACAAAGAAGAAAAGGAAACAACAAAACAACTAAGTCTTCGTGCTGCATAGTCTTCACTCAATGTCTTCTCGTGTCATAGTCTTCAACGTGAATGGCTTCACAGACCACCATTGTCTTCGATGTCTTCACACATTTTTAGGGGTCATCTCCGGTAGGCAAACCGAATCAATGAGGGACTACTACATGTGTTATCCTGCAATTCTCACAAACACATTAGTCCCTCAACCAGGTTTGTCGTCAATACTCCAAAACCAACTAGGGGTGGCACTAGATGCACTTACAATCTCCCCCTTTTTGGTGATTGATGACAAACTGGTTGAAGTTTTCAACGGGGATAAAAGTATGTGAAATTGTAAAGGATTAAGATATTGTCTTCATAGGTGGCAAACAGGCTCCCCCTGAAGATGTGCATATAAATGTTTTGCATTGGAATGCAAATGCACATGGCAGGTTGTACTTGTGGAGATCCTCTTCACCATATGAAGACAATACATCATGCATGAACAGATATACAAGAATAATGACATGCATAATGAAAAATGGACGTCTGCGAAATGACTTCATGCGGGATTTATCATCGCACATGCGGAATTTATCGTCGCATCACAGAATAGCAGAAAAAGTAGCAGACGACCATCAAGTTTAAGTGTTACAACTCAAAGAACAAAATGTATCAAGAAACGAGAGTTGTAAACACTAGGCAAAAGTATATCAACCACCCATATGGACCCGCTTGAAGACTATCAACATATGCTTCTCCCTCTTTTGTCAGTAAGGACCAAAAAGGTTTGAAGACATAGTCTCTACTCGTTCCCATGAGGAGTAGGTGAAGGAGAAGGGTAGTTGTTGAGGTTTGGTGGTGCAGAAGAACTTGGTGCAGTGTCGATACGTGCCGAAGTTGGAGGTGGTGAGGTAGCATCATCTGGCATTTACAGTTGCTGCGGAGGAGGAGTACTCTGAATCTTCAAGAGACGGGGTTCAACGCAATACAACATTTCTGGGAGGAGTGGAGTCGAACTTGAATCTCTCGGTGAAGCCATCATCTTGAAGATTAGCTTAAGCACTTAGCAATGTCAGACTCTTCCAGGACCTCCGACAGGTTTCATGAGTGACAAACACATTCTTGGTGGCAAGATTGCAAATGCGATTGACATCCACCAAGAGGCTTTGCATTTCACGCTTCATACAATAGTGATGCTTGTCATGTTTCTGATGTAAGGCCACGAGAAGCTCTCGGTCATTGAGAACACGAGATCGCTTCCGAGGCCTTGGATCAGTAGTGCTTTCTGTGGCTTTAGTGCGTGCACGGCGAGTGTTGCCAACCAGAGGATAAACACGAGAAGCAATCTGAACACCTTCAACATGCTGGGAAAAGCTCTGATGATCTGCATTGTGAAGATATAGTGCTTCCTTGGCAGGCTCTGGGTAAATGGCTTCAATGGACATATCAACCTCTGGTAGAAATATGAGATGGTTGCGTGCAGAGGGCTGATAGTCAATGGCAGAGTGAAGCTTGATCAGACGCATAATCCAAGGAGCATAAAACTTCAGACCAAATATGTCTGAGCCAGATGCAGCAAATTGGTGAATGAAGAAATCCTGAGCATTGAAGCTTTTGCCATTGAGAATATAGAAGACCAATATCTTCATTGCACCTTCAAGCTTTGCTGAGGAGGAATGCCCTTTGATGGGCCATAGAGTTCGCCTAATGATGTGATAGATGGTGCTGGGCAGATACTATAGGTCTTCAACAAAGAATTCCTTGGGATATTCGGCATCCTGGGGCAGTGGCTTCATCATACTTAGCATTTGGCTCATGTTGGGCTCTGGCTTCTGAAAGATGCTCTCTAATGCATCGCGGTGAAGCAGATAACCAGGTTCATACAGTTCACCTGGAGTGGACAGGCCGGTAAGCTCAATGAGATCAAAGGCTTTGGCTTCATGATGGACGTTGCATGTCATCCACTCAAGGGCCCATGTTGTTGGATCCCTGTTGTAGCCGCGAATGTGGAGAGTTGCATAAAATTGTAGCAGAAGCTCTTCATTCCAATGCTCCTTATCAGTAACAAACTGGAGCAGGCCTGCATCTTGAAAACAGTCAAGTGCTTCTTCTAAGCAGGACAGGCCAACAATGGCTTCAGAATCCAGACGCATATGAGGAAATATGCGCTCTTGATTGTATAGAACGCAGGAGTAGTAGCTGCGCTGCTGATAACTCCAGAATCGATCTGATGATATTCTTGGCTTGGAATATGGGTTCTTGGCGTTATCGAAGAAGGTGTTGTGTGCAATGAAGCCGTTGACATTGAATGAGCCTGGTGCTGATGCAGTACCTGGAAACCGTGGCAATCTGGTCTTTGGCTTCTGAACCTGTGGCCTGTGCTCCACATGATAATCAAATTGAGGTTCGGGAGCAGGCGGAGGAACCAAAATTGGCCATCTCACTGTGACCAGCTCGCCTTGATAGAATGCTTGCCCAATGCTATGAGGCCTTGGAGGCGGGACAGGAGCAGAGGCATTGGCAATGGCGTCAGGCTGCACATTAGTGGCAGGTGCATCATTGGCTTCATGCACAGTGTTTATTGCAGGCACCACATTATCTTCAGCCATGACAACGTCATTAGCTTCAGTAGTGTTGTTGGTGGACGCCTCAGGATTCTCAACCTCCACTTGAGTAGCTGGAGGGTCGGGCACAGACACGTTCTCCTCGAGAACAACTTCTTGGGTGGTAGGGGGAGTAGCAACACGCTCTTCTTCTCCTTGTCTATCATCGGCTGATGCAGCCGGATTATCTTCAGAAGCATTAGCTTCAGACACTGGAACTGTTACAGAAGGATTATCTTTAGGGAACACTTGACGTACCACTGAGATGGACTAGTTTGAGTCTTCTTCTGTGATGGTAGTCATGGAGACAGATGGCCTTAGACCTTTGCGAAGCCATTGAAACACGGGCGACGCCTTTGGTGAGGGTGTGGTCTCCATGTAATTATCATCATTCACCAACGGACTGGTGACTTGCGCTAGTGGAGGACGGGGTGTACTCGGTGAATCTTGACTAGGAGTTGCTGGATGGGGGCAATCAGCCCATGAGGCATCTTGAGAGATTGGCGTCAAAGGACGACTAATACTGATGAGCTCGCTATTCGTGAGAACAGGCGATGATACCGTTGGGCGCTCAATTTGAGGAAGGACTTCATCATCTTCTACATTGTCTTGAGGACCAATGTCTTCAGTCGCGATGGGGTCAACGACTGGAACTTCTTGAGCTTCTGGAGCCTCTGTGGAAGCAGACTCATGAACTATCAACTGACGCTCTTGATATTCAGACGCAGGATGAGCAAAAGCAATGGGCTCGACAACAAGGGGCTCTTTGGGAGCAGCCCGATCTCTCTTCTTGGGTTTTCTCTTCTTGGGTGGTGGTGCATCATCAACGGTGCTCTTGATTTTTCGCTTTCTGGCTTCGGCTTCAGCTGCCTTGGTTTTCTTCTATTCTGAAGCGACTGTGGGGACCTTAGGCTTCGAGCCTGTCATGCTGGCTGGGAAGACAATGTGAGGTTCTTCCCGCCTTGGAGGATCAGTTGGGGCCACAATAGACTTCTTCTTCTTTTTGGCAGCCATCTTGGGGTCAATGCCAGGATGCCCAAGAGCCTTGCGCTTCTCAGCTTCGTTGTAAGCTTGAACACACTTGGCAGCAAGATTTTTCATGCGCTCTCTTGAACCTTTGGCTTCTTCGCGTTTCTTACGAAACACCTCCTTGAGGTCATTCAACATCAGCTTGAATTTCTGAACATTGGCCACACTAAGCTTGGCCACATGCTTCTTGAACTATTCTTTCTCAAAGTCAATCTTGTTCTTCAATTCAACAATTTGCTGAGCCAGAGCCAGCTCAGGAGCAATTGCGCCTTGGAAGGCGACGCTGATGCCAATGGGGAGTTGAAGATCATCAAAACTGAGATCTTGATTGTCGAACCACTCATCAATGAAATTGTCCAAAATGTTCACATCGAAGAGGGGCAGATCATTGAAGATCTCTGCCTCTTGCTTGCTCTTTATCAGCTGCTCAAGAGCATCGTTACCAAACTCCTCATCTGAAGACAGATCAATGGCTTCAGATTCGTTCCTCAGAATGGCAGCTAGTGTCAGTGCTTGACTGGATCTCTGAACAGTTTTCTTCTGTGGCTTCTCGCGCTTCTTGGAGATGCGAGAGAGATCTTCAGAGGTGTTATTGGGAGCAGGAGGGGTAGTTGCCAATGGCTTCACTCGAGAAGCTTTTGGAGCAGCAGTTGGTTTTGAAGCCTTAGCTTTCTTTTGCTTCTGCGGCTTAGGAGGAGGAGCTGGAGCATCATCAGTGTTAGCATCATCATCAGAATGATCCACTTTTGCACCTTGGACAACAATGTGTGTGATGAGTCCTGCAAGGTTGTAGAAGGGGCCGATCCTGTTCTCATTGGCTTCACGGGTGCCATCTTCCCGAGGTGAAGAGGGACCAGGGTTGAAGTCAAGTCCTAATGCCTTCTTGTTCTTCGCAGCAGAGTCTTTGGCGAACTGGTAGTTGCGCTTGAACAGATGGTCTTCACGGCACCATAGGAAACGTGCTTCTGATCTGGTTCTTTTTCCTCTGGATTGGTACACAAATTTATTAGGACTTCCTAATTTGGTAGGATTTGTGGAGTTCCAGAAGTATACGTTTGATACAGATTACTACAGACTGTTCTGTTTTGACAGATTCTGTTTTCTATGTGTTGTTTACTTATTTTGATGAATCTATGAGTAGTATCGGAGGGTATGAACCATAGATAAGTTTGAATATAGTAGATATTACAACCATATGAATTTAGAATGAGTTCATTACAGTACCTAAGTGGTGGTTTTATTTTCTTATACTAACGGAGCTTACGAGTTTTCTGTTGAGTTTTGTGTTGTGGAGTTTCCAAGTTTTGGGTAAAGATTTGATGGACTATGGAATAACGAGTGGAAAGAGCCTAAGCTTGGGGATGCCCAAGGCACCCCAAGGTAATATTCAAGTACAACCAAGAGCCTAAGCTTGGGGATGCCCCGGAAGGCATCCCCTCTTTTGTCTTCGTTCATCGGTAACTTTACTTGGAACTATATTTTTATTCACCACATGATATGTGTTTTGCTTGGAGCGCCATTTTCTTTTGTTAGTATTTGCTTGATGTTATTTAGAATAATGTTTTTCATCTTTATTTTCATTAGAAAGTCAAGGATAGCCTTTGCCATGCTTATTTTGCTAGTATACATGTTGCTGTTTGAAAACAGAAAGTTTACCGCTGTTGCAAAAATTCCCTAGAATAGTCAGAGCATGATATAATGATGAAACCTTTTGCATAATGAGCTATGATAAATTTACTACAGTGGGAATTTTCTCTAATAATTTTTGGAGTTAGGTAATTATTGATACTCTTGCATTCTTACAGACTGTACTGTTTTGGAAGATTGCTGTTATGTTTGCATTGTTTGCATATGTTTGCTTGTTTAATGATTCTATTTGAGGATAGGAGTATTAAACATGCAGAGGCATTTACTATGCAATGTTGAATAATAATTTTAGTGATTTGTTAAAGTAGAAAATGATAAGGTTTTGCATTGGTTTATACTAACCTATCTCACGAGTTCTTGTTGAGTTTGGTGTGGATGAAGCTTTTGATAAAAAGAGAAACCATGATATGAGAGGAATTAAGGAGACACAAAAGTTCAAGCTTGGGGATGCCCAAGGCTCCCCAAGATAATATTTCAAGAAGTCTCAAGCATCTAAGCTTGGGGATGCCCCGGTAGGCATCCCACCTTTCTTCTTTAACAATCATCGGTTAGTATCGGTTGAACCTAAGTTTTTGCTTCGTCACATGAGTTTTGCTATCCTTGCAATGTCATTTTATTTTGTTTTGCTTGCTGTTTGAATACAATACCAAGATCTGAAATTCCTTAATGTTAGAGAGTCTTCACATAGTTTCACAATTATTCGACTACTCATTGATCTTCACTTATATCTTTCGGAGTAGTTTGTCATTTTCTCTAGTGCATCACTTATATCTTTTAGAGCATGGCGGTGGTTATATTTTGTAGAAATTGCTAGTCTCTCATGCTTCACTTATATTATTTTGAGAGTCTTTTAGAACAGCATGGTATTTTCTATGGTTATAAAATTGGTCCTAGAATGGTAGGCATCCAAGTTGGGTATAATAAAAACTATCATAGAAAGTGAATTGGATGCTATGATCAATTTGATGCTTGATAATTGTTTTGAGATATGGAGGTAATGATATTAAAGTCATGATAGTTGGGTGATTATGAATTTAAATAATGCTTGTGTTGAAGTTAGCAAGTCCCGTAGCATGCACGTATGGTTAAAGTTGTGTAACAAATTTGAAACATGAAGTGTACCTGGCTTGTGCGTCCTTATGGGTGGCGGTCGGGGACGAGCGATGGTATTTTCCTACCAATCTATCCCCCTAGGAGCATGCGTGTAGTACTTGATTTTTGATGACTTCTAAATTTTTGCAATAAGTATATGAGTTCTTTTGACTAATGTTGAGTCCATGGATTATACACACTTTTACCTTTCCGCCATTGCTAGTCTCTTCAGTACCGTGCATTACCCTTTCTCACTTTGAGAGTTGGTGCAAACTTCGCCGGTGCATCCAAACCCCGTGATACGATACGCTCTATCACACATAAGCCTCCTTATATCTTCCTCAAAACAGCCACCATACCTACCTATTATGGCATTTCCATAGCCATTCCGAGATATATTGCCATGCAACTTTCCACCGTTCCGTTCATCATCATCATGACATACTTTATTTTTGTCATATTGCCATCGCATGATCATGTAGTTGACATTGTATTTGTGGCAAAGCCACTATGCATTCTTTTTCATACGTGTCACTCTTGATTCATTGCACCATCCCTGTACACCGCCGGAGGCATTCATATAGAGTCATATCTTGTTCTAGTATCGAGTTGTAATTCATATGTTGTAATCAATAGAAGTGTGATGATCATCATTATTAGAGCATTGCCCAAAGAAAAAAAAGAAAAAAAGGGAAAGGCCCAAAATAAAAAAAATAAAAAGAAGAAAAAGAAAAAAAAGAAAAAAAGAAAATAAATAAAAAGGGCAATGTTACTATCTCTTTTTCCACACTTGTGCTTCAAAGTAGCACCTTGTTCTTCATGTAGTGAGTCTCATATATTGTGCTTCAAAGTAGCACCATGTTTTTCATATAGTGAGTCTCATAAGTTGTCTTTTTCATACTAGTGGGAATTTTTCATTATAGAACTTTGCTTGTATATTCCTACAATGGGCTTCCTCAAATGCCCTATGTCTTCGTGAGCAAGCAAGTTGGATGCACACCCACTAGTTTTCTTTTGTTGAGCATTCATTTATAGCTCTAGTGCATCTGTTGCATGGCAATCCCTACTCCTCATGTTGACATCAATTGATGGGCATCTCCATAGCCCGTTGATTATCCTCGTCAATGTGAGACTTTCTCCTTTTTGTCTTCTCCACACAATCCCCATCATCATATTCTATTCCACCCATAGTGCTATATCCATGGCTCACGCTCATGTATTGCGTGAAGGTTGAAAAAGTTTGAGATTATTTCAGTATGAAACAATTGCTTGGCTTGTCATCGGGGGTATAGAAGTTGGGAACTTCTTTGTGTGACGAAAATGAAGCATAGCCTAACTATATGATTTTGTAGGGATGAACTTTCTTTTGCCATGTTATTTTGAGAAGACATGATTACTTTGATTAGTATGCTTCAAGTGTTACTATTTCTTTTATCAATATGAACTTTTATTTTGAATCATTTTGGATCTGAACATATATGCCACAATAAAGAAAATTACTTTGAGAATTATGCTAGGTAGCATTCCACATCAAAAATTCTGTTTTTATCATTTACCTACTCGAGGACGAGCATGAATTAAGCTTGGGGATGCTTGATACGTCTCCAACGTATCTACAATTTTTGATTGTTCCATGCTATTATATTACCCCTTTTGGATGTTTATGGGCTTTATTTTACACATTTATATCATTTTTGGGACTAACCTATTAACCGGAGGCCCAGTCCATATTGCTGTTTTATTGCCTGTTTCAGTATTTCAAAGAAAAGGAATATCAAACGGAGTCCAAATGGAATGAAACCTTCGGCAACGTTATTTTTGGGAAGAATATCATCCTGGAGACTTGGAGTTCAAGTCAGAAGATCCTCGAGGAGGCCAGGAGATAGGGGCCCCCTACTGGGCGCGCCCCCTGTCTTGTGGGCCCCTCGAGCACCCCCCGACCGACTTCTTTCGCCTATATAAGCCTACGTACCCTAAAAACATCGAAGATCAAGATAGATCGGGATATCCGCCGCCGCAATCCTCTGTAGCCACCAAAAACCTCTCGGGAGTCCGATCCGGCACCCTGCCGGAGGGGGAACTCATCACCGATGGCCATCTTCATCATCCCGGCGCTATCCATGATGAGGAGGGAGTAGTTCACCCTCGGGGCTGAGGGTATGTACCAGTAGCTATGTGTTTCATCTCTCTCTCTCTCTCTCTCTCGTGTTCTCTCTATGGCACAATCTTGATGTATCGCGAGCTTTGCTATTATAGTTGGATCTTATGTTGTTTCCCCCCTCTACTTTCTTGTGATGAATTGAGTTTCCCTCTTGAAGTTATCTTATCGGATTGAGTCTTTATTTGAGAACACTTGATGTATGTCTTGCCGTGTTTATCTGTGGTGATAATGGGATATCACGTGCCACTTGATGTATGTTTTGGTGACCAACTTGCGGGTTCCGCCCATGAACCTATGCATAGGGGTTGGAACACGTTTTCTTGACTCTCCGGTAGAAACTTTGGGGCACTCTTTGAAGTACTTTGTGTTGGTTGGATGAATTTGAGATTGTGTGACGCATATCGTATAATCATGCCCATGGATACTTGAGGTGACAATGGAGTATCTAGGTGACATTAGGGTTTTGGTTGATTTGTGTCTTAAGGTGTTATTCTAGTACGAACTCTTTTATAGATTGATCCGGAAGAATAACTTTGAGGTGGTTTCGTACCCTACCATAATCTCTTTGTTTGTTCTCCGCTATTAGTGGCTTTGGAGTGACTCTTTGTTGCATGTTGAGGGATTGTTATATGATCTATCTATGTTATTATTGTTGAGAGAAGTTGCACTAGTGAAAGTATGAATCCTAGGCCTTGTTTCCTATCATTGCAATACCATTTACGCTCACTTTTATCATTACTTACCTTGCTGTTTTTATATTTTCAGATTACAAAAACCTATATCCACTATCCATATTGCACTTGTATCACCATCTCTTTGCCGAACTAGTGCACCTATACAATTTACCATTGTATTGGGTGTGTTGGGGACACAAGAGACTCTTTGTTATTTGGTTGCAGGGTTGTTTGAGAGAGACCATCTTCATCCTACGCCTCCCATGGATTGATAAACCTTAGGTCATCCACTTGAGGGAAACTTGCTACTGTCCTACAAACATGTGCACTTGCAGGCCCAACAATGTTTACAAGAAGAAGGTTGTGTAGTAGACATCAAAAGGCTTCAGAACATGCAAAGGCTTCCTACGACAGGTTAGACAAGAACTGGCTTCAGGAGAATTAATGTGACTCTAAGAATTCTGCAAATGAATGCAGACTATGAGAACCACGGGATTCTCCCATGGACATGTACCTGTGACAGCATTAGAGGTGCGAGGGAAGGGGAAGAGGTCTTATGCATTCTCAGAACATTTTGAAGATAAATCAGTTTGAAGACATTGACCTCATAACGCGAAGACATTTACTTATTTGATGTGAGTTGGTTCCGGATTTGTACGAATGCAAGAATAAGTACAAGTGAGGAATCTAACTTGTAAAGAAGCATAAGTGAATAGACTAGGCAGAGTATGAGATGCAGAATGAGATAGATTCAACTTTGGAGATCTAGAAACCACTTTTGGTAAAGAAGGATGAATCTATCAGATCGAAAAGACAGTAAAAAGAGAATTTTAATTACCAGACGAAGAACTGCTAGACGGAGCGAAGTTGGAGGCCGAGCAGTTCGATCTTCCGTGCCCTAACTTGGTGACGGAGGACACCTACGACGACGGCGGAGAGGACGAGTGTCGGCGTCAAAACCGGCAGATCTCGGGTAGGGGGTCCCGAACTATGCATCTAGGCGGATGGTAACAAGAGACAAGGGACACGATGTTTTTACCCAGGTTCGGGCCCTCTCGATGGAGGTAAAACCCTACTCCTGCTTGATTGATATTGATGATATGGGTAGTACAAGAGTAGATCTACCACGAGATCAAGGAGGCTAAACCTTAGAAGCTAGCCTATGGTATGATTGTTGTTCGTCCTACGGACTAAAACCCTCCGGTTTATATAGACACCGGAGAGGGCTAGGGTTAGACAGAGTCGGTTACAATGGTAGGAGATCTACATATCCGTATTGCCAAGTTTGCCTTCCATGCCAAGGAAAGTCCCATCCGGACACGGGACGAAGTCTTCAATCTTGTATCTTCATAGTCTTGGAGTCCGGCCAATGATGATAGTTCGGCTATCCGGACACCCCCTAGTCCAGGACTCCCTCAGTAGCCCCTGAACCAGGCTTCAAATGACGACGAGTCCGGCGCGCATATTGTCTTCGGCATTGCAAGGCGGGTTCCTCCTCCGAATAATTCATAGAAGATTGTGAACACCAGGATAGTGTCCGACTCTGCAAAATAAATTCCACACACCACCGTAGAGAGAATAATATTTACACAAGTTCAATCTGCTGATGTATTTCGTGGCGTGACGTCACACCACGGCCAAGCCTTTACTCGAATCGTTTTTATTATTCCACCTCAGCGCGTTTAGCGAAGCGGTTTCCTTGGCACGTCTTGTCGAAGCAGAGATCGTGTCCCCTTATTCCCGGATTCTCATCAATACGGACGTGGGTAACCCAAACACGCCCTTTGGCTCGCCCCCTCCGTCGAAGGCGAGTCCCAAACAGTTACGGGGATGGCTCTTGGTATTCAACCCCTTTATAATGAGACCAAGGCATGTTCCTTTTCTTCAGTATCCAATCGAATCCGCCCCTCACCTCGAGTTACAACACCCAAGGCTCCAGATTCAGGCGCTTCGGACATTCGACAATGTCCGGATCCGACCTACAGGGCCGGTGGATGCCTTCTTCTGTCACGGAGGAAGATGTGCTAAAGCTGAGAGATGCCAGGTATCTAACCGGCGAAATTTCGGACAGGCTGCCCGCCCAAGGGCAAGTCATTCCTACTCCCAAGCCTGGTGAGAGCATGGTGTTCGTGTCTCACTTCCGTCGGGGTTTAGGCTTCCCGATGGATCCCTTCGTGAGAGGGATCATGTTTTACTATGGGCTGGAATTCCATGACTTGGATCCGGAGTCCATCCTCCGCATCTCATCGTTCATTGTTGTATGCGAAGCCTTCCTCCACACCACTCCTCACTTCGGATTGTGGCTCAAGACCTTCAACGTGGAGCCGAAGATGATCGAGGAGCGGCTGGCAGAGTGCGGAGGGGCAGTTATAAGCAAGAGAGCTGACGCTCCGTGGCCCGAGGGCCTTTTTCAGAAGGAGCTCGGTTTGTGGCAACAGGAGTGGTTCTACATCACCACTCCCAGGGGCACCAGATGTGTGGCGCCGCCTGCCTTTCGCTCTGGCCCTCCACAACGGCTGGCGTCACGGGTCAACAAAGGGCTTAACTGGGGGCCGTCCAAGGACGTGCCAATATTGCAGGGCCGCATTCGATACCTCCAAGAAAGGGAGATCAATCTGGTCGTAGTGGCGCAGGTCATGCTGATTCGGCGCCTTCTGCCCTGCAAACGTCACCCCCTCCGCCTGTGGGAATTCAATCCGGAGGGACCGCGAGCTCTTCAACACTTCATGGGTGCGACACCCGTGGAGATGTATAAACTGTTCTTCGGATCACAAGAGATGTGTCTAGACTTGACCGAGGATGCCGACCTAAGCTGCAATCGCCCGGATACTCAAGTAAGTAGTCCTGTGTCCGGACATACCGTCCGTTCATTTATCATAGATTTGCCCTTTAACCAGCTATCCCTTGAACAGGAGTGGATAGCGAAAGCAAAACTGATACGGTGTCCGGCCCCCCTCCCTGAGACCACGCCGGATCCCGTGTTAGTCAAGATGCTGGAGGTTGCGCCTTCAGAAGAGGGTGAAGGGGAAAACAGGAAAACTACCGCCTCCGCTAAAGAGGCTCTCAAGAAAGGGGGGATCGAGAATCCCTCCCTCCAGGGGGAGAAGAGGACCGCTTCCGAAGATCCGGAGGCCAAGGCCTCAAAGCGGGGGAAGAAATCTTCACCGCAGGGTCTTGCGCCAGGAGAAGCCCCGGCCGCACTATTTCCCCAAGGGAATCAGCCCTCCAGCGAGCTGTAAGTAGAAAGGGGGAGTTTTGTAATAAGGGACATCCTTGTTTTTATTTCTGAGGATAACCGAAGCTCTTACCTTGTAGTTGGATCTCAGCCCTTCTCAGCTGAGCTCATCTTCGGGGGATCTTCGCTCGGAGATGATGGAGAGCGAGACGCCTCCATCTGCCGCACCGTCAGGCGGGGCGGACGACCCCGAGGTGTCGTCGCGGAGGGTCTCCCCGAGTCCGGTGGGGCCGGAGAGTTCGGCACCAACTGTGTACGGCCGGAGGAGCTGAAGAATCTGCTCGAGAGGGCGTCTATCTCAGAAGATCACCGTACATTAATGAGTATGGTGATTGAAAGGATTTCATCCGCTGAGAGCGGGTTGCATGAGGCCGTCAGAAGTTTACTGACAGGGTTTGAGGTATCTAGAAATGATATACCTTTTGACAGTTTTGCACATAGAGTGCGCCCTGTATAGGTAGTAGCCCCTGAGACTCGGTACGTTGTCAAAAGCGACGACGTGCTGAGGATCATAATATCAGTTATAAGATGTCGCCCTTCCTATTTAGGTGGCGGAACGTTCGGTGGCCAGCCGGACTGATAGAGTTGCCGAACTGAAGCGGCAACTTGACGTTGCGGATGCGGATATCGCGCTGGTCAATAAACGACTTGACGAGTCACAAGGTATGTGGCTTCTCCGGGGGCACCTTTGTAAGGGGGCTTGATGCCCGTGCATTACAGCATATATGCTTGTTGCAGATGGCGCCACTGCTATGGAGGACCTTTGGGCGGAGCTTGCCCAAGCCAAGGAGCAAGCCAGAAAAGTGATGCGGCTGCCTTGAAGGCGGCCGAAGAGCTAAAAGCCGAACAGGCTGCTCACTACCGAAGCAGGGAGGAAATGGCCGTGAAGCTGAAGGATGCTACCGACCGCTATGAATTTCTTGCAAAAGAACACCGAGCGGAGCAAGAGGACCTGAAGAAGGCCGCCGCTGAAGCCAAGGATGCCCGCTCCGCGATGAGGGCTATAAAGGAGGAGCTGCGTCAGGCCAGGGATATTACGGCTGGAAAGCCCTTTCTGCTGCGTAGGAAGTTCACGGACCCGAAGTATGCTCAGTTGGCCAGTTGTGGGGTGTGGAGGATGCTTATCTGAATTTAGCAGCGAGTGCGGCGGACGCAGTCGTGCATTTCCGAAGCCAAAAGGATCACGGAATGGAAGAGCTTTTTTGGTCTCAATTCCATAGTCCGGAGCGTCCACTTCCGTTAACCGATCGGTTGGCTGAGTGGGCTGAGCTGAACAGGTTGTCTGGACTTGCCATGAAGGATGTTGTGGCTCATCTGTGGCCGAAAAGGCCCGAGTCGAAGAGTTATTTTGGCTTAGTGCAGCAGTTCCTTGATGCGGTGCCGCATATCAAGGCGATGAAGCGGTCGGCATGCATAGAGGGTGCATGGATGGCTCTTGTCCGTGTCAAAACATACTGGGCAGAGATGGAGGCCACCGACGTTGCATCCCGGGATTCGGACAGGAGCCGATTACCCGCCGAGCACTTTTTTGAGGAAGTCCTGCAGGGCGCTCGTTTAATAGAGTCGCAGTGCTCGAAAAACATTATGTTCAAATGACATGTATGATTTGTAAAACCATATTTATAATATAAGGGCTTTTTATACTTGTGCGTTCAAGTATTGAAATACCTCCTGTGCAGCCGTTAATGTATATGTATATATAACCTGAAAGATGGCAGTCTTCGGCTTCAGCCTCGACGCACATAGTGCGGGGGTGTTTGCAAAAAAGCGCATTTTCACACTTAATCCAACGTCTTGGTCCTGTGAAGGAGGTGATAGTGTAGCAAACTAGGCAACCGGACTATAATGCTTTATCACTTTCACTTAGCCATAGGAGTTCGATGGTGGGGCTACTATATAGCCCCTATGGGCACCGCGCTCTTTGAGTTCGGGGCGCGTGTGTGCCTGACCGGGAAACGGTCCTTCGTCAAAGCGGAGGAATTCTAAACATTCCGGTAGTCGATCGAGTGGTTGACCAGTCTCTCGCTATATCATGACAGTCAGTTTTCGGCTTTCTCTACTGAGGTGCTCACCAGGCCAAACTGGGGCACAATCGCAGTAGTTCTCCCGGTGCCGCGTTAGCCAATAGAACGGAACGTAAGGCAGCAAAACACAGGATCCGGGCAAACCCAACATTTGACCAAAGACATGATTCGGAGCTGATACATATAAGGCCTAACTCGAGACGCCGAACACTCCCTAAGGTATTCGGTCTTTATAAAAACGGGCAGAACAATGCCCTGAGCCCCTAGTGTCCAGGTACGCGCGAAAACTTCTGACGCGGCCGATGCCAAAACGCCAGCCTCCTCCTCGGTTATGGTAAGAAACCGGGGGATGTGTATCAACAAGAGACAATAAAAAAGGTTTACGCAGGGTCTTAATCTGCGCCTGTGTCTCCGTTGTGCCGTATCCTGGACGGGTGTAGCACGCTGTTCATCTGTAAAAGAGAAGAACTTAGTTTGAAAAAAGATTGTGCGAAAAATGTATTTAAAACAGAGTATGATGAAAAAATGAATAAAATTGAGCTTTATTGGCTCTCATTGTTCATGCGTGCAACCCCTTGTAAAGGGGTACGCGGCTAGTAAGCCCCTTGTTTATTTATACCGGACTCGCCTAACCGTGTTCGGGGTCTGAATGACCTGTTTTAGGAGCTTTGATCAGCAAAGCCGGATTAGTGTGTGGCTGTCAAGGCAGTATCACATTCTTCCGCGGTCGAGGAACACTCAAAGTTACCCTTTAATGAGATGATACCGCGTGGACCGGGCATTTTAAGTGTAAGAGACGCGTAATGCGGTATTGCGTTAAAGCGGGCGAAAGCTTCGCGTCCCAATAGTGCTTGATGGCTACTTTTAAATGGGGCGATATGGAAGATTAGCTTTTCATGACGGAAGTTGTCGGATGAACGGAACACAACTTCTAGTAGTAAGGAGCCCGTACAATTGGCATAAGGGCCTGGCGTCGCTCCTTTAAAGGAAGTGTTGCTATGGCAAATTTTGGTAGGGTCTATCCCCATTCTGCGGATTGTGTTCTGGTATAGCAGGTTTATATCACTGCCGCCATCCATTAGGACTTGTGTAAATTGTAGTCCGTCGATTATAGGATCCAATATCAAAGTAGTCCATCCTGCGTTTCGAATACTTCTGGAGTAATCCTGATGGTCGAAAGTAATTGGTTTTGACATCTAGTTTCAGGACTCCGCTGGGGTGGACCGTGCGGCGCGTACTTTAGTAGGCGCCGCACTATTTTTCCTTGTTATCACTTGAAGTGAATTCACTGTTTTAACCTCTTGTGGGAAATTCTTTTGTTTTCCGTCGCTCTGCTCGTGGGGTTCGTCATCGTCCTCAGTTGGTGTGTCGAGCCCCTTGTGTTCGGCGTTAAGTCGGCCGGACTGCTTGAAGACCCAACAATCTCTGTGTGTATGGTTTGCAGGCTTCCCGGGGGTACTATGGATTTGACATATCCTGTCCAATATTTTGTTTAGTTTGGATAGCTCGTCACTCTTGTCCTTAAGAGGCAGTGTTTTGTTGTTCGGCCGAGAGCTTTTGAACCCGGCGTTGACTGTCGTGCTCTTTGGGCCATTTTCCTTAGTCCGGCGCTGGTCTTTTCTGCGTCGTGGTTTCCCATTTCCATCCCTGACCTCGGATGTACTCGGGTCGCTGGTGCTGCATCTTGCCAGCCAGCTATCTTCTCCCGCGCAAAAGCGGGTCATGAGGCTTGTTAGTGCGGCCATTGTCCTTGGCTTTTCCTCGCCGAGGTGTCTGGCGAGCCATTCGTCTCGGACGTTATGTTTGAAGGCTGCTAAGGCTTCGGCGTCCGGACAGTCGACTATTTGGTTCTTTTTGGTGAGGAACTTGTTCTAGAATTTGCGGGCTGACTCTCCGGGCTGTTGAGTTATGTGACTTAAATTGTCTGCATCCGGAGGGCGGATATAAGTCCCCTGAAAATTTGCCCGAAAACGCATCCTCGAGCTCTTCCCTACTTCCAATGGTATTTTCTGGGAGGCTTTTGAGCCAATGCCAGGCTGGCCCTTTGAGCTTGAGGGGTAGGTATTTTATGGCGTGTAGATCATCTCCTCTAGCCATATGTATGTGTAGGATGTAATCCTCAATCCAGACTCCGGGGTCTGTTGTTCCGTCGTATGCCTCTATGTTTACGGGCTTGAATCCCGCTGGAAATTCATGATCCAGTACCTCATCGATGAAACATAGGGGGTGTGCGGTGCCCCTTTATTTAGGTGTACCGTTATTTTCGAACACTCGACGTGTTGTGTTGCTCCTCGGAGCCTTCTTTCTTGGCCCATAGATGGACCTGACCGGGCCATCCTTTTTGCGATGATCCTTATGTGGATCGTGTGCCGGCTTGTGTGCGGTGCCGCTTGCCGCTCTTTGCTTGTCATGTGGTCGTCTATCCGACCAGGCGGCCTCTTTGTTCTTTGACTGTGGGGGCTCTACGGCCTTCTCGTCAAATTCGGGCAACAACTTGCTCTTCGGGTAGCTCTTTGCTTGGTGACTATCGCCGTATTTGTCTGCGGTCTTGAGTACTTTGCTCCATCTCATTCTGAGTACGTCTTCCGCTGTTTTGAGCTTCCGCTTCTGCTTCTTCAGACTTCTTGCAGTGGCGACGAGCCTTTTGTGGAGGTTCTGATGCTCCGGTGATGTGTCCGGCATGAGATCAGCCGGACTGTTGTTTTTGCCTGGGATGGTTTGCTTGTCCAATTCATCCTGTTTGGACGGTTGCTTGGTGGCATGTTCGTCGTCCACTGGTTCGCCCTGCTCTACGGGTCTGTATGGGTGCTGTTGTTATCGAGGCAGGACTTCGGGCGGCACTTGCGTCGCCGTTTTGGCTGTTTTTCGGGGGAATTATCCTTCGCAGCGTCTCGTTGTTCCTCGTTATCGCTTCCTTTTGGTGTATCCACCATGTATACATCGTGAGTTGAGGTGGCTTTCCAGTGCCCTATGGGCGCTGGTTCTTGGTCGTCTCCGGCATCGTCGTCCATACCGTTGATATCTTCGGAGTCGAAGTCTAGCATGTCGGTTAAGTCGTCGACAGTGGCTACGAAATGGGTGGTGGGTGGGTTTTTAATTTCTTCATCGTCCGCATCCCAACCGTCCTGGCCATAATCCGGCCAGCGCTCTCCTGATAAAGAGAGACACTTTAGCGAATTCAGGATGTCGCCAAAAGGCGAGTGCTGAAAGATGTCCGCAGCGGTGAACTCCATGATCGGCGCCCAATCGAATTCGATTGGTAGGGGCGTGGGAGGTTTGGAGTCCGGCGAGGAGTCCGGCGAGGAGTCGTGGGCTTCGCAAGGGACAGGGTCGGTATTCGGCTCCATCACCGTAGAGGTAGCATCCCCCGAGGTGGTGTCTAGCCACCCATCCTCGATTGGCGCAATTGGCTCCGAGTTAAGGGTCGGAGCGGACTCTTGTGCGGCCTCCAGGGCACTATCCGGAAGCAGAGCTAAATCGTGCCTATCGTGACAGTGCAGCACGCTCGGCTGTGGCTCGAATCCATCGAAGATCAAGTCTCCACGGATGTCGGCCGTATAATTCAAACTTCCGAATCTGACCTGATGGCCAGGGGCGTAGCTTTCGATCTGCTCCAGATGGCCAAACGTATTGGCCCGCAGTGCAAAGCCGCCGAACACGAAGATCTGTCCGGGGAGAAAAGTCTCACCCTGGACCGCGTTGTTGTTGATGATCGAAGGAGCCATCGGGCCTATGAGCGACACCCCCTAGGCGCTGTCCACCATATATATATATCATGAGTTGAGCTGGCTTTCCAGTGCCCGGTAGGCGCTGGTTCTTGGTCGTCTCCGGCGTCGTCGTCCATGCCGTCGATGTCTTCGGAGTCGTGGTCTAGCAAGTCGGTTAGATCATGGACAGTGGTTACAAAGTGGGTGGTGGGAGGGTTCTGAATTTCTTCGTCGTCCGCATCCCAACCATCCTGACCGCAGTCCGGCCAGCGCTCTCCTAATAACGAGAGATACTTTAGCGAATTCAGGATGTCGCCAAAGGGTGAGTGCTGAAAGATGTTTGCAGCAGTGAACTCCATGATCGGCGCCCAATCGGATTCGATTGGCAGGGGCGCAGGAGGTTCGGTGTCCGGCACCTCGGAGTCACGGGCTTTACAAGGGACAAGGTCAGTATTCGGCTCCATCGCCGTAGAGGTTGCAGCTCCCGAGGCAGTGTCTAACCACCCGTCCTCGATCTGTGAGGTCGGCTCCGAATTAAGGATCGGAGCGGACTCATGTGCGGCCTCCAGGGCACTGTCCAGCAGTAGAGCTAAATCGTGCCCATCGTGACAGTGCGGCGCGCTCGGCTGTGGCTCGAATCCATCGAAGATCAAGTCTCCGCAGATGTCAGCCATGAAGTTTAGGCTTCCAAATCTGACCTGATGGCTAGGGGCGTAGCTTTCGATCTGCTCCGGATGGCCAAGCAAATTGGCCCGCAATGCAAAGCCGCCGAACACGAAGGTCTGTCCGGGGAGAAAAGTGTCACCCTGGACTGCATCTTTGTTGATGATCGAAGGAGCCATCAAGCCTATAGGTGACGAGACAGAGGAACTCTCAATGAAAGCACCAATGTCGGTGTAAAAACCGGCGGATCTCGGGTAGGGGGTCCCGAACTGTGCGTCTAGGCGGATGGTAACAGGAGACAAGGGACACGATGTTTTTCCCAGGTTCGGGCCCTCTCGATGGAGGTAAAACCCTACTCCTGCTTGATTGATATTGATGATATGGGTAGTACAAGAGTAGATCTACCACGAGATCAAGGAGGCTAAACCCTAGAAGCTAGCCTATGGTATGATTGTTGTTCGTCCTACGGACTAAAACCCTCCGGTTTATATAGACACCGGAGAGGGCTAGGGTTACACCGAGTCGGTTACAATGGTAGGAGATCTACATATCCTTATTGCCAAGCTTGCCTTCCACGCCAAGGAAAGTCCCATCCGGACACGGGACGAAGTCTTCAATCTTGTATCTTCATAGTCTTGGAGTCCGGCCAATGATGATAGTTCGGCTATCCGGACACCCCCTAGTCCAGGACTCCCTCAACGAGGTTCGCGGTTGGCGTGAGGACGGCGTCGGAGAAGTTGTGGTAGCTAAGCGCTTCGTCGCCGACGTCGTCGAGAGCTAGCAGAGGCGCTAGGGTTTTCGAGAGGTGGCGAGGTGGAAGAAGAATTTTCTACCGAGATGTGACGGGTATTTATAAGGAAACAGACGGCACATCGCAATTACGCAGGTGCCCCTGGCGGTTCACATCTGAAGGGCACGTGGCAAGCATGCAACACCTTGGAAATTGCTCCATGTTCCCATGAATGCCTGGATTGTCGGGTTGGTCGTTCCGAATTCTCCGGTTTTCAGACATAAAGGATATAGCATTAAAACAGATATAAATGTTTGTCAGATTGACTTCGGCTGACAGGTTCAGTGAAGACAATGAACAGTTTTCAATAGAATGCATATGATTTGGATAGATAGAGTTGAGGTAGAAGCATAGATAGGTTAGGGTCCGATCACATTCACTTAGTTCAAAAGATTCAACACGAAGTCATAGCAATAAGTGAATGTTGTAAAGGACAGAACACAAATATGTATATAACTAGTATTAGGCCAAATCAACCAAATGAAGATAAACTTGAATATAAGCCAGGGATGAAGATAGAGAAAATATGAAGACTTTGCAAACATGACGCCAAGAGAAACACTTGAAACAAAAGTTTGGTGGTGGCGTTACCCACCTTATAGGAAGTATTAGACCCAGACATGGCGCACAATTATCGTGGCGCTCCGAAGTCAAATTCCGCATTAATGTATTCACACTTAGAGTGTATGTCTTCATTGATTGAAGACATACATTACTTCGTGTGTTGCACATCTAAGTCATCAAAATGCATAAGTGTTAGGATGTGTGCCTAATCACAGGACATTTGAGGATTCCAAGATATTTAGCTCACATCGCAACTTGCAAAACCTTTTCTCATCCAAGGGCTCTGTGAAGATATCAGCCAACTGCTCTTCTGTCTTGACGTGAATGATATCAATATCTTCCTATAACATGATCTCTGAGAAAGTGATGACGAATTTCAATGTGCTTTGTCTTCGAGTGCTGAACTGGGTTGTTGGCAATCTTGATGGCGCTCTCATTGTCGCAGTAGAGAGGCACATTCTTCAGATGGATACCATAGTCCTTGAGAGTTTGCTTCATCTAGAGAAGCTTTTGATAGAACTCTTTACCATTGGCGTCGGGACCTAGATGACTTTTGGTTGGCATTGGCGTCGTGTATCCTTTGCAGTCTTGCATTCCAAACTTCTTCAGGCAATCTTTGAGGTATTTTTCTTGAGAGATGAAGATGCCATTTCGTTGCTGACGAATTTGGAGACCCAGAAAGAACTTCAGCTCACCCATCATGGACATCTGATATTGCTCTTGCATCATGTGACCAAACTCATCACTGTATTTCTTGTTGGTGCAGCCGAAGATAATGTCATCCACATAGATTTGGCACACAAACAGTTCACCATCATATGTCTTCGTGAAGAGTGTAGGATCTAGTGAACCAGGTTTGAAGCCTTTGCTCTTCAGGAAGTCTTTGAGCGTATCATACCAAGCACTAGGGGCTTGTTTGATGCCATACAGTGCCTTGTTGAGCTTGTATACCATATCAGGATGATTTGGATCTTCAAAGCCCGGAGGTTGTGCGACATATACTTCTTCTTCTATCTTTCCATTGAGAAAAGCACTCTTCACATCCATTTGATACAGAAGGATGTTGTGATGATTTGCATAGGCTAGCAGTATGCGAATGGCTTCAAGCCTTGCCACCGGAGCAAATGTTTCATCAAAGTCAATTCCTTCCACTTGAGTGTAACCTTGTGCAATGATACGAGCCTTGTTTCTGACCACTTGACCATCCTCATCTTGCTTGTTGTGATATATCCTTTTGGTGCCAATGATATTGTGCTTTCGAGGATCAGGACGCTAGACCAATTCCCACACATTATTCAGCTCGAACTGTTGAAGCTCTTCTTGCATAGCTTGAATCCATTTAGGTTCCATGAAGGCTTCATCAACTTTCTTGGGTTTAGAGATTGAGACAAATGCAAAATGCCCACAGAAATTGGTTAGCTGTGTTGCTCTTTGAGTTACTTTTGAACGAGTGGGTGGACCAGGTGCATTCAAGCTATCAATTATCTTCTCAATCTGAACTTCGTTTGCAACACGAGAATGAACAGGACGAAGATTTTGCTCTTGCTGATCAATGTCATTATTTGGGGGATTGTCTTCAGGCTGAGGATTGTCTTCAGGTTGATTAGGTGCAGAAATGGTAAGCTCCTCTTTAGTTTGATTCTTAGAAGGTATGATGTCTCCAATTCCCATCTACTTGATAGATTCACTTGGAGGTACTTCATCTAGCACATTTGGCAGGTGCTCTCTTTGCGAGCTGTTAGTCTCATCGAACCGCACATCTATAGTTTCAACCACTTTATAGTGAAAGAGGTTGAAGACTCTGTAGGAGTGCGAATCCTTTTCGTAACCAAGCATAAAACCTTCATGTGCTTTCGGTGCAAATTTTGAAGTGTGATGTGGATCCTTGATCCAGCACTTAGCACCAAATACTCTGAAGTAGCTTACATTTGGCTTCTTACCATTTAGGAGCTCATAGGATGTTTTCTTCAGAAGCTTGTGAAGATAAACACGATTTATGACGTGGCATGCAGTATCAATGGCTTCAGGACAGAACTTCCATGGAGTCTTGTACTCATCAAGCATCATTCGGGCCATCTCAATAAGAGTTATGTTCTTGCGCTCAGTGATGCCATTCTGCTGAGGTGTGTAAGGAGCATAGAACTCATGAGTGATACCCAAAGTATCCAGATAAAGGTCGAGGCCGGTGTTCTTGAACTCAGTGCCGTTGTCGCTTCTGATGTGCTTGATCTTGACACCATAGTTCGTCATGGCACGATTGGCAAAGCGTCTGAAGACATCCTGCACTTCAGTCTTGTAGAGGATTATAACCACCCAAGTATATCTAGAGTAATCATCAACAATGACAAAGCCATAGAGGCAAGCAGTAGCAGTGAGAGTAGAGTAATGAGTAGGGCTGAATAAGTCCATGTGGAGCAGCTCGAAGGGTTGAGATGTAGTCATGATTGTCTTCGAGGGATGCTTGGCCCTGGTCATCTTTCCGGCTTCGCAGGCGCCACATAGATGATCCTTCTTGAACTTGACGCCTTCGATGCCCATGACATGCTTCTTCTTTGCGAGAGTGTGCAAGTTCTTCATGCCAGCATGTCCTAGCCTTCGATGCCAAAGCCAGCATTCTGAAGCCTTTGCTAGAAGACATACGGCCATCTGTGGTCCTGCTGAGAAATCTACCATATATAGATCATCTTTCCGATATCCTTCAAAGACTAGAGACTTGTCAGATTCCATTAGTACAAGGCATCGATATTTTCCAAATAGCACAATCATGTTTAAGTCAAAAAGCATTGAGACAGACATTAAGTTGAAACCAAGGGATTCAACAAGCATCACTTTATCCATGTGCTGATCCCTTGATATTGCAACTCTACCTAGACCCAATACCTTGCTTTTACCAGTGTCAGCAAATGTGATGTGACTTTTGTCTGATGGACGTAGTGTTGAATCCATCAGAAGACTTCGATCGCCAGTCATGTGATTAGTCCATCCACTGTCCATAATCCATTCTGAAGTACGAGGTGTCATAGCCTATGGTGCAGTTTGGGGGATAGGCTTCACCAAGCGAGTTGTGAAGCATAAACATTTGACGAACAAGTGGAACATGAAAATTCAGATCTTGGTTAGGATAGATAGGATGAGTGTCAAGGGATCCTGGAACGAAGTACATAGTAAGACCATTTGGGCATTTTATCTTGCGCCCCACAAGATGTTTAAGGTCCCCAGATTAGTTTTTGACGCCTTTGATTTCCGGCTGGAGACCTTTCCCTGCAAAAGAGAGTTAAGTTTTCTTAACAACCCACATTTTCAGGGGTGCCTTAGAAGCAATGAGTCTAAGTGCAACATCTGAGAATTTCGGCTTTGGAGCCCTAGTAAATAGCCTTGCAGGAGGTGAATAATACTCATAGGAATAAGCAGAAAAGTTCTTTGTTCTATGAACATAGCGGTTTGAGGAAACACGCTCATATTCATGGGTCTGAGTATGATTTCCCTGCAAAACATTGACATTAGGGTGACTCAGATGAGTCTTCGGTCTGTATGAAGCTTTTGGACCATGTGAAGCCTTTGGTATGGGGTTTGTCTTCTTCACAGGTGGTGTCATGATGACATTCACTGGAAGATTCTCAAGACAACTTTTGGGAACCCATATCTTCTTCATAGGTGGCCCATTCCTGCAGTTAGTACCAATATACCTGGCAAACACTTCACCATTCTGATTCTTAAACAGTTTAGAGTTTGCATCAAAGGATTCATCAATGATAATGGGATTAGCACAAGTGAAACCAAACAAGGTGGATGGATCTACTGAAGGTTCCTTTGAAGCAACCCATGTGGTTTTGGGGTACTGCTCAGGCTTCCAGTACGAACCATCAACATTCATTTTCCTCTCGAAACCAACACCCTCTTTTCTAGGGTTTCAGTTCAGAATCTGCTTTTTGAGGACATCACATAATGTCTGATGTCGTTTGAGACTTTTATACATCCCTGTCTCAAGCAGTGTCTTCAAACTGGCATTCTCATCAGCAATAGTAGTGGTATCCTCAGTAGAGAGGTTAGTTACCACTTCAGCAGTTGAAGATATTGCAACAACAGTAGCAGTAGAGCATTCATCAACAGAGGTAGCGTTATCACGCTCAATGCATTTTAGACATGGTGGTTCAAATCCTTCCTGAGCGGGACTAATCTGTTGAGCGCGAAGTGACTCATTCTCCTTTTGAAGATCTTCATGATCCGATCTCAATTTCTCAAGTTCCTGCTTCCTTTGAAGATAATCATAGGAAAGCTTTTCATGAGAAGTTGAGAGCGATTCATGTCGACCTTCAAGTTCCTGGTACTTAACATGAAGATTTTTAATGTCTTCAATTAAGGACCGAGACTTGGTCATTTTCGCGTCCAACAGGTCATCGCTTTTTTCTAACAGTTTTTGAGTATGTTCCATAGCTTTTTGTTATTCAGTTGAAATTTTAGCAAGTGTTTTGTAACTAGGTTTGGATTCACCATCAAAGTCATCTTCACTTGATGTTTGAAAGTAAGCATCATGTGATTTTACCTTGGCACCACGTGCCATGAAGCAGTAGGTGGGAGGCGAGTCATCCTTGTCATTATCATCAGTGTTGGTGACGGAGCCATTGTCTTCGCTGTTGAAGATGGACTTGGCGACGTAAGCTGTAGCTAGAGCCAGACTCGCAACACCAGAGTCAGACTCCTCCTCAGACTCCACCTCCGCCTCCTCAGAAGCTGACTCCTCCTCTGAATCCATTTCCTTGCCAAGAAAAGCACGGGCCTTGCTAGATGAGCTCTTCTTGTGAGGTAAAGACTTGGAAGAAGACTTTGAGGATTTCTTCTTCTTCTTGTCATCAGAATCATATTCTTTGCTCTTCTTCTTCTTCTTCTTCTTCTTCTTCTTCTTCTTCTTCTTCTTCTTCTTCTCATTGTCCCACTTTGGACACTCAGAGATGTAGTGACCAGGTTACTTGCACTTGTGACAGGTTCTCTTCTTGTGGTCATAGGCAGAAGCTTCATCATTTCTTGAGCTGGATCGTGAAGACTTTCTGAAGCCTTTCTTCTTGGTGAATTTCTGGAACTTCTTCACAAGCATAGCAAGCTCCTTTCCAATGTCTTTAGGATCACCAGAACTGCAGTCAGATTCTTCTTCAGATGAGGAAGCAGCAGCCTTTGCCTTCAAAGCGCGAGTTCGGCCATAGTTGGGGCCATAGATATCTCATTTCTCAGATAGCTGGTACTCATGTGTGTTGAGCCTCTCAAGTATGTCATACGGATTGAGAGACTTGAAATCAGGGCGTTCTTGTATCGTCAGGGCTAAGGTGTCAAATGAGCTATCAAGAGATCTCAGTAGTGTCTTCACTATCTCATGCTTCGTAATCTCAGTGGCGCCGAGTGCTTGGAGCTCATTTGTGATATCAGTGAGGCGATCAAACGTGAGCTGGACATTCTCGTTGTCGTGTCTCTTGAAGCGGTTGAAGAGGTTGCAAATAGTACTGATCCGTTGATCTTGCTGAGTTGAGACGCCTTCATTGACCTTAGAGAGCCAGTCCCAGACTAGCTTTGATGTTTCGAGAGCACTCACACGGCCATATTGTCCTTTGGTCAGATGACCACAGATGATGTTCTTGGCGCTAGTCCAGTTGTATGAACTTCTTGACATCAGCAGGGGTGACACCTTCACCAGTCTTGGGAACACCGTTCTTGACGACATACCATAGATCGACATCAATGGCTTCAAGATGCATGTGCATCCTATTCTTCCAGTAGGGATAGTCAGTTCCATCGAAGATGGGGCACGCAGCGGAGACTTTAATTATCCCTGCAGTCGACATAGCTGAAACTCTAGATGGTTAAACCGAATCACACAGATCAAGGGAGTACCTTGCTCTGATACCAATTGAAAGGGCTAGTTATCGACAAGAGGGGGGGTTGAATAGGCGATTTTTATGAGAGTCTTCAAAACATGGGAGTTTCGAAGACAAACAATAGAAACAACACTATTCGTATGCAGCGGAAGGTAGACTACACTAGACAAGCCATAGTCAAGTATTCAATGAAGTGAAAGCACGAAGACTAATAACAACTAGGTAGTAAAGATCAGGATGGAAGATAGTATGAAGCCAATCAGAACAGGTAGTCACACAGTGAAGTCAAACAGATAATGCAAGCAAGCAATGACTTCACGAAGACAAACTGTAAGTAGGGAGAAGTGAGAGATAGAACCAGTAGCTTCCGGAGGACAAGGATTTGTTCGACCAGTTCCAGTTGCTGTGACAACTATACGTCTGGTTAGGGAGGCTGAGATTCAACTCAGAAGACCGCGTCTTCACCTTATTACCCTTGAGCTAAGGACACCTAGTCCCCACCCAATCACTCTGGTAAGTCTTCAAGGTAGACTTCCAAACCTTCACAGACTTCATTCACCGGCAATCCACAATGGCTCTTGGATGCTCAGAACGCGACGCCTAACCGGCTGGAGGATTCACAGTCCTCAAGTGTAACAAGTCTTCAGATCACGCGGACAGAAAGACTTCAGTGATGCCAAACACTCTTCGGGCTCTAGGTGGTTTGGGCTTTGTCCTCGCAAGGATTCTCTCTCAAAAGCTTCGGCGGTGGGTTGCTCTCAAACGACAAATGCCGTGTACTAACTCTGAGCAGCCACCAATTTATGGTGTAGGGGGTGGGCTATTTATAGCCACTGGGCAACCCGACCTGATTTGTCCAAAATGACCCTGGGTCACTAAGGAACTGACACGTGTCACAACGGTCAGATTTCAAACACACGCGGCAGCTTGACTTGGGATACAAGTAAAGCTGACTTATCCGACTCTGGATAAGATTTGCACTCATTGTCTTCGCTCGAAGACATAGGATTTGGTTGAGCATCACTTCAGTCATTTTGACTTTGTTCACTTGGACCCCACTTAACAGTGTGGTGGTTCCTATGACTCAACAAAGAAGAAAAGGAAACAACGAAACAACTAAGTCTTCGCACTCCATAGTCTTCACTCAGTGTCTTCTCGTGTCATAGTCTTCAACGTGAATGGCTTCACAGACCACCATTGTCTTCGATGTCTTCACAAATTTTTAGGGGTCATCTCCGGTAGGTAATCCGAATCAATGAGGGACTACTACCTGTGTTATCCTGCAACTCTCACAAACACATTAGTCCCTCAACCAGGTTTGTTGTTAATACTCCAAAACCAACTAGGGGTGGCACTAGATGCACTTACACTTCCAAATAGTCTGCTCCCCCCACCCGCACCCATGCTATCCCGCTACTACACATGTCACACCATTCCCCTTCCCTTATACTAGGTTTACATCATTAGTGGTCTCTCTACTCCACATGCACACACTCCCTCTCACACACAAACACGCGCACAAACACACACACACACATGCACAAACACCCATTTATCAGGATCCTCATCTCTCCCCATGTCCACATGTGTATCTCACACACTCACTCTCTGATTTTGTATATGTGTCTCCACGTTACACAACACAAAGCCCCATGTAAATGTCTCTCTCTATCCTCCACACACATAGACAAAAAGAATCTCTTATCATTGCCTCAGTCCCTAGACATATCACACACACACACACTGTCTCTCTCTCTCTCGCAAACACACTCAACAAGGGTTTCCCCATGAATAACTTACCGTCTATTCATCAACAGTCGTGGCAGTACGGCGAACACGAGACATGAAAAAGAATAAATCTACACGTGCTTAGACCACCTAGTATGACTACTAGGACTAGAGCAAGCCGAAAGCGCGCCGCCGTCACCCCCTCCTTATCGATGATGGGAAAACCTTTGTTTTACACAGTCGAGAAGTCATTGTGCTAAGGCCCCACATGCTGAGCGTTGAATAGAATGTAGATCCTAGTTTACGGAAACAAGTATCGATAATATGTTTGTATCTCCATACTTGTATATCTTCTCTTATAAAAAACCGAGTTGGTGATGATGGTACGCGTGCCATCTTGCAATATAGACCGTCTGATCTATATCTGACGGATGGAAATTAAACTAAAAGATACCCCTACCTCTCTCCACATTTGCAGACAAGGCCTTCCCTCGTTCATCCTTATCTCCAACAACCTCATTGTTGAGCAATTAAAAAAGGAAGCCTCTGGAACAAACTGGCCTGGTGGCCGCTGCCGGCGTCGTCCATCCCCATGCGTCCGCTCAGTCCAACCACCAATCACCACCACGCCCCACTCCTCTTCACCTTATCTCCTATTTCTCGGGATATCATTAGTTTTTACACATGGGATTACTCCCGCATGGGTCAATCACAACAAGTGTTTTATAAGAAAATGCATCTTGATGTTCCGTGCAATGCACAGACATCTTGCTAGTACTCCTACTGAAGACTAAGTTGGTGATGATGGTTTGTCTGCCATCCGTCATTTCTGACCATTAGATCTACATCTAATGACTGTGAGGTAAGTTGTTGCCTTTTCTCACCAACATCCCACTTCTCTACCAATTTGCAGAAAAACCCATAATTAGTATCTTAAAACCAACCACATCCCTCCCTCACCTCACCAAAACAGCCCAAGGAATATATTCTAATTGAAACATAATATATCTCTAGTGATATATGTATATCAAAATTAGAGTGTTTTGTATCAAGTTTGTGAATAAGTATTATTCTAATTATGATCCTTTGCAACACACATGAACATTGCTAGTATTTCCAACCATGAAAAAAATCCTAGTATTTCCTTAGTTTCAAGTTTTCCATCAAGATATTAGTCACTCATGGTTGATATTTACTTTCAATCACGTACACATATGCACTATGTAACTCTCCTTGCTTATTGGCTTCCAAAGCTTAACTTTCACTCCTACTTACAATATGTAGAGTATTTAACAAAAAACTACCACTTTCAACCAGCCCTAGGAAGAAACTATTGTACAAAAATAGCAAAAACATACCCAAAATTTCTTAATCCACGCCAAAACTACTACCTAGTGCCGATTAGGCTCGTTTAAACCCGTTTATCACAGGGTTGACCCACACGTCTGTGCTGACGAGGCAGCTTAAACCAACACATTTTTTTGACCGTTGACACAAGGGACCCACATCTGACCTTCTATCCTGTTATTCCCCCTCAAATCATTATTTTTCCTGAACATTACTTCAAACAGTACTGATGCGTGTTCGTCGGTGGCGCCGGTGATGAGCGAGTTGGCCGCTGCTCCGCTGGATGGGCCGGATGCCGTGCTGGCCTCCGCTTGGGTTGGTAGGCTGGCCCGAGCGTGACTCACGAGCGAGCAAGCCGCCACTCTGGCCGTCACTCCAGCCAGATGGCTGGCCTTAGCGCGGCGCGCGCGAGCAAGTCGCCGTGCCGCCGTGCCAATCTATCTAGCAAACCTTGCAGACAAGCAGCTGGACGGAGCTATCTTGGCTAGCTAGCGGCCACGAGCGCCGGATGAAGCTGGCATCCGGGCTGCCGCAAGATGGGCTTCGCACCGCCGGCGGTTTTGACCTCGCCTTTTGCTGGCGGCGGTAGCTGCATTCCATGGCCAAGGATGACTAGGTGGACAGGCCGGAGGTAGGAGGTCACTCGGGGATTTTTGTGCAGACTGACATGTAGGTCCCACAAGTCATAACGCCTAACTTCCCGGTCGAATAGAAGGCGTTGACTTAAGGGGTGACATGGGTTGAAATGTGCCTATAACGACACTTTGTAGAGTAGTCGTTTCTTGGTAGGGCTGGTTGGTAAGGGCATGTACAATGGTTGATAAGGTCGTCTTATCTTAAGTCTGCCACGTATGCAAGTGGTAGTAGTTTCTTGGAATTATTAGTGGTTTCTTGGCATTATTAGTGGTTTCTTGTAAGGAACAATGTACTACTAGCGACAAAAGGTGATTCTAGGTTGCGTTGTACTGCAACGAGTACTACTAGTGGTCGCGGAGTGTATACCTCGTTTTGTGAGTTCGATCCCGGACGAACGCACGGCGGCCTTTTTTTAAATAGTAACTTTGTTGCGAGCCAATATTGTACACGTGTAGTTTGAGTTTGGAAGTCGAAAGGACATGCGGTACCACAATCTGGGTACACTGGATAGCCTAGCCATGTGATCGGGTTTTCCTTCCCATCATCTCGTGGCTCGCGTGCTCACCCTAGCCGCACCTCACTTGCAGCTTCCTCATCAGCTAGTAGCATATTTAAACGGAAAGACTAACGCCCACACGTGTGGCAGTTTTGCAACTCGCCCACACGCGTGGATGACCATCCAGTCAAGTTTGGATGAATCTAGACACATTGAGGTAGAATTTGGTGTCACATAGGACGGGGTTGGTGTGTAGGCGTTGGAGAATTCACCCACACGCCCGAAGCACGCGGTTTGGCAGCTACGCTGTGTGGGCGAACTAGTTTTTGCCCACACAGCCAACACCTAATTCGTGCGTGTGTGGGCGAACAGATTTCGCCCACAAGACACCCGTACATTGTTGTATGCCAAATGCAGTACGCATACATGGCAACTAGGTAAACACACATGGCAACTATGATTCTGTAGGATCGAAAGTATGTCTATAGAGGGCGTGATTAGACTACTTGACCAAATAAAAATCTAGCCTTTTCCCAATTTTAGTTCTTGGCAGATTTTAGCAACTTAGCACAAGTCAAGCAATCAACCTACACATGCAATTGTAAGAGTATAGCAGCGGAATGTAAAACAATTGCATATGAAGGTAAAGGGAGGAGTTTGAGGGTGCAAACGCAATGTTGACACGGAGATTTTTTAGCCGTGGTTCCGATAGGTGGTGCTATCGTACATCCATGTTGATGGAGACTTCATCCCAAGAAGGGTAACGGTTGCGCGAGTCCACGGAGGGCTCCACCCACGAAGGGTCCACGAAAAAGCAACCTTGTCTATCCCACCATGGCCGTCGCCCACGAAGGACTTCCCTCACTAGGGTAGATCTTCACAAAGTAGCAATCTCCTTGCCCTTACAAACTCCTTGGTTCAACTCCACAATCTTGACGGAGGCTCCCAAGTGACACCTAGCCAATCTAGGAGACACCACTCTCCAAGAAGTAACAAATGGTGTGTTGATGATGAACTCCTTGCTCTTGTGCTTCAAATGATAGTCTCCCCAACACTCAACTCTGTCTCACAGGATTTGGATTTCGTGGAAAGAGGATTTGAGTGGAAAGCAACTCGGGGAAGGCTAGAGATCAAGATTTATGTGGTAGGAATGGAATATCTTGACCTCAACACAAGTGTAGGTGGTTCTCTCTCAGAAAATGTATGTTGGAAGTGTAGGCATGTTCTGATGGCTCTCTCCATGAATGAGGAGTGGGTGGAGGGGTATATATAGCCTCCACACAAAATCTAACCATTACACACAACTTACCAAACTCGGTGGGACCGAATCCTGAAACTCAGTCTAACCGATTTAGTAAATAATGTGACTGTTAGGATTTTCGATGGGACCGACATATCAAGTCGGTGGGACCGATATGGTTAGGTTAGGGCATAACGTAATCTTGGTGAGACCGATTACACAAACTCGATGAGACCGATTTTGGTAATAGACAAACAGAGAGTTGGTCAGGCAAACTCGGTGGGACCGATTCACTCATCTCGGTTGGACCGAAACATTATGAAAGGGAAACAGTGAGTTTGCATTGCAATCTCGGTGGGACCGATCGCTCATCTCGGTTTAACTGAAACGTTACGAAGGGAAACAGAGAGATTACAATCCCATCTCGTTGAGACCGAGATCCCTATCTGCAAGACCGAAAAGACTAGGGTTTCTGGCAGTGGCTATGTCATCTGAACTTAGTGGCGCCGGATAAACAGTTTCGGTAGGGCCGAGTCTGACTTTTGGTTTGGGACATATGTGGATGTGAGAAAGTAGTTGAGGGCTTTGGAGCATATCACTAAGCACTTTGAGCAGGAAACTCATTAAGCAACACCTCATCCCTCCTTGATAGTATTGGCTTTTCCTATAGACTCAATGTGATCTTGGATCACTAAAATGGAAAATGTAGAGTCTTGTGCTTTGAGCTTGAGCCAATCCTTTTATCCTTAGCATTTTTGAGGGATCCACTTTTCTCATCCATGCCATGCCAATTATTGAGCTTTCCTGAAATATTTATCTTGAAATAGCATTAGCTCAATGAGCTATATGTTGTTAGGAATCACCAAAACCACCCAGGGATAGTTGCACTTTCAGATTCGTTGCAAGACGGTAACTGAAGTTGCGCATACGTGGCAACCAAATAAACACACATGGCAACTGTGATTAACCATACATGGCAACTATGGTTGGACCACACGTGGCAACTAGGTAAACACACATGGCAACTACTGTTTGACCATATGTGGCAAGTAGTTAATCACACATGGCAACTATGGTTTGATTACATGCGGTAACTACCATAAATTAGACATGACAACTATAGTTAACCAAAACAGATAGAGTTGTCATGCTTTTACAACTACATTTGCCATCCCTGGATAACTATATCTGCCATCCCGGATGGCAACTAAGTCGTCATCCCGCGGGAGTACCTAACATAGCTGCGCCAGGATGTGTGGGCATCTTTGCTTCATGCCACATGCACGGGGTGGAGATGAGTAGTACTTTGTTGGGCGTGTGGCACGAAGTAGCTGTGCCCACACGTGTGGGCAATTCTAATGTTCGCCCACACACAACCCATGTGGGTTGCCTCCTGCTCACGCCACACACAGTGTGTGCGCGGATGGCTAGTATGCCACACGTGTGGCTAGCGCCTCCCAATTAAGCTCGAGGAACCGGAAAATCCTGGCGGGGCATTGGGAACTATGCAATATGGCTCTATACGTAAAGTGCTACTAGTACTCTACTACTCTGTAGCTTGTGGCGTTGCACGCATGGACTTCACTCCATTATCGACTCTATAAATGAAATTCCTCTTGACGTGATTTTTTTTCTTTTTGAAACAGAGGAAAAATCTTTGCCTCATCTCATTCATAAAGAAGAAACTACTAACAAAGTTTGACGAGATCCATCACAACTCCACAAATGGAAGTGAAAAGCCTAGTCTCGCTGTATCAAATAACTCAAATGTTTTGCCCCCGCAGTAACCGTCGCTGATAAATAGGCTACTAGTGTGTGCGTGAGAGGAGCGGCTGAGTAGGCCAGCTACGTGCTTGAATAGAGCACCGAGAGTACCCATTGCACAGGTGTACTTTCCCTGCATTGATAGTACATCGATGGTTCTAGAGAACAGTAGTACCCTCCACTGCCAACTGTAGCTCCTTGGCCCTGAGATTCAAGAGTTCAAAACTTGTGCACTATACTAGAAGTACAGTACATCGCACTACTAGTTGAGAAAGTAGTACTAGTACTACTACAGTACAAGTACATAGTAAATAATAGCCTCACCACTTTGCTAAGGAACAATCGAGGAGAAACCGTTGGAAGGAACGAGGCCCTGTGGCTACTACACTCTTATCTCCTCCTCGCCAATTCCCCTCCCCCCGAAGAGAAGGCAGTTCGTCGCTGCTCCCATGGATTCGCGAGGCGGTTCTCCTCCTCGTCAGGGCTGGAGAACTTGGACGATGATCCTCTGGGAGAAATCGCACGCCGCTCCGACGTCCTCACCGCCGCAAGACTCGGTGCTTCTTGCACCAACTTTTTTAAGACGATGCTTAAACAGGCTTGGGAAAAGTCCATGCTTGTTGGTCTTTGATGCATCCTCGAGGAGAAGGTTCTTCTATGGGACAATCCTTCGAACAGTCTACCGCTCCCTGGCCATGGTTGCACATTGACTCTGCTAGAGTTGCCGATGTTGAGAGGTAGTCGGATTTTGTCCGATGAGTAGGTCAATCATGGAGTTTGATCATGTAGTACTTAGTTATTCCATTTCCATCCCATAATTTCTCTGCTTCCCACTGTCTTGTATATAGGTCTGGGTCGGTGCCACCAAAGATTGGCTTGCATACCTCCGGCCGGATACCACCATCATTTTGCACAACATCCACAGCAGTGCAGCTGTTCGCGTAGACCCCTTGTCCACCATTGTGATCAGCCTTCCGGACTGGCTAGGCTTGAATACGTATGATGATGCCTACATGAGATTGAAGAAGATAGCAATTGCGGACCCGCTGACAAAGCGATGAGACTACGACGATTACTATCTCATCGCGGTGTTCGACATAAGGATTGCCATCAATGCAAGAGGCAGTAACGGCAGAGGCTGGCTCATGTTGGCGGCGACAAATTTGTTCCCCTACATGTTCGAAGACGCCATGCACCATCTACGCCACATCTTCGCAGTGCCAAGCCACGGGATTTGTTTCATCTGGTTGCCATCCTACGATATGGGAGATTACAAACGAAATGCACAAACCATCATTTGCATCCCTAATGGTACTCCATTATTTTGCATGGACCAGCCATCCCCCGATCAAAATAAGATCGCCGATCCTGGATGTGCATTTGCATCCGCGATTCGGTCTAACCTGGAACCTTGTAGCCGACTTTGGCATATTGGGATCAACTATCTTAGCAGTCGTTACCCATGGTACCAGTGATGTGCAACATGGTCACACAATTTACCACGATCGGACCATCACCATCTACCCAGGTATTCCATTTAGTATTATATTTTTTAACCCCTCGCCTTCTCTTTCATTGTTGTACTACTTACTAGTACTAGTAGGAGTACTTTTTACCTTGGAGGACGCGTATAGCTAGCTAGGCCCTTGAAGACTTGAACCCACTAGGTGCCACCATTTTTGTTTTTCCATGTCTTACTATCTCATCCATGTAGCCAAGAGTTGCTATGTATAATAAGCCGGTTATTTTACTTCCTCTATACTGGAGTAGTACTATTTGTTGCAGAGTATTACTGACCGCCATATTTGAGCACAACATTATTATGCCTGGACCTTGACTATGTACGTCACCATGTGTCTAGATCTGAGATGTCGCGTGTACCAGATGAACGACACCGAGTTCGACCCCCGTGATGCCACGTGGGTGCCGAGGAACACTCTTGGAGAGTACTTGCTTTTCATTGGGGACAACTACCCCATTCTGAAGAGGATGCCACTGTCGGTGTCAAAACCGGCGGATCTCGGGTAGGGGGTCCCGAACTGTGCGTCTAGGCGGATGGTAACAGGAGACAAGGGACACGATGTTTTTACCTAGGTTCGGGCCCTCTCGATGGATGTAAAACCCTACTCCTGCTTGATTGATATTGATGATATGGGTAGTACAAGAGAAGATCTACCACGAGATCACAGAGGCTCAACCCTAGAAGCTAGCCTATGGTATGATTGTTGTTCGTCCTATGGACTAAAACCCTCCGGTTTATATAGGCACCAAAGAGGGTTAGGGTTACACAGAGTCGGTTACAATGGTAGGAGATCTACATATCCGTATCGCCAAGCTTGCCTTCCACGCCAAGGAAAGTCCCATCCGGACATGGGACGAAGTCTTCAATCTTGTATCTTCATAGACCAGGAGTCCGGCCAAAGGCTATAGTCTGGCCATCCGGACAGCCCCTAATCTAGGACTCCCTCAGTAGTCTCTGAACCAGGCTTCAATGACGACGAGTCCGGCGCGCATATTGTCTTCGGCATTGCAAGGCGGGTTCCTCCTCCGAATACTTCATAGAAGATTTTGAACACAAGGATAGTGTCCGGCTCTGCAAAATAAGTTCCACATACCACCGTAGAGAGAATAATATTTACACAAATTGAATTTGCTGACGTATTCCGTGGCATGACATCACTCCACAGCCAAGCCTTTATTCGAATCGTTTTTACTGTTCCACCTCAGCGCGTTTAGCGAGGCAGTTTCCTTGGCACGTCTTCTCAAAGCAGAGATCGTGTCCCCTTATTCCGGGATTCTCATCAATACGGGCGTGGGTAACCCAACCGCGCCATTGATTATGGCGCTTGAGAGATAAGCGAGTTTTACCAGGCTGGTGGGGACGCATAGCTTCGTCCGCCCATATAAGGGGATAAGGATCCGCCTTTTTACCTACGCCTTCTTCCTCCTTTGCTTATCCATTTCCGCGCACTCGAGCTCCAGCGCCGAAGACCGCACATCTCGCCTCAACCTTCCCCAGCCATGTGCAGAGCAGGAGGCATGTGGATGACCTCCTCCGTCTCGGAGGGGCACATCAAGAGTCTGCGGAAGGCCGGATACTTGTCCAGCAACATCGCACATCGGCTCCCCGATAATGGGCAGCTCATCCCCACCCCCGGGCCCCATGAGAGGGTGGTGTTCCTCACCCATTTCCTCTGCGAACTAGGTTTTCCACTTCACCCATTTGTCTGGGGGCTCATGTTCTACTACGGCCTGGATTTCCACGATCTGGCCCCGAATTTCGTCCTCAACATCTCGGCGTTCATCGTCATGTGCGAGGCCTTCCTCCACATCAAGCCCCACTTCGGCTTATGGCTGAAGACCTTCAATGTCAAGCTGAAGGTAGTGGGCGGCCAGCAGGCGGAGTGTGGAGGCGCCATGGTGGGCAAGATGCCCAACGTTACATGGCTCGAGGGCTCCTTCGTAGAAACCATCAAAGGGTGGCAATCGGGGTGGTTCTAAATCACCGAGCCGCGTGACCCTGAATGGGCAGCGGCCCCGAGTTCCGATCTGGCATCCCCACACGGCTCACCTCCTGGAAAGAGAAGGGCCTGGCATGGGGTAATTCGGAAGAGCTGACCGGACTCCAAACCTGCATCCAAAACCTCGTGAACAAGAATATCAAGCTTGTCAACGTAGTCCAGGTCATGCTCATCTGCCGGATCCTCCAGTGCCAAAAACGGGCCTTCAACTTGTGGGAGTTTGATCCGGCACAGCACCAAACCTTGAGCAGGCTCTTCGACACAACATACGAAGATGCCTGGAAGGTGCCGTTCAAGGGCGCCCAAGCTCCCGCATCCACTACCGAAGATCGCGGATTCAGCTCGCAGCGTCAAGCCAGCAAGGTAAGCTATTTTACCCTTTACATGACACTTGTTTTTCATAGTTTGACTCTATGCAGGATCTTAATTCCCTACCTTTGACATGCCTGGCAGAAGAAATCCGGCCAGGTTAACTGTCCGGCTCCCTTGCCAGAAGACCCAATGGATGCCCGATTGAAGGGGCTGCTGGTTCCGGCACCTCACGTGGTGCCGGAGAAGAAGGCCAAGAAGAAGGCCACGGGAACCCGAAAGAGTTCCCGGTGTCAGGTGTTATCGGACTCATCGTCCGATGACTCTGAGGCGGACTCCTCCCGCGAAGACGAGGAGGAGGAAAAGGAGGCCTCTCCCCCAGCGGGGGAAGAGAAGAAAAGGAAGGCCGCCCAACTGGGGAGGCCGGAGGGTCCAAGAAGGGAAGGACCCTTCCTCCGGACTACTCCACCAACGCCGACGATGGCGAAGAGGAGTGGCCACCGAGGGCTAAGCCCCTGGTGGAACCGTAAGTGTCCGGATACCAGAATCACTCATGGCGTTTCGTTTGTCACATAGAATCTCCTAACGCCGACTATAATCCTGCAGCCCGCCCAAGGACGGGCTCGACACTTCAATGAACGGATCCCTGGCATCGTCAGATGTGAATAGCACTTCACTTTCGGCCATCTCCTCTCCTCGCGCTACGGATGACGCCAAGGTGGGGTCCCAAAAGGGGCCCAGCCAGGAGGAGGAGGTCCTGGAGGTGCCGCAAGGCAACCTCCCAGACTTCGGGCACAAGGGGGATCAAACCCCGAAGGGTTCTGAGTCCGGCCCCGGGCCGGACTCTGTACCGGAACCTTCAGTGGTTCCGGAGTCCGGCAGGCGGCCCCTTTGTAAGAAGGGCGAGACTGCGACACCGGTGACCTCCGTCCAACCGGAGGCACTGGATAATTTGCTAGAGGCGCTTAATGGTGCCTCCATCGACGAGGAGCACCGCACTGTTATGAGTGTGGTGATCCAGAAAGTTCAGTCCGCCAAGAGCGGGCTGACTGAAGCCTGTGCCAGCCTTCTAACAGGCTTTGAGGTATGTATTAAGAAATGTAAAAATATTACCGCATAGACAGTAGCCCCTGATGCTCAGTTTGGTGTTCGGAAAGAAAGACCGAATTGAGGATCTGAAAAGATGCACGCAGGAGTCTAACATAAGTATGTCATTATGGGAATGTAGGCTGCGCTACTGACCTCTACCGCACTGACTGCGGAGGTCAATGCATTGAAGCAGAGCCTCGAGTGGTCCAAGAACGAGCTCGGCCTTGCCAAGAAGCAGCTCGAGGACAAGGAAGGTAAGTAATACCTTATGGAAGTATATAAAAGATGTGGTTGCAAAAAATAACAAGAATAACGTGAGAATTGCAGGGACCACGAACGAGGTGGCGACCCTGAAGGAAGCGGTGTCCAGGGCCGAAAGCAATGCGGCCACGGAACGCACCGAGCGAGAGAAGCAGGAGGCACGGGTGGCGGAGGTGCGGCAAGAGCTCCAGGCTCTCGTGGAAAAACACGAGAGTTTGGAGCGTGACTCAAAGACTCAAGAGTCCGAGCACGCCTCGGCTCTTGAGAGCGCCAAAGCCGCTAAGGCCGAAGCCCAAAAAGCCCTCCAGGAAATAGAGGCAATAAAGAAGATAGCGGCAGGTAAGGCATTCTTCATGCAAAGCAAGCACGTGAAAGTGAGTTACTTGTTACTTACCCGAATCTGGAGCTCTCCAGGAGCATTCACAGATCTGCCCCGCAGTGTGTCTGACGCTGCCGCATTCTACCGGGCAGAGGAAGGGAGCTCGACGGAGAAGGTGTTCTGGTCTCAGTATGCTGAGGCCGGACACCCGGTGCCCTTGAGCGACCAGCTGAAGTAGCTGGTCGAGCTCCATAAGGTGGCCGAACAGGCCATGAAGGGCCTCATAGTTCGGCTATGGCCGAAGGAGGCCATGCCTGGGAGCTACTTCGGGCTGGTGAGGCGGCTGGAGGACGCCTGTCCGTGGATTGAAGTCGTCAAGCACTCCGTCTGTATCAAAGGTGCGCATAGTGCCCTTGCCCGTGCTAAAGTGCACTGGGCAAGATGGACGCTGAGAAGCTTGTGACGGACGCTCCACCGCCGGGTAGGGAGTATCGCAAGCCCGAGATGTATTATGCGGGCGTCCTAAAGAGTGCCTGCCTTATAGCGGGTGAATGTTCCAAAGATGTAATTTTTGAGTAAACTCACATTTGTTATCCTGTACGCTTGAAAACTTGTTCATATGCGCTAAGCAACACTTGTGAATTTAAAATATTACCTTCTGTGCGGCCGTTTATTAAATTTGAGAGATGGCGAGTTGTCGGCTTCTGCCCCCGTGCCACGAGTGCTGGGGTGTTCGGGATAAACTTGAGCGCTCTTTTTCCCATTCTTGGGTCCTTCGAGGGAGGCGCTCAACGCAATGAACAAGGCAACCGGACTATAATGCTTGAACACTCTCACTTAGCCATAGAATTCTATCATTTTAAATTTCGGCGAAGCCCCTAGTATTCGGAAGACCGAGTTCGGGGTGGTATCCATGCCTGGGCCGGACAAAGCCGACTCCTCGCTCTAAGCGGCATAAGTCTTTAGGGACTCGAAGAAACCTCTCGAACAGCGACCGACTCTCGCCCTATCATGACAGTCAGTTTTAGCTTTCTCCACTGAGGTGCTTAACCCAGCTCAACCGGGGCACAATCGCAGTGGTTCTCCCAGCGCTACCTTAGCCGACATAACGGAATGTAAGGTACCAAAACATGGGAGCCGGGCAACTATTGACCCAAGACATGATTCAGAGCCGATGCATATAATGCTATAAGTTCGGTGTGCCGCACTTGTGAAAGTGTTCAGACTTATCACACCATATTTTGGGGTACTTAAGCCCCTGGTGTATTTGGCCATACCAAAGCGTACGGATGCAACATGTCATAAGTGAACATATATAGATAAGAAAAAGGAATGCAATAATAGGCAAAAGCTGTGCATTGTTTATTAAAAAAGCTGCGGTAAAAGCAGAACGATACAAATAGTGCGATAAGAAAGGGACGGGACTATTTGACATGTCCCCCTCCAGGAGCGAGCTGTGGGATGATATGTAAGACAAGTATACTACTCGTTATAGAGACCACCTGGACACTCGACGTAGCTTTCCGCTTCCCTGGCTGTTGCATCGTGTGTTCGGCAATTCTACTGCCGGACAGAGCTTCTTGAGAAAGGAGTCCTGAAAGTAAGAGAAAAAAGAAGAATGACACACTTGGGAGCCCCTGGTGCGGTTGAGCCACATTCTGGGCCTGCCGTGGTCGTGCCCCTCCCCCTATGCCCATGGTATTTCCAGAGCATAATTATGTATGCGTAGTACTGGTTTCGCAATTTCGCGAGGGCTGGGGTTGGGGCCGCATTGCTACGCATGCTCGGAACGTTCCAGGCGGTCTTGTTGTTGGTTACTCCGGGCGCGCTTGACGGTGTCTGGCCGTTTAATAGCCGGACTCGAAAATTGCCTTAAGAGGCTGCTTTGTACTTCTGCCGCGAGGGCCGCCGTATGCTCCGTTGACCGTAATGACTCCTCGAGGGCCTGGCATCTTGAGCTTGAGGTATGCGTAGTGCGGCACCGCATTGAACTTTGCAAATGCGGTTCATCCAAGCAGTGTGTGATAGCCGCCGCGGAACGGGACTATGTTGAAGATTAATTCCTCGCTTCAGAAGTTATCCGGTGATCCGAAGACCACTTCAATTGTAACTGAGCCTGTACAGTTGGCCTCTACACCTGGTATGACACCTTTAAAGGTTGTCTTTATGGGTTTAATCCTTGAGGGGTCTATGCCCATCTTGCACACTGTATCCTGATAAAGCAGGTTCAGGCTACTGCCGCCGTCCATCAAGACTCTAGTGAGGTGAAATCCGTCAACGATTGAGTCTACAACCAATGCGGCGAATCCGCCATGGCGGATGCTAGTGGGGTGGTCCCTTCGATCAAAAGTTATCGGGTAGGAGGACCACAGATTAAACTTTGGGGTGACTGGCTCCATCGCATATACGTCCCTTAGTGCACGCTTCCGCTCCCTTTTGGGTATGTGGGTTGCGTATATCATGTTCACCGTCCGCACTTGTGGGGGGAAGCCCTTCTGTCCTCTATTGTTTGGCGGCCGGGGCTCCTCCTCGTCGTCGCTATGTAGGCCCTTGTCATTGTTTTCGGTAGTTAGCTTGCATACCTTCTTGAACACCCAACAATCCCTGTTGGTGTGGTTGGCTGGTTTTCAGGGGTGCCGTGTATCTGGCACGAGTGATCGAGTATTCGGTCCAAATTGGACGGGCCCGGAGTATTTCTTTTGAATTTCTTTTTCCGCTGACCGGGTTTGGAGCCTCTGAATCTGGCATTGACTGCCGTATCCTCAACATTATCGCCATTAATGCGGCGCTTGTGCTTGTTGCGACGCGGCCTGCCATTGCTGTCCTTGGTATCCGAATTACCAGGGCTCTTGGTCATGTTGTTGCTATGAGCTAGCCAGCTATCCTCTCCCGCGCAGAAGCGGGTCATGAGTGTTGTGAGGGCTGCCATGGATTTCGGCTTTCCTGTCCTAGGGTGCCGGGCAAGCCACTCGTCGCGGATGTTATGTTTGAAGCCTGCAAGGGCCTCTGCATCCGGACAGTCGACGATTTGATTTTTCTTGGTTAGGAACCGTGTCCAGAATTGTCTGGCTGATTCCTCTGGCTGCTGAATTATGTGGCTTAGGTCATCGTCGTCTGGTGGTCGCACATAGGTGCCCTGTAAGTTGTCGAGGAATGCGGCTTCCAAGTCTTCCCAACAACTGATTGACTCCGCTGGCAAGCTGTTAAGCGATGCCGAGCTGGTCCTTTAAGCTTGAGTGGGAGGTATTTGATGGCGTGTAGATCATCACCGCGGGCCATGTGGATATGAAGGAGATAGTCCTCGATCCAGACCGCGGGATCTGTTGTGCCATCGTATGATTCAATGTTTACGGGTTTGAAACCCTCAGGGATTTGATGATCCATCACTTCGTCTGTGAAGCATAGTGGGTGTGCGGCGCCTCTGTATTGGGCTATATCACGACGTAGCTCAAATGAGCTTTGTCTACTGTGTTCGGCCCGGCCGGAATTGCCATATCCGGCGTGACGGTTATCATCACGTGTCGTGGGGCGCCCACGCGATCCGTAGATCGATCTTGTTTGCCTTGCCTTGTCCTCCAGTATATCCCGTAGTTCTAGTGCATTTTCCCGCGCCTTGGTATTTTTTTGAGCGGCGCCGGGGTGCGGCTTGATTGGAGGGCCGAGAGGCCTCTCTGTCGTGGCCACGAGGTGGCCGGTCGGCCGTATCAGGCGCTGGTGATGTAGGTTTAGGTGCTTCCTCCTCTAATCGGGGTAGCAGCTTGCGTTTTGGGTTGCTCTTGGAGGGGCGTTCGAGTTCATACTCTTCGACCGCAAGGACTTCAGTCCATCTGTCGGCTAGCAAGTCTTTGTCAGCTCTAAGCTGTTGCTGTTTTTTATTGAGGCTGCTTGCCGTGGCCATAAGCCTGCGTTTGAAACGCTCTTGTTCGACGGGATCCTTAGGCACGAAAAATTCGTCGTCGTCGAGGCTTGCCTCGTCTTCGGAGGGAGGCATGTAATTATCGTCCTCTACCTCTCTGCCTGCCGCTCTCTCATGAGGGCTGGCTTCTCCATCTTCCTGCACTGAATCTTGCTGGAGGGGATTGTCTTCGGCACTGTCCGGGGTGTTATTGTCTCCCATGCCGGAATCACCGTTTTTGCTGTGGCAGGATTTAGAGCGGCGCCGCTGACGCCGGCGCTTAGGCTGTTTCTTGGAGGGGTCATCCTCCGTTGTTCCATCGCCATTCCCATCTTTTCGGATGTCCACCATGTAAATGTCGTATGACGAGGTGGCCTTCCAGTGCCCTGTAGGCGCTGGTTCTTAGTCGTCTCCTGCATCGTCGTCCATACCGTCGATGTCTTCGGAGTCGAAATCGAGCATGTCGGTTAAATCATCCACAGTGGCTACTAAGTGGGTGGTGGGTGGGCTTTGAATTTCTTTGTCGTCTGCATCCCAACCTTCCTGTCCATAGTCCGGCTAGGGCTCTCCTGATAAAGAGAGAGACTTTAGTGAATTCAGGATGTCGCCAAAGGGCGAGTGCTGAAAGATGTCCGCGGCGGTGAATTCCATGACCGGCGCCCAATCGGATTCGATTGACAGGGGCGCGGAAGGTTCAGAGTCTGGAGAGGAGTCCGGCACTTTGGAGTTACGAGCCTTGCAAATGACAGGGATGGTGTTCGGCTCAATCGCCGTAGAGATCGTAGCCCCCGAGGCGGTGTCCAGCCACCCGTCCTCGAGCGGTGCAGTCGGCTCCGAGCTAAGGGTCGGAGCGGACACTGGTGCGGCCTCCAGGGCACTGTTCAGCGGCAGAGCTAGATCATGCCCATTGTGACAGTGCGGCGCACTTGGCTGTGGCTCGAACCCGTCGAAGATCAAGTCCCCGCGGACGTCAGTCGTGTAGTTCAAACTTCCAAATCTGACCTGATGGCCAGGGGCGTAGCTTTCAATCTGCTCCAGATGGCCAAGCGAATTGGCCCGCAGTGCAAAGCCGCCGAATACGAAGATCTGTCCGGGGAGAAAGGTCTCACCCTGGACCGCATCGTTGTTGATGATCGGAGGAGCCATCGGGCCTAAAGATGACGACACAGAGGAACTCTCAATGAAAGCACCAATGTCGGTGTCAAAACCGGTAGATCTCGGGTAGGGGGTCCCGAACCTGGGTAAAAACATCGTGTCCCTTGTCTCCTGTTACCATCCGCCTAGACGCACAGTTCGGGACCCCCTACCCGAGATCCGCCAGTTTTGACACCGACAGCCACCTTCCATGCATGACACCGAAGGCTCGTTGTTCATGAAGCATGGTTGTGTCTTCAGTGTGCACCACCGGATGAATGACATGCTGGGACACGCTATCCCTGATTTATGCCGCTTCAGCTTGGATGAGTCTCCATTGTGTGGAACCGAACTAGAAAGCTGCGACAATGACTCCCGTTGCCCACTGCTATGGATCATGCCATCCATGAAGAACACCTGGGACTGGAACCTGGAGGAGGACATGTAGACCATCTATAACGTGTAAGTGGAGTATGGTAAATTGTGAACGGTGGACCTGTGAATATATGTAGACTAGTCGTGCACAAATTTATCACATGAATTGGAGAAGAACTTGTGTGGCATACTGACATTTGTCCTTTAGAATTTATTACCAGTAAATGTGTTATGTGTACGTACAACTTGTGTGTTTGTTGCACGGGCTCCAACATGCTCTTTGAGAAAAAAAGGTGGCACAACTTTGGATATAGGTGATGTGGCGGCATCATACAGTAGCATCGTTCGCTATAGTTGTAGTATACTCCTACTAGGACGACAACTCCTATAAAACCTTGCGCTTGGCTCTTTGCCTCTTCGGGAGGTTCAATAGTTCATACTCGTGTGAACCTTGCACTTGGCTCTTCACCTCTTCGGAAGGTCCAACAATGATGATACTACAGTACATTATGCTTCTGGCAATCTAACACCGATTGAACTACTGCACGTCCATCGCGAGGGTGAGGGCAAGGGAGAGGGATAGGGAGAGGGCGCTGTAGTAAAACGCTCTCCTCGTCCTGCGAGCCATCACGCGTGTTGGCGAGGGAGATGCGTAGTAAGCAAGCTTCTCCTTGTTCGGCGAGTTGACGGGACACATCAAAGCAGTACTAGTACTAGTCCATACTGTGTCCTTTCCGATTAATATGGCTTAATTTGAAACGAGAAAAATACACTGGCGGTCAAAGTATGTAACAATACGCTCTTTACGGTCACTATATATAGTTTTTCGGTGATTGTATGATCACTAGCTCATCGTAGAGCACCATATTGCACCCTACTGACCGGTCACATAGTCGACGTGGCACTTTGTTGACTGGTTAAATTGTCACCTGGTTTTTGGGTCCCACATGTCAGTTGGCAGAGCAAAGAAATCGGTTAAACAAAACTTTACGTAGGCATGACAGGAGTCTAACCCTTGCGCGCGAACCACCCTGGCTGTGTATGTGAGTGCATGCACGTGTACTCCCTCGGTCTTCCAGCAAAGAGTGTACATCGGCTAAAAAACAAAGAGTGTACATCTACACTTCCAATGCATTTAGCCTTTAATCTAAATCGATATTGATTGACTAATGCACCAACTTGTGCTGTAGGTATAGGCTACATGTCTATCCTTAGTTACAGCATGAAACAACCTTCATTTAATCTTCTTCTCTCAATGGTCGCATGCACACATAAGTCTGCTACTTTTGGGCGTTAATTATGCCCTGGTCAATGTGTAAATCTCTAAATGTACTATCTTTCACGGACGTAGGGAGTAGGTTGAGCACTTGAGCGTGAGTGTGTGTGTTGCGTCATGTGCTGTGTGCCGCATGGGTGCGTGAGTGTTGTGTGCATCCATGTGTAGTGTGAGTGTTGCATGTTGCATGCATGCATGCATGCATGCATGCATGAGGCTTTCACTCCCTCCCATTGACATGTTCATATTTCAAGCTTCCTCTGTTCCCTCCATATGGTGATACTCCCTCTGTTCCCAAATACGGAGTAAAAGCCTCCCTCGGTTCCCAAATACGGAGTATTTGTCTTTCTAGAGATTTCAACAAGTGACTATGTATGGAGCAAAATGAGTGAAGTGAGCGTAGAGTCATAGGGATACTGTAGATCGGAAGTCTTCACGATCCATTATTCCCCATCTCGGTCGGAGAGAACTATTCAACTAGTCTTCGCAGTGAAGTAACAATACACACTGCAGCAAATGGGACACTTAATTAATAAGCTGAACCAGCGTGTTGGTTTTACTAAATCATCCTTACCCAGTACCGCCATCATGTTTGCCAGTAGAGCATGCTTCCGCAAATACGCCTACACACCTCTCTCCTCCATTAACTGACATATGGGCCCTCTTGAGGTAGACCCACATGTCATCGGTGTAACTATTTACACTCCGAAGGATGGTATCTCCTGGTAGTAGTACTAGTAGAATTGAGATTTAATGCACTTTCCTGCCCGTCTTTCACTCTTCTTCCTCCTCTCTTCTTCTTCCTCCTCTCTTCCCATTGTCGGCCGCACACTATTTCTCCCCGCTCACTTCTCGCCCGCCCTCGCCATCTTCCTTGGTAGCTCGCACGTACCATATCCCCCCGCTCACTGCTTGGCCAAACAAGGAGAAGCTTCTTCGCTCGCCCGCCCGAATCCACTCCCCTGCTGGCTCGCAGGCACCGAAAACCCCAATGGCAGAACCGACTGACACGCAGAGCCGTGATTGGAATTCCCTCCGCGATGTTCTCTTGGAGCAGATCTGTAATCGTATGGACCTACTCAGCACCGTCCGTCTGGCCGCATGCTCGGTTTCTTTGTACCGTCTACTCGTCTGCAACCGGCCGGCTCTTTTCAAGACACCCTGCTTGCTGATGCCCGATCCTCATAGGTGGCCCAGACACCGACTTGATGGTCCTACGGAGGTTGCCGTGGTGCCCCTCGACATGCTACCACTACCCGTCCACGTGTCCTTCATGCGCGGCCACTACTGGGCGGACATGAAGGCCAACTGGATCGTCCTCATCCACCAATCCGGTAGTCCATGGCGTCTCGTGGGTATCTACACCCAGCGAAAGATCACCCTTCCATCGTTGTGTACCGCCGCCATTGAGCCTCACGGCCTGCCGGACACTCCTGCCTACTACGCACGAGACGCGTCAAGCTTTTGGCTCGACCTCTGTTTGCTGAAAGTTGTAATCTGCGAAGTGCCCACTGTTGGATTTCGGGTTCCGGCAGACCCTTGAGGTTCGAACACTGGGGTGCGCACGGAGATTCAACCCTCTACCATCTCGCTCCTCGCCGGACCGCTAGGACCTAAACTACTAAAATGAACAGCACAAGGGACACAAGATTTATACTGGTTCAGGCCACCATTGTGGTGTAATACCCTACTCCAGTGTGTGGTGTGGTGGATTGCCTCTTGGGCTGATGATGAACAATACAAGGAAGAACAGCCTCGCGAAGGTCTGTTCTTGGCAGGTGCGATGAACTGCTAGGAGGGGTTCAGTCGCTCTAGCTACTGGTTTCTTGATGAGGATCAAGCTGCCTCTGCCCTGGGGGTGGCTAGTCCTATTTATAGGCGAAGGCCCTGGGCCTCTTCCCAAATATTGAGCGGGAAGGGCGCCAACAATTGGCCATTTTGAAGAGGAACAGCGGGTACACTTATCCTGACTAAAGTTGGTCCTCGCCTGCCAAAGGCTCTGGTGATGACGCCGGCTTGGGCTCCACGATGACTCCCTTCCAGCCGTTGGGCTGGTCTTGGTCTTGTTGCACCGAAATGGACGCCTTTGCTTGATACTCTCGCCTGCGCTTGCTCCCTTTGCACCAAAGAGGAAAGGAGGACACTGCGTGGGCTGGCGCCCGACTGGCCCCCTTGGTCGTCACGGCTTGCGTCATGGGCATCTCGCGAGGTACCCCGCCTTGAACTCTCCGCCTCCTCATGAGCCAGCCTAATGAGGCTGTGCCTGAGGAAGCTCCTTGTCGTCCGCCCCGCGAGGCTTGGCCCCTCGCGAGGGTCTTGAGCTTGCGCTGATGAAGATGGGATGTGCTGGGCCTCCTTTGAGCCACACCGCAGGCCGCAGGCAGGCAAGTCTGGGAACCCCCATTCCCAGAACGCCGACAGTAGCCCCCAGGCCCACGGCGCGCCCAAACTTGGCTGAGCAGAGATGCGAAAGGGCAAGTGCGAAGCGTCGCGGGCCCTAACAGCCTGCGGCCTTGGGGGCCGCATGGCGGTTGATTGGACGTGTGCTCTTCTGCAACCGCGCGAGTTGATAAAAGAGCAGCATCTTCCTTGCCTCCTTTACTTCCTCCTGCTGCTGCTCAGATCCCCTTTCTTGCGCCTCTCTTCCCTGCTCCCAAAATCTTCAGATCTACTCCACCTGCATGCCCTAGCCAGCCATGGCGCCTCGCCAAGCCCCGGCCGGAGCTTGGTACTCGCCTGCCTTGGACCCGCCAAATGTGTCAGGAGCGAGCCTTGCCCTGGTGCGCCGGATGGCGGAGGCGCAGGGCGTCGACGGAACGAGGGCGTTCAAGGCCGGCTCATCCGTCCCTGAGGGTCGAGGGAGAACCTTCTATCCGCTCTTCGTGAGCGCCGTCATCGCCTGTCTAGTGCCCCCCTTTTTCCGAGTTCTTCTTCTCTGTCCTTCGCCACTACAATATCCAAGCTCTGCACCTCCATCCCAACTCTGTCCTCCTTCTGGCAATCTTCGCCTACTATTGTGAGGCTCACGTGGGGGTGAAGCCCTCGGTGGCCTTGCTACGCCACTACTTCTCCCTCCGAACCTCCCGTGGTTCCGCCTCCGCGTGCGCGAGCTTCGTCGCATACGGTGGTGCCATCGCCATTTCGAACCCTGGGAAGAGGATTGAGGGCTTCAGGAGCAAGTGGGTCTTGGTGGATGCTGGGCGCATCCATCCTTGGCTAATCCTGCCCATGGAGCACCCCGCGAGCTCCGACGACTGGTCCCGAGTGGAGCTTCTGGATCCCTGCGCAAAGCTGGTGTTGGAGAAGATGGACGCAGATCTGAGGCCGGCCAGCGTGGTGGCGGCGAAGCTGACCGGTGCGTCGCTGCTGAGGGAGTTCCTGGAGCATCAACTGGCTCCGCTCCGTTAGTACTCGCTTCCGATGTGGAGGACTCGCTCGAGCCCCGTGGTCCTGGCCGACGAGGATCTGGCGGCGGTCCTTCAGTCCTTGGTTAGGGGTGACGTGGCGAGGCTGGAGGGCGCTCCTACACCCCTGTTCCTTCGCGAGGATTGGGAGCAGGTAGTGCGGGCCATGCCTGTATTCAACGGGGATGGGCCCGTGCCCGTGGAGGCTCCGGAGGACCTGGTGGACGTGTCCTCCAATGACTCCAGCGAAGAGAAGGAAGAAGGGGAGCAGGAAGAGGGGGTTGACTCGGAGGCGGAGTCAAGAGCTCCTCCCCTTCGGCGCAGGTCCCACACTCTCCGCCTTCCCTAGAGCGATGACGACGAGGATGAGGGTGAGCAGGGCGGCGGGAGCCTGCCTCCGATCCCGAAGAAGGACCGGACTGGGCTGGTCCCCCGCGGGTCTGCCCCGGCCCCAGGGCGATCCGCAGGCGCGTCCTTGCTCCCGAGCCCCTTGAAGCTGACCCTTGCAGCCGGCACTCGGGCTTTAAGTTCGGCCGGAGGCTGCTCAAGTCCACCAGCGACGACCTGTAAGTGCCTGCTTCCCATCTTGATTATTGCTCTGTCAACGAGATCTGATGTCCATGTCCTTCGGCCAGGCTGGCGCCCGCGGCGAAGAAGCTGAAGGGAGCTCCTGAGGTCCCATCCGTGGCAGTGCCTCTACCCAAGAAAGAAGGTGATCGTGACGCACAGGCCTCTCCTGCCCGGGCGTCCTCGCGAGGCCAGGCTGAGCCCGCTGGGGCGAGCTCAGCCTCCTTGACCCAGGCGACTCCCGAGGTGCCCTTGCTTGACGCTGCCTCCACTGTCATCGTGGCGTCGCTGGTTCCGCCACAAGGCACAGTGGTCACACAGCCGTCTTCTCCTCCTACTCCACCAACTGCTGCTTCTCCGAATACTGTTCTAGATCGCGCCGTTGCCGGACTGGACCGCCTGCGGTAGGATCTTCTGGGCGCCGACCCTCGCCTGATGGCCGGGCGCTTGGAGCTGGCTTCTGGCTGGATTCGCTCCGATGCTTCAATACGGGCGGCGCTGGTCTAGGCCTTGACGGCTTGCGACGAGGAGAAACAGGCCGTCCGCGAGGCGAAGGTTGGCCGCGACGCTGCCCTGGGGGAGGCAGCTAGCGTCCAAGGTCGCTGTGAGACGCTGGAGAGTGAGCTGAAGGGCCTGCAGAACCAGCTTGCCGAGGAAGCCCGTCTTCGCCAAGAGCAGGAGGAAAGCATGAAGGTTCGCGAGGCGGCCGTCAAGGACCTGGAGACCAAGCTCAAGAGGCGCCATGGCCGCCTAGGCGTGATGGAGCAAGAGCTGGAGGCGAGGAAGGTTGAGCTGGAAGGCAAGGCCCGGGTTCTCGCGGAGGATCGCGTGGCCTTTGCGGATATGGAAGAGAAGGCTCGCATTTCGCTGAAGACACTTTACGAGAGCGGCCTTGAGAGCCCGCTGGCCGGCGAGGAGGATGGCCCCGCCAAGCTGCTTCCTTTCCTGGTTCACGCCCTTAACGACGTCACCCTTGGCCTTGGCCCTATGGCTGAGGCCGAGGCACGCGTCTTGTCTTCTGCAGCGCTGACGCGGGTCTTCACCCACATCTATCTTCGCGACCCCAACATCGACCTCGACAGCCTGCTGGAGCCAGTGAGCAGCAAGCGTGCTGCTGCCGCTACTGAGGCCGTGAAGGGTCGCGCGGAGGCTCTGCTAGGGAAGTTCTGGGCCTTCAGTACCAGGCCAAAGCGGAGCGCTGTTGGCCCTGCTGCTCCACAAGGCGAACCTGCTCCACGTGGCTCCCCCGCCGGCAAGTGACTCTGTCGTGGCTCCCGTCCTGTTTTTAATTCCTGCGCATGTACCATTCCTCGGAGAGGCGTTAAAACTTATGTTTGATGCTGTGATAACAGCATGGACTGTAATATTTGCTTTTGAATTCCCTGAAATTTGCATTATTCCTTCCTGCTTGCTTATGTTCTACGCCGGCAGAGCCCGGCCCCGCGCATACCTCAGCCACCGTTGGCCCTGACCAGAAACCAGGACGAGACCAAGGAGTGAGGGGCTACATGACAAGTTAGGCTCCTGAGTCGCGATGCTTAGGAGTCCCCCTTGGCGCTCGAACAGCAAGCAGGGAGGCGAGATGTGGGTGGATTTGCCGTTCTATGTCTGCAGAGCCCAATCCCGTGCATACCCCAACCGCCGTTAGCCTTTCGGAACTAAGGGGTGAGGGGCTACGTGACCAGTTAGGCTCCTGAGTCGCGATGCTCAGGAGCCGCCCTTGACGCTGAATCTGCCTTCGTACCTTGGCTCCGCTCGGGGAGGGACGTGCGACGAACCAGGCCCGAGGAGGCCTGGCCAGGTGGGGTGCGTTTGGGCAAGACCCAAGCGCAGCCCCCGTGCCTAGCCCCTTCGCGCGGCACTCCGGAGGGGAGGCGTTGCGACAAGGCCAGACACTGAGCTCCGGGCTCCCTGAGGTTGATGCGGCCCGGAGGCCACCCTCAGTTGTTTATCACCAGCGCGGAGCATAGCGCTTCCGTATTCATACGGGCATAGCCGCTCCTCGGCAGTGTCGTTAGCCAGCGCCGAGCATGGTGCTTCCACTGGTACGTGGGAGGGGGCTCCCATCCGGGAGGAGCCCTCGGGGTGTATACAGCCCCACCCTGACATGTGGCTGGCACGGTAGGGCTGGACGAGGTGTATCTGGGCACCCGTGAGCCAGCGCGGGACTCACGGGGCCCTACCTCAAGGCGGGTTGCGCCTGGCTGTGGGTCTTATCTTGGAGTGTGTTCCTACAAATTTGGCCAGATGCCGGTGCTCTACGTCTTCGGGTCCCGGTTCTCGGGCTGGTCTCAGCCGTCGCTGGCAAGCCAGGTCGCGATGCCATGTACAAGACCAGAGGGTGAGGGCTGGAGAACCGGTAGGAGCCCTGAGTCGCGATGCTCAGGCACCCCCCTTTAACGCGCAAGCTGGGCTAGATATAGCAACTCTACGTCCTCGGGTCCCGGCTCTCGGGCTGGTCTCAACCGTCGCTGGCAAGCCAGGTCGCAATGCCATGGACAAGACCAGAGGGTGAGGGCCGGAGAGCTGGTAGGAGCCCTGAGTCGTGATGCTCAGGCACCCCCCTTTAATGCGCAAGCTGGGTTAGATGACGAAACTCTACGTCCTTGGGTCCCAGCTCTCAGGCTGGTCTCAGCCGTCGCTGGCAAGCCAGGTCGCGATGCCGTGGACAAGGCTAGAGGGTGAGGGCCGGAGAGCCGGTAGGAGCCCTGAGTCATGATGCTCAGGCACCCCCCCTTTAACGCTCAAGATGGGTTAGATGACGAAACTCTACGTCCTCGGGTCCCGGCTCTCGGGCTGGTTTCAGCCGTCGCTGGCAAGCCAGGTCGCGATGCCGTGGACAAGACCAGAGGGTGAGGGCCGAAGAGCTGGTAGGAGCCCTGAGTCGCGATGCTCAGGCACCCCCCCTTTAACGTGCAAGATTCCGTCATCCAGAAAAAGGCACCAAATAACAAGCATGGTGGAGCGAAAGCATAGTCCTAAGAAAGACGCAAGAAGGATACATGCCGCTGGGATAGGCCCGAGCGGCTTGGGGATGATGTAGCCCGAGGGGCGCCCCCAATAAGATGAGCCAACGACATGAAATAAAAGGGATACATGCCGCAGGGACGGACCCACGCGGCCTGGGAATAATGCGGCCCTGAAGGCGCTCCCAGCCGGAAATGAAACTTAAAAGATGTCACCTGATGATGTTGGGGACGAAGGGGTGTTGGTGTAGCAGACTCGGTGGGCCGCGGGAGCCGATCCTCATGAGCCCCCAGGCCCAGGGGCCTCGGGAGGCTCCGGAGGCGCTGGCAGCTCCTCGCGGGCCATCTCCATCTCCGCCAGGGCTGTGGCGTGCCTGACCTCTTGAGCCTCCAGGATGGCCCTCATGAGACGCTGGTGCGCAGCAGCCGCGTTCGGCAGGCCGTAAGGCATGCGCACGTAGCTGTGGGGCGGACCCTCGCAACATCCCACTCGCGAGGGCCAGAGGCGCTCTTGAGACGTGGCTCGGTTGAGCCCTGGTATGTCGATGCAGACGCGCAGCCCACCATCCTCGCCTGGATGGGGGGCAACAACGGGTAGGCGGCGGTTGCCTCTCATGACCCTTGACTCCTGTAACTCCTGAATGGCCTTGCTGACGAACTCCTGAGGGTTTGGCCCTCCTTGCCTTGCTCCTTCTTGTGGGAAACGTGCTTCGAAGCACGCCTCCACGTGGTGCCCAAGCACCTCCATCGTGACCTCAGCGAGGTCGGCGGCCCTCCAGGGGAGAGCCCCTGAGCCCTGCCTGAGGAGGGCGCTAGGCGCGCTTCCCTATGTGATGGAAGGAGGCTCCTCTTGGCCAGGCGCGGGCCCTGAGGGCCTGCCTCCTGAGGTGCTGAGCCTGTCAATGTCTTCTTCTTCTTCTTGGGTGCGGCCTCGGAAGGCCTCCATGGCCGCGCGGGGCGCGCGTGACGAAGCACCAGCGGGGGTGAGCGAGGGCATGGCGGTGCGGCCGTCCCGCCTCATGGACGGGTGCTGGGACGATGCTTGCTGCTCGTTCCCCGTTGGGCCGGTGGCGGCGTTGGCGGCAGGCGACGGGGAACGACGAGGGCGCCCGCCGACGGGAGCGGTCTGGGCGACATGGGAGGCGAGGGCGGCTCGGCGCTTGGCGCGAGCCCGATGAGCGTCAGACATGGTTGCGGTGGTCGGGGAAGAACGAGACGACGGAAGGCAGATTTCGGTGCACCCCTACCTGGCGCGCCAAATGTCAGATTTCGGGTTCCGACAGACCCTTGAGGTTCGAACACTGGGGTGCACGCGGAGATTCAACCCTCTACTGTCTCGCTCCTCGCCGGACCGCTAGGACCTAAACTACTAAAATGAACAGCACAAGGGACACAAGATTTATACTGGTTCAGGCCACCATTGTGGTGTAATACCCTAATCCAGTGTGTGGTGTGGTGGATTGCCTCTTGGGCTGATGATGAACAATACAAGGAAGAACAGCCTTGCGAGGGTCTGTTCTTGGCTGGTGCGATGAACTGCTAGGAGGGGTTCAGTCGCTCTAGCTACTGGTTTCTTGATGAGGATCAAGCTACCTCTGCCCTGGGGGTGGCTAGTCCTATTTATAGGCGAATGCCCTGGGCCTCTTCCCAAATATTGAGCGGGAAGGGCGCCAACAGTTGGCCATTTTGAAGGGGAACAGCGGGTACACTTATCCTGACTAAAGTTGGTCCTCGCCTGCCAAAGGCTCTGGTGATGACGCCGGCTTGGGCTCCACGATGACTCCCTTCCAGCCGTTGGGCTAGTCTTGGTCTCGTTGCACCGAAATGGACGCCTTTGCTTGATACTCTCACCTGCTCTTGCTCCCTTTGCACCAAAGAGGAAAGGAGGACACTGCGCGGGCTAGCGCTCGACTGGCGCCCTTGGTCGTCACGGCTTGCGTCATGGGCACCTCGCGAGGTACCCCGCCTTGAACTCTCCGCCTCCTCATGAGCCAGCCTGACGAGGCCGTGCTTGAGGAAGCTCCTTGTCGTCCGCCCCGCGAGGCTTGGCCCCTCGCGAGGGTCTTGAGCTTGCGCTGATGAAGATGGGCTGTGCTGGGCCTCCTTTGAGCCACGCCGCAGGCCGCAGGCAGGCAAGTCTGGGGACCCCGTTCCCAGAACGCTGACACCCACACCATCAGAAGACTACATGGATTACAGGCTCATTGCCTTGTTCAACATGGGATTAGTCTATCTGGAATTCGGTTGCCATACATGGTTATGGCTTATTGTCAATCCTGTTGAGGCAACATTTCTGCCTGATGCTATAGTGCATGATGGCATCGTTTATGCGGTCGACGCACAGATTGGCTACCTATACTGGTGGAATCTATCATCGTGTAATTGTTCTATCTCATCTCATCTTTACCTTATGAATATGACTGCCTGTTCATTGTTATAAATTTAGAATAGATAGTATGTCTATAACCACATCATTGCTATATGTTCCTCTCATTTCCTAGATTTTTATGACCACACATGTTATTGTTAGAGTTGATATGAGAACAATTGGCATCTAATGATTGTTAGAATAGATATTCTGAGCATAACCTCATGATTGCTATATGTTACTATCATTTCCAAGATTTTTATAACAACACATATTATTGCTTAGAGTTGATATGAGAACAGTAGTAAGTGCTATGGTAGAATATGAGTAGGCCCTGTCATAGCTGTTTTCCTCTCATTGTTACATGATGTTTGAACCATGACATATTGCTAGAATATGAAAGCCATTGGTTTATTTTCTTTTAACTTGGGGTATGATTATGACCACGACATTGCAATTCTCTGTCTATGATATATGTCACTATTATAATAATCTTAATTCCACAAATACTCTGAACATGATTGTTTATTTTTGTCCTTTGGTCTCCAATTTAAATTGTTGCAGCAGATGCAAATGCGCTGGCCTTCATGATTCCAGGACCTGGAATCATACCAGCTAATGGGTGGTGGTTTATCACTCGTTCAGCTGACGGCGATCATTTGATGCTCATTCGCACGTACCAAATTGACCAAACCATTACATCAAACCACATGTAGTACAATGCCTGGGGCGTTCGTGACATTCATGGCTATGGCTGCTTTGTGTTTGAGAAAGATCCCAGCTCTGTTGAGCCAGACATATTCAACTAGAGGTGGGTTTACAGCCTCGACAACCACTCCATGTTCCTCGGGCTCAATTATCCGATCATCCAACCAATCATCGTCATATCACCGCTGATGATTACCGTGCTATGCAACTTCCATTCGCCAGGGGGATGTGTTTACACATCATATCATGGGTTTCATGAATCACCATATCCAGAGATTCGTCGACACAGCTTGTTGGCAGATAGTCTTCAGTGTGTGAAAGGCATCAAGCTTCCATGTGATGGATGGCTTTTGCAAACCCGACATGTGGCGATGTGGTTCATGCCAACAACAAATATACGCAACTTGATTCGTACTGATATCTAGACCGAGTCATGTATTCTGCTGCTGTAGCACGACCCTCTTTTGTTGGATATTATGTACTGTTGTTAGTTTGAAGCACTCCTCTGGTTTGAAGGATAGATACCTTTCTGGGATCAATTGCATCCTAACTCACCTGCGTACAATGTACTGATAATGATGATGGAGATGCTATGAAGAAGCCACACACACACACACACACACACACACACACACACACACACACACACACACACACACACACACATATATATATATACAGACACACACACACACACACACACACACACACACACACACACACACACACACACACACATCTGGGCTATTTTATTTCGCGAAACAGAATATTATTCTGTTACCCTACTTGAACTGATGAATTCGAGTGGTTTAACTGACGAATTCGAGGGTTGAACTTATGAATTTGAGCAGTTGAACTGATGCTTTTATTTTCCGTTAAAAATCGTCTTTTTTAGTTCAATTTTTTTTGCAATTTTTTTTGTCGAAATGGGGCGTGTAATATATCGTTGGAAATATCTTAACATCTACATTACAAATGTATAGGATTTTTTTTTCAAAATCATCATGGTTTAAGAACAGTTTTGAAAAAACCATTTTTTTCAAAATCGAAAACACGAACCGTATTTTGGACTCAATTTTTAAACGGTTTGTTAGAATTGAGCAAATAAGATGGCGCTGGAAAGCTGGTAAAAATCCGCATCTTCCATATATCTACTTTTTTTCAAATTATATACCATTTAAAAGTAATTTGAAAAACGGTGAAATTCTGGGCGAAATGTATTTTCACGTTTTTTTTGCAAACGGTTTGTCGGATTGACGCAAACAATACGATGTTGGAAAGCTATGGAAAATTCGCAACTTTTCCATATAGAAATGTTTTTATAATTCCTTACGGTTTAAAAACGAATTCGAATACGGTCAAATTTGATTTTGAACGCGATTTTTTTAAAAGTTTGTCGAAATGGGGCAAATAATATACCCTTGGATAGCTATCGAAAATGCGAAACTTAGTCATGTTGAACGATTTCTCTACTTCGCAACCGTTTAAGAGTAATTTTGAATACGGCATGACAGATCCTGCTGTTTTCTCGTCTGAAAAACAGAGTTGTCGTACTGATATATGTGTATGTTTGTACTGAGTTATTTTTGTAGAGTAATTTTGAATGGTTCCGAAAAAGGGTACTTGTACTGATGCGTGCATGGGTTTGTACTAAGCGTGTTTTCACTAACTAAACTTTGCACTGTTTTTTGGGTAATTTTTTCTCGTAAATTTTCAACGTTTATTGTATCCTAGCCCCGAACTTGCATGGTTTATATTGTTGAACTGAATGTTATTGTATCGTCACCCCTGTACTTGCATGGTTTACATCATCGAACTGAATGATATTTTTTCAAAAAGAAAAAGTTTTTTTTATTCTTTTTTTGAACTAAATATTTTTTTACAATGATGTTCTCGACTTCTCTCATTTTATGACTTGAACTTTTACCATTTGAATTTCCGTGGGGTGTCTTTTATTCGAGGTTTTTTCCCAAACTTATCTAGGACATCGTGTTGAACTTAGTATTTTTCATAGAGTAATTTTGAAAGGTTCCAGAAAAAGAGTACGTGAACGGATGTCCGTATGGATTTGTACTGAGCGTGTCTTTACAGGCTAGACTTTACTCTGTTTTTTCTCTATGGTTTTCCTCCTAACTTTTCAATGGTTCACGGTATTATCGTCCCCGAACTTGCATGGTTTATGTAGTTGAACTGAATGACATTTTTTTTAAAGAAAATATTTTGTGTGTTTTTTTAACTAACATTTTTTTCAACGATGTTCTGAACTTCTCTCATTTTACAACTTCAACTTTTACCATTTTAATTTCCGTGGGGTTTCTTTTAATTGAGCTTTTTTTGCAAACTTATCTAGTACGTCGTGTTGAACTTAGTATTTTTCATAGAGTAACTTTGAAAGGTTCTAGAAAAAGAGTACTTGAACGGATGTTCGTATGGATTTATACCAAGCATGTTTTCACAGACTAGACTTTACTCTGTCTTTTTGGTATGGTTTTCCTCGTAACTTTTCAGTGATTTATTGTATCATAGTCCCGAACTTGCATGCTTTATATCGTTGAACTGAATGATATTCTTTCAGATAGAAATTTTTCATGTGTTTATTTTTTAACTCTTTTTTTGCAATTATGTTTTGGACTTCTCTCATTTTACAACATGAACTTTTATCATTTGAATTTCCATGGGGTTTCTTTTTGTTTGAGATTATTTCCCAGATTATCTCGGACGTCGTGTTAAACTTACAACATCCTCACCACAAGAAATAGAAGCAGCAACCGTAATATATTTTTGCACATACAAGCATACATAAATTTACAACATAGTATATCCCGGTACATAGTTGGACGGATGCTCTGAGATTTTTAGAACTGATGAGGAACAAACATTAAAAATCAACTGGGATTTCTAGAGAAGTTCCATGTTGTAATGAGAAAGTCCAACACAGCTCTCAGATAGTCACTCTATAGATCTCCAAAACATAAAGCATCCTGAGCTACCAAACGCTAACACTGGAAGGCTACAGTTTCACATGTCTCAAATGTAGAAAGTGTCATTAAATGGCCACAACTTTGAGTGGCTAGTTGGAACGCCACCAATTGAATGGGCTCTGGTTGTGTTGTTGAACGGCCTTGGTGGCCAAGTTTGAACGAAACCTGCAAGATGAACCCAAGGGGAGCTCCTTCACCTGCAAGATGAACAGAAAATGCACACTAAGGTGACCTGAAGAACCACCTGATGTTGAACTGAATATACACAAGATAAGGAGATGAACATACAGGGGGAGGTGGGCAAAAGCTAGCACCTCCCTGAGCTGCGTAGAATGGCTTAGCACTATTTTGTAGAATGGCTTAGCGCATGTGCACAATACCATCGACGTTGAACTTGTTGAGTTCTGATTTTTGAACCTTCGCAGTAGTAATACATGTACATGCTTCTGTTGCTGAGCAGCTGACCTACAGAAACAAAAACACTCCTGGGTGGACACACAAAATCATGATAAAAAATAGTGGCAGCAAGAAGCAAACAGAAGTGAACAGGAAGTAGTACTATAATGGAATATTAGTCAGAGTTGAAGTCCAGATAACTATGGCACACATATCATACAATAACTTTGAACTTACATAATCCTGAAATAGGAACTTCATTTTTTAAAATTAGCAATTCTGAATGCACTAGCGATGTAATTGAATTTGTGCGCTCATTTCTATGTAAAGCACTCGTTCGACATGAGCTCCTTTGAGGAAGCTTGCATGGTCTAGAGAAAGCAAGTTCTTTGTATGTAAAGCATCATACATACATTTTGTGCATAGTATATACTGCATGAGCTGATCACATACTCTGTATACTACTAGAACGGAGTAGCTAGTACTACAGTAATAATAAATGTACAAGAAATGAATGGTTTTACTTCTCCCTAATACCGAAACAGACATGAGAATCTAATCCTAAAAGCCTGCAATATGAACCAAAAAAGCCAACAAGATGAGCTGGAAAAAACCTACAAACCCATTGATTTGTTTTTGTAAGTACATGTGCTAAACTGATATAGTTTAAGTCAATGACCTGTTGTAAAATAAGTAATAATACTGCTACTGGCTTTTATATATTTCACAAAAAAATCAAATAAAGTTAAGAAAAGGAAGACCACTGCATAAGTACGCTACTGTTCTTGTACATGGTCTAGAAAAAATCAAACCTTGTGTAATATCTACTTCAAACCTGTTGTAACAACCGCTTCCACTCTGTGGGAGCATGTAGTACCCAAACAATCACTTTGGAAAAAATAAGCTTCCCAACCTGAATTTTTACTGAAAGAAAAAGGCACCACAACCTCAGTGGTAAGATATTTCACAAGCCTTACAACAACGAAGAAACCTGAAACCAGAGGTGGCATTTAATTGTACAAGTTGTGGTCAACTAACTGCGGATGCATCACAGATATGGCGACTAAACTACACAGGTTGAAGCTAACTCAGCCACGATGGCAAGACAATTCAGAAGTATGCGCACATCGTTCATTGATTATAGGGTATGCAAATGGGATAGCAGAGAGCTATAGTAATGATAATTAACCTAACTAGTATATGTTCAAACAAGTTGAAGTTTCTTTTAGTGGGTAACAACTTCTGTTCAGGTGTGTCCCACAGAAAATTCCATAATATTTACAGAACATCTAAAAAGGATCATTCAATACTGCCGCCTCTTGCTACTTTTTTCTTAGAGAAATATATGAACCAAGACTAGTTCAACTAGCATAAGAAAACAAACTAGTTGTTGCATCTACAAAAATCTGAATTGACCATCTAACAACTAAGTGACTTACAACTAGCACATTCAAAACTGAAGCCTCCTGCTGCTTTTTTCTTAGAGAAAAATCTGTACTGAACATCTAACAAATAGCACACTTTGCATCTTGCCTCTGTCTGTCGCATCTACTTGCAAACAAATAACAACAAAGAAATAACATCCCCCTTTTTATCGACTTTGAACTTCTGTATTTTTTCTTTGAGCTTACCTCTCTCGAGATCTGAACTGATTAGTATTACAAGTACATGAACAACTAGATGAGCTGATGTAAGTACATATAAAAAAGATGACCAAGTTCATGTATATTAATCAGAGAAGTTCAAAAAGGAACTTCATCTTCACCATAGAGACTACACCAATACTGAAAACTGAAGACTAACTGAAGTACAAGAGAGAGACGAGCCTAAGTCCAAACTACAACAAACATAAGCTGCAAGCTCCATGTTCTAGCCTATAGATGATTCATTTTAATGTTGGGTTCCTCAGTCCAACATTAAAGTAACACACAGGACCAATCAACACACAAATCATAATACCAATCCCTATTGTCTTTTATTGACTGAAGTACAGATGTGCATACATCACTACTAGGAAAAGGCCTACTAATGGCGCACCTAATTTGGCCATTAATGGCGCACTAGTGGTGCGCCATTAGTGCCACGCCATTAGTATATTTTACTAATGGCGCACCCCCTGGTGCGCCATTAGTATCTGATATACTAATGGCGCACCACTGATGCGCCATTAGTGTATACATAAGTGCGCCATTAGTATGCCTCCCAGGGGCCATGTATACCCAGGTGCTCTGGCATACTAATGGCGCACAGCAACAAGATGCGCCATTAGTAACCTCGGCATACTAATGGCGCACTGTTCAGTAATGCGCCATTAGTATGCTTTGTCATACTAATGGCGCACTATCATGTGATGCGCCATTAGTATGAATATTAGGTTTTTTTTTCTGTTTTTTGCACAGGTTACAAAATGTATAATTTGACAAAATATAGACAGCACACATCAACAACAGATTCATCGAATACAATAGAAGATTAGTCTTTGAATACAATTCATCATATTAGTCTCCGAATACAATTCATCATATTAGTCTCTGAATTGAAAAGACCGAACAAAGATAGAACATTATATTACAAGTCTCGAGACCGCGAGTAGCGAGTTTTTCTTCACATTACAAGTCGATATCGATCATCTAAACTACCATCACATAGAAGAGAGCTGCGGTCATCACGATGAGCATCATCACGATGAAACTCGTCTTCATCCGGTTCCTCCAACGCTCCCTCCCCTCTCCCGCTAGATAGCGGGCGTATCTAGATTCGGCCTCGGCCCTAGTGGTGTACCCTTTGTAACTGTTACCGCTGAATCGGTGAACCTGTCTCCGACACTCCTCCCAGTCATCGTAGACTCCGGGAACCTTACCCTTGTACACGACATACGTCGGCATCGCTATGCACTAGCCAAACGAAACGTTAGTACCAATTCACAGACAATACATAAGCAATATATAAGTATGCAACAGAACGATCGGAAGAGAAAAGCAAGACATTAATAGCATATATTACATCTAAGTTGAACGACTCTCGAAACCAAAGAGACATACTACAAGTTCATTAAAGTTTAATTACAACATGAGCCAATCGATGTTTCAGAACTAGACACAGCATCACTGCTTTCGACTCGACTCAAGGGACCGGAGCGTGGATGAAGCCGCCGTCTATCGTGGGAGTCATCAAATAACGGTCGTTGTCAGCCTGCATTTGTAGCATTGTGTCGATGTCACTATTGGATGGTTGATTGTTGAGGTAGAACTGCCCCGAGGTACGAAGGACATCTTGATGGATGATTTCCGCAAACTCCGACTGGATGCGAAAGAATTCTTGTCGGAGGTCCGCATCCTGGATTGCCGACACGCTCTTTGCCCAATCTTTGAGTTTACTCGGTAACAGAAGTTGATGATGGTCCCGTACGATCGCCCGCATGTGATGGATGGCGTAGTAGGCACCCTTCTGACCGCCAGGCGGCTGCTTGATGCAGTAGAACATCATATTTTGGGAGAACACGTGCTTGCCGTACTTACGAATAGGCTTGGTGAAGGTGCCTCCAGATTTGGCGTAGTCGGGGAGAACATCATCAAGAACCTTCTTAACATTTGTGTAGTCTATGTTCGACTGACGGTCCGGGTCGAAATATGTGGCCATGGAATATTTGGGGCTTAGGAGGATGAGCGTGCAATGTGTGTCACTGCAGAAAACACGGAATGTTAAAAGAAAAACGATCGAAATGTAAGAATTCATATGTTACGGGCCGGTTGAGGGGAGGACTTACTCGGGAAAGTAAGGCACGAGGAAGTTATCCTTATCTTGGTTTGCCAGAATGACGCCTTCGAGGTAAGAACTCGCGACTTGCCGGTCCCCAGCGCTGCCCAAGATCTTGGCACGCATGTAGAAGGGGTCGACTATCACGATGTCCGGGGTCTTGTCGCGAATGATCCACATCTCCATACTCAGCGAAAATAGCCGAACGAAGGTGTAGTGCAGCGGAAGAAGGTTCAACATAGCGTGGATGTCATCAAAACGCAGGACGATCGTACGCCCGATGGAGTTATCCACAAAGCCCTTGCCCTCTGGCACCTTGGCCGCAAAAACCGGGTATGCCACATCCTTCTCTCTAAGACGCCGCTTCTCCAAAGAAAGAACACTGTCATGCAGACTCCGCATAGCACCGGTTGCAGCATTGAGCATATTTGTCGGTAGCATCGCCCTACCCGCCACATGCACCCTCCTCGAGATATCCTGCGGTGAAGGTGGCCCGTCCTGAGCACGGATCGTACTCGGTGCCGGCTGGCTCGCACCCTTCTTAGTCTTTCTTTTGCATGCCTTCTTCTTCTCCTGTAATGGGACCGAGTTCTGCTCATAGACCGCCTTCTTGAGTGTGTTGGGGCTGATAATATTTCGCACCTCGCCTATCTGAGGCTTGGTGAAGTCGGCAGCTGGAGGCGTCTCCTGAGAGCTGAACGCCAGACGGCGCCTGTTGCAACTTGGCTTTTCCCCGGTACCAGCTAGATCGCACACGTCTTTTGTTGGGTTGGGTTCTTGAGAAGGAGGCCCCATGAAGTCGCCATCGTACCCATGATCGGCAAAGTACTGATCGACGTTGCCAAATGTATCGTCGTCGTTGTCGTCGTCGTTCTGATCCTGTGTCATATGCATGTTTGGATCCAGTGGCATAGGGATGTCCGGCACCGTTGCGGCGGTCTTGCCATGGGGCCGACTTGGCGCCGGCACGACTGGCGGTGTTGTCTTTGGGGTGGTGTCCCCCGCCCCCAAACGAATCTGCTCTTCAGCCAAAGCAGGGGCCAGCTCAGGCTGGCGCTGAGGGTCATCACGTCATCATCGTCGGCCCCGACGGGTCGAATCGGAGGTAACAACTCGTCGCAGCCTGGCAGCACCCGAACCAGTTGAACCCTAAACAAGTTGGGTGGCATCTGGGTACCGTGGAACAAGGGGTTGCCCGGTTGAACGATTTTGCCCTTGGTGACATCGACCAACTCGTTGTTCACGAAGTGGAGGAGAGTGCACGGAATGTCAGCAGCGCCCTGCGAAAACATGTAGGGCATCAGGGATGCCCAGTCAAAGGCAAGGAGATGAAGTCCTCGGCCGAGAGAGGCTTAATTAGTTACTGTGATGATGGCGTCGATCTCGGCTAATGTCGAGACACCGCCAACGGCGGGCGTGCAGTTGATGGAGGGGCCGCTTGCTGCAGAGGTGCCGACCGGCGTAGACCCGGGTGCATTAAGCTCCCGTGCCGGCGTCAGAGACACCAATGCCACCTCCACCGGAGGCACCAATGGCCCCGCCATCGCATTATGCAATTTGCTGGCCGTGAAGCTAGGAACCGGGGGCGGCCCCTGTTGGCCGCCCGCAATCCACGCACTCAACCCCGAGATCAAGGTAGGCAAAATGGCGGTGATCGTCGCTCCGAGTCATTGTTCCACTTGCTCTTGGACAATCTCCGGAATCCGCGCCACTTGTGCCTTGAGTTCTTGAACCACTCGCGCCTGGCTTTCCGAGCTGGTCTTTTTCTCCTTCCGCACACCAGCGGTATAGTATGACCCCCATTTTGTCGACAAGCCTTTGCCGGCCACACGACCAGCTGATGTCGGCTTACTGAGCTTATCCTTGTTCTTCATTACATTCAACGCCCTATTTAGAGTGGTGTCCCAAGGGTTGCTCTTAGTCGACCCCGCGCTACTGCTTTCAGTCGCCTGCGGAAGGAATGTGAACCATTTAGAAATTTGGCTTCATTAATTAGAATGCAACCATATGGAGCTAATTACGCAGGGGTGTATTCCTTACCAGAACAAGCTCAAGCTTCCTGGTCTTCGGATCCGTGGTAAGCTCATTTGTTTTCGGGTCCTTCTTGTACCGGGCCCTGACAAAGTTCCTAGTCTGCTTGTCACCGTATTTATCAAAGAGGGGCGGTAGGCCTTGCTCGGCACGGTCCGGCTCCTCCTTGTCCCATATAGGCTCCGCCACTCTGTAACCGCCGGGACCGAGTGTGTGTTCCCCTATGTTCAGCTCCCGCATTTGTTTCCCCCACTCACTTGATTGGGAGTTTGCGGTGCTCGAGAAATTGATCCTAAAGTCGTTGTAGTCATCTTCGGTGATCGAAGGATTTTTCTCCTTGATCTTCTGATAACTCTCACCTTTCTCGATCATTCTCTTCACATTGCTTTTCCAAGTAGACAGGGCCTTGCTCATCTTCGTGAGGGAAGCATTGTTCACTTTATTCCCTTTGAGGCTTGTGTTTGCAAATTCAGCGGGGAACTTGTATCGTTCGTGCAGCTTCGTGAAGAGGAGGTTGCGCGAATTCCCTCGGTCAGGATGCCTCAGGTTCTCAGTGTTGATCGAGACGGTGCTCCGGAGAATGCACCCGAGCTGAAGCGAGTACCCCTTGACTATTCGTTCGGGCGTCGTTGGATTCCCGTTGGAGTCCACTTCAGTAACTTCCTCCTTGAGGGTGAGGAGCACGATTGGGCGCCGGTCCTTCCGTTGCCTCTTCGGTTGGCTGCCATCTGTGCGTGCGCCGCCATCATCAGTGGTGGCATCCTCGGCGGCACCATCAGTGGTGGCATCAGTGTGGTCATCCTCAGTGGCACCATCAGTGGTCTCAGGATCGGTGAGGAAGGCGGCGTCCTCATACAAGTGAGGTTGTTCCTCCATCTCCTGGGACAGCTCCCAGAATGCCTTGCCGCCCGAACCCCCGGCCTCATCGTTGTGGGCCATGTTTCTCTCTAAATAGAAACAACGTTTGGTCAAAAAGTTGGTTATCCCAGGTGGACATGGATGCAATGTCACATGTCACATGGATCCCACACCCACAGGAGCTGGTGAAGCTTCATGTGTATTTCACGAAAACCAGCCTGACTAAAGAGCTTTATGTAGAAAACAAATCACTCCACCAGCTCACACAGGATCCATCAGAGACATTCACCCAAGATTTGACGGCTGTTGTTGATTTCTTTTCTATGTTTGCACATAAAGTGGTGCTTCTATTATAGTCTCCCCAGTACAGTTCATGTCCAATCTACCATACATTTTCTGCCAACTTGATCATCCCTCTAAGCAATTACTCAAAATTGATCAAAGTTTATGCATTAGAGAATATCAGTCATTGATATATGGGTCCACATATGTTATGAAACAAAAACTAAAACAAATTGCATGCATGATGCTGCTGATGATGACCAAGCCCAATTATCCAGGTGCTTTGTCCAACTATAAGCACAGTGGAGTGCAGCAAAATAAGTACAAAATTCTTTTGTTAATTCACAACTTTGTACACATACTCTGCATAGACAAAGTGCCTTCTTTTCATATATAATAACATGCATGGTGACGAGGAAACACTGAACCCTACATCAGGAAACAGCCTAGTAATCTATTGGCAAAGCAGTAATCATACAAGAAGGCAGGAAGGGAGCAGTAATCTATTGTCAAAGCAGTAATCATATTTTAATCATATTCATATATTTTAATCAAGTCCAGCAGGGACGAATCTCGCAAAATTATATTAAAGAGTTGTAAAAGACCCGGAGACTACATTGAGACTCATTTTGTATATCATAGTTTGAAATGGCCAGGGAGGAAATTTGACTGACAAATGTTGAAGAAAATGGCGAAAGAGCAGTTTGCTTTGTGCTCACCACGCAGGGGAGGAGGCGACGAGGTCCGGGTGGTGGTGGTGCTCCGACGACACCTACATTGTACCCATGGGCATTCAGCAATTTTGCATAAGAGAGCATGTCTTAGGCTCAACCACTTGTTCAGGTTTATGAAAATTTTTAACCAATTTAACCAATTTAAGCATATGAATTGCAACCAGGACATGTTATGTATGTACAGTTAACCAATTTTCTTGTCGGTTCGAGAGCTGGTAGCACCACATTGATGTGTTTATGCCAGCTAGAGCAGAACTAGTCGTCCTCACAACAGAACATTTGACTTGGTAAAAGAATCATATTCTTGAGTGAGTGTTGCGTGCAAGCAATCAGACATGGTCCTCTGACTAAAATAAACAGGGCAGCAACAACCAGCCATCATGCCTAACTGCCTACCCAATTCCCATTTCAATTTGCACTTGACCAAACCATGTCCATCGTGCCTAACAAGCAGCAACCTATTCATACAAGTCGGGTGAAACATGCATGTGCTAATCAAACATGAAGGAAGGGCATACATATATGATTATTAACCAATCCAAGAGACTTTGCGGGTTTTCTAAACCAAACCAAGTGCAAGTAGCGCTAGATTTTAGCCTTTCGCATCATCACCACTACGAATTCCAAAACAGCCCTGACTAATTAACCACATGATTGTAGAAAACGAGAAAAAATCCCCACCCAGTTCGTCAAACAGAGCAGAGCACAAAAATCCCCTCCAGTGAATTTTACCACGATCTACTACTTGGGGCCGCGAATTCGCAAGACTGTAGGAGGATGGAATGGATAATAAGGAGGCGCATACCTAGAGGAAGAGACGACCACCGACGATTCTGCGAAGTTGAAGAAGAAGAAGCCGATCTGGATGGATGATGATGATCTCCTCCGTGCGCTCCGTGGATATTTGGGCTCCTGTGTGTGCTCAACGGTGGTGTCGGGGCGGCGCTGGCGACGGTGCTGTGGACGGGGCGACGCTGGTGTCGGGGCGGCGTCGAGGGCGGCGGGGCGATGGTGGTCTCGAGGCGGCGCTGGCGACGGTGGTGTGGACGGGGTGGCGCTGGTGTCGGGGCGGCGTTGAGGGCGGCGGGGCGACGGTGGTGTCGGGCGGCGCTGGTAACGGTGGTGTGGACGGGGCGGCGCTGGTGTCGGGGCGGCGTCGAGGGCGGCGGGGCGGCGGCGTCGGGAGAGGAGAGGGGAAGGCGATCGTGGGCGAGGGCGAGGGAGAGAGAGGGGATCGATACGAATTAGGGGCGGCACAATACTAATGGCGCACCACCCCTCGGTGCGCCATAAGTTCATACATGCTAATGGCGCACCTCACCCTGGTGCGCCATTAGTATTTTCTTTTACTTCTGCTCGAGCCAACAGGTTATCTACCACCTGACCTGATACACATCAAGTCTTCTCTACTAGCTCGACTGGTCAGTAGCTAGTTCTCACACCAGGAGGTCCTAGGTTCGATTCCCAGGCTCCACAATTTTTTTTATGCATTTAAAATGCTGTTTGATACTTATTTGTGTTTAAATATGTTCAAACTTGTTTAAATCATAACAGTAATATTATTTTATAAGACAGTAATAATTTTTTAAAAAATATCATCAAACAGTAATGCCGGTGGAGCGGGGGAGGGTGCGGGGGCTGCGGGGGGTCGGCGGCGGCGGTTGAGTACGGGAGGGGTGCGGGGGGTCGGCGGCGGCGGTTGAGTGGGGGAATCGAGGGTGCGGGCGGTCGGCAGCGGCGGCCAGTGGACCGGATCTGGCGAGGTGGGATAGCGATCGAGATGGAGGGGGGTCGAGATCGAGTGTCCATGAAATTAAAAAATATTCATGATAGTTCAAAAAGTGCCCATGAAATACAATCGAGAAATGAAGTCTACGATTTAAATACAATCGATCTTAGCTAGCTATCTGTTCACAATCTTCTTGCCCTTCTTTTTCGCAAATGGAGTTCTTCTATGGAACGGACGTCCTTTAGGTAGGGTGGTCCTGCTTCTTCTTGTGGTGTATGCTGCTACTTCATCGTCGTCGTCATGTTCGATCCTCGGGTCGCTGTACTTGTCGAAGTCTTGCTCATTGGCTACTCCATCCATTCCGATGATCTTCCTTTTGCCTCTCCTCACGACAACACGGCTGGGCTTTGGCGGGTCGGTAATGAAGAAGCATTGGTCCACTTGGGAAGCCAGTACCCATGGCTCATTTTCCGCGGTGACGTTTGCGCCCGCGGTCTTGGATTTGGCTTCGGGTATAACCATGGTGGTGAAATACAGGTCTTCTTTTATGACGTTCTTGGCCCATCTGACACGGAACATCGGGACCTTCTCTCCAGCGTAGCTCAGCTCCCAGATCTCCTCGATCCTTCCGTAGTATCTGTCCTTGTCATTACCGGTGTAGGTTTCCATCGTTACCGCGGAGTTCTGATAACCATCGCTCTTCATGTCCTTGGCCTCGGTGTAGAATGTGTCGCCGTTGATATCGTACGCCTCATAGGTCATCAGGTTGTGCTCGGCACCCTGTGACAAGGCGAATATGAGTTGTTCTTCTGCGGAAGAATCCTCATGTAAAGGGTACAACAGAAGCTTCTGCTTGAACCAACACGTGAAACATGAGTTGTACTCTTTGAGTATATCTCCGTCCGTCCTCTGTTGGCCTCGGTCATTGTACGTATTCTTAATAAAGGTTTTGTGCTCTACTACCCAAGGATCGACCACGTCTATGTGTTGTAGCACGACTAGGTTTGCTCTTTCAAAGTCGGCGAGTCGACCCTCGAAGTCGACATGCATTTCGCGGCGACCCTCACGGTGACCCCATCCAGCGAGCCTGCCGAGGTGACTGTTGACGGGCAGAACAACGGGGTTCTCGATGCCTAGATAATTCGTGCAGTAGGAGATGCACTCTTCGGTCAGAAAGCCCCTGGCTATGCTTCCTTCTGGACGTGACATGTTGCGAACGTATCCTTTGATGACACCATTCACTCTTCGGTCACTACACTGTTAGCAGCAGTAGCAAAGGAATCACTCGGGTTTAGTTAACAGCAAGGGATCGACGGCTCAGGTTCAGTAACGTAGCTAGTGCAATTGCTCGGGTTCAGTTAGAGCCCAATGCCTAGCCCGGGTTCAATTAGAGCCCCACACCTCGCACACATACGCGTACGTGTATGAGAGAAACACGCATCGCTCGGCCCCCGACCACCCACCGTAACCGGGAACTCCCCGAAATTTTCCTCGCCCTTGCCTCTACCACGATTTTTCTGTCATGGATGACCCAAAGAATGTCATGCAGCTGCATCTCCGGCCCGCCCAAGACGAAAACCCCATTTTCTGTCATGCTTTTTCGTTATAGAAGTAGGAGCCCACGGCATCTATGATGATACCGGGTTTTGTCACAATTATCGTCATAGAAGTGTCGTAAGCATGACATAATTTTTTTTGTTCGGCCCAAAATGTCACGGATGTCTTTTTTTGTAGTGCTTGAGGCTATATACTTATTCACCACATGATATGTGTTTTTCTTAGAGCGTCTTGTATGATTTGAGTCTTTGCTTTTTAGTTTAGCAAAATCATCCTTGCTGTACACACCTTTTGGGAGAGACACCATGAATCATGATTTATTAGAATACTCTATGTGCTACACTTATATCTTTTGAGCTAGGCAATATCGCTCTAGTGCTTCACTTATATCTTTTTAGAGCATGGCGGTGGCTTTATTTTATAGAAACAGTTGAACTCTCATGCTTCGCTTATATTATTTTGGGAGTATTTTAGAACAACATGGTAATTTGCTTGGGTTATAACGCTAGTCCTAATATGATGGGCATCCAAGATGGATATAATAAAAACTTCATATAAAGTGCATTGAATACTATGAGAAGTTTGATTCTTTATGATTGTTTTGAGAGATGAAGATGGTGATATTAGAGTCATGCTAGTGGAGTAGTTGTGAATTTGAGAGATACTTGTGTTAAAGTTTGTTATTCCTGTAGCATGCACGTATGGTGAACCGTTATGTGATGAAGTCGGAGCATGATTTATTTATTGATTGTCTTCCTTATGAGTGGCCGTCGGGGACGAGCGATGGTCTTTCCTATTGGGTACCGCAGTAATTTCAAAAATTCCTATGATCACACAAGATCTATCTATGTGATGCATAGCAACGAGAGGGGAGAGTGTGTCCACGTACCCTCGTAGACTGAAAGCAGAAGTGTTATGACAACACGGTTGATGTAGTCGTACGTCTTCACGATCCGACTGATCTTAGCATGAACATATGGCACCTCCGCGATCAGCACACGCTCAGCTCGGGGACGTCCCTCGTACTCATGATCCAGTTGAGGCCGAGGGAGAGTTTCATCCACACGACGGCATGGTGACGGGGATGAAGAAGTTACCGGCGCAAGGCTTCGCCTAAGCACTACGACGATATGACCGAGGTGTGTAACTGTGGAGGGGGGCACCGCACACGGCTAAACAATGTCAACTTGTGTGTTCTAGGGTGCCCCCTGCCCCCGTATATAAAGGAGCAAGGGGGAGGCCGGCCGGCCCTTGGGCGCTCCAAGGAGGGGAGGGGTCCTCATCCTAGTAGGAGTAGGACTCCCCCTTTCCTAGTGCAACTAGGAGGGGGAAGGGGGAAGGAAGGAGAGGGAGAGAGAGTGGGAAAGAGGGGCGGCGCCCCCCTTCCCTAGTCCAATTCAAACTCCCCTTGGGTGGGGGGCGCCACCACCTGGGCTTCTGCCCTCTCTCTCCCCTAAGCCCACTAAGGCCCAATACTTCCCCGGGGGTTCCGGTATCCCTTCCGGCACTCCGGTTTTCTTTGAAATCACCCAGAACACTTCCGGTGTTCGAATATAGCCGTCCAATATATCAATCTTTATGTCTCGACCATTTCGAGACTCCTAGTCATGTCCGTGATCACATCCGGAACTCTGAACTACCTTCGGTATATCAAAACACATAAACTCATAATACCAATTGTCATCGAACATTAAGCATGCGGACCCTACGGGTTCGAGAACTATGTAGACATGACCGAGACTCGTCTCCGGTCAATAACCAATAGCAGAACCTGGATGCTCATATTGGTTCCTACATATTCTACGAAGATCTTTATCGGTCGAACCGCATAACAACATACGTTGTTCCCTTTGTCATCGGTATGTTACTTGCCCGAGATTCGATCGTCGGTATCTCAATACCTAGTTCAATCTCGTTACCGGCAAGTCTCTTTACTTGTTCCATAATACTTCATCCTGCAACTAACTCATTAGTCACAATGCTTGCAAGGCTTATAGTTAAGACTATTACCGAGAGGGCCTAGAGATACCTCTCCGAAACATGGAGTGACAAATCCTAATCTCGATCTATGCCAACCCAACAAACACCTTTGCAGACACCTGTAGAGCACCTTTATATTCACCCTTTTACGTTGTGATGTTTGGTAGCACACAAAGTGTTCCTCCGATATTCGGGAGTTGCATAATCTCATAGTCTGAGAAACTTGTATAAGTCATGTAGAAAGCAGTAGTGTCGGTGTCAAAACCGGCGGATCTCGGGTAGGGGGTCCCGAACTGTGCGTCTAGGCGGATGGTAACAGGAGACAAGGGACACAATGTTTTTACCCAGGTTTGGGCTCTCTCGATGGAGGTAAAACCCTACTCCTGCTTGATTGATATTGATGATACGGGTAGTACAAGAGTAGATCTACCACGAGATCGGAGAGGCTAAACCCTAGAAGCTAGCCTATGGTAAGATTGTTGTTCGTCCTACGGACTAAAACTCCCCGGTTTATATAGGCACCAAAGAGGGTTAGGGTTACACAGAGTCGGTTACAATGGTAGGAGATCTACATATCCGTATCGCCAAGCTTGCCTTCCACGCCAAGGAAAGTCCCATCCGGACACGGGACGAAGTATTCAATCTTGTATCTTCATAGTCCAGGAGTCCGGCCAAAGGCTATAGTCCGGCCATCCGGACACCCCCTAATCCAGGACTCCCTCAGTAGCCCCTGAACCAGGCTTCAATGACGACGAGTCCGGCGGGTATATTGTCTTCGACATTGCAAGGCGGGTTCCTCCTCCGAATACTTCATAGAAGATTTTGAACACAAGGATAGTGTCCGGCTCTGCAAAATAAGTTCCACATACCACCGTAGAGAGAATAATATTTACACAAATTCAATCTGCTGACGTATTCCATGGAGTGACATCACACCACGGCCAAGCCTTTATTTGAATCGTTTTTACTGTCCCACCTCAGCGCGTTTAGCGAGGCGGTTTCCATGGCACGTCTTGTCAAAGCAGAGATCATGTCCCCTTATTCCGGGATTCTCATCAATACGGAAGTGGGTAACCCAACCACGCCATTGATTGCGATGCTTGGGAGATAAGCGAGTTTTACCAGGCTGGTGGGGACGCATAGCTTCGTCCGTCCATATAAGGGGATAAGGATCCACCTTTTTACCAACGCCTTCTTCCTCCTTTGCTTATCCATTTCCGCGCACTCGAGCTCCAGCGCCCAATTCCGCACATCTCGCCTCAACCTACCCTAGCCATGTCCGGAGCGGGAGGCAAGTGGATGGCCTCCTCCGTCACAGAGGGGCACATCAAGAGGCTGCGGAAGGCCGGATACTTGTCCAGCGACATCGCACATTGGCTCTCCGACAAGGGGCAGCTCATCCCCACCCCCGGGCCCCATGAGAGGGTGGTGTTCCTCACCCACTTCCTCCGCGGACTAAGTTTTCCACTTCACCCATTTGTCCGGGGGCTCATGTTCTACTACGGCCTGAATTTCCATGATCTGGCCCCGAATTTCGTCCTCAACATCTCGGCGTTCATCGTCGTGTGCGAGGCCTTCCTCCGCATCAAGCCCCACTTCGGCTTACGGCTGAAGACCTTCAATGTCAAGCCGAAGGTAGTGGGCGGCCAGCAGGCAGAGTGTGGAGGCGCCATGGTGGGCAAGATGCCCAACGTTATATGGCTCGAGGGCTCCTTTGTGGAAACCATCAAAGGGTGGCAATCGGGGTGGTTCTACATCACCAAGCTGCGTGACCCTGAATGGGCAGCGGCCCCCGAATTCCGATCTGGCATCCCCACACGGCTCACCTCCTGGAAAGAGAAGGGCCTGAAATGGGGTAATTCGGAAGAGCTGACCGGACTCCAAACCTGCGTCCAAAACCTCGTGAACAAGAAGATCAAGCTCGTCAACATAGTCCAGGTCATGCTCATCTGCCGGATCCTCCCGTGCCAACAACGGACCTTCAACTTGTGGGAGTTTGATCTGGCACAGCACCAAACCTTGAGCAGGCTCTTCGACACGACATAGGAAGATGCCTGGAAGGTGCTGTTCAAGGGCGCAAAAGCTCCCGCATCCGCTATCGAAGATCACGGATTTAGCTCGCAGCGTCAAGCCAGCGAGGTAAGATATTTTACCCTTTACGGGACACTTGTTTTTCATAGTTTGACTCTATGCGGGATCTAAACTCCCTTACCTTTGACAGGCCAGGCAGAACAAGTCCGGGCAGGTTAACTGTCCGGCTCCCTTGCCAGAAGACCCAGCGGATGCTCGATTGACGGGGCTGCTGGTTCCGGCATCTCATGTGGTGCCGGAGAAGAAGGCCAATAAGAAGGCCATGGGAACTCGAAAGAGTTCCCGGCGCCAGGTGTTTCAGACTCATCGTCCGACGACTCCGAGGCGGAATCCTTCCGCGAAGGCAAGGAGGAGGAAAAAGAGGCCTCTCCCCCAGAGGGGGGAGAGAAGAAAAGGAAGGCCGCCCCAACGGGGGAGGCCGAAGGGTCCAAGAAGGGAAGGACCCTCCCTCCGGACTACTCTACCAACACCGACGACGGCGAAGAGGAGTGGCCACCAAGGACTAAACCCCTGGCAACATCATAAGTGTCCGGATACTAGAAAAACTCATGGCGTTTCGTTTGTCGTACAGAATATCCTAACGCCGAACATAACCCTGCAGCCCGCCCAAGGACGGGCTCGACACTTCAACGAGCGGCTCCCTGGCATCATCGGACGTGAATAGCACTTCAGTTCCGGCCGTATCCTCTCCTCGCGGTGCAGATGATGCCGAGGTGGGGTCCCAAAAGGGGCCCAGCCAGGAGGAGGAGGTCCCGGAGGTGCCGCAAGGCAACATCCCGGACTTTGGGCGCAAGGGGGATCAAACCCCGAAGGGTTCTGAATCCGGCCCTGGGCCGGACTCCGCACCGGAACCTTCAATGGTTCCGGAGCCCGGCAGGCGGCCCCTTCGTAAGAAGGGCGAGACTGCGACACCGGTGACCTCCGTCCAATCGGAGGCACCGGATAATTTGCTGGAGGTGCTTAATGGCGCCTCCATCGACGAGGAGCACTGCATTGTTATGAGTGTGGTGATCCAGAAAGTTCAGTCCGCCAAGAGCGGGCTGACTGAAGCCTGTGCCGGCCTTCTAACAGGCTTTGATGTATGTATTAAGATATGTAAAAATATTGCCGCATAGACAGTAGCCCCTGATGCTCAGTTTGGTGTTCGAAAAGAAAAGTCGAATTGAGGATCTAAAAAGATGTACGCAGGAGTCTAACATAAGTACGTCAATATGGAATGCAGGCTGCGCTGCTGACCTCTGCCGCACTGACTGCGGAGGTCAATGCATTGAAGCAGAGCCTCGAGCGTCCGAGAACAAGCTCGGCCTTGCCAAGAAGCAGCTCGAGGACAAGGAATGTAAGTAATACCTTATGGAAGTATATAAAAGACGTGGTTGCAAAAAATAACAGGAATAACGTGAGAATTGCAGGGGCCACGAACGAGGTGACGACCCTGAAGGAAGCGGCGTCCAGGGCCGAAAGCAAAGCGGCCACGGAACGCACCGAGTGAGAGAAGCAGGAGGCACGGGTGGTGTAGGTGCGGCAAGAGCTCCAGGCTCTCGTTGAAAAACACGAGAGTTTGGAGCGTGACTCAAAGACTCGAGAGTCCGAGCTCGCCTCGGCTCTTGAGAGCGCCAAAGCCACTAAGGCCGAAGCCCAAAAAGCCCTCCAAGAAATTGAGGCAATAAATAAGATAGCGGCGGGTAAGGCATTCTTCATGCAAAGCAAGCACGTGAAAGTGTTACTTGTTACTTACCCAAATCCGGAGCTCTCCAGGAGCATTCGCAGATCTGCCCCGCAGTGTGTCCGACGCTGCCGCATTCTACCGCGCCGAGGAAGGGAGCTCGACGGAGAAGGTCTTCTGGTCTCAGTATGCTGAGGCCGGACACCCGGTGCCCTTGAGCGACCAGCTGAAGCAGCTGGTCGAGCTCCATAAGGTGGCCGAACAGGCCATGAAGGGCCTCATAGTTTGGCTGTGGCCGAAGGAGGCCATGCCTGGGAGCTACTTCGGGCTGGTGAGGTGGCTGGTGGACGCCTGTCCATGGTTTGAAGTCGTCAAGCTCTCCGTCTGTATCGAAGGTGCCCGCAGGGCCCTTGCCCGCGCTAAAGTGCACTGGGGAAAGATGGACGCTGAGAAGCTTGTGACGGACGCTCTACCACCGGGCAGGGAGTAACGCAAGCCTGAGATGTATTATGCGGGCGTCTTGAAGGGTGCCCGCCTTATAGAGGGTGAATGCTCCAAAGATGTAATTTTTTAGTAAACTCGCATTTGTTATCCTCTATGCTTGAAGACTTGTTCATATGCGCTAAGCAACGCTTGTGAATTTAAAATATTACCTTCTGTGCGGCCGTTTATTAAATTTGAAAGATGGCGAGTCGTCGGCTTCTGCCCCCATGCCACGAGCTCTGGGGTGTTCGGGATAAACTTGAGCGCTCTTTTTCCCATTCTTGGGTCCTTCGAGGGAGGCGCTCAACGCAACGAACAAGGCAACCGGACTATAATGCTTGAACACTCTCACTTAGCCATAGAATTCTATAATTTCAAATTTCGGCAAAGCCCCTATTATTCGGAGACCGAGTTCGGGGCGCTATCCACACCTGGGCCGGACAAAGCCGACTCCTCGCTCTAAGCGGCATAAGTCTTTAGGGACTCGAAGAAACCTCTCGAACAGCGACCGGCTCTCGCCCTATCATGACGGTCAGTTTTAGCTTTCTCCACTGAGGTGCTTAACCCAGCTCAACCGGGGCACAATCGCAGTGGTTCTCCCAGCGCTACCTTAGCCGATATAACGGAACGTAGGGTACCAAAACATGGGAGCCGGGCAAACCCAACTATTGACCCAAGACATGATTCGGAGCCGATGCATATAATGCTATAAGTTCGGGGTGCCGCACTTGTGAAAGTGTTCGGACTTATCACACCATATTTTGGGGTACTTAAGCCCTCGGTGTATTTGGCCGTACCAAAGCGTACGGATGCAACATGTCATAAGTGAAAATATATAGATAAGAAAAAGGAATGCACTAATAGGCAAAAGCTATGCATTGTTTATTAAAAAAGCTGCGGTAAAAGCAGAACAATACAAATAGTGCGATAAGCAAGGGACGGGACTATTTGACATGTCCCCCTCCAGGAGCGAGCTGCGGGATGATATGTAAAACAAGTATACTGCTCGTTATAGAGACCACCTGGACACTCAACGTAGCTTTCTGCTTCCCTGGCTGTTGCATCGTGTGTTCGGCAATTCTACTGCCGGACAGGGCTTCTTGAGAAAGGAGTCATGAAAGTAAGAGAAAAAAGAAGAATGAGGTATGCGAGTGCCGCCCTATGCTCCTCCGTTCGGCGAGAGCGTTTGGTGTTTCTGTTGACCGTAATAACTCCTCGAGGGCCTGGCATCTTGAGCTTGAGGTATGCGAGTGTGGCACCGCATTGAACTTTGCAAATGCGGTTCGTCCGAGCAGTGCGTTATAGCCGCTGCGGAACGGGACTATGTCGAAGATTAACTCCACTCTTTGGAAGTTATCCGGGGATCCGAAGACCACTTCAAGTGTAACTGAGCCTGTACAGTTGGCCTCTACACCTGGTATGATGCCTTTAAAGGTCGTCTTTGTGGGTTTAATCCTTGAGGGGTCTATGCCCATTTTGCACACTGTATCCTGATAAAGCAGGTTCAGGCTGCTGCCGCCGTCCATCAGGACACTAGTGAGGTGAAATCCTTCAACGATTGGGTCTAGAACCAATGCGGCGAATCCACCATGGTGGATGCTAGTGGGGTGGTCCCTTCGATCAAAAGTGATCGGGCAGGAGGACCACGGATTGAACTTTGGGGCGACTGGCTCCATCGCATATACGTCCCTTAGTGCATGCTTCCGCTCCCTTTGGGGTATGTGGGTTGCGTATATCATGTTCACCGTCCGCACTTGTGGGGGGAAGCCTTTCTGTCCTCTATTGTTCAGCGGCCGGGGCTCCTCCTCATCGTTGCTATGCAGCCCCTTGTCATTGTTTTCGGCATTTAACTTGCCTGCTTGCTTGAACACGCAACAATCCCTGTTGGTGTGGTTGGTTGGTTTTTTGGGGGTGCCGTGTATCTGGCATGAGCGATCGAGTATTCGGTCCAAATTGGACGGGCCCGGAGTGTTTCTTTTGAATGGCTTTTTCCACAGACCGGGTTTGGAGCCTCTGAATCCGGCATTGACTGTCGTATCCTGAACATTATCGCCGTTAATGCGGCGCTTGTGCTTGTTGCAACGCGACCTGCCGTTGCTGTCCTTGGTATCCTTATTACCAGGGCTCTTGGTCATGTTGTTACTATGAGCTAGCAAGCTATCCTCTCCCGCGCAGAAGCGGGTCATGAGTGTTGTGAGGGCTGCCATGGATTTCGGCTTTTCCTGTCCTAGGTGCCGGGCAAGCCACTCATCGCGGATGTTATGTTTGAAGGCTGCGAGGGCCTCTACATCCGGACAGTCGACGATTTGATTTTTCTTGGTTAGGAACCATGTCCAGAATTGTCACGCTGATTCCTCTGGCTGCTGAATTATGTGGCTTAGGTCATCGGCGTCTGGTGGTCGCACATAGGTGCCCTGGAAGTTGTCGAGGAATGCGGCTTCCAGGTCTTCCCAACAACCAATTGACTCCGCTGGCAAGCTATTACGCCAATGCCGAGCTGGTCCTTTAAGCTTGAGTGGGAGGTATTTGATGGCGTGTAGATCATCGCCGCGGGCCATGTGGATATGAAGGAGATAGTCCTTGATCCAGACCACGGGATCTGTTTTGCCATCGTATGATTCAATGTTTACGGTTTGAAACCCTCAGGGATTTGATGATCCATTACTTCATTTGTGAAGCATAGTGGGTGTGCGGCGCCTCTGTATTGGGCTATATCAGGACGCAGCTCAAATGAGCTTTGTCTACTGTGTTCGGCCCGGCCGGAATTGCCATATCCGGCGTGATGGTTATCATCACGTATCATGGGGCGCCCACACGATCCGTAGATTGATCTTGTTTGCCTTGCCTTGTCCTCTAGTATATCCCACAGGTCTAGCGCAATTTCCCGCGCCTTGGTATTTTTTGAGCGGCGCCGGGGTGCGGCTTGAGTGGAGGGCCGAGAGGCCTCTCTGTCGCGGCCACGAGGTGGCCGGTCGGCCATATCATGCGCTGGTGATGTAGGTTTAGGTGCTTCCTCCTCTAATCGGGGTAGCAGCCTGCGTTTTTGGTAGCTCTTGGAGGGGCGTTCGAGTTCGTACTCTTCGGCCGCCAGGATTTCAGTCCATCTGTCGGCTAGCAAATCTTGGTCAGCTCTAAGTTGTTGCTGCTTTTTCTTGAGGCTGCTTGCCGTGGCCATAAGCCTGCGTTTGAAACACTCTTGTTCGACGGGATCCTCAGGCACGACAAATTCGTCGTCGTTGAGGCTTGCCTCGTCTTCGGAGGGAGGCATGTAATTATCGTCCTCTACCTCTCTGCCTGACGCTCTCTCATGAGGGCTGACTTCTCCATCCTCCTGCACTGAATCTTGCTGGAGGGGGTTGTCTTCGGCACTGTCCGGGGTGTTATTGTCTCCCGTGCCAGAATCACCGTTTTTGCTGTGGTGGGATTTAGAGCGGGACTGCTGACGCCGGTGCTTAGGCTGTTTCTTGGAGGGGTCATCCTCCATTGTTCCATCGCCATTCCCATCTTTTGGGATGTCCACCATGTAAATGTCGTATGACGAGGTGTCCTTCCAGTGCCCTGTAGGCGCTGGTTCTTGGTCGTCTCCTGCATCGTCGTCCATACCGTCGATGTCTTCGGAGTCGAAGTCGAGCATGTCGGTTAAATCATCGACAGTGGCTATGATGTGGGTGGTGGGTGGGCTTTGAATTTCTTCATCGTCCGCATCCCAACCTTCCTGACTATAGTCCGGCCAGGTCTCTCCTGATAAAGAGAGAGACTTTAGTGAATTCAGGATGTTGCCAAAGGGCGAGTGCTGAAAGATGTCCGCGGCGGTGAATTCCATGACCGGTGCCCAATCGGATTTGATTGATAGGGGCGCGGAAGGTTCGGAGTCCGGAGAGGAGTCTGACACCTTAGAGTTACGAGCCTTGCAAAGGACAGGGATGGTGTTCGGCTCAATCGTCGTAGAGATCGCAGCCCCCGAGGCGGTGTCCAGCCACCCATCCTCGATCGGCACAGTCGACTCCGAGCTAAGGGTCGGAGCAGACACTGGTGCGGCCCCCAGGGCACTGTTCGGCGGCAGAGCTAGATCCTGCCCATCGTGACAGTGCGGCGCGCTTGGCTGTGGCTCGAACCCGTCGAAGATCAAGTCTCCGTGGACGTCAGCCGTGTAGTTCAAACTTCCAAATCTGACCTGATGGCCAGGGGCGTAGCTTTCAATCTGCTCCAGATGGCCAAGCGAATTGGCCCGCAGTCCAAAGCCGCCGAATACGAAGATCTGTCCGGGGAGAAAAGTCTCACCCTGGACCACATCGTTGTTGATGATCTGAGGAGCCATCGGGCCTAAAGATGACGACACAGAGGAACTCTCAATGAAAGCACCAATGTCGGTGTCAAAACTGGTGGATCTCGGGTAGGGGGTCCCGAACTGTGTGTCTAGGCGGATGGTAACAGGAGACAAGGGACACGATGTTTTTACGCAGGTTTGGGCCCTCTTGATGGAGGTAAAACTCTACTCTTGCTTGATTGATATTGATGATATGGGTAGTACAAGAGTAGATCTACCACGAGATCAGAGAGGCTAAACCCTAGAAGCTAGCCTACGGTAAGATTGTTGTTCGTCCTACAGACTAAAACCCTCCGGTTAATATAGGCACCGAAGAGGGTTAGGGTTACATAGAGTCGGTTACAATGGTAGGAGATCTACATATCCGTATCGCCAAACTTGCCTTCCACGCCAAGGAAAGTCCCATCCGGACACGGCACGAAGTCTTCAATCTTGTATCTTCGTAGTCCAGGACTCCCTCAACTAGCAATGAAACTAACACGATCATAATGCTAAGCTAACGGATGGGTCATGTCCATCACATCATTCTCCTAATGATGTGATCCCGTTCATCAAATGACAACACATGTCTATGGTTAGGAAACTTAACAATCTTTGATTAACGAGCTAGTCAAGTAGAGGCATACTAGGGACTATATGTTTTGTCTATGTATTCACACATGTACTAAGTTTCCGGTTAATACAACTCTAGCATGAATAATAAACATTTATCATGAATTAAGGAAATAAATAATAACTTTATTATTGCCTCTAAGGCATATTTCCTTACATAGTAATGATTCTAACACCCATGGAGCTTTGGTGCTGATCATGTTTTGCTCGTGAGAGAGGCTTAGTCAATGGGTCTGCAACATTCAGATCCGTGTGTATCTTGCAAATCTCTATGTCCCCTTCCGACACTTGATGACGGATGTAATTGAAGCGTCTCTTGATGTGCTTGGTTCTCATGTAAAATCTGGATTCCTTTGCCAAGGCAATTGCACAATATTGTCACAAAAGATTTTCATTGGACACGATGCACTAGGTATGACACCTAGATCGGATATGAACTCCTTCATCCAAACTACTTCATTCGCTGCTTCCGAAGTAGCAATGTACTCCGCTTCACACATAGATCCCGCCATGATGCTCTGCTTGGAACTGCACCAACTGACAACTCCTCCATTCAATAAATACGTATCCGGTTTGTAACTTAGAGTCATCCGGATCAGTGTCAAAGCTTGCATCGACGTAACCATTTACGACGAGCTCTTTTCACCTCCAAAAATGAGAAACATATCCTTAGTCCTTTTTAGGTATTTCAGGATGTTCTTGACCGCTGCCCAGTGTTTCACTCCGGGATTACTTTGGTACCTCCCTGCTATGCTTATAGCAAGACATACATTAGGTCTGGTACACAACATTGCATACATGATAGAACCTATGGCTGAAGCATAGGGAATGACTTTCATTTTCTCTCTATCTTCTGCGGTGGTCGGGCTTTGAGTCTGACTCAACTTCACACCTTGTAACACAGGTAAGAACCCTTTCTTTGACTGATCCATTTTGAACTTCTTCAAAACTTTATCAAGGTATGTGCTTTGTGAAAGTCCAATTAAGCGTCTTGATCTATCTCTATAGATCTTGATGCCCAATATGTAAGCAGCTTCTCCAAGGTCTTCCATAGAAAAACTCTTATTCAGGCACCCTTTATGCTATCTAGAAATTCTATATCATTTCCAATCAACAATATGTCATCTACATATAAGATCAGAAATGCTACAGAGCTCCCACTCACTCTGTATAAAACCATATGCTTTGATCACACTATCAAAGTGTTTATTCCAACTCCGAGAGGCTTGCACTAGTCCATAAATGGATCGCTGGAGCTTGCACACTTTGCTAGCACCCTTTGGATCGACAAAACCTTCCGGTTGCATCATATACAACTCTTCTTCCAGAAATCCATTCAGGAATGCAGTTTTGACATCCATTTGCCAAATTTCATAATCATAAAATGCAGCAATTTCTAACATGATTCGGACGGACTTAAGCATCACTATGGGTGAGAAAGTCTCATCATAGTCAACTCCTTGAACTTGTCGAAAACCTTTCGCAACAAGTTGAGCTTTGTAAACAGTAACATTACCATATGCATCGGTCGTCTTCTTAAAGATCCATTTATTTTCTATCGCTTGCCGATCATCGAGCAAGTCCACCAAAGTCCACACTTTGTTCTCATACATGGATCCCATCTCAGTTTTCATGGCCTCAAGCCATTTCGTGGAATCTGGGCTCATCATCGCTTCCTCATAGTTCGTACGTTCATCATGGTCTAGTAACATGACTTCCAGAACAGGATTACCGTACCACTCTGGTGCGCATCTTACTCTGGAAGACCTACGAGGTTCAGTAGTAACTTGATTTGAAGCTTCATGATCATCATCATTAGCTTCCTCACTAATTGGTGTAGAAATTGCAGGAACTGATTTTTTGATGAACTATTTTCCAATAAGGGAGCAGGTACAGTTACCTCATCAAGTTCTACTTTCCTCCCACTCACTTCTTTCGAGAGAAACTCCTTCTCTCGAAAGGATCCATTTTTAGCAACAAAGGTTTTGCCTTCGGATCTGTGATAGAAGGTGTACCCAATAGTTTCCTTTGGGTATTCTATGAAGACGCACTTCTCCGATTTGGGTTCGAACTTATCAGATTGAAGCTTTTCCACATAAGCATCGCAGCCCCAAACTTTCAGAAACGACAACTTTGGTTTCTTGCCAAACCATAGTTGATAAGGCGTCGTCTCAATGGATTTAGATGGTGCCCTATTTAAAGTGAATGCAGCTGTCTCTAAAGCATAACCCCAAAAAGATAGCGGTAAATCAGTAAGAGGCATCATAGATCACACCATATCTAATAAAGTACGGTTACGGCGTTCAATCACACCATTTCGTTGTGGTGTTCCAGGTGGCGATAATTGTGAAACTATCCCATGTTGTTTCAACTGAAGACCAAACTCATAACTCAAATATTCTCCTCCATGATCAGATCGTAGAAACTTTATTTTCTTGTTACGATGATTTTCCACTTCACTCTGAAATTCTTTGAACTTTTCAAATGTTTCAGACTTATGCTTCATTAAGTAGATATAACCATATCTGTTTAAATCATCTGTGAAGGTAAGAAAATAATGATACCCACCACGAGCATCAATACTCATTGGACCGCATACATCGGTATGTATTATTTGCAACAAGTCAGTAGCTCGTTCCATTGTTCCGGAGAACGGAGTTTTAGTCAGCTTGCCCATAAGGCACAGTTCGCAAGCACCAATTGATTCATAATCAAGTGATTCCAAAAGTCCATCAGTATGGAGTTTCTTCATGCGCTTTACACCGATATGACCCAAACAGTAGTGCCACAAATAAGTTGCACTACCATTGTTAAACTTCAATCTTTTGGTTTCAACACTATGAATATGTGTATCACTACTATTGAGATTCAACAAAAATAGACCACTCAGCAGGGGTCATGACCATAGAAGATACTGCTCATATAAATAGAACAACCATTATTCTCTGATTTAAATGAATAACTGTCTCGCATCAAATAAGATCTAGATATAATGTTCATGCTCAACGCTGGCACCAAATAACAATTATTCAGGTCTAAAACTAATCCCGATGGTAGATGTAGAGGTAGCGTGCCGACCGCGATCACATAGACTTTGGAACCATTTCCCACACGCATCGTCACCTCATCCTTAGCCAATCTTCGCTTAATCCGCGGCCCTTGTTTCGAATTGCAAATATGAGCAACAGAACCAGTATCAAATACCCAGGCACTATTGCGAGCATTAGTGAAGTACACATCAATAACATGTATATCAAATATACCTTTCACTTTGCCATCCTTCTTATCCGCCAAATACTTGGGGCAGTTCCGCTCCAGTGACCAGTCCCTTTGTAGTAGAAACACCCAGTTTCCGGCTTAGGTCCAGACTTGGGTTTCTTCTCTTGAGCAGCAACCTTTTTGCCGTTCTTCTTGAAGTTCCCTTTCTTCCCTTGCCCTTTTTCTTAAAACTAGTGGTCTTATTGACCATCAACACTTGATGCTCCTTTTTGATTTCTACCTCCGCGGCCTTTAGCATCACGAAGAGCTCGGGAATAGTCTTGTCCATCCCTTACATATTAAAGTTCATCACGAAGCCTTTATAGCTTGGTGGCAGTGTTTGAAGAACTCTGTCAATGACACAATCAACTGGAAGATCAACTCCCAGCTGAGTCAAGTGATTATGATACCCAGACATTTTGAGTATGTGCTCACTGACAGAACTATTCTCCTCCATTTTGTAGTTGTAGAACTTGTTGGAGACTTCATATCTCTCAACTCGGGCATTTGCTTGAAATATTAACTTCAACTCTTGGAACATCTCATATGCTCCATGACATTCAAAACATCTTTAAAGTCCCGATTCTAAGCCGTAAAGCATGGCACACTGAACTATCGAGTAGTCATCAGCTTTGCTCTGCCAGACATTCTTAACATCATCAGTAGCATCTGCAGCAGGCCTGGCACCTAGCGATGCTTCCAGGACGTAATTCTTCTGTGCAGCAATGAGGATAATCCTCAAGTTACGGACCCAGTCCATGTAGTTGCTGCCATCATCTTTCAACTTAGCTTTCTCTAGGAACGCATTAAAATTCAAAGGAACGGTAGCACGGGCCATTGATCTACAATAACATAGACATGCAAAATACTATCAGGTACTAAGTTCATGATAAATTAAAGTTCAATTAATCATATTACTTAAGAACTCCCACTTAGATAGACATCCCTCTAATCATGTAAGTGATCACGTGATCCAAATCAACTAAACCATGTCCGATCATCACATGAGATGGAGTAGTTTTCAATGGTGAACATCACTATGTTGATCATATCAACTATATGATTCACGCTCGACCTTTTGGTCTCAGTGTTCCGAGGCCATATCTGCATATGCTAGGCTCGTCAAGTTTAACCAGAGTACTCTGCGAACTGGCTTGCACCCGTTGTATGTGAATGTAGAGCTTATCACACCCGATCATCACATGGTGTCTCGGCACGACGAAACTGTAGCAACGGTGCATACTCAGGGAGAACACTTGTACCTTGAAATTTAGTAAGGGATCATCTTATAATGCTACCGAAGTTCTAAGCAAAATAAGATGCATAAAGGATAAACATCACATGCAATCAAAATATGTGACATGATATGGCCATCATCATCTTGTGCTCATGATCTCCATCACCAAAGCATTGTCATGATCTCCAACGTCACCGGCGCAACACCTTGATCTCCATCATAGCATCGTTGTCGTTTCGCCACCTGTTGTTACTATGACTATCGCTACCGCTTAGTGATAAAGTAAAACAATTACATGGCGATTGCATTGCATACAATAAAGCGACAACCATATGGCTCCTACCAGTTGCCAATAACTTTGTTACAAAACATGATCATCTCATACACCAATTTATATCACATCATGCTTGACCATATCACATCACAGCAAGCCCTGCAAAAACAAGTTAGACGTCCTCTACTTTGTTGTTTCAAGTTTTACGTGGCTGCTACGGGCTGCTAGCAAGAACCGTTCTTACCTACGCATCAAAACCACAACGATTTTTCGTCAAGTGTGCTGTTTTAACCTTCAAAAAGGACCGGGCGTAGCGACACTCGATTCAACTAAAATTGGAGAAACAGACACTCACCAGCCACCTATGTGCAAAGCACATCGGTGGAACCAGTCTCGCGTAAGCGTACGCGTAATGTCGGTTTGAGCCGCTTCATCCAACAATACCGCCGAATCAAAGTATTACATGCTGGTAAGCAGTATGACTATTATCGCCCACAACTCTTTGTGTTCTACTCGTGCATATAACATCTACGCAAAGACCTGGCTCTGATGCCACTATTGGGTTTTGCAGCAATTTCAAAAAAAATTCCTACGATCATGCAAGATCTATCTATGTGATGCATAGCAACGAGAGGGGAGAGTGTGTCCATGTACCCTCGTAGACCGAAAGCGGAAGCGTTATAACAACACGGTTGATGTAGTCGTAGGTCTTCACGATCCGACCGATCTTAGCACTGAACGTACGGCACCTCCGCGATTAGCACACGTTCAGCTCGGGGACATCCCTTGTACTCTTGATCCAGTTGAGGCTAAGGGAGAGTTTCATCAGCATGACGGCGTGGTGATGGTGATGATGAAGTTACCGGTGCAGGGCTTCGCGTAAGAACTACGACGATATGACCGAGGTGTGTAACTGTGGAGGGGGGCACCGCACACGGCTAAACAATGTCAACTTGTGTGTTCTAGAGTGCCCCTGCTCCCGTATATAAAAGAGCAAGGGGAGAGGCCGGCCAGCCCTTGGGCGCGCCAAGGAGGGGAGGAGTCCTCATCCTAGTAGGAGTAGGACTACCCCTTCCCTAGTCCAACTAGGAGGGAGAAGGGGGAAGGAAGGAGAGGGAGAGGGAGAGTGAAAGAGGGGTTGCGCCCCCCCTCCCCTAGTCCATTTCGGACTCCCCTTGGGGGGGCGCCACCTCCTGTGCGGCAGCCCTCTCTCTCCCCTAAGGCCCACTAAGGCCCAATACTTCCTCGGGGGGTTCCGGTAAACCTTCTGGCACTCCGGTTTTCTCCGAAATCACCCGGAACACTTCCGGTGTCCGAATATGGCCGTCCAATATATCAATCTTTATGTCTCGACCATTTTGAGACTCCTTGTAATGTTCGTGATCACATCCGGGACCCCAAACTACCTTCGGTACATCAAAACACATAAACTCTTAATACCAATCATCATCGAACGTTAAGCGTGTGGACCCTACGGGTTTGAGAACTATGTAGACATGACCGAGACTCGTCTCCGGTCAATAGAGGAGCCTGGATGCTCATATTGGTTCCTACATATTCTACGAAGATCTTTATCGGTCAAACCGCATAACAACATGCGTTGTTCCCTTTTTCATCGATATGTTACTTGCCCGAGATTCAATCGTCGGTATCTCAATACCTAGTTCAATCTCGTTACCGGCAAGTCTCTTTACTCGTTCCGTAATACTTCATCCTGCAACTAACTCATTAGTCACAATGCTTGCAAGGCTTATAGTGATGAGTATTACCGAGAGGGCCCAGAGATACCTCTCCGAAACACGGAGTGACAAATCCTAATCTTGATCTATGCCAACCCAACAAACACCTTCGGAGACACCTGTAGAGCACCTTTATAATCACCCTTTTACGTTGTGACATTTGGTAGCATACAAAGTGTTCCTCCGGTATTCGGGAGTTACATAATCTCATAGTCTGAGGAACTTGTATAAGTCATGAAGAAAGCAGTAGCAATGAAACTAACACTATCATAATGCTAAGCTAACGGATGGGTCATGTCCGTCACATCATTCTCCTAATGATGTGATCCCATTCATCAAATGACAACACATGTCTATGGTTAGGAAACTTAACCATCTTTGATTAACGAGCTAGTCAAGTAGAGGCATACTAGGGACTATATGTTTTGTCTATGTATTCACACATGTACTAAGTTTCCGGTTAATACAATTCTAGCATGAATAATAAACATTTATCAGGAATTAAGGAAATAAATAATAACTTTATTATTGCCTCTAGGGAATATTTCCTTCATTTTCCTACCAATCTATCCCCCTAGGAGCATGCGCGTAGTACTTCGTTTCGGTAACTAATAGATTTTTGCAATTAGTATGTGAGTTCTTTATGACTATTGTTGACTCCATGGATTATACGCACTCTTACCCTTCCACCATTGCTAGCCTCTCTAGTTCCACGCAAATTTCACCGGTACCATACACCCACCATATAGCTTCCTCAAAACAGCCACCATACCTACCTATTATGGCATTTCCATAGCCATTCCGAGATATATTGCCATGCAACTTTCCACCATTCTATTTATTATGACACGCTTCATCATTGTCATATTGCTTTGCATGATCATGTAGTTGACATCGTATTTGTGGCAAAGCCACTGGTCATAATTCTTTCATACATGTCACTCTTGAATCATTGCACATCCCGGCACACCGCCGGAGGCATTCACATAGAGTAATATTTTGTTCTAAGTATTGAGTTGTAATTCTTGAGTTGTAAGTAAATAAAAGTGTGATGATCTTCATTATGAGAGCATTGTCCCATGTGAGGAAATGATGATGGAGACTATGATTCCCCCACAAGTCGGGATGAGACTCCGGACGAAAAAAAAGAAAAAAAGAGGCCATAAAAAAGGAGAAGGCCCAAATAAAGAAATGAGAGAAAAAGAGAGAAGGGGCAATGTTTCTATCCTTTTTCCACACTTGTGCTTCAAAGTAGCACCATGATCTTCATGATAGAGAGTCTCCTATTTTGTCACTTCCATATACTAGTGGGAATTTTCATTATAGAACTTGGCTTGTATATTCCAATGACGGGCTTCCTCAAAATGCCCTTGGTCTTCGTGAGCCAGCGAGTTGGATGCACACCCACTTAGTTTCTTTTTCAGCTTTCATACACTTATAGCTCTAGTGCATCCATTGCATGGCAATCCCTACTCACTCACATTGATATCTATTGATGGACATCTCCATAGCCCATTGATATGCTTAGTTGATGTGAGACTATCTTCTCCCTTTTTGTATTCTCCACAACCACCATATTCTATTCCACCTTCGTGCTATATCCATGGCTCACCCTGATGTATTGCGTGAAAGTTAAAAAAGTTTGAGCACATCAAAAGTATGAAACAATTGCTTGGCTTGTCATCGGGGTTGTGCATGATTTAAATATTTTGTGTGATGAAGATAGTGCATAGCCAGACTATATGATTTTGTAGGGATAGCTTTCTTTGGCCATGTTATTCTGAGAGGACATGATTGTTTTGTTAGTATGCTTGACGTATTATTGTTTTTATGTCAATATTAAACTTTTGTTTTGAATCTTTCGGATCTGAACATTCATGCCACAATAAAGAAAATTACATGGATAAATATGTTAGGTAGCACTCCACATCAAAAATTCTTTTTTTATCATTTACCTACTCGAGGATGAGCAGGAATTAAGCTTGGGGATGCTTGATACGTCTCCAACGTATCTATAATTTTTGATTCTTCCATGCTATTATATTATCTGTTTTTGATGTTTAATAGGCATTTATATGCTATTTTATATTATTTTTGGGACTAACCTATTAACTGGAAGCCTATTATTTTTGCCTATTTTAGAGTTTCGCAGAAAAGGAATACCAAACGGAGACCAAACGGAATGAAACTTTCGCGAAGATCTTTCTTGGACCAAAAGGAAACCAGAAGACTTGGAGATGAAGTCGGAGACGCAATGAGGCGACCTCGACCCAGGGGGGTAGGGTGCGCCCCTACCTCGTGGGCCCCTCGTAGCTCCCTTGACCTAGCTCCTTCACCTATATATACTCTTATACCCTGAAAACATCCAGGGGAGCCACGAAACCACTTTTCCACCGCCACAAGCTTCTGTACCCGTGAGATCCCATCTAGGGGCTTTTCCAGCATCCCACCGGAGGGGGATTGAATCACGGAGGACTTCATCAACACCATTGCCTCTCCAATGATGCGTGAGTAGTTTTCCACAGACCTACGGGTCCAGAGCTAGTAGCTAGATGGCTTCTTCTCTCTCTCTTTGATTCTCAATACCATGTTCTCCTCGATGTTCTTGGAGATCTATTCGATGTAATATTCTTTTGCGGTGTGTTTGCCGAGATCCAATGAATTGTGTATTTATGATCGGATTATCTATGAATATTATTTGGTTCTTCTATGAATTATTATATGCATGATTTGATATCTTTGCAAGTCTCTTAGAATTATCGGTTTAGTTTGGCCTACTACATTGATCTTTCTTGCAATGGGAGAAGTGCTTAGCTTTGGGTTCAATCTTGCGGTGTCCTTTCCCGGTGACAGTAGGGGCAGCAAGGCACGTATTGTATTGTTGCCATCAAGCATAAAAAGATGGGGTTTTCATCATATTGCTTGAGTTAATTCCTCTACATAATGTCATCTTACTTAATGCGTTACTCTGTTCTTCATGAACTTAATACTCTAGATGCAAGCAGGAATCGGTCGATGTGTGGAGTAATAGTAGTAGATGCATAATCGTTTCGATCTACTTGGCACGGACGTGATGCCTATGTTCATGATTATTGCCTTAGATATCGTCATAACTATGCGCTTTTCTATCAATTGCTCGACAGTAATTTGTTCACTCGCCGTAATATTTGCTATCTTGAGAGAAGCCACTAGTGAAACCTATGGCCCCCGGGTCTCTTTTTCATTATATTGAATCTCGTTTACATCTTACTAGTTTCCGATCTACTATTTTGCAATCTTTTACTTTCCGTTCTATAAACCAAAAATACCAAAAATATTTACTTTAATGTTTATCTATCTCTATCAGATCTCACTTTTGCAAGTAACCGTGAATGGATTGACAACCCCTTTATCGCGTTGGGTGCAAGTTGTTGATTGTTTGTGCAGGTATTCGGTGACTTGTGCATTGTCTCCTACTAGATTGATACCTTGGTTCTCAAACTAAGGGAAATACTTACACTACTTTGCTGCATCACCATTTCCTCTTCAAGGGAATACCCAACGCAAGCTCAAGAGGTAGCAATGCACTATTGAGCCAAAAAGTCCCATAAGTGGTCATTTTCCCGATTGACCATAGCTCGAGCCTTTTCCATTGGTGCGTCCCATCAGTAAAGGATAGTGCTCCTGATTTTTGGCGATTTCATCAACAAAATACCTCGACCCATGCGCTCATGTAATGCACATCGTGTTTGGGAAACAGCAAAATTATGGTGCGTTGTGGTGCCCCTTGGTATTTTTAAAAGGCTATAAAGGGAGGGGTGAATCCCGTTCATTTCACGCCTTGAAACCTCTAGCACCCAAACCTTCCAAGCTCCAGCGCCCATAGAAAAGAGCAAGAGTCGTCCTCCCCCATTCCCTTCCCACATTGAGAAATCACTACTTCAGGAATGCCTAGTAGTGGCGGGTGATGAGTGATATTTCTATAGTCATTTCACCTTTGTTTAAACAGACATATTTCAATTAAAAAGAGATATTCGCTTCGATATTGGTACTAATGACTACTGAATGCAATGGATTCCACAAATCCTCTCCTTCATGTGTATCCACGGGAAATGGACCAAACATGGAATAAATCACATGTGGAAATGGAACAGAAGAAGAATGGAGGAGGAAGGAATCATCAGGAGACATCTACAAACAAACAATACAAAAGACGACGTTCCATACGGGTGCAAGCGCCCATATGGTGTGGATTCCAAGGTATATCATCCATACCAACAAAATTCACTAAAGGGACCCCATCGAAACGTCAACGCAGAGAGCACCAGATGACGAACACAACAACCAAGACCTCTTCTTCATCATCCACAAACCCTAGTCGCTGTCATCTCCACCACCTCTTTGCTGGACGCAACTTTTGAGAGGGACACACACTCATTCGTGATTTGTTAGAATAGTCTTCTTGCTTCACTTATATCTTTTGAGCTAGGCAGTTGCTCTAGTATTGCACTTATATATTTTTTAGAGCACGGTGGTGGTTATATTTTAAAGAAATAGTTGCACTCTCATGCTTCACTTATATCATTTTGAGAGTTTGATAAATAGTAATGGCAATATGCACATGTTATGAAATTGGTCCTAATATGATAGGTATGCAAGTGGTATATAATAAAAACTTTCATCTAGATCACTGAATATGATAAGTTAGATTCCTTGAAATAGTTTTGCAATAAAAAGATGGTAATATGTGGGAGGTACTACTGAATGATTGTGGTTTAGTAAGAATATTTGTGCTAAGGTTTGTGATTCCCGAAGCATGCATGTATAGTGTGTAGGTATGCTAATAAGTTGGAGCAAGATTTATTATTGATTGTCTTCCTTATGGGTGGTGGTCAGGGACGAGCGATGGTCTTTTCCTATCAATCTATCCCCCTAGGGGCATGCGTAGTAATACTTTGCTTCAAGGGCTAATAAAATTTCACAATCAGTATATGAGTTCTTCATGACTAATGTGAGTCCATGGATTATATACACTCTAACGTTTCCACAATTCCCTACCCTCTTTGGTACTGTGCATTGCCCTTTCTCACCTCAAGATGTGGTGCAAACTTTGCCAGTGCGTCCAAACCCCGTGATCTGATATGCTCTATCACACATAAGCCTCCATATATCTTCCTCAAAATAGGCATGATACCTACCTATTATAGCATTTCCATAGCCATTCCGAGATATATTGCCATGCAAAAAACTTCCACCGTTCCGTTTTTATGAAACACATCATCATTATCATATTGATTTGCATGATCATATTGCTAACATAGTATTTATGGCTTAGACACCGTTCATCCTTTTTATACATGTTACGGTAGATCATTGCACATCCTGATACACTGCCAAAGGCACTCATATACGGTCATATTTTGTTCTAGTATCGAGTTGTAATTTTGAGTTGTAAGGAAAAAGAAGTGTGATGATCATCATTATTCATTATTAGCGCATTTTCCTAGTGAAGAAAAGAGAGGCCAAAAAGAACCCCAAAAAAGAGGCCAAAAAGATCCCAAAAAAAGAGGCCAAAAATAGAAGGGGCAATGTTACTATCCTTTTCCACACCTCTGCTTCAAAGTAGCACCATGTTTTCATATAGAGAGTCTCCTATGTAGTCACTTTGATATAACTAGTGGGAAATTTTCACATAGAACTTGGCTTGTATATTTCAATGATGGTCTTCCTCAATTTCCTGAGGTCTTTTAGAGCAAGCAAGTTGGATGAACACCCACTAAGTTTTCTTTTTGAGCTTTCATACACTTCTAGCTCTTAGTGCATCCGTTGCATGTCAATCCCTACTCCTTGCATTGGCATCAATGGATGGGCATCTCCATAGCTTGTTGACTAGCCTCGTCGATGTGACATTTTGTCCTTTTTTGTCTTCTCCATATTAATCTATTCCACCCATACTTTATTCCACCTATAGTGATATATCCATGGCTTGCTCTCATGTATTGAATGGGGGTTGAAAAAGCTGAAGCGCGTTAAAAAGTATGAACCAATTGCTTGGCTTGTCATCAGGGTTGTGCATGATAAACAATTCGTGTTAAGAAGATGGTTCATGACAAGGCTATAAGATTTTGTAGGGATAGCGTTCTATAGCATTGATATTTTGAAAGGCATGATTGTTTGTTGGTATGCCTGAGTATTGATGTCTTTATGTGAAATTATAGATTATTGCTTTGAGTCATTCAGATCTAAATATTCATACCATAAAAGAGAGATTACATGATAAATATGATATGTAGCATTCCACATCAATTTTTTTATCGTTTACCTACTCGAGGACAAGCATGAATTAATCTAAGGGATGTTGATAAGTCTCCAACGTATCTATACTTTTTGATTGTTCCCTGCTATTATAGTATCAATCTTGGATGTTTATTATGAAATTATATACCATTTTAATGTATTGACCTAGTGCCCAGTGCCAGTTGCTATTTTTTGTTTGTTTTTTGCTTTTCAGAAAATCAACACCAAACAGAGTCCAAATGCTACGACACTTATTAACGATTTTTTCTGGACCAGAAGGGACCCTAGAAGCTTTGGGAGAAGACCGGCGGAGCCACGAGGGAGCGACAAGCCCACAGGGCGCGCCCTATGAGGGTGCACCCCCAGCCTTGTGGGCCCCTCGTGGCACCTCGTGACCTAATTCTAGCTCTATAAATTCCCAAATATTTCCAATACATCTAAGAGCCGCCCGAAACACTTTTTTCGCCGCCTCAAGCCTATGTTCTTCCGCGATCCCATCTAGTGGCCTTCTCCGGTACTCCCCTGGAGGGGGAATTGATCTTGGAGGGATTCTACATCATCCTTCCAGCCCTCCGATGATGCGTGAGTATTTTACCACAGACCTACGGGTCCATAGCTAGTAGCTAGATGGCTTCTTCTCTCTCTTTGATCTTCAATACAATGTTCTCCTCGATGTTCTTGGAGATCTATTTGATGTAATACTTTTTTGCGGTGTGTTTGTTGGGATCCGATGAATTGTGGATTTATTATCATATTCTTCATGAATATTATTCTTATATGCATGATTGTTATAGCTTTGTATTCCTCTCTGATCTATCCATTTGATTTGGCCAACTAGATTGATTTATCTTACAGTGCCAGAGTTGCTTTGTGATGGGTTCAATCTTGCAGTGCTAATTCCCAGTGACAAAAAGGGACATGACACATATTTGTATCATTGTCATTCAGGATAAAAAGATGTGGTTTATTCATATTCATTCGGTTTAGTTTGTCTACATCATGTCATCTTGCTTAAGGTTTTAGTCTGTTCTTTTTGAACTTAATACTATAGATGCATCCTGGATAGAGGTCGATGGGTGGAGTAATAGTAGTAGATGCAGGCAGGAGTTGGTCTACTTGTCTTGAACGTGATGCCTACATACATGATAATTGCCATGAATACCGTCATAACTATGCGATTTTCTATCAATTTCCCAACAGTAATTTGTTTACGCACCGTATGCTATGTTCAAGAGAGAACCCTCTAGTTAAAGCTATGGCCCTAGGGTCTATCATTATCATATATTAAGATCCCAAAAAACCTTGCTGCAATTTATTTACCATTTTTTATTTATCTATCTACCATTATCATACTTGATCCTTGCAATTAACCGCCGAGGGGATTGACAACCCCCTTGATCATGTCGGGTGCAAGTATTTGTTATTTTATGTGTAGGTGTTGTTCACGAGGTTTTGCATGGTTCTCCTACCGGATTGATAACCTTGGTCCATAACTGAGGGAAATATTTATCTCTACTGTACTGCATCATCCTCTCCTCTTCATGGAAATCCCAACGCAACTCACAAGTAGCAGAGGCTGACTTGGAGGAGGGTCCTCCCCCTTGTGGTGGCACCAGAAGTGGTGGGCCCCATCCCAAGCCCTAGTCGCCCAAAGCTAGCTTGGGTACCAAGGCTAAAGGAGGGCACCCTATTTGGCCTTAAGGTCCATGTGGCTGCCTCCTATTGGCTTTGCCTATAGTGGCAGGTCCAAGATGCCTCTTTTAATCCTAGGGGCTCCAGGAACATTCTTGGAGGCCTCCTACATAATGAAACACCTTCCAGAATTTCTCCACCTTACCAGTTTTATCTGGTTTCTATGAAATAATTTTCGTTCAACCCTCCTATATAATTAAACACCTTCCAGAATATCTCCATCTTCCCAGTTTTATCCGATTTCTCTGAAACAATTTTGGTTCTCTCTTGAATCAATTTATGTTACCTCTAAAATATTTTCCGGTAATATTCTCCTAAGCTCCTAACTCTACTAGTACTCAACAGATCTGTAGGTCTGGTGAGATATAGACATGACCGAAACACCTTTTGTTGAATGATCAAGAGGGAATCATGGACATCCATATTGACCCTTCATGTCTACTACATAACTTATTCTTGTAGATTCGTGTTGGGTCTCCAAGCGTAGAGTTTCGTAGGACAGTAGCAATTTTACCTCAGGTGGATAACCTAAGGTTTATCAATCCGTAGGAGGCGTAGGATGAAAATGGTCTCTCAAACAATCCTGCAACCAAATAACAAAGACTCTCTTGTGTCCCCAATGCTAGAAAAACACTTCCGTGATGATACATGTTTGTCATAGCAGGTCCCGTTTTTTGTCATCCATGTACATCCATGACGATTTTATGATAGAATCAAGATAGTCATACCTGTGCTGTCATAGAAGTGTTCCATGACATTACCAAAATTATTGAAGGAAATATGCCCTAGAGGCAATAATAAAGTTATTATTTATTTCCTCATATCATGATAAATGTTTATTATTCATGCTAGAATTGTATTAATAGGAAACATGATACATCTGTGAATACATAGACAAACATAACGTCACTAGTATGCCTCTACTTGACTAGCTCATTAATCAAAGATGGTTATGTTTCCTAACCATAGGCATGTGTTGTTATTTGATTAATGGGATCACATCATTAGGAGAATGATGTGATTGACATGACCCATTCCGTTAGCCTAGCACTTGATCGTTTAGTATATTGATATTGCTTTCTTCATGACTTATACATGTTCCTGTAACTATGAGATTATGCAACTCCCATTTACCGGAGGAACACTTTGGGTGCTACCAAACGTCACAACGTAACTGGGTGATTATAAAGGAGTACTACAGGTGTCTCCAAAGGTACATGTTGGGTTGGCGTATTTCGAGATTAGGTTTTGTCACTCCGATTGTCGGAGAGGTATCTGTGGGCCCTCTCGGTAATGCACATCACTATAAGCCTTGCAAGCAATGTAGCTAATGAGTTAGTTACGGAATGGTGCATTACCTAACGAGTAAAGAGACTTGCCGGTAACGAGATTGAACTAGGTTTTGGATACCGACGATCGAATCTCGGGCAAGTAACATACCGATGACAAAGGGAACAACGTATGTTGTTATGCGGTTTGACCGATAAAGATCTTCGTAGAATATGTAGGAGCCAATATGGGCATCCAGGTTCCGCTATTGGTTATTGACAGAGAATAATTCTAGGTCATGTCTACATAGTTCTCGAACCCGTAGGGTCCGCACGCTTAACGTTACGATGACAGTTTTATTATGAGTTTATAAGTTTTGATGTACCGAAGTTTGTTTGGAGTCCCGGATGTGATCACGGACATGACGAGGAGTCTCGAAATGGTCGAGACATAAAGATTGATATATTGGAAGCCTATGTTTGGACATCGGAAGTGTTCTGGGTGAAATTGGCATTTTACCGGAGTACCGGGGGGTTACCGGAACCCTCCCGGTGGTTATTGGGCCTTCATGGGCCCTAAGGGAGAAGAGGAGAGGAGGAAAGAGGTGGGCTGCGTCCCCTCCCCTCCCTAGTCCAAATAGGACAAGGAGAGGGGGGCGGCGCCCCCCCTTTCCTTCCCCTCTTCCTCCTCCTTCCCCCTTCTCCTACTCCAACTAGGAAAGAAGGAGGTGGGAGTAGGACTTCCCCTTGGTGCGACCTCCTTGGCCGGCCACCCCCTCCCCCTGGGCTCCTTTATATACGGGGGCAGGGGGCACCCTAGGACACACAAGTTGATCTACGGATCGTTCCTTAGCCGTGTGCGGTGCCCCCCCCCACCATATTCCACCTCGGTCATATCCTCACAGAGTTTAGGCGAAGCCCTGCGCCGGTGGAGCATCATCATCGTCACCACGCCGTCGTGCTGACGGAACTCATCCTCGACACTTTGCTGGATCGGAGTCCGGGGATCATCATCGAGCTGAATGTGTGCTGAACTCGGAGGTGCCGTACGTTCGGTACTTGGATCGGTCGGATCGTGAAGACGTACGACTACATCAACCGCGTTATCATAACGCTTCCGCTTATGGTCTATGAGGGTACGTGGACAACACTCTCCCCTCTCGTTGCTATGTCATCACCATGATCTTGCGTGTGCGTAGGAAATTTTTTGAAATTACTACGTTCCCCAACAGTGGCATCCGAGCCTGGTTTTATGCGTAGATGTCATATGCACGAGTAGAACACAAGTGAGTTGTGGGCGATACAAGTCATACTGCTTACCAGCATGTCATGCTTTGGTTCGGCGGTGTTGTGAGATGAAGCGGCCCAGACAGACATTACGTGTACGCTTATGCGAGACTTGTTTCACCGTTACGAGCACTCGTGCTTAAAGGTAGCTGGCGGGTGTCTGTCTCTCTCACTTTAGCTGAATCGAGTGTGGCTACGCCCGGTCCTTACGAAGGTTAAAACAACACTAACTTGACGAACTATCGTTGTGGTTTTGATGCATAGGTAAGAACGGTTCTTTCTAAACCCGTAGCAGCCACGTAAAATTTGCAACAACAAAGTAGAGGACGTCTAACTTGTTTTTGCAGGGCATGTTGTGATGTGATATGGTCAAGACGTGATGCTATATTTTATTGTATGAGATGATCATGTTTTGTAACCAAAGTTATTGGCAACTGGTAGGAGCCATATGGTTGTCGCTTTATTGTATGAAATGCAAACGCCCTGTAATTGCTTTACTTTATCACTAAGCGGTAGCGATAGTCGTAGAAGCAATAGATGGCGTAACGACAACGATGCTACGATGGAGATCAAGGTGTCGCGCCGGTGACGATAGTGATCACGACGGTGCTTCGAAGATGGAGATCACAAGCACAAGATGATGATGGCCATATCATATCACTTATATTGATTGCATGTGATGTTTATCCTTTATGCATCTTAGCTTGCTTTGATTGACGGTAGCATTTTAAGATGATCTCTCACTAAAAAAATGATCAAGAAGTGTTCTCCCTGAGTATGCACCGTTGCGAAAGTTCTTCGTGCTGAGACACCACGTGATGATCGGGTGTGATAGGCTCTACATTCAAATACAACGGGTGCAAAACAGTTGCACACGCGGAATACTCAGGTTAAACTTGACGAGCCTAGCATATAACAGATATGGCCTCGGAACACGGAGACCGAAAGGTCGAGCGTGAATCATATAGTAGATATGATCAACATATTGATGTTCACCGTTGAAACTACTCCATCTCACGTGATGATCTGACATGGTGTAGTTGATATGGATCACGTAATCACTTAGAGGATTAGAGGGATGTCTATCTAAGTGGGAGTTCTTAAGTAATATGATTAATTGAAATTAAATTTATCATGAACTTAGTACCTGATAGTATTTTGCTTGTCTATGTTTGTTGTAGATAGATGGCTCGTGTTGTTGTTCCGTTGAATTTTAATGCGTTCCTTGAGAAAGCAAAGTTGAAAGATGATGGCAGAAATTACACGGACTGGGTCCGTAACCTGAGGATTATCCTCATTGCTGCACAGAAGAATTACGTCCTGGAAGAACCGCTGGGTGCCAGGCCTGCTGCTGATGCAACTAACGACGTTAAGAACGTCTGACAGAGCAAAGCTGATGACTACTCGATAGTTCAGTGTGCCATGCTTTACGGCTTAGAACTGGGTCTTCAACGACGTTTTGAACGTCATGGAGCATATGAGATGTTCTAGGAGTTGAAGTTAATATTTCAAGCAAATGCCCGGATTGAGAGATATGAAGTCTCCAATAAGTTCTATAGCTAAAAGATGGAGGACAATAGTTCTGTCAGTGAACACATACTCAAAATGTCTGGGTATAATAATCAATTGATTCAACTGGGAGTTAATCTTCCTGATGATAGTGTCATTGACAGAATTCTCCAATCACTTCCACCAAGCTACAAGAGCTTCATGATGAACTATAATATGCAAGGGATGGACAAGACTATTCCCGAGCTCTTCGCAATGCTAAAAGCTGCGGAGGTAGAAATCAAGAAGGAGCATCAAGTGTTGATGGTTAACAAGACCACCAGTTTCAAGAAAAAGGGCAAAGGGAAGAAGAAGGGGAACTTCAAGAAGAACAGCAAACAAGTTGCTGCTCAAGAGAAGAAACCCAAGTCTGGACCTAAGCCTGAAACTGAGTGCTTCTACTGCAAGCAGATTGGACACTGGAAGCTGAACTGCCCCAAGTATTTGGCGGATAAGAAGGATGGCAAAGTGAACAAAGGTATATGTGATATACATGTTATTAATGTGTACCTTACTAATGCTCGCAGTAGCACCTGGGTATTTGATACTGGTTCTATTGCTAATATTTGCAACTCGAAATAGGGACTACGGATTAAGCGAAGATTGGCTAAGGACGAGGTGATGATGCGCATGGGAAATGGTTCCAAAGTCGATGTGATCGCGGTCGGCACGCTACCTCTACATCTACCATCGGGATTAGTTTTAGACCTAAATAACTGTTATTTGGTGCCAGCGTTGAGCATGAACATTATATCTGGATCTTGTTTGATGCGAGACGGTTATTCATTTAAGTCAGAGAATAATGGTTGTTCTATTTATATGAGTAATATCTTTTATGGTCATGCACCCTTGAAGAATGGTCTATTCTTATTGAATCTCGATAGTAGTGATACACATATTCATTGTGTTGAAACCAAAAGATGCAGAGTTGATAATGATAGTGCAACTTATTTGTGGCACTGCTGGTTAGGTCATATCGGTGTAAAGCGCATGAAGAAACTCCATACTGATGGGCTTTTGGAATCACTTGATTATGAATCACTTGGTGCTTGCGAACCGTGCCTCATGGGCAAGATGACTAAAACGCCGTTCTTCGGAACTATGGAGCGAGCAACTGATTTGTTGGAAATCATACATACTGATGTTTGTGGTCCAATGAATGTTGAGGCTCGCGGCGGGTATCGTTATTTTCTCACCTTAACAGATGATTTGAGCAGATATGGCTATATCTACTTAATGAAACACAAGTCTGAAACATTTGAAAAGTTCAAAGAATTTCAGAGTGAAGTGGAAAATCATCGTAACAAGAAAATAAAGTTTCTACGATCTGATCATGGAGGAGAATATTTGAGTTACGAGTTTGGTCTACACTTGAAACAATGCGGAATAGTTTCGCAACTCACGCCACCTGGAACACCACAATGAAATGGTGTGTCCGAACGTCGTAATCGTACTTTACTAGATATGGTGCGATCTATGATGTCTCTTACTGATTTACCGCTATCGTTTTGGGGTTATGCTTTAGAGACGGCCGCATTCACGTTAAATAGGGCACCATCAAAATCCGTTGAGACGACGCCTCATGAACTATGGTTTGGCAAGAAACCAAAGTTGTCGTTTCTTAAAGTTTGGGGCTGCGATGCTTATGTGAAGAAACTTCAACCAGATAAGCTCAAACCCAAATCGGAGAAATGTGTCTTCATAGGATACCCAAAAGAAACTGTTGGGTACACCTTCTATCACAGATCTGAGGGCAAGATTTTCGTTGCTAAATTCGGATCCTTTCTAGAGAAGGAGTTTCTCTCGAAAGAAGTGAGTGGGAGGAAAGTAGAACTTGATGAGGTAACTGTACTTGCTCCCTTATTGGAAAGTAGTTCATCACACGAACCGGTTCCTGTGACAACTACACCAATTAGTGAGGAAGCTAATGATATTGATCATGAAACTTCAGATCAAGTTTCTACTGAACCTCGTAGGTCTACCAGAGTAAGATCCACACCAGAGTGGTACAGTAATCCTATTCTGGAAGTCATGTTACTTGACCATGATGAACCTACGAACTATGAGGAAGCGATGATGAGCCCAGATTCCGCAAAATGGCTAGAGGCCATGAAATCTGAGATGGGATCCATATATGAGAACAAAGTATGGACTTTGGTTGACTTGCCCGATGATCGGCAAGCCATTGAGAATAAATGGATCTTTAAGAAGAAGACTGGCGCTGTTGGTAATATAACTATCTATAAAGCTCGATTTGTTGTGAAAGGTTTTCGACAAGTTCAAGGGGTTGACTACGATGAGACTTTCTCACTCGTAGCGATGCTTAAGTCTGTCCGAATCATGTTAGCTATTGCCGCATTTTATGATTATGAAATTTGGCAAATGGATGTCAAAACTGCATTCTTGAATGGATTTCTAGAAGAAGAGTTGTATATGATGCAACCAGAAGGTTTTGTTGATCCAAAAGGTGCTAACAAAGTGTGCAAGCTCTAGCGATCCATTTATGGACTGGTGCAAGCATCTCGGAGTTGGAATAAACGCTTTGATAGTGTGATCAAAGCATATGGTTTTATACAGACTTTTGGAGAAGCCTATATTTACAAGAAAGTGAGTGGGAGCTCTGTAGCATTTCTGATATTATATGTAGATGACATATTATTAATTGGAAATGATATAGAATTTCTGGATAGCATAAAGGGATACTTGAATAAAAGTTTTTCTACGAAAGACCTCGGTGAAGCTGCTTATATATTGGGCATCAAGATTTATAGAGATAGATCAAGACGCTTAATTGGACTTTCACAAAGCACATAACTTGATAAAGTTTGGAAAAAGTTCAAAATGGATCAGGCAAAGAAAGGGTTCTTGCCCGTGCTACAAGGTGTGAAATTGAGTCAGACTCAATGCCCGAACACAGTAGAAGATAGAGAGAAAATGAAAGATGTTCCCTATGCTTTAGCTATAGGCTCTATCATGTATGCAATGCTGTGTACCAGACCTGACATGTGCTTAGCAATAAGCTTGGCAGGAAGGTACCAAAGTAATCCAGGAGTGGATCATTGGACAGCGGTCAAGAACATCCTGAAATACCTGAAAAGGACTAAGGATATGTTTCTCGTATATGGAGGTGACAAAGAGCTAGTCGTAAATGGTTACGTCGATGCAAGCTTTGACACTGATCTGGATGATTCCAAATCGCAAACCGGATACGTGTTTTTATTAAACGGTGGAGCTGTAAGTTGGTGCAGTTCTAAACAAAGCGTCGTGGCGGGATCTACAAGTGAAGCAGAGTACATAGCTGCTTCAGAAGCAGCAAATGAAGGAGTCTGAATGAAGGAGTTCATTTCCGATCTAGGTGTCATACCTAGTGCATCGGGACCAATGAAGATCTTCTGTGACAATAGTGGTGCAATTGCCTTAGCAAAGGAATCCAAATTTCACAAGAGGACCAAGCATATCAAGAGACGCTTCAATTCCATCCGGGACCAAGTCCAGGTGGGAGACATAGAGATTTGCAAGATACATGCGGATCTGAATATTGCAGACCCATTGACTAAGCCTCTCTCACGAGCAAAACATGATCAGCACCAAGACTCCATGGGTGTTAGAATCATTACTGTGTAATCTAGATTATTGACTCTAGTGCAATTGGGAGACTGAAGGAAATATGCCCTAGAGGCAATAATAAAGTTATTATTTATTTCCTCATATCATGATAAATGTTTATTATTCATGCTACAATTGTATTAACCGGAAACATGACACATGTGTGAATACATAGACAAACATAATGTCACTAGTATGCCTCTACTTTACTAGCTCATTAATCAAAGATGGTTATGTTTCCTAACCATAGGCATGTGTTGTTATTTGATTAATGGGATCACATCATTAGGAGAATGATGTGATTGACATGACCCATTCCGTTAGCCAAGCACTTGATCGTTTAGTATATTGCTATTGCTTTCTTCATGACTTATACATGTTCCTGTAACTATGAGATTATGCAACTCCCGTTTACCGGAGGAACACTTTGGGTGCTACCAGCCTTAGGAGGGCATGTTTTGAAATAGTTTGCGCGAGTGATTTCGGGCGAGGAGGGCGTGTTTTGAAATAGCTGGCGCGAGCGATTTTGGGTGAGGATGGGGTGTTTTGAAATAGTCGGCGCGAGCGATTTCGGGCGAGGAGAGGGTGTTTTGCCGCCCATGGTTTATGAATTATTTGGCAAATGTCATTTCAGTCGAGGAGAAGGCGAGCTTGGATGAAGTTACGAACCTACCCTAGATGTACAACTGGCCAATTGATGCGTGTCCCACATAGTCCGGTAATTTCACGTATCTCATTAATTTTCTCGGGTGAATTCCACCGAGCAGAGGGTGTTTAGCCGCTCGTTCAAATTTTGGGAGAACGAGCATCCATGTCTACCTAACCAAGTCGATTCCAATCAAATTTTGAAATATTACCTTGCGACTTCTTTTTTAGATGGAGAGATGATGCTCGGGATTAATGTGTTTTTACATGCTCGTTGCTAACGATTTACTATATGACAAATAGTTGACCCACTCAAAAACAGGAATCAAACCCAAAATGAAATAGATCGTTCACCAGGTCAAAATAGTGAACTAAATCGAAAATTGAACACCTCAATCGAGTAGCATGTTGTACAGTATTATAGTACTCCATGAACATGTTGAAAGTCAAATTAATAAACTTGTTTGATACGCATATCTCCATTCATGTGTGAATTACACACAACATGTTCTCCAATTTAAATATTTGAATGCAAGTTTATATCAAAATATGGTTTATATCAGCTTTTATGCATAAAACGCGACCTCCCCCTCTCCCGGACTCCTTCTCTCTTTCTCGCCGACAATCTTCAATTCTATGGCACGCATCCAAACACAAACCTTGTTGGTTGATACGTCTTCAACGTATCTACTTTTCCAAAACACTTTTGCCCTTGTTTTGGACTCTAACTTGCATGATTTGAATGAAACTAACCCGGACTGACGCTGTTTTCAGCACAACTGCCATGATGTTGTTTTATGTGTAGAAAGCAAAAGTTCTCGGAATGTCCTGAAAATCCACAAAGGCACTTTTTGGAAAATATAAAAAAATACTGGCGAAAGAATCAAGACTAGGGGGCCCACACCCTGTCCACGAGGGTGGGGGCGTGCCCTCCCACCTGGGTGCGCCCCCTATCTCGTGGGCCCCCTGAGGCTCCGCCGACCTCAACTCCAACTCCATATATTCCGTCTCACGGAGAAAAAAATTGAAGAGAAAGTTTCATCGGGTTTTATGATACGGAGCCACCGCCAAGCCCTAATCTCTCTCGGGAGGGATGATCTGGAGTCCGTTCGGGGCTCCAGAGAGTGGGATTCGTCGCTGTCGTCATCATCAACCATCCTCCATCACCAATTTCATGATGCTCACCGCCGTGCAGGAGTAATTCCATCGTAGGCTTGCTGGACAGTGATGGGTTGGATGAGATTTACCATGTAATCAAGCTAGTTTTGTTAGGGTTTGATCCCTAGTATCCACTATGTTCCGAGGTTGATGTTGCTATGACTTTGCTATGCTTAATGCTTGTCACTAGGGCCCGAGTGCCATGATGTCAGATCTGAACCTATTATGTTTTCATGAATATATGTGTGTTCTTGATCCTATCTTGCAAGTCTATAGTCACCTATTATGTGTTATGATCCAACAACCCCAAAGTGACAATAATCGGGATACTTCTCAGTGATGACCATAGTTTGAGGAGTTCATGTATTCACTATGTGCTAATGCTTTGTTCCGGTTCTCTATTAAAAGGAGGCCTTAATATCCCTTAGTTTCCGCTAGGACCCCACTGCCACGGGAGGGTAGGACAAAAGATGTCATGCAAGTTCTTTTCCATAAGCACGTATAACTATTTACGGCATACATGCCTACATTACATTGATGAACTGGAGCTAGTTCTGTGTCACCCTATGTTATAGCTATTACACGAGGAATCGCATCCGACATAATTATCCATCACTGATCCATTGCCTACAAGCTTTTCACATATTGTGCTTCACTTATTTACTTTTTCGTTGCTATTTTTACTATCACTACAAAACCCAAAAATATTACTTTTGCTAATGTTACCTTTATTATCATACTACTTTGCTATTAAATACTTTGTTGCAGATACTAAGTTATCCAGGTGTGGTTGAATTGACAACTCAACTGCTAATACTCAAGAATATTCTTTGGCTCCCCTTGTGTCGAATCAATAAATTTGGGTTGAATACTATACCCTCGAAAGCTGCTGCAATCCTCTACACTTGTGGGTTATCATTGGTCCCTCTCCCTCTCTCTCTATCTATCTATCTATCTATCTATCTATCTATCTATCTATCTATCTATCTATCTATCTATCTATCTATCTCTCTCTCTCTCTCTCTCTTTGTGTGTGTGTGTGTGTGTGTGGGGGGGGGGGTCTTTCTAGTTCGCATGCACACTCCATGTAGAGGTCTCTGTATTGCAAACAATCCCGCACTAGTATCTTTGTGTATCTCCTCACCTCTCTTTTCTACCTCGGAGATGAACGCGTGACATGTTTGCATAAGAAACAAACACACACACACTCTCTAATTTATCATTTGTTGTCACACACACACTCTCTCTTTTTGCATGCTCACTCATTCTCCTTCACACGCACTTGATCTCTCTCGACTTAGGCACTCTCTTCGGTTCATAGCATATAGATTTATTGAAAAGTCAAACATCACAAAGTTTGACCATGTACGTGGAGAAAAACATTTACATCTAGAACGGCAAACATATATCATTAGATTCATCATGAGATGTAATTTCGTATGATGTATCTTTGGTATTGTAGATATAAACAATATTTGCGTAAACCTGGTCAAAGATTCCAAAGTTCGACTTCTACAAACTTTATATGCACCACATTATCGAGCGGATGGAATATCTCTTTCCCCCTCTCAGCTGTCTGACACACCACTCAGCCGTATCGGGGCTCCTATATCTCTCTCAAACTTTATATCTTCCTGGTTCACACACACACATATCTCGTTCGCGCTACATAGACCCATCTAACACTCTCCGCCCTTGTTCTCTCTCTATGTGACACGCACCCCCCTAGGTACCATAGTCCCTTACTCCATCATAGGCGCACGCACCCCCCCTAAGTATGACTATCTTCCACTAGCCATCAGGAACACACATATTGTCTCCTTCCATCCATACGTCTATCTCGATATCTCTCGGGGTATCTTCTATCGTGCACACACCTTGTCGCTCAATCTCCCACCCATGTAGTCCCAAAACGATCTCCAGGGGATATCTCTGTCACAAACATACACTCTCTCCTCCCTATGTCTACATTTTCTCCATACGTCTCTCTCGACCTCTCTCCCTTGTTTGTTAGACCTCTCTTCCCACGTGCTAGGGGTCTTTCTCTCTTAGTTGCAAACAACCACACACTATCTCCTCACATTGCTTCCGCTGTCGAAGATGCATGTGTGATATGTTTGCATAAGACACACATGCTTTTAATCTACTTTATCGTGTGTTGTCCATGTCTCTTTAACACACGCACACACAGTTTTTTCACTCACTCTTTCTATTTCACTCTCTCTCTCTCTCTCTAGTTAGGGACTTTCTCACGTCCATAAGCATATGTACGTTTTTGAAAAGTCAAACCTCAGAAAAGTTTGACGAGGCATATGTGGAGAAAAACATTTACATCTGGAGCGATCATTAGATTCATCATAACATGTACTTACTTCATACTATCATTTATCTTTGGTATTGTAGATATAAGTAATTTCTTTATAAACTTGGTCAAAGTTTCAAAAGTTTGACTTTAAAAAAATATAGGCACTACATTATCGAACGGAGGGAGTAGCTCTTTCTCTCTCTCTCTCCCCTATCTCTCACGGGCCTCCCCTCTCACTCAAACTCTCTATACCGAGGGATTATATGGTCATTGTGTCAGCGTATAGCTCCGTGTATTGTTTAGTTGACGGGTCAACCGGCCCACATGCTGCCTCGTCAGATCGTGTTCTCAATCTTCGTGTGCTGGCCCATGTGGCAGTGGGTGAAAATATGTAAACTAGAGGCCCATCTGACACGCGCTGAAGTAAACAAAGTTGAAACCACTCGTGGTAGCACCCCGCACACTAGTAAATTGAGGGCACACTTCTTCCGTGTGAAGGACGCACTCGTGCACACTTCACCACTGCACGGCGGCATGCACATAAGGACGCACTCACGCAGACCCAACACACAATACACAACAGCACACGTGTACACAAGCGTCGCTGCCGGCTGAGATGGATGGCAAGGCAGCCAACAAGCAGAGGCGGCTCGAGACAAAGCTGCATCCAGCGAGCCTGGATTTCATCAGCAGCCTCTCCGATGACATGCTGCTCGTCATCATCGGCCTCCTCCCCACCAAATCTTCCGTGGGGACCACCCTGCTCTCCCTGTGGTGGCTCCCGCTCCGGCGCCGCGTCCCCCTCAACCTCACCGTCGACAGCTGCCTCTGCGACGTGGATTGCAAACGCATGGTCACAGTCTCCAAGATCCTTTCATCGCACCCTGGGCCAGCCAGACGCCTTGACATCCACATGTTTAGTACCAACTGCAAGGTCCAAGCCAAGTTCGACGAGTGGTTCTTATCCCCCGCCCTAGATCAGATAGATGAGCTTAGGTTTGAAGCTGGACGATGCCGCTCTCTGCCGCCGTTCGTGCTGCGCCTCACGCCAATGCGTGAAGGCTGAGTGTTGTGTTGCATTTTCACTTACAAGTGGGACCGCAACTGAGCAAGACGACTATCGGAAAACCCCCACCCTGCCCACCACGCGATGGCTGAGAAAACAGGGGGGAGAAGAGATGGTTGTAGCATGGACTCCAAGAAAATTGGTGTCAGATGGGACTCGTGTGGGTGGCGTGTGCCATACTGCTAGACGTGAATGCTAGTTATGGCCCATGCCACCCACTATATCGAGGTGCTGGTAACGTGGAGCGAACACATTATCTCTCCAGGACTACGGTACACCACTAGTACTACTCCCTCCGTCCAGGTGCATAGCGCGCTTAAGAAAAAAACTCTGTGATTTAGGTGGGTTGAGATTGGATGAGAGCGTGCCCAGGTTTCCCTCAAAATCAAAACTGAATTTGGAAATTACTCATGTCATTAGTGTTGGTCGTTTCAAATAACCCATGTGTTGGGGATATAACTACTGAGTATAAACTTCCCAGGAGGGGCCGGTTTATGATCATCCGTATTGAAGCCCATGAAGACAAGGAATATGGCGCTTTACTATTGAAGCTTAGAGGCCCAGATCCCAAAGGCGGTTTAGAGCCCATAGACGTAAACCTTCACGAGATATGTAATTTGTGTTGTAAGTAGGGAAAGGTAGAAACTGAGCCGGACACGTGTATGAGCCGGCCTCGGTATTCTGTAAGCTGCTAGGTGTCAACCTGTGTGTATAAAGGGACGACCCGACGGTGACTTAGGAACAAGAAACAACAACTCGAGAGATAGGTAAAGCGGATTTACTCCCTGCTCTTTGAGACCCCATCAATTCCACCACAACTGGATCGTAGGCTTTTACCTTCACCGCAAGGGGCCGAACCAGTATAAACTCCCCGTGTCCTTTGTCCGGTTTAACCCCTTTTTGCTAATCTCGTTGCGATGGCTCCACGACTAAGTCCTCTCACTAGGACATCTGACGTGTTAATTCCACGATAGTTGGTGCCCACCATGGGGCTATCGCACGATGGTTTCGAGTTCTTAAAGGGCAACTTTGAAGGACTCAAGGGATACGCGGTTGGCCGGATGACGAAGAGTCATCGCGGCAAGCTATACATCGACGACGCAGGCTGGGGCCCCGAGGCCGGCTCAATTGAGTACGGGTACCGGGTCCTCTTCGGCGGAATTCACATTTTCACCGGCGAGAACGGCGAACCGGGCCCTGAGCCGGACATCTGCACCGACCTCGCCGAGATGGTTTAGTGTGTGAGTCCTGCCCGGGTTAAGCCTGCCATGAAGCGTGTGTTCGTAGGATTCATTCTTGGTGCGGGATCTGAACCGGTGTCTGATGGTGAGACGGTCGTTTACTCTGATGGCGAGTCATCCACCGGCGAGACCGAGTCGCTGTACCAGATGCAAGGTGGCCAGTTTGGGGGCTTCCGATGGCGATAGTATTCTGGACCCCCTTGAACCGCCAAACCGGGTCGCGATCTTCATGGCCGGTACGCAGCCCACGTTGCAATCTTCAACTGCAGCAGCAATGATTTCCGGATCGGCAGCCACGGCAGGAGGCCCCGCGCACCGGCCGGCTCAAGTTCTTTCCGGTTGGTTGGACGCCTGGACGACATTGTTGACCACGGCAGTTACCCCGGTGACTTAAGATCGGCATAACGCGGAGGTCACAAAGCTGCGGGATCAGATAACTCAGGCCAAGGAGGACTTAGCGGCTGACGAAACCAGGATGGCTAATGAACGGGCCGCTTTAGATGCCCAGTCACAGTGGTTTCAGGCAGAGAATTATAGGCTTATGCTGGATTAGAACGCTTTGAATGAGGTGTTGAGGAGGAGGCATCGGTCTCATCTACCACCGGTTTATGAAGTGACCAATCTCTTCAACACAACAGGAGCAGGTCCCAGAATCTGGCGACAGTAAACCGGACTAAAGCGCCTGGGACAGGAGTGCTGGATCAACCATGGGTGATGGACCTGCCTCGACACACAGATAATCCGCCGCAATATATGTCACCCCCGCCGGGTCACTTCTCCATCCCTTTGGATAACATGATTGCTGCAGCATCTTGGTTGGCAGCTATTCCGATGGAGGGTGAGTCTCCGACTGCGGTTGAGACGCGGCGGGCCAGGGATCTTCTTCAAACCGCTATGTTGCAGCAGCAAGCCTACTCGTATAGCCGGGACAGAATTCATTCGACCCCTCGCCCGAGCAAGAGTTATAGCAGGCACATTGAGGAACCGGCTGTGTCGAGCAGTGCGAGGAACCATGACGCCCCTCAGGGACCTAATCTGGCGCGCGGTGGTGCGAATTCCCAGGATGTGGTAGATAATGGTAGAGCACGACGGGAGGCCGAGTTAGTAGGATAGTTAGCAGCACAGTACGCGAATCATCAACCGCGCCGGTTCGACCAACAACGTCAGTGCAACGAGGGCTGGCTTTCAGCTCTTGGGGAGTACCGTGTCTCACCCCGGCTCTACGTAATGTGCGGTTACCCAAGGATTTCAAGGGCCCGCGTAAAGTGCCTAATTACACCGCTGATTTACCCCCCGAGGCGTGGGTCGAGAGTTATGAGATGGCAATAGAGATGTTGGATGTGGATGAAGCAGCGTGTGCGAAGTACTTCACCATGATGTTAGACGGAATGGCTCGCACTTGGTTAAAGAGTCTGCCTGTTAACTCCATCAGTTCATGGGACGAGTTGAAGGCCCACTTTATAGCAAACTTCAAAGACACGTGCAACCAACCCATGTCAATCGTGGATCTAGCTTCTTGTGTCCAAGGAGAAAACGAATCAACGACTCATTGGGTGCGCCGGGTTTCGGAAATCCTGCATTCGTCGGACCGCATCAATGCTGATTCGGCAATCATAACATTGGAGGGCAATTGCCGGTTTAAGTCGCTGAAGCAGAAATTGGGACGGCTCAAGCGTCACTGCAATGACATGAGAACGCTCATGGCAGCTTTGGTTAAGTATGCTGATTCTGATAATACCAAGGATCCCAAGTCTGACGAAGAGAAGCCTGAGAAGGGAAGGAAGAATGTCGGCGCAAAAGGACAGCAGCATAACCAGGCTGGCCATGGGAATAATGGTAAGCGCAAAGTAGACAATAATTCCGATTTTGTGGCTAACACCAATTTCAAGGTAATAATCAGCATCGTAAGGGCAAACCGCCCCCACGCGGCGGAGGATCAGGTATGAATCTGGAGCGTCTATTGAACCAACCCTGCCCATAGCACGGGACGCAAGATAAACCGGCTACACACCTATGGAAGGATTGCTTCATTATGCGAGAGTTCAAAAATTCAGATCTCTTCCGGTATGATCATGGATCATCTGGTGGTTCAGGACCCGGGTTTAATGGGCCGGGTTATGGTGGAGGTAATTCCGGTTCAGGTTTTCAAGGCAACCAAGGTGGATAGGGCAATCAAGGCAATCAGGGCAACCAAAGTGGTCATAATCAACAGGGAAATCAACAACAACAGCAGCTGGGTTATCAGAGTCACTCGAAGCAGTTAAATGGTGGACAGTACCATGTCTTCACTACTAGCCTGTGCAAACGCGATCAGAAGCTTCATAAGAGGGCGGTAAACTCAGTGGAACCGGCAGTACCCCGTTACCTGCGCTAGTCTGAACAACCCATTGTGTGGAGTCGAGAAGATCATCCACCCCGGGTTGATAATCCAGGTCATCTGGCATTGGTAGTTGCACCGCAGGTTGGAGGTTATAAGTTCACCAAGGTGCTGGTGGATGGAGGGAGCAGTATCAACATCTTACATTATGAAACTTCCCAGCGTATGGGGTTGACGGATAAGGATCTTAAACCGTCGAACACTGTTTTTCACGGTGTAGTACCTGGTAAATCGGCCTACCCAGTCGGTAAGATAGCTCTGGAAATGGTTTTTGGAGATGATCATGATTCAAGATCAGAGACGTTAATCTTCGAAGTGGTAAAAATCAGAAGTCCGTACCATGCCCTTTTTGGATGGCCGGTTTATGCTAAATTCATGGCAAGGCCGTGTTATGTTTATCTGCAGCTCAAGATGTCGGGTCATAAGGGAACCATCATGGTTCATGGCAGCCGCAAAATCACACTAGAGTGCGAGGAGGGTGATGCGGCTTATGTTGAGTCGGTTTGTGCAACGGAGGAGTTGAAGTTCTATCAGGACAATGTTGATCCGGCAGATATGACTTCTCTGAAGAAGCCCACTACAGAGCATGATCCAGCTTTGAAGTTTAAATCGGCTGATGAGACTAAGTTGGTTGATTTTGTTCCTGGCGATTCATCCAAGCAGTTCAGCATCAACGTTAACTTGGATCCAAAATAGGAAAGCGCGCTCATCGAGTTCATCCGTCAGAACCAGGACATCTTTGCATGAAAACCTTCTAACATGCCAGGTGTACCAAGGGAACTCGCTGAGCACATCCTTAATATTGATCCCAAGTTTAAACCGGTCAAGCAATTTCTTCGCCGCTTTAATGAAGAGAGACGCAAGGCCATTGGTGAAGAGGTAGCCTAGCTATTGGCAGCAGGGTTTATTGTGGAGGTCTTTCACCCTGAGTGGTTGGCTAACCCGGTGCTGGTACTTAAGAAGAATGGCAGTTGGCGTATGTGTGTGGGTTGCACAGATTTGAACAAGGCTTGCCCAGCTGATCCCTTTGCCCTCCCTCGTATTGATCAAATCAATGATGCTACGGCGGGTTGTGAGCGGTTGAGTTTTCTGGATGCTTATTCAGGTTATCATCAGATCAAAATGGCGGTTAAGGACCAGGAGAAGACGGCTTTTATAACTCCCTTTGGAGCCTTCTGCTATGTATCTATGCCTTTTGGGCTCAAGAGTGCCCAGGCGACTTATCAGTGGTGTGTGCAGAATTTCCTTCATGACCAGATTGGGAGTAATGTTCATGCTTATGTGGACGATAACGTGGTGAAATCCAGGAAGTCGGAAACACTCATAACTGACTTACAGGAAACTTTTGATAATCTGAGGGTTTATAAGATGATGCTTAATCCGGCCAAATGTTTTTGGTGTGCCAGCTGGCAAGCTTTTGGGTTTTCTGGTGTCTAACAGGGGCATTGAAGCTAATCCAGAAAAGATCAAGGCTATTACATCCCTGGCTAAACTGGCGTGTATCAATGATGTTCAGAGACTGGCAGGTCGTATTGCAGCGCTAAGCTGGTTTATCAGCCGGTTGGGGGAGAAGGCGATCCCGCTTTATCAGATGATGAATAAAACAGACAACTTTGTCTGGAGTGATGCTGCTGATGCGGTGTTTGAGGATTTGAAGAAGCTGTTGGCCGAACCGCCCGTCCTTGCTGCCCCCATTGATAAGGAACCATTGCTGTTAAACGTGGCTACTAATGCCTGGGCTGTCAGCGTGGCTATTGTGGTGGAGCGCAAGGAGGCTGGTAAGGAATATCCGGTTCAACGGCTGGTTTATTATTATCAGTGATGTACTTATCGAGTCCAAATAGAGATATCCCCATTGGCAGAAGCTGGTGTATGGAGTGTTTATGGCAAGCCGGAAGCTTAAGAAATACTTTCATGGCCATCCCATCACTATGGTTAGTTCTGCTCCATTGGGAGACATCATTCAAAACAAGGAGGCAACTGGCCGGGTTGCTAAGTGGGCTATTGACCTTGGGACTCACGGGTTGAAATACATGCCTCGCACTGCTATCAAATCCCAAGCACTCATAGACTTCATCAATGACTGGAGAGAGTTGCAGGCACCGGAGGATAAACCGGATAACACATACTGGACTATTCACTTTGATGGATCCAAACAATTTGAGGGCTCGGGGGCTGGAGTAGTTCTTACTTCCCCTCGAGGTGACAAATTTTGTTATGTTCTCCGCTTAATGTTTCCCTGTACTAATAATGCAGCTGAGTATGAGGCCTTACTCCATGGTTTGCAGATGGCTAAGAAGATGAACTTAATCCGGGTATGTTGCTTTAGTGACTCTGATTTAGTGGCTCAGCAAGTATCCGGTACGTGGGATTCCAAAGATCCACTCATGGCGGCTTATCAGCGGGAGGTGGACGTCATTGCTGGTCATTTCAAGGGTTATCAGGTCAAGCACATTGATCAGCGCAAGAATAAAGCGGCAGACGCTTTAAGCCGGCTCAGATCCTAGCATAAACCGGTGCCGCCTAATGTTTTTCTGGATGTTCTGCATAATCCGGCGGTCAAGAAACCAACAGAGGAGGATCTGGCGATTCCAGACCCGGAAGCTCAATTGGTGGCGGTTCTTCATGCTATCCCTGATTGGACATTGCCGTACCTGGCGTACATGAACTGGGGCGAGCTACCAGAGGACGAAGTTTTGGCCAAGCAAATAATCCGGCGGTCTAAGTCCATGACTATTGTCAATGGTGAGTTACACCACTGTAGTGTCTCAGGGGCGTTTCAGCATTGTGTTTCTTCTGAAGAAGGCTACGAGGTCTTGCGTGAAATCGACGAAGGAGATTGTGGTCATCGTGCCAGTTCAAAATCCTTGGTGGCTAAGGCTTTCCGGCACGGTTTTTACTGGTTAATAGCTCATGCTGATGTGGAAGATCTGGTCCGAAAGTATGACGGCTGTCAGAAGTTTGCACGTCGAGCTCATGTTCCGGCTCAGGAGTTGAGGATGATTCCAATTACCTGGCTATTCGCAACTTGGGGGCTGGATATGGTTGGGCCTTTTAAGAGGTGCAAGGATAAGAAGACCCACCTCCTGGTGGCGGTTGATAAATTCACCAAGTGGGTGGAGGCAGAGTCAGGGAGCAAGTGTGATGCGGCCACGACGGTTCAATTCATGAAAAAGGTGATCTTCCATTTTGGTTTTCCACACAGCATTATAACAGATAATGACACGAATCTTTCCAAGGGAGCTATGGAAGAGTTCTGTCAACGTGAGCACATCCGGCTTGATGTGTCATCAGTGGCCCACCCCCAATCTAATGGTCAAGCAGAGAGAGCTAATCAGGAATTCCTAAAGGGTATCAAGCCCCGGCTTATGGTCCCTTTGATGCGGACGCCGGGTTGTTGGGTGGAGGAGTTGCCTTCCGTTTTATGGAGTATTAACACCACCCCCAATATATCTATGGGTTACACACCCTTGTTTATTGTTTATGGAGCGGAAGCAGTTCTCCCAAGTGATATTCGCCATGACTCGCCCCGAGTGGCAGCTTACGTTGAGGCGGATAATGAGAGAGCAGGCCAGGATGCATTGGACCTGTTGGATGAACAACGGGATATTGCGGTAGCTCGCTCGGCGATTTATCAGCAAGACCTGCGGCGTTATCACAGCCGCCGGGTTAACACCAGGACTTTCCAAGAAGGCGACTTGGTGCTCCGGCTCATCCAAGATCAGACTAACATGCACAAGTTGTCTCCGCCTTGGGAAGGACCCTTTGTGGTCAGCAAGAATTTGAACAACGGGTCATACTACCTCATCGATGTTCGAGAACACAAAGACTCACGCAAATCAGAGGAGCAGACTTGCCGGCTGTGGAATATAGCTCATCTTCGGCCTTACTACACCTGAGACACAGGCTCCTACTATGTATATATTTTTGACAATGTACATATTATGATCAATAAATAAACCAGCATCCTTGCTAAAGCGGGGCCTCTGCCGTTTAGTCTTATATGTCTTCTTGGTTACATGGGGGATCATGCTTATAAAAGCGGAGTTTTCCATTAAACCGGCTTATAAAGCCACAACAAAGCTTGGGGGCTTCACACCCAAGGGACCAAAGAGAGTCTGTTGCCACGCACAGCTCAAACATAGGTACCCATTGAGCACAGCTCACAATGTTACTTGGGGGCTCTTTGTGCACAACAACAAAGAGTTTGAATGGACCCTTGTAATAGGCTATCGAGCCAGGCTTGGAAGCCAGGTGTATTCACCTAAAACCCCGAGTTAACCTTCCTTCATCAAGTAAGCCACTCCGTCCAGGTAATCCTGGTATGACCCGTCAAACGTTTGACAAGTCAATCTTATATAGACCCTGAACTTGTCAAAGTTAAAACGATGATTGGTTAATGTGAGGTCCATCTTAAAAGGCTTTGTAAAATGGTTTAACTCAGTGGCCTGGCAGCCCATGAAAAGCCTCGAATTTGGGCCCGGCAGCCCTTGAAAAGCCTTGACTACAAGTTTTTCATTTGCTTTGTTTTTTTTCCAAGTTTTTCTCCTTTTAAGATGTTGAGATAAACTGGCGTCTATTGACCCGGCCTGACTATAAGTCATCAATATAATCTGGTGTTCATTAATACGGCATGACTCTCAACTATCAGTTGTTAGTGCACAACCAATTTTAAACCGGTGTTTATCATAACCTGGTCTGGCATTGACTACAAGTCGCCAAGATGATCATTCGGTGTTTATCATAACCCGGCGTGGCTTCTTATAAACCAGCATGGCATGGTGAGAGTTATCAACACTCAAGATTTGGGTTATCACCCTTAATACAAATAGTTGGTAAACCAACGATGTGATTCAACATCATAGTTACGATATATTTAATATTTTACCTTACAGCCTTGGTTATAAACTCTGGCTTTATATTGGGTATCATAACCTGTCCGGCGATAAACCGCCAGGACCATTTTAAGTTTGTTATATGCAGAAAACATGAGTGCTTAACACTGTTGAAGATCATAAGCCGACATGACATATCATGACAGATTGATAATCTCAGGAAAGTGGCTATGCACGATGGCATTGCAGACTAAGTATATCAAGCTATGCACGATGGCATAGTAGACCAGATGTTTTAAGCTAGCCTATTACAAGGCGTTTCAAACACCAACAAGGATAATTGTTTTTCGTACAAAGGACAATGCATAAGACGATAAAACAGCCTCCAAGTTATGGTTCTGCTTCGGCTTGATGTGAAGATTGCAGATCGTTCTGCGCTGGTTCAACCTCTGCCTCCCAATCCACTGGCTGGAAGTCAATGGTTGCCCAGTCAATTCCACACAAAGCTCGGAAGATATCTTCATCACTTATAAGATCTGACGGTTCAACGTCAGGGGCATAAGTATGCTTACGAGTTGGCGGGATTAGATTTTGGGATTCATAAATTGACGCAGCAATCCGTCTGTTGTCTACATCATAGATGGACCGGTGGTAAGACAGATCAGTCTCTTCGGCCAGTTTGCTGGCAATTAGGTGCATTTCCTTTGTCAAAGCTTTAAGGGCATCCTTGTCGAAATCTGACCCATCTTCCTTTTGACTCGGATAACCATTTCCAATATCCTTCAGATCAAGGTCGGCTATCCAAGCCTTAGCCCGAGTCAGTGCAGATAAAGCGCTAGCCCTTGCAGCAGATCTCTTCATCTCTTCCAACTGGGCCGGTGTCATGGAAAGCTTGGCCAATGTATCTTTGATTAAAGTTGGCGGCGGTTTATTGTACGAGGCTGTGCAGATGACCCGTTGAGCGCCAGTATACAACTGCTCTATCTAGGCAGCCTTCAGCTTCTTGCGCATATCTGAACCAAAATGGGTAATACGGCTACCTGCAATGGTTATAATGTTATTGTTAAATCGGAGATATCAAGGAAGACTCGGTACAGTTCATGATAAGGCTACTTACCCAAGATGGCAGAGGTCATAGCATTGATTTGCTGCCTTAATCCAGTCAGCTCTTCTGCCACCGGTTTAAGGGACGCTTCAGCATTCTCCGCCTGCTTTATCAAAGTGGCCTTTTCAGTTTCCCAATCTGTTTGCTTGCTTTTGAAGCCATCTTTCAATTGCTCCATGGCTGTTAAAGCGCCCTTCAATTCATCTTTGGACTTAGATGTTTCGGCTTGCTGGGACTTGATTCTTTCCTGAAGATCGGCCATATGAGAATCTCTGTTTGTCAAGTCAGCCTGCAAAGACAGATAATAAATTGGCAATAATTTTTCAAAGTCCCAAGCACATAACAAGTTATACACTTGGCACTTGGGGGCTAATGCGGAAGGATTTTTCGTCATGATATTTTATGTCCCAAGCATACAACACGTTATATACTTGGGACTTGGGGGCTAATGAATCTCAAATCAATTCAAGGTTACCGGATTATGCTTCATAAACCAGATCATGTTAATGACTGAAAGGAATTATGATAAACTGGATTATCCTAAAGGCATAAACCGGTTTATAGGGACTACACAGGCAAAATCAAGTTCTCTTACTACAACTCCCGGTTCACATTCATATTGATGAACCGGCCCTTGGGGGCTACTGGAGGTAATGATTGAAGCAGATTATAAGGGAAAATGACTTATGCAAAGGAATAAATATTTACCTCATATCGCTCTTTCATCAGGTTTATCAAACCGGCTTCATAGTCACGACTTGTATACAGCCGGTTCAAATATCCAGAATGGATGTTGTCGGTGTCAAAACCGGCCGATCTCGGGTAGGGGCTCCCGAACTGTGCGTCTAGGCGGATGGTAACAGGAGACAAGGGACACGATGTTTTACCCAGGTTCGGGCCCTCTTGATGGAGGTAAAACCCTACGTCCTGCTTGATTAATATTGATGATATGGGTAGTACAAGAGTGGATCTACCACGAGATCAAGGAGGCTAAACCCTAAAGCTAGCCTATGGTATGATTGTTGTAATGTATGTTGTGTCCTACGGACTAAAGCCCTCCAGTTTATATAGACACCGAAGGAGGCTAGGGTTACACAGAGTCAGTTACAATGGTAGGAGATCTACATATCCGTATCGCCAAGCTTGCCTTCCACGCCAAGGAAAGTCCCATCCGGACATGGACGGAGTCTTTAATCTTGTATCTTCGTAGTCTTGGAGTCCGGCGGACAATGATAGTCCGGCTATCCGGACACCCCCTAGTCCAGGACTCCCTCAGTAGCCCCTGAACCAGGCTTCAATGACGATAAGTCCGGCGCGCATAATGTTCGGCATTGCAAGGCGGGTTCCTCCCTTGAATAATCCAAAGAAGATCATGAACACTAGGATAGTGTCCGGCTCTGCAAAATAAATTCCACATTCCACCGTAGAGAGAATAAAATGTACACCAGTCCAATATGCTGACGTATTATGCGGCGTGACATCACACCGCTACCAAGCCTTTGTTTGAATCATTTTTTACTATACCACCTCAGCACGTTTAGCGAAGTGGTTTCCTTGGCACGTCTTGTCGAAGCAGAGATCGTGTTCCCCTTATTCCGGGATTCTCATCAATACGTGCGTGGGTAACCCAACCGTGCCCGTCGCCACGCTTCCTCTATCGAAGGTGAATCCCGAACGGTCACGGAGACGACTCTTGGTATTTTTCCCCCTTTATAAGAGGACCAAGGCTCGTTTCTTTTCTTCAATCTCGCATCAAATCTCCTCCTTGCTCCTAGTTCCAACACCCAGAGCCCCAGATTCGAGCGCTTCGGATTCTCAACCATGTCCGGCTCCGACCTCCAGGGTCGGTGGATGCCCTCCTCCGTCACGGAGGTGGAAGTGTTAAAGCTGCGTGAGGCCAAGTACCTGTCCTATGAGATTTCGCACAGGTTGCCTGCCCAAGGGCAGGTCGTGCCCGCTCCCGAGCCCGGTGACTACATTGTCTTCGTATCCCACCTCCGTCGGGGTTTAGGCTTCCCGACGGACCCCTTCGTGAGAGGGCTCATGTTCTACTATGGGCTGGATTTTCACGACTTGGCTCCGGAGTCCATCCTCCATATCTCCGCATTCATTATCGTCTGTGAAGCCTTCCTCCGCATCACTCCCCACTTCGGTCTGTGGCTGAAGACCTTTAATGTGGAGCCGAAGATGATTGGGGGGCGTCAAGCGGAGTGCGGCGGGGCGGCCATAAGCAGAAGGGCCGATGCCCCGTGGCCCGAGGGATCCTTCCAAGAGGAGCTCGGACTGTGGCAGCAGGAGTGGTTCTATATCACCGCTCCGAAGGGCAGCAAGCAAAAGCCACCGCCTTCATTTCGCCCGGGACCTCCACGCCGACTGATGTCGTGGGTCAACCAAGGGCTCAGTTGGGGACCGTCCGAAGACGTGCCCTCATTGCAGGGCCGGATTCGAGACCTCCAGGCGAGGGAGATCAATCTGGTCGTGGTGATGCAGGTTATGCTAATCAGGCGTCTTCTGCCCTGCAAGCGCCGTCCTCTCCCTCTATGGGAGTTCAATCCGGAGGGACCTCGAATTCTCCAACATTTCATGGGTGCAACACCCGCGGAGATGTACAAGTTGTTCTTCTGACCGTAGGTAGCGTGTCCGGAATTGACCGAGGACGCAGGCCTAAGCTGCAATCGCCCGGATACTCAGGTAAATAGTTCAGAGTCCGGACGTTCTGTTTATCTGCTTTTCTAGAGTTCGCCTCCTGACCCATTACTCTTCATCAGGAGTGGGTAGCGCGATCGAAGCTGATAAGGTGTCCGGCTCCCCTCCCAGAGACCGCACTGGAGCCCGTGATGGTCAGAATGTTGGAGGTCGCGCCCGTAGAAGGGAGCGATGGGGAAAATAGAGGAGCTATTATTTCGCCCAAAGGGGCGTCTGAAGAGGGGGGGATCAAAAACCCCTCCTTCCAGGGGGAGAAGAGGACCGCCTCCAAAGACCCGGAGGCCAAAGCCCCTAAACGGGGGAAGAGATCTTCACCGGGGGGTCCGGCGTCCGGGGAGAACCCGGACGTACAATCGTCTCTAAAGGATCATCCCTCCAGCGAGCCATAAGTAGGAAAAGGGGAGTTCATTAATAAGAAAATACCTCCATTTGTGCTTATGTGGATAACCGAAGTTTTGCTTTGCAGTTCCGATTTGCGGACTTCTCAGATGAATTCGTCTTCGGGGGATCTTCTTCTGGAGATGATGGAGAGCGAAACGCCTCCGTCTGCTGCGCCGTCGGATAGGGCAGACGAGCCTGAAGTATCGTCAGGGAGGGTATCCCAGAGTCCGGAGGGGCCGGAGAGTTCAGCGCCCACTAGTGTCCGACCGGGAGAGCTGAAGAATCTTCTTGAGAGGGCGTCCATCTCAGAAGATCACCGCGCTTTGATGCGTATGGTGATTGGAAGGATTTCGTCCGCCGAGAGCGGATTGCATAATGCCGCCAGGAGTTTGCTGGCGGGATTTGAGGTATGCAAGAATGACGCACCTTTTTTGACAGTTTTGCACATAAAAGTGCGCCTTGTATAGGTAGTAGCCCCTGAGACTCGGTAGGTTGTCGAAAGAGACAGCGTGCCGAGGATCAAAATCGCAAGTAATGAGTGTCACCGTTCCTATTCAGGTGGCGATAGTCCGAGGGCTAGCCGGACTAGTGGAGTTGCCGAGTTAATGCGGCAACTTGACGTGGCAGATGCGTACATCGCACTTGTTAACCGGCGACTTGACGAGTCGCAAGGTAAATGAGTTCTCCATAGTCGCTTTATTTAAGGGGGTCAAAGCCCGCCTCTAATAATATATATGCTGTGATACAGACGGTGCTGCTGCTGTGGAGACCCTTCGGGCCGAACTTGCTCAAGCTAAGGAGCAAGCTCGAAGGAGTGATGCGGCTGCCTCGAGGGCGGCCGAGGAGTTGAAAGCCGAAAAGGCTGCTGTCGGTGTCAAAACCGACGGATCTCAGGTAGGGGGTCCCGAACTGTGCGTCTAGGCGGATGGTAACAGGAGACGAGGGACACGATGTTTTACCCAGGTTCGGGCCCTCTTGATGGAGGTAAAACCCTACGTCGTGCTTGATTAATATTGATCATATGGGTAGTACAAGAGTGGATCTACCACGAGATCAAGGAGGCTAAACCCTAAAGCTAGCCTATGGTATGATTGTTGTAATGTATGTTGTGTCCTACGGACTAAAGCCCTCTGGTTTATATAGACACTGGAGGAGGCTAGGGTTACACAGAGTCGGTTACAATGGTAGGAGATCTACATATCCGTATCGCCAAGCTTGCCTTCCACGCCAAGGAAAGTCCCATCCAGACACGGGACGGAGTCTTCAATCTTGTATCTTCGTAGTCGTGGAGTCCGGCGGACGATGATAGTCCGGCTATCCGGACACCCCCTAGTCCAGGACTCCCTCAGATGTCGTGAGCATTGAGATGAGTATAGCTTGACAAATCAGTCTTCCACTTGCCTTTGTCCACAGCAGCAAATTCTTCTTTGGCATTGTGCTTTGATAAAGCGACAGGATTGCCAGGAGCAGTGTGGCCAAAACCGGTAATCACCATGTCATTGGTCGTGCCATCAACAATCTTGTCTGTGTTGGACGGTTTAGCAGAGGCTTTTACTGGGCTTGGTGGATCGGCGGCTGGGCTTGGTGGATAGGAAGCTAGGCTTGGCGGATCAGCATGATGACTAGTTGGATTAACTTCTGGTGGATCAACAAAAGTGTCCTGACCTTGTGGTACTGGATCATCCAGAGCAATATCAGCATCTCGATTAGCAACTTCTGAGGTCCTCTCCGGTTCAATAGCCGGGTTATCATCAGTTGGAGTAGTCAGTTTGGCCTTTTTACTGTGTCTGGCTTTGGCACTAAAAAGAACAAATGCAAAGGTCAGTACAATAAACCGGTGTAAGGCATAAAAACCAAGTCTGCTATACTTACCTAGGAACGGTCTTGAGCGGAGGCATCTGTGTGGTTGATGAATTGCCAGAGGATGAATTGGAGGTTCCCTGATAATTCAAATCAGACGGATTAAGAGTATATCGGAAATAATCCGCCTTGGGATAAAGTGTATCAAAAGAACAAGAGACCTCTTGGCGACGCTTGCGAACCGGGGAATAGGGTAAACCGGAAGAAGTCACCACTTGACCACTGTGCCGGGTTGTGCGACGGGCTTCATGTTGCTGTGTCCTCAAAGAAAAGTGCGGATCCGAATGAGCAAGAGGGTGTGAGCGTTTTACTTTCCGGACTGCTCGACGAAGTTTGGGTACTGGCACAAGATTTGAATCGGAGGATAGAATAATTACCTCTGCATCACCAGCATGGCTAGATTCCGCATCATCCTGATAATAATAATTGTCAATGAGGTGCATGAAAAAAGAACCAAGAGAATCAAGTTATACCTCTGATTCCGGATTATCAAGTTCTTCATTAGGCAGTTCAGCAGCCTCAGCGGTTTTCTTCTTTGCCGGCCATTTGGTAGCCTTACTCTTGACGCGAGGTGCTCTCGCCGGTTTATCCTGTGCTTTCTTCTTCCAGAACGGATCATCACCCTGTGCAGATGGAGAACAAATTATAGAGGAATGATTAAAGCGGAAAGGGTTGAAACAAAATAAGAAAGTTCTTACAGCTGGCAGTTTGTTGGATGCATAGAAGGGACTCAGCCCTACTCTGCTGCATACTTCCACTGGTTCATCAAGCATTTTCTTAACAGCTTTAGCAACTTCATCTTCTGTGAGTTGAATATCAATATGACGTTGAGGATCCGGGTTCTCCGTCCTGACATCTCTTCTGTCAGTTGAATATCAATTTTGATCCGGGTGGGCTGAACTCTCAATTCAGATGATTAGTAAAAACAACTACTTCTCCGTCCTGAGGTTCAGGAGGATTCTCTAAACCGGGGACTCTCCAAAGGATGGTTTCCTTCTTCGCTAAAGCGCCAGTTACAACATACCTAGTCAATTCCTCTTCCGTAACTCGGGAAGGGACCCAATTGCAAGCATAAAACATCTTGGCCATTTGAACAGGAAGCTGGAAAAGAGGACCAAGGCCGGTTTAAGCTTTTGGTTAATGCAGATAGTCCGGTTTAAAGAGAGGAAAGCAAATTGAAACTCATACGCATAATAACCCGGAATTTTATATCAAGGATGCATTGGCGGTTTATAAATAGGGCTAATGGTACCTGACGGATTATCATTTTCTGAAAAAGTACAAACCGCCTACAATGGTGCGGAGGTGACAGATCTGAATAATTTCCTAAGTGTCATATAAACAGGTTTCACAAGTTGGTGTGGTAATTTCGGATCTACCACAATTTCTGAAAAGGGGATAAATTTTAAACCTAAGATCACGACAGCGGAGGAACACATATGCTCAGACAAGATCTTATGCAAAGAATAATATCTTTTGTGATTAGAAAGGATGCTAAAATACTGTTGCTCGTCTTTATTGTCAGATTCAGATCAAAAACTATGCGATCTAAAGGAACAAAGTGAGGAACAGTGAAGAACACCGAAGAACTACTGAAACCCTAATGGTGGATCTAAGAAGAAGAGGAAGAAAGCTTACAAAGGTTGAAGGGGCAGCGGAGGAGCGCCGCGTTTCTCTGGTCCAGTCAGGTCGATGCAGCGGCCGTTGGTGGTGCGGAAGCGAAGGTCGGCGGCGGCGGCTGCGCACGAGCTCGGAGGCGATGCGAGGAAGACGATGAGGCGAAGGGGAAAAGAAGGAATGAACCTTGGCCCTATTTATAAAGGCAAAGGGATAAGTGATAGGCGCGAGAATCGAGGAGTCAAAAAATGGATATCTGACACAGTTGTCGCTTCGGTTTTCGGAGGGCCATTAATGAAAAAGAAGTATTTGCAGGTTTTTATACAGAGATGATGTCATGACGATTCGCTGCAATCTTAGAAGATGATGTCATGGCGGTTTATCAAGTTTATATGGAGGAGATGTTCAAGGGGTTTTTCTAAGTGTTGAAGATTGACATGAACAGGTTCAAATCAATCTGGGGCCAAATGTTGGGGATATAACTACTGAGTATAAACCGCCCAGGAGGGGCTGGTTTATGCTCATCTGTATTAAAGCCCATGAAGACAAGGAATATGGCGCTTTACTATTGAATCTTAGAGGCCCAGAGCCCAAAGGCGGTTTAGAGCCCATAGACATAAACCGTCATGAGATATGTAATTTGTGCTGTAAGTAGGGAAAGGTAGAAACCGAGCCGGACACGTGTATGAGCCAGCCTCGGTATTCTGTAAACCGCCGGGCGTCAACCTGTGTATATAAAGGGACAACCCGGTGGAGGTTCAGGAACAAGAAACAACAACTCGAGAGATAGGTAAAGCGGATTCGCTCCCTGCTCTTCGAGACCCCACCAATTCCACCACAACTGGATTGTAGGCTTTTACCTTCACCGCAAGGGGCTGAACCAGTATAAACTCCCCGTGTCCTTTGTCCGGTTTAACCCCTTTTTGCTAATCTCGTTGCGATGGATCCACGACTAAGTCCTCCACTAGGACATCTGACGTGTTAATTCCACGACACCATGCAAAGGAAAAATCCTACGCCGCATGGCCCACCCATTGAATTCACTCGTCTAATCAGCGCCTGGCTGCCGTGCATGCATTGGCTCTTTCCTTCTCTCACGGATCGCCATGCATGCTATTTGCTTTCACATAGGAGATTACTAGGAGGTGGACCAATGGGGGATTAGGATAAGGAGCACGTCCTGGTGGAGCAAACGGAAAAACGAGACGGTTTAGATAAAAAAAGGAACATTTAATTGAATTACATCGTACACTTTTGGAACATTAGGATTCTCTTAACAGTCCAATGCACCTGGACGGAGGGAGTACTCACATTGTCGTGAAATTTCCTGGAGTCCGTGCTCAGCCCTCCTCTCTCTCTCTTCTCAACCAGCCAGCAGACGCACAGAGCTCGTCGTCTGTTTGCTAACATGCAGAGAAGGAAACACATACATGCCAGAAATCCTGTGATGCATTGTGCACACGTGAAAAGCAATAACTGACCACACTTGCACCATCCCCTACTAATCGTGTGTAGCCACATAAAATCCTATGATGCCAAAAAGTAGAAAGTCAGATATGAGAGCACAGGACATTGGAGTGGCTACAAACTACTGCTGCACGTACAAAAAATGTCAAAGTATCCAACAATAAACAATTCCGCAGTGTTGAGATTTCTCTAGAGTGAAGTGTGTTTGTGCGGTGAGCACTGTAGATGCGAATCCTTTCACTTTAGACCATAGGATTGACGTCATCAACGGCCAAAATTGCTTCTTAGGCTTAGGATTCAAAATTCAAAACTCCTACACTATATAAAGAGATAGAAGATAGTATACTATAGAAATTAAGTTATGACATGCATTTGCAAAGGCACCATTCATTACATACAACAAGTCATCAACACACAACGACAACGAGGATACATGTTGGGTTATAGATTATTTCCAATAAAACATTCTAGTAAATACTAAAGTTTTCATCACACAACAAATAACAAGCAATGAAGTGAACTTCAGCTCAACCAATCCTCAGCGTTGGAAACACTTGTTTGAACCATAGGTAAGCCTCTGGGAAGGGCCAGCTATTGTCAATATCTAGACCAACAGAGGTCGGATCATCCAGGCTGAAGCGGCCTACTATATCATGACCAGGGTAGGGAACCACCAAAATGTCCGAGGTATAGATACAATTGCTTCTCATAAATGGTAGTAATGTTGTGTCAACAGCAGCTAGATCGCCTTTCACCATCATTGGATAGTTTTGTCCAAGGAAGAGCGAGTTTTCTCCAAGACTATCAATACTGTACCAGGGAGAAGGTGTTGGCACTAGCACACTAGTATCCATCCGGAATGCCCTGCAACGGGTGTTGGAATAGGTCTGGAGAGTGCGACCATGGGAGACAACACCTGCTTCCTTAGTAGTAACATCAGCAGTGCGCTGTATACAGACAAGAAGGGGTGATGCATCAGAATAAGTTGCCAGGCGCCACTGATTATATAGGCCCTGCTCATCCTCATGCTCGTGATCATCAGCATCGTCATCTCCCCCCTTGGTTATATATTTTCTCAAGAATAAATGGTGGAATGTTCACAGGACCTTGGAAACACAAGAAGGTTAGTTATTAAAGGGAAACTTGCTAACCCGCACACATGTGGATGAAAAAAATTATAATTACAGTGTAAGACAAACGTACTGAAACAATAAGGATCCCATGCAAAAACAGTGCCATGAGTGGTCATAGCAAACACAAGACGCTCGTATGCAGTTGCATCACAGTAATCATCCGTGTACAGAAATTGATTTTTGAGCAATATCCATGGACAAGCCGTGGAAGTAACGACAGCAACAAGCCTGTCGAAGATAGAAACAACTTCATAGTTCATGTAATCCCAAGAGAGTTGGGAACTCGACAAATTGCTATCTTCCGTAGACGACAGTCACCATGATCGTATTTGAACTTACGTAGATCATCTGTGTGCTCAACCTTAGGGCACTCTGAGATTTTTGGAAGTGGAATCCGCTGATGAGTGTACACATTCACAAGTTTCAACTCGCAGTTGTACCCAATATAAACAACCCAATGTCCATTTGCGCCTGCCTAGGCCTTACCCTTAAGCGATGGCATCTTAATATCACATGTATCATTATCAAGCGGCATCAGCTTGCACAAGGCGAGGCTTCCGTCGTCCGCGCGCCAGTGAACGAGGTCATGGCGAAGAAGATATGGGAGATCAAACTGCTCCTAGACCCTTGGGTTCTTTGTAATGATGTTATTAGTTGATTCAAGAATGGTCTTGAACGAACCTGCCGTGCTAGCCGAGGTGATGACGTCGCACCGATCAATGAGTTCCTCCACTACGTCATCTTTCGGATCGGGGTAAGAATAACATGGTTGTTTTCGGCTTGTTCCCTCCATGGAGAAGACAATCGAACAATGGCAGAAGGAAGGGTGAAGGCAAATGGAGGAGGAAGGAAGAGCATGTGACAGTAGTTCCTAATCAAGAGGGAAAGGAAAAGAAGCGGTGGACGGTTGCCACGGTACACGAAGAGGCGCCCCGGCCTACATAGACGTCTGTTCGGAAATTGTACAAAAGGACTCGCCGTCGTCTCACTGACATGTTGGAACAAGACCACGTGTCAACAAAACATGGTGTGTCATTTCTCGTGCAAAATGCGATCTGGCCGCGTTGGCCCGAGGTGCTGCATTATTTCTCGACTTTATTATTTTAATGGCGTGCCGGTTAGTTTTGAAGCACGATTAACTAGTACTGTATACAAAGAAAATATAAACTACTCTACCACTACTCCACCTCTATAGTACTAGTATCAAGAAACATATATAGGCTGGAGCTTTAGCGCTTGCTTGCTAAAGGCTGCCCACTTGCTTCTCACAATATCACCCTCTCTCCAGATCTAAAAAAGATGGTCTCTCTCCCCCTCCTCACCGGTGGTCACATATCCACTTGGGAAGAGAAGGACATGCAACATTGATACACTAGTCTTTGGCGAGCGAGGTCATGCACTAACGAGGGCTCCCAGGAGCGCCCTAGCCACGGAGGCGAAGATGCCGAGCTGGCAGCACTGGAGTCGTTATCCCTCGACGACATGCCCGATTGGCTCAATAAGCAGAAGGAGTTCATCGAAGGCTTGGTGGAGCTGCTAAAGGAGAGCCTTGACGACATGCTCGCTGAGCTAAATGAGCAGGGGGAGTTGACTGCCGGCTTGGTGATGCTGCTGAAGAAGAGCATTGCCTCGGATAAGAAGGCGACCTGCAAAATCCTACAACTTCAGGAGGATAATGTGAAGCTTCGCCACGAGCTCGACCTGGTGAAGGAGGAGAACGCCCGCTAGAAGAAGCTGCATGAGAAGAGTAGATCCTCTCTGAAGATGCTGCATGCCCTCATCATGGAACAGAAGGAGGAGTTGGCGAAGCTCCGTATTGAGCACCCGGCTGCTGTCAAGGTACATAATGCGGGCGTGGAAGAGATGAAGAAGGCTCGCGTCGAGAAATCCCGCGTCATGGACAGAATGAAGAATATGGAGGAGGAGATGCGCGAGCAGATGGAGGTCGTGGAGGCGATGAAGAAGCAACCCAGCCTTTGTGTGTGCGTCTTCCTTCTTTTTTCTAGGGGGGATAATCTTCCTTCTTCTTTTGCTCCTGTGTTTTTCTTTTGCTTTGGGTGTTTCACCGCATGTGTCACGTTCTCTGCGAGGCATGAATAGAACAATCCTAATGACGAGCAGCGCCATGGGGTCGATGACTAGCATATTAGATCATTTTTTATCGCCATATCGCACTGGGCTGCCGTGTGTTCGTGCTCCTCCGTCGTACTAGTACTCAGTGGAAAACTTGAGTATACCACATGATTCTTTGATCCTCCTCAGGTCGTCGGCAACATTTATACGAGCAATCAAATCATAAGGCCCCGCCTTCCAGCAGTAATGAGGCATCAAATCACAAAGGCCCTCGCCTCTCGTGAAACCGACCAAGAGAGACTGCCCTGCCCTCTAGCCTTTTAAATGTATATCTTTGTACAGAAGTAGTACTGATGGATTGCGCCATGGAGCAAAACTAACAAGATGAATTTAAAGAAAAAAGGTGGTACATATAGAGAGCACTCGTCGCCAAATTATGCATATAGTACTATTAAAAAGGCTAGTACGTGCTTAGATGGGGAGAGAAATTCTATTAAAGAAATTAGCATACCTATTTAATTCTTGGGTTTTTATTATTTATGCCACTAGTTGTGTCTCACTACTCAGTTTTGACATTAGAAATTACAACAACTCAAAAATGCCATCGATCCGTGAGATGCTTGCTCAAAAAATGCAATTAGATATCTCAAAAATGCCATCATTTCGTTACATGTTTGCTCAAAAATGCCATTAGACATTGTTATTTTCACGTCAAATCCGTTGACCATGTTATATGACAAAAATAAGCCTAGACCAACTTGTCAATTCTCTCTATCTCACAATGATAAGTGTGGCCCGGCTTCTCAGGAGTAACCAAGTGAATAATTTTACAGGAAAATATGAATGCTGTTGGGATCAAGTAGGCCTCACACTTTATTGTACTGTAGTGAGATAGAGGGAGAGCTGGCATGTTGGTCCATATTTATCTATGTCATTCTAACATGGCGAAAGAGATTTGAGTCACAATAATGGTGTCCGGCACAACACACCCCTCAAATAAAACTAAGCACCCTGAAATTCTTTGACAACTAAACTACTGGCTATATGATGTTGGACATATATATTGTACGTATATAATGTGAAGAAACGAGTGGTAGTACTACCAACTACAAGATGAACTATAAGAATACTAGTATGTACGTATTGAAGTGTTAAAGTAACGAGAAGGAACATAACATAGTTTTGTTGGGGGCTCAGCACAACACACCCCTCAAATAAAATGAAGCACCCTGAAATTAAACTAAGTAACTAATCCGGTAGACACTACATTACAACCACCATGAGCAACGACACTGCCACCTTACTCGGACTCCTCGTCCACGTGCTCGACTTCGTCCTTGTCCCTCTTCCTCTTGGCCGATACTTCTTTGCTTGAACCGCACACTTGGCTCTTGCTCTTCATCCAACCCTTGTAGATACTGCAACAAAGGTAGGCATCCATTGAAGCATAGTGTATGTGGTCTATATCTAGTACATTCCACTGCCATGCATGATGATGAAACTTGGGCGGAGGTTTCTTCAGTTTACCAAACGAAGGATGAACCATGGCTCCTGCCAGGGTCAGCATTGAAGGCTGACGGGAGGACACCAACCCATTCCTTTGGAGGTTGAAGGGCTTGCCTACAGCGAGGCCTATCCGACCCAGGACTATTCTATCATTCGTGAAGTGTACAATAACAAATTTGACTATGCCGTCCGCGAGGAAGTTCTTAAATTCCTCACACTCAACATCGGCATGGCATATGTGGTTGACCAAGCACAAGTTATGCACGCAAACCTGGATCACGGCGAGCTTCATATTCTCATCCTCCTTTAGATTCTTCTATTTCTCCAGGACTGTGGTGTACTCAACATCTAGCCCAGTGACCCACTCATCATTTGACTTTTCGAACATGTGTCTGAAGCGAGCAAGGCATCCTTTCCCTGTCGCGGAAGAACGAGTGTAGATGACGTCGAACTCATCGCCGGTGATGGTTCTAACCTTGTACTCACCGCCGATCATGGAGATTTTGGACGCCATGGATTTGGGAGGAGGGTTAGGATTAGTGGAACTGCTGTAATGTGAAACACGTGTACTATCTTCTATCTCTTTAAACAGGAGGAGTAGGAAACACGTACACGCCAAAAATCCTGTGATGCATTGTGCACACATGAAAAGCAATAACTGACCACACTTGCACCATCCCCTACTAATCATGTGTAGCCACATAAAATCCTATGATGCCAAAAAATAGGAATTCAAAGATGAGAGCACGGGACATCGGAGTGGCTATGAACTTCTACTGCAAGTACAAAAAATGTCAAAGTATCCAACAATAAACAATTCCGTATTGTCGAGATTTCTCTAGAGTGAAGTGTGTTTGTGCGATGAGCACTGTAGATGCGAATCCTTTCACTTTAGACCATAGAATTGACGTCATCAACGGCCAAAATTGCTTCTTAGGCTTAGGATTCAAAATTCAAAAACTCCTACACTACATATAGAGATAGAAGATAGTATACTATAGAAATTGAGTTATGACATGCATTTGCAAATGTACCATTCATTACATACAACAAGTCATCAATACACAACGACAACGAGGATACATGTTGGATTATAGATTATTTCCAACAAAACATTCTAGTAAATACTAAAGTTTTCATCACACAACAAATAACAAGCAATGAAATGAACTTCAGCTCAACCAATCCTCGGTGTTGGAAACACTTGCTTTTAACCATAGGTAAGCCTCTAGGAAGGGCCAGCTATTGTCAATATCGAGACCAACAGAGGACTGATCATCTAGGCTGAAGCGGCCTACTATATCACGACCAGGGTAGGGAACCACCAAAATGTCTGAGGTATAGATACAGTTTCTTCTCATAAATGGTAGTAATGTTGTGTCAACAGCAGCTGGATCGCCTTTGACCATCATTGGATAGTTTTGTCAAAGGAAGAGCGAGTTTTCTCCAAGACTATCAATATTGTACCAGGGAAAAGGTTTTGGCGCTAGCACACTAGTATCCATCCCGAATACCATGCAACGGGTGTTGGAATAGGTCTGGAGAGTGCGGCCATGGGAGACAACACCTGCTTCCTTAGTAGTAACATCAGCAGTGCGCTGTATACAGACAAGAAGGGGTGATCCATTGGAATAAGTTGCCAGGCGCCACTGAGTATATAGGCCCTGCTCGTCCTCATGCTCGTGATCATCACCATTGTCATCTCCCCCTTGGTTATAAATTTCCTCAAGAATAGCTGGTGGAATGTTCACAGGACCTTGGAAACACAAGAAGGTTAATTAGTAAAGGGAAACATGCTAACCTGCATGGATGTGGGTGAGACAATTATAATTACGGTGGCAGACGAACGTACCAAAACCATAAGGATTCCATGCAAAAATAGTACCATGAGTGGTGGCAACAAACACAACACGCTCGTATGTAGTTGCATCACAGTAGTCATCCTTGTACAAAAATTGATATTTGAGCAATATCCATGGACGAGCCGTGGAAGTAACGACGGCAACAAGCTTATCGAAGATAGAAACAACTTCATAGTTCGTGTAATCCCAAGAGAGTTGGGAACTCAAGAAATTTCTATCTTCTGTAGACGACAGTCACCATGATCGTATTTGAACTTACGTAGATCATCTGTGTGCTCAACCTCAGGGCACTCTGAGATTTTTGAAGTGGAATCCGCTGACGAGTGTAGACATTCACAAGTTCCCACTCGTAGTTGTACCCAATATGAACAACCCAATCTCCATTTGCGCCTGCCCAGGCCTTACCCTTAAGCGATGCCATCTTAACATCACACGTATCATTATCAAGCGGCATCAGCTTGCACAAGGTGAGGCTTCCATCGTCCGCGCGCCAGCAAACAGGGTCATGGAGAAGAAGATATGGGAGATCTAACTGCTCCTGGACCCTTGGGTTCTTTGTAATGATGTTATTAGTTGAGTTGAGATTGGTCTTGAACGAACCTGCCATGCTAGCCGAGGTGATGATGTCACACCGATCAATGAGTTCCTCCACCACGTCATGTTTCAGACCTGGGCAAGAAAAACGGGGTTGTTTCCGGCTTGTTCCCTCCATGGAGAAGACGATCGAACAATGGCAGAAGGAAGGGTGAAGGCAAATGGAGGAGGGAGGAAGAGCGTGCAACAATAGTTCCTAATTGAGAGGGAAAGGAGAAGAGACGGTGGACGGTTTCCATGGTACATGAAGAGGTACCCCGGCTTACATAGATGTCCGTTCAGAAATCGTACAAAAGGACTCGCCGTCGTCTCACTGACATGTTGGAACGGGACGACATGTCAATGAAACATTGTGTGTCATTTCTCATGCAAAATGCGATCTGGCCGCATTGGCCTAAGGTGTCGCATTATTTATCGACTTTGTTTTTTTAATGGCGTGCCGTTCAGTTTTGAAGCACGACTAACTGGTACTGTATACAGAGAAAATATATAGGCTGGAGCTTTAGCGCTTGCTTGCAAAAGGCTGCCCACTTGCTTCTCACACTATCAACTTCTCTCCAAATCTAAAAAACATGGCCTCTCTCTCCCTCCTCACCGTTGATCACAGATCCGCCAGGGAAGAGAAGGACATGCAACATTGATGCACTGGTCATTGGCAAGTGAGGTCATGCACTGACGAGGGCTCCCAGGAGCGCCCTAGCTGCGGAGGCGAGGATGTCGAGCTGGCGGCGCTGGAGTCGTTATCCCTCGACGACATGCCCGATCTGATCAATAAGCAGAAGGAGGTCATCGAAGGCTTGGTGGAGCTGCTGAAGGAGAGCCTCGATAACATGCTCGCTGAGCTCAATAAGAATGGGGAGTTGACCGCTGGCTTTTTGATGCTACTGAATAAGAGCATTGCCTCGGATAAGAAGGTGACCGGAAAAATCCTACAACATAAGGAGGACAATGCGAAGCTCCGCCACGAGCTCGACCTGGTGAAGGTGGAGAATGCCGGCTGGAAGAAGCTGCATGAGAAGAGTAGATCCTCGCTGAAGATGTTGCACGCCCTTGTCATGGAACAGATCGAGGAGTTGGCGAAGCTCCGTATTGAGCACCCGACTGCTGTCAAGGGACGTAATGCGGCCGTGGAAGAGATGATGAAGGCTCGCATCGAGAAATCCCGCATCATGGACAGAACGAAGAATATGGAGGAGGAGATGCGCAAGCAGATGGGGGTCGTGGAGGCGATGAAGAAGCACCCCAGACTTTGTGTGTGCGTCTTCCTTCTTTTTTTGGGGGGGGGGGGGTAATCTTACTTCTTCTTTTGCTCCTGTGTTTCTTCTTTTGCTTTGGGTGTTTCACTGCATGTGTCACGTTCTCTGCGAGGCATGAATAGAACAATCCTAACGATGAGTGGCGCCATGGGATCGATGACTAGCAAATTAGATCATTTTTATCACCATATCGCACTGGGCTACCGCGTGTTCGTGCTCCTCCTTCGTACTAGTACTGCAGTGGAAAACTTGAGTATACCGTACAATTCTTTGCTCCTCCTCAGGTCGTCGGCAACATTTATATGAGCAACCAAATCATAAGGCCCCGCCTTCCAGCAGTAATGAGCCGCCAAATCACAAAGTCCCTCGCCTCTCGTGAAACCGACCAAGCGAGACTACCTTGCCCTCTAGCCTATTAAATGTATACCTTTGTACAGTAGTAGTATCGATAGATTGCGCCATGGAGCAAAACTAACAAGACGAATTTAAAAAAAAGGTGGTACATATAAAGAGCGCTCGTCGCCAAATTATGCATATAGTACTATTAAAAAAGCTAATACGTGCTTAGATGGGGTCCTAAACTCTATTAAAGAAATTAGCATACCTATTTAATTCTTGGGTTATCATTTTCTATGCCACTAGTTGTGTCTCACTACTCAGTTTTGACATTAGAAGTTACAACAACTCAAATATGCCATCGATCCGTGAGATGCTTGCTCAAAAAATGCAATTAGATATCTCAAAAATGTCATCGTTCCGTTAGACGTTTGCTCAAAAATGCCATTAGACATTGCTATTTTCACGTCAAACCCGTTGACCACATTATATGACAAAAATAAGCCTAGACCCACATGTCAATTCTCTCTATCTCACAATGATAAGTGTGGCCCCGCTTCTTAGGAGTAACCAAGCGAATAATTTTACAGGAAAATATGAATGCTATAAGGATCAAGTAGGCCCCATACTTTATTGTACTGTAGTGAGATAGAGGGACAGCTGGCATGTTGGCCCATATATATCTATGTCATTCTAACATGGCAAAAGAGATTTGAGTCACAATAATGGTGTCTGGCACAACACACCCCTCAAATAAAACTAAGCACCCTGAAATTCTTTGACAACTAAACTGCTGGCTATATGAAGTTGGCCATATATATTGTACATATATAATGTGAAGAAATGAGTGGTAGTACTACCAACTACAAGATGAACTATAAGAAATACTAGTATGTACGTACTGAAGAGTTAAAGTAATGAGAAGGAACATAACATAGTTCTGTTGGGGGCTCAGCAGAACACACCCCTAAAATAAAATGAAGCACCCTGAAATTAAACTAAGCTACTAATCTGGTAGACACTACATTACAACCACCATGAGCAATTACACTACCACTTTACTTGGACTCCTCGTCCACGTGCTCGACTTCGTCCTTGTCCCTCTTCCTCTTGGCTGATACTTCTTTGCTTGAACCGCACACTTGGCTCTTGCTCTTCATCCAACCCTTGTACATATTGAAAGAAAGGTAGGCATCCATTGAAGCATAGTGGATGTGGTCTATATCTAGTACATTCCACTGCCATGCATGATGATGAAACTTGGGCGGAGGTTTCTTCAGTTTACCGAACGAAGGATGAACCATGGCTCCTGCCAGGGTCAGCATTGAAGGCTGCCGGGAGGACACCAACCTATTCCTTTGGAGGTTGAAGGGCTCACCTACAACGAGGCCTATCCTACCCAGGACTGTTCTGTCATTCGTAAAGTGTACAGTAACAAATTTGACTATGACATCCACGAGGACGTTCTTAAATTCCTCGCACTCAACATCGGCATGGCATATGTGGTAGACCAAGCACAAGTTATGCATGCAAACCTGGATCACGGCGGGCTTCATCTTCTCTTCCTCGTTTAGATTCTTCTCTTTGTCCAGGACTGTGGTGTACTCAACATCTAGCCCAGCGACCCACTCATCATTTGACTTTTCGAACATGTGTCTGAAGAGAGCAAGGCATCCTTTCACCGTCGCGGAAGAACGGGTGTAGATGACGTCGAACTCATCGCTGGTGATGGTTCTAACCTTGTACTCACCGCCGATCATGGAGATTTGGGACGCCATGGATTTGGGAGGAGGGTTAGGATTATTGGAACTGCTGTAATGTGAAAGGACGGGGCGACTAGGAGCAAACTGCCGTAATGTTAAAGGACGGCTAGGGACGAGTAGGAGCGAACTGCTAGCGGTTTTTCTATTGTAAAAATGTTGAGTGGGTTCTCTTAAAAACTGCTGAGTGGGGCGTGCGAACGACAGGTAGTGGCTTGCCCGGTGGATAAAAATGGATTCATGCACAGTACTATGGGGCCCCAATTAGATGTCATGTCTACTAGATGCCCAATTAAATGGCTTCATGCATCTGCGTGTTCGCACATCAAGTGTCTCGAAAATTACAGGTGATATGAAGTTTTCCATGCTCCCATGATACGGGCTTCTGAGAACCCTGGATCTGAGATCGAACAGTTGCATGGCGTGATTCTAGACCTATGGGTGAATATCTGCTACGTCTAGAGCTTGCATTGGTTTTCCTTGAAGAGGAAAGGGTGATGCAGCAATAGTAGCGTAAGTATTTCCCTCGGTTTTTGAGCACCAAGGTATCAATCTAGTAGGAGGCTCCTCAAAAGTCCCATGCGCCTACACAAACAAACGAAGAACTCGCAACCAACGCAATAAAGGGGTTGTCAATCCCTTCACGGCCACTTCTGAAAGTGAGATCTGATACAGATAGTATGATAAGATAAATATATTTTTGGTATTTGTAATATAGATGCAAAAGGTAAAGATGCAAATAAAAGTAGATTGAAAGCTTATATGATAAAAGATAGACCCAGGGGCCATAGGTTTCACTAGTGGCTTCTCTCAAGGTAGCATAAGTATTACGGTGGGTGAACAAATTACTGTTGAGTAATGGATAGAAAAGCGAATAATTATGAGATTATCTAGGCATGATCATGTATATAGGCATCACGTCCGTGACAAGTAGACCGACTCCTGCCTGCATCTACTACTATTACTCCACACATCGACCGCTATCCAGCATGCATCTAGAGCAATAAGTTCATAAGAACAGAGTAACGCATTAAGAAAGATGACATGATGTAGACGGATAAACTCAAGCAATATGATATATACCCCATCTTTTTAACCTCGATGGCAACAATACAATACGTGCCTTGCAACCCTTTCTGTCACTGGAAGATTGAACCCAAAGCTAAGCACTTCTCCCATGGCAAGGAGGATCAATCTAATAGGCCAAATCAAACTGATAATTCGAAGAGACTTGCAAAGATAACTCAATCATACATAAAATAATTCAGAGAAGATTCAAATATTTCTCATAGATAAACTTGATCATAAATCCACAATTCATCGGATCTTGACAAACACACCGCAAAAAGAGTTACATCAAATAGATCTCCACAAGAGAGGGGGAGAACATTGTATTGAGATCCAAAAAGAGAGAAGAAGCCATCTAGCTAATAACTATGGACCCGAAGGTCTGTGGTAAACTACTCACAACTCATCGGAGGGGCTATGGTGTTGATGTAGAAGCCCTTCATGGTCGATTCCCCTCCGGCGGAGTGCCGGCGAAGGCTCCAAGATGGGATTTTGCGGATACAAAAGGTTACGGCGGTGGAAATTGTTTTTCGTTGGCTCCCTGGATGTTTTCGGGGTACGTAGGTATATATAGGAGGAAGAAGTACATCGGTGGCCGCTCGAGGGGCCCAGGAGATAGGGGGCGCGCCCAGGAGGGGTGGGCGCGCCCTCCTATCTCCTGGCCGCCTCGATTGCTTCTTGACTTGCACTCCAAGTCCTCTGGATCACGTTCATTCCAAAAATCACGCTCCTGAAGGTTTCATTCCGTTTGGACGCCATTTGATATTCCTTTTCTTCGAAATACTGAAATAGGCAAAAAAACAGCAATACAGGCTGGGCCTCCGGTTAGTAGGTTAGTCCCAAAAATGATATAAATATGTAAAATAAACCCCATAAACATCCAAAAGGGGTAATAATAGCATGGAACAATCAAAAATTATAGATACGTTGGAGACGTCTCGATATCCTATCCTGGATGGTTATTCTGCAAATTTTCAGCAACTTAGCATGCGACCGTTTGATCTCAGATCCATGGGCTGTCAGCAGCCCGTATCATGGTCGCGCGGTCGCGCCCTTTGAGATTTCAGACGGCTATAAATGAGCTTTTTGTTGCCTACTTCGCATGCATGAAAGTATGAAACTACTACCTCCGTCGAGGTGCGTTAGGCTATCTGATGTTGGCATGTCATACATAGTCATCACTAAGTCACTCATACAACAAGGTTAGCTGTAAGGTTGGCTATAAGAATAATTTTATTTACTTATCTCTATCTCTTTCTTCGTAGTAGTATTTATTGCATTTGCCAAAAGGAGTAAGGAGTACAGTACTTGGCACCTGTATACCATGGAGGTGGTCAGGAATCGAGAGACTCACGCTGGTCGTAGCACCGCAGTTAAAATGATAATGACAAGTCAAATCAGAGGGCCCCACTTGTCAAGCAGTAACTATCGGCGTTTTGGGAACGGGGGTCCCCAGACTTGCCTGCCTGCGGCCTGTGGCGTGGCTCAAGTGGTGGCCCAGTATGGCCCATCTTCATCAGCACAAGACTCAAGACCCTCGTGAGGGGCCAAGCCTCGCGGGGCGGATGACACAAGACTTCCTCAGGAATGGCCTCGCCAGGAAGGCTCATGAGGAGGTGGAGAGATCAAGGCAGGGTACCTCGCGAGGTGCTCGTGACGCAAGCCGTGACGATCGGGCGCTAGGTGGGCGCAGGCCTGCGCAGTGTCCTTGTTTCCTCTTTGGTGCAAAGGGGGCAAGCACAAGCGTGGAGTACCGAGGCATCTGGCAAAGGTTACCATTTCAGTGCAATGAGACCAAGACCAGCAGAGCGGCAGGATGGAGGTCACCGTGGAGCCCAAGACGGTGTCATCGCCAGTGCCTTTGGCAGCCGAAGATCAACTTTAGTCAGGATAACTTGTACTAGATGTTCCCCTTCAAAATGGTCATTGTTGGCGCCCTTCCCGCTCAATATTTGGGAAGAGGACCAGGGCCTCTATAAATAGGACTAGCCACCACAGAGGGAAGGGGTGAAAAACGGAAACAGAGAGAGTGCTCATTAGATCGAGAGGCGACTGAACTCACCCAAGCAGTTCAACGCACCAGCTCAGGAACACCTCTCGCGAGGCTGTTCTTCCCTTGTACTATTCATCATCGGGCCCTGAGGCAATCCACCACACCACACACTGGAGTAGGGTATTACACCACAACGGTGGTCCGAACCAGTATAAATCTTGTGTCCCTCGTGCTGTTCATCGTTTAGCTTAGATTCACGCGAGGCGATCGGACATGGAGTGGTAGGGGGAAGATCTTCGCGCGCACCCAGAGTTCAAACCTTAAGGGTCTGCCGGAACCCAACATCCGACATTTGGCGCGCCAGATAGGGGTGCGCTAGAATCTCCCTTCTTCCGTCCTACGTTCCGCCGCTTCACCGCCTCCATGTCCGGTGACCCGACGGCCAACTCCGACCGCTGGGCGGCATGGCCTGCCCATGCCGTCCCGCCTGCCCAAGGTGACCTCAACCACGCCCTCAGGCAGTCCGTGCCCCGCAGAGCGCTGCGGGGCGCGGGCGACGCGGTCAGGCGTCGCCTGCCCTCACTCCATGATAGGTACGATCGGCAACGAGGGCCTCAAGCCATGTTGCGGCCATGGTACCACACACCCGACGGGAGCAGGCGAAAATGAAGGCCTTGCTCACGGTGGCGCGAGAACTGTTGCGGTGCAGACTGCAAGAAAGTAGCCACAACATGCTGCTGGAGCGCGTCGCCAATCTCCTGGATGCCGCTGCGTCAGGGGCTCCCCCGTTCTGCGTCCAGCTTCCACCCGAGGCCTCGGGCGGATCATGGGGCAGACCAATACGAGCCCACGCGCCCCCGGGCACACCTCAAGGCTTCATCAACACTGGCCTAGCCATCTGTGCCGGGCAGCAAGCTACGCCGGCACCGTCCCTGGTAAGCGAGGGCATGCGCATCGCTGCCTATGGTCCTAGCGGGCCGCCGCCCTACCGTCCCCAAGATGGAGCTTCAAGTCGAGCTGCATGGCGCACGGAGCACTACGGCGAGGCCTTTGGGGTGGTGACTCCGGAGGCCTATGTGCCCCACATGGTGAATTGAGGGTACGCTCTGGAAGAAGACCATGGCTCGTTCCTCGGGCCAGGCTGGGAGGAAGAGGCGCCAGAAGCTGAGCTCTTTCAGGAGCCTCACGGAAGCCTCGACAACCGTGCCAGCGGCAGCAACTACCGGGTATTGCTAATTCCTCAGGAGCAAGCTTATGCTAACCATGGGTCGCAGCAGGTTCACGTCGCGGTAGCGGATGGCTGCCCCAGTGCGGCAACCTCCCTCCCCTCAGGAGGAGGGCACTAGGGGCAGCAGGAGAGGGGCCGGGAGCCAGGCTCCTCCCCATGACATGCGGAGCAAGGTGTTCTTTGGAGGTAGGCCTCTGCCGGGGAGGTGCCCCAGGGCCTGTCCCCGGCAGAGGACCCATGGTCGTCGGGGGAACCGCCGGTGTCCCCTTTTCCCCATTGGCGTCGTCCTGGTTTCCGGTCGCCGTCGATGGTGGTCAAGGGTGGCGCCAGGCGGGGCTCTCATCTGGCGATATGAAGAAAGGCCGGTACGTGTGAAGAAGGCCCAGTGCCTGTGAAGCTCGCCTCCCGTGACACTCTCACGTAATAATGAGTTGGGGTTATACACGCCCCGGAGTCTCCAGAGAGCTGCCATCGGGCCTCGGGGGCTCCCTCCCACGCCCAGTGGCAGCACTTAGCTCTGTGCTGGTGAGAAGACGTCGAAGACTAGACTAGGTGCCGGACGCGGCCTTTTGCTTTATGCTTCCTTTCGTGCGAGCAGGCTTTCTCATTTCAGATCTGTGTTGAAGTCGAATTTGTGTTTGCGTATGCGGGGAGGGTGTGGTGTCTTATTCGTGTGCTTTCTTGTGCTCCGATTTCTGTTCAAATTGGAATTAACACTAGCTGCCTCCCTCTCGCGAGCCCCTCGCGAGTGGGGCAGGGCCCAGCACGTACGCCCGACGTCCCGCGGCCGGCGCTCGCCCCAGCCAGGCTCTCGCCGCATGGTCAAACGGGACCCTCATGAGGCCCTCGGATGGACACTGCGAGCCTACTCGAGGCTTGCCAAGACAAAGGTAAAACTACGACAACCTGCTCATCGCGAAAATCATGGCATCATGCAGGCACCCGTTCGGCGCCGATCTCAACGACACGTAGGCAACAATCTTTCTACATGAGGGGCTTCCCCTCCCAAAATGCTCTCACAACTTTTAGGGTCACGCCTGAGTCTCTTCCTGTGCAGGACAAACAACAGGGGGAAGCGCGGGATCAGTCGAACATTTTGCTCGCTGCATCCCGCAGGGCGTCCCTAGGGCGTCACTGGCACTATCGTCATCGCCGGCCTCCCCATCATCGTTGTTGGCACCGTCTTCACCACCGTTCACCACGTTGCCTTCGTCAGCAACAACGATCACCCTGTCGTCATCAGAAGTGAAGGCCTGGATGAGTGCATCTACATTGTCCTCCACCCACCGCGCTAGGTCGCCCCGGACGGCCTCAGGCACCGGGGCGATGGTGGCGTCGAAGTCGAAGAGGGGGTCGATGTTTTGGAGATAGCTGAAGACGCGGGAGAATGCCCGCGCGAGCAGTCCGCGACTCCGTTCCTCCACCAGCTGGCAAGACCTCTCAGAGCGGTTCTCTAGATGCATCACCACGTCAGTGAAGAACCAAAGATTGCCGGCATAGTTGGTCACATGCGGCTCCTCAGCGACTGCCTCCCAGATGTTGCCCAAGGCCGCGTTAGCCCTTTCCCTGAGCGTCCGGAGCATGGGGTCGTGCATGTGTTCCAACGTCTGCCGCTGGCGGATCTCGTCTGCACTCCGTTGCGCGACGGCCTCGGCATCATCAACCCGCTGTTGAAGAAGAAGTAGTTCAGCATGGGAGGAGGCCAGCTCATCCTGCGCCGAGCTTAGTGCGACGGCGGTGGCCTTAGCTTGCTGAGTGGCTTCAGTCAGCCTGGTCCTCAGGGCAGTAGTCCTGCCCGCGGCTTCAGCCTTGATCAACTCTAGCCGCTCTTCATACTCGTGCTCAAGGCCTGTGCGAGCCTCCGCCACGCGACGGTCGATCTCCACCTGGATCTCGGCCTCCCGCGCACCGACATCGTCCTCCGCTTGGGTGACCTGGCGCTCCCTCGTCTCCAACCGCTCCAGACCGAGGTTGCGCTCGGCAGCCTCCAATGTCAGCGCTTCCTCACGCCTCCAGAGCTCCTCCTCTTCGGCAGGCCCCCCTTTCAGCAACACAATGGCGGCTCGGTGCAACTCTGCCTGCTGCTCCAGGGAGTTGCACCAGTCTGGCAGCTCCCACGCACGCTCTTTCGCAGCTTCACGTAGCTGATCTGCTTCCTGAGCCTCCTCAATGGCTCGGGCGTAGGCCTCCCGAGAAGCCACCAGAGATGCCTCGGCCTTGGCATTGTCAAGATCACGCTGGTGGCGCACGATACCAACAGTCGCCTTCAGCTTGCGCTGCTCCTCGACCAGCCTCAAGCCTTCAGCTTCGAAACACGTGTCTTCGCCCGCCAGCTCTGTGCCAAGCTGGCTCACTGCATCGGCCGCCCTTTGGAGGAACTCTTGGCGGACAGCGCTGCGCTCCCGTGCATGCCCGAGCACGTCGTCAACATCATCCTCCGCCATCGACGCTGGCGGAGGGCCCTGGAGTGGTTCGCTCCCTCTCGGCAGGGGGCCGGGGGCTGGCGCCCCTGTGATCGTCGGGCGGGCCCCGCAAGGGACCCGACTAGGCGTCAATCCACCGCCCGATGAGGACCCAAAGATCGACTTCAGCCACTCGCCGCCTATGATCAGTGGAGGAGCTTGGGGCAAGCTGGTTGTGCCCAAGGAGAGCTCATGAGGGAAGAGCGGCACGCCGACAGGTTCAAGGCGCGCCCCAGGCCGGCCTGCCACTCCAGCCGAGCTTGCACCAAGGGCGGCAGGCAGGCTCGGGTCTGTCGGATTTCGGGTTCCGGCAGACCCTTGAGGTTCGAACAATGGGGTGCGCACGAAGATCTCTCCCCTACCAGCTCACATCTCGAAGTCTCGCAAGGATCTAAGCAAGAAAGATGAACGCACAAGGGACACGAGATTTATACGGGTTCAGGCCACCATTGTGGTGTAATACCCTACTCCAGTGTGTGGTGTGGTGGATTGCCTCAGGGCTGATGATGAATAGTACAAAAGGAGAACAGCCTCGCGAGGGGCTGTTCTTGAGTTGGTGCGATGAACTGCTTGGGTGAGTTCAGTCACTTCTCCCTCTCTCTCTTACCGATCTGTTTCTCGATCTGTTTTCAGCTGCCCCTACTCTGTGTTGGCTAATCCTATTTATAGAGGGAGGCCCTGGGCCTCTTCCCAAATAATGAGCGGGAAGGGCGCCAACAATTGGCCATTTTGAAGGGGAACATCTAGTACACTTATCCTAACTAAAGTTGGTCTTCGGCTGCCAAAGGCTCTGACGATGACGCCGTCCTGGGCTCCACGATGATCTCCATCCTGTCGTTCTGCTAGTCTTGGTCTTGTTGCATCGAACCAGTAACCTTTGCCTAATGCCTTGGTCCATGCTTGCCCCCTTTGCACCGAAAGGGAAACAAGGACACTGCACAGGCCGGCGCCCGCCTGGCGCCCGCCTGGTCTTCGATCGTCATGGCTTGCGTCACGGGCTCCTCGGGAGGTACCCTGCCTTGATCTCTCTGCCTCCTCGCGAGCCTGCCTGGGGAGGCTTCTCCCGAGGAAGCTTCCTATCGTTCTCCCCGTGAGGCTTCGCCCCTCGCGAGGGTCTTGAGCTTGAGCTGATGAAGCTGGGCTGCAGTGGGCCCCCACTTGAGCCACGCCGCAAGCTGCAGGCAGGCAAGTCTGGGGACCCCCGTTCCCAGAACGCCGACAGTAGCCCCCGGGCCCAAGGCGCGCTAGGACTTGGCTTACTAGAGAAGTGAAGGGGCAAGTGCGAAGCGCCGCGGGCCCCAATAGCCTGCGGCCTTGGGCGCCATGTGGCGGTTGATTGGACGTGGGCGTCTCCGCTTTCCCACGATGCCTCGGCAACCGCACGACTTGACTAGTCCCTGCATGCAATACAGGGTCATGATTACCTGCGATCATGGAGGCCGACGGTTGCCCTCCTCCGGCTATAAGTAAGGAACGGCGCGAGCCATTCCAGTTCATCTCCCTCTGCTACTCCTCTTCTTCTTCACCCTCGCCATTGCTCCGTCTCGCGTCGATGGCACCAATCCACCGGTTTTCTGCCGAAGAGAAGGGAAAGGCCCCCCGAGAGGGTCCTGGCCCGCTTCCGCCGAAGAAGCGGCTAATCCTTTGCCGTCGAGACGAGGGTGCTCGGCGGGAGGTGTCGAGGCCTTGGTTCAAGCGGCTGCCACCGGGGTTCCCGCTGCCCTTGTACACCCGCATCGACGGTGCCGCCGTCAACGACGGCGGGTCACGTTGGTGCGCGTCGTTCCTCCTGGAGTCCACGTCGAGGGCTCCTCTCGCGAGCTCGTGCTCCACGCCGCCATGCCTCCTCGATCTTGGATTCGCCTTCCCCCTCCTTCGCCTTCGAGATCCCACCGAGGGGGCCTCTTGAGCTCTAGCTGCAGCACGCCGACTGCGGTACCCCTGCGACCGGAGCGGAGGTTGAGGTTGTCGCTCCGGGCAAGGTCTACATGACCCATGGCTGGGGCGAGATCGCCCGGGTCTGCCGGACAGGGGGCGCCCTCGCAATCCACCTCGACTACAATGGTGCCTCCTTGATGCTCTTCAAGGTCTTCGACACGGAAGGACGCCGGCTGGAATGCTGCCCCGAGAAAGGCGGTCGGGGCATCGTCATGGAGAGGACCAGGCCCGCCAATCGCTTCCCCAGCGGCTCCTCAAGCGGCAGTGGAGGTGCTAGAGGGTCCAGCGACTCTGCAGAGCTTCACGTGACTCGGGAGACGAGCGACGACAGCTATGAACCCCCGAGCTCGAGTCGCGCTGGGAGCAGGGCAGGCTCGTGAGGCCACCGACGCCACTGATCTGGATGGGGTTGGCGCCGGTGCCTGACAGCCCACTGTCGATGATGGCGTCTCCTGCGGAGGCGCGCGTAGTTAGCGCTCCTTAGGATTAGCACCTTTTGTTCCCTGCGGGAAATCGAAGTATCACCCCGCGGGGGTGTAAGGCACTGGCCATGTCTTTTGTAAATATTGTATCCTCAGGACGAATCAATACGAGATGCTTGTCCTGTCCCGGCTTGGCTCCTCCTTTCTTTCCTCATGAAGGCTTGGTGCTCTACGCTAACAGGTCCCGGTCCCTAGGCAGGCTTCAGCCGTCGCTGGTATGCCAGGTCGCGATGCCGTGGTCAAGGCCAGCAGGTGAGCAGCCCAAGGTCCGGTAAGAGCCCCTGAGTCGCGATGCTCAGGAGGTCCCCTTTAGCGCTCAAGCAGCCTCCATTGGGCGAGAAAGGCAGGCAACACTGCCGTGACAGAGCTGCAATAGGCGAGGGTTAAGCGCTGAGTCGAATCAGTTTTCGTGTGACTTATCTCGTAGGTTTGGAGTAATTATCGTTGAGGTGCCGGGCCTGCGCGGCGGTAGCTGAGGTGCCGCCGGGTTAGGCCCTCGTGAGCTTCTTCCCCCTCCCTTGCACTTTCCTTAATGCTCTACATCCTCAGGTCCCGGCCCTCGAGTGAGCTCAGCTGCCGCTGGTATGACAGGTCGTAATGCCGTGGGTCAAGGCCAGGGGGTGAGGGCTGGAGAGCCAGTAAGAGCCATGGGTCACGATGCTCAGGTACCCCCCTTTTAACGTGCGAGCAGATTGTGCCGGAAAGAAGGAGAGAAGGCTCGCGATGCCACCAGCGTTACTCCTGGAGCGGGTCCTTCATATCAATCATGAGGGGAAACAAAGTTTGTCGTCACGGTTGCCAGCCAACCATTGGTCGCTCCGAGGGAGTGATTGGGGCACTGAGGGCCAAGTGAGGTGGTGCCTTGCGGGGCTGCCGCAGCCAGAGCTCAGCCACTCAGATTTTTCAGCGTTGAATGGATAGACCCGTGCGCAAGTGCCGTGCCAGAGCGAGCGGCTCCAAAGGCAGGTGACAATCAAGCACGCGATTAAGTCGAGCATGTTAAGCACAAAGGAGCAAATCCATTTAGATAGATGCGGAAAAGTAAACGCCACCGGGTCCAGCCCGAGCAGCTTGGGGATGATGCAGCCCGAGGGGCGCCCCCGACAAGGTTGGTAAAGAGCATAAACAAAAAGGATACACGCCGCAGGGACAGACCCACGCGACCTGGGAATGATGCAGCCCTATGGGCGCTCCGAGCTGAAAACGGAACTTGGATGATGTCACCTGGTATGGCTGAAGATGAAAGGATGCTAAAGTAGTGGTCGACGCGTGATGAAGAAGCTAATCCTCACAAGCCTTCGGTGCTCTGAGCCTCGGGAGGCTCTAGGGGTCCGGGCGGCTCCTCAAGGTCCATCTCCATCTCCTCCAGGAACGAGCGGTGCCTGGCCACCTGAGCCTCCAGAATGCTCCTCATCAGGCGCTGGTGGGCAGCAGCCGCGTTCGGCAGGCCGAAAGGCATGCGAACATAGCTGTGAGGTGCACCCTCACAACGCCCCACGCGCGAAGGCCAGAGGTGCTCCTGAGACGCGGCTCGGTTGAGCCCTGGTACGTCGATGCAGACACGCAGCCCACCATCCTCACCGGGATGTGGGGATACGGCGGGTAGGTGGCGACCTCCACGCATGACTCTTGACTCCTGTAGCTCCTGAATGTTCCTCGCGATGAACTCCTGAGGGTTTGGCCCTCCTTGTCTCACGCCTTCCTGAGGGAAACGTGCCTTGAAGCACGCATCCAAGTGGTGCCCGAGCGCCTCCCTCGCGACCTTGGCAAAGTCGGTGGCTCCCCAAGAAAGAGCCCCCGAGCCCTGCCCGAGGTGGGCGCCGGGCGCGCCTTCCTATGCGACAGAGGGTGGCGCCCCCTAAATGGGCGCGGGTCCTGACGCGACGCCTCCGGAGGTGCCTTCCTCGCGAGTGTTCATGCCAGGTGAAACCTTCTTCTTCTTAGGGACCGCCTCTGGAAGCGTCCCGCTCCTGTGATTTGGGTCTTCGACTGCCGCGGCCTGGAAGGCACGCTCAAGAGAACACACTGCATCCCTCTCCTCGCAGGGTACTATGATGATTCCACCGCTTCCCCGCATCTTGAGGACATTGTAGCCATGGTGAGTCACTGCCATGAACTTGGCCAGAGCTGGGTACCCGAGGATGGCATTGTATGGCAGGCGAATGTGGGCAACGTCGAAGTCAATGAGCTCGGTGCGGTAGTTGTTGCGCTGCCCGAAGGTGACAGGAAGGCAAACTTGCCCTATTGGAATGGTGGAACCGTCAGTGACTCCTGAGAAAGGCTTGGTCGGCTCAAGCTGATCGTATGGCACTTGGAGATTGTTGAACGTCTCGACGGACAGTATGTTGAGTCCATCTCCGCCATCAATGAGGGTCCTAGTGACTTGCACATTGCTGATGACTGGGGAACAAAGAATCGGGAGGACTCCGGCCATCATAGCGCACTTGAGCTGATCCACTGAGCTGAACATGATAGCACACGCAAACCACCTGAGAGGGTGCGTGGCTTCAAGTTTGGGGAGGACTGCATTCACCTCGCGAGCAAACTACTTGAAGATGCGCTGAGAGGCTGGGGCCTGAGCGCCGCCCAGGATGCAAGCGATTGCACGCGGCTCCTGGAAGCCCCCAGCCCCCTCGTCCTGGTGATGGTCTTCATTTCTCCTTGGCGGTGGTGGCAGAGGAGGAAGGCTGCGTTGCCTTGAGGGCGATCCTCACAAGGATGATCCCTCCAACCTCCCTCACTAGGCTGGTCCTGCCAGTGGTCCTCGTGAGGTCGGTCACGCCACCCTTGGCGAGGGCCACGGTCTTCCCATCGTCCTCCACCTCTTCCTCCTCCTCGGCCATAGCCCCGGTCGTTGCGGTCGGGATGTCGGCCGATACGCCCATCTCGCATGGCCCTGAGCTCTTGACCTTCATTGGTGTTGTGGGTGTGGAGGTCATGGTACATGCAGTACCGGCTTCCCTTAGATAACTCAGGCTGATCCCTGCCCCGCTTGGTGTCTGGCTCGGCTGCGAGCACAGCAGCGCCCTTGCGCTTCACGTCTTTGACCTTGGGCTTCTTCTCTTATGGGTCGGCAGCCGGAAGCTCGAGGAGGGAGAGGCGCCCTTCCTCAGCCCTGGCGCACTTGGTTGCCAAGTTGAACAGCTCCAGGGATGTGCACAGGTCTTCATGGATTGCTAGCTCTCTTTCATCTTGATGTCCCGCACGCCATCGAAGAAGGCTGAGATGATGGCCTCCTCAGTCAACCCGGGGATCTTGAGGCGGGCGTTGTTGAAGCATTGGACATACTTTTGCAGGGTCTCTCCTGGCTGTTGCTTGATGCGGCGCAGGTCGCTCATGGCCGGGGGCCGGTCGCGAGTGCCTTGGAAGTTGGTGATGAAGCGGGTGCGCATCTCGTCCCAGGAGGAGATTGTGCCAGGAGCCAAGTGCGGGCATCGTCCTTGAGCGCCATGGGGAACCAATTCGCCATGACCTTTTCGTCCCTGTTGGCGGCTTCGATACCCAGCTCGTAGAGCTGAAGGAACTCCATGGGGTCTGTAGTGCCGTCGTAGCAAGGAGGCAAGTCCGGCTTGAACTTGCCGGGCCACGCGACGCTACGCAGCTCGGCGGTGAAAGCGCGGCAGCCTGCGGTGGCCACCAGAGCTCTCTGTTGATGTGGGGCTTGCTCCTGGAGATTCCTGCACACCGCTGCCTGGAGCAGCGCGGGGTCTTGACGTGGCGGTGTAGGGATGCGGTTGTGGCGCTCCGGTGCTGGGAGCATGCGAGCGCCTTCTTGGGGGCGAGGGATCTCTTGGCAGCTCCTTTCTTGTCGCGCAAGCGCCGGACGTGGGGGGTCTCGTCCTGGGACCGCGCGCCTTGGAGCCAGGGTGCCTTCTTGGGGAGGAGGTGGTGGAGGCACCTCCTTCTCCTCGCCTCCTGCGCAGGACGGAGGGCAAGGCAGCAAGAGGGACGGCATGGGAGAGCCCCCTGCGGCGCTAAGGAGCTCGGTGATGCGGGCGAGCCAGTCCTCGTAGACGTCGTCGATGGGACGGTAGTGCAGGAGCTCACGCGCACGGGGTGGCGGTACGGCCATCGTGCCACACCGAAGGATGCAGGGACGAGGCCTACTGCTTGTTCCCCACCGGGCCGATGGTGGCATTGGCGGCAGGTGACGGGGAACGACGAGGGCAACCGCCGACGGGCATCGTCTAGGCGACGCGGGTGGCGAGAGCAGCCCAACGCTCGATGCGAGCTCGGCGAGTGTCTGCCATGGACACGGCGGAAGATCAGACGCGACTAGCGGAGGAAAGATTCCGGAGCATCCCTATCTGGCACGCGAGATGTTGGATTTCGGGTTCCGGAAGACCATTGAGGTTCGAACACTGGGGTGCGCACGAAGATCTCTCCCCTACCAGCTCACGTCTCGAAGTCTCGCAAGGATCTAAGCAAGAAAGATGAACGCACAAGGGACACGAGATTTATACTGGTTCAGGCCACCATTGTGGTGTAATACCCTACTCCAGTGTGTGGTGTGGCAGATTGCCTCAGGGGCTGATGATGAATAGTACAAAGGGAGAACAGCCTCGCGAGGAGCTGTTCTTGAGCTGGTGCGATGAACTGCTTGGGTGAGTTCAGTCGCTTCTCTCTCTCTTACCGATCTGTTTCTCGATCTGTTTTCAGCTGCCCCTACTCTGTGGTGGCTAGTCCTATTTATAGAGGGAGGCCCTGGGCCTCTTCCCAAATAATGAGTGGGAAGGGCGCCAACAATTCGCCATTTTGAAGGGGAACATCTAGTACACTTATCTTGACTAAAGTTGGTCTTCGGCTGCCAAAGGCTCTGACGATAACGCCGTCCTGGGCTCCACGATGATCTCCATCCTGCCGTTCTGCTAGTCTTGGTCTTGTTGCACCGAAGCGGTAACCTTTTCCTTATGACTTGGTCCGTGCTTGCCCCCTTTGCACCGAAAGGGAAACAAGGACACTGCGCAGGCCGGCACCCGCTTGGCACCAGCCTGGTCTTCGATCGTCATGGCTTGCAGAGGTACCCTGCCTTGATCTCTCTGCCTCCTCGCGAGCCTGCCTGGGGAGGCTGCTCCCGAAAAAGCTTCTTGTCGTCCTCCCTGCGAGGCTTGGCCCCTCGTGAGGGTCTTGAGCTTGAGCTGATGAAGCTGGGTTGCATTGGGCCCCCACTTGAGCTACGCCGCAGGCCGCAGGCAGGCAAGTCTGGGGACCCCCGTTCCCAGAATGCTGACAGGGACAATCAAGGTCGGTGACGGAGGAGAAGCCTGTGGAAGCGGCTCCTCAGCTGGCTCTGCGGTCTCGTCAGGAGGGAACCTGAAAGGCCACAGTCAGTAAAGGGAGCGGCAAGCAAGGAACTACAACAAGGAGGGACTTACTCATCCATGGCGAAGTACTTCCTGTGCTTCAATGGGCGGAACGGGCGATCTTCACCACCAGAAGCCTCCTTCCTCTTGTGGAGGGCCTCGAAATCTATGCGGAACCAGCCCAAGCTCGCGACATGAGGGCTGGCGCGCGGCATAGGAGCCAAGGCATCAAGACGGCCTACATCAGGGGCAGCATCCTGAGAGGAGCGATCAGGTGCCACCTCGTGGTGGCCTGCCGAGGCCTCAGGGGCTTCAGCATCGGGAGCCGCAAATCGCGCCCTCTCATCAGCCACCACCTTGAGAGGGACTCCGTGAGCTCCGGAGGATGACGCTTCAGGAGCCCCGCGCGACATCAGCACCTCGACATAAGGACCCCCAGCTCCTGCCAATGCTTGCCTCCCAGCATCGACTCCTGAGGCAAGGTCGGCACGGGCGACTAGGGGAAGGACTATGACAACCGGGTTCTCGCGGGGCCCCGCGAGGCCAGCCGGGCGCAGCCCCCATTCGTCGAAGCGGGGCATTTGCCTCACGAACTCGACCCTGTTTGTGCAAAGATACAACAGGGCGCCTCCATGACCAACACTGCAAGGCGAGGGGTCGCCAGTCAGGACCTGCAGCACCTTCTTCAGTGTCTCAGGCGCGAGATCCCCTTCCTAGAGCCTCATACGGTCCTGACGACCGGAGTAAGCCCACATTGGGCGGGAATGGCGCTGGAGAGGAGCGACGCGGCGCCGGAGGAACTCCTTCACCACCTTGGGCACCGTCACTCCGAGCTTCCTCAGCCTCTCGAAGCGGTGCCAGGTGAAAGCAAGCTGGGGGCTCATAAGTTCCTTGCGACCCCAACCAGGATTGGGAATAGCAGGCAACGTCGGGTGCGCGAGCAGGGGGCTGGGCACCCCAACGTCCACATACAACCACCGCTCCCGGAACCCGCTCGCAGAAGGTGGGAGGCCAAAGTCGACCCCCGAGGCAGCCGCCTCCGGCATGGCCTGGAAGCTCACGCATCCCGAACATCGGGAAGGGTCGGACAAGCACAGAGAGAAGAAGTGGCGTAGAAGGGCAACGGAAGGAGGAATCCCCACCATGGCCTCGCAGACAAAGGCGAAGACAGCAAGCAGGGTAATGGATTGGGGGCCAAGATGCATCATGTGGATCTGGTAATGGGAAAGCACCGCTGTCGGTGTCAAAACCGACGGATCTCGGGTAGGGGGTCCCGAACTGTGCGTCTAGGCGGATGGTAACAGGAGACAAGGGACACGATGTTTTTACCCAGGTTTGGGCCCTCTCGATGGAGGTAAAAACCTACTCCTGCTTGATTGATATTGATGATATGGGTAGTACAAGAGTAGATGTACCACGATATCAGAGAGGCTAAACCCTATAAGCTAGCCTATGGTATGATTGCTGTTCGTCCTACGGACTAAAACCCTCCAGTTTATATAGGCACCAAAGAGGGTTAGGGTTACACAGAGTCGGTTACAATGGTAGGAGATCTACATATCCGTATCGCCAAGCTTGCCTTCCACGCCAAGGAAAGTCCCATACGGACACGGGACGAAGTCTTCAATCTTGTATCTTCATAGTCCAGGAGTCCGGCCAAAGGCTATAGTCCGGCCATCCAGACACCCCCTAATCCAGGACTACCTCAGTAGCCCCTGAACCAGGCTTCAATGACGACGAGTCCAGTGCGCATATTGTCTTCGGCATTGCAAGGCGGGTTCCTCCTCCGAATACTTCATAGAAGATTTTGAACACAAGGATAGTGTCTGACTCTGCAAAATAAGTTCCACATACCACCGTTGAGAGAATAATATTTACACAAATTCAATCTGCTGACGTATCCCATGGCGTGACATCACACCATGGCCAAGCCTTTATTCGAATCGTTTCTACTGTCCCTCCTCAGCGCATTTAGCGAGGCGGTTTCCTTGCCACGTCTTGTCAAAGCAGAGATCGTGTCCCCTTATTCCGGGATTCTCATCAATAAGGGTGTGGGTAACCCAACCGCGCCATTGATTACGGCTCTTGGGAGATAAGCGAGTTTTACCAGGCTGGTGGGGACGCATAGCTTCGTCCGCCCATATAAGGGGATCAGGATCCACCTTTTTACCTACGCCTTCTTCCTCCCTTGCTTATCCATTTCCGCGCACTCAAGCTCCAGCGCCCAAGTCCGCACATCTCGCCTCAACCTTCCCCAGCCATGTCCGGAGCGGGAGGCAAGTGGATGGCCTCCTCCGTCACGGAGGGGCACATCAAGAGGCTACAGAAGGTCGAATACTTGTCCAGCGACATCGCGCATCGGCTCCCCGACAAGGGGCAGATCATCCCCACCCCAGGGCCCCATGAGAGGGTGGTGTTCCTCACCCACTTCTTCCACGGACTAGGTTTTCCACTTCACCCATTTGTCCAGGGGCTCATGTTCTACTACGACCTGGATTTCCATGATCTGGCCCCGAATTTCATCCTCAACATCTCGGCGTTCATCGTCATGTGCGAGGCCTTCCTCCGCATCAAGCCCCACGTCGGCTTATGGTTGAAGACCTTCAATGTCAAGCCGAAGGTAGTGGGCGGCCAGCAGGCAGAGTGTGGAGGCGCCATGGTGGGCAAGATTCCCAACGTTATATGGCTCGAGGGCTCCTTCGTGGAAACCATCAAAGGGTGGCAATCGGGGTGGTTCTACATCACCGAGCCGCATGACCCTGAATGGGCAGCGGCCCCCGAGTTCTGATGTGGCATCCCCACACGGCTCACCTCCTGGAAAGAGAAGGGCCTGACATGGGGTAATTCGGAAGAGCTGGCCGGACTCCAAACTTGCGTCCAAAACCTTGTAAACAAGAAGATCAGGCTCGTCAACGTAGTCCAGGTCATGCTCATCCACCGGATCCTCCCGTGCCAACAACGGGCCTTCAACTTGTGGGAGTTTGATCCGGTAGAGCACCAAACCTTGAGCGGGCTCTTCAACACGACGTATGAAGATGCCTGGAAGGAGTTCGGGAAGGTTAACTGTCCGGCTCCCTTGCCAGAAGACCCAGCGGACGCCCGATTGACGGGGTTGCTGGTTCCGGCACCTCACGTGGTGCCGGAGAAGAAGGCCAAGAAGAAGGCCACGAGAACCCGAAAGAGTTCCCGGCGTCAGGTGTTATCGGACTCATCGTCCGATGACTCCAAGGCGGACTCCTCCCGCGAAGACAAGGAGGAGGAAAAAGAGGCCTCTCCCCCAGCGGGGGAAGAGAAGAAAAGGAAGGCCGCCCCAACTGGGGAGGCCGGAGGGTCCAAGAAGGGAAGGACCCTTCCTCCGGACTACTCCACCAACACCGACGACGGCGAAGAGGAGTGGCCACCGAGGGCTAAGCCCTTGGCAAAATCGTAAGTGTCCGGATACCAGAATCACTCATGGCATTTCGTTTGTCGCATAGAATCTCCTAACGCTGACTATAACCTTGCAACCCACCCAAGGACGGGCTCGACACTTCAACGAGCGGCTCGCTGGCTTCGTCGGATGTGAATAGCACTTCACTTCCGGCCGTCTCCTCTCCTCGTGCTGTAGATGACGAGGAGGTGGGGTCCCAAAAGGGGCCCAGCCAGGAGGAGGAGGTCCTGGAGGTGCCGCAAGGCAACCTCCTGGACTTCGGGCACAAGGGGGATCAAACCCCGAAGGGTTCAAAGTCCGGCCCTGGGCCGGACTCCGTACCAGAACATTCAGTGGTTCCGAAGTCCGGCAGGCGGCCCCTTTGTAAGAAGGGTGAGACTGCGACACCGATGACCTCCGTCCAACCGGAGGCACCAGTTAATTTGCTGAAGGCGCTTAACGGCGCCTCCATCGACGAGGAGCACCACACTGTTATGAGTGTGGTGATCCAAAAAGTTCAGTCCGCCAAGAGCGGGCTGACTGAAGCCTGTGCCAGCCTTCTAACGTGCTTTGAGGTATGTATTAAGATATGTAAAAATATTACCGCATAGATAGTAGCCCCTGATGCTCAGTTTGGTGTTCGGAAAGAAAAGCCGAATTGAGGATCTAAAAAGATGTACGCAGGAGTCTAACATAAGTATGTCAATATGGGAATGCAGACTGCGCTGCTGACCTCTACCGCTCTGATTGCGGAGGTCAATGCATTGAAGCAGAGCCTTGAGCGGTCCGAGAAAGAGCTTGGCCTTGCCAAGAAGCAGCTCGAGGACAAGGAAGGTAAGTAATACCTTATGGAAGTATATAAAAGATGTGGTTGCAAAAAATAACAGGAATAACGTGAGAATTGCTGGGGCCACGAACAAGGTGGCGACCCTGAAGGAAACGGTGTCCAGGGCCGAAAGAAATGCGGCCGCGGAACGCACCGAGCGAGAGAAGCAGGAGGCGCGGGTGGCGGAGGTGCGGCAAGAGCTCCAGGCTCTCGTGGAAAAACACGAGAGTTTGGAGCATGACTCAAAGACTCGAGAGTCTGAGCTTGCCTCGGCTCTGGAGAGCACCAAAGCCGCTAAGGCCGAAGCCCAAAAAGCCCTCCAGGAAATTGAGGCAATAAAGAAGATAGCGGCGGGTAAGGCATTCTTCATGCAAAGCAAGCACATGAAAGTGAATTACTTGTTACTTACCCGAATCAGGAGCTCTCTAGGAGCATTCGCAGATCTGCCCCGCAGTGTGTCCGACGCTGCCGCATTCAACCGGGCCGAGGAAGGGAGCTCGACGGAGAAGGTGTTCTGGTCTCAATATGCTGAGGTCGGACACCCAGTGCCCTTGAGCGACCAGCTGAAGCAGCTGGTCGAGCTCCATAAGGTGGCCGAACAGGCCCTGAAGGGCCTCATAGTTCGGCTGTGGCCAAAGGAGGCCATGCCTTGGAGCTACTTCGGGCTGGTGAGGCGGTTGGTGGACGCCCGTCCGTGGATTGAAGTCGTCAAGCACTCCATCTGTATCGAAGGTGCCCGTAGGGCCCTTGCCCGTGCTAAAGTGCACTGGGGCAAGATGGACGCTGAGAAGCTTGTGACGGACGCTCCACCGCCGGGCAGGGAGTATCGCAAGCCCGAGATGTATTATGCGGGCGTCCTGAAGGGTGCCCGCCTTATAGCGGGTGAATGCTCCAAAGATGTAATTTTTGAGTAAACTCGCATTTGTTATCCTGTACGCTGGAAAACTTGTTCATATGCACTAAGCAACGCTTGTGAGTTTAACATATTACCTTCTGTGCGGCCGTTTATTAAATTTGAGAGATGGCGAGTCGCCGGCTTCTGCCCCCATGCCACGAGTGCTGGGGTGTTCGGGATAAACTTGAGCGCTCTTTTTCCCATTCTTGGGTCCTTCGAGGGAGGCGCTCAACGCAACGAACAAGGCAACCGGACTATAATGCTTGAACACTCTCACTTAGCCATAGAATTCTATAATTTTAAATTTCGGCAAAGCCCCTAGTATTCGGAAGACCGAGTTCTAGGCGCTATCCACGCCTGAGCCGGACAAAGCTGACTCCTCGCTCTAAGCGGCATAAGTCTTTAGGGACTCGAAGAAACCTCTTGAACCGCGACCGGCTCTCGCCCTATCACGACGGTCAGTTTTAGCTTTCTCCACTGAGGTGCTTAACCCAGCTCAACCGGGGCACAATCGCAGTGGTTCTCCCAGTGCTACCTTAGCCGATATAACGGAACGTAAGGTACCAAAACATGGGAGCCGGGCAAACCCAACTATTGACACAAGACATGATTCGGAGCCGATGCATATAATGCCATAAGTTCGGGGTGCCGCACTTGTGAAAGTGTTCGGACTTATCACACAATATTTTGGGGTACTTAAGGCCCTGGTGTATTTGGCCGTACCAAAGCGTACGGATGCAACATGTCATAAGTGAACATATATAGGTAAGAAAAAGGAATGCAATAATAGGCAAAAGCTGTGCATTGTTTATTAAAAAAGCTGCGGTAAAAGCAGAACGATACAAATAGTGCGATAAGCAAGGGACGGGACTATTTGACATGTCCCCCTCCAGGAGCGAGCTGCGGGATGATATGTAAAACAAGTATACTGCTCATTATAGAGACCACCTGGACACTCGACATAGCATTCTGCTTCCCTGGCTGTTGCATCGTGCGTTCGGCAATTCTACTACCGGACAGGGCTTCTTGAGAAAGGAGTCCTGAAAGTAAGAGAAAAAAGAAGAATGACACAATTGGAAGCCCCTGGTGCGGTTGAGCCGCATTCTGGGCCTGCCGTGGTCGTTCCCCTGCCCCTATGCCCATGGTATTTCCAGAGCGTAATTATGTACGCGTAGTACTAGTTTCGCAATTTTGCGAGGGCTGGGGTTGGGGCCGCATTGCTACGCGTGCTCGGAATGTGCCAGGCGGTCTTGTTGTTGGTTACTCGGGGCGCGCTTGACGGTGTACGGCCGTTTAATAGCCGGACTCGAGAATTGCATTAAGAGGCTGCTTTGTACTTCTGCCGCGAGGGTCGCCGTATGGTCCTCCATTCGGAGAGAGCGTTCGGTGTTTCCGTTGACCGTAATGACTCCTCGAGGGCAGGCATCTTGAGCTTGAGGTATGCATAGTGCGGCACCGCATTGAACTTTGCAAATGTGGTTCGTCCAAGCAGTGTGTGATAGCCGCTACGGAACGGGAATATGTTGAAGATTAACTCCTTGCTTCCGAAGTTATCCGGGGATCCGAAGACCACTTCAAGTGTAACTGAGCCTGTACAGTTGGCGTCTACACCTGGTATGACGCCTTTAAAGGTCGTCTTTGTGGGTTTAATCCTTGAGGCGTCTATGACCATTTTGCGCACTGTATCCTGATAAAGCAGGTTCAGGATGTTGCCGCCGTCCATCAGGACTCTAGTGAGGTGAAATCCGTCAATGATTGGGTCTAGAACCAATGCGGCGAATCCGCCATGGCGGATGCTAGTGGGGTGGTCCCTTCGATCAAAAGTGATCGAGCAGGAGGACCACAGATTGAACTTTGGGGCGACTGGCTCCATCGCATATACGTCCCTTAGTGCATGCTTCCGCTCCCTTTTGGGTATGTGGGTTGCGTATATCATGTTCACCATCCGCACTTGTGGGGGGAAGCCTTTCTGTCCTCTATTGTTCGGCGGCCGGGGCTCCTCCTTGTCGTCGCTATGCAGCCCCTTGTCATTCTTTTCGGCATTTAACTTGCCTGCTTGCTTGAACACCCAACAATCCCTGTTGGTGTGGTTGGCTGGTTTTTCGGGGGTGCCGTGTATCTGGCACGAGCGATCGAGTATTCGGTCCAAATTGGACGGGCCCAGAGTGTTTCTTTTGAATGGCTTTTTCCGCTGACCGGGTTTGGAGCCTGTGAATCCGGCATTGACTGTCGTATCCTCAATATTATCGCCATTAATGGGGCGCCTGTGCTTGTTGTGACGCGACCTGCCGTTGTTGTCCTTGGTATCCGAATTACCAGGGCTCTTGGTCATGTTGTTACTACAAGCTAGCCAGCTATCCTTTCCCACGTAGAAGCGGGTCATGAGTGTTGTGAGGGCTGCCATGGATTTCGGATTTTCCTGTCCTAGGAGCCGGGCAAGCCACTCGTCGCGAATGTTATGTTTGAAGGCTGCAAGGGCCTCTGCATCTGGACAGTCGACGATTTGATTTTTCTTGGTTAGGAACCGTTTCCAGAATTGTCTGGCTGATTCCTCTGGCTGCTGAATTATGTGGCTTAGGTCATCGGCGTCTGGTGGTCGCACATAGGTGACCTGGAAGTTGTCGAAGAATGCGGCTTCCAAGTCTTCCCAACAACCGATTGACTCTACTGGCAAGCTGTTAAGCCAATGCCGAGCTGGTCCTTTAAGCTTGAGTGGGAGGTATTTGATGGCGTGTAGATCATCACCGTGGGCCATGTGGATATGGAGGAGATAGTCCTCGATCCAGACCGCAGGATCTGTTGTGCCATCGTATGATTCAATGTTTACGGGTTTGAAACTCTCAGGGATTTGATGATCCATCACTTCGCCTGTGAAGCATAGTGGGTGTGCGGCGCTTCTGTATTGGGCTATATCACGACGCAACTCAAATGAGCTTTGTCTACTGTGTTCGGCCCAGCTGGAATTGCCATATCCGGCGTGACGGTTATCATCACGTATCATGGGGCGCCCACGCGATCCGTAGATCGATCTTATTTGCCTTGCCTTGTCCTCCAGTATATCCCGCAGGTCTGGCTCGTTTTCCCGCGCCTTGGTATTTTTTGAGCGGCGCCGGGGTGCGGCTTGAGTGGAGGGCTGAAAGGCCTCTCTGTCGCGGCCACGAGGTGGCCGGTCGGCCGTTTCATGCGCTGGTGATGTAGGTTTAGGTGCTTCCTCCTCTAATCGGGGTAGCAGCCTGCGTTTTGGGTAGCTCTTGGAGGGGCGTTCAAGTTCATACTCTTCGGCCGCAAGGACTTCAGTCCATCTGTCAGCTAGCAAGTCTTGGTCAGCTCTAAGCTGTTGCTGCTTTTTCTTGAGGCTACTTGCCATGGCCATAAGCCTGCGTCTGAAACGCTCTTGTTCGACGGGATCCTTAGGCACGACAAATTCGTCGTCGTCGAGGCTTGCCTCGTCTTCGCAGGGAGGCATGTAATTATCATCCTCTACCTCTCTGTCTGCCGCTCTCTCATGAGGGGTGGCTTCTCCATCTTCCTACGCTGAATCCTACTGGAGGGGATTGTCTTCGGCACTGTCTGGGTGCTATTGTCTCCGGTGCCGGAATCGCCATTTTTACTATGGCGGGATTTAGAGCGGCGCCGCTGACGCCGGCGCTTAGGCTGTTTCTTGGAGGGGTCATCCTCCGTTGTTCCATCACCATTCCCATCTTTTGGGATGTCCACCATGTAAATGTCGTATAAGGAGGTGGCCTTCCAGTGCCCTGTAGGCGCTGGTTCTTGGTCGTCTCCTGCATCGTCGTCCATACCGTCGATGTCTTCGGAGTCGAAGTCGAGCATGTTGGTTAAATCATCGATAGTGGCTATGAAGTGGGTGGTGGGTGGGCTTTGAATTTCTTTGTCGTCTGCATCACAACCTTCCTGACCATAGTCCGGCCATAGCTCTCCTGATAAAGAGAAAGACTTTAATGAATTCAGGATATCGCCAAAGGGCGGGTGCTGAAAGATGTCCGCGGCAGTGAATTCCATGACCGGTGCCCAATCGGATTCGATTGGCAGGGGTGCGGAAGGTTCGGAGTCCGGAGAGGAGTCCGGCACCTTTGTGTTATGTGCCTTGCAAAGGACGGGGATGGTGTTCGACTCAATCGCCGCAGATATTGCAGCCCCCAAAGCGGCGTCCAACCACCCATCCTCGATCGGCGTAGTCGGCTCTGAGCTAAGGGTCGGAGCGGACACTGGTGCGGCCTTCAGGGAACTGTTCGGCGGCACAGCTAGATCATGCCTATCGTGATAGTGCGGCGTGCTTGGCTATGGCTCGAACCCGTCGAAGATCAAGTCTCCGCGACGTCAGCCGTGTAGTTCAAACTTCCAAATCTGACCTGATGGCCAGGGGCATAGCTTTCAATCTGCTCCAGATGGCCAAGCGAATTGGCCCGTAGTGCAAAGCCGTCGAATACGAAGATCTGGCCGGGGAGAAAAGTCTCACCCTGGACCGCATCGTTGTTGATAATCGGAGGAGCCATCGGGCCTAAAGATGACGACGCATAGGAACTCTCAATGAAAGCACCAATGTCGGTGTCAAAACCGGCCTATCTCGGGTAGGGGGTCCCGAACTGTGCGTCTAGGCGGATGGTAACAAGAGACAAGGGACACGATGTTTTTACCCAGGTTCGGGCCCTCTTGATGGAGGTAAAACCCTACTGCTGCTTGATTGATATTGATGATATGGGTAGTACAAGAGTAGATCTATCACGAGATCAGAGAGGCTAAACCCTAGAAGCTAGCCTATGGTATGATTGTTGTTTGTCCTACGGACTAAAACCCTCTGGTTTATATAGGCACCCAAGAGGGTTAGGGTTACACAGAGTCCATTACAATGGTAGGAGATCTACATATCCGTATCGCCAAGATTGCCTTCCACGCCAAGGAAAGTCCCATCCGGACACGGGACGAAGTATTCAATATTGTATCTTCATAGTCCAGGAGTCCGGCCAAAGGCTATAGTCCGGCCATCTAGACAACCCCTAATCCAGGACTTCCTCAGTAGCCCCTGAACCTGGCTTCAATGACGACGAATCCGGTGCGCATATTGTCTTCGGCATTGCAAGGCGGGTTCCTCCTCCGAATACTTCATAGAAGATTTTGAACACAAGGATAGTGTCCGGCTCTGCAAAATAAGTTCCACATACCACCATAGAGAGAGTAATATTTACACAAATTCAATCTGCTGACGTATCCCGTGGCGTGACATCACACCACGGCCAAGTCTTTATTTGAATCATTTTACTGTCCCTCCTCAGCGCGTTTAGCGAGGCGGTTTCCTTGGCACATCTTGTCGAAGCAGAGATCGTGTCCCCTTATTCCGGGATTCTCATCAATACGGGCGTGGGTAACCCAACCGCGCCATTGATTATGGCGCTTGGGAGATAAGCGAGTTTTACCAGGCTGGTGGGGACGCATAGCTTCGTCTGCCCATATAAGGGGATAAGGATCCACCTTTTTACCAACGCCTTCTTCCTGATTTTCTTATCCATTTCCGCGCACTCGAGCTCCAGTGCCCAAGTCCGCACATCTCGCCTCAACCTTCCCCAGCCATGTCCGGAGCGGGAGGCAAGTGGATGGCCTCCTCCGTCACGGAGGGGCACATCAAGAGGCTGCAGAAGGCCGGATACTTGTCCAGCGACATCGCGCATCGGCTCCCCGACAAGGGGCTGCTAATCCCCACCCCCGGGCCCCATGAGAGGGTGGTGTTCCTCACCCACGTCCTCCGCGGACTAGGTTTTCCACTTCACCCATTTGTCCGGGGGCTCATGTTCTACTATGCCCTGGATTTCCACGATCTGGCCCCGAATTTCGCCCTCAACATCTCGGCGTTCATCCTCGTTTGCAAGGCCTTCCTCCGCATCAAGCCCCACTTCGGCTTATGGCTGAAGACCTTCAATGTCAAGCCGAAGGTAGTGGGCGGCCAGCAGGCGGAGTGTGGAGGCGCCATGGTGGGCAAGATGCCCAACGTTATATGGCTCAAGGGCTCCTTCGCAGAAACCATCAAAGGGTGGCAATCGGGGTGGTTCTACATCACCGAGCCACGTGACCCTGAATGGGCAGCAGCCCCCGAGTTCCGATCTGGCATCCCCACACGGCTCACCTCCTGGAAAGAGAAGGGCCTGACATGGGGTAATTCGGAAGAGCTGACCGGACTCCAAACCTGCGTCCAAAACCTCGTGAACAAGAAGATCAAGCTTGTCAACGTAGTCCAGGTCATGCTCATCCGCCGGATCCTCCCGTGCCAACAACAGGCCTTCAACTTGTGGGAGTTTGATCCGGCACAACACCAAACCTTGAGTAGGCTCTTTTACACGATGTACGAAGATGCATGGAAGGTGTTGTTCAAGGGCGCCAAAGCTCCCGCATCCGCTATCGAAGATCGCGGATTCAGCTCGCAGCGTCAAGCCAGCAAGGTAAGCTATTTTACCCTTTACAGGACACTTGTTTTTCATAGTTTGACTCTATGCGGGATCTAAACTCCCTTACCTTTGACAGGCCAGGCAGAAGAAGTCCGGGCAGGCTAACTTCCGGCTCCCATGTCAGAAGACCCAGCGGACGCCCGATTGACGGGGCTGCTGGTTCCGGCACCTCACGTGGTGCCGGAGAAGAAGGCCAAGAAGAAGGCCACGGGAACCCGAAAGAGTTCCCGGCGTTAGGTGTTATCGGACTCATCGTCCCGTGACTCCGAGGCGGACTCCTCCCGTGAAGACGAGGAGGAGGAAAAGGAGGCCTCTCCCCCAGCGGGGGAAGAGAAGAAAAGAAAGGCCGCCCCAACTGGGGAGGCCGGAGGGTCCAATAAGGGAAGGACCCTTCCTCCAGACTACTCCACCAACACCGACGACGGCAAAGAGGAGTGGCCATCGAGGGCTAAGCCCCTGGCAAAATTGTAAGTGTCCGGATACCAGAAACACTCATGGCGTTTCGTTTGTCGCATAGAATCTCCTAACACCGACTATAATCCTGCAGCCCGCCCAAGGACGGGCTTGACACTTCAACGAGCGGCTCCCTGGCCTCGTCGGATGTGAATTAGCACTTCACTTCCGGCCATCTCCTCTCCTTGCGCTGCGGATGACGTCGAGGTGGGGTCCCAAAAGGGGCCCAGCCAGGAGGAGGAGGTCCCGGAGGTGTCGCAAGGCAACCTCCCGGACTTCGGGCACAAGGGGGATCAAACCCCGAAGGGTTCTAAGTCCGGCCCCAGGACGGACTCCGTACCGGAACCTTCAGTGGTTCCGGAGTCCGACAGGAGGCCCCTTCGTAAGAAGGGCGAGTCTGCGACACCGGTGACCCCTGTCCAACCGGAGACACCGGATAATTTGCTGGAGGCGCTTAACGGCGCCTCCATCGACGAGGAGCACCGCACTGTTATGAGTGTGGTGATCCAGAATGTTCAGTCCGCCAAGAGCGGGCTGACTGGAGCCTGTGCTAGCCTTCTAACGGGCTTTGAGGTATGTATTAAGATATGTAAAAATATTACTGCATAGACAGTAGCCCCTGATGCTTAGTTTGGTGTTCGGAAAGAAAACCGAATTGAGGATCTAAAAAGATGTACGCAGGAGTCTAACATAAGTATCTCAATATGGGAATGCAGGCTGCGCTACTGACCTCTGCCGCACTGACTGCGGAGGTCAATGCATTGAAGCAGAGCCTCGAGCGGTCCGAGAACGAGCTCGGCCTTGTCAAGAAGCAGCTCGAGGACAACGAAGGTAAGTAATACCTTATGGAAGTATATAAAAGATGTGGTTGCAAAAAATAACAGAAATAATGTGAGAATTGCAGGGGCCACGAACGAGGTGGCGACCCTGAAGGAAGCGGTGTCCAGGGCCGAAAGCAATGCAGCTGCGAAACGTACCGAGCGAGAGAAGCAGGAGGCGCGGGTGTCGGAGGTGCGGCAAGAGCTCCCAGCTCTTGTGGAAAAACACGAGAGTTTGGAGCGTGACTCAAAGACTCGAGAGTCCGAGCTTGCCTCGGCTCTTGAGAGTGCCAAAGCTGATAAGGCCGAAGCCCAAAAAGCCCTCCAGGAAATTGAGGCAATAAAGAAGATAGCGGCGGGTAAGGCATTCTTCATGCAAAGCAAGCACGTGAAAGTGAATTACTTGTTACTTCCTAAATCCGGACCTCTCCAGGAGCATTCGCAGATCTGCCCTGCAGTGTGTCCGACGCTGCCACATTCTACCGGGCCGAGGAAGGGAGCTCAACGGAGAAGGTGTTCTGGTCTCAGTATGCTGAGCCCGGACACCCGGTTCCCTTGAGCGACCAGCTCAAGCAGCTGGTCGAGCTCCATAAGGTGGCCGAACAGGCCATGAAGGGCCTCATAGTTCGGCTGTGGCCGAAGGAGGCCATGCCTGGGAGCTACTTCGGGCTCGTGAGGCGGCTTGTGGACGCCTGTCCGTGGATTGAAGTCGTCAAGTACTCCGTCTGTATTGAAGGTGCCCGTAGGGCCCTTGCCCGTGCTAAAGTGCACTGGGGCAAGATGGATGCTGAGAAGCTTGTGACGGGCGCCCCACCGCCGGGCAGGGAGTATCACAAGCCCGAGATGTATTATGCGGGCGTCCTGAAGGGTGCCCGCCTTATAGCGGGTGAATGCTCCAAAGATGTAATTTTTGAGTAAACTCGCATTTGTTATCCTGTACGCTTGAAAACTTGTTCATATGCACTAAGCAATGCTTGTGAATTTAAAATATTACCATCTGTGCAGTCGTTTATTAAATTCGAGAGATGGCGAGTCGTCGGCTTCTGCCCCCATGCCACGAGTGCTGGGGTGTTCGGGATAAACTTGAGCGCTCTTCTTCCCATTCTTGGGTCCTTCGAGGGAGGAGCTCAACGCAACGAACAAGGCAACCGGACTATAATTCTATAATTCTAAATTTCGGCGAAGCCCCTAGTATTCGGAAGACCGAGTTTGGGGCGCTATCCACGCCTGGGCCGGACAAAGCCGACTCCTCTCTCTAAGCGGCATAAGTCTTTAGGGACTCGAAGAAACCTCTCGAATAGCGACCGGCTCTCTCCCTATCATGACGGTCAGTTTTAGCTTTCTCCACTGAGGTGCTTAAACAAGCTCAACCGGAGCACAATCGCAGTGGTTCTCCCAGCGCTACGTTAGCCGATATAATGGAACGTAAGGTACCAAAACATGGGAGCCGGGAAAACCCAACTATTGACCCAAGACATGATTCGGAGCCGATGCATATAATGCTATAACTTCGGGGTGCCGCACTTGTGAAAGTGTCGGACTTATCACACTGTATTTTGGGGTAATTAAGCCCCTGGTGTATTTGGCCATACCAAAGCGTACGGATGAAACATGTCATAAGTGAACATATATAGATAGAAAAAGGAATGCAATAATAGGCAAAAGCTATGCATTGTTTATTCAAAAAAGCTGCGGTAAAGGTAGAACGATACAAATAGTGCAATAAGCAAGGGACAGGACTATTTGACATGTCGCCCTCCAGGAGCGAGCTGCAGGATGATATGTAAAACAAGTATACTGCTCGTAATAGAGACCACCTGGACACTCGACGTAGCTTTCTGCTTCCTTGGCTGTTGCATCGTGTGTTCGGCAATTCTACTGCCGGACAGGGCTTCTTGAGAAAGGAGTCCTGAAATTAAGAGAAAAAAGAAGAATGACACAATTGGGAGCCCCTGGTGTGGTTCAGCCGCATTCTGGGCCTGCCGTGGTCGTGCCCCTCCCCCTATGCCCATGGTATTTCCAGAGCGTAATTATGTACGCATAGTACTGGTTTCGCAATTTCGCGAGGGCTGGGGTTGGGGTCGCATTGCTACGCGTGCTCAGAACGTGCCAGGCGGTCTTGTTTTTGGTTACACCGGGCGCGCTTGACAGTGTTCGGCCGTTTAATAGCCGGACTCGAGAATTGCCTTAAGAGGCTCCTTTGTACTTCTGCCGCGAGGGCCGCCGTATGCTCCTCCGTTCGGAGAGAGCGTTCGGTGTTTCCGTTGACCGTCATGACTACTTGAGGGCCTGGCATCTTGAGCATGAGGTACGCATAGTGCGGCACCGCAATGAACTTTGCAAATGCAGTTCGTCCAAGCAGTGCGTGATAGCCGCTGCGGAACGGGACTATGTCGAAGATTAATTCCTCGCTTCGGAAGTTATCCGGTGATCCGAAGGCCACTTCAAGTGTAACTGAGCTTGTACAGTTGGCCTCTACACCTGGTATGACGCCTTTGAAGGTTGACTTTGTGGGTTTAATCCTTGAGGGGTCTATGCCATCTTGCGCACTGTATCCTGATAAAGCTGGTTCAGGCTGCTGCCGCCGTCCATCAGGACTCTAGTGAGGTGAAATCCGTCAACGATTGGGTCTAGAACCAATGTGGCGAATCCGCCATGGCGGATGCTAGTGGGGCGGTCCCTTCGATCAAAAGTGATCAGGCAGGAGGACCACGGATTGAACTTTGGGGCGACTGGCTCCATCGCATATACGTCCCTTAGTGCACGCTTCCGCTCCCTTTTGGATATGTGGGTTGCGTATATCATGTTCACCGTCCGCACTTGTGGGGGGAAGCCCTTCTATCCTCTATTGTTCGGCGGCCGGGGCTCCTCCTCGTCGTCGCTATGCAGCCCCTTGTCATTGTTTTCGGCAGTTAGCTTGCCTGCCTGCTTGAACACCCAACAATCCCTGTTGGTGTGGTTGTCTAGTTTTTCGGGGGTGCCGTGTATCTGGCACGAGTGATCGAGTATTCGGTCCAAATTGGACGGGCCCGGAGTATTTCTTTTGAATGGCTTTTTCCGCTGACCGGGTTTGGAGCCTCTAAATCCGGCATTGACTGCCGTATCCTCAACATTATCTCCATTAATGCGGCACTTGTGCTTGTTGTGACACGACTTGCCATTGCTGTCCTTGGTATCCGATTTACCAGGGCTCTTGGTCATGTTGTTACTACAAGCTAGCCAGCTATCCTCTCCCGTGCAGAAGCGGGTCATGAGTGTTGTGAGGGCTGCCATGGATTTCGGCTTTTCCTGTCCTAGGTGCCGGGCAAGCCACTCATCGCGGATGTTATGTTTGAAGGCTGCAAGGGCCTCTGCATCCGGACAGTCGATGATTTGATTTTTCTTGGTTAGGAACCATGTCCAGAATTGTCTTGCTAATTCCTCTGGCTGCTGAATTATGTGGCTTAGGTCATCAGCATCTGGTGGTTGCACATAGGTGCCCTGGAAGTTGTCGAGGAATGCGGCTTCCAAGTCTACTGTGTGGCGCCTCTGTATTGGGCTATATCACGACGCAGCTCAAATGAGCTTTGTCTACTGTGTTTGGCCCGGCCGAAATTGCCATATCCGGTGTGACGGTTATCATCACGTATCGTGGGGCGCCCACGCGATCCGTAGATCAATCTTGTTTGCCTTGCCTTGTCCTCCAGTATATCCCGTAGGTCTGGCGCATTTTCCCGCGTCTTGGTATTTTTTCAGCGGCGCCGGGGTGCGGCTTGAGTGGAGGGCCGAAAGGCCTCTCTGTCGCGGCCACGAGGTGGCCGATCGGCCGTATTATAGGCTGGTGATGTAGGTTTAGGTGCTTCCTCCTCTAATCGGGGTAGTAGCCTGCGTTTTGGCTAGCTCTTGGAGGGGCGTTCGAGTTCATACTTTTCGGCCGCAAGGACTTCAGTCCATCTGTCAGCCAGCAAGTCTTGGTCAGCTCTAAGCTATTGCTGCTTTTTCTTGAGGTTTCTTGCCGTGGCCATAAGCCTGCGTTTGAAACGCTCTTGTTCGACGGGATCCTTAGGCACGACAAGTTCGTCGTCGTCGAGGCTTGCCTCGTCTTTGGAGGGAGGCATGTAATTATCGTCCTCTACCTCTCTGTCTGCCGCTCTCTCATGAGGGCTGGCTTCTCCATCTTCCTGCGCTGAATCCTGCTAGAGGGGATTGTCTTCGGCACTGTCCGGGGTGTTATTGTCTCTGGTGCCGGAATTGCCGTTTTTACTGTGGCGGGATTTAGAGCGGCGCCGCTAACGCCGGTGCTTAGGCTGTTTCTTGGAGGTGTCATCCTCCATTGTTCCATCGCCATTCACATCTTTTGGGATGTCCACCATGTAAATGTCGTATGACGAGGTTGCCTTCCAGTGCCCTGTAGGTGCTGGTTCTTGGTCGTCTCCTGCATCGTCGTCCATACCGTCGATGTCTTCGGAGTCGAAGTCGAGCATGTCGGTTAAATCATCGACAGTGGCTACAAAGTGGGTGGTGGGTGGGCTTTGAATTTCTTCGTCGTCCGCATCCCAACCTTCCTAGCCGGACTATGGTCAGCAAAGTTGGGATGCGGACGACGAAGAAATTCAAAGCCCACCCACCACCCACTTCGTAGCCACTATCGAAAGTTTAAACGATGTGCTCAATTTCGACTCCGAAGACATCGACGGTATGGATGACGATGTAGGAGATAAGCATGAACTAGCACCTATAAGGCACTGGACACCCACCTCATCTCACGATGTATACATGGTGGATACACCTAAAGTAAGCGACAACGAGGAACAACGGGACGCCACAAGGGATCATTCCCTCGAAAAGCAGTCAAAACGGCGACGTAAGCGCCGCTCAAAATCCTGCCTCGACAAAGACAACAGCCATACAGACCCAGCCATAGAGCAGGGTGAACCGGTGGACGACGAACATGCTATCGAACAACCCTCCGAACAGGACGATATGGATAAACAATCCGTCCCCGGTGAAGATAACAGTCCGGACGATCTCACGCCGGACAAGTTGCTGGAGCAAAAGAACCTCCGCAAAAGGCTCGTCGCCACTGCGCGTAGCCTGAAAAAGCAGAAGTGAAAACTCAAAACAGAGGAAGATGCGCTCAAGATCAGATGGAGCAAAGTACTCAACACCGTAGATAAATACGTCGATAGTCGCCGAACAAAGAGCTACCCAAAGCGAAAACTACTGCCCGAATTTGATGAGGAGGCCGTAGAGCCCCCGCAATCAAAGAACAAAGAGACCACCGGGTCGGATAGACGACCCCATGGCAAACATAGAGCGGAAAATGGTGCCGCACACAAGCAGGCACGCGATCCGCACACGGATTTGCATCAAAAAGATGGCCTAATGAGATCTATCTACGGGCCAAGAAAGCAAGCTCTAGTAAGCAATGCAACACGTCAAGTATCCGAATATTACGGTACACCTAAATATAGGGGTGCCGCACATCCCCTATGTTTCACTGATGAGGTTCTGTATTATGAATTTCCAGCAGGATTCAAGCCCGTAAACATAGAGGCATACGACGGAACAACAGACCCTGGAGTCTGGATTGAGGATTACACCCTCCACATACACATGGCTAGAGGAAATGACCTCCACGCCATAAAATACTTACCCCTCAAGCTCAAAGGGCCAGCCCGGCATTGGCTCAAAAGCCTCCCTGAAAACACCATTGGAAGTTGGGAAGAGCTCGAGGATGCTTTTCGGGCAAATTTTGAAGGGACCTATGTCCGACCTCCGGATGCAGACGATTTAAGTCACATAACTCAACAACCCGGAGAGTTAGCCCGAAAATTCTGGAACAGATTCCTTACTAAAAAGAACCAAATAGTCGACTGTCCGGATGCCGAAGCCTTAGCAGCTTTCAAACACAACGTCCGAGACGAATGGCTCGCCAGACATCTCGGCCAAGAAAAGCCAAGAACAATGGCCGCATTAACAAGCCTCATGACCCGCTTTTGCGCGGGAGAGGATAGCTGGCTGGCAAGATGCAGTACCAGCGACCCAAGTACATCCGAAGTCAGGGATGGAAACGGGAAACCGCGACGAAGCAAGGACTAGCGCCGGACTAAGGGAAACAGCCCGACGGGCACGACAGTCAACGCCGGATTCAAAAGCTCACGGAAGGATCATAAAAAACTGCCCCTTAAGGATAATAGGGACGAGCTATCTAACTTAAACAAAATCTTGGACAAGATATGCCAAATCCACAGTACTCCCAGGAAGCCTGCAAACCATACCCACAGAGATTGTTGGGTCTTCAAGCAGTCCGGCAAATTCAACGTGAGGATGATGACGAACCCCACAAGCAGAGCACTGGAAAACAAAAGAATTTCCCACAAGAAGTCAAATCAGTAAACTCACTTTACGTGACAAAAGGGAAAAACAGAACGGTGCCCATAGATATACGCGCCATACGGCCTATCCCAGAGGAGTCCCGCCACTGGTTGTCAAAACCAATCACCTTCAACCATCAGGATTACTCTAGAAGTATCCGGAATGCAGGATGGACTGCCTTGATATTAGATCCAATAATCGACGGACTCCAATTTACACAAGTCCTAATGGACGGCGGCAGTGATCTAAACCTGCTATATCAGGACACAATCCGCAAAATGGGGATCGGCCCAACCAAAATTCACCATAGCAACACTTCCTTTCAAGGGGTAATGCCAGGCCCATATGCCCATTGTATGGGCTCTCTACTGCAAGAAGTTGTGTTCGGCTCACCCGACAACTTCCGCCACGAAAAGTTAACCTTCCACCTCGCCCCATTTACAAGTGGCTACCAAGCACTACTGGGACGCGAAGCTTTCGCCCGCTTTAACGCAATACCGCATTATGCATCCCTTACACTTAAAATGCCCGGTCCGCGAGGCATCATCTCCTTAAAGGGAAATATCGAGTGTTCCTCGAGCGTGGAAGATTGTGTGACTGCCTTGACAGCCACACACCAAACCGGCTTCACTAATCAAAGCACCTAAACAGGTCGTCCAGACCCTGGACACGGTTAGACGAGTCCGGCGTAAACATACAAGGGCTTACTAGCCGCATACCCCCGCACTGGGGGGCTCCGCGCATGTACAACAAGAGACATTAAAGCTCAATTTTATTTTTTGAATTGTACTTTGTTTATTTAGTATAACGTACATTTTTGCACGATCTTTTTCAACTAAGTTCCTCTCTTTTACAGATGAACACCGTGCTACACCCGCCCAGGATACGGCACAACGGAGACACAGGCACAGACGTGCAGTAGGGACCCGTTGGAAGGATTCTTTTCAGATTAAGACCCTCTGTAAACCATTTTTACTGTCTCTTGTTGATACACATCCCCCGGTTTCTTGCTATAACCGAGGAGGAGGCTGGCGTTTTGACATGGGCCACATCAGAATTTTGCACGTACCTGGACACCAGGGGCTTATTACCAAGGGCGTTGTTCGACCCGTTTTCATAAAGACCAAATACCTTAGGGATAGTTCGGCGTCTCGAGTTAGGCCTTATATGCATCAGCTCCGAATCATGTCTTTGGTCAAATGTTGGGTTTGCCTGGCTCCTGTGTTTTGCTGCCTTACGTTCCGCTCTATCGACTAATGCGGCACCAGGAGAACTACTGCGATTGTGCCCCAGTTCGTCTAGGCGAGCACCTCAGTAGAGAAAGCCAAAAACTGACTATCATGATATAGCGTGAGACTGGTCAACCACTCGATGACCCATCGGAATCTATAGGATTCCTCCGCATTGACGAAGGGCCGTTTCCCCGTCAGGCACATACGCGCCCCGAATTCGGGTGAGCGCAGTGCCCCTAGGGGCTATCGATGTTGAGGGAGTCCCAGACTAGGGGGTGTCCGGATAGCCGAACTATCATCTTCGGGCGGACTCCTGGACTATGAATATACAAGATTGAAGACTTCGTACCGTGTCCGTATGGTACTTTCCTTGGCGTCGAAGGCAAGCTTGGCGATACAGATATGTAGATCTCCTACCATTGTAACCGACTCTGTGTAACCCTAACTGTCGGTGTCAAAACCGGCGGATCTCGGGTAGGGGGTCCCGAACTGTGCGTCTAGGTGGATGGTAACAAGAGACGAGGGACACGATGTTTTACCCAGGTTCGGGCCCTCTTGATGGAGGTAAAACCCTACGTCCTGCTTGATTAATATTGATGATATGGGTAGTACAAGAGTGGATCTACCACGAGATCAAGGAGGCTAAACCCTAAAGCTATCCTATGGTATGATTGTTGTAATGTATGTTGTCCTACGGACTAAAGCCCTCTGGTTTATATAAACACCGGAGGAGGCTAGGCTTACACAGAGTCGGTTACAATGGTAGGAGATCTACATATCCGTATCGCCAAGCTTGCCTTCCACGCCAAGGAAAGTCCCATCCGGACACGGGACGGAGTCTTCAATCTTGTATCTTCGTAGTCTTGGAGTCCGGCGGACGATGATAGTCCGGCTGTCTGGACACCCCCTAGTCCAGGACTCCCTCAGTAGCCCCTGAACTAGGCTTCAATGACGATAAGTCCGGCGCGCACAATGTTCGGCATTGCAAGGCGGGTTCCTCCCTTGAATAATCCAGAGAAGATTATGAACACCAGGATAGTGTCCAGCTCTGCAAAATAAATTCCACATTCCACCGTAGAGAGAATAAAATGTACACCAGTCCAATCTGCTGACGTATTATGCGGCGTGACATCACACCGCTTCCAAGCCTTCGTTTGCATCGTTTTTTACTATACCACCTCAGCACGTTTAGCGAAGCGGTTTCCTTGGCACGTCTTGTCGAAGCAGAGATCGTGCTCCCCTTATTCCGGGATTCTCATCAATACGTGCGTGGGTAACCCAACCGTGCCCGTCGCCACGCCTCCTCCATCGAAGGTGAATCCCGAACGGTCACGGAGACGACCCTTGGTATTTTTCCCCTTTATAAGAGGACCAAGGACCATTCCTTTTCTTCAATCTCGCATCGAATCTCCTTCTCGCTCCTAGTTCCAGCACCCAGAGCCCCAGATTCGAGCGCTTCGGATTCTCAATCATGTCCGGCTCCGACCTCCATGGTCGGTGGATGCCCTCCTCCGTCACGGAGGAGGACGTGTCAAAGCTGCGGGAGGCCAAGTACCTGTTCTACGAGATTTCGCACAGGTTGCCTGCCCAAGGGCAGACTGTGCCCGCCCCCGAGCCCGGTGAGTACGTTGTCTTCGTACCCCACCTTCGTCGGGGTTTAGGCTTCCCGACGGACCCCATCGTGAGAGGGCTCATGTTCTACTACGGGCTGGATTTTCATGATTTGGCTCCGGAGTCCATCCTCCATATCTCCGCATTCATTATCGTCTGCGAGGCCTTCCTCCGCGTCACCCCCCACTTCGGCATGTGGCTGAAAACCTTCAATGTGGAGCCGAAGATGATCGGGGGGCGTCAAGCGGAGTGCGGCGGGGCGGCCATAAGCATAAGGGCCGATGCCCCATGGCCTGAAGGTTCCTTCCACGAGGAACTCGGACTGTGGCAACAGGAGTGGTTCTATATCACCGCTCCAAAGGGCAGCAAGCAAAAGCCGCCGCCTTCATTTCGCCCGGGACCTCCACGCCAACTGATGTCGTGGGTCAACCAAGGGCTCAATTGGGGGCCGTCCGAAGACGTGCCCTCACTGCAGGGCCGGATTTGAGACCTCCAAGCGAGGGAGATCAATCTGGTCGTGGTGATGCAGGTAATGCTAAACAGGCGTCTCCTGCCCTGCAAACGCCGTCCTCTCCGTCTATGGGAGTTCAACCCGGAGGGACCTCGAATTCTCCAACACTTCATGGGTGCAACACCCGTGGAGATGTACAGGTTGTTCTTCGGACCGCAGGTGGCGTGTCCGGAATTGACCGAGGACGCAGGCCTAAGACGCAATCGCCCGGATACTCAGGTAAATAGCTCAGAGTCCGGATGTTTTATTTATCTGCTTTTCTAGGGTTCGCCTCATGACCCATAACTTTTCATAGGAGTGGGTAGCGCGATCGAAGCTGATAAGGTGTCCGGCTCCCCTCCCAGAGACCGCACTGGAGCCCGTGCTGGTCAGAATGTTGGAGGTCGCGCTCGTGAAAGGGGGCGATGGGAAAGATAAAGGAGCTATTACTTCGCCCAAAGGTGCGTCTGAAGAGGGGGGAATCAAAAACTCCTCCTTCCAGGGGGAGAAGAGGACCGCCTCCGAAGATCTGGAGGTCACAGCCCCTAAACGGGGGAAGAGATCTTCACCGGGGGGTCCGGCGTCCGGGGAGAATCCGGACGTACAATCATCACCAAAGGATCAGCCCTCCAACGAGCCGTGAGTATGAAAAGGGGAATTCATTAGTAAGAAAATACCTCCATTTGTGCTTCTGTGGTTGACCGAAATTTTTATCTTGCAGTTCGGATTTGCAGCCTTCGCAGATGAGTTCGTCTTGGGGGACCTTCTTCCGGAGATGATGGAGAGCGAAACGCCCCCGTCTGCTGCGCCATCAGATAGGGCAGACGAGCCTGAAGTATCGTCACGGAGGGTGTCCCCTAGTCCGGAGGGGCCGGGGAGTTCGGCGCCCGCTAGTATCCGGCCGGGAGAACTGAAGAATCTGCTGGAGAGGGCGTCCATCTCAGAAGATCACCGTGCGTTGATGCGTATGGTGATTGGAAGGATTTCGTCTGCCGAGAGCGGATTGCGTGATGCCGCTACGAGTTTGCTGGCGGGATTTGAGGTACGCGAAAATGGCGCACCTGCTTTTTGGACGTTTTGCACATAAAAGTGCGCCCTGTATAGGTAGTAGCCCCTGAGACTCGGTAGGTTGTCGAAAGCGACAGCGTGCCGAGGATCGAAATCGCAAGTAATGAATGTCGCCGTTCCTATGCAGGTGGCGGATAGTCCGAGGGCTAGCCGGACTAGTGGGGTTGCCGAGTTAATGCGGCAACTTGACGTGGCGGATGCGGACATCGCACTTGTCAACCGGCGACTTGACAAGTCGCAAGGTAAATGAGTTCTCCACAGTCGCTTTATTAAGGGGGTCAAAACCCTCCTCTGATAAATTAAATGCTGTTATACAGACGGTGCTGCTGCTGTGGAGAGCCTTCGGGCCGAACTTGCTCAAGCTAAGGAGCAAGCCTGAAGGAGTGACGCGGTTGCCTCGAGGGCGGCCGAGGAGTTGAAAGCCGAAAGGGCTGCACACTGCCTAAGCAGGGAAGAGGTGGCCGAATTGGCCATGAAAGTAAAAGATGCTGCCGACCGCAATGAGGCTCTTGAAAAGGAGCGCTTATCGGAGTGGGAAGGCCTGAGGAACGCCACCGCCGAGGCCAAGGATGCCCGCTCTGCAATGCGGGTCATGAAGGAGGAGCTGCGCCAGGCCGGAGATATCGTGGCTGGCAGGCCTTTTCTGCTGCGTCGCCGGTTTATGGATCAAAAGTATGCTCAATTTGATCGGCTGTGGAGTCCGGAGGATCCGTATATGGACTTAGCGGCAAGTGCGGCTGATGCCGTTGAGCACTTCCGGAGCCAGAAGGATCACAAGACGGAAGAGCTATTTTGGTCTCAATTCCATAGTCCGGATCGCTCACTTCCGTTGACCGACCGGTTGGCCGAATGGGCCGAGCTAAATAGATTATTCAGACTTTCCATGACTGACATCGTGGCTCATGTCTGGCCAGAGAGGCCCAAGGCGACGAGCTACTTCGGCTTACTGCAGCAATTCCTTGGAGCGGTGCCGCATATCAAGGAGATGAAGCGGTCGGCCTGCATCGAAGGCGCGCGGATGGCTCTTGCCCGCGTGAAGGTGCATTGGACAGAGATGGATGCCACCGCTGTTGCTGCCCAGGGTTCGGATGAAAGCCGGCTCCCCGCCGAGCACTATTTCGGGGAAGTTATGCGTGGTGCTCGTGTAATAGAGTCGCAGTGCTAAAAAAATGTCACGTTCAAATGAACGTTTTAGCTTGTAAAACGATGATTATGCTATAACTGCTTTTTATACTTGTGCGTCCCAAGTAGTAGAACTTCTCCGATGCGGCCGTTTACGTATACATTTGTATAACCTGAAAGATTGCAGTCTTCGGCTTCAGCCCCCACGCACAAGGTGCGGGGGTGTTCGCAAAAATAGCGCGTGTTCACACTTAATCCGACGTCTCGGTCCTGTTTAGGAGGTGGTAGCGTAGCAAACGAGGCAATCCGGACTATAATGCTTTATCACTTTCAATTAGCCAGTGGAGTTCGAGGGTGGGGCTATGATATAGCCCCTGGGGGCACCGCACTTCTCCGATTTCGGGGCGCGTGTGTGCCTGACTGGGAAACGGTCCTTCGTCAAAGCGGGGAATTCTAAACATTCCGGTAGTCGATCGAGTGGTTGACCAGTCTCTCGCTATATCATGACAGTCAGTTTTCGGCTTTCTCTACTGAGGTGCTCGCCCAGCCGAACTGGGGCACAATCGCAGTAGTTCTCCTGGTGCCGCGTTAGCCGATGATACGGAACATAAAGCAGCAAAACACAGGAGCCGGGCAAACCCAACATTTGACCAAAGACATGATTCGGAGCTGATGCATATAATGCCTAACTAGAGATGCTGAATCTCGGTGTACTAAAGTAGGGGTACCTTAGTATCCCGAACTTGTGCACGAGCAGTCGCAGCGACCCGCGGCAGGGCTTGCCGGGCGTCCGCCAAGATCCTCAGCGGCTACTTTGATGCCATTCAAGAACAGAGTACTCAAGCTAAGGCCCCGGCAAGAGGAGCTTGCCGGGAAGGCCAACCAAGGCCCCGGCAAGAGGAGCTTGCCGGGAAGAAGACAAGACCCCGGCAAGAGGAGCTTGCCGGGAAGGCCACTCAAGGCATTCCAAGGAAACTTGCCGCGACGCCCCGCGCGTCCCGGCGAGGCCCGGCGAGCGGAAAGCTTGCTGGTGCGACAAGATAAGGGCCGCGGCAAGGCACTTTCCGCGGCAAGGCTGCCACTCTGCGCCCGCGCTCCAGCACATCCGACGACGTGTCGCCACAAGATCGCTCCTGGTGCACGTGGCGGGTAGCAGTACAGCATGGCGGTGCGAGGTGGCAAGCGAAGCAGACAAGGAGGCCATTGTGGCGATCGGTGGCGCCCCTAGCGGTTGTTTCCTTGCACTGGTTGGGCGACCGGACGGGCATTAAATGCCCTTGTCCCCTGCCGTCAGAGTTAGGTAGGGGACACTGTTGGTAGCAGTTGTACCAACCCGCATTTTTACCTTTCTACCCCTCTTTCTACGCTGCCACCTGTCGGTGACCCCTTTAGCCTATAAAAAGGAGGCCCATGCGCACGTAGAGGGGGTTCAGAATTTTGGTTCCGCAGCTTGAGGGTTCGGCCGATTCGACGCCACACCCGCTCTCTCGAGCAAGAACAAAATACAAACACAAAGCAGCAGTAGGAGTTTTATCTCTCCGAAGAGCTCCAAAGCTGGGTAAAAATCTTCCCCCGCGCGCTCTCGCCTCGATCTGCTCTTCGTGCGCCCTCCACCCCCTTTCCGGACTAAAAAGGGGCCCTGCCCCATAGGTGCTCGCTCCCCATCGCGGCGACATCTCTGGCGCGCCAGATAGGGGGTGCGTCGAGGTCGTGCGAACCTGATCCGGCGTTTGCGCGCGCTACATCAGCATCTTCATCGACATGCCACCGAAGAAGAAGGCTTCGGAGGTGGCCGCTCCGTCCACGTCTATCCTACCGCCACCGGAGCAAACGGGTGGTGGAGTAGACGCCGGCGGAGGAGCGGGCGCCAGCGGAGGGACTCACATCGTCACTCGGTCCAAGGACAAGGCCCCGCAAGCTTCAGCGTCTGGACATCCGCCGCACCCCTCCCAGGAGGTGCAGGATCGACAACGCCACGGTGCTCCTAGCACCGTACTCGCGCTAGAACAAGGCCAAGCTGGTGGGTCGCGGGACGCTCAAGGCCAACATGCGCGACAACATGCTGGCGCGAGCGCGAGACGGTCGCCTGGGCGAGATGTTGCTCCTTCTAACAATGTTAGAAGTCTGAGCATATCCCGCACCTCGCGTCGCTCGCCACCGTCGCCCAAGACTCCAGAGGAAGCGCTGGCCCGAGCCCAGCTGCTTCTAGATTACCCTCCAACGTCAGACAAGATCGACGACTAGAGGGCCACCATTCAGAGCCTTATCGGCTTCGCCAACAGCGACAAGCCCCGGCAACCGAGCACATCGAAGCCCCGGACAGACGCCCAGGCGCAAGCCGACGCCGATAAGACCGCTGGGGGTGCCACCACCGTGTACTCCCCACCACGAAGGCCAAGATCGCCGACTCGCCGGGCCAACCTCGACGCCGATTCCACCACGTCGTCGGACCCGCGAGTTCGCCGCGACCAACGCCAAGTTCTCCAAGAATGACGACAAGAAGACGCTCGTACTCGCATCGAGCGCCGAAGAGAAGCGCGGCGCCAGTTAGACCAGCACGCTGGGCCCACTGTTGATATGCACGCGCCGGGGGAACCAGGCGACTTGCCGTACGCGGTAGGTTGCCCTGCGTTCATCCGTGAGCTGCGGCAGGTCCAGTGGCCCAGTACCAAAAACTTCAAGCCAGATGTACCCGAGAAGTATGATGGCAGGATACATCCGTCGGAGTTCCTCAGCGTCTACACCATCGCGGTGCAGGCTGCCGGGGGGCGCGACGAGAAGATCCTCGCCAACTACTTCCTGCTGGTGCTCAAGCCCAACGTCAGATCTTGGCTAATGCACTTGCCGGACAACTCCATCTCTTCGTGGGCGGACCTGTGTCATCAGTTTGTCGGCGCCTTCACAGGCGGCCACAAACCTCATGGCCAGGAGAGCGATCTTCATCTGCTCGCCCAGAAGGAAGGGGAACCCCTGCGCAAGTACATACAGAGATTCAACCAGGTGCAGCGCAACATCCCAGACGTCCACCCTGCCACGGTTATCAGCGCGTTCCATCAGAACGTGCGTAACCGCAGGATGAGGGAGGAGATGGCGATGTGCAAAATCAGAGATGTCAGCGAGCTATATGCTCTGGCCGACAAGTGTGCACGTGCTGAGGAGGGGAGGAAACTCCCCGGAGAGAACGCAGGAGCAGAAGGATCTGACAGTGAGGATGCCGCCCGGGCGAAGAAGAACCGGAGGCGGAACAACAGAAACAGAAGAGCTAAAGATGTGCTGGTTGTCGAGCAGTCCGGCAGTGGAAGTGGCGCCGAGAAGGCCAAAGCTGGTGACTCCGGCGAGGCCGTGGTGGCCGCCGACAAGCGGGACGGCTCCGGCAAGCAGTACTGCAAGATCCACCGCACCAAGGGCCATGACCTCCAGGCCTGCAAGAAGGGTGAGCAGCTCGTTGAGCTACAGAAAGCTGAATACGAGCGCCGCAACAAGGAGAAGGCCCAGGGAGGTGGCGGAGGATCCGGTAAGAAGCGTCCCGCCCAGGGGGGGCGCCGCGGCAAGGCCAAGGAGCGGCAAGGAGACAGGCCTCCCCGCGGCCGCGACAAGGACGAAGACGAAGACGAAGATGATGAGATGGAGGAAGATGAGGCCGACGAGCATGAGTATCAGAAGGCAACAGACGTTTTGTGCGTTGACAGCGGTGCCTCGCTGCACACCTCGCACCGCCAACTCAAACAGTGGATGCGGGAGGTGAACGCAGCAGAACCGTCCGTTGAGTCGCGCAAGCCTCTGAAGTGGTCCAGCACGCCCATCATCTTCGACGTTGAGGATCACCCTGACCACACAACTGCGGTCGGGTGCTTGCCGATGTTGGTTTCGCCAACGATCCGCAACCTCAAGGTCACGAAGATGCTGGTTGACGGCGGGGCCGGCCTGAATCTGATCTCTTCCGCGGTACTCAAGAAGCTCCAGATCCCCGACAGCGAGCTCAAAGAAACCGGCACCTTTCAAGGGATCAACCCGGGAAGGAGCAAGCCGAAGGGGAAGATCATGCTGCCAGTAACATTTGGCAGTGAGCTGAACTTCAGGACAGAGAGAGTCACATTCGACGTTGCTGATTTCCCATTGCCCTACAATGGGATACTTGGCCGTCCATCGCTTGCTAAGTTCCTGGCAGCCTCTCATCACGCCTACAACGTGCTCAACATGCCCGGTCCGATAAGTTTCATTTCTGTCCATGGCGACAAGAAAGATGCACTTATCTGTACCGACAAAATCTACCGGGAAGCAGCAGCCGCATCGGAACACAAAGCACTTGCCGCTGAAGCTCCCGGGGGGAAGAAGAAGACCAAGTCCGGCAAGAGTAGCTCTGGTGCCCACTCCGGCAAGTGCACCCCTTCGGAGTACTGCGCTACCGTCGAGGACGCACCATCGTGCTCCACCGGCAAGTCCAAGTCTGGCAAGAGTAGCTCTAATGCCCACTCCGGCAAGCGCACCTCTTCGGAGTACTACGCTACCGTTGAGGACGCACCATCGAGCTCCACCGGCAAGTGCAAGAAGGTAAAGACAGCCTCGCCACAGACCAAGAAAGTGGCCACCAAGGAGGACGGCACTGGTGGTACCTTCACCATTAGTGCCACGCTTGACCCTAAATAGGAAAGCGCGCTCGTTGCTTTCCTGCGGGCGAATGTCGATGTGTTTGCATGGCAACCATCTGACATCCCCGGTGTTCCCAGGAATGTAATTGAGCACCACCTTGCCGTCTGCCCTCACGCGCGGCCCGTCAAGCAGAGAGTCAGAAAGCAAGCAGTAGAGCGTCAAGAATTCATTGCAGAGGAGATCAGGAAGTTGGAAGCAGCGGGCTTGGTCCGAGGAGTACTCCATCCGACGTGGTTAGCCAATCCAGTAGTCGTGCGCAAAGCAAACGGGAAGTGGAGGCTTTGTATTGACTTCACTGATGTTAATAAAGCTTGTCCCAAGGATCCATTTCCCTTGTCGCGCATTGACCAGATTGTCGACTCCACGGCAGGATGCGATCTGCTTTCATTCCTTGATGCATACTCAGGATATCATCAGATCTTCATGGCAGAAGAGGATGAAGAGGAAACCGCATTCATTACTCCATGTGGCACGTACTGCTTTGTACGGATGCCTTTCGGACTAAAGAATGCTGGTTCAACATTTGCAAGAGTAGTCAGCCATGCTTTTGAGCCACAGCTGTACAGAAATGTAGAAGCTTACATGGATGACATAGTGGTCAAGAGCAAGGACAGAGAAACTTTGATCCAAGATCTCGACGAGACCTTCGCAAATCTGCGCAAGATCAATCTCAAGTTGAATCCCGAGAAGTGTGTGTTTGGAGTTCCTTCCGGCAAGCTCCTCGGATTCTTCGTGTCTCAGTGGGGGATCGAAGCCAATCCCGACAAGATCAAGGCCATCGAGCAAATCGAAGCACCGAAGCGAGTCAGGGACGTGCGAAGGCTTGCCGGCTGTGTTGCTGCTCTCAGTAGGTTCATCTCTAAGTCTGTTGAGCGCGCCCTGCCATTTTTCAAAGTTTTGAAAAAGGCAGGTCCAATGAAATGGACTCCGGAAGCGGAGGCTGCGCTGCAGGACCTGAAGAGATACCTATCCTCTACTCCAACACTTGTCGCACCTAAGGCCACAAGAGAAGTTGCTGCTATATCTGGCGGCAACCAATCAAGTGGTTAGTGCTGCGTTAGTAGCGGAGAGGGAGGCAGATGGTGAGCCAGCGACCGCGGCAAGCGAGCCCAGCGACAAGCAGGGGGCTTCCCCGACAAGCTCTGGCCCGACAAGTCCTGATCCGGCAAGTTCCGGTTCCGGCAAGGACGGATCTGCGCAGCCACAAGAAGAGAAACAGAAGAAGATGGTGCAGCGCCCAGTTTACTTTGTCAGTTCCCTTCTTCAGGGGGCTAGATCAAGGTACTCTGGTGTGCAGAAATTGCTCTTCGGCCTTCTCATGGCCTCGAGGAAGCTGCACCATTACTTTCAAGCGCATGAGATCACAGTGGTCACTCGCTTTCCGTTGAAGAGGATATTGCAGAATCCAGAGGCAACGGGCAGGATTGTCGAGTGGGCACTGGAATTGTCAAGCTTTGGCCTCAAGTTTGAAAGTACTTCAACTATCCAGAGCCGAGCATTGGCAGAATTCATAGCAGAATGGACGCCAACGCCTGATGAAGAAACTCCGGAGAGGAGCATCCCCATCAAGGAAGCAAGCAAAGAATGGATCATGTACTTTGACGGTGCCTTCTCGCTGCAAGGCGCCGGTGCGGGCGTGCTACTTGCCGCACCCACCGGAGAGCACCTCAAGTACGTGGTCCAGATGCACTTTCCCAAGGAGCAAGCAACAAACAATACTGCCGAGTATGAAGGCTTGCTTGCCGGACTCAGGATCGCGGCAGACCTTGGGATCAAGAAGCTTATTGTCCGGGGTGACTCACAGCTTGTCGTCCGTCAAGTAAACAAAGATTATCAGAGTCCGTTGATGGAAGCATACATTGATGAAGTGAGGAAGCTGGAAGAGTATTTTGACGGCCTGTAAATGGAACATGTTCCAAGAGCTCAGAATGACATTGCAGACGGCCTGTCAAAATGCGCTGCACTCAAGTTACCTGTGGAACCAGGGATTTTTGTGCTCAAGCTGACTCAACCATCTGTAACACCATCAACTGGACAGAGCAAAAAGAGGAAGTTGATTACTGGCGACTACCTTCCGGCGGAGCTCCCCGAAGCCGCCGTCAAGAAGGTCCCCAAGATCGACACCAAGAGCGCTGAGGAGCGGTATGCTCCGGCAGGCCCTGGGCCTTGTTCCGTTCGAGCAGAGGCTCCCGACAAGTTTTGCTTCGGCAAACTTCCCGGGGAACGTCCTGCTCCGGCAAGCCCCAGGCCTTGTTCCGTTCGAGCAGAGGCTCCCGACAAGTTTTGCTCCGGCAAACTTCCCAGGGAATGTCCTGCTCCGACAAGCCCCAGGCCTTGTTCCGTTCGAGCAGAGGATCCCGACAAGTTTTGCTCCGGCAAACTTCCCGGGGAACGTCCTGCTCCGGCAAGCCCCAGGCGTTGTTCCGTTCGAGCAGAGGCTCCCGACAAGTTTTGCTCCGACAAGCTTGTCGGGGAACATCAAGCTCCGGTCGAGTCGCAGGCGCTCGCCGTAGAAGCGGATGTTCCCGCAGCAGCATTTGCGCCTTTAGTCCTTGTCGTCGAGCCACAGGCTCCGGCATGGGCACAGCGGATTGTCCATTTCCTTCAAACAGGAGAACTTCCCGAAGAGCAAGAAGAAGCGGAGAGAGTAGCCCGGCAATCAAGTATGTACCAGTTTGTCGATAACAAGCTGTACAGAAGAAGATTCAACGGAGTGAAATTGAAGTTCATCTCTCGGGAAGATGGACAAGAGCTATTGGCGGAGATACATGGAGGCATATGTGGTCACCACATTGGCGCAAGAGCACTTGCCGGCAAAGCTTTCCGGCAAGGTTTCTTCTGGCCGACAGCCCTCCAGAATGCAACTGCACAAGTAACCAAGTGTGAAGCGTGCCAGTTCCACTCCAAGCAGATACATCAGCCAGCTCAAGCTCTCCAAACAATCCCTTTATCCTGGCCATTTTTGGTCTGGGGGCTCGACATCCTCGGCCCCTTTCCCCGAGCTGTCGGGGGCTTTGAGTACTTGTATGTTGCAATCAACAAGTTCACAAAGTGGCCTGAAGTGGAAGCAGTGAGGAAGGTGACCGCACAATCAGCAGTCAAGTCCTTCCGGTCAATTGTTTGCCGTTTCGGAATCCCTAACAGGATCATCACCGACAACGGCACACAATTCACGAGCCGCACCTTCATGCAGTACGTCCAAGATCTTGGCGCCAAGATCTGCTTCGCTTCTGTTGCTCACCCGAGAAGCAACGGTCAAGCAGAGAGGGAAAACGCTGAAGTGCTGCGCGGGCTCAAGACCAGAACTTTTGACAGGCTGCATAAGTGCGGAAGAAATTGGACCGAGGAGCTGCCGGTGGTTCTTTGGTCGATCAGAATGACGCCAAATCGAGCCACTGGCGAGACACCTTTTGCTCTAGTCTATGGAGCAGAAGCAGTTACCCCCACGGAACTCGTATACGGGTCACCTTGAGTGCTCGCTTATGATGAGCTTGAGCAAGAGCGGCTGCGGCAAGATGACGCGCTGCTCCTTGAGGAAGATTGTCTTCAAGCTGCTGTGCGAGCCGCTCACTATCAGCAAGCTTTGCGCTGCTACCATAGCCGCAAAGTTAATGCCAGAAGCTTCGAGGAAGGCGACCTTGTTCCTCGGCGCGTTTAGTCGGCCAAGAATTCCAACAAGTTGACGCCGAAGTGGGAAGGCCCTTACCGGGTGAAACGAGTCACCAGGCCTGGCGCTGTCCGCCTGGAGACCGAAGATGGCGTTCCAGTGAGCAACTCCTGGAACATAGAGCATCTTCGTAAGTTTTATCCGTAAGGCGCGGTTGTCGGACCCTGTCCGGCAACCACCTTTCTGTACAAGCCTTGCCGCTGTTGCATGTAACCCTTTGTACAGAGCCAAGCGCAGACCCTGAGCACAAGTAAATGAAGCGCTGATACCCCGGGGTTATAGCATGCATGCTAAGTCGAGTGTCGTCCTTGGTTAGGGTTGATAGTGCCTAACAGCAGCTAACCCTTAGCTTAGAGGTCGAGAGTTTGTCCTTTTGCTTTTCCTTCGTTCGCAGGGCTCGCGCATCCTGGCCAGACCGCTTGAGAACAAAAAGGAGAAGAAGGGCGCGCCGGCACCTAGGCCCCGGCAAGCCAGAATCGCTGGGGGCTGCGAGTGCCAAGATTCGTCCCCGGCAAGCTAGAGTTGCCGGGGGCTGCAATATCAGATAATTCTTTCGTCCCTCTTCATGCATCCTCTTATGGACTGGGGAATGCGAAACCGCGTTTCTTCCCAAAAACTGCCGTGCTCCCTCAACTCTAGGCCCTGGAACCCGTTACCGGGGCCAAGTTTGGTCGTAGTCGCGGCAGCAGAGGGATGAAACAAGGAGGCCGCACCCACATCGTTCCCGCCTCCGTCAAAGACGTGAGAAAGGTTGAGCGACGTGGGAAGGCGGCAGGGCCTGTTCCCGGGAGGCGAACTATCTGTCCGAGGGATACCAATGATTTGCTCCTTGGCGTGGGTTTAACCTGCGAGACAAATAACACGGCAAGCAACCCTTTTTTCATTAAAAAACATCCCACTCAGGTACAGTCCATAAAGGATGAAAAACATGAAAGAGAGGATTACAAGTTTTAAGATACAGCTAAGGCCCGAAGGCTTACAAATTAAAAAGATAAGATGCCCGTAATGCCTTTCATGTCCCTCTCTTCAGGAGGTAGATCAAGGAGGCGAAAAGGGCAAAAGGAGCGCCTAGGCGAGCTACGGGTGCCAGAAGACACCAAGAGAACAGCCCGGGGGCTGTCCGGAGGCTGGACGGTGATGGCAGCGCCGGAAGCGGGGCTCAAAGACGGGGCGGCAGGACGTCAGCACACTGTCGAGGGCACCACGCCCTCGTACTCCGACCTGACGGCCTTGCCAGCCCTCTTCCCCTTCCGCAGCCTCCCTACGCCAGCCGCCCAAGGAGACGACCCCGGGGAGTTCGAGGAGCCGGCAACGCGGATGATGGGGTCGCCGGTGACGCGCGGAGCGGCGCCCGACACCTAGTCGGACCTGCCACTCCGCCGCCCGCTACCCTCGTCGTCGCTGTCGCTCTCCTCCTCGTCACTCTCGCTCGAGGGGGAGTCTTCGCTATCGGAGGAGCTATCCACGCAACACCTCGACCGGATGCCGGAGTCCCCGAAGACCTTGACGGAGAGGAGGTCACCCTCGATTAACTTGAAATGGAGGGTAAACCCCGCCGTCAGGCTGTGGATGCGGGCGAACGTCTTCCACCCTCGCTCAAGATACATCACGCTGGGGGCTGGGAATGCAATGCGGACTCGCGTGCCGCTGATCCCACAGCCCCTCATCTGCAGTCTCAGCATCTCAGGCGGGTCCGGTTCCATCGCGCTCGCGAACGGAGCTGGGAGCCGGAGGCGACGACGAGGCGCCCGGCGCAGCCTGACGAAGAACTCGCAAGGATTGTCCCCTATGTGGACCGCCGTGGGGGGAGGAACCGCCGGCGGAGGCGAAGCTGGTGCGCCGCCCCGTCTGCCTCTTCCCCGAGCGCCTCGACCTCGTCCTCGGCCTCGTCCGCGACCTCGCCCCCTCCCTCTTCCCCTTATGGCCGGCTCTCCCGCCAAGGGTGCGAGAGAGGGAGAGGTGCGCTGTCTGGCGGCGACCCTCGCCGCCACCGATGAAGTTCCAGGGTTCCCTTTCTCCATGGCGAAAGGGGGAAAGGAGAGCAGAAGCTGAAGAAAGGAGGAGATGAGAGAGTGCGGGCTTCTGTGCCCCCCCTCCTGCTCTTATAAAGGAGCAGGGTGGGGGCCCGGCCGCCCCGCTTGGCGAATCAAGGCACGGGAAGAGCAGGGAATCGGGACCGACCCGCTGCCTCTGCTCGCGACGGCCCAGATTCCCACTCCCACCGTCCGTGAACCCAAGCGCATGGGAGCCGCGTGGCGGGGATGCAGAGCCGAGGCGACGGGTGAGGCGGGCTCGCCCCACCCCGTGATCGTGGGATTGGACGCCTCGAAAACCGCGCACTGGCCCTGTCCAGTAAATGCACCACGCCCCCACGCCTACCTCCGTTTAGGTAGGAGGGCGTGAGCCGTCCCCTTCATCATGGCTTGATGCATGCTCGCAAGGCTCAGCCCCGCACACACCGCCCACATCACCCACGACGCCGCGTTCGACGCGTGCCGCTCTGGGCGTGCGCGGTGGAAGCGGAGAGATATGCGGTGTGACCTAGGCCGCGCGTGCCCGTGCACTGTTTTGGGCCTGGCCCAACAGCGCTCGGCACCGTGTGTGGCCCAGGCCCGGGGGCTCCTGTCGGTGTACTAAAGTAGGGGTACCTTAGTATCCCAAACTTGTGCACGGGCAGTCGCAGCAACCCGCGGTAGGGCTTGCCGGGCGTCCGCCAAGATCCTCAGCGGCTACTTTGATGCCATTCAAGAACAGAGTACTCAAGCTAAGGACCCGGCAAGAGGAGCTTGCCGGGAAGGCCAACCAAGGCCCCGGCAAGAGGAGCTTGCCGGGAAGGCCAACCAAGGCCCCGGCAAGAGGAGCTTGCCGGGAAGAAGACAAGACCCCGGCAAGAGGAGCTTGCCGGGAAGGCCACTCAAGGCATTCCACGGAAACTTGCCGCGACGCCCCGCGCGTCTCGGCGAGGCCCGGCGAGCGGCAAGCTTGCTGGTGCAACAAGATAAGGGCCGCGGCAAGGCACTTGCCGCGGCAAGGCTGCCATTCTGCGCCCGCGCTCCAGCACATCCGACGACGTGTCGCCACAAGATCGCTCCTGGTGCACGTGGCGGGTAGCAGTACAGCATGGCAGTGCGAGGTGGCAAGCGAAGCAGACAAGGAGGCCATCGTGGCGATCGGTGGCGCCCCTAGCGGTCGTTTCCTTGCACTGTTGGGGCGACCGGACGGGCATTAAATGCCCTTGTCCCCTGCCGTCAGAGTTAGGTAGGGGACACTGTTGGTAGCAGTTGTACCAACCCGTGTTTTTACCTTTCTACCCCTCTTTCTACGCTGCCACCTGTCGGTGACCCCTTTAGCCTATAAAAAGGAGGCCCATGCGCACGTAGAGGGGGTTCGGAATTTTGGTTCCGCAGCTTGAGGGTTCGGCCGATTCGACGCCACACCCGCTCTCTCGAGCAAGAACAGAATACAAACACAGAGCAGCAGTAGGAGTTTTATCTCTCCGGAGAGCTCCGAAGCTGGGTAAAAATCTTCCCCCACGCGCTCTCGCCTCGATCTGCTCTTCGTGCGCCCTCCGCCCCCTTGCCGGACTAAAAAGGGGCCCTGCCCCATAGGTGCTCGCTCCCCATCGCGGCGACACCGAACACTCCCTAAGGTGTTCGGTCTTTATGATAATGGGCAGAATAATGCCCTAAGCCCCTAGTGTCCAGGTACGGGCATGGTCTTCTTACGCGGCCGATGCCAAAACGTCAAGCTCCGCTTTGGTTATAGGAAGAAACCAAGGGAGAATAACAACAAGAGACAGTAAAAAAGGTTTACGCAGGGTCTTAATCTGAAAAGAATCCTCGCAATGGGTCCCTACTACATGTCTGCGCCTGTGTCTCCGTTGTGCCGTTATCCTGGACGGGTATGCACGTTGTTCATCTGTAAAAATAGAGGAACGCTTAGTTTGAAAACAATTCGTGCGAAAAAAAGGTATGTGTGAAAGAAAAAATATGAATAAGCAAAGTGGGGTTTGAATAAACCCGCGGTTGTTTGTGCGCGCAGCCCCTTGTGAAGGGGTGTGCGGCTAGGGAGCCCCTAGCCTACTGATGCCGGACTCGTCTATCTGAGTCCGGGGTCTTTGGGTGACCCTCGCACTGAGATGATGCCACGCGGACCGGGCATCTTGAGTGTGAGAGACGCGTAATGTGGTATGGCGTTGAAACGGACAAAAGCCTTTCGTCCCAAGAGTGCTTGATATCCACTTTTAAATGGGACGATATGAAAAATTAGTTTTTCGCGCCGAAAGTTGTTCGGTGATCCGAACACGACTTCTAGTAATAGGGAGCCTGTGCACTTGGCATAAGGGCCTGGCGTCACTCCTTTGAAGGAAGTGCGGCTGTGTCGAATTTTGGTAGGGTCTATCCCCATCTTGCGGATTGTGTTTGAATACAGCAGGTTTAAGTCGCTGCCTCCGTCCATTAGGACTTCAGTAAATTGTAATCCATCGATTATGGGATTCAATATCAGGGCAGTCCGTCCCGCGTTTCGAACGCTTCTGGAATAGTCCAGGTGGTCGAAAGTGATTGGTTTTGATATCCAATCTCTATGGTCTGCTGGGTTGGACCGTGCGAGGCTCTTTTTAGGAAGTGCCGCACTATTTTTTCGTATTATCACATGAAGTGAGTTTACTGCTTTGACCTCTTGTGGGAAAGTCTTTTGTTTTCCGGTGCTCTGCTGGTGGGGTTTATCGTCTTCGCTTGACGCGTCGAGCCCCTTGTGCTCGGCGTTTAGTCGGCCGGACTATTTGAAAACCCAACAGTCTCGATGGGTATGGTTTGCAGGCCTTCCGGGGGTACTGTGGATTTGACATATCCGACCCAAAATCTTGTTTAAGTTGGACAGCTCATCGCCGTCCTCCTTAAGAGGCGGTGTTTTGTTGTTTGTCCGCGAGCTTTTGAATCCTGCGTTGACTGCCGTGCTCTTTGGGCTTTTCTCTTGATTCCGGCGCTGCTCTTTTCTGCGCCGTGATTTTCCGTTTCCATCTCTTATCCCGGATGTACTTGGGTCGCTGGTGCTGCATCTTGCTAGCCAGCTATCCTCTCCCGCGCAGAAGCGGGTCATGAGGCTTGTTAGCGCGGACATTGTCCTCGGTTTCTCTTGGCCGAGGTGTCTGGCAAGCCATTCGTCTCGGACGTTGTGTTTAAAAGCTGCTAAGGCTTCGGCATCCGGACAATCGACTATTTGGTTCTTTTTAGTGAGGAACCTGTTCCAGAATTTGCGCGCTGACTCTCCGGGCTGTTGAGTTATGTGACTTAGATCATCTGCATCCGGAGGGCGGACATAAGTCCCTTGAAAATTTGCTCTAAACGCGTCCTCGAGCTCTTCCCAACTTCCCACAGTGTTTTCTGGGAGGCCTTTAAGCCAATGACGGGCTGGCCCTTTGAGCTTGAGGGGTAGGTATTTTATGGCGTGGAGATCATCTCCTCTGGCCATGTGTATATGTAGTATATAATCTTCTATCCAGACTCCAGGGTCTGTTGTTCCATCGTAGGCCTCTATGTTTATTGGTTTAAATCCTGCTGGGGATTCATGGTCCAGCACCTCATTGGTGAAACATAGTGGGTGTGCGGCGCCCCTGTATTTGGGTGTACCGCTATCTTCGGACACTTGACGTGTTGCCTTGCTTCCTGGGGCCTTCTTCTTTGGCCCGTAGATAGACCTGGCTGGGCCATCTGTCCTTCCAAGTTCATTGGTTGGTTTATGTGTGGCGCCGCTTTCAGAATTTTTCCTATCATCCGGCCGTCTATCCAACCAGGCAGCCTCTTTATTTTTTGACTGTGGAGGCTCTATGGCCTTGTCGTCGAATTCTGGTAGCAGCTTGCGCTTCGGGTAGCTCTTTGATTGGTGGCCATTGCCGTATTTATCCGCGGTTTTGAGTACTTTGCTCCACCTCATTCTGAGTGTGTCTTCCGCTGTTTTGAGCTTCCGCTTTTCCTTCTTCAAGCTTCTTGCAGTGTTGACGAGTCTTTTCCGAAGGTTTTTACCTTCCGGCGGCGTGTCCGGCGTGAGATCGTCCGAACCGTCGTTTTCGCCGGGCCTGGACTGATTATCTGACTCGTCCTGTTCGGACGGTTGCTTATCTGCATGTTCGTCATCCACTTTTGTGCCCTGCTGTATTGCGGGGTCCTTAGGAGCGTTGTTGTTGTCGAGGCGGGGCTTAGGGCGGCGTTTGCGCCGCCGTTTTTGTTGTTTATCGGCGGGGTTATCCTCTGCCGCGGCCCGTTGGTCCTCGTTATCGCTCTCTTTTGGTGTATCCCCCATGTATATGTCATATGACGAGGTGGTCCTCGCGTGCCCTATAGGCGTTGTTTCTTGTTCGTCTTCGGCGTCGTCGTCTATACCGTCGATGTCTTCGGAGCCATAGTCTCGCATGTCGGTTAGATCGTCGACAGTGGCTACAAAGTGGGTGGTGGGTGGGCTCTGAATTTCTTCGTCGTCCGTATCCCGACCGTCCCGGCCATAGTCCGTCTAGGACTCTCCCGATAACGAGAGATGCTTTAGTGAATTCAGGATGTCGCCAAAAGGAGAGTATTGGAAGATGTCCGCGGCGGTGAATTCCATAACAGGCGCCCAATCCGATTTGGTTGGTAGGGGCGCGGGAGGTTCGGAGTCCGGGAAGGAGTCCGACACCTCGGAATCACGAGTTTTGCGAGGGACAAGATTAGTGTTCGGCTCCATCGCCGTGGAAGTTGAAGCCCCCGAGGTGGTGTCCATCCACCGATCCTCTATCTGGGCAATCGGCTCCGGACTAATGGCCGAAGCGGATTCGCGTGCGGCCACCAAGGCACTGTTCGGCGGTAGAGCTAGATCATGCCCGTCGTCACAGTGCGGCGCGCTTGGCTGTGGTTCGAGTCCGTCGAAGATCAAGTCTCCGCGGACATCGGCCGTGAAGTTTAGCTTCCGAATCTGCTCCAGATGACCAAGCGAATTGGCCCGCAGTGCGAAGCCGCCGAATACGAAGATCTGTCCGGGGAGAAAAGTCTCACCCTGGACAGCGTCGTTGGTTGAAGATGCCATCGGGCCTATCGGTGACGACACAGAGGAACTCTCAATGAAAGCACCAATGTCGGTGTCAAAACCGGCGGATCTCGGGTAGGGGGTCCCGAACTGTGCGTCTAGGTGGATGGTAACAGGAGACGAGGGACACGATGTTTTACCCAGGTTCGGGCCCTCTTGATGGAGGTAAAACCCTACGTCCTGCTTGATTAATATTGATGATATGGGTAGTACAAGAGTGGATCTACCACGAGATCAAGGAGGCTAAACCGTAAAGCTAGCCTATGGTATGATTGTTGTAATGTATGTTGTCCTACGGACTAAAGCCCTCCAGTTTATATAAACACCGGAGGAGGCTAGGGTTACACAGAGTCGGTTACAATGGTAGGAGATCTACATATCCGTATCGCCAAGCTTGCCTTCCACGCCAAGGAAAGTCCCATCCGGACATCGGACGGAGTCTTCAATCTTGTATCTTCGTAGTCTTGGAGTCCGGCGGACGATGATAGTCCGGCTGTCCGGGCACCCCCTAGTCCAGGACTCCCTCACTAACCCTCTTTGGTGCCTATATAAACCAGAGGGTTTTAGTCCGTAGGACGAACAACAATCATACCATAGGCTAGCTTCTAGGGTTTAGCCTCTCTGATCTCGTGGTAGATCTACTCTTGTACTACCCATATCATCAATATCAATCAAGCATGAGTAGGGTTTCACCTCCATCAAGAGGGCCCGAACCTGGATAAAAACATCGTGTCCCTTGTCTCCTGTTACCATCCGCCTAGACGCACAGTTCGGGACCCCCCACCCGAGATCCGCCGGTTTTGACACCGACATTGGTGCTTTCATTGAGAGTTCCTCTGCGTCGTCATCTTTAGGCCCGATGTCTCCTCCGATCATCAACAACGATGCGGTCCAGGGTGAGACTTTTCTCGCCGGACAGATCTTCGTATTCGGCGGCTTTGCGCTGCGGGTCAATTTGCTTGGCCATCTGGAGCAAATTGAAAGCTACGCCCCTGGCCATCAGGTCAGATTTGGAAGTTTAAACTACATAGCTGACGTCCGCGGAGACTTGATCTTCGACGGGTTCAAGCCACAGCCAAGTGCCGCACTGTCACGATAAGCATGATCTAGCTCTGCCGCCGAACAGTGCCCTCGAGGCCGCACAAGTGTCCGCTCCGACCCTTAGCTCGGAGCCGATTACGCCGATCGAGGACGGGTGGATGGACACCGCCTCGGGGGCTGCAATCTCTGCGGCGATTGATCCGAACACCATCCCTGTCCTTTGCGAGGCTCGTAACTCCAAGGTGCCGGACTCCTCTCCGGACTACGAACCTTTCGCGCCCCTGCCAATCGAATCCGATTGCGCGCCGGTCATGGAATTCACCAACGCGGACATCTTTTAGCACTCGCCCTTTGGCAACATCCTGAATTCATTAAAGTCTCTCTCTTTATCAGGAGAGCCCTGGCCGGACTATGGTCAGGAAGGTTGGGATGCGGATGACGAAGAAATTCAAAGCCCACCCATCACCCACTTCGTAGCCACTGTCGATGATTTAACCGACATGCTCGACTTCGACTCCGAAGACATCGACGGTATGGACGACGATGCAGGAGACGACCAAGAACCAGCGCCTACAGGGCACTGGAAGGCCACCTCGTCATACGACATTTACATGGTGGACATCCCAAAATATGGGAATGGCGATGGAACAACGGAGGATGACCCCTCCAAGAAACAACCTAAGCGTCGGCGTCAGCGGCGCCGCTCTAAATCCCGCCACAGTAAAAACGGTGATTCTGGCACCGGAGAGAATAACACCCCGGACAGTGCCGAAGACAATCCCCTCCAGCTGGATTCATCGCAGGAAGATGGAGAAGCCAACCCTCATGAGAGAGCGGCAGAAAGAGAGGTAGAGGACGATAATTACATGCCTCCCTGTGAAGATGAGGCAAGCCTCGACGACGACGAATTTGTCATGCCTAAGGACCCCGTCGAAGAAGAGCGTTTCAAATGCAGGCTTATGGCCACGGCAAGCAGCCTCAAGAAAAAGCAGCACCAGCTTAGAGCTGACCAAGACTTGCTAGCCGACAGATGGACTGAAGTCCTTGCGGCCGAAGAGTATGAACTCAAATGCCCCTCTAAGAGCTACCCAAAACGCAGGCTGCTACCCCGATTAGAGGAGGAAGCACCTAAACCTACATCACTAGCGCATGATACGGCCGACCGGACACCTCGTGGCCGCGACAGAGAGGCCTTTCGGCCCTCCACTCAAGCCGCACCCCGGCGCCGCTCAAAAAATACCAGGACATGGGAAAATGTGCTAGACCTGCGGGATATACTGGAGGACAAGGCAAGGCAAACAATATCGATCTATGGATCGCGTGGGCGCCCCACGATACGTGATGATAACCGTCACACCGGATATGGCAATTCCGGCCGGGCCGAACGCAGTAGACAAAGCTCATTTGAGTTGCGTCGTGATATAGCCCAATACAGAGGCGCCGCACACCCACTATGCTTCACAGACGAAGTGATGGATCATCAAATCCCTGAGGGTTTCAAACCCGTAAACAGTGAATCATACGATGGCACAACAGATCTTGCGGTCTGGATCGAGGACTATCTCCTCCATATCCACATGGCCCGCGGCGATGATCTACACGCCATCAAATACCTCCCACTCAAGCTTAAAGGACCAGCTCGGCATTGGCTTAAAAGCTTGCCAGCGGAGTCAATCGTTTGTTGGGAAGACTTGGAAGCCGCATTCCTCGACAACTTCCAGGGCACCTATGTGCGACCACCAGACGCCGATGACCTAAGCCACATCATTCAGCAGCCAAAGGAATCAGCCAGCCAATTTTGGACACGGTTCCTAACCAAGAAAAATCAAATCGTCGACTGTCCGGATGCAGAGGCCCTTGCAGCCTTCAAACATAACATCCGCGACGAGTGGCTTGCCCGGCACCTAGGACAGGAAAAGCCGAAATCCATGGCAGCCCTCACAACACTCATGACCCGCTTCTGCGTGGGAGAGGATAGCTGGCTAGCTCGTAGTAACAACATGACCAAGATCCATGGTAATTCGGATACCAAGGACAGCAATGGCAGGTCGCGTCGCAACAAGCACAAGCGCCGCATTAACGGTGATAATGTTGAGGATACGACAGTCAATGCCGGATTCAGAGGCTCCAAACCCGGTCAGCGGAAAAAGCCATTCAAAAGAAATACTCCAGGCCCGTCCAATTTGGACCAAATACTCGATCGCTCATGCCAGATACACGGCACCCCCGAAAAACCAGCCAACCACACCAACAGGGATTGTTGGGTGTTCAAGCAGGCAGGCAAGCTAACTGCCGAAAACAATGACAAGGGGATGCATAGCGACGACGAGGAGGAGCCCCGGCCACCGAACAATAGAGGACAGAAGGGCTTCCCCTCACAAGTGCGAACGGTGAACATGATATACGCAACCCACATACCCAAAAGGGAGTGGAAGAGTGCACTAAGGGACGTATATGCGATGGAGCCAGTCGCCCCAAAGTTCAATCCGTGGTCCTCCTGCCCGATCACTTTTGATCGAAGGGACCACCCCACTAGCATCTGCCATGGCGGATTCGCCGCATTGGTTCTAGACCAAATCATTGACGGATTTCACCTCACTAGAGTCTTGATGGACGGCGGCGGCAGCCTGAACCTGCTTTATCAGGATATAGTGCGCAAGATGGGCATAGACCCCTCAAGGATTAAACCCACAAAGACAACCTTCAAAGGTGTCGTACCAGGTGTAGAGGCCAACTGTACAGGCTCAGTTACACTTGAAGTGGTCTTCAGATCACCGGATAACTTCCGAAGCGAGGAATTGATCTTCGACATAGTCCCGTTCCGCAGTGGCTATCACGCACTGCTTGGACGAACCGCATTTGCAAAGTTCAATGCAGTGCCGCACTATGCATACCTCAAGCTCAAGATGTCAGGCCCTCGAGGAGTCATTACGGTCAATGGAAACACCGAACGCTCTCTCCGAACGGACAAGCATACGGCGGCCTCGCGGCAGAAGTACAAAGCAGCCTCTTAAGGCAATTCTCGAGTCCGGCTATTAAACGGCCGGACACCGTCAAGCGCGCCCGGAGTAACCAACAACAAGACCGCCTGGCACATTCTGAGCACACGTAGCAATGCGGCCCCAACCCCAGCTGAGGGAGTCCTGGATTAGGGGGTGTCCGGATGGCCGGACTATAGCCTTTGGCCGGACTCCTGGACTATGAAGATACAAGATTGAAGACTTCGTCCTGTGTCCGGATGGGACTTTCCTTGGCGTGGAAGGCAAGCTTGGCAATACGGATATGTAGATCTCCTACCATTGTAACCGACTCTGTGTAACCCTAACCCTCTTTGGTGCCTATATAAACCGGAGGGTTTTAGTCCGTCGGACGAACAACAATCATACCATAGGCTAGCTTCTAGGGTTTAGCGCCTCTAATCTCGTGGTAGATCTACTCTTGTACTACCCATATCATCAATATCAATCAAGCAGGAGTAGGGTTTTACCTCCATCGAGAGGGCCCGAACTTGGGTAAAAACATCGTGTCCCCTGTCTCCTGTTACCATCTGCCTAGACGCACAGTTCGGGACCCCCTACTCGAGATCCGCCGGTTTTGACACCGACATTGGTGCTTTCATTGAGAGTTCCTCTGTGTCGTCATCTTTAGGCCTGATGGCTCCTCCGATCATCAACAACGGTGCGGTCCAGGGTGAGACTTTTCTCCTCGGACAGATCTTCGTATTCGGCGGCTTTGCACTGCGGGCCAATTCGCTTGGCCATCTGGAGCAGATTGAAAGCTACGCCCCTGGCCATCAGGTCAGATTTGGAAGTTTGAACTACACGGCTGACGTCTGCGGAGACTTGATCTTCGACAGGCTCGAGCCACAGCCAAGCGCGCCACACTGTCACGATGGGCATGATCTAGCTCTGCCGCCGAACAGTGCCCTGGAGGCCGCACCAGTGTCCGCTCCGACCCTTAGCTTGTAGCCGACTGCACCGATCAAGGATGGGTGGCTGGACATCTCCTCGCGGGCTGCGATCTCGACGGCGATTGAGCCGAACACCATCCTTGTCCTTTGCAAGGCTCGTAACTCCAAGGTGCCGGACTCCTCTCCGGACTCCGAACCTTCTGCGCCCCTGTCAGTCGAATCTGATTGGGCGCCGGTAATGGAATTCACCGCCGCGGACATCTTTCAACACTCTCCCTTTGGTGACATCCTGAATTTACTGAAGTCTCTCTCTTTATCAGGAGAGCCCTGGCCGGACTATGGTCAGCAAAGTTGGGATGCGGACGACAAAGAAATTCAAAGCTCACCCACCACCCACTTCGTAGCCACTATCGAAAGTTTAAACGACGTGCTCAATTTCGACTCCGAAGACATCGACGGTATGGACGATGATGTAGGAGATAAGCATGAACCAGCACCTATAAGGCACTGGACACCCACCTCATCTCATGATGTATACATGGTGGATACACCTAAAGGAAGCGACAATGAGGAACAACGGGACGCCACGAGGGATCATTCCCTCGAAAAGCAGTCAAAACGGCGACGTAAGCGCCGCTCAAAATCCCGCCTCGACAAAGACAGCAGCCATACAGACCCAGCCATAGAGCAGGGCGAACCGGCGGACGACGAACATGCTATCGAGCAACCGTCCGAACAGGATGATATGGATAAACAATCCGTCCCCGACGAAGATAACAGTTCGGACGATCTCACGCCGGATAAGTTGCTGGAGCAAAAGAACCTCCACAAAAGGCTCGTCGCCACTATGCATAGCCTGAAAAAGCAGAAGTGGAAGCTCAAAACAGAGGAATATGCGCTCAAGATCAGATGGAGCAAAGTACTCAACACCGTAGACAATTACGGCGATAGTCGCCGAACAAAGGGCTACCCAAAGCGAAAACTACTGCCCGAATTTGATGAGGAGGCCGTAGAGCCCCCGCAATCAAGGAGCAAAGAGACCACCCAGTCGGATAGACGACCCCATGGAAAACATAGAGCGGCAAACGGCGCCGCACACAAGCCGGCACGCGATCCGCACATGGATTTGCATCAAAAAGATGGCCTAATTAGATCTATCTACAGGACAAGAAAGCAAGCTCTAGTAAGCAATGCAACACGTCAAGTATCCGAATATTACGGTACACCTAAATATAGGGGTGCCGCACGTCCCCTATGTTTCACCGATGAGGTTCTGGATTATGAATTTCTAGCGGGATTCAAGCCCGTAAACATAGAGGCATACGACAGAACAACAGACCCTGGAGTCTGGATTGAGGATTACATCCTCCACATACACATGGCTAGAGGAGATGACCTCAACGCCATAAAATACTTACCCCTCAAGCTCAAAGGGCTAGCCCGGCATTGGCTCAAAAGCCTCCCCGAAAACACCATTGGAAGTTGGGAAGAGCTCGAGGATGCTTTTTGGGCAAATTTTCAAGGGACCTATGTCCGACCTCCGGATGCAGACGATTTAAGTCACATAACTCAACAACCCGGAGAGTCAGCCCGAAAATTCTGGAACAGATTCCTTACTAAAAAGAACCAAATAGTCGACTGTCCAGACGCTGAAGCCTTAGCCGCTTTCAAACACAACGTCCAAGACGAATGGCTCGCCAGACATCTCGGCCAAGAAAAGCCAACAACAATGGCCGCATTAACAAGCCTCATGACTCGCTTTTGCGCGGGAGAGGATAGCTAGCTGGCAAGATGCAGTACCAGCAACCCAAGTACATCCTAAGTCAGGGATGGAAACGGGAAACCGCGACGAAGCAAGGACCAGCGCCGGACAAAGGGAAACAGCCCGAAGAGCACGGCAGTCAATGCCGGATTAAAAAGCTCACGGCAGGATCATAAAAAACTGCGCCTTAAGGATAATAGGGACGAGCTATCTCACTTAAACAAAATCTTGGACAAGATATGCCAAATACACAGTACTCCCGGGAAGCCTACAAACCATACCCATAGAGATTGTTGGGTCTTCAAGCAGTCCGGCAAACTCAACGCCGAACACAAGGGGTTCGAAACACCAAGCGAGGACGATGACGAACCCCACAAGCAGAGCACCGGAAAACAAAAGAATTTCCCACAAGAAGTCAAAACTGTAAACTCACTTTACGTGACAAAAGGGAAAAACATAATGGCACCCATAGATATACGCGCCATACGGCCTATCCTAGAGGAGTCCCGCCCCTGGTTGTTAAAACCAATCACCTTCGACCATCAGGATTACTCTAGAAGTATTCGGAATGCAGGATGGGTTGCCTTGATATTAGATCCGATAATCGACGGACTCCAATTTACACAAGTCCTAATGGACGGCGGTAGTGATCTAAACCTGCTATATCAGGACACAATCCGCAAGATGGGGATAGACCCAACCAAAATTCACCATAGCAACACTTCCTTTCAAGGTGTAATGCCAGGCCCATATGCCCATTGTACGGGCTCTCTACTGCTAGAAGTTGTGTTCGGCTCACCCGACAACTTCTGCCATGAAAAGCTAACCTTCCACCTCGCCCCATTCACAAGTGGCTACCAAGCACTACTGGGATGCGAAGCTTTTGCCCGCTTTAACGCAATACCGCATTATGCATCCCTTACACTTAAAATGCCCGGTCTGCGAGGCATCATCTCCTTAAAGGGAAATATCGAGTGTTCCTCAAGTGCGGAAGATTGTGTGACTGCCTTGACAGCCACACACCAAATCGGCTTCACTAATCAACGCACCTAAACAGGTCGTCCAGACCCCGGACACGGTTAGACGAGTCCGGCGTAAACATACAAGGGCTTGCTGGCTAAATACCCCCACACTAGGGGCTCTGCGCATGTACAACAAGAGACATTAAAGCTCAATTTTATTTATTTTTTGAATTTTACTTTGTTTATTCAGTATAATGTACATTTTCACATTATCTTTTTCAACTAAGTTCCTCTCTTTTACAGATGAACACCATGCTACACCCGTCCAGGATACGACACAACGGAGACACAGGCGCAGACGAGCAGTAGGGACCCGTTGCAAGGATTCTTTTCAGATTAAGACCCTACGTAAACCTTTTTTACTGTCTCTTGTTGATACACATCCCCCGGTTTATTGCTATAACCGAGGAGGAGGCTGGCATTTTGGCATGGGCCACGTCAGAATTTTGCACGTACCTGGACACCAGGGGCTTAATACCAAGGGCGTTGTTCGGCCCGTTTTCATAAAGACCGAATACCTTAGGGAGTGCTCGGTGTTTTGAGTTAGGCCTTATATGCATCAGCTCCGAATCATGTCTTTGGTCAAATGTTGGGTTTGCCCGGCTCCTGTGTTCTGCTGCCTTACTTCCGCTCTATCGGCTAACGCGGCACCAGGAGAACTACTGCGATTGTGCCCCGGTTCGTCCAGGCGAGCACCATAGTAGAGAAAGCCAAAAACTGACTGTCATGATATAGCGTGAGACTGGTCAACCACTCGATGACCCGCCGGAATCTATAGGATTCCTCCGCATTGACGAAGGTCCGTTTCCCGGTCAGGCACATACGCGCCCTGAATTCGGGTGAGCGCGATGCCCCTAGGGGCTATATAGTAGCCCCACTGTCAAACTCCTATGGCTAAGTGAAATGATAAAGCATTATAGTCCGGTTGCCTATTTTGCTACGCTACCACCTCCTTCACAGGACCAAGACATTGGATCAAGTGTGAAACTGTGTCTTTTGCAAACACCCCCGCATTATATGCGTGGGGGCTGAAGCCGAAGACTGCCATCTTTCAGGTTATATACACATATACATTAACGGCCGCACAGGAGGTATTTTTAATTCTTGAAGGCACAAGTATAAAAAGCTTTTATATTTCATCAAAACATTATTTCACAATAATACATGTTATTCGAACATAATATCCTTCAAGCACTGCGGCTCTATTAAACGAGCGCCCTGCAGAACTTCCTGAAAATATTGCTCGACAGGTACTCGGCTTCCGTCCGAATCCGGGGATGCGACATCGGTGGCCTTCATCTCTGCCCAGTATGTCTTGACACGGGCAAGAGCCATCCGTGCACCCTCTATGCATGCCGACCTCCTCATTGCATTGATATGCGGCACCACACCAAGGAACTGATGCACTGAGCCAAAATAACTCTTCGGCTCGGGCCTTTTCGGCCACAAAAGACTCAAGACACCCTTGATGGCAAGTCCGGATAACCTATTCAGCTCCGCCCATTCGGCCAAGCGATCGGTTAATGGAAGAGGGCGCACTGGATTATGGAACTGCGACCAAAAAACCTTTTACATTTCGTGATCCTTTTGATCTCGGAAGTGTTCGGCCACGTCCGCGGCACTTGCCGCCAAGTCCAGATAAGCATCCTCCGAACTCCACAGTCGGTCCAACTAAGCATATTTAGGATCCTTGAACTTCCTCCGCAGAAGGAAGGGCTTTCCAGCCGCGATATCTCCGGCCTGACGCAGCTCCTCCTTCATAGCTCTCATCGCAGAGCGAGCATCCTTGGCCTCGGTAGTGGCCCTCTTCAGGTCCTCTTGCACCGCTCGATCTTCCTTTTCAAGAATCTTGCAACGGTCGGCAGCATTCTTCAACTTCACGGCCATCTCGGCCATTTCCTTCTTGCTTCGGCAGTGAGCAACCTGTTCAGCTTTTAGCTATTCGGCCGCCTTTAAGGCAGCCGCATCACTTTTTCTAGCCTGCTCCTTGGCTCGGGCGAGCTCCGCCCGAAGGTTCTCCATGGCAGCGGCACCATCTGCATCAAGCATACATGTTGTAAGGCACAGGCATCAAGCTCCCTTACCAGTTGTCCACGGAGAAATCACATACCTTGTGACTCGTCAAGCCGCTTATTGACAAGCATGATGTCGGCATCCGCCACGTCAAGTTGCCGCTTTAGTTCGGCAAATCCATCAGTCCGACTAGCCACCGGACACTTCGCCACCTACATAGGAAGGGCGACATATTATACCTAGGATTATGATCCTCGGCGCGCTGTCGTTTTTGACAACATACCGTGTCTTAGGGGCTACTATCTACACAGGGCGCATTTTATATGCGGAACTTTCATAAGGTACATCATTTCGCGAACCTCAAAACCTGTCAGTAAACTTCTGACGGCTTCATGCAATCCGCTCTCAGCGGATGAAATCCTTTCAATCACCATACCCATTAATGCACGGTGATCTTCTGAGATAGACGCTCGCCCGAGTAGATCCTCCAGCTCCTCCGACCGAACACCAGGTGGTGCCGGACTCGTCCGATGGCCTTTTTCGAAGGCCGGATGCGGAGGGCTTTGAGGGGAAATACGACCACCTTCCGGCCCCGCCGGACTCGGAGAAACCCTCCGCGACGACACCTCGGGGTCGCCCACCTCGTAAGACGGTACGGCAGGGGGAGGCATTTCGCTCTCTATCATCTCCGGACGAATATCCCCCAAAGATGAGCTTTGCTTAGAAGGGCTGAGATCCGAACTACAAGGTAAAACTTCGGTTATCTTCATCACAAATAGGGCAGGGATATCCTTTATTTTACAAACTCCCCTTTTTACTTACGGCTCGGTGGAGGGCTGATCCCCTTGGGGGCATAATGCGGCCGAGGCATCTCTCGGCGCAGGACCCTCTGACAAAGATTTCTTCCCCCGCTTTGAGACCATGGTCTCGGGGTCTTCAGAGGCGGTCCTCTTCTTCCCTTGGATCTAGGGATTCTCGATCCCTCCTTTCCTGGCAGCCTCCTTCACGGAGGCGGTAGCTTCCTTGTTCCCCCCTTCACCTTCTTCCGAAGGCGCAACCTCCAGCATCCTGGTTAACACGGGATCCGGCGTGGTCTCAGGGAGGGGGGCCGGACACCTGATTAACTTTGCTTTCGCTATCCACTCCTGTTCAAGGGACAACTCTTTTAAAGAGCAAGTTTGTGATAAATATGGGATAGCGTGTCCAGGTATAGGGCTACTTACATGAGTATCCGGGCGATTTCAGCACAGACCTGCATCATCGGTCAAGCCCGGACACATCTCTCGTGATCCGAAGAAAAGCTTGTACATCTCCACGGGCATCGCGCCCATAAAATGTTAGAGAGCTCGTGGTCCCTCCGGGTTAAATTCCCACAGGCGGAGGGGGCGACGTCTGCAGGGCAGGATGCGATGAATCAGCATGACATGCGCTACTACGACCAGAGTGATCTCTCTCTCCGGGAGGTCTCGAATACAGCCCTGCAACAAGGGCACGTCCTTGGACGGCCCCCAGTCAAGTCCTTTATTGACCCATGATGCCAGCCGCGGTGGAGGACCCGAGCGAAAGGCAGGTGGCGCCACCCATTTGGTGCCCCTGGGAGCTGTGATATAAAACCACTCTTGTTGCCATAGGCTAAGCTCCTCTTGAAAAGAGCCCTCGGGCCACGGAGCATCAGCATTCTTGCTTATAACAGCCCCTCCGCACTCTGCCTGCTGCCCCTTGATCATCTTAGGCTCCACCTTGAAGATATTGAGCCACAATCCGAAGTGAGGGGTAATGCGGAGGAACGCTTCGCATACGACAATGAACGATGAGATGTGGAGGATGGACTCCGGATCCAAGTCATGAAATTCCAACCCAAAGTAAAACATGAGCCCCCTCACGAAGGGGTCCATCGGTAAGCCTAGCCCCCGAAGGAAGTGAGACGCGAACACCACGCTTTCACCGGGCTAGGGGGTGGGAATAACCTGCCCTTGGGCAGGCAACCTATGCGAAATTTCGCTGGTTAGATACCTGGCATCTCTTAGCTTTAGCATGTCTTCTTCCGTAATGGAGGAAGGCATCCACCGGCCTTGCAGGTCGGAGCCGGACATCATCGAAGGTCCGAAGCGCCTGAATCTGGAGCCTTGGGTGTTGGAACTCGAGGCAAGGTGTGGATTCGATCGAGATTGAAAGTAAGGAGTGGAGCCTTGGTCTCTTTATAAAGAGGTTGAATACCAAGAGCCTTCCCCGTGACCGTTCGGGACTCGCCTTTGATAGAGGAGACGTACCAACGGGCACGGTTGGGTTACCCACGCCCGTATTGATGAGAATCCCGGGATAAGGGGACACGATCTCTGCTTTCACAAGACGTGCCAAGGAAACCGCCTCGCTAAACACGCTGAGGTGGAACAGTAAAAACGATTCGAATAAAGGCTTGGCCGTGGTGTGATGTCACGCCACGGAATACGTCAGCAGATTGAATTTGTGTAAATATTATTATCTCTATGGTGGTATGTGGAACTTATTTTGCAGATCCGGACACTATCCTTGTGTTCAAAATCTTCTATGAAGTATTTAGAAGAGGAACCGGCCTTGCAATGCCGAAGACAATATGCGCCGGACTCGTCGTCATTGAAGCCTGGTTCAGGGGCTACTGAAGGAGTCCTGGATTAGGGGGTGTCCGGATGGCCGGACTATAGCCTTTGGTCGGACTCCTGGACTATGAAGATACAAGATTGAAGACTTCGTCCCGTGTCCGGATGGGACTTTCCTTGGCGTGGAAGGCAAGCTTGGCGATACGGATATGTTGATCTCTTACCATTGTAACCGACTCTGTGTAACCCTAACTGTCGTGGATTTGTCACGGCAGATGTCCTAGTGAAAGGACTTAGTCGTGGAGCCATCGCTACGGGTTAACTTGAAGGGGTTAAAGCGGACACAAAGACACAAGGGTTTATACTAGTTCGGCCCCTTCGATGAAGGTAAAAGCCTACATCTAGTTGTGATGGAATTGATGTGGTTTCGATGGCTAGGGAGCAAACAAGCTTCGCCTAGGCTCGAGTTGTTGTTGTCTGTCCTTGAACCGCCGCCGGGTCGTCCCCTTATATACACGGGTGACGCCCGTCGGTCCATAGAGTCCCAACCGGTTCATACTCGTATCCCGGTTGGTATCTCTCTATTCCTAACTTACAATACAAGTTTACATATCAAGCCAGTTTATGGCTACAGTTTCTAAACCGACTACAGGCCTTGGGACTTCATCTGCTTGATCACCCTTTATACTACTAATGAAGTTAACCCGGCCCAGGTAGGCCGGTTCACGCCCAGTGATAATATCCCCAACATTAGGCCCCAGATTGATTTGAACTGGTTCATGTCAATCCTTCATAAAAATCTTTGTCTTCAACATCTTCTGGTAATTGGTAAACCGCCATGTCGTCATCATCTCTGGTTGCTGTAAACCGGCATGATGTCATCACGAAGTTTAACATTTATGACGCCTTCTTTTATTAATAGATCTACAATGCCCAAAGCAGCAGCTCCACTTCCGAAATTTTTGGCTCCTGGATTCGCGCGCCTGACACACATCCCCTGCCTTATAAATAGGACCGAAGGGTCATTTCCTTTTCTCCCCTTCGTCTCTTTCTCTTCATCTTCCTCGCGTCACCCGCCTCGGAGCTCCTTCGCCGTCGTTGACCTCTGCACCGTCTTGGGCCGCTGCATCAACCTGAACGCACCAGAGCATCGCGTCCTTCCGCGTCTTCCTCGATTCTAGTAAGCCTTCTGTTCTTCTTAACATAGATCTTTTCTAGGGTTCATGTTCTTGCCATGTTCATAACTTGTTCATGCTCGTACCCAGACTCCTGGATAGATCTATGAAACCCTGCTCTGACTAGCAGTAGCTTTTTAGCATCCGCCTGTAGTTTCACACTCAAGTTTATAGATCTCATCCACATACCTGCTCATTGATTTACTTCCGTTCCGCTTTATTCTTTTGAATATTTTCTGTTTTTATGAACTTGCTTCAGATCCATTGCTGCAATAAGACTTTGTGAAACATGTTTCTGCATACTTAGCCATCCGCAATTGCCTTCAATGTTTAGATCAGGCGGTTTAACTTAATATAGAAAAAGTTAGTAAACCGGTATACACCATTAGTCCCCTTGTTGAACCGCCAAAATTCTTTATCCATATGATGCCACCTCATAGAAATCCGGTTTAAATATACTGCCTCCGGTTTAGTATTGTTCATACCAGCACCTTCTTTTATCCAACATATTCTTGAACCGGAATCACCTATTTCTTGTAGATCTCACCATGGCCAAACAAGTGTATGAGTGCAACTGGGTTCCTTCTCGCGTCACAGAAACTCAGCTAGATGATTTAGTCTTGATAGGCGCTTTAGATAGCAAAGATACTATCCACTGGAGGGTTCCTGGTGATGAATGTCCTCCCACACCTCAAGAGGGAGAGGTTGTGATCTTTGCAGATCATTTAGCCCGGCGCTTCAATCCGCCCGGTTCTAAATTTTACCGGGATGTGCTAGACAATTTTCAGCTCCGCCCGCAAGATACTGGCCCCAATTCTGTTACCAACCTATGTCACTTCCAAGTGCTCTGTGAGGTATACCTTCAAGAGGAGCCTTCAGTTGAATTGTTTATAGACTGCTTCCACTTAAACCGCCGCACAGAATTCACTTATGGCCCCAATACCAAATTGGGCGGTATGGCAATTCAGAAAAGAAAAGAGATTATTTATCCCCATGCCAGACTACACAGTCACCCCAAGGAATGGAATGCCACATGGTTCTACTGGAAAGATACCTCCCCTGACAATGAAAATCCTTTGCCTGGCTTTCGTCCGGAGCGGCTCAGCAATACACACCCCTTCCCACAAAGGCTAAGTGCCAAGGAGAGGAGTAAATACGCTCCACAACTGTCCAAGCTTTGAGCCTTCATGGCTAACGGTTTAACAGGAGTAGATCTCGCACGCTGTTGGATATCCTGGAGCATACTGCCTCTCAGTCGGCGCTCCGGTTTAATGTGTAAGTATACTGGCAGTGTCGATGACCCGCTCCGACACACCAAAATCCATCTCTCAGATGATGAAGTCACAGATGCTGTGAAGAAAATGTTGAACGAACCGGAACACCTTTGCGCTCAAACCGGCCTACTCCCTTTCTGTGCTACCAACAAACCACCAGCTGTAAGATTTTGATTGTACTTTTTTACTGAACCTGTTATTGCTATCTCTATCTGACATCAATTGCTGCTTAACCAGGGTGATAATCCGTTTTGGAGCAAGAAGCTTCCGCAAGACAAACCGGAGAAAGCAGAACGGTCAACCCGGCCAAAGACCAAGGTTATCAAGAAGCCGGCTCACAAAAGGAAAACCACCGCTTCATCTGATCCGGCTGTTGATTATGATGTGGGTAACACAGACCTTGAGGTAGAACTTGATTCACTAGGCTTACTTTTTACACGCCTTATTGATGATGATACTTGTCAGGACGACGCTGAAGCCAGTAATGCTGATGTCGCTGAGGTAACTATTCTCTCTTCCGATTCAGATATTTTTCCTTTGCCAAAATTACGCCAGGCAAACCGGAAAGTTAAATTTTCTCATCCTCTTGCTTACTTGGATCCCAAATTTCTTATGAAGACTCAGCAACATGAAGATCGCCGCACAACCCGGCACAGCGGCCAGGTAGTTACCTCTGCCGGTTTACCAAACAGTCCGGTTCGAAAGCGCCGCTCAAAGGTCTCCGAACTTTCTATTAATTTTTATCCTAAAGCGGGTTTCATCCGTCAACCTCTTAATCCGTCCGACTCTGATTATCAGGTTACTTCTCATTCATCCTCTGGTGAATCATCGGCCACTCAGCTGCCACCACTGAAAACGGTTCTTGGGTAAGCTAAGCTGAACATATGCTTCTGGTATGCTGTGTTATAACTTATGCTGTTCCTTGACTCCTTGTTTCTCTTTCAGGGCTAAACCCAAACCGAGCAAGAAAGCCCGTCTGGATAAAGTGGCCGAGGAAGATGTCGCCCTTGAACAGGACAAAGCACCAGATGTTGAAGCGTTCGTTTATGAGGATATTCCCAATGATCCTCTTTTACAAGATGATGCTATTCCTGAGAAAAGGCCTATCAATACTTCAGTCCCTGTTGACCAGCCTGCCAGCTCCGTCCGGATTGAAAGATCCTGCAGTCCTTCAAAACCTGCCGATAAACCGACAACACCAATGCAAACCGGCGAGTCCAAGGATGATGACGTTGTAATTACCGGCGTAGGCCGCTTTGAACCAGGGAAACATGTCGCTTTAACTAAGCATACTGTGAAAGAAGATTCTTCTGCCATGAACAAAGGCAAATGGGATGTTAATCTGGAAACATATGATGCTCTGAGTGCCCAGGATCTTCATTCTGGTTACTTGAACCGGCTTTATACTAGTCGTGACTGTGAAGCTGGTCTGGTAAAGATGATGAGGGATAAATTTGAGGTAACTTCCTGGTACTTCAAATTCTTGTACCGTTTGTTTAAAGCCAAGTATTGTCTTTATGCAGGCTGAAGTGAGGATCAAAGAGGACCGGATTACTGATCTGCAGGAAACTTTGAAGACCCAACAAGCTGAAACCGACAAGGCCAGGGAAGAATTAACCAGCGCTTTGAGCATCACAGAACAGCTGAAGGAGGGCTTCAAGAAGGAGCGGGCTAATTGGGCCACTGAGAAGGCCGCTTTAATAAAAAGAGCTGAAAACGCTGAAGCTGCCCTTAAACCGGTGGTAGATGAGCTGACCGCCGTAAAGCGGCAAGTACATTCCATGACCGCTGCTATCTTTGGTAAGCTCCTTTTGGTTTCTTTGACAACGCTGGCCTGCTTATAATAGATCCGGTTTGTGATCGTTCCTGTTTTGTTGCAGGTACACACATTGGTCACTTAGGATCAGATGTTCGGAAGAAGCTGAAGGCTGCCTACACCTTAACTGAACAGTTGTATACCGGAGCGCAGCGGATCATCACCACTGCATCTCATAACAATCCGGCACCCACTTTAATCCAATATACTCTGAAGAGGTTGTCAATGCTTCCTGCCCGGATTGAAGAACTGAAGAAATCTGCTGCTCGAACCGGAGCAATTAATGCCTTGATCCGGGCAAAAGCATGGGTGCCGGATTTCAACCCTGTTGAAGCAGCTCAAGGCTATCCTAGTTTAAAGGAAGATGGCTCAGAGTTCAATGAGGATGACCTGAGGGCGATAAACCATGCAGTGCGCCCTCTGGCTTGTCAATTGGCTGAAGAGGCAGACTTGTCACATTATCAAGCTCAGTATAATGATCAGAACAAACGTGTGGCTGCACCAACTCTTGAAGCGGAGAATCTGATTCCTCCAAACCGTAAGCATACTTACGCTCCTGAAATTGAACCATCTTCTCTGATCCATGAAGAGGCTGTCTTTCAAGCTTTAATGGGAATTGACTGGACCACTGCTGATTTCCAGCCAATGGATAGAGATGAGGAAGCTGAAGCGGTGCGGGACGATGAGCAGGCTTGAACCGGAAGCCGGTTTAAATAGCTACTTTATTATGATCCGCCAGAAGAACAATGATCTTATTTGGGCACCGCGTTGCCTTGTAATAGAATAGCCAATAATTCCGCTTTAAATATGCCTTCGTGCATAAGTACTGATGCTTTTGCTTGAAATCCTCAATTTATATTTCCTGCAATCAGAAAATCTTGAACTGCCATCGCTGGGCATGAAGTTGGCTTAGCCAGGCTTGAAGCGGCGGTTTTATAAACCATTGCCGTCAAAGGGGAGAAAACAGCTCCCATGTAAACCATGCTGGGTCATTATGAGCCCCCCTGTTACTCCATGATGTTAACAGGAAAGGTAAACCAGGTATATTTCTCCGGATTAAAAATGAACCGAATCCGTCAGTTGAACCGGTAAAAAAGTGTTGTTTGGTTTAAAGGAAAACACAACAAAAATTAAGGAATAGTCATAAAAGAAATATGGAAGCTAAGGCAATGATAACAACCATTTGCAAAAACATGCTTTACTGAGCTGATCAGATGGTGTTACCATGGTCGGACAGGACCAAGCCCCCAATAGGAGTGACAATGGTTCAAGTCAGCCAGGTCCCCAAATGAAACCGTGGCATATATGCCAATCAAAAGGCGTGGCAATGGTTCGGGTTCGACCAAGCCCCCAAGTGATTTTGTGGCCTTAGGCCGATCAAGAGGCGTGACTGGTTCAGACTTGACCATGTCCCCAAGTGATCTGGTGGCTTTCGCCTATCAAAAGGTGTCGCGTTGGTTCGGACACGACCAAGGCCCCAAGTGATATCACAAAGCTTTTTTGAAAAGCAAATTTCAAGGGGTAAACCGGTGGCCGCTTTAAAACAGAATCACTCCATGTAACCACACATGATATGAAAGGACAGAGACCCCGCTTTAGCTGAGGCTCCGGTTTTATTATATCAATGATAAAATATACACTGTCATAATATGTACATAGATAGAGCCAATGGCTCAGGTGTAGTAAGGCCGAAGATGAGCTATGTTCCACGGCCTGTTGGTCTCCTCCTCTGATGTGCATGAGTCTTTATGCTCTCGAATATCAATCAGATAGTACGACCCATTTTGCAGATTCTTGCTGACCACGAAAGGCCCCTCCCAAGGTGGGGATAATTTGTGCATATCTGTCTGGTCTTGGATGAGTCGAAGCACCAAATCTCCTTCTTGAAAAACTCTGGTCCTGACCCGGCGACTGTGATAGCGACGGAGATCCTGTTGATAAATCGCCGAGCGGGCCGCTGCGGTGTCACGCTCCTCATCCAATAGGTCCAAAGCGTCTTGATGTGCTATCTCATTGTCCGCTTCAACATAAGCCGCTACACGAGGCGAATCATGCCGGATATCACTAGGGAGAACCGCCTCTGCTCCATAGACCATGAAAAACGGCGTGTATCCTGTAGATCGGTTGGACGTAGTATCGATACTCCATAGCACAGACGGTAGCTGTTCAACCCAACAACCCGGTGTTCTTTGTAATGGAACCATAAGCCGGGGTTTGATGCCTCGCAAGATCTCTTGATTAGCTCATTCTGCCTGCCCATTGGACTGGGGGTGAGCCACTGACGATACGTCAAGTCGGATGTGCTCACGCTCACAAAATTCCTTCATAGCGCCCTTGGACAAATTGGTACCATTGTCAGTAATGATACTATGTGGAAAGCCAAACCGGGAAATCACCTTTTTAATGAACTGTACCGCGGTAGCTGCATCACACTTGCTAACAGGCTCTGCTTCAACCCACTTGGTAAACTTGTCAACTGCCACCAAAAGGTGGGTTTTCTTATCCTTGGATCTTTTAAAAGGTCCGACCATATCCAGCCCCCATGTTGCAAACGGCCAAGTGATTGGAATCATCCTCAATTCTTGAGCCGGTACATGAGCACGCCTTGAAAATTTATGACAACCATCACACCGTTTAACCAAGTCCTCCGCATCAGCATGAGCTGTCAACCAGTAGAATCCGTGACGAAATGCCTTTGCCACCAGAGACTTTGAACCGGCGTGGTGACCACAATCCCCTTCATGGATTTCACGTAAAATCTCACAGCCTTCCTCAGGAGAAACGCAGCGTTGAAACGCCCGTGATACACTGCAATGATGCAATTCGCCATTGACAATAGTCATAGACTTGGATCGCCGGACTATCTGCCTGGCTAGAGTCTCATCCTCTGGCAACTCTCCCCAGTTCATGTACGCAAGATAAGGAACTGTCCAATCCGGTATAACATGCAGGGCTGCCACCAATTGAGCCTCCGGATCAGGAATAGCCAAATCCGCTTCACCCGAGAGCTTGACTGACGGGTTGTGCAACACGTCAAGAAAGACATTAGGCGGGACCGGTTTACGCTGACAGCCCAACCGGCTTAAAGCGTTCTCCGCTTCATTCTTTCGACGGTCCATGTGATCCACCTGATAACCCTTGAAGTGACCCGCAATATTATGCACCTCACGACGATATGCAGCCATAAGTGGGTCTTTAGAATCCCAAGTGCCAGATACTTGTTGAGCCACGAGGTCCGAGTCACCGAAGCACTTAACCCGACTTAGGTTCATCTCCTTAGCCATCCGGAGACCATGGAGCAAGGCTTCATACTCAGCTGCATTATTAGTACAAGGGAACATTAAGCGGAGAACATAACAAAACTTATCACCTCGTGGGGAAGTTAATACGACTCCAGCCCTCGAGCCCTCCAATTGCCTGGATCCATCAAAATGGATAGTCCAATATGTGTGATCCGGCTTCTCCTCTGGTGCTTGCAACTCAGTCCAATCATTGATGAAAACCACAAGTGCTTGAGACTTCACCGCCGTCCGAGGTACGTACTTCAATCCGTGCGGCCCAAGTTCTATAGCCCACTTGGCAATCCGGCCAGTCGCCTCTCGGTTCTGTATGATATCGCCCAAGGGAGCTGAACTGACCACTGTGATGGGGTGCCCTTGGAAATACTGCTTCAATTTCCGGCTTGCCATAAAAACTCCATATACCAGCTTCTGCCAATGCGGATATCTTTGCTTGGATTCAATAAGCACCTCGCTGATGTACTAAACCGGCCGCTGAACCGGATACTCCTTGCCTACCTCCTTGCGTTCCACCACAATAGCCACGCTAACTGCACGAGCATTGGCCGCTACGTATAACAACAACGGCTCGTTGTCAACCGGAGCCGCAAGAACGGGCGGATTGGCTAATTGCCGCTTCAAGTCCTCCAACGCTTCATCGGCAGCCGGACTCCAGATGAATTGATCTGTCTTTCTCAGCATCTGGTATAAAGGATGGCCTTCTCTCCGAGGCGGCTGATAAACCGGCTCAGTGCGGCGATCCGACCCGCCAAACGCTGAACATCGTTGATACACTTCGGTTTAGCCAGGGAGGTGATAGCCGTAATCTTCTCCGGATTAGCCTCAATTCCTCTGTTGGACACAAGAAAACCTAGTAACTTGCCTGCCGGAACACCGAAGACACACTTGGCCGGGTTAAGCATCATCTTGTAAACCCGCAAGTTGTCAAAGGTTTCCTTCAAATCATCAACCAGCGTCTCCTTTTGCCTTGACTTGACTATAATATCGTCCACATAGGCGTGCACATTGCGGCCGATTTGTCTATGCAGGCAATTCTGTACACACCGTTGATAAGTGGCTTGGGCACTCTTGAGCCCAAAAGGCATAGATACATAGCAGAAGGCTCCAAAGGGAGTAATAAACACCATCTTCTCCTGGTCCTTAACTGCCATTTTGATCTGATGATACCCAGAATATGCATCCAAAAAACTCAACGCTCACAACCCGCCGTGGCATCAATAATCTGGTCAATGCGGGGGAGGGCAAAAGGATCCACTGGGCAAGCCTTGTTAAGATCCGTGTAATGCACACACATACGCCAAGTGTCGTTTTTCTTAAGAACCAGCACCGGATTAGCAAGCCACTCTGGATGGAACACCTCAATGATAAAGCCAGCTGCTAAGAGCCTAGCCACTTCCTCTCCAATGGCTTTGCGCCTTTCTTCGTTAAACCGGCGGAGAAACTGCTTTACCGGTTTATACTTGGGATCAACATTAAGAGTGTGCTCAGCGAGTTCCCTCGGTACACCTGGCATGTCAGAAGGCTTCCATGCAAAAATGTCCCGATTCTCACGGATGAACTCGATGAGCGCGCTTTCCTATTTAGGGTCCAAGTTGGCACTGACAGTGAACTGCTTGGACGAATCGCCGGGCACGAAGTCAACAAGCTTGGTCTTATCTGCCGATTTGAACTTCAGATCTGAATCATGCTCTGTAGTGGGCTTCTTCAAAGGGGTCATGTCCGCCGGATCAACATTGTCCCTATAATATTTCAACTCCTTCGTGGCACAAACCGACTCTGCATAGGCCGCATCACCTTCCTCACATTCCAGAGCAATCTTGCGGCTCCCATGAACCGTTATTGTCCCTTTGTAACCCGGCATCTTGAGCTGCAAATAGATATAACAAGGCCGTGCCATGAATTTGGCATAAGCCGGCCGCCCAAACAAGGCGTGATATGGGCTCCGGATTTTCACTACCTCAAAGGTTAGTGTTTCAGATCAGGAATCATGCTCGTCCCCAAAAGCCACCTCCAGGGCTATCTTACCAACAGGATATGCTGATTTGCTAGGCACCACACCATGGAACACCGTATTAGACGGTCTGAGATCTTTGTCTGTTAGCCCCATGCGGCGGAATGTCTCATAGTACATGATGTTAATACTGCTCCCTCCTTCCATGAGCACCTTGGTGAATTTATAACCTCCCACCTGAGGGTCTACCACTAATGCCAACTGGCCCGGATTGTCAACCCGGGGGGGTGATCCTCCCTGCTCCACACGATAGGCTGCTCTGACCAGCGCAAGTAACATGGTACAGCCGGTTCAATAGAGTTCACCGCTCGCTTGTGAAGCTTCCGGTCGCGTTTATCCAAGCTAGTTGTTAAAACGTGATACTGCCCATTGTTCAACTGTTTTGGCTGGCTCTGATAACCCGACTGCTGCTGCTGCTGCTGTTGGTTGTAACCCCCTTGACTACTCTGATTATTCTGGTTACTATTACCGCCCTGATTGAAACCTGAACCGGAAGCTCCATCATGACCCGGCCCATGGAAACTGGATCCTGCGCCACCACCTGACCCACGGTCATACCGGAAGGCATTAGAGTTTTTAAATTCCTGCATAATGTAACAATCCTTCCAAAGGTGGTTAGCCGGCGCCTCCTTCATCCCGTGCTTTGGACAAGGCAGATTCAACAAATAGTTTAAGCGATCCGGGTTAGGATTTGGAGCCCCATTACGATTTTCCGCTTTACCTCTGCGCCGCTGACCCTTGTCCTGCGCATTAGTGTTAGCCACAAAGTCCATGCTGCCATCCGTTTTACGCTTGCCTCCGTTTCCATGGCCCGCCGGTTTGTATTGATGCCCCTTGGAGTTGTTATTCTTCTTTCCCTTCCCTGCTTCGTCATCGTCAGTCTTGGGATCCTTGGTACTATCAGAATCAGCATAATTCACTAAAGCGGCCATGAGAGTTCCCATGTCATTACAGAACCGCTTCATACGCCCCAACTTCAACTTTAAAGGCTTAAACCGGCAGTTGCCCTCCAGGGTTAGGATCGCCGAGTCAGCATTGATCCTGTCAGACGAGTGCAAGACTTCCGAAATGCGGGGTACCCAATGGGTCGTTGACTCTCCGTCCTCCTGGACACAAGCCGCCAAGTCTACTATGGACTTAGGCTGCTTACACGTATCTTTGAAATTCTGGATAAACCGGGTCCGCAACTGGGCCCATGAACTGATAGAATTAGGTGGCAGGCTCTTCAACCAAGTACGGGCCGTGCCTTCAAGCATCATGGTGAAATACTTTGCACACGCGGTCTCATCCACATCTAGCATCTCCATGGCCATCTCATAACTCTCTACCCATGCTTCTGGAGATAAATCAGCGGTGTAATTCGGCACCTTGCGTGGACCCTTGAAGTCTTTGGGCAGGCGTACATTGTGCAAAGCAGGGACTAAACAGGGCACTCCCAAGCTAGATGCGACCCCTGGCCCGGCAGAGGTGGTAGGACGCACTGGCGTAAGCTGATCCGCCTCGTTCTGTGTATGCTAACTCGGCCTCCCTTCGTGCCCGGGCCCGGTCCACTACATCCTGAGCATCGTGAACACCACCTGCCGGGTTATTGCAACGGGCCGCTTCACGGCCCCGCGCATTGCTTGATATGGCCGGTTCATCCAGGCATCTACTATAGCTCCGGCTTTGACGAGGTGTGGAATGAATCCGATCGCGGCTGTATGAATATGCCTCCTGTTGAATCAAAGCGGTCCGAAGAAGTTCCTTAACCCGGCGCGTCTCTATTTCTTGTGGAGAGTCTCCTTCGACCGGGATAGCTTCTAATCGCGCAGCAGCTGCGACAAGATTGTCCATAGGATTAGAATAATGACCCGGAGGTGTCTGAACCGGCGGAGGAATCACAATGTTCTGTCGAGGAGGTTCCATCAGGCGGGGTTGGACCGTCGCTCCTGGCCCTGGTGCCTCGACCCGGTTTACCTCCAGGTGCCCCGGCGGATTACTGGTTCCAGCTCCCGGAGTGTGAAAGAGATTTCGAGGGTCGAACCCTAACGGCAGGCGTGATCTGTGCTTCCGCTTCAAGACCTCCTGTGATGCGTTCTGGTCGAGCATGAGCTTATAGGCCTAGGCGTCCAAAGCGGCCCGCTCTACGGCCATCCTGTCCTTCTCTACTGCCAGGTCAGCTTTGGCCTGTACGATCTGCTCTCTCACCTTTGAAATCTCTGCATCATGGGCCTCCTGATCCGCCGGATTGGCCTCTGCCATAAATGCAGCTAGTGCGTCAAACAGGTCAAATAGAACTTGAACTGGCGGGCGCACAAGGCCTCCTGCCCCTGCTGCCGCTGCTGCTGATACGGAGAGCATTGCTGCTGCGGTCGAAGAGTGATTCGCCGCCTGCGTGCCGGCCATGAATATTCCAACCTGGTTGACCTGATCTGGGGGGTCCGGACACTATCCTTGTGTTCAAAATCTTCTATGAAGTATTCGGAAGAGGAACCGGCCTTGCAATGCCGAAGACAATATGCGCCGTACTCGTCGTCATTGAAGCCTGGTTCAGGGGCTACTGAAGGAGTCCTGGATTAGGGGGTGTCCGGATGGCCGGACTATAGCCTTTGGTCGGACTCCTGTACTATGAAGATACAAGATTGAAGACTTCGTCCCGTGTCCGGATGGGACTTTCCTTGGCGTGGAAGGCAAGCTTGGCGATACGGATATGTTGATCTCTTACCATTGTAACCGACTCTGTGTAACCCTAACTGTCGTGGATTTGTCACGGCAGATGTCCTAGTGAAAGGACTTAGTCGTGGAGCCATCGCTACGGGTTAACTTGAAGGGGTTAAAGCGGACACAAAGACACAAGGGTTTATACTAGTTCGGCCCCTTCGATGAAGGTAAAAGCCTACGTCTAGTTGTGATGGAATTGATGTGGTTTCGATGGCTAGGGAGCAAACAAGCTTCACCTAGGCTCGAGTTGTTGTTGTCTGTCCTTGAACCGCCGCCGGGTCGTCCCCTTATATACACGGGTGACACCCGTCGGTCCATAGAGTCCCAACCGGTTCATAGTCGTATCCCAGTTGGTATCTCTCTATTCCTAACTTACAATAAAAGTTTACATATCAAGCCGGTTTACGGCTACAGTTTCTAAACCGACTACAGGCCTTGGGCCTTCATCTGCTTGATCACCTTTATACTACTAATGAAGTTAACCCGGCCCAGGTAGGCCGGTTCATGCCCAGTGATAATATCCCCAACACTAACCCTCTTCGGTTCCTATATAAACCGGAGGGTTTTAGTCCGTAGGACGAACAACAATCATACCTTAGGCTAGCTTCTAGGGTTTAGCCTCTCTGATCTCGTGGTAGATCTACTCTTGTGCTACCCATATCATCAATATCAATCAAGCGGTTTTACCTCCATCGAGAGGGCCCGAACCTGGATAAAAACATCGTGTCCCCTGTCTCCTTTTACCATCCGCCTAGACGCACAGTTCGGCACCCCCTACCCGAGATCCGCAGGTTTTGACACCGACACCAGCCCTCGCGAAATTGCGAAACAAGTACTACCCGTACATAATTACGCTCTAGAAATACCATGGGCATAGGGGGAGGGGCACGACCACGGCAGGCCCAGAATGCGGCTCAACCGCACCAGGGGCTCCCAATTGTGTCATTCTTCTTTTTTCTCTTACTTTCAGGACTCCTTTCTCAAGAAGCCCTGTCCGGCAGTAGAATTGCCGAACACATGATGCAACAACCAGGGAAGCAGAAAGCTACGTCGAGTGTCCAGGTGGTCTCTATAACGAGCAGTATACTTGTTTTACATATCATCCCGCAGCTCGCTCCTGGAGGGCGACATGTCAAATAGTCCCGTCCCTTGTTATCGCACTATTTGTATCGTTCTGCTTTTACCGCAGCTTTTTTGAATTAACAATGCATATTATTGCATTCCTTTTTCTATCTTTATATGTTCACTTATGACATGTTGCATCCATACGCTTTGGTATGGCCAAATACACCAGGGGCTTAAGTATCCCAAAATACGGTGTGATAAGTCCGAACACTTTCACAAGTGCGGCACCCCGAACTTATAGCATTATATGCATCGGCTCCGAATCATGTCTTGGGTCAGTAGTTGGGTTTGCCCGGCTCCCATGTTTTGGTACCTTACGTTCCGTTATATCGGCTAAGGTAGCGCTGGGAGAACCACTGCGATTGTGCCCCGGTTGAGTTGGGTTAAGCACCTCAGTGGAGAAAGCTAAAACTGACCATCATGGTAGGGCGAGAGCCGGTCGCTGTTCGAGAGGTTTCTTCGAGTCCCTAAAGACTTATGCCTCTTAGAGCGAGGAGTCGGCTTTGTCCAGCCCAGGCGTGGATAGCGCCCCTAAATCGGTCTTCTGAGTACTAGGGGCTTCACCGAAATTTAAAATTATAGAATTCTATGGCTAAGTGAGAGTGTTCAAGCATTATAGTCTGGTTGCCTTGTTCGTTGCATTGAGCGCCTCCCTCGAAGGACCCAAGAATGGGAAAAAGAGCGCTCAAGTTTATCCCGAACACCCCAGCACTCGTGGCATGGTGGCAGAAGCCGACGACTTGCCATCTCTCAAATTTAATAAACGGCCGCACAGAAGGTAATATTTTAAATTCACAAGCATTGCTTAGTGCATATGAACAAGTTTTCAAGCGTACAGGATAACAAATGCGAGTTTACTCAAAAATTACATCTTTGGAGCATTCGCCCGCTATAAGGCGGGCACCCTTCAGGACGCCCGCATAATACATCTCGGGCTTGCGATACTCCCTGCCCGGCGGTGGAGCGTCCATCACAAGCTTCTCACCGTCCATCTTGCCCCAGTGCACTTCAGCACGGGCAAGGGCCCTACGGGCAACTTCGATACAGACGGAGTGCTTGACGACTTCAATCCACGGACAGGCGTCCACCAGCCGCCTCACCAGCCCGAAGTAGCTCCCAGGCATGGCCTCCTTCGGCCACAGCCGAACTATGAGGCCCTTCATGGCCTGTTCGGCCACCTTATGGAGCTCGACCAGCTGCTTCAGTTGGTCGCTCAAGGGCATCGGGTGTCCGGCCTTAGCATACTGAGACCAGAACACCTTCTCTGTCGACCTCTCTTCCTCGGCCCGGTAGAATGCGGCAGCGCCGGATACACTGTGAGGCAGATCTGCGAATGCTCCTGGAGAGGTCCGGATTCGGGTAAGTAACAAGTAATTCACTTTCACGTGCTTGCTTTGCATGAAGAATGCCTTACCCGCCGCTATCTTCTTTATAGCCTCAATTTCCTGGAGGGCTTTTTGGGCTTCTGCCTTAGCGGCTTTGGCGCTCTCAAGAGCCGAGGCGAGCTCAGACTCTCGAGTCTTTGAGTCACGCTCCAAACTCTCGTGTTTTTCCACGAGAGCCTGGAGCTCTTGCCGCACCTCCGCCACCCGTGCCTCCTGCTTCTCTCGCTCGGTGCATTCCTTGGCCGCATTGCTTTCGGCCCTGGACACCGCTTCCTTCAGGGTCGCCACCTCGTTCGTGGTCCCTGCAATTCTCACGTTATTCCTGTTATTTTTTGCAACCACATCTTTTATATACTTCCATAAGGTATTACTTACCTTCCTTGTCCTCGAGCTGTTTCTTGGCAAGGCCGAGCTCGTTCTCGGACTGCTCGAGGCTCTGCTTCAATGCATTGACCTCCGCAGTCAGTGCGGTAGAGGTCAGTAGCGCAGCCTGCATTCCCATATTGACATACTTATGTTAGACTCTTGCGTACATCTTTTTAGATCCTCAATTCGGCCTTTCTTTCCGAACACCAAACTGAGCATCAGGGGCTACTGTCTATGCGGTAATATTTTTACATATCTTAATACATACCTCAAAGCCTGTTAGAAGGCTAGCACAGGTTTCAGTCAGCCCGCTCTTGGCGGACTGAACTTTCTGGATCACCACACTCACAACAGTACGGTGCTCCTCGTCGATGGAGGCGCCGTTAAGCACCTCCAGCAAATTATCCGGTGCCTCCGGTTGGACGGAGGTCACCGGTGTCGCAGTCTCGCCCTTTTATACGAAGGGGCCGCCTGCCAGGCTCCGGAACCACTGAATGTTCCGGTGTGGAGTCCGGCCCAGGGCCGGACTCAGAACCCTTTCGGGGTTTGATCCCCCTTGCGCCCGAAGTCCGGGAGGTTGCCTTGCGGCACCTCCGGGACCTCCTCCTCCTGGCTGGGCCCCTTTTGGGACCCCACCTCGGCGTCATCCGCGGCGCGAGGAGAGGAGACAGCTGGAAGTGAAGTGCTATTCACGTCCGACGATGCCAGGGAGCCGCTCGTTGAAGTGTCGAGCCCTTCTTGGGCGGGCTGCAGGGTTATGTTCGGCGTTAGGAGATTCTGTACGACAAACGAAATGCCATGAGTTATTCTGGTATCCGGACACTTACGATGTCGCCAGGGGCTTAGTCCTCGGTGGCCACTCCTCTTTGCCGTCGTCGGCGTTGGTAGAGTAGTCCGGAGGGAGGGTCCTTCCCTTCTTCGACCCTTCGGCCTCCCCCATTGGGGCGGCCTTCCTTTTCTTCTCTCCCCCCGCTGGGGGAGAGGCCTCTTTTTCTTCCTATTGGCCTTCAAAATAGCACCGACCTCAAAATATGCTATTAGCGTGCTATATCGCACTATAGCGTGCTATTAGCGAGATATTGCACAATAGTATATTTAGCGAGGCAATTCTCAATATGTTATAGCGTGCTATTAGCGACGCTATAGCGCGCTATTTTTCAGTGGGGAGGAGTCCGCCTCAGAGTCGTCGGACGATGAGTCCAACAACACCTGGCGCCGGGAACTCTTTCGAGTTCCCGTGGCCTTCTTCTTGGCCTTCTTCTCCGGCACCACGTGAGGGGCCGGAACCAGCAGCCCCATCAATCGGGCGTCCGCTGGGTCTTCTGGCAAAGGAGCCGGACAGTTAACCTGCCCGGACTTCTTCTGCCAGACCTGTCAAAGGTAAGGGAGTTTAGATCCCGCATAGAGTCAAACTATGAAAAACAAGTGTCCCGTAAAGGGTAAAATAGCTTACCTCGCTGGCTTGACGCTGCTAGCTGAATCCGCGATCTTCGGTAGCGGATGTGGGAGCTTCGGCGCCCCTGAACAGCACCTTCCAGGCATCTTCGTACGTCATGTCGAAGAGCCTGCTCAAGGTTTGGTGTTGTGCCGGATCAAACTCCCACAAGTTGAAGGCCCGTTGTTGGCACGGGAGGATCCGGCGGATGAGCATGACCTGGACAACGTTGACGAGCTTGATCTTCTTGTTCACAAGGTTTTGGACGCAGGTTTGGAGTCCGGTCAGCTCTTCCGAATTACCCCATGTCAGGCCCTTCTCTTTCCAGGAGGTGAGCCGTGTGGGGGTGCCAGATCGGAACTCGGGGGCCGCTGCCCATTCAAGGTCAGGCGGCTCGGTGATGTAGAACCACCCCGATTGCCACCCTTTGATGGTTTCCACGAAGGAGCCCTCGAGCCATATAATGTTGGGTATCTTGCCCACCATGACGCCTCCACACTCCGCCTGCTGGCCGCCCACTACCTTCGGCTTGACATTCAAGGTCTTCGGCCATAAGCTGAAGTGGGGCTAGATGTGGAGGAAGGCCTCGCACACAACGATGAACGCCGAGATGTTGAGGACGAAATTCGGGGCCAGATCGCGGAAATCCAGGCCATAGTAGAACATGAGCCCCCGGACAAATGGGTGAAGTGGAAAACCTAGTCCACGGAGGAAGTGGGTGAGGAACACCACCCTCTCATGGGGCCCGAGGGTGGGGATGAGCTGCCCCTTGTCGGGGAGCCGATGCGCGATGTCGCTGGACAAGTATCCGACCTTCCGTAGCCTCTTGATGTGCCCCTTCGTGACGGAGGAGGCCATCCACTTGCCTCCCGCTCCGGACATGGCTGGGGAAGGTTGAGGCGAGATGTGCGGACTTGGGCGCTGGAGCTCGAGTGCGCGGAAATGGATAAGCAAAGGAGGAAGAAGGCGTAGGTTAAAAGGTGGATCCTTATCCCCTTATATGGACGGACGAAGCTATGCGTCCCCACCAGCCTGGTAAAACTCGCTTATCTCCCAAGCACCGTAATCAATGGCGCGGTTGGGTTACCCACGCCTGTATTGATGAGAATCCCGGAATAAGGGGACACGATCTTTGCTTTGACAAGACATGCCAAGGAAACCGCCTCGCTAAACGCGCTGAGGTGGAACAGTAAAAACGATTCGAATAAAGGCTTGGCCGTGGAGTGATGTCACGCCACGGAATACGTCAGCAGACCGAATTTTTGTAAATATTATTCTCTCTACGGTGGTATGTGGAACTTATTTTGCAGAGCCGGACACTATCGTTGTGTTCAAAATCTTCTATGTAGTATTCGGAGGAGGAACCCGCCTTGCAATGCCGAAGACAATATGCGCGCCGGACTCGTCGTCATTGAAGCCTGGTTCAGGGGCTACTGATGGAGTCCTAGATTAGGGGGTGTCCGGATGGCCGGACTATAGCCTTTGGCCGGACTCCTGGACTATGAAGATACAAGATTGAAGACTTCGTCCCGTGTCCGGATGGGACTTTCCTTGGCGTGGAAGGCAAGCTTGGCGATACGGATATGTAGATCTCCTACCATTGTAACCGACTCTTTGTAACCCTAACCCTCTTCGGTGCCTATATAAACCGGAGGGTTTTAGTCCGTAGGATGAACAACAATCATACCATAGGCTAGCTTCTAGGGTTTAGCCTCTCTGATCTCGTGGAAGATCTACTCTTGTACTACCCATATCATCAATATCAATCAAGCAGGAGTAGGGTTTTACCTCCATCAAGAGGGCCCGAACCTGGGTAAAAACATCGTGTCCCTTGTCTCCTGTTACCATCCGCCTAGACACATAGTTCGGGACCCCCTACCCGAGAACCGCCAGTTTTGACACCGACATTGGTGCTTTCATTGAGAGTTTCTCTGTGTCGTCATCTTTAGGCCCGATGGCTCCTCCGATCAGCAACAAGGATGTGGTCCAGGGTGAGACTTTTCTCCCCGGACAGATCTTCGTATTCGGCGGCTTTGCACTGCGGGCCAATTCGCTTGGCCATCTGGAGCAGATTGAAAGCTACGCCCCTGGCCATCAGGTCAAATTTGGAAGTTTGAACTACACGGCTGACGTCCGCGGAGACTTGATCTTCGACGGGTTCGAGCCACAGCCAAGCGCGCCGCACTGCCACGATGGGCATGATCTAGCTCTGCCGCCGAACAATGCCCTGGAGGCCACACCAGTGTCCGCTCCGACCCTTAGCTCGGAGCCAACTGTGCCGATCGAGGACGGGTGGCTGGACACCGCCTCGGGGGCTGCGATCTCTACGGCGATTGAGCCGAACACCATCCCTGTCCTTTGCCAGGCTCGTAACTCCAAGGTGCCGGACTCCTCTCTGGACTCCGAACCTTCCGCGCCCCTATCAATCGAATCCGATTGGGCGCCAGTCATGGAATTCACCGCCGTGGACATCTTTCAGCACTCGCCCTTTGGCGACATCCTAAATTCACTAAAGTCTCTCTCTTTATCAGGAGAGCCCTGGCCGGACTATGGTCAAGAAGGTTGGGATGCGGACGACGAAGAAATTCAAAGCCCACCCACCACCCACTTCATAGACACTGTCGATGATTTAACCGACACGCTCGACTTCGACTCCAAAGACATCGACGGTATGGACGACGATGCAGGAGATGACCAAGAACCAGCACCTATAGGGCACTGGAATGCCACCTCGTCATACGACATTTACATGGTGGACATCCCAAAGGATGGGAATGGAGAGGGAACAACAAGGATGACCCCTCCAAGAAACAGATTAAGCGCCGGCGTGAGGGGCACCACTCTAAATCCCGCCATAGCAAAAACGATGATTCCGGCAGGGGAGACAATAACACCCCGGACAGTGTCGAAGACAATCCCCTCCAGCAAGATTCAGTGCAGGAGGATGGAGAAGCCAGCCCTCATGATAAAGCGGCAGGCAGAGAGGTAGAGGACGATGATGAGGCAAGCCTCGACGATGACGAATTTGTCGTGCCTGAGGATCCCGTCGAACAAGAGCGTTTCAAACGCAGGCTTATGGCCACATCAAGCAGCCTCAAGAAAAAGCAGCAACAGCTTAAAGCTGACCAAGACTTGCTAGCCGACAGATGTACTGACGTCCTTGCGGCCGAAGAGCATGAACTCGAATGCCCCTCCAAGAGCTACCCAAAATGCAGGTTGCTACCCTGATTAGAGGAGGAAGCACCTAAACCTACATCACCAGCGCATGATACGGCCGACCGGCCACCTCGTGGCCGCCACATAGAGGCCTTTCAGCCCTCCACTCAAGCCGCACCCCAGCGCTGCTCAAAAAATACCAAGACGTGGGAAAATGCGCCAGACCTGCGGGATATACTGGAGGACAAGGCAAGGCAAACAAGATCGATCTATGGATCGCCTGGGCGCCCCACGATACGTGATGATAACCATCATGCCGGATATGGCAATTCCGGCCGGGCCGAACACAGTAGACAAAGCTCATTTTAGCCGCGTCGTGATATATCCCAATACAGAGGCGCCGCACACCCACTATGCTTCACAGACGAAGTGATGGATCATCAAATCCCTGAGGGTTTCAAACCCGTAAACATTGAATCATACGATGGCACAACAGATCATGTGGTCTGGATCGAGGACTATCTCCTCCATATCCACATGGTCCGCGGTGATGATCTACACGCCATCAAATACCTCCCACTCAAGCTTAAAGGACCAGCTTGGTATTGGCTTAACAGCTTGCCAGCAGAGTCAATCGTTTGTTGGGGAGACTTGGAAGCCGCATTCCTCGACAACTTCCAGGGCACCTATGTGCGACCACCAGACGCCGATGACCTAAGCCACATAATTCAGCAGCCAAAGGAATCAGCCAGACAATTTTGGACACGGTTCCTAACCAAGAAAAATCAAATCATTGACTGTCCGGATGCAGAGGCCCTTGCAGCCTTCAAACATAACATCCGCGACGAGTGGCTTGCCCGGCACCTAGGACAGGAAAAGCCGAAATCCATGGCAGCCCTCACAACACTCATGACCCGCTTCTGCGCGGGAGAAGATAGCTGGCTAGCTCGTAGTAACAACATGACCAAGAGCCCTAGTAATTCGGATACCAAGGACAGCAACGGCAGGTCGCGTCGCAACAAGCACAAGTGCCGCATTAACGGCGATAATGTTGAGGATACGGCAATCAATGCCGGATTCAGAGGCTCCAAGCCCGGTCAGCGGAAAAAGCCATTCAAAAGAAACACTCCGGGCCCGTCCAATTTGGACCGAATACTCGATCGCTCGTGCCAGATACATGGCACCCCCGAAAAACCAGCCAAGCACACCAACAGGGATAGTTAGGTGTTCAAGCAGGCAGGCAAGCTAACTGCCGAAAACAATGACAAGGGGTTGCATAGAGACGACGAGGAGGATCCCCGGCCGCCAAACAATAGAGGATAGAAGGGCTTCCCCCCACAAGTGCGGACGATGAACATGATATACGCAACCCACATACCCAAAAGGGAGCAGAAGCGTGCACTAAGGGACGTACATGCGATGGAGCCAGTCGCACAAAGTTCAATCCATGGTCCTCCTGCCCGATCACTTTTGATCGAAGGGACCACCCCACTAGCATCCGCCATGGCGGATTTGCCGCATTGGTTCCAGACCCAATCATTGACGGATTTCACCTCACTAGAGTCCTGATGGACGGCGGCAGCAGCCTGAACCTGCTTTATCAGGATACAGTGCGCAAAATGGGCATAGACCCCTCAAGGATTAAACCCACAAAGACGACCATTAAAGGCGTCATACCAGGTGTAGAGGCCAACTGTACAGGCTCAGTTACACTTGAAGTGGTCTTCGGATCCCCGGATAACTTCCGAAGCGAGGAGTTAATCTCCGACAGCACTACGCATACCTCAAGCTCAAGATGTCAGGCCCTCGAGGTGTCATTACGGTCAACGGAAACACTGAACGCTCTCCCCGAACGAAGGATCATACGGCGGCCCTCGCGGCAGAACTACAAAGCAGCCTCTTAAGGCAATTCCCGAGTCCGGCTATTAAACGGCCGGACACCGTCAAGCGCGACCGGAGTAACCAACAACAAGACCGCCTAGCACATTCTGAGCACGCGTAGCAATGCGGCCCCAACCCCAGCCCTCGCGAAATTGCGAAACCAGTACTGTGTGTACATAATTATGCTCTGGAAATACCATGGGCATATGGGGAGGGGCACGACCACGGCAGGCCCAGAATGCGGCTCAACCGCACCAGGGGCTCCCAATTGTGTCATTCTTCTTTTTTCTCTTACTTTCAGGACTCCTTTCTCAAGAAGCCCTGTCCGGCAGTAGAACTGCCGAACACACGATGCAACAGACAGGGAAGCAAAAAGCTACGTCGAGTGTCCGGGTGGTCTCTCTAACGAGCAGTATACTTGTTTCACATATCATCCCGCAGCTCGCTCCTGGAGGGCGACATGTCAAATAGTCCCGTCCCTTGCTTATTGCACTATTTGTATCGTTCTGCTTTTACTGCAGCTTTTTTGAATAAACAATGCATAGCTTTTGCCTATTATTGCATTCCTTTTTCTATCTATATATGTTCACTTATGACATGTTGCATCCGTACGCTTTGGTATGGCCAAATACACCAGGGGCTTAAGTAACCCAAAATACGGTGTGATAAGTCCGAACACTTTCACAAGTGCGGCACACCGAACTTATAGCATTATATGCATCGGCTCCGAATCATGTCTTGGGTCAATAGTTGGGTTTGCCCGGCTCCCATTTTTGGTGCCTTACGTTCTGTTATATCGGCTAAGGTAGCACTGGGAGGACCACTGCGATTGTGCCCCGGTTGAGCTGGGTTAAGCACCTCAGTGGAGAAAGCTAAAACTGACCGTCATGATAGGGCCAGAGCCGGTCGCTGTTCGAGAGGTTTCTTCGAGTCCCTAAAGACTTATGCCGCTTAGAGCGAGGAGTCAGCTTTGTCCGGCCCAGGTGTGGATAGCGCCCCGAACTCGGTCTTCCAAATACTAGGGGCTTTGCCGAAATTTAAAATTATAGACTTCTATGGCTAAGTGAGAGTGTTCAAGCATTATAGTCCGGTTGCCTTGTTCGTTGCGTTGAGCGCCTCCCTCGAAGGACCCAAGAATGGGAAAAAGAGCGCTCAAGTTTATCCCGAACACCCCAGCACTCATGGCATGGGGGCAGAAGCCGATGACTCGCCATCTCTCAAATTTAATAAACGGCCGCACAGAAGGTAATATTTTAAATTCACAAGCGTTGATTAGCGCATATGAACAAGTTTTCAAGCGTACAGGATAACAAATGCGAGTTTACTCAAAAATTACATCTTTGGAGCATTCGCCCGCTATAAGGCGGGCACCCTTCAGGACGCCCGCATAATACATCTCGGGCTTGCGATACTCCATGCCCGGCAGTGGAGCGTCCATCACAAGCTTCTCACCGTCCATCTTGCCCCAGTGCACTTCAGCACGGGCAAGGGCCCTACGGGCAACTTCGATACAGACGGAGTGCTTGACGACTTCAATCCACGGACAGGCGATGGAGCTCGACCAGCTGCTTCAGCTCGTCGCTCAAGGGGACCGGGTGTCCGGCCTCAGCATACTGAGACTAGAACACCTTCTCCATCGAGCTCCCTTCCTTGGCCCGGTAGAATGCGGCAGCGTCAAACACACTGCGGGGCAGATCTGCGAATGCTCCTGGAGAGCTCCGGATTCGGGTAAGTAACAAGTAATTCACTTTCACGTGCTTGCTTTGCATGAAGAATGCCTTACCCGTCGCTATCTTCTTTATTGCCTCAATTTCCTGGAGGGCTTTTTGGGCTTCGGCCTTAGCGGCTTTGGCGCTCTCAAGAGCCGAGGCGAGCTCGGACTCTCGAGTCTTTGAGTCACGCTCCAAACTCTCGTGTTTTTCCATGAGAGCTTGGAGCTCTTGCCGCACCTCCGCCACCCGTGCCTCCTGCTTCTCTCGCTCGGTGCGTTGCGCGGCCGCATTGCTTTCGGCCCTGGACACCGCTTCCTTCAGGGTCGCCACCTTGTTCGTGGCCCTGCAATTCTCATGTTATTCCTGTTATTTTTTGCAACCACATCTTTTATATACTTCCATAAGGTATTACTTACCTTCCTTGTCCTCGAGCTGCTTCTTGGCAAGGCCGAGCTCGTTATCGGACCGCTCGAGGCTCTGCTTCAATGCATTGTACTCCGCAGTCAGTGCGGCAGAGATCAGCAGCGCAGCCTGCATTCCCATATTGACATACTTATGTTAGACTCCTACGTACATCTTTTTAGATCCTCAATTCGGCTTTTCTTTCCGAACACCAAACTGAGCATCAGGGGCTATTGTCTATGCGGTAATATTTTTACATATCTTAATACATACCTCAAAGCCCGTTAGAAGGCTGGCACAGGCTTTAGTCAGCCCGCTCTTGGCGGACTGAACTTTCTGGATCACCACACTCATAACAGGGCGGTGCTCCTCGTCGATGGAGGCGCCGTTAAGTGCCTCCAGCAAATTATCCGCTGCCTCCGGTTGGACGGAGGTCACCGGTGTCGCACTCTCGCCCTTCTTACGAAGGGGCCGCCTGCCGGACTCTGGAACCACTGAAGGTTCTGGTACGGAGTCCGGCCCAGGGCCGGACTCAAAACCCTTCGGGGTTTGATCCCCCTTGTGCCCGAAGTCCGGGAGGTTGCCTTGCGGCACCTCCGGGACCTCCTCCTCCTGGCTGGGCCCCTTTTGGGACCCCAACTCGGCGTCATCCGCAGCGCGAGGAGAGGAGACGGCTGGAAGTGAAGTGCTAATTCACATCCGACGAAGCCAGGGAGCCGCTCGTTGAAGTGTCGAGCCCGTCCTTGGGCGGGCTGCAGGATTATAGTCGGTGTTAGGAGATTCTATGCGACAAACGAAACGCCATGAGTGATTTTGGTATCCGGACACTTACGATTTCGCCAGGGATTTAGCCCTCGGTGGACACTCCTCTTCGCCGTCGTCGGTGTTGGTGGAGTAGTCCAGAGGAAGGGTCCTTCCCTTCTTGGACCCTCCGGCCTCCCCAGTTGGGGCGGCCTTCCTTTTCTTCTCTTCCCCCACAGGGGGAGAGGCCTCTTTTTCCTCCTCCTCGTCTTCGCGGGAGGAGTCCGCCTCGAAGTCATCGGACGATGAGTCCGATAACACCTGACGCTGGGAACTCTTTCGGGTTCCAATGGCCTTCTTCTTGGCCTTCTTCTCCGGCACCATGTGAGGTGCCAGAACCAGTAGCCCCGTTAGTCGGGCATCCGCTGGGTCTTCTGGAAAGGGAGCCGGACAGTTAACCTGCCCGGACTTCTTTTGCCAGGCCTGTCAAAGGTAATGGAGTTTAGATCCCGCATAGAATCAAACTATGAAAAACAAGTGTCCTGTAAAGGGTAAAATAGCTTACCTCGTTGGCTTGACGCTGCGAGCTGAATCCACGATCTTTGGTAGCGGATGCAGGAGCTTCGGCGCCCTTGAACGGCACCTTCCAGGCATCTTCGAACGTCGTGTCGAAGAGCCTGCTCAAGGTTGGGTGCTGTGCTAGATCAAACTCCCACAAGTTGAAGGCCCGTTGTTGGCACCGAGGATCCAGCGGATGAGCATGACCTGGACTACGTTGACAAGCTTGATCTTCTTGTTCACGAGGTTTTGGACGCAGGTTTGGAGTCCGGTCAGCTCTTCCAAATTACCCCATGTCAGGCCCTTCTCTTTCCAGGAGGTGAGCCGTGTGGGGATGCCAGATCGGAACTCGGGGGCCGCTGCCCATTCAGGGTCATGCGGCTCGGTGATGTAGAACCACCCCGATTGCCACCCTTTGATGGTTTCCACGAAGGAGCCCTCGATCCATATAACGTTGGGCATCTTGCCCACCATGGAGCCTCCACACTCCGCCTGCTGGCCGCCCACTACCTTCGGCTTGACATTGAAGGTCTTCAGCCATAAGCCGAAGTGGGGCTTGATGCGGAGGAAGGCCTCGCACACGACGATGAACGCCGAGATGTTGAGGACGAAATTCGGGGCCAGATTGTGGAAATCCAGGCCGTAGTAGAACATGAGCCCCGGACAAATGGGTGAAGTGGAAAACCTAGTCCGCAGAGGAAGTGGGTGAGGAACACCACCCTCTAATGGGTCCCGGGGTTGGGGATGAGCTGCCCCTTGTCGGGGAGCCAATACGCGATGTCACTAGACAAGTATCCGGCCTTCCGCAGCCTCTTGATGTGCCCCTCCGTGACGGAGGAGGCCATCCACTTGCCTCCCGCTCCGGACATGGCTGGGGAAGGTTTAGGCGAGATGTGCGGACTTGGGCGCTGGAGCTCGAGTGCGCGGAAATGGATAAGCAAAGGAGGAAGAAGGCGTAGGTAAAAAGGTGGATCCTTATCCCCTTATATGGGCGGACGAAGCTATGCATCCCCACCAGCCTGGTAAAACTCGCTTATCTCCCAAGCGCCGTAATCAATGGCGCAGTTGGGTTACCCACGCCCGTATTGATGAGAATCCCGGAATAAGGGGACACGATCTCTGCTTTGACAAGACATGCCAAGGAAACCGCCTTGCTAAACACGCTGAGGAGGGACAGTAAAAACGATTCGAATAAAGGCTTGGTCGTGGTGTGATGTCACGCCACGGGATACGTCAGCAGATTGAATTTGTGTAAATATTATTCTCTCTACGGTGGTATGTGGAACTTATTTTGCAGAGCCGGACACTATCCTTGTGTTCAAAATCTTCTATGAAGTATTCGGAGGAGGAACCCGCCTTGCAATGCCGAAGACAATATGCGCACCGGACTCGTCGTCATTGAAGCCTGGTTAAGGGGCTACTGAGGGAGTCCTGGATTAGGGGGTGTCCGGATGGCCGGACTATAGCCTTTGGCTAGACTCCTGGACTATGAAGATATAAGATTGAAGACTTCGTCCCCTGTCCGGTGGGACTTTCCTTGGCGTGGAAGGCAAGCTTGGCGATACGAATATGTAGATCTCCTACCATTGTAACCGACTCTGTGTAACCCTAACCCTCTTCGGTGCCTATATAATTTGGAGGGTTTTAGTCCATAGGACGAACAACAATCATACCATAGGCTAGCTTCTAGGGTTTAGCCTCTCTGATCTCGTGTTAGATCTACTCTTGTACTACCCATATCATCAATATCAATCAAGCAGGAGTAGGGTTTTACCTCCATCGAGAGGGCCCGAACCTGGGTAAAAACATCGTGTCCCTTGTCTCCTGTTACCATCCGCCTAGACGCAAAGTTCGGGACCCCATACCCGAGATCCGCTGGTTTTTACACCGACATTGGTGCTTTCATTGAGAGTTCCTCTGTGCCGTCGCCATCAGGAAGGATGCCTCATTCCGTCTGTAAAGACGGCACTGTTGCTAAAGGAGCTTTGGCTATCGGCCAAACCTCCATCTAGGCGGTTTCCTTATGATGGCCTGTCCAGCCGTCGTGCCGACGTTGACTTCTCGGGTCATCGAAAGCAATCTTCACGCCAGCTCGAAACTCGCCGAGCAGTTAGATCTGATGGAGCTCTCTTCCTTAAACGAGCTCTTGGATCGCATCGCCGCCCTGGGAGTCCATACAAACTACGATCAGATTGGGCCTAAACCCGATCTAAGAGAGATTAACTCTCCCCAGGTTATCCACCACGTTGCTGTGGTAGAGGAACAATACGGTGACCCTTCTTCTATCTTAAGGACTAGCTATGTCTGGATTCCCGATCCCTCCATGCCGGATTCCCGCGGAGGGGATAATGTTACTCAAGCCCTGAACCTAAAGTCAGGCAGCGGGCTAGATTCATTGGACAACATCCAAGAACCCAAGCTTCCAAGTTCGGAAACTACTTTGCCCCTGAGTTTTAAAGTGGACAGGGTTCCGAATTTAATTCCACCCGCCCACCCAAACATAAGCAATCTATCCCAAATCCGGCAAGAGCCTGCAGAAACAGTACACCATTACTGGGCCAGATTCCTCCTGGTTATGAACAGGATAAAGGACTGCCGCGAGGAGGACGCAATTTCATTCTTCTGCAATAATTGCACGGACAAGGGAATCCTAAACGCCGTAAGTCGTCGTGAAATTACACGCTTCGCTGACTTGGTGTCCATAGTGCGAAGGTACTGTGTGATGGAAAGCGCCTGGAAAACCGAAATCAAATTTTGGCACAATCCGGCCCTGAATACAACCCCAGTCTGAAATAAAAGGGTGCATTATCGCCAGGCACCTGTGTTAAACACCAAAAAGCAAAAACCCTCTATAGGGCATGGAACCGTACTGGAAGGATGGCTTAATGGACCCTACAAAATTCATAGTACAGAGGGCGCCACTCCAACTCATAGCCTTAGAGCATGTTGGATACTACGGCAGGTGGCCAAAAGTGGCGAAGAGCTTCTAACTCTAGAGCACCAGTCCAAAGATACCAGTACGGTATTAACAGTCTTCGAGACTTTCGCATCAAATAATATGCGGAAACAAACACTCCGCAGCCTTGCCGAAGTCTACCAAGTAGCAACAATAAACCCATGAAGTGACACGGCTATTACCTTTAATGCCAGTGACGAACCTCAATTCCGAACAGCCCGAGCACCAGCCGCATTGGTCCTCAGTCCAATAGTGGACGGCTTTCACCTTACCAAGGTACTCATGGACGGTGGCAGCGGACTGAACCTCATTTACGAGGAAACCCTCCGAAAAATGGAAATAGACTAGAGCCGCATTGAGCGAAGCAACACAACCTTTAGAGGAATAATCCCCAGTCGGGAAGCATGCTATACAGGAAAAATCACACTGGATGTGGTGTTCGGCACGCCGGATAATTACAGGTCCGAGGAGGTCACATTCCAAGTGTCCCCGTTCAGCAGCGGATATCACGCTCTATTAAGGCGAGAGGCATTCACTATTTTTCAAGATATACCCCATTACGGGTACATGAAGCTCAAAATGCCCGGGCCCAACAGAATCATCACTCTTGCTAGTGACCCGGACATAGCACTCCGCGCCGAAAATAAGACAGTCGCACTGGCCCTGGAGGCACTATCCGAAGCCCTAGCGGCCAAGGAACTCACTACGCTGCGCTCCACGGTGAATAGGGACAATGTGATACTCGATAAGAGATCCAAGTCCACCTCCATTAAACCAGCAGACGAAATAGTCAAATTCCAAGTCCATCCAACGAACCCTACAAAAACGGCCTCCATTGGGGCACAATTAAACCTTGATGTAGACGCCGCACTACGAGAATTCCTACACGAAAATTGGGACATCTTTGCCTGGCACCCTTCAGACATGCCAGGAATCCCACGCCGGCTGGCCGAGCAAAGCCTAAAGATCATAATGGGATTCAAGCCAGTCAAACAGGCTCTTCGGCGTTTCTCCGAACCCAAGAGACAGGCCATGGGAGAGGAGCTAGCCAAATTATTGGAAGCCAGATTCATCAGAGATATAAAACATCCGGACTGACTAGCAAACCTGGTGATGGTACCAAAGAAGGACAAATCCTGGCGCCTATGCATCGATTTTAAAGACCTCAACAAGGCTTGCCCAAAGGATCCCTTCCCCCTCCCCCGCATCGATCAAATTATCGACGCTACTGCAGGACACGATTCATTGTGTTTCCTCGACGCATACTCCGGCTACCACCAAATTAAGATGGCAGAGCCCGACCAGGCCGCAACGGCATTCATCACCCCATACGGCCCATTCTGCTTCAACACAATGCCCTTTGGGCTCAAAAACGCCGGCGCAACATATCAGCGCATGATTCAGACATGTCTGGCAAACTAGATCGGCAAAATAGTGGAGGCATACATAGACGATGTGGTCGTCAAAACCAAGCACGTCGAAACTCTAGTAGACGATTTGAGGCTCACGTTCGATAATCTCTGAACATATGACATTAAGCTTAATCCAGAAAAATGTGTTTTCGACGTACCAGCCGGAAAGCTCTTGGGCTTCATTGTATCCAGTAGAGGAATTGAAGCAAACCCAGCCAAGATCCGAGCTCTGTCACAATTGGCTATCCCAAAGGACCTCAAACAAATACAAAAATTGACGGCATGCGTGGCGGCTTTAAGCCGCTTTATCTCCCGTTTAGGAGAAAAGGCATTACCCCTTTATCACCTCCTCCGATGCACCGAACACTTCGAGTGGACGAATGTCGCCACGGCTGGACTCGAAGAAATAAAAGCCATATTGGCAACAAACCCGGTCCTGGCCGCGCCCAACATAGGCGAACCAATGCTATTATATATCGCGGCAACTCATCAAGTGGTGAGCGCGGTGCTCGTTGTCGAACGAGAAACCAACGGACACAAGTTCCCCCTTCAAAAACCAGTTTACTACGTGTCCAATGTCCTGACTCCATGCAAGTCACGGTACCCGCATTATCAGAAGATAGCGTACGCGGTGTTCAAGGCATCCCGGAAGCTGCGACACTACTTTCAAGAGTGTTCGATAACAGTAGCCTCCGAAGTACCTCTTAATGACATTATAAACAACCGCGACGCGACAGGCCGGATTGCCAAATGGGCCATTGAGCTCCTCCCATTCGACATAACCTAGAAGCCACGGCGATATATTAAGTCGCAAGTTTTGGCCGACTTCATCGCCGAATGGACTGAAGCCAAACTCCCTAAAGAGTACGGCGCATATTCCAACTGGATCATGCACTTCGACGGCTCCAAAATGTTGGCTGGTCTGGGGGCTGGCGTCATCCTGACGTCCCCAACCGGAGATACGGTTCAATACATACTCCAGGTAATGTATACGGACTCCAACAACGCAGCCGAATACGAGGCCCTTCTACATGGCCTCCGGATGGCAGTCTCCATGGGAATTCAATGCCTAGAGGTGCGTGGGGATTCGAACCTCGTGATATCCCAAATAAATGGAGACTTCGATGCCAAGGATCCGAAAATGGCAGCTAATCGCAACGCCTTCCTAAAAATGTCAGCTCGGTTTGAGGGGCTGGAATTTCACCATATAGCCCGGGATAACAACCAGGCAGCAGACGTATTGGCACGCATTGGTGCAAAGCGTGATGCCGTCCCTCCCAACATCTTCCTAGAGAGGATGTTCAAGCCATCTGTACTATGGGAGGGGGAATCCGGAAATAATAACCCGGACCCAACCGCACTGCCCGAAACCGAACATTCTGACACAATTGGCGGTTCTGCCAACGAAGTAACATCCTCAGCCCACGTAATAATGGCAGTCATTGCCCTGTGGAAGGAACCATTCCTAGCCTACCTAACCAGGCAGGAACTTCCCGGGGACCAAAACGAGGCCCGCTGCATAGTGCGGCAATCTAAAGCCTATAAGGTCCATGAGGGAGAGCTTTAAAAGAAAAGCACAACCGGAGTCCTTCAAAGGTGTATCTCCGAAGAGGAAGGGCGGAACCTTCTGGCGGAAATTCATGCCGGACTCGGCGGGCACCACGCCGCAGCCTGTGCCCTTGTAGGCAAGGCCTTCCGTACAGGATTTTATTGGCTGACAGCCCTGGCAGATGCTCAGGACTTAGTCCAACGATGTGTTGGTTGCCAGCTCTTTGCTAATCAAAGCCACATGCCACCCACCGCCCTCAAAACTATACCCATAACCTGGCCCTTCGCGATCTGGGGGCTTGACATGGTTGGACCCCTTAAAGGAGGAACCCACAAGCAAACCTACCTACTAGTCATGCTGGACAAGTTCACCAAATGGATAGAGGCCAAGCCTATTAAGACGGCCGAATCTGGACCGGTGATAGACTTCATATCAGGGGTCGTACACCGTCGTCTTCCCCCAAGCATCATCACTGACAACGGCACGAACTTTACGGCCGACGAGGTTAAACTCTGGTGCAAAAACATGGGCATCAAACTCGACTATGCTTCAGTCTATCACCGTCAAACTAACGGTCAAGTCGAGCGAGCAAATGATCTAATCATCAGCGGCATCAAACCCCGATTAGTGTGGTCCCTTAAGGAATCTAACACGCACTGGGTAGAGGAGCTCGACTCCGTACTCTGGGGGCTGCGGACCACTCCGAATCACACCACCGGATTTACACCATTCTTTATGGTATACGGCACAGAGGCAGTTCTGCCCTGTGACATAATTCATGACTCACCTCGCGTGCGCATGTATGAAGAAAGAGAAGCCGAGTTCGATCGGCAGGATAGTTTGGACGCATTGGAGGAGGAGCGTGACATGGCAAAAGCCCGTTCCGCATTCTATCAACAGCAAGCTCGAAGATATCAAAGCAAAGAAGTACGGGCCAAAACTTACAACGTTGGCGAGTTAGTTCTACGCTTGCCGGACAAGAAAAAGGGCAAACTCAAGCCCAAATGGGAAGGTCCCTTTATCATCGACCAAGTACTGACCGGTGGAGTGTACCGTCTGCGAGATGCATCGGATAACCGACTCGAGCCGAACCCAAGGAACGCAGCCCGTCTCCGAAGATTCTACGCCTAGCACCGGATTATAAGTTCGTCTCCTTCCTCCGTCTATATTTTACATATTAGTTGTCTTTTGTTTCTCTCCTTCTCCCCCCTTTCCTATTACAGCCTTTGAAAGCTTGTTCGCGCATTGTTCACACACACTTGACGCACTATCCATGCTCATTATACCTGGGGGTGTCTTTAACAGAAGCTTATTTATACAGGCTTCATGCCCAACACATGTGTCACACTTCCGCATGTACCTTTTATTCACCATTATATGCATCGATATGACTTAAGTTTTGGCCAAGCTGGGTTGCCTGGCTCCTGTGCTTACCCCTACGTTCCCGATTGTTCGGCTAGGCGGTAAAGGGAGCACCTCTGCCAGGTCAGCCGGATGTGTACCTCAGACTGGGTGAAGCCGAAAGCTAGCGTTCTTAAGGGAATATTCGGTCGGTGAACTAAAAGACGATTTCTTACCTATTTATACATCTGCCCCTAGATGTTTTTCTGCTTTTTTCGTAGTTCGGACATGCACTTTAGGGCATGCCTCCCAGGGAAAGGAACCCCTAACGGAACTATTCTCCCTAGAAGATGTTTCTTACTAACCATGGAATATAACATAACTAGTTGGGCACTTGTCTGATAAAGCACTAATGACCCCTACGCCTGGTCTCCACGCATGCCCCGGTTCTTATATAACCGCGAGGGTATTCGGACACACTCCGGACTATTGAGTCCCGAGGTTGAAGCGAAAAGGTCCGCTATGACAAACGATCTACAATCCGGCTAGAAGGCATTTTACATGTCATCTTAAATTACATAGTCAACTTGACTGGGCATATTCCTCTTCAATGCCATCCAGCAGGCTGTCTAGTTTACAGTCCTATTGGGAATACTTTGCGGCTAATTCTACTTGGCCATACACTAAGCTCACAGGGATCTCCTTCCCATCAGGCCCCGCAGGTCCGACCTCGGCCATGTGGTTTGGGTCATCCTTCATGTACCGCGTCTTCACCATGGCCCAGGCCTCCCTGGCGCCTTGACGGCAGGCTGATATCTTCCATAAGCGGAAGTGCTGCCGCGCTCCCTGAAGCCTCTCTACAAGCTCTCCAAGGCCTTCGGGCAGGGAGACAGATGGCCACAAGGCATGGGCGACGCCTTTCATCACCTGCCGAACTCGTTCGTGCAGTTGCAAGACCTCGGGAAGAAGGTCACCCGTAAAACCGGGCATTTCCTCTGCAGGACAGCCTATGAGCATACCTACAGACATAACTCTGTTAGACGACTTCCTCGCCGAACTCTTTTTCAAAGTTCGTTCAAGCACTTACTAAAAATGTCGCGTCGAAGCCGCCGATTCTCCTTAACGGAGTCAGATATCTGGGCATGAACATCCTTTAGTTCCTCACCCAGCTGGGTGTTGGCATCTTGGAGATTATTTTTCTCCTGCCTCACCCTTGTAAGCACATTCTCGCCGGCCTTTAACCAGCGCATGAGCTGTTGCTTGTCCGAATCTATCCCGACGCCATCTGCAATATTATTGTCAGACTTATACACACGCCGCACCTTCACAAATTACTTATCTTTTGAAGCATATATTACCAGACGGGGTCTCTTTGGCTTCCCCCACTGCGGCTAGTGCGGCCTCAAGTTGGGCTTTGCACTCCTCCAGCTCCTGGGACAGTTGGGTATTCTTTTCTGTAAGATCCTGCACAATAGATGATCCTTAAATCAGTTATTCTAACTATTTCAAGTCTCAGGGGCTACTAGCATATATAATTGTCAAATCTTCTCACCCGTATGTCTTTTACATACTGCTCCGTGGCTCTGGCTAGACCATTTTGAGCGGCACGGAGGTGCGCATCTCCTGAATTAAAGGCATCCAATGACTCTGGGGAGAAACACGTGTCACGAAGAACTATCCGGCGGTGCTTGTGATTCATGGCACTCTCCACCTCAGAATTGGTGGCAGATAAAGTGTCGGCATCCTCTGTCGGAGGAACATCCGATGCACGCCCCGTGTTCGCCTCCGCTTCTGGACCTGGCTTTGGAGCCTGGCAAGCGGAGCATTGAGTGGCAACCTCTCCAGATACAGTCCCGCAAGCACTATTCTTCCTGAAAAGGCACGATCGTTAGTATGCCTCCCGGGAATAAAGCCGGGGAGTAAGGTGACGCGCCATACCGTTGCACCGGAGTTTCGATCCAAACCGCACTTCTTTTTAGCCTGCTGGGTCGTGCTGCCCCTTGTTGGCCAGCCGCCGCGAGCTCGGCCTTCTGCCTCAAGGGCGCCCCCTGCAAAACACCATTGGTATACGGTGATCAAAAACACGCACGGATGGTACATTTTCAAAGTATTGGGACTTCGGTCTCAGTTACCTGTGAAGCGGGAAGTATTCCAGGGTAATCGGCCGTAATGGCGACCGAGGCATCATCAATGCTCAATTGGTGAAATACCCCGTCGATCAGCTCCACTGATATGTCCGGATCCTCTTGGGAGGCCGGATCGAGGAACCGTTCCGGATCCTCGGTTTGTGGAGGCGGGCTGTTTATATCCATTATGGCCCGGCACAGTTCCTGCGCCGAAATCACAAAATGAGATACTTGACTATCGGAGTATGGATCGGATAGGCAAAAATAAATGTCCGCTTACCCAGCTTGGAGGATTGTTCACAGAAAATCTGCCCTGCGGATTGACGCGGAGAAATAACTCCTCTTCTACCTTCTACAATGCGGACAAGATCTTCATTAGATTGGCGACCGATCCCGGCCCCTTGCGGCCGCAGCGGGTGGCATCATCCTCCCCGTTGAAATCCCACATGGGGTGGCCTCTATACTGGAGCGGCTGCACCCCCCGCATAATGCATGTGGCCACGACCCCGATCATGGTCAGCCCGGAATGAGCAAACAGCCTAATTCGGCTCATCAGGTAAAGGACGTCCCTGTCATTTTCCTTCTGAGGGCTCCGTGGACGCCAGCTTAGGAGTTTCTTCAAAGGAGCGTTATTGAACTCAGGGAGGCCGACCCGAACTGGGTCCGGCAGGGGGACATCTTCTATATAAAACCATTCCGAAGGCCAGTCTTTGGACGCCTTCTTCGGGGTTCTGGATAGATATCCGGTCCCGGCGATGCGCCATAGTTTGGCTCCGCCCACTTGACATATTGACCCCTCTTGAGAACGGGGCACAAGGTAGAACAGCTTCTTCCACAGTGCAAAATGGGCCTCGATGCCCAAAAACAACTTGCAAAGGGCCACGAAGCCCGCAATATGCAAAATGGAGGCAGGCGTAAGGTTGTGCAACTGGAGGCCATAGAACTCCAGGAGCCCCCGGAGAAACGGATGAATTGGAAATCCGAGCCCTCTTAATAAATAAGAGATAAAGCATACCCGCTCTCCTTTGGAGGGGCTGGGGACGCTCTCCGCTTGCTTTCCACCCTTATAGGTGGCGAGTCCGGCTCGAACCGGGACCATGAACGCTGGGGGAAGAAATCCCTTGGTTTGGAGCGCCACTAGCTCACTGTGCGGGACGGAGCATCTCTCCCAATCTCCAGGCTGAGGGCTGGGAGGGTGAGAGGAGGAGCCGCGTCGACTGTCCATGATGGAATGGATTTCTGTCAAATGCGCTCTGATGAATGCTCGCGAAGGGAGGATGGTGTGATTCGGATCTAGATCCTCATCTCTTTTATAGGCAGTTCATTTGCGCAGCCAGGGGGTAAATGCAAAAATACCCCGACTTTTCGCATTCGTTCAACACGTGGAAGACGGCCATTATTGGGCGTGGAAGCCGAGGAGCACAATATTCACAGGAAGCCGGACGCTATTCAATAGGTGCACAGGATTTGGAGAAGAACCCGCCTTGCAATGCCGAAGACAATCTATGAGCCGGACTCATCGACATTGAATCCTGGTTCGGGGGCTACTGAGGGAGTCCCGGATTAGGGGGTGTCCGAATAGCCAAACTATCACCTTTGGCCGGACTCCTGGACTGTGAACATACAAGATTGAAGACTTCGTCCCGTGTCCGGATGGGACTTTCCTTGGCGTCGAAGGCAAGCTTGGCGATACGCATATGTAGATCTCCTACCATTGTAACCGACTCTGTGTAACCCCAACCCTCTTTGGTGCCTATATAAACCGGAGGGTTTTAGTCCGTAGGACGAACAACAATCATACCATAGTCTAGCTTCTAGGGTTTAGCCTCTCTGATCTCGTGGAAGATCTACTCTTGTACTACCCATATCATCAATATCAATCAAGCAGGAGTAGGGTGTTACCTCCATCGAGAGGGCCCAAACCTGGGTAAAAACATCGTGTCCCTTGTCTCCTATTACCATCCGCCTAGACGCATAGTTCGGGACCCCCTACCCGAGATCTTCCGGTTTTGACACCGACATTGGTGCTTTCATTGAGAGTTCCTCTGTGTCGTCATCTTTAGGCCCGATGGCTCCTCCGATCATCAAAAACCATGCGGTCCAGGGTGAGACCTTTCTCCCCAGACAGATCTTCGTATTCTGCAGCTTTGCACTGCGGGCCAATTCGCTTGGCCATCTGGAGCAGATTGAAAGCTACGCCCCTGTCCATCAGGTCAGATTTGGAAGTTTGAACTACATGGCTGACGTCCGCGGAGACTTGATCTTCGACGGGTTCGAGCCACAGCCAAGCGCGCCACACTGTCACGATGGGCATGATCTAGCTCTGCCGCCGAACAATGCCCTGGAGGCCGCACCAGTGTTCTCTCTGACCCTTAGCTCGGAGTCGACTGCGCCGATCGAGGACGGGTGGCTGGACACCGCCTCGGGGGCTGCAATCTCTATGGTGATTGAGCCGAACACCATCCCTGTCCCTTGCAAGGCTCGTAACTCCAAGGTTCTGGACTCCTCTCCGGACTCCAAACCTTCCGCGCCCCTGTCAGTCGAATCCGATTGGGCGCCGGTCATGGAATTCACCGCCGCGGACATCTTTCAACACTCGCCCTTTGGCGACATCCTGAATTTACTGAAGTCTCTCTCTTTATCAGGAGAGCCCTGGCTGGACTATGGTCAGCAAAGTTGGGATGCGGACGACGAAGCCCACCCACCACCCACTTCGTAGCCACTATCGAAAGTTTAAACGACGTGCTCAATTTCGACTCCAAAGACATCGACGGTATGGACGACGATGTAGGAGATAAGCTGAACAAGCACCTATAAGGCACTAGACACCCACCTCATCTCACAATGTATACATGGTGGATACACCTAAAAAAAGCGACAACGAGGAACAACGGGACGCCACGAGGGATCATTCCCTCGAAAAGCAGTCAAAACGGCGACGTAAGCGCCGCTCAAAATCCCGCCTCGACAAAGACAGTAGCCATACAGACCCAGCCATAGAGCAGGGCGAACCGGCATACGACGAACATGCTATCGAGCAACCGTCCGAACAAGACGATATGGATAAACAATCCGTCCCCAGCGAAGATAACAGTCCAGACGATCTCACGCCGGACAAGTTGCTGGAGCAAAAGAACCTCCACAAAAGGCTCATCGCCACTGCGCGTAGCCTGAAAAAGCAGAAGCAGAAGCTCAAAACAGAGGAAGATGCGGTGAAGATCAGATGGAGCAAAGTACTCAACACCGTAGACAAATATGGCGATAGTCGCCAAACAAAGAGCTACCCAAAGCGAAAACTACTGCCCGAATTTGATGAGGAGGCCGTAGAGCCCTCGCAATCAAAGAGCAAAGAGACCACCCGGTCGGATAGACGACCCCATGGAAAACATAGAGCGGCAAACGGCGCTGCACACAAGCGGGCACGCGATCCGCACACGGATTTGCATCAAAAAGATGGCCTAATTAGATCTATCTATAGGCCAAGAAAGCAAGCTATAGTAAGCAATGCAACAGGTCAAGTATCCGAATATTAAGGTACACCTAAATATAGGGGTGCCGCACATCCCCTATGTTTCACAGATGAGGTTCTGGATTATGAATTTCTAGCGGGATTCAAGCCCGTAAACATAGAGGCATACGACAGAACAACAGACCCTGGAGTCTGGATTGAGGATTACATCCTCCACATACACATGGCTAGGGAAGATGACCTCCACGCCATAAAATACTTACCCCTCAAGCTCAAAGGGCCAGCCCGGCATTGGCTCAAAAGCCTCTCGAAAAACACCATTGGAAGTTGGGAAGAGCTCGAGGATGCTTTTCGGACAAATTTTCAAGGGACCTATATCCGACCTCCGGATGCAGACGATTTAAGTCACATAACTGAACAACCCGGAGAGTCAGCCCAAAAATTCTGGAACAGAATCCTTACTAAAAAGAACCAAATAGTCGACTGTCCGGATGCTGAAGCCTTAGCAGCTTTCAAACACAACGTCCGAGATGAATGGCTCGCCAGACACCTCGGCCAAGAAAAGCCTAGAACAATGGCCGCATTAACAAGCCTCATGACCCGCTTTTGCGCAGGAGAGGATAGCTGGCTGGCAAGATGTAGTACCAGCGACCCAAGTACATCCGAAGTCAGGGTTGGAAACGGGAAACCGCGACGAAGCAAGGACCAGCGTCGGACTAAGGGAAACAGCCCGAAGAGCACGGCAGTCAATGCCGGATTCAAAAGCTCACGGCGGGATCATAAAAAACTGCCCCTTAAGGATAATAGGGACGAGCTATCTCACTTAAACAAAATCTTGGACAAGATATGCCAAATCCACAGTTCTCCCGGGAAGCCTGCAAACCATACCCACAGAGATTGTTGGGTCTTCAAGCAGTCCGGCAAACTCAACGCCGAACACAAGGGGCTCGACACACCAAGCGAGGACGATGACGAACCCCACAAGCAGAGCACCGGAAAACAAAAGAATTTCCCACAAGAAGTCAAAACAGTAAACTCATTTTACATGACAAAAGGGAAAAACAGAATGGCGCCCATAGATATACGCGCCATACGGCCTATCCCAGAGGAGTCCCGCCACTGGTTGTTAAAACCAATCACCTTCGACCATCAGGATTACTCTAGAAGTATCCGGAATGCAGGATGGACTGCCTTGATATTAGATCCGATAATCGACGGACTCCAATTTACACAAGTCCTAATGGACGGCGGCAGTGATTGTCACGCCCAATATGCGACCCTATCCAAAAGGAACTCGAAGGTCCCACCAAGGATAGACCCGCATATTGAAACGCTTTTGCAAGGTGGCTATCATTACATCAACATTACATAATAGATGGGGATACATACAAAAGGCATACAACGCCACATGAATACAACAATACAACATACAAGAACAACATCCGACTACGGATGAATCATAAACAGAAATTCAAACAATATCCACCCTGCTAGCCCAGGCTGCCGACCTGGAACCTATCCCTTGATCGAAGCAGAAGAAGAACTCCAAACAAGCAAACATCACGCTCGCGTCAAGATCATCGCACAACCTGTACCTGCAACTGTTGTTGTAGTAATCTGTGAGCCACGAGGACTCAGCAATCCCATTACCATGGGTATCAAGACTAGCCAAGCTTAATAGGAAAGGAAGGGGTAAAGTGGTGAGGTTGCAGCAGCGACTAAGCATGATACGGTGGCTAACATACGCAAAAGAGAGCGAGAAGAGAAACAAGCGGAACGGTCGTGAAGCTAGCAATGATCAAGAGGTGATCCTGAACTCCTACTTACGTCAAGCATAACCCAAAGACCGTGTTCACTTCCCGGACTCCGCCGAGAAGAGACCATCACGGCTACACACACGGTTGATGCATTTTAATTCGGATCTAGTGTCAAGTTGTCTACAACCGGACATTAACAAATTCCCATCTGCCAGATAACCGCGGGCATGGCTCTCAAAAGTTTATACCCTGCAGGGGTGTCCCAACTTAGCCCATGACAAGCTCTCGCGATCAACAAAGGAATAGACCTTCTTCCAGGAAGACCCGATCAGTCTCGGAATCCCAGTTTACAAGACATTTCGACAATGGTAAAACAAGACCAGCAAGACCTCCCGGCGTGCCGACATCCTGATAGTAGCCGCGCGTATCTCGTCTCAGGCCACGACCGGATGAGCAATCCGTACAACTAAAACCAGACCTCAAGTTTCCCTGAGGGGGTGCTGCAAAGGGCTCTAGTTTGGACCAACACTTAGACAAGCATTGGCCCGGGGGGGCTGAATAAAGATGACCCTTGGGTTAATTACTCCCAAGGGAAATATAGGTGGTGGTGAGGCAAATGGTAAAACCAATGTTGGGCCTTGCTGGACAAGTTTTATTCAAAGCGAACTGTCAGGGGGGTCCCATAAATCACCCGACCGCGTAAGGAACGCAAAATCTGGGAACATAACACCGGTATGACGGAAACTAGGGCGGCAAGAGTGGAACAAAACACCAGGCATAAGGCCGAGCCTTCCACCCTTTACCAAGTATATAGATGCATTATTAATATAAGAGATATTGTGATATCCCAACATAAACCCTGTCCACCATGGAGAAATCTTCAACTTCACCTGCAACTAGCAATGCTATAAGAGGGGCTGAGCAAAGCGGTAACATAGCCAAACAACGGTTTGCTAGGAAGGGTGTCAAAGGTTAGAGGTTCATGGCAATTTGGGAGGCTTGATGAGCAAAAGATAGGTAACGCAGCATAGTGATAGAACGAAGCAACTAGCATAGCAATGATAGTAGTGAGATCCAGGGTAGCGGTCATCTTGCCTGAAATCCCGCAAGGAAGAAGAACGAGTCCATGAAGAAGATGAAGCCATGAAGATGAACCACACGTAGACGAACGAATCCTCACGATCGCAACGAAATGGGAACTATCGAGAAGAAGCACACAACATGGTAAACACACCACACATGAACAAGGCATGATGCACAACAAGCATGATGCATGACCAAGCTACATGAAGCTACTCATGGCAAAAGATGATGCAAACAAGAACAACACATCAAGGCAAATTTAAATGAGGCCGGAAACAACATATAACAATTCCGGTAAGTCCTCATATGCATATTTCGAAATTGGTCCAGAACTGAATAAACCTTATGTTCAAGTTGTTAAACAGCAAGTTAAGATGCACCAAGATGATCTACACGAGATTCTAGTCAAGTTACATATAAAGTTCATTAGATTCGGAGCTACGGCCTAGAAGATATGAGCAAAACAAGTTAAACATGGCATTGATGCAAAATGCATACAAACATCAAGCAAACACCTCAAAACAAGGATGCAACATGATAATATGAAGCTACATGCAAAATAAAGCAAGTTTCATATAGATCACACTCAAAACGGAGCATCGGTGCAACACATACACTCTATACAAGTCATAACAACAATCTGTCCATAACAGCAACTAGGCAACTTGCAAGCATCAAAACAATAAGCTACATCACCCCAACATAATAACAAAAGGCATGGGCATGAAGTACAGGTAAAGCATAACAAAACATGAACACTGAGCTATCTCCAGAAACAACTAGAACATGCTCAAAAGGACATGGTAAGATTGCAAATAATAACAGTTTCAGACTTATCAGGAAATAACATCAGGATGCAATGTTTAGAGCTATCAAACAACATGTTACAGGAACATATCATGGCAAACAAAGGCGTGGCATGATACTACTAAATGCATAGATCAAAAGTCCCTTACTGACCATGAGCCAAAAAGGCACAGACAATATGATGGCACCCATGTAAACATGGCAAGTTATATGACAGATTCAAACATGGCAGAAACAACAATAAGTAGGCATGTTGGTGAGCTTGTACCACTCACCACAGAGCAATACATGGCATGGCAAGGCAACCAACAGTAAGAAGGCATGTTTGTGAAGCTAAGCATGGCAAGAGCAAGGTCATAGGGTGCATGGATCACTAGCAGAACACATGGGAACAAGTGAACTTAATGTTAACAGGCTGATAGCAACATTTTCAAGCAACTTTGGATGAAGGAATGAACAAGCTACAGAGGTCTATAAATGCAACCAGGGGCATGAATGGATATAGAAAGACATGTAGATCAAAACATGTTTATAGAACATCTCCAGATTATGCATAGAATGATTAGTAGCAACATGTTTATATAGCATCACGAAATAACAGATTCAGCCTAGCAAAACAGCAACAGCAAGTACACTACTTAACAAGCTCGATGAACTCAGCACACAACTCACAAAAATACATGGTTGGCACCACTGGAAAGATGGCATGGCATAGATCAACACATATGTAGAGCTCATGTTCATAAGATGCACACATCAATCATGGCAAAAATGATAAATGAGCAAGTTATAACAGTTTCAGCAGATTAACAGCAACATGCACTCTTCCAACAGAATTTCGGGCATCAAGATGAGCTCAAATGAAAATGATGCAATGGAATGAAATGAAGTACTCGTTGAGACGAACAATTTTACATATTACACGCACGAAACGGAGCAGTATACATGGAGATATGATGCAATGAACAGAGCAATATATTATGACCATTTCGGGACTTAGCAGATTTTCATAAAAAAAACAGGACGAGCGTAGAATAACTAAAAGATGCTCAGGCGGAAAAAAGGGGTTCGCTCACCCATGGGCTCAGCCCATCTGGAAAGAGGCAAGGCGGGCCGGCGGATCTGGGCCGGGGGAGGCCACGGGGCCCACGGGGCGGGGGAGGCCCGGTCGTCCCTCTCCTCGATCCCGACCGGATCGAGGGATGGCGGCGGCGCCCGGGGCGGAGGAGCTCGCCAGTGGAGTCGGAGAAACCCGGCGGCGGGGCGGCGACGGCCGGGGAAGGCCGGGGCGGCGCCGGCGCTTCGGGCGCGAGGCCGGCGGGCGCGGCGGCGCCTGGGGCGGGAGGCGAGGCGCGGGCACGGCGGGGAGCCGAGGCGGCGCCGGGCGGGAGGCGAGGCGCGGGCACAGCGGTGCTCGGGAGGAGCTCCGGCGGCGCCGGGTGGTGGTGACGGGCGGCGCCGGGTGGTGGTGACGGGCGGCGCCGGCGAGGCGGCGGTGGTGGCCGGCGATGACGGCGGAGCACGCCGGCGGCGAGGCGAAGACGCGCCGGCGGCGGGGCGAACTCGCGGGCGGCGGCGGGTGCTAGTCGGGCCCGACAGGCCAGATCTGGGCTCGCGGGCCCGGCGGTGGACACATGGCGCGCGGTGGTTGGCTGCGGGCGCGGCGGCGATTTGATCTAGGGTTTGATCCGAAAAATGGAGGAGGAGGACGTTTTTATAGCTAGAGGGAGCTAGGAGAGTCCAAATGGGGAGCGGTTTTCGGCCACGCGATCGTGATCGAACGACCGAGAGCATGGAGGGGGTTTGGATGGGTTTTGGGCCACTTTGGAAGGGGTGTTGGGCTGCAACAAAAGAGGCCTTTACGGTTACCCGGTTAACCGTTGGAGTACCAAACGACCTCCAAATGGCACGAAACTTGACAGGCGGTCTACCGGTGGTATACCAAGGCCGCTTGACAAACCTCGGTCCATTCCGAGAAAGCTTAATACCCACTCACAACAAGAGACAAAAGGGGAACGCCGGAGGACATAGGAGTGCCGAATTGCAAAACGGACAACGGGGAAAATGCTCGGATGCATGAAACGAACACGTATGCAAAATGAAATGCACATGATGACATGATATGAAATGCAGATGATGACATGGCAAAATGCAACACGCAAGCACAAAGACATGGCAATGGCGAATAACTGGCAGACACCTGGCGCATCGAATCCAGGGCGTTACAACACTCCTCCACTAACAAGAGATCTTGTCCCGAGATCTTAGGACCGAGATGGAAGGGAAAAGAGAAGAGGTGAAACAAGAACTCAAGAGAAGAAGCAAAGAAACAAGAGCACTCGACAAGAAGAGAGGGACGGCGAGAATGACGAGAATCGAAAGCTCACGGAATCAAATAGACTATGAAATCATTCTGGTTAGAACGAGATAAGAAACGAATAAGACTAAAAGAATTTAGGTAGCACTCCGGCTGAAAATGGGAGGATTAGAACGAACTTGAGAGGATGGAATGGTACTTGATGAACTCTTGAAGAATGAATTAAATCATGAAGAACCACCATGAAGAATTCCGGTAACAAAAGGACGATGAGATCGAATGAAGGAAGAAGAAAGAATAAGATTAAAGCTTGCGATGATTTAAATGAAGGTTCCGACGAGATGGCCGAGGAAATTTGAACTCCGGAAAAGAAAAGATGAAACCACTTGGAACTAGAATTTATTCATCAAGAACAAACTCCGAAAGAAGGGATTTATCACTTGGATGAAATAAGAATAAGATTTATTATATGCTTATCCTTCATCAAATTAAATTGATGACAAGCAATGGATTCTTGCATACTACTTATTCTTCTTGAAAAGGATTAAGGGGAGAATAGCACAAAACTTGAAAAAAAGTCTTCATGAACCACTGGTAGGATTGACAGAACGAATGGATTAATATGATAAACAAGGTAAAGAATCTTGAACGAACCACCGTAAGAATTCAAAAATGACTGATGAAAGAGTATGAATCACCGGGAAGAATTAGAAGAACCAATATTCTTGAGGGAATTTAGATGCAAAAGAATGAAGAGATCATGAGCTGATTAAAGAACACTTGAACGAAGCACCGGAAGAATATTGAGACGAACGAAGGGGTACAGATATAGAATAACTGGAGAACGAATCTGAAAAGTTAGAATGAAGAAATCTTCCGAAAAGGTGGCCTCCAGATGATCGACAGAGAAAGCAACTCCTGAAATGCTCCGGATGGATGAAAAGAATTTGCATGACTTGAAACAATTTAATAGGATAACATCGAGCTAGCATCGCGAATCTCCGGGGAACGGACAAGATTTAGAGGAAAAACTCTTCTTCGATCTTCAAATGACGATGAGAAAACCATCAAAATTACTGAGATACTCCGGGAGAATGAAAAGCGAAGAGGTTGAGCCAACAATGAAAAGAATTTGAAAGCGATCTTGGAGAAGGCATGTGACTGATGAAATTCATTCTTACGCCACACTTCAAAAGAATTATGAATGACTCCGGGGGAATTAGAAGAGTCAGGTAAGATCCTGGGAAAAGACCTGTGGGTTAGGGCCCACTGAAGAGATAACACCGTTGGGAAGGGATGTTGAACAGATAGATGATGCACCGGAGCAATTGAAATATTTGAATGAGGTGGCAACCTCGAATTAGTTCGAACACAGACGAATCTCCTGAGATGTCTTCCGAACTCCGGAATGATTGAATGGCGAGAGGCAAACGAGCAAGGGGGAAAACATTTGAGCCGAGGATAAGAATATGCTCAACCCGAAAAACTTGAATTGAGTGCACCGGTAAAGAGAAACGGATGAAGAATAACGAACGAGACGAGAATTCACCGGTTCAAATAATTGAGGGAAGACTGAAGAGGCTCCGAGATAATGAAATAGATGGTCGAGAGAGAGTCAGACTCCGGGAAGAAAAAGGGTGGGAGGGCGGGAAAACAAAGACAACTTGGAAGGGGAAAACCGACGAACAACTTGAAGAGAAAACACACCGGTTGAAATCATTGAGGAAAGAAAGGAAAGGCTTTGCATGAGTAGGATGGATACTCGATTACGGACTCCGGATTCAAGAAGAAGAAGGGAGGGCGGATGGGAAAAAAACAACTGAGGATTGAACTTGCAAAAACAAAGAGGGTCGAACCGCCTTGACGAGAGGATGCACCGGATGAAAAGAGCTGAGGAACAACGATCGAAAAACCAACTGCGTGAACCTAAAGAAAACTTTGAAGGGGAAGAGGAGTAATTCAAAACACCTACGTCAAGATTCCTCACCAGAGCGACGAAGGGGCTGAGGAGTAAAAAGAATTCCTACTCTCCGATATAACTAGACTCCGAAAACAGTTTTCTTCTAGACTCGACAAAGGCCAAACTACACGATCAATCAAGGGGGGCTCCTAGGGTCGGTCGAGGCTCTGATACCAACTTGTCACACCCAATATGCGACCCTATCCAAAAGGAACTCGAAGGTCCCACCAAGGATAGAACCGCATATTGAAACGCTTTTGCAAGGTGGATATCATTACATCAACATTACATAATAGATGGGGATACATACAGAAGGCATACAATGCCACATGAATACAACAATACAACATACAAGAACAACATCCGACTACGGATGAATCATAAACAGAAACTCAAACAATATCCACCCTGCTAGCCCAGGCTGCCGACCTGGAACCTATCCCCTGATCGAAGCAGAAGAAGAACTCCAAACAAGCAAACATCGCGCTCGCGTCAAGATCATCGCACAACCTGTACCTGCAACTGTTGTTGTAGTAATCTGTGAGCCACGAGGACTCAGCAATCCCATTACCATGGGTATCAAGACTAGCAAAGCTTAATAGGAAAGGAAGGGGTAAAGTGGTGAGGTTGCAGCAGCGACTAAGCATGATATGGTGGCTAACATACGCACAAGAGAGCGAGAAGAGAAACAAGCGGAACGTCGTGAAGATAGCAATGATCAAGAGGTGATCCTGAACTCCTACTTACGTCAAGCATAACCCAAAGACCGTGTTCACTTCCCGGACTCCGCCGAGAAGAGACCATCACGGCTACACACACGGTTGATGCATTTTAATTCAGATCTGGTGTCAAGTTGTTAACAACCGGACATTAACAAATTCATATCTGCCAGATAACCGCGGGCACGGCTCTCGAAAGTTTATACCCTGCAGGGGTGTCCCAACTTAGCCCATGACAAGCTCTCGCGATCAACGAAGGAATAGACCTTCTCCCAGGAAGACCCGATCAGTCTCGGAATCCCGGTTTACAAGGCATTTCAACAATGGTAAAACAAGACCAGCAAGACCTCCCGGCGTGCCGACATCCTGATAGTAGCCGCGCGTATCTCGTCTCAGGCCACGACCGGATGAGCAATCCGTACAACTAAACCAGACCTCAAGTTTCCCTGAGGGGGCGCTGCAAAGGGCTCTAGTTTGTACCAACACTTAGACAAGCATTGGCCTGGGGGGTTGAATAAAGATGACCCTTGGGTTAATTACTCCCAAGGGAAATATAGGTGGTGGTGAGGCAAATGGTAAAACCAATGTTGGGCCTTGCTGGACAAGTTTTATTCAAAGCGAACTGTCAGGGGGGTCCCATAAATCACCCGACCGCGTAAGGAACGCAAAATCCGGGAACATAACACCGGTATGACGGAAACTAGGGCGGCAAGAGTGGAACAAAACACCAGGCATAAGGCCGAGCCTTCCACCCTTTACCAAGTATATAGATGCATTAATAATATAAGGGATATTGTGATATCCCAACATAAACCCTGTCCACCATGGAGAAATCTTCAACTTCACCTGCAACTAGCAATGCTATAAGAGGGGCTGAGCAAAGCGGTAACATAGCCAAACAATGGTTTGCTAGGAAGGGTGTCAAAGGTTAGAGGTTCATGGCAATTTGGGAGGCTTGATGAGCAAAAGATAGGTAACGCAGCATAGCGATAGAACGAAGCAACTAGCATAGCAATGATAGTAGTGAGATCCAGGGTAGCGGTCATCTTGCCTGAAATCCCGCAAGGAAGAAGAACGAGTCCATGAAGAAGATGAAGCCATGAAGACGAACCACACGTAGACGAACGAATCCTCACGATCGCAACGAAATGGGAACTATCGGGAAGAAGCACACAACATGGTAAACACACCACATATGAACAAGGCATGATGCACAACAAGCATGATGCATGACCAAGCTACATGAAGCTACTCATGGCAAAAGATGATGCAAACAAGAACAACACATCAAGGCAAATTTAAATGAGGCCGGAAACAACATATAACAATTCCGGTAAGTCCTCATATGCATATTTTGAAATTGGTCCAGAACTGAATAAACCTTATGTTCAAGTTGTTAAACAGCAAGTTAAGATGCACCAAGATGATCTACACGAGATTCTAGTCAAGTTATATATAAAGTTCATTAGATTCGGAGCTACGGCCTAGAAGATATGAGCAAAACAAGTTAAACATGGCATTGATGCAAAATGCATACAAAAATCAAGCAAACACCTCAAAACAAGGATGCAACATGATAATATGAAACTACATGCAAAATCCAGCAAGTTTCGTATAGAGCACACTCAAAACGGAGCATCGGTGCAACACATACACTCTATACAAGTCATAACAACAATCTGTCCATAACAGCAACTAGGCAACTTGCAAGCATCAAAACAATAAGCTACAGCACCCCAACATAATAACAAAAGGCATGGGCATGAAGTACAGGTAAAGCATAACAAAACATGAACACTGAGCTATCTCCAGAAACAACTAGAACATGCTCAAAAGGACATGGTAAGATTGCAAATAATAACAGTTTCAGACTTATCAGGAAATAACATCAGGATGCAATGTTTAGAGCTATCAAACAACAAGTTACAGGAACATATCATGGGAAACAAAGGCATGGCATGATACTACTAAATGCATAGATCAAAATTCCCTTACTGACCATGAGCCAAAAAGGCACAGACAATATGATGGCACCCTTGTAAACATGGCAAGTTATATGACAGATTCAAACATGGCAGAAACAACAATAAGTAGGCATGTTGGTGAGCTTGTACCACTCACCACAGAGCAATACATGGCATGGTAAGGCAACCAACAGTAAGAAGGCATGTTTGTGAAGCTAAGCATGGCAAGAGCAAGGTCATAGGGTGCATGGATCACTAGCAAAACACATGGGAACAAGTGAACTTAATGTTAATAGGCTGATAGCAACATTTTCAAGCAACATTGGAGGAAGGAATGAACAAGCTACAGAGGTCTATAAATGCAACCAGGGGCATGAATGGATAGAGAAAGACATGTAGATCAAAACATGTTTGTAGAACATCTCCAGATTATGCATAGAATGATTAGTAGCAACATGTTTATATAGCATCACGAAATAACAGATTCAGCCTAGCAAAACAGCAACAGCAAGTACACTACTTAACAAGCTCGATGCACTCAGCACACAACTCACAAAAATACATAGTTGGCACCACTGGAAAGATGGCATGGCATAGATCAACACATATGTAGAGCTCATGTTCATAAGATGCACACATCAATCATGGCAAAAATGATAAATGAGCAAGTTATAACAGTTTCAGCAGATTAACATCAACATGCACTCTTCCAACAGCATTACGGGCATCAAGATGAGCTCAAATGAAAATGATGTAATGGAATGAAATGAAGTACTCGTTGAGACGAACAATTTGACATATTACACGCACGAAACGGAGCGGTATACATGGAGATATGATGCAATGAACAGAGCAATATATTATGACCATTTCGGGACTTAGCAGATTTTCATAAAAAAAACAGGACGAACGTAGAATAACTAAAAGATGCTTAGGCGGAAAAAAGGGGTTCGCTCACCCATGGGCTCGGCCCATCTGGAAAGAGGCAAGGCAGGCCGGCGGATCTGGGCCGTGGGAGGCCATGGGGCCCACGGGGCGGGGGAGGCCCGGTCATCCCTCTCCTCGACCCCGACCGGATCGAGGGATGGCGGCGGCGCCCGGGGCGGAGGAGCTCACCGGCGGGGTCGGAGAAACCCGGCGGCGGGGCGGCGACGGCCGGGGAAGGCCGGGGCGGCGCCGGCGCTTCGAGCGCGAGGCCGGCGGGTGCGGCGGCGCCCGGGACGGGAGGCGAGGCGCGGGCACGGCGGGGAGCCAAGGCGGCGCCGGGCGGGAGGCGAGGCGCGGGCACGGCGGCGCTCGGGAGGAGCTCCGGCGGCGCCGGGTGGTGGTGACGGGCGGCGCCGGCGAGGCGGCGGTGGTGGCCGGCGATGGCGGCGGAGTACGCCGGCGGCGAGGCGAAGACGCGCCAGCGGCGGGGCGAACTCGCGGGCGGCGGTGGGCGCTGGTCGGGCCCGACGGGCCAGATCTGGGCTCGCGGGCCCGGCGGCTGCGGGGAACCGGCGGCGGACACGTGGCGCGCGGTGGTTGGCTGCGGGCGCAGCGGCGATTTGATCCAGGGTTTGATCCGAAAAATGGAGGAGGAGGACGTTTTTATAGCTAGAGGGAGCTAGGAGAGTCCAAATGGGGAGCGGTTTTCGGCCACGCGATCATGATCGAACAACCGAGAGCGTGGAGGGGGTTTGGATGGGTTTTGGGCCACTTTGGATGGGGTGTTGGGCTGCAACAAAAGAGGCCTTTACGGTTACCCGATTAACCGTTGGAGTACCAAACGACCTCCAAATGACACGAAACTTGACAGGCGGTCTACCGGTGGTATACCAAGGCCGCTTGACAAACCTTGGTCCATTCCGAGAACGCTTAATACCCACTCACAACAAGAGACAAAAGGGGAACGCCGGAGGACATAGGAGTGCCGGATTGCAAAACGGACAACGGGGAAAATGCTCGGATGCATGAAACGAACACGTATGCAAAATGAAATGCACATGATGACATGATACGAAATGCAGATGATGACATGGCAAAATGCAACACGCAAGCACAAAGACATGGCAACGGCGAATAACTGGCAGACACCTGGCGCATCGAATCCGGGGCGTTACAGTGATCTAAACCTGCTATATCAGGACACAATCCGCAAGATCGGGATAGACCCAACCAAAATTTGCCATAGCAACACTTCCTTGAAAGGGGTAATGCCAGGCCCATATGCCCATTGTATGGGCTCTCTACTGCTAGAAGTTGTGTTCGGCTCACCCGACAACTTCCGCCGTGAAAAGCTAACCTTCCACCATGCCCCATTCACAAGTGGCTACCAAGCACTACTGGGACACGAAGCTTTCGCCCGCTTTAACGCAATACCGCATTATGCATCCCTTAAACTTAAAATGCCCGGTCCGCGAGGCATCATCTCCTTAAAGGGAAATATCGAGTGTTCCTCGAGCGCGGAAGACTGTGTGACTGCCTTGACAGCCACACACCAAACCGGCTTCACTAATCAAAGCACCTAAACAGGTCGTCCAGACCCCGGACATGGTTAGACGAGTCCGGCATAAACATACAAGGGCTTACTAGCCGCATACCCCCGCAATAGGGGCTCCGCGCATGTACAACAAGAGACATTAAAGCTCAATTTTATTTATTTTTTGTATTTTACTTTGTTTATTCAGTAGAACGTACATTTTCACACAATCTTTTTCAACTAAGTTCCTCTCTTTTACAGATGAACACCGTGCTACACCCATCCAGGATACGGCACAACGGAGACACAGGCGCAGACGTGCAGTAGGGACCCGTTGCAAGGATTCTTTTCAGATTAAGACCCTGCGTAAACCTTTTTTACTGTCTCTTGTTGATACACATCCCCCGGTTTCTTGCTATAACCGAGGAGGAGGCTGGCGTTTTGGCATGGGCCACGTCAGAATTTTGCGCGTACCTGGATACCAAGGGCTTATTACCAAGGGCGTTGTTCGGCCTGTTTTCATAAAGACCGAATACCTTAGGGAGTGTTCGGCATCTCGAGTTAGGCCTTATATGCATCAGCTCCGAATCATGTCTTTGGTCAAATGTTGGGTTTGCCCGGCTCCTGTGTTTTGCTGCCTTACGTTCTGCTCTATCGGCTAACGCGGCACCAGGAGAACTACTGCGATTGTGCCCTCGTTCGTCCAGGCGAGCACCTCAGTAGAGAAAGCCGAAAACTGACTGTCATGATATAGCGTGAGACTGGTCAACCACTCGATGACCCGCCAGAATCTATAGGATTCCTCCGCATTGACGAAGGGCCGTTTCCCAGTCAGGCACATACGCGCCTCGAATTCGGGTGAGCGCGGTGCCCCTAGGGCTATATAGTAGCCCCACTGTCAAACTCCTATGGCTAAGTGAAAGTGATAAAGCATTATAGTCCGGTTGCCTAGTTTGCTACGCTGCCACCTCCTTTATAGGACCAAGACGTTGGATCAAGTGTGAAAATGCGCCTTTTGCAAACACGCCCGCATTATATGCATGGGGGCTGAAGCCGAAGACTGCTATCTTTCAGGTTATATACACATATACATTAACGGCTGCACAGGAGGTATTTTAATTCTTGAAGGCACAAGTATAAAAAGCTTTTATATTTCATCAAACATTGTTTCACAATAATACATGTTATTCGAACATAATATCCTTCGAGCACTGCGTCTCTATTAAACGAGCGCCCTGCAGAACTTCCTGAAATATTGCTCGACAGGTACTTGGCTTCCGTCCGAATCCGGGGATGCGACATCGGTGGCCTTCATCTCTGCCCAGTATGTCTTGACATGGGCAAGAACCATCCGCGCACCCTCTATGCATGCCGACCTCCTCATTGCATTGATATGCGGCACCGCACCAAGGAACTGCTGCACTAAGCCAAAATAACTCTTCGGCTCGGGCCTTTTCGGCCACAAAAGACTCACAACATCCTTCATGGCAAGTCCGGATAACCTATTCAGCTCCGCCCATTCGGCCAAGCGATCGGTTAATGGAAGAGGGCGCTCTGGATTATAGAACTGCGACCAAAAAAACCTTTTCCATTCCGTGATCCTTTTGATCTCGGAAGTGTTCGGCCGCGTCCGCGGCACTTGCCGCCATGTCCAGATAAGCATCCTCCGAACTCCACAGCCGGTCCAACTGAGCATATTTAGGATCCGTGAACTTCCTCCGCAGAAGGAAGGGCTTTCCAGCCGCGATATCTCCGGCCTGACGCAGCTCCTCCTTCATAGCTCTCATCGTAGAGCGAGCATCCTTGGCCTCGGTAGTGGCCCTCTTCAGGTACTCTTGCACCGCTCGATCTTCCTTTTCAAGAAGTTTGCAGCGGTCGGCAGCATTCTTCAACTTCATGGCCATCTTGGCCATTTCCTTCTTGCTTCGGTAGTGAGCAGCATGTTCAGCTTTTAGCTCTTAGGCGGCCTTTAAGGCAGCCGCATCACTTTTTCTAGCCTGCTCCTTGGCTCGGGCGAGCTCCGCCTGAAGGTTCTCCATGGTAGCGGCACCATCTGCATAAAGCATACATGTTGTAAGGCACGGGCATCAAGCTCCCTTAACAGGTGTCCGCGGAGAAATCACATACCTTGTGACTCGTCAAGCTGCTTATTGACAAGTGCGATGTCGGCATCCGCCACGTCAAGTTGCCGCTTTAGTTCGGCAAATCCATCAGTCCGGCTAGCCACCGGACACTTCGCCACCTACATAGGAAGGGCGACATATTATACCTGGGATTATGATCCTCGGCGCGCTGTCATTTTTTACAACACACCGTGTCTCAGGGGCTACTATCTACACGGGGCGCATTTTATATGCGGAACTGTCAGAAGGTACATCATTTCGCGTACCTCAAAACCTGTCAGTAAACTTCTGACGGCTTCGTGCAATCCGCTCTCAGCGGATGAAATCCTTTCAATCACCATACCCATTAATGCACGGTGATCTTCTGAGATAGACGCTCGCCCGAGCAGATCCTCCAGCTCCTCCGACAGAACACTAGGTGGTGCCGGACTCGTCCGATGGCCTTTTTCGAAGGCCGGACGCGGAGGGCTTTGAGGGGAAATACGACCACCTTCCGGCCCCGCCGGACTCGGAGAAACCCTCTGCGACGACACCTCGGGGTCACTCGCCTCGCAAGACGGTACGGTAGGGGGAGGTGTTTCACTCTCTATCATCTCCGGACGAAGATCCCCCGAAGATGAGCTCTGCTGAGAAGGGCTGAGATCCGAACTACAAGGTAAAACTTCGGTTATCTTCATCAGAAATAGGGCAGGGATATCCTTTATTTTAAAAACTCCCCTTTTTACTTACGGCTCGGTGGAGGGTTGATCCCCTTGGGGGCATAATGCGGCCGAGGCATCTCTCGGTGCAGGACCCTCTGACAAAGATTTCTTCCACCGCTTTGGGACCATGGTCTTCGGATCTTCAGAGGCGGTCCTCTTCTTCCCTTGGATGGAGGGATTCTCGATCCCTCCTCTCCTGGCAGCCTCCTTCGCGGAGGCGGTAGCTTCCTTGTTCCCCCCTTCACCTTCTTCCGAATACGCAACCTCCAGCATCCTGGCTAACACAGGATCCGGCGTGGTCTCAGGGAGGGGGGCCGGACACCTGATTAACTTTGATTTCGCTATCCACTCCTGTTCAAGGGACAGCTCTTTTAAAGAGCAAGTTTGTGATAAATATGGGATAGCGTGTCCGGGTGCAGGGCTACTTACTTGAGTATCCGGGCGATTGCAGCACAGACCTGCGTCCTTGGTCAAGTCCGAACACATCTCTTGTGATCCGAAGAAAAGCTTGTACATCTCCACGGGCGTCGCGCCCATAAAATGTTGGAGAGCTCGTGGTCCCTCCGGGTTAAGTTCCCACAGGCGGAGGGGCGACGTCTGCAGGGCAGGATGCGACGAATCAGCATGACCTGCGCTACTACGACCAGAGTGATCTCTCTCTCTAGGAGGTCTCGAATACGGCCCTGCAACAAGGGCACGTCCTTGGACGGCCCCCAGTCAAGTCCTTTATTGACCCATGATGCCAACCGCGGTGGAGGACCCGAGCGAAAGGCAGGTGGCGCCACCCATTTGGTGCCCCTAGGAGCTGTGATATAAAACCACTCTTGTTGCCATAGGCTGAGCTCCTCTTGAAAAGAGCCCTCGGGCCACGGAGCATCAGCATTCTTGCTTATAACAGCCCCTCCGCACTCTGCCTGCTGCCCCTTGATCATCTTCGGCTCCACCTTGAAGGTATTGAGCCACAATCCGAAGTGAGGGGTAATGCGGAGGAAGGCTTCGCATACGACAATGAACAATGAGATGTGGAGGATGGACTCCGGATCCAAGTCATGAAATTCCAACCCATAGTAAAACATGAGCCCCCTCACGAAGGGGTCCATCGGGAAGCCTAGCCCCCGAAGGAAGTGAGATGCGAACACCACGCTTTCACCAGGCTTGGGGGTGGGAATAACCTGCCCTTGGGCAGGCAACCTATGTGAAATTTCGCTGGTTAGATACCTAGCATCTCTTAGCTTTAGCACGTCTTCTTCCATAATGGAGGAAGGCATCCACCAGCCTTGCAGGGTCGGAGCCGGACATCATCGAAGGTCCAAAGCACCTGAATCTGGAGCCTTGGGTGTTGGAACTCGAGGCAAGGTGCGGATTCGATCGAGATTGAAAGTAAGGAGTGGAGCCTTGGTCTCTTTATAAAGAGGTTGAATACCAAGAGCCTTCCTCGTGACCGTTCGGGACTCGCCTTCGATAGAGGAGACATGCCAACGGGCGTGGTTGGGTTACCCACGCCCGTATTGATGAGAATCCCGGGATAAGGGGACACGATCTCTGCTTTGACAAGACGTGCCAAGGAAACCGCCTCGCTAAACGCGCTGAGGTGGAACAGTAAAAACGATTTGAATAAAGGCTTGGCCGTGGTGTGATGTCACGCAACGGAATACGTCAGCAGATCGAATTTGTGTAAATATTATTCTCTCTACGGTGGTATGTGGAACTTATTTTGCAGAGCCGGACACTATCCTTATGTTCAAAATCTTCTATGAAGTATTCGGAGGAGGAACCCGCCTTGCAATGCCGAAGACAATATGCACGCCAGACTCGTCGTCATTGAAGCCTGGTTCAGGGGCTACTGAGGGAGTCCTGGATTAGGGGGTGTCCGGATGGCCGGACTATAGCCTTTGGCCGGACTCCTGGACTATGAAGATACAAGATTGAAGACTTCGTACCGTGTTTGGATGGGACTTTCCTTGGCGTGGAAGGCAAGCTTGGCGATACGGATATGTAGATCTCCTACCATTGTAACCGACTCTGTGTAACCCTAACCCTCTTTGGTGCCTATATAAACCGGATGGTTTTAGTCCGTAGGACGAATAACAATCATACCATAGGCTAGCTTCTAGGTTTAAGCCTCTCTGATCTCGTGGTAGATCTACTCTTGTACTACCCATATCATCAATATCAATCAAGCAGGAGTAGGGTTTTACCTCCATCGAGAGGTCCCGAACCTGGGTAAAAACATCGTGTCCCTTGTCTCCTGTTACCATCCGCCTAGACGCATAGTTCGGGACCCCCTACCCGAGATCCGCCGGTTTTGACACCGACATTGGTGCTTTCATTGAGAGTTCCCCTATGTCATCATCTTTAGGCCTCATGGCTCCTCCGATCATCAACAACGATGCGGTCCAGGGTGAGACTTTTCTCCCCGGACAGATCTTCGTATTCGGCGGCTTTGCACTGCGGGCCAATTCACTTGGCCATCTGGAGCAGATTGAAAGCTACGCCCCTGGCCTTCAGGTCAGATTTGGAAGTTTGAACTACACGGCAGACGTCCGCGGAGACTTGATCTTCGACGGGCTCGAGCCACAGCCAAGCGCGCCACACTGTCACGATGGGCATGATCTAGCTCTGCCGCCGAACAGTGTCGAGGCCGCACCAGTGTCCGCTTCGACCCTTAGCTCGGAGCCGACTGCGCCGATCGAGGACGGGTGGCTGGACACCGCCTCGGGGGCTGCAATCTCTACGGCGATTCAGCCGAACACCATCCCTGTCCTTTGCAAGGCTCGTAACTCCAAGGTGCCGGACTCCTCTCCGGACTCCGAACCTTCCGCGCCCCTGTCAGTCGAACCCGATTGGGCGTCGGTCATGGAATTCACCGCCGCGGACATCTTTCAACACTCGCCCTTTGGCGACATCCTGAATTTACTGAAGTCTCTCTCTTTATCAGGAGAGCCCTGGCCGGACTATGGTCAGCAAAGTTGGGATGCGGGCGACAAAGAAATTCAAAGCCCACCCACCACCCACTTCGTAGCCACTGTCCAAAGTTTAAACGACGTGCTCAATTTTGACTCTGAAGACATCGACGGTATGGACGGCGATGTAGGAGATAAGCATGAACCATGACCTATAAGGCACTGGACACTCACCTCATCTCACAATGTATACACGGTGGATACACCTAAAGGAAGCGACAACGAGGAACAAGGGACGCCACGAGGGATCATTCCCTCAAAAAGTAGTCAAAACAGCGACGTAAAAGCCGCTCAAAATCCCGCCTCGACAAAGACAGCAGCCATACAAACCCAGCCATAGAGCAGGGCGAACCGGCAGACGACGAACATGATATCGAGCAACCGTCCGAACAGGACGATATGGATAAACAATCCATCCCCGGTGAAGATAACAGTCCGGACGATCTCACGCCGGACAAGTTGCTGGAGCAAAAGAACCTCCACAAAAGGCTTGTCGCTACTACGTGTAGCCTGAAAAATCAGAAGCGGAAGATCAAAACAGAGGAAGATGCGCTCAAGATCAGATGGAGCAAAGCACTCAACACAGCAGACAAATACGGCGATAGTCGCCGAACAAAGAGCTAGCCAAAGCGAAAACTACTGCCCGAATTTGATGAGGAGGCCGTAGAGCCCTCGCAATCAAAGAGCAAAGAGACCACTCGGTCGGATAGAAGACCCCATGGAAAACATAGAGCGGCAAACGGTGCCGCACACAAGCCGGCACGCGATCTGCACATGGATTTGCATCAAAAAGATGGCCTAATTAGATCTATCTACGGGCCAAGAAAGCAAGCTCTAGTAAGCAATGCAACACGTCAAGTATCCGAATATTACGGTACACCTAAATATAGGGGTGCTGCACTTCCCCTATGTTTCACCGATGAGGTTCTGGATTATGAATTTCCAGCGGGATTCAAGCTCGTAAACATAGAGGCATACGACAGAACAACAGACCCTGGAGTCTGGATTGAGGATTACATCCTCCACATACACATGGCTAGAGGAGATGACCTCCACGCCATAAAATACTTACCCCTCAAGCTCAAAGGGCCAGCCTGGCATTGGCTCAAAAGCCTCCCCGAAAACACCATTGGAAGTTGGGAAGAGCTCGAGAATGCTTTTCGGGCAAATTTTCAAGGGACCTATGTCCGACCTCTGGATGCAGACGATTTAAGTCACATAACTCAACAACCCGGAGAGTCAGCCCGAAAATTCTGGAACAGATTCCTTACTAAAAAGAACCAAATAGTCGATTGTCCGGACGCCGAAGCCTTAGCAGCTTTCAAACACAACGTCCAAGACGAATGGCTCGCCAGACACCTCGGCCAAGAAAAGCCAAGAACAATGGCCGCATTAACAAGCCTCATGACCCGCTTTTGCGCGGGAGAGGATAGCTGGCTGGCAAGATGCAGTACCAGCAACCCAAGTACATCCGAAGTCAGGGATGGAAATGGGAAACTGCGACGAAGCAAGGACCAGCATCGGACTAAGGGAAACAGCCCGAAGAGCACGACAGTCAATGCCGGATTCAAAAGCTCACGGCAGGATCATAAAAAACTGCCCCTTAAGGATAATAGGACGAGCTATCTCACTTAAACAAAATCTTGGACAAGATATGCCAAATCCACAGTACTCCCGGGAAGCCTGCAAACCATACCCACAGAGATTGTTGGGTCTTCAAGCAGTCCGGCAAACTCAACGCCGAACACAAGGGGCTCGACACACCAAGCGAGGACGATGACGAACCCTACAAGCAGAGCACCGAAAAACAAAAGAATTTCCCACAAGAAGTCAAAACAGTAAACTCACTTTACGTGACAAAAGGGAAAAACAGAATGGCGCCCATAGATATATGCGCCATACGGCCTATCCCAGAGGAGTCCCGCCACTGGTTGTTAAAACCAATCACCTTCGACCATCAGGATTACTCTAGAAGTATTCGGAATGCAGGATGGACTGCCTTGATATTAGATCCGATAATCGACGGACTCCAATTTACACAATTCCTCATGGACGGCGGCAGTGATCTAAACCTGCTATATCAGGACACAATCCGCAAGATGGCGATAGACCCAACCAAAATTCACCATAGCAACACTTCCTTTCAAGGGGTAATGCCGGGCCCATATGCCCATTGTACGGGCTCTCTACTACTAGAAGTTGTGTTCGGCTCACCCGACAACTTCCGCCACGAAAAGCTAACCTTCCACCTCACCCCATTCACAAGTGGCTACCAAGCACTACTGGGACGTGAAGCTTTCGCCCGCTTTAACGCAATACCGCATTATGCATCCCTTACACTTAAAATGCCCGTCCGCGAGGCATCATCTCCTTAAAGGGAAATATCGAGTGTTCCTCGAGCGCGGAAGACTGTGTGACTGCCTTGACAGCCACACACCAAACCGGCTTCACTAATCAAAGCACCTAAACAGGTCGTCCAGACCCCGGACACGGTTAGACGAGTCCGGCGTAAACATACAAGGGCTTACTAGCCGCATACCCCCGCACTAGGGGCTCCACGCATGTACAACAAGAGACATTAAAGCTCAATTTTATTTATTTTTTGTATTTTACTTTGTTTATTCAGTATAACGTACATTTTCGCACGATCTTTTTCAATGTTTTTGAGGGAGTCCTGGATTAGGGGGTGTCCGGATGGCCGGACTATAGCCTTTGGCCGGACTCCTTGACTATGAATATACAAGATTGAAGACTTCGTCCTGTGTCTGGATGGGACTTTCCTTGGCGTGGAAGGCAAGCTTGGCGATACGGATATGTAGATCTCCTACCATTGTAACCGACTCTGTGTAACCCTAACCCTCTTCGGTGCCTATATAAACCGAAGGGTTTTAGTCCGTAGGACGAACAACAATCATACCATAGGCTAGCTTCTAGGGTTTAGCCTCTCTGATCTCGTGGTAGATCTACTCTTGTACTACCCATATCATCAATATCAATCAAGCAGGAGTAGGGTTTTACCTCCGTAGGACGAACAACAATCATACCATAGGCTAGCTTCTAGGGTTTAGCCTCTCTGATCTCGTGGTAGATCTACTCTTGTACTACCCATATCATCAATATCAATCAAGCAGGAGTAATGGATTGGGGGCCAAGATGCATCATGTGGATCTGGTAATGGGAAAGAACCGCGTTGAAGAAAGCGGAAAAGGGGGGAACCAGGCCCGCCCACGGGGCGTCGGCAAAGAATCGGACCTCCGTGACGATCGTGTCGAAGGAGACATGGGACACGGGCCAGATCGTCGTCTTCCCGCACTCATTGAAGCTGGAGGCAAGCGCGGAGCAGACCTTCCCCAGGGCTTCCAGATTGAGTATGAGTGACTTGTCGACGATGGGAGCAGCCGCCGGAGGCGTGCTGGATGAAGGCGCCGTTTCTTCCCCTAGACCTTTTTTGTTGGCGCCATGGCAATGGAAAGAGGAAGAACTCATGATGGATTGGAGGCAGAAGCAAAGGCTCGAGGAGGAAAAGGGAACAAGAAGCGCGCAGGCAGCAAAGGGAGGTAACTGTGTACAACCCTCGTGGCCGCCTAGCCAGGCGCATAATGAGGGAGCGTGGGGAAGCGGAGGCGCCCACGTCCAATCAACCGCCACGCAGCGCCCAAGGCCGCAGGATGATGGGGCCCGCGGCGCTCCGCACTTGCCCCTTCGCTTCTCCGCTAAGCCAAGTCCGAGCGTGCCTTGGGCCCGGGGGCTACTGTCGGTGTTCTGGGAACGGGGGTCCCCAGACTTGCCTGCCTGCGGCCTGCGGCGTGGCCCAAGTGGTGGCCCAGTACAGCCCATCTTCATCAGCGCAAGACTCAAGACCCTCGCGAGGGGCCAAGCCTTGCGGGGCGGATGACCCAAGACTTCCTCAGGAACGGCCTCGCCAGGAAAGCTCGCGAGGAGGCGGAGAGATCAAGGCAGGGTACCTCGCGAGGTGCTCGTGACGCAAACCGTGACGATCGAGACCAGGTGGGCGCCAGGCGGGCGCCGGCCTGTGCAGTGTCCTTGTTTCATCTTTGGTGCAAATGGGGCAAGCACAGGCGTGCAGTACCGAGGCATCAGCCAAAGGTTGCCATTTCAGTGCAACGAGACCAAGACCAGCAGAGCGGCAGGATGGAGGTCACCGTGGAGCCCAAGACGGCGTCATCGCCAGTGCCTTTGGCAGCCGAAGACCAACTTTAGTTAGGATAACTTGTACTAGATCTTTCCCTTCAAAATGGCCGTTGTTGGCGCCCTTCCCGCTCGATATTTGGGAAGAGGACCATGGCCTCTATAAATAGGACTAGCCACCACAGAGGGAAGGGGAAAAATGGAAACAGAGAGAGTGCTCATTAGATCGAGAGGCGACTGAACTCACCCAAGCAGTTCATCGCACCAGCTCAGGAACACCTCTCGCGAGGCTGGTCTTCCCTTGTACTGTTCATCATCAACCCCTGAGGCAATCCACCACACCACACACTGGAGTAGGATATTACACCACAACAGTGGCCCGAACCAGTATAAATCTTGTGTCCCTCGTGCTGTTCATCATTTAGCTTAGATTCACGCGAGGAGATCGGATGTGGAGTTGTAGGAGGAAGATCTTCGCGTGCACCCTAGAGTTCGAACCTTAAGGGTCTGCCGGAACCCAACATCCAACAGTAACTCGCCGTCAAATCACATAGCCCTACATTTGCAGCAACCTATTCCCTCATCTTCTCGCCTCTTTGTCGAATCGACTAGGCGGAACTACCCCGCCTACCGCGCGGGAAAAGCCCCGCCCTCAACTTTCAAATATAATTTTGTATCCATGGATTGCGCCATGGAGCAAAGCCTCAAGAAAATGGTGGTACACATGTATATAGCACGCCCGTCGAGTTTGCGTCGCACCCGAGACAGTCGGTCGGTCTGGCACACCGCTCTCCGAATGGAACGCGCATCATATTGCGTTTACACACACATGTGGGACTGCAGTTGAGCACCGACCATAGGCACACTCCCTGGCCCTACAAGTCAGTTGAGTTAATAGAAGAGAGAGACGAGCGATAGTACTGGAGCAGTGTTGTACAAACGTCGATGCCTGGACGATCCCTGCATGACATGGAAGATCAGTTCATCCATGCAGACCAGACTCCAACAGACGGCTGGATTGGCTATCGTCTACATATCGTGCAGGCTGTGTTTGTACAGGGATGTAGTTCTGATGAGAAATTTTAAAAAAGGGTTTCTTGTCATCTCACAATATTAGGTGTCATGTGCTTTGGATCACTACGAGGGTTAAACAGCGAGAATTGAGTTCCTCCAAGGCGCTGGTCATTGGGGGCATGTGCATGAAGACTACTCGGCTGCCATCTAGGTCAAGCCGGCTATGTTAATTAGGACATCTATCGATTGACCCCTTTTCTACAAGTTTATCTTTAATTTGAGCTTCGATACTCGTCTAGTTTGTCTGTATGGATTAATATTGTCTCCTTGGGGCAGTGAGGTTATGGTTTCTTGTCATGTGGAATTTTTTCGTGTTATATGTTAATACGGTGCTTCTGATCAAAATGACGACAACTGCACCTCTGGGCACGTGCATGGAGACTTCTCGACAGTCATTGAGAGATCAAGCCGGCTCCGGCAGATAAAACAAAACTACTCCACTATATAGGCAAGAGCCTCCGCAATTGCTTGCTAGTGTTGCCCTCTTCACATAGTCTCGTCCTCTCCAGAACTAAACACAACAGCAGTGGCCACACTCTCTCTCTCTCTCTTCTCACCGCTCATCACAGATCCAGCCGAATCCTCTCCGCCGGGGAAGCTGAGAAGGTGCAATGTTCACTTGGTCGTCCTCAGCGACGGCTCTTACCCGCTGCCAGCACATCCCGATCAGCGTGCCTTGCTGTTCACTCCCACGCAGTGCCGACTAGGGAGGGCCTCCGACCCCTTCTTCCTCGTTGGCCTAGTGTGGGCAGATCCGGCCTCCCGCCTCCCACCTAGCGACATCCCGACGACCCTTAGGTATAACTTCCTTCAAAACCGGACTCGCTCTACTTCCCCAGCTCCCGACGTCGCTGCATTTGTATCTTTTACAATTTCTCAGGCCCCCTCATAGATAGGATCAATCGGCTGTTCGAAAGCCACCTAATTTTTTACTACTAAGAGGTAAAATTAGTTCGTAGTTGAATCTAGTACTACTTGGTTCAAACAGGGAAGGAAGGGGGTGGGGTGGGGGAAGATTTGTTACCTGAATCTAGGACTTGGTCGAAAGAGGAAATAATTGGGGTGAAAACTAGCAGAGACTGGGTATCCAACTGGTCTGTCGGTCTAATAGGGAAATAAAGGGAAACGTAGTACAAACTCAATATAACCCGATCTATTGGTTGAAAAAGGAAAGAAAGTGGGACTGGGAGACAAGTCAACAGAGTATGTCCAGCCCTCGATTTGCTAGCCTCACACAATATAAGGTGGCTATACCGAACAAAAATGGGACCAACCTAGATATCCTGTTCTGATGTTTGTTGCCCCGAGCCCCTCTTATGTAATGCCACTGGTAAAATGTAGCAGACGCACTGTTAAAAGTAAGGACACGTTAAACCAATGTTGTTTTCAATGTAATGCCTCCAGTAATATGAATCAATGGCACTGTTTTTCTTGTCCTGCTAAATTTCCCGTTAAGATAAGTTGCTTCTTTTTGTTTGAAATGCAACTGTCCTGGTCCGCCTGCTCTCTGTGCCCAAATACCAACTCTTTAGTAGCTATTAATGTAATGTTGTTGGTAAAATGAAGCAATGGTACCACTAAAGTAATCTCGTATTTAACGGTTGTCATAGTTAATCCTAATACCCACACTAATATCTAGCAATGCTACTGCTTTAGAAATTGCTAGTGTCCTTGTAGGATCGCCATTCAGATAAGGAACATGCTTATTTTCATTTGATGTATGTTTCATCACTTGTTAGTCACCCTCCTTTCCACCTTTTTGTGCAAACAGAGATATACATTTCGCACTTGATCTTAGTTGAACTGCACAAATGATATCCAAATTATAGTTGAACATTCCACGAGCTTCACAACCAACCTTGGTGTTGCTCAATTTTATTGCAACTAATGAAGAAGAAGCTGCTAGCTCATGGGGCATTGCTTCATTTTAGCTAAACTGCACAAGAAGTTCCCATGAATTGAATAATCCATGTTGGTGACTGGTGTCATCCCTTCTATGATGGTGTTGACTGCAGATATGGTACCCATCATGAGGTATGTTCCTTTTTTGTCTGACCGTTTGCCAAAGATCCTGCATGTTGAGTCTGCTCTTGTGCTACTGTTTTGGCACTGCCATGATAAAGCATTAATGTTATTATTTTTCACCTTAATCTAGTGGCACTACTAATTTGAGGCAATGTTTTGGCACCGCTAGTGCCACTGATTTTTTTATATATCGAAAGAGGGGGTTTCCTCTGATTTCATTAAAGAAACCCAACCTAGAGAACCATTATCTGACAACATCTTAGTGTAAACGGGTAGTTATGCAACTACTACTAGAACGGACTGAGTACTAGCAGGAGACAAGTTCGCCACATAAGCTAGGCGGTAGGGGGACGCAACACCAGCTCAACCAAGTTTGGATTACAACCCAAATGCTACCATAGAAACATTAGGGGGGAAGATAGGGACTAAAAGAGCCAGCTTCAGCATCCATGTTTAAGCACCCCCGCCCTCCATCCTTGCGACGCACGGTACACCTCGCTTGCCACCTGCTCGACCCTAGTGCCACTGATAAAATGAAGTAATATAAAGTTAAAATAGAGCGAGTGTCCTCTTTATCATTTCATTTCCAATGTAGATAAAGAAAGTGCTTCTCTTTGTTAGTATATGTTTCATCAACTAGTTCCATTGTTAATGTTTAAGTGTTTCTGCAAACTAGGGTGCTTAATTTTAGTTGATCTGCACAAAAATAGAGATTGGAATGTCTCAAGGCCCATCCTTGTACTACCGCTGTACACTGATGTTCACCACCGATAGAAGGTGTATCGGGGAGAATTGGGTCGATTTCCAGTATGAGGCCTACCGTATGAGGCGTCAAAGGGCCCATCTCGCCCTCGCAGCATGGCATACTATGATACTATCACAATTTTTCATCTATTTATTAGTGTATGTTTCATCAACTAGTGCCACTATAATATAATCACGCTTTTTCGTCTGTGCAAACAAGGTTATTCAGCTGCATTTTGGTGGAACTACACAAATGTATGGATGGAACCGGCATATATGCAGAGTGCAAGGTGTGCCAAGTAAAAATTACCGACACCAACCATGCTCCATGTAAGCATTGGCATCCACCACCACCAATGGGATGTGTGGCGCTCTCTGTGGACGGATCTTTCTCGGCAACAAATCCTCTAACCAAATACTAGTAGCTTATATATATTGGCACTTTTCTAAGGAGTACTCTTTTTTGAAAGAAGCACCAATCTATTTTTCTTTATTTCTACACTATGTTATACATTGCAAAAGTAATATAATTTGAAAGTACATTCAGATACGAACCAAACAAGACAATTTTTGGTGAAATGCATTCACATTTTGCTTCAAATACAATATGTGGTCAAACTTTGACCCAAAATACACAAAACAAAAATACACTTCCAAGACTAGCGCCGCTCCTCTCCTCTTAAACCACCGCCGCTCCTCTCCTGTTCCAATCTAAATCCAGCACCGCTCCTCTCCTCTTCCATTTCAAAACCACCGCCCTCCTCTCCCGTTCCACTACAAAAAAAGACACATGCATGACATTTTGGGCCGAACGAATTTTTTTCTGTCATGCTTATGACACTTCTATGACGATAATTGTGACAAAACCCGGTATTATGATAGATGTGGTGGGCTCCTACTTCTATGACAAAAAAATCATGACAGAAAATGGGCTTTTTGTCCTGGGCGGGCTGGAGACGCAGCTGCATGACATTCTTTGGGTCGTCCATGATGGAAAAACCCATGGTAGAAGCGAGGGCAAGGAAAATATCGGGGAGCTCCCGGTTACGGTGGGTGGTCGGGGGCTGAGCGATGTGCGTTTCTCTCATACACGTATGCATGTGGGTGCAAGGCGTTGGGCTCTAACTGAACCCGAGAGAGGCGTTCACCTACTGAACCCGAGCGATTGCACTAGCTACATTACTGAACCCCGATCGATCCCTTGCTGTTAACTGAACCTGATCAAGCGATTCTTTCATTACTGCTGCTAACTGAAGCCGATCGAACCTGCTGCCTCTTGATGAACAGTGAGCGTTGTTGGGGGGGGGGGGGTTGGATGAATAGTTCCCGGTGGGGTTGGATGAACAAGACCCCGTGGTAGTACAAGCCGTTGCCGCTGGATGAACAGGAGCCCGATCGATCGAGCCGGTTGGGGATGGATGAACAGGACCCCGTGGTGGGCTGGATGAACAGGACGAACCTGTGGAGGGCTAGTTGAACAGTAGCCGGTGGAGGGTTGGATGAACAATATCCCGTGGAGGGGTAGTTGAATAGGGCCCCGTGGAGAGGGCTGGTTGAACAGTAACCGGTGGAGGAGCGGTGGAGGCTGGATGAACAGGAGCCCGTGGGTGAACAGTCGCAGGTGGAGGCTGGAGAAGGTCGACGGTGGATGAACTGTAGCACGTGGAGGCTGGAGGAGGTCGACGGTGGAGATGAACAGTAGCCCGTGGAGTCCCGTTTTGCGGTACGCCAGACCCCTATCGATGAACAGGACCCCCGTTTCGACCGTAGCACTCCAACACAAGTCCGTTTCCTCCGTTTTGCGGTACGCCACACCCCTCCCAATCAACAGGACCCCATTTCGACCGTAGGCACTCGAACACAAGTCCGTTTCCTCTGTTTTGCAGTAAGTCAGACCCCTCCCGATGAACAGGATCCCATTTCGACCTTAGGCGGTCGAACAAAAGGCCGTTTCCTCCATTCTGTGGTAAGCCAGGCCTTGTTTTGATCAGCTGTTCCGTCCAAGCCGGTTGCCTCCCGATGAACACGACGACGCAGTTTTGATGTTCCGACCCAGCTAATTGGCTGCCCATGAACAGGACACCGTCGCTGCCTCTCCATGTACATGAGCCCTGGCCATACGTATGCGCGAGTAAGCATTCGAGACCCCGTCCATATGTATGTATGTGGTTGTATTTCCTTTCTTAAACCCTGGTTGTACGTATGTGTACATGCTATGTGCGCGCCTCTAGTACGACACGTGCCCTTCCTGACTCGGCCACGGTTCATCTTTGTAGCCTGCAGACAGACTGATCGACCAATATGTATGTACACGTTTGTGACCAGAATGACAAGGATACTTACACTTCGACCAGGTGGGTCCCGACTGTCAGGCACTTCCTTGCGTGAGAAGATTTAGCATGTGGGTCCCAGCAGTCGGGGGGAAATGTTGTTTTCGTGAAATATGGTGGCCCGTCCGATGGGTCCCTACTGTTAGGTAGAGGAATCATTATTTTGCACATAATAAGGATGCACTTCCTTGCTGCGGCCGTGGACCCAGCTGTCAGCCTCTCCACGTACAGTACTCTTCCGATGGAAGTCGTTCCTTGACCACATTGACCATGCCGCGCTGAGAGCACCAAGGCGTGGCGACAGCGAGGCCTAGGAAGGTGATGACACGGAGCCATGGAAGACGCGGCAGTGGATGCCCATGTGGAGAGGAGTAGGAGGGTTCACTGGTTTGGCTGTGGTATGAGGCTGCTGTAGCCGCAGAATAACATGGGTTCTGGGTGAGTAGAGGGATGGCCTGGCCAGATGTTGGAGTAGGGTGGGGCGGTCAGGCCTGCGCGGTAGAAGAGTCGGATGCCGGAGGCAGGAGTAGGCGGCAAGATCGGCGCTTGTTTGGGCGGCTGGAGCAAGAAGACCAGAGGTTGAAGAAGCACTACAGCCGTTGGATGGACATCGTATGGTCACTGGAGCTAGAATCGTTCATATTGACTAAGTTGACAAAGACCTCCGTCCGCATCAACTCAGTAGGCCCACAAGTCAGCCTCCCACTATGGTGGGTCCCAGCTAGCAGGGGGAGTCTTCATTTTTTGTGCATAATAAGGAGGCACTTCCTTGCATGCAAAGATACAGCTGGTGGGTCCGAGCTGTCAGTGGGGGGAACGTTTTTTCATGAAATACAGAGGCCCTTCCGGTAGGTCCCTGCTGTCAGGTGGAGGAATAATTTTTTACGCGCAATAAGGTTGCACTTCCTTGCTGCGGCCATGGACCCAGCTGACAGCCTCTCCACGTACACTACTCTTCCGATGGAAGTCGTTCCTTGACCACATTGACCACACTGCACTGTGAGCACCAAGGCGGTGGATGAAGGTGAGGCCTAGGAAGGGCACGACGGGTAGCCGGGGAAGACGCGACAGTGGATGCCCACACGGAGAAGAGTACGAGGGTTCACTGGTTTGGCTGCGGTGTTTGGTTACCGTCGCCGCAAAATAACAGGGGGTGTGGTGAGTTGAAGGATGGCCTGGCCAGCGGTGGGAGTAGTAGGGCGGCATGACCGGTGCTGGTTTGGGTGGCTAGAGGAATAAGACCAGAGGTTGAAGAAGCACTACGACCGTTGGATGTACATCGTATGGTCACCGGAGCTATAATCATTCATATTGACTAATTTTACAAAGCCCTCCATCCGCGTCAACTTAGTAGGCCCAAAAGTCAGCATCCGAACTGGTGCGCCCCAGATGTCAGTGGGAGGAATCAATTTTTTCGCATAATAAGGAGGCAGTTGATTGCGTGCGTCCAGGCCAGCGGAGGGAGTAGGGTGGGCCGGTGAAGCCTGCACGGTATCACAGCGGGCCACAAGAGGAGGGAGCAGGCAGTCCCACTGGCGCTGGTTTAGGCAGATGGAGCAGGATGATCAGAGATTGAAGAAGCACGTCGGTCATTGGATGGACATCCAATAGTCACTGCTGCTAGAATTGTGTGTTGACTGACAAAGCCTTACGTAAACAAGTCAGCCTCAAAATCTGTGGCATGTACAGCCAATTTGCTATTATTTTTATAACTTTTACTCATTTGCTAATTCATATGGAATTTATTGCAGTCCATTTTCCATTTTTAGAGTTGCTGCCCATTTTTTGGTCAGTACTAGGGTTAAAAAATTGAACTAAAAAATGTGCGAAATTTAAAAATTCGCATATTTTTGCTGGGGAACAATATATTCTTAATCCAAAAATTAGTATCCATACTAAAACAAATTTAAAAATAAATTAGTACTATGTAATGTTAAAATCCAATGAAATATAAAATATTAGTGACGAACAAAAACAAAAAAAGAAACTAATTGCCCATTTGCTATAATTGTTTTGGAATTTGCAACCCCTTTGATATTACTTTTAAGATATACTGACCATACTCTTTGGCCAGGCCGGAATGCATCCCTCCTCGTCTTGAAAGATTTGCAGCCTAGTAAGTCGGAGAAAACAAATAGGCCTAGCTTGGGTATTCTTCAAAAAGAAATAGTGGGCTACCTATTTTTCCAAAGAAAAAACTGTTGGGCTGATCATGTTGTTAGGTGGGCCACAAAGACCGCACAACCCAGTTTATAGCCTGCTCCTCCAAACAAAAATCTCAAAAAAAAAAGTTGTGCAATTATGTTGTTAATTGACTATACGTTGACAATGATGTGGGTCCCAGATATTAGCAGGGTGGATCAGAGTAAAAAAATGAGGGGTGCATCTAAGTAGTAAAAGAGGCGCTTGCTTGTGTTCGGGAGTGGACCTAGTGGGTTCGTACTATCATACTAACAACTACAGTCCTCTCCCGATTCAGTATGTTTACAGGGCCGGACGGCGGTGCCGCGGCGAGCGCACCAAGGCGGAGGATAAAGTGTCGTCGCCAATGTGTTGGGCTGGGTTGGACATTCTTATCAAAAAATAAAAATGGACCGGAACTATTTACGACGTTGACTTCGATTTGCATGGTTCCGCTGGTTGCAGGAAGAAAATTGTGGGAGAAAGAAGATTGGTCTCTATCTTTGCCTAAGAATAATATCGTCTGAATGTAACAACACTATCATAGGAAATAATATCCTCCTGTTAAAATTTGACTTTTCAAATCATGAATTTAAAGAACTTGTGCATGAGCATTTAGCTTTATTTATTTATTTACTTACTTATTTATGTTTAGGGGACCATGAGCATGTACCTGTGCCGGATTCATGTGAGAGCCTCCCTTCCAGTTCATTATGGGCTCCTCTATTGGGCCTTCATCACTGGGCTGCATGTTATCGACAAGTGGAAAATGTGTTTCGTACCAAAAATAGTATGCGCTACGTACGATACGGGGCATAAAGGATCGGACCATGCAACGACTTCCAAAACATTGTGTTTGTCATTCTAACAACACATTTATTCAACCAACAGATGAAATATACTACTGATTATACATTGAAAACAGCAGCAGCAACAACCAGGGCTAGGGGTGCAACAGAAGCAGTAAGCAGGCCAGAGGAGTAAAGACGCAGCTCTCTCTTCCAAACCAAACATCAGCCATCATTACAAAAGGGCTACCAAAAAATAACAAGTGTATGCATCAAACTAAATAAAGATTCTACGGCACCAAGTGTATGCATCTAACAAACTGGCTTAGTTAGATGTTACTATTTATTAAGCTGTGGAGATTAGTTGACGGCTTGAACCAGATGGGTGCCTGAGGGGGTAAACTCCAGCCAGCAGGTCGAAGTATGATACTTGCGACCCTCTCTCCTACTTTGGGCTGCAGAGCGTGGATGCACATATCAGGGTATGGTGCATGCAGAGATGCATGGTATGTTGTGTACACACAGTTTTGCCTGATGAATGAAATCGTGCTTCCATCATGATCCTTGCCATCGGTTATCTCCTGGTTAATCGGACAATTCAGTCCAAGAAACAGAGAGCGTGTACCAAGGCTACTTACCAGCCTCCAGTCAAAAATTCCTGAAGGCCCAGAGAAGCTGGGATCCTGCTCAAAGACCTTGCAGTGACTGTGATTGTATTCCGTGAAACAACATGTCCGATATGTGTGAACGATCATCAATCGTTCACCGTTGTCTGATCGAGCCAGGAACCACCTGCAACTGCCATGCCGCTTTTCTTTGAAAGTTTCTGGGATTAGGAAGGGTAGGGACACCAGGCGGCCTACAACATCATATCAAGTTGGAGTCAAATAAAAAAGGGCTCTTACTGTAGTCAATCTTAAGAACAACATGTTATGAGCATTAATATTTTTTTAGTAAATGTTGACAGTAATATAAGCAAGCCATCATGATATCATAGGAAATTAACATACTACTGTAACAACCGTTTGTAGCGATGACTGGAGTAGGCCAGCAATACGTCCAACCATAGAAGGAGTCGACAGCGTAAATGAAGACCTTGTCTTCAATGTCATCAGAGGACCATGGAGGATGTATGATCCTCCGATGGGCGTGTAGATTTATCCACTTACCGCAGTGACCTGTCAGATAGGCGAGACCGCAGTTGAAGAATGCAATTAGCCTGAAGCCTTTATAATTCACAGATCTTGTGGGCAATTGGATGATTACAACCTTGAGCAAATCAAACTTGGTATCATGTTGGCTACTGTAAGATTTCGAGTATTCTGGGCCGCGGTGTCAAAGCAGTGCAGTGTTAATCAAAGGAAAGGGGATCAATCGCCGGGTGTAGACCTCCACGAGCATCCATCTGCCACGACCATCGATGAGCACCATCCAAGACGTGTTCATCCCAACCCAGTACATATCATTAATGTAGTTGAGGGTGACGGGGATAGGATCGCAGTCAAGGGGGTTGATGCTCGCCACCCTATGATCGTTATGCTGTGTCACACGCTGTTTCGGAAGATCAGGCGTCATTAGCAAGCAAGGAGCTGGCTTAAAAAGCTCCAGCCTGAGGGCTTTGAGTAAACGGTACAACCCCGACGAGGACGCGGCAAGCGGCATGGTACTGAGATTATCCACACGCGAAACAATGAGCTTGATTAACTCTATGGGGAGCGAATTCTAGCCACTCTTTCGGCGGACGCTGCTCGGTTCTACCATTGTTAGTGCTTGGGTTTCAGAAGAGGGATGGAAGAAGATTGGACGATTATGTGCGGACAAAGATGAAGAAGAAAATATGTGCTGCGGGAAGTGGACATGTGATGATGACCACGGCATGCTGCTTGACTTACGAGACACATACCAGGAGCGTCGGGTCATATCGATGCTAGACAACTTGCTTGAGTGATCACAGTACTGCTAATCCCTACAGTACCTACTACTATGCCCTAGTTTGCATATACAGTAGTGGAATAGGACTCTGCTACACTACTAGCACCGGTGGAGTAGTATATTCTAATCTAAAATAGTTACAAACTTCAATGCCCGAGCGTGGAACGACTGCAAACTGCCATCGGTGCTAACTCCAATCCCCAGCAAACATTCGCTGGGAGACATGGCAGTTGCAAACGCCCATGACGAAGTTACAGTATGTGTGTAAGGGTGGCGGTTTTGTTAAATACTATGGCTTAAAAATAGGCCACCGTCGGATGAAAATCTGACGGTTATGTGGGATTCGCCAGGATTGAGCTCGTGGCGAACAATCGCCAGATATCATTACTAAAAAAAAGGTTAAAACACCCGGGGCTATAACTTGCACCGACTGACCACTAACAATGATACTAACATAGTTGTAAAATGGTCAAAGACCGTGTCTACGTGGTGTTTGGAATTTATATGCAAAAAACTAGCAAGATGCCCGTGAATTACACGGAACATCAAGATGCATTTTTTTTAGAAAACACATGTTGTAATTGACCCATGCAGGAGTAATCCCATGTGTAAAAACTAATGATATCTCGAGAATTTTATCAGAAAAATGGTATCTCGAGAACTTCATCAAAAAAATGATATCTCAAGAAAGATGATAAATAAGGTGAGGAGGAGTGGGGCGTGGTGGTGACTGGTGGTCGGTCTGGGCGGAGGCATGGGGATGGACGGTGCCGGCAGCGGCCACCATGCCAGATTGTTCCAGAGACTTCCTTTTTGAATTGCTCAGCAATGAGGTTGTGGGATATAAGGATGAACGAGGCAAGGCCTTATCTATAAATGTGGAGAGATGTGTGGGTATCTTTTGTAAAATTGTCATAGTTTGCTTTCTATTCGTCAGATATCGATCAGATGGTCTACATTACAAGATGGCAGGCACACCATCATCACCAACTTGGTTTTTAGTAGTGGAGAGATAGAGACTAGGGAGGGGCACCATCTACTGCTACGTGTGCTACTCCTATGCTCCATTCGGTGGCCGCAACGTCCCGTACAGCCACTCCCTCCTGCTCTCCATTTGGTGGGCGTTGTTCGAATTTGGGGAGCGCACTCGCGCGACTACTGGCAGCGACGACTTCACCAACGACGACTTCTTCCCCGACCTCGGCAACCTCTTCCTCAATAGCATGGGCAACAACCTCAACGCCAACGGTGCTACTCCCATTGCATCGTATGTGTTTCTGTCCTTCTTGTTCGAAATCGTGGTAGAATTCATGTTTCTAGTATGTGTCCTAGATTTGATCTGTTCATCTACTATGCTAGTCCACATGATTGGTTTAATCTCTGTTATAGCCGTCATGATTTATTTTGTGCTTATTCGGATTAAATCTCGTAGTAACTTGCTCATATATTCAACTAGCGCAACGTCCCCTTACAGCCACTCCCGTTTCATGGACAGCCTGGTCGATGCCTCCAAGGTGCCCCGCGTCTACTGCTATGAGTGCACGTCGCCGTTTTGGGGCTCACCAGCGAGCTTCGTGCATCACCTCGCGCATTCGTCTGTCGATCACTACTGGCCCATGGTGGTGAACATCAAGTATGAGACGTGCTACCCGTTCGCCGTGCCGGAGTCGCTGGAGGATCACCGCCACCTGCTAGTCTCGTAGGAGGATGGTAGCGTCTTCCTCTTGATCATGGGCACCGGCGAGGCCTGCGCAGGCCACCACCCCGATTCTGTAGTGTGCGTCAAGGGCAACGCCACTGATGCTGACACTGACACGAGGTTGAAGTACGGGTGCGTGCTCACTGTTACTGCCCCTCAGAGGTACGTGGGTGCCCACACCGGCTCCATCACGCTGACTGGGACTGTGCCGAGCTACTCCGATCCTGCCGATGTGGACATGGAAGGCGCATGGTATGATTCCCCCCCCCCCCCGGATGGTGGACAGGGACTCCAAGGAGGTTCACCTGGACATATGCATTACCAAGTTAAATGTTGATCATTAGTCTTCGCTCAATGTAATCCATTGTCTAAGCATGTGGAGACTTATTATTTATGAGATTAACTAAGAATTTTTACTACAGTACTGGTGAAAGACTTATGATGAACCATTTCTTACATCTCCTCTGCCCCTTTCCAAGTTATCCCGATTTAATCCCTCCATCTAGTTGTATAAGAGCATGGTTAATACTTAACAGTATAGCCAACTCTTGACTATAATAAAGTGCCATGTTATCTATAGCCAACATGTTAACAATCGATACTCAAAAACTAATTCTTAGAGATCATTTCTTGCAAAGCACAATAAGTGTTATTTCTTCTCAAGTTTTGGATGTAGGTTGAACGCTATTGTTTGAAAAAATACTTTTTTATCTATTTCACCCGGATGTTTGTGAGCTCTAGAGAAGAAATAATATCCGAACAAACCTATCGGTACTCGTTACACATGTGATGACCCCCACATACTTTGTCAAAATAAACAACTCCCCGATCAATGCATTTCACTGTTCCGTGCAACGCACGGGCACCTTACTATATATTAGTACGACCATAAATTTAACTAACATATATATAGTTTGATAATTGCTCATGCATGTCACCAAAAATTATATCATTGAAAACTATGTTCAAATACGAATCCAGCGATATAGTTTTTGTTGACATGCACTAACATTTTGTTAGTTAAATCTTCAGTCAAATGCAATGGGGGACTAATAAACCACGACCGTGGTAGTACTAGTGTAGAGGGCGGCGCGGCACAGGAGTCCCACCCCGCTCATGGCGCGGCAGTAAATTCGTCATATCACAAAACCCCACTACTCGTAGTAATAAGTGGCCTGGTAAAATAAACGGACAAGCAACCATCACATCCCTCTGTCTTTTTGCATTTCATCTCTCTGCATTTACTTTCTCCGGTTCATCTCGCACGCTCGATCCCTAGCAACTACTCCTAGTATCCCTAGCTACTACTCCTAGGGCCAGTTCTTTTGGCGGCTTAAGAAATAAGACGTCTCTTCCCCAGTTTTTACCATAAGACTAGTCACATAAGGCGCCTCACTCATTTATTTTGGCTTCTAAACTACTACCACCGTCCTGGTTTATTAGTCACCATCGTAATTTGTGCTTAATTTTGACCAAAGATTTAACTGATAAAATGTTAGTGCATGTCAACAAAAGTTATATAATTTTGGGTGACATGCATAAACATTTCATTAGTTAAATTTAAGGTTAAAATTTGACACAGATTACAATGGGGACCAATACCAGGATGGAGGGAGTAGTTATGGGATTACTAATCTACTCCATGCGTTCTTTTCCATTGGCTGCATGCATGTGAGAGAGTGCATTGGGAGTGAAATGAAAGAATTAATGTGAGCAAATTACTATGTGTCTTGGTCCAAGAGAAGTTGTCTTTAGGCCTAATAAACCCGGACGGAGGGAGTAGAAGCCTAAAAGAACCGGCCCCTGGTACTCCTAGTAGTAGTACTCAAATTGGAATTCCAATTGCACGGCACGACTTATTAGTCAAAAAATTCGGTAGAGGGTGTAGGAAGTAGTTCAGGAATTTGCATGCCTTCCCGACCAATGAGATACTCCGTACAAAGTATGATAGAGAAATAATCACAGAGAAGGAAGCTAAAAGTAAACAATCAAACGAGCATTTTTTGCATTTGTTTTGCATTGAATCGTTTCACAAGCTTGACTAGTGATGTTTTCCTACTTTTACAAAAACCGCATCGTAATGTTAAAACATGCATTTGCACATACATAAGTAATAGTAGTAGCACAGTCTGCAAGCATATAAAGAGAGAGACATGTAGTGCAATAGTATATAGTAAAGTTTTTGCTATATGCGCGTACTTACAAAATGCGTACAGATACACAAGGTTTCCAAACTTTTCCTATTACATACTTAATTAAGGATGCTAATAATTCCCGAACGTTCGGAATTTATCATTTGCGTCCCAAAACTAATGAGATCGCCTTACGAAACTAAATTATATTCCTAATAAAAGCCACGACGCTTGCAGGAGCGCTTGCGGCGCACCACGAGTGCCCTAGTGCGTGGCCATTTCCCAGCGCGCCGACATAACGCCTCTTCCTCAGCCTCGTAACTCGCGAGGTGCTGATTGGTGGCTTGCCAGCGGGCGAGCGCGATCTGACCGGCGTGGTGATCCGGCGCCAATAGGTACTCCTCCTTGCTGGAAGCGTGCACCTGGTCCACGTACCGCCAAGCGTAGATGAGGCGCTTGGGCCCGACTGCACTTAGGGCTTTGGCACGGGCGTCCTCCGCCACCCTCACGGCCCTCGCACGAGCCTCTTGCCAAAGAGCCAATTGCCTGACTCTCTCGGACGCGACATAGGCCTGCCAGGCAGCATGCCTCGCGGTGCACTTCTCTTCGTCGGCCTTCTTCTCCGCCTCTATTTTGGCGCGCTCTGTCGGAGGCAAAGCCTCCCACAAGGCGACATCCACTTCGTTCCAAACCTCCACAAGGCTGGGGGGGCTCGACGGGTGGCACGGCATTCTCCTCGTAGCGGGGAGCCGAAGCATCCTCCGGCACGCGTGCTGGCGAGACTGTGAACACCAGCGCGTCCATCTCGACGTGTCGCAGCGAGGAGCAGAAAGTCGACGCGTCCTCCTCGACTAGTGGTGGCGAGGAACGAAGAAACAACGCGTGACCGTCCGCGGGTGCAGCGAGGGGCGCCTAGGGCTTGGGAAGGGGCGATGCCATGGTGGTCGACCTGAGAGGGAGGGGGAGGAGATAGCAATGAACGTGAGCATTCTTCCGAATGCCATGGGAGGCGCAGTATTTATAGCGAGCAATGGCACACCTACATAAGATATGGACTGAGCTTCACTGACTTAACTGCAGGTGCAGTTGCATCACTGACATGTGGGCCAGATGCCTGTTGGGCCCACATCTCAGTGACACAATGCACCTGCAGTTGAGTAACTGAAGTAGTGACCTGTAAGATATGTTGCGTGATTAACGTAACAGCTACGTGGGCATATTTGTTGGAGTAAATTACGGGGGAGGGAAGGGGTGGAAATATTGCTGGTCACAATAGATTGGACGAGCGCGGGGTGAGAAGAGTCATGCATGCAGATTTTTTCCACGCGGGGTGGAGTGGTGGGACTGCCAGAGGGAGAAGGAGAGTCAAGCAGGCGTTCAGATTTCAAGGTGCACTAAATTATTGCATGCCATGATTAAGGCTGGCCACAGTGGTGGTAGTTTGGTAGTATCTGGTATCATGCACACGGGAATTGCAAACATGCTGATGTGGCAAAGAATTAAAGAAGAGAGGGGGGGTTAGAGTAACAGATCTATATAGGTCATCCGATCTATATCTAACGGATAGGTAGGAAATTATGACAATTTACCCGCACTCATCTCCACATTTGCAGATAAGGCCTTCCCTCATTCATCCTTTTCTCCCACAAGATATTTATGTTCCGTGAAACGCACAGGCATCTTTCTAGTGCATGTAAAAATCCTTGTCATTTACTAGTGTTCATGCATGCATGCAATGCGATAATGCATTGCTAAACACATTTTTTTGTGAAGAACGAGAGCATTAATTGAGTACTTTTGCAGACTACAAAAACCATTCCACCGCCTCTATATGGGTAAGACTAGGTGAAAATTTTGAATCAAGCCCTTTAAACTAGAAGGGAGGTAGTAGTACTCTAATAGCCAACCTTGTTGTGATGACTAGATAGGACATGGCACGCACCTGGACGGAGGAACTAGTCTGCATTGTGCATATAAGTTTTGTCTAAAGTCAATGTACCTCTACTTTGACCAAACTTATAGAAAAATGTATCAACATTCACAATGTCAAATCAATATTTTTTAATCATTATAAAACATAGTTTCATAAAAAATATATTTGGTATTGTAGATATTGATATTTTTAGTATAAATTTGGTCAAAAACATTGCAAACTTTGACTTGACACAAATCTTACGCGGAGTAAAAAGGACCAGAGGGAGTATCATGCATGTGGAGTAGGCAAAAAATTGCTTTCTAGCCGTCCGAAGTCTCAGAGGGCGCGACCGCGCGAGGGAGGCGAAGGTCGTCGGAGGCATGACAGTTGATGGAATTAAGTGAAATTACATCAACGTGCCGGCATGGCGTGCAAACACGCAGAAGCTATACTGTCTGGCCTACGATATGGGTCTAGTAGACATGACATCTAGTGGGTCCTGCATAGTACTCGAGAACTCTTTGGGGGCATGTCGTCGTTTATCCACCGGGCAAGCCAACAACCCACGCTGTTCGCATGCCCTACTCATCCCCATATTCTACCTTACAACAGTTCGCTCCTAGTTGTCCCGTCCTTTCACATTACACCAGTTCAACTTCTCCTAACCTGCCTCCAAAATCCATGGCCTCCCAAATCTCCATGATCGCCGCTGAGTACCAGGTTCATTAGAACCATCACCAACGATGAGTTCATCATCATCTACACCCGTAGATCCGCGGTGATGGAAGCATGTCTTGCTCGCTTCCTACGCATGTTCGAAAGTTCAAAGGATGAGTGGGTCGCTGGGCTAGATGTTGAGTACACCACAGTCCTAGAAAGCAAGAAGCTTCTAAAGGAGGCAGAGAAGAAGAAGCCCGCCATGATCCAGGTTTGTGTACATAACGTGTGCTTGGTCTACCACATATGCCATGCTGATGTTAGGTGCCAGGAATTTGAGTTCTTCCTCAAGGACAAAAGAGTGAAATTTGTTACTGTAGACTTTACGAATGACAGAAATGTCCTGGGTCGGATAGGCAAGCCTGGTGTCCTCCTCTCAGCCTTCAATGATGACCCTGGCAGCAGCCATGATTGATCCTTCATACGCTCAACTGAAGAAACCTCACCACGAGTTTCATCATGCATGGGAATCGAAGACAATAAATGAAGATCGCATCCTGTACACAGCAACAGATGCCTACCTTTGTTTAAATATCTACAAGGGTTGGATGAAGAAGCAGAGCCCAGTGTCCGGTTCAAGCAAAGAAACATCGGCGAAGATGTAGAGGGATGAGGACGAGGTCGAGGACGTGGACTCGGACTCCGAGTAAGGTGGCAGTGCTGTCGCTCATGCTGATTCTACTGCAGTGTCAAGTGGACTAGTCGCATAGTTATATTTCAGGAGTGTGTTGTGCTGAGCCCCGAACAGAACTATGTTTATGTTCTTTCTCGTTATTTCAACTGTTTAGTACGTACAGTAGTACTAGTATGTCTTAGTGATACATCTCCAACATATCTATAATTTTTTATTGTTCCATGCTATTATATTATCTGTTTTGGATGTTTAATGGGCTTTAATATGCTCTTTTATATTATTTTTGGGACTAGCCTATTAACCGGAGGCCCAGTGCCAGTTTCTGTTTTTGCCTATTTTAGTGTTTTACAGAAAAGGAATATCAAACGGAGACCAAACGGAATGAAACCTTCGCGAGGATCTTTCTTGGACCAAAAGCAATCCAGAAGACTTGGAGTTGAAGTCTGGGACTCTACGAGGAGGCCACGAGGCAGGAGGGCGCGCCCCCACCCTCGTGGGCCCCTCGTAGCTCCACCGACATACTTCTTTCACTTATATATACTCTTATACCCTAGAAACATCAGGGGGAGCCACGAAACCACTTTTCCACTGCCGCAACCTTCTGTACCCGTGAGATCCCATCTTGGGGCCTTTTCCGGCGATCTGCTGGAGGGGGAATCAATCACGGAGGGCTTCAACATCAACACCATTGACTCTCCGATGAAGCGTGAGTAGTTTACCACAGACCTTAGGCTCCATAGTTATTAGCTAGATGGCTTCTTCTCTCTCTTTGATTCTCAATACAAAGTTCTCCTTGATGTTCTTGGAGATCTATTAGATGTAATACTCTTTTGCGATGTGTTTGCTGAGATCTGATGAATTGTGGATTTATGAACTTGATTATCTATGAATATTATTTGGTTCTTCTCCGAAATCTTATATGCATGATTTGATATCTTTGCAAGTCTCTTCGAATTATCGGTTTACTTTGGCCTACTAGATTGATCTTTCTTGCAATGGGAGAAGTGCTTAGCTTTGGGTTCAATCTTGCGGTGTCCTTTCCCAGTGACAGTAGGGGCAGCAAGGCACGTATTGTATTGTTTCCATCGAGGATAAAAAGATGGGGTTTATATCATATTGCTTGAGTTTATCCCTCTACATCATGTCATCTTGCTTAATGCGTTACTCCGTTCTTATGAACTTAATACTCTAGATGCATGCTGGATAGTGGTCGATGTGTGGAGTAATAGTAGTAGATGCAGAATCGTTTCGGTCTACTTGACACGGATGTGATGCCTATGTTCATGATCAGTGCCTTAGATGTCTTCATAATTATGCGCTCTTATATCAATTGCTCGGCAGTAATTTGTTCACCCACCGTAATACTTGCTATCTCGAGAGAAGCCACTAGTGAAACCTATGACCCCCGGGTCTCTTTTTTATTATATTACATCTCTTTTATTTACATCGCATCTCGTTTAGTATTTTGCAATCTTTACTTTCCAATCTATACAACAAAAATACCAAAAATATTTACTTTACTATCTCTATCAGATCTCACTTTTGCGAGTGACTGTGAAGGAATTGACAACCCCTTTGTGGCGTTGGTTGCATGGTTCTTAATTGTTTGTGCAGGTACTAGGTGACTTGTGTGTCCTCTCCTACTGGATTGATACCTTGGTTCTCAAAACTGAGGGAAATACTTATGCTACTTTGCTGCATCACCCTTTCCTCTTCAAGGGAAAACCAACGCATGCTCAAGAGGTAGCAAGAAGGATTTCTGGCGCCGTTGCCGGGGAGATCTACGCCAAGTCAAGACATACCAAGTACCCATCATAAACTCTTCTCCCTCGCATTGCATTATTTGCCATTCGCCTCTATTTTTCCTCTCAACCACTTCTAAAACAATTTTTGAAAACTTTTGCCTTCTCTCATTGTTTTCTTGTTTGCTTAGTTTGCCCCTCTATCTCCATGGCTGAACCAAAAGGGACTAAGGGTTTTCTCCCGGGTTTTAATACTTTGGATAGCCCCTCTGTCCTCTCTAAGCTCATAAATAATGATGCTATGGAAAGACCTACCAGGATTATTGATGATATTGCGAATAATTTTGATGAAGATGACCCCGGAATTTTTCATTATTTGCTTGATGAATCTTTGAAAGATGCTTGGGATAGGCTATTAAGGATTCGAGCCAGCTATGTGCCCCAATATCAAATTGAGATATACTTAAAAAGTTTTTATGTTAGCTTACCCTCTTCTTTCAAGAAAGTTTTAGATTCTATTTTTGAAGGAGGTTTTGTTGAGGGGGATGCTATCGATACTTATGAAAATATGAAAGCTATATTTGGACACCCCATGAGTGAAAAGGTTGAATCCACCTCTCTTTTCTGTTTTTATCAGAATGAAATTATCAAAGAGATGAAAGCTAGCTTAGATGCAAATTTTTGTAGTGTGCTTAATCTTTATTCTACCATTAATGGACACGTGCTTTCATAAAATAGAAATATAAGTGCTTTAGATAAGAAATTATCCCTTTATCACCAAAAGGGAGAAGATGGCAATACTTAGATCTATTCATGTTTTTATGCCTAGCTAGGGGCGTTAAACGATAGCGCTTGTTGGGAGGCAACCCAATTTTATTTTTGTTATTTGATTTTTGCTCCTGTTTAGTAATAGATAATTCATCTAGCTTCTGGTTAGATGTGGTTTTATATTTTAATTAGTGTTTTTGCCAAGTAGAACCTTTGGGAAGACTTGGGTGAAGTCTTTGCGATCTTGCTGTAAAAAACAGAAACTTTTGCGCTCACGAGAATAGCTGTCATTTTTTACTGGAGAGTGCTTTTAGGTTGATTCTTTTTGCAGGTGATTAATATAGAAATTCCTCACGTCCACCAGTTTATTTAAGAATTTTTAGAGTTGCATAAGTAATGGAAAGTTACATATTTCTACTGACTGTTCTGTTTTTGACAGATTCTGTTTTTCGTGTGTTGTTTGCTTATTTTGATGAATCTATGAGTAGTATCGGGGGGTATGAACCATAGAGAAGTTGGAATACAGTAGGTTTAACAACAATATAAATAAAGTATGCATTCATTACAGTACCTTAAAGTGGTGGTTTATTTTCTTATACTAGCGGAGCTCATGAGATTCTCTGTTGAAGTTTTGTGTTGTGAAGTTTTCAAGTTTTTGGGTAAAAATTTTATGGATTTTGGAATAAGGAGTGGCAAGAGCCTAAGCTTGGGGAATCCCAAAGCACCCCAAGATAATTCAAGGACAACCAAAAGCCTAAGATTGGGTATGCCCCGGAAGGCATCCCCTCTTTCGTCGTCGTCTATCGGTAACTTTACTTGAGGCTATATTTTTATTCACCACATGATATGTGTTTTGCTTGGAGCGTCTAGTATGATTTGAGTCTTTGCTTTTTAGTTTACCACAATCATCCTTGCTGTACACACCTTTTGGGAGAGACACGTATGAATCGGAATTTATAAGAATACTCTATGTGCTTCACTTATATCTTTTGAGCTAGATAATTTTGCTCTAGTACTTCGCTTAGATCTTTTTAGAGCACGGTAGTGGTTTTATTTTGTAGAAATTATTGATCTCTCATGATTCACTTATATTATTTTGAGAGTCCTTTAGAACAGCATGGTAATTTTCTTTGGTTATAAAATTAGTCCTAATATGGTGGGCATCCAAGATGGGTATAATAAAAACTTTCATATAAAGTGTGTTGAATACTATGAGAAGTTTGATTCTTTATTATTGTTTTGAGATATGAAGATGGTGATATTAGAGACATGCTAGTAGAGTAATTGTGAATTTGAGGAATACTTGTGTTGAAGTTTGTGATTCCCGTAGCATGCACGTATGGTGAACCGTTATGTGATGAACTTCGAGCATGATTTATTTATTGATTGTCTTCTTTATGTGTGGAGGTCGGGATCACGCGATGGTTAACACCTACCAACCCTTCCCCTAGGAGCATGCGTGTAATACTTTGTTTTGATTACTTGTAGATTTTTTCAGTAAGTATGTGAGTTCTTTATGACTAATGTTGAGTCCATGGACTATACGCACTCTCACCCTTCCATCATTTCTAGCCTCTCTAGTACCGCGCAACTCTCGCCGGTACCATACACAATATACCTTCCTCAAAACAGCCACCATACCTACCTATTATGGAATTTCCATAGCCATTCCGGGATATATTGCCATGCAACTTTCCACCATTTCGTTTATTATGACACGCTCCATCATTGTCATATTGCCTTGCATGATCATGTAGTTGACATTGTATTTGTCGCAAAGCCACCATTCATAATTTTTCATACATGTCACTCTTGAATCGTTACACATCCCGATACACCGTCGGAGGCATTCACATAGAGTCATATTTTGTTCTAAGTATTGAGCTGTAATTCTTGAGTTGTAAGTAAATAAAAGTGTGATGATTTTCATTATTAGAGCATTGTCCCAGTGAGGAAAGGATGATGGAGACTATGATTCCCCCACAAGTCGGGATGAGACTCCGGATGAAAAAAAGAGGCCACAAAAAAAGCGAAAAGGCCCAAATAAAAAAAATGAGAGAAAAAGAGAGAAGGGACAATGCTACTATCCTCTTACCACACTTGTGCTTCAAAGTAGCACCATCATCTTCATGATAGAGAGTCTCATATGTTGTCACTTTCATATACTAGTGGGAATTTTCATTATAGAACTAGACTTGTATATTCCAATGATGGGCTTCCTCAAAAGTGCCCTAGGTCTTCATGAGCAAGCAAGTTGGATGCACACAATTTATTTTGTTGAGCTTTCACAAACTTATAACTCTGGTGCATCTGTTGCATGGCAATCCCTACTCACTCACATTGATATCTATTTATGGGCATCTCCATAGCCTGTTGATACGCCTAGTTGATGTGAGACTATCTTCTCCTTTTTGTCTTCTCCACAACCACCATTCTATTCCACCTATAGTGCTATGTCCATGGCTCACGCTCATGTATTGCGTGAAGATTGAAAAAGTTTGAAAGTACTAAAGTATGAAACAATTGCTTGGATGAAACCAGGGTTGTACATGATTAAATACTTTGTGTGATGAAGATAGAGCATAGCCAGACTATGTGATTTTGTAGGGATAAATTTCTTTGCCATGTTATTTTGAGAAGACATGATTGCTTTGTTAGTATGCTTGAAGTATTATTGTTTTTATGTCAATATTAAACTTTTTTCTTGAATTTTTCGGATCTGAACATTCATGCCACAATAAAGAAAATTACATTGATAATTATGCTAGGTAGCATTCCACATCAAAAATTCTGTTTTTATCATTTACCTACTCGAGGACGAGCAGGAATTAAGCTTGGGGATGCTTGATACGTCTCCAACGTATCTATAATTTTTTATTGTTCCATGCTATTATATTATCTGTTTTGGATGTTTAATGGGCTTTAATATGCTCTTTTATATTATTTTTGGGACTAACCTATTAACCGGAGGCCCAGTGCCAGTTTCTGTTTTTGCCTATTTTAGTGTTTTACAGAAAAGGAATATCAAACAGAGTCCAAATGGAATGAAACATTTGCGAGGAACTTTCTTGGACCAAAAGAAATCCAGAAGACTTGGAGTTGAAGTCTGGGACTCTACGAGGAGGCCACGAGGCAGGAGGGCACGCCCAGGGGGTAGGCGCACCCCCACCCTCGTGGGCCCCTTGTAGCTCCACCGACATACTTCTTTTGCCTATATATACTCTTATACCCTAGAAACATCAAGAGGAGCCACGAAACCACTTTTCCACCGCCGCAACCTTCTGTACCCGTGAGATCCCATCTTGGGGCCTTTTTCGGTGATCTGTCGGAGGGGGAATCGATCATGGAGGGCTTCTACATCAACACCATTGCCTCTCCGATGAAGCATGAGTAGTTTACCACAGACCTTTGGGTCGATAGTTATTAGCTAGATGGCTTAATCTCTCTCTTTGATTCTCAATAGAAAGTTCTCCTCGATGTTCTTCGAGATCTATTCGATGTAATACTCTTTTGCGGTGTGTTTTCCAAGATCCGATGAATTGTGGATTTATGAACTTGATTATCTATGAATATTATTTGGTTCTTCTCTGAAATCTTATATGCATGATTTGATATCTTTGCAAGTCTCTTCGAATTATCGGTTTAGTTTGGCCTACTAGATTGATCTTTCTTGCAATGGGTGAAGTGCTTAGCTTTGGGTTCAATCTTGCGGTGTCCTTTCCCAGTGACAGTAGGGGCAGCAAGGCACGTATTGTATTGTTGCCATCGAGGATAAAAAGATGGGGTTTATATCATATTGCTTGAGTTTATCCCTCTACATCATGTCATCTTGCTTAATGCGTTACTCCGTTCTTATGAACTTAATACTCTAGATGCATACTAGATAGCGGTTGATGTGTGGAGTAATAGTAGTAGATGCATAATCGTTTCGGTCTACTTGATGCGAACGTGATGCCTATGTTCATGATCATTGCCTTAGATGTCTTCATAATTATGCGCTCTTCTATCAATTGCTCAGCAGTAATTTGTTCACCCACCATAACACTTGCTATCTCGAGAGAAGCCACTAGTGAAACCTATGGCTCCTGGGTCTCTTTCTTATTATATTACATCTCTTTTATTTACATTGCATCTCGTTTACTATTTTGTAATCTTTACTTTCCTATCTATACTACAAAAATACCAAAAATATTTACTTTACTATCTCTATCAGATCTCACTTTTGCGAGTGACCGTGAAGGGATTGACAACCCCTTTATCGCGTTGGTTGCAAGGTTCTTGATTGTGTGTGCAGGTACTAGGTTACTTGTGTGTCATCTCCTACTGGATTGATACCTTGGTTCTCAAAACTGATGGAAATACTTACGCTACTTTGCTGCATCACCCTTTCCTCTTCAAGGGAAAACCAACGCATGCTCAAGAGGTAGCACTTACTATTGTTCTTCTTGTAGTTGGTACTACTGCTCGTATCTTCGTGTTCCTATTGTACTTAATATGTACGTACTAGTAGTATAATTTGGGTCAGTCAATTTGTGAAAGAAGTTCGACAGAGCGAAGTAAGAAGACGGCAGAGAAGCTACCCCAGTATCTATATTAGGGTGGCAGGGTGCCCATGATCTATCTTATAAGTGTTGGTTGTGGAATGCAGTTCGCCGGAAAAAATGTATCGTGCCTGGGGTTAAATGGATGGTGGGGGTGGGGGGAGCATGGCGGTGGCAGGCGGCTCAGGGGATGGCAGGGCGGCGGCGGCAGGCGGTTAGGCATGTGGCGAGCTAGCTCGATGCCTGAGAGAGAAGATGAACAATGCATCATTCGGAGGTTGAAGAAGCCCGTCTGGACCACAAGAGTCGACTGACCCAAATTGGTCCTTCAGTTTGCACGATCCATGTGGAATTCAAGGTCTCGAAGGTAGATTCCGCGTCCGCACCCAGTTTGCGGGCTCAGTGCGGGCGCGACCGGCTTCCGCCGCGACAGCCACCATTCGCTCCTCCTCCGCGCGGGCGGAGACGACAATGACACACTAGCTCCTCCTCGAGGGCATGCTGGAGCACACGCTCATCCTCCTCTTTGTACGCTGCGTGCATAGACGCGGCTCCACTAGCTGCTCGCATGCTTGGCAGTGATGTGTACTACGCAACTTTATTCTTGTAGACACGTGTTGGGCCTCCAAGCGCAGAGTTTTGTAGGACAGTAGCAATTTTCCCTCAAGTGAATGACCTAAGGTTTATCAATCCGTGAAAGGTGTAGGATGAAGATGGTCTCTCTCAAACGACCATGCAACCAAATACAAGAAATCTCTTGTGTCCCCAACACACCCAATACAATGGCAAATTGTATGGGTGCACTAGTTCGGCGAAGAGATGATGATAAAAGTGTAGTATGGATAGTAGATATGAGTTGTTGTAGTGCGAATAATAAAAAACAGCAAGGTAGTAAATAGTAAAATGGAGCACAAACAGTATTGCAATGATGGAAAATGAGGCCTAGGGTGCATACTTTCACTAGTGCAATCTCTCAACAATGCTAACATAGTTGGATCATATGATTATCCCTCAAAGTGCAATAAAGAATCACTCCCGAGTTCCTATTAGCGGAGAACAAAAGATAGAAATTGTTTGTAGGGTACGGAACCACCTCAAAGCTATTCTTTCTGATCGATCTATCCTAGAGTTTGTACTAAAATAACAGTAAGCTATTCTTTCCGATCGATCTAATAAAGAGTCCGTACTAAAATAACACCATATGACACATATCAACAAACTCTAATGTCACCTAGATACCGCAATGTCATCGTGAGTACCCCGTGAGTTAATTATACGATATGTATCAAACAACTTCAGATTCATAATGCTCAATCCAACACAAAGAACTACAAAGTTTCTATCAGAGAAAAGATAATAAAAACATGCATCAACCCCTATGCAAAGATTACCCCAAGGTCACCGCGGGAATCCGCAAGTTGAGTGCCATAACATATATTAAGTGAATCAAAATAATACCCCATTTACACCACGGGTATTCATATGCAAGACATATCATGTGTTCTCATATCTGAACATTCAATCCGACAAGACAAAACTTCAAAGGGTAAAGACTCAATTCATCACAACAAGAGTAGAGAGGGGAGAAACATCATATGATCCATCTATATTAACAAATCCCGTGATACATCAAGATCATGACATCTCAAGATCACGAGAGAGAGAGAGAGATTAAACACATAGCTACCGGTACAAACCCTCAGCCCCGAGGGTGGACTACTCCCTCGGGGCAACCCCCAGGTGCAGCTCAGACCCACCCTGGTGTGTTGTGCCTCCCTCGGGGCAACCCCCAGGTGCAGCTCAGGCCCATCATGGGTGTTCTAGTCCATAAAAAATCTCCGAAAAGTCACGCGGTGTTTGGACTCCGTTTGATATTGATTTCCGGCGATGTAAAAAACAAGCAAAAAACAGCAACTGGCACTGGGCACTAGGTCAATTGGTTAGTCCCAAAAAATGATACAAAGTTGCTATAAAATGATGGTAAAACATCCAAGATTTTTAATATAATGGCATGAATACTTCATAAATTATAGATACATTGGAGACGTATCAGCATCCCCAAGCTTAATTCCTACTCGTCCTCGAGTAGGTAAATGATAAAAGAAATAATTTATGAAGTATGAATGCTAGCAAAGTGCATTAGTTTGATCAATGATAATTTCAATCACTTTTCCTAGCATCATAACAGCAATTCTTTCTTATAAAACTTCTCATGTTATAGTAGCAACCAATTCACATGTGAAGGTCCAAACAATGAATTCTCTTGAAACTCAACAACCTATGTTCTCGGTCACCAAGCAATTGCAATTCAGCTTATTCAACAGAGTCTAAGTAAGAGCTCCACATACTCAACCATCATTTAGTCTTCTATTATTTCTAACACTCACCGCATACACATGAGAAAAATGTTTCAACCGGACACATAGAAAGATAGGGGCTTATAACTTTGCCTCCCAGCGTATTCACCTTTGGGTGATGTCAACAACAATAACTCATGCTACCCATATTCAACTGGACATATGTGCCTAGATCTTTCCTCACCACATGATGCTTGCCAAAGGATAAAAATAAAAAGGAATAGAGAGAAAAAAACCTTTGACTCTTTGCATAAAAGTAAATACTGAAAAGTAAAAGATAGGCCCTTCATAGAGGGAAGCAGAGGTTGTCATGCGCTTATTTGTTTGTATGCTCAATCCCTTAGTGCAAAAGAACGTCACGTTATATTGCCCTTATGATAGCAACCTTAATTATGCAATAAGTCGCTTTTACTGCTTTTCCATCATAAGTTTGCACAATGCTCAATTTTCCCTTACACTAAATGATCTAACACTTTTAGAAGCAATTTTTATTGCCTTATTGCACCGATGACAACTTACTGGAAGGATCTTGCTATTTCCTTAGGTAGGTATGGTGGACACTTGAAAATAAGATTTGGGTTTAAGGGTTTTTGGATGCACAAGAAGTATCTCTACTTGGTGCGGAATTTTTGGCTAGGAAAGATGGGGGGAAAGCACCACATGTTGAAGGATCTATGACAATATAACTACTAATATGAGCAAACATAATCATTACGTTGTCTTCTTGTCCAACGTTAACAATTTTGACATATAATATTTTGATGGGGGCTCACAATCACAAAAGATTTCCATGATAGTGTATTTGCATGTGAAAGTTCTCTTCCTTATACTAATTATTCGTGAATTGCTTCTATGAACAATAATGTGATTGTCAAGCCTCAAAAGATTTTGCTTTCTAAAACCAATGTGAAGCTACCACTAGGCATGATATGATTTTATAATTTCAACTTCATGATATTTAATTCAGTCAACAATTTACTCATAGGATATAAGTGAAGCACTAGAGCAATTCCATAGAAAAGAGCTTTGTTGACGGGATGTGAATGCCGTTTACCTAGCCTCCTATTTGAGGACTCTATTTTTTAAAAACTTTCAGGTCTAAGTATTTTATTAAAACCGAAAGCAAAATGAAAATAAAATGACATTTCAAGAGTAGCACAACTCATGTGAAGAAGCAAAAACTTAGGCTCAACCGATACTAACCGATAATTGTTGAAGAAGAAAGGTGGGATGCCTACCGGGGCATCCCCAAGCTTAGATGCTTGAGACTCATTGAAATATTAGCTTGGGATGCCTTGAGCATGCCCAAGCTTGATCTTTTGTGTCTCCTTAATTCCTCTTATATCACGGTTTCCCTAAATCTCAAAAACTTCATCCACACAAAACTCAACAAGAACTCGTGAGATAAGTTAGTATACAAAACCTTATCATTCTCTACTGTAGAAAATCACTAAAATTATTATTCAAAATTGCATACTAAATGCCTCTGCATATTTAATACTCCTATCCTCAAATAGAATCATTAAACAAGCAAACATATGCAAACAATGCAAACATAACAGCAATCTGCCAAAACAATACAGTCTGTAAAGAATGCAATATTCATCATACTTTCGTAACTCCAAAAAATTTCTGACAAAATTACCACACTTTAGAAAATTTATCAGAGCTTATTTTGCAAAAAGTTGCAGCATTTTAACACATTCTGACTTTTCTAGGGAATTTTTGCAACAGTGATAAACTTTCTGTTTTGAAACAGCAATATGTATACTTGCAAAATAAGCATGGCAAAGGCTATCATTGCCAGTTTTATTGAAATAAAAGATGCAAAAGATTATTCTAAATAACAACAAGCAAAGACTAGCAAAATAAATTGATGCTCCAAGCAAAACACATATCATGTGACGAATGAAAACATTGCTCCAAGTGAGGTTACCGATAATGTTGGAGACGAAAGAGGGGATGCCATCCGGGGCATCCCCAAGCTTAGTTGCTTGGATCTTCCTTGAATATTAACTTGGGGTGCCTTGGGAATCCCCAATCTTAGGGTCTTGTCACTCCTTATTCTCCTCACATCGACATCTCACCCAAAACTTGAAAACTTCAATCACACAAAACTTAACGGAAGTTTGTGAGATAGGTTAGTATGATAAAGAGCAAACCATTTCACTTTTGGTACTGTCAAAGACAAGATTCATAATTGTTTCCACACAATTCCTACTGTAGCATATCATTTCCACAATTTATATTGATCAATATAAGCCATAGAAACAAGAAAACAAGCAAACTATGCATTGAAAACAGAATCTGTCAAAAACAGAACAGTCTGTAGTAATCTGTACTCAAACCATACTTTTGCTACTCCAGAAATTATGAAACATACTGGACCACGTGAGAAATTTGTATATTAATCTTCTTCAAAAATAATCAACTCAAAATCACTCTTATGTTGAAAATGAGAGTTATTTTCGTGAGCGCAAAAGTTTCTGTTTTTCAGCAAGATCAAATCAACTATCACCCAACATGATCCCAAAGGCTTTACTTGGCACTTTATTGAAACAAAAGCAACAAAACATTATTACTACAGTATCATAATCATGTGAACACACAAAAACATGAGATAAAAGTGTTGGGTTGTCTCCCAACAAGCGCTTTTCTTTAATGCCTTTTAGCTTGGCATGATGATTTCAATGATGCTCGCATAAAAGATAGAAGTTGAAGCATAACAAGAGCATCATGAATCACATAGCAAGCACATTTAAGTCTAACCCACTTCTATGCATAGGTATTTTGTGAGCAAACAATTTATGGGAACAAGAATCATCTAGCATAGGAAGGCAAAACAAGCAATACTTCAAAACTTTCAACACATAGAGAGGAAACTTGATATTATTGCAATTCCTACAAGAATATGTTCCTCCCTCATAATAATTTTCAGTGGCATCATGAATGAATTCAACAATATATCCATCACATAAAGCATTATTTTCATTATCCACATGCATAAAAGTTTTATTACTCTCCACACAAGCAAATTTATTCTCATCAATAGTAGTGGGAGCAAACTCAACAAAATAACTATCACATGATACTTAATCCACATAATCAATTTGAGCATTAAAATCATGATGACAAGTTTCTTGGATAACATTACTCTTTATAGCGTACATGTCATCACCATAATCATCATAAAATAGGAGGCATGCAATCATCATAATAAACTTTCTCATCAAAACTTGGGGGACCAAAAATATCATCTTCATCAAACATAGCATCCCCAAGCTTATGGCTTTGCATATCATTAGCATCATGGATCTTCAAAGAGTTCATACCAACAACATCGCAATCATGCTCATCATTCGTGCCAATCATTTTATTAACTTCTTCTTCTATCAATTGAGCACAATTTTCCGAACCATCATTTCCAAGAAAGATATTATAAAGATGATCAATAATATGATGCAACCTCAATTCCATTTTTTATTTAGTTTTCTTTTATAAGCCAAACTAGTGATAAAACAAGAAACTAAAAGATTTGATTGCAAGATCTAAAGATATACCTTCAAGCACTCACCTCCCCGGCAACGGCGCCAGAAAAGAGCTTGATGTCTACTACGCAACTTTATTCTTGTAGACACGTGTTGGGCCTCCAAGCGCAGAGTTTTGTAGGACAGTAGAAATTTTCCCTCAAGCGGATGACCTAAGGTTTATCAATCCGTGAGAGGTGTAGGATGAAGATGGTCTCTCTCAAACGACCATGCAACCAAATACAAGAAATCTCTTATGTCCCCAACACACCCAATACAATGGCAAATTGTATGGGTGCACTAGTTCGGCGAAGAGATGATGATAAAAGTGTAGTATGGATAGTAGATATGAGTTTTTGTAGTGCGAACAATAAAAAACTGCAAGGTAGTAAATAGTAAAACGAAGCACAAACGGTATTGCAATGATGGAAAATGAGGCCTAGGGTGTATACTTTCACTAGTGCAATCTCTCAACAATGCTAACATAGTTGGATCATATGATTATCCCTCAAAGTGCAATAAAGAATCACTCCCGTGTTCCTATTAGCGGAGAACAAAAGATAGAAATTGTTTGTAGGGTACGAAACCACCTCAAAGCTATTCTTTCCGATCGATCTATCCTAGAGTTCGTACTAAAATAACAGCAAGCTATTCTTTCCAATCGATCTAATCAAGAGTTCGTATTAAAATAACACCATATGACACATATCAACCAACTCTAATGCCACCTAGATAACCCAATATCACCGCGAGTATCCGTGAGTTAATTATACTATATGTATCAAACAATTTCAGATTCATAACGCTCAATCCAACACAAAGAACTACAAGGGGACCCCAAAGTTTCTATCGGAGAAAAGATAATAAAAACGTGTATCAACCCCTATGCAAAGATTACCCCAAGGTCACCGCGGGAATCCGCAAGTTGAGTGCCATAACTTATATCAAGTGAATCAAACTAATACCCCATTGTCACCACGGGTATTCATATGCAAGACATATATCATGTGTTCTCATATCTGAACATTCAATCTGACAATACAAAACTTTAAAGGGTAAAGACTCAATTCATCACAACAAGAGTAGAGAGGGGAGAAACATCATGTGATCCATCTATATTAACAAAGCCCGTGATACATCAAGATCATGACATCTCAAGACCACGAGAGAGAGAGAGAGATTAAACACATAGCTACCGGTACAAACACTCAGCCCCGAGGGTGGACTACTCCCTTCTCATCATGGTGGCCGCCGGGATGATGAAGATGGCCATCGGTGGTGATTTTCCCCTCTGGCAGGGTGCCAGAACGGGGTCTAGATTGGATCTCGTGGATACAGAGGCCTTGCGGCGGTGGAACTTCTGATCTAGGGCTACCCCGAAGGGTTTCAGAATATTTGGGAATTTATAGTGCAAAGAGGGGGTGCGGGAGGCCACCGAGGTGGGCACAACCCACCTGGGCGCGCCAGGGGGCCCTGGCGCGCCATGGTGGGTTGTTCCCCCATCGGGGCACCCCCCAGGTGCAGCTCAGGCCCATCATGGGTGTTCTGGTCCATAAAAAATCTCCAAAAAGTTACGCGTTGTTTGGACTCCGTTTGATATTGATTTCCTGCAATGTAAAAAACAAGCAAAAAACAGCAACTGGCACTGGGCACTGGGTCAATAGGTTAGTCCCAAAAAATGATATAAATTTGCTATAAAAAATGATTGTAAAACATCCAAGAATGATAATATAATGGCATGAATACTTCATAAATTATAGATACCTTGGAGACGTATCAGGCAGTGCAGCGGCATTGCGAGGAGGGACTGTAGACGACGTGAGCGGGCGAGCCTTCGGCTTCATGGCACGGGGATAGCAGCGACACGGTGATGATGGGTGAGAGATGGTTGGCCAGAGCTGGCAGGCGCCGGCATGCGCAATGGCAGCGGCATATTGATGAGTGCGCGTATCGGAGCTTAGTTTAGTTTTATATAGGGTTGGTCAAACTTAAAAGAATACCGTACTAGTACACGTAAACATTAATCTGAGGCAGCACTTATATTAGTTACCACAACAACGATACAAAATCATGTGCAAGCGCGTGCACCGCGGCCACGCGGTCGATCGAATGGTGTGTCACCATGTCGCGCTCGAAGGACATCCACCGAACCTTTTTGTGTGTGTGAAAACAATCCACGAATATTACTCAACTTTTTTTCCTGGAAAAGTGCTTCACATTACAATATTTCCATATATTTGAATTTAGCTTCAGTTCGTGTTTATTTGGATTTGGACGTTTTAGGTGCGTCCTAGTTTTTTTAAATACTGATTTTGTGTGTGTGACTGAGAGAGAACGTGTGTATGTGTCCATATGAGTGTTGTGGCGGAAGGGCAATGTGGATACAGTGTGCGTGTGATAGAGACATAGAGAGGTGTGAATATGCAAATGATCATGCTTGTGTGAGACATAGAGAGATGCCGATATGTTGTGTATACATGAGGGAAGGGTCTTCTATTTGTACTTGTGTGTGTGTGTGTGCGAGAGAGAGAGAGAGAGAGAGAGAGAGAGAGAGGAGCATCCATAACGGAACAACTATCTCTCTCGATTTGTCCGTCCCTCGCATGATCGCATGTAACACATGCATCAACACACACATTTTGACAAACCTCACCTGGCCCCTGCCCACCTCAAGGCCCGCACATCGCTCTCTATCTCGCACGTGCAATCTCTTCATGAAAACCCTATTTAGCATGTAGCTTTCCGTCACATACACACACATTTCTGTCCATAGGTTTGATTTCTCTCAATATCTGACACACACACACTCCCCCCTCCCCCAAGCACACAATTCATCACCATCCAAGGTTATATGGCGACCACTCTCTCTTGTGCTTCTCTGCACCCCAGCATGCACGCCACCTCAATCTTCAAAGAGGGCATCGAGGAGATCGAAGACGGCGACCACAGTGCATTAGAGAATGCGGGGCCATTTGGAAGCAGGATGATGTCACGATGGCTGACTGACTCCTCCCCCTCCCCCTCTCTCTCCCGCACAAAATTACCAATCCCTCTCTCTCCCGCCCAAAATTACCAATCCCTCTCACTCCTGCACAAAAGTATCAATCCCTCAACCCACGAGATCCTTCCCCTCTCGTCCATGTTTTCCAGCTCTCTCATCAAACGTGTCTCTTCTCCATCCACGTGTACAAAATCCGGATGCACATGCATCTCACATATATTACATGTCTCCATCTTTCTCACAGACCTAACTTCTTCCTCTCTCTATCTCTCTCACGCACGCATTAGGTTTTTCTCCTACTCTTCACCCACATACATACAATCTTTCCCGCCCTATCTGCTCCATCTTCACAAGTTCTCTCTACACGTTTCATTCACACATTGGGATGTGTTCAAATTGTTTATTTTATAATGGATAATGTAGAGTTATGGTTGGTTTTGTTGCATCCTACAAAGTAATAACTATGAAATGCATTTAGATTTTCATTTGACTGGGATTATGTGAGTTTGAGCATATTGTGAAGTACTATAGACCTCGTATACATCTTGGAATTCAATAATGATTCTAACTATTCAATTGTATAGACCATTACATTCGAAGTCAGTAGCCTAATATATTTATTTCACGATTACAACAAATGATTAATTCACTACAAACTAAGAAAACAAATGTTTACTCCCTCCGTTTTTATTTAAGTCCGCGTATTAGCATTGGTCAAAGTCAAGTTTTGTAAACTCTCACAAAGTTTATAACAAAAAAATTAACATTAATAACAAATAAATACCATTAGATTCATTATTGAATGTACTTTCACATCATACATATTTGTTATGGTAAATGATTATATTTTTCTATAAACTTGGTCAAACTTTAGGAATTTTGACTTCAGTGAAACCTACTTTGCAGAGTTAATAAAAACGGAGGGAGTACTAGTAGTTACTAGTACTACTAACTACTAGTACTACTCGCTAGTTGCTTAGCCCAATCACCCAACATGCCACATGGGGAGTTTAGTGTCACAAAATTTTGAGGTCGGCGAGAAAATCTCTCGCGACCCTGATTCAAGCAGTGCGAAGTTACCATCATACCCTTCGGAATAGGCCTACGGATGATGCTTGGTAGGGGGCTATTTTGATAACTTCAGGTTCACCCTACCCAGCCAACCCCACCCCGGCACCCAGAGTAGTACACCTGAATACTCCCCATTTTCTATCCCCACCGCAAAATAGACTTCTCCACGGCACCGTAGCCTTCGTGCTCCTCCCCTTCTACATCGGCGCACTCTTCCACCGCAGCGCATCTGCCTCATCGACAACGTCTTACACCGCACTGGAGCCGGTCCACTGTCGTCATCGTACACGGAGCCTCTTCCCTGGCACCGTCTTCCACGGTCTCGGATCTGCTTCCCGGAAGCCGACGCCAAGCGCAGAAGCACCACTGTCATGGACAATGAACTGACGCCCGTTGCCGACCATGATGCACAGAGGCTGCCGCGACCATCGTACCCTCCTTGATTGGTAATGTGTGTATTGAATCTCTTAGCAGTACATGTGTAGTTCCAATTTTGTTCATACCTACCCTTCAAATTTCATGGTTGCTATTGTTCCCATAAAAGTTATTGGTTATAGCCTCCATTGTCCAACAGAATATCACCTTGTAATTGTGTGTCACTCCTGTATCGCGTTGTGCTTGAGTAGGTTCTTCATCTGCAACTAGTAGTGTGGCAAATGATTTAAACTTTTTTACAACTAGCAAGATGCCCATGCGTTGCACGGAACATCAAGATGCATTTGTATGAGTAGTTTATCTTGTGGGAGAAAAGGATGAATGAGGGAAGGCCTTATTTGCAAATGTGGAGAGGGGTGTGGGTATATTTTTGCAAAATTGCCACAATTTCCTTCCTATCCATCGGATATAAATCGGACTACCTATATTGCAGGATGGCAGACACACCATCATCACCAACTCTATTTTTTATAAGAGTAAGATAAGACAAGAGATAAATATAAATATAAATATGAAATAAATATAAGAGTAGAGAAGAGAGTAGAGATAGCAGGGACATCAGGAAAGGATCGCGCGCACGCGAGAAAAAGCGGTCGGGCGCGCGCTAGTTTTGGCGCGCGGCGTCCATCACGCTTTATAAAATCCAACACCCTCCCACCGCTCTGTGCCTTGCCACCACTCTGTGCCTCGCCACCGCTCTCTTCCCGCTCTTTCTTGCCTCGCCACCATGCCGCCGCATCGCTGGGAAACTTGGGGATACCACGGCGTCCGCGCGCGCCCCTCCGGCATCTTCTCCACCGAGATCCGGTTCTGCGAGAAGTGCCTCTCCCTCGGCACTTTCCACACCGCCCACGAGGCTGCCCGCGTACACGATGCGGCGGCGTGGCGCCTCCGATGGCCTCGTAGAACATTGAACTTCCCCAACGTGCCGATGCGGGAGTGGACGCAGGAGCTGGCGCCTCCCCCGCGGCTTATCACCGATGAGGATTGTCCCAACAACCGGAGGCGGCAGCACCATCTCGGCATCGCCCAGATGGTGAGGAAGTCATGGCACTGTGGCGCCAACGCTTCCCACAGGACATCATCAACGAGCACAAGTTCTACGCGCAAAGAAGGGCGGAGAGGGAGAAGAGGAGGGCAGAGCGAGCCGCCTATCGCGAGGACAAGCGTACGCGGAAGGCGGCCGCTCAATTCAACATCAAGCTAGGAGCAGCGTCGCCCTGGGACTCTGACGACGATCGGTATCTTTATGCTTACGTTGAGACGTTGGAGGAGGACATCACCGAGTCGAACGACAAGGAGTAGTTGAACTATCTATTTTTCTATCTATCTATGATATATCTATGCTAAGAACTATCTATGTATCTATCTATGCCAGTATCGACTCGGAGTCGAATGTGTATCAAGTCAGAATAGAAAGGAGGAAAATATAGCGCGTCTACTGGAGCGGCGCACGCGTAATTTTTTGAAGCGGCCGCTGGAGGCAGCACTCCACGGCCCACAAAAACAGGCTTTTCCGGCGGTGTAAACATTTTTTTAAAGCGCCGCACGTTGCGCTTCTGTTGGAGATGCTCTAACATGGCAGATGAGTGCTTTAATGTTGCCCACAAGATGCGTGAGTATTACTATATTTTTCTTCCCATGTTGAGATTTTAAAACCACAAGTGCGAACATGCAGAGGAGCAATGGAGACCAAACACGGGGATATTGGGGACATCTTCAAGGAACATGGCAAGTTAAAGAGGAGCTGCACCGAACCTATAAAACAAGCTTTGGTAAGTAACACCCTTTTAATAACTTCCGTTTAGCCTCATGTTCTTCGATGTGTATATGTTGTAGTTTCTGTTTCTCTTAGCCTTGTGTTCTTCGATGTGTAATAAGAAGAGTCTTAATTGTCCTAATGCTTTCGTTTTTAGCTCGATGTAGGAAGTGGGTGTTCTCACCTTGGAGTCTGTTTTTATATTTATCCTTTTGAATTGACTTCTCCGAGTCCTGTTTATCTAGCTTCTACTAAATGGATCTGGGTTGCTCTGAGTATTGATCTGAAAAAGATGTTACTTCATGTCAGGATGCAGTTCCTGAGAGGAGGGAAGTATGGTCAACCTCGAGATCATGTTTCCAAAATGAGGCTAGATTACACACAAGGTGCCCGTTCCCTAAAGATGTTGGATTAGACAGAAGGTGCAAATTCCCAGATGATGCTGGATTACACACAAGCCAGGTGGAGTCGTCAACTGTTCGTGTGCTCGTTGATCTAGTAAAGGCTGAAAGAAAGCATGCAGCAGCCATTGAGAATGTAGCTGAGTTCCTGAAGAAGCAAAAAGAGCAATCAGATGTTCTCTTCACCCAAGCCAAAGAAGATATGGAAGAAGCCAGAAAGAAGCTAGCAGAGGCAGAGCAGGCTAGGTGTCTCCTGCTATCTAAAACTGTTGTCAATACAAATTTTCCTTCATTATAGCTAGGTTCAAATGTTTATCCAGTCAGCATGCCTGTTGTGATGTTCGTGCATCTAATCATGTGGCACAAAATAAAAAAATTGGGTCATGTAATAACAGCAATTACTTTCCAGACAATAATAGACGAAGCATTGGACATGGTATAGTTCACACGCAAGCCCAACATTCCAAGTTCAACTTCCACATCAAACTCATGTTCACAGATATCTGCACATTCATAGATAATGTCTAGTTCCTACTACCAGCGCGAGCACAACATAAGACCATACATGATTTATTATATTTTGGACATTTTTTGACTAAACGGGAATAACTTCTGGAGGCAGGTATAATATTTCTAATGCCGGCCATGGCTGGGGGTCCACGATGTTTTGAGCCAAGCCGGGCAACACACCAGGTGTCTGCCGGCGATGCGGTGGTCGTAGCATTCGTGGGTCCCGAGCGGCGCGGCTCCCAACCTCGGTGCCGGCAGTGGCCACCCAGCCGGCTTTTATGCCAGAGAACTCGTCTTCCTGCTCACCGGGTGCTATGGAGAGTGTGTTGAAAATGGTGCAAGGAGGATATGGGGAGCGGCGGTGTGGTACGGCTCTTGCCAGGCGTCTGGCCTCGTTTAAATAGCGGGCAGACAAGAGGAGCCAACCGGTGTTGTGTTCTAAAATGCCGACCGGCTTGTGGAAGGGCGCGTTGCCGGCACATGCGCGGATTCAATGGAGGCAAACGGGGCAGTCTGAAGCCGGTTGCATGCGGCGAGGAGGCATGTTCAGCTTGGCCTGCAGCGCGTGGGGCCCTCTTGGCCGGTGCGCCGGTTCAATGCCTGCGCTACGTGTCAGAGCAATCACTCCCTCCAGTCCTATTTTGTTTGGGTATAACTAAATCTCGTTTTCCATTCACATTTTACAAGTAAAATTTGTGGACAAACTTTGACACAGAATATGATGGGACTAGTAAACTAGGATAGAGATAGTAGTTATGAATTCCATTTTTTCTCCATACCAATCATTCTAAAAACTAGTACTTATAACGCGCCATTGAAAATCAGAACTCTTACCCCACTAAAAAATGACATTTTAAATCTGGCTACTCAATCAGTGGCGACTCGCGAGCCACCGCCTCTAGGTCGTTCACCTGTGGTACCAACCATCAACTCCTATGGATCAAATTATCACGCGAGCTGACTATTCCTACAAAGGTGCGCTCCACCACGTACTACCCGGTACCCGTGCATGCAGCAATCATGCACCTAGGGTTTTAGGGTTTATTTGTTCACGGCGCCTTTACATGCGTGTGTGCGCCTCTTCTCTTCATATATGTACTCCACCGTTTGTCTGGTGTAAAAAAATTATACAGTAGTAATAACTAGCAATATGCCAATGCGTTGCCACACGATCAAACTAGATTAATACATATTCACCGATTTGATAGAAAAGAGTCTAGTTTTGAAATACGTATATCAGTAAAAAATGTTATGTTTCACTCAAAATATATTCCTTTGGCGGTTTTGATGAGATAAGGGAGGAATGCGGTTGGTTTCAAGATTCGAAACAAAGTTGTTGATGATGGTGTGCCTGCCATCCTGCAATATAGGCATTCCGATTTATATCTGACGGATAGGAAGGAAACTATGGCAATTTTGCAAAAAGATACCCACACCCCTCTCCATGTTTGCAAATAAGGCCTTCCCTCGTTCATCATTATCTCCCACAAGATATACTACTCATACAAATGCATCTTGATGTTCCGTGCAACGCATGGGCATCTTGCTAGTTATTGCAAAAAGCCCGTGTGTGTGTGGTGTGTGTGTGTGTGTGTGTGAGAGAGAGAGAGGGGAGGATGGAGTGCATGTGTGACAAAGACACAAAGAGTGTGTGTGCGAGAGGCATCACCATAAAATGAGGCGATAGTGTGTGTGTGCATGATCGAGAGGGCGTGTCTCAAGAAGGAACGAAAAATCTACATAGATACAAGGAGCGCGAGAAAGACATGTACGAGATAGTGTGAAGCAAGAGTGTGCGGGTGTATAAACTATCTAGATGCTAGTCGATCAATGTTTGTGAGAGACATACAAGTCGGGGGGTGCGAAAGCAAGAGTTTGTGTGTCTGTGAGAGAGATGGTAGTCGGAAAGGGGAGTGGAATCAGGAGTTGCGTGTGTGAGAGAGAGAGAGAAAGGGAGGGGGAGTTTGTCTGATCAGTAGACAAATGAATAATATCATATTTATAACTGAGATGAAGACGAAAAGGAGACCGCAACAAAGGTTGTGTGTGCGGGAGAGAGTAATTTTAGTGGTAGGAGTCATATCTAGACAGATATGGGGTGCGTGAGAGAACCCTAGAGAGAAAGACAAAGTGAAAGACGAGCAGGCCCATCAGTGTGTCTAGCTGTATGCCGGACAATCCCGGACTCCTCCTATCGTTCTCCTTGTGAGACGAATAGCCCGAACCACGGGCAGCCGAAGTGTCGACTTCCGGCCTCGGCGGATCGGGAGAAATCCTCCGTGACGACACCTCGGTGTCGTCTGCCCCATGTGACGGGGAGGCAGGGGGAGGCGTTTCGCTCTCCATCATCTCCGGAGGAAGATCCCCCGAAGACAAACCCTGTGAAGAAGGGATACGAGTCGGGCTGCAACAAATACGTTTCGGTTACTATCCTCAGAGACAAAACGGGATATGTTTACCAAAGTACTCTTTTACTTACGGCTCGGTGGAGGGCTAGCCCCCTTGCAGGCGCTGCGTGGTAAGAGCGCCCCCTAGGGCAGGGCCCGTTGGCGAGGGTTTCTTCCCTCCTTTGGAAGCCTCCGTTTCCAAGTCTTCAGAGGCGACCCTTTTCTTACCTTGAGGAGAGGGGATTTTAGATTCTCCTCCCCGATTATCCTCCTTCGCGGAGGCACTTACTCCTCCGATTTGGATGTGTAGAATATGAGGCCCACCTGTGGCTTCTCTATTCCTCCCCTCGTCTTCTCCTAATGGCACCTGATACGGTGCGTGCTCAAGCATCCTGGTCAACAAAGGATTCGGTGAGCCTTCGGGAAGAGGGGCTGGACACCTAATCCTCTCTGCCTTCCTCAGCCAGTCCTGACAGGGAGCAATTTTTTAGAATGATGTCATAATAGACATAAAGGATGGTGTGTTTGGTAGCAGAAGTATTTACCTGGGTATCCAGACGGTTGCAATTGAGACCCGCGTCCTCGGTGGTGTCCAGACACTTTATTCGTGATCCGAAGAATGATTCATACATCTCCTTGAGTGTCATGCTGAAGAATTGTTGAACAGTTCGCGCTCCTTCCGGGTTGAACTCCCACATACGGAGAGGACGACGTTGGCAGGGCAGGACTCGACGAACCAGCATCACTTGCATTATCTTGTGAAAGTTGACCTCCCTCTTGAGAAGGTCTCGGATGTGGCTTTGCAACGTCAGAACATCGTTAACCGGCCCCCAGTCCAGCCCCTTGTTGACCCATGATGCCAGTTGCGGTGGGGGGCCCAGGCGGAATGCTGGAGCGGCCGCCCGCTTTGTACCTCGGGGAGCTATGATATAAAACCACTCTTGCTACCATAAATCAGATGTTTCCGTGAAAGAACCCTTTGGCCATGGGGTGTCAGCGCCTTTGCTTATTATAGCACCTCTGCCCTCCGCGTGATGCCCGTCAATCACCCTCGGCCACACATTGAAGGTCTTGAGCCACAAGCCAAAGTGGGGGGTAATGCGGAGAAAGGCTTCACACACGACGATAAATGACGAGATTTGAAGGATGGAATCCGGAGCTAGATCATGGAAATCTAGCCCGTAATAGAACATAAGCCCCCTCACGAAGGGATCGAGACTAAAACCTAGCCCTCAGAGGAAGTGGGAAATAAATACGACACTCTCATTGGGTTCGGGAGTGGGGATGACCTGCTCTTGAGCAGGCAGCCTGTGTGGGATTTAGGCGGTGAGATACCTAGCCTCCCTAAGCTTCCGGATGTCCTCCTCTGTGACAGAGGAGGCCATCCACCGGCCTTGAAGATTGGATCCGGACATGGTTGAAGGACCAAAGTGCTTTAGCTCGAGCCTTGGGTGTTGGAACTCGAGGTGCGGGAGGGAAGGATCAAGCATGGGAAGAAAAGGACGGGCCTTGGCCCCTTTATAAAGAGGACGAATATCAAGCGTCCCCCGCGTGACCGTTTGGGACTTGCCTAAAATCAAGGAGTCATATTAAACAAACACGATTGGGTTATCCACACCCGTATTGGTGAGAATCCCGTGATAAGGGGGACATGATCTCTGCTTCGACAAGACATGCCAATAAAACCGCCTCGCAGCATGTGTAGTGGCTGGTTAGGAAAAACGGTTCGAATAAAGACTCAGCTATGGTGGGACGTCACGCTATGAAAAGTTGTCAGCGGATTAGATTTGTGGAAAATTATACTCTCTACGGTGGTATGTGTAATTCGTTTTGCGGAGCCGGACATGATTCTCGTGTTATAAATCTTCTATGGAGTATTCGGAGGAGGAACCCGCCTTGCAATGCCGAAGACAATCTGCGCGCCGGACTCATCGTCATTGAAGCCTGGTTCAAGGGCTACTGAGGGAGTCCTGGATTAAGGGGTCCTCGGACAGCCGGACTATATACTTTGGCCGGACTGTTGGACTATGAAGATACAAGATTGAAGACTTCGTCCCGTGTCTGGATGGGACTCTCCTTTGCATGGAAGGCAAGCTTGGATATTCAGATATGTAGATTTCCTTCTCTGTAACCGACTCTATGTAACCCTAGCCCTCTCCGGTGTCTATATAAATCGGAGGGTTTAGTCCGTAGGACAATAACAATCATAATCATAGGCTAGCTTCTAGGGTTTAGCCTCTATGATCTCGTGGTAGATCAACTCTTGTAATACTCATATCATCAAGATCAATCAAGCAGGAAGTAGGGTATTACCTCCATCGAGAGGGCCTGAACCTGGGTAAACATCGTGTCTCCTGCCTCCTGTTACCATTAGCCTTAGACGCACAGTTCGGGACCCCCTACCCGAGATCCACCGGTTTTGACACCGACAGTGGCCCAAATCTACAGTGGGCCTCTAACAGGCCGAATGTCAGAAAATGCTGGAAGTGGCCCAAATCTACAATGGGCCTCTAACAGGCCGAATGTCAAACATGGCCGAATATGACCCAAATCCTTGACGGTCGTTTATGGGCTAAAAATTTCAAGGGCCAAAAAATGGGCCCAAATGAAGCAGGACCTTTAACAGGCTGGAAACACATCGGGCCATAATTCGGCCCAAATACTTAGCGGACTTTTAACAGGCCAGAAGTGACCATGGGACGCGATGATGAAAAGTTTAGAACAGGCCGTTGATGGGCCGATTTAACAATAGTCGTATGGGCCTTAACTGCGAATGGGCCGTCTGCAAGCAGACCATTAATGGGCCAGCCCGCTAATTTGATTGGGCCAGCCTTTTTAACCTAAATGGGCTGTTGTTGGGCTTTTCCATGTGTTTACGTATCATAGGCGCCTCCTGTCCATTGGGCGGTTGACATCTGTCCTTTTCGGGTGCTGACACGTGGTTCCTCTGGCCAATGAGAAATATACATGTGGAAAATCCCCATTGGTCGTGGCTGTTAGCGGGTTATCGGATCCAAAACCGGACCCAATAGCTTACCGGTGACCCATTATGGTCGATGCCACGTGTCGGTCACCCTTGACGAAAGCACTTCTATGACGTGCGATTTATCATCATGGAAGTGGACACTTCCGTGATGATAATTTTGGTAATATCATGGAACACTTCTACGACAGCACAGGTATGACTATCATGATTCTGTCATAAAATCATCATGGATGTACATGCATGACAAAAAACATGACCTACTGTGAAAATCACGTATCATCACGGAAGTGTATTTTTTTTGTAGTGATATAGGCATCACGCCCGAGGTTAGTAGACCAAAACGATCCTGCATCTACTAACTATTACTCCACACATCGACCGCTATCCAGCATGCATCTAGTGTATTAAGTTCATGGGAAAACGGAGTAATGCATTATGAACGATGACATGATGTAGATAAGATAAACTCATGTAGGAATAAACCCCTATTGGGGAACATTGCAGAAAATAAAAAATTTCCTACGGTTTCACCAAGATCCATCTATGAGTTCATCTAAGCAACGAGTGATAGGAGCGCATCTACATACCCTTGTAGATTGCGAGCGGAAGCGTTCAAGAGAACAGGGATGATGGAGTCGTACTCGCCGTGATCCAAATCACCGATGACCAAGTGTTGAACGGACAGCACCTCCGCGTTCAACACACGTACGGAGCGGATGACGTCTCCTCCTTCTTGATCCAGCAAGGGGGAAGGAGAGGTTGATGAAGATCCAGCAGCACGACGGCGTGGTGGTGGATGCAGCAGGACTCCGGCAGGGCTTTGCCAAGCAACTGCGGTAGGAGGAAGAGGTGTAGCAGGGGGAGGAAGGCGCCAAGACTCAGGGTGCGGCTGCCCTCCCTCCCCCCTCCTTTATATAGGCCCCCAGGGGGGACGCCGGCCCTGGAGATGGGAATCTCCCAAGGGGGCGGCGGCCAGGGGGCTGGAGTGCCCCCCAAGGCAAGTGGTGCGCCCCCCCACCCTAGGGTTTCCAACCCTAGGCGCAGGGGGGCCAAGGGGGGCGCTCCAGCCCACTAGGGGCTGGTTTCCCTCCCACTTCAGCCCACGGGGCCCTCCAGGATAGGTGGCCCCACCCAGTGGACCCCCGGGACCCTTCTGGTGGTCCCGGTACAATACCGGGTGACCCCGAAACTTTCCCGATGGCCGAAACAGCACTTCCTATACATAATTCTTTACCTCTGGACCATTCCGGAACTCCTCGTGACGTCCGGGATCTCATCCGGGACTCCAAAAAACTTTCGGTTTGCTGCATACTTATATTCATACAACCCTAGCGTCACCGAACCTTAAGTGTGTAGACCCTACGGGTTCGGGAGACATGAAGACATGACCGAGACGGCTCTCCGGTCAATAACCAACAGCGGGATCCGGATACCCATGTTGGCTCCCACATGCTCCTCGATGATCTCATCGGCTGAACCACGATGTCGAGGATTCAATCAACCCTGTATACAATTCCCTTTGTCAATCGGTATGTTACTTGTCCGAGACTCGATCTTCGGTATCCCAATACCTCGTTATGTCTCATTACCGGCAAGTCACTTTACTCGTACCGTAATGCATGATCCCATGACCAAGCACTTGGTCACTTTGAACTCATAATGATGATGCATTACCGAGTGGGCCTAGAGATACCTCTCCGTCATACGGAGTGATAAATCCCAGTCTCGATCCGTGTCAACCCAACAGACACTTTCGGAGATACCTGCAGTGCACCTTTATAGTCACCTAGTTACGTTGTGACGTTTGCTACACCCAAAGCACTCCTACGGTATCCGGGAGTTACACGATCTCATGGTCTAAGGAAAAGATACTTGACATTGGAAAAGCTCTAGCAAACGAACTACACGATCTTGTGCTATGCTTAGGATTGGGTCTTGTCCATCACATCATTCTCCTAATGATATGATCCCGTTATCAACGACATCTAATGTCCATAGTCAGGAAACCATGACTATCTGTTGATCAACGAGCTAGTCTACTAGAGGCTTACTAGGGACATGTTATGGTCTATGTATTCACACGTGTATTACGATTTCCGGATAATACAATTATAGCATGAATAAAGACAATTATCATGAACAAGGAAATATAATAATAATCCTTTTTATTATTGCCTCTAGGGCATATTTCCAACAGTCTCCCACTTGCACTAGAGTCAATAATCTAGTTACATTGTGATGAATCGAACACCCATAGAGTTCTGGTGTTGATCATGTTTTGCTCGCGAAAGAGGTTTAGTCAACGGGTCTGCGACATTCAGATCCGTATGTACTTTGCAAATATCTATGTCTCCATCTTGAACATTTTCACGAATGGAGTTGAAATGACGCTTGATGTGCCTGGTCTTCTTGTGAAACCTGGGCTCCTTGGCAAGGGAAATAGCTCCAGTGTGATCGGCCCCGACGCATTGGGTATGACTCCTAGGAAGGTGATGAACTCCTTCACCCAAATTGCTTCATGCGCTGCCTCTGAGGCTGCCATGTACTCCGCTTCACATGTAGATCCCGCCACGACGCTCTGCTTGCAGCTGCACCAGCTTACTGCTCCACCATTCAACATATACACGTATCCGGTTTGTGACTTAGAGTCATCCAGATCTGTGTCGAAGCTAGCGTCGACGTAACCCTTTATGACGAGCTCTTCGCCACCTCCATAAACGAGAAACATGTCCTTTGTCCTTTTCAGGTACTTCAGGATATTCTTGACCGCTGTCCAGTGTTCCTGGCCGGGATTACTTTGGTACCTTCCTACCAAACTTACGGCAAGGTTTACATCAGGTCTGGTACACAGCATGGCATACATAATAGATCCTATGGCTGAAGCATAGGGGATGACACTCATCTCTTCTTTATATTTTGCCGTGGTCGGGCATTGAGCCGAGCTCAATCTCACACCTTGCAATACAAGAAAGAACCCTTTCTTGGACTGATCCATTTTGAACTTCTTCAAAATCTTATCAAGGTATGTGCTTTGTAAAAGACCTATGAGGCGTCTCGATCTATCCCTATAGATCTTGATGCCTAATATGTAAGCAGCTTCTCCAAGGTCCTTCATTGAAAAACACTTATTCAAGTAGGCCTTAATGATGTCCAAAAGTTCTATATCATTTCCCATCAAGAGTGTGTCATCTACATATAATTTGAGAAATGCTACAGAGCTCCCACTCACTTTCTTGTAAACGCAGGCTTCTCCATAAGTCTGCATAAACCCAAACGCTTTGATCATCTCATCAAAGCGAATGTTCCAACTCCGAGATGCTTGCACCAGCCCATAAATGGATCGCTGGAGCTTGCATACTTTGTTAGTGTTCTTAGGATCGACAAAAGCTTCCGGCTGCATCATATACAGTTCTTCCTTAAGATGTCTGTTAAGGAATGCCATTTTGACGTCCATCTGCCATATCTCATAATCATAGTATGCGGCAATTGCTAACATGATTCGGACGGACTTCAGCTTTGCTACGGGAGATAACGTCTCATCGTAGTCAACCCCTTGAACTTGTCGATAACCCTTAGCGACAAGTCGAGCTTTATAGATGGTAACATTACCATCCGCGTCCGTCTTCTTCTTAAAGATCCATTTGTTTTCTGTTGCTCGCCGATCATCGGGCAAGTCTGTCAAAGTCCATACTTTGTTTTCATACATGGATTCTATCTCGGATCGCATGGCTTCAAGCCATTTGTTGGAATCTGGGCCCGCCATCGCTTCTTCATAGTTCGAAGGTTCACCATTGTCTAACAACATGATTTCCAAGACAGGGTTGCCGTACCACTCTGGTGCGGAACGTGTCCTTGTGGACCTACGAAGTTCAGTAGCAACTTGATCCAAAGTACCTTGATCATCATCATTATTTTCCTCTCCAGTTGGTGTAGGCATCACAGGAACATTTTCCTGAGCTGCACTACTTTCCTGTTCAAGAGGCAGTACTTCATCGAGTTCTACTTTCCTCCCACTTACTTCTTTCGAGAGAAACTCTTTCTCCAGAAAGGATCCATTCTTGGCAACAAAGACCTTGCCCTCAGATCTTAAGTAGAAGGTATACCCAATGGTTTCCTTAGGGTATCCTATGAAGACGCATTTTTCCGACTTGGGTTCGAGCTTTTCAGGTTGAAGTTTCTTGACATAAGCATCGCATCCCCAAACTTTTAGAAATGACAGCTTAGGTTTCTTCCCAAACCATAATTCATACGGTGTCGTCTCAACGGATTTAGACGGTGCCCTATTTAAAGTGAATGTAGCTGTCTCTAGAGCGTATCCCCAAAATTATAGCGGTAAATCAGTAAGAGACATCATAGATCGCACCACATCCAATAGAGTGCGATTACGACGTTCGGACACACCGTTACGCTGAGGTGTTCCAGGCGGCGTGAGTTGTGAAACGATTCCACATTTCCTTAAGTGTGTACCAAATTCGTGACTTAAATATTCTCCTCCACGATCTGATCGTAGGAATTTTATCTTTCGGTCACGTTGATTCTCTACCTCATTCTGAAATTCCTTGAACTTTTCAAAGGTCTCAGACTTGTGTTTCATCAAGTAGACATACCCATATCTATTCAAGTCATCAGTGAGAGTGAGAACATAACGATATCCTCCACGAGCCTCAACGCTCATTGGACCGCACACATCGGTATGTATGATTTCCAATAAGTTGGTTGCTCGCTCCATTGTTCCGGAGAACGGAGTCTTGGTCATTTTGCCCATGAGGCATGGTTCGCATGTGTCAAATGATTCATAATCTAGAGACTCTAAAAGTCCATCAGCATGGAGCTTCTTCATGCGCTTGACACCAATGTGACCAAGGCGGCAGTACCACAAGTATGTGGGACTATCGTTATCAACTTTACATCTTTTGGTATTCACACTATGAATATGTGTAACATTACGCTCGAGATTCATTAAGAATAAACCATTGACCATCGGGGCATGACGATAAAACATATCTCTCATATAAATAGAGCAACCATTATTCTCGGATTTAAATGAGTAGCCATCTCGTATCAAACGAGATCCAGACACAATGTTCATGCTCAAACTTGGCACTAAATAACAATTATTGAGGTTTAAAACTAATCCCGTAGGTAAATGTAGAGGTAGCGTGCCGACGGCGATCACATCGACCTTGGAACCATTCCCGACGCGCATCGTCACCTCGTCCTTCGCCAGTCTCCGCTTATTCCGTAGCTCCTGCTGTGAGTTACAAATATGAGCAACGGCACCGGTATCAAATACCCAGGAGTTACTACGAGTACTGGTAAGGTACACATCAATTACATGTATATCAAATATACCTTTAGTGTTGCCGGCCTTCTTGTCTGCTAAGTATTTGGGGCAGTTCCGCTTCCAGTGGCCCTTCCCTTTGCAATAAAAGCACTCAGTCTCAGGCTTGGGTCCATTCTTTGACTTCTTCCTGGCAACTGGCTTACCGGGTGCGGCAACATCCTTGCCGTCCTTCTTAAAGTTCTTCTTACCCTTGCCCTTCTTGAACTTGGTGGTTTTATTGACCATCAACACTTGATGTTCTTTCTTGATTTCTACCTCTGCCGACTTCAGCATTGAAAATACTTCAGGAATAGTTTTCACCATCCCCTGCATATTGTAGTTCATCACAAAGCTCTTGTAGCTCGGTGGGAGCGACTGAAGGATTCTCTTAATGACCGCCTCATCCGGGAGGTTAATGTCCAGCTGGGACAGGCGGTTGTGCAACCCAGACATTTTGAGTATGTGCTCACTAACAGAACTATTTTACTCCATCTTACAACTATAGAACTTGTCAGAGACTTCATATCTCTCGACCCGGGCATGAGCTTGGAAAACCATTTTCAGCTCCTCGAACATCTCATATGCTCCGTGTTGCTCAAAACGCTTTTGGAGCCCCGATTCTAGGCTGTAAAGCATGCCGCACTGAACGAGGGAGTAATCATCAGCACGTGACTGCCAAGCGTTCATAACGTCTTGGTTCTCTAGGATGGGTGCTTCACCTAGCGGTCCATCTAGGACATATGCTTTCTTGGCAGCTATGAGGATGATCCTCAGGTTCCGGACCCAGTCTGTATAGTTGCTGTCATCATCTTTCAGCTTGGTTTTCTCTAGGAACGCGTTGAAGTTCATGTTGACATGAGCGTTGGCCATTTGATCTACAAGACATATTTGCAAAGGTTTTAGACTAAGTTCATGATAATTAAGTTCATCTAATCAAATTATCTAATGAACTCCCACTCAGATTTGACATCCCTCTAGTCATTTAAGTGTTACACGATCCGAGTCGACTAGGTCGTGTCTGATCATCACGTGAGACGGACTAGTCATCATCGGTGAACATCTCCATGTTGATCGTATCTTCCATATGACTCATGTTCGACCTTTCAGTCTCTGTGTTCCAAGGCCATGTCTGTACATGCTAGGCTCGTCAAGTTAACCCTAAGTGTTTTTGCATGTGTAAAACTGTCTTACACCCGTTGTATGTGAACGTAAGAATCTATCACACCCGATCATCACGTGGTTCTTCGAAACGACGAACTTTAGCAACGACGTACAGTTAGGGGAGAACACTTTCTTGAAATTGTTATAAGGGATCATCTTATTTACTACCGTCGTTCTAAGTAAACAAGATGCATAAACATAATAAACATCACATGCAATTATATAATAGTGACATCATATGGCCAATATCATATAGCTCCTTTGATCTCCATCTTCGGGGCTCCATGATCATCTTCGTCACCGGCATGACACCATGATCTCCATCATCGTGTCTTCATGAAGTTGTCACGCCAACGACTACTTCTACTTCTATGGCTAACGCGTTTAGCAATAAAGTAAAGTAATTTACATGGCGTTCTTCAATGACACGCGGGTCATACAAAAAATAAAGACAACTCCTATGGCTCCTGCCAGTTGTCATACTCATCGACATGCAAGTCGTGATTCCTATTACAAGAACATGATCTCATACATCACAATATATCATTCATCATTCATCACAACTTTTTTGGACATATCATATCACAAGACAATTGCTGCAAAAACAAGTTAGACGTCCTCTAATTGTTGTTGCATCTTTTACGTGGCTGCAATTGGGTTCTAGCAAGAACGTTTTCTTACCTATGAATAACCACAACGTGATTTTGTCAACTTCTATTTACCCTTCATAAGGACCCTTTTCATCGAATCCGCTCCAACTAAAGTGCGAGAGACAGACACTCGCTAGCCACCTTATGCAACTAGTGCATGTCAGTCGGTGGAACCTGTCTCACGTAAGCGTACGTGTAAGGTCGGTCAGGGCCGCTTCATCCCACAATACCGATGAAGCAAAATAAGACTAGTAGCGGCAAGCAAGTTGACAAGATCTACGCCCACAACAATTTTGTGTTCTACTCGTGCAATAGAGAACTACGCATAAACCTAGCTCATGATGCCACTGTTGGGGAACGTTGCAGAAAATAAAAATTTTCCTACGGTTTCACCAAGATCCATCTATGAGTTCATCTAAGCAACGAGTGATAGGAGTGCATCTACATACCCTTGTAGATCGCGAGCGGAAGCGTTCAAGAGAACGGGGATGATGGAGTCGTACTCGCCGTGATCCAAATCACCGATGACCAAGTGCTGAAGGACAGCACCTCCGCGTTCAACACACGTACGGTGCGGATAACGGCTCCTCCTTCTTGATCCAGCAAGGGGGAAGTAGAGGTTGATGAAGATCCAGCAGCATGACGACGTGGTGGTGGATGCAGCAGGACTCCGGCAGGGCTTCGCCAAGCAACTGCGGGAGGAGGAAGAGGTGTAGCAGGGGGAGGGAGGCGCCAAGACTCAGGGTGCGGCTGCCCTCCCTCCCCCCTCCTTTATATAGGCCTCCAGGGGGGGCGCCGGCCCTGGAGATGGGAATCTCCCAAGGGGGCGGCGGCCAGGGGGGTGGAGTGCCCCCCAAGGCAAGTGGTGCGCCCCCCCCCCCCCCCCACACACACACACCCTAGGGTTTCCAACCCTAGGCGCAGGGGGGCCCAAGGGGGCGCACCAGCCCACTAGGGGCTGGTTCCCCTCCCACTTCAGCCCACGGGGCCCTCCGGGATAGATGGCCCCACCCGGTGGACCCCCGGGACCCTTCTGGTGGTCCCGGTACAATACCGGGTGACCCCGAAACTTTCCCGATGGCCGAAACAGCACTTCCTATACATAATTCTTTACCTCTGGACCATTCCGGAACTCCTCGTGACGTCCAGGATCTCATCCGGGACTCCAAACAACTTTCGGTTTGCTGCATACTTATATTCATACAACCCTAGCGTCACCGAACCTTAAGTGTGTAGACCCTACGGGTTCGGGAGACATGAAGACATGACCGAGACGGCTCTCCAGTCAATAACCAGCAGCGGGATCTGGATACCCATGTTGGCTCCCACATGCTCCTCGATGATCTCATCGGATGAACCACGATGTCGAGGATTCAATCAACCCCGTATACAATTCCCTTTGTCAATCGGTACGTTACTTGCCCGAGACTCGATCGTCGGTATCCCAATACCTCGTTATGTCTCGTTACCGGCAAGTCACTTTACTCGTACCGTAATGCATGATCCCCTGACCAAACACTTGGTCACTTTGAGCTCATAATGATGATGCATTACCGAGTGGGCCCAGAGATACCTCTCCGTCATACGGAGTGACAAATCCCAGTCTCGATCCGTGTCAACCCAACAGACACTTTCGGAGATACCTGTAGTGCACCTTTATAGTCACCCAGTTACGTTGTGAAGTTTGGTACACCCAAAGTAGTCCTACGGTATCCGGGAGTTACACGATCTCATGGTCTAAGGAAAAGATACTTGACATTGGAAAAGCTCTAGCAAACGAACTACACGATCTTGTGCTATGCTTAGGATTGGGTCTTGTTCATCACATCATTCTCCTAATGATGTGATCCCGTTATCAACGACATCTAATGTCCATAGTTAGGAAACCATGACTATCTGTTGATCAACGAGCTAGTCTACTAGAGGCTTACTAGGAACATGTTATGGTCTATGTATTCACACGTGTATTACGATTTCCGGATAATACAATTATAGCATGAATAAAGACAATTATCATGAACAAGGAAATATAATAATAATCCTTTTTATTATTGCCTCTAGGGCTTCCAACAACCCCATCTTTTTACCCTTAATAGCAATGATACATGTGTGTCATGTCTCTTTCTGTGACTGAGATTGAGCACCGCAAGATCAAACCCATCACAAAGCACCTCTTCCCATGGCAAGATAAATCAATCTAGTCGGCCAAGCCAAACCAATAAATCGGAGAAGAAATACGAAGCTATAACAATCATGCATAGAAGAGTTCAAAGAAGACTCCAATAATATTCATGGATAGAACTAATCATAACTCACAATTCATCGAATTCCAACAAACACACCGCAAAAGAGTTACATCAAATAGATATCCAAGAACATCGAGGAGAACATTGTATTGAAGATCAAAAAGAGGGAAGAAGCCATCCAGCTACTAACTATGGAGCCATAGGTTTGTGGTAAACTACACATGCATCATCGAAGGGGCAGCAAGGATGATGAAGAACCCCTCCGGGATCGTTACCCCTCCGGCAGAGTGCCGGAAAAGTCCTCTAGATTGGATCTCGTGGTTTTGGAACTTGCGGCGGTGGAAAAAATATTTCGTCGACTCCATTAAGGTTTGGGGGATTTTAGAGTATTTATAAAGGCAGAAGTAGGTCAAGGGGGTGCCCGGGGGCTCCACTACCCAGCAGGGCGCGGCCTGGTGCCTAGTGGGCCCCTCGAGCCCCCTCTCGTGTGCTCCAGAAGCTTCCAGGGTCCATTACCACCCAAAAAAATCTCCAAAAAGTTTCGTGGCAATTGGACTTCATTTGATATTGATATTCTGCGAAGTAAAACACAAGGAAAAAATAGCAACTGGCACTGAGCACTAGGTTAATAGGTTAGTCCCAAAACATGATATAAAGTTGCTAGTAAATGTATGTAAAACATCCAAGATTGATACTTTAATAGCATGGAATAATAAAAAAATTATAGATACATTGGAGACGTATCACTGCAGTTCATTTCTGGTAAGAGGAGAAGCCAATCTTTCCCAGGGCATCTTCCTTGTACTCGAAATAGTTTGTGTACGCCACCACCCCCTCCCGGATATGGTTGAACACATGTGTGCCCAGACAGAAATGGCGCAGAAATAGGTGGTGTTTGAAGAGCGGGTTAGGGGACTCGAAGTAGTCCTGCCAGAGTAAGCAATGGTCACTCGCTCGGTTGCGATTCAACGCTAGAGTATGCCCCGAGATCGAGCCCCTGAACGTCTGTTGTTGCCTACTAATGTGGTCATGGACGACCAAAGCAGCAACCACAATCTCCTCATCATCGGATGAAGAATCATATGAATCGCAAATGAAATTCTAGAAAAAGTACTCGCGCCGGAGTCCATTTATACCTTGCGGGCAAACTGTCGAACGCCTTACGGGCGTCGTTGAAGAATTTGGTCGGTGAAGAGCCTCACACCTCCGTGAGACTAGGTAGCAGGCCTGGAGGCATCCGGCGAGCGAGATAGTCACGCTTGCGTGCTGCCGACAGAGGAGGCGAGGGCGTGGTGGCATCAACGTCGGGGTGCTGCAACGGTGGCAAAAACGGTCCACCAAACGCCGGAGTAGGGGGTGTGTTAGGGGGTGGCGTGCTGCTGGGGGAGGTGTGGGTGCGGGCGGCCGTCTTGGGCACTGGAACTGAGCGGCGGCGGCGGCGATTGGTGGGGCTGCCGAGTGTGCAGACTGTCAATGGGAGGAAAAGGGAATGGCTAATGTGCCACCGACTAGCGGGTCAGGGGAAGGACAACAGCGAGTGACGCGTGCGTTCGGCGCGGACACACAAATGCGGCCCAAATTTGGGCCTGAAATGGGTCGCGCGCGGATAAAAAGCGGACGCTCGTCGGTTTGGGTCGCCGCGTTGGGCGACTTTAGTGTCCGTCTCGTCCCAAAAGGACGGTTTGGGTAGGCGCATTGGAGTCGTCCTTATCAATATAAGAATGATGTTGTAACTTGTAAAAAGTTTGTCAGAGGGTTATGTGGAAACACGAAATGAGTTTGTGACATGGACTGGTACTAGAAGGGTTGGACGCGCTTTGCTGCGCTGTTGGTATCGTTGGGTTTTGCAAAAATAATCACTTTGTTTCAAAATATAAGATGTGTTACTTTTTTGAAAAGTCAAACCTTTTAAATTTGCGGAGAAATATATCAAAATCAATAATATCAAATCGGTATTTTAAAGTTCATCATGAAATGAATTTCCATATATTTTCTTTGTTTAATATTGTGGATGCCGACATTTTTGCTCTGAACTTGATAAAAGTTAAGGAAATTTGACTTTCTACAAAACTAATACCCTTTATATTTTGACTGGCCGAGTTTTTTGTTTGGCGGGTGGGGAGATTATAGAGTGTGTTTTATTTTTATTTATAATGAGGTTATTTGGTGGGCCTCCGTGTTGTGGTTTTGTGTTATCCGCTAACTAATCTATATATATAATATGGGAAAATTTATGTGACGGTGGTCGCATATAGTACTATATTGGTGTTACAATATCAAATGGTGGCGCTTTTTTTCCAGGTGGTGGGAGCGTTCACGGGTTTGATATGTTTTTATGGGCCGGTTGCTGCTAACTGATTTGAAAATTCGTTGGACCGGTCAAAACCGTAAACAAAATCCAAAATTGAATAAACCAATTGAATAAAAGAGTTTCAAAATGAAGGAACATAATGATTTAAAAGAGTTAAATCGAAGAGCTTGAGAAAGTGTTGACCCGGTCAAAAATGGTTGACCCGGTTCTCAATAAAATACCTCAATTAGTTGTGAGGCCTTAAAAAATAATAAGCATAATATATAGTATGATCTAAACGCTCTTATATTTCGTGCAGAGGGAGTGTAAAAAAATTGAATAAGAGATCTTTGAGAAATTGTTGACCCGGTTAAAATTAGTGATCCAATTTTAATTAGAGACCTCAATTGAATATGGTATCTTTACAACTACGGAGCTTATAGTAAATGCATGTGATTTAATTTGGATGAAGCTGTACCCCTCTGTGTTCGTCCCTCTGGACAAAAAATGCTGCTGGAGAGACGTTTGCAGATGATCGAAAGGAGGACATCAGAAGTTCCCCTCATAAAATGGTGCTTGAAGAAACGAAGGATTTCCTTGGAGCTGGAGGGACCGGGGGCGCGTGACTACAGGGTCTTGTGAAGAAGCCACGAAGTTGTCGGCGAGGATGTACGCTGGCCTGCAGCCGGTGCTGGTTTCGACTTTCGAAGGCACTGGCGCGCAATGGGTACGTACGGGTCCGGAGGGAAGGGAAAGGGAATCCGAGACTGGCAATCGGATGGACGGATCGATGGCGTGTGTGTGTCTGTCTGGTAAAGGTCGCGTGATCCAAGGGAACGGCGCCCCCTTCCCTTCATCAGGCTGCTGCGGCAGTCTGCTCTCTGCTGTACTACGAGGAGTGCAGACAAGGGACACGGCTACGGAAGTTACCTGCTGCCCGTCCCGTCCGCCGCTAGGGACAGCGTGGGGGCACAAGCAAGCCCAGGGCCGAGGCTGGCTGCAGCACTGCACTGCACTGCATTAACGCGCGCACAAGTACGGAAGTGCCACTGCTCGGTCTAGCTTTCTCGGACTCGACACTGCTCAGGGCTGCCCCTCTGTCTCTTCTCTTCTCTTCTCTCGCCGTGGCCATCTTCCTTCCCCGACGGACGTCGCCGTGCATTTCAAACCAAGACCAGGATGAAGATCCAGATGTGCTCCCAGTCTCAGCTACAGGAAATTACGCATAGGTTCCATACGGTGACAAGGCAAGAGAGCGTCGAGACATATACTACCACAGTGGTGCACCATGAGTTATGACCCCATCCATGGAGGACCACCCCATTTTCTCCCACTGGTTTCTTTCGGAGTGTTTGGACATTTCTCCATGCGAAGGTGCATTCTGCATCAAGCAGAGAATTCCACGCTCCAAAGTTCCAGGAAGGAACAAGCTGCCCATATTCACTTTTACTGAGCATTTTCTTTCTCACGTGTCTGAAAGTAGATCCATACCCCTAGGTGCGTCTGAAGTCTGATGCACTCACTGGGGCCGCCATACGCGTGACTTGCAGTGCAGGAGCAGTCCCTCGCAGCAACGGCACGGTATCCCCCTGAATTTATCGGAAAACCCTGAGCACGTTCTTCAGTGATGGGCCCAAACCCAATCATTCAAACCAGACAGCGAGTTAATACGTGACATAAATTTGGAGCACGCGTTGAGTGTGATTCTTTCTTATTACAGTATGAGGGCAAACGGGCCGCATACCGTCACATGCTGCTCCATCGGCGTTGGTCCCCTGGCCATGCATGTGCCGTCAGATTCCTAGATAGCGAGATCCCGTGAAAAAGGCTCTCCTCGAGAAGACACGAAAACTGTGGCAGTGCGACGCCTGCCGCACTACATTGTCAGAGCATCTACGGACGAACTTGCCAAATCCGACACGGACAGTCTCAAAATCAGAATATCCATCTGTGTATCTCATATCCGGCATCTTATATTCATACAAAATCATATAGCATAGTATGTATATCATCAGATGAGCAAAATCGACGGAAAAGGGACTCTAACCCGATAGCAAACGAGCATCACATATAAACATCACCCAAAGATCATCAGACGGTCATAGTTCACATAATTCAAACTCTCTGGTAAATTCTAACTAGATACTACGAGCTAGATATGAGAGGGCGGAGCTTCACCACTTCATCGCCGACCCTCTGCCCTTCCGGTTGCCGGCGCTGCTGCAGGCGTTCGCGGCAGAAGGTGGGTCGATGTCGGAGCCGACAGAGTCAGACTCGTCGCTGGAGGAGGAATCGAACATGACGATGTAGCCCTTCAAGCGCCGGACGGTGCGGTCCTGCTTGCGCTTGAGCTTGGCCACCTCGCCGCCTCCCGCTCAAACTGCTCAATGCCGAGCCCGAGCTGCTTGGCGTTAATCCTTCGGAGCTGTCGGGCATCTGTCTTCGCCGTCGTAAGTGACCGGCGGTACACCCACTGGAGGAGACGCTCATCCTTGTCGGGCACCGCCGGCATCACGCGGGGGCAGCGGGAGGACTGCACAGTCGCGTCCAACGCGGCCCCCATCTCCCTTGCCCTCTACCTGTCGCCGCGAGCGGCGCACGCCTCCGATTCTAGAGTCCGCATCCGCGTCACCTGTGGAGCGGGCACTAGAACCCAACACTGCCCGCGTGGAGCAGCGGCCGGAGGTGGGGGAGGTCGTCGGACGGGTAGAGTCGATTGAGATGCCCTTGCATATCCGCGCGTGAGGTGGGAAAGGCCGACATCAGCGTCGGGCGACAAGAGGCGTCGCACCTGAACCAGAGCTGCCGCCCATATCCACCTGCAAGCGCTCCAGCGCGATACGAAGCGCCAGCTCGTCCTCATCTCCGGAGCTGCCGCTGGAGTGGCTGCTAGTGACGGATTGAAGAAATAGGAGTAGAGCGAAGTGAAGTGAGGCTAGGGTTTGCTCCGAAGGGGGATTTTGTGGGGTCGGGCGGGCCAGAGGTGGGTCAAGCGAATGTGGCGGACGCGCCCGGGACGCCTCATATCCGCCCTAGATTTGGGCTGGATACGAGGGGTGCCGGTCAGCCCAGGTGTTTGAGGGCGGTTTGAGACGTCTAATTGGGTCGGTTTTTCTGACTGGGTAGTGAACGATCCGCCCGCCCGGACGTTTGTGGCGGGTTTGGGGCGCCCGGCAGATGTTCGTAGAGCATCTTCGATCGTTTTATACCTTAAAATCAAACACATCAAATGTGCTAGAACATGTCTGGACATGTGCGCGGATAGATTTTTAGAAGCCGACCATCAACTGAATGCACCAAATTCCCTAAAAAATATTGAATGCACCAAATAAAAGTAAACACCACATTATTCAAAAAACTGAATGCACCAAATAAAAGTAAACACCATATTATTATTTATTTTTATGTCTTTATTTACATAGCAAAAGTTAACCGACCCTAGTCTATTCTTTGCTGGACATGGACACGTTTATGCTCCACGTCTTACTCCTCGACGGAGTTAGGTGCTTGGTCGTGGACGTCGTCCGTGGAGGTAAGGTCGTCGTCATCGTGGATGGTCCAACCTTGTGGTCACAGTGGCCCGGCCCGAATGATGCGAAGAGCATTCCCGTCCATGATCGCCTACCCGCTTCAGCGTCCTCCTCTGTTGTGATCTCCTCGAATAGGTGGCGCCTCGTTGACGTGCCCGGCACCACTCACGGTGGATGGCGCGGTAGCTGCATATGCTCTCATACAGCGTCGGCTGCTCATCCATGATGGCCGGATTCTCGACGAGCATGGTCGTGACGGCCTGCTCACCGGCGATCTAACCCTTTGCGAGCCTTTCTTATCAAGGAGTTGCAGGTTGTACCGCTGCTCCATGCAGCATCCGGAACACAAAGACTGGCGCCGACTGCTCATTCGGTTGTGCCTCCGCAATGACAACGTTGTAGTGTTCCTCCACCTGCTGAAGGGTGAACCCGCCAGCCAACGCCTCCTCCTCCTCCTCCAACACCTCGTCCATAGTCGCGTCCTCCTCATCCGAGCTCTCCTCCTCCAAAGAGCTCAGAGGCTCCCTTACCATAACACGGGCCGCACGTTGGGCACACCATGCGCTCACCTCAACCATGCTTTCATGATGACATCGCGGTGTGATGGTCCTCCACCACCCACAGCGCGGCCACCATTGCTCATGGAGGTCAAAGAAGGAAGAAGGGAGCGTTAACGGCTTGGATGGAGGGAGATGAGGCTCGGAGGTGGTGCAATATTTGTCGTGGCCAACTATCTTTAAATATTTACGAGCGCAAGGATGGGCAAAGCGAAAGCTTGGATGCGTTCATCGGGATTGGTTTCTTGTTCGTCGCGCTGGCATGAATGTCGGGCAGGCAAAAGGACAGTCAGACCGCTTGAGTGCGGTAGGAAATTGTCCCATCGTCTTGCCTGGAACATCCGTTGCAACGGCATTAACAAGGGGCGGAGAGCGAGCGCATGCAGCGTGAGCGTCAAGCCGGAGGAGGTTTCTCGTGAAGGAAATATGCCCTAGAGGCAATAATAAAGTTATTATTTATTTCCTTATTTCATGATAAATGTTTATTATTCATGCTAGAATTGTATTAACCGGAAACATAATACATGTGTGAATACATAGACAAACATAGTGTCACTAGTATGCCTCTACTTGACTAGCTCGTTTATCAGAGATGGTTATGTTTCCTAGCCATGGACAAAAGAGTTGTCATTTGATTAACGGGATCACATCATTAGGAGAATGATGTGATTGACATGACCCATTCCGTTAGCTTAGCACTTGATCGTTTAGTATGTTGCTATTGCTTTCTTTATGACTTATACATGTTCCTGTAACTATGAGATTATGCAACTCCCGTTTACCGGAGGAACACTTTGGGTACTACCAAATGTCACAACGTAACTGGGTGATTATAAAGGAGTACTACAGGTGTCTCCGAAGGTACATGTTGAGTTGGCGTATTTCGAGATTAGGTTTTGTCACTCCGATTGTCGGAGAGGTATCTCTGGGCCCTCTCGGTAATGCACATCATTATAAGCCTTGCAAGCAATGTGACCAATGAGTTGGTTACGGGATGATGCATTACAGAACGAGTAAAGAGACTTGCCGGTGACGAGATTGAACTAGGTATTGGATACCGACGATCGAATCTCGGGCAAGTAACATACCAATGACAAAGGGAACAACGTATGTTGTTATGCGGTTTGACCGATAAAGATCTTCGTAGAATATGTAGGAGCCAATATGGGCATCCAGGTCCCGCTATTGGTTATTGACCGAGAATAGTTCTAGGTCATGTCTACATAGTTCTCGAACCCGTAGGGTCCGCACGCTTAAGGTTTCGATGACAGTTATATTATGAGTTTATGAGTTTTGATGTACCGAAAGAGTTCAGAGTCCCGGATGAGATCGGGGACATGACGAGGAGTCTCGAAATGGTCGAGACGTAAAGATCGATATATTGGACGACTATATTCGGAGTTCGGAAAGGTTCCGAGTGATTCGGGTATTTTTCGGAGTACCGGAGAGTTACGGGAATTCGCCGGGGAGAAGTATTGGGCCTTATTGGGCCCTGCGGGAAAGAGAGAGGGGCTGCCTAGGGCAGGCCGCGCGCCCCCCCATGGCCTAGTCCGAATTGGACTAGGGGGAGGGGCCGCACCCCCTCCTTCCTTCCCTTCTCTCTTCCCCTTCCTAGTCTCCTACTCCTACTACATGGAAGGACTCCTAGTTGGACTAGGAAAGGGGGAATCCTACTCCCGGTGGGAGTAGGACTCCTCATGGCGCGCCCCTCCTAGGGCCGGCCTCCTCCTCCCTCCCTCCTTTATATACGGGGGCAGGGGGCACCCCATAGACACACAAGTTGATCTACGGATCGTTACTTAGCCGTGTGCGGTGCCCCCTTCCACCATATTCCACCTCGGTCATATCGTCGCGGAGTTTAGGCGAAGCCCTGCGTCGGTAGAACATCATCATCGTCACCACGCCGTCGTGCTGACGGAACTCATCTCCGGAGCTCGGCTGGATCGGAGGCCGGAGATCGTCATCGAGCTGAACGTGTGCAGAACTCGGAGGTGCCGTACGTTCGGTACTTGGATCGGTCGGATCGTGAAGACGTACGACTACATCAACCGCGTTGTCATAACGCTTCCTCTTACGGTCTACGAGGGTATGTCGACGAACACTCTCCCCTCTCGTTGCTATGCCATCACCATGATCTTGCGTGTGCGTAGGAAAATTTTGAAATTACTACGTTCCCCAACAGTGGCATCTGAGCCTAGGTTTTTATGGTTTGATGTTATGCACGAGTAGAACACAAGTGAGTTGTGGACGATATAAGTCATACTGCCTACCAGCATGTCATACTTTGGTTCGGCGGTATTGTTGGATGAAGCGGCCCGGACCGACATTACGCGTACGCTTACGCGAGACTGGTTCTACCGACGTGCTTTGCACACAGGTGGCTGGCGGGTGTCAGTTTCTCCAACTTTAGTTGAACCGAGTGTGACTACGCCCGGTCCTTGCGAAGGTTAAAACGGAGTCTATTTGACAAACTATCGTTGTGGTTTTGATGCGTAGGTGAGATTGATTCTTGCTTAAGCCCGTAGCAGCCACGTAAAACTTGCAACAACAAAGTAGAGGACGTCTAACTTGTTTTTGCAGGGCATGTTGTGATGTGATATGGTCAAGACGTGATGAGATATAAGTTGTTGTATGAGATGATCATGTTTTGTTGAAGTTATCGGCGACTGGCAGAAGCTCTATGGTTGTCTCTTTGTTGCATAAGATGCAAGTGCCAAATAATTGCTTTACTTTATCGCTATGCGATAGCAATAGTTGCAAGAGCAATAGTTGGTGAGACGACCATGTGATGACACATTGATATAGATCAAGATGATGAAGATCATGGTGTCATGCCGGTGACGATAGAGATCATGACAGTACTTTGGAGATGGAGATCAAAGGCGCAAGATGATCATGGCCATATCATGTCACATATTTTGATTGCATATGATGTTTATCTGTTATACATCTTATTCTTGCTTTGATTGACGGTAGCATTTTAAGATGATCTCTCACTAATTATCAAGAGGTGTTCTCCCTGAGTATGCACCGTTGCCAAAGTTCGTCGTGCCCAGACACCACGTGATGATCGGGTGTAATAAGCTCTACGTCCATCTACAACGGGTGCAAGCCAGTTTTGCACACGCGGAATACACAGGCTAAACTTGACGAGCCTAGCATATGCAGATATGGCCTCGGAACACGGAGACCGAAAGGTCGAGCGTGAATCATATAGTAGATATGATCAACATAGTGATGTTCACCATTGAAAACTACTCCATCTCACGTGATGATCGGTTATGGTTTAGTTGATTTGGATCACGTGATCACTTAGATGACTAGAGAGATGTCTGTCTAAGTGGGAGTTCTTAAGTAATATGATTAATTGAACTTAAATTTATCATGAACTTAGTCCTGGTAGTATTTTGCAAATTATGTTGTAGATCAATAGCTCGCGTTGTTGCTTTCATATGTTTATTTTGATATGTTCCTAGAGAAAATTGTGTTGAAAAATGTTAGTAGCAATGATGTGGATTGGATCCGTGATCTGAGGTTTATCCTCATTGCTGCACAGAAAAATTATGTCCTTAATGCACCGCTAGGTGACAGACCTATTGCAGGAGCAGATACAGACGTTATGAACGTTTGGCTAGCTCAAAAGGATGACTACTTGATAGTTTAGTGCACCATGCTTAAACGGCTTAGAATCGGGACTTCAAAGACGTTTTGAACGTCATGGACCATATGAGATGTTCCAGGAGTTGAAGTTAATATTTCCAGCAAATACCCGAGTTGAGAGATATGAAGTCTCCAACAAGTTCTATAGCTAAAAGATGGAGGAGAATCGCTCAACTGGTGAGCATGTGCTTAGATTGTCTGGGTACTTCAATTGCTTGAATCAAGTGGGAGTTAATCTTCCAGATAAGATAGTGATTGACAGAATTCTCTAGTCACCACCACTAAGTTACTAGAACTTCGTGATGAACTATAGTATGCAAGGGATGACGAAAACGATTCCCGAGCTCTTCGTGATGTTGAAATCAACGAAGGTAGAAATCAAGAAAGAGCATCAAGTGTTGATGGTTAACAAGACCACTAGTTTCAAGTAAAGGGCAAAGGGAAAGAAAGGGAACTTCAAGTGGAAAGACAAGCAAGTTGTCACTCCCGTGAAGAAGACCAAAGCTGGACCAAAGCCTGAAACTGAGTGCTTACACTGCAAAAGGAAATGGTCACTGGAAGCGGAAATGCCCCAAGTATTTGGCGGATAAGAAGGATGGCAAAATGAACATAAGTATATTTGATATACATATTATTGATGTGTACTTTACTAGTGTTTATAGCAACCCCTCAGTATTTGATACTAGTTCAGTTGCTAAGATTAGTAACTCGAAACGGGAGTTGCAGAATAAACAGTGACTAGTTAAGGGTGAAGTGACGATGTGTGTTGGAAATAGTTCCAAGATTGATATGATCATCATCGCACACTCCCTATACTTTCGGGATTAGTGTTGAACCTAAATAAATGTTATTTAGTGTTTGCGTTGAGCATAAATATGATTTGATCATGTTTATTGCAATACGGTTATTCATTTAAGTTAGAGAACAATTGTTGTTCTGTTTACATGAATAAAACCTTCAATGGTCATACACCCAATGAAAATAGTTTATTGGATCTCGATCGTAGTGATACACATATTCATAATATTGATGCCAAAAGATGCAAAGTTAATAATGATAGTGCGACTTATTTGTGGCACTGCCCTTCGGGTCATATCAGAGTAAAGCGCATGAAGAAACTCCATAAAGATGGATTTTCGGAATCACTTGGTTATGAATCATTTGATGCTTGCGAACCGTGCCTTTGGGCAAGATGACTAAAACTCCGTTCTTCGGAACAATGGAACGAGCAACAAACTTATTGGAAATAATACATACTGATGTATGCGATCCGATGAGTGTTGAGGCTCGCGGCGGGTATCGTTATTTTCTGACCTTCACAGATGATTTGAGCAGATATGGGTATATCTACTTGATGAAACATAAGTCTGAAATAGTTGAAAGGTTCAAAGAATTTCAGAGTGAAGTGGAAAATCATCGTAACAAGAAAATAAAGTTTCTGCGATCTGATCGTGGAGATGAATATTTGAGTTACGAGTTTGGTCTTCAATTAAAACAATGTGGAATAGTTTCACAGCTCACGCCACCTGGAAGACCACAACGTTATGGTATGTCCGAACGTCGTAACCGCACTTTATTTGATATGGTGCGGTCTATGATGTCTCTTACCGATTTACCACTATCATTTTGGGGTTATGCATTAGAGACAGCTGCATTCACTTTAAATAGGGATCCGTTGAGACGACGCCTTGTGAACTGTGGTTTGGCGAGAAACCAAAAGTTGTCGTTTCTTAAAGTTTGGGGCTGCGATGCTTATGTGAAAAAGTTTCAACCTGATAAGCTCGAACCCAAATCGGAGAAGTGCGTCTTCATAGAATACCCAAAGGTAACTATTGGGTACACCTTCTATCACAGATCCGAAGGCAATTTATTCGTCGCTAAGATGGATCCTTTCTAGAGAAGAAGTTTCTCTCGAAAGAAGTGAGTGGGAGGAAAGTAGAGCTTGATAAGGTAATTGTACCTTCTCCCGAATTGGAAAGTAGTTCATCACAGAAATCAATTCCAGTGATTGCTACACCAATTAGTGAGGAAGCTAATGATGATGATCATGAAACTTCAGATCAAGTTACTACAGAACCTCGTAGGTCTTCTAGAGTAAGATACGCACCAGAATGGTGTAGTAATCATGTTCTGGAAGTCATGTTACTAGACCATGATGAACCTACGAACTATGAGGAAGCGATGATGAGCCCAGATTCCGCGAAATGGCTTGAGGCCATAAAATCTGAGATATGATCCATGTATGAGAACAAAGTATGGACTTTGATTGACTTGCTCGATGATCAGCAAGCCATGTTAAATGAATGGATCTTCAAGAGGAAGACGGACACTGATAGTAGTGTTACTATCTACCAAGCTCGACTTGTTGCGAAAGGTTTTCAACAAGTTCAAGGTGTTGAATATGATGAGACTTTCTCACTCGTATCGATGCTTAAGTCTGTCAGAATCATGTTAGCAATTGCCACATTTTATGAAATCTAGCAAATGGATGTCAAAACTGCATTCCTTAATGGATTTATTAAAGAAGAGTTGTATATGATGCAACCAGAAGGTTTTTTCAATCCTAAAGGTGCTAACAAAATTTGCAAGCTCCAGTGATCCATCTATGGACTGGTGCAAACATCTCGGAGTTGGAATATGCGCTTTGATAAGTTGATCAAAGCATATAGTTTTATATGGACTTGCGATGAAGCCTGTATTTACAATAAAGTGAGTGGGAGCACTACAGCCTTTCTGATTAGTATATGTGAGTGACATATTGTCGATCAGAAATGATGTAGAATTTTTCTGCAAAGCATAAAGGAGTATTTGAAAGGAGTTTTTCGAAGAAAGACCTCAGTAAGCTACTTACATATTGAGCATCAAGATCTATTGAGATAGATCAAGACGCTTGATAAGATTTTCAATGAGTACATGCCTTGGCAAGATTTTGAAATAGTTCAAAATGGAACAGTCAAAGAAAGAGTTCTTGCCTGTGTTGCAAAGGTATGAAATTGAGTAAGACTCAAATCCTGACCACAGCAGAAAATAGAAAGAGAATGAAAAGTCATTCCCTATGCCTCAGTCATAGGTTCTATAAAGTATGCTATGCTATGTACCAGACCTATTGTATACCTTGCTCTGAATTTGGCAAGGGAGTACAATAGTGATCTAGGAGTAGATCACTGGACGTTGGTCAAGAATATCCTTAGTAAGGACTAAGGAGATGTTTCTTGATTATGGAGGTGATAAAAGAGTTTGTTGTAAAAGTTACATCAGTGCAAACTTTTACACCGATCCAGATGACTCTAAGTCTCAACCTGGATACATATTGAAAGTGGGAGCAATTAGCTAGAGTAGCTCCGTGCAGAGCATTGTGGACATAAAATATTTGCAAAATACATATGGCTCTAAATGTGACAGACCCGTTGACTAAGCTTCTCTCATGAGCAAAACATGATCACACCTTAGTACTCTTTGGGTGTTAATCACATAGCGATGTGAACTAGATTATTGACTCTAGTAAACCCTTTGGATGTTGGTCACATGATGATGTGAACTATGGGTGTTAATCATATACAGATATGAATATTGGTGTTAAATCACATGGCGATGTGAACTAGATTATTGACTCTAGTGCAAGTGGGAGACTGAAGGAAATATGCCCTAGAGGCAATAATAAAGTTATTATTTATTTCCTTATTTCATGATAAATGTTTATTATTCATGCTAGAATTGTATTAACCGGAAACATAATACATGTGTGAATACATAGACAAACATAGTGTCACTAGTATGCCTCTACTTGACTAGCTCGTTTATCAGAGATGGTTATGTTTCCTAGTCATGGACAAAAGAGTTGTCATTTGATTAACGGGATCACATCATTAGGAGAATGATGTGATTGACATGACCCATTCCGTTAGCTTAGCACTTGATCGTTTAGTATGTTGCTATTGCTTTCTTCATGACTTATACATGTTCCTGTAACTATGAGATTATGCAACTCCCGTTTACCGGAGGAACACTTTGGGTACTACCAAACGTCACAACGTAACTGGGTGATTATAAAGGAGTACTACAGGTGTCTCCGAAGGTACATGTTGAGTTGGCGTATTTCGAGATTAGGTTTTGTCACTCCGATTGTCGGAGAGGTATCTCTGGGCCCTCTCGGTAATGCACATCATTATAAGCCTTGCAAGCAATGTGACCAATGAGTTGGTTACGGGATGATGCATTACAGAACGAGTAAAGAGACTTGCCGGTGACGAGATTGAACTAGGTATTGGATACCGACGATCGAATCTCGGGCAAGTAACATACCAATGACAAAGGGAACAACGTATGTTGTTATGCGGTTTGACCGATAAAGATCTTCGTAGAATATGTAGGAGCCAATATGGGCATCCAGGTCCCGCTATTGGTTATTGACCGAGAATAGTTCTAGGTCATGTCTACATAGTTCTCGAACCCGTAGGGTCCGCACGCTTAAGGTTCCGATGACAGTTATATTATGAGTTTATGAGTTTTGATGTACCGAAGGAGTTCGGAGTCCCGGATGAGATCGGGGACATGACGAGGAGTCTCGAAATGGTCGAGACGTAAAGATCGATATATTGGACGACTATATTCGGAGTTCGAAAAGGTTCCGAGTGATTCGGGTATTTTTCGGAGTACCGGAGAGTTACGGGAATTCGCCGGGGAGAAGTATTGGGCCTTATTGGGTCCTGCGGGAAAGAGAGAGGGGCTGCCTAGGGCAGGCCGCGCCCCCCCCCCCCCATGGCCTAGTCCGAATTGGACTAGGGGGAGGGGCCGCACCCCCTCCTTCCTTCCCTTCTCTCTTCCCCTTCCTAGTCTCCTACTCCTACTACATGGAAGGACTCCTAGTTGGACTAGGAAAGGGGGAATCCTACTCCCTGTGGGAGTAGGACTCCCCATGGCGCGCCCCTCCTAGGGCCGGCCTCCTCCTCCCTCCCTCCTTTATATACGGGGGCAGGGGGCACCCCATAGACACACAAGTTGATCTACGGATCGTTACTTAGCCGTGTGCGGTGCCCCCTTCCACCATATTCCACCTCGGTCATATCGTCGCGGAGTTTAGGCGAAGCCCTGCGTCGGTAGAACATCATCATCGTCACCACGCCGTCGTGCTGACGGAACTCATCTCCGGAGCTCGGCTGGATCGGAGGCCGGAGATCGTCATCGAGCTGAACGTGTGCAGAACTCGGAGGTGCCGTACGTTCGGTACTTGGATCGATCGGATCGTGAAGACGTACGACTACATCAACCGCGTTGTCATAACGCTTCCGCTTACGGTCTACAAGGGTACGTGGACGAACACTCTCCCCTCTCGTTGCTATGCCATCACCATGATCTTGCGTGTGCGTAGGAAAATTTTGAAATTACTACGTTCCCCAACATCTCAACCACCGCATTGATGTGAATGAGGCGTCATTCGGCCAACATGCGGCAATGACCGATTATGTTGGCTTTTGGACAAGCATGAATGCGACGTGGACATCAAAGTGTCGTTTGGAGCGGAGAGAGAGAGAGAGAGAGAGAGAGAGAGAGAGAGAGAGAGAGAGAGAGAGAGAGAGAATTTTGTGGTAACCTGGGTGTTGACCTCCTACCGATTGCTTTCGGCTTGTGGGATTTCCAACGTTCAAACTGGTCCACCGACGTTTGATTCATGACATTGGAGGGCAAAAAGTGTCTGGACCGCATGTTCCGTATTTTTAGAGTCGGTTTGATGCACGACCTTGAAAATGCCCTTATTGTAACACTCCAATTGCTAAAACCATATACAGATAAAAGAATTGAGTCGGTGAAGAGCAAGCATGAGGTGGGAGGAGGAATTGGGGATCGGGAATTAGGATTCTTGTCAGTTCAATGCATATACTATTCTCTCATTTATTTAACCCGTTACATGAGCTTGCTCCAAAGGTTCACTCTCCGGGTAGTCCCTTCGCTCGAGGGGTTTTCGAGAGAGCAACTAATCGAGGAGTACCTTGGAAGGCTTCCGCGATAGCGGGTGGTTCGGTGGGCTGGGACGACATGCGACCGCGTCAAATTGTGCACCCAGCCGTCGCCACATGTCGCGCATGGGCGCGCACCCTCGTGAAACATTTTTTTGTTTTGCGTGTATTTTTTGGCTTTTTGTGTTTTCAGATTTTGCTTGGGTTATTCTATGTTTTCTTTATTTTTTGGGTTTATTGGATTCCTCGAGTTTTTTGGTTTACGTCTGGCCGGAGTGTGTACTTTCACGTGAAGCATGTTTGTGCTTCACGGTTAAGCGCAGTTGTGCTTCTTGCTTTCTCAGAAGTGAAGTGTGGTTGTGAATCTATGGTTTTCCAGAAGTGAAGTGCACTTGTGCTTCTGTCCTCAAAAGTGAAGCACAGGTGCGCTTCCGCATGAAGCATGGTTGTGCTTCCGAGTGAAGCTCAGTTGTGTCTCCCAAGAAATGAAGTGCATGTGTGATTCGTCATGGAGCATAGTTGTGTTTCTCGCATGAAAAACAGAACTATGCTTTCACAAAAATGAAGTATAGTCAGTACAATTATTGATGCACGGGTTAGTACAATTTAAAGCACGAGTTGGTGTTGTTTTGGAGTATATATTTTATACGAAAAAGTTTGTCGAAACCTAGCAATATGGGATCTAGTTTCGAAGGACACGAGAAACTGAACGGTGAAAAGGGTCGTAATTTGGTCGCACAGTTATAGATTAAACATTCTGAACAAACGAATTTCTGAAAAGAAGCACAAAACTACCCATGCATCACATACGTGGTAAGAAATCCCACTAGAACTGCCAGTTTCCGACAAATGTCACACACGTAATACGTCACTTTTCACCATCAGAGGAGGTGGAAATAACCTTTGCAAGAGGTACCCCTTAACTAGTGATTTTGGGCTTTCAGGTGTGGTATGTCTAAGAAAAGGCTTGCTAGTGTGGCGGCGATTATGTCTCACTACATCAACAAAATGAAGAGAAGAGAGAGTGAAGTGGGAGCCATGTTGCCGATAGGGAGGTCAGCCCTGCTCGTAGGGTCCAGAACCTCATATTTTTCTTCTGTTTTAAATGTTTTTTTCTTTCCCTTTTACTTTCATTTACACTTTCAGATACTAGCAAAAAAACGCACTACATAAAGTATTTGAAAAAGGCTAATCTAGCATTTCTAAAATATAAAATGCGTATAGAAAAATATTGCTTATATATACACAAAAATGTCTACAATAAATATACCATGTGTATGAAAAAGTTGATCATATATTTCAAAAATGTTAAAAAAGCACTTTAAAAAATGTTAAACATATATAAAAAAGGTTCCTGACGTGTACAAGAAAATGTTAAGCGTGTATTAGAAATTGAACATAAAAATATCAATTTTTAAAAATGTTGATCATGTATCAAAGAAATGTTAATCATATATTTAAAAAAAATATTTGTGAATAAGAAAATGTTCTTGATATATAGTAACAATGTACAATGACTACAAAAAAAAATTGTCATCAAACATAAATATTTAAAAAAAGTATATATATATATATATATATATATATATATATATATATATATATATATATATATATATATATATACACACATATAGGGATTGACTATTCGTCACCCTGGGTGAGGAATAGTTATTCTTCACCCCCCTCTATTTTACTATCAATGGACCGTAATTTTACGTTCCGTAAATTTTGCCTTATTTCTGAAGTAAAAAGAGACCGTAAGAAAATATATAATCGTCGGAAAAAATATTTTATGTTATGTAAAATTACAAATTTAAAAACATAGTGTAAAATACACATAAACTGTAAATTTTCTTGTCTTATGACCTATATTTTTATTTTCTTATGTCAAATTTTACGTCGTGAATCGATAGGAATGTAACTATTTGAATTCCAAACGTAATTTAATTATGAAATGATCGTAAAATTACCTCGGGTGAAGAATAACTTATTCTGCACCCTGGGTGATGAATAGTAACACTATATATATATATATATATATATATATATATATATATATATATATATATATATGTTTCTGATATATACAAAAATGTAGAACGTGTCTTAAAAATTTTGAACATAAAAATATAATTTTCTTAAAATTTGATCATGTATAAAAAATGTCAATCTTATATGTAAAAAATATTAAACATGTATTAAAAATGTCCAAGATATCAACTAAAAATGTACAATGTGTAGGAAGAAATAGACATAGAACATATATTTTTTAAAGTTAATCATTTATTTGGAAAGTGTTAATCATGTATAAAAAATATTCCTGATGTATATGTAAAATGTAAAAATGTTTATGAAAAATTGTAGACATGTGTTGAAGAGAAAAGAAAAATAAAAAATTAGTGAAAACTAAATAAAACGGAAGAAAAAAAGCACCTCAGAAACAAAAAACCGGAAAACTGAAAGAAAACAGGGTAAATCCATGAGGAAATGAAGAAAAAACAAGAAAATGCAGAAAAGAAAACAGGACATAAACAGTGCAGAAAAAGAAAGGAAACAAAGAAGAAGAAAAACAGAGAACGAAACAAAAAAAAACTAAAGAAAAAAGGTGGAAACTGAGAAATAAATAAAGAAACCTGATGAAAACACAAAGAAAAGTTAAAAAAATCAAAGAAACACAGTGAAGAAGCAAAGCAAACGTTAAGAACCGTGAAAAAAATAAAAAAACCGATGAGAAAATTAAGAAACACAAAAGAAAAGGCAGATCAAAAAAAATTAGAACGAACGAGTACAACAAGCGAGCGAGGATCGAGAGAGATCGATTGATCCCGAGTGAAGAAATGGGCCAGCCCAATAATTACCCAACAGAGAGAACCTTCAGGCGCTAGAAACTACCGTCTCTTTATAAGCGAGACATAGCTGTCGCGATCCTGTCCGGAATTTTCTAACGGACGCACATGCCAGATCCTATTCGGCGCCTTAATGGGCCGGCCCGTCCCACTTCCTTCTTCTGCTCTTTTTTCTGTTTTAAATTGCAAAAAGTGCGTGCGATCCAGGAATCGAAACAGCGACGCGTTTCTACATAGAACTATGCCTAGGCCGGTTGTAATGGGGAGTATCATATACTAGTATCATGCATATGATATTACTGTATGATACTACCTCCCTAATGCATAGTATCATATGTTAGTATCATGTAGTACTCTATTTATTACCATGCATGACACAAATTAGCATAGCATTTAATATAATACAGTATCATGATATGATACTATACCCTCTCTTTCTTTATTTAATGCTATGACACCTCATCAAAATTGCCTAGTTGGCATGCATGATACTAGCTATGATACTACCATTATGACCAGCTGTCCTCCTGTGATTATGTACTGGCTTGTTCCACGTTTTCTTCGTTATATTCGAAATAAATTCGTGAACTTTTTTCTTCAAAGTGGAAGAATTTATTTCAAAATAGATGAACTTTTTCAAAATCAGTGAACTCTTTTTTCAAAATCGATGAACTTTTTTCCCAAATTGATGAACTCTTTTCAAAATCGATGAACTCTTTTTCAAAATCGATGAACTCTTTTCAAAATCAATGAACTCTTTTCAAAATCGACGAACTCTTTTTCAAAACCGATGATTCTTTTCAAAATCGTGAACTATTTTTCAAAATCAATGAACTTTTTCAAAACCAATGAACCTTTTCTGTTATTCATGAACTTTGTTCCAAATGTTTTCAAATATATAAAATCAAAGCGCTACAGTAAACGTTTACATGTGTAATTAATTGCGCGGCTACAATGTACTTTAGAATTTCGCCCTGGTTTTGGTCAGTACCGCGTCGTAGTCCAGCTGGTTAGGCCTAGTTGTTCGCTTCTGGACTGCGCGGGTTCGATGCTCTAGGACAACCTGTTTTTGGGTGTTTTTCTCGCGCAAAAGAGCTTTAACCGTCGATTTTTTGCTGGGCCGGTCCAGTCGTATCGCCTTCAGGCGCCAGTTGCCGAGACCTCCTCCTTGGCGCCTTTAGCGCTCGTTAGCGATTGCAGCGCCCGCGCGTTGCTCGCATGGGCCTGGCCCAGCGACGCTCGTTGCCTGCCCGCTCGATCGTTCGCCCCCGCAGCTCGCTCGACAGCTACCAGCTCGATCCTGGCGTTTCCTATTTGGCGCCAGTTATAGCTCATTTTGCTAACGGGCGCCTGCAGCGCTGCGATCTGGGCCGCGGCCCGTCTACTTTTTTCCTGTTTCTTCAGGACGAAAAAATGGTGCGGATGTGTACTGCGACTCGAACCTGCGACCTCCTGTTATGAATTGGGCAGCACTCTGCGCCGGTGCGCCGGCCGAAAAGTTTCGGCCGGTCCAGCCCAGGCCGTCGGATATGAGTCACGCGGCCGTTGGATCCAGTCAAAAAAAAAACAGATCGCCCCAGCTTCTTCTTCCTCGGGCAGTCGTCCTGAATCCGCATCTCCCTCGAGGAGCACGGCACCGCGCCTCCTGTCCCCTCCGGTGGTCGTCCCCGCCGTCGTCCCCCACCCTCGCCGGTCTTCCTCGTCGCCCGCCGGGCCCCGCCCTCGCCGGCCGTCCTCGTCACCGATCCCCCACCCCTCCCGGCCTTGTTCTCACCTCGACCCCATGCAACAACTCACCTGCGCTTGCAGCTCTTGACGACGACGGTTGTAGCTCCGCCGCCCTCGCCATTGATGCTCGCTGCAGGAAAATACGTCGACGGCGGCCGCGAGTCAATCAACGCCATTTGAATGGATGTAGCAAAAAAAATCAACGATAGTAGCAAAATCAAACTACGGGTGCAGCAAAAACGTCTGATGGATGTACCAAAATCCTGGTATGGTTGCAGCAAAAAATCATGGATGTAGCAAAAACTTCCAACAGTAGTAGCAAAATCCTGCTACGGTTGCAGCAAAAAATATCATTGTCGTCCTCGCGAGGTCGCAGCTCTGCGTGATGGATGTAGCAAAAAGCTTGCCGGTAGTAGCAAAATACAACAACGGTTGCAGCTTCCCCCTGTTGTGCAGTGCCGTTGAAGCTTCCTATGTCTATGGTTGAAGCTTTTTCCAACGGCTGTTGAAGCTTTTCTAGGTGACGATTGCAACACTTGTATACGCGGGAGGGGCCGGGCATGGCGGCAGGCAGTCATGGCGGCCGGCGAGGGAGCGCCTGGCCGCCGGCGATGGAGCTTGTGGTGGCCCAAACGCAGTCCGGGAGGAGAGGGGAGGGGATGCGCGCGTGAAGGCTGTAGGTAGGGGGATGGATCTGGCCATGGCCGCCGGCGAGGGAGCGCCTGGCCGCCGGCGAGGGAGCTCATGGTGGCCCAGTCGCTGCCCGAGGGAGGAGGGAGGGGAGAGGATGCGCGCGCTAGAAGGAGGCGGGATGGAGGCGTTGGAAGGAGGCGGGGCGCGCGGGGCGCTTGAAGGAGGCGGGGCGCGCGGGGCGCGTTTTGCCAGCGTGGCGTGCGAACCGGCCGAAAATTCGGCCGGCGCACCGCGCCCAAACGTTTACCTTATGAATTACAGTGCACGGACCACCCGACCACCAAGCTTCAAGTGACCACAGTCATCTTTCCATCTTTAGTTTCTTTCCTCTTTTCTTCTTCTTCTTCTTCTTCTTTTCTTTTCCTTTTTTCTTTTTCATTCTTCCTGGTTGGCGTACTTTAGACGTACTTTCGAAAATTTGTGAACTTATTTTCAAATTCGATGATCTTTTTTTCAAATTGATGAACTTTTGTTTCATTTTTTATATACTTTTTTCTAAATTGATGAACTATCTTCAAAATCGACGAACTTTTTTCAAAATTAGTGAACTATTTTTCATATTTGATAAAAAAAATCAAAATTGATGAACTTTTTGTTCAAAATCGATGAACTTTTTTCAAAATTGATGAACTTTTTTCAAATTCGATGAACTTTTTTCAAGTTTTATGAAATTTTTCCAATTCAATGAACTTTTTTGAAAACTGATTAACATTTTTTCAAATTCGATGAACGTTTTCAAATCGCTGAACTTTTTATCAAAATGGATGAACCTTTCCTCAAATTTGATGAACAGTTTCAATTTTTATGACATTTTTCCAATTTGATGAACTTTTTTGAAAATGGATTAACGTTTTTTCAAATTCGATGAACGTTTTCAAATCCCTGAACTTTTTTATCAAAATGGATGAACCTTTTCTCAGATTCGATGAATAGTTTTCAAATTCTATTTTCTCTTTTCAAAATCTGTGAACATTTTTTCAAATTTGATGAACTTTTCCAAAAGTCGATAAACTTTTTTGAAAAAACAATAAACTTTTTTCAGGTCTGTGAACTTTTCTTCCAACATGAAGAACTTTTTTCAAAATCGCGATCTCTTTTCCAAATAATTCAAAACAATTAAGTCGTACAATAGATGAATGGTTCTGTGCAATAAAATAGCATTGCTCCCTTGTTATTAGATATTTGCCTCTGGTACTAATCACCAATGGTAAGTAGGTCGTCTGGCTAGCGGCACCAGTACGTGAGCTTGATGTGTTGAGTTCGGGACCTGCAGAGAGCACTGTATTTTTGCGTTCTTTGGCGAGCTTTTTGCGTTTCATGACCGCACGTTTCGTGGGCCGGCCCAACACGGGACGCTGCAGGCGCCACGAGCGTAAACGGGCGCCTGCAGCGCCGTATAGGAGCTCCCCTCGATCCTTGGCTCCCGCTCGATCCCTTTTTTTTCTTCACTCGAAAAAATGCTACAGTGTGTACTCATTTTCTTGGAAAAAAGAAACTGTTTTAGTACAGTAGGTGTTTTTCTCGCGCAAAAGAGCTTTAACCGTCGAATTTTTGCTAGGCCGGTCCAGTCGCCTTCAGGCGCCAGTTGCCGAGATCTCCTCCTTGGCGCCTTTAGCGCTCGTTAGCGATTGCAGCGCCCGCGCATTGCTCGCATGGGCCTGGCCCAGCAACGCCCGTTGCCTGCCCGCTCGATCGTTCGCCCCCGCAGCTCGCTCGACAGCTACCAGCTCGATCCTTGGCTCCCGCTTGATCCCTTTTTTTTTCTTCACTCGAAAAAATGCTACAGTGTGTACTCATTTTCTTGCAAAAAAGAAACTGTTTTAGTACAGTATGTACTCTTGTCCTTTGAAAAAACTTCATTGAATTTTTTTTATTGAATTAGAGAAAAAGTTCATCGAATTTGAAAATAGTTCACCGAATTCGAAAAAAGTTCATCGATTTTCAAGAAAAAAGTTCATTGATATTGAAAATAGTTCATCGAACTTGTAAAAAGTTCATAGAATTTGAGAAAAAGTTCATCGAATTCGAAAATACTTCACCGAATTCAAAAATAGTTCACTGAATTCAAAAAAATCATCGATTTTCAGGAAAAGTTCATCAATTTTCAAAAAAAAATCACCAAACTTGGAAAAAGTTCATAGAATTTGAGAAAAAGTTCATCGATTTTCAAATATAGTTCATCAGATTTGGAAAACGTTCATCAAATTGAAAAAAGTTCATCAATTTTCAAGAAAAGTTCATCAATTTTCAAGAAAAAAGTTCATTGATACTGAAAATAGTTCACCAAACTTGAAAAAAGTTCATAGAATTTGAGAAAAAGTTCATCGATTTTCAAATAAAGTTCATCAGATTTGGAAAACGTTCATCGAATTGAAAAAAGTTCATCGATTTTCGAAAAAAGTCCATCAAATCTGAAAAGGAAAAAAAACAAGAACGAAAATAACGGAAAATAAAAACGAAAACTAAAAAGGACATTGAAAAAAGATAAAAAGAAAAGGTAAAACATAAACAAAAAGGAAAGAAATAAAAAAAGAAAAAAAAACCAGTTTGCGACGAGTAAAGAAGGTTAGTAGATGTAAATTTTCAGGAGAGATTCGGTAGTGTAGCTGGTAAGTACAGATTGAATCGAATCATTGAGTCGGGTGTTCGATTCTCTGTTGCACTTCTTTTTTTGCGAGTTTGAACAGGAAAACTAAGGTGAACTGGGCCGGCCCAGCGTGTTCGGGAGGGTATGCGCCGGTTTGTAAAAAATAACCCTTTAGCGGGCGCTTAGAGCGCCAAATAGGGTTTGCCCCAGTTGCCGCTGTTTCCCACAGACCCGAGCGACAAGCGACCTAGATGGGCCGGCAAAATTATGATGGGCCGCCCCAATTATGAGACAACATATGCGCTGCACGGTTTTGGGAACCTTCTAGGAGGTTCCAGAGCGGTTTTGGGAACCTTCTAGAAAGTTTCTGGACCGTTTTTCACTGGTTTTTTTTGTTTTCATTTGATTTTTCTTTCAATATAGTTTTTTATTTTTCATTCTTTATTTTTTATTTTTCGTTTTTATGTTTCTTTATTTCTCTTTTAATTCCTTTTTCTTTTCTTTTTTCCTTTCAAAATTGAAAAAATAAAAATGTTCGAAGTTAAAAAAAATCTTGTCTGAATTTTATGTTCAGAAATTTACAAATGTTCTTTTTTTTAAAATGTTCCTCTTTCAAAATATAGTTCACAAATTACAAATAATGTTCGCTCTTTCCAAATTTTGTTCAGAGTGTTGATATGTTTGCAGACGCAAAAATGTCCACTTTTTCCAAAAATGGTCATATTAAAAAAGTGTTCTTTTTTAAAAAAATTGTTCACAAATTCAAAAATTCCTCTTTTTATAATTTCTTCGCACATCCAACAATTGTTCACATCTTTGAAAAATTCTCAAAATTTGTTCACAAATTCAAATAAGTTTCCATTTTTATAATTGTTCACAGATTAAAAAATTGTTCACATCCTTAAAACTTGTTCGTGATTCTCAAAAAATGTTCCCGTCTTAAAAAATTCACAAATTCAAACAAGTTCCTATTCTCAAAAATTGTTCACAAATTCAAGAATGTTCCTTTTCTGAAAAGTATTCAAAACTTCAAAAATTGTTCGCATTTTGTCAAAATTTGTTCGTGATTGTCATAAATTGTTCGAAATTTGAAAATGTTCCCATTTTTTCAAGATCTGTTCACAAATTCAAAAAATATTTCAGTTTGAAATTTGGTTCACAATTCAAAAAGAAATCACGTTTTGTAAATTTCAATTTTTTTTGTTCGTGTTTATCAAAATTGGTCGTAATTTTAAAAAATGTTCCCTTTTTTATAAACTGTCCACAACTACAAAATGGTTCCTATTTTTAAAATTTGGTTACAAATTCGTATAATTGCTAACATTTTTTGAAACTCGTTTGTGTTTTTGCCAAAAACGTTTGGACTTTAAGAATTTTATTCAGAATTAACAAGAAAATATTTAAAAAGGAAAACTAATGTGACCTGCTGATGTGACTAGTTCTAAAGCATTCGCGTTGGCATTGGCCACAAGCGCTAACCTGTCGTGGTGGCTAGCTAGGTTTGCATACAAGAGAACTATCGCGAGTTCGAGTCCCCGCTGTCACTTTTTTTCGTTGCATTTTTTACACTGGACGCTACCTGCATGGACCGGCCTAGTCGGGCGCCTAACCTGTGCGATCGCTGGACATTCTGCCGCATGTCTCACCAGTGTTGTACTGATGTTATCATGTGATGTTTGTTTTGTACAGGTGCGGGACTTTGGATTTACAATGCTTCATAGGATGCAACAATTCAGACCTGTTCCTAGAGAAGAAACTGAAACCATTTTGCCAGACTCGTCATTCATCTCAAATGCAGCCAGTTCTCACACTGCAGCACAGACAACAACAGCCACAAATGAAGGCAACCTGACCATGAAGTTGCTGAAGATGAAGAGAGACAAAGAAAGACAGATGGCAGCCAGGAGAGATGCAGCACTTGAGGCCATGAATGAGCTGGCAGAGAAGAAAGCAGAGGAGGCAGAAGCAAAAAGGCAAGAAATTGCAAGGAGGAAAGCAGAGTCTTCACAAAGAAGAAGAAGAGCAGCACAAGAGAAGAAAGCTCTGGAATCTGCAGCAAGGCAGGAAGCTGCAGCAGCAAGAAAAGCTGCATTGCAAGAAGAGAAGGAGGCCAGAGCCCTTGAAGCAATGGCAGCTAAAGCAGAGGCAGCACTGGAGAGAAAAGAAGATCAAGAAGCAAAGAGAGCTATGGCAGCACTGAAGAGAAAAGAAGATCAAGAAGCAAAGAAGAAACAGCAAGAAGAGGCCAAGAGATTAAGAGCCGAGCAGAGGAAGCAGGCAGGACCAAGTGGGCACGTGCCCAAGAAGCTGAAGAGAGTGAACATGTTTGATGAGTTTAGATGATTCAGTGCTTTGCACTTGTAATTTTTTGGCAAAAAACTTCAATGAGACTCTTTGAAACTGTTGGAGTTAGGATGATTCAGTGCTTTTGCACTTGTAATATTTTGGCAAAAACTACAATGATACTCTTTGAACTGGTTGAAATGTGAAGATTCAGTGGCTTCATACTGTCATTCAAAATGGAAACTATTGGAGTTCAAAATGAAAATTGTTGGAGTTCAGTGGCTTTATTATTCAGTTGGAGTTCATTGATTTATTCACTGTTGGAGTATAGATAATTAACTGCATAAAACTTAAAAATTAAAATAAAAAAGGTTGGCCTGGGTGTCGAACCCAGGACATGTGGTGTGATAAACAGCGTGCAATGCCAGTGTGATAAGAACGGTGCTTTGCTCAAGTATTACTTGACAACCTACTTATTATTTTTCCACTTCCCTCAAACCTACTTAACTGAATTTTTACAGTTCACTGAATTCAAAGTTATCTGAATTTGATTATAGCTAACTGATTTGATTATAGTTAAGTTGTCTGAATATACTTAAGACAGAATTCAGTTAAGACAGAATTCAGTTAAGATAGAATTCAGTTAAGACAAAGATTCAGACAAAAATTCAGTTAAGATTCAAAACCTTAGCAGCTACTTCTTTTGGAATTATTGCCTTATATAGCAACAAGAGAATTTTGGATTGTTGCCTTATACAGCAACAAGACTGCATCAACACCATTACATACCAACAAAACACTTTTGGATTACTGCCACTTTTGCATCAACATAGTTCAGCACATATATAGCATCACAGCCAGTTCAACACTTATATAACATCAACAGCCAGTTCAACAGACAGAAATTACAAATAACTTATGTGTTTAATATACAAGCACACTTAACAAACTAATATTTTATAACTTATATGCTGAAAATCTGTATATTTCAGCATACCTAACTACTGCAACTGCATCTTCTTCATGCCTTCTACTGCATCTTCATCTTCAGTTCTTCAACTTCTGGAGGCGCTCCGAGCGGCGAACCTCCATGTTAGCTGCCACCTTCCTCTTCTTCTTCCTTTCTGGCTGCGCTGCGACATCCACCTGTGCTTGAAGGGCCAAGACCACCTCCACCTCCTGCTTGACGATGTCAGGAACATCTGGAAGAAGATCGACGTCAATGGGATGGTGCTTGTCACCCTCCCTGGCGACGGGCACCACCATCTGGACCTCCTGCTCGGGGACGACGGGCGCCGCCACCTTGACCTCCGTCTCGTCGTCAGAGAGGACAATCACCTGCGACTCCTCCCAGCCAGTCGACCAGGACGAGTCGGCGGCGTAGCTAGAGTCTTCGTCGGAGCCAGAGTCGTACTCCGACTCGGACGAGATGTACTCCGAGATGTCGTCGCGCCCGAGGCGGTCGAGCTGGTAGTGGTCCCAGTATGCCGTGTTGACAGGCGCGGGGACGGCCAGGTCGATGTTGTGGATGCGCTCCATTCGCGAGCCAAGGCGCAACGGATCCGGCTGGCGCGGCGCGGTGGCGGACCGGTACATCCACCACCGGGCTCGCTGCCCTAGGTCGTCGGAGCGCGTCTCCTGCATCGCGAAGCGGAGGACGAGCGCAGGAGGGATACCTTCGGGGTCGTCGCAGGCGCGGTCCAGCTCGTCGTCGGTCATCACCTTCAGGAGGCCACGCGCATGGCGACACAACATCCCAATGCTGGGGAACCACTTCCCAATCTCCGTCAGGTCTGCGTGCATTGCCTTGTTGTCGCCTGCGAGGTCATCGATGACCCTCTTCCAGGCGGGGCTGTTCTCCATGTCCGCGGCGGCAGTGTGGTGGTCGGCGGTGAGGGTTTCTTGACGGTTGTGTGGGGGTTTGGTGCAGGGTAACCGAGGCAACGCGGTGGACTGAGGGAAGAGTGGAGAGTGGAGCGGTGGGTGGGTGGGCTTAAAGAGCAGACAAGGAAACGGAAGAGGCGTGAGCCATTGGGCCACTAGCAACTGCTAAATAGGTAGGTTAGTACCTGCCCTTGATCAAAGCACTACTACTTACCACACTGGCATTGCCACCAACGTTCAATACCACAGGTCCTGGGTTCGAGACCTAGGCAAAACTCTTTTTCTGTAAAAAAAATTTCTTTAAGAAAAATTTGTTACAGGAATACAAATTCAGTCATACAAAACAGCTACTGCAGACATATAAATTCAGACAAATTCAGTCATATAAAACAGCAACTGCAGGCATATAAATTCAGGCAAATTCAGTTGACACAAATTCAGGCAAATTCAGTCTTATCTGAACCAACTTCAGTTTCTTATCTTAACCCACTTCAACTTCAATATCTTATCTTAACACAATTTAGTTGACACAAATACAAGAGGAAAGATACAAAGTGGTTTTTTACAATGACACAGATTCAATCAAATTCATTCAACATGCCCTTCAGCTTCCTTATCTTCTCCTTGGTGGCCTCTTTGTGTTTGAATAGGTCACCAATCATGTACTCAAGCTTCCTTTTCTCATGCTTCAAGTCATCCCTCTCTTGAGTCACTTGGTCCCTCTCCTGCACTGCTTGGTCCCTCTCTTTCTCTGCTTTAACCCTGAATACCTGATGAATGTTGGTTACTGACTTGTTTGCGATCTTCTTCTTCTCAAGTTCTTCCTTTAGATCAGTCAGAGTAAGTTGTGTGCTTCCTAGTTGGCTCATTGCCTGCTCCTTCTCAGCCACCATCTTAGGAAAATCAAGCTTGAAATGCCTCAACTCATTCTCCATCTTCTTCTTCTCTTCAAGAACCTTCAAATTTTCTTCAGCACTCACAACATTCTGTCTGAGCCTCTGTTTTTTCTCCTCTTCATACATGGTCCATATAGTAGCTAGTCTCATCTTCAGAGCATCAGGCCACTCAGGGTCAACCCACTCAACATATCTGCATTTAGGAACTTCCTAACAATTTAGAACATACAAAAAAGAGATTCAGTTAACTGCCAGTATTCAGTACTGTGCCTGATGATGGAACTTAAAACATACTACAAATCACTTCCTGTTTAGCAGTGCCAAATGCAAAAAAAATACTAACCTTCTGTGCACAAGCTAGAAACCTTCTGCCAGTGTCAACAGATTCAAATGCCACATTCTTCTCACACAAAGATTCATTCCCACATCTAAAGCTAGGCACATCTGTAGCCAAGCCACTCCATTCCTCACAGGATATTGTGGTAGGTGGCTAAACAAAGGAGAGACATTTCGAATCAATTGAGAGATAAACCCTAGCTGAGAAACCCTAGACTGGATTTGTGTGAGATTGAGGAGCACACTAACCTTGCTGGTCACAGAGTCATCTTCAGAAGAACTGGGAAGATCATCCCAGGACACCATGGTTGCTGCTAGCTGAAGATGACAAGCGGATCTGTTGGACAGAGGAGAGATGGGAACTGGTGGTGCACGAAGTTGAAGATGAAAGATGAGGAAGAAGAAGGGGATCTGGTGGTGGTAGTGGACTGGTGGTGGACCAAAGCTACATGTAGAGTGCAAGTTGCTAGGTGGGTGTTTGTAGCAGGTGCAAGTACATGCTTGCTTTTGAGTTCAGTTGTGCTGAGATTCACTTACTTCATTTAGTACAACAATTAGTTTGCAAAGTTAGTTCAGTTCTGACAGGAATTTCTGTCAGTAATTTGAAAGCAATGAGGTTAAGTACAACCCAGTTAACTTTGCAAACTAAATTCAGTTAACAATTAAAATTAAGTGAACTGCAAACTAAATTTAGTTAACTATAAAAATTCAGTGAACTGCAAACTTTCTGTCAGAATTAGTTTAACTACACTTCTCACATGAAATACATCTGTCAGTTTTTTCAAAGCAATTAGGTCTATAGCATTTCAAAGCAAGTAGGTCAAGCAGGCTTCACATTACTAACATATTATCCATTACAACAAGCATTACAACTAAGCATTACTGAGCAAACAAAAGCAACCATTTTAGTATGCTCAGTTTACACACCTGCACCTACTGAATTAACAACACTTCACTTCTTCATAAATAAGGTGAAACACATCACACAAAGCACTATAACAAAACTAATCATTAGCTTCAGCAGCATCAAAGTCTCTCTGCCTAACCCTATAAGCATAGCCATTTGCTGCTTGGTAGCATACTTATTCTCACTAGAGCTGCCATAATTATCTCTTCCAGCCCTGCCTCTCCCAACCATGACCCTTCCAGTTGTGCCTCTGCCTGCCATTGATTCAGTCCTCTGCTTCTCAAGCTCTTCCCTCTTGTACTCAGCTGCACCAATTGCATCTACAGCAGCATCACCAACCAGACGCCTTGTTCAACCAGATGCTGCACATACTCAAGCTCCCAATGCCAGAAATCACAAGTGACCTGATTAATCAGTGGCAAAAATTAATTAACCTTGTTAACCAACTCCACAAAATTACAGATTTAATGTATCAACTACTGCATTGCTCTAAACTACTGCATTAGTTAACCAGCTGCTCTGCTTCATTACTACAGTTGACACGGCATGAATCTACTGAACTGGCACTTACATGGTGGTTCACGCACTTGTAGAAGATCCATCCATCGTGCTCATCGGTGCTAGACCGGTAGAACCTCACCTGCTCGCCGCAATCCGGGCACCCGATCAGTGGTACAGCAATGGAGCGGCCACGCAGCACTGAGCGGATGGAGCTGGAAGACGACATGAAGGAGGAGACAGAGGATGGCGTCGGCAATGGCTGCGGCGGCGGAGAGCGACGTCGTCGACAATGGCTGCGGCGGCGCGGACGGGAGTTGGCTAGGGTTCGGAGGAGAGGAAGCGGAGAGCAAGAGGGGATAAGGCAGAGCGACCCGGTGCGGTCCGACCAGGTGCGCACATTTGCAAAAAAAACTCCATCCATCTAGTATTACCCCCCCCCCCCCCCCGACTAGGTGCTGCACATGTGGCGGTCAAAGCATAGCTGGCAAAGGCTGACTCGGCGAAGTCAGCAAATACGTAGCTCAATTTGTATATACGGACCAAAGTGAACCCCCTGCGCAAGTATATGGACCGTAGTTCGGGTATTTTCAAGTAGTGGTATTTAAGTGTTAGCTGGCTCAAGTTTAGTGACCTGCAGTGAATTTTTCTCTTTCTAATTTCTCCGTTTCTTCCATTATAAGGTAACTTTATTTGTCCTCCTTTTGGCTGTTTTTTATGTACCCCAGATTTTGTTTTCATTTACATTTTGTTCTCTGTTATTTTTTGATTATTTATTTCTTTATGTTATACACTTACAACTTCTATAATTATGTTTTTTTATTCTAAAAATACCTGCATAGTTTTAAAATTTTACATTATTAAAATAGCATGAAAATATATAAGATACTTAGAAAATAATTTTCCAATTATTTTTTATAAATACACGAACAACTTTTGAGATTACACTAACACATTTGTAAACTGTTTAATATATTTTAAAATTTCACGAGCATTATTTCTAAATATGTGAAAATGATTACTAGAACACCTTTTAAAAATACATACACAATTTATTTAGTTACATAAGCATTTTTTAAAATCACTTTAAAAATGATTACATAAGCATTTTTAGAAAACATCAGAAAGAAAAGAAACTCGATAAGAAATCAAAAATAGAAAAAAAAAGTTGACTAAGAATTGGAGAAGGTAGCATAGTGAGGCACATAGTTGCGACACAATAGTTGGGCGGGTCGACGACGACCATGTTGTGCGTCACGCCACCCGGTTCTGTGCGCCACTATGCTACCTTCTCCGACAGGACATGCCGTCTGAGGAAAGCCCATGCAAACAACCGAATAGCAGACCCTGCATAAAAAAGTGGATCGTAGAGGGAATATCTAAGCTTGTGCATTTTTAGAATTATTTGTTTTGCCCTCAGTGACTTCCTTTTTTAGAAAAGAGGAATACCCGGCCTCTGTATCTGGGCAATGCATGCAACCATTTTATTAATTATTCACAAAGATTTTACAAAGTAATACATCAGTAAGACTGAAGCCACCATCTTGACAACAACTGTCACTACTCATATCTCCTTGATGAAGGGGTGCCGAATGTCCGAGCTGAATAGCAAATAGACATCGCACCAACGCCTAACATCTAAAGCTGGATGCCCCAGCCCAGCCACAATGTCGGGACTGGGTCACACACCGGCCTGACGCACTCTCAGAGGTCGCCGCCGCCATCTTCCACCGATCCATCTCCAGAGCAGGTACTGATGCACCAACCTTTCCAGGCCTTCCGTTTACATCACCATGGTGCGAGACAACGCCATCATCCTGTGTGTATCCATCCACACGTGCCCGTCACCGAAACTCCGCAGCACCATGCCACTGAAATCCACGGTCGGCCTTGCGGTAGATGTAACATCGCTCCTCCTCTTGGCCCCTCCAGCCAACACTTACACCAAAATGATGCCCCCAGGAGGGAGAACGACACCAAAGTCGTCGTCATCGTCCGATCCGGTAGACCCAGATCTAGAGTTTTCTCCGGAACATCCAGATCAAGTTGACGTGACCTGCAACAACGATGCCTCAAGAAGGAAACGATGTCAGAGACGTTGGATCGTCCGCCAAGACCATAGTCAGGCACGGTTTTCACCGAAAACTGCGCCGTCCCCATCTAGCGGTTGGCTACAGCGGCGCGGAGCTTCGCCATGAAGACATGCCGCCACCGGTTCTTTGACGTAGATCCTTCATCCCCTCACCGGAGCCCTCATCGCGCAGCTGACCATCCACATGAAGAGTTGACGACGGATCTGGGTGGGATCCAGATCAGCAGCCGCCGCCATACCCACCATCGCCAGAGAACCCGGATCCCGCGGGTCATCGAGGGTAGCGCGGCCGCCGCACGACCAGGGGCGCCGCCCTGGCCGCTGCGCGCAACTCCCTCCCGGCCAAGCCCCAGCCGCACAAGGAGATCACCGCCGCGTCCAGATCCCGGTTCCTTCGGCACCGGGCCCACTGCCACCATGGCGTGCGCCAATCGTTGTGGCGGATGGGGAAGCAGCAACACGAGGGTCTCTGGAGGCACGAGTGTTTGCCCCTGGGGAGACGATGCGATGGGTCACCCTCAGTGACTTAGTTCTGCCCTTCACTAGCCCTCAAAGCACATCCAACGACAGAGATTACTCAAGGCAAAAAACAGGTATGGCAGACGAGAGACCCAGGGACGCGAGTGAGGCTGGGGAAATCCGAGGGTTTTCACGGTCATCTCATGTTCTCCCACGTCATGCCACGGAGGAGCAGGTGGATGGCGATCAGTGCTCGAAGAAGAGGAAGGAGACCGTCGTGGAGGAGAGGAACGAGTGCGACAAGAGCTGCCGCAAAGGAGATAACGGCGAGACAACACCGCCACAATGGATCGCCGCGCCACGGAGAAGAGGGAGGAGGGCTAGCGCCACCGGGATCCTGTCCCGACATCCTTTGGTGCCGCTCGATTCCTCCATGTGGTATTTGCTTCTGTGCTCAACTGTTTGCGCCATCCGCCTACAATTCGCATGACCTGCAATTCGGCAGTTGCTGCTACCTCTTGAGCACTGCGTTGGATTTCCCCGAAGAGGAGGATGGTGCAGTAAAGTAGCGTAAGTATTTCCCTCAGTTTTTGAGAACCAAGGTATCAATCCAGTAGGAGACCACGCACAAGTCCCTCGTACCTACACAAAACGATAGCAACTCGCAACCAATGCTTAGGGGTTGTCAATCCCTTCACGGTCACTTACGAGAGTGAGATCTGATAGAGATAATATTTTTGGTATTTTTGATAGATAGATGCAAAGTAAAAAGTAAAGGCAAAGTAAAAACAAAGCAAGTAAATAAAGTGATATAGATTGATATGATGAGAATAGACCCGGGGGCCATAGGTTTCACTAGTGGCTTCTCTGAAGAGCATAAGTATTCTACGGTGGGTGAAAAAATTATTGTTGAGCAATTGACAGAATTGAGCATAGTTATGAGTATATCTAGGCAATGATCATGTATATAGGCATCACTGTTGGGGAACGTAGTAATTTCAAAAAAATTCCTACGCACACGCAAGATCATGGTGATGGCATAGCAACGAGAGGGGAGAGTGTTGTCTATGTACCCTCGTAGACCGTTAAGCGGAAGCGTTATGACAACGCGGTTGATGTAGTCGTACGTCTTCACGATTCGACCGATCCAAGCACCGAACGTACGGCACCTCCGTGTTCAGCACACGTCCAGCTCGATGATGTCCCCCGGGCTCCAATCCAGCAAAGCGTCGGGGATGAGTTCCATCAGCACGATGGTGTGGTGACGATGATGATGTTCTACCGGCGCAGGGCTTCGCCTAAACTCCGCGACGATATGACCGAAGTGGAATATGGTGGAGGGGGGCACCGCACACGGCTAAGGAACGATCCGTAGATCAACTTGTGTGTCTTAGGGTGCCCCCTCCTCCGTATATAAAGGGGGAGAGGAGGAGGGGGCTGGCCAAGGGGGGAGGCGCGCCCTAGGGGGGGCAATCCTACTCCAAGTAGGTTTGGCCCCCCTTTCCTATTAGGAGTAGGAGAGGGAAGGAAGAGAGGGGAGGGAAGAAGGAAAGGGGGACCGGCCCCCCTCCCAATTCGGATTGGGCTTGGGGGGGGGGGCCTCCTTTGCTCCTTCTCCCTCCTTTCCACTAAGGCCCAATAAGGCCCATATACTTACCGGAGGGTTCCGGTAACCTCCCGAGACTCCGGTATAGTCCCAATCTCATCCGAAACCTTTCCGGTGTCCAAAAATATCCGTCCAATATATCAATCTTTATGTCTCGACCATTTCAAGACTTCCCGTCATGTCCGTGATCACATCCGGGACTCCGAACAAACTTCGGTACATCAAAACTTATAAACTCATAATAAAACTGTCATCGTAACGTTAAGCGTGCGGACCCTACGTGTTCGAGAACTATGTAGACATGACCTAGAACTATTCTCGGTCAATAACCAATAGTGGAACCTGGATGTTCACATTGGTTCCTACATATTCTACAAAGATCTTTATCGGTCAAACAGCATAACAACATACGTTATTCCCTTTGTCATCGGTATGTTACTTGCCCGAGATTCGATCGTCGGTATCCCATACCTAGTTCAATCTCGTTACCGGCAAGTCTCTTTATTCGTTCCGTAATACATCATCTCATAAAGTCTCTTTATTACTTGCCCGACAATCGGAGTGACAAAACCTAATCTCGAATTATGCCAACTCAACATGTACCTTTGGAGACACCTGTAGAGCACCTTTATAATCACCCAGTTACGTTGTGACGTTTGGTAGCACATAAAGTGTTCCTCCGGTAAACGGGAGTTGCACAATCTCATAGTTGCAGGAACTTTGTATAAGTCATGAAGAAAGCAATAGCAACATACTAAACGATCAAGTGCTAAGCTAATGGAATGGGTCAAGTCAATCACATCATTCTCCTAATGATGTGATCCCATTAATCAAATGACAACACATGCCTATGGTTAGGAAACATAACCATCTTTGATCAATGAGCTAGTCAAGTAGAGGCATACTAGTGACACTATGTTTGTCTATGTATTCACACATGTATCATGTTTCCGGTTAATACAATTCTAGCATGAATAATAAACATTTATCATGATATGAGGAAATAAATAATAAATTTATTATTGCCTCTAGGGCATATTTCCTTCAGTCTCCCACTTGCACTAGAGTCAATAATCTAGATTACATAGTAATGATTCTAACACCCATGGAGTCTTGGTGCTGATCATGTTTTGCTCGTGAGAGAGGCTTAGTCAACGGGTCTGCAACATTCAGATCCGTATGTATCTTGCAAATCTCTATGTCTTCCACTTGGACTTGGTCCCGAATGGAATTGAAGCGTCTCTTGATGTGCTTGGTCCTCTTGTGAAATCTGGATTCCTTTGCCAAGGAAACTGCACCAGTATTGTCACAGAAGATCTTCATTGGTCCCGATGCACTAGGTATAACACCTAGATCGGAAATGAACTCCTTCATCCAGACTCCTTCATTTGCTGCTTCCGAAGCAGCTATGTACTTCGATTCACATGTAGATCCCGCCATGACGCTTTGTTTAGAACTGCACCAACTTACAGCTCCACCGTTTAATAAAAATACGTATCCGGTTTGCGATTTAGAATCGTCCGGATCAGTGTCAAAGCTTGCATCGACGTAACCATTTACGACTAGCTCTTTGTCACCTCCATAAACGAGAAACATATCCTTAGTCCTTTTCAGGTATTTCAGGATGTTCTTGACCGCTGTCCAGTGACCCACTCCTGGATTACTTTGGTACCTCCCTGCCAAACTAATAGCAAGGCACACATCAGGTCTTGTACACAGCATTGCATACATGATAGAGCCTACGGCTGAAGCATAGGGAACTCTTTTCATTTTCTCTCTATCTTCTACAGTGGTCGGGCATTGAGTCTGACTCAACTTTATACCTTGTAATACAGGCAAGAACCCTCTCTTCGCCTGATCCATATTGAACCTTTTCAACACTTTATCAAGGTACGTGCTTTGTGAAAGTCCAATCAAGCGTCTTGATCTATCTCTATAGATCATAATGCCCAATATGTAAGCAGCTTCACCGAGGTCTTTCATTGAAAAACTTTTATTCAAGTATCCTTTTATGCTATCCAGAAATTCTATATCATTTCCAATCAATAATATGTCATCCACATATAGTATTAGAAATGCTACAGAGCTCCCACTCACTTTCTTGTAAATACAGGCTTCTCCAAAAGTCTGTATAAAACCATATGCTTTGATCACACTATCAAAGTGTTTATTCCAACTCCGAGAGGCTTGCACCAGACCATAGATTGATCGTTGGAGCTTGCACACTTTGATAGCTCCCTTAGGATCGACAAAACCCTCCGGTTGCATCATATACAACTCTTCTTCCAGAAATCCATTCAGGAATGCAGTTTTGACATCCATCTGCCAAATTTCATAATCATAAAATGCGGCAATCGCTAACATGATTCGGACAGACTTAAGCATCGCTACGGGTGAGAAAGTCTCATCGTAATCAACCCCTTGAACTTGTCGAAAACCTTTCGCAACAAGTCGAGCTTTATAGACAGTTACATTACCGTCAGCGTCAGTATTCTTCTTAAAGATCCATTTATTCTTAATGGCTTGCCGATTATCGGGCAAGTCAACCAAAGTCCATACTTTGTTCTCATACATGGATCCCATCTCAGATTTCATGGCCTCTAGCCATTTTGCGGAATCTGAGCTCATCATCGCTTCCTCATAGTTCGTAGGTTCATCATGGTCAAGTAACATGACTTCCAGAATAGGATTACCGTACCACTCTGGTGTGGATCTTACTCTGGTAGACCTACGAGGTTCAGTAGACACTTGATCTGAAGTTTCACGATCAATATCATTAGCTTCCTCACTAATTGGTGTATTTGTCACAGGAACTGATTTCTGTGATGAACTACTTTCCAATAAGGGAGCAGGTACAGTTACCTCATCAAGTTCTACTTTCCTCCCACTCACTTCTTTTGAGAGAAACTCCTTTTCTAGAAAGGATCCATTCTTAGCAACGAATGTCTTGCCTTCGGATCTGTGATAGAAGGTGTACCCAACAGTCTCTTTTGGGTATCCTATGAAGACACACTTCTCCGATTTGGGTTCGAGCTTATCTGGTTGAAGTTTCTTCACATAAGCATCGCAGCCCCAAACTTTAAGAAATGACAACTTTGGTTTCTTGCCAAACCACAGTTCGTATGGCATCGTCTCAACGGATTTTGATGGTGCCCTATTTAATGTGAATGCAGCCGTCTCTAAAGCATAACCCCAAAACGATAGCGGTAAATCAGTAAGAGACATCATAGATCGCACCATATCTAGTAAAGTACGATTACGACGTTCGGACACACCATTTCTTTGTGGTGTTCCAGGTGGCGTGAGTTGCGAAATTATTCCGCATTGTTTCAAATGTAAACCAAACTCGTAACTCAAATATTCTCCTCCATGATCAGATCGTAGATACTTTATTTTCTTGTTACGATGATTTTCCACTTCACTCTGAAATTCTTTGAACTTTTCAAATGTTTCAGACTTGTGTTTCATTAAGTAGATATACCCATATCTACTCAAATCATCTGTAAAGGTGAGAAAATAACGATATCCACCACGAGCTTCAACATTCATCGGACCACATACATCTGTATGTATGATTTCCAACAAATCTGTTGCTCTCTCCATAGTACCGGAGAACGGTGTTTTAGTCATCTTTCCCATGAGGCACGGTTCGCAAGTACCAAGTGATTCATAATCAAGTGATTCCAAAAGTCCATCAGTATGGAGTTTCTTCATGCGCTTTACATCGATATGACCTAAACGGCAGTGCCACAAATAAGTTGCACTATCATTATCAACTCTGCATCTTTTGGCTTCAACATTATGAATATGTGTATCACTACTATCGAGATTCAATAAAAATAGACCACTCTTCAAGGGTGCATGACCATAAAAGATATTACTCATATAAATAGAACAACCATTATTCTATGATTTAAATGAATAACCGTCTCGCATCAAACAAGATCCAGATATAATGTTCATGCTCAACGCTGGCACCAAATAACAATTATTCAGGCCTAAAACTAATCCCGAAGGTAGATGTAGAGGTAGCGTGCCGACCGTGATCACATCGACTTTGGAACCGTTTCCCACGTGCATCGTCACCTCGTCCTTGGCCAGTGCTCGCTTATTCCGTAGTCCCAATTTCGAGTTGCAAATATTAGCAACAGAACCAGTATCAAATACCCAGGTGCTACTACGAGCTCTAGTTAGGTACACATCAATAACATGTATATCACATATACCTTTGTTCACTTTGCCATCCTTCTTATCCGCCAAATACTTGGGGCAGTTCCGCTTCCAGTGACCAGTTTGCTTGCAGTAGAAGCACTCAGTTTCAGGCTTAGGTCCAGACTTGGGTTTCTTCTCTTGAGCAGCAACTTGCTTGCTGTTCTTCTTGAAGTTCCCCTTCTTCTTCCCTTTGCCCTTTTTCTTGAAACTAGTGGTCTTGTTGACCATCAACACTTGATGCTCCTTCTTGATTTCTACCTCCGCAGCCTTTAGCATTGCGAAGAGCTCGGGAATTGTCTTGTTCATCCCTTGCATATTATAGTTCATCATGAAGATCTTGTAGCTTGGTGGCAGTGATTGGAGAATTCTGTCAATGACGCTATCATCCGGAAGATTAACACCCAGTTGAATCAAGTGATTATTATACCCAGACATTTTGAGTATATGCTCACTGACAGAACTGTTCTCCTCCATCTTGCAGCTGTAGAACTTATTGGAGACTTCATATCTCTCAATCCGGGCATTTGCTTGAAATATTAACTTCAACTCCTGGAACATCTCATATGCTCCATGACGTTCAAAACGTCGTTGAAGACCCGGTTCTAAGCCGTAAAGCATGGCACACTGAACTATAGAGTAGTCATCAGCTTTGCTCTGCCAGACGTTCATAACATCTGGTGTTGCTCCTGTAGCAGGCCTGGCACCTAGCGGTGCTTCCAGGACGTAATTCTTCTGTGCAGCAATGAGGATAATCCTCAAGTTACGAACCCAGTCCGTGTAATTGCTACCATCATCTTTCAACTTTGCTTTCTCAAGGAACACATTAAAATTCAACGGAACAACAGCACGAGCCATCTATCTACAACAAACATAGACAAGCAAAATACTATCAGGTACTAAGTTCATGATAAATTTAAGTTCAATTAATCATATTACTTAAGAACTCCCACTTAGACAGACATCTCTCTAGTCATCTAAGTGATCACGTGATCCAAATCAACTAAACCATAACCGATCATCACGTGAGATGGAGTAGTTTTCAATGGTGAACATCTCTATGTTGATCATATCTACTATATGATTCATGCTCGAACTTTCGGTCTCTGTGTTCCAAGGCCATATCTGCATATGCTAGGCTCGTCAAGTTTAACCTGAGTATACTGCGTGTGCAAAACTGGCTTGCACCTGTTGTAGATGGACGTAGAGCTTATCACACCCGATCATCACGTGGTGTCTGGGCACGACGAACTTTGGCAACGGTGCATACTCAGGGAGAACACTTCTTGATAATTTTTAGTGAGAGATCATCTTAAAATGCTACCGTCAATCAAAGCAAAATAAGATGCATAAAGGATAAACATCACATGCAATCAATATAAGTGATATGATATGGCCATCATCATCTTGTGCTTGTGAACTCCATCTCCGAAGCACCGTCGTGATCACCATCGTCACCGGCGCGACACCTTGATCTCCATCGTAGCATCGTTGTCGTTTACGCCATCTATTGCTTCTACGACTATCGCTACCGCTTAGTGATAAAGTAAAGCAATTACAGGGCGTTTGCATTTCATACAATAAAGCGACAACCATATGGCTCCTGCCAGTTGCCGATAACTTCGGTTACAAAACATGATCATCTCATACAATAAAATATAGCATCACGTCTTGACCATATCACATCACAACATGCCCTGCAAAAACAAGTTAGACGTCCTCTACTTTGTTGTTGCAAGTTTTACGTGGCTTCTACGGGCTGAGCAAGAACCGTTCTTACCTACGCATCAAAACCACAACGATAGTTCGTCAAGTTGGTGCTGTTTTAACCTTCGCAAGGACCGGGCGTAGCCACACTCGGTTCAACTAAAGTTGGAGAAACTGACACCCGCTAGTCACCTATGTGCAAAGCACGGCGGTAAAACCAGTCTCGCGTAAGCGTACGCGTAATGTCGGTCCGGGCCGCTTCATCCAACAATACCGCCGAACCAAAGTATGACATGCTGGTAAGCAGTATGACTTGTATCGCCCACAACTCACTTGTGTTCTACTCATGCATATAACATCAACGCATAAAACCTAGGCTCGGATGCCACTGTTGGGGAACGTAGTAATTTCAAAAAAATTCCTACGCAAACGCAAGATCATGGTGATGGCATAGCAACGAGAGGGGAGAGTGTTGTCTATGTACCCTCGTAGACCGTTAAGCGGAAGCGTTATGACAACGCGGTTGATGTAGTCGTACGTCTTCACGATTCGACCGATCCAAGCACCGAGCGTACGGCACCTCCGTGTTCAGTACACGTCCAGCTCGATGACGTCCCCGGGCTCCAATCCAGCAAAGCGTCGGGCATGAGTTCCGTCAGCACGACGGCGTGGTGACGATGATGATGTTCTACCGGCGCAGGGCTTCGCCTAAACTCCGCGACGATATGACCGAGGTGGAATATGGTGGAGGGGGGCACCGCACACGGCTAAGGAACGATCCGTAGATCAACTTGTGTGTCTTAGGGGTGCCCCCCTCCTCCGTATATAAAGGGGGAGAGGAGGAGGGGGCCGACCAAGGGGGGAGGCGTGCCCTAGGGGGGGCAATCCTACTCCAAGTAGGTTTGGCCCCCCTTTCCTATTAGGAGTAGGAGAGGGAAGGAAGAGAGGGGAGGGAAGAAGGAAAGGGGGGCGGCCCCCCTCCCAATTCGGATTGGGCTTGGGGGGGGGGCGCCCCCTCCTTTGCTCCTTCTCCCTCCTTTCCACTAAGGCCCAATAAGGCCCATATACTTACGGGGGGGTTCCGGTAACCTCCCGGAACTCCGGTATAGTCCCAATCTCATCCGGAACCTTTCCGATGTCCAAATATATCTGTCCAATATATCAATCTTTATGTCTCGACCATTTCGAGACTCCTCGTCATGTCCGTGATCACATCCAGGACTCCGAACAAACTTCGGTACATCAAAACTTATAAACTCATAATAAAACTGTCATCGTAACATTAAGCGTGCGGACCCTACGGGTTCGAGAACTATGTAGACATGACCTAGAACTATTCTCGGTCAATAACCAATAGTGGAACCTGGATGTTCATATTGGTTCCTACATATTCTACGATGATCTTTATCGGTCAAACCGCATAACAACATACGTTGTTCCCTTTGTCATCGGTATGTTACTTGCCTGAGATTCGATCGTCGGTATCCCATACCTAGTTCAATCTTGTTACCGGCAAGTCTCTTTATTCGTTCTGTAATACATCATTTCATAACTAACTCATTAGTTACAATGCTTGCAAGGCTTAGGTGATGAGTATTACCGAGAGGGCCCAGAGATACCTCTCCGACAATCGGAGTGACAAAACCTAATCTCGAATTATGCCAACTCAACATGTACCTTTGGAGACACCTGTAGAGCACCTTTATAATCTCCTAGTTACGTTGTGACATTTGGTAGCACACAAAGTGTTCCTCCGGTAAATGGGAGTTGCACAATCTCATAGTTGCAGGAACTTTGTATAAGTCATGAAGAAAGCAATAGCAACATACTAAACGATCAAGTGCTAAGCTAACGGAATGGGTCAAGTCAATCACATAATTCTCCTAATGATGTCATCCCATTAATCAAATGACAACACATGCCTATGGTTAGGAAACATAACCATCTTTGATCAATGAGCTAGTGAAGTAGAGGCATACTAGTGACACTATGTTTGTCTATGTATTCACACATGTATCATGTTTCCGGTTAATACAATTCGAGCATGAATAATAAACATTTATCATGATATGAGGAAATAAATAATAACTTTATTATTGCCTCTAGGGCATATTTCCTTCAATCACGTCCAAAACAAGTAGATCGAAACGATTCTGCATCTACTACTATTACTCCACTCATCGACCGCTATCCAGCATGCATCTAGAGTATTAAGTAAAAACAGAGTAACGCCGTAAGCAAGATGACATGATGTAGAGGGATAAATTCATGCAATATGATAAAAAAACCATCTTGTTATCCTCGATGGCAACAATACAATACGTGCCTTGCAACTCTTTTTGTCACTGAGTAAGGACACCGCAAGATTGAACCCAAAGCTAAGCACTTCTCCCATTGCAAGAACTACCAATCTAGTTGGCCAAACCAAAAAGATAATTCAAAGAGACTTGCAAATATAACTCAATCATACATAAAAGAATTCAGAGAAGAATCAAATATTTTCCATAGATAATACTGGATCATAAACCCACAATTCATCGGTCTCAACAAACACACCGCAAAAAGAAGATTACATTGAATAGATCTCCACGAGAGAGGGGGAGAACATTGTATTGAGATCCAAAAAGAGAGAAGAAGCCATCTAGCTACTAGCTATGGACTCGAAGGTCTGAAGTAAACTACTCACACTTCATCGGAGGGGCTATGGTGATGATGTAGAAGCCCTCCGTGGTGGATGCCCCCTCCGGTGGAGCTCCGGAACAGGCCCCAAGATGGGATCTCGTGGATACAGAAGGTTGCGGCGGTGGAATTAGGTTTTTGGCTCCTGTTCTGATCGTTCGGGGATATGTAGGTATATATAGGAGGTAGGAGTACGTCGGTGGAGCTCCGAGGGGCCCATGAGGTAGGGGCGCGCCCGGGGGGGCACCCTCCACCCTCGTGACCTCCTCGTGCACTTTGGAGTAGGGTCCAAGTCTCCTGGGTCACGTTCGGTTGGAAAATCACGATCCCAAAGGTTTCATTCCGTTTGGACTCCGTTTGATATTCTGTCTCTTCGAAATACTGAAAAAGGCAAAAAACAACAATTCTGGGCTGGGCCTCCGGTTAATAGGTTAGTCCCAAAAGTAATATAAAAGTGGAAAATAAAGCCCAATATAGTCCAAAACAGTAGATAAAGTAGCATGGAGCAATCAAAAATTATAGATACGTTGGAGACGTATCAGGCATCCCCAAGCTTAATTCCTGCTCGTCCTCGAGTAGGTAAATAATAAAAAAAGAATTTTTGATGCGGAGTGATACTTTGGCATAATTTCAATGTAAATCTTCTTAATTGTGATATGAATATTCAGATCCGAAAGATTCAAGACAAAAGTTCATATTGACACAAAAATAATAATACTTCAAGCATACTAATCAAAGCAATCATGTCTTCTCAAAATAACATGGCAAAAGAAAGTTCATCCCTACAAAATCATATAGTTAGGATATGCTTCATTTTTGTCACACAAAGATGTTCCCAACTTATATACCCCCGATGACAAGCCAAGCAATTGTTTCATACTTAAATAATCTCAAACTTTTTCAACCTTCACGCAATACATGAGCGTGAGCCATGGATATAGCACTATGGGTGGAATAGAATATGATGATGGGGATTGTGTGGAGAAGACAAAAAGGAGAAAGTCTCACATTGACGAGGCTAATCAATGGACTATGGAGATGCCCATCAACTGATGTCAACATGAGGAGTAGGGATTGCCATGCAACGGATGCACTAGAGCTATGAATGCTCAACAAAAGAAAACTAGTGGGTGTGCATCCAACTTGCTTGCTCACGAAGACCTAGGGCATTTGAGGAAGCCCATCGTAGGAATATACAAGCCAAGTTCTATAATGAAAAATTACCACTAGTATAAAAAGGACAACTTATGAGACTCACTACATGAGGAACAAGGTGCTACTTTGAAGCACAATATATGAGACTCACTACATGAAGAACAAGGTGCTACTTTGAAGCACAAGTGTGGAAAAAGATATAGTAGCATTGCCCTTTTTATTTTCTTTTTTTGGCCTTTTTTTATTTGGGCAATGCTCTAATAATGATGATCATCACACTTCCATTGATTACAACACAAGGATTACAACTCGAAACTTAGAACAAGATATGACTCTATATGAATGCCTCCGGCGGTGTACCGGGATGGTGCGATGAATCAAGAGTGACATGTATGGAAAATAATGCATGGTGGCTTTGCCACAAATACGATGTCAACTACAAGATCATGCAATGGCAATATGACAAAAGTAATGTATGTCATGATGATGATGGTGGAAGTTGCATGGCAATATATCTCGGAATGGCTATGGAAATGCCATGATAGGTAGGTATGGTGGCTGTTTTGAGGAAGATATAAGGAGGTTTATGTGTGATAGAGCGTATCATATCACGGGGTTTGGATGTACCGGCGAAGTTTGCGCCAACTCTCAAGGTGAGAAAGGGCAATGCATGGTACCGAAGAGGCTAGCAAAGGTGGAAAGGTGAGAGTGCGTATAATCCATGGACTCAACATTAGTCAAAAGAACTCATATACTTATTGCAAAAATTTAGAAGTCATCAAAAATTCAAGTACTACGTGCATGCTCCTAGGGGGGTAGATTTGTAGGAAAAGACCATAGCTCGTCCTCGACCGCCACTCATAAGTATGCACAAGCCAGGTACACTTCATGTTTCAAATTTGTTACACAACTTTAACCATACGTGCATGCTACGGGACTTGCAAACTTCAACACAAGTATTTCTCAAATTCATAATCACCCAACTAGCACGACTTTGATATTATCACCTCCATATCTCAAAACAATTATCAAGCATCAAACTTATCTTAGTATTCAATTCACTCAAAAGAAAGTTTCACATATCTTGAACACCAAGTATATTAACATTAAGAAAATTACCATGCTATTAAACACTCTCAAAATAATCTAAGTGAAGCATGAGAGATCAAATAGTTTCTTTAAAACAAATCCACCACCGTGCTCTAAAAGATCTAAGTGAAGTACTAGAGCAAAAATTGTCACGCTCAAAGGATATAAGTGAAGCACTATGAGCAAAACTATCAAGCTCAAAAGATATAAGTGAAGCACATAGAGTATTCTAACAAATTCCAATTCATGTATGGCTCTCTCAAAAGGTGTGTACAGCAAGGATTATTGTGGTAGACTACCAAGCAAAGACAAAAATAATACAAGACGCTCCAAGCAAAACACATATCATGTTGGTGAATAAAAATATAGCTCCAAGTAAATTACCGATGGAAGTGGACGAAAGAGGGGATGCCTTCCGGGGCATCCCCAAGCTTTGACTTTTTGGTGTCCTTGGATTATATTGGGGGTGCCATGGGCATCCCCAATCTTAGGCTCTTGCCACTCCTTGTTCCATAATCCATCAAAAGAATTCACCCAAAACTTGAAAACTTCACAGCACAAAACTCAACAGAAATCTCATGAGCTCCGTTAGAGAAAGAAAACAAAAGACTACTTCAAGGTACTGTAATGAACTCATTCTTTATTTATATTGGTGTTAAACCTACTATATTCCAACTTCTGTATGGTTTATAAACTAATTTACTAGCCATAGATTCATCAAAATAAGCAAACAACACACGAAAAACAGAATCTGTCAAAAATAGAACAGTCTGTAGCAATCTGTAACTAACGCAAACTTCTGGAACTCTAAAAATTCTACCAAAATAGGAAGTCCTGGAAAATTTGTTTATTGATCAGAAGCAAAAAGAATCAACGCAAAAGAACGTTCCTGTGATTTATAATAACTAAATTCGTGCGCGCAAAGTTTCTGTTTTTCAGCAGAATCAAATCAACTATCATCGTAGGTTATCCTATAGGTCCTACTTGGCACAAACACTAATTAAAACATAAAACCACATCCAAACAGAAGGTAGATGGATTATTTATTCCTAAACAGAATCAAAAATAAAAAACACAAAATAAAATTGGGTTGCCTCCCAACAAGCGCTATCGTTTAACGCCCCTAGCTAGGCATAAAAGCAAGGATAGATCTAGGTATTGTCATCTTTGGTAGGCAATCCATAAGTGGCTCTCATAATAGATTCATATGGTAATTTTATTTTCTTTCTAGGGAAGTGTTCCATACCCTTCTTTAAGGGAAATTGGAATCGAATATTCCCTTCCTTCATATCAATAATGGGATAATTAGATTTATGTCCCTAGTTGTGTCCCACTCGTCTGTTTTACCACTAATTCTCAAAATTCATCGGTTCTGTCCAAGTCACGTTGCTCCTCTTATGCTTTTGCCCTTTGACCATTTGACCGTCAGTTTGAAAACTTCGTAACTAATTCATACTAAATCAGAAAAATGTAAATAAGATACCAAAACGTTCAGAAAACTATCACCTATATGTGAGTGTCATTTGCATTCATGAAAAAAGTGTTGGAAAGTGTCCATCCGAGTTTTAGCTCTTATGCTAGCACCATGAATAGTAAAATCTAAAAAAGTTCAAAAAAATTCAAAAAAATATTGTGGCAAAGAATGACAAATGTTTTAAGTGCCTGCCAAGTTTCATCGGGGAATAACATTCATGGGTGTCACGGCAAAAAAAACAATCAGCACTCAAAAATAGATTATTTTTTTGCCATGACTTCCACGAATGTCGTTCCCTAATGAAACTTGGCAAGCACTTAGAACATTTGTCGTTCTTTGCCACCATATTTTTTTTGAATTTTTTTAGAGTTTACTATTCATGGTGGTATCAAAAGAGCTAAAACTCGGATGTGCACTTTCCAACACTTTTTTCATGAATGCAAATGACACTCACATATAGGTGATGTTTCTCTGAACATTTTGGTATCTTATTTGCATTTTTCTGATTTAGTATGAATTAGTTATAAAGTTTTCAAACTGACAGTCAAATGGTCAAAGGGCAAAAGCATAAGAGGAGCAAAGTGACTTGGACAGAACCGGTGACTTTTGGGAATTAGGGGTAAAACAAACGAGTGGGACACAACTACGGGCATAAATCTAATTATCCCATCAATAATTGCATCAATCGTTCTAAGGAAAGGCCTACCAAGAATAATAGGACATGAAGGATTGCAATCTATATCAAGAACGATAAAATCTACGGGCACATAATTCCTATTTGCAACAATAAGAACATCATTAATTCTTCCCATAGGTTTTTTAATAGTGGAGTCCGCAAGATGCAAGTTTAGAGAGCAATCATCAAAATCACGGAAATCTAGCAAATCACATAAAGTTTTGGGGATAGTAGAGACACTAGCACCCAAATCACACAAAGCATGCAACTCAAAATCTTTAATTTTAATTTTAATAGTAGGTTCCCACTAATCATAGTGTTTTCTAGGGATAGAAACTTTCAACTCAAGTTTTTCTTCATAAGATTGCATCAAGGCATCAACAATGTGTTCGGTAAAGGCCTTATTTTGACTATAAGCATGAGGAGAATCTAGCACGGATTGCAACAAGGAAATACAACCAATCAAAGAGCAATTTTCATAATTAAATTCCTTGAGATCCAAGATAGTGGGTTTAGCAACATCACGGTTTTTATTTTTTTCAATCCCACTTTCATCAATTTTATCATCAAGATCTAGAAACTCTGAATTCTTAGAACGCCTTCTAGGTAAAGGAAGATCATATTCAGTTTCATCAAGATTCATATTGCAAAACAAAGATTTAATGGGGGACACATCAATAACTTTTAGATCTTCATCTTTATTTTCATAGGGTTGGAAGAACATGCTTTAATAAAGGCATCTTTGGAAGCACGCATCCTAGCGGTTCTTTCCTTGCACTCATCAATGGAAATTCTCATGGCTTTGAGAGACTCATTGATATCATGCTTAGGAGAAATAGATCTAAGCTTTAAAGAATCAATTTCAAGAAAATTCTATCAATGTTCCTAGCCAAATCATCAACTTTAAGCAATTTCTCTTGAAGCAAAGCATTAAAATTCTTTTGTGAGTTCATAAACTCTTTAACACTACTCTCAAATTCAGAGGGCATCTTATTAAAATTTCCATAAGAGTTGTTGTAGGAATTTCCATAATTATTAGAAGGATTACTAGGATAAGGCCTAGGATTAAAATTCCCTCTATACGCGTTGTTTCCAAAACTATTCCTACCAACAAAATTCACATCCATAGATTCATTATTATTCTCAAGCAAGGTAGACAAAGGCATATCATTGGGATCAAGAGGAGTATTTTTAGGAGAAAACATCTTCATAAGTTCATCCATCTTTTCACTCAAAACATTGATTTCTTCTATAGCATGCACTTTCTTACTAGAAGATCTTTCGGTGTGCCATTGAGAATAATTAGCCATAATATTATCAAGCAATTTGGTAGCATCCCCTAACGTAATTTCCATAAAAGTGCCTCTCGCGACCGAATCTAAAAGATTTCTAGAAGCAAAATTCAATCCGGCATAAAAATTTTGTATGATCGTCCATAAATTCAAACCATGAGTAGGGCAATTGCGAAGCATTAATTTCATTTTTTTCCCAAGATTGGGCAACATGCTCATGATAAAGTTGTTTAAAATTCATGATATCGTTCCTAAGAGTGATAATCTTAGCGGGAGGAAAATACTTAGAGATAAAAGCATCTTTGCACTTGTTCCAAGAATCAATACTATTTTTAGGCAAAGATGAAAACCAAACTTTAGCACGATCTCTAAGTGAAAACGGAAATAACTTTAATTTGACAATATTGTTATCTGTATCTTTCTTCTTTTGCATATCACACAAATCAACAAAATTGTTTAGATGAGTAGCGTCATCTTCACTAGGAAGGCCGGCGAATTGATATTTCATAACAAGATTCAACAAAGCGGTATTGATTTCACAAGACTCATCATTATTAAGAGGAGCAATCGGAGTACTAAGGAAATCATTATTATTGGTATTCAAGAAATCACACAATTTGGTATTATCTTGTGCCATGACAACAAGTAATCCAACGCATAAGCAAACAGAAAGGCAACGGGAAAAAGGCAAACGGAAAATAGAGGAGGAGATTGGGAAAGAGAGGGCAAATAAAACGGCAAGGGCGAAGTGGGAGAGAGGAAAATGAGAGGCAAATGACAAATAATGTAATGCGAGAGATAGGGATTGCGATGGGTACTTGGTATGGTTGACTTGCTTGTGTGAGCCTCCCCGGCAACGGCGCCAGAATTCTTCTTGCTACCTCTTGAGCACTGCGTTGGAGTTCTCCGAAGAGGAGAGGATGATGCAGTAAAGTAGCGTAAGTATTTCCCTCAGTTTTTGAGAACCAAGGTATCAATCCAGTAGGAGACCACGCACAAGTCCCTCGTACCTACACAAAACGATAGCAACTCGCAACAAATGCTTAAGGGTTGTTGTCGGTGTCAAAACCGGCGGATCTCGGGTAGGGGGTCCCGAACTGTGCGTCTAGGCGGATGGTAACAGGAGACAAGGGACACGATGTTTTTACCCAGGTTTGGGACCTCTCGATGGAGGTAAAACCCTACGTCCTGCTTGATTAATATTGATGATATGGGTAGTACAAGAGTAGATCTACCACGAGATCAAGGAGGCTAAACCCTAGAAGCTAGCCTATGGTATGATTGTTGAGATGTATGTTGTCCTACGGACTAAAGCCCTCCGGTTTATATAGACACCGGAGGAGGCTAGGGTTACACAGAGTCGGTTACAATGGTAGGAGATCTACATATCCGTATTGCCAAGCTTGCCTTCCATGCCAAGGAAAGTACCATCCGGACACGAGCCGGAGTCTTCAATCTTCTATCTTCGTAGTCTTGGAGTCCGGCGGATAATGATAGTCCGGCTATCCGGACACCCCCTAGTCCAGGAATCCCTCAGTACCCCTGAACCAGTCTTCAATGACGATAAGTCCAGCGTGTTTGTAGTCTTCGGCGTTGCAAGGCGGGTTCCTCCCTTGAATAATCCAGAGAAGATCATGAACACCAGGATAGTGTCCGGCTCTGCAAAATAAATTCCACATTCCACCGTAGAGAGAATAAAATGTACACTTAGCTCAATCTGCTGACGTATTATGCGGCGTGACATCACACCACAACCAAGCCTTTGTTTGAATCGTTTTTTACTATACCACTTCAGCACGTTTAGCGAAGCGGTTTCCTTGGCACGTCTTGTCGAAGCAGAGATCGTGTTCCCCTTATTCCGGGATTCTCATCAATACGTGCGTGGGTAACCCAACCGCGCCATTGATGGTGGCGCTTGGGAGATGAGCGAGTTTTACCAGGCCGGTGGGGGACGCATAGTTTCGTCCGCCTATATATAAGGGATAAGGATTCACCTTCTCACCTACGCCTTCTTCCTCCTTTGCTCATTCATCCCCGCGAACTCAAGCTCCAACGCCCGAGCTCGTGCATCTCGCCTCGACCTTCTCCGAATATGTCCGAAGCGGGAGGTAAATGGTTAGCCTCCACCGCTAAGGAGGAGGACATCACCAAGCTGCGCGACGCCGGATACCTTTCCAGCGATATCGCGCATCGGCTGCCCGACGAGGGGCAGCTCATCCCTACCCCAGGGCCCCATGAGAGGGTCGTCTTCCTCCCCCACTTCCTCCGCGGACTGGGCTTTCCGCTCCATCCATTTGTCCGGGGGCTCATGTTTTACTACGGCCTGGATTTCCACGATCTGGCGCCGAACTTCATCCTCAACATCTCGGCGTTTATCGTCGTGTGCGAGGCCTTCCTCTGCATCCGGCTCCACTTCGGCCTGTGGCTCAAGACCTTCAACGTCAAGCCGAAGGTTGTGAAGGGCACGCAAGCGGAATGCGGAGGCGCCATGTTGGGCAAGTTGCCCAACGTCCCTTGGCTGGAAGGGACCTTCGTGAAGACCGTCAAGGGGTGGCAATCGGGGTGGTTCTACATCACCGAGCCGCGCAAGCCCACATGGGTGGCGGCCCCCGAGTTTAGATCTGGAATCCCCACGCAGCTCACCTCCTGGAAAGAGAAGGGCTTGCAGTGGGGCAATCCGGTGGAGGTGACAGGACTCCGAGCATGCATCAAGAAGATGGTGAGCAATAGGCTCAGGCTCGTCGACGTGGTCCAGGTCATGCTCATCCGGCGGATCCTCCCATGCCAAGAACGGGCATTTAATTTGTGGGAGTTCAATCCGGAACAGCACCAGGCGCTAAGCGGGCTCTTCGGTACAACATACGAAGGCACCTGGAGGGTGCTGTTCAAGGGCGCCGAAGCCCCCGCATCCGCAACGGAAGATCGCGGATTCAGCTCGCAGTGTCCAACTGACGAGGTAAGTGATTCAACCCCATTACGGGACACTTGTGATAATTAGATTGACTCTAGTGAGGTTTCATTCTGCCTCTTCCTTTGACAGGAATGGATGGAGAAGGCCAAGCTGCTTATCAGCCCGGCTCCCATGCCAGAAGACCCAGTGGACGCCCGCTTAACAGGGCTGCTGGTTCCGGCACCGCACGTGGTGCCGGAGAAGAAGGCCAAGAAGGTGGCCGCGGGGACTCGAAAGAGTTCCCGCAATCAGGCGTTTGACGACGACGAGGACTCCTCCCCTGAAGACGAGGAGGAGGAGTATTCTCTCCCGGAGGAGGGTGAGAAGAAGAGGAAGGCTTCCCCGATCGGGGAGGCCGAAGGTTCCAAGAGGGGGAGAACTATCCCCCCGGACAGTTTCGCCAACATCAGCGTTGGCGAGGATGAGTGGCCTCCAAGGGCCAGGCGTCCGGCAGGATCGTAAGTATCCGGATCCTTGATGTGTAATTTCTTTTATGTCGCGTAGTATCCTTCTAATGCTGCATTCTGTCCGTAGTCCGGCCAAGGATGATCTCCCCGACTCATCAAGCGGGTCATTGGCCTCGTCGGATGTGAATTCCATCCCGACTGCCTCTACCCCTCGCGCCGACGAGGACGCCGAGGTGGGATCCCAAAGAGGGACCCATCAGGAGGAGGCTCCGGAGGCGCCGTCAGGCGACCTCCCGGACTTCGTGCCGGACTCTACATCGGAACCCGCAGTGGTTCCAGAGTCCGGCAAGCGGCCCATTCGAAAGAAGGGCAGGACCGCGACGCCGGCGGCCTCTGTCCAACCGGAGGCGCCGGATAACCTGTTGGAAGCGCTTAAAGGCGCTTCCATCGAGGAAGAACACCGCACTATCATGAGTGCGGTGATAGAGAAGGTTCAGCTTGCTAAGAGCGGGCTGACCGAAGCCTGCAGCAGCCTTCTAACAGGCTTTGAGGTAAGAAGTTAAAATTATGTAATGTAATACCGCATAGACAGTAGCCCCTGATGCTTAGTTCGGTGTTCGGAAAGAAAAGCCGGACTAAGGATCTAACAAGATATACGCAGGGTTGCCTAAAATATGTCAATATGGGTTTGCAGGCTGCGCTGCTGACCTCTGCCGCACTAACGGCGGAGGTTGATGTGCTGAAGAAGGACCTCGAGCGGTCCGAGCAAGAGCTCGGCCATGCGAAGAAGCAGCTCGAGGAAAAAGAAGGTGAGTAACACCTCTTTGAATAAGTACCTTACAGAAAAGGATTTTGGTTGCAAATAAAATTAACGAGGATAATATGTGTATTGCAGGGGCCACTAACGAGGTGGCAGCCCTGAAGGATGCCGTGTCCGTGGCCGAATGCAATGCGGCCACGGAACGGGCTGAGCGAGAAAAGCAAGAGGCACTGGTGGCGGAAGTTCGGCAAGAGCTCCAGGCTCTCATGGAAAAGCATGAGAGTTTGGAGCGTGACTCCAAGACTCGAGAGTCCGAGCTTGCCTCGGCTCTCGAAAGTGCCAAGTCCGCCAAGGCCGAAGCCCGTAAGGCCCTTCAGGAGGTTGAGGACATAAAGAAGATAGCGGCGGGTAAGGCATTTTTCATGCAAAGCAGGCATGTTAATGTGAACTACCTGACACTTACCCGAATTCGGAGCTCTCCAGGGGCGTTTGCAGATCTGCCGCGTAGTGCGTCTGATGCCGCCGCATTCTATCGTGGCGAGGAGGGGAGCTCGACGGAGAAGGTCTTCTGGTCTCAGTATGCTGAGGCCGGCCATCCGGTGCCCCCAAGCAACCAGCTGAAGCAGCTGGTCGAACTCCACAAGGTAGCTGAGGAGGCCATGAAGGGCCTCATAGTCCGGCTGTGGCCTGAACAGGCCATGCCTGGGAGCTACTTTGGCCTAGTGCGGCGGCTGGTGGATGCATGCCCCAGGCTGGATGTAGTCAAGCGCTCCGCCTGTATTGAAGGCGCTCGCCGGGCCCTTGCCCGCATAAAGGTGCAATGGGGCAAATTGGATGCGGAGAAGCTTCTCACAGATCCACCGCCGTCGGGCAAGGAATATCGCACGCCGGAGAAGTATTATAAAATTGTCCTGAAGGGAGCCTGCGATATTGCAGATGAGTGCTCCCGAAATGTAATTTTTGAGTGAACTCGCTGTATATTTATCCTGTGCGCTGAAAACTTCGTTCATATGCGCCATGAGCAATGCTTGTTTAATTTAAAATATTACCTTATGTGCGGCCGTTTATAAAATCTGAGAGATGGCAAGTCGTTGGCTACAGCCCCCAAGCCACAAGTGCTGGGGTGTTTGGGATAAACTTGAGCACTCTTGTTCCCATATTTGGGTCCATCTAGGGAGGCGCTCAACACAACGAACAAGGCAACCGGACTTATAATGCTTGAACACTCTCACTTAGCCATAGAATTCTATAATTTTAAATTTCGGCGAAGCCCCTGGTATTCGGAAGACCGAATCTGGGGCGCTATCCACCCCTTCATCGGACATTATCCGAAACTTCGCTCGAAGCGGCGTGAGTCTTTAAGGACCCGAAAAAACCTCTCGAACAGCGACCAGTCTCTCGCCTTATCATGCCAGTCAGTTTTAGCTTTCCCCACTGAGGCGTTAACCCGGCTCAACCGGGACGCAATCGCAGTGGTTCTCCTAGTGCCACCTTAGCCGACAGAATGGAACGTAAGGCACCAAAACGTGGGAGCCGAGCAAACCCAACTATTGACCCAAGACATGATTCGGAGCCGATTCATATAATGCTATAAGTTCGGGGTGCCGCACTTGTGAAAGTGTTCGGACTTTATCACACCATAATTTGGGGAACAGAAGCCCCTGGTGTATTCGGCCGTACCAAAATATACGGGTGCAAGATGTCATGTAATGAACATGTATATAAAAGATAATGCAATTGCAATAAAGAGGTGCTGCATTATTTATGAAAGAAGGTCTGCTAGTAGAGCGAACTGATACAAATAGTGCGGTAGGCAAGGGATTTGGACTAAATAAACATGTCCCCCTCCAGGGATGAGCTGTAGACTTGGTGTATATAATCGAATTTAATGCTCGTAATTGAGACCACCTGAATGTTCGTCGCGGCTTTCTTTAGTCCCTGACTGTTGCATCATGAGTTCGGCGGATTCGCCACCGGACAGGGCTTCTGGTTAACAGAGTCCTGTGTACATAAAAGAAGAAAAATAAAATAAAGAAGAAAGGAGGCGCACTTGTGAGCCCCTGGTGTGGTCGAGCCGCACTCTGGGTCCATTGTGATCGTGCCCCTTTCCCTACGCCCATGATATCTCCAAAGCGTAATGATGTGCGCGGAGTGTTATTCTTGCGGTCATTCGCGGGCGAGGGTTGGGGCCGCACTGCTACACGTGCTCTGATCGCACCAGGTGGTCTTGGTTGGTGTTGCTCCAGACGCGCTTTGCTGTATCCGGCTTTTTAACTGCCGGACTTGAGAATTGCCTTAGAAGGCTGCTCTGTACTTCTGCCACGAGAGCCGCTGTATGTTCCTCTGTTCGGAGGGAGCGTTCCGTATTTCCATTGACCGTGATGACTCCACGAGGGCCTGGCATCTTGATCTTTAGGTACGCATAATGCGGCACCGCGTTGAATTTTGCAAACGCGGTTCGTCCGAGCAGAGCGTGATAGCCACTGCGAAACGGGACTATGTCGAAGATTAACTCTTCGCTTCGGAAATTATCTGGGGATCCGAAGACCACTTCCAGTGTGACTGAGCCTGTACAGTTGGCTTCCACTCCTGGGATGACACCTTTAAAGGTTGTCTTTGTAGGTTTAATCCTTGATGGGTCTATGCCCATTTTGCGCACTGTATCCTGGTAAAGCAGGTTCAGGCTACTGCCGCCGTCCATCAGGACTCTCGTGAGGTGAAATCCATCGACGATTGGGTCTAAAACCAATGCGGCGAATCCGCCATGGCGTATGCTGGTCGGATGGTCTCTTCGATCGAAAGTGATCGGACAAGAGGACCATGGATTGAATTTTGGGGCGACTGGCTCCATCGCATAGACGTCCCTTAGCGCGTGTTTCCTCTCCCTCTTGGGTATGTGGGTCGCGTATATCATATTTACCGTCCGCACTTGTGGGGGAAAACCCTTCTGTCCTCTATTGTTCGGCGGCCGGGTCTCTTCCTCGTCGTCGCTGTTTAGCCCCTTGTCATTGTTTTCGGCAATGAACTTGCCGGCCTGCTTGAACACCCAGCAATCTCTATTGGTGTGGTTAGCTGGCTTTTCAGAGGTGCCATGTATCTGGCATAAGCGGTCGAGTATTCGGTCCAGATTGGACGGACCCGGAGTGGTTCTTTTAAATGGCTTCTTCCGCTGACCGGGTTTGGAGCCTCGGTATCCGGCATTGACTGCCGTATCCTCCTTGTCGTCGCCGTTAATGCGGCACTTGTTTTTGTTTCGACGTGACCTGCCGTTGTTGTCCTTAGTATCCGGACTGCCAGAATTTTTACGGAGATTGTTGCTGCGGGCCAGCCAGCTGTCCTCTCCCGCACAAAAGCGGGTCATTAACGATGTGAGGGCTGCCATGGATTTCGGCTTTTCCTGCCCCAGGTGCCGGGCTAGCCATTCGTCCCGGATGTTATGTTTGAAGGCTGCAAGGGCCTCTGCATCCGGACAGTCGACGATTTGGTTTTTCTTCGTCAAGAACCGTTTCCAGAATTGTCTGGCCGATTCGTCTGGCTGCTGAATAATGTGGCTTAGGTCATCGGCGTCTGGTGGTCGCACATATGTGCCTTGGAAGTTATCAAGGAATGCGGCCTCCGGGTCTTCCCAACACCCAATTGACTCTGCGGGCAAGCTGTTAAGCCAATGCCGAGCTGGTCCTTTAAGCTTGAGTGGGAGGTACTTGATGGCGTGGAGATCGTCGCCGCGGGCCATATGGATGTGGAGAAGATAGTCTTTGATCCACACCGCGGGGTCTGTTGTGCCATCGTAAGATTCGATGTTTACGGGTTTAAACCCTTCGGGGATCTGATGATCCATTACTTCGTCAGTGAAGCATAACGGGTGTGCGGCGCCCCTGTATTGAGCGATATTGCGACGCAGCTCGAGAGAGCGCTGTCTGCTGTGTTCGGCCCGGCCGGGGTTATTGTATCCGGCGCGACGGTATTCGTTGTGGGTCGTAGGGCGCCCACGTGATCCATAGATGGATCTGGATTGCCTTGCCTTGTCCTCCAGTATGTCTCGCAAGTCCGGCGCGTTCCCTCTTGGCTTCATACTTTTGGGGCGATGCTGGGGTACGGTCTTGGCTGGGGGCCTGGATGCCTCTTTGTCACGACCACGGGGTGGTCGGTCAGCCATATCGTGCGCTGGTGATGAAGGTATGTATGCTTCCTCCTCTAATCGGGGGAGCAGCTTGCATCTTGGGTAACTTTTGGAGGGACGCTCGAGTTTATACTCTTCGGCCGCGAGGACCTTGGTCCATCGATCGGCCAGCAAGTCCTGATCAGCTTGAAGCTGCTGCTGCTTTTTCTTCAGGCTGTTTGCTGTGGCGATAAGCCTGCGCTTGAAGCGCTCTTGTTCGACGGGATCCTCGGGTACGACGAATTCGTCATCGTTGAGGCTTACTTCGTCTTCGGAGGGAGGCATATAGTTATGATCCTCAACCTCTTCGTCTGCCGCCCTCTCGTGGGGGCTTGCTTCTGCATCCTCCTGCACCGAGTCTTGCTGGAGGGGATTGTCTTCGGCACTCTCCGGAGTATTATTATCTCCCGTGCCGGAATCTCCATTCTTGCTATGGCGGGATTTAGAGCGGCGCCGCTGACATCGGCGTTTGGGCTGCTTCTTTGGAGAATCTTCCTCCGCTGCTTCTTCGCCATCCCCGTCTTTTGGGGTGTCCACCATATATATGTCGTATGACGAGGTGGTCTTCCAGTGCCCTGTAGGCGCTGGTTCCTGTTCGTCTCCGGCATCGTCGTCCATAGCGTCGATGTCGTTGGAGTCGTAGTCTAGCATGTCGGTTAGATCGTCGACAGTGGCTACAAAGTGGGTGGTGGGTGGGATCTGAATTTCTTCGTCGTCCGAACCCCAACCATCCTGACCATAGTTCGGCCAGGACTCTCCTGATAACGAGAGATGCTTTAGTGAATTCAAGATATCGCCGAAAGGCGAATACTGGAAGATGTCCGCGGCGGTGAATTCCATAACCGGCGCCCAATCCGGATCGATTGGTAGGGGCGCGGGAGGTTCGGAGTCCGGCAAGGAGTCCGGCGCCTCGGAATCACGAGTTTCGCGGGGGACAAGATTGGTGTTCGGCTCCATCGCCGTGGATGTTGAAGCCCCCAGGGCGGCGTCTATCCACCGACCCTCGATCTGGGCGATCGGCTCCGGACTAATGGCCGAAGCAGATCCCTGTGCGGCCACCAAGGCACTGTTCGGCGGCAGAGCTAGATCGTGCCCATCGTCACAGTGCGGCGCGCTCGGCTGTGGCTCGAGTCCGTCGAAGATCAAGTCCCCGCGGACATCGGCCGTGAAGTTTAAGCTTCCAAATCTGACCTGACGGCCAGGGGCGTAGCTTTCGATCTGCTCCAGATGGCCAAGTGAATTGGCCCGCAGTGCGAAGCCGCCGAATACGAAGGTCTGTCCGGGGAGAAAAGTCTCACCCTGGACAGCGTTGTTGGTTGAAGATGCCATCAAGCCTATCGGTGATGACACAGAGGAACTCTCAATGAAAGCACCAATGTCGGTGTCAAAACCGGCGGATCTCGGGTAGGGGGTCCCGAACTGTGCGTCTAGGCGGATGGTAACAGGAGACAAGGGACACGATGTTTTTACCCAGGTTCGGGCCCTCTCGATGGAGGTAAAACCCTATGTCCTGCTTGATTAATATTGATGATATGGGTAGTACAAGAGTAGATCTACCACGAGATCAAGGAGGCTAAACCCTAGAAGCTAGCCTATGGTATGATTGTTGAGATGTATGTTGTCCTACGGACTAAAGCCCTCCGGTTTATATAGACACCGGAGGAGGCTAGGGTTACATAGAGTCGGTTACAATGGTAGGAGATCTACATATCCGTATTGCCAAGCTTGCCTTCCACGCCAAGGAAAGTACCATCCGGACACGAGCCGGAGTCTTCAATCTTCTATCTTCGTAGTCTTGGAGTCCGGCGGATAATGATAGTCCGGCTATCCGGACACCCCCTAGTCCAGGACTCCCTCAGTTGTCAATCCTTTCACGGTCACTTACGAGAGTGAGATCTGATAGAGATAATATTTTTGATATTTTTGATAGATAGATGCAAAGTAAAAAGTAAAGGCAAAGTAAAAACAAAGCAAGTAAATAAAGTGATATAGATTGATATGATGAGAATAGACCCGGGGGCCATAGGTTTCACTAGTGGCTTCTCTCAAGAGCATAAGTATTCTACGGTGGGTGAACAAATTACTGTTGAGCAATTGACAGAACTGAGCATAGTTATGAGTATATCTAGGCAATGATCATGTATATAGGCATCACGTCCAAAACAAGTAGATCGAAATGATTCTGCATCTACTACTATTACTCCACTCATCGACTGCTATCCAGCATGCATCTAGAGTACTAAGTAAAAACAGAGTAACGCCGTAAGCAAGATGACATGATGTAGAGGGATAAATTCATGCAATATGATAAAAAAACATCTTGTTATCCTCGATGGCAACAATACAATACGTGCCTTGCAACTCTTTCTGTCACTGAGTAAGGACACCGCAAGATTGAACCCAAATCTAAGCACTTCTCCCATTGCAAGAACTACCAATCTAGTTGGCCAAACCAAAAAGATAATTCTAAGAGACTTGCAAAGATAACTCAATCATACATAAAAGAATTCATAGAAGAATCAAATATTTTCCATAGATAATACTGGATCATAAACCCACAATTCATCGGTCTCAACAAACACACCGCAAAAAGAAGATTACATCGAATAGATCTCCACGAGAGAGGGGGAGAACATTGTATTGAGATCCAAAAAGAGAGAAGAAGCCATCTAGCTACTAGCTATGGACCTGAAGGTCTGAAGTAAACTACTCACACTTCATCGGAGGGGCTATGGTGATGATGTAGAAGCCCTCCATGGTGGATGCCCCCTCCGGCGGAGCTCCAGAACATGCCCCAAGATGGGATCTCGTGGATACAGAAGGTTGCGGCGGTGGAATTAGGTTTTTGGCTCCTGTTCTGATTGTTCGGGGATACATAGGTATATATAGGAGGTAGGAGTACGTTGGTGGAGCTCCGAGGGGCCCACGAGGTAGGGGGCGTGCCCAGGGGGCGCGCCCTCCACCCTCGTGACCTCCTTGGGCACTGCTTGGAGTAGGGTCCAAGTCTCCTGGGTCACGTTCGGTTGGAAAATCACGATCCTGAAGGTTTCATTCCGTTTGGACTCCGTTTGATATTCTGTTTCTTCGAAATACTGAAAAAGGCAAAAAACAGCAATTCTGGGCTGGGCCTCCGGTTAATAGGTTAGTCCCAAAAGTAATATAAAAGTGGAAAATAAAGCCCAATATAGTCCAAAACAGTAGATAAAGTAGCATGGAGCAATCAAAAATTATAGATACGTTGGAGACGTATCAGTTGCCGGCTCTGTACGTCGGAGAACTACAGCAGCACAGATGTGATGTGATTGTGTGCATTTTCTAGGCATTTGGCGCATATAAATCCAATCCAGCTACAGCAGCACGGATGTGATGTGAGGGACGTGGATTGCCATTCGATCGCGGCGCATCCTACGATGCACACGCGTGATCCACGTGGTTGGGGTTCTGGCCAATCATAACACAACACACAATAGGCTCAGCGCGCACTGTTTCCGGAAGCGACTGAGATGAACCGTGTGTGATAATGAATGAGCAAAATTGTAAGGGAAGTCAAATTTCCTTCGTCGTTTGTCGTTGAGCTCTTAAAAACCAGCGCACTGTACGGCTGCCCGGCCCCTTCTTCCCAGAGCTCTCTCCAAGCGTTGTTCATGGCATCGCAGCGCAAAGTAACTGGTAAGGAAGCGATGGCATCCCGCGGCGCCGCGTTCCTCGCCGCCCGCGACCGCACACATGGTAAGGAAGCAATGGCATCTCACCGCACCGAGTTCATCACCCCCGGCGGCCACACAGTTACGTGGTCGGACTTTGAGGCTGCCATGGTCGAATGGGCAGTGGATCTAGAGGCGGCCAAAGCCGCATATTAGGATCAAAAAGGCAGAAAGCAGTCAAGAAAAGAGAGTCCCGCCGCTGCAAGAAAGAGGAGGTCGCACGCCGTGATGAGGAGAGCTTGGCGGAGATCAAAGCACGGTTGGCTGCCGCCTACAAGGCCGGGAAGGAGAATGCCGGCGTCTGGCCAGCATGCCCCGATGGCAGCATGTGAGAAGTAGTTTAAATTTGTAGTATTAGAGCAAATTACCAGTAGTACTTTAAGTTTGTAGTATTAACGTACAATGAGCATCCTTTGTGGGCTTTGAGCGTTGATTAGCATGTGTGACCATGTGTGCTTTTTTGCGTTAATCATTAGAAGATCACAAAACACATGGTTTCTATGTCGTACCAGTGTGCGTTTTTTTTTTGCGTTAATGATCCATAAGTCTGTTACTTGTGTGATGGTTCCTAATAAATCAGGCGTACCATTGACCGAAAATAATCGACTACACGTGTACATTTTTTTGAAAATGGGAACTACCAATTTTTTGTTTTCTCGCACATGAGTATTTTACGCGCTTCGTCTCCAGTTTTGCAGCGAAATTTTTATTAGGCGCGTGATTTCAGAATTTATTCCTCCAACCACATCCCCACCCATCAAATTCCTCAGTATCTCCCCCACCCCCACTCCCCCCTCCCCCCCAACTCCCCCTACCAGCAGCTCAAACCGCCGCCGCCACAACCACAACTTCAACCACATCTATGTTCTGCTCGGATCCAGTCAGGTAACCCACCGATCTCTATCACGGCCCTGGCCTGATTGCTTAAATGGCACCTGCGAAACATCCTCATGCCTCCAAATCCCCACCGTCCCTACCTTTAGAGCATCACCGTGCGGCCCAACCACATATCACGTGGAGGTCGAGGAGCTGACGGCGGTCCATGGCGCGATGGCCACTATGCGTGTTGACCCGGAGGAACACCTCGCCTCCGCCGCCGCCGACATGGTGCAGGCTCTGGCCCAGAAGAAGTGCCCCGGTGACTACCCATCAGGACTTAACAGGTATGGTCTGACCAACTAAATCTTACCAATACCACTTGCAATGGCTATGTTTTGTACGGTTGATGTATTAAGCATGTTCATGCCTTGTTTATTTCAGTACTACACACTGTGTGATGTTCAAGTATTAACTGTTCAGTTCAATTTCACCAATACTAGCAACAAACTTTTCTACCTTGCTACTCTCCGCAATGAAGATATACTAGAGATGATGCCCGTTTGTTATTTTTGGTGGATGCTAACCCTGTTGTACTTAACATGCTTATCCATGTACTTACACAAGGCCATAACGGGCAATGCTGTTGTTTGCCGTCGAGGTTAGCTGCATCCCATGTGTTACAGTATTTTACATCATTTGTGCAATTGCAGTTTGGCTTCTAAAATTTACTTGCTTCTTATAGGTACACATGTCGGGGGCACTGATCCACGCTTTGACCCGGAGGAAGAGCTTGCCTCCGCTGCCGCTGACTTTAGGCGGGCTCTGGCCAAGATGAAGTGCCCCAGCAACTACCTCTCACGACTTATCAAGTATGAACTCACCAGTTCAATCTTACCAGTACTAGTTGCAATTAATGGCTATGTTTTGTACGGTCGATGTCTTAAGCATCTTGTAGTAAACATGCTTAACACGTTTTAGCTATTTTCCCTACCTTTTTATAGACAACTGGGCCATTATCTACTTTGGCAGCACCTGCCTTGTGATGTTTAACTCTGCCAATTGCATTTTTATCAGTACCGGTTTTAATAACCATTAAGCCTGTTGCACTTAACAGTTGTATCCATTTTTAAACAGTTGTATTTTAAGGGCTACAAACTTACAAAACATGAATTAGGGCCATTAAGCCTGCTACAATTAACAGTTGTATCCATTTTTAAATAGTTGTATTTTAAGGGCTACAAACTTACAAAACATGAATTAGGATGTCGTTAAGCCTGTTGCAATTAACAGTTGTATCCATTTTTAATCCGTCCCTTTGCTACTGTGCTACTCTTTTGCAATAAAGATATCCCTACAGATGCTGCCGTTTTATTACCATTTGCTATTTTTTGCGGATGTTAACCCTGTTATAGTTAACATTGGCTTTCCATGTACTTACACATGGCTACAATGGGGGATGCTGTTGTTTGCCATCGAGGTTAGCTGCATCCCATGTCTTATACACCATCTATTACTAAATTTAAGTATTTTTAGAGATTCCAATATAGACTACATAAGGAGCAAAATGAGTGAATCTAGATTCTAATCTAAACTATATCTATAATTCTATATACATCTGTATGTAGTTCATATTGAAATCTCTAAAAATACTTGTAATTAGGAATGTAGATAGCTGTATTTTACATCATTTGTGCATCTCATTTAGCTTCTAACATTTACTGGTTGCTTGTAGGTACGTATATGAGCGATACTGATCCATGTTTCGATCCCTTTTGTATATACGGCAACGAGATATTCATGAACAAGCGTCAAGTGAGGAAACTAAGAAAAATTGTTAGGCAAAAGAAACGGGTGATGGGAATTAAGCTCTTTATTTACACATTGTCAAAGACATCAGTGAACTTTAGGATGGTAAGTAGTCTGTTGCCTTTTCCCCCTGCCCACAACAAGTTACTCTATTAGACCTCATGATCTGTTATTTTTCTCTTTTCAGTGGTTTTCGAAGCTATTTACTGATGATTACCTTGCAAATTATATGACCGCAGTGGAGGCAACTAAGGTTAAAGTATATAATTCATGCTACCATGATAATGCTCTAGAAGTCTTCCTGAAGGCGGTGAAGGATGAGCGAGCGATCATCACAAGGGGGTGGACAAAAGTTATTCGTGGCATGCAGGAAGGCACATTATGGGCATTCCGCTTCTTCAACAACATCGGCAGTCAAAATGATTTACATGTGTCTCTTCACCTTTATCGCCTGTAAATATTGTGGTTCATCATAGTTAATTGTTGTCTAATCCTGTAATTACTAAACATATTGTACTGACAATTTTATTTATGGATTCGTTGTTGAACCATTGTGCTGAGAATTTGAATTACACGTTTCATATTTCAAAATTTCCAATTCGAATAATAAATTATAGCCAAAAATTGTACAGGAGCGAATAAAATAATGTGCACATGGTTAGAAAAAAACAGTGTGTGCGATCAAAAAAGAAAACAGACGGTTCTTTGACATGAAACGTTTGCGATGCCCTTCGGACACACACACGGTTTCGTCTCATATGCGTGTGCAATTCGTGGTAATACGGGACACGTTTCAAACCAGTGTGTGTGTATGATAGGAATACCAATCGCACACGGTTATGAAAATGTACATGTTGGCGTTAGTAGAGGCACCACACATATTTTACATTCTTGAACCGTGTGTGATAACGTACCTATCACAAACATATCGGCAGATTAAATGTTGATGTCCACCTTTTTCACACGATTATAGCGGCCTAATCGTTTGGGATGTACATACGAACGGAAACATTTTCCCAAGATTGACTGTGTGGGATGTACATACGAACGGAAACGTTTTCCCTGGATTCACTGTGTGGGATGTACATAAGAACGGAAACGTACTCCTTGGATTGACTGTGTGTGATATACATACGAACGGAAATGTTTTTCTGGGATTCACCGTGTGGGATGTACATACCTACGGAAATGTTTTCTTGGATTCACCGTGTGGGATGTACATACGTACGGAAATGATTGGGTTTCCATGGGTCACCCAATCGCACACGAACTCATTTGGTGTCCCAGGAGGGCCTATCCCCGTTGATTTCTGGGTCGTGTGGGTAGGACCCCCCCCCTATCGCCCACACTCACTTGGCGATGGTTCCAAATACCATCGCGGAAAGGGGTTAAAACCCGTTTGTATAGCACCGACGTGTACCAGTGCTATGAGCGGCTCATTGTCAAGCAACACGGCGGGAAGCAGCATAACAACACTGGAGACAGTGCTATGAGTGGAGGGGACAGTGAGCTTCGAGAAGGGTGCAACAACAGTTGGAGGGTCAAACCGTCTACACCTGGTGCATGTGATGCGTAGACAAGGACGGACAAGGGAAGGCAAGCCGCGAGGGTATGATAGGAGCATGTTCAAGTAGACGGCTAGGAGGGCCAGATCACGTGGCCGGCGAGGCCACCGATCTCGTGTGCGGGATCGACCGATTGGCGCCTAGCGTTGCCTTGTTATTATTATTGTTATCAGGATCACAGAACTGAGTGCAAGTAAATGCTCAGAAGCTACTAAATCTTGAGGTTAAATAGCACCGTACTATCATAATATGAAAGAAAGTCTTTTTTGGACGATTTTGATATGAATATAAACACCTACATTAGCTTAGCTACTTCAGACAACCAAATATTGATATCACAAGTAGCTCAACAATAGAGAATGGAAAGGCTTACATACTTTCGTTGGCTTTGTCGGGACAAAGAAAAACTTTGCTCCAAAAGTCGGTACTTGTGTTGACGGATCCATCACCATGCTTGCCATCGGGAATGATGTCGGGGCTCATTACCTGGTCGAGGGAACGCCCGTCCTCGCCCAAGGAGACGACCGCTTCTCCGCAGGCACTCTCCAACTTTCTTCTCTTCTCTTCGCTCAGATTGTTATCCCCCAAGGTTAATCTGCCATGTGGAGGCGTCGATGATGTGGCCTCTTGTCTGCCGCCACTCTCGATCCGCCGTCTTCCTTCTTTCAATTCGATCCTCACTCTAGGTTATTCTGCCCCGGGAGAGTCGGTGCCGCTTAATTAGGGTTTGCCTTTGCCTACTCGATTGGAGGGCACACAACATAGGCGGTAACGCGTACAGCGCCGGTGGCCGGCCATTGCACGGGTTTCGGCCGCTTTTTATCCTTTACTCCACACGCCTGGAGCGGATCCATGTGCAGTTTTTTCTGGGGGTTTTGCTTTTCTTTTTTCTAGTTTTTTATTTATAAAAAAATATTACCTCCGCATCAAAATTCAAGAAATTTTTTTAGACTAGTTTAGCATACAAAAACATCTTATATTTGATACGAAGGTAGTACATGATTTATTTTAAATTACATGAGGTACACAGTTGATTTTATGGCTTGTTGTGTACTGGAGGTGCTCAACGAAGTACATAGAACCTTCCAATCTCTAGCGATGTAGGAATCATGAATGGTGGTCCCTGTCAGGTATACAATTTTTCTAAATCTAGGCAACCAAATTTCATTTCAACTACTTGCTTTCTTTGTATCCTCTTCTCTTTCCCAGTGATTCATAGATGATTCAGAGTAAAGTGTCAGAGCGTGATGATTCTAGCATTTTTTCCGTTTTATGGAAACTTTTAGTTTATTCGTAGCCTTCAATAAAGGCGGGCCTTCTTGTTGCTTCTGTGAATTTATATTGTTAACATGTTCCTTAGATACTAACAGAACACTAGGTTTCTAAATTGTGCAGACTTGCGCACAAACTATAGCATGTATTGAAGGAAATATGCCCAGAGGCAATAATAAAGTTATTATTTATTTCCTTATTTCATGATAAATGTTTATTATTCATGCTAGAATTGTATTAACCGGAAACATAATACATGTGTGAATACATAGACAAACATATAGTCACTAGTATGCCTCTACTTGACTAGCTCATTAATCAAAGATGGTTATGTTTCCTAACCATAGACATGTGTTGTCATTTGATTAATGGGATCACATCATTAGGAGAATGATGTGATTGACATGACCCATTCCGTTAGCCTAGCACTTGATCGTTTAGTATGTTGCTATTGTTTTCTTCATGACTTATACATGTTCCTGTAACTATGAGATAATGCAACTCCTGTTTACCGGAGGAACACTTTGGGTACTACCAAACGTCACAACGTAATTGGGTGATTATAAAGGAGTACTACAGGTGTCTCCAAAGGTACATGTTGGGTTGGCGTATTTCGAGATTAGGTTTTGTCACTCCGATTGTTAGAGAGGTATCTCTGGGCCCTCTCGGTAATGCACATCACTATAAGCCTTGCAAGCAATGTGACTAATGAGTTAGTTGCGGGATGATGCATTACGTAACGAGTAAAGAGACTTGCCAATAACGAGATTGAACTAGGTATTGAGATACCGACGATCGAATCTCGGGCAAGTAACATACCGATGACAAAGGGAACAACGTATGTTGTTATGCGGTTTGACCGATAAAGATCTTCGTAGAATATGTAGGAGCCAATATGAGCATCTAGGTTCCGCTATTGGTTATTGATCGAGAATAGTTCTAGGTCATGTCTACATAGTTCTCGAACCCGTAGGGTCCGCACGCTTAAGGTTTCGATGACAGTTATATTATGAGTTTATGAGTTTTGATGTACCCAAGGAGTTCGGAGTCCCGGATGAGATCGGAGACATGACGAGGAGTCTCGAAATGGTCGAGACGTAAAGATCGATATATTGGACGACTATATTCGGAGTTCGGAAAGGTTCCGAGTGATTCGAGTATTTTTCGGAGTACCGGGGAGTTACGGGAATTCGGGGGAAGAAGTATATGGGCCTTTTTGGGCTTTAGGGGAGAGGGAGAGGCAGGCCGCGCGCCCCCCATTGACTAGTCCGAATTGGACTAGGGGGAGGGGCGGCGCCCCCTCCTTCCTTCTGTTCCCTCTTCCCCTTCCTTGTCTCCTACTCCTACTACTTGGAAGGACTCCTAGTTGGACTAGGAAAGGGGGAATCCTACTCCCGGTGGGAGTAGGACTCCCCTAGGGTGCGCCATAGAGAGGCCGGCCCTCCCCTCCTCCACTCCTTTATATACGGGGGCAGGGGGCACCCCATAGACACACAAGTTGATCTTCGTCATCGTTCCTTAGCCGTGTGCGGTGCCCCCCTCCACCATATTCCACCTCGGTCATATCGTTGCGGTGCTTAGGCGAAGCCCTGCGTCGGTAGAACATCATCATCGTCACCATGCCATCGTGCTGACGGAACTCATCCCCGACACTTTGCTGGATCGGAGTCCGTGGATCGTCATTGAGCTGAACGTGTGCTGAACTCGGAGGTGCCGTACGTTCGGTGCTTGGATCGGTCGGATCGTGAAGACGTACGACTACAACAACCGCGTTGTCATAACGCTTCCGCTTACGGTCTATGAGGGTACGTGGACAACACTCTCCCCTCTCGTTGCTATGCATCACCATGATCTTGCGTGTGCGTAGGAAATTTTTGAAATTACTACGTTCCCCAACAGTGGCATCCGAGCCTAGGTTTTATGCGTTGATGTTATATGCACGAGTAGAACACAAGTGAGTTGTGGGCGATACAAGTCATACTGCTTACCAGCATGTCATACTTTGGTTCGGCGGTATTGTTGGATGAAGCGGCCCGGACCGACATTACGCGTACGCTTACGCGAGACTGGTTCTACCAACGTGCTTTGCGCACAGGTGGCTGGCGGGTGTCAGTTTCTCCAACTTTAGTTGAACCGAGTGTGGCTACGCCTGGTCCTTGCGAAGGTTAAAACAGCATTAACTTGACGAACTATCGTTGTGGTTTTGATGCGTAGGTAAGAACGGTTCTTGCTCAGCCCGTAGCAGCCACGTAAAATTTGCAACAACAAAGTAGAGGACGTCTAACTTGTTTTTGCAGGGCATGTTGTGATGTGATATGGTCAAGATGTGATAATATATAAGTTGTTGTATGAGATGATCATGTTTTGTTGAAGTTATCAGCAACTGGCAGAAGCCCTATGGATGTCTCTTTGTTGCATAAGATGCAAGTGCCAAATAATTGCTTTACTTTATCGCTATACGATAGCAATAGTTGCAAGAGCAATAGTTGGTGAGACAACCATGTGATGACACATTGATATAGATCAAGATGATGAAGATCATGGTGTCGTGCCGGTGACGATAGAGATCATGACGGTACTTTGGAGATGGAGATCAAAGGCGCAAGATGATCATGGCCATATCATGTCACATATTTTGATTGCATATGATGTTTATCTATTATACATCTTATTCTTGCTTTGATTGACGGTAGCATTTTAAGATGATCTCTCACTAATTATCATGAAGTGTTCTCCCTGAGTATGCACCGTTGCCAAAGTTCGTCGTGCCCAGACACCACGTGATGATCGGGTGTGATAAGCTCTACGTCCATCTACAACGGGTGCAAGCCAGTTTTGCACACGCGGAATACTCAGGTTAAACTTGACGAGCCTAGCATATGTAGATATGGCCTCGGAGCACGGAGACCGAAAGGTCGAGCGTGAATCATATAGTAGATATGATCAACATAGTGATGTTCACCATTGAAAACTACTCCATCTCACGTGATGATCGGTTATGGTTTAGTTGATTTGGATCACGTGATCACTTAGATAACTAGAAAGATGTCTGTCTGAGTGGGAGTTCTTAAGTAATATGATTAATTGAACTTAAATTTATCATGAACTTAGTCCTGGTAGTATTTTGCAAATTATGTTGTAGATCAATAGCTCGCGTTGTTGCTTTCATATGTTTATTTTGATATGTTCCTAGAGAAAACTGTGTTGAAAGATGTTAGTAGCAATGATGCGGATTGGATCCGCGATCTGAGGTTTATCCTCATTGCTGCACAGAAGAATTATGTCCTTAATGCACCTCTAGGTGACAGACCTATTGCAGGAGCAGATGCAGACGCTATGAACGTTTGGCTAGCTCAATATGATGACTACTTGATAGTTTTGTGCACCATGCTTTATGGCTTAGAATCGGGACTTTGAAGATGTTTTGAACATCATGGACCATATGAGATGTTCCAGGAATTGAAGTTAATATTTCAAGCAAATACCCGAGTTGAGAGATATGAAGTCTCCAACAAGTTCTATAGCTAAAAGATGGAGGAGAATCGCTCAACTAGTGAGCATGTGCTCAGATTGTCTGGATACTTCAATCGCTTGAATCAAGTGGGAGTTAATCTTCCAGATAAGATAGTGATTGACAGAATTCTCTAGTCACCATCACTAAGTTACTAGAATTTCGAGATGAACTATAGTATGCAAGGGATGACGAAAACGATTCCCGAGCTCTTCGTGATGTTGAAATCAACGAAGGTAGAAATCAAGAAAGAGCATCAAGTGTTGATGATTGACAAGACCACTAGTTTCAAGAAAGGGAAACTTCAAGTAGAATGGCAAACAAGTTGTCACTCCCGTGAGGAAGACCAAAGCTGGACCAAAGCCTGAAACTGAGTGCTTACACTGCAAAGGAAATGGTCACTGGAAGCGGAAATGCCCTGAATATTTGGTGGATAAGAAGGATGGCAAAGTGAACAAGGGTATATTTGATATACAGGTTATTGATGTGTGCTTTACTAGTGTTTATAGTAGCCCCTGAGTATTTGATACTTGTTCGGTTGCTAAGATTAGTAACTCGAAACAGGAGTTACAGAATAAACAAAGACTAGTTGAAGGGGAAGTGACGATGAGTGTTGGAAGTAGTTCCAAGATTGATATGATCATCATCGCACACTCCTTATACTTTCGGGATTAGTGTTAAACTAAATAAATGTTATTTGGCATTTGCGTTGAGCATGAATATGATTTGATCATGTTTATTGCAATCAGAGAATAATTGTTGTTCTATTTAAATGAATAAAACCTTCAATGGTCATACACCCAACAAAAATAGTTTGTTGTCTCTCAATCGTAGTGATGCACATATTCATAATATTGATGTCAAAAGATGCAAAGTTAATAATGATAGTGCAACTTATTTGTGGCACTGCCGTTTTGGTCATATCGGTGTAAAGCGCATGAAGAAACTCCATAAAGATGGATTTTCGGAATCACTTGGTTATGAATCATTTGATGCTTGCGAACCGTGCCTTTTGTGCAAGATGACTAAAACTCCATTCTCCGGAACAATGGAACAAGCTACTGACTTATTGGAAATAATACATACCGATGTATGTGATCCAATGAGTGTTGATGCTCGTGGCAAGTATCGTTATTTTCTGACCTTCACAAGATGATTTGAGCAGATATGGGTTTATCTACTTGATGAAACATAAGTCTGAAATAGTTGAAAGGTTCAAAGAATTTCAGAGTGAAGTGGAAAAATCATCGTAACAAGAAAATAAAGTTTCTGCGATCTTATCGCGGAGACGAATATTTGATTTACGAGTTTGGTCTTCAATTAAAACAATGTGGAACAGTTTCACAGCTCACGCCACCTGGAATACCACAACATTATGGTGTGTCCAAACATCGTAACCGCACTTTATTGGATATAAGTGCGATCTATGATGTCTCTTACTGATTTACCACTATTGTTTTTGGGTTATGCATTAGAGACAGCTGCATTCACATTAAAAGGGCACCATCTAAATCCGTTGAGACGACACCATATGAACTGTGGTTTAGCAAGAAACCCAAGTTGTCATTTCTTAAAGTTTGGGGCTGCAGTGCTTATGTGAAAAAGTTTCATCCTGATAAGCTCGAACCCAAATCGGAGAAGTGCGTCTTCATAGAATACCCAAAGAAATTGTTGGGTACACCTTCTATCACAGATCCGAAGGCAAGATATTCGTTGCTAAAAAATGGAACCTTTCTAGAGAAGGAGTTTCTCTCGAAAGAAGTGAGTGGGAGGAAAGTAGAACTTGATGAGGTAACAGTACCAACTCCCTTATTGGAAAGTAGTTCATCACAGAAATCGGTTCCTGTGACACCTACACCAATTAGTGAGGAAGTTAATGATGATGATCATGAAACTTTAGATCAAGTTATTACAGAACCTCGTAGGTCTTCCAGAGTACGGTCCGCACCAGAGTGGTACGGTAATCCTGTTTTGGAAGTCATGTTACTAGACCATGATGAACCTACGAACTATGAGGAAGCGATGATGAGCCCAGATTCCGCGAAATGGCTTGAGGCCATAAAATCTGAGATATGATCCATGTATGAGAACAAAGTATGGACTTTGATTGACTTGCTCGATGATCAGCAAGCCATGTTAAATAAATGGATCTTCAAGAGGAAGACGGACACTGATAGTAGTGTTACTATCCACTAAGCTCGACTTGTTGCAAAAGGTTTTCGACAAGTTCAAGGTGTTGACTACAATGAGATTTTCTCAACTGTAGCGATGCTTAAGTCTGTCCGAATCATGTTAGCAATTGCCACATTTTATGAAATCTGGCAAATGGATGTCAAAAACTGCATTCCTTAATGGTTTTCTTAACGAAGAGTTGTATATGATGCAACCAGAAGGTTTTTTTTCAATCCTAAAGGTACTAACAAAATGTGCAAGCTCTAGCGATCCATCTATGGACTGGTGCAAGCATCTCAGAATTGGTATATACGCTTTGACAAGTTGATCAAAGCATATAGTATTATACAGACTTGCGGTGAAGCATGTATTTACAAGAAAGTGAGTGGGAGCACTACAGCATTTCTGATAAGTATATGTGAATGACATATTGTTGATAGGAAATAATGTAGAATTATTCTGCAAAGCATAAAGGAGTGTTTGAAAGGAGTTCTTTAAAATAAAGACCTCAGTAAAGCTACTTACATATTGAGCATCAAGATCTATTGAGATAGATCAAGACGCTTGATAAGATTTTCAATGAGTACATACCTTGACAAGATTTTGAAGTAGTTCAAAATGGAACAGTCAAAGAAGGAGTTCTTGCCTGTGTTGCAAGGTGTGAAGTTGAGTAAGATTCAACACCCGACCATGGCAGAAAATAGAAAGAGAATGAAAAGTCATTCCCTATGCCTCAGTCATAGGTTCTATAAAGTATGCTATGCTGTGAACCAGACCTATTGTATACTCTACCCTGGTTTGGCAAGGGAGTACAATAGTGATCTAGGAGTAGATCACTGGACATTGGTCAAAATTATCCTTTGTGGAATAAGGATATGTTTCTCAATTATGGAGGTGACAAAAGGTTCGTCGTAAAAGGTTACCTCGATACAAGTTTTGGCACTGATCCAGATGACTCTAAGTCTTAATCTGGATACATATTGAAAGTGGAAGCAATTAGCTAGAGTAGCTCCGTACAGAGCATTGTAGACATAGAATATTTGCAAAATACATACGGCTCTGAATATGACAGACCCGTTGACTAAGCTTCTCTCACGAGCAAAACATGATCACACCTTAGTACTCTTTGGGTGTTAATCACATAGCGATGTGAACTAGATTATTGACTCTAGTAAACCCTTTGGGTGTTGGTCACATGACGATGTGAACTATGGTGTTAATCATATACAGATATGAATATTGATGTTAAATCACATGGCGATGTGGACTAGATTATTGACTCTAGTGCAAGTGGGAGACTGAAGGAAATATGCCCTAGAGGCAATAATAAAGTTATTATTTATTTCCGTATTTCATGATAAATGTTTATTATTCATGCTAGAATTGTATTAACCGGAAACATAATACATGTGTGAATACATAGACAAACATATAGTCACTAGTATGCCTCTACTTGACTAGCTCATTAATCAAAGATGGTTATGTTTCCTAACCATAGACATGTGTTGTCATTTGATTAATGGGATCACATCATTAGGAGAATGATGTGATTGACATGACCCATTCCGTTAGCCTAGCACTGGATCGTTTAGTATGTTGCTATTGCTTTCTTCATGACTTATACATGTTCTTGTAACTATGAGATTATGCAACTCCCGTTTACCGGAGGAACACTTTGGGTGCTACCAAACGTCACAACGTAACTGGGTGATTATAAAGGAGTACTACAGGTGTCTCCAAAGGTACATGTTGGGTTGGCGTATTTCGAGATTAGGTTTTGTCACTCCGATTGTCGGAGAGGTATCTCTGGGCCCTCTCGGTAATGCAGATCACTATAAGCCTTGCAAGCAATGTGACTAATGAGTTAGTTGCGGGATGATGCATTACGTAACGAGTAAAGAGACTTGCCGGTAATGAGATTGAACTAGGTATTGAGATACTGACGATAGAATCTCGGGCAAGTAACATACCGATGACAAAGGGAACAATGTATGTTGTTATGCGGTTTGACCGATAAAGATCTTCGTAGAATATGTAGGAGCCAATATGAGCATCCAGGTTCCGCTATTGGTTATTGACCGAGAATAGTTCTAGGTCATGTCTACATAGTTCTCGAACCCGTAGGGTCCGCACGCTTAAGGTTTCGATGACAGTTATATTATGAGTTTATGAGTTTTGATGTACCAAAGGAGTTCGGAGTCCCGGATGAGATCGGGGACATGACGAGGAGTCTCGAAATGGTCGAGACGTAAAGATCGATATATTAGACGACTATATTCGGAGTTCGGAAAGGTTCCGAGTGATTCGGGTATTTTTCGAAGTACCGGGGAGTTACGGGAATTCGGGGGAAGAAGTATATGGGCCTTTTTGGGCTTTAGGGGAGAGGGAGAGGCAGGCCGCGCACCCCCCCATTGACTAGTCCGAATTGGACTAGGGGGAGGGGCGGCGCCCCCTCCTTCCTTCTCTTCCCTCTTCCCCTTCCTTGTCTCCTACTCCTGCTACTTGGAAGGACTCCTAGTTGGACTAGGAAAGGGGGAATCCTACTCCCGGTGGGAGTAGGACTCCCCTAGGGCGCGCCATAGAGAGGCCGGCCCTCCCCTCCTCCACTCCTTTACATACGGGGGCAGGGGGCATCCCATAGACACACAAGTTGATCTTCGTGATTGTTCCTTAGCCGTGTGCGGTGCCCCCCTCCACCATATTCCACCTCGGTCATATCGTTGCGATGCTTAGGCGAAGCCCTGCGTCGGTAGAACATCATCATCGTCACCATGCCGTCGTGCTGACGGAACTCATCCTCGACACTTTGCTGGATCGGAGTCCGGGGATCGTCATCGAGCTGAACGTGTGCTGAACTTGGAGGTGCCGTACGTTCGGTGCTTGGATCGGTCGGATCGTGAAGACGTACGACTACAACAACCGCGTTGTCATAACGCTTCCGCTTACGGTCTACGAGCGTACGTGGACAACACTCTCCCCTCTCGTTGCTATGCATACCATGATCTTGCGTGTGCGTAGGAAATTTTTGAAATTACTACGTTCCCCAACATGTATATGGATGATGTTTTCTCGAGGACCACATCTTCCCGGCTAGCCCGATAGTGACAAACACCTTCGTCAGATCGATCGCTACTTTGATATGAATGTGCTCCACGATGATGGTTTTATTCCTTCATCCATGCATTGTTGTTGATTAAGTCGTCCGTTATTAGATCTGATGGGTGCCCCGATGGGTTGTTTTGACACTTTTACATGATTCATGTGTGCAGATAAGCAAGCAAAGACGCCATGGTTCAGACAACTACTATCAAAAACAAAATCGACAACCGGGGGAGCAGAGGAGCTGCATATTCAGTGTGTATGTGATATCCTGCCAGAATTCTAGAGCATTCATATAGGTACGCTTATTGCAGCCATGTGCAGAGTAGCAGGCAATGCAATCGCTAGTTTGTGATGCTATGTTCCCATCGTGTTTTCACTTTCATCCAAGTAGAAATTTAAAATCAAAACCATGTCATTCTTATTGCCACTGAAATTTCAAATTCCTCCCTCCCTCATTCATGTATGATATTTGTATGTAATCATTACTCAACCAGCCTGCTTTTTGTTGTATCGCTTTCTTCACTTCATTCAAATTTATTTGGTGTCCAATGTATAATTTAACTAATTATATAGCACTAACTGTCATTATATTGTTTATTCACTAGAGGTTGAATGGCCATTTTGTTTCGTGTAAAAGCTTTATTGCCTTGATAGCTTTCATCAGTTTGCATCATTTTTTATTATGACACTAATCAGTGAACTCTTCTAGGTAGACTGTTTGGGTGAAGAAGAGGGCTTCAGGGCCTGCTAAACATGACAGGAGGACTGCAATTGATAGAAACAAGAGAGGAACATGGTGGTTTTCTTCAACCATAGCTTGCTTGAAGCTTATGCACATCCAGCCAACAGCACTTACACGACGCAATCCTGCTACGCTGCAACATTTCATGGATCCACAAGATGCCCCTCATGGAAACTGACATGGAAGAGCTGGGCACTACCCAGAGTTTGGTTCTTCCATTGGCTAGCCAGCCAGGACCAGTGCTGGACAGCAGAATGGATGGCCCATCGCGGCCTGTAGCACCCCCCAGATGTCTCCTCTATGATCAAGCACCATAGACCATCCAGCACCTGCTCCTGGCCTGCCCATTCGCGCAGCAAACCTGGCATGCCGTCTTGGACTGGACACGCATTCCATCACAGCCACCATACAATGAGCCCTCACTCATAGACTGGTGGCAGCGAAGGAAGGGACAGACACCGCACGCGCTGCGCAAAGGATTGCAGTCCATAGCCATGTTAGTTCCTTGGATGATCTGGAAGCAGCAGAATGAATGCATCTTCGAAAACGCGCGACCATCGATAGAAGCATTAGTGGATAGGATTAAAACTGAGGCCAAATGTTGGGCACAAGCCGGGGCACAGGGGCTCAGGGTTGTCCTGCCCACATCCTGGGACGTCCACTGATCGAGAGCACAACCTTTGTAACCCCAACCCTCCTAGGAGGATTGTACTATCCCTTCTCTTCAATGCAATGAAACGCAAAGATCTTTGCGTTTTCTCGAAAAAAATATGCACATCCGGCCATGACTTGGATTAAGTAAGCACATGAAGTTGTGAAGCTAATACTGACCAGGTCGAGAGCAATATCACTGGGTTGTCATGCTAGGAATATGCATACATAATACATATTGAACTGTAGTTTATCTTTCTCAAGCGATTAATTTTAGATTGAAGTGTAGTTTATTATAGCACTATTTTAATGAAACAAAATATTGAGACAGAATGTGGAAGGGTTGAAGTTCTTTTATATATTTTTTCTATGTGAGAATTGAGAACTAAACCATGTTATTTCCGAAATGGCAAGTTTTCAGAATTTGAGTGCAACCATATTTTTTTGACTCATGTTAAGCGCATTGTTATATTTTTGGCACACAGACTCAATTTAATACTTGTGTGCATTCCATTTAAATTCATACATGTTCATTGTTTGGAAATACACATGTTTATTGAGACGTGTGTGCACGTGCACCCTTTTAATTAGCATGTATATATATAGCAGGTTGGCTTTGAACTAAAATGATGCCCTCTTGTTCACTGATTATCTCTGAACTTAAATGATGCCCTCCTGTAGTACATTGGTCTTTCATATGCTGGTTGTGCAGACATCGCATTAGCTCGTCCTTTTTTACACGATAATACATGTGTTGCACGTGCATACTTACTACTAATATGAAAAGAAAGTCTTTTCTGGACGATTTTGATATGAATATAAACACCTACATTAGCTTAGCTACTTCAGACAACCTAATATTCATATCACAAGTAGTTCAACAATAGAGAATGGAAGGCTTACATACTTTCGTTGGCTTCGTTGAGACAAAGAAAAACTTTGCACCAAAAGTTGGTACTCGTGTTGATGGGTCCATCGCCATGCTTGCCATCGGGAATGATGTCGGGGCTCATTACCTGGTCGAGGGAACGCCTATCCTCACCCAAGGACACGACCGCTTCTCCGCGGGCAGTCTCCAACTTTCTTCTCTTCTCTTTGATCGGATTGTCATCGCCCAAGGTTAATTTGCCTTGTGGAGGGGTCAACAATGTGGCCTCTTGTCCGCCGCCACTCTCGATCTGTCGTCTTCCTTCTTTCGATTGGATCCTCACTCTAGGTTATTCTGCCCCGGGAGAGCCGGCGTCGCTTAATTAGGGTTTGCCTTTGCATGCTAGATTGGAAGGTGCGCAACATAGGCGGTAACGCGTACAACGGCGGTGGCCGACCATTGCACTGTTGGAAATATACCCCAGAGGCAATAATAAAATGGTTATTATTATATTTCCTTGTTCATGATAATCGTCTGTTGTTCATGCTATAATTGTATTAACCGAAAACCATAATACATGTGTGAATACATCGACCACAACATGTCCCTAGTGAGCCTCTAGTTGACTAGCTCGTTGATCAATAGATGGTTATGGTTTCCTGACCATGGACATTAGATGTCGTTGATAATGGGATCACATCATTAAGGAGAATGATGTGATGGACAAGACCCAATCCTAAGCATAGCACAAGATCGTGTAGTTCGTTTGCTAAGAGCTTTTCTGATGTCAAGTATCATTTCCTTAGACCATGAGATTGTGCAACTCCCGGATACCGTAGGAATGCTTTGGGTGTACCAAACGTCACAACGTAACTGGGTGGCTATAAAGGTACACTACATGTATCTCCGAAAGTGTCTGTTGGGTTGGCACGAATCAAGACTGGGATTCGTCACTCCGTATGACGGAGAGGTATCTCTGGACCCACTCAATAATGCATCATCATAATGATCTCAATGTGACTAAGGAGTTAGTCACAGGATCATGCATTACAGAACGAGTAAAGAGACTTGCCAGTAACGAGATTGAACGAGGTATTGCGACACAGACGATCGAATCTCGGACAAGTAACATACCGGTTGACAAAGGGAATTGTATACGGCATTGATTGAATCCCCGACATCGTGGTTCATCCAATGAGATCATCGTGGAACATGTGGGAGCCAACATGGGTATCTAGATCCCGCTATTGGTTATTGGCCGAAGAGATGTCTCGGTCATGTCTACATGATTCCCGAACCCATAGGGTCTACACACTTAAGGTTCGGTGACGCTAGAGTTGTTATGGGAAATAGTATGTGGTTACCGAATGTTGTTCAGAGTCCCGGATGAGATCCTAGACGTCACGAGGAGTTCCGGAATGGTCCAGAGATGAAGATTTATATATGGGAAGTCCTTATTCTGTCGTCGGAAGTGTTCGGGGGTTACCGGTATTGTACCGGGACCACCGAAGGGGTTCCGGGGGTCCACCGGGAGGGTCCACCTGCCCCGAAGGGCCCTATGGGCTGAATGTGGAGGGGAACCAGCCCCTAGGTGGGCTGGGCGCCAACTCCCCTAGGGCCCATGCGCCTAGGGTTGGGGAAAACCCTAGAGGGGGCGCCCCCCCTTTGGCTTGGGGGGCAAGGCCTTCCCCCTTGGCCGCTGCCGCCCCTCTAGATCCATCTAGAGGGGGCCGTCCCCCCTCTCCCTTGCCCCTATAAATAGTGGGGAGATGGGAGGGCTGCCGCACCCTTCCCCTGGCGCAGCCCTTCCCCTCTCCAACACCTCCTCCTCCGTAGTGCTTGGCGAAGCCCTGCCGGAGAACTGGAAGCTCCACCACCACGCCGTCGTGTTGCCGGAGCTCTCCCTCAACTTATCCTCTCCCATTGCTGGATCAAGAAGGAGGAGAAGTCCCCGGGCTGTACGTGTGTTGAACGCGGAGGTGTTATACGTCTCCAACGTATCTATAATTTTTGATTGTTCCATGCTATTATATTACCCCTTTTGGATGTTTATGGGCTTTATTTTACACATTTATATCATTTTTGGGACTAACCTACTAACCTGAGGCCTAGCCCATATTGCTGTTTTTTTGCCTATTTCAGTATTTCGAAGAAAAGGAATATCAAACGGAGTCCAAACGGAATGAAACCTTTGGGAGCGTGATTTTTGGAACGAACGTGATCCGGAGAGCTTGGAGTGCAAGTCAAGAAGCACCCGAGGCCCCCACGAGATAGTAGGCCGCCCCCCTGTAGGGCGCGCCCCCTGTCTCGTGGGCCCCTCGGGCGGCCACCGACGTACTTCTTGCTCCTATATATACCTACGTACCCCGAAAACATCCAGGAGCACCACGAAACACAATTTCCACCATCGTAACCTTCTGTATCCGCGAGATCTCATCTTGGAGCCTTCGCCGGCACTCTGTCGGAGGGGGAATCAACCATGGAGGGCCTCTACATCAACATCCTTGCCCCTCCGATGAGTTGTGAGTAGTTTACCATAGACCTAAGGTTTTATAGTTATTAGCTAGATGGCTTCTTATCTCTTTTTGGATCTCAATACAATGTTCTCCCCCTCTCTTGTGGAGATCTATTCGATGTAAACTCTTTTTGCGGTGTGTTTGTCGAGATCCGATGAATTGTGGGTTTATGATCAAGTTTATCTATGAATAATATTTTAATCTTCTCTGAATTCTTTTATGTATGATTGAGTTATCTTTGCAAGTCTCTTTGAATTATCAGTTTGGTTTGGCCTACTAGATTGGTCTTTCTTGCCATGGGAGAAGTGCTTAGCTTTGGGTTCAATCTTGTGGTGTCCTTACCCAGTGACAGAAAGGGTTGCAAGGCACGTATTGTATTGTTGCCATCGAGGATAACAAGATGGGGTTTATATCATATTGCATGATTTTATCCCTCTACATCATGTCATCTTGCTTAATGTGTTACTCTGTTCTTATGAACTTAATACTCTAGATGCAGGCAGGAGTCGGTCGATGTGTGGAGTAATAGTAGTAGATGCAGGCAGGAGTCGGTCTACTTGTTATGGACGTGATGCCTATATACATGATCATGCCTAGATAATCTCATAACTATGCGCTTTTCTATCAATTGCTCGACAGTAATTTGTTCACCCACCGTAATACTTATGCTATCTTGAGAGAAGCCACTAGTGAAACCTATGGCCCCCGGGTCTATCTCTTATCATATTTTCTTTCAATCTACTTTTATTTGCATCTTTACTTTTTGCATCTATATTATAAAATACCAAAAATATATTTATCTTATCATACTATCTTTATTAGATCTCACTTTCGTAAGTGGCCGTGAAGGAATTGACAACCCCTTTATTGTGTTGGTTGCGAGTTCTCAGTTTGTTTGTGTAGGTGCGTGGGACTTTTGAGAAGCCTCCTACTGGATTGATACCTTGGTTCTCAAAACTGAGGGAAATACTTACGCTACACTTGCTGCATCACCCTCTCCTCTTCGAGGAAAACCAACGTAAGCTCAAGACGTAGCAAGGCGCCGTCCGTTCGGTGTTAGATCGGATCTTCCGCGATTTGAATCGCTGTGAGTACGACTCCATCATCTGCGTTCTAGTAACACTTCCGCTTAGTGATCTTCAAAGGTATGAAGATGCACATCCTCTCTCTCTCTCTCTCTCTCTCTCTCTCTCTCTCTCTTGTTGTTAGAATCTCCTAGATTGATCTTGGTGATACGTAGGAAAATTTTGAATTATTGCTACGTTCCCCAAAAGTGGCATCATGAGCTAGGTATATGCGTAGATTTTATGCACGAGTAGAACACAAGTAGTTGTGGGCGTTGGTTTGTTCAATTTGCTTACCGTTACTAGTCTTATCTTGGTTCAGCGGTATTGTGGGATGAAGCAGCCCGGACCAACCTTACACGTACGCTTACGTGATACGGGTTCCACCGACTGACATGCACTTGTTGCATAAGGTGGCTAGCGGGTGTCTGTCTCTTCCACTTTAGTCGGATCGGATTCGATGAAAAGGGTCCTTATGAAGGGTAAATGACAATTGGCATATCACTGTTGTGGCTTTTGCGTAGGTAAGAATCGTTCTTGCTAGAAACTCATAGCAGCCACGTAAAAACATGCAACAACAATTAGAGGACATCTAACTTGTTTTTGCAGGGTATGCTATGTGATGTGATATGGCCAAAAGAATGTGATGAATGATATATGTGTTGTATGAGATTGATCATGTTCTTGTAATAGGAATCACGACTTGCATGTCGATGAGTATGACAACCGGCAGGCGCCATAGGAGTTGTCTTAATTTATTGTATGACCTACGTGTCATTGAAAACGCCATGTAATTACTTTACTTTATTGCTAACCGTTAGCCATAGTAGTAGAAGTAATAGTTGGCGAGACAACTTCATGAAGACACGATGATGGAGATCATGGTGTCATGCCGGTGACGAAGGTGATCATTCCGCGCCTCAAAGATGGAGATCAAAGGCGCAAAATGATATTGGCCATATCATGTCACTTTATGATTTGCATGTGATGTTTGTCATGTTTACATCTTATTTGCTTAGAACGACGGTAGCATAAATAAGATGACCCCTCACTAAAATTTCAAGAAAGTGTTCCCCCTAACTATGCACCGTTGCGAAAGTTCGTTGTTTCGAAGCACCACGTGATGATCGGCTGTGATAGATTCTAACATTCGCATACAACGGGTGTAAGCCAGATTTACACATGCAAAACACTTAGGTTGACTTGACGAGCCTAGCATGTACAGACATGGCCTCGGAACACAAGAGACCGAAAGGTCGAACATGAGTCGTATAGTAGATACGATCAACATGAAGATGTTCATCGATGATGATTAGTCCGTCTCACGTGATGATCGGACACGGCCTAGTTGACTCGGATCATGTATCACTTAGATGACTAGAGGGATGTCTATCTGAGTGGGAGTTCATTAAATAATTTGACTAGATGAACTTAATTATCATGAACATAGTCTAAAATATCTTTGCAATATGTCTTGTAGATCAAATGGCCCACACTAATATTGCCCTCAACTTCAACGCGTTCCTAGAGAAAACCAAGCTGAAAGACTATGGTAGCAACTATACGGACTGGGTCCGAAACTTGAGGATCATCCTCATAACTGCCAAGAAAGCATATGTTCTTGAAGCACCGCTAGGTGACCCACCCATTTTCCCAGCAACTCAAGACGTTATGAACGCTTGACAGTCGTGTAGTAATGATTACTCCCTGGTTCAGTGTGGCATGCTTTACAGCTTAGAACCGGGGCTCCAAAAGCGTTTTGAGCAGCACGGAGCATATGAGATGTTCCAAGAGCTTAACATGGTTTTCCAAGCTCATGCCCGGGTAGAGAGATATGAAGTCCCCGACAAGTTCTACAGTTGTAAGATGGAGGAGAATAGTTCTGTCAGTGAGCATAAACTAGTTGGGAGTTAATCTTCCAGATGACTCGGTCATTGACAGGATCCTCCAGTCGCTCCCACCTAGCTACAAGAGCTTTGTGATGAACTACAATATGCAAGGGATGGAAAAGTACATTCCTGAGTTATATTCAATGCTGAAATCAGCGGAGGTGGAAATCAAAAAGGAACATCAAGTGTAAAAAGAACTTCAGAAGGACGGCAAGGGAGTTGACGCGCCCGGTAAATCAGTTGTCGGGAAGAAGCCAAACAATGGACCCAAGCCCGAGACTCAGTGCTTTTATTGCAAGGGAAATGGTCACTGGAAGCGGAACTGCCCCAAGTACTTAGCGGATAAGAAGGACGGCAACACCAAAAGTATATGTAATATACATGTTATTGATGTGTACCTTACCAGTACTCGTAGTAGCTCCTGGGTATTTGATACTGGTGCGGTTGCTCATATTTGTAACTCAAAACGGGAGTTGTGGAATAAACAGAGACTGGCGAAGGACGAGGTGACGATGCGCGTCGGGAATGGTTCCAAGGTCGATGTGATCGCCGTCGGCACGCTACCTCTACATTTACCTACGGGATTAGTTTTAAACCTCAATAATTGTTATTTAGTGCCAGCTTTGAGCATGAACATTGTATCTGGATCTCGTTTAATGCGAGATGGCTATTCATTTAAATTCGAGAATAATGATTGTTCTATTTATATGAGAGACATGTTTTATGGTCATACCCCGCTGGTCAATGGTTTATTTCTACCGAATCTCGAACGTGATGTTACACATATTCATAGTGTGAATACCAAAAGATGTAAGGTTAATAATGATAGTCCCACATACTTGTGGCACTGCCGCCTTGGTCACATTGGTGTCAAACTCATGAAGAAACTCCATGCAGATGGACTTTTGGAGTCTCTTGATTATGAATCATTTGACACGTGCGAACCATGGCTCATGGGCAAAATGACCAAGACTCCGTTGTCCGGAACAATGGAGCGAGCAACCAACTTGTTGGAAATAATACATACTGATATGTGCGGTCCAATGAGCGTTGAGGCTCACGGTGGCTATCGTTATGTTCTCACCCTCACTGATGACTTAAGTAGATATGGGTATGTCTACTTAATGAAACACAAGTCTGAGACCTTTGAAAAGTTCAAGGAATTTCAGAGTGAGGTAAAGAATCAACATGACAGGAAAATAAAGTTCTTACGATCAGATCGTGGAATATTTGAGTCACGAGTTTGGTACGCACTTAAGGAAATGTGGAATTGTTTCACAACTCACGCTGCCTGGAACACCTCAGCGTAATGGTGTGTCTGAATGTCGTAATCGCACTTTATTGGATATGGTGCGATCTATGATGCCTCTTACCGATTTACGCTATCATTTTGGGGTTATGCTTTAAAGACAACTGCATTCACTTTAAATAGGGCATCGTCTAAATCCGTTGAGACGACACCATATGAATTATGGTTTGGGAAGAAACCTAAGCTGTCGTTTCTAAAAGTTTGGGGATGCGATGCTTATGCCAAGAAACTTCAACCTGAAAAGCTCGAACCCAAGTCGGAAAAATGCATCTTCATAAGATACCCTAAGGAAACCATTGGGTATACCTTCTACCTCAGATCCAAAGGCAAGATCTTTGTTGCCAAGAACGGATCCTTTTTGGAGAAAGAGTTTCTCTCAAAAGAAGTAAGTGGGAGGAAAGTAGATCTTGATGAAGTACTGCCTCTTGAACCGGAAAGTAGCGCAGCTCAGGAAGATGTTTCTGTGGTGACTGCACCGAGTAGAGAGGAAGTTAATGATGATGATCATGGAACTTCAGATCAAGTTGCTACTGAACTTCGTAGGTTCACAAGGGAACGTTCCGCACAGGAATGGTACGGCAACCCTGTCCTGGAAATCATGTTGTTGGACAACGGTGAACCTTCATCTATGAAGAAGCGATGGCAGGCCCGGATTCCAACAAATGGCTTGAAGCCATGAAATCCGAGATAGGATCCATGTATGAAAACAAAGTATGGACTTTGACAGACTTGCCCGATGATCGGCAAGCCATAGAAAATAAATGGATCTTTAAGAAGAAGACTGACGCGGATGGTGATGTGACCGTCTATAAGGCTCGGTTTGTCGCTAAGGGTTATCGACAAGTTCAAGGGGTTGACTACGATGAGACTTTCTCACCCGTAGTGAAGCTGAAGTCCGTCCAAATCATGTTAGCAGTTGCTGCATTCTATGGTTATGAGATATGGCAAATGGACATCAAAATGGCATTCCTTAACGGTTTCCTTAAGGAAGAATTGTATATGATGCAGCCGGAAGGTTTTGTTCATCCTAAGAATGCTGACAAGGTGTGCAAGCTCCAGCACTCCATCTATGGGTTGGTGCAAGCATCTCGGAGTTGGAACATTCACTTTAATGAAATGATCAAAGCGTTTGGGTTTATGCAGACTTATGGAGAAGCATATGTTTACAAGAAAGTGAGTGGGAGCTCTGTAGCATTTCTCACATTGTATGTGGATGACATACTATTGATGGGAAATGATATAGAACTTTTGGAAAGCATAAAGGCCTGCTTGAATAAGTGTTTTTCAATGAAGGACCTTGGAGAAGCTGCTTACATATTAGGCATCAAGATCTATAGAGATAGACCGAGACGCCTCATCGGTCTTTCACAAAGCACACACCTTGATAAGATATTGAAGAAGTTCAATATGGATCAGTCCAAGAAAGGGTTCTTGCCTGTATTGCAAGGTGTGAAATTGAGCGCGGCTCAATGCCCGACCTTGGCAGAAGATAGAGAAAAGATGAGTGTCATCCCCTATGCCTCAGCCATAGGGTCTATTATGTATGCCATGCTGTGTACCAGACCTGATGTGAACCTTGCCATAAGTTTGGTAGGGAGGTACCAAAGTAATCCCGGCATGGAACACTGGACAGCGGTCAAGAATATCCTGAAGTACCTGAAAGGACTAAGGATATGTTTCTCGTTTATGGAGGTGACGAAGAGCTCGTCGTAAGGGTTACGTCGATGTTAGCTTCGACACAGATGTGGATGACTCCAAGTCACAAACCGGATACATGTATATTTTGAATGGTGGGGCAGTCAGCTGGTGCAGTTGCAAGCAAAGCATCGTGGCGGGATCAACATGTGAAGTGGAGTACATGGCAGCCTCGGAGGCAGCACATGAAGCAATCTGGATGAAGGAGTTCATTACCGACCTAGGAGTTATTCCCAATGCGTCTGGCCCGATGAATCTCTTCTGTGACAACGCTAGAGCTATTGCCATTGCCAAGGAGCCCAGGTTTCACAACAAGACCAGGCATATCAAGCATCACTTCAACTCCATTTGTGAAAATGTTCACGATGGAGACATAGATATTTGTAAAGTGCATACGGATCTGAATGTCGCAGATCCGTTGACTAAACCTCTTCCACGAGCAAAACATGATCAACACCAGAACTCTATGGGTGTTCGATTCGTCACAATGTAACTAGATTATTGACTCTAGTGCAAGTGGGAGACTGTTGGAAATATGCCCTAGAGGTAATAACAAAATGGTTATTATTATATTTCCTTGTTCATGATAATTGTCTGTTGTTCATGCTATAATTGTATTAACCGGAAATCGTAATACATGTGTGAATACATAGACCACAACATGTCCCTAGTGAGCCTCTAGTTGACTAGCTCGTTGATCAATAGATGGTTAGGGTTTTCTGACCATGGACATTAGATGTCGTTGATAATGGGATCACATCATTAGGAGAATGATGTGATGGACAAGACCCAATCCTAAGCATAGCACAAGATCATGTAGTTCGTTTGCTAAGAGCTTTTCTGATGTCAAGTATCATTTCCTTAGACCATGAGATTGTGCAACTCCCGTATACCGTAGGAATGCTTCGGGTGAACCAAACGTCACAACGTAACTGGGTGGCTATAAAGGTACACTACAGGTATCTCCGAAAGTGTCTGTTGGGTTGGCATGAATCGAGACTGGGATTTGTCACTCCGTATGACAGAGAGGTATCTCTGGGCCCACTCAGTAATGCATCATCATAATGAGCTCAATGTGGCTAAGGATTTAGTCACGAGATCATGCATTACGGAATGAGTAAAGAGACTTGCCAGCAACGAGATTGAACGAGGTATTGCGATACCGACGATCGAATCTCGGGCAAGTAACATACCGGTTGACAAGGAATTGTATACGGGATTGATTGAATCCCTGACATCGTGGTTCATCCGATGAGATCATCGTGGAATATGTGGGAGCCAACATGGGTATCCAGATCCCGCTATTGGTTATTGGCCGGAGAGATGTCTCGGTCATGTCTACATGATTCCCGAACCCGTAGGGTCTGCACACTTAAGGTTCGATGACGCTAGAGTTGTTATGGGAAATAGTATGTGGTGACTGAATGTTGTTCGGAGTCCTGGATGAGATCCCGAACGTCACGAGGATTTCTGGAATGGTCCGGAGATGAAGATTTATATATAGGAAGTCCTTATTCGGTCGTCGGAAGTGTTCGGAGGTTTGCCGGTATTGTATCGGGACCACCGAAGGGGTTCCAGGGGTCCACCGGGAGGGTCCACCTGCCTCGGAGAGCCCTATGAGCTGAATATGGAGGGGAACCAGCCCCTAGGTGGGCTGGGCGTCAACTCCCCTAGGGCCCATGCGCCTAGGGTTGGGGGAAACCCTAAAGGGGGCGCCCCCTTTGGCTTGGGGGGCAAGCCTTTCCCACTTGGCCGCCGCCCCCCCCCCCCCCCCTCTAGATCCATCTGGAGGGGGCTGGTCCCCCTCTCCCTTGCCCCTATAAATAGTGGGGAGGTGGGAAGGCTGCCGCACCCTTCCCCTGACGCAGCTCTTCCCCTCTCCAACACCTCCTCCTCCGTAGTGCTTGACGAAGCCCTGCCGGAGAACTGCAAGCTCCACCACCACGACGTCGTGCTGCCGGAGCTCTCCCTCAACTTCTCCTCTCCTCTTGCTGGATCAAGAAGGAGGAGACGTCCCATTGATGTACGTGTGTTGAACGCGGAGGCGCCGTCCGTTCGGCGTTAGATCGGATCTTCCGCGATTTGAATCGCCGCGAGCACGACTCCATCATCTGCGTTCTAGTAACGCTTCCGCTTAGCGATCTTCAAAGGTATGAAGATGCACATCATCTCTCTCTCTCTCTCTCTCTCTCTCTCCCTCCCTCTCCCTCCATCTCTCTCCTCTCTCTCTCTCTCTCTCTCTCTCTCTCTCTTGTTGCTAGAATCCCCTATATTGATCTTGGTGATACGTAGGAAAATTTTGAATTATTGCTACGTTCCCCAACATGCACTGGTTTCGGCCGCTTTTTATCCTTTACTCCACGCGCCTGGAGCGGATCGATGTGTAGTTTTTTCGGGGTTTTGCTTTTCCTTTTTCTAGTTTCTTTATTTATAAAAAATATTACCTCCGTATCAAAATTCAAGAACTTTTTTCAGACTAGTTTAGCATACAAAAACATCTTATATTTGATACGGAGGTAGTACATGATTTCTTTTAAATTACATGGTTTTTCAAAAATAGAGAGCTATTTTTATAAATGCACAAGCATTTTCAAAACTGCCCAAACATAATATAAAGTGACAAAGACTTTACAAAGTTACAAGATTCTGAAAACATCGAACAATTTCCAATTTATAGGAATATTTTTCTAAATTACTTGAGCACTTGCTAAAATAACATTAAAAGCTAAAATATGTGCAAGAAAATATATTAGATAAACATATTCAAAAATACATTAATTCTTTAAAATATTTTTAATTACATAGTTTTTTTAAAAATATGACCACTTATTAAATTTATTAACATTTTTTAATTAAGAGAACATTTTTAAATTAATAAGGACATTTAAAAATTCACTAACACCTTTTAACTAAATGAATTTTTAAAAATGCAAACACTTTTTTCAGTTCCATAATAAAATCATGTATTTTTTTTAAAAGCACCATGTATGCATAAACAAAGGCGATATCCATGGGAAAAAAAGAAAACATAAAACAGAAGGTGAATAGGAAAAATGAAAGAAAATGGCAAATAAACTAAAGAATGATTAAGAAAATATAGAAAAGAAACAAAAACAGAAAGAGAAACAAAAAAAGGCAATGAAAATCAATGAATTGTTTAAAAGAGTGCAAAACCAGAGTAGCCCAAATGAAATCTTGAAAACCACACCACACACAAAAAAACTAGAGGTAAACCGAAAAGAACCGTGCAGGAAATAATGCTCACCCCAGGGGGAGTGGATCGGCTCACGGAATTGAACGGGGTGTGTCGTGTCGAATGGGAATAGCCGCTTGATTTGGTCGTCTCTTGATCTAGATCGTTCCACATTGGCTTGTTTTTCGTGGCAAAATTATACTGAAAAGTATCGATCTACATTAAGGTAATTAAGGTAAATTTCTCAAAATACCAACTACTCTACGCGTTTCTTCGGTACATCTCAAATGATCGGGTATACTAGGTCATTTTTATTTATTTTAAGAGCAACCGATAGTATAAGCTCTAACTTTTCAATAAGAAAATGAGAACTGACCAAATTATAGAGAACAAACAAACTAGCCTACATCCACGACATGCACACACACCATCCTGAGAGTTGCACACTTTTGTGAGAAGGGCCATTTATCCCCAGATGGAAGGGAAGTTGGTCAGATTATACGAGATCTTGTAAAGAAAAATCGAGTTTACAGGAACTGTTGAAACATTTTCAATTTTAATTAGAAGCACCAATTAAAAAAACTGAATATTTAAAAGTGCAGCTGCGCTTTCCCGTCTTTCCGAGTGCACCCTGCCTTACCGTCCGATCAAGGAGATCATGTGTCGTCTCCTAGGCAGAATCCGACAGCAGTCCGTTCAATCATGGGGCCCACAGAGAGGAATAACGCGCAGGTCTGACACAATACGACCCCCCAAAATTCCCAATTCCCCATTCGAGCAAAGAAGAACGGTGAGGCGGAGATAACGATGGGGAGGAGCGGGCGGCGCGATTCGCGAAGATTCGCGATGTTTTTGATTCCTCGACCGCACGCCCCTCGCGCGCAATGCCGGGCACGGCGCGGGTGGGGCTGCCATGGTGGCTTCAAGGGATTCAGCAGTGGGGGGAGTTCTCAGAGCGCTCGAGGCGCATCGCACACGCAAATCGACGGCAACTGCGGAGGTAAGCAACCCATCACTCCTCCTTCATATGATGCTTGGTCCCGAAGGAGCCAGGTCGTAAGGGGAGGTCGCTGATGGGACTATGGGTGTCTATGCGGCAAGACGGCGAGGGAAGCTTTGTTCTCATGGCAAATAGGTATCCAGCAGGAGCGCGGCTCGCACAACCATTTTGGGGGGGGGGGGGGGGGGGCGGGGGAGGGTGTTGCGGACTTGGGTAGCAACCCGGTCGCCAAGGTGCAGATGAGGGAGAGAGAGGGAGGACGGCGTTGACATAGGGCTGGATGAGGAAGGGATTAGGGAAGCAGAGGACGTTGACATGGGGGGGGGGGGCGTTGACATTTGGGGAGGGCGCTCACTCCCGCGAACTGGTGCTCGGGCGCCAGGTAGTCACGTCCTTAAAAAAATTAAAAGCACTAAAATAGCTCGAATCGTAAAAATTAGAAAGCACTCGCTAAGCAAAAGGCAACACTGGTCGAGCTGAACCAAAGTTGTTGGCGCGCGCGGCCACGCGCCGGAGCGCGAGGGCTCCTGGCCGCCGTCCCCCGCGCCGCCGATGCATCGACGGCCGCACCACCCGCACGAGGAGCATGCGCGGGACGTAGACCCTCCCGCCGCGCCACCCGCTTTCCGCCACGTACGCACGCTCCAACGCCAAAGCCGCCTCACGACGCGTCGGCGTCGTCGCGCGCGTGAGCCTCCCCTTCCCCCCTCCACTCTTCCAGGCCCAATCGACTTTGACCCGGTAGCTATTTGTCGCCATTTCCTTAGCTATTCGTCCTACCCGCGACAGGTCATCCTTAATCGCTGTTCGTGAGCTATGGAGGATGCGGACGTGTCGGCGCGGAAAGCCCTCTGAGCCGCAGGCGCGGTCTCGCACGCCATATGTACCGTGCAAAATGTGCTTGTCACGCACGGGGGGTTGCGTTTTGGTTGCATATTCCTGCACACTACGGTGAAAGTGATGTCGCAGATGCCCACAGTCGCTAGTACGGAGTTAACTGTGGCGAGTTAAGACGGGGTTTGGTTTGGACCTGTAGCTGCCTGCAGAAGGCGCCGGAGGAGTCGAGCCTCCCGTTGCGTACTGTACTGACATCGGCGAGCCGCGATGACTGGACGTAGTATAGATAGAGTATACTTAATCTCAGCCTGCCTAGCCGACCGGCCGCTGCACGAATCACGTGCAAGCACTTACCGAAACTTGACAACGGGGTTGGATCGACAAAAAAGAAACGTCAGCTAGGTTTTCATTTATAAACACGTCAATGTTCTTTAGCAAACGAATACCTTGACATGAGCAGCGGTCGACTCATTCGCCAGCTTGCTCTTCGTACTCTATCTAAGCAGATTAACAGTCCACCTGATCGACTGGAGACGGATAAACAGTCCACCTGATCGACTGGAGGCGGTACAACAACACACGATTTTTGTCTAGCACAAGGCACATGTATCGGTCGGCGGCCCCGCTATCTATCTTGGTCGACGCGGAGCAGCTGGAGGGACACGTAATGTAACGTCGATCGAACTGGAGATAAGCTCTTCTTCTAGCTTTAACGATCCAAGGACGAAGAGAAGATGTCCATGGAATTCTCCTCTCCTCTCTTCTGCCGAGCCGTCAGTGCGTCGCCTGCACATCGACACCCTACCCAGACCTAGGGAGCCTAGCCAGCGAGAAAACGGGGAGCCTCCCCTGCCACCTCGGCATCTCTTTCCGGAGAAGCCGTGCCGATTGACATGGACGCTGTCGACCTAGCAGCTACAGCGATCGGCCTCCCGAGAACCGTGGGTGGCATCGTCGAACATTTCCTTCTTGAACAAAGCGTGCAGAACAAAGTTGCAAAAAATAAGAGAGAGGATAACCATTCCGTGCACACCACGTGTCTGGCCCGCGCGAGGCCCAAGTCGATCTCGAGACGGATAACCATTCCACGCGAGGCCCGATGCGCGACACCTGTACGGCGCGATACAGCGACGGCGGGCCTGCGGGTTTCGATCGGCGCCACGCGTGCGCGTGCGTCGCGCCGTTCTGGACCCGTATAAAACCGGCCGGCGCACCACGTTCCAAACGCCACAGATGCACGCACTACTGGCCAGCTTGATCCAGTGGAGTTCTCTCTCTGACAATTCGATTCCAATACCGCGACGGCTCCGAAATGGAGAGCGACTGCCAGTTCCTGCTGGCGCCCCAACACATGTACGCCGCGCCGGGGGACGACGGCCAGTTCCTTCAGCAGCAGCAGCAGCAGCAGCTGAGCGGCGGCGGCGCCGGGGAGAGGAAGCGGCGGTTCACGGAGGAGCAGGTGCGGTCGCTGGAGAGCACGTTCCACACGCGGCGCGCCAAGCTGGACCCCCGGGAGAAGGCGGAGCTGGCGCGCGAGCTGGGGCTGCAGCCGCGCCAGGTGGCCATCTGGTTCCAGAACAAGCGCGCCCGGTGGCGCTCCAAGCAGCTGGAGCAGGACTTCGCGGAGCTGCGCGGCCATTACGACGCCCTCCGCGCCCGCGTCCAGTCGCTCAAGCAGGAAAAGCTCACTCTCGCCGCGCAGGTAACCAACCAGCACACGCCATATATATACCCCATCCTCCATGGTCGGTCGCTGGACGATCATTACAGATACGTGCATGCTAATGGCGTCTGCTCGATGTGCAGCTGGAAGAGCTGAAGAAGAAGCTGAACGAGAGGGAAGACCAGAGCGCCAGCTGCGGCGGCTCTTGCGCCGTCGCCGACGTGGACGACAAGAGGAATAACGTTAGCAGCTGCGTCGCGGCGAAGGATGAGAGCGCGGCGCCGGCGGCAGACGTGTCGGACGGCTCAACTCCGGGCTGGTACGAGTATGACGACCACCTGGCGTATGGGGTTGACCTGCACGAGCCGTTCTGCGCCACTCCGGAGCTGTGGGAGACGTCATGGCCGCTGGTGGAGTGGAACGCAGTGGCATGAACCAATGTTGCATATAACTATTACATCTGTGTACCCGTTGGCCCCGTTCCTGTATACGTCGTTGTTGCTGGCTTGTCTAGCTGGTTGATCCGGACCACGTAGATCAGGTCGATCAGGCCGTCAGGTAGAGTCGTAGAACAGATAGGTAGGGATCCCACATGCAAGCGATAGCCATGAAATCTACATGCGGCCGGCGATCTGCTCCGTCGACTCTGGGATTCATGTCCGTGAAAATGGCTTAAGAGTCACGTGAACCGTGTCTGGCTGCTGTCACTCATGTGGTTCCTGTCGCGCCGTCGCTGATGAAAAAAAAAAACAACAACCACTGTTACGTAACGTTTTTACTCTTTACCAGTTGCCCATGTCGCTCTAGAAATCCATACATCAGCTCCTCTGTTCTCCTCTCACGCGCGTGTTATTACTGTAAGCCTGTAGGCGATGGATCGATCATCTCGCGCGCGTGTTATTCCTGTAGCCTGTAGGCGATGGATCGATCCAGAAGGCGCGTGCGCCGGAGACGACGAGAGGAGCGTCGCTGTCGCGGCAACACGGGGGGATGATTCGTATCGTCTGCTGCTGCTTTGGACGCCACCCGGCGTGTCGAGCGTTCGTTCGTCCGGCACTGTCGCGCGCGGGGGCCAAAGACGAGAAAGAGGCAGCGGGAAAACGACGCGGGAGGCGCGGCTGTCGCCGGGGGAGAGGACGGTTCGGCGAGAAAAGGAAGTTGTGGATGCGTGGCCCGGCGGCTCAATGGGTGGTGGAAACGACTCACTCGCCTAGAAAGCGACCGCCCGCCACATCAAGTGAGAAGCGCGCAGATGTAAATTTGAATGTAACCACACCCCTCGTGGACAGTAAATTTATAAAAACAAAATATGGAATTTTGTGACATCAAATATGCTCAAACGTTTTAAGTGATTTGAGGAGGTTTACACCAAAAAATATATCACTGTTCAAAGTTTTCATCACCATTTTTGTTTCTCTTGTGTATAATCACCTAGAAACAGTTGGAAGATTGTTTCCTTATGTCAATTGATTCTGTTACAGAGTTTTACATATATGCCTCGAGTGAGAAGGAGAGGGGGCCCGTGAGAGTAGGCACGCAGGCCCAACGTGAAGGAGATCCACAAATCTAGGAGTAGACTACGTACAACACATTACAGTATAAGTACAATATACACTTGTCAATACCCCCCCCCCCCCCCTCAGCCGGAACACAATTAGGAAGGGTGTTAAGGCTGGACCGAAACTCGTGGAAAATCTGCGAAGGAAGGCCCTTGGTGAACACATCTGCATATTGGGAGCTGGATGGAACATGAAGCACCTGCACCTCACCGAGTGCCACACGATCACGAACAAAATGCAAGTCGATCTCGATGTGCTTGGTCCTCTGATGCTGCACTGGATTGCTGGCAAGGTATGAGGCACTAATGTTGTCACAGTACACCACGGTAGCACGAGTCGGTGGCACCTTGAGCTCGAAAAGAAGCTGCCGCAACCAGCAAGATTCGGCCACACAATTTGCAGCACCACGGTATTCAGCCTCTGCACTCGAACGTGAGATGGTGGGTTGACGCTTGGAGGACCAGGAGACAAGATTCGTGCGAAGATAGGCACAGAAACCAGACTTTGACTTGCGGGTGTCAGGGCACCCTGCCCAATCCGCGTCTGTATAAGCGGTGAGGTCCATCGAAGGCGACCGAAAGATCTGAAGACCGTAGTGAGACGTGCCTCGGAGATACCGAAGAATGCGCTTCACAAGTTGCATGTGGGCATCGCGGGGTGCATGCATGAACAAGCAAGCCTGTTGAACCGCATATGCAATGTCAGGACGTGTAAGAGTGAGGTATTGTAGGGCACCCGTGAGACTACGATAATGAGTGGGGTTGGATAAAAGTTGACCATCATGGGAGGACAACTTGGCAGTGGTGTCAACCGGGGTGGAAATAGGCTTGCAGTTGAGCATTTTGGCGCGCTCAAGGAGCTCGAGTGTGTACTGTTGTTGACAGAGAAAGAAACCGGAGGTGTTGTTGGTTACGTTGATGCCCAAAAAATGGTGGAGGGCACCAAGATCGGTCATAGCAAACTCCTTCTTGAGAGCGGCGATGACAGAGTGAAGCGCTGTGGGAGTGCTAGCGGTAAGGATGATGTCATCCACATAAACAAGCAAATACGCAATGGAAGTGCCATGATGCAAGATAAAAAGAGAAGAGTCACTTTTGGAAGCACGAAACCCAAGGGACAGCAAGAAGGCTTGAAAATGAAGGAACCATGTGCGAGGCGCTTGCTTGAGGCCGTAGAGAGACTTACGAAGAAGGCATACATGGTCCGGCTTGGAGGCGTCAACAAAGCCAGCTGGTTGCGAGGAGTACACTGTCTCATTGAGTTCACCATGAAGAAATGCATTTTTGACGTCGAGTTGATGGATAGGCCACGAATGAGAGGTGGCAAGACTCAACACAACCCGAATTGTGTCTGGCTTGACCACAGGACTGAATGTCTCAGAGTAATCCACGCCTTCTTGCTGCATGAACCCACGAACAACCCACCGCGCTTTGTACCGAGCCAAGGATCAATCAGTGTTGAATTTGTGACGAAAAATCCATTTGCCCGTGACCACATTTGCACCTGCATGCTTAGGCACCAAAGACCAAGTGGAGTTATTCAATAAAGCATTAAACTCGCCGAGCATCGCTTGGCGCCGATGGGGATCCTTGAGAGCTGATCTGTAGGTGGGTGGTATGGGTGAGATGGGTGTGGGGGAAGCATCAGCGAGGAATAAGCGGCGGGGCATAAGATAGCCAGATTTGGCGCGAGTGGACATCTTGTGTGAATTTTGGGGTGGCTGTACGAGAATAGCGTGTTTGGGAAGAGGTGGCGACGGGGTAGTGGCTGGAACGGAATCAGAGGTGGATTCGGTGGGACCAGCGGAAGGGGCGCAGGACTGGTGGGCGGCGGATCCGAGGAAGATTGGGTGGGCGTGGAAACAGGCGTGGCGTGGGGGACCGGCGCAGCAGTCGAGGGAGATTGTGCTGGAGAAGCGGGGGACGCGGGCGACAGGGAACGCGGGGATTGGGCGGGCGACCGGTCAGCGCCATCTGGTGGGGGGGCGCCTGGAGATCCGTCAGGAGGATCCGCCTGGGGATCCGGTAAAGGTGGAGGGGCCGGTTTTGCATGGGGATTTTCTGTGGACGTGGCTGGTGTGTGGTCAGGGGGGTGCGCTGTGTATGGAAAAACTGTTTCGTCAAAAATAACGTGGCGAGAAACGATGACACGCCGGGAGGTGAGATCGAAGCAGCGATAGCCTTTGTGCTCGAGGGCATAGCCAAGAAAAACACAGCGTGTGGAGTGTGGGGCAAGTTTGTGATCCATAGTGGCATACAAGTTGGGAAAGCATAGGCAACCCAAGACTCGAAGATGATCATAGGTGGGGGGTGCGCCATGAAGAAGAAAATGAGGTGTGTGAGGATTAATGGCACGGGACGGTTGCCGGTTGAGCAAGTAGGTGGCGGTGTGGAGCGCCTCAAGCCAAAAGGGAGGAGGAAGGTTGGCTTGGAGGAGGAGTGTACGCACGATGTCATTGGTCGTGTGAATCATACGTTCGGCCTTGCCGTTCTGGGGGGATGTGTGGGGACAAGAGAAGCGATAAGAGATGCCATTGGTGGAGAAAAAGGTACGAAGAGAGGTGTTGATGAACTCGCCACCGTTATCACACTGCATACTTTTGATGACCGTGTGGAATTGGGTGTAAACAAAAGTGAAAAAGCGTTGGAGAACGGTGGAGGTGTCGGATTTGTTGCGGAGAGGAAACGTCCTTGAAAAATGAGTAAAGTCATCCAACAGAACAAGATAATATTGGAAACCAGAAAAGCTTACAACAGGAGAGGTCCACAAATCACAATGTATTAAGTCGAAGGGAGCATAACTCTTGCTAAGAGAGGAGGGGAAGGGAAGGCGTGGTTGGCGACCTAGTTGGCATGCACTACAAGGAGCGTGTGGAGCCTTATTACATTCGCTAAGAAAATCTTTGGAGATTGAGGCAAGAGTTTGAGCGTCGGGGTGCCCGAGGCGACGATGCCACAAGTCCGCGATAGTGATAGCGAGGAGTGCAGACGCCCGAGCTGGTTTATTGCCGACAAAAGGATAGAGGTCGCCATGGCTAACGGAGATCATGAGAGTTTTCCGAGTGCGAAGATCCTTCACAAGAAAACCACACGGGTAAAATTCAATAGAGCAAGAATTATCCTTAGTGAACTTGCGAACAGAAATTAAGCTAGTGACAACATGTGGTGAAACGAGTATATCTGTGAGACGGAAGTCGTCAGGGGGAAGAGTGGTGGAACCAGCAACAGTTACGAGAAGATGATGCCCATTACCAACAAGAATGCTAGACGGTAAATGCTTTAAAGAAGAACTAGACTTGGTAAGATTACCTTGAGTGTTGGTGACATGTGAGGAGGCGCCGGTGTCGAGGTACCACTCGGGAGCCGGGGGAGTGGGGTAGCCACCGTTGCTGAAGGCGGCATTGAGCATGGCGAGGTGATCCCACGATGGCTGTGGCGCGAAGTAGAATGGTGCGGGCGGCGTCGGGGGCGCGTAGGCCTGGTACGCCTGAGCATGGGCACCCGAACGGGGGCCGAGTGTAGGAGATATGCCCTAGAGGCAATAATAAATGATATTATTTATCTCCAAGTTCATAATTATGTTTATGTTCCATGCTATAACTGCAATGATTCTCAAGTCTACAATATCCACGAGGCTCGGAGGAAGACTCATATGCACGTGTGGAATAATAAACGGTAAGAAGTATTCCTAGTTTGGCCTCTAAGACTAGCTCAAGTGTTGCATGATGGTTCCGTTTTCCTGATCATGGGCATGTCTATGCCAGCAACTTTGAGGGCACAATGTTAAGAAAACATTTGTGTTGCATCGACCCGGTTTGATGTTATGCTATGAGATTCACTCGTCACAAGTTAATGGTAAATAACACAGATGGTTAACGTTTGCATGATTCCTTAGACCATGAGAGTATCGAGTTTCTTCATGCTTGCTTCATGAACTTTGGGGTTTGTTAAACGTCATCCGTAAATGGGTGGCTATTACGGCGGCTTACGGGTTCATGGAAAAGTGTGTCAAGTAACTTGATAGCTCAAGATTGGGATTTGCTCCTCCGACGATGGAGAGATATTCTCGAGCCCTCTCGGTGTTACAGTATCCATCATCGTCTGGCCAGACACAGTGTGATTTGATCACAGGGATGCCGGAACACGGAAACGAGAAAAGAGAACAAAACTAGTAACGAGGTAACTAGCATAGTGGACAAGTTGTTGATCCACGGGGATGCAAGTAAATCTCACCTCGGGTCTTTGTAACATATCGCGAAGCAACAGGAATAGCACACAGCAACTGGAGGTTCACTCGAATATTCATTCGTGTGGGTATAGGGGTCAATATGGGTGTCCATGGCTCCGATGTTGATCATTGATCAGAAGGGGTTCCGAGTCATGTCTATACTTCACCGAACCTATAGGGTCACATGCTTAAGGGTCATCTATCTGTTGAATACTAGACAAGGAGTCTGAGAGAAAATCACCGAAAAAGTTTCGGACACCGGAAAAGTTTCGGATAGCGGAAAAGGTTCCGCAGAGAGAGGTCATCGGATGAGTTTCGGTGAAACTAAAAAGTTGTTTCAGGGGATACCGTTAAGTCAAATTGGTTTCGGCACATGCCTGATAATTCTTGGAGGGTGCCAGAATCATTCTGGAAGCTTTCTGGAATTTTCCGGGATAATAACCGGATATGCTCCGGAGCTGCCGGAACCACTTCAGATGTTTTTCGCAGATGAAATTCACTAATCTGAAATTGTTTCAAAACAAATCCAAAATCATTTTAGTGGGTACTAGAATTATTCTAAGACTCACAGAAATATTTTCGGATTTAATGGACGCGAAAAATTGTCTTCATGAATAGTAAAAACGCATTCTTGTTTGCTTTGCGCAGATGAAAATCACTAAACCGAAATTGTTTCGGAACGCGTTGAAAATTATTTTAGTGGGTACTAGAAATGTTCTGAGCCCACATAAATATTTTCAGTTCGAACGGACGCTGAAAAATGTCGTCATGAATAGTGAAAGTGCTTTTTGCTTGGCTTCTTGGAGAAGCCACCTTGAGGGCCTTTTGGTATTATCCCCTTGGCTTCTTGGAGAAGCCACCCTTGGGCTTGGCCTATAAATAGGGGTGGAGGGGGCTGCCTAAAGAATCATCCCTTGCTCTCATACACATGCCATGCATTATCTGGCTTCTTCTCTCTCTCCCACGAAAAGAGTTTCGTAGAGCCGTAAGGCTGTCTGGGTTCCGGCAGGAACTAGTTCTGGACGATGAAGCCCTGTCGGATAGATGACACCGTATGTGTGCAACTCTGTAGAGAGATCGTAGTTTCGGTCTTAGTTCGTGAGTGCCTCCCGAAGGGCTGTACATGTGACCGTCTGAGCTTTGAAGGTCCTCCCGAAGGGCTGTCCGAGTGACCGTTCGAGTTTCGAAGGTCCTCCCGAAGGGCTGTCCGCGACACCGTCCGGGGGGGGGGGGCGTTCGACCGCCTCCCGGAGGGTTGTCTGAGGAGCAGATGAGGGTATACATCCTCGCGGTTGGGAGGTTGTAAATCCTAGCTGCGGGGATCTGCACCGCCGTTCGTCATCGACTCTACTTCCCGCTGCGCTACGAGTCGGTAACGAAAAAGATCAAACCATGTATGCAGTCTCCATAGTGGTCCTGGGCTGGTGCGTAGGTCGGAAATTTTTTGTTTTCTGTTGCGTTCCCCTACAGTGGCATCAAGAGTCGTGCTATGCGTAGATGCAGGTTACGATCTAGAATACATGGAGATGTATGGGTATTGCATAATATAATTTTGGAGTAGATGAGATCTATTGCTGAAAATTATTTATGCGAGTGACAGATGAAATCTGTTACCCGACGTTCTTGTTGCTTCCCTAGAATTTGCGTTTGCTCAATCTCGAGACAGCATGGTGGAATTTGACAAAGTTCTGGCAATCCGTGATCCTGATTGATCATGGAAGTGCTATCAGTTCTTTGGGTTCTGCCGTAGTCAAAAGAAAGATGAAATTAGCAGATGAAAGGGCATTGCAGATATGATCTGCACGGGGGTCATGCGTATGACGAAGTTTAGTGTGGGGTTCGAGATTTTATGATCTCGTGCTTCATACATCCCGAGATGTTAATCTAGGAACTTGAATAATCATACTTGATGATAAAACGTTGGTAGCTGCGGTTTAAGTCAAAACCTTAGAAGCCACGTAATTTTTTTTGTATGAACCGATTAGAGGCGTCTAACTTGGTTTTGCAGGATGGTTTGCTTGTGATGTGGTATAGCAGTGCTCATAATAATTTGATTATGTATGAGATGACTATATAATGTAATTAACATGACCTGCGTGTCATGATTCGGCATGATGGCTGGAGCCATATGATTGCACTTTAATGACCTGCGTGTCAACCTTAAGTAATGCATTTATTTTATCCACTATGGAGATAGCGATATTATCTGGTGCACTGACAAGGTGGTGGCAATCTTCGCGAAGGTGAACACCGATGCGAATGCCGAAGACGAAGAAATACAAGACTTCTCCGTCAGAAAGGGCTATACCATATCATGCTATTATGAATTGCCTGAGATGTTTGTCCCTTTGATGCACCCTTCTTGATTGCGCGGTAGTCGCTTTTTATTAGGGTGATCTCTCACAAAAATATCAAGTAGTTAGTGTTCTCCCAAGTGTAGCACTGTCACGGCACCTAACTTTTTGGGGTGCGCCATGTCCACATGGGTACGAATGATTAGAGAAGTGTGAGGCGGGTGAGGTCAGACCTCGCAGCAAGATCACTTGGTTGTCTTGACGTTCTGGCTTGATCGCCCTGAGCTCGGAACACACCCATCGAAAGATGAACAGGAGTCACATAGAGATGTGATCGGCATGTTTGCCCACCAATTGAAATTCTCGTCATCAGTTATGTCCACATCAATGGTGTTGAATTGAAATGTGGATCTTGTATCACTCACAATCAATTATGAGAGATATTGATTTGAGTGGGAGCGCACTGTAGAATTAACTTGTTTAATTCTTAGTGCAATTAATTTTGAACACTGTCAAGTGTGATTTGCTAATAGTTATAGAATAATGGCTCGCGTTTCCACCTTCCCTATTAAAATTGAATAGCTGTTAAATATCTGGTTAAAACTTTACGGTTGGTAACGTAATATGAGGATTGTCCTCAAAAGTGCCGAGAAGGACTTTGTCCTATCGCATGCTTTCCGTATACTCCTGCTAAATGCTATGGATGATGAGACTCTCGTCCTTCAATCGAAAAGCTAGAATTCTATTATGGTCAAGTGGAATATGTTTGCTTCCATGAAACCCAAACTTCGAAAGTTGGGATAGTTATATGATATTCATGGAACTGAAAATTATTTTCAGATACAAACAAAGTAATGTTTGTTTGCAAGTATTAGTAAAAGTGTTTACTATGCATTTGACTGTTGGGAAAGGGATCCAGAAGAACGCCTGTCATATAATGAAAGGTGAATAAAACAACAACTTAAAGAGAAAGGAAGTGTCCAAAGGGTGTTAGTATGACTTACACGCCTAGGAAGTCCGGGGCTAACGCCACTCTTATGTTGGGTGCTTCTTTTGCGAGTAGGAGAAATACTAAAAGTTAAACTGTTAGAAGTATAATGGCAAAAAGAAAAGAAGTCTGGAATATCCAGCTCATGTATGAATGTCATACAAGTTTTTGATGTATAGTAGGCTGGTCAAAGATATAGTTCTTGGGAATTATGGTTAAACATGTTAATCACTAATTCTTGGGTATTGTGAGTTAATCACAAAGATACCCGCTCGATTGCATTCTGTTACGAGTCAATGTAAGAGCTACTATGGCCTAAAAGGCTAGCCAGAAATGAGGTTAAGGTATACATAGGGAACATAGTAAATGTTACTATACCAGTGTATTGTCGTCTGTATTTATTTTCATAATTCATTTAGAGTTTTTCAAACTCTAGCCCATTGCATAAGGTATCTTGCAAGAAGGTTGTTCATAAGAGAACTTTTTATGTTCGATGTTATGAATAACACAAGGGCCATACTTTCATTATGAATGAGATGTATGTTATGAATATTGATAATAATACAATACCTCTGGGTTTACTTTCATAATTCATTTTAGAGTTTCATACACTCTAGCCCACTGCACAATGTTTGTTGCAAAAGAATTGTTCATAAAAACAACAATTGTTGTTAAGTATTATGAATAACATGAAGGGCCATGCTTCCATCCAAGATGGGATGTATGTTATGAATACTGATGGTAATATGATACATCCATAACACTGACGCTAAATGTCACAATACTAAAAGAATACCACACAAGTGTGGCACTACATTTGGTCACATTGGAGAAACCCACATGGAAAATTCCATTATAATGGACTTTGAAGTCGTTTGATTTTGAATCATCTGACACTTGCAACTTTCCTCCGAAAAGTGAAGTGACTAAAATATCGTTCACAGGCCATAAGGAACGAACAACAAACTTATTGGTGATCATACATTCGATGAGTGTAGTCCGATAAGTGTTGTTAGTAGTGGATTTATCTATCTTCAGAAATGACTCAAGTAGATATATGGATATTTACTTGATGAGACGTAAGTCTGGATCTTTTGAAATCATTCGAAAGGTTTTCAAAAATGAAGTAGAAGTTATTGTAACAAGAAAATTACGTTTCTACAATTTGATTGCAGAAAGGAATATTTGAGTTACAAGTTTAGCAAATGTCTGATGAGTTGTGAAAAGAGTTTCATAACTTACACCTCCCGGAACACCACTATGAGTGGAATGTCTGTGAAGATGTAATCTAACCATTTATGACATGGTAAGATCAAAGATGACATAAATAAATTTGCCATTATCCCTTTTTAAGTGATGCTTTAGAGACTGCGGCTTTTACACTGAAAAGAGCTACATCGGGTCTGTTGAAATGAAGCCATGGTATGGTACGCCCAACCATGTTATATATTTTCTTAACATTTGGAATATGGGGCTTGTGTAAAAAGTTACAAACCTATCCCAAATCAGACAAGTGCTACTGTGTAGGTTATACCAAAATGTTGGGTATTCCTCCCTCACTATACCGAGGCAAATAGTTTTGCCGCGAAACGGTGTGCTTTTAAAGAGAATGGTTCTTTCAAAAAGGTGAGTGGGAGAATAGTGCAACTCGATGAGATAAACAGTATCTTCGTCATCAGATCAAAGGAAAGAGACCTTGGAAGTAATTCCAGAGTTTCCTACTGCGACTGATACGGAAGTCTCTACAATAAAATGTATGAACTTCGGTCGAACTTGCAGCTGAACCACGTAGGCAAGGCTCGTGCAAACCTCTCAGGTGCGCAAACGAGATATTGTTGTTAGACAACATTATACCTACGATACACAAGGAAGCGTTGATGGGCCCTGACTTCGGAATTGGCTAAATGCCAATACAACCCGAGTTAGTTTCCATATAAGTAATTCAAGATTAAAACCTTGATACACCTTCCGGAAGACTTAGAGTCTATCGAATATTTATGGAACTTAAAACTGATACGGATAAAAATGTTTTATCCATAAAGCTCGACTTGTTGAAATAACAAGTTCAAGAGTTGACTACGATGAGGTTGTTTCATCGTAGCAATGCTTAAAGTCGGTTCGGGTTGAACTAGCAATTAATATATATTTCAATCTTGAGATATGAAACATGGATGACAAAAGGATTTCCATATGATGGAAATGAAACCTAGGACTTGTATGTGATACAGTTCAAAGTAATTTGTCGATCCAGAGGATGCTAGTAAGGATGCAAACTTCAGAGTTCCAGCGATGGACAGAAGAGAGCAAAATGGAGTTGGAATCTTCGTGTTTTGATGAAATGCTTAAAAGGGGTTTTGACTTCATCAATGGGTAACGAAGATGCTTGTAATTCAAGAAAGTAAGTGGGAGCTTAATAATATTTCTAAAAACCTTGCGTGCTTGACACATTGGTAATTGAAAATAAATTTCTTGACACGAATTAGGACTTCATTTGAAAATAGTTTTTCGATGAAGTGCTTAGGCTAAATAGCCTTGATATTAGGCATGATGATCTATGGAGATAGATTTACCTAATAGGGCTAAGCAATAAATACATATTGACAAGATGCTAAAACCATTTAGCACTAAGAACGACAAGGGGTGATTCTTGCCTAAGTTACATGGAAAGAGTTTTTGCAAGAATCAGTGTCCCAAAACACTGATGAGCAAAATGCATGATGCATATTCCACACACTTTTGTGTTTGGATTAATCATGTATTCCATGGTATGTAAAACAACCAGATATGTCCAATACTCCCAAGATGTTGCGAGTATGGATACTAAAGTGATCAAAGTACTGATCATGGGACAACAGTGAAAGATGTCATTGAGTACTAGAGTAAGTACTGATGATATGTTTTCTCGCAAGCGGAGATCATGAAGAGTTCGTTGTAAAATGTTACATCGATACGGTCTTCATCTTTTCTCCATGCAATTTTCGATTTAAGTTAAGGGTTTTGTGTAATACACAATATGGTGGCACGGTAGTTGGAAATTGTTCCCAATAGGATACTGTGGCGAATTCTATAACAAATGACTAAGTATGTTGACGCTTTAGAAGCGACAACCAAGATGTTGAATCATATAGTTCATTCATGAACTTAGTATGGTTCCAAGATGGCTTTTGTTAATGGGACACTACTGCAGGTAGTTTCTCCATAACTCAGTCTGAGGAATCCAGGTTCAACCTGTGATTCACATTTATACAAAGCCAAGTCCGCACAAAATATGAATTTTGTGAAAGCGTAAAAATGCGAGGATATGCAGAGATAGACACGGAGCTGAAGTTGTCAGATTTGATGGATATCAGGCTATACCACATGCGAAGTATTTTTTACACCGGCATGCCATAGGTGTAAAGTGCATTAGCATTAACTAGATTATTGACTCTAGTGCAAGTGGGAGTCTGTAGGAGATATGCCCTAGAGGCAAAAATAAATGATATTATTTATCTCCGAGTTCATAATTATGTTTATGTTCCATGCTATAACTGCAATGATTCTCGAGTCTACAATATCCACGAGGCTCGGAGGAAGACTCATATGCACGTGTGGAATAATAAACGGTAAGAAGTATTCCTAGTTTGGCCTCTAAGACTAGCTGAAGTGTTTCATGATGGTTCCGTTTTCCTGATCATGGGCATGTCTATGCCAGCAACTTTGAGGGCACAATGTTAAGAAAACATTTGTGTTGAATCGACCCGGTTTGATGTTATGCTATGAGATTCATTCGTCACAAGTCAATGGTAAATAACACAGAGATGGTTAACGTTTGCATGATTCCTTAGACCATGAGAGTATTGAGTTTCTTCATGCTTGCTTCATGAACTTTGGGGTTTGTTAAACGTCATCCGTAAATGGGTGGCTATTACGGCGGCTTGCGGGTTCATGGAAAAGTGTGTCAAGTAACTTGATAGCTCAAGATTGGTATTTGCTCCTCCGATGATGGAGAGATATTCTCAGGCCCTCTCGGTTTTACGGTATCCATCATCGTCTGGCTAGACACAGTGTGATTTGATCACAGGGATGCCGGAACACGGAAACGAGAAAAGAGAACAAAACCAGTAACGAGGTAACTAGCATAGTGGACAAGTTGTCGATCCACAGGGATGCAAGTAAATCTCACCTCGGGTCTTTGTAACATATCGCGAAGCAATAGGAATAGCACACGGCAACTGGAGGTTCACTCGAATATTCATTCGTGTGGGTATAGGGGTCAATATGGGTGTCCACGACTCCGATGTTGATCATTGATCAGAAGGGGTTCCGGGTCATGTCTATACTTCACCGAACCTATAGGGTCACACGCTTAAGGGTCATCTATATGTTGAATACTAGACAAGGAGTCTGAGAGAAAATCACCGAAAAAGTTTCGGACACCGGAAAAGTTTCGGACAGCGGAAAAGGTTCCGCAGAGAGAGGTCATCGGATGAGTTTCGGTGAAACTGAAAACTTGTTTCAGGGGATACCGTTAAGTCAAATTGGTTTCGGCACATGCCTGATAATTCTTGGAGGGTGCCAGAATCATTCTGGAAGCTTTCTGAGTCGGTAACGAAAAAGATCAAACCATGTATGCAGTCTCCATAGTGGTCCTGGGCTAGTGCGTAGGTCGGAAAATTTTTGTTTTCTGCTGCGTTCCCCTACACCGAGCACGCCGGCCGTGTTGGGAGGGATCCATCCGGAACGCGTGGCCAGGAGCGCCATGCCATAAGGGGCGAAGTAGCCGGTGAACAGGGAGAAGGGCGCCGTAGGGGGTTGACCACGACCACCGCTGTCACCACGGCCACGGCCACGATCACCACCGTCGCTAGAGCGGTCGCCACGCCCGCGACCAGATGGAGGAGGAGCACCGTAGGAGCGCTCGGGGGGTTGACCAGAAGACCGATCCGCACGATCGTTGGAGGCGCGCCCATCGGCGTTGGAGGGGCCGCTCAACGAGCCACCGCCCGACATGGCTAAGGCCGAGGCGCTCTCCTCCGCCGCGCGCTGAGCCTGAGACTCCTCGGCCAAGAACGACCCGAATTGTTTCGAGGCGCTTGTTGAGGCCGTGTAGGAACTGTGTGGTGAGATCCACCTCGGTGACGCCGTGCTCGATGTCGGCGAGGGCGTCGGTGAGCTGCTTCATGCGGCGCGCGTACTCAGAGATGGAGAGGTCCCCCTGCTTGAGATTGCGGTACTGGCGGTTGAGGATCATAAAGCGGGCAGCGTGGTTGGCGAGGAAGTAGTCCTTGATCTTGTGCCAGAGGGCAAATGTGGTGGTGGCGCCGACGACATGATCGCACATGGTGTCGGAGAGAGTGGCGTAGATCCACAGAACAACGTGGGCATCCAGCTCAAGGTAATGGGAGGGGACATTGGGTGGTGGTGGGTGCTCTATGAGGAAGCAGACGCCATAACGAACCAGCACCATGAGGAAGAAGGTCTTCCATTTGTGGTAGTTGTGATCAGCGGGATTGAGAAGGAATTTGATGTGGTTGGTGATATGATCGTGGAAGATGGAGCCGCGCGTGGTAGGAGCAGGTGGGGTGGCGGAGGGTGGGGTGCCGGAGTTGAAGAGGGGGGCAAACTGAGATCCAGAAGCGGCGGAGGAGTTGGAGAGGAACGAGGGAGCAGTACCGAAGATGAATGGCGGGGACGAGGCACCAGAGGAGGCCGCAGAGGAGTTGGCGGCCGGCGCCGTCGAGGTAGAGAGAGAGCCCGGCGACATGGCGGCCGGCAAGGAGTCATCGGAGAGGGGAGGCTGAGTGCCGGCCATGAGGAGTCCTTGAGTCTGATACCAAGTTGGAAGATTGTTTCCTTATGTCAATTGATTCTGTTACAGAGTTCTACATATATGCCTCGAGTGAGAAGGAGAGGGGCCCGTGAGAGTAGGCACGCAGGCCCAACGGGTGAAGGAGATCCACAAATCTAGGAGTAGACTACGTACAACACATTACAGTATATGTACAATATACACTTGTCAATAGAAACATTTGGGCCTATTTGTTGAAAAAAAGTTTGGAATTTTTAGAATTTACCTTTTTGCCAAAAAAATTGAATTTACTGTTCACCCCGGATGTTGGTACACTTGGGTGTAGTGACACCTTTGCCCTCTAGAAATACGGGAGCAGCCATTTCGCTTAGTCTGGTGGTGCTTTCTTGTAAGAAGAAGCAACGACTGCAAGGAAAAGAAACTTGGCGCTCCTTTGATTCAAAGAAATTTTATAGGATTTTGATTCGTAGGATTGGATCTTATAGAAAATTTACCAAGAGATCATCCATATTATATTTGACAGGAAATTTAGCATCCACTTTGATCTCTTTTTAGAGTTCATTTGTTTTTCTATGGTATCAAACACTCCGTGGTTCATATTCATTTGGTTTGCTAATCTATAGGATGGTTCAGATTCATTTGGTTTGCTAATCCTGTAGGGTTCCCAAGACTCTCGAGAGCTTAGCGCGGACGAGGCGGACCTTTGGAAAAGGCTCAAAAGAAGAGTGGTCGGGCTGGCGGTATTGGAGAGAGATAGGAAAAAAGCAAAACTCACGAATAACACATATCAGAGAGGGGGACGCAAACACCCGTTACTTCCATCTTCGGATCAACGGAAGGCGTCGGAAGAACCTAATACATAGACTCAAGCATGGAAATGGCTGGGTGACTAGTCATGATCATAAAAGCAACATTGTCCAAACGCATTTCGTCAACATTATCAAGAGGGGTTCGCCTCGCCCCAAAACTATCAACTGGGGCGCCTTCCCTCCTACAGGACATGACCTTTCCGACCTTGGGGTGCCTATCATAGAGGATGAGGTAAAGGATGCTCTCTCTGCCCTTCCTGGGGACAAGACCCCGGGGCCTGATGGATTCACTGGGAAATTCTTCAAGGTTTGCTGGGACACTATCAAAGAGGATGTCATCCTTGTGATTAACAAGTTCTCAGATCTGCATGCGGAACACTTCCACTGGCTCAACTCGGCGAACATCGCCCTCATCCCTAAGAAGGATGGCGCCGAAGACATCTCGGACTTCCGACCCATCAACCTAATACATGTTGTTGCAAAGCTCATTGCCAAAATCCTTGCAACTCGGCTGGCCCATCACATGAACGATATTGTCTCCATTGCGCAAAGCGCCTTCATCAAAACAAGGAGTATCCACGACAACTTCATGTACGTGCGGAACTTGGCCAGGAAATTCCACCGCAAAAAAAACCCTATGCTCCTCTTCAAGCTTGATATTAAGAAGGCATTCGACTTGGTCAAGTGGGATTATCTAATGGAACTTCTGACCCATCATGGCTTCCCGAGTCGGTTCATAGGGTGGGTCTCGGCCCTCCTCTCTACGGCCTCCTCCAGAATTTTGCTCAATGGCATTGCCGGTGATCCGATCAAGCATGGTTGTGGCTTTCGGTAGGATGGCCCCCTCTCGCCGGTGCTCTTCGTGCTCGCTATTGATCCGCTGCACCACATCCTGGAAAAGGCTACCACTCAGGGTCTGCTTCACCCGCTAAGCAACCGCTTCACGGGCATTAGAGCTTCACTATATGCTGATGATGCAACGGTTTTTTGCGCCCCTATCAAGGAGGATGTTAGTTTCATTGCCAGCACGCTCGCCTCCTTCGGTGAATCAACCGGGCTCGTCACCAACTGTGCGAAGAGCTTAGTTGCCCCCATCCAGTGCTCAAGTCTGGACCGTGATGACATTCTACAATAATTCCCGGCATGCCGATCATCCTTCCCAATTCGCTACTTGGGCCTCCCGCTTGCTATTCGACGACTCAAGAGGACCCATTTGCAGCATCTCGAAGACAAGGCGGCTGGGAATCTTGCTCCATGGAGAGGAAGGCACATGGCTATTGCGGGCCGTATGACCTTGGTCAAAGCGGTTCTCACGGCGGTGGCCATCTACCATATCACTCCGCTGGATCTCCCGGTAGAGGTGATACAAAAGCTGGATAGCCTGCAAAGAGCCTACCTTTGGGCTAGAACAGACTCAGTGACTGGCGGCAAATGCAAAATTAACTGGGAGCAAGTTTGCAGACCCAAAAAATTTGGGGGCCTGCGAATCCTTAATCTGAAAAAGTTCGCCACCGCGCTCCGTCTTAGATGGCTTTGGTTGGAGTGGGATGACCCGCCAAGGGCTTGGTGCGGTACTGAGATCCCTTGTGGCAAGGAAGATCGCGACATTTTTGCAGCAGCCACGAAGGTCATCCTTGGTGATGGCACAAAGGCCACATTCTGGGAATCATCTTGGTTAGATGGCATCCGCCCCAAAGACATCGCTGTTGGGGAACGTAGCAGAAATTCCAAATTTTCCTACGAGTCACCAAGATCTATCTATGGAGAAACCAGCAATGAGGGGAAGGAGAGTGCATCTACATACCCTTGTAGATCGCTAAGCGGAAGCGTTCAAGAGAACGAGGTTGAAGGAGTCATACTCGTCGTGATCCAAATCACCAAAGATCCTAGTGCCGAACGGACGGCACCTCCGCGTTCAACACACGTACAGCCCGGTGACGTCTCCCATGCCTTGATCCAGCAAGGAGAGAGGGAGAGGTTGAGGAAGACTCCATCCAGCAGCAGCACAACGGCGTGGTGGTGGTGGAGGAGCGTGGCAATCCTGCAGGGCTTCGCCAAGCACCGCGAGAGAAGAGGAGTACTTGGGAGACGGGAGGGCTGCGCCAGAACTTGGGATGCGGCTGCCCTCCCACCCCTCCACTATTTATAGGTGGGGGAAAGAGGGGGCCAGCCCCCTTAGATCCCATCTAGGGTTGGGGGCGGCGTCCAAGGGGGGAGGAGTGCCTCCCAAGTCAAGTGGAGGCCCTCCCCCTTAGGGTTTTCCCCTTCCCATGCGCATGGGCCTTGGGGGGGCTGGTGCCCCTGGCCCATTAAGGCTAGGGCACCCCCTACAGCCCATGCTACTGTATTGGACGTGGTGGAACAATTTCCGGACCTCCGGACCCCTTCGGAATCCTCCGGAACCTTCTGGAAGCTTCCCGGTACAATACCGGAAAAACCCAAACTTTTCCCGGAACCCGAACAACAACTTTCCATATATAAATCTTTACCTCCGGACCATTCCGGAACTCCTCGTGACGTCCGGGATCTCATCCGAGACTCCGAACAACATTCGGTAACCACATACAAACTTCCTTTATAACCCTAGTGTCATCGAACCTTAAGTGTGTAGACCCTACGGGTTCGGGAACCATGCAGACATGACCGAGACGTTCTCCGGTCAATAACTAGCAGCGGGATCTGGATATCCATGTTGGCTCCCACATGTTCCACGATGATCTCATCGGATGAACCACGATGTCAAGGACTCAATCAATCCCGTATACAATTCCCTTTGTCTAACGGTACAGTACTTGCGCGAGATTCGATCGTCGGTATGCCGATACCTTGTTCAATCTCGTTACCGGCAAGTCTCTTTACTCGTTCCATAACACATCATCCCGCGATCAACTCTTTGATCACATTGTGCACATTGTGATGATGTCCTACCGAGTGGGCCCAGAGATACCTCTCCGTTTACCGGAGTGACAAATCCCAGTCTCGATTCGTGCCAACCCAACAGACACTTTCGGAGATACCTGTAGTGCACCTTTATAGCCACCCAGTTACGTTGTGACGTTTGGTACACCCAAAGCATTCCTACGGTATCCGGGAGTTGCACAATCTCATGGTCTAAGGAAATGATACTTGACATTAGAAAAGCTTTAGCATACAAACTATGATCTTTGTGCTAGGCTTAGGATTGGGTCTTGTCCATCACATCATTCTTCTAATGATGTGATCCCGTTATCAACGACATTCAATGTCCATGGTCAGGAAACTGTAACCATCTGTTGATCAACGAGCTAGTCTACTAGAGGCTTACTAGGGACATGGTGTTGTCTATGTATCCACACATGTATCTGAGTTTCCTATCAATACAATTATAGCATGGATAATAAACGATTATCATGAACAAGGAAATATAATAATAACTAATTTATTATTGCCTCTAGGGCATATTTCCAACAGTCTCCCACTTGCACTAGAGTCAATAATCTAGTTCACATCGCCATGTGATTAACACTCACAGGTCACATCGCCATGTGACCAACATCCAAAGAGTTTACTAGTGTCATTAAACTAGTTCACATCATCATGTGATTAAGACTCAATGAGTTCTGTGGTCTGATCATGTTTTGCTTGTGAGAGAGGTTTTAGTCAACGGGTCTGCAACATTCAGATCCGTATGTACTTTGCAAATCTCTAGGTCATATTGTAAATGCTGCTTCCACGCTCCACTTGGAGCTATTCCAAATGGTCGCTCCACTATACGTATCCGGTTTGCTACTCAGAGTCATTCGGATAGGTGTTAAAGCTTGCATCATCGTAACCCTTTACGCCGAACTCTTTATCACCTCCATAATCGAGAAACATATCCTTATTCCTCTAAGGATAATTTTGACCGCTATCTGGTGATCCACTCCTTGATCACCTTTGTACCCTCTTGCCAGACATGTGGCAAGGCACACATCAGGTGCGGTACTTAGCATAGCATACTGTAGAGCCTACGTCTAAAGCATAGGGGACGACCTTCGTCCTTTCTCTCTTTTCTGCCGTGGTCGAGCTTTAAGTCTTAGCTTCATACCTTACAACTCAGGCAAGAACTCCTTCTTTGACTGATCCATCTTGAACACCTTCAAGATCATGTCAAGGTATGTGCTCATTCGAAAGTACTTATTAAGCATTTTGATCTATCTCATAGATCTTGATGCTTATTGTTCAAGTAGCCTAATCCAGGTTTTCCATTGAAAAACACTTTTCAAATAACCCTATATGCTTTCTAGAAATTCTACATCATTTCTGATCAACAATATGTTTACAATATATACTTATCAGAAATTCTATAGTGCTCCCACTCACTTCTTTGGAAATACAAGTTTCTCATAAACTTTGTACAAACAAAAATCTTTGATCATCTTATCAAAGTGCATATTCCAACTCCGAGATGCTTACTCCAGTCCATGGAAGGATCGCTGGAGCTAGCATACCTTTTAGCATCCTTAGGATCGACAAAACCTTTTTGATTGTATCACATACAACCTTTCCTTACGAAAACTGGTAAGGAAACTCGTTTTGACATCCATCTGCCAGATTTCATAAATGCAGCTAATGCTAACATGATTCCAACGGACTTTAAGCATCGCTACGGATGAGAAAATCTCATCGTGGTCAACTCCTTGAACTTGTGAAAAACTCTTCGCCACAAGTCGAGCTTCATAGATGGTGACATTACCATCCACGCCCGTCTTCTTCTTACAGATCCATTTATCTCAATGGCTTGCCGATCATTGGGCAAGTCCACCAAAGTCCATGCTTTGTTCTAATACATGGATCCTATCTCGGATTTCATGGCTTCTAACCATTTATCGGAATTTGGGCCCACCATTGCTTCTCCATAGCTCGTAGGTTCATTGTTGTCTAGCAACATGACCTTCAAGACAGGATTACTGTACCACTCTAAAGTAGTATGCATCCTTGTCACCCTACGAGGTACGGTAGTGTCTTGATCCGAAGTTTCATGATCACTATCATAAGCTTCTACTTCAATTGGTGTAGGTGCCACAGGAACAACTTCCTGTGCCCTGCTACACACTAGTTGTAGTGACGGTTCAATAACCGTATCAAGTCTCCACCATCCTCCCACTCAACTTTCCGAGACAAACTTTTCCTCGAGAAAGGACCCAATTCAAGAAACAATCCCTATTGCTTTCGGATCTGAATTAGGAGGTATACCCAACTGTTTTGGGTGTCCTATGAAGATGCATTTTATCCGTTTTGGGTTCAAGCTTATCAACCTGAAACTTTTTCACATAAGCATCGCAGCCCCAAACTTTTAAGAAACGACAACTTAGGTTTCTCAAACCATAGTTCAAACGGTGTCGTCTCAACGGAATTACATGGTGCCCTATTTAAAGTGAATGTGGTTGTCTCTAATGCCTGACCCATAAACGATAGTGGTAATTCGATAAGAGACATCATGGTACGCACCATATCCAATAGGGTGCAACTATGATGTTCGGACACACCATCACACTATGGTGTTCCAGGCGGTATTAATTGTGAAACAATTTCCACAGTGTCTTAATTGTGTGCCAAACTCGTAACTCAGATATTCATCTCTATGATCATATCATAGACATTTTATCCTCTTGTCACGAAGATCTTCAACTTCACTCTGAAATTACTTGAACCATTCAATAATTCAGACTTGTGTTTCATCAAGTAAATATACTCAGTATCTACTCAAATCATCCGTGAAGTAAGAACATAACGATATCCACTGCGTGCCTCAGCACTCATTGGACTGCACACATCAAAATGTATTACTTCCAACAAGTTGTTTTCTTGTTCCATTTTATTGAAAATGAGGCTTTCAGTCATCTTGCCCATGTGGTATGATTTGCATGTCTCAAGTGATTCAAAATCAAGTGAGTCCAAATGGTCCATTCGCATGGAGTTTCTTCATGCATATACACCAATAGACATGGTTCGCATGTCTCAAACTTTTCAAAAAACGAGCGAGTCCAAAGATCCATCAACATGGAGCTTCTTCATGCGTTTTATACCAATATGACTTACATGGCAGTGCCACAAGTAAGTGGTACTATCATTACTATCTTATATATTTTGGCATGAACATGTGTATCACTACGATCGAGATTCAATAAACCATTCGTTTCAGGTGCAAGACCATTGAAGGTATTATTCAAATAAACAGAGTAACCATTATTCTCCTTAAATGAATAACCGTATTGCGATAGACATAATTCAATCATGTCTATGCTCAACGCAAACACCAAATGACAATTATTCAGGTTTAATACTAATCTTGATGGTAGAGGGAGCGTGCAATGTTTGATCACATCAAACTTGGAAATACTTCCAACACATATCGTCAGCTCACCTTTAGCTAGTCTCCGTTTATTCCGTAGCTTTTATTTCGAGTTACTAACACTTAGCAACTGAACCGGTATCTAATACCCTGGTGCTACTAGGAGTACTAGTAAAGTACACATTAACATAATGTATATCCAATATACTTCTATCGACCTTGCCAGCCTTCTCATCTACCAAGTATCTAGGGTAATTCTGCTCCAGCGGTTGTTCCCCTTATTACAGAAGCACTTAGTCTCGGGTTTGGGTTCAACCTTGGGTTTCTTCACTGGAGCAGCAGCTGATTTGCCGTTTCATGAAGTATCCCTTCTTGCCCTTGCCCTTCTTGAAACTAGTGGTTTCACCAACCATCAACAATTGATGCTCCTTCTTGATTTCTACTTTCGCGGTGTCAAACATCGTGAATACCTCAAGGATCATCATATCTATCCCTGATATGTTATAGTTCATCACGAAGCTCTAGCAGCTTGGTGGCAATGACTTTGGAGAAACGTCACTATCTCATCTGGAAGATCAACTCCCACTCGATTCAAGTGATTGTTGCACTCAGACAATCTGAGCACAAGCTCAATGATTGAGCTTTTCTCCCTTAGTTTGCAGGCTAAGAAAATTGTCGGAGGTCTTGTACCTCTTGACGTGGGCACGAGCCTGAAATCCCAATTTCAGCCCTCAAAAACATCTCATATGTTCCGCGACGTTTTGAAAACGTCTTTGGTGCCTCAACTCTAAACCGTTTAACTGAACTATCACGTCGTTATCAAAACGTGTATGTCCGATGTTTGCAACATCCACAAACGACGTTTGGGGTTCAGCACACTGAGCGGTGCATTAAGGACATAAGCTTTCTACTGTCCGCATAATCGCTACTGTCAACTTTCAACTATATTTTCTCTAGGAACATATCTAAACAGTGGGACTAAAGCGTGAGCTTACGACATAATTTGCAAAGATCTTTTGACTATGTTCAGGATAATTAAGTTCATCTTATGAACTCCCACTCAGATAGACATCCCTCTAGTCATCTAAGTGATTACATGATCCGAGTCAACTAGGCCGTGTCCGATCATCACGTGAGACGGACTAGTCATCATCGGTGAACATCTTCATGTTGATCCTATCTACTATATGACTCATGCTCGACCTTTCGGTCTCTTGTGTTCCGAGGCCATGTCTATACATGCTAGGCTCGTCAAGTCAACCTAAGTGTTTCGCGTGTGTAAATCTGGCTTACACCCGTTGTATGTGAACGTAAGAATCTATCACACCCAATCATCATGTGGTGCTTCGAAACGACGAACTTTCGCAATGGTGCACAGTTAGGGGGAACACTTTCTTGAAATTTTAATGAGGGATCATCTTATTTACTACCGTCGTTCTAAGCAAATAAGATGCATAAACATGATAAGAATCACATGCAATCAAAAAGTGACATGATATGGCCAATATCATATTGCTCCTTTTGATCTCCATCTTTGGGGCTCCATGATCAGCATCGTCACCGGCATGACACCATGATCTTCATCATCGTGTCTTCATGAAGTTGTCTCACCAACTATTACTTCTACTACTATGGCTAACGGTTTAGCAATAAAGTAAAGTAATTACATGGCGTTGTTCAATGACACGCAGGTCATACAATAAATTAAGACAACTCCTATGGCTCCTGCCGGTTGTCATACTCATCGACATGCAAGTCATGATTCCTATTACAAGAACATGATCAATCTCATACATCACATATCATTCATCACATTCTTCTTGGCCATATCACATCACATAGCAAACCCTGCAAAAACAAGTTAGACGTCCTCTAATTGTTGTTTGCATGGTTTACGTGGCTGCTATGGGTTTCTAGCAAGAATGTTTCTTACCTACGCAAAAGCCACAACGTGATATGCCAATTGCTATTTACCCTTCATAAGGACCCTTTCATCGAATCCGATCCGACTAAAGTGGGAGAGACTGGCACCCGCTAGCCACCTTATGCAACAAGTGCATGTCAGTCGGTGGAACCTGTCTCACGTAAGAGTACGTGTAAGGTCGGTCCGGGCCGCTTCATCCCACAATACCGTCGAAACAAGATTGGACTAATAACAGTAAGCATATTGAACAAAATCAACGCCCACAACTACTTTGTGTTCTACTCGTGCAAAGAATCTACGCAATAGACCTAGCTCTGATACCACTGTTGGGGAACATAGCAGAAATTCAAAATTTTCCTACGAGTCACCAAGATCTATCTATGGAGAAACCAGCAACGAGGGGAAGGAGAGTGCATCTACATACCCTTGTAGATCGCTAAGCGGAAGCGTTCAAGAGAACGAGGTTGAAGGAGTCATACTCGTCGTGATCCAAATCACCGGAGATCCTAGTGCCGAACGGATGGCACCTCCGCGTTCAACACACGTACAACCAGGTGACGTCTCCCATGCCTTGATCCAGAAATGAGAGAGGGAGAGGTTGAGGAAGACTCCATCCAGTAGCAGCACAACAGCGTGGTGGTGGTGGAGGAGCATGGCAATCCTGCAAGGCTTCGCCAAGCACCGCGAGAGAGGAGGAGTACTTGGGAGAGGGGAGGGCTGCGCCAGAACTTGGGGTGCGGCTGCCCTCCCACCCCTCCACTATTTATAGGTGGGGGAAAGAGGGGGCCGGCCCCCTTAGATCCCATCTAGGGTTGGGGGCGGCAGCCAAGGGGGGAGGAGTGCCTCCCAAGTCAAGTGGAGGCCCTCCCCCTTAGGGTTTTCCCCTTCCCATGCGCATGGGCCTTGGGGGGGCTGGTGCCCCTGGCCCATTAAGGCTAGGGCACCCCCTACAGCCCATGCTACTGTATTGGACGTGGTGGAACAATTTCCGGACCTCCGGACCCCTCCGGAATCCTCCGGAACCTTCTGGAAGCTTCCCGGTACAATACCGGAAAAACCCAAACTTTTCCCGGAACCCGAACAACAACTTTCCATATATAAATCTTTACCTCCGGACCATTCCGGAACTCCTCGTGACGTCCGGGATCTCATCCGGGACTCCGAACAACATTCGGTAACCACATACAAACTTCCTTTATAACCCTAGCGTCATCGAACCTTAAGTGTGTAGACCCTACGAGTTCGGGAACCATGCAGACATGACCGAGACGTTCTCCGGTCAATAACCAACAGCGGGATCTAGATACCCATGTTGGCTCCCACATGTTCCACGATGATCTCATCAGATGAACCACGATGTCAAGGACTCAATCAATCCCGTATACAATTCCCTTTGTCTAACGGTATAGTACTTGCCCGAGATTCGATCGTCGGTATGCCGATACCTTGTTCAATATCGTTACCGGCAAGTCTCTTTACTCGTTCCGTAACACATCATCCCGCGATCAACTCTTTGATCACATTGTGCACATTGTGATGATGTCCTACCGAGTGGGACCAGAGATACCTCTCCGTTTACCGGAGTGACAAATCCCAGTCTCGATTCGTGCCAACCCAACAGACACTTTCGGAGATACCTGTAGTGCACCTTTATAGCCACCCAGTTACGTTGTGACGTTTGGTACACCCAAAGCATTCCTACGGTATCCGAGAGTTGCACAATCTCATGGTCTAAGGAAATGATACTTGACATTAGAAAAGCTTTAGCATATGAACTACGATCTTTGTGCTAGGCTTAGGATCATTCTTCTAATGATGTGATCCCGTTATCAACGACATCCAATGTCCATGGTCAGGAAACCGTAACCATCTGTTGATCAACGAGCTAGTCTACTAGAGGCTTACTAGGGACATGGTGTTGTCTATGTATCCACACATGTATCTGAGTTTCCTATCAATACAATTATAGCATGGATAATAAACGATTATCATGAACAAGGAAATATAATAATAACTAATTTATTATTGCCTCTAGGGCATATTTCCAACAATCGCCCTAAAAATATTCGAGCTATCCAGGAAGAAGTGTGGCACTGTTGCCTCGGCCCTCAGAGATGCTAGCTGGGTCAATTGGATTAATATAAGCGCAGGTCTATCTCTGGATCATCTTGAACAATTTACCGCCCTGTGGAACAAGCTTTTGCCTGTCATCCTCCAGCCTGGTGTTTCAGACACCATTCTGTGGAAGCTCTCCAATGATGGTCTCTACTCTTCCAAGACGGCCTACTTGGCGCAATTTGCTGGCCTTGTGCAATCCAATTTACAAACTATTGTCTGGAAGGCTTGCCCCCCCCCCCCCCCCCCAAATGCAAAATTTTTGCATGGTTGGTCACGCAAAATAGGATCTGGACGGCGGACCGACTCCACCGTCGTGGGTGGCCAAACTGTGACCGTTGCCCTGTTTGCAACCGAGTGCAAGAGTCCGCGGCGCACCTCCTGTTCAAGTGCCGCTTCTCCATTCGGGTTTGAAAGGAGGTTCTTGCTTTGGCTGCACCTTGATGTTGACACCACTCCTTGGACGAACTACGCCACGGTGCGGTCGTGGTGGGAGGGGGTCCTCGCCAGCAACGCACAACCACGGAAAGCCTTGGCCTCCTGTCTTCATCTTGTTAGCTGGGAGATCTGGAAGGAGCGAAATGCACGAGTGTTCAGGACGAAGGCCGCACCGGTGGCGGTGATCGTGCGGAGGCCCTGGCGGGTGCTAGACATTTGTGTAATTTGATGCCGCGAGAGTAGGCCTTGCCCCTTTCCCGTTTTTGCGGGGCTGTTATCCCGTTTTTGCGGGGCTGTTATGTACAAACACAAACTCTTCTCCTTATTCAATGAAAATGGCAAATCTTTTGCCTCGTTTCAAAAAAAAAAGTAAACACGCCACTCCAATCATGTATTTTTCATATTCCTGCGTTTTGAAATTCATGCAAATCAAAGAAGCCCTCAATGTTGATATGACAACGAGCCGAGCGCTTGATTGTAAATTCTCATGGCATGGTAGGCTGGTCAGTTGAAATTTTAGTTATCAGTGTCATACAACTCCTGTTCAACCAAAACATAACGACACGTCACACCTACTGACTGTGATGTTATGACCATGGAAGTGGAAGGCCATGCCTATTGATTGTGACGTTATTAGGATAGAGAGAGGGGGCAACTCTTTGTTTACCATCTGATAATCTGCTCGGTCAGCTAAAGTTCCTTTACAAATTGAGATGACTGAAGCTGTCGCTGAAAACCACGACTCCAAACTCGGTGCTCTGGTTTTGGCACATTCTAGTATTCTGCAGTTAAAAGTTTTCAGCCTTTGTGTGGGCGTGATGGATTGAATGAAGCGACTGCCTGTACATTTCCATGGGATCAGTGTGAGAACGCATACAACAGGGGGTGATGCCGTGATGGGTACATGCATGGATGAATGCGGTTGAAATACTCTGTACAACATGGTACAGTTTGATACAGCAAGCCTTCCAAATGGCAAATAAATAATTCATGTCGAAATGTCAGTAAAATGGAGCCAGCGATGGATTACCGACGCCAACAAATTTTAAGATGTTCAGAACCTGTGCCAAGTAAAGTATGCAGGGGTAAGAAAATTAGAAAATACTCCTGTATTAGCCAACGGATAAAAAATGTATGCCAGGTAAAAAAAATGAAACTGCGTAATGGGGAACCAAGCAGAGGGTATACCTTCGTGTTGGTGGAGCAAGTGTAGCACATTTCAGCTGCAGAACAGCAAGTGAAGCCTAACTATGCGTATAAAACGTGTGCATCGAGTGGAAACGCAATGTTATTATCTCTACACATGTTCGGACAAGTGTGGTACTGATGTCTTTGGAACACCCTGCGGCTCATTGGCCACGCTATTCTTGCTGGTTGAGCCCGTTTCATTGTGAACATGTTCTAAAAACTCCATGACAATAGGGTCAGTCCAAGGACATCCAAATGGAGCTTCGTCGCCTGCTACCCATCCAAGATGACCACCCTCTGGTGTTAAAATCAGTAGGCAGTTCGGATTTGCCTGAATCGATAAAAGAACAAGGCTAGTAACTCACTTAGGATACTAGAGAAGAACCAAAACAAAATGAAGAGTGGATACAAGCAGGTGAATAACAGGTGTGTGCTGAAATAAAAATACCTTGATGTCTTCTCTGGGAATTCCCCTGGATGGTGCAATTGGATCATTATCCGCCTACACACGATTAAGCTAGCATTAGAATTATAATAGAAAAGAGCAACCATACAGTACCAACATATTTCATGTGTGACATTATTTTCTTGCTGACTTAGGCTCTGTTCGGCAACCCGCCAGCTCCTAAAAATACGAGGAGCTGCGGAGTCGAGGGACTACAGCTCCATCCTTTTTAACTACAGCTCCGCCAGCTCCCGGAGCGGAGCGGCGGAGTGGAGGGGCTCCGAACGGGGCGTTAATATGAATAGGTAGTGGCACTTCAAAACAAGCTATTGAAATCAGCATGTTTATGGAAGTACAAAATAGATATCCTTTTGGGAGATCGTTTTGTTTTTTCTCATGCGGAAACTCGGGTAAACATGTGTCCCTCATTATAAATCACTGCCTCGTTAATAGAGGACTAGGCGTCAGTCAGTTGGCTAGTGGTCTCTGCACTTGCACAGCCCACCCAGGTTTAACCGTTTGAGGCCTGGCCTTCCCCTATGGTGCTCGGTCGTTTCTTCTAAATAAAAATGCCACGGTTACTAGTGCCTGCTGATGAATTCTTTTTCATATTAATGAATTGTAAACGCTCCTGCCGATTACTCAGAAGAAAAGGGAAGCACGGCAGATGATAGTAATTCAAATTTACTGTACAGTTCATGAATCTCAGCCTGCCCCCCCCCCCCCCCCCCCCCCTGGTGGTGCTTAGTTGTTTCTTCTAAGTAGAAATGCCACAGACGCTACTGCCTGTTGATTGAGTTTTTCTCGTCTTAATGAATCGGCAGCACTCCTGCCAGTTACTCGGGAAAAAAAGTATAAAACAGATGGTAGCAATTAAAAATTACTGTGCAGTCCATGAATGTGAATTGAGTCTTCCTGTTTTCCTTGTTTGCTTATTGCATGACTATACACATGTACAAGTATCGACTTGAAGCAACATATGCATATTTGAGCCATCTAGAATTATTGTTGCAGCTCCCCACACAACTGAAGTATGAACTCTGATCAATTTAAGCTTCCATTTCAAGACATTGGCAACAACAACAACAACAACAAAGCCTTTAGTCCCAAACTAGTTGGGGTAGGCTAGAGGTGAAACCCATAAGATCTCGCGACCAACTCATGGCTCTGGCACATGGATAGCAAGCTTCCATACACCCCTGTCCATAGCTAGTTCTTTGGTGAATCATTCAAATATCTCCAGCTTTTATTTCGATTTTAAGATCCGACATGAATTATCGTGCATTGTAATATTCCTATTTCACCATTTTAAAAACTTCAAGTAAATCATAGTTTTAAGTATGACATAATGGCGTAATCTTAAACTAAGTAATCAGATAGCTGTTGTTTCCAAATGCGCTAACGCAGCATAAAGAACTGGTAGCTTCACCTGTATGCACAATAAGGGTATGGAAACATTCTTGATAGAATCTGAGCTGTTTGAGTTGCTGTAGTAATCATCTACTGACCTGAAACCAAATGAAACTGCACACAATCGAAGTATCTTTAAGTGTGGGGTCAATAGAAATAGGTAAAAAAAAATCAATTCAGCTTGAGTTCAATGCAAACCTCGGGTTAGGCCTTCATCAAAATCTCTAACAGTTTTTGCATTGGCTGCCTTTGGTATGTCATATTCACCATCCAATCCTTCAAAAAGAAGTGCATGCCTAAAATTTGATGAAGTTCCTAAAATTCAGCTGTTAGAAAAGGAGCGTGAATATTACTTAGATTGCAGAAAGGTAAACAAAAGGTTTACTTCTTAAATATAGCCCTCAGAGAGTTAGCAAGTGCTCTATCATAGATGTTGTTGAACCCTTTGTGGAAATCTTCATCTGCTATGACCAAATTAAACGGATTGCACATGGACACTGCTCCAGAAAGGGAGCATTTATCAGTCTCCTGGAAAAAAGAATTATTGAGTTAAGTTATGGACAGTCAAAGGAAACAGACCTCTGAAAGCAATTTTATATAGTAATAAAAAGGAGCCAGTACAATGCTAAGCACTTTGATTAACATTGATGGCCACAAAGAAAAGTGGCACACATTGTCATAGGTGGATTAATTAAGCATCATTGCTACTTAAGGACTTTTAAGTAAAGCATATAACTTTATTGAATATGACAATGTGGGAGGTAAAAAATGGTCTGACATTGTGTAAAACTGTAAACTTCTTAATAACTGAATACAGAGCTCACCTCGCCAAGGTAGCGCACAAGAATATTTGCTCCAAGAGACCAGCCAGCAGCATAGATATTAGATTGAGGATAACGGGATAAAACATGATCGACTACTTGACGGAGATCTCCAGTAAATGAAGCAGAATAGAACTGTGCATGACAGAAGATAAGAGTCAATAGATTTAGAAAGTAAGATGTTCTTGTGTAGTTTCTACTACTTTGTTTTTGGAGCAGCTATCTTCTTCAATCTTTATATTTCTCTGCCTGGTTATGTTATGGACACTCTGTTGCTTCCTACGTCTCCTCCACAAGATTCATACACTGATCACTGAGTACCAAGACCTATGCTGATGATCAGAAAAAATGGTGTCCACACTCAACAGACAATATTTCAATATGCCTGTACTAAAGATTAGGTCAGCCATCCTAAGAGATGCTAATAAGTTTAAGGATACAAGATATACTATTCCTAAGGGTAAAAAGATAAGAGGAAAAACATATGCATGCAAACCTAATAGCCTATTTTCCTTAAGCCATTGTCTGAGTACCAAGTATAGCCTCGAGAACTGGACATTATTTGTCATGAGATTCATGCCAATCAGCAGGTTTGTGGGCCATATAGTACCGCAATGGCCCATATCACACTGCTAAGAAAAGCTCAAACAACCTAGCAAGTACTGAAGTGCAAGCTGCATTATCACAATAGATGCAAATTAACATAAGATTGCTTTCCATACGACTTGCCACTAGCTCTATTTCTGGTCTTTGTTGCAGGAAAGAAAATGGAGAGAACAAAGGCGCACTGCAGGCAGTGAGAGAATGGCAGCTACCAGCAAAAGGAATAGTAGGACCAGTGTGTTGTTTTCTTTTGAGCGGCACATTTACATGTTTTTTCTGCTTCCTTGGCTTATATTAATTGTCTGGATGATAGTCAAGAGGCTTGCTATATTGATGCAAAGCAACTTTTCTGGTACAATTTATCTTTTGCTTGCAAATACTAGTTAATTGATTAGGAGCTATGTTGTGTACTAGGGCTAGGGAAAGGCTCTCGGCCCCTGTGGGCAAGATAGAAGAACTATTCTTCTAATTCTTGTTTGCCTTATTCCACATACGGGGGTCCTATTTAAGGTTCAAGCTAAAAGATATTCCCTCCGTTCCAAAATACTTGTTGTGGTTTTAACGGAGGGAGTATAATCCTAATTCAAATGATAAACTTCCTAAGGAAGAGATCACGGAGGTCCTATCCCTAACTTGGTGCTGGGTGTGCCATCTACTTGTTGAAGTGTATATGTGGATTGCCTAGCCCTTTCCATCAGTTCGGACTTTTGGTTGCGTTGGCTACTGCATGAAGCTTAATAGTACTATACGTAGATAACAAGCTATAACTAACTTTGCTGCATATCAGGAATGCGATTCAAGTACCTTCGCTGTGGTCACAGGACTACTTGCACATCCACGGCTATTGAATACCACAACACGCCATCCTTTGCTTCTAGCTCTCAAAAGCATATGTCGTACATATGTATCCTGACTGCCCCCTGTCAGACCAGGCTGCCAATAACAAACCTCCAGCATCAAGCATTAGCCATAAGCTAGTTAAAAAATGTACGTACATGAAAATACAAGTAGAACAGTACACATAGTACTGCAGATAGCTAGATAAGATGTACAGGAAGACAATATGTTAATGTCAATAGTCATCTATGCTGGAAGCAAAATTGACTTTGACATGATAGATGCAGAACATGAATTTAGCATGAAAAAGTGTCCGTTATGTGTTATGTTCAAATCTGTATTAAACTTCCTATACTTTGTTGGCATTGTTTAGTTTTCTTTTTAACCGATTAGTAGCAAAATGCTTGGCTCTTCAGATCTTTTGCTGAGCAGTCAGTCGAGTGCTTAATAAAAATGCAAACTTATAATGTCCACGGCATCCTTTTGCTTTTCTTCAGTTGAAAGTTATGCAATATTTTTCCTTATTTAATTTGCACAACACTCGAATAGTTAGTGATGTTATGCTAAAAATTACATCGGTCTAATATGGTCATGATGAATAACGTCACTGGCAGGAAATAGAACTAGCGTATCAGATACAGGCAAACTCTGTACACAAGAAATACAAAAAAATCCAGCAGAGATTTCCAGGTGACAAATCCCCCCCTAATTAGACCATTGGCAGATTAATATGGTCATGATGAATAACGTCACTGGCAGATTAAGAAATAGAACTGGCGTATCAGATACAGGCAAACTCCGCACACAAGAAATACAAAAAATTCCAGCAGAGATTTCCAAGGTGACAAGTCCCCGACCATTGTGAGGAACAAAGTTCAAACGTTTCCAATCATGATATTCATGTGTTGCATGGTTCATCAGGTATTTGTTGCCTGACCTGTCATCTTTGTAAGTATAAATGCCCACTGCTAATGTTTAGCCATGGTGCTACTTGGAATATCATATACAGTTGGAATCAAATTATATTCCATTCTCCATGTGCTCCGGTAGATACCCTTGTATTTCACCTAAGATCTCTTCACCCGACGACATGCATCTACTTACAAACTGAACTTCCGGATGTAAAATCTCAGGAATGCACTGCTCAACAGCACAATTAAATCCTCCTACGCGGAGATGAGAAATCATCTCAGAACTAATAAAAAATGGCATCACATCCTCTCATTTCAACACAGCCAAATTACACACGGCTCTCGACCACAAGGCGAAAGTAAAATTTAACCAATATTGCGGCATAATCTTCGCTACTCTTATTCACTCAAATACGTCTACAGCGCCATACGTAACTCTAGAAAGATTTCTACAGCTGATCCGAAAACGAACCAAATCCAACCTCACTGGCATTTTTTTTTTTTGAGAAACCTCACTGGCATCAATGACACTAACAAAATGTCACACTTTCGTTGTGTCCTCTTTGCAACACTAGGAGAAGGAAAGCGACGCCATACCAGAAGGATTAGCACAGGTGCGTCTCCCGGCAACGCGCGGTCGTCGCCGGAGACCCAGTCGAGGGCAACGGCTCCGTCGTCAGGGGTGCGCAGGCACTCGCGCCGGAATGCCACGGTGGGGAGCGAGCGCGTGAAGGCCGCGAAGATGGTCTCGACGTGGCGGTTGGACGCGAAGACGGGGAAGGCGCGGTACGGGCGGCGGAGGCTGTCAAAGCCAGCGAGGAGGCCGCGCCGCGCGCCGGCGATCTCGAGGCTCGAGTGCGGGAGGAGAGGCTGCTCCCCGTCGCCGTCGCGGCTTCGAGAGGAAACGATGGAGGAGGAGAGCGACATGGTGGTTGGTAGGAGTAGGTAGCGGAGGCGAGGGGCGAAGCGGCGGGCGGTGCCGGCGAATCGGGAAGGCGTTTGTAGTGCGGCCATCAGATTCGCGCCTGCAGTGTGCACTCGGGTTTGGAATACACTTCTCGCTTCTTTGGACAGCTAGGAACCCATGAGCCAGTAGGAATTGTGGTTGGGTCGTTGACACGTGGGGAAAAGGAGGATCAAGGAATTGGGAGACTTTTTTTCTGGATCAATATATAGTCATGGCAGCATAAAGAACATCAAAAACAACATCAAAGATCACCAAGCAATGACTACAAATACTAGAGCGAACCAAAGACACGCTACGCCGCTGCCATTAAGTCATCGTGCTAAAACCCCAAGAACAACACACCAAAACAATAACCGCAAGCGGTGAAGAGAACCGTAGATCGAAAAAATCAAACATGTAGATACACAAATGCAGGCGAACGAAAATCGGTCCCATGTAGATCCACCGAAGACAAACGCCAATCGAATTATATGGAGTCCATCGAATATACACCTCCACACGTCCTCTAACACCACTAGACGCACCGCCATGACGGAGACTAAACGGGGAGAACCTAATTCCGTCTTCAGGAAACTACGCGCACGGGCGCATGACCTTCCTGAGCGGGGCACAAATCCTAAATGAACACAAAGAAGACTTAAAAAACGAAGCAGAGCTCTCACGCTAGCAAGGATCGAGATCCACAACGCCTCATTGACCTAAGGGCACTGGAGACAAGGCAGACCTGCCTCGGCACATATAGGAGGTGAGAACCCTAATCGCATGAGTCATGGGAGGACATGATCAAAAAAATTACGTTGTTTGATGCAAACCAGGAGACGTCGACGACCACAATCTGCGAAGCAAATCACTGCCCCGAAGAAGATAACGCTGATAAGGGCTTATCGAAACTCCGAAGACCATGAAAGACGACCAAATCCAGATGGATCCATTGAAAGTGTAACTGGCCAGATGACGAAAGACCCATCAGTGACACAAAACCACACCCCCTCCATCGATGATAAGAACACCAACTAAATGAGGATAGGGCGGGGAAGACAATTTTCTAAACTCAAAAGCGCTGCCGCCACACCATCCCAAACCAAACACAAGACCCCCTAAAAAAATCTAGAAAACATTACCCGCGTCGTTGTATGCCAATTCTAGATCTAAGATCAAACTCGTGGCCGACTATAGACATGAGTCAAGCAGTCTTCTCAAGTGGCCTAGCCTAGTCGGGTTGTCGTAGAAGCTCGCCACACTAGATTCGTCTAGCCGCCGACGGCTTCACGAACGCCGTTGTTGAACACCGCTTGACGGAGGCCTCCACACGAATCCTCGTCTCCTTGTTGAAAGGATCTAGTTGAGAACTAGGGGGTGAATAGGCGTTTTAAAACTTTTATGTATTTGGCTTTATCCTAATGCAGAATTAAACTAACGGATACCTCTCAAGCACAAATCCTAAATATGCTAGGCTCAACTAACTGCACCAACAACCTACGCTAAACAAGATAGGCACTTAAGCAAACTAGCAAGCACAAACTATATCACAAGATATGGAAATGTAGGAACAACTAAGCAATTCAACTAGCACAAGATATATCAATATGAGCAAGTATGAATTGAGGAAAGTAAAGAGTGTGGGTATGAGATAATGAAAGGATCGAGAAGAGGTGTCTAGAGGGGGGGTGTCGGTGTCAAAACCAGCGGATCTCAGGTAGGGGGTCCCGAACTGTGCGTCTAGGCGGATGGTAACAGGAGACAAGGGACACGATGTTTTTACCCAGGTTCGGGCCCTCTCGATGGAGGTAAAACCCTACTCCTGCTTGATTAATATTGATGATATGGGTAGTACAAGAGTAGATCTACCACGAGATCAGAGAGGCTAAACCCTAGAAGCTAGCCTATGGTATGATTGTTTTTCGTCCTACGGACTAAAACCCCCCGGTTTATATAGGCACCGAAGAGGGTTAGGGTTACATAGAGTCGGTTACAATGGTAGGAGATCTACATATCCGTATCGCCAAGCTTGCCTTCCACGCCAAGGAAAGTCCCATCCGGACACGGGATGAAGTCTTCAATCTTGTATCTTCATAGTCCAGGAGTCCGGCCATCCGGACACCCCCTAATCCAGGACTCCCTCAGTAGCCCCTGAACCAGGCTTCAATGACGACGAGTCCGGCGCGCATATTGTCTTCGGCATTGCAAGGCGGGTTCCTCCTCCGAATACTTCATAGAAGATTTTGAACACAAGGATAGTGTCCGGCTCTGCAAAATAAGTTCCACATACCACCGTAGAGAGAATAATATTTACACAAATTCAATCTGCTGACGTATTCCGTGGCGTGACATCACACCACGGCCAAGCCTTTATTCGAATCATTTTTACTGTCCCTCCTCAGTGCGTTTAGCGAGGCGGTTTCCTTGGCACATCTTGTCAAAGCAGAGATCGCGTCCCCTTATTCCGGGATTCTCATCAATACGGGCATGGGTAACCCAACCGCGCCATTGATTACGGCGCTTGGGAGATAAGCGAGTTTTACCAGGCTGGTGGGGACGCATAGCTTCTTCCGTCCATATAAGGGGATAAGGATCCACCTTTTCACACACGCCTTCTTCCTCCTTCGCTCATCCATTTCCGCGCACTCGAGCTCCAGCGCCCAAGTCCGCACATCTCGCCTCAACCTTCCCCAGCCATGTCCGGAGGAGGAGGCAAGTAGATGGTCTCCTCCGTCACAGAGGGGCACATCAAAAAGCTGCGGGAGGCCGGATACTTGTCCAGCGACATCGCGCATCGGCTCCCCGACAAGGGGCAGCTTATCCCCACCCCCAGGCCCCATGAGAGGGTGGTGTTCCTCACCCACTTCCTCCGCGGACTAGGTTTTCCACTTCACCCATTTGTCCGGGGGCTCATGTTCTACTACGGCCTGGATTTCCACGATCTGGCCCCGAATTTCATCCTCAACATCTCGGCGTTCATCGTCGCGTGCGAGGCCTTCCTCTGCATCCAGCCCCACTTCGACTTATGGCTGAAGACCTTCAATGTCAAGCCGAAGGTAGTGGGCGGCCGCCAGGCGGAGTGCAAAGGTGCCATGGTGGGCAGAATGCCCAACGTCTTATGGCTCGAGGGCTCCTTCGTGGAGACCATAAAGGGGTGGCAATCGGGGTGGTTCTACATCACCGAGCCACGTGACCCTAAATGGGTAGCGGCCCCCGAATTCCGATCTGGCTTCCCTACACGGCTCACCTCTTGGAAAGAGACGGGCCTAACATGGGGTAATTCGGAAGAGCTGACCGGATTCCAATCCTGCGTCAAAACCTTGGTGAACAAGAAGCTCAAGCTCGTCAACGTAGTCCAGGTCATGCTCATCCACCGGATCCTCCCGTGCCAACAACGGGCCTTCAGCTTGTGGGAGTTTGATCCGGCACAACACCAAACCTTGAGCAGGCTCTTCGACACTATGTACGAAGATGCCTGGAAGGTGCTGTTCAAGGGCGCTGAGGTTCCCGCATCCGCTACCGAAGATCACGGATTCAGCTCGCAGCGTCAAGCCGGCGAGGTAAGTTATTTTACCCTTTACAGGACACTTGTTTTCCATAGTTTGAGTCTATGCGGGATCTAAACTCCCCTACCTTTGACAGGCCTGGCAAAAGACGTCCGGGCAGGTTGACTGTCCGGCTCCCTTGCCAGAAGATCCAGCGGACGCCCGATTGACGGGGCTGCTGGTTCCGGCACTTCACGTGGTGCCGAAGAAGAAGGCCAAGAAGAAGGTCACGGGAACCCGAAAGAGTTCCCGGCGCCAGGTGTTATCGGACTCATCGTCCGATGACTCCGAGGCGGACTCCTCCCGCGAAGATGAGGAGGAGGAAAAAGAGGCCTCTCCCCCAGCGGGGGAAGAGAAGAAAAGGAAGGCCGCCCCAACTGGGGAGGCCGGAGGGTCCAAGAAGGGAAGGACCCTTCCTCCAGACTACTCCACCAACGCCGACGACGGCAAAGAGGAGTGGCCACCGAGGGCTAAGCCCCTTGCGAAATCGTAAGTGTCCGGATACCAGAATAACTCATGGCGTTTCATTTGTCGCACAGAATCTCCTAACGCCGAATATAACCCTGCAGCCCGCCCAAGGACGGGCTCGACACTTCAATGAGCGGCTCCCTGGCTTCGACGGACGTGAATAGCACTTCACTTCCGGCCGCCTCCTCTCCTCACGCTGCGGATGACGCCGAGGTGGGGTCCAAAAAGGGGCCCAGCCAGGAGGAGGGGGTCCCGGAGGCGCCGCAAGGCAACCTCCCGGACTATGGGCACAAGGGGAATCAAACCCCAAAGGGCTCTAAGTCCGGCCCTGGGCCGGACTCCGCATCGGAACCTTCAGTGGTTCCGGAGTTCGGCAGGCGGCCCCTTCGTAAGAAGGGCGAGACTGCGACACCGGTGACCTCCGTCCAACCGAAGGCACCGGATAATTTGCTGGAGGCGCTTAACGGCGCCTCCATCAACGAGGAGCACCGCACTGTTATGAGTGTGGTGATCCAGAAAGTTCAGTCCGCCAAGAGCGGGCTGACTGAAGCCTGTGCCGGCCTTCTAACAGGCTTTGAGGTATGTATTTAAGATATGTAAAAATATTACAGCATAGACAGTAGCCCCTGATGCTCAGTTTGGTGTTCGGAAAGAAAAGTCGAACTGAGGATCTAAAAAGATGTACGCAGGAGTCTAACATAAGTATGTCAATATGGGGAATGCAGGCTACGCTGCTGACCTCTGCCGCACTGACTGCGGAGGTCAATGCATTGAAGCAGAGCCTCGAGCGGTCCGAGAATGAGCTCGGCCTTGCCAAAAAGCAGCTCAAGGACAAGGAAGGTAAGTAATACCTTACGGAAATATATAAAAGATGTGGTTGCAAAAAATGACAGGAATAACGTGAGAATTGCAGGGGCCACGAACGAGGTGGCGACCCTGAAGGAGGCGGTGTCCAAGGCCGAAAGCAACGCGGCCGCGGAGCACACCGAGCGAGAGAAGCAGGAGGCGCGGGTGGCGGAGGTGCGGCAAGAGCTCCACGCTCTCGTGGAAAAACACGAGAGTTTGGAGCGTGACTCAAAGACTCGAGAGTCCGAGCTCGCCTCGGCTCTTGAGAGCGCCAAAGCCGCTAAGGCCGAAGCCCAAAAAGCCCTCCAGGAAATTGAGGCAATGAAGAAGATAGCGGCGGGTAAGGCATTCTTCATGCAAAGCAAGCACGTGAAAGTTAATTACTTGTTACTTACCCGAATCCGGAGCTCTCCAGGAGCATTCGCAAAATCTGCCCCGCAATGTGTCCGACGCTGCCGCATTCTACCGGGCCGAGGAGGGGAGCTCGACGGAGAAGGTGTTCTGGTCTCAGTATGCTGAGGCCGGGCACCCGGTGCCCTTGAGCGACCAGCTGAAGCAGCTGGTCGAGCTCCATAAGGTGGCCGAACAGGCCATGAAGGGCCTCATAGTTCGGCTGTGGCCTAAGGAAGCCATGCCTGGGAGCTATTTCGGGCTGGTGAGGCGGCTGGTGGACGCCTGTCCATGGATTGAAGTCATCAAGCGCTCCGTCTGTATCGAAGGTGCCCGTAGGGCCCTTGCCCGTGCTAAAGTGCACTGCGGCAAGATGGACGCTAAGAAGCTTGTGACGGATGCTCCACCGCCGGGTAGGGAGTATCGCAAGCCCGAAACGTATTATGCGGGTGTCCTGAAGGGTGCCCGCCTTATAGCGGGTGAATGCTCCAAAGATGTAATTTTTGAGTAAACTCGCATTTGTTATCCTGTACGCTTGAAAACTTGTTCATATGCGCTAAGCAACGCTTGTGAATTTAAAATATTACCTTCTGTGCGGCCGTTTATTAAATTTGAGAGATGGCGAGTCGTCGGCTTCTGCCCCCATGCCACGAGTGTTGGGGTGTTTGGGATAAACTTGAGCGCTCTTTTTCCCATTCTTGGGTCCGTCGAGGGAGGCGCTCAACGCAACGAACGAGGCAACCGGACTATAATGCTTGAACACTCTCACTTAGCCATAGAATTCTATAATTTTAAATTTCGGCGAAGCCCCTAGTATTCGGAAGACCGAGTTCGGGGCGCTATCCACGCCTAGGCCGGACAAAGCCGACTCCTCTCTCTAAGCGGCATAAGTCTTTTGGGACTCGAAAACCTCTCGAACAGCGACCGGCTCTCGCCCTATCATGACGGTCAGTTTTAGCTTTCTCCACTGAGGTGCTTAACCCAGCTCAACCGGGGCACAATCGCAGTGGTTCTCCCAGCGCTACCTTAGCCGATATAACGGAACGTAAGGTACCAAAACATGGGAGCCGGGCAAACCCAACTATTGACCCAAGACATGATTCGGAGCCGATGCATATAATGCTATAAGTTCGGGGTGCCGCACTTATGCAAGTGTTCGGACTTATCACACCATATTTGGGGGTACTTAAGCCCCTGGTGTATTCGGCCGTACCAAAGCGTACGGATGCAACATGTCATAAGTGAACATATATAGATAAGAAAAAGGAACGCAATAATAGGCAAAAGCTGTGCATTGTTTATTAAAAAAGTTGTGGTAAAAGCAGAACGATACAAATAGTGCGATAAGCAAGGGACGGGACTATTTGACATGTCCCCCTCCAGGAGCGAGCTGCGGGATGATATGTAAAACAAGTATACTGCTCGTTATAGAGACCACCTGGACACTCGACGTAGCTTTCTGCTTCCCTGGCTGTTGCATCGTATGTTCGGCGATTCTACTGCCAGACAGGGCTCCTTGATAAAGGAGTCCTGAAAAAAAGAAAAAAGAATTGCACAATCGGGAGCCCCTGGTGCGGTTGAGTCGCATTCTGGGCCTGCCGTGGTCGTGCCCCTCCCCCTATGCCCATGGTATTTCCAGAGCGTAATTATGTACGCGTAGTACTGGTTTCGCAATTTCGTGAGGGCTGGGGTTGGGGCCGCATTGCTACGCGTGCTCGGGACGCGCCAGGCGGTCTTGTTGTAGGTTACTCCGGGCGCGCTTGACGGTGTCCAGACGTTTAATAGCCAGACTCGAGAATTGCCTTGAGAGGCTGCTTTGTACTTCCGTCGCGAGAGCCGCCGTATGCTCCTCCGTTCGGAGAGAGCGTCCGGTGTTTCCGTTGACTGTAATGACTCCTCGAGGGCCTGGCATCTTGAGCTTGAGGTATGCATAGTGCGGCACCGCATTGAACTTTGCAAATGCGGTTCGTCCGAGCAGTGCGTGATAGCCGCTGCGGAACGGGACTATGTCAAAGATTAACTCCTCGCTTCGGAAGTTATCTAGGGATCCGAAGACCACTTCAAGTGTAACTGAGCCTGTACAGTTGGCCTCTACACCTGGTATGACGCCTTTAAAGGTCGTCTTTGTGGGTTTAATCCTTGAGGGGTCTATGCCCATTTTGCGCACTGTATCCTGATAAAGCAGGTTCAGGCTGCTGCCGCCGTCCATCAGGACTCTAGTGAGGTGAAATCCGTCAATGATTGGGTCTAGAACCAATGAGGCAAATCCGCCATGGCGGATGCTAGTGGGGTGGTCCCTTTGATCAAAAGTGATCGGGTAGGAGGACCACGGATTGAACTTTGGGGCGACTGGCTCCATCGCATATACGTCCCTTAGTGCACGCTTCCGCTCCCTTTTGGGTATGTGGGTTGCGTATATCATGTTCACCGTCCGCACTTGTAGGGGGAAGCCCTTCTGTCCTCTATTGTTCGGTGGCCGGGGCTCCTCCTCGTCATCGCTATGCAGCCCCTTGTCATTGTTTTCGGCATTTAACTTGCCTGCCTGCTTGAACACCCAACAATCCCTGTTGGTGGGGTTGGCTGGTTTTTCGGGGGTGCCGTGTATCTGGCAAGAGCGATCGAGTATTCGGTCCAAATTGGATGGGCCCGGAGTATTTCTTTTGAATGGCTTTTTCCGCTGACCGGGTTTGGAGCCTCTGAATCCGGCATTAACTGTCGTGTCCTCAGCATTATCGTCGTTGATGCGGCGCTTGTGCTTGTTGCGACGGGACCTGCCGTTGCTGTCCTTGGTATCCGAATTACCAGGACTCTTGGTCATGTTGTTACTACGAGCTAGCCAGCTGTCCTCTCCCGTGCAAAAGCGGGTCATGAGTGTTGTGAGGGCTGCCATGGATTTCGGCTTTTCCTGTCCTAGGTGCCGGGCAAGCCACTCGTCGCGGATGTTATGTTCGAAGGCTGCAAGGGCCTCTGCATCCGGACAATCGACGATTTGATTTTTCTTGGTTAGGAACCGTGTCCAGAATTGTCTGGCCGATTCCTCTGGCTGCTGAATTATGTGGCTTAGGTCATTGGCGTCTGGTGGTTGCACATAGGTGCCCTGGAAGTTGTCGAGGAATGCGGCTTCCAAGTCTTCCCAACAACCAATTGACTCCGCTGGCAAGCTGTTAAGCCAATGCCGAGCTGGTCCTTTAAGCTTGAGTGGGAGGTATTTGATGGCGTGTAGATCATCACTGCAGGCCATGTGGATATGAAGGAGATAGTCCTCGATCCAGACCGCAGGATCTGTTGTGCCATCGTATGATTCAATGTTTACGGGTTTGAAACCCTCAGGGATTTGATGATCCATCACTTCGTCTGTGAAGCATAGTGGGTGTGCGGCGCCTCTGTATTGGGCTATATCACGACGCAGCTCAAATGAGCTTTGTCTACTGTGTTCGGCCCGGCCGGAGTTGCCATATCCGGCATGACGGTTATCATCACGTATCGTGGGGCGCCCACGCAATCCGTAGATCAATCTTGTTTGCCTTGCCTTGTCCTCCAATATATCCCGCAGGTCTGGCGCATTTCCCCATGCCTTGGTACTTTTTGAGCGACGCCGGGGTGCGGCTTGAGTGTAGGGCCAAGAGGCCTCTCTGTCGCGGCCGCGAGGTGGCCGGTCGGCCGCATCATGCGCTGGTGATGTAGGTTTGGGTGCTTCCTCCTCTAATCGGGGTAGCAGCCTGCATTTTGGGTAGCTCTTGGAGGGGCGTTCGAGTTCATACTCTTCGGCTGCGAGGACTTCGGTCCATCTGTCAGCTAGCAAGTCTTGGTCAGCTCTAAGCTGTTGCTGCTTTTTCTTTAGGTTGCTTGCCGTGGCCATAAGCCTGTGTTTGAAACGCTCTTGTTCGACGGGATCCTCAGGCACGACAAATTCGTCGTCGTCGAGGCTTGCCTCGTCTTCGGAGGGAGGCATGTAACTATCGTCCTCTACCTCTCTGTCTGCCGCTCTCTCATGAGGGCTGGCTTCTCCATCCTCCTGCACTGAATCCTGCTGGAGGGGGTTGTCTTCGGCACTGTCCGGGGTGTTATTGTCTCCGATGCCGGAATCGCCGTTTTTACTGTGGCGGGATTTAGAGCGGCGCCGCTGACGCCGGCGCTTAGGCTGTTTCTTGGAGGGTTCATCCTCCGTTGTTCCATCGCCATTCCCATCTTTTGGGATGTCCACCATGTATATGTCTTATGACGAGGTGGCCTTCTAGTGCCCTGTAGGCGCTGGTTCTTGGTCGTCTCCTGCATCGTTGTCCATACCGTCGATGTCTTCGGAGTCGAATCGAGCATGTCGGTTAAATCATCGACAGTGGCTACAAAGTGGGTGGTGGGTGGGCTTTGAATTTCTTCGCCGTCCGCATCCCAACCTTCCTGACCATAGTCTGGCCAGGGCTCTCCTGATAAAGAGAGAGGCTTTAGTGAATTCAGGATGTCGCCAAAGGGCAAGTGCTAAAAGATGTCCGTGGAGGTGAATTCCATGACCGGCGCCCAATCGGATTCGATTGGCAGGGGCGCGGAAGGTTCGGAGTCCGGCACCTTGGAGTTACGAGCCTTGCAAAGGACAGGGATGGTGTTCGGCTCAATCATCGTAGAGATTGCAGCCCCCGAGGCGGTGTCCAGCCACCCGTCCTCGATTGACACAGTCGGCTCCGAGCTAAGGGTCGGAGCGGACACTGGTGCGGCCTCCAGGGCACTGTTCGGCGGCAGAGCTAGATCATGCCCATCGTGACAGTGCGGCGCGCTTGGCTGTGGCTCGAACCCGTCAAAGATCAAGTCTCCGCGGACGTCAGCCGTGTAGTTCAAACTTCCAAATCTGACCAGATGGCCAGGGGCGTAGCTTTCAATCTGATCCAAATGGCCAAGCGAATTGGCCCGCAGTGCAAAGCCGCCGAATACGAAGATCCGTCCGGGGAGAAAAGTCTCACCCTGGACCGCATCGTTGTTGATGATTGGAGGAGCCATCGGGCCCAAAGATGACGACACAAAGGAACTCTCAATGAAAGCACCAATGTCGGTGTCAAAACCGGCGGATCTCGGGTAGGGGGTCCCGAACTGTGTGTCTAGGAGGATGGTAATAGGAGACAAGGGACACGATGTTTTTACCCAGGTTCGGGCCCTCTCGATGGAGGTAAAACCCTACTCCTGCTTGATTAATATTGATGATATGGGTAGTACAAGAGTAGATCTACCACGAGATCAGAGAGGCTAAACCCTAGAAGCTAGCCTATGGTATGATTGTTGTTTGTCCTACGGACTAAAACCCTCCGGTTTATATAGGCACCAAAGAGGGTTAGGGTTACACAGAGTCGGTTACAGTGGTAGGAGATCTACATATCCGTATCGCCAAGATTGCCTTCCACGCCAAGGAAAGTCCCATCCGAACACGGGACGAAGTCTTCAATCTTGTACCTTCATAGTCCAGGAGTCCAGCCAAAGGCTATAGTCCGGCCATCCGGACACTGTTGGGGAACGTAGTAATTTCAAAAAATTTCCTACGCACACGCAAGATCATGGTGATGGCATAGCAACGAGAGGGGAGAGTGTATGTCCACGTACCCTTGTAGACCATAAGCGGAAGCGTTAGCACAACGCGGTTGATGTAGTCGTACGTCTTCACGATCCGACCGACCCAAGCACCGAACGTACGGGGCCTCCGAGTTCAGCACACGTTCAGCTCGATGACGATCTCCGGCCCTCCGATCCAGCAAAGGCTCCGGAGATGAGTTCCATCAGCACGACGGCGTGGTGACGATGATGATGTTCTACCGGCGCAGGGCTTCGCCTAAACTCCGCGACGATATGACCGAGGTGGAATATGGTGGAAGGGGGCATCGCACACGGCTAAGGAACGATCCGTAGATCAACTTGTGTCTATGGGGTGCCCCCTGCCCCCGTATATAAAGGAGTGGAGGAGGGGGAGGGCCGGCCCTCTCTATGGCGCGCCCTAGGGGAGTCCTACTCCCGGTGTCCCCTTTTTCTAGTAGAACTAGGAACCCTTCCATGTAGTAGGAGTAGGAGAGAAGGAAAGGGAAGAGAGAAGGAGAAGGAAGGAAGGGGGCGCCCCCTCTCCCTAGTCCAATTCGGACTAGTCCAAGGGGAGGGGTGTGGCCACCCTTTTGGCCCTTTCTCTCCTTTCCCGTATGGTCCATTGAGGGCCAATACGAATTCCCGTAACTCTCCGGTACTCAGAAAAATACCCGAATCACTCGGAACCTTTCCGAACTCCGAATATAGTCGTCCAATATATCGATCTTTATGTCTCAACCATTTCGAGACTCCTCGTCATGTCCCCGATCTCATCCGGGACTCCGAACTCCTTCGGTACATCAAAACTCATCAACTCATAATAAAACTGTCATCGAAACCTTAAGCGTGCGGACCCTACGGGTTCGAGAACTATGTAGACATGACCGAAACACGTTTCCGGTCAATAACCAATAGCGGGACCTGGATGCCCATATTGGCTCCCACATATTCTACGAAGATCTTTATCGGTCAAACCGCATAACAACATACGTTGTTCCCTTTGTCATCGGTATGTTACTTGCCCGAGATTCGATCGTCGGTATCTCAATACCTAGTTCAATCTCGTTACCGGCAAGTCTCTTTACTCGTTCCTTAATACATCATCCCGCAACTAACTCATTAGTTACAATGCTTGCAAGGCTTAAGTGATGTGCATTACCAAGAGGGCCCAGAGATACCTCTCCGACAATCGGAGTGACAAACCTAATCTCGAAATACGCCAACCCAACATGTACCTTTGGAGACACCTGTAGTACTCCTTTATAATCACCCAGTTACGTTGTGACGTTTGGTAGCACCCAAAGTGTTCCTCCGGTAAACGGGAGTTGCATAATCTCATAGTTACAGGAACATGTATAAGTCATGAAGAAAGCAATAGCAACATACGAAACAATCAAGTGCTAGGCTAACGGAATGGGTCATGTCAATCACATCATTCTCCTAATGATGTGATCCCATTAATCAAATGACAACACATGTCTATGGTTAGGAAACATAACCATCTTTGATCAACAAGCTAGTCAAGTAGAGGCATACTAGTGACACTATGTTTGTCTATGTATTCACACATGTATTATGTTTCCGGTTAATACAATTCTAGCATGAATAATAAACATTTATCATGAAATAAGGAAATAAATAATAACTTTATTATTGCCTCTAGGGCATATTTCCTTCAGTCTCCCACTTGCACTAGAGTCAATAATCTAGTTCACATCGCCATGTGATTTAACATCAATATTCATATCTGTATATGATTAACACCCATTGTTCACATCGTTATGTGACCAACACCCAAAGGGTTTACTAGAGTCAATAATCTAGTCCACATTGCTATGTGATTAACACCCAAAGAGTACTAAGGTATGATCATGTTTTGCTCGTGAGAGAAGCTTAGTCAATGGGTCTGTCACATTCAGAGCCGTATGTACTTTGCAAATATTCTATGTCTACAATGTTCTGCGCGGAGCTACTCTAGCTAATTGCTCCCACTTTCAATATATATCCAGATTGAGACTTAGAGTCATCTGGATCGGTGTGAAAGCTTGCACCGATGTAACTCTTTACGACGGGCTCTTTTATCACCTCCATAATTGAGAAATATTTCCTTAGTCCTCACTAAGGATATTTTTGACCAATGTCCAGTGATCTACTCCTAGATCACTATTGTACTCCCTTACCAAATTCAGAGCAAGGTATACAATAGGTCTGGTACATAACTTAGCATACTTTATAGAACCTATGACTGAGGCATAGGGAATGACTTTCATTCTCTTTTCTATTTTCTGCCGTGGTCGGGATTTGAGTCTTACTCAATTTCACACCTTGTAACACAGGCAAGAACTCTTTCTTTGACTGTTCCATTTTGAACTACTTCAAAATCTTTGTCAAGGTATGTACTTATTGAAAAAACTTATCAAGCGTTTCAATCTATCTCTATAGATCTTGATGCTCAATATGTAAGCAGCTTCACCGAGGTCTTTCTTTGAAAAACTCCTGTCAAACACTCCTTTATGCTTTGCAGAATAATTCTACATTATTTCCGATCAACAATATGTCATTCACATATACTTATCAGAAATGTTGTAGTGCTCCCACTCACTTTCTTGTAAATGCAGGCCTTTCCAAAAGTCTGTATAAAACCATATGCTTTGATCAACTCATCAAAGCATATATTCCAACTCCGAGATGCTTGCACCAGTCCATTGATGGATTGCTGGAGCTTGCACACTTTTTTAGCATCTTTAGGATTGACAAAACCTTCTGGTTGCATCATATACAACTTTTTCTTTAATAAATCCATTAAGGAATGCAGTTTTGACATCCATTTGCCAGATTTCATAAAATGTGGCAATTGCTAACATGATTCGGGCAGACTTAAGCATCGATACGAGTGAGAAAATCTCATTGTATTCAACATCTTGAACTTGTCGAAAAACCTTTTTGCGACAAGTCGAGCTTTGTAGATAGTAACACTACTATCAACGTCTGTCTTCCTCTTGAAGATCCATTTATTTTCTATGGCTTGCCGATCATCGGGCAAGTCCACCAAAGTCCACACTCTGTTCTCATACATGGATCCTATCTCAGATTTCATGGCCTCCAGCCATTTCGTGGAATCTGGGCTCATCATCGCTTCCTCATAGTTCGTAGGTTTATCATGGGTCTAGTAACATGACTTTCAGAACAGGATTACCGTACCACTCTGGTGTGGACCGTACTCTGGAAGACCTACGAGGTTCTGTAGTAACTTGATCTGAAGTTTCATGATCATCATCATTAGCTTCCTCACTAATTGGTGTAGGAATCACTGGAACTGATTTCTGTGATGAACTACTTTCCAATTCGGGAGAAGGTACAAATTACCTTATCAAGCTCTACTTTCCTCCCACTCACTTCTTTTGAGAGAAACTCCTTCTCTAGAAAGGATCCATTTTTAGCAACGAATATCTTGCCTTCGGATCTGTGATAGAAGGTGTACCCAACAGTTTCCTTTGGGTATTCTATGAAGACGCACTTCTCCGATTTGGGTTTGAGCTTATCAGGATGAAACTTTTTCACATAAGCATCATAGCCCCAAACTTTAAGAAACGACAACTTGGGTTTCTTGCTAAACCACAGTTCATATGGTGTCGTCTCAACGGATTTAGATGGTGCCCTTTTAATGTGAATGTAGCTGTCTCTAATGCATAACCCCAAAACGACAATGGTAAATCAATAAGAGACATCATTGATCGCACCGTATCCAATAAAGTGCGGTTACGACGTTCGGACACACCATAATGTTGTGGTGTTCCAGGTGGCGTGAGCTGTGAAACTATTCCACATTGTTTTATATGAAGGCCAAACTCGTAACTCAAATATTTGTCTCCGCGATCAGATCGCAGAAATTTTATTTTCTTATTACGACGATTTTTCCACTTCACTCTGAAATTTTTTGAACCTTTCAACTATTTCAGACTTATGTTTCATCAAGTAGATATACCCATATCTGCTCAAATCATCTTGTGAAGGTCAGAAAATAACGATACTTGCCACGAGCATCAACACTCACTGGATCGCATACATCGGTATGTATTATTTCCAATAAGTCAGTAGCTTGTTCCATTGTTCCGGAGAACGGAGTTTTAATCATCTTGCCCAAAAAGCACGGTTCGCAAGTATCAAATGATTCATAACCAAGTGATTCCAAAAATCCATCTTTATGGAGTTTCTTCATGCGCTTTACACCGATATGACCCAAACGGCAGTGCCACAAATAAGTTGCACTATCATTATTAACTTTGCATCTTTTGGCATCAATATTATGAATATGTGTATCACTACGATCGAGATCCAACAAACTATATTCATTGGGTGTATGACCATCGAAGGTCTTATTCATGTAAACAGAATAACAATTATTCTATAACTTTAAATGAATAACCGTATCGCAATAAACACGATCAAATCATGTTCATGCTCAACGCGAACGCCAAATAACATTTATTTAGGTTTAAAACTAATCCCGAAAGTATAGGGAGTGTGCGATGATGATCATATCAATCTTGGAACTACTTCCAACACCCATCGTCACTTCCCCTTCAACTAGTCTCTGTTTATTTTGTAACTCCTGTTTCGAGTTACTAATCTTAGCAACCGAACAAGTATCAAATACTCAGGGGCTACTATAAACACTAGTAAGGCACACATCAATAACCTGTATATCAAATATACCCTTGTTCACTTTGCCATCCTTCTTATCCACCAAATATTCAGGGCATTTCTGCTTCCAGTGACCATTTCCTTTGCAGTGTAAGCACTCAGTTTCAGGCTTAGGTCCAACTTTGGTCTTCTTCACGGGAGTGACAACTTGTTTGCCATTCTACTTGAAGTTTCCCTTTCTTTCCTTTGCCCTTTTCTTGAAACTAGTGGTCTTGTCAATCATCAACACTTGATGCTCTTTCTTGATTTCTACCTTCGTCGATTTCAACATCACGAAGAGCTCGGGAATCGTTTTTGTCATCCCTTGCATACTATAGTTCATCACGAAGTTCTAGTAACTTAGTGATGGTGACTAGAGAATTCTGTCAATCACTATCATATTTGGAAGATTAACTCCCACTTGATTCAAGTGATTGAAGTACCCAGACAATCTGAGCACATGCTCAGTAGTTGAGCGATTCTCCTCCATCTTTTAGCTATAGAACTTGTTGGAGACTTAATATCTCTCAACTCAGGTATTTGCTTGAAATATTAACTTCAATACCTGGAACATCTTATATGGTCCATGACGTTCAAAACGTCTTTGAAGTCCCGATTCTAAGCCGTTAAGCATGGTGCACTAAACAATCAAGTAGTCATCATATTGAGCTAGCCAGACGTTCATAACGTCTGCATCTGCTCCTGCAATAGGTATGTCACCTAGCGGTGCATTAAGGACATAATACTTCTGTGCAGCAATGAGGATAAACCTCAGATCACGGATCCAATCCGCATCATTGCTACTAACATTTTTCAACACAGTTTTCTCTAGGAACATATCAAAATAAACATATGAAAGCAAGAACGCAAGCTATTGATCTACAACATAATTTGCAAAATACTACCAGGACTAAGTTCATGATAAATTTAAGTTCAATTAATCATATTACTTAAGAACTCCCACTTAGACAGACATCTCTCTAGTCATCTAAGTGATCACGTGATCCAAATCAACTAAACCATGTCCGATCATCACGTGAGATGGAGTAGTTTCAATGGTGAACATCACTATGTTGATCATATCTACTATATGATTCACGTTCGACCTTTCGGTCTCCGTGTTCCGAGGCCATATCTGTATATGCTAGGCTCGTCAAGTTTAACCTGAGTATTCCGCGTGTGCAACTGTTTTGCACCCATTGTATTTGAATGTAGAGCCTATCACACCCGATCATCACGTGGTGTCTCAGCACGAAGAACTTTCGCAATGGTGCATACTCAGGGAGAACACTTCTTGATAATTAGTGAGAGATCATCTTAAAATGTTACCGTCAAACAAAACAGAATAAGATGTATAACAGATAAACATCATATGCAATCAAAATATGTGACATGATATGGCCATGATCATCTTGCGCCTTTGATCTCCATCTCCAATGTACTGTCATGATCTCTATCGTCACCGGCACGACACCATGATCTTCATCATCTTGATCTATATCAATGTGTCGTCACATGGTCGTCTCGCCAACTATTGCTCTTGCAACTATTGCTATCGCATAGCATAAAGTAAAGCAATTATCTGGCACTTGCATCTTATGCAACAAAGAGACAACCATAGAGCTTCTGCCAGTTGCCGATAACTTCAACAAAACATGATCATCTCATACAACAACTTATATCTCATCACATCTTGACCATATCACATCACAACATGCCCTGCAAAAACAAGTTAGACGTCCTCTACTTTGTTGTTGCAAGTTTTACGTGGCTGCTACGGGCTGAGCAAGAACCGTTCTTACCTACGCATCAAAACCACAACGATAGTTCGTCAAGTTGGTGCTGTTTTAACCTTCGCAAGGACCGGGCGTAACCACACTCGGTTCAACTAAAGTTGGAGAAACTGACACCCGCTAGTCACCTGTGTGCAAAGCACGGCGGTAAAACCAGTCTCGCGTAAGCTTACGCGTAATGTCGGTCCGGGCCGCTTCATCCAACAATACCGCCAAACCAAAGTATGACATGCTGGTAAGCAGTATGACTTGTATCGCCCACAACTCACTTGTGTTCTACTCGTGCATATAACATCAACGCATAAAACCTAGGCTCTGATGCCACTGTTGGGGAACGTAGTAATTTCAAAAAAATTCCTACGCAGACGCAAGATCATGGTGATGGCATAGCAACGAGAGGGGAGAGTGTATGTCCACGTACCCTCGTAGACCATAAGCGGAAGCGTTAGCACAACGCGGTTGATATAGTCGTACGTCTTCACGATCCGACCGATCCAAGCACCGAACGTACAGGGCCTCCGAGTTCAGCACACGTTCAGCTCGATGACGATCTCCGGCCCTCCGATCCAGCAAAGGCTCCGGAGATGAGTTCCGTCAGCACGACGGCGTGGTGACGATGATGATGTTCTACCGGCGCAGGGCTTCGCCTAAACTCCGCGACGATATGACCGAGGTGGAATATGGTGGAAGGGGGCATCGCACACGGCTAAGGAACGATCCGTAGATCAACTTGTGTCTATGGGGTGCCCCCTGCCCCCGTATATAAAGGAGTGGAGGAGAGGGAGGGCCGGCCCTCTCTATGGCGCGCCCTAGGGGAGTCCTACTCCCACCGGGAGTAGGATTCCCCTTTTCCTAGTAGAACTAGGAACCCTTCCATGTAGCAGGAGTAGGAGAGAAGGAAAGGGAAGAGAGAAGGAGAAGGAAGGAAGGGGGCGCCCCCTCTCCCTAGTCCAATTCGGACTAGTCCAAGGGGAGGGGTGCGGCCACCGTTTTGGCCCTTTCTCTCCTTTCCCGTATGGCCCATTGAGGCCCAATACGAATTCCCGTAACTCTCCGGTACTCCCAAAAATACCCGAATCACTCAGAACCTTTCCAAACTCCGAATATAGTCGTCCAATATATCGATCTTTACGTCTCGACCATTTCGAGACTCCTCGTCATGTCCCTGATCTCATCCGGGACTCCGAACTCCTTCGGTACATCAAAACTCATCAACTCGTAATAAAACTGTCATCGAAACCTTAAGCGTGCGGACCCTACGGGTTCGAGAACTATGTAGACATGACCGAAACACGTTTCCGGTCAATAACCAATAGCGGGACCTGGATGCCCATATTGGCTCCCACATATTCTATGAAGATCTTTATCGGTCAAACCGCATAACAACATACGTTGTTCCCTTTGTCATCGGTATGTTACTTGCCCGAGATTCGATCATCGGTATCTCAATACCTAGTTCAATCTCGTTACCGGCAAGTCTCTTTACTCGTTCCTTAATACATCATCCCGCAACTAACTCATTAGTTACAATGCTTGCAAGGCTTAAGTGATGTGCATTACCGAGAGGGCCCAGAGATACCTCTCCGACAATCGGAGTGACAAAACCTAATCTCGAAATACGCCAACCCAACATGTACCTTTGGAGACACCTGTAGTACTCCTTTATAATCACCCAGTTACGTTGTGACGTTTGGTAGCACCCAAAGTGTTCCTCCGGTAAACGGGAGTTGCATAATCTCATAGTTACAGGAACATGTATAAGTCATGAAGAAAGCAATAGCAACATACTAAACGATCAAGTGCTAGGCTAACGGAATGGGTCATGTCAATCACATCATTCTACTAATGATGTGATCCCATTAATCAAATGACAACACATGTCTATGGTTAGGAAACATAACCATCTTTGATCAACAAGCTAGTCAAGTAGAGGCATACTAGTGACACTATGTTTGTCTATGTATTCACACATGTATTATGTTTCCGGTTAATACAATTCTAGCATGAATAATAAACATTTATCATGAAATAAGGAAATAAATAATAACTTTATTATTGCCTCTAGGGCATATTTCCTTCAGACACCCCCTAATCCAGAACTCCCTCAGGGGGGTGAATAGACCCTTAACACACAAAGTTGGCAGTTTTTAAGTTTCACAAGTTTAGGTGGAGTATATGAGCAGCGGAAAGAAAAGCATGTAACTTGCAAGAAAGTAAAGGGATGGGATTGGAGTGTGCAAACGCAATTGGAGACACGGATGTTTTTGTCGTGGTTCCGATAGGTGGTGCTATCGTACATCCACGTTGATGGAGACTTCAACCCACGAAGGGTAACGGCTGCGCGAGTCCACGGAGGGCTCCACCCACAAAGGGTCCACGAAGAAGCAACCTTGTCTATCCCACCATGGCCATCGCCCACGAAGGACTTGCCTCACTAGGGTAGATCTTCACGAAGTAGGCGATCTCCTTGCCCTTACAAACTCCTTGGTTCACTCCACAATCTTGTCAGAGGCTCCCAAGTGACACCTAACCAATCTAGGATACACCACTCTCCAAACGGTAATAGATGGTGTGTTGATGATGAATTCCTTGCTCTTGTGCTTCAAATGATAGTCTCCCCAACACTCAACTCACTCTCATAGGATTGGATTTGGTGGAAAGATGATTTGAGTGGGAAGCAACTTGGGGAAGGCTAGAGATTAAGATTCATATGGTTGGAATGGAATATCTTGGTCTCAACACATGAGTAGGTGGCTCTCTCTCAGAAAATGAGTAGTGGAAGTGTAGGCACGTTCTGATGGCTTCCCTCACGAATGAGGAGAGGGGGGAGGGGTTTATATAGCCTCCACACAAAATCTAACCGTTACACACATTATACCAAACTCGGTGGGACCGATATGATCAACTCGGTGGGATCGATGTGCAGGGGTTAGGGTAAAACCTCATCTCGGTTTGACCGATTACACAACTCGGTGGGACCGATTTGGTAATAAGCAAAACAGATAGTTGGTCAGGCAAACTCGGTGTGACCGATTACATCTTCTCGGTGAGACCAAAAATATTGCAATAGACAATAGAGAGTTTGCAAGCCCATCTCGGTGATACCAAGATCCCATCTCAACATGGCACCCGCCGGGTTCGGGTGCCGGTAATGGCCACCCAAACCCGTACCCGTCTCATTATTTTTGGCCCATACCCGTACCCGTACCCGTACCCGCACCTCGGGTTTTATACTGTTCCCATACCCATACCCGGTCGGGTGCGGGTAATACCCGCGGGTTAAAATATCCATCTCAATCACTTTACCCAATTCACACTTCATCATGTATTTTTGAACATTTACACATATATACCCAACATTTCAGCATGTATACTTCAACATTTCAGTACATATAAACCACATTTTAGCATTAGAGCACATAGAGATGATGATTCGTTGCGCGATGGCATAAAAAGAATGATATTAATTTTCAGAAATGGATAGAAATAAGCACAAAATAGATGTAAAAATGTCCATTTATATACATGGGTGAGTAGCCTTTACGTGAAGTTTTAGATAAACATTCACACCTATTTTTTTTCAATTATAAGACAAACAAGATGGACAAGATTTTCTCTAAATTTCTTTTATTGAAGGTACTTTTGCATCCCCTACTTCGTAATAATCAACCAAAGGAGACTCTATAATAAGATCAACAAAACTTTGAGTTCACAAAACTAGATAACGCATTTAAACAAGATCATGCACATGCGTAAGGGGAGAGGATTTTGGGTCGAGTTAGCAGTTGCATTAAACGATGGCTAGGTTCCTTTAGTGAATGACATATGGAGACTACTGTTAGAAGAAATTAGTATATGGGTATGCGGGTACGCGGGTGCACGGGTATGGGTATTGCATTCCCATACCCATACCCGGCTTACCCGATGGGTACAAAATTTTCCCATTTATAAACCCATGGGTATTTATTTGTCCCAAACCCTTACCCTAATAGGATTTTTACCCGTCGGGTTCACGGGTTGCGGTTACCCATTGCCATGTTGAATCCCATCGGTGTGACCAAACTGATTAGGGTTACTGGCAGTGGCTAAGTCAAATGAACTCGGTGGCGCCGGATAGATCAAATCGGTGGGGCCGAGTCTGACTTTTGGTTTTGGACATATGTGGATATGAGAAAGTGGTTGAGGGCTTTGGAGCATATCACTAAGCACTTTGAGCAAGCAAGCCATTAAGCAACACCTCATCCCGTTTTAATAGTATTGGCTTTCCTATAGACTCAATGTGATCTTGGATCACTAAAATAGAAAATGTAGAGTCTTGGGCTTTGAGCTTGAGCCAATCCTTTGTCCTTAGCATTTTGAAGGGGTTCCACATCCTCTTGTCCATGCCACTCCACTGTTGGACTTATTTGAAATATACTAGATGAAAGTATTAGTCCAACAAGTGATATGTTGACATTAAATTACCAAAATCACCTAGGGAGCACTTGTGCTTTCAATCTCCCCCTTTTTGGTAATTGATGACAACATACATCAAAGCTTTAGATAAGGATATAGAGAAGGCAAGTAAAGCTTTGGAAAGACATGTAACATGCATAGGCTCCCCCTACATGTATGCAATCATGTAAATATAGAACATAGGATCAAGTGAGTGCATAATCATGACAGAGGAAGCAATGAGTTACATGTATCTTGGCTATATGCATCAGAGCAAATGATGTGAACATGGGAAATGTACCTTCATGCTTCTGAGTCCTTCTTGCAAACAATATGTACATCAGCAAGAGATCCTCATGCACATGAATGTGATGCATGTACTTACCTTGTGGTCTTGAAATGGCTTTGGAAGAGATGAACCTGAGTAAACAAGGTTAGATAACACAGAAACATCTACTAAGCAGAGCAAGCAGTAAACCACAAGAGTACCAAGATTGAGATGACATGTGTAGAGTGAGTACTTAGGTACTCTATTGAGTATAGACATGTCCCCAAAGGTAAAGATATGCAATGAATTTCAAGATTTCCTTCCCTTAGATGTCTTGCTCCCCATGAATCTTATAATGGATATTGGGAGAAGATAGGGAATAGAAAATCAGAGCAAAGCAAACATAATAACAATATGAACATGTCTTTCACCTCTAAAGACATGTAACTTCTCTCCTCTTTGAATACCAAGCAACTGAGGTCTTTATTTTGAAAGAAAAGGAGTGTCTCTCTCCCCCTGTTGCTCTCTCCCCCTATTGGAGTGATTCATCTTTGATGTGAACTCTCTCTCCCCCTTTGACATCAATTTCCAAGAAGGGCTTCTGGAGTGTGAGTCAAAATAGGTTTGGTCCTTGAGTCACAGAGCAAAACAGCACATGGAATATGATGTTGATAGAGGATAAGAATCATCGAGTGGAGCTGGAACAAAATGTGCAGAATGCAAATGACAGAGTGATTTCACAGTGTTGAAGTCGGCTAAACCGAGTTGGTTCCTTCGGTGGCACCGAAAATTTTTGGGTTGACCGAATGAGGCAAATCGGTTTGTCCGAGTTCATCACAGAGAAAATACTAGTCACCTCAGCTCACTAGGCAAGAAAGATCTCTCAAGGATTTGCAATGAATTAACTGAAGGATGTGCAAGGAATTGGGTGCAGAGAAATGCAGAACAAAAATAAAAGAGAAGAAATCTAGATGAAGTTTTTTTGAAAGGGGAACAAACATGCATGAGACAAAATGCAAGAACAAGAAGAAACACTAGAGAACTTCATCTAGAATTCGTCAGCGAGAAAGTCACCTATGTTAGAGTATATTGACTTAGGAGTCGACTGAGGACACTTGATCATAGGTCATACTCATTGTTAGCTCAAAATGGGGTTGCCATTTTTCATTTAAGCATCTTGATGTATTCTCATCTTGTTGAGTTGCTTTGACCCATGTCTTGGGGTCAAGCTTCTCTAAGATGGAATAACATACCTTGGGTGGTGGTGTTGAACTTGATCATGTAGTTGAACTTGTGTGGGATGCTCGTTGTTGATGTAGTTCATTTGGAGCACCACTTGTAATTGGAGTTCATCTACCTACATGGATTAGACTTGCAAGGAAGAGCACTTGTGTATCCAAAATGACAATCATGAAATTTGCTATAGGAATTTGCCAAAGGATATATTTGAAGGGTTTCATGCTTCCTTGACTTCAACCACCGTAAAGTAGAGACTTGATGATGTAGAGAATGCTCAAGATATGAAAGAGTTGCAATCTCATAGATTTGGATCCATCCAAGTACCTACATGGTTTAGATAACATGCAAGGGTGCAAATGTATCCAAGATATGTGATCATCATCATGAGAGAAATATCAAGGATTAGTCATAAGCTCATGTCTTGCATGTATCCCAATGGAGTTCCTACTCCAAGTTTGAGGCATCAATGATGTTCAATTCTCCTCTCAACGTGCAAAACACTTTCTCATCAAGTGGTTTAGTGAATATATACGCCAATTGCTTGTCGGTGCGAACATGCTTAAGATTAATATCACCCTTAGCAACATGATCTCGAATGAAATGATGACGAACTTCAATGTGCTTAGTTCGAGAGTGTTGCACGGGATTGTGAGCAATCTTAATATCACTTTCATTGTCACAAAGCAAAGGAACATGTTTCACATATATCCATGTTTCACATATATCCCATAATCTTTAAGGGTTTGGGTCATCCAAAGTAATTGAGCACAACATGAACCAGCGGCAATGTATTCCGCTTCGGCGGTGGATAAGGATACCGAGTTTTGTTTCTTGGAGGACCAAGACACAAGAGATCTACCAAGAAATTAACAAGTACCCGAAGTGGACTTTCTATCAACCTTGTCTCCGACATAGTCCGAATCGGAGTAGCCAACAAGATTAAAAGAGGCCCTCTTTGGATACCAAATGCCAAAGTTTGGTGTAGGAATTAAGTATCTCACTATCCTTTTCACGGCCTTAAGATGACACTCTTTGGGGCTGCTTGATATCGTGCACACATGCACACACTTAGCATGATATCGGGACGAGAGGCACATAGATATAATAATGAACCAATCATAGAGCGATAAACCTTTTGATCAACAGGTTCACCATCTTTGGTCAAGTCAAGATGTCCACTAGTAAGCATGGGTGTACTCATACCTTTGCATTCTTGCATATTGAACTTCTTGAACAAGTCTTTGGTGTATTTCATTTGAGAGACAAAGGTACCTTCCTTAGTTTGCTTGATTTGCAAACCAAGAAAGAACTTGAGTTCACTCATCATAGACATCTCAAACTTCTCCGACATAAGCTTCCCAAACTTCTCACTAAAATGAGGGTTAGTTGATCCAAATATAATATCCTCAACATAAATTTGGCACACAAATAATTCTCCATTAACCCTTTTAGTGAAAAGAGTAGAATCAATTTTTCCAATCTCAAAGACTTTTCCAATAAGGAACTTGGTCAAGCATTTATACCATGCTCTAGGAGCTTGTTTAAGACCATAAAGAACTTTGTGAAGCTTGTAAACATGATTGGTTTTTTAGGATTAACAAGCTAGGAGGTTGTTTAACATAAACTTCCTCCTCAATTTCACCATTTAGAAAACCACTTTTAATAACCATTTGGTATAAAGTGATGTCATGGTGATTAGCATAGGCAAGTAAGATGCGAATGGACTCAAGTCTAGCAATGGGGGCAAATATCTCACCATAGTCCATACCTTCGACTTGAGTGTAGCCTTGGGCGACGAGACATGCTTTGTTGTGGACCACTTGTCCATCTTCATCTTGCTTGTTGCGAAACACCCATTTGGTACCGATGATGTTGTGGTTGTTGTTGAGCTTCTCGACCAATGTCCACACTTGATTTCTCTCAAAGTTGTGTAGTTCTTCGTGCATGGCGTTTATCCAATCCAGATCTTCCAATGCTTCTTCAACCTTCATAGTTTCAATGTTGGAGATGAATGAATAATGTTCACAAAAGTTAGCCAAACGAGATTTTGAGCGAGTGATTCTCCCAGTTTGGATATCATTGTAGATTTGCTCGATGGGATGGTCTCTAGCAACTCTTGCTCAAACTCGTGAGGGCTTTTGTTTTGGTCGGGGTGGAACATCTTCTTCATCATCTCGTTCTTCTTCTTGGCCTTCATCATTGTTGACGTTGCTGTTCTCTCGTCGTGGTGGAGGAGGAGGTTGATGTGGTTCATCTTGGTGTACTTCCTCGTTTTCTTCATCTTGGTGTATCCCACTTGTGGATGCCTCCATATCAACTCTTGGTTCACCTTGTCGTGAGGTAGAAACTTCCACTTGGACGGACGAGGTACTCTCCTTCACCTTCATTGGACGAACCTTGCCAATAGACAAGTCTTGGATTGCTTCCGAAGGATCTTTGTCTCCTACATCAATTGGTAGTTGCTCTACTTGCGAGCCGTTAGATTCATCAAACTTCACATCTACCATCTCTTCAACCTTTCGGGTGAAATTGTTGTAGACACGGTATGTGTGAGAGTTTGAGCCATAACCAAGTAGGAATCCCTCATGAGATTTAGGAGCAAATTTAGAACGACGATGCTTATCAAGAATGTAGCACTTTGAGCCGAATACTTGAAAGTATCCAACTTGGGGTTTGTTACCGGTGAGAAGCTCGTATGCCGTCTTGCCGAGTAGCTTGTGAAGATACAAGCAATTTGTTGCATGACAAGCTGTCTCAACCGCTTCCGCCCAAAAGTGCTTTGGCGTTTTGTACTCATCAAGCATCGTTCTCGCCATTTCGATGAGCATCCGGTTCTTCCTCTCATCAACTCCATTTTGTTGAGGTGTGTACGTAGCCGAGAACTCATGTGAAATCCCTTCTTCGTCAAGAAAGGTGTCCACATTTGCGTTCTTGAACTCCGTTCCATTGTCACTGCGAACCTTCTTGATCTTCACTTCAAATTGATTTTGGGCCTTCCTAGCGAAGTTTTTGAAGATCTTCTGGACCTGCGATTTATCATCGAGAAAGAACACCCACGTAAATCTTGAAAAAACATCAAATATAACTAGACCAAATGAGTTTCCACCGAGACTTTTGTAAGCGTTGGGACCGAAAAGATCCATGTGAAGTAGCTCGAGCAGCCTCCTTGTGGTCATGATGTTCTTCACGGGATGCCTTCCTTCAACCTGTTTCCCTACTTGACAAGCGTTGCAAAGTCTATCCTTATCAAATATGACATCGTTAACACCAAGGATATGATTACCTTTAATAAGCTTGTCAAGATTTCGCATGCCCACATGACCTAACCGTCTATGCCACAACCAACCTTTAGAGGATTTAGCAATCAAGCAAGTTCTAGGTTGAGCCTTTTTAGTGAAGTCGACAATGTATAGATCACCTTTGCGTATACCGGTAAAGACCATTTTATGATTATCTCTATGAAACACTTGGCAATCTACTTAGGTAAATAGAACATTAAAGCCAAAGTCAGCTAGTCTAAACACCGAAAGCAGATTATAGCCAAGAGATTCAACGAGCATGACATTTTGTATGGAGCTATCATGTGAGATGGCCACCTTACCAAGGCCAATCACCTTACCCTTTGAGTTATCACCAAAAGTGACATACTTTCGAGGGCCATCATTTTCAGCAAGCTCACGAAACATATCTTTATCTCCGGTCATGTGATCGGTACATCCACTATCAAGGACCCATTCCTTTCCTCCTGCCATGTATCCCCGAAGATTTGCCATAAGACCAAAATGTCTCATTGCATCATCAAGATCAAAGTCACTATCATCATCGTCATCATAGTATCCATGTTCAACATCGTCATGAGGTGGATCAATTCCTAGAGAGGGTGATTCAGTAGAATGAGTTTGACAATGATCTTCTTTATGAATTCTAATAGCTTCGGAAATAATGTTGCTAATAATTCCAACATCTCATTTGGCACGCATAAGATTTGTAAGCTCAAATAGACAATCACCAAACTTAGGATCATTGGAATTCATCTTACTTAAAGCAATAGACTTATGGAGAATTTCATCTAGATTTTGCAAGGAATAATTTGGAAAACGTTCCTCAAGAAATTTCCATATGGTGTAGGCACACTTAAGAGTAGGCAAGCAATCTATCAAGTTTCTAGGCAAACCTCTAGTGATAAGATCAACAGTTCTAAGATTGTGAATCATGTCAATTGATTCATCCAGGGTAGGATGCATAGGATCAACATGAGGTGCACAAGGACTAGAAATGTACTTGTTCAAATGATATTCATTGAAAATTGCAAGCATCTCATTTTTCCACTCATCAAAGTACTCTCCATCAAGTATAGGCACTCTATGTCTAAGACTCCCCAAAGTAGACTCATCCATCTTCCTCCAATGGTGTTTAAACCAAAGCAATGGAGACCAAAGCTCGGATACCAATTGAAAGGATCGAGAAGAGGTGTCTCGAGGGGGGATGAATAGATCCTTAACACACAAAGTTGGCAGTTTTTAAGTTTCTCAAGTTTAGGTGGAGATTTAGCATAAGTTTAACCATTCACAATACATATCAAGCAAGCATGCAAAGAGTATATGAGCAGCGGAAAGAAAATCATGTAACTTGCAAGAAAGTAAAGGGATGTGATTGGAGTGTACAAACGCAATTGGAGACACAGATGTTTTTGTCGTGGTTCCGATAGGTGGTGTTGTACATCCACGTTGATGGAGACTTCAACCCACGAAGGGTAACGGCTGCGCGAGTCCACGGAGGGCTCCACCCATGAAGGGTCCACAAAGAAGCAACCTTGTCTATCCCACCATGGCCATCGCCCACGAAGGACTTGCCTCACTAGGGTAGATCTTCACGAAGTAGGCGATCTCCTTGCCCTTACAAACTCCTTGGTTCACTCCACAATCTTGTCGGAGGCTCCCAAGTGACACCTAACCAATCTAGGAGACACTAATAACCCAAAAGTGTAGGGGATAGTTGTAGCCTCTTTTGATAAGTAAGAGTGTCGAACCCAACGAGGAGCTAAAGGTAGAACAAATATTCTCTCAAGTCCTATCTGCCACTTATACGACTCTATGCACGCTTAGTGTTCGCTTTACCTAGAACAAGTATGAAACTAGAAGTGCTTTGTAGGTGTTGTTGGATAGGTTTGCAAGATAAGAAAGAGCACGTAAATAAAAAGTAGGGGTTGTTTAGATAAAGAAGCAACTAAGTTAGTTTTAGTAGAGAGCTTTTTGTCACGAGAAAGTTATTTGTCCCTAGGCAATCGATAACTAGACCGGTAATCACTATTGCCATTTTATTTGAGGGAGAGGCATAAGCTAACATACTTTATCTTCTTGGATCATATGCACTTATGATTGGAACTCTAGCAAGCATCTGCAACTACTAAAGATCATTAAGGTAAAACCCAACCATAGCATTAAAGTATCAAGTCCCCTTTATCCCATACGCAAACAACCTACTTACTCGGGTCTGTGCTTCTATCACTCACGCTACCCACCATAAGCAAATCATGAACATATTGCAAACCCTACAGCAGGGATCCCTCATGCTTGCGCGACACGGAGAGCACCATAGGACAACACCAATAATAAATCATGCAACTCAAACCAATCACGATCATCAATTAACCCATAGGACAAAACAAATCTACTCAAACATCATAGGATAGCCATACATCATTGGGAAATAATATATAGCGTTGAGCACCATGTTTAAGTAGAGATTACAGCGGGTAAAAGAGAGGTTACACCGCTGCATAGAGAGGGGAAGAGTTGGTGATGAGGGCGGTGAAGCTGTTGGTGTAGATCATGGTGATGATGATCGCCCCCGGTGGCACTCCGGCGCCACCTGAAGCAAGGGGGAGAGAGCCCCCCTTCTTCTTCTTTTTCTTCTTCTTCCTTGACCTTCTCCCTAGATGGGAGAAGGGTTTCCCCTCTGGTCCTTGGCCTCCATTGCATGGGAGGGGCGAGAGCCCCTCCGAGATTGGATCTGTCTCTCTGTCTCTCTCTGTTTCTGCGTTCCCAGATCCTGCCCTTTCACCGTTTCTTTTATATTCGGAGATCCGTAACTCCGATTGGACTGAAATTTTCGCCAGGATTTTTTTCCAAAAATTAGCTTTCTTGCGACAAAAGAATAGCAAAAACCGCCTTACAAGGGGCCCATGAGGGTCAGGAGCGCGCCCCTCTGCCTCGTGGCCAGCTCGGGCACCGTCTCGTGTTGATTCTTCCTCCCATATTTCCCAAATATTCCAAAAATATTCTCCGTTCGTTTTTATCCTGTTTGGACTCCGTTTGATATGGGGTTTTTGCGAAACATAAAACATGCAACAAACAGGAACTGGCACTGGGCACTGGATCAATATGTTAGTCCCAAAAATAATATAAAAAGTTGCCAAAAGTATATGAAAGTTGAGTAATATTGGCATGGAACAATCAAAAATTATAGATACAACGGAGACGTATCAGCATCCCCAAGCTTAATTCCTGCTCATCCTCGAGTAGGTAAATGATAAAAAATAATTTTTGATGTGGAATTCTACCTAACATAATCTTGATCATGTAATCTAATCATGGCATGAATATTAAGACACGAGTGATTCAAAGCAATAGTCTATCATTTGACATAAAAACAATAATACTTCGAGCGTACTAATAAAGCAATCATGTCTTTTGAAAACAACATGGCCAAAGAAAGTTATCCCTACTAAATCATATAGTCTGGCTATGCTCCATCTTCATCACACAAAATATTCAAATCATGCACAACCCCGATGACAAGCCAAGCAATTGTTTCATACTTTTGACGTTCTCAAACCTTTTCAACTTTCACGCAATACATGAGCGTGAGCCATGGATATAGCACTATGGGTGGAATAGAATATGATTGTGGAGGTTGTGTGGAGAAGACAAAAAGGGAGAAAGTCTCACATCGATGCGGCTAATCAACGGGCTATGGAGATGCCCATCAATTGATGTCAATGCGAGGAGTAGGGATTGTCATGCAATGAATGCACTAGAGCTATAAGTGTATGAAAGCTCAAACTGAAACTAAGTGGGTGTGCATCCAACTTGCTTGCTCATGAAGACCTCGGGCATTTGAGGAAGCCCATCATCGGAATATACAATCCAAGTTCTATAATGAAAATTCCCACTAGTATATGAAAGTGACAATATAGGAGACTCTCTATATGAAGAACATGGTGCTACTCTGAAGCACAAATGTGGTAAAAGGATAGTAACATTGCCCCTTCTCTCTTTTTCTCTCATTTTTTGGTGGGCTTCTTTGGCCCCCTTTTTTTATTTGGGCTTCATTGGCCTTTCCTTTTTTTTCATTAAGTCCAGAATCTCATCCCGACTTGTGGGGGAATCATAGTCTCCATCATCCTTTCCTCACCGAGGCAATGCTCTAATAATGATGATGATCACACTTTTATTTAGTTACAACTCAATATTACAACTCAGTACTAGAACAAAGATATGACTCTATATGAATGCCTCCGGCGGTGTACCGGGATGTGCAATGATCTAGCGTAGCAATGACATCAAAAAAGGACAAGCCATGAAAACATCATGCTAGCTATCTTACGATCATGCAAAGCAATATGACAATGAATGCTCAAGTCATGTATATGATGATGATGGAAGTTGCATGGCAATATATCTCAGAATGGCTATGGAAATGCTATAATAGGTAGGTATGGTGGCTGTTTTTAGGAAGATATAAGGAGGCTTATGTGTGATAGAGCGTATCGTATCACGGGGTTTGGATGCACCGACAAAGTTTGCACCAACTCTCGAGGTGAGAAAGGGCAATGCACGGTACCGAAGAGGCTAGCAATGATGGAAGGGCGAGAGTGCGTATAATCCATGGACTCAACATTAGTCATAAAGAACTCACATACTTATTGCAAAAATCTATTAGTCATCAAAACAAAGTACTGCGTGCATGCTCCTATGGAGATAGATTGGTAGGAAAGACCATCGCTCATCCCCGACCACCACTCATAAGGAAGACAATCAATAAATACCTCATGCTCCAACTTCGTTACATAACGGTTCACCATACATGCATGCTACGGGAATCACAAACTTCAACACAAGTGTTTCTACAATCCACAACTACCCACTAGCATGACTCTAATATCACCATCTTTATATCGCAAAACTATTGCAAGGAATCAAACATATCATATTCAGCGATCTACAAGTTTATGTAGGATTTTATGACTAACCATGTGAATAACCAATTTCTGTCATCTCTCTAAATAGATATAAGTGAATCAAGAGAGTTTAATTCCTTCTACAAAAGATATGCCCATGCTCTAACAATTATAAGTGAAGCAAAAGAGCATTCTACAAATGGCGGTTTTCTAAGTGAGGAGAAACAGGCAATCCAAACTTCAAATGATATAAGTGAAGCACATGAAGCATTCTATAAAGCCATACTCAAAAGATTTAAGTGAGGTGCAGTGAGCATTCTATAAATCAACCATGGACTATCTCATACTAGCATGATGCATAAAAGAAAAGTGAAAACTAAATGCAAAAGACGCTCCAAGACTTGCACATATCGCATGAATGAAACGAATCCGAAAACATACCGATACTTGTTGAAGAAAGAGGGGATGCCTTCCGGGGCATCCCCAAGCTTGAGCTCTTGCCTCTCGTCCTTTTCCTCATATCGAGACCTCCTCGATCAAACACTTCATCCACACAAAACTTCAACAGAAAACTCGGTAAGATCCGTTAGTATAATAAAGCAAATCACTACTCTAAGTACTGTTGCAAACAAATTCATATTTTGTTTTTGCATTGTGTGTACTGTAATATAACTTTTCCATGGCTTAATCCACTGATAGAAATTGATAGTTTCATCAAAACAAGCAAACTATGCATCAAAAATAGAATCTGTCAAAAACAGAACAGTATGTAGCAATCTGAACATTCACCATACTTCTGGTACCCCAACAATTCTACTAAAATTATGAAAAATAGAAAAAATTTATAGCAAGACATTGCAAAAAGAATCAGAACCGTTTGACATTCCAGTAAAAAATGTAAAATCGCGCACTACAGCCAAAGTTTCTGTCCTGCACCGTACAAACCAACAAGCATTGTAAATATCCTAAAGGCAAACGTTAGCACTTTATTTTTATAATACAATGGAGTTGTACAAGGGGATAATTATTTTTGTTGAAAAGTTTCTGTAATCAAGATTCACAAAGTTTCCGTGAGCATGAACAAAGTTCAAGGAGCTCTCCCACTTCAACAATGCTTGTCTTTCTCACTTTCACTTTCCTTTTTGAAAAGTTTTGAGTTCCCCTCTTTTTTTTTGTTTTTTTTGTGTTTAGACTATATAAAAGCACTCAACAGAAATAATGACTCTAAAACTTCCGGGTTGTCTCCCTGGCAACGCTTTTTTAAAGCCATTAAGCTAGGCATATAGTGCTCAAGTAATGGATCCACCCGGATCCCAAGGTATATCAAAGCCAATTTTAATTAACAATGATTTGTGATTTAGTAGTGAGCACAAAGTAACATAAATCATGCAACAACAAAGTCTAACTCTCTTTCTATGCATCGGCATGTCATAAAAGAACAATTCATGCACACCAAGTAAAGGCCAATGCATAGTATAAGCAATTTCTTGCAATTCTATCGTGTGGGAAACATAGAGAGGTGGAGATATAGTTCCTCTCTCATAATAATTACAAGTAGGAGCAGCAAGCACATGCATATTATATTCATAAAAATTATCATGTGCAATGGTAAAAGGCAACCCATCAATATAATCCTTAATAAGCACAAACTTCTCCGATATAGTGTAGTTTGGAGAATTCAAAAAGATAATAGGACTATCATGCGTGGGTGCAATAGCAACAATTTCATGTTTAACATAAGGAACTATAGCAAGTTCATCTCCATAAACATAATTCATATTGTCATCTTGGCCACAAGCATAGCAAGCATCATCAAAAAGGGATATTTCAAGAGAATCAACGGGATCATAGCAATCATCCTTCGGTAAGCACGAAGGGGAATTAAACAATGTATGAGTTGAAGAGTTACTCTCATTAGAAGGTGGGCACAGGTAGCTAATCCGCTCTTCCTCCTTTTGTTCTTCGCTCTCCTCATCATCTTTTTCATCCAATGAGCTCACAGTTTCATCAATTTCTTCTTCTATAGCTTCCTGCAAAAGATTAGTCTCTTCTTGGACAGCGGAGACTTTATCAATAAATGTATCAATATCGGAATTGTATTCATAATTTTCATAGCAATATCTAAGTATAGCAAAATTTTCTGGTCTGTAAACTGAATCATCAAAATCTTCAAACTCTTTAAACATAGATTCAATCTCATAAGCACCCATAAAAGCAACGAATTCTTCTATTTGTTCCACATCATAGTAATCATAGATATCATTAGCATAAGAAGCCAAGGTTTTATCATCATTGAATTTGCATGAAAAGGAAGGTATGGAGCCTTCATCCTAGAGCAACAAGTATAATCATGTCTCAAGCATAGATCCCGAGCATACTGATACGTCTCCAACGTATCTATAATTTTTGATTGTTCCATGCTATTATATTACCCGTTTTGGATGTTTATGGGCTTTACTTTACACTTTTATATCATTTTTGGGACTAACATACTAACCGGAGGCCCAGCCCGAATTGCTGTTTTTTTTTTGCCTATTTCAGTGTTTCGAAGAAAAGGAATGTCAAACAGAGTCCAAACGGAATGAAACCTTCGGGAGCGATCTTTTTGAAACAAACGTGATCCAGAGGACTTGGAGTGGAAGTCAAAAAACAAGCGAGGCGGCCATGAGGGTGCCCGGCGCGCCCCCTACAGGTGGGCACGCCCCCACCCTCGTGGGCCCCACGAGCATCCACCGTCCTACTTCTTCCTCCTATATATATCCACGGACCCCGAAAACATCCAGGAGCACCACGAAAAACTATTTCCACCGCCGCAACCTTCTGTATCTGCGAGATCCCATCTTGGAGCCTTCGTCGGCGCTCCGCTGGAGGGGGAATCGACCACAGAGGGCCTCCACATTGATGTCTACTACACAACCTTTTTCTTGTAGACGTTGTTGGGCCTGCAAGTGCATAGGTTTGTAGGACAGTAGCAAATTTCCCTCAAGTGGTTGACCTAAGGTTTATCAATCCGTAGAAGGCGTAGGATGAAGATGGTTTCTCTCAAACAACCCTGCAACCAAATAACAAAAAGTCTCTTGTGTCCCCAACACACCCAATACAATGGTAAATTGTATAGGTACACTAGTTCGGCGAAGAGATGGTGATACAAGTGCAATATGGATGGTAGATATAGGTTTTTGTAATCTGAAATAATAAAAATAGCAAGGTAACTAACGGTAAAAGTGAGCGTAAACGGTATTGCAATGATAGGAAACAAGGCCTAGGGTTCATACTTTCACTAGTGCAAGTTCTCTCAACAATAATAACATAGATAGATAATATAACAAGCCCTCAACATACAACAAAGAGTCACTCCAAAGACACTAATAGCGGAGAACAAACGTAGAGATTATGGTAGGGTACGAAACCACCTCAAAGTTATTCTTTCGGATCAATCTATAAAAGAGTTCGTACCAGAATAACACCTTAAGACACAAATCAACCAAAACCCTAATGTCACCTAGATACTCCATTGTCACCTCAGTATCCGTGGGCATGATTACACGATATGCATCACACAATCTCAGATTCATCCAACCAACATAAAAGTACTTCAAAGAGTGCCCCAAAGTTTCTACCGGAGAGTCAAGAACGTGTGCCAACCCCTATGCATAGGTTCCCAATATCACGAAACCCGCAAGTTGATCACCAAAACATACATCAAGTGGCACATGATATCCCATTGTCACCACAGATAATCACGGCAAGACATACATCAAGTGTTCTCATAAATGACTCAATCCGATAAGATAACTTCAAAGGGAAAACTCAATTCATCACAAGAGAGTAGAGGGGGAGAAACATCATAAGATCCAACTACAATAGCAAAGCTCGGGATACATCAAGATCGTGCCACAGAGGAACACGAGAGAGAACACGAGAGAGAGAGAGAGATCAAACACATAGCTACTGGTACATACCCTCAGCCCCGAGGGTGAACTACTCCCTCCTCGTCATGGATAGCGCCGGGATGATGAAGATGGCCACCGGTGATGGGATCCCTCTCCGGCAGGGTGCCGGAACGGGCTCCCAAGAGGTTTTTGGTGGCTACAGAGGCTTGCGGCGGCGGAACTCCTGATCTATCTTCTGTTTTGGAAGTTTTAGGGTACGAGAGTATATATGGGTGCAGGGGGTACGTCGGAGGAGCTACGGGGGCCCCACGAGGCAGGGGGCGCGCCCGGGGGGCACCCACGTGAGCACCTCCCGTATCTCCTGACGTGCACTCCAAGTCAATGGGGTGGCTTTCCTTCCAAAAATAACTTCTCCAGTTGATTTCATTCCATTTTGACTTCGTCTGATATTCCTTTTCCTTGAAACACTGAAATAGGCATAAAACAGCAAATCTGGACTGGGCCTCCGGTTAATAGGTTAGTCCCAAAAATAATATTAAAGTGGATAATAAAGCCCAACATTGCCTAAAACAGTAGATAAAGTAGCATGGAGCAATCAAAAATTATAGATACGTTGGAGACGTATCAAGCATCCCCAAGCTTAATTCCTGCTCGTCCTTGAGTAGGTAAATGATAAAAAAGAATTTTTGATGCGGAGTGATACTTGGGCATAATTTCAATGTAATTCTTCTTACTTATGGTATGAATATTCAAATCCGAAAGATTCAAGACAAAAGTTCATATTGACATAAAAATAATAATACTTCAAGCATACTAATCAAGCAATTATGTCATCTCAAAATAACATGGCCAAAGAAAGTTATCCCTACAAATCATATAGTCTGGCTATGCTCCATCTTCCCCACACAAAATATTTAAATCATGCACAACCTCGATGACAAGCCAAGCAATTGTTTCATACTTTAATATTTTCAAAACTTTTTCAATCTTCACGCAACACATGAGCGTGAGCCATGGATATAGCACTATATGTGGAATAGAATGGTGGTTGTGGAGAAGACAAAAAGGGAAGATAGTCTCACATCAACTAGGCGTATCAACGGGCTATGGAGATGCCCATCAATAGATATCAATTTGAGTGAGTAGGGATTGCCATGCAACGGATGCACTAGAGCTATAAGTATATGAAAGCTCAACACAAGAAACTAAGTGGGTGTGCATCCAACTCGCTTGCTCACGAAGACCTAGGGCATTTGAGGAAGCCCATCATTGGAATATACAAGCCAAGTTCTATAATGAAAAATTCCCACTAGTATATGAAAGTGACAAAATGAGAGACTCTCTATTATGAAGATCTTGGTGCTACTTTGAAGCACAAGTGTGGTAAAAGGATAGTAACATTGTCCCTTCTCTCTTTTTCTCTCATCATTTTTTTATTTGGGCATTTTCTCTTCTTTTTTTATGGCCTATTTTTTTCCGTCCGGAGTCTCATCCCCACTTGTGGGGGAATCATGGTCTCCATCATCCTTTCCTCACTTGGGACAATGCTCTAAAAAATGATGATCATCACACTTTTATTTTTCTTACAACTCAACAATTACAACTCGATTCTTAGAACAAGGTATGACTCTACATGAATGCCTCCGGCGGTGTACCGGGATATGCAATGAATCAAGAGTGACATGTATGAAAGAATTATGAACGGTGGCTTTGCCACAAATACGATGTCAACTACATGATCATGCTAGCAATATGACAATGATGGAGCGTGTCATAATAAACGGAACGGTGGAAAGTTGCATGGCAATATATCTCGGAATGGCTATGGAAATGCCATGACAGGTAGGTATGGTGGCTGTTTTGAGGAAGATATATGGTGGATGTATGATACCGGCGAAAAGTGCGGTACTAGAGAGGCTAGCAATGGTGGAAGGATGGGAAAAAGTGCGTATAATCCATGGACTCAACATTAGTCATAAAGAACTCATATACTTATTGCAAATATCTAGAAGTTATCAAAGCAAAGTATTAAACGCATGCTCCTAGGGGGATAGATTGGTAGGAAAAGACCATCGCTCGTCCCCGACCGCCACTCATAAGGAAGACAATCAATAAATAAATCATGCTCCGAGTTCATCACATAACGGTTCACCATACGTGCATGCTACGGGAATCACAAACTTCAACACAAGTATTCTTTAAATTCACAACTACTCAACTAGCATGACTCTAATATTACCATCTTCATATCTCAAAACAATTATCAAGCATCAAACTTTTCTTAGTATTCAACGCACTCAAAAGAAAGTTTCACATATCTCGAATACCAAGTATATTCATATTAAGCAAATTACCATGCTATTAACGACTCTCAAAATAATATAAGTGAAGCATGAGAGATCAATAGTTTCTTTAAAACAAAACTACCATCATGCTCTAAAAGATATAAGTGATGCACTAGAGCAAATGACAAACTACTCTGAAAGATATAAGTGAAGCACTAGAGCAAATGACAAACTACTCCGAAAGATATAAGTGAAGATCAATGAGTAGCTAAATAATTATGCAACTATGCGAAGACTCTCTCTCATTTAATAATTTCAGATCTTGATACTTTATTCAAACAGCAAGCAAAAACTAACAAAAGAAAATGACGCTCCAAGCAAAACGCATATCATGTGGTGAATAAAAATATAGCTCCAAGTAAAGTTACCGATGAACGAAGACGAAAGAGGGGATGCCATACGGGGCATCCCCAAGCTTAGGCTTTTGGCTATCCTTGAATATTAACTTTGGGTGCCTTGGTCATCCCCAAGCTTAGGCTCTTGCCACTCCTTGTTCCATAGTCCATCGAATCTTTACCCAAAACTTGAAAACTCCACAACACAAAACTCAACAGAAAACTCGTAAGCTCCGTTAGTATAAGAAAATAAAACCACCACTTAGGTACTGTAATGAACTGATTATAAATTCATATTGGTGTAATATCTAATGTACTCCAACTTATCTATGGCTCATACCCTCCGATACTACTCATAGATTCATCAAAATAAGCAAACAACACATAGAAAACAGAATCTGTCAAAAACAGGACAGTCTGTAGTAATCTGTATCAAACGTATACTTCTGGAACTCCAAAAATCCTACCAAATTAGGAAGTCCTAAGAAATTTGTGTACAAATCCAGATAAAAAAGAATCAGATCAGAAGCACGTTTCTGTGAATTAACAAAACTAATTTACTGGGTGCAAAAGTTTCTGATTTTCAGCAGGATCAACACAACTATCACCGTAAGCTATCCTAAAGGTCTTACTTGGCACTTTATTGAAACAAAAGCTATAAAACATGATTACTACAGTATAATAATCATGTGAAAACACAAAAACAGTAAGGATAAGTATTGGGTTGTCTCCCAATAAACGCTTTTCTTTAATGCCTTTCTAGCTAGGCATGATGACGGCAATGATGCTCACATAAAGGATAAGAATTGAAACATAGCGGGAGCATCATGAAGCATATGACTAACACATTTAAGTCTAACCCACTTCCTATGCATAGGGGTTTTGTGAGCAAAAAACTTATGGGAACAATAATCAACTAGCATAGGAATGTAACACAAGCATAGCTTCAAGAATTTAAGCACATAGGGAGGAAACTTGACATTATTGCAATTCCTACAAGCATATGTTCCTCTCTCATAATAATTTTCAGTAGCATCATGAATGAATTCAACAATATAACCAGCACCTAAAGCATTCTTTTCATGATCTACAAGCATAGAAATTTACCACTCTCCACATAAGCAAAATTCTTCTCATGAATAGTAGTGGGAGCATACTCAACAAAGTAACTATCATGTGAGGCATAATCCAATTGAAAACTAAAATCATGATGACAAGTTTCATGGTTATCATTATTCTTAATAGCATACAAGTCATCACATTATTCATCATAGGTAGCAACTTTGTTCTCATAATCAATTGGGACCTCTTCTGAAATAGTGGAATCATTACTAAATAAAGTTGACACTCTTCCAAATCCACTTTCATATTCATCATAATAAGATTCAACATCCTCCAAAATAGTGGGATCACTACTTCCTAAAGTTGACACTCTTCCGAACCCACTTTCATCAATATAATCATCATAGGTAGGAGGCATGCTATCATCATAACTACTTTGCATATCAAAACTTGGGGTGCTAAAAATATCATCTTCATTAAACATAGCATCCCCAAGCTTGGGACAAACATTAATTCCAGCAAATGTATTCTAAAATATTTCATCCTCATCAAACATAGCTTCCCCAAGCTTGGGCCCTTTCATATCATAAGCATAATCACTCTCATCATTAAAAATATGGATAGCACCAATAGTATAGCAATTATCATCATCACAAGTAGTAGTAGGAGCAACATCATTTGGGAGGGATACCTTTTTACCTTTGTTGCTCCTTCTTTTCTTTTTCTCTTCACATTATGTGTAGGTTCAACCTTCCTCTTTGAGCTCCTTATTGATGAGATTGGTTGAATAGAAAGCTCCCCCTCGTTACCTGATTCATCATAAGAAATAATAGGAGGATATTGGGAAGTCTCTTCCCTTTCGTTAGTATTCTCTTCATCCTCTATTTGTTTTCTTTTCTTTATGTAATTGGCAATATAAGGATTTTCAATGCAATTCGCCGCACAATACATATAAATCTTCTCTAGATCAAAATCAAGAACTTTATCAAGGGCAAATTTTGGGATATCCTTAGTTATATGTTTCATTTCTTCATAACCCAAAAGAAGGCTAAGCTCTTTATGATGCTCAAGGGTAATCAAATTATCACAATATTTGGGATGACTTGATCATGAAACAAATAGCATTGGAGCTTTAAATGACCATGTTCATTGCAAAGTTCACAAGGGGTACTATAAATATTGAATCTTTCAGCACATTCATCTAGCTCTTCTTGCAACAATTTGGTTTCTAAGTAATTATGCCTCTTGCAATAAATATATTCTCTATTTGGTGTGTTCATGCAAACATGCACTCCACAAAAGTTGACATGCTCATAAGAGATATTTTCATCATAACTAGTGCAATCATCATTAGCATCATGGATATTCAAAGAATTCGTACTAACAACATTGCAATCATGCTCATCATTCAAAGATTTAGTGCCAAACAATTTAGAGATTTCTTCTTCTAGCACTTGATCACAATTATCCTTTCCATCATACTCACGAAAGATATTAAAAAGGTGAAGCGTATGAGACAAACTTAACTCCATTTTTTTGTAATTTTCTTTTATAGACTAACTAGTGCTAAAACAAGAAACAAAAAGATTCGATTGCAAGATCTAAAGATATACCTTCACTTACCTAGCCTCCCCGGCAACGGCGCCAGAAAAGAGCTTGATGTCTACTACACAACCTTCTTCTTGTAGACGTTTTTGGGCCTACAAGTGCACAGGTTTGTAGGACAGTAGCAAATTTCCCTCAAGTGGATGACCTAAGGTTTATCAATCCGTAGGAGGCATAGGATGAAGATGGTCTCTCTCAAACAACCCTGCAACCAAATAACAAAAAGTCTCTTGTGTCCCCAACACACCCAATACAATGGTAAATTGTATAGGTGCACTAGTTCAGCGAAGAGATGGTGATACAAGTGCAATATGGATGGTAGATATAGGTTTTTGTAATCTGAAATAATAAAAACAGCAAGGTAACTAACGGTAAAAGTGAGCGTAAACGGTATTGCAATGATAGGAAACAAGGCCTAGGGTTCATACTTTCACTAGTGCAAGTTCTCTCAACAATAATAACATAGATAGATAATATAACAAGCACTCAACATGCAACAAAGAGTCACTCCAAAGACACTAATAGCGGAGAACAAATGTAGAGATTATGGTAGGGTACGAAACCACCTCAAAGTTATTCTTTCGGATCAATCTATAAAAGAGTTCGTACTAGAATAACACCTTAAGACACAAATCAACCAAAACCCTAATGTCACCTAGATACTCCATTGTCACCTTAAGTATCCGTGGGCATGATTATACGATATGCATCACACAATCTCAGATTCATCCAACCAACATAAAAGTACTTCAAAGAGTGCCCCAAAGTTTCTACCGGAGAGTCAAGAACGTGTGCCAACCCCTATGCATAGGTTCCCAATGTCATGAAACCCGCAAGTTGATCACCAAAACATACATCAAGTGGCACATGATATCCCATTGTCACCACAGATAATCACGGCAAGACATACATCAAGTGTTCTCATAAAAGACTCAATCCGATAAGATAAATTCAAAGGGGAAACTCAATTCATCACAAGAGAGTAGAGGGGGAGAAACATCATAAGATCCAACTACAATAGCAAAGCTCGGGATACATCAAGATCGTGCCATAGAGGAACACGAGAGAGAACACGAGAGAGAGAGAGAGAGAGAGAGAGAGAGAGATCAAACACATAGCTACTGGTACATACCCTCAGCCCCGAGGGTGAACTACTCCCTCCTCGTCATGGATAGTGCCGGGATGATGAAGTTGGCCACCGGTGAAGGGATCCCCCTCCGGCAGGGTGCCGGAACGGGCTCCCGAGAGGTTTTTGGTGGCTACAGAGGCTTGCGGCGGCGGAACTCCCGATCTATCTTCTGTTCTGGAAGTTTTAGGGTACGAGAGTATATATGGGTGCAGGGGGTACGTCGGAGGAGCTACGGGGGCCCCACGAGGCAGGGGGGCGCGCCCGGGGAGCACCCTAGTGAGCACCTCCCGTATCTCCTGACGTGCACTCGAAGTCCATCGGGTGGCTTTCCTTCCAAAAATAACTTCTCCAGTTGATTTCGTTCCGTTTTGACTTCGTCTGATATTCCTTTTCCTCGAAACACTGAAATAGGCATAAAACAGCAAATCTGGACTGGGCCTCTGGTTAATAGATTAGTCCCAAAAATAATATAGAAGTGGATAATAAAGCCCAATATTGCCTAAAATAGTAGATAAAGTAGCATGGAGCAATCAAAAATTATAGATATGTTGGAGACGTATCACACATCATCTCCAAGGCCTCTCTGATGAGTTGCGAGTAGTTTACCATAGACCTTCGGGTCCATAGTTATTAGCTAGATGTCTTCTTCTCTCTCTTTGAATCTCAATACAAAGTTCTCCTCGATCTTCTTGGAGATCTATTCGATGTAACTCTTTTTGCGGTGTGTTTGTCGAGATCCGATGAATTGTGGGTTTATGATCAAGTTTATCTATGAGAAATATTTGAATCTCCTCTGAATTCTTTTATGTGTGATTAAGTTATCTTTGCAAGTCTCTTCGAATTATCAGTTTGGTTTGGCCTACTAGATTGATCTTTCTTGCAATGGGAGAAGTGCTTAGCTTTGGGTTCAATCTTGCGGTGTCCTTTCCCAGTGACAGCAGGGGCAGCAAGGCACGTATTGTATTGTTGCCATCGAGGATAAAAAGATGGGGTTTATATCATATTTCATGAGTTTATCCCTCTACATCATGTCATCTTTCTTAATGCGTTACTCTGTTCTTTATGAACTTAATACTCTAGATGCATGCTGGATAGCGATCGATGTGTGAAGTAATAGTAGTAGATGCAGGCAGGAGTCGGTCTACTTGTCACGGACGTGGTGCCTATATACATTATTATGCCTAGATAATCTCATAATTATTCACTTTTCTATCAATTGCTCGACAGTAATTTGTTCACCCACCGTAATACTTATGCTATCTTGAGAGAAGTCACTAGTGAAACCTATGGCCCCCGGGTCTATATTTTATCATATAAGCTTTCAATATACTTTTATTTGCATCTTTACTTTTCCAATCTATATCATAAAATACCAAAAATATATTTATCTTATCATATTATCACTATCAGATCTCACTTTCGCAAGTGGCCATTAAGGGATTGACAACCCCTTTATTGTGTTGGTTGCGAGTTCTTGTTTGTTTGTGTAGGTGCATGGGACTTCTGAGGAGCCTCCTACTGGATTGATACCTTGGTTCTCAAAAACTGAGGGAAATATTTATGCTACTTTGTTGCATCACCCTTTCCTCTTCAAGGAAAACCAACACAAGCTCAAGACGTAGCACATACCAATGCAACATATAAATTTGATCCTATAATAGTTTCCCTTTTTGTGTCAAGCGATAATCCCTAAAGTATTCATGTTGATCCAACGTGTCTCCCATAACATAATTGAATGGGGTTTTCTCATGATTATCAAAGTAGTACATAATTTCTTTCACATAACGAGCATAGAGGGTTTTAGGAGGTTCCCCATCTCCATGAGTAGCAAGTACTCCTAATTTTTTTTGGTATTTCCTGTTCCATATCCATAACTAAAGATAGAGAACAACTTAGAATAGCAAATAAAAATTACTTAGTGATAAAGCAAACAAGCACACACGAGAATATTCACCCCACGCTATGACTCCCCGGCAACGGCGCTAGAAAAAGGTCTTGATAACCCACAAGTGTAGGGGATAATTGTAGCCTCTTTCGATAAGTAAGAGTGTCGAACCCAACGAGGAGCTAAAGGTAGAACAAATATTCTCTCAAGTCCTATCTGCCACTGATATGACTCTACGCACGCTTAGTGTTCGCTTTACGTACAACAATGAAACTAGAAGTACTTTGTAGGTGTTGTTGGATAGGTTTGCAAGATAAGAAAGAGCACGTAAATAAAAAGTAGGGGTTGTTTAGATAAAGAAGCAACTAACTTAGCTTTAGTAGAGAGCTTTTTGTCACGAGAAAGTTATTTGTCCCTAGGCAATCAATAACTAGACCGGTAATCACTATTGCAATTTTATTTGAGGGAGAGGCATAAGCTAACATACTTTCTCTTCTTGGATCATATGCACTTATCATTGGAACTCTAGCAAGCATCCGCAACTACTAAAGATCATTAAGGTAAAACCCAACCATAGCATTAAAGTATCAAGTCCCCTTTACCCATACGCGAACAACCTACTTACTCGGGTCTGTGCTTCTGTCACTCACGCCACCCACCATAAGCAAATCATGAACATATTGCAAACCCTACAGCAGGGATCCCTTACGCTTGTGCGACACGAAGAGCGCCATAGGACAACACCAATAATAAATCATGCAACTCAAACCAATCACGATCATCAATTAACCCATAGGACAATATGGATCTACTCAAACATCATAGGATAGCCATACATCACTGGGAAATAATATATAGCGTTGAGCACCATGTTTAAGTAGATATTAAAGAGGGTAAAAGAGAGGTTACATCGCTGCATAGAGAGGGGAAGAGTTGGTGATGAGGGCGGTGAAGTTGTTGGTGTAGATCACGGGGATGATGATGGCCCCCGGTGGCACTCCGGCGCCACCGGAAGCAAGGGGGAGAGACCTCCCTTCTTCTTCTTCTTCCTTGAACTTCTCCCTAGATGGGAGAAGGGTTTCCCCTTTGGTCCTTGGCCTCCATGGCATGGGAGGGGCGAGAGCCCCTCCGAGATTGGATCTATCTCTCTGTCTCTCTCTGTTTCCGCGTTCCCAGATCCTGCCCTTTCACCGTTTCTTTTATATCCGGAGATCCGTAACTCCGATTGGACTGAAACCTTCGCCAGGATTTTTTTTCAAAAATTAGCTTTCTTGCGGCAAAAGAATAGCAACAACCGCCTTACGAGGGTCCCACGAGGGTCAGGGGCGCGCCCAGGGTAGGCAGGCGCGCCCCCTGCCTCGTGGCCACCTCGGGCACCGTGTCACATTGATTCTTCCTCCCATATTTCCCAAATATTCCAAAAATATTCTCCGTCCGTTTTTATCCCGTTTGGACTCCGTTTGATATGGGGTTTCTGTGAAACATAAAACATGCAACAAACAGGAACTAGCACTGGGCACTGGATCAATATGTTAGTCCCAAAAATAATATAAAAAGTTGCCAAAAGTATATGAAAGTTGAGTAATATTGGCATGGAACAATAAAAAATTATAGATACGACGGAGACGTATCAGACACCACTCTCCAAAAGGTAATAGATGGTGTGTTGATGATGAACTCCTTGCTCTTGTGCTTCAAATGATAGTCTCCCCAACACTCAACTCACTCTCATAGGATTGGATTTGGTGGAAAGATGATTTGAGTGGAAAGCAACTTGGGGAAGGCTAGAGATCAAGATTCATATGGTTGGAATGGAATATCTTGGTCTCAACACATCAGTAGGTGTCTCTCTCTCTGAAAATGAGTAGTGGAAGTGTAGGCACATTCTAATGGCTTCCCTCACGAATGAGATAGGGTGGAGGGGTATATATAGCCTCCACACAAAATCTAACCGTTACACACATTATACCGAACTCGGTGGGACCGAATCAGAAAACTCGGTCGGACCGATCCAGTGCATATGTGACCGTTAGGCAATTTCGATGGGACCGATATGATCAACTCAGTGGGACCGATGTGCAGGGGTTAGGGTAAAACCTCATCTCGGTTTGACCAATTACACAACTCAGTGGGACCGATTTGGTAATAAGCAAAACAGAGAGTTGGTCAGGCAAACTCGGTGTGACCGATTACATCTTCTTGGTGAGACCGAAAATATTGCAATAGACAACAGAGAGTTTGCAAGCCCATCTCGATGAGACCAAGATCCCGTCGGTGTGACCAAACTGATTAGGGTTACTGGCAGTGGCTAAGTCAAATGAACTCGATGGCGCCAGATAGATCAAATCGGTCGGGCCGAGTTTGACTTTTGGTTTTGGACATATGTGGATATGAGAAAGTGGCTGAGGGCTTTGGAGCATATCACTAAGCACTTTGAGCAAGCAAGCCATTAAGCAACACCTCATCCCCTTTTAATAGTATTGGCTTTCCTATAGACTCAGTGTGATCTTGGATCACTAAAATAGAAAATGTAGAGTCTTGGGCTTTGAGTTTGTGCCAATCCTTTGTCCTTAGCATTTTGAAGGGGTTCCACATCCTCTTGTCCATGCCACTCCACTATTGGACTCATCTGAAATATACTAGAAGAAAGTATTAGTCCAACAAGTGATATGTTGACATTAATTACCAAAATCACCCAAGGAGCACTTGTGCTTTCAGATAACCACAAGCGAGTCAGGAACGCGGATTTATCCCGAAGCCCACACTCATGAGAGTGCTAATCTCCGTTAGAGCGGTGTCGAAGCCAAAGCTCCAGGGCATCACCAAGTGACTCAGCGTATTCTTCCTTTCGAGTCACCCCCAACGGACGAGCCTCGACGCACTCGGGGTTGGTCTTGAAGGCGACCACCACACCTTTACAATCTCCTCCGGAGCACACCACAAACACGAAAGCTTCCGGAGGAACTTCACCACCTAGGCCAAAATGATGTTTAGAAAGTGTATAAATAACTGCAAACCCGGTGGGGAGGAAGGGCTCTGATACGTCTCCAACGTATCTATAATTTATGAAGTATTCATGCTCTTATATTATCATTCTTGGATGCTTTACAATCATTTTATAGCAACTTTATATCATTTTTTGGGACTAACCTATTGAACCAGTGCCCAGTGCCAGTTGCTATTTTTTGCTTGCTTTTTTACATCGCAGGAAATCAATATCAAACTGAGTCCGAACACCGCGAAACTTTTTGTGGATTTTTTATGGACCAGAAGACATCCAATGGGCCAGAGCAGCACCTGGGGGTGCCCCGAGGGGGGCACAACCCATCAGGGCGCACTTGGCAGCCCAGGCGTGCCCAGATGGGTTGTGCCCACCTCGGTGGCCTCCCACAGCCCCTCTTTGCCCATTAAATCACCAAATATTCCAAAAACCCTTGGGGTAACCCTAGATCAGAAGTTCCGCTGCCGCAAGGCTCTGTACCCACGAGAAACCAATCTATACCCCGTTCCGGCACTCCGCCGGAGGGGGGAATCATCACCGGTGGCCATCTTCATCATCCCGGCGGCCACCACGATGACGAGGGAGTAGTCCACCCTCGGGGCTGAGGGTTTGTACCAGTAGTTATGTCTTTAATATCTCTCTCTCTCTCTCTCTCTCGTGTTCTTGAGATGTCACGTTCTTGATGTATCACGGGCTTTGTTAATATAGTCAGATCATATGGTGTTTTCCCCTCTCTATCTTGTTGTGATGAATTGAGTTTTTCCCTTTGAGATTTCGTTGCTATCGGATTGAATATTTTTATGGATTTGAGAGCACTTGATATATGTCTTGCATATGGATACTCGTGGTGACAATGGGGTATCATATTGATTCACTTGATATGAGTTTTGGCATTCAACTCACGGATTCCCGCGGTGACATTGGGGTAATCTATGCATAGGGGTTGATGTACGTTCTCGTCTTTTGTTTCTCCAGTAGAAATCTTGGGGCACTCTTTGAGGTTATTTGTGTTGGATTGAGTATTATGAATCTGAAATTATTTGGTGTTATTTTAGTATGATCTCTTGGATAGATCGATCGAAAGAATAGCTTCGAGTTGGTTTCGTACCCTACAAACGATTTCTTCTTATGTTCTCCGCTAGATAGGAACTTTGGAGTGATTCTTCATTGCACGTTGAGGGATGGTTATATGATCCAATTATATTAGCATTGTTGAGAGATTGCACTAGTGAAAGTACAGACCCTAGGCCTCATTTTCAAGCATTGCAATGCCGTTTTTGTGCCCGTTTACTATTTGCTACCTTGTTGTTTTTATTTATTCAGATTATAAAAATATTTTTCTACCATCCATATTACACTTTTATCACCATCTGTTCGCCGAACTAGTGCTCCTATAGAATTTGCCATTGTATTGGGTGTGTCGGGGACACAAGAGATTGCTTGTATTTGGTTGCAGGGTTGCTTGAGAGAGACCATCTTCATCCTACACTTCCCATGGATTGATAAACCTTAGGTCGTCCACTTGAGGGAAAATTGCTACTGTCCTACAAAACTCTGCGCTTGGAGGCCCAACACGAGTCTACAAGAACAAGTTGCATAGTAGACATCAAGCCCTTTTCTGGCGCCGTTGCCGGGGAGGTGAGTGCTTGAAGGTATATCTTTAGATCTTGCAATTGAATCTTTTAGTTTCTTGTTTTATCACTGGTTTGGTTTATAAAAACAAAAGTACGAAAAAACGGAATTGAGGTTGCATCATATTATTGATCATCTTTATAATATCTTTCTTGAAAATGATGGATCGGAAAATTGTCCTCAATTATTAGAAGAAGAAGTCAATAAAATGTTTGGCACAAAATATTTGACTGATGAGCATGATTGCACAAGTCATGACAAAAATGTTTCTTATAAGCATGTCAATTTTTGTGGAGTGCATAAAGTTTGTGAAGACATGCCTTATAGGGAAGATAGATTTTGCAAGAAGCATAATCATGATAGAACCAATTATTTTCTCAAAGTGATAGATGAATTTGCTACAAAATTATGTTGTCTTTGTCCTATTACTTGTGAACTTTGCAATAAGGATGGTCATCTTAATTTCCAATGCATGATTTTTCATGATCGAATCATGTCCAAATGTTGCAATAACTTGATGACCCTAGAACTTTATAGTGAACTTTGTTTATTTTTGGGGAGTGAATAATTGACACATAAACTAGTTGGTTTGAAGTATTCATTCTCACGGATGACATTGAAACTATAAAAAATATCTATATGTTTTGTGCGGTAAATTGCATTCAGAATCCTTATATTGCCAACTATCTAAAGAAAAAAAAACAGAATATGAAGAGAGTACTAATGAAAGGGAAAATATTTCCCAATACCCTCCTAGTGTTTATTATGGCGAATCAGGTAACGAGGATGAGCTTCCTATCCAATCAATCTCTTCAACAAGAAGCTTAAAAAATTAATTAAACCCACACATGGTGTGGTGAAGAAGAAGAAAAGAAGAAAGAATAGAGGTAAAAAGGTATCTCTCCCAAATAATGTTGCTCCTATTATTGTTGTGCCTCATGAAAATGAATCAAAAGTAATTGTGGAAGATGATGCACTTGATGATGATATTGCTTCTATGTCTTATGGCACAATGTCCGAGAGCACAATTGATGATGATTTTGTTATGCCTATTGCTTGTTGTGATGATTATGATTGGGAATATAATGATACTTCTTATAATCTTGGAAATCTTTTTGGCACCAACTTGGGAAATTATGATGATAGCAATTGTTATACCGTTGGTGCTATTCATACTATTAATGATGAGAGTGATTATGCTTATGATATGCCAAGCCACAAGCTTGGGGATGCTATGTTTGATAATAATGATATGTTTGAGAATTTATTTGATGCAATTAATGTTTGTCCCAAGCTTGAGGAGGATATGCTTAATGAAGATGATCTTTTTAGTCCCCTTACTTTGAATGATCAAATTTGCTACTCCCTCCGTCACAGTTTAGAAGGCACAGTTAAATTTGCGTGTGTTTCCACAATAGACAAGGTTTAGGGCGCATTGCATTTATTTCTAGTATCTAATTAGTACTCCGATATACTATTTCTATATGCATGTGTAGTGTGAATGCTATTTTTTAGCCCATCTCACAACCAATAGATAACCACCTAGGTCCCAGAGAATTTCCAAGCGTGCCTTCTAAACCGTGATGGAGGGAGTATGATGATTGCATGCCTCCTACTTATGATGATTATTGTGATGATACTTATGTTATAAAAAGTAGTGATAATTATTGTCATAATTTTGAATATCCTTTACTGAACATTACTCTCTTAATGTGGGAACAATCTATATTATTCGATTTTCCTATGATACTCCCACCATTGTGAATGAGAATAAATTTTCTTATGTGGAGAGTAATAAATTTTGTATGCTTTTGGATCATGAAAAGAATGCTTTATGTGATGGTTATACTGATGAATATATTCATGATGCTACTAAAAATTATTATGAGAGAGGAACTTATGATTCATGATGCTCTCTTTATGTTTCAATCATTATCTTTTATGCAAGCATCATTGACATCATCATGCCTAGCTAAAAGGCATTAAAGAAAAGCGCTAGTTCGGAGACAAACCAACACCTTTACCTACTTTTTTGTGTGTTCACATGATTATGCTACTGTAGTAATCATGTTTTATTTCTTTTGTTTCAATAAAGTGCCAAGTAAAGCCTTTGGGATAATGTGAATGATAGTTGACTTGAATCTGTGCAAAAAACAGAAACTTTTTCACTCATTCCAAGAATTTTCACAATTCACTCGAATGTGATTTTGATCTGAATTTTTTACAAGTGATAGATATACAAATTCTATACGTTGTTCTAATTGTTCAGAATTTTTGCAGTACCAGAAGTATGGTTGGAGTACAGATTACTTCAGCTGTTCTGTTTTTGACAGATTCTATTTTCAATGCATAGTTTGCTTGTTTTCTAGTTTCTATGGCTTATATTGCTCAATATAATTTGTGGAAATGATATGCTAAAGTAGGCATTGTGTGTAAACAATTATGAATCTTGTCTTTGACAGTACCAAAGTGAAATGGTTTGCTCTTTATCATACTAACCTATCTCACGAAGTTCCGTAAGTTTTGTGTGATTGAAGTTTTCAAGTTTTGGGTGAGATGTCGATATGAGGAGAATAAGGAGTGAGAAGACCCTAAGCTTGGGATTCCCAAGGCACCCCAAGCTAATATACAAGGAAGATCCAAGCAACTAAGCTTGGGGATGTCCCGGAAGACATCCCATCTTTCGTCTCCAACATTATCGGTAACCTCACTTGGAGCTACATTTTTATTCGACACATGATATGTGTTTTGCTTGGAGTATCATTTCATTTTTATAGGATATGCTTGATGTTATTTAGAATAATTGTTTGCATCTTTTTTTCAATAAAAATGTCAAGGATAGCCTTTAACATGCTTATTTTGCAAGTATACATGTTGCTATTTCAAAACAGAAAGTTTATCGCTGTTGTAAAAATTCCCGAGAAAAGTCAGAATGTGATAAAATGTTGAAACTTTTTGCACAATAAGCTCTGATAAATTTTCTACGGTGTGGTAAGTTTTAATAATTTTTGGAGTTAAGGAAGTATTGATACTCTTGCATTCTTTATAGACTGTACTGTTTTGACAGATTGCTGTTATGTTTGCATTATTTGCATATGTTTGCTAGTTTAATGATTCTATTTGAGGATAGGAGTATTAAATATGCAGAGGCATTTAGTATGCAATGTTGAATAATAATTTTGGTGATTTGCTACAATAGAGAATGATAAGGTTTTGCATTGATTTATACTAACTTATCTCATGAGTTCTTGTTGAGTTTTGTGTGGATGAAGTTTTTGAGATTTAGGAAAAGCGTGATATGAGAGGAATTAAGCAGACACAAAATCTCAAGCTTGGGGATGCCCAAGGCGCCCCAAGATAATATCTCAAGAAGTCTCAAGCATCTAAGCTTGGGGATGCCCCGATAGGCATCCCACCTTTCTACTTCAACAATTATCGGTTGGTATCAGTTGAGCCTAAGTTTTTGCTTCTTCACATGATGTGTGCTATTCTTGGAATGTCATTTTGTTTTGTTTTGCTTGCTGTTTTAATAAAATACTTAGATCTGAAACTTCTAAATAAGAGAGAGTCCTCAAATAGCTACCCATTTACATAACTACTCGCTCAATCTTCACTTATATCTTTTTGGAGTAGTTTGTCATTTACTCTTGTGCTTCACTTATATCCCATGAGTAAATTGTTGAATGAATTGAATATCATGAAGTTGAATTATATGTTCATATCATGCCTAGTGGTAGCTTCACATTGGGTTTAGAAAGTGAAATCTTTTGAAGCTTGACAATCACAATATTGGTCATACAAGCAATTCATGAATGATTAGTAGAAGGAAGAGAACTTTCCCATGCAAATACACTATCTTGGAAATCTTTTGTGATTGCACTACAAAAAAAATACATATCCGTGACATTTTGGGTCGAACAATTTTTTTTTCTGTCATACTTATGACACTTCTATGACGATAATTGTGACAAAACTCGGTATCATCATAGATGTGGTGGGCTCCTACTTCTATGACAAATAATCATGATAGAAAATGGGTTTTTTGTCATGGGCGGGCCAGAGACGCAACTGCATGACATTCTTTGGGCCGTCCATGACGGAAAAAACCGTGGTAGAAGCGAGGGCGAGGAAAATTTCGGGGACTTCCCGGTTATGGTGCGTGGTCGGGGGCCGAGCGATGCGCGTTTCTCTCGTACACGTACGCGCGTGTGTGCGAGGCATTGGCTCTAACTGAACCCGAGCGAGGCGTTGTGCTCTAACTGAACCCGAGAGATTGCACTGCAGGCTACGCGTTACTGAACCCGAGCGATCGATTGATGGCTGTTAACTGAACCTGATCGAGCGATTCCTTCGCTACTGCTGCTAACTGAAGCCGATCGATGTTGCCTCTCTGGATGAACAGTGAGCATTGCGGGGGGGGTGGATGAACAGTGAGCGGTGGGGGTGGGTGAACAGGACCCCGTGGCGTTGCCTCGATCGAGCCAGTTGGGGCTGGATGAATAGGACCACGTGGAGGGCTGGATGAACAGTAGACGATGGAGGGGTGCCCGTGGAGGGGTGGTTGAACAGTAGCCGGTGGAGTAGCGCGCGGTGGAGGCTGGATGAACAGGAGCCCGTGGAGGCTGGAGGAGGTCGACGGTAGCCCGTGGATGCTGGAGGAGGTCGACGGTGGAGATGAATAGTATCCCGTGGAGTCCCGTTTTGCGGTACGCCACACTCCTCCCGATGAACAGGACCCCCGTTTCGACCGTAGCGCTCCAACACAAGTCCGTTTCATCTGTTTTGGGGTACGCCACACCCCTCCCGATCAACAGGACCCCCGTTTCGACTGTAGGAGGTCCGTTTCCTCCGTTTTGTGGTACGCCAGACCCCTACCGATGAACAGGATCCCGTTTCGAATGTGGCCGGTCGAACACAAGGTCGTTTCCTCCGTTCTACGGTACGCCAGGCCTTGTTTCCATCGCCTGTTCCGTCCAAGCCCTCCCGATGAACACGATGACGCATTCCGCTCCGACCCAGACGGTTGGCTCCCCATGAACACGACGACGATGCTGTTTCTCCGTTCCGACCCAGCCATGTACACGAGCCCTGGCCGTACGTATGCGCGAGTAGGCGTTCGATACCCCGCCTGTATGTACACATACTTGGCCGTATTTTCTTTCTTGCACAGTGGCCGCTGTACGTACGTGTACATGCTACGTGCACGCCTCTATTACAACACGTACGCGCCTCTACTACGACACGTGCGCGCCTCTACTACGACACGTGCGCGCCTCTACATCCATCAGTATGTACGTACACGTTCACGACCAGAATGACAACGCTACGTACGCTTCGACCAGGTGGGTCCCGACTGTCAGGCACTTCCTTGCGAGCGAAGATATAGCTGGTGGGTCCTAGTAGTTAGGGGGGTGAATCGTTTTTTTTCGAACGCACTTCCTTCCGTGCGAAGATGTAGCTAGTGGGTCCCAGCAGTCAGGGGGCGAATCATTTTTTCGCGAAATACGGTGGCCCGTCCGGTGGGTCCCTGCTGTCAGGTGGAGGAATAATTATTTTGTGAGGAATAAGGAGGCACTTCCTTGCGGCTGTCGTGGACCCAGCTGTCAGCCTCTCCACGTACAGTACTCTTCCGATGGAATTCGATCGTTGACCACATTGACCATGCCACGCCGAGAGCACCATGGTGGTGGACGATGGCGAGGCCTAGGAAGGGGACGACGTGGAGCCGGGAAAGACGCAGCAGTGGATGCCCACGCGAGGAGGAGTACGAGGGTTCACTGGTTCGGCTGCGGTGTGAGGCTGCCGTCGCCGCAGAATAAAAGGGGGTGTGGGTGAGTAGAGGGATGGCCTGGCCAGCGGTGGAAGTAGTAGGGGCGGTGCCTCCGCGGCATCACAACCGGCCACATGAGGCAGGAGCATGCGGCACGACCGGCGCTGCTTTGGGCGGCTGGAGCACGAAGACCAAAGGTTCAAGAAGCACTACGGTCGTTGGATGGACATCGTATGGTCACTGGAGCTAGAATCGTTCATATTGACTAAGTTGACAAAGCCATCCGTCCCCGTCAACTTAGTAGGCCCACAAGTCAGCCTCCCACCAAGGTGACTCCCAGCTAGTAGGGGGAGTATTCATTTTTTTGTGCGTAATAAGGAGGCATTTCCGGTGGGTCCGAGCTGACAGCGGGGGGAACGTTTTTTTCGCAAAATACAGAGGCCCTTCCGGTGGGTCCCAGCTATTAGGTGGAGGAATCATTATTTTGCACGTAATATGGAGGCATTTCCCTGTGTGGGCGCCTACTGTCAGCCTCTTCCGATGGTTGTTGTTTGTTGACCATGTTGACCTCGCCGCGCTGAGAGCACAAACGCGATGGACGAGGGCGAGGTCCAGGAAGAGAACCACCCGGAGCCGGCGAAGCCACCGCAGTGGATTTCCACGCTGAAGGGAGTACGAGCGCTGACTAGTCGGCTACGGGGTGAGGCTGACGTCGCCGGAAAATAACACGATGTGTGGGTGGTTAGAGGGATGGCCTGGCGGCAGCACAACCAGCCACGGGAGGAGAGAGCAGGCAGTCCCGCCGGCGCTGGTTTGGGCGGCTGGAGCAGGAAGATCAGAGATTAAAGAAGCACGACGGCCATTGGATGGACATCCAACAGTCACTGTTGTGTGTTGACTAAGTTGACAAAGTCTTGCGTACGCGTAAAAAAAAATAGGACAGCGTCATCGTCAACCTAGTAGGCCCAAAAGTCAGCCTCAAAATCTGTGGAAAACAGCATACAGACCATTAGCCATTATTTTCAATAATTTACAGCCCATTTGCTAATTCTTAAGGATATTTGAAGCCCATATTTGTTTTATTAGCATTACAGACCATATATTCTAGGCACTGCTAAAAAATTCAATGAAATTTTGCATATTTCGGTGGGGTTCGAACTCTTTTAATCATGAAATTTCGAGTCACGCTAAAAATAATTTTCAAAAAATTATATCAAAATAAAATTCAAAAAACAATTCTCCACAAAAAAAATGAATGAAATTTAGAATCTTAAGTAGCAAGATGCCCGTTCGTTGCACGGAACATGAAGATGCATTTGTATGAGTAGTTTATCTTGTGGGAGAAAAGATGATATTTCAATGTAATTGCCAGTTGGCTTTGGTTTTTATAAGAGTAGAGAGTGGAGAAATCCTATGAAAAAATGATATTTTAATGCAATGCCGGTTGGCTTTGGTTTAAAGATTTACAACCCATTTCTTACAACTTATAGCCCGTTTTTTGGGGAAGCCCATTTCTTACTACTTACATTCCTCCTTGTCTTGAAAGATTTGCAGCCCAGCAGGGCTGAGAAAAGCAAGTAGGCCTCAGTTTTGGTATTCTCCAAAAAAAAGAACTGGGCTAGCCAATTTCAGAAAGAAAAAATATATCAACTGGGCTCGTCATGTGCTTAATAAAAGCATAAGCATGGGCTAGACGGGCCACAGCCCCCGCACATCGCGCAGTTGAGCTCCGTCTCTGAAACTGAAAAACAACTGGGTGAGTTGCTGAGTCCCTGGTGTATCCACTCGTTGTGTAATTTTCTCGTTTATTGACTACATTGACAATGGCGTGGGACCTAGTTGTCAAACAAATAGGAGGAAGTATTTTTTTGGCTTGTAATAACGAGACACCTGCTTGTGAAATGCAATGACCCTGGTGGGTCCCTACTGTCAGCCTCTCCACGTACAGTCATCTCCTGATTCCTCTTGGTTGTTAACCATGTTGACAACGCCAGATGGCGGCAGGCACAGCGAGCGAACCAAGGCGGAGAATGACGGCAAGGCCTCGGACAGGAACGAATAGCAGCCATGGAAGATGCAGCAGTGTAGTGGCAGGTGGAGGGGAGTACGAGGGCAACAACATGCAAGTCAAGCATACAAATGGTACAAAAAGCCCAAGGATTAATTGTTCATCAAATTTTTAGACAAAACCTAGATTGAACATGATAGTAACATCTAACCCAACCACTCTTTTTTGCAGTCACAAACAAATGGATCGGTCTGATCCATAAAATCAACATCATGTGCAAAAAAATTTAATTCGGGATGTCTACAACTTGTTGTAAATATAAGCCGAGCACGTTTAGAAGCCCATTTGTCCACCTGAAACTTCTTTTTTTGCTGTTCAACATGTTCGTCCGTGAGAAATCTCTTGCTGTAAAAATTAAGCCTCATGGACAATAGTAACCTCGCATTCAACAGGAGGAATGTGACAAAGCTTCTGTTTGCCTGGTTGGATGCATATCGTCCCATCGTTATTGTCCTCAAACAAATGTCATGAGAACTGAGAAAACCCTTGTGCTTATTACGCCATCGATTGGTTATATGTTTTTCTCCATGTGGTTCTACCTAAGTAGACATGAAGATTGAAAACAATTAAGGTCTGAAAAAAGAGTATGTCAAAAGAACGATAGCTGAACAGTTAATTCTAGTACAATATATACGGGCTTTCAATGTGCATGAAATCATCACCTCTATGTATAAATTCTCCAGAGATCGAAAGCATCACAGCAAGCCAATAATTATGTCCAGATCAAAACTATACATTCCGATATATATGATCTTGACATAATCCAGCAGCATTGATAGGCTATCAATGGACGAACTCTTTATTGAGCATATAACATAATATTAGTACCCAAAGTGTACTCCAAGATGATATAAAACTTATGCGCACAAATTAAAAATGTAGCATATGATTACAAATGTGTAGATGATAATATACGGTACCTGAAAAAGTGAGGAGCCAAACACCAACTCCTTGTGATTATTAAACGGGTCATGAATTACACCCAAGGTCTCCAGTTTGGGCGCAGAGACGATAGTTATTTCTGAAGGTGTCTAACAATTATTAAGGAGCAACCTTTCAAGTGAAGGGGCATCTTCGATGATGAGCTGTTGTCCTTTAAAACAAATTCCAATGCTTTTAAGGTGAGGCAACTTTATTTGGAGACAACTGATACCGATTTCTATTCCCAAAACAATCAGCAAGCGCTCCAGGGCAGGGCAACTGGAGTGGATGATGTTGTGCAGTGAGGCCTCTGACAGATAAACCACCACAAGTGAAAGTTTTTTTAGCAGTGGGAGTCGAAGCATTTGTACCAGATCGTCTGGTAGATGGCACCGGGCGAAGGTGGCGGTGTGGAGAGAGGAGGAAAACCGCGAGATGGACAACGGTGGTGTGGGCACGAATTCTTGGTGTGTTCGTGGTATGAAACTTTTATGGTAATGGTACAACTCAAACTGCTGGAGTTTTCCGAATTCAGGGGATGTCAGCCAAGCGTCCACCTTGCCGGGTATGGACAACAGGTAGCGTGTCGGGATGCAGAGGCATTGAACGGGGCCCTACTGGTGAGAAGAGACGATGGCTCTGAGGAGATCAAATTCAGGAAGGACAGATATCTGACGGTAGTCGAGATGGAGGGGCGCGATGCGCCATAGAGGGCGCCACCGAGTTGAGAGGACTTATGTGCGGCAGCAATCCTTTGTGGGGAGAAGCGAGATGATCTCCTCAAGGATGATGCTCGGGGGATCGCTGATGCGGTCCACCGGAGATTCTACCGGTTCCTTAGATCGGGGGGGGGGGGGGGGGGGCTCGCCGCTTCTCCCCGCGCTACCGGGTGCGGGATCTACAACCGGCGTCGCCGCTGGCGGGAGCCTCATCTTCTTGGCGCTGGGGCCAGCCGACTCCATTTTCCTTGCGGGCATCGCGCCGAGCTCATGGGTTTGAGCAGAGTAGCTAGAGACGAGCCTAGTGGCAGTGCGAGTGGGGAAGGAGGGTTGGGGATTTCTGTAGGGGTGGAAGAAGAGGAGCAGCATTTTCTGTACGAGTGAGGAAGAAGGTGAGCGAGGTTTACTGGACGAGTGAGGAAGATTGGGGAGCGGGGGGAATTGGGGGGGGGGGATACGGAAGCGGGAGAGTGAGTTGTTCGTGTTTATAAGGCCCGCTGCACTAACTACTCGCTTTTTCCCAAGAACTGCTCTCTTCTTTTGCGTTGCTGCATTGGAGCTGGCGCATGGACTTGGCTGACTGGCCATGCATGCAGGCTGCATGTGCCCGCCGGCCATTGCATGCGCCTGGTTTGTTACTAGGCCTATTTAATAGGGTGGTTATGGAGTAAATTAAGGAGATTTATTTTCTCTGTGTGCATCCACCAAATTAGAGGATGCGGTACTGGATGCAGACACTCACATAAACTAACATTCAGAAGAACAAAAGTTCAACATGCCTATGCATCTCAATGATTCACCATACTATAACCAATACAAAGCTGTGAGAAGGTGTGGAAATAAAGAAAATCGGTCGATGCTTCTCTGAGCAAAGGGCCTCCCTGCGCACGCATTAATTTCTTGGGCATGCTTGTTTCTTCTCAATGTTGTGAGCATTTTGAGCATGTTGGTAACTCGACAGCTAGCTAGCTGCCTCATCTTGCAATTGCTGCTGACACATTTGCAGCAAACACATGAGGCGATAGAGATGACTCAACATGGGTCCATATTGTGCAGTTCCCCTGAAATCATATTCATTGTCTTGAATCTGAGAAGATAGGAAAATAGTAGCTATACTTAAACGGTGTTGCAAAACAGTAGCACATATCAATAGCTCGGCATGACAAAACACGATCATCTGGACGAAGGGGATACTTACCTGCCTGAGGAAGATTATATATAATTTCATAAGTCCTTGGTTGATTTCCACCTTCGGCTGCACTGCTTGTTTGCTCCTCCACACATGACAGGATCGTTCCACATTGCATGCAGCAAGTCAACGTACGAATAAGCTAATTTCATCTTGCGGTGGTGATTGTACCTAGTTACGAATGTAGGAATACCTGGAGCACCATTAGGTTAGCTGACAGCAGGTAGATGCAGCCATATAAATTTTGTGCGGTGCTACCAAAATTGAGATTTGTATCCCTTCCTGTTATGAGAATTCTTCTTGAAGTTGGTAGAATGTGATGGCTTGTTCTTTGCATCAAACTTGCCTTTCCCCTGAGATTTCTTCTTGTTGTTTTGGGGCTGGAAGTTCTTCTCGTGTACCATGTGGGCACTAGAAGCTCCCTCGGCGACCCGAGCACGTGTGTCTTTTGCTCTCGCCTTCTCCTCAAAATCAAGAGTGCTAATGAGATCCAAAATAGAAAACTCATGTCTCTTGTTTTTCAGAGAAGTGGCAAAATCATTTCACGAAGGTGGAAGCTTGGCAATGATGGTCTCAGCAACAAATTTGTCCGGCAACACACACTTAAAGTACTCAAGTTCCTTAGAGAGTGACTGTATCTCATGAGTCTGCTGAACAACAGAGCGCTCATCAGTCATCTTGTAGTCACAGAATTGCTCCATGACGTACAACTTGTTGCCAGCGCCCGAGGGCCCAAACGTGGCCTCGAGCGTAGCCCACATGTCTTTGCCGCTGTCAAATGACATATATGAATCCACAATGGAATCATCAAGAACACTCAGCAGGGCGGCTTTGAAGAGGGTATCCATGTTCTGAAAAGCTTCCTGCTGTGTAGGATTAAGATCGCCCTCAGGCTTACCCTTAGTGGCGTCATAGCAGTACATGATCTGAAACCAATATACTGCTCTTGTGCGCCACCTTTTATATTGCACCCCCTTAAAAGTAGGCGGCTTCAAAAGCGCAGCAAAACCACTCGAAGTAAATTGCCTGTAATCAGGTTTTTGGATTGGATTGTTGAATATATGAGCAATTTAGTATGAGATTTAATCTGAATCAGCAGTAAATAGATCATGACGACAATTGCAAACATCAAAGTATTGATGTGGACTAAACCAGGAGGACAGAATCACATACTGTACAGCGGGAGCAGAACCGATGTGGTTGATGTTGTCACTCATGTCGTTGATGAAGAGGTTACCGAGGTCGGGGAAGAAGGCTGTCGTTGAGGAAGTCGTCGCTGGCAGCAGTCACAAGAGTGTGCTCCCCAAAAACCTGATCGCCCCTCTCCCGTACAGGATCACGAAAGGCGGGCTTCGGAGGACTGTTGTCCCTTCTCGTGGTGCACGCTGGAAGGAGGGCTGGAGAAGAATTGCATGGCGGCGCTAAGATCTGGAACGGTGCGAAACCATATGATACATCGGCGGCTAGGGTAGAGCATGTCAGGTCGGTCGTGCGAGTATAATAGTAGGCCTTTGGCCCCCAAACCCCACGTCCAAGTCAATAATAGCTCAAAAAAAGTCAATAATAGCCCCAGCAAGGTTTGTCTAGAAAAACGGAGTAATTAAGGTGTCCGTTAGTCCATTTAGTATAAATACTATATCATTAATAATGGCCCCACCTTTTGTCTCACAAAGTATGTTGGAGTACAACCGGCTACACGTTTACAATCCGCTTCTCTTCTCTCTCCTCTTCTCTCTCCTTCAACTAAGCACAAATACTATATTTAAATCCTTATAGCCTGCTTATGTCATCTAATTGTAGTACTTGCTCTAAAGTTACTCTCCACTGTGTAGTCTGAAATGTCGGGCGTGCAGCGGGCGGTGCCCTCGGTCAGCGCGCCGCTTAAACAGCGGAAGCAGTGAGAGGTCGTGTCGCCCTGACTTGCCATCAATGTGGAGCGGCGGGCTCGGCTGGCACCAAGCAGGAAGCGCACGCGGGAGGGGGGGGGGTTGTTGGGCCAAGAAGGTGAGAAGCCAACTTGGGATCGGTCCGGACGGGGAAATATCATGTGCTCCCATACTCTGCATATGACACTAGTCTATGTTACTACTCCCTCCTTTTCGGTTTATAGAGATGTTTAGAGTAACATAGTAATATGTTACAGTATAAGTTACTCCCCACCATGACCAGCGTTGGCCTCTCCCAGTGCTCCACCATGTATAGCTGCTAAGCCTGTCATGTAGGCATAAAATATGATGTGGCACCAATAAACTAAGCACCTATGCATTGAAGACTTGAGTTACTAAGCCATTTAATACACTTAGCACCTCATCTAAAGAGCATGGTTAATAGTATAGCCAGCTGCTGGCTATAAGCCAGTGCCATGTCATCTACAGCCCATCTTATAGTCAACATGTACACTAGTAGATCAAAAGAGTGTACTACTTTTTTTATTATGTGGCCCACCTTTCATTCTCACAAAGTGCCTAGGAGCACGTGCTAGAGCTGGCTCTTCACGAAGAGCCCGCTTACCTTCTCTCTCCTCTTCTCTTTCCTCCAACTAAGCAGAAATATACTAGTCTATTCCTTATAGCCCGCTGACTCAACTCTATTGTACTTACTCTAAGCACATCTAAGCACTTACTAGCATCCCCCTTGACCGTGGATCCTAACGGTGTACGTCACCTTGTGTCTCATAATTTTCCCTGTCATCATCTGAGTCCTAGAAGATCTCACCCACATCATCATTAGCATGCGGCCGCCTTGATAGACAACATGCGCAGAAGGAGTAGAGGCGACTAGGGACACACCACCACCATGTCGTGGGCACTCCGTATGTGCTCGTGTGCGTGCAGCGTGCGTGTTTTTCCATCAGTGCTAGCTCTAAGGCCGAGGCTGCGGTCGTCTTCATCTCCGACTAGTAGTTGAGCAACGACGGCAAAGAGGTGCTGCAAGAGATGCGTGTGCATTGTTGCGTGCGAGCTTCGCCATAGCACGACGAACCGGACGTCGCCGCGGATGGCACATGCCTCCATGCAGCCGAGTGTGTGCGCATGCATGTGTTATTCATGTGCATTCTACGGCTGAGTGTGTGTGCATGCACGTATTGTGTACGTGCGTTGTGTGCTCCATGCTGTGCGCGTATGTGCATGAGTTGGATCGGATGGAGTTAGTGTGTTGGCTTGTGTACATGCGTGGCTGCATGCGTCCTGTACATGTGTGGCTGCATGCGTCCTGTACATGTGTGGCTTGTTGCATGGTTATCAATAATTCAATATAAACTACTCCCTCCATTCCTAAATATAAGTCTTTCTAGCCATTTCAAATAGACTACAACATACGGATGTATGTAGACATATTTTAGAGTATAGATTCACTCATTTTGTTTCGTATGTAGTCCCTTATTGAAATCTCTAAAAAGACTTATATTTGGGAACAGAGGGAGTATAAAACATCTTCAACTTAGCATCCTGACCTGATGTACCGTTTCTAGTGGTTAGCAAAAAGTTCATGTTCTTTTATTTGTTTATAGGTGGGCAGGCGGCAAAAAACAGGGGAAAACGCGCAAGGTTCCTTACAGACGCTCCACCGCGAGGTTCCTTGCTCCTTCTCGGTCGTCGGGAATCTATACTCTTCAAATCTTTTCTTTTACGTGAGCTTTGTTCATCCTTTTCCCAACACGCGAGACATCTAGCATCAAGGTGCACGTGTCATGCAAGAAAATGGAGATAATCAGATAAGCAGTGCGTAAGTGAGTCGTGCACTTCGATGGCACATACACAATATTTTTTCTCCTCGATGGCACGTGAATATTGCACGTACTCAACGACGGAGCACGGGATGGTAGCAGTGACATGGTCAGCCCTTTTTTGGAGAGAGTACGTACTAAATAACTTTGATGTGTCCCGTCAACTCGCAGAACAACGAGAAGCTTGATTACGCCTTCTCCCTCGCCAACGCGTGCGCGGTGGCTCGCAGCATGAGGAGAAACTTTTGCTTACAAGCGGTGGACATGCAACAGTTCATTTGGTGTCAGATTGCCAGAAGCACTACTGTAGAACCATCGACTTCCGGAAGAGGCGAAGAGCCAAGCGCAAGGTCACCTACTAACCTTAGGCTAGGCGTAGTGGGAGTAACATAAGTAGGGGTACCTCCTTTTTTTATTCTAGAAACAACCACACGCGAATATCAAGGTGCTGGTTACGTAGAACAAATTTCCTGGAGTCCATGCTCAGCCCTCCTCTATCTCTCTTCTCAGCCAGCCAGCGGACGCGTGGAGCCCATCGTCTGTTTGCTCACATGCGGTCCCACATGTCAGTGAAAACGCAAGAGGACCCACTGAACCTGCACATATTTCACCTCGACGTGCTGGTGATGAAAAACAAATCCAATAAAGATCTTCGGTGGCCGCTTTTGGAGTTACTCAAGAGTAGTAAGATTCTATTTATAGTTTAACCCAAGATGCACATCAGGTGGCTTCAACTACCACTCTATTTTCTTGCATGACACGACCTGGATGCTGGATGTCCCACGTGTTGGCAAAAGGAGGAAGAACCCGACCAAATCTTCGATTGTGCTCTCGGATTAGACTAGTTGTGCTAAATTAAAGAATTTATTGTGTACTCCCTCCATTCCAAAATACTTGACTTCCATTTGTCCAAAAATGGATGTACCTATATACTAAAACATGTCTAGATACATCTATATTTTGACAAATAAAAGGCATGTATTGTGGAATGGAGGGAGTAGAACGGATGCAAGTTTTGGTATTGGGAAGAAGAGTACATCGATATATTGATAGAGCGTTGGAGTTGGCCTTACAAGTGGGACCGTAGTTGAGGAAACCGACTATCGGCAAACCCCCACCGCCACGCGATGGCTAAGTTAGAGAAACGATGAGGTTGAAGAGATTGCTCTAGCACAGACTCCAAGAAATATGGTGTCAGATGGAAGTCGTGCTGGTGGCGTGTGCCGTACTCCTGGACGTGAGTGCTTGTTCTGGCCCATGCCACCCTACTACTCCTACTACTTATATAGTAAGTACTAGTATCAAGGATTCAAGGTGCTGGTTACGTACAGCGAACACATTAACATATGGCTACAGTAAAAACACCCGCCCGACGCGCGAAGCATGTGAAGCTAGTACAAATAGTGTACTACTATTGTTGATTGGCCTCATCCGATAACCTGTTGCAATGCACGTACAATTATGTATTCAGAAAATATTTTTTTGCCTCATCGCACCACTCACTCAGAGAAGCGACTCGAAAGCCATTCATGAATTTAGTAAGTTTATCACAGGCATATCATTTTATTACATACAACAGGTCATCAACCCACATCGACAACGAGGATACATTATAAATACTAAAGTTTTCATCACACAACAAATAACGGGCAATGAAATGAACTTCAACTCAACCAATCCTCGGCGTTGGAAACGCTTGCTTTGAACCATAAGTGATTCTCTGGGACGGGCCATCTATTGTCGATCTCGAAACCAACGCAGGACTAATCATCCAGACTGAAGCGGCCTACTATATCAGTACCAGGGTAGGGAACCACCCAAATGTCCAAGGTATAGACACAATTGCTTCTCATAAATGGTACTAGTAACGTTGTGTCAACAGCAGTTGGATCGCCTTTCACCATCATCGGATAGTTTTGTCCAAGGAAGAGCGAGTTTTCTCCAAGACTATCAATTCTGTACCAGGGAGAAGGTGTTGGCGCTAGCACACTAGTATCCATCCCGAATACCATGCAACGGGTGTTGGAATAGGTCCGGAGAGTGCGACCATGGGAGACAACACGTGCTCCCTCAGTAGTAACAAACTTAGTGCACTGTATACAGACAAGAAGAGGTGATCAATCGGAATTAGTTGCCAGGCGCCATTGAGTATATACGTTCTGCTCGTCCTCATGCTCATGATCATCACCATCGTCATCTCCCCCTTGGTTATAAAAATTTTCAAGTATAGGTGGTGGAATGTTCATAGGACCTTGGAAACACAAGAAGGAGGTTAAATAGTAAAGGGAAACTTGCTAACCCGGATGCATGTGGATGAAACAATTATAATTACGATGGAAGACAAACGTACCGAAACTACGAGGATCCCATGCAAAAATAGTGCCATGAGCGGCATAAGCAAACACAATACCCTTGTATTGAATTGCATCACAGTACACATCCGTGTATAGAAACTGATTTTTGAGCAATATCCATCGAGTCGAACCACAAAGGACGACAACAAGCTCGTCAAAGATAGCAACAACTTCATAGTTCTTGTAATTCCAAGAGCGGTTGGGAACTCGACAAATTGCTATCTTCCATAGAAGATAGTCACCATGATCGTATTTGAACGTGCGTAGAATACCGGTGTGCTCAACCTCTAGGCAGTCTGCTGAGATTTTTTGAAGTGGAACCCGGTGACGAGTGTACACATTCACAAGTTCCCACTCGCAGTTTTACCCAATAAACAACCCAATCTCCATTTGCGCCTGCCCAATCCTTGCCCTCAAGCGTTGGCATCTTAACATCAAACGTATCATTATCAAGCGGCATCAACTTGCACAAGGCGAGGCCTCTGTCGTCCCCGCGCCAGTAGTCATCAGGGTCACGGCGAAGAAGATAGGGAAGATCAAACCGCTCCTTGACTCTTGGGTTCCTTGTAATGATGTTATTAGTTGAGTCGAGAATGGTCTTGAACGAACCTGCCATGCTAGCTGAGGTGATGATATCGCACCGATCTATGAGTTCCTCCACCACGTCACCTTTCAGATCGGGGCAAGAATAACGGGGTCGTTTTCGGCCTGTTCCCTCCATGGAGAAGATGATCAAACAATGGTCGAAGGAAGGGTGAAGGGCTGAAGGAAAATGGAGGAGCGAGAGGAAGAGCGTGCGCAGCAGTTCCAAATTGAGAGGGAAAGGCGAAGAGTCGGTGGACGGTTGCTAGTTTGCCACAGTACACGAAGAGGCGCCCCGGCCTACACGTCCATTCGGAAATACTAGTAGAAAAGGACTCGCCGTCGTCTCACTGATATGTTGGAACGGGACCACATGTCAACGAAACTTGGTGTGTAATTTCGCGTGCAAAATGCGATCTGGCCGCGTTGGCCCGAGGTGCCGCATTAGTTCTTTTTTGAAAGTTTGTCTCATTAGTTATTGCTACGTCTTGAGCTTGCGTTGGTTTTCCTTGAAGAGGAAAGGGTGATGCAACAATAGTAGCGTAAGTATTTCCCTCAGTTTTTGAGAACCAAGGTATCAATCCAGTAGGAGGCTCCTCAAAAGTCCCACGCACCTACACAAACAAACAAAGAACTCGCAACCAACGCAATAAAGGGGTTGTCAATCCCTTCACGGCCACTTGCGAAAGTGAGATCTGATAGAGATAGTATGACAAGATAAATATATTTTTGGTATTTTATAATATAGATGCAAAAAAGTAAAGATGCAAATAAAAATAGATTGGAAGCAAATATGATAAGAGATAGACCTGGGGGCCATAGGTTTCACTAGAGGCTTCTCTCAAGATAGCATAAGTATTATGGTGGGTGAACAAATTACTGTCGAGTAATTGATAGAAAAGCGAATAATTATGAGATTAACTAGGCATGATCATGTATATAGGCATCACGTCCGTGACAAAGTAGACCAACTCCTGCCTGCATCTACTACTATTACTCCACACATTGACCGACTCCTGCCTGCATCTAGAGTATTAAGTTCATAAGAACAGAGTAACGCCTTAAGCAAGATGACATGATGTAGAGGGATAAACTCAAGCAATATGATATAAAACCTATCTTTTTATCCTCGATGGCAACAATACAATACGTGCCTTGCTGCCCCTGCTGTCACTGGGAAAGGACACCGCAAGATTGAACCCAAAGCTAAGCACTTCTCCCATGGCAAGAAAGATCAATCTAGTAGGCCAAACCAAACTGATAATTCGAAGAGACTTGCAAAGATAACTCAATCATACATAAAAGAATTCAGAGAAGATTCAAATATTATTCATAGATAGACTTGATCATAAACCCACAATTCATCGGATCTCAACAAACACACCACAAAAAGAGTTTACATCGAATAGATCTCCACAAGAGAGGGGGAGAACATTGTATTGAGATCCAAAAAGAGAGAAGAAGCCATCTAGCTAATAACTATGGACCCGTAGGTCTGTGGTAAACTACTCACAACTCATCAGAGGGGCTATGGTGTTGATGTAGAAGCCCTCCATGGTCAATTCCCCATCTGGCGGAGCGCCGACGAAGGCTCCAAGATGGGATCTCGCGGATACAAAAGGTTACGATGGTGGAAATTGTGTTTCGTTGGCTCCCTGGATGTTTTCGGGGTACGTAGGCTTATATAGGAGGAAGAAGTACGTCGGTGGCCGCCCGAGGGGCCCACGAGGCAGGGGGCGCGCCCTATAGGGGGGGCGCCCTCCTATCTCGTGGAGGCCCCGGCTGCTTCTTGACTTGCACTCCAAGTCCTCTGGATCACGTTCGTTCCAAAAATCACGCTCCCGAAGGTTTCATTCCGTTTGGACTCCACTTGATATTCCTTTTCTTCGAAATACTGAAATAGGCAAAAAAAACAGCAATACGGGCTGGGCCTCCGGTTAGTAGGTTAGTCCCAAAAACGATATAAATGTGTAAAATAAAGCCCGTAAACATCCAAAAGGGGTAATATAATAGCATGGAACAATCAAAAATTATAGATACGTTGGAGACGTATCAAGCATCCCCAAGCTTAATTCCTGCTCGTCCTCGAGTAAGTAAATGATAAAAAGAGAATTTTTGATGTGGAATGCTACCTAGCATAATTCTCAATGTAATTTTCTTTATTGTGGCATGAATGTTCAGATCCAAATGATTCAAAATAAAAGTTCATATTGATAAAAGAAATAGTAACACTTCAAGCATACTAATCAAAGCAATCATGTCTTCTCAAAATAACATGGCAAAAGAAAGTTCATCCCTACAAAATCATATAGTTAGGCTATGCTTCATTTTCGTCACACAAAGATGATCCCAACTTCTATACCCCCGATGACAAGCCAAGCAATTGTTTCATACTTAAATAATCTCAAACTTTTTCAACCTTCACACAATACATGAGCGTGAGCCATGGATATAGCACTATGGGTGGAATAGAATATGATGATGGGGATTGTGTGGAGAAGACAAAGAAGGAGAAAGTCTCACATTGACGAGAATAATCAACGGGCTATGGAGATGCCCATCAATTGATGTCAACATGAGGAGTAGGGATTGCCATGCAACAGATGCACTAGAGCTATAAATGAATGCTCAACAAAAGAAAACTAGTGGGTGTGCATCCAACTTGCTTGCTCACGAAGACCTAGGGCATTTGAGGAAGCCCATCGTAGGAATATACAAGCCAAGTTCTATAATGAAAAATTCCCACTAGTATGAAAAAGACAACTTATGAGACTCACTATATGAAAAAACATGGTGCTACTTTGAAGCACAATATATGAGACTCACTACATGAAGAACAAGGTGCTACTTTGAAGCACAAGTGTGGAAAAAGAGATAGTAACATTGCCCTTTTTATTTATTTTCTTTTTTTCTCTTTTCTTCTTTTTCCTTTTTTTTCTTTTTTTTCTTTTGGGCCTTTCTTTTTTTTTCTTTTGGCCTTTCTTTTTTTGGGGGGCAATGCTCTAATAATGATGATCATCACACTTTCATTGATTACAACATATGAATTACAACTCGAAACTAGAACAAGATATGACTCTATATGAATGCCTCCGGCGGTGTACCGGGATGGTGCAATGAATCAAGAGTGACATGTATGAAAATTAATGCATGGTGGCTTTGCCACAAATACGATCTCAACTACATGATCATGCAATGGCAATATGACAAAAGTAAAGTATGTCATGATGATGATAAACGGAACAGTGGAAAGTTGCATGGCAATATATCTCGGAATGGCTATGGAAATGCCATAATAGGTAGGTATGTTGGCTGTTTTGAGGAAGATATAAGGAGGTTTATGTGTGATAGAGTGTATCGTATCACGGGGTTTGGATGCACCGGCGAAGCTTGCACCAACTCTCAAGGTGAGAAAGGGCAATGCACGGTACCGAAGAGGCTAGCAATGGCGGAAAGGTAAAAGTGCGTATAATCCATGGACTCAACATTAGTCAAAAGAACTCATATACTTATTGCAAAAATTTAGAAGTCATCAAAAATCAAGCACTATGCGCATGCTCCTAGGGGGATAGATTGGTAGGAAAAGACCATCGCTCATCTCCGACAGCCACTCATAAGGATGCACAAGCCAGGTACACTTCATGTTTCAAATTTGTTACACAACTTTAACCATACGTGCATGCTACGGGACTTGCTAACTTCAACACAAGCATTCTTTAAATTCATAATCACCCAACTAGCATGACTTTAATATCACTACCTCCATATCTCAAAACAATTATCAAGTATCAAATTGATCATAGCATCCAATTCACTTCCTATGATAGTTTTTATTATACCCAACTTGGATGCCTACCATTCTAGGACCAATTTTATAACCATAGCAAATACCATGCTGTTCTAAAAGACTCTCAAAATAATATAAATTAAGCATGAGAGACTAGCAATTTCTACAAAAATAAGCCACCGCCGTGCTCTAAAAGATATAAGTGAAGCACTAGAGCAAAAACTATCAAGCTCAAAAGATATAAGTGAAGCACATAGAGTATTCTTGCAAATTCTAATCAAGTAGGCTTCTACCAAAAGGTGTGTACAGCAAGGATGATTGTGGTAAACTAAAAATCAAAGACTAATATAATACACGACGCTCCAAGCAAAACACATATCATGTGGCGAATAAAAATATAGCTCCAAGTAAAGTTACCAATGAACGAAGACGAAAGAGGGGATGCCTTCCCGGGGCATCCCCAAGCTTAGACTTTTGGCTATCCTTGAATATCTTGGGGTGCCATGTGCATCCCCAAGCTTAGGCTCTTTCCACTCCTTATTCCATAGTCCATAAAATCTTTACCCAAAACTTGAAAACTTCACAACACAAAGCTCAACAGGAAATCTTATAAGCTCCGTTAGTGAAAGAAAACAAAACCACCACATAAGGTACTGTAATTAACTCATTATTTATTTATTTTGGTGTTAAACCTACTGTATTCCAAGTTCTATATGGTTCATACCACTTAATACTAGCCATAGATTCATCGAAATAAGCAAACATCACACGAAAAACAGAATCTGTCAAAAACAGAACAGTTTGTAGAAATCTGTAACTAACACAAACTTTTGGAACTCCAAAAATCCTACCAAAATAGGAAGTCCTGGACAATTTGTCTGTTGATCAGCAGCAAAAAGAATCAACACAAAATCACGTTTCTATGATTTAACAAACCTAAATTCGTGCGCGCAAATTTTCTGTTTTTCAGCAGAATCAAATCAACTATCATCGTAGGTTATCCTATAGGTTCTACTTGGCACAAACACTAATTAAAAGATAAAAACACATCTAAACAGAAGGTAGATGCAAGATTTATTACTAAACAGGAACAAAACAAAAAACACAAAGAAAATTGGGTTGCCTCCCAACTAGCGCTATCGTTTAACGCCCCTAGCTAGGCATAAAAGTGAAGATAGATCTAAGTAGTGCCATCTTTGGCACTAAATTCATAAGTAGCTCGCATGATAGATTCATAAGGTAATTTGACTTTCTTTCTTGGAAAGCGCTCCATGCCTTTATTTAATGGAAATTGGAATCTAATATTTCCTTCCTTCATATCAATAATCGTGCCAATCGTTCTAAGGAAAGGTCTACCAAGAATAATAGGGCATGAAAGATTGCAATCTATATCAAGAACAATAAAATCTATGGGCACCAAATTTTTATTTGCAACAATGAGAACATCATTGATTCTTCCCACTGGCTTTTTAATGGTGGAATCTGCAAGGTGCAAATTTAAAGAGCAATCATCAAGATCATGGAAACCTAGAATATCACATAAAGTTTTCGGAATCGTGGAAACACTAGCACCCAAATCACACAAAGCAAAACACTCATGATCTTTAATTCTAATCTTTATAGTAGGTTCCCACTCATCATTAAGTTTTCTAGGTATAGAAACTTCCAAATTAAGTTTTTCATCATAAGATTGCATCAAGGCATCAACGATATGTTTGGTAAAAGCTTTATTTTGACTATAAGCATGAGGAGAATTAACAACGGATTGCAACAAGGAAATACAACCTTCTAAAGAACAATTATCATAATCAAATTCCTTGAAATCCGAGATAGTGGGTTCAATACTATTTAAAGTCGTGACCTCTCCAATCCCACTTTTACCAAATTTAGCATCAAGATCTAAAAACTCTGAATTCTTGGGACGCCTTCTAGGCAAAGTTGAATCATCATCAGTCCCATAATTATCAAGATTAATATTGCAAAACATAGATCTAATAGGAGACGCATCAATAACTTTAAGATCTTCATCATTATTTTCATGGAAACTAGAAGAACACGCCTTTACAAAGCAATCTTTCTTAGCACGCAATCTAGCGGTTCTTTCCTTGCACTCATCAATGGAAATTCTCATGGCTTTGAGAGACTCATTTATATCATGATTAGGTGGAGAAGATCTAAGTTCAAGAGAATCAACATCAAGCGAAAGTCTATCAACGTTCCTAGCCAAATCATCAACTTTGATTCAAGTAAAGCATTAAAATTCTTTTGAGAAATCATAAATTCTTTCACACTATTCTCGAAATCAGAGAGCATCTTATTAAAATTACCATAAGAATTATTGTAGGAATTTCCATAATTATTAGAGGAATTACTAGGGAACGGTCTAGCATTAAAGTTTCCTCTATAAGCATTGTTTCCAAAACTATTCCTACCAACAAAATTCACATCCATAGATTCATTATTATTCTCAATCAAAGTAGACAAAGGCATATCATTGGGATCAAGAGGAGTATTTTTAGTAGCAAACAACTTCATAAGTTCATCCATCTTTCCACTCAAAACATTGATTTCTTCTATAGCATCCACTTTTTTACTAGAAGATATTTCGGTGTGCCATTGAGAATAATTAGCCATAATATTATCAAGAAGTTGTGTAGCATCTCCTAACGTGATTTCCATAAACGTGCCTCCCGCGGCCGAATCTAAGAGATTTCTAGAAGCAAAGTTCAAACCGACATAAAAATTTTGTATGATCATCCATAAATTCAAACCATGAGTAGGGCAATTGCGAATCATCAATTTCATTCTTTCCCAAGATTGGGCAACGTGCTCATGATCAAGTTGTTTAAAATTCATAATATCATTCCTAAGAGTGATAATCTTAGCGGGAGGAAAATACTTAGAGATAAAAGCACCTTTGCACTTCTTCCAAGAATCAATACTATTTTTGGGCAAAGACAAAAACCAAACTTTAGCACGATCTCTAAGTGAAAACGGAAATAACTTCAATTTAACAATATCGTTATCCGTATCTTTCTTCTTTTGCATATCACACAAATCAACAAAGTTGTTTAGATGAGTAGCGGCATCTTCGCTAGGAAGGTCGGCAAATTGATCTTTCATAACAAGATTCAGCAAAGCAGTATTGATTTCACAAGACTAGACATCATTAAGAGGAGCAATCTAAGTACTAAGGAAATCATTATTATTGGTATTTGAGAAATCACAAAATTTGGTATTATCTTGTGCCATGGCAATAAGTAATCCAACACACAAGCGAACAGAAAAGGCAAGCGAAAAAGAGAGGAGGAGATTGGGAAAGAGAGGGCGAATAAAACGGCAAGGGTGAAGTGGGGGAGAGGAAAACGAGAGGCAAATGGAAAATAATGTAAATCCGAGGGAGATGAGTTTGTGATGGGTACTTGGTATGTATTGACCTGAGCGAAGACCTCCCCGGCAATGGCGCCAGAAATCCTTCTTGCTACGTCTTGAGCTTGCATTGGTTTTCCTTGAAGAGGAAAGGGTGATGCAGCAATAGTAGCGTATGTATTTCCCTCGGTTTTTGAGAACCAAGGTATCAATCCAGTAGGAGGCTCCTCAAAAGTCCCACGCACCTACACAAACAAACAAAGAACTCGCAACCAACGCAATAAAGGGGTTGTCAATCCCTTCACGGCCACTTGCGAAAGTGAGATCTGATAGAGATAGTATCATAAGATAAATATATTTTTGGTATTTTCTAATATAGATGCAAAAAGTAAAGATGCAAATAAAAATAGATTGGAAGTAAATATGATAAGAGATAGACCCGGGGGCCATAGGTTTCACTAGAGGCTTCTCTCAAGATAGCATAAGTATTACGGTGGGTGAACAAATTACTGTCGAGCAATTGATAGAAAAGCGAATAATTATGAGATTATCTAGGCATGATCATGTATATAGGCATCACGTCCGTGACAAGTAGACCGACTCCTGCCTGCATCTACTACTATTACTCCACACATCGACCGACTCCTGCCTGCATCTAGAGTATTAAGTTCATAAGAACGGAGTAACGCCTTAAGCAAGATGACATGATGTAGAGGGATAAACTCGCAATATGATATAAAACCCATCTTTTTATCCTCCATGGCAACAATACAATACGTGCCTTGCTGCCCCTGCTGTCACTGGGAAAGGACACCGCAAGATTGAACCCAAAGCTAAGCACTTCTCCCATGGCAAGAAAGATTAATCTAGTAGGCCAAACCAAACTGATAATTCGAAGAGACTTGCAAAGATAACTCAATCATACATAAAAGAATTCAGAGAAGATTCAAATATTATTCATAGATAGACTTGATCATAAACCCACAATTCATCGGAGCTCGACAAACACAACGCAAAAAGAGTTTACATCAAATAGATCTCCACAAGAGAGGGGGAGAACATTGTATTGAGATCCAAAAAGAGAGAAGAAGCCGTCTAGCTAATAACTATGGACCCGTAGGTCTGTGGTAAACTACTCACAACTCATCAGAGGGGCTATGGTGTTGATGTAGAATCCCTCCATGTTCAATTCCCCCTCCGGCGGAGCGCCGGCGAAGGCTCCAAGATGGGATCTCACGGATATAGAAGGTTACGGCGGTGGAAATTGTTTTTCGTTGGCTCCCTGGAAGTTTTCGGGGTACATAGGCTTATATAGGAGGAAGAAGTATGTCGGTGGCATATCATATTTTATTGCATTGTTGGCTCGATCCTAGAAATTCTACGCAACTCAAGGACCCACGGAGAGAGTTGGGGATTTCGTTATTTTCTTATTTGAGTTCTTTCTCAAATTCTGAAAATAGGATCATTGATTTTATTTATTTTATCTTCAATTATTTCTACTACCAAAAATTCAAAGAGGGAATAAAATGACTCTCCCAAAATAAAGAAATAATGAAGATTTAATAAAAAAATCAAATAAGATTTATTTTGGAGTTTTTCGCATTTTATTTGAATTTAGGAAAAATGCGCGTTTTTCAAAATTGCATTTAGGCCCCAAATAAATGTTCATCTTGTCCGGCTTGATTTTAAAAGACGGGGAAATTTTATTTCAGGATTTTTGGAGTCCGTTTAGTATTTATTTTTAATTTTCTTCTACGCGAAATTTATTTAAAAAAAACGCAACCGACCTATGAGCCGTGCCCGAGCGGGACTCCGCTCGGGGGGCACTATATATAGCGCCGCCCTGGCGCCCCCCATGCCCAGCCACCCCGCCCGCCAGCCCGCCAACCGCCGCCGGCCCACCCGCGCAAACCCTAACCCTAGCCAGCCGCAGCCGCCGCCGCCAGCCGCCGCCGACGCCGACGCCGCCGGACCCCGCCGACCCCGCCGCCCGCCGCCCGAGGTTCGCCGCCGCCTCGATCCGCGTGCCGCCGTTTTTTTTATAAAAACCGAGCGGGTTTTTCTTCAGGTTTTTTTCGGTTTTTTTGTTAGATCGATTTTATTTTCGGTTTAGTTTAATTAGCGAGCGTTCGCTCGTTCGTTCGTTTTAACGAATGTGTTCGTCAAATTAGTTTAGTTAACGAACGTTCGTTCGTTGACCCGTTCGTCGTTTTTCTTTTTCTCGGATTTGAACTCGCGATTTTTCTGATCGCGATTCCTGACCCGATTTTCGTTTTAGTATAACTTTTCGCTCGTTTATCGGAATCAGGCGATTCAAGCGCTTGGAGTTTCATCTCGAAACCCTCTTTCCGAATAATCAACTTAAACAAGTTTTTGCTTCTGTAAAATTTGACTTAGAACCAGATTAGTAGAACGAAGTTGTTTTCTTTCGTCGTTTGACTTTCGTTACTTTATTTGATTTGTTTCTTTTTGCAAACCGGAGTTCTTAAGTTGAACATTCTGGTTAGATCTTTTACTCGAGCTTTACCTGTGCATTAGATGAGTACTTATTGTGTGCTTGTTTTTTTGTCTGCGATAGAATACCCAGAGTGCGTCGCCTGTTACTTCGAGTCTCTAGGTTTCGTGGATCATCAGCAAGGCAAGTAACACTTGATCATACCTTTCTACTACCCAGTTTTTATGCATTAGTTCTATCCTCAAACATTGCATGATTAGGATCTAATCAAATTGTGGGATGGGAAGTAGATGAGGTAGTACCTATTACCTGTTTTATTATCAAACCTTTGGGAGTTACTTCTACGTTTGCTTATTATGCCATGCTATGCTAGTAGGCGTGGATTGGGTGAGTGTATCCATGACAGATGTGAGATTGTTAATTAATGGTTTATTTAAGGTGGCAACTTAAACACACATCTGGGTGGATTGAGGCACCTGTTTTCTAGCAGGACTTGTCTGTTTTTCTTCGGACCGCCACCCAGGCTCAAAGGGATCATGAGATTATTCAAACTAGAAACTTACGTGTGCAGCCACAAGCCATTATGGGCTCTGGTATAGTTGACTAAGTTGTGCGAACTCTTACAGGTAGACTAGCAGATGTAGGGGAAAGTAGGTGTACCGGTCTACCCACATGTAAGGTGCTAGTGCTTCCGAAAGACTATGTCTCGGTCATCCGTTTCCCAAACATCATGTAGTGCGAGGAATCAAATGGAGGCGATCGAGTCTTGTGGGAAAAGTGCAAAAACCTCTGCAGAATGTATAAACTAATCATGATTAGCCGCGTCCCCGGTTATGGACATCTTGAGTATCTAGTACTTGATTTTCCTGTGAATCTCATCATGTTACTCTAATTTAATATTGTTGGGTTTAATGAGTACTTTTAACTGGGATTGAGAATGCTGTCAACCATTCTCAATGTTTAACAAGCACCATGATAGTTAAATAAAAGTTATTCCTTTGCAGTAGGGAAAAATTGGCTTTATGCAAAAACTATAACTATAGAGCTTTTCCACCAGCCAAAATTGCATGTAGTATAGCTTATCCCATTGTTATTTTCTATGTGTTACATGCCAGCATATTCCATGTGCTAACCCGTTTTCGGGCTGCAACGTTTCATGTTGCAGACTTTTCAGACGACGAGTGAGGTGTTTTTAGGTCGTGGTTCTATACTCAGTGATGCTGTTGGAGTTGATGGACTCGCTTATCTTCCAAGACTTCCACTATTATTGTTTTTAGATGGCCTTAAGCCATATTTATTTCAATAAGTTCTCTTTTAAGACATTCGATGTAATAAGTGTGTGATTGCTACTCTGTTATAAATCCTCCAAGTACTGTGTGGTGTCAGCATTACTGATCCAGGGATGACACTGAGCACAGAGATCAGACTGTTTGAGGTCTGGTCGCTACATTACTGTGGGAATATGGGAGTACCAGCGGATTCAAGGAACAGAGAAATGATGGTTGCTTCGTCCGAGCAACTTATTGTGGCGAAGGTGGGGCTCTATGATTTGACTGCTCACTAGTCATTACTACTGCGGCGCAACGACCGGGGTGAATCTTTCCCTAAAGTTGTGTTGTGTACTCAATATTGTTGCATGGCGGGTGGAGCCGGATGAAGGATGTCCAACATGTCGGCGAAACGAAGTTGAATTGTTTCTGGCATTGCTATCAATCCTTCAGGATTTGTTTATATATACGCATAATTTTGATGAAATTGTACTGTGATGCTATGAAGGTTTCAACTTTGGTTCCCGCAGGAAAAAAAGATTTCAACTTAGGATTCATGTGTCTTGCCTCGAAATTATCTTGTTACAACATTCCATCAAATACAAATGAAACTATCATGGCTAATGCATCTCAATGGTTCGCAGATTAGCGCAATATTCACATCACAACTGAAGACAAAGTTGTGAGAAGGTGTTCAAATAAAGAAAAATATATAATTGGTCGATGTTGTTCGTAGGCATGGCTCCATTTCCTTGGCACAATGTTCATTGCTTGGCAGCTAGTTTCACCCAGCTCTGTAGCCAAAAAAGAGGTGTATGAAGGACACCACAATCCGATCATTTTGTGCAGCTCCACTAAAATCGAGCGGACCATCCCTGTTTGCAAAGATATCCAGTCACTGTGATTATACTAATAGTGGAACTAGATGATGAAACATAACACACATAAATAGAAGCCGATCACCTCTACGATCTCTCTTTAGGACTAACTTCTTATTGGAGAAGATTAGGCACGGAGTTGGATGAGGAGGATAGCAAAATCAATCTCCCTTGCCATAGTCCCACAGAAATGTAAAAACGTTGCCCGTGTGACATTTTGGCGGAACTACACAAAACACTCTTTAGAAAAAAGTGATTTGTGCAGTTCACCAAAAGGTTGCAATAGCAATGAGGTGAAAATGGATAGCCCTGTTTGCAAAAGGAGATCGAAAGGAAACAATTACTGCCCAATAACACGATTTGAAGACACATACGCCGACAAAAAAGAAGCATGTTCCATGTAATAAGGGAAAGATAGCACATGGTGGTTTATCAGAAATGGTTTGACGACGAGATTGCAAGATGGAAAGTACGCCGGCCGAGATACGATTTAAGCAAACAACTAAAGAACATCCACATGCAGCAATGTGGGAAGATGGGCAGTGGAGCAAGGCCGGAGGAAGCTGTACCTGAGGGTCGTCGGGATGTTACTAGGAGGGCGCCGGCGGCTGGGATCTGCCCATACTGCGGCAGCGAGCAAGTGGCGAAGGCCCTACCGCGCCGGAGCTTGGTCAAAGAGAATGACGGGTACCGCAGATCGGGACGTGCTGCCTCAACGCCGTCGAACGGAGAGACGATGCACGTCCTCCCTTTCTGCTGGTGGACGGGATGCGGCCGGATCACTGACCAATGCTGAGAGAGAGAGAGGCCACGGCAGCCTTGTGTGAGATGGTGTGACGAGAGACAAACCCATTTTTTCATTTTCCCCACGGCAATCGTTTTATATTCTGTACGTGCCATTGAGGAATATATAACTTTATTTAATGCTAACGTGTCAAGTCGAACTTTGTTCCGTTTAGGTGTGGTACCCGACCCTCCTTCGAGTAAACAACCGCTACACGCGTCAAATTATCACGTGGGCTGCCTTTTCATATAGAAACGAACTCCACCGTGTACCGCGCGGGTGTGGTCGGGAATGAGACATGAGTACATGCGTCCTGCATGCACTTCTTCTTTAGGTGCAGGTACGTACGTGGGTGGGTGTGAGAGAGATGGTTTGTGCGAAACAGAGGCAATGTGTTGATGATATCTCAATCACAAAAACATAACATATGCAATGTGTGTGAAACGGAGTCACGGACGTGAGATATCGATAGAATTGAAAACAGGGAAGAAGTGTGTGGCTGCGCGATCGATAAAGAGTGCCATCGAATTTGTGTTTGCCCACGTCAAAGATACAGGGCGGCTGGCCTACTAGAATTTGAGAGGGCAGAGGTGCAGTTTTTCTCCGTGGCATGGATACCTACCTACAATGTTCGACTATCGGTATGTGTGTGTGTGGGGGGGGGGGGGAGGGGGCAGAGACCGATCGACTAGTATATGTGTGGGGAAGGAGAGAGACCTAGCTATGTATTGAGGGAGATCGATCGACATCCATGGATATGTGTAGCAGAGGAATAAGGTTGGGAAAAAGACAAAGGTAGAGCGTCAAAGGGTTAGTGGTGGAGTGGCGTCTCACAAATGGTGGGAGAGTCCTGCTAGACAGATAGAGGGTATGAGTGCAATATCAATAAGAGAGGGCGGGGGATGTCTGTCTGTCTATGCACGTGCATGTGAGAGACGGGTCGGGAGGTATTCAAGGATGATGAGGGGAGAAGATATGGTTGTGGTAAGCATACATAACTACATAGGAAGATCAACCGTCGTGTGTCCGAGAAAAGGATAGACATAAATAGCGAGGTAAGTGTATCGGTGCTTGGTGAAAACGAATTATAGTCGACCTAGCTATATGTAGGGAGATCAGTTCATATACACGCCTGCATGTCTTAGAAGCAAATAAGGTCCGGAGAGGCAGACAGGGGGAGAGGGTGTGGCTAGGAGGTGGTGCGAGAGGCCTACCATGTCGAGGGGGGAGGAGTGTGCAAGTATGTGATCAATGAATAGAGAGGTGCGAGTGTGCACCTGCGTGGAATCGTATTGGACATAGGGGGCATGGACGGTGAGAAGAGAAGAGGGGAAGTATATATGTGTTTGTTGTAGGCACGCTTGGCTAGAGAGGTATATCGACTGGTGTGTGCCGAAAAGAAGGAGCCGGGGGCCTACACACACTGCTGGTGGACGACCTAAAGAGAAATAATGAACGTGCGCGATGGAGGGGACACTAAGGGTGGGTGAGAGGGGGGCGGGCGTGTGCATGCACGATAGAAAGTTAGCGCTAGCTAGCTACAAATAGAAGAGGGTCGTAAAGGTGTAAAAGACGAACAAAGATCATAATTCATTATAAAAAAGTGGATACAGATACTTGAAGAATATATCATAATGTAGAACATGATTATAATTTGGGCTAGTGTGTGGCTTTTGCAACTCAAGTCTAAATACTTGTCATAACGTAGGGGGCGAGGCACTGTACTTTGTGTGATAAACACGGTGTATGTATGGAACATGGTTTAGATTATGAATATATAGTTAGTACATCAAATGTACTATTATCTGGAATCAACATCAAGTGTATTCAAAAAATAGAATTCGAGTTCATGTAGTACACATAGTTCATATCTATCTCTATAGTAATCATGTGGTGTGTTATTAAGGTAATACACGAATGATGATTGAAGTTGGCAACAATCATGATTGTAGATTCTTATTGAAATAGAGAAACGAATTCAAATTTAGTTCGAATTGCAGCGGTAGTATAAACATTTGGAATGCACTAAAATGTTGGTATGAGTAGGTTACATGCATTATACAGCAAGCGAAAAAATTTAATCGGACATAACATGGATTCATACTCCCTCCTTCCATCTATATAGGGCGTAATGAGATTTTTAAGACCGCCTTTGACTATTGACAAGATTAATAGTACATGACATGCACAATGTGAAAATTATGTCATTGAAAGAACCTTTCACAGACGAATTTAACGGTGTGCTTTGTGTAAGTTGCATGTGATATATTATTGCTCTAATATTTGGTCAAAGTTAGCATCGAAAAACGCATTAGGCCCTATATAGATGGAAGGAGGGAGTAGCTTTGAATAGCATTTGTATAGTAAAACGGGGCAAGACTCTCTCTTTGTGTGGTGTGAATAGTTTTATTTTTTCGTTTTCTTTTTGGTTGAGGGAAGTGCGAATTGATTTGGTACGTACAAGTACAATATTACTACATGTTAGGCTTGTCCCTAAAATTCAACCCGCGTCTTGTTATATCCCGAAAATTCAGATATCATGCTCCCAAAACTGGTGCCTTCACAACCCGCGCATTGCTATCCCAAGATTACAACGCGCGAGAAAACTCCCTCCAGCTGCAAATTCCGACACACGAAATCCCCTTCTAACCCTGAGCCGAAAGGGCCGCTAGTTCAAATCGGTGGGGGGTACTTTTGTAACACACCCTACATTTTGGACAAGCGCGTCCCTAAGTCATGCTTCACCCCATCCCATCGTCCCCTTTTCGCCATTCGAAATCCCAGGCCGCCATAACCTCTCTGCTCCAGCCGCGAAACCCCACCCTCCTCCGTCCGCCACCTCACCGCTGCCCAGCCGGAGCCTCTTCCCCGACGACATCGTCCACCGCAACAGCTCAACGTCCCTCGTCCACCTCCCCGGATGAGGATCCGTCATCCATCTCGTCGCCCCGCCGGTTCAGCCGCCATGCCCTCCACCTCCAAGGAGCTGCTCCGACGATCGCCTCGTCTATCGCGGCTGCTCCATCCCCACAGCGCCGCCTTAACCTGCTCCACCGGAACCGCAACGTCCTCACCGACTCCTCGGACGAAGCCGAGGCCTACTCGGCGCCACCAAAGAGGTTGTACACTCATCGCATCACACCTTCTCCTTAACTCGACCTCCTGGCGCCGGCGGTGCTCCATCCTGCACTCCCATGGAGCGGCTACCTTGAGCCGACGCTGCGGGCGACATCTCCACGGCGGCTCTCCCCCAGTGCGAGGCCCCTTCGGTGGCGGCGTCCATACCAGCCGGATCTGCTGCTGCTGCTCCGGTTCTCGCTCGCCCGCTCGTGCTGCTGCTGCTGCTCCGGCTCTCGCTCGCTCGCTCGCTCGCCCAGCTGCTACTGCTGCTGCTCTCCCCCTCGCTCCTGTCGCTGCTCTGCTCCGATTTAGCCACACTTCAGTCGACTGAATCGACTTTTGGGTCATTCGATTTTTAGGGGTTGGGGGGGATCGCTGGAGTTAAGAAAGAACCACCCACGGCGGGGATGGGGGCTCGCCGGAGAGGTACCCCACTATCTATCTTAGGGTTCAGGGTGGGGGCGGGGGCCTAGAGGGCTAGCCAGGGCGGCGATGGGGAGTTGTTTCGGGGCGGCGAGGCGGCGCTGGGGCCGGCGGTTCGGCCGGTGGTGGCTGGCGGCTCAGGGGGTGTAGGTTGAAGATGAACTGCAGGCCCTCCCTAAACTACATGTCAAGCGCCTCTCTGCTACCATTGCGTTCAGTTTCGACAGTAGCATTCAGATTCCACAATAAATTTCAGTTTCGACAGTTAAGTTCAGAGTCAATAGTTTTTACCTCATCTGTTGTAGTCATGTGGTTTTTGGTGATGTAAATTTTACATCCATTTTACATCATCTATTGGAGATGGTATTAGAATCCCACTTGAGATTGATGATGTCTATCTTGTGCTGCTTCAGCCTTGACGTCTTACGGCTCACCGGAGCTGCTCCAATGACAAAAGTATCCATCACAACAGAGCAGTGCCCTCGACGCCGTCTACAGATTCCTCAGATCTTCCTCCACACCTCTGACAGCCACCTCTGCCTCAACTGCTTCAGCGACCAACCCAATGATGTTGAGGTCGACACGGCTACGGCAAAGAGGTTGTACACTTGTTGCATCACTTATTACTATACATTCACATCGATCCATTATTAGGGCTATTTTGGTTCAATGGAAAAACATAGCAATAGGGAATTTTCTAATGGCACTCTACTATTCAATTATTCATGCATTTTGTTGAAAGGAATGAAGCAAAACATCCACCTGGACCTACTTTTCAAAATCCTATGCATGAAAACAAGACCAAGTGCATTAGTGCCAGAATAACATTCTAACTGTACACGCTTTCATATGGTTTCACTTTATTTTGGCCATGTTTCTTTGCATTCATCTGCTCTTCCAATTCCTGTAAACCAAACACCCAAGTTGACAAAAATCCTGTGTTTACAAATGCTCTGTTTACCATGTGCATTCCTATCCTATTCCAGTGTTTTTCCTATCCCTGCGTTTTAAGAATCATGCAAGCCAAATGAGCCCTTACAGAATTGCTTCAGTTACAGGTACGTGTCGAAGGGAACTTTGTGTGGTTTGTCCTGCTCCTACCACGACGTCGTCCACCTCTCCTGAGCTGCTCCATCGACAGAAGCATCCACCAAACCAGACATCACGATTCCTGACCGTCTTTCGCCGCCACAGATCTCCTTCCCTGCCGCCGGCACCCACCGCAACGGCATCACCATCATCGACTCAGCAGATGAACCTGAGGAGTACACGGGTCCACAAGAGAGGTCGCACTCTTTTGTTTCTGCTTATGTTATGCATTGCTTAAACTTACCTGCTACTTTATCGTCCTGTTCAGCTCTTGGACTCCCAAGTCAGGTCCAAATTAATGTTCAAACTTGAGTTCTAAATTAGTTGTGGGGCACATATCGAGGCAGCAATGAATAGTATGTCTGTCTAATATCTGGTTCACCTAGGGTATGCCTATGTTGTTCATCTTGGGTGGGAAACAAATAGTAAAGCAATCATCATCTGTCTTTTTATTAATTTAAAGCAATCATCAGCCTGCTATCATTATTTTTGGATCCATCCACTGGTTGTTACCATCACTCTAAATTTTTGCATGCTCTCTTTACATAATCTCACCATATTTTTTCATATACATGTCAGATATTGTACACAGTCATGCTGAACATGTAGAGAAAAAGAGAAGAGTTTTGTGTGGCAATACAATGTCATGCAGACATCGCTCCATGGTGGGTTCAATGGCAAACCCTCCCCACCCCTCTCCAGATTGTAATCCAGAGGAAGATATATGTTCTAAGGTGGATTCAGACGCCGCTGACCACTCCTATTTACCCCCAAGGTGTTTGCTCTACCTTGGCATGATGATGTTAGTCATATCATGCATATGTTGCCTTGCAGTGCCTACTTTTGACATCATATATGTCATCTGCTTAGTTTAGACATGTTCTATAATGCCACCTGTTTAGTTTCTATACCATATATGGGAATTATGCAGTCTCATGTCTTTTAGCCAGCCATAATATATGTGAAATGTGCAATGCCATCCTGTTTAACCAGGCATCATATATTTGGATGATATCTTGCCCATCCTTTTCTTCATTACATTTCCATTTGTCGACAATGTTTGTACATTAAACTACTCTTCTTGTGAATCAGCCATTTGGGTGGGAGATGGAAAAATCTGGAGTGAAAACAAGGCCTTCAGAGCGGACAGTGCTACCTGTCGAAGCAGATCTCTTGTTGGGTCCTGATAGCTCCTCAAAGATGGATTCAGAGACAGATGACCAGTCCTATTCCCCCACTGAGGTGTATGCTCTAACTTGGCATGGTTATACTGCTCATATCATGCATATGGTGTCTTGCATTGCATAGTTTAGACATCATATACACAATATTCAACACCATGTTATTAGTTCAGACATCATATCGAATGCCCTCTGTTTAGCATATAAATCACATATGCGAATTAAATGCAATCCTGATTACTTACATGACATGTAGGTGAATTATGGCATGCGATCCTGTTTAGTTATTCATCATATCTTTGAATTATGTTATGCTATGCTATCTAGTTTAGATAGACATCATATATGTGAAATTATGTCATGCTATCCGTTTTAATTAAACAATATACATGTCAACTATTTCATGCCCTCTTTTTTCCACACTATCTATTGCATCTGTCTCTCATACAATGTCTGTACATTCAACTATGTGTCCTGTTTATCAGCCATTTGAATTGGAGCGGGTGATGCCACTATCTAGCGGACTAAAAACACGGTCTTCAAATAAAACAGTGCTACCTCTTGGTGGAGATAGCACCCCGGTTGTACATGCACAAGAACCAGCCCTACCACACATAACCCAAACTCTCGCAGATTGTACCCCTACTGCGATGGACAGAGAACCAGCTTCACCCAATCTAACCCCAACCCTAGCCGATAGTAACCCAGTTCCTGTTGACACAGCACCATCTCCACCACAGAGCTCCCAAACAAGAGCAGTTAGTAAGGCAACTCCAGTGCCCAAAGGGCCACTACTATCACGGCGAACCCCAACTCCACCAGTTAGTACGCCTATTCCTGTGGAGGAAGCACAACTAGCTAGTCGTAGTTTAGCATCTATCGCATTTGATGTTGTTAAATCGTATGTGTGTATCTTCCCATCTTGGAAATATTATACTGAAGATGAAGGAAAATGCTAGTTGCAGGTGTTTGTCCAGGAGTTATGTGTAAGTAATGTTATTCATGGCAATTACTTTGCTTCGTCCCATACATCCTACCTCCATGATGGTTATAATACAACAAATTTTCCCATTTTTCTCTATAGAGAAGGACTGATTTGGAAACTCGGGATAAGGTAACCTGTGCTAATACCTCTGCTATCTTCAAGAATGCTTGGTGGCAATATCTAAATTACCTGAAGAAAACGTACTTCACTGGCAAAGAAACTCATCAAATTCCCTTACGTTCTCCTGAGACACATTTACTGGACGATGACTGGGAACACCTTGTTCTGTACTGGTCCCGAACCAAGAATGTGGTAAGGTTTATGAGCTCATTTTCTATTTTTAAGTATTATATTCTTGCGTCTTACTGTACTCTGTTCATGTAGAACAAATGCCTAAACCTGAAGAACAACTGTTCTAATTTAAGATTTCATTGCTATCAGAGTTCAAAAAAGGGCTAGGCGTTAATTGTGCGTTTTGCCACCGCCTTGCGCTTTACTGACCAAAGCGCATGCTTATGCGCAGTTATGCACAGATTAAGCGTAGTTATGCGCAATGTGTTTTGCCAACGCCTAGAGCGTGGGCGCGCTTAAGCGCTCGCTTAGGCGTGCCTTTTTTACCTATGATTGCTTTGCTCTTGTATCACTGTATTTACTCATACAAACTTATTTTTAAATTGAAGGATCTAATCGAAACTCCAATGGCACACCAGGTATGTTCATGCATGTTTCTTTAACAGGTTTGCTCTTATCAATAGCTCTGTTGATTTCAATTTCAATTGTGTATATAGTTGACTTTCATATCATGCACATTACTAGCATCACAACAGAGCCAATAGTGTTGTTGTACATGTAGACCCATGGTACCCATCTGAAATCTTGTTGTGTCGTGTAGTTTCCCACGCTTTGTATTCTTTCACTGCTGTTTTGTCTTGAACTGATATGATTTGAACCGTGTCTCTATTTTGATTTGGCAAGACAATGCAGTGACCATAGGACATAGATATATGTTTGTTTGATGCTTTTATTATGTACTAGTACTTGGCAACAGAAGACTTGGTAGTTTAATCCTGTCCACCTTACTAATGAACTGGTTCACCGAAATGAGTTTCATATACTAGTACATGCTAAACTTGTTATGTGTCCGCTTGTTTCTTCTTTTAGAATGCTGACAGAATATTGGGGAAGAGTGCCTTATTAAGCAATGGTAAAGGAAGTAATGCAGATAAGGTTCAGGATAGTGACACATCCTTGTTGGTCTCCAACAAAGATGATAAAATAGCTAAGGAAGACTATCTTGAAGACAGTGAGACAACCCCAAAGTCCTGTCTTGGTTTAGTGTTCGAGTTACTGGCCACTACCGCTTGCACAAGCTATTCAAACTCACTGTCTGAATCAGTTCGGTTTCTTGAGTCTGAACTACAAGCTGAAAGACATCGATCAGTTGTGCTGCGACAAGAAGCAGAAGGACTACGAAAGTCCCTGGAGCATTCAGATGCATACTTTCTGGTGCAACAGCAAGCTTTGGAGGATTTTAGCGCCAAACAGGACAAATCTAATAAGCTTGCTAAGCTTATTGCCAGCATGGTGGATACCCAGGATAACGTTTCTTGAGCTCTTCTGAAGTTGTTTCAGTTATGCTCTTGTTTTGCTGCCGCGTTTATTTACACTGGTGGCCAATTTTGACGGCTGGTGTATGTAATATGCTGCTTTGTTCCCTATATTTGCACTGGTGGCAAACTTTGATGCCCAGTGGATGTAATATGTGTAATAGCGGTAATAGGCTAGCGTTAATTGCTTGGTTATTTATTTCCTTATTGTCTTGTTTAGTTGTTTGCTTATAGTCACTGCAGTTCTTTTTCTGTGTTTTTCTAGTGGCCACAATAGCCTATTTTTGGTAACTAGGCCAAAATAATCATGGCAACACACGGACTATTGTAACCATGGGCCTCCTGCAAGCCGTATGATCCATGGGCCTTCTTCCGGCCGTAGGATCCATTGGCCTTCTATACGGGCCATAGGATCCATTGGCCTTCTATATGGGCCTTAGGATTCATGGGCCTTCTATGGGTCGTAGGGTCCATGGGCCTTCTACGGGCCGTATGATCCATGGGCCTTCTATGGGCCGTCCTATCCATAGGCGTCATACGGGCCGTAGGATCCATGGGCCTTCTACGGGGTGTATCATCATTTCACCAATCATGTGTCGTACTATCTGTGGACCATAATGAGTCGTTAATAGGCTGTGTTTGATAACTCTATGAAAACAGCCCAACGGATTTTTTTTACATGAAAACGGCCCAACGTATTAACGGTCCGCAAACGGGCCGACTATAACAACGGGATGAATTTGGCCCACAAGTAGAAAATGACAGTAACGGGCCGTATGTAACCGAATGTTGCAAATGAGCCCAAGAATCAATGGGCCATGCGAAGGCCGAAAGATAACTTGGGCTGGAAACGGCCCAATGGAATAACGGGCAGTTAATGGGTATAAAGTGATACACTGTTCATTACAGGCCAGTTTCACCACGGGCCGTTAATGAGCCAAGAGTTACAAGGGCCTCATATGGGCCGAAAGAAGTCATGGGCCACACATGGGCTGGAAGTTAAAACGGGCTGGAATCATATTGGACGGCCCAGATGACGCTACTGGGCCTAATTCGGAGAGGTCGTAACGGGCCCTGGGTTAGCGGCCTGTAAATGGGCTATATGCAAACAGGCCGTTAACATGCTTTCCGTGGGCCGGCCCGCCACCTTTTGACCAAGTCAAACGGGCCAGCCTTTTCACAGGAATGGGCCTCTGTGGGGCCGTGCCACGTGTCGCCGTTTCATAGGCGCCTTCGGTCCAATGAGTGGATGACATCTGTCCCAATGGTGAGCCGACACGTGTTTCCTCCAGCCAATGATGATTTTACACGTGGAAAATCCTCATTGGCTGGGGCTGTTAACGGGTTATCGGATCCAAAACCGGACCCGATAGCTTAACGGCATTCCGTTACAGTGGATGCCACGTGTCGGTCACCCTTGACGAAAGCACTTCTGTGACGCGCGATTTATTGTCATGGAAGTGGACACTTTCGTGATGATAATTTTGGTAATGTCATGGAACACTTCTATGACAGCACATGTATGACTATCTTGATTCTGTCATAAAATCATCATGGATGTACATGCATGACAAAAAATGCGACCTACTGTGACAAACACGTATCATCACGGAAGTGTATTTTTTTGTAGTGTTGTGAGCCTCCATCAAAATATTATATGCCAAAATTGTTGAAGTTGAATAAGAAGACAACATAATGGTTTATGTTTGTTCATATTCACATAGAAGTTATATTGTCATAGATCCTTGAACATGTGGTGCTTGCCCCCCATCTTTGCTAGCCAAAAATTCTGCACCAAGTAGAGATACTACTTGTGCATCCAAAAACCCTTAAACCCAAATCTTATTTTCAAGAGTCCACCATACCTACCTAAGGATTGAGCAAGATCCTTCAAGTAAGTTGCCATTGGTTCAATAAGGCAATAAAAATTGCTTCTAAAAGTGTTAGATCATTTAGTGTAAGAGAAAATTGAGCGTTGTACGAACTTGTGATGGCAAAGAATAAAAGTGACACACCGCATAATAAAGGTTGCTATCATAAGGGGCAATATAATTGTTGGGAAACGTAGCATGCAATTTCAGAAAAATCCCTACGCTCATGCAAGATCTATCTAGGAGATGAATAGCAATGAGAGGGGGAGAGTGTGTCCACGTACCCTCATAGACCGAAAGCGGAAGCGTTTGCTTAACACGATTGATGTAGTCAAACGTCTTCTCGTTCTGACCGATCGAGTATCGAACATACGGCACTCCGAGTTCTGCACACGTTCAGCGCGACGACGCCCCTCGAGCTCTTGATTGAACAGAGGGTCAAGGAAGTAGATGAGTTCTATCAGCACGATGACATGGTGACGGTGATGGTGATGTGATTCGCGCAGGGCTTCGCCTAAGTACCGCGAGAATATGACCGGAGGCGTAAAATGTGGAGGGGGGCGTCGCACACGGCTTGGAGCAATTAGTGTGTGTTCTAGGGGCTCCCCCCCATATATAAAAGAGGGAGGGTCAGGAGGCCGGCCCTAGGCGCGCCCAAGTGGGAGGAGTCCCACTTGGGCTCCTAGTACGATTCAGCCCCCCCTTTCCTTTTACCGGAGGGGGACGGGGGAAGGAGAGGGAGTAGGAGAAGGAAAGGGGGCGGCTCCCCCTCCTCTAGTCCAATTCGGACTCCTTCCCTATGGGAGGCACACCACCCCTTTGTGGGATGGTGTGCCTCCCTCATATGGCCCATATCTTTCCCTGGGGGGGGGGGGGTCCGGTAACCCCTCCGGTACTTCAATATGTACCCAATATATTTCGGAACCCTTCCGGTGTCCGTATACTACCTTCCAATATATCAATATTTACCCCTCGACCATTTCAAGACTCCTCGTCATGTCCGTGACCTCATCTGGCGAACAACCTTCGGTCACCAAAACACATAACTCATATAATACATATCGTCATCGAACGTTAAGCGTGCGGACCCTACAGGTTCGAGAACTATGTAGACATGACCGAGACACCTCTCTGGTCAATAACCAATAGCGGAACCTGGATGCTCATATTGGTTCCCACATATTCTACGAAGATCTTTATCGGTCGAACCGCAGTGACAACATATGTTATTCCCTTTTGTTGGGGAACATAGCATGCAATTTCAAAAAAATTCCTATGATCACGCAAGATCTATCTAGGAGATGCATAGCAACAAGAGGGGGAAGTGTGTCCACATACCCTCGTAGACCGAAAGCGGAAGCGATAGTTAACGCGGTTGATGTAGTCAAACGTCTTCACGATCCAATCGATCTAAGTACCGAACGTACGACACCTCCGTGTTCAGCACACGTACAGCTCGAGGACGTCCCTCAAACTCTTGATCCAGTAGAGGGTCAACGGAGAGTTCCGTCAGCACGACGGTGTGGTGATGATGTTGGTGATGGGATCCGCGCAGGGCCTCGCCTAAGCACTACGACGCTATGACCGGAGGAGTAAACTGTGGAGGGGGGCACCGCACACGACTAAGAGAACAATTGGTGTGCCTTTAGGGTGCCCCTGCCCATGCATATAAAGGAGGCGGGAGAGAGGCCGGCAGCTAGGAGGGGCACGCCATGGGGGGTCCTACTTAGACTCCTAGTCCAAGTAGGATTCGCCCCCCTTCCTTTCTCCACCAGAGGGAATAGCAAGGAGAGGGAGAGAGAAAGGGAAGGGGGCGCCGCCTCCTCCTCCTTGTCCTATTCGTACTCCCTAGGAGGGGGGCGCGCGACCACCCCTGCGGGCTTCCCTCTCTCTCCCTTAGGCCCATGTTGGCCCAAAACTTCCCCGGGGGGTTCCGGTAACCCCTCGGTACTCCGGAAAAATATCTAAACCACTCGGAACCATTCCAATGTCCGAATATAACCTTCCAATATAAGAATATTTACCTCTCGACCATTTTGAGACTCCTCGTCATGTCCGTGATCTCATCCAGGACTCCGAACAAACTTCGGTCACCAAAAGACATAACTCATAATACAAATCATCATCGAACGTTAAGCGTGCGGAACCCTATGGGTTCGAGAACTATGTAGACATGATCAAGACACATCTCCGATCAATAACCATTAGCGGAACCTGGATGCTCATATTGGCTCCTACATATTCTATGAAGATCTTTATCGGTCAAACCGCACAACAACATACATTGTTAACTTTGTCATCGGTATGTTACTTGCCCGAGATTCGGTCATTGGTATCATCATACCTAGTTCAATATCGTTACCGGCAAGTCTCTTTACTCATTCTGTAATGCTTCATCCCGCAACTAACTCATTAGTCACATTGCTTGCAAGGCTTATAGTGATGAGCATTACCGAGAGGGCCCATAGATACCTCTCCGATACACGGAGTGACAAATCCTAATCTCGATCTATGCCAATTCAACAAACACCTTCGAAGACACCTGTAGAGCATCTTTATAATCACCCAGTTACGTTGTGACATTTGATATCACACAAGGTGTTCCTCCAGTATTCGGGAGTTGCATAATCTCATAGTCAGAGGAACATTTATAAGCCATGAAGAAAGCAATAGCAATAAACTTAACGATCATTGTGCTAAGCTAACGGATGGGTCTTGTCCATCACATCATTCTCTAATGATGTGATCCCGTTCATCAAATGACAACACATGTCTATGGTCAGGAAACATAACCATCTTTGATCAACGAGCTAGTCAAGTTGAGGCATACTAGGTGTCTATGTATTCACACATGCACTAAGTTTCCGGTTAATACAATTCTAGCATGAGTAATAAACATTTATCATGATATAAGGAAATATAAATAACAACTTTATTATTGCCTCTAGGGCATATTTCCTTCAGTCTCCCACTTGCACTAGAGTCGGTAATCTAGATTACATAGTAATGATTCTAACATCCATGGAGTCTTGGTGCTAATCATGTTTTGCTCGTGGAAGAGGCTTAGTCAACGGGTCTGCAACATTCAGATCCATATGTATTTTGCAAATCTCTATGTCTCCCTGCTTGACTTGATCGCGGATGGAATTGAAGCGTCTCTTGATGTGTTTGGTTCTTTTGTGAAATCTGGATTCCTTCGCCAAGGTGATTGCTCCAGTATTGTCACAAAAGATTTTCATTGGACCCGATGCACTAGGTATTACACCTAGATCAGATATGAACTCCTTCATCCAGACTCCTTCATTTGCTGCTTCCGAAGCAGCTATGTACTCCGCTTCACCCGTAGATCCCGCCACGACGCTCTGCTTGGAACTGCACCAACTGACAGCTCCACCATTCAATATAAATACGTATCCGGTTTGCGACTTAGAGTCATCCGGATTAGCGTTAAAGCTTGCATCGACATAACCATTTATGACAAGCTCTTTGTCACTTCCATAAATGAGAAACATATCCTTAGTCCTTTTCAGGTATTTCAGGATGTTGACCGTTGTCCAGTGATCCACTCCTAGATTACTTTGGTACCTCCATGCTAAACTTATAGCAAGGCACACATCAGGTCTGGTACACAACATTACATACATGATATTACCTATAGCTGAGGCATCGGGAATGACTTTCATTTTCTCTCTATCTTATGTAGTGGTCGGGCATTGAGTCTGACTCAACTTCACACCTTGTAACACAGGCAAGAACCCTTTCTTTGAGTGATCCATTTTGAACTTCTTCATAACTTTATCAAGGTATGTTCTTTGTGAAAGTCCAATTAAGCGTCTTGATCTATCTATATAGATCTTGATGCCCAATATATAAGTAGCTTCACCAAGGTCTTTCATCGAAAAGTTCTTATTCAAGTATCCTATGTTATCCAGAAACTATGTATGATTTCCAATCAACAATATGTCATCCACATATAATATTAGAAATGCTACAGAGCTCCCACTTACTTTCTTGTAAATACAGGCTTCTCCAAATTTCTGTATAAAACCATATGCTTTGATCACACTATCAAAACGTATATTCCAACTCCGGGAGGCTTGCACCAGTCCATAAATGGATCGTTATGGCTTGCACACTTTTTTAGCACCTTTTGGATCGACAAAACCTTCTGGTTGCATCATATACAACTCTTCTTTAAGAAATCCATTAAGGAATGCAGTTTTGACATCCATTTGCCAAATTTCATAATCATAAAATGGGGAAATTGCTAACATGATTCGGACAGACTTAAGCATCGCTACGGGTGAGAAGGTCTCATCGTAGTCAACCCCTTGAACTTGTCGAAAACATTCTGCAACAAGTTGAGCTTTGTAGACATTAACATTACCGCCAGCGTCAGTCTTCTTATTGAAAATCCATTTATTTTCTATGGCTTGCCGATCATCGGGCAAGTCCACCAAAGTCCACACTTTGTTCTCATACATGGATCCCATCTTAGATTTCATGGCCTCAAGCCATTTCGCGGAATCTGGGCTCATCATCGCTTCCTCATAGTTTGTAGGTTCATCATGGTCTGGTAACATGACTTCCAGAATAGGATTAACGTACCACTCTAGTGCGGACCGTACTCTGGTTGACCTACGAGGTTTGGTAGTAACTTGATCTGAAGTTTCATGATCATCATCATTAGCTTCCTCACTAATTGGTGTAGGGATCACTAGAACAAATTTCTGTGATGAACTACTTTCCAATTTGGGAGAAGGTACAATTACCTCATCAAGTTCTACTTTCCTCCCACTCACTTCTTTCGAGAGAAACTCCTTCTCTAAGGTATTAGCAACTGAGTTGTCAATTCAACCACATTAATTATCTGCAGCAAAGTGATTAGTAGCACAGTAATATGATAGTTTTGATAATGGTAGCAGTAGCAACAGTAATGGTAACAGTGACAAGCATTAAGCATGACAAAGTCATAGCAACATCAATCTCAGAACATAGTGGATACTAGGGATCAGGCCCTAACAAAACTAACTTGATTACATGATGAATCTCATCCAACTCCTCACCGACTAGCGAGCCTACGAAGAAATTACTCACTCCCGGTGGGGAGCATCATGGAATTGGCGATGGAGATGTGTTGGTGATGACGAAGATCGAAGATCCCCCTCTTCGGAGCCCCAAACGGACTCCAGATCTGCCCTCCCGATAAAGAACAGGAGACGGCGGTGGCTCCGTCTCCTGAAACACGATAATATTTTCTCCCTGATTTTTTTGGAATAATGGGATTTTATAGCGTCGGTTTCAGGGTCAGCCGGTCCACCAGGTGGGCAGCACCCACCTGGGCGCGCCTGGGGGGCAGGCGTGCCTTGGTGGGTTGTGCCCACCCAGGTGCCCCCTTAGGTACCTCTTGGCTCCAGAAATTCTCTTTATTGATATAAAAGTCATCGCAAAGTTTCGTTCCATCCTGAGAACTTTTATTTTTGCACAAAAACAGCACCATGGTAGTTCTGCTGAAAACAGCGTCAGTCCGGGGTTAGTTTCATTCAAATCATGCAAATTAGAGTCCAAAACAAGAGGAAAAGCGTTAGGAAAATGAAAGCACAAGTGCTCCCTAGGTGGTTTTCGTAATTAATGTCAACATATCTCTTGTTGGACTAACACCTTTATCTAGAATGTTTCAGATAAGTTCAACAATGGAGTGGCATGGACTAAAGGATGTGGGAACTCCTTCAAGATGCTAAGGACAAAGGATTGGCTCAAGCTTCAAGCTCAAGACTCTTCATTTTACATTTTAAGTGATTCAAGATCACATTGAGTCTATAGGAAAAGCCAATACTATCAAGGAGGGATGAGGTGTTGCTTAATGAGCCTCTTGCTTCATGTGCTTAGTGATATGCTCCAAAACCCTCAGCTACTTTCCCACTTCTACAAATGACCTAAACCTAAAGCCAAAATCGGTCACACCGATTCTTCCTATCCGGCGCCACTGATTCCAAAGGTCATAGCCACTGCCACAAACCCTAAGCAAATCGGTTCTACCGATAGGGATCTCGGTCTCACCAAGATGGGATTGTAATCTCTCTTTGTATGTGCATTATCAAAATCGATCTCACCGAGTTTGAGCAATCGGCACTACCGAGATTACAATGCAAACTCTCTGGATAACTTATTACCAAAATCGGTCCCACCGAGTTTGAGTAATCGGTCCCACCGAGTTTGCCTGACCAACTCTCTAGAAAGCTTTTTACCAAAATCGGTCTCACCGAGTTTGTGTAATGGGTCTTACCGAGATTACATTATGCCCTAACCCTAATCATATCGGTCTCACCGAGTTGCATTTCGGTCCCACCGAAAACCCTAACGGTCACATTATTTGCTGAATCGGTCTGACCGAGTCTGTTGAATCGGTCCCACCGAGTTTAGTAAATTGTGTGTAACGGTTAGATTTTGTGTGGAGGCTATATATACCCCTCCACCTCCTCTTCATTCGTGGAGAGAGCCATCAGACTGAACCTACACTTCCAGCATACATTTTCTGAGGGAGAACTACCTACTCATGTGTTGAGGCCAAGATATTCCATTCCTACCATATGAATCTTGATCTCTAGCCTTCCCCAAGTTGCTTTCCACTCAAATCTTCTTTCCACCAGATCCAAAACCTATGAGAGAGAGTTGAGTGTTGGGGAGACTATCATTTGAAGCACAAGAGCAAGGAGTTCATCATCAACGCACCATTTGTTTCTTCTTGGAGAGTGGTGTCTCCTAGATTGGCTAGGTGTCACTTGGGAGCCTCCGACAAGATTGTGGAGTTGAACCAAGGAGTTTGTAAGGGCAAGGAGATCGCCTACTTTGTGAAGATCTACCGCTAGTGAGGCAAGTCCTTCGTGGGCGACAGCCATGGTGGGATAGACAAGGTTGCTTCTTCGTGGACCCTTCGTGGGTGGAGCCCTCCGTGTACTCGCGCAGCCGTTACCCTTCGTGGGTTGAAGTCTCCATCAACGTGGATGTACGATAGCACCACCTATCGGAACCATGCCAAAAACATCCGTGTCTCCAATTGCGTTTGAATCCTCCAAAACCTTCCCTTTACTTTCTTGCAAGTTGCATGCTTTACTTTCCGCTGCCTATACACTCTTTGCATGCTTGCTTGATATGTATTGTGAATGTTGAAATTGTGCCTAAACTCCACTTAAACTTAAAGAATCTTAAAAACTGCAACTTTGGTACTTAGTGTCTAATCACCCCCCTCTAGACACCTCTTCTCAAGGTCCTACAAGTGGTATCAGAGCTTTGGTCTCCATTGCTTTGGTTTAATCACCGTTGGAGGAAGATGGATGAGTCTACTATTGGGAGTCTTAGACATAGAGTGCCTATTCTTGATGGAGAGTATTTTCATGAGTGGAAAAATGAGATGCTTGTTATTTTCAATCAATATCATTTGAACAAGTACATTGCTAGCCCTTGTGCACCTTATGTTGATCCTATGCATCCTACCCATGATGAGTCAATTGACATGATTAGGAATCTTAGAACTGCCGAACTTATCATTAGAGGATTGCCTAGAAACTTGATTGGATGTTTGCCTACTTTCAAGTGTGCCTACACCATATGGAAATTTCTTGAAGAACGATTTCTAGACTATTCCTTGAAAAATCTTGATGAAATTCTCCATAAGTCTATTGCTTTGAGTAAGATGAATACTAGTGATCCTACGTTTGGTGATCGTCTATTTGAGCTTACAAACCTTATGCATGCCAAAGGAAATGTTGGTATTATTAGTGATATTATTTCCGAAGCTATAAAAATTCATAAGCAAGATCATTGTCAAACTCATTCTAATGAATCACCCTCTCTAGGACTTGATCCACCACATGACGATGTTGAACATGGATACTATGATGAGGATGATGAGAGTGACTTTGATGTTGATGATGTAATGAGACACTTTGGTCTTATGGCAAATCTTCGGGGATATATGTTAGGAGGAAAGGAATGGGTTCTTGATAGTGGATGTACCGATCACATGACCGGAGATAAAGACATGTTTCGTGAGCTTGCTGATAATGATAGTCCTCGAAAGTATGTCACTTTCGGTGACAACTCAAAGGGTAAGGTGGTTGGCCTCGGTAAGGTGGCCATATCACATGATAGCTCCATACAAAATGTCATGCTCATTGAATCTCTTGGATACAACTTACTTTCAGTATCTAGACTTGCTGATTTCGGTTTCAATGTTCTATTTACTGAAGTAGATTGCCAAGTGTTTCGTCGAGACAATCATAAAATGGTCTTTACCGGTGTGCGCAGAGGTGATCTATACATTGTTGATTTCACTAAAAAGGCTCAAACTAAAACTTGCTTCATTGCCAAATCCTCAAAAGGTTGGTTATGGCATAGAAGACTAGGTCATGTTGGTATGCGAAACCTTGACAAGCTTATTAAAGGGAATCATATCCTAGGAGTTAACGATGTCATATTTGATAAGGATAGACTTTGCAGTGCTTGTCAAGCAGGTAAACAGGTTGGAGGAAGACATCCCGTGAAGAACATCATGACCACAAGGAGGCCACTCGAGCTACTTCACATGGACCTTTTCGGTCCCAACTCTTATAAGAGTCTCGGTGGAAATTCTTTTGATCTAGTTATAGTTGATGATTTTTCAAGATTTACGTGGGTGTTCTTTCTCGATGATAAATCGCAGGTCCAAAAGATCTTCAAAAACTTCGCTAGGAAGGCCCAGAATCAATTTGAAGTGAAGATCAATAAGGTTCGCAGCGACAACAAATGGAGTTCAGGAACGCAAATGTGGACACCTTTCTTGACGAAGAAGGGATTTCACACGAGTTCTCGGCTACGTACACACCTCAACAAAACGGAGTTGTTGAGAGGAAGAACCGGACGCTCATCAAAATGGCGAGAACGATGCTTGACGAGTACAAGACGCCGAAGCACTTTTGGGCGGAAGCGGTTGAGACAGCTTGTCATGCAACAAATCGCTTGTATCTTCACAAGCTACTCGGCAAGACGGCATACGAGCTCCTCACCGGTAATAAACCCCAAGTTGGATACTTTCAAGTATTCGGCTCAAAGTGCTACATTCTTGATAAGCATCGTCGCTCTAAATTTGCTCCTAAATCTCATGAAGGTTTCCTACTAGGTTATGGCTCAAACTCTCACACTTACCGTGTCTACAACAATTTCACCCGAAAGGTTGAAGAGACGGTAGATGTGAAGTTTGATGAATCTAACGGCTCGCAAGTAGAGCAATTGCCAATTGATGTAGGACACAAAGATCCTTCAGAAGCAATTCAAGACTTGGCTATTGGTAAGGTCCGTCCAACGGAGGTGAAGAAGAGTACCTCGTCCGACCAAGTGGAAGCTTCAACTTCACAACAAGGTGAACCAAGAGTTGATACGGAAGCATCCACAAGTGAGACACACCAAGATGAAGAAAATAAGGAAGTGCATCAAGATGAACGTCAACAACCTCCTTCTCCACCACGACAAGAGAACGACAACACCAACAATGAAGAAGGCCAAGAAGAAGAAGAACAAGATGTTCAACGAAGACCCAAGCAAAAGCTTTCACGAGTTCGAGCAAGAGTTGCTAAAGATCACCCCGTCGAGCAAATCTACAATGACATTCAAACCGGGAGAATCACTCGCTCTAAAACTCGTTTAGCTAACTTTTGTGAAAACTATTCTTTCATCTCTAGCTTTGAACCTATGAAGGTTGAAGAAGCATTGGAAGATCCGGATTGGATAAATGCTATGCATGAAGAGCTACATAACTTTGAGAGGAACCAAGTTTGGACATTGGTTGAGAAGCCCGACAACAACCACAACGTCATCGGTACCAAATGGGTGCTTCGCAACAAGCAAGATGAAGATGGACAAGTAGTTCGCAACAAAGCATGTCTCGTCGCCCAAGGCTACACACAAGTCGAAGGTATGGACTATGGTGAGACTTACGCCCCCGTTGCTAGACTTGAGTCTATTCACATCTTACTTGCCTATGCTAATCATCATGACATCACCTTGTACCAAATGGACATTAAAAGTGCTTTTCTAAATGGTGAAATAGAGGAGGAAGTTTATGTTAAGCAACCTCCCGGCTTTGTCAATCCTAAGAAACCTAATCATGTTTACAAACTTCACAAAGCTCTTTATGGTCTTAAACAAGCTCCGAGAGCATGGTATAAATGCTTGACCAAGTTTCTTATTGAAAAAGGCTTTAAAATTGGGGAAATTGATTCTACTCTTTTTACTAAAAGGGTTAACGGAGAACTATTTGTGTGCCAAATCTATGTTGATGATATTATATTTGGTTCAACTAAACCTCGTTTTAGTGAAAAGTTTGGGAAGCTAATGTCGGAGAAGTTTGAGATGTCCATGATGAGTGAACTCAAATTCTTTCTTGGGTTGCAAATCAAGCAAACTAAGGAAGGTACCTTTGTTTCTCAAACAAAGTACACCAAGGACTTATTCAAGAAGTTCAATATGCAAGAATGCAAAGGTATGTCTACACCCATGCCTACTAGTGGACATAATGACTTGACCAAAGATGGTGAACCGGTTGATCAAAAGGCTTATCGCTCTATGATTGGTTCATTGCTATATCTATGTGCTTCACGTCCCCATATCATGCTAAGTGTGTGCATGTGTGCATGATATCAAGCTGCTCCTAAAGAATGTCATCTTAAGGCCGTGAAAAGGATAGTGAGATACTTAATCCATACACCAAACTTTGGCATTTGGTATCCTAAGAGGGCCTCTTTCGATCTTGTTGGCTATTCCGACTCGGACTATGTCGGAGACAAGGTTGATAGAAAGTCCACTTCGAGTACCTGTCAATTTCTTGGTAGATCTCTTGTGTCTTGGTCCTCCAAGAAACAAAACTCGGTATCCTTATCCACCGCCGAAGCTGAATATATTGCCGCTGGTTCATGTTGTGCTCAATTACTTTGGATGACCCAAACTCTTAAAGATTATGGGATATATGTGAGACATGTTCCATTGCTTTGTGACAATGAAAGTGCTATTAAAATTGGTCATAATCCTGTGCAACATTCTCGAACTAAGCATATTGAAGTTTGTCATCATTTCATTCGAGATCATGTTGCTAAGGGTGACATTGATCTTAAGCATGTTCGCATCGAAAAGCAATTAGCGGATATATTCACTAAACCTCTTGATGAGAAAGTGTTTTGCAGGTTAAGAGGAGAATTGAACATCATTGATGCTTCAAACTTGGAGTAGAAACTCCATTGGATACATGCAAGAGATGAGCTTATGACTAATCCTTGATATTTCTCTTATGATGAAAATCTTATGTCTTGGATATTTTTGTATCTTGCATGCTATCTAACCCATGTAGGTACTTGGTGGAATCAAATTCCATGAGATTGTAATCTACTCATATCTTGAGCAATCTCAACATCACCAAGTCTCTACACTATGGTGGTTGAAGACAAGGAAGCACGAAACCATTCAAACATATCCTTTGACAAATTCTCTATTGAGCTTCATGATTGTAATTTTTGGATATACGAGTGCTCTTCCTTGCAAGAACTAACCCATGTATGTAGATGGACTCAAATTCCAAGTGGTGCTCCAAATTCTTGATGAGCTACATCAACCTTGAGCAACCCGCACAAGTTCAACTACATGGACTACGCCACCAACCAAGGTATGTCATTCCATCTTAGAGAAGCTTTACTCCAAGTAATGAGCTAAAGCAACTCGACAAGATGTGAATACATCAAGATGCTTAAACGAAAAATGGCAACCCCATTTTGAGCTTAAACGATGAGTATGACCTATGATCAAGTGATCTCACTTGACTCCTAAGTCAATATACTCTAACATAGATGACTTTGTCGCCGACCATCTCTAGATGAAGTTCTCCTGTGTTCTTTTCAGTGTTTTTGCATTTGTCACATGCATATTTGTTTCCCCTTTCAAAAAAAACTTCATCTAGATTTTCTTTCTGTTTGCTCTGCATTTCCTGCATTCCAATTCATTGCACATCTTTCAGTAAATTCCTTGCAAATCTTTGTGAGATCTTACCAGTCTAAGTGAGCTGAGGTGACAAGTGTTTTCTCTGAGATGAACTCAGTTTCACCGACTTGTTATTTTCGGTCCAACCGAATCCTTTCGGCACAATCGAAGCAAACCACTCGGTGCCACTGATTTCACAACAGGAAAAACAGTTTGCCACATATTCTATGTCTCTTCTGATCCAGCTCCACTCAATGAATCTTGTCCTCTACAAGCATCACATTTTTTATCATTGCTTTGTGCTGTGTCTCAAGGACCAAACCCATTCGACAGATTCCAGAAGACCCTTCTTGGAAATTGATGTCAAAGGGGGAGAGAGAGAACATCAAAGCTTATCATTTGGAGAGAGAGAACATCAAAAGCTTATCTTTTAGAAAGAGATCCTTAAGGGGGAGAGAGATCTTCTAAGGGGGAGAGACCCTCAAAGGGAGAGAGATTCCAGGGGGAGAGAATACTTAAGTAGAAAGTATTTCTCAAGGATCCCAGATGCTTGGTGTTCAAGAGGAGAGATGCCCACATGTCTTTTTGAGGGGAGAGACATGTTCATTTGATCTTTTGTGCTTATTTGCATTAGCATACATTGGCTCTGTTCATCATTCATATCTTTCAGCTTTGATCTTTCAGCTCTGATTTTCTGTTTCCCTATCTTCTCCCAATATCCCATGTTAGATTCAGGGGGAGCAAGACATCTAAGGGAAATAAATCATTTAAATTCATTGCATATCTTTACTCTTGGGGACATGTCTAATCCAATGTGGTACTTAGTACTCACTCTCTACATGTCATCCCAGTCTTGGTATTCTTGTGGTTTCTTTTGTTTGCTCTGGCTAGTAGATGTATCTGTGTTATCTAACCTTGTTTACGCAAGCTCATTTCATCCTAAGCCAACTCAAGACTTCAAGGTAAGTATATGCATCACAATCATGTGTATGAGGAATTCTTGTTGATGTACATATTGTTTGCAAGAAGGACTCATGAGCATGAAGGTATTTTCTTTAACATTCTTTGCTCTGATGCATATGGCCAAGATGCATGTAACACATTGCCTACTCTATCATGGTTATGCTCTCATATGCCTCTATATTCCATATTCACATGATTGCATACATCTAGGGGGAGCCTATGTTAGTTACATGTCTTTCCAAAGCTTTACTTGCTATTCCTTATATCTTTATCTAAAGCTTTGATGTATGTTGTCATCAATTACCAAAAAGGGGGAGATTGAAAGCACAAGTGCTCTCTAGGTGGTTTTGGTAATTAATGTCAACATATCTCTTGTTGGACTAACACCTTTATCTAGTATGTTTCAGATAAGTTCAACAATGGAGTGGCATGGACTAAAGGATGTGGGAACTCCTTCAAGATGCTAAGGACAAAGGATTGGCTCAAGCTTCAAGCTCAAGACTCTTCATTTTACATTTTAAGTGATCCAAGATCACATTGAGTCTATAGGAAAAGCCAATACTATCAAGGAGGGATGAGGTGTTGCTTAAGGAGCCTCTTGCTTCATGTGCTTAGTGATATGCTCCAAAACCCTCAGCTACTTTCCCACTTCTACAAATGACCTAAACCTAAAGCCAAAATCGGTCACACCGATTCTTCCTATCCGGCGCCACTGATTCCAAAGGTCATAGCCACTGCCACAAACCCTAAGTAAATCGGTTCTACCGATAGGGATCTCGGTCTCACCAAGATGGGATTGTAATCTCTTTGTGTATGTGCATTATCAAAATCGGTCTCACCGAGTTTGAGCAATCAGCACTACCGAGATTACAATGCAAACTCTCTGGATAACTTATTACCAAAATCGGTCCCACCGAGTTTGAGTAATCGGTCCCACCGAGTTTGCCTGACCAACTCTCTAGAAAGCTTTTTACCAAAATCGGTCTCACCGAGTTTGTGTAATTGGTCTTACCGAGATTACGTTATGCCCTAACCCTAATCATATCGGTCTCACCGAGTTGCATTTCGGTCCCACCGAAAACCCTAACGGTCACATTATTTGCTGAATCGGTCTGACCGAGTCTGTTGAATCGGTCCCACCGAGTTTGGTAAATTGTGTGTAACGGTTAGATTTTGTGTGGAGGCTATATATACCCCTCCATCTCCTCTTCATTTGTGGAGAGAGCCATCAGACTGAACCTACACTTCCAGCATACATTTTCTGAGAGAGAACTACCCAGTCATGTGTTGAGGCCAAGGTATTCCATTCCTACCATATGAATTTTGATCTCTAGCCTTCCCCAAGTTGCTTTCCACTCAAATCTTCTTTCCACCAGATCCAAAACCTATGAGAGAGAGTTGAGTGTTGGGGAGACTATCATTTGAAGCACAAGAGCAAGGAGTTCATCATCAACGCACCATTTGTTACTTCTTGGAGAGTGGTGTCTCCAAGATTGGCTAGGTGTCACTTGGGAGCCTCCGACAAGATTGTGGAGTTGAACCAAGGAGTTCGTAAGGGCAAGGAGACCGCCTACTTCGTGAAGATCTACCGCTAGTGAGGCAAGTCCTTCGTGGGCGACGGCCATGGTGGGATAGACAAGGTTGCTTCTTCGTGGACCCTTCGTGGGTGGAGCCCTCCGTGGACTCGCGCAGCCGTTACCCTTCGTGGGTTGAAGTCTCCATCGACGTGGATGTACGATAGCACCACCTATCGGAACCACGCCAAAAACACCCGTGTCTCCAATTGCGTTTGAATCCTCCAAACTCTTCCCTTTACTTTCTTGCAAGTTGCATGCTTTACTTTCCGCTGCCTATACACTCTTTGCATGCTTGCTGTATATGTATTGTGAATGTTGAAATTATGCCTAAACTCCACTTAAACTTAAAGAATCTTAAAAACTGCAACTTTGGTACTTAGTGTCTAATCACCCCCCCTCTAGACACCTCTTCTCAAGGTCCTACAGAAAAATAGATACGTTGGAGATGTATCACACACCATCCCACAAGGGGCTAATGTGTGATACGTCAAGGGGCTGGTGCGCCCTATAAGGCTATAGGAGGAGGAGAAGGAAAGGGGGGAAGGGCAAGGAAAGTGTGGATTAGGATTCCCACTTCCTTCCCTCATCCCCCTCTTTCCTTCCCCTTCATGCATACATGGAAGGGGGGGGGGGGGCAAGGCAGGGCTCCTAAGGGGCGGCGGCCAACCCTAGGGCGCCCCTGGCTGCCTCTCCTCCCCTCCCACCTATATGTATGTGAGGAGGGGGCGCCTCACACACACAACAACATCTGTTAGCCGTGTGCAACGCTCCTCTTCATAGATTACACCCTCGGTCATATTCTCGCGGTGCTTAGGCGAAGCCCTGGGCGGATCACTTCACCATCACCGTCACCACACCGCCGTGCTGATGGAACTCATCTACTTCCTCGACACTTTGTTGGATCAAGAGTTCGAGGGACGTCATCGAGCTGAACTTGTGCAGAACTCGGAGGTGCCATACATTTGGTACTTGATCGATTGGAACAAGAAGAAGTTCGACCACATCAACCGCGTTATCAAACGCTTCCGCTTTTGGTCTACGATGGTACATAGACACACTCTCCCCGTCTCGTTGCTATGCATCTCCTAGATAGATCTTGCATGAGCGTAGGATTTTTTTTGAAATTGCATGCTACGTTCCCCAACAAACATTAGTCGATAGAGATTGTCATTAATTACCAAAACCATACTTAGGAGCTACATGCCCTTTCACTTGTTCAACTACAACACCCCTCTAGGAATTTCCTAGCAAACCGCCCCTCAACCAGACCTCCATGCCGTCGCCGCGCAGGCTTTGCCTGGGGACACGCCCTAATGGTGGCAAGATGGGAAGGCAGCTAGAGGCGGCTAGGGTGTGTTGATCACCTTAGCTCCCTCGCGAAGCGTTACGTCCATGGATTTTGTCTAGAGCCACAATACTATGAAAACAGTTGTGCAATGCTTTCTGCAACTAGTAATCACGAGCATTAAGAACATAAATAAACTTTGTGCACAAAGGTTTTGCTATTAAAAAAACTATTCACATAACTGCCATTGGAACAGTGCACTCAACATATTTAATTCTTTGAATAAAGTTCTGTAAATGACATCACACACTAAACTTTTATCAACTTACAATTGATTATTTGTTCATGTTCATTCTACCAAGTAACATTGGGGATTCAAATAAATAGAGAACGCGTCCCTCACAACGTCAAGTTATGGAATGCTTTGTTTTTTGCATCATTTTTTGCTCGAGCTTGCCAAGTTGGCCTACAACACCTTCACAACGCCGCACATCATCTCCTGTTATTCCAAGGAATGCATGCTTGCACGACCGCAGTGCTTAGTAAAATTTAGTCATGCATCGGTCCTTCAGTGTAGATGCTATTATTTCTTCTGTGCAGTTCTGGCTCACCTCTTTCTAGGGTAAATGACTGAATTCCAAGCAAGGAATTTCTAAAGTTGAGATTATTCTTTGTTGCATGTTTTTATTATTTTCTGACGTATTTTTATCAGGCAAACATTGGTAACAGTAGAGAAGACTCTGAAAATGGATGCAAATTAGAGGCAACATGCGAGATTATAGGCCAGCCTTGACAATAGCTAGGTAAACATTGCAAGAAGTTGCTGATGCTGCGCGGACTTATAGTAATTTTGCGATATATGTATTCAACATATTATATTGGTTTTGTTGACGGAAAGGAAATTGAGTTAGGCTCTCAAGACATATAGCATGGGGCATTCAACCATATACCATTTAAGAAAATACATCCATTGCCCATGTATGGTTCTTAACAAAATTAGGATTAAGCGCAGTTAAGTTCTGGTTGAGTTGATTTTTGATTGAACGATCTGAATATACGAGCCATGCATACATAATGCTCTCCCATTGCAACACACTGGCACTTACCTAGAGTAAACCTAAAACAACCAATACAAGTATACTAGTGGTTGGGTGGCGTCACTTGAGAGAAAGTTATGTGCATGTTTTGATTTAAGAAAAGCATGTGGTCCTCGCCTCTATCTAAAAAAATATCTCAGAAAAAAATCCACACCTCCATCTAAAAAAAAAGAAAAAGAAAAATACCACCGTAGCGTGCCGGCGAGCGCCACTTTACATAACCCTCCATTTAAAAAAATATGTGGGTTTCTAACCACCATCTAAAAAACATTTCAAAATAAAATCCTCACTTCTATCTAAAAAATATTCCAAAAGCTTTCTCATTGCGGCCAACCAGTTTGCGCCACGTGGCATAGCTGGTTGACCGCCAATCTCGCGATGCTTAATGGGTTTAATACTTCCTCTGTAAACTAATATAAGAGCGTGTAGACCCCTCCGTAAACTAATAGTCTTAGTTTACGGAGGGATCTAAACGCTCTTATATTAGTTTACGGAGGGAGTAGATTGTAAATTTAATCACGGTTTCTATTTGCAATGTTTGCAGAGTCCTACAATTTTGCAGTGTCTTACAAATTCGACCATCTTAGAGCAACTCCAACGCAGGGACCCAAAAGGACACAGATTTTGTCCGTGTTCGTTTGGGTCTCCTGTTCGCCAAGCGGACACTGCGGGTATCCAACGGGAGAGCACAAAAGCCGACAGAGTGGACAGGGAGCAGCGAGGCGAGCTGGGATGCGCAGCGAGCTGGGGCGAACGGCGAGGCGCGCGATGCGCGCGGGGAGCAGTGAGGCGAGCTGGGGCGAACGGCGAGGCGCGCGATGCGCGCGGGGAGCAGCGAGGCGAGCTGGGGCGAGCTGCGGGGCGTTCACTCCAGCCGCCGCCATGCCTCTCCGCTTCCCCTCGCGGCGGCGACGGCTTCCACCAGGCGCTCTTCGCTGTGGTGCTCGGCGGCGTTGCCCTGGACGCGGCGCGTCAGGCGGGACGGGCTGGCCTCCGCGCGCTGCCAGGCCTCTCCACTCCAACGACCGGACGCTGTGCCTCTCCGCTTCCCCTCGCGGCCGCCGGGCCCCTCCGCGCGCCGCCCGTCCGCTTCCCCTCGCAGCCGCCGGGCCCCTCTACGCGCCGCCCGTCCGCTCCCCATCGTGCCGCCGGGCCTTTCCAGCCGGAATCGGCCGACGTAGCGGAGGCAGCAGGGGGGATCGAGAGAGAAAGTTGTACGAGAGAGAGATGAGAGATGCGTGCTAGCACAGCTGTGCACGGTCGCTGGTAGGTAGGACCAGGGTGGACACGAGCGGGCGGTAGCGAGCGACGAGAGCGTCCGCTTCTATCCGCTTCGTACCCATTTGTTCCCAGATTTGGATCAAGCTTGGGTCAGGAACGGACAACACGCGGACACGGACGTCCGTTTGGGTCGTCCCGTTGGGCCAAGTTTTATGACCGGATGACCCAAACGGACAAAATGGATCGGCCCCTTGGAGTTGCTCTCATGAACCCTTCCACTGTACTACTACTATTTAGCTCAGTGATGACAAAGAAGGTGTACGTTTGTTCAGAAATCCACACAAAATTAGCAAATCCATTGTTTTTCTTTCTCTGCTGTGGAAGATAGACATGCTCCCAAATTCGGCAGTCGTTCATCGTTTCTGTGGACATGGGCAGCGCGCCGCCCTGCACCATCCGACTTGCCAAATATCTCGAGTGACCCCACCCTCTGACTCACGACCCCTGCTCCCACTGACAACGAAGAGCTCGTCCCCACCAATCCCGTTAACCCCCCTCCCTCTCCGCCGGCTCCGTGCCATATCTCCGCGGAACGGATAAGCCACTGAAATCCAAGAAACGTCACAACCTTCCACTGAGAGTGGGCCCATGAAAACGCGGCCCACGAATGGGACCCTTACATCAGTGTATAATACTACGTGCACCTCTCGGTGACCGCAGGTTATTTACCCGAACCGGATTAACAGCCCGGCGTGACGGCGAGATACGCAGGCAACGGCGACACCCTTCCCTCCCCGTCTCGGTTCGTCTCGTCCTCTGCCTTCCTCTGTTCCTCATCTCCCCACCTCACTCCGCCCCCCCCCCCCTCCCCACCGATTCCTCCACGCGAGGTCCTCGACCTGCTCCCGTCCTCCCGGTCGCGAATCTAGGGTTCGGGGCCCGCCCCCCTGCCTCTCCCATGGCCTCCGCCGCCGCCGAAACCCTCGTCTCGCTCCCCATCGTGCCCCCCTCCCGGTCGCTCCTCCGCCCCCTCCGCAGGCGACCTGCTTACAGAGGCAGCGCCGCGTCGGTCCGCCTGTCCGCCGTGCCGCCCCGGGGCCTCGGGTTCGCCCTCATCCATCGCCGCATTCGCTGCCCGCCGGCGGCGCGCGCCAACGTCGAGCGCGACGGCGACGGCGCCTCCGGGTCGGGAGAGGCCTCGTCCACCGGGGACGGCGACCGCGACGCGGCGGCGGAGCAAGGGAGTGATAGCGCGGGCACGAGCACCACCAGCGCGGCCGCGACGCCGCCGTCGCCGCCCTCTTCGTCCAAGAGGGGGGAAAACAAGTGGCGCCGGCGGGTGGCTAAGGGCGGCGGTGTTGGCCGATGGTTTTGGGAGCCCATAGTGCAGGGCCGGGAGATGGGGTTCCTCCTGCTACAGCTCGGGTTTGCCATATTCGCCCTCCGCATGCTGCGGCCGGAGATCACGTTGCCTGGCTCAGAGCCCCGGCCACAGACCACTTACATCAGCGTGCCGTACAGCGACTTCCTGGCGAGCATTGATAAGGACCAGGTGAAAAAGGTTGAGGTGGATGGGGTGCACGTTATGTTCCGGCTCCGTCCCGAGGTTGAGGCCAGTGTGGTGGAGCAGCCACAAACACAAACAGATGGCGTTGCTGATAATGCTGCCATTTCGAGGAGAATTGTCTTCACAACGACACGGCCAGTGGATATTAAGACTCCATATGAGAAGATGGTGGAGAATAGTGTTGAGTTTGGGTCGCCAGATAGGAGGTCCGGCGGCATGCTCAATTCAGCTTTGGTAAGGCATTTCAGCTGAAAATTATCTGTGTTACACCTTACACGTTTGACTATTGTGGCTTGAAAATTGTTGCAGTAGTAGCTTTTTAGGTCATTAGTGACATGTCAATAGGGAACATGGGAAATATGATTTACTACATATGGTAACGGAAATTGTAGAATTGGAGATGGTGTTTAGTTTTAAAAAAGGAGGAATAATTTGTAATGTTATTTCCTTTAGTATGGTTTGTTTCAGCAATCTAGATTTTATATGCGTTAACTAGTTAGATGTGACGTACTGGCAATGAAGGTGAAAAAAAAAATCAGTGTTTTGTTATGTGTCAATACTTAGAGATGCTCGCAAGAGATATTTAATCAACCCTACAGCCGTTGTACATGCTTAAACAATCTAGCATCCTTTGGTGTTTTGGTTACCCTAAAGTTGAATCCTGGTGCATCTATTTCCTTGTTTTCACGTGCAAAAGGAAGGTTAAACTATTGTCAAGAGTAATGTAGAAGTAGGCGCTTCTCTTTGTTTTTGTTTCCTGTTAGCAACTATAACTTCATTAATTCTTTCGTTCTCCCAATCCTATGCAGAGAATTAAGTTCCACCATTCTGCTCTGATATCAGTTTGACAAATAGTACAAATTAACAATACTGAGGCTGAGAATCGCAACTGACAAGCATTTTCCTCGGTGTTTCTTTCTACCCTTGCTGGGCCACCACACTTGAATGCTATTGTGTTCAGTAATCATGTGTCGACTGTAGCATAGTAAAAGTCTAGGTAACAAAAACTCTAATCTAGCTTCCTAGCAACTGTACACTCAAGATTTTACAGAACTACAGTACATCCGAACGAGTTAATAATAAGCAGGATGGAGCTGGTGATGGATTTCTTCACATGAAAAAAAGATAAATTGAACCCCAGTTTGATATGTGATCTTATGTACCTAGCCTAATACAGGAATATGCAACCCTTAATTTGATCCGCAAAACAGACTCCAAATATTGTACCGATGCGTGTTGATAGGCGCAAGGGGTAATCTTGTAAGATGTTTGTGTATGTTTACATCGTTCAGTGTTCATGTCCACATGTGCAAGTCTCTCTTCAACCTGTGCTTTTGGCCCTAATTACACTCTTATGTTGTGCAGGTGGCTCTTATTTATGTTGTATTAATTGCAGTAGTTCTTCAGCGACTGCCAATAAGCTTTTCTCAGGTACTGACATGTGTATATATTTTTCTACCCCAGTCAACTGGCGAATATGGTCTTCAAATTTGATTTTTTATAGACATTATTTCTTGTGTATTACCAGCAATCAACAGGCCAGCTGAGGAATCGAAAGAATTTGAACTCTGGTGGGGCAAAAGTTTCAGAAACTGCCGATATAGTTACATTCGCTGATGTGGCTGGAGTTGACGAGGCCAAAGAAGAGTTGGAAGAAATTGTGGTATGGGTTTTATGATGACTTGTTACTGGTAATCTTGTATTCTAGTGCAGTGATGTTCTGGTCTATCTATTGATTGGAGGAAAATAACCTGGTTTTATCTTTTCATTATGTTCAGGAGTTCCTAAGGAACCCAGAAAAATATATTCGTCTTGGTGCACGTCCTCCTCGAGGTGTCTTGTTGGTTAGTTCTGCATTTATTTATAGTAGTGAGTGTTGCTTGGTTATTGCATTTGTTACTTACAGTGCAATCCTTTATACAGGTGGGCCTTCCAGGAACTGGAAAGACACTCCTTGCTAAAGCTGTAGCAGGGGAAGCGGAAGTTCCTTTCATAAGTTGTTCTGCAAGTGAATTTGTGGAGCTATATGTAGGCATGGGAGCAGCTCGAGTACGTGAACTATTTGCTAGGGCCAAAAAGGAATCACCGTCAATTATTTTTATTGATGAGGTAATCTAGCATTTGTGGATATAATTACTTGTTTTCTATTCAGATGCATGCTAACCCTTTGCATTCGGCTGCTCTTTGTAGATTGATGCCGTGGCAAAAAGTCGTGATGGCCGGTACCGTATCGTCAGCAACGATGAGCGTGAGCAGACACTAAATCAACTGCTCACGGTAGGATAATGACAATAGTTTCTTCCTCTTCAGTCTTTACTTCCATGGCACCCTATTCTTTGTTTAGCCATTGTTAATTTTCTCTTTTTTTAGGAAATGGATGGTTTTGATACCAATTCAGCTGTCATTGTACTTGGAGCAACAAACAGGGCAGATGTTTTGGATCCTGCCCTTCGGCGCCCAGGGAGATTTGACCGTGTAGTCACGGTTAGCTTTTATTCTCAACACAAGTGTATCACTTGCTTCTTAGTTTTCAGGGGTGACAGACATTTTCATGACAGGTTGAAGCTCCCGATAAATTTGGAAGAGAATCTATCCTGAAAGTTCATGCGAACAGAAAAGAGCTTCCGCTTGGTAAAGATGTAGATCTCAGCGGCATTGCTGCAATGACAACTGGTTTTACAGGGTAACAATTTCTCTTCTAGTTAATCTTTTTAACCATGTACCACTTTCCATTTGACTTGTGTGTACCCTATGCAGGGCAGACCTTGCTAATTTAGTGAATGAAGCTGCTTTGTTGGCTGGAAGATCAAATAAAGAAATAGTGGAAAAGATCGACTTCATCAGCGCTGTTGAGCGCTCTATAGCTGTATGTTTTTCTGTTATCTCAAATCTCGTTCCATTACTTTATTAAAGTAGAATATGATGTGTATGCAGTCCCAACTATATTGTATTCAGCTTCAAGTTGTATCTATCTTAGTCCTTAACTGTGCAATGCGCCGAGGATTACATAAAGTGCAATTGCCCAACATACATAATATGGATATCTAAACAGCACCATCTGTAAAACTGTGTTTGTTATGTGGGGTGTTCCGTACAAATGTTGGACTAAACCAAAATCTGATTAGAATCAACTTAGGGCCAAGTTGTATTTGTGCAGGATTGAATCCCTGGTGGAGGTGTGTTCCTGTTTGTTTCTGATTGAGTCTTTACTTTCCTTGTGTTAAAATTGATCATCTCCTATATAGGAGCAGGAGTGTGTACTAGGACTTCAGGAAATAATTCAGTAGTTCTGGAATCCCTAATCTCCTTCTCTCCTCCTGAATCCCCCCTACCCTTCTCTACCAGCGCCGGCCACGGGGCCAAAGCAGCAGCCGGTAGGGCCGCGCTCCCCCTGGCCATGGAACTGCACTAAGGACCAGAGGCTCTTCCAGTCCTGCGGGTCTTTTTGGGTTCTGTTTTGGTTAAAAACGACAGTTAATGATAACACACGTAAAGAATATTCAAAATTGTGTCCAGAAGTGATTTTTATATGCAAACTGCCCCCTTAGAGTATGCAATCAAGCAAACAGTGCATTTTGTCTGTTAAATGCTTAACTCATGTATGGTGAATTTGTATCTATTCAGAGCATCTACAGCCGGACTTGGCAAATCTGACCCCCTATATGTCTGCGAACGTGCCCACGCCCGCGGGCGCATCCGGACGGACCCTCATATTTCCCTCCCGGCATTCACATATCTCAAATCCGGACTCGCAAATCCATGCACGTCGATCATAAAAGACAATGTCACACGTAAATAACAAATGTTGGTACGGAGCATATATAGCGTTTACATAAAATTTATTTTTAAGTGCACAACTCAAGCATTAGCTCCTTGGTTTCTATTGTGGGTCCACATGTGCTCCACAAGATCATTCAGTAGCTGCGTGTGCACCTGATGATCTCGAAGATTCTGATGCATCTGCAGAAAGTTCATAAGCTGAGCCACATCTTGATCTTCTGGGATTTCAACTTGTTCTCCAGGTGCTCCACAAGATCATTCAGTAGCTGCGTGTGCACCTGATGTCCTCTTGCATGCTCATGAGCATGATCATGTCCACTTCTTCGTCCGAATCCGAGGAATCGAAGAACTCATCTTGTATCATTTGATCAAGCTCCGTCGGTCCATACTCCTCGTCCCACGAAGCATCGGAATCCATCGTTTTCCTAATAAAATCACAAAAAATCCGGTCGGACAATTTGTCGAACACATCAAGGCAAGGTGGCGTCCGGGCCGGCGACGACGCCCCCTGCGGCGAGGACGGGAGAGAGGACTGCTCTGCCGGAGCTGGCGGCGCAGAGGCTAGGATTGGCTGCGGAGCGGGCGCGTGGCGGAGCTGCGAGACGGACGGCGCGAAGGAGGAAGAAGAGAGGAGATAGCAAATGGATCCGGCAGGTCTTGGGGGTGGATTTGGTGCAATTTGCGGTGGGGTCGGGCTGTCAGGTCCGACGTGGCGGGCGTGCCCATATACGCCCCATATTTGGGCTGGATATGAGGGGTGCCGGTCAGCCCGGGCGTTTGAGGCCCGTTTGAGGGGGCTGTCTGGGTCGAAAAATCGTGATCGGTCAGTGACCGGGTGGCCTGCCCGGGCGTATGAGGCGGGTTTGGGACGCCCAGCTGTAGATGCTCTCACATCCATGCTGGTTTCGTGATAGATTTTTTTGGGAGAAAAATATATTTGGTGGCACCCAAATATCACTTTGGTGGGGGAGTGGAGGTGCAATCCCACCACCTGGGTTCAAGTCTCCGTGGACTCAGTTTAAGGGTCTCTGCAGTTTCCTTAAAGGAAAGCATTAGTTTAGTTCTTGGCACTAAACTTCTCCAGTACACTTTTTAGCATAAAATTCTAACCTCCCCATAACTAGCATTCTGTCCTGTGCATTCAGCGTATTTACAATAATTTTTTCCTAGCCAAAACATGTACGACATACAGGTCCTTTATGTAGGACAACCAACTTGATCCACAAGTGGGATCTGAATACAAACTCAGCATGTACCAAAGATAATTAAGATTTAAGACCTTTCGTAATCTAGCAGGTTTCCTGTCCATGTACGTCACATGCACATATCATGCTGCATCTACTGCTAGTCATATCCTTATTCCTTGAGGGATACTAGCTGTACAAAACTAATCATCTCTATTGTATGACTTCTGCCCTCAGGGCATGGCCTTGCTGTTGTTCTTTGCTCTATTTTGATATTGCCGTGAGAGATAGATGTTCCTGTTATTAGTCATTATAGTTCTCTATGCTACTGTGATGTTAACTGTGAAGTCTATTTCTTAGGGCATAGAGAAAAAACATGTAAAGCTGAAGGGCAATGAAAAGGCTGTTGTTGCACGGCATGAAGTTGGTCATGCAGTTGTGGGAACTGCTGTAGCAAATCTGTTGCCAGGCCAGCCACGTGTGGAGGTTTGAATTGAAACAATTATTGATAAGAACAGTCAGGATAATTATAAATTGGTCTTACTTTCTTTCGCTGTTTATTTTCCCAGAAATTGAGTATACTGCCGAGGTCAGGAGGTGCATTAGGCTTTACATACACTCCTCCCATGACAGAAGATAGATATTTGCTCTTTGTTGATGAACTGCGTGGACGTCTGGTAACGCTTCTGGGTGGGCGGGCAGCAGAGGAAATAGTTCTAGCAGGACGGGTTTCTACTGGGGCACTTGATGACATCAGGCGTGCAACTGACATGGCTTACAAAGCCGTGGCAGAGTATGGTCTTAATCAGCGCATAGGCCCAATATCACTAGCTACATTGTCAAATGGTGGGCTAGATGATTCTGGAGGCTCTCCATTTGGAAGGGACCAGGTCTGTCTCAAAGTTCCTTTCAATTGCAGATCGAACAATTAAGCCGCCTACTAAGCTCACATTGGAAAACTAATGACAGGGTCATCTGGTTGATCTTGTCCAAGGGGAAGTAAAAGCACTTCTACAGTCAGCACTTGAAGTTGCTCTTTCAGTTATCCGTGCTAATCCAGCAGTTTTGGAAGGACTTGGAGCATATTTAGAAGGTAATTTGACATATTATCTCACGTTTTTTACGGTGCACTTTTCTTCATGAGCTATGCATCACAAAGGCTGAAATTGAAATTGTTCGATGTGTGGTATGTCTAACTGCTCATCTCTATGCTCCTTCAGAGAATGAAAAGGTTGAAGGCGAGGAACTACAAGAGTGGCTTAAGTCTGTCGTTGCCCCAGAAGAATTGACCTCTTTTATTACAGGAAAGCAAGAACATGTTCTTCAGCTGGAAGTAGGCCCCTAGCATCAGGAGTATAAATTGGAGTTTTAGACTTAATTAATTTAACCTAGCGCCAACCGCTAAAATTCTGTAAATCCAGAGGGATTCAATGAAAGTCCACATGCCCAAGTGATGCTGTATATATATATGGTCGCGGTTGCCCTTGACTCGAGGAAGTCCAGAAGTGATTATCGAGTTCTAACCTCCACAATATTGTAAGTCCACTGTTTGCTCCTTTGCTCTACAATGTTGTTATAGGGATTAGGCGGGTGGTGCACATGTAAAAGAACATTCTTTTTTCTTCATACATTCTTTTCTTTCAGCCCTCCCAGTGAAAGGTTCATGTTACATGTCATCAAATATTAATAGAAATAATTCATATACGGTTTGCATACAATATTCCTTGCCTCGGTATACTCGAACTGTCCATCTGCATTACTTGGTTCATCTACCTGCATCGGCTGTTGTTTTGCTGAGCAGAATTGTTCACTTCTCAGCATTTACGAGGTGCACTAATACGAAATGATATTTCCCCCGGTGCTTTCTGAACTCCGAAGTGCTTTGTTTCTTCTCATAGAAAGAAGTCCCTTGGTGATGGGCATCTGAGGTTTTTTGGTAGGAGATTCTCCGGTTTCTGTCTAGCCCGTCCATGCTGAATCGGTCATGGAACTGGAAGGTATATGTACTAGAAAAACAAATTGCGATTGGTGTGTGGAACTCCTATAGTTAGTTTGTAACTGAAGTGTTCTTAAAAAACACTGATAACATGTCAAAACACTTGTTTTTTAATTGGATGTAGATTCCAAAAGGCCAAGGGCAGTGAAAACAGATTAGCAAACGACCAACATGGCATGCATCATTTGTACTGCTGGCATCTGCTGCTATTCTCACACTTACCTTTCGTTTGGCGTCTTCTAGATAGTTCTTGACTTTTGATCGGCCCCAGCTAAAAAAATGGTTATGGCTGAGCAGAGAATAAGGGGTACGGATTCAAATTTAGGACTCGGGGACGGAGCTAGATTGCTGGCTTCTCGGAGGCTGAACTCCACGTGCACAATGTAGTGCAAAGAGAAATCCAATCCAATCCAATCCAATGTGTGTAAGGATTTGCCAACTTTCCACCATCGGTCTGAGTGCATCCAGCGGCTCACGTTTTGAGTTATTCCCACACTATATAGGATTATAGATATGTTTTTATCCTATTTTTTTTTTCTGAAACCCGGCGATTATAGATATATGAATTCCACCAAGAATTACGTCAGTACACATATAGGGGAGATGGAACTACAACAATTGCAGCGGTAGACACGTTTGACAGCAACTGGTTGGACGTGCATATACTTCCAAGAGGCCGCAAGCCGGTATCCGCGACGGCATCTGCGTCTCTTTTCTACTACTCTGTTTTGGTTTTGGCGAAGTTCTGAAGCGCGAAGGCCATGGCCACCAGCAGGAGGGGCAGGGCGAGCTGCAGCACCGTGAGCCAGACGCCCGGGCCCGCGCTCGCGCGTGGCGCCGGAGCCGCCGCCGCCCCCTTGGCGGGGAGGACGGCGTGGGCGAGCTTCGCCGGGATGGTGGCGGCGTCGACCTCCCCGATGCAGTACTGCGGCATGAGCTCCTTGGCGGCGTCCGAGTGGCCGATGTCCTCGAAGTCGGCCGTCGCGTCCTTGCCTGCACGCCCAGGATTCAGCGCAGTAAGTAACATGCCAAATCATTATTCCCGGCCACAACAAGGACAACGATCCGCGAAAGCACGCGAGAGAAGACGAAAGGAGGGCTCACCGGTGCACGCCAGCAGGACCTCGTCGCCGCCGGGGTGCTCCTCCATGAAGGGCGTCACGTCGTACACCTGAGGCAGCGAGCAGAGGTAAAGCATGGCCGGCCAGATGACCCAAATCATGTGCGTCGACACAAAATTCATCTGAAGTCTACAGTGAGGTGGTGATGGATAGATGCAAGAAGGGTTTATGACATGACAAACCGACCTTGCCGGAGATGATGAGCCAGCAATCCTTGCGCTGGCTGTGCTTCCGCACCTCTTGGAACGAGTACACCTTCCCTCCCCCCGCCATCGCAAGCAGCCTGTGCTTCCTTGCTTTCCTTGCCTCGGAAGCCGAGCCTCCAGGAACGAACAGAACCAGATCGAGGGAACCGGACGGAGTGAGTACTTTAGTTTGGGAACTTGTGAATGACGAGCAGTTCAGGCACCTGCTGCAGTGTATTTATACGCGAGCCGTGCGTGTTGGACTGCACGGGCGGTATCTGCTTGAGCTGCCCACCGTTTTGGGCCGGCTGCTGGCTGATATAGACGAGCGGGCGATGATGGACTGGACTGGACGCCGGGTCAAAATAAAATATATGATGGGCTGGACGGACGCAGTGCGGTCTCGTCACGTGTGGATGACCTGCGGTTTGGTGTTTGACCCTGGCACCACGGCAAGTCTCTGGCGGGCGCACAAGACTGGCGATCGAAATCAACTGAGGTCACCAGCGCTGTGATGGGAAAATCTGTCAGTAATTTCGTGGCTCGTCACCGTTAACTCTACCGCGCGCACACGGTCACACTTTTTTTCATTATCTTAATTATCCCTTGAGGACTAGACAGAAACCGCCCATGGTTTACGCGGCAAGAGCAGATCAGATCAACCCCGCTTCAAAAGGGAAGGGGAAGACCCGACCGACCGATCCATCTCGGTCTGCTTTGATGTATATGGTCAGGGGTGTTTTCACGGGCGATCGAACAAAGTAGTAGTACTATGATGGTGCGGGCACCCGTCAAAAAAGAGTAGTGATGCAGGCAGCCGATGGGCGCGTAGACGCAATGTTTGGACGTAAACGTGCCAAAAGTACTGCTAAAAAAACGTGCCAAAAGTAGTACTCCCTCCGTAAATTAATATAAGAGCGTTTAGATCACTACTTCAGTAATCTAAACACTCTTATATTAGTACGTATCTGGCAACTGGCAAGAAGAGGGGGCGGTCTGACTTTACGTCGGGGCGGCAGCCCCGGATGTGGTGCGACATTCGTGGTCTGCGAGCGGTTGCCCTGTGCAGTGTGGGCTGCGGGCAGCTGGGTTGTGCTTCGTTGCTGCTCGAGGGGAGCGGTGGTATGTCGGGGTGGCGGCCCCGAAAGGCGGTGCCGGTTGATTGCGCTGGGCGCGACGGAGCGGTGGATGTCGGGGTGGCGGCCCCGAGAGAATCACTGTGGCGACCAAACTTCTGGGGCAACGATGATGGTGGGAACGATGTCGGCGACACGACAATGGTTGCGATAGTCGGCACTTCTCCAGCGTGTCCACGGTATTGCCTTGGTTTGTTTGTTGCTGTGGAGTCTAAGCTGCGGCGGCGGGGCCCTGTGGTGTACGATGACTAGCTGCAGGCGGCCCTTTCGGCGATCTTCCATGGCGCCAGCCGTGCCTGGTTTCGTTCTTCTGAGTTCTCCGTCAGAGTCGGAGCTGCGTTGTATGGCCGCAGGTTGACATGTCGTCGATAAGGGTGGCTTTGCCCTGTGTGTTTCAGTATATGGGAGTGGGCTTGACCCTTGTTGTTTCGGTTTTTGCCCGATTTTTCATAATTAATTGAGCAATTTTTTCTGCTTAATTAATAGATGATGATCTTTGCCTCCGTTAATAAAATTCCCTCAAAAAGAATATGGCTGCAACTACCGCGGTCCTGCAGCTCCCGCAAACGACAGAGCCGCACACGGTCGCATTCCAACGCGATGGCTCGGGCAGGGCAACACAAAAAACACGCGGCCTTTCCGTGCAGTGCAGGAATCCAACTGCGCTGCTGCTGCTGCTGCTGCCAGCTGAAGTTCAGTTCAGTGGCTGGGCCAAATTTCGTGTTTTGACCCTTTTTGGTAAGAAATTCAGGATCTGACCCAATTTTAAAATATTTTCGGGATTTGACCCTTTTGCTACCGCCAGAGCTCCTGGCGGTAGGTTTAGACAGCCTATCGCCAGAGTATCTGGCGGTAGGGTGTGACGGAGGGGGACGGTGGCCGTCATCGCGCGCTGACGTGGATAAGTACCTTACCGCCAGGGTTCCTGGCGGTAGGCTGTCTAACCCTACCGCCAGCGACCCTGGCGGTAAGGTGTGGCAGGGTTTTGCCAACCAGGCCTTCTGTAACGAAATATGCAAGGTAGGTCCACCCTACCGCCATGACCCATGGCGGTAGGCTGTCTGATCCTACCGCCAGGTTGCCTGGCGGTAGGGTCCTCTTTTTTGTTTTTCCAAGTTCATTTGGTTGCTTGTTCTCAAATTCAATATCACAGCAAGTTTCACAAATATGACAGCAATATCATAGATTTTAAACAATTAAATTTGGGCATCACGTAGATCCATATTAAGATAACTTGAAGTGCATAGAACATTTCAAACACATAGATCCACAAATAGCAAACACATACTTCCACATAGTTTCACAACCACTAGACAAGTTCAACCAAACTAAAAGAGCCAAGTATCGAAGAGCATAATCACTTGCTCCTTCCCCTCTTGGAGGTACGGTCCCCTCTTGGAGCATAATCACTTGCTCCTTCCACATAATCACTTGCTCCTTCCCCTCTGTGTTGCGTCGTCAAGCTGCAAAACATCAAATGAAGATCAGATATAAGAAAATGTCATGGACACACTTTCGTAGGTAGGTACGCAATTAGATACTCTCTTACCAAACGGTATAGGTAGGCGAGAGATGCCGTCCCCCAACTGTACCCTGCATCCCAGTCCGCTAGGAAGAACAGATACGCCCAGTTGGCAGAGTTTCCGGAGCCGTCTGGAAACACGACCTCCGAGAGAATATACCACAGATAGGCCCTCGCGTACAACTCCACAGTCGCCTCATCTGCGCCTTGGGGGCATGTCTTCCGGTGCTCCGAGAGCCAGGTCAACGGCACACCGGATGTACGGTTACTGTAAGGGCATATTTATCCCTTGAGTGTTTTGGTGATTGATGACAATGCTTTTGCGGACTAATCGTGTGCCTTGAGTCTCTCAGATACTTCATCACTAGGCACAAGACGATTCGGTGCCCCTCGGAGACTATTGAAGTCGGCGTTGTTCTACGTTTCTCTTTGGTGGAGTTGAGTCGTAGGAGAGCCGTACTATTAAGAGGGGGTCCGCGTCGGAAAGGTTTGGGTGGAATCAACACGTACACTTGTCCCTCCTTTCCCTGCACTTTGGAGCTGCCCTTCGTTATCTTGGTTGTGCGAAAACTTGGCGACTACTGCTGTACTTACGGTAGTACCGCAGGTACAAGCGGTAGTATCGCTGGGTGTCATGGTAGTACCGCCCCTCCGGAGCGGTAGTACCGCGGCACCCAGGCCTTGTGCCGCTCCGGTGCGGTAGTAGGGGCGGATGTAATTTTTTACATCCGTGCCCACCACGGTAGTACAACTCGGCCCGAGCGGTAGTACCGCGGTGGCTCACGGTAGTACCGCTCCCTTGGAGTCGTAGTACCGTGGTCCTTCGACCTAGTACCGCAGTGTCACGGTAGTAGGCGCGGATGTAATTTTTTACATCCATGCCTACCACGGTAGTACCGCGCCTAGTGAGCGGTAGTACCGCGCCGGGTTTTTGCACCACCCCAGTTTCAGCGGAAGTAGGCACAGATGTAATTTATTTCATCCGCGCCCTTCTCAGGCCGTGACTCTCCTGCCTTGCGGTAGTACCGCAAGGGGGAGCGGTAGTACCGCGCCAGCGGTAGTACTGCCCCTTAGTCAGGCTAGTTCCGGCCTGTGTTGCTGCCGCGGTAGTACCGTGGTCACCCACGGTAGTACCGCGCAGCCGCGCGGTAGTACCGCTTCCTTGGAGCGGTAGTACCGTGCGTCGCGGGCTGAACATGTGGATAACGGTTGGATTTTTCCAACGACTATATAAGGGGTGTCTTCTACCTCTAGTTGACTACCTCTTCCACCTCTAAGCTCCATTGTTGCTCCAAGCTCCATTTTCGCCCGATCTCTCTCCCTAGCCAATCAAACTTGTTGATTTGCTCGGGATTGGGTAACAAGGGCCCGATCTACACTTCCACCACAGGATATTTGATTCCCCCCACTTATCCCTTGCGGATCTTGTTACTCTTGGGTGTTGAGCACCCTAAACGGTTGAGGTCACCTCGAAGCCATACTCCATTGTGGTGAAGCTTCGTGGTGTTGTTGTTGTTGGGAGCCTCCGATTGTTGTGGAGATTGCCCCAACCTTGCTTGTAAAGGTTCGGTCGCCGCCTTCAAGGGCACCAATAGTGGAATCACGGCATCTCGCATCGTGTGAGGGCGTGAGGAGAATACAGTGGCCCTAGTGGCTTCTTGGGGAGCATTGTGCCTCCACACCGCTCTAACGGAGACGTACTTCCCTTTAAAAGGAAGGAACTCCGGTAACACATCCTCGTCTCCACCGGCTCCACTCTTGGTTATTTCGTGCCTTTACTTCCGCAAGCTTACTTATTGTTACATCTCTTGCTTGCTTGTGTGCTAGTTGTTCTTGCATCATATAGGTTGCTCACCTAGTTGCATATCTAGACAACCTATTTTGTTGCAAAGTTTAATTTGATAAAGAAAAGCTTAAAAATTGTTAGTTGCCTATTCACCCCCCCCCTCTAGTCAACCATATCGATCCTTTCAATTGGTATCAGAGCCTCGTCTCTTTATTAAGGACTTTGCCGTCCGAAGAGTATGGTTGACACCAACGATGGTGTGGAGGAACAGTCCGGTGTGAATCCCATCTCGTCTTCGGCCGAAGGGGGAACCTCGGTCTCTCGTGAGGAATTCAATGTGGCTCTAGACACATTGAAAACCTCCATGACGGCCGAGGTTAAAAGCATGTTTAATGATTTTCTAGAGGGACTTAAACTATCTACCGCGCCAATGAAAGTGGGTGATCCTACTAACAAGGTGACGGATGCTATCTCCGACAAGGGGGAAGCTAACAATGAAAAGAGTCCTTCTACTAGTGGTAGAAATGGAACCGGCATCTTTGCCCATGTGGAACCCCCGGTTTATGGAGGGCCAATCCCCTCCACTCATTTGAATCATGCCGGTCCACCTCCTAAATATGAGAAACATGAAGATTTTGATAATTGAGTCTATCGCTTTAAGCGTCGTTTGAAACATGTGAACACTAACCTTTGGAGAATTATTGAAGAAGGTTTTTATCCTCACGACCCAAGCAACTTCACCCCTCGAGAGGCCGTGGACAATCAATTCAATGAGAGTGCTCTCTTCATCATCCAAGATGTAATCCTTCCCGAAGATCTCCCTCATCTTCGACCCCATGTCGTGGCTAAAGAAGCATGGAAATGTGTCGAGGGTCTTTACCATGGAAGTGCTAGCATTCAACGCTCCAACTATGAAGTGGTGCAAGATGAAGCCGATGAGTTTGCAATGAAAGAAGATGAAGAACCTCGTGAGCTCTTCCGAAGAGTGACCAAACTCGCGGTCGCACTTCGAGATCATGGAAGCAAGGACATGGATGACAATTGGGTCAAGCGGAAGTTCCTCAAGGCCATGATGCCCTGCAACAAGGCCATGTCCTCCGTCATTCGTCAACGACCGGACTTCCACACAACGACCTCAAGTGAAGTGTTGGATGAGTTCGTTGCGATGAGCATCTTGGACAAGACCGCCGATAATGCGGTGCTCCGTTCTCAAAGAGCAAAGAAGCCTAACCTTGCTTTGAAGGCCAAGGTTACTATGGAAGAAGAGGAAGAAGTGGAAGATGAGGAAAGCAACCCCGAAGACACCAAGTTTGACTACCATGAGCACATGGCCCTTGCTTCAAGACAATTTTGGAGCAAGAAGAGCTCAAGACCCAACTTCAACAAAAACAACTCAAGTGGCGTCAAGGGCAAGCAACGAGTTAGAACTTGCTTCAACTGTGGCAATGTGAGCCATTTCGTTGCGGATTGTCCTTACGAGAAGCGGGAAGACAATGGTGGCAAGTTCATTCGGAAAGACAAAGCCAAGTCCTTCCCCAACAAGAACAACTTCGCCAAGAAGACTCCCACTCGTGGGTTGGTGGTTCAAGAAGAATACCAAGAGGATGACGATGATGATGAAAATGAAGAAGCAACGGCCATGGCGTCCATTGCCATTGCTACTCCCCGGGTGTCTCTCTTCGAATCACCCAACGAAAACATCACCGCTAGATGCCTCATGGCTAAAGCTTCAAACAAGGTAACCCCCAACATCACAACCACCATCATTACTAATCCCTCCTTGGAGGATTGCGTTGATGGACATGTTGAGTCTAATGAGGAAGTGAATGAATTTGAGTCTTTTATGAGTAATCTCAAGGGAAAGTCCAAGAAGCATTTTGTTGCTCTCTTGGAACAACTTGGTGAGGCCAATGACATGATCGAGGCTCACGAAGAAACCATCTCCAAGATGGAAGGTCATAGTCGTGACTATGCCGATGAGATATCGGATCTCTCTAATGCTCTTGAGGAAGAGCGTGTGCATCGTTTGACTCTTGAGGAGTCACACAATGATGACCATGCTAAGTTAAAGAAAGATCTTGATCATGCTCTTGTCATGTCTCGTGTGCTAACCTCCGAGAAGGCTAAACTTGGGGTTGATCATGCTAGACTCAAAGAGGAGTTTGAGATACTTGACAAGGCCCACAAGGTCTTGAAGGGTACTCATGCTAGCCTCAAAGAGTCTCATGCTCAACTCCAAGTCAAGCTAATCAAGGAAAAGGCCACCTTTCCTCATATGGTATTAATTGATAATGCATGTGCTACTAACCCTTGTTGTGAGCATGTGCATCTTGTGGAGGAAAATGCCAAGTTGAAGGATCAACTTGAGAAAGGCCTTGTGTCTTGCATTCAAGGTGAGAAAAACCTCAACGACCTTTTGAGCAATCAAAAGGAAGTTGTGGCCAAAGAAGGAATTGGGTTTGCACCCAAGTCCAAGAGCAAGAAGAAGAAGAACAACAAGGCCAATCGTCCTCCTCCTCTCAAACAAATGTTCGTGAAAGAGGGAGAGGGTGCTTCTAAGAAGAAGAAGGAGAAAGTGAAGGAAGTTGATGTCCAAAAGGGCAAAAGCATTTCCTCAAACAAAGCCGGCGACTTTAACCCTTCATATGTGTTGTGCCGTGCTAGTAATGGACATGTTTATGCTAGATTTGTTGGTTCTTCTTATGAGTACATTGAATGGTCTATTTGGGTTCCCAAGACCCTTGTTACTAACATCAAAGGACCCATTACTAAATGGGCACCTAAAACCAAGCATTGATCTCGTGTAGGTGTTTGCTTCTGGTGGGGGATCATGGTTGCTCGATAGTGGAGCAACAAATCATATGACCGGGAGCAAGGACTTGGTGGTGGACGTGCAAGAGATTCCATCTATGCCCACCAATGTCGAGTGGGGTGATGCATCACATTCTAAGGTATTGGGCCTCGGCAAGGTTGTCATTTCTCATGATCTAACGATCGAGAAAGTCATGCTTGTTGAGTCCCTTGCATTCAATTTACTTTCCGTTCGTCAACTTGCACTCATGGGCTTTGCTACATTCTTTGATATTGATACCGTGGCCCTCTTGTGGAGCAAGACTCTTAAAGTAGCCTTTGTTGGGCATGTCGAGAACGGTCTCTATGTGGTTAACTTTTCGGAGCGACCCACTAAGACCGCGACATGCCTAATGGCTAAAGTTGACGTGGGATGGCTTTGGCATCGCCGTTTAGCCCACGTCAATATGAGATCTTTGCAAAGTCTTCTCAAGGGGGACCATGTTCGTGGACTAACAAATGTTAGTTTTGCCAAAGATCGTGCTTGCAGTGCTTGTATCGAAGGAAAGCTTCATGAAAAGGCCCACCCTCCTTCAACCATCATCTACTCGAAGAGACCCTTGGAGCTCCTTCACATGGATCTCTTCGGGCCTCCATCTTTTGATAGTCTTGGAGGAAGAAAGTATTGCTTGGTGATTGTGGATGATTATTCAAGATACACTTGGGTATACTTCTTCAAGAGGAAGAGTGAGACCCAACAAACCGTCATCAACTTTGCAAATGAAGCTCAACGTCAACATGATGCAAAGATCTTGACAATAAGAAGCGACAATGGCACCGAGTTCAAGAACTACACCTTGGATGAGTTTCTTAATGATGAGGGGATCAAGCATCAACATGCGGCACCTTATACCCCTCAACAAAATGGTGTTGCGGAGAGGAAGAACCGGACGTTGATGGATGCGGCAAGGACCATGATGGCGGAGTTCAAGTCTCCGTACAACTTTTGGGCCGAAGCCATCAACACCGCATGTCATGCATCCAATCGGCTCTATCTTCGCAAAGGCTTGAACAAGACTCCTTATGAGATTCTCACCGGCAACAAGCCCAACCTCAAGTACTTCCGGGTGTTCGGTTGTAAGTGTTTCATTCTCAAGAAAGGTGTTCGTTTGTCTAAATTTGAGGCTAGAGCTCATGAGGGCATATTTGTTGGTTATGCTACAAACTCTCATGCTTACCGGGTTCTCAACAAGTCCACCGGACTCATTGAGGAGACGTGTGACGTGGAGTTTGACGAAAATAACGGCTCCCAAGTGGAGCAAAGTGGTACTTGTGATGTAGGTGATGAAATTCCTCCCCAAGCCATAAGAAGAATGGGTATTGGTCAAATCCTACCCATTGAGGAACCCCTTGTGGCCGAAGGAGAAGGACAATGCTCTACTCAAGTAGAGCCATCACCTCATCAAGACCCACACGCTTCCGAAGAACAAAGTGAAGGCCCTCAACCTCGTGAACAAGACCAAGGGCAAGATCAACCTCAAGACAGTGATGAACCTCTAGATGATGCTCAAGGTCAAGTTCTCCCCCTCGAGCAAGTTCAAGATCAAGAGCAACCTCAAGATCAAGAACAAGCTCAAGACGGTGCTCAAGATGATAAAGTCAACCCTCCTCCTTCCACACCCGAGGAGGAATTAGAGCGTCGTGCCGCGAAGATTGCTTCCAAGCTCACCACCCAAGGCCATCTCATGGAAAATGTGGTTGGAAGCCTAAGAAAGGGGGTAAGCACTCGTAGACAATTGGCAAACTATTGTGAACATCACGCGTTTGTCTCTTGTGTTGAACCCCAAAAGGTCTATGAGGCGCTCGAAGACTCGGATTGGCTCAATGCCATGCATGAAGAACTCAACAACTTCGAGTACAACAAGGTGTGGAGATTGGTGCCAAGACCATCCGGGAACCACAACGTCATTGGAACCAAGTGGATCTTCAAGAACAAGCAAGATGCTCATGGGAACATCATTCGCAACAAGGCGAGATTGGTAGCACAAGGTGAAAGAACATGCGGTGCCCCCATGTTTGGTTTTGGCAATTGATGACAATCTCTATGGACTAATGGTTGTCTTGAGTTATATTTTAAGGATTTGTCCATAGGCTTTTCTTGAAATCCATGTGTTGGTTTCAAGGAGTTTATGAGTTGACCAAGGTGCTATTAAGGAATTATCCAAAGATTGGTCATGCGGGTGTTGAGCTTATTGCAAGCATGTCTTGAAGAAGAAGGTTGTGTGATCATTCATGTTTACCTTCAATACATCATCCAAATGAAGAGAGTTGCAAAGATTCAAGGTTGATCAAGACTAAGTCAATAGTGAATCAAGTTGATTAACTCACAAAGTGTAGAAGATGTACCGAGAGGGATCAAGTGATCCCATGGTATGGTAAGCATTGTCCATTGCACTTTGTGTACTAACCCATGGTCTATGTGAGAGTTCTATGTGGGGTTAGGTACATATCCATGGGCTTGCATAAAGAGGAAGATATCATACAACCCATGGAAAGGATGACATCAAGTGGTGATCGTCATCAAGATTGTCGTGTTCAAGTTCAAGTGGAGCATCACGAAGAGATCAAGTGCTTGAATCTTGCCATCCATTGTGGTGTCAATGGACTTGTGAAGATGAGCCGAAGAGTGGCTCACCCATAGTGGACTATGGGGGAGCAATCATCTAGTCTTCATTGAGCCAACGCAATCAAGAAAGGTGGTCCAACTTGAGGGAGTGAAGATCGTCATCATCTAGCTCAAGTGGACCATGTGCAAGGCAAAGGTTTGCCCTTGATAGGTTTTCTATTTTACCGGTCTCATGGTAGTTGTGGGAGACCGGGTTATAGGATCGATTGCCGTACTATCAAGGGGGGCTCTCGATGAGTTGCTTGATCGTATCGTTCGTAGACAGCTCAAACCATTGCATCCTTGCATCATGTTTCTTGGTTCTTGTTTGATTATCTTTGTGAGTCTTAGAGCTTATGGTCATCTTGATGACAAGCTTGAGTTCATCGAAAACGGAGTTTGCATGCGTCTTCTATGATGTTTTCGGTGTTGGAGATTTTACCGGTCTTCTCCGAGGAAGGGTTCTCACCATTTTATTTTGGGCCTTTTCTCATTTGCTTATTATTGGTATTTCTTTCAAGATTGTGTTAGCCCTTGTCGCTAGCTTTCCAACAAACTTGGTTTCATCGAATTCGGAGTCCGTTTGCAAAAGTTGTGGCAGTTTTGGTGTTCTGAAAAGGCTGCAGCGGTACTACCGCGAATTGGAGCGGATGTAATTTTTTACTACCGCTCCAGAGCGGTACTACTGTGGCTCCTAGAGCGGTAGTACCGCTCCGGACCAAAAAACTCGTCCCAAGTCCTGCGGAGGTAGGTACGGAAGTATATTTTTTGTACCGCAAGCAGTAGTACCGCGATCCCTAGCGGTAGTACCGTGAGGACGAGCGGTAGTACCGCTCTGTGCGGGTTGTGAGCATAACGGTTGGATTTTTCGCCACCTATAAAAGGGGGTCTTCTTCCCCATTGAACCTAATCCTTTGAGCTCGTGTTCTTCCCCCATTGTTGACCTTCTTTGAGCTTGCTAACTCTCAATCCCTCCATGGATTCTTGCTAGTTTTTGAGAGAAAAGAGAGAGGAGATCTAGATCCACGTTTCCACCAATCACTTTCTCCTCTAAGTGAGGGGAACCCCTTGTATCTAGATCTTGGAGTTCTTCGTGTTCTTCTTTCGTTCTTCCTCTCATTTTCCTCCCTAGCATTAGTTGCTTCGGTGGGATTTGGGAGAGAAGGACTTGGGCACTCCGTGTGCCCTTGCCATTGAATTTGGTGCATCGGTTTGAGTTCTCCACGTGATACGTGGAAGTTACAAGTTGAGAAGCTTATTACTCTTGGGTGCTTGGTGCCCTTGAGCTTGTTCCTCTTGGGTGCTTGGGCGCCCTAGACGGTTGGTGGTGTTCGGAGCTCAATCATTGTGGTGTAAAGCTCCGGGCAAGCGTTGGGGTCTCCAATTAGGTTGTGGAGATCGCCCCGAGCAATTTGACGGGTTCCGGTGACCGCCCCCAAGGGTTGCCAAAGTGTACGGGTTTGGTGACCACCCCCAAGGGTCGCCATTTGTACGGGTTCGGTGACCGCCCTCAAGGGTCCCTTAGTGGAATCACGGCATCTTGCATTGTGCAAGGGCGTGAGGAGATTACGGTGGCCCTAGTGGCTTCTTGAGGAGCATTGTGCCTCCACACCGCTCCAAACGGAGATTAGCATCCGCAAGGGTGTGAACTTCGGGATACATCGTCGTCTCCGCGTGCCTCGGTTATCTCTTACCCGAGCTCTTTACTTATGCACTTTACTTTGTGATAGCCATATTGTTTCTTGTCATATATCTTGCTATCACCTAAGTAGTTTTTCTTGCTTAGCATAAGTCGTTGGTGCACATAGGTGAGCCTAGTTGTTGTAGGTTTTGTGCTTGACAAATTAACCGCTAGGTTTATTCCGCATTTGTTCAAGCCTCAACCGTAATTATTTTAAAGTGCCTATTCACCCCCCCTCTAGGCGACATCCACGATCTTTCAATTGGTATCAGAGCCTCGTCTCTCTTTGTTGGGCTTAACCGCCCAGAGAGTAAAGATGTCGACTAGGGGATTAGGATTCTCTGACACTCTTAGTTTTGATGGCACAAATTTTGATGTTTGGGTAATTTGCATGCTTAATCTCTTTAGGGTCATGGACCCAAATTTAGAGCGAATTGTAGATATGGGTTTTTCTCCTCCAAAGGATCCCCAAAGATTATCTTTAGAGGATGAGAAAAACTCTTATCTCAATGCTCAAGCCTCTAATTTTCTTTTCGATGCTTTGAGCAATGTAGTTATATTTCAACTCATGTCGTTCCGGGATGCTCATGAATTATGGACAAAGCTTCAAGATAAATATGGCGTGTCCAAGATTTGTGGGGATGGTTGTTCTCCCTCCACCTCCGGTCATATAGTCTTCTCAACTTCTTCTACTTCACCTACATGTGGTTTGCCACAAGGTAATGATATGGTGAGTAGTGTTGGTCATTGCAATGATGATAGTATGCTTATTGTGGATGATCCTTCATCACTATATTATTGCAATGCTCCCTCTTTGGGCTTTAACACTTCGAGCACTCCAAATGTTTCACGTGCTTGTGTTGATAGTCCTTGCATATCATGTAGAAATTGCTTGGCTAAATATCATGATGATATGCTTGCTATGTCTTGTTGCCATGATAAAAATGCATCTATTTCCTCGAATTATTGTGCTAACAATGTAGAGGAAAACGAACACTCCATGGAACAAGATGTGGTGTTTAATGGTGCCTCAAGGGATCCTACATCATCATCTATTGCGTTTTGCCTTATGGCTAAGGCGTCAAAGGTATCTCCTACTTTGTACCCCAATCTATCTCTTGATGATGATGTTGATGCTAATGATGATGAGGATAATGATGAAGAGAATGATAATGTTGCCTCCTTAAAAATTAAGGGGGAAATGGTTTTTAAAGCTCTTCATAAAAATAAAATTGCTCGTTCCAACTTCATGGAAATTATGTCCATTTCTATTGAGAGCAAGAAATATATTGATGAGTTGGAATCTTGTCTTGAGGAGCATGAGGTCACCATTGATAAAATGGAAGGTCATGGGCGTGATTACGCTAATGAGATTGAGGACCTCTCTCAAGCTCTTGAACTTGAACAAACCACCAAGGAATCTCTTGAGGAGACTTTTGCTCTAGAATTGTCTAGAGTGAAGGAATCTACTGATAGAGCTCTTGAGGTGGCCAATGTTTTTGAAACTAAAAATGCTAAGCTTGAAGTTGCTCATGCTAGACTCCTTGAGGATTTTGAGCACCTCGAAAATGGCTCAAGGGTCATCAAGGGTGAGCTCATCAAACTCACCGAGTCTCATGCTCAACTTGAAGCCGCTTATTTAAAAGAGCTTGCCAAGTTGCCTTCTCCTCTTGTTGTTAATGATGATGCTTGTGCTACTAATTCTATTACTTGTGAAGCATCCATTTTGAAGGAGAATGTTGAGCTACGGGCTCAACTTGAGGTGCTATCTCGCAATTATGGGAAATTGGAAGAAAGTCATGAAAAGCTCTCAAGCTCTCATGATGATCTTCTAGTATCCCATAGTGTGCTAAAGATAGCTCATGAGGCCATGATTGCTAAGGTAACATCTAGTGAGCCTCATGTGGATACTAGCACTACTTCTAGTCAAAATAGTATATTGCCATGTGCTAGTCCTTGTAATTCATCTACTCACAATGTTGGTACATCTTGTGATGAATTGCTTTCCTTGCCTTGTTGCTCTAACGATGAAGCTTATACTTCCTCTAGTACTTGTGTTGAGACTAACCATGTAGAGGAAATCAAAGAGCTCAAGGCCCAAGTCACTTCTTTGAAGAAAGACTTGGAAAAGTGTCATGAAGGGAAGGCCACACTCAACAATATCTTGAGTGTGCAAAAATCCCCCAATGACAAAGGTGGACTTGGATTCAACTCCAACAAGAAGAAGAAGTCCAAGTTGAACAAGAAGAAGGGCCAAGAACAAGTCAAGAATTCGGCCAAGATTGTTTGCTTCAAGTGCAAAGTCGAAGGGCATCATGTTAGATCTTGCCCATTGAAGAAGAAGGCCATTAGTGTCAAGCAACAAGGGAAGAGGGCACAAGTTCAATCTCATGCTCAACATCAAGTTGAAGAAAGGCCTCTTCCCAAGAAGACTCAAGTTAATGCTTCTCAAATTGAGAAATCAAGTGAGAAGAAAGTGAAGTGTAGACGTTGCTACTTATGTCGTGAGAAAGGTCACGTCGCTTCTTCATGCACTAGTGGTAACTTATCCAACCCAATTATTATTGATGGTATCTATTCTCTTGGTAAGGATAAGGTTGGCAATGTGTTTGCCAAGTTTGTTGGTACTCAAAGTGGTGTCAAGCAAAGAACCATTTGGGTAGCCAAACCTATTGTGACTAACCTCTTAGGATCCAACTTGGTTGGGGACCAACAAGCTCAAACTTGATCAATAGGTGTTGTTGGAGGGCATTGGAGACTTGGCTACATTATGAAGAATTAAGGGGACTTCATCATTCTCTTTGTCTCAAGCCAAGTCAATTGGATTATCTTATATCCAATGTGCCTCCTTGCGGTAACTTGTACTTAAATTGTTTACCTTGAAAGTTACTTGCCCCCTTGCATGTTTTGGTTTTGTTCCTTGCATGTGTTTGTATATGATGTGTCTCCAAATTGCCTTTCTGTATGTTGGTTTGCACACCATGTACTTGTGTGTCGTTCGTTGAGCCTTAGTGCATCTTGTTTATTTCTTAGTTGGCTCTTGTGAGAGATTAACGGAATATCCATTATGGGGGAGTGGTGTGCTTTGTGCACCTCACAATCCTATAAATGTGTGCACATGAGTAATACCATCTAGTATTGATATTTCAAGATTATCTAGTCGCTAGGTGGTATATCTCTCATGAGAAATTCAAATTCTAAAAATTCCATTGATTATCTCGTGTTGGATCCTCTTATTGCCTCTTGTTAAGTTTTCTTCATTGGTATCACATTATGGGGGAGTAATATGCTATGTATATTACTAGCCTAGAAAATGTGTACATTTGGATGTTGTCACCTAGTGTTGATATTGTAGATTATCTTGTTCCTAGGTGGCATGTTAGCTCTACAAGTTGCAATTTGCTTGTGTGTGGTGTGAAGATGATGTTGGATATCCTTGCTATCTACCACCGGGAATTCTTTCCATCTACTTCTTGTCTTTTGACAATTGGTAGTCATTTATGTGTGGTAGAATTTATTGATCATCTTTACATTGGCTTTTGTTTTACTTGCCTTTTCTCTTGCCATGGTTTGTGTCAACTCCCGTTGTCTTCCATACCACTTGTGGATCTTGTTTATTTCTTGTTCTTGTCTAGTGTTTTCTAGATATAGTGAAAGTGGTGATCCCACCCTGTGCATTTTGTATTCAAATACAAATCCTATATAATGCACAACTCGTGGGGGAGCTATTCTATTTTCTTCAGAACACTCTTCTTGTGATCCTTATCAAGTGTGTTTTGGTGGAAGGCAAGCCATTTCTTTTTGGTACTTTGTGCCATCATGAAACTTTGTTGAGAGCTTGGTTTGTTTGGAACCATCCTCTCTTTGGGAGTTTGACATCTTTAGTTTAGTGTGTATCAATGGATATCTCATTCCTTGATGTATCTTTAATGATATCTTCCAAGTGATGATTTCTCCATTTGGTATCCTTTTCACTTGGCATTTCTTTGTCTTTTGGTTTCGGATTTTGAAAGTCTTGAGCATGCATGTTTACTTCATGTATTTTATTTGGCATTCTTTCTTTCTTTGACCCAATATATAGGGGAAACTCCACCAAGTCTCAAATTGGATGAGATGTGCATGATGTTTATTTTCATATCTATATGCACATATTTATGTGGAGTTTGTCCTATGTATTGGTGTTTCTAACTATGTGGTCCCAATGAGTTTGGGTACCGTTTAGTTTGTGTTGTTCTTCTAGGAACATTTGGAGATACATTGGATGCTCGGTTCACTCACAAGGAAGGTGTTGTCACCATGTGCATATTGGAGTCAAGCTAGGATGATCAATGAACTACTATCTACCTTCAATTGGTATCTACTACATCCTTCCAATGATATCTCGGTAACAAGTATCTATTCATGCTTTCCTCTCTTGCATTCAACCTTGTGTAGGTTGCATCTTGGCATGATATTCATTTCATATCTTGTGATACTTGTTTCCTTTCTCAAAGCATCCCAACGATGATCTCTTGTTGCTAGTTGTGATGTCTTTGATGGATGTGTGATTGGAATTCATTTATATACAATAAGACCATATCTAGCCAAGTGCTATTCTTGCAAGCAAATATCTTATTGGTATATTTATGACTTCCTTGTGGATATCTTGTTCCTTCGTGTTGTAACTATTTCGGGTGTACATCCTTCTTTGTAGATATATATATATATATATCATGATTTCGTCTACATAGAACCTTATACACTTGAGAGAAATTACATCTCTAGTTGATATCCTTTCTTTCACGTCCACCTTGTCTTTCTTATGTTATTTCTTTGGTGGCTCCGTGAAAGCTTTTGCCTTGAGTGTGTGTCCTCTATTGTTGCATCTTGATGCACTCTTGTGTGGTGAAGATTATTTTCCTCATGCTTATCTTTACGAGGCTTTTGCCATCTTAATTGGCATCCCTCGTCTTGATGAGGCTTTCATCTTCTATCTTCACCATAGGTCGTCACAAGCATAAGTTCTTTATATGCTTATTAGTAAGCTTGTGAACCCATTTGCTTGTTGTGTGTGGGAATGATAGGCCTTGCTTCGTGTGCCTCATTCTTTCAAGACTATGTTGATGCTTAATGCTCATCCTAATTTTAGTCTTCTCAAGTGCTTCGCCATGACTCACACACATCATTTTGGTTGAGCCTATTCTTAAGTTGCCTCTTTTACATGTTGCTCAACCATGTGCTTGTTGCAAGTGCTAGGCTTTGTTTCCCATATGCTCACTTGCACTGGATGTGAGTTTCTATTGATTCTGGGGGAGCTATGATCCTATTTTGTGCACTTTGTATTCAAATACAAAAATTCTTATGTGTGCACAAATCATGGGGAGCTTCTCTAGTTTCTTTAGAACACTCCTTTGCGCTTATCATAATATCTTTATTCTTGTGGCATGTAGGATCATTGGTCTAGTTGGTTCAATTGATATCCGTTGATTGCTTGCTTCAATTGGTATCTTCTGATTGCTTGTGTCTCTTTTTGTTATGTCTTTGTGTCATATCTTTTTGTTGCAATCTTTGGGCCTCAATATAGTTTGTCTTCCTCCAAGTATTGGCAGTTGGATATGTGTATTGCATTCCACTCTCTTGTTGAGAAATACAAAAATTATGGAGGAACACCTTTTATTTTGGCCTTCTTAGCTTTTCACCCATTTTGGAAATCGATGCCAATGGGGGAGGAGTTTCAGAGTTTGTGGAGAAGTCTTCTGAGTTTTCTCCTTGCTTTGGTTTTGGTTCCTAAGCATTTGCATCTCATTCTCCTACATCATTGGTTGTTGCATTGCATTGTGATGCATAATTCCTTATATAAACTCTCTTGAAAGTGATTGTCATCAATTACCAAAATGGGGGAGATTGAAAGAATATGCGGTGCCCCCATGTTTGGTTTTGGCAATTGATGACAATCTCTATGGACTAATGGTTGTCTTGAGTTATATTTTAAGGATTTGTCCATAGGCTTTTCTTGAAATCCATGTGTTGGTTTCAAGGAGTTTATGAGTTGACCAAGGTGCTATTAAGGAATTATCCAAAGATTGGTCATGCGGGTGTTGAGCTTATTGCAAGCATGTCTTGAAGAAGAAGGTTGTGTGATCATTCATGTTTACCTTCAATACATCATCCAAATGAAGAGAGTTGCAAAGATTCAAGGTTGATCAAGACTAAGTCAATAGTGAATCAAGTTGATTAACTCACAAAGTGTAGAAGATGTACCGAGAGGGATCAAGTGATCCCATGGTATGGTAAGCATTGTCCATTGCACTTTGTGTACTAACCCATGGTCTATGTGAGAGTTCTATGTGGGGTTAGGTACATATCCATGGGCTTGCATAAAGAGGAAGATATCATACAACCCATGGAAAGGATGACATCAAGTGGTGATCGTCATCAAGATTGTCGTGTTCAAGTTCAAGTGGAGCATCACGAAGAGATCAAGTGCTTGAATCTTGCCATCCATTGTGGTGTCAATGGACTTGTGAAGATGAGCCGAAGAGTGGCTCACCCATAGTGGACTATGGGGGAGCAATCATCTAGTCTTCATTGAGCCAACGCAATCAAGAAAGGTGGTCCAACTTGAGGGAGTGAAGATCGTCATCATCTAGCTCAAGTGGACCATGTGCAAGGCAAAGGTTTGCCCTTGATAGGTTTTCTATTTTACCGGTCTCATGGTAGTTGTGGGAGACCGGGTTATAGGATCGATTGCCGTACTATCAAGGGGGGCTCTCGATGAGTTGCTTGATCGTATCGTTCGTAGACAGCTCAAACCATTGCATCCTTGCATCATGTTTCTTGGTTCTTGTTTGATTATCTTTGTGAGTCTTAGAGCTTATGGTCATCTTGATGACAAGCTTGAGTTCATCGAAAACGGAGTTTGCATGCGTCTTCTATGATGTTTTCGGTGTTGGAGATTTTACCGGTCTTCTCCGAGGAAGGGTTCTCACCATTTTATTTTGGGCCTTTTCTCATTTGCTTATTATTGGTATTTCTTTCAAGATTGTGTTAGCCCTTGTCGCTAGCTTTCCAACAAACTTGGTTTCATCGAATTCGGAGTCCGTTTGCAAAAGTTGTGGCAGTTTTGGTGTTCTGAAAAGGCTGCAGCGGTACTACCGCGAATTGGAGCGGATGTAATTTTTTACTACCGCTCCAGAGCGGTACTACTGTGGCTCCTAGAGCGGTAGTACCGCTCCGGACCAAAAAACTCGTCCCAAGTCCTGCGGAGGTAGGTACGGAAGTATATTTTTTGTACCGCAAGCAGTAGTACCGCGATCCCTAGCGGTAGTACCGTGAGGACGAGCGGTAGTACCGCTCTGTGCGGGTTGTGAGCATAACGGTTGGATTTTTCGCCACCTATAAAAGGGGGTCTTCTTCCCCATTGAACCTAATCCTTTGAGCTCGTGTTCTTCCCCCATTGTTGACCTTCTTTGAGCTTGCTAACTCTCAATCCCTCCATGGATTCTTGCTAGTTTTTGAGAGAAAAGAGAGAGGAGATCTAGATCCACGTTTCCACCAATCACTTTCTCCTCTAAGTGAGGGGAACCCCTTGTATCTAGATCTTGGAGTTCTTCGTGTTCTTCTTTCGTTCTTCCTCTCATTTTCCTCCCTAGCATTAGTTGCTTCGGTGGGATTTGGGAGAGAAGGACTTGGGCACTCCGTGTGCCCTTGCCATTGAATTTGGTGCATCGGTTTGAGTTCTCCACGTGATACGTGGAAGTTACAAGTTGAGAAGCTTATTACTCTTGGGTGCTTGGTGCCCTTGAGCTTGTTCCTCTTGGGTGCTTGGGCGCCCTAGACGGTTGGTGGTGTTCGGAGCTCAATCATTGTGGTGTAAAGCTCCGGGCAAGCGTTGGGGTCTCCAATTAGGTTGTGGAGATCGCCCCGAGCAATTTGACGGGTTCCGGTGACCGCCCCCAAGGGTTGCCAAAGTGTACGGGTTTGGTGACCACCCCCAAGGGTCGCCATTTGTACGGGTTCGGTGACCGCCCTCAAGGGTCCCTTAGTGGAATCACGGCATCTTGCATTGTGCAAGGGCGTGAGGAGATTACGGTGGCCCTAGTGGCTTCTTGAGGAGCATTGTGCCTCCACACCGCTCCAAACGGAGATTAGCATCCGCAAGGGTGTGAACTTCGGGATACATCATCGTCTCCGCGTGCCTCGGTTATCTCTTACCCGAGCTCTTTACTTATGCACTTTACTTTGTGATAGCCATATTGTTTCTTGTCATATATCTTGCTATCACCTAAGTAGTTTTTCTTGCTTAGCATAAGTCGTTGGTGCACATAGGTGAGCCTAGTTGTTGTAGGTTTTGTGCTTGACAAATTAACCGCTAGGTTTATTCCGCATTTGTTCAAGCCTCAACCGTAATTATTTTAAAGTGCCTATTCACCCCCCCTCTAGGCGACATCCACGATCTTTCAATTGGTATCAGAGCCTCGTCTCTCTTTGTTGGGCTTAACCGCCCAGAGAGTAAAGATGTCGACTAGGGGATTAGGATTCTCTGACACTCTTAGTTTTGATGGCACAAATTTTGATGTTTGGGTAATTTGCATGCTTAATCTCTTTAGGGTCATGGACCCAAATTTAGAGCGAATTGTAGATATGGGTTTTTCTCCTCCAAAGGATCCCCAAAGATTATCTTTAGAGGATGAGAAAAACTCTTATCTCAATGCTCAAGCCTCTAATTTTCTTTTCGATGCTTTGAGCAATGTAGTTATATTTCAACTCATGTCGTTCCGGGATGCTCATGAATTATGGACAAAGCTTCAAGATAAATATGGCGTGTCCAAGATTTGTGGGGATGGTTGTTCTCCCTCCACCTCCGGTCATATAGTCTTCTCAACTTCTTCTACTTCACCTACATGTGGTTTGCCACAAGGTAATGATATGGTGAGTAGTGTTGGTCATTGCAATGATGATAGTATGCTTATTGTGGATGATCCTTCATCACTATATTATTGCAATGCTCCCTCTTTGGGCTTTAACACTTCGAGCACTCCAAATGTTTCACGTGCTTGTGTTGATAGTCCTTGCATATCATGTAGAAATTGCTTGGCTAAATATCATGATGATATGCTTGCTATGTCTTGTTGCCATGATAAAAATGCATCTATTTCCTCGAATTATTGTGCTAACAATGTAGAGGAAAACGAACACTCCATGGAACAAGATGTGGTGTTTAATGGTGCCTCAAGGGATCCTACATCATCATCTATTGCGTTTTGCCTTATGGCTAAGGCGTCAAAGGTATCTCCTACTTTGTACCCCAATCTATCTCTTGATGATGATGTTGATGCTAATGATGATGAGGATAATGATGAAGAGAATGATAATGTTGCCTCCTTAAAAATTAAGGGGGAAATGGTTTTTAAAGCTCTTCATAAAAATAAAATTGCTCGTTCCAACTTCATGGAAATTATGTCCATTTCTATTGAGAGCAAGAAATATATTGATGAGTTGGAATCTTGTCTTGAGGAGCATGAGGTCACCATTGATAAAATGGAAGGTCATGGGCGTGATTACGCTAATGAGATTGAGGACCTCTCTCAAGCTCTTGAACTTGAACAAACCACCAAGGAATCTCTTGAGGAGACTTTTGCTCTAGAATTGTCTAGAGTGAAGGAATCTACTGATAGAGCTCTTGAGGTGGCCAATGTTTTTGAAACTAAAAATGCTAAGCTTGAAGTTGCTCATGCTAGACTCCTTGAGGATTTTGAGCACCTCGAAAATGGCTCAAGGGTCATCAAGGGTGAGCTCATCAAACTCACCGAGTCTCATGCTCAACTTGAAGCCGCTTATTTAAAAGAGCTTGCCAAGTTGCCTTCTCCTCTTGTTGTTAATGATGATGCTTGTGCTACTAATTCTATTACTTGTGAAGCATCCATTTTGAAGGAGAATGTTGAGCTACGGGCTCAACTTGAGGTGCTATCTCGCAATTATGGGAAATTGGAAGAAAGTCATGAAAAGCTCTCAAGCTCTCATGATGATCTTCTAGTATCCCATAGTGTGCTAAAGATAGCTCATGAGGCCATGATTGCTAAGGTAACATCTAGTGAGCCTCATGTGGATACTAGCACTACTTCTAGTCAAAATAGTATATTGCCATGTGCTAGTCCTTGTAATTCATCTACTCACAATGTTGGTACATCTTGTGATGAATTGCTTTCCTTGCCTTGTTGCTCTAACGATGAAGCTTATACTTCCTCTAGTACTTGTGTTGAGACTAACCATGTAGAGGAAATCAAAGAGCTCAAGGCCCAAGTCACTTCTTTGAAGAAAGACTTGGAAAAGTGTCATGAAGGGAAGGCCACACTCAACAATATCTTGAGTGTGCAAAAATCCCCCAATGACAAAGGTGGACTTGGATTCAACTCCAACAAGAAGAAGAAGTCCAAGTTGAACAAGAAGAAGGGCCAAGAACAAGTCAAGAATTCGGCCAAGATTGTTTGCTTCAAGTGCAAAGTCGAAGGGCATCATGTTAGATCTTGCCCATTGAAGAAGAAGGCCATTAGTGTCAAGCAACAAGGGAAGAGGGCACAAGTTCAATCTCATGCTCAACATCAAGTTGAAGAAAGGCCTCTTCCCAAGAAGACTCAAGTTAATGCTTCTCAAATTGAGAAATCAAGTGAGAAGAAAGTGAAGTGTAGACGTTGCTACTTATGTCGTGAGAAAGGTCACGTCGCTTCTTCATGCACTAGTGGTAACTTATCCAACCCAATTATTATTGATGGTATCTATTCTCTTGGTAAGGATAAGGTTGGCAATGTGTTTGCCAAGTTTGTTGGTACTCAAAGTGGTGTCAAGCAAAGAACCATTTGGGTAGCCAAACCTATTGTGACTAACCTCTTAGGATCCAACTTGGTTGGGGACCAACAAGCTCAAACTTGATCAATAGGTGTTGTTGGAGGGCATTGGAGACTTGGCTACATTATGAAGAATTAAGGGGACTTCATCATTCTCTTTGTCTCAAGCCAAGTCAATTGGATTATCTTATATCCAATGTGCCTCCTTGCGGTAACTTGTACTTAAATTGTTTACCTTGAAAGTTACTTGCCCCCTTGCATGTTTTGGTTTTGTTCCTTGCATGTGTTTGTATATGATGTGTCTCCAAATTGCCTTTCTGTATGTTGGTTTGCACACCATGTACTTGTGTGTCGTTCGTTGAGCCTTAGTGCATCTTGTTTATTTCTTAGTTGGCTCTTGTGAGAGATTAACGGAATATCCATTATGGGGGAGTGGTGTGCTTTGTGCACCTCACAATCCTATAAATGTGTGCACATGAGTAATACCATCTAGTATTGATATTTCAAGATTATCTAGTCGCTAGGTGGTATATCTCTCATGAGAAATTCAAATTCTAAAAATTCCATTGATTATCTCGTGTTGGATCCTCTTATTGCCTCTTGTTAAGTTTTCTTCATTGGTATCACATTATGGGGGAGTAATATGCTATGTATATTACTAGCCTAGAAAATGTGTACATTTGGATGTTGTCACCTAGTGTTGATATTGTAGATTATCTTGTTCCTAGGTGGCATGTTAGCTCTACAAGTTGCAATTTGCTTGTGTGTGGTGTGAAGATGATGTTGGATATCCTTGCTATCTACCACCGGGAATTCTTTCCATCTACTTCTTGTCTTTTGACAATTGGTAGTCATTTATGTGTGGTAGAATTTATTGATCATCTTTACATTGGCTTTTGTTTTACTTGCCTTTTCTCTTGCCATGGTTTGTGTCAACTCCCGTTGTCTTCCATACCACTTGTGGATCTTGTTTATTTCTTGTTCTTGTCTAGTGTTTTCTAGATATAGTGAAAGTGGTGATCCCACCCTGTGCATTTTGTATTCAAATACAAATCCTATATAATGCACAACTCGTGGGGGAGCTATTCTATTTTCTTCAGAACACTCTTCTTGTGATCCTTATCAAGTGTGTTTTGGTGGAAGGCAAGCCATTTCTTTTTGGTACTTTGTGCCATCATGAAACTTTGTTGAGAGCTTGGTTTGTTTGGAACCATCCTCTCTTTGGGAGTTTGACATCTTTAGTTTAGTGTGTATCAATGGATATCTCATTCCTTGATGTATCTTTAATGATATCTTCCAAGTGATGATTTCTCCATTTGGTATCCTTTTCACTTGGCATTTCTTTGTCTTTTGGTTTCGGATTTTGAAAGTCTTGAGCATGCATGTTTACTTCATGTATTTTATTTGGCATTCTTTCTTTCTTTGACCCAATATATAGGGGAAACTCCACCAAGTCTCAAATTGGATGAGATGTGCATGATGTTTATTTTCATATCTATATGCACATATTTATGTGGAGTTTGTCCTATGTATTGGTGTTTCTAACTATGTGGTCCCAATGAGTTTGGGTACCGTTTAGTTTGTGTTGTTCTTCTAGGAACATTTGGAGATACATTGGATGCTCGGTTCACTCACAAGGAAGGTGTTGTCACCATGTGCATATTGGAGTCAAGCTAGGATGATCAATGAACTACTATCTACCTTCAATTGGTATCTACTACATCCTTCCAATGATATCTCGGTAACAAGTATCTATTCATGCTTTCCTCTCTTGCATTCAACCTTGTGTAGGTTGCATCTTGGCATGATATTCATTTCATATCTTGTGATACTTGTTTCCTTTCTCAAAGCATCCCAACGATGATCTCTTGTTGCTAGTTGTGATGTCTTTGATGGATGTGTGATTGGAATTCATTTATATACAATAAGACCATATCTAGCCAAGTGCTATTCTTGCAAGCAAATATCTTATTGGTATATTTATGACTTCCTTGTGGATATCTTGTTCCTTCGTGTTGTAACTATTTCGGGTGTACATCCTTCTTTGTAGATATATATATATATATATCATGATTTCGTCTACATAGAACCTTATACACTTGAGAGAAATTACATCTCTAGTTGATATCCTTTCTTTCACGTCCACCTTGTCTTTCTTATGTTATTTCTTTGGTGGCTCCGTGAAAGCTTTTGCCTTGAGTGTGTGTCCTCTATTGTTGCATCTTGATGCACTCTTGTGTGGTGAAGATTATTTTCCTCATGCTTATCTTTACGAGGCTTTTGCCATCTTAATTGGCATCCCTCGTCTTGATGAGGCTTTCATCTTCTATCTTCACCATAGGTCGTCACAAGCATAAGTTCTTTATATGCTTATTAGTAAGCTTGTGAACCCATTTGCTTGTTGTGTGTGGGAATGATAGGCCTTGCTTCGTGTGCCTCATTCTTTCAAGACTATGTTGATGCTTAATGCTCATCCTAATTTTAGTCTTCTCAAGTGCTTCGCCATGACTCACACACATCATTTTGGTTGAGCCTATTCTTAAGTTGCCTCTTTTACATGTTGCTCAACCATGTGCTTGTTGCAAGTGCTAGGCTTTGTTTCCCATATGCTCACTTGCACTGGATGTGAGTTTCTATTGATTCTGGGGGAGCTATGATCCTATTTTGTGCACTTTGTATTCAAATACAAAAATTCTTATGTGTGCACAAATCATGGGGAGCTTCTCTAGTTTCTTTAGAACACTCCTTTGCGCTTATCATAATATCTTTATTCTTGTGGCATGTAGGATCATTGGTCTAGTTGGTTCAATTGATATCCGTTGATTGCTTGCTTCAATTGGTATCTTCTGATTGCTTGTGTCTCTTTTTGTTATGTCTTTGTGTCATATCTTTTTGTTGCAATCTTTGGGCCTCAATATAGTTTGTCTTCCTCCAAGTATTGGCAGTTGGATATGTGTATTGCATTCCACTCTCTTGTTGAGAAATACAAAAATTATGGAGGAACACCTTTTATTTTGGCCTTCTTAGCTTTTCACCCATTTTGGAAATCGATGCCAATGGGGGAGGAGTTTCAGAGTTTGTGGAGAAGTCTTCTGAGTTTTCTCCTTGCTTTGGTTTTGGTTCCTAAGCATTTGCATCTCATTCTCCTACATCATTGGTTGTTGCATTGCATTGTGATGCATAATTCCTTATATAAACTCTCTTGAAAGTGATTGTCATCAATTACCAAAATGGGGGAGATTGAAAGAATATGCGGTGCCCCCATGTTTGGTTTTGGCAATTGATGACAATCTCTATGGACTAATGGTTGTCTTGAGTTATATTTTAAGGATTTGTCCATAGGCTTTTCTTGAAATCCATGTGTTGGTTTCAAGGAGTTTATGAGTTGACCAAGGTGCTATTAAGGAATTATCCAAAGATTGGTCATGCGGGTGTTGAGCTTATTGCAAGCATGTCTTGAAGAAGAAGGTTGTGTGATCATTCATGTTTACCTTCAATACATCATCCAAATGAAGAGAGTTGCAAAGATTCAAGGTTGATCAAGACTAAGTCAATAGTGAATCAAGTTGATTAACTCACAAAGTGTAGAAGATGTACCGAGAGGGATCAAGTGATCCCATGGTATGGTAAGCATTGTCCATTGCACTTTGTGTACTAACCCATGGTCTATGTGAGAGTTCTATGTGGGGTTAGGTACATATCCATGGGCTTGCATAAAGAGGAAGATATCATACAACCCATGGAAAGGATGACATCAAGTGGTGATCGTCATCAAGATTGTCGTGTTCAAGTTCAAGTGGAGCATCACGAAGAGATCAAGTGCTTGAATCTTGCCATCCATTGTGGTGTCAATGGACTTGTGAAGATGAGCCGAAGAGTGGCTCACCCATAGTGGACTATGGGGGAGCAATCATCTAGTCTTCATTGAGCCAACGCAATCAAGAAAGGTGGTCCAACTTGAGGGAGTGAAGATCGTCATCATCTAGCTCAAGTGGACCATGTGCAAGGCAAAGGTTTGCCCTTGATAGGTTTTCTATTTTACCGGTCTCATGGTAGTTGTGGGAGACCGGGTTATAGGATCGATTGCCGTACTATCAAGGGGGGCTCTCGATGAGTTGCTTGATCGTATCGTTCGTAGACAGCTCAAACCATTGCATCCTTGCATCATGTTTCTTGGTTCTTGTTTGATTATCTTTGTGAGTCTTAGAGCTTATGGTCATCTTGATGACAAGCTTGAGTTCATCGAAAACGGAGTTTGCATGCGTCTTCTATGATGTTTTCGGTGTTGGAGATTTTACCGGTCTTCTCCGAGGAAGGGTTCTCACCATTTTATTTTGGGCCTTTTCTCATTTGCTTATTATTGGTATTTCTTTCAAGATTGTGTTAGCCCTTGTCGCTAGCTTTCCAACAAACTTGGTTTCATCGAATTCGGAGTCCGTTTGCAAAAGTTGTGGCAGTTTTGGTGTTCTGAAAAGGCTGCAGCGGTACTACCGCGAATTGGAGCGGATGTAATTTTTTACTACCGCTCCAGAGCGGTACTACTGTGGCTCCTAGAGCGGTAGTACCGCTCCGGACCAAAAAACTCGTCCCAAGTCCTGCGGAGGTAGGTACGGAAGTATATTTTTTGTACCGCAAGCAGTAGTACCGCGATCCCTAGCGGTAGTACCGTGAGGACGAGCGGTAGTACCGCTCTGTGCGGGTTGTGAGCATAACGGTTGGATTTTTCGCCACCTATAAAAGGGGGTCTTCTTCCCCATTGAACCTAATCCTTTGAGCTCGTGTTCTTCCCCCATTGTTGACCTTCTTTGAGCTTGCTAACTCTCAATCCCTCCATGGATTCTTGCTAGTTTTTGAGAGAAAAGAGAGAGGAGATCTAGATCCACGTTTCCACCAATCACTTTCTCCTCTAAGTGAGGGGAACCCCTTGTATCTAGATCTTGGAGTTCTTCGTGTTCTTCTTTCGTTCTTCCTCTCATTTTCCTCCCTAGCATTAGTTGCTTCGGTGGGATTTGGGAGAGAAGGACTTGGGCACTCCGTGTGCCCTTGCCATTGAATTTGGTGCATCGGTTTGAGTTCTCCACGTGATACGTGGAAGTTACAAGTTGAGAAGCTTATTACTCTTGGGTGCTTGGTGCCCTTGAGCTTGTTCCTCTTGGGTGCTTGGGCGCCCTAGACGGTTGGTGGTGTTCGGAGCTCAATCATTGTGGTGTAAAGCTCCGGGCAAGCGTTGGGGTCTCCAATTAGGTTGTGGAGATCGCCCCGAGCAATTTGACGGGTTCCGGTGACCGCCCCCAAGGGTTGCCAAAGTGTACGGGTTTGGTGACCACCCCCAAGGGTCGCCATTTGTACGGGTTCGGTGACCGCCCTCAAGGGTCCCTTAGTGGAATCACGGCATCTTGCATTGTGCAAGGGCGTGAGGAGATTACGGTGGCCCTAGTGGCTTCTTGAGGAGCATTGTGCCTCCACACCGCTCCAAACGGAGATTAGCATCCGCAAGGGTGTGAACTTCGGGATACATCATCGTCTCCGCGTGCCTCGGTTATCTCTTACCCGAGCTCTTTACTTATGCACTTTACTTTGTGATAGCCATATTGTTTCTTGTCATATATCTTGCTATCACCTAAGTAGTTTTTCTTGCTTAGCATAAGTCGTTGGTGCACATAGGTGAGCCTAGTTGTTGTAGGTTTTGTGCTTGACAAATTAACCGCTAGGTTTATTCCGCATTTGTTCAAGCCTCAACCGTAATTATTTTAAAGTGCCTATTCACCCCCCCTCTAGGCGACATCCACGATCTTTCAATTGGTATCAGAGCCTCGTCTCTCTTTGTTGGGCTTAACCGCCCAGAGAGTAAAGATGTCGACTAGGGGATTAGGATTCTCTGACACTCTTAGTTTTGATGGCACAAATTTTGATGTTTGGGTAATTTGCATGCTTAATCTCTTTAGGGTCATGGACCCAAATTTAGAGCGAATTGTAGATATGGGTTTTTCTCCTCCAAAGGATCCCCAAAGATTATCTTTAGAGGATGAGAAAAACTCTTATCTCAATGCTCAAGCCTCTAATTTTCTTTTCGATGCTTTGAGCAATGTAGTTATATTTCAACTCATGTCGTTCCGGGATGCTCATGAATTATGGACAAAGCTTCAAGATAAATATGGCGTGTCCAAGATTTGTGGGGATGGTTGTTCTCCCTCCACCTCCGGTCATATAGTCTTCTCAACTTCTTCTACTTCACCTACATGTGGTTTGCCACAAGGTAATGATATGGTGAGTAGTGTTGGTCATTGCAATGATGATAGTATGCTTATTGTGGATGATCCTTCATCACTATATTATTGCAATGCTCCCTCTTTGGGCTTTAACACTTCGAGCACTCCAAATGTTTCACGTGCTTGTGTTGATAGTCCTTGCATATCATGTAGAAATTGCTTGGCTAAATATCATGATGATATGCTTGCTATGTCTTGTTGCCATGATAAAAATGCATCTATTTCCTCGAATTATTGTGCTAACAATGTAGAGGAAAACGAACACTCCATGGAACAAGATGTGGTGTTTAATGGTGCCTCAAGGGATCCTACATCATCATCTATTGCGTTTTGCCTTATGGCTAAGGCGTCAAAGGTATCTCCTACTTTGTACCCCAATCTATCTCTTGATGATGATGTTGATGCTAATGATGATGAGGATAATGATGAAGAGAATGATAATGTTGCCTCCTTAAAAATTAAGGGGGAAATGGTTTTTAAAGCTCTTCATAAAAATAAAATTGCTCGTTCCAACTTCATGGAAATTATGTCCATTTCTATTGAGAGCAAGAAATATATTGATGAGTTGGAATCTTGTCTTGAGGAGCATGAGGTCACCATTGATAAAATGGAAGGTCATGGGCGTGATTACGCTAATGAGATTGAGGACCTCTCTCAAGCTCTTGAACTTGAACAAACCACCAAGGAATCTCTTGAGGAGACTTTTGCTCTAGAATTGTCTAGAGTGAAGGAATCTACTGATAGAGCTCTTGAGGTGGCCAATGTTTTTGAAACTAAAAATGCTAAGCTTGAAGTTGCTCATGCTAGACTCCTTGAGGATTTTGAGCACCTCGAAAATGGCTCAAGGGTCATCAAGGGTGAGCTCATCAAACTCACCGAGTCTCATGCTCAACTTGAAGCCGCTTATTTAAAAGAGCTTGCCAAGTTGCCTTCTCCTCTTGTTGTTAATGATGATGCTTGCGCTACTAATTCTATTACTTGTGAAGCATCCATTTTGAAGGAGAATGTTGAGCTACGGGCTCAACTTGAGGTGCTATCTCGCAATTATGGGAAATTGGAAGAAAGTCATGAAAAGCTCTCAAGCTCTCATGATGATCTTCTAGTATCCCATAGTGTGCTAAAGATAGCTCATGAGGCCATGATTGCTAAGGTAACATCTAGTGAGCCTCATGGACCGCCCTCAAGGGTCCCTTAGTGGAATCACGGCATCTTGCATTGTGCGAGGGCGTGAGGAGATTATGGTGGCCCTAGTGGCTTCTTGGGGAGCATTGTGCCTCCACACCGCTCCAAACGGAGATTAGCATCCGCAAGGGTGTGAACTTCGGGATACATCGTCGTCTCCGCGTGCCTCGGTTATCTCTTACCCGAGCTCTTTACTTATGCACTTTACTTTGTGATAGCCATATTGTTTCTTGTCATATATCTTGCTATCACCTAAGTAGTTTTTCTTGCTTAGCATAAGTCGTTGGTGCACATAGGTGAGCCTAGTTGTTGTAGGTTTTGTGCTTGGCAAATTAACCGCTAGGTTTATTCCGCATTTGTTCAAGCCTCAACTGTAATTATTTTAAAGCGCCTATTCACCCCCCCTCTAGGCGACATCCACGATCTTTCACAAGGCTACTCCCAAGTCGAGGGTATAGACTACGGTGAAACCTTTGCTCCCGTTGCTCGTCTTGAATCCATTCGTTTGTTGATTGCTTATGCTTCCCATCACAACTTTAAGTTGCAACAAATGGATGTGAAAAGTGCTTTTCTTAATGGTCCTATTAATGAGTTGGTCTATGTCAAGCAACCCCCCGGGTTGAGGATCCCTACTTCCCGGATCATGTGTACCAACTCGATAAGGCACTCTATGGCCTTAAACAAGCCCCACATGCGTGGTATGACCACCTTACCGAGTTGTTACAAGATCGTGGATTTGAGGTGGGGCTAATCGACCCCACTCTTTTTACTAAGAAGGTTAACGGGGAGTTGTTTGTATGCCAACTATATGTTGATGATATTATCTTTGGTTCTCCTAACAAAGCTTTCAATGAAGAATTTGCCGCTCTCATGACCTCCAAGTTTAAGATGTCATCGATGGGAGAGTTGAAGTTCTTTCTTGGTTTCGACATCAAACAAAGAAGAAAAGGAACCTTCATCAACCAAGCCAAAAACACTCAAGACATGCTTAAAAGATTCAAGCTAAGTGATGTCAAGCCGGCTACTACACCAATGCCTACCAAGTGCCAACTTGACATCGATCCCAATGGTAAAGCGGTGGATCAAAAGGTATATCGCTCCATGATTGGCTCCTTGCTTTACCTTTGTGCATCTAGACCGGATATCATGTTGAGTGTGGGGATGTGTGCACGTTTTCAAGCCGCACCAAAGGAAAGTCACTTTGTGGCGGTCAAGCGAATCTTTCGATATTTGGCTCATACCCCAAACTTTGGCTTATGGTACCCAAGAGGAGCAAACTTCAAGCTTGAAGGTTTCACGGATTCCGATTGGGCGGGAGACAAAGTGGATAGGAAGTCCACTTCCGGAGGGTGCCAATTTCTTGGTTGCTCTTTGGTAAGTTGGTCTTCCAAGAAGCAAAGTTGTGTGTCTCTCTCGTCCACCGAAGCAGAGTATGTGGTGGCCGGTAGTTGTTGTGCTCAACTCCTATGGATGAGGCAAACTTTAAAGGAGTACGATGTCATTTGTGACAAAGTGCCTCTTTGGTGTGATAATGAAAGTGCCATCAAGATTTCTCTCAACCCGGTGCAACACTTCAAGACGAAGCACATTGAGATTCGGTATCACTTCATCCGGGATCACATTAGGCGAGGGGAGATCGAGCTCAAGTATGTCAACACTCATGATAACCTTGCAGATATTTTCACGAAGCCCTTGGATGAAGCAAGATTTCGCGAGTTAAGGCATGAGCTAAATATCATTGATTTGAGCAATGTGACTTGAAACCGTGCACCCCCCACCACACTCAACTTGTTGTCTCGTTTAGGTGTAGGCATGGACATAGGGGGAGTGTTGTTCTCTCAATGAACTCTCCCTCCCCCCATTATGCATAAATAGATCACCTCTTTCACATTAGCCATTTTTGATGGTACTTGTGTTTCAAAGACGAGTTTTGGTCATGGGCCCAAGGATAATTCTTCGCGGTGCCATACCATTCAACTCAAACATAGGTGGCTTCGGCCACCGCCCTCTCTCCTCGAGAGGATTTGTCACTTGGTGGTTTCTTGCTGTTCTTCTTGTGGTTGCTTGTGTGTGAATAATTCCCGTGCAAAAGGCATTTTTTTTCTCTCTTTTGAAACCTGCGGTGTCTTGAGCTCACGGTACTACCGCGGCCGGCTACGGTACTACCGCGGCCTGCCACGGTACTACCGTGTGTGGGAGCACGGTACTACCGTCTCCACGCGGCAGTAATTTTTTACTGCCGCCTGGTTGAGCGGTACTACCGCCTCGGCGCGGTACTTCCGCCCGAGCGGTACTACCGCAATGACGCACGGTACTACCGTGCCGGTTCGAGCGCGTGGGGATAAGGACGGGCAGGGGGAGTTCTAACTCCCCATACCCATTCGTGTCCTCTCTCTCCACGTCGTCTCTGCCTCTCCCGTGGTCAAGAACGGAGCCGGCGTTCGTCGCCGGATCTCCTCCACCGGCCACCCTCCCGTGATTCCGACCGGTGGGATCGTTCCCCACCACGTGCTCTTGCTATGGACCAAGGTTTTTCCCCAACTCCCTCTCCTTTTTGATTGTGTTTGGCGTTTTTAGGTTTTGGGGGAAACTTGTATGTTCTTGAGATTCCTAGACTAAATCTCTGCAAGAGTAGGATGAAGGAGTGTGGTATTGAATAGGATTTATACTAGTATTGTTGCCTTGTGCTAGATCTATTCACCGTAGCACCGCCATTGTTTCGCGGTTCTTTTAAGATTCAAATCACAAGTTAGATCTGACGCGACGCGGTACTACCGCCCGTAGGGCGCGGTACTACCGCTCGCACGGTACTACCGCTCGCACGGTACTACCGCCCCTCGGGAGCGGTACTACCGCGCCCTGTGCGGTACTAAGGGTCTACTACCGCTCCAGCCACGGTACTACCGTGACCTCGCGCGGTACTACCGCGTCTGGAGCTGTACTAATCTTTTAGTACCGCAAACAGTGGCAGTTCTACCGTGGCTCACATCTATCGCATGCCAACTTTCTCGTATACCTTCTATGGGTTTCATGTGTTGTTTTATGGCCTTTGCATTGATCCTCTTTGCCTTTTGTTTTGGTGATTTGCGTGTGTGTCTCAGGTGGTGGCTCTCGCCGGTCCAATCCCATTCGTGACACTGGCTCCAAGCGTCTGCGCAACCCAGGAGAAGTTCCCGAGGGATCATCTGCGTCCAAGTGCAATGTCAAGACCACAGCCAGCAAGCACAAGGAGCCCGCCAGGGGTATGGATGAGATAGCCCCTACTGAGTATGTCCGTCTCAGGCAGCTTCACCCTTATGTGACCCCACGCTCCATTGTCAGAGGATGTGAGCTGTTCTGGAACAAGACCCAAACCCAAATCTATTTGGATGTCATCAAGAACAAGCAGAATACCTATGTGGAGGTGAAGTGGATTGATATGCATCACATGAGGAAGGACAAGTTCCGTGACTACTTTGGAGAGGCTCTGGACTTGGTGGAGCAGTTTGGAATTGAGCATGTGATCTCTTTCCACCTGGACTATGACCCTGAGATCATCTGTCAGTTCTTTGCCTCAGTGTTTTTTCACTCCAATGATGAAAGAAGGATGACCTGGATGACCAATGGCCGCCAACTATCTGCTACCTGGAAGGAGTTCATGGATTTGCTTCAGGTTCTGATGATGGGCTTAACACTCCAGTGGGTGTTCGCCCTCATGGCAATGCTGACTCTGCCAACAAGGACAAGCTCACCCCGTTCATGGTTGAGAAGACGCTCACCAATAGCAAGACAGCTTTGGTACTCAACCCCTTTCTGGATATCATGTACCGCATCTTCCGCATCGGTGACAAAGACAAGGTTCATGCCTATATGGTGGACATGATGCTTATTTGCCAGGAGGCTCGCTCGTCTCAGACTCAGCCACTTGATGTCTCTCACATCATGTGGTGTGAGCTTCGGTTTGCTGTGTTCAACCGCAAGGTGCCTATTTATGGGCCCTACCCGTTTCTGCTGATTTCGAAGTCTTGGGAGAAGATGTACCCTGAGGAGGAGTTCCTTGCTCCAGACTGGATTCGCCATGAGCCCATTTGTCTGCGGATCAAATCCAACTGGGCCAACACCGCTACTCGTGCTGAGGCGTCTGCTGCTAGGTCTGCTGTTGATGAGGATGTTGCTGGCGCCGAGGATGTTGCTGAGGGCCGGACTGCTAGGCCCTCTCAGAGTGTCTCTAGGCCATCATGGGCCAAGAAGTTGAAGGATAAGATGAAGTCTCTTTTCTGCATGCAAGCCAAGGGGCAGTACAGGGCTCACGTGGAGTCCAAGGAGAGTCGTCGCCGGCACAACAAGGTCTTGCAGCTCTATGGCGAGGAAGTGTCTGGCGGGTCTGAGGAGCACATCACTCCTGAGACCGAGTGGATGGAGAAGCAAGGATACAGGTGGACTGATTCTGAGGAGGATGTCGAGGAGTCCATTCCAGCTGCAGAGGCGTCTGACGAAGAGGCTTGGGACGACTTCTCTGCTTGAGCCACCTCTTGTGTGTGTAGGTGCCCTCTCTGCCTTTTTGGCGTCTCGATGCCAAAGGGGGAGAGAGTGTAGGGATTTGCGAGTTTGCGAGTCGTGTGTGTCGTGTGTTTGCTGCTTTCTCAGTTGAACTCTTTGCTGTTTTTTTTCTCGTTTGAACCTTGGTTATCTTACTTCGTATGGTGTAAGATATATGCACTCTATCTATCCTAGCAAGCTTGTGTTATATTGTGCTACCTTCATGCTATGCTATGCTTATTATCATGTCTTGGTCTCTAAAATATAGGGGGAGTGTTGATCCTAGTTTGTGTGCCATGCAGTCCAAAGCATTCATCTAAAGTGCACACATCTAGGGGGAGCCCGTCTATATTTTAGAGAGGTGGGGTTTGCCCACGCTCTCAATTATCTTATCTATGTGCAAATCCCATGTTGTCATCAATCCACCAAAAAGGGGGAGATTGTAAGGGCATATTTATCCCTTGAGTGTTTGGGTGATTGATGACAATGCTTTTGCGGACTAATCGTGTGCCTTGAGTCTCTCAGATACTTCATCACTAGGCACAAGACGATTCGGTGCCCCTCGGAGACTATTGAAGTCGGCGTTGTTCTACGTTTCTCTTTGGTGGAGTTGAGTCGTAGGAGAGCCGTACTATTAAGAGGGGGTCCGCGTCGGAAAGGTTTGGGTGGAATCAACACGTACACTTGTCCCTCCTTTCCCTGCACTTTGGAGCTGCCCTTCGTTATCTTGGTTGTGCGAAAACTTGGCGACTACTGCTGTACTTACGGTAGTACCGCAGGTACAAGCGGTAGTACCGCTGGGTGTCACGGTAGTACCGCCCCTCCGGAGCGGTAGTACCGCGGCACCCAGGCCTTGTGCCGCTCCGGTGCGGTAGTAGGGGCGGATGTAATTTTTTACATCCGCGCCCACCACGGTAGTACCGCTCGGCCCGAGCGGTAGTACCGCGGTGGCTCACGGTAGTACCGCTCCCTTGGAGTCGTAGTACCGTGGTCCTTCGACCTAGTACCGCAGTGTCACGGTAGTAGGCGCGGATGTAATTTTTTACATCCGCGCCTACCACGGTAGTACCGCGCCTAGTGAGCGGTAGTACCGCGCCGGGTTTTTGCACCACCCCAGTTTCAGCGGAAGTAGGCACGGATGTAATTTATTTCATCCACGCCCTTCCCAGGCGGTGACTCTCCTGCCTTGCGGTAGTACCGCGCCAGCGGTAGTACTGCCCCTTAGTCAGGCTAGTTCTGGCCTGTGTTGCTGCCGCGGTAGTACCGTGGTCGCCCACGGTAGTACCGCGCAGCCGCGCGGTAGTACCGCTTCCTTGGAACGGTAGTACCGTGCGTCGCGGGCTGAACATGTGGATAACGGTTGGATTTTTCCCACGACTATATAAGGGGTGTCTTCTACCTCTAGTTGACTACCTCTTCCTCCTCTAAGCTCCATTGTTGCTCCAAGCTCCATTTTCGCCTGATCTCTCTCCCTAGCCAATCAAACTTGTTGATTTGCTCGGGATTGGGTGACAAGGGCCCGATCTACACTTCCACCACAGGATATTTGATTCCCCCCACTTATCCCTTGCGGATCTTGTTACTCTTGGGTGTTGAGCACCCTAGACGGTTGAGGTCACCTCGAAGCCATACTCCATTGTGGTGAAGCTTCGTGGTGTTGTTGTTGTTGGGAGCCTCCGATTGTTGTGGAGATTGCCCCAACCTTGCTTGTAAAGGTTCGGTCGCCGCATTCAAGGGCACCAATAGTGGAATCACGGCATCTCGCATCGTGTGAGGGCGTGAGGAGAATACAGTGGCCCTAGTGGCTTCTTGGGGAGCATTGTGCCTCCACACCGCTCTAACGGAGACGTACTTCCCTTTAAAAGGAAGGAACTCCGGTAACACATCCTCGTCTCCACCGGCTCCACTCTTGGTTATTTCGTGCCTTTACTTCCGCAAGCTTACTTATTGTTACATCTCTTGCTTGCTTGTGTGCTAGTTGTTCTTGCATCATATAGGTTGCTCACCTAGTTGCATATCTAGACAACCTATTTTGTTGCAAAGTTTAATTTGATAAAGAAAAGCTTAAAAATTGTTATTTGCCTATTCACCCCCCCCTCTAGTCAACCATATCGATCCTTTCAGTTACTCTTGGCACCGGGGCAGTCGCCGATGAGGGTGGTGACCCTCTCCTGCCAGTTGGCCCTCTCCACTCGACCGGTGAGTGCATGACCCTCGATCGGCATTGCAGTAATCATCCCCCAGTCCTGTAGGGTCACCGTCATCTCCCCGCATGGCAGATGGAAAGAATGGGTCTCCGGTCTCCAACGGTCAATCAGAGATGTGAGAGCCGCGTGGACAAGCGTCGGCGGCTGACGCTTGAACTGCAGCACGAAACCCAACAGACGGGCTCTCTTGAAGAACGGCGCGTAGCGCTCGTCGTAGTCCATATGCCCATGAACCCCGTGACCCCTCATGCGCAGTGGCTGGAGCGTCTGTCAAAAAGTGAACGCCAAAAAGTTAGGAAATCATTTTCATCAATCCGAGAACTTTGATCAAAATTTCTTTCATATCACTTACCTCTCTGTTCTCTATGAAACGGGCACGATGACCCTTGTCGAATGCCCAGTCCAGCATGGAGTACCGTTGGCCGATGTTGTCTGCAAGAGGTGGCCGCCTTAATAGAGTTTCATAAACAAAAGCACCATAAGCATAAGCATACATAAACAAACAATGAACTCAAATCATATCAAAATAAAATTTTAAGCATATTCCTCCAACAACATCTACTACACATGATGGATCAAATCATATCAACATGCATCATATAAAAAAACCTCCAACATACATCATATCCTCATATTTTTAAATAAAATTTTTTCATATCATCATATCAACATGCATCATCAAACTAGGGTTCATCTTCACACTAGATCATATCATCATATCAACATGCATCATCAAACTAGGGTTCATCCTCATATCAACATTACATCATAATTTTTTTAACAAAAAAATTATGAACTAGGGTTCATCTTCACACTAACATATGTACTATTGATTAGAGTACATATCCAATATCACTACTTACTAAAGAACTAAGAACTACAACTACAATCAATCTTAGGTGAAAAAAAATCCAATCTAAGTTCAAAAACATGAGGGATTTCAAGCAAATAATGCGTCGAATCGGAAGCAAGTTTGCAAAAACTAATTGGAGGGATCGGAGGAGCTTACGGTTCTCTCCTCGGGGCCATCTCGATCCGCCAAAACGGTGTAGAATCGGTGAAGATCCAAGGGGGGGGGGGGGGAGTGGAGGAGATGAGAGAGGGAGAGAGGGGCGACTTGGGGGAGAATATGAGCAACTGCCGACGGGGGGAGGGGGAGGGGTGGGGAGATGGGCAGGGGCGCGGGGGTTTCGGTGCAAATAACTGCCCGGACCCTACCGCCAGGGCCCCTGGCGGTAGGGTTAGACAGCCTACCGCCAGGACCCCTGGTGGTATGGTGCGACGGAGGGGGACGGCGCCGTCTCCGCGTGCTGACGTGGATAAGTTTTCTACCGCCATGAGCCGTGGCGGTTGGCTATCTAACCCTACCGCCAGAGGCCCTGACGGTAGGAAAAAAGGTCAAATCGTGAAAAAATTTCAAACAGGGGTCAGATCCTGAAATTCTTTCCAAAAAGGGTCAAAACACGAAATTCGGCCCAGTGGCTGCTTGCCCTTGCCTGCTTCGAGAGTTCCGTGCGCTTCGGACTCTTGCCAGCCAGTAGTATTTCCTTTTGAAACAGAGGAAGCGCGGACGCAGTAAGAAGCACACTGCTGAGGTGAAGGAACACGAATGGCAACTCTCTCATCGGCTCTCAAGGCTAAGCTTAAGATTGTGAATCCTCTTCCACTAATGGAAACACTACCATCTGTATACCTGATAATCGATGTCATCGTCATCTTTATAAGCGCTGCTTTGTCCGACACGGACGTGAGACTGAACCAATAAAATCATTCCTGAGCGGCATGGTGTGATCCGATTGGTCTATGCCGTGAAAGTATCAACCGGAGACTAAACACGACACGTGGCAGATCGGTGACAGGACGGAACCGTCATGAGTACCACTACCGTAGTGCTGGTAACGGCCATTAATCCAAGACTACTTTCTGTGTTTTCTAGGGGGGCTAAAAGTTACCGTTTCTGAACCATGAGACTGAACGACAACAGCAGAGCTATGTGTTGAGCTGGGGTGGGGGGGCACGCCCCCCCCCCCCCGCTTCAACCAACCTGTGAAGAAATTAACTTCAGGAGGACTTAGATGAAAACTTTTTGGCTCCTTCGAACACTCAAATACGTCTTGCTCCGCCACTGCTGACCGATTATCCTCGGTGACTTCTCAGTTCTCACACACAGATTACTACTTTTCACAATACCGTCCACGGTATGATTCGTATATATACAGTACTATAAAATGTCAAGTACAATCAAACAATGCTTTGTCTAGTAACAAACATAGCTTAAGTTTTATACACCAACAGAGCACCTAAGCACCTAAAGGAAGTACCTCATCAATCATGGAAGCACAGTGAAAAAGAAAAGAACTTGAAAAACATATGTGCAAGTATCAAATTTAGTGTTTCGGTGATCATCCTAAATCCATCCATGAAATGCCCTAGCTTCCCGGTGTGAACTTCATGCAGATGGGCGGGTTAACCTTAGCAAGGGAAAGCAAGGAAGAAGGGAACATCCATATACCATCTCCACAGATAAAACCAGAGGCAACTGCAGGCACCATCAGCATCGCCTTCTTCCTGCTCATCTTGTGCCAGGCCAAGACTACCAAGCTCCCCACACACATGTCGATGGCAAAGTTGGCGCCAACTAGGAACGGCACAGCCATCACCATCGGAAGGGGAACGTACTTCCGGTACTTTTGCGGCGAGAAGTCCCTGACAAGGTTCACGAGCACAGAAAATGCAAAGCAAGCAGCAGACAGCTCGAGGCAACGCTTTGGCAGCGCAGAGAAGCCCTCGACGCCGAGGATGGCCATGTTCCGGTATATCAGCGCGTACGGAGCCTTCCAGTATCCGTCCGGGTTTCCAATATCAAATGCTTTGTAGAAGAGCAGGAATGTAGACGGCGTGATGATGCAGCCCATGACTGTACCAATGGCCTGCCCGACAAGCAGTGATCTTGGCGATGTCAGTGTCAGATGGCCCGTCTTGTAGTCATGCATCAGATCTGCGGAGACTTGCACTAGCTGCTTCACTATCGCACAACCAACAAGGCCAGCAATGACACCATCATCCTTGCCTCCCCAGGCTGCAAAGATGAAGAGAGCAATCTTGCCATAATTATAGCTCATGCTCATGTCAGTGAGCCCAGTTCCATAGGCATTGGAGAACCCCAGTACGGGAGCAAGCACATAAGCTACAACGACATAGTACCACTTCACCTGTCGGAACATTATCGGTATGACAATTACAACAATGATGCTTAATGAGGCATATCCGGCATACGCTAGCCAGTTTGGAATGTATTCCCTGGTGAAGACCTCATTGCGTTGCAAATCATCAAATGAAACTGTATCCTCATTTGCTGCTGCAATTCACTCAGCATTAGCTAAGCTTTGGTAACAAAATGTGGAGGAAATATGGAAGGAATAGATTTTGCAGTGCATATTTACCTCTCTCAACATGTTTACGGTTAGATTGTGCATGCAGACTCTTAGCAGTGATGCCTGTGAGTTTGATGAAGTGATAGAGGCCATCCCCCATGATCAGAGCTACACACATGAAGGACTGCACTTTTATGGTCGTATGAAAGTACAGGGTGTTGTGTAGATTCATTTGAAATGACCAAGTGATTTATCAAGCAAACCTTGTAACCAAACAAGCTTGCCATGCTGCTTTCTGGTACATTTGCCGGGTACCAAATGCCCTTTTGTTTGCTGATGAGTGGCCACATTATTCCCCAAGAAAGTACCGCACCGAAAAGTGTGGATAGGTTTACAAGGTGTGAGCAGATCATCCCCGCGCCCACATATGTGAGACTAAAATCAAAGAAGAACCTGATAGTTGAAAGGGTCAAGAGTTAGGAGTTAACTAACAAATTAGCATGAAAACAGAATAATGAGCAATGGGCAACCCATAGGGTATACGTTTGCTTCCAAGCCTTTAGACCAAAAGTAGGGAATTGTAGAAACCCACAACTCTGGCCACCTGTGTAGAACCACTGGAAGAAGCTCCACAGGAGGCTGATCATGAAGCTCCTCACAAATCCACGGACCTGCATTCTGACATGAGAGATGAAGTCAGGCCATGAATTCACCATGTATCGTCAAGACTATGATGATTTTTTCAGCATATGTGGGACAAGAGGCTTGTACTTTGCGTTCTTTTCTCCTTGAGGGGTATGGAACCCGTTTATGAGTACAGCAGTTGCAGTCCCGCTTGGATAAGTCAATTGGTAATCTATGACCAAAGCCTGAAATGGGATGCAAATCATCAGAGGGGACACAAAAATATACCGTCATAAATGGTGTTCTACATGTATGTCTTCATCACAGCAATTGAAATTATTGCTTTATCTTACAAAAACATGTATGCCTCAAACCTCTAACAGCATATTTTTTGTGCGAGTATAAGATGATAAAATTGAGAAAGGGTGTGTAAGTCTGTCACATTTAAACTATGAGTTTCCTCTTTTCATTTCTACAAATTTAGTTCAGTTTACCATTGGTCAATGCTAACGAAAACGTACATGCAGTACAAAATTAGACTAGAATGTAAAGCACATGGTACTATGAACCCGGGGAAAGAAAATCCCTGAATTTGCAGAGTCAGAGCTGATCCGTTGAACGCACACCTTTCTGAGCGGAAGCAAGTTGAGGAGCCCCACGAAGCTAATGGCTAATAGGAATCCGGCCATCCACCCGAACCCGGGCTCCTTAGGCCCTCCACTATGTAGGCCAAAAGAGGTGCCAAAATCATTTTTACTTCATTTGGCACCAATGCCCTACACTGCCCAGCCGGTGCCATAATAAAATTTCTGGGCACCAGAGCACATACTTGCTCCGATGCCAAAACTTACAAAGCTGCAAACAGTTGGCTCGATGGCCCACACAAGGAAGTAAAGTAGACTGAGAAGATACACAGTTGATGGCTTGCTTGAGTTTTCTATTCATATGGCGGGCCTACTCATTTCAGGCCATAGGAGTACACACACTGTGAGACCGGTGCCAAACAAATTTCTTTAAGGCATCGCTGCCCAACCAACAATATTTTAATGTGTTGGGCATCGACGAGATTGTGGAAGGCCTAGCTCCCCGGCGCGTTGCCCGGCGTGCTCACCCCGGCAAGCTCGTACGTCTTCTTGTTCAGAGCCAGCAACGACGACCCGAACCCACCTGCGCGCACAATATTCCCCATGTTCTAGATGCAACCGTGGACTAACTGAGAAAGACTTGGCAGGGATGCTAAACGGCGTGGTGCCGGGAGGAGAGGCGCGAGCGCACCGCCGAACCCCATGGTGTAGCAGGCGACGGCGCAGGTCTGGACGACGGTGTTCTCCTGGCGGGTGAAGGGGCGGGAGGGGACGCCGAGGCGCCCGAGCACGTGCGTCCACCCGCGGAGCGCGAGGAAGGCGAGCAGCGCGGCGGAGACGTTGAGCGTGGGGATGATGCCCGTGGAGAGCGCGAGCTTGAGGATGATGACGGTGAAGACGAAGCCGATGAGCAGCGCCGCCACTAGGCCCCGCGCCGTTATCTGCTCGCGCCACGGCGGCACGCGCTCCTCGTGCTGCGCGGACGCGGCCGGCACCGGCTCCGGCTCCACGCCGCCGCCGGCCTCGCACTGCTCAATCTCGGTCGCCACGCCCCGCGCGGGAGTGACTTCCATGGAGGCTGTCCGGCGGCGGCACCAGCCTGGCAGAAGGCTCTGACCACAGGGCCGAGGAGTAGCAAACACCACTCCAACACGAATGCCGCAATACAAACTCCAACGCAAAAAGGCTTGTCCTACCCCGACGCCGGTCACCTCCAAAAAGCAATAACTTCAAAAGAGTTTTCCTTGCCGACACACCGACCACTCTTTATTGCCGGAAAGAGTTGGCAGGTGGACCACTCTTTATTGCCGGAAAGAGTTGGCAGGTGGATGGCGGGACTCAGAGAATCCTGAAAAAGTTATCATCTTTGACTCATCGACGATGGCGTAGATAGAGCCACTGGCGAACAATCTAAAACCGCGACGAGCACCGAAGAAACACCAACTAGGATCTCCAAGCCATCTCTCATAAAGCAATGCTCTCAACAGAGGAACAATGTCGAGGACGTCGCCATCACCAATCCACCAATCCGAAGGTGTACTTAGACTTCAAGTTGTTTGTTTGGATAGGCAGCGGAATAAGCACAAGTACAACATCCCGATCTCTGCAAACCAGAAAAAAGGTCCAACAGTAAATGGACTACCACCATGCTCCAAATCGCGGATCCAAGAAAGATTTCGACCATGAATTAGTGCCGAACAGGAGTGCATTGAGTGAGCTCGTGAGAAACATGTTGTCACAACTATGCACCTACCAGAGGCGATCAAGGTCAAGAGGCGAACCGACGAGAGGCAGAGACAACGTGAAACCCAGGTGGATAGTGATGCCCAACAACGTCACAAGGCCCAGCCCAGCCCAACGAGTAAGCGCTCCAACAATACAAGAAGATGCGACTGGCGTGTGGAGAGGGCAATCAAGAATAGTGTATCGAGACTCAATCTATCCTTCCCCTACCTTTCTTCCTCCTCAAGCTGTCGCATCAGCATTTCTTCCCCAATTCCGGCGTGACACTGCGAACCTTGTATCGAATATGGTGTATAATCGAGTGAGGGTCGTGACATTAGGTATCAGAGGCATCTCGATCCGCAACATCCTTCGAATCAAACGGGGAAATCCCCGTGTGAGGCCGAATTGGGGGAAAATTTTCCCCGATCCATCAGTTCGAGCAACGGGTCGGTAGATTTCGGGGTGCGGGATCTGAGCGGAGGCGTCCAGGGTGATCATGGAGAAGGTGGTGGCGGAGATCGCGCAGATGCGCAAGGAGAGTGAGGCGACGGCCACATCCATCCAGTTGCTGCTCACCACAGCCCAGAACCTGGGAGCCTGGATTCCGACAGTGGATTCGACCATGGAGGCACTTCACATCTCCATCGATGTGGTGTGGTGGTGGTGGTAGGGGGGGGGGGATGTCGCGTCACGACGCTGGAATCCGGTACCTCGCTGATGACTCCACAACAACCTCATAGGTAGCGACCCACGAGCAACAACGATGCTGAAGCACACCAGGGTGATGCGATTTGGGCGCCCTTGGCCCTAGTGCCCGCCCCTGGTCAGGGGTAAGAAAAACTTTCCCCAAACTCCGGGTGGATTCGAGTTGGGGGTTTACTCTGGCATGGAGGAGAGTGAGAGATCCAGTAGCAGGAGTCGGTTTGGATCGTCTCACATGCCAAAGATAGATTTCCCTCGCTTTCATGGGGGAAATCCTCGATGGTGGAAAGGAGTGCGTGAAAAATATTTTTCCATGTATCATGTGCCTAGAGACACTTGGGCAACGTTTGCCACCATGCATTTCACAGGCAATGCAACTCTGTGGTTGCAAACTTATGAGGCAGATCATGAAGTAGAAAGTTGGAAAGAGTTAGTGGTAGCCATACATACAAAGTTTGGCTAGGATAAACACTTAAAGTACTTAGAGGCATTAGAAAGGTGTAAACAAATTGACTCTATGGAAAATTATCACCGCAAGTTCGAAGAGCTCAAACACAAAGTGTTAATACATAACTGTCATTATGACGAGGCATTTTTTGTTACTAAATTTGTAGAAAGATTGCATATGAACATTCAAAAGGCTATTAGGTTGCATAATCCTAGAACAGTTGATGTTGTGTTATCTCTTGCTTTGACACAAGAAGAACCGCTGGAAGAAGCTCGGCAGTATTCGAGTGCTAAGTACAAGCACGACTACAAGAGTCCGTCAAAACACACTTATGGGGGCAAAGGCATCATGCCCACTGATGACCTGCAAGTGCACAATGTTGTGAAGGAAATATGCCCTAGAGGAAATAATAAAGTTATTATTTACTCCCTCCATTCCAATATCTAAGGTGTATTATTTTTAGCACGTTAACCAAGGCACATAATTATGTACTATTTAGGATGAAATTACCCTTGTCTAATTCATAGATTAGCAGCAATAAATCATTTAGGTTAGGAAAAGAAGAGATACACACAATCAAGAGAGAGATAGTTTCCTTTTGTTTCTCTACAAGGAGAGATACATGCAATCAGGGGAGAGATACTTTTCTTTCTCTGGAGGGCCAAGATCGGAATTACGAGGAATTAGAACAAATGCACCTTACATTGTGGAATTTTATCAAAAAACAAATACACCTTATATAAAGGAACGGAGGGAGTATTTCCTTATTTCATGATAAATATTTATTATTCATGCTAGAACTGTATTAACCGGAAACATAATACATGTGTGAATACATAGACAACTATAGTGTCACTAGTATGCCTCTACTTGACTAGCTCATTAATCAAAGATGGTTAAGTTTCCTAACCATAGACATGAGTTATCATTTGATTAACTGGATCACATCATTAGGAGAATGATGTGATTGACTTGACCCATTCTGTTAGCTTAGCACTTGATCGTTTAGTATGTTGCTATTGCTTTCTTCATGACTTATACATGTTCCTACAACTATGAGATTATGTAACTCCCGTTTACCGGAGGAACACTTTATGTGCTACCAAACGTCACAACGTAACTGGGTGATTATAAAGGAGCTCTACAGGTGTCTCCGAAGGTACATGTTGGGTTGGCGTATTTCGAGATTAGGATTTGTCACTCCGATTGTCGGAGAGGTATCTCTGGGCCCTCTCGGTAATGCACATCACTATAAGCCCTGCAAGCAATGTGATTAATGAGTTAGTTGCGGGATGATGCATTACGTAACGAGTAAAGAGACTTGCCGGTAACGAGATTGAACTAGGTATTGAGATACCGACGATCGAATCTCGGGCAAGTAACATACCGATGACAAAAGGAACAACGTATGTTGTTATGCGGTTTGACCGATAAAGATCTTCGTAGAATATGTAGGAGCCAATATGAGCATCCAGGTTCCGCTATTGGTTATTGACCATAAACGTGTCTCGGTCATGTCTACATAGTTCTCGAACCCGTAGGGTCCGCACGCTTAAGGTTTCGATGACAGTTATATTATCAGTTTATGAGTTTTGATGTACCGAAGGAGTTCGGAGTCCCGGATGAGATCGGGGACATGACAAGGAGTCTCGAAATGGTCGATACGTAAAGATCGATATATTGGATGACTATATTCGGACTTCGGAAAGGTTCCGAGTGATTCGGGTATTTTTCGGAGTACCGGAGAGTTACGGGAATTCGCCGGGGAGTATATGGGCCTTATTGGGCCATACGGGAATAGAGGAGAGAGGCCAAAAGGAAGGAGGCCTGCGCCCCTCCTCTGGTCCGAATTGGACAAGGGGTGCAGCCCCCTTTTCCTTCTCCCTCTCCCCCTCTTTCCTTCTCTCCTACTCCAACAAGGAAAGGAGTCCTACTCCCGGTGGGAGTAGGACTGTCCCCTTGGCGCGCCCTCCTCCTTGGCCGGCTGCCTGCCCCCTTGCTCCTTTATATACGGGGGCAGGGGGACACCCCATAGACACAACAATTGATCTCTTAATCTCTTAGCCGTGTGCGGTGCCCCCCTCCACCATAGTCCTCCTCGATAATATTGTAGCGGTGCTTAGGCGAAGCCCTGCGACGGTAGAACATCAAGATCGTCACCACGCCGTCGTGCTGACGGAACTCTCCCTCGACACTCGGCTGGATCGGAGTTCGAGGGACGTCATCGAGTTGAACGTGTGCTAGAACTCGGAGGTACCGTAGTTTCGGTGATTGATCGATAGGGCCGTGAAGATGTACGACTACATCAACCGCGTTGTTCTAACGCTTCCGCTTTCGGTCTACGAGGGTACGTGGACACACTCTCCCCTCTCGTTGGTATGCATCACCATGATCTTGCGTGTGCGTAGGAAAATTTTGAAATTACTACGTTCCCCAACAGTGGCATCCGAGCCTGGTTTTATGCGTAGATGTTATATGCACGAGTAGAACACAAGTGAGTTGTGGGCGATACAAGTCATACTGCTTACCAACATGTCATACTTTGGTTCGGCGGTATTGTTGGATGAAGCATCCCGGACCGACATTACGCGTACGCTTACGTGAGACTAGTTTTACCACCGTGCTTTGCACACAGGTGACTAGCGGGTGTCAGTTTCTCCAACTTTAGTTGAACCGAGTGTGGCTACGCCCGGTCCTTGCGAAGGTTAAAACAACACTAACTTGACGAAATATCATTATGGTTTTGATGCGTAGGTAAGAACGGTTCTTGCTCAGCCCGTAGCAGCCACGTAAAACTTGCAACAACAAAGTAGAGGATGTCTAACTTGTTTTTGCAGGGCTTGTTGTGATGTGATATGGTCAAGACGTGATGAGATATAAATTGTTGTATGAGATGATCATGTTTTGTTGAAGTTATCGGCAACTGGCAGAAGCCTTATGGTTGTCTCTTTATTGCATAAGATGCAAGCGCCAAATAATTGCTTTACTTTATCACTATGCGATAGCAATAGTTGCAAGAGCAATAGCTGGCGAGACGACCATGTGACGACACATTGATATAGATCAAGATGATGGAGATCATGGTGTCGTGCCGGTGACGATAGGGATCATGACAGTACTTTGGAGATGGAGATCAAAGGCGCAAGATGATCATGGCCATATCATGTCACATATTTTGATTGCATATGATGTTTATCTTTTGTACATCTTATTTTGCTTAGTTTGACGGTAGCATTTTAATATGATCTCTCACTAATTATCAAGAAGTGTTCTCCCTGAGTATGCACCGTTGCGAAAGTTCTTCGTGCTGAGACACCACGTGATGATCGGGTGTGATAGGCTCTACGTTCAAATACAACGGGTGCAAAACAGTTGCACACGCGGAATACTCAGGTTAAACTTGACGAGCCTAGCATATACAGATATGGCCTCGGAACACGGAGACCGAAAGGTCGAACGTGAATCATATAGTAGATATGATCAACATAGTGATGTTCACCATTGAAAACTACTCCATCTCACGTGATAATCGGACATGGTTTAGTTGATTTGGATCACGTGATCACTTAGATGACTAGAGAGATGTCTGTCTAAGTGGGAGTTCTTAAGTAATATGATTAATTGAACTTAAATTTATCATGAACTTAGTCCTGGTAGTATTTTGCAAATTATGTTGTAGATCAATAGCTCGCGTTGTTGCTTTCATATGTTTATTTTGATACGTTCCTAGAGAAAACTGTGTTGAAAGATGTTAGTAGCAATGATGCGGATTGGATCCGTGATCTGAGGTTTATCCTCATTGCTGCACAGAAGAATTATGTCCTTGATGCACCGCTAGGTGACAAACCTATTGCAGTAGTATATGCAGATGTTATGAACATTTGGCTAGCTCAAAATGATGACTACTTGATAGTTTAGTGCACCATGCTTAAACGGCTTAGAATCGAGACTTCAAAGACGTTTTGAACGTCATGGACCATATGAGATGTTCCAGGAGTTGAAGTTAATATTTCCAGCAAATACCCGAGTTGAGAGATATGAAGTCTTGATATGTCTCCAACGTATCTACTTTTCCAAACACTTTTGCCCTTGTTTTGGACTCTAACTTGCATGATTTGAATGAAACTAATCCGGACTGACGCTGTTTTTAGCAGAACTGCCATGATGTTGTTTTATGTGTAGAAAAGAAAAGTTCTTGGAATGTCCTGGAAATCCACGGAGGCACTTTTTGGAATCAATAAGAATTTTTGGCGAAACAATTAATGCCAGGGGTCCACAGCCTATCCACGAGACAGGGGGGCGCCCCCCCTAGGGCACGACCTCCTATCTCGTGGGCCCCCTGGACCTCCTCCGACCTCAACTCCAACTCCATATATTCCGTCTCAGGGAGAAAAAAATCAGGGAGAAAGTTTCATCGCGTTTCATGACACAGAGCCGCCGCCAAGCCCTAATCTCTCTCGAGAGGGCTCATCTGGAGTTCGTTCGGGGCTCCTGAGAGGGGGATTCGTCGCCGTCGTCATCATCAACCATCCTCCATCACCAATTTCATGATGCTCACCGCCGTGCGTGAGTAATTGCATCGTAGGCTTGCTGGACGGTGATGGGTTGGATGAGATTTACCATGTAATCAAGTTAGTTTTGTTAGGGTTTGATCCCTAATATCCACTATGTTCTGAGATTGATGTTGCTATGACTTTGCTATGCGTAATGCTTGTCACTAGGGCCCGAGTGCCATGATTTCAGATCTGAACCTATTATGTTTTCATGAATATATGTGTGTTCTTGATCCTATCTTGCAAGTCTATAGTCACCTATTATGTGTTATGATCCGACAACCCCGAGGTGACAATAATCGGGATACTTCTCGGTGATGACCGTAGTTTGAGGAGTTCATGTATTCACTACGTGCTAATGCTTTGTTCCGGTTCTCTATTAAAAGGAGGCCTTAATATCCCTTAGTTTCCGCTAGGACCCCGCTTCAACGGGAGGGTAGGACAAAAGACGTCATGCAAGTTCTTTTCCATAAGCACGTGTGACTATTTACGGAATACATGCCTACATTACATTGATGAATTGGAGCTAGTTCTATATCACCCTATGTTATAACTATTGCATGAGGAATCGCATCCGGCATAATTATCCATCACTGATCCATTGCCTACGAGCTTTTCATATACTGTTCTTCGCTTATTTACTTTTCCGTTGCCATTGTTACAACTACTACAAAAACCCAAAAACATTTATCTTTACCTTTGCTACCGTTACCTTTATTATCATACCACTTTTGCTACTAAACACTTTGCTGCAGATACTAAGTTATCCAGGTGTGGTTGAATTGACAACTCAACTGCTAATACTCAAGAATATTCTTTGGCTCCCCATGTGTCGAATCAATAAATTTGGGTTGAATACTCTACCCACGAAAGCTGTTGCGATCCCCTATACTTGTGGGTTATCAAGACTAATTTCTGGCGCCGTTGCCGGGGAGCATAGCTCTATTCTCTGAGTCACTTGGGATTTATATCTGTTGATCACTATGAAGAACTTGAAAGACGATCGAACTACTATTTTGCCCTCAACTACGAGGGGAGGTAAGGAACTGCCATCTAGCCTTGCACTAGATTCTCCTTCCATTATTAGTAGGCTTGCGACACCTAAACCTACTGCTGCTATGAATTCTGATATGTCGCATATTATTGATGATGCCACTTCTGCTATGCATGATGAAACTACTTCTGTGCGTGATACTAATTTGCCATTAGGTGAATTTCTTGATGAACAACTTGCTAGAGTTAGGGGGAATGAAATTACTGAAGATCCTATTACTGATGATAGTGATCATGAAGGTTCCCCCAATGATTATGTATTACCTGTTGTTCCTAAGGGTTATGTTATGAATGAAAAAGCTGCTATGGAAGTCCTTGCTTGCAATGATAGAAATGATCTTAAGAAATTATTAGCTAAATGGAAGCAACAGTCTCTTAATGCTAGAATGAAACCCGATCCTACTTTTGCTACTTCACCTATCTGTGTTATTGATAAGGATTATGAATTCTCTATTGATCCTGATATTATTACTTTAGTTGAATATGATCCATTTTATGGCCTTGAATCTGAAACTGTTGTGGCACATCTTACCAAGTTGAATGATATAGCCACCCTGTTTACTAATGATGAGAAGTCTCGCTATTTATATATCCTTAAGATATTTCCGTTCTCATTAAAGGGTGATGCTAAGACTTGGTACAATTCTCTTGCTCCTGGTTGTGTGCGTAGTCCCCAGGATATGATTTATTACTTCTCTACTAAATATGTCCCTGCTCATAAGAACAAGCTGCCTTGTGGGAAATATATAATTTTGTGCAAATCAAAGAAGAGAGTCTCCCACAAGCTTGGGGTAGGCTTCTCCGGTTACTTAATGCTTTGCTTGATCATCCTCTTAAGAAAAATGAAATACTTGATGTTGGGGATATAACTATTTGTGTAAGCCGCCCAGGAGGGGCCGGGTTATGCAAAGAGGACTCACCAGAAAGAAGCCCAAGACCAAGCATGAAGTTGGCGGTTCAATAAAGGGATTAAAGGCCCACATGCGACTTAAGGCCTGTTGTAGTAAACCGCCATAATGGCATGACTTGTATCATAAGGTAGATTTAACTAGTCACCGAGCCGGACACTGTTTATAAGCCGGCCGGGACTCTGTAAGCTACAGGGCGTCAACCCGTGTATATAAGGGGACGACCTGCTGGCGGCTTAGGGCAAGAAACAACTCATCGAGAGCCGGGCATAGCGTATCTCACTCCCTGGTCATCGAAACATCAATACCAACCCAACTAGACGTAGGCCTTACCTTCATCGTAAGGGGCCGAACTAGTATAAACCTCTTGTGTCCCTTGTCTCAATTAACCCCTTCAAGCTTCCTAGTTGCGATGGCTCCATAACTAAGTCCTTTCACGAGGACATATGACGTGATAATTCCACGATAGTTGGCACCCACCATGGGGCTAGCGCACGGTGGATTTGAGTTCTTGAAGGGCAACTTCGAAGGGCTCAAGGGATACGTAGTGGGCTCGATGACCAAGAGTCGTTGCGGCAAGATCTACATCGACGATGAAGGCTGGGGCCCCGACGCAGGCTCAATTGAGTACGGGTACCGGGTCCCCTTTGGCGGAATCCACATCTTCATCGGTCGGATTGGTGAGCCGGGCCCTGAACCGGACAGCTGCACCGACCTCATCGAGACGGCTCAGCGTGCGAGAAAGGCCCGAATTCAACCTGTCATGAAGTGTGCTTTCGTGGGCTGCATCCACGGAGAGGAACTCTCTGAAGGATCTGAAGATGGTGGTGAGACGGCCGTCCTCTCAGACGGTGATTCATCCGCCGGCTCAATAGATTCGGTATACCAAGTGCAAGACGGCGTGCTCGGGGGCTGTTCCGACGGCACCAGTATTCCGGACCCCTGTGAGCCACCAAGATAGGTAGGAGTCTTCATGGCTGGGACTCAGCCCGGCTCAAACTCTATAGCTGCTACAGCAATAACGTCCGGGATAGGAGCAGCCGGGGCAGGCGGCCCTGTGCGCCCGCCAGCTCAGGTGCTGATAGACCTCATGGACAAGCTTACGGCCCTGTTAACCGCCACGGTTATCCCTGCAAACAAAGATGAGCATGACGCGGAGGTGGCACGGGTGCGTGAGGAGATAGCTCAGGCCAAGGAGGCCTTGGCAGCTGAAGATACTAGACTAGCCACAGAGCGGGCGGCTTTGGACGCCCGGGCGCAGCGGTTGCAGTCAGAAGCCTACCAGCTCACGATGAGCCTGAACGCGTCTAATGAGGTAATGAGGAGGAGACATCAGAAAACCTAGTCCCGTTTACCTCCGAATTACGACCCTCGGGTCCTTTTTGCTACGCCTGGAGCCGGCCCAAGTAACCCGCCAGAGACCAATCAGCTTATGACAGCCGGAGCTGGAGGACCGGCTCAGCCTCGAGAGATGCCGCCTCCTCATGTGAGCATGGCACCACCGTGTTATGTGCCGATACCACCGGGTCACTTTTCTAACCCCATGGAGAACTTAATCGCGGCTTCGGCGCGTTTGGCGGCTCTTCCCGTGGACAGTGATGACCCAACAGCGGTGGAGACCCGGAGGGTCAGAGAGCTTCTCCAGACGGCCTTGGCGCAGCAAGAGACCTATTCTTACAGCCGAGACATGATTCATTCAACTCCTCTGCCTTGGTTAGCACCGCCTCGTCAGAACCGGAGCCCGAGTTACAGCAGGCACATGGAGTCTGAAGCTCTGTCAAGCAATGCCCAACGCCGTAATCAGCCCGGTGGCTATAACCCGGTGCAAGACCGAATACGCCAGGAGAACGAGCGGGCGGCTCAGTTAGCGGCTCAACAGGCAGCTCATCAGGATCTTCCAGAGTATCTGACGACTTCTGTTGAGACAGGAGTAGCCACTAGAACCGGTGATGTTCCTTGTTTGGTACCGTCTTTGCGTAATGTGCGCCTACCCAAGGATTTCAAGGGACCTTGAAAGGTGCCGAATTACACGTCCGACTTGCAGCCCAGAGCTTGGATCGAAAGTTATGAGATGGCTATGGAGTTATTGGAAGTCAGCGACGCGGCGATGGCCAAGTACTTCACCATGATGTTAGATGGTACAGCCCGATCCTGGTTAAAGGGTTTGCCACCTAATTCCATTGGTTCATGGGCAGAACTAAAAGCCTGTTTTATCAAGAACTTCAAAGACACTTGCAAGCAGTCTATGTCGATTGTGGATTTGACAAATTGTAAACAGGAGGAGGGTGAATCTACGACTCATTGGGTACGCCAGGTCAAAGAGATAATACATTCATCTGACAAGATGGATGCCGGTTCTGCAGTCCTCATGTTGGAGAAGAATTGCCATTTTGAGCCACTGAGGTAGAAACTGGGGCGCCTTAAGTGTGTTGCAATGGTATGGGTATGCTGATGGCGGCTTTAGTCAAATATGCTGACTCTGATAGTACCAAGGATCCCGCGTCTGATGAGGAAAAGACCGGGAAGGGAAAGAAGAACGACAATGGAAAGGGTCAACAGCATAACCCAATGAATCAAGGAGGCAATAAGCGTAAGGAGGATGGTAACCCAAAGTTTGTGGCCAACGCCAATGCGCAAGGTAACAATCAGAGATGTAAGGGTAAGCCGCCTCGATCCGACAGCTACTCAATGAGCCCTGCCCGAGACACGACACCTAGGAGCACCCCGCCACACACCTGTGGAAAGATTGCGCGATCATGAAGGCGTTTAAAAATTCCAACACTTTTGATGGTAGTCATGGATCTGGCGGCGGCTCAGGGGCTGGCGGTTTTCATGGCCCGGGTGGTGGTTCAAGTTCCGGCTTTCAGGGACATCAAGGCGGCTATAATCAACAGCAGTCTGGACAAGGAGACCAGCAACAGCAGCAGTCGGGTTATCAAAGTAATCCGAAGCAGTTGAATAGTGGGCAGTATCACGTGTTCACCACTAGCTTATGCAAACGCGACCAGAAGGTTCATAAGAGGGCCGTGAATTCTGTTGAACCGGCAGTTCCTCGTTACTTGAGGTGGTCAGAACAACCCATTATATGGAGCAGAGAAGATCACCCTCCGTGGGTCGATAATCCGGGCCAGTTAGCCTTGGTGGTAGCACCTCAGGTTGGTGGATATAAATTCACTAAGGTACTCATGGACGGAGGTAGTAGCATCAATATCCTCTATTATGAGATCTTTCGATGCATGGGGTTAACTGATAAGAATTTGAGGATATCCAACACTGTTTTCCATGGAGTGGTTCCTGGTAAGTCGGCTTACCCAGTTGGCAAGATTGAGCTGGAAGTGGCCTTTGGAGATGAATATGATTCCAGGGCTGATAAATTGACGTTTGAAGTGGTCAAAATCAGGAGCCCATATCATGCTCTGTTTGGGCGGTCGGCTTATGCTAAGTTCATGGCACGGGCGTGTTATGTTTATTTGCAGCTCAAGATGCCGGGTCACAAGGGCACCATCACTGTGCATGGAAGTCGGAAGGTAGCCTTGTAATGTGAAGAAGGCGACGCGGCTTATGCTGAGTCTGCCTGTGCAGCGGAAGAACTCAAATTTTATCAAGATAATGTTGACCCAGCGGATATGACCTCCTTGAAGAAACCAACTACGGAGCATGACCCGGCGTTGAAGTTTAAATCGGCCGCTGAGACGAAGCTTGTTGACTTTACCCCAGGTGACTCTTCTAAGCAATTCAGCATCAGCAGTAATTTGGATCCCAAATAGGAAAGCGCGCTCATCGAGTTCATCCGTGAGAACCGGGACATCTTTGCATGGAAACCTTCTGACATGCCGGGTGTACCGAGGGAACTCGCTGAGCACACTCTCAATATTGATCCGAAGTATAAGCCGGTCAGGCAGTTTCTTTGACATTTTAACGAAGAGAGACGGAAAGCTATTGGAGAGGAAGTTGCTCGACTCTTAGCGGCTGGGTTCATTGTTGAACTTTTTCACCCGGAGTGGTTGGCTAACCCGGTGCTTGTGCTTAAAAAGAACGGCACCTGGTGGATGTGTGTGGATTACACAGACTTAAACAAGGCTTGTCCAGCTGATCCCTTTGCTCTCCCCCGTATTGATCAGATCATTGATGCTACGGCGGGTTGTGAATGTTTGAGCTTCTTGGATGCTTACTCTGGCTATCATCAGATCAAAATGGCAGTTAAGGACCAGGAGAAGACGGCTTTCATCACTCCGTTTGGAGCCTTCTTTTATGTATCCATGTTGTTTGGGCTCAAGAGTGCTCAAGCGACTTATCAGCAATGCGTGCAGAACTGTCTACACGACCAAATTGGGCGTAATGTTCATGCATATGTAGATGACATCGTGGTGACATCCAGAGAGAAGGAAACATTGATATCCGACTTGAAAGAGACCTTTGATAATCTCCGGGTTTATAAGATGATGCTTAATCCGGCCAAGTGTGTGTTTGGTGTACCCGCAGGCAAGCTCTTGGGTTTTTTCGTCTCCAACAGAGGTATTGAAGCTAATCCGGAGAAGATCAAGGCGATTACCTCTCTGGCTAAACCGGCGTGCATCAATGATGTTCAGCGACTGGCGGGTCATGTTGCCGCTTTAAGCCGGTTCATAAGCCGGTTAGGTGAGAAGGCCCTACCGCTATATCAGATGATGAAGAAAACAGACATTTTTGTCTGGAGTGATGCTGCTGATGCTGCCTTTGAAGACTTGAAGAGACAGTTGTCTGAACCACCGGTTCTTGCAGCTCCTATTGATAAAGAGCCGTTGCTGTTATACGTGGCTGCCAATTCACGAGCCGTCAGTGTTGCCATCGTGGTGGAGCATAAGGAAGCTGGCAAGGAGCATCCGGTTCAACGGCCGGTTTACTACATCAGTGAGGTGCTCATTGAGTCTAAACAAAGGTATCCACATTGGCAGAAACTCGTTTATGGAGTGTTTATGGCCAACCGGAAGTTGAAGCAGTACTTGCATAGTCATCCTATAACTGTTGTAAGTTCTGCCCCTTTGGGAGACATCATCCAGAATAGGGAGGCCACAGGACGAGTCACCAAGTGGGCTATCGAGCTTGGGCCTCATGGTTTGAAGTATATACCACGTACTGCTATTAAGTCTTAGGCCTTGGTGGACTTTATAAATGATTGGACAGAGTTGCAGGCACCTGAGGAGAAGCCAGATAACACATATTGGACTATTCACTTTGACGGGTCCAGGCAGCTAGAAGGCTCGGGGGCTGGAGTTGTTTTAACTTCCCCTCAAGGTGACAAATTTTGTTATGTACTCCGGCTTATGTTTCCATGTACTAACAATGCAGCTGAGTACGAGGCCTTACTTCATGCTCTCCGGATGGCCAAGGAGATGAACTTAAGCCGGGTAAGGTGTTTGGGCGACTCAGATCTCGTGGCTCAACAGGTGTCAGGCAAGTGGGATTCCAAGGATCCCCTTATGGCGGCTTATCGTTGTGAAGTAGATGCGGTGGCTGGTCACTTCAAGGGTTATCAAGTGGAGCACATTGATCGAAGGAAGAATGAGGCGGCGGATGCTTTAAGCCGGTTGGGATCTCAACGTAAGCCGGTGCCGCCTAACACCTTTCTCGATATTTTGCATAACCCTTCTGTCAAGGTGCCTACCGAGGAAGAGCTAGCGGTGCCAGACCCGGAGGCACAGCTGGTGGCGGCTCTTCACGTTATCCCAGATTGGACAGTGCCATATTTGGCCTATATGACCCGGGGAGAATTACCTGAGGATGAAACCTTGGCAAGACAAATCGTCAGGCGCTCCAAATCTATGACGATTGTTAACGGCGAGTTACATCACCTAAGCATCACTGGGGCGTTTCAACGATGTGTGTCACCTACAGAAGGCCAAGAAATACTTCGTGAGATCCATGAAGGGGATTGTGGCCATCATGCCGGGTCAAAATCTCTTGTAGCCAAAGCTTTCCGTCATGGTTTCTACTGGCTAACGGCTCATGCTGATGCGGAGGATCTGGTCAGTAAATGTGATGGTTGTCAAAAGTTCTCACGACGAGCTCATGTGCCGGCTTAAGAGTTGAGGACGATCCCAATCACTTGGCTGTTTGCAGTCTGGGGGCTTGACATGGTTGGACCTTTCAAGAGGTCTAAGGATAAAATGACACATCTCCTGGTGGTAGTGGATAAGTTTACAAAGTGGGTTGAGGCAGAGCCAGTCAGTAAGTGTGGTGCAGCCATGGCGGTTCAATTCATGAAAAAGGTGATCTTTCGTTTTGGTTTCCCACACAGCATTATAAGTGATAATGGCACTAATCTCTCCAAGGGTGCCATGGAAGAGTTCTGTCAACGAGAACATATCCGGCTTGATGTTTCGGCTGTTGCTCATCCTCAATCCAATGGTCAAGCAGAAAGAGCTAATCAAGAGATCCTGAAGGATATCAAGCCCCGGCTCTTTGTCCCCTTACAGCGGACTCCGGGTTATTGGGTGGAGGAGTTACCTTCTGTGTTATGGAGCATCAACACTACGCCTAACAGATCTACAGGCTACACACCTTTCTTTATGGTGTATGGTGCAGAGGCGGTCCTGCCAAGTGACATCCGGCACGATTCACCCCGCGTGATGGCTTATGTTGAGGCTGACAACGAAAAAGCTCGTCAGGATGCGCTTGACTTGTTGGATGAGGAGCGAGACTTGGCAATAGCCCGCTCAATGATTTATCAACAAGACCTGCGCTGCTATCACAGCCGCCGGGTTAGGAGCAAGACCTTTCAGGAAGGCGATTTGGTGCTCCGGCTCATCTAGGATCAGTCTGATATGCACAAGCTATCCCCACCTTGGGAAGGACCCTTTGTGGTCAGCAAGAATTTGCACAACGGATCATATTACCTCATCGATGTTCGAGAGCACAAAGACTCACGTAAGTCGGAGGAGGAGACCCGCCGGCCATGGAATATTGCTCATCTCCGGCCTTACTATACTTAAGCCACCGGTTCTCAAGATGTATATATTTTGACAATGTATATATTATATAAAGAAATAAAGCAGGACCTCTGTCCTTTTTACCCTCAAAGGTTTATGTGTCTTCTTTATCAGGTGGTGGAAACAACCAACAGGGAGCGGATCACATTTGAATCCGGCTTTCCTTTGGTCTGGCTTATGATCATGTCTGAATCTTGCTATGGTCACTTGGGGGCTTCCTGTTCAAACATAAGTCGTATTCGAACCAAAGAGAACATAGCTGTCGATTCCCACTTGATCGGCATATTGCCAAACCCACTTGGGGGCTTCTTGATCATATTTGAATCACAGCTTAACCCCTTTGTGTCTGACGTGGATCGTATTCGAATCAGCGTCATTAAACAACTGTTATGGTCACTTGGGGGCTTCTTGTTCAAACATAGGTTGTATTCGAACCAAAGAGAACATAGCTACCGATACCCACTTGATCGGCATCGCCAAAGCCACTGGGGGCTATATGATCGTATCCGAATCTTAGTTTAACCCCTTTGGAACGGTTTACTGATCGTATTCGAATCAGAAGCCTGTAAATGTTGTTTATCATCCAACATAAGGATAAATTATTTTGACTATCTTGAGACCTTCTTGAAAGCATTATGAGATGGTTTTTGATTCTTCCGGTTTAATATTGATTACCCCAGGTTCTTAAGTGCCAGGTGAACATCATATAAGCAGGGAAGATTATCAAAGGGATCACAGGTATGCTATTATGATTATATTTAACAAATATAATCATAAACCGGCCTGTATATGATGTCTTTGGGTCGTGTTCCGGGTTATCTATACTTTATGTAACACCCGACGCGATAAACCGCCAAGGAAATTTTGCTTGTTTTATGTACAGGATAAGGCAAAGCAAATTTAAACGTCTAGGAAATAAACGGTCAACATAAGCCAGAAACATATAGCGATGGCGGCTTACGAAAGTATTAAGCACCAGGAACATGCGCGAAGGCATGACAAACATTGAGAAGTTTTTACTACCCTATTACAAGACTTCCTGAGTCTGAATAAATGAAGCATTGTTTTTTGCAAAGTCATAAAACGCCTGGCGGTTCATTCCTTCGGCGGGCTCGAAGACTCCGGGTTATCCTTCTCCGCCTCTCCGTCGGTTGCTTTGTCCTGGAAGGTTGACGAGGCCCAGTCAATGCCACTCAAGGCTTCAAACTCAGCTTCATCATCTATTAAACCTGCTGGGTCCACTTCAGGGGCAAAAGTATGCTTACGCGTTGGAGGGACCAGGCTGACTTGATCATATGGAATGTTTGGAATTCTCCGGTTCTCACTATCATAGCCCGACGAATACTTGGTAAGATCAGTATCATTCCCAAAAAGGGTAGCCACGGGACGTATGACTTTGACACAGGTGGTGAAATCATGATCATCAAATACAGTAACATCCTCCTTCAGGCTCGGGTATCCAAGAGCAAGGTCGGCCGGGTCTAGCTCTGGCATCCATGCCTTTGCCCGACTCAATGCGGCCACGGCCCCAGCTCTTGAAGATGCCCGCCTTAAATCCTGAATTCGCTGAGGTAGCACAACGAGATGCTTCAGCACGTCTTGCAGAAGGTGGGGAGTGGTATTTGATAAGGCTACAATGGCCAAGGCACATTGTGACCCGGAGTACAGTTGTTCCACTAAAGTGTAAAGCGCCTTAAGTTTGATCAGCATGCTCTGCTCGAGGTTGGTGCTCCTGGGGCCTGTGTGTTCACAAGTATAACAGTGAGCCGGAGATAACGATTACAATAGTCATCGAAAGATTACAATGTTTGAGGTTTTGTACAGTAACTTACCAAAGATGGCTGAGACCATTTGAGATATCTGCCGTTTTAAGTTGGACAACTCGGTTGTTGCCTCTGCAAGAGATGCTTCTGCCGTCTCGGCCCGGGTCACTAGTGAAGCCTTCTGATTAGCCCAGATTTTCTTCTTCGACTCAAAATTTTTCTTCAACTTCTCTTGTTCAGAGACACTGAATTCAAATTTGGAGTTGGCCTTTTGAGTTTCAAGTTCTTGAGTTTTCAGCCGGCTCTTCAGGTCAGCAAGCTCCGACTCAAATTGACTTATGGTAGCATGCATTGATACCAGGTTATGGTAAGGATCACGGTAAGGTAACATTCAAGTCCCAAGCATTTTACAAGTAAAGATACTTGGCACTTGGGGGCTAATGTATGTTAAAGAATTTTTTAACCTACAAATCCGGGTCATGCATATTAAGTCCCAAGCATTTTACAAGTAAAGATACTTGGCACTTGGGGGCTAATGTGTATCACAAGTTCAAAGTATCATGCTATAACCGAGTTAAATATATTCTCTTTAAACCGAACAAACCAACAGTAAGTAGATTTCTAAGTCTACAACATATTCATTCATAAGCAATAGACTTGGGGGCTGGTACAGTAAGTAAGATTCAAGAAAATAGCATAAGTTATACCTCAGATTTGTGCTATATTTGTTTCACCATGTCAATTTCCAGGTCACGACTATTATGCACTTGATTCAGATAGCCCGAGACTATATCACCAATGCTTAAGTGAGTATAATCAGTAATGTCCTGCTTGGCCTTTCGGCGTTCGGCAAGTTCTTCCTTGGCAGTACATTTGGCAAGGACGGTAGGCCGCCCTGGTTCAACAAATTGACTTTTCAGAAATTCAACTTCCGGGTCAGTCGTCTTGACCGGGCTAGGAGCTTCCAGATTATCAGAGCTGTTGATAGCATCTTCGGCAGGCGGGTCAGAGGTTGGCACCGGAATGTCAGAAGCCGGTTCAGGCGGCGGCTGATGGGTGGAGCTATCAGGAGCAGACATGTCAGGCGCCGGTTCAGTAACAATCGGGTCTTGGGACAGCTTATTCTTCCTTGCCCTCTTGCTAGGCTTCACTTGCATGCTGTCAATAAAGGTAGAAGGATGAATACTAAAGCATAAGTAAGGTAAAACCTAAAGTAAATAAGGTTACATTACCCGGGAGCAGTTTTGAAAGCCGGCATGTTTGATTGCATAGACTCGCCAGAGGAAGGAGAGGTATCCTGATAATTGGAGTTAGATGAATTGAGAGGTTGGCGAATTAAACCCGCCAAAAGTAAAACAGAACGTAAATCGGAGATAACCTCGGTCCGACGCTTCCTAGTTACATCAGGTAAGCTGGAGGAGAGTTCTGCATCCTTGTTGGTCCGAGTCTGCCTCCGGTTTTCAAGCTGTTGTTGCTTCAAAAGAAATTGAGGGTCTTGATAAGCTAGAGGATGTGAAAATCTTACTTTCCGGGTCACCCTTCGGATTTTTTGCTTTGGCAAAGGCTATGAGTCGAAGGAGATTATAGTTACCTCTTCGTCAACTACTTGACTGTTCCCCGTATCCTCCTGAAAGGATAGAATGTCAGTAAAATAACAACAAGGGAGTTAAGAAAATTAAAGGATTACCTCTTCATCATCCGAAGAAGTATCATCCAATTTGAATAAGTCGGAGGCGCTGGGTTTCTTCTTCTTTGAGGTTCCCATCTTGGCGGCTTTCCTTTCGGTTTTCTTGGCTGTCTTGGCTTGTTTGGCAGCCTCATGGTCATACTTGACCTTCCAGAAGTTGTCATCGGCCTGTGGAAAAGGATAAAGAACTATGAGTACAAATAAGATATAACATAGCAAGGAGTATTTATTAAGATTGATAACTCACTACAGGGGCCGGGTTCTTCTTGCAGAAGGGAAGTAAGCCGAAGGCACTACTAGTTACAGTGCCCTCCTTCAGCAGCGACTGGGTCGTAGCATCCACCACATCATCTGGTAAGTTGTCAGGACTATGACGCAGTGGATCATCCTTTTCGCCTGTGTAAGTACACATTAAGCCGGAACGGCGGCTTAATGGAAGTACTCGCCAAGTGACCCAGACTCAGACCAGATTGATGCCGTTTAAGATGTTTCCCAAAAGAGCTCTAATCTTCTTGATGGTGGGATTGAGAGGCAGACGCTCGACAACAGTCAGTTTATCTGCTAGCGGATGGTTGGACTCAAGGCGCAGGGCGCGGAAGCCGGGCAGAGGGCTCTCATCAGCCGGTGAAGTATCCTGACAATAGAACCACGTCTGATTCCAATCTTTTGGATGACTCGGCAGTTCAGCATAAGGAAAAAGGCGATCTCTCCGCCGTTGAATTGAGATGCCGCCAAGCTCAAGACTAGGCCCGTTGGCACGTTCATTCTGCCGGTTCAAGTAGAAAAGCTCTCTGAACAAAAGCAGACTTGGCTCCTCCCCCCAGGTACACCTCGCAGAAGACTTGGAAATTGCAAATATTTGACACGGAATTGGGTCCAATGTCTTGAGGTCTAAGATCAAAGAAATTCAAAACCTCCCTGAAGAATTTTGAGCCGGGAGGGGCAAATCCCCGGTTCATGTGATCCGTAAAAATTATTACCTCCCCTTCTTTGGGTTGAGGCCTCTCTTTAGAAGGGTCAGGGGCACGATAAGACATGACCTCCTTTTTTGGCAGATGGCCAGACTTCACAAATTCAAACAGTTTACTCTTAGTGACTATGTATGGGACCCAATTGTAGGTCACAGGGGCCTTGGTTGCCTTAAGAGGTTCCGGTTCAAATTTAACCCGGGAGAAAATATCTTAATTATTCAAGGTGGCGGCTTAAGAAGGGGCCTAATGATATAAGGATAACTATGCAACAGTATTTAAGCCGCTACATGTGTCAAAAGCAGTTCAAACTTCTTAAGATCATGAGAAGCAAGCAAGGCTCACAGATCAGTGTCATTTATTTAAGCCGGCTACATGGACAGTTGTGTTTAAGTGTATTCGACAGAAGTAGTTTTCCGGGTGATACAAACAGGTTTCATAATCTACCATTATTATTTGAGATCAAAAAGTTGTTCTAGCAAGAAAAACTTCTAGACCTAAGACTGGCGTAGATGAAGCTCAATGGCTCGGACGGGGCCTCTGTGTAACAGAAAGGGATCGATTTGCGTTCAAAATAGGTGCGGAAAATCTACTGCATCGGTTTTTACTATCTTCAAGATCAAGAAGAGCGGGGATGATGAAATCTATGAAAGGAAACTACTGAACAGTGAAGAACGCGAAGAACTCGAAGGTCCTAATGTGGATCTAAGAAGCAGGAAAGAGGAGACTTACGAATGCAAGGTTGTGGCGGAGGGTCGTCGCGTTTTCTCTGGTCAAACCAGGTTGATGCAGCGGCCTGAGTTGGTGAAGACGAGAAGATCTGTGACAGCAGCGGCGGCGGAGCTCGAGCGACAGAGAAGCAGCGAGAGGAAGAAGACGACTGAAGGAGGAGAATGGGAAGACCTAGGTCGTGCCTATTCATAAGGAAAGGATAACTGAGACGGCACGAGAAACGAGGAGATAAAAGTTATTATCCAGCAGCCCCGATGCCTCGGTTTTCGGAACAGTCAATAAAGGCAAATATCCATTGGAGGATATGGTGGAATAAAGAAAGAGTTTAAGTAAACATGACGTCATGGCGGGTTAACACGGATCCAAAAGATGATGTCATGGCGGGTTAAAGAAAACCTTTGCACAGTCAGAAGACTGAAGATTTACTTCTTAAGGTATTTTAAGATTGACATGAACAAGTTCAAATCAATCTAGGGCCTAATGTTGGGGATATAACTATTTGTGTAAGCCGCCCAGGAGGGGCCGGGTTACGCAAAGAGGACTCACCAGAAAGAAGCCCAAGACCAAGCATGATGTTGGCGGTTCAATAAAGGGCTTAAAGGCCCACAGGCGACTTAAGGCCCGTTGTAGTAAACCGCCATAATGGCATGACTTGTATCATAAGGTAGATTTAACTAGTCACCGAGCCGGACACTGTTTATAAGCCGACCGAGACTCTATAAGCTACAGGGCGTCAACCCGTGTATATAAGGGGACAACCTGCTGGTGGCTTAGGGCAAGAAACAACTCATCGAGAGCCGGGCATAGCATATCTCGCTCCCTGGTCATCGAAACATCAATACCAACCCAACTAGACGTAGGCCTTACCTTCACCGTAAGGGGCCGAACTAGTATAAACCTCTTGTGTCCCTTGTCTCAATTAACCCCTTCAAGCTTCCTAGCTGCGATGGCTCCACAACTAAGTCCTTTCACGAGGACATCTGACGTGACAATTCCACGACACTTGATATCTTTTATAATGGACTATCCGATGCTTCCAAGGACAACTTGGATAGTTGTGCTGGTTGTGTTTTCAGGGAGAGAACAGTCGATGAAGTTGAAATACTATTGATAATATGTTGACTAATGAAAATAATTGGACTCTTCCCGAGCCAGTTCCTGAAGTAATTCCTGAAACAATTGAGCCAACTCCTGAGCCTATTCCTAAACCCACTCCGAAGAAGAGAGGTGTTTTATTACTCAGTCCTGAAGATATGCAAGAGGCAAAGAAATCAATGAAAGAAAAAAGTATTAAAGCTGAAGATGTTAAGAATTTACCACCTATTGAAGAAATACATGGTCTTAATTTACCACCTGAAGAACCACATTGTCTTGATAACCCGACACAGGTAGTAAAGGTAAATTCTCTCTATAGATATGATAAAGTTGAAATGCCCTCTACTAAATTTCATAGCCCATGCTTAGATGAATTTGACGACTTTATGGCTAGACAAGAAAGTTTTAATGCTTATGTTGGTAGAGAGTTAAAGAATAATGCTTTCGAGATAGGACGCGTAGGTGATAATCTGGCTAGAGTTAAAGATGAACTTCACCGCGTTAGCAAATATGCTTCTATGGTTGCTACTCAAGCTGAGCAAGTACTTAAAGCTCAAAATGATTTGCTTGATGAATTAAATAATAAAAATGACTTTGCTGTTAGAGTGGCTACTAGAACTGGTAGAATGACTCAGGAACCTTTGTATCCTGAAGGCCACCCTAAGAGAATCGAGCAAGATTCTCAGAGAAATAATTTAGAGGCACCTAGTTCTTCTAGAAAGAAGAAAAAGAAAAAGGATAGAACTTTGCATGCTTCTAGTGAACCTACTGTAGACACACCTAAGAATCCCAATGATATTTCTATTTCTGATGCTGAAACACAATCAGGTGATGAACATGAACCTAGCGATAATGTTAATGATAATGTTCATGTTGATGCTCAACCTAGCAAAGACAATGATGTAGAGATTGAACCTGATGTTGATCTTGATAACCCACAATCAAAGAATCAACGTTATGATAGGAGAGATTTTGTTGCCAGGAAGCACGGTAAAGAAAGGGAGCCATGGGTTCAGAAACCCATGCCCTTTCCTCCTAAACCATCCAAGTCAAAGGATGATGTGGATTTTGAGCGCTTTGCTGAAATGATTAGACCTATTTTCTTACGCATGCGCTTAACTGATATGCTTAAGGTAAACCCTTATGCTAAGTATATGAAGGATATCATCACAAATAAAAGAAAGATACCGGAAGCTGAAATTTCCACCATGCTTGCTAATTACACTTTTAAGGGTGGAATACCAAAGAAACTTGGAGATCCGGGTGTACCAACTATACCATGTTCCATTAAAACAAATTATGTTAGAACTGCTTTATGTGATCTTGGAGCCAGTGTTAGTGTTATGCCTCTCTCTTTATATCATAGACTTGAATTAAATAAGTTGACACCTACTGAAATATCTTTGCAAATGGCTGATAAATCAAATGCTATACCTGTCGGTATTTGTGAGGATGTGCCTGTTGTGGTTGCAAATGTCACTATCTTAACGGACTTTGTTATTCTTGATATTCCCGAGGACGATAGTATGTCTATTATCCTTGGTAGACCTTTTCTTAATACTGCAGGGGCTGTTATTGATTGCAACAAAGGCAATGTCACTTTTCATGTTAATGGTAATGAGCATATGGTACATTTTCCGAGGAAGCAATCTCAAGTTCATAGCATCAATTCAATTGAAAAAGTTCCAACTATCATTTTTGGAGGTTTTGAATTTCCTCTCCCTACTGTCAAGAAAAAGTATGATATCCTTATTGTTGGGGATTTTCATATCTCCGTTGAGGTAACTTAGTGTTATTCGATTTCTCCGGTTCCGTGTTATTCGGAATGAGTTTGTTAACAAGACTTGATCAACCTTGTTAGTGGTCTCATTTTGATGATCACGAGATGGATGAAACTACAAGGCACAACCTTCTGTACCCTCTTTTTACTTTTTGTTATTTAGAATAAATAAAGCAAAAATAGTATTATCCGTCTGTTTTCTGAATTATCCGTGCATTAAAAAATAGTCCGAAAATAAAAGTGCTCCAAATGCCCTGCAAATTTAGTATGATTTTTTTCTGGAATATTTGAGGATTTTAGGAGGGGCAAGCACCAGGTCACGAGAGAGGAGGGCGCCCCCCCCCCCTATAGGGCGCGCCCCCTGTCTCGTGGGCCCCTGGTGGCTCCCCTCCACTTATGCCAGCACCCACACACTTCATCTTCTACCTAAAAAAATCCCCATCCAGCTCAAGCACGAGTTCTAGCTCGTTTTGCTGCAATTCTTGATCTATTAGCTCAAAGCTCCATTCGCAAAACTGCTTTGGGAGATTGTTGCTTGGTATGTGACTCCTCCATTGGTCCAATTAGTTTTTGTTCTAGTGCTTTATTCATTGCAAATTTTGGCTGCATAGGTGACCATGTTCTTGAGCTTGCATGTTAAAATTTTGAGGTCCCAAGCAATTCCAGTGCATGATATAGGCTCTAGGCACTTGTAGGAGTAGTTGCTATCAATCTTGTTTAGTTTTATTCACTTTTATTTTGAAGTTACTAAAATTTCAGAAATTTTCAGAAAAAGAAATATGCTTAGAAGAATGTACCAAGGAGGTTCCTCGGCAAAGAGAGGGCCAAGGATTGCTATACGTGAACAAGATGTTAATTTGCCAAGGGACGCAAATGTACGGGCTTGTGAGTGGCCATCCGATGATTTTATGGTTGAAGTAGGCTTCAAGGAGGAATTTGACGCTTATGTGCGTAATGCCAAGCTGGAGGACTTCTTACAAGATAAGTGTCCTCAATATTATCAATTGACTGATTCCTTTGTGCGGAGGTTCGAATATATTTCTGCGCGTAATTCTCCTAGTGTCATGTTTGATATTTATGATACATCTTATACCATGGATTTAGAGGATTTCACAACTGCTTGCAAACTCCCGCAGTGGGGTAATATTCATGATCCTCCCAAGTCTGAATTTAGAGATTTTCTTGCTAGTATTACTGTGGGAGAATCTAGGGACGTAACACAAGCTACCATAGGGAGCATTCATTTTCCTGCTATACATTACTTTGCTCTCTTTATTGGTAGATGCATTAATGGTAAGGACGAGGTATGCCACATGTGTGCCCCTGATCTTTGTGTCCTCAAGAGTGTTGTGTCAGGTTATAAAGGTTATAACTTGGGGGAAATAGTTGCACGTAGGTTGCAAAATAATAGTAGAAGGGGTGATTTCTTTGGAGGAATTTATGCAACTGTGTGGCTAATTTTTCTTAATATAGCTCCACGAGAGGGGGATATGATTGTACCTCCTGTTTATTTGGATAAAGAAGCTATGTTTGATCATCATTTTCTTGAGAGGAATGAACAATTCCTCCATTATCGACTAATCTATGACAGACGCAACGTCGTCCCTGTTACTCTTCCTGTCCCCTACCTTTTTGATTATCAGGAAGATATGTTGTCACCAGGAAAGAAGCAACTGAATATGAGAGGGGAATGGAGGCAGCTCGCCAACACGCTGCTGCTCAGGAGGCGGTCGCCTCTGCATCTCAGTACTACCCCAGTTTCACTTATGGATATCAGCCAGGCGGTTATTGGTATTAGACCAACTTAGGCCAAAAGCCTAAGCTTGGGGGAGTACGTATTTCTCACCGACTTTACATTCATGTTCACACACTAGTCGTCGGTGCTCATACTCTTTCATTGTATTATCCATGCTAGTTTAAATTTCTTTTTCTAGTTTTCTTCTTGTGTGTTTGATAGACCTTGAGAAAAACCAAAAAAAGTAGTTAGTTTAATTTCCTTGCTTGTAGTAGAAATTAAAATGAAAACCCAAAAAGATTTCTCATTCTTCTTTTACTTATTGGGAGCTTTCCCGTGTAAATAGTTTTCTTTTCTTTTCTTTCTTTTGGGGGTCGAGAAGACCATATTGAAAATGCTTAGTGGCTCTTATATGCATGATTGTTTATTTAATTTAGAGCCCATATTACTTGTCTTCTCTCTTGAGTTGAATGCTTGCAGATTTCAGCTTAGTCCAATGCACGTGCACTCTTATTATTATACACATCGTTCGGTCGTGCAAGTGAAAGGCAATAATGACGATATATGATGGACTTATTGGGATGAGAAAAGCTGGTATGAACTCGACCTCTCTTATTTTTGTAAATATGATGAGTTCATCGTTCCTGAGTCAGCTATTATGAAGTAAACATATTTGCAATGACATTTAGAGATTATAGTTACTTGTGCCATGCTTGATTAGCTATGAGTTATAATGGTTTACCTTGCGTGCCAACATGCTATTAGAATGATTATGATGTGATATGATGGGATGGTATCCTCCTTTGAATGAATTGAGTGACTCGACTTGGCACATGTTCACACATGTAGTTGAATCAAATCAACATAGCCTTCACGATATTTATGTTCACGATATTCGGTGTGAATTAATTTTAATGCATGTTTACGACTGTTGTCACTCTCTCAGTTGGTCGCTTCCCAGTCTTTTGCTAGCCTTCATCTGTACTAAGCGGGAATACTGCTTGTGCATCCAAACTCCTTAAACCCCAAAGTTGTTCCATATGAGTCCACTATACCTTCCTATATGCGGCATTTACCTGCCGTTCCAAGTAAATTTGTATGTGCCAAACTCCAAACCTTCAAATGAAATTCTGTTTTGTATGCTCGAGCAGCTCATGTTACAACTAGGGCTGCCTATATCTTCCATGCTAGGTGGGTTATTCTCAAGAGGAGTGGACTCCGCTCCTTATTCACGAGAAAGGGCCGGTAACCGGGATGCCCAGTCCCATGATCCAAAAAGATCAAAGCAAATCAAAATAATTAAACAAAACTCCCCCAGGGCTGTTGTATGTTGGAGGCACTCGTTGTTTCGAGCAAGCCATGGATTGATGCTTGTTGGTGGTTGGGGGAGTATAAACCTTTACCATTCTGTTTGGGAACTGCCTATAATGCATGTAGTATGGAAGATACAACCATCTCATAGTTGTTGTGTTGACAGTGAAAGTATGCCGCTCAAAATGTTATTCAATCTCTATTTTAAAATCGAGCTCTGGCACCTCTACAAATCCCTGCTTCCCTCTGCGAAGGGCCTATCTATTTACTTTTATGTTGAGTCATCATCCTTCTTATTAAAAGCACCCGCTGGAGAGCACACTGTCATTTGCATTCATTACTATTGGTTTATATTGGGTATGACTTGACTGGATCTCTTTTACCATGAATTACAATGTTTAGTCAGTCCTTGATCTTTAAAGGGCTAGCGAGATACCATTTTGTTATATCATGTTATGATTATTTTGAGAAAGTGTTGTCATCCGAGTTTTGTTATTATGGCTCGCTAGCTGATTATGCTATTGATATGAGTAATTGTGAGACCCATGTGTTATTGTGAGTATGGTTAGTTCATAATATTTGCTGAAACTTCAATGCTGGCTTTTCATGTTACAACAACAAGAGCAAACAGAGTTTGTAAAAGTTTTTCTTTATCACTTTCAGTTTATCAACTGAATTGCTTGAGGACAAGCAAAGATTTAAGCTTGGGGGAGTTGATACGTCTCCAACGTATCTACTTTTCCAAACACTTTTGCCCTTGTTTTGGACTCTAACTTGCATGATTTGAATGAAACTAACCCGGACTGACGCTGTTTTCAGCAGAACTGCCATGATGTTGTTTTATGTGTAGAAAAGAAAAGTTCTCGAATGTCCTGGAAATCCATGGAGGCACCTTTTGGAATTAATAAGAATTTTTGGCGAAAGAGGGCCCACAGCCTGTCCATGAGACAGGGGGCGCCCCCCTAGGGCGCGGCTCCTATCTCATGGGCCCTGAGGGAGTCCTAGACTAGGGGGTGTCCAGATAGCCGAACTATCATCATCGGCTGGACTCCAAGACTATGAAGATACAAGACTGAAGACTTCGTCCCGTGTCCGGATGGGACTTTCCTTGGCGTGGAAGGCAAGCTTGGCGATACGGATATGTAGATCTCCTACCATTGTAACCGACACTGTGTAACCCTAGCCCTCTCCGGTGTCTATATAAACCGGAGGGTTTTAGTCCATAGGACAGAACAACAATCATACCATATGCTAGCTTCTAGGGTTTAGCCTCCTTGATCTCATGGTAGATCCACTCTTGTACTACCCATATCATCAATATCAATCAAGCAGGAGTAGGGTTTTACCTCCGTCGAGAGGGCCCGAACCTGGGTAAAAACATCGTGTCCCTTGTCTCCTGTTACCATCCGCCTAGACGCACAATTCGGGACCCCCTACCCGAGATTCGCCGGTTTTGACACCGACATTGGTGCTTTCATTGAGAGTTCCTCTGTGTCGTCACCGATAGGCTCGATGGCTCCTTCGATCATCAACAACAACGACGCGATCCAGGGTGAGACTTTTCTCCCCGGACAGATCTTCGTATTCGGCGGCTTTGCGTTGCGGGCCAATTCGCTTGGCCGCTTAGAGCAGATTGAAAGCTACGCCCCTGGCCATCAGGTCAGATTTGGAAGTTTGAACTTCACGGCCGACACCCGCGGAGACTTGATCTTCGATGGACTCGAGCCACAGCCGAGCGCGCCGCACTGTCACGATGGGCATGATTTAGCTCTGCTGCCGGACAGTGCCCTGGAGGCCGCACATGAGTCCGCTCCGACCCTTAATTCGGAGCCGACTACGCAGATCGAGGATGGGTGGCTAGACACCGCCTCGGGGGCTGCTACCTCTGCGGCGATGGAGCCAAATACCGACCTTGTCCCTCGTGAAGCTCGTGACTTCGAGGTGCCGGACTCCTCGCCGGACTCCGAACCCCTCGCGCCCCTACCAATCGAATCCGGTTGGGCGCCGATCATGGAGTTCACCGCTGCGGTCATCTTTCAGCACTCACCTTTTGGCGACATCCTGAACTCGCTAAAGTATCTCTCGTTATCAGGAGAGCCCTGGCCAGATCACGGTCAGGACGGTTGGGATGCGGACGACGAAGAAATTCAAAGCCCACCCACCACCCACTTCGTAGCCACTGTCGACGACCTAACCGACATGCTAGACTTCGACCCCGAAGACATCGACGGTATGGACGACGATGCCAGAGACGACCAAGAACCAGCGCCTACTGGGCACTGGAAAGCCACCTCAACTCACGACGTATACATGGTGGATACACCAAAAGGAAGCGATAACGAGGAACAATGGGACGCGCCGAAGGATAATCCCCCCGAAAAACAACCAAAACGGCGACGCAAGCGCCGCCCGAAGTCCCGCCTCGATAACAACATCACCCATACTGACCCAGCCGTAGAGCAGGGCGAACCAGTGGACGACGAACATGCCACCAAGCAACCATCCGAACAGGATGAATTGGACGAGCAACCCATCTTGGCAAATTCCCTCTTCAAAAACCAGTGTACTACGTATCCACTGTCTTAACTCCATGCAAGTCCCGGTATCCACATTATCAAAAGATAGCGTATGCGGTATTCATGGCATCCCGGAAGCTGCGACACTACTTTCAAGAGTGTTCGATAACAGTGGCCTCCGAAGTACCTCTCAATGACATTATAAACAACCGCGACGCGACGGGCAGGATTGCAAAATGGGCCATTGAGATCTTACCATTCGACATAACCTACAAACCACGGCGAGCTATAAAGTCGCAAGTTTTGGCTGACTTCATCGCCGAATGGACCGAAGCTGAACTCCCTAAAGAGTACGACGCATACTCCAACTGGATCATGCATTTCAACGGCTCTAAAATGTTAGCCGGCTTGGGGGCTGGCGTCGTACTGACGTCCCCAACCGGAGACACAGTCCAATACGTACTTCAGATAATGTACACGGACTCCAACAATGCAGCCGAATATGAGGCCCTTCTACATGGTCTCTGGATGGCAATCTCCATGGGTATTCAACGACTAGAGGTGCGCGGGGATTCAAACCTCGCAATATCCCAAGTAAATGGAGACTTTGACGCCAAGGATCCGAAAATGGTAGCCTATCGTAACGCCGTCTTAAAAATGTCAGCTCGGTTCGAAGGACTCGAATTCCACCATGTAGCCAGGGATAATAACCTGGCAGCCGACGTGTTGGCACGCATCGGCGCAAAACGCGACGCCGTCCCTCCAAACATCTTCCTGGAGCGGCTCTTTAAGCCATCCGTATTATGGGAAGAGGAGTTCGGAAATAACAACCCGGAACCAACCGCACCACCCAACATGGAACATTCTGACACAATCGGTGGCTCAGCCAATGAAATAACACCTTCAGCCCACAAAATAATGGCAGTAATTGCCCCATGGACGGAACCATTCCTAGCCTACTTAATTAGGCAGGAACTTCCCGAAGACCAAAATGATGCCCGCTGCATAGTTCGGCGATCTAAAGCCTACAAGGTCCATGAGGGAGAACTTTATAAGAAAAGCACAACCGGAGTCCTTCAAAGGTGCATCTCCGAAGAGGAAGGGCGAAATCTCCTGGCTAAAATTCACGCCAGACTCGGCGGGCACCACGCCGCAGCACGGGCCCTTGTGGGCAAGGCCTTCCGTACAGGATTTTATTGGCCGACTGCTCGGGCAGATGCTCAGGACTTAGTCCAACGATGCGTCGGTTGCCAGCTCTTTGCTAATCAAAGCCACATGCCACCCACCGCCCTCAAAACTATACCCATCACCTGGCCGTTCGCGGTCTGGGGGCTTGACATGGTTGGACCCCTTAAAGGGGGAACCCACAAGCAAAAATACCTATTGGTCATGGTGGATAAATTCACCAAATGGATAGAGGCCAAGCCGGTTAAAACGGCCTAATATGGACCTGTGATAGACTTCATATCTGGGGTAGTACACCGTTATGGCGTCCCCCACAGCATCATCACTGATAACGGCATGAACTTCACGGCCGACGAGGTTAAACTCTGATGCAAAAACATGGGCATCAAGCTCGACTACGCTTCAGTCTATCACCCTCAAACTAACGGTCAAGTCGAACGAGCAAATGGTCTAATCATGAGCGGCATTAAACCCATGTTAGTGCGGTCCCTCACGGAATCTAACACGCACTGGGTGGAGGAGCTCGACTCCGTACTCTCGGCGCTGCGGACCACGCCAAATCGTACTACCGGATTCACGCCATTCTTTATGGTATACGGCGCAGAGGCAGTTTTGCCCTCCGATATAATTCATGACTCACCTTGAGTGCGCATGTACGAATAAAGAGAAGCCGAGTTGGATCGGCAGGACAGTCTGGACGCATTTGAGGAGGAGCGCGACGTGGCAAAGGCTCGTTCCGCATTCTATCAGTAGCAGGCTCAAAGATATCAAAATAGAGAAGTACGGGCCAAAACTTACAATGTTGGCGAACTAGTTCTACGCCTGCCGGACAAGAAAAAGGACAAACTCAAGCCCAAGTGGGAAGGTCCCTTCATCATCGATCAAGTCCTGACTGGCGGAGCATACCGTCTACGAAACACATCGAACAATCGACTCGAGCCGAACCCATGGAACGCAGCCCGCCTCCAAAGATTCTACGCCTAGCGCCGGACTCAGAGTTCGTCTCCTTCCTCCGTCCACATTTTAAACGTTTGCTGTCTTTTGTTTTTTCTCTTCCTTCCTCCCTTCTTTCCGTAAAGCCTTTGTGGGCTGAACTGCACATTGTTCGCACACACTTGACGTGCTGCTTGCACTCATTATACTTGGGGGCTTCTTTAACAGAAGCTTATTTATACGGGCTTCATGCCCAACACATGCGTCACACTTCCGCATGTACCTTTTACTCACCATCATATGCATCGCTATGACTTAAGTTTTGGCCAAGCTGGGTTGCCTGGCTCCTGTGCTTACCCCTACGTTCCCGATTGTTCGACTAGGAGGTAAAGGGAGCACCTCTGCGATTGTTACTGCCGGGTCAGCCGGATGTGTACCTCAGAATGGGTGAAACCGAAAGCTAGCGTTCTTAAGGGAATATTCGGTCGGTGACCTGAAAGATGATTTCTTATTTATTTATTCATCTGCCTCCAGATGCTTTTCTGCACTTTTCGCAGTCCGGACATGCCCTTTAGGGCATGCCTCCCAGGGAAAGGAACCCCTAACGGAACTATTCTCCCTGGAAGATGTTTCTTACTAACCATGTAATATAACATAACTAGTTGGGCACTTGTCTAATAAAGCACTAATGACCCCTACGCCTGGTCTCCATGCATGCCCCGGTTTTTTCATAACCGTGAGGGTATTCGGACACACTCCGGACTCTAGGGTCCCGAGGTTGAAGCGAAAAGGTCCGCAAAGACAAACGATCTACAATCCGGCTAGAAGGCATTTTACATGTTATTTTAGATTACATCGTCAAATTGACTGATTGTACTCCTCTTCAATCCCATCTAACAGGCTGTCTAGCTTACAGTCCCGTTGGGAATACTTCGCGGCCAACTCTACTTGGCCGTACATTAAGCTCACAGGAATCTCCTTCCCATCGGGCCCACAGGTCCGACCTCGGCCATGTAGTTCAGATCAGCCTTCGTGTACCTTGTCTTCACCATGGCCCAGGCCTCCCGGGCGCCTTGACGGCAGGCCGATATCTTCCATAGACGGAAGCGCCACCGTGCTCCCTGAAGCTTCTCCGCAAGCCCTCCAAGACCCTCGGGCAGGGAGACGGACGGCCATAAGGCCTGGACGGCGCCGCTCATCGCCTGCCGAACACGTTCGTGCAGCTGCAGTAGCTCGGGAAGCAGATCACCCGTTGAACCGGGCATTTCCTCCGCAGGACGACCCGTGAGCACACCTACATACATATTTCTGTCAATCGACACCCTCGCCGAACTCTTCTTTTCAAAAGAGTTTGCTCAAGCACTTACTATATATGCCGCAACGAAGCTGCTGATTCTCCTTCACGGAGCCAGACAGCTGCCCGAACACCTTTTAACTCTTCGCCCAGCTGGGTGTGGGCATCTTGGAGTTTGTTCCTCTCCTGCTGCACCTTCATAAGAACCCTCTCGCTAGCCTTCAGCTGGCGCAGTAGCTGTTGCTTGTCCGGATCAAGTCCGGCACCATCTGCAAAATTATTGTCAGACTTATACGAACGCCGCACTTCATAAACTACTTATCTTTTCAAAGTATGTATTACCAGAGGGGGTCTCTGTGGCTCCCCTTGCAGCGGCTAGTGCGGCCTCAAGTTGGACCTTGCACTCTTGAAGCTCCTGGGACAGCTGGGTATTCTTCTCCGTAAGATCCTGCTTAACAAATGATCCTTAAATCAGTTATTCTAACTATTTTAAGTCTCGGGGGCTACTGGCATATATAACTATTAAAATTCCTTACCCGTATGTCTTTCACATACTGCTCCGTGGCTCTGGTTAAACCATCTTGAGCGGCACAGAGGTGCCCGTCTCCCGCATTAAAGGCATTCAACGCCTCCGGGGAGAAACACGCGTCACGAAGAACTATCCGGCGGCGCCTGTGATTCATGGCGCTCTCCACCTCAGACCTGGTGGCGGATAGCCTGTCGGCATCCTCCGTTGGAGGAGCATCCGGCTCGAGCCTTGCGCTCGCCTCCCCCTCCGGACCAGGTGTTGGAACCTGGCTGGCGGAGGCTTGGTTGGCAACCTCTCCGGGCACAGTCCGGCGAGCGCTCTTTCTCCTGGAAAAGTCATGAGCATTAATATAGCTCCCAAGAATCTTTCCCTTAAAAACGGTGGTGTGCTATACCGTTGCGGCGACGTTTCGATTCGCACCACACCCCTCTTCCGCCTGCTGGGCCGAACTGACCCTTGTCGGTCAGCCGCCGCGGGTTCGGCTTCCCGCCTTGGAGGCACCTCCTGCGAGACACCGTTGGTATACGGTGGTCAGAAATAAGCACGGATGAAGTAATGGTGTCAGGACTCCGGTCATAGTTACCTGCGAAGCCGGAGATAAACCGGGGTAGTCAGCCGTAGTGGAGACTAGAGCATTGTCCATCCTAAGTTGGTGGAACACCCCATCAATCAGCTCCACCTCTATGTCCAGATCCTCTCCGGAGGCTGGATCAAGGGATCTTACCGGATCCTCGGGTCATGGAGTCGGACTGTGTATGACCTCCACATCCCGGCGTAGTTCCTGCGTCGAAATCATAAAGTAAGACACTTAACTTTGAAAGCACGGATCGGATAGATAAACGTCCGCTTACCCAGCTCCGAGAGTTATTCATGGAGAATCCATTCAATGGACTCGTGTGGAGGAAGTCCTCCTTCTCCCCCTTGTGCAAGCCGGACAGGATCTTCACCAGATCGGCGGCCGATCCCGGCCCCTTGCGGCCATGACGGGTGGCGTCATTCTCCCCGTTGAAATCCCACATGGGGTGGCCCCTATATTGGAGCAGCTGCACCCCTCGCATAATGCACGTGGTCATGACTCCAATCATGGTCAATCCGGAATGGGCCAGCAACCTTATCCGGCCCATCAGATATTGGACGCTCCTATCATCTTCCCGTTGAGGGCTCCGCGGGCGCCAACTCAGGCGCTTCTTCAGAGGAGCGTTGCTGAACTCCGGGAGGCCGATCCGAACTGGGTCTGGTAGTGGAGCATCTTCCATATAAAACCATTCCGAAGGCCAGTCTTCGGACGCCTTCTTCGGGGTTCCGGATAGATATCCGGTCCCAGCGATGCGCCATATTTCAGCTCCACCCACTTGATATATCGACCCCTCGTGAGAACAGGGTACGAGGCAAAACAACCTCTTCCACAGCGCAAAATGGGGCTCGATGCCCAAGAACAGCTCGCAAAGAGCTACAAAACCTGCAATATGCAAAATTGAGGCGGGTGTAAGGTGATGAAACTGGAGTCCGTAGAACTCCAGGAGCCCCCAGAGAAACAGATGTATGGGAAATCCGAGTCCCCTTATTAGATAAGGGACGAAGCACACCCGCTCTCCTTTGGAGGGATTAGGGGTGTTCTCCGCCTGCTTTCCACCTTTGTAGGTGGCCAGTCCGGCTCGAACCGGGACCGTGAAGGCCGAAGGAAGGTATCCCTCCGCTTGGAGCGTCACCAGCTCGCTATGCGGGACTGAACATCTCCTCCAATCTCCTGGCTGAGGGCTGGGAGCGCAAGAGGAGGAGCCGTGTCGGCTGTCCATGATGGAGTGGATTTTTGTCAGAGGCGCTCCGATGAGTACTCGCGGAAGGAGGATGGTGTGATTTGGATCTAGATCCTTGCCTCTCTTATAGGCAGCTTATTCGTGCAGCTTGGGGGTAAAACGTAAAAATACCCTGGCTTTTCGCATTCATGCGACACGTGGAAGAGGGCCATTATTGGGCGTGGAAGCCAAGGAGCGCAACATTTATAAGGAAGCCGGACACTATTCGGCAAGCACATGGAATTTGGAGGAGAACCCGCCTTGCAACGCCGAAGACAATATACGCACCGGACTCGTCGTCATTGAAGCCTGGTTCGGGGGCTACTGAGGGAGTCCCATACTAGGGGGTGTCCAGATAGCCGAACTATCATCATCCGCCTGACTCCAAGACTATGAAGATACAAGATTGAAGACTTTGTCCCGTGTCCGGATGAGACTTTCCTTGGCGTGGAAGGCAAGCTTGGCGATACGGATATGTAGATATCCTACCATTGTAACCGACTCTGTGTAACCCTAGCCCTCTCCGGTGTCTATATAAACCAGAGGGTTTTAGTCCATAGGACAGAACAACAATCATACCATAGGCTAGCTTCTAGGGTTTAGCCTCCTTGATCTCATGGTAGATCCATTCTTGTACTACCCATATCATCAATATCAATCAAGCAGGAGTAGGGTTTTACCTCCGTCGAGAGGGCCCGAACCTGGGTAAAAACATCGTGTCCCTTGTCTCCTGTTACCATCCGCCTAGACGCATAGTTCGGGACCCCCTACCCGAGATCCGCCGGTTTTGACACCGACAGGACCCCTGGACCTCCTCCGACCTCAACTCCAACTCCATATATTCCGTCTCGGGGAGAAAAAAATCAGGGAGAAAGTTTCATCGCGTTTCACGACACGGAGCCGCCGCCAAGCCCTAATCTCTCTCAGGAGGGCTGATCTGGAGTCCGTTCGGGGCTCCGGAGAGGGGGATTCATCGCTGTCGTCATCATCAACCATCCTCCATCACCAATTTCATGATGCTCACCACCGTGCGTGAGTAATTCCATCATAGGTTTGCTAGATGGTGATGGGTTGGATGAGATTTACCATGTAATCAAGTTAGTTTTGTTAGGGTTTGATCCCTAGTATCCACTATGTTCTGAGATTGATGTTGCTATGACTTTGCTATGCTTAATGCTTGTCACTAGGGCCCGAGTGCCATGATTTCAGATCTGAACCTATTATGTTTTCATGAATATATGTGTGTTCTTGATCCTCTCTTGCAAGTCTATAGTCACCTATTATGTGTTATGATCCGACAACCCCGAGGTGACAATAATCGGGATACTTCTCGGTGATGACCGTAGTTTGAGGAGTTCATGTATTCACTATGTGCTAATGCTTTGTTCTGGTTCTCTATTAAAAGGAGGCCTTAATGTCCCTTAGTTTCTGCTAGGACCCCGCTTCAACGGGAGGGTAGGACAAAATACGTCATGCAAGTTCTTTTCCATAAGCACGTGTGACAATTTACGGAATACATGCCTACATTACACTGATGAATTGGAGCTAGTTCTATATCACCCTATGTTATAACTATTGCATGAGGAATCGCATCCGGCATAATTATCCATCACTGATCCATTGCCTACGAGCTTTTCATATACTGTTCTTTGCTTATTTACTTTTCCGTTGCTACTGATATAACTACTACAAAAACCCAAAAACATTTACCTTTACCTTTGCTACCGTTACCTTTATTATCAAACCACTTTTGCTACTAAACACTTTGTTGCAGATACTAAGTTATCCAGGTGTGGTTGAATTGACAACTCAACTGCTAATACTCAAGAATATTCTTTGGCTCCCCTTGTGTCGAATCAATAAATTTGGGTTGAATACTCTACCCTCGAAATTTGTTGCGATCCCCTATACTTGTGGGTTATCTTGTCTCCAACAAGTTCTATAGCTAAAAGATGGAGGAGAATCGCTCAACTAGTGAGCATGTGCTCAGATTGTCTGGGTACTTCAATCGCTTGAATCAATTGGGAGTTAATCTTCCAAATAAGATAGTGATTGACAGAATTCTCTAGTCACCATCACTAAGTTACTAGAACTTCATGATGAACTATAGTATGCAAGGGATGACGAAAACGATTCCCGAGCTCTTCGTGATGTTGAAATCAACGAAGGTAGAAATCAAGAAAGAGCATCAAGTGTTGATGATTGACAAAACCACTATTTTCAAGAGAAGGGCAAACTTCAAGTAGAATGGCAAACAAGTTGTCATTCCCGTGAAGAAGACCTAAGCTGGACCAAAGCCTGAAACTGAGTGCTTACATTGCAAAGGAAATGGTCACTGGAAGCGGAAATGCCCTGAATATTTGGTGGATAAGAAGGATGGCAAAGTGAACAAGGGTATATTTGATATACAGGTTATTGATGTGTGCCTTACTAGTGTTTATAGTAGCCCCTGAGTATTTGATACTTGTTCGGTTGCTAAGATTAGTAACTCGAAATAGGAGTTACAGAATAAACAGAGACTAGTTGAAGGGGAAGTGACGATGAGTGTTGGAAGTAGTTCCAAGATTGATATAATCATCATCGCACACTCCCTATACTTTCGGGATTAGTGTTAAACCTAAATAAATGTTATTTGGCGTTTGCGTTGAGCATGAATATGATTTGATCATGTTTATTGCAATACGGTTATTCATTTAAAGTCAGAGAATAATTGTTGTTCTGCTTACATGAATAAAACCTTCAAATGGTCATACACCCAATGAAAATAGTTTGTTGGATCTTGATCGTAGTGATACACATATTCATAATATTGATGCCAAAAGATGCAAAGTTAATAATGATAGTGCAACTTATTTGTGGCACTGCCGTTTGGGTCATATCGATGTAAAGCGCATGAAGAAACTCCATAAAGATGGATTTTCGGAATCACTTGGTTATGAATCATTTGATGCTTGCGAACCGTGCTGAATCATTTGATGCTTGCGAACCGTGCCTTTTGGGCAAGATGACTAAAACTCCGTTCCCCGGAACAATGGAACGAGCTACTGACTTATTGGAAATAATACATACCGATGTATGCGATCCGATTAGTGTTAAGGCTCGCGGCGTGTATTGTTATTTTCTGACCTTCACAGATGATTTGAGCAGATATAGGTATATCTACTTGATGAAACATAAGTCTGAAACATTTGAAAAGTTCAAAGAATTTCGGAGTGAAGTGGAAAATCATTGTAACAAGAAAAATAAAGTTTCTACGATCTGATCGTGAAGACGAATATTTGAGTTACGAGTTTGGTCTTCATTTGAAACAATGTGAAATAGTTTCGCAACTCACGCCACCTGGAACACCACAATGTAATGGTGTGTCCGAACATCGTAATCGTACTTTACTAGATATGGTGCGATCTATGATGTCTCTTATCGGTTTACCACTATCGTTTTGGGGTTATGCATTAGAGACAGCTGCATTCACGTTTAATAGGGCACCATCTAAACCCGTTGATACGACACCGTATGAACTATGGTTTAGCAGTAAACCTAAGCTGTCGTTTCTTAAAGTTTGGAGTTGCGATGCTTATATGAAAAAGGTTTTCAACCTAATAAGGTTGAACCCAAATCGGAGAAGTGCGTCTTCATAGAATACCCAAAGGAAACTGTTGGGTACACCTTCTATCACAGATCTGAAGGCAAAACATTCGTTGCTAAGAATGGATCCTTTCTAGAGAAGGAGTTTCTCTTGAAAGAAGTGAGTGGGAGGAAAGTAGAGCTTGATAAGGTAATTTGTACCTTCTCCCGATTTGGAAAGTAGTTCATCACAGAAATCAGTTCCAATGATTCCTACACCAATTAGTGAGGAAGCTAATGATGATGATCATGAAACTTCAGATCAAGTTACTACAAAACCTCGTAGGTCTTCCAAAGTACAGTCCGCACCAGAGTGGTACGGTAATCCTGTTCTGGAAGTCATGTTACTAGACCATGATGAACCTACAAACTATGAGGAAGTGATGATGAGCCCAGATTCCGCGAAATGGCTTGAGGCCATGAAATCTGAGATGGGATCCATGTATGAGAAGAAAGTGTGGACTTTGGTGGAGTTGCCCGATGATCGGCAAGCCATATTGTATAAATGGATCTTCAAGAGGAAGATAGATGCTGATAGTACTGTTACTATCTACATAGCTCGACTTGTCGCAAAAAGGTTTTTGACAAGTTCAAGGTGTTGACTACAATGAGATTTTCTCAACTGTAGCAATGCTTAAGTCTGTCCGAATCATGTTAGCAATTGCCACATTTTATGAAATCTGGCAAATGGATGTCAAAACTGCATTCCTTAATGGTTTTCTTAAAGAAGAGTTGTATATGATGCAACCAGAAGGTTTTGTCAATCCTAAAGGTGCTAACAAAATGTGCAAACTCCAGCGATCCATCTATGGACTGGTGCAAGCATCTCAGAGTTGGAATATATGCTTTGATAAGTTGATCAAAGCATATAGTTTTATACAGACTTGCGGTGAAGCCTATATTTACAATAAAGTGAGTGGGAGCACTATCGCCTTTCTGATAAATATATGTGAGTAACATATTGTTGATTAGAAATGATGTAGAATTTTTCTGGAAAGCATAAAGGAGTATTTGAAAGGAGTTCTTTAAAAGAACGACCTCAGTAAAGCTACTTACATATTGAGCATCAAAATCTATTGAGATAGATCAAGACGCTTGATAAGTTTTTCAATAAGTACATACCTTGTCAAGATTTTAAAGTAGTTCAAAATGGAACAGTCAAAGAAAGAGTTCTTGCCTGTGTTGCAAAGGTGTGAAATTGAGTAAGACTCAAATCCCGACCACGGCAGAAAATAGAAAAGAGAATGAAAGTCATTCCCTATGCCTCAGTCATAGGTTCTATAAAGTATGCTATGCTATGTACCAGGCCTATTGTATACCTTGTTCTGAATTTGGTAAGGGAATACAATAGTGATCTAGGAGTAGATCACTAGACATTGGTCAAGAATATCCTTAGTGAGGACTAAGGAAATATTTCTCGATTATGGAGGTGATAAAAGAGCCTGTCATAAAGAGTTACATCGGTGCAAGCTTTTACACCGATCCAGATGACTCTAAGTCTCAATCTGGATACATATTGAAAGTGGGAGCAATTAGCTAGAGTAGTTCCGTGCAGCATTGTAGACATAGAATATTTGCAAAATACATACGGCTCTGAATGTGACAGACCCGTTGACTAAGCTTCTCTCACGAGCAAAACATGATCACACCTTAGTACTCTTTGGGTGTTAATCACATAGTGATGTGAACTAGATTATTGACTCTAGTAAACCCTTTGGGTGTTGGTCACATGACGATGTGAACTATGGGTGTTAATCATATACAGATATGAATATTGGTGTTAAATCACATGGCGATGTGAACTAGATTATTGACTCTAGTGCAAGTGGGAGACTGAAGGAAATATGCCCTAGAGGCAATAATAAAGTTATTATTTATTTCCTTATTTCATGATAAATGTTTATTATTCATGCTAGAATTGTATTAACCAGAAACATAATACATGTGTGAATACATAGACAAACATAGTGTCACTAGTATGCCTCTACTTGACTAGCTCATTAATCAAAGATGGTTAAGTTTCCTAACCATAGACATGAGTTATCATTTGATTAACGGGATCACATCATTAGGAGAATGATGTGATTGACTTGACCCATTCTGTTAGCTTAGCACTTGATTGTTTAGTGTGTTGCTATTGCTTTCTTCATGACTTATACATGTTCCTACAACTATGAGATTATGCAACTCCTGTTTACCGGAGGAACACTTTGTGTGCTACCAAACATCACAACGTAACTGGGTGATTATAAAGGAGCTCTACAGGTGTATCCGAAGGTACATGGTTGGTTGGCGTATTTCGAGATTAGGATTTGTCACTCCGATTGTCGGAGAGGTATCTCTGGGCCCTCTCGGTAATGCACATCACTATAAGACTTGCAAGCAATGTGACCAATGAGTTAGTTGTGGGATGATGCATTACGTAACGAGTAAATGGACTTGCCGGTAACGAGATTGAACTAGGTATTGAGATACCGACGATCGAATCTCGAGCAAGTAACATACCGATGACAAAAGGAACAACGTATGTTGTTATGCGGTTTGATCGATAAAGATCTTCGTAGAATATGTAGGAGCCAATATGAGCATCCAGGTTCCGCTATTGGTTATTGACCGTAAACGTGTCTCGATCATGTCTACATAGTTCTTGAACCCGTAGGGTCCGCACGCTTGAGGTTTCGATGCTAGTTATATTATGAGTTTATGAGTTTTGATGTACCGAAAGAGTTTGGAGTCCCGGATGAGATCGGAGACATGACGAGGAGTCTCGAAATGGTTGAGACGTAAAGATCGATATATTGGATGACTATATTCGGACTTCGGAAAGGTTCTGAGTGATTCGGGTATTTTTTTCGAAGTACCAGAGAGTTACGGGAATTCGCCGGGGAGTATATGGGCCTTATTGGGCCATACGGGAATAGAGGAGAGAGGCCAAAAGGAAGGAGGCCTGCGCCCCCCTCTGGTCCGAATTGGACAAGGGGTGCAGCCCCCTTTTCCTTCTCCCTCTCCCCCTCTTTCCTTCTCTCCTACTCCAACAAGGAAAGGAGGAGTCCTACTCCCGGTGGGAGTAGGACTCCCCCCTTGGCGCGCCGTCCTCCTTGGCCGGCCGCCTCCCACCTTGCTCCTTTATATATGGGGGCAGGGGGGCACCCCATAGACACAATAATTGATCTCTTGATCTCTTAGCCGTGTGCGGTGCCCCCTCCACCATAATCCTCCTCGATAATATTGTAGTGGTGCTTAAGCGAAGCCCTGCGACGGTAGAACATCAAGATCATCACCACGCCGTCATGCTGATGGAACTCTCCCTCGACACTCGGCTAGATCGGAGTTCGAGGGACGTCATCGAACTGAACGTGTGCTAGGACTCGGAGGTGCCGTAGTTTCGGTGCTTGATCGGTCGGGCCGTGAAGACGTACGACTACATCAACCGCGTTGTTCTAACGCTTCCGCTTTCGGTCTACGAGGGTATGTGGACACACTCTCCCCTCTCGTTGCTATGCATCACCATGATCTTGCGTGTGCGTAGGAAAATTTTGAAATTACTACGTTCCCAACATGTTGTTGTAGCACTTTCGTGATAAGTGAAGTATCGAACCCACAGGAGCAAATAGGAAGAAATTACAAACCCCGCAACTATGCTATCACTTACGTAGTTACGTACGCACACAAAATGTAGTTTGAAGATAACCTACTTTAGTAAGTTGCTTGGAACACAAATAAAAGGGTAGCACTTATCTAAACTACAAACAAGAAATAAAAGATAGAAAATTAAATGAACTAAACTAAGAGAAATAGTGCTTGAGTAATAAACGTTCTCAAAGGAATTAGAGTCATCACCATAGGTATGATGCTGACAACACATGATAGACATGGCTCTCTAATTGTATCACTAAGCCACTTGTATATGATCTCGCATGGGCGAAGCCAATAAAGTACGCATCCCCACTAAGGTTACCGCATACACTCGTGCCACCACCGTGCTTCCCCACTCCGGTTATCATAACGATGATTAAGGGGAGTGAACTCTCCGTGGTCACGGCCTTAAGTTCTAGGGTTCTCCACTAATCCCTATTGCAATGATCAGGGACGAAGCGAGAATAGGTCTTGCCACCACCTACCCTCCACAACTACCCTTCTCACCAACATAAATCACCACAAGTCCATATGTGGCTAATGTTGTGTGGGCGCCCTTCACAACACGATGAGACAATCAACGCAATACATATAAGGAGAATACCAGGCTATGAAGACCGTAATACCCACTCACCCCTTGAGATGAGATCTAGAAATCGCGAAGCAACATTAGTTGGAGCATCACCCCACACATTACATACTTGCAATCAATCATCACCACTTCAGAGGGTTGGAGAAACCGGACCCTGCCATGGAAAAACACGGAAGAATATGTCAAATTCGTCACACGAATAGCCAACCAATAGTTCTCATCAAAATATACACCAACTGCCAAGATATGAAGAGAACCAGCATATATAGGGACACAAGCTCTCACAGGCCCTTCGTTAATTGGTGTTGGATCAAACGCCGTCGAGGTAGGGAGAGACCTTATTCCAATAAACCATCGCCGCACCACCTTGTCGATGTCACTAGGGCACAAAAGCATAAGGAAAAGAAAACAAGACAGGCGGATCCCCACTCCTCTTGTCACTGTCGAGGCCGCCAGATGGGAAAGAGGAGCGAGACAGTGGCAATGGCATGTAGGGATGCTGTGGCGGCTAGGGTCGGAGTCACGGCAAGGTGAAATCTGAACGAGTATCATTTACATGCTTAGCTGTACTCGGTGCATCAACAAGTAAAAACAAGATGTATACTTGTGCGGGTCATATACTAAGAGAAATATCAAGTTATGTGAAAAATGTACAAGCACAAAGTACATACTATGTATTTCACGTCAACTTAATAGTCACACCCGATTAAAGTTATAATCACAAGAAATATCAATAATAGGGAAAACTCCTTCAGGCTGTAATACTGTAAAACCACACACCATCATCTCTAGACAGCTCGAGTACTAAAACATTTCGAATAAACACAACACATTGCAAATATAGTTCAAGGAGGCACAACTATGGAAATTCAACGCATCTTTGGTCACCTAGCACACTTTTCGGTTGTTTAGGTAGCAGGTAGAAACTTCATGCAAATTGGTGGTTTAATCTTGGCAAGAGCAAGTATTGAAGCAGGAAACGTCCATATGCCATCCCCACATATCAAAGCGGATGCAACTGCGGGCACCATGAAGCCAGCCTCCTTCTTGTTTATCTTGGTCCATGCAAAAACTATCAAACTCCCGAGGCACATATCGATAGCAAAGCTCCCACCTACGAGGAATGGAACTGCCATTGCCATTGGTAGGGGCACATACTTCGCATACTTGTGTGGCATGACATCTCTTACTATACTGACAACTGCCGCAAATGCGAAAAATCCGCCAGATATTGCAATGCAATACTTCGGTAACACTGAGAAGCCCTCCACACCAAGTATTGCCATATTGCGGTATATGAGTGCATAAGGTGCCTTCCAAGTACCATCTGGGTTACCAATATCAAATGCCTTGTAGAAGAGCATGAACGTGAGGGGGGCGATAATGCAACCCATGGCTGTTCCAATAACTTGTGCAATCATCATCGATTTTGGTGATGTTTGAGTGAGATAACCCGTCTTGAAGTCTTGCATCAAATCGGCGGAGATAAGCACCAGCTGCTTGACTAGGGTGCCAGCAACAAGGCCTGCAATGACACCATTATCCTTGCCGGCCCATCCCGCAAAGACAAAGAGAGCGATCTTGCCATAGTTATAGCCCATGTTGATGTCGGTAAGCCCCGTACCATAGGAATTGGCGAATCCAAGCATGGGGGCAACAACATAGGCTATAACAACATAGTACCACTTCACTTGTTTGAACATTACTGGTATGGTAACCACTGCAAGAACGCTAAACAAGGCATAACCGGTGTATGCCATCCAAGAGGGGATTTGGCCTCTCTTAAAGATCTCCTGGCGTTGAAACTCCTCAAGTGAGACTGTATCGTCCACATTTTTTGCTGCAATTCATTCACTCAACATTAGAAAAAAAACTCATTTCTTGATTGGTGATGCACTGAATTTTATGTTGTCCTTTGTCCTTACCTTTGTTGTCAACCTGCTTGCGACTAAATTGTCGATACATGCTCATAGCAGTGATGCCAACAATTTTTATGAAGTGGTACATGCCATCCCCCATGATGAGAGCTATGCATATGAAGGCCTGGGTGGTGACAAAATCATGGTCAGTGACATACAAGTTTTCATTACGGCATGCTATTAATTTATGTGATTGTAACTAAGGAAAAAAGAGAGTTGTGGTAGATACCTTGTAACCGTACAAACTTTTCATGCTGCTTTCTGGTGCTTTTGCAGGGTACCAATCCCCCTTGTGTTTACTAATGAGTGGCCACATTATTCCCCATGAGATAATTGCACCAAGGAGGGTAGAGATATTTACTATATGTGGGCAAATCATCCCGGCACCAACGTATGTCATGCTAAAGTCAAAGTAGAATCTGAAACAGAAATAATAGGCTTTGAGTTAAGAGATCACATGCCAAAAATTGTGGCAATCCACAATGAGAAGCAACAAGTCAAAAGAATTACGTTTGCTTCCAGGCCTTCAAACCGAAAGTAGGGAACTGAACAAATCCACAGGCATCGCCCCCAGTGTAGAACCATTGGAAGAAACTCCATAGAAAACTACCCCCGAAGTATTTCAGAAATCCACGGATTTGCTTCCTGTCATGATTGAAAGGTAAGATTAATCCATACATATCAAGAACTCACCACAAATTGCTTGGTTTAATGATTGAAAGGTCACAGTGTGCATACCTTGAATTCTTGTCGCCTTGATCGGTATGAAACCCGTTTATAAGAATAGCAGTTGCAGTCCCACTTGGGTAAACTAATTTGTAGTCGACGACTAATACCTGAATATATTATGTCAAATCATTGAGTGCCCAAGACAGATGAAAACCAGGCTCAATTGTTTAACACGTAATGAATTGCGTTATTTTCTTAAAATTCGTACCAATTCTAAAATTAAATTCCTTGAAAAGCTGGAAAAATGATAGCAGCATCGGTTCAAAACCTAGTGACCGTTTTGGTGACCAATGCTTGTGGCAAAGAAACTCCAATCAATAATACCCTCTTCGTATCAAAAAAGTTTTATAGTTCATATAGAGGGAGTATAGTATAGATAGAGCTGCGAGATGGAGTTTTCAGGCATGTAGCTGTCATCCTCAAGGTTAGGCTGACTTCAGTATGGCACGTGGCAGCGGCACGACAGTAGACGTTTGGTGGTCTAGAGACATCGATGTAATTTTAATTATATTTAGGGTGTTTTGTTGTGCTAGAGAAATTTTTTACTAACAAATTTTTTTCTCTGAAAAGGAGGATGACCCCTGACCTCTGCATCTGGAGATGCATGCAACAATTTTATTAATTATTGACAAAGATCTTATAAAATAATACATCAATATGTCTGAAGCCGCCATCTTGACAACATCTTTCGCTACTCCTATCCAACGATGAAGGGGTGCAAAAAATATGAGCCAAATACCCAGACCTCCAACCTAAGTCTAACATCTAAAGCCGAAGGCCCCAACCAAACCACATACCAGGCCTGGGGCACAAACTGGTCCGACACACTCTCATAGGTCGTTGCTGCTGTCTTCCATTGATTCATCGTCGGAGCCGATACTGATGCATCAACCTTGCCCGGCCACATGGATAAGTCTCACACATGGATGGAGATCATTGTTCCAAGATGGTGAAGCGCTAGGTCGCTTTCGGGTGGGCCTTAGGGCGTTGTCAACATTCGGCAGTCGCAGGAAAAAGAAACTAGGATCGCGTACGGTATGTGTTGTAGGGGAAAGAAAGTTTAGCTAGTTTTTCTTTATTTTGAACTGAAGTTTAGCTAGTTTTGGGTAGCCTGATAACTTTGTTACTTTCAATCAATCGCCTACAGGCTAAAGCTGCGGATATATCCGCCGCGGATGAGCTCATTTAATGTAACGTGTATCTTTACCACACAGTGCACACAGCATGTTGGAAAAACTGAAGGGAAGGCAGAAGAAAGAGACCTGTCTGAGGGGAATCAAGGTGAGGAGGCCCCCGAAGCTGCAAGCCAGGAGGAATCCCGTCATCCAGCCTATCCCTGGCTCCTTCCAGCTTCCCGGCACGTTGCCCGGCGAGTCCCCGGCCAGCTCGTACGTCTTCTTGTTCAGGCCCAGCAATGTTGACCCGAACCCACCTGCAGCGCGCCAGTCACAAACACCAATCAATCAACAACTATGCTACAGAGACTGGCGTCATGGCCTCCATGGCCAGGAATGAATGATGCGGTGCTAACCGGCGAAGGCGATGGTGTAGCAGGCCACGCCGCAGGTCTGGACGATGGTGTTCTCCTGCCGCGTGAAGGGGCGGGACACGATGCCGAAGCGGTCCAGCAGGCGCGTCCACCCGCGCAGCGCCAGGAAGGAGAGCAGCGCGGCGGAGACGTTCAGCGTGGGCACCAGCCCCGTGGTGAGCGCGATCTTCATCACGATGACGGTGTAGATGAACCCGATCAGCAGCGCCGCCACCATGCCCCGCACCGTCAGCTCGTCCTGCCACCGCGGCATGGCCTCCAGCTGCCACTCGCGCGTCGACGCCAGCGCGGGGTCCGACTCCATGTCGCCCTCCAGGGCCTCGTCCCTGTCGATCTCCGGCGCGATCTTCGTGCGGTCCGGCGCGATGACGTCCATGGCGGCTCTGCTCCTTGCCTCGGCGGCTGCTGCTACCGGAGCACGAAACCAAATTAAACAAGAACAGAAAGAATCTTCTTCACCAAGACCAAAATCTGCCCAGCATTTTCGAGCAAGAACCAGCAGGGAGCATCGCTCACCTCAACGATCAAGGTCGTACTGCTCGACTGATCACTGTACTGTGGAAGAAGAATCACTCGAGGCTGCAGCTTTCCAGGAAGTCGTACCCCGTTTCCGCCCACGAGGCGAGCTGCAACCGTGTGCTTCTGCGGTGAGATTGTGATGTTAATCATGGCCGATGCCACGGTTTTTATAGAGAGAATCATTGGGAAAAGTCCACCCGCTTACTTTTCCACGTACTGTTTTATTCATGGTGTAAGCGGATGTTCCTGACCAAGTACTACAGATGATGTAGCTGCGGCCCAGATTTACGGTACCTCGGTGATCCATCCGAAGCTGATCGGCAGTGTTACGGGATGTCATATTCGCGGGTTCCTTTGACTCTGGATCACTGATAAACTAGTAGGAAACTGTCGTGTCAGTGTGTACCAAGACTCCCTTCAAAAAAGAACTGTGTATAAGCTGTCGGACTCGAAGAGAGTGGTTAAAGAAAGGAAGGAAGACAGCCAGAGGGGGGCTATCAGTGGCGGCACTTTTCGTGCCATCATGCCGTAAGCTTCATTCCCAAAGTAATTAATGGATCACGACTTCCTTGGACATGGAGCTAATGACATGTATTAGGGAAAATCACCTATTGATCATGCTGGGATATCAGACGTGCCGGTGCCTTAGATCCATAAAAGAACCGAAGAATCTATTGTGTTCACGCAAAAAAGGAACTCCTATATCAGCGACAATTAATATGGATCGAAGGGAGTTGTATTATTTTGTGTGTGTAGCTTCATTTAATTATCTGAAGAAACCAACTCTATTGAAGCAACTGAGAGTTGTTCTTCCATCCGAATTGTAACTAAACACGGTCCGCATCTCTAAAATTCGATTTGAAACAGAACCTTTTCAATAAAGGGAGATTTAACTGAACTGACGCTTAACGTCGACGTCGAGATGATTCAGCCATAAAAAGTTCACACCCAACCAGTTGTCAAAGAGAATAATGTGACGAATAAAAGAACAGTAGGTTTTAGCAAGTCAAACGAGAGAAAACAATGTTCATTTAGGCAGCTTGGAATTGGCAGTGTATTTCCCTGTAGAAGATACAGCACAACAATACGCCTGCTTCATGCCGCCTTTTGTGCCTTACCTATGCGATGACAATTTTGGCACGTACAATATGCTGTGCTCCAGTTGACCCTGGCTAAAAGAAATACAATGTCCTTCAGTTTAAGCAGCAAGGGCCTTTCAAAAACAAAAGTTTAGGCACCAAGCACTAAGCAGGAGTTGCAAAGGAGCAAGGAAAGTAGTGGTGGTGTGTGAGCAACAATCTTGCCGCTGGGTGCAAAGGGAACACGAGATTCGGTCAAAGAAAAGAAGCGGCTGCCAATGACCCATATTCGCGAAATCTAGAAAGTCCAGAATATTGGATTAGCTGACTTTGCTAGGATTCCTATTTACAAGGGCCTCCCTCCTTTATCGAGTTGGTAGGTTCGTCTCACTTTCTTCCTAGGTTTTTTCCTCCTCGTCTTTGGTTTTCTGTTAATTTTTTTGGTAACATCAACCAATGGCTGCACAAATAAAAAGGATTCCAATATGGCGCTGACGTTCGATCTGGGTAGCTCCCACATCAAATGAATCGTTCCCTCGAAACGACCAATTGAACAATAATTCCTGGTCGCAAATTCTGCTAGCCCATCTGGCACAAACCCAATTGCCCAAACCGAAAAGAGGTCAGTCACAACCTAGTTGCCTACTGTTGCACTAAAAAAAATCCAAAAACCAAAAAATAGGAAAACACAGAAAAACCTTGCAAAACAGAAACAAAACGATTTGCCATGATATGCAAACTGAATTTGCCTATTGTTTAAAAGCATACATACCATAAAACTGCCATCATCATGTTAACAAAGGATTAGATAAAAAGAATGATACGGTGTACAAAAATAATAATTTACAATGGTTTCCTTTAACAATTTTTGCATGTCCAGATAAATAATTAAAATTGACCTTGCTACCATTTTTTTTACCATGGTACCAAAATTAAATTTGCCATGGCCAAAATATATAGGACAATTTGCCATAATAGAAAACAAAAAACAATTTGCCATGGTCACGCAAAAAAAGAAAATTACCATGGATTGTTCAATAAATTTGTCACGAATTGTTAAAAACATAATAAAAAAGAAAACATTACCATGGGTTGGTCCATAAATTTGTGGTGGTAAAAAATGTCATGGTTCAAAAAGTAAAAATTGCTATGGTTCATAAAGTATATCTGCCAACGTCCGTAAGCTACATTTGCCATGGTGCAAAAAAATAAGTTGCCAAGATCCAATTCTTTTTACATGGTCCAAAGAAAATCATGGTTAATTTCATTGCCATGGTACACTAGCTTGCCGTTGCAATTCCACTAGTTGCCATGAGGGCATTAAAAGTGTTTTGAAAAGACCTAAAGTTGCCATCTTGGAAAACAAAAAATGGTTAATTTTGGTACCATGGCAAAAATTGTTATGTGCGTTATGGAGAAAGTGAATTTTAATTTGTTGTATGACACCCTATATATGCGTTATGTAAAACAAAAAATGGCAAAAAAAATGGTTATGTGCGTTATGAAAAAAAATGACAAAAAAAATTAAAACAAAAAAAATGACAAATTGTTATGTGCGTTATGGAAAACAAAAAAATTGTTCATAACGCACATAACAATTTGTCATTTTTTTTTGTTTTAATTTGTTGTATGACACCCTATATATGCGTTATGGAAAACAAAAAATGGCAAAAAAATTAACCATTTTTTGTTTTCCATAACGCACATAAAACAAAAAATAATTTTTTGTCATGTTGTATGACACCCTATATATGCTTGTTCAATTTGTTGCCAACCTTGTGAATCTTGATTTGCCAAGCATGTGCGAATTTAGGAGTACAAAGGGTACAAAGTGATACGATTTTTTTAATGAAATTTGATATGTGCGTTATGGAGAAAGCATTAAGATACTTTTCTTGGGAAAAATTGTTCTATACGAAATGACATGGCAAATTTTGATCTAAAAAAGGTCATGGCAAAAGGAATAAGAAAAAAAAATCTACCAAGTGAGATGGAAACTTTTTGCTCTAAAAAGGTGATGGCAAAATGGAAAAGAAAATGTTATAACGAAGTTGTTCTATACCAAGTGACATGGTGATTATTTTATCTAAAAAAGGTCATAGCAAAATGGAATTTAAGGAAAATTGTGTAAACCTTGTTGTTTGTGCCTAAATTAACAAAAGTAGCCATCCTGATGTATTGGCCCATGGAAAAAACACAACTTAAAAAAGCCAAGTATGTGCAAAAGCAAGATTGCGCCTGAGTGTATCAGCGATAATATCTACAATCGCCAAGCACTCTGCAATGACCTATAGTATCTTTAAATTGTCAACCACTCTACAAAAGCACAATTAACAATGATTTGCATATACAAAAGCATTACAAAATGGACACAAAATTGAGTGGCACAAAATCACAGCCTTGGGTGACAAAAAATGAGTTAAAATGGTCAGGTTGCCCACCAATCCCCATATTTACCTAGAAAAATGGGGGAAAACCCCCATAGTAGATAGTGGCAGAGCCACTACCTAGTGTGCAAAGTCGAGGTGAAGCTCGTCGAGCTCATGGACTTGGGATCCCTGTCGTCCTCATCATCCAAGGAGACGGGCGCCTATTGCATAAATCCAGGAAAATAGCTTCAGCAAATCTGAGATAGGCTGTGAGGCATGAACACCAATAGACCAAGGCAAAAGAGAGGGAAGCGAGAGAAAGGATTGGAATTACCAGAACCATAGGAAGAACACCCACATGACCACCAAGCGCAAGAGCAACATCTAGGAGTAACCGCACCGGTAACGAAAGTGATGTGGCTATGATATGTCTCAAACGCATCTATAATTTTGATTATTTCATGCCATGTTTATATCATCTGGGCATAGTTTTGACATCAATTTATATTACCTTTCTAGACCTACCTATTAATTCAGTGCACGGTGCCAGATGTTATGTTGTGCATGTTTTTGAATTTTTAGGAAAACAACAATTTTATCGGAACAAAAATTTTAGGGAAAAAAAAGTTTTTCGGTCTAAAAGCTTCCGATGGCAACCACGTAGTCCGAGGGGCGCCCTGAGTAAAAAAATGTTACACTCACGAGGGATACTGGGGTCTCCCAATTTCTTTGATGCAGGCTAGCCACCGCGCCAACTTCATCTTCATATATATTAGGTAGGGTGCGACGTACTAGTAGGAAAACTAGCCGGTTTTCATACATGTTCATTTATTTTCCTGTTTTTACTGGGTTTTTTATTTTCTTCATTCCTACTCGGTTTCGCTGGGTTTCCCCCTTTTCTTTTCTTTTTGATTGTTTTTTTCTTCAATTTGTTGTTATTCTTTTGTTTTCTTCTTCTCTGGGTTTTTCCATTTGTTTCTTTAGTTTTTTATTTTCTTTTTTTCTTTGTTTTTTTCTGTTTTCATTTTTTTGTTTTTTCTTTGTTTCTTTTTTTCATTCTACATTCCGATACATATGATCAACATTTTTTTAAATACTTGTTCAACAATTTTTAAATAATTTTTAATATTTTTATATACATGATCAATATTTTCTCAAATACTTGTTTGATAATTTTCAAATACTTGTCCAATATTTTCCAAATACTTGGTCAACATCTTTATATACATGATCAATATATTCTCAAATAGTTATTCAACATTTTTCAAAAGCCTTGTTCAACATTTTTTAAATAATTGTTCAACATTTTAAAATATTTGTCTAATATTTTTCAAATACTTGTCTAACATTTTTATATACATGATCAACATTTTCTCAAATACTTGTTCAACATTTTCTGAGTACTTGTTTAAAAAATTTCAAATACTTGTTCAACATTTTTGAAGAGTGTTTCTGTAACACATATATTTATAATATTGTAAAGTATAAAAAGGTACAAAAATAAAAATAAAATAGAAAATAAAATAGAAAATAAAAAATAAAAAATGTAAAAAAGACAAGAAAAAGAGGTTGTCACCTCCCGCGCTCGTGGGCTGGCCCAGCTCGCTTGCTCCTTTAGCGAGTCCGAAGCCAGACTCGCTGAAGGCGAGATATAGGCACACCCAATAGAAGCTGAGAGCAACTAATTGAGGAGCACTCATTCGGAGCCTCACCAAGGGTCATTTGGGGTGGGCTGAGAGCGCACCACATATCACGCTCTGGACGCTCCATCCGAATTTTGTTTCTATTTTATTCTATCTTTTCACATGCGTTTTTGGCTTTTTAGATGGGGTTTCCCTAGTTTTTTCGGCTTTATGGTTTTCCATCCGTCTTTCTTATCTTTTGGACAAAAAAAATTGTAACTTTTTCTTTTGTCTAAAAAACACGTTTTTTTCCTTCGTCGAGAGGCACGTCCTTTACTTCCGCGAGAGGCACGGTTTTGCTTCCTCTCGAAAACGAAAAAAAACATGTTTTATTTTTTTCCCTTCCGCAAGAGGCATGGTTTTTCTTCCGCAAGAAGCATAGATTTTCTTCCACGAGAGGCACATATTTTCTTTCACGAGAGGCACGGTCGTACCTCTCGAAAATAAAAAACACACGTCTTTTCCCTTCGGCGAGAGGCATTTTTTTGGGTTTGTCTTTTCTGAAAAATGTTCGTCAAAACCTATCAATGTGTGATTTAATTTTGAAGATCTCGACACGAGGAGAGGAACTTGGGCCCAAAGCGTGCCCATTTTCTTCTCAAGCGTGCCCATTTAAGTGCCTACTTGCCCACAGCGGGCTGACGGTGCGCGCGCGCCCGACGTTCGCGCCTTCGTCCTGGCTACCTCAAACCGGAATCACCAGACCAACAGAATCACCTCCCTTCGTTCGTCAGTTCAAATCTATTGCGTCGAAGGACGGGGAACCAGGGCGACAGATCGGGCGCCATGGACGGTCTCGTGAATGGCTTGTCTGGCGCCACGCACGGCGGGGCTGAGGACGCCGCGTCTTGGGCGGCCAACCGTACCGCTGCCGCTCCAGGGGAAGGGGACCGCCAGGAGAGAGCACGGCCGACGTGGGCCGAGGTGCTCGCGTGCTGTTTGATATAATGGCTATGTAGGCTGTAGGGAAAAAGAGTTCGGTTGTGGGGTCGTCGGACTATATATGTTCTCTTATTCGCTTGTTGCAGGTAGTATCCGAGGAGTAGCAAGAGGAGAGGCGGGAGAGGGCGGAAGATGATAGGAGGCCCACGCAGCACCGGCATTATACGCCCACATCCACTCAACAGCACAATCTGGTATTCTGGTTGCACTGCTTTTGCTTTGGCATTCGAGTACTTAGAGGCTAGGGCCTAGGAGCCCTTCCGATTCCATTGTGATGTGTTCGTCATCTTTAGGGTGAGACAGGTGGAATGAAGGGCGGAGTCTGGCAGGACCGCAGGCTGCATCAGCAGACCTTGAAATGTAGAAGAGTACAACAGGTACCCAATTAATTATGCATACTGTATGAGAATTATTTGCATGTTTTACTCTCCTATTGCTTGATTCCTAGCTAGTAGATTATTCGACACATTTGCTCCTATCTTATTGTGCTGATATAAATAAATTTAGTCATTACTGAAAGGAAATGGGTTGGTTTTCCAACATTAATTTCCCCTTGCTGCAGATCCTTATTGGTTATAATGTTCAATTGTCAATATTTATATGTTAGAAGCTCAAGTTGGACCGATCTCAGACATGCTTTGAAGCCTTCTTTACCTTCTTAAAAAGAATCACATATAGTATCTTGAAAGAACGATATCAAAGGCGCCTCTAACATATTAGGCTGAAGAAAGGCCTGAGAACAGCACCGTTAGAGGAAAGGGAATGAAGAGAAAACGAAGAAAAAAAGGGACGAAGAGGAGAAAGGGAGAAAGGGAGAAGGCAAAGTGACCTGGTTCACGCCTACCAAAACAATTAAAAATATTCTTATAAGTTATAATAATATCTATATATGACGTGCTATGTGTCGGCCGGCGGATCATTTTAAAAGACCCGCCGCCTCGCGAGCCATCAGATCTGGCACAATTTAGCGCCAAGCATCGTTCTTCACTTTTGCCACTTTTGCAACATAGGTTGTGTTTCAGAATCTTTTTGCAACAATGTTCATGTTGCAGAAGACATTTGTAACAAAGGTTGTGTTGCAGGTAATTTTTTTTTGCAACAGAGGTTATGTTGCAAAAAAAATCACCCACATTAGCACCGTGATGTTGCCAACTTGCTGCTGCAACATTCCCCATGTTTCAGAAACATGGACGATGTTGCAAAATCCTAAGACTTGCAGTGCGTGGGATTGGTCTGACATGTGGTTAGCTGTCGAATCGTGGCGTAGAATCGACTGGATGATTCTAATCATTTACCTATCTGCATTGCTATATAAGTGTTCTCGTTAAATAGTTAGACTGATAATATCATGCCTAACCTAAGATTCCTCAATCTGCTCTAGAGATTTGTTGCTGGTTTGTCCCTTTTACATAGTTTAGCCAGCCTTGTAGTTTATGTTGTTGTTCGTTCATGCTTTTTCAGTTCGGTTGGTGTCACCCTTGGTGTTGGTGGTTGTGTGGCTTAATGTAACGCCCCGGACACACCCGCCGGTGGTCGTTACTCCTGGCGATCTAGACTGGCCTCACAGATCACGCTTAACTTTGGAGTTCTGTCTGAATGGACTTCCGAAAAGAAGGAATTCCTTATTGATATGAGTAGTTTATCATCCCGAATAAGCCAGGCTATCACATACACCCCCACTCAGAGGAACCGACATCCTCGTCGGGCCACAAGAACGTTCCCTCTTGGCACATACGTCTTTGCATCCAGTCCGGTACATGTGTCATGCCGTGTGCCACGACGGGTCACAAACGTCATGAACAACATGACCGCGCACCTGTCCGTAAACATCCGTGTAGCCTCGAGGGTCGGCTCTGATACCAACTTGTAATGCCCTGGACACACCCGCCGGTGGTCGTTACTCCTGGCGGGATCTAGACTGGCCTCACAGATCAATACTAGTCTTTTTTGTGCACTTTGTCCTCACTCATGCGCACCCGAGAGCAACTTCCCGATCGGTCACCCATCCTGAAATTACTCCAAGATGAGCACGCTTAACTTTGGAGTTCTGTCTGAATGGACTTCCGAAAAAGAAGGAATTCCTTATTGATATGAGTAGTCTATCATCCCTAATAAGCCAGGCTATCACATACACCCCCACTCAAAGGAACCGACGCCCTCGTCGGTCCATAGGAACGTTCCCTTTTGGCACATACGTCTGTGCATCCAGTCCGGTACATGTGTCATGCCGTGTGCTACGACGGGTCACAAACGTCATGAACAACATGACCGTGCACCTGTCCGCAAACATCCGTGTAGCCTCGAGGGTCGGCTCTGATACCAACTTGTAACGCCCCGGACACACCCGCCGGTGGTCGTTACTCCTAGCGGGATCTAGACTGGCCTCACAGATCAATACTAGTCTTTTCTGCGCACTTTGTCCTCACTCGTGCGCACCCGAGAGCAACTTCCCAATTGGTCACCCATCCTGAAATTACTCCAAGCTGAGCACACTTAACTTTGGAGTTCTGTCTGAATTGGCTTCCGGAAAAGAAGGAATTCCTTATTGATATAAGTAGTCTATCATCCCTAATAAGCCAGGCTATCACACTTAACCCCATTTTGGCAGCCTGTAGCGACCCGACCCGGTAAGGATCGAAGTTTTTGTGCTTATCATGCTAGTCCCTGAATCGAATTGCTAGCACACACAGTACTCGATGAAATAACAGAAATAACAAACATCTCTTTATTACATCGATAATCCAGGAGCAATAAAATTTATTACAAGATATGGCACAATGCCAAATAAAAGAAATACCGCGGAAGCAACGTAGTAAATGAGTCCATCAACTCCACAAGCAAAAGCTGAGTGTAGAACATCAACCTATCGCACCTTAATCTTCGTCAGATATATCTGCAACGTGATAAGTTGCAGCCATATAGGTCGGTACATTGAATGTACTGGCAAGTCACATCATAAGTATAAAGAACCTATTTGTACATGCAATTTGGCTGGTGGAAAGCTCTAAGTTTAATTTTCCATAATAAAGCTAGTTTTTTCCTAGAATAAAGATATTATTCTACCACTACAATAATAGCATAGGATGAGTTGGCAACCCCAACTCAATCCATTCACAAAGTTTATTTAAAACCTCACTGTTTAAACTAAGGATGATGAAATCTCTCAGCATTTCCACTACTAGATGCTCAAGTTGTCCGCAACCGGGGACACAACTAATCAATTAGGTTAACACTCTGCAGAGGTTTGCGCACTTCTCCCCAAAAGACTCGACCACCTCCATGATCGGAATATCGAGACATAGTCTTTTGAAAGTGTTCCCCCTTAACCCACGGATAGGCCGGTACACCTACATATTCTACATCAGCCAGCCTATCCCGGAAGAGGTCACACTATCTAATCAACTAAGCCAGAGCCCATATTGGCTTGTGGCAGCACACGTAAGCTTCGAGACATGAAAATACGTTTTGATCCCTTTGATCCTGAGCGGGCGGACCACTAGTGGTGCACCACCATGGATTTCCCATGCATGCTTCCACTGTACTTTGCCACCATTCAAACCAATTTTCGCCCAGGTAGTTCATTTAAAAGTCTTGGTCCTGATTACTACTTTTTCACTCAAGTCTCGCCATGAACACTCCCCAATCCACGTCTACATTAGCGAGGCAAAAATAAATTTACACGGTGGTGACAAAGGTTGTATAGTTCAGACCTACCTCAAATGAACTACTAGGTAAAAGCACAGTCATCTGACATAAAATTCCTACCATGCAATCCTACCACAAAGAACTAAGTGCATATATAAAAACATAGATAAATAAAAGTATGGTCAAATGTGAACTTGCCTTGGTACTGCTGGTTCAACTCTAAAGAATGATAATATTCTACTTCGCACTCCGGACAATCTATCGCAAAGTAATAAACATACATAAGCAATCATTTCAAAGAACCAAAATAACATGCAAAGCAAAAGGCTCGGAAAAACCAAATGAACACACAACACACTTAACTATCACAAAAATATTCTAGGTGCAAAACAACATATGACATGGGTTAAAAATATTCTAGGTACATAATTTGAACTGCAAAAATGTCTTATGTTAAGTTACTGAGGAAGTACTTTGTATCTGTTCCTTTCTTCTTCTAGCAGACAGAATAAAGTTATGCCAGATGTTAATTAAGAAATATCATTTTACATGTCAAAGAGGGCATACTTTGGCAGGGCAAGCTTATTGCTGTTTAGACCAAGAGAGCCTGACTAAGGGATAGTGCTAGCGGTAGTTAATGGTGATTGGCCCATTTTTTTATGACGTCCCCCCCCCCCCCCCCCCCCCCCCCACACACACACACACACACATTTTCAATGAGAAAGCTGTGCTGACAGCATTTTCGTTAAAAAAAAGAGTTCAAAATAACATCACATAAGTTTTTGTTTTATGATATCAAGAATGGGAAGCATGAAATGAACTTGTACAAGTAGGAACTCAAAGCGCTTATCCATTAATCTTTAGCTTAATTTACTTGTCAAAAGTGAAGAATTGACAAATCCATATGTTGAAGGAGGAGGTATATACATAATATCTCTTTCACATCTTGGCATGTTGAAAATAAGCAGTCAATAATATAGCACAACATTATTTTTCATACCTAAGGTACTATCTGCAAAGTGCCATTTACCGATATCAGACCTCAAATATATGGCTAGCAACTGCAGACACAAGACGCCACCATTTTCAATGTCTATTTTACAAGGTTGGCTACACGATAGAACATAGAAAACAAACTTACATTTCATACCTACATTGGTACTATAAACAACCCTTCACATCAGGAACTCTCAAGTTCCAAATATGCAACTCAACCTAAAGAACTACTTAATGAAGAGAAGTAAACAAAACATTAGATCTTCTAAAGGTTGTACACTGATAAGGAGGGAAAATCACCATTAATGGATTTTTCTTCATAGACGCATTACAATGTACACGGAGTCTAGGACATTAATTGTTACAGAAGATCACGTTGGAGTTGGAGCAGCGGCAGCCTTCATGAACATGAATCTCCTCCTTGCGATGCTGTTTCCATTTTCACCTAGAGCAGCAAGGTGAAGCATCCGCCGCCTTGCTGAAGCCACGGCAATATCGTCTGCTGTTGGCTTACCCTGCGCATCAGGAGGTGGCGAGTTGTCCCCCGATGCGACACTTTCACCATCCAACTGCTTGAGCTGCATCACTTGCTTTAGGCTGTCAGCCACCTGTCTCATGGTTGGACGGTCCCTTGAGCGCTTCGCAAGGCAGGTGTTGGCCAACTTGGCAATTTCTCTAGTTCCCTGCCTAGAGTAACGGCCTTCGAGTCTTGTATCTATAATCTTGTTGAACTGCTTACTTCCGACAGGATACTGCTTTACCCATTCCAGCAGTTTCTGCTCATTCTTGGGGCGGTTCTTTTCCATAGAACGTCGTCCGGTGAGGATCTCATAGAGTACTACTCCAAAGCTCCAAACATCACTCTTGGTGGTGAGATGGCCTGTCGCAACGTAGTCTGGAGCCGCATAACCATAGGTCCCCATAACCTGATTACGGTAGAGCGAGTTATCATAAGGAACTATTCTTGAATGCGTGAATGGAGCATGAGGAAACTCTGTTATCTTGCTCTGAAGTAAAATTAACACGTACCGCTGTAGACACATGAGTTTGATCTGCTGATGGCCCTTCCCTCGCTAATCCAAAGTCTGAAAGTTTCGGTCTAAACTCCTCATCCAGCAGAACATTGGAAGCTTTGAAATCACGATATATGATCTAAATCCATGAAATTTGATCAAAACAAAGATGGCATCTCTATGTTATTTTCCTAAGCAAAATCAAAACCTTTCTTCAGAGAAAAACAGAATCAAAACCTTCAGGTTAGAGATAACACTTGTTCTAAAATCCCCCCCTTAACTAATACTCCCTCTGTAACAAAATGTAAGAAGTTTTTTATGCCCTATGCAAAACCAAAAAACGTCTTACATTTTGGTACAGAGGGAGTAGGAAATAATATTAATGACATCCATTTTCTCTCAACTATGTGGTTCAATTAGTATGATCACTCCACAACATTGTTCCATCCAGAAACTAATGCTTTAGCACAAACGTATGATCACTCCACAACATTGTTCCATCCAGAAACTAATGCTTTAGCACAAAGGTTTTAACTTGCAAAAGTAGTTGAAACAACAGGGAATGAGTACTGCATCCATCGAAGTTATGATCCGGTCTATTAGATTTATTAATACAATGAATTATTAACTATATCTAGGTATCTTGATATCTACAGTTATTCTGAATTACAAAAATTCCAGCATTTACCGGTAGGAGGTATTTTTCACAATTTTACGCATTTTTCATTCCCTGTTATTTTTAGATCAGGTATCACTCAAGTTCCAAAATATGTTGTTAAATAGTCATACATTGGACTCGTTCTTGTCCAATATAATGCAGTATTCTCACACAGAAAACCTATTGGGAAGGTTGTCAAGCTGTACCTGAACCTCCAATCCTTCATGGAGATACATCAAACCCTGAGCAGCACCAAATACTATTTCCAACCTGACGCCCCATGGAAGAACAGGGTACGCTCGATTGAATAGATGATCATCCAGGGTTTTGTTCGTCATGAACTCGTAGACAAGCAGCCTCTGAGGACCTCTTTCGTTACGAGCAGCACAGTAACCGATGAGCTTGACGAGGTTTGGGTGCTTCACAACCCCTAGAAAATGAACTTCTGCCAGCCATTGCTTATGCCCCTGATCAAGGTTGGTAGTGAGCCAAAAGGAAGTCAAATACAAGATCTGAACGAATCCTTGGCTCCTAGTGGCAAATAGCCAGACAATACAACGATACTAGTACATTGCAATAAAATACTGAAAGCATGCAACCACGTATATAGCTGGCATAATTCACACTGCACAGATGTTTCAATATAATGATAATCGGAAATCCAAATTAATCGGCGCAGGTTTAGTACAACTTTATACTCCCTCCGTTCGGAATTACTTGTCTCGAAAAAGGATGTATCTAGAACTAAAATACATCTAGATACATTCATTTCCGAGACAAGTAATTCCGAACGGAGGGAGTACTACTGAAGTTGCACTAAACCTGCGTCAATTAATTTGGATCGGAGGCAGTACAATGCAATAATACTGAAAGCATCTAAACACGCATATAGTTGGCAGAATTCACACTGCACAGATGTTTGATTGTACTCCCTCCGTTCCTAAATATAAGTCTTTTTAGAGAATCCACTATCGATTACATACGGAGCAAAATGAATGAATCTACACTCTAAAATATGTTTATATACGTCCGTATGTAGTTTGTAGTGGAATCTCTAAAAAGACTTACATTTAGGAACGGAGGGAGTATTCGCATATTGCATATCATCAGAAGGATTGCAGCCTTAGGCCACAGAGATGAATGAACTACTCCAACAACTGAAACAATTGTGCAAACCGTGTCCAAATTTAGGAGTAGTAGTAAACTGTAGGGTTAAATCCGGGCTAGATCTTACACTGAATCAACCTATGATGACCAAGGACATGAAAGAAAGAAAGAAAGAACAAGAGAAGAGCACCACCGAATGAAATTCCCAATTTTAACCATGGAAATAGGAATGGAGTAGTACCTGGTGGCCGCTGGTGTTGAGCCTTTTGATGGCGACCACGGTGCCGCCGGCGGGGCCACCGGGCAGGCGGACGACCCCCTTGTAGACGCTCCCGAAGCCGCCCTCGCCGATTTTGAGCAGCCGGCTGAAGTCGCTGGTGGCGGCGTGGAGCTCCCGGAGGCCGAACTCGCGCAGGCTGCTCGCGCCCCGCTCCTCGTACAGCTCCGGGATGCTCCGCGCCGACGAGGCCGACCCCGACGACTTGCTCCCGCCGGGCCTCACGGTCGCGCCCGAGTCTTGGGACTGAGACTGGCTCGTGGCCGCGGCCGACGAGGACGCCGTCGAGCAGGTGGCCTCGGAAGTGAACGACGCGCCCGGCCCCGGCACCGGCCTCCCGTGCGGTCTCTTGCCCTTGCCCTTGCCGTTGCCTGCCCTGATCTTGCTCCTGAAGCGGCCGAGGCAACCCATTTCCCCGGAGAACGGAAGCTCTGCTACGATTTCAGCCTCGCGGTGGCCTTGTTTCCTCCATGCGCGTGCGTGCCTCCACCTCGCTGGCTCCACAGCTCAAACCACGAGAGGGGAAAGGAGCCCAGGCACCACGGCGCAAAGCCGCCACCGGGAAAGTCAATAAAACCGACGCGGAATGGTTTGACGCGAGAAGAGAATGGCAGGCTGCATGGCGCCACCAAGGAGAACACACGATGAATTTCACCAACCTTCCTGGTAGTACTAGAACTTAAGTTTCGGCTGTTGTTTCTGAACTTAAATTTTGGTTTTACGCTGTGATGAGGCGTAGGAAGAGAAGAAGCAGAAAACGATGTGTGTGAAGACTAGTACGGATTGCTACTACTACGTGCCTGAACGGAGTTACACTAACTAGGCATGGGTGGTCGTATCAGTCAAACGAAATGGTCTCCGATGGCGACGGGAGAGGAGACGGGCGGGGGTTGCAATTGCAAACCGGAGGGATGGCTTTGACCCCACGTGCTTTTGCTTTTCTATGGGCCAAACTAGTCATCGTATATCTTCCCTAAAGAAAAGAGTGCCCCAACTATGGTAGTTAAATAATGTCTGCTGGGGACGATTGGTACTCCCTCTCTCTCTATTCCGTAACGTGGTGCGTATAGATTGTCTATAAAAGGTCAAGCTAAGCAAACTTTGATCAAGTTTAGAGAGAAAACTGTTTATATATACAATTCCAAACATATACAACATGAAAATATAACCGATGATGATGTATCTAATGATATACATTTGGTACTTTAAATGTGCATTTTTTGTCTATAAATATGATCAAACTTTGTAATGTTTGATTTTTGAAAAAAATCTATATGCACTACATTATGAAACAAAGGGAGTAACAATTACCAGAAGCGGTTCGTTCAAAGCACCCTTTGGCGGCTTGCCTGTGCACCCAGCCGCCCTAGGGTTTCTTGTGCCTCCCGGTCTACCTCACCTTCTGTGGTCTTAGGGCCATGAAGGCGTGGTGGATCCCGGCCTTTGCTGGCGGGAGGGCTCCATTTTTGATACTTTTTTTAGTTTTATTAGGGTTTGTGTCCTGTCTGGAGAGACGAGGCGGCAACGGCGGCTCTCTGAAGATGGAATAAGATTCTCTCCCTCTAGCCCCCGCCCCGATGGTATTTCTAGCATCTTCGGGGGGCTTGTGGAGGTTTTTCTGCGGCGGATCTCATGGGATTCGGTCGGTGTTTATCTTTGATGGATCCACATGGATCCGGTCTTCGCTTCATCTGTGTTCATGTGTTTACAGGTTGGATCCTTTCAATCTACGCTTCTCTTCATCGACGACGATTGCTCTTCTGGAGCGTTGGTCCTATGTGGCCTTAGCACGACGACTTCCTGACTGTCTAGTACAACAAAGTTTGCCCGGCTCAAATGAGGGAGGGGTGATGATAGCGGCGCGCCTTCGGCCCGCTCCCGAGTGCTTGTAGTCATCGCTAGGTGGTCTACGGACATGTATGTATTTTTTTCTTCTGGTGTTCTTTGTACTATCTTGACAGTTGATGAATAGACAGTAAGTTTTCCCCGCAAAAAAAATGTCTGCAGGGCTATGATTTTAATATATTACCTCCATCCCAAATTAGTTGTTTTAAATTTGTGATGTATCTAACAATAACCGACCCGCACATCTTCATTTGGAGAACTGAACATCTGTTTTTTCTCTGCTACACTGAAATCAATGGCCATCTGCTTGATGTCCTAAAAGTCTGGAGGTCGCCGCGTCACTCTTCACGAGCGACTTGAGTGACGACTAACCTTGTCGCCGCTGGCCTTCTCTTCCTCTCCTCCTTGCAGCCTCCAGAGAGGGCCGGAGGGCAAGCCCTCAAGGCTCTCAAGAACGGCGGCGACGGGGCCTTCGTCCTTCACCGGACAGTGGTGTGATCGTGGGCTTCCTCGGAGGCGCGATTGTGAGGCGGCGGCGTGAAGGCATGGTTGAGGCATGACGGTGGGCGTGCTCGAGCAGGGCGTAGTGCTCTAGTCGGGAGGCGCAGCGTCGTTTTGGCGGCCGGTGTACTCCTGATCTAGCTGCGACTGCACTTCGCGTGGGTGCGCATCGGCGATGGGGATCTGCTTTTCATGCTCTAGATCTGGCCATGTTGGCCCGTGGGCCGACGGGCATGGGCAGAGCTCTTTTTGGGGAAGTGGCAGTTGGCGGTATTGTGCTTTGCCGTCGGTGTTGTTCTGAGTGGTCACCACTCCGTCCTACGGTAGCGGCCTTATTGTGGATTGCGGTGGCCATCGTTAAGTCTTCGTAAGGGTTCTCCCTGCACATCAGATGGTTGTATTAGGCGGTGAGATGTAATCAACGAATGATGGTTTGACGCAGAGGGTATGGTTGTGCAGCGGCAGCGGTCGCAAAATCGCATGTACCTGCTGGTATATCAGAAAGGTGGTGGAGGCAACATTTCAGTGACTTTGATGTGGTGCTACTCAAGCACCCGGTCTCGAGCTTCGGGGTGAAAACCTAGGTCTAACCGAGTTGGTATACCTGATAATGCCGATATTTTTGCATCGCTACCTTGTTGAAGTCATTGCTCGGATATGCTCGGACTAACTCTTCAGAGTGAAAATCTAGAATCCGGCTTTTGGTGGTTAGATCCGGTGACTATGTGATTCCTTGCCTCTTAAAGCAACTATGTAATTCCTTAACTCTCAAGTAACTATGTGATTACTTGACACCCAAGCTTCCTTTAAGGGGGGATCTTGGTGCGCTAGACCAGGGGTGTGGGGCCATGAACAACTACCCACGTCCATGTGCTCCCATGCAGGTGGACCCCACTCTAGAACCTTTCCGATACAATACCGAAAAATCCCAAACATTTTTAGGAACCCTGAATATAACTTCCCATATATAATCTTTACACCCGGACCATTCCGAAGCTCCTCGGGATGTCTCGGATCCCATCCAGGACTCGAAACTACTTTTGGACTCACCATATGAATATCCCAATACTACCCTAGCGTTACCGAATGTTAACCGTGTGAAACTACAGGTTCGAGAACATGCAGACATGATCGAGACACCTCTACGGTCAATAATCAATAGCGGGACCTGAATGCTCATATTGACTCCTACATATTCAACAAAGATCTTTATCGGTTCGAACCATGATGTCAATGATTCAGTTAATCCCGTACACAATTCCCTTTGTCCGGTGATATGTTACTTGCTCGAGGTTCGAACGCCGGTATCGCCATACCTAGTTCAATCTCGTTACCAGGAAGTTTCTTTACTCGTCCTGTAATACAAGATCCCCGTGACTAAACTCATTAGTCACATGCTTGCAAGTTATTCACGATGTTGTATTACTAAGACGGCCCAGAGATATCTCTCTGTCACACGGAGCGAGAAATCTCAGTCTCGATCCATGCAACCCAACAAATACTTTCTGAGATACCTATAGAGCACCTTTATGATCACCCAGTTACGAAGTGACATTTGATAACCCACAAAGTATTCTTCTGGTATTCGGGAGTAGCATGATCTCATGGTCTAAGGAACAAATACTTGACATGAAGAAACTTGTAGCAATTAAACTAAGTGACACGATCTGATGCTAAGCTTATGGTTGGGTTTGTCCATCACATCATTCTCCTAATGATGTGATCCCATCATTAAATGACAAGTCATATATATGGTTAGAAAACCTTAACCATCTTTAATCAACGAGCTAGTCTAGTAGAGGCTTACTAGGGACACTGTATTCGTTTATGTATCCACACATGTATTTAAGCCGGTCAATACAATTATAGCATGGCGAATAAACATTTATTCATGAACAAGGAAATATGATAATAACATATTTATTATTGTTTCTAGGGCATATTTCCAATAGCCTCCCACACCCAAGTCCACATATACGATTTTTCGACCTATTTTGGTGCAATGGAGCATGTGCATGTAGTTCAAATTTTAATTATGCACATTAAATGCCTAGAAAACACAATAAATGATTAAGAATGCCAAACGAACCATGAATAATTTAAAGCAATTCTGTACAACCGTCTGGCACCCATGGGTAAGCACTGTGTGCGCATGCGTCGTGCTAGCTGGCGCTTCTTTCTTTCCTAAGTTTTCCATATTATATTAATGGTGTTGTATCCAAACACGCTACCGTCTCCCGCCACTCCTGATACGTCTCCAACGTATCTATAATTTTTTTATTGTCCCATGCTGTTATATTATCATACTTGAATGTTTTACAATTATTGTATAGCAACTTTATATCAATTTTTAGGACTAACTTATTGACATAGCGCCCAGTGGCAGTTGTTGTTTTTTCGCTTGTTTTTTTACTTTGCGGAATATCAGTACCAAACGGAGTCCAAACGCAGCAAAACTTTTTGGAGATTTTTTTTGAACCAGAAGACAACTTGGGGGCCAAGAAAGCACCAGAAGGGATCCCCGTGGGGACCACAAGACACTTGGGCGCGCCAGGAGGCCCAGTCGTGCCCAAGGGGGTTGTGGGCCCCATGGAGGTATCCTGCACCACCTCTTCGCCCTATAAATTCCCAAATATTCCAGAAACCCTAGGGGAGTCGATGAAACACAATTCCAACCGCCGCAAGTTCCAGAACCACGAGATCCAATCTAACACCATCACGGAGGGGTTCATCATCCTCATTGGTGCCTCTCCGATGATGCGTGAGTAGTCCACCATAGTAGACCTAAGGGTCTGTAGGCAGTATGTAGATGGCTTGTTCTCTCTTTTTGATTCTCAGTACAATGGTCTCTTGGAGATCTATTTGATCTAACTCTTTTTACGGTGTGTTTGTTGGGATCCAATGAACTTTGAGTTTATGACCAGATCTATATCCATGAATATTATTTGAGTCTTCCTTGATCTCTTATATGCATGATTATTTATAGCCTCATATTTCTTCTTCGAATCTTTGGTTTAGTTAGGCCGACTAGATCAATTTTTCTTGCCATGGGAAGAGGTGCTTTGTGATGGGTTCAATCTTGCGGTGTCCTCTCCCAGTGACAGAAGGGGTAGCAAGGCACACATGTATTGTTGCTATTAAGGATAACAAGATGGGGTTTATTCCTACATGAATAGATCTTGTCTACATCATGTCATCGTTCTTATTGCATTACTCCGTTTCTCCATGAACTTAATACACTAGATGCTTGCTGGATAGTGGTCAATGTGTGGAGTAATAGTAGTAGATGCAGGCAAGAGTCGGTCTATTAATCTTGGACGTGATGCCTATATATTGATCATTGCCTTGGATATCGTCATAATTATTCGATCTTCTATCAATTGCCTAACAGTAATTTGTTTACCCATCGTATACTATTTTCTCGAGAGAAGGTGAAATCTTTGGCCTTCGGGTCTATCTTTTATCATATTGCTTTCAGATCTATTTTTATTCGCATTTGTTTTCAGATATATTATTAAAAAAATACCTTGCTGCACTTTTTCTTTATTTATTTTATTTCGTGTTTTACCAAGATATATTTATCAAAACTTATACAAACCGATCTATCTTTTTACCGAAGAGGGATTGACAACCCCTCTTACGCGTTGAGTTGCGAGGATTTGTTCTCTGTGTGCAGGTACCATTTACATAGTGTTGCTTGGTTCTCCTACTGGATTGATACCTTGGTTTCATAACTAAGGGAAATACCTACCGTAGTTGTACTACATCATCCCTTCCTCTTTGGGGAATACCGACGCAGTTTCAAGCTGCATCAACTCCCCCATCGGTTTCCCACCACCAGCATCAGCGGGCATAAAAGGCTATGTGGTGACTCACCGGCCATACAACCAGTGGCGGAGCCAGGATTGAAGCAAAGCCCGGGCCCAAATTTTTTTCGGCAACAAGGAAAAACTTTGGCACTTATAACTACCACAAAACACAGTAACACACCATGGCATTTAAAAAAAGATCATATGCAATAACAAACAAAAAAAATCTTAATTGTTCAATAATTCTTGAATTTAATCTAGGCCGCCCAATCCAACAGAAGAGATATACCATGATAAAACTAGAAATAATACGGGAATGTAAAAGAGTACCAAATCAATTGTTTATTTCATTTGTGCCTCCCATAACATGATCAACGACAGAAGAAGAAGCAACACCTTCAAGACATCAAACGTGTAATTTCATAAGAAAAGACATAAACATAGTGAAATAATGATGATTAATTAAAATCTAAAACCTTACCTCTACGGGGAGGTAAAAGCCCTCCGCGATCCCTGTAGGCTTGAAAGTGATATAAAATATCATCATCGGGTATACTTGCCAATACATCTCGCTCAATATAGCACATCATGTTATAATTGAGCCAATCATCACCCATCTTATTCCTCAACTCGGTCTTGATAATACTCATAGCCGAGAAAGCTCTTTCCACTGATGCGGTTGCAACCGGCAAGATCAATGCCAACTCTATGAGTCGATATACCAAAGGAAAAATAGTGTGTCTACCGGTTTGAACCATCTTCACAGCAAGATTACCAAGGTCATTACAACATTCAAAATCCGGATCAGCTCTCACAACAGAAATGAATGTTTCAAGTTGGTTTCGAAGGAAAAAGGAGATCTCATATATGGAGAAGTCATCAGCATACAACTCGGCAAGTTCAACAAGTTTATCCTCATAAAATTAGCAAATGAGTTCCTTGAATCAAGACAAGCAATGCATATCAACAATTGAGTGGATCTTTCGGCAAAACTATTATTTAACTCAACAATAATTTCATCATGCACAACATTGAATATTTCATATCTGAAGCGGTGATAATAAGTTACCATTTGACCACCAAGCCCCCTTGAACGACCTCAAGCTGGTATTGTATCATCCATGTTAGGCAATACACTGTTGTGTTTAACACAAAAGTCATTTGTCTCTTTCAAGAGCTCATCCCAACCATTTTCTCTTATATCTTCAAGTTTCTTCAAGGTGACCCCAATCAAATTCACTGCAAGAACAATGTTCTGATCTTTCTTTTGCAAGCATTGTGACAACTCCTTAGTCTTACCCAATAGTTTAATCATAAGATGCAATATGAAAACAAACTCAAAACTTTCCATCTGAGAAATCAAGCCACCTGTCGTGGTTCTTTGTGTTAAATTTTCTGCATCATCATGAATGTTCTCTAATACTTGCAAAATAGATGTCCACATCATAATAAGTTGACACAATGTTTTATGATGTGTGCCCCACCGTGTATCTCCGGGTCTTACAAGGTTGGTTGCTTAGTTTTTCCCTCTTCCTGAAAATTTTTCTCCAGACTCCAATTGGCTCATAATAGTGTCATGATGTTGTTGGACTAGTTCATCATGTCTCTTACAAGAAGCATTAATAGTGTTGACAATCAAAGTTGTGTGGTTAAAAAAATACAATATAGAGGAACAACACTTAGCAACAGCGATAACCACTAATTGTAATTGATGGGCAAAGCAATGAATATAGAATGCATAATGATTTTCATCTAGTATCAACCGTTGCAACCCACGAAATTTCTCTCTCATGTTAGAAGCTCCGTCATACCCTTGCCCTCTCAATTTAGACATAGATAAGCTATGTTTATGAAACATACCATCCACGACTGCATATAGAGAAGCTGCTCTTGTGTCACCAACATGCTTAATCCCAATAAATCTCTTAATTGTATACCCATGACCGTTGATATACCTACATGAGACAAATAAGCACATGTAACCAACCATCAGTTATTACTATTACTAAACAACAACAAAACAATTAACATAAAGGATACAAAGTTACTAACCTTAAAACCATAGCTATTTGCTCCTTTATAGATGCATCTCTGGACTCATCAACAAGTAAAGAAAACCTTTTGTCTCCAATATCAGAAATAATGCCTTTGGTGGTCTCTTCAGCACAAGCCCGGCACAATTGGAACTGTATCTCATGTGAAGTCATCAAATGGTTCCCACCCGCACCATCAAGCAAAGTCATAGCATTTGGATCCTTGTTCCTGTACCAACTCATCAACTCCAAAAAGTTGCCCCTACTCTTAGAGCTCAAACTCTCATCATGACCACGGAAAGGTAGAGCTTGTAATAGAAGAAATCGGATAACACCCAAAATAATGATAAGACGAGCTTTATATTCCTCTTCACTCTTTTTGGTACCATGATCCATCACATGTGCAACACATTGCCTTTGATTTTTGAAAGCCTCATAATGTTGTCTAGCTTTATTGTGAGCACTATCATGTTTACCAACATGTGTATTAAAAGCACTAATTGCATCCTTCTAATTTCTAAATCCAACCTTTGTGAATGCCTCAATACCAAAATTTTCTGCTCTAGGTTGCTTAAAAAGAAAGCAATAAAAACAAAAGGTTGCATCTTTATTATCACTATATTCCAACCAATCGAGATGGTTCTTGAACCAACTAGCTTGAAAGCTTCTTTCTTTAGAAGAATTTCCTCCTTTTGTTTTTCTATATTTTTGATCAGTCGGTTGGCATGGACACATATTTATATACATCCTTCTAGCAACATCTCTAAGGTCCGGAGCTAAGCTTTCAATGGGTTTCCTAAGACCAGGATCAGGCTAAATATCACCTTCACTTAGTTGAGCATGAGCAGAAGCAGGGATATCAAAAATGATACTGTCTCGAGTTGGGATTGAAGGCGGGTTGCTTGAAGCCGAAGGTTGTGGTCCCATTTCTATGGTTGTTTCAGTTTGTGGAGTTGATTTTGTCCTCTCAACTCCTTGATTCTCTGGAATCGAATCCCCGGGTGTAGACCCTTCCATTGCCGACAATGATGAAAAACATCTCTTCAGCTTCTATTTCTGCGGTATGAAATATATTGACATAAAAATGCTTCAGTTTCAAATCGATAATACAATACATATAGAATTAGGCAGAAACGGTGACGGAATAGTTGGTTTAAGGTTCAGTTGAACTTTCTTCATATCATACATAGTAACATAGACAGGGGATACACATCAATTCAATCGTAGTCCGGAGTTGGGAAGTGGCCAGAGTAGAGCGGCGACATGGAGACGGGGAGTCCGGATTCAGGAAGTGGCCGGAGTAGAGCTGCGATGCCGCACAGCTAGAGCAGCAGCGGCAGATCGCAGTCCACAACCCTGAGCAGTTGGGAGCAGCTGAGCAGAGGATTTAGGAAGAGAAGAGCGGCGGCCCGGGGCTATGTCCAGTCGTTGATAACCCACAAGTATAGGGGACTGCAACAGTTTTCGAGGGTAGAGTATTCAACCCAAATTTATAGATTCGACACAAGGGGAGCCAAATAATATTTGTAGGCATTAACAGCCGAGTTGTCAATTCAACCACATCTGGAGATTAATTATTTGCAGGAAAGTGATTAGTAGCACAGTAGTATGATAGTTTTGATGATAGCAGCAATAGTAACAGTAATGGTAACAGTGATAGCAGTGATATTGTAGCAGTAACGATAGTAGTAGCAATAGTAGTAACTTAGAAATAACGCTATAAGATAAATTCGTAGGCATTGGGTCGGTGCCTCATTGGATGATATTCATCATGAGACAATTATAACCTAGGGCGATACGACACTAGCTCCAGTTAGTAAATATAATGTAGGCATGTATTCCGTAAATAGTCATACGTGCTTATGGAAAGAACTTGCATGACATCTTTTGTCCTACCCTCCCGTGGCAGTGGGGTCCTATTGGAAACTAAGGGATATTAAGGCCTCCTTTTAATAGAGAACCGGGACAAAGCATTAACACACGGTGAATACATGAACTCCTCAAACTACGGTCATCACCAGGAGTGGTCCTGACTATTGTCACTCCGGGGTTGCTAGATCATAACACGCAGTAGGTGACTATAACTTGCAAGATCAGATCTAGAACATGGATATAATGGTGATAACATAAACGGTTTCTGAAATCATGGCACCCGGTCCCAAAGTGACAAGCATTAATCATGCCAAAGTCATAGCAACATCAATCTCAGAACATAGTGGATACTGGGGATCAAGCGCTAACAAAACTAACTCGATGACATGATGAATCTCATCCAACTCCTCACCAGCCAGTGATCCTACGAAGGAATAACTCACTCCCCGTGGGGAGCATCATGGAATTGGCGATGGAGATGTGTTGGTGATGACGAAGATCAAAGATCCCCCTCTCCGGAGCCCCAAACGGACTCTAGATCTGGCCTCCCGATGAAGAACAGGAGACGGCGGCGGCTCCGTCTTGTGAAACACGATAATTCTTTCCCCCTCATTTTTTTTCTGGAAATATGAGATTTTATAGCATCAGTTTGAGGGTCACCGGGGCCACCAGGTGGGTAGCACCCACCAAGGCGCGCCTGGGGGGTTGGCGCACCCTGGTGGGTTGTGCCCACCCAGGTGCCCCCCTCAGGTACCTCCTCGTTCCAGAAATTCTCTTATTTGATATAAAAAATCCTTGCAAAGTTTCGTTCAATTCCGAGAACTTTTATTTCTGCACAAAAACAACACCATGGTAGTTCTGCTGAAAACAGCGTCAATCCGGGGTTAGTTCCATTCAAATCATGCAAATTAGAGTCCAAAACAAGAGGAAAGCGTTAGGAAAAGTAGATACGTTGCAGACGTATCAACTCCCCCAAGCTTAAACCATTACTTGTCCTCAAGCAATTCAGTTGATAAACTAAAAGTGAAAAAGAAAAACTTTTACGAACTCTTTTGCACTTGTTTCATAAATAAGCTTAAACCGCGCCCAGGTTTTCAGCAAGGATTACAACTAACCATGTCGACAATAACTCTTAAAAATTATATTAACTCATATCAATGACATAAACAACTAGAGAGCAATAATAAGATATCTCAAATAGCAACACGTTGTCAAAACAGCCATGATATAATATGACAATCGTGGTATCTCGCTAGCCCTTTCTGAGACCGCAAACCATAGATGCAGAGCACCCCCAAAGTTCAAGCAGCGACTAATCATTGTAATTCATGGTAGAAAAGATCCAGTCATGATGCACCCAACATTAGCTATACACAATGCATCAGCATGACAACAGTGCTCTCAGGTTCTGGCGCTTATTTGAGAATGTGGACACAACATAAAAGTAAATAGATAGTCCCTTCGCAAAGGGAAGAAGTGATTTGCAGAGGTGTCAGAGCTCAAGTTTTTAAAACAGAGGTAAATCTCATTCACTTCACGACCATCCGTTATCAATATCTTCCATGCTAAGCATGCTAGTAGCGGTTCCCAAGCGGAAATGTAAAGGTTATGACTCCATTGGGAGTTTTTATTATTATTTGTAAGCTCTTTTCTTTTTACAGTTTGGGACCGGGCATCCCTATTACCGCCCTTTTCTCGTGCGATGGCAAGTGAATAAACACTCGACCTAAGAATAACCCGCTTAGCATGGAAGATACCGACTACCTCCTGTCGTTCCATGAACAATCCAGGCACACAAAAAGGATATTTATTTGAAGTTTTTAGAGGTGGCACATGCAAATTTACTTAGGACGGCAGGGTAGTACCGCATATAGGTAGGTGAAAGAACATGCGGTGCCCCCATGTTTGGTTTTGGTAATTGATGACAATCTCTATGGACTAATGGTTGTCTTGAGTTATATTTGAAGGATTTGTCCATAGGCTTTTCCTGAAGTCCATGTGTTAGTTTCAAGGAGTATATAAGTTGACCAAGGTGCTATTAAGGTATTATCCAAAGATTGGTTATGTGACTGTTGAGCTTATTACAAGCATGTCTTGAAGAAGAAGATTGTGTGATCATTCATGTTTACCTTCAAGACATCATACAAATGAAGAGAGTTGGAAAGATTCAAGGTTGATCAAGACTAAGTCAAGAGTGAATCAAGTTGATCAACTCACAAAGCGTAGAAGATGTACCGATAGGGATCAAGTGATCCCATGGTATGGTAAGCATTGTCCATTGTGCTTTGTGTACTAACCCATGGTCTATGTGAGAGTTCTTTGTGGGGTTAGGTTTCATGGGCTTGCGTCAAGAGGAAGATATCACTCAACCCATGGAGAGAATGACATCAACTGGTGATCGTCATCAAGATTGTCGTGTGCAAGTTCAAGGGGATCATCACGAAGAGATCAAGTGCTTGAAGCTTGCCGTCCATTTTGGTGTCAATGGACTTATGAAGATGTGCCGAAGAGTGGCTCACCCATAGTGGAGTACGGGGGAGCAATCATCTAGTCTTCATCTACCCAATGCAATCAAGAAAGGTGGTCCATCTTGAGGAGGAAAAGATCGTCATCATCTAGCTCAAGTGGATCATGCGCAAGGCAAAGGTTTGCCCTTGATAGGTTTTCTATTTTTCCGGTCTCATGGTGGTAGTTTGGAGATCAGGTTATAGGATCGATAGCCGTACTATCAAGGGGGGGCTCTCAAGTGAGTAGCTTGATCGTATCATTCGTTAAGAGTTCAAACCACTACATCCTTGCATCATCTTTCTTGATTCTTATTTGTATTTTCTTTTGAGGTCTTAGATCTTGTGGTTATCTTTGTGACAAGCTCTAGTTCATCGAAAATTGACTTCATATGCTTATTTTATCGTGTTTTTGGTGTTGGAGGTTTTACCGGTCTTTTTCGAGGAAGGGTTCTCACCATTTTCTCATGGGACTTCTCTAATTTGCTTCTCATTGATACTTCTATCAATATTGTGTTAGCCCATGTTGTTAGCTTTCCAACAAACTTGGTTTCGTTGAATTCGGAGTCCGTTTGCAGAAGTTGTTGCAGTTTTGGTGTTCTGAAAAGGCTGCAGCGATACTACCGCGGATTGGAGCGGATGTAATTTTTTACTACCGCTCCAGAGCGGTGCTACGGTGGCCACTACAGCGGCAGTACCGTTCTGGACTAAAATCTTGTATTAGGTCCAGTGGTGGTAGGCACAGATGTATTTTTTTCGTACCGCTCGCAAGCAGTAGTACCGCTATCCCTAGCGGTAGTACCGTGAGGACGAGCGGTAGTACCGCTCCGGCGGTTCTACTGGCCTTTTGCCTCCTCGCTGTTGTTTTTCAAAGGGCTACTACCGCCCTAGCGGTAGTACCGCTCCTTGGAGCGGTAGTACCGCTCTGTGTGGGCTGTGAGGATAATGATTGGATTTTTCCCCACCTATAAAAGGGGGTCTTCTTCCCCAATGGACCTTATCTCTTAAGCTCGTGTTCTTCCCCCATTGTTAACCTTCTTCGATCTTGATAACTCTCAATCCCTCCAATGATTCTTGCTAGTTCTTGAGTGAAGAGAGAGAGAGGAGATCTAGATCCACATTTCCACCAATCACTTTCTCCTCTAAGTGAGGGGAACCCCTTGGATCTAGATCTTGGAGTTGTTCATGTTCTTCTTTCGTTCTTCCTCTCATTTTCCTCCCTAGCATTAGTTGCTTTGGTGGGATTTGGGAGAGAAGGACTTGGGCACTCCATGCTTGCCATTGCATTTGGTGCATCGGTTTGAGTTCTCCACGGTGATACGTGGAAGTGAAGTTTGAGAAGCTTATTACTCTTGGGTGTTTGGGAACCCTAGAGCATGTTCCTCTTAGGTGCCTTGGCGCCCTAGAAGGTTGGTGTTGTTCGGAGCTCAATCAATGTGGTGTAAAGCTCCGGGCAAGCATCGGGGTCTCCAATTAAGTTGTGCAGATCGCCCCGAGCAATTCGACGGGTACCGATGACCGCCCCAAAGGGTTGTCAAAGTGTACGGGTTCGGTGACCGCCCTCAAGGGTCCCTTAGTGGAATCACGGCATCTTGCATTGTGCAAGGGCGTGAGGAGATTACGGTGGCCCTAGTGGCTTCTTGGGGAGCATTGTGCCTCCACACCACTCCAAATGGAGATTAGAATCCGCAAGGGTGTGAATTTCGGGATACATCATTGTCTCCGTGTGCCTCGGTTATCTCTTACCCGAGCCCTTTACTTATGCACTTTACTTTGTGATAGTCATATTGTTCTTTGTCATATATCTTGCTATCACATAGTTGATTATCTTGCTTAGCATAAGTTGTTGGTGCAGATAGGTGAGCCTAGTTGTTGTTGGTTTTGTGCTTGACAAATTAACTGCTAGGTTTATTCCGCATTTATTCAAGCCTAAAACGTAATTATTTTAAAGCGCCTATTCACCCCCCCTCTAGGCGACATCCTCGATCTTTCAATTGGTATCAGAGCCTCGTTTCTCTTTGATAGGCTTAACCGCCTAGAGAGTAAAGATGTCGACTAGGGGTTTAGGTTACTCTGACACTCTTAGTTTCGATGGCACAAATTTTTATGTTTGGTAATTCACTTCCTTAATCTCTTTAGGGTCTTGGACCCAAATTTAGAGCGTATTGTGGATATGGGTTTTTCTCCTCCGAAGGATCCTCAATGATTATCTTTAGAGGATGAGAGAAACTCTTATCTCAATGCTCAAGCTTCTAATGTGCTTTGTGATGCTTTGAGAAATGTAGTTATATTTCAACTGATGCCATTTTGGGATGCTCATGAGTTGTGGACAAAGCTTCAAGATAAATATGGCTTGTCCACGTTTTGTGGGGATGATTGTTCTCCCTCACCTCTGGTCGTGTTGCCTTCTCAACTTCTTCTACTTCACCTACATGTGGATTGCCACAAGGTAATACCATGGTGAGTAGTGTTGGTCATTGCAATGATGATAGTGTGCTTATCTTTGGTGACTCTTCATCACTATCTTATTGCAATGCTCCATCTTTGGACTTTAACACATCGTGCACCTTACATGTTTCCCATGCTTGTGTTGATAGTCCGTGCATATCATGTAAAAATTGCTTGAGTAAATCTCATGATGATATGCTTGCTATATCTTGTTGCCATGATAAAAATGCATGTATTTCCTCGAGTTGTTGTGCTAACAATGTAGAGGAAACCCAACACTCCATGGAACAAGATGTGGTTTTAAATGGTGCTTCAAGGAATCCTACATCATCATCGATTGTGTTTTGCCTTATGGCTAAGGCTTCAAAGGTATCTCCCAGTTTGAATCCCAATATATCTTGTGATGATGATGATGTTGATAGTGATGAAGAGAATGATAATGTTGCCTCCTTAAAAATTAAGGGGGAAATGATTTTTAAAGCTCTTCATAAGAATAAAATTGCTCATTCCAACTTCATGGAAATCATGTATATTGCTATTAAGGGCAAGAAATATATTGATGAGTTGGAATCTCATCTTGAGGAGCATGATGTCACCATTGAGAAAATGGAAGGTCATGAGAATGATTACGCTAATGAGATCACGGACCTCTCTCAAGCTCTTGAACTTGAACAAAGCACCAAGGAATCTCTTGAGGGGACTTTTGCTCTAGAATTATCTAGAGTGAGGGAATCCCATGATAGAGCTCTTGAGGTGGCCAATGTTTTTGAAACTAAAAATGAGAAGCTTGAAGTTGCACATGTTAAACTCCTTGAGGACTTTGAGCACCTCAAAAATGGCTCAAGGGTCATTAAGAGTGAGCTCATCAAGCTCACCGAGTCTCATGCTCAACTTAAATCTTCATATTCTAAAGAGCTTGCCAAGTTGCCTCCTACTCTTGCTATTATTGATGATGCTTGTGCTACTAACTCTACATCTTGTGAAGCATCCATTTTGAAGGAGAATGTTGAGCTAAGGTCTCAACTTGAGTTGCTATCTAGCACTTATAGGAAATTGGAAGAAAGTCATGTAAAGCTCTCAAGCTCTCATGATGATCTTCTAGTATCCCAGAATGTGCTAAAGGTAGCTCATGAGGCTATGATTATCAAGGTAACATCTAGTGAGTCTCATGTGGATACTAGCACTAATTCAAGTCAAAATGCTGTCTTGCCATGTGCTAGTCCTCATAATTCATCTATGCATAACATTGGCACATCTTGTGATGAATTGCTTTCCTTGCCTTGCTGCTCTAACAATGAAGCTTATACTTCCTCTAGCACTTGTGTTGATACTAACCATGTAGAGTAAATCAAAGAGCTCAAGGACCAAGTCACTTCTTTGAAGAAAGACTTGGAAAACTGTCATGAAGGGAAGTCCACACGCAACAATATCTTGAGGGTGCAAAAATCCTCCAATGACAAAGGTGGATTTGGATTCAACTCCAATAAGAAGAAGTCCAAGAGCAACAAGAAGAAGGGAAAAAAACAAGTCAAGAATTCGGCCAAGATCATTTGCTTCAAGTGCAAAATTGAAGGCCATCATGCCCTTTGAAGAAGAAGGTCATTAGTGACAAGCAAAAAGGGAAGCGGCCACAAGTTCATTCTCATGCTCAACCTCAAGTTGAAGAAAGGCCTCTTCCCAAGAAAACTCAAGCTAATGCTTCTCAAGTTGAGAAATCAACTGAGAATAAAGTGAAGAGTAGATGTTGCTACCTATGTCGCGAGAAAGATCACCTCGCTTCTTCATGCACTAGTGGTAACTTATCCAACCCAATTATTATTGATGATATCTATTCTATTGGGAAGGATAAGGTTGACAATGTGTTTTCCAAAGTTGTTGGCACTCAAAGTGGTGTCAAGAAAAGACCCATTTGGGTAGCCAAGCCTATTGTGACTAATCTCTTAGGACCCAGCTTGGATGGGGACCAACTAGCTCAAACTTGATCAATAAGTGTTGTTGGAGGCCATTTGAGACTTGGCTAAATTATGAAGAATTAAGGGGACTTCATCATTCTTAGTGTCTCAAGCCAAGTTAATCGGGTTATCAAGTTTCTATACTATATCCAATGTGCCTCCTTCCGGTAACTTGTACTTAAATTGTTTACATTGAAAGTTACTTGCCCCTTTGCATGTTTTGGTTTTGTTCCTTGCATGTGTTGTATATGTTGTGCTTCCAATTTGCTTATATTGAGTAATCAAGTATGTGTGTGTTGGTTTGCACATCATGTACTTCTGTGTCATACGTTGAGCCTTTGTGCATCTTGTTTGTGTCTTAGTTGGATCTTGTGAGAGATTAATGGAACATCCCATTTTGGGGGAGTGATGTGCTTTGTGAAGGAAATATGCCCTAGGGGCAATAATAAAGTTATTATTTATTTCCTTATATCATGGTAAATGTTTATTATTCATGCTAGAATTGTATTAACCGGAAACATAATACATGTGTGAATACATAGACAAACATAGTGTCACTAGTATGCCTCTACTTGACTAGCTCATTGATCAAAGATGGTTGTGTTTCCTAACCATAGACATGAGTTGTCATTTGATTAACAGGATCACATCATTAGGGGAATGATGTGATTGACTTGACCCATTCCGTTAGCTTAGCACTTGATCGTTTAGTATGTTGCTATTGCTTTCTTCATTACTTATACATGTTCCTACAACTATGAGATTATGCAACTCCCGTTTACCGGAGGAACACTTTGTGTGCTACCAAATGTCACAACGTAACTGGGTGATTATAAAGGAGCTCTACAGGTGTCTCCGAAGGTACATGTTGAGTTGGCGTATTTCGAGATTAGGATTTGTCACTCCAATTGTCGGAGAGGTATCTCTGGGCCCTCTCGGTAATGCACATCACTATAAGCCTTGCAAGCAATGTAGCTAATGAGTTAGTTACAGAATGATGCATTACGTAACGAGTAAAGAGACTTGCCGGTAACGAGATTGAACTAGGTATTGAGATACCGACGATCGAATCTCGGGCAAGTAACATACCAATGACAAAGGGAACAACGTATGTTGTTATGCGGTTTGACCGATAAAGATCTTCGTAGATTATGTAGGAGCCAATATGAGCATCCAGGTTCCGCTATTGGTTATTGACCAGAGACGTGTCTCGGTCATGTCTACATAGTTCTCGAACCCGTAGGGTCCGCACGCTTAAAGTTAGATGACTGTTATATTATGAGTTTATATGTTTTGATGTACCGAAGGTAGTTCGGAGTCCCGGATTTGATCACGGACATGACGAGGAGTCTCAAAATGGTTGAAACGTAAAGATCGATATATTGGATGACTATGTTCAGACACCAGAATAGTTTCGGGTGGTTTTGGGCATATACCAGAGTACTGGGGGTTACCGGAACCCCCCGGGGGGTTAATGGGCCTCATGGGCCCTAAGTGGAGAAGAGGAGGGCGGCTAGGGCAGGCCGCGCGCCCCCTCCCCCAGTCTGAATAGGACAAGGAGGGGGGGCAGCCCCCCCCCTTTCCTTCCTCTCCTCTCTTCCTTCCTTCCCCCTCCTACTCCAACTAGGAAAGGAGGGAGTCCTACTCCCGATGGGAGTAGGACTCCTTCCTGGCGAGCCTCCTCCTGGCCGGCCGCCCCCTCCCCTTTGATCCTTTATATACGGGGGCAGGGGGGCGCCTATAGACACAACAATTGATCCTTGAGATCTATTAGCCGTGTGCGGTGCCCCCCTCCACCATATTCCACCTTGATAATATCGTAGCGGTGCTTAGGCGAAGCCCTGCGTCGGTAGAATATCATCATTGTCACCACGCCGTCGTGCTGACAGAACTCTCCCTCGAAGCTCGGCTGGATCAGAGTTCGAGGGACGTCATCGAGCTGAACATGTGCTGAACTCGGAGGTGTCGTGCGTTCGGTACTTGATCGGCCGGATCGTGAAGAAGTACGACTACATCAACCGCGTTGTGCTAACGCTTCTGCTTACAGTCTACGAGGGTACGTGGACACACTCTCCCCTCTCATTGTTATGCATCACCATGATCTTGCGTGTGCGTAGGAATTTTTTTGAAATTACTACATTCCCCAACAGTGGCATCCGAGCCTGGTTTTATGCGTAGATGTTATATGCATGAGTAGAACACAAGTGAGTTGTGGGCGATACAAGTCATACTGCTTACTAGCATGTCATACTTTGGTTCGGCGGTATTGTTGGATGAAGCGGCCCAGACCGACATTACGCGTACGCTTATGCGAGACTGGTTCTACCGATGTGCTTTGCACATAGGTGGCTAGCAGGTGTCAGTTTCTCCAACTTTAGTTGAACCGAGTGTGGCTACGTCCGGTCCTTGAGAAGGTTAAAACAACACTAACTTGACGAACTATCATTGTGGTTTTGATGTGTAGGTAAGAACGGTTCTTGCTCAGCCCGTAGCAGCCACGTAAAACTTGCAACAACAAAGTAGAGGGCGTCTAACTTGTTTTTGCAGGGCATGTTGTGATGTGATATGGTCAAGACGTGATGCTATATTTTATTGTATGAGATGATCATGTTTTGTAACTGAGTTATCAGCAACTGGCAGGAGCCATATGGTTGTCGCTTTATTGTATGCAATGCAATCGCCCTATAATTGCTTTACTTTATCACTAAGCGGTAGCGATAGTCGTAGAAGCAATAGGTGGCGAAACGACAACGATGCTACGATGGAGATCAAGGTGTCGCGCCGGTGACGATGGTGATCATGACGGTGCTTTGGAGATGGAGATCAGAAGCACAAGATGATGATGGCCATATCTTATCACTTATGATTGCATGTGATGTTTATCCTTTATGCATCTTATTTTGCTTTGATTGACGGTAGCATTATAAGATGATCTCTCACTAAATTTCAAGGTATAAGCGTTCTCCCTGAGTATTCACAGTTGCGAAAGTTCTTCGTGCTGAGACACCACATGATGATCGGGTGTGATAGGCTCTACGTTCAAATACAACGGGTGCAAAACAGTTGCACAAGCAGAATACTCAGGTTAAACTTGACGAGCCTAGCATATACAGATATGGCCTCGGAACACTGAACCGAAAGGTCGAGCATGAATCATATAGTAGATATGATCAACATAGTGATGTTCACCATTGAAAACTACTCCATCTCACGTGATGATCGGACATGGTTTAGTTGATTTGGATCACGTGATCACTTAGATGATTAGAGGGATGTCTATCTAAGTGGGAGTTCTTAAGTAATATGATTAATTGAACTTAAATTTATCATGAACTTAGTACCTGATAGTATTTTGCTTGTCTATGTTTGTTGTAGATAGATGGCTCGTGCTGTTGTCCCGTTGAATTTTAATGCGTTCCTTGAGAAAGCTAAGTTCAAAGATGATGGTAGCAATTACACGGACTGGGTCCATAATCTGAGGATTGTCCTCATTGCTGCACAGAAGAATTATGTCCTGGAAGCACCGCTGGGTGCCAGGCCTGCTGCAGATGCAACTGACGATGTTAAGAACGTTTGGCAGAGCAAAGCTGATGACTACTCGATAGTTCAGTGTGCCATGATTTACGGCTTAGAACCGGGACTTCAACAACGTTTTGAACGTCATGGAGCATATGAGATGTTCCAAGAGTTGAAGTTAATATTCCAAGCAAATGCCCGAATTGAGAGATATGAAGTCTCCAATAAGTTCTACAGCTGCAAGATGGAAGAGAATAGTTCTGTTAGTGGACTTATACTCAAAATGTCTGGGTATAATAATCACTTGATTCAACTGGGAGTTAATCTTCCTGATGATAGTGTCATTGACAGAATTCTTCAATCACTGCCACCAAGCTACAAGAGCTTCGTGATGAACTATAATATGCAAGGGATGAACAAGACTATTCCCGAGCTCTTCGCAATGCTAAAAGCTGCGGAGGTAGAAATCAAAAAGGAGCATCAAGTGTTGATGGTCAACAAGACCACTAGTTTCAAGACAAAGGGTAAAGGGAAGAAGAAGGGGAACTTCAAGAAGAACGGCAAACAAGTTGCTGCTCAAGAGAAGAAACCCAAGTCTGGACCTAAGCCTGAAACTGAGTGCTTCTACTGCAAACAGACTGGTCACTGGAAGCGGAACTTCCCAAAGTATTTGGCGGATAAGAAGGATGGCAAGGTGATCAAAGGTATATGTGATATACATGTTATTGATGTGTACCTTACTAATGCTCGCAGTAGTACCTGGGTATTTGATACTGGTTCTGTTGCTAATATTTGCAACTCGAAACAGGGACTATGGATTAAGCGAAGATTGGCTAAGGACGAGGTGACAATGCGCGTGGGAAATGGTTCCAAAGTCGATGTGATCGCGGTTGGCACGCTACCTCTACATCTACCTTCGGGATTAGTTTTAGACTTGAATAATTGTTATTTGGTGCCAGCGTTAAGCATGAACATTATATCTGGATCTTGTTTGATGCAAGACAGTTATTCATTTAAATCAAAGAATAATGGTTGTTCTATTTATATGAGTAGTATCTTTTATGGCCATGCACCCTTGAAGAGTGGTCTATTTTTATTGAATCTCGATAGTAGTGATACACATATTCATAATGTTGAAGCCAAAAGATGCAGAGTTGATAATGATAGTGCAACTTATTTGTTGCACTGCCGTTTGGGTCATATTGGTGTAAAGCGCATGAAGAAACTCCATACTGATGGACTTCTGGAATCACTTGATTATGGATCACTTGGTACTTGCGAACCGTGCCTCATGGGCAAGATGACTAAAACGCCATTCTCCGGAACTATGGAGCGAGCAACAGATTTGTTGGAAATCATACATACTGATGTATGTGGTCCAATGAACATTGAGGCTCGCGGTAGGTATCGTTATTTTCTCACCGTCACAGATGATTTGAGCAGATATGGGTATATGTACTTAATGAAACATAAGTCTGAAACATTTGAAAAGTTCAAAGAATTTCAGAGTGAAGTGGAAAATCATCATAACAAGAAAATAAAGTTTCTATGATCTGATCGTGGAGGAGAATATTTGAGTTACGAGTTTGGTTTACATTTGAAACAATGCGTAATAGTTTTTCAACTCACGCCACCCGGAACACCACAACGTAACGGTGTGTCTGAACGTCGTAATCGTACTTTACTAGATATGGTGCGATCTATGATGTCTCTTACTGATTTACCGCTATCATTTTGGGGTTATGCTTTAGAGACGGCCGCATTCACGTTAAATAGGGAACCATCAAAATCCGTTGAGACGACGCCTTATGAACTGTGGTTTGGCAAGAAACCAAAGTTGTCGTTTCTTAAAGTTTGGGGTTGCGATGCTTATGTGAAAAAACTTCAACCATATAAGCTCGAACCCAAATCGGAGAAATGTGTCTTCATAGGATACCCAAAGGAGACTATTGGGTACACCTTCTATCACAGATCTGAAGGCAAAACTTTTGTTGCTAAATTTGGATCCTTTCTAGAGAAGGAGTTTCTCTCGAAAGAAGTGAGTGGGAGGAAAGTAGAACTTGATGAGGTAACTGTACCTGCTCCCTTATTGGAAAGTAGTTCATCACAGAAACTGGTTCCTGTGACGACTACACCAATTAGTGAGGAAGCTAATGATAATGATCATGAAACTTCAGATCAAGTTACTACCGAACCTCGTAGGTCAACTAGAGTAAGATCCGCACCAGAGTGGTATGGTAATGCTATTTTGAAGGTCATGTTACTTGACCATGGCGAACCTACGAACTATGAGGAAGGGATGATGAGCCCAGATTCCGCAAAATGGCTTGAGGCCATGAAATCTGAGATGGGATCCATGTATGAGAATAAAGTATGGACTTTGGTTGACTTGCCCGATGATCGGCAAGCCATCGAGAATAAATGGATCTTCAAGAAGAAGATTGACGCTGATGGTAATGTTACTGTCTACAAAGCTCGACTTGTTGCGAAAGGTTTTCGACAAGTTCAAGGGGTTGACTACGATGAGACTTTCTCACCCGTAGCGATGCTTAAGTCTGTCTGAATCATGTTAGCAATTGCCGCATTTTATGATTATGAAATATGGCAAATGGATGTCAAAACTGCATTCCTGAATGGATTTCTAGAAGAAGAGTTGTATATGATGCAACCAGAAGGTTTTGTCGATCCAAAAGGTGCTAACAAAGTGTGCAAGGTCCAGCGATCCATTTATGGACTGGTGCAAGCCTCTCAGAGTTGGAATAAACGCTTTGATAGTGTGATCAAAGCATATGGTTTTATACAGACTTTTGGAGAAGCATGTATTTACAAGAAAGTGAGTGGGAGCTCTGTAGCATTTCTGATATTATATGTAGACGACATATTGTTGATTGGAAATGATATAGAATTTTTGGATAGCATAAAAGGATACTTGAATAAAAGTTTTTCAATGAAAAACCTCGGTGAAGCTGCTTATCTTGGGAATCAAGATCTATAGAGATAGATCAAGACGCTTAATTGGACTTTCACAAAGCACATACCTTGATAAAGTTTTGAAGAAGTTCAAAATGGATCAAGCAAAGAAAGGGTTCTTGCTTGTATTACAACGTGTGAAGTTGAGTCAGACCCAATGCCCGACCACAACAGAAGATAGAGAGAAAATGAAAGATATTCCCTATGCTTCAGCCATAGGCTCTATCATGTATGCAATGCTGTGTACTAGACCTGATGTATGCTTAGCAATAAGTTTACCAGGGAGGTACCAAAGCAATCTAGGAGTGGATCACTGGACAACGGTCAAGAATATCCTGAAATACCTGAAAAGGACTAAGGATATGTTTCTCGTTTATGGAGGTGACAAAGAGCTAGTCGTAAATGGTTACATTAATGCAAGCTTTGACACTGATCCGGACGATTCTAAATCGCAAACCGGATACATGTTTATATTGAACGGTGGAGCTGTCAGTTGGTGCAGTTCTAAGCAAAGCGTCATGGCGGGATCTACATGTGAAGCAGAGTACATAGCTACTTCGGAAGCAGCAAATGAAGGAGTCTGGATGAAGGAGTTCATATCCGATCTAGGTGTCATACCTAGTGCATCGGGTCCAATGAAAATCTTTTGTGACAATACTGGTGCAATTGCCTTGGCAAAGGAATCTAGATTTCACAAGAGAACCAAGCACATCAAGAGACGCTTCAATTCCATCCGGGACCAAGTCCAGGTGGGAGACATAGAGATTTGCAAGATACATACAGATCTGAATGTTGCAGACCCGTTGACTAAGCCTTTTCCACGAGCAAAACATGATCAACACCAAGGCTCCATGGGTGTTAGAATCATTACTGTGTAATCTAGATTATTGACTCTAGTGCAAGTGGGAGACTGAAGGAAATATGCACTAGAAGCAATAATAAAGTTATTATTTATTTCCTTATATTTGATAAATGTTTATTATTCATGCTATAATTGTATTAACTGGAAACATAATACATGTGCGAATACATAGATAAACATAGTGTCACTAGTATGCCTCTACTTGACTAGCTCGTTGATCAAACATGGTTGTGTTTCCTAACCACAGACATGAGTTGTCATTTGATTAACGGGATCACATCATTAGGAGAATTATGTGACTGACCTGACCCATTCCGTTAGCTTAGCACTTGATCGTTTGGTATGTTGCTATTGCTTTCTTCATGACTTATACATGTTCCTACAACTATGAGATTATGCAACTCCCGTTTACCGGAGGAACACTTTGTGTGCTACGAAACTTCACAACGTAACTGGGTGATTATAAAGGAGCTCTACAGGTGTCTCCGAAGCTACATGTTGAGTTGGCGTATTTTGAGATTAGGATTTGTCACTCCAATTATCGGAGAGGTATCTCTGGGCCCTCTCGGTAATGCACATCACTATAAGCCTTGCAAGCAATGTAGCTAATGAGTTAGTTACGGAATGATGCATTATGTAAGGAGTAAAGAGACTTGCCGTTAACGAGATTGAACTAGGTATTGAGATACCGACGATCGAATCTCGGGCAAGTAACATACCGATGACAAAGGGAACAACGTATGTTGTTATGCGGTTTGACCGATAAAGATCTTCGTAGATTATGTAGGAGCCAATATGAGCATCCAGGTTCCACTATTGGTTATTTACCGGAGATGTGTCTCGGTCATGTCTACATAGTTCTCAAACCCGTAGGGTCCGCACGCTTAAAGTTAGATGACTGTTATATTATGAGTTTATATGTTTTGCGGAAGGTAGTTCGGAGTCCCGGATTTGATCACGGATATGACGAGGAGTCTCAAAATGATTGAGACGTAAAGATCAATATATTGGATAACTATGTTCGGACACTGGAATAGTTTCGGGTGGTTTCGGGCATATACCGGAGTACCAGGGGGTTACCGGAACCCCCCGGGGGGTTAATGGGCCTCATGGGCCCTAAGTGGAGAAGAGGAGGGGCGGCTAGGGCAGGCCGCGCACCCCCTCCCCCCAGTCCGAATAGGACAAGGTGGGGGGGGGGGCGGCGCCCCCCTTTCCTTCCTCTCCTCTCTCCCTTCCTTCCCCCTCCTACTCCAACTAGGAAAGGAGGGAGTCCTACTCCCGGTGGGAGTAGGACTCCTCCCTGGCGCGCCTCCTCCTGGACGGCCACCCCCTCCCCCTTGATCCTTTATATACGGGGGCAGGGGGCACCTCTAGACACAACAATTGATCCTTGAGATCTATTAGCTGTGTGCGGTGCCCCCCTCCACCATATTCCACCTCGATAATATTGTAGCGGTGCTTAGGTGAAGCCCTGCGTTGGAAGAACATCATCATCGTCACCATGTCGTTGTGCTGACGGAACTCTCCCTCGAAGCTCGGCTGGATCAGAGTTCGAGGGACGTCATCAAGCTGAACGTGTGCTGAACTCAGAGGTGTCGTGCGTTCGGTACTTGATCGGTCGGATCGTGAAGACATACGACTACATCAACCGCGTTGTGCTAACGCTTCCGCTTACGGTCCACGAGGGTACGTGGACACACTCTCCCCTCTCGTTGCTATGCATCACCATGATCTTGCGTGTGCGTAGGAATTTTTTTGAAATTACTACGCTCCCCAACACTTTGTGCACTTCACAATCCTATAAATGTGTGTACATGAGGAATACCACATAGTATTGATATTACAAGATTATCTAGTTGCTATGTGGTATGTCTTCTCATGAGAAATTAAAATTCTAAATTGTCCATTAATTATTTCCTGTTGGATCTTTATTTTTCCTCTTGCTTATCTTTAATTGGTATCAATTTATGGAGGAGTAATATGCTATATGCATATTACTAGCCTAGAAAATGTGTACATTTGAGATATTGTCACCTAGAGTTGATATTGTAAATTATCTTGTTCCTAGGTGGCATGTTAGCTCTACAAGTTGCAATTTGCTTGTGTGTGGTGTGAAGATGATGTTGGATATCCTTGCTATCTACCACCGGGAATTATCTCCATTTACTTCTTGTCTTTTGACAATTGGTACTCACTTGTGTGGTAGAATTTATTGATCATCTTTACATTGGCTTTTGCTTTTATTTGACTTTTCTCTTGCCAAGGAATGTATCAACTCCCTTTGTCTTCCATACCACTTTTGGAACTTGTTAATTTCTTGATCTTGTCTAGTGTTTTCTAGATATATTGAAAGTGGTGATCCCACCTTGTGCATTTTGTATTCAAATGCAAATTCTCTATATTGCACTAGTCTTGGGGGAGCTATCCTATTTTCTATAGAACACTCATCTTGCGATCCTTATCAAGTGTGTGTTGGTGGAAGGCAAGCCGTATCCTTTTTGGTACTTTGTGCCATCATGAAACTTTGTAGAGAGCTTGGTTTCTTTGGAACCATCCTATCTTTTGGGAGTTTGATATCTTCTTTTTAGTGTGTATCAATGGATATCTCATACCTCGATGTATCCGTTATGGATATCCTCCAAGTGCTGATTTATTCATTTGGTATCTTTTCTTCACTTGGTATTTCTTTGTCAATTGGTTTTAGTTCTTGAAAGTATTGAGCATGTATATTAACTTCATGTAGTCTCTTTGGCATGCTTTCTTTCTTTGACCCAATATATAGGGGAAACTCCACCAAGTCTCAAATTGGATGAGATGTGCATGAAATTCATTTTCATATCTATATGCACATATTTATGTGGAGTTTGTCCTATGTACTATTGGTTCTCTAACTCTTTGGTCCCAATGAGTTTGGGTACCATTTTGTTTGTGTTGTTGGTCTAGGAACAATTGGAGATGCATTGGATGCTCGACTCACTCACAAGGAAGGTGGTGTCACCATGAGCTTATTGGAGTCAAGTTAGGATGCTCAATGAACTACTATCTACTACCTTCAATTGGTTTCTTCTGCATCCTTCCAATGATATCTCGGTAACAAGTATCTATTCATGCATTATTTTCTTGCATTCATCCTTGTGTAGGTTGCATCTTGGCATGCTATTCATTCCATCTTGTGATACTTGTTTCCTTTCTCAAAGCATCTCAACGATGATCTCATGTTGCTAGTTGTGATGTCTTTGATGGTTGTGTGGTAGGAATTCATTTATATACAATAATACCATATCTAGACATGTGCCATGCTTCCAAGCAAATATCTTATTGGTATATGTATGACTTCCTTTTGGATATCTTATTCCTTCGTGTTGTAACTATTTCGGGTGTACATCCTTCTTTGTAGATATATATCATCATGATTTCGTCTACCTAGAATCTTATACACTTGAGAGAAGTTGCATATCCATATGATATCCTTTCTTTCACGTCCACCTTGTCTTTCTTATGTTATTTCTTTGGTGGCTCCGTGAAAGCTTTGCCTTGAGTGCATGTCTTATACCGTTGCATCTTGATGCACTCTTGTGTGGTGATGATTATTTTCCTCATGCTTATCTTTACGAGGCTTTTGCCATCTTAATTGATATCCCTTGTCTTGATGAGGCTTTCATCTTCTATCTTCACCATGGGTTGACGCAAGCTTTATTGTTATCTTTTTAGTAAGCTTTTGTATCCATTTGCTTCTTGTGTGTGTGTGGGAAGGTCATGTCTTGCACCTTGTATCTCATTTATCCAAGACTATGTTGATGCTTAATGCTCATCCTTACATTAGTCTTCTTAAGTGCTTTTTCATGACTCACACATATCTTTTTGGTTGAGCCTTTTCTTAAGTTGCCTCTTTTACATGTTGCTCAACCATGTCTTCGTTGCAAGTGCTAGGCTTTGTTTCCTATATGCTCACTTGCACTTGTTGTAAGTTTCTATTGATTTTGGGGAGCTATGATCCTATTTTGTGCACTTTGTATCCAAATACAAGAATTCTTATTTGTGCATAAATCATGGCGAGCTTCTCTAGTTTCTTTGGAACACTCCTTTGCTTGCATCATAATATCTTATTCATGTGGCACGTAGGATCTTTGGTCTAGTTGGTTCAATTGATATCCTTTGATTGCTTGCTTCAATTGATATCTTTTGATTGCTTGATTGCTTGTGTCTCTCCTTGTTATGTCTTTGTGGCATACCTTCTTTTGCAATCTTTGTGCCTCAACATAGTTTGTGTTCCTCCAAGTATTTACCTTTACATATGTGTATTGCATTCCACTCTCTTGTTGAGGAATACATAATTTATGGAGGACCACAATTTATATTAGCCTTCTAAGTTTTTCGCCCATTTTGGCAATCGATGCCAATGGGGGAGAAGTTTCAGAGAGTTTTGTGGAGAAGTTTAGAGAGTTGTCTCTTCTTGCTTTGGTATATTCCTAAGAGCATTTTCATCTCTTACGCATGCATTATTGGTTGTTTGCATTGCATGGTGATGCATAATTCCTTATATAAACTCTCTTGAAAGTGATTGTCATCAATTACCAAAATGGGGGAGATTGAAAGAACATGCGGTGCCCCCTGATAATCCTCAAGTGCAGGGAATCATCGTAGCAATTTCCAAAGGTGGAAGTGATAAGTATGGAGTTTAGAACCCACAAGGAGCTAAAGGTAAGATCAATATTCTCTCAAGTCCTATCTTCCACTGATACGACTCTACGTACACCGAACGTTTGCTTCCAACTAGAAACGAGAAATAAAACTATGTTGTGGGTATGAAGAGGATAACTTTGCATGATATTGGAGAGCTAAAATATAAAAGTAGGTGTTGTTATCATAAAGTTAGAATATATTACTAAATATTATAAATAGCGAGTGTGGAATAATGATGGATCGGTGTGCGGAATTATCCTAGGCAATTGTTAACAAGACCAGTAGTCGTCATTGCAATTTCATATGAGGGAGAGGCATAAGCTAACATACTTTCTCTTCTTGGATCATATGCACTTATGATTGGAACTCTAGCAAGCATCCGCAAGTACTAAAGATCATTAAGGTAAAACCCAACCATAACATTAAAGTATCAAGTCCTCTTTATTCCCATATGCCATGTCCCACTTATCCGTGTTTGTGTTTCAGTCACTCACGCAACACAGACAATAAGTAAACCATGGACATATTGCATTACCCTACAGCGGGAATCCCTCACGCTTGCGCGACACGGAGGGCACAATAGGACAGCACCAAATTAAAACATACAACTCGTACCAATCTAGATCATCAATCAACCCAAAGACAAAAGATATCTACTCAAAACATCATAGGATGGCAACACATCATTGGATCATAATATGTAGCATAAAGCACCATGTTCAAGTAGGGATTACAGCAGGGTGCGGGAGAGTGGACCGCGTAAAAGAGATGAGGATGGTGATGATGATGGTGATGTTGATGAAGACGATCACCACGGCGATGATTCCCCTCCTGATGGCACTTTGGCACCACCGAGAGAGAGGAAGAGAGGTCCTCCCCCTTGTGCTTCCTCCTCCATGGCCTCCCCCTGGATGGGGAGAGGTTCTCCCTCTGGTCCTTGGCCTTCATGGCGATGATGGCCCCTCCGAGATCCTCCTCCATGGACTCCGGTGATGATGGCCCCCTCCGGCAGGGTGCCAGAGAGGGCCTAGATTGATTTCTCGTGGCTATAGAGGCTTGCAGCGGTGGAACTTCTGATCTAGGTTAATTTCTGGAGGTTTGGGTATTTATAGGAGACGTTGGCGTCGAGAACAAGTCAAGGGGCCCCACGAGTAGTCCACGAGGCACAGGGGCGCGCCCAGGGGGGGCGCGTCCCCCACCCTCGTGGGGCCCACGGGACTCCCCTCCGGTAGAGTTGTTCCTGTATTTTTTATATTTTCCAGAAAAATTCTCCGTTGATTTTCAGCGCATTCCGAGAACTTTTATTTCTGCACAAAAACAACACCACAGTAGTTCTGCTGAAAACAACGTCAGTCCGGGTTAGTTCTAATCAAATCATACCAAAATCATATAAAACAATAGTAAACATGGCATGAATACTTCATAAATTATCGATACGTTGGAGACGTATCAGCATCCCCAAGCTTAATTCCTACTCGTCCTCGAGTAGGTAAATGATAAAAGAAATAATTTATGAAGTGTGAATGCTAGCAAGTGCATGAGTTTGATCAATGATAGTTCCAATCACTTTTTCTAGCATCATTTATATATCATAACAGTAGCTCAACTCATAAAACTTTTCATGATCAAGTAACAAGCTATTCACATGTTAAAGTATAGATCATAAATTTTCTTGAAACTAACAAACTATATTCTCAGTCATCAAACAGTAGCAATTCATCTTATTTTCAGGAAGGGAGGGGCCTTGAGTGGCTTAGGTGGAAGTTGGGACTCCCAAACTGGCTTGTGCAGAAAAGCAATGGCCAAAGTGGTGGTCTAGTTGTTTTTTGGTGGAATAGATTACAAATAAATGGTGGGTGGTGTCGAGATACCACATTGATATGGAAATAAAAGATGATGATGGTTTTGAGTGGCGTTTTACAGGAATTTATGGAGAGTCTAAATCAGATGAGAATCATAAAACATGGAAGTTGTTGCGAACATTGAAGAAACACAGTAATAAACCATGGCCGGTGGCAGGGGATTTCAATGAAATTCTATTACAATGCAAAAAGGAAGGTGGTGTCCCCCGTGCTCATTCTGCTATGGACATGTTTCAGAGCGCATTAGAGGATTGTGATCTTCATGACTTGGGCTACGCTGGAGACCCATTCACATGGTGAAACAACAATCATGTTGCACAGGATTACATCCGGGAGTGGCTCGACCGTGTGGTGGCGTCTCCAAGTTGGTGCCAACACTTCCTTGGATACAGAGTGGTCCATGGTGATCCTTGACATTCAGATCACAGACCTATAGTGGTACATGTTCAAATGGAGGCTTGTCGACCGAGAGAAACAGGAGGTGAGCGGCAGTTTAAATTTGAAGCTAGCTGCCTTGAAGAGGATCAATGCAGTACGATTATCCAGAACGCTTGGGGGCAGGAAATAAATGCTAGAGGTGCTTCCGTCACTGATGCAATTAAAGGAGTGGCCCAGGACCTCACTAATTGGAGCAAAACGTGTTTGGGATAGCTCGAAAAGAGGATTGTGTGACTGAAAAAAGACTTGGAGTCCTGCTGAAGGAAGAGCATTACTCCAGATTTTATTAAACGTGAGCAGTTGTTGAAATATAAGTTGGAGAAGCTTGAGCACCAGCAGAATGTGTATTACAAGCAAAGGGCCCATGTCAACTGGATGGAGAAAGGAGATAGGAACATGTAGTACTTCCAAGCATATGCAGCAGCAAGAAAGAAAACAAATCGAATTGACAAGATCAAAACTGAAGATGGGAGGGTGGTGGAGCAGGAGGAGGAAAAGGCAACGGTGATTACTAACTATTTTTGTTCTCTCTTCACATCACAGGGAAACACACACATGGATGAGCTGCTGGGCCGTGTACCGACGCAGGTCTCTCAAGCCATGAATGATTTTCTCACAAGAGAATTCACGGCTGAGGAGGACAAGTGTGCCCTGGATAGCATGGGAGGCCTCAAGGCTCCGGGAATTGATGGTATGCCTACTGTGTTTTTAAAGCACAATTGGGAAGCAGTAGGGGAGAGAGTTAGCGCAGGAGGTGCTCAATGTTCTCAGAGGCGGTCAAATCCCATCATCATGGAATGATACTTGTGTTGTTCTTATTCCCAAGATCAAAAAACCGGAAATCATGAAAGATCTCCGACCAATTAGTTTGTGCAATGTTGTGTATAAACTAATCTCAAAGGTTTTGGCTAACCGGCTTAAACTAATTTTGCCAGATATAATTGCCCCTAATCAGAGTGCTTTTGTCCCCGGGAGGTTGATCACAGATAATATCTTGCTGGCTTATGAGGTCACCCACTTCATGCAGAATAGGCTAAGTGGAGGTGTGGGGTATGCAACACTAAAGTTGGACATGAGCAAGCCATATGATCGAGTGGAGTGGAACTTTTTGGAGGGGATGATGAAGAAGTTGGGGTTTGCGGACAGCTGGATCAATACCATCATGAAGTGTGTCATGTCAGTCAAATACAAATTGAAGTTCAACGGGACCATAACTGAGGAAATTACCCCATGTAGAGGCCTGCGACAGGGGGATCCTATCTCCCCCTACCTCTTTCTAATTTGTGCAGAAGCTTTCTCCTGCTTGTTGAATGATGCTGAAGCCAAGGGGGAGTTGGAAGGAGTTAAAATTTGTTGTAATGCCCCGAGTTTTAACCGTTTATTGTTTGCAGATGACTCGCTTATTCTTCTGAAAATTAATGAAGGAATTCTGCATCATCTGCAGAATATCCTGAAGCTTTATGAGGTTTGCTCGGGTCAAACTATTAATGTTGACAAATCTTCCATCAAGTTTAGTAAGAACACGCAGGTTGCTGACAAGGTTCATATGATGCAGCAGGTGGGTTTGCATAGCGAGGCTCGGAGTGAGAGATACCTAGGCCTCCCGGTGTATGTGGGCCAATCCCGTACTCAGGTTTTTGCATACATAAAAGATAGAATTTGGGCCCGGGTACAAGGTCGGATGGAGAAGTTGTTGTACAAGGTTGGTAAAGAAATTTTGATTAAGGCGGTGGCACAGGCCATCCCTAACTTTGCGATGTCGTGTTTTGATCTAACCAAAGGCCTCTGTGAGCAGATAAATAGTATGATTGGGAGGTATTTCTGGGTGCAACAAGATGAGGAAAATAAGGTCCACTAGGTCAGCTGGGAGAAGCTTACTCTCCCAAAGGATGAAGGAGGTCTCGGGTATAGGGACCTCCATTCTTTTAACATTGCGATGCTTGCAAAGCAGGGATGGCGAATCCTCACTAATCCCGATTCTCTGTGTGCTCGAGAGTGCTCAAAGCTAAGTATTTCCCAGACTGTGATGTGCTGAACGCTGAACGGAAGGAGGGTATTTAGTATACTTGGAGAAGCATTTTAAAGGGCATTGAGGTGCTAAAAGAAGGAGTAATCAAGAGGGTGGGTGATGGTACATCTATACGTATTTGGGAGGATCCATGACTGCCGCGTAAATGGTCGAGGAAACCGATCTCGGTGAGAGGATGATACGTCTCCAACGTATCTATAATTTTTGATTGTTCCATGCTATTATATTACCCCTTTTGGATGTTTATGGGCTTTATTTTACACATTTATATCATTTTTGGGACTAACCTATTAACCGGAGGCCCAACCCATATTGCTGTTTTATTGCCTGTTTCAGTATTTCAAAGAAAAGGAATATCAAACGGAGTCCAAACGGAATGAAACCTTCGGCAACGTGATTTTTTGGAAGAATATCATCCTGGAGACGTGGAGTTCAAGTCAGAAGATACTCGAGGACACCACGAGATAGGAGGCCCCCCTGTAGGGCGCGCCCCCTGTCTTGTGGGCCCCTCGAGCACCTCCCGACCGACTACTTTCGCCTATATATGCCTACGTACCCTAAAACCATCAGAAATCAAGATAGCTCGGGAGTTCCGCCGCCGCAAGCCTCTGTAGCAGCCAAAAACCTCTCGGGAGCCCGTTCCGGCACCCTGCCGGAGGGGGAATCCATCACCGGTGGCCATCTTCATCATCCCGGCGCTCTCCATGATGAGGAGGGAGTAGTTCACCCTCGGGGCTTAGGGTATGTACCAGTAGCTATGTGTTTGATCTCTCTCTCTCTCGTGTTCTCTCTCGTGTTCCCTCTATGGCACGATCTTGATGTATCCCGAGCTTTGCTATTGTAGTTGGATCTTATGATGTTTCTCCCCCTCTACTCTCTTGTGATGAATTGAGTTTCCCCTCTAAAGTTATCTTATCGGATTGAGTCTTTTATGAGAACACTTGTTGTATGTCTTGCTGTGTTTATCTGTGGTGACAATGGGATATCATGTGCCACTTGATGTATGTTTTGGTGACCAACTTGCGGGTTCCGCCCATGAACCTATGCATAGGGGTTGGCACACGTTCTTGACTCTCCGGTAGAAACTTTGGGGCACTCTTTGAAGTACTTTGTGTTGGTTGAATAGATGAATCTGAGATTGTGTGATGCATATCGTATAATCATGCCCACAGATACTTGAGGTGACAATGGAGTATCTAGGTGACATTAGGGTTTTGGTTGATTTGTGTCTTAAGGTGTCATTCTAGTACGAACTCTTTTATAGATCGATCTGAAAGAATAACTCTGAGGTGGTTTCGTACCCTACCATAATCTCTACATTTGTTCTACACTTGTTGTATCTAGGTGACTCTTTGTTGCATGTTGAGGGATTGTTATATGATCTATCTATGTTATTATTGTTGAGAGAACTTGCACTAGTGAAAGTATGAACCCTAGGCCTTGTTTCCAATCATTGAAATACCGTTTACACTCACTTTTATCATTAGTTACCTTGCTGTTTTTATTATTTCAGATTACAAAAACCTATATCTACTATCTATTTTGCACTTGTATCACCATCTCTTCGCCGAACTAGTGCACCTATACAATTTACCATTGTATTGGGTGTGTTGGGGACACAAGAGACTCTTTGTTATTTGGTTGGAGGGTTGTTTGAGAGAAACCATCTTCATCCTACGCTTCCCACGGATTGATAAACCTTAGGTCGTCCACTTGAGGGAAATTTGCTACTGTCCTACAAACTTGTGCACTTGCAGGCCCAACAACGTCTACAAGAAGAATGTTGTGCAGTAGACATCAAGCTCTTTTCTGGCGCCGTTGCCGGGGAGGTGAGTGCTTGAAGGTATATCTTTAGATCTTGCAATCGAGTCTTTTTGTTTCTTGTTTTATCACTAGTTTAGTTTATAAAAGAAAACTACAAAAAATGGAGTTAAGTTTGTCTCATACGCTTCGTCTTTTTAATATCTTTCGTGAGTATGATGGAAAGGAAAATTGTGCTCAAGTGCTAGAAGAAGAATGCATTAAAATGCTTGGTACTAAATCTTTGAATGATGAGCATGATTGCAATGTTGTTAGTATGAACTCTTTGAATATCCATAGTACTAATGATGATTGCACTAGTTATGATGAAAATGTCTCCTATAAGCATGTTGATTTTTGTGGAGTAGATTGGATTTGCATGGACACACCAAATAGAGAAAATAGATATTGCAAGAGCCATAAGTACTTAAAAACTAAAGGTTTGCAAGAAAGTCTTGATGAGTGTCGGTGTCAAAACCGGCGGATCTCGGGTAGGGGGTCCCGAACTGTGCGTCTAGGCGGATGGTAATAGGAGACAAGGGACACGATGTTTTACCCAGGTTCGGGCCCTCTTGATGGAGGTAAAACCCTACGTCCTGCTTGATTAATATTGATGATATGGGTAGTACAAGAGTGGATCTACCACGAGATCAAGGAGGCTAAACCCTAAAGCTAGCCTATGGTATGATTGTCGTAATGTATGTTGTGTCCTACGGACTAAAGCCCTCCGGTTTATATAGACACCGGAGGAGGCTAGGGTTACACAGAGTCGGTTACAATGGTAGGAGATCTACATATCCATATCGCCAAGCTTGCCTTCCACGCCAAGGAAAGTCCCATCCGGACACGGGACGGAGTCTTCAATCTTGCATCTTCGTAGTCTTGGAGTCCGGCGGACGATGATCGTCCGGCTATCCGGACACCCCCTAGTCCAGGACTCCCTCAGTAGCCCCTGAACCAGGCTTCAATGATGATAGGTCCGGCGCGCATAATGTTCGGCATTGCAAGGCGGGTTCCTCCCTTGAATAATCCAAAGAAGATCATGAACACCAAGATAGTGTCCGGCTCTGCAAAATAAATTCCACATTCCACCGAAGAGAGAATAAAATGTACACCAGTTCAATCTACTGACGTGTTATGCGGCGTGACATCACACCGCTACCAAGCCTTTGTTTGAATCGTTTTTTACTATACCACCTCAGCACGTTTAGCGAAGCGGTTTCCTTGGCACGTCTTGTCGAAGCAAAGATCGTGTTCCCCTTATACCGGGATTCTCATCAATACGTGCGTGGGTAACCCAACTGTGCCCGTCGCCACGCCTCCTCTATCGAAGGTGAATCCCGAACGGTCACGGAGACGACTCTTAGTATTTTTCCCCTTTATAAGAGGACCAAGGCTCGTTTCTTTTCTTCAATCTCGCATCGAATCTCCTCCTTGCTCCCAGTTCCAACACCCAGAGCCCCAAATTCGAGCGCTTCGGATTCTCAACCATGTCCGGCTCCGACCTCCAGGGTCGGTGGATGCCCTCCTCCGTCACGGAGGAGGACGTGTTAAAGCTGCGTGAGGCCAAGTACCTGTCCTACGAGATTTCGCACAGGTTGCCTGCCCAAGGGTAGGCCGTGCCCGCTCCCGAGCCCGGTGAGTATGTTGTCTTCGTATCCCCCCTCCGTCGGGGTTTAGGCTTCCCGAGGGACCCCTTCGTGAGAGGGCTCATGTTCTACTACGGGCTGGATTTTCACGACTTGGCTCCGGAGTCCATCCTCCATATCTCCGCATTCATTATCGTCTGCGAAGCCTTCCTCCGTGTCACTCCCCACTTCGGTCTATGGCTGAAGACCTTTAATGTGGAGCCGAAGATGATCGGGGGGCGTCAAGCGAAGTGCGGCGGGGCGGCCATAAGCAGAAGGGCCGATGCCCCGTGGCCCGAGGGTTCCTTCTAAGAGGAGCTCGGACTGTGGCAGCAGGAGTGGTTCTATATCACCGCTCCGAAGGGCAGCAAGCAAAATCCACCGCCTTCATTCCGCCCGGGACCTCCACGCCGATTGATGTCGTGGGTCAACCAAGGGCTCAGTTGGGGGCCGTCCGAAGATGTGCCCTCATTGTAGGGCCGGATTCGAGACCTCCAGGCGAGGGAGATCAATCTGGTCGTGGTGATGCAGGTTATGTTAATCAGGCGTCTTCTGCCCTGCAAACGCCGTCCTCTCCATCTATGGGAGTTCAATCCGGAGGGACCTCGAATTCTCCAACACTTCATGGGTGCGACACCCGCGGAGATGTACAAGTTGTTCTTCGGACCGCAGGTAGCGTGTCCGGAATTGACCGAGGACGCAGGCCTAAGCTGCAATCGCCCGGATACTCAGGTAAATAGTTCAGAATCCGGATGTTCTGTTTATCTGCTTTTCTAGAGTTCGCCTCCTGACCCATTACTCTTCATCAGGAGTGGGTAGCGCGATCGAAGCTGATGACGTGTCTGGCTCCCCTCCCAGAGACCGCACTGGAGCCCGTGCTGGTCAGAATGTTGGAGGTCGCGCCCGTAGAAGGGAGCGATGGGGAAAATAGAGGAGCTATTATTTCGCCCAAAGGGGCGTCTGAAGAGGGGGGGATCAAAAACCCCTCCTTCCAGGGGGAGAAGAGGACCGCCTCCGAAGACCCGGAGGCCAAAGCCCCTAAACGGGGGAAGAGATCTTCACCGGGGGGTCCGGCGTCCGGGGAGAACCCGGACGTACAATCGTCTCTAAAGGATCAGCCCTCCAGCGAGCCGTAAGTAGGAAAAGGGGAGTTCATTAATAAGAAAATACCTCCATTTGTGCTTCTGTGGATAACCGAAGTTTTGCTTTGCAGTTTGGATTTGCGGACTTCTCAGATGAGTTCGTCTTTGGGGGATCTTCTTCCGGAGATGATGGAGAGCGAAACACCTCCGTCTGCTGCACCGTCGGATAGGGCAGACGAGCCTGAAGTATCGTCACGGAGGGTATCCCAGAGTCCGGAGGGGCTGGAGAATTCGGCGCCCACTAGTGTCTGGCCGGGAGGGCTGAAGAATCTGCTTGAGAGGGCGTCCATCTCAGAAGATCACCGCGCTTTGATGCGTATGGTGATTGGAAGGATTTCGTCCGCCGAGAGCGGATTGCATAATGCCGCCAGGAGTTTGCTGGCGGGATTTGAGGTACGCAAGAATGACGCACCTTTTTTGACAGTTTTGCACATAAAAGTGCGCCCTGTATAGGTAGTAGCCCCTGAGACTCGGTAGGTTGTCGAAAGCGACAGCGTGCCGAGGATCAAAATCGCAAGTAATGAATGTCGCCGTTCCTATTCAGGTGGTGGATAGTCCGAGGGCTAGCCGGACTAGTGGAGTTGCCGAGTTAATGCGGCAACTTGACGTGGCGGATGCGGACATCGCACTTGTTAACCGGCGACTTGACGAGTCGCAAGGTAAATGAGTTCTCCATAGTCGCTTTATTTAAGGGGGTCAAAGCCCGCCTCTAATAATATATATGCTGTGATACAGACGGTGCTGCTGCTGTGGAGAGCCTTCGGGCCGAACTTGCTCAAGCTAAGGAGCAAGCCCGAAGGAGTGACGCGGCTGCCTCGAGGGCGGCCGAGGAGTTGAAAGCCAAAAAGGCTGCACACTGCCTAAGCAGGGAAAAGATGGCCGAATTGGCCGTGAAATTAAAAGATGCTGCCGACCGCAATGAGGCTCTTGAAAAGGAGCGCTTATCGGAGCGGGAAGACCTGGGGAGGGCCACCGCCGAGGCCAAGGATGCCCGTTCTGCAATGCGGGCTATGAAGGAGGAGCTGCGCCAGGCCGGAGATATTGTGGCTGGCAAGCCTTTTCTGTTGCGTCGCCGGTTTACGGATCAAAAGTATGCTCAACTTGGCCAGCTGTGGGGTCCGGAGGATCCATATATGGACTTAGCGGCAAGTGCGGCTGATGCCGTTGAGCACTTCCGGAGCCAGAAGGATCACAAGACGGAAGAGCTATTTTGGTCTCAATTCCATAGTCCGGATCGTTCACTTCCGTTGACCGATCGGTTGGCCAAATGGGCCGAGCTAAATAGATTGTCCGGACTTGCCATGATTGACATCGTGGCTTATGTCTGGCCAGAGAGGCCCAAGGCGACGAGCTATTTCGGCTTATTGCAGCAATTTCTTGGAGTGGTGCCGCATATCAAGAAGATGAAGCGGTCGGCCTGCATCGAAGGCGCGCGGATGGCTCTTGCCCGTGTGAAGACATATTGGACAGAGATGGATGCCACCGCTATTGCCGCCCAGGGTTCGGACGAAAGCCGGTTACCTGCCGAGCACTATTTTGGGGAAGTTATGCATGGCGCTCGTGTAATAGAGTCGCCGTGCTCAAAAAATGTCATGTTCAAATGAACGTTTTAGCTTGTAAAACGATGATTGTGCTATAAATGCTTTTTTATACTTGTGCGTCCCAAGTAGTAAAGTATCTCCTATGCGGCCGTTTACGTATACATTTGTATAACCTGAAAGATTGCAGTCTTCGGCTTCAGCCCCCACGCACAAGGTGCGGGGGTGTTCGCAAAAATAGCGCGTTTTCACACTTAATCCGACGTCTCGGTCCTGTTAAGGAGGTGGTAGCGTAGCAAACGAGGCAATCCGGACTATAATGCTTTATCACTTTCACTTAGCCAGTGGAGTTCGAGGGTGGGGCTACGATATAGCCCCTTGGGGCACCACGCTTCTCCGAGTTCGGGGCGCGTGTGTGCCTGGCCGGGAAACGGTCCTTCATCAAAGCGGGGAATTCTAAACATTCCGGTAGTCGATCGAGTGGTTGACCAGTCTCTCGCTATATCATGACAGTCAGTTTTCGGCTTTCTCTACTGAGGTGCTCGCCCAGCCGAACTGGGGCACAATCGCAGTAGTTCTCTTGGTGCCGCGTTAGCCGATGATACGGAACGTAAGGCAGCAAAACACAGGAGCCGGGCAAACCCAACATTTGACCAAAGACATGATTCGGAGCTGATGCATATAATGCCTAACTCGAGACGCCGAACACTCCCTAAGGTGTTCGGTCTTTATAATAATGGGCAGAACAATGCCCTAAGCCCCTAGTGTCCAGGTACGGGCATGGTCCTCTGACGCGGCCGATGCCAAAACGTCAGGCTCCGCTTTGGTTATGAGAAGAAACCAAGGGAAAATAACAACAAGAGACAGTAAAAAAGGTTTACGCAGGGTCTTAATCTGATAAGAATCCTCTCAACGGGTCCCTACTGCACGTCTGCGCCTGTGTCTCCGTTGTGCCGTTATCCTGGACGGGTGTGCATGTTGTTCATCTGCAAAAAGAGAGGAACTTAGTTTGAAAATAACTCGTGCGAAAAAAGTACATGTGAAAGAAGAAGTATAAATAAGTAAAGCGGGGTCTGTATGAACTCGCTGTTGTTTGTGCGCGCAGCCCCTTGTGAAGGGATGTGCGGCTAGGGAGCCCCTAGCCTACTTATGCCGGACTCGTCTATCCGTGTCCGGGGTCTTTAAGTGACCCTCGCACTTAAATGATGCCACGTGGACCGGGCATCTTTAGTGTAAGAGACGCGTAATGTGGTATGGCGTTGAAACGGACAAAAGCCTCTCGTCCCAAGAGTGCTTGATATCCACTTTTAAATGGGACGATATGAAAGATTAGTTTTTCGCGTCGAAAGTTGTTCGGTGATCCGAACACAACTTCTAGTAATAGGGAGCCTGTGCACTTGGCGTAAGGGCCTGGCGTCACTCCTTTGAAGGAAGTGCGGCTGTGTCGAATTTTAGTAGGGTCTATCGCCAACTTGCGGATTGTGTTTGGATACAATAGGTTTAAGTCGCTGCCTCCGTCCATCAGGACTTGGGTAAATTGTAGTCCGTCGATTATAGGATCCAATATCAGGGCAGTCCGTCCTGCGTTTCGAACACTTCTGGAATAATCCAGGTGGTCGAAAGTGATTGGTTTTGATATCCAATCTCTATGGTCTGCTGGATTGGACCGTGCGAGGCTCTTTTTAGAGGGTGCCGCACTATTTTTCCGTATTATCACATGAAGTGAGTTTACTGCTTTGACCTCTTGTGGGAAAGTCTTTTGCTTTCCGGTGCTCTGCTGGTGGGGTTTATCGTCTTCGCTTGATGCGTCGAGCCCCTTGTGTTCGGTGTTTAGTCGGCCGGACTATTTGAAAACCCAACAATCTCGATGGGTGTGGTTTGCAGGCCTTCCGAGGGTACTGTGGATTTGACATATCCGACCCAAAATCTTGTTTAAGTTGGATAGCTCTTCACTGTCATCCTTAAGAGGCCGTGTTTTGTTGTTTTGCCGCGAGCTTTTGAATCCGTCGTTGAATGCCGTGCTCTTTGGGCTTTTCTCTTTATTCCGGCGCTGCTCTTTTCTGTGCCGTGATTTTCCGTTTCCATCTCTTATCTCGGATGTACTTGGGTCGCTGGTGCTGCATCTTGCTAGCCAGCTATCCTCTCCCGCACAGAAGCGGGTCATGAGGCTTGTTAGCGCGGACATTGTCCTCGGCTTCTCTTGGCCGAGGTGTCTGGCAAGCCATTCGTCTCGGACGTTGTGCTTAAAAGCTGCTAAGGCTTCCGCGTCCGGACAGTCGACTATTTGGTTCTTTTTGGTGAGGAACCTGTTCCAGAATTTGCGCGCTGACTCTCCGGGCTGTTGAGTTATATGACTTAGATCATCTGCGTCCGGAGGGCGGACATAAGTCCCTTGAAAATTTGCTCTAAACGCGTCCTCGAGCTCTTCCCAACTTCCAACAGTGTTTTCTGGGAGGCTTTTAAGCCAATGACGGGCTGACCCTTTGAGCTTGAGGGGTAGGTATTTTATGGCGTGGAGGTCGTCTCCTCTGGCCATGTGTATGTGTAGTATATAATCTTCTATCCAGACTCCAGGGTCTGTTGTTCCGTCGTAGGCCTCTATGTTTATGGGTTTGAATCCTGCTGGGAATTCGTGGTCCAGCACCTCATTGGTGAAACATAGTGGGTGTGCGGCGCCCCTATATTTGGGTGTGCCACTATCTTCGGACACTTGTCGTGTTCCATTGTTTCCTGGGGCCTTCTTCTTTGGCCCGTAAATGGACCTGGCTGGGCCATCTGTCTTTCCAGGGTTGTTAGTTGGCTTATGTGCGGTGCCGCTTTCAGATTTTGGCCTATCATCTGGCCGTCTATCCAGCCAGGCGGCCTCTTTGTTTTTTGACTGTGGGGGCTCTATGGCCTCCTCGTCAAATTCTGGCAGTAGCTTGCGCTTTGGGTAGCTCTTTGATTGATGGTCATTGCCGTATTTGTCTGCGGTTTTGAGCACTTTGCTCCACCTCATTCTGAGTATGTCTTCCACTGTTTTGAGCTTCCGTTTTTCCTTTTTCAAGCTTCTTGCGGTGGCAACGAGTCTTTTCCGAAGGTTTTTGTTCTCCGGCAATGTGTCCGGCGTGAGGTCGCCTGGACTGTTGTTTTCGCCGGGCCTGGATTGATTATCCGACTCGTCTTGTTCGGACGGTTGCTTGTCTGCGTGTTCGTCGTCCACTGGTTTGCCCTGCTGTATTGCTGGGTCGTTAGGAGCGCTGTTGTTGTCGAGGCGGGACTTAGTGCGGTGTCTGCGTCGCTGTTTTGGTTGTTTGTCGGCGGGATTATCCTCTGCCGCGCCCCGTTGGTCCTCGTTATCGCTTCCTTTTGGGGTGTCCACCATGTATACGTCGTATGACGAGGTGGTCTTCCCTTGCCTTGTAGGCACTGTTTTCTGTTCATATCCGGCATCGTCGTCCATACCATCGATGTCTTCGGAGTCGTAGTTTAGCATGTCGGTAAGATCGTCGACAGTGGCTACAAAGTGGGTGGTGGGTGGGCTCTGAATTTCTTCGTCGTCCGTATCCCAACCATCCTGGCCATAATTCGGCCAGGACTCTCCAGATAGCGAGAGATGCTTTAGCGAATTTTGGACGTCGCCGAAGGGCGAGCATTGGAAGATGTCCGTGGCGGTGAATTCCATAACCGACGCCCCATCAGATTTGATTGGTAGGGGCGCGGGAGGTCCGGAGTCCGGCACCTCGGAGTCACGAGCTTCGTGAGGGACAAGGGTAGTGTTCGGCTCCATCGCCGTGGAAGTTGAAGCCGCCGAGGCGGTGTCCAACCACCGGTCCTCGATCTGGGCGATCGGCTCCGGACTAAGGGCCGAAGCGGATTCGAGTGCGGCCACCAGGGCACTGTTTGGCGGCAAAGCTAGTTCATGCCCATCATAGCAGTGCGGCACGCTTGGCTGTGGCTCGAGCCCGTCGAAGATCAAGTCTCCGCGGATGTCGGCCGTGAAGTTTAGACTTCCGAAACTGACCTGACGGCCAGGGGCGTAGCTTTCGATCTGCTCCAGATGGCCAAGCGAATTAGCCCGCAGTGCGAAGCCGCCGAATATGAAGATCTGTCCGGGGAGAAAAGTCTCACCCTGGGCAGCGTTGTTGGTTGAAGACGCCATCAAGCCTATCGGTGACGACACAGAGGAACTCTCAATGAAAGCACCAATGTCGGTGTCAAAACCGGCGGATCTCGGGTAGTGGGTCCCGAACTGTGCGTCTAGGCGGATGGTAACAGGAGACAAGGGACACGATGTTTTACCCAGGTTCGGGCCCTCTTGATGGAGGTAAAACCCTACGTCCTGCTTGATTAATGTTGATGATATGGGTAGTACAAGAGTGGATCTACCACGAGATCAAGGAGGCTAAACCCTAAAGCTAGCCTATGGTATGATTGTCGTAATGTATGTTGTGTCCTACGAACTAAAGCCCTCCGGTTTATATAGACACCGAAGGAGGCTAGGGTTACACAGAGTCGGTTACAATGGTAGGAGATCTACATATCCGTATCGCCAAGCTTGCCTTCCACGCCAAGGAAAGTCCCATCCGGACACGGGACGGAGTCTTCAATGTTGCATCTTCATAGTCTTGGAGTCCGGCGGACGATGATAGTCCGGCTATCCGGACACCCCCTAGTCCAGGACTCCCTCAATGAGTGTGCTAGAAGATTCAATATTTTTCGCACTCCTTGTGAACTTTGCAATAAACGCGGTCATTTAAATCTCCAATGCAAATTGTTTTATGATCGAATTGTATCCAAAAATTGTGATAGCTTGATTACCCTTGGGCATCAGAAAGAGCTTAGTCTTCTTTTGGGGTATGAAGAAATGAAACATATAGCCGAGGGTATTCTAAAATTTAATCTTGATAGATTTCTTGATTTTGATCTAGCGGATATTTATATGTTTTGTGCGGAGAATTGCATTGAAAATCCTTATATTGCCAATTACCTAAAGAAAAGAAAGCAAATGGAAGATGATGAGAATACTAATGAAAGGGAAGATACTTCCCAATCTCCTCCTATTATTTCTTATGATGAATCATGTAACGAGGAGGAGCTTTCTGTTCAACCAATCTCATCAATAAGGAGCTCAAAGAGGAAGGTTGAACCCACACATAATGTGAAGAAGAAAAAGAAAAGAAGGAACAACAAAGGTAGAAAGGTATCCCTCCCAAATGATGTTGCTCCTACTACTCATTGTGATGATGATAATTGCTTTACTATTGGTGCTATCCATATTTTTAATGATGAGAGTGATTATGCTTATGATATGAAAGGGCCCAAGCTTGGTGAAGCTATGTTTGATGAAGATGAAATATTTGAGAATATATTTGCTGAAATTAATGTTTGTCCCAAGCTTGGGGATGCTATGTTTAATGAAGATGATATTTTTAGCACCCCAAGTTTTGATATGCAAAGTTGTTATGAAAATAGCATGCCTCCTACCTATGATGATTATATTGATGAAAGTGGGTTCGGAAGAGTGTCAACTTTAGGAAGTAGTAATCCCACTATTTTGGAGGATGTTGAATCTTATTGTGATGAATACGAAAGTGGATTTGGAAGAGTGTCATCTTTATTTAGTGATTCCACTATCTTGGGAGAGGTTTCAATCGATTATGATGAGAACGAAGTTGCTACTTATGATGATTATTGTGATGAAACTTATGCTATAAAAAGTAGTGATGATTATATTTACAAATCTTGTCATGATTATGATTACCCTTTTTCTGAACATTACTCTTTTAATGTGGAAACAATTTTTAGTGTTCAAGTCTCTTATGATACTCCCACTATTTTGAATGAGAAGAATTTTGCTTATGTGGAGAGTAGTAAATTTTTATGCTTGTAGATCATGAAAAGAATGCTTTAGGTGCTGGTTATATTGTTGAATTCATTCATGATGCTACTGAAAATTATTATGAGGGAGGAATATGTGCTTGTAGGAATTGCAATAATGTCAAGTTTCCTCCCTATGTGTTGAAAATCTTGAAGCTATGCTTGTTTTACCTTCGTATGCTAGTTGATTATTGTTCCCATAAGTTGTTTGCTCACAAAATCTCTATGCATAGGAAGTGGGTTAGACTTAAATGTGCTAGTCATATGCTTCATGATGCTCCCGTTATGTTTCAAATCTTATCTTTTATATGAGCATCATTGTCATCATCATGCCTAGCTAGACAGGCATTAAAGAAAAGCGCTTGTTGGGAGACAACCCAATATTTATCCTTACTGTTTTGTTGTGTACACATGACTATGCTACTGTAGTAATCATGTTTTATAGCTTTTGTTTCAATAAAGTTCCAAGTAAGACCTTTAGGATGGCTTTTGGTGATAGTTGTGTTGATCCTGCTGAGAATCAGAAACTTTTGCACCTAGTAAATTAGTTTTGTTAATCCACAGAGACGTGCTTCTGATCTTTTTCCTTTTGCTCTGGATTGGTAAATGAATTTCTTAGGACTTCCTAATTTGGTTGGATTTTTTGAGTTCCATAAGTATACGTTTGATACAGATTACTACATACTGTTCTGTTTTTGGCAGATTCTGTTTTCTATGTGTTGTTTGCTTATTTTGATGAATCTATGAGTAGTATCGGAGGGTATGAACCATAGATAAGTTAGAATACAGTAGATATTACACCAATATGAATTTAGAATGAGTTCATTACAGTACCTAAGTGGTGGTTTTATTTTCTTATACTAACGGAGCTTACGAGTTTTGTGTTGAGTTTTGTGTTGTGGAGTTTTCAAGTTTTGGGTAAAGATTCGATGGACTATAGAATAAGGAGTGGCAAGAGCCTAAGATTGGGGATTCCCAAGGCACCCCAAGGTAATATTCAAGGACAACCAAGAGCCTAAGCTTGGGGATGCCCCGGAAGGCATCCCCTCTTTCGTCTTCGTTCATCAGTAACTTTACTTGGAGCTATATTTTTATTCACCACATGATATGTGTTTTGCTTGGAGCATCATTTTATTTTGTTAGTATTTGCTTTATGTTATTTAGATTAATGTTTTGCATCTTTAGTTTCAATAAAGAAGTCAAGGATAGCCTTTGCCATGCTTATTTTGCTAGTATACTTGTTGCTGTTTGAAAACAGAAAGTTTAGCGCTGTTGCAAAAATTCCCTAGAAAAGTCAGAGCATGATATAATGTTGAAACTTTTTGCATAATGAGCTCTGATAAATTTAATACAGTGGTAGTTTTAGATCATAATTTTTGGAGTTAGTGAAGTATTGATACTCCTGCATTCTTTACAGACTGTACTGTTTTGGCTGATTGCTGTTATGTTTGCATTGTTTGCATATGTTTGCTTGTTTAATGATTCTATTTGAGGATAGGAGTATTAAATATGCAGAGGCATTTAGTATGAAATGTTGAATAATAATAATAGTGATTTGTTACAGTAGAAAATGATAAGGTTTTGCATTGGTTTATACTAACCTATCTCACGAGTTCTTGTTGAGTTTGTTGTGGATGAAGCTTTTGATAAAAAGAGAAACCATGATATGAGAGGAACTAAGGAGACACAAAAGTTCAAGCTTGGGGATGCCCAAGGCACCCAAAGATAATATTTCAAGAAGTCTCAAGCATCTAAGCTTGGGGATGCCCCGGTAGGCATCCCACCTTTCTTCTTCAACAACTATCGGTTAGTATCGGTTGAGCCTAAGTTTTTGCTTCTTCACATTAGTTGTGCTATCCTTGCAATGTCATTTTATTTTGTTTCGCTTGCTGTTTGAATACAATACCAAGATCTGAAATTCCTTAATGTTAGAGAGTCTTCGCATAGTTGCACAATTATTCAACTACTCATTGATCTTTACTTATATCTTCCGGAGTAGTTTGTCTTTTGCTCTAGTGCATCACTTATATCTTTTAGAGCACGGCGGTGGTTATATTTTGTAGAAATTGCTAGTCTCTCATGCTTCACTTATATTATTTTGAGATTCTTTTAGAACAGCATGGTATTTGCTATGGTTACAAAGTTGGTCCTAGAATGATGAACATCCAAGTTGGGTATAATAAAAACTATCATAGAAGTGAATTGGATGCTATGATCAATTTGATGCTTGGTAATTGTTTTTAGATATGGAGGTAGTGATATTAAAGTCATGCTAGTTGGGTGATTATGAATTTAAAGAATGCTTGTGTTGAAGTTTGTGATTCCCGTAGCATGCACGTATGGTGAACCGCTTTGTGATGAAGTTGGAGCACAATTTTATTTATTGATTGTCTTCCTTATGAGTGGCGGTCGGGGACGAGCGATGGTCTTTTCCTACCAATCTATCCCCCTAGGAGCATGCGCGTAGTGCTTTGGTTTTTGATGACTTCTAAATTTTTGCAACAAGTATATGAGTTCTTTTGATTAATGTTGAGTCCATGGATTATACGCACCCTTTCACCCTTCCATCATTGCTAGCCTCTCTTGTACCACGCAACTTTCGCCAGTACCATATACCCACCATTTACCTTCCTCAAAACAGCCACTATACCTACCTATTATGGCATTTCCATAGCCATTCCGAGATATATTGCCATGCAACTTTCCACCGTTCCGTTCATATGGCGCACATTACTTTTGTCATATTGCTCTTTGCATGATCATGTAGTTGACATCGTATTTGTGGCAAGGCCACCTTCATAATTTTCATACATGTCACTCTTGATTCATTGCATATCCCGGATACACCACCGGAGGCATTCATATAGAGTCATATCTTGTTCTAGCTTTGAGTTGTAAATCCATAAAAGTGTGATGATTTCCATTATTAGAGCATTGTCCTAGTGAGGAAAGGATGATGAAGACTATGATTCCCCCACAAGTCGGGATGAGACTTCGGACTTTACAAAAGAAAAAAAGAAAATAAAAGAAAAAGAGAAAGGCCAAAAAGAAAAAAAGAAGGCCAAAGAAAAAAAGGAAAAAAAGCAAAAAAAAGAGAAAAGAAAAAATATATAGAATGAGAGAAGAAGAGAGAAGGGACAATGCTACTATCTCTTTTTCCACACTTGTGCTTCAAAATAGCACCATGATCTTCATGAGAGAGAGTCTATATGTTGTCACTTTCATATACTAGCGGGAAATTTTCATTATAGAACTTGGCTTGTATATTCCAATGATGGGCTTCCTCAAAATGCCCTAGGTCTTTGTGAGCAAGCAAGTTGGATGCACACCCACTTAGTTTGTTTTGTTGAGCTTTCATATATTTATAGCTCAAGTGCATCCGTTGCATGGCAATCCCTACTCACTCACATTGATATCTATTAATGGGCATCTCCATAGCCCGTTGATACGCCTAGTTGATGTGAGACTATCTTCTCCTTTTTGTCTTCTCCACAACCACCATTCTATTCCACATATAGTGTTATGTCCATGGCTCACGCTCATGTATTGCGTGAAAGTTGAAAAAGTTTGAGATTACTAAAGTATGAAACAATTGCTTGGCTTGTCATCGGGGTTGTGCATGATTAAATACTTTGTATGATGAAGATAGAGCAACAGCCAGACTATATGATTTTGTAGGGATAACTTTCTTTAGCCATTTTATTTTGAGAAGACATGATTACTTTGATTAGTATGTTTGAAGTGTTACTATTTCTTTTATCAATATGAACTTTTATTTTGAATCATTTGGATCTGAACATTCATGCCGCAATAAAGAAAATTACATTGAGAATTATGCTAGGTAGCATTCCACATCAAAAATTCTGTTTTTATCATTTACTTACTTGAGGACGAGCAGGAATTAAGCTTGGGGATGCTTGATACGTATCCAACGTATCTATAATTTTGATTTTTCCATGCTATTATATTACCCATTTTGGATGTTTATGGGCTTTATTTTACACATTTATATCATTTTTGGGACTAACTACTAACCGGAGGCCCAACCCATATTGTTGTTTTATTGCCTGTTTCAGTATTTCGAAGAAAAGGAATATCAAACGGAGTCCAAACGGAATGAAACCTTCGGCAACGTGATTTTTTGGAAGAATATCATCCAGGAGACGTGGAGTTCAAGTCATAAGATACTCGAGGACTCCACGAGATAGGAGGGAGCCCCCCCCCCCTATAGGGCACGCCCCCCTGTCTCGTGGGCCCCTCGAGCACCTCCCGACCGAGTACTTTCGCCTATATATGCCTACGTACCCTAAAACCATCAGAAATCAAGATAGATCGGGAGTTCCGCCGCTACAAGCCTCTGTAGCCACCAAAAACCTCTCGGGAGCCCGTTCCGGCACCCTGCCGAAGGGCGAGTCCATCACCGGTGGCCATCTTCATCATCCCGGCGCTCTCCATGACGAGGAGGGAGTAGTTCACCCTCGGGGCTGAGGGTATGTACCAGTAGCTATGTGTTTGATCTCTCTCTCTCTCTCTCTCTCTCGTGTTCCCTCTATGGCACGATCTTGATGTATCCCGAGCTTTGCTATTGTAGTTGGATCTTATCATGTTTCTCCCCCTCTACTCTCTTGTGATGAATTGAGTTTCCCCTTTGAATTTATCTTATCGGATATGAGAACACTTGATGTATGTCTTGCCATGTTTATCTGTGGTGACAATGGGATATCATGTGCCACTTGATGTATGTTTTGGTGACCAACTTGCGGGTTCCGCCCATGAACCTATGCATAGGGGTTGGCACACGTTCTTGACTCTCCGGTAGAAACTTTGGGGCACTCTTTGAAGTAGTTTGTGTTGGTTGAATAGATGAATCTGAGATTGTGTGATGCATATCATATAATCATGCCCACGGATACTTGAGGTGACAATGGAGTATCTAGGTGAGATTAGGGTTTTGGTTGATTTGTGTCTTAAGGTGTTATTCTAGTACGAACTCTTTTATAGATCGATCCGAAAGAATAACTTTGAGGTGGTTTCGAACCCTACCATAATCTCTATGTTTGTTCTCCGCTATTAGTGGCTTTGGAGTGACTCTTTGTTGCATGTTGAGGGATTGTTATATGATCTATCTATGTTATTATTGTTGAGAGAACTTGCACTAGTGAAAGTATGAACCCTAGGCCTTGTTTCCTATCATTTCAATACCGTTTACGCTCACTTTTATCATTAGTTACCTTGCTGTTTTTATTATTAAGATTACAAAAACCTATATCTACTATCTATTTTGCACTTGTATCACCATCTCTTCGCCGAACTAGTGCACCTATACAATTTACCGTTGTATTGGGTGTGTTGGGGACACAAGAGACTCTTTGTTATTTGGTTGCAGGGTTGTTTGCGAGAAACCATCTTCATCCTACGCCTCCCACGGATTGATAAACCTTAGGTCATCCACTTGAGGGAAATTTGCTTCTGTCCTACAAACCTGTGCACTTGCAGGCCCAACAACGTCTACAAGAAGAAGGTTGTGTAGTAGACATCAGAGGACAGTCCCTTCTCACAACAGTCGATGAGCTCTTTGATCCATACACTGGTACGTGGGATATGCAGATGGTACAGGAGACCTTTAACCCACAAGACATTGATATGATATTGTCCATGCCAATAAAAGCAGACATGGAGGACACCTGGGCATGGTTCTTTGACTGCAAGGGAGCGTTCTCGGTTAAGTCTGCCTATAAGCCTCACAGAAGTATGATGCATATATCACAGGCGGGTTCTTCCAACCTGGGCAGTACTGAAATGAGTTCCAGTGGAAGCAAATCTGGAATGCAGTTCTTATGGAGAATTCCTCACAATAGTTTACCAATGAGATGGGGTATCGTCCGGAGGGGAATTGAGGGGGACCCTATGTGTCTAGTGTGCGGCAGGATTAATGAAGACGGTGCACATCTATTTCTTTGTTGTAAGTCAGTCCAAGATGTTTGGAGTGAACTTCGTTTGCAGGAAGAAAATGATATCTTGACAAGGAGCTCTGACCAGAAAGACTTTTTGCATAAATTGCTAAATCTTCCCACCAAAAAGAAGATGCTCATTATTGCCTTGTTATGGAACTGGTGTCTGGCGAGAAACAAGGTAAATGCAGAAGGAAAGAAACTAAATAAAGTGGAGGTTCTGATCAAAATTCGTAACTCGGTGGCTGACTATGAGAATCTCTGTCTGAAGAACATCAAAACTGTTGTACACCCAAAGGTCAGAGGGCAGCCTCCTTTGAACGATATACTAAAGATAAATTTCGATGGTTCTTACCTGGCCAGAGTGAGATCAGGAGGATGGGGCTTCATCATCAGGGACTCATCAGGGGATGTGGTGGGAGCGGGCGCCGGTAGGCTCGGCTTTCTTCAGGACTCTTTACAGGCTGAAGCGGAGGCGTGTTGTCATGCTTTACAAGCTGCACAAGAGTGGGGTGTGACCCAAGTGGTGGTGGAGACAGATGCACATGAGTTAGTAGCTGCTCTTACCTCTGATGCATATGATCTCTCATCAAATGGTGTCCTGTTCAAGGAGATTAAGGCCTTTGCTTTTTTGAATTTCTCTTCTTTCTCAGTAGTTTTTGCTCCAAGAGATTGTAATAAAGTAGCAGACACCCTAGAAGCGTTTGGGACGAAGATGGTCACTGAACCCCAAGCCGTATGGCTGGGCAGTGCGCCTACCTTTGCCCAGGACCTGGTTGCCGATGACCTTTGTTCAGCACACTGTTTAATGGAAGAGCTTTTCCATGTCAAAAAGAGGTGACGGTTTAAAACTTTGTCACGAAAATAGGGTAAAAATTGTTTGTATAGGATGTTGCTGCATCAGTTCATGTCTTCTATTGGTATGATATATCCACATTGAACTTCTCATATGTGTTTTGGATATATGTAGACTAATATGTATTCTTGAGAGAATGTTCAAGTAGTAAACTTAAGTTAAATTTGGTTGAGTCCAATTTCCCGTCTTGAGATGATTTTGTGTATGTTTAAGTCTTGTATAGACATTCATGATGAGGTCATCGATATACACCAAATGATATATGGAAATCAAATTTTGGATTCCTATATGAATACACATAAACAATCATCATTATTCAAGTATTCCTTCTAAAGAAGGAACTCACTTAGTCGGTAGTACCATGGACTATATCAAATCATGGAGTGACTTATGAAGTTTTACACTATACATGTTGCGATTTATTTTTGGAATCACAACTATAATCCCTTCAGGGACTTCAGTATAGATTTCTGAAATGAGTGACCCATATGAGTATGTAGGTATTGCATCAATCAACTGCATGGATAATATATTATATTTACTGTCGATTATATTTAGTATTGAAAAATAATTCCACTCATACCAGGAGGCTATATCACATTGTAATCGATGTTCGGTCTCTGAGTGAACCCTTTTGCTCTAAGCCTCGCTTTCTCACCACCTGTAGGACCTTGAGAAGAGGTGTCTAGAGGGGGGGGGTGATTAGACACTAAGTACCAAAGTTGCAGTTTTTAAGATCTTGAAGTTTAAGTGGAGTTTAGGCACAAGTTTAACTTTCACAACATATATCAAGCAAGCATGCAAAGAGTATATGAGCAGCAGAATGTAAAGCATGCAACTTGCAAGAATGTAAAGGGAAGGGTTTTGGAGGATTCAAACACAATTGGAGACACGGATGTTTTTGGCGTGGTTCCGATAGGTGGTGCTATCGTACATCCACGTTGATGGAGACTTCAACCCACGAAGGGTAACAGTTGCGCGAGTCCACGGAGGGCTCCACCCACGAAGGGTCCACGAAGAAGCAACCTTGTCTATCCCACCATGGTTGTCGCCCACGAAGGACTTGCCTCACTAGCGGTAGATCTTCACGAAGTAGGCGATCTCCTTGCCCTTACAAACTCCTTGGTTCAACTCCACAATCTTGTCGGAGGCTCCCAAGTGACACCTAGCCAATCTAGGAGACACCACTCTCCAAGAAGTAACAAATGGTGCATTGATGATGAACTCCTTGCTCTTGTGCTTCAAATGATAGTCTCCCCAACACTCAACTCTCTCTCATAGGTTTTGGATCTAGTGGAAAGAAGATTTGAGTGGAAAGCAACTTGGGGAAGGCTAGAGATCAAGATTCATATGGTAGGAATGGAATATCTTGGCCTCAACACATGAGTAGGTGGTTCTCTCTCAGAAATGGTAAGTTGGAAGTGTAGGTTTTTTCTGATGGCTCTCTCCACGAATGAAGAGGAGGTGGAGGGGTATATATAGCCTCGACACAAAATCTAACCGTTACACACAATCTACCAAACTCGGTGGGACCGAGTCAACAAACTCGGTCGGACCGATTTAGCAAATCTAGTGACCGTTAGGATTTTCGGTGGGACCGACGTGCAACTCAGTAAGACTGATATGGTTAGGGTTAGGGCATAACGTAATCTCGGTGAGACCGATTTTGGTAATAAGCCTTCCAGAGAGTTGGTCAGGCAAACTCGGTTGGACCGATTACACAAACTCGGTAGGACCGATTTTGGTAATGAGTTAACCAGGAAGTTTGCATTGTAATCTCGGTAGTACCGCTTGTTCAAACTCGGTGAGACCGATTTTGGTAATGGACATACACAGAGAGATTACAATCTCATCTCGGTGAGACCGAGATCCCTATCAGTAAGACCGATTTGCCTAGGGTTTGTGGCAGTGGCTATGACATTTGAACTCGGTGGCGCCGGATAGAAAGAATCGGTGGGACCGATTTTGACTATTGGTTTAGGTCATATGTGGATGTGAGAAAGTAGTTGAGGGTTTTGGAGCATATCGCTAGGCACTTGAAGCAAGAGGCTCATTAAGCAACACCTCATCCCTTCTTAATAGTATTGGCTTTTCTTATAGACTCAATGTGATCTTGGATCACTAAAATGTAAAATGAAGAGTCTTGATATTGAAGCTTGAGCCAATCCTTTGTCCTTAGCATCTTGAAGGAGTTCCCACATCCTTTAGTCCATGCCACTCCATTGTTGAACTTATTTGAAACATACTAGATAAAAGTGTTAGTCCAATAAGAGATATGTTGACATTAATTACCAAAACCACCTAGGGAGCACTTGTGCTTTCAATCTCCCCCTTTTTGGTAATTGATGACAACATACATCAAAGCTTTAGATAAAGATATAAAGAATAGCAAGTAAAGCTTTGGAAAGACATGTAACAAGCATAGGCTCCCCCTACATGTATGCAATCATGTAAACATGGAATGTAGAAGCATGTGAGAGCATAACCATGATAGAGCAGACAATGTGTTACATGTATCTTGGCCATATGCATCAGAGCAAAGAATATTAAAGAAAATACCTTCATGCCCATGAGTCCTTCTTGCAAACAGTATGTACATCAGCAAGAATTCCTCATACACATGATTGTGATGCATATACTTACCTTGTAGTCTTGAGTTGTCTTAGGATGAAATGAACCTGCGTAAACAAGGTTAGATAACACAGGTGCATCTACTAGCCAGAGCAAACAGGAGAAACCACAAGAATACCAAGACTGGGATGACATGTACAGATTGAGTACTAAGTACCACAATGGATTAGACATGTCCCCAAGAGTAAAGATATGCAAATGAATTTAAATGATTTCTTTCCCTTAGATGTCTTGCTCCCCCTAAATCTAGCATGGGATACTGGGAGAAGATAGGGAACAGAAAATCAAAGCTAAAAGATATAAATGAACAGAGCTAATGCAAGTTAATGCAAATAGGCACGTATGGACATGTCTTTCCCCTCAATAAGACATGTGGCATCTCTCCTCTTGAACACCAAGCATTTGGGATCCTTGAGAAATACTTTTTATATGAGTATTCTCTCCCCATGGAGATCTCTTTCTCCCCCTGAGGAGGTGATACTCTCTTTCTCTGATGTGATCTCTCTAAGTGATAAGCTTTGATGTGATCTCTCTCTCCCCCTTTGACATCAATTTCCAAGAAGGGTTTGATCATGGAGACACAGTACAAAGCATGTATAAAAATGTGATGCTTGTAGAGGACAAGATTCATTGAGTGGAGCTGGATCAGAAGAAACACAAAATAAGTGGCAAACTGTTTTTCCTGTTGTGAAATCGGTGGCACCGAGTGGTATGCTTCGGTTGTACCGAACGGATTCGGTTGGACCGAAAACCACAAATCGGTGAAACCGAGTTCATTGCAGAGAAAACACTTGTCACCTCAGCTCACTAGACTAGTAAGATCTCACAAAGATTTGCAAGGAATTTACTAAAAGATGTGCAAGGAATTGAATGCAGAAAATGCAGAGCAAACAGAAAGAAATCTAGATGAAGTTTTTTTTGAAAGGGGAAACAAATATGCATGAGACAAATGCAAAAACACAGAAAAGAACACAAGAGAACTTCATCTAGAGATGGTCGGCGACAAAGTCACCTATGTTAGAGTATATTGACTTAGGAGTCAAGTGAGATCACTTGATCATAGGTCATACTCATCGTTTAAGCTCAAAATGGGGTTGCCATTTTTTGTTTAAGCATCTTGATGTATTCACATCTTGTCGAGTTGCTTTAGCTCATGACTCAGAGTAAAGCTTCTCTAAGATGGAATAACATACCTTGGTTGGTGGTGTAGTCCATGTAGTTGAACTTGTGTGGGTTGCTCAAAGTTGATGTTGCTCATCAAGAATTGGGAGCACCATTTTGAATTTGATTCCATCTACCTACATGGGTTAGTTCTTGCAAGGAAGAGCACTTGTGTATCCAAAAATGACAATCATGAAGCTCAACATAGAATTTGTCAAAGGATATGTTTGAATGGTTCCGTGCTTCCTTGTCTTCAACCACCATAGTGTAGAAACTTGGTGATGTAGAGATTGCTCAAGATATGAGTAGATTACAATCTCATGGAATTTGATTCAACCAAGTACCTACATGGGTTAGATAACATGAAAGATACAAATATATCCAAGACATAAAAAATTTATCATAAGAGAAATATCAAGGATTAGTCATAAGCTCATGTCTTGCATGTATCCAATGGAGTTTCTACTCCAAGTTTGAAGCATTAATGATGTTCAATTCTCCTCTTAACCTGCAAAACACTTTCTCATCAAGAGGTTTAGTGAATATATCCGCTAATTGCTTTTCGGTGCGAACATGCTTAAGATCAATGCCACCCTTAGCAACATGATCTTGAATGAAATGATGACGTACTTCAATATGCTTAGTTTGAGAATGTTGTACAGGATTATGACCAATTTTGATATCACTTTCCTTGTCACAAAGCAATGGAACATGTTTCACATGTATCCCATAATCTTTAAGAGATTGGGTCATCCAAAGTAATTGAGCACAACATGAACCCGCGGCAATGTATTCCGCTTCGGCGGTGGATAAGGATGCCGAGTTTTGTTTCTTGGAGGACCAAGACACAAGAGATCTACCAAGAAATTGACAAGTACCCGAAGTGGACTTTCTATCAACCTTGTCTCCGGCATAGTCCGAGTCGGAGTAGCCAACAAGATCAAAAGAGGCCCTCTTAGGATACCAAATGCCAAAATTTGGTGTATGGACTAAGTATCTCACTGTCCTTTTCACGGCCTTAAGGTGACATTCTTTAGGAGCAGCTTGATATCATGCACACATGCACACACTTAGCATCATATAGGGACGCGAAGCACATAGATATAACAATGAACCAATCATAGAGCGGTAAACCTTTTGATCAACCGGTTCACCATCTTTGGTCAAGTCAAGATGTCCACTAGTAGGCATGGGTGTAGACATACCTTTGCATTCTTGCATATTGAATTTCTTGAATAAGTCCTTGGTGTACTTCGTTTGAGAAACAAAGGTACCTTCCTTAGTTTGCTTGATTTGCAAACCAAGAAAGAATTTGAGTTCACTCATCATAGACATCTCAAACTTCTCCGACATTAGCCTCCCAAACTTTTCACTAAAATGAGGGTTAGTTGAACCAAATATAATATCATCAACATAGATTTGGCACACAAATAGTTCTCCATTAACCCTTTTAGTAAAAAGAGTAGAATCATTTTTCCCAATTTCATAGCCTTTTTCAATAAGGAACTTGGTCAAGCATTTATACCATGCTCTAGGAGCTTGTTTAAGACCATAAAGAGCTTTGTGAAGTTTGTAAACATGATTGGGTTTCTTATGATTGACAAAGTCGGGAGGTTGTTTAACATAAACTTCCTCCTCTATTTCACCATTTAGAAAAGCACTTTTAATGTCCATTTGGTACAAGGTGATATCATGATGATTAGCATAGGCAAGTAAGATGCGAATGGACTCAAGTCTAGCAACGCGAGCATAAGTCTCACCATAGTCCATACCTTCGACTTGTGTGTAGCCTTGGGCGACGAGACGTGCTTTGTTGCGAACTACTTGTCCATCTTCATCTTGCTTATTGCGAAACACCCATTTGGTACCAATGATGTTGTGGTTGTTGTCGGGCTTCTCAACTAATGTCCAAACTTGGTTCCTCTCAAAGTTGTGTAGCTCTTCATCCATAGCATTTATCCAATCCGGATCTTCCAATGCTTCTTCGACCTTCATAGGTTCAATGCTAGAGATGAAAGAATAGTTTTCACAAAAGTTAGCTAAACGAGTTTTAGAGCGAGTGATTCTCCCGGTTTGGATATCATTGTAGATTTGCTCAACGGGATGGTCTTTAGCAATTCTTGCTCGAACTCTTGAAAGCTTTTGCTTGTTTCTTGGTTGAACTTCTTCTTCATCTTGTTCTTCTTCTTGGCCTTCTTCATTGTTGGCGTTGTCGTTCTCTTGTCGTGGTGGAGAAGGAGGTTGTTGACGTTCATCTTGATGCACTTCCTCGTTTTCTTCATCTTGGTGTGTCCCACTTGTGGATGCTTCCGTATCAACTCTTGGTTCACCTTGTCGTGAAGTAAAAGCTTCCACTTGGACGGACGAGGTACTCTCCTTCACCTCCGTTGGACGGACCTTCCCAATAGACAAGTCTTGGATTGCTTCCGAAGGATCTTTGTCTCCTACATCAATTGGCAATTGCTCTACTTGCGAGCCGTTAGATTCATCAAACTTCACATCTACCGTCTCTTCAACTTTTCGGGTGAAATTGTTGTAGACATGGTAAGTGTGAGAGTTTGAGCCATAACCTAGTAGGAAACCTTCATGAGACTTAGGAGCAAATTTAGAACGGCGATGCTTATCAAGAATGTAGCACTTTGAGTCAAATACTTGAAATTATACAACTTGGGATTTGTTACCAGTGAGGAGCTCGTATGCCGTCTTGCCGAGTAGCTTGTGAAGATACAAGAGATTTGTTGCATGACAAGCTGTCTCAACCGCTTCTGCCCAAAAGTGCTTCGGTGTCTTGTATTCATCAAGCATCGTTCTCACCATTTCGATGAGCGTCCGGTTCTTCCTCTCAACAACTCCATTTTGTTGAGGTGTGTACGTAGCCGAGAACTCGTGTGAAATTCCTTCTTCATCAAGAAAGGTGTCCACATTTGCGTTCTTGAACTCCGTTCCGTTGTTGCTGCAAACCTTCTTGATCTTCACTTCAAATTGATTTTGGGCCTTCCTAGCGAAGTTTTTGAAGATCTTTTGGACCTGCAATTTATCATCGAGAAAGAACACCCACGTAAATCTTGAAAAATCATCAACTATAACTAGAACAAAAGAATTTCCTCCGAGACTCTTGTAAGAGTTGGGACCAAAAAGATCCATGTGAAGTAGCTCGAGTGGCCTCCTTGTGGTCATGATGTTCTTCACGGGATGCCTTCCTCCAACATGTTTACCTGCTTGACAAGCACTGCAAAGTCTATCCTTATCAAATATGACATCATTAACTCCAAGGATATGATTTCCTTTAATAAGCTTGTCAAGGTTTCTCATGCCAACGTGACCTAATCGTCTATGCCATAACCAACCTTTTGAGGATTTAGCGATGAAGCAAGTTTTAGGTTGAGCCTTTTTAGTGAAATCAACAATGTATAGATCACCTCTACGCACACCGGTAAAGACCATTTTATGATTATCTCGACGAAACACTTGGCAATCTACTTCAGTAAATAGGACATTGAAACCGAAATCAGCAAGTCTAGATACTGAAAGTAAGTTGTATCCAAGAGATTCAACGAGCATGACATTTTGTATGGAGCTATCATGTGATATGGCCACCTTACCAAGGCCAACCACCTTACCCTTTGAGTTGTACCGAAAGTGACATACTTTCGAGGACTATCATTTTTAGCAAGCTCACGAAACATGTCTTTATCTCCGGTCATGTGATCGGTACATCCACTATCAAGAACCCATTCCTTTCCTCCTGACATATATCCCCGAAGATTTGCCATAAGACCAAAATGTCTCATTGCATCATCAAGATCGAAGTCACTATCATCATCCTCATCATAGTATCCATGTTCAACATCGTCATGTGGTGGATCAAATCCTAGAGAGGGTAATTCGTTAGAGTGAGTTTGACAATGATCTTGCTTATGAATTCTTATAGCTTCGGAAATAATATCACTAATAATCCCAACATCTCCTTTGGCACACATAAGGTTTGTAAGCTCAAATAGACGATCACCAAACATAGGATCACTAGTATTCATCTTACTCAAAGCAATAGACTTATGGAGAATTTCATCTAGATTTTTCAAGGAATAATTTGGAAAGCGTTCCTCAAGAAATTTCCATATAGTGTAGGCACAATTAAGAGTAGGCAAGCATCCAATCAAGTTTCTAGGAAATCCTCTAATGATAAGTTCGGCAGTTCTAAGATTCCTAATCATATCAATTGACTCATCAAGGGTAGGATGCATAGGGTCAACATGAGGTGCACAAGTGCTAGCAATGTACTTTTTCAAATGATATTGATTGAAAATTACAAGCATCTCATTTTTCCACTCATGAAAATACTCTCCATCAAGTATAGGCACTCTATGTCTAAGACTCCCCAAAGTAGACTCATCCATCTTCCTCCTATGGTGATTAAACCAAGGCAATGGAGACCAAAGCTCTAATACCACTTGTAGGACCTTGAGAAGAGGTGTCTAGAGGGGGGTGATTAGACACTAAGTACCAAAGTTGCAGTTTTTAAGATCTTGAAGTTTAAGTGGAGTTTAGGCACAAGTTTAACTTTCACAACATATAGCAAGCAAGCATGCAAAGAGTATATGAGCAGTGGAATGTAAAGCATGCAACTTGCAAGAATGTAAAGGGAAGGGTTTTGGAGGATTCAAACGCAATTAGAGACACGGATGTTTTTGGCGTGGTTCCGATAGGTGGTGCTATCGTACATCCACGTTGATGGAGACTTCAACCCACGAAGGGTAACGGTTTCGCGAGTCCACGGAGGGCTCCACCCACGAAGGGTCCACGAAGAAGCAACCTTGTCTATCCCACCATGGCCGTTGCCCACAAAGGACTTGCCTCACTAGCGGTAGATCTTCACGAAGTAGGCGATCTCCTTGCCCTTACAAACTCCTTGGTTCAACTCCACAATCTTGTCGGAGGCTCCCAAGTGACACCTAGCCAATTTAGGAGACACCACTCTCCAAGAAGTAACGAATTGTGCATTGATGATGAACTCCTTGCTCTTGTGCTTCAAACGATAGTCTCCCCAACACTCAACTCTCTCTCATAGGTTTTGGATCTGGTGGAAAGAAAATTTGAGTGGAAAGCAACTTGGGGAAGGCTAGAGATCAAGATTCATATGGTAGGAATGGAATATCTTGGCCTCAACACATGAGTAGGTGGTTCTCTCTCAGAAATGGTAAGCTGGAAGTGTAGGTTTGTTCTGATGGCTCTCTCCACGAATGAAGAGGAGGTGGAGGGGAATATATAGCCTCGACACAAAATCTAACCGTTACACACAATCTACCAAACTCGGTGGGACCGAGTCAACAAACTCGTCGGACCGATTTAGCAAATCTAGTGACCGTTAGGATTTTCGGTGGGACCGACATGAAACTCGGTAAGACCGATATGGTTAGGGTTAGGGCATAACGTAATCTCGGTGAGACCGATTACACAAACTTGGTGAGACCGATTTTGGTAATAAGCCTTCCAGAGAGTTGGTCAAGCAAACTCGGTTGGACCGATTACACAAACTCGGTAGGACCGATTTTGGTAATGAGTTAACCAGGAAGTTTGCATTGTAATCTCGGTAGTACCGATTGTTCAAACTCGGTGAGACCGATTTTGGTAATGGACATACACAGAGAGATTACAATCCCATCTCGGTGAGACTGAGATCCCTATCGGTAAGACTGATTTGCCTAGGGTTTGTGGCAGTGGCTATGACATTTGAACTCGATGGCGCCGGATAGAAAGAATCGGTGGGACCGATTTTGACTACGGGTTTAGGTCATATGTGGATGTGAGAAAGTAGTTGAGGGTTTTGGAGCATATCGCTAAGCACTTGAAGCAAGAGGCTCATTAAGCAACACCTCATCCCTTCTTGATAGTATTGGCTTTTCTTATAGACTCAATGTGATCTTGGATCACTAAAATGTAAAATGAAGAGTCTTGAGCTTGAAGCTTGAGCCAATTCTTTGTCCTTAGCATCTTGAAGGAGTTCTCACATCCTTTAGTCCATGCCACTCCATTGTTGAACTTATCTGAAACATACTAGATAAAAGTGTTAGTCCAATAAGAGATATGTTGACACTAATTACCAAAACCACCTAGGGAGCACTTTTCACCACCTCATTGAATTTATCTATGAATGTGGAGTTTTTTGGTATTCCATATGAAATATACTTATGACGAGTAGGTATTACTACGGTAATTACCTCTCATTTTCTGAGCGAGTGTTATTTTTCATTACTTGCCTCCTTTTATGTGAACCAATATGAGTGCAAGAGGCACTCTACCATGGATTTTGGTTGAGGGCCCAAAAGGTTTTAGCACTTTTTAGAAGAAATATATGTCGACAAATGTCGTCTTTAACTTATATGATTCTTATGGAATCGATGAAATTTGTGGATAATCTATTTATTCCTTTTTAGCTCCTTGTGATTTCCTACAACAAATGGTGTCAAGGTATTTCGATGTCACGACATCAAATCATTTGTGCATATTTATGCCGGGACTTGTATGATGAGCATTATGTGATGTGTGTTACAACTTGATGTTAAATTACATTTAGTGGTTGAGGATCTGATTTCCTCTGTTTACGTGAAAGCTGGAAGCATAGAAATTACCTTTCGTGTGGTCAGGTTAGTTGTACCATATATGTACTGCAGGACAAGGTTGAGCATCCATTTTATGTAAATTTTTCTTTAGGCACTAAAGTGGTCATTCTATGCAATTCGAACTATTTGCCTTCAATTTATTCATTTGAATTGTTCATTGATAGGTGGGACCCGCCTGCCATAATGATGTCTGGCACCTTTTTACGACATTTTGTATTAATTGTAAGTTAAGTGGGTTTTTGAAAAATTCGACGCTCCAGTCACTGACAGTGGGCCATGTGCCATGCTGGCACACCACGCAGGTGCCGACGACAACTACAAATGGAAGTTGCACCTTATAAGCATAGGACAAAGTTGAGCATCAGTTTTATGGCACCAAAGTGGTCAGAACGATTTTTTCCTTCAATTTATTCATTTGCACTATTCACTGATAGGTGGGACAGGCATGTCATAATGACATCTGGGGCCTTTTTATAAGATCTGGTACTAATTGTAATTTAAGGGAGTTTCTGAAAATTGCAACCCTCCGGCCACTGACAGTGGGCCAGGTGCTACGCTAACACGCCAGTAGGCACTATCGACGGCGACAAATGGAAGTTGCACCGTATACGCACCGCAAGACAAGGTTGAGCATCAATTTTATGTACATTTTTTCACTTTAGGCACCAAAGTGGTCATTCTATGCAATTAGAACTATTTTTTCCTCCAATTTATTCATTTACACTGTTCACTGATAAGTGGGACCCGCCTATCATAATGATGTTTGGGTTCTTTTTACTGGATTTGGTACTAATTGTAATTTAAGGGGGGTTATGGAAAATGTGACGTGATGACCTGCAAGCCACATGGGGTACTGTGGCACTTTCGTGTAAGTATCCCAGACTTATCGTCCTAACAAAGAGCGGATGAGAGTATTTATGAGCAACGTTTGTGTCACACACAAGCTGTCACATGTCGTGTGTGAAATAACTGCTTGTGTTCCTGCTGAAGCTATTAGTGTTCCAGGAGTCCAATAAACAAGAGTTCTGAAAATGATGAGATGGTTGCAGCGAGAATAATATCGACTTGGAAGTAGAAAAGCGCGAAATAAAGACTGAAAATAAAAGTGTTTTCCCGTAGTAGAGTAGGAGCAAAGAAACTTTAGATCATTGTATAACTCAACTGTGTCAGTTCAGTGGTAATCTCAATTACCTTGTATAATGAGTTTAGTACTCCCTCTGTAAAATGATTTAGTGATCTAAAAAGTCTTATATTACTTTACAGAGGAAGTATTTGATTTGTTTGTTCTGTAGGCGGATCACCCTAGGGTTATGGAACTCCTCCTCGCGGGATTGTGTTCCACACTATGGTCCTACGTCAGTGTTGTCACAGTGTGGTCGTTTTCACAATTAAGGTAATTAAACTAAAACCATGCATTAAGGTCGATGGATCATCGTTATCTCATATTGTCTTCAGTCCTCATATATGTCTGCACCTATCACATCAAAGGTCGTGGATTCCCTAAACAATGTGTGTTATCTGTGTAGGTCTTTAGATCATGTTGACTCGACCCTTAAATTGGACTTGCTAGAATAATTATAAGATTACAAACACGACTGATGACATATAGGACAGGCACAAGTGATTCTTACCACTCACCTACATCTCCCACGCCTAGGGGAATTTAATCACACATTGAAAGAGAATAACCAAAGCATGATAGAGAAATAATTCATGTAAATCACACATCGGAAGAGAAATAATCCATGAAAATCATATTCAACAAGTCTCAATCTCCATGAGTGTGAATAGAGTTTTGCATCCTGATCTTACAACTTGGAATTCCCCTTACAATGATGATGGTGAAATGAAATGACTATGGAGGACAAAACTCGAAGGACCTCTGGTGTTTCTTCTTCTCCGGATCTCTTCTCTCTCTGTTCTGGATGGAGTGGCGGCTGCTAGGTCTCTCTGGTTGTGTATCACTCTTCACGAAAGTTGTTCCTGTAGATGAAGGGGAGCCCCTGGCAGCTCATACGACCGCTCGTACCCTCGTATGGTTGGTCGTCTTGCACTCTGGTGCGCCTGATGGAGAACCCCCAAATATGGAAGTCGGTCCATTTGGCTCAGTTTGGAGTAATGCTCCTTGATTTTCTTTCATATATTTTTTTTCTGTCAAACAATGAAAAAACATGTCTTCTTCTCTCGTGAAGGATTAACTTAAAAATAACTGAGAAATAACAAAAACCTGATGAAAACCAAGTCAAAACTCTTTATAAAATGGCACAAATTCTAGAGCCATCATGACGCTCGAGTCACTGACAGTGGGCAAGGTGCCATGCTGGCACGCCACGTAGGCGCCGTCTACAAACGAAAGTTGTACCGTAAGACAAGTTTGAGCATCAATTTTTATGTACATTTTTCCACTTTACGCACTAAAGTGATCATTCTATGCAATTTGGTGTACTACGGGCGGTACATTTATCTTTCAAAAGAGTTTTTAAGCTAAAAGAGCATCGGTAGAAGACCGGGAGGGGAAAGATCGATGTGATACGTGCCTACTGGAGTGCTGGTGCAAGTTATTAATTTGGCAGTGCCGTGATCATTGGCTAGTAGCCTACATGTACAGAGCACATTAACTGATTTAGAGTAGCCGACGTTGAGAAATATGCTGGTTTTGGAGTAGACGTCGCCTCACGTGAATAAGCAGAAGGATTATTCATGCTGCCAGAACATGTGCCAGCCAATCTCTTTTGTGCAGAGAGCGACGGGCGGCCAATCTCCTTGATGTGATACTCCTGCCCTGCAGCCTCTGCTAGTAGCAGTAAAACTTACTTTTAGTAGATACCAAATCCAGCGTTGTACGCTCCACTCCATCGAGGGAGTATAGATTATCCAGCGGCCAATCTCCTTGATAGAGGAAGCACTACATTGTGGAATGGAGGGAGTATAGATTATCCTATATACTGTACTACTATTCGTTTCTTTCTCTTGCCTGTACCTGGCACCATGGCAGTGAATTTGGACCGTCCGACCTCCGAGAGTCAACCAGGCTATGCTTGGCTACATCATTGTTCTTTTTTTCACCAGACATTGTCAGACGACGGAGAGCTCCTGCCATTGCATACTAGGAGTACTTTGGATTGGCACCACAAGGACGCACATGTTCTAGGGAGCAAATCCAGAAATTGAAGCTATTTAGAGCAACTTTAGCAGACCCCCCAAAAAGCCCTGACCCGCAAAATAACCACCAAAATGCGGGTCGGCGCGGAAAATCCCGCCCGAACAGACTCCGCATCCGCGTCCGATCAGGAAATTTTTTGTGGGGCGCGGCAAAAGATCTCCCCGAACCTCTAGTTTCACGGGGCGGGAGCACGACCCGAGCTCGGCCCCTATCCGCGGCGAGATTTGGCGGTCGGACGGTTCCCGCTCCTCCCCCCTTCACCAACATTGCTCCCGCCACCTCCCGCTCCAGTTCATCTTTCCCGGCAATCTGTCGCCGCCATGGATGACACCTTGCCCTCCCATGTCTCCGTCGAGGTCGCGCACGCTCAATCCCCTCAGGCGGATCTCGTCGCCGGCCCTGTTGGCCCTGCCGTCGCCCAAAGCGCCACCGCGGCTGCCTGCAAGCGTCAGGGCAACGTGCTCGTGCAGGGCGGGAACCCGGCTGCCCCCGCCAGCAGGGCACGTGCTCCGGGCGCCAACGCGGTTGCGCGATCCCGGCCGGCGGCGGCGAAGGTCGCCAAGGTCCCGGTGCAAAGCGGAGGAAGATTCAGGCTACAAAGCGGCCGGCTACTTCATCCACTCCCTCCGGCCTGGAAATAGGTTCCCCGACGATCCCGCTCAACGGTGCTGCTCCCACTGCAGGCTACGTGTTCGACGAAATGGGCGCAAAGTATGACTCGGTCATCCGTTCACTCTTCGGTCATGAAAATAATCTTTGCTTTCGCGATTAGCTCGTGACTTGTTGCCGTTCGCTATAGCGGTGGTTCGAACAATGCAACTGATGAGTTTGTGAACTTGTTGGACACCAACGCCATTGACATCGATGAGGCCCCATTCGCCGCATTTGAGTACAATGAAATGAAGGGCGGCGTGGATGATCATGGGGGTGAAGAAGAATTGGAGGAGATCGATGAGATGGTGCATGAGCAATCGCAAGCAAAGAGTGGAAAAAGGCAGAGATCGAAGAACTACACGATCTTGGAAGACCAAATCTTGATCAAGGCATGGAGTGCGGTATCTCTTGATGCATGCACGGGTACTTCTCAAACCGCCAAGAGGTATTGGCGAAGGATCGAAGATCAATACTTCCACATGATGGCAAAGTATCCCAATAGGACTCCACGCACCTTTCGGTCGCTCCAAGGGCGTTGGGACGTGATCAAGCCCATTTGCAGCCATTGGGCAGCTTGCTTGGAGCAAGTACGCAATGCACCTCCAAGTGGAACCATGGAGTCCGACTATATGAGTTCATTTTACCTTTGTTCAAGTTGTGCACATCACATTACATCATTCAAAATGATTGCATCATATGAAACATTTGCATCCTTCTAATTGTGTAGGACAAAATTGCCCATCATAGATACAAAGACATGGAGGCTTCGGAAGGAAAATTCTTCAAACTAGATCATTGTTGGGACTTGCTCAAGAATTGCGACAAGTGGGTGTTGATAGAGAAAGAGTCCCCACCGAAGAGAGGTTCACTTACAAACATGGATGAAGATGAGGATGATGATGGCCCAAGGAACTTGAACAAGCCCGATGGCGATAAGAAGACTAGGGAGAAGATCAAGAGAGAGCACGAAGCGTTGAGCTTGAGGGAGAAGATTGATGCCATTCTGCAATCAAATGAGATGATGCTTTTGAAGTCGTTGGAGATCAAGAAAGAGTTGACCGAGAAGAAGCCACGAGAGAAGCAAGAGAAATGGCATTTGCTCAAGGAAGAGGGGCTGCACAAAGTGGCTATTAAGGAGAGAAGAGTGTGTGCCGTTGAGAACAAAGCCACGTCCATGTTGCTCGCCGAAGAGAACAAGAGCATGTCAATGAACCGCAATGACATGGACGACCTCACAAAAGAATGACATGATATGGCAAGAAGAGAAATCTTGAAGAGAAGAATGGTTGTGTCGGCCAGTGCGTGTTATAGTGCGGGAGGTGGATTCGGTGCGGGGTTTGGAGCCAATGTCGCCGATGCGTTTAATGCACTAGCCGATGATTTCGGTGTTGGCGTTGGCACAAGCATCGGAGGTGGATTCGGTGGCTCCGATGATCTCCATGGACTCGATGGCGCGGAGTGAAGATCAACCAAGATGATGCCGGACATGGTCGTCGCTTTTGCAAGTCCTTTTGCGTTTGTCCTATCAAAACTATGCATTTATTTCGCGCGCGAACTATGTTTAGCGTTTGAATTTGAACTCATTTGTTCGAATGACTGTCAAATGCACTTATTGGTGTTGGGGAACGTAGTAATTTCAAAAAAAATCCTACGCACACGCAAGATCATGGTGATGCATAGCAACGAGCGGGAAGAGTGAGTCCACGTACCCTCGTAGACCGAAAGCGGAAGGCGTTAGTACAACGCGGTTGATGTAGTCGTACGTCTTCATGATCCAACCGATCCAAGTACCGAACGTAGGGCACCTCCGAGTTCAGCACACATTCAGCTCGATGACGTCCGGTGAACTCCGATCCAGCAGAGCTTCACGGGAGAGTTCGGTCATCACGACGGCGTGATGACGGTGATGATGTTGCTACCGACGCAGGGCTTCGCCTAAGCACCGCTACGATATGACCGAGGTGGAATATGGTGGAGGGGGGCACCGCACATGGCTGGGAGAGATCAACAGATCAACTTGTGTGTCCATGGGGTGCCCCCCTCCCCCGTATATAAAGGAGTGGAGGAGGGGGGCGGCCCTCCTATGGCGCGCCCTGGAGGAGTCCTACTCCCACCGGGAGTAGGATTCCCCCCCCCCCTCCAAGTAGTAGGAGTAGGAGACAAGGAAAGGGAAGAGAGAAGAGAAGGAAGGAGGGGGTGCCGCCCCTCCCCCTAGTCCAATTCGGACTAGGCCTTGGGGGGGCCTGCCTCTCCCTCTCTCCCTTAAATCCCAATAAGGCCCATATACTCTCCGGCGAATTCTCGTAACTCTCCGTACTCCGATAAATACCCGAATCACTCGGAACCTTTCCGATATCCGAATATAGTCGTCATATATATCGATCTTTACGTCTCGACCATTTCAAAACTCCTCGTCATGTCCCCGAGCTCATCCGGGACTCCGAACTACCTTCGGTACATCAAAACACATAACTCATAATATAAATCGTCACCGAACTTTAAGCGTGTGGACCCTACGGGTTCGAGAACTATGTAGACATGACCGAGACACGTCTCCAGCCAATAACCAATAGCGGAACCTGGATGCTCATATTGGCTCCCATATATTCTATGAAGATGTTTATCGGTCAAACCGCATAACAACATACGTTGTTCCTTTTGTCATCGGTATATTACTTGCCCGAGATTCGATCGTCGGTATCTCAATACCTAGTTCAATCTCGTTACCGGCAAGTCTCTTTACTCGTTATGTAATGCATCATCTTGCAACTAACTCATTAGTCACATTGCTTGCAAGGCTTATAGTGATGTGCATTACCGAGAGGGCCCAGAGATACCTCTCCGACAATCGGAGTGATAAATCCTAATCTCGAAATACGCCAAATCTACAAGTACCTTCGGAGACACCTGTAGAGCACCTTTATAATCACCCAGTTACGTTGTGACGTTTGGTAGCACACAAAGGGTTCCTCCGGTAAACGAGAGTTGCATAATCTCATATTCATAGGAACATGTATAAGTCATGAAGAAAGCAATAGCAACATACTAAACGATCAAGTGCTAAGCTAACGGAATGGGTCAAGTCAATCACATCATTCTCTAATGATGTGATCTCGTTAATCAAATGACAACTGATGTCTATGGCTAGGAAACTTAACCATCTTTGATTCAATGAGCTAGTCAAGTAGAGGCATACTAGTGACACTATGTTTGTCTATGTATTCACACATGTATTATGTTTCTGGTTAATACAATTCTAGCATGAATAATAAACATTTATCATGATATAAGGAGACATATAATAACTTTATTATTGCCTCTAGGGCATATTTCCTTCAGTCTCCCACTTGCACTAGAGTCAATAATCTAGTTCACATCATCATGTGATTTAACACCAATATTCACATCTATATGTGATTAACACCCATAGTTCACATCGTCATGTGATCAACACCCAAAGGGTTTACTAGAGTCAATAATCTAGTTCACATCGCTATGTGATTAACACCCAAAGAGTACTAAGGTATGATCATGTTTTGCTCATGAGAGAAGTTTAGTCACATTCATAGTCGTATGTATTTTTCAAATATTCTATGTCTACAATGCTCTGCAAGGAGCTACTCTAGCTAATTGCTCCCACTTTCAATATATATCCAGATTGAGACTTAGAGTCATCTAAATCGGTGTAAAAGCTTGCATGGACGTAACTCTTTACGACGAACTCTTTATCACCTCTATAACCGAGAAATATTTCCTTAGTCCTTACTAAGGATATTCTTGGCCGTTGTCCAGTGATCTACTTCTAGATCAAAAATTGTACTCCCTTGCCAAACTCAGAGCAAGGTATACAATAGGTCTAGTACACAGCATAGCATACTTTATAGAACCTATGACTGAGGCATAGGGAATGACTTCTCATTCTCTTTCTATTTTCTGCCATGGTCGGGTTTTTGAGTCTTACTCAACTTCACACCTTGCAACACAAGCAAGAATTCCTTCTTTGACTGTTCCATTTTGAACTACCTCAAAATCTTATCAAGGTATGTACTCATTTAAAAATCTTATCAAGCGTCTTGATCTATCTCTATAGATCTTGATGCTCAATGTGTAAGCAGCTTCACCGATGTCTTTCTTTGAAAAACTCTTATTCAAGTATCCTTTTATGCTATCCAGAATTTCTATATCATTTCCAATCAACAATATGTCATCTACATATAGTATTAGAAATGCTACAGAGCTCCCACTCACTTTCTTGTAAATATAGGCTTCTCCAAAAGTCTATATAAAACCATATCCTTTGATCACACTATCAAAATGTTTATTCCAACTCCGAGAGGCTTGCACCAGTCCATAAATGGATCGCTAGAGCTTGCACACTTTGTTAGCACCTTTTGGATCGATAAAACCTTCTGGTTGCATCATATACAACACTTCTTTAACAAATCCATTAAGGAATACAGTATTTTTACATCCATTTGCCAGATTTCATAAAATGTGGAAATTGCTAACATGATTCTGACAGACTTAAGCATCGATACGAGTGAGAAAATCTCATCGTATTCAACACCTTGAACTTGTCGGAAAAAAAATTGCGACAAGTCGAGCTTTGTAGATAGTAACACTACTATCAGCGTCTGTCTTCCTCTTGAAGATCCATTTATTTTCTATGGCTTGCCGATCATCGGGCAAGTCAACCAAAGTCCACACTTTGTCCTCATACATGGATCCCATCTCAGATTTCATGGCCTCAAGCCATTTTGCGGAATCTGGACTCATCATCGCTTCCCCATAGTTCGTAGGTTCGTCATGGTCAAGTAACATGAACTCCAGAATAGGATTACCGTACCTCTTTGGTGCGGAACGTACTCTGGTTGACCTACGAGGTTCGGTAGTAACTTGATCTGAAGCTTCATGATCATCATCATTAGCTTCCTCACTAATTGGTGTAAGCATCACTGGAATTGATTTTTGTGATGAACTACTTTCCAATTTGAGAGAAGGTATAGTTACCTCATCAAGTTTCTACTTTCCTCCCACTCACTTCTTTCGAGAGAAACTCCTTCTCTAGAAAGGATCCATCCTTAGCAACAAAGATTTTGCCTTTGGATCTGTGATAGAAGGAGTACCCAACAGTTTCCTTTGGGTATTCTATGAAGACGCACTTCTACGATTTGGGTTCGAGCTTATCAGGTTGAAAAATTTTCACATAAGCATCGCATCCCCAAACTTTAAGAAACGACAACTTTGGTTTCTTGCCAAACCACAGTTCATAAGGCATTGTCTCAACGGATTTTGATGGTGCCCTATTTAAAGTGAATGCAGCTGTCTCTAATGCATAACCCCAAAATGATAGTGGTAAATTGATAAGATACATCTTAGATCGCACCATATCAAATAAAGTGCGGTTACGACGTTCGGACACACCATTACGTTGTGGTGTTCCATGTGGCATGAACTGTGAAACTATTCCACATTGTTTTTAAATGAAGGCCAAACTCGTAACTCAAATATTCTCCTCTACGATCAGATTATAGAAACTTTATTTTCTTGTTATGATGATTATCCACTTCACTCTGAAATTCTTTGAACTTTTCAAATGTTTCATACTTGTGCTTCATTAAGTAGATATACTCATATATGCTCAAATCATCTGTGAAGGTCAGAAAATATCGATACCTGCCACGAGCATCAACATTCATTGGACCGCATCATCGGTATGTATTATTTCCAACAAGTCAGTAGCTCGTTCCATTGTTCCGGAGAACGGAGTTTTAGTCATCTTGCCCAAAAGGCACGGTTCGCAAGCATCAAATGATTCATAACCAAGTGATTCCAAAAGTCCATCTTTATGGAGTTTCTTCATGCGCTTTACACCGATATGACCCGAATGGCAATGCCACAAATAAGTTGCACTATCATTATCAACTTTGCATCTTTTGGCATCAATGTTATGAATATGTGTATCACTACGACCGAGATCCAACAAACTATTTTCATTGGGTGTATGACCATCGAAGGTTTTATTCATGTAAACAGAACAACAATTATTCTCTGACTTTAAATGAATAACCGTATTTTCAATAAACATGATCAAATCATATTCATGCTCAACGCAAACGCCAAATAAAATTTATTTAGGTTTAACACTAATCCCGAAAGTATAGGGAGTGTGCGATGATGATCATATCAATCTTGGAACCACTTCCAACATACATCGTCACTTCACCCTCAACTAGTTTCTGTTTATTCTGTAACTCCTGTTTCGAGTTACTAATCTTAGCAACCAAACAAGTATCAAATACCCAGGAGCTACTATAAACACTAGTAAGGTACACATCAATAACCTGTATATCAAATATACCATTGTTCACTTTGCCATCCTTCTTATCCACCAAATATTCAGGACATTTCCGCTTCTAGTGACCATTTCCTTTGCAGTAGAAGCACTCAGTTTCAGGCTTTGGTCCAGCTTTGGGCTTCTTCACGGGAGTGAAAACTTGCTTGCTATTCTACATGAAGTTCCCTTTCTTTCCCTTTTCCCTTTTCTTGAAACTAGTGGTCTTGTTAATCATCAACACTTAATGCTCTTTCTTGATTTCTACCTTCATCGATTTCATCATCATGAAAAGCTCGGGAAACGTTTTCGTCATCCGTTGCATACTATAGTTCATCATGAAGTTACAGTAACTCGGTGATGGTGACTAGAGAACTTTGCCAATCACTATCTTATCTGGAAGATTAACTCCCACTTGATTCAAGTGATTGTAGTACCCAGACAATCTGAGCACATGCTCACTGCTTGAGCTATTCTCCTCCATATTTTAGCTATAGAACTTGTTGGAGACTTCATATCTCTCAACTCGGGTATTTGCTTGAAATATTAACTTCAACTCCTAGAATATCTCATATGGTCCATGACATTCAAAATGTCTTTGAAGTCCCGATTCTAAGCCGTTTAAGCATGGTGCACTAAACTATCAAGTAGTCATCATATTGAGCTAGCCAAACGTTCATAACGTCTGCATGTGCTCCTGTAATAGGTCTGTCACCTAGCGGTGCATCAAGGACATAATTCTTCTGTGCAGCAATGAGGATAAACCTCAGATCACGGATCTAGTCCGCATCATTGCTACTATCATCTTTCAACTTAGTTTTCTCTAGGAACACATATAAAACATAGGAAGCAACAACGTGAGCTATTGATCTACAACATTATTTCCAAAATACTATTAGGACTAAGTTCATGATAAATTAAAGTTCAATTAATCATATTACTTAAGAACTCCCACTTAGATAGACATCCCTCTAATCATCTAAGTGATCGCGTCATCCAAAACAACTAAACCATGTCCGATCATCACGTGAGATGGAGTAGTTTTCAATGGTGAACATCACTATGTTGATCATATCTACTATATGATTCACGCTCGACCTTTCAGTCTCCAGTGTTCCGAGGCCATATCTACATATGCTAGGCTCGTCAAGTTTAACCCGAGTATTCTGCGTGTGCAAAATTGTCTTACACCCGTTGTATTTGAACGTAGAGCTTATCACACCCGATCATCATGTGCTGTCTCAGCACGAAGAACTGTCGCAACGGTGCATACTCAGGGAGAACACTTATACCTTGAAATTTTAGTAAGGGATCATCTTATAAAGCTACCGCCGACAAGCAAAATAAGATGTATAAAATATAAACATCACATGCAATCAAAATATGTAACATGATATGGCCATCATCATCTTGTGCCTTTGATCTCCGTCTCCAAAGTACTGTCATGATCTCCATCGTCACCGGCATGACACCATGATCTCCATCATCTTGATCTATATCAATGTGTCGTCACATGGTTGTCTCGCCAACTATTGGTCTTGCAACTATTGCTATCGCATAGCGATAAAGTAAAGCAATTATTTGCCGCTTGCATCTTATGCAATAAAGAGACAACTATAAGGCTTCTGCCAGTTGCAGATAGCTTCAACAAAACATGATCATCTCATACAACAACTTATATCTCATCATGTCTTGACCATATCACATCACAACAAGCCCTGCAAAAACAAGTTAGACGTCTGCTATGTCTTGAGCTTGCGCTGGTTTTCCTTGAAGAGGAAAGGGTGATGCAGCAATAGTAGCATAAGTATTTCCCTCAGTTTTTGAGAACCAAGGTATCAACCTAGTGGGAGGCTCCTCAGAAGTCTCATGCACCTACACAAACAAACAAGAACTCGCAATTGAAAGTACATGTAGTCCCCATGTGTGGTTTTGGTAATTAGATGACAATCCTAATGGACTAATGTTTGCACTGAGATATACATTTGAAGGAAAGTTCCATCTACAATGCATGAAGAATATTGGATGAACTGGTGGATGAAATTCATCAACATCTATATATGCATTGAGACTTGATAATGAATGACAATTCCTATGAAGAAACAATGACATCAAGTTATATAGTAAGGTTTGTTCCATGGGTGATGCAAGAAGGATGTTGAATGGATTTGGAATGAATGCCATATACATGTAGTTCTGCATCAAGATTAATCATGGAGCAAAGATTAAGGTTGACCAAGATGAATATCGAAGATTGAATTCAAAGATGGTCAACACACAAGCGCAAATCATGTGCCACGTGAGATCTTGTGGTATGGTAAGAATTTGTCAATTGCGCTTTGTGTACTAACCCATACTATGTGTTGCCTATGTTTTTGAGAGGAGATTCTCATGGACTCGCATCGAGAGAGAGATTTCAAGTGTCTATGAGAGGATGACATCAAGTGTTGATGATCATGGTTGACAAGGGCAAGTTCAAGATAACTATCCCGAAGGATTACATGCTTCAAGCTTGTGGATGATCACATGATGGACACATGAAGATAAATACAAAGCAAAGCTTCCCACATTGTGTATGGGGGAGCTACTTGAAGACTTCACCAATGTCTTGCCATTCAACTTGATCCAAGAAGAAACTTCAACTTCAAGCTCAAGTGAAAGGCTCGAGTCAAAGGTATTAGTTCCTTCGACGTTAGTGTTGTGGAGTGATGAACACCGAAGGAACACATACACTCAAGAATGGATTTTTGATAGCTATGTACTGTAGACCTTTTATGATTCTTGAGTTATAGGGATCCCGCACTATTAAGAGGGGATCAAAGGGGTTCGTGATAGATTTGCTCAAGTCAACATCTTCTCTACACAATTCCACTCATATCCTATATACCAAAGAAAATCCAAAGCCAAATAGGTTACCCAAATACATGATAAAACCTTTGCATATTTTGCATCCTCCATTTTGGTTCATCTTGGGTGGTTCTCTATGTGAGGACCTGGGTTTTTTTCATAGCTTCAAAATGAGCCCAAGATCATCAAAATCGGAGTCCGGATGTAAAAGTTGTGCCTGTTTCAGTTTCTAGGCAGCAGCAGTTTGGTTTGGCCGGATCATCTGGGCCCTCTCCCATATCATCCGGGCTCTACCCGGATCATCCGGGCTATTCGTAAAATTCATCACAGTAGCTTATTCTGCTAGCCGGATCATCCGGCTACCCACCTGGATCATCCGGGAATTGCCCGGATCATCCGGCTATGTCCCCAGACATCCGGGTATCTACTTCACCACATTGTATATTGACCTTCCCGGATCATCTGGGTATGCGTCCAGATCATCCGGGCAGGTCAACAACTGCGGGAAACGGCTCTATTTTCTTTGGGGGTATAAATATCCCTCTCCCACTCCGGGGGAGGGTTGAGCACTTCATCCCAAATCGTCCCAAGAACACAAGTAGCTCCCTCTCACTTCTCCTACACCAAATCTTAGATCCCAAAGAGATTAGTGAGTGTTCTTGAGAGTTGTTCCAATCAAAAGATAGATCCTCTCCCTCTCCCTCTTGTGACCAAAGCAATTCGTGATTTGAGCAAGTCTTGAGCATTTCCCCCTTGATCTTGTTACTCTTGGAGGTTGGAGACTCCTAGGCGGTAGGAGTGCTCCGGTGAGGAATCAACTTGTGATCTGTCCCCCGGAAAGTTTGTGAAGGTTTGGAGGCCGCCTCAAGGACTACCACTAGTGGTTGAGAATCGCCTTCGTGGTGATATCTCAAGGAGAATAGGGTGAGCCTTCATGGCGTTGGTGTGCCTTCGTGGTAACATCCACCTCTCTAATGGTGACTAGCTTCCCTCCAAGGAAGTGAACATCGGGATACATCCTCGTCTCCGTGTCTTCGGTTAATTCTAACCCTAGCCACTACTTGTGGTTTACTTTGGTCTCTTGACCTTGCATTCACTATATCTTGTTGTCCTCATTATATTGTGTTGGTTACCATATCATAGAGATTATCTAGGCCAACACTTTATAGTCCGCAATTCATACTTGCTACTATTGTTCTATCGTGTGCTTAGTGTGAATTGCTAGCTTGTAACATTCATTTCCATATCTTGTGACATAACTTGTGTAAGCTTGTAGTGCTTACTTGAGTTTCATTGTATCATTCAACTCCATATATTGTGATACAATTTGTGTAAGCCTGTATTGCTTACTTGTGGTTGTGTGTATTATTCATTTATATATCTTGTGATATACATTGATTAAGTTTGTGTAACTTACTTGTGCTTACTCATATCCTCATTGTTCTCATCTTGTTTATTCTAAGTTGTTGGTGCACTTAGTTAGCCTGGTATATTTAGGATTTGTGCTTGAAAAGTATCCTCTTAGTTTATTTACGCATTAGGATATAGCCAAATCCGTATAAGATTTTAAAACGCCTATTCACCCCCCTCTAGGCGACATCGTGGTCCTTTCAATTGGTATCAGAGCCCGGTCTCTCCTTATTAGGCTTCACCGCCTAGAGAGTAACGATGTCGACTAGTGAACTAGTGCACAAAAACACTTTTGATTTGGATGGCACAAATTATCACCTATGGAGAATTCGCATGCTTTGTCACTTTCGGGCCATGGGTCCAAATGCTTTGCGAATTGTTCTTATAGGAATTTCTATTGCTAAGGATGGACATTCTCCATCTATTGAGGATATGTATCTTGATTGTGATACTTCTCTTGTCATTCATCAAGCTTTAACCTTTGAAGTGTTTAAGGCAGTCACGACTTGCAAGTCGGCTCATGAGACTTGGACCAAACTTGAAGATATATATGGTGAGTCCAATCTTGATGAAGATAATATTCTATTTGGGGAGTTGATGGAGGAGTTCTCCACGTTTTTAAATCGTGAAGATCTCTCTATTACTTCCACCTCCGATTACTTGCACACTTCAATATCTTGCACTTCACCAACATGTGGCATGCCACAAGGTAATGACATGGTGAGTGAAGAAATATCTTGTGATGATGGTGTTAAGCTCATTTGTGATGATATGCTTGATCTCCCATGTTGCCATGATAGAAATGCCTTGGTTTCCTCTAGTTGTTCTATGACTAACCATGTAGAGGAAACCAAGAAAGATGAGGCATGCTTGATTGATGAAGAACCCTCGTCTTCAAAAGAATCATCATCAACCCCCTTTGTTCACATGTGCCTCATGGCAAGAGGTAATGACGAGGTATCATCTTCTCTTAGTGATAATGATGATAGTTGTAATGAGGATGATGATGATGACTTGACTCAAAATCTCTATGAGATTGGGAAAACTCTTCATAGAGCTAAAAATAACACTTATGAAAGGTTCCAAGATGTTCTTGCTTGCTTTGAAAAACGTAATGATTTATTTCTCAATGAGCAAGCTAAAAGTGAACAGCTTGAACATGAACTTGCTAAGGCTCATGAAACGCTTAGTGACTTGAGGTCTTCAAAAGAAGAGATTAAAGTTACTCATTGTAAGCTTAAAGAGGATTTTGAGCTCCTTCTCCTTGAATGCAATAGTGTCAAGGGAGATCTCATAAAACTCTCTAAGTCTCATGAGGAGCTTCAATCAACTCGTGAGGAGTCACTAAGTGCTACTTGCTCCTCTCATATTGATAATGATGTTTGTGCTACTAACTCGATTTCATGTGAAGCATCAATTTTGAAGGAGAATGTTGAGCTATGTGCTCAACTTGCTTTGCTAACAAGAAATTATGGGAAATTGGAAGAAAGTCATGCAAAGCTCTCGGGCACTCATGAGGATCTTTTAAGCTCTCATAGTAAGATAAAGTTAGCTCACGAGGCTATGGTCTCCGAGGTAAAATCTTGTGAGTCTCATGTGAACATTAGCACATCTACTCTAAATGCTTTATTGCCATGTGCTAATCCTTGCAATTCATCCACCTCTCATATTATATCCACTCATGATGAATTGGTCACCTTGTCTTGCTGCTCTAACCATGAAGTTTCTACTTCCACTAGTCCTCTTGTTTCTAGTGTTTAAACTAACCATGTAGAGGAAATTAATGAGCTCAAGGCCCAAGTCACTAGTTTGAAGAAAGACTTGGAAAAGTGTGATGTGGGGCATAATTTTCACTCCAACAAGAAGAAGTCGAAGAACAAGAAGAAGGGACAAGGGAATTACAAGAATTCGGCCAACATTACTTGCTTCAAATGCAAAAAGATTGGACATCATGTGAGATCTTGCCCATTAAAGAAAAGGGCTTATAATGAGAAGCTACATGGGAAGCGGCCTCAAGCTCAATCTCAAGTTGAAGAACAGCCACTATCCATGATGAAACATGTTATTGCTCCCCAAGTTGAGAAATTAAAGAAGATAAAAGGGAGGAAATGTTGCTATGATTGTCGTCAAAAGGGACACATAGCTTCATCATGCCCCAATGGTAACATATATAAGCCTCCTATAGTCAATAATCATTATTCACTAAGGAAGGATATTGTTGGCAATGTGTTTGCCAAATTTGTGGGTGCCCAAAGTGGTTTCAATGTGGACAAGACCATTTGGGTTGCCAAGCCTATTGTTACTAACTTCTTAGGATCCAACTTGGTTGGGGACCATCAAGCTCAAACTTGATCAATAGGTGTGTGGAGGGCATTGGAGACTTGGCTACTTCATGAAGAAAAACTATTTTCACCATATGTTATGGTTAATGCCAAGTCAAGTGGATTATCATCATATCTATCAATCCAATGCTCCTCTTTGCGGTAACTTGTACTTGCATTGTGTACATTGAAAGTTACTAAGTCCCTTGCGTGTTTAAGTTTTGTAACTAGCATGTGCTTGTATATGTTGTGCTTCCTAATATACTTGATTCGTGTTATCTAGCATGCGTAAGTTGCTATGCACATCATATAGTTGTGTGTGTGGTTTCGAGCCTTTATTGCTTCATTAGTTGAATCTTCATTGGTGTTTTTGAGATATTAATGGATCATCACATTATGGGGGAGTGCTATGATTTACGCATATCACAAACCTTAAATATGTATATATGTAGGATACCACCTAGTATTGTTAGTGCAATATTATCTAGTTACTATGTGGTATGTAAAGTTCATTTGAAACTCAAATCCTCTTCCATTAATTATCCTTAGTTGGGTTTCATTTGCCTCTTATGCATAATACATGGATTATCACATTATGGGGGAGTGATATACTTTGTACATATCACTTCTCGTGTGAACATTAACAATAGAGGTTTGCCAGTTTGCCACTTAGAATTTATATTTGAGATTATCTTATATCTCTGTGGCATGCAATGCTTTGTTTGAGTATGGTATTCTTGTGCGGTTTTGCCCATGGTTATCTTAAAAATCGTATTTGGAAAATCAATTGAATAGATCCATTCCAATTGTTGCTTTGCATGATGATCTATCTAATTGGAATGTTAATAATATGCTATCCAAGCATTCTGTTTATTTCTAAACTCTCATGTTATGCTTGTGTTAGTATAGATGATCATGTACTTATTTGGTTTCTACACCAAATGTCAAATTGAAACACCATTTTGTTCGAGTTCATCTTATTAGTTTGTATGGAGTTATGGTAGTTTGTTATCTCATTGTTTATAGTGTCCTATATCTACTTGAGTGAGATATTCCCATGAGTATGTGTGCAATGCATATCTTATATGCTCATTGTTTTTTCCTTGGTTCATATGTTGAACTTTGTGTGCTATCATATGTTGATTTGTCACTTTGAGTCATTTTGGACAACATGAATGACTAGTGATGTTATTGGAAGTATTAACGGTTATGTGTTCATTTGTCAAATTTGTATCTCCCTGGATTTTGGGAGGCTTGTGCATGTGTATTTACTATGTGTAAATTCGCATGCCTTGTTTGCTTTATTTGATCCAATATATATATGGTAAATCCATCAAATTCTTAATAGCTAAGATGTGCATGATATTCAAATTCATATCGATATGCACATATTTAAGTGATTTTACCCTATGTTTTGTAGTTATGCTAACTACTTTGGACCCAATAAGTTTGGGGACCATATTGTACTTAAATTGTTTTAGGTACATTTGAGAAGCATTGGGTGCTTGGCTTATTCATGAAAGTGGTGGCACTATGAGGAAATTAGAGCCAAGCTCGAACCATTACCTACTACATCATTCAATGCTATCTCGGTAACAAGTATCTACTTCATGCATACACTTCTTGCATTCAACCTTGTGTAGGTTGCATCATGGCATGAATTTCTTGACTCGTTCTTGTCATACTTGTTTCTTTTCTCAAAGAATCGCAACAATGATCTCTTGTTGCTAGTTGTGATGTCTTTGATGGCTGTGTGTTTGGAGTTCATTAATATACGATAAGATTACATTAAGCCATGTGCTATATACTTTCAAGCAAAGATCTCATTGGTATATTTTATGTCTCCCGTTTGGATATCTTATTCTTTTCTTTTGTAACTATTTCATGTGTACATCCTTCTTTGTGGATATATATCATCATGATTATCATCTACCTAGAATCTTATACACGTGAGCCAAGTTACATCCCTAGTTGATATCCCTATTCTTTCATGTCCACCGTTTCATTCTCTTTTTATATCTTTGGTGGCTCCGTGGAAGCATTTGTTGTATGAGTGCGTGTCTTACCTCTTTGCATCTTAGTGCACTCATGTTTGGTGAAGATTGTTGTCCTCGTGCTTGTCTTGACAAGCCTATTATTTCCTATCTTCATCATGGGTTGTCACAAGCTTTGATTTTTAATTTGCTACTAGTGAGCTTGTGAACCCATTTGCTTGATGTGTGTGTGACCTTCTTAATTTCGTGTGTGTGGGAAGGACATGTCTTGCACCTTGTATCTCATTTACTCAAGACTATGTTGATACTTAATTCTCATCCTTATACTAGTCTTCTCAAGTGCTTTGACATGACTCACACATATCATTTTGGTTGTGCCTATTCTTAGGTTGCCTCATTTATATGTTGCTCAACCATATGTTTGTTGCAAATGCTAGGCTTCTTTTCGTATCTATGCTTGCTTGCAATTGTTTTGTGTTCCTGTTGATTTTGGGGGAGTGATGATCCTATTTTGTGCACTTGTATCCAAATACAAAAATTCTAAATAGTGCACAAATCATGGGGAGCTTCTCTATTTTCCTTAGAACACTCCTCTTCCCAAATCGTAGTATTCATTTATCGTTTTGGCTCATCGGATCTTTTGATTGCTTGCTTCACTTTGTGTTATGCAAATGAGATCAATTTGTGCCATGTGCTTTGTGCCATGTGCCTTGCTATTATGACTAGGCTCAAGTTGTATAATAGTGGATTCACTTGTGGATATCATGTTCTTATCAATTGCAACCTTTCTTTTTGTGTATACGAGTTTCTTTGTGGATACATATCATGATTATTATAGGCCACTTAGAAATTTTTATACATGAAAAAGTTCATATCTTCGTATCTGATTGCATTCTATAGATTTCGAGCTCCTTTAATTGTTCATCATTGAATATGTGCATTTGTTTTCACTCACATTTTGTTATATGCACACATCAAGGAGGAACTCATACTATATTGGTCTGCTAGATGTTTTGTCTTCCATTTTGGCATTTGTTGCCAATGGGGGAGAAGTTTAGAGGGTTTAAGATAAATATCTTTTCTAGTTCTTGTTGTCACTCATGCATATCTACCCTTGTTATATATTCTTATTGCATGGATGAGTCTTGTATATAGAGAAATCTTCTCCTAGTTTATGTCAACCAATATATGCAATGACATTCAAAGTTCATTCACAAATTCATATATTATGGGGGAGTTTGCTCTATATACTATGGGTGTACTATCATCAAATGCTTGTGTAGTGTATTGATGATACTACAACCATCCCAAGTATACAATTTATCCTTGGATAAATCTCATGCTTGTTTAAAAAATCATTACATAAACCCTCTTGTTGAGATTGTCATCAATTACCAAAATGGGGGAGATTGAAAGTACATGTAGTCCCCATGTGTGGTTTTGGTAATTAGATGACAATCCTAATGGACTAATGTTTGCACTGAGATATACATTTGAAGGAAAGTTCCATCTGCAATGCATGAAGAATATTGGATGAACTGGTGGATGAAATCCATCAACATCTATATATGCATTGAGACTTGATAATGAATGACAATTCCTATGAAGAAACAATGACATCAAGTTATATAGGAAGGTTTGTTCCATGGGTGATGCAAGAAGGATGTTGAATGGATTCGGAATGAATGCCATATACATGTAGTTCTGCATCAAGATTAATCATGGAGCAAAGATTAAGGTTGACCAAGATGAAGATAGAAGATTGAATTCAAAGATGGTCAACACACAAGCGCAAATCATGTGCCACGTGAGATCTTGTGGTATGGTAAGAATTTGTCAATTGCGCTTTGTGTACTAACCCATACTATGTGTTGCCTATGTTTTTGAGAGGAGATTCTCATGGGCTCGCATCGAGAGAGAGATTTCAAGTGTCTATGAGAGGATGACATCAAGTGTTGATGATCATGGTTGACAAGGGCAAGTTCAAGATAACTATCCCGAAGGATTACATGCTTGAAGCTTGTGGATGATCACATGATGGACACATGAAGATAAATACAAAGCAAAGCTTCCCACATTGTGTATGGGGGAGCTACTTGAAGACTTCACCAATGTCTTGCCATTCAACTTGATCCAAGAAGAAACTTCAACTTCAAGCTCAAGTGAAAGGCTCGAGTCAAAGGTATTAGTTCCTTCGACGTTAGTGTTGTGGAGTGATGAACACCGAAGGAACACATACACTCAAGAATGGATTCTTGATAGCTATGTAGTGTAGACCTTTTATGATTCTTGAGTTATAGGTATCCCGCACTATTAAGAGGGGATCAAAGGGGTTCATGATAGATTTGCTCAAGTCAACATCTTCTCTACACAATTCCACTCATATCCTATATACCAAAGAAAATCCAAAGCCAAATAGGTTACCCAAATACATGATAAAACCTTTGCATATTTTGCATCCTAAATTTTGGTTCATCTTGGGTGGTTCTCTATGTGAGGACCTGGGTTTTTTTCATAGCATCAAAACGAGCCCAAGATCATCAAAATCGGAGTCCGGATGTAAAAGTTGTGCCTGTTTCAGTTTCTAGGCTGCAGCAGTTTGGTTTGGCCGGATCATCCGGGTCCTCTCCCATATCATCCGGTCTTTGCCCGGATCATCCGGGTTCCTGCCCGGATCATTCGGGTTATTCGTAAAATTCATCACAGTAGCTTATTCCGCTAGCTGGATCATCCGGCTACCCACCCGGATCATCCGGGAATTGCCCGGATCATCCGGCTATGTCCCCGGACATCCGGGTATCTACTTCACCACATTGTATATTGACCTTCCCGGATCATCCGGGTATGCGTCCAGATCATCCGGGCAGGTCAACAACTGCGGGAAACGGCTCTATTTTCTTTGGGGGTATAAATATCCCTCTCCAACTCCGGGGGAGGGTTGAGCACTTCATCCCAAATCGTCCCAAGAACACAAGTGGCTCCCTCTCACTTCTCCTACACCAAATCTTAGATCCCAGAGAGATTAGTGAGTGTTCTTGAGAGTTGTTCCAATCAAAAGATAGATCCTCTCCCTCTCCCTCTTGTGACCAAAGCAATTCGTGATTTGAGCAAGTCTTGAGCATTTCCCCCTTGATCTTGTTACTCTTGGAGGTTGGAGACTCCTAGGCGGTAGGAGTGCTCCGGTGAGGAATCAACTTGTGATCTGTCCCCCGGAAAGTTTGTGAAGGTTTGGAGGCCGCCTCAAGGTCTACCACTAGTGGTTGAGAATCACCTTCATGGTGATATCTCAAGGAGAATAGGGTGAGCCTTCGTGGCGTTGGTGTGCCTTCGTGGTAACATCCACCTCTCTAACGGTTACTAGCTTCCCTCCAAGGAAGTGAACATCGGGATACATCCTCGTCTCCGTGTCTTCGGTTAATTCTAACCCTAGCCACTACTTGTGGTTTACTTTGGTCTCTTGACCTTGCAGTCACTATATCTTGTTGTCCTCATTATATTGTGTTGGTTACCATATCGTAGAGATTATCTAGGCCAACACTTTATAGTCCGCAATTCATACTTGCTACTATTGTTCTATCGTGTGCTTAGTGTGAATTGCTAGCTTGTAACATTCATTTCCATATCTTGTGACATAACTTGTGTAAGCTTGTAGTGCTTACTTGAGTTTCATTTTATCGTTCAATTCCATATATTAAGATACAATTTGTGTAAGCCTGTATTGCTTACTTGTGGTTGTGTGTATTATTCATTTATATATCTTGTGATATACATTGAGTAAGTTTGTGTAACTTACTTGTGCTTACTCATATCCTCATTGTTCTCATCTTGTTTATCCTAAGTTGTTGGTGCACTTAGTTAGCCTGGTATATTTAGGATTTGTGCTTGAAAAGTATCCTCTTAGTTTATTTCCGCATTAGGATATAGCCAAATCCGTATAAGATTTTAAAACGCCTATTCACCCCCCTCTAGGCGATATCGTGGTCCTTTCAGCAACCAACGCAATAAAGGGGTTGTCAATCCCTTCACGGCCACTTGCGAAAGTGAGATCTAATAGAGATAATATGATAACATAAATATATTTTTGGTATTTTATAATATAGATTGGAAAAGTAAAGATGCAAATAAAAGTAGATTGAAAGCTTATATGATAAAAGATAGACCCGGGGGCCATAGGTTTCACTAGTGGCTTCTCTCAAGGTAGCATAAGTATTACGGTGGGTGAACAAATTGTTGTCGAGCAATTGATAGGAAAGCGAATAATTATGAGATTATCTAGGCATGATCATGTATATAGGCATCACGTCCGTGACAAGTAGACCGACTCCTGCCTGCATCTACTACTATTACTCCACACATCGACCGCTATCCAGCATGCATCTAGAGTATTAAGTTCATAAAGAACAGAGTAACGCATTAAGAAAGATGACATGATGTAGAGGGATAAACTCATGCAATATGATATAAACCCCATCTTTTTATCCTAGATGGCAACAATACAATACGTGCCTTGCTGCCCCTGCTGTCACTGGGAAAGGACACCACAAGATTGAACCCAAAGCTAAGCACTTCTCCCATTGCAAGAAAGATCAATCTAGTAGGCCAAACCAAACTAATAATTTGAAGAGACTTGCAAAGATAACTTAATCACACATAAAAGAATTCAGAGGAGATTCAAATATTTCTCATAGATAAACTTGATCATAAACCCACAATTCATCGGATCTCGACAAACACGCCGCAAAAAGAGTTACATCGGATAGATCTCCAAGAAGATCGAGGAGAACATGGTATTGAGATTCAAAGAGAGAGAAGAAGCCATCTAGCTAAAAACTATGGACCCGAAGGTCTGTGGTAAACTACTCACAACTCATCGGAGAGGCTATGGTGTTGATGTAGAAGCCCTTCGTGGTTGATTCCCCCTCCGGCGGAGCGCCGACGAAGGCTCCAAGATGGGATCTCGCGAATACAGAAGGTTACGGTGGTGGAAATAGTTTTTTGTGGTCGTCTCTGATGTTCTCGGGGTACGTGGGTATATATAGGAGGAAGAAGTAGGTCGGTGGACTCCCAAGGGGCCCACGAGATAGGGGGGCGTGCCCAGTAGGGGGGGCGCACCCTCCACCCTCGTGGCTGCCTTGATTGTTTCTTGACTTGCACTCCAAGTCCTTTGGATCACGTTCGTTCCAAAAATCACGCTCTCGAAGCTTTCATTCTGTTTGGACTCCGTTTGATATTCCTTTTCTTCGAAACACTGAAATGGTCAAAAAACAGCAGTACGGGTTGGGCCTCCGGTTAGTAGGTTAGTCCCAAAAATGATATAAAAGTGTAAAGTAAAGCCCATAAACATCCAAAACGGGTAATATAATAGCATGGAACAATAAAAAATTATAGATACGTTGGAGATGTATCAACGTCCTCTACTTTGTTGTTGCAAGTTTTACGTGGCTGCTATGGGCTAAGCAAGAACCGTTCTTACCTACGCATCAAAACCACAACGATATTTTGTCAAGTTAGTGTTGTTTTAACCTTCACAAGGACCGGGCGTAGCCACACTCGGTTCAACTAAAGTTGGAGAAACAGACACCCGCCAGCCACCTGTGTGCAAAGCACGTCGGTAGCACCAGTCTCGCGTAAGCATACGCATAATGTCGGTCCGGGCCGCTTCATCCAACAATACTACCAAACCAAAGTATGACATGCTGGTAAGCAGTATGACTTGTATCTCCCACAACTCACTTGTGTTCTACTCGTGCATATAACATCTGCGCATAAACCTGGCTAGGATGTCACTGTTGGGGAACGTAGTAATTTCAAAAAAAAATCCTACGCACACGCAAGATCATGGTGATGCATAGCAACGAGCGGGGAGAGTGAGTGCACGTACCCTCGTAGATCGAAAGCGGAAGCGTTAGTACAACGCGGTTGATGTAGTCGTACGTCTTCACGATCCGACCGATCCAAGTACCTAACGTACGGCACCTCCGAGTTCAGCACACGTTCAGCTCGATGATGTCCCGCGAACTCCGATCCAGCAGAGCTTCACGGGAGAGTTCCTTCATCACGACGGCATGATGATGGTGATGATGTTGCTACCGACGCAGGGCTTTGCCTAGGCACCGCTACGATATGAACGAGGTGGAATATGGTGGAGGGGGGCACCGCACACGGCTGGGAGAGATCAATAGATCAACTTGTGTATCCATGGGGTGCCCCCCTCCCCTGTATATAAAGGAGTGGAGGGGGGAGGGCCAGCCCTCCTATGGCGCGCCCTGGAGGAGTCCTACTCCCACTGGGAGTAGGATTCCCCCCTTCCAAGTAGTAGGAGTAGGAGACAAGGAAAGGGAAGAGAGAAGAGAAGGAAGGAGGGGGCACCGCCCCTCCCCGTAGTCCAATTCGGACTAGGCCTTGGGGGGCGGCCTGCCTCTCTCTCTCTCTCCCTTAAAGCCCAATAAGGCCCATATACTCCCCGGCGAATTCCCGTAACTCTCCGGTACTACGATAAATACCTGAATCACTCGGAACCTTTTCGATGTCCGAATATAGTCGTCCAGTATATCGATCTTTACGTCTCGACCATTTCGAGACTCCTCGTCATGTACCCAATCTCATTCGGGACTCCGAACTACCTTAGGTACATCAAAACACATAACTCATAATATAAATCGTCACTGAACTTTAAGCGTGCGGACCCTACGGGTTCGAGAACTATATCGACATGACCGACACATGTCTCCGGTCAATAACCAATATCGGAACCTAGATGCTCATATTGGCTCCCACATATTCTACGAAGATCTTTATCGGTCAAACCGCATAACAACATACGTTGTTCCTTTTGTCATTGGTATGTTACTTGCCCGAGATTCTATCATTGGTATCTCAATACCTAGTTCTATCTCGTTACCGGCAAGTCTCTTTACTCATTATGTAATACATCATCTCGCAACTAACTCATTAGTCACATTGCTTGCAAGGCTTATAGTGATGTGCATTACCGAGAGGGCCCCGAGATACCTCTCCGACAATCGGAGTGACAAATCCTAATCTCGAAATACGCCAACTCAACAAGTACCTTCGGAGACACCTGTAAAGCACCTTTATAATCACCCAGTTACGTTGTGACGTTTGGTAGCACACAAAGTGTTTCTCCGGTAAACGGGAGTTGCATAATCTCATAGTCATAGGAACATGTATAAGTCAAGAAGAAAGCAATAGCAACATACTAAACGATCAAGTGCTAAGCTAACGGAATGGGTCAAGTCAATCACATCGTTCTATGATGATGTGATCCCGTTAATCAAATGACAACTCATGTCTATGGCTAGGAAACTTAACCATCATTGATTCAACGAGCTAGTCAAGTAGAGGCATACTAGTGACACTATGTTTGTCTATGTATTCACACATGTATTATGTTTCCAGTTAATACAATTCTAGCATGAATAATTAACATTTATCATGATATAAGGAGATATATAATAACTTTATTATTGCCTCTAGGGCATATTTCCTTCAATTGGGGTTTTCGGTTTGCGGGTTGGCGCGGCGCTGCCCGAGCAGACCCCGCGTAGCCGACCCCTAAAAACGCATATTCGGTGAATATGCCTTTTTACGGGTCCGTTTTGTGGGATCTGAGTCTAACCTCGCCCGCGCTGGCCTGCATACGCCCTTTTTCGCGAACTGCAAAACACTTATGCGGGTTCACATTTTGCGAGGTCTGCTAGAGATGCTCTTAGTTTCCTACTCTAAATGAGTACACTAATAAAAATATATTTTTTGGAATATTATATGGAAGATATTAAATTGCTTCCAATCCTACTCTAAATTAGTACACAAATAAAAATATATTTTTTGGAATATATAGGGAAGATATGCTTCCTATTTAATTTCCTACTCTAAGTGAGTACACTAATGAAAAAATATGTTTTTTGGAATATTATATGGATGATATTAAATTGCTTCCAACCCGAAAATAGAAAGGTAAACATGGTTCCACGCGCACCCGTGTGAATTGTGAATTCAAAAAGTTTACTGGAAACAATTATGAAATTCCAGAATATGAAACTTAGTCGACCATCTTACTCATGTGTGAAGTTTCATGATCTATTGACACCCATGGTAATCTTAGTGAAGAAAATACAATTAGGACCATACTGTTCATCAAATAGTGTTTTTTAATATAGCTTTGATTCCTCATTTTTGCCCAAATTACCACAGAGGTGATTTCCTCGTGAAACTTCATATGCAAGTATATTACAAAAAATATATATTCAGATTTCTTGATTTTTTTTCTAGTTTTTTTTTCAAATTTACTATTCATAAGGGGTGCACGTGAAACCATATTCACCAAATCCGTGTCCGCTTCCAACCCCTCATTTAATTTCCTACTCTAAATTAGTACACTAATGAAAAATATATTTTTTGAATATTATATGGAAGATATGTTTCCAACCCCTCTATTTAATTTCCTACTTTGAATGAGTACACTAATGAAAAATACTCCATCCGTAAGGTGTATTATTTTCATCACGGTGACCAAGGCACATAATGATAGAAATGTTAGGAAGAAATTACTCTTGGTAAATTTATTGGTTAATGGCAAGTAAATCATTTAGTCTAGAAAAGTAAGAGATACATGCAATCAACGGAGAGATACTTTCATTCTTTTCCTACAAAGAGAGATACAAACAATCAGGAGGAGATACTTACCCTTTTTTTAAGGGATAACAAGGTAATTATGAGAAATGCACCTTACATTCTGAAATTTGTCAAAAAACAAATACACCTAATATAAAGGAACGGAAGGAGTATATTTTTTGGAATATTATATGGAAGATATGCATCCAACCCCTTTATTTAATTTCCTACTCTAAATGAGTACGCTAATGGAAAATATATATATTAGAATATTATATGGAAAATATGTTTCCAACCCCTCTATTTAATTTCCTGCTATGAATGAGTACACTAATGAAAAAAAAATTGGAATATTATATGGAGATATGCATCCAACCCCTCTATTTAATTTCCTACTCTAAATGAGTACGCTAATGGAAAATATATTTTTAAGAATATTATATGGAATATATTAAATTTCTCCCAACCCTTAATTTCCTACTCTAAATGAGTACACTAATAAAAAATATTGGAATATTATATGGAAGATACGCTTCCAACCCCTCTATTTAATTTCCTACTCTAAATGAGTATGCTAACGAAAAATATATATATTGGAATATTATATGGAAGATATAAAATTGCTCCCAACTCCAATATTTAGTTTCATACTCTAATAAGAAATATTTTCTGGAATATTATATGAAAGATATGCTTCCAACCCCTCTATTAAATTTCCTGCTCTAAATGAGTACACTAATGAAAAAAAATATTTTTAGGAATATTATATGGAAGATATTGGATTTCTTCCATGTATCTAAGATAAATATGGACGTTTACATGCACTTATCTCGGATACTTGGATTTTCAAAAGAAGTGCATGAACAAAGCACTCCATGGGTTAAAAATCCTCCAAGTATCTGAGATAAACGCTCGTAATAATATCCTTTGTGGTTTAATGTGAGTATCCAAACTTAATCATGTACGTTAAAAAGCGTCCAAGTATCCAAGACAAATATGAACAAAATATGAAATATATTAAAAAGACTCCAAGTATTCGCGGAAAAATAAATCAAGATGACTCTTTGCATTAGCAAATAAACTTTCTTTTTGAAACCCATAAGATTAACTCCCACGGAAGTCCGCAAATAAATTCTCTGTGGTGTTCTTCTCTTCTTATGGACTATCCTACATAGACAAGAACACCACAGAGAGTTTTTGGCTCAAATGAATAATTTCGCTAGAGTACCATGTATGGAATATGTGCATACCACCTGATATTTTGGCTCAAAAAGTAATAACCTTCAAGAAATATGTAAAAATAGCAACTTGCACGTAAGTGAAATAACATGTACATGGTCAATGAATAATTATGGAAATTGGGAGCTAAACATATGGTATATTTAGATATTATCGCATCATGATTTGTATCGGTAACAAACCCTACCCTAATATCCGTTTTTTCGTACTTACACCCTCAATCCCCCCCCCCCCCCCGCCGCCGCGTCGTCGTCCCATTCCCATTTTACTACCCCCTGCCGCCCCACCCCCACCCCTGCTATCGCCCTACCCACCCACCCACCCCCCCCCCCCCCGGTCGCCTCCGCGTCATCGTCCCACTCTCATTTTCCTTACTCTACCCCCTGTCGCCCCACCCCCACCCCTGTTGGCGCCCTAGCCCCCTGTCGCCACCCTATCTTTTCTTTATATACCTGCACCCCTCCTCCCCGCGCGCGCTACTGCCCTAGCCTTTTTCTTCTACCCCGCCATCGTGTCTTTCCTTATATGCGCCTCCCATCCCCCAATGTCCTCGTAGCCTTTTTCCCCCTTCCTCGCTGATGCCACCCTGTCTTTCCTTCTCCCACATCCCCCGCTGCCACCGTAGCCTCCCCCTAGCCGCCGCCATCCCATCTTTCCTTATATACCTCCCCCTGCCCCCGTTGCCACCCTAGCCTTTTTCTTTCCCTCCGCCGTCACCATGTCTTCCTTATATGCATCTTCCTTCCCGACGCCGGCACCCTATCTTTCCTTATATACATCCCCCACAGAGTTGGTGGGACTCCTCCTCCCTCCCTCCCCGAGGCGCTCCCGCGGGGGCCCCGGGAGAAAACCCTAGCGCCGCCTCCCCACCCCCACACCTCAACCCCCTCCCTCGCCGTCGTCGGGGGCGTCGCCGGCCAAATACCGCATGGCGTTGGCGGCAACGTGGGCAGCTCTCTCCCGCACGTAGTTGGTGGGCTCCGCGAGGCGCCTCCCCTCTGCTTGGTGGCGCCGGGCGTCGGGACGGGCTTGCCCCGGCTCCTTCCCTCCTCCCGACGTCCTGCAGTCGCCGGCGCCGCCTCCTCCCTTGTTCTGGGGCTCGGGGCTCAGGTGCCCAGGCGCGAGCTGGTGGCAAATCTAGCCCCCAGCCCTGTTCTGGATGGTGGTGGTTGGCGGGGGCGACGGATCTGGGATTCCCTACCCAGATCCGGTGGATGGTGAAGGTTGGCATTGCTAGGGATTGTCGGCGACCCTGATGAGGTGGTGGTGATGCGACTAGCGTCTCCGCTGCTTCGGTACGGGATGGCGGGGCTCCGAGCGGATCTGGCCAGGGGATGGAGGCGCTGGTGTGGTGGTGGCAGATCGGCTGCGGCGGCGGCTGTTTTTTTTGGCGTCTACCCGTTTTTAGGTGGTATGTATCGGCCTTCGACCCCTTTCCCCGTCCGGGCGCTACCTCCATCGAAGGGTCGGCCCGATCCCAGCTGTGGTCCATCGCTCGTTTCGCACCCGGTGCTGCATGACCGAGCTCGTCTCGCGCCCGGCAGCAGGACGACCTCGTCTCGCTCCTGATGCAGCAGGACGAGTCGATGGAGGCCAGTTTTGGCCGGCCTATTGGGTCACGACACTAGGGGCCGCCCAGGGATGCGAAAGGCGGGTCCTTTCCACTCATATCTTTGGTTAGGGTAGCAGCAAGTCTCGGGTGAGGTGGTGTCAAGGTCTTGGCTGTCGGGGCGGCGGCCCTGGTGGTGGTACCGCGGTGCTCATGGGTAGAGCCTGCAGCTTGGTGCTGCCCGATGGCCATGGCCGTGCGGGCGACGTGGTCACCGGGGTGTGGCGTTCGGTGGCGGTGAGTGTTAGCCGGGGTGAAAACCTGATCTATCCTCGGACGGATCGGCGGCGGCGCTCGTCCCTTTCTTGAAGGCGTCGTTGCGGCTCTCATTGCTCGTCGTGTTGCTCCAAGGGAAACACTGACTCTCGAGTCGGGCAGTGGCGGCCCTCTGGTGTCGTAACCTTCCTGAAGGCCCCGCCTTGGAGCCCTTGGTTCGTCATATATGGCCTCATCTCTTCACGGTGACGTGTTCACGGTGGAGGACCCCTGGTTGCTTTTGTAGTGCTAGGGGATGGTGTTGCTACGCTCAACGCCTATGTATCCTGCCATGGGTATGTCCGTGTGTTGTGGTGGCATGCGTTTATACCTAGTTGTGGTTGATCATTGCTTTATATATAAAGCGGGGTGAAAGCCTTTTTGGCGTATATACCTCCCCTACTTCGCTGCCACCCCGCTTCCCCCTCGCCGTCGTCGGCTCGTCGCCAACGCCACGACCCGCTGCCGCCCTAGCCTCTTTCCTCCCCCCTCCCCGTCGAGCTATCTTTCCTTATATATCCCCTTCCCCCTGTCACAAATCTATCATTTTCCTTACCCCCTAGCATCGATGCCACCCTCATTTTTCTTACCCCTCTTGTAGTTGTCTGCTCCTCCTATTATCTTGATGTGTGAAACATTTTACCTCTAGTTGGTGAAACAACTCCAAGATTTTGAAAGGCCATGTAAGGTTCATTGGCCACCAGCCAAACACACAACGTCGATGCTTTGGATGTCTAGGCAGACAACCTCTGTCGAGAAAACGAGCACCTCCTAAAATCGATGACTCCAGTCAATACTCAACCTTGCTCTGCATGACGAGGGATGACAGGTAATGGTGGTGAAGGTCGCTGCAGCATCTCCGTCGTCAACTGGTCATCGTCACCACACCACCAGTATAATTGATGCTTATTACTTGCGCCACTACGTGTTGCTACTCAATGCGGATGGCGGATGGGATCGAGGAGGCAGAGGTAACCCTAAATCTCTAACATGGTAGCATCCATTGGGCCAGAATGGGCCATGTTAACACTTTACTTGTTTTTCCTTGTATCTATCATTTGTCCTCATTAGGTATGTTGGGGCGGCACTACTCAAAGCGCTAGGTGCTGAAAAAACACTCGCCCATTGCTTATCGTTTTGACTATATCACCGGGTTTCGTGAAGCAACCAGGTACGCATACATAGCTTAGCGAATCACATTATGTTTCGTTCTTTTATTATTGTTTTAGACTCGCACACAACTCAACATCGTGTGTTGTTCCTTTATTGTTCAATTTGAATTCATATTCAACACAATACCGGATCCCATGGAAGCAACCATGTACATCTACCCTAGCAAATCACATTGTTGGTCTACTATTTTAAGGATCGACTCTCTTCGTTGCCCCATGGCTGTGGAAGACCAAGGTGCCTCTAACCTGCAAAATTCCCGTCTGGCTAACTATACAATACCGTATTTGGATGATAGACGGGTGAGTTAGACTTGGAGTGCATGACAACACGGTGTCATGCAACCTTTGTGTGCAAAATCAGGACACTGCAGACCACATTCTCATTTGATTTGTACGCATGAGAAGTAGTACTGTGAACGCGGGAGAGTAGCCTAAGATTATTATTATTATTATTATTATTATTATTTGCATGGGAGTAGCCTAAGATTTTTTTTATTATTATTTTTTGCATGGGAGTAGCCTAAGATATTGCGGTGTGGTGTCTTAATTTGCTACCAATGAGCTTGACGATCTTCTAAAACTTGTTCTTCCCTACTAAAGATACGATACGCTCAGCCTATCCACACTGACCTTTGCACCCGCAAAAATATTTGGCACACTGAAAGCTGGGCCAAAGCAATCGGAGGAATGTCGGGACCCACAGGTCATAGGCAGTGGGTGACCGAACGCGTACGCCCCGACGCTTCCTTCTCCCGCATTAATCCGGTGATCTTTCGCCAGTTCGCTTGAGCGCCAATGACAGACGGGCCGTCATTAAAAGCCCAGCATCCCGGTCCTGCTTCCCAATCGAAGAGGGGAAAAGATTTCCTACAATCTACGCGCGTCCCGCCTCTCGTGAGCCGTGACCAACCCAGCGACGAACTCCAAACCCCGCTCCAAACCCCGCATCCGCCTCGCCTCGCCTCGCCCCGCCCCTTGGCCTCCCACCGCCGCCCCACCGCGATGCCCAAGCCGCCGCCGGTTTTCGAGCTCCCGACACGCAAGACCGTCCCGCTCATCGACATCGACGGCGACGACGACGACGGCGGAGGTCGCAGCGGCCGTCATGGCGGAAGCCCTGCTACGGGGGGCCGTTCCGGCGGCCCGGAACGCGGTGAAGGCGGAAGCCGCGCTAAGGGTGGCCGTTCAGGCCGCTCTGAACGCGGTGAAGGCGGAGGACGCGCTAAGCGAGGCCGTCCCGGCAGTCGCGAACGCGGTCGGGAGGGTCCGTCGGTCGGTGGTTGCGCGGCGGCGGGATCGCCGCCACCGCGACGAAACCCGGCCACGGCGTCTTCTCCGTCCGTGGTCCGCTCCGGCGCCGCGAATCCGCCGTCCATCAACCTCGACAGCGACACCGACGACGACGACATGCGCGGCCGGCGCTCGAACAAGGTAGCCGCACGCCACCATGGCCGGGGGGCGGATCCTCTCCCCGTGTACAGTTCGAGCAGCGATTCGGAGAATTCACGCGCGAGAGGTCGCAAGAGGGCGGCGGCCTCCTCGCCCGGTGGCTTCAGGAAGGCGAAGAAGCAGAGGCGAGGGTCGTCGAGCGGAGCCAAGGCGCACGGGGCGGGGGGTCGCGCTCTCGCGGCGAGGCCTGTCGACGAACCGCGAACCTCCCACAAGTCGAGGAAGCACAAGAGACTCGAGGCCGTCCGTCGTCCTCGGTCTCATCATTCCAGCGACGATGGACGGCTCGGGAGATCCGGCCACGGGGGCGGCGACAGGGGCCGGCGTGATGCTGCGCCGGCGAGGCAGGTCGGCGCAGTTGTTGCGTCAAGCCCTCGTTCGCGGAGCGGCGACCGAGGAAAAGTGGCTGCGAAGCATAGCGTGGACGAAGGTGATGATGAAGAGATTGAAGACACCAGCTCAGATGACGATGGGAGATTCGGCCATAGGGGCCGGCATGGCGCTGCGCCGGCGAGGCAGGCCGGCAAGGTTGTTGCATCTCGTAATCGTTCACGCGACGGCCACCGAAGAAGTAGAACTGTGGTAACTGATGACAGCGGGGATGACGATGGAGATGAAGAGGCCGGCAGTTCAGATGGCAATAATGAGGAATCCCGAGATGATGAGGAGGAGGAGGAGGATGTGATGAAGGGGGCGAACACGGATGACGGCAGTGGCGATAGTGAGGAAGATGAAGAGGAGGAGGAGGAGGAGGAGGAGGAGGAGGAGGAGGAGGAGGATGTGATGAGAGGGACGAACAAGGATGATGAAAGTGACGATAGGGAGGAGGAGGAGGAGGATGATGATGATGATAGCGAGGATGATGATGATGATGTAATGAAGAGGAAGAGCAAGGAGAATGTGGATGTGATGAAGGGGAAGAGCAAGGGGGGTGATGATGTGATGAAGAGGAAGGAGGATGTGGATGTGATGAAGGGGAAGAACAAGGAGGATGACAATGGTAATAGCCACGGCAGATGCAAATCCGTAGAGGAGGTCGGTGGGGAGGACGACGGAAACAGCACTCACGACGACAGTTCTGATGCCAATGCTGACGAAGAGGGGTCTGAAGACACAACAGAGACAGAGACAGAGGAGGAGGAGGAGGAGGAGGAGGAGGCGGAGGCGGAGGCGGAGGAGGAAGAAGAAGAAGAATCTGACGAGGCAGAGCAGGACCGGCGTGTCGCGCCTAGACGCAACGCCGAGGCAGGGCAGGACCAGCGTGACGCGCCTAGCAGCAACGGCGAGGCCGGTGGGAGGGCCAGACCAGCCGTCGAGGGCTTGCAGATAGTCCGCAAGAGGAGATTCGAGGGGCTGTGGATCGTCGAGGAGCCCGACACCACCCGGCCCCCTCCCGGCCGGGGTCTCATCAGTGAGCGGACACGGTCGCACCTGAGCTGCTCCAACAAGAAACTGCTGAAACGTGGTACTGTAAGCAGGCCGGTCCTGCTCGACACATCGTCCTCCGGCTCCGACCCGGAGGAAGCCGTGCCACCGCCTCAGCCAACCAGCTGGGCGGCCGAGGACGACAGCTCCGGCGAAGACAGAAGGCCGGCGAAGAAGAAGAAGAGACGGTGCCGGGCCCAAGGAGGGCGCTCAGAGGAGGAAGGCAGCGACGACCCCGACGCTGAACCTGACGACGACAGAACCATCCCAAGGAACGCCGGGAAGGGGCCGAGCTCAAGCCGGCCGAAGACCGGAGCGTCAAACCGGCAGCAGTCTGCTGCCAAGGAACGTGGCAAAGCCCACGCTGGCTCTTCTACCAACCCACGACGCGCCAAGAATCACGCTGCAAGCACAGCAGATGGCCGCGGTCTGCAGGATGACATTTTCTTCAAGAAAAGCTCCCTGTCTCATCGCAAGGGGAAGCATACGGAGGAGGAAGACATCCCTTGCAACGATCTGCTCTCCTCCTTATTCGACGGGTTACCGAGCTACCGGAACGGCTCTGCTCCTGCCGATGCACAGCAGGGCGGCGGCGACACGATGCCTCTGGTGTTCAAGTTCGGGGAGGAAGCTGAAGTGAAATCAGAGCATGACGAGCTTGAGGATCAACAGTGGGAAGACATGGATCTTGCCTTTCAAGCCACCAATGCCAACGCTCACAGCTCCGAGGAGGTACTTAACTCTCTGCTACTCCTTCTCATTATACTAGTACTACATTTGCTTTGAAGTAGTCCGCCTAGGCACACCTTTTTTTTTTCTATGCCTCGTATTAACACTTATGGCATTGTCCTGCAAATGTTGACATTCAGAAGGCATACATTAAATGGCTAAAAATATTGAGTTTTAGAATAATTAATCTACCGATCATGGGGAAACCTTACTGTCATGCATATATTCTCCTGACGACGCAGTGAACAAACAGTTACTAATCTTCAAGACCTACATAGAGTCACCCCACTGTTTTTCCTAAAAAGGATTACATAGAGATAGTGCCAAACCAATTTGTGAAAGATAACTTTCTGAGTTGGCATCCAGGGATGACTGGCATTTTGTTGTAAAGTTTATCTTAGAACCTACCGATGAAGGGTGCGAGAGCTTGGGATTGACACTAAAATGAACCATTTCTGTTATTATTTGTCAATAACGGTGTCGTGTTCTGTAGTTTCTGATTTTGCTCAGGTCATAATTAAGTTTTACCACTTTTAGCAACTGATGTGCAATGAAATGGTTTTTTCTGCGATGTCATTTCTTGGAAAATTTGGGGCTTTCCCGGTTCTGATGCTATACATACAGAAGCTGATGAATCATCTGAGTATGAAGTGCACCAAACTAAACATGTTTCATAAGTTCACAAATGTTAAGTTCTGCATGTGAATTTTGCATTTTTTGTGCGGGGTACAAGAACTATGGATTAATAATACCTCAATGAGCCATTTCTGTAATTAGTCGATAACTGTTAGTGTTCTGTATTTTTTTCGTCTCAGGTAATAATTAAGTTTTGCCTTTTTTAGCAACTGCCATGTAATGAAATGGTTTATTTTTTCTGTTTCCAAAAAGCGGCAATTCCCTATTTTGATACTATAAAATGTTCGCTAAAGGGGGAAGAGTCCCTCATTTAACAGTCCGTTAGTTAGATAGAAATGAGTCTCCCATGCGGATCGAACGCAGGTGGGTGAGCTTTAACCCGTAAGCTTAAACAAAAGCCTTTTATTTCATTTCACAAATCAAATGCAAACATGTTACATCTTTCACAAATGCTAAGTTCTATAATTGTGTAAATTTTGTATTTGTGATCATCTCCAGTTAACTGTTCAGATATAAACAATCCTTACATCTTGGATTTCAGGTTGAAGAGAGCCAGGGGCAAGATATTCCATCAGACCAGAAAACTTTATGCAGACAAGGGAAGCATCATTTAGTTGCCGATGACCAAATTGGAACTTGGTGCGAGCACTGCAGCTTTGTTCTTGAAATTAAATATGTAATGGCCCCTATGGTAAGGCACTGCGCTATCCAATTTTTTTTTTCAAATACCTGCTTAGACCTCACCGACAACATCAATACTTACTTTTTTCACTCAATTTAGGGGAATTGTTCAGCGGAAAGGGAACCAACGGCTCGCGAGCTGAACATGGATAATGTCATTTTTAATGGCATCCTAACAACAATGGGGTGTGAAGGAGAGTTCATCACTGGCAGTCATAAAAGTGGGCCTGTATGGAATCTCATTCCTGGTGTCCGAGAAGACATGTTCCCACACCAGCAGGAAGCCTTTGAATTCATGTGGAAGAAACTGGCCGGAGGTATTGACATTGAAGAGGTGAAGAAGATTGTGAAAACTGATACTCTAAGTGGCTGTGTGATCTCTCACGCCCCAGGGACGGGGAAAACCAGATTAGCAATCACATTTGTTCAATCTTACCTCGAGCTTTTCCCGCAGTGTTTTCCGGTGATCATTGCCCCCAAGGGGATGCTTGACACATGGGAAACTGAGTTCAGAAAATGGAATGTGAAGATACCTTTCCACATACTGAATTCCAGAGATATCCACTGGCATGGAGATAAAACCGTCGAAAAACTGGCCTCGAATGATAAGGAATTGGCCCGGAGGCTGTCCACAAGCAGCATTAACAAGAATTACATGCGCGCTCTGAAATTGCGATCATGGGCTGAGGGGGGTAGCATCGTTGGACTCAGCTACTACCTGTTCCAGAAGCTCACCAAAGGAGAAGGCAATGATGATGACAAGCTGAGGCAGATGCTTCTTCAAAGGCCTGACTTGCTGATCCTTGATGAAGGACACACGCCAAGGAACAAGGAGACCAATATTTTTAAGGCTCTTGCCGAAGTTCGTACGAAAAAGAGAATCATTCTGTCCGGGACTCCGTTCCAGAACAATTTTGAAGAGCTTCGGAGCATCTTTAGCCTCTTACTTCCGGCCAATTTTGAAGCCATGGATTTCTTTCCTTCTTCGAAACTACACAACGTGACAGATGTGATGGTTGATGAGATCAGGAAGAAATTGGACCCTTTTGTGCACATCCATAATGGCGACATTCTTCAAAAATCCCTTAAAGGACTAAGAGAATCTGTTGTGATTCTGAATCCTCTTCCCAGCCAGAAGAGGATCATCGCAATGATGGAGAAACATAAGACACGTGGCAAACGTGCTCAAAAAAAAGAGACACAGGGCAGCACTTTGGAGTGGGAATACAAGATATCTCTTGCGTCTGTACATCCGTCCCTCGTTGCTGGCATGGAAAAGTTGCCAGAAGAAGTAGCATCTCTTGTGGACGAGCTTCCATTGGAGAGGTTACGGCTGAAGCCAAGTGAAGGGGTTAAGACGAGGTTTGTGTACGAGGTTGTGCGTCTATGTCAAGCTTTAAAAGAGCGAGTGCTTGTGTTCAGCCAGTTGCTTGAACCACTGGAGTTGATCATGCAACAGCTGAGAAAAGAGTTCAACTGGACTAAAGGCAAAGAGATCATGTATATGAGTGGAAATGTCCCCCCTAAAACCCGCAAAGCCTTGATGATGGCCTTCAATGATGTGGACAGCGAGGCCAAGGTGATGCTTGCATCGACCAAGGCGTGCGGAGAAGGTATCACCCTCGTTGGAGCGTCGCGTGTGGTGCTCCTTGATGTTGTGTGGAACCCTTCTGTCGGAAGGCAGGCGATTGGACGTGCTTATCGTATTGGGCAGCAAAAGATTGTCCATACATACAATCTAATCGCGGAAGGGACACAAGAGAAGGCCAAATATGACACACAAGCTAAGAAGGACCAAATGTCCAAATTACTGTTTTCAAGTGAGCCACAGCCTTCGGAGTGCAACCCGTCATCAGAGTTTATTTCCAATGACAGGATTTTGGAACAGATGACTGAAGACGAAAATCTGAAAGAGATGTTTGTGAGTATTCTCCCGTCGCAGTGGTGATAGAACTTATAGATCTCTGGTAAGTGGTTTGTGGTGCTTATCCATTAGTTTATCAGCAAGTGTGCTCTTTCACTATAATGTATGTGCAAGGTATTATTACTTACCAGTTATAACATAAACTGATGGTGTTCCCTTTTCTATGCAGCTTAGGAGAGCGGTGTACCTGTGGTGAAGCTAATTGTGTGTCTGCATCTGCAAGAGGAGAGCGATGGAACGCCCTGTCTGTACAAAAAGTGCTATCAACATGTTGTATTGTCTTACATAGATGCTCGAAGGATGTCATGTGCCTCTTTTATCTCCAAACCTACAACAGCAGAGGGGTGGAGTGTCAGAATGGTTTTTTTTGGGGGGGGGGGGGGGGGTGCAAAATCCCAATTCGTACAGAGATTAATGTCCCTTCCTATAAGGGACGACCCCTGATTCTCTGAAATTTTACTTGTTGTATACTGCAGTTTGAACATGAGCTGTTGTTGTTGTATACTGCAGTTTGACATGAGCTATAGTTGTTGTCTGAACTTGCATACTTAGTTGCCCAGTTCGCAACTGGCAATTGCTTTTGTTTTCAGAAAGGAGGATATGGCCCATCTTTCTACATCGATTGATGCGTGCACATCTATACCTCTATACCTACTATTAAAGGGAATAGGTATTCTTGGTTTGGTTCCGTTTTGTTTCATCCTGTTTTGATGATTTTTACATACGCTATTTTTTGGTTTAGTCCGTTGACCAACATATAACGTATGTGCAAAGGAAAATAGAAACCTAGCTGAGAACGTACCTGAAAAGGATACAGGGACAGCCGGCCCATATGTAGAGGAAACGAAAAACTAAGCAACAATGACGTACTTTTTTTTTTGAGAAGAAACAATGACGTACTTGAAAGGAAAGCGAGCCGGCCGGCCCATATGTCTATGTTCGTTGCCAGCCCATGTTGCGCTAAGGACCCTCCGTCGCTCGGCTGAGGAGAGAACACACGGCGTACAACATGTGCACGGCACCGCCGCTGCCGCCTTCCTCCAGCTCCATGTCCGTTTTGGATTGAATCCCTGTAGGAATACTCCTGTGCAGAGCCATCGATGCCCCAATCCGGATTCCACAAAGAATTCCTGCAATAAAAAGAAAGGCTGGACTAGAATCAAGCTAAATTGCATCACAAATTCGCAAGCCCGCAAGTATCTCGCCCCCGTCGACTTCGCTGGAAATTCGCCCAATGTTGCCTCCATCGACTTTGCCAGAAAACAAGACACCGTCCAACAAAATCTATTCAATAACACCTGCAAGTATCTTGTCCCCGTCGACTTCGCCGGAAATCCGCCCAATATCACCTCCACCGACTTCACCAGAAAACAAGACGACAGATAGAATCTATTCAATGTTGCCTCCGCCTACTTCACCGGAATACTGCCCAATGTCACCTCATTAGACTTGGACGGAAAACAAACTAGCGTCCGACAGTTTTGGTTCTCTGATAACCTATAGTTCATCGCTTCAAATACGTCTGCAACCGCTCTTCCTCCCCAACTCGCTTTGGCTGCTTGACTGCATCTCAATTTGATCTGATGTATTATTAGTTCTCTGGCAACCTACGGTTATTTGCTTCAAATACATCTGCAACCTCTCTTCCTCCCCAACTCGCTTTGGCTGCTTGACTACATCTCAATTTGATCTGATGCATTATTATTTTACTATATACTTGGCTCGTACTGATCTCTCTTTGGACCTATTTATTGACACTAATTAACCTTGATGAGATAGCAAAGTTTCTTACTGGAGATATCCATGCCAATGACCATATCCTCTAGGACAAAGATTAAAGGTCCTGAATTATAGTGGTATGCATTAGAGATACATTCATGTATATGACTGACAGTAACATTAGCAACTGTTGTATGTGGTTTTTTCTAGGGAATCGAGAATTCTCCTAGAGTTGCTTCCTACAGTTTATCCCATTTGATTTAATATATAATTTAAGTTTTTTCCTAAGGGGAAAATGAGTTCAGTTATAACCCTACTCATGACATGCGTGTACCCTCGGTAGATGCATTTTCTGCACACATGCATGGATGATCTACAGGCTTAAGAGTATATTTTACATTGGTGGAGAGAACATGTAATACCTTACGGTGATGTAGATATGTATAGTTGGTGATCATGTAGATGCTTGTCGGTATGCTAGGTGATTCCTCATGAGTGCTTGCAAGGGTGGATGAATTAGTGCAGATCCTTGATACATGCAGTTTTTGGAGGCACAACTTTTACATGTCACTGACGTCCTAATTTAAAAGTAGTCTATACCATTAATTTATTTCTCATATGCTTCATGAAGTTTTTGGTAGTTCACTGAATCATGAGGACATAGTATTTGAAATGCGTTATGGATCATCTCACCCCGAAGCAGTGAACGAGTGAGAGGTATTTGAGGAAATTACTTGAGTTGTTTGATAATTTAGTTCCCAATTCTCATTTTGTTTCTATCTAAATCCCGAGGCCTACACTCTGAGAACTCATCAGTAGTATTTCATTGATGACAAACTTAGCAGTACTATTGAGAGAGTAATGCTCGTTTGTGAATCTAGCTTCAGCAAGTAGCAATTTGAATTGATGCAAGCAAGTAGTGACGAAGAACAAGATGCTCCTGATTCTGTAGTATGTGTCGTATAGTACACTTCTATTTTTGCTGCAGTATCACAATACTGCCTTCTTCATATTTTGTATGTTAATGTGACATAGATAGTTTGATCAGACTCAGCTTGCTGGTTACTAACATACATAGTTCTTTGCCCGTATCTTGGTGGAAAATCCAAAAACCCAATACTCCCTCCGATCGAGTGCTAGATACATCCGTTTGAGCGTAAAGTGATATGGATTGGATGGAGTAGCTCTTTTTTATTGAGAGGTGAGCAGAAACAGGGACTAACCAGTCAAAACTTGTACACTGTAGTGCACGACTAACTCCAGGTGTCCAGGTGTTTTTTTAGATAAGTTCAGGTGTTTTCTTTTTCTAGGAACGTACGCGCTGTGTAGGCCAAGTCCTTATATCCAGGCCAAGCCCAAATAGTGCAAAAAATATTTAACAAATGAAATATATTTTCAATATCAAACATGTCATATTCATCAACAAAAATGATTTAAAACTTTTAAATAATGTTCTCGAAAATTACAAAAAAAATACCTTTTAAACAACACGTGTTATTCTAGATAACAAAAGGACTATTCCATGCATCACTACTTTATCATCGGATGAAAGTGCGGAGCTGCAATACATCCCGATGAACAATGTTAGGAACATTTCTTCACATTCACACTTCATGGGCTGAAAAGCGATACTTAGGGTTGCGTTATTTGTGGCGTTCGTCAAAAATTGGATATAAGGAGTGTTGAGAAATGACACGTGGAGCAGGTTCTATTAATTTTATCGCCCGTTGCAACGCACGGGCATTTGTACTAGTATAGTATTAAATATTTTGGAAAATAATGTGAAGCAAAACCAGCTGTGACATGCCTCGCGGTAGCTTCTCCGAATCTAAGCACAAAACCTACATATGTGATATCTGAGCTGACAAAAGGCCTAACGCTTCAAAGAAGGAAGATGTCGTCTACCAAGGGCTTACCATATCCCTGTAGCAGGTGGCTTTGGACTTCGACGTTGCAGCACCTAAGATAGCCGGCGCCGCCAACCCGCCACGCATATGTGGATCCCTTCCCTCTGGACTTTCTGCAAGTCACCACTCGTGGTCGTGGCGTGGTGCGGCGCGGCAGCGCAAGGCCGCGATGTGGAGCACAGCGGCGTGCAAGAGCTCCACGGCGACATGGGGGTGCAGCGAGGTAGACCATAGCAGCGAGGCGGGCGCGGCGCATGGCGAGGAGGCAACGACCACGCCAAAGAGCCGGCATTCGGGGTAAGATTCTTGTTCCTGTTGCTCCTGTGCGTTAGTGTTTCTGTACGTGGATTTGCTCGTTCGTGCAAAGTATTTCCTGGAATCTTGTTGACAAGATGACGAGTTTGATGGTCAGTTATTGCCAAATCAAATCAATAAATGAGAGGTTATTACATCTCAATGGCTTCTCAAGATGGTTATATGAGAGATTTATTATTTTTGCGGGGAGATTGTTAGCACTGCTGCGATGCACAACCGGCTGGAGTAGTTTTTTTTGTTTGAGAAGGGGGACTCCCCGGCCTCTGCATCAGAACGATGCATACGGCCACATAAAGGCGAGCTCACATAGAGTCTTGAAACAAAATAAAGGCGAGCTCACATAGAGCCTCGACGCCAAAACAAGAAAAGGCCGTAAAGCCACAACCGGCTGACAAAATAAAGATATAGGAAAACTAATTGCCTATCCTATTGCATGGTCGCCATTCAAACCGGTTGAATATATCCCGCGCTACCATCTCCCACCGGACAGATCCAATAACCAAACGCTCCCTGGCCTCCGTCGGAGTGAGTAAGGACCACATACGGATCAGCGCCGTAGCACGGAATACAACCTGCAAAAAATGAATAGTAGTTATTCTGTTAAAAGCCAAATCATTTCTGCAGTTCCAAATTGCCCATAACAACGCACAAACTCCTACACGAATATGTCTAGCTGTATCGGACTCTATCCCATCCAGCCACGTTCCAAATAACGACCCGACCGAACTCGGAGGAGTGATGTTAAAGGCAATTTGCACGGTGCGCCACAGAGTTCTCGCCAACGGACACTCAAAGAAGAGATGCTTAATGGTCTCGTCCCGATCACTGAAACTACACCTAGTAGATCCTGTCCAATTGCGCTTAACCAAGTTGTCCTTTGTTAAAATAACCTGTTTATGGACAAACCACATAAACACTTTAATTTTCAAAGGAACTTTTACTTTCCAAACATGTTTGGAGCTAGGAATGACAGTCGAGTTAATAACATCGATGTACATCGACTTAACAGTAAATTGTCCAGACCTAGTAAGTTTCCAACACAACTGATCGGGCTGATGAGCTAGCTGGACTTCCATCAGTCTACGCACGAGATGAAGCCAAGCTTCCCATCTATCACCAACAAGCACCCTCCGAAACTGAATATTAAGGGGAATGGACTGCATAATCGTCGCAACTAGCGCATCACGTCGCTGGACAATACGATACAGGGTTGGGTACTGTAGTGCCAATGGTGTATCACCTAGCCAAGTATCCTCCCAGAAACGTGTATCATTGCCATCACCGACAATAAACTCTGTTCTATTAAAGAAGGTTGCCTTAACTCTCATAAGCCCCTTCCAAAACGGCGAATCAGTTGGTCTCCCTGTCACCTGTGACAAAGTTTTGGAATGCAGATACTTGTTACGGAGAATCTGCACCCAAGTTGCGTCAGTCTGAACTGATAGCTTATACAACCACTTACTAAGAAGGCATCTGTTCTTGACCTCAAGATTCTCGATACCCAAACCCCCTTGGTCCTTTGGTCGACAAATAACATCCCACTTGGCGAGTCTATACTTTCTCTTAAGTTCATCACTCTGCCAAAAAAATCTTGATCGGTAGAAGTCCAGCCTTTTCCTAACCCCAACTGGAACCTCAAAGAAAGATAGTAGGAACATCGGCATACTCGTGAGCACCAAATTAATAAGAATTAACCGGCCTCCATATGACATAAGTTTGCCCTTCCAGCAACTAAGTTTCTTTTCAAACCGATCTTCGATGCATTTCCACTCTCCGATTGAACTCTTGCTGCCCTATCAGCCTACATTCGCCTCTAGAGCGATATCTAGCGCAGCACGTTGAAGCTGTTCCTTCAACACTTGTGTTGTACACATTGTAGCAGCAAGGTGGAGTTGCTCCTCCACAACCTTTGTGCTGCTTCAGGTGGTATGTTCGTTACCTTACGATGGTGAATGAGTATACCTAGGTAAGTAAAAGGTAAAGCCCCTAATTCACATCCAAACAATTGCCTATAAGCCTCTTGTTCCTCCTTGGCTCTACCAAAGCAGAACAACTCGCTTTTATGAAAGTTAATCTTTAAACTGGTCAATTGTTCAAATAAGCATAACACCAGCTTCATATTTCTCGCTTTTGCCAGGTCATGCTCTATAAAGATGATTGTATCATCAGCGTACTGCAGAATGGACACACCCCCATCAACTAGGTTGGGCACCAAGCCACCCACCTGACCGGCCTCCTTTGCCCTACCTATGAGAATTGCCAACATGTCAACCACAATGTTGAACAAAATAGGGGACATTGGATCTCCTTGCCTCAGGCCTTTGTGTGTCTGGAAATAATGCCCTATATCATCATTTACTTTAATTCCAACACTCCCTTTTTGCGTAAAGGATTCTACCTGGCGTCGCCAAGCCTCATCAAAACCCTTCATACGCAAGGCCTGTTGAAGGAATGGCCATTTGACTTTGTCGTATGCTTTTTTGAAATCCACTTTGAAAACAACCCATCCAGCTTTTTCGTGTGGATTTCATGGAGAGTTTCATGAAGGACCACTATCCCCTCAAGGATATTCCTGTCTGGCATGAAAGCAGTTTGGGTAGGCTGCACAACAGCATGCGCGATCTGTGTGAGCCTATTGGTCCCAACCTTGGTGAATATTTTAAAACTAACATTAGAAGACAGATTGGCCTGAATTGCTCAATTCTCACAGCCTCTGTTTTCTTAGGAAGAAGGGTGATCGTTCCAAAATTGAGCTGAAAAAGATGAAGCTGTCCAGCAAACAGATCATTGAACAAAGAAAACAAACCCCCTTTAATGATATGCCAGCATTTCTTATAAAACTCCGCTGGAAATCCATCGGGGCCCGGCGCCTTGTTATTTTTCATTTGTGAAATGGCCTCCAGCACCTCTTTCTCGGAGAAAGGAGCCGCAAGAATATCATTCTCCACCGCTGTGAGTTGAGGAACATCCTCAACCCTGGACTCATCCAGAGACACACAATTCTCTTCTGGAGGCCAAACAACTTCTTATAGTACTTGGTAATGTACAATTTTAGGTTTTCATGTCCTACAATTATACCCTCATCTTGCTCAAGCTGAAAGATCCTCTTCTTTTGATGCTTACCATTAGCGATCATGTGAAAGAATTGAGTGTTCGCGTCCCCCTGGACTACTCACCGGACCTTGGCCCGCAACGCCCACTTCAACTCTTCTTCCCTAAGAAGTTCTTTCAGCCTCAATTCCGCATCAAGCTTGGCATGAAGCTCCGCGGCCGGCAGCATCATGGTTTCTACTTTTATATCCAGGGTTTGAATAAGGGAAAGGAGCCTTTCCTTTTCGACCTTATAAATCCCGCTAAGATGCTTAGCCCACCCACACAGGAAACTCCTCAAATGCCTAATCTTATTCTGCCAGCGCTGAAGCGCAGTCTTCCCTCCTGAATCCTTAGCCCACTCTCTGGCCACGAGATCAAGGAAGCCTTCTCGTTCAAACCAAGCCATCTCAAAGGAGAACACATGTTTGTTCCCCAGGTGGGTGGGCTCACCAGAGTCCACAAATAATGGCGTGTGGTCAGAAATACCACGGGACAGGCCTGGACTGTTACTAGAGGGAACTTCTGTTCCCAATCGACACTGGCCAACACTCGATCCAACTTCTCATACGTTGGATTTGTCAGCGCGTTAGCCAAGGTGAATTTTCTACCCGAGAGCTCAATTTCTCTCAGGTCCAAACTTTCGATGATAGTATTGAACATGAACGACCATCTGTCGTCAAAGTTATCATTGTTCTTATCCTCACGCCTTCTAATTATATTGAAATCTGAAAGTGCAACTATCCCTAGGTGGTTTTGGTAATTCATAACAACATATAGCCCATTGAGCTAATGCTATTCCAAGACTATTATTTCAGGAAAGCTCAATGAATGGCATGGCATGGATGATGAAAGTGGATCCCTTAAAATACTAAGGACAAAGGATTGGCTCAAGCTCAAAAGCTCAAGACTCTTCATTTTATATTTTAGTGATCCAAGATCACATTGAGTCTATAGGAAAAGCCAATACTATCAAGGAGGGATGAGGTGTTGCTTAATGAGCCTCTTGCTTCATGTGCTTAGTGATATGCTCCAAAACCCTCAGCTACTTTCTAACATCCACAAATGGCCTAAACCCAAAGCCAAAATTGGTCACACTGATTCTTCCTATCCGGCGCCACCGAGTTTGAAAGTCATAGCCACTACCACAAACCCTAGGCAAATCGGTCTTACCGATAGGGATCTCGGTCTCACCAAGATGGGATTGTAATCTCTCTGTTTCCCTTCGTAACGTTTCTGTCTAACCGAAGTGAGCGATCGGTCCCATCGAGATTGCAATGTAAACTCTCTGTTTCCCTTTTGTAACATTTCGGTCTCACCGAAAAGAGCAAATCGGTCCCACCGAGTTTACCTGACCAACTCTCTGGAAAGCTTATTACCAAAATCGGTCTCACCGAGTTTGTGTAATCGGTCTTACCGAGATTACGTTATGCCCTAACCCTAACCGAATCGGTCTCACCGAGTTGCATGTCAGTCCCACCGAAAATCACTAACGGTCACTAGGTTTACTAAATCGGTCCGACCGAGTCTGTTGAATCGGTCCCACCGAGTTTGGTAAATTGTGTGTAACGGTTAGATTTTGTGTGGAGCCTATATATACCCCTCCACCTCCTCTTCATTCATGGAGAGAGCCATCAGACTAAACCTACACTTCCAACTTACCATTTCTGAGAGAGAACCACCTACTCATGTGTTGAGGCCAAGATATTCCATTCCTACCATATGAATCTTGATATCTAGCCTTCCCCAAGTTGCTTTCCACTCAAATCTTCTTTCCACCAGATCCAAATCCTATGAGAGAGAGAGTTGAGTGTTGGGGAGACTATCATTTGAAGCACAAGAGCAAGGAGTTCATCATCAACGCACCATTTGTTACTTCCTGGAGAGTTGTGTCTCCTAGATTGGCTAGGTGTCACTTGGGAGCCTCGGACAAGATTGTGGAGTTGAACCAAGGAGTTTGTAAGGGCAAGGAGATCGCCTAATTCGTGAAGATCTACCGCTAGTGAGGCAAGTCCTTCGTGGGCGACGGCCATGGTGGGATAGACAAGGTTGCTTCTTCGTGGACCCTTCGTGGGTGGAGCCCTCCGTGGACTCGTGCAACCGTTACCCTTCATGGGTTGAAGTCTCCATCAACATGGATGTACGATAGCACCACCTATCGGAACCACGCCAAAAACATCCGTGTCTCCAATTGCGTTTGAATCCTCCAAACTCTTCCCTTTACTTTCTTGCAAGTTGCATGCTTTAAGTTCCGCTGCCCATATACTCTTTGCATGCTTACTTGAATAGTGTGATGATTGCTTGACTTGTCCTAAAATAGCTAAAATCTGCCAAACTCTAAAATTGGGAAAAGGTTAAGTTTTTAATTGGTCAAGTAGTCTAATCACCCCCCCCCCCTCTAGACATACTTCAAGGTCCTACAAGTGGTATCAGAGCTTTGGTCTTCATTTGCTTTGATTTCCATAGCTTTGGTGGTCATAGCCTTGGTTTCACAACCTAGGAGAGTATGGCGTCTAGCGAGGGAAATTATCACCGTAGAGGTCCTTACTTTGATGGTACTAATTTTGCTAGTTGGAAGCATAAGATGAAAATGCATATTCTTGGACATAACCCCACCGTTTGGGCAATTATTTGTATTGGCTTGCAAGGTGAATTCTTTGATGGGAGAGAACCAAACCGTGAAGCTAATGCGGAAGAATTGAAGATGCTGCAATACAACACTCAAGCTTGTGATATCATCTTCAACGGATTGTGTCCCGAAGAATTCAACAAAATCAGCCGTCTTGAGAATGCAAAGGAAATTTGGGATACTTTGATTGATATGCATGAAGGCACCGAATCCGTCAAGGAATCCAAGTTGGATGTGCTCCAAAGTCAGCTTGACAAGTTCAAAATGAAGGATGGTGAAGGTATCGCTGAAATGTACTCTAGGCTTGCTCTTATCACAAATGAGATTGCCGGCTTAGGGAGTGAAGAGATGACCGACAGATTCATCATCAAGAAGATCCTAAGAGCATTGGATGGAAAGTATGATACCGTGTGCACATTGATCCAAATGATGCCAAACTACAAAGATCTCAAGCCAACGGAAGTCATTGGAAGAATTGTTGCTCATGAGATGTCACTCAAGGATAAGGAGGAACTTCACAACAAGTCAATTGGTGCTTACAAAGCCTCAAGTGAAGCCCCCACATCATCAAGTGAGAAACAAATCTTCAATGAAGAATTGAGCTTAATCGTGAAGAACTTCAACAAATTCTACAAGAGTAGAAGCAAAGAAAGAAGCTCCAAGTCAAGGTCTTACCATGACAAAAGATCTTCTAGTCGAGAGCACAATTGCTACAATTGTGGGAGACCCGGACACTATTCCAATGAGTGTACGATACCCTACAAAAGAAGAGAAGATTCTCCAAAAGGAAGAAGCAAAAGAGAAGAATCACCACCAAGAGAGAGGAGGAGTAGAGATGATCGTTATGAACGAAGACCCTCATGGAGAAGCAAGGATTCGGAAAGGAAGGACAAGTCATCAAGGAGCTACACAAAACGAAGACATCAAGCTCATGTTGGTGAATGGGTTTCCGGCTCCGACTCCGACAATCACTCCGAGAGAAGCTATCACTCCGACTCCGTATATACTCAAGATGAAGGTGTTGCCGGTCTAGCACTTGTGTCAACCAACTCCTACGACATATTTGATTCACCAAATGAAGGAATTGGAAGATGCTTCATGGCCAAAGGTCCAAAGGTAACACATCCTAAGTATGTTGATTTCAATAGTGATGAAGATGACTTGCTTGTGGATGATGATTTACTTGTTGACAACTCTAGTGATGAATACTATGATGAAATGTCAATTAATTATGCTAATCAAGATAAAACGAATGACAATGATAAGGAGAAGATTGAGCTTCTAACTAAAGAACTAAACACTCTTAAGTTGGCTCATGAAACTATCTTCGAAGATCATTGAGAACTTTTAAGGACTCATGAGAAGTTACGCTTTGAAAAAGCTCAATCTTGAGCAAGAGCATGAGTTCTTAAAAGCAATCAATGATGATCTCCGTAAGAAAAGCTCTTCTTACATTGCCAAGCGTTTACTCTTATCTACTTACATGCCTCAAGTCAAGTCTAGTAACAAGTACAAGAAAGATACTTCCTCTAGTAGTAACAATAATAATGTCAAATCCAATATTGTTGCTTCTAGTAGTTCTCTTGATTCCACTAATGATTCTCTTAGCCAAGTTACACTTGAGCAAGAAAATAGCTTATTGAAGGGAATTATAGAGAAAGGTGTTTACAAGAGCCTTGCCAGGAGTAAGCAATTCGAGGAAATTGTACGCAAGCAAGGAAGACACCGGAAGAATTAAGGTGTTGGTTTTGAACGAAAGTTCAATGCCAATGGAGTTGAGTGGGAAGAAGATCAATACCCCAAGACGAAGTTTGTTCCTCAACAAGAGAAGTATGATCCTACTTCCTTCAAGGGAACACAAGCACAAGATGATCTTCCACCACAAGACCACAAGAACAAAGGCAAGGACAAGCTTCAAGAAGAGATTGATGCATTTGAAGAAGCACCTAAGGCCTCGTTCAAGTGGGTTCCCAAGACTACGTCAAGTTCTACTTCATCAAGTACAACTACAACTCCGCCAACATTCTTCACTCACATCATTATGGCAAGAACGAGTGCAATCAACTTCCACATCTTGCGCTAGTTCAAGGAGTCACAAACCCTCATGTTGGTAAGGCAAGGGACAAGGTAACTAATGATTTCATGGACATCATCTTGTGTGTGCATCATTCTATGTCTATGGATATTCTTGTTTGTTCCTTGTGGGACTAACCCATGTAGGTAAGTTGAAAGTGCAACTCACTACAAAGGATTGCTCCAAATGATCTACATCAACATTGAGCATCCACATCTTCAACACCTACATGAAGTCATCATCGACAAAACCCAAGGTTAGTTCATCCCTCTAAAAGGGGATCTCACATCTAGGGGGAGCTTAACTCTAAGAATTGAGTCAAAGCAACTCTAATGGTGTGAACACATCAATGCATTATGTAAAAGTGGTAACCCCACTTGAGCTTAAACGATGAGTATGACCTATGATCAAATGTTTTTCATTTGACTCCTAAGTCAATATACTCATATATAGATGACCTAGTCATCACCAATTGTTTGATAGTTTGATAGATGCTAGAATTGGTTGTGCATGTTTTGCCACATATTTCATTTGCCATCTTATTGTGTGAGCATGTTGGTGCATATTTTACTCATTCAAGGACATCCACTTGTTGTTTTGATTGATTGGCTTCTTTTCTTTTTGCCAAGTGGATGGACAAGAATGCCTAAGAACCTTCTCTAGCTATCTATGCTTTTCTCGTCTCAAACTCTATTCATGCTACATCACAAAATTTGATCAAGTCAGATTCGAACCACTCTATGTGAGGAGCACTCGGAGTCCCCGATTCGTCATAGACTTAAACTTCCAAAAACTTCTTTGTGATTCTCGGTCTGACCGATTCCTCCATTTCTGTCCTACCGAGATCATTAAGTCGATCTAAGTTTCAATCTCGGTGCAACCAATTTGAACTTTTCGGTCACACCGAGTTGCAGTAACTGTACACAGTTATGCATCTCGGTGCCACCGAGTTGTTCCACTCGGTCACACCGACAGGGTCGGGATATATATAGTCACGGGCAAAAATTTGGAAATTCCTCCGAACCCCTTCGCCCGCACAATAGCTCGCTCTGCCTCCAAGGTCTCCGGATCGTCTCCTCGCCGCCAGCCGCCTCCTGTCGCTGGTCTCCGCCGCCGTCAACGGATTTCAACCCCGCCGTTGCCGCCGTAGCGAGTTCATCGCCAAGCTAGGGTATGGACTCGATCACTGTGCTATCCTTGTCCGATTCCTAGCACATTGTGTTCTTATTGACTCTTGCCACGATTGAAACACTCCTATCCAGTCAATGCAATCCGTAGATTAGATGAGATTCAAAATTTTAGGGTTAGGTTTCCGCCGAAACCATCTCGGACCCACTGAGTTGAAAAACTCGGTCCCACCGATTTGGCTTATGCCATTGCACTAGTAACTCTCGGTCTGACCGAGAATTGCTAATCGGTGAGACCGATTTTAGGACTTTGTGAAACCCTAGCAGTCTCGGTGCCACCGAACTGTGACTCGGTCCAACCGAGTTCATCAGTTTAGGTTCCAAAACTGCTTTGGTATCACCGAGTTTGAAAATCGGTTGATCCTAAATGCTTTCTGTGGAAAACTAAAACTGAATTTTTGAATCATTCTTTTGCAAAAATCTCTGCATTTTGTGATGCTCATCCACTCTATCTCATCTATAACTCTTCACAGGGTCAGCAGTAAGTGTTTGCAGCATGTCAGACCAAAGTGACAGCCAGAACAAGTCAGAAGAGCAGATGCACATGAGTGAGGGCACTAGTCCCTCAAGCACCTCAGATGAAGGCAGCAGAAGCACTCCTAGCAATCTGCCTAAGGCTGCTACCAGGCAAAGGAAGAAAAGAACCTCAGATTCTGAAGATGAGGACTATAAAGAGGAAGAGGATGAGGCTACTTCCAAGAAAGTAGTGCTCAAAAAGGAGTATGGCTCAACACATAGCTCAAAGCCTGGTCTGAACAAGAAGGTTCCTGCCAAGAGGACACCTATGCCTAAAGTCAGAAGGTCCACTCAAGTGCCAGAACAGACTGAACCCAAAGAGGCACCTGCAAAGAAAGTCACAACTTCCAAATCCAAGAAAGTTCCTACTGGAGAAACTATGAAGTTTACCATTGAGTCAGAGGATGAAGCTGCTCAGGATAAGAAGAAGAAGAGAGCAAGAACCACAACTGCCCAGGTTCTTGGAAATCCCTCGATGAGAAGAGATTCTGAAGAGGAAGAAGAGGTTGCTGCACCAGCACCCAAGGCACCAAAGCTTATGGGTGATGCTATTAGATCAGGGGCTGCAACATCAAAGCCCAAGGAAGCACCCAAAGCTGCCCCCAAGGCCAAGCTTGCACCAAAGAGGAATACCACGAGTATTCCAGCTGCTGAGAAGAATAAGGCCCCAGTGCAAAATGTTGCTGATGAGGAAGATGAAGAAGGACAGGTCCTAAGGAAGCTCAAGCCCAAGATACCATACCACAATGATGCCCATCCTGTGGCTGAGGACATGAACATCAGAAGAGACTCAGGGTTGAGGCTATGGAGGTTGACAGATCCATATGCAGCAAGGAGAAGAACTGCTGTTGACTATAGGTTCCATACAAAGGAACAACAGGACTTCTATGAGACAATCTTGTTGGACAAGAAGCCCATAGTGTGTGATATGAGGTGGATCGACTGGACCTACATAAAGGAAAATGAAGAGCACTATCGTGGAGTGCAAGACAGTTTTGTTGCTTGTGGAGTTGCAGATTATGTTGGGCAAAAGCTCACCAACTGGAATGATGAACTTATCATGCAATTCTACTCCACAACACACTTCTATCCAGATGGGAGGATAGTTTGGATGTCTGAAGGTACAAGGTACCAGTCCACTGTTGAAGAATGGGCAAGACTGATCAATGCCCCAAAGGAGAATGATGATGACCTGGATGTATATGCCAAGAAGAAAATGGACCACAATTCCATGGCACACATGTACAAGGAGATCCCAGACAAAGCTGCAGAGACACATAAGTTTGGATCAGTCCACTTTCTGTTGTCAGGGCTACCAACTATCAATTGGATTCTAAGGCACACTCTATTGCCTAAGTCTGGTGACCACAACATGATCAGAGGGCATGCAATAAACATGTCGCATTTGTTTGATGTGCCACAGAAATTTAAGGTCATGAGCCTTATGGTTGAAACCATTAAGAGGACTGCAGTAGATCAGAAGAGGAGTTGTGGATATGCCCCTCAGATTCAGGAGTTGATTAACTCAAAGATGGGCACAGAGAAATATCTATTGGATAAGGAATATTTTCCACTTTATCCATACTTTGAGGACAATGAGGTTGTCATGAATGAGAATGATCCATCATCAGTGCATGCTCAAGAGAAGAAGGAGAAGGCAAGGAAGTAGAAGGCTGCCAAGATGCCAACTCAAGAGGAGGCATCTGAGTATTTCTTGAAGAACAAGCAGGAGCAGCTTGGTTACTTAATAGCATCATCTCTGAGGATTGAAAAGGGATTGGCCACCCTAACACGAAACCAGGAGAGCTTGGAAAGAATCATGGAACTCAAATTCCATGATCTAGATGTCAAAGTAACTGAGATTCAGTCAGTTGTGGAGCAGCTGCAGGATGACATGCAGGAGAGGCAGGGCAAGACTACCACTAATGTGTTTGCCAGAGTGCCTAGAGCCCAGAGGTCAGTTGCAGTGCCTATGACAGACACTAGAGCAACATCATCTGCACCAGCTACAGCTCCTACAGCTCCAGTGCAACCAGCTCCAGCATCAACTCCAGCACCCTCTACTTCAACTGAAGCCTTCGTTCATGGAGTTATCCGGACACCACCACCTGAAGATCAAGCCTGAGAGTCGATCTAGCACTATGCATTTTCTATGAACTTTTTGGTAACTTGTTGCCAAAGGGGGAGAAAAATGTATAGATCATAGGCTTCGAGAGAGAGTGTGTTGCTTTTGTTCTCTCTTGATTTGGTGGTTAAACTTGTTTGCTTTTGATTGCTTGAGATACTATTCTATTCTTGTGAGGCATTGATGATCATGTGTTTGATCATAAGCTACACTTATGCATGTTTGATGATATTATCTTATCTATCCTATGTGATCATTCACTTTGCTTGGTGATGAGTGCATGTATTCAATCTTTATCATTTTGAGCACTCCACCAAGATGTATGTGACATGGAAGAGTAACCCATGAGCCTAATTCCTTGTGCATTTGCAGTCCAAAGTGAATCTTAAACTATGCACAAATTTAGGGGGAGCTCTTGCTTATCACATACTTCTCAAAGCGACGATGTTGTTAAATCTTATTATCATTTGTCGAAGCTTTGATCTATATTTTGTCATCAATTACCAAAAAGGGGGAGATTGAAAGTGCAACTATCCCTACGTGGTTTTTGTAATTCATAACAACATATAGCTCATTGAGCTAATGCTATTCCAAGACTATTATTTCAGGAAAGCTCAATGAATGGCATGGCATGGATGATGAAAGTGGATCCCTCAAAATACTAAGGACAAAGGATTGGCTCAAGCTCAAAAGCTCAAGACTCTTCATTTTATATTTTAGTGATCCAAGATCACATTGAGTCTATAGGAAAAGCCAATACTATCAAGGAGGGATGAGGTGTTGCTTAATGAGCCTCTTGCTTCATGTGCTTAGTGATATGCTCCAAAACCCTCAGCTACTTTCTCACATCCACAAATGACCTAAACCCAAAGCCAAAATCGGTCACACCAATTCTTCCTATCCGGTGCCACCGAGTTTGAAAGTCATAGCCACTGCCACAAACCCTAGGCAAATCGGTCTTAGCGATAGGGATCTCGGTCTCACCGACATGGGATTGTAATCTCTCTGTTTCCCTTCGTAACGTTTCTGTCTAACCGAAGTGAGCGATCGGTCCCACCGAGATTGCAATGTAAACTCTCTGTTTCCCTTTTGTAACATTTCGGTCTCACCGAAAAGAGCAAATCGGTCCCACCGAGTTTACCTGACCAACTCTCTAGAAAGCTTATTACCAAAATCGGTCTCACCGAGTTTGTGTAATTGGTCTTACCGAGATTACGTTATGCCCTAACCCTAACCGAATCGGTCTCACCAGTTGCATGTCAGTCCCACCGAAAATCACTAACGGTCACTAGGTTTACTAAATCGGTCCGACCGAGTCTGTTGAATCGGTCCCATCGAGTTTGGTAAATTGTGTGTAACGGTTAGATTTTGTGTGGAGCCTATATATACCCCTCCACCTCCTCTTCATTCGTGGAGAGAGCCATCAGACTAAACCTACACTTCCAACTTACCATTTCTGAGAGAGAACCACCTACTCATGTGTTGAGGCCAAGATATTCCATTCCTACCATATGAATCTTGATCTCTAGCCTTCCCCAAGTTGCTTTCCACTCAAATCTTCTTTCCACCAGATCCAAATCCTATGAGAGAGAGTTGAGTGTTGGGGAGACTATCATTTGAAGCACAAGAGCAAGGAGTTCATCATCAACGCACCATTTGTTACTTCTTGGAGAGTGGTGTCTCCTAGATTGGCTAGGTGTCACTTGGGAGCCTCCGACAAGATTGTGGAGTTGAACCAAGGAGTTTGTAATGGCAAGGAGATCGCCTACTTCGTGAAGATCTACCGCTAGTGAGGCAAGTCCTTCGTGGGCGACGGCCATTGTGGGACAGACAAGGTTGCTTCTTCGTGGACCCTTCATGGGTGGAGCCCTCCGTGGACTCGCGCAACCGTTACCCTTTGTTGGTTGAAGTCTCCATCAACGTGGATGTACGATAGCACCACCTATCGGAACCACGCCAAAAACATCCGTGTCTCCAATTGCGTTTGAATCCTCCAAACCCTTCCCTTTACTTTCTTGCAAGTTGCATGATTTAAGTTCCGCTGCCCATATACTCTTTGCATGCTTACTTGAATAGTGTGATGATTGCTTGACTTGTCCTAAAATAGCTAAAATCTGCCAAACTCTAAAATTGGGAAAAGGTTAAGTTTTTAATTGGTCAAATAGTCTAATCACCCCCCCCTCTAGACATACTTCAAGGTCCTACAAAATCACCCCCCACAAGGATAGGCAACTGCTCGAAACCACATATCCGAACGAGATCAGCCAAGAACTCGGGCTTGAGTTCGGGCTGCGCAACACCATATACCGCAACCAAAGCCCAATTAAACCCATCTTCCTTCGACCGCACCCGAAACTTGACTGCAAAGTCACCCATAACCACATTGCAAACCTCAAGCGCTTCGCACCTAACGCCGAGTAAGATTCCACCCAATCTCCCTCTCAGCGGCAAGCAATGCCAACCAAAATCTATACCCCCCCCCCCCCCCCGACAAAGTATTTAGAAATTGAGGCACAAAGTTATCTCTACCCGTCTCCGATAGAGCGATAAAATCTAAACGATGCTCGACAGACGCCTCAGCAAGAAACCTTCTTTTAGCCAAGTCCTTTAGACCTCTCCTATTCCAAAAGATTCCTTTCATAGTTCATCATGGAATTTTTTTTGCCGTACGATGCCTTAGCACTCCTACGCACTGCGGACACCGGGTACACCTTCCGTTTCCACTTGCGCTTGGGGACAGTTTAACTCTGCAACTGGTCCTCACAACCAGTCTCAGAGGGGCTAGCCAAAACTATCTCCGTAGAATCATCCTCAACATCCGCCTCAGTAATAGGTTGCATAAGATCCGCACAAAAATTGTCGAGCACCCTGACCCCGAGCGCATCAACCTCAGAATCACTCATGGGTTTAACAGCCGCAATATTATGAATCATCTCTAAGGCTCGCTCAGCCTCTAGATCCAGAAGATCATTAACAGAATTAGAGATTTCAGTGTCATTACTACCCAGCAAAACTCCTAATTGATTTGCATTTTCAACAATCTCATCATTTGAAAAATGCAAAATGGAATTAGAAGTATTGACCGACATACCAGTAGTGACCTCCACGTCACGAAGCTTGGCCACCCTCATGGCGCATCGCTGCTGAATGTCGTCCACATCCGGCTGTGCCTGGAGACGGCCACTCACCCGGCGCCCCTCAGACATCGGATCCTGAATCCCTCCAAACGCAATGACCACCTCCCAAGAATTCGCGGTCGGGGTCCGGCCTCCTGCCTCACCCCAACCAGCTGGCCGATCCATCTGCACGGGCTCACCCACAGCCTTGCTAGAGAGTGGGCAGGCACTCACCAAGATCTCAGACTCCTGGCGCGCCCCGCAGGACGGGGCCGGCAGGGAGGGTGGTGGAGGCAGTACAAGGGCCGCCTGCCCTCGCTCCCCACCCAGCACCGGAGAAGCCACCCCCACAGGCGTCGTAGGAGGAGAAGGCTCCGAGGCCACCTGCCCCGAGACCTCTCCCGAAGGCAAAGCCGCCACCAACCGAAAGGTAGACGCGACAGGAGAGGAGGTATCCGAGGCCCCCTGCCCCAGACCCCCTCCCAACCAAGAAAAGGACACGGGAGCCACCTGCCCCGAATCCCCTTCCTCGGCAGTAGGAGAGCAACCCCAGGCCGCCTGCCCCAGGGCTCCACCCAACAAGCCAGACACGACAAGTTGCGTCACCTCCTGAGGAGGTACCGTGTGCTAAGCACGAGAGGGAGTGGCCACCTGCCGACTCACCTCCTCCTCCCCCCAGATCGAGATCGATGAAACCCCAAGATCCCTAGGAATGGTATCCACAGCACCCTCAAACCCCAAAGCAGGCAACTCGAGCTCAAAAGCCTCCTCGAACTCGACCCGATCACTCCACAGCCTCGGGGGTGCAGAAGAGGGCTCGAAAGACCCAAATCTCAGAGTCGTCAAAGGCACCGAGGAGGGTGGGGCTGCTCCATCCCCGGTCGTCGCGGTCTCGGACCCCGGCCCCTTGGACAACTGTCGTCCAGAGTCCTCGACCGGCGGCTCCTATGCTCCCGCGCTGCCATCACCCTCGTGCATATCCACGTCAGACTCATGAGCCAGCGCAACCAGAAGGCTCTCATCCTCAAACTCAATAACCAGATTATAAATCCTACCTCGATAAGCCCACTTAACCACTTCCGGCACATACTCAATGTTCATAATACTAACCAGAACTCGAGCAATCCCGTGAGCTCTGGTGAACTCCATGTCCACACGCTCAGGTTTCCCCACTAAAATGCCCATGCTGGCCACAACCCGAGCATCCTGCAGCGGCTTGGAGGGAGCCCCGGAAAATCGCAACCACGCCTGAGTAAGCGGCTTGCCCTGAGGCTCAACATGCTTCCACTCCTGAAACTCAAGGATGCCATCCATTCTTGGCACCTTACACATCCCAAAACTCAACAACCTCTGCAAATCCTCCACGGAAGGAAACTCAACTCTGAACATCTTATCAGTGAGACTGACAAGGTCCCACTGGAAATCCCCAGGGGCCAACTCTCGGAGCCTCTGCACGATCTGTGTCTCAGACACCTCCCCTCTGGCTACCTTGACAATCCCTGTGGTCATACTCGTGGACTCATCAGAAACCTCTCGCTCATTCGGAGATTCGAAAAAATTTAGCTCGGCACAGTAAACTCCATACATCATGAGTAACGGTGCCTAATCTCGCAGTAATGGACACTCCCCAGAGTCGTGTGCCAGTTTACCGCAGGTATCACATAACAGAGCCACACACTCCGCAATGAAGTGGCCCTTGTCTCCGCAACGATAAGAAAGCATCTTTTCCTTCCTGCGCGCCCACTTGGACGCCCTATCAGCCTCAGCCCTATCTATCAACTCCGCAGACACATCGGTCATAACCTCGTTCTCAGGAACCTGAACAGTAGCAAGAGCCATCACCACCTCCATAGCGTGACCGGTCAGTACAGGCTCCTCGGTAATCCCGTCAACTGTCATCTGGTCGACAACAACAGGTGGTGGCGGAGGACGTGGACGGTACCGGCCCCCTCAGTCGCCCCGACCACCATGATGGCCTCGGTAACCTCCTCGCTGCCGATGACCCGGATCAGAAGGCCCCTCAATGAAGCCGCCTGAAGGACCCAAGAATGGCCTCTCAACTGACCAATCACTTTGCCAAGAATAACCACGACCGCCACCCATGGACGAAGAGCCACGGTGTTGGCCAGTCCCATAGGCATCGTAGCCGTCATACCCCCATTGACCTCGGGGCGCAGCCATAGTACCGCTGGACTGCGACGGCGCGGGCGGGCGAGCAACGACATGGGGAGGAGGGGCCGGTGGCCTTGGTGGCGCAGCTCCCCGGCCAGCAGCTACCACCACAGCATTGCCCTAGACGACCGGCCAAGGGCCGGAGCCCGGTCCCCCTCGCCCACCCGACGGCACAGTTGGAGCCGGCGGCCTTCCCACGGCTGCCCCACCAGCCAAGTGCACCGCAGCCGGGCCCCCTGACCCGCGCCCCGCAGCGGACTGCACACCAGCACGGCTGACAGCCGAAGCCGGCGCCGGCAGCACGCCCCTGCCACTCCCTTGGCCCGGCGGCAGCTCGCCCAGGCCATTGCCTTGGCCCGGCAGCAGCACGCCCCGGCCATTGCCTTGGCCCAGCGGCGGCCCGCCCCGGCCATTGCCTTGGCCCGGCGGCGGCGCCCCAGAGGCCCGACTAGCCCTGCTGGGCGGGAGCGGTCTCTTCCCAGGAGGAGGAGCGCCACCGGAACCTGCCATCGCACCTAGGGGAGGGATGGGGTGAGCCCGGCCAGGTCCGGTGGAACACAGGTGCGGCATGCGATGCAGAGAAACCCTAGTCCGCGGCGGTGGAGTAGGCGATGACGAAGACGACGTGCATGCGCCCCTCCTGTCGGTAGTGTTTGGAGCCACGTCTGGCTGGGCCTCATACCACCAGACACCGGCCCAAACGTACCCACCGGCCCAACAGGCATCAGCACAGCTTGGCCCAGGAGCTGATTCAAACACTCCTGGCGAGCGGCACGGATCGAGATCGCCGTGGCCGCCGGCAACGAAGCCGTGGCCACCTCCAGTGCCAATTGGGGCCCTGCCCGGCGAGCTTTCTTTGTCCTTGTCACCTTAGTCCATGATTCCGGTCGAATCAGATCAAATAACGTTAAGTTCGGTAGACGTACCTTAGGCAGGGGACCCTTCCATGGCCGGATCACCGACGCCGCTGTTCTCCGGTGAACCACCCAGCGCAACATCTCCTTGGTCTCCCCCGCATGAAGCACGACCCTAGCCGGATCATCAACGGGCAAGATCTTGTTGACCGTAGAAGCGACCTCATCTTCATCGTACTCTGCACACAAGAACTCACACAGCAAATCGGAAGGGGTCGGCGAAGGTGGAGAAGGTTGCGCCGCATCGGTCTCCTCATCCCTGTCGTCTTCATCGGCGTCAGCAAGTGCCCAAAACCGCCCCCCACCCGCCTTCGATCGCCGGAGGGGGTAGGCGATGGCCCCGCGGGGATCACGGCGGTCGCGCCCCTAGTCACCCCCCGCCGATCGTGCTCCCCTCCGTCAGACTCCGAGGACGAATCAAGAAGCTCGATCGGGTTTGCCACATCCGCAACCATCTGCATACGATGATCCACAACCACGTCATAGACATCAATCCGCAAATTAAAACCTACCATCACCTGGTCGCCGATGGCTACATAATCGCCGGCGCGGACAGCGTTGTCCAAATCTAGCAACGTCGTCTAGCGAGATGCCGGAGAATGATGCAGACGTCCGCTGATCCAATCCCCATGGCCATCTCGGAAATGCACAGCCCAACGCAACCCCACCTCAGCACGCACGTCCGCCTCACACACAGCCTCGATCTGATCCAGCTGGATGGGATCGGGCTGTGCCGAGAAGGGTGCCGAGGCCGAGGCGATCCGCATCGGCGGCGGCAGATCAGCGGGATCCGATGAGGATCCCGGCGGCGCCTCCGGTGGTCGCCCTCGCCCCATCAGACCATCAAAAATAGCGTGTACAATTACGATAATGAGATATTCTTTCTCATTACGGCGTGTACAATTAGCCTAATTTCTTTAAAAGTGGAAGAGATTTTCACTTCCCGGCCTCTACACCAACTAAGGATGCATACGGCCATTTTAATATGAGTACCAAGATAAACATGGTCCTCAGAATTTTTTAAATGAGTATCAAGATATTTATTGATGAGTGGTTCTGTTGGAAATATGCCCTAGAGGCAATAATAAAAGCATTATTATTATATTTCCTTGTTCATGATAATTGTCTTTTATTCATGCTATAACTGTATTATCCAGAAATCGTAATACACGTGTGAATACATAGACCACAATATGCCCTAGTGAGCCTCTAGTAGACTAGCTTGTTGTGATCAACAGATAGTCATGGTTTCCTGGCTATGGACATTGGATGTCGGTGATAACGGGATCACATCATTAGGAGAATGATGTGATGGACAAGACCCAATCCTAAGCCTAGCACAAAGATCGTGTAGTTCGTATGCTATAGCTTTTATTATGTTAAGTATCTTTTCCTTAGACCATGAGATTATGCAACTCCCGGATACCGTAGGAATGCTTTGGGTGTACCAAACGTCACAACGTAACTGGGTGGCTATAAAGGTACATTACAGGTATCTCCGAAAGTATCTGTTGGGTTGGCACGAATCGAGACTGGGATTTGTCACTCTGTGTAAACGGAGAGGTATCTCTGGGCCCACTCGGTAGGACATCATCATAATGTGCACAATGTGACCAAGGGGTTGATCACGGGATGATGTGTTACGGAACGAGTAAAGAGACTTGCCGGTAACGAGATTGAACAAGGTATTGGTATACCGACGATCGAATCTCGGGCAAGTAAAATACCGCTAGACAAAGGGAATTGTATACGGGATCGATTGAGTCCTTGACATCGTGGTTCATCCGATGAGATCATCGTGGAACATGTGGGAGCCAACATGGGTATCCAGATCCCGCTGTTGGTTATTGACCGGAGAACGTCTCGGTTATGTCTGCATGTCTCCCGAACCCGTAGGGTCTACACACTTAAGGTTCGATGACGATAGGGTTATAAAGGAAGTTTGTATGTGGTTACCGAATGTTGTTCGGAGTCTCGGATGAGATCCCGGACGTCACGAGGAGTTCCGGAATGGTCCGGAGGTAAAGATTTATATATGGGAAGTCCTGTTTTGGTCACCGGAAGAGTTTCAGGATTTATCGGTAACGTACCGGGACCACCGGGAGGGTCCCGGGGGTCCACCAAGTGGGGCCACCAACCCCGGAGGCTTTCATGGGCCAAGAGTGGTGAGGGACCAGCCCCTTAGTGGGCTGGTGCGCCTCCCACAAGGGCCGATGGCGCCTAAGAGGTGGGAAGGGGGGGCAAACCCTAAAGGGGATGGGCCTTAGGGCCCATCTAGCTGCGCCTCCCTCCCCTCTCCCCTCTTGGCCGCCACCCCCTTTGCCATCTAGGGCTTCCTCCCCCCCCCCCTAGGGGTGGGAACCCTAGAGGGGGTGCAGCCCCTCCCCTTCCCCTATAAATATGAGGCCAAGAGGGCTGCCCATAACACACGGCGATTCGATCTCTCGTTGGTGCAGCCCTGCATCTCTTCTTCCTCCTCTTCTGTGGTGCTTGGCGAAGCCCTGCAAGATAGCCACGCTCCTCCACCACCACCACGCCGTTGTGCTGCTGCTGGATGGAGTCTTCCTCAACCTCTCCCTCTCTCCTTGCTGGATCAAGGCATGGGAGACGTCACCGGGTTGTACGTGTGTTGAACGCAGAGGTGCCGTCCGTTCGGCACTTGGTCATCGGTGATTTGGATCACGACGAGTACGACTCCATCAACCCCGTTCACTTGAACGCTTCCGCTTAGCAATCTACAAGGGTATGTAGATGCACTCTCCTTCCCCTCGTTGCTGGTTTCTCCATAGATAGATCTTGGTGACACGTAGGAAAATTTTGAATTTATGCTACGTTCCCCAACAGTGGCATCATGAGCTAGGTCTATTGCGTAGATTCTTTGCACGAGTAGAACACAAAGTAGTTGTGGGCATTGATTTTGTTCAATATGCATACCGTTACTAGTCCAATCTTGTTTCGACGGTATTGTGGGATGAAGCGGCCCGGACCGACCTTACATGTACTCTTACGTGAGACAGGTTCCACCAATTGACATGCACTTGGTGCATAAGGTGGCTAGCGTGTGCCAGTCTCTCCCACTTTAGTCGGAACGGATTCGATGGAAAGGGTCCTTATGAAGGGTAAATAGCAATTGACATATCACGTTGTGGTTTTGCGTAGGTAAGAAACGTTCTTGCTAGAAACCCATAGCAGCCACGTAAAACATGCAAACAACAATTAGAGGACGTCTAACTTGTTTTTGCAGGGTATGCTATGTGATATGATATGGCCAAGAAGAATGTGATGAATGATATGTGATGTATGAGATTGATCATGTTCTTGTAATAGGAATCACGACTTGCATGTCGATGAGTATGACAACCGGCAGGAGCCATAGGAGTTGTCTTAATTTATTGTATGACCTGCGTGTCATTGAACAACGCCATGTAATTACTTTACTTTATTGCTAACCGGTAGCCATAGTAGTAGAAGTAATAAGTTGGCGAGACGACTTCATGGAGACACGATGATGGAGATCATGATGATGGAGATCATGGTGTCACGCCGGTGACGATGATGATCATGGAGCCCCGAAGATGGAGATCAAAAGGAGCAAAATGATATTGGCCATATCATGTCACTTTTTGATTGCATGTGATGTTTATCATGTTTATGCATCTTGTTTACTTAGAACGACGGTAGTAAATAAGATGATCCCTTACAACAATTTCAAGAAGTGTTCTCCCCTAACTGTGCACCGTTGCTACAGTTCGTCGCTTCTAAGCACCACGTGATGATCGGGTGTGATGGATTCTTACGTTCACATACAACGGGTGTAAGACAGATTTACACACGCGAAAACACTTAGGGTTAACTTGACGAGCCTAGCATGTACAGACATGGCCTCGGAACACAGAGACCGAAAGGTCGAGCATGAGTCGTATAGAAGATACGATCAACATGAAGATGTTCACCGATGATGACTAGTCCGTCTCACGTGATGATCGGACACGGCCTAGTTGACTCGGATCATGTAATCACTTAGATGACCAGAGGGATGTCTATCTGAGTGGGAGTTCGTAAGATGAACTTAATTATCCTGAACATAATCAAAAAGACCTTTTGCAAATTATGTCGTAGCTCACACTTTAGTTCTACTGTTTAGATATGTTCCTAGAGAAAATATAGTTGAAGGTTGACAGTAGCGATTATGCAGACAGTAGAAAGCTTATGTCCTTAATGCACCGCTCAGTGTGCTGAACCCCAAACGTCATTTGTGGATGTTGCGAACATCGGACATACACGTTTTGATAACTACGTGATAGTTCATATAAACGGTTTAGAGTTGAGGCACCAAAGATGTTTTCGAAACGTCACGGAACATATGAGATGTTTCGAGGGCTGAAATTGGGATTTCAGGCTCGTGCCCACGTCAAGAGGTATAAGACCTCCGACGATTTTCTTAACCTGCAAACTAACGGAGAAAAGCTCAATCGTTGAGCTTGTGCTCAGATTGTCTGAGTGCAACAATCACTTGAATCGAGTGGGAGTTGATCTTCCAGATGGATAGTGATGTTTCTCCAAAGTCATTGCCACCAAGCTGCTAGAGCTTCGTGATGAACTATAACATATCAGGGATAGATATGATGATCCTTGAGGTATTCGTGATATTTGACACCGCGAAAGTAGAAATCAAGAAGGAGCATCAATTGTTGATGGTTGGTGAAACCACTAGTTTCAAGAAGGGCAAGGGCAAGAAGGGATACTTCATGAAATAGCAAATCAGCTGCTGCTCTAATGAAGAAACCCAAGGTTGAACCCAAACCCAAGACTAAGTGCTTCTGTAATAAGGGGAATAGCCACTGGAGCAGAATTACCCTAGATACTTGGTAGATGAGAAGGCTGGCAAAGTCGATAGAAGTATATTGGATATACATTATGTTAATGTGTACTTTACTAGTACTCCTAGTAGCACCAGGGTATTAGATACCGGTTCGGTTGCTAAGTGTTAGTAACTCGAAATAAAAGCTACGGAATAAATGGAGACTAGCTAAAGGTGAGCTGACGATATGTGTTGGAAGTATTTCCAAGGTTGATGTGATCAAGCATCGCACGCTCCCTCTACCATCGAGATTTGGTGTTTGCGTTGAGCATAGACATGATTGGATTATGTCTATCGCAATGCGGTTATTCATTTAAGGAGAATAATGGTTACTCTGTTTATTTGAATAGTATCTTCAATGGTCTTGCACCTAAAATGAATGGTTTATTGAATCTCGATCGTAGTGATACACATGTTCATGCCAAAAGATAGTAATGATAGTACCACCTACTTGTGGCACTGCCACGTAAGTCATATCGGTATAAAACGCATGAAGAAGCTCCATGTTGATGGATCTTTGGGCTCACTCGTTTTTAAAAAGGTTTGAGACATGCGAACCATGTCTATTGGTGTATATGCATGAAGAAACTCCATGCAAATGGACCGTTTGAACTCACTTGATCTTGAATCACTTGAGACATGCAAATCATACCACATGGGCAAGATGACTGAAATCCTCGGTTTCAGTAAAATGGAACTAGAAAGCAACTTGTTGGAAGAAATACATTTTGATGTATGCAATCCAATAAGTGCTGAGGCATGTAGTGGATATCGTTATGTTCTTACTTCACAGATGATTTGAGTAGATGTTGAGTATATTTACTTGATGAATCACGAGTCTGAATTATTGAAAGGTTCAAGTAACTTCAGGGTGAAGTTAGAAGATCATTGTGACAAGAGGATAAAATGTCTATGATATGATCATAGAGATGAATATCTGAGTTACGAGTTTTGGCACACAATTAAGACATTGTGGAAATTGTTTCGCAATTAATACCGCCTGGAACACCATAGTGTGATGGTGTGTCCGAACATCATAGTTGCACCCTATTGGATATGGTGCGTACCATGATGTCTCTTATCGAATTACCACTATTGTTCATGGGTTAGGCATTAAACCACATTCACTTTAATAGGGCACCACGTAATTCTGTTGAGACGACACCGTTTGAACTGTGGTTTGGAGAAACCTAAGTTGTCGTTTCTTAAAAGTTTGGGGCTGCGACGCTTATGTGAAAAAGTTTTAGGTTGATAAGCTCGAACCCAAAGCGGATAAAATGCATCTTCATAGGACACCCAAAACAGTTGGGTATACCTCCTAATTCAGATCCGAAAGCAATAGGGATTGTTTCTTAAATCGGGTCCTTTCTCGAGGAAAAGTTTGTCTCGAAAATTGAGTGGGAGGATGGTGGAGACTTGATGAGGTTATTGAACCGTCACTTCAACAAGTATGTAGCAGGGCACAGGAAGTTGTTCCTGTGGCGCCTACACCAATTGAAGTAGAAGCTTATGATAGTGATCATGAAGTTTTTGGATCAAGTCACTACCGTACCTCGTAGGGTGACAAGGATGCATACTACTTTAGAGTGGTACAGTAATCCTGTCTTGAAGGTCATGTTGTTAGACAACAATGAACCTACGAGCTATGGAGAAGCGATGGTGGGCCCAAATTCCGACAAATGGTTAGAAGCCATGAAATCCGAGATAGGATCCATGTATCATAACAAAGCATAAACTTTGGTGGACTTGCCCGATGATCGGCAAGCCATTGAGATAAATGGATCTTTAAGAAGAAGACGGACGTGGACGGTAATGTCACTGTCCATGAAGGTCGACTTGTGGCGAAGAGTTTTTCACAAGTTCAAGGAGTTGACTACGATGAGATTTTCTCATCCGTAGCGATGCTTAAAGTCCGTCAGAATCACGTTAGCACAAGCTGCATTTATGAAATCTGGCAGATGGATGTCAAAACGAGTTTCCTTACCAGTTTTCGTAAGGAAAGGTTGTATGTGATACAATCAGAAAAGTTTTGTCAATCCTAAGGATGCTAAAAGGTATGCTGGCTCCAGGGATCCTTCTAAGGACTGGAGTAAGCATCTCGGAGTTGGAATGTACGCTTTGATAAGATGATCAAAGATTTTGGGTCTATACAAAGTTTATGAGAAACTTGGATTTCCAAAGAAGTGAGTGGGAGCACTATGGAATTTCTTATGAGTATATGTTGTTGACATATTGTCGATCAGAAATGATGTAGAATTTCTAGAAAGCATATAGGGTTGTTTGAAAAGTGTTTTTCAAGGGAAAACCTGGATTAAGCTACTTGAACATTGAGCATCAAGATCTATGAGGATGGATCAAAACACTTAATGGTACTTTCAAATGAGCATATACCTTGACATGATCTTGAAGGTGTTCAAGATGGATCAGTTAAAGAAGGAGTTCTTGCCTGAGATGTAAGGTATAGAATTAAGACTTAAAGCTCGACCACGGCAGAAAAGAGAGAAAGGACGAAGGTCGTCCCCTATGCCTTAGACGTAGGCTCTATAGTATGCTATGCTAAGTACCGCACCGGTTGTGTGCCTTGCTACATATCTGGCAAGAGAGTACAAAGGTGATCAAGGAGTAGATCACCCAATAGCGGTCAAAATTGTCCTTGGAGTAATAAGGACATGTTTCTCGATTATGGAGGTGGTAAAAGAGTTCGTCGTAAAGGGTTACGTCGATGCAAGCTTAACACCTATCCGGATAGCTCTCAGTAGAGATACCGGATATGTATAATGGAGCAACAATTTAGAACAGTTATTTGGAATAGCTCCAAATAGAGCGTGGTAGCTGCATCTAGGAGATGACATAGAGATTTGTAAAGCACACACGGATCTAAAAGGTTCAGACCCGTTGACTATAACCTCTCTCACAAGCATAACATGATCAAACCCAGAACTCATCGAGTGTTAATCACATGGTAAATGTGAACTAGATTATTGACTCTAGTAAACTCTTTGGGTGTTAGTCACATGGGGATGTGACCTTGAGTGTTAATCACATATCGATGTGAACTAGATTATTGACTCTAGTGCAAGTGGGAGACTGTTGGAAATATGCCCTAGAGGCAATAATAAAAGCGTTATTATTATATTTCCTTGTTCATGATAATTGTCTTTTATTCATGCTATAACTGTATTATCCGGAAATCGTAATACACGTGTGAATACATAGACCACAATATGTCCCTAGTGAGCCTCTAGTAGACTAGCTCGTTGTGATCAACAGATAGTCATGGTTTCCTGGCTATGGACATTGGATGTCGGTGATAACGGGATCACATCATTAGGAGAATGATGTGATGGACAAGACCCAATCCTAAGCCTAGCACAAAGATCGTGTAGTTCGTATGCTATAGCTTTTATTATGTTAAGTATCTTTTCCTTAGACCATGAGATTGTGCAACTCCCGGATACTGTAGGAATGCTTTGGGTGTACCAAACGTCACAACGTAACTGGGTGGCTATAAAGGTACATTACAGGTATCTCCGAAAGTATCTGTTGGGTTGGCACGAATCGAGACTGGGATTTGTCACTCCGTGTAAACGGAGAGGTATCTCTGGGCCCACTCGGTAGGACATCATCATAATGTGCACAATGTGACCAAGGGGTTGATCACGGGATGATGTGTTATGGAACGAGTAAAGAGACTTGCCGGTAACGAAATTGAACAAGGTATTGGTATACCGACGATCGAATCTCGGGCAAGTAAAATACCGCTAGACAAAGGGAATTGTATACGGGATCGATTGAGTCCTTGACATCGTGGTTCATCTGATGAGATCATCGTGGAACATGTGGGAGCCAACATGGGTATCCAGATCCCACTGTTGGTTATTGACCGGAGAACGTCTCGGTCATGTCTGCATGTCTCCCGAACCCGTAGGGTCTACACACTTACGGTTCGATGACGATAGGGTTATAAAGGAAGTTTGTATGTGGTTACCAAATGTTGTTCGGAGTCCCGGATGAGATCTCGGACGTCACGAGGAGTTCCGGAATGGTCCGGAGGTAAAGATTTATATATGGGAAGTCCTGTTTTGGTCACCGGAAGAGTTTCGGGATTTATCGGTAACGTACCGGGACCACCGGGAGGGTCCCGGGGGTCCACCAAGTGGGGCCACCAACCCCGGAGGCTTGCATGGGCCAAGAGTGGTGAGGGACCGGCCCCTTAGTGGGCTGGTGTGCCTCCCACAAGGGCCCATGGTGCCTAAGAGGTGGGAAGGGGGGGCAAACCCTAAAGGGGATGGGCCTTAGGGCCCATCTAGCTGCGCCTCCCTCCCCTCTCCCCTCTTGGCCGCCACCCCCTTTGCCATCTAGGGCTGCCGCCCCCCCTAGGGGTGGGAACCCTAGAGGGGGTGCAGCCCCTCCCCTTCCCCTATATATATGAGGCCAAGAGGGCTGCCCATAACACACGGTGATTCGATCTCTCGTTGGTGCAGCCCTGCGTCTCTTCTTCCTCCTCTTCTGTGGTGCTTGGCGAAGCCCTGCAGGATAGCCACGCTCCTCCACCACCACCACGCCGTTGTGCTGCTGCTGGATGGAGTCTTCCTCAACCTCTCCCTCTCTCCTTGCTGGATCAAGGCATGGGAGACGTCACCGGGCTGTACGTGTGTTGAACGCAGAGGTGCCGTCCGTTCGGCACTTGGTCATCGATGATTTGGATCACGACGAGTACGACTCCATCAACCCCGTTCACTTGAACGCTTCCGCTTAGAGATCTACAAGGGTATGTAGATGCACTCTCCTTCCCCTTGTTGCTGGTTTCTCCATAGATAGATCTTGGTGACACGTAGGAAAATTTTGAATTTATGCTACGTTCCCCAACAGGTTCCACCACACACCAAGCTTGATCCTCAATAAACGGGGAAAACCCCTGTGCATCACCTGTCAATTCTGGGAATTGAACTCGGGTGGTTGGGCTGCACAACCGCATACCCAACCACTGAGCCAAGGCTCACAACCGCACCGGCTGGAGTAGTAGATGATATAATGAACATATCTGATCAATATGTCCTCACAGCCTACAATTCTTGCTTGAGGCTTATGCTTGGAATACCAAACTATCAAGAGAACACGAGATCTAAAGATATGGACATCATCACTTGGTGGAAGTTTGGGGTTGCAATGTATGCAGCTTTATAAAGAACTGTCCATGGTAATATTGCATATCCCTGTGACATTAGACTCAACCTTTAGCACTAGTGGCCGTGCACATCGTAGCTGACTTGGGCCAAATATGGCTGAAGCTGTATTGTGTGTACGCAAGCTTGGACCTGTGCCAACATGATAGGTTATTGATCCTCTCAAATTTCAATCAATTTATTTGTTAGGGGACCAATTTATATGTGTAGCATAGCTCAAGGAATATGTAAGGAGAGCTAATTAATAAGATAGTCCTTAATAGATCGGACCCTCCAAGGCGACGCCCCCAATGGGGAAGCAAACGGGAACGACGCAATGGCAACTCTGACCAAGGCCGAAACTTGGGTCGGAGAGCCCGAGATCAAAATTCCGAGTGAGGTAAAGGGATCCACAACGATGATTTCAAGGAGGGCAGCGATGTCTAAGAACATCGGTGGCGGCATCATCATCTGAAGTCGGTGTTAGTCTTTCACCTAGAGCTCACCAAACACACCGTCACTGAATCATGCTCGTTCATCTGCTCAAGATGCAATAGAGATGCGACCCATGCATCTTGCCGCGGCCGATGACCACCACGACACCTGAAGCCGCATGGCCGCCCGACCCACTGCCAAAAATGAGCTCCGCCATGGCACCATCCTCCATCCATGACACATCGCGAGTAACAATGTCGAGGGTGATGACTGAAGGAAATATGCCCTAGAGGCAATAATAAAGTTATTATTTATTTCCTTATATCATGATAAATGTTTATTATTCATGCTAGAATTGTATTACCCGGAAACATGATACATGTGTGAATACATAGACAAACATATTGTCACTAGTATGCCTCTACTAGACTAGCTCCTTAATCAAAGATGGTTATGTTTCCTAACCATAGACATGAGTTGTCATTTGATTAACGGGATCAGATCATTAGTAGAATGATGTGATTGACATGAACCATTCCGTTAGCTTAGCACTTGATCGTTTAGTGTTGCTATTGCTTTCTTCATGACTTATACATGTTCCTACAACTATGAGATTATGCAACTCCCGTTTACCGGAGGAACACTTTGTGTGCTACCAAATGTCACAACGTAACTGGGTGATTATAAAGGAGCTCTACAGGTGTCTCCAAAGGTACGTGTTGAGTTGGCGTATTTTGAGATTAGTTTTTGTCACTCCGATTGTCAGAGAGGTATCTCTGGGCCCTCTCGGTAATGCACATCACTATAAGCCTTGCAAGCAATGTAGCTAATGAGTTAGTTACGGAATGATGCATTACATAACGAGTAAAGAGACTTGCCGGTAACGAGATTGAACTAGGTATTGAGATACCGACGATCGAATCTCGGGCAAGTAACATACCGATGACAAAGGGAACAACGTATGTTGTTATGCGGTTTGACCGATAAAGATCTTCGTAGAAGATGTAGGAGCCAATATGAGCATCCAGGTTCCGCTTTTGGTTATTGATCGGAAACGTGTTTCGGTCATGTCTACATAGTTCTCGAACCCGTAGGGTCCGCACGCTTAAGGTTTCGATGACAGTTTTATTATGAGTTTATGAGTTTTGATGTACCGAAGGAGTTCGGAGTCCCGGATGAGATCGGGGACATGACAAGGAGTCTCGAAATGGTCGAGACGTAAAGATCGATATATTGGACGACTATATTCGGACATCGGAAAGGTTCTGAGTGGTTCGGGTATTTTTCGGAGTATCGGGGAATTACGGGAATACGGGGGAAGAAGTATATGGGCCTTATTGGGCTTTAGGGGAGAGAGAGAGAGAGAGGCAGGCCGCGTGCCCCCGCCCCCCCAATGACTAGTCCGAATTGGACTAGGGAGAGGGGCGGCGCCCCCTCCTTCCTTCTCTTCCCTCTCTCCCTTCCTTGTCTCCTACTCCTACTACATGGAAGGGGAGGAATCCTACTCCCGTTGGGAGTAGGACTCCTCCAGGGCGCGCCATAGGGGCCGGCCCTCTCCCCCTCCTCCACTCCTTTATATACAGGGGCAGGGGGCACCTCTAGACACAACAATTGATCTCTTGATCTCTTAGCCGTGTGCATTGCCCCCCCCCTCCACCACAGTCCTCCTCGATAATATTGTAGTGGTGCTTAGGCGAAGCCTTGCGACGGTAGAACATCAAGATCGTCACCACACCGTCGTGCTGACGGAACTCTCCCTTGACACTCGATTGGATCGGAGTACGAGGGACGTCATCGAGCTGAACGTGTGCTAGAACTCGGAGGTGTCGTAGTTTCGGTACTTGATCAGTCGGGCCGTGAAGACGTACGACTACATCAACCACGTTGTTCTAAAGCTTCCGCTTTCGGTCTACGAGGGTACGTGGACACACTCTCCCCTCTCGTTGCTATGCATCACCATGATCTTGCGTGTGCGTAGGAATTTTTTTTGAAATTACTATGTTCCCCAACAGTGGCATCTGAGCCTAGGTTTTATGCGTAGATGTTATATGCACGACTAGAACACAAGTGAGTTGTGGGCGATACATGTCATACTGCTTACCAGCATGTCATACTTTGGTTCGGCGGTATTGTTGGATGAAGCGGCCCGGACCGACATTACGCGTACGCTTACGCGAGACTAGTTCTACCGACGTGCTTTACACATAGGTGGCTGGCGGGTGTCAGTTTCTCCAACTTTAGTTGAACCGAGTGTGGCTACGCCCGGTCCTTGCGAAGGTTAAAACAACACTAACTTGACAAACTATCATTGTGGTTTTGATGCATAGGTAAGAACGGTTCTTGCTCAGCACGTAGCAGCCATGTAAAATTTGCAACAACATAATAGAGGACGTCTAACTTGTTTTTGCAGGGCATGTTGTGATGTGATATGGTCAAGACGTGATGCTATATTTTATTGTATGAGATGATCATGTTTTGTAACCGAGTTATCGGCAACTGACAGGAGCCATATTGTTGTCGCTTATTGTATGAAATGCAAGCGCCCTGTAATTGCTTTACTTTATCACTAAGCGGTAGCGATAGTCGTAGAAGCAATAGATGGCGGAATGACAATGATGCTACGATGGAGATCAAGGTGTCGCGCCGGTGACGATGGTGATCAAGATGGTGCTTCGGAGATGGAGATCACAAGCACAAGATGATGATGGCCATATCATATCACTTATATTGATTGCATGTGATGTTTATCCTTTATGCATCTTATCTTGCTTTGATTGACAGTAGCATTTTAAGATGACCTCTCACTAATTATCAAGAAGTGTTCTCCCTGAGTATGCACCGTTGCGAAAGTTCTTCGTGCTGAGACACCACGTGATGATCGGGTGTGATAGGCTCTATGTTCAAATACAACGGGTGCAAAACAGTTGCACACGCGGAATACTCAGGTTAAACTTGACGAGCCTAGCATATACAGATATGGCCTCGGAACACGGAGACTGAAAGGTCGAACGTGAATCATATAGTAGATATGATCAACATAGTGATGTTCACCATTGAAAACTACTCCATCTCACGTGATGATCGGACATGGTTTAGTAGATTTGGATCACGTGATCACTTAGATGACTAGAGAGATGTCTGTCTAAGTGGGAATTCTTTACTAGTATGATTAATTGAACTTAAATTTATCATGAACTTAGTCCTGGTAGTATTTTGCAAATTATGTTGTAGATCAATAGCTCGCGTTGTTGCTTTCATATGTTTATTTTGATATATTCCTATAGAAAATTGCGTTGAAAGATGTTAGTAGCAATGATGCGGATTGGATCCGTGATCTGAGGTTTATCCTCATTGCTGCACAGAAGAATTATGACCTTAATGCACCGCTAGGTGACAGACCTATTGCAGGAGCAGATGCAGACGTTATGAACGTTTGGCTAGCTCAATATGATGACTACTTGATAGTTTAGTGCACCATGCTTAACGGCTTAGAATCGGGACTTCAAAGACGTTTTGAACGTCATGGACCATATGAGATGTTCCAGGAATTGAAGTTAATATTTCAAGAAAATACCCGATTTGAGAGATATGAAGTCTCCAACAAGTTCTATAGCTAAAAGATGGAGGAGAATCGCTCAACTAGTGAGCATGTGCTCAGATTGTCTGGGTACTACAATCGCTTGAATCAAGTGGGAAGTAATCTTCTAGATAAGATAGTGATTGACAGAGTTCTCTGGTCACCATAACCAAGTTACTAGAACTTCGTGATGAACTATAGTATGCAAGGGATGACGAAAACAATTCCCGAGCTCTTCGTGATGTTGAAATCGACGAAGGTAGAAATCAAGAAAGAGCATCAAGTGTTGATGATTGACAAGACCACTAGTTTCAAGAGAAGGGCAAAGGGAAAGAAAGGGAACTTCAAGTAGAATGACAAGCAAGTTGTCACTCCTGCGAAGAAGCCCAAAGCTGGACCAAAGCCTAAAACTGAGTGCTTACACTGCAAAGGAAATGGTCACTGGAAGCGGAAATGCCCTGAATATTTGGTGGATAAAATGGATGGCAAATTGAACAAGGTTATATTTGATATACAGGTTATTGATGTGTGCCTTACTAGTGTTTATAGTAGCCCCTGAGTATTTGATACTTGTTCGGTTGCTAAGATTAGTAACTCGAAACAGGAGTTACAGAATAAACAGAGACTAGTTGAAGGGGAAGTGACAATGAGTGTTGGAAGTAGTTCCAAGATTGATATGATCATCATCACACACTCCCTATATTTACGAGATTAGTGTTAAACCTAAATAAATGTTATTTGGTGTTTGCGCTGAGCATAAATATGATAAGATCATGTTTATTGCGATACGATTATTCATCTAAGATAGAGAATAAATTGTTATTCTGTTTACATGAATAAAACCTTCTATGGTCATACACCCAAATGGTGATGGTTTATTAATCTTGATCATAGTGATACACATATTCATAATGTTGATGCCAAAAGATGCAAAGTTAATAATGATAGTGCAACTTATTTGTGGCACTGCCGTTTGGGTCATATCGGTGTAAAGCGCATGAAGAAACTCCATAAAGATGGATTTTCGGAATCACTTGGTTATGAATCATTTGATGCTTGCGAACTGTGCCTTTTGGGCAAGATGACTAAAACTCCGTTCTCCGGAACAATGGAACGAGCTACTAACTTGTTGGAAATAATACATACCGATGTATGTGGTCCAATGAGTGTTGATGCTCGTGGCAGGGTATCGTTATTTTCTGACCTTCACAGATGATTTGAGCAGATATGAGTATATCTACTTAATGAAGCACATAAGTCTGAAATAGTTGAAAGGTTCAAAGAATTTCAGAGTGAAGTGGAAAATCATCATAACAAGAAAATAAAGTTTCTGCGGTCTGATTGTGGAGATGAATATTTGAGTTACGAGTTTGGCCTTCAGTTAAAATAATGTGGAATAGTTTCGCAAACTCATGCCACCCAGCATAACAGTGTGTCCGAACGTCATAAACCGCACTTTATTTGATATGGTGCGATCAATGATGTCTCTTACCGATTTACCAATATCGTTTTGGGGTTATGCATTAGAGATAGCTGCATTCACTTTAAATAGGGCGCCATCAAAATCCGTTGAGATGACGCTTTATGAACTGTGGTTTGGCAAGAAAACAAAGTTGTCGTTTATTAAAGATTGGGGCTGCGATGCTTGTGTGAAAAAGTTTCAAACTGATAAGCTCGAACCCAAATCGGAGAAGTGCTTCTTCATAGAATACCCAAAGGAAACTGTTGGGTACACCTTCTATCGCAGATCCGAAGGCAAGATATTCGTTGCTAAGATGGATCCTTTCTAGAGAAGGAGTTTCTCTCGAAAGAAGTGAGTGGGAGGAAAATAGAACTTGATAAGGTAATTGTACCTTCTCCCGAATTGGAAAGTAGTTCATCATAGAAACGAGTTTCAGTGATGCCTACACCGATTAGTGAGGAAGCTAATGATGATGATCATGAAACTTCAGATCAAGTTACTACAGAACCTCGTAGGTCTTCCAGAGTACGGTCCGCACCAGAGTGGTACGGTCATCCTGTTCTGGAAGTCATGTTAGTAGACCATGATAAACCTACGAACTATGAGGAAGCGATGATGAGCCCAGATTCCGCGAAATGACTGGACGCCATGAAATCTGAGATAAGATCCATGTATGAGAACAAAGTGTGAACTTTGGTGGACTTGCCCGATGATCGGCCAGCCATAGAAAATAAATGGATCTTCAAGAGGAAGACGGACATTGATAGTAGTGTTACTATCTACAAAGCTCGACATGTCGCAAAAAAGGTTTTCGACAAGTTCAAAGTGTTGACTACAATGAGATTTTCTCAACTGTAGCGATGCTTAAGTCTGTCCGAATCATGTTAGCAATTACCACATTTTATGAAATCTGGCAAATGGATGTCAAAACTACATTCCTTAATGGTTTTCTTAAAGAAAAGTTGTATATGATGCAACCAGAAGGTTTTGTCAATCCTAAAGGTGCTAACAAAATGTGCAAGCTCCGGCGATCCATCTATGGACTGGTGCAAGCATCTCAGAGTTGGAACATACGCTTTGATAAGTTGATCAAAGCATATAGTTTTATACAGATTTGCGGTGAAGCCTGTATTTACAATAAAGTGAGTGGGAGCACTACCGCCTTTCTGATAAATATACGTGAGTAACATATTGTTGATCAGAAATGATGTAGAATTTTTCTGGAAAGCATAAAGGAGTATTTGAAAGGAGTTGTTTAAAAGAAAGACCTCAGTAAAGCTACTTACATATTGAGCATCCAGATCTATTAAGATAGATCAAGACGCTTGATAAGTTTTTCAATAAGTACATACCTTGTCAAGATTTTGAAATAGTTCAAAATGGAACAGTCAAAGAAAGATTTCTTGCCTGTGTTGCAAAGGTGTGAAATTGAGTAAGACTCAAATCCCGACCACGGTAGAAAATAGAAAAGAGAATGAAAGTCATTCCCTATGCCTCAGTCATAGGTTCTATAAAGTACGCTATGCTATGTACCAGACCTATTGTATACCTTGCTTTGAATTTGGCAAGGGAGTACAATAGTGATCTAGGAGTAGGTCACTGGACATTGGTCAAAAATATCCTTAGTGAGGACTAAGGAAATATTTCTCGATTATGGAGGTGATAAAAGAGCCCGTCGTAAAGAGTTACATCGGTGCAAGCTTTCACACCGATCCAGATGACTCTAAGTCTCAATCTGGATACATATTGAAAGTGGGAGCAATTAGCTAGAGTAGCTTCGTGCAGAGCATTGTAGACATAGAATATTTGCAAAATACATACGGCTCTGAATGTGACAGACCCGTTGACTAAGCTTCTCTCACGAGCAAAACATGATCACACTTTAGTACTCTTTGGGTGTTAATCACATAGCAATGTGAACTAGATATTGACTCTAGTAAACCTTTTGGGTGTTGGTCACATGACGATGTGAACTATGGGTGTTAATCACATCCAGATGTGAATATTAGTGTTAAATCACATGGTGATGTGAACTAGATTATTGACTCTAGTGCAAGTGAGAGACTGAAGGAAATATGCCCTAGAGGCGATAATAAAGTTACTATTTATTTCCTTATATCATGATAAATGTTTATTATTCATGCTAGAATTTTATTAACCGGAAACATGATACATGTGTGAATACATAGACAAACATATTGTCACTAGTATGCCTCTACTAGACTAGCTCCTTAATCAAAGATGGTTATGTTTCCTAACCATAGACATGAGTTGTCATTTGATTAATGGGATCACATCATTAGTAGAATGATGTGATTGACATGACCCATTCCGTTAGCTTAGCACTTGATCGTTTAGTATGTTGCTATTGCTTTGTTCATGACTTATACATGTTCCTACAACTATGAGATTATGCAACTCCTGTTTACCGGAGGAACACTTTGTGTACTACCAAATGTCACAACGTAACTGGGTGATTATAAAGGAGCTCTACAGGTGTCTCCAAAGGTACATGTTGAGTTGGCGTATTTCAAGATTAGGTTTTGTCACTCCGATTGTCGGAGAGGTATCTCTGGGCCCTCTCGATAATGCACATCACTATAAGCCTTGCAAGCAATGTAGCTAATGAGTTAGTTACGGAATGATGCATTACATAACAAGTAAAGAGACTTGTCGGTAACGAGATTGAACTAGGTATTGAGATACCGACGATCGAATCTCGGGCAAGTAACATACCGATGACAAAGGGAACAACATATGTTGTTATGCGGTTTGACCGATAAAGATCTTCATAGAATATGTAGGAGCCAATATGAGCATCCAGGTTCCGCTATTGGTTATTGATCGGAAACGTGTTTCGGTCATGTCTACATAGTTCTCGAACCCGTAGGGTCCGCACGCTTAAGGTTTCAATGACAGTTTTATTATGAGTTTATGAGTTTTGATGTACTGAAGGAGTTCGGAGTCACGGATGAGATCGGGGACATGACGACGAGTCTCGAAATGGTCAAGACGTAAAGATCGATATATTGGACGACTATATTCGGACATCAAAAAGGTTCCGAGTGGTTCGGGTATTTTCCGGAGTACCGGGGAGTTACGGGAATATGGGGGAAGAAGTATATGGGCCTTATTGAGCTTTAGGGGAGAGAGAGAGGCAGCCCCCCCCCCCCCCAATGACTAGTTCGAATTGGACTAGGGGGAGGGGCGGCGCCCCCTCCTTCCTTCTCTTCCCTCTCCCCCTTCCTTGTCTCCTACTCCTACTACATGGAAGGGGAGGAATCCTACTCCCGGTGGAAGTAGGACTCCTCCAGGGCGCGCCATAGGGGCCGGCCCTCTCCCCCTCCTCCACTCCTTTATATACAGGGGCAGGGGGGCACCTCTAGACATAACAATTGATCTCTTGATCTCTTAGCCGTGTGCGGTGCCCCCCTCCACCATAGTCCTCCTCGATAATATTGTAGCGGTGCTTAGGCGAAGCCCTGCGACGGTAGAACATCAAGATCGTCACCACGCCGTCGTGCTGGCGGAACTCTCCCTCGACACTCGGCTGGATCGGAGTACGAGGGACGTCATCGAGCTGAACATGTGCTAGAACTCGGAGGTGCCGTAGTTTCGGTACTTGATCAGTCGAGCCATGAAGACATACGACTACATCAACCGCGTTGTTCTAACGCTTCCGCTTTCGGTCTATGAGGGTACGTGGACACACTCTCCCCTCTCGTTGATATGCATCACCATGATCTTGCGTGTGCGTAGGAATTTTTTTTGAAATTACTACGTTCCCCAACAATGACACACCAACACTACCAACCACCACCAACCGGTGGCTCGCCATCTACACGACCAACGCAATGCACAACACAACCACATCTGGAGCCACAACTTTGGCACCTAGGCAAGTCGCAGCCCACGACAGATCCGAAGTAAAAGATACTCAATTCAAATTTACTATTTTCGAGGACGCGCTAGGTCAGCTCCATACGGTGTTCGATTCACCGCTTCAGGAGCCACAGTTGAGGGCCATCACGGCCATCTTTGGGAAGGCCATACCTCTCAATCTAGCAGGGGAGGCAGGGATGGATGAGCATGTTATGGCGCAGTAGGTGCGAGGGCTGCGGTGGTGTTGGAGTCATCCTCGTCCGATGTCTGTCAACGCCTTGGAGTTGGTGTGTTGGAATGTCAGAGGCCTTAACAACCCGGCCAAGAGGAAGGCACTAAGAGGCTTTGTGGACTCTGTCCGTGCGGCGATTGTATGTATTTTAGAAACTAAGCTAGAGGAAGTGAACATTTATGTAATCTTGCAATGCATGGGACCAAACTATGATGGTTTTACTTACTTACCGGCGTCGGAGACGAGAGGTGGTATTTTTGTGGCCTGGGACACCACTAGGGTGATGGTGGCGAACTTTGTCAATGATTCTCATTGCATCACGGGGTTTGTCTCGCCTAAGGAGGGGACACCTTGGTGGTTAACCGTAGTTTATGGGCCACAGGAGAATGAGCATAAGATTAATTTCCTGAATGATCTTTCAGAGAGAAGATCACTATGCCCGGGCCCATGGCTAGTGATTGGTGACTTCAATCTTATCCTATACGCGGCAGATAAAAACAACTCGAATTTAGATCGGAGAATGATGGGGAAGTTCAAGCGTTTTGTGGATAATAATGCGCTCAAGGAGCTCTTCTTGCATGGGCGCAAGTTCACGTGGAGTAACGAAAGGGAGACGCCCACGCTTACCAAGATTGATCGGGCATTCGTTTCAGTTGATTGGGAACTTGATCACCCGGATTGTCTGTTGCAAGCTTTGTCCACCGAGCACTCGGACCATTGCCCCTTGCATCTCACTCTCCATGAGCCTATGCATTATAAAAGGAGGTTCCGTTTTGAGAAGTTTTGGGTCAAAATGGATGGATTCTTGGATATCATGAAGGAGGCGTGGACATGTGATCCAGCCATCACGGATCCTTTCATGCGGCTTGATATCATGCTACGCAACACGACTAGAGCTCTTGCCACATGGGGACAAAGGGAGATTGGAAATATCAAGTTGCAGATTGCCATAGCGAATATTGTTATCATGCAGTTCGACTGCGCTCAGGAAAACCGTAGGCTCACGGAGGAGGAAAGATGGCTTAGAAGAACGCTGAAGCAACTTATGCTAGGGCTGGCATCCCTAGAGAGAACCATTGCTAGGCAAAGGTCGAGAATAACGTGGCTTCAAAAAGGGGATGCAAACACGCAATTGTTTCATTTGGTGGCCAATGGGAGGCGAATGAAGAACTACATACCTTCCTTGAGTATGGAGGGGCGCACTATCACTGATCAGAAAGGCAAGGAGGAAGCCTTTTACAATGCTTACAAGAATTTGTTGGGCAAGGACGTTTCTCGAGAGTTTACGCTTGATTTGGAGGGTCTTGGAGTCGCTCACGTTGATCTCTCGGAGCAAGACCGTGTGTTTACAGAGGAGGAGGAGGTTTGGGCAGTCATCAAAGAACTACCCTCCGACAAGGCTCCGGGTTCGGACGGGTTCATTGGCTTGTTCTTTCAAAAAGCTTGGGAGGTGATCAAGGCAGATCTCATGGCGGCTATTCATAAGCTTTTTCTTGGAAATGGTAGGGGTTTGGGGAGGCTAAACCAAGCTTTGATCACTCTCTTGCCAAAGTCCCCAGATGCGTCTTCGATTTTTGATTTCCGGCCGATTAGCATTGTGCACAACATGCCCAAGATCGCTTCTAAGCTTCTTACTTCGAGACTTAGACCGCGCATGGGGGAACTTGTCCAGGTGAACCAGTCTGCATTCATAAAGGGGAGATGCTTGCATGATAATTTCCTTCTAGTAAGACAAATGGCGCGGATGATGCATAGAAGGAAAGCTAAAGGAGTGTTGCTCAAGCTCGACATCACTAAAGCCTTTGACTCATTGGCGTGGCCGTTCTTGTTTGAAGTGTTAAGAGCCAAAGGTATTTCGGAGCAGTGGATTTCTTGGATCGCAACTCTGCTTACTACTGCTAGTTCCAGAGTGATCGTGAATGGTTGTGCGGGCGATAAGTTTATGCATGCTAAAGGCTTGAGGCAAGGGGACTCGATCTCCCCTTTACTCTTTGTGATCGCCATGGATGTCCTCACACATATCATCATCAAGGCACATGAGGCTGGAGTGATGAGTACCATTAATGGATGTAGCCCTATGCAGCGACTGTCTTTGTATGCTGATGATGTGGTTCTTTTCATCAAACCCACATGGTCGGATCTCCTGTTTGTCAAAGAAACACTTACCATCTTCGGAGTAGCTTCTGGACTGAAAGTGAATTTTGCAAAATCGGCGGCCATCATGATTCGGGTAGAGCCTGAGGACGAAGAAATTGTGAAGTCGGCGTTGCCATGGAAGATTGTCACCTTTCCATGCAAGTATCTTGGATTGCAGTTAAGCATTTGGCAGCTGAAAAGATCGGAGTGGCAGCCGATGGTTGACGCTGCCCTCCACATACTGCCGGGATGGCAAAGGGGTTTGGTGACTAGACCCGGCATGTTGGTTCTTGTCAACCAGGTCATGATAGAGCGGGCTACTCACCACCTTATGGTTGCGGAGGCGCCAAAATGGGCTCTTGATAGAGTGGACAAAGGCTGCAGGGCCTTCTTCTGGGTCGGGACTGAGGAAGTCAAGGGAGGCAAATGTGTAGTATCTTGGGCGAGAGTGTGTAGGCCTAAGCGCATGGGAGGGCTAGGCGTCATTGATCTACACAAGCATGGTATTGCTCTAAGATTGAGATGGGAATGGCTTAGACGTACGGATGCTTCCAGGCCGTGGCAAGGGCTCAGCCTGACCGCGAACAAACCGATTGTGCAAGCGTTTGGAAGCTTGGTAAAATGGAGGGTTGGAGCTGGTGACAAAACTTTGTTCTGGAAGGATAGGTGGCTCCATGGTGCTACCATCGCGGAGGTCGCTCCTCTGGAGGCGACGTCGGTTCGAACGCAAGTTGCTAACAGGAGACTTGTCCGAGAGGCTTTGTGTATGCATTCTTGGATGAACGATGTGGTGGGTGACCTGTGCACGTAAGGCTTAACCCAGTTTATAGGCCTTTGGGAGATCCTTGAGGAAGTGCAACTGGATGCTCAGTCCGAGGACAGCCCCATTTGGGCATGGAATGCGTCAGGAACGTACACTGCATCTTCTGCTTACAAGATGCTATGTGAGGGAGGAGTTAGATTCCACTCTTTTGGAGCTATTTGGAAGTGCTGGGCTCCTCTGGCATGCAAAATTTTCATGTGGCTGGCTGTTCAATATCGGCTATAGACTTCGGACAGAAGAGTTAGACACGGCTTGCAAGATCAAACATCAAAATGCTTTCTATGTGACCAAGAGGAGGACACGGTGGATCACATTCTGCAGCAATGTGTGTTCTCGAGGCAAGTGTGGTTCAGTTGCATCACTAGGATAGGGTTGAGGATGGAGATTTGCCCAACCAATGGCTCACGGTTGGTGCAATGGTGGTCGGACTCTAGAAAGCGAATTCATAAGCAATCTCGGAAAGGTTTTGATACTTTCGTTATGCTTATCTGTTGGACGTTATGGAAACAAAGGAACGCGAGGGTGTTTGGATCGGGTCAGATCAGGAATGAGCACGACAAGGTGGACATGATCTTCGACGATCTGAGGATTTGGGCCACGGCAGGAGCTTTTGGAGATCAACGTATGATAGAGTAGTAGAGTAGCATGTGAGTGGAGTGGAGGCTTGGTAAGGCTGGTTGTGGCCTAACCGGCAAAATTGTAATCTCTTGTACATATTTTTCTCCCTTCTATAAAGCTAAGGTACGCCTTTGGCGTATCCTCGAAAAAAAATACTATTTCTATCTAGTCGAAAAATATACTGTTGCTTCTGAATACCACCAACGACCGAACCCCGACCGTTGTCAGGCCGAACTACGCTGCATAGAATGGATCCATCGCAATTGGACCACCCCATCGCCTCATGGCAGCGACGAGCCCTCCCTGGTCGCTACCGCACGTAATCCACAACCTCATTCACATATCCAAGCGGGATGACCCAAATCTGGCTAAGCTGCTCCACCTATATGACCCACACCAGCCTCATAGTTGAAGCAATCGCCAGCCATCCAGCACAGACGCCAAAGAGCGCCACCTGGACCAGCACCCAAGTTGCCGCCTCCCACTCGCGAAGTTGTGCCGGGAAGCTCACCCTAGGGCTGCAGCGTCGGGCATCCACGCGCATATACGTCGGCGTAACGCCACTAGCCACACTGTCAACCACCAACCTCTACGTCGCCACGCGCCACGCACCATAATCAAGGGAGAAGACCCCGTCACTGCACGATCTTTGTCTGGCGGCGACGCGATTTGGGGTCATCGCCCATGTCATCCAAGTTTAGGCGACCAAAGTCGTGTTGTCATAGACCGGTATTATGCTTATTTGATAATGTCCAGAGAGCTAATCTCAAAAATGGTACGCATTTCGCTTGTACCATATGTATATGTGTTGGGAAGACATCATAGACCCATAGGGTTTGGACGCTTACACGACTTTTTGCCCTTTCTTTCATGGGTTGGCAAAGAATGCCACTAAATTTGGGTTTGGATTTGATAATTGTTCAAACCGAGCCAAACCCAACCCATAACGAATTAGCCCATCCTTAGATCCACCTCTCTAGCCAAGATCGAGCAGTATCTACCCCATGGATGGCGGATCCACTAGCTTCATCTCATCTTCTGTCTAGATCGTCTTTAATAGGAGTCTGCTGGCGTGTGAGGAGACTGAAGTGTCTGTGTGCAAGCAAGAAGTCTCATGTACATGCCATGACCCGACAGCTAATCAGGCATGTTCATATGTACGAAATCAGTCTCGTGTACTCCCACTGTAAAGAAAGCCACGATCCTCAATCAGGCATGTACCAAAATCAGCGAAAATACTACTACTTGGACTGAAAATGCATCCCCTGAAATTGTAATTTTTAAAGGCACCAAGAAAAATGGCACGTACAAATAATTTCTCTGAACTAGATTTCTTTACAGCTGACATCAATAATTGACCATGTCAATCCAAACTCTGTGCAAACGACTCCGACTTCGCCACAAACAATCTTCGACCTTCTAAAGCAGAAGTGATGACGATGATGCCGGCGCGCTGTCTCGACGAGGCCCTCTTTGGAGAGGCTTGTGTGGGGTATCCTATGTGTGCCCAACGGTTTGCAATGGTTTTTCCCAGCTTTTATTAATTAACCAAGCAACTAGGCAACCTCTGTTTCAAAGAGAGAGAAATGCTTCACTATGTAGCAAAAGAGTTCATGATCCAGGATATGGGAGCACTGGTGACGAGAGTGGTCAACGAACCACTTCCCATCTCCTCGTAGCGCTATTGGGATCCATCTTGTTGTTTTTAAGATAGGGCTAGATAGCACATATTTACTATATACATCTGAGGTATAACGTGATCAGGCATTCATGCCAACCACGTAATGCACTCATGCAACCAGCTTGTAACTGGTTTGAAGCAGATGCACGACAGTAGCAAGCTAACCATGTGTACTGTATCGTGATATCATAGAATTGATGAAGCGTAAGAAGATGCCAAAGCAGACCCTTATCTTTCATGATGGATCCACATTCCCTGCGGAACAGTTTTGTTGCAAGAACAGATTGTCACTAGCCTTCTGAACCAGGCTCCAGCTCAAAAGATACCCAGACAAATAATTCACAAATTGGGTGGTCCTACCTTCAGACGTTCATCAGATCATATACTTATTGGACAACAATTTAAAGAAAACCATGTTCTAAAACCTTCAAAGGCAAAGGCAGGTCACCTGTTAGCAGTTACTACTCTACCAAGAGTCTGTTTATCAAAATGTTTACCTCGCCCAAACTGAATACTAGAAAGCACAGTTCATCCACACGGCAATCATGACACCTATGCCAGACTGGAAACATTTTCTTTTTCTGAGCACTATAGCCGAAACAAAGAAAGTTAACTTGGATCTAGTTTCTGATAAATAACTCGAATAATGCCCCCCAAAAAAATGTAACAGCGTCTCCAAAAAAATATTCAACTTCAAGTTACAAAAAACACACTGTCTCAAAAAATATATAAGTTAACAAAAATATACTCAAAAGAATAACCAACAAAGCGCTACTCCAGAGAATTAAAGTTAGTAAAGTCACCATCCAATCAGGTCTACTGCTCAAGTGCAGCTTTTATTCAAAGAATGACATAACAGCATCTCCGAATAAAGTTTCAACTTCAAGTTAATAAAAACACACCCTCTCAAAAATAGAAGTCAACAAATATAATCAGAAAAAAAATCAACAAAACGCCACTCCAAAGAATAGTAGTTAATTAAAAGCCTTTGACACGTAGAAAGCATTAGTAGTCCAAACCACAATCATTTTCCAGATTTCCACACAGAAAGGGCAAAGCAGGATGCAACAAATGAAAATGGATCAACAACCCACTGAACCCACCCACTTAACCGGTGTTCACTTCTCTAACAAGTGGCTTAAGCTGTGCACACATATCCCTTTGACAGAACTAAGATGGATCAGTGTGGGTCGCTCGACATGGCCCACTTGCATTACACTGTTGCCTTTTAAGAGAATATCATTAAAGCACCAACTAAGTTGGGTAAAGGGCTCAAGGATTGCCATTCTAGTGGAGCCAAAAATAATACCATGTTAAGGCTTTGTTTAAGCTTGATTTAGTTTCAAATTCAAGGTGCCAGCCAGCTGACTCAGTAAGATGGTCGATGCTAACCAGCCCACAGAAAATCATAGCCAAGCCTGGGACAAGCATTCATTGCTACAAAAAACCAGTTTGAACCGTAACAGTAAAACTAGTGTTAACGAAGTTGGGCATTCATGGATTTTCTTCCAGGCATATTGACACGCCGACATGACAAAAAAAAAATGCTATTTCAACCGAAAATGTCAACAGCTGCAGAAGAAATAATAATGAAATCCTAGATGCACTCAAGACTATCTGTTAAGACTGTCTGAGGCATACAGCTAGACTGAATCAGATGGACAGAGTGCTCACCGTTTGTCGCCATCAAATTTGTAACAGTCTTTCATGCAAGCCAGCCACTGCATCCCCCTAATCCTCAGTGACTATCCTCAAGTTAGAGATTTGAGATTTCTGCATGCTACCTGTTAGTACTGAGTAGTCTGGGAAAAATTAGTATGGATTTCGAAGGCATGTATCAACTGAAAAAGTACCACCTGGTTTAAATAAATCAACTGTCAACAAACTCATTTTATATACAACAGTTACCTTTCACATCATTGAACAGGATGTGAGTTAGCACATTTCATTTTCTGCAGAACGTTTCCATTTTTTTGGTAGCTCTTACACATCGAAATGAAGAAATACAGAATTGAGCATTTCATTCTCAGTATACTCTCAGTAACCACATCTTCTGTGGCATCTGGTAAAGAAAGGGTGTTGAAGAGCTTGTCGTGCCTTAAGACGCTCATCAGGATCATACCGAAGAAGCCCCTGAAGAAGATCTATTAGATCCCCAGCAGAATGATCGACATGTTGCATGACCAGATTCTGCATAAATTTCATGACTAGAATTAGAATTGCTCAAGATTAAATATCAGCTATCTATCATACCTTAAGCACAGAAAAATGTGTTATGTTGATAAGAGTAGTGACAACGTCAAACAGTAATTACCTGCAGACGAGGCAATTTCCATACTGCCTTCATGCTTTCTCGTGAGGCTGCCCCCTCTGGCCAGTCAAGCCTTAGTCCACGCCTGAAGTATTTCTCAGCTCGTCTACTGCAGAATGGCATGAATCAATGTATGTCAGTAACCATTTATCCAACTTAGCATTCATCAGATGAACCTAGGCAGCAGCATATGCCCAGATGCGCATCATCTGGTATTATCTTAACAGTTCATACAAACTTATAAAGCTCTTGTATACATACTCAGCTCTGGCGATCATGTGTTTGGGAAGGGGGCCTAGAACCTTCTCCATCATAGCAAGATGCTCCAAATTTTCATGTGTTTGAAATAAAGCCTCCCCCTAGAATTTCCATGCAGAACCAAAAGGACAAAGTAAATTTCACAATAACCGGAGATTCACAAATAACTGGCACTAGATATATGTAAACATTAAGCAGGTCAAGTACAGAATGGCAGTGTACTAACCGAGCAGAGCTCCACCAAAATGCATCCCACACTCCAAAGATCGCATGGATAATTCCACCCAAGACCTACAAACAGAATAGAATATAACAAAAAAAATATTAAACAACATAGTCATAAATAAAGTGCACTAAAGTGAATGGTGTATTGTCTATTTAAGGAAAACTGAAAGAGAAAAAATGTTCTTTGTACCAAGGATAACTTCTGGGGCACGGTAATGTCTTGTTGACACGACATAATTGTGATCTTGATGATCGAATGTTGTACTTCCAAAATCGATAAGCTTGATAGCACTCGATTTTGGAAGGTTCTTGAAAACAGACCCATCCTTGGGTGGGCGTATAGGAATCTTCATGGAGAAAAGAAAAATGAGTTTAGAAAGAAAAAAAAAGAAATTTACTTATGCAGTAAAGAGCATCAAGTAACCAATGGATCACCTCCAAAGAATGAATGAAAAAAGTAGACATTTGGAAAATCTCCAATTTAGGCCAGGTTCTAATTTAGAAGTTCAGTACCTTATAATCATGAACCCTGATTGTATCAGGTGAAACAAGGAGAATGTTCTCTGGCTTAAGATCTGTGTGAATAAGCCGCAGGTCATGCATAACTGCAGAGGTAAGAAAAAATATAATTGTTATGTATAGGCACAAAAAGGGTGTACCCAGTCCTGAAAGCTCCCACACAAGGTGGGGTCTGGGGAAGGGAATTTCTAGAATCAAAAGACAAAAAAAAATATAGGTGCTTAACACTGGCATACAGAGACAGAAAGGAATAATTTAGCACATTAGGGCAAGGTTACAATGAAACAGAAATTTGTCTAATACAGCAAACTGCAGAATCAAAAATACTCACATGTAACAGACTCTAATATTTGTCTGGCAAACTCCCGAACGAGATCAATAGGAAATGAACGGTAGCTATTCTTCCGTAGGAAGTCGTATAAGCTTGGTCCAAGCTTCTCAAATACCTGAAAAGGTCATTAACTCATGATTAAACTCTAGGCCATCAATAAAATAAAAGGTAAGTATAATCTTCTTGATTCATATGTACTTACTATACATATATGATTACGATAGTCAAACCAATTCCGTATTTGCACACAACTGCAGGCATAGAACCATTCATGCAAACCCATCAACTCAACATAGAGTTAAGAAGTAAATCAAGGAAGGTAAATTACTTACCGACTACCAGTAAAATCATGCTTCCCAAGTCTCTGAAGCACGTCAATTTCAATCATAGCAGCCTCCCGGTATTTCTGCAGGGAACGCACAATCTTGATAGCTACTGATTCTTGGTTTTCCAAGTCCCAGCATTCCAAAACTTGTCCAAAGGTCCCTGTAAAACGTTCAGAAAGGCAGATACTGGGTAAATAATGGCTCAACTTTACGAGTGTGGGAGACAATGTCTTACTACGCTGTAGTATTCACTTCAAAACTAAGCATTCCAAACAAAGACAAGGGAGGAGAAGCAAACCAACCTTCGCCCATCTTGCTGAGTATCCTATCTGCATTGACATACCGGAAAACAATGAGAAAGCTTATAATTAACTCAAACTGTCTCTTCTGGAGGTAGTGAAACAGAAATACTATAACATTAAGTAAAGCTAGAAGGCATGAAGGCATTGAGCAGTTAGCACACATCTAAAAGACATGACCATGGCACATGGAAAACTTGTTACAAGCCAAGTAAAGAGATTCAGAGAAACACTATCATGGTTTACTGGGAGTGGTTAATGACTGATAAACCGGGAAATAATTATGCAACGCCAGAATAACAAAGATGAAAGACTCATGCTGATATTTAACATTAACATTCAATACTACAGGCACTTCACCACTAGAAACATCACCAAAATAAAGCAGCTAAAGGAAGCTAACTGTGTCGAGAAAACAAGTAACCTGTTCAAGCAAAAAAAAATACATAAAAGATTGAGCTGTGGAATGTACATCTTGGTGTAAGGTTCTCGCCGAGTGTGAAAACATAGTGTCCATCCTTGTCATCCGGCCTCCAAGGGGGCGAAAGATTCCGCGGTGGTCCAGCATAATAAATTGGTGGTGGCGGCAGGAAAGCAGTAGTGAAATTGCCGTTGATTAGTTCCTGCCCACAATATAGCATCGGGATTGCCTGCAAAAGCCAACAGATATTCTTAGTAACGACAAATACTAGACCGATAACGAGCATAGAAGAATTTAATTGAAGAGAAACGGCTAAACGCCCGCCACGTGATTCGCAGCACAATGACCACACACCGCCTGGCGTCCTTCGAAATCACTGTCCAGTAGAGCAGCTCATCGAGTAACGCTCGCGAGTTCTTCCAAAAGATGGGACATTCATTAATCGACGGTTATACGACAATTATTAACAGGTTTTACTTGCCAGCCCCATAAATTGAGCAGCACAGAGGTTGCACAGTCCCCCATCTCACTTTTTATCCAAAATTTCTCAATGCACCCGCAACTTGTTCTCAGCTTATTCCACTAATTCGCGAAATCTCACCGATGATCCGCAACAACCACATGGCAGAACCGCCAAGCCACCAGCCCGCACCTGGATCGAGCCGTCCCGCCCAAACCTAACGAAACCAGGACTAGATCTAACCCAAAACTAGCGCCCAACGACACCCCAGAAGCGGATCGAGGCGGGAAGCCACGTGCACGATACCTTGGGAGGCGGGAAGAGCTGCGGCGCGGCATCCCAGGCGAGGCGGGGGCGCTTGCGCGGCCGGTTGTCGGCGGCCTGGTGCGGGTACTCGGCGAGCCACTGCGCCTCCATCGCCAGCGCGGTCGGGACCCCTGATTACACCATGGGCGGGGCCAATCCGGCGGGGGATTCCGGTGCGGTTCGGGAGGAACCGGGGCGTCGATCTGGGGAATCCTGTGCGAGGGGAATGGAGGGGACGGGGGGAAGCTCGAGGTCGAGGAAGAGGATGATAGTGGTTTGGTTTCGCCGTTGGCGTACGCGGAACCCTGGTTTGGTCTGTATCGTGCGGGAAAGGTAAGGCGAACTAACTATGGTTAGCTCGTTTTTAGGCTCCGTTGCCTCGGTCCCTTGGATATCTTTTCCTTGGGCCGATCAGCGCCTCTTTCCTTCTGGTGCTTGTCGTAAAATATCTCGGGCCCGTTGGACTCTTTCGTGTGTGATTTCGCGTCGAATTTCGAATCCGAGCTGTCGTCGCAGCGGCAGTGGGTGGGAAAACGGTTTCAACCTCCTTCTGATGGTACTACGCGTGTTCTTCTTTTTGTTTAGAATCTTCCGATGGTGCGTTCTCCGGATTAGCAACCATCAGCTGAGTGAACTGTCATGGTGCAAGACACTTTTTCAGAGCTTGCAATGATTGGTTGTTTATGATGATAACACGGCTTTTGAACAGTTTAGCTACACATCAGTTAGCCGATTCGAATTTGGCGCCAGTCGGTTTTGGAATGAAGGAAGGAGAAGGGGAAGCCTCGCCGGAGAGAAGGAAGGGGCCGCCGTCATCACCCCATTATCTATCTTAGGGTTCAGGGTGGGGGCGGTGGGTGGGGGGGGGGGGATTCACCGGAGAAAAAGCTCGATGCGGGGGGGGGGGGGGGGGGGGGGCTAGAGGGATGATCGGAGCTGTGGGGAGTGGTTCCGGGGAGGGCGGGGCGGCAGGGACCGGCGGTTAGGCCGGTGGTGGCTGGCAGCTCAAGGAAGGAGATGCGTCGAGAGGTTGAAGAAAGAACGTGGGCCACTGATTTCGCATCCAGCGGTTCAAGAATCAACTGACCTCAAACAAAAATTTCAGCTGACTAATTTCTAGCCACATCCTCTTTTGAAATAGCTATATAACAAATATCAAAAGAGTAATGGTATCCGATTTGGCGAGGAAAATTGTTTGCAAAGTAATTCGGTATGTCATTATAGATTGTCAGTTATAACCCTTGTAGATCCCTATAGTGTCGGACTTATGTATGTATTGGTTGGGTTGTTTGGTGGTTGATAGGTAGTACCATAGTACTTTGATGATTGAATTTACGGGTTGAATCTACAAGTAACAAAAAACAATAAATTGGTTTGTGCATCAAGATGAAAAACTTAGGGGTTTTCCTCTTGAGTCGCGACCACCAAAGCGGCTCAAGAGTTCCCTCTTGTCCATGAATTAACCTCTCTTATCGCCCCTTTGCATCATCTTGGATGGCTTCATTCCGGATTGACTTAACACATGTGGGCAGCGAGAAGGTGGTCTTGTTGCGCTCTATGCATACATCTGCATCGTTCTGAAGGCCTCATTTTGAGACGACATCACAAGCGCATGCGTCGGTGCATCATCTTGAAGAAGTTCCAGTAGCGGTCTGGCACGAATGTGTTTGCATATTCCCAACGGAGCTCTATGGTGTCGCTGGCATGCATACTATGGCTACTCTTTCCCCACCATGTAATTGGGGTTGGGTGGTCCGCAAAACATAGGGTAACGAGTCTACCCTTTTTTAGCTCTGACCTCTAAGGTGTGTAAATTGAGATGAGCTTTGTTGGTTAGGTTATATTTGACAATGATGTCGTTCTTGAAGGTGTTGTACTTATGCTCATGATGATATGATCTTCACTACATATTCGGTTAGTTTTAGGATGACCAAATAAGGTGAATCCATGTTTTGGCCTTCACATGTTGGTTCCCTTACCAACATGGATCAGCGGTACATATGATGCTACCTTCGTAAAGATGTTGTCTTGGTAGAGTTTAGTTGGGTTAAATGATATGTTGTTTGTTGAAAGAGCAACATGTTGTTCGGCTACCAGTGGCAGGTTCTCAAATGTTAGCTAAGGGTAGTGTTTTCTGCCACTTGTATGTGCCAAACAAAAAAAAGTCGGCCAACATTGAAAAATGAAACCAAATATGCGTCCATATTTAATCTTTTCAGGTGAAACCCTTCATTCATCATCATTATTTACATCTAGATAGTGGAAGTGCATCCTCAATAGATGAGTATGATGCTAGCTCGTCAATTTATAAAGAAGATACACAATCAAAAGAAAGGGGCAACAAGAGGGACAATAATTTAGTTCAACCCAGCTAGCATCCCAACAGGGTAGATCTAAAGGCGAATGTAACATGCATATAATCTATATCAGAGTCGGGTTTCAGTTGAAGCTAAAAGTCCTTTGTTACATAGCTTGATTATCAGGCCCTAAAATCTGGACCAATGCAATAGAGGCATTGACAATGCTCCGAGTAGTATATTGTGTTGCATCACTGCAAATGGATGATAATCTACACCAAACAAAAATAGTAGAGCTCGAAGCATCTCCAATAACTACTTTTTCCCAACAACAGCCAATCTTCCTCTATCCATCAAAGGGAGAGTTGCCCTTCTCCCAATCCAATTCCCAATACTACGATGTCACTGCACCACCCATTGGACCGACACACTGCCGCCGTGGCACACCGCTGGTCGCACGTCACCTCCAGCGTCGTGTATTCATGTATGTCAGCTTGACAAGTGGGCCCGTATGTCAGGTTGGTTATTGGAGAAGATTTATTATGGATTTGCTGGAGCATTCATCCCCAATAATCAGAAAGGTGTTAAAAGGGAGCCCCAGTAAGTTTTTATTGGCACACTGTTTTGGTGAGTTGTTGGAGATGCTCGCAAGGCTGCATAAAAAGTCTGTTGTAAAAATGGTTGTTGATTCCTTTCACTACATCATCAGAAAAGTAAAGGAACACACAGAGATTGCATTGACAGATTTATCCAAGATGTGAGAAAAATAAACTCTTGGCTGCCTATTGATAAGGAATCATGTTTTGAGGTATGGCAGACATTTGTTAAAATAGAAGCTTATGATTTCACAAAAATGGAAATTTATCAATTTGTTCGGTCTGATCAAGGCAGTTGACAGGTTTCATAAAAAGCATGCCAAGAAAAGTACATATGTTGTACTGGAACAATCTTATACTACAAATAAATATGCGGTGGTAAACGAAGAGGATAAGAAAATATTTGTACCTCGTTCTTCCAGTTTTGTTGGGTGTTATTAATTTGTTATAAAAGTATCTTCCTATATGAGAAAAATGAGCAATTCTCTTACTCTTCATTGCCACATTCAACTAATACATGATACACAACACGATTAATAACACAATGAATACCTAATTATCCACAAAGAGCTATTGGTCAAACCATCACATCACTAAATATGGGTCGAAAATTGTAAAAAGCTAAGAAAGAACTAAACAACTGCTATGGTGAAGTGGTAATTAGAATTGGCAAATAATTCAATATGCTTGGAGAAGCGTCAGAGTGGAGATGAAGAGATAAACTAAATCGGTGGTGAGAAACTTAGGAGATAATACAGTGCTCGGAGAAGATGTTGCAACCGCATCACCACAGTCCATGCTCCGGATTTTCTTCTCTTTACAAAAAACAAAATAAAAAATGATGACATGGCTTCACCATATTGCAGAAAAATTCAATAGTGGGAGGCAACTACTTAGAGTAGAGGATTCGATGTTCTAGATATTAGCACATCCTATATACTTAAGAAGTTCACCCCCGCTACTTGATTTATCCCAACATGCATCATAGACACCTCAGCAACCAATCACATTCCGCCAGGTCCACCACTATCTCATTTTCATGCATTTTGGCGAGCCACGTCATCTTTCAGTTTTCCTATCAACGCCACTGAAAGGACATGCGGTGCCCCCATGTGTGGTTTTGGTAATTGCTGACATTCTCTATGTACTAATGGTTGCATTGAGTTATATTGGAAGGATTAGTCCATAGGCATTTCTTGAAGTCCATGTGTTGGTTTCAAGGAGTTTATGAGTTGACCAAGGTGCTATTAAGGAATTATCCAAAGATTGGTCATACATCATCCAAATGAAGAGAGTTGGAAAGATTCAAGGTTGATCAAGACTAAGTCAAGAGTGAATCAAGTTGATCAACTCACAAAGCGTAGAAGATGTACCGAGAGGGATCAAGTGATCCCATGGTATGATAAGCATTGTACATTACGCTTTGTGTACTAACCCACGGTCTATGTGAGAGCTCTATGTGGGGTTAGGTACGTGTTCATGGGCTTGCGTCAAGAGGAAGATATCACTCAACCCATGGGGAGGATGACATCAAGTGGTGATCGTCATCAAGATTGCCATGTGCAAGTTCAAGTGGAGCATCACGAAGAGATCAAGTGCTTGAAGCTTGCCATCCATTGTGGTGACAATGGACTTGTGAAGATGTGCCGAAAAGTGGCTCACCCATAATGGAGTATGGGGGAGCAATCTACTAGTCTTCACCGAGCCAACGCAATCAAGAAAGGTGGTCCTACTTGAGGAAGTCAAGATCGTCTACATCTAGCTCAAGTGGACTTTGTGCAAGGCAAAGGTTTGGCCTTGATAGGTTCTCTATTTTACCGGTCTCATGGTGGTATTTTGGAGACCGGGTTATAGGATCGATTGCCGTACTATCAAGGGGGGCTCTCAAGTGAGTAGCTTGATCGTATCGTTCGTAGAGAGCTCAAACCATTGCATGCTTGCATCATATTTCTTGGTTCTTGTTTGGTTTTCTCCGTGTGAGATTTGGAGCTTATGGTCATCTTCTTGACAAGCTCGACTTCATCGAAAACGGAGTTCACATGCTTCTTCTTTTGCGTTTTCAGTGTTGGAGGTTTTACCAGTCTTATTTGAGGAAGGGTTCTCACCATTTTCTTATGGGCCTTTTCTAATTTCATTCTTATTGTTATTTCTTTCAAGATTGTGCCCCTTGTCGCTAGCTTTCCAACAAACTTGGTTTCGTTGAATTCAGAGTCCGTTTGTAGAAGTTGTGTAAGTTTTGGTGTCCTTAAAAAAGGCTGCAGCGGTACTACCGCTGATGGGAGCGGTAATACCGCTTGGAGGGGATGTAATTTTTTACTACCGCTCTTGGGGGCGGTACTACCGCGGCTACTTCTGTGGCTACTTTCGCTCCGGACCAAAAACTCATCTCAAGTCCAGCGGTGGTAAGCACAGATGTATTTTTTTAGTACCGCTTGCAAGCAGTAGTATGCTACCCTTTGAGGTAGTACCGCTACCCCTAGTGGTAGTACCATGAGGATGAGCGGTAGTACCGCTCTGTGCGAGCTGTGAGCATAACGGTTGGATTTTTTCCCACCTATAAAAGGGGGTCTTCTTCCCCAATGAACCTTACCCTTTGAGCTCGTGTTCTTCCCCCATTGTTGGCCTTCTTCGAGCTTGCTAACTCTCAATCCCTCCATGGATTCTTGCTAGTTTTTGAGGGAAAAGAGAGAGGAGATCTAGATCCACATTTCCACCAATCACTTTCTCCTCTATGTGAGGGGAACCCCTTGGATCTAGATCTTGGAGTTCTTGGTGTTCTCCTTCTTGTTCTTCCTCTCATTTTCCTTCCTAGCATTAGTTGCTTTGGTGGGATTTGGGAGAGAAGGACTTGGGCACTCCGTGTGCCCTTGCCATTGCATTTGGTGCATCGATTTGAGTTCTCCGTGGTGATACGTGGAAGTTACAAGTTGAGAAGCTTATTACTCTTGGGTGCTTGGTACCCTTGAGCTTGTTCCTCTTGGGTGCTTGGGCGCCCTAGACGGTTGTTAGTGTTCGGAGCTCAATCATTGTGGTGTAAAGCTCCAGGCAAGCGCCGGGGTCTCCAATTAGGTTGTGGAGATCGCCCCGAGCAATTTGACGGGTGCCGGTGACCGCCCCCAAGGGTTGCAAAAGTGTACGGGTTCGGTGACCGCCCCCAAGGGTTGTCATTTGTACGGGTTCGGTGACCGCCCTCAAGGGTCCCTTAGTGGAATCATGGCATCTTGCATTGTGCGAGGGCGTGAGGAGATTACGGTGGCCCTAGTGGCTTCTTGGGGAGCATTGTGCCTCCACACCACTCCAAACGGAGATTAGCATCCACAAGGGTGTGAACTTCGGGATACATCGTCGTCTCCGCGTGCCTCGGTTATCTCTTACCCGATCCCTTTACTTATGCACTTTACTTTGTGATAGCCATATTGTTTCTTGTCATATATCTTGCTATCACTTAGTTGTTTATCTTGCTTAGCATAAGTTGTTGGTGCACATAGGTGAGCCTAGTTGTTGTAGGTTTTGTGCTTGACAAATTAACCGCTAGGTTTATTCCACATTTGTTCAAGCCTAAACCGTAATTATTTTAAAGCGCCTATTCACCCCCCCTCTAGGCGACGTCCTCGATATTTCAATTGGTATCAAAGCCTCGTTTCTCTTTGATAGGCTTAACCACCTAGAGAGTAAAGATGTTGACTAGGGGATTACGTTTCTCTGACACTCATAGTTTCGATGGCATAAATTTTGATGTTTGGGTAATTCGCATGCTTAATCTATTTAGGTTCATGGACCCAAATTTAGAGCAAATTGTGGATATGGGTTTTTTCTCCTCCAAGGGATCCTCAACAATTATATTTAGAGGATGAGAAAAACTCTTATCTCGACGCTCAAGCTTCTAATGTGCTTTTTGATGCTTTGAGCAATGTAGTTATATTTCAACTAATGCCATTTCGGGATGCTCATGGGTTGTGGACAAAGCTTCAAGACAAATATGGCGTGTCCAAGTTTTATGGGGATGATTGTTCTCCCTCCACCTCCGGTCGTGTTGCCTTCTCAACTTCTTATACTTCACCTACATGTGGATTGCCACAAGGTAATACTATGGTGAGTAGTGTTGGTCATTGCAATGATAATAGTGTGCTTATCTTTGATGACTCTTCATCACTATCTTATTGCAATGCTCCATCTTTGGACTTTAACACGTCGTGCACCTTACATGTTTCACATGCTTGTGTTGATAGTCTGTGCATATCATGTAAAAATTTCTTGACTAAATCTCATGATGATATGCTTGCTATATCTTGTTGACATGATAAAAATGCATGTATTCCTCAAGTTGTTGTGCTAACTATGTAGAGGAAACCCAACACTCCATGGAACAAGATGTGGTTTTAAATGGTGCTTCAAAGGACCCCACATCATCATCGATTGCGTTTTGCCTTATGGCTAAGGCTTCAAAGGTATCTCCCACTTTGAATCCCAATATATCTTGTGATGATATTGATGAAGACAAGAATGATGATGATGATGTTGATAGTGATGAAGAGAATGATAATGTTGCATCCTTAAAAATTAAGGGGGAAATGATTTTTAAAGCTCTTCATAAGAATAAAATTTCTCATTCTAACTTCATGGAAATCATGTCTATTGCTATTGAGGGCAAGAAATATATTGATGAGTTGGAATCTCATCTTGAGGAGCATGATGTCACCATTGAGAAAATGGAAGGTCATGAGCATGATTACGCTAATGAGATCGCGGACCTCTCTCAAGCTCTTGAACTTGAACAAACCACCAAGGAATCTCTTGAGGAGACTTTTGCTCTAGATTTATCTAGAGTGAGGGAATCTCATGATAGAGATCTTAAGGTGGCCAATGTTTTTGAAACTAAAAATGAGAAGCTTGAAGTTGCACATGTTAAACTCCTTGAGGACTTTGAGCACCTCGAAAATGGCTCAAGGGTCATTAAGAGTGAGCTCATCAAGCTCATAGAGTCTCATGCTCAACTTAAAGCTTCATATTCTAAAGAGCTTGCCAAGTTGCCTCCTACTCTTGCTATTATTGATGATGCTTGTGCTACTAACTCTACATCTTGTGAAGCATCCATTTTGGAGGAGAATGTTGAGCTAAGGGCTCAACTTGAGTTGCTATCTAGCACTTATAGGAAATTGGAAGAAAGTCATGTAAAGCTCACAAGCTCTCACAATGATCTTCTAATATCCCATAATGTGCTAAAGATAGCTCAGGAGGCTATGATTATCAAGGTAACATCTAGTGAGTCTCATGTGGATACTAGCACTAATTCAAGTCAAAATGCTATCTTGCCATGTGCTAGTCCTTGTAATTCATCTATGCATAACATTGGCACATCTTGTGATGAATTGCTTTCCTTGCCTTGTTGCTCTAACGATGAAACTTATACTTCCTCTAGCACTTGTGTTGATACTAACCATGTAGAGGAAATCAAAGAGCTCAAGGACCAAGTCACTTCTTTGAAGAAAGACTTGGAAAAGTGTCATGAAGGGAAGTCCACACTCAACAATATCTTGAGGGTGCAAAAATCCCCCAATGACAAAGGTGGACTTGGATTCAACTCCAATAAGAATAAGAAGTCCAAGAGCAACAAGAAGAAGGGCCAAAACCAAGTCAAGAATTCTGCCAAGATCATTTGCTTCAAGTGCAAATTGAAGGGCATCATGTTAGATCTTGCCCTTTTAAGAAGAAGGCCATTAGTGACAAGCAATGAGGGAAGCGGCCACAAGTTCATTCTCATGCTCAACCTCAAGTTGAAGAAAGGCCTCTTCCCAAGAAAACTGAAGCTAATGCTTCTCAAGTTGAGAAATCAAATGAGAAGAAAGTGAAGAGTAGACGTTGCTACCTATGTCGCGAGAAAGGTCACCTCGCCTCTTCAAGCACTAGTGGTAACTTATCCAACCCAATTATTATTGATGACATCTATTCTCTTGGGAAGAATAAGGTTGGCAATGTGTTTGCCAAAGTTGTTGGTACTCAAAATGGTGTCAAGAAAAGAACCATTTGGGTAGCCAAGCCTATTGTGACTAACCTCTTAGGACCCAACTTGTTTGGGGACCAACTAGCTCAAACTTGATCAATAGGTGTTGTTGGAGGGCATTGGAGACTTGGCTACATCATGAAGAATTAAGGGGTCTTCATCATTCATATTTTCTCAAGCCAAGTCAATTGCGTTATCAAGTTTGTATCTTATATCCAATATGCCTCCTTTGCGGTAACTTGTACTTAAATTTTTTACATTGAAAGTTACTTGCCCCTTTGCATGTTTTGATTTTGTTCCTTGCATGTGTTGTATATGTTGTGCTTCCAATTTGCTTATCTTGAGTAATCAAGTATGTGTGTGTTGGTTTGCACATCATGTACTTGTGTGTCGTACGTTGAGCCTTTGTGCATCTTGTTTGTGTCTTAGTTGGCTAGAGATTAATGGAACATCCCATTTTGGGGGAGTGTTGTGCTTTGTGCACTTCACAATCCTATAAATGTGTGTACATGAGGAATACCACCTAGTATTGATATTACAAGATTATCTAGTCGCTATGTGGTATGTCTTCTCATGAGAAATTCAAATTCTAAACTGTCCATTAATTATCTCTTGTTGGATCTTTATTTTGCCTCTTGTTTATCTTTAATTGGTATCACATTATGGGGGAGTAATATGCTATGTGCATGTTACTAGCCTAGAAAATGTGTACATTTGAGATATTGTCACCTAGAGTTGATATTGTAAATTATCTTGTTCCTAGGTGGCATGTTAGCTCTACAAGTTGCATATTTTCTTGTGTTTGGTGTGAAGATGATGTTGAATATCCTTGCTATATACCACCGGGAATTATTTCCAAATACTTATTGTCTTTTGACAATTGGTACTCACTTGTGTGGTAGAAATTATTGATCATCTTTACATTGCCTTTTTCTTTTATTTGCCTTATCTCTTGCCAAGGTTTGTGTCAACTCCCTTTGTCTTCCATACCACTTGTGGATCTTGTTAATTTCTTGATCTTGTCTAGTGTTTTCTAGATATAGTGAAAGTGGTGATCCCACCTTATGCATTTTGTATTCAAATGCAAATTCTCTACAATGCACTAGTCTTGTGGGAGCTATCCTATTTTCTATAAAACACTCATCTTGTGATCCTTATCAAGTGTGTGTTGGCGGAAGGCAAGCCGTTTTCTTTTTGGTACTTTGTGCCATCATGAAACTTTGTAGAGAGTTTGGTTTGTTTGGAACCATCCTCTCTTTTGGGAGTTTGACATCTTTTATTTAGTATGTATCAATGGATATCTTATTCCTCAATGTAACTATTATGGATATCCTCCAAGTGATGATTTATTCATTTGGTATCTTTTCTTCACTTGGTATTTCTTTGTGATTTGGTATTGGTTCTTGAAAGTCTTGAGCATGCATATTAACTTCATGTAGTTTCTTTGGCATGCTTTCTTTATTTGACCCAGTATATAGGGGAAACTCCACCAAGTCTCAAATTGGATGAGATGTGCATGAAATTCATTTTCATATCTATATGCACATATTTATGTGGAGTTTGTCCTATGTATTGTTGGTTCTCTAACTCTTTGGTCCCAATGAGTTTGGGTACCATATTGTTTGTGTTGTTCGTCTAGGAACAATTGGAGATGCATTGGATGCTCGACTCACTCACGAGGAAGGTGGTGTCACCATGAGCTTATTGGAGTCAAGCTATGATGCTCAGTGAACTACTATCTACTACCTTCAATAGGTTTCTTCTACATCCTTCCAATGACATCTCGGTAACAAGTATCTATTCATGCATTATTTTCTTGCATTCAACCTTGTGTAGGTTGCATCTTGGCATGATATTCATTTCATCTTGTGATACGTGTTTCCTTTCTCAAAGCATCTCAATGATGATCTCATGTTGCTAGTTGTGATGGCTTTGATGGTTGTGTGGTAGGAATTCATTTATATACAATAAGACCATATCTAACCATGTGCTATGCTTCCAAGCAAATATCTTATTGGTATATGTATGTCTTCCTTTTGGATATCTTGTTCCTTCGTGTTGTAACTATGTCGGGTGTACATCCTTCTTTGTAGATATATATATCATCATGATTTTGTCTACCTAGAACCTTATACACCTGAGAGAAATTACATCTCTAGATGATATCCTTTCTCTCAAGTCCACCTTGTCTTTCTTATGTTATTTCTTTGGTGGCTCCGTGAAAGCTTTTGCCTTGAGTATGTGTCTTATCTTGTTGCATCTTGATGCACTTTTGTGTGGTGAATATTATTTTCCTCATGCTTGTCTTTACAAGGCTTTTGCCATCTTAATTGGTATCCCTCGTCTTGATGAGGCTTTCATCTTCTATCTTCACCATGGGTTGTCACAAGCTTTGTTGTTATCATTTTAGTGAGCTTGTGATCCCATTTGCTAGTTGTGTGTGTGTGGGAAGGACATGTCATGCACCGTGTATCTCATTTATCCAAGACTATGTTGATGCTTAATGCTCATCCTTATTTCAGTCTTCTCAAGTGCTTTGCCATGATTCACACACATCATTTTGGTTGAGCCTATTCTTAAGTTGGCTCTTTTACATGATTGCTCAACCATTTATTTGTTGCAAGTGCTAGGCTTTGTTTCATATATGCTCACTTTCACTTGTTGTAAGTTTCTATTGATTTTGGGGGAGCTACGATCCTATTGTGTGCACTTTGTATTCAAATACAAAAATTCTTATGTGTGCACAAATCATGGGGAGCTTCTCTAGTTTCTTTAGAACACTCCTTCGCTCATATCATAATATCCTTTATTCATGTGGCTCATAGGATCTTTGGTCTAGTTGGTTCAATTGATATCCTTTGATTGCTTGCTTCAATTGGTATCTTTTGATTGCTTGATTGCTTGTGTCTCTCTTTGTTATGTCTTTGTGGCATATCATTCTTTAGCAATCTTTGTGCCTCAATATAGTTTGTCTTCCTCCAAGTATTTACCTTTGGATTTGTGTATAGCATTCCACTCTCTTATTGAGAAATACACAATTTATGGAGGACCACAATTTATATTGGCCTTCTAAGCTTTTCTCCCATTTTGGCAATCGATGCCAATGGGGGAGAAGTTTCAGAGAGTTTTGTGGAGAAGTTTAGAGGTTTTGTGGAGAAGTTTAGGGAGTTATCTCCTCTTGCTTTGGTTTTGTTCCTTAGCATTTGCATCTCGTACGCATGCACTATTGGTTGTTGCATTGCATGGTGATGCATAATGGTTTTGTGGAGAATTTAGAGAGTTATCTCCTCTTGCTTTGGTTTTGTTCCTTAGCATTTGCATCTCGAACGCATGCACTATTGGTTGTTGCATTGCATGGTGATGCATAATTCCTTATATAAACTCTCTTGAAAATGATTGTCATCAATTACCAAAATGGGGGAGATTGAAAGGACATGCGGTGCCCCCATGTGCGGTTTTGGTAATTGATGACATTCTCTATGGATTAATGGTTGCATTGAGTTATATTGGAAGGATTTGTCCATATGCATTTCTTGAAGTCCATGTGTTGGTTTCAAGGAGTTTATGAGTTGACCAAGGTGCTATTAAGGAATTATCCAAAGATTGGTCACACATCATCCAAATGAAGAGAGTTGAAAAGATTCATGGTTGATCAAGACTAAGTCAAGAGTGAATCAAGTGTTGGGGAACGTAGCAGAAATTCAAAAAATTTCCTACGTATCACCAAGATCTATCTATGGAGAGACCAGCAACGAGTAGAAAGAGAGTGCATCTACATACCCTTGTAGATCGCTAAGCGGAAGCGTTCAAGTGAACGGGGTTGATGGAGTCGTACTCGTCGTGATCCAAATCACCGATGACCAAGTGCCGAACGGACGGCACCTCCGCGTTCAACACACGTACAGCCCGGTGACGTCTCCCACGCCTTGATCCAGCAAGGAGAGAGGGAGAGGTTGAGGAAGACTCCATCCAGCAGCAGCACAACGGCGTGGTGGTGGTGGAGGAGCGTGGCAATCCTGCAGGGCTTCGCCAAGCACCGCGAGAGAGGAGGAGCACTTGGGAGAGGGAGGGCTGCGCCAGGGGCAAGGGTGAAGCTCCCATGCGCCTCCCCACTATATATAGGGGTGGATGGGGCTGCTTTCTTGCCCTCCAAGTCCATTGGGGCGTTGGCAAAGGTGGGAGGAAAGAAATCCCATCATTTCCTTCCCCACCGATTGCTATCCCCCCTTTTTAGGGATCTTGATCTTATCCCTTTGGGATATGATCTTATTCCTTCTAAGGGGGGATCTTGGTGCGCCTTGACCAGGGGTGTGGGGCCTTTCCCCCACTACCCACGTTCATGTGGGTCCCCCCATGCAGGTGGGCCCCACTCCGGAACCTTCTAGAACCTTCCCGGTACAATACCGAAAAATCCCGAACATTTTCCGGTGGCCAAAATAGGACTTCCCATATATAAATCTTTACCTCCGGACCATTCCGGAACTCCTCGTGACGTCCGGGATCTCATCCGGGACTCCGAACAACATTCGCTAACCACATGCAAACTTCCTTTATAACCCTAGCGTCATCGAACCTTAAGTGTGTAGACCCTACGGGTTCGGGAGGCATGTAGACATGACCGAGACGTTCTCCGGTCAATAACCAACAGCGGGATCTGGATACCCATGTTGGCTCCCACATGTTCCACGATGATCTCATCGGATGAACCACGATGTCAAGGACTCAATCGATCCCGTATACAATTCCCTTTGTCTAGCGGTATTATACTTGCCCGAGATTCGATCGTCGGTATCCTTATACCTTGTTCAATCTCGTTACCGGCAAGTCTCTTTACTCGTTCCGTAACACATCATCCCGTGATCAACTCCTTGGTCACATTGCGCATATGATGATGTCCTACCGAGTGGGCCCAGAGATACCTCTCCGCTTACACGGAGTGACAAATCCCAGTCTTGATTCGTGCCAACCAAACAGACACTTTCGGAGATACCTGTAATGCACCTTTATAGCCACCCAGTTACGTTGTGACATTTGGTACACCCAAAGCATTCCTACGGTATCCGGGAGTTGCACAATCTCATGGTCTAAGGAAAAGATACTTGACATTAGAAAAGCTTTAGCATACGAACTACACGATCTCTATGCTATGCTTAGGATTGGGTCTTGTCCATCACATCATTCTCCTAATGATGTGATCTCGTTATCAACGACATCCAATGTCCATATCCAGGAAATCATGACTATCTGTTGATCACAACGAGATAGTCAACTAGAGGCTCACTAGGGACATATTGTGGTCTATGTATTCACACGTGTATTACGATTTCCGGATAATACAGTTATAGCATGAATAAAAGACAATTATCATGAACAAGGAAATATAATAATAATACTTTTATTATTGCCTCTAGGGCATATTTCCAACAGTCTCCCACTTGCACTAGAGTCAATAATCTAGTTCACATCGATATGTGATTAACACTCAAGGTCACATCCCCATGTGACTAACACCCAAAGAGTTTACTAGAGTCAATAATCTAGTTCACATTTACCATGTGATTAACACTCGATGAGTTCTGGGTTTGATCATGTTATGCTTGTGAGAGAGGTTATAGTCAACGGGTCTGAACCTTTTAGATCCGTGTGTGCTTTACAAATCTCTATGTCATCTCCTAGATGTAGCTACCATGCTCTATTTGGAGCTATTCCAAATAACTGTTCTACTTGGAGCTATATTAAAAGTTGCTCCATTATACGTATCCGGTATCTCTACTCAGAGCTATCCGGATAGGTGTTAAGCTTGCATCGACGTAACTCTTTACGTCGAACTCTTTATCACCTCCACAATCGAGAAAATTCCTTAGTCCACTAGTTACTAAGGATAACTTTGACCGCTGTCCTGTGATCCATTCTTGGATCACTCTTGTACCCCTTGACTGACTCATGGCAAGGCACACTTCAGGTGCGGTACACAGCATAGCATACTGTAGAGAGCCTATGATAAAAGCATAGGGGACGACCTTCGTCCTTCCTCTTTCTTCTGCCGTGGTCGAGCTTTAAGTCTTAACTTCATACCTTACAACTCAGGCAAGAACTCCTTCTTTGACTGATCCATCTTGAACACCTTCAAGATTATGTCAAGGTACGTGCTCATTTAAAAGTACTATTAAGCATTTTGATCTATCTTATAGATCTTGATGCTTATTGTTCAAGTAGCCTAATCCAGGTTTTCCATTGAAAAACAGTTTTCAAATAACCCTATATGCTTTCTAGAAATTCTACATCATTTCTGATCATCAATATGTCAACAACATATACTCATCAGAAATTCCATAGTGCTCCCACTCACTTCTTTGGAAATACAAGTTTCTCATAAACTTTGTATAAACCCAAAATCTTTGATCATCTTATCAAAGTGTACATTCCAACTCCGAGATGCTTACTCCAGTCCTTAGAAGGATCGCTGGAGCCAGCATACCTTTTAGCATCCTTAGGATCGTCAAAACCTTTCTGATTGTTTTACATACAACCTTTCCTTACGAAAACTGGTAAGGAAACTCGTTTTGACATCCATCTGCCAGATTTCATAAATGCAGCTGATGCTAACACGAATCCGACGGACTTAAGCATCGCTACGGATGAGAAAATCTCATCGTAGTCAACTCCTTGAACTTGTGAAAAACTTTTCGTCACAAGTCGAGCTCCATAGATGGTTACATTACCATCCACGTCCGTCTTCTTCTTAAAGATCCATTTATCTCAATGGCTTGCCGATCATCAGGCAAGTCCACCAAAGTCCATGCTTTGTTCTGATACATGGATCCTATCTCGGATTTCATGGCTTCTAACCATTTGTCGGAATTGGGCCCACCATTGCTTCTCCATAGCTCGTAGGTTCATTGTTGTCTAGCAACATGACCTTCAAGACATGATTACTGTACCTCTCCGAAGTAGTACGCGTCCTTGTCGTCCTACGAGGTTCGATAGTGACTTGATCTGAAGCTTCATGATCACTATCATAAGCTTCCACTTCAATTGGTGTAGGTGCCACGGGAACGACTTCCTGTGCCCTGCTTCACACTGGTTGAAGTGATGGTTCAATAACCTCATCAAGTCTCCACCATCCTCCCACTCAACTTTTCGAGAGAAACCTTTCCTCGAGAAGAGACCCGATTCAAGAAACAATCCATATTGCTATCGGATCTGAATTAGGAGGTATACCCAACTGTTTTTGGTGTCCTATGAAGATGCATTTTATCCGCTTTGGGTTCGAGCTTATCAACCTGAAACTTTTTCACATAAGAGTCGCAGCCCCAAACTTTTAAGAAACGACAACTTAGGTTTCTCCAAACCATAGTTCAAACGGTGTCGTCTCAACGGAATTATGTGGTACCCTATTAAAGTGAATGTGGTTGTCTCTAATGCCTAACCCATGAACGATAGTGGTAATTCGATAAGAGACATCATGGTACGCACCATATACAATAGGGTGCAACTATGATGTTCGGACACACCATCACACTATGGTGTTCCAGGCAGTTTTAATTGTGAAACAATTTCCACAATGTCTTAATTGTGTGCCAAAACTCGTAACTCAGATATTCATCTCTATGATCATATCATAGACATTTTATCCTCCTGTCACAATGATCTTCTACTTCACTCTGAAATTACTTGAACCATTCAATAATTCAGACTTGTGTTTCATCAAGTAAATATTCTCAACATCTACTCGAATCATCTGTGAAGTAAGAACATAACGATATCCACTACATGCCTCAGCACTTATTGGATTGCATACATCAAAATGTATTTCTTCCCACAAGTTGCTTTCTAGTTCCATTTTACTGAAACCGAGGATTTCAGTCATCTTGCCCATGTGGTATGATTTGCATGTCTCAAGTGATTCAAGATCAAGTGAGTTCAAACGGTCCATTTGCATGGAGTTTCTTCATGCATATACACCAATAGACATGGTTCGCATGTCTCAAACTTTTCAAAAACGAGTGAGCCCAAAGATCCATCAACATGGAGCTTCTTCATGCGTTTTATACCGATATGACTTACGTGGAAGTGCCACAAGTAGGTGGTACTATCATTACTATCTTTTGGCATGAACATGTGTATCACTACGATCGAGATTCAATAAACCATTCATTTTAGGTGCAAGACCATTGAAGGTATTATTCAAATAAACAGAGCAACCATTATTCTCCTTAAATGAATAACCGCATTGCGATAGACATAATCCAATCATGTCTATGCTCAACGCAAACACCAATCTCGATGGTAGAGGGAGCGTACGATGCTTTGATCATATCAACACTTGGAAACACTTCCAACACATATCGTCAGCTCACCTTTAGCTAGTCTCCGTTTATTCCATAGCCTTTTGTTTCGAGTTACTAACACTTAGCAACCGAACCGGTATCTAATACCCTGGTGCTACTAGGAGTACTAGTAAAGTACACATTAACATAATGTATATCCAATATACTTCTATCGACAGCCTTCTCATCTACCAAGTATCTAGGGTAATCCTGCTCCAGTGGCTGTTCCCCTTATTACAGAAGCACTTAGTCTCGGGTTTGGGTTCAACCTTGGGTTTCTTCACTAGAGCAGCAGCTGATTTGCCGTTTCATGAAGTATCCCTTCTTGCCCTTGCCCTTCTTGAAACTAGTGGTTTCACCAACCATCAAAAATTGATGCTCCTTCTTGATTTCTACTTTCGCGGTGTCAAACATCGTGAATACCTCAAGGATCATCATATCTATCCCTGATATGTTATAGTTCATCACAAAGCTCTAGCAGCTTGGTGGCAATGACTTTGGAGAAACATCACTATCTCATATGGAAGATCAACTCCCACTCGATTCAAGTGATTGTTGCACTCAGACAATCTGAGCACAAGCTCAACGATTGAGCTTTCCTCCTTAGTCTGTAGGCTAAGAAAATTGTCGGAGGTCTTATACCTCTTGACGTGGGCACGAGCCTGAAATCTCAATTTCAGCCCTCAAAACATCTCATATGTTCCGCGATGTTTCGAAAAACATCTTTGGTGCCTCTACTTAAGCCATTTAACTGAACTATCACGTAGTTATCAAAACGTGTATGTCCGATGTTCACAACATCCACAGACGACGTTTGGGGTTCAACACACTGAGCGGTGCATTAAGGACATAAGCTTTCTACTGTCCGCATAATCGCTACTGTCAACTTTCAACTATATTTTCTCTAGGAACATAACTAAACAGTAGAACTAAAGCGTGAGCTTACGACATAATTTGCAAAAGGTCTTTTGACTATGTTCAATATAATTGAGTTCATCTTATGAACTCCCACTTAGATAGACATCCCTCTGGTCATTTAAGTGATTACATGATCCGAGTCAACTAGGCCGTGTCCGATCATCACGTGAGACGGACTAGTCAACGTCGGTGAACATCTTCATGTTGATCGTATCTACTATACGACTCATGCTCGACCTTTCGGTCTCCGTGTTCCGAGGCCATGTCTGTACATGCTAGGCTCGTCAAGTTAACCCTAAGTGTATTGCTGTGTAAATCTGTCTTACACCCGTTGTATGTGAACGTAAGAATCCATCACACCCGATCATCACGTGGTGCTTAGAAGCGACGAACTGTAGCAACGGTGCACAGTTAGGGGAGAACACTTCTTGAAATTTTTGTAAGGGATCATCTTATTTACTACCGTCGTCCTAAGTAAACAAGATGCATAAACATGATAAACATCACATGCAATCAAATAGTGACATGATATGGCCAATATCATTTTGCTCCTTTTGATCTCCATCTTCGGGGCTCCATGATCATCATCGTCACCGACATGACACCATGATCTCCATCATCATGATCTCCATCATCGTGTCTCCATGAAGTCGTCTCGCCAACTTATTACTTCTACTACTATGGCTAGCGGTTAGCAATAAAGTAAAGTAATTACATGGTGTTGTTCAATGACACGCAGGTCATACAATAAATTAAGACAACTCCTATGGCTCCTGCCGGTTGTCATACTCATCAACATGAAAGTCGTGAATCCTATTACAAGAACATGATCAATCTCATACAACACATATCATTCATCACATTCTTGTTGGCCATATCACATCACAAAGCATACCCTGCAAAAACAAGTTAGACGTCCTCTAATTGTTGTTGCATGTTTTACGTGGCTGCTATGGGTTTCTAGCAAGAACGTTTCTTACCTACGCAAAACTACAACGTGATATGCCAATTGATATTTACCCTTCATAAGGACCCTTTTCATCGAATCCGTTCCGACTAAAGTGGGAGAGACTGGCACCCGCTAGCCACCTTATGCACCAAGTGCATGTCAATCGGTGGAACCTGTCTCACGTAAGAGTACGTGTAAGGTCGGTCCGGGCCGCTTCATCCCACAATACCGTCGAAACAAGATTGGACTAGTAACGGTAAGCATATTGAGCAACATCAACGCCCACAACTACTTTGTGTTCTACTCGTGCAAAGAATCTACGCAATAGACCTAGCTCATGATGCCACTGTTGGGGAACGTAGCAGAAATTCAAAAAATTTCCTACGTATCACCAAGATCTATCTATGGAGAGACCAGCAACGAGTAGAAAGAGAGTGCATCTACATACCCTTGTAGATCGCTAAGCGGAAGCATTCAAGTGAACGGGGTTGATGGATTCGTACTCGTCGTGATCCAAATCACCGATGACCAAGTGCCGAACGGACGGCACCTCCGCGTTCAACACACGTACAGCCCGGTGACGTCTCCCACGCCTTGATCCAGCAAGGAGAGAGGGAGAGGTTGAGGAAGACTCCATCCAGCAGCAGCACAACGGCGTGGTGGTGGTGGAGGAGCGTGGCAATCCTGCAGGGCTTCGCCAAGCACCGCGAGAGAGGAGGAGCACTTGGGAGAGGGAGGGCTGCGCCAGGGGCAAGGGTGAAGCTCCCATGCGCCTCCCCACTATATATAGGGGTGGAGGGGGCTGCTTTCTTGCCCTCCAAGTCCATTGGGGCGTTGGCAAAGGTGGGAGGAAAGAAATCCCATCATTTCCTTCCCCACCGATTGCTATCCCCCCCTTTTAGGGATCTTGATCTTATCCCTTTGGGATATGATCTTATTCCTTCTAAGGGGGGATCTTGGTGCGCCTTGACCAGGGGTGTGGGGCCTTTCCCCCACTACCCACGTTCATGTGGGTCCCCCCATGCAGGTGGGCCCCACTCCAGAACCTTCTAGAACCTTCCCGGTACAATACCGAAAAATCCCGAACATTTTCCGGTGGCCAAAATAGGACTTCCCATATATAAATCTTTACCTCCAGACCATTCCGGAACTCCTCGTGACGTCCGGGATCTCATCCGGGACTCTGAACAACATTCGGTAACCACATGCAAACTTCCTTTATAACTCTAGCGTCATCGAACCTTAAGTGTGTAGACCCTACGGGTTCGGGAGGCATGTAGACATGACCGAGACGTTCTCCGGTCAATAACCAACAGCGGGATCTGGATACCCATGTTGGCTCCCACATGTTCCACGATGATCTCATCGGATGAACCACGATGTCAAGGACTCAATCGATCCCGTATACAATTCCCTTTGTCTAGCGGTATTATACTTGCCCGAGATTCGATCGTCGGTATCCTTATACCTTGTTCAATCTCGTTACCGGCAAGTCTCTTTACTCGTTCCGTAACACATCATCCCGTGATCAACTCCTTGGTCACATTGCGCATATGATGATGTCCTACCGAGTGGGCCCAGAGATACCTCTCCGCTTACACGGAGTGACAAATCCCAGTCTTGATTCGTGCCAACCAAACAGACACTTTCGGAGATACCTGTAATGCACCTTTATAGCCACCCAGTTACATTGTGACATTTGGTACACCCAAAGCATTCCTACGGTATCCGGGAGTTGCACAATCTCATGGTCTAAGGAAAAGATACTTGACATTAGAAAAGCTTTAGCATACGAACTACACGATCTCTATGCTATGCTTAGGATTGGGTCTTGTCCATCACATCATTCTCCTAATGATGTGATCTCGTTATCAACGACATCCAATGTCCATAGCCAGGAAATCATGACTATCTGTTGATCACAACGAGATAGTCAACTAGAGGCTCACTAGGGACATATTGTGGTCTATGTATTCACACGTGTATTACGATTTCCGGATAATACAGTTATAGCATGAATAAAAGACAATTATCATGAACAAGGAAATATAATAATAATACTTTTATTATTGCCTCTAGGGCATATTTCCAACATCAAGTTGATCAACTCACAAAGCGTAGAAGATGTACCGAGAGGGATCAAGTGATCCCATGGTATGGTAAGCATTGTCCATCGCGCTTTGTGTACTAACCCATGGTCTATGTGGGAGTTCTATGTGGGGTTAGGTACGTGTTCATGGGCTTGCGTCAAGAGGAAGATATCACTCAATCCATGGAGAGGATGACATCAAGTGGTGATCGTCATCAAGATTGTCGTGTGCAAGTTCAAGTGGAGCATCACGAAGAGATCAAGTGTTTGAAGCTTGCCATCCATTGTGGTGACAATGGACTTGTGAAGATGTGCAAAAAAGTGTCTCACCCATAATGGAGTATGGGGGAGCAATCTACTAGTCTTCACCGAGCCAACGCAATCAAGAAAGGAGGTCCTACTTGAGGAAGTCAAGATTGTCTATATCTAGCTCAAGTGGACTTTGTGCAAGGCAAAGGTTTGGCCTTGATAGGTTCTCTATTTTACCGGTCTCATGGTGGTAGTTTGGAGACCGGGTTATAGGATCGACTGCCGTACTATCAAGGGGGGCTCTCAAGTGAGTAGCTTGATCGTATCATTCGTAGAGAGTTCAAATCATTGCATGCTTGCATCATCTTTCTTGGTTCTTGTTTGGTTTTCTCCGTTGAGATTTGGAGCTTATGGTCATCTTCTTGACAAGCTTGACTTCATCGAAAATGGAGTTCACATGCTTCTTCTTTTGCATTTTCGGTGTTGGAGGTTTTACCGGTCTTATTCGAGGAAGGGTTCTCACCATTTTCTTATGGGCTGTTTCTAATTTCCTTCTTATTGTTATTTCTTTCAAGATTGTGTTAGCCCTTGTTGCTAGCTTTTCAATAAACTTGGTTCCGTTGAATTCGGAGTCCGTTTTGCAGAAGTTGTGTCAGTTTTGGTGTCCTTAAAAAAAGGCTGCAGCGGTACTACCGCTTGGAGGGGATGTAATTTTTTACTACGCTCTTGGGAGCGATACAACCGCGGCTACTTCTGTGGCTACTTCCGCTTCGTACCAAAAACTCATCTCAAGTCCAGCGGTGGTAGGCACGGATCTATTTTTTAGTACCGCTCGCAAGCAGTAGTACCGCTACCCTTTGAGGTAGTACCGCTACCCCTAGCGGTAGTACCATGAGGACGAGCGGTAGTACCGCTCTGTGCGAGCTGTGAGCATAACAGTTGGATTTTTCCCCACCTATAAAAGGGGGTATTCTTCCCCAATGAACCTTATCGTTTGAGCTCGTGTTCTTCGCCCATTGTTGACCTTCTTCGAGCTTGCTAACTCTCAATTCCTCCATGGATTCTTTCTAGTTTTTGAGGGAAAAGAGAGAGGAGATCTAGATTCACCTTTCCACCAATCACTTTCTCCTTTATGTGAGGGGAACCCCTTGGATCTAGATCTTGGAGTTCTTGGTGTTCTCCTTCTTGTTCTTCCTCCCACTTTTCTTCCTATCATTAGTTGCTTTGGTGGGATTTGGGAGAGAAGGACTTGGGCACTCCGTGTGCCCTTGCCATTGCATTTGGTGCATCGGTTTGAGTTCTCCACGGTGATATGTGGAAGTTACAAGTTGAGAAGCTTATTACTCTTGGGTGCTTGGTACCCTTGAGCTTGTTTCTCTTGGGTGCTTGGGCGCCCTAGACAGTTGGTGGTGTTCGGAGCTCAATCATTATGGTGTAAAGCTCCGGGCAAGCATCGGTGCCTCCAATTAGATTGTGGAGATCGCCCCTAGCAATTTGACGGGTACCGGTGACCGCCCCCAAGGGTTGCCAAAGTGCGGGTTCGGTGACCGCCCCCAAGGTTGCCATTTGTACGGGTTCAGTGACCGCCCTCAAGGGTCCCTTAGTGGAATCACGGCATCTTGCATTGTGCGAGGGCGTGAGGAGATTATGGTTGCCCTAGTGGCTTCTTGGGGAGCATTGTGCCTCCACATCGCTCCAAACGGAGATTAGCATCCGCAAGGGTGTGAACTTCGGGATACATTGTCGTCTCCGCGTGTCTTGGTTATCTCTTACCCGAGCCCTTTACTTATGCACTTTACTTTGTGATAGCTGATGACCCACAAGTATAGGGGATCTATCGTAGTCCTTTCGATAAGTAAGAGTGTCGAACCCAGCGAGGAGCAGAAGGAAATGATAAGCGGTTTTCAGCAAGGTATTCTCTGCAAGTACTGAAATAAGTGGTAACAGATAGTTTCGTGATAAGATAAATTGTAATTAGCAACAAGTAACAAAAGTAAATAAAGTGCAGCAAGGTGCCCCAATCCTTTTGTAGCAAAGGACAAGCCTGGACAAACTCTTATGATAGGAAAGCGCTCCCGAGGACACATGGGAATATCGTCAAGCTAGTTTTCATCACGCTCATATGATTCGCGTTCGGTACTTTGATAATTTGATATGTGGGTGGACCGGTGCTTGGGTACTGCCCTTACTTGGACAAGCATCCCACTTATGATTAACCTCTATTGCAAGCATCCGCAACTACAACAAAAGTATTAAGGTAAACCTAACCATAGCATGAAACATGCGGATCCAAATCAGCCCCATACGAAGCAACGCATAAACTAGGGTTTAAGCTTCTGTCACTCTAGCAACCCATCATCTACTTATTACTTCCCAATGCCTTCCTCTAGGCCCAAATAATGGTGAAGTGTTATGTAGTCGACGTTCACATAACACCACTAGAGGTTAGACAACATACATCTTATCAAAATATCGAACGAATACCAAATTCACATGACTACTAATAGCAAGACTTCTCCCTTGTCCTCAGGAACAAACGTAACTACTCACAAAGCATATTGATGTTCATAATCAGAGGGGATATAATGTGCATAAAGGATCTGAACATATGATCTTTCACCAAATAAACCAACTAGCATCAACTACAAAGAGTAATCAACACTACTAGCAACCTACTAGCACCAATCCCGGACTTAGAGACAGGAATTGGATACAAGAGATGAACTAGGGTTTGGAGATGAGATGGTGCTTGTGAAGATGTTTATGAAGATTGCCCTCTCCCGATGAGAGGAGCGTTGGTGATGACAATGGTGATGATTTCCCCCTCCCGGAGGGAAGTGTCCCCGGCAGAATAGCTCTGCCGGAGCCCTAGATTGGTTCCGCCAAGGTTCCGCCTCGTGGCGGCGGAGTCTCGTCCCAAAAGGTTGCTTCTTATTTTTTTCTCATCGAAAGACTTCATATAGGAGAAGATGGGCGTCGGAGAGCTACCAGGGGGCCCACGAGGTAGGGGGGCGTGCCCAGGGGGAGGGGCGCGCCCCCCACCCTCGTGAGCAGGGTGTGGGCCCCCTGGCCTTCATCTTTGGCGACGATTTTTCTTTATTTCTTTTAAGGTATTCCGTGGAGTTTCAGGACTTTTGGAGTTGCGCAGAATAGGTCTCCAATATTTGCTCCTTTTCCAGCCAGAATTCCAGCTGCCGGCATTCCCCCTCTTCATGGTAAACCTTGTAAAATAAGAGAGAATAGCCATAAGTATTGTGATATATCATGAAATAACAGCCCATAATGCGATAAATATCGATATAAAAGCATGATGCAAAATGGACGTATCAATAGCCATATTGTTTCTTGTCATATATCTTGCTATCACTTAGTTGTTTATCTTGCTTAGCATAAGTTGTTGGTGCACATAGGTTAGCCTAGTTGTTGTAGCTTTTGTGCTTTAACCACTAGGTTTATTCTTATTTGTTCAAGCCTAAACCGTAATTATTTTAAAGCGCCTATTCACCCCCCCTCTAGGCGACGTCCTCGATCTTTCAGCCGCTCGCTCCGTTGAGTCACTGGCTGGATTTGTTTTTTTGCACTAGCGTAATGCGTAACTGGCGCATGTTTCTTCAAGTGGGTTGTACGATGTTTTTTGCACATGAATTCTGAGCAATCCTTTTGATACAGAATCAAAAAAAAATCTTGGGTTAGAGCAACTCCAATCGGCCGACCCAAACGGACGGCGAATTTGTCCACTTTTTGTCCGTTTGTTTCGATCGCCCTCCCGGCGTCCGCCCTGTTTTAGATTTGGGTCGGCAGTGCGCCCAACGTGCCGACCCATTTCATGTCCGCAATCAACATTTAAAAAAAAGACCCGCGGCCGATCATGTCAGCGCCCATGTCTCATGCTGGCACCATGCCAGCGCCGGCGTACAATGCCGACTTCAAAAAATAACACCACAGTTCATACTGGCGCACTCGCCACCCGGCCGGTACACATGCAAGCACACGAAAAGGGTGGGACTTGAGTTCGACCACAGCATCGCGGCCCCGTGGTCATGCTACCACACCTGCCGGCATCCAAAAAAGATGGCGCTCGCCGCCATAGATCACTCGTTGTCGAACTTGAGCATGTCGGCCTGCATCTTCTCGAACCACGACCTCTTCCTTGGTGACACGGTATTGAGATCCAGCTTCATGATCTCCACCCCGGTCATCATGCTCGCGAGAGCCACTTCTTTGGCCTTGGTCTTGGTGTTGGTGGTCTCGATCTCTAGCATCTTGGCTTGCTTCTCCGCCTCCATCTCAAGCATCCGTGCTTGCTTCTCCGCCTCCATGTCAAGCCTCCTCCTTTGGATCTCCATGAATGCGTTCATTTGCTCTTCTCTTTCTTTCCGGCGCTTCTCATCCCTTGAGTCCTTCTTGGTGATCATGCCCTCCACGGTTGTGATCAAGTCGATCAATGCCGCATCTCGCTTGTCCTCCTTCTTGGAGTTGGTCTTCCTCCACGCCCGAGCCTTCTCGCCGTCCCCAACCTCCTCCACGGCTTGCTTCCCACCACACGACTTGAGGGCGGCATATTGCGCCTTGAACTTCTCCTTGTCTTTGATCACTCTAAAGCAATGGGAGAGGTTGAAGCACTTGCCATTGTGTTGGACCTTGAATGCCTCCAAAGCTTGAAATGCCTACAGATGTATTTCATGCAAGCATATTGGCAAAATGGTATGCAAACAAACACGCAAGCATAAACTTGATGACACAAAAAGAGGGCGGTTTGCTAGCATACCATATCTTGCATGCCGATGCCGCTCACGGGGCGGGCCTTGATGCTCTCAAGAGTGGCACAAAACTTGTTGCACTCTTGTTGGATCACCCTCCATTGCTTTGAAATGGACACCCACCCGCGCGCGCTTACTATTTGGTACGGCGGAAACTTCTTGCGCTCATGGAACTCACGGTGGACACGAATCCAAAAGGTTGAATGCTTTTGTCCGGTGCCCATCTTGGGGTCTTGCCCAATGCCTCTCCAACACTCGCAAACAAGCTTGTCATCGGCCGACGTGTATGCCTTGGTCCGCTTGCTCTTGCGCTTCGGCTTCGACCCGACGACTTGGTTGGCGAGCTCGTCCTCGAACAAAGGCTCCCCTTCGATGTCGCACTCGTCCTCTTCCTCTAGCCCGTAGTCCTCCGGAAACTCATGGCCGAGAGGGAAGCCGTCCAGGTCCAAGCCGACCTGATCACGCATGAAGGCGGCCTGATCTTCATTGTAGCCAGCGGACAGCGTGAACGCCCCTCGGCCATCCTGGCTTTGTGTCTCGTCGGGATCGAAGCCAGTGGCCTGCGCACCACCCTCGAAGATCATGTTCTGCATGTAGTTGTCGTCGCTGGGGGCCGGCATTCCGTCGAACAGGTTGCATGCATCCGACAGCTGGTCGGCTGGCGTCTGCCGCGCGTGTTTCCTCGCGCCTCCGACTGACGAGCCAGCGGCCACCAGTGTGGTGTTGAGGTCGATGGGCACGGGCGCGAGCGTGGAAGGTGCGACCACACTCACCTCGGGCGAGCTCTCCCCAAGAGGCAGGAGGCCTGCGGGTAGACGTGGAAGCCGGGCACCGGGGTGCAAGCCGACGCACGGGGCGAGTCGGGCAGCATCGTCCGAGTGAAGGCAGATGAGCTGGTGCTGACCACGGCAGCCACGGCGGCGTTGACGAGGCCCTGCTGGCTAGGGTTTAACCCCATCATGTAGAGCGCCTCCCTCATTGCCGCCGCGACGCGGGCGTTGGTGACCTGCTGATGCGCGGCAGCGGCGACGACGGTCGCTGCGATGGCTTCATCCCTCCCGTCCGCCGCGTGCCTCTGGTCCTTCCTCTTGTCCGATTCCTTTGCCCGCTGTTCGGGCGTCAGCACCTTCTTCGGCTTCGACGCGGCGGCCTTGGGGGGGGGGGGGGGCGAGGCTTGCCTTTGCCGGACGAGGCGAGGGAGGCGGCGGCGTCGAGGTCGTCGTCCATGGCGGGCGTGGGGCGGGAGCGCGCGCGGGCAAGAGGGTTTTTGGGGGAAATGGGAGAAAATGAAAGGAAATGATGGTGGCTGCCACCGACCGGCGGGCCCGAGGGCGCGCGCGCGTCCGTCTCGTCTCCACGCCGACGCAAATCCGGCTCAAAATTGGGCCGGAAATTGGTCGGCAGGCGGACGCCAAGCGGACGCGCGTCCGTTTGGGTAGGCACGTTGGGCCGACTTTTGTGTCCGCGCCGACCCAAACGGTCGACGGCGGACGAAATGGGTCGCCCCATTGAAGTTGCTCTTAGAGCATCTCCAACAGCCGCGCTAAACTAGCGCCGTGCCGTAAATTAGGCCGTTTTAGCGCGCGCGCAACGCGGCGGGTCGCTCTAGTGGGCGCGCAAAAACAGCGCGCGCGCTATAACGTGTTGGGCGCGCGGTTGAAAACACTTACCCGCGCGGCGTATTTCGGGCGCCAGCTACAGCGCGCGGCACACTCGAGCGCTCGCGCCGCACTCTCTCCTCTCCTCGTCCTACGCCCGGCGCGCGCCGGCGCCGGCGCCCTGCCACCCACCCATGGACGCGCACACCGGCGCCCCGCTCACCCCGCTGTACAACCGCGACCCCCCCCCCCCCCCGCCGCCGCCAGAAACCCTAGCGCGGGAAGCGCCGGCGTCGCCACCGCCGGAGCTCCGCCGAGCGTCGGCCTCACGCGCAGCCTCTTCTTGCCGCCGCGGATGACCACGGCGCCGGGTGGCATCGCGGCGGCGCCGTCCCGTGCCGCCGCCGCACCGTCGAAGAAGGTCCCAAATGCGGCGCGGACGAAGAAGGGCAAAACATCCGCGAAGAAAAACAAGGCGGCGGACGGCACCGGCACCACGAAGGCGAGGGGAAAGAAGCTTGCAGGGCGTTCGACGGCCGCGGCGGCTACCGAAGCGCCGGCGAGCTCACTCGTTGAGCCGGCCGCCGACGCGCACCACATGTTCGACGAAATGCCCCCAAGGTGAAAAAATTTGCAACTTTTCTTTTATTCTTATTTTTTCAATGCATCATCATCACATATAGATAGCTTATTTGCAATGTTCAAAAAACTTTGTAGTCTCAACGACGAGGAGGGTGAGGGAATTGTCGAGGCGCCGAAAGGAAGAGCGGGCAATTACTCCACCACCGATGACAAGTTACTATGCTATACTTATTTGCATGTGTCGAGGGATCCATCCATTGGAGGTGATCAAAGTCGAGACGCGTATTGGGGGCGAATGAAATAACACTTTGATGCTCACAACAAGAGTGGAATTGACCGAGGAGAGGAGGCAAGGGTCGAAGCCAATGAGGTGAGGAAAATGGCAAGGAACCAAGATGCCGTGGCCGAGGAGAGGAGGTTGGCGGCCGAGGAGAGAAGGGTGGCGGCCGAGGAGAGAAAGGTGGCTTTGGAGGAGAGGAAAGTGAGCAATGAGGAGCGAGCTAAGTTGTTGGAATGGGAGAAGCACTTGTTCTTCTTGGACACATCTAACCTCAATGCGGCGCAAAAGGAGTATGTCAATCTTGCCCAACAAGAAGTCTTGATCCAAAAAAGAGCCATGGTTCGTGCAATGGGTGGCGGTGGCTTCGGCGCCATGGGAGGCGGTGGCCTCGGCGCAATGGGTGGCGGTGGCCTCGGCGCCATGGGAGGCATGGGTGGCTTCGGAGCCATGGGAGGCATGGGTGGCTTCGGAGCCATGGGAGGCATGGGTGCACATCCGGCCGCCATGGGAGGCATGGGTGCACCTCCGGCCGCCATGGGTGGCATGGGTGCATCTCCGGCCGCCATGGGAGGCATGGGTGGCTTTGGAGCACCCTCCGACACTATGGCCGCCATGGGAGGCATGAGTTTTGCTTCTCTCATGGGAGGCATGGGTGCACCTCCGGCCGCCATGGGTGGAATGTCTTTCGATGTGCCTTCTCACACACATTCCCATGAAGATGTCGTTGAAGATCTTGCCAACACCGTCGGAGCTTCACGTGATGCGGTGCGTGATGAGGAGAGGGAGGAATATTCATCTTCGGAGGCGGAAGAGTCGTCTTCGGAAGATGAGGACGAAGACGAGGAAGATGAAGATTGATGTGTCTTTCATGTCTTGAACTTTAGTTTGCATTTGAACTTGGTTGGATGAACTTGTGGGCATGAACTTTTAATAATATTCATCAACTTGTTTGTGTCAAATTTCAAATGTTCATTGCATTTTGATGAATGTTTCAAACTCATTTTTGTGTCCAAAATATTCATAAATGCAAAATGCCCGGCGAGTCGCGCGCGCTGTATTTTTGCGTTCTGCTGTAGCGGCGCGCGCGCGCTGCATTATAGCGCGGCTGCTTGAGCCAGCGCAGGCGGGCGCGCAAAACCAGCCGCAGCGCGCGCGGCAAACAGGTTTTTTGCGCACGGCGCTTTCGCGCGGCTATTGGAGATGCTCTTACGAGCGAGTCACGACCATCTTCTCCGCTGCGACTCCCATCCTCATCGCCGCCGCTATCTCTTCTCATGCCACCGCCTCTATCTCTTCCGCAGCTACAGATGCACATGAAACCGTAGCATTCATCACTCATAATTATCTTGCCCGCCATTACCAGAAGAAAGTGCTAGATTTAACTTAGCGACCGGTGCCTTCATGTTTAAAAACATGTCTGTGCTGCTATTCTCCTGCACGACTATCGGTCTACCTATCCTCCAACAGCACTCCGGGCATTTGGACGCGAGTTGGGCCGTCGTTCTGTTGCCGGACACCCAGATCATCGAGGAAGAAATAGATGGATCAATCTACACGCGTGGTTGCTCTCATCAAGATCCGTCACGCCCGCCTGTGTGCCTCGCCTCCAACTTCTTCCTTAGTGTGGGACGCGGGCCGAGCCACGTCGTTCTGTTGCCACCCACCCACAATCCCAGATCCTCGACGACCTACAAGCATCCTTGCTCTGCGCCGCCGTCACCCTAGACGGCGAGGAGTCCGGCTACATAAGCAAAGATGACTTCCAAAGTGGCTCCGCCTTTGGGGCTTGCGCATCAGCTTATCAGGTGAGTACCACATGCTTTTAGTGGCCGGTTGTTCGGATTCTGGCTTGGTGGCCACTTCCCAGTCCCCACTCACGCCTCCGATACCCTCTAGGTCAGGATGTCAACTCTCGCTGGACTTCAGGGAGATGCTCTTTCACTTGGACATAAGGTAGCAGATATCAATTTGGATTTTGGAGTATACACTGCGATTTTGATTTTCTCCATTTCTGTCAGTCAAGTGTTTGAGTGCTCATGGAGTATATGTCTTTTTTTCCCCAGCAATATAGTGTTTATTCTTATTGGCATGATGCATACCAAGGGGTTGCCAAAATGTAATCAATCAGGCTGTCTTACATATAATTAGTAATGCTCCTTATTTCTTGCACATGGATATGATTTATTTGGTGGTAGCATGAATTTGTTCCTGCCCAATTAAACCTTTCATTTTACCATCTTTGTTGCAGGTTATGCTGCATTATACTCACTACCAAAGTGCGGTTCCTTTTCCTTAAATTTGGAGCTATGCTAGCTGTTTCCGATAGCTTAGAATAAAAGTTTGCAATTTGTTCAATTTAACATGTTACTACTGTTCAAGTGCTCCTCCCAATAGTTCATTACATAACAGCTGAACTTTATGTCATTGATTAGAAGCACTGACAGCTATTATACATGATTGTTTTTATCAAGTCCATTCCACATCTTCATGCAATATGTAGCTGCAAATCCAAAGATGGTCATTTGGTGGTTTATGCCATTTCAAATTAATTGTGGTGGTTATTTGTATTAATTTGAAGTTTCCTAACTGATTTTTTTGTTCTTTTTACAGATAACAGAAACTTTCACATTGCAAGGATAATTTTTCGTATGAAGTTCTAGGGACCAGGACAAACTCTCACATTGACTAGAATAAATTTTCATATGGAGTTTTAGGGACCAGAACAAGTTGTAACAATTAGCCACAATTTACAATTTACAGATATTAGAACTACTTCTATGTTAGGATGCTTAGTGTCATTTCCATTGTATTTGAGACTTCTTGTGTACATGATGCTTTTCTTTAGATTTTTTCCATGCCTATTGATATTTTATAATTTTTTGTCTGTAATTTTGTAAATTTGTATCTACGCATCCTGTTCCGCTGCAACGCGTGGGGTATCAGCATTATCTTCTTTTTAGTGCAAAAAGAAATAGGGAGAAGCTACAGAGGGTACAAACATAGTTCCGAACTTTCCGCTGTCATACATTCAACATGATCATAAGCCTCTCTTAATTTCTGAGAAAATCTTGGATCTATATAAAAAAGAGAGGCTACAAAGGGTACTTAGCATTTTCACATATTCCCCGTGATATATAGCGAGAAGCCTTTGTAGCAGCTCAAAAAAAAAAAGAAGCCTGTTGTAGCAATTCAGTTTTCCATAATAATTTACATTTGCTTTCATGAGTAACGATGCTCAATAAACTGTGGGAAAAAGGCAGACTTATATTGCTACTATTTGCACTAGCTTCCATCCATTTCACATTGTTCAATACTTAATTTGGATCTCTGGTGCAAGGTGCAAAATTCTGAGAGCACACCTGCAGAATCGCTTGGACAATGTATTCTTCTTTGCGTACAGAGTGCGAGCCGATATCTATCGTTAAATCATACCTAAGTACTGTTTTGCAATATTTTTCATCTCAAAAACATGCATCTACTATGCAAACAAGTGTTCCCGCAGCAACGCTGCAGGTTATCATCTAGTTCTTCTAAAACTTGGTCAAATATAAATAAGTTTGGCTTAGGATAAAGCTAGAACTTTCAATATTTTGTAACGGTGGGATTATTTTTCTTAGCTATCTGTGATTCAAACAACCCTGTAGTTACTAAAACAACAAATGCTACTGAAACACATGACATTTTTAGTTCCTTGTTACAACCAAAGGTATTGATTCTACAAAACTCGGTAACATCCGCAAGTCAGGTGTACAAGAACGCTGCTTCAGTCTCCAATTTTACAGATATCGTAGACCTTCTTGCCTACTTTACACACTATACGACTGAAATTGCATCTCAGATTACAGTTTTTAGATGAGTTGATGCTGTTCTCAAATTTTTCAATCTCCTTAGTTGCCTGCTTCAATTTGGAGCTAACATCACCCAATGCCCACGCCAGTGATATGTGTGGCCGAGGATTCTGCAAAATGACAATACCAGTTAAAACGCCTTTCCAAAATTTGGTGACGAAAACTGAGATGCTTTTTTTACAGTCGTAATAATCTGACATCAGTTACTAATTACTTATGTACCAATGTTGTCAACTGAAGCTCATCCCTTTTGTTTCCAAGTAGGGCGTTTGATTTATTAGTTCGGGAGGCAAACTTATGTTATCCATGACATGTTGTGACATCAGCCGTGAGCTAGAAGTGTCATACCATCTGGTCATCATCCAGAAACAGAACATAATTCAACGACATAATACCTTGTAAAACTCAGGAAGACCGTGCAATCGATATACTTCATCAACCATATGTATTTGTTTACTTATCTGCAAAACAAATGGAGTAACTAACAAAGTACACATAGATCTCATTTTAGTAAATACTTCAGATCGGTGAACTGCAATTACAAACTTACAATGTGAGTTTTTTATCATACAGATAAGAAACTCAAAATGAGTTGGCCATAGGACCAAAATAAACAAATGCAAACTGACAATCGTGTGATGCGTATAAACAACAAGTGAAGACAGAAACTACCACATACCTCTGGTAACCCAGTTCTTGTAACCTCTAGTGAAAGAAATGATCGTGTAGAATCATCATTGACAAAATGCTCCCATTTGTTGAACTCCATCCAATACCTGCTTTATGCAAACACAAACACATTTACAAATCATGACACATACAAGTACATGCATAACTGGCCACACACATTCCTCTACAGAAGTTCACATGATTTGATACACCAGAGGGAGCAAAACATTGTCGGCTCATCAATAAAGTATTGACAGATGGCTAACCGCTGTTGTGACTGAAACTTCTGACGAAGCATTGCGACGAGGGAGTCAATTTGATGCACCTGGATTCCAACAGTTCTTCCTAAGCTTACATGGAACTCCCTGCCCAGAAGCACTTTCTCAAGTTTTTGCTCATCTTTGCACAATTCCGAAAGTGCATAGTCCGCATCTACAGCATAGAGATCTGGCACAAGTGACGCAGCTCTTCTCATAACGAGGGTCAGCTGTTTTCTTGCGTTGAAAGGAATGACAACTGCATATGAGATAGTTACACATGTCATAAGAGCGAAAAAGCTTCTGGATGTAGAATTTGCATGCCTAACAATGAGAAACGAATCTCAGTTTTGTGTTGCAAGGTCGCTTCATATATTGGTATTAAAACTGAAAATATAAGATTAGTTCAGAGACCAAGTGTGGGAGCAGCAGCATCTGGAGCCCAATGTTACAGATGGATCTATGAATGCATGCCTGATCAGTACTTGTAGATAGATATTATGTTAATAGCCAAAAGAAACAGACCAGGGATGTAGACATGCAGCGCATAGTTGCCTTCCACATGGGGGAAACTCCGGATGCGACTCCCCTGTGCAATTGTTGAGTAATCTGCAGCAGACATTGTTCCAAAACGTGAGCAATCACCACAGACCCCCAAAACGACCGGGATAGATTCAAGAAGGCCAAACCTACGAAATTTGGGGGCTGGAGAAGGTCGAGGGGAGGAGGAGGAAGCAGCACGGAAGCTTCCTGTGGCTCCGGAGCACCACTGGCAACCGTCGCCGGCTCATTGTCATCATCAGAGTCGGATCCGTAGTTAGCCATGAGTGCATCCATCGATGGGAGGCTACAAAGTTCGATAACTGTTCGGTTATTAAAAACACAATTTCCGTATGCAATTTGTATCAAGGGGCAGTACGATTGCAATTTCCATGAACTATTCCTACAGAGCAACCTGATCGAACCCGTTTCTCTGTGACCCCTGTTCGGCTTTATTCGGTTGACAGGGGTTTAATCCCCTACCTAGGGAGTTCAATCCCTGCAGGGATTGGGTGAAACCCCTCCCTCCACTCAATCCCCACTAATCATCACAGTCTCCCTCCCTCCCTATCAACTGCTGCTCGGTTTATTTTGGGGTTTCAAGCATCAAGCAGAGGAGAAAATATGGGCACAAGTCACAACACATACTAATAAGACTTGCCAGTTACAACTTATACAAAGCCGGCATTTCATATTCAAAATAAAAAATTATTAGAAAAGGAATATCTTCATGTGCAGCAATCCATCTCTGAGGTACCAAGAGGAAGCATACAGCTACAACAAGGTCTCTCTGAAGCACAATGACAATGACAAGAAATTTTCAAGAGAAGACACTAAGACACTGACAAGAAATAAGTTGTGCTATGTTATCAAGACGCCGGCTTGTATATTAAGAACTCTCGGACAATCAAACCTGGATCACTAAACACAGGATTTATGTTGTACCTTGCAGAGCTTAAAAACACTTAATCCAAGAAAACCAATAAATGCATTTCAAACTGAACTTTTTGTATCAGTTATGTATCCATCAAGTGTGCATAAAAATGGAACTTTTCATCCATCATATGATCATAGATTTGAAGACAGATACTTTTCTATCTCGAAGGCAAGATACCAGTCAAGGTCCAAGATCACAAAATGCTTATACAGTGCCACTTGTTAGCCAACTCACCAAAAACATTGCTAGCCAGTCATTCTAGTTCAAAGTAATCAAATGCACCAGATGAGAAAACCATTATGCCAAAAATGATCATGACATAGCTTTTTCTTTGTGAGGTGGATTATGCCCAGAGCTATATCCAACATCAGTAGTTGAAGGCGATCCAAGTTCATGCAACAGTGCCCAGGAACTCAGATCAAGTCTTGACAGAAACTAGTAAGAACATCCAGATGACAGGCCACCAACGGTCCAGTCGAATGTCTCGAGCTCCAGATAATAATTAACCTGCCGCTACCATTTCTACAAGCCTATATTGTGGTATTGGTCGTTTGATGGCGATATTTGAAGTTTTGAACACATGATGCTAATAGCAAAACAGAATGCAGGAAGCACCCAGACATGTTACAAATATCATTACTTCCTTTGCATAAATACCGAATGATGGGCAACACTACTGACTGACCAGCAACCAGCAATCAGAATTGCATCTGGTAGTGTTCACCTGGGGCATTTCCAGGAGCAAGGTGGACTGAGCTCTTGATTCAAGGCCAATAATTAGAGTACTAAGACTAGGTATCCGAAGCAAGATAGTTTCAGCAAGGTTTTGAAACAATTTTCAGTTTTCACACTAACTGTTGGCAACGGATATAGCCAGGACTAGCTGACTCCCCAGGCAAAAAACGCTAAAAAACACCCCAAAAAATTAACCCTAGTTTTATGCAGGTATATCAAAAGTCAAGCTCCTCTCACTAAAATTAAATTGAAACAGAAATTACCAAAAGGCTTTCTACATTGAACTAACAAACTCTAAACCTCAGGAGCTAATCATCGATGATATTGAACATTTGAATGAATCTATTGAAAGGAAAAATCATCCAAGTCAGCGAGGCATCAGGTAGTGTAAATGGAAATTAGGATTTGGGAAGGGTCAGACGGGCTGAGGGGGAGTACCGTGCGGAGGCAGCGGAACGGAAGGACAGAGGAACGGGCGGTGACCCACCTGGACGGGAAGCGGCGCACCCTCCTGGAGACGAACGGGCGAACGCGGGCGAGTGGCGGCGTGGGGTCGCCGGACGAGCGGCGGCGTTGATGCGCGGCCTCTTGGACGGCGGCAGCAGGGAAGGGCTTCGTCTACTGCTTTTTGTTTTTTTGTTTTTTTGAGGGGGCTGTTTTCGTGTACTGGGTAGTTCGTCGGCTCGGTCGCGCGGGTGCGGGGGGAACCAGCACACTTCGGGCCAGCCCATCGCTGGCGCAGGCGCCCCTGTTTTTCTCATTTTTCCTTTTATTAGCTTTTTAAAAAACATTCGGGCTTTCAAAAAAGTTATGAATTTTTAAGAATGTTCACCAACACGGATTTTCGCAAACTCGGACTTCTCCATACTTTAATTTATTTTTCATAATTCGAAAAATATTCATGATTTCGGAAAATGTTCGCGAATTTGAAAAAAATGCTTCGTAAATTCAAAACAATATTCACCAACTCAAAAAATGTTCCCAAATTCTAAAAATGTTCATAAAATTCATAAAAGGTTTGTACATTCAAAAAATGTTCACAACTTTCAATAAATGTTCATGAGTTTCAAAAATGTTCACAAAAATCCAAAAATAATGTTCATGAAGTTCAAAAACTGTTCTTGAGTTTGAGCAATGTTCACTAATCAAAAAATGTTCACAAATTAAAAAAGGTCATGAACTTCAGAAAAAGTTCATGAGTTTGAAAATGTTCCCGAATTAAAAAAAAATGTTGATGAATTCAGTAATCTTCGCGAGTTTGAAGAAAATGTTCATGGATTTAAAAAAATGATCGTGAATTCAAATAATTTCCACAAATTCAAAAAAATCACGAGTTTTAAAAAAATGTTCACAAATTTTAATAATTGTTCTCAAATTCAAAACATGTTCACAAATTTAAAACAGTGTTCAGGAATTCAAAGTTATTTGTGATTTTCAACAAAATCATGCGTTCAAAATAGTTCATGATTTCAAATTATTTTTTTAGTTTTTTTAAAATTATGAATTTGCAAAATAATAAAAATAAATAAATAAAGCAAAAGAAGACAAACAGAGAAACACAGAGACTGACTGGTGGGTCAGCCCATTACCGGGAAGCACGTTGATCGCTATCCCCTGACCCGCGCAAGAAATAATATATGCACTCGCGCTACTCGCTAGTTCGTCAAAATCACTAGTTAAGGGTTACCCCTTGCAAAGGTCACTCTCCATCTTCTTATGTGTTGATGTGCGCCACTTGTCGCAAACTGAGAGTTTTCTTTTTTGTAGATTCGTTTATTCAAAATGTTTTCGTGTGTCCAAATACCGAACCATTTTCACCATTGGATTTCTTACGTCTAGATTCTGCAAACTAGATCCCATGTTAGTAGGTTTTGCTAAAAAATTTCACAAAAAACGAAAAAATAGAAACAATAACCAAAGAACTAAATTTAAAAAACCGACAAAAAAATGAAATGAATACCGAAAGCACAATTTTGCGATTGTCATTTGGGAGGGAGGGGGGGGGGGGAGCACAACGACGGTGTCCTGGCTAAGGGGCTACTCACCATATCGAGTCCCCGCCTAGTGGACCGGACTAAGCACCCCTTGTCGGTTCCGTCTTGGGCCTCATCACACAGTCCATGACGTATATAAGGAAGATCCAGAGGACTTGGCGTACACGACAAGATGATGGATTTATGAAGGAATCTACCTCTTGTATGTAGCCGACTAGGATCTTATACCCTAGGGCCCCAGTATCTTATATAAACCTAGAGGTCATGCTCATAGATACATCATACAATCTCTTGGTAGTTTTACCTATACTATGCACACACTCCAACACAAATAAAGCACAAGTAGAATGTAGGGCTTTATCTCCCCGAAGAAACTGAACCTCGGTAAATCCCATGTCATTGTTATCATCGTTCCAAGATATCTAGCTTAGGATCCCATGCCTAGAATTCTGTCCGATTTAGCTCCATCACACATGTTATGCTTTCCCTCAGAAAAGCCCAAGTTGTGCTTCTCGTGAAAACAAGGTTGTGGTTCTCGTGGAAGCATTACTATGCCTTTTCTTTTTTCCGGAGAAGCATAGAATATGCTTCTGGCGGAAAGAAGGTTGTGCTTCCCGTGGAAGCAAATCTTGTGTTTCTCGTGAAAGCCTATGATGTGCTTCTCGCGGAACCAAATTTGCGCTTTCACGAGAAGCATAGTTGTGCTTCTTGTGCTTCTCGTGGAAGCACACGCTGTGCATTTCCCATTATTTTGAGAAGCACAATTATGCTTGCAAAAAAACACCAAAACCTAGGGAAAGCCAAGTAAAAGTTGAAAAGCTAAACAAAACGAAAGCACTGTAGAAGACAAAAAATGTGTTCCTGCAGGATGCACACAACATGCGCATGTGGTGGCAACGACAAGTGCGCCCGGCACCGCCCGCTAGGAGACATCTGCATGGAGGGTACTGATAACACATAAGTATAGTGGATCGCAACAGTTTTCGAGGGTAGAGTATTCAATCCAAATTTATAGATTCGACACAATGGGAGCCAAAGAATATTTAAAGGTATTAGCAGCTGAGTTGTCAATTCAACCACACCTGGAGATTAATTATCTGTAGCAAGGTGATTAGTAGTACAGTAATATGATAGTTTTGATGATAGCAGCAATAGCAACAGTAACGGTAGGAGTGGTATCAGTGATTTTGTAGCAGTAGCAATAGTAACTTAGCAGAAACAAATATAAGATAAATTCATAGGCATTGGATCAATGACTCGTTGGATGATATTCATCATGAGACAGTTATAACCTAGGGCGATACAGCACTAGCTCCAGTTCATAAATATAATGTAGGCATGTATTCCATAAATAGTCATACGTGCTTATCGGAAAAACTTGCATGGCATCTTTTGTCCTACCCTCCCGTGGCAGCGGGGTCTTATTGGAAACTAAGGGATATTAAGGCCTCCTTTTAATAGAGAACCGGAACAAAGCATTAACACACGATAAATACATGAACTCCTCAAACTACGGTCATCACCGGGAGTGGTCCTAGCTATTGTCACTCCGGGGTTGCCGGATCATAACACGTAGTAGGTGACTATAACTTGCAAGGTCGGATCTAGAACATGGATATAATGGTGATAACATAAATGGTTCAGATCTGAAATCATGGCACCCAGGCCCAAAGTGACAGGCATTAAGCATGGCAAAGTCATAGCAAGATCAATCTCAGAACATAGTGGATACTAGGGATCATGCCCTAGCAAAACTAACTCAATTACATGATGAATCTCGTCCAACTCCTCACCGACCAGCGAGCCCACGAAGGAATGACTCACTCCCGGTGGGGAGCATCATGGAATTGGCGATGGAGATGTCTTGGTGATGACGAAGATCGAAGATCCCCTTCTCCGGAGCCCCAAACGGACTCCAGATCTGGCCTCCCGATGAAGAACAAGAGACAGCGGCGGCTCTGTCTCGTGAAACGCGATAATTCTTTCCCCCTAATTTCTTTCTGGAATAATGTGATTTTATAGCGTTGGTTTCAGGGTCAGCGGGGCCACCAGGTGGGGACAACCCACCGGGGCGTGCCTGGGGGGGCAGGCGCGCCTTGGTGGGTTGTGCCCACCCAGGTGCCCCCCTCAGGTGGATCTTGGCTCCAGAAATTCTCTTTATTGATATAAAAAATCCTCGCAAAGTTTCATTCCATTCCGAGAATTTTTATTTCTGCACAAAAACAACACCATGGTAGTTCTGCTGAAAACAGCGTCAGTCCGGGGTTAGTTTCATTCAAATCATGCAACTTAGAGTCCAAAACAAGAGGAAAAGCGTAAGGAAAAGTAGATACATTGGAGACGTATCAACTCCCCCAAGCTTAAACCTTTGCTTGTCCTCAAGCAATTCAGTTGATAAACTGAAAGTGAAAAAGAAAAACTGTTACGAACTCTTTTGCTCTTGTTTTTAAATAAGCTTAAACAACACCCAGGTTTTCAGCAAAGATTATAACTAACCATGTCGACAATAACTCTTAAAAATTATATTAACTCATATCGATGACATAATCAACTAGAGAGCAATAATAATATATCTCAAACAGCAACACGTTGTCAAAACAACCATGATATAATATGACAATAGTGGTATCTCGCTAGCCCTTTTTGAGACCGCAAAACATAAATGCAGAGCACCCCAAAAGTTCAAGCAACGACTAAACATTGTAATTCATGGTAGAAAAGATCCAGTCATGATGCACCCAACATTAGCTACACACAATGCATCAGCATGACAATAGTGCTCTCAGGTTCTGGCGCTTATTTCAGAATGTGATGACACAACATAAAAGTAAATAGATAGTCCCTTCACAGAGGGAAGCAGTGATTTGCAGAGGTGCCAGAGCTCAAGTTGCTAAAACAGAGGTAAATAATATTTTGAGACATGCACCCTTCTCATTTACTTCACGACCATCAGTTATCAATATCTTCCATGCTAAACACGCTAGTGGAAGTTCCCAAGCGGAAATGTAAAGGTTATGACTCCATTGGGAGTTTTTGTTTGGTTATTTGTAAGCTCTTTTCTTTTTGCAGTTTGGGTCTGGGCATCCCTATTACTGCCCTTTTCTCGTGCGATGGCGAGTGAATAAACACTCGACCTGAGAATAACCCGCTTAGCATGGAAGATACCGACTACCTCCTGTCGTTCCATGAACGATCCAGACACACAAAAAGGATATTTATTTGAAGTTTTTAGAGATGGCACATGCAAATTTACTTAGGATGACAGGGTAATACCGCATATAGGTAGGTATGGTGGACTCTTTTGGAATAACTTGGGTTTCAGGTTTTTGATGTACAAGTAGAGTTCCCACTTAGTACATGCGAAGGCTATCAAATATGTTGAGAAGCGGCCAGCTAGAGAGCAACAACGATCATGAACATGCATTATGCATAAGTAACATTGGGTACTAGCATGAGTAGGATATGAACACCATGAACATAAATATCATAGAGGCTATGTTGGTTTTGATTCAATTACATGCATGAACATGTGCCAAGTCAAGCCACTCGAACATTCAGAGGAGGATACTATATCATCATACTACATCACAATCATTTTAACACAATGTTGATATCCAAGATAAGTCATTATTCACTCCTAGCTACTTATGCATGGCATGAGAAACTATAATCTCTAATTGTCATTGCAAACATGTTTGATCATAATAGGCTGAATCATGGATACTAGGCTTAACATATTTACAAAAACAGAACAAGTCGAGTTCATACTTGTTTCTCTCTGCCACGGCCAGTTCATCTAATATCGTCATTATTTCCTTTCACTTGCATGACCGAACGATTTGAAAATAATAATAGTGCAAGAGTGCCTTGGACTAAGCTGGAATATGCAAACATTTTATTCAAGAGGAGAAGACAAGGTAATATGGGCTCTTTGTTAGATCATCAATAATGCAAGTGAGAGCCACTCAACATTTTCATCGTGGTCTTCTCCTCAGTATGACTCAATGGAAATATTCAGAGAAACACACTGAAATAATTTTGGAGTTTTTGGTTTTTTCGTAAACAAGCAAATGAAAAGGGAAAAAACAAAAACGAGAAAAACTATTTACACGGGAAAGCTCCCAACAAGTAAAAGAAGAACAAGGAAATCTTTTTGGGTTTTCTTTTTAGGGCTACACCAATTTAAACTAGGAAGAAAAATAAAAAGAAGCAAGAAACATATTTTTGGATTTTTTCAAAGTTTTTCAAACTTACAAGAAGAAAGCGAGAAAATAAGTTAAACATGGATGATACAATGAAAAAGTGTGGACACCGACAACTGGAATGAAATGTGTGAACATGAATGTAATGTCGGTGGGAATGCGTACTCCCCCAAGCTTAGGCTTTTGGCCTAACTTGGTCATTAGTTAGTAGCTTGTGTAATGGTTGAAGTGGTAGCTCACGGAGGCTCTCGGTGCGGATGCCTCAGCCTGCCGTGCAGCCACAACCGCTGCGTTATGAGCTCAGGCCTCATTCTCAAGAACGTAATATCTTCCCCTGTTGTGAACATCAAAGAGAGCAGGTGCAGGCAAATATGTGTCTACCACGGAGTCCTTGTTAGATGTCAAATTATAAGTAAAATCATGAGGATCACCCCTCGGAATCTTGTGACGTTTCATAGCATCGAAGTCTATGTACTGCATGGGTAAAATAGGTTCATAGGGTAAAGGTGAAACACCCAGCCCTCTGGCTAAGCATGTGGCATAAATTCCACCATAAAAATATCCACTACCAGCGTTGTGCCGTAACCTACGTGCAACAATCACTCCAAGATTATTACTTCTATCACCATAGAGACGGTGTGAATGAGGCTCAGATAAGGAGCACAAAGTGTACTACAATTTTGTTTGCCTACAATACATTTTCCATTAAATAATGCGAAGTACTGAATTGCAGGAAAATGTATGCTCTTTATTCTACCTTGCATCACTCCCCTAGTTTCACCAAAGCAAAGACTAGTCAAGAATATTTCAAACTCACCTAGGTGGCTCATCGAGCGAACCCCAGAATGGGATTTTGCAGAGGTGAGCAAACCTTTCTAGAGAAATGGTAAATGGATTTTCATATAGTTTAAATGACACCCTAGACTCATGGGGAAAGAATTTAAATCCTTTGACAAATGATTCGGTGAGGATGAGGTGTTGGTCGCACTTATCTGAAATGTAGGGACCAAGATCAGCATTGTGAACATATTGCTCAAATTCCTCCTTAATACCCACACTCACCATATAATCGTTGCATGGCCACAAGCATGTTTTGGTGGTGGCACTTCGGAGGGAACTTTCACTTGGTTCAACATAAGACCGACGGACGGAGCTGCTGCTAGGGGAAGCCTCCGAGGACCTCCTCCTCGAAGAACTCCTTCCAAAAAGGTTCATCATGTTTGCGTACAATTTCTAGAAATTTTTTGTCACAAAAAATTATTAACAAAAATTCACAAAATGATAGCAACTACTCATAGGGATGTATAGAGGCCATAGCAAGCATTCAAACTACTTAGAACTCTAAGAATAGAACATGCAAGCTCATCTACAGGAGCACCAAGAGTATCTAATTATTCTAAATATAAACCACAAAAACAAAAACTAATTGGACACATGGAGGAGTCACATACCAAGCAACAAATCCCTGAAACAATTTTGGAAATGGAGCTTTGAGCAAAGAGATCGAAATCCGCGGTTTCAGGAGCAAGAACATGAGAGAGAGAGAATGATAATGATTTTTTCTAGGTGAATGGAGTGATGTGGGAAGAAGAAGTAAGTGAGGGGGCCCACGTGGGGACCACAACCCACCAGGGCGCGCATGGGGGTCCGGGCGCACCCAGGTGGGTTGTGCCCACCTGCTGCACCTTCCTCTGATATTATTTGCACCAAAAATTCAGAAATATTTAGAAAAAAACCGTATCAAATTTTCAGAGCATTCTGAGAACTTTTTTTGGGGTCATTTTTTATTGCACGGAAAACTCAGAAAACAAACAAAGCATGGCATTTTATTTTATTTAACTAAGGAAAATAGAAAACAAAAGGTAGAGACAAAAGGTAGTGCTTACTAAATTCATCAACTTCATACCTCTAAAAATGATCCATTAATAAGGTTGATCAAGTCTTATTAACAATCACTATCGATTAGCATGAAACCGAAGAACTTTTGTAAATCACTAAGGTACCTCAATGGGGATATGAATGTCCCCCACAATAAGAATTTCATATTTTTTTTCACAGTAGGTAGAGGTAGCTGAAAACTTCCAATAGTGATTGTTGGAGATTTTTCAATAACATTAATACCATTCACTTGGAATTATTTCTTTGAAAAGTGCACCGTATGCTCATTACCATTGATATGAAAAGCGACCTTGCTTTTATTACAATCAATAACAGCCCCTGCAGTATTCAAGAAGGGTCTATCAAGGATAATCGACATGTTGTCGTCCTCGGGCATCTCAAGTATAACAAATTCAGTCGAAATAGTAACATTAGCAACAACAACGGGCACATCCTCACAAATACCAATAGGTATGGCGGTTGATTTGTTAGCCATTTGCAAAGATATTTCAGTAGGTGTGAGTTTATTCAAATTGAGTCTTTTATATAAAGAGAAAGGCATAACACTAACACCAGATCCTAAATCACATAAAGCAGTTTTCACATAATTTTTTTAATGGAGCAAGGTATAGTTGGTATTCCCGGATCTCCAAGTTTTTTAGGTACTCCATCTTTAAAAGTATAATTAGCAAGCATAGTGGAGATTTCATCTTCCGGTATTTTTCTCTTATTAATGATGATGTCTTTCATATACCTTGCATAAGGAGGCATTTTTAAGATATCAGTCAAGTGAGTTCGCAGAAAGACTGGCCTCAGCATTTCAGCAAAGCGTTCAAATTCTTCATAATCTTTCTTTTTAGTTGACTTTGGTGGAAAGGGCATAGGCTTTTGAACCCATGGTTCTCTTTCCTTACCATGTTTTCTAGCAACAAAGTCTCTTTTGTCACATCTTTTATTCTTGGGTTGTGGGTTATCAAGATCAACAACTGGTTCTATCTCAACATCATTATCTGGTTCTTATCATTTGTTTGAGTGTCTTCATGAACCTCATAATTATCTTTTTCATTATCATAAGGTGAGTGTTCATTACCAGATTGAGTTTCAGCATCAGAGATAGAAACTTCATTATCATTATCAGGAGGTTTTTCTATTTCAGGTTCACTAGAGGCAGGCAAATTCCTATTATTTTTCTTCTTCTTTTTCTTTTTAGAAGGACTAGGTGCATCAGTGTTAATTCGTTGAGAGTCTTGTTCAATTCTCTTTGGGTGTCCCTCAGGATAAAGTGGTTCCTGAGTCATTTTACCTCCTCTAGTTGCTACTCTAACAGCAAAGTCACTTATATTATTGTTCATTTCATCAAGCAACTCTCTTTGAGATTTAGCAACTTGTTCTAATTGAGTTTGAACCATAGAGGCATGCTTTCCTACACCTCTAACATCATTTGAGATTCTAAATAACAAGTCACTTAAGCGAGCAATCATATCAGAGTTGTATTTCAATTGTTTCATAACATTCGCATTGAAGTGATCTTGCTTTCTAATGTAATTATGAAACTCATAAAGGCATTGACTAGGATGTTTATTATGATGATCATCACTATCATTGAATTTCATTAAACATTTTACCTCTACCACCTTAGGTGGTGGTGGTGCTTCAAGCCCATGTATTTCTTCGATAGGTGGTAAATTTTTAACATCCTCTGCTTTAATACCTTTTTCCTTCATAGATTTCTTTGCCTCTTGCATATCTTCAGAACTGAGATATAAGATACCCCTCTTCTTCGGAGTGGGTTTAATAAGTGTTCCAGGAGGAGTCCAGTCATTATAATTTTTCAATATGTTATTCAATAATTCTTTAGCTTGCCCAATAGTTCGTTCCCTAAAAACACAACCAGCACAACTATCTAGGAAATCCCTAGAAGCATCGATTAGTCCATTATAGAAGATATCAAGTATTTCATTTTTATTAAGAGGATGATCAGGCAAAACATTAAGTAATTGGATAAGCCTCCCCCAAGCTTGTGGGAGACTCTCTTCTTCAATTTTCATAAAATTAAATATTTCCTGCAAGGTAGCTTGTTTCTTATGAGCAGGGAAATATTTTTCAGAGAAGTAATAAATCATATCCTGGGGACTACGCACACAACCAGGAGCAAGAGTATTGTACCAAGCTTTAGCATCACCGTTTAATGAGAATGGAAATAACTTGAGAATATAGTAATAGCAAATCTTCTCATCTTGAGCAAAAAGGGTGGCTATATCATTCAATTTAGTAAGATGTGCCAAAACAGTTTCAGTTTCATAACCATGGAAAGGATCAGATTCAACAAAAGTGATTAACTCTAGGTCGACAGAGAATTCATAATCCTTATCATCAATAAAAGTAGGTGAAGTAGCAAACTCAAGATCACATTTCATCTTAGCATTCAAAGATCTTTCTTTATACTTGCATAGTAATTTCTCTAGATCATCTCTATCCTTACAAGCAAGAATATCTCTAGTTGCCTCCTCACTCATAGTATAACCTTCAGGTACCTTTGGCAATTCATATCTAGAAGGACTAGTTCTAGTAGGTGTTTCAAGATTTTTCAGTTTCAAGTTCATCATCAGGTTCACCAATATCATGGTGTCTTACTCTAGCCATTTGTTCATCAAGAAATTCACCTAGTGGCACATCATCATCAAGCAAGGTACTAGCATAATCATGAGTAGCATTCATAGCAGAAGTAGCATCATCAATAACTTGCGACATATCAGAATTAATAGCATGTGGTGATGTTGCAAGTTTACTTATAACAAAAGGTGAATCTAAAGCGGACCTGGATGGTAGTACCTTACCTCCCCTCGTCTTTGAGGGAAAAATCTTAGTCTTAGCATCCTTCATATTCTTCATAGTGACAATATGATAATAATCCCAAGTGACTCAACAAGTATAGCTATGCTCCCCGACAACGGCACTAGAAAAAGGTCTTGATAACCCACAAGTCTAGGGGATCACAACAGTTTTCGAGGGTAGAGTATTCAACCCAAATTTATAGATTCAACACAAGGGGAGCCAAAGAATATCTGAAGGTATTAGCAGCTGAGTTGTCAATTCAACCACACCTGAAGATTAATTATCTGCAGCAAGGTGATTAGTAGCACAGTAATATGATAGTTTTGATGATGACAGCAATAGCAACGGTAACAGTAATAGTGGTAGCAGTCATTTTGTAGCACTAACGATAGCAGTAGTAATAGTAACTTAGCAGAAACAATATAAGATAAATTCGTAGGCATTGGATCGGTGAATCATTGGATGATATTCATCATGAGACAGTTATAACCTAGGTCGATACAGAACTAGCTCCAGTTCATAAATATAATGTAGGCATGTATTCCGTAAATAGTCATACGTGCTTATGGGAAGAACTTTCATGACATCTTTTGTCCTACCCTCCCGTAGCAGCAGGGTCCTATTGGAAACTAAGGGATATTAAGGCCTCCTTTTAATAGAGAACCGGAACAAAGCATTAACACACAGTGAATACATGAACTCCTCAAACTACGTTCATCACCGGGAGTGGTCCCGACTATTATCACTCCGGGGTTACCGGATCATAACACGTAGTAGGTGACTATAACTTGCAAGATCGTATCTAGAACATGGATATAATGGTGATAACATAAACGGTTCAAATCTGAAATCATGGCACCCGGGCCCAAAGTGACAAGCATTAAGCATGGCAAAGTCATAGCAACATCAATCTTAGAACATAGTGGATACTAGGGATGAGGCCCTAACAAAACTAACTCAATTACATGATGAATCTCATCCAACTCCTCACCGACCAGTGAGCCTACGAAGGAATTACTCACTCCTAGCGGGGAGCATCATGGAACTGGCGATGGAGATGTGTTGGTGATGACGAAGATCAAAGATCCCCCTCTCTAGACCCCCAAACGGACTCCAGATCTGGCCTCCCGATGAAGAACAGGAGACAACGGCGGCTCCGTCTCGTGAAATGTGATAATTCTTTCTCCCTGATTTTTTCTGGAATAATGTGATTTTATAGCATTGGTTTCAGGGTCAGCGGGGCCACCAGGTGGGGACAACCCATTGGGGCGCGCATGGGGGGCAGGCGCGCCCTAGTGGGTTGTGCCCACCCAGGTGCTCCCCCTCAGGTGGCTCTTGGCTCAAGAAATTCTCTTTATTGATATAAAAAAATCCTCACAAAGTCTCGTTCCATTCTGAGAACTTTTATTTCTGCACAAAAACAACACCATGGCAGTTCTGCTGAAAACAGCGTCAGTCCGGGTTTAGTTTCATTCAAATCATGCAAATTAGCGTCCAAAACAAGAGGAAAAGCGTTAGGAAAAGTAGATACGTTGGAGATGTATCAGGTACCCGCTAGCTAGTCAGTGAGGGAAACTCCAACCGCCCGACCCATTTCGTCCAGTTGTGTCTGTTTGGGTTCGTGAGGGAAAAAAGCACGACCCAGCAAGGCGCAGACGAAAACACAATTTCTTTTTGTCACATGTCCATCTGGATGCAAATCCACCCAAAATTTGGGCCTAATTTGCATCCACACTGACACAAGACAGTCACACCCGTGTCCGCTTGGTGTCCGGCTTGGGCCTGCGTGTCGGCCACCCAACCACCACCCGCTAGTCCTCTTAAATCCCATGCCTGCTAGAGGGCCCACACGTCAGGCACCCAACCTCCTTCCCGGGTCCTTTTTGATGGCATGCGTGCGGGGGTCCAGTCATCTTATTCTTCCTCACTCTGCCCCTAGCTACAACCCACCATCAAAATATTGTGGAAGTGGATCCCCGGGAAGACCGAGAAGCACGACCACAAGGCCGGCTCCTCCTCGGGGCCGCGAGGAAAGCTTGGCCCTAACGCCGCATGGCCCAGCGACAATGTGTGTATGTCGGATCGAGCAGTGCGAGCGGCATTGTGTAAGGATCGAGAAGATGTATCTAGAGGGGGGGGGGGGTGATTAGACCCTCAACAAGTAAAGATAGCAATTTTTAGGTTTTTCAAGTTGAGGTTGCAAATTAGCACAATTTCAAGCATTCACAATACAATTCAAGCAAGCATGCAAAGAGTATATGAGCAGCAGAAAGTAAAGCATGCAACTTGCAAGAAAGTAAAGGGATGGGATTGGAGTGTGCAAACGCAATTGGAGACACGGAGATTTTTGGCATGGTTCCGATAGGTGGTGCTATCGTACATCCACGTTGGTGGAGACTTCAACCCGCGAAGGGTAATGGCTGCGCGAGTCCATGGAGGGCTCCACCCACGAAGGGGTCCATGAAGAAGCAACCTTTTCTATCCCACCATGGCCATCGCCCATGAAGAACTTGCCTCACTAGGGTAGATCTTCACGAAGTAGGCGATCTCCTTGCCCTTACAAACTCCTTGGTTCAACTCCACAATCTTGACGGAGGCTCCCAAGTGACACCTAACCAATCTAGGAGACACCACTCTTCAAAAGGTAATAGATGGTGTGTTGATGATGAACTCCTTGCTCTTGTGCTTTAAATGATAGTCTCCCCAACACTCAACTCTCTCTCACAGAATTTGGATATGGTGGAAAGATGATTTGAGTGGAAAGCAACTTGGGGAAGGATAGAGATCAAGATTCTTGTGGTTGGATTGGAATGTCTTGGTCTCAACACATGAGTAGGTGGTTCTCTCTCAGAAAATGAGTAGTGGAAGTGTAGGCACGTTATGATGGCTCTCTCACATATGGAGAAGGGGGTGGAGGGGTATATATAGCCTCCACACAAATTCTAACCATTACACACAAATTCCCAAACTCAGTGGGACTGAATGATTAAACTCGGTTAGATTGACTTGGTTCAAAATGTGAATGTTAGGCATTTCGGTGGGACCGACAACATCAACTCGGTGAGACCGATGCGCTATGGTTAGGGCAAAACCTCATCTCTGTGAGACCGATCACATGAACTCAGTGAGATCAATTTCAGTAATAAGCAAACAGAGACTTGGTCAGGCAAACTCGATGGGACCGATCGCTCATCTCGGTTATACCGAAACGTTACGAAAAGGGAACAGAGATTTTGCAATGCCAACTCGGTGGGACTGATTGCTCACTTCAGTTAGACCGGAACGTTATGAAGGGAAACAGAGAGTTTGCATTCCCATCTTGGTGAGACCGAGATCCCTATCGGTAAGATCGAACTGATTAGGGTTTGTGGATATGGCTATGTCAAGTGAACTCGGTGGCGCCGGATAGATCAATTCGGTGGGGCCGAGTTTGACTTTAGGTTTAGGACATATGTGGAAATGAGAAAGTGGTTGAGAGCTTTGGAGCATATCACTAAGCACTTTGAGCAAGCAAGACATTAAGCAACAACTCATCCCCTTTTAATAGTATTGGCTTTCCTATGGACTCAATGTGATTTTGTATCACTAAAATGAAAATGTAGAGTCCAAAGCTTTTGCCAATGTTTTTCCTTAGCATTTGGAAGGGGTTCCACATCCTCTTGTCCTGCCACTCCAATCTTGAACTCATCTGAAATATACTAGGTAGAGGTATTAGTCCAACAAGAGATATGCTGACATTAATTACCAAAATCACCCAGGGAGCACTTGTACTTTCAATCTCCCCCTTTTTGGTAATTGATGACAACATACATCAAAGCTTTAGATAAAGATATGAAGTATAACAAGTAAAGCTTTGGAAGAACATGCAACATGCATTGGCTCCCCCTACATGTATGCAATCATGTGAAGATGGATCATTAGAGTATGTGAAAGCATAAACATGTCAGAGCAAGCAATGAGTTACATGTATCTTGGCTATATGCATCAGAGCAAATGATGTGAATGCAGAGTGTACCTACATGTTCATGAGTCCTTCTCGCAAACAATATATACATCAGCAAGAGGTCCTCATGCACATGAGTGTGATGCATATACTTACCTTGTGGTCTTGAGCTAACTTTGGAAGAGATGAACATGAGAAAATAGGGTTAGATAACACAAGAACATCTACTAGACAAAGCAAGAACGAGAGACCACAAGAGTACCAAGACTGGGATGACATATAGAGAGTGAGTACTTAGTACTCTGGTTCGATATGACATGTCCCCAAGAATAAAGATATGCAATGAATTCCAAAGATTTTCTTCCCTTAGATGTCTTTCTCCCCTGAATCTGACATTGGATAATGGGAGAAGATAAGGTAATAGAAAATCCGAGCAAATGAAAAGCAAATGAAAAACAGAGCAAAGGCACAAAGAAATGTCTTCAACTAACATGTCTTTCCCCTCTAAAAGACATGTGGCTTCTCTCCTCTTTATTTACCAAGATCTGGGAATATTAAGAAGTCTTTCTCTCCCATAGGGTCTCTTTGGCCCTTAAGATAAGCTTTGATGTGATCTCTCTCTCCCCCTTTGACATCAATTTCCAAGAAGGATTCTTCTGGAATACAAGTCAAATAGGTTTGGTCCTTGAGTCACATGACAAAGCAGTGTGAAAAATGTGATGCAGGTAGAGGATAAGAATCATCAAGTGGAGCTGGATAAGAAAAGTAGGATGCAAATGGCAAAATGTTTCCACTGTGGTGAAATCGGTAACACCGAGCCCTTTTCTTCGGTGACACCGAGTGGTTTCGGTCCGGCCAAAAAGAAACGATCGGTGAGGCCGAGTTCATCACAGATAAAGGACTTTGTCATCTCAGCTCACTAGGCAGATAGGTTCTCACAAAGATTTGTGATAACCCACAAGTATAGGGGATCAACTGTAGCCTCTTTCAATAAGTAAGAGTGTCGAACCCAACGAGGAGCTAAAGGTAGAACAAATATTCCCTCAAGTTCTATCCACCACCGATACAACTCTACGCACGCTTAACGTTCGCTTTACCTAAAACAAGTATGAAACTAGAAGGACTTTGTAGGTGTTGTTGGATATGTTGGTAAGAATATAAAGAGCATGTAAATAAAAACTAGGGGCTGTTTAGATAAAGAAGCAATAAAGTTAGTATAGCGAGTGTGGAAAAGTGGTGTTAGGAGTTGTGAAATTTTCCCTAAGCAATTGACTACTTTACTAGACCCACAACAAGTTTTATGTAGGAGAGGCCACTGCTAGCATGTCATCCCTGACTTGGAATTCTATGCACTTATTATTGGAACTATTAGCAAGCATCCGCAACTACTAACGTTCATTAAGGTAAAACCCAACCATAGCATTAAGATATATTGGCCCCCCTTCAATCCCGTATGCATCAATTTCTATGCTAGGTTGAAGCTTCTGTCACTCTTACCCTCCAATACATAGTCGTATCAACATACAACTAACCCTATGGTGTGATCCACGCGCGCGCTCATATGATGGGCACCAAAGGACATCAACATAACCACAAGAAAATTAAACCAATCATAGCAATTCACCAATTACCGATAGGATAACGAAAATCTACTCAGACATCATAGGATGGCAACACATCATTGGATAGTAATATGAAGCATAAAGCACCATGTTCAAGTAGAGGGTACAACGGGTTGCGGTAGAGTGGACCACTGTAGATAGATGGGGGAAGGTGATGGAGATGTTGGTGAAGATGACGGAGGTGTTGGTGTAGATCATGGTGATGATGATGGCCCCGGCGGCGTTCTGGCGCCACCGGGAGAGAGGGGGAGAGAGCCCCCCTTCTTATTCTTCTTCCTTGACCTTCTCCCTAGATGGGAGAAGGGTTTCCCCTCTGGTCCATGGTCTCCATGGCGTGGGAGGGGCGAGAGCCCCTCCAAGATTGGATCTGTCTCTCTCTGTTTCTGTGTTCATAATTCTGGCCTTTCACCGTTTCTTATATTCCCGGAGATCCGTAACTCTGATTGGGCTGAAATTCTAACACAATTTCTATCCGGATATTAGCTTTCTTGTGGCGAAGGGCACCAACCGCCTTATGGGGTGGCCACGAGGGCCCAGGGCGCCCCCCCTTCTCATGGCCCCCTCGGGCATCGTCTCGCGTTGATTCTTCTTCCCAAAAATTATAAATATTCCAAAAAAATCTCCATCTGTTTTTATCCCGTTTGGACTCCGTTTGATATGGGTTCTCTGAGAAACAAAAAACATGCAACGAAGAGGAACTAGCACTGGGCACTGGATCAATATGTTAGTCCCAAAAATAGTATAAAAAGTTGCCAAAAGTATGTAAAAGTTGTAGAATATTGGCATGGAACAATCAAAAATTATAGATACGACGGAGACGTATGAGCATCCCCAAGCTTAATTCTTGCTCGTCCTCGAGTAGGTAAATGATAAAAAATATAATTTTTGACGTGGAATGCTACCTAGCATAATCTTGATCATGTAATCTAATCATGGCATGAATATTAAGATATAAGTGATTCAAAGCAATAGTCTACCATTTGACATAGAAGAATTTAATACTCGGGCATCCCAACAAACAATCATGTCTTTCAAATATCATTGCTAAAGAACACTATCCCTACAAAATCATATAGTCATGTATGCTCCCTTTTCTTAACACAAGGTACCCCTCATGCCCATCTCGGTGTCAGCCAAGCAATTGGTTCATACTTTTTAACGCGCTTCAACTTTTTCAACCCTCACGCAATACATGAGCACAAGCCATGGATATAGCACTACAGGTGGAATAGAGTATGATGGTGGAGGTTGTGTGGAGAAGACAAAAAGGGAGAAAGTCTCACATCGATGCAGCTAATCAATGGGTTATGGAGATGCCCATCAATTGATGTCAATGCGAGGAGTAGGGATTGCCATGCAACGGATGCACCGGAGCTATAAGTGTATGAAAGCTCATACTGAAACTAAGTGTGTGTGCATCCAACTTGCTTGCTCATGTAGACCTCGGGCATTTGAGGAAGCCCATCATCGGAATATACAAGCCAAGTTCTATAATGAAAATTTCCACTAGTATATGAAAGTGATAACTCAAGAGACTCTCTACATGAAGAACATGGTGCTATTTTGAAGAACAAGTGTGGTAAAAGGATAGTAACATTGCCCCTTCTCTCTTTTTCTCTCATTTTTTATTTCTCTTTTTTTTGGTGGGCTTCTTTGGCCTATTTTTTTTTATTTGGGCTTCTTTGGCCTCTTTTTTTAAAGTCCGGAGTCTCATCCCGACTTGTGGGGGAATATAGTCTCCATCATCCTTTCCTCACTGGGGCAATGCTCTAATAATGATGATCATCACACTTTTATTTACTTACAACTCAATATTACAACTCGATACTAGAACAAAAATATGACTCTATATGAATGCCTCCGGCGGTGTACCGGGATGTGCAATGATCTAGCGTAGCAAAGATATAAAAAAATGGACAAGCCATGAAAACATCATGCTAGCTATCTTACGATCATGCAAAGCAATATGAAAATGAATGCTCAAGTCATGTATATGGTGATGATGGAAGTGGCATGGCAATATATCTCGGAATGGCTATGGAAATGCCATAATAGGTAGGTATGGTGGCTGTTTTGAGGAGGATATAAGGATGCTTATGTGTGATAGAGCGTATCGTATCACAGGGTTTGGATGCACCGGCGAAGTTTGCACCAACTCTCAAGGTGAGAAAGGGCAATGCACGGTATCGAAGAGGCTAGCAATGATGGAAGGGTAAGAGTGCGTATAATCCATGGGCTCACATTAGTCATAAAGAACTCATATACTTATTGCAAAAGCTTATTGGCCCTCAAAGCAAAGTACTACTACGCATGCTCCTAGGGGGGAGGTTGGTAGGAGTTAACCATCGCGCGCCCCCGACCTTCATGCAAAGATAAACAATCAAAATACAATGCACGCCAATTTGGTTACATAGTTAGGAGACCATACGTGCATGCTTCGAGAATCACAAACCTTAACACCAATATTCTTACTAAACACAACCATTTACTAGAACCTCCCACATATTATCATCTCTATATCGCAAAACAATTGCAAGGAATCAAACATATCATATTCAGTGATCTACAAGTTTTATGTAGGATTTTATGACTAACCATGTGAATGACCAATTCCTGTCATCTCTCTAAATAGATATAAGTGAAGCAAGAGAGTTTAATACTTCTACAACAGATATTCCCACGCTCTAACAAATATAAGTGAAGCAAAAGAGCATTCTACAAATGGCGGTTTTCTATGTGAAGAGAAACAGGCAATCCAGACTTCAAATGATATAAGTGAAGCACATGAAGCATTCTATAAAGCCATACTCAAAAGATTTAAGTGAGTGCAATGAGCATTATATAAATCAACCATGTACTATCTCATACCAACATGGTGCATAAAAGAAAAGTGAAAACTAAATGCAAAAGACGCTCCAAGATTTGCACATATCACATGAATGAAACGAATTCGAAAATAGATACTTGTTGAAGAAAGATGGGATGCCTTCCGGGGCATCCCCAAGCTTAGACGCTTGAGTCTCCTTGAATATTCACTTGGTTTGCCTTGGGCATTCCCAAGCTTGAGCTCTTGCCTCTCCTCCTTTTCCTCATATTGAAACCTCCTGGATCTTCGAACACTTCATCCACACAAAACTTCAACAGAAAACTCGGTAAGATCCGTTAGTATAATAAAACAAATCACTACTCTAGGTACTGTTGAAAAACAATTCATATTTTATTTTTGCATTGTAGATACTGTAATATAACTTTTCCATGGCTTAATCCACTGATAGAAATTGATAGTTTCATCAAAACAAGCAAACTATGCATCAAAAACAGAATCTGTCTTAAACAGGACAGTCTGTAGTAATCTGAACATTCACCATACTTCTGGTACCCCAAAAATTCTGCCAAAATTAGTAAAAATAAACAATTTGTATAGAAAGACAGTGCAAAATGTTTCAGAACCGTTTGGTGTTCCAGTAAAAAATGTAAAATCACGCACTACAGCCAAAGTTTCTGTCCTGCACCGCACAAACCAACAAGCATTGTAAACATCCTAAAGGAAAACCTTGGCACATTATTTTTATAATACAATGGAATTGTACAAGGGGATAATTATTTTTGATGAAGATTTTCTGAAATTAAGATTCACAAAGTTTCCATGAGCATGAACAAAGTTCAAGGAGCTCCCCCACTTCAACAATGCTTGTCTCTCTCACTTTCACTTTCCTTTTTGAAAAGTTTTGGGTTCCCCTCTTTATTTTTTTGTTTTTAAACTTTATGAAAGCACTCAACAGAAATAAATGACTCTCTTAAACTTCCGGGTTGTCTCCCTGGCAGCGCTTTCTTTAAAGCCATTAAGCTAGGCATATAGTGCTCAAGTAATGGATCCACTCGGATCCCAAGGTATATCAAAGCCAATTTTAATTAACAATGATTTGTGATTTAGTAATGAGCACAAAGTAACATATATCATGAAACAACGAAGTCTAACTCTCTTCCTATGCATTGGCATGTCATAAAATAACAATTCATGCACACCAAGTAAAGGCAAATGCATAGTATAAGCAGTTTCTTGCAATTCTATCATGTTGGAAACATAAAGAGGCGGAGATGTAGTTCCTCTCTCATAATAATTGCAAGTTGGAGCAGCAAGCACATGCATATTATATCTATCAAAATCATCATGTGCAACGGTAAAATGCAACCCATCAACATAATCCTTAATAAGAGCAAACTTCTCCAATATAGTGTAGTTTGGAGAATTCAAAGAGATAACAAGACTATTATGTGTGGGTGCAATAGCAACAATTTCATTTTTAACATAAGGAACTATAGCAAGTTCATCTCCATAAGCATCATTCATATTGGCATCATGGCCACAAGCATAGCAAGCATCATCAAAAAGGGGTATTTCAAGAGAATCAACGGGATCATAACAATCATCATAGCAATCATCCTTCGGTAAGCACGAAGGGAAATTAAACAATGTATGAGTTGAAGAGTTATTCTCATTAAAATGTGGGCATGGGTGATTGATACGTCTCTATCGTATCTACTTTTCCAAACACTTTTGCCCTTGTTTTGGACTCTAACTTGCATGATTTGAATGAAACTAACCTGGACTGATGCTGTTTTTAGCAGAACTGCCATGGTGTTATTTTTGTGCAGAAACAAAAGTTCTCGGAATGACCTAAAAATCCACGGAGATTATTTTTGGAAAATATAAAAAATACTGGTGAAAGAATCAAGGCCAGGGGGCCCACACCCTATCCACGAGGGTGGGGGGTGCGCCCCCTCCCCCTAGGCGCGCCCCTTGCCTCGTGTGCCCCCTGGATGTCCACCGACCTCAACTCCAACTCCATATATTCTCTTTCGCGGAGAAAAAAAATCAGAGAGAAAGTTTCATCGCATTTTACGATACGGAGCCGCCGCCAAGCCCTAATCTCTCTCGGGAGGGCTGATCTAGAGTCCGTTCGGGGCTTTGGAGAGGGGGATTCGTCGCCGTCATCATCGTCAACCATCCTCCATCACCAATTTCATGATGATCACCGCCGTGCATGAGTAATTCCATTGTATGTAATCAAGTTAGTTTTGTTAGGGTTTGATCCCTCGTATCCACTATGTTCTGAGATTGATGTTGCTATGACTTTGCTATGCTTAATGCTTGTCACTAGGGCCCGAGTGCCATGATTTCAGATCTGAACCTATTATGTTTTCATGAATATATGTGAGTTTTTGATCCTATCTTGCAAGTCTATAGTCACCTATTATGTGTTATGATCCAACAACCCCGAAGTGACAATAATTGGGATACTTCTCGGTGATGACGTAGTTTGAGGAGTTCATGTATTCACTAAGTGCTAATGCTTTGGTCCGGTTCTCTATTAAAAGGAGGCCTTAATATCGCTTAGTTTCCATTAGGACCCCGCTACCACAGGAGGGTAGGACAAAACATGTCATGCAAGTTCTTTTCCATAAGCATGTATGACTATATTCGGAATACATGCCTACATTACATAGATGAATTGGAGCTAGTTCTGTGTCACCCTATGTTATAACTATTACATGAGGAATCACATCCGACATAATTATCCATCACTGATCCAATGCCTACGAGCTTTTCACATATTGTGCTTTGCTTATTTACTTTACCGTTGCTACTGTTACAATTACTACGAAACTGCTACCATTATTTTTATCACTGTTACCGTTACTTCCATACTACTTTGCTACTAAATACTTTGCTGCAGATACTAAGTTATCCAGGTGTGGTTGAATTGACAACTCAACTGCTAATACTTGAGAATATTCTTTGGCTCCCCTTATGTCAAATCAATAAATTTGGGTTGAATACTCTACCCTCGAAAACTATTGCGATCCCCTATACTTGGGTTATCAAGACTATTTTCTATCGCCGTTGCCGGGGAGCATAGCTCTATTCTTTGAGTCACTTGGGATTTATATCTACTGATCACTATGAGGAACTTGAAAGACGAAAGAACTAAGATTTTTCCCTCAACTACGAGGGGAGATAAGGAACTGCCATCTAGCTCTGCACTTGATTCTCCTTCTATTTTGAGTAAGCTTGCGACACCTAAACCTGCTACTGCTATTAATTCTGATATGTCGCATTGTTATTGATGATGCCACTTCTACTATGCATGATACTTATGATGAAACTACTTCTATGCTTGATACTAATTTGCCATTAGGTGAATTTCTTGATGAACAACTTGCTAGGGTTAGAGAGAATGAAATTATTGAAGATGATATTATTGAAGATAGTGATGATGAGGGTTCTCCCCCTAAGTATGAGTTGCCTGTTGTTCCTGAGGGTTATGTTATGGATGTAGAAACTACTAGAGCTATTCTTGCTTGCAATGATAGATCTGATCTTAAGAAGTTATTAGCTAAATGGAAACAAAAATCCCTAAATGCTAGAATGAAATATGACCCTGCTTTTGCTACATCACCTATCTTTGTTACTGATAAGGATTATGAATTCTCTGTTGATCCTGAAATAATTACTTTGGTTGAATCTGATCCTTTTTATGGCTATGAATCTGAAACTGTTGTGGCACATCTTACTAAGTTAAATGATATAGCCACCCTGTTCACTAATGATGAGAAATCTCGCTATTATTATATCCTTAAGATATTTTCGTTCTCATTAAAGGGTGATGCTAAAACTTGGTTTAATTCTCTTGATCCTGGTTGTGTGCGTAGTCCCCAGGATATGATTTATTACTTCTCTGCTAAATATTTCCCTGCTCATAAGAAACAAGCTGCCTTGAGGGAAATATATAATTTTGTGCAAATTGAAGAAGAGAGTCTCCCACAAGCTTGGGGGAGGCTTCTCTGATTACTTAATGCTTTGCATGATCATCCTCTTAAGAAAAATGAAATACTTGATATCTTTTATAATGAACTAACTGATGCTTCCAAGGACCACTTGGATAGTTGTGCTAGTTGTGTTTTCAAGGAATGAACAGTCGACCAAGCTAAATTGTTATTGAATAATATGTTGACTAACAAAAATAATTGGACTCTTCCGGAGCCAATTCCTAAGCCAATTAGTCAATTCCTGAGCCAATTCCTGAGCCAACTCCGAAGAAGAGGGGTGTTCTATTTCTCAGTCCTGAAGGTATGCAAGGGGCAAAGAAATCTATGAAAGAAAAAGGTATTAAAGCCGAAGATGTTAAGAATTTACCTCCTGTTGAAGAAATACATGGTCTTAATATACCACCTATTGAAGAAACACATTGTCTTGATAGCCCGACATAGGTAGTAAAGGTAAATTCTCTCTATAGATATGATAAAGTTGAAATCCCGTCTAGTAAGTTTCGTAGCCAATGTTTAGATGAATTTGATGACTTTATGGCTAGACAAGAAAGTTTCAATGCTTATGTTGGTAGAGAATTAAAGAGCAATGCTTGCATGATTGGACGCTTGAGTGATTATATGGCTAGAGTTAAAGGTGAACTTAAACTCATTAGTAAATATGCTTCTATGGTTACCACTCAAGCAGAACAAGTACTTAAAGCTCAAAGTGATTTGCTCGATGAATTAAATAATAAACATGATTTTGCTATTAGAGTGGACACTAGAACTGGTAGAATGACTCAGGAACCTTTGTATCCTGAAGGCCACCCTAAGAGAATTGAGCAAGATTCTCAGAGAAACAATTTAGATGCACCTAGTCCTTCTAAAAAGAAGAAAAATAAAAATGATCGGACTTTGCATGCTTCTGGTGAACCTGTTATAGACACACCTGAGAGTCCCAATGATATTTCTATTTCTAATGCTGAAACACAATCTGGTGATGAACATGAACCTAGTGATAATGTTAATGATAATCTTCATGTTGATGCTCAACGTAGCAATAATAATGATGTAGAGATTGAACCTGTTGTTGATCTTGATAACCCACAATCAAAGAATCAACGTTATGATAAGAGAGACTTTGTTGCTAGGAAGCATGGTAAAGAAAGAGAACCATGGGTTCAGAAACCCATGCCTTTTCCTCCTAAGCTATCCAAGAAAAAGGATGATGAGGATTTTGAGCGCTTTGCTGAAATGATTAGACCTATCTTCTTACGTATGCGCTTAACTGATATGCTTAAAGTGAATCCTTATGCTAAATACATGAAGGATATTATTACAAATAAAAGAAAGATACCGGAAGCTGAAATTTCCACCATGCTTGCTAATTACACTTTTGAAGGTGGAATACCTAAGAAACTTGGAGATCCAGGAGTACCAACTATACCATGCTCCATTAAAAGAAACTATGTTAAAACTGCTTTATGTGATCTTGGAGCCGGTGTTAGTGTTATGCCTCTCTCTTTATGTCATAGACTTGAATTGAATAAGTTGACACCTACTGAAATATCTTTGCAAATGGCCGACAAATCAACTGCTATACCTGTTGGTATTTGTGAGGATGTGCCTGTTGTGGTTGCAAATGTCACTATCTTAACGGACTTTGTTATTCTTGATATTCCCGAGGACGATAGTATGTCGATTATCCTTGGTAGAACCTTTTTGAATACTGCAGGGGCTGTTATTGATTGCAACAAAGGCAATGTCACTTTTCATGTTAATGGTAATGAGCATACGGTACAGTTTTCGAGGAAACAACCTCAAGTTCATAGTATTAATTCTATTGGAAAAATTTCAACTATTATTATTGGAGGTTTCAAATTTCCTCTTCCTACTGTCAAGAAGAAATATGATATCCTTATTATTGGGGATGTTCATATCCCCGTTGAGGTAACCTAGTATTATTCGAAATTTCTCCGGTTCCATGTTACTCGGAATGAGTTTGTTAACAAGACTTGATCAACCTTGTTAGTGGATTCTTTTTGATGATCATGAGATGGATGAAACTAGAAGGCACATCCTTCTATACCCTCCTTTTACTTTATGTTATTTAGAATAAATAAAGCAAAAATAGTATTATCTGTCTGTTTTCTGAATTATCCATGCAATAAAAAATATCCCGAAAATAAAAGTTCTCCAAATGCCCTGCAAATTTAATATGATTTTTTCTGGAATATTTGAGAATATGTGGCACTGAGAACACAACAGGGGGAGCTGGCACCTGGCCAAGAGGGTCCAGGGCGCGCCCACCCCTACAGGGCGCGCCCCCCTGCCTCGTGGGCCCATGGTGCCCCCCTCCACTTATTCTTGCACCCACACACTTCATCTTCCTCCCAAAAAATCACCATCCAGCTCAAGCACGAGTTCTAGCTCATTTTGCTGCGATTTTTGATCTCCTTGCTCAAATCTCCATTCACAAAACTGCTTTGGGGGATTGTTCCTTGGTATGTGACTTTTCCAATGGTCCAATTAGTTTTTGTTCTAGCGCTTTATTCGTTGCAAATTTTTGCTGCTTAGGTGACCCTGTTCTTGAGCTTGCATGTCAAATTTATGAGGTCCCAAGTAATTATAATGCATGATATAGGCTCTAGGCACTTGTGGGAGTAGTTGCTATCAATCTTGTGGAGTTTTATCCACTTTTATTTTGAAGTTACTAAAAATTTCAGAAATTTTCAGAAAATGATGAAGAGATTTTTGAGGGGCTCTTCTAGCCAAGGCTCTAAGGATAAACAAGCTAAGGAGAAAGAAAAGGCCAAGTATAATCTTCCTCGCGTAGCGGAAGTAAGGCCGTGTGAGTGGCCTTGTGATAATTTCTTGGGAGCAGCCGAGATTTATGAAGACTTTTATTCTTTGGCTGATAATGCCGGCCTCACCAACTTCCTCCACGACCGGATCGAACAGTATCTCTTACTTGCCAATACTTTCGTGCAATTTTTTTACTATTATCCTAAGAATTCACCCCCTTCAGTAGCTTTTCATTTATATGATGAGGTTAGGGAAATGTCATTACGTAATTTTTGCGCGGTTTGTAGAATACCTTTGAGGGCGGCTTAGAGGAACCACATCGTAAATATGTGGATGGTTTTGTTGATACTATTACTGTAGGGGAATCGAGGAAGGTTTCCGATGCAAGAATAACTAGCATACATTTTCCTGTTTTACGCTACTTTGCCATATTTGCTAGTCGATGTTTAATCGGTCGTGGAAACTGTGGAAACCTTAGTGTTCCCGATATTATTATTTTGTTCCATGCCTTATTTCGCGATAACTCTATTAGTATGGGTGTCGTTATTGCTAAACGATTAAGCCTGAACCGTACAAAGGGCTCCATCTTTGGAGGTATCTATGCAACACACCTTGCTAAACATTTCGTGATACCTATTAGGCATTACGAGAAAGAGGAGACACTGCTGCCCCCTACCTTTTTAGATTACAAGAGCATGGTAGTACATGAGTTTATTGTTAAAAATGATGATAATATGCTGCTATATAACCTGAGATTTAATAAGAAACACAATGAGGTTATTATCTTGCCTGCGCCTTCTTTGTTTGATTTAACTGCAGGCCATTACCTCGTCTTGCCGTCAGTCGTGTACGCGCACCGAGGCCAGACATCAGCTCTAGAGCCTGAGCCGGAAACACCACTTGACCCTTATCGTCCATCATCTTATCAGTGGGATCCGGAGCAGATCGCCAGCCAGTGGCAGTACGATGACACTCCTCAGTACACCGGGGAGAGTAGCCGCGATCCATGGCCATAGACCAACTTAGGCCAAAAGCCTAAGCTTGGGCAGTACGTATTTCTCACCGACATTACATTCATGTTCACACACTTATTCCAGTTGTCGGTGCTCATACTTTTTCATTGTATAATCGATGCTAGTTTAATTTCTTTTTCTAGTTTTATTCTTGTGTGTTTGATAAACCTTAAGAAAAACCAAAAAAATTAGTTAGTTTAATTTCCATGCTTGTAGTAGTAATTAAAAGAAAACCCAAAAAGATTTCTCGTGCTTCTTTTGCTTGTTGGGAGCTTTCCTGTGTAAATAGTTTTATTTCTTTTCATTTCTTTGGGGGTTGAGAGGAGAAGACTATAATGAAAATGCTTAGTGGCTCTAATATGCATAATTGTCGATTTAACCAAAAGCCCGTATTACCTTGTCTTCTCCCTTGAATGCTTGCAGATTCCAGCTTAGTCCAATGCACATGCACTATTATTATTATACACACCGTTCGGTCATGTAAGTGAAAGGCAATAATGACGGTATATGATGGACTGATTGAGATGAGAGAAGCTGGTATGAACTTGACCTCTCTTGTTTTTGTAAATATGATGAGTTCATCATTCCTGATTCAGCCTATTATGAATAAACATATTTGCAATGACAATTAGAGATTATAGTTGCTTATGCCATGCTTAATTAGCTAGGAGCTTATAATGGTTTACCTTGCGTGCCAACATGCTATTAAAATGGTTGTGATGTGGTATGATAGGGTGGTATCCTCCTTTGAATGATTCGAGTGACTTGACTTGGCACATGTTCACGCATGTAGTTGAAACAAAATCAACATAGCCTTCACGATATTTATGTTCATGGTGGATTATATCCTACTCATGCTTGCACTCGGTGTTGATTAATTTTAATGCATGTTCATGACTGTTGTCGCTCTCTCAGTTGGTCGCTTCCCAGTCTTTTGCTAGCCTTCACATGTACTAAGCGGGAATACTGCTTGTGCATCCAAACTCCATAAACCCCAAAGTTATTCCATATGAGTCCACCATACACTACAAAAAAAATACACTTCCGTGATGATACATGTTTGTCACAGTAGGTCGCGTTTTCTGTCATGCATGTACATCCATGACGATTTTATGACAGAATCAAGATAGTCATATCTGTGCTGTCGTAGAAGTGTTCCATGACATTACCAAAATTATCATCACGGAAGTGTCCACTTCCATGACGATAAATCGTGCGTCACAGAAGTGCTTTCATCAAGGGTGACCGACACATGGCATCCACCATAACGGAACGCCGTTAAGCTATCGGGTGGGATTTTGGATCCGATAACCAGTTAATAGCCACGACCAATGCCGATTTTCCACGTGTAAAATTCTCATTGGCTGACAGATCCACGTGCCAGCTCCGCGTTGGCACAGGTGTCACTCATCCAACGGTCGAGATGGGCCTATGATATGTTGACACGTGGACCGGCCCAAAAGTGGCCCACAAAGTTTAAATGGGCCGGCCCAACCGAAGGCCCATAAAATTTAGCAGACCATAATGGGCTGGCCCAGCTAAAGGCCCACAAAATTTAGCGGACCATAATGGGCTGGCCCAGCTAAAGGCTCACACGATTTTGCAGACCATAATGGGCCGGCCCAGCTAAAGGCCCACAAGATTTTGCGGACCACAATGGGCCGGCCCAGCTAAAGGCCCACAAGATTCTGCAGACCATAATGGGCCGGCCCAGCTAAAGGCCCAACATTCTCTGTCAAATTGGCCCGTCAACGGCCTGGTCTAAACTTGTCATCAATGCGGCCCATGGTCACTTCTGGCCCGTTAACAGTCCGCTAAGTAAACGGGCCGAATTACGGCCCGATGTATTTCCGGCCTGTTAAAGGTCCGGCTTCATTTGGGCCCATTTATAGGCCATCAAAAATTTCAGCCCATAAACGACCGTGAAGGATTTGGGTCATATTCGGCCATGTCTATCATTCGGCCTGTTAGAGGCCCACTATAGATTTGGGCCACTTTCGGCCTGTTGTCATTTTCGGCCTGTTAACGCCGGACGTAAACCATGGGCCATATGTGGCCCAACGTCATATCGGGACCAATAACGGCCCATATAAAAATGACGATAATCTAGCCCGACCAAAGTTCCGGCCTGTTAAAGGCCCGTGTATTAGGTCGACGCATTTACGGCCCGTCCGAATTTCGGCCTGTCAAATATCCGCATCATAAATGGGCCACCATTTCGGCCTGCTAAGTCCAGTCAGTTATTTGGCACAATCAGGGCCCAATCTCACTTTCGGTCTATTAAAGGCCCATGTTTTTATGGGCTCGAGATATTTACACCTGTAAACGGCCTATTTTTACTGAGGGCCCAAATTATGTTTAGGCCTGTTAAAGGCCCACTATGGGCACAGGCCTACCAGAAAAATATGAAAGCTTATGTTGATTTAAGCCCAGGTATTTTTAGTGGGCTACATGCCAATTCCGGCCCGTAATCGTTTTTAGCCCAATTGGAATGGGCCCGACGAATGTTGGCATGTTGGGCTCCTACGAAGCTTTCGGCCGAATACATTACTAAGATAAACCTACAGTATACGAAAATAGCGTCGTAATTACTGCAGCCTGTGGCAACATCATAAATGTTGTATCACAACAAAATAAATTCCAACCATACAACAAAAGGCTTGTTGGCATAAAGTTTACAGTCCTTCCAGATAAAAGCACCATCAGATGTATAGAAGCACAGATCATTTTACCTGAGGGCTAATGTTTCAGGCTGTAGAATCTGATGAGCAACACGATCTCCACCTTTTTTCCACCATTGCTCTTGAACAATGAAGCGAATGTATGATAGTCTGGTTTCAAAACCATTCATATCTTGACGACATTTCTCAACCACTATTCTTGTTTCCGAAACAACGTCCATTAGGGATTGGACTTGTGTCTGGAGCACAGGTCTAGCAGGAAGATTTTGTTTAGTAGGCGATTTGGACGAGGTTACCTTGACAACCAGCCCAGAATTACGCAGGAAGGTGCTTTTTGCACTGTTAGTGGAGAGATACTGACGCACTGCAGCAAGAGGTGACATTATGCCTGTAGTAGCCTTGTCACCTTCAGGTGGTTGTGGCTGTTCAATCATTTGTTCCATAGCTTCCTGAAAGTTTGAACTTGTAGATTAGTGTACTAGATAAGTTACTAGTGTGACAAAAACAAACAAAGTAGGTTAAATGTTTATACATAACTTATTTTGGTGAACTACTGTAATGCATTAGCATGTATTGTAGTGCCAACTACATAATAAAATCACTTTCAGAACATATGTCCATGTAGCATGCCTACTGTAATTGACATCTAAGGATAAAGAGACATGGTTTAAAGTAGGATGAACATAGTATGACATCATTCATATCATGGGCAAACAGATATAAAACAGACATGCTATTTTATCATTGTGTGCGCACGTGAACATAACAACTAGATTACAGATCAAGACCAAAAGAATATCCTTCATCTCTTTTAAACCATGTAAGGTGAAATGATATGTTAAGACAACTGTGTATAAAAGTGAACATAGTAACTGACATTGGCTGCAAACCAAGTAGTTAAATGAACACATCATAGTACCAATCAGTTCAAGGCAGGAGGAGTAAGGACTTACAACAGCGGCTTGAACTGGTGTGCTCATGCCCTTCATCTTGCTGGTGTGGCAATCCTTGAAGATTTGCACTGCATTCGGTTCAGGTTCTTTTTGGTCCGCATGGGATTTCCTATGTATTTGGAACAAGTCAATATAGATACGATAATATGGCACAAAAAGAAGAAGGAAGTAGCAGCTATTTACAAGAGCCTCGCAGTGTGCACTACGAGATCCTGTTGTCTGTTGGAATTACACTTTAGAACGGTTGGTTTTGTTCTTCAAACAGTTAGCCTAGAAGAAGATACACTTGTAAGGCACATACATAAATACAAGTTCAATATGTGTTCTGATCAAATACATATAGCCTACCTGATACTTTGGATCAGACCAGTGTTTAACGAGGCTTGTCTAGTCTTCACCTGTAATATATTCCACTGGAGATGTTTGGGCAATTTCATTGTTAGCCTTGCCTTCAAAGTGAGATTTTCTAAGGTGGTACTGATACTATCGCAGAGCAGACTAAAAAATATGAGTGCATGCTTGTTTAGTTGCATCATCTTTCAGATCCAACTTGAGCCTCATCTGTTGAAAGCAGAATGTGAGTCTTATTAGGAGGAAGCTAGAAAGTATGGGACAGAGCAAGACAATATTACTAATTGCGATGAATAACATTACTTAAGGATAAATGGTCAAGGAAGGTGTTAAACTGGGTATTGTCTTTCTCATTCCTGTACTGGATCCACGTTGGGAGGATACGTGCATGACACCTAACGGCAACGGCTGCCTCTGATACTAACTTGGCTGACTCTGTAGCATCATGTGGCCTTTTTAAACCTGCCTCAAAATGGATCTCCATTCTTCCTCCTTTAGATTTTGTTAATCTGTCAAGCATTATCCCTGATGTCTGTTTCCGCTTGCGCCGTGGTGCTAGTTCAACAACGAATATGGAAAGTGTTAGTGTACATCAAACTGTGAGAGTACATATAAAGGAGCATGCAACTGCAACTTGACTCGGTCAGGTACCGTCTTGGTGTTGATGCTCATGAGGTTCATCTGTTCTTGCCAAGTCCTATTGTGTCAGCAGTGCTTCGGAAGTAGTGTTAGGTGTGAAGGCAGCTTGGGAACTGCCCAGTTCCGGAGCAAACAAATGATTAACTGGTTGAGATGCTGGTACAGTTGAAGCGGATGCTGCAGCTGGTGGAGCAGGTGATACTGTGTTTGTAGATTTAGCCGGTGGACTTGGACCTTCTACTGCACTATAAGTACCAGCAGAATCTCGACGACAGAACCTTTTCTGTTTCACCCGACGAGTAACAACACTCCCTACTATATTATTTTCCTTGCTCTTTTTTGACTTTGCCATGTCAAGCTGTACCCACAACACAAAAGAATAAATCCACTCTTCAGAACTCATTGATGCATGATACAGACAAGCAATACTTTGATGTAAGACAACCGTATGAGGATGGAATATGTAAGAAAAACAGGACGGCATGACATGTTCACAGCTACGATGTGCAAACTAAGCAGAAGGATTTTCAAGAAAATAGAAGTAATGCAAGCTAGACACCATATGAAAGATGCAACCAATATTACTCTGCCAAGTGAAAAGTGTCTTGTCATAAGTGGCAATTTGAAAAATTAGAAGCAGTACAACGTAGAAATCAATGCAAGATGCAACCACTATCAAACTGCCATGTTAAAAGCGTCCAATCATGAGTTATTGATGCGGGATACACAACAACAGTACTTTGATGTAAGAACATGGTATGATAGATAGATGTAGTGTATTCTAGACACAGAAAGCCATGTCATATGCACATGTATAACGTATAAACTCAGCAGGTGCAATTTAATCAAAATAGAAGAAATACAGGCTAGACAACATATGCAACATGAAACCAATTATCACACTGTCAACTTAGAGCAAGCACCTGCGATGGTGGAGTACGGGAGATGAACTCATCATGTAGACTTGGGACTTCAACTTCATTAGCAGTAGCAGTGGCAAATCTAGAGAGTCTCTGTTTGCGTCGGTGCGGAGTACCACCAACATCCCCTAACTTACTCTTTTCCTTCCTATTTTCTAATATTGCCTTATGAAGTCAAAACAACAAGAAGATGAATAAAATTAGCTCTGCATAACTGGTTGATGCATGATACAGACGAACACTACTTTGATGTAAGGCAAGCGCAGGATAGGAGGATGGAATATATACAAAAAAGACATCGTTTCATATTCACACGTAAGATAGGAGGATGGTATATGTATGAAAAAACAGTAAGCGGAAGGCATTTCAACAAAATTAGAAGAAATGAAAGCTAGCCACCATATGAACATGCAACCAATATCACTCTATTAGGTAAAAAGTGTCTCTCGTAAGTGCCATTTCAAGAAATTAGAAGCAGTACAAGCTAGAAGACAATGCAAGATGCAACCTACATCACAGTCCCAAGTTAAATGTGTCTTATGGGTAAGTGATCGTTGCAGGTATAAGTTGTAAGCTACGCAGATGCAATTCTACATAATCAGAAGCAATACAAACTAGACATCATACGGAAAACGCAACCACGTATAGCAGTTCCAAGTAAGAGCAAGCACCTGTGATGGTGGAGTAGGGGAGATGTGCTCATCATGTACATGTATGTTCCAGAAACAGGAACACGTGTCATATTCACAGGCATCATGTGTAAAGTAAGCAGATGCAATTCAAGTTAGAAGCAATACAAGCTAGACATCATACGCAAGATGCAACCACATATAATAGTGTCAAGTTAGAGCAAGCACCTGTGATGGTGGAGTAGGGGAGATGTGCTCGTCATCTACACAGCTACGTTAACTGTCTAGCCTTGTGTTGTCTTGCGAATCTTGTTGGGAGGATGGCGGAGTAGAATTTGTAGAGACCCCCTGTTTGAGTTGCTCCGAAGGACCACCATCATCCACTGCCGGACTAATTTCCTTCAGCTGTAATGATTTTGCATTGTGAAGTCAAACCGATAAGAAAAAGGAATAAAATTCGCTCTTCAGAACTCATTCATGCATGATACTGACGAACACTACTCGGATGAAAGGAAAACACATGATGCGAGGATGGAATATGTATGAAAAACAGGATGGTGTGACATATTCACACCTATGATGTGGTAACTAAGCAGAAGGCATTTCAAAAAATTAGAAGCACTGCAAGCTAGACACCATATGAAAGATGCAACCAATATCACTCTGCCAAGTTCAAACTGTATGGCGTTTCAACAAATTAGAAGCAGTACATGCTAGAAATCATATGCAAGACACAACCAATATCACAGTGGCGACTTAAAGGTGCCTTATCATAAGTGACTGATGCGGGATATCCAAGAATAGTAGTCTGATGTAGAAACAGGAACACATGTCATATTCACAGGCATTATGTGTAAAGTAAGCAGATGCAATTCAACAAAGTTAGAAGCAATACAAGCTACACATCATACGCAACATGCAACCACATATAAAAGTGCCAAGTTAGAGCAAGCACTTGTGATGGTGGAGTAGGGGAGATGTGCTCATCATCTACACAGCTACGTTGACTGTCTAGCCTTGCATTGTCTTGCGAATCTTGTTAGGAGGATGGCGGAGTAGAATCTGTAGAGAACCTCCATTTCAGTTGCTTGGAAGGACCACCATCATCCAATGCCTTGCCAATTTCCTTCAGCTTTATTGATTTTGCATTGTGAGGTCATACCGACAAGAAAAAGGAATATCATTCGCTCTTCAGAACTCATTCATGCATGATACTGACAAACACTACTCTGATGAAAGGCAAAGTCATGATACGAGGATGGAATATGTACGAAAAAATGGACGGCTTGACATATTCACACCTATGATGTGGTAACTAAGCAGAAGGCACTTCAACAAATTACAAACACTGCAAGACACCATATGGAAGGTGCAATCAATATCACTCTGCCAAGTTAAAACTGTCTCGTCATAGGTGGCGTTCATCAAACTAGAAGCAATACATGCTAGAAATCATATTCAAGACGCAAACCAATATCACACTGCCAACTTAAAGGTGTCCCATCATAAGTGACTGATGCAGGATACACAAGAAGAGTAGTTTCATGTAAGAACATGGTGTGATAGACAGATATAGTATGTACCAAAAACAGGAAAGCGTGTCATATTCACATGTATCATGTGTAAGCTAAGCAGATGCAGTTTACACTAATTAGGAGAAATACGAGCTAGACACCATATGCAACATGCAACTAGATATCACACTGCCAAGTTAGAGCAAGCACCTTGGATGGTGGAGTAGGGGAGCGGAGACTTGGACCTTGTAATGCACTATCAGTACAAGGAGAATCGGTACAGATGCTCCGTTTACGTTGCTGCAGAGGACCACCATCATCGCCTTCCTTACTATTTTCCTTCCTCTTTCTTGATTTTGCCTTGTCAAGTCAAACCCACAAGAAAAAGGAATAAAATTTGCTCTTCAGAACTTATTGATGCATGATACTGACGAACACTACTTTCATGTAAGGCAGCCGCATGATAGGAGGATGGAATATGTATGAAAAACAGGACAGCGTGACATATTGACATATATGATGTATAAAATGTAAACTAAGCACAAGGTGCTTGAACTTGTTAGAATCGATGCAAGCTAGAAACCATATGAAAGATGAAACCAATATCACTCTACCAAATTAAATGGGTGCCCTAACAAATGTATTTGACCAAATTAGAAGCAATACATGGCAATAGGCTAGAAATAATATGCAATATGCAACGAATAAAGGTGACTCATCGTAAGTGATTGATGCAAGATACAAAAGAGAGGTAGTTTCATGTAAGAACAAGGTTAACACATGTCACAGCCAATATGCGACCCTATCCAAAAGGAACTCGAAGGTCCCACCAAGGATAGACCCGCATATTGAAATGCTTTTGCAAGGTGGATATCATTACATCAACATTACATAATAGATGGGGATACATACAAGAGGCATACAATGCCACATGAATACAACAATACATCATACAAGAACAACATCCGACTACGGATGAATCATAAACAGAAACTCAAACAATATCCACCCTGCTAGCCCAGGCTGCCGACCTGGAACCTATCCCCTGATCGAAGAAGAAGCAGAAGAAGAACTCCAAAACAAGCAAACATTGCTCTCGCGTCATGATCATCGTATAACCTGTACCTGCATCTGTTGTTGTAGTAATCTGTGAGCCACGAGGACTCAGCAATCCCATTACCATGGGTATCAAGACTAGCAAAGCTTAAAGGGAAATGAAGGGGTAAAGTGGTGAGGTTGCAGCAGCGACTAAGCATATATGGTGGCTAACATACGCAAATGAGAGCGAGAAGAGAAGCAAAGGAACGGTCGTGAAGCTAGCAATGATCAAGAGGTGATCCTGAACTCCTACTTACGTCAAACATAACCCAAAGACCGTGTTCACTTCCCGGACTCTGCCGAAAAAAGACCATCACGGCTACACATGCGGTTGATGCGTTTTAATTCGGATCTGGTGTCAAGTTATCTACAACCGGACATTAACAAATTCCCATCTGCCACATAACCGCGGGCACGGCTCTCGAAAGTTTATACCCCTGCAGGGGTGTCCCAACTTAGCCCATGACAAGCTCTCGCGATCAACGAAGGAATAGACCTTCTCCCAGGAAGACCCGATCAGTCTCGGAATCCCGGTTTACAAGACATTTCGATAATGGTAAAACAAGACCAGCAAAGCCGCCCGATGCGCCGACAATCCCGATAGGAGCTGCACATATCTCGTTCTCAGGGCAACACCGGATGAGACATCCTACGAGTAAAACCAGACCTCGAGTTTCCCCGAGGGGGCCCCGCAGTCTACTCGGTTCGGACCAGCACTTAGACAAGCACTGGCCCGGGGGGGCTAAAATAAAGATGACCCTCGGGTTGGCCGACCCAAGGGAAGGGTATAGGTGGTGGTGAGGCAAATGGTAAAACCAAGGTTGGGCCTTGCTGGACAAGTTTTATTCAAAGCGAACTGTCAGGGGGGTTCCATAAATCACCCGACCGCGTAAGGAACGCAAAATCCGGGAACATAACACCGGTATGACGGAAACTAGGGCGGCAAGAGTGGAACAAAACACCAGGCATAAGGCCGAGCCTTCCACCCTTTACCAAATATATAGATGCATTAATAATATAAGAGATATTGTGATATCCCAACCAAAATCCTGTCCACCATGGAGCAATCTTCCACTTCACCTGCAACTAGCAACGCTATAAGAGGGCTGAGCAAAGCGGTAACATAGCCAAACAACGGTTTGCATAGGAAAGGTGTCAAAGGTTAGAGGTTCATGGCAATATGGGATGGCTTGAAAAACAGGCAATAGGTAGCGCAGCATAGCGATAGAACGAAGCAACTAGCATAGCAATGATAGTAGTGAGATCCAGGGTAGCGGTCATCTTGCCTGAAATCCCGCTAGGAAGAAGAACGAGTCCATGAAGTAGACGAACCAACGTGGTCGAACGAATCCTCACGAACGCAATGTTACCGGAACTAAGAAGCAACACCGGAAAGAAACAAACAACATGGTAAATGCACAAGCATAAACATGGCATGATGCACAAACAAGTATGATGCATGTCCAGTTTAATGAGGCATGGCATGGCAAACAACACTACAAGTTAAGTGGAGCTCAATATGCAACGAGTTGTATATTGATGAAACACCACAACAATTATTTAGTTCTCTCTTGTTTATGCACCCAACAATATCAAATGTTGTTAGACATGGCAAGGGGTGAGGCATAAGTAAACTAACTATTTAGGCAAGTTTAAATGAGGCTGGAACAACAAACAACAATTCCGGAAAATCCTCATATGCAATTTATGAATTTGCTACTTTTCTGACCTAAAACATATTTTAAAGTTGTTAAATAGGAAAATAAAGTGGACCATGTTGAACTAGGCATTTTTCCACCCCATTTACATATAAAGTTTATTTAAAACGGAGCAATGGTTATTTAGTTATGAAATAAATCATTTTAACATGGCATTTGAGCAAATTTAGCCAAATAGCAATTTAAACATATTTAACATGGATGAAAGTGGCATATTATGAAAGTACATGTAATTCCAAGCATCTACATGTTTAAACCATTTTAATCTGATGCACGGTTGTGGATTTATTAAATGCATGAACATGAGGGTTTTTCTGTAAAACTGGTAACTCTGGATAAATAGATAAATTCGCAGAAGGAAAAAAAACAGGAGCTGGGCCGAAACTGGCTGGCCCGAAAATGCACAGGAGAGGGGGTGGGGCTGCTCACCCTGGGCCAAGGCCCGGTTCGGTGGTGAGGAACGCTGGCTGGGCCAGAGCTAGTTGGGCTGCGAGCGAAGCAGGCGAGTGGCATTCGTCCAGGCTGGCGCTGGACTGGTCAACATGGGGCGCGCTGGTCGTCTCGTTCGCTCGACAGGGGAAACAGCGGCAGCAGCAGGTGAGGCCGGCGACGCTGGAGGAAGGCGACGGCAGCAGGCATCGCAGGCGGTCCGGGACGAGGCACCGGCGTGCAGACCCGGCGGGACCTCAGCGCAGGTGGCCGAGGGCGGGCGCTTCCGTGGCCGATTCAAGAAGAAGCAGGCGATGAGGGACTTGGCGCAGAGGCGAGGGGATGGAGCAGAGGCGAGCTCGACGGTGGGGAGGTCTTGCGCAGGCTGGCGGCGAGGTGACTGATGATGGGGATGGCCGGAGACGGGTCGCCAGCGACGAGGTCACGCGGGCACGCGCTGTGCAGGGAGGAGCTCGAGCGGCGCGGATGGCTTCGGCTGAAGGTTCTCTGTCGGAAAAAGAAAACGAGATGGAGATGTGAGAGGGAGAAGAGAGAAGCAGGAAGGAAGGGGTGGCGCAGGGCTTATCTGCTAGTGGTGGTGCTCGCGGTGGATCGATGCGGCTGGAGAGATCCGGCTTGAGGAGGCCAGGGGGGCACAGGCACGGGCCTGCGGGAGGTTGCGGGAGGAGGCTGCAGGCTCGTCGTGAAGCAGAGGAGGCCGCGGACGCTGGCTGCTGGTGGCGCACGGCGGCGGGGATCGCGAGGATGAGCTCGAAGCAGAGGAGGTCGCAGGAGGCCGACGCATCAGAGGGACTTGACGCGGGGTCTTCGGGTTCCGGCGAGGCGACGAGGCGAGGGAGCTTGTGCTCCTGGATGACGGGAGGCTCGGGGCATGAGCAGGGGAGCGAGGAGGAGGAGGTTGGCTGGTTGGGAGATCGGTGGAAGGCGCTGGTTGGGTGGATCGGGAAGGAGGAGGCTTCGGGGGTTGGTCAGGCGTGGAAACTGAGGAGGAGCGGTGGCGGCTGTGGCTGGTGGTTTTGGATCGGGAGGGGATTTGGGGGATGGGACAAGCCCCTAGGATCTAGGGTTAGACTGATATTTATATAGTAAGGGATTTTGATAGGGGCATTAGGTCCCTCCGATTGAAATCGGACGGTCGCGAAATAAATAGATATGGAGTCCAAATAAGAAAACGGAGATGTTTTTCGGGTGTTTGGGGATGATCCGGACCTGTTGGTCATGACCGAGCGGTTCGGGTTCGGGCAAGTTTCGGACGTGCGCGAGGGGGGTGTGAGCACTGTGCAGAGGGGGTCAAATGGTTAGGCAAAAGGGAATGGTCGGTCTGAGAAAGGTCAACAGAGACGAGGAAGAAGCGGCAACTACCAACGGATGCACGTTTTATGAAAACATGCAGATGCACTGCGCATGATGCTATGAGATGAGATGCAAGACATGAACAACATGCAAAACAAAAGACAAAACCCAACCACGAAGGAAATAACATATCGCATCTCCGGAAAAGGCAAGAGTTGGAGTTACGAATATGGAAAGTTGTATCTGGGGTGTTACAATATGCTAGAAATAATATGCAATGAATAAAGGTGACTCATCGTAAGTGATTGATGCAGGATACAGAAGAGAGGTAGTTTCATGTAAGAACAAGGTTAACACATAGATGTAGTGTGTACCAAAAATAGGAAGGCATGTCATATTCACAGGTATAGTGTGTAAACTAAGCAGATGCAATTTACCCTAATTAGAAGCATTACAAGCTAGCCACCGTATGCAACATGCAACCACATATCACACTGCGAAGTTGGAGCAAACACCTGTGATGGTGGTGTAGGGGAAGTGCGGTCTTCAGGTACAGAGCAACTTTTAATATCTTCATTTAGGCTTGCTGTTTCTTGAGAATCATGTGGAGAGGATGAAATTGTATTCTTTATAAGAGTATTGCGTCTCATATTAACCCATGCGCGTGACTATCTCATCATAAGCGATAGACGCAAGATACACAAGAACAATAGTTTGGTGTAAGAACATGGTGTGATAGCCAGATGTAGTATGTACCAAAAACAGGAAGGCGTTTCATATTCACATGTATAATGTATAAGCTAAGGAGATGCAATTTAACAAATTAGGAGCATTGATGAGGGATACACAAGAAAAATAGTTTGATGTAAGAACATGGTTAATAGAAAGACGTAGTATGTACCAAAAACAGGAAGGCATGTCATATTCACAGGTATAATGTGTTAACTAAGAAGATGCAATTTACCCTAATTAGAAGCATTACAAGGTAGACACCATATGCAACATGCAACCACATATCACACTGCCAAGTAAGAGCAAGCACCTGCGATGGTGGTGTGGGGGAATTGCGGTGATCAACTAGAGAGCTACATTGACTATCTTCATTTAGCCTTGCTGTTTCTTGAGAATCATGTGGGGAGGATGACACTGCACTCTTTAAACGAGTAGGGCGTCTCACAGTAACCCACTCGGGTGACTGTCTCATCATAAGTGATTGACGAGGGATACAAAAGAGCATTAGTTTGATGTATGAACATGGCTAATAGACATATGTAGTATGTATCAAAAACAGGAAGGCATGCCATTATCAAAGGTATAATGTGTAAAGTAAGCAGATGCAATTTAACCAAATTGGAAGCAATACAAGCTAGATACCATATGCAACATGCAACCACATTTGACAGCGCAAAGTTAAAGCAAGCACCTGGGACGGTTGTGTGTGGCAATTGAGATCATCAACTGCAGAGCTACGTTTACTGTCTCCAAATGCTGACACTGCACCCATTAGACCGCTGAAACGCTTAGTGCTTATCTTCAAATTACACTGGAGCGACTTTTGTCTTTTCTTTTCTGCATTCATCAACACTGCGTCAGAGTCTGAAATACCCATGCATAAAAAACAATAGTGTGAGTATGGGTGAAGTGTGTGCACAATTAGTACAGTGTAAAGGTAGCAGATAGCAAGTCGTTGAGAAATAAATGACGGGAGACATATGATAGCTCTACCACATGCATGGCACACTAAATTACTACAGGATTCTATGAAAATAACAGTTGATTAAAAGCAAATAGGTCAGTCCATTTTTTCTGCACTGTCCGATGTACAAAGAATGGGCAGATCACCTTCATCTACCTCCAGCCAGTCAATGTTGACGATCTTCCTCGAAACGCCAGCGACCACCGGCCCAGTATTCCTCCCCTGCCTGCGCCCTCCCCCCGACCTCACCGCACTGCCATGCTTGGCACCGCCCCTCGGCCATGCATTCAAGCCCCGCCGACCTCCAGATCAGGCGCAAGCAGCTCCTGCGCCCCACACCCCTATGATAGACACCGATGCGCCGCTTCCCCGGGGAACAGGCGGACTAGGTGCTCCGCGCGCCTAAGCGGGTGCTGCTTCTTTTAATTGCGGTTCGACTGACCCTGAATTGAAATCCAGGCGGGCTACTGACCTCTAGCAAAGTTGAAATAGTAAAAGGTAGGAAACCTTATGCATTTAGTATCACGAAGAAGATGCAGTAAGATGCGCTCAACTAGTTTCTTTCATGGGATGAATACAGTGTGAGCGGAGACGTAAGATTTGCACGAATAAGGGAAGAGGAGTACCTCTTTCTACTGGCAGTGCTGTGTCCTCCTTCTGTTTTTCCGACGATCTTCTTGTTGTTCGCCGGAAACCAGAAGTTGTGGAGGACGGTGCAGCCTTGGACGAACCCATGGCCAAGTTGTTGAGTGTGGTGCGGTGGCCGTCTGTCGGCAGTGGGGAAGCAGATCCGAGGCGGCAAATGACGGCGTAGCGGGAACAGCTCCGGTGCGGTGGACGGTTGCGACAGTGGAGCCGCAGCAGTGAGGCGCAGGACGGTGTGGTCAGAGTGGTTCTGGTACGACGCACGTCAGCATCGGCGTCGTGGAGGCAGCTCTGCCTCGGCTTTAGCTGCTAAGTCCTTGAGGGCGTTGCTGTTGCGGTTGCGTTGGACGACGACGTCGGGGTACCAGCTGCGGCGTGATAGAGGAGGGAGGCAGTGGATTGGCCGCTATGGGGTGGAGGACGGAGGAGGCTGGGGTTTCGCGGCTGGTGGAGAGGGCATTTTCGCGCCCACGGAGTATGAATGGGGAAACGAAGGGAGGCTGGGAACTAAGGGGGAACAATGTTTCGGTTTGAGATGCGCTTGTTTGAAATTTGGGGAAAGTTACAAACTTTGCCCCCATCTAAAATTTCGGACATATTGCGGGTTGGGGGTAGGACAGTCATGTCAGGTGTCCCAAATGTGGGCGGGATAGATTTCGGCCGAGCACATGGGTGTTTAGGCGCCCACGACGTACGAATGCTTCTCGGAGGCGGTTGAGACTGGCGTCTTGGTGAAGTTACAAAACTACCCCAGTTTAGACCTTTGGACATCGGGCCGATAGGCTACAGGGGCCAGAGTCAGGACAGTAATTTTCTACCACCAAAACATTAGGCTCGCGCGGTTTCGGGTGACCAGAGGCCTATTTGGCGCTTCGTTCAATATTTGGGAGCAGAAGCATTAACGTTTTCGGTTCTTTTGAATTGAACTTTCAGGATTTGTCAAACTTCACAAATCTTTACTCTTGAAAATCCTAAAGCTACGATTATTTTGGAATGGAGGGGGTACATTTGAATATACATTGTACACGAGTATATATTAAGAAATATGCAACTTACCTCAGATCATGCATGGTTCCAGATATAATCTCCTTGGTTGCAAAAAAAAGTTAGATATGCGTATGAATATATATAGCATTTTCAAACTCACAACAAAGATTGATGCCCCCTTTTACATCTGATTTACAAATGCCATTATCTCGGGTTCAAATAGATGAATGCACTTCCTATGAATTCGAATCTTTGAAACCCCCTTTATGTTAAATTCGACATGTATTTTATTTCGTAGCTAGCAATTTGGAATGTATCCATGCAAGTGACAAATGTAGAAAGTGCTTCACACTAACAACATGGAGTGCACTAATTAATGTTTATATATGAATTGCAAAATCATCCATTGCCTGTATTTCAAACCGCTCTCACTCTATGGATCGATAATATGAAATAAACACATGCACATGCTAGAATTTAATAGAGTATGGGTGTCTGATAGACCGATTTTCGTCCATACGCAATTTTCCAAAATTCATGATCTCATCCAAAAATAATAATGCCATTTATATTTTAATTTAATGCGTAGAACCGCCTTTATACGTAGATGCACTATGCCTCGCCCCGTTCTCACAAACGTGTTATATATCTCTCTATCTAACGCATAAGTGCACACACTTTATATGCATCGGCATTTCTCTTTCACACATGCTCACAATCTCTCTCAGGGTGTAGGGGTGTCTCACGCACATGCTCTCTCTGTTTCTCCCTCTATCGTTCTGACTACTATGTACCACTCTTTTCACTAATCTCAGTTGGAAAACACTATTTCTCTCACATGCATATATACACATGCACGGTCTCTACTAGCCCTCTATACGCACATATATGTGCCTACGTGTCTCCCGCACGCACACTATATTTAGGCCTCTCTCGCACACATTGCCCCCCCCGACACACCTCTCTCTTAGTAGTTGGCAGATATGATTTCATCATATCATTCGGTAGGATATCCCTGGCTGTTAGGCCAGATGGTAATACGAGGCAAAGTTTTACCCTAGTTCGGATCGGACCCTTGCAGTTGAAGAAAGAGCCTACTCCTGGTACTGTATATTAGTGATAGGAGTGTGTACAAAGTACACGTGAATACCAGGCATTGTGCGTGTGTGTATACTATCGACGAACTAGGCCCCAAGCTTGTATAACATACTAAGGGCCTAGGGTTACAAATCATATATAGTCGGCTTATCACCAGTGGGGATAGAGTCCTCCACATGGGTCTTCGTATAACACGTCTCGGTCCAACCTATATGTGGCGCAGGATGGAACCGACCCATGAGTCTTCATGTTGACCCACCACAACTAGAAATGATGTGCCCACCACACCACACATGCAATCGGCCACTAAGAAAATAAGCATATACAATAGTACAACGGTATCTAGCTCACGATATGTCTCCATATTTTGTTGATGACACTGACGGACTTTGCATTTGATGCGTGCTCCGTATTTTGTTGACAACACTTACGGTCATTGTATTTGAAGCGAAAGCACGATATGGTCACTGGACTTCAGAATAAGCTCATCACGGTTACCACATACATTTTGTCGTGCTAACCAACATGTGGTTGGATGGTTAGAGGACAGTGGTTTCTCGAGCCCACCAAGGTTAAAGTCCCAGTGCTCGCATTTATCTTGTGTTAATTTCAGTATTTTCTGGCGATGTACGTTCAGTGGGAGGAGACGTTCCACTCGACTACGAGGCACCTATGGTGACTTCATAAAATCTCAAGATCATATATGCTGGCCCACTCTCTCGAAGGTGCTCATAGGGGTAGGGTTCATGTGTGTGCACTTATAGCAGTGAGTGCTTGCGCGTATATATGAGCCCTTGCGTCTGTGCCGTGTTAAACAAATACATGTCATGATTATACAGTCACTGGCTCACCCGTACAACTCCGTATTTTGTTGATGACACAATCAATTGACCAGTCAAACGGCGCAACTAGTGTTGCACCATCAGGGCGCGTAACCATGGGGCCCACCTGTCAGCCTGTATATGAAAGAAAGAAATGGTAGTTTGAGTCTGTACTGTGTTAATAAAATAGGAGTATATTTTAGGGTGATCATACGGTCACTGGCTCACCATACAGCTCCGTAATTTGTTGATAACATGATCAATTGACCAGTCAAATGGTCCACATTCAGCAGCGCACATTACCATAGGGCCCACCCGTCAGCGCGTATATGAAGGACAGAAATGGTAATAAACTAGTGGTCGGTGGGTATTCGAAGTCCTGAGACCTCTGGTTGGCAGTCACCAGCGGTTGGGGGGGGCGTTCATTGGGCGGTGGGGTGGGGATCCCCAGAGAAAAAGCTCGGCGCGCCGGGGGGGGGGGGGCTAGAGGGATGGCCAGTGCGGCGGCGGACCGTCGGTGGGGAGTGGTTTCGGGGAGGGCGGGCCGGTCGGGGCGGCGGGGGCGGGCGGTTCGGCCGGTAGTGGCTGCCGGCTCAGGGGGGTGGAGTTTGATGTTAAACTGGAGGCCCTTGATTTCGTATCCAACGGCTGGAAAATCTAATGACCAGAGATGAAAAAGTCAGTCGACTGACGTGTAGCCTCACCCCGCATGTACACATGCACGCACGCAAGACACGCACGCATGTAGGCGTGCAACACTGACACGTACACATAACATACACACGCACGCATGCTGGCGTGCAACACTGACACGTACACATGCACTCACGAACACACGCACGTATGCACCCATGCATGCAACACTGAAATGCACCCTTGCACGCACGCAACACTCGCACGCCTGCATGCACACAACACACGACGCAAGACACACGCTCAACCGATACGTGCATGCACCCTTTGTTAAGGACATGGATTGTTATGGGTATTAATCAATCTTATCTGTGATAAGCAGAACATTGATGTTTGCAGCGATCTTTATGAATCACAACGTATCGAACGGGCTATCAACATAGTAGGCTTAACTACATGAAAAAGATGACGCCACACTCAATGAACAACCATCGGTTTATGAAATGCCCGCTTCTGACCGCCCTGGCCCATCAAAGGTTCCTCTGCCGTGCGCTGCCTGCGTTGGGTCACTGACATGCAGGCCATGCACCCAAAGAGCCCACACGTCAGTGGAAGAACGGCGCGGTGTCCTAGGTCAGAGTCGAGGGTGCTACTCGCGGCACGCCCGGCTGAACACGCCTCCGTGCCGCATTCAAACGCCTCCATGAAACCCGCCCGTGTGGAAGCCGAGAAACCCACTATGGACACACGTCCGTTCATGACCGGGCCGATGTTAAACGCAACGCCGGCCGAGCTCCTCCCGTCCGCCGTCTATTTAATCTCCTATTTTAACAAGGCCAAACGCCGGCCAAGAATCACACACCTCCGCCGCTCCCCTATCTCCTCCACCATTTTGTCCACTCTTACAAGGGCTTACGAAGAGTAGTTATTCCGCATCCAAGCCGGCTGGGTAGCCCGCCGGATATGAGCTATGCAGCTCGCTGATCCACCTCCCTCCCCTCGCCCGATGGAGCCAGTTGCCGTCCCAAGCCGGCGCGTGGTTCAGCAACTCGCAGCTCCAGGCCAGCTCGATGAGGGGTGGCGCACGAGCGTCGTTGATGCCGTCCACGCCGCCGCCTCGTACCGCGTCTCCCGTTTCTGTGGCCGAGACTCCCATGCCGGCGGCCGCGCCATGCAAGCAGCGACAGAAGCTGGGTGCGCAGAGAGCGACGAGTCGGTGGACAACGCCTCCGCGTCCGCCGCCATCATCGAGTTGAAGTAGAACACGGGAGGCCGTCGCCGCTTGGGTCCCATGAAGGCCACCGCGGAGACGACGCCGGCGTACATAGCAGGTGTCTTGCCGGTTCCTTTTGTTGCGAGGACCTTCGTCGACCCTACATGGGCTCCACGGAAGAGGGGTGAGGGAGTCCTGGACTAGGGGGTGTCCGGACAGCCAGACTATCATCGTCCGCCGGACTCCAAGACTACGAAGATACAAGATTGAAGACTCCGTCCCGTGTCCGGATGGGACTTTCCTTGGCGTGGAAGGCAAGCTTGGCGATACGGATATGTAGATCTCTTACCATTGTAACCGACTCTGTGTAACCCTAGCCCTCTCCGGTGTCTATATAAACCGGAGGGCTTTAGTCCGTAGGACACAACATACATTACAACAATCATACCATAGGCTAGCTTCTAGGGTTTAGCCTCCTTGATCTCGTGGTAGATCCACTCTTGTACTACCCATATCATCAATATTAATCAAGCAGGACGTAGGGTTTTACCTCCATCAAGAGGGCCCGAACCTGGGTAAAACATCGTGTCCCTTGTCTCCTGTTACCATCCGCCTAGACGCACAGTTCGGGACCCCCTACCCGAGATCCGCCGGTTTTGACACCGACATTGGTGCTTTCATTGAGAGTTCCTCTGTGTTGTCACCGATAGGCTCGATGGCTTCTTCAATCGACAACGCTGTCCAGGGTGAGACTTTTCTCTCCGGACAGATCTTCGTATTCGGCGGCTTCGCACTGCGGGCTAATTCACTTGGCCATCTGGAGCAGATCGAAAGCTACGCCCCTGGCCGTCAGGTCAGGTTCGGGAGCCTAAACTTCACAGACGACATCCGCGGGGACTTGATCTTCGACGGGCTTGAGCCACAGCCAAGCGTGCCGCACTGTCACGATGGGCATGATCTAGCTCTGCCGCCGAATAGTGCCTTGGTGGCCGCACAAGAATCCGCTCCGGCCCTTAGTCCGGAGCCGATCGCCCAGATCGAGGACTGGTGGTTGGACACCGCCTCGGGGGCTGCAACTTCCACGGCGATGGAGCCGAACACTAACCTTGTCCCCTGCGAAGCTCGTGAATCCGAGGTGTCGGACTCCCCACCGGACTCCGAACCTCCCACGCCCCTGCCAATCGAATCTGATTAGGCGCCGGTTATGGAATTCACCGCCGCGGACATCTTCCAACACTCGCCCTTTGGCGACATCCTTAATTCGCTAAAACATCTCTCGCTATCCGGAGAGACCTGGCTGGACTATGGCCAGGACGGTTGGTATACGGACAACGAAGAAATTCAAAGCCCACCCACCACCCACTTTGTAGCCACTGTCGACAATCTAACCGACATGCTAGACTATGACTCCGAAGACATCGACGGTATGGGCGACGATGCCGGAGATGAACAAGAACCAGCGCCTACAGGGCACTGGAAGACCACCTCGTCATACGACGTATACATGGTGGATACCCCAAAAGGAAGCGATAACGAGGACCAACGGGGCACGACAGAAGATAATCCCGCCGACAAACAACCAAAACGGCGACGCAGATGCCGCCCTAAGTCCCGCCTCAACAATAACAGCACTCCTAATGACCCAGCAATACAGCAGGGCAAACCAGTGGACGACAAACACGCAGACAAGCAACCGTCCGAACAGGACGAGTCAGATAATCAGTCCAGGCCCGACAAAAACAACAGTCCAGACGACCTCACGCCGGACACACCGCCGGAGAATAAAAACCTCCGGAAAAGACTCGTCGCCACCGCAAGAAGCTTGAAGAAGGAAAAACGGAAGCTCAAAACAGCGGAAGATACACTCAGAATGAGGTGGAGCAAAGTGCTCAAAACCGCAGACAAATACGGCAATGTCCATCAATCAAAGAGCTACCCGAAGCGCAAGCTGCTGCCAGAATTTGACGAGGAGGCCATAGAGCCCCCACAGTCAAAAAACAAAGAGGTCGCCTGGTCGGATAGACGGCCAGATGATAGGCCAAAATCTAAAAGCAGCGCCGCACATAAGCTGACTAATGACCCTGGAAAAACAGATGGCCCAGCCAGGTCCATTTACGGGCCAAAGAAGAGGGCCCCAGGAAGCAATGCAACAGTCAAGTGTCCGAAGACACCGGTACACCCAAATACAGGGGCGCCACACACCCACTATGTTTCACCAACAAGGTGCTGGATCATGAATTCCCAGCAGGATTTAAACCCATAAACATAGAGGCTTATGACGGAACAACAGACCCTGGAGTCTGGATAGAGGATTATATACTACACATACACATGGCTAGAGGAGATGATCTCCACGCCATAAAATACTTACCCCTCAAGCTCAAAGGGCCAGCCCGTCATTGGCTCAAAAGCCTCCCAGAAAACACTGTTGGAAGTTGGGAAGAGCTCGAGGACGCGTTTAGAGCAAATTTTCAAGGAACTTATGTCCGCCCTCCGGATGCAGATGATCTAAGTCATATAACTCAACAGCCCGGAGAGTCAGCGCGCAAATTCTGGAACAGGTTCCTCACCAAAAAGAACCAAATAGTCGACTGTCCAGACGCCGAAGCCTTAGCAGCTTTTAAACACAACGTCCGAGACGAATGGCTCGCCAGACACCTCGGCCAAGAGAAGCCGAGGACAATGTCCGCGCTAACAAGCCTCATGACCCGCTTTTGCGCGGGAGAGATTAGCTGGCTAGCAAGATGCAGCACCAGCGACCCAAGTACATCCGAGATCAGGGATGGAAACGGAAAATCACGGTGCAAAAAAGATCAGCGCCAGAATAAAGAGAAAAGCCCAAAGAACACGGCGGTCAACGCCGGATTCAAAAGCTCGCGGCCAAACAACAAAACACTGCCTCTTAAGGATAACATCAATGAGCTATCCAACTTAAACAAAATTTTGGGTCGGATATGTCAAATCCACAGTACCCCCGGAAGGCCTGCAAACCACACCCACCGAGATTGTTGGGTTTTCAAACAGTCCAGCCGATTAAACACCAAACACAAGGGGCTCGACTTATCAAGCGAGGATGATGATAAACCCCACCAGCAGAGCACCGGAAAACAAAAGACTTTCCCACAAGAGGTCAAAGCAGTAAATTCACTTCATGTGATAATACGGAACAAAAATGCGGCACCCGTTAAAATGGGTCTCGCACGGTCCAACCCAGCGGAACATAGAGATTGGATGTCAAAACCAATCACTTTCGACCACCTGGATTATTCCAGAAGCGTTCGAAATGCAGGATGGACTGCCCTGATATTGGATCCTATAATCGACGAACTGCAATTTACACAAGTCCTGATGGACGGAGGCAGCGACTTAAACCTGCTATATCCAAACACAATCCGCAAGTTGGGGATAGACCTTACTAAAATTCGACATAGCCGCACTTCCTTTAAAGGAGTGACGCCAGGCCCTTACGCCAAGTGCATAGGCTCTTTATTACTAAAAGTTGTGTTCGGGTCACCGAACAACTTTCGATGCGAAAAACTAATCTTTCATGTCGTCCCATTTAAAAGTAGCTATCAAGCACTCTTGGGACGAGAAGCTTTTGTCCGCTTCAACGCCATACCACATTACGCGTCTCTTACACTTAAGATGCCCGGTCCACATGGCATCATTTCAGTGCGAGGGTCATTTAAAGACCCCGGACACGGCTAGACGAGTCCGGCATAAATAAGCTAGGGGCTCCCTAGCCGCACACCCCTTCACAAGGGGCTGCGCGCACAAGCAACAGCGAGCTCACATAGACTCCACTTTACGTATTTATTTATATTTTTTCCTTCGTATATATTTGCATGATTTCCTTCCAAACTAAGTTCCTCTCTTTCTACAGATGAACAACATGCACACCGGTCCAGGATAACGACACAACGGAGACACAGGCGCAAACGTGCAGTAGGGACCCTGTCGGTGTCAAAACCGGCGGATCTCGGGTAGGGGGTCCCGAACTGTGCGTCTAGGCGGATGGTAACAGGAGACGAGGGACACGATGTTTTACCCAGGTTCGGGCCCTCTTGATGGAGGTAAAACCCTACGTCCTGCTTGATTAATATTGATGATATGGGTAGTACAAGAGTGGATCTACCACGAGATCAAGGAGGCTAAACCCTAAAGCTAGCCTATGGTATGATTGTTGTAATGTATGTTGTGTCCTACGGACTAAAGCCCTCCGGTTTATATAGACACTGGAGGAGGCTAGGGTTACATAGAGTCGGCTACAATGGTAGGAGATCTACATATCCATATCGCCAAGCTTGCCTTCCACGCCAAGGAAAGTCCCATCCGAACACGGGACGGAGTCTTCAATCTTGTATCTTCGTAGTCTTGGAGTCCGGCGGACGATGATAGTCCGGCTGTCCGGACACCCCCTAGTCCAGGACTCCCTCAGTAGCCCCTGAACTAGGCTTCAATGACGATAAGTCCGGCACGCATAATGTTCGGCATTGCAAGGCGGGTTCCTCCCTTGAATAGTCCAGAGAAGATCATGAACACCAGGATAGTGTCCGGCTCTGCAAAATAAATTCCACATTCCACCGTAGAGAGAATAATGCACATAAATCCAATCTGCTGTCATTTTATGCGGCATGACATCACACCGCTTCCAAGCCTTTATTTGAATCGTTTTTTATTATACCACCTCAGCACGTTTAGCGAAGCGGTTTCCTTGGCACGTCTTGTCGAAGCAGAGATCATGCTCCCCTTATTCCAGGATTCTCATCAATACGGACGTGGGTAACCCAACCGCGCCATTGATGGTGGCACTTGGGGGATAAGCGAGTTTTACCAGGCCAGTGGGGGACGCATAGTTTTCGTCCGCCTACATAAGGGATAAGGATTTACCTTCTCACCTACGCCTTCTTCCTCCTTTGCTTATCCATCTCCGCGCACTCAAGCTCCAACGCCCAAGCTCGCGCATCTCGCCTCGACCTTCTCCGAATATGTCCGGAGCGGGAGGCAATTGGTTGGCCTCCACCGTTAAGGAGGAGCACATCACCAAGCTGCGCAACGCTGAATACCTCTCCGGCGATATCGCGCATCGGCTGCCCGACGAGGGGCAGCTCATCCCTACCCCTGGGACCCATGAGAGGGTCGTCTTTCTTCCCCACTTCCTCCGCGGACTGGGCTTTCCACTCCACCCATTCGTCAAGGGGCTCATGTTTTACTACGGCCTGGATTTCCACGATCTGGCGCCGAACTTCATCCTCAACATCTCAGCGTTTATCGTCGTGTGCGAGGCCTTCCTCTGCATCCGGCCCCACTTCGGCCTGTGGCTCAAGACCTTCAACGTCAAGCCGAAGGTTGTGAAGGGCACGCAAGCGGAATGCGGAGGCGCCATGTTGGGTAAGTTGCCCAACGTCCTTTGGCTCGAAGGGGCCTTCGTGGACTCCGTCAAGGGGTGGCAATCGGGGTGGTTCTACATCACCGAGCCGTGCGAGCCCACATGGGCGGCGGCCCCCAAGTTTAGATCTGGCATCCCCACGCAGCTCACCTCCTGGAAAGAGAAGGGCTTGCTGTGGGGCAATCCGAAGGAGCTGATGGGACTCCGAGCCTGCATCCAGAAGCAGGTGAGCAATAAGCTCAGGCTCGTCGACGTGGTCCAAGTCATGCTCATCCGCCGGATTCTCCCATGCCAAGAACGGGCATTCAATCTGTGGGAGTTCAATCCGGAACAGCACCAGGTGCTAAGCGGGCTCTTCGATACGACATATGAAGGCGCCTGGAGGGTGCTGTTTAAGGGCGCCGAAGCCCCCGCATCCGCGACGGAAGATCGCGGATTTTGCTCGCAGCATCCGGCTGACGAGGTAAGTGATTCAACCCCTTTACGGGACACTTGTGGTAATCAAATTGATTCTAAGAGGGTTTCAATCTCTCTTTTCCTTTGACAGGAATGGATGGAGAAGGCCGAGCAGCTCATCAGCCCGGCTCCCATGCCAGAGGACCCAGTGAACGCCCGTCTAGCAGGGCTGCTGGTTCCGGCACCGCACGTGGTGCCGGAGAAGAAGGCCAAGAAGGTGGCCGCGGGGACTCGAAAGAGTTCCCGCAACCAGGCGTCCGACGACGAGGCGGACTCCTCCCCCGAAGACGAGGAGGAGGAAGAAGACTCTCTCCCGGAGGAGGGAGAGAAGAAGAGGAAGGCTTCCCCAATAGGGGAGGCCGAAGGGTCCAAGAGGGGGAGAACTATCCCCCCGGACAGTTTCGCCAACACCATCGTTGGCGAGGAGGAGTGGCCTTTAAGGGCCAGGCGTCCGGCAAAATCGTAAGTATCCGGATCCCTGGTATGCAATTTCTTTCGTGTCGCATAGTGTCCTTCTAATGCCACATTTTGTCCGTAGTCCGGCCGATGATGATCTCCCCGCTTCATCGAGCGGGTCATTGGCCCCGTCGGATGTGGATTCACTTCCGACTGCCTCTACCCCCCCGCGCCAACGAGGACGCCGAGGTGGGATCCCAGAGAGGGACCCATCAGGAGGAGGCTCCGGAGGCGCCGTCAGGCAGCCTCCCGGACTTTGCGCCGGACTCTACATCAGAACCCGCAGTGGTTCCAGAGTCCGGCAGGTGGCCCCTTCAAAAGAAGGGCAGGACTGTGACACCAGCGGCCTCCGTCCAACCGGAGGCGCTGGACAACTTGTTGGAGGCGCTTAAAGGCGCTTCCATCAAGGAAGAACACCGCACTCTCATGAGTGCGGTGATTCAGAAGGTTCAGCTCGCCAGGAGCGGGCTGACCGAAGCCTGCAGCAGCCTTCTAACAGGCTTTGAGGTAAGAAGTTAAAGTTATGTAATGTAATACCGCATAGACAGTAGCCCCTGATGCTCAGTTCGGTGTTCGGAAAGAAAAGCCGGACTGAGGATCTAACAAGATATACGCAGGGTTGCTTAAAATATGTCAATATGGGTTTGCAGGCTGTGCTGCTGACCTCTGCCGCACCGACTGTGGAGGTCGGTGTGTTGAAGCAGGATCTCGAGCGGTCCGAGCAAGAGCTCGGCCATGCCAAGAAGCAGCTCGAGGACAAAGAAGGTGAGTAACACCGCTTTGAATAATTACCTTACAGAAAAGGATTTTGGTTGCAATAAAATTAACAAGGATAATATGGGTATTGCAGGGGCCACGAACGAGGTGGCAGCCCTGAAGGAGGCTGTGTCCGCGGCCGAACGCAGTGCGGCCGCGGAACGGGCAGAGCGAGAAAAGCAAGAGGCACGGGTGGCAGAAGTACGGCAAGAGCTCCAGGCTCTCATGGAGAGGCATGAGAGTTTGGAGCGTGACTCCAGGACTCGAGAGTCCGAGCTTGCCTCGGCTCTCAAAAGTGCCAAGTCCGCCAAGGCCGAGGCCCGTAAGGCCCTTCAGGAGGTTGAAGATGTAAAGAAGATAGTGGCGGGTAAGGCATTTTTCATGCAAAGCAAGCATGTTAATGTAAACTACCTGACACTTACCCACATTCTGAGCTCTCCAGGGGCGTTTGCAGATCTGCCGCGTAGTGCGTCCGATGCCGCCGCATTTTATCGTGGCGAGGAGGGGAGCTCGACGGAGAAGGTCTTCTGGTCTCAGTACGCTGAGGCCGGCCATCCGGTGCCCCCAAGCGACCAGCTGAAACAGCTGGTCGAACTCCACAAGGTAGCTGAGGAGGCCATGAAGGGCCTTATAATCCGGCTGTGGCCTGGACAGGCCATGCCTGGGAGCTACTTCGGCCTCGTGCGGCGGCTGGTGGATGCGTGCCCCTGGGTGGAGGTCATCAAGCGCTCCGCCTGTATTGAAGGTGCTCGTCGGGCCCTTGCCCGCACGAAGGTGCATTGGGGCAGGTTGGATGCGGAGAAGCTTCTCACGGACCCACCGCCACCGGGCAAGGAGTATCGCACGCCCGAAATGTATTATAAAACTGTCCTGAAGGGAGCCCGCGATATTGCGGATGAGTGCCCCAGAAATGTAATCTTTGAGTAAACTCGCTATGTATTATCCTGTGCGCTGAAAACTTCGTTCATATGCGCCTTGAGCAACGCTTGTTTAATTTAAAATATTACCTTCTGTGTGGCTGTTTATAAAATCTGAGAGATGGCAAGTCGTTGGCTTCAGCCCCCCGAGCCGCGAGTGCTGGGGTGATCGGGATAAACTTGAGCACTCTTGTTCCCATTTTTGGGTCCATCTAGGATGGCAAGACGATGATAGTCCGGCTGTCCGGACACCCCCTAGTCCAGGACTCCCTTAGACCCGTCGCAAGGATTCTTTTCAGATTAAGACCCTGCGTAAACCTTTTTTTACTGTCTCTTGTTGTTATGATCCCCTGGTTTCTCATTATAACCAAAGTGGAGCCTGACGTTTTGGCATCGGCCGCGTCAGAGGATCTTGCCCGTACCTGGACACTAGGGGCTTAGGGCATTGTTCTGCCCATTCTTATAAAGACCGAACACCTTAGGGAGTGTTCGACGTCTCGAGTTAGGCCTTATATGCATCAGCTCCGAATCATGTCTTTGGTCAAATGTTGGGTTTGCCCGGCTCCTGTGTTTTGCTGCCTTACGTTCCGTATCATCGGCTAACGTGGCACCAGGAGAACTACTGCGATTGTGCCCCAGTTCGGCTGGGCGAGCACCTCAGTAGAGAAAGCCGAAAACTGACTGTCATGATACAGCGAGAGACTGGTCAACCACTCGATCGACTAACGGAATGTTTAGAATTCCCCGCTTTGACGAAGGACCGTTTCCCAGTCAGGCATACACGCGCCCCGAATCCGGAGAAGCGCGGTGCCCCCAGGGGCTATATCGTAGCCCCACCCTCGAACTCCAATGGCTAAGTGAAAGTGATAAAGCATTATAGTCCGGATTGCCTCGTTTGCTACGCTACCACCTCCTTAACAGGACCGAGACGTCGGATTAAGTGTGAAAACACGCTATTTTTTGCAAACACCCCTGCACCTTGTGCGTGGGGGCTGAAGTCGAAGACTGCCATCTTTCAGGTTATACAAACGTATACATAAACGGCCGCATAGGAGATATTTCAATACTTGGAACGCACAAGTATAAAAAGCGGTTACATCATAATCATTGTTTTACAAGATAAAACGTTCATTTGAACGTGACATTTTTTGAGCACTGCGACTCTATTACACGAGCACCACGCATAACTTCCCCAAAATAGTGCTCGGCGGGTAATCGGCTTTCGTCCGAACCCTGGACTGCAATAGCGGTGGCATCCATCTCTGTCCAATGTGTCTTCACACGGGCAAGGGCCATCCGCGCACCTTCTATGCAGGCCGACTGCTTCATCTCCTTGATATGCGGCACCGCTCCAAGAAATTGCTGCAATAAGCCAAAATAGCTCGTCACCTTGGGCCTCTCTGGCCAGACATGAGCCACGATATCAGTCATGGCAAGTCCGGACAACCTGTTCAGCTCAGCCCATTCAGCCAACCGATCGGTCAGCGGAAGTGAACGATCCGGACTATGGAATTGAGACCAAAATAGCTCTTCCGTCTTGTGATCCTTCTGACTCCGGAAGTGCACAACAGCATCCGCCGCACTTGCCGCTAAGTCCATATATGGATCCTCGGGACCCCACAGCTGGCCAAGCTGGGCATACTTTGGATCCGTAAACCGGCGACGCAGCAGAAAAGGCTTGCCAGCCACAATGTCTCCGGCCTGGCGCAGCTCCTCCTTCATAGCCCGCATAGCAGAACGGGCATCCTTGGCCTCGGCGGTGGCCTTCCCTAGGTCTTCTCGCTCCGATAGGCGCTCCTTTTCAAGAGCCTCATTGCGGTCGGTAGCATCCTTCAATTTCACGGCCAATTCGGCCATCTCTTCCCTTCTTAGGCAGTGTGCAGCCTTTTCGGCTTTTAACTCCTCGGCCGCCCTCGAGGCAGCCGCATCACTCCTTCTGGCTTGCTCCTTGGCTTGAGCAAGCTCGGCCCGAAGGCTCTCCACAGCAGCAGCACCGTCTGCATCACAGCATAAATATTGTAAGAGGCGGGCTTTGGCTCCCTTAGATAAGTGACTGCAGAGAATTAATTTACCTTGCGACTCATCAAGTCGCCGGTTGACAAGCGCGATGTCCGCATCCGCTACATCAAGTTGCCACATTAACTCGACAACTCCACCAGTCCGGCTAGCCCCCGGACTATTCGCCACCTGCATAGGAAAGGCGACACTCAATACCTGCGATTTTGATCCTCGGCACGCTGTCGTTTTCGACAACCTACCGAGTCTCAGGGGCTACTATCTATACAGGGCGCACTTCTATGTGCAAAACTGTCAAAAAGGTGCGTCGTTCTTACGTACCTCAAATCCCGCTAGCAAACTCCTGACGGCATTATGCAATCCACTTTCGGCGGACGAAATCCTTCCAATCAACATGCTCATCAATGCACGGTGATCTTCTGAGAGGGACGCCCTCTCAAGCAGATCCTTCAGCTCCCCCGGCCGAACACTAGTCGGCGCCGAACTCTCTGGCTCCACCGGGCTCGGGGATACGCTCCGTGACGATACTTCAGGCTCGTCTGCCCTGTTCGACGGCGCAGCAGACAGAGGCGTTTCGCTCTCCATCATCTCCGGACGAAGATCCCCCGAAGACGAACTCATCTGAGAAGGCCGCAGATCCGAACTGTAAGGTAAAAATTTCGGTTATCCTCAGAAGCACAAATAGGGATATTTTCTTATTAATGAACTCCCCTTTTCCTACTCACGGCTCGCTGGAGGGCTGATCCTTTAAAGACGATTGTACGCCCGGGGTCTCTCCGGACGCAGGACCCTCCGGTGAAGATTTCTTCCCCCGCTTAGGGGATTTGGCCTCCGGGTCTTCGGAGGCGGTCCTCTTCTCCCCCTGGGAGGAGGGATTCTCGATCCCCCCTCTTCAAGCGCCCCCTTGGGCGAGGTGATAGCTCCTCTATTTTCCCCATCGCCTTCTTCTACGGGCGCGACCTCCAACATTCTGACCAGCACGGGCTCCGGTGCGGTCTCTGGGAGGGGGGCCGGACACCTTATCAGCTTCGCTCGCGCTACCCACTCCTGATGAAGGATAATGGGTTAGAAGGTGAATTATAGAAAAGCAAACAAACGGAACGTCCGGACTCTGAGCTACTTACCTGAGTATCCGGGCGATTGCAGCTTAGGCCTGCGTCCTCGGTCAATTTCGGACACGCCACCTGCGGTCCGAAGAACAACTTGTACATATCCACAGGTGTCGTACCCATGAAGTGTTGAGAATTCGTGGTCCCTCCGGATTGAACTCCCATAACCAGAGAGGACGGCGTTTGCAGGGCAGAAGACGCCTGATTAGCATGACCTGCATCACCACAACCAAATTGATCTCCCTCGCTTGGAGGTCTCGAATCCGGCCCTGCAATAGGGGCACGTCTTCCGACGGCCCCCAATTGAGTCCTTGGTTGACCCACGACATCAACCGTCGTGGAGGTCCCGGGCGGAATGAAGGCGGCGGCTTTTGCTTGCTGCCCTTTGGAGCGGTGATATAGAACCACTCCTGCTGCCACAAGCCGAGCTCCTCTTGGAAGGAGCCCTCGGGCCATGGGGCATCGGCCCTCCTGCTTATGGCCGCCCTGCCGCACTCTGCTTGATGCCCTCCGATCATCTTCGGCTCCACATTGAAGGTCTTTAGCCACAGCCGAAGTGGGGGGTGACGCGGAGGAAGGCTTCGCAAACGATAATGAATGCGGAAATATGGAGGATGGACTCCGGACCCAAGTCGTGAAAATCTAGCTCGTAGTAGAACATGAGCCCTCTCACGAAGGGGTCCGTCGAGAAGCCTAAACCCCGACGGAGGTGGGATACAAAGACGACGTACTCACCGGGCTCGGGAGTAGGTACGGCCTGCCCTTGGGCGGGCAACCTGTGCGAAATCTCGTAAGACAGGTACTTGGCCTCATGCAGCTTTAGCACGTCCTCCTCCGCGACGGAGGAGGGCATCCACCGACCCTGAAGGTCAGAGCCGGACATTGTTGAAGGTCCGAAGCGCTCGAATCTGGGGCTCTGGGTGTTGGAACTTGGAGCAAGGAGAAGATTCGATGGAAGAGTGAAGAAAAGAAACGAGCCTTGGTCCTCCTATAAAGAGGGAAAATACCAAGAGCCGTCTCCGTGACCGTTCGGGATTCACCTTCGAAAGAGGAGGTGTGGCGACGGGCACGGTTGGGTTACCCACGCTCGTATTGATGAGAATCCCGGAATAAGGGGAACACGATCTCTGCTTCGACAAGACGTGCCAAGGAAACCGCTTCGCTAAACGTACTGAGGTGGTATAATAAAAAATGATTCAAGTAAAGGCTTGGTAGTGGTGTGATGTCACGCCACAAAATACGTCAGCAGATTGAGCTCGAATACATTTTATTCTCTCTACGGTGGAATGTGGAATTTATTTTGCAGAGCCGGACACTATCCTGGTGTTCATAATCTTCTCTGGATTATTCAAAGGAGGAACCCGCCTTGCAATGCCGAACATTATGCGCGCCGGACTTATCATCATTGAAGCCTGGTTCAGGGGCTACTGAGGGAGTCCTGGACTAGGGGGTGTCCAGACAGCCGGACTATCATCGTCCGCCGGACTCCAAGACTACGAAGATACAAGATTGAAGACTCCGTCCCGTGTCCGGATGGGACTTTCCTTGGCGTGGAAGGCAAGCTTGGCGATATGGATATGTAGATCTCCTACCATTGTAACCGACTCTGTGTAGCCCTCTCTGGTGTCTATATAAACCGGAGGGCTTTAGTCCATAGGACACAACATACATTACAACAATCATACCATAGGCTAGCTTCTAGGGTTTAGCCTCCTTGATCTCGTGGTAGATCCACTCTTGTACTACCCATATCATCAATATTAATCAAGCAGGACGTAGGGTTTTACCTCCATCAAGAGGGCCCGAACCTGGGTAAAACATCGTGTCCCTTGTCTCCTGTTACCATCTGCCTAGACGCACAGTTCGGGACCCCCTACCCGAGATCCGCCGGTTTTGACACCGACAAGGGGAATGTTAGGATGAACTCGAGCCGGTGCCGGCCATGGTGAAGTAGTGGTCGGTGATGAACTCGAACCGGTGCCGGCCACCATCATCTTCGGACCAACCAATGATATCAGTTGGGCAGTGGGGAAGCGAGCCGTCCTTTGCGCTGAAGCATATACCTCTGGGGCTACCGGCAGTCCGGTGATCGTGCTGCCGAACATGAGGAACACAAATCGATCGATGGGCGACCATTTAGGCCACGTATTATATACCTATGTTGTCCAGAACTAGCACCGCATAGTTCATTTGAATGTAATGAAATTCGTCATGTTTGTGTGAAAATCCGGTATTTTATATGATTTCCATCGTTGTTTATATGAAATATCAGTTTGTCTACGTGTTTGCCTGAATTTCGTCCGGTTGGTTGAGTTGCTGTCATAATGTGTGCGACTACGGTTGGATGTCGTAATTTTCGGGTCGCTGGTCGGTCTGCGGGCGGCTCGAGCGGCGTTGCGGGACAAAAAAACACAGCTCGTGCGAGCTCGTCTCCAACATGCACGCTGGAGGATGCATGACAGCATGAGCACCCGAGCCATTCCTCGTTCATCGGTGGCAAAGGGACCGGCGGACAAAAGGGTCGCCAATATTTTGGCTACCCCGGGCAAGATCCAAACAGCCCCTCCCAACAGATTCAAATCTCTCGTTCGCCATGGAATTTTGCCATGTGTTGTTTTCATGGACTAGCAAGATGCCCGTGCATTGCAAGGAACATCAAGATGCATTGTTTTACAAACTCCCGCATGCATGCAAGGGATAATTAATGTCCTCCTTTGCTAGTACCACGAGGAAAACACCATTAATATTGCATCGATTAATGTTAGTGGCCTTGTATATCTGCAAATTGTAATTTTGATAGTGGCCCCTTGTATATAAAAATGGAGGGAGAAATATGAGATATAAGGTGAGGAGGAGTGGGGCGTGGTGCCGTGGTGGTGACTGGTGGTCGGACTGGGCGGAGGCATGGGGATGGACGGCGCATTATTTCTAGGTTTGTATCTCTCTCACACACACCCACGTAGGTGGGGGACGTGCACGAAGAGAAGAGGTGCACGCACGGCGCACGTACTCCCGTCTCTTTCCCAACCACACCCGCGCCGGTACATGGTGGAGCTCATTTCTGTATGAAAAAGGCAGCCCACGTGGTAATTTGGCACGTGTACTGGTTGTCCACTTGGTGGAGGGAGGATCGTCTACCACGGATGAACAAACAAATTGCGACTTGACGCGTTATGTTAAATTAAAAAAAGAGGCAAACCATGTGGGGCCTACCTTAGAGGCAGGGCTCTATACACTGGAGTACTTTTGATGTGTCCCGTCAACTCGCAGAACGAGGAGAAGCTTGCTTAGTACACCATCTCGCCCGCCCACGGGCACGGTGGCTCGCAGGATGAGGTGAAGCTTACTACTACTGTACGCCTTTACGCCCGCTCCCTCGCCCACGCGCGCGGTGGCTCGCAGCACGAGGAGAAAATTTTACTACTCCCTCCGTTTACTCCTCGTCCCTACTACATACTTTGGTTAGTACTCCCTCCATTTACTTGTACAAGGCCACTATAAAAAAATATGTTTTGCATCTATACAAGGCCACAAATAGTAATCGAGACAAAAGTTACTACTCCCTCCTTTCCAGTTTATGACTCAATTTCAAAATCTCTCCAACCAAGGTAGACGGTGAGTGGTCGAATTAATTTTGTAGTTTGCACAGTACGCTCGTTTTTCTCAAGAAGTTATGTTTACCGAGGCATTAATTAGAACGATTGCATGAATGACCACTAAATTTCCATGAACTTGTACATGGATTGGTTAGTTTCCTCTTGACACTGCTTGTGTCGGGTGATCTAACGCACCTCGAAATCCAACATGTAATGGTACTACTACTAGTATAGTAGAATTGAGACTTATCAAACGGAAAAACGAATGTTTTTTAGATGAGCCCTATAAACCCTAGTGGGTACGTACTCCGTAAAAACAGACTTTTCCAAAACTAAGTCACTCACTTTCATGAATTCTGTAGTATACTCCTCCGTCGATGCTCCCTTTCATGAATTCTGTACTTCCTGTCGCGGACATGTGGGACATATAGAAACCGGGTCGACGTGTCAAGCACCAAATAATAGTGCAGAACAGCAAGCAGGGGGAACGCACCCCACTCGTATCGACCTAGTAGTAGTAATGAGCAATGAGACGTCAAATCACAGTGCCGCACCTTCCCAGATGGATGAAGCAACCATTATTTCACACTACGGTTCGACATCATCTCAAACCACGTACTAGTATTGCTTCTGCCTCAAGAGGGACACGCGCATCGCCTTGGTACATCATGACACGTGGGTCCGCATGACAGGCCATGCTCCCCCGCCGATCGCTTGGTAAAATCACCTCATTTTTACTATAGTTCCTCCGTATCGGTTTACTACATGGCATGCATGTCGTTCTAGGTTGAGAATTTAACTGGCTATATATATATATGTGATGAACAGTACTCTAGCCTTTTAAAAAATGTATACTTTTGTACAGTAGTACTATCGATGGATTGCACCATGGAGCAAAAATTGAAACTAAAAAAAAGGTGGTACATATAGAGAGCGCTCATCACCAAATTATGCATATAGTACTATTAAAAAAGCTAGTACGTGCTTAATTGGGGTGCTAAATTCTATTAAAGAAATACTAGTAGTATGCACATACTGAAGAGTTAAAGTAACGAGAAGAAACATAACATAGTTCTGCTGGGGGCTCACCACAACACACCCCTCAAATTAAACTAAGCACACCTGAAATTAAACTATGCAACTAATCCAGTAGACACTGCATTAGAAGTTTAGAACCACCATGAGCAACGACACTGCCACCTTACTCGGAGTCCTTGTCCACGTCCTCGACTTCGTCCTTGTCCCTCTTCCTCTTGGCCAATACTTCTTTGCTTGAACCGCCAACTTGGATGTTGCTCTTCATCCAACCCTTGTAGATATTGAAACAAAGGTAGCCATCCATTGTAGCGTATTGGATGTGGTCTATATCTAGTACATTCCGCTGCCATGCATGACGATGAAACGTGTAATGAGGTTTCTCCATTTTACGGTACGAAGGATGAACCATGGCTCCTGCCAGGGTCAGCATTGAGGGCTGACAAGAGGGCACCAGCTGATTCTTCTAGAGGTCGAAGGGGTTGCCTACAACGAGGCCTATCCGACCCAGGACTTCTTTGTCGTTCTTAAAGTCTACAGTAATGAATTTCACTGTTTTGTCCTCGAGGAAGTTCTTAAAATCCTGGCACTCAACATCGGCATGGCATATGTGGTAGACCAAGCAAACGTTATGTACGCAAACCTGGATCATGACGGGCTTCTTCTTCTCTTCATCCTTTAGATCCTTCTCTTGTCCCAGGATTGTGGTGTACTCAACATCTAGCCCAGTGACCCACTCATCATATGAGTTTTCGAACATGCGTCTGAAGCGAGAAAAGGCATCCTTTCACCGTCGCGGAAGAACGGGTGTAGATGATGTCGAACTCATCACCAGTGATGGTTCTAACCTTGTACTCACTGCCGATCGGGAGATTTGAGACGCCATGGATTTGGGAGAAGGGTTAGGATTAGTGGAACTGCCGTAATGTGAATGGACGGGACGACTAGGAGCGAACCGCTGTAGTATTAAAGGACGTGCGGGGACGAGTAGGAGCGAACTGCTAGCGTGCGAACGGCAGGGTAGTGGCTTTCATTCTCCCATGATACGGGCTTCCGAGAGCCCTTGGATCTGAGATCGAACAGTTGCATGGCGTGATTCTAGACCTATGGGTGAATATCCTATCCTGGAGGGTTATTCTGCAAATTTTCAGCAACTTAGCATGCGACCGTTTGATCTCAGATCCAAGGGCTGCCAGCAGCCCGTATCATGGTCGCGCCTACCCCGACCGTTGAGTCACTCGCGCGGTCGTGCCCTTGGAGATTTAACACGGTGCGTTAGGCTATCTGATGTTGGCATGTCATACATAGTCATCACTTAGTCACTCATACTACAACAAGGTTGGCTATAAGTGTATTTTTTTTACTCCTCTCTATCTATTTCTTCATACTCCCTCCGTCCCATAATAAAGAACATTTTTGACACTAGTGTAGTGCCAAAAACGTTCTTATATTATGGGACACAGGGAGTACTAGTATTTATTGCATTTGCCAAGGAGTGACCTCTTCCAATGAAATGGTGTTGCTAAGTTTGTTTCATTTAATTAGCTATAGACTCAAAATTGTCTTTTCACCTAGGTACACACGCTTAGCACCGTTTCTTCCTTGGGTCACCAAACTAGTCTCTCTCTTCTTGATTAACTTGCCACATCAGACTTTATGCCTATGTGGCAAGCTTAGCACCTATAGGAGCAAGTAAGTACAATAGTGCGCTTTACATGGCATTTTTGCATATGTGGGGGAAAGAGAGGCAAGGAAAAAGTGGAGAAGTGGGATCCCATGCAAGAGCCAGCATCTACTACATGGTGGAGCATTGGGAGAGGCACCTGTATGGAGGTGGTCAGGAATCGGGAGACTCACGCCGGTCGTAGCGCAGCAGTTAAAATGATAATGGCAAGTCAAATCACGGGGCCCCACCTGTCCAGCAGTAACTCGCTGTCAAATCACACAGTCCTACGTTTGCAGCAGCCTACTCCCTCGTCTTCTTGCGTCTCTGTCGAACTGACTAGGCGGAACTGCCCCGCCTACCGCGCAGGAAAAGCCCCACCTTCGACTTTTAAATACAACTACTCCCTCCGTCTAGGTGAGTAAGTCATCTTACGAAAACCAAATAATCCCAAAATACTAAGGCGCGATGCATTAACTTCTACCTTGTTTCTTGTTTCTTCACATATCAACCAATAAGAATCCAATGATATACTTTTTGTGACATAGTAACTCATATTTAGTTAGTCAAATGGATGACCTAGAACTACGTGTAGGCCCTATAAACCGAGACGCCTACAAAGAAAAAACCGAGACAGAGAGGGTAGTTCAACACGTATCTTTTTTGATCAATATAGTCAGGATTCACCAAGGAGCAAAACCAAGTGGTAGGCTGCTCCTGTCGTGTTGGCGTAGCAACTCAAGCAGGGTCAGTCTGCACACGAAATGGCGACACACTTAACAGGACCCCTTTGGCAGACATGTGGCTCATCCACCGTCTTGTTCCACGTGCGATGCACCAAATTACAGTTTGGAGCAGCGGTTGGAATTGGAGGCACCCCGGTCGTAGTGCCGCAGTAGTAGAAAATGAGCGATGAGGGGTCAAATCACAAAGCCCCACCTTTCCCGCATTAAGCTAGACGGACGAAGCAACCATCATTTCAGTCTAGGGCACAAGAGCATAAAGAAAAGAGAAAACAATGATGCGTGTGGCAGCTACCTAGGGCACCCTAGGGTAGGGGTCTCCACTACATATCCTTTTTTTTGAAAGTGCCTCCACTACAAATCGGCTTCTCCCTCGTCCTCTTGAAGAAACCGATGATGAATGCGGCGGTAGGGTTTGTAGGAGTACTACGGCGTGCGGGCCACGTTGTAGTAAACGGGTTCGAGTCGACGCCTTAAATATGTGTGGGCCGCTTGGTTTTACGGGAACGAGGCAACATTTTGGGTTCGGGGACCAGTGGAGATATAGTACGTACAAAAAATTGTGGACGTAGGTTTGACCGAAAGGCAATGATGCATGGGCCCTGCATTTTGATATACCCGGGGCCGCGTGAAATTTGCTACTCTACTCAAAACTAGTAAGGTACACATGTATTGAACGCATGAGATTTCGAAACCAAATTATGAATAAATACACACTATAGCATGTAAAGCTTTGAGTCATATATGCATGATGTAGATGTTTGTTTAGTTCTTATAGTTCATCTCATTCAAAATCAATTAGTTTTATAAAAATGTTAAGATTCATGGGGTTGTGCATTGTAAATCATAAAGTAAAAAACAAATAATGGAAATTCATTTAAAAAATAAACAATTATGATATAGAAGATTCTAGAACAAAGGAGAAGTGCTTGTGTTTTGAGGTTTGTGCATTATGCTTAAGTTCAACCATGGAGTCTTCTAAATTGTACATGTGGCAGATCTGGTGGAATGTTGATGATATCCAACGGCCAGTAGTGCTCGGATTTTCCCATCTCTGCACTGTCGGGTTAGCTTCATCCAGCGACCATCTTTCAAAGTTATTGGCACACTATATAGTTCTTGTGCCATAGTTGCATGTTTTGGAAAAAAGCTACTAGTGGGTTGTACTATCTATTTAGGAATAGAAGATGTATACATGGAAGTTGTAGGGAAAGAGATGACATGGAGCATCTCAATTCCTATGAGTAGGGATTGAAAAAGAGATGTCATTTGGTTCACATCATAGGAACTTTTCTATTGAATCTAGAGATGACATGTATCCCAATTCCTATGAGGAGGGATTAGAAAAGAGATGTAATTTGGTTCATATCATAGGAATTTTTCTACAATATACGCTAATGTTTATTTTCCTTTGAAATTAAGGGAGTATAGGAATCCATTCATATGAACCAAGCGGCTCTAAAGCTATAGAAATGATATTATGTTTATTTCCTTTGAAATGTAGAGTATATGAATCTATTCCTATGAACCAATTGGCTCTAAAGGAAAAAATCCTATAAAAATCATATCATATAGAGTTCCTATGATATTCCTCGACACTAAAGAATGGTTGAAATTGCTGCAGGTGATACGATGATCTTTCTTTGTAGACACCTCACCCATCTTTATAGTTACCTCTCGAAGATGAATGAAATGATATATACAGGGTATTCTACATGTGCAATTTGGTACACGAAAACTCGGTAAAAGTTTGCGAGGTTCGAATTTTCAATAAAGCTATATGCACTGCATTTTGGAACGGAGGGAGCATACGGCAGTTGCTAACACTCACATGGAAGATTTGTGTGTAGGACGAGTGGCTGTTCTGTTAAATGACATGGCAAAACTGACACTGTCAGATGCCGATCTAACGGTTCTTACGGCGTTCGTCAGGAAAAGGCTTGTGGCGAACGTTTGTCAAATAATGATTTACGGACACATGCATTGCATTGATACATGCCCCCCCTCTCTCACGCACACGCACCCTCACGAGTCATGACTCTCCCGAGTCCTCTCGCAGACTCGCACGTCGCACCCACCGTCTATCTGCAGGTAGACGTCACGCACATATGTGCTCTTCACACCCTACCCTCAGAACTTCTAAAAAACAAAAGACAGCGCGCACATTTTATTTCAGCTCACACGTCACACACTTATACTATTACTCTTGCGGCGAACGTTCTTTGGGCATAGTATATTGTACTCTCACGAAGAGAGTGGTGCATGCACGCACCAGTTCTCTCACACCCACTCGCGGGTACACGTAGGAGCGCATTTTTTTGAAGCTGGTACAACAAAATCACTCCACTATATATAAAAGCAGGAGCCTTAGCGCTTGCTTTACTAGGGTTCCTCTCGTTCACTCTCTCATGCTCTCCAGATCTAAGCAAGACATAGGTGGCCACACACTCTCTCTCAGCTCACGGCTGGTCACAAATCCGGCCGGACAACCTCGACCGGGGCAGGGGTGTAGGTGCATCGTTCACGCTATCGTCAGCGGCGAGGGAGGAGACCAATGGCTGCCCACATGTCCTGATCGGCGGCCGTGCCGTTCTCTCCGAGAGAGCGCCGGCTCGGGAGGGCCTCCGACCCCTTCTTCCTCCCTGCAGTATTGTGGCCAAGATGCGGCCTCCCGACGCCGTCTTTGCCACATGCCGATGACCCTCAGGTATATATTCCTTCGAAACCTGCCTTGCTCTACTGCCCCAGCTCTTCCCCCTTCATGTGGATCCTTTTATACTTCCGTCCGCTGTTCCAAAGCCACCTAGACTTCTACTATTATTAGAAGTAAAGCTAGTTCATACAGTCGACTCAAAGCATTGGTTCAAACAGGGAAGAAAGTGGGAAAGCTGTAGCATGAATCTAGGACTTGGTTCTAAGAGGAAACGGGGGAAAGTAGTAATATTTGTCATTGTTTAAATAACCATATTTCATATTTGCGCAAACAGGGATGTCTGTCTCCATATCGCTTCGGGATGTTTGTCTCCGTATCGTTTCTATCCGCGCAATCAAAAGCACACACCTCAGTTTTAGTACAACTGCGCAAAATGAGATAGCTATCCCTCGTTGCCGTCGTCTAACCTCCCATCTTCAAGGTATCCCTACATTGGTAGTAACTAAGGTAGAATGACCAACGCAATCTAAAAGAAGCTGATTCGTACGTTTTACTTCCTGATTGCAGTGCAGGGACGAGCGAAAACAACTGCATCCTAGTCCGGAATGCACTTTCTACCAGTTCATCCATGGACCAAGGACTAGCTGGCACGGCTGCACGGCGGTTTTTTGGACAGGTGCGCGGACAAGAGGCATTGTGGTCTGCTTATTTCTACAAATAGCGGTGCTTAAATTTAGTGGAATGCATAAGAATTTCACCTTGTCAGTACACTGCATGGTTCAGCTTAGCATTCCAGCTGAGACCACAATTATAATTGGTTATTCTAGAATGAGAGAACCTAACCCTGGATGGTGGCAACAAGAATAAACCAGAGTGAACTCCAGGAAATTTAAGCCTGCCGGGAGGCCCTTTGCTCAAAGAAGCCTTGCTTGTTTTTTTCCTGATTTGTAAACCTTCTCACAACTTTGTCTTTTGTTGTGAACTAGTATATGTTTGTTATGTTCTATGAATCATTGAGATGTATAAAATTGCTTAACTTATGCTTTTCAAGTTTTTTATGAAGACGAGTTTAATGTGAGTGTTCCACATGAGCGCTGGACTAGCGTGTGAACGTTTGGAATTTATTACATTGTGGCCTCAATTAACTGCATGAACCACTATAACAAGATACATAGTTGCTTATATGTCAGACAGCAGATTGTTGATTGTTAGCTGGTCGATAGCCTAGTGTTGAAGCGAGCTGAGCCAATGTGCCGTGTTTTGCACAACTGCTTACAAGTGGGGTAGCACCAATAGTGTTTACAAGTACTTATGTATACGTCGGTGCACGGTTCTCGAACGAGTGCTCTATTCCATCAAAACACACACTGCTCGTATGATAAACCGTGACAACTTATGTCTTACCATGCCATATTCATGAAAAAACTAGTGAGGACGCATCTGTTTCGGCAACAATTACGATGGTTCTCACATGATTCACGGGCACACAAAAGTAGCAGCAGTTCCCATAGATGGATTCAAACAGAGTACTAGCCCCAGAGGGGTCGATAATAGGCAAGGTTCGGATAATTAGACACAATCAAAACTACTATTAAACACTAGCTGGGGCAACTATTTCATGCCTCGATCTAATTTGGGTTGGACACAAGACGGACCTTGCCATGAACATCATCGAGGATGTCCCGCAGCAGCTCAATCCTGTGAACCTTCATGAGACAACCTTGTGGCCTTGCCACTGATAAACTTGTTTGTGGAGGCATGCCACGTCATCTTCCTGCGTAAGCTTGACAAGAACAGTATGCCTCACAAACGAAGGAGAAGCTTTGAACTTCTTGTGCTTCAGTACACTCTGGACAACACGCCTGACAACAGTGAGGCTGGAATACAACTCTTCATTGGTATAACCGCAAATGGCTTCCAGGATGCAACAACCTAAGAACTCTGTTTTCCCAGTGCATATATTCAGGTCGTCCGCCTCATAGCGAGTGACATGTACAACCACACAATCCTTGTCTGCATCAGGGCTCTAATTGAAACAGAAACAAATTCTGAATTACTTTTCAGTATAAGAAACACAAGTTATTTAAACCACTATGTATAGCATGGCATCGAAGCTAATAAAATTTTGCATTATTAATCACCACATACTTCCTTTTCTAAAAAAATCACCACATACTTTGATGAAAAACCACAATCGAGATTGGCAAAGAAGGAAATCACCTTGGGCAGCGCAGCGGGGGGGGGGGGGGGGGGGGACACATCCTCGAAGGGGGAAAACTGCTCCTGTAGTGCCACGGGGGCTATAACTTCAAACGGGGCGTTGACCATCTCAGTAGTGGCCATGAGCGTATCTGGGGTCGGCTTGGTGGTTGCCTCCATCTTCTTGGAGCTCTCTGTCTCGTGGGGATCAGCCTCCCGCGTCTGCTCCAATATCAGCAGATCTTTGCCTGGTTTTCCTTGGTCCATCATGAAACCGACAAATACTAGGAGACCACTGAAAGGAAAACACAATCGCAATGACAATGAAACAAAAAAGAGAGTGATGATCGATTACTGCTTTGCAAAAGTTCTTTTTTTCTCTGAACGAAAATATACCAACATCATGGATCCGCTTACCTTCCCTTCGTTGGGAGAGAAGAACAGTGGCAGATGCGAGTGTTGCCTTTCTTGAAGGCGGTGAGGGAGAAGGGGATTCAGCGAAGAGTGAAATGATGGTTGCTTCGTCCGTCAAACTTAGACTGCGGGGAGGTGGGGTTTTGTGATATGATAGCTTGTTACTGCCGTGCTACGACCGGGGTGACTCTCCGCCTGCATACTGCCTTCTAATTTGGTGGATGGCATTTGGGCCCGCGCGCTGCATGGCCTGCATGTCGGTGAACAAAAGTATAACGACATTCAGTAGAGGGAGACGTTTCAATGACCTAGGAGGAGCCAGAAGCGGTACAGTGTCTCCGATGTACTAGTAGTAATTGTTTTTCTAGGTAGCTGTAGAGTGTCTCCACTGTACTAGTAGTAATTGTTTCTCTGGGCCCAAGACAAAATAGCCCATCCACACTAGTAAATAGTAAAATCAATTCAAAAGCCCATATATTTACTAAATGAGAGGCGCTACCCACACCCAGCACACCGCCCCCCAAAAAAAACCTAGGTGCTCTTCTTCCTCCTCGCTCCCACCCACCTCACGTCAGCTCGCTCCACTCGTACCCCCAAATTCCTCACCTCACTCCTATAGAAAACCCCAGCTCCCCTTCTTCCTCACTCCTACAGAAAACCCCCAGGTCCCCTTCCTCTTCGCTCGCACTACAACTAGTCTCGTCATTCGTTACTCTGCTCAAATCCGTGAGCGCAACGGGACGCCCTTGAGGAAAATGGAGTCGGCTGACCCCAGCGCCAAGAAGATGAGGCTCCCGCCAGCGGCGGCGCCTATTGTAGATCCCGCACCCGGCAGCGCGGGGAGAAGCGGCGACCCCGCCCCCACCGGATCCCAGGAACCCGTATAATCTCGGGTGGACCGCATCAGCGATCTCCCGGATGCCGTCCTTGGTTAGATCATCTCGCTTCTCCCCACCAAGGATTGCTGCCGCACCCAAGTCCTCTCAATTCGGTGGCGCCCTCTATGGCGCGCCGTGCCCCTTAATCTCGACTGTCGTCAGCTATCTCTCTTCAATGATTTTGAAATCCCCAGAGCCATCATATCCTCCCACCAAGGCTCCGTTCAAAGCCTCTGCATCCCGTCATGCTACCTGAGCAAGCATACAATGCCCTGCACGGTGGACGCCTCGCTAAAATCCCCTGAATTCACAGAACTACAGCTGCTTGAGTTCTACTATCCCCCTGGAAATCACATACCACATACCGAACGCCATGAACTTGTGCCCTCAGCACCGATGTCCATCTCGCAGTTTTCCTCCTCTCTCCACACCGCCACCTTTGCACTGTGCTACCTACCAGACAATCTGGTACTAAACCTTCGACTCCTATTTCTCAAGAAACTTTCACTTGTGTGGGTTCATATATCGGAGGCCTCATTGCACAGCATCATCCACTCCAGTTGCCCTGCGCTGGAGTGCTTGGTGCTTGTTTTCACAGTTAGAATCGGTTGTCTCCAAATAAAGTCGCCTAACCTTGTAAGAATTGGAATTTCTTTTGACGGAAGGCAGCTCATCATCCAAGATGCCCCTTCACTTCAAAGGTTGATCCTTGATTCTAGTTATTCACCGTTGCAAATAACCGTCCTCTCTACGCCTAAACTGGAGACCTTGGGTGTAATACATGATCTCTGTGCTCATTTCAATATGGTGTTTGGCTCCACAGTTCTTCAGGTACTTTATATTATCATCTACACTTGTAACCATAAGCTGCATTTTAAATTTCTGCGCATAATTTATATATCATCTTGGAGTGCACATTTTGTACTAATATTATGTTCTATGCTCAATGAAGAGTTTCTCCATGGATGGCCTATCAATGGTGCTGGATTCTGTCAAGATCTTATATATCCAAATGAATAGTTTTGATCTGAACAAGATTATTGGCTTGCTGCAATGCTTTCCATGTCTGGAGAAGTTGTATATAAAGGTGATAACTTCACGCACATTGGAAGCCCACATATAGTGTGCTAGAATTAACCATTCAGATGTTGCTCTTTCGACACTCTTCTTTTAGACCTTAACTATTTTCAATCTTCATGTCTATTTAGGCAACAGGACGGGGTAAGAAAGTTATAACCAATCGGTGGATTCGTAAGCATTGGGATTTTCTCACTTCTCATGAGATTAGATTGAAGACAATAACGCTAGAACGATATGTAGCCAACCGTGCAAACACAAGATTTGTCACATTCTTCCTGCTGAATGCGAGGTTACTATTATCCATCAGGCTTAAGTTTATCAGCAGCATGGTTTTGACGGATGGGTATGTTGAAGAGCAAAAAAACGAGTTTCAGGTGGGCAAAAGAGCTTCTGAACGTGCCGAGCTTCTATTTACAACATATTGTGGTCATAATCCAGTAAATTTTACGACCCAGGATGTTCATTCTATGGACCTGACCGATCCATTTGGCTGTGACTGCCGAAAACAGTGCTGGAGTTAGATGTTGTTGCCCTTTTCAATCTGGGTTTTTTTGTAAACCTGATGAACAATTAACCCTCGTGCTTTTGTATAGTTTGTAAGCTGGAGTTAGATGTTCCTGCCCTTTTCAACTCGGCTGTGACTGTCATATTTTCTTTGAAACAAGGCAAATGGCTTGCCATTTGTTTAATTTAGAGTGAAATATTGTAACAAATCCCAACCAAGGGAAATAACATCACTCTCGCCGGCTGCTTGAGCTCACTGTGCATTACAGAAGCCAAGTGATTAGCCCCCACCAGCACCCACAAACTTATTTCGAACTAGCACATCAAATGGGCTGTAAATTTTCATAGGAAAGGCTGCATGACCGTGATAGATTTGGATTCTGACATTTGGGACCCGCGAGGAAATAGCCTATCCAAGGTGGTGTCGACTTACTAGCCAGTCAACAAACGATTCTGCCTACCAGCCGTTGGATTGACATCCAACATTTGTCGTGTATCTTCTATCTCTTGTCTTCTTCTTCCTCCAGCCGCCCAAACCAAACCACCCCGTCGGCTCCACCTGCTCCCGCCTCCCATGGCTGGCTGCACCTCCGCCGCCCTACCGTACGTACCCTCCAACGTTGGCCAGTCCCTCCCTCTATTCACCCACACGTCCTATTATTCTCTGGTGACGTCAGCCCCAACATGCACCCGCGCCCAAACCAGTCAACCCTCGTACTCCCCTCCACCTGCGACTGGACCAGCGCATCTTCAACGGCTCCTGTTTGTTCCATCCGAGGCCTCGTCGTCATCCTACGCCTTGCGGACTTGGTTCGCTCGCCGTGCGTGGTGCACCGCCCTCTTGCGTTGTCAATATCGTCAACAACCGAGAGGAACAAGGAGATGACTGTACGTGGAGAGGATGATAGTAGGGACCCACCAGCGTCATGGCAGTACGCAAGCAAGTGCCTCTATAGTGCAAGCCCAAAAATATGGTTCCTCCTAATGGTTGGACATCTGGGGCTCACGCCATTGTCAACGTAGTCAATAAACGAGAGAATTACACTACGAGCGGCTGACACCAGGGACCCAGCAAGTCGCACAGTTTGTTTTGAGGAACAAGCAGTTGTTATTTATACTAGTTTTAGCGACGGATCAGGGTAACAACGGGGTTGTGCGAGGGCTGTGGCCCATCTAGCCAGGGTTTTATTTATGTTTACCACATCATGAGCCTAGTTGTGTTTTTTTCTTGCTGAAAATGGCTAGCCCAATTCTATTTTTTAAAAGAAATACCGAAACAAGGCCTACTTGCTTTATCGGCCCTGTTGTGCTGCAAATCTTTCAAGACGAGGAGAGTTTCATTCGGTTTGCCCAGAAATGGGTTGTACATTTTTAAAACACATCAAACCAGGAATTAGTTTCAATTTTTTTTCATTACAAGATCTTAAATTCCATTGATTTTTATGCGTGGACAATTATTTGGATTTTATATTTATATAAATTACTTTTCAAAATAGTTTGAATGTGAATCGATATTTCTGGATTAAAAACTGTTGACCGCACCGAAATATGCCAAATTTCGTATACTTTTTAACCGTGGCCACAATATGGGGTGTAATGCTAACAAAAAGAAGATGGGCTCTAAAAAAATTCTTAAGAATTAGCAAATGGGTTGTACATTATTAGAAATAATGGCAGATGGGTTGTATGCTGTTTTCCACAGATTTGAGGCTGACTTGTGCGCCTACTACAGGTTGATGCGTATGCTTTCATAAAAAAAGGTTGACACACACGCAACGCCCTGTCAACTTAGTCAACACACGAGAACAGTGACTGTTGGATGTCCATCCAACGGCTGTCGTGCTTCTTCAATCTCTGCTCTTCATGCTCCAGCCGCTCAAAGAAGCGCCAGCGGGACTGCCTGCTCCCTCCTCCCGAGGCCGGCTATGCTGCCGCGCAGGCCTCACGGCCCCATCGTACTCCCATCGCTGGCCTAGCCATCCCTCTACTCACCCACACATGTTGTTATTCTTCGGCGACGGCAGACGAACCAATAAACCCTCGTACTCCTACGCGTGGGAAACAACTGCCGAGTATTGTCATTCCCTTCCTAGGCCTCGCCGTCGTCCACCGCCCTGGTGCTCTCGGCGCGGCCTGGTTAACATGGTCAATGAACGACATCCATCGGAAGTGGACTGTACATGGATAGGCTGATAGCTGGGTCCACGGCCGCACGCAAGGAAATGCCTCCTTATTACGCGCAAAATAATGATTCCTCCACCTGAGAGCTAAGACCCACAGCAAGGGCCTCTGTATTTCGCGAAAAAACGTTCCCCCTGCTGACAGGTCGGACCCACCAGCTATATCTTCACACGTAAGGAAGTGCCTCCTTATTACGCCCAAAAAAATGAATACCCCCCTACTAGTTGGGACCCACCATATTGTTGGGCTGACTTGTGGGCCTACTAAGTTGACGGGGACGGAGGGCTTTGTCAACTTAGTCAATACTCCAGTGACCGTATGATGTCCATCCAACGGCCGTAGTGCTTCTTCAACCTCTGGTCTTCTTGCTCGAGCCGCCCAAAGCAGCGCCGGTCGTGCCGCCTGCTCCTGCCTCCCGTGGCCGGCTGTGCTACCGCCTGCTCCTGCCTCCCGTGACCCAGCTCCGCGTTGTCCCCTTCCTAGGCCTCGCCATCATCCACCGTCCTGGTGCTCTCGGCGCGGCATGGTCAATGTGGTCAATGACTGACTTCCATCGGAAGAGTACTTTACGTGGAGAGGCTGACAGCTGGGTCCACGGCAGCCGCAAGGAAGTGCCTCCTTATTACGCAGAAAATAATTATTCCTCCACCTGACAGCGGGGACCCACCGGACGGGCCACCAGTATTTTGCGAAAAAAATCATTTCCCCCTGACTGCTGGGACCCACCGGACGGGCCACCGTATTTCGTGAAAAAAATGTTCCCCCCGCTGTCAGCTCGGACCCACCGGAAGTGCCTCCTTATTACGCACAAAAAAATGAATACTCCCCCGGCTAGCTGGGACCCACCTTGGTGGGAGGCTGACTTGTGGGCCTACTAAGTTGACGGGGACTGAGGCAGTCCTGGACTAGGGGGTGTCCGGACAGCCGGACTATCATCGTCAGTCGGACTCCAAGACTATGAAGATACAAGATTGAAGACTTCGTCCCGTGTCCGGATGGGACTTTCCTTGGCGTGGAAGGAAAGCTTGGCGATACGGATATGTAGATCTCCTACCATTGTAACCGACTCTGTGTAACCCTAGCCCTCTCCGATGTCTATGTAAACCGGAGGGTTTTAGTCCATAGGACAGACAACCATTACAACAATCATACCATAGGCTAGCTTCTAGGGTTTAGCCTCCTTGATCTCGTGGTAGATCCACTCTTGTACTACCCATATCATCAATATCAATCAAGCAGGAGTAGGGTTTTACCTCCATCGAGAGGGCCCGAACCTGGGTAAAAACATCGTGTCCCTTGTCTCCTGTTACCATCCGCCTAGACGCATAGTTCGGGACCCCCTACCCGAGATCCGCCGGTTTTGACACCGACATTGGTGCTTTCATTGAGAGTTCTCTGTGTTGTCACCGATAGGCTTGATGGAGCCTTCAATCAACAATGATGCAGTCCATGGTGAGAATTTTCTCCCCGGACAGATCTTCGTGTTCGGCGGCTTTGCACTGCGGGCCAATTCGCTTGGCCATCTAGAGCAGATCAAAAGCTACGCCCCTGGCCATCAGGTCAGGTTTGGAAGCCTAAACTTCACGGCCGACATCCGCGGAGACTTGATCTTTGACAGATTTGAGCCACAGCCGAGCGTGCCATGCTGTCACGATGGGCATGATTTAGCTCTGCCGCCGGACAGTGCCCTGGAGGCCGCGCACGAGTCCGCTCCAACCCATAGTTCGGAGCAGACCACGCAGATCGAGGATAGGTGGCTGGACACTGCCTCGCGAGCTGCAACTTCTACGGCGATGGAGCCGAACACTGACCTTGTCCCTTATAAAGCTCATGACTCCGAGGCGCCGGACTCCTCGCCGGACTCCGAACCTCCTGCGCCCCTGCCAATCGAATCCGATTGGGCGCCGATCATGGAGTTCACCGTCGCGGACATCTTTCAGCACTCACCCTTTGGCGACATCCTAAATTCGCTAAAGCATCTCTCGTTATCAGGAGAACCCTGGCTGGACTGCGGTCAGGATGGTTGGGATGTGGACAACGAAGAAATTCGAAGCCCACCCACCAGCCACTTTATATCCACTGTCGACGATCTAACCGACATGCTAGAGTACGACTCCGAAGACATCGACGGTATGGACGACGATGCCGGAGACTACCAAGAACCAGTGCCTACCAAGCACTGGAAGGCCACCCCAACTCATGATGTATATATGGTGGACACCCCAAAAGGAAGCGATAACGAGGAACAACGGGATGCGGCAAAAGATAATTCCGCCGAAAAACAACCAAAACGGCGACGCAGGCGCCGCCCTAAGCCCCGCCTCAACAACAACAGCGCTCCTAAGGACCCAGCAATAGAGCAGGGCAAACCAGTGTGCGACGAACATGCAACCAAGCAACCATCTGAACAGGATGAATCAGATAATCAATATATGCCCGGCGAAAACAACAGTCCAGACGATCTCACGCCGGACACACCACCGGAGCACAAGAACCTTCACAAAAGACTTCTCGCCACTGCAAGAAGTCTGAAGAAGGAAAAACGGAAGCTCAAATTAGCGGAAGACATACTCAGAATGAGGTGGAGCAAAGTACTCAAGACCGCAGACAAATATGGCAATGGCCACCGAACAAAGAGCTACCCGAAGCGCAAGCTGCTGCCAGAATTCGACGAGGAGGCCATAGAGCCCCCACAGTCAAAAAGCAAAGAGGCCGCCTGGCCGGATAGACGACCAGATGACAGGCCAAAAGCGATAAGCGGCGCCGCACACAAGCCGACTCATGATCCTCAGAAAACAGACGACCCGGTCAGGTCCATTTATGGGCGAAAAAAGAGGGCCCCAGGAAGCAACACAACACACCGAGTGTTCGAAAACAACAGCACACCCAAATACAGGGGCGCCACACACCCACTATGTTTCACCGATGAGGTGCTGGATCATGAATTTCCAGCGGGGTTCAAACCCGTAAACATAGAGGCATACGACGGAACAACAGACCCTGGAGTCTGGATTGAGGATTACATCCTCCACATACACATGGCCAGAGGAGATGATCTCCACGCCATAAAATATCTACCCCTCAAGCTCAAAGGGCCAGCTCGGCATTGGCTCAAAAGCCTCCCAGAAAATACTATTGGAAGTTGGGAAGAGCTCGAGGACGCGTTTAGAGCAAATTTTCAAGGGACTTATGTCCGCCCTCTGGATGCAGACGATTTAAGTCACATAACTCAACAGCCCGGAGAGTCAGCGCGCAAATTCTGGAACATGTTCCTTACCAAAAAGAACCAAATAGTCGACTGTCCGGACGTCGAAGCCTTAGCAGCCTTTAAACATAATGTCCGAGACGAATGGCTCTCCAGACACCTCGGCCAAGAGAAGCCGAGAACAATGGCCGCGCTAACAAGCCTCATGACCCGCTTTTGCGCGGGGGAAGACAACTAGCTAGCAAGATGCAGCACCAGCGACCCGAGTACATCCGAGATCAGAGATGGAAACGGAAAATCACGGTGCAGAAAGGATCAGCACCGAAATAAAGAAAAAAGCCCAAAGAACACGGCGGTCAACGCCGGATTCAAAAGCTCGCGACCGAACAACAAAACACTACCTCTTAAGGACAACAGTGACGAGCTATCCAATTTAAACAAAAATTTGGATCGGATATGTCAAATCCATAGTACTTCTGGAAGGCCTGCAAACCACACCCACCGAGATTGTTGGGTTTTCAAACAGTCCGGCCGACTCAACACCGAACACAAGGGGCTCAACGCGCCAAGCGAGGATGATGACGAACCCCACCAGCAGAGTGCCGGAAAACAAAAGACTTTCCCACAAGAAGTCAAAATAGTAAACTCACTTCATGTGATAGTACAGAAAAATAGTACGTCACCCGCTAAAGCACGTGTCGCACGGTCCACCCCGGCGGAACACCGAGATTGGATGTTAAAACCAATTACGTTTGACCACCTGGACTATTCCAGAAATATTAGAAGTGCAGGATGGACTGCTCTGATATTGGATCCTATAATCGACGGACTACAATTTACACAAGTCCTAATGGATGGGGGTAGTGATTTAAACCTGCTATATCCGGACACAATCCACAAGTTGGGGGTGGACCTTACCAAAATTCGACATAGCCGCACTTCCTTTAAAGGAGTGACGCCAGGCTCTTACGCCAAGTGCACGGGCTCCTTACTACTAGAAGTTGTGTTCAGGTCACCCGACAACTTCCGACGCGAGAAGCTAATCTTTCATGTCGCCCCATTCAAAAGTAGCCATCAAGCACTATTGGGACAGGAATCTTTTGTCCGCTTTAACGAAATACCACATTACGCGTCTCTTACACTTAAAATGCCCGGTCCGCGCGGCATCATCTCATTAAAAGGTCGTTCAAGACCCCGGACACGGCTAGACGAGTCCGGCATAAATAAGCTAGGGGCTCCCTAGCCGCACACCCCTCTACAAGGGGCTATGCGTACAAGCAATAATGAGCTAATATAAGCTCAGCCTTATTCATTCATTCATATTTCGATTTTTAATACATTTTTTGCATGCTTTCCTTTCAAGCTAAGTTCCTCTCTTTTTACAGATGAACAACGTGTACGCCCGTCCAGGATACGGCACAACGGAGACACAGGCGCAGACGTGCAGCAGGGACCCGTCGCAAGGATTCTTTTCAGATTAAGTCCCTGCATAAACCTTTCTTACTGTCTTTTGTTGATCACATCCCACGGTTTTTCACCATAACCAACGAGGAGGCTGGCGTTTTGGCATTGGCCGCGCCAGAAATTCTCGCCTGTACCTGGACACTAGGGGCTTAGGGCATTGTTCTGCCCGTTATTATAAAGACCGAACACCTTAGGGAGTGTTCGGCATCTCGAGTTAGGCCTTATATGCATCAGCTCCAAGTCATGTCTTTGGTCAAATGTTGGGTTTGCCCGGCTCCTGTGTTTTGCTGCCTTACGTTCCGTATCATTGGCTAAGACGGCACCAAGAGAACTACTGCGATTGTGCCCCGGTTCGGCCGGGCGAGCACCTCAGTAGAGAAAGCCGAAAACTGACTGTCATGACATAGCGAGAGACTGGTCAACCACTCGATCGACTATCGGAATGTTTAGAATTCCTTCGCTTTGACGAAGGACCGTTTCCCAGTCAGGCACATACGCGCCCCAAACTTGGAGAGCGCGGTGCCCCCAGGGACTATATCGTAGCCCCACCCTCGAACTCCTATGGCTAAGTGAAAGTGATAAAGCATTATAGTCCGGTTGCCTCGTTTGCTATGCTACCACCTCCTTTACAAGACCAAGACGTTGGATTAAGTGTGAAAATGCGCTATTTTGCAAACACCCCCGCACTATGTGCGTGGGGGCTGAAGCCGAAGACTGCCATCTTTCAGGTTATACACAAGTATACATTAAACGGCCGCACATGAGATATTCCAATACTTGCACGCACAAGTACCAAAAGCGCTTATATTATAAACATCGTTTTACAAATCATAAAGTTCATTTGAACACGACATTTTTTGAGCACTGTGACTCTATTACACGAGCACCACGCAGAACTTCACCAAAATAGTGCTCGGCGGGTAACCGGCTCTCGTCCGAACCCTGGGTCGCAATAGCGGTGGCATCCATCTCCGTCCAGTATGTCTTCACACGGGCGAGGGCCATCCGTGCACCCTCTATGCAGGCCGACCGCTTCATCGCCTTGATATGCGGCACCGCCCCAAGAAATTGCTGCTATAAGCCAAAATAACTCTTCGGCTTGGGCCTATGCGGCCAGACATGAGTCACGATATCCGTCATGGCAAGTCCGAACAATCTATTCAGCTCAGCCCACTCGGCCAACCGATCGGTCAGTGGAAGTGAACACTCCGGACTATGGAATTGAGACCAAAACAGCTCTTCCGTCTTGTGATCCTTCTGACTTCGGAAGTGCACAACGGCATCCGCCGCACTCGCCGCTAAGTCCATATAAGGATCCTCCGGACCCCACAGCTGGCCAAGCTGAGCATACTTTGGATCTGTAAACCTTCAGCGCAGCAGAAAGGGCTTGCCAGCCACAACATCTCCGGCATGGCGCAGCTCCTCCTTTATAGCCCACATTGCAGAACGGGCATCCTTGGCTTCGGCGGTGGCCTTCCCCAGGTCTCCTCGCTCCGCTAAGCGTTTCTTTTCAAGAACCTCATTGCGGTCGGTAGCATATTTTAACTTCACGGCCATTCCGGCCATCTCCTCCCTGCTTCGGCAGTGTGCAGCCCTTTCGGCTTCTAGCTCTTCGGCCGCCCTCGAGGCAGTCGCATCACTCCTTCTGGCTTGCTCCTTGGCTTGAGCAAGTTCTGCCCGAAGGCTCTCCACAGCAGCGGCACCATCTGCATTTAGCACATATGTTGTAAGGAGTGGGCTTCGGCTCCCTTACTAGGTGACCATGGAGAAAAAACCTACCTTGTGACTCGTCAAGTTGTTTATTGACCAGCGCGATGTCCGCATCCGCAATGTCGAGCTGCCGCTTTAGTTCGGCAACTCCATCAGTCCGGCTAGCCACCGAACTATCCGCCACCTGCTTAGGAAAGGCGAAAATCAATGCCTGGGATTTTGATCCTCGGCACGCTGTCGTTCTCGACACCCTACCGAGTCTCAGGGGCTACTATCTATACAGGGCGCACTTTATGTGTAAAACTGTCAAAGGGTATGTCATTTTTATGTACCTCAAACCCCGCCAGCAAACTCCTGACGGCATCATGCAATCCTCCTTCGGCGGATGAAATTCTTTCAATCACCGTACTCATCAGTGTACGGTGACCTTCTGAGATAGACGCCCTCTCAAGCAGATCCTTCAGCTCCCCTGGCCGCACACCAGTTGGTGCCGAACTATCTGGCCCAGCCGGACTTGGGGATACCCTCCGTGACGACACTTCAGGCTCGTCCGCCCTATCCGATGGTGCGGCAGATGGAGGCGTCTCGCTCTCCATCATCTCCGGACGGAGTTCCCCCGAATACGAGCTCATCTGAGAAGGACGGAGATCCAAACTACAAGGTAAAAACTTAAGTTATCCTCAGAAGCACCAATAGGGATGCCCCTTATTACAAAACTCCCTTTTTTCTACTTACGGCTCGCTGGAGGGCTAATTCTTTAGGGGAGACTGTGCGGCCGGAGCCTCTCCGGACGCAGGACCCTCTGGTGAAGATCTCTTCCCCCGCTTCGGGGCTTTGGCCTCCGGGTTTTCGGAGGCGATCCTCTTCTCCCCTTGGAAGGAGGGATTCTTGATCCCCCCTTCCTCAAAAGCCTCCTTGGTTGAGGCGGTAGTTCCTCTATTCTCCCCTTCGCCTTCCTCTGAAGGCGCAACCTCCAGCATCCTGACCAGCACGGGATCCGGCGCGGTCTCTGGGAGGGGGCCCGGACACCGTATCAGTTTTGCTTGTGCTATCCACTCCTGTTTAGAGGGCAATTGGTCAAAAAGAGAATTATAGAAAGGAAAACAAACGGTATGTCCGGACACGGAGCTACTTACTTGTGTATCCGGGCGATTGCAGCTTAGGCCGGCGTCCTCGGTCAATTCCGGGCACACCTCTTGTGATCCGAAGAACAATTTGTACATCTCTACGGGTGCCGTGCCCATGAAGTGTTGGAGAATTCGTGGTCCCTCCGGATTAAACTCCCACAACCGGAGAGGACGGCGTTTGCAGGGCAGGAGACTCCTAATCAGCATGACCTGCATCACCACGACCAGATCGATCTCCCTCGCTTGGAGGTCTCGAATCCGGCCCTACAATAGGGGCACGTCCTTTGATAGCCCCCAGTTGAGCCCTTGGCTGACCCATGACATCAGCCGCTGTGGAGGGCCTGGGCGGAAGATGGGCGGCGGCTTCTGCCTGCTGCCCCTGGGAGTGGTTATGTAGAACCACTCCTGTTGCCACAAGCCGAGCTCCTCATGGAAAGAGCCCTCGGGCCATGGAGCGTCGGCCCTTCTGCTCACAACCGCCCCGCCGCACTCTGCTCGACGCCCCTCGATCATCTTCGGCTTCACGTCAAAGGTCTTAAGCCTCAAGCCGAAGTGAGGGGCGACGCGGAGGAAGGCTTCACAGATGACAATAAATGCAGAAATATGGAGGATGGACTCCGGAGCCATGTCGTGGAATTCCAACCCATTGTAAAACATGAGCCCTCTCACAAAAGGATCCATCGGGAAACCTAAACCCCGACGGAGGTGGGATACAAACACGACATACTCGCTGGGCTCAGGGGTGGGGATGACTTGGCCTTCGGGCGGGCAACCTGTGCGAAATCTCGTAAGTCAGGTACTTGGCCTCTCGCAGCTTTAGCACGTCTTCTTCCGTAACAAAGGAGGGCATCCACCGGCCCTATAGGTCGGAGCCGGACATTGTTGAAGGTCCGAAGCGCTCGAATCTAGGGCTCTGGGTGTTGGAACTCGGGGCAAGGAGTAGATTCGATGAGGATTGAAGAAAAGAAACAAGCCTTGGTCCCATTATAAAGAGGGAGAATACCAAGAGCCGTCCCCGTGACTGTTCGGGACTCGCCTCCGATAGAGGGGGCGTGGCGACGGGCACGGTTGGGTTACCCACGTCCGTATTGATGGGAATCCCGGAATAAGGGGAACACGATCTCTGCTTCGACAAGACGTGCCAAGGAAACCGCTTCGCTAAACGCGCTGAGGTGGTATAATAAAAAATGATTCAAGTAAAGGCTTGGTGGTGGTATGATGTCATGCCACAAAATACGTCAGCAGATTGAACTTGTGTACATATTATTCTCTCTATGGTGGAATGTGGAATTTATTTTGCAGAGCCGGACACTATCCTGGTGTTCACAATCTTCTATGAATTATTCGGAGGAGGAACCTGCCTTGCAATGCCGAACAATATGCGCGCCGGACTCATCGTCATTGAAGCCTGGTTCAGGGGCTACTGAGGGAGTCCTGGACTAGGGGGTGTCCGGACAGCCGGACTATCATCGTCAGCCGGACTCCAAGACTATGAAGATACAAGATTGAAGACTTCGTCCCGTGTCCGGATGGGACTTTCCTTGGCGTGGAAGGCAAGCTTGGCGATACGGATATGTTGATCTCCTACCATTGTAACCAACTCTGTGTAACCCTAGCCCTCTCCGGTGTCTATATAAATCGGAGGGTTTTAGTCCGTAGGATAGACAACCATTACAACAATCATACCATAGGTTAGCTTCTAGGGTTTAGCCTCCTTGATCTCGTGGTAGATCCACTCTTGTACTACCCATATCATCAATATCAATCAAGCAGGTGTAGGTTTTTACCTCCATCGAGAGGGCCCGAACCTGGGTAAAAACATCGTGTCCCTTGTCTCCTGTTACCATCCGCCTAGACGCACAGTTCGGGACCCCCTACCCGAGATCCGCCGGTTTTGACACCGACAGGGACGAAGGGCTTTGTCAACTTAGTCAATATGAACGATTCTAGCTCCAGTGACCATACGATGTCCATCCAACGGCCATAGTGCTTCTTCAACCTCTGGTCTTCTTGCTCCAGCCGCCCAAAGCAGCGCCGGTCATGCCGCATGCTCCTGCCTCCCGTGGTCGGCTGTGCTGCCGCAGAGGCCTCACCGCCCCTACTGTTCCCACCGCTGGCCAGGCCCTGCGGCAATGGCAGCCTCACACTGCTGCCGAACCAGTGAACCCTCGTACTCCTCTCCGCACGGGCTTCCACTGCCGCGTCTTCCCCGGCTCCGCATCGTCCCCTTCCTAGGCCTCGCCGTCATCCACTGCCGTGGTGCTCTCGGCGTGGTCAACGTGGTCAAGGAATGACTTCCATCGGAAGAGTACTGTACGTGGAGAGGCTGACAGCTGGGTCCACGGCCACAACCCAGTTTTTTTGTGATTTGCCAATTAAGTCGCTTTGTCAGGCTTGTTGGATTGCAAATCTTTCAAGATGAGGAGAGCTTTCATTCGGCTGGACGAGAAAATGGCCCATTAGTAATGAGAAATGGGCTGTACATTTTTAAAACACATCAAACCGGCAATTAGTTTCAAATATCTTTTTTTTTCATTTCAAGATTTTAAATTACATTAATTTTTATGCGTGGAGAATTTGTTGGATTTTATATTGATATATATTTATTTTTAAAATCAGTTTGAATGTGAGTCGAAATTTTGGGATTAAAAACAGTTCGGACCGCACCGAAATATGCAAAATTTCGTATAATTTTTTAACCATGGCGACAATACGGGCTGTAATGCTAACAAAAAGAATATGGGCTCCAAAAAACCCCTTAAGAATTAGCAAATGGGCTGTAAATTATTAGAAATAATGGCAGATGGGCTGTATGCTATTTTCCACATATTTGAGGCTTTCCTAAAAAAAAGGTTGACGCACAAGCAGTGACTGTTGGATGTCCATCCAACGGTCGTCGTTCTTCTTCAATCTCTGCTCTTCCTGCTCCAGCCGCTCAAACAAGCGCCGGCGGGACTGCCTGCTCCCTCCTCCCTGCTGCCGGCTGTGCTGCCGCGCAGGCTTCACCGCCCCACCGTACTCCCATCGCTGGCCTAGCCATCCCTCTACTCACCCACACCTGCTGTTATTCTCCGGTGACGGCAGACGAACCAGTAAACCCTCGTACAGTCGTACTCCCCTCCGCGTGGGAAACAACTGCCGAGTCTTCCCTGCCTCCGTGTCGTCCCCTTTCTAGGCCTCGCCGTCGTCCACCGCCGTGGTGCTCTCAGCGCGGCGTGGTCAATGTGGTCAATGACCGACTTCCATCAGAAGAGTACTGTGCGTGGAGACGCTGACAGATGGGTCCACGGCCGCAGCAAGGAAGTGCCTCCTTATTACGCGCAAAATAATTATTCCTCCACCTGACATCGGGGACCCACCGGATGGGCCACCGTATTTCGCGAAAAAAACGTTTCCCCCCTGACTGCTGGGACCCACCAGCTACACCTTCGCACGCAAGGAAGTGCGTCCGGGAAAAAAATGATTCGCCCCTAACTGCTGGGACCCACCAGCTACATTTTCGCACGCAAGGAAGTGCGTCCGGGCAAAAAAAATGATTCGCCCCCCTTACTGCTGGGACCCACCAGCTACATCTTCGCAGGCAAGGAAGTGCCTGACAGTCGGGACCCACCTGGTCGAAGCGTACGCAGCGTTGTCATTCTGGTCGCGAATGTGTACGTACATATATACTGGTAGATGTAGAGGCGCGCACGTAGCATGTACATGTACGTACAGCGGCCAGGGTGCAAGAAATAAAATACGGCCACGTACATACATACGGGCAGGGTCTCGAACGCCTACTCGCGCATACATACATGGCTGGGTCGGAACGGAGAAACAACATCATCGTTGTGTTAATGGGGAGGCAACAGAATGCGTCGTGTTCATGGTAAGGCAATGGAATGCATCGTGTTCATGGTAAGGCAATGGAATGCATCGTGTTCATGGGGAGGCAACGGAATGCATCGTGTTCATCAGGAGGCAACGGAATGCGTCGTGTTCATCGGGAGGCAACAAAACACGTGGGAGCTAACCAGCTTGGACGGAACAGGCGATGGAAACGAGGCCTGGCGTACCACAGAACGGAGGAAGCAGACCTCCTACGGTCGAAACGGGGATCCTGTTGATCGGGAGGGGTGTGGCGTACCGCAAAACGGAGGAAACAGACCTCCTACGGTCGAAACGGGGGTCCTGTTGATCGGGAGGGGTGTGGCGTACCGCAAAACAGACGAAACGGACTTGTGTTGGAGCGCTACGGTCAAAACGGGGGTCCTGTTCATCGGGAGGGGTGTGGCGTACCGCAAAACGGGACTCCACGGGATACTGTTCATCTCCACCGTCGACCTCCTCCAGCCTCCACGGGCTACCGTCGACCTCCTCCAGCCTCCACAGGCTCCTGTTCATCCAGCCTCCACCGCGCTAATCCATCGGCTACTGTTCAACCACCCCTCCACCGTCTACTGTTCATCCAGCCCTCCACACCACGGGGTCCTGTTCAACCACCCCTCCATGGGCACCCCTCCACCGTCTACTGTTCATCCAGCCCTCCACATCACGGGGTCCTGTTCATCCAGAGGCAACACCACCGCTCACTGTTCATCCACCCCCCCGCAACGCTCACTGTTCATCCAATCGATCGACTTCAGTTAGCAGCAGTAGCGAAGGAATAACTCGATCGGGTTTAGTTAACAGCCATCGATCGATCGCTCAGGTTCAGTAACGCGTAGCCTGCAGTGCAAGAGCTCGGGTTCAGTTAGAGCCCACGCCTCGCTCGGGTTCAGTTAGAGCCAACGCCTCGCACACACGCGCGTATATGTACGAGAGAAACGCATATCGCTCGGCCCCCGACCTCCCACCGTAACCGGCAACTCCCCAAAATTTTCCTCCCCCTCGCTTCTACCACCGTTTTTTCCGTCATGGACGGCCCAAAGAATGTCATGCAGCTGCGTCTCCGGCCCGCCCAGGACGAAAAGCCCATTTTCTGTCATGATTTTTTGTCATAGAAGTAGGAGCCCACCACATCTATGATGATACCGGGTTTTGTCACAATTATCGTCATAGAAGTGTCATATGTATGACAGAATTTTTTTCGTTTGGCCCAAAATGTCACGGATGTGTCTTTTTTTGTAGTGATACCTTCCTATATGCGGTATTTACCTGCCGTTCCAAGTAAATTTGTATGTGCCAAACTCCAAACCTTCAAATGAAATTCTATTTTGTATGCTCGAGCAGCTCATGTATCAACTAGGGTTGTCTGTATCTTCCATGCTAGGTGGGTTATTCTCAAGGGGAGTGGACTCCACTCCTCATTCACGAGAAAAATGGCTGGTAACCGGGATGCCCAGTTCCATGATCAAAAGATCAAATCAAATAAAAATAATTAAACAAAACTCCCCCAGGATTATTGCTAGTTGGAGGCACCCGTTGTTTTGGGCAAGCCATGGATTGATGCTTGTTGGTGGTGGGGGAGTATAAACTTTACCATTCTGTTTGGGAACCGCCTATAATGTGTGTAGCATGGAAGATATTGAGATCTCATAGTTTTTATGTTGACAGTGAAAGTATACCGCTCAAAATGTTATTTATCTCTATTTCAAAATCAAGCTCTAGCACCTCTACAAATCCCTGCTTCCCTCTGCGAAGGGCCTATCCATTTACTTTTATGTTGAGTCATCACCCTCTTATTAAAAAGCACCCGCTGGAGAGCACCACTGTCATTTGCATGTATTACTATTAGTTTATATTGGGTATGACTTGACTGGATATCTTTTACCATGAATTACAATGTTTAGTCAGTCCTTGATCTTTAAAGGTGCTCTGCGTTTATGTTTTGCCGTCTCAGAAAGGGCTAGCAGAACCAAAGTATTCAAACCCACTGATATGAGATAGTACACTCATGCAGCTCAGGATGCAAAACTACCAGGCAATTTTCCTTACAAAAATCAACATTGTGGCCTTTAATCATACATTTTGCTACAACTAGATTTAGATCAGAGAAAGGTTGGATTCACGCCGATTAACAAAATACATGCTGATGTAAAAATATGGTGATATGCAACAGGTACTTACATCTACATTGGAGCACAGAGAATTCCTGCAAGAATCTTTCCTCATAAACGATACCATTGCAGAAATTCTTCTATCTGTTAAGCTTATTTTCTAAAAGAGTGATGGGTAAGAAACATGTAGAAAATATGATCAGCATGCTATAAAATTTCATGATGCAAGGATACACACACGCTTCTTAGAATTGAGTTGACATATTTTTGCTGGACTGGAGCGGACTAGTTCTTTGGCCACTGGAATCTGCTTATTATCAGTAGGAGTTGGGTTTCTCTGTGCTAGAGCAGTATCTATAAAAACTGGAGTTGGTTTATTATCTCAAGGTGTTTGGATCTTTCGCAAAGGCCGTGTTTGTAGCCCTTTAGATTCTAACATAGTCGTCTTCCCCTTGCATGCCTTGTATAGAAGAATGGTGCTTTAATTATAAAACATGCGGCAGTAGAGAGATGGAATAGGTACTAAAGAATAGAAAGGCATGAAATATTGACATGTATTCCCTCCATCCAAAAAAATGGATGGGTCTAGGTGTATTTCAGTTCTAGATACATCCTTTTTTATCCATTTAGGCAACATGTAATCCGGATAGAGGGAGTATGGTGTAAGAGCTAGGGATACGACATGACAACACAGCAAAAAAACTAGTTGAATGTAAAACTATATGCTAGCGGAATACGTACAGAAATAACTAAGGCAACATACACGTGTATGATTGGGAAAATAAGATGGCATTGCAATAGAGCACTAGATCAGCACTTCAATGTAAATAAACATGGTATGGCAGACAGATGAAGTACATACTGATGAATAACAATGCATAAGATATTCAGAAGCATGATGTCCAAATTAAGCAGATGGCATTGCGATAGAGTAGAATGACAGTACTTGAATTTGAAAACATGTTATCATGAATGGAATAGGTACTGAAAAACAGGAAGGCATGAGATATTTACATGCATGATCAGCATGCTAAGCACATAGCATTGCAACAGAGTAGATACACTCCAGGACATTATATGCATGTTGTACCCATATCATAGGGCAAGTTAGAGCAAGGACCTTGTGGGGTGAAGAGGATTCATCATCTTTCTGCAAGTCTTCTGAAGAACTGCCTCTACATGTTCCATCATATTGGGTATCATTGACGTCAAGTTTATTGGCCTTTACATTGCTCTGTGAGGTTCTTGTGGATATATCAGTGTGTGCAATTATATCTGACATGCATGGAAGACAACTAGTAGTTAGATTTATGTAAATGAGTGCCTGTAGGAGACGACATAAATAGTAGGACTGGGGTTAACTAGCAGCACCAGGTCTCATAAACTAAAGGGAGAACACAGATGAAAGCTACAGAATATGTATCGTTTGTACTCGAGATTAACTAGATGGCACACAAAAGTATTAAAGAACAACATAGGTAATACTAGAAGTGGTATAATACTATAATCACTAGCCTGTGGGATAGCATTGGCTGATGGATGATAACTATGGAACAACGTTACCTAAAGAACAAGTATCTTAGCTGAACTATGGAACAACGTGAACTCCTGAACAAGACCCGTAAGAGATCAACATGAATATACAGTGAAATGTGATGATCTATTTTCCGTGCTTAGATGAATAACAAAGCCATAAATGTTGCACACAAGTAAGATGAGGGTACAACCTATCTGGCTGCCATCCATAGGAGTGAGCATCATGTGCTGACTTGTCGATGGCCCTGCAGTTGTTGTGGCTGTCCATGTTGGGCACGCGCATTCGATGCAGGGAATTGTTGAGTGGGGACTGTAGCTCCCTTCTGGTGTATGCTTCCCTTGTTGGAGCAGCTGCGGTGAGTCGGAAGATGGTGTGTCTGAAGATGCAGATAACACATAATGTTAAGAACGACATATCTCTTTGATCCGAAGAAATACACTAAGAGATCAACAACAAGGTACGAGAGTGGTCACACGTCTGTTGACTGAAGACTAAATTGGGGTCACACGATTTTATTTTATTTTGGTACTATCCGATCTACGCTGGATGGCTTGATGGCCATCTTGTGCCTCCCGACTGACACTGTTCAGAACCTTCCCGGAAGAGCCAGCGACCAATGGCAGAGCAGCCTGCCTTCGCCGTCCGTGGCCCCAACCAAAACCCCGCTCCCCGCCCCACCGCACTGCCGTGGTTGTGCCGCCCCCGAGCCAATCCACAAAGACTCCCGGTCATCGCGATCCGGCGGCGGCAGTACCTTCAACCCACACAACTCTAAAAGATAGCCATCTAAGCGCTGCTTCTGCGGCAAACTTGCGGCCCCGCACCCTTACGTTAGACACCAGCCAACCGGCAGCCTAGGAGCTCCGCCGCCTCGAGGGGTGCTGCTTCCCATTAGGAATCGATTGGCCCAGAATAAAAATTCAAACAATTGACGCCTAAATAAAGTGATCTCAGATGAGGGTGCGACCTATCTGGCGGCATGGTGAAGTAGGCAGGTCCAGCTGCCGAGTCGGTGAGGCCGGCGCGGTTGCAGTGGCGACCGGCGGCAGGGAAAGAGCGATGTCGCCACGGTCGACGGCTACGCGAAAGCAGCGCCAGGACTCTGGACGGATCCGAAGTTGGAGCCGCTCCGGCACCGTGAACAACGGCGGGGGTGAATCGGCTCCGGTACGGTTCACGCGGCCGTCGTCGAGGTAGCACCAGCAGCACGGAGTAAGAGGCACACGGCCCAGTGCACGATGGCAATTGGATAGCGTCTCCGGCATTAGGGAGGAGGGCGGCTGTGAAATTAGTGTGGTGGGGGGCGCCATGGAGGTGGGGCTGAGGTTTCGCGGCTCCGGAGAAGGGAGCTTCCCGGGAGAAGGTGATTTGGTGCCCACGAGGTATGAATGGGGGCGGGCAGGGTGGGGGGAATTGGGAGGAAAGTGGAACCATGTATTACGGACGCATTTGTCTGAAATGTGAGGGGGAGTTACAGTTCTACCGTTGCCTATAGGCTTCTCGGCTTGGGTCTGTGTACTGAGGGTCGGGGATAGTAGAGTAACTTTGCTTCTCCCCAAATAGTGGGCGGGAGCGATTTTGGGCGAGGAGGGCGTGTTTTGAACTATAGTGGGCGCGAGCGAATTCGGGCGAGGAGAGCGTGTTTTGAAATAGTGGGCGCGGGCTATTTCGGGCGAGGAGAGCGTGTTTTGCCAACCATGGTTTATGAATTATTCGGCACATGTCATTTTGGTCGAGGAGAAGGCGCGCTTGGATGACGTTACGAACCTACCCTCGATGTACAACGTGCCAATTGATGCGTGTCCCACATAGGACGGTAATTTCACGTCTCCCATTTATTCGCTCAGGCAAATTCCACTGAGCAGAGAGGATGTTTAACGGTTCGTTCAAATTTTGGGAGAACGAGCATCCACGTCTACCTTACCAAGTCGATTCGAATCAAATTTTGAAATATTAGCTTGCCACTTCTTTTTTAGATGGAGAGATGATGCTCGGGAGTAATGTGTTTTTACATGCTCGTTGCAAGCAATTTACTATATGACAAATAGTTGACCGACTCAAAAACGCGAATCAAACCCAAAATGAAATATCTCAATTCAATGAACTAGCTCGTTCAGTAGGTCAAAATAGTGAACCAAATCCAAAATTGAACACCTCAATCGAGTAGCATGTTGTACAGTATTATAGTACTCCATGAACATGTTGAAAGTCAAATTAATGAACTTGTTTGATATACGCATATATCCGTTCATGTGTGGATTGCAGACAACATGTTCTCCAATTTAAATATTTGAATGCAAGTTTATATCGAAACATGGTTTATAAGTCTTTGATGCATAAAACGCGCCCTCCCCCTCTCCCGGACTCCTGTTCTCTCTCTCACTCTCTCGCCGACAATCTTCAATTCTGTCGCACACATCCAACACAAAAACCTTGTTGGTCCCTCTCCCTATCTCTCTCTCTCTCTCTCTCTCTCTCTCTCTCTCTCTCTTTCTCTCTGTGTGTGTGTGTGGGGGGGGGGGTCTTTCTAGTTCACATTCATATATACACCATCTATAGGTCTCTCTCGCACACTATGTATGATACTCTAGCTAGTCCAAGCTAGATATCTTGGGTGCACTCATCGTACGCACACAAATTCCTTGGCTCTTTGACCGTAATTCTCTCACACACCACTATGTCATCTCAGAGCTCTTCCCCCCTCTCTCAAACTCTCCATCCACCTGGGTCACACATACACATGCATATCTCACTTGCACTCGATAGGCCCATCTAAAACTCTATCTCTCTCCATCGTTCTCTCTCCATCTCACACGCACACACACACACACAATCTCATGCCTAGCTAGACAAGTATGATGGTCTCTCACTCAATTGTAGGCACACGCAGTCCCACCTATATGTATATGACCAGCTAATCTTAGTCTCCATCACAAACATGTGCATGGTCTATCTCGATTTCTCTCAGGGCATCTTTCTATCGCACACGCACTCCCTCGATTTCCCACCCATATAGTCCCCTCACGATCTCGAGGGGATCTCTCTATCACAAACAAACCCTCTCTCCCTCCCCATGCGTCCATGCCATCCATGTGTCCCTCTCGACCTTTTTCCTTGTTGGCTAGACCTCTATTGGACATGTGCTACAGGGGTGTCTCTCTCCGTTGCAAACAATCACTCACTAGCTATCTTCGTGTATCTCCTCGCCTCGCTTTTCCATCTCGGAGATGCATGCGTGATATGTTCGCATAAGAAACGGAAAAACACACACTCTCTCTAATTTATCGTTTGTTGTCACTTTCTCTTTCACACACATACTCTTTTTGCACACTTACTCATTCTCCTTCACACGCACTTGATCTGTCTCGACTGAGGCACTCACCTCCGTCCATAACACATAGATTTATTGAAAAGTCAAACATCACAAAGTTTGACCATGTACGTGGAGAAAAAGAATTACATCTAGTACGGAAAACATATACCATTAGATTCACCATGAGATGTAGTTATGTATGATATATCTTTGGTACTGTAGATATAAATAACATTTGCGTAAACCTGATCAAAGTTTCCAAAGTTTGTCTTCTAAAAAATTTACATGCACTGCATTATCGAGCGGATGGAATATCTCTTTCCCCCTCTCAGCTATCTGACGCACCACTCAGCCTTATCGGGGCTCCTCAATCTCTCTCAAACTTTATTGGTCAGTTTGGTTCGTGACCTGACCCTCATGCCTTGATGGTCAGTCTTGCCTGGTGTGGACGTGAGATGTAAAATATTTCTACCTGGCCAGGCTTGTGTGGTGCTGAAGCGTTTGGTTCATGCCTGGGCCAGGCAAAGCATCAACGTCCCATCAATCAATCCATGCATCAATTATTTAATGCTAATATCCATCTAGGTTGCTGTTAGCCTCGTGGCCGCACGACCAGGCACGACCAGGCATTCGAAATCGGTCTCTTGGGCCAGGCTACTTGCAGTGTCTGGAGTTCAGCCAGGCTAATTAAAGTGCAAGGGAACCCAGCCCAGGCAGGCTTTCTTTTTCACAGGGTAGCAACCAAACAAGCGTGCATGAAATCCAGCCACAACCCCAAGCCACGCAAAAGATGCTCACGATGCAAGCCAAACGGGCCTTATATCTCCCTGGTTCACACATACACATGTCTCGCTCGCACTATACATATAGACCCATCCAACACTCTCCGCCCTTGTTCTCTCTCCATGTGACACGCACCCCCCTAAGTACCATAATCCCTCACTCCATCATAGGCTCTGTTTGGATCCATGGTTTAGAGTTAGTTTGGGTAAGTTTGGAGTCAACTAACCCAAAAAGATCCAAACAAGAGGGTTAGTTTAGGTTAGATGCATCTAACCCATCCAAAAAAACTAACCCATCCAAGAGGTGCTTATTTGGGTTAGTTCTTCTCGGGACCACTAATAAACACTTTTTTCTCTCGCTCTCCCTGCAGCAGATCCCTCCCCACTTCCTCGAAGCTTCTCGTCCTCTCCCTCCCTCCCTCTCGCACCGCCCGTGAAGGTGCCTCGCCGTATCCGCGCTCCATCCAACCCTGCCATCCAAACACCTCTTTACTTAGAGTTAGTTCAGGGTTAGAATCTAACTCTAACCTCTAACTGAGTTAGAGTATCCAAACAGGGCCATAGGCGCAAGCACTCCCCCCTCCTAAGTATGATTATCTCTTACTAGCCATCAAGAACACACGTATTGTCTCCTTCCATCCATACGTCTATCTGATATCTCTCGGGGCATCTTCTATCGCGCACACACCTTGTCACTCGATCTCCCACCCATGTAGTCCCATCACGATCTCCAGGGGATCTCTCTACGACAAACATACACTCTCTCCTCCCCATGTTTGCATTTTCTCCGTATGTCTCTCTCGACCTATCTCCCTTGTTTGTCAGACCCCTCTTGGTCACGTGCTAGGGGTCTTCCTCTCTCGGTTCCAAACAACCACACACTATCTCCTCACCTTGCCTCCGTTGTCGAAGATGCATGTGTGATATGTTTGCATAAGACACGCACGCTTTTTCTCCACTTTTATCGTGTGTTGTCCATGTCTCCTTCACACACCCACACACACTTTTTTCACTCTCTCTCTCTCTCTCTCGCGCGCGCGCGCGCGCGCATCAGGGACTCTGTCACGTCCATAAGCATATGGATGTTTTGAAAAGTCAAACCTCAGAAGAGTTTGACTAGGTATATGTGGAGAAAAACATTTACATCTGGAACGATCAGAAGATTCATCACAACATGTACTTACTTCATACTATCATTTATCTTTGGTATTGTAGATATAAGTAATTTCATTATAAACTTGGTCAAAGTTTCAAAAGTTTGACTTAAAAAAATGTTGTAACTACATTATCGAACAGAGGGAGTAGCTCTTTCTCTCTCTCTGCCATCTCTCACGGGCCTCCCCTCTCACTCGAACTCTCTATACTGACGGATTATACGCTCACTGTGTCAGCATATAGCTCTGTATATTGTTTAGTTGACCGGTCAACCAATCCACATGTTGTGTTGTCAGCTCGTGTTCTGTATCTTGGTGTGCTGGCCCATGTGGCAGTGGGTGAAAATAAGTAAACTGGAGGCCCATCTGACACGTGGTGAAGGAAATTAAGTTGAAACCACTCGGGGTAGCACCCCGCACGCTAGTAAATTGAGGGCGCATTGAGGACAAACTTCTTGCGCGCGAAGGACGCACTCGCGCACAATTTACCACTGCGCGGTGGCATGCACAGAAGGACGCACTCGCACACACCTAGCACACAACACACACCAGCACACGTGTACACCGGCGTCGTCGCCGGTTGAGATGGACGGCGAGGCAGCCAACAAGCAGAGGCCGCTCGAGCCAAAACCGCATCCGTTGAGCCTGGACTTCATCAGCAGCCTCCCCGACGACATGCTGCTCGTCATCATCAGCCTCCTCCCCACCAAATCTGCCGTGCGGACCGCCCTGCTCTCCTGGCGGTGGTGCCCCCTCTGGCGCTGCGTCCCCCTCAACCTCACCGTCGACAGCTGCCTCTGCGACGGGGATTGCAAACGCATGGCCGCAGTCTCCAAGATCCTTTCATTGCACCCTAGGCCAGCCAGACGCCTTGACATCCGCATGTTCAGTACCAACTGCAAGGTCCAACCCAAGTTCGACGAGTGGTTCCTATCCCCCGCCCTAGATCAGCTCGAGGAGCTCAGATTTGAAGCTGGACGATGTCGCTCTCTGCCGTCGTCCGCGCTCCGCCTCACGCCAACGCTGTGCCACGCCAGCTTCAGCTCCTGCTATCTTCCCCAGATTAATGTCGTGCCCGCCCTTCTTCTCCCTCAACTCAAGCAGCTCGACCTCTTCGATGTTGTCATCTCGAAGAAGGCTATGGAGCACCTGCTCCGCAGCTGTACTGCGCTCGAGCACCTTCGTCTTGAGCAGATCCACGGGTTCATTAGCCTCCACATCGCCTCGGCGAATCTCCGATGGATTTATGTGTCTTGCTGGCCCCACAACAAGACATCAATTGGGAAGATATCACTCCAGCTGTTCCACGTTATGGTCATTGAGAATGCGCCTTTCCTTGAGAGATTGCTTGTATCGGATCTAGAAGGTCCAACAAAAATCAGGGTCATTGACGCGCCGAAATTGACAGCATTGGTGTACTCGTCTACCAAATTCTCCGAACTGGATACGTAATCGTTCAGGTACAACACTCATCTTCTTCTCCATCTTCTTGAAATTCACATTTTTAAATTTCTTCTTGATGTATTTACGACCGTCTTCTAGAAAATGATTCCCACAGGCTTGACCCAGTCGATGCGCACAGTGAAGATCTTAGCACTAAAATCTATCGGCCCCAATCTGGATCAATTTTTTGGATTCCTTACATGCTTTCCATGCACGGAGAAGCTACTCATCGAGGTGAAACTTCTTTCCTACTGTATTAGTAAACGGTAATCACAACGTAGCTCAATTTTTTTCATAATTTTCCCAAATTACTATGACAAGTGTAGTGTTCAAAATTACATCTATGCACTGCACCGAAAGAAATGTTTTTAGTATTTTTTTCTCACGTGATCACCTGCATCATTTTTATGCTGTACTACTATAGTAGCCTAGGCTAGTCATAGTGGAAAGTAACTTAGACTACTCCAGTCACTCTATGGTTACCCTAAGGGCAAGTACAACCTCCGTCCTGGTTTACTCTTCCAATTTTGTAGTATCAAAATTTGACCATAGATTTAACTGACAAAATGTTAATGCATGTCACTAAGAACTATATCGTTGGATTCGTATTTGAACATAATTTCAAATGGTGTAATTTTTAGTGACATGCATTGGCATTTTCTTAGGTAAATCTATGGTCAAAATTTTATACTAAATACGAGGTAGTATTCCCTCCGTCCCAAAATTCTTGTCTTACATTTGTTTAGATACGGATGTATCTAACACTAAAATGTAACTAGATACATCCGTATTTAGACAAATTTAAGACAAGAATTTTGGGACGGAGGGAGTACAAAAGTGGGCTATGTAGGCCAAAACATGTGCCGAATTCACTTGTGATGCATTTGGCATCGATGCCCCTCCATTGATCATCTGGTGCCCCAATCTGGATCACCTACTTTGTTCCGGTGCCAAATTAACTCACGCAATGAAAAAACACTGCGTGGGAGAGAGAGAGAGGACTGAGGCAATAGAAAACACTTGTTTGGGAGAGTGAAAGGCTATTATAGTTGGTTTGATTGATTTGTTTATACATGTGGGCCTGTGTGCATAGCGGTGCCAACTCTCTCACATCGCGAGAGCGGTGCCAAAATCTTTTGATTTGACATCGATGCATATTATGTGGCATACTTTTGTGAAATATGGCATCGGCCACATAGTGGAAGGCAACAAATGCCCAAGCTCTTCACGTGCTCCTAGTTAAATGAGAGGAAATAGAAAGAGAGAGAGAGAGAGAGAGAGAGAGGGAGAGAGAGAGGGAGAGAGTGAAAAAATATCACTAGCCAGCCAACCTTATCGTATGAGCGAATGATATTGGTACCTCTTGATGACACGACAATCTTATGTAGCCAGCTGCTCTAATATGTTCTCTTCTTTTGCAGATAAAAAAAGACCCGAAAGTGAAAAATGTGCTGCACTATAACAATCTTATCGAATGCCTTGATCTCCATCTTACAGAAATTGATTTGATCGACTACCGAGGCAGCACATCTGAGATTAAATTGGCCAGGTTCTTTGTTCTGGAGGCAAGTGTGCTCAAGGTAATGAGGTTTGGCGTTCTCTGGCACAATAATGAATGGCATGCTGATCACCGCAAACATCTAAGACTAAATGACAAAGTCTCCGCAGAAGCTGAATTTGTTTTTGAAACATCAAGTGGCCAGAGACTCGAAAACTTATTTTCCCATTAGTGACTTGTTAGGGCCATGGATTTTAGTTTGTACGATAACGCTGCATCCACCTAAAGTAACGAAAGTTCTTACGTGAACTTCCTAGTAATTCCCTCTTCCTAGGTGCAACATTACTCCTAACATTTGTAATATCAGTTTGAAACTTGTAATATTGCCATGTCCTATTCCCGCGTTTTCAAAATCCTGCGAATCAAACAGGTCTTGAGTTGGTGATGATGTTGTGCCTCCCATCTTTCACCAATAGCCATTGGATCTAGATCTGACGCATACAAACCAAGCTTCTCCATTTTTGCAAAAAGATGCCCGCACTTGTTCCCTATTTACAAACAACTCCTTGTCTCTCACAATCAACCTTATCTCCTCCACACCACATCTAGAAGGCCGTGGAAAAATCTGGCGCGATGGCCACTGCCGGAGCCGTCCACCCCCAATCTTGGTGTTCCGTGCAATGCACGGGCATCTACGCATGGGAAATTATGTCGAACAGGGCTAGTTGTAAGCAGGCTAGCTCTACAGCCATGATGATAGTGACTGTAGATGGTGAGGCTGACTATGGTATGCCGAACACGGCCCCTATACTCAGGTGTCATCTCCGGCGCAGGGTCTTGTCACTTCACTGTGAGGAGCAGCACTTAATAATTTGACCAACGAGTAGTACAGTGCTAGTACTCCTAGGAGTACTACATTGGTAGTACTACTACTAGTACTAGTAGCACCACCGTCTGGATTTAGGAGTACTACCACGTCCATCTGGATTTTAGTATTTGACTAGCAATATCTAGTAATGCATGTCACAAAAAATGTACTACTCCGTCTGTAAATAAATACATGGTGTTTTATTCCTATCGGCGAGAGAACTTAATGTTTTCTTGCTAACTACAGTCTTAATAGGATTACATGCAATGAACTAAACACTGCATGTCATGTTTGGTAGTCTCAAGTCATTGAAAGCATGCACGGCCCACATCTCTCATTGGTTGATATGTCACGGAATAAGAAACAAGGAGGGAGTTAAAGCACCATGCCTAAGTGTTTTGGGATTATTTGGTTTTCGTAATGTGACTTACACAACATTTTTGATTACATACATTAACATTTTATTAGTTAAATCAAAGGTCAAAACTTGGCGCAAAATGCAAAGGGGGCCAATAAACCAGTAAACATCAAACTTCTCTCATTTGGCCCCAACTAGAGGTCCGGTGAGATGACTATACTGCACCGGCACGGAGGGGGGCGCAGCTTCATTGACTTACGGCAACTGCCTTTGGGTGAATGACACGTGGGCCCAGGGGGTGGCTGGCCCACCTATCATACAGCCAAAGGCAGGTGCAGTAGAGGGCCGAGGAGTAGTATGAAATCCTACGCACCTAGGCATGCTAACCAAGGGCAAGAGTGATCACTCGAATCGCAAGATCAGTTGACTACTACTACGATGGAGGCGATGAGCGCGAGCATTAGCCGGCAGTGCCAGATGGTCCATGACGCCGGTCTGCGGCCCGGCAACGAGGAACGTCTCCAGGTAGTATTGCTTGAGGTCGGCAGGGCGAGGGGCCGCTTGGACAACAGCTTCGTCTCCTTGTTCGACGAGGTCCTCGTCGGTTTCCTCAACAAGTTCACCGTCGTCAAGAAGCTCGCGGACGACTTTGACGTAAGCCTCCAGCCAACGCGCCCAGGCTCTGCAATGCCCGCCACCCTCAACGGCCACTATGGTGACAACCTCTTCGACACACTGGTGACCCTGCGACTGCCTGCCGTCGCGCCGGATAATGTCCACCTCGAGGTCGCGCTCACCGCGCAGCGCCTGGCGCAGCAAGATACCATCGACATAATCACCCACGTCTACGCGCATGCAAGAGGAGGACGATAGGACGCTGGCCTTCTTGGACCGCAGGGCAACCTTGGACGACACTGTTCAGAAGCACGTTGAGCTCGCCGCCAACGCCGCTGCTCCTCACACATCGGTTGGTGACCCAGCGCACTAGGGCATGAGGATGTCGTTGATGGATCCGTATGTATTTTTATCTTTTCGTCAAATCCAACTAAGTTCTTTCACACTAAAGCCTCAATCAACTTCAGACATAATAAAATTGCTATTCTCAGAAATGAAGACAATGTGGAAATTTCTGATCATGCAGGAAAAGCTGGAATTCTTTGGGAGGCTTTCAAAAAAAGGCTTGGCCAATCAGAAGGACACACAATGCATTTTGACCTGCACAGTCTGCTGGGACAACAGAACAATCCTGAGATATTTCAAGATTTAGAAAAGCCTTTCTCTGATGAAGAAATCAATCAAATTGTCAAGGAGCTGCCACATGATAAATCACCAGGTCCAGATGGGTTCAATAATGATTTCATTCAATCTTGTTGGGATATTATAGGAACATATGTCAAGAACCTCATCCATGCTTTTCATGCTGGAAACATCTCTTTGGAAAGGATCAACACTTCATACATAACTTCAATTCCAAAAAAAGAGGTGCCTATGACTCCTAATGACTTCAGAACTATATCTCTATTGAATGGGGTGTTCAAAATTATTACAAAACTATTGGCCAATAGACTTCAAAAAATAATTTTGCAACTCATCCATATCAATCAGTATGGGTTCTTAAAAGACAGGGTGATTCAAGACTGTCTTGGATGGTCCTATGAATATCTGCACCAATGTTTCAAATCAAGAAAGGAATTACTGGTCCTGATATTAGATTTTGAAAAGGCTTTTGACACAATTGAACATCAAGCAATCATTGACATCCTGAGAGCAAAAGGTTTTGGGGAAAGGTGGATATCATGGATTAAAATCTTATTCAGCTCTGCTTCTTCTGCTATTTTACTAAATGGGGTTCTTGGCAAAAAATTCTATTGTAGAAGGGGAGTCAGGCAAGGAGACCCTCTTTCCCCACTCCTATTTGTGTTGGCTGCTGATTTATTACAATCCATTCTCAATAAAGCAAGGGATATTGGACTGCTCACTGCTCCTATTCAACTTAACTCTTGCCCTGATTTCCCAATAGTGCAGTATGTAGATGATACATTGCTGGTTATGAAAGCAAATGCCAGAGAATTATTTTGTCTAAAAGCTCTTCTGAACTCTTTTGCCACAGCTACAGGTCTCAAAGTTAATTATCAGAAATCTATCATGGTTCCAATTAATATCAATGAGGATAGGGTTGATATCTTTACCAATACCTTGAACTGCCAAAGAGGAGCTTTCCCTTTCACTTACCTTGGACTTCCTTTAGGCTTATCCAAGCCCACTGTGGAGCAATGTATGCCAATGGTTCAAAGAATTGCAAAAAGGTTAGCTGGCTTGGCTACCTTCATGACAAGTGCTGGCAGACTGCTTCTGGTGAAATCTGTGTTGGCCTCATTGCCAATATTTGTCATGGCTTGTTTAGATATACCTGTAACTACCAAGCAACAAGTAATAAAGTAATTGAGGCACTGTTTATGGAGAGGTTCTGACATGGAAGATCACAGACCTGCCTCTGTTGCTTGGACAACTGTTTGTAGACCAAAGGTGCAAGGTGGTCTGGGAGTGATGGACATTTTTGCTCAAAACAAGGCTTTGCTAATGAAAAATCTTCATAAATTTTTACAACAGGCATGATATCCCTTGGGTGAACCTCATTTGGGAATCACACTACCAGGACAATAAATTACCAGGGAATGATTTGGTTGGGTCTTTCTGGTGGAGGTCCATCCTTCAATTAACAGATCAATAGAACTGCATTCTTTTGGTCTGATTTGTGGGGCAATGATGTTTTACAACAGAAATACCCCCATCTTTATTCCTTTGTGCAAGATGCTACAATGACAGTTCAGCAAGTGGTGAACACTGAGTACCTTGAGGATTTGTTCCACCTGCCTCTGTCTAACCAAGCATACCAGCAATTTCTGCTGTTAGAAGAAGTTTGTCATGAATTGAGACAATCAGAATTTTTGCATATGTCTGACACTTGGAGTTATATATGGGGCAACAGTAACTTCTCTGCTTCAAAGGCATACAGAGTGATCATAGGTGTCAAACAAGTTCCACCTCATTTTGCCTGGATTTGGAAGTCCTCATGTCAACCTAAGCACAAAATGTTCTTCTGGATGCTTCTGCATGATAGACTCAACACAAGAAACTTGCTAAGAAGGAAAACTATAATCTTGGAAGAATACACATGTGCTGTGATGAATTGCCAACAAGAAGAAACTCTGCACCATTTATTCTGGGGGTGCCAATTCTCTAGGATATGTTGGAATTTCATATGCCCACAAAGATCTCCAAATCTATCTGTGCTAGAGGCCTTCCAAGATCTCAAGGAAAAGTTGAATGTTCCTTCCTTCATGGAGATCATTATACTGGGATCTTGGGCTATCTGGATTTCTAGAAACAACAAGATTTTTGAGAAAATTCAACCATCTTTCCAAGGTTGGAAACACATTTACTTTGAGGAACTCAAGCTGTTATCCCACAGGATCAAGGATAAATATGCTGCAGAGTTCAACATCTGGCTAACTAGCTTGCTAGCCACTTGAGAAGCCCTTCTCTTAATTTCATTTCTAGTTTCTAGTCTTAGTTCTAGTCTTAGATTTTTCATCAGGGGCTCATCTCAAGCCCTTGTCTGTATAGCTTGTTTTCTTTTGTCTTAGTTTTAGCTAGCTCCCATAGTTTGCTGTATAGTGTGACCTTTTGTTCTTTTTTTCTTGGTTCTGTGCTACTCTTTTTTATATTTTAATAAAAATTACAGTGGGGTTTACCCTACTGTTCATAGTCAAAAAAGTATATGATACTACAGTAATTATCTTACCTGTCGCATCAACTTCATAATTTTCGTACGTACTCCATGCATGAACGGCGCCAGAACCAAACTTCTCATTACTCTAGGCAAAATTGTTATTTTCTATCTATCGATCGCGCCATGGAGCCGAACCAAATTTTACAAGTTACAAGTTCAAAAGGAAAAGCCTGCCGTGTTCTCGTCGCACCCCCACTCGGTTGGTCAGGCACGCCGCTCGAGCGGGAATGCGTGCGGTGTTGCATTTTCACTTACAAGTGGGACCGTAGTTGAGCAAACCGACTATCGGCAAACCCTCACCCCGCCCACCGCGTGATGGCTGAGAAAATAGGAGGGAGAAGAGATGGCTAAAGCACGGACTCCAAGAAAATTGGTGTCGGATGGGACTCGTGTGGGTGGCGTGTGCCGTACTGCTAGACGTGAATGCTAGTTATGGCCCATGCCACCCCACTATATCGAGCCTATATCGAGGTACAATACGTAGAACAAATTTCCTGCAGTCCGTGCTCAGCACTCCTCTATCTCTCTTCTCAGCCAGCCAGCCAGCGGACGCGCGGAGCCCATCATCTGTTTGCTCACATGCGGTCCCACATGTCAGTGAAAACGCAAGCGGACCCACTGAACCTGCACATCTTTCACCTTGATGTGCTGGTGATGAAAAACAAATCCAAGAAAGATCTTTGGTGGCCGCTTTTGGAGTTACTCAAGAGTAGTAAGATTCTATTTACAGTTTAACCCAGGATGCACATCTCGTGGCTTCAACTACCACTCTATTTTCTTTCATGACACGACCTGGATGCTGGATGTCCCACATGTCGGCAAAAGGAGGAAGAACCCAACCAAATCTTCAATTGTGCTCTCGGATCAGACTAGTTGTGCTAACTTAAAATTTTTAGTGTGTACTCTCTCCGTTCCAAAATACTTGACTTCCATTTGTCCAAAAATGGATGTACCTATATACTAAAACATGTCTAGATACATATATATTTTGACAAATAGAAGGCATGTATTGTGCAAGGGAGGGAGTAGAATGGATGCAAGTTTTTGTATTGGGAAGAAGAGTACATCCATATATTGACAGAGCACAATTTAGTAGATGTTCTATCACTTTTAGCTAGCACAGAGGCTATAGATGAGACTAGTGCACTTGTTGATACTCCTACTTGGTATGCGTGTTGCTGCTTAGACACAGAGAAAAACGGACCGGAGGGAGTACTAGAAAAGAGGGTAGACATGAGACTAGATGCGAGGAAGCAACGTCTACTTCTTTACACTCGAAGAAGAAAGAAGCACGCAAGATCGAGCCTCCGCAGATCAACAATGAATGCATCGAGAAGGCACTAATCCAACTTACAGGAGTAGTAAAATGTATTCTTGTGGTTCTTGTTTTCTTTGGTCTTGCTTTTCTAGTCAAAATTATCGTTGGAGTTCGTGCAAAATGGAGGTCCGTTTGGGGTCGTGCATTGTAGTTGGCCTTACAAGTGGGACCACAGTTAAGGAAACCGACTATTGGCAAACCCCCACCTCGCCGCCGCGCGATGGCTGAGTTAGAGAAACGACGAGGTTGAAGAGATTGCTCTAGCACGAACTCCAAGAAATATGGTGTCAGATGGAAGTCGTGCTGGTGAATGCTTGTACTCCTAGACGTGTATGCTTGTTCTGGCCCATGCCACCCTACTACTCCTACTACTTACTATATAGTACTACTAGTATCAAGGATTCGAGGTGCTGGTTACGTAGTACAATATGGCTACAGTAAAAACACCCGCACGATGTGCGGAGCATGTGAAGCTAGTACAAATAGTGTACTACTATTGTTGATTGGCCTCATCCGATAACCTGTTGCAATGCACGTACAATTATGTATTCGGAAACAATGTCGCTCGACACGTCCGCCATGCCCCCGCCCGTTTGTGGTAGGCAACGCCGGAGGCGGTCACCACTGGAACTAGTGTTCGGTTTTTCACCGGAAGGCAGACGGAGGGAGGAGGCATTCTATCTGTCTTTAGATGGCAATGCGCAGATCGAGGAGTTGTTGGAGTGCGACCACATGGCGGAGGAGCAGGAGGTGTTGGAGCGCGACCGCCTGGAGGAGGAGCAGTGTATCGCCGATTTGCTCCTCCAGCGGGACATGGAGCAGCAGCGCACCGACGCTCTGAGTCGCGAGCAGAGCGCCCGCAACTGGGCCAACTACGTGGAGGCCGGCGCCCGGCAAATAGCCTTGGAGGCTGTCGGGCACGCACGCGTTCGCGACGCTGATTTTTACTACCAGCTCGTCAAGTGGGTTTCCCACTTGGAAGCGAAGCTTCGGTGGACCACGCCTGCATGGAAAGGGCCAATGCGCGCGAGCAACTCACCCTATCGTACCTCTGGCAAGTCCGAGGCGAGGCGCAGGACGCTGGTGCCGGCATTTAGCGTGTACCGCCGGCATCGTCTAGTTAGCTAAGTGTAAGTTAGTACTTGTCTAGTGGGAGTAGATAGTTAACTTGGCTATGATGGTTGTCAACGTGGAAGTTCAGTACTCTATATGTGGATCAGACCTGTTACTTTGCTCTGAATGTTGAACTTTCCGTTTGAACGTATGGAATGGGCTATTATTTTTTTAAATGGGTTGTATTTGTCGTCCACGGGTTTAGAGGCTGACTTGTGGGCCTAGCAAGTTGACGCGTACACAATCAGGAGATGATTGTACGTGGAGAGTGTGACAGCAGGGACCCGCCAAGGTCATGGCAGTACGCAAGCAAGTGCCTCCTTATTTCAAGCCAATAAAAAATGGCTTCTCCTAGTGGATTTCTGACATCTGGGTCCCAGGCCATTGTCAACGTAGTCAATAAACGAGAGAATTGCACAACGAGCGGCTGACACCAGGGACCCAGCAGCTCGCCCAATTATTTTTGTTTTGGGTTAATTTGATAAATGCCTCCGAGAAATGCCACTGCAATTTCCAAACTTTGAAAAATGCCATTTCATGCCATCTCTAGTGGCATTTTTTGAAGTCTGGAGTGGCGTTTTTCAAAGTTTGCAAACTGCAATGGTGTTTTTCAAAGTTTGCTAAAATTGCAGTGGCATTTTTCAAAGTTTGGAAATTGCAGTGCATTTTTATGAATCGCCATCATTGGAGTGGCATTTATCTAATTTGTTTTTGAGACGGAAGCAGGGTGTCAACTGGACTGTGCGGGACACTCTGGCCTGTCTAGACAGCCTTTTCTTTTATGTTTACCACAGACCAGCCCAGTAGTTTTTTTTATTTTTGAAAATGGCTAGCCCAGTTTTTTTGTGATTTGTCAAGTAAGTCACTTTATCAGGCCTGTTGGGCTACACGAGGAGAGCTTCATTCGGCTGGCCGAGAAAATGGCCTATCAGTAATGAGAAATGGGCTGTACATTTTTAAAACACATCAAACCGGCAATTAGTTTCAAATATCTTTTTTTCATTTTGAGATTTTAAATTGCATTGATTTTTATGCATGGACAATTTATTGGATTTTATATTGATATACATTTATTTTTAAAATCAGTCTGAATGTGACTCGAAATTTCGGGATTAAAAACAGTTCAGACCGCACCGACATATGCAAAATTTCGTATAATTTTTTAACCGTGGCCACAATATGGGCTGTAATGCTAATAAAAAGAATATGGGCTCCAAAAAAACCCATAAGAATTAGCAAATGGGCTGTAAACTATTTGAAATACTGGCAGATGGGTTGTATGCTGTTTTCCACAGATTTGAGGCTTTCCACAGATGGCATGTATACTGTTGGATGTCCATCCAACGGCCGTCGTGCTTCTTCAATCTCTGCTCTTCCTGCTCCAGCCGCTCAAACAAGCGCCAGCGGGACTGCCTGCTCCCTCCTCCCCGCGGCCGGCTGTGCTGCCGCGCAGGCCTCACCGCCCCACCGTACTCCCATCGCTGGCCTAGCTATCCCTCTACTCAACCTCAATCCCACACATGCTGTTATTCTCCGGCGACGGCAGACGAACCAGTAAACCCTCGTACTCCTCTGCGTGGGAAATAACTGCCGAGTATTCCCTGGCTCCGTGTCGTTCCCTTCCTAGGCCTCGCCGTCGTCCACTGCCCTGGTGCTCTCGGCGCGGCCTGGTCAATATGGTCAATGAACGACATCCATCGGAAGTGGAATGTACATGGAGAGGCTGACAGCTGGGTCCACGGCCGCACGCAAGGAAATGCCTCCTTATTACGCGCAAAATAATGATTCCTCCACCTGACATCTGGGACCCACCGAAAGGGCCTCTGTATTTCACCAAAAAAACGTTACCACCGCTGACACCTCGGACCCACCAGCTATATCTTCGCACGCAAGGAAGTGCCTCCTTATTACGCCCAAAAAAAAGAATACTCCCCTGCTAGCTGGGACCCAGTATAGTGGGCCTACTAAGTTGATGGGGACGAAGGGCTTTGTCAACTTAGTCAATATGCATGCTTCTAGCTCGACTGACCGTACAATGTCCATCCAACGGCCATAGTGCTTCTTCAACCTCTGGTCTTCTTGCTCCAGCCGCCCAAAGTAGCGCCGGTCATGCCGCCTGCTCCTGCCTCACGTGGCTGGCTGTGCTGCCGCGGAGGCCTCATCGCCCCCATACTACTCCCACCGCTGGCCAGGCCATCCCTCAACTCCACTCACCCACACCCCATGTTATTCTGTGGCGACGACACCACAGCCGAACCAGTGAACCCTCGTACTCCTCTCCGCATGGGCATCCACTGCCGCGTCTTCCCCGGCTCCACGTCGTCCCCTTCCTAGGCCTCGCCGTTGTCCACCGCCGTGGTGCTCTCGGCGTGGCATGGTCAATGTGGTGAACGACCGAATTCCATCGGAAGAATACTGTACGTGGAGAGGCTGACAGCTGGGTCCACGGCAGCCGCAAGGAAGTGCCTCCTTATTATGTGGAAAATAATTATTTCTCCACCTGATAGCAGGGACCCACCGGACGGGCCACCAGTATTTCACGAAAAAAACGTTTGCCCCTAACTGCTGGGACCCACCCGACGGGCCACCGTATTTCGCGAAAAAAACGTTCCCCCTGCTGTCAGCTCGGACCCACCGGAAGTGCCTCCTTGTTATGCACAAAAAATGAATACCCCCTAGCTAGCTGGGACCCACCTTGGTGGGAGGCTGACTTGTGGGCCTACTAAGTTGACGGGGACGGAGGGCTTTGTCAACTTAGTCAATATAAACGATTCTAGCTCAAATGACGGTACAATGTCCATCCAACGGCCATAGTGCTTCTTCAACCTCTGGTCTTCTTGCTCCAGCCGCCCAAAGCAGCGCCGGTCGTGCCGCATGCTCCTGCCTCCCGTGGCCGGATGTGCTGCCGTGGAGGCCTCACCGCCCCCTACTATTCCCACCGCTGGCTCGGCCTTGCAGCGACGGCAGCCTCACACCGCAGCCGAACCAGTGAACCCTCATACTCCTCACGGTGTGGGCTTCCACTGCCACGTCTTCCCCGGCTCCCCGTCGTCCCCTTGCTAGGCCTCGCCGTTGTCCACCGCCCTGGTGCTCTTGGTGCAGCGTGGTCAACGTGGTCAAGGAACGACTTCCATCAGACGTGAACTGTATGTGGAGAGGCTGACAGCTGGGTCCACGGCCGCAGCAAGGAAGTGCCTCCTTATTACGCGGAAAATAATTATTCCTCCACCTGACAGCGGGGACCCACCGGACGGGCCACCGTATTTCGCGAAAAACCATTTCCCCCCTGACTGCTGGGACCCACCAGCTACACCTTCGCACGCAAGGAAGTGCGTCCGGGCAAAAAAAACGATTCGCCCCTCTGACTGCTGGGACCCACCAGCTACATTTTCGCACGCAAGAAAGTGCCTGACAGTTGGGATCCACCTGGTCGAAGTGTACGTAGCATTGTCATTCTGGTTGCAAACATGAATGTACATACTGGTTGTTGTAGAGGCACGCACGTGTCGTAGTAGAGGCGCGCACGTAGCATGTACACGTACGTACAGCGGCCAGGGTGCAAGAAAGAAAATACGGCCACGTATGTGTACATACGGGCGGGGTCTCGAATGCCTACTCGCGCATACGTACATGGCTGGGTCGGAACGGATAAACAGCGTCGTCGCCGTGTTCATGGGGAGCCAACCGGCTAGGTCGGAACGGAATGTGTGGTCGTGTTCATCGGGAGGGCTTGGACGGAACAGGCGACGGAAACGAGGCCTGGCGTACCGCACAACGGAGGAAACAGACCTCCTACATTCGGAACGGGGTCCTGTTGATCGGGAGGGGTGTGGCGTACCGCACAACGGAGGAAATGGACCTCCTACGGTCGAAACAGGGGTCCTGTTGATCGGGAGGGGTGTGGCGTACCGCAAAACGGACGAAACGGACCTCTTACGGTCGAAACGGGGGTCCTGTTGATCAGGAGGGGTGTGGCGTACCGCAAAACGGACGAAACGGACCTCCTACGGTCGAAACGAGGGTCCTGTTCATCGGGAGGGGTGTGGCGTACTGCAAAATGGGACTCCACGGGATACTGTTCATCTCCACCGTCGACCTCCTCCAGCCTCCACGGGCTCCTGTTCATCCAGCCTCCACCGCGCGCTACTCCACCGGCTACTGTTCAACCACCCCTCCACGGGCACCCCTCCACCATCTACTGTTCATCCAGCCCTCCACACCACGGGGTCCTGTTCAACCACCCCTCCACGGCCACCCCTCCACCGTCTACTGTTCATCCAGCCCTCCACACCACAGGTTCCTGTTCATCCAGAGGCAACGCCACCGCTCACTGTTCATCCAACCCCCCCTGCAACGCTCACTGTTCATCCAATCGATCGACTTCAGTTAGCAGCAGTAGCGAAGGAATCGCTCCATCGGGTTCAGTTAACAGCCATCGATCGATCGCTCGGGTTCAGTAACGTGTAGCCTGCAGTGCAATCGCTCGGGTTCAGTTAGAGCCCAACGCCTCGCTCGGGTTTAGTTAGAGCCAACGCCTCACACACACGCGCGTACCTGTACGAGAGAAACGCTCATCGCTCCGCCCCGACCTCCCACCGTAACCGGCAACTCCCCGAAATTTTTCCTCCCCCTCGCTTCTAACACGGTTTTTCCGTCATGGACGTCCCAAAGAATGTCATGAAGCTACGTCTCCGGCCCACCTAGGACGAAAAGCCCATTTTCTGTCATGATTTTTTGTCATAGAAGTAGGAGCCCACCACATCTATAATGATATCGGGTTTTGTCACAATTATCGTCACAGAAGTGTCATATGTATGACAGAAAAAAATTTCGTTCCGCCCAAAATGTCACGGATGTGTCTTTTTTTGTAGTGAGTTAATGTACTAAAACGTCTTAATGATCTTTGATTTTTTTCCAAATTAAAACGTCCCTCCTTTGGTAACATATGTATGTTCACCGCAGGATAATTAATTTAACATGCATCGTAGTTGTGGTGGATTCACGGTGTGTGTGTGGGTGTGTACGTCTGGGGGTGGCGGGTGGCTTGCAGTACAGTACGAGTTGTGAGCCACCGTGTGGGTTGGCTGTTTTGTTAGGCAGGCCGGTGCCACACCAGAGTCGTGAATTCATAATTTAAAACATTACACAACCCTTTCATACATACATGTTTTGGCCACATGCAGTTGATGGTTGTCCTACACGACACTCGATACTCGCGTGTGACGCTTTCTGTGGGCCCGCAAGGTCGTCGTCCATCACTTTGACGAACAGCCGGTAATGAGGTTAATTTAAAAAGCAGGTATCTCAATGTTTGCGGCCAAGTGACGGTAGCAGGGTGTTTGACATTCATTCCCATTTCTTGCATGTGACCTAAGCATGCAACCAAGGACACAGATTTGAATTTTCAACCAATTTATATGCATTAGAGCATGTACATGTAGTTCAAATTTGAATTATGCACATAAATGCATCAAAAACTCAATTAATGTATAAAAATGTCCAAACGAACCCCGAAATTTTTTAAATTTTAACACAACACTCCTGTTGTTCTATGTTGACACTAGAGAAAAAAATTGAAAGCAATAACAGGTAACTGATATCGTTTTGTCCACAAAGGTGGCACATTCCCTACCGAAACCAAGGGGCTCTTTTTGTGAGAAGCTCTGGTTTGTGAGAAGCTTATACCCAAACCTGCCCCAAATGGGACAAAAAATTTACCACGGCATGTTGATGCCGCTCCATGATAGCATGCCAAGTTTCATGAATTTCAGAAGAGTTTTGGATTTACTAGAATTTAAAAGTAGGTATCTCAATGTTTGCGGCCGAGTGACGGTGGCAGGGTGTTTGACATTCATCCCCATTTCTTGCATGGGACCTAAGCATGCAACCAATGACACAAATTTGAATTTTCAACCAATTATTATGTATTAGAGCATGTGCCTGTAGTTCAAATTTGAATTATGCACATAAATGCATTGAAAACTCAATTAATGTATAAAATGTCCAAACGAACCCCGAAAAAAAATCCGAAAACTAACACAACACTCATGTTGTTGTATGTTGTCACTAGAAAAAACTGAAATAAAGAAGAGGCAACGGATATCATTTCGTCCAAAAAGGTGAAAGGTTCCCTACCTTAACCGCGAGGCTTGTTGTGAGAAGCTCTGGTTTGTGAGAAGCTTATATACCCCAACCTGCCCGAAATGGAACAATAGTTTTACCACTGCATGTTGATGCCATTCCATGCTAGCGTGTCAAGTTTCATAAATTTCAGACGCATTTTTGTTTTACTGGAATTTAAAAATCATGTATCTCAATGTTAGCGGCCGAGCCATGGTGGCAAGGTGTTTGACATTCATTCTCATTTCTTGCATGGGACTTAAGCATGTAACCAAGGACACACATTCCAATTTTGAACCACTTTATATGCATTAGAGCATGTGCATGTAGTTCAAATTTGAATTACGCACATGAATGCATAGAAAACTCAGTTAATGTATAAAAATGTCCAAGCGAACCCCGAAAAATCCCAAAAAATGACACAACACTCGTGTTGTTCTAGATTGACACGGGAAAAATTTAGAAAGTAAGAAGAGGCAACATATATCGTTTGTCCCCCAAGGTGGCATGTTCCCTATCGAAACCATCTTGCTTGTTGTGAGAGAAGCTCCGGTTAGCGAGAAGCTTATACCCAAACCTGCCCCAAATGACAAAATATTTTTACCATAACATGTCAATTCCGTTCCATGATATCATATCAAGTTTCATGAATTTCAACTGAGTTTTCAATTTACTAGAATTTTAAAACCATGTATCTCAATGTTAGCGGCCGAGCGATAGTGTCAAGGTGTTTGACATTCATTCTCATTAATTGCATGTGACCTAAGCTTGCAACCAAGGACAAACATTTGATTTTGCAACCCATTTTTATGGGCTGGAGCATGTGCTTTATTTTGAATTGTGCACCTGACATGGCTAAAAAACAAATTTAATGTCTAAAATTTCCAAACGAACCCTGAATAATTCCAACTTTTGTATGACACACATATAGTTGCATGTTCACTGCAGATAAAAGATCTAGCAATTCAAACACTGTCCATTGTTGCTGTGACCCCAGTATGTAATTCAAATCAAAATGAAAAATCAAGTACATCCCACACAATTTATTATCACCAACTGTGTGAGATGCAGTACAAAATATCCTGGAGCACCGTCGGTGTATAGTACACCTATGACTTACACGAGAAGGTGCGTCAGGTACAGTCCACAACCGGCGTGTCAAGCACTAGCTCACTCCCCAAATACTCCCGCCTCTGCATCCCTCACAATCTCAAAAATATCTACTCGCCCTTGATCCAAATTTCCAGTAGCCCCGCCTTGTTACTCCCTCCTAGTAAAATTTCCAGTTGCCCCAATATTTCCTCAAACACAACCTTAACCCCTTGACCCCCCTCCCCACACACCACACACTCCCCAAAACCTCCGCTCACCGACACACACCACCCCCGTAACCATAGGTAGGTGAGGGAGTCCTGGACTAGGGGGTGTCCGGATAGCCGAAATATCATCTTTGGCCGGACTCCAAGACTATGAAGATACAAGATTGAAGACTTCGTCCCGTGTCTGGATGGGACTTTCCTTGGCGTGGAAGGAAAGCTTGGCGATACGGATATGTAGATCTCCTACCATTGTAACCGACTCTGTGTAACCCTAGCCCTCTCCGGTGTCTATATAAACCGGAGGGTTTTAGTCCGTAGGACGAACAACAATCATACCATAGGCTAGCCTCTAGGGTTTAGCCTCCTTGATCTCGTGGTAGATCTACTCTTGTACTACCCATATCATAAGCAAGAGTAGGGTTTTACCTCCACCGAGAGGGCCCGAACCTGGGTAAAAAAATCGTGTCCCTTGTCCCCTGTTACCATCCGCCTAGACGCATAGTTCGGGACCCCCTACCCGAGATCCGCCGGTTTTGACACCGACATTGGTGCTTTCATTGAGAGTTCCTCTGTGTCATCACCTATACGCCCGATGGCTCCTTCGATCATCAACAACGACGCGGTCCAGGGTGAGACTTTTCTCCCCGGACAGATCTTTGTATTCGGCGGCTTTGCACTGCGGGCCAATTCGCTTTGCCATCTGGAGCAGATCGAAAGCTACGCCCCTGGCCATCAGGTCAGACTTGGAAGTTTGAACTATACGGCTGACGTCCGCGGAGACTCGATCTCCCACGGGTTCGAGCCACAGTCAAGCGCGCCGCACTGTCACGATGGGCATGATCTAGCTCTGCCGCCGGATAGTGCCTTGGAGGCCGCACAAGTGTCCGCTCCGACCCTTAGCTCGGAGCCGACTGCGCCGATCGAGGACGGGTGGCTGGACACCGCCTCGGGGGCTGTTACCTCTACGGCGATAGAGCCGAATACCAATCCTGTCCTTTGTGAACCTCGTGACTCCGAGGTGCCGGACTCCTCTCCGGACTGCGAACCTTCCGCGCCCCTGCCAATCGAATCCGATTGGGCACCGATCATGGAGTTCACTGCCGCGGACTTCTTTTAGCACTCGCCTTTTGGCGACATCCTGAATTCACTAAAGTCTCTCTCTTTATCAGGAGAGCCCTGGCCGGACTATGGTCAGGGAGGTTGGGATGCGGACGACGAAGAAATTCAACGCCCACCCACCACCCACTTTGTAGCCACTGTCGATGACTTAACCGATATGCTAGACTTCGACTCCGAAGACATCGACGGTATGGACGACGATGCCGGAGACGACCAAGAACCAGCGCCTACAGGGCACTGGAAGGCCACCTCAACTCACAATGTATATATGGTGGATACACCTAAAGGAAGCGATAACGAGGAACAACGGGACACTGCAAAGGATAATTCCCTCGAAAAACAGTCAAAACGGCGATGTAAGCGCCGCTCAAAGTCCCGCCTCGACAATGACAACACCCATACAGACCCAGCCATAGAGCAGGGCGAACCGGCAGACGACGAACATGCCCCCGAGCAACCATCCGAACAGGATAACTTGGATAAACAATTCGTCCCCGGCGAAAACAACAGTCCGGACGATCTCACGCCGGACACATCGTTGGAGCAGAAGAACCTCCACAAAAGGCTCATCACCACTGCACGAAGTCTGAAGAAGCAGAAGCGGAAGCTCAAAACAGCGGAAGACGTACTCAGAATGAGATGGAGGAAAGTACTCAAGACCGCAGACAAATACGGCGATAGTCGCCAAACAAAGAGCTACCCAAAGCGCAAACTACTGCCCGAATTTGAGGAGGTGGTCGTAGAGCCCCCACAATCAAAGAACAGAGAGGCCGCCCGGTCGGATAGACGACCACATGACAAACAAAGAGCGACAAGAGGCGCCGCACATAAGCCGGCACGCGATCCACATAAGGATCCTCACAAAAAGGATGGCCTGGTCAGGCCCATCTATGGGCCAAGAAAGCAAGCTCTAGAAAGCAATACAACACGTCGAGTATTCGAACATCACGGCACACCCAAATACAGGGGCGCCGCACACCCCCTATGTTTCACCGATGAGGTGCTGGATCATGAATTTCCAGCAGGATTCAAGCCCGTAAACATAGAGGCATACAACGGAACAAAAGACCCTGGAGTCTGGATTGAGGATTACATCCTGCACATACATATGGCTAGAGGAGATGACCTCCACGCCATAAAATACTTACCCCTCCAGCTCAAAGGGCCAGCCCGGCATTGGCTGAAAAGCCTCCCAGAAAATACCATTGGAAGTTGGGAAGAGCTCGAGGGTGCGTTTCGGGCAAATTTTCAGGGGACTTATGTCCGCCCTCCAGATGCAGACGATTTAAGTCACATAACTGAACAGCCCAGAGAGTCATCCTGCAAATTCTAGAACAGGTTCCTCACCAAAAAGAACCAAATAGTCGACTGTCCGGACGCCGAAGCCTTAGCAGCCTTCAAACACAACGTCCGAGACGAATGGCTCGCCAGACACCTCGGCCAGGAAAAGCCAAGAATAATGGCCACACTAACAAGCCTCATGACCCGCTTTTGCGCGAGAGAGGATAGCTGGCTGGCAAGATGCAGCACCAGCGACCCAAGTACATCCGAGGTCAGGGATGGAAATGGGAAACCACGATGCAGCAAGGACCAGCGCCGAACTAAGGGAAATGGTCCAAAGAGCACAACAATCAATGCCGGATTCAAAAGCTCTCGGCAGAACAACAAAAATCTGCCTCTCAAGGACAACAGCGACAAGCTATCCAACCTAAACAAAATCTTGGACAAGATATGCCAAATCCATAGTACCTCCAGGAAGCCTGCAAACCACACCCACAGAGATTGTTGGGTCTTCAAACAGTCTGGCCGACTTAATGCCGAACACAAGGGGCTCGACACACCAAGTGAGGACGATGACAAACCCCATAAGCAGAGCACCAGAAAACAAAGGAATTTCCCACAAGAGGTCAAAACAGTAAACTCACTTCAAGTGACAACAGGAAAAAATAGAGCAGCGCCCATTAAAGTACGCGCTGCACGGTCCACCCCAGCGGAGTCCCGACACTGGATGTCAAAACCAATCACTTTCGACCATCAGGATTACTCCGGAAGTATTCGAAACGCAGGTTGGACTGCTTTGATATTAGATCCTATAATCGACGGACTACAATTTACACAAGTCCTAATGGACGGCGGCAGTGATCTAAACCTGCTATATCAGGACACAGTCCGCAGAATGGGGATAGACCCAACCAAAATGCGCCATAGCAACACTTCCTTTAAAGGAGTGATGCCAGGCCCATATGCCCATTGTACGGGCTCTCTACCACTAGAAGTTATGTTCGGCTCATCCGACAACTTCCATCGTGAAAAGTTAGTCTTCCACATCGCCCCATTTAAAAGTAGCTATCAAGCACTATTGGGACGCGAAGCTTTCGCCCGCTTTAACGCAATACCACATTATGCATCTCTTGCACTTAAAATGCCCGGTCCACGCGGCATCATCTCATTAAAGGGAAACTTCGAGTGTTCCTTGAATACAGAAGAAAGTGAGACTGCCTTGATAGCCACACACTAATCCGGCTTTGCTGATCAAAACACCTAAACAGGTCATTCAGATCCCGGACACGGTTAGGAGAGTCCGACATAAATAAACAAGGGGCTTACTAGCCGCGTACCCCGTTACAAGGGGCTGCACGCATGTACAATAAGAGACAATAAAGCTCAATTTCATTCAATTTTTGAATTATACTCTGTTTATACATTTTTCGCACGATCCTTTTTTACAACTAAGTTCTTCTCTTTTACAGATGAACATAGTGCTACACCAGTCCAGGATACGGCACAACGGAAATACAGGCGCAAACATGCAGTAGGGACCCGTTGCAAGGATTCTTTTCAGATTAAGACCCTGCGTAAACCTTTCTTACTGTCTCTTGTTGATGCACATCCCCCGGTTTCTTACTATAACCAGGGAGGAGGATGGCATTTTGGCATCGGCCGCGTCAGAAATTTTTGCGCGTACCTGGACATTAGGGGCTTAGGGCATTGTTCTGCCCGTTTTCATAAAGTCCGAATACCTTAGGGAGTGTTCGGCATCTCGAGTTAGGCCTTATATGCATCAGCTCCGAATCATGTCTTTGGTCAAATGTTGGGTTTGCCCGGCTCCTGTGTTTTGCTGCCTTATGTTCCGCTCTATCGGCTAACGCGGCACCAGGAGAACTACTGCGATTGTGCCCCGGTTCATCCAGGTGAGCACCTCAGTAGAGAAAGCCGAAAACTGACTGTCATGATATAGCGAGAGACTGGTCAACCACTCGATCGACCACCGGAATGTTTAGAATTCCTCCGCTTTAACGAAGGACCGTTTCCCGGTCAGGCACATACGCGCCCCGAATTCGGAGAGCGCGGTGCCCCTAGGGGCTATATAGTAGCCCCACCATCGAACTCCTATGGCTAAGTGAAAGTGATAAAGCATTATAGTCCGGTTTCCTAGTTTGCTACGCTTTCACCTCCTTCACAGGACCAAGATGTTGGATTAAGTGTGAAAACACACTTTTTTTGCAAACACCCCCGCACTATGTGCGTGGGGGCTGAAGCCGAAGACTGCCATCTTTCAGGTTATATACACATATACATTAACGGCCGCACAGGAGGTATTTCAATACTTGAACGAACAACTATAAAAAGCCCTTATATTATATTTGAAACATGGTTTCCCAAATCATACATGTCATTTGAACATAACATTTTTCGAGCACCGCGTCTCTATTAAACGAGCGCCCTGCAGGACTTCCTCAAAATAGTGCTCGGCAGGTACTCGGCTTCTGTCTGAATCCTGGGATGCAACGTCGGTGGCCTTCATCTCTACCCAGTATGTTTTGACACAGGCAAGAGCCATCCGTGCACCCGCTATGCATGCCGACCGTTTCATCGCATCGATATGCGGCACCGCATCAAGGAACTGCTGCACCAAGCCAAAATAACTCTTCAGCTCGGGCCTTTTCGGCCACAAATGAGTCACGACATCCTTCATGGCAACTCCGGATAACCTATTCAGCTCAGCCCATTCGGCTAACCACCGGTTAATGGAAGTGGATGCTCTGGACTATGAAACTGCGACCAAAAAAGCTCTTCCATTCTGTGATCCTTTTGGCCTCGGAAGTGTGCGACCGCGTCTGCGACACTCGCCGCCAAATCCAGATAAGCATCCTCCGCACCCCACAGCTGGCCCAACTGAGCATACTTCGGATCTGTGAACTTCCTCCGTAGCATAAAGGGCTTTCCAGCCGCGATATCCCCGGCTTGACGTAGCTCCTCCTTTATAGCTCTCATCATGGAGCGGGCATCCTTGGCTTCGGCGGTGGCCTTCTTCAGGTCCTCTTGCTCCGCTCGGCATTCTTTTTCAAGAAACTCGCAGCGGTCGGTAGCATTCTTCAGCTTCACGGCCATCTCGGCCATTTCCTCCCTGCTTCGGCAGTAACCAACATGTTTGGCTTTTAGCTCTTCGGCCGCCTTCAAGGTAGCTGCATTACTTTTTCTGGCTTGCTCCTTGGCTCGGGTGAGCTCCGCCCGAAGGTCCTCCATAGCAGCGGCACCATCTGCATTAAGCATACATGTTGTAAGGCACGGGCGTCAAGCTCCCTTACCAGGTGTCCACGGAGAAGCCACATACCTTGTGACTCATCAAGTCACTTATTGACCAGCGTGATGTCCGCATCCACAACGTCAAGTTGCTGCTTCAGTTCGGCAAATCCATCAGTCCGGCTGGCCACCGAACGCTCCGCCACCTATATAGGAAGGGTGACATCTTACAACTGAGATTATGATCCTCGGCACGCTGTCACCTTTGACAACGTACCGAGTCTCAGGGGCTACTATCTATACAGGGCGCATTCTATATGCAAAACTGTCAGAAGGTATATCATTTTTGCGTACCTCAAACCCCGTCAGTAAACTTCTGACGGCTTCATGCAATCCGCTCTCAGCGGATGAAATCCTTTCAATCACCGTACCCATTAACGTACGGTGATCTTCTGAGATAGACGCTCGACTGAGCAGATCCTTCAGCTCCTCCGACCGTACACCAGTTGGTGCCGAACCTTCCGGCCCCGCCGGACTCGGGGAAACCCTCCGCGACAACACCTCAGGGTCGTTCACCCCACCTGACGATGCAGCAGATGGAGGTGTTTCTCTCTCCATCATCTCCGGACGAAGATCCCCCGAAGATGAGCTCCACTGAGAAGGGCCGAGATCGGAACTACAAGGTAAAAACTTCGTTTATCTTCAGAAATAAAAACATGGATGTCCCTTATTACAAAACTCCCCTTTCTACTTACGGCTCGCTAGAGGGCTGATTTCCTTGGGGAAATAGTGCGGCCGGGGCTTCTCCCGGCGCAGGACCCTCCGGTGAAGATTTCTTCCCCTGCTTTGAGGCCTTGGCCTCCGGATCTTCAGAAGCGGTCCTCTTCTCCCCCTGGAGGGAGGGATTTTCGATCCCCCCTTTCTTGAGAGCCTCCTTAGCAGAGGCAGTAGCTTTCCTGTTCCCCCCTTCGCCCTCTTCCAAAGGCATAGCCTCCAGCATCTTGGTTAACATAGGATCCGGCGTGGTCTTAGGGAGGGGGGCCGGACACCTTATTAGTTTTGCTTTTGTTATCCATTCCTCTTCAAGGGAAAGCTCTTTAAAGGGCAAGTTTATGATAAATGTACGGATAGCGTGTCCGGGCACAAGACTACTTACTTGAGTATCCGGGCGATTGCAGCTCAGACCTGCGTCCTCGGTCAAGTCCGAACACATCTCTTGTGATCCGAAGAACAATTTATACATCTCCACGGGCGTCGCACCCATGAAGTGTTGGAGAGCTTGCGGTCCCTCCGGATTGAATTCCCACAGGCAGAGGGGGTGACGTTTGCAGGGCAGAAGGCACCGAATCAGCATGACCTGCGCCACTACAACCAAATTGATCTCCCTCTCCTGGAGGTCTCGAATATGGCCCTGCAATAGAGGTACGTCCTCGGACGGCCCCCAGTCAAGCCCTTTTTTGACCCATGACGCCAGCCGTTGTGGAGGGCCCAAGCGAAAGGCAGGTGGCGCCACCCATCTGGTGCCCCTGGGAGCGGTGATGTAGAACCACTCCTGTTGCCACAAACCAAGCTCCTCTTGAAAAGAGCCCTCGAGACAGGGAGCGTCAGCACTCTTGCTTATAACAGCCCCTCCGCACTCTGCCTGCCGCCCCTCGATCATCTTCGGCTCCACATTGAAGGTCTTGAGCCACAATCCGAAGTGAGGGGTAGTGCAGAGGAAGGCTTCACATACAACAATGAACGATGAGATGTGGAGGATGGACTCCGGATCCAAGTCGTGGAATTCCAGCCCATAATAAAACATGAGCCCCCTCACGAAGGGGTCCGTCGGGAAACCTAAACCCCGACGGAAGTGAGACACGAACACCACGCTCTCACCAGGCTCGGGAGTAGGAATAACTTGCCCTTGGGCAGGCAGCCTATGCGAAATTTTGCCGGTTAGATACCTGGCGTCTCTCAGCTTTAGCACGTCTTCTTCCGCGATGGAAGAAGGCATCCACCGGCCTTGCAGGATGGAGCCGGACATTGTCGAAGGTCCGAAGCGCCTGAATCTGGAGCCTTGGGTGTTGGAACTCGAGGCGAGGGGCGGATTCGATTGAGATTGAAAGAAAGGAGCAGGCCTTGGTCTCGTTATAAAGATGTTGAATACCAAGAGCCCTCCCCGTGACCGTTTGGGACTCGCCTTCGATAGAGGGGGCGTGCCGACGGGCACGGTTGGGTTACCCACGCCCGGATTGATGAGAATCCTGGAATAAGGGGACATGAGATCTGCTTTGACAAGACGTGCCAAGGAAACCGCTTCGCTAAACGCGCTGAGGTGGGACAAGAAAAACAATTTGAATAAAGGATTGGCCGTGGTGTGACGTCATGCCACGAAATACGTCAGCAGATTGAACTTGTGTAAATATCATTCTCTCTATAGTGGCATGTGGAACTTATTTTGCAGAGCCGGACACTATCCTGGTGTTCAAAATCTTCTATGAATTATTCGGAGGAGGAACCCGCCTTGCAATGCCGAAGACAATATGTGTGCCGGACTTGTCGTCATTGAAGCCTGGTTCAGGGGCTACTGAGGGAGTCCTGGACTAGGGGGTGTCCGGATAGCTGAACTATCATCTTTGGCCGGACTCCAAGACTATGAAGATACAAGATTGAAGACTTCGTCCCGTGTCTGGATGGGACTTTCCTTGGCGAGGAAGGCAAGCTTGGCGATACGGATATGTAGATCTCCTACCATTGTAACCGACTCTGTGTAACCCTAGCCCTCTCCGGTGTCTATATAAACCGGAGGGTTTTAGTCCGTAGGACGAACAACAATCATACCATAGGCTAGCTTCTAGGGTTTAGCCTCCTTGATCTCGTGGTAGATCTACTCTTGTACTACCCATATCATCAATATTAATCAAGCAGGAGTAGGGTTTTACCTCCACCGAGAGGGCCTGAACCTGGGTAAAAACATCGTGTCCCTTGTCTCCTGTTACCATCCGCCTAGACGCACAGTTCGGGACCCCCTACCCGAGATCCGCCGGTTTTGACACCGACAGTAGGTCACCGCCATCACCGCTGCCTCCATGCTCAACCTCTGCTTGTGTGCCGGGGAGCTCGAGGAGCCAATGGACCAAGAGAGTTTTATCGCGGCCTCTTCACCCGATGCCGACGGGGTGGCTGCTGAGGTGTCCCCATCATCCTCCGCGGGCTCTTTATCGATCCGCCGTTGTCGGTCCCCCGATCCGCCCGCCGCCGTGCCCCTATGTTGGTTCAAGGACTTCTCCATCCTCTCTCGGACCTGACAACCGATGAGGTCCTACCTCGGGGTCCGGCAGCGGCGGTGAGGGATGTGGGTCACCAAGATTATAGATCGGGAGACCCACACACAACGGTGGCATGGTAGCTGCCACACGGCCGAGCTCGTGGCCATGGAGTATGACCGCTGGCAGGTCTGCTCCACGGCGCGGTGGCTAGGCTCAATTTCCCCTTTGGCACGTCCACCTCATTCCGCCAGAGCCAGGGGTGGTGAGCTCTGCTATGGCGCGGGAGGACCGCGATGCGTGGGAGCGCCTCGAGGCCGAGGCCGCCGACGAGGCCTACATGAAAGAGCTCCACCGGCAGCACCTTGAGCTCGTGGAGGCAAAGCGGGTGATCTTTGCCAGCGCAGAGGGCAGCAAGGTTACCGCGCTCTCCTCTGATTGCGAGGTCGAAGGCGGCAAGGACGGCGGCACGGAGCGTGGCAAGGTTATCGCACTCTCCTGCAATGACGAGATCGAAGGCAGCGAGGACGGCGGCGCGGAGGGCGGCGAGGTGGGCGGTGAGGACAAGGAGATTGACGTTGACGAGTGGAGGAGCGCCTTCCCCAACGACCTCGATGACAACACCGGCCCGGACCCGGCTCGTGGCACACCATACTTGACGAGGAAGGATTGGCTCGACCTCTACTTCGACCAAAAGTAGTTTACCTTAGTTTAATATATATATATATGTATATATATATATATATATATATATATATATATATATATATATATATATCCACTAAGGGTTTTAGTCCTTTAACTTTTAAAGGATCGTCTAGAGATGGCCTTATGCCTTGTTTATTTCAGTTCTTCACAATGTGATGCTCTATATGTGCAACTATTTGTCGTGCAATTCAATTTCATCAATAACAATTTCAACAATACCACTATGAATTACGATATTTGGTTGTTGCTAAGGATATTGCAGTTAACATGCCTTTTCATTTTTTAATAATAACTAGTGTACTTTAGGCCCGCACAATACCAGTTTGAATGACTATTTGCTTGTTTATAAATGCTATGCCTGATGCGGTTAACACACCTTTCCACTTCTTGCTTTGCTTAACTAGCGTGCTTAAGCCTGCACACTGAAGTTATCATTATGTTGTCTACCATGGATATATATTTTGTTGATGTTTAGCTTGTTGTGCTTACCATGCCTTTATATGTACTCATAGAGGACAATATTGAGAAGAGTGTTGTTTTCCATCGAGGTTAGTTTCATCGCATTGCTTAGATGTACTCATTTTTTAGGATATCGGTAGCTGGTACCATATAGCCTGGGGGCTGATAAGGGATTAATCGTCGAATCAGACATTTCACCGATATATCTGTAACCCATTTATCAGTATGTTAACTTGGGCCATATTTAATATATCTGAGGCTACATAGCAACATGCATTGTACTGAATGACTAAATATGCAACCCATGCTACATAGTAACAAGGAAGAGTGTTACCTTAATGTTTGTGTTACCTTAATGTTCTGATGATGTCTAGATATACATGTATAAAATCTTATATAATGGGATGGAGGGAGTGTTGTACTACATCATTTTGCAATTGTTGTTTAGATTCTAATATTAACTTGGTGCTTTCAGGTACACATGGCATTGCCAAAGATCCACACTTTGACCCTTTCTGTGTATGAGGCAATCAGATATTCATGAACCAGCATCAAGTGAGGAAACTGATAAAGATTGTTATTAAAATGGGTCAAAAGATGTCAATCGAACAATTTGTTTACACTTTATGCAACAAAACAGTGAACTACAGGATGGTAGGTAAGAACCCTGTAGCCTTCTTTTTACTGCCCGTAATGAGTTGTGTTAGATGACAATGTCTGAATCTTTTTTCCTTTGAAGTGGATCTTGAATTAGTTTAGTCAAGATTACCTCTCAAACTACATGATTGGCGGCCGACCATCACAAGGGGTTGGACTAGAGTCGTGCGTGACTTCTGCATCCAGGAGAGCATAATAGGGCCATTCCGCTTCACCTTGTTCAGCAACCAGAATATCTGTCGCCTCTTTCTTTACCATCTGTAATAGTAAAAGTATAGAACCCTGGTTCATCATTCCTTCTTTGGTGCTTATGTAATTCTTAAACATATGTACCTGTGAATTGAATAATGCATTGGTTGTTTGAACCTGATGGATATGAATAAAGCTATAGCCTACTTTCAAATTTAATTAGGTACAATTTTAAATATCAGCAATTAAATTAGGGAAAAATTACGGTGTGCATGTCATTACGGCGCACACGGTTAATAAAGCACAACATGCGCGACATACATCATAATCCAACACGGTTCACGGAGTGGAAACATGTGTAACAATGCACACAGTTGATGTTTGCAAAGCGTGTGTGATGTCAGACACTATCACATACGGCGCGGTAAAACTAAATGTGTGTAATGTCTACCTATCATACACAATTTATAATCATGAACTGTTTGTGATGTGCCAGGCATCATAAACATAGAGACAGTTTGGTACGTTCCTGGAAAACTCCCGTGCGTGGAATCTGCCTTGTTTTAGGTAAAACCACAAAACTACGACTGTGATGGCAATGCAAGCACAAACGAGTAGCAAGGATGAAGCGTTTCGGATATTTGAGACATCAGAAATGGTTATATAGGTGCAACTATATGCATTAAGGCTCCCTATCCCCGACGGTTTCTGGGTCGTGTGGGAAGGACCCCGTTATCGCCCACACTCACTTGGCAATGGTTCCAAATGCCGTCGCAAAAAGGGGTTAAAAACCATTTATATAGCACCTCGTTGTACCAGTGAGATAGAACTAGTAGCTTGGTGAAGACAAGGATTTGGTGGACCAGTTCCAGTTGCTGTGACAACTGTACGTCTAGTTAGGGAGGCTGAGATTGAACTCAGAAGACTGTGTCATCACCTTATTCCCCTTTAGCTAAGGACACCCAGTCCTCGCCCAATCACTCTGGTAAGTCTTCAAGGTAGACTTCCAAACCTTCACAGACTCCGTTCACCAGCGATCCACAATGACTCTTGGATCCTTAGAACGTGACGCCTAACCAACTAGAGGATGCAGAGTCCTCAAGTGTAACAAGTCTTCAGGTCATGCGGATAGAAAGACTTTAGTGATGCCTAACACTCTTTGGCTCTGGGTGTTTGGGCTTTGTCCTCGCAAGGATCTCTCTCTCTCAAAGGCTTCGGAGGTGGGTTGCTCTCAAACGACAAAAGCCATGCACTAACTCTGAGCAGCCACCAATTTATGGTGTAGGGGGTGGGCTATTTATAGCCAGGAGGCAACCCGACATAACATGTCTAAAATTACCCTGGGTCACTAAGGAACCAACACGTGTCCAACGGTCGGATTTCAAACACACGCGACAACTTGACTTGGGCTACAAGAAAAGCTGACTCGTCCAACTCTAGATAAGATTTTCTCTCATTGTCTTTGCTCGAGGACATAGGATTTTGGTTGAGCATCAACTCAATCATTTGTCTTTGTTCACTTGGACCCCACTTAACAATACAGTGGTTCCTATGACTCAATAAAGAAGAAAAGGAAACTACGAAAGAAACTATGTCTCGCTTTCCATAGTCTTCAAGTGAATGTCTTCACAGGTCATTATCTTCAACATGAATGTCTTCACGAACCACCATTGTCTTCAATGTCTTCATACATTTTTGGGGGTCATCTTTGGTAGGTAAACCGAATAAATGAGGGACTACTACATGTGTTATCCTGCAATTCTCACAAACACATTAGTCCCTCAACCATGTTTGTCGTCAATACTCTCAACTAGGGGTGGCACTAGATGCACCTACAATCTCCCCCTTTTTGGTGATTGATGACAAACTGGTTGAAGTTTTCAACGGGGATAAAAGTATGTGAAAGTTAAAGTACAAGGGTATTATCTTCATAGGTTGGAAAAGGCTCCCCCTGAAGATGTGCATATAAATGTTTTGCCTTTGAATGCAAATGCACATGGCAGGTTTTACTTTGTGCAGATCTTCTTCAACACATGAAGACAATTCATCATGCATACATAAGAGTAATGAAGATAATGAAAGAAATGGGTGTCTGCAGAATGACTTGATGTAGAATTTATCATCGCATCATAAGGTAGCAGCAAAAGTGGCAGACGACCATCAAGTTTAGGTGTTACAACTCAAAAGTCAAATAGTTCAAGAACGAGAGTTGTAAAAACTTAGGCAAAAATAAGCACCCGACCCATATGGACCCGCTTGAAGACTATCAACTCATATGCCTCTCCCCCTTTGTCAGTAAGGACCAAAAAGTTTAGAAGACATAGAGTGTCTACTCATTCCAAACAGAGCATTGTGTAACACCCCAGATTCGATGCGCCAGGTGTCTCCCAGTTATTCGCCATCCTTGCCATGTTTGTATGGATGCTACCATGTTTTCTGTTGATCTTTGGAATTAGTTCAGTAAGGGAGTTTTGTTCTTTGTCTTTAGTATTAGCATGCCATGATCTATTTTGCCATGATAGCTTGCTGTAACATGTTGTTTGATAGCTCTAAACATTGCAACCTGATGTTATTTCTGCCATGTCCAGTGATTTTCTGCTAAGTCTGTGAAACTGTTATTATTTGCAATCTTGCCATGTCCTTTTGAGCATGTTATAGTGTTTTCTGGAGATAGCTCAGTGTTCATGTTTTGTCATGCTTCCCCTGTACATATGTCCATGCCTTTTGTTTTCATGTTGAGGTGCTGTAGCATATTGTTTTGGTGCTTGCAAGATGCCTAGTTGCTGTTTTGGACACGTTGTTGTTAAACTTGTTTCATGTGTATTTGTTGAACCGTTGCTCCGTTTTGATTGTGCTCTATATGATACTTGCTCGATTTTGCATGTAGTTTCATATTATCATGTTGCATCCATGTTTTGAGAGTGTATGCTTGATGTTTGAATGCATTTTGCATCAATGCCATGTTTAACTTGTTTTGGTCATATCTTCTAGGCCGTAGCTCCGAATTAAATGAACTTTATATGTAACTTGACTAGAATTTCATGTAGATCATCTTGGTGCATCTTAACTTGCTGTTTAATAACTTGAATATAAGGTTTATTCAGAGCTGGACCAATTTTGAAATTTGCATATGAGGACTTACCGGAATTGTTATATGTTGCTCCCGACCTCAACTAAACTTGTTTGGCTATGTTGCTCTTGTTTGCATCATCTCTTGCCATGAGTAGCCGCATCTAGCTTTGTCATGCATCATTATTGATTGTGCATCATGTCATGTTCATGTGTTGTGTGTTTACCTTGTTGTTTGCTTCTTTCCGGTTGTGCTCCTTCTCGTTAGTTCCTGTTTCGTTGCGATCGTGAGGATTCGTTCGTCTACGCTTGGTTCTTATTCGTGACTTCATCTTCTTCATGGACTCATTCTTCTTCCTAGCGGGATTTCAAGCAAGATGACCGCTACCCTGGATCTCACTACTATCATTGCTATGCTAGTTGCTTCGTTCTATCGCTTTGTTGCGCTATCTATCACTTGTTCTTCAAGCCTCCCAAATTGCCATGTCAGCCTCTAACCTTTTCACCCTTCATAGCAAACCGTTGTTTGGCTATGTTACCGCTTTGCTCAGCCCCTCTTAAAGCGTTGTTAGTTGCAGGTGAAGTTGAAGATTACTCCTTGATGGACAGGATTATGTTGGGATATCACAATATCTATTATTTAATTAATGCAAATATATACTTGGTAAAGGGTGGAAGGCTCGGCCTTATGCCTGGTGTTTTGTTCCACTCTTGCCGCCTTAGTTTCTATCATACCGGTTGAGGGAGTCCTGGACTAGGGGGTGTCCGGACAGCCGGACTATCATCGTCCGCCGGAGTCCAAGACTACGAAGATACAAGATTGAAGACTCCGTCCCGTGTCCGGATGGGACTTTCCTTGGCGTGGAAGGCAAGCTAGGCAATACGGATATGTAGATTTCCTACCATTGTAACCGACTCTGTGTAACCCTAGCCTCCTCCGGTGTCTATATAAACCGGAGGGCTTTAGTCCGTAGGACACAACATACCTCACAACAATCATACCATAGGCTAGCTTTAGGGTTTAGCCTCCTTGATCTCGTGGTAGATCCACTCTTGTACTACCCATATCATCAATATTAATCAAGCAGGACATAGGGTTTTACCTCCATCGAGAGGGCCCGAACCTGGGTAAAACATCGTGTCCCTTGTCTCCTGTTACCATCCGCCTAGACGCACAGTTCGGGACCCCCTACCCGAGATCCGCCGGTTTTGACACCGACATTGGTGCTTTCATTGAGAGTTCCTCTGTGTCGTCACCGATAGGCTCGATGGCATCTTCGATCAACAACGCTATCCAGGGTGAGACTTTTCTCCCCGGACAGATCTTCGTATTCGGCGGCTTCGCACTACGGGCTAATTCACTTGGCCATCTGGAGCAGATCGAAAGCTACGCCCCTGGCCATCAGGTCAGATTCGGAAGCCTAAACTTCACGGCCGACGTCCGCGGAGACTTGATCTTCGACGGGCTCGAGCCACAGCCAAGCGCGCTGCACTGTTGCGATGGGCATGATCTAGCTCTGCCGCCGAACAGTGCCTTGGTGGCTGCACATGAATCCGCTTCGGCCCTTAGTCCGGAGCCAATCGCCCAGATCAAGGACCGGTGGATGGACACCACCTCGGGGGCTTCAACTTCCACGGCGATGGAGCCGAACACTAACCTTGGCCCTTGAGAAACTCATGATTCCGAGGTGCCGGACTCCTTGCCGGACTCCGGACCTCCCACGCCCCTACCAATCGAATCGGATTGGGCGCCGGTTATGGAATTCACCGCCACGGACATCTTCCAATACTCGCCCTTTGGCGACATCCTAAATTCGCTAAAGCATCTCTCGCTATCGGGAGAGTCCTGGCCGGACTATGGCCAGGATGGTTGGGATACGGACGACGACAAAATTCAGAGCCCACCCACCACCCACTTTGTAGCCACTGTCGATGATCTTACCGACATGCTAGACTACGACTCCGAAGACATCGATGCTATGGACGATGATGCCGGAGACGAACAGGAACTAGCGCCTCCAGGGCACTGGAAGACCACCTCGTCATACGACATATAGATGGTGGACACCCCAAAGGACGGGGACGGCGAAGAAGTAGCGGAGGCAGATTCCTTAAAGAAACAGCCCAAGCGCCGGCGTCAGCGGCGCCGCTCTAAATCCCGCCACAGCAAGAATGGAGATTCCGGCACAGGAGATAATAATACCCCAGAGAGTGCCGAAGATAATCCCCTCCAGCAAGACTCAGCGCAGGAGGACGCAGAAGCAAGCCCCCACGAGAGGGCGGCAGACGAAGAGGTCGAGGATTATAACTATATTCCTCCCTCCGAAGATGAGGCAAGCCTCAACGACGACGAATTCGTCGTGCCCGAGGATCCCGTCGAACAAGAGCGTTTTAAACGCAGGCTTATCGCCACGGCAAATAGCCTAAAGAAAAAGCAGCAGCAGCTTCAAGCTGATCAGGACCTGCTGGCCGATCGATGGACCGAGGTCCTCGCGGCCGAAGAGTTTAAACTCGAACGCCCCTCCAAAAGCTACCCCAGACGCAAGTTGCTCCCCCGATTAGAGGAGGAAGCGTACATACCTTCATCACTAGCGCACGATATGGCCGACCGACCACCCCGTGGTCGCGACAGAGAGGCATCCAGACCCTCCACAAAGACCGTACCCCGGCATCGCTCCAAAAGTACGAAGGCAAGAGGGAACACGCCGGACTTGCAAGACGTATTCGAGGACAAAGCAAGGCAATCCAGATCCATCTACGGATCACGAGGGCGCCCCACGACCAGCGACGAATACCGTCGCGCCGGATACAATAACCCCGGCCGGGCCGAACACAGCAGACAACGCTCTCTCGAGCTGCGTCATGATATTGCTCAATATAGAGGCGGCGCACACCCGCTATGCTTCACTGACGAAGTAATGGATCATCAAATCCCTGAAGGGTTCAAACCCGTAAACATCGAATCCTACGACGGCACAACAGACCCCGCGGTTTGGATTGAAGATTATCTCCTTCACATCCATATGGCCCGCGGCGGGGATCTCCATGCCATCAAGTACCTCCCACTCAAGCTTAAAGGACAAGCTCGGCATTGGCTTAACAGCTTGCCCGCAGAGTCAATTGGGTGTTGGGAAGACCTGGAAGCCACATTCCTCGACAATTTCCAGGGCACGTATGTGCGGCCACCAGACGCCGATGACCTAAGCCACATAATTCAGCAGCCAGAGGAATCAGCCAGACAATTCTGGACACGGTTCTTGACAAAGAAAAACCAAATCATCGACTGTCCGGATGCAGAGGCCCTCGCAGCCTTCAAACATAACATCCGCGACGAGTGGCTAGCCCGGCACCTGGGACAGGAAAAGCCGAAATCCATGGCAGCACTCACATCATTAATGACCCACTTTTGCACGGGGGTGGATAGCTGGCTAGCTCGCAGCAACAACCTCAATAAAAACTCTGGCAGTCCGGATATGAAGGACCACAACGGCAGGTCACGTCGAAACAAAAATAAACGCCGCATTAACGGCAACGAGAAGGAGGATACGACAGTCAACGCCGGATTCCGAGGCTCTAAACCCAGTCAGCGGAAGAAGCCATTCAAAAGAACCACTCCGGGTCCGTCCAACTTGGACCGAATACTCGACCGCTTATGCCAGATACATGGCACCCCCGAAAAGCCAGCCAATCACATCAACAGAGATTGCTGGGTGTTCAAGCAGGCATGCAAGTTAATCGCCGAAAACAATGACAAGGGGCTAAACAGTGACGACGAGGAGGAGACCCGACCGCCGAACAATAGAGGACAGAAGGGTTTCCCCCCACAAGTGCGGATGGTGAACATGATTTACGCAACCCATATACCCAAGAGGGAGAGGAAGCGCGCACTAAGGGACATCTATGCGATGGAGCCAGTCGCCCCGAAGTTCAATCCATGGTCCTCTTGTCCGATCACTTTCGATCGAAGAGACCATCCGACCAGCATACGCCATGGCGGATTCGCCGCATTGGTTTTAGACCCAATCGTCGATGGATTTCACCTCACGAGAGTCCTGATGGACGGCGGTAGTAGCCTGAACCTGCTTTATCAGGATACAGTGCGCAAGATGGGCATAGGCCCCTCAAGGATTAAACCTACAAAGACAACCTTTAAAGGTGTCATACTAGGTGTGGAAGCCAATTGTACGGGCTCAGTCACACTGGAAGTGGTCTTCGGATCCCCGGATAATTTCCGGAGCGAAGAGTTAATCTTCGACATAGTCCCATTTCGCAGCGGCTATCACGCTCTGCTCGGACGAACCATGTTTGCAAAGTTCAACACGGTGCCGCATTATGCATACCTCAAGCTCAAGATGCCAGGCCCTCGTGGAGTCATCACGGTCAACGGAAATACGGAATGCTCCCTCCGAACGGAGGAACATACAGCGGCTCTCGCGGCAGAAGTACAGAGCAGCCTTTTAAGGAAATTTTCGAGTCCGGCCGTTAAACGGCCGGATACAACAAAACGCGCCCGAAGCAATACCAACCAAGACAACCTGGCACGATCAGAGCACGCGTAGCAATGCGGCCCTAACCCCCGCCCTCACATGATTGCAAGAACAACCCTCCGCATACATCATTACGCTTTGGAGATACCATGGGCGTAGGGGAAGGGGCACGATCACAATGGACCCAGAGTGCGGCTCGACCACACTAGGGGCTCGTAAGTGTGCCCCCCTTTTATTATTATTATTATTATTTTCCTTCTTTGTATACACAGGACTCCGTTAACCAGAGGCCCTGTCCGGCGGTGAACTTGCCGAACTCATGATGCAACAGCCAGGGAAGAAAGAAGGCTGCGACGAACACTCACGTGGCCTCAATTACGAGCATTAAATTCGATTATATACACCAAGTACGCAGCTCATCCCTGGAGGGGGACATGTTTAATTAGTCCAAATCCCTTGCTTACCGCACTATTTGTATCATTCCGCACTCATAGCTGGATCCCTTAAATAAATAATGCAGCACTTTTTGCCTATTATTGCATTACTTTACATATATGTTCATTAATGACATCGTGCACCCGTATATTTTGGTACGGCCGAATACACCAGGGGCTTATGTTCCTCGCATTATGGAGTGATAAGTCCGAACACTTTCATAAGTTCGGCACCCCGAACTTATAGCATTATATGAATCGGCTCCGAATCATGTCTTGGGCCAAAAGTTGGGTTTGCCCGGCTCCCATGTTTTGGTGCCTTACGTTCCGTTCTGTCGGCTAAGGTGGCACTGGGAGAACCACTGCGATTGTGCCCCGGTTGAGCCGGGCGAGCGCCTCAGTGGAGAAAGCTAAAACTGACCGGCATGATAAGGCGAGAGACTGGTCGCTGTTCGAGAGGTCTTTTTGAGTCCTTAAAGACTCACGCCGCTTCGAGCGAAGTTCCGGATAAATGTCCGACGAAGGCGTGGATAGCGCCCCGGATTCGGTCTTCCGAATACCAGGGGCTTCGCCGAAATTTAAAATTATAGAATTCTATGGCTAAGTGAGAGTGTTCAAGCATTATAAGTCCGGTTGCCTTGTTCGTTGTGTTGAGCGCCTCCCTAGATGGACCCAAAAATGGGAACAAGAGTGCTCAAGTTTATCCCGAACACCCCAGCACTCGTGGCTCGGGAGCTGAAGTCAACGACTTGCCATCTCTCAGATTTAATAAACGGCCGCACAGAAGGTAATATTTTAAATTAAACAAGCGTTGCTTAATGCGCATATGAACAAAGTTTTCAGCGCACAGGATAATACATAGCGAGTTTACTCAAAAATTACATCTCTGGGGCATTCATCCCGAATATCGCGGGCTCCCTTCAGGACAGTTTTATAATACATTTCGGGCATACGATACTCCTTGCCCGGTGGTGGCGGATCCATGAGAAGCTTCTCCGCATCCAGCCTGCCCCAGTGCACCTTTGTGCGGGAAAGGGCCTGACGAGCACCTTCAATACAGGAGGAGCGCTTGATGACCTCCACCCAGGGGCACGCATCCACCAGCCGCTGCACGAGGCCGAAGTAGCTCCCAGGCATGGCCTGTCCAGGCCACAGCCGGACTATAAGGCCCTTCATGGCCTCCTCAGCAACCTTGTGGAGTTCGACCAGCTGCTTCAGCTGGTCGCTTGGGGGCACCGGATGGCCGGCCTCAGCGTACTGGGACCAGAAGACCTTCTCCGTCGAGCTCCCCTCCTCGCCACGATAGAATGCGGTGGCATCGGACACACTACGCGGCAGATCTGCAAACGCCCCTGGAGAGCTCCGAATGCGGGTAAGTGTCAGGTAGTTTACATTAACATGCTTGCTTTGCATGAAAAATGACTTACCCGCCGCTATATTCTTTACATCTTCCACCTCCTGAAGGGCCTTACGGGCCTCGGCCTTGGTGGACTTGGCACTTTCGAGAGCCGAGGCAAGCTCGGACTCTCGAGTCTTGGAGTCATGCTCCAAGCTCTCATGCTTCTCCATGAGAGCCTGGAGCTCTTGCCGTACTGCCGCCACCTGTGCCTCCTGCTTTTCTCGCTTTGCCCGTTCCGCGGCCGCACTGCGTTCGGCCGCGAACACAGCCTCCTTCAGGGCTGCCACCTCATTCGTGGCCCCTGCAATACCCATATTATCCTTGTTAATTTTATTGCAACCAAAATCCTTTTCTGTAAGGTAACTATTCAAAGTGGTGTTACTCACCTTCTTTGTCCTCGAGCTGCTTCTTGGCATGGCCGAGCTCTCGCTCGGACCGCTCGAGATCCTGCTTCAACGCACCGACCTTCGCAGTCAGTGCGGTAGAGGTCAGCAGCGCAGCCTGCAAACCCATATTGACATATTTTAAGCAACCCTGCGTATATCTTCTTAGATCCTCAGCCCGGCTTTTTTTTCCGAACACCAAACTGAGCATCAGGGGCTACTGTCTATGCGGTATTACAATACATAATTATAACTTCTTACCTCAAAGCCTGTTAGAAGGCTGCTGCAGGCTTCGATCAGCCCGCTCTTGGCGAGCTGAACCTTCTGAATCACCGCACTCATGATGGTGCGGTGTTCTTCCTCGATGGAAGCGCCTTTAAGCGCCTCCAACAAGTTGTCCGGCGCCTCCAGTTGGACGGAGGCCGCCGGTGTCACGGTCTTGCCCTTCTTTCAAAGGGGCCGCCTGCCGGACTCTGGAACCACTGCAGGTTCCGATGTAGAGTCCGGCGCGAAGTCCGGGAGGCTGCCTGGCGGCGCCTCCGGAGCCTCCTTCTATTGGGTCCCTCTCTGGGATCCCACCTCGGCGTCCTCATCGACGCGGGGGGTAGAGGCAGTCGGAAGTGAATCCACATCCGACGGGGCCAACGACCCGCTCGATGTAGCGGGGAGATCATCATCGGCCGGACTGCAGACAGTATGCGGCATTAGTAGGACTCTATGTGACGCGAAAGAAATTGCATATCAGGGATTCAGATACTTATGATCTCGCTGGAGGCCTGGCCCTTGAAGGCCACTCCTCCTCGCCAACGTTGGTGTTGGCGGAGCTGTCCGGGGGGATAGTTCTCCCCCTCTTGGACCCTTCGGCCTCCCCTATTGGGGAAGCCTTCCTCTTCCTCTCTCCCTCCTCTGGGAGAGAGTCTTCTTCCTCCTCCTCATCTTCGGGGGAGGAGTCCGCCTCGTCGTCGGACGCTTGATTGCGGGAACTCTTTCGAGTCCCTGCGGACACCTTCTTGGCCTTCTTCTCCGGCACCACGTGCGGTGCCGGAACCAGCAGCCCCGCTAGACGGGCGTTCACTGGGTCTTCTGGCATGGGAGCCAGACAGATGAGCTGCTTGGCCTTCTCCATCCATTCCTGTCAAAGGAAAAGAGAGATTGAAACCATCTTAGAATCAATCTGTTTACCACAAGTGTCCCGTAAAGGGGTTGAATCACTTACCTCGTCAGCCGGATGCTGCGAGCGAAATCCGCGATCTGCCATCGCAGATGCGGGGGCTTCGGCGCCCTTAAACAGCACCCTCCAGGCGCCTTCATACGTCGTGTCAAAGAGCCCACTTAGCGCCTGGTGCTGTTCCGGATTGAACTCCCACAGGTTGAATGCCCGTTCTTGGCATGGGAGAATCCGGCGGATGAGCATGACTTGGACCACGTCGACGAGCCTGAGCTTATTGCTCACCAGTTTCTGGATACAGGCTCAGAGTCCCGTTAGCTCCTTCGGATTGCCCCACAGCAAGCCCTTCTCTTTCCAGGAGGTGAGCTGCGTGGGGATGCCAGATCTGAACTCGGGGGCCACCGCCCACGTGGGTTCGCGCGGCTCGGTGATGTAGAACCACCCCGATTGCCACCCCTTAATGGAGTCCACGAAGGCCCCTTCGAGCCAAAGGACGTTGGGAAACTTGCCCAACATGGCGCCTCCGCATTCCGCTTGCGTGCCCTTCACAACCTTCGGCTTGACGTTGAGGGTCTTGAGCCACAGGCCGAAGTGGGGCCGGATGCAGAGGAAGGCCTCGCACACGACGATAAACGCCGATATATTGAGGATGAAGTTCGGTGCCAGATCATGGAAATCCAGGCCGTAATAGAACATGAGCCCCCGGACGAAAGGGTGCAGTGGAAAGCCTAGTCCGAGGAGGAAGTGGGGAAGGAAGACGACCCTCTCATGGGGCCCAGGGGTAGGGATGAGCTGCCCCTCATCAGGCAGCCGATGCGCGATATCGCCAAAAAGGTACCCGGCGCTGCGCAGCTTGGTGATGTGCTCCTCCTTAACGGTGGAGGCCAACCATTTGCCTCCCGCTCCGGGCATGATCGGAGAAGGTCGAGGCGAGATGCGCGAGCTTGGGCGTTGGAGCTTGAGTGTGCGGAGATGGATAAGCAAAGGAGGAAGAATGCGTAGGTGAGAAGGTAAATCCTTATCCCTTATATATAGGCGGACGAAGACTATGCGTCCCCCACCGGCCTGGTAAAACTCGCTTATCTCCCAAGCGCCACCATCAATGGCGCGGTTGGGTTACCCACGTCCGTATTGATGGGAATCCCGGAATAAGGGGAACACGATCTCTGCTTCGACAAGACGTGCCAAGGAAACCGCTTCGCTAAACGTGCTGAGGTGGTATAATAAAAAACGATTCAAGTAAAAGCCTGGTAGCAGTGTGATGTCATGCCGCATAATACGTCAGCAGATTGGACTTGTGTACATTTTATTCTCTCTACGGTGGAAATGTGGAATTTATTTTGCAGAGCCGGACACTATCCTGGGGTTCATGATCTTCTCTGGATTATTCAAGGGAGGAACCCGCCTTGCAATGCCGAACATTATGCGTGCTGGACTTATCGTCATTGAAGCCTGGTTTAGGGGCTACTGAGGGAGTCCTGGACTAGGGGGTGTCCGGACAGCCGGACTATCATCGTCCGCCGGACTCCAAGACTACGAAGATACAAGATTGAAGACTCCGTCCCGTGTCTGGATGGGACTTTCCTTGGCGTGGAAGGCAAGCTAGGCAATACGGATATGTAGATTTCCTACCATTGTAACCGACTCTGTGTAACCCTAGCCTCCTCCGGTGTCTATATAAACCGGAGGGCTTTAGTCCGCAGGACACAACATACCTCACAACAATCATACCATAGGCTAGCTTTAGGGTTTAGCCTCCTTGATCTCGTGGTAGATCCACTCTTGTACTACCCATATCATCAATATTAATCAAGCAGGACATAGGGTTTTACCTCCATCGAGAGGGCCCAAACCTGGGTAAAACATCGTGTCCCTTGTCTCCTGTTACCATCCTCCTAGACGCACAGTTCGGGACCCCCTACCCGAGATCCGCCGGTTTTGACACCGACACCGGTGTTATGTTCCTTGATTTTGTGTTCCTTACGCGGTTGGGTGATTTATGGGACCCCCTTGACAGTTTGCTTTGAATAAAACTCCTACAGCAAGGCCCAACCTTGGTTTTAACATTTGCCACCTAAGCTTTTTTCCCTTGGGTTTCCAGAGCCTGAGGATCATCTTTATTTACCCCTCCCCCCGAGCCAGTGCTCCTCCGAGTGTTGGTCCAAACTAGAGCATCGTGCGGGACCGTCCCTTGGCAACTTGGGTTATGTTGGTACTCGTATGCTTAGCTTATCCGGTGTGCCCTGAGAACGAGATATGTGCAGCTCCAATCGGGATTTGTCGGCACATTCGGGCGGTCTGGCTGGTATTGTTTTACCGTTGTCGAAATGTCTTGTAAACCGGGATTCCGATACTGATCGGGTCTTCCTGGGAGAAGGAATATCCTTCGTTGACCGTGAGAGCTTGTGATAGGCTAAGTTGGGACACCCCTGCAGGGTATACACTTTTGAGAGTCGTGCCCGCGGTTATGTGGCAGATGGGAATTTGTTAATATCCGGTTGTAGAGAACTTGACACTTGATGTAAGTAAAATGCATCAACCGCGTGTGTAGACGTGATGGTCTCCTTTCGGCGGAGTCCGGGAAGTGAACACGGTTTTTGGGTTATGTTTGACGTGAGTAGGAGTTTAGGATCACTTCTTGATCATTGCTAGCTTCACGACCATTCCGTTGCTTCTCTTCTCGATCTTATTTGTGTATGTTAGCCACCATATCATGCTTAGTCGCTGCTGCAACCTCACCACTTATCCATTCCTTTACCCATTAAGCTTTGCTAGTCCTGATACCCATGGTAATGGGATTGCTGAGTCCTCGTGGCTCACAGATTACTACAACCAGAGTTGCAGGTACAGGTTATGCAATGATCATGACGCGAGAGCGATGTTTACTGGTTTTGGAGTTCTTCTTCTGCTTCTTCTTCGATCAGGGGACAGGTTCCAGGTCGGAAGCCTGGGCTAGCAGGGTGGATGTCATTTGAGTTTCTGTCTGTGTTTCATCCATAGTCGGATGGTGCTCTTATGTATGATGATGTTGTATTCGTGGGGCATTGTATGCCTTTTGTATGTATCCCCAACTATTATGTAATGGTACTATGTAATGATATCCACCTTGCAAAAGCGTCTCCGATATGCGCTTCTACCCTTGGTGGGACCTTCATGTTCCTTTGGGATAGGGTCGCATATTGGGCGTGACAAGTTGGTACCAGAGCCTCGACCGACCATAGGAGCTGAGGGAGTCCTGGCTAGGGGGTGTCCGGACAGCCGGACTATCATCGTCCGCCGGACTCCAAGACTACGAAGATACAAGATTGAAGACTCCGTCCCGTGTCCGGATGGGACTTTCCTTGGCGTGGAAGGCAAGCTTGGCGATACGGATATGTAGATCTCCTACCATTGTAACCGACACTGTGTAACCTTAGCCTCCTCCGGTGTCTATATAAACCGGAGGGCTTTAGTCCGTAGGACAACATACATTACAACAATCATACCATAGGCTAGCTTTAGGGTTTAGCTTCCTTGATCTCGTGGTAGATCCACTCTTGTACTACCCATATCATCAATATTAATCAAACAGGATGTAGGGTTTTACCTCCATTGAGAGGGCCCGAACCTGGGTAAAACATCGTGTCCCCCATCTCCTGTTACCATCCGCCTAGACGCACAGTTCGGGACCCCCTACCCGAGATCCACCGGTTTTGACACCGACATTGGTGCTTTCATTGAGAGTTCCTCTGTGTCGTCACCGATAGGCTCGATGGCATCTTCAGTGAACAACGCTGTCCAGGGTGAGACTTTTCTCCCCAGACAGATCTTCATATTCGGCGGCTTCGCACTGCGGGCTAATTCCCTTGGCCATCTGGAGCAGATAGAAAGCTATGCCCCTGGCCATCAGGTCAGATTCGGAAGCCTAAACTTCACGGCCGACATCCGCGGGGACTTGATATTCGACGGGCTTGAGCCAAAGCCAAGTGCGCCGCACTGTTACGATGGGCATGATCTAGCTCTGCCGCCAAACAGTGGCTTGGTGGCCGCTCACGAATCCGCTTCGGCCTTTAGTCCGGAGCTGATCTCCCAGATCGAGGATCGGTGGATGGACACCACCTCGGGGGCTTCAACTTCCACGGTGATAGAGCCGAACGCCGATCTTGTCCCTCGCGAAACTCGTGATTCCGAGGTGCCGGACTCCTTGCCGGACTCCGGACCTCCCACGCCCCTACCAATCGGATCGGATTGGGCGCCGGTTATGGAATTCACCGCCGCGGCCATCTTCCAATACTCGCCCTTTGGAGACATCCTAAATTCGCTAAAGCATCTCTCGTTATTGGGAGAGTCCTGGCCGGACTATGGTCAGGATGGTTGGGATCCGGACGATGAAGAAATTCAGCGCCCACCCACCAACCACTTTGTAGCTACTGTCGAGGATCTAACCGACATGCTAGACTACGACTCCGAAGACACCGACGCTATGGACCACGATGCTGGAGACGAACAGGAACCAGCGCCTACAGGGCACTGGAAGGCCACCTCATCATATGACATATAGATGGTGGACACCCCAAAGGACGGGGACGGCAAAGAAGTAGCGGAGGCAGATTCCTTAAAGAAACAGCCCAAGCGCCGGCGTCAGCGGCGCCGCTCTAAATCCCGCCACAGTAAGAATGGAGATTCCGGCACAGGAGATAATAATACCCCAGAGAGTGCCGAAGATAATCCCGTCCAGCAAGACTCAGCGCAGGAGGACGCAGAAGCAAGCCCCCACGAGAGGGCGGCAGATGAAGAGGTCGAGGATTATAACTATATGCCTCCCTCCAAAGACGAGGCAAGCCTCAACGACGACGAATTCGTCGTGCCCGAGGATCCCTTCGAACAAGAGCGTTTTAAACGCAGGCTTATCGCCACGGCAAATAGCCTAAAGAAAAAGCAGCAGCAGCTTCAAGCTGATCAGGACCTGCTGGCCGATCGATGGACCGAGGTCCTCGCGGCTGAAGAGTATAAACTCGAACGCCCCTCCAAAAGCTACCCAAGACGCAAGTTGCTTCCCCGATTAGAGGAAGAAGCATACATACCTCCATCACCAGCGCACGATACGGCCGACCGACCACCCCGTGGTCGTGACAGAGATGCATCCAGGCCCCCAATCAAGACCGCACCCCGGCATCGCTCCAAAAGCACGAAGCCAAGGGGGAATGCGCCGGACTTGCGAGGTATATTGGAGGACAAGGCAAGACAATCCAGATCCATCTACGGATCACGTGGGCGCCCCACGACCCATTACGAATACCGTCGCACCGGATACAATAACCCCGGCCGAGCCGAACACAGCAGACAACGCTCTCTCGAGCTGCGTCGTGATATTGCTCAATACAGAGGCGCCGCACACCCGCTATGCTTCACTGACGAAGTAATGGATCATCAAATCCCCGAAGGGTTTAAACCCGTAAACATTGAATCCTACGATGGCACAACAGACCCCGCGGTTTGGATCGAAGATTATCTTCTCCACATCCACATGGCCCGCGGCGACGATCTCCATGCCATCAAGTATCTCCCACTCAAGCTTAAAGGACCAGCTCGGCATTGGCTCAACAGCTTGCCCGCAGAGTCAATTGGGTGTTGGGAAGACCTGGAAGACGCATTCCTCGACAACTTCCAGGGCATGTATGTGCGACCACCAGACGCCGATGACCTAAGCCATATCATTCAGCAGCCAGACGAATTGGCCAGACAATTCTGGACACGATTCTTGACAAAGAAAAACCAAATCATCGACTGTCCGGATGCACAGGCCCTTGCAGCCTTCAAACATAACATCCGCGATGAATGGCTAGCCCGGCACCTGGGACAGGAAAAGACGAAATCCATGGCAGCCCTCACATCATTAATGACCGCTTTTGGGCGGGAGAGGATAGCTGGCTAGCTCGCAGCAATAACCTCCGTAAAAATTCTGGCAGTCCGGATACTAAGGACAACAACGGCAGGTCACGTCGAAACAAAAACAAACACCGCATCAACGGCGACGATAAGGAGGATATGACAGTCAACACCGGATTCCGAGGCTCTAACCCGGTCAGCGGAAGAAGCCATTCAAAAGAACCACTCCGGGTCCGTCCAATTTGGACCGAATACTCGACCGCTTATGCCAGATACATGGCACCCCTGAAAAGCCAGCTAATCACACCAACTGAGACTGCTGGGTGTTCAAGCAGGCAGATAAGTTAATTGCCGAAAACAATGACAAGGGGCTAAACAACTACGATGAGGAAGAGACCCGACCGCCATACAATAGAGGACAGAAGGGTTTCCCCCCACAAGTGCGGACGGTGAACATGATTTACGCAACCCATATACCCAAGAGGGAGAGGAAGCGCGCACTAAGGGACGTCTATGCGATGGAGCTAGTCGCCCCGAAGTTCAATCCATGGTCCTCGTGTCCGATCACTTTCGATCGAAGAGACCATCCGACCAGCATATGCCATGGCGGATTCGCCGCATTGGTTTTAGACCCAATCGTCGAAGGATTTCACCTCACAAGAGTCCTGATGGACGGCGGTAGCAGCCTGAACCTGGTTTATCAGGATACAGTGCGAAAGATGGGCATAGACCCCTCAAGGATTAAACCTACAAAGACAACCTTTAAAGGTGTCATACCAGGTGTGGAAGCCAACTGCACAGGCTCAGTCACACTGGAAGTGGTCTTCGGATCCCCGGACAATTTTCGGAGCGAGGAGTTAATCTTCGACATAGTCCTGTTTTGCAGCGGCTATCACGCTCTGCTCGGACGAACCACGTTTGCAAAATTCAACGCGGTGCCGCATTACGCATACCTCAAGCTCAAGATGCCAGGCCCTCGTGGAGTCATCACGGTCAACGGAAATACGGAACGCTCCCTCCGAACGGAGGAACATACAACGGCTCTCGTGGCAGAAATACAAAATAGCCTTTCAAGGCAATTCTCAAGTCCGGCCGCTAAACGGCCGGATACAGCAAAACGCGCCCGAAGCAATACCAACCAAGACCACCTGGCGCGATCAGAGCACGCGTAGCCATGCGGCCCCAACCCCCGCCCTCGCATGATTGCAAGAACAACCCTCCGCGTACATCATTATGCTTTGCAGATACCATGGGCGCAGGGGAAGGGGCACGATCACAATGGACCCAGAGTGCGGCTCCACCACACTAGGGGCTCGCAAGTGTTCCCCCCTTCTTTTCTTTTTCACTTTACTTCTTTGTGTACACAGGACTCCGTTAACCAGAGGCCCTGTCCGGCGGTGAACCGGCCGAACTCATGATGCAACAGCCAGGGAAGAAAGAAGGCTGCGATGAACACTCAGGTGGTCTCAATTATGAGCATTAAATTCGATTATATACACCAAGTCCGCAGCTCACCCCTGGAGGGGGACATGTTTAACTAGTCCAAACCCCTTGCTTACCGCACTATTTGTATCAGTCCGCGCTCTTAGCAGACTTCCTTTAATAAATAACGCAGCACTTTTCGACGACAATTGCATTATTTTATATATATGTTCATTACATGACATCTTGCACCCGTATATTTTGGTACGGCCGAATACACCAGGGGCTTATGTTCCCCACATTATGGTGTGATAAGTCCGAACACTTTCACAAGTGCGGCACCCCAAACTTATAGCATTATATGAATCGGCTCCGAATCATGTCTTGGGTCAATAGTTGGGTTTGCCCGGCTCCCACGTTTTGGTGCCTTACGTTCCGTTCTGTCGGCTAAGGTGGAACTGGGAGAACCACTACGATTGCGCCCCGGTTGAGTCGGGCGAGCGCCTTAGTGGAGAAAGCTAAAACTGACCGGCATGATAAGGCGAGAGACTGGTCGCTGTTCGAGAGGTTTTTTCGGGTCCTTAAAGACTCACGCCGCTTCGAGCAAAGTTCCGTACAATGTCCGACGAAGGCGTGGATAGCGCCCCGGATTCGGTCTTCCGAATACCAGGGGCTTCACCGAAATTTAAAATTATAGAATTCTATGGCTAAGTGAGAGTGTTCAAGCATTATAAGTCCGGTTGCCTTGTTCGTTGTGTTGAGCGCCTCCCTAGATGGACCCAAAAATGGGAACAAGAGTGCTCAAGTTTATCCCGAACACCCCAGCACTCACGGCTCGGGGGCTAAAGCCAACGACTTGCCATCTCTGAAATTTTATAAACGGCCGCACAGAAGGTAATATTTTAAATTAAACAAGCGTTGCTCAAGGCGCATATGAACGACGTTTTCAGCGCACAGGATAATACATAGCGGGTTTACTCAAAGATTACATTTCTGGGGCACTCATCCGCAATATCGCGGGCTCCCTTCAGGACAGTTTTATAATACATTTTGGGCGTGAGATACTCCTTGCCCGGTGGCGGTGGGTCCATGAGAAGCTTCTCCGCATCCAACCTGCCCCAATGCACCTTTGTGCGGGCAAGGGCCCGACGAGCACCTTCAATACAGGCGGAGCGCTTGATGACCTCCACCCAGGGGCACGCATCCACCAGCCGCCGCACGAGGCCGAAGTAGCTCCCAGGCAGGGCCTGTCCAGGCCACAGCCGGATTATAAGGCCCTTCATGGCCTCCTCAGCTACCTTGTGGAGTTCGACCAGCTGCTTCAGCTGGTCGCTTGGGGGCACCGGATGGCCGGCCTCAGCGTACTGAGACCAGAAGACCTTCTCCGTCGAGCTCCCCTCCTCGCCACGATAGAATGCGGCGGCATCGGACGCACTACGCGGCAGATCTGCAAACGCCCCTGGAGAGCTCCAAATGCGGGTAAGTGTCAGGTAGTTTACATTAACATGCTTGCTTTGCATGAAAAATGCCTTACCCGCCGCTATCTTCTTTACATCTTCAACCTCCTGAAGGGCCTTACGGGCCTCGGCCTTGGTGGACTTGGCACTTTCGAGAGCCGAGGCAAGCTCGGACTCTCGAGTCTTGGAGTCACGCTCCAAACTCTCATGCTTCTCCATGAGAGCCTGGAGCTCTTGCCGTACTTCCGCCACCCGTGCCTCCTGCTTTTCTCGCTCTGCCCGTTCCGCGGCCGCACTGCTTTCGGCCGCGGACACAGCCTCCTTCAGGGCTGCCACCTCGTTCGTGGCCCCTGCAATACCCATATTATCCTTGTCAATTTTATTGCAACCAAAGTCCTTTTCTGTAAGGTAATTATTCAAAGTGGTGTTACTCACCTTCTTTGTCCTTGAGCTGCTTCTTGGCATGGCCGAGCTCTGGCTCGGACCGCTCGAGGTCCTGCTTCAACACATCGACCTCCGCAGTCAGTGCGGCAGAGGTCAGCAGCACAGCCTGCAAACCCATATTGACATATTATAAGCAACCCTGCGTATATCTTGTTAGATCCTCAGTCCGGCTTTTCTTGCCGAACACCGAACTGAGCATCAGGGGCTACTGTCTATGCGGTATTACATTACATAACTTTAACTTGTTACCTCAAAGCCTGTTAGAAGGCTGCTGTAGGCTTCGGTCAGCCCGCTCTTGGCGAGCTGAACCTTCTGAATCACCGCACTCATGAGAGTGCGGTGTTCTTCTTCGATGGAAGCGCCTTTAAGCGCCTCCAACCAGTTGTCCGGCGCCTCTGGTTGAACAGAGGTCGCCGGTGTCACAGTCTTGCCCTTCTTTCGAAGGGGCCGCTTGCCGGACTTTGGAACCACTGCGGGTTCCGATGTAGAGTCCGGCGCAAAGTCCGGGAGGCTGCCTGACGGCGCCTCCGGAGCCTCCTCCTGATGGGTCCCTCTCTGGGATCCCACCTCGGCGTCCTCGTCGGCGCGGGGGGGTAGTGGCAGTCGGAAGTGAATCCACATCCGACGGGGCCAATGACCCGCTCGATGAAGCGGGGAGATCATCATCGGCCGGACTATGGACAAAATGCGGCATTAGAAGGACGCTACACAATACTAAAGAAATTGCATATCAAGGATCCGGATACTTACGATCTCGCCGGACGCCTGGCCCTTAAAGGCCACTCCTCCTCGCCAACGGTGGTGTTGGCGAAACTATCCGGGGGGATAGTTCTCCCCCTCTTGGACCCTTCGGCCTCCCCTATTGGGGAAGCCTTCCTCTTCTTCTCTCCCTCCTCCGGGAGAGAGTCTTCTTCCTCCTCCTCGTCTTCGGGGGAGGAGTCCACCTCGTCATCGGACGCCTGATGGCGGGAACTCTTTCGAGTCCCCGCGGCCACCTTCTTGGCCTTCTTCTCCGGCACCACGTGCGGTGCCGGAACCAGCAGCCCCGCTAGACGGGCGTTCACTGGGTCCTCTGGCATGGGAGCCGGGCTGATGAGCTGCTCGGCCTTCTCCATCCATTCCTATCAAAGGAAAAGATAGATTGAAACCCTCTTAGAATCAATTTGATTACCGCAAGTGTCCCGTAAAGGGGTTGAATCACTTACCTCATCAGCCGGATGCTGCGAGCAAAATCCGCGATCTTCCGTCGCGGATGCGGGGGCTTCGACACCCTTAAATAGCACCCTGCATGCGCCTTCATACGTTGTATGGAAGAGCCCGCTTAGCGCCTGGTGCTGTTTCGGATTGAACTCCCACAGATTGAATGCCCGTTCTTGGCATGGGAGGATCCGGCGGATGAGCATGACTTGGACCACGTCGACGAGCCTGAGCTTATTGCTCACCAGCTTCTGGATGCAGGTTCGGAGTCCCGTCAGCTCCTTCGGATTGCCCCACAGCAAGCCCTTCTCTTTCCAGGAGGTGAGCTGCATAGGGATGCCAGATCTAAACTCGGGGGCCGCCGCCCATGTGGGCTCGCGCGGCTCGGTGATGTAGAACCACCCCGATTGCCACCCCTTGACGGAGTCCACGAAGGCCCCTTCGAGCCAAAGGACGTTGGGTAACTTACCCAACATGGCGCCTCCGCATTCCACTTGCGTGCCCTTCACAACCTTCGGCTTGACGTTGAAGGTCTTGAGCCACAGGCCGAAGTGGGGCCGGATGCAGAGGAAGGCCTCGCACACGACGATAAACGCCGAGATGTTGAGGATGAAGTTCGGCACCAGATCGTGGAAATCTAGGCCGTAGTAAAACATGAGACCCCGGACGAATGGGTGGAGTGGAAAGCCCAGTCCGCGGAGGAAGTGGGGAAGAAAGACGACCCTCTCATGGGGCCCGGGGGTAGGGATGAGCTGCCCCTCGTCGGGCAGCCGATGCGCGATGCCGCCGGAGAGGTATCCGGCGCTGCGCAGCTTGGTGATATGCTCCTCCTGGACGGTGGAGGCCAACCATTTGCCTCCCGCTCCGGACATATTCGGAGAAGGCCGAGGCGAGATGCGCGAGCTTGGGCGTTGGAGCTTGAGTGCGCGGAGATGGGTAAGCAAAGGAGGAAGAAGGCGTAGGTGAGAAGGTAAATCCTTATCCCTTATATATAGGTGGGCGAGGACTATGCGCCCCCCACCGGCCCGGTAAAACTCGCTTATCCCCCAAGCGCCACCATCAATGGCGCGGTTGGGTTACCCATGTCCGTATTGATGAGAATCCCGGAATAAGGGGAACACGATCTCTGCTTCGACAAGACGTGCCAAGGAAACCGCTTCGCTAAACGTGCTGAGGTGGTATAATAAAAAATGATTCAAATAAAGGCTTGGAAGCGGTGTGATGTCGTGCCGCATGAAACGTTAGCAGATTGGATTTATGTGCATTATTCTCTCTACGGTAGAATGTGGAATTTATTTTGCAGAGCCGGACACTATCCTGGTGTTCATGATCTTCTCTGGATTATTCAGGGGAGGAACCCGCCTTGCAATGCCGAACATTATGTGCGCCGGACTTATCGTCATTGAAGCTTGGTTCAGGGGCTACTGAGGGAGTCCTGGACTAGGGGGTGTCCGGACAGCCGGACTATCATCGTCCGCCGGACTCCAAGACTACGAAGATACAAGATTGAAGACTCCGTCCCGTGTCCGGATGGGACTTTCCTTGGCGTGGAAGGCAAGCTTGGCGATACGGATATGTAGATCTCCTACCATTGTAACCGACTCTGTGTAACCCTAGCCTCCTCCGGCGTCTATATAAACCGGAGGGCTTTAGTCCGTAGGACAACATACATTACAACAATCATACCATAGGCTAGCTTTAGGGTTTAGCCTCCTTTATCTCGTGGTAGATCCACTCTTGTACTACCCATATCATCAATATTAATCAAGCAGGACGTAGGGTTTTACCTCCATCGAGAGGGCCCGAACCTGGGTAAAACATCGTGTCCCTCGTATCCTGTTACCATCCGCCTAGACGCACAGTTCAGGACCCGCTACCCGAGATCCGCTGGTTTTGACACCGACAGGAGCCCTCTTTATTGATCGTGTAGTTTGGCCGTTGTCGAGTCTAGAAGAAAATTGTTTTTTCGAAGTCTAGTTATATCGGAGAGTAGAAATTATTTTTACTCCTCAGCCCCTTCGTCGCTCTAGTGAGGAATCTTGACGTAGGTGTTTTGAGTTACTCCTCTTCCCCTTCAAATTTTCTTTAGGATCAAACAGTTGGTTTTTCCGATCGTTGGTTCTCATCTCTGTTCATCCGGTGCATTTCTCGTCAAGTTGACTCGAGCCTCTTCATTGTTGCCAAGTTTAATCCTCAGTTCTTTCTCAGCGACGAGGTTTTCCCCATCCTTAGTTGTTTTCTTTTTCCCACCTGCCCACCCTTTTTTTCTTCTCAGAGCCAGAGTCCGTAATCGAGTATCCATCCTACTCGTGCGAAGCATTTGCATTCTTTCAACCGGTGTTTCCTCTTGAAGTTATTCATCGGGTTTTCCCCTTCCAAGTTGGCTTTGTTTTTCCCGCCCTCCCACCCTCTTCTTCTCGGAGCCTGAGTCTGTTTCGAGCATCAATTTCATTCGTGCGAAGCCACTTCAGTCTTTCGCCAATTGTTTCAACCGGCGAATTCTCTTTTTTTTGACATTCTTCATCTCTTTTCTGGTGGACTCAATTCAAGTTTGTTGCGTTGATCACATTCTTTTGCTTGGATCAAGTGTTTCCCCTGCTCGTTCACCTCTCGCCAGTTTATCAGTCCTGAGTTCGGAAGACATCTCAGGAGATTCGTCTGTGTTCCAATTAATTCGAGGTTGTCACCTCGTTCAAATATTTCAATTGTTCCGATGCATCATCTATCTTTTCAACAATCCTTTCCAGCGGTGTTTTCTTTTAGTGGGCCCTAACCCATAGGTCTTTTCCCAGGATCTTACCTGACTCTTCTAATTATTCCGGAGCTATTACCAAATTCTTTTCAAAGTGTGACGTAAGAATGGATTCCATCAGTCACATGCCTTCTCCAAGATCATTTTCAAATTCTTTTCATTGTTGGCTCAACCTCTTCGCTTTTCATTCTCCCGGAGTAGCTCAGTAATTTTGGTGGTGTTTTCTCGCCGTCAGTTCAAGATTGAAGAAGAGTTTTTCCTCTAAATCTTGTCTGTTCTCTCGAAGATTCACGGTTCCAGCTTCTTCTTATCCTCTCGAATTATCCCGTTTGTTAGATTTTCTTTCCTTGCCCATCCAGAGTATGTCAGGAGTCGTTTTCAGTTTTCTTTTCACCGGAGGCCATCATTTCAGAAGAATTATTCGTCCTCACATTCCAGCTACCGTTATCCAATTATCCCGGCGCTTCGTTCAAATGTTCTTTAATCAGCTCGAGTTCTTCCCGTTCCCTTGTATCTAAATCCCCTCAAGCATATTTGTTCTTCTAATTCTTCCCGGTGATTCATTCTCTTTAATCAGTCATTTTTGAAATCTTACGGTGGTTCGTTCAAGATTCTTTTTCCTTGATTATCATTTTAATCCATTCGTTCTTTTCTAATCCTACCGGTGGTTCATGAAGACTTTCTCAAGTTTTGCGCCATATTCCCCTTAATCCTTTTCAACAAGAATAAGTAGTTTGCAAAATTCATTTATCATCAATTAAATTTGATGAAGGATAAGCATACAATAAATCCTATCCTTACTTCATCATCGTCAAGTAATCCCTTCCTTCAAAGTTTGTTCTTGAGGAATAAATTCTAGTTTCAAGTGTTTTTCATCTTTTCTTTTCCGGAGTTCAAATTTCCTCGGCCATTTTGTCGGAACCTCCATCTAAATCACCGCAAGCTTCAATCTTATTCTTTCATCCTTCATTCTATCTCATCATCCTTTTTGTCACCAGAGTTCTTCACGGTGATTCTTCATGATTTATTTCATTCTTCAAGAGTTCATCAAGATTCTTGTTGGAGGAGTTCAAGTATCTTTTCTTCTCGCGTCTCAAAGTGCAAATAATTCTCCTTTTTCTCGTGAAGTGGAGTTTTGCATTTCTTGATTCTTCTCAGCTATTCAGACATTGGTTGTGGTATAATTTCACCTCAAGTTTTGAGTTGTTTTTGATAAGTCCACAACAAGCTTATTCTTTCGTTGTTGATTTTCTCAACAACTCTGTTCAACCCTTCCTTCTAAGTTCTTTTCATTCCATTCTTTCAATTCTTCCGGAAGCATTGTGTTGTTCATCTCATCAAGTGCCATCCCATCTTGTGAAGTTCATGTTCTAATCCTTCCATTTTCAGTCGGAATGCTGCCAAAAATCATTTCATTCTTATTCCTTTCCTATCTTGTTCTAACCGGAGTGGTTTCAGAGTCTATCTTGTTTCCATGAGCATTTGATTCTCGTCATATTCGCCTTTTCTTTTTCTACCCGAGTCCTCTTGACCTTGTTATTCTTCTTTCTTCTGGTCTTATTTCACCTCATCCTTTTCCCCTTCCGTCTCATTCCTCAAATCTCGGGACGAGATCTCTTGTTAGTGGAGGAGAGTTGTAACGCCCCGGATTCAATGCGCCAGGTGTCTCCCAGTTATTCGCCGTCCTTGCCATGTTTGTATGGATGCTACCATGTTTTCTGTTGATCTTTGGAATTAGTTCAGTAAGGGAGTTCTATTCTTTGTCTTTAGTATTAGCATGCCATGCTCTATTTTGCCATGAGAGCTTGCTGTAACATGTTGTTTGATAGCTCTAAACATTGCAACCTGATGTTATTTCTGCCATATCCAGTGATTTTCTGCCAAGTCTGTGAAACTGTTATTATTTGCAATCTTGCCATGTCCTTTTGAGCATGTTATATTATTTTCTAGAGATATCTCAGTGTTCATGTTTTGTCATGCTTCACCTGTACATCATGTCCATGCCTTTTGTTTTCATGTTGAGGTGCTGTAGCATATTGTTTTTGTGCTTGCAAGATGCCTAGTTGCTGTTTTGGACAGGTTGTTGTTAAACTTGTTTCATGTGTATGTGTTGAACCGTTGCTTCGTTTTGAGTGTGCTCTATATGATACTTGCTTGATTTTGCATGTAGTTTCATCTTATCATGTTGCATCCATGTTTTGAGAGTAATTGCTTGATGTTTGAATGCATTTTGCATCAATGCCATGTTTAACTTGTTTTGCCCATATCTTCTAGGCCGTAGCTCCGAATTAAATGAACTTTATATGTAACTTGACTAGAATTTCGTGTAGATCATCCTGGTGCATCTTAACCTGCTGTTTAACAACTTCAACATAAGGTTTATTCAGATCTGGACCAATTTCGAAATTTGCATATGAGGACTTACCGGAATTGTTATATGTTGCTCCCAGCCTCATTTAAACTTGTTTGGCTATGTTGCTCTTGTATGCATCATCTCTTGCCCTGAGTAGCCTCATCTAGCTTTGTCATGCATCATGATTGATTGTGCATCATGTCATGTTCATGTGTTGTGTGTTTACCTTGTTGTTTGCTTCTTTCCGGTTGTGCTCCTTCTCGTTAGTTCCTGTTTCGTTGTGATCGTGAGGATTCGTTTGTCTACGCTTGGTTCTTCTTCGTGGCTTCATCTTCTTCATGGACTCGTTCTTATTACTAGAGGGATTTTAGGAAAGATGACCGCGACCCTGGATCTCACTACTAACATTGCTATGCTTGTTGCTTCGTTCTATCGCTTTGCTGCGCTACCTATCACTTGTTCTTCAATCCACCCAAATTGCCATGTCAGCCTCTAACCTTTTCACCCTTCCTAGCAAACTGTTGTTTGGCTATGTTACCGCTTTGCTCAGCCCCTCTTATAGTGTTGTTAGTTGCAGGTGAAGTTGAAGATTACTCCTTGATGGATATGATTATGTTGGGATATCACAGTATCTCTTATTTAATTAATGCATCTATATACTTGGTAAAGGGTGGAAGGCTCGGCCTTATGCCTGGTGTTTTGTTCCACTCTTGCCACCTTAATTTCCGTCATACTGGTGTTATGTTCCTTGATTTTTTATTCCTTACGCGGTTGGGTGATTTCCTTGACAGTTCGCTTTGAATAAAACTCCTCCAGCAAGGCCCAACCTTGGTTTTACCATTTGCCACCTAAGCCTTTTTCCCTTGGGTTTACGGAGCCTGATGGTCATCTTTATTTACCCCCCCGGGCCAGTGCTCCTCTGAGTGTTAGTCAAAACTAGAGCACCGTGCGGGACCGTCCCTTGGCAACTTGGGTTATGTTGGTACTCGTACGCTTAGCTTATCCGGTGTGCCCTAAGAACGAGATATGTGCAGCTCCTATCGGGATTTGTCGGCACATTCGGGCGGTCTTGCTGGTACTATTTTACTATTGTCGAAATGTCTTGTAAACCGGGATTCCGAGATTGATCGGGTCTTCCTGGGAGAAGGAATATCCTTCGTTGACCGTGAGAGCTTGTGATGGGCTAAGTTGGGACACCCCTACAGGGTATGAACTTTCGAGAGTCGTGCCCGCGGTTTTGTGGCAGATGGGAATTTGTTAATATCCGGTTGTAGAGAACTTGACACTTGACTTAAGTAAAACGCATCAACCGTGTGTGTAGCCGTGATGGTCTCTTTTCGGCGGAGTCCGGGAAGTGAACACGGTTTTTGAGTTATGTTTGACATAATTAGGAGTTCAGGATCACTTCTTGATCATTGCTAGCTTCACAACCATTCCGTTGCTTCTCTTCTTGCTCTTATTTGCATATGTTAGCCCCCATATCATGCTTAGTCGCTGCTGCAACCTCACCACTTATCCATTCCTTTACCCATTAAGCTTTGCTAGTCTTGATACCCATGGTAATGGGATTGCTGAGTCCTCATGGCTCACAGATTACTACAACTACAGTTGCAGGTACAGGTTATGCGATGATCATGATGCGAGAGCGATGTTTACTTGTTTTGGAGTTCTTCTTTTGCTTCTTCTTCGATTAGGGGATAGGTTCTAGGTCGGCAGCCTGGGCTAGCAGGGTGGATGTCGTTTGAGTTTCTGTTTGTGTTTCATCCATAGTCGGATGGTGCTCTTATGTATGATGATGTTGTATTCGTGTGGCATTGTATTCCTTTTGTATGTATCCCCAACTATTATGTAATGGTATGATGTAATGATATCCACCTTGCAAAAGCGTCTCCAATATGCGCTTCTATCCTTGGTGGGACCTTCGAGTTCCTTTAGGATAGGGTCGCATATTGGGCATGACACATTGTGAGGCTCTTCCAGGACCGCCAACAAGCTACATGTGCAACAAATGAGTTCTTGGTTGTAAGATTGCGAATGCGATTGACATCAACAAGAAGGCTCTGCATCTGGCGCTTCAGCCAGTCATGATGCCTATCCTGCTTCTAGTGAAGTGATACAAGAAGCTCTCTGTCATTCAGGACACGAGCACGCTTCTGAGGCCTTTGTACTACTGTGCTAGCAGTTGCATTAGTGTTGGGACGATGCGGCAGACGAAGCTGACCAGCAAGAGGACCGACAGGAGCAGGAGGATTGGGCAGATGAACACCTTTAATTGGCTGAGTGAAGCTTTGAAATGCGGCATTGTCTTCGCGTATTGGCTCCTTGGCAGGCACAGGATAAATAGCTTCATGAGACATATCCACTTCAGGAAATAATACAACATGGTTGCATGCTGAAGCTCGATAGTTGATGGTTGAGTGAAGCTTTATCAGTCGCATGACCCATGGAGCATAAAACATGACGCCAAATAGATCAATGCCTGAAGCTGCCAACTGTCTAAAGAAGAAATCTTGTGTGTTAAACCTGATGCCATTGATGATGTAGAAGACCAATGTCTTCATGGCACCTTCATGCTTCGCGTTAGGAGAATGTCCCTTCATAGGCCACAGAGTATGCCTCAGAATGTGATATATGGTGCGGGGCAGGTACTCGAGATCTTTGACATAGAACTCTTTCGGATATTCAGCATCAATTGGCAGAGGCTTCATCATACTAAGCATTTGACTCATGTTTGGCTCGGGCTTCTGGAAATGCTCTGCAGTTCTCGTTCATGTAGCTAACAACCTGGATCATATAGATCACCATGAGTGGGCAGGGAAGTTAGCTCGATGATATCCTGAGCTTTGGCTTCATGATGGACATCACCTTTCATCCACACAAGGACCCATGTCTTCGGATCCCTGTTGTAGCCTCTTATGTGTAGAGTGGCATAGAACTTCAGAAGAAGCTCTTCATTCCAATGCTCCTTGATAGTGGCAATGGGAGAAGCCCAACTTCACGGAAGTAGTCTAGGGCTTCTTCAAGGCATGACAGCCCATCAATGGTATCATAGTCAAGACGCTTGTGAGGAAAAATCCTGTCTTGATTGTAGAGAATGCAAGAGTAATAGCTCCTTTGCTAGTGGCTCCAGAACCTGTCTGATGAGATCTTTGGCTTCGTTCTTGGCCAAGTCAAAAAAGTGTTGTGCTCTCTGAAGCTGAGCACACTGAAGGAGCCTTGAGTAGTGACAACACTTGGCAGCCTTGGCAGGCTTTGGCTTCTACGTTTGACACCTTTCCTCCACATGATAGTCATATTGGGGACTAGGAGTAGTGGGTGGTATCAGGATAGGCCATCGGACAGTAACCACCTCACCACGATTGTATGCACGTTCCATGGTGTGAGGCACAGAGGGAGGAACGGCCACATCCGAGGTGGATGGCTGTGCATTGTCTTTTGTGGTAGCAGTGGCTTCTGGCTGCATAATATCTTTAGCCATGACAACGTCATTGGCTTTAGGAATGGTGGTGGTGGTAGCCTCATTGGCCTCAACTTTAGTGGCTTCATGGACTGAGGGGTCTGGCAGAATCACTTCTTCTTGAACAACAGGATCACTGGTAGGGGAATAACTTCATGGTCTTCTTCTTTTTCTTCATCGGCTGAAGCAACCGAAATATCTTCAGCCGCTTTGGCTTCAGAATCTTGAGCAGTCACTGAAGGCATGGCTTTAGGAAACACTTGACGTGCTACTGAGGTTGTGTTTTGCACATCCTCTTCAGGGATGCTGGACATGGAGACCGAGGATCGAGGGACTCTGCGAAGCCTTCAAAAAGGAGGCATCGCCTGTGGTGAAGGAGTGGTCTTCTTCATGTCTTCAGGTGTTGCTTGTGGGGTCTCAAGCACCGGAGTGGTGACATGAGTGGGTGGAGTACGAGGACTCACTTCATGCAATGGGGAGTTGGGGTGTTTCTCTTCATGTGCGATTGGCGTCGTGGGACCACCAATGCTTATCAGTTCACTCCTGGTAGGAGCATGCGATGATACCGGGTTGGACTGGATATGAGGAAGGACTTCATCATCTTCAACATTGTCATCATGACCAATGTCTTCAGCTGTGGAGGAGTCAGCAGCTGGAATATCTTCGGACTCATGAGCCTCTGTGGAAGCAGGCTCATGAACAACTAGACGGTGCTCGCGATTGGTGTAAGCTGGCAGTGCAAAATAGGCTCAACGATCAAGGGTTCTTGGGAAGCAGCACGTTCTTTGTCTGAAGACTTTGAAGACTTTGTCTTCATCTTCTTCTGGGAGGGAGCAACATTAGAGGTATCATGGTGCTTCCTCTTCCTGGCTTCAGTCTCAGCTAGCCTAGTCTTTTTCTTCTTTGAAGCTGCTTAGGGGACCTTTGGCTTCGAGCCAGTCATACTGGTAGGGAAGATAATGCTAGGTCTTTCCTGCCTTGGGGCTTCGGGTTCAGCTTCAGCAGGCTTCTTCTTCTTCTTCTTGGCAGCCAGCTTGGGGTCGATGCCTGGACACCCAAGAGCCTTTCTCTTCAAAGCCTCATTGTGAGCCTGAACACATTTCTCAGCATAATATTTTATGCACGCACGAGAGTCTTTGGCTTCCTCACGTTTTTTCCTGAACTGAGCCTTGAGGTCAATCATTATCTGCTTGAAGTTTTGCACATCAACAATAGTGAGCTTTGCCATACACTTCTCGAACTGAGCCTTCTCATAGTTAATTTTGTTTTTCGGCTCAACAATTTTCTGAGCTATAGCAAGCTCCTTGGTGATGCTGCCTTGAAATGTGACACTAAAAAATGTCAATGGGCAGCTGCAGATCATCAATGGTGATAGTAGGATCTTCAAATCATTCATCAATGAAATTGTTGAAGGTATCTGCATCAAAGAGAGGCAAGTCCTTGAAGATTTCAGCCTCTTGCTTGCTCTTGATAAGCACTTCCAGAGCATCATCAACAAGATCTTCATCGCTTGAAAGATCAATAACATTCACTTCATTGCAGAATGCTAGCTGGGGTGAGGTCATGCCCAGAAATATACTTGGGCTTCTTAGACTTCTTGGAGATGCGGGATTGACCCTTAGACTGCACACTGGATTCGGGAGGTGCAGAGTGCAATGGCTTCACTCTTGAAGCTTTTGGAGCAGTTGAAGGCTTTGAAGCTTTAGACTTCTTCTTTGGCTTCGGCGGCTCAGAAACTTCAGCATGTTCCTACTCACCAGCAGCCTCTCTGACAGTGGCCCTTCTGGCACAATGTGGGAGAGAAGCCCATCAAAGCTATTGAAGGTGCCAATGACATTCTAATCGGCTTCACGGCTGCCATCTGGCGTTGGAGCTGCTGGACCAGGATTGAAGTGAATTCCCAGGTCCTTCTTGTTCTGCACAGCAGAAGCTCTTGCAAACTGAAGATTTTGCTCAAACAATTCATCATCACGACACCATCATAGACTAGAGGCGTCGGCATTCTCAGGCTGTGGTCCTCTGACCATGCAAGGATAGAAGCCCTTTGCAATGGCTTCGACCTTCGTCCTGGGATGCAGTTCTTGTACACAATATCGGCCCATGGTGGCCTTAGTGCATTATTATTCACATATTCATTTTTGACGAAGTTGTACAGAAACCATTGCTCTGCCCAATATCTTCGAATCCATTGGACTTGAGTCTTGCGTTCTCCATATGTTTCCTCTAGTTTAGACTTGTGTTGCTCATAAATATCTGGTGGCAGGTCCATAGAAGCGTTGTCCCAGTGCTACCTGCCACCCTTCTTTGCAGATGTGCTTGTTGCCATTGGATTCAAACTAAAAGGCTTCGTGAAAGTGTTTGGCTTCAATTTGCATGTCAGACAAGAGCTGGCTTCAGGATATTCAATGTGATGCTGTAAGAATTCTGCAAATGAATGCAGACTATGAGAACCAAGGGATTCTCCCATGGACATGTAAGTGTGATAGCATTAGAGATGCGAGGGAAGGGGAAGAGGTCATATGCATTCTCGGAAGATTTTGAAGATAAATCAGTTTGAAGACATTGACCTCATAGTGCAAAGACATTCACTTATCGACAAGAGTTGATTCTAGATTTGTATGAATCCATGAATAAGTACAAGTGAGGAATCTAACTAGTTTTTATACATAAGTGAACATATTTGCAAGTTATGAGATGCAGAAATAGAAGGATATAGATTTGGAAGTGCAGAAACCACTTCTGGAAGATGTGGACAGTTTCAACAGATCAAATAAGCAGTAAAAAGCAAGTTCTATTTACCGCGCGACGAACTGCTAGACGAGGCGGAAGGAGGCCGAGTAGTCCAATCTCCCGTGCCCTAACTTGGCGGCGGAAGACACCTACGGCGGCGGCGGAGAAGACGATGTCCGCGGCCGGCGTGAAGACGGCGTTGGAGAGGTTGCGGCAGCGAATCGCTTCGTCTCTGGCGTCGAGTGATGCTAGCGGTGGCACTAGGGTTTTGTAAGATGGCGAGGTGGCAGAAGAGATAATGACCGCATGGGGGTGAAGTATTTATAAGGATAAGGGGCGGTGCAGTGCAATTACGCAGGTGCCCCTGGTGGTTCACATCTGGTGGACACGTGGCAAGCATGCAACTTATCGAAGGTTGAGCCACGATCCCACGCGCGCCTTGTTTGTTGGGTGGTCATTCCGGCTTCTCCGGTATTCAGGCAAAAGAGATAAGAGCATTAAAAATAGTTTTAAACACTACAAAAAAAAAAGACACATCCGTGACATTTTGGGCCGAACGAATTTTTTCTGTCATGCTTATTACACTCCTATGACAATAATTGTGACAAAACCTGGTATCATCATAGATGTGGTGGGCTCCTACTTCTATGACAAAAAATCATGATAGAAAATCGGCTTTTGTCTTGGGCAGGCCGGAGATGCAGCTACATGACATTCTTTGGGCCGTCCATGACGGAAAAAACAATGGTAGAAGCGAGGGCGAGGAAAATATCAGGGAGTTCCTGGTTACGGTGGGTGGTCGGGGCCGAGCGATGCATGGAGGGATTGTGCATTTCTCTTGTACACGTACGCGCGTGGGTGTGAGGCGTTGGGCTCTAGCTGAACCCGAGCAAGGAATTCGCCTACTGAACCCGAGCGATTGCGCTACAGGATACGTTTTACTGAACCCGAGCAATCGATTGATCTGGCTGTTAACTGAACTCAATCGGGCGATTCCTTTGCTATTGTTGCTAACTAAAGCCGATCGAACCTGCTGCGTCTTGATGAGCAGTGAGCGTTGTTGGGGGTTGGATGAACTGTTCCCAGTGGGGGTTGGATGAACTGAACCCGTGGTAGTAGAGGCCGTTGCCGCTGGATGAACAGGACCCTGATCGAGCCGGTTGGGGGTGGATGAACAGGACCGTGTGGAGTGCTGGATGAATAGCGGCCTATGGAGGGCTGGTTGAACAGTAGCCGGTGGAGGGCTAGATGAATAGTAGCCCATGGAGGGGTGGTTGAATAGAACCCCATGGAGAGGGCTGGTTGAACAGTAGCCGGTGGAGGAGCGGTGGAGGCTGGATGAACAAGAGCCCGTGGATGAACAGTAGCTGGTGGAGGCGGGAGGGAGACGCCGTGGATGAACAGCCGCAGGTGGAGGCTGGAGGAGGTCGAAGGTGGATGAACAGTATCCCATGGAGGTTGGAGTGAGGCAGTAGACGGTGGATGAACAGTAGCCCGTGGAGTCCCGTTTTGCGGTGCGCCACACCCCTCCTGTTGAACAGGACCCTCGTTTTGACCGTAGGAGGTCGAAGAGAAGTCTGTTTCCTCCGTTTTGCGGTATGCCACATCCCTCCCATTCAACAGGACCCCATTTCAACCATAGGAGGTCAAAGAGAAGTCCGTTTCCTCCGTTTTACGGTATGCTAGACCCCTCCTGGTGAACAGGATCCCGTTTTGACCGTAGGCGGTCGAACATAAGGATGTTTCCTCTGTTCTGCGGTACGCCAGGCCTCGTTTCGGCTGTTCCGTCCAAGCCGGTTGGCTCCCGATGAACACGACACATTCTGTTACCTCCCAATGAACACGACGACACGTTTTGTCCGTTCCGAACCAGCCGGTTGGCTGCCGATGAACAGGACATATGCGCGAGTAGGCGTTCGAGACCCCGCCCGTATGTACGTATGTGGCCCTGTATTTCCTTTCTTGCACCCTAGCTGTACGTATGTGTACACGATATTGACGGGATTGCATGACATGCTACGTCCGCGCCTCTACTATGACACGTGCCCTTACTCGGCCACGGTTCATTGCTGCAGCTTGCAAACAGACCGATCGACCAGTATGTGCATACACGTTCGCGACAAGAATAACAACACTACATACGCTTCGACCAGGTGGGTCCCGACTGTCAGGGAGGATAAGGAGGCACTTCCTTGCGTGCGAAGTTATGGCTGGTGGGTCCCAGCTGTCAGTGGGAGAATCATTTTTCCCCATAATATGGACGCACTTCCTTGCGTGCGAAGATGTAGCTGGTCGGTCCCAGTAGTCAGGGGGAAACATTTTTTTGTGAAATATGGTGGCCCGTCCGGTGGGTCCCTGCTGTCAGGTGGAGGAATCATTATTTTACGCGTAATAAGGTTGCACTTCCTTGCTGCAGCCGTGGACCCAGCTATCAGCCTCTCCATGTACAATACTCTTCCGATGGAAGTTGTTCCTTGACCACATTGACCATGTGTCGGTGTCAAAACCGACGGATCTCGGGTAGGGGGCCCCGAACTGTGCGTCTAAGGCTAATGATAACAGGAGGCGGGGGACACAATGTTTACCCAGGTTTGGGCCCTCTCTATGTAGGTAATACCCAACTTCCTGCTTAATCGATCTTGATGAATATGAGTATTACAAGAGTTGATCTACCACGAGATTGTAATGGCTAAACCCTAGAAGTCTAGCCTATGAGGTTATGATTGTTGTGGCTAAACCCTAGAAGTCTAAACCCTCCGGTTTATATAGACACCAGGGGGGTTAGGGTTGTACAAAGTCGGTTACAGAGAAAGGAATCTACATATCCGAATTGCCAAGCTTGCCTTCCACGCCAAGGAGAGTCCCATCCGGACACGGGACGGAGTCTTCCATCTTGTATCTGCATAGTCCAACAGTCCGACAAGGTATATAGCCCGGCTGTCCGAGGACCCCTTAGTCCTGGACTCCCTCACCTGTCCAAGGAAATCGTTCACCAACTTCCGGCCAAGGGACAGATCGTCCCTACCCCAGAGCCCCATGACAGGGTTGTGTTCCTCACACACTTCATCCGCGGGCTGGGATTCCCTCTCCACCCGTTTGTCCACGGACTGATGTTCTACTACGGGCTGGAGTTCCATGATTTGGCCCCCAACTCTATCCTCAACATCTCGGCATTTGTTGTTGTGTGCGAGGCCTTCCTCCGCATCCCACCCCACTTTGGCCTATGGCTGAAGACTTTCAATGTGAAGCCCAAGGTGGTGGGCGGCCAACAGGCTGAGTGCAGAGGCGCCATGGTGGGCAAGATGACCAATGTCACCTGGCCCGAAGGCTCCTTTGTGGAGACTGTCAAAGGGTGGCAGTTGGGGTGGTTCTACATCACCGAGCCACGCGACACCAACTAAGCGGATCCGGCTTTCCGATGCGGCTCACCTCCTAGCAAGAGAAGGGCCTGACCTGGGGTTCTTCGGACGAGCTGACAGCGCTCCAAATGCGCGTCCAGAGTATGATAATCAGGAAAGTCAAGCTCATCAACGTGGTCCAGGTTATGCTCGTCCGCCAGATTCTTCCGTGCCAACGCCGGACTTGCTATCTGTGGGAGTATGACCCGGCCAAGCACCAGACCCTATTAGAGCTCTTCGGCACGACACACGAAGATATATGGAAGGTGCTCTTCAAGGGCAGCGAGGTGCCGCCGGTCACAGACGGTGATCGTGGGCATGACCTAACTCACCTTGCAAATCCATCAAGTCCTTTCGCACTTTCAAGGCGTAACCTTTACTCACATATTAGAAGAAGGCATCTAAGTCTCCCTATTGATTATTTGAGGATTGGACAGAGATAGCGGAGCAGATCGACTGTCCAGCTCCGCTGCCCGATGGCCCAGAGACTCCATTCTTGACGAAGATGATGTTTCCGGTGCCTTACGAGGTGCCGGAGAAGAAGGCCCAAAAGAAGGCCCAAAAGAAGGCCAAGGGGACCAGAGGTGGTCTCCGCCGCAAGGGCACTTCGGCGTGATGTCCGAAGACATCGAGGATCACTCCTCCGTTGCCGGAGACGACGAGGAGGAGGAAGAAAAAGAAGAGGAAATCTATTCCCCCTCGGTTGGGGGAAGAAAGAAGAGGGCAGCTGTCTGTGTCAAAACTGGCGGATCTCGGGTAGGGGGTCCCGAACTGTGCGTCTAGGCGGATGGTAACAGGAGACAAGGAACACGATGTTTTTACCCAGGTTCGGGCCCTCTCGATGGAGGTAAAACCCTACTCCTGCTTGATTGATATTGATGATATGGGTAGTACAAGAGTGGATCTACCACGAGATCAAGGAGGCTAAACCCTAGAAGCTAGCCTATGGTATGATGGTTGTTATTGTTGTGTCCTACGGACTAAAACCCTCCAGTTTATATAGACACCGGAGAGGGCTAGGGTTACACAGAGTCGGTTACAATGGTAGAAGATCTACATATCCGTATCGCCAAGCTTGCCTTCCATGCCAAGGAAAGTCCCATCCGGACACGGGACGAAGTCTTCAATCTTGTATCTTCATAGTCTTGGAGTCCAGCCGATGATGATAGTTCGGCTATCCGGACACCCCCTAGTCCAGGACTCCCTCAGTAGCCCCTGAACCAGGCTTCAATGACGATGAGTCCGGCGCGCATATTGTCTTCGGCATTGCAAGGCGGGTTCCTCCTCCGAATAATTCATAGAAGATTGTGAACACCAGGATAGTGTCCGGCTCTGTAAAAATAAATTCCACATACCACCGTAGAGAGAATAATATTTACACAAGTTCAATCTGCTGACGTATTTTGTGGCGTGATGTCACACCACAACCAAGCCTTTACTCGAATCGTTTTTATTATACCACCTCAGCGCATTTAGCGAAGCGGTTTCCTTGGCATGTCTTGTCGAAGCAGAGATCGTGTTCCCCTTATTCCGGGATTCCCATCAATACGGACGTGGGTAACCCAACCGCGCCATTGATTGCGGCGCTTGGGGGATAATTGAGTTTTACCAGGCCAGTAGGGACACATAGTTTCATCCGCCCATATATAAGGGGATAAGGATCCACCTTTTTTACCTACACCTTCTTCCTCCTTTGCTTATCCATCTCCGCGCACTTGAGCTCCAGCGCCCAAGTCCGCATATCTCACCTCGACCTTCTCCAGCCATGTCCGGAGCGGGAGGCAAGTGGATGGCCTCCTCCGTTACGGAGGGGCAAATAGAGAAGCTGCGCAGCGCCGGATATCTATCCAGCGACATCGCGCATCGGCTCCCCGACGAGGGGCAGCTCATCCCCACCCCAGGCCCCATGAAAGGGTGGTATTCCTTCCCCATTTCCTCCGCGGACTGGGCTTCCCACTCCACCCCTTTGTCCGGGGGCTCATGTTCTACTACGGCCTGGATTTCCACGATCTGGCCCCGAATTTCATCCTCAATATCTCGGCGTTTATCGTCGTGTGCGAGGCCTTCCTCTGCATCCAGCCCCACTTCGGCTTGTGGCTAAAGACCTTCAATGTCAAGCCGAAGGTTGTGAAGGGCAGCCAAGCGGAGTGAGGAGGCGCCATGGTGGGCAAAATGCCCAACATCACTTGGCTCGAGGGTGCCTTCGTGGAATCCATCAAAGGGTGGCAATCGGGGTGGTTCTACATCACCGAGCCACGTGACCCTAAATGGGCAGCGACCCCCGAATTCAGATCTGGCATCCCATGCAGCTCACCTCCTGGAGAGAGAAGGGCTTGCTATGGGGTAGTTCGAAAGAGCTGACCGGACTCTAGTCCTGTCTCCAGAACCTGGTGAACAAGAAGCTCAAGCTTGTCACCGTGATCCAGGTCATGCTCGTCCGCCGGATTCTCCCCTGCCAGCAACGGGACTTCAATTTGTGGGAGTTTGATCTAGCACAGCACCGGACCTTAAGCGGGCTCTTCGACACTATGTACGAAGCTGCCTGGAGGGTGCTGTTCAAGGGCGCCGAAGCTCCCGCATCCGCTACCGAAGATCGCGGATTCAGCACGCAGTGTCCGGCTGGCGAGGTAAGCTATGTCATCCTTTATGGGACACTTGCTTTTCATAGTTTGACTCTATGCAGGATCTAAACTCCCAATACCTTTAACAGGCCTGGCAGAAGACGTCCGGATAGGTTAACTATCCGGCTCCCCTTCCAGAAGACCAAGCGGACGCCCGTTTGACAGGGCTGCTGGTCCCAGCACTTTACGTAGTGCCGGAGAAGAAGGCCAAGAAGAAGGCCACGGGAACCCGAAGGAGTTCCCGGCGTCAGGTGGTATCGGACTCATCTTCCGATGACTCCAAGGCAGACTCCTCCCACGAGGACGAGGAGGAGAAGAAAGAGGCCTCTCCCCCAGCGGGGGGAGAGAAAAAAAGGAAGGCCTCCCCAGCAAGGGAGGCCAAAGGGTCCAAGAAGGGAAGGACCCTTCACCCGGACTGTTCCACCAACGTCGGCGACGGTGACGAGGAGTGGCCCTCAAGGGCCAAGCCCCTGGCGAGGTCGTAAGTATCCGGACACCTAGATGATTTTATAATTTTTCTTTTTGTCACATGGTGTCTTTCTAATGCCGCATACAACCTGTAGTCCGCCCAAGGATGACCTTCCTGCTTCATCGAGCGGGTCCTTGGACACGTCGGACATGGATTCTCTTCCAACCGCCTCCATCCCCCGTGACGCTGACGACGTCGAGGTGGGACCCCAGGAAGGGACCCGCCAGGAGGAGGAGGCCCCGGAGGTGCCGCAGGGCAACCTCCCGGTCTTTGCACCGGACTCCGCACCGGAACCTGCAGTGGTTCCGGAGTCCGACGAGCGGCCCCTTCGTAAGAAGGGCAAGACTGTGACACCAGTGGCCTCCATCCAACCGGAGGCGCCAGATAACTTGCTGGAGGCGCTCAACGGCGCTTCCATCGAAGAAGAACACCACACTGTCATGATTTCGGTGATTCAGAAGGTTCAGCTCGCCAAGAGTGGGCTGACCGAAGCCTGCAGCAGCCTTCTAACAGGCTTTGAGGGAAGAATTTAAATATATGTAAAATAGTACTGCATAGACAGTAGCCCCTGATGCTCGGTTCGGTGTTCGGAAAGAAAAGCCGGACTGAGGATCTAAAAAGATATACGCAGGAGTCTTAAAAATATGTCAATATGGGATTGCAGGCTGCCTGCTGACCTCTGCCGCACTAACTGCGGAGGTCAATACCTTGAAACAAAGCCTCGGGCGGTCCGAGAGCGAGCTCGGCTGTGCCAAGAAGCAGCTCGAGGACAAGGAAGGTGAGTAACACCGTATTAAAGTTGTACCTTACAGAAAAGGATTTGGTTGCAAGAGAAATAACAAGGATAACGTGGGTACTTCAGGGGCTACGAACGAGGTGGCAACCTGAAGGAGGCGGTGTCCGCGGCCGAACGCAATGCGGCCGCGGAACAAGCCGAGCGAGAGAAGTAGGAGGCGCGGGTGGCGGAGGTACAACAAGAGCTCCAGGCCCTCGTGGAAAAGCACGAGAGTTTGGAGCGTGACTCGAAGACTTGAGAGTCTGAGCTTGCGTCGGCTCTCGAGAGTGCCAAAGCCGCTAAGGACGAAGCCCACAAGGCCCTCCAGGAAATCGAGGCGTTGAAGAAAATAGCGGCGGGTAAGGCATTTTTCATGCAAAGCAAGCATGTGAATGTGAATTACCTATTACTTACCCGAATTCGGAGCTCTCCAGGAGCGTTCGTAGATCTGCCTCGTAGCGTGTCCGATGCTGCGGCTTTCTACCAGGCCGAGGAGGGGAGCTCGACGGAGAAGGTCTTCTGGTCTCAGTATGCTGAGGCCGGACATCAGGTGCCCCTTAGCGACCAGCTGAAGTAGTTGGTCGAGCTCCACAAGGTGGCCGAACAGGCCATGAAGGGCCTCATAGTTCGGTTGTGGCCCAAGGAGGCCATGGCTGGGAGCTACTTCAGCCTGGTGCGGCGGCTGGTGGATGCATGTCCCTGGGTTGAAGTCGTCAAGCACTCCGCCTGCATTGAAGGTGCCCGTCGGGCCCTTGCCCGCGCAAAGGTGCACCGGGCAGGATGGACGCTGAGAAGCTTGTGACTGACGTGCCACCGACGGGCAAGGAGTATCGCACGCCCGAGATGTATTATAAGAGTGTCCTGAAGGGTGCCCGCATGATTGCGGGTGAGTGCTCCAAAGATGTAATATTTGAGTAGACTCGCATTTTGTTATCCTGTGCGCTGAAAACTTTGTTCATATGCGGTAAGCAACGCTTGTTAATTTAAAATATTACCTTCTGTGCGGCCGTTTATCAAATCTGAGAGATGGCAAGTTGTCGGCTTCAGCCCCCATGCCACGAGTGCTGGGGTGTTCGGGATAAACTTGAGCGCTCTTGTTCCCATTTTTGGGTCCATCTAGGGAGGCGCTCAACACAACGAACGAGGCAACCGGACTTATAATGCTTGAACAATCTCACTTAGCCCTAGAATTCTATATATTTAAATTTCGGCGAAGCCCCTAGTGTTTGGAAGACCGAGTTCGGGGTGCTATCCACGCCTGGGCCGGACAAAGCCGGTTCCTTGCTCTAAGCGGCATAAGTCTTTAGGGACTCGAAAAAACCTCTCGAACAGCGACCAGCTCTCGCCTTATCATGATGGTCAGTTTTATCTTTCTCCACTGAGGCGCTCGCCCAGCTCAACTGGGGCGCAATCGCAGTGGTTCTCCCATTGCTACCTTAGCCGATACAACGGAACGTAAGGTACCAAAACATGGGAGCCGGGCAAACCCAACTATTGACCCAAGACATGATTCTGAGCCGATGCATATAATGCTATAAGTTCGGGGTGTCGCACTTGTGAAAGTGTTCGGACTTATCACACCATAATGTGGGGAACTTAAGCCCCTGGTGTATTTAGCCGTACCAAAGTGTACGGATGCAACATGTCATAAATGAACATATGTATATAAGAAAGAAATGCAATTATAAGCAAAAAGCGATGCATTGTTTATTTAAGAAATACTGCCATGAATGCAGAACGATACAAATAGTGCGGTAAGCAAGGGATGGGACTATTAAACATGTCCCCCTCCAGGGGTAGGCTGCGGAATGGTGTATAAAACAGATTTAATGCTCGTAATGGAGACCACCTGGATACTCGTCGTAGCCTTTCTCTTTCCCTGGTTGTTGCATCGTGAGTTCGGCAGGTCTACTGCCGGACAGGGCCTCTGGTGAACGGAGTCCTGTGGGTAAAAAAAGAAAAAGGAAAAAGAATGACTCACTTGGGAGCCCCTGGTGTGGTTAAGCCGCATTCTGGGCCTGTCGTGGTCGTGCCCCTCCCCCTATGCCCATGGTATCTCCAGAGCGTAATGATGTACGCGAAGGATCAGTCTTGCAATTTTGCAAGGGCTGGGGTTGGGGCCGCATTGCTACGCGTGCTCGGAACGTGCCAGGTGGTCTTGTTGTAGGTTACTCCGGGCGCGTTTAGCCGTGTCCGGTCGCTTAACGGCCGGACTCGAGAATTGCCTTAAGAGGCTGCTCTATACTTCTGTCGCGAGAGCCGCTGTGTGTTCCTCCGTTCGGAGGGAGCGTTCAGTGTTTCCGTTGACCGTGATGACTCCTCAAGGGCCTGGCATCCTGAGCTCGAGGTATGCGTAGTGCGGCACCGCGTTGAATTTTGCAAACGCGGTCCGTCCGAGCAGAGCATGATAGCCGCTGCGGAACGGAACTATGTCGAAGATTAACTCCTCACTTCGGAAGTTATCCGGTGATCTGAAGACCACTTCAAGTGTGACTGAGCCTGTACAATTGGCCTCTACACCTGGTATGATGCCTTTGAAGGTCGTCTTTTTGGGTTTAATCCTTGAGGGGTCTATGCCCATCTTGCGCACTGTATCCTGATAAAGCAGGTTCAGGCTGCTGCCGCCGTCCATCAGGACTCTGGTGAGGTGAAATCCATCGACGATTGGGTCTAAAACCAATACGGTGAATCCGCCGTGGCGGATACTGGTGGGGTGGTCCCTTCGATCAAAAGTGATCGGGCAGGAGGACCATGGGTTGAACTTCGGGGCGACTGGCTCCATCACGTATACGTCCCTGAGTGCACGCTTCTACTCCCTCTTGGGTATGTGGGTTGCGTATAGCATGTTTACCGTCCGCACTTGTGGGGGGAAACCCTTCTGTCCTCTATTGTTCGGTGGTCTGGTCTCTTCCTCGTCATCGCTATGCAGCCCCATGTCATTGTTTTCAGCAATTAGCTTGCCTGCCTGCTTGAATACCCAACAGTCTCTGTTGGTGTGATTAGCTGGCTTTTCGGGGGTGCCGTGTATCTGGCACAAGCGGTCGAGTATTCAGTCCAAATTGGACGGACCCGGAGTAGTTCTTTTGAATGGCTTTTTCCGCTGACCGGGTTTGGAGCCTCTGAATCCGGCGTTGACTGTCGTATCCTCAGTGTTATCGCTGTTAACGCGGCGTCTGTTCTTGTTGAGACGCGACTTGCCATTGTGGTCCTTGTTATCCGAACTGCCAGAATTTTTGCTGAGGTTGTTACTGTGGGCTAGCCAGCTTTCCTCTCCCGCGCAGAAGCGGGTCATGGGTGATGTGAGGGCTGCCATGGATTTCGGCTTTTCCTGTCCTAGGTGCCGGGCAAGCCACTCGTCGCAGATGTTATGTTTGAAGGCTACGAGGGCCTCTGTGTTGGAAATATGCCCTAGAGGCAATAATAAAAGTATTATTATATTTCATTGTTCATGATAATTGTCTTTTATTCATGCTATAACTGTATTATCTGGAAATCGTAATACACGTGTGAATACATAGACCACCATATGTCCCTAGTGAGCCTCTAGTTGACTAGCTCGTTGTGATCAAGAGATAGTCATGGTTTCCTGGCTATGGACATTGGATGTCGTTGATAACGGGATCACATCATTAGGAGAATGATGTGATGGACAAGACCCAATCCTAAGCATAGCACAAAGATCGTGTAGTTCGTTTGCTAGAGCTTTGCCAATGTCAAGTATCTCTTCCTTAGACCATGAGATCGTGCAACTCCCGGATACCATAGGAGTGCCTTGGGTGTATCAAACGTCACAACATAACTGGGTGACTATAAAGGTGCATTACAGGTATCTCCGAAAGCATCTGTTGGGTTGACACGGATCGAGACTGGGATTTGTCACTCCGTATGACGGAGAGGTATCTCTGGGCCCACTCGGTAATGCATCATCATAATGATCTCAAGGTGACCAAGGTGTTGGCCACGGGATCATGCATTACGGTACGAGTAAAGTGACTTGCCGGTAACGAGACTGAACAAGGTATTGGGATACCGACGATCGAGTCTCGGGCAACTAACATACCGATTGACAAAGGGAATTGTGTACAAGGTTTGATCGAATCCTCGACATCGTGGTTCAACCGATGAAATCATCGAGGAGCATGTGGGAGCCAACATGGATATCCAGATCCCGCTGTTGGTTATTGCCCGAGAGTCGTCTCGGTCATGTCTGCATGTCTCCCGAGCCCGTAGGGTCTACACACTTAAGGTTCGGTGACGCTAGGGTTATTAGGAAGACTAGTATATGACTACCGAATGTTGTTCGAAGTCTCGGATGAGATCCCGGACGTCACGAGGAGTTCCGGAATGGTCCGGAGGTGAAGTTTTATATATGGGAAGTTGTTATACGGACACCGGAAAGTTTCGGGGGTCTATCGGTAATGTACCGGGACCACCGGAGGGGTTCCGGGGGTCCACCGGGAGGGGCCACCCCTCCAGGAGGGCCACATGGGCCGCAAAGGGGAGGGAGCCAGCCCCTGGAGGGCTGGGCGCGCCCCCCACCTTGGGCCCATGCGCCTAGGATTGGGGGGGGGGGGAAACCCTAAAGGGGGCGCCCCCCTTGCTTGGGGGGCAAGCCTCCCCTCCCTGGCCGCCGCCCCCCCTCTAGATCCCATCTAGAGGGGTCGGCCCCCCTTGCCCCTTCCCCTATGAATAGAGGGGTGAGGGGAGGGCTGCAAAAGACAATTGAAGGCGCAGCCCCTCCCCTCCCCAACACCTCTCCTCCTCCGCGTGTGCTTGGCGAAGCCCTGCCGGAGAACTGTCACTCCACCATCATCACGCTGTCGTGCTGCCGTTGGAGCGATCTTCCTCAACCTCTCCTCCCCCCTTGCTGGATCAAGAAGGAGGAGACGTCTCCCGTACCGTACGTGTGTTGAACGCGGAGGTGCTGTCCGTTAAGCACTTGGACATCGGTGATCTGAATCACGTCGAGTACGACTCCATCATCACCATCCCCTTGCAAGCTTCCGCACGCGATCTACAAGTGGTATGTAGATGCAAACTCACTCCCTTGACTCGTTGCTTAGATGAACTCATAGATGGATCTTGGTGAAACCGTAGGAAAAATTTTAATTTTTCTGCAACTTTCCCCAACAGTGGCATCATGAGCTAGGTTTATGCGTAGTTCTCTAATGCACGAGTAGAACACAATTTTGTTGTGGGCGTGGATCTTGTCAACTTGCTTGCCTCTACTAGTCTTTTCTTGCTTCAGCGGTATTGTGGGATGAAGCGGCCCGGACCAACCTTACACGTACGCTTACGTGAGACCGGTTCCACCGATTGACATGCACTAGTTGCATAAGGTGGCTGGCGGGTGTCTGTCTCTCCCACTTTAGTTGGAGCGGATTCGATGAAAAGGGCCCTTATGAAGGGTAAATAGAAGTTGACAAAATGACGTTGTGGTTATTCGTAGGTAAGAAAACGTTCTTGCTAGAACCCAATTGCAGCCACGTAAAAGATGCAACAACAATTAGAGGACGTCTAACTTGTTTTTGCGGCGATTGATCATGTGATGTGATATGGCCAGAAGTTGTGATGAATGATGAATTGTGATGTATGAAATCATGTTCTTGTAATAGGATTCACGACTTGCATGTCGATGAGTATGACAACCGGCAGGAGCCATAGGAGTTGTCTTTATTTTTTGTATGACCTGCGTGTCATTGAAGAACGCCATGTAAACTACTTTACTTTATTGCTAAATGCGTTAGCCATAGAAGTAGAAGTAGTCGTTGGCGTGACAACTTCATGAAGACACGATGATGGAGATCATGATGATGGAGATCATGGTGTCAAGCCGGTGACAAGATGATCATGGAGCCCCGAAGATGGAGATCAATGGAGCTATATGATATTGGCCATATCATGTCACAACTATATAATTGCATGTGATGTTTATTATGTTTATGCATCTTGTTTACTTAGGACGACGGTAGTAAATAAGATGACCCCTTACAAAAATTTCAAGAAGTGTTCTCCCCTAACTGTGCACCGTTGCTACAGTTCGTCGCTTCTAAGCACCACGTGATAATCGGGTGTGATGGATTCTTACGTTCACATACAACGGGTGTAAGACAGTTTTACACAGCGAAAACACTTAGGGTTAACTTTACGAGCCTAGCATGTACAGACATGGCCTCGAAACACGGAGACCGAAAGGTCGAACACGAGTCGTATGGAAGATACGATCAACATGAAGATGTTCACTGACGATGACTAGTCCGTCTCACGTGATGATCGGACACGGCCTAGTCGACTCGGATCGTGTAACACTTAGATGACTAGAGGGATGTCTAATCTGAGTGGGACTTCATAATTTGATTAGAACTTAATTATCATGAACTTAGTATAAAACCTTTGCAAATATGTCTTGTAGATCAAATGGCCAACGCTCATGTCAACATGAACTTCAACGCGTTCCTAGAGAAAACCAAGCTGAAAGATGATGGCAGCAACTATACGGACTGGGTCCGGAACCTGAGGATCATCCTCATAGCTGCCGGGAAGCAATATGTCCTAGAAGGACCGCTAGGTGACGCTCCCGTCCCAGAGAACCAAGACATTATGAATGCTTGGAAAACTCGTGCTGATGATTACTCCCTCATTCAGTGCGACATGCTTTACAGCTTAGAACCGGGGCTCCAAAAGCGTTTTGAGCATCACGGAGCATATGAGATGTTCGAAGAGCTGAAATTAGTTTTCCAAGCTCATGCCCGGGTCGAGAGATATGATGTCTCCGACAAGTTCTATAGTTGTAAGACGGAGGAAAACAGTTCTGTCAGTGAGCACATCCTAAAGATGTCTGGGTTGCACAACCGTATGACCCAGCTGAACATTAACCTCCCAGATGAGGCGGTCATTGACAGAATCCTCCAGTCGCTCCCACCAAGCTACAAGAGCTTTGTGATGAACTACAACATGCAGGGGATGGAAAATACCATTCCTGAAGTGTTCTCGATGCTGAAGTCAGCAGAGGCTGAAATCAAGAAAGAACATCAAGTGTTGATGGTCAATAAGACCACTAAGTTCAAGAAGGGCAAGGGCAAGAAGAACTTCAAGAAGGACGGCAAGGATGTTGCCGCGCCCAGTAAGCCAGTTACCGGGAAGAAGTCAAAGAATGGACCCTAGCCTGAGACTGAGTGTTTTTATTGCAAGGGGAAGGGTCACTGGAAGCGGAACTGCCCCAAATACTTAGGGGATAAGAAGGCCGGCAACACCAAAGGTATATTTGATATACATGTAATTGATGTGTACCTTACCAGTACTCATAGTAACTCGTGGGTATTTGATACCGGTGCCGTTGCTCATATTTGTAACTCACAGCAGGAGCTGCGGAATAAACAGAGACTGGCGAAGGATGAGGTGACGATGCGCGTCAGGAATGGTTCCAGAGTCGATGTGATCGCCGTCGGCACGCTGCCTCTACATTTACCTATGGGATTAGTTTTGAACCTTAATAATTGTTATTTAGTGCCAAGTTTGAGCATGAACATTGTATCTGGATCTCGTTTAATACGAGATGGCTACTCATTTAAGTCTGAGAATAATGGTTGTTCGATTTATATGAGAGATATGTTTTATGGTCATGCTCCGATGGTCAATGGTTTATTCTTGATGAATCTCGAGCGTAATATTACACATGTTCATAGTGTGGATGCCAAAAGATGTAAAGTTGATAACGATAGTCCCACATACTTGTGGCACTGCCGCCTTGGTCACATTGGTGTCAAGCGCATGAAGAAGCTCCATGCTGATGGACTTTTAGAGTCTCTTGATTATGAATCGTTTGACACATGCGAACCATGCCTCATGGGCAAAATGACCAAGACTCTGTTCTCCGGAACAATGGAGCGAGCAACCAACTTTTTGGAGATCATACATACCGATGTATGCGGTCCAATGAGCGTTGAGGCTCGCGGAGGATATCGTTATGTTCTCACTCTCACTGATGACTTGAGTAGATATGGGTATGTTTACTTAATGAAACACAAGTCTGAAACCTTTGAAAAGTTCAAGGAATTTTAGAATGAGGTGGAGAATCAACGTGACCGAAAGATAAAGTTCCTACGATCAGATCGTGGAGGAGAATACTTAAGTCACGAATTTGGTACACACTTAAGGAAATGTGGAATCTTTTCGCAACTCACGCCGCCTGGAACACCTCAGCGTAATGGTGTGTCCGAACGTCGTAATCGCACTCTATTAGATATGGTGCGGTCTATGATGTCTCTTACCGATTTACCGCTATCATTTTGGGGATACGCTCTAGAGACAGCTACATTCACTTTAAATAGGGCACCGTCTAAATCCGTTGAGACGACACCGTATGAATTATGGTTTGGGAAGAAACCTAAGCTGTCGTTTCTAAAAGTTTGGGGATGCGATGCTTATGTCAAGAAACTTCAACCTGAAAAGCTCGAACCCAAGTCGGAAAAATGCGTCTTCATAGGATACCCTAAGGAAACTGTCGGGTATACCTTCTACTTAAGATCCAAGGGCAAGATCTTTGTTGCCAAGAATGGATGCTTTCTGGAAAAAGAGTTTCTCTCGAAAGAATTAAGTGGGAGGAAAGTAGAACTCGATGAAGTACTACCTCTCGAACGGGAGAGTGGTGCAGCACAGGAAAATGTTCCTGTGATGCCCACACCAACTGAAGAGAAAAACAATGATGATGATCAAGGTACTTCGGATCAACTGAACTTCGTAGGTCCACAAGGACACGTTCCGCACCAGAGTGGTACGGCAACCCTGTCCTGGAAATCATGTTGTTAGACAACGGTGAACCTTCGAACTATGAAGAAGCGATGGCAGGCCCAGATTCCAACAAATGGCTTGAAGCCATGAAATCCGAGATAGAATCCATGTATGAAAACAAATTATGGACTTTGACAGACTTGCCCGATGATCGGTGAGCGATAGAAAACAAATGGATTTTCAAGAAGAAGACGGACGCGGATGGTAATGTTACCATCTATAAAGCTCGGCTTGTCGCTAAGGGTTATCGACAAGTTCAAGGGATTGACTACGACGAGACATTCTCTCCCGTAGCGAAGCTGAAGTCCGTCCGAATCATGTTAGCAATTGCCGCATACTATGATTATGAGATATGGCAGATGGACGTCAAAACGGCATTCCTTAACGGACATCTTAAGGAAGAGCTGTAAATGATGCAGCCGGAAGGTTTTGTCGATACTAAGAACGCTAACAAAGTATGCAAGCTCCAGCGATCCAATTATGGGCTGGTGCAAGCATCTCGGAGTTGGAACATTCGCTTTGATGAGATGATCAAAGCGTTTGGGTTTATGCAGTCTTATGGAGAAGCCTGCGTTTACAAGAAAGTGAGTGGGAGCTCTGTAGCATTTCTCATATTATATGTAGATGACATACTCTTGATGGGAAATGATACAAAACTTCTGGACAGCATTAAGGCCTACTTGAATAAGTGTTTTTCAATGAAGGACCTTGGAGAAGCTGCTTATATATTAGGCATCAAGATCTATAGAGATAGATCAAGACGCCTCATAGGTCTTTCACAAAGCACATACCTTGATAAGATTTTGAAGAGGTTCAAAATGGATCAGTCCAAGAAGGGGTTCTTGCCTATGTTACAAGGTGTGAGATTGAGCTCGGCTCCGTCACCGACCACGGCAAAAGATAAAGAAGAGATGAGTGTCATCCCCTATGCTTCAGCCATAGGATCTATTATGTATGCCATGCTGTGTACCAGACCCGATGTAAACCTTGCCGTAAGTTTGGTAGCAAGATACCAAAGTAATCCCGGCAAGGAACACTGGACAGCGGTCAAGAATATCCTGAAGTACCTGAAAAGGACAAAGGACATGTTTCTCGTTTATGGAGGATTCGAAGAGCTCGTCGTAAAGGGTTACGTCGACGCTAGCTTCGACTCAGATCTGGATGACTCTAAGTCACAAACCGGATACATGTATATGTTGAATGGTGGAGCAGTAAGCTGGTGCAGCTGCAAGCAGAGTGTCGTGGTGGGATCTACATGTGAAGCGGAGTACATGGCAGCCTTGGAGGCAGCGCATGAAGCAATTTGGGTGAAGGAGTTCATCACCGACCTAGGAGTCATAAACAATGCGTCGGGGCCGATCAAACTCTTCTGTGACAACACTGGAGCTATTGCCCTTGCCAAGGAGCCCAGGTTTCACAAGAAGACCAGGCACATCAAGCGTCGTTTCAACTCCATCCGTGAAAATGTTCAAGATGGAGACATAGAAATTTGCAAAGTACATACGGATCTGAATGTCGCAGATCCATTGACTAAACCTCTCTCGCGAGCAAAACATGATCAACACCAGAACTCTATGGGTGTTCGATTCATCACAATGTAACTAGATTGGTGACTCTAGTGCAAGTGGGAGACTGTTGGAAATATGCCCTAGAGGCAATAATAAAAGTATTATTATATTTCATTGTTCATGATAATTGTCTTTTATTCATGCTATAACTGTATTATCCGGAAATCGTAATACACGTGTGAATACATAGACCACCATATGTCCCTTGTGAGCCTCTAGTTGACTAGCTCGTTGTGATCAACAGATAGTCATGGTTTCCTAGATATGGACATTGGATGTCGTTGATAACGGGATCACATCATTAGGAGAATGATGTGATGGACAAGACCCAATCCTAAGCATAGCACAAAGATCGTGTAGTTCGTTTGCTAGAGCTTTGCCAATGTCAAGTATCTCTTCCTTAGACCATGAGATTGTGTAACTCCCGGATACCGTAGGAGTGCCTTGGGTGTATCAAACGTCACAACGTAACTGGGTGACTATAAAGGTGCATTACAGGTATCTCCGAAAGTATCTGTTGGGTTGACACGGATCGAGACTGGGATTTGTCACTCCGTATGACGGAGAGGTATCTCTGGGCCCACTCGGTAATGCATCATCATAATGAGCTCAAGGTGACCAAGGTGTTGGCCACGGGATCATGCATTACGGTACGAGTAAAGTGACTTGCCGGTAACGAGACTGAACAAGGTATTGGGATACCGACGATCGAGTCTCGCGCAAGTAACGTACCGATTGACAAAGGGAATTGTGTACAAGGTTTGATCGAATCCTCGACATCGTGGTTCAACCGATGAAATCATCGAGGAGCATGTGGGAGCCAACATGGGTATCCAGATCCCGCTGTTGGTTATTGCCCGAGAGTCGTCTCGGTCATGTCTGCATGTCTCCCGAGCCCGTAGGGTCTACACACTTAAGGTTCGGTGACGCTAGGGTTATTAGGAAGACTAGTATGTGACTACCGAATGTTATTTGGAGTCCCGGATGAGATCCCGGACGTCACGAGGAGTTCCAGAATGGTCCGGAAGTGAAGTTTTATATATGGGAAGTTGTTATACGAACACCAGAAAGTTTCGGGGGTCTATCGGTAATGTACCGGGACCACCGGAGGGGTTCCGGGGGTCCACCGGGAGGGGCCACCCCTCCCGGAGGGCCACATGGGCCGCAAAGGGGAGGGAGCCAGCCCTGGAGGGCTGGGCGCGCCCCCCACCTTGGGCCCATGCGCCTAGGGCTGGGGGGAAACCGTAAAGGGGGCGCCCCCCTTGCTTGGGGGGCAAGCCTCCCCTCCCTGGCCGCCGCCCCCCTCTAGATCCCATCTAGAGGGGTCGGCCCCCCTTGCCCCTTCCCCTATAAATAGAGGGGTGAGGGGAGGGCTGCAAAAGACAATTGAAGGCGCAGCTCCTCCCCTCCCCAACACCTCTCCTCCTCCGCGTGTGCTTGGCGAAGCCCGGCCGGAGAACTGTCACTCCACCATCATCACGCCGTCGTGCTGCCATTGGAGCGATCTTCCTCAACCTCTCCTCCCCCCTTGCAGGATCAAGAAGGAGGAGACGTCTCCCGTACCGTACGTGTGTTGAACGCGGAGGTGCTGTCCGTTCAGCACTTGGACATCGGTGATCTGAATCACGTCGAGTACGACTCCATCATCACCATCCCCTTGCAAGCTATTAAGAACCGTATGTAGATGCAAACTCACTCCCTTGACTCGTTGCTTAGATGAACTCATAGATGGATCTTGGTGAAACCGTAGGAAAAATTTTAATTTTCTGCAACGTTCCCCAACACTCTGCATCCGGACAGTCGACGATTTGATTTTTCTTTATTAAGAACCGTGTCCTGAATTGTCTGGCCGATTCGTCTGGCTGCTGAATTATGTGGCTTAGGTCATCAGCGTGGCTTAGGTCATCGGCGTCTGGCGGTCGCACATACGTGCCCTGGAAGTTATCAAGGAATGCGGCTTCCAGGTCCTCCCAACACCCAATTTATTCTGCTGGCAAGCTATTAAGCCAATGCCGAGCTGGTCCTTTAAGCTTCAGTGGGAGGTATTTGATGGCATGAAGATCATCGCCGCGGGCCATGTGGATATGAAGGAGATAGTCTTCGATTCAAACCGCGGGGTCTGTTGTGCCATCATAGGATTCAATATTCACGGGTTTAAACCCTTCAGGGATTTGATGATCCATTACTTCATCTGTGAAGCATAGTGGGTGTGCGGCGCCTCTATATTGGGCTATATCACGACGTAGCTCAAGCGAGCTTTGTCTACTATGTTCGGCCCGGACGGAGTTGCTGTATCCGGCGCGACGGTCATCGTCGCACATCATGGGGCGCCCACACGATCCGTAGATCGATCTTGATTGTCTTGCCTTATCCTCCAATATGTCTCGCAAGTCCGGCGCATTACCCCGTGGCTTCGTACTTTTGAGAGGTGCCGGGGTACGGTTCTAGTGGAGGGCCTAGAGGCCTCTCTGTCGCGGCCACGAGGTGGTCGGTCAGCCGTATTGTGCGCTGGTGATGCAGGTTTATATGCCTCCTCCTCTAATCGGGGGTGCAGCTTGCGTTTGGGGTAGCTTTTGGAGGGGCGTTCGAGTTCATGCTCTTCGGCCGCAAGGACTTCAGTCCATCTGTCGGCTAGCAGATCTTGATCAGCTCTAAGCTGTTGCTGCTTTTTCTTGAGCCTGTTCGCCGTGGCCATAAGCCTGCGTTTAAAATGCTCTTGTTTGAGGGATCCTCAGGCACGACGAATTCATCATCGTCGAGGCTTGCCTCGTCTCCGAAGGGAGGCATGTAATTATCATCCTCTACCTCTTCGTCTGCCGCTCTCTCATGAGGGCTGGCTTCTCCGTCCCCCTGTGCTGAATCTTGCTGGAGGGGGTTGTCTTCGGCACTCTCTGGGGTGTTATTATCTCCGGTGCTGGAATCTCCATTCTTGCTGTGGCGGGATTTAGAGCGGTGCCGCTGACGCTGGTGCTTGGGCTGTTTCTTGGAGGGGTCTTCCTCCGCCGTTCCTTCGCCATTCCCATCCTTTGGGATATCCACCATGTATATGTCATATGACAAGGTGGCTTTCCAGTGCCCAGTAGGCGCTGGTTCTTGGTCGTCTCCGGCATCATCGTCCATACCGTCGATGTCTTCGGAGTCGAAGTCTAGCATGTCAGTTAGATCGTCGACAGTGGCTACTAAGTGGGTGGTGGGTGGGTTTTGAATTTCTTCGTCGTCCGCATCCCAACCGTCCTGACTGCAGTCTGGTCAGGGCTCTCCTGATAACAAGAGATATTTTAGCGAATTCAGGATGCCACCGAAAGGTGAGTGTTGAAAGATGTCCGCAGCGGTGAACTCCATGATCGGCGCTCAATCGGATTTGATTGGAGGGGGCGCGGGAGGTTCGGAGTCCGGCGAGGAGTCTGGCACCTCGGAGTCACGAGCTTCACAAGGGACAAGGTCAGTATTCGGCTCCATCGTCGTAGAGGTTGCAGCCCCCGAGGCGGTGTCTAGCCACCCATCCTCGATCTGCGCAGTCGGCTCTGAATTAGGGATCGGAGCAGACTCATGTGCGGCCTCCAGGACACTATCCGGCAGCAGAGCTAAAACATGCCCATCGTGACAGTGCGGCGCGCTCGGCTGTGGCTCGAATCCATCGAAAATCAAGTCTCCGCGGATCTCAGCCGTGAAGTTTAGACTTCCAAATCTGACCTGACGGCCAGGGGCGTCGCTTTCGATCTGCTCCAGATGGCGAAGCGAATTGGCCCGCAGTGCAAAGCCGCCGAATACGAAGATCTGTCTGGGGAGAAAAGTCTCACCCTAGACTGCATCATTGTTGTTGATGATCGAAGGAGCCATCGAGCCTATTGGTGACGACACAGAGGAACTCTCAATGAAAGCACCAGTGTCGGTGTCAAAACCGGCGGATCTCGGGTAGGGGGTCCCGAACTGTGCGTCTAGGCGGATGGTAACAGGAGACAAGGAACACGACGTTTTTACCCAGGTTCGGGCCCTCTCGATGGAGGTAAAACCCTACTCCTGCTTGATTGATATTGATGATATGGGTAGTACAAGAGTGGATCTACCACGAGATCAAGGAGGCTAAACCCTAGAAGCTAGCCTATGGTATGATGGTTGTTATTGTTGTGTCCTACGGACTAAAACCCTCTGGTTTATATAGACACTGGAGAGGGCTAGGGTTACACAGAGTCAGTTACAATGGTAGGAGATCTACATATCCGTATCGCCAAGCTTGCCTTCCACGCCAAGGAAAGTCCCATCCGGACACGGGACGAAGTCTTCAATCTTGTATCTTCATAGTCTTGGAGTCCGGCTGGTGATGATAGTTCGGCTATCCGGACACCCCCTAGTCCAGGACTCCCTCAGCGGCCTCCACACATGGGAAGGCCAAGGCGTCCAAGAAGGGGAATACTTCCCTTCCTGACAACTCTGCGGCGGCTACCAACAGCGGCGGGGAGTGGGAGCCCAGGGTCAAGCCCCTGGCCAAATTGTAAGTGCCCGGACACAGTAACATATCCGGCCTTTTTTACTTTATTGTTTTTAATGTGTTGGATCGTGCACTTGCAGTCCAGCTCAATCCAACATCGAGCTATCCTCCTCTTCAGAGGGGTCGCTGGACCCGTCAGCGATGAACAGTGGGTCCCCTCTGACGGCTTCCTCCCCCAAGGCCGCGGACAACACCGAGGTGCTGTCTCGAAGGATCCCAGGCCTGGGAGAGGCTCAGGAGGCCATCCTGGTGGAGCCGGAGGGTAAAACCCCGGTTACCGAACACATGGGGGGACAAACCCCTATGGACACCGACGATGGGGGCCGTATCCAATTCGGCCCCTGGCCGAATACAGCTCCGGAGACCCAAGTGGCTCCCGATTCAGGCAGGCCGCCTCTTTCAAACAAGGGGGGCGAGCCAACTCCCCCGGTGACCTCTATCTATCCAGAGGAACCAGATAGATTACTGGAAGCGCTACAAGGCGCTCCCATTGTGGAAGAACACCGAACCCTTATGGGTATGGTGATTAAGAGGGTCCAGTCTGTGAAAGGTAGACTGACTGAAGCCTGCACTTGCCTTCTAACAAGCTTTGAGGTAAGTGATGTAATTGTAAAAAGAATGTCACAGTATATATAGTAGCCCATGATGCTCTGTTCGGTGTTCGGAAAGAAAAGCCGAACAAAGGATCAAAATAATTTTTGCAAGAGTCTAACATAATATGTCTATGTGAATAAGCAGGCTTCGCTGCTGGCTGCTGCCACTCATACTGCGGAGGTCTCCGGACTGATGCAGAACCTGGAGTGGGTTGAGGAAGAGCTCGGCCTCGTGAAGAAGCAGCTGGAGGACAACCAAGGTATGCAGTAACCTGCGTGTATATTTAGGAAGGATGAATGGTTCATGTTGACTAAAGTGTCATGAACTTTATTAGGGGCCACGACGGAAGTAGCGTCCCTCAAGAAGGCGTTAGCCAATGCCGAGGACAAAGCGGCCAAGGAATGCACCGCTCGCGAGAAGAAGGAGGCCCGGGTGAGCGAGGTCCAGCAAGAGCTCCAGGACGCCGTCAAGAAGTACGAGTCCTTGGAGCATGATTTTAAGACTCAAGATGAACAAGACGCCCGAGCCGAAGCCCAGGGCGCCCTCCAGGAGATCCAGGCGGCCAACAAGATTACAGCGTGTAAGGCTTTCATTATGCAAAGCAGATATGTGAAGGAAACATTCCTTTTACTTACCCGGATTTGGAGCTCTCCAGGGGCGTTTGCGGACCTGCCGTGCAGTATATCAGACGCTGCAGAATTTTATCGAGCCGAAAAAGGGAGCTCTATGGAGAAGCTGTTCTGGTCTCAATACCTTGGACCAGAACTTCCAGTGCCCTTTAGCGACCAGCTGAAACAGTTGGTCGAGCTGCATAAGGCGGCCGAACTAGCCATGAAGGATTTAATAGTCCGGCTATGGCCTACCGAGCCCACGCCCAGCAGCTACTTCAGACTCATCAAGCGGCTTGTGAGTGCCTGCCAACGGCTTGAAGCCATCAAGTGGTCGGTCTGTATCGAAGGCGCGCGGATGGCCTTTGCCCGTGCAAAGATGCATTGGGCGAAGATGGACGCTATGAACCTGATGACCGAGGGGCCGCCTGAGGGCAAGGAGCACCGCCGACCCGAACTATATTTTGATAGTGTCCTGGAGGGATCCCACCTTGTGGCGGAGCAATGTGCCAAGGATATCATATTCCCATGAAAATATTCATCTTATCCTGCCCTGTAATATTAAACAGATCCGTTATGTAATATAATGTCTGTTAGTTTAAAATTTTACCTCCTGTGCGGCCGTTTGTGAAAATATGAGAGTTGGCCATTCGTCGGCTTCTGCCCCCACGTTGATAGTACAGGGGTGTTCAGGATAAATCTAAATACTCTTTACTCCACATTTTGGTCCTTAAAGGAGGTGTTTAGCGCAACGAACAAGGCAATCGGACTATACGGCTTTATCACCCTCACTTAGCCATAGGAGTTTGACAATGAAAATTTTGGCGCAGCCCCTGGTGCTTGGAAGGCCGAACTTGGGGCGCTATACACGCCTAATCGGATAAAAACCGATTCCTCGCATAAAGTGGAAAAAATCTCTAAGGATTTGAAAACCTCTCGAACAGCTGACCAGTTCTCGCCGCATCATGACAGTGAGTTTTCGGCTTTCTCTATTGAGGTGGTCGTCCGGAAGAACCGGAACACAATCGCAGTAGTTCTCCCTTTACTACCCTAGCCGGTATAGCGGAACGTAAGGTAGCAAGCACAGGAGCCGAGCAACCCAACTATTGACAAAAGACATGATTCGGAGCCGGTTCATATAAAGCTATAAGTTCGGGGTGCCGAACTGTACTATAAAAGTGTTAGAGCTTTATTGCCGTGTTATGGGGTATGATGAAGCCCCTGGCGAATTTAAGGCGTACCAGAGTGTATGGGTGCAATTGATAAAAAATACAAAGATAAGGAAAAAAATCAAGTAATAAACTGACGCAGCAAATTATTTTCCATTGTAATTTGATTAATACGTCAAGGCGTATTTGTACAAGTAATGCGATAAGCAAATAAGGCTATTTGACATGCCATGACCAAGGGCGAGCTGCATGCGGGTATTAAAAACAGGTATAACGATCATTAGCAGAGACCACCTGGAGATTCCCTTGTACGTCAAAGATCCTTGCCTTCTTGGTGTATCCGTCCCATGATCGGTTCGATGATCAGGTTATCAGAAAAGCCTCGAGAAGAGAAAAACTGAAAGTGCTAGTTATCCACTAGAGGGGGGGTGAATAGGCGATTTTTATGAAAGTCTTCAAAACGTGGAAGTTTCGAAGACAAACAATAGAAATGACCTAATTGATATGCAGCGGAAGATAAACTACAACAAGCAAACCATAGTCAAGTATGCAATAATGTGAAAGTACAAAGACTAATAGCAGCTTAGTAGTAAGGATCAGGATGGAAGATAGTATGAAGCCAACCAACTATAGTAGTCAAGCAATGAAGTCAAACAGGTATGACAAATAGGCAATGACTTCACGAAGACAAACTCTAAGTAAAGGGAGGGAGAGGATAGAACCAGTCACTCGTTGAAGACACATGATTTGTTGGACCAGTTCCAGTTGCTGTGACAACTGTACGTCTGGTTAGGGAGGCTGAGATTCAACTCAGAAGACCGCGTCTTCACCTTATTCCCCTTGAGCTAAGGACACACAGTCCTTGCCCAATCACTCTGGTAAGTCTTCAAGGTAGACTTCCGAATCTTCACAGACTTTGTTCACTGGCGATCCACAATGACTCTTGGATGCTCAGAACACGACGCCTAACCGGCTGGAGGATTCACAGTCCTCAAGTGTAATAAGTCTTCAGGTCACGCAGATAGAAAGACTTCAATGATGCCTAACACTCTTTGGCTCTGGGTGTTTGGCTTTGTCCTCGCAAGGATTTCTCTCTCTCAAAGGCTTCGAGGTGGGTTGCTCTCAAAGACAAAAGCCGTGCACTAACTCTGAGCAGCCACCAATTTATGGTGTAGGGGGTGGGCTATTTATAGCCACTAGGCAACCCGACCTGATATGTCCGAAATGACCCTGGGTCATTAAGGAACTGACACGTGTTCCAACGGTCAGATTTCAAACACACATGGCAACTTTACTTGGGCTACAAGCAAAGTTGACTCATCCAGCTCTGGATAAGATTTGCTCTCTTTGTCTTTGCTCGAAGACATAGGATTTGGGTTGAGCATCACTTCAGTCACTCTGACTTTGTTCACTTGGACCCCACTTAATAGTACGGTGGTTCCTATGACTCAACAAAGAAGAAAAAGGAAACAACGAAACGACACAGTCTTCGCGCTCCATAGTCTTCACTCAATGTCTTCTCATGTCATAGTCTTCAGTATGAAAATCTTCACATACCACCATTGTCGTCAATGTCTTCATACATTTTAGGGGTCATCTCCGGTAGGTAAACCGAATCAATGAGGGACACTACCTGTGTTATCCTGCAATTCTCACAAACACATTAGTCCCTCAACCAAATTTGTCGTCAATACTCCAATACCAACTAGGGGTGGCACTAGATGCACTTACAATCTCCCCCTTTATGGTTACTGATGACAAACTGGTTGAATTTTTCAACGGGGATATAGTATGTGAAATTGTAAATGATAGGGTATTGTCTTCATAAGTGGCAAAGGCTCCCCCTGAAGATGTGCATATAAGTAATCTGCTTTTGGAATGCAAATGCACATGGCAGGTTGTACTTGTGGAGATCCTCTTCAACTTATGAAGATAATTCATCATGCATGAAATGATATAACTAAGAGAATGACATGCATAATGAAAAATGGACGTCTGCAGAATGATCTAAGTGCGGAAGTTATCATCGCACATGCGGAATTTATCATCGCATCACAGAAAAGCAAATAAGTAGCAGATGACCATCGAGTTTAAGTGTTACAACTCAAAGAACCAAATGTATCAAAAGCGAGAGTTGTAAACACTAGGCAAAATATAAGGCAACCGCCCATATGAACCCGCTTGAAGACTATCAAACTCATATGCTTCTCCCCCTTTTGTCAGTAAGGACCAAAAAGGTTTGAAGACATAGAGTATCTACTCGTTCCCATCAGGAGTAGGTGAAGCAGCAGGGTTGTCGTTGTTATTTGGCAGCGCAGACGAACTTGGTGCAGTGTCGATGTGTGTAGAAGTAGGGGGCGGTGAAGTAGCATCGTCTTCATCATCGATCACTTTGGCATTCACAGTTGCCACGGAGGAAGAATAGTCGAAGTCTTCAAGGGATGGAGTTCGACATAGGACAGCATTCCATGGAGGAGTGGAGTCAAACTTGAATCTTTTAGTGAATCCATCGTCTTGAAAATCTACTTCAGCACTGAGCAGTGTCAAACTCTTCCATGATCGCCGACAGGTCTTGTGAGTGACAAAAGCATTCTTGGTGGCAAGATTTTGAATGCGATTGACGTCCACCAAGATGCTTTGCATCTATCGCTTGAGCCAAAAGTGATGCTTGTCTTGTTTCTGATGCAGTGCCACAAGAAGTTCTCGGTCATTTAGGATGCGAGAGTGCTTCTTAGGCCTTTGGGCAATTGTGCTCTCAGTAGCTTCAGTTTGCGCACGGTGAGGCAGACGAGTGTTCCCAGCCATTGGATAGACACGAGTTACTGCTTGGACTCCTTCCATGGATTGAGTGAAGCTTTGGTGATCAGCATTTTGAAGACAAAGAGGCTTCTTGGTAGGCTCAGGGTATATGGCTTCAACTGACATATCAACCTCTGGTAGAAAGATCAGACGATTGCGAGCAGAGGGCTGATAGTTGATAGCAGAGTGTAGCTTGATGAGGCGCATGACCCATGGAGCATAGAATTTCAGGCCAAAAAGGTCAGATCCAGACGTAGCCAGTTGCCGGATGAAGAACTCTTGTGTATTGAAGCTGATGCCATTGAGGATGTAAAAGACCAATGTCTTCATGGCTCCTTCAAGTTTTGCAGCTGATGAATGCCCTTTAATAGGGCATAGAGTTCGCCTGATGATGTGATATATTGTGCGAGGCAGATACTCAAGGTCATCAACAAAGAACTCCTTTGGGTATTCAGCATCAGGTGGCAGAGGCTTCATCATGCTCAACATCTGGCTCATGTTGGGCTCTGGCTTATGGAAGATGCTCTCCAGTGCATTGCAGTGGAGTTGACAATCAGGTTCGAACAACTCTCCGGGAGTGGGTAGGCCTGTAAGCTCAATGACATCAAGAGCTTTGGCTTCATGATGAACATTTCCTATCATCCACTCGAGAACCCATGTCTTTGTATCCCTGTAGTACCCGCGAATGTGGAGGGTAGCATAGAATTGAAGCAAAAGTTCCTCATTCCAATGTTCTTTGTCTGTCACAAAGCTGAGCAGACCTGCATCACAAAAGCAGTAAAGTGCTTCTTCTAAGCATGGCAGTCCAGCAATGGCTTCAGTGTCGAGGCGCATATGAGGGAAAATGCGCCCTTGATCATACAGAACGCAGGAGTAATAGCTGCACTGCTGATAGCTCCAGAAACGATCAGATGATATTCTTGGCCTTGAGTAGGGGTTCTTTGCGCTATCAAAGAAGGTGTTGTGGCTTTTGAAGCCATTTGCATTGAAGGACCCTGTAGAGGTGGCAGTACCTGGGAACCTTGGCAGTCTTGGCTTTGGTTTCTGGACCAAAGGCCTATGCTCAACATGATAATCAAATTGAGGACCAGAGGCATTAGGCGGAGGGACCAGAACAGGCCATTTGACAGTGATTAGCTGGCCATAGTTGTATGCTTGCTCAATTGTATGGGGCCTTGGTGGCGGAACAGGAGTAGTGGCAACAACAGAGGCGTCAGGCTGCACATCAGATGCTTCAGGAGCAGTTGCATCATTGGCTTCAGCCATGACTACGTCATTGGCTTCATTTGTGTTGGTGGTGGCAGCCTCAAGATTTTCAACCTCCACTTGATGAGCTGGAGGGATGGGCACTGGCACGTTCACTTCAGGAACAGATTCTTCAGTAAAGGGGGGAGTAGGGACATGTTCTTCTTCTTGGTTGTCATTGGCTGATGCAGCTGGATTGTCTTCAGCAGCTTTGACTTCAGACACGGAGACATTCACAGTCGGAGTGGCTTCTAGAAACACTTGACGTGCAACAGATGGGTGGTGCACTTCTCCTTCTGGAACGCTCGAAAGAGGGACTTGAGGCCATGGTCCTTTGTGAAGCCTGCGTAATGCTGGCGACGCCTTTGGAGATGGAGTTGGCTGGGCCTTAAAGTCATTCTCTTCTTCTTGCACAGGTAGTGTGACTTGTTGTTATTGGGGAGTACTCGGGGAGTCTTATTGTTGTGGGTGATCAGCCCATGATGCATCCTGAGCAATTGGCGTCAGAGGACGACCAATGCTGATGAGTTCACTGTTCGTGAGAACAGGCGATGATACCAAGTTGTGTTTGATCTGAGGAAGAACTTCATCATCTTCAACATTGTCATTGTGACCAATGTCTTCAGCAGCGGTGGGATCAACTGCTGGAATGTCTTCAGCTTCATGAGCCTCTGTGGAAGCAAGCTCATGAACTATCATCCGTTGTTCTTGGTGTTCAGATGCAGGGCGAACCATGGAGATAGGTTCAACAACTAAGGGCTCTGTGGGAGCAGCCCGATTCTTCTTGGTTTTGCGCTTCTTCTTAGAGGGAGCAACATCAGAGGCTTCAGGATTTTTCCTTTTTCTGGCTTTAGCCTCGGCAGTTCTCGTCTTCTTCAGTTCTAAAGCGGTTGACCTGACCTTTGGCTTCGAGCTAGTCATGCTGCTTGGGAAGACTATGTGAGGTTCTTCCTGCCTTGAAGGTGCAGATTGGTCAGTTGATAGCTTCTTCTTCTTTGCAGCCATTCTGGGGTCAATGCCAGGATGACCAAGAGCCTTGCATTTCTTAGCCTCATTGTAGGCTAGCACACACTTGTCAGCCAGACTCTTCATACGCTCACGAGAGCCTTTAGCTTCGTCACGCTTCTTGAGAAAGGCTTCTTTGAGCTCGTGCAGCATGATCTTGAAGTTTTTGACATCTTGCACGCTGAGCTTTGCCACATGCTTCTTGAACTGGGCTTTCTCATAGTCGATCTTGTGCTTTCGTTCAACGATGCGCTGAGAAAGAGCTAGCTCAGAAGCAATGGCGCCATTGAAGGAGATGCTGAGGCCAATGGGAAGTTGCAGATCTTCAAATCTGAGATTTGGGGTGTCAAACCATTCATCAATGAAGTTATGGATGATTGCCACATCAAAGAAAGGCAAATCATTGAAGATCTCTGCTTCTTCCTTGCTCTTGATCAGTTGCTCAAGAGCATCATCTACAAGATCTTCATCGCTGGACAGATCAATGTGCTCTTCCTCGCAACCGGATTGTCTCCAGCAGTTGAGAGTGATACACAGTTCTGATTTGTTGAAGACCAACAGACAAGTGATCGTCCCAGAAAGTGACATGTGCCTGACGTAGACTTGCGATCCACCTTGTCACCAGCATAATCAGCATCCGAGAATCCAACCAGATCAAATTTTGAGCCCTTTGGATACCATAATCCGAGTGTTGGGGTGTAAGCCAAATACCGAAGAATTCGCTTCACAGCTAAGTGATGCGATTCCTTTGGTGCCTCTTGGAATCGAGCACACATGCAAACACTAAGCATAATATCTGGCCTAGATGCACATAGGTAAAGTAAGGAACCAATCATGGAGCGGTATACCTTTTGATCGAACTCTTTACCATTGTCGTCGGGACCTAGATGGTGTTTGGCAGGCATTGGCGTCGTGTAACCTTTGCAATCTTCCATTCCAAACTTCTTCAGACAATCTTTGAGGTATTTTTCTTGAGATATGAAGATGCCATTCCTTTGCTGACGAATTTGAAGACCAAGGAAGAACTTCATCTCACCCATCATGGACATCTGATATTGCTCTTGCATCATGTATCCAAACTCATCACTATACTTCTGGTTGGTGCAGCCGAAGATAATGTCATCCACATATATTTGACACACAAATAGTTCACCATCATATATCTTCGTGAAGAGTGTGGGATCGAGGGATCCAGGTTTGAAGCCTTTGCTCTTCAGAAAGTCTCTGATTGTATCATACCAAGCGTGAGGAGCTTGTTTGAGGCCATACAGTGCTTTGTTTAGCTTGTACACCATATCAGGATGTTTTGGATCTTCAAAGCCAGGTGGTTGAGAAACGTATACTTCTTCTTCAATCTTGCCATTGAGAAATTGAAAGTGCTAGTATCGACTAGAGGGGGGGTGAATAGGCGATTTTTACGAAAGTATTCAAAACTTGGAAGTTTCGAAGACAAACAGTAGAAATGACCTAGTTGACATGCAGCGGAAGATAAACTACCATAAGCCAACCATAGCCAAGTATGTAATGATGTGAAAGTACAGGACTAATAGCAGCTAAGTGGTAAGGATCAGGATGGAAGATAGTATGAAGCCAATCAACGATAGTAGTCAAGCAATGAAGTCAAACAGGTAAGACAGATAGGCAATGACTTCACGAAGACAAACTTAAGTAAAGGATGGAAAGGGATAGAACCAGTTGCTTGTTGAAGACACAGGATTTGTTGGACCAGTTCCAGTTGCTGTGACAATTGTACGTCTGGTTAGGGAGGCTGAGATTTAACTCAGAAGACCGTGTCTTCACCTTATTCCCCTTGAGCTAAGGACACCTAGTCCTCGCCCAATCACTCTGGTAAGTCTTCAAGATAGACTTCCAAACCTTCACAGACTTCATTCACCGGCAATCCACAATAACTCTTGGATGCTCAGAACGCGACGCCTAACCGGCTGGAGGATTCACAGTCCTCAAGTGTAATAAGTCTTCAGGTCACACAGACAGAAAGACTTCAGTGATGCCTAACACTCTTTGGCTCTGGGTGTTTGGTCTTTGTCCTCGCAAGGATCTCTCTCTCTCAAATGCTTCGTGGTGTGTTGCTCTCAAACGACAAAAGCCGTGCACTAACTCTGAGCAGCCACCAATTTATGGTGTAGGGGGTGGGCTATTTATAGCCACAAGGCAACCCGACCTGATTTGTCCGAAATGACCCTGGGTCACTAAGGAACTGACACGTATTCCAACGGTCAGATTTCAAACACACATGGCAACTTTACTTGGGCTACAAGCAAAGCTGACTCATCCAGCTCTGGATAAGATTTTCTCTCATTGTCTTCGCTCGAAGACATAGGATTTGTGTTGAGAATCACTTCAGTCACTCTGACTTAGTTCACTTGGACCCCACTTAACAGTATGGTTGCTCCTATGACTCAACAAAGAAGAAAAGGAAACAACGAAACCACATAGTCTTCGCGCTCCATAGTCTTCATGCAATGTCTTCTCATGTCATAGTCTTCAATATGAATATCTTCTCATACCACCATTGTCCTCAATGTCTTCATACATTTTTAGGGGTCATCTCAGGTAGGTAAACCGAATCAATGAGGGACACTACCTGCGTTATCCTGCAATTCTCACAAACGCATTAGTCCCTCAACCAACTTTGTCGTCAATACTCCAATACCAACTAGGGGTGGCACTAGATGCACTTACAATCTCCCCCTTTTTGGTGATTGATGACAAACTGGTTGAAGTTTTCAACGGGGATAAAGTATGTGAAATTGTTAAGGATAGGATATTGTCTCCGTAAGTAGCAAGGGCTCCCCTTGAAGATGTGCATAAAAGTAATTTGCTTTTGGAATGCAAATGCACATGGTAGGTTGTACTTGTGGAGATCCACTTCAACTTATGAAGATAATTCATCATGCATGAAATGATATAGCAAGTAGAATGACATGCATAATGAAAAATGGACGTCTGCAGGATGATCTAAGTGCGGAAGTTATCATCGCACATGCGGAATTTATCATCGCATCATAGTAAAGCAAATAATAGTAGACGACCATCAAGTTTAGGTGTTACAACTCAAAGAACCAAATGTTTCAAAAGCAGGAGTTGTAAGCACGAGGCAAAATATAATGCAACCGCCCATATGAACCCGCTTGAAGACTATCAACTCATACACTTCTCCCCCTTTTGTCAGTAAGGACCAAAAAGGTTTGAAGACATAGAGCATCTACTCGTCCTCATGAGTAGGTGAAGCATTACAGTGTTCTTTGTCTGTCACAAAGTTGAGCAGACCAGCATCTCGAAAGCAATCTAGTGCTTCTTCTAAGCACAGCAGTCCAGCAATAGCTTCAGTGTCAAGGTGCATATGAGGGAAAATGCGCCCTTGATCATACAGAACGCAGGAGTAATAGCTTCGCTGTTGATAGCTCCAGAAACGATCTGATGATATCTTTGGCTTTGAGTAGGGATTCTTGGCGCTGTCGAAGAAGGTATTGTGACTTTTGAAGCCATTGGCATTGAAGGACCCTGGTGAGTTTGCAGTGCCTGGAAACCTTGGCAGTCTTGGCTTTGGCTTCTGGACCTGAGGCCTATGCTCAATATGATAATCAAATTGAGGACCAGAGGCAGTAGGCGGAGGTACCAGAATGGGCCATCGGACAGTGGTTAGCTGACCATGACTGTATGCTTTCTCGATTGTATGGGGCCTTGGTGGCGGAACTGGAGCAGTGGAAACAACTGAGGCTTCAGGCTGCACAACAGGTGCTTTAGGAACAGTGGCCTCATTAGCTTAAGGCACACTAGTTGGTGCAAGCTCCACATTAGCTTCAGCCATGACTACGTCATTGGCTTCATTGGCGTTGGTGGTGGCAGCTTCAACATTTTCAACCTCCTCTTGATGAACAGGAGGGTCGGGCACTGGCACGTTCACATCAGGAACAGCTTCTTCATTCACTGGGGGAGTGGGGACACGTATGTCTTCTTGTCTTTCATCGGCTGATGCAGCCGGATTGTCTTCAGCAGCTTGGGCTTCAGACTCGGAGACATTCACAGTTGGAGTGGGTTCAGAAAATACTTGACGTGCAACAGGTTGGCGTTGCACTTCTCCTTCTGGAACGCTCGATAGAGGTACTTGAGGCCTTTGTCCTTTGCGAAGCCTGCGGAATGCTGGCAACGCCTTCGGAGATGGAGTTGGCTGAGCCTCAAAGTCTTCATCTTCTTCTTGCACGGGTGGTGTAGCTTGTTGTTGTTGTTGGGGAGTACTTGGGGAGTCTTGTTGCTGTGGGTGATCAGCCCACTATGCATCCTGAGCAGTTGGCGTCAAAGGACGGCCAATGCTGATGAGTTCGCTGTTCGTAAGAATAGGCGATGATACCACATTGTGTTCAATCTGAGGAAGAACTTCATCATCTTCAACATTGTCATCTTGACCAATGTCTTCAGCAGCGGTGGGTTCAGCTGCTGGAATATCTTCAGCTTCATGAGCCTCTGTGGAAGCAGTCTCATGAACTATCATCCTTCTTTCTTGATGTTCTGACGCAGGGCGAACCACTGAAATGGGTTCATCAACTAAGGGCTCTGTGGGAGCAGCCCTAGTCTTCTTGGTCTTGCGCTTCTTCTTGGAGGGATCGGCATCAGAGGCTTCAGTATGCTTCCTCTTTCTGGCTTCAGCCTCGGCAGCCCTCGTCTTCTTCTGTTCTGAAGCGGTTATCGTGACCTTTGGCTTCGAGCCAGTCATGCTGCTTGGGAAGATAATGCGAGGGGCTTCTTGACTTGAAGGCGCAGGTGGAGCGGTAGATGGCTTCTTCTTCTTTGCAGCCATCCTGGGGTCACAAACTTGTACTTGAACCATTCTTCAGCCCAATAGCGTCGAATCCATTGGATTCGTGTCTTGCGCTGATGATAAGTCTCTTCAGGATCTGTCTTGTAGAGCTCTGCTAGGTCATCAGGCAGATCTTTGGATGTTCCTTCTCGGCGCTGTCTGCCACCTTTCCTTGCTAATTTTTCTACAGCCATGAACTTCAAACTGAATGGCTTCAAGATGTTCAATGGCTTCAGAGACTTACGCTTGCTGGTCAAGCAGGAACTGGCTTCAGGAGAGTTAATATGATGTTGTAAATATTCTGCAAACGAATGCAGACTATGAGAACCAAGGGATTCTCCCACGGACATGTACCTGTGACGGCATTAGAGATGCAAGGGAAGGGGAAGAGGTCATATGCATTCTCATAAGATTTTGAAGATAAATCAGTTTGAAGACATTGACCTCATGATGCGAAGACATTCACTTATGTGATGTGAGTTGGTTCCAGATTTTTTACGAATCCGTGAATAAGTACAAGTGAGGAATCAAACTAGACATGTAATTCAAGTGAGTTGACTAGGCAGTATGAGATGCAGACAGAATAGATCTAACACAGTGTAGGCAGAAACCACTTTCGGTAAATAGGATGAATCTTGAAGATCAAAAAGGTGGTAAAAATAGAGTTATAATTACCGCACGAAGAACTGCTAGATGGGATGAATAGGAGACCGAGCAGTTCAGCCCACCGTGCCCTAACTTGGCGACGGAGGACACCTACGGCGACGGTGGAGAGGACGATGTCCGCGACTGGCGTGAGGACGGCGTCGGAGAAGTCGCGGTAGCTAAGCGCTTCGTTGCCGGCTTTGTCGAGAGCTAGCGGTGGCGCTAGGGTTTTGATGAGGTGGAGAGGTGGAGGAAGGATTTCTTTACCGCAGGGGACAAGTATTTATAAGTAGGTGTGTGGCACAGCGCAATTATGCTGGTGCCCCTGGCGGTTCACATCTGAGGGGCACGTGGCAAGCATGCAACATACTCAGAGTTGTCCCACGTTCCCACACCCGCCAGGCATGTCGGATGGTTGTTCCGGCTTCTCCGGATTTCAACAATAAAGATAAGTCATTTAAAACAGATTTAATGTTTGTCTCTTTGCCTTCTGCTGACTAGGACGCAGAGAAGACATTTGATAGTTTTAATAGAATGCATATGATTTGGACAGATAGAGTTTGAGATAGAAAGCATAGAGAGGTTAGGGTCCGATCACATTCACTTAGTTCAAAAGATCCAACTTGAAGACATAGCTATAAGTGAATGTTGTAGAGGACAGAACACTTGTATATATATATATATATATATATATATATATATATATATATATATATCAGAAAGCAATCGAATCATCATAGTGCAGAAAATCATGAAGATAAATTGAAACTGAAGACAAACCAAATGCGAAGTCATTACAAAATAACGCCATGAGTGAAAAACTTCAACAGAGAAATTTGGTGGTGGCATTACCCACCGTATAGGAAATATTAGACCCAGACACGGCGCACAATTATCGTGGCGCTCCGAAGTCAAATTCCATGTTAATGTATTCACACTTAGAGTGTAAGTCTTCATTGATTGAAGATATACATTACTTCATGTGTTGCACATCTAAGTCATCAACATGCATAAGTGTTAGGATGTGTGACTGATCACAGGACATTAGAGGATTCCAAGATATTTAGCTCACACGTAACTTGCAAAACCTTTTCTCATCCAAGGGCTTTGTGAAGATATCTGCCAGTTGCTCTTCAGTGCTGACATGAATGATGTCGATATCTTTCTTCATGACATGATCTCTCAGAAAGTGATGACGAATTTCAATGTGCTTTGTCTTAGAGTGTTGGACTGGATTGTTGGCTATCTTGATGGCACTTTTGTTGTCGCAGAAAAGAGGTACTTGTTTCAGGTTGATGCCGTAGTCCTTGAGAGTTTGCTTCATCCATAGAAGCTGAGCACAACAGGATCCAGCAGCAATGTATTCAGCTTTAGCAGTTGAGAGTGAGACACAGTTCTGCTTCTTTGAAGACCAACAGACAAGTGATCATCCCAGAAAGTGACATGTGCCTGATGTAGACTTGCGATCCACCTTGTCACCAGCATAATCAGCATCCAAGAATCCAACCAAATCAAATTTTGAGCCCTTGGGATACCATAATCCGAGTGTTGGGGTGTAAGCCAAATATCGAAGAATTCGCTTCACAGCTAAGTGATGCGTTTCCTTTGGTGCCACTTGGAATCGAGCACACATGCAAACACTAAGCATAATATCTGGCCTAGATGCACATAGATAAAGTAAAGAACCAATCATGGAGCAGTATACCTTTTGATCAAACTCTTTACCATTGTCGCCGGGACCAAGATGGTGTTTAGCTGGCATTGGCGTCGTGTAGCCTTTGCAGTCTTCCATTCCAAACTTCTTCAGACAATCTTTGAGGTATTTCTCTTGAGATATGAAGATGCCATTTCTTTGCTGACGAATTTGAAGACCAAGGAAGAACTTCAGCTCACCCATCATGGACATCTGATATTGCTCTTGCATCATGTATCCAAACTCATTAATATACTTCTGGTTGGTGCAGCCGAAGATAATGTCATCCACATATATTTGGCACACAAACAGTTCACCATCATATGTCTTCGTGAAGAGTGTGAGATCGAGGGATCCAGGTTTGAAGCCTTTGCTCTTCAGGAAGTCTTTGATCATATCATACCATGCACGAGGAGCTTGTTTGAGGCCATACAGTGCTTTGTTTAACTTGTACACCATATCAGGATGTTTTGGATCTTCAAAGCCAGGTGGTTGAGCGACATACACTTCTTCTTCAATCTTGCCATTGAGAAATGCACTCTTCACATCCATTTGATATAGCAAAATGTTGTGATGATTAGCGTAGGCTAGCAGTATGCGAATAGCTTCAAGCCTAGAAACAGGAGCAAATGTTTCATCGAAGTCAATTCCTTCAACTTGAGTATATCCTTGAGCCACAAGGACAACTTGACCATGCTCATCTTGCTTGTTTCGATATATCCATTTTGTTCCAATAATGCTATGCTTGCGAGGGTCAGGTCGCTTGACAAGTTCCCAAACATTTTTTAGCTTGAACTGTTGAAGTTCTTCTTGCATAGCTTGAATCCATTCAGGTTCCATAAAAGCTTCATCAACTTTCTTGGGTTATGATATTGATACAAATGAAAAATGCCCACAGAAATTTGCTAACTGTGTTGCTCTTGAGCGAGTGAGTGGACCAGGTGCATTGATGATGTCAATTATCTTCTCAATTTGAACTTCATTTGCAAAACGAGGATGAACTGGACGAAGACTTTGCTCTTGCTGATCATTGTCATCATTGGGAGGATTGTCTTCGGTCTGAGCATTGTCTTCAGGTTGGTTAGGTGCAAAAATGATAAGTTCCTCTTCAGGCTGTGCTTCAGAAGGCATGATTTCACCAGTTCCCATCAACTTGATAGATTCGCTTGGAGAAGCTTCGTCTAGTGCACTTGGCAGAATCTCTCTCTGTGAACCATTGGTTTCATCAAATCTCACATCCACAATTTCGACGATTTTGTAGAGATAGAGGTTGAAGACTCTGTAGGAGTGTGAGTCCTTTCCATAGCCAAGCATGAAGCCTTTGTGAGCCTTAGGTGCAAATTTTGACTTGTGATGGGGATCCTTGATCCAGCATCTAGCTCCAAATACTCTGAAGTAACTGACATTTGGCTTCTTGCCAGTAAGGAGCTCATAGGATGTTTTGTTCAGAAGCTTATGGATGTACACACGGTTGATGATGTGACATGTTGTATCAATGGCTTCAGGCCAAAACTTTCTCGGTGTCTTGTATTCATCTAGCATTGTTCGAGCCATCTCAATGAGAGTTCTGTTCTTGCGCTCAATGATACCATTTTGCTGAGGTGTGTATGGAGCATAGAACTTATGAGTGATTCCCATTGTATCCAGATGCAGATCAAGTCCGGTGTTCTTGAATTCAGTGCCATTGTCACTTCTGATATGCTTGATCTTCACGCCATAATTGTTCATTGCTTGATTGGCGAAGCGTCTGAAGACATCTTGCACTTCAGTCTTGTAGAGAATTATGTGCACCCATGTGTATCTTGAGTAGTCATCAACAATTATGAAGCCATACAGACAAGCAGTTGTTGTGAGGGTGGAGTAGTGAGTAGGTCCAAATAAGTCCATGTGTAATAGCTCGAAGGGTTGAGATGTTGTCATGATTGTCTTCGAGGGGTGCTTTGCCCTAGTCATCTTTCCAGCTTTGTAGGCACCGCACAAATGATCCTTCTTGAACTTGACATCCTCGATGCCAATGACATGCTTCTTCTTGACGAGTGAGTGTAAGTTCCTCATGCCAGCATGCCCCAGCCTTCGATGCCAGAGCCAGCATTCTGAAGCTTTTGTGAGAAGACATACGGCAAGCTGTGGACCTGCTGAGAAATCTACCATGTATAGATCATCTTTTCGATACCCTTCAAAGACTAGAGACTTGTCAGATTCCATTAGTACAAGGCAATGATATTTTCCGAATATCACAATCATGTTCAAGTCACAAAGCATTGAGACAGACATTAAGTTGAAACCAAGGGATTCAACAAGCATCACTTTATCCATGTCTTGATCCTTTGAGATTGCAACTCTACCTAGACCCAATACCTTGCTTTTACCAGTGTCAGCAAACGTGATGTGACTCTTGTCGGATGGATGTAAGGTTGAGTCCATGAGAAGACTTCGATCACCAGTCATATGATTTGTGCATCCACTGTCCATAATCCATTCTGAAGCTTTTGGTGATGTACCCTACAGTGCAGTTAGGAGGATAGGCTTCACAAGAGTGTTGTGAAGCATAAGCATTTGGCATATATAGGGATTGTCACAGTTTAGATCAAGGTTAGGACATATAGTATGACTGGTAAGCGATGCAGATGTGACGTATATAGTAAGTCATTTTATCATGCGTCCAGAATGTGTTTTAGGTCCCCAGCAATAGCATCGGACGCCTTTGATTGCGGGCTGGAGACCGTTCTCTGCAAAAGAAAGTTAATTCTTCTTCGCCACCCACATCTTCAGGGGTGGCTTAGAAGCAATGAGTCTAAGTGCTGCATCTGAGAATTTCGGCTTTGGAGCCCTAGAAAATAGCCTTGCAGGAGATGAATGATACTCATATGAATAAGCAGAAAAGTTCTTAGTTCTATGAACATAGCGGTTCGAAGACACACGCTCATATTCATAAGTCTGAGTATGATTTCCCTGCAAAACATTGGCGTTAGGGTGACTCAAGTGAGTCCTGTATCTGTATGAAGCCTTTGGGCCATATGAAGCTATAGGTCTGGGGATTGTCTTCTTCCTTGGTGGTGTCATGATTACATTCACAGGAAGATTCTCAAGGTACTGCTTAGGTACCCAGATCTTCTTCATAGGTGGTCCATTCCTGCAGTTAGTACCAATATACCTAGCAAACACTTCACCATTCTGATTATTGAACATCTTATAGTTTGCATGAAAGGATTCATCAATGATAATAGGATTAGCACAGGTAAAGCCAGATAAAGTGGATGGATCTACTGAAGGTTCCTTTGCAGCAACCCATGTGGTTTTGGGGTACTGCTCAGGCTTCCAGTACGAGCCATCAACATTCATTTTCCTCTCGAACCCAACACCCTCTTTCCTAGGGTTTCGGTTCAGAATCTGCTTTTTGAGGACATCGCATAGTGTCTGATGCCCTTTCAGACTCTTATACATCCCTGTTTCAAGCAATGTCTTCAACATAGCTTTTTCATCAGCAATAGTAGTGGTATCCTCCGCAGAGGGGTTAGTAACCACATCAGTAGGTGAAGACAATGAAACAGTAGCAGCAGTGGAACATTCAGCGAAAGATGTAGCGTTATCACGTTCAATGCATTTTAAACATGGTGGTTCAAATCCATCCTGAGCGGGACTGATCTGTTGAGCGCGAAGTGACTCATTCACTTTTTGAAGATCTTCATGAGCCACTCTCAATTTCTCAAGCTCTTGCTTCCTTTGAAGATAATCATAGGAGAGCCTTTCATAAGTAGTTGAGAGCGTTTCATGACGACTTTCAAGTTCTTGGTACTTAGCATGAAGATTTTTTATATCTTCAACTAAGGACTGTGAACGGGTCATTTCCGCGTCCAACAGGTCATCGCTTTTGTCTAACAGTTTTTGAGTATGTTCCATAGCTTTTTGTTGTTCAGTTGCATTTTTAGCAAGTGTTTTGTAGCTGGGTTTGGATTCACAATCAGAGTCATCTTCACTTGATGTTTGGAAGTAAGCATCACGTGATTTTACCTTGGCACCAGGTGATTTTACCTTGGCACCACGTGCCATGAAGCAGTAGGTGGGAGTAGGATCGTCTTAGTCATTAGCTTCAGCGTTGGCGTGGAAGTCATTGTCTTCGGTGTTGAAGATGGACTTGGCAACATAGGCTGTGGCTAGAGCCAGACTTGCAACGCCAGGGTCGGACTCCTCTCCAGACTCCACCTCCGCCTCCTCAGAAGAAGACTCCTCTGAATCCATTTCCTTGCCAACAAAAGCACGAGCCTTGCCAGATGAGCTCTTCTTGTATGATGAAGATTTGGAAGAAGACTTAGAAGAAGACTTTGAGGATTTCTTCTTCTTCTTGTCATCAGAATCATATTCCTTGCTCTTCTTCTTCTTCTTCTCATTGTCCCACTGTGGACACTCAGATATGTAGTGACCAGGTTTCTTGCACTTGTGGCAGGTTCTCTTCTTGTGATCATGGGTGGAAGCTTCATCATTCCTTGAGCTGGATCGTGAAGACTTTCTGAAGCCTTTCTTCTTAGTGAATTTCTGGAACTTTTTCACAAGCATAGCAAGTTCCTTTCCAATGTCTTCAGGATCTTCAGAACTGCAGTCAGATTCTTCTTCAGATGAGGAAACAACTTTTGCCTTCAAAGCGCGAGTACGGCCATAGTTGGGACCATAGATATCTCTTTTCTCAGAAAGCTAAAACTCATGTGTGTTGAGCGTCTTAAGTATATCAGACGGATCGAGTGTCTTGAAGTCAGGACGTTCTTGTACCATGAGGGCAAGGGTGTCAAAGGAGCTGTCGAGTGATCTCAGTAGTGTCTTGACGATTTCATGCTTGGTAATCTCAGTTGCGCCAAGAGCTTGAAGTTCATTTGTGATGTCAGTGAGGCGATCGAACGTGAGCTGGACATTTTCATTGTCGTTTCTCTTGAAGCGGTTGAAGAGGTGTTGCGAAGAACACTGATTCTTTGATCTCTCAGGGTTGATACGCCTTCGTTGACCTTGGATAGCCAGTCCCAGACTAGCTTCAACGTTTCTAGAGCACTCATACGACCATACTGTCCTTTGGTCAGATGACCACAGATGATGTTCTTTGCAGTAGAGTCCAGTTGAATGAACTTCTTGACATTAGTAGGGGTGACACCTTCACCAGTTTTGAGAATGCCGTTCTTGACGACATACCAGAGGTCGACATCAATGGCTTCAAGATGCATACGCATCTTATTCTTCCAGTAGGGATATTCCGTTCCATCAAACACGGGGCAAGCAGCGGAGACTTTGATTATCCCTGCAGTCGACATAGCTAAAACTCCAGGTGGTTAAACCGAATCACACAGAACAAGGGAGTACCTTGCTCTGATACCAATTGAAAGTGCTAGTATCGACTAGAGGGGGGGTGAATAGGCGATTTTTATGAAAGTCTTCAAAACTTGGAAGTTTCGAAGACAAACAGTAGAAATGACCTAGTTGACATGCAGCGGAAGATAAACTACCATAAGCAAACCATAGTCAAGTATGTAATGATGTGAAAGTACAGGACTAATAGCAGCTAAGTGGTAAGGATCGGGAAGGAAGATAGTATGAAGCCAATCAACGATAGTAGTCAAGCAATGAAGTCAAACAGGTAAGATAGATAGGCAATGACTTCACGAAGACAAACTTAAGTAAAGGATGGAAAGGGATAGAAACAGTTGCTTGTTGAAGACACATGATTTGTTGGACCAGTTCCAGTTGCTGTGACAACTATACGTCTGGTTAGGGAGGCTGAGACTTAACTCCGAAAACCGTGTCTTCACCTTATTCCCCTTGAGCTAAGGACACCCAGTCCTCGCCCAATCACTCCGGTAAGTCTTCAAGGTAGACTTCCAAACCTTCACAGACTTTGTTCACCGGCAATCCACAATGACTCTTGGATGCTCAGAACGCGACGCCTAACCTGCTGGAGGATTCACAGTCCTCAAGTGTAATAAGTCTTCAGGTCACAAAGACAGAAAGACTTCAGTGATGCCTAACCCTCTTTGGCTCTGGGTGTTTGGGCTTTGTCCTCGCAAGGATCTCTCTCTCTCTCTCTCAAATGCTTCGAGGTGTGTTGCTCTCAAACGACAAAAGCCGTGCACTAACTCTGAGCAGCCACCAATTTATGGTGTAGGGGGTGGGCTATTTATAGCCACTAGGCAAACCGACCTGATATGTCCAAAATGACCCTGGGTCATTAAGGAACTGACACGTGTTCCAACGGTCAGATTTCAAACACACACAACAACTTTACTTGGGCTACAAGCAAAGCTCACTCATCCAGCTCTGGATAAGATTTGCTCTCGTTGTCTTCGCTTGAAGACATAGGATTTGGGTTGAGCATCACTTCAGTCACTCTGACTTTGTTCACTTGGACCCCACTTAACAGTACGGTGGTTCCTATGACTCAACAAAGAAGAAAAAGGAAACAACGAAACGACACAGTCTTCGCGCTCCATAGTCTTCACTCAATGTCTTCTCATGTCATAGTCTTCAGTATGAATATCTTCACATACCACCATTGTCGTCAATGTCTTCATACATTTTTAGGGGTCATCTCTGGTAGGTAAACCGAATCAATGAGGGACACTACCTGTGTTATCCTGCAATTCTCACAAACACATTAGTCCCTCAACCAAATTTGTCGTCAATACTCCAAAACCAACTAGGGGTGGCACTAGATGCACTTACAAAAACCTCAAGTGAAAAAGAAAAAGTGAAGGTGTGCGGATCTAGGGCGGTTGAGCCGCATTATGGATCACGGTCTAGCTGTGCCTCCGTCCATGCCCATGGTATTTTAAGTGCATAGTTATGTACGCGTGGCACAAATGTCACTGCTTGATTGGGACTGGGACGAAGGCCGAATTGCTAGTCACGCTCTAGACGAGCTGGACTGTCATGCTGCAGCATAGTTCAGACTCGCTTGACGGTGTCCGGGAGCTTTATGGCCGGATTGAGGTTTTGCCTAAAAAGGCTGCTCTGTACTTCTGCTGCAAGGGCTGCGGTGTGCTCCTCAGTACGGAGGGAGCGTTCCGTATTTTCGTTGACTGTCATGACACCGTGTGGTCCAAGCATCTTGAGCTTGAGGTAGGTGTAGTGCAGCACCACATTGAATCGAGCGAATGCGGTTCGTCCGAGCAGTGCATGATAACCACTATGGAAGGGGACGATATCGAAGATTAACTCTTCACTTCAAAAATTATCCGGGGATCCGAAGACCACTTCCAGTGTGATTAAGCCCGTACAGCAGGCCTCTACACCTGGTATGACACCTTTAAAGGTGGTTTTTGTGGGCTTGATCCTTGAGGGATCGATGCCCCTTTTGCGCACTGTATCCTGATAGAGCAGGTTCAGGCTGCTGCCACCATCCATGAGGACTCGCGTAAGGTGCAATCCGTCAATAATTGGGTCAAGGACCAGTGAGGCTGAACCGCCATGACAGATACTGGTCGGATGGTCCCTGCGATCGAAGGTGATCGACATGAGGACCATGGGTTGAACTTCGGGGCGACTGGCTCCATCGCGTAGACGTCCCTGAGTGCGCACTTGCGCTCCCTCTTGGGGATATCAGTGGCGTATATCATGTTCACCGTTTTGATTTGGGGGGGGGGGGAATTTCTTCTGTCCCCCTGTGTTCGATGGTCGGGCTTCCTCGTCATCGTCATCGCTTTGCGAACCTTTCTACTTATTCTCGCATTTAACTTGTCGGCCTATTTGAAAACCCAACATTCTCTGTTTGTATGATTGGCTGGTTTATCAAGAGTGCCATGGATTTGGCATAGTCGATCTAGTATGTGTCCAGACTGGACGGGCCCGGGTTATTTCTCTTGAATGGCTTCTTCTGCTGACCGGACTTGGCGCCACTGAATCCGGCTTTGGCCGCCGTGTCTTTGATGTTATCACCATTGTTTCGACGCATATGTCTATTGCACCGGGGCTTGCCGTTGCTGTTTCTAGCTTCAGAAGTGCCAGGTTCACTTGTATTGTTGTTGCTATGGGCTAGCCAGCTGTCTTCGCCCGCACAGAAGCAGGTCATGAGTGTCGTAAGGGATGACATGGACTTCGGTTTTTCCTGGCCAAGGTGTCTGGCCAACCATTCATCGCGGATGCTGTGCTTAAAGGCCGCTAGGGCTTCAGCGTCCGGGCAGTCGACGATCTGGTTCTTTTTAGTTAGGAACCGAGTCCATAATTTCCTGGCTAAATCTCCGGGCTGTTAGATTATGTGACTTATGTCATCGGCATCCGGAGGTCGGACATATGTTCCTTGGAAGTTGTCGAGGAAGGCGTCCTCCAATTCCTCCCAGCTGCCAATGGATTTTTCAGGCAGACTATTTAACCAGTATCTAGCTGGTCCCTTGAGTTTGAGCGGGAGGTATTTGTTGGCGTGAAGATCGTCACCACGGGCCATATGAATGTGGAGAAGAAAGTCCTCAATCCACACGGCGGGGTCTGTTGTGCCATCATATGATTCATTGTTCACTGGTTTAAGCCCTTCTTTGAAATCATGTGCCATTACTTTGTTAGTGAAGCAAAGGGGGTGTGCGGTGCCTATATATTGGGCCAAGTCGTGACGTAGCTCGGATGGAGCACGTCTGCGGTTTTCGTCCCGGACGTGGTTGCGTTTATCACGTTCAACCAGATGGCCATCATCGCGCGTCGAGGCAGGCCCCCGTGATCCATAGATTGATCTTGTCTGACCTACTCTATTTTCAAAATCGCGTCGCAGGTCATGTGTATATCCCCGAGCTGTTGTATTTCTATTTGTTTGACAAGGTAGTGCGGGCTAGTGTTTGGCTTGAGGTGTCGCTTTGTCCCGGCCACATGGTGGTCGGTCAGCCGTATTGTACCTTGGTAGGACGGGCTCCAGCGCCTTGTCATCAAATTATGGTAACAGTTTGCGCTTCAGGTAGCTCTTGGTTGGGCGCTCGAGGCCATATTCCTCGGCTGCCAGGACATCAGTCCATCTCTCATTGAGTAGATCTTGATCAGCTTGAAGCTGCTGCTGCTTCTTTTTCAGGCTTCTTGAAGTGGCAATTTGCTGACGCTTAAAGTGTTCCTGTTCGGCGGGCTCTTCAGGCACGATGAAATCTTCGTCACCAAGGCTAACCTCGTCCTCAGAGAGCGGAAGGTAGTTGCTATCCTCCGAGTCTTCATTCATGGCCTGTTCGCCAGGGCTGACTCGCCCATCCTCCCGTTCCTCCTGGTCGAAGGTCGGCTCAACGGGGTCTTCAATGTTTTCGGCACCGTTCGGATTGTTGTCCTCTTCTGTGACGGTATTGCTGTTTTTACTACGACATGGCTTAGAGCGCCGCTAACGTCGGCACTTCGGCTATATCTCAGGAGGTTTATCCTCGACTGGATTTTCATCGTCCCCGTTATTTTCTTTGGGTGTATCCACCATGTATATGTCGTACAAGGAGGTGGCTGTCCAACACCCTGTAGCCAGTGGTTCCTGATCCTCCCCGGCATCATCGTCCCTACCGTCGATGTCTTTGGAGTCGTAGTCAAGCATGTCGGTTAAGTCGTCAACAGTGGCTATAAAGTGGGTGGTGAGTGGGGAACGAATTTCTTCATCATCCACTCCCCATTCGAGCCGGGCATAGTTCAGCCGAGAGTCCCACGACAAGAAGAGGGATCTTAATGAGCTTAACACGTCGCCAAAAGGCGAGTGCTGGAAAATGTCCGCAGAGCTGAACTCCAAGACCGGTGCCCAATCAGGTTTGATGGACACGGATGCACGCGGTCCGGAACTCATGGCCGGATACGAGTCCGAGATTCCAATAACACAGGCCCAACCTGATGTTGGGTGTGTGTGTGTGGCTCGAGCGCCGCTGAGTCTGTGGCCTCCGCGGCGAGGTTGAGCTTCCCGTCTTCGGACGACGCAGCCCGCTCCGGCTCTAGGGCCAGGGTGGTCACAGGCGCTATCTCCTGTGTGCTGCCAGATGACAGATCTAGTTCATGTTCATCATGGTGGCCGAGGACAACCGTCATGGGCTCGAATCCGTTGATGATCAAGTCTCCACGGATATCGGCCACAAAATTCAGTCTTCCAAATTGGACCTGATGGCCAGGGGCGTAGCTATCGACCTGCTCTAGATGGCCAAGCGAGTTGGCCCGTAGTGCAAAGCCGCCAAATACGAAGATCTGTCCGGGGTGGAAGATCTCCCCCTGGACTGCATTGTTGTAGATGATTGATGGAGCCATCAAGCCTATCTCCGACGTTACAACGGACCTCTCAATGAAAGCACCAATGTCGGTGTCAAAACTGGCGGATCTCGGGTAGGGGGTCCCAAATTGGGCGTCCAAGGCTAATGGTAACAGGAGGCGGGGGACACAATGTTTACCCAGGTTCGGACCCTCTCTATGGAGGTAATACCCTACTTCCCGCTTGATTGATCTTGATGAATATGAGTATTACAAGAGTTGATCTACCACGAGATCGTAATGGCTAAACCCTAGAAGTCTAGCCTATGAGGTTATGATTGTTGTGGCTAAACCCTAGAACTCTAAACCCTCCGGTTTATATAGACACCGGGGGGGCTAGGGTTGTACAAAGTCGGTTACAGAGAAAGGAATCTGCATATCTGAATCGCCAAGCTTACCTTCCACACCAAGGAGAGTCCCATCCGGACACGGGACGAAGTCTTCCATCCTGTATCTTCATAGTCCAATAGTCCAGCCAAAGTATATAGCCCGGCTGTCCGAGGACCCCTTAGTCCTGGACTCCCTCACCATGCTACGCCGAGAGCACCAAGGCGGCGGACGATGGTGAGACCTAGGTAGGGGACGACGCGGAGCCGGGGAATCCATGGTAGTGGATGCCCACATGGAGAGGAGTACGAGGGTTGACTGGTTCGACTGTGGTGTGAGGTTGTCGTTGCCACAGAATAATAGAGGGTGTGGGTGAGTATAGGGATGGCCTGGCCAGCGGTGGGAGTCGTAGGGGGCGGTGAGGACTCCGCGGCAGCACAACCAGCCACAGGAGGCAGGAGTAGGCGGCACGACCGGCGCTTGTTTGGGCGGCTAGAGCAAGAAGACCAGAGGTTGAAGAAGCACTACGGCCGTTGGACGGACATCGTACGGTCACCGGAGCTAGAATCGATCATATTGACTAAGTTGACAAAGCCCTCGTCTACGTCAACTTAGTAGGCCCAAGTCAGCCTCCTACTATTGTGGGTCCCAACTAGCAGGGGGTGTATTCATTTTTGTGCCTAATAAGGAGGCACTTCCTTCCGGTGAAGATATAGCTGGTGGGTCCGAGCTGTCAGCGGGGGGAACGTTTTTTTCGTGAAATACAAAGGCCCTTCCGGTGGGTCCCAGCTGACAGGTGGAGGAATCATTATTTTGCGCGTAATAAGGAGGCATTTCCTTGTGTGCGGCCCTAGACCCAATTGTCAGCCTCTCCACGTACAATCCACTTCCGATGGATGTCGTTCATCGACCATGTTGACCACGCCGCGCCGACAGCACCAAGGCAGTGGACGACGGCGAGGCCTAGGAATGGAACGACACGGAGCCGGGGAAGACTCGATAGTGGTTGTCCACGCTGTGGGAGTACGAGGGTACACTGGTTCGGCTGCCGTCGCCAGAAAATAACAGGAGGTGTGGGTGAGTAGAGGAATGGCCTGGCCAGCGATAGAGTTGAGTGGGGCGATGCTGCCTATGCGGCAGCACAGTCGGCCATGGGAGGCGGGAGCAGCCAGTCCCGCCGGCGCTGGTTTGGGCAGCTGGAGCAAGAAGATCAAATATTGAAGAAGCAGCACAGCCGTTGGATTAACATCCAACGGTCACTGCTGCTAGAATCGTTTGTGGACTAAGTTGACAAAGGCTTTTGTACACGTCAACCTAGTAGACCCACAAGTCAGCCTACAAATCTGTCCCAAACAGCATACGTCCCAAATTTTTAGCCAGATTGATATTAATTTAAAAACTAAACATACCTTAATTTAAATTCAATGAAATTTTACCCATAGAAAAACAATGAAATTTAAAATACCAAAATCCAAAAGAAAAAAGTATTTTGGAACTAAAATTGCCTGTTTGCTGTATTTTTTTCATTTCACAACCCATTTATTATTACTTATAGCCCATTTCTTATTACTTCTAGCCCATTTTCTGGGCAAGCCCGAATGCATCCCTCCTCGTCTTGAAATATTTCCGACCCAGCAGGGCGTAGAAAAGCAAGTAGGCCTATGTTGGTTATTCTACCAAAAACAAAATAGTTGGGCTAGCCATTTTCAGAAAGGAAAAACAATTGGGCTAGTCATGTGGTAAACATATGAAATAAAAGCCTGGGCTAGACGGGCTACAGCTCCCGCGCAACCTAGTTTATAACCATCTCCGTCCTGGAAAAAAACCGCACGTGCTGTTGGGTCCCTACTGTCATCCTCACCATGTACAGTCATCTCCTTATTCCTCTCGGTTGTTGACCATGTTGATAACACTGGAGGGCAGCGCCGCGGCGAGTGAACTAAGGCAGAGGACGATGGTGAGGCCTCGGATGGGAATGAACAGGAGTCGAGGAAGATGCGCAGAGTTTTAGGGTGCGATGTGGCCACGATGTGTGCGCGACAGTAGAGCCAGCCGTGGGAGGCGGGAGCAGGAGGTCCCGCCGGTGCTGGTTTGACTTTGGCGGCTAGAGGAAGAAGAGACTTAAGAAACACGACAGACGTTGAATGTCAATTCAACGGTCAAGTTTGGCACAATCGTTTGTTTACTAAGCCGACAACCAAGTAGCATACTTTTTTATATATAGGAAGAAAAGAAAAACTGGGCTCGTTGGCCTGATAACATTCCCCAAACTGTGACCGTTCGATCATGCGTCGCAACTAAAACTGCGAGGAAAATGCGTTTGTCTGCCTTCCTCTTCCCAGGGAACGTTCACCACATAAGTGACTAGCACCCTTGGTTTTCAACCGAGAGGTCTTGGGTACGAGTCCTAGGAACTCTTAATTTTGTCCTCCTTCCTTCCTCGCAAAAAAGAAAAGAAAATCAAAGACTTGAGAAGGCATACAGAACAAGCTAGTGTACTAGTAAAGAGACATTGCTGAGTTTTAGAAAAAGAGAGACGTGCTCCTATAGCTGGTTCGAATCCAAACCTAGACTATGACTATCTATGGTGCTATGCTACTCTGCAAGTAACGAAACTGACATATCCAACGTTCGCTTCTCCTCTTCTTTACGTACTCTGCCTAGCATCAGAAGCTCTGGCCGCAGCAACCATGTCCACTGGCTGCTCGTCCACCTGCTCTTTAGCAATGTAGGCCTCTGCAATGGAACCCTCGGGTCTAGCTCTGATCCTAACATAGCCCTTGAAAGTGCCTAGCTGCCTTTCAATAGGGTACATCCGGCCATACTATACTGGACCTCTAAGTAGTGCCCCATCAGGTAGATGAACAACTAAATGCACCATCACATCAAAGAAGGATGGAGGATATATCTTCTCAATGTTGAATAAGCTAGTTGGTATCTTGTCTCTAAGAAGCTCCAAAGCATCTATGCTGATATTTCTACTGTAGAGTTCCCTGAAGAATTGTCCCAACTCTGCAACTACTCTATATAAGTCAGGGCGGCCCAATCCTGTAAGGATAACAGGTAAAACCTTTTGAAGTAGGACGTGGCAGTCATGAGTTTTCAACCCTTGTACCTTGTTTCCATCTGCACTGACTCTCCTTTTAGGGTTGGAAGCAAATCCATGTGGAATCTCACACGTGACAGGACCTCGCAGAATTCTTTTCTTTTTACCTTGTCCAAGACGTACAAAGCTGGTGCCATATCCCGTGATGCACCATCATCTTTCGCTTGCAAATCGGATCTGATACCCAGGTGTGTCAAATCAATCCACGATTTTAAGGTATCTTTCGTCTTGCCTTCAATATTAGGAAGTGTGCTGATAATGTTGTCACATATATTTTTCTCGATGTGCATCACATCAAGATTATGTTGCAGATCCAAATCTTTCCAATACTCCAAGTCCCACAAAGTGGACCTGCGGGTAAACAACAATTTCTCTTCTGCCCTACCACGCTTCCTTTTCCCGCTACCATTATCAGGATGGTTTCCTGGTGTAATATTCCTAACCTTCTCTAATTCCACTTGCAACTCATCGCCGGTGAGCCTCTTTGGCGCATCACGGTTTTCATGCTTTGCATTGAACACATATCTTCGGTATTTTGTAGGACATGGCTTGTCCTTGGCAAGGAAACGATGGTGGCCAATGTAACAGATCTTGCTAAGTGTTGCATATGACAGCGGATTCATGTCATAGTGAACACATGCATTGTAACCATGTGTCGTCCGCCTTGACATAGTGCCCAAAGCCGGATAATCATGGATGCACCAAATTATAATAGTACATAGAAAGAAATCAGCTGGTGGGCTAATATATAGGTCTCGAGTGAGAACACCCCTTGAGGGAGTCCTGGACTAGGGGGTGTCCGGATAGCTGAACTATCATCATTGGCAGGACTCCAAGACTATGAAGATACAAGATTGAAGACTTCATCCCGTGTCCGGATGGGACTTTCCTTGGCGTGGAAGGCAAGCTTGGCAATAGGAATATGTAGATCTCCTACCATTGTAACCGACTCAGTGTAACCCTAGCCCTCTCCGGTGTCTATATAAACCAGACGGTTTTAGTCCATAGAACGAACAAGAATCATACCATAGGCTAGCTTCTAGGGTTTAGCCTCCTTGATCTCGTGGTAGATCCACTCTTGTACTACCCATATCATCAATATCAATCAAGCAGGAGTACGGTTTTACCTCCATCGAGAGGGCCCGAACCTGGGTAAAAACATCGTGTCCCTTGTCTCCTGTTACCATCCGCCTAGACGCACAGTTCGGGACCCCCTACCGAGATCCGCCGGTTTTGACACCGACATTGGTGCTTTCATTGAGAGTTCCTCTGTGTCGTCGCCCATAGGCCCGATGGCTCCTTCGATCATCAACAATGACGCGGTCCAGGGTGAGACTTTTCTCCCCGGACAGATCTTTGTATTCGACGGCTTTGCATTGCGGGCCAATTTGCTTGGCCATCTGGAGCAGATTGAAAGCTATGCCCCTGGCCATCAGGTCAGATTTGGAAGTTTGAACTTCACGGCCGACATCCGCGGAGACTTGATCTTCGACGGATTCGAGCCACAGCCGTGCGCGCCGCACAATCAACATGGGCATGATCTAGCTCTGCTGCCGGACAGTGCCCTGGAGGCCGCACGAGATTCCGCTCCGACCCTTAACTCAGAGTCGACTACGCCGATCGAGGATGGGTGGCTAGACACTACCTCGGGAGCTGCTACCTCTATGCGATGGAGCCAAATACCGACCATGTCCCTTGTGAAGCTCGTGAATCCGAGGTGCCGGACTCCTCGCCGGACCCTGAACCTTCCGCGCCCCTGCCAATCGAATCCGATTGGACGCCGATCATGGAGTTCACCGCTACGGACATCTTTCAGCACTCACCTTTTGGCGACATCCTGAATTCGCTAAAGTATCTCTTGTTATCATGAGAGCCATGGCCGGACTACGGTCAGGACGGTTGGGATGCGGACGACGAAGAAATTTAAAGCCCACCCACCACCCACTTTGTAGCCACTATCGACAACCTAACCGACATGCTAGACTTCGACTCCGAAGACATCGACGGTACGGACGACGATGCCGGAGACGACCAAGAACCAGCGCCCACACAACACTGGAATGCCACCTTAACTCATGATGTATACATGGTGGATACACCAAAAGAAAGCGATAACGAGGAACAACGGGACGCGGCGAAGGATAACTCCCCCGAAAAACAGCCAAAACGGCGATGCAAGCGCCGCCCGAAGTCCCGCCTCGACAACAACAGCACCCATACGGACCCAGCCGTAGAGCAGGGCGAACCAGTGGACGGCGAACATGCCACCAAGCAACCGTCCGAACAGGATGAATTGGACGAGCAACCCATCCCCGGCGAAAACAACAGTCTAGACGATCTCACGCCGAACACATCACCGGAGCATAAGAACCTCCACAAAAGGCTCGTCGCCACTGCAAGAAGTTTGAAGAAGCATAAGCGGAAGCTCAAAACAGCAGAAGACGTACTCAGAATGAGATGGAGCAAAGTACTCAAGACCGCAGACAAATACGGCGATAGTCACCAAGCAAAGAGCTACCCGAAGCGCAAGCTTTTACCTGAATTTGACGAGGAGGCCGTAGAGCCCCCACAGTCAAAAAAAAGAGGCCGCCTGGTCGGATAGACGACCGCATGACAAGCAAAGAGCGGCAAGCGGTGCCGCACACAAGCCGGTACACGATCCACATGAGGATCCTCGTAAAAAGGATGGCCCAGTAAGGTCCATCTATGGGCCAAGAAAGAAGGCTCCAGGGAGCAACACCACACATCGAGTGTTCGAAAATAACGGTACACCTAAATATAGGGGTGCCGCACACCCCCTATGTTTCACCGATGAGGTACTGGATCACGGATTTCCAGCGGGATTCAAGCCCGTAAACATAGAGGCATACGACGGAACAACAGACCCCGGAGTCTGGATTGAGGATTACATCCTATACATACATATGGCCAGAGGAGATGATCTCCTTGCCATAAAACACCTACCCCTCAAGCTCAAAGGCCCAGCCCGGCATTGGCTCAAAAGCCTCCCAGAAAAAACTATTGGAAGTTGGGAAGAGCTCGAGGATGCGTTTCGGGCAAATTTTCAGGGGACTTATGTCTGCCCTCCGGATGCAGACGATTTAAGTCACATAACTCAACAGCCCGGAGAGTCAGCCCGCAAATTCTGGAACAGGTTCCTCACCAAAAAGAACCAAATAGTCGACTGTACGGACGCTGAAGCCTTAGCAGCCTTTAAACATAACGTCCAAGACGAATGGCTCGCCAGACACCTCGGCCAGGAAAAGCCAAGGACAATGCCCGCGCTAACAAGCCTCATGACCCGCTTTTGCGCGGGAGAAGATAGCTGGCTGGCAAGATGCAGCACCAGTGACCTGAGTACATCCGAGGTTCGGGATGGAAATGGGAAATCACGACGCAGAAAAGATCAGCGTCGGACTAAGGAAAATGGCCCAAAGAGCACGGCAGTCAACGCTGGGTTCAAAAGCTCTCGTCCGAACAGCAAAACACTGCCTCTTAAAGACAACAGTTATCCAACCTAAACAAAATCTTGGACAAGATATGTCAAATCCGCAGTACCCCCAGGAAGCCTGCAAACCATACCCACAGAGATTGTTGGGTCTTCAAGCCGTCCGGCCGACTTAACGCCGAACACAAGGGGCTCGACACACCAAGCGAGGATGATGACGAACCCCACAAGCAGAGCGCCGGAAAACAAAAGGACTTCCCACAAGAAGTCAAAACAGTGAATTCACTTCAAGTGATAACAAGGAAAAATAGGGCGGCACCTACTAAAGTACGCGCCACACAGTCCACCCCAGCGGAGTCCCAAAACTGGATGTCAAAACCAATTACTTTCGACCATCAGGATTACTCCAGAAGTATTCGAAACGCAGGATGGACTGCTTTGATATTGGATCCTATAATCGACGGACTACAATTTACACAAGTCCTAATGGATGGCGGCAGTGATATAAACCTGCTATACCAGGACACCATCCGCAGAATGGGGATAGACCCTACCAAAATTCACCATAGCAGCACTTCCTTTAAAGGAGTGATGCCAGGCCCTTACACCAATTGTACGGGCTCTTTACTACTAGAAGTTGTGTTCGGTTCATCCGACAACTTCCATCGCGAAAAGCTAATCTTCCATATCGCCCCATTTAAAAGTAGCCATCAAGCACTATTGGGACGCGAAGCTTTCGCCCGCTTTAACGCAGTACCGCATTACACGTCTCTTACACTTAAAATGCCCGATCCACGCGACATCATCTCATTAAAGGGTAATTTCGAGTGCTCCTCAACCACGGAAGAACGTGAGACTGCCTTGACAGCCACACACTAATCCGGCCTTGCTGATTAAAGCCCCTAAAATAGGTCATTCAGACCCCGGACACGGTTAGGCGAGTCCGGTATAAATAAACAAGGGGCTTCCTAGCCGCGTACCCCTTTACAAGGGGCTGCACGAACGAAGAATGAGAGCCAATAAAGCTCAATTTTATTCATTTCTTAAATCATACTCTTTTTTATATACATTTTTCGCATGATCTTTTTTCAAACTAAGTTCTTCTCTTTTCCAGATGAACAACGTGCTACACCCGTACAGGATACAACACAACGGAGACACATGCGCAGACGTGCAGCAGGGACCCGTTGCAAGGATTCTTTTCAGATTAAGACCCTGCGTAAACCTTTTTTACTGTCTCTTGTTGATACACATCCCCCGGTTTCTTACCATAACCAAGGAGGAGGCTAGCGTTTTGGCATCGGCCGCGTCAGAAGATTTCGCGCGTACCTGGACACTAGGGGCTTAGGGCATCGTTCTGCCCGTTTTCATAAAGACCGAATACCTTAGGGAGTGTTCGGCGTCTTGAGTTAGGCCTTATATGCATCAGCTCCGAATCATGTCTTTGGTCAAATGTTGGGTTTGCCCGGCTCCTGTGTTCTGCTGCCTTACGTTCCGTTTTATCGGCTAACGCGGCACCAGGAGAACTACTGTGATTGTGCCCCGGTTCGGCCTTGCGAGCACCTCAGTAGAGAAAGCCGAAAACTGACTGTCATGATACAGTGAGAGACTGGTCAACCACTCGATCGACTACCAGAATGTCTAGAATTCCTCCGCTTTGACGAAGGACCGTTTCCCGGTCAGGCACACACGCGCCCCGAATTCGGAGAGCGCGGTGCCCCTAGGGGCTATATCGTAGCCCCACCTTCGAACTCCTATGGCTAAGTGAAAGTGATAAAGCATTATAGTCCGGTTGCCTAGTTTGCTACGCTACCACCTCCTTCACAGGACCAAGACGTTGGATCAAGTGTGAAAATGCGCTTTTTTGCAAACACCCCCGCACCATGTGCGTGGGGGCTGAAGCCGAAGACTGCCATCTTTCAGGTTATATATACATATACATTAACGGCCGCACAAGAGATATTTTAATACTTGAACGCACAAGTATAAAAAGCCTTTATATTATAAATATGGTTTTACAAATCATACATGTCATTTGAACATAACGTTTTTCGAGCACTGCGACTCTATTAAACGAGCGCCCTGCAGGACTTCCTCAAAATAGTGCTCAGTGGGTAATCGGCTTCTGTCCGAATCCTGGGATGCAACGTCGGTGGCATCCATCTCTGCCCAGTATGTTTTGACACGGGCGAGAGCCATCCATGCACCCTCTATGCATGCCGACTGCTTCATCGCCTTGATATGCGGCACCGCATCAAGGAATTGCTGCACTAAGCCAAAATAACTCTTCGGCTTGGGCCTCTCCTGCCATAGATGAGCCACGACATCCTTCATGGCAAGTCTGGACAACCTATTCAGCTCAGCCCACTCAGCCAACCGATCGGTTAACGGAAGTGGACGCTCCGAACTATGGAATTGAGACCAAAAAAGCTCTTCCATTTCGTGATCCTTTTGGCTTCGGAAGTGCACGACTGCGTCCGCCGCACTCGCCGCCAAATTCAGATAAGCATCCTCCGCACCCCACAACTGGCCCAACTGAGCATACTTCGGATCCGTGAACTTCCTACGCAGCAAAAAGGGCTTTCCAGCCGCAATGTCTCTGGCCTGACGCAGCTCCTCCTTTATAGCCCTCATCGCAGAGCGGGCATCCTTGGCTTCGGCGGTGGCCTTCTTTAGGTCCTCTTGCCCCGCTCGGCGTTCTCTTTCAAGAACCACATAGCGGTCGGTAGCATCCTTCAGCTTCACGGCCATTCCGGCCATCTCCTCCCTGCTTCGGCAGTGAGTAGCCTTCTCGGCTTTTAGCTCTTCGGCTACCTTCAAGGCAGCCGCATCACTCTTTCTGGCTTGATCCTTGGCTCGAGCAAGCTCTGCCCGAAGGTCCACCATAGCAGCGGCCCCATATGCATCAAGCATACATGTTGTAAGGCGTGGGCATCAGCTCCCTTACCAGGTGACAACGGAGAAACAACCTACCTTGTGACTCATCAAGTCGTTTATTGACCAGCGCGATGTCTGCATCCGCAACATCGAGTTGCCGCTTCAGTTCGGCAACTCTATCAGTCTGGCTGGCCACCGAACATTCTGCCACCTGAATAGGAAGGGCGACATCTTATAACTGAGATTATGATCCTCGGCACGCTGTCGCTTTCGACAACATACCGAGTCTCAGGGGCTACTATCTATACAGGGAGCACTCTATGTGCAAAACTGTCAAAAGGTATGTCATTTTTGCGTACCTCAAACCCCGTCAGTAAACTTCTGACGGCCTCATGCAACCCGCTCTCAGCGGATGAAATCCTTTCAATCACCGTACTCAGTAATGTATGGTGATCTTCTGAGATAGACGCCCTCTCGAGCAGATCCTTCAGCTCCTCCGGTCGTACACCTGTTGATGCCAAACTCTCCGGCCCCGTCGGACTCGGGGAGACCCTCCGCGACGACACCTCAGGGTCATCCGCCCCGCCTGACGGTGCGACAGATGGAGGCCTCTCGCTCTCCATCATCTCCGGACGAAGATCCCCCGAACATGAGCTCTGCTGAGAAGGGCTGAGATCCGAACTACAAGGTAAGAACTTCGGTTATCCTCAGAAATAAAAACAGGGATGTCCCTTATTACAAAACTCGCCTTTTTCTACTTACGGCTCGCTGGAGGGCTGATTTCCTTGGGGAAATAGTGCGGCCGGGGCTTCTCCTGGCGCAGGACCCTCCGGTGAAGATTTCTTCCCCCGCTTTGAGGCCTTGGCCTCCGGATCTTTGGAAATGGTCCTCTTCTCCCCCTGGAGGGAGGGATTCTCGATCCCCTTTCTTGAGAGCCTCCTTAGCAGAGGCGGTGGTTTTCCTGTTTTCCGCTTCGCCCTCTTCTGAAGGCGCAACCTCCAGCATCTTGACTAACACGGGATCTGGCGTGGTCTCAGGGAGGGGGGCCGGACACCGTATCAGTTTTGCTTTCGCTGTCCACTCCTGTTCAAGGGATAGCTGGTTAAAAGCAAATCTATGATAAATGAATGGATGGTATGTCCAGACACAGGACTACTTACTTGAGTATCCGGGCGATTGCAGCTTAGGCCGGCGTCCTCGGTCAAGTCCGGACGCATCTCTTGTGATCTGAAGAATAGTTTATACATCTCCATGGGTGTCGCACCCATGAAGTGTTGGAGAGCTCGCGGTCCCTCCGGATTGAATTCCCGTAGGCGGAGGGGGCGACATTTGCAGGGCAGAAGGCGCCGAATCAACATAATCTGCGCCACTACGATCAGATTGATCTCCCTTTCTTGGAGGTCTCGAATGCGGCCCTGCAAAAGTGGCACGTCCTTGCACGGCCCCCAGTCAAACCCTTTGTTAACCCATGACGCCAGCCGTTGTGGAGGGCCCGAGCGAAAGGCGGGTGGCGCCACCTACCTGGTGCCCTTGGGAGCGGTGATGTAGAACCACTCCTGCTGCCACAAACCAAGCTCCTCTTGAAAAGAACCCTCGGGCCCTGGGGCATCGGCCCTCTTACGTATAACAGCCCCTCCACACTCTGCCTGTCGCCCCTCGATCATCTTCGGCTCCATGTTGAAGGTCTTGAGCCACAAACCGAAGTGAGGGGTAGTGCGGAGGAAGGCTTCGCAGATGACAATGAACGATAAGGTGTGGAGGATGGACTCCAGAGCCAAGTCATGGAATTCCAGCCCGTAATAAAACATGAGCCCCCTCACGAAGGGGTCCATCGGGAAGCCTAAACCCCGACGGAAGTGAGACACGAACACGACACTCTCACCAGGCTCGGGAGTGGGAATGACTAGCCCTTGGGCAGGCAACCTATGCGAAATCTCGTAGGTTAGGTACCTGGCGTCTCTCAGCTTTAGCACGTCTTCTTCCGTGAAGGGAGAGGGCATCCACCGGCCCTGAAGGTCGGAGCCGGACATTGTCGAAGGTCCGAAGCGCCCGAATCTGGAACCTTTGGTGTTAGAACTCGGGGCTAGGGGCAGATTCGATTGAGGATCGAGGGAAAGGGACAGGCCTTGGTCTCATTATAAAGGGGGAGAATACCAAGAGCCGTCCCCGTGACCGTTTGGAACTCGCCTTCGATGGAGGGGGCGTGGCAACGGGCGCGGTTGGGTTACCCACGTCCGTATTGATGAGAATCCCAGAATAAGGGGACACGATCTCTGCTTCGACATGACGTGCCAAGGAAACCGCTTCGCTAAACGCGCTGAGGTGGAATAATAAAAATGATTCGAGTAAAGGCTTGGTTGTGGTGTGACGTCACGCCACAAAATACGTCAGCAGATAAAACTTGTGTAAATATTATTCTCTCTACGGAGGTATGTGGAATTTATTTTGCAGAGCCGGACACTATCCTAGTGTTCACAATCTTCTATGAATTATTCGGAGGAGGAACCCGCCTTGCAATGCCGAAAACAATATGCGCACCGGACTCGTCGTCATTGAAGCCTGGTTCAGGGGCTACTGAGGGAGTCCTGGACTAGGGGGTGTCCGGATAGCCGAACTATCATCATTGGCTAGACTCTAAGACTATGAAGATACAAGATTGAAGACTTTGTCCCATGTCCGGATGGGACTTTCCTTGGCGTGGAAGGCAAGCTTGGCGATACGGCTATGTAGATCTCCTACCATTGTAACCGACACAGTGTAACCCTAGCCCTCTCCGGTGTCTATATAAACCGGAGGGTTTTAGTCCATAGGACGAACAACAATCATACCATAGGCTAGCTTCTAGGGTTTAGCCTCCTTGATCTCGTGGTAGATCCACACTTGTACTACCCATATCATCAATATCAATCAAGCAGGAGTAGGGTTTTACCTCCATCGAGAGGGCCCGAACCTGTGTAAAAACATCATGTCCCTTGTCTCCTGTTACCATCTGCCTAGACGCACAGTTCGGGACCCCCTACCCGAGATCCGCCAGTTTTGACACCGACACCCCTCCGTAGTTGTTGAAGTTCCTCCACAAGAGGCTCCATGAATAAATCAAAATCCTTTCCAGGACTTTTTGGACCTAGGATGAGCAAGGCCATCATGTAGTTTAATTCTTTGGTGCAGGCATTTGGAGGCATCTTGTAAGGGATAACAAGCACTGGCCACATGCTATATGTGGCGCTCTGGTGTCCAAATGGGTTAAATCCATCTGAAGCTAAGCCAAGTCTAATGTTTCTCGGGTTAGCAGCAAACTTTTTTATTTCTAATTAAAGCTTTTCCAGTCACTACCATGAGATGGATGGCTCATTACATTCTGATCTCTGTACTCCTGGTTCCTAGAATGCCACAATACATCCTCTCTTATTTCAGCATCATGAAACAACCTTTGCAATCTTGGTATAATTGGAAAATATCTCAGAACATTATGAGAAATCCTCTTCACAACATCGCCATCTTTCCAACTTGATGATTTGCATTTTGGCCATTCACTTAAGTTGGCATAATCCTTCCGGAATAGAACACAATTATTCTTACAAACATGGATCATATCATATCCAATTCCAACTGCACGGAGGAAATTCTTCATTTTACTGTAGGTGTGTGGCAGCTCAAACGCATCTGGGAAAGATTTGCGGAAAGCAACCAACATCGCATCAAATGATTTGTTGGGCATTCGCTCAGATGTCTTCAGCTGAAGAAAGGTAACCATAGCTGAGAATACTGACAGCTTATTTCCTGGGGTGACAACCACGTTGCATTGTTCCAACATGCGGGCCCACCATTTTTCTGCTCCAGGTTAAAGTTCACGAAATGCACTAGTATTTTGTAGCATTGTTTTAATGTTGGTCAAACTCACTAGCTCCGCCACCACCACCTCCTCCTCCTCTTCCACCTGAGCATCAGGCAGATCAAGATGGTGATCTGCTGCTTCGACATAGTCAGTAACATTGACGTTCACAGCTTCACCATGATGAACCCACCTAGTATATGTGACCGACATCCCATACACGTGTAGATGATTTTGCACAGTTGACTAGGGTCTTGTAATTGAAATCATACAACTTCTACACGGGCAGAGCACATCTAATTTTGGACCACCGTACTCAGCTCTGATAAAGTTCATGAAGTTTTCAACCCCCTCGACATATGCAGCGGAGAATCTACAAGCAGAAGTTATCCAAGTCCTATCCATCTATTAGGCATACAAATTAGTTCTTCTACTAGATATTTCAGGAAAAACATATCTGCTTTTTTATGAAGTCCAGAAAAAAATACCTAGGTCGATGTCTAAAGCTATGGAAAGATATTTCGACAAGCTGATCAAAGTAATGAAATATACGTAAAGCTAATTCAACAAACAGATTTGAGTGCTAAATTATGGCAGGCTGTTTCAGTAGTCAATGAGGCCGAGCACACAGCCATCGAAGGCCATCGCAGCAACATAGATTGAGTATAAAACGGTGTAGAGCTATTTCACCTAACAGATTGGCTACTAGACCATGGCAATCTACGTCACAATAAATATATGGCAGGATATTTTAGCAACTAATCGGGCATGGCATGCCATTTCAGCTAAGCAGATTGAGTGCAGGACAGGGAAAGGAAGCTTCTTAAGCAGAGCATATTGACTGTAAACTACTTCGGCAAACAGTGAGATTAACAAGTCTATTAGCTAACATTCAGCGCTACTCTGACATGCATGGGCCCTCAGTATAGAATGCGCGTACCGTGGGAAAAGCTGACCGCCGTGTGTCTCCACAAGAACGTCGTCAGCGGTAGCGGTGTGGCTAGAGGATGATAGTCTACAAGAGCATACTATGGGAGCGAGAGGATCGTCGTGCGTCCCCTCGATGAACCGTGGCGCCGATGTATCGATGCAGCAGGGAGGGCAGCTTTGGCGGAGCGAATGGAGTGGAGGGGGCCGGGAGGGAGGGGGTTTGGGGAATATTATTGGCTAGTTGGCTGAAGTGCGATTGAATTTGGTATTTGGGGCGCATTTTCGCGCGGTGTGCGGGGGAGTTTGGTGCATGGTCAGTGTCGGTGTCAAAACCGCCGGATCTCGGGTAGGGGGTCCCGAACTGTGCGTCTAGGTGGATGGTAACAGGAGACAAGGATCACGATGTTTTACCCAGGTTCGGGCCCTCTTGATGGAGGTAAAACCCTACGTCCTGCTTGATTACTATTGATGATATGGGTAGTACAAGAGTGGATCTACCACGAGATCAAGGAGGCTAAACCCTAAAGCTAGCCTATGGTATGATTGTTGTAATGTATGTTGTGTCCTACGGACTAAAGCCCTCCGGTTTATATAGACACCGGAGGAGGCTAGGGTTACACAGAGTCGGTTACAATGGTAGGAGATCTACATATCCGTATCGCCAAGCTTGCCTTCCACGAGAAGGGAAGTCCCATCCGGACACGGGACGGAGTCTTCAATCTTGTATCTTCGTAGTCTTGGAGTCCGGCGGACGATGATAGTCCGGCTGTCTGGACACCCCCTAGTCCAGGACTCCCTCAGTAGCCCCTGAACCAGGCTTCAATGACGATAAGTCCGGCGCGCATAATGTTCGGCATTGCAAGGCGGGTTCCTCCCTCGAATAATCCAGAGAAGATCATGAACACCAGGATAGTGTCCGGCTCTGCAAAATAAATTCCACATTCCACCGTAGAGAGAATAATGCACATAAATCCAATCTGCTGACGTTTTATGCGGCATGACATCACACCGCTTCCAAGCCTTTATTTGAATCATTTTTTATTATACCACCTCAGCACGTTTAGCAAAGAGGTTTCCTTGGCACGTCTTGTCGAAGCAGAGATCGTGTTCCCCTTATCCCGGGATTCTCATCAATACGTGCGTGGGTAACCCAACCGTGCCCGTCGCCACGCCTCCTCTATCGAAGGTGAATCCCGAACGGTCACGGGGACGACCCTTGGTATTTTTCCCCTTTATAAGAGGACCAAGGCTCGTTTCTTTTCTTCAATCTCGCACCGAATCTCCTCTTTTCTCCCAGTTCCAACACTCAGAGCCCCAGTTTCGAGCGCTTCGGATTCTCATCCATGTCCGGCTCCGACCTCCAGGATCGGTGGATGCCCTCCTCCGTCACGGAGGAGGATGTGTTAAAGCTCCGTGAGGCCAAGTACCTATCCTACGAGATTTCGCATAGGTTGCCTGCTCAAGGGCAGGCCGTGCCCGCCCCCAAGCCCGGTGAGTACGTTGTCTTCGTATCCCACCTCCGTCGGGGTGTAGGCTTCCCGACGGACCCCTTCGTGAGAGGGCTCATGTTCTACTACGGGCTGGATTTTCACGACTTGGCTCCGGAGTCCATCCTCCATATCTCCGCATTCATTATCGTCTGCGAAGCCTTCCTCCGCGTCACTCCCCTCTTCGGCCTGTGGCTGAAGACCTTTAATGTGGAGCCGAAGATGATTGGGGGGCGTCAAGCGGAGTGTGGCGGAGCGGCCATAAGCAGAAGGGCCGATGCCCCGTGGCCCGAGGGTTCCTTCCAAGAGGAACTCGGATTGTAGCAGCAGGAGTGGTTCTATATCACCGCTCCGAAGGGCAGCAAGCAAAAGCCGCCGCCTTCATTCCGCCCGGGACCTCCATGCCGACTGGTGTCGCGGGTCAACCAGGGGGCTCAATTGGGGACCGTCCGAGGACGTGCCCTCATTGCAGGGCCGGATTTGAGACCTCCAGACGAGGGAGATCAATCTGGTCGTGGTGATGCAGGTTATGCTAATCAGGCGTCTTCTGCCCTGCAAACGCCGTCCTCTCCGTCTATGGGAGTTCAATCCGGAGGGACCTCGGATTCTCCAACACTTCATGGGTGCGACACCCATGGAGATGTACAAGTTGTTCTTCGGACCGCAGGTAGCGTGTCCGGAATTGACCGAGGACGCAGGCCTAAGCTGCAATCGCCCGGATACTCAGGTAAATAGCTCAGAGTCCGAACGTTCTGTTTATCTGCTTTTTTAGAGTTCGCCTCCTGACCCATTACTCTTCATCAAGAGTGGGTAGCGCGATCGAAGCTGATAAGGTGTCCAGCTCCCCTCCCAGAGACCGCACTGGAGCCTGAGCTGGTCAGAATGTTGGAGGTCGCGCCCGTAGAAGGGAGCGATGGGGAAAATAGAGGAGCTATTATTTCGCCCAAAGGGGCGTCTGAAGAGAGGGGAATCAAAAACCCCTCCTTCCAGGGGGAGAAGAGGACCGCCTCCGAAGATCCGGAGGCCAAAGCCCCTAAACGAGGGAAGAAATCTTCACCGGGGGTTCCGGCGTCTGGGGAGAACCCAGACATACAATCATCTCTAAAGGATCAGCCCTCCAGCGAGCCATGAGTAGGAAAAGGGGAGTTCATTAGTAAGAAAATACCTCCATTTGTGCTTCTGTGGATAACCGAAATTTTTATCTTGCATTTTGGATTTGCAGCCTTCTCAGATGAGTTCGTCTTCGGGGGATCTTCTTCCGGAGATGATGGAGAGCGAAATGCCTCCGTCTGCTGCGCCGTCAGATAGGGCGGACGAGCCTGAAGTATCGTCACGGAGGGTATCCCAGAGTCCGGAGGGGCCAGAGAGTTCGGCGCCTACTAGTATCCGGCCGGGAGAACTAAAGAATCTGCTTGAGAGGGCGTCCATCTCAGAAGATCACCGTGCTTTGATGCATATGGAGATTGGAAGGATTTCGTCCGCCGAGAGCAGATTGCGTAATCCCGCTAAGAGTTTGCTGGCGGGATTTGAGGTACGCAAGAATGACGCACCTTTTTTTTGACAGTTTTGCACATAAAAGTGCGCCCTGTATAGATAGTAGCCCCTGAGACTCGGTAGGTTGTCGAAAACGACAGCGTGCCGAGGATCAAAATCGCAAGTAATGAATGTCGCCGTTTCTATGCAGGTGGCGGATAGTCCAAGGGCTATTCGGACTAGTGGAGTTGCCGAGTTAATGCGGCAACTTGACGTGGAGGATGCGGACATCGCACTTGTCAACCGGCGACTTGACGAGTCGCAAGGTAAATGAGTTCTCCACAGTCACTTTATTTAAGGGGGTCAAAGCCCTCCTCTGATAAATTATATGCTGTGATACAGACGGTGCTGCTGCTGTGGAGAGCCTTCGGGCCGAACTTGCTCAAGCTAAGGAGCAAGCCCGAAGGAGTGATGCGGCTGCCTCGAGGGCGGCCGAGGAGTTGAAAGCCGAAAAGGCTGCACACTGCCTAAGCAGGGAAAAGGTGGCCGAATTGGCCATGAAATTAAGAGATGCTGCTGACCGCAGTGAGGCTCTTGAAAAGGAGTGCTTATCGGAGCGGGAAGACCTGGGGAAGGCCACCGCCGAGGCCAAGGATGCCCGTTCTGCAATGCGGGCTATGAAGGAGGAGCTGCACCAGGTCGGAGATATTGTGGCTGGCAAGCCTTTTCTGTTGCGTCGCCGGTTTACGGATCAAAAGTATGCTCAACTTGGCCAGCTGTGGGGTCCGGAGGATCCGTATATGGACTTAGCGGCAAGTGCGGCTGATGCTGTTGAGCACTTCCGGAGCCAGAAGGATCACAAGACGGAAGAGCTATTTTGGTCTCAATTCCATAGTCCAGATCGTTCACTGCCGTTGACCGATCGGTTGGCCGAGTGGGCCGAGCTAAATAGATTGTCCGGACTTGCCATGACTGACATCGTGGCTCATGTCTGGCCAGAGGGGCCCAAGGCGACGAGCTATTTCGGCTTATTGCAGCAATTTCTTGGAGCGGTGCCACATATCAAGGAGATGAAGCGGTCGGCCTGCATCGAAGGCGCGCGGATGGCTCTTGCCCGTGTGAAGACACATTGGACAGAGATGGATGCCACCGCTATTGCCGCCCAGGGTTCGGACGAAAGCCGGTTACCCGCCGAGCACTATTTTGGGGAAGTTATGCGTGGCGCTCGTGTAATAGAGTCGCAGTGCTAAAAAAATGTCACGTTCAAATGAACGTTTTAGCTTGTAAAACAATGATTATGCTATAATTGCTTTTTATACTTGTGCGTCCCATGTAGTAAAATATCTCCTATGCGACCGTTTACGTATACATTTGTATAACCTGAAAGATTGCAGTCTTCGGCTTCAGCCCCCACGCACAAGGTGCGGGGGTGTTCGCAAAAATAGCGCGTTTTCACACTTACTCCGACGTCTCGGTCCTGTTAAGGAGGTGGTAGCATAGCAAACGAGGCAATCCGGACTATAATGCTTTATCACTTTCACTTAGCCAGTGGAGTTCGAGGGTGGGGCTACGATATAGCCCCTTGGGGCACCGCGCTTCTCCGAGTTCGGGGCGCGTGTGTGCCTGACCGGGAAACGGTCCTTCGTCAAAGCAGGGAATTCTAAACATTCCGGTAGTCGATCGAGTGGTTGACCAGTCTCTCGCTATATCATGACAGTCAGTTTTCGGCTTTCTCTACTAAGGTGCTCGCCCAGCCGAACTGGGGCACAATCGCAGTAGTTCTCCTGGCGCCGTGTTAGCCGATGATACGGAACGTAAGGCAGCAAAACACAGGAGCCGGGCAAACCCAACATTTGACCAAAGAAATGATTCGGAGCTGATGCATATAATGCCTAACTCGAGACGCCGAACACTCCCTAAGGTGTTCGGACTTTATAATAATGGGCAGAACAACGCCCTAAGCCCCCAGTGTCCAGGTACGGGCATGATCCTCTGACGTGGCCGATGCCAAAATGTCAGGCTCCACTTTGGTCATAAGAAGAAACCAAGGGAGAATAACAACAAGATACAATAAAAAGGGTTTACGCAGGGTCTTAATCTGAAATGAATCCTCGCAACGGGTCCCTACTGCACGTCTGCGCCTGTGTCTCCGTTGTGCCGTTATCCTGGACGGGTGTGCACATCGTTCATCTGTAAAAAGAGAGGAACTTAGTTTGAAAAGAACTCGTGCGAAAAAAGGTATATGTGAAAGAAGAAATATAAGTAAGTAAAGCGGGGTCAGTATGGACTCGCTGTTTGTTTGTGCGCGCAGCCCCTTGTGAAGGGATGTGCGGCTAGGGAGCCCCTATCCTACTTATGTCGGACTCGTCTGTCCGTGTCCGGGGTCTTTAAGTGACCCTCACACTGAAATGATGCCGCGTGGACCGGGCATCTTGAGTGTAAGAGACGCGTCATGTGGTATGGCGTTGAAACGAACAAAAGCCTCTCATCCCAAGAGTGCTTGATATCCGCTTTTAAATGGGACGATATGAAAAATTAGTTTTTCGCGTCGGAAGTTGTTCGGTGATCCGAACACAACTTCTAGTAATAGGGAGCCTGTGCACTTGGCGTAAGGGCCTGGCGTCACTCCTTTGAAGGAAGTGCGGCTATGTCGAATGTTAGTAGGGTCTATCCCCATCTTGCGGATTGTGTTTGAATACAGCAGGTTTAAGTCGCTGCCTCCGTCCATCAGGACTTTAGTAAATTGTAGTCCGTCGATTATAGGATCCAATATCAGGGCAGTCCATCCTGCGTTTCAAATGCTTCTGGAATAATCCAGGTGGTCGAAAGTTATTGGTTTTGATATCCAATCTCTATGGTATGCTGGATTGGACCGTGCGAGGCTCCTTTTAGAGGGTGCCGCACTGTTTTTGCGTATTATCACACGAAGTGAGTTTACTGCTTTGACCTCTTGAGGGCAAGTTTTTTGCTTTCCGGTGCTCTGCTGGTGGGGTTTATCATCTTCGCTTGACGCGTCGAGCCCCTTGTGTTCGGCGTTTAGTCGGTCGGACTGTTTGAAAACCCAGCAATCTCAATGGGTGTGGTTTGCAGGCCTTCCGGGGGTACTGTGGATTTGACATATCCGACCCAAAATCTTGTTTAAGTTGGATAGCTCATCGCTGTCATCCTTAAGAGGCAGTGTTTTGTTGTTTGGCCGCGAGCTTTTTAATCCGGCATTGACTGCCGTGCTCTTTGGGCTTTTCTCTTTATTCCGGCGCTGCTCTTTGTGATTTTCCATTTCCATCTCTTATCTCGGATGTACTTGGGTCGCTGGTGCTGCATCTTGCTAACCAGCTATCCTCTCCCGCACAGAAGCGGGTCATGAGGCTTGTTAGCGCGGACATTGTCCTCGGTTTCTCTTGGCCGAGGTGTCTGGCAAGCCATTCGTCTCGGACATTATGTTTAAAAGCTGCTAAGGCTTCGGCGTCCGGACAGTCGACTATTTGGTTCTTTTTGGTGAGGAACCTATTCCAGAATTTGCGTGCTGACTCTACGGGCTGTTGAGTTATATGACTTAGATCGTCTGCATCCGGAGGGCGGACATAAGTCCCTTGAAAATTTGCTCTAAACGCGTCCTCGAGCTCTTCCCAACTTCCAACAGTGTTTTCTGGGAGGCTTTTAAGCCAATGACGGGCTGGCCCTTTGAGCTTGAGGGGTAGGTATTTTATGGCGTGGAGATCATCTCCTCTGGCCATGTGTATGTGTAGTATATAATCTTCTATCTAGACTCCCAGGTCTGTTGTTCCGTCGTAGGCCTCTATGTTTATGGGTTTAAATCCTGCTGGGAATTCATGGTCCAGCACCTCATTGGTGAAACATAGTGGGTGTGCGGCGCCCCTGTATTTGGGTGTGCCACTATCTTCGGACACTTGACATGTTGCATTGCTTCCTGGGGCCTTCTTCTGTGGCCCGTAAATGGACCTGGCTGGGCCATCTGTCTTTCCAGGTTTATTAGTTGGTTTATGTGCGGCGCTGCTTTCAGAATTTGGCCTATCATCTGGTCGTCTATCCAACCAGGCGGCCTTTTCGTGTTTTGACTGTGGGGGTTCTATGGCCTCCTCGTCAAATTCTGGTAACAGCTTGCGCTTCGGGTAGCTCTTGGATTGGTGGCTATTGCCATATCTATCCACGGTTTTGAGCACTTTGCTCCACCTCTTCCTGAGTGTTTCTTCCGCTGTTTTGAGCTTCCGTTTTTCCTTCTTCAAGCTTCTTGCAGTGTTGACGAGTCTTTTCTGAAGGTTTTTACTATCCGACGGGGTGTCCGGCATGAGATCGTCCGGACTGTCGTGTTCGCCGGGCCTGGACTGATTATTTGACTCGTCCTGTTCGAACGGTTGTTTATCTGCATGTTCGTCGTCCACTTGTGTGCCCTGCTGTATTGCGGGGTCCTTAGGAGCGTTGTTGTTGTCGAGGCGGGACTTAGGGCGGCGTCTGCGCCGCCGTTTAGGTTGTTTGTCGGCTAGGTTATCTTCTGCCGCGGCCCGTTGGTCCTCGTTATCGCTCTCTTTTGGGGTATCTACCATATATACGTCATATGACGAGGTGGTCCTCCCGTGCCCTGTAGGCGCTGGTTCTTGTTCGTCTCCGGCGTCATCGTCTATACCGTCGATGTCTTCGGAGTCATAGTCTAGCATGTCGGTTAGATCGTCGACAGTGGCTACAAAGTGGGTGGTGGGTGGGCGCTGAATTTCTTTGTCGTCCGTATCCCAACCATCCTGACCATAGTCCGGCCAGGATTCTCCCGATAACGAGAGATGTTTTAGAAAATTTAGGATGTCGCCAAAGGGCGAGTATTGGAAGATGTCCGCGGCGGTGAATTCCATAACCGACGCCTAATCCGATTCGATTGGTAGGGGCGTGGAAGGTCCGGAGTCCGGCAAGGAGTCCGGCAAGGAGTCCGGCACCTCGGAATCACGAGTTTCGTGAGGGACAAGATTAGCGTTCGGCTCCATTTCCGTGGAAGTTGAAGCCCCCGAGGTGGTGTCCATCCACCGATCCTCGATCTGGGCGATCGGCTCCGGACTAAAGGCCGAAGCGGATTCGTGTGCGGCCACCAAGTCACTGTTCGGAGGCAGAGCTAGATCATGCCCATCGCAACAGTGCGGCACGCTTGGCTTTGGCTCAAGCCCGTCGAAGATCAAGTCCCCGCGGATGTCGGCCGTGAAGTTTAGGCTTCCGAATCTGACCTGATGGCCAGGGGCGTAGCGTTCGATCTACTCCAGATGGCCAAGGGAATTATCCCGCAGTGCGAAGCCGCCGAATACGAAGATCTGTCCGGGGAGAAAAGTCTCACCCTGGACAGCGTTGTTGACTGAAGATGCCATCGAGCCTATCGGTGACGACACAGAGGAACTCTCAATGAAAGCACCAATGTCGGTGTCAAAACCAGTGGATCTCGGGTAGGGGGTCCCGAACTGTGCGTCTAGGCGGATGGTAACAGGAGACAAGGGACACGATGTTTTACCCAGGTTCGGGCCCTCTTGATGGAGGTAAAACCCTACGTCCTGCTTGATTAATATTGATGATATGGGTAGTACAAGAGTGGATCTACCACGAGATCAAGGAGGCTAAACCCTAAAGCTAGCCTATGGTATGATTGTTGTAATGTATGTTGTGTCCTACGGACTAAAGCCCTCCGGTTTATATAGACACCGGAGGAGGCTAGGGTTACACAGAGTCGGTTACAATGGTAGGAGATCTACATATCCGTATCACCAAGCTTGCCTTCCACGCCAAGGAAAGTCCCATCCGGACACAGGACGGAGTCTTCAATCTTGTATCTTCGTAGTCTTGGAGTCCGGCGGACGATGATAGTCCGGCTGTCCGGACACCCCCTAGTCCAGGACTCCCTCAGTCAGTTTCTCCAAGTGCAGTCCCATGTGTCGTGAAGAGGCAAGCCGAAGCACGTTCCATTTGCATGAGCCGTGTGCAGGACCGACCGTGTGTGGGGTGCAATGCGACCACGACAGGCGTGCTGTGAGTGTACCGCCTTTTTTCCTTTTAAACTTGGTGCTTCGCCCCCTCAAAGAAAAACTTGGTGCTTCGTGCGATCCATCGATACTACTACTAGTAATCCGGTAATCCCGAGTAAAATGGCACGGCCGGGTATTTTCCCGCGTGATATGCTGGGAGGTTAGCTTAGTTGGTATTTATAGGACGAGTAATGCTACACCTACGTAATCCCAGTTACGTAATTAACATAATGTGAAACATGTGAGCTGTAGATTGGAGATAGGGGGAGGGAGGGGCCCACCACCATGAAAATCAGGGGGGAGAGAGAGGCAATTTACGTTAACCCTTTCGTAGGTTCCCGTAGATGTAGAAAGATGTGAAATGCGTGAATGTGTAGTGGACATACTATTGGAGTGCGTAAGGTAAATTGTGTATGTAGACCCTATGTGTTTATTTACTTTGCATGTTAGCTTTGTCTCGGGTCAAACCATCTAAGTTTATATACACACAAAAACGAACATCATTCCATATATTTTCATACTCCTACAATATATCTTACTATTATTGTGAAAGTTCAGATACACCGGACGAGATTAATGCAAACACAGCAGATTTTGATTACATTTCGTACTTTTATAGGATAGAAAAATAAAAGAAACCTGACCCTAAACCTATTCTATGGCGGCGACCAACGTCCTCCATCTACGATCTCCGTGTACGGGGCGGGCTTCAAGACCCGTGAAGTGAAGGTGCGGTCTCCGGCCTGGAAGAGTAGAACATGGGAGACGGACCGACCAGTTGGCACACCATGCCCTGCCGCCTCCTATGCCCTACTCATCCTCGGAGGAGTCCCCGACCTCGGCGGTGTCGATGAATGTGAGGTCGATGATGATGGACATGGATGGTCCGTTGCTTCACCTGCCACATGCGCCACCGAACGTTGGACAGCTACAAGTAGGATGCGTGGCTGACGGTGCTCCCATCAATGACCGCCAGCATGGCTACCGTTTGTGAGGTCGCGTCCGCGTCCAGCTACGTCGCTATTGCATTGCGAGCGGTAACTTGAGCGAGGACGGCGACCTCGAAATTCATCCCCGAAGACAAGCTCTCACGCAGAGTGTTCGCGCTCGCGGTCATGGCGGATGTGTTGCCAGGTAGCAGGACGATGCGCTATGGTGTGGAGTTTAGCTGGGCGTTGCCGCTTTAAGTAGTGAATTCTAGTGAGGCCAAGCGTCCGGGTGCATCATTAAGTTCCCAGAGATGGTTCCTCGGGCACAGATACTCTTCATGACAGCATACAGATGGACGTCATGAATGCGGGAAGCTAGCGCCGGCTGGGAACACACCGCGCGACGGCGCGAGGGACGAGGGTTTGGTGTCCCATGGTAGTCAGCTACGGTCGTGGCAACGTTGCATATGCCCTTTGCTCACATGCAATCCCCACATGTCATTGAAAAAGCAAGACGACCCGACATGGTCTCAGGTCCTGGGGATGTAGTTGGTCACGCTACAACACTCCGCGGACGCGTCGCGGCACGCGTGCACTTCGGCGCCCCGTGCATCCTCGACGAGCCGGGTGTTGATCTGCTGGTCGTGCCATAGAGCTAATGCTATCCTCGGCACACTGAAGCCGACCGTGTCCAGCAACAATGAGTGTGTCGCTCACCGCGGTCGCCGTGTCCAGAGGCGGTGCTGGAGCTGCACCATGTTGTTGGCCCACACGACCCACATGAACGGTTGCCGGTGGCGAGGAGGTCGTGGGCCAGCTCCTCCATTGGACTAGTCCGCGCCACGTCGTCTCGACAGGTGTGCCCCACAGTACCAAGTTGTTACCCTAGCCCCAAGTGTGGTGGGTTTGGGTACGGTACCATTGTTTTCCTTTTCAACTAGTGAAGCATAACACTTGATTAAGTAGCCGGATGGTGTGCTAATGTAGGTATCCGACTATTTGAAGGAATAATTGAGGTGTGCCCGATCCGTGCCCACATTTAAGGGTCCAAATTACCATGTTCCAACAGTAGTAACTATACTAGTCCCTGCGTACTCCCTCTGTTTTTATTTACTCCGCATTTTAGCTTTGCTCAAAGTCAAACTTTGTAAACTTTGACAAAGTTTATAGGCAAAAATAATAACATATACAATAACAAATAAATACCATTAGATTCATTATTGAATATACTTTCACATCATATAGATTTGCTGTTGTAAATGTTCATATTTTTTCTATAAATTTTGTCAGATTTTATGGAGTTTGACTTCAGTCAAACCTAATATACAGAGTAAATAAAAATGGAGGGAGTATCTTACTCCGTGACCAAGATGGAAGGGAAAACGAGACAACTTATTTTTTATTTGAGCCGTTCAAGTATAATCATGTGGCATAGCTTATTTCTCATTCCTCTCCAACTCTCTTCTCCATCGATCATGCTGCCCTCCGGTCGAGTCCATCCTCCCGCATGCCTGATTTGAACATTCCGCCGAGTATCATTCGCATGTGGGCCTAGACCATGCTTGTATTTCCAATGTTGTAACTTGTCCGACATGCATACAGACAAACGATTCGTTTATAGTTTCACTTTGCCTGCACTACGTGTCGCTTCACGTCTTAGTTTGGACATCCCATTCGGTTCATGCCCTGACACATCTTGATGAGATCGATTGATGTTGAGAGATCAATTGCGTGTCGTGCAAGGAGATAAACGTTTGGTTTGTTTCTATGATTGAAATGACCCGCGGGGGGGGGGGTCTGTGGGGATCGAAGGGAGTATATTGTATGTTCATCAGCAAAACAAAAGTACTGTACGCACTCTAGTCCTCTTTCAATCGATCTCCGGAACCTGAGATGAAACCAAGAGAGAACAAGTGGGTGCATGTATGATACCTAAGGCGGATTCAAAATTTTGAACCGGTGATCATAACATCAGCAAATCATATATAAAGGGTATTCAATGTTCGTTTAGCTTTTGAGCGCACAATATACTCCCTCCGATCCTTTCTTGTTTACATATAGGTTTTATGTGTAGTCAAAGTATCTCTACTTCGGTCAAACTTACAGAAAAAAGTATCAACATTCAACAATGCCCAATCAATATTGTTAGATTCATACGTACTCCTAGATTTGTATTCAAACTGAGATGGTTTCGCCACATATAGCCAGTCCAATAGTAACTTTTTTTAAGCTCCCTGTCCAATAGTACTAGTGGAGTACTAACAACATCTACACTAGAGTATGCAGTGCTCATAGTACTAGTACTCCCCCCTTCCATTTATATAGGGCCTAATGCGTTATTCAAGACCGCCTTTGACTATTGACAAGATTAATAGTACATGAGATGTATAATGTGAAAATTGTACCATTGTAAGCTCCTTTCACATGCGAATTTGATCGTATGCTTTGTGTAAGTTGCATGTCATATATTATTACTCTAACATTTAGTTGAAGTTAGGCTCGAAAAACGCATTAAGCCCTGTATAGATGGAATGAGGGAGTAGTAGTGGAAGTGGAACCTTTGACGTAGGTATCCCTACCTTACCCCGGCTTTAGGTCACTGACTGGTGAGCCCCATGCTTGCTAGACCCCACATGTCAGTCACTCAATCGCAAGTTTTGCCACGTCAGGGGATCCTCATCCATAGTATACTCCCTCTGTTTTTATTTACTCCGCATAAAACAGAGGGAGTAGTAGTATAAATGAGGCGGGCGGGGAAGGGGGAGGGACGTCGGTTTGCTCTCAACTGCGGTCCCACAAGCGAGTGAAAATGCAAGATGAACTGCGTTCCATTTGGTGAGCAACATGGAGGGTCCAACATGCCGGGGTGCAATGCGAACGCGACAAGAGCGATGTACAGTCAAAAGCGATTGACCGGTTGTCACCGGAACCACTATTCACACCAGAACCTTTGCTGCTCCGCCTACCCCAGCCACTTCCCCAAAACACACACCTCATCTCCAGCCCATTCCCCCACCTTTCGATCCCCTAGCCTCCATCAAGCATCCCCTAATTTGCCAGAAAGCCATGATGCGCCGCAAGATAACGTACTACAAGATGTTGAATGATACATCTCCAATGTATCTATAATTTTTTATTGTTCTGTAACATCCCAAATTTTCAATTTGGAATGTTATACAATAGATCATTATTGCATATCATATTTATTGCATTTCTGCTCGATCCTAGAAATTCTACGCAACTCAAGGACCCACGGAGAGAGTTGGGGATTTCGATATTTTCAAAGTTTTCTCAAATTTTGAAAATAGGATCATTTGATTTTATTTATTTTATCTTCAATTGTTTCCATTATAAAAATATGAGAGAGGGAATAAAATGACTTTCCCAAAATAAAAATATATTGAGATTTAATAAAAAAATCAAATAAGATTTTATATTAGATTTTATTGCTATTTTATTTGAATTTAGGAAAAATGCGTGTTTTCCAAAATTGCATTTTGGCCCCAAATAAATGTTCATCTAAACCGGCTTGATTTTAGAAGCCGGGGAAAATTTATTTCGGCATTTTTGGAGTCTGTTTAGTTTTTCTTTCGTTTGTTTTTCTGCGCGAAAATTATTTAAAAAAATCCGAACCGACTACGGGTCGGGATCGGCCAGGACTCTCCTGGCCGGGGCCTTTATATATCGCCACCCCGAGCCACCGCCAGCCCCCAGCCCACCCGAGCCGCCGCCGCCGCCCAAACCCTAGCCCGCCCCAGCCGCCGCTGCCACCGCCCGCCGTCGCCGCCGATCGCCACCACCTCGCCGGACCCCGCCGTTGTAGCTGCCGACCACCGCCGCCCTCGCCGGAGCCGCCACGCCGCCGACCCGCACGTCGAGGTTGACCCCGTCGTCGCCGCCGTTTTTCTTAGAAAAAACCGTTCGGTTTTCCGTAGGTTTTTTCATTGGTTTTTTTTCGGTTTAGGTTAATTAGCGAGCGTTCGCTCGTTCGTTCGTTCTAATGAACGCGTTCATCGTCTAGATCCAGATAACGAACGTTCGTTCATTAATCTGTTCGTCGATTTTCATTTTCTCGGATTTATTCCGTGATTTTTCTGATCGCGATTTCTGATCCGATTTTCGTTTTAGTATAACTTTTAGCGCGTTTATCGGAATCAGGCGATTCAAACACCTAGAGTTTCATCTCGAAACCCTCTTTCTGAATAATCAACTCAAACAAGTTTTTTCTACTGTAAAATTTGACTTAGATCCAGATTAGTAAATGAAGCTTGTTTCTTTCGCCGTTTAATTTTTGTTGCTTCGTTTGATTTGATTCTTTTTGCAAACTGGAGTTCTTAAGTTGAATTTTCTTGTTAGATCTCTTATTTGAGTTTTACCTATACATTAGATGAGTACTTATTGTATGCTTGTTTGTTTGCGATAGAGTACCCGGATTGTGCCGCTTGCTACTTTGAATCTCGAGGTTTTGCGGATCATCGACAAGGCAAGTAACACTTTGATCATACCCCTTTACTACCCAGTTTTATTGCATTAGATCAATCCTCAAACAATTGCATGATTAGGATCTGTTTAATACATGGGTTTTGGGAAGTAGATGAGGTAGTACCTATTACCTGTTTTATTATCAAACCCTTGGGAGTTACTCTACGTTTGCTTATGCCATGCTATGCTAGTAGACGTGGATTGGGTGAGTGTATCTATGACAGATGTGAGATTATTAATTTAATGGTTTATTTAAGGTGGCAACTTTAATACACATCTGGGTGGATTGAGGTACCTGGGTATTCCATGATTGCCTGTTGTTTTTCTTTATGGACCGCCACCCAGGCCCAAAGGGATCATGAGATTATTCATGCTAGAAACTTCCGTGTGCAGCCACAAGCTACTATGGGCTCTAGCATAGTTGACTAAGTCGTGCGAACTCTTACTGTGGTAGACTAGCAGATGTAGGGGATGTGGGTTGGTACTGTCTACCTGATCATAAGGTGCTAGCGCTTCTGAAAGACTATGTCTCGGTCATCCGTGTCTCAAACACCATGTAGTGCGAGAATCCCAACGGAGGAGATCGACTCTTGTGGGGGAAAGTGCGCAAACCTCTGCAGAGTGTATAAACTAATCATGGTTAGCCGTGTCCCCGGTTATGGACATCTTGAGTATCTAGTACTTGGATTATCATGTGAATCTCATCATGTTACTTTAATTAATATTGTTGGGTTTGTTTAATGATGATGTTACTTAATTGGGATTGAGAATGCTGTCAACCATTCTCAATGTTTAACAACCACCATGATAGTTAAATAAAATTTATTCCTTTGCAGTAGGGAAAAATTGGCTTTATGCAAAAACTGTAACCATAGAGCTTTCCACCAGCCAAATATGCATGTAGTATAGCATTACTTTCATTACTCTCTATGTGTTACATTGCCAGCATATTCCATGTGCTAACCCATTTTCGGGCTACAACGTTCATGTTGCAGACTTTTTAGACGACGAGTAAGATGCTTTAGGATCGTGGTTCTATACTCAGTGATGCCGTTGGATTTGATGGACTCACTTATCTTCCAAGCCTTCCGCTGTTATCGTTATATTATAGCCTTAAGCCATATTTATTGTAATAAGTTCTCTTTGGAGACATTCGATGTAATAAGTGTGTGATTGCTACTTTGTTATAAATCCTTCAAGTACTGTGCGTGTCAGCATTACTGATCCAGGGATGACACTGATGCACAGAGATCAGACCGTTTGAGTTCTGGTCGCTACAAGATGGTATCAGAGCACACTCTGACTGCAGGACATGACCACTAAGCTAAAGCCCTAGATCACTACTCTCTATTCTCATTTCTAACTCCTCATCTTTTCTACTCTCTTTTAGGATGGCGGATGCAAGGAGCAAGATCACGCAACCGGATGAAGATACACCCTTTGGACGACACCTGAAGGAAGTCACTAGATACCTGAACATCGGAGTACCAAGCTTCACCGGGACCTACAACGCCACTTTACCTGAAGAGGAGCGCTGGATGATTCAAGTTCAAGTTCTAGGAAGGACGTTCATGCCCATCACTGAGCCCATAGAGTTTTCCTTTGATGCACCGACCTGGAGTCTAGGAAAGAGCATGGCAGCCCACATCACCATGGGACATATTGGAGAAGTTTACCACAAGGAGCTTAAGGATACTATCTACCAGATTTGTGGGCGCCGAGATGAGCAATGGGAGATGATCAGCACCAGGAAGGATAGATCAATTACAGCTTTCATCCAGGAGTTAAACCAGTACATTCGATGCCAGGAGAACCAGATGTGCGCAGGCATGATGGATCTGAAGAAGGCCATGACCAAGATCACAAAACTGGAGGAAGAACTCAAGTCTACACGCAATGGATATGAGGAGCAAATAGCAACGCTAGTAGAGAAGAATGATGATCTGAAGAAGAAGCAAAGAGTGTTTATGGGATTTTCCGCAATTGGAGAAGATGAAGATTGAACTTGTCCAGAGAACTACATCATCATCGACGACACCGACTCGGACCCAGACGATAGTGATGATGACTATGTCGATGAAGCTGGAGCAGATATCATGGAGTCTTCATCCGAGCAGTTTTTCTAGTCAACCACCATAACAGTGGTAGTATTTCCCCCCATGTATCTAGTATAGTTTGAGCACTTTTGTAATGATAGATAGACCGTTGTATGCCCTTGCTTGTTTGAATGAAGTGTTTTGATTGCAATTTGTCTCATGTGCATATGGGTAGTGTTTTCCCTCTAGACCTCATTCTATTTTGTATTCTCATCTTTTCTAAACCCTCAGATGCCTCCGAGACGTGACAATGGATTTGCTTTCCCACCGGAGCTCACTCAGTTGATCCAGCAGTAGAATGCATTGATGCAGTTGTTAGTCCAGAATCAGAATCAAGGGAACAACAACAACAACCCACCACCACCACCACCCGTTGATCACTTAACACGTTTTCTTAGGATGAATCCACTGGTGTTCTCCAGTAGCACCGAGCCGATTGTTGCAGATGATTGGCTTCACAAGACAGCCAGGGAGTTGACCACTGTCGGATGCACAGATGCGGAGAAGGTGTGATTTGCCGCACATCAGCTAAAAGGACCCGCAGCATCATGGTGGGAGAATTTCACAGCCACCTATCTAGTAGACACTGTCACATGGGATCAGTTTTAGCAGGCTTTCCGTACTGTCCATGTTTCAGGAGGAGCTATGGCCATGAAGAAGCGTGAGTTTCGCAACTTACGCTAGGGAGGACGTACAGTTGGCCAGTATGTGGATGACTTTAGTAAGCTAACACGTTATGCCCCAGATGATGTTGCTACGGATGCAGCTAAGCAAGAGAAGTTTCTGGAAGGACTGAATGATGAGCTGAGCATGCAGTTGATGGTAGCAAGTTTCAATAACTACCAGGAGTTGGTAGATAGAGCTCTCATGATTGAAGGGAAGCAGCAACAGATTGAGAACCGCAAGAGGAAGTATGGACAAGGGAAGTACAATTCTGGAGCTCAGCAGAAGCCACGTTTTACCCCGAAATCGGGAGGACAGTTCCAGCATACCCATGGAGGTGGTAGTTCACACAACCATAATTGTTCCAAGAATGGTAACGGGAATGGAGGAAGCAATGGCCAGAACCATACCAACCCCTCAACACCAGCCAAGAGAGATCTGAGTCAAGTAACTTGCTTTAAGTGCCAGAAGACTGGACATTACGCCAATGAATGTCCTGAAGGCCAAAATGGAAACAACAATGGAAGCTATGGGAAGAAGCCAAACCCTTTCAACAGAGGACAGGTGAACCACGTTAGCGTGGAGAAGGTTGAAGCCCAGCCCGATGCAATAATAGGTAAGTTTTTGGTTAAGTCATTTACCCCACTCATTCTTTTTAATACTGGTGCATCGCATTCATACATATCAAGGGGATTTGTCAATAAGTATAAACTGCCAACCCAAGCCCTTAGGTCACCCATGTTAGTAACCTTGCCTGGAGCAGAATATATGGCTAGTCTATTATGTGATCGGTTACCATTAAGGATTGGTAACTACGTGTTTCCCTCGGACCTAATAGTATTGGAATCACAAGGATTGGAAGTGATATTAGGCATGGATTGGTTATCGAAGTATGGAGGGAACATTGAATGCGCCAGTAAGACAATTTTGCTCACAACGCCAGAAGGAAGAAGGATCAAGTATGTATCCTGGCATGTGCCGAAGAGGACTCAGGTAAATTCCTTATCAGGAGTTGTGCAGGAGGAAGTACCAGTGGTGAAGGATTTTCCTGATGTATTTCCAGAAGAGTTGCCAGGCATGCCACCGGATAGAGACATCGATTTTTTGATTGAGCTTTTGCCAGGCACAGGGCCAATATCCAAGAGACCATACATGATGCCTGCAAAAGATTTGGAGGAGATTAATAATCAGATTAAGGAGTTACTTGATAAAGGCTATATTCGCCCAAGTTGTTCGCCTTGGGGATCACCTGTACTTCTAGTGGAGAAGAAGGACGGATCATTGAGGATGGTTGTTGATTATCGAGGATTGAATGCAGTAACAATCAAGAACAAGTACCCACTGCCGATGATCAATGACCTGTTTGACCGATTGCAAGGAGCAAAGGTATTTTACAAGATCGATTTGCGATCAGGATACCATCAGTTGAAGATTTGAGAGCAGGATATACCTAAGACGGCTTCTACCACCAGGTATGGGCTGTACGAGTATACCGTTATGTCATTTGGTCTGACTAACGCACCTGCCTATTTCATGAACATGATGAAACAGGTGTTTATGGAGTTCTTGGATAAGTTCGCCGTGGTGTTCATTGATGATATTTTGGTCTACTCAAAGAACGAAGAAGAGCACAAGGAGCATTTGCGTTTGGTATTAGAGAAGCTCAGAGAACATCACTTATATGCCAAGTTCAGCAAATGTGAATTTTGGTTGAAGGAAGTTGGATTCCTCGGACATGTTATATCCGGAGAAGGAATAGCAGTAGATCCCACCAAAGTTGTCACTGTGACCAATTGGGTAGCACCACCGACAGTTGGACAGATCCGGAGTTTTCTTGGACTGGCAGGATACTTCCGGAGATTCATTGAGAATTTCTCAAAGATTGCGAAGCCCATGACAGAGTTGTTAAAGAAGGATACCAAGTTCAATTGGACTGAGGAATGTGAGGCCAGTTTCCAGGAGTTGAAGGAACGTCTAGTTACCTCACCAGTGTTGATTCTGCTAGATCAGAGCAAGGATTACGAGGTGTATTGCGATGCTTCACGTCGAGGACTTGGAGCAGTGCTGATGCAGGAAGGGAGAGTTGTTTCGTATGCTTCACGACAACTTAAACGTCATGAGTTGAATTATGCCACACATGATTTGGACTTAGCAGCCATAGTGCATGCGTTGAAGACTTGGAGACATTTCCTTATCGAAAATCATTGTGAGGTGTACACGGATCAAAAGAGTTTGAAGTACATTTTCACGCAGAAGGAGTTGAATCTCAGGCAAAGGAGATGGTTGGAACTCATCAAAGATTATGATATGAGGTTGCAATACCACCCGGGAAAGGCGAACGTAGTAGCCGACACGTTGAACCGTAAGAGCCATGTCAATACACTCATGATCGCAGGCTTGCCAAAGGAGTTAGCCGAGGATCTTTGCGAACTATGTCTACAGATAGTTCCGAGAGGCTATGTAGCAACATTGGAAATTCAGTAGACTTTGATGGATAAGATCAGAGAAGCTCAGAAGGCCGACAAGGAAATTGTCGAGATAAAGGAGAAGATGAGCAAAGGAAAAGCTAAAGGATTTCATGAGGATGAGCATGATACCTTATGGTTTGAAGACCGTGTTTATGTGCCTAATGACCCGGAGATCAGGAATTTGATTTTGCAAGAGGCTCATGATTCGCCGTATTCGATTCACCCAGGAAATACCAAGATGTATTTGGATTTGAAGGACACTTTATGGTGGACCGGAATGAAGAAGGATATTGCGGAGTATGTAGCAGTTTGTGATGTATGTTAGAGAGTGAAGGCAGAGCATCAGAAGCCAGCATGATTGTTACAACCATTGCCGATACCCGAATGGAAGTGGGATAAAGTAGGCATGGATTTTATTACGGGATTACCCAAGACTCGTTAAGGCTATGATTCGATTTGGGTTGTAGTCGATCGTTTGACGAAGGTAGCACATTTCATTCCAGTGAAGACCACTTACACCAGTGCTAAGTTGGCCAAGATATACATGACCAGGATCGTATGTCTGCATGGAGTTCTGAGGAGCATTGTATCAGACAGAGGAACCCAGTTTACCTCAAAATTCTGGAATCAGTTGCACGAAACTTTGGGTACCAGGCTAGAGTTTAGTACAGCTTTTCACCTGCACACAGATGGACAAACCGAGAGAGTCAATCAGATTTTGGAGGATATGCTGAGAGCTTGTGCGCTAGATTATGGATGGCCCCTTTCGAAGCCCTATACGGAAGGAGGTGTGGGACCGCGTTGTCGTGGGATGAAGTTGGAGACCGCCAGTTGTTTGGACCAGATTTGATTAAGGAGTCTGAACGGAAAGTGAAGTTCATTCGCGACAGGCTCAAGGTAGCCCAATCCAGGCAGAAAAGCTATGCGGATTCTAAATGCAAGGAGACTATTTACGAAGTCAGAGATAGAGTCTATCTTCGTGTATCACCACTTCGAGGAGTTAAGCGATTTGGAGTTAAGGGAATGTTAGCGCCATGTTTTGTGGGACCATACAAAGTTTTGGAGTGTATAGGAGAAGTTGCCTACAAGTTGGAATTGCCTGAGAGATCGTTAGGAGTTCACGACGTGTTCCACGTATCTCAGTTGAAGAAGTGCCACGCAGAGATGGCTGATATACCGCTAAGAGATACAGTGCCACTAGAGGCGATTCAGTTGGACAGTGATTTGACCTATGAGGAGAATCCAGTTAAGATTCTTGAGTATGCCAGCCGAGTCACCCGCAACAAGGTTATCAAGTTTTGCAAAGTTCAGTGGAGCCACCACACAGAGGATGAAGCCACCTGGGAGCAAGAGGAAGATCTGCTGAAGGACCACCCTCACCTATTTTCTAGCCAACCTGAATCTCGAGGGCGAGATTCATCTTAAGGGGGGTAGGTTTGTAACATCCCAAATTTTCAATTTGGAATGTTATACAATAGATCATTATTCCATATCATATTTATTGCATTTCTGCTCGATCCTAGAAATTCTACGCAACTCAAGGACCCACGGAGAGAGTTGGAGATTTCAATATTTTCATATTTGAGTTTTCTCAAATTTTGAAAATAGGATCATTTGATTTGATTTATTTTATCTTCAATTATTTCCATTATAAAAATATGAGAGAGGGAATAAAATAACTTTCCCAAAATAAATAAATATTGAGGATTTAATAAAAAAATCAAATAAGATTTTATTTTGGATTTTATTGCTATTTTATTTGAATTTAGGAAACATGCGTGTTTTTGAAAATTGCATTTAGGCCCCAAATAAATGTTCATCTAAACCGGCTGGATTTTAGAAGCCGGGGAAAATTTATTTCGGGATTTTTGGAGTCCGTTCAGTTTTTCTTTCGTTTGTTTTTCTGCGCGAAAATTATAAAAAAAATCCGAACCGACTACGGGCCGGGATCGGCCAGGACTCTCCTGGCCGGGGCCTTTATATATCGCCACCCGGGGCCGCCACCAGCCCCCAGCCCACCCGAGCCATCGCCGACGCCAAAACCCTAGCACGCCCCAGCGGCCGCCGCCGCCGCCGACCGCCGCCACCTCGCTGGACCCCGCCGCCGTCGCCGCCGACCACCGCTGCCCTCGCCGGAGCCGCCGCCGCCGACCCGCACGCCAAGGTTGACCCCGTCGCCGCCGCCGTTTTTCTTAGAAAAAACCGTTCGGTTTTCCGTCGGTTTTTTCGTCGGTTTTTTCAGATCCGTTTTTTTAATTTAGATCGGTTTTTTCGGTTTAGGTTAATTAGCGAGCGTTCGCTCGTTCGTTCATTCTAATGAACGCGTTCATCGTTTAGATCCAGATAACGAACGTTCGTTTGTTAATCTGTTCATCATTTTTCTTTTTCTGATTGCGATTTCTGATCCAATTTTCGTTTTAGTATAACTTTTCGCTCGTTTATCAGAATCAGGCGATTCAAGCGCCTAGAGTTTCATCTCGAAACCCTCTTTCCGAATAATCATCTCAAACAAGTTTTTGGTACTGTAAAATTTGACTTAGATCCAGATTAGTAAAGGAAGCTTGTTTCTTTCACCGTTTAATTTTCGTTGCTTCGTTTGATTTGATTCTTTTTGCAAACTGGAGTTCTTAAGTTGAATTTTCTTGTTAGATCTCTTATTTGAGTTTTACCTATACATTAGATGAGTACTTATTGTATGCTTGTTTGTTTGCGATAGAGTACCCGGATTGCGCCGCTTGCTACTTCGAATCTCGAGGTTTCGCGGATCATCGACAAGGCAAGTAACACTTTGATCATACCCCTTTACTACCCAGTTTTATTGCATTAGATCAATCCTCAAACAATTGCATGATAAGGATCTGTTAAATACGTGGGTTTTGGGAAGTAGATGAGGTAGTACCTATTACCTGTTTTATTATCAAACCCTTGGGAGTTACTCTACGTTTGCTTATGCCATGCTATGCTAGTAGACGTGGACTGGGTGACTGTATCCATGAAAGATGTGAGATTATTAATTTAATGGTTTATTTAAGGTGGCAACTTTAATACACATCTGGGTGGATTGAGGTACCTGGGTATTCTAGGATTGCCTGTTGTTTTTCTTTATGGACCGCCACCCAGGCCCAAAGGAATCATGAGATTATTCATGCTAGAAACTTCCGTGTGCAGCCACAAGCTACTATGGGCTCTAGCATAGTTGACTAAGTCGTGCGAACTCTTACACTGGTAGACTAGCAGATGTAGGGGATGTAGGTTGGTACTGTCTACCCGATCGTAAGGTGCTAGCGCTTCTGAAAGACTATGTCTCGGTCATCCGTTTCTCAAACACCATGTAGTGCGAGAATCCCAACAGAGGAGATCGAGTCTTGTGGGGAAAAGTGCGTAAACCTCTGTAGAGTGTATAAACTAATCATGGTTAGCCGTGTCCCCGGTTATGGACATCTTGAGTATCTAGTACTTGGATTATCATGTGAATCTCATCATGTTACTTTAATTAATATTGTTGGGTTTGTTTAATGATGATGTTACTTAATTGGGATTGAGAATGCTGTCAACCATTCTCAATGTTTAACAACCACCATGATAGTTAAATAAAATTTATTCCTTTGCAGTAGGGAAAAATTGGCTTTATGCAAAAACTATAACCATAGAGCTTTCCACCAGCCAAATATGCATGTAGTATAGCATTATTCTTTCATTACTCTCTATGTGTTACATTTCCAGCATATTCCATGTGCTGGCCCTTTTTCGGGCTGCAACATTCATGTTGCAGACTTTTCAGACGACGAGTAAGATGCTTTAGGATCGTGGTTCTATACTCAGTGATGCCGTTGGATTTGATGGACTCACTTATCTTCCAAGCCTTCCGCTGTTATCGTTATATTATGGCCTTAAGCCATATTTATTGTAATAAGTTCTCTTTGGAGATATTCGATGTAATAAGTGTGTGATTGCTACTCTGTTATAAATCCTTCAAGTGTTGTGCGTGTCAGCATTACTGATCCAGGGACGACACTGATGCACAGAGATCAGACTGTTTGAGGTCTGGTCGCTACATGTTCCGTGCTGTTATATTATCATTCCTAGATGTTTTACAATCATTTTATAGTCATTTTATATCATTTCTTGGTACTAACCTATTGACATAGTGCCTGATAACCCACAAGTATAGGGGATCGCAACAGTTTTCGAGGATAGAGTATTCAACCCAAATTTATTGATTTGACACAAGGGGAGCCAAAGAATATTCTCAAGTATTAGCAGTTGAGTTGTCAATTCAACCACACCTGGATAACTTAATATCTGCAGCAAAGTCATGTTTATTATTTAATTCATCGAGGAAATCATTTTGAGCCTTAAGCACTTGTTCTACTTGAGTGGTAACCATAGAAGCATGGTTACTAATAAGTTTAAGTTCACCTTTAACTCTAGACATATAATCACTGAAGTGTCCAATCATATAGGCATTCAACCCAAATTTATTGATTCGACACAAGGGCAGCCAAAGAATATTCTCAAGTATTAGCAGTTGAGTTGTCAATTCAACCATACCTGGATAACTTAGTATCTGCAGCAAAGTATTTAGTAGCAAAGTAGTATGGAAGTAACGGTAACATTAGCAAAGTAATGGTAGCAGTTTTGTAGTAATTGTAACAGTGGCAACGGTAAAGTAACTAAGAAAAGAGCAATACGTGAAAAGCTCGTAGGCATTGGATCAGTGATGGATAATTATGTCGGATGTGATTCCTCATGTAATGGTTATAACATAGGGTGACACAGAACTAGCTCCAGTTCATCAATGTAATGTAGGCATGTATTCCGGACATAGTCATACATGCTTATGGAAAAGAACTTGCATGGCATCTTTTGTCCTACCCTCCCGTAGCAGTGGGATCCTATTGAAACTAACGGATATTAAGGCCTGCTTTTAATAGAGTACCCAACCAAAGTATTAAGACTTAGTGAATACATGAACTCCTCAAACTACGGTCATCATGGCTAAGTATCCCGATTATTGTCACTTCGGGGTTAATGGATCATAACACATAATAAGTGACTATAGACTTGCAAGATAGGATCAAGAACTCACATATATTCATGAAAACATAATAGGTTCAGATCTGAAATCATGGCACTCAGGCCCTAGTGACAAGCATTAAGCATAGCAAAGTCATAGCAACATCAATCTCAGAACATAGTGGATACTAGGGATCAAACCCTAACAAAACTAACTCGATTACATGGTAAATATCATCCAACCCATCACTGTCCAGCAAGCCCACGATGGAATTACTCGCGCACGGCAGCGAGCATCATGAAATTTGTGATGGAGGATGGTTGATGATGACGACGACGATGAATCCCCCTCTCCGGAGCCCCGAACGGACTCCAGATCAGCCCTCCCAAGAGAGTTTAGGGCTTGGTGGCGGCTCCGTATCGTAAAACTCGATGAACCTTTCTCTCTAATTTTTTTCTCCGCGAACGTGAATATATGGAGTTGGAGTTGAGGTCAGTGGAGGTCCAGGGGGCCCATGTGGCAGGGGGGGCACGCCCTAAGGGGGGCGTCCCCTGTTGGAATTATGCCCTAGAGGCAATAATAAAAGATTATTATTATATTTCATTGTTCATGATAATTGTATTTATTCATGCTATAACTGTATTATCCGGAAATCATAATACACGTGTGAATACATAGACCATAATATGTCCCTGGTAAGCCTCTAGTTGACTAGCTCGTTGATCAACAGCTAGTCATGGTTTCCTGACTATGGACATTAGATGTCGTTGATAACGGGATCACATCATTAGGAGAATGATGTGATGGACAAGACCCAATCCTAAGCATAGCACAAGATCGTGTAGTTCGTTTTGCTAGAGCTTTTCCAATGTCAAGTATCTTTTCCTTAGACCATGAGATCGTGTAACTCCCGGATACCGTAGGAGTGCTTTGGGTGTACCAAACGTCACAACGTAATTGGGTGACTATAAAGGTGCACTACAAGTATCTCCGAAAGTGTCTGTTGGGTTGACACGGATCAAGACTGGCATTTGTCACTCTGTATGACGAAGAGGTATCTCTAGGCCCACTCGGTAATGCATCATCATAATGAGCTCAAAGTGACCAAGTATTTGGTCACGGGATCATGCATTACGGTACGAGTAAAGTGACTTGCCGGTAACGAGACTGAACGAGGTATTGGGATACCGATGATCGAGCCTCAGGCAAGTAACGTACCGACTGACAAAGGGAATTGTATACGGGGTTGATTGAATCCTCGACATCGTGGTTCATCCGATGAAATCATCGTGGAACATGTGGGATCCAACATGGGTATCTAGATCCCGCTGTTGGTTATTGGCCAGAGAGCTGTCTCGGTCATGTCTGCATGATTCCCGAACCCGTAGGGTCTACACACTTAAGGTACAGTGACGCTAGGGTTATTAGGAAGACTTGTATGTGATTACCGAATGTTTTTCGGAGTCCCGGATGAGATCTCGGACGTCACGAGGAGTTCCGGAATAGTCCAGAGGTGAAGATTTATATATAGGAAGTGCTGTTTCGGCCATCGGGAAAGTTTCCGGGTCAACCGGTATTGTACCGGGACCACCGGAAGGGTCCCGGGGGTCCATCGGGTGGGGCCACCTATCCTGGAGGGCCCCGTGGGCTTAAGTGGGAGGGGAACCAGCCCCTAGTGGGCTGGTGAGCCCCCCCTTGGCCCCCCTGCGCCTAGGGTTGGAACCCTAGGGTGGGGGGGGCGCACCACTTGCCTTGGGGGGCACTCCACCCCCCTTGGCCGCCGCCCCTTGGGAGATTCCCATCTCCAGGGCCGGCTCCCCCCTGTGGGCCTATATAAAGGAGGGGGGAGGGAGGGCGGCTGCACCCCTGAGTCTTGGCGCCTCCTTCCCCCTGCTACACCTCTTCCTCCTCCCACGGTTTCTTGGCGAAGCCCTGCCGGAGTACTGTATCTCCACCACCACCACGCCGTCGTGCTGCTGCTGGAGCCTTCTTCCTCAACCTCTCCTTCCTCCTTGCTGGATCAAGAAGGAGGATACGTCATCCGCTCCGTACGTGTGTTGAACGCGGAGGTGCTGTCCGTTTAGCACTTGGTCATTGGTGATTTGGATCACGGCAAGTACAACTCCATCATCCCCGTTCTCTTGAACGCTTCAGCTCACGATCTACAAGGGTATGTAGATGCACTCCTATCACTTGTTGATTATATGAACTCATAGATGTATCTTGGTGAAACCGTAGGAAAAATTTGAATTTTTTGCAACGTTCCCCAACAGTGGCATCATGAGCTAGGTCTATGCGTAGTTCTCTATTGCACGAGTAGAACACAAATTTGTTGTGGGCGTAGATGTTGTCAACTTTCTTGCCGCTACTAGTCTTATCTTGCTTCAGCGGTATTGTGGGATGAAGCGGCCCGGACCGACCTTACACGTACGCTTACGTGAGACAGGTTCCACCGACTAACATGCACTAGTTGCATAAGGTGGCTAGCGGGTGTCTGTCTCTCCCACTTTAGTTGGAGCAGATTTGATGAAAAGGGTCCTTATGAAGGGTAAATAGAAGTTGACAAATCACGTTGTGGATTTAACGTAGGTAAGAAAACATTATTGCTAGATCACCTATAGAAGCCACGTAAAAGCTTGCAACTACAATTAGAGGACGTCTAACTTGTTTTTGCAGCAAGTGTCTTGTGATGTGATATGGCCAAAGTTGTGATGAATGATGAATGATATATATGTGATGTATGAGATCATGTTCTTGTAATAGGAATCACGACTTGCATGTCGATGAGTATGACAACCAGCAGGAGCCATAGGAGTTGTCTTTATTTTTTGTATGACCTGCGTGTCATTGAAGAACGCCATGTAAATTACTTTACTTTATTGCTAAACGCGTTAGCCATAGAAGTAGAAGTAGTCGTTGGCGTGACAACTTCATGAAGACACGATGATGGAGATCATGGTGTCATGCCGGTGACGAAGATGATCATGGAGCCCCGAAGATGGAGATCAAAGGAGCTATATGATATTGGCCATATCATGTCACTATTATATAATTGCATGTGATGTTTATTATGTTTATGCATCTTGTTTACTTAGAACGACGGTAGTAAATAAGATGATCCCTTATAACAATTTCAAGAAAGTGTTCTCCCCTAATTGTGCGCCGTTGCTGAAGTTCGTCGTTTCGAAGCACCACGTGATGATCAGGTGTGATAGATTCTTACGTTCACATACAACGGGTGTAAGACAGTTTTACACATGCAGAAACACTTAGGGTTATCTTGACGAGCCTAGCATGTACAGACATGGCCTCCGAACACAGAGACCGAAAGGTCGAACAAGAGTCGTATGGAAGACACGATCAACATCGAGATGTTCACCGATGATGACTAGTCCGTCTCACGTGATGATCGGACACGGCCTAGTCGACTCAGATCGTGTAACACTTAGATGACTAGAGGGATGTCTAATCTGAGTGGGAGTTCATTAAATAATTAGATTAGATGAACTTAATTATCATGAACTTTAGTCTAAAACCTTTGCAAATATGTCTTGTAGATCAAATGGCCAACGCTCATGTCAACATGAACTTCAACGTGTTCCTAGAGAAAACCAAGCTGAAAGATGATGGCAGCAACTATACGGACTGGGTCCGGAACCTGAGGATCATCCTCATAGCTGCCAAGAAAGCATATGTCCTAGATGGACCGCTAGGTGAAGCACCCTGTCGGTGTCAAAACCGGCGGATCTCGGGTAGGGGGTCCCGAACAGTGCATCTAGGCGGATGGTAACAGGAGACAAGGGACACGATGTTTTACCCAGGTTCGGGCCCTCCTGATGGAGGTAAAACCCTACGTCCTGCTTGATTAATATTGATGATATGGGTAGTACAAGAGTGGATCTACCACGAGATCAAGGAGGCTAAACCCTAAAGCTAGCCTATGGTATGATTGTTGTAATGTATGTTGTGTCCTACAGACTAAAGCCCTCCGGTTTATATAGACACCGGAGGAGGCTAGGGTTACACAGAGTCGGTTACAATGGTAGGAGATCTACATATCCGTATCGCCAAGCTTGCCTTCCACGCCAAGGAAAGTCCCATCCGGACACGGGACGGAGTCTTCAATCTTGTATCTTCGTAGTCTTGGAGTCCGGCGGACGATGATAGTCCGGCTGTCCGGACACCCCCTAGTCCAGGACTCCCTCAGTAGCCCCTGAACCAGGCTTCAATGACGATAAGTCCGGTGCGCATAATGTTCGGCATTGCAAGGCGGGTTCCTCCCTTGAATAATCCTGATAAGATCACGAACACCAGGATATTGTCCGGCTCTGCAAAATAAATTCCACATTCCTCCGTAGAGAGAATAATGCACATAAATCCAATCTGCTGACGTTTTATGCGGCATGACATCACACCGCTTCCAAGCCTTTATTTGAATCGTTTTTTATTATACCACCTCAGCACGTTTAGCGAAGTGGTTTCCTTGGCACGTCTTGTCAAAGCACAGATCGTGTTCCCCTTATCCCGGGATTCTCATCAATACGTGGGTGGGTAACCCAACCATGCCCGTCGCCACGCCTCCTCTATCGAAGGTGAATCCCGAACGGTCACGGGGACGACCCTTGGTATTTTTCCCCTTTATAAGAGGACCAAGGCTCGTTTCTTTTCTTCAATCTCGCATCGAATCTCCTCTTTGCTCCCAGTTCCAACACCCAGAGCCCCAAATTCGAGCGCTTCGGATTCTCATCCATGTCCGGCTCCGACCTCCAGGGTCGGCGGAGGAGGACGTGTTAAAGCTTCGTGAGGCCAAGTACCTATCCTACGAGCTTTCGCATAGGTTGCCTGCTCAAGGGCAGGCCGTGCCCGCCCCCAAGCCCGGTGAGTACGTTGTCTTCGTATCCCACCTCCGTCGGGGTTTAGGCTTCCCGACGGACCCCTTTGTGAGAGGGCTCATGTTCTACTACGGGCTGGATTTTCACGACTTGGCTCCGGAGTCCATCCTCCATATCTCCGCATTCATTATCGTCTGCGAAGCCTTCCTCCGTGTCACTCCCCACTTCGGCCTGTGGCTGAAGACCTTTAATGTGGAGCCGAAGATGATCGGGGGGCGTCAAGCGGAGTGCGGCGGGGCAGCCATAAGCAGAAGGGCCGATGCCCCGTGGCCCGAGGGTTCCTTCCAAGAGGAACTCGGATTGTGGCAGCAGGAGTGGTTCTATATCACCGCTCCGAAGGGCAGCAAGCAAAAGCCACCGCCTTCATTCCGCCCGGGACCTCCATGCCGACTGGTGTCGTGGGTCAACCAGGGGCTCAATTGGGGACCGTCCGAGGACGTTCCCTCATTGCAGGGCCGGATTTGAGACCTCCAGACGAGGGAGATCAATCTGGTCGTGGTGATGCAGGTTATGCTAATCAGGCGTCTTCTGCCCTGCAAACGCCGTCCTCTCCGTCTATGGGAGTTCAATCCGGAGGGACCTCGGATTCTCCAACACTTCATGGGTGCGACACCCGTGGAGATGTACAAGTTGTTGTTCGGACCGCAGGTAGCGTGTCCGGAATTGACCGAGGACGCAGGCCTAAGCTGCAATCGCCTGGATACTCAGATAAATAGCTCAGAGTCCGAACGTTCTGTTTATCTGCTTTTCTAGAGTTCGCCTCCTGACCCATTACTCTTCATCGGGAGTGGGTAGCGCGATCGAAGCTGATAAGGTGTCCGGCTCCCCTCCCAGAGACCGCACTGGAGCCCGTGCTGGTCAGAATGTTGGAGGTCGTGCCCGTAGAAGTGAGCGATGGGGAAAATAGAGGAGCTATTATTTCGCCCAAAGGGGCGTCCGAAGAGAGGGGAATCAAAAACCCCTCCTTCTAGGGGGAGAAGAGGACCGCCTCTGAAGATCCGGAGGCCAAAGCCCCTAAACGAGGGAAGAAATCTTCACCGGGGGGTCCGGCGTCCGGGGAGAACCCGGACGTACAATCGTCTCTAAAGGATCAGCCCTCCAGCAAGCCGTGAGTAGGAAAAGGGGAGTTCATTAGTAAGAAAATACCTCCATTTGTGCTTCTGTGGATAACCGAAATTTTTATCTTGCAGTTCGGATTTGCAGCCTTCTCAGATGAGTTCGTCTTCGGGGGATCTTCTTCCGGAGATGATGGAGAGCGAAACGCCTCCATCTGCTGCGTCGTCAGATATGGCGGACGAGCCTGAAGTATCGTCACGGAGGGTATCCCAGAGTCCGGAGGGGCCGGAGAGTTCGGCGCCTACTAGTATCCGGCCGGGAGAACTAAAGAATCTGCTTGAGAGGGCGTCCATCTCAGAAGATCACCGTGCTCTGATGCGTATGGTTATTGGAAGGATTTCGTCCGCCGAGAGCGGATTGCGTAATGCCGCTAAGAGTTTGCTGGCGGGATTTGAGGTACGCAAGAATGATGCACCTTTTTTTGACAGTTTTGCACATAAAAGTGCACCCTGTATAGATAGTAGCCCCTGAGACTCGGTAGGTTGTCGAAAACGACAGCATGCCGAGGATCAAAATTGCAAGTAATGAATGTCGCCGTTTCTATGCAGGTGGCGGATAGTCTGAGGGCTAGCCGGACTAGTGGAGTTGCCGAGTTAATGCGGCAACTTGACGTGGCGGATGCGGACATCGCACTTGTCAACCGGCGACTTGACGAGTCGCAAGGTAAATGAGTTCTCCACAGTCGCTTTATTTAAGGGGGTCAAAGCCCTCCTCTGATAAATTATATGCTGTGATACTGACGGTGCTGCTGCTGTGGAGAGCCTTCGGGCCGAACTTGCTCAAGCTAAGGAGCAAGCCCGAAGGAGTGATGCGGCTGCCTCGAGGGTGGCCGAGGAGTTGAAAGCCGAAAAGGCTGCACACTGCCTAAGCAGGGAAAAGGTGGCCGAATTGGCCATGAAATTAAGAGATGCTGCTGACCGCAATGAGGCTCTTGAAAAGGAGTGCTTATCGGAGCGGGAAGACCTGGGGAAGGCCACCGCCGAGGCCAAGGATGCCCGTTCTGCAATGCGGGCTATGAAGGAGGAGCTGCACCAGGTCGGAGATATTGTGGCTGGCAAGCCTTTTCTGTTGCGTTGCCGGTTTACGGATCAAAAGTATGCTCAACTTGGCCAGCTGTGGGGTCCGGAGGATCCGTATATGGACTTAGCGGCAAGTGCGGCTGATGCTGTTGAGCACTTCCGGAGCCAGAAGGATCACAAGCCGGAAGAGCTATTTTGGTCTCAATTCCATAGTCCAGATCGTTCACTGCCGTTGACCGATCGGTTGGCCGAGTGGGCCGAGCTAAATAAATTGTCCGGACTTGCCATGACTGACATCGTGGCTCATGTCTGGCCAGAGGGGCCCAAGGTGACGAGCTATTTCGGCTTATTGCAGCAATTTCTTGGAGCAGTGCCACATATCAAGGAGATGAAGTGGTCGGCCTGCATCGAAGGCACGCAGATGGCTCTTGCCCGTGTGAAGACACATTGGACAGAGATGGATGCCACCGCTATTGCCGCCCAGGGTTCGGACGAAAGCCGGTTACCCGCCGAGCACTATTTTGGGGAAGTTATGCGTGGCGCTCTTGTAATAGAGTCGCAGTGCTCAAAAAATGTCACGTTCAAATGAACGTTTTAGCTTGTAAAACAATGATTATGCTATAACTGCTTTTTATACTTGTGCGTCCCAAATAGTAAAATATCTCCTATGCGGCCGTTTACGTATACATTTGTATAACCTGAAAGATTGCAGTCTTCGGCTTCAGCCCCCCACGCACAAGGTGCGGGGGTGTTCGCAAAAATAGCGCGTTTTCACACTTACTCCGACGTCTCGGTCCTGTTAAGGAGGTGGTAGCGTAGCAAACGAGGCAATCCGGACTATAATGCTTTATCACTTTCACTTAGCCAGTGGAGTTCGAGGGTGGGGCTACGATATAGCCCCTTGGGGCACCGCGCTTCTCCGAGTTCGGGGCGCGTGTGTGCCTGACCGGGAAACGGTCCTTCGTCAAAGCGGGGAATTCTAAACATTCCGGTAGTCGATCGAGTGGTTGACCAGTCTCTCCCTATATCATGACAGTCAGTTTTCGGCTTTCTCTACTGAGGTGCTCGCCCAACCGAACTGGGGCACAATCGTAGTAGTTCTCCTGGTGCCGCGTTAGCCGATGATACGTAACGTAAGGCAGCAAAACACAGGAGCCGGGCAAACCCAACATTTGACCAAAGACATGATTCGGAGCTGATGCATATAATGCCTAACTCGAGATGACGAACACTCCCTAAGTTGTTCGGACTTTATAATAATGGGCAGAACAACGCCCTAAGCCCCTAGTGTCTAGGTACAGGCATGATCCTCTGACGCGGCCGATGCCAAAACGTCAGGCTCCGCTTTGGTTATAAGAAGAAACCAAGGGAGAATAACAACAAGAGACAGTAAAAAAGGTTTATGCAGGGTCTTAATCTGAAAAGAATCCTCGCAACGGGTCCCTACTGCACATCTGCGCCTGTGTCTCCGTTGTGCCGTTATCCTGGACGGGTGTGCACATCGTTCATCTGTAAAAAGAGAGGAACTTAGTTTGAAAAGAACTCGTGCGAAAAAAGGTATATGTGAAAGAAGAAATATAAGTAAGTAAAGCGGGGTCTGTATGGACTCGCTGTTTGTTTGTGCGCGCAGCCCCTTGTGAAGGGATGTGCGGCTAGGGAGCCCCTAGCCTACTTATGCCGGACTCGTCTGTCCGTGTCCGGGGTCTTTAAGTGACCCTCGCACTGAAATGATGCCGCGTGGACCAGGCATCTTGAGTGTAAGAGACGCGTAATGTGGTATGGTGTTGAAACGAACAAAAGCCTCTCGTCCCAAGAGTGCTTGATATCCGCTTTTAAATGGGATGATATGAAAAATTAGTTTTTCGCGTCGGAAGTTGTTCGGTGATCCGAACACAACTTCTAGTAATAGGGAGCCTGTGCACTTGGCGTAAGGGCCTGGCGTCACTCCTTTGAAGGAAGTGCGGCTATGTCGAATGTTAGTAGGGTCTATCCCCATCTTGCGGATTGTGTTTGAATACAGCAGGTTTAAGTCGCTGCCTCCGTCCATCAGGACTTTAGTAAATTGTAGTCTGTCGATTATAGGATCCAATATCAGGGCAGTCCGTCCTACGTTTCGAACGCTTCTGGAATAATCCAGGTGGTCGAAAGCTATTGGTTTTGATATTCAATCTCTATGGTATGCTAGATTGGACCGTGCGAGGCTCTTTTTAGAGGGTGCCGCACTATTTTTGCGTATTATCACACGAAGTGAGTTTACTGCTTTGACCTCTTGAGGGCAAGTTTTTTGCTTTCCGATGCTCTGCTGGTGGGGTTTATCGTCTTCGCTTGACGCGTCGAGCCCCTTATGTTCGGCGTTTAGTCGGCCGGACTGTTTGAAAACCCAGCAATCTCGATGGGTGTGGTTTGCAGGCCTTCCGGGGGTACTGTGGATTTGACATATCCAACCCAAAATCTTGTTTAAGTTGGATAGCTCATCGCTGTCATCCTTAAGAGGCGGTGTTTTGTTGTTTGGCCGCGAGCTTTTTAATCCGGCGTTGACTGTCGTGCTCTTTGGGCTTTTCTCTTTATTCCGGCGCTGCTCTTTTCTGCGTCGTGATTTTCCTTTTCCATCTCTTATCTCGGATGTACTTGGGTCGCTGGTGCTGCATCTTGCTAACCAGCTATCCTCTCCCGCACAGAAGCGGGTCATGAGGCTTGTTAGCGCGGACATTGTCCTCGGTTTCTCTTGGCCGAGGTGTCTGGCAAGCCATTCGTCTCGGACATTATGTTTAAAAGCTGCTAAGGCTTCGGCGTCCGGACAGTCGACTATTTGGTTCTTTTTGGTGAGGAACCTATTCCAGAATTTGCGCGCTGACTCTCCGGGCTGTTGAGTTATATGACTTAGATCGTCTGCATCTGGAGGGCGGATATAAGTCCCTTGAAAATTTGCTCTAAACGCATCCTCGAGCTCTTCCCAACTTCCAACAGTGTTTTCTGGGAGGCTTTTAAGCCAATGACGGGCTGGCCCTTTGAGCTTGAGGGGTAGGTATTTTATGGCGTGGAGATCATCTCCTCTGGCCATATGTATGTGTAGTATATAATCTTCTATCCAGACTCCCGGGTCTGTTGTTCCGTCGTAGGCCTCTATGTTTATGGGTTTAAATCCTGCTGGGAATTCATGGTCCAGCACCTCATTGGTGAAACATAGTGGGTGTGCGGCGCCCCTGTATTTGGGTGTGCCACTATCTTCGGACACTTGACATGTTGCATTGCCTCCTGGGGCCTTCTTCTTTGGCCCGTAAATGGACCTGGCTGGGCCATCTATCTTTCCAGGTTTATTAGTTGGTTTATGTGCGGCGCCGCTTTCAGAATTTGGCCTATCATCTGGTCGTCTATCCAACCAGGCGGCCTTTTCGTGTTTTGACTGTGGGGGTTCTATGGCCTCCTCGTCAAATTCTGGTAACAGCTTGCGCTTCGGGTAGCTCTTGGATTGGTGGCTATTGCCGTATCTATCTGCGGTTTTGAGCACTTTGCTCCACCTCATCCTGAGTGTTTCTTCCGCTGTTTTGAGCTTCCGTTTTTCCTTCTTCAAGCTTCTTGCAGTGTTGACGAGTCTTTTCCGAAGGTTTTTACTATCCGGCGGGGTGTCCGGCATGAGATCGTCTGGACTGTCATGTTCGTCGGGCCTGGACTGATTATCTGACTCGTCCTGTTCGGACGATTGCTTATATGCATGTTCGCCATCCACTTGTGTGCCCTGCTGTATTGCGGGGTCCTTAGGAGCGTTGTTGTTGTCGAGGCGGGACTTAGGGCGGCGTCTGCACCGCCGTTTAGGTTGTTTGTCGGCTGGGTTATCTTCTGCCGCGGCCCGTTGGTCCTCGTTATCGCTCTCCTTTGGGGTATCTACCTTATATACGTCATATGACGAGGTGGTCCTCCCGTGCCCTGTAGGCGCTGGTTCTTGTTCGTCTCCGGCGTCGTCGTCTATACCGTCGATGTCTTCGGAGTCATAATCTAGCATGTCGGTTAGATCGTCGATAGTGGCTACAAAGTGGGTGGTGGGTGGGCGCTGAATTTCTTTGTCGTCCGTATCCCAACCATCCTGACCATAGTCCGGCCAGGATTCTCCTGATAACGAGAGATGTTTTAGCGAATTTAGGATGTCGCCAAAGGGCAAGTATAGGAAGATGTCCGCGGCGGTGAATTCCATAACCGGCGCCCAATCCGATTCGATTGGTAGGGGCGTGGAAGGTTCGGAGTCCGGCAAGGAGTCCGGCACCTCGGAATCACGAGTTTCGCGAGGGACAAGATTAGCGTTCGGCTCCATCGCCGTGGAAGTTGAAGCCCCCGAGGTGGTGTCCATCCACCGATCCTCGATCTGGGCGATCGGCTCCGGACTAAAGGCCGAAGCGGATTTGTGTGCGGCCACCAAGTCACTGTTCGGCGGCAGAGCTAGATCATGCCCATTGCAACAGTGCGGCGCGCTTGGCTTTGGCTCGAGCCCGTCGAAGATCAAGTCCCCGCGAATGTCGGCCGTGAAGTTTAGGCTTCCGAATATGACCTGATGGCCAGGGGCGTAGCTTTCGATCTGCTCCAGATGGCCAAGGGAGTTAGCCCGCAGTGAAGCCGCCGAATACGAAGATCTGTCCCGGGAGAAAAGTCTCACCCTGGACAGCGTTGTTGACTGAAGATGCCATCGAGCCTATCGGTGACGACACAGAGGAACTCTCAATGAAAGCACCAATGTCGGTGTCAAAACCGGCGGATCTCGGGTAGGGGGTCCCGAACTGTGCGTCTAGGCGGATGGTAACAAGAGACAAGGGACACGATGTTTTACCCAGGTTTGGGCCCTCTTGATGGAGGTAAAACCCTACGTCCTGCTTGATTAATATTGATGATATGGGTAGTACAAGAGTGGATCTACCACGAGATCAAGGAGGCTAAACCCTAAAGCTAGCCTATGGTATGATTGTTGTAATGTATGTTGTGTCCTACGGACTAAAGCCCTCCGGTTTATATAGACACCGGAGGAGGCTAGGGTTACACAGAGTCGGTTACAATGGTAGGAGATCTACATATCCGTATCGCCAAGCTTGCCTTCCACGCCAAGGAAAGTCCCATCCGGACACGGGACGGAGTCTTCAATCTTGTATCTTTGTAGTCTTGGAGTCCGGCGGACGATGATAGTCCGGCTGTCCGGACACCCCCTAGTCCAGGACTCCCTCACACCCATCCCAGAGAACCAAGACGTTATGAACGCTTGGCAGTCATGTGCTGATGATTACTCCCTCGTTCAATGAGGCATGCTTTACAGCCTAGAACTGGGGCTCCAAAAGCGTTTTGAGCAACACGAAGCATATGAGATGTTCGAGGAGCTGAAAATGGTTTTCCAAGCTCATGCCCGGGTCGAGAGATATGAAGTCTCCGACAAGTTCTATAGTTGTAAGATGGAGGAGAATAGTTCTGTCAGTGAGAACATACTCAAAATGTCTGGGTTGCACAACCGCCTGTCCCAGCTGGACATTAACCTCTCGGACGAGGCGGTCATTGACAGAATCCTTCAGTCTCTCCCACCAAGCTACAAGAGCTTTGTGATGAACTAAAATATGCAGGGGATGGTGAAAACTATTCCTGAAGTACTTTCAATGCTGAAGTCAGCAGAGGTAGAAATCAAGAAAGAACATCAAGTGTTGATGGTCAATAAAACCACCAAGTTCAAGAAGGGCAAGGGTAAGAAGAACTTCAAGAAGGACGGCAAGGAAGTTGCCGCGCCCGGTAAACCAGTTGCCGGGAAGAAGTCAAAGAATGGACCCAAGCCTGAGACTGAGTGCTTTTATTGCAAGGGAAGGGTCACTGGAAGCGGAACTGCCCCAAATACTTAGCGGACAAGAAGGCCGACAACACTAAAGGTATATTTGATATACATGTAATTGATGTGTACCTTACTAGTACTCGTAGTAAATCCTGGGTATTTGTTACCGGTGCCGTGGCTCATATTTGTAACTCACAATAGGAGCTGCGGAATAAGCGGAGACTGGCGAAGGACGAGGTGACGATGCGCGTCGGGAATGGTTCCAAGGTCGATGTGATCGCCGTCGGCACGCTACCTCTACATTTACCTACGGGATTAGTTTTAAACCTTAATAATTGTTATTTAGTGCCAAGTTTGAGCATGAACATTGTATCTAGATCTCGTTTGATACGAGATGGCTACTCATTTAAATCCGAGAATAATGGTTGTTCTATTTATATGAGAGATATGTTTTATGGTCATGCCTCGATGGTCAATGGTTTATTCTTAATGAATCTCGAGCGTAATGTTACACATATTCATAGTGTGAATACCAAAAGATGTAAAGTTGATAACGATAGTCCCACATACTTGTGGCACTGCCGCCTTGGTCACATTGGTGTCAAGCGCATGAAGAAGCTCCATCCTAATGGACTTTTAGAGTCTCTCGATTATGAATCATTTGACACATGCGAACCATGCCTCATGGGCAAAATGACCAAGACTCCATTCTCCGGAACAATGGAGCGAGCAACCAACTTGTTGGAAATCATACATACTGATGTGTGCGGTCCAATGAGCGTTGAGGCTCGCGGAGGATATCGTTATGTTCTCACTCTCACTGATGACTTGAGTATATGGGTATGTCTACTTAATGAAACACAAATCTGAGACCTTTGAAAAGTTCAAGGAATTTCAGAATGAGGTAGAGAATCAACATGACCAAAAGATAAAGTTCCTACGATCAGATCGTGGAGGAGAATATTTAAGTCACGAATTTGGTGCGCACTTAAGGAAATGTGGAATCGTTTCACAACTCACGCCGCCTGGAACACCTCAGCGTAATGGTGTGTCCAAACATCGTAATCGCACTCTATTGGATATGGTGCGGTCTATGATGTCTCTTACCGATTTACCGCTATCATTTTGGGTATACGCTCTAGAGACAGCTACATTCACTTTAAATAGGGCACCGTCTAATTCCTTTGAGACAACACTGTATGAATTATGGTTTGGGAAGAAACCTAAGCTGTCGTTTCTGAAAGTTTGGGGATGCGATGCTTATGTCAAGAAACTTCAACCTAAAAATCTCGAACCCAAGTCGGAAAAATGCGTCTTCATAGGATACCCTAAGGAAACCATTGGGTATACCTTCTACTTAAGATCCGAGGGCAAGATCTTTGTTGCCAAGAACGGATCCTTTCTGGAAAAAGAATTTCTCTCGAAAGAAGTAGGTGGGAGGAAAGTAGAACTCGATGAAGTACTACCTCTTGAACCGGAAAGTAGTGCTACTCAGGAAAATGTTCCTGTAGTGCCTACACCGACTGGAGAGGAAATTAATGATGATGATCAAGGTACACCGGATCAAGTTGCTACTGAACTTCGTAGGTCCACAAGGACACGTTCCGCACCAGAGTGGTACGGCAACCCTGTCTTGAAATCATGTTGTTAGAAAACGGTGAACCTTCGAACTATGAAGAAGCAATGGCGGGCCCAGATTCCAACAAATGGCTTGAAGCCATGTGATCCGAGATAGAATCCATGTATGAAAACAAAGTATGGACTTTGACAGACTTGCCCGATGATCGGCAAGCGATAGAAAACAAATGGATCTTTAAGAAGAAGACGGACGCGGATGGTAATGTTACCATCTATAAAGCTCGACTTGTCGCTAAGGGTTATCGACAAGTTCAATGGGTTGACTATGATGAGACATTCTCTCCCATGGCGAAGTTGAAGTCCGTCCGAATCATGTTAGCAATTGCCGCATACTATGATTATATGAGATATGGCAGATGGACGTCAAAACGGCATTCCTTAACGGACATCTTAAGGAAGAACTGTATATGATGCAGCCGGAAGGTTTTGTCGATCCTAAGAATGCTAACAAAGTATGCAAGCTCCAGAGATCCATTTGATGAGATGATCAAAGCGTTTACAAGAAAGCATCTCGGAGTTGGAACATTCTCTTTGATGAGATGATCAAAGCGTTTGGGTTTATGCAGACTTATGGAGAAGCCTGCGTTTACAAGAAAGTGAGTGGGAGCTCTGTAGCATTTCTCATATTATATGTAGATGACATACTATTGATGGGAAATGATATAGAACTTTTGTACAACATTAAGGCCTACTTGAATAAGTGTTTTTCAATGAAGGACCTTGGAGAAGCTGCTTACATATTAGGCATCAAGATCTATAGGGATAGATCGAGACGCCTCATAGGTCTTTCACAAAGCACATACCTTGATAAGATTTTGAAGAAGTTCAAAATGGATCAGTCCAAGAAAGGGTTCTTGCCTGTATTGCAAGGTGTGAGATTGAGCTCGGCTTAATGCCCGACCACGGCAAAAGATAAAGAAGAGATGAGTATCATCCCCTATGCTTCAGCCATAGGATCTATTATGTATGCCATGCTGTGTACCAGACCTGATGTAAACCTTGCCGTAAGTTTGGTAGGAAGGCACCAAATTAATCCCGACAAGGAACACTGGATAGCGGTCAAGAATATCCTGAAGTACCTGAAAAGGACAAAGGACATGTTTCTCGTTTATGGAGGTGACGAAGAGCTCGTCGTAAAGGGTTACGTCGATGCTAGCTTCGACACAGATCTGGATGACTCTAAGTCACAAACCGGATACGTGTATATGTTGAATGGTGGAGCAGTAAGCTGGTGCAGCTACAAGCAGAGCGTCGTGGCGGGATCTACATGTGAAGCAGAGTACATGGCAGCCTCGGAGGTAGCGCATGAAGCAATTTGGGTGAAGGAGTTCATCACCGACCTAGGAGTCATACCCAATGCATCGGGGCCGATCAAACTCTTCTGTGACAACACTGGAGCTATTGCCCTTGCCAAGGAGCCCAGGTTTCACAACAAGACCAGGCACATCAAGAGTCGCTTCAACTGCATCCGTGAAAATGTTCAAGATGGAGACATAGATATTTGCAAAGTACATACGGATCTGAATCTCGCAGATCCGTTGACTAAACCTCTCTCGCGAGCAAAACATGATCAACACCAGAACTCTATGGGTGTTCGATTCATCACAATGTAACTAGATTATTGACTCTAGTGCAAGTGGGAGACTATTGGAAATATGCCCTAGAGGCAATAATAAAAGATTATTATTATATTTCCTTGTTCATGATAATTGTCTTTATTCATGCTATAACTGTATTATCCGGAAATCATAATACACGTGTGAATACATAGACCATAATATGTCCCTAGTAAGCCTCTAGTTGACTAGCTCGTTGATCAAAAGATAGTCATGGTTTCCTAGCTATGGACATTAGATGTCGTTGATAACGGGATCACATCATTAGGAGAATGATGTGATGGACAAGACCCAATCCTAAGCATAGCACAAGATCGTGTAGTTCGTTTTGCTAGAGCTTTTCCAATGTCAAGTATCTTTTCCTTAGACCATGAGATCGTGTAACTCCCGGATACCGTAGGAGTGCTTTGGGTGTACCAAACGTCACAACGTAACTGGGTGACTATAAAGGTGCACTACAGGTATCTCCAAAAGTGTCTGTTGGGTTGACACAGATCGAGACTGGGATTTGTCACTCCGTATGACGGTGAGGTATCTCTGGGCCCACTCAGTAATGAATCATCATAATGAGCTCAAAGTGACCAAGTGTTTGGTCACAGGATCATGCATTACGGTACGAGTAAAGTGACTTGCCGGTAACGAGACTGAACGAGGTATTGGGATACCGATGATCGAGTCTCGGGCAAGTAACGTACCGACTGACAAAGGGAATTGTATACGGGGTTGATTGAATCCTCGACATCGTGGTTCATCCGATGAAATCATCGTGGAACATGTGGGAGCCAACATGGGTATCCCGATCCCGCTGTTGGTTATTGGCCAGAGAGCTGTCTCGGTCATGTCTGCATGATTCCTGAACCCGTAGGGTCTACACACTTAAGGTTCGGTGACGCTAGGGTTATCAGGAAGACTTGTATGTGATTACCGAATGTTATTCGGAGTCCCGGATGAGATCGCAGACGTCACGAGGAGTTCCAAAATAGTCCGGAGGTGAAGATTTAAATATAGGAAGTGCTGTTTCGGCCATCAAGAAAGTTTCGGGGTCACCCGGTATTGTACCGGGACCACCAGAAGGGTCCCGGGGGTCCACCGGGTGGGGCCACCTATCCTGGAGGGCCCCGTGGGCTGAAGTGGGAGGGGAACCAGCCCCTAGTGGGCTGGTGCGCCCCCACTTGGGCCCTCCTGCGCCTAGGGTTGGAAACCCTAGGGTGGGGGGCGCACCACTTGCCTTGGGGGGCACTCACCCCCCTTGGCCGCCGCCCCTTGGGAGATTCCCATCTCCAGGGCCGGCTCCCCCCTGGGGGCCTATATAAAGGAGGGGGGAGGGAGGGCAGCCGCACCCCTTAGTCTTGGCACCTCCCTCCCCCTGCTACACCTCTTCCTCCTCCTACGGTTGCTTGGCGAAGCCCTGCCGGAGTATTGTATCTCCACCACCACCACACCATCGTGCTGCTGCCTGATCCTTCTTCCTCAACCTCTCCTTCCCCCTTTCTGGATCAAGAAGGAGGAGACGTCATCCGCTCCGTACGTGTGTTGAACGCGGAGGTGTTGTCCGTTCAGCACTTGGTCATCGGTGATTTGGATCACAGCGAGTACGACTCCATCATCCCCGTTCTCTTGAACGCTTCCGCTCACAATCTACAAGGGTATGTAGATGCACTCCTATCACTCGTTGCTTAGATGAACTCATAGATGGATCTTGGTGAAACCGTAGGAAATTTTTTAATTTTCTGCAACGTTCCCCAACATCCCCACCCTCGTGGACAGGGTGTGGGCCCCCTAACATTGAGTCTGTTGCCAATAATTTTTATTAATTCCAAAAGGTTGCTCCGTGGATTTTCAGGTCATTCAGAGAACTTTTATTTCTGCACAAAAATAACACCATGGCAGTTCTGCTGAAAACAGCATCAGTCCGGGTTAGCTCCATTCAAATCATGCAAGTTAGATTCCAAAACAAGGGCAAAAGTGTTTGGAAAAGTAGATACGACGGAGATGTATCAACTCCCCCAAGATTAAACCTTTGCTTGTCCTCAAGCAATTTAGTTGACAGACTGAAAGTGATAAAGAAAAACTTTTACAAACTCTGTTTGCTCTTGTTGTTGCAAATATGGAAAGCCAGCATTCAAGTTTTCAGCAAAGATTATGAGCTAACCATATTCACAATAACATTTAGGTCTCATGTTTACTCATATCAATGGCATAATCAACTAGCAAGCAATAATAATAAATCTCGGATGACAACACTTTCTCAAAACAATCATAATATGATATAACAAGATGGTATCTCGCTAGCCCTTTCTGAGAACGCAAAGCATAAATGCAGATCACCTCTGAAGATCTAGGACTGACTAAACATTGTAATTCATGGTAAAAGAGATCCAGTCATAGTCATACCCAATAAAAATTAATAGTAATGCATGCAAATGATAGCGGTGCTCTCCAGCAGGTGCTTTTTAATAAGAGGATGATGACTCAACATAAAAGTAAATAGATAGGCCCTACGCAGAGTGAAGCAGGGATTTGTAGAGGTGCCAGAGCTCAGTTTTGAAATAGAGACAAATAATATTTTGAGCGGTATACATTCACTATCAACATAACAACCAAGAGATCTCGATATCTTCCATGCTACACACATTATAGGCGGTTCCCAAACAGAATGGTAAAGTTTATGCTCCCCCACCACCGATAAGCATCAATCCATGGCTTGCCTGAAACAACGGGTGCCTCCAACTAACAACAATCCTGGAGGAGTTTTGTTTGCAATTATTTTGATTTGATTTGAGCATGGGACTAGGCATCCCTGTTACCAGCCATTTTCTCGTGAATGAGGAGCGGAGTCCACTCCTCTTGAGAATAACCCGCCTAACATGGAAGATACAGACATCCCTAGTTGATACATGAGCTGTTCGAGCATACAAAACAGAATTTCATTTGAAGGTTTGGAGTTTGTCACATACAAATTTACTTAGAACGGCAGGTAGATACCGCATATAGGAAGGTATGGTGGACTCATATGGAATAACTTTGGGGTTTATGGATTTTGGACGCCCAAGCAGTATTCCCGCTTAGTACAAGTGAAGGGTAGAAAGAGACTTGGAAGCGACCAACTAGAGAGCGACAATAGTCATGAACATGCATTAAAATTGATCAACACTGAGTGCAAGCATGAGTAGGATATAATCCACCATGAACATAAATATCGTGAAGGCTATGTTGATTTTGTTTCAACTAAATGCGTGAACATATGCCAAGTCAGGTCATTCGAATCATTCAAAGGAGGATACCACCCTATCATACCGCATCACGACCATTTTAATAGCATGTTTGCATGCAAGGTAAACCATTATAAACTCCTAGCTAATTAAGCATGGCATAAGCAACTATGATCTCTAATTGTCACTACAAACATGTTTATTCATAATAGGCTGAATCGGGAACGATGAACTAATCATATTTACAAAAACAAGATAGGTCGAGTTCATACCAGCTTCTCTTATCTCAATCAGTCCATCATATATCGTCATTATTGCCTTTCACTCGCACGGCCGAACGGTGTGGATAATAATAATTGTGCATGTGCATTGGACTAAGCTGGAATATGCAAGCGTTCAATTCAAGGTAATATGGGCTCTTGGTTAAATCTACAATAATGCATATGAGAGCCACTCAACATTTTCATCATGGCCTTCTCCTCTCGACCCCCAAAGAAAAGAAATAAAACTATTTACATGGGAAAGCTCCCAACAAGCAAAAGAAGAACGAGAAATATTTTTGGATTTTTCTTTTATTTACTACTACTACAGGCATGGAAGGTAAACTAACTAAAAGCTATAACTAATTTTTTGGTTTTTTCTTAAGGTTATTCAAATGCACAAGAAGAAAACAAGAAAAAGAAAATAAGCTAGCATGGATAGTACAATGAAAAAGTACGAGCACCGACCACTAGCATGAGTGTGCGAACATGAATGTAATGTCGGTGAGAAATACGTACTTCCCCAAGCTTAGGCTTTTGGTCTAAGTTGGTCTATGCCCAAGGATGGTGAGGGAGTCCTGGACTAGGGGGTGTCCGGATAGCCGAACTATCACCATTGGCCGGACTTCAAGACTATGAAGATACAAGATTGAAGACTTCGTCCCGTGTCCGGATGGGACTTTCCTTGGCGTGGAAGGCAAGCTTGGCGATACGGATATGTAGATCTCCTACCATTGTAACCGACTCTATGTAACCCTAGCCCTCTCCGGTGTCTATATAAACCGGAGGGTTTTAGTCCATAGGACGAACAACAATCATACCATAGGCTAGCTTCTAGGATTTAGCCTCCTTGATCTCGTGGTAGATCTACTCTTGTACTACCCATATCATCAATATCAATCAAGCAGGAGTAGGGTTTTACCTACATCGAGAGGGCCCGAACCTGGGTAAAAACATTGTGTCCCTTGTCTCCTGTTACCATCCGCCTAGACGCACAGTTCGGGACCCCCTACCTGAGATCCGCCGGTTTTGACACCGACATTGGTGCTTTCATTGAGAGTTCCTCTGTGTCGTCACCTATAGGCCCGATGGCTCCCTAAATCATCAACAACGACGCGATCCAGGGTGATACTTTTCTCCCCAGATAGATCTTCGTATTCGGCGGCTTTGCACTGCGGGCCAATTCGCTTGGCCATCTGGAGCAGATTGAAAGCTACGCCCCTTGCCATCAGGTCAGATTTGGAAGTTTGAACTTCACGGCCGACATCCGCGGAGACTTGATCTTCGACGGATTCGAGCCACAGCCGAGCGCGCCACACTGTCTCGATGGGCATGATTTAGCTCTGCTGCCGGACAGTACCCTGGAGGCCGCACAAGAGTCCGCTCCGACCCTTAACTCGGAGCCGACTGCGCCGATCGAGAACGAGTGGCTAGACACTGCCTCGGGGGCTGCTAACTCTACGGTGATGACTCCGAGGTGCCGGACTCCTCGCCGGACTCTGAACCTCCTGCGCCCCTGCCAATCGAATTTGTTTGGGCGCCGATCATGGAGTTCACAACTGCGAACATCTTTCAGCACTCGCCCTTCAGCGAATCCTGAATTCACTAAAGCATCTGTCGTTATTAGGAGAGCCCTGGCCGGACTACGGTCAGGACGGTTGGGATGCGGACGACGAAGAAATTCAAAGCCCACCCACCACCCACTTTGTAGCCACTGTCGACGATCTAACCGACATGCTATACTTCGACTCCAAAGACATCGACGGTATGGACGACGATGCCGGAGACGACCAAGAACCAGCGCCTACGGGGCACTGGAAAGCCACCTCTTCATACGACATATACATGGTGGACATCCCAAAGGATGGGAATGGAGAAGGAACATCGGAGGAAGACCCCTCCAAGAAACAGCCTAAGCGCCGGCGTCAGCGGCGCTGTCGGGGTGCACGTCTCCTTCCGTGGCCACGAGCACCTATGGGGCACGGGGGGCCCCTTCTAGTCCGGCAAGGGGGGGCGGAGGCCGCGCGCAGAGCAGATCGAGGTCGGGCGCGCGCGCGGGGAGACGGGCGATTTTTACCCAGCTTCGGAGCTCTCCGGAGAGATAAAACTCCTACTGCTGCTTTGTGTTTGTATTTGATCTTGCTCGAGAGTGAGCGTATGGTGGTATTGCGTGTGTCGAGTGGACCGAACGTGTGTCGAATGGACCGAACCGTGTGTCGAATGGACCGAACCGTGTGTCGAATGGACCGAACTGTGTGTCGAATGGACCGAACCCCTTCTACGTGCGCATGGGCCTCCCTTTTATAGTCTGAAGGGGGCTCCAACAGGTGGCAACGTAGGAAGAGGGGGTAGAAAGGTAAAAACGCAGGTTGGTACAACAGTGACCAACAGTGTCCCCTACCTAACTCTGACGGCAGGGGGCAAGGGCATTTAATGCCCGTCCGGTCGCCCCAACAGTGCAAAGAAACGACCGTTAGGTGAGCCACCGGTTGCCACGATGGCGTCTCTGTCAGCTCTGCTTGCCACCTTGCTCCGCATGGCTACGCAACACCCCGCCACGTGCCCCTGGGGTGGCCCTGGGGTGACACGTCGCTGGATGCGCTGGATTTTGGGTGGCCGCCTTGCCGCGGCCCTTCTCTTGTCGTGCCGGCAAGCTTGCCGGCCGTCGGGCCTTGTCGGGACGCGCGGGGCACCGCGGCAAGTCTTCTGGAGATGTCCTGGTCGGCCTTCCCGGCAAGCTCCTCTTGCCGGGGCCTTTGTTCTTCCCGGCAAGCTCCTCTTGTCGGGGCCTTTGTTCTTCCCGGCAAGCTCCTCTTGCCGGGGCCTTGGTTGGCCTTCCCGGCAAGCTCCTCTTGCCGGGGCTTTAGCTTGAGTACTTCGATCTTGAATGGCATCAAAGTAGCCGTGGAGGATCTTGGCGGACGCCCGGCAAGCCTTGCCGCGGGTCGCTGGGTACTAAGGTAACCCCCTACTTTAGTACACCGACAGGAGCCCCCGGGCCTGGGCCATACACGGTGTCGAGCGCTGTTGGGCCAGGCCCAAAATAGTGCGCGGGCATGCGTGGCCTGGGGCCACACAGAATCGGACTCCGTGGCCACCGCGTCCTCCCGCAACGGCACGCGTCGATTGCGGCGTCGTGGGAGAGAACGTGGTCAATACTTAACTCCAGGAAATGCGTAATGTTCGCATCCCCTGTTTATAATCAGAGGAAACGGGGCCGTTCCCCCACTTTCGCCACTTGCAGTTCCTTCCTCCGAAAGCTCCGCCGCTCTCCTCCGTCCCCTGAATCGAGAGAAAAACAGCACTCCGCTGCCCGTCGCCGCCGTAGCCGTCGTCGCTTTTGCCTCCCCCTGCTGCCCCCGCCATGGCTGCGAAGGCCGGGAAGGCCACGAAGGCTGCGAAGGCCGCGAAGTCGGCCGAGGCACTAGAGCTCGAGGCACTGCGCAAGAAGCAGGTGCTTTTCTCCCCCGAGCTCACCCCGGAGGCGTTGCGGTCGGAGTTCCACCTCTTTTGGTCGACGGAAACGCGGGCGCACCCGCGCACGCCGGTGCTTTCCGCGGAGGCCTCCAAATCGAAGAAGTGCCCCAGAGGGTACTACTTCTTCCCTGTGTTCTTCTATTGCGGGCTCTGCCCGCCTTTTTCCGATTTCTTTTGCGACATCATGAACACCTACGGGTTCCATCTGCTTGATTTCACTCCCAATGCCATTCTGACAATGGCGGTTTTCGCGCACCTCTGTGAGAACTTCGTTGGTATCCTCCCCAATGTCGCTCTTTTTCGCCATTATTTCTTCCCTCGGGCCGAGAAAGGGGAGCAACTGGCTGGCGGAATTGCCTGGACCTCCCGGATGGGCATGAAGGAGGTGTACTTGACGGGCGAGCTCCGCAGCAAGTGGGGCGAGTGGAGGGCGGAGTGGTGTTGGATCTGCGATGCCAATCCGCCGTCGTTCACCAAGCTGCACAAGACTCGGGTGGTGCGCGGCAGCGACTGGAGCGCTTTGTCGCCGGACGACGCCAAGCTGACGATCGCCACCACCCGAATCCTCCGGCTCAGGCACGCTGGACTCACAACAGGGGCGGTCGGTGCAGATTTCCTTCGCCATCGTATCGCCCCTTTGCAGGCAAGGGAGAGGCCCGCCTGGCTGTTTAGCGGCCCGGCGGATTTCATGAGGCTGCGCCCAGGCCTCAACTTCAACTTCACGGTCCTGGAGCTTGACGCGATGCTGAGGGAGACGTTCAAGCACGACGCCCATCATCCAGAGTGGTTCCGGCTGCCGCAGGGCGTCATCCCCTTGTGCAACAACTCCCAGCGCGATCGCATCTGCGCAATAATGCCAGAGTGCGACTTGCACGGGGTAAGTGCCAACTGGATAGAGCCCGCCGCCGAGGTCGTGCAGCAATTCTTCGACGACTTGTCGGAGGCGGCAGTCAATTCTGACGAGCAGAAGCTCCTCACCCGCGCCACCACTGCCAACGAGCTGGCGTACATCGCTAGCAGGGCCGAGGAGGCGGCGGCAGCCGCTGCCGCGGGCGAGTTTGGCTTCACGCTGGCGGAGACGGAAGCAGCTGAGGCGGGAAGCCTTGCCGCCCGGGAAGATCTTGCCGGAGAGGGCAACGGCGAAGGGGAGGCCTCGGCCGAAGCGAGCCAGCCCGCCAAGGGCGCGAGCGGCCAGCCATCTTCGAGCAACTTGCCGCCGATGGAGCCCTCAGCGCAGCCCCAGTTCCGACCGAGAAGGCGTCTCCGTCAAGTTGGAGAGCTGGCAGAGGCGCAGGCCGATCAGCAGCCGTGGTGCCGCGGGGCGCGCTCTGCCGCGGCAAGTTTCGTCGCCGCGGGAGGGCCCCAAGCCGCGTCGGAAACCGAGGCGGGGTCTTCCCGGGCCGCCACGCCTGACCCTGCCGCAGCCCTTGGCAAGCTCCAGAGGGAGCCTACCCCTCCGCCATGCCGCGCAGGGTGGGCACCAGCGTTTGACCTCTCCGCGCTGAGCTCTGATGACGACGAGGAGGAGGAGGATGAAGAGGAGTAAGGCTTCCCCCGTCGTCGTCGGGGACTCTCCCTCGGGTTCAGCTGATCTCCCTTTTCCTTCTTTTGGGCATTTGCTTGACTGTCCCTTCCTTTCCCTGCCTTCAGATCCTCCCCTTGGGGACCCGATGGAGGCTGAGGCCACCGGCAAGGAAGGCGGGCGCGGCAATACTGGGGATGCCGCTGCCGCAGAGGAAGAGGCCGGCGCGGAGGAGTCCGCCGGCGAAGAGGCCGCCAAGGCCGCTGGCTCAGGGGCCGGCGAGGGGTCCGGCGACCGCACTGACGACCCAGAGGACGCAGGAGCGCGAGGCGCTGCACCGACTGCCGACCCCTCCGCCACTGACGCGGCGCTGGGCTCCGAGGAGCCTCAGCCTGGCGCATACTTGAAAGCTGGCGAGGGCGTATACATCAAGCTCCCCTGGGCACCGAGCTCCAGGGCACCAGCTGAAGGAGAGGAGTTTGACGGGGAGGTACTTGCCTCTGCTGGGCTGGCAGTGGTCGATAGGCCAAGCAGCAGCAGTGGCGAGTCCGAGGAGGAGCAGCTGCTCCGAAAGCTGGTGTCACTCTACCGCGTCCGGCAAGCGAAGCTCGAGTCCCAGGAAGCGCTTGTCGCGCAGGCGGGAGTTGACATAGAAAAACATGCGCAAGAACTCAAGAGCCGCAACCAGGAGGCCCTCCAGTCCATTGCTGAGGAGAGGGCGCAGCTCGATGAAGCAGCAGAGGCTCGTCGCCGAGGAGCTGTCCAAGCGGGACGGTGAGTTGATACAGAGGAAGGCGTACTTGGATAGCCATGACGAGGAGCTCGCCGTCCGGGAACAATCACTTGGCGGGGCACTCAAGGAGGCGAAGGATGCCACCGCGGCTGCCGAAGCTGCCAAGAAGGAGTTGGAGGAGAAGGTGACGCAGCTGGAGGTGGACGCTACAAGGAAAAACGAAGAGCTTGCCGCACTCCAGCGCGATCGCGAGAAGGATGCGCGCGCTCACTGTGATCTGCAAGTCCAGCTCTCCGAGAAGATCAAGGAGCTGAATGCCGCCAAGGACTCGAGCGCTGATCTAGAGCTGAAATTGGCCACCTTGACGGAGACGCTGGACGCCGCCAAGAAGCGAGAAGATATCCTGAGGAAAGACCTCAAGGGCAACGAGGAGCTGCTGATGAGGGCCGCCGAGACCCAGAACACCTTCAAGACCACGGTGGAGCTCTGGACGGAGGGCCTCGTCAACATCGCCGCGCTCATTGACGAGGAGTTGGTGGAGCTGAACTTGACGGGTTTCGGGTACTCCACTGAGGAGAATCTCCAGCCCAGCGCCAAGCTCACACTCTTCTTCAAGGATGTGGTGACGGCTCTCCGGCAGCTCCGAGAAAGGATCCCGAAGCAGCTGGCCGACGAGTCGCGCGCGATCTGCGCCGGGGTCTTGGAGAAGGTGTTGGTGAAGGTCCTCTTCCGCAATCCGGGCATCGACCTCTCCCGCTTCACCAAGAAGCTGCCGGAGGGCGCTGATCTTGAAGAACTCAGGGCCATCGTCGCACCCATCGTGGACAAGGTGAACGAGGTCAGGAGGGTCGACGGCGGGCGCGCGGATTAGGCCGCTCTTCTTCTCCCGTTTTCTAGCTGCTGCTGTTTTGGTTACGAGAACAATTTAATCAGTGCCACAATAAGTCATTCTTGTAATATAACTCTATTCTGGGTACTGCTCGCTATGTTATTCCCTTTACTCTGTTGCATCCCTTGTATGCTTTTACCCTACGCTTCGAGGGATCTTGCCGGCGCGAGCACACTTGCTGAGTGCGGAACATCAGCAGCCTGCCGGCGGTGCTGCTTCCGGCAAGGAATCTTGTCGGGACAAGTTGCAGCTTGCTTGTATTGTCGAGCGGGCTCGGAGACAATGCAGGGTCGCAACTTAGCCACGAGTCGATTCCTCCGCGCACAGGTTTTCCATACAAGGCACGAACGTTCAAGGGATATAACTCGAAAAGAATTTAAAATTGACTGGGCTCAAACTTTAGCCACTTAGCTTTTTTTTTTGTCTTCTTCGTCCCGGCAAGGCTAGATTCTTTTGAACGGCGCCTGGTCCAGACCTCGCTTGGTGCGCTCTTGCGCCAATGTGGTGACCACATATGCCTCCATGTATCTCTGCCAACAGTTCTTGTCCATCTTCCCGGGAAATGCACTTCAATTTCACTCCGTTGAATCTTTTTCTGTATAGTATGTCATCGACAAACTGATACATACTTGATTGCCGGGCTACTCTTTCCGCTTCTTCCTGTTCTTCGGGAAGTTCTCCTGTCTGAAGGAAATGGACTATTGGCCGTGCCCAGGCTGGAGCTTGCGGCTCGACAGCGAGGACTAAAGGCGCAAAGGTTGCTGCAGGAACATCCGCCTCAACGGCGAGGATCAGGGACCCTGTCGGAGCGTGATGTTCCCCGGCAAGCGTGTCGGGACACAGCTTGTCGGGAGCGCCTGCTTCAACAAAGCAAGCCTCGGGGCTTGTCGGAGCAGACTGCTCCTCAGCTCTTTTTGTGCTGGTCCTGGGAACCTTCTTGGCGGCGGCCTCAGGGGGCTCTGCCGGAAAGTGGTCGCTAGCAGGCAATTTTCTCTTCTTGCTCGGTCCAGTTGATGGCGTGACGGATGGCTGAGTTAGCTTGAGCACAAAAATCCCTGGTTCCACAGGCAATTTGAGTGCGGCACATTTTGATAGGCCATCTGCAATGTCGTTCTGAACTCTCGGAACATGCTCCATTTGCAGGCCGTCAAAATGTTCCTCTAGCTTCCTCACTTCATCAACGTATGCTTCCATCAGCGGACTCTGGTAATCTTTGTTGACTTGGCGGATGACAAGTTGTGAGTCGCCCCTGACAATAAGTTTCTTAATCCCAAACTCTGCTGCTATTCTGAGTCCGGCAAGCAGTCCCTCATACTCTGCAGTATTATTTGTGGCTTGCTCCTTGGGAAAGTGCATTTGGATCACATACTTGAGGTGTTCTCCGGTGGGGGCGACAAGTAGTACGCCCGCACCGGCGCCTTGCAGCGAGAAGGCACCGTCAAAGTACATGATCCATTCCTTGCTAACCTCTTTAATAGGGATGCTCTTCTCCGGAGATTCTTCGTCCGGTGTTGGCGTCCATTCCGCTATAAATTCCGCCACAGCCCGGCTCTGAATAGTCGAAGTACTTTCGAACCTGAGGCCAAAGCTTGACAATTCCAGTGCCCACTCGACAATCCTACCCGTTGCTTCTGGATTCTGCAGTATCCTCTTCAGCGGAAAGCGAGTAACAACCGTGATCTCATGTGCTTGAAAATAATGGCGCAGCTTTCTTGAGGCCATGAGTAGGCCGAAAAGCAACTTCTGCACACCAGAGTATCTTGATCTAGCCCCCTGTAAAAGGGAACTGACAAAGTAAACTGGGCGCTGCACCTTCTTCTTCTGTTTTTCTTCCGGCAACTGCGCGGATCCGTCCTTGGCGGAGCCAGAATTCGTCGGATCTGGGCTTGCCGGGCCAGAGATTGTCGGAGAAGCCCCCTGCTTGTCGCTGGACTCGCTCGCCGCGGTTGCTGGTTCATCACCTGTCTCCCTCTCCGTCACTAACGCAGCACTAACCACTTGATTGGTTGCCGCCAGGTATAGTAGCAACTTCTCTTGTGGCTTAGGTGCGACAAGTGTGGGAGTGGAAGACAAATATTTCTTCAAGTCTTGCAGCGCAGCCTCCGCTTCCGGGGTCCATTTCATAGGACCTGCCTTTTTCAGGATTTTGAAAAATGGCAGGGCGCGTTCAGCGGACTTGGAAATAAATCTACTGAGAGCAGCAACGCAGCCGGCAAGCTTCCGTACGTCCTTGACTCGCTTTGGTGCTTCAATTTGCTCAATGGCCTTAATCTTGTCGGGATTGGCTTCAATCCCCCTCTGAGACACGAAGAACCCGAGAAGCTTGCCGGAAGGGACTCCGAATACACACTTCTCGGGGTTCAACTTGAGATTGACCTTTCGCAGATTTGTAAAAGTCTCATCCAAATCTTGTATTAGGGTCTCCTTGTCCTTGCTCTTGACCACTATGTCATCCATGTAAGCTTCTACATTCCTATGCAACTGCGGCTCAAAAGCATGGCTGACTACTCTTGCAAATGTTGAACCGGCATTCTTCAGTCCGAAAGGCATCCGTACGAAGCAGTACATGCCACATGGAGTAATGAATGCGGTTTTCTCTTCATCCTCTTCTGCCATGAAGATCTGATGATATCCTGAGTATGCATCAAGGAACGAAAGCAGATCACATCCTGCTGTGGAGTCAACTATCTGGTCGATGCGCGGCAAGGGGAATGGATCCTTGGGACAGGCTTTATTAACATCAGTGAAGTCAATGCAAAGCCTCCACTTCCCGTTCGCCTTGCGCACGACTACTGGATTGGCTAGCCACGTTGGATGGAGTACTCCTCGGACCAATCCTGCTGCTACCAACTTCCTGATCTCCTCTGCTATGAACTCTTGACGCTCTACTGCTTGCTTCCTGACTCTTTGCTTGACGGGCCGCGCGTGAGGGCAGACGACAAGGTGGTGCTCGATTACTTCCCTGGGAACACCGGGTATGTCAGATGGTTGCCACGCAAACACATCGACATTCGCCCGCAGGAAAGCAACGAGCGTGCTTTCCTATTTAGGATCAAGCGTGGCACTGATGGTGAAGGTACCACCAGTGCCGTCCTCCTTGGCGGCCACCTTCTTGGTCTCTGGTGAAGCTACCTTCGCCTTCTTGCACTTGCCGGTGGAGCTCGATGGTGCGTCCTCGACGGTAGCGCAGCACTCCGGGGAGGCGCGCTTGCCGGAGTGGGCATCAGAGCTGCTCTTGCCGGTCTTGACTTTCTTCTTCCCCTGGGGAGCTTCAGCGGCAAGTGGCTTGCCCTCTGCTGCGGCTGCTGCTTCCCGGTATATCTTGTCGGTGCAGATAAGTGCATCCTTCTTGTCGCCTTGGACAGAGATGACACTTATCGGACCAGGCATCTTAAGCACATTGTATGCGTAGTGAGAGGCTGCCATGAACTTGGCAAGCGCGGGTCGGCCGATTATCCCATTTTAGGGTAATGGAATATCAGCAACATCGAAGGTGACCCTCTCTATCCTGAAGTTCAGCTCGCTGCCAAACGTTACTGGCAGCATGATCTTCCCCTTGGGCATGCTCCTTCCCGGATTTATCCCTTGAAAGGTACCAGTTTCTTCGAGCTCGCTGTCGGGGATCTGGAGCTTCTTGAGCACTGCGGAGGAAATCAGGTTCAGGCCGGCCCCGCCGTCAACCAACATCTTCGTGACCTTGAGGTTGCGGATTGTTGGTGAGACCAACATCGGCAAGCACCCGACCGCAGTGATGCGATCAGGGTGGTCCTCAACATCGAAGATGATGGGCGTGCTGGACCATTTCAGAGGCTTGCGCGCCTCGACGGACGGCTCCGCTGCATTCACCTCTCGCACCCACTGCTTGAGTTGGCGGTGCGAGGTGTGCAGAGAGGCGCCGCCGTCGATGCACAACACCTCTGTCGCCTTCTGAAACTCTTGGTCATCGGCCTCATCTTCCTCCATCTCATCATCCGCATCCTCATCTTCGTCCTTGTCGCGGCCGCGGGGAGGCCTATCTCCTTGCCGCGGCTTGGCCTTGCTGCGGTGTCCTCCCCGGGCGGGAAGCTTCTTGCCGGATCCTCCGCCGCCTCCCTGGGCTCTCTCCTTATCGCGGCGCTCGTATTCGGCTTTCTGTAGCTCCGCCATCTGCTCCACTTTCTTGCAGGTTTGGAGATCATAGCCCTTGGTGCGGTGGATCTTGCAGTACCACTTGCCGGAGCCATCCTGCTTGTCGGCGGCTACCACAGCCTCGCCGGGGTTATCGGCTTTGGCCTTGTCGGAGCCGCCTCCGTTGCCGGAATGCTCAACAGCTAGCACATCCTTAGCCTTTCTCTTCCTGTTGTTCCGCCTCTGGTTCTTCCTTGCCGGGGCGGCACCCCCACTGTCAGATCCTTCTGCTCCTGCAACCTCTCCGGGGATTTTCCTCCCCTCCTCAGCCCGTGCACACTTGTCGGCCAGAGCATAGAGCTCGCTGACGTCTCTGATCTTGCACATCGCCATCTCCTCCCTCATCCTGCGGTTACGCACGTTCTGATGAAACGCGCTGATAACTGCGGCAGGGTGGACGTCCGAGATGTTGCGCTGCACTTGGCTGAATCTCTGTATGTACTTGCGCAGGGGTTCTCCCTCCTTCTGGACGAGCAAGTGGAGGTCACTCTCCTGGCCATGAGGCTTGTGGCCACCTATGAAGGCGCCGACAAACTGTTGACACAGGTCCGCCCAGGAAGAGATGGAACCGTCCGGCAAGTGCATGAGCCAAGATCTGACGTTGGGCTTGAGCACCAGCGGGAAGTAGTTGGCGAGGATCTTCTCGTCGCGCCCTCCGGCAGCCTGCACCGCGATGGTGTAGATGCTGAGGAACTCCGATGGATGTATCCTGCCATCGTACTTCTCGGGCACGTCTGGCTTGAAGTTCTTGGTTTTGGGCCACTCGACTTGCCGCAGCTCGCAGGTGAACGCAGGGCAACCTGCCGCGTACGGCAAGCCGCTTGGTTCCCCTGGTGCGTGCATATCGACAGTGGGCCCAGCGCGCTGGTCGGATTGACGTCGCGCTTCCCTTCTGCGCTCGATGCGAGTGCGAGCGTCTTCGTGCCGCCGTTCTTGGAGAACGTGGCGTTGATCGCGTTGGGTTCGCGGGTCCGACGACGCGGTGGAGTCGCCGTCGGGGTTGGCCCGACGATCCGGCGATCTTGGCCTTCGGGGCTGGGAGTGCACGGAGGTGGCACCCCCAGCGGTCTTGTCGGCGTCGGCTTGCGCCTGGGCGCCTTGCCGGGGCCTCGATGCACTTGGTTGCCGGGGCTTGTCGCCGTTGGCGAAGCCGATGAGACTGTATATGGTCATCCTCCAGTCGTCGATCTTGTGCGGCGCCGGAGGGTAGTCTAGAAGCAGCTGGGCTCGGGCCAGCGCTTTCTCTGCTGTCTTGGGTGGTGGTGGTGACGAGCGGCGCGAGGAGCGGGATGTGCTCGGACTCCCAACTGGATTGGGAGGTGCAACACCCCGCCCGGGCGACCGTACCTCGCTCGCGCCAGCATGCGGGCGTGCATGCAGACCTCGAGCGTCCCACGACCCACCAGCTTGGCCTTGTTCCAACGCGAGCACGGTGCTAGGAGCACCGGGGCGTTGTCGACCTTGCACTTCCTGGGAAGGGTGCGGTGTCTGCACGATTGCCGACGCTTGCGGGGCCTTGTTTTTGGATCTGGTGATGACGTGAGTCCCACCATCGGCGCCCACTCCTCCGCCGGCATCCACTCCACCGCCCGCTTGCTCCGGCGGTGGTGGCGGAATCGATGTAGACGGAGCGGCCACCTCCGAAGGCTTCTTCTTCGGTGGCATGTTGATGAAGGCGTTGATGCGGCGCGCGCGGAGACCGGATCAGATGCTCACGACCTCGACGCTCCCCCTACCTGGCGCGCCAGAGATGTCGGGGTGCACGTCTCCTTCCGTGGCCACGAGCACCTATGGGGCACGGGGGCCCCTTCTAGTTCGGCAAGGGGGGGCGGAGGCCGCGCGTAGAGTAGATCGAGGTCGGGCACGCGCGCGGGGAGACGGGCGATTTTTACCCAGCTTCGGAGCTCTCCGGAGAGATAAAACTCCTACTGCTGCTTTGTGTTCGTATTTGATCTTGCTCGAGAGTGAGCGTATGGTGGTATTGCGTGTGTCGAGTGGACCGAACGTGTGTCGAATGGACCGAACAGTGTGTCGAATGGACCGAACCGTGTGTCGAATGGACCGAACCGTGTGTCGAATGGACCGAACCCCTTCTACGTGCGCATGGGCCTCCCTTTTATAGTCTGAAGGGGGCTCCAACAGGTGGCAACGTAGGAAGAGGGGGTAGAAAGGTAAAAACACAGGTTGGTACAACAGTGACCAACACTGTCCCCTACCTAACTCTGATGGCAGGGGGCAAGGGCATTTAATGCCCGTCCGGTCGCCCCAACAGTGCAAAGAAACGACCGTTAGGTGAGCCACCGGTTGCCACGATGGCGTCTCTGTGAGCTCCGCTTGCCACCTTGCTCCGCATGGCTACGCAATGCCCCACCACGTGCCCCTGGGGTGGCCCTGGGGTGACACGTCGCTGGATGCGCTGGATTTTGGGTGGCCACCTTGCCGCGGCCCTTCTCTTGTCGTGCCGGCAAGCTTGCCGGCCGTCGGGCCTTGCCGGGACGCGCGGGGCGCCGCGGCAAGTCTTCTGGAGATGTCCTGGTCGGCCTTCCCGGCAAGCTCCTCTTGCCGGGGCCTTTGTTCTTCCCGGCAAGCTCCTCTTGTCGGGGCCTTTGTTCTTCCCGGCAAGCTCCTCTTGCCGGGGCCTTGGTTGGCCTTCCCGGCAAGCTCCTCTTGCCAGGGCTTTAGCTTGAGTACTTCGATCTTGAATGGCATCAAAGTAGCCGTGGAGGATCTTGGCGGACGCCCGGCAAGCCTTGCCGCGGGTCGCTGCGACTGCCCGTGCACAAGTTCGGGGTACTAAGGTACCCCCCTACTTTAGTACACCGACAGGTGCCACTCCAAATCCCGCCACAGCAAGAATGGAGATTCCAGCTCCGGAGACAATAACACCCCGGACAGTGCCGAAGACAACCCCCTCCAGCAAGATTCAGCACAGGAGGACGGAGAAGCTAGCCCTCACGAGAGAGCGGCAGACGAAGAGGTAGAGGATGATAATTACATGCCTCCCTCCGGAGACAAGGCAAGCCTCGCCGACGACGAATTCGTCGTGCCTAAGGATCCCGTTGAACAAGAGCGTTTTAAATGCAGGCTTATGTCCACGGCAAGAAGCCTCAAGAAAAAGCAGCAACAGCTTAGAGCTGATCAAGATCTGCTAGCCGACAGATGGACCGAAGTCCTTGCGGCCGAAGAGCATGAACTCGAACGCCCCTCCAAAAGCTACCCCAAACGCAAGTTGCTGCCCCGATTAGAGGAAGAAGCATATAAACCTACATCACCAGCACACAATACGGCCGACCGGCCAGCTCGTGGCCGCGACAGAGAGGCCTCTAGGCCTTCCACTAAAGCCGTACCCCGGCATCTCTCGAAAAGTACAAATCCACGGGGGAATGCGCGGGACTTGCGAGACATATTGGAGGATCAGGCAAGACAATCAAGATCGATCTACGGATCGCGTGGGCGTCCTACGACACGCGACGACAACCATCGCGCCGGATACAGTATTCTTGGCCGGGCCGAACACAGTAGACAAAGCTCGCTTGAGCTACGTCGTGATATAGCCCAATATAGAGGCGCCGCACACCCACTATGCTTCACAAACGAAGTAATGGATCATCAAATCCTAGAAGGGTTTAAACCCATGAACATTGAATCCTATGATGGCACAACAGACCCCGCGGTTTGGATCGAAGACTATCTCCTTCATATCCACATGGCCCGCGGCAACGATCTTCACGCCATCAAATACCTCCCACTCAAGCTTAAAGGCCCAGCTCGACATTGGCTTAACAGCCTGCCAGCAGAATCAATTGGGTGTTGGGAGGACCTGGAAGCCTCATTCCTTGATAACTTCCAGGGCACATATGTGCGACCACCAGACGCTGATGACCTAAGCCACATAATTCAGCAGCTAGACAAATCGGCCAGAAAATTCTGGACATGGTTCTTAACCAAGAAAAATCAAATCATCGACTGTCCGGATGCAGAGGCCCTTGCAGCCTTCAAACACAACATCCGCGACGAGTGGCTTGCCCGGCACCTAGGACAGGAAAAGCCAAAATCCATGGCAGCCCTCACATCACTCATGACCCGCTTCTGCGCGGGAGAGGATAGCTGGCTAGCCCGCAGAAACAACCTCAACAAAAATCCTGGCAGTCCGGATACCAAGGACCACAATGGCAGGTCACGTCGCAACAAGCAAAAACGCCACATTAACGGCGATAATACTGAGGATACGGCAGTTAACGCCGGATTCAGAGGCTCCAAACCCGGTCAGCGGAAAAAGCCATTCAAAAGAACTACTCGGGGTCTGTCCAATTTGGACCGAATACTCGATCGCTCGTGTCAGATACACGGCACCCCCGAGAAGCTAGCCAATCACACCAACAGGGATTGTTGGGTATTCAAGCAGGCGGGCAAGTTAATCGCCGAAAACAATGACAAGGGGTTGTATAGCGATGACGAGGAAGAGACCCGGCCGCCGAACAATAGAGGACAGAAGGGTTCCCCCCCACAAGTGTGGACGGTGAACATGATATATGCTACCCACATACCCAAAATGGAGCGGAAGCGTGCACTCAGGGACGTATACGCGATGGAGCCAGTCGCCCCAAAGTTCAACCCATGGTCCTCTTGTCCGATCACTTTTGATCGAAGGGACCACCCCACCAGCATCCACCATGGCGGGTTCCCCGCATTGGTTCTAGACCCAATCGTCGATGGGTTTCACCTCACTAGAGTCCTAATGGACGGCGGCAGCAGCGTGAACCTGCTTTACCAGGATACATTGTGCAAAATGGGCATAGACCCCTCAAGGATTAAACCCACAAAGACGACCTTCAAGGGCGTCATACCAGGTGTAGAGGCCAATTGTATAGGCTCAATTACACTGGAAGTGGTCTTTGGATCCCCGGATAACTTCTGAAGCGAGGAGTTAATCTTCTACATAGTTCCGTTCCGCAGCGGCTATCATGCACTTCTCGGACGAACCGCGTTTGCAAAGTTCAATGTGGTGCCGCACTATGCATACCTCAAGCTCAAGATGCCAGGCCCTCGAGGAGTCATCACGGTCAACGGAAACACTGAACGCTCCCTCCAAATGGAGGAAGATACAGCCGCTCTCGCGGCTGAAGTGCAGAGCAGCCTCTTAAGGCAATTCTCGAGTCCGGCCGTTAAGCGATCGGACACTGCTAAGCGCGCCCGGAGTAACCTACAACAAGACCACCTGGCACGTTCCGAGCACGCGTAGAATGTGGCCCCAACCCCAGCCCTTGCAAAATTGCAAAACCTGTACCCCGCGTACATCACTATGCTCTAGAAATACCATGGGTAAAGGGGGAGGGGCATGACCACGGCAGGCCCAGAGTGTGGCTCAACCACACCAGGGGCTCCCAAGTGTGTCATCCTTTTTCTTCCTTTTTATTTTATCCTCAGGACTCCATTTACCAGAGGCCCTGTCCGGCAGCAGACCTGCCGAACTCACGATGCAACAGCCAGGAAAGGAGAAAAGCTATGACGAGTATCCAGGTGGTCTCCATTATGAGCATTATACCTGTTTTATACACCATTCCGCAGCCTACCCCTGGAGGGGGACATGCTAAATAATTCCACCCCTTGCTTACCACACTATTTGTATCGTTCTTCATTCACAGCAGTATTATTTGAATAAACAATGCATCGCTTTTTGCCTATAATTGCATTCTTTTTTTATACATATGTTCATTTATGACATGATTGCATCCGTACACTTTGGTACAGCTCAATACACTAGGGGCTTAAGTTCCCCGCATCATGGTGTGATAAGTCCGAACACTTTCACAAGTGCGGCACCCCAAACTTATAGCATTGTATGCATCGGCTCCGAATCATGTCTTGGGTCAATAGTTGGGTTTGCCCGGCTCCCATGTTTTGGTACCTTATGTTCCGTTATATCGGCTAAGGTAGCACTAGGAGAACCACTGCGATTGTGCCCCAGTTGAGCTGGGCGAGCACCTTAGTGGAGAAAGCTAAAACTGACCGTCATGATGAGTTGAGAGCCGGTCGCTGTTCGAGAGGTTTTTTCGAGTCCCTAAAGACTTATGCCTCTTAGAGCGAGGAACCAGCTTTGTCCGGCCCAGGCGTGGATAGCGCCCCGAATTCAGCCTTCCCAAACCTAGGGGCTTCACCGAAATTTAAAATTATAGAATTCTATGGCTAAGTGATAGTGTTCAAGCACTATAAGTCCGGTTGCCTTGTTCGTTGTGTTGAGCGCCTCCCTAGATGGACCCAAAAATGGGAACAAGAGCGCTCAAGTTTATCCCGAACACCCCAGCACTCGTGGCATGGGGGATGGAGCCGACGACTTGCCATCTCTCAGATTTGATAAACGGCCGTACAGAAGGTAATATTTTAAATTAATAAGCATTGCTAAGCGCATATGAACAAAGTTTTCAGCGCACAGGATAACAAAATGAGAGTTTACTCAAATATTACATCTTTGGAGCACTCACCCACAATAATGCGGTCACCCTTCAGGACAACCTTATAATACATCTCGGGTGTGTGATACTCCTTGCCCGGCGGTGGCGCGTCCGTCACAAGCTTCTCAGCATCCATCTTGCCCCAGTGCACTTTAGCACGGGCAAGGGCCCGACGGGCACCTTCAATGCAGGCGGAGTGCTTGATGACTTCAACCCAGGGACATGCATCCACCAGCCTCCGCACCAGGCCGAAGTAGCTCCCAGGCATGGCCTCTTTGAGCCATAGCCGAACTATAAGGCCCTTCATGGCCTGTTCGGCCACCTTGTGGAGCTCGACCAGCTGTTTCAGCTGGTCGCTAAGGGGCACCGGATGTCCGGCCTCAGCATACTGAGACTAGAACACCTTCTCCGTCGAGCTCCCCTCCTCGGCTCTGTAGAAAGCGGCAGCGTTGGACACGCTGCGGGGCAGATCTGCGAACGCTCCTAGAGAGCTCCGAATCCGGGTAAGTAACATGTAATTCACTTTTACATGCTTGCTTTGCATGAAGAATGCCTTACCTGCCGCTATCTTCTTCAATTCCTCGATTTCCTAGAGGGCCTTGTGGGCTTCGGCCTTCGTAGCTTTGGCGCTCTCAAGAGCCGACGCAAGCTCGGACTCTCGAGTCTTCGAGTCACACTCCAAATTCTCGTGTTTTTCCACGAGAGCCTGGAGCTCTTGATGTACCTCCGCCACCCGCGCCTCCTGCTTCTCTCGCCTGGCGCGTTCTGCTGCCGCATTGCGTTCGGCAGCGGACACCGCCTCCTTCAGGGTCGCCACCTCATTCGTAGCCCCTGGAGTACCCACGTTATCCTTGTCATTTCTCTTGCAACCAAATCCTTTTCTATAAGGTACAACTTTAATACGGTGTTACTCACCTTCCTTGTCCTCGAGCTGCTTCTTGGCACGGCCGAGCTCGCTCTCGGACCGCTCGAGGCTCTGCTTCAAGGTATTGACCTCTGCAGTCAGTGCGGCAGAGGTTAGCAGCGCAGCCTGCATTCCCATATTGGCATATTTTTTAAGACTCATGCGTATATCTTTTTAGATCCTCAGTCCGGCTTTTCTTTCCGAACACCGAACTGAGCATCAGGGGCTACTGTCTATGCGGTATTATATTACATATCTTAAAACTCTTACCTCAAAGCCTGTTAGAAGGCTGCTGCAGGCTTCGGTCAGCCTGCTTTTGGTGAGCTGAACCTTCTGAATCACCGCACTCATGACAGTACGGTGTTCTTCTTTGATGGAAGCGCCGTTGAGCGCCTCCAGCAAGTTATCCGGTGCCTCCAGTTGTACGGAGGCCGCCGGCATCACAATCTTGCCCTTCTTACATAGGGGCCGCACGCCGGACTCCGGAACCACTGAGGGTTCCGGTGCGGAGTCCGGTCCAAAGTCCGGGAGGTTGCCCTGCGGCACCTCAGGGGCCACCTCTTCCTGGTGGGTCCCTTTCCGGGATCCCACCTCGTCGTCGTCAGCATCGCGGGGGGAGGAGGTGGCCAGAAGTGAAGTGCTATTCACATCCGACGTGCCCAAGGACCCGCTCGACGAAGCGGGAAGATCATCCTTGGGCGGACTACAGGGTTGTATGCGGCGTTACAAGATGCTATGCGACAAAAAGAAAATTATGAGTTATTCAGGAGTCCGGATACTTACGATCTCGCCAGGGGCTTGGCCCTTGAGGGCCACTCCTCGTCGTCGTCGCCGGCGTTGGCAGAGCAGTCCGGGGGAAGGGTCCTTCCCTTCTTGGACCCTTCGGCCTCCCCTGTTGGGGAGGCCTTCCTCTTCTTCTCTCCCCCCACTGGGGGAGAGGCCTCTTTCTTCTCCTCCTCGTCCTCGTGGGAGGAGTCCGCCTCGGAGTCATCGGACGATGAATCCGATAACACCTGGCGCCGGGAACTCCTCCGGGTTCCCGTGGCCTTCTTCTTGGCCTTCTTCTCTGGCACCACGTAAAGTGCCGGGATCAGCAGCCCTGTTAGACAGGCATCCGCTGGGTCTTCTGGAAGGGGAGCCGGACAGTTAACCTGTCCGGACGTCTTCTGCCAGGCCTGTTAAAAGTATTGGGAGTTTAGATCCCGCATAGAGTCAAACTATGAAAACAAGTATCCCATAAAGGATAACATGGCTTACCTCGCCAGCTGGACGCTGCAAGCTGAATCCGCGATCTTTAGTAGCAGATGCGGGGGGCCTCGGCACCCTTGAACAGCACCCTCCAGGCGTCTTCGTACGTAGTGTCGACGAGGCCGCTCAGGGTTTGGTGCTGTGCTGGATCGAACTCCCACAAATTGAAGTCCCGCTGTTGGCAGGGGAGAATCCGGCGGATGAGCATGACCTGGATTACGTTGACAAGCTTGAGCTTCTTGTTCACCAGGGTTTGGAGACAGGATTGGAGTCCGGTCAGCTCTTCCGAATCGCCCCATTGCAGGCCTTCTCTTTCCAGGAAGTGAGCCGCATGGGGATGCCAGATCTGAATTCGGGGGCCGCTGCCCATTCAGGGTCACGCGGCTCGGTGATGTAGAACCACCCCGATTGCCACCCTTTGATGGTTTCCACAAAGGCGCCCTCGAGCCAAGTGACGTTGGGCATCTTGCCCACCATGGTGCCTCCGCACTCCACTTGGCTGCCCTTCACAACCTTTGGCTTGACATTGAAGGTCTTTAGCCACAAGCCGAAGTGGGGCTGGATGCAGAGGAAGGCCTCGCACACGACGATAAACGTCGAGATGTTGAGGATGAAATTCGGGGCCAGATCATGGAAATCCAGGCCGTAGTAGAACATGAGCCCCCGGACAAAGGGGTGGAGTGGGAATCCCAGTCCACGGAGGAAATGGGGAAGGAATACCACCCTCTCATGGGGCCCGGGGGTGGGGATGAGCTGCCCCTCGTCGGGGAGCCGGTGCGCGATGTCGCTAGACAAATATCCGTCGCTACGCAGCTTCTTGATGTGCCCCTCCATAACGGAGGAGGCCATCCACTTGCCTCCCGCTCCGGACATGGTTGGAGCAGGTCGAGGTGAGATGTGCGGACTTGGGCGTTGGAGCTCGAGTGCGCGGAGATGGATCGAAGGGACGAGGAAGAAGGCGTAGGTAAAAAGGTGGATCCTTATCCCCTTATATATGAGCGGATGAAACTATGCGTCCCCACCAGCCTGGTAAAACTCGCTTATCTCCCAAGCGCCACAATCAATGGCGCGGTTGGGTTACCCACGTCCGTATTGATGAGAATCCCGGAATAAGGGGACGAGACGTGCCAAGGAAACTGCGTCGCTAAACGCGCTGAGGTGGAATAATAAAAACGATTCAAGTAAAGGCTTGGTGGTGGTGTGACGTCACGCCACAAAATACGTCAGCAGATTGAACTTGTGTAAATATTATTCTCTCTACGGTGGTCTGTGGAATATATTTTGCAGAGCCGGACACTATCCTGGTGTTCATGATCTTCTACGAATTATTCGGAGGAGGAACCCGCCTTGCAATGCCGAAGACAATATGCGCGCCAGACTCGTCGTCATTGAAGCATGGTTCGGGGGCTACTGAGGGAATCCTGGACTAGAGGGTGTCCGGATAGCCGAACTATCATCATTGGCCGGACTCCAAGACTATGAAGATACAAGATTGAAGACTTCGTCCCGTGTCCGGATGGGACTTTCCTTGGCGTGGAAGGCAAGCTTGGCGATACGGATATGTAGATCTCCTACCATTGTAACCGACTTTGTGTAACCCTAGCCCTCTCCGGTGTCTATATAAACCGGAGGGTTTTAGTCCATAGGACGAACAACAATCATACCATAGGCTAGCTTCTAGGGTTTAGCCTCCTTGATCTCGTGGTAGATCTACTCTTGTACTACCCATATCATCAATATCAATCAAGCAGGAGTAGGGTTTTACCTCCATCGAGAGGGCCCGAACCTGGGTAAAAACATCGTGTCCCTTGTCTCCTGTTACCATCTGCCTAGACGCACAGTTCGGGACCCCCTACCCGAGATCCGCCGGTTTTGACACCGACAGATGGCCTGGCGGATATCCGAAGTTGTAGCTGGGGTCGTACTGAGATGCAGCAGCCATTGCCTCACAAGCTGCAACTTGGAGGCGGGTTGCCTCTGTCCTCCTCTCGTACTCGTTCACCTCTTCCTTGGTTATAATATATCTCCTTTTTGCCTGAAAGTCAAATAAACCAGGAGCAGGGAGAGCAACATGGACAGTGCAACGTCTGTCAAAGATTAGTCGGTATTGGAGGAATTGTTCATTCCTCTCAAGAAACTGATGGCTAACCATGGCATCATAATCTAAATAAGCAGGGGGCAACTCCATATCCCTTTCATGTATGGGTATCTCAAGAAAATTAGCTATATGAGTTGCATAAATCCCACAAAACAAATCTCCAATAAAACCATTATTATGCAACCTACGTGCAACAATGACCCCCAAGTTATATTGTTTATCACCTAATACAACACTCTTGAGAACACTAAGATCCGGAACACACATGTGACAAGCTTCATCTTTACCGTTAATGCATCTACCTATGAAGAGAGCAAAATAATGTATGGCAGGAAAATGAATGCACCCTATGGTAGCTTGTGCTATTTCTCTGGATTCTCCCACAGTGATACTAGCAAGAAAGTCTCTATATGCAGATTTACGAGGTTCATTGACACTGCCCCACTACGGGGGTTTACAAGTAGTAGTAAAATCTTCTAGTGAGAATTGCGCGAAGATGTAAATTTAAACCTTCTCACAAAGGAATCAGTTAAATGGTAGTATTGAGGGCACTTATCTTGCATGAAGTTCTCAAGATCAGCATTATGCACATATGCATCAAATTCATCCTTGATGCCCGCTTTGACCATAAACCCCTCTGACGGCCATTCACAAGGCCGCACGTAAGCTTCCCTCGGTGGTTCATCGTCCTACTCACGTATTGCGAGCCTGGGTGCTTGCTTCCTTGAAGAACCACCTTGGTACATTTTCCTAGACATATTTCTTCCTCTGAAAAATTTCTGAAAATTTTAGTAACTCGAAATAAAAATGAACCAAACTCAATAAAATTGATAGCAACTACTCCCACAACTGCCTAGAGACTGTATCATGCATTAGAACTACTTTGGACCATATAAATTTGACATGCAATCTCAAGAACAGGGTCACCTTAGCAGCAAATATTTGCAATGAATAAAGCACTAGAACAAAAACTAATTGGACCATTGGAGGAGTCACATACCAAAGAACAATCCCCCAAAGCAGTTTTGTGAATGGAGCTTTGAGCAAGGAAATCAAAAATGGCAGCAAAATGAGCTAGAACTCGTGCTTGAGCTGGATAGTTATTTTTTTGGGAGGAAGAAGAAGAGCATGGGTGCAGGAATAAGTGGAGGGGGGCCACCGTTGGCCCACAAGGCAGGGTGGCGTGCCCTATGTGGGTGGGCGCGCCCTGGACCCTCGTGGCCAGGTGCTAGCTTCCCCTGCTGTGTTCTCAGTGCTAGATATTCTCAAATATTCTAGAAAAAATCATACTAAATTTTCAGGGCATTTGGAGAACTTTTATTTTCGGGGTATTTTTTGTTGCATGGATAATTCAGGAAATAGACAGAAAATACTATTTTTGATTTATTTAATCTAAATAACAGAAATTAAAAAGAAGGTACAGAAAGTTGTGCTTTCTAACTTCATCCATCTCATGCTCATCAAAAGGAATCCACTAACAAGGTTTATCAAGTCTTGTTAACAAACTCATTCCGAATAACATGGAACCGGAGAAATTTTGAATAACACTAGGTTACCTCAACGGGGATATGCACATCCCAAATAATAAGAATATCATATTTCTTCTTGACAGTAGGAAGAGGAAATTCAAAACCTCCAATAATAATAGTTGAAATTTTTCCCATAGAATTGATATTGTAGACTTGAGGTTGTCTCCTCGGAAAGTGTACCATATGCTCATTACCATTAACATGAAAAGTGACATTGCCTTTCTTGCAATCAATAACAGCCCCTGTAGTATTCAAAAAGGGTCTACCAAGGATAATCGACATACTATCGTCCTCAGGAATATCAAGAATAACAAAGTCCGTTAAGATAGTAACGTTTGCAACCACAACAGGCACATCCTCACAAATACCAATAGGTATAGCATTTGATTTATTAGCCATTTGCAAAGATATTTCAATAGGTGTCATCTTACTCAATTAAAGTCTTCGATATAAAGAGAGAGGCATAACACTAACACCGGCTCCAAGATCACATAAAGCAGTTTTAACATAGTTTGTTTTAATGGAACATGGTATAGTTGGTACTCTTGGATCTCCAAGTTTCTTTGGTATTCCACCCTTAAAAGTGTAATTAGCAAGCATGGTGGAAATTTCAGCTTCTGGTATCTTTCTTTTATTTGTAATAATATCTTTCATGTACTTAGCATAAGGATTCACTTTAAGCATATCAGTCAAACGCATGCACAAAAAGATAGGTCTAATCATTTCAGCAAAGCGCTCAAAATCCTCATCATGCTTTTTCTTGGATGGCCTAGGAGGAAAAGGCATGGTTTTCTGAACCCATGGTTCTCTTTCTTTAGCGTGCTTCCTAGCAACAAAATCTCCCTTATCATAACATTGATTCTTTGATTGTGGGTTATAAAGATCAACATCAGATTCAATCTCTACATCATTGTTATTACTAGGTTGAGCATCAAAATGAACATTATCATTAACATTATCACTAGGTTCATGTTCATCACTAGATTGTGTTTCAGCATCAGAAATAGAAATATCATTGAGATTCTCAGGTGTGTCTACAACAGGTTCACTAGAAGCATGCAAAGTCCTATCATTTTTCTTCTTGTTTTTAGAAGGACTAGGTGCATCAACATTATTTCTCTGAGAATCTTGCTCAATTCTCTTAGTGTGGCCTTCAGGATACAAATGTACCTGAGTCATTTTACCCGTTCTAGTTGCCACTCTAACAGCAAAGTCATGTTTATTATTTAATTCATCGAGGAAATCATTTTGAGCCTTAAGCACTTGTTCTACTTGAGTGCTAACCATAGAAGCATGTTTACTAATAAGTTTAATTTCACCTTTAACTCTAGACATATAATCACTCAAGTGTCCAATCATATAAGCATTCAACCCAAATTTATTGATTCAACACAAGGGGAGCCAAAGAATATTCTCAAGTATTAGCAGTTGAGTTGTCAATTCAACCACACCTGGATAACTTAGTATCTGCAACAAAGTATTTAGTAGCAAAGTAGTGTGGAAGTAATGCTAGCAGTTTTGTAGTAATTGTAACAGTGGCAACGGTAAAGTAACTAAGCAAAGAGCAATATGTGAAAAGCTCGTAGGCATTGGATCAGTGATGGATAATTATGTCGGATGCGATTCCTCATGTAATGGTTATCACATAGGGTGACACAGAATTAGCTCCAGTTCATCAATGTAATGTAGGCATGTATTTCGAATATAGTCATAAGTGCTTATGGAAAAGAACTTGCATGACATCTTTTGTCCTACCCTCCCGTGGCAGCGGGGTCCTATTAGAAACTAAGGGATATTAAGGCCTCCTTTTAATATAGTACCGGACCAAAGAATTAACACTTAGTGAATACATGAACTCCTCAAATTACGTCATCACCGGTAAGTATCCCGATTATTGTCACTTCGGGGTTGTCGGATCATAACACATAATAGGTGACTATAGACTTGCAAGATAGGATCAAGAACTCACATATATTCATGAAAACATAATAGGTTCACAGCTGAAATCATGGCACTCGGGCCCTAGTGACAAGCATTAAGCATAGCAAAGTCATAGAAACATCAATCTCAGAACATAGTGGATACTAGGGATCAAACCCTAACAAAACTAACTCGATTACATGGTAAATCTCATCCAACCCATCACCGTCCAGCAAGCCTATGATGGAATTACTCACGCATGGCAGTGAGCATCATGAAATTGGTGACGGAGGATGGTTGATGATGACGACGGCGACAAATCCCCCTCTTCGGAGCCCCGGACGGACTCCAGATCAGCCCTCCCGAGAGAGTTTAGGGCTTGGCGGCAGCTCCGTATCATAAAACGCGATGAATCTTTCTCTCTAATTTTTTTTCTCCGCAGACGTGAATATAAGGAGTTGGAGTTGAGGTCAGTGGAGGTCCAGGGGGCCCACGAGGCAGGGGGCGCGCCCTAAGGGGGGGCGCCCCCCACCCTCATGGACAGGGTGTGGGCCCCCTGATGTTGATTCTTTTGCCAATATTTTTTATTAATTCCAAAAAGTTGCTCCATGGATTTTCAGGTCATTCCGAGAACTTTTATTTCTGCACAAAAATAACGCCATGGCAATTCTGCTGAAAACAGCGTCAGTCCGGGTTAGTTCCATTCAAATCATGCAAGTTAGAGTCCAAAACAAGGGCAAAAGTGTTTGGAAAAGTAGATACGATGGAGACGTATCAGTGCCAAGTGCCAGTTGTTGTTTTCTTCATGTTTTTTTACATCGCAGAAAATTAATACCAAATGGAGTCCAAATACAGCGAAACTTTTTGTGGATTTTTTTGGACTAGAAGACATCCAGTGGCCGGAGAAGCACCTGGGGGTGCTCCGAGGGATCAAAACCCACCAGGGTGCACCTGGGCCTTCAGGCGCGCCTGGTGGGTTGTGCCCACCTCGGGGGCCTCCCTGATAACCCACAAGTATAGGGGATCGCAACAGTTTTCGAGGGTAGAGTATTCAACCCAAATTTATTGATTCAACACAAGGGGAGCCAAAGAATATTCTCAAGTATTAGCAGTTGAGTTGTCAATTCAACCACACCTGGATAACTTAATATCTGCAGCAAAGTATTTAGTAGCAAAGTAGTATGGAAGTAACGGTAACAGTGGCAAAAGTAATAGTAGCAGTTTTGTAGTACATGTAACAGTAGCAACGGTAAAGTAACTAAGCAAAGAGCAGTATGTGAAAAGCTCGTAGGTATAGGATCAGTGATGGATAATTATGTCAGATGCGATTCCTCATGTAATAGTTATAACATAGGGTGACACGGAAGTAGCTCCAGTTCATCAATGTAATGTAGGCATGTATTCCGAATATAGTTATACGTGCTTATGGAAAAGAACTTGCATGACATATTTTGTCCTACCCTCCCGTGGCAGCGGGGTCCTATTGGAAACTAAGGGATATTAAGGCCTCCTTTTAATAGAGTAGCGGACAAAAGCATTGACACTTAGTGAATACATGAACTCCTCAAACTACGGTCATCGCCGAGAGTGGTCCCGATTATTGTCACTTTGGGGTTGTCGGATGATAACACATAATAGGTGACTATAGACTTGCAAGACAGGATCAAGAACTCACATATATTCATGAAAACATAATAGGTTCTGATATGAAATCATGGCACTCGGGCCCTAGTGATAAACATTAAGCATAGCAAAGTCATAGCAACATCAATCTCAGAACATAGTGGATACTAGGGATCAAACCCTAACAAAACTAACTTGATTACATGGTAAATCTCATCCAACCCATCACCGTCCAGCAAGCCTATGATGGAATTACTCACGCACCACGGTGAGCATCATGAAATTGGTGATGGAGGATGGTTGATGATGACGACGGTGATGGATTCCCCTCTCCGGAGCCCCGAACGGACTCCAGATCAGCCCTCTCGAGAGAGTTTAGGGTTTGGCAACGGCTCCATATCATAAAACGCGATGAATCCTTCCCTCTGATTTTTTTTCTCCCCGAACGTGAATATATGGAGTTGGAGTTGAGGTCGGTGGAGCTCCAGGGGGCCTACAAGGCAGGGGCGCGCCCTAGGGGGTGGGCGCGCCCCCCACCCTCGTGGACAGGGTGTGGGCCCCTGGCCTTGATTCTTTCGCCAGTATTTTTTATTAATTCCAAAAATAATCTCCATGGAGTTTCAGGTCATTCATTCCGAGAACATTTATTTCTGCACAAAAATAACACCATGGTAGTTCTGCTGATAACAACGTCAGTCCGGGTTAGTTCCATTCAAATCATGCAAGTTAGAGTCCAAAATAAGGGCAAAAGTGTTAGGAAATTTTGATATGATGGAGATGTATCACTCCCGCACCGCCTCTTTGCTCTATAAATACCCCAATATTCCAGAAACCCTAGGGGAGTCGACAAAAATCTATTCCAGCCGCCGCAAGTTCCAGAACCACCAAATCCAATCTAGACATCAGCACGGAGGGGTTCATCATGTCCATTGGTGCCTCTCCGACGATGCGTAAGTAGTTCTTTGTAGACCCACGGGTCCGTAGTTAGTAGCTAGATGGCTTCCTCTCTCTAATTTGATTCTTAATACAATGGTATCTTGGAGATCCATATGATATAACTCTTTTTGCGGTGTGTTTGTTGGGGTCAGATGAACTTTGAGTTTATGATCAGATCTATCTTTTTTATCCATGAAAGTTATTTGAGTCTTCTTTGATCTCTTATATGCATGATTGCTTATAGCCTCGTATTTCTTCTCTGATATTTGGGTTTTGTTTGGCCAACTTGATCTATTTATCTTGCAATGGGAAGAGGTGTTTTGTGATGGCTGTTCTGCTGAAAACAGCGTCAGTCCGGGCTAGTTCCATTCAAATCATGCAAGTTAGAGTCCAAAACAAGGGCAAAAGTGTTTGGAAAAGTAGATACGATGGAGACGTATCAACTCCCCCAAGCTTAAATCTTTTCTTGTCCTCAAGCAATTCAGTTGACAAATTGAAAGTGATAAAGAAAGACATTTATAAACTCTGTTTGCTCTTGTTATTGTAAATATGTAAAGCCAGCATTCAAGATTTCAGCAAAGATTATGAACTAACCATATTCACAATAACACTTATATCTCATGTTTACTCATATCAATGGCATAATCAACTATAGAGCAATAATAATAAAACTTGGATGACAACACTTTCTCAAAACAATCATAATATGATATAACAAGATGGTATCTCGCTAGCCCTTTCTGTGACCGCAAAACATAAACGCAGAGCACCTCTAAAGATCAAGGACTGACTAAACATTGTAATACATGGTAAAAGAGATCTAGTCATAGTCATACTCAATATAAATTAATAGTAATGCATGCAAATGACAGCGGTGCTCTCCAGCTGGTGTTTTTTAATAAGAGGATGATGACTCAACATAAAAGTAAATAGATAGGCCCTTCAGAGAGGGAAGCGGGGATTCGTAGAGGTGCCAGAGCTCGATTTTTGAAAGAGATAAATAATATTTTGAGCGGTATACTTTCATTGTCAACATAACAACCAAGAGATCTCGATATCTTCCATGCTACACACATTATAGGCAGTTCCCAAACAGAATGGTAAAGTTTATACTCCCCCTCCACCAACAAGCATCAATCCATGGCTTGCCCGAAACAACGGGTGCCTCCAACTGACAACAATCTCGGGGGAGTTTTGTTTGCAATTATTTTGATTTGATTTGAGCATGGGACTGGGCATCCCGGTGACCAGCCATTTTCTCGTGAGTGAGGAGTGGAGTCCACTCCTCTTGAGAATAACCCGCCTAGCATGGAAGATACAAACAACCCTAGTTGATACATGAGTTGTTCGAGCATACAAAACAGAATTTCATTTGAAGGTTTAGAGTTTGGCAAATACAAATTTACTTGGAACGGCAGGTAGATACCGCACATAGGAAGGTATGGTGGACTCATGTGGAATAACTTTGGGGTTTATGGATTTTGGATGCACAAGAAGCATTCCCGCTTATTACAAGTGAAGGCTAGAAAGAGACTAGGAAGCGACCAACTAGAGAGCGACAACAATCATGAACATGCATTAAAATTAATCAACACTGAATGCAAGCATGAGTAGGATATAATCCACCAAGAACATAAATATCGTGGAGGCTATGTTGATTTTGTTTCAAATACATGCGTGAACATGTGCCAAGTCAAGCCACTCGAATCATTCAAAGGAGGATACCACCCTATCATACCACATCACAACCATTTTAATAGCATGTTGGCATGCAAGGTAAACCATTATAAACTCCTAACTAATTAAGCATGGCATAAGCTACTATAATCTCTAATTGTCACTGCAAGCATGTTTATTCATAATAGGCTGAATTAGGAACGATGAACTAATCATATTTACAAAAACAAGATAGGTCGAGTTCATACCAGCTTCTCTCATCTCAATCATTTCATCATATATCATCATTATTGCCTTTCGCTTGCACGACCGAATGGTGTGGATAATAATAGTGAACGTGCATTGGACTAAGCTGGAATCTGCAAGCATTCAATTCAAGGGAGAAGACAAGGTAATATGGGCTCTTGGTTAAATCAACAATAATGCATATGAGAGCCACTCAACATTTTCATCATGGTCTTCTCCTCTCGACCCCCAAAGGAAAGAAAAGAAATAAGACTATTCATGCGGGAAAGCTCCCAACAAGCAAAAGAAGAACGAGAAATCTTTTTGAGTTTTCTTTTAATTACTACTACTACAAGCATGGAAAGTAAACTAGCTAAAAGCTATAACTAATTTTTTTTGGTTTTTTCTTAAGGTTATTCAAACACACAAGAAGAAAGCAAGAAAAGGAAATAAACTAGCATGGATAGTACAATGAAAAAGTATGAGCACCGACAACTAGAATGAGTGTGTGAACATAAATGTAATGTCAGTGAGAAATACGTACTCCCCCAAGCTTAGGCTTTTGGCCTAAGTTGGTCTATGCCCATGGATCAAAATTGTAGCTGGGGCCGTACTGAGATGCGGCAGCTACTGCCTCACGAGCTGCAGCTTGGAGGCGAGCTCCCTCAGTCCTCCTCTCGTACTCGTTCACCTCCTCCCTGGTTATAATATATCTCCTTTTTGCCTAAAAGTCAAAGAAACCAGGAGCAGGGAGAGCAATATGGACAGTGCAACGTCTATCAAAGATTAGTTGGTATTTGAGGAACTGTTCATTCCTCTCTAGAAACTGATGGATAACCATAGCATTATAATCCAGATAAGCAGGAGGCAACTCCATATCATCTTCATGTATGGGTATCTCAAGAAAATTAGCCACACGATTTGCATAAATCCCACCAAACAAGTCTCCAATTAAACTATTATTATGCAACCTACATGCAACAATGGCCCCAAAGTTGTATTGTTTATCTACTAACACAGCACTCTTGAGAACATTAAGATCAGGAACACACATGTGACATGCCTCGTCCTTACCATTTATGCATCTACCTATAAAGAGAGCAAAATAATGTATAGCAGGAAAATGAATGCTCCCTATGGTAGCTTGTGCTGTTTCTCTAGATTCCCCCACTGTGATACTAGCAAGAAAATCTTTAAATTCAGAATTGCGAGGTTCACTAGCACTACCCCATTGCGGGAGTTTACGAGCAGTATTAAAATCTTCTAAGTCCATGGTATATGATTTATCATGAAGATCAAACTAGGACATTGTGAGAATTGCATGAAGATGTAAATTTAAACCTCCTTGCAAAGGAATCAGTTAAGCTGTAATACTGAGGGCACTTATCTAGCATGAAGTCATTAATATCAGCATTACGCACATATGCGTCAAATTCATCCTTGATGCCTGCTTGGACCATAAACTCCTCTGACGGCCATTCACAAGGCCATACTTGAGCTTCCCTCGGTAGTTCATCGTCCTGCTCACGTATTGCGGGCCTGGGTCCTTGCTTCCTTGAAGAACCACCTTGATATATTTTCCTTAACATATTTCTTCCTCTGATAAATCTCCACAAAAATAAGTAACTCAAAATAAACGTGAACCAAACTCAACAAAATTGATAGCAACTACGCCCACAAGTGCCTAGAGACTATATCATGCATTAGAACTATTGGGGACAAAATAAATTTGGCATGCAAGCTCAAGAACAGGGTCACCTAGGAAGTAAAAATTTGCAATGAATAAAGCACTAGAACAAAAACTAATTGGACCATTGGAGGAGTCACATACCAAAGAACAATCCCCCAAAGCGGTTTTGTGAGTGGAGCTTTGAGAAAGGAGATCAAAAATGGCAGCAAGATGAGCTAGAACTCATGCTTGAGCTGGTTGGTGATTTTTTTGGGAGGAAGAAGTGTATGGGCGCAGGAATAAGTGGAGGGAGGCCACCAGGGGCCCACGAGGCAGGGGGCGCGCCCCAGGGGGGTGGGCGCGCCCTGGACCCTCGTGGCCAGGTGCCTGCTCCCCCTGATGTGTTCGCAGTGCCAAATATTCTTAAATATTCTAAAGAAATCATATTTAATTTTCAGGGCATTTTGAGAACTTTCGGGGTATTTTTTTATTGCATGGATAAATCAGAAAACAGACATAAAAGTACTATTTTGGCTTTATTTAATCTAAATAACAGAAAGTAAAAAGAAGGTACATAAGGTTGTGCTTTCTAACTTCATCCATCTCATGCTCATCAAAAGGAATCCACTAACAAGGTTGATCAAGTCTTGTTAACAAACTCATTCTGAATAACATGGAACTGGAGAAATTTCGAATAACACTAGGTTACCAACGGGGATATGTACATCCCCAATAATAAGAATATCATATTTCTTCTTGACAGTAGGAAGAGGAAATTCAAAACCTCCAATAGTGATAGTTGGAACTTTTGCAATAGAATTGATACTGTGTACTTGAGGTTGTTTCCTTGAAAAGTGTACCGTGTGCTCATTACCATTAACATGAAAAGTGACATTGCCTTTGTTGCAATCAATAACAGCCCCTGCAGTATTCAAAAAGGGTCTACCAAGAATAATCGAGATACTATCGTCCTCGGGGATATCAAGAATAACAAAGTTTGTTAAGATAGTAACGTTTGCAACCACAACATGCACATCCTCACAAATACCGACAGGTATAGCAGTTGATTTATCGGCCATTTGCAAAGATATTTCGGTAGGTGTCAACTTATTCAATTCAAGTCTACGATATAAACAGAGAGGCATAACACTAACACCGGCTCCAAGATCACATAAAGCAGTTTTAACATAGTTTCTTTTAATGGAGCATGGTATAGTTGGTACACCTGGATCACCATGTTTCTTTGGTATTCCACCCTTAAAAGTATAATTAGCAAGCATGGTGGAAATTTCAGCTTCCGGTATCTTTATTTTATATGTAACAATATCTTTCATGTACTTAGCATAAGGATTCATTTTAAGCATATCAGTTAAATGCATACGCAGAAAGATAGGTCTAATCATTTCAGCAAAGCGCTCAAAATCCTCATCATCCTTTTTCTTGGATGGTTTAGGAGGAAAAGGCATGGGTTTCTGAACCCATGGTTCTCTTTCTTTACTGTGCTTCCTAGCAACGAACTCTCTCTTATCATAACGTTGATTCTTTGATTGTGGGTTATCAAGATCAACAGCAGGTTCAATCTCTACATCATTGTTATTGCTAGGTTGAGCATCAACATGAACATTATCATTAATATTATCACTAGGTTCGTGTTCATCACCAGATTGTGTTTCAGCATCAGAAATAGAAATATCATTGGGATTCTCAGGTGTGTCTACAACAGGTTCATTAGAAGCATGCAAAGTCCTACCATTTTTCTTTTTCTTCTTTTTAGAAGGACTAGGTGCGTCCGCATTATTTCTCTACGAATCTTTCTCAATCCTCTTAGGGTGGCCCTCAGGATACAAAGGTTCCTGAGTCATTTTACCCCCTCTAGTCATAACTCTAATAACATTATCATTTAATTCGTTGAGAAAATCATTTTGAGCCTTAAGTACTTGTTCTACTCGAGTGGTAACCATGGAAGCATGTTTAGTAATGAGTTTAAGTTCACCTTTAACTCTAGACATATAATCACTCAAGTGTTCAATCATGTAAGCATTGCGTTTCAATTTTCTACCAACATAAGCATCACCCTTTAATGAGAACGGAAATAACTTAAGGATATAGTAGAAATGAGTTTTCTCATCATTTGTGAATAGGGTGGCTATATCATTTAACTTAGTAAGATGGGCCACAGCAGTTTTAGATTCATAGCCATAAAAAGGATCGGATTCAACTAAAGTAATTATCTCAGGATCGACAGAGAAATCATAATCCTTATCAGTAACACAGATAGGTGAAGTAGCAAAAGCAGGGTCATATTTCATTCTAGCATTCAGAGACTTTTCTTTCAGCTTAGCTAATAATTTTTTTAGATCAGATCTATCATTGCAAGCAAGAAAATCTCTAACAGTTTCTTCATCCATAACATAACCCTCAGGTACAACAGGCAATTCATATCTAGGGGGAGAATCTTCATCATCACTTTCATCAATATTATCAGTTTCAATAATTTCATTCTCTCTAGCCCTAGCAAGTTGTTCATCAAGAAATTCACCTAATGGCATAGTAGTATCAAGCATAAAAGTAGTTTCATCATAAGTGTCGTGGAATTGTCATGGCAGATGTCCTTAGTGTCAGGACATAGTCGCGAGGCCAACACATCTATGTGGTAGCTTGAGAGGGGTTGAGTGGGACGAGAGACGCAGGGCGGATCAACACGCAAGACAAGGGTTTAGACAGCTTCGGGCCCCGGGAAGCATCATCCGGTAATAACCCTACATGTTGTTTGTGGCTAGGTCTCATTATGATCATGATGGAGTCGCCGGCTCGGCGGCTCTATGTGTCTTGCCCTAGAGATTGTTTCTTGTCCCTTATCCCTCTTTGGGGAGCCCTTCCCCTCCTTATATAAGTTAGAGGGGCGGATTACATGTGGAGTCCAAATAGGATCAGGACTAGCCTATCTTCTACTACAAGCCGGATACAAGTCCGAGTCTTGATTCCTTGTAAGGGAGATATTCCTCACGCCTTTCCTCTTAAGTCGGCCAATCATAACGTAAGCCAGCCTTCTGGGCCTTGAGCCTCCTGGGGCCCCGGGTCTTGTCGCTCCTCTGATCCGCTTGCCAGGTCACCCATAAGTCGCCAGGATCAGGCGGGTCACTTAGTGTGTCGTCCAGTCAGGGCGGGTCATTAGTGAGTCGCCAAGTCCGGCCGGGTTATACTTCCGGCCGGGTTACACCGCGGGGTATATCCCCGACATTAGCCCCCAAGTTTAACTTGGATTTATCCATGGTAAACTTATGCTACAAAATAAACACAAGAACAAATTTAACAGGTTGTGCTCCGGGTTAAGAATTCTTGTAAACCGGCACCTGAACATCCTTAAGTCCTTGTCATTTCCTTCTTCTAGAAAATCCGGGTCAATAGACCAGCTTCACAATCAATTTGCTTGTAGAAGAAATATTGTAAAAAAAATAATCCATTTGAGTTGGCTTCCAAAGCGCCGGCTTGAAAAATATAGGTCTTGAAATACTCATCTTATTTTCAACCAGCTTAAAGATGTAGATCTTGTCGAGTTATAATTTCCAAAATCTCCGGTTTATAAAAGACTGATGATGTCGAGTCATATTTGTTGTTAACACCGGGTCATGTAATTGATCTTCCTGATTTACTCCAAGCTGAGAATTTTGAAGATGTTCCCTCTTTATATGCATAATACCTGTAGCCCCCAAGTCTTAAGAGGAGAACATAGTGATAACTTAAGACTTGCAGCAACCTTGAAGAAATCCGGGTTATTCATCTCAATCATTAGTCATAAAACTGAATATTCCACATACGTAGCCCCCAAGTGCCGGGTCATTATGCAATAATGAGCAGGGACTTCATAAATATGATCATGTAGACTTGAACAGCAACATGTAGTCCCCAAGTGTCGGCTTAGTAAGATAATACTAAGTTGGGACTTTATATATACTTCATTGAAAATAATATCATATGATATAACACTCACCATGGGCTCGAACCCACGTCCATAAGGTTAAGAGCTTTGTACTCTACCAACTGAGTAGTGGACCTTTCAATATAATGGATTAAGACTTGTGTACCTTAAATTGTTGACAGGAGCAATTGGTAGTCCCCAAGGACCGGCTCAGTACGATGTGATGAGTCGGGTCTTCAATGAGATGAGCAAAAATGACTTTGCATTAGCCCCCAAGTGTCATGGTGCATGCTTGCAGCGACATGAGACTTGCATATTTGATGTAACCTCAATTTGAATAATGTAGCCCCCAAGTGCCGGGTTGTAAGCCTGCAGCGACTCGGGACTATTCCTTCCATTGTAGAATAAATCATATCCATTAATAAAATAATAGCCATTGCGTTGAAGCGACTTTGAAGACCTCCATCATAATATTGGCTATTGGTAACTATAATAAGAATCCAGCCATGTTGGCTATTAAGGATTTGAATAATATAATCCGGTATGAAAACCTCAATCATTCAATATCGTCATGAAAATCCAGCCAATTTTGACTATTAAAGATTTGAATACCTCATCGGTTGACAAGTAAATCCAGAGTTTAAATACCTGGCAGCTCTTGGCCGATGATGACTTAATGCGCATTCATTGTAAGCCGGAATTTTTGTAACCCGGTGGCCTATATCCCTTGAGAAAATCAATAATTGATAACCCTTTTGAGACACCAATTTCAATCTTTGATGATGGGCTTGAACTTAATCATTTATGTAAGTCATAGCTCTGTAAATCCTGCAGAGAGTTTAAAGAACATATGCCCTGGCGATTTAACATCAAAAGCCGGGGCGGGTAACCACCCGAATGTAGTCCTTATTCTGCACACAAGTAGATCACAAGATCCCTATGATCCTTTGAATGATACCGTCGATTTATGTGACCCAGACAGTGAAGTTGATAACTCAACTCTGTAACAGCAGGCACATATGACATTTGTTATGTGCTGACAACTTTATTGATCAAGGTTAAGCCGGTGGAATCGAAGCCACTCCCTAGATGCTTTCAAATATTATCAAAAAAGTCTCAAGACAAAGTCAAATAACTGTGATTGCCAAAAAATAGTACAAGAAACAGTCAAAATTTTGAGGCTTCTGATTCGAATACGATCTATAAACCGTTCCAAAGGGGTTAAGCTAAGATTCGAATACGATCATATAGCCCCCAGTGACTTTGGCGATGCCGATCAAGAGGGTATCGACAGCTATGTTCTCTTTGGTTCGAATACGACCTATGTTTGAACAGGAAGCCCCCAAATGACCTTAAGAGTTGTTTAGCGATGCTGATTCGAATATGATCCACGTCGATTCCCAAAGGGGTTGAGCTATGATTCGGATACGATCAAGAAGCCCCCAAGTAGGTTCAGCAGTTTGCTAATCAAAATGGTATTGATAGCTATGTTCTCTTTGGTTCGAATACGACCTATGTTTGAACAGGAAGCCCCCAAGTGAGCATATAAATTTTGGCATTGCGCCGATCAAGAGGGTACTGATAGCTATGCCCGATGAGCAGGAAGCCCCCAAGTGACCATAATAAGATAAGCCGTAAGGCATGATACCTATGTTTGAACCGCGCATCATGGCAGCAAGTTCTTTTTGGCACCCTTTAATCTTTCTGAGAACTCGAACTTGCGAGAGATTAATTCTTTTTGAACCGGAAGTTTAAACCGGATTTGAAAGCTTCAAAACTTTGAGAGAGATAAATTTACCTTGAGCCAGATTTGATCCGGATTTGAGAGCTTCAAAGCCTTGCGGTAAATAAATTTCCCTTGAACCGGTTTTTAAACCAGATATTAAGAGTGTCAATGCTTGTGGGAGAGAGATGTCTCTTGAACTGGATTTTAAACCGGAGTCCTTCTTTTTAAGCTGGAAATTTTCTAACGGCCTTTAAAATTTTTACCAATATAGCGATAGCCTCTGGAACCAGGTTACCTTCCCTCCAATGACCCGGAGTTCTTGAATCCATTGAAACCGGAAATTTTGCCGAGCCATACTATTGTAGCCCCCGAGTCTCAAGATGACTCGAAGAGTTGGCTTGAGATTCTCCATATTTGACCATAGCAGAAGGTGTATATCATTGGCGTTGATAACGCGCTGTGAATCCACATAAGGTTGAGGTGACTGCGACGGGTTATAAATGATCCCGTATGAACCGTGTCAGCAACTCGGCCAATGGTCCTTTCCAACTGGATGTTTGAAGTTAATCAAACCGTAGTGACGGCGACATGTGCGTCTTCCCATTGAGTCATCCAGTGCAGATGGCGGCTGATAATACTTGATAATTTACCTCCAATTTGTTGGAAGAAAACCGGGTTCCCAAGTAGTGACTTGCTCATACTCAATAAACAACTCATGCAGATAGGTGCGGCCCAATGTAGACCAGGCCATGAGAGATGAACGGTAAAGACGACCGCAACATCTGAGGCGGCACAAACAGATAAACTGGCCGCGGTGTTGTAAGACGGTGCGGACGGGCAAGTTGTCCTCCTCGTTGTAAGCCGGCGTGGTCGCAAGAGATGGCCACGGTGTTGTAAGCCGGTGCGGGAGTCCGTTGAGCAACGACGACCACCTGTGCCAAAGATGTTGGCGCGCCTCCATCTCCGCGGTGTAATATCATTTTTTGTCATAAATAATTGCCCTGCATAAACAATATTGCAGACCAAGGCAAAGATAAACTTGTTCTTTGACAAAAAACAACATGTGTTAATAAAACAAACTTGGATGGATATCACCTGATTTGTTTGGACGACGGATGATCCGTTTATCGCGACAGAGGTGGCTCAGGTAGACCAGCGACCCATGGCAGGTCAACACAGCAGAGGTGACTCAATGCAGCCCCGGCGGCTCATCGCATGGCAGGTGCCGCTCAGGCTTAAATCGTGGTGGGCGGTTCATAAGCGGAAATAGGTAAAGGCGTCGGCGGCTCAATACGCAGTCGTGAAGATGGCAACTGGTAGCCCAAGGTGCGGCAATTGTCCTGTATAAACAATATCGCAGACCAAAGCAAAGATAAACTTGTTCTCTGACAAAAAATAATATGTGATAATAAAGAAAACTTAGATGGATATCACCTGGTATTTTTTGTCCAATAAACAAGGATCATGTAGTACTGTGCCAAGCTTCCACGTGATTATAACACGGCAATTAGCTAGCCCTTAGCCTTTTGTTTCTTTCACGATAGCCATCACTCACATGGTCATGGTATTGAGCGACTGCAACAAATTCGTCAAGGCCCAGGCCGCCTTGGGACTTGGTCTTGAGCCCCCTCCTCTCCATTTTTTTATGGATTATACCGTGACCGCGGAATGACGCGATCGCATAGCTGTGGCCGACGTAGACCCATTGTAGTGCGTGATTCCTTACAGGACGGATCATCCGCGGCTACACATGGTAGAATTTTATTGAGGCCGTAGCCACACACGGTAGATAGCAAGGGTAGGGCCGGCGGGTCAACTATGGCGGCTTTCAGTATGAGGTAGAGACGGCCCCGCGGCGACTCAGCGGCAGCAAGGTGGCCCACCGGCGGATGCAGCATGACAAGGCAGCAGCTCGGTGGCGGCTTAAGACATTGGGCGGCTCGTGCCGCTGCTGGAAGCGGCACGTGGAATCGGCTTACAGGTGCGGCAAACCTGCCACGGCGAACACCGTGGAATTGCAGCGGGCGCGGCGGCCTCGAGCACAGCAACCGCAAGCGGCAGCTCAAGGCGGCGCCTCAGGGCCGCGGGCGTGAGATTACGTGAGGGCGGCTCGGAGGCGGAACGGCGGTTTTTCAGCGGAGACGGGTCAAGGTCTATCAAGGCGGCTCGCACGGAGTCTTAGATGCAACGGCAGTTCGCAGCAGAACCCACTTGGAGCGAGGCAAGTTCTGCGCGTGCTCATCGTGTATTTCACCGCAAGGCGGATGCTGGAGCAGCCTTCATTTCCAGGTGTATATGCCGGCGGATTTTTCCAGGCCACAGTGCTGCGTAAGTTGGCCTCAATCAGAAAATTGTGTCCCCCTCCTCAATCTCACGTGGGAGTAGATGTATATGTTTCCTCTAGTATAGTCTTTGGTGGTCATCGGAATCAAATCCGACTAGGCCTCGAATCAGACTTTGGTAATCATGCGTGTACTACTTCCAGTATTGGTAGTACTAGGCATAACAACTTGGTGATTGACAGATTGGTCTTCCTCAAAAAAAAAGTCTTCATGGTCTTGCCTTGCCCTAATGCGGTGTATAGCGGTTTACTCGGGTCTCCTATCCAGCGAAGAAAGAACATAGCCCCAGTAGATCTCTGGTCGGACCGTACAGGTAGCAGCTGGGGACAGATCGTCTGGCGGCTCACACAATCGCTCCGTGCTGACTCTTTTTCATCCGGTCAATCGTGAGCTTCTCGATCCCTAGAAGAGCTCCCTTCAAGAACTCAACACCACCGTGTGTAGGCCCCACGGTGGGCGCCAACTGTGGTGGAATTGTCACGGCAGATGTCCTTAGTGTCAGGACTTAGTCGCGAGGCCAACGCATCTATGTGGTAGCTTGAGAGGGGTTGAGTGGGACGAGAGATGCGGGGCGGATCAACACGCAATACAAGGGTTTAGACAGCTTCGGGCCCCGGGAAACATCATCCGGTAATAACCCTACATGCTGTTTGTGGCTAGGTTTCATTATGATCATGATGGAGTCGCCGGCTCGGCGGCTCTATGTGTCTAGCCCTAGAGATTGTTTCTTGTCCCTTGTCCCTCTTTGGGGAGCCCTGCCCCTCCTGATATAAGTTAGAGGAGCGGATTACATGTGGAGTCCAAATAGGATCAGGACTAGCCTATCTTCTACTACAAGCCGGATACAAGTCCGGGTCTTGATTCCTTGTAAGGGAGATATTCCTCACGCATTTCCTCTTAAGCCGGCCTATCATAACGTAAGTCGGCCTTCTAGGCCTTGAGCCTCCTGGGGCCCCGGGTCTTGTCGCTCCTCTGATCCGCTTGCCAGGTCACCCATAAGTCGCCAGGATCTGGCGAGTCACTTAGTGTGTCGTCTAGTCTTGGTGGGTCATTAGTGAGTCGCCAAGTCCGGCCGGGTTATACTTCCGGCCGGGTTACACCGCGGGGTATATCCCCGACATAAAAAGGATCGGATTCAACTAAAGTAATTATCTCAGGATCGACAGAGAAATCATAATCCTTATCAGTAACACAGAAAGGTGAAGTAGCAAAAGCAGGGTCATATTTCATTCTAGCATTTAGAGACTTTTCTTTCAGCTTGGCTAATAATTTTTTAAGATCAGATCTATCATTGCAAGCAAGAAAATCTCTAACAATTTCTTCATCCATAACATAACCCTCAGGTACAACAGGCAATTCATATCTAGGGGGAGAATCTTCATCATCACTTTCATCAATATTATCAGTTTCAATAATTTCATTCTCTCTAGCCCTAGCAAGTTGTTCATCAAGAAATTCACCTAATGGCATAGTAGTATCAAGAATAAAAGTAGTTTCATCATAAGTATCATGCATAGCAGAAGTGGCATCATCAATAACATGCAATATATCAGAATTAATAGCAGAAGCAGGTTTAGGTGTCGCAAGCTTACTCAAAACTGAAGGTGAATCAAGTGCAGAGGTAGATGGCAGTTCCTTACCTCCCCTCATAGTTGAGGGAAAAATCTTAGTTCTTTCTTCTTTCAAGTTCCTCATAGTGATTAGCGGATATAAACCCCAAGTGACTCAAAGAATAGAGCTATGCTCCCCGGCAACGGCGCCAGAAAATAGTCTTCATAACCCACAAGTATAGGGGATTGCAACAGTTTTCGAGGGTAGAGTATTCAACCCAAATTTATTGATTCGACACAAGGGGAGCCAAAGAATATTCTCAAGTATTAGCAGTTGTGTTGTCAATTCAACCACACCTGGATAACTTAATATATGCAGCAAAGTATTTAGTAGCAAAGTAGTATGGGAGTAACGGTAACAGTGGCAAAAGTAATAATAGCAGTTTTGTAGTACTTGTAACAGTAGCAACGATAAAGTAACTAAGCAAGGAGCAATATGTGAAAAGCTCGTAGGTATTGGATCAGTGATGTATCATTATGTTGGATGAAATTCCTCATGTAATAGTTATAACATAGGGTGACATAGAACTAGCTCCAGTTCATCAATGTAATGTACGCATGTATTCTGAATATAGTCATACGTGCTTATGGAAAAGAACTTGCATGACATCTTTTGTCCTACCCTCCCGTGGCAGCGGGGTCCTATTGGAAACTAAGGGATATTAAGGCCTCCTTTTAATAGAGTATCGGACCAAAGAATTAACGCTTAGTGAATACATGAACTCCTCAAACTACGGTCATCATCGAGAGTGGTCCCGATTATTGTCACTTCGGGGTTGTCGGATGATAACACATAATAGGTGACTATAGACTTGCAAGATAGGATCAAGAACTCACATATATTCATGAAAACATAATAGGTTCTGATCTGAAATCATGGCACTCGGGCCCTAGTGACAAGCATCAAGCATAGCAAAGTCATAGCAACATCAATCTCAGAATATAGTGGATACTAGGGATCAAACCCTAACAAAACTAACTTGATTACAAGGTAAATCTCATCCAACCCATCACCGTCTAGCAAGCCTACGATAGAATTACTCACGCACGACGGTGATCATCATGAAATTGGTGATGGAGGATGGTTGATGATGACGACGGCGATGGATTCCCCTCTCCGGAGCCCCGAATGGACTCCATATCAGCCCTCCCGAGAGAATTTAGGGCTTGGCGGCGGCTCTGTATCATAAAATGCGATGAATCCTTCTCTCCACTTGTTTTCTCCCTGAACGTGAATATATGGAGTTGGAGTTTAGGTCGGTGGAGCTCCAGGGGGCCCACGAGGCAGGGGGCGCGCACTAGGGGGATGGGCCCCCCACCCTCGTGGACAGGGTGTGGGCCCCCTCGCCTTGATTCTTTCGCCAGTATTTTTTATTAATTCCAAAAATAATTGATACGTCTCCAACGTATCTATAATTTTTTATTGTTCCATGCTATTATATTACCCCTTTTGGATGTTTATAGGCTTTATTTTACACATTTATATCATTTTTGGAACTAACCTACTAACCGGAGGCCCAGCCCGTATTGCTGTTTTTTTGCCTATTTCAGTATTTCAAAGAAAAGGAATATCAAACGGAGTCCAAACGGAATGAAACCTTTGGGAGCGTTATTTTTGGAATGAACGTGATCCAGAGGACTTGGAGTGCAAGTCAAGAAGCAGCCAAGGCGGCCACGAGATAGGAGGGCGTGCCCACCCCTACAGGGCGCGCCCCCCTATCTCGTGGGCCCCTCGGGCGGCCACCGACGTACTTCTTCCTCCTATATAAGCCTACATACCCCGAAATAATCCAGGGAGCCAACGAAACACAATTTCCACCGCCGTAACCTTCTATATCCGTGAGATCCCATCTTGGAGCCTTCGTCGGCGCTCCGCCGGAGGGGGAATCGACCATGGAGGGCTTCTACATCAACACTATAGCCCCTCCGATGAGTTTTGAGTAGTTTACCACAGACCTTCGGGTCCACAGTTATTAGCTAGATGCCTTCTTCTCTCTTTTTGGATCTCAATACAATGTTCTCCCCCTCTCTTGTGGAGATTTATTCGATGTAAACTCTTTTTGCGGTGTGTTTGTCGAGATCCAATGAATTGTGGGTTTATGATCAAGTTTATCTATGAGAAATATTTCTCCTCTGAATTCCTTTATGTATGATTGAGTTATCTTTGTAAGTCTCTTCGAATTATCAGTTTGGTTTGGCCTACTAGAAAGATCTTTCTTGCCATGGGAGAAGTGCTTACCTTTGGGTTCAATCTTGCGGTGTCCTTACCCAGTGACATAAAGGGTTGCAAAGCACGTATTGTATTGTTGCCATCGAGGATAAAAAGATGGGGTTTATATCATATTGCTTGAGTTTATCCCTCTACATCATGCCATCTTGCTTAATGTGTTACTCTGTTCTTTATGAACTTAATACTCTAGATGCAGGCAGGAGTCAGTCGATGTGTGGAGTAATAGTAGTAGATGCAGGCAGGAGTCGGTCTACTTGTCGTGGACGTGATTCCTATATACATGATCATGCCTAGATAATCTCATAATTAGTCGCTTTTCTATCAATTGCTCGACAGTAATTTGTTCAGCCACCGTAATACTTATGCTATCTTGAGAGAAGCCTCTAGTGAAACCTATGGCCCCCGGGTCTATCTTTTATCATATAAGCTTTCAATCTACTTTTAATTGTTGCTTTACTTTTTGCATCAATATTATAAAATACCAAAAATATATTTATCTTATCATACTATCTCTATCAGATCTCACTTTCGCAAGTGGCCGTGAAGGGATTGACAACCCCTTTATTGCGTTGGTTGCGAGTTCTTTGTTTGTTTGTGTAGGTGCGTGGGACTTTTGAGGAGCCTCCTACTGGATTGATACCTTGGTTCTCTATAACTGAGGGAAATACTTACGCTACTATTGCTGCATCACCATTTCCTCTTCAAGGAAAACCAACGCAAGCTCAAGACGTAGCAAGAAGGATTTCTAGCGCCGTTGCCGGGGAGGTCTTCGCTCAAGTCAAGACATACCAAGTACCCATCACAAACTCATCTCCCTCGCATTTACATTATTTGCCATTTGCCTCTCGTTTTCCTCTCCCCCACTTCACCCTTGCCGTTTTATTCGCCCTCTCTTTCCCAATCTCCTCCGCTCTTTTTCGCTTGCCTTTTTCTGTTTGCTTGTGTGTTGGATTACTTGTTGCCATGGCGCAAGATAATACCAAATTGTGTGATTTCTCAAATACCAATAATAATGATTTCATTAGTACTCCGATTGCTCCTCTTAATAATGTTGAGTCTTGTGAAATCAATACTGCTTTGCTGAATCTTGTTATGAAAGATCAATTCGCCGGCCTTCCTAGTGAAGATGCCGCTACTCATCTAAACAACTTTGTTGATTTGTGTGATATGCAAAATAAGAAAGATACGGATAATGATATTGTTAAATTGAAGTTATTTCCGTTTTCACTTAGAGATCGTGCTAAAGTTTGGTTTTCGTCTTTGCCTAAAAACAATATTGATTCTTGGAACAAGTGCAAAGATGCTTTTATCTCTAAGTATTTTCCGCCCGCTAAGATCATCACTCTTAGGAACGATATTATGAATTTTAAGCAACTTGATCATGAGCATGTTGCCCAATCTTGGGAAAGAATGAAATTGATGATTTGCAATTGCCCTACTCATGGTTTGAATATATGGATGATCATACAAAAAATTTATGCCGGTTTGAACTTTGCTTGTAGAAATCTCTTAGATTCAGCCGGGGGAGGCACGTTTATGGAAATCACGTGAGGAGATGCTACAAAACTTCTTGATAATATTATGGCTAATTATTCTCAATGGCACACGAAAGATCTTCTAGTAAAAAAGTGCATGCTATAGAAGAAATCAATGTTTTGAGTGGAAAGATGGATGAACTTATGAAGTTGTTTGCTACTAAAAATACTCCTCTTGATCCCAATGATATGCCTTTGTCTACTTTGATTGATAATAATAATGAATCTATGGATGTGAATTTTGTTGCTAGGAATAGTTTTGGAAACAATGCTTATAGAGGAAGCTTTAATCCTAGACCGTTCCCTAGTAATTCCTCTAATAATTATGGAAATTCCTACAATAAATCTTATGGTAATTTTAATAAGATGCCCTCTGATTTTGAGAATAGTGTGAAAGAATTTATGATTTCTCAAAAGAATTTTAATGCTTTGCTTGAAGAAAAATTGCTCAAAGTTGATGATTTGGCTAGGAACATTGATAGACTTTCGCTTGATGTTGATTCTCTTAAACTTAGATCTTCTCCTCCTAAGCATGATATCAATGAGTCTCTCAAAGCCATGAGAATTTCCATTGATGAGTGCAAGGAAAGAACCGCTAGATTGCGTGCTAAGAAAGATTGCTTTATAAAAGTGTGTTCTTCTAGTTTCCATGAAAATAATGATGAAGATATCAAAGTTATTGATGTGTCTCATATTAGATCTTTGTTTTGCAATATGAATCTTGATAATAATGGGACTGGAGATGAGTCAACTTTAGTTAGAAGGCATCCCAAGAATTCGGAGTTTTTAGATCTTGATGCTAAATTTGGTAAAATTGGGATTGGAGAGGTCATGACTTTAAATAGTATTGAACCCACTATCTCGGATTTCAAGGAATTTGATTATCATAATTGTTCTTTAGAAGGTTGTATTTCCTTGTTGCAATCCATTGTTAATTCTCCTCATGCTTATAGTCAAAATAAAGCTTTTACCAAACACATTGTTGATGCCTTGATGCAATCTTATGATGAAAACCTTAATTTGGAAGTTTCTATACCTAGAAAACTTAATGATGAGTGGGAACCTACTATAAAGATTACAATTAAAGATCATGAATGTTTTGCTTCGTGTGATTTGGGTGCTAGTGTTTCCACTATTCCGAAAACTTTATGTGATATTCTAGGTTTCCATGATCTTGATGATTGCTCTTTAAATTTGCACCTTGCGGATTCCACCATTAAAAAGCCAATGGGAAGGATCAATGATGTTCTCATTGTTGAAAATAGAAATTTGATGCCCGTAGATTTTATCGTTCTTGATATAGATTGCAATCTTTCTTGCCCTATTATTCTTGGTAGACCTTTCCTTAGAACGATTGGCGCGATTATTGATAAGAAGGAAGGGAATATTAGATTCCAATTTCCATTAAAGAAAGGCATGGAGCACTTTCCAAGAAAGAAAGTCAAATTACCTTATGAATCTATCATGCGAGCTACTTATGAATTGAGTGCCAAAGATGGCACTACTTAGATCTATCTTCGCTTTTATGCCTAGCTAGGGGCGTTAAACGATAGCGCTAGTTGGGAGGCAACCCAATTTTATTTCTTTTTTGTTTTTGTTCCTGTTTAGTAATAAATTTTGCATCTACCTTCTGTTTAGATGTGTTTTTATCTTTTAATTAGTGTTTGTGCCAAGTAGAACCTATAGGATAACCTATGATGATAGTTGATTTGATTCTGCTGAAAAATAGAAACTTTGTGCGCATGAATTTAGTTTTGTTAAATCACATAAACGTGCTTTTGCGTTGGTTCTTTTTGATGCTGATCAATAGACAAATTGTCTAGGACTTCCTATTTTGGTAGGAGTTTTAGAGTTCCAGAAGTTTTCGTTAGTTACAGATTGCTACAGACTGTTCTGTTTTTGACATATTCTATTTTTCGTGTGTTGTTTGCTTATTTTGATGCATCTATGGATAGTAAAATAGTTTATAAACCATATAGAAGTTGGAATACAGTAGGTTTAACACCAAAATAAATAAAGAATGAGTTCATTACAGTACCTTATGTGGTGATTTTGTTTTCTTTCACTAACGGAGCTTATAGGATTCCTTGTTGAGTTTTGTGTTGTGAAGTTTTCATGTTTTGGGTAAAGCTTTGATGGACTATGGAATAAGGAGTGGTAAAATCCTAAGCTTTGGTATGCCCATGGCACCCCAAGATATTCAAGAATAGCCAAAATCCTAAGCTTGGGGACGCCCCGCGAAGCCATCCCCTCTTTCGTCTTCGTTCATTGGTAACTTTACTTGGAGCTATATTTTTATTCGCCACATGATATGTGTTTTGCTTGGAGCGTCGTGTATTATATTAGTCTTTGCTTTTTAGTTTACCACAATCATCCTTGATGTACACACCTTTCTGGAGAAGCCTACTTGATTAGAATTTGCTAGAATACTCTACGTGCTTCACTTATATCTTTTCAGCTTGATAGTTTTTGCTCTAGTGCTTCACTTATATCTTTAAGAGCACGGCGGTGGCTTATTTTTGTAGAAATTGCTAGTCTCTCATGCTTCACTTATATTATTTTGAGAGTCTTTTAGAACAGAATGGTATTTGCTATGGTTATAAAATTGGTCCTAGAATGGTAGGCATCCAAGTTGGGTATAGTAAACACTATCATAGGAAGTGAATTGGATGCTATGATCAATTGATACTTGATAATTGTTTTGAGATATGGAGGTAGTGATATTAAAGTCATGCTAGTTGGGTTATTATGAATTTAAAGAATGCTTGTGTTGAAGTTAGCAAGTCCTGTAGCATGCACGTATGGTTAAAGTTGTGTAACAAATTTGAAACATGAAGTGTATCTGGCTTGTGCATCCTTATGAGTGGCGGTCGAGGACGAGCGATGGTCTGTTCCTACCAATCTATCCCCCTAGGAGCATGCGCATAGTGCTTGATTTCTGATGACTTCTAAATTTTTGCAATAAGAGTATATGAGTTCTTTTGACTAATGTTGAGTCCATGGATTATACGCACTTTTACCTTTCCACCATTGCTAGCCTGTTCGGTACCGTGTATTACCCTTTCTCACCTTCAGAGTTGGTGCAAACTTCGCCGGTGCATCCAAACCCCGTGATACGATACGCTCTATCACACATAAACCTCCTTATATCTTCCTCAAAACAGCCACCATACCTACCTATTATGGCATTTCCATAGCCATTCCGATATATATTGCCATGCAACTTTCCACCGTTCCGTTCATCATCATCATGACATACTTTACTTTTGTCATATTGCCATTGCATGATCATGTAGTTGACATCGTATTTGTGGAAAAGCCACCATGCATAATTTTTATACATGTCACTTTTGATTCATTGCACCATCCCGGTACACCGCCGAAGGCATTCATATAGAGTCATATCTTGTTCTAGTTTCGAGTTGTAATTCATATGTTGTAATCAATGAAAGTGTGATGATCATCATTATTAGAGCATTGCCCAAAAAGAAAAAAAGAAAGGCCAAAGAAAAAAAAGAAAAAAAGAAAAGAAAAAAAGGGGCAATGTTACTATCTCCTTTTCCACACTTGTGCTTCAAAGTAGCACCTTGTTCTTCATGTAGTGAGTCTCATATATTGTGCTTCAAAGTAGCACCATGTTTTTCATATAGTGAGTCTCATAGGTTGTCTTTTTCATACTAGTGGGAATTTTTCATTATAGAACTTGGCTTGTCTATTCCTACGATGGGCTTCCTCAAATGCCCTAGGTCTTCGTGAGCAAGCAAGTTGGATGCACACCCACTAGTTTCTTTTTGTTGAGCATTCATTTATAGCTCTAGTGCATATGTTGCATGGAAATCCCTACTCCTCATGTTTACATCAATTGATAGGCATCTCCATAGCCCGTTGATTATCCTCGTCAATGTGAGACTTTCTCCTTTTTTGTCTTCTCCACACAATCCCCATCATCATATTCTATTCCACCCATAGTGCTATATCCATGGCTCACGCTCATGTATTGCGTGAAGGTTTGAAAAGTTTGAGATTATTTAAGTATGAAAGAATTGCTTGGCTTGTCATCGGGGGTATAGAAGTTGGGAACATCTTTGTGTGACAAAAATGAAGCATAGCCTAACTATATGATTCTGTAGGGATGAACTTTCTTTTGCCATGTTATTTTGAGAAGACATGATTACTTTGATTAGTATGCTTGAAGTGTTACTATTTCTTCTATCAATATGAACTTTTATTTTGAATCATTTGGATCTGAACATTCATGCCACAATAAACAAAATTACATTGAAAATTATGCTAGGTAGCATTCCACATCAAAAATTCTATTTTTATCATTTACCTACTCAAGGATGAGCAGGAATTAAGCTTGGGGATGCTTGATACGTCTCCAACGTATCTATAATTTTTTATTGTTCCATACTATTATATTACCCCTTTTTTATGTTTATCGGCTTTATTTTACACATTTATATCATTTTTGGGACTAACCTACTAACCGGAGGCCCAGCCCGTATTGCTGTTTTTTTTTGCCTATTTCAGTATTTCGAAGAAAAGTAATATCAAACGGAGTCCAAACGGAATGAAACCTTCGGGAGCGTGATTTTTGGAACGAACGTGATCCAGACGACTTGGAGTGCAAGTCAAGAAGCAGCCGAGGCGGCCACGAGATAGGAGGGCGCGCCCACCCCTACAGGGCGCCCCCTATCTCGTGGGCCCCTCGGGCGGCCACCGACGTACTTCTTCCTCCTATATAAGCCTACGTACCCCGAAAACATCCAGGGAGCCAACAAAACACAATTTCCACTGTCGTAACCTTCTGTATCTGCGAGATCCCATCTTGGAGCCTTCGCCGGCGCTCCGTCAGAGGGGGAATCGACCACGAAGGGCGTCTACATAACACCATAGCCCCTCCGATGATTCGTGAGTAGTTTACCACAGACCTTCGGGTCCATAGTTATTAGCTAGATGGCTTCTTCTCTCTTTTTGGATCTCAATACAATGTTCTCCCCTCTCTTGTGGAGATCTATTCGATGTAAACTCTTTTTGCGGTGTGTTTGTCGAGATACGATGAATTGTGGGTTTATGATCAAGTTTATCTATGAGAAATATTTGAATCTCCTCTGAATTCTTTTATGTTTGATTGAGTTATCTTTGCAAGTCTCTTCGAATTATCAGTTTGGTTTGGCCTACTAGATTGATCTTTCTTGCCATGGGAGAAGTGCTTAGCTTTGGGTTCAATCTTGCGGTGTCCTTACCCAGTGACAGAAAGGGTTGCAAGGCATGTATTATACTGTTGCCATCGAGGATAAAAAAGATGGGGTTTATATCATATTGCTTGAGTTTATCCCTCTACATCATGTCATCTTGCTTAATGCGTTACTCTGTTCTTATGAACTTAATACTCTAGATGCAGGCAGGAGTCGGTCGATGCATGGAGTAATAGTAGTAGATGCAGGCAGGAGTCGGTCTACTTGTTATGGACGTGATGCCTATATACAAGATCATGACTAGATAATCTCATAATTATTCGCTTTTCTATCAATTGCTCGACAGTAATTTGTTCACCCATCGTAATACTTATGCTATCTTGAGAGAAGCCTCTAGTGAAATCTATGGCCCCCGGGTCTATCTTTTATCATATAAGCTTTCAATCTACTTTTATTTGCATCTTTACTTTTTGCATCTATATTATAAAATACCAAAATATATTTATCTTATCATACTATCTCTATTAGATCTCACTTTCACAAGTGGCCGTGAAGGGATTGACAACCCCTTTATTGCGTTGGTTGCAAGTTCTTTGTTTGTTTGTGTAGGTGCATGGGACTTTTGAGGAGCCTCCTACTGGATTGATACCTTGGTTCTCAAAAACTGAGGGAAATACTTACGCTACTATTGCTGCATCACCCTTTCCTCTTCAAGGAAAACGAACACAAGCTCAAGACGTAGCAATAATCTCCGTGGAGTTTCAGGTCATTCCAAGAACATTTATTTCTGCACAAAAATAACACCATGGCAGTTCTGCTGAAAACAGTGTCAGTCCGGGTTAGTTCCATTCAAATCATGCAAGTTAGAGTCAAAAACAAGGGCAAAAGTGTTTGGAAAAGTAGATACGATGGAGACGTATCACTCCCGCACCGTGTATTTTCTCTATAAATACCCCAATATTCCAGAAACTCTAGGGGAGTCGAAGCAAATCAATTCCAGCCGCCGCAAGTTCCAGAACCAGCAAATCCAATCTAGACATCATCACGGAGGGGTTCATCATGTCCATTGGTGCCTCTCCGACGATGCGTGAGCAGTTCTTTGTACACCCACGGGTCCTTAGTTAGTAGCTAGACGGCTTCCTCTCTCTCGTTTGATTCTCAATACAATGGTATTTTGGAGATCCATATGATATAAAAAATTTTGCGGTGTGTTTTTTGGGGTCAGATGAACTTTGAGTTTACGATCAGATCTATCTTTTTTATCCATGAAAGTTATTTGAGTCTTCTTTGATCTCTTATATGCATGATTGCTTATAGCCTCGTATTTCTTCTCTGATATTTGGGTTTTGTTTGGCCAACTTGATCTATTTATCTTGCAATGGGAAGAGGTGCTTTGTGATGGGTTCGATCTTACGGTGCTTGATTCTAGTGACAAAAGGGGAACCGACACGTATGTATCATTGCTATTATGGATAAAAAGATGGGGTCTATTTCTACATAAATAGATCTTGTCTACATCATGTCATTGTTCTTATTGCATTACTCCATTTTTCTACGAACTTAATACACTATATGCATGCTGGATAGTGGTCGATGTGTGGAGTAATAGTAGTAGATACAGGCAGGGGTCGGTCTACTAATCTTGGACATGATGCCTATATAATGATCATTGCCTGGATATCTTCATGATTATTTGAAGTTCTATCAATTGCCCAACAGTAATTCATTTACCCACCATTTGCTATTTTTCTCAAGAGAAGCCACTAGTGAAATCTACGGCCACCGGGTCTCTTCTTTATTATACCTTTGCGTTCTATTTTATTTGCTTTTATTTTCAGGTCTATTAAACCAAAAACACAAAAATACCTTGCTGCACTTTATTTTATTTAGCGTACGATCTATCAATTTATTACAACTCTCTCACGCCTGTTTGCCAATTTCTGACGTCATTGCCCGTAAGGGATTGACAACCCCTTTAATACGTTGGGTTGCGAGTATTTGTTATTTGTGTGCAGGTGCCCTTCACATAGTATTACGTGGTTCTCCTACTGGTTCGATAACCTTGGTCTCATCACTGAGGGAAATACCTACCGTTGCTATGTTGCATCATTCCTTCCTCTTTGGGGAAATACCGACATAGTTCTAGCATCCATCAAAAGGAATTTCTGGCACCTTTGCCAGGGAGACATCATCAATATCTACCAGGTTCCTAATCAAAATTCTCATCTCCTTGCAATTTACATTATTTGCCATTTGCCTCTCGTTTTCCTCTCCACCACTTCACAAAAATTTAACGTTTTATTCGCCCTCTTTTTCGTTCTCCATTTTCTCGTCAGATCTATATTTTTGCTTGCAATCATGAGTAATTTTTGTATGGCAGAAACAGATGATGGCCTAAAACCTAAAATTGGATGATCTGACAATCTGGAAGCTAAAACTTTTGTTTTCGGGCAAGGGAATGTTATAGGAAAAGAACGTATCCAAGAATTTTTCAATTGTGTTGGAAATTTAAGTCTTGATGATATTCCTATACTTAAGAGGACTAAATCTTATGCGGAAAGTATTTCAGCACTAGTTCTGAAACTTGAAACTAAATTTATCCGTACTCATCCGACCTTGCAAAGATTGTTTTTTGAACTTCTCGTTATAAAGAATCCCATGGCTAAAAAGTTGGCCACTCTTGTTCTTATGAATGAGTTTGACTACATAATACGGGAAGCTAGAGAAATCTTTGATTTTTATGGTATGAATCATGAAAAAACGGTGATAGATGAAATTCTTTACAACAGTGATTATGTGTTAAGACATTTGCTTGGGGATAATCAAATCTTTGAGGACATCTTAAAAAGGAAGTCCCTATTCTAGACATAATCCAACAAGTTTTCAATAATGTTAATCAACATTATTCTTGGATTGTCGCTGGAAATGAAAGGGATTATGATGATAAGCAACTTGATAATGCTAATGTTTCTGTGGATAATATTTTTTATGTTGTTTTTAACAAACGTCAAGACAAAAATACCTCTAAGGAAACTAAGAAGAAGGATGACATAACGTAGATCCTTGCTTTATGCCTAGCTAGGGGCGTAAAATGATAGCGCTTGTTGGGAGGCACCCAATGAATAACATTTATTTTGCCTTTTGCTTTATGTTCTTGAGTGTTTGCACAATTATGCTAATGTTATAATTGTGTTTTAGTTAGTGTTTGTGCCAAGCAAAGCCTTCAGGATTATTTTGGGTGATAGTTGATTTGATCTTGCTGAAAAACAGAAACTTTTGTGCTCACGAAAATAATTCTCATTTTTAACAGGAGCGCGATAAAATACCAATTCTTCTTGCACAAGATGAATATACAAAATTTTCAAGTGGTCCTAATTTTTCAGAATTTTTGGGGTTACAGAAGTTTTCTAAATATCCATGTTGCTAAAGATTTTTCTGTTTTTGACAGATTCTGTTTTCTTTGCGTTGTGTGCTTATTTTGATTATTCCATGGTTTCCTTTCAAGAGTTTTTGCCATAGAAAAGTTGGAATACAGTAGATATGATGCAAGAATAAAATATGAAAGGATTTTCAACAGTACTTATAGTAGTGATTTGTTTTCTTATACTAACGGATCTCACGAAGGTTTTGTTGAGTTTTGTGTGATTGAAGTTTTCAAGCTTTGGGTGATGTTACGATGGATAAAGGAATAAGGAGTAAGAAGAGCCTAAGCTTGGAGATTCCCATAGCATCCCAAGATATTATCCAAAGCGAAGCAAGCTACTAAGCTTGGGGATGCCCGAGTGGCATCCCCTCTTTCTTCTAACGACCATCGGTACGGAACTATATTTTTATTCGTCACATACTATGAGTTTTGCTTGGAGCGTCTTGTATGATATGAGTCTTTGCTTGTTTTGCTTTTTATTTTAAGTCTTGAATCCTTGGTGGACACACCTATTTGAGAGAGCCAAAATTATGCCATGACTTGTTAGAATTGTTCTCTATGCTTCACTTAAATGTTTATGAGCTATGGAATTGCTCTAGTGCTTCACTTATATCTTTCTAAGCATGGTGTGCTTTGCTATTTTTGAAGAATGCTCTCATGCTTCACTTAGATTTATTTGAGAGTTAGTAACTTTTTAAAGAAATTCTATCTTGCTTCACTTAAATTAATTTGAGAAAAAGAAATATTATGCTCATGATTTTCACTTATATTTGCTTGAGCTTATCAAAAGAAACACATGAAAATTAGTTCCAAAGTGATAGATATCCAAGAAGGATATAACAAAAACTTTCATGAAGATCATTGGACAAAATAAACTTGATTCCTTGTAATAGCTTTGAGATATGATGATGTGATATGTGAGTCATGTTGATGAGTAATTATGCTTTAGTAAGAATATTGGTGTTAAGGTTTGTGATTCCCTATGCAAGCACGAAAGTCAATAGTTAGGCAATGAAATTACATCCTAATTGTGGTGCATTATTCGGTGTTATTATGCTCTATGCTCACTTGTGAGATTTTTTGTTTCTTGGTTGGTCGCTTCTTAATCTATTGCTAGCCTTCACTTTGCACTAAGTATGATCACTACTTGTGCATCCAAAATCCTTTAAACCAGTTTTGCCACATGAGTCCACCATACCTACCTATATGCGGTATTCTTTTGCCATTCTAAGCAAATTTGTATGTGCCATCTCTAATTTTCAAAATGAATTTCTATTTTGTGTGCTCGTACTGCTCATGAAGCGGTAGGGGGTGGCTAATATATTTCCATGCTAGATATGTTATTCTCACGTGAGTCTTTATTCACTTGTCATTGCACGAAAGTAAGGCAAAGGTATTAGGGATACCCAGTCCCTAAATGAAAAATGAATTTACTTTATGTTGTCAAATAATAAATTCCTTGGAAAGTGTTGGTATGGAAGGCACCCGTGGATACGGCTAGCCATGGAAAGTGAAAGTATGGTTGAAAAAGGAATAAACTTTAATTTCTGTTTGGGAACCGCCTATGATATATCTAACTGGGAAGTATTGGAACTACTCAATGGTTCTCTGTGACAGGAAAAGCATGCCTCCCAAAATGTTTTTATCTCTATATTTTTCGCTTTGAGGTCTGGCACCTCTACAAATCCCTACTTCCCTCTGCGAAGGACCTTTCTTTTACTTTATGCAATTTTTATTTTCAGTTTGAGTCTCCATCTTCTCTTATAAAGCACCAACTAAGGGCCACTATGATCGTATTGAGCATTGGGTGTAGCTAATATGCGAGTGAGTTTCATGAATGGATCAATGATTGAGCATAATGGTCTTGGGATAACTTATTTTAGTGTTGATATTTTGAAAGACACGGTTGCTTGTTGATATTTTTAGTATTTAAGTCTCATGTCAAAACTAGACTATTGCTTTGAACCATATAAAAGTCCAAATGTCCATGCTATAAATAAAGAATATGTGATGAACATGTTAGGCAGCATTCCACATCAAAAATTCTGCTTTTATCATTTACCTACTCGAGGAAGGGCAGGAATTAAGCTTGGGGATGTTGATACGTCTCCAACGTATCTATAATCTTTTATTGTTCCATGTTGTTATATTATCATTCTTGGATGTTACCATTTTATAGTCGTTTTATATCATTTTTGGTACTAACCTATTGACATAGTGCCAAGTGCCAGTTGCTAATTTCTGCATGTTTTTTACATCGCAGGAAATCAATACCAAGCGGAGTCCAAACGCAGCGAAAATTTTTGTGGATTTTTTGGACCAGAAGACATCCAGTGGGCCGGAGAAGCACCTGGGGGGTGCTCCGAGGGGAGCACAACCCACCAGGCACGCCTGGAGGCCAAACGCGCCATGGTGGGTGGTGCCCACCTCAGGGGCCTCCCGCGCCGCCTCTTTGCTCTATAAATACCCCAATATTCTAGAAACCCTAGGGGAGTCGACGCAAATCAATTCCAGCCGCCGCAAGTTCTAGAACCACTAGATCCAATCTAGACACCATCATAGAGGGGTTCATCATGTCCATTGGTGCCCCTCTGGTTATGCGTGAGTAGTTCTTTATGGACCTAGGGGTCCGTAGTTAGTAGCTAGATGGCTTGCTCTCTCTTGTTTGATTCTCAATACAATGGTCTCTTGGAGATCCATATGATGTAACTCTTTTTGCGGTGTGTTTGTTGGTATCAGATGAACTTTGAGTTTATGATCAGATCTATCTTTTTATCCATGAAAGTTATTTGAGTCTTCTTTGATCTCTTATATGCATGATTGCTTACAGCCTTGTATTTCTTCTCCGATATTTGGGTTTTATTTGTCCAACTTGATCTATTTCTCTTGCAATGGGAAGAGGTGCTTTGTTATGGGTTCGATCTTACGGTGCTTGATCCTAGTGACAGAAGGGGAACCGACACGTATGTATTGTTGCTATTAAGGATAACAATATGGGGTCTGTTTCTAAATAAATAGATCTTCTCTACATCATGTCATCGTTCTTATTGCATTACTCCATTTTTCTGTGAACTTAATACACTAGATGCATGCTGGATAGCGGTCAATGTGTGGAGTAATAGTAGTAGATGCAGGTAGGAGTCAGTCTACTAATCTTGGACATGATGCCTATAAAAGGGTCATTGCCTGGATATCATCATGATTATTTGAAGTTCTATCAATTTCCCAACAGTAATTCGTTTACCCACTGTTTGCTATTTTTCTCAAGAGAAGCCACTAGTGAAATCTACGGCCCCCGGGTCTCTTCTTTATTATATATGCCTTTGCGATCTATTTTATTTGCTTTTATTTTCAGATCTATTAAACCAAAAAGACGAAAATACCTTGCTGCACTATTTTATTTGGTGTTCGATCTATCAATCTATTACAACTCTCTCACGTACATTTGCCAATTTCTGGAGGTGTTGCCCGAAAGGGATTGACAACCCCTTTAATACGTCGGGTTGCGAGTATTTGTTATCTGTGTGCAGTTGTCATTCACGTAGTGTTGCGTGGTTCTCCTACTGGTTCAATAACCTTGGTCTCATCACTGAGGGAAGTACCTACCATTGTTGTGCTGGACCATCCCTTCCTCTTTGGGGAAATACCGACGCAGTTCTAGCAGACAACACTGACGCCAGAGCGCCGCATAGAAAACGCGGCGGCGGTCGGCACCACATACTTCCGTTCCCATGCTTGCTTTGTGGCGGGCCAATCCTCGAGTTCTCTGGAGCCAAGCTTCGGGGAGGAGGAAGTCGATCCAATGTTCATGGAGGAGGTCACGGTGCAGAAGGCCCCGATGTGTATGAGACGATGGACGTTGACTTGTCCGGGTCCCCCATGGTGCAGGCGACCAGCAGTTCAACCAGGCGATATTAAAGGAGGACCGGGAGGCGAAGGCTCAACTTGACACAGAGCGCACACATGTCGCTGCCATCGACTCTCCTGCAGGCGAAACTGGATGTCGTGGATGTGAACCGGGCGGTGGAGGTTCAGCTTGACGCGGAACGCGCAAATGCCGCTGCCATCGAGGCCCTCCTGTAGGTGGAACCGAACATCCTGGACTTGAACCGAGCGGCAGAGACTCAACTTGACACGGAGCGTGCGGATGCTGCTGCCATTGAGGCCCTCCTGCAGGCGGAACCGGACGTAATGGACTTCAACCGGGCGACGGAGGCTCAACTTGACGCGGAGCACACGGATGCAGCTGTCATCGAGGCCCTCCTACAGGCAGAATCAGACGTTGTGGACTTGAACCGGGTGGTGCTCTCGTCTATGCAGAGCACCCGCATGCTCCGCGTGAACGAGTAGCTGGAGGCCGAGGACAACCACGGTGCAGAGACACACATCGGCAGCTACGGCTGGTTCGTGCCGGCAGCTAAAGACGACGATGCCATCTCATTCCACGAGCAGTGATAGTTTTTCTTTCTGTTGTTGTTTTTAGGGATCTTTTGTTGTAAACATATATTTATGCAAGTCGCCTGACTTTCATCATTTGGGCAGTCGACCATTTCAGGCGGTTGGATGAATATCCTACGGCTCCTAACCCTTCTTCCTCACCTCTTCTTCTTCTCCAACAGACCACCGCACGGGTCGTACGGATCTTCCCCAACATGCAGTTGGATAAACATACTGTATGAACGAAAATTATTTGTCAGCAGTAGGATGGCTGAGTTTGGTTTGATCACATGCGTTAGCGCGTGTCAGTGAGGGTGTGTTGCCTTGGTTGGGTTTGCAGCATGCAGGAGCGACTGTGTGAGGGTGTGGTGCGACCACGACAGCCGTGCGCAAGTGTACCTCCTTTTCATTTTGAAAACTTTAGGCAAGCTTGGCAAAAATGTGTGGCGAAGTATAGCAATGCAAGGCCTAGACCCAAACAGGATACAAGTACGTACGTAGGAGTACTACTTGTGTTAAAAAAGAAAGGAGGGGTTTTCCTTCGCGGGATTGATCGATACAAATCCTCGTTTGACGTGTTAATTAATGCGTTTTTTCTCCAACGCCCAAAGAGCTAACCATCTCACTCCTCATTGCTTGATTAATGCAGCGCCATGCAAACCAACCTTCTCACCTCCACATGCATGCAAGGGTATATTAATGTCCTTGGTTGTTAGTACGAGGCAAACCTCATCAATTTTGCTTCGGTTAGTGTTAGTGGCCTTCTACAAATTGTAATTTTGTTATACTGTGTGTACAAAAAAATGGAGATAGTAACTATTTGACTTCCTTCCTCGTTGCGGTGACGTCAACGATATCTCGAACCTTGTGGTTTGGCGAAGTGTGTTCGATGGAGAACACCATTGAGGGAGACCACGGTAAGTCATTCGCAAGTGCCGCCTGCAAGCCAAGACAAATGCCTTATTTGCATCCAGGAAGTCCGTTGAACCAAAGGACGCGTAAATGTACTAGTACTACATAATAGCATTGTCCCTCCAGCTTAGTGCGGTAAGGTGGTTTCTTGAAGAAGACGATGGAGAAGCAGAGTCAACAAAGAGTGAAATGATGGTTTCTTCGTCCGTGCTTTGTGATTTGACGCCTCATTGCTTTGTGATTTGTGATAGAAGGGACAGGGGAGTAGACTCTGTGCTCTATACTGTACATGTGTGCAAGCACGGAAGAAAAAGGAGAGAGGTTGCATTTTTCTATTCCTTGAATCAATCAATTAGGGAGCTTCGGTTCCATCTTTCTGGCTTTGGCAGCACCGTCCACAATGGTTTCTATCGATGGCAAAAGCTATTTTCACATTTGGCTACACATTGTGGATGCCCTTAACCATACCACTTGGTTTTGCTCCTGTGTGCTATCTATACAAATCTCAATTCTATTGATCTAATTATAGTATCAAGATTAGTAAAAAGGAGGTAATTTTCCCGCGCGATGGCAGGAGAGGCTTCTTATTTTTAGAGGACGTTGGCCTGGCGGTTTGCTAACATGTCGTCCCACGTGTCAATGCTTTACCAAGCCGATCCGCGTCCCAGATGAGGCAGAAGCAACACGTGGTCAACTTGAAGAAGATGAGGGAGAAGCGGATTCGGCAACAAGTGAAATGATGGTTGCTTCGTCCATCCAACTTCTTTTTTTAGCATGATTACTTCATCCCTCCAACTTAACTGCGGAAAGGTGCAGCTTTGTGATTTGACGCGTCATTGCTCACTACCACGCCGGTGCCATGACTGGGGTGCTTCACCCCTACTGCTATGCACTATTACTTTGGTATGGCACATGTGAGAACGTGTAGAGATGTACTTCATAGTTGTTAGAGTTTAGTAGTAGTGCTGTATTGCATAGTTGTTAGAGTGTGTAAACTAGTAAAACTAAAAACACATATGATTTATTGTGTTAGAGTGTAGTAGTAGTGCTGTATTGCATAGTTATTAGATGTAACATGCGAGAACGTGTAGAGATGTCCTTTTGGAGGTCCTACGGAGAGAAATTGGGCATAAAGTTGATTCAAATATTTGTATTCGTCTTCATAGCATTTGTAACTCATATCTACAGTTTGTACAGTAGACATGAATGCTTGTAACCAGTACCAAAATAATGGGGTGGCGTGCGCCAATTTAGGCACTGGTACGTTAGCCTACTCAGCTCCACAAAGAGAGCGAGAGAAGAGATAAATACATGGGCGGTCAGTGTATTTCAAGAAAAAAAACCTTATACGGTCGCCGGACTTAAGAATACGCTCATTACATTCACTATATATGTTTTGCGGTGATTATAAGGTCACTTGCTCACCATTCAGCATCGGGTTGCACTCTGTTGATTAGCCAAATAGTCTGTGTGACACTATGTTGACTAGTTAAATTGACCACGTTCCTTGTGGGTCCCACCTGTCAGTTCGAACAGGAAAAAGGTGAGATAAACATAAATTTACGCAGGCGCGACAAGACTCCAACCTGTGCGCGGGAACCACCTGGTTGTGTATGTGTCTGTCAGGGCCTGATGTGTGAACACGCACATGTAGGTTGAGCACTTGAGCATGAGAGTGTGTGTTGGTCGTGTGGTGTGTGCATGCGTGCGTGCGTGTGTCGTGTGAGTGTTGCGTGCGTGCGTGGTTGTGTGTGTACATGTGAGTGTTGCGTGCGTGTGTGGCTGCGTGTGTTTGTGTGAGTGTTGTGTGCATGCAGTTTGTGTGCATGCGTGCGCGTGTGTATAATCACCTCACCAGCTCTTGTGTGTTAAAACAGACGGCTCAACATACCAATAAAAGGCCACCTTGTCTGCTGTGCCCGCGGTCATGACTTCGAACCACCGTCCAATATTTTTTATCATTTGTTTTCATTCTTATACACGCCGATAGGTGGGCCCAATGGTAGTAAGATAATATGATGCAACACTAGAGGTGCCACGTGGAGCATTTAACTGGTCAACTGGTTGTGCCTTGAGCAAATACAGAGCTGTACGGTGAGCCCATGACTGTATAATAACCACAAAACATAAATGGTGACCGTAATGAGTGGATTCTGAAGTCCAATGTATGTATCGTGCTTTCGCTTCAAATACAATGATCGTCACTGTATATATCGCGAGAGAAAGATGAAACATGCGTGAATATGCTGGGGGCGTACTTTTAGAGAGGACCTGGAGATAGTTTGTGTGCGTACGTGAAAGGGGCGTATAGGGGTGTATGCGATGGAGAGAGATGCTCTTCCTTTCTTTTTATTATGACTATCTTTATATATAGTACAAAAATATAAAAATTCACAGTGTGGAATAAATATCATTGTGGGCACCATGCAATGCAAATTAACGTTCGTACTCCTCCATATAACTTAGTAATGTCGTATATATGTAGAAATTCTAAAATAATTTTTTGGCCACACTTTGTGTGGTTTTATTCAACAGGAATGTTGTATGCGAAATAAACGTGAAGAGAGGGCTTTTTAGATCAACGGGGTACGTGATGTAACATGTGTGAATGTGTAGTTGATGTATTTGGCAGGGCCTAGAGAGGTATGTGTGTGTATTACGATTCGAGAGAGGCATGGATAGAGGGACCGACGGGGGGACGTGGGAGAGATAGCACGACAAATGAGAGAGGTCTAGAGACACACGAATATGATGTCACGGCGAGAGACGCCCTTGAGTGTGTATATGAAAGAGGGGAGGGGATAGAGGCATGAGGAGAATTTTTTTTGTGTGGTGTCTATGTTGGTATGTGTGGGTGTGAGAAGATAACGAGACCTGGGGAAGAGGGTGTGTCACCGCGTGAGGTCCGGTAGGCCGAGGTGAGGCCCTTGGTTTGGTTCCGTCCTGCTCCACATTGGTCGGCCCGTGACGCATTTAGGGAGACCCATGGAGGACTAGTCGTACAAGACAAAGATAACAGAGTCGTGAAGGCCTCTGTGTGCATTGACAAAGGCGGCTAGGATTTGTAACCCTAGGTCCTCGGACTAAGGTAACCCCTTTTGTTTGATATTACTATTCATCCAACCTAAATTTAAGGGGCATCCTATAGAATGCTCTGCTAGAATCATACTTGTCAATTAGGAAGAGAGGTGGTGACAATACGTGAGAGACGGGCCTAAAAATAATGTGCGTGTGGGAGACACGTAGGCAGGTCTATGTATATAGAAAGGGTCGATGGGGATTGTGCGTGTGTATGCTTGTGATAGGAAGAGTGCTTGTGATAAAAGGTTAGTGAAAAAATCGTAAATGGTTAAGAGAGGGAGAGAGGATTATATCGAGAGCATGTCTACGAGAAAGACACCTCACGAGAAAGTGTGTGAGCATTTGTGAGAGACCATCGAAGGAGAGTGAAACTACACGTAAAAGACTGATGTACACATTGATTAAAATATAAATTGTATCAAAATATTAGGATGGGATCATAATATTTGCAATTCACGTAAGGAACGGTCATTGACCCATCAGATATCTATATTCTATCGAATTGAAGCATGTCTATGTTATTATTCGACGTAATTGATCAACATAGTTAGTATTTTGAACTCCAGACAATGCATTGCTTTAGCAATCGAATATAAACGTGAGTATAGTTCATGTTGTGTGTGTAAAGCACATTATACATACAAAAGTTACACAATTAACATTATAAATAGCTATGAACTAGCATACATTTGAATTCAACTTAAGATGGTTTAAAAAATTTTGAATTCAACATGAAGTCCATTCAATTATTTGAATTCGATATCATGGCATTTGTAAATAATACCTAAATTTTGGGGGCACCAATCTTTGCTCTGCTTTTGTAAATAATAGCGTATATAGTTGTGTACAAAATAAATTAAATTAACCCCCTCCAATCCAAAATAATCGTACTTATAGGATTTTCAAGTGTCAAAATTTCAAAAAGAAGCGCATAATTTAATGAGGGTTTCAAACATACAAGGTCAGATTTAACGTTGTCTATTTAGGTTAATCCTCAAAGTTCAAGAGTACTCTAAACGTGAATGCTTCTCTTTCATAATTTTGAACGAAGCGCCAAAAGAGCCTCTACTCACCCGAAACCGCGTGAGACCAATGTTTGGTAGAAGGAAACTACTTTTCCAACTCCGAGCCGTGAAACCTACCGGGAGGACGTACAAAGATCTAAACTGGGGTAGGTTTGTAGCTTCATCTAGACGCCACGCAACCGCCTTCGAAAAACATTCATACACAATGACCGCCTAAGCACACATGCGCGCGGCCGAAATCGCTCCCGCCCACTCTTTGGGACACCTGGGATTACCATCCTACCCCCGACCCGCAGTAGGTCCGAGGGAACCAAAGTTTCTACTTTCCCCAAATTTCAAACAAGCGCATCCCATCTGTTCAAAAAAACCAAAAACAAGCGCGTCCCAGACCGAAACATGGTTCTCGCTTAGTCCCCCCCCCCCCCCCCGCCCCCATCCGATTCCCCATTCGTACTCCGTGGGTGCCAAAACTACCTCTTCACCAGCTGCGAAACCCTGGCATCCTCCGTTCGCCACCCCATCCCACCCATCAACCGCCGCCCTCCTCCATCACGCCGGAGCCGATACCCCGATGTCATTGTCCACCGAAACCGCAACCGCAACGCCCTCCACAGCTAGTAGTTGAAGCCGAGGCCGAGATGCTTCTAGGACGCCGACGTGCGCTGTACCTGAGCCAGTTCAACCACGACGTCCTGCGCCTCACCACTGCCGCTCCAACTTCGCCACCGCACCCGAGCTGTTCCCGCTACGTCGTCCTACACCGCCTTGGATCTGCTTCCCCTCTACCAACTGACAACCACCAAAACACAGTCAATAATTTGGCCATGGGTTCGTCCAAGGCTCCACCCTCCTCCAAAACATCGGTTCCCTCGGTAAAAATAAGAAAATCGCCATGACATCAGGAGGACATAGCACTGGTAATCAGAAATGGTACTCCTCTTCCCTTATTCATGCAAATCTTATGTGTCTGCTTGCACGGTATTCATCCCACGGAAGACACTAGTTGACCGCTTCTTCCTAATACTGGATGTTCCTAGTAACTCGCGATGCACAAGGTTTCTCCTCATATACTATTTCACCTTAGCTAGAGGTCCGTCGCCCCCTAGATTTCAATTCCTGGCCAGTTGATTCCCAATTAAAGGAAGCATTCCCTGGTGTAACAGGAGCTAGTCCGCCTATTACCCGGGGAAGCAGCACCTCGCTGTTTATCTTAGGGGTGTGTGTGGCCTAGGAGCTGCTGGCACCCGATCTGGAGGTCGGCCGGGATTAAAGGGATGGCCGGGGGCGCTGCCAAGCACAGCGGTGCTGTGAGGTCGACGGGAGGGCGGTGCGGAGGAGGCAGGGGTCTTGGCCAGTGATCACTGGCGGTTTGAGAAAGATCGTCAACAGTGACTGGCAGAAGGTAAACGAAAGGCCATCTGCCTGTTCCTTATAGATCAGACGGTTCATAAAAAAATCGACTGACCTATTTATTTTCAGTCGACTATTATTTTGATAGGGCCACATGTGGTGGTGTGCTGGACGAGTACCTGCATTTACGAGCCATCCCTATGCTCATATATTACAAAATCATACGGAGTAGAATCTAATTTTGTTTGCCATGCAATGTTGTAGTGAAGGAAATATGCCCTAGAGGAAATAATAAAGTTATTATTTATTTCCTTAATTCATGATAAATGTTTATTATTCATGCTAGAATTGTATTAACCAGAAAAATAGTACATGTGTGAATACATAGACAAAATATATAGTCCCTAGTATGCCTCTACTTGACTAGCTCCTTAATCAAAGATGGTTATGTTTCGTAACCATAGACATGTGTTGTCATTTGATGAACGGGATCACATCATTAGGAGAATGATGTGATGGACATGACCCATCCGTTAGCTTAGCATTTTGATCGTGTTAGTTTCATTGCTATTGTTTCTGCATGACTTATACAAGTTCCTTAGACTATGAGATTATGCAACTCCCGAATACCAGAGGAACACTTTGTGTGCTACCAAACGTCACAACGTAAAAGGGTGATTATAAAGGTGCTCTACAGGTGTCTCTGAAGGTGTTTGTTGGGTTGGCATAGATCGAGATTAGGATTTGTCACTCCGTGTTTCAGAGAGGTATCTCTGGGCCCTCTCGGTAATACTCATCACTATAAGCCATGCAAGCATTCTGACTAATGATTTAGTTGTGGTATGAAGTATTACGGAACGAGTAAAGATACTTGCCGGTAATGAGATTGAACTAGGTATTGAGATACCGATGATCAAATCTCGGGCAAGTAAGCGATGACAAAGGGAACAACGTATGTTGTTATGCAGTTTGACCGATAAAGATCTTCGTGGAATATGTAGGAACCAATATGAGCATCCAGGTTCCGCTATTGGTTATTGACCGGAGACGTGTCTCGGTCATGTCTACATAGTTCTCGAGCCCGTAGGGTCCGCACGCTTAATGTTCGGTGACGATTGGTATTATGAGTTTATGTGTTTTGATGTACCGAAGATAGTTCGGAGTTCCGGATGTGACCACGGACATGACGAGGAGTCTCTAAATGGTCGAGACATGAAGATTGATATATTGGACGACTATGTTTGGACATCAGAATGGTTCCGGATGAGTTCGGGCATATACCGAAGTACCGAGGGGTTACCGAAACCCGTCGGGGAGTGTATGGGCCTTATTGGGCCATAGTGGGAGAGAGGAGGAGGCGGCCAGGTGGAGGGTGTGCCCCCCCAAGCCCAATCCGAATTGGGTGGGGGGGGGGGGCGGCCCCCTTTCCTTCCCTCTCTCTCCCCCTTCCTTCCTCTCCTACTCCAACTTGGGAAGGGGGAATCCTACTCCCGCTTGGAGTACGACTCCCCCCTTGGGCGCGCCATAGAGGGCCGGCCCTCCCCCTCCTCCACTCCTTTATATACGGGGGAGGGGGCACCCCATAGACACACAAGTTGACATTGTTCAGCCGTGTGCGGTGCCCCCTCCACAGTTACACACCTCGGTCATATTGTCGTAGTGCTTAGGCGAAGCCCTGTGCCGGTAACTTCATCATTACCATCACCACGTCGTTGTGCTGACAAAACTCTCCCTCGGCCTCAACTAGATAAAGAGTACGAGGGACGTCCCCGAGTTGAACATGTGCTGAACGCGGAGGTGCCGTACATTCGGTGCTTGCATCGGTTGGATCGCTAAGACGTTCGACTACATCAACCGCATTAACTAAACGCTTCCGCTTTCGGTCTACGAGGGTATGTGGACACACTCTCCCCTCTCGTTTCTATGCATCACCTAGATAGATCTTGTGTGATCGTAGGATTTTTTTTGAAATTATTGCATTCCCCGACAGTGGCATCCGAGCCAGGTCTATGCGTAGATGTTATATGCTCGAGTAGAACACAAAGAGTTGTGGGCGATAATAGTCATACTGCTTACCAGCATGTCATACTTTGATTCAGCGGTATTGTTGGATGAAGCGGCTCAGACCGACATTACGCGTATGCTTACGCAAGACTGGTTCTACCGACGTGCTGTGCACATAGGTGGCTAGTGAGTGTCTATTTTTCCAATTTTAGTTGAATCGAGTGTGGCTACGCCCGGTTCTTGTTGAATGTTAAAACAACACACTTGATGAAAAATAGTTGTGGTTTTGATGCGTAGGTAAGAACGGTTCTTGCTAGAAGCCCGTAGCATCCATGTAAAACTTGCAACAACAAAGTAGAGGACGTCTAACTTGTTTTTGAAGGGCTTGTTGTGATGTGATATGGTCAAGCATGATGTGATATAAATTGTTGTATGAGATGATCATGTTTTGTAACAAAGTTATCGGCAACTGGCAGGAGCCATATGGTTGTCGCTTTATTGTATGCAATGCAATCGCCATGTAATTGCTTTACTTTATCACTAAGCGGTAGCGAAAGTCGTAGTAGCAATAGTTGGCGAGATGACAACGATGCTACGATGGAGATCAAGGTGTCAAGCCGGTGACGATGGAGATCATGACGATGCTTCGGTGATGGAGATCATGAGCACAAGATGATGATGGCCATATCATGTCACATATTTTGATTGCATGTGATGTTTATCTTTTATGCATTTTATTTTGCTTAGTATGGCGGTAGCATTATAAGATGATCCCTTACTAAATTTCAATGTATAAGTGCTCTCCCTGAGTATGCACCATTGCTACAGTTCCTCGTGCCGAGACACACGTGATGATCGGGTGTGATAAGCTCTACGTTCACATACAACAGGTGCAAGCCAGTTTTGCACGTGCATAATACTCGGGCTAAAGTTGATGAGCCTAGTGTCGGTGTCAAAACCGGCGGATCTCGGGTAGGGGGTCCCGATCTGTGCGTCTTAGGCTGATGGTAACAGGAGGCAAGGGACACAATGTTTACCCAGGTTCGGGCCCTCTCGATGGAGGTAAAACCCTACTTCCTTCTTGATTGATATTGATGATATGAGTAGTACAAGAGTAGATCTACCGTGAGATCGTAGAGGCTAAACCCTAGAAGCTAGCCTATGATGATTATGATTATGACTGTGATCGGCCTTCTAAGGACCAAGCCCTCCGGTTTATATAGACACCAGAGAGGGCTAGGGTTTACATGGAGTCGGTTACAAGGAAGGAAATATAATATCCGGATCGCCAAGCTTGTCTTCCATGCAGAGGAGAGTCCCATCCGGACACGGGACGGAGTCTTGAGTCTTGTATCTTCACGCTCCAATAGTCTGGACGAAGTATATAGTCTGGCTGTCAGGACACCCCCTAATCCAGGACTCCCTCAGTAGCCCCTGAACCAGGTTCCAATGATGACGAGTCCGGCGCGCAGTTTTGTCTTCGGCATTCTAAGGCAGGTTCCATCTCCGAATACTCCAAAGTAATTATCGAACACTTAAACCGTGTCCGGATCTGCAAGATGATCTTCACATACCACCATAGGGGGCATAACATAAATCTGATCCGCTGGCAATTTTTTAGACAACGTGACATGTCGCCATGGTCGGGTCATTATTTGAACCGTTTTCCCACAACCAGCCTCAGCGCATATCGCGAGGCGGTTTCCTCTACATGTTTTTCCGTAGCAGAGATTGTGTCCCCTTATTGCGGGATTCTCATCAATACGGGTATGTGACATCCAACCGCACCGCTAACTGCGGTGAGTGGAGAACGAGCGGGCTCCACCAGGCAAGTGGGGAGGCGCAAAAAGCTTTTACCGTCTCTATAAAGAGATAAGGTCTCTTCCTCTTTACCCACACCTTCTCCTTCCACTAGTCCATTCCCCTCTGTTCGAGCCCTAGCGCCCAAGCACTCTTCTTCTCCATCAAAGAGAGGTTCTCCAAAGATGTCTGGATCCAGAGCAGGAGGCAAATGGATGGCCTCTACCATCCAGGAGAAGGATATAAAGAGGCTCCAAGAGGCCGGGTACCTGGCCAAGAAGATCGGCCACCGTCTTCCGCCGGCGGGACAGATTGTCCCTACTCCGGAGCCCCATGAGAGGGTCGTGTTTCTTCCTCATTTTGTCCATGGGCTCGGGTTTCCCCTTCACCCATTTGTTTGCGTAGTCATGTATTATTACGGGATTGATTTTCATGATCTTTCCCCCAATTCTTTCTTTAACATCTCGACGTTCATCGTCGTGTGTGAGGCTTTTCTCCGGATTTCGCCTCACTTCGGCCTGTGGCTGAAGATTTTCAATGTGAAGCTAAAGGTGGTGAGTGGCGAGCACGCCGAGCGCGGCGGTGCCATGGTAAGCAAGATGCCCAAGGTCGTCTGGCCTATGGGTGCCTTCAACGACTCCGTCAAGGAGTGGCAGCAGCAATGGTTCTATATCACCAAACCGCGCGGCAAAAAGTGGGCTGCGGCTCCCGAGTTCAGATCCGGAGCCCCGCTGTGGCTCACATCCTGGCCCAAGAAGGCCCTGAACTGGTCCTTGTCCGATGAGCTGTCACTGCTCCAGATGCGTGTACAGAGTGTGGTCGACAAGGACGTCAAACTCGTCGATGTAGTCCAGGTGATGTTAGTTCGCCTGCTTCTCCCTTGCCAGCGTTGGGCCTGCAATATGTGGGAGTATGACCCAACCGAGCACCAGACCCTTCGGCAGCTCTATGATTTCTCCCACAAGGATATCTGGAAGGTGCTCTTTAAGTCCGGCAAATCATGGCCGGGCTCCGCCGAGGACCGTGGGTATCAATTATCCCATTCTGCCAGCCCGATAAGTTATTGCTATGCTCTGTCCATCCATGCTTCAGTTGGCATGTCCCGAGGGAGAAACTTTTATCATGCTTCATCATAACCCCAGGGATGGATAAAAAAGGTGGTGCAGATACATTGTCTGGCCCCGCTGTCGGAGGAACCGGCCGGACCTTGCTACATCTTGAGCTTGCGTTGGTTTTCCTCAAAGAGGAGAGGGTTATGCAGCAAAGTGTAGCGTAAGTATTTCCCTCGGTTTTGAGAACCAAGGTATCAATCCAGTAGGAGGCTCCTCAAAATTCCCATGCACCTACACAAACAAACTGAGAACTCGCAACCAACGCAATAAAGGGGTTGTCAATCCCTTCACGGCCACTTGCAAAAGTGAGATCTAATAAAGATAGTATGATAAGATAAATATATTTTTGGTATTTTTTATATAGATGCAAAAAGTAAAGATGCAAATAAAAGTAGATGGAAAGCAAATATGATAAGATATAGACCCGGGGCCATAGGTTTCACTAGAGGCTTCTCTCAAGATAGCATAAGTATTACGGTGGGTGAACAAATTACTATCGAGCAATTGATAGAAAAGCGCATAGTTATGAGATTATCTAGGCATGATCATGTATATAGGCATCACGTCCATAACAAGTAGACCGACTCCTGCCTGCATCTACTACTATTACTCCACACATCGACCGACTCCTGCCTGCATCTAGAGTATTAAGTTCATAAGAACAGAGTAACGCATTAAGCAAGATGACATGATATAGAGGGATAAACACATGCAATATGATATAAACCCCATCTTGTTATCCTCGATGGCAACAATACAATACGTGTCTTGCAACCCTTTCTGTCACTGGGTAAGAACACCGCAAGTTTGAACCCAAAGCTAAGCACTTCTCCCATGGCACGAAAGATCAATCTAGTAGGCCAAACCAAAATGATAATTCGAAGAGACTTGCAAAGATAACTCAATTATACATAAAACAATTCAGAGAAGATTCAAATATTATTCATAGATAAACTTGATCATAAACCCACAATTCATCGGATCTCGAAAAACACACCACAAAAAGAGTTTACATCAAATAGATCTCCACAAGAGAGGGGGAGAACATTGTATTGAGATCCAAAAAGAGAGAAGAAGCCATCTAGCTAATAACTATGGACCCGTAGGTCTGTGGTAAACTACTCACAACTCATCGGAGGGGCAAGGATGTTGATGTAGAGGCCCTCCGTGGTTGCTTCCCCCACTGGCAGAGTGCCGACAAGGGCTCCAAGATGGGATCTCGCGGATACAGAAGGTTACGGCGGTGTAAATTGTGTTTCGTGGTGCTCCTGAATGTTTTCGGGGTACGTAGGTATATATAGGAGGAAGAAGTACGTTGTTGTCCGCCCGAGGGGCCCACAAGACAGGGGCGCACCCTACAGGGGGGGCGCCCTCCTATCTCGTGGGGCCCTCGGAGCTTTCTTGACTTGCACTCCAGGCTCTCCGGATCAGATTTGTTCCAAAAATCACGCTCCCGAAGGTTTCATTCCATTTGGACTCCGTTTGATATTCCTTTTCTTCGAAATACTGAAATAGGCAAAAAAAAAACAGCAATATGGGTTGGGCCTCCGGTTAGTAGGTTAGTCCCGAAAATGATATAAATGTGTAAAATAAAGCCCATAAACATCCAAAAGGGGTATCATAATAGCATGGAACAATCAAAAATTATAGATACGTTGGAGACGTATCAAGCATCCCCAAGCTTAATTCTTGCTCGTCCTCGAGTAGGTAAATGATAAAAAGAGAAATTTTGATGTGGAATGCTACCTAGCATAATTCATAATGTAATTTTCCTTATTGTGGCATGAATGTTCAGATCCAAATGAATACAAAATAAAAGTTCATATTGACATAAGAAATAGTAACACTTCAAGCATACTAATCAAAGTAATCATGTCTTCTCAAAATAACATGGCAAAAGAAAGTTCATCCCTACAAAATCATATAGTTAGGCTATGCTTCATTTTTGTCACACAAAGATGTTCCCAACTTCTATACCCCCGATTACAAGCCAAGCAATTGTTTCATTCTTAAATAATCTCAAACTTTTTCAACCTTCACGCAATACATGAGCGAGAGCCATGGATATAGCACTATGGGTGGAATAGAATATGATGATGGGGATTGTGTGGAGAAGACAAAAAAGGAGAAAGTCTCACATTGACGAGGATAATCAACGGGCTATGGAGATGCCCATCAATTGATGTCAACATGAGGAGTAGGGATTGCCATGCAACGGATGCACTAGAGCTATAAATTAATGCTCAACAAAAGAAAACTAGTGGGTGTGCATCCAACTTGCTTGCTCATGAAGACCTAGGGCATTTGAGGAAGCCCATCGTAGGAATAGACAAGCCAAGTTCTATAATGAAAAATTCCCACTAGTATGAAAAAGACAACTTATGAGACTCACTACATGAAGAACAAGGTGCTACTTTGAAGCACAAAATATGAGACTCACTACATGAAGAACAATGTGCTACTTTGAAGCACAAGTGTCGAAAAAGAGATAGTAACATTGTCCTTTTTATTTACTTTCTTTTTTCCCTTTTTTTCTTTTGGGCCTTTCTTTTTTTCTTTTTGACCTTTCTTCTTCTTCTTTTTTTCTTTTCTTTGCACAATGCTCTAATGATGATGATCATCACACTTCTATTGATTACAACATAAGGATTACAACTCGAAACTAGAACAAGATATGACTCTATATGAATGCCTCCAGCGGTGTACCGGGATGGTGCAATGAATCAAGAGTGACATGTATGAAAAATCATGCTTGGTGGCTTTGCCACAAATACGATGTCAACTACATGATCATGCAATGGCAATATGACAAAAGTAAAGTATGTCATGAAAATGATGAACGGAACGGTGGAAAGTTGCATGGCAATATATCTCGGAATGGCTATGGAAATGCCATAATAGGTAGGTATGGTGGCTCTTTTGAGGAAGATATAAGGAGGTTTATGTGTGATAGAGTGTATTGTATCACGGGGTTTGGATGCACCGGCGAAGTTTGCACCAACTTCTCAAGGTGAGAAAGGGCAATGCATGGTACCGAAGAGGCTAGCAAAGGCGGAAAGGTAGAAGTGCGTATAATCCATGGACTCAACATTAGTCAAAATAACTCATATACTTATTGCAAAAATTTATAAGTCATCAAAAATCAAGTACTACTCGCATGCTCCTAGGGGGATAGATTGGTAGGAAAAGACCATCGCTCATCCCCGACCGCCACTCATAAGGATGCACAAGCCAAGTACACTTCATGTTTCAAATTTGTTACACAATTTTAACCATACGTGCATGCTACGGGATTTGCTAACTTCAACACAATGATTCTTTGAATTCATAATCACCCAACTAGCATGACTTTAATATCACTACCTCCATATCTCAAAACAATTATCATGTATCAAGTTGATCATGGCATCCAATTCACTTTTCTATGATAGTTTTTATTATACCCAACTTGGATGCTCATCATTCTAGGACCAACTTTATGACCATAGCAAATACCATGCTGTTCTAAAAGACTCTCAAAATAATATAAGTGAAGCATGAGAGACTAGTAATTTCTTCAAAATTAAGACACCACCGTGCTCTAAAAGATATAAGTGAAGCACTAGAGCAAAAACTATCAAGCTCAAAAGATATAAGTGAAGCACATAGAGTATTCTAGCAAATTCTAATCAAATAGGCTTCTCCCAAAAGGTGTTTACAGCAAGGATGATTGTGGTAAACTAAAAAGCAAAGACTAATAAAATACACAACGCTCCAAGCAAAACACATATCATGTGGCGAATAAAAATATAGCTCCAAGTAAAGTTACCAATGAACAAAGACGAAAGAGGGGATGCCTTCCCGGGGCATCCCCAAGCTTAGGCTCTTGCCACTCCTTATTCCATAGTCCATAAAAGATTTACCCAAAACTTGAAAACTTCACAACACAAAACTCAACAGGAAATCTTATAAGCTCCGTTAGTGAAACAAAACAAAACCACCACATAAGGTACTGCCATGAACTCATTCTTTATTTAATTTGGTGTTAAACCTACTGTATTCGAACTTCTTTATGGTTTATAAACTAATTTACTAGGCATAGATGCGTTGAAATAAGCAAACAACACACGAAAAGCAGAATCTGTCAAAAACAAAACAGTCTTTAGCAATCTGTAACTAACGCAAACTTCTGTAACTCTAAAAATCCTAACAAAATAGGAAGTCCTGGAAAATTTGTTAATTGAACAGCAGCAAAAAGAATCAACACAAAATCACGTTCCTGTGATTTAACAAAATTATATTCGTGCGTGCAAAGTTTCTGTTTTTCAGCAGAATCAAATCAACTATCATCGTAGGTTATCCTATAGGTTCTACTTGGCACAAACACTAATTAAAAGATAAAAACACATCTAACCATAATGTAGATACAAGATTTATTACTAAACAGGAGCAAAACAAAAAAACATAAAGAAAATTGGGTTGCCTCCCAACTAGCGCTATTGTTTAACGCCCCTAGCTAGGCATAAAAACAAAGATAGATCTAACGAGTGCCATCTTTGGCACTAGATTCATCAATAGAGCGCTTGTGATCTCTAGGGATTTCTTCCCTTTTAGCATTGGCTAAACCTTTAGGCAAAAATTCAAGAAATTCATTGGTAGCAAAAGGTTCCTTAATGATAGATAGGCAATTGGGAAGAATACTTATGGATTTGAGATCCGCATCTCCCTTACTAGAAGATTCACCCTTATTTTTGGGAACACAAATAAACTTGGCAATTTTAGTAGGGGGTTTTGGAGTGTTTTTCATGGGGAAAAACGCGGAACCCAAGTTTGTAATGATATCTTCAAGTTTACTGATTCTAGAAGAGTCTAGATCTAATTTTTCATTGACTATAGGTTCTTTTTCCTTAAGATTTTTCAAAGTAACTCCAACCCTAGATCCAAACTGGGCAATGTGATTATGAATCTTTTTGTTCAAATTTTCAATCAATTCAACAGTGGCAAATTTATTTTCAATAACATCAAGCCGTTGCATCACATGTTCTAGAGTTAAAACCGTTCAATTAACCAAAAGAGGTGGTGGGCCAAACAAATCTAACATAGCATTATAAGCATCAAAAGTATGGCTACTCATAAAATCACCTCCGGTAGCAATATCAAGAACACATCTATTCCAAGGAGTAATGCCTACATAAAAATTGCGGAGAAGAACGGAAGTAGCAAGCTTCCTAGTGGCTTTATATTGGGCATTGCAAATTCTATGCCAAACATCTTTTAAACTTTCTCTTTCCCTTTGCTTAAATTGTGAATTTCTTGCTTGGGAGTGAGAATAAATATAGGAGGACGAGCCATGACGACAAGGTAAACGAACTAACACACGAGCAAACAGAAAAATGCAAGCGAAAAGAGAGGAGGGTATTGGGAAAGAAAGGGCGAATAAAATGGCAAGGGTGAAGTGGGGGAGAGGAAAATGAGAGGCAAATGGCAAATAATGTAAATGCGACGGAGATGGGTTTGCGATGGGTAATTGGTATGTATTGACTTGAACGAAGACCTCCCCGGCAACGGTGCCAGAAATCCTTCTTGATACGTCTTGAGCTTGCGTTGGTTTTCCTCGAAGAGGAGAGGGTGATGCAGCCAAGTGTAGCGTAAGTATTTCCCTCAGTTTTGTGAACCAAGGTATCAATCCAGTAGGAGGCTCCTCAAAACTCCCACACACCTACACAAACAAACTGAGAACTCGCAACCAACACAATAAAGGGGTTGTCAATCCCTTCACGGCCACTTGCGAAAGTGAGATCTAATAAAGATAGTATGATAAGATAAATATATTTTTGGTATTTTTGATATAGATGCAAAAAGTAAAGATGGAAATAAAAGTAGATGGAAAGCAAATATGATAAGAGATAGACCCGGAGGCCATAGGTATCACTAGAGGCTTCTCTCAAGATAGCATAAGTATTATGGTGGGTAAACAAATTACTGTCGAGCAATTGATAGAAAAGCGCATAGTTATGAGATTATCTAGGCATGATCATGTATATAGGCATCACGTCCATAACAAGTAGACCGACTCCTACCTACATCTACTACTATTACTCCACACATCGACCGACTCCTGCCTGCATCTAGAGTATTAAGTTCATAAGAATGGAGTAACACATTAAGCAAGATGACATGATGTAGAGGGATAAACACATGCAATATGATATAAACCCCATCTTGTTATCCTCGATGGCAACAATACAATATGTGTCTTGCAGCCCTTTCTGTCACTGGGTAAGAACACTGCAAGGTTAAACCCAAAGCTAAGCACTTCTCCCATGGCAAGAAAGATCAATCTAGTAGGCCAAACCAAACTGATAATTCGAAGAGACTTGCAAAGATAACTCAATCATACATAAAAGAATTCAGAGAAGATTCAAATATTATTCATAGATAAACTTGATCATAAACCCACAATTCATCGGTTCTCGACAGACACACCGCAAAAAGAGTTTACATCGAATAGATCTCCACAAGAGAGGGGGAGAACATTGTATTGAGATCCAATAAGAGAGAAGAAGCCATCTAGCTAATAACTATGGACCCGTAGGTGTGTGGTAAACTACTCACAACTCATCGGAGGGGCAAGGATGCTGATGTAGAGGCCCTCCGTGGTTGCTTCCCCCTCCGGCAGAGTGCCGGCAAGGGCTCCAAGATGGGATCCCGCGGATACAGAAGGTTACGGCGGTGGAAATTGTGTTTCGTGGTGCTCCTGGATGTTTTCGGGGTACGTAGGTATATATAGGAGGAAGAACTACGTCGGTGGCCGCCCGAGGGGCCCACGACATAGGGGCGCGCCCTTCTATCTCGTGGGGCCCTCCGAGCTTTCTTGACTTGCACTCCAGGCTCTCCGGCTCAGATTTGTTCCAAAAATCACGCTCCCGAAGGTTTTATTCCGTTTGGGCTCCGTTTGATATTCCTTTTCTTCAAAATACTGAAATAGACAAAAAAACAGCAATATGGACTGGGCCTCCGGTTAGTAGGTTAGTCCCAAAAATGATATAAATGTGTAAAATAAAGCCCATTAACATCCAAAAGGGGTAATATATTAGCATGGAACAATCAAAAATTATAGATAAGTTGGAGACGTATCAGACCTCTTCTGATGAAGATGCTGGTCCCAGCGCCTTGTGAGGCGCCGAAGAAAGAGGCCTCCAAGAAGGTTAGAAATACCTGAAGTGGCCTCCGTCGTCGCGATGCTTCGGACGCGAAATCCGAAGACTCCAGCGACCGTCCTTCGTCCGAAGACGAGGAGGAGGAAGCGGAGGAAGACGAGCCTCCCACAGGAGGTGGGAAGAAAAGGACGGCTTCCTCATCCCTGGAGGCCAAATCGCCCAAGAGAGGGAGAGGTTCCTTCCCAGAGACATCCACCACGGTTGCCGATAGCAGCCCGTAGTGGGATCCCAGGGCCCAACCCCTGGAAAAATTGTAAGTATACGAAATCCAAACACGCATATGCATCCAGGGTTGTTTGGGTATAGTAGTTTTAACTGTCGCCATATTTCATACAGCCCGGTGAGGTCTCGCGTCGGACAGTCCTCATCGGAGGATTCGCTGAGCTCAGATGCTTTGGCGAGCGAGACGCCTCCAGAGGCCCCTTCCCCAAAGTCTAGGTGCGACACTGAGGTGTCGTCTCAACGGGACCCGGACCAGGGGGGCATATCTCTAGGGCCGGACACACGGGAGCGATGGCCCCCAAGCGTGTCGACGGCAGGGGCGATCTTGGGTTTGGACCACAGCCAGACCCGGTCCTGGAGACCTTTAAGGCTCCAGGATCGGGCGAGCAGCCACCTTTGACGGGGGGAGGCTTGCCTACTCCTCCGGCAACCTCTGTCCAAACAGAGCTGCCGGGCGGTCTATTGACAATGTTAAGGAGCACGTCTATCGTTGATGAACATCCGACCCTCATGGGTGCGGTGATTGAAAAGATTCAGTCCGCCGAGAGCAGGCTAAATGAGTCCTGCCTTGGCCTTATAAAGGCCTTTGAGGTATGTTTTCTAAGAAACCTTTGAGGAATTGTCATAATATGAGTAGTAGCCCCTGATGCACTGTCCGGCGAAAGAAAGAGAAAAACCCGGACAGGGGATCAAATCATCCGCTTTTGCAGGAGCCTTTGTTAATGACGTATGTCCCTTTCTTTGAAAACAGGTGTCTACAGAGAAGACCGCCGCTCATAATGCGGAGGTGTCCGGACTGAAGCAGAGCCTGGAACGGGCAGAAGAGGAACTTGGCCGTGTGAAGAAGCAATTGGAGGAAAAGCAAGGTATGTTGAAACATTGTCTTGAATTCACACGAATGAGTAATTGTGCCTGATGAAAAGTATTTGTATTGTATGCTCTAGGAGCAAGTGCCGAGTTTCAGGCACTGAAGAAGGCTGTAGTTGATGCCAATGAGAAGGCTGCCACTGAACAGGCACTTCGTGAGAAACACGAGGCTAGGGTCATCGAAGCTGAGCGAGAGCTCTAGGAGGATGTGAAGAAAAGTGATGCCCTGTAGCAGAGTTTAGCAGGGAAAGAATCCGAACTCTCTCAAGCTCTCCAAACCATGGAGGATGCTTGGCAGAAGCCCGCGGTGCTCTGAAGGATATTCAGGAGGCACGGAAGGTTGCGGCTGGTAAGGCCCTTTGTATTTAGGGACATTTTTTATAGTAATGTGGCTCTAAGCGACAAGCTGAACTCTTGTTTTTCCAGGGGCGTTTACGGATCTGCCTCGCACCATATCAGATGCCGCCCAATTCTACCGGTCCGAGGAGAAGAAGTCTGCGGAGAGGGATTTCTGGTCGCAATATTTGGCGCCGAATTATCCTATGCCCTTTATCGATCAGTTGAAGCAGCTGGTCAAACTGAACCAGGCGGCCAAACTAGCCATGAAGTACTTGTGAAAGCACAAGTGCTCCATAGGTGGTTTTGGTAATTAATGTCAACATATCTCTTGTTAGACTAACACTTTTATCTAGTATGTTTCAGATAAGTTCAACAATGGAGTGGCATGGACTAAAAGATGTGGGAACTCCTTCAAGATGCTAAGGACAAAGGATTGGCTCAAGCTTCAAGCTCAAGACTCTTCATTTTACATTTTAGTGATCCAAGATCACATTGAGTCTATAGCAAAAGCCAATACTATCAAGAAGGGATGAAGTGTTGCTTGATGAGTTTCTTGCTCCACAGTGCTTAGTGATATGCTCCAAAACCCTCAACTACTTTCCCACTTCCACACATATGACCTAAACCTAAAGTCAAACTCGGCCCCACCGATTCTTTCTATCCGGCGCCACCGAGTTCAGATGTCTTAGCCACTGCCACAAACCCTAGAAAAATCGGTCTCACCGATAGGGATCTCGGTCTCACGGAGATGGGATTTTAATCTCTCTGTGTATGTCCATTACCAAAATCGGTTTCACCGAGTTTGAGCAATCGATACTACCAAGATTACAATGCAAACTCTCTGGTTAACTTATTACCAAAATTGGTCCCACCGAGTTTGAGTAATCGATCCCACCGAGTTTGCCTGACCAACTCTCTGGTTAGCTAATTACCAAAATCGGTCTCACTGAGTTTGTGTAATCGGTCTCACCGAGATTACGTTATGCGCTAACCCTAACCATATCGGTCCTACCGAGTTGCATGTCGGTCCCACCGAAAATCCTAACAGTCACTAGATTTACTAAATCGGTCAGACCAAGTTTGTTGATTCGGTCCCACCAAGTTTGGTAAATTGTGTGTAACGGTTAGATTTTGTGTGGAGGCTATATATACCCCTCCACCTCCTCTTCATTCGTGGAGAGAGCCATCAGAACAAACCTACACTTCCAACTTACCGGTTCTGAGAGAGAACTACATACTCATGTGTTGAGGCCAAGATATTCCATTCCTAACATATGAATCTTGATCTCTAGCCTTCCCCAAGTTGCTTTCCACTCAAATATTATTTCCACCAGATCCAAATCCTATGAGAGAGAGTTGAGCGTTGGGCAGACTATCATTTGAAGCACAAGAGCAAGGAGTTCATCACCAACATACCATTTGTTACTTCTTGGAGAGTGGTGTCTCCTAGATTGGCTAGGTGTCACTTGGGAGCCTCTGACAAGATTGTGGAGTTGAACCAAGGAGTTTGTAAGGGCAAGGAGATCGCCTACTTCGTGAAGATCTACCACTAGTGAGGCAAGTCCTTTGTGGGCGACGGCCATGGTGGGATAGACAAGGTTGCTTCTTCGTGGAGCCCTCCGGTGGACTCGCGCAACCGTTACCCTTCGTGGGTTGAAGTCTCCATCAACGTGGATGTACGATAGCACCACCTATCGGAACCACGACAAAAACATCGGTGTCTCCAACTGCGTTTGAATCCTCCAAAACCCTTCCCTTTACATTCTTGCAAGTTGCATGCTTTACTTTCCGCTGCTCATATACTCTTTGCATGCTTGCTTGTTATGTATTGTGAATGTTAAACTTGTGCCTAAACTCCACTTGAACTTAAAGAAGTTAAAAACTGCAACTTTGATACTAAGTGTCTAATCACCCCCCCTCTAGACACCTCTTCTCAAGGTCCTGCAAGTGGTATCAGAGCTTTGGTCTCCATTGCCTTGGTTTAATCACCATTGAAGAAAGATGGATGAGTCTACTTTGGGGAGTCTTAGACATAGAGTGCCTATACTTGATGGAGAGTATTTTCATGAGTGGAAAAATGAGATGCTTGTAATTTTCAATCAATATCATTTGAACAAGTACATTGCTAGCCCTTGTGCACCTCATGTTGATCCTATGCATCCTACTCTTGATGAGTCAATTGACATGATTAGGAATCTTAGAACTGTTAATCTTATCACTAGAGGCTTGCCTAGAAACTTAATTAGAAACTTGCCTACTCTTGAGTGTGCCTACACTACATGGAAATTTCTTGAGGAACGCTTTCCAAATTATTCCTTGAAAAATCTAGATGAAATTCTCCATAAGTCTATTGCCTTGAGTAAGATTAATACCAGTGATCCTATGTTTGGTGATCGTCTATTTGAACTTACAAACCTTATGCGTGCCAAAGGAGATGTTGGAATTATTGGTGATATTATTTCTGAAGCTATAAGAATTCATAAGCAAGATCATTGTCAAACTCACTCTAACGAATTACCCTCTCTAGGACATGATCCACCACATGACGATGTTGAACATGGATACTATGATGAGGATGATGATAGTGACTTCGATCTTGACGATGCAATGAGACATTTTGGTCTTATGGCAAATCTTCGGGGATATATGTCAGGAGGAAAGGAATGGGTTCTTGACAGTGGATGTACCGATCACATGACCGGAGATAAAGACATGTTTCGTGAGCTTGCTGAAAATGATAGTCCTCGAAAGTATGTCACTTTCGGTGACAACTCAAAGGGTAAGGTGGTTGGCCTCGGTAAGGTGGCCATCTCACATGATAGCTCCATTCAGAATGTTATGCTCGTTGAATCTCTTGGCTACAATTTACTTTCAGTATCTAGACTTGCTGATTTCGGTTTCAATGTCCTATTTACTGAAGTACATTGCCAAGTGTTTCGTCGAGACAATCATAAAATGGTCTTTACCGGTATACGTAGAGGTGATCTTTACATTGTTCATTTCTCTAAAAAGGCTCAACCTAAAACTTGCTTCATTGCTAAATCCTCAAAAGGTTGGTTATGGCATAGACGACTAGGTCACGTTGGAATGAGAAAACTTGACAAGCTTATTAAAGGGAATCATATCCTTGGTGTTAACGATGTCATATTTCATAAGGATAGACTTTGCAGTGCTTGTCAAGCAGGTAAATAAGTTGGAGGAAGGCATCCCGTGAAAAACATCATGACCACAAGGAGGCCACTTGAGCTACTTCACATGGATCTTTTTGGTCCCAACGCTTATAAGAGTCTCGGTGGAAATTCTTTTGGTCTAGTTATAGTTGATGATTTTTCAAGATTTACGTGGGTGTTCTTTCTCAATGATAAATCACAGGTCCAAAAGATCTTCAAAAACTTCGCCAGGAAGACTCAAAATCAGTTTGAAGTGAAGATCAAGAAGGTTCGCAGCGACAACGGAACGGAGTTCAAGAACGCAAACGTGGACACCTTTCTTGACGAAGAAGGGATTTCACATGAGTTCTCGGCTACGTACACACCTCAACAAAATGGAGTTGTTGAGAGGAAGAACCGGACGCTCATCAAAATGGCGAGAATGATGCTTGATGAGTACAAGACACCGAAGCACTTTTGGGCAGAAGCGGTTGAGACAGCTTGTCATGCAACAAATCGCTTGTATCTTCACAAGCTACTCGGCAAGACGACATACGAGCTCCTCACCGGTAACAAACCCCAAGTTGGATACTTTCGAGTATTCAGCTCAAAGTGCTACATTCTTGATAAGCATCGTCATTCCAAATTTGCTCCTAAGTCTCATGAAGGTTTCCTACTAGGTTATGGCTCAAACTCTCACACTTACCGTGTCTACAACAATTTCACCCGAAAGGTTGAAGAGACGGTAGATGTGATGTTTTATGAATCTAACGGCTCGCAAGTAGAGCAATTGCCAATTGATGTAGGAGACAAAGATCCTTTGGAAGCAATCCAAGACTTGTCTATTGGCAAGGTCCATCCAACGGAGGTGAAGGAGAGTACCTCGTCCGTCCAAGTGGAAGCTTCTACTTCACGACAAGGTGAACCAAGAGTTGATACGGAAGCATCCTCAAATGGAACACACCAAGATGAAGAAAACGAGTAAGTGCATCAAGATGAACGTCAACAACCTCCTTCTCCACCATGACAAGAGAACGCCAACGCCAACAATGAAGAAGGCCAAGAAGAAGAACAAGATGAAGAAGAATTTCAACCAAGAACCAAGCAAAAGCTTTCACGAGTTCGAGCAAGAATTGCTAAAGACCATCCCATCGAGCAAATCTACAATGATATTCAAATCGGGAGAATCACTCGCTCTAAAACTCGTTTAGCTAACTTTTGTGAAAACTATTATTTCATCTCTAGCATTGAACCTATGAAGGTCGAAGAAGCATTGGAAGATCCGGATTGGATAAATGCTATGCATGAAGAGCTACACAACTTTGAGAGGAACCAAGTTTGGACATTGGTTGAGAAGCCCGACAACAACCACAACATCATCGGTACCAAATGGGTGTTTCGCAACAAGAAAGATGAAGATGGACAAGTAGTTCGCAACAAAGCACGTCTCGTCGCCCAAGGCTACACACAAGTCGAAGGTATGGACTATGGTGAGACTTACGCTCCTGTTGCTAGACTTGAGTCCATTCGCATCTTACTTGCCTATGCTAATCACCATGATATCACCTTGTACCAAATGGACATTAAAAGTGCTTTTCTAAATGGTGAAATAGAGAAGGAAGTTTATGTTAAGCAACCTCCCGGCTTTGTCAATCCTAAGAAACCAAATCATGTTTACAAACTTCACAAAGCCCTTTATGGTCTTACACAAGCTCCTAGAGCATGGTATAAATGCTTGACCAAGTTCCTCATTGAAAAAGGCTTTGAAATTGGGAAAATTGATTCCACACTTTTTACTAAAAGGGTTAATGGAGAACTATTTGTGTGCCAAATCTATGTTGATGATATTATATTTGGTTCAACTAACCCTCATTTTAGTGAAAAGTTTGGGAAGCTAATGTCGGAGAAGTTTGAGATGTCTATGATGAGTGAACTCAAATTCTTTCTTGGGTTGCAAATCAAGCAAACTAAGGAAGGTACTTTTGTTTCTCAAACGAAGTACACCAAGGACTTATTCAAGAAGTTCAATATGCAAGAGTGCAAAGGTAAGTCTACACCCATGCCTACTAGTGGACATCTTGATTTGACCAAAGATGGTGAACCGGTTGATCAAAAGGTTTATCGCTCTATGATTGGTTCATTGTTATATCTATGTGCTTCACGTCCTGATATCATGCTAAGTGTGTGCATGTGTGCATGATATCAAGCTGCTCCTAAAGAATGTCATCTTAAGGCCGTGAAAAGGATAGTAAGAATCCATACACCAAATTTTGGCATTTGGTATCCTAAGAGGGCCTCTTTCGATCTTGTTGGCTACTCCGACCCGGACTATGCCGGAGACAAGGTTGATAGAAATTCCACTTCAGGTACTTGTCAATTTCTTGGTAGATCTCTTGTGTCTTGGTCCTCCAAGAAACAAAACTTGGTATCCTTATCTACTGCCGAAGCGGAATACATTGCCGCTGGTTCATGTTGTGCTCAATTACTTTGGATGACCCAAACTCTTAAAGATTATGGGATATATGTGAAACATGTTCCATTGCTTTGTGACAATGAAAGTGCTATCAAAATTGGTCATAATCCCGTACAACATTCTTGAACTAAGCATATTGAAGTTCGTCATCATTCATTCGAGATCATGTTGCTAAGGGTGACATTAATCTTAAGCATGTTCGCACCGAAAAGCAATAGCAGATATATTCACTAAACCACTTGATGAGAGAGTGTTTTGCAGGTTAAGAGGAGAATTGAACATCATAGATGCTTCAAACTTGGAGTAGAAACTCCATTGGGTACATGCAAGACATGAGCTTATAACTAATCCTTGATATTTCTCTTATGATGAAAATCTTATGTCTTGGATATATTTGCATCTTGCATGTTATATAAACCATGTAGGTACTTGGTTGGATCAAATTCCATGAGATTGTAATATACTCACATCTTGAGCAATCTCTACATCACCAAGTCTCTACACTATGGTGGTTGAAGACAAGGAAGCACGGAACCATTCAAACATATCCTTTGATAAATTCTATGTTGAGCTTCATGATTGTCATTTTTGGATACACAAGTGCTCTTCCTTGCAAGAACTAACCCATGTAGGTAGATGAACTCAAATTCCAAGTGGTGCTCCCAACTCTTGATGAGCTACATCAACCTTGAGCAACCCACACAAGTTCAACTACATGGACAACACCACCAACCAAGGTATGTTATTCCATCTTAGAGAAGCTTTCCTCCAAGTCATGAGCTAAAGCAACTCGACAAGATGTGAATACATCAAGATGCTTAAACGAAAAATGGCAACCCCATTTTGAGCTTAAATGATGAGTATGACCTATGATCAAGTGATCTCACTTGACTCCTAAGTCAATATACTCTAACATAGGTGACTTTGTCGCCGACCGTCTCTAGATGAAGTTCTCTTGTGTTCTTTTTTGTGCTTTTGCATTTGTCTCATGCATATTTGTTTCCCCTTTCAAAAAAACTTCATCTAGATTTCTTTCTGTTTGCTCTGCATCCAATTCATTGCATATCATTCACTAAATTCCTTGCAAATCTTTGTGAGATCTTACTAGTCTAGTGAGCTGAGGTGACAAGTGTTTTCTCTGCGATGAACTCAGTTTCACCGATTTGTTGTTTTCGGTCCAACCGAATCCTTTCGGTACAACCGAAGCATACCACTCGGTGCCACCGATTTCACAACAGGAAAAATAGTTTGCCACTTATTCTGTGTTTCTTCTGATCTAGCTCCACTCAATGAATCTTGTCCTCTATAAGCATCACATTTATATAAATGCTTTGTGATGTGACTCAAGGATCAAACCCTTCTTGGAAATTGATGTCAAAGGGGGAGAGAGAGATCACATCAAAGCTTATCACTTCCAAAAGGGAGAGAGCATTACTTCCACAGGGGGAGAAAGAGATCTCCAGGGGGAGAGAATACTCAAGTACAAAGTATTTCTCAAGGATCCCAGATGCTTGGTGTTCAAGAGAGAGATGCCACATGTCTTCTTGAGGGGAAAGACATGTTCATATGTGCTTATTTGCATTAGCTCTATTCAATTATATCCTTCAGCTCTGATTTTCTGTTCCGTATCTTCTCCCAGTATCCCATGCTAGATTCAGGGGGAGCAAGACATCTAAGGGAAAGAAATCATTTAAATTCATTGCATATCTTTACTCTTGGGGACATGTCTAATCCAATGTGGTACTTAGTACTCACTCTCTACATGTCATCCCAGTCTTGGTATTCTTGTGGTTTCTTCTGTTTGCTCTGGCTAGTAGATGTACCTGTGTTATCTAACCTTGTTTACGCAGGTTCATTCAATCCTAAGCCAATTCAAGACTACAAGGTAAGTATATGCATCACAATCATGTGTATGAGGAATTCTTGCTGATGTACATACTATTTGCAAGAAGGACTCATGGGCATGAAGGTATTTTCTTTAATATTCTTTGCTCTGATGCATATGGCCAAGATACATGTAACACATTGCCTGCTCTATCATGGTTATGCTCTCACATGCTTCTATATTCCATATTCACATGATTGCATACATGTAGGGGGAGCCTATGCTTGTTACATGTCTTTCCAAAGCTTTACTTGCTATTCTTTATATCTTTATCTAAAGCTTTGATGTATGTTGTCATCAATTACCAAAAAGGGGGAGATTGAAAGCACAAGTGCTCCCAAGGTGGTTTTGGTAATTAATGTCAACATATCTCTTGTTGGACTAACACTTTTATCTAGTATGTTTCAGATAAGTTCAACAATGGAGTGGCATGGACTAAAACATGTGGGAACTCCTTCAAGATGCTAAGGACAAAGGATTGGCTCAAGCTTCAAGCTCAAGACTCTTCATTTTACATTTTAGTGATCCAAGATCACATTGAGTCTATAGGAAAAGCCAATACTATCAAGAAGGAATGAGGTGTTGCTTAATGAGTTTCTTGATCCACAATGCTTAGTGATATGCTCCAAAACCCTCAACTACTTCCCCACTTCCACACATATGACCTAAACCTAAAGTCAAACTCGGCCCCACCAATTCTTTCTATCCGGCGCCACTGAGTTCAGATGTCTTAGCCACTGCCACAAACCCTAGACAAATCGGTCTCACCGATAGGGATCTCGGTCTCACCGAGATGGGATTGTAATCTCTCTGTGTATGTCCATTACCAAAATCGGTTTCACCGAGTTTGAGCAATCGGTACTACCAAGATTACAATGCAAACTCTCTGGTTAACTTATTACCAAAATCGGTCCCATCGAGTTTGAGTAATCGGTCCCACCGAGTTTGCCTGACCAACTCTCTGGTTAGCTAATTACCAAAATCGGTCTCACCGAGTTTGTGTAATCGGTATCACCGAGATTACATTATGCCCTAACCCTAACCATATCGGTCCTACCGAGTTGCATGTCGGTCCCACCGAAAATCCTAACGGTCACTAGATTTGCTAAATCGGTCTGACCGAGTTTGTTGATTCGGTCCCACCGAGTTTGGTAAATTGTGTGTAATAGTTAGATTTTGTGTGGAGGCTATATATACCCCTCAACCTCCTCTTCATTCATGGAGAGAGCCATCAGAACAAACCTACACTTCCAACTTACCAGTTCTGAGAGAGAACTACCTACTCATGTGTTGAGGCCAAGATATTCCATTCCTACCATATGAATCTTGATCTCTAGCCTTCCCCAAGTTGCTTTCTACTCAAATCTTCTTTCCACCAGATCCAAATCCTATGAGAGAGAGTTGAGTGTTGGGGAGACTATAATTTGAAGCACAAGAGCAAGGAGTTCATCACCAACACACCATTTGTTACTTCTTGGAGAGTGGTGTCTCCTAGATTGGCTAGGTGTCACTTGGGAGCCTCCGATAAGATTGTGGAGTTCAACCAAGGAGTTTGTAAGTGCAAGGAGATCGCCTACTTTGTGAAGATCTACCGCTAGTGAGGCAAGTCCTTCGTGGGCGACGGCCATGGTGGGATAGACAAGATTGCTTCTTCGTGGACCCTTCGTGGGTGGAGCCCTCCGTGGACTCGCGCAACCGTTACCCTTTGTGGGTTGAAGTCTCCATCAACGTGGATGCACGATAGCACCACCTATCGGAACCACGAAAAAAACATCCGTGTCTCCAATTGCGTTTGAATCCTCCAAAACCCTTCCCTTTACATTCTTGCAAGTTGCATGCTTTACTTTCCGCTGCTCATATACTCTTTGCATGCTTGCTTGTTATGTATTGTGAATGTTAAACTTGTGCCTAAACTCCACTTAAACTTAAAGAAGTTAAAAACTGCAACTTTGATACTTAGTGTCTAATAACCCCCCCTCTAGACACCTCTTCTCAAGGTCCTACAACTTGGTTGTCCGGCTGTGGCCTGTGGAGCCGATTCCAAGCAGTTACTTCAGACTCGTGAAGTGGATTGTTGGCGCCTGCCCTCGGCTTGATGTTATTAAGCGATGAGTCTGTATAGAGGGTGCAGCATGGCGTTTGCCCGTGCAAAGGTGCATTGGAGGAAGCTTGATGCGGAGAAGCTGATGACTGAGGGGCCGCCGGAGGGTAAGGAGCACCGCAAGCCCGACTTGTACTATGAAGGTGTACTAAAAGGAGCCCGCCTTGTGGCGGACAAGTGTGCTAAAGACACTATATTTACCTGAAGGCCGTCGTGCCGTTGTAATGCGGGGAAATGACTCTTTTATTATCTATCCCCTGTTTATGTGAATGCTTGTTGTCGGTGTACTAAAGTAGGGGGGTACCTTAGTACCCCGAACTTGTGCACGGGCAGTCACAGCCCCCCCCCCCCCCCCCCCCCCCCGCGGCAAGGCTTGCCGGACGCCCGCCAAGATCCTCCACGGCTACTTTGATGCCATTCAAGATCAAAGTACTCAAACCAAGGCCCCGGCAAGAGGAGCTTGCCGGGAAGGCCAACCAAGGTCTCGGCAAGAGAAGCTGGCCGGGAAGAAAACAAAGGCCCCGGCAAGAGGAGCTTGCCGGGGAGGCCGACCAAGGCATCTCCAGAAGACTTGCCGCGGCGCCCCGCGCGTCCCGGCAAGGCCCGACGGCCGGCAAGCTTGCCGGCACGACAAGAGAAGGGCCGTGGCAAGCGGAGCTGGCAGAGACGCCATCGTGGAAACCGGTGGCTCACCTAGCGGTCGTTCCTTTGCACTATTTGGGCGACCGGACGGGCATTAAATGCCCCTGTCCCCTGATGTCAGAGTTAGGTGGGGGACACTGTTGGTCACTGTTGTACCAACTTGCGTTTTTACCTTTCTACCCCCTCTTCCTACGTTGCCACCTGTTGGAGCCCCCTTTAAACTATAAAAGGGAGGCCCATGCGCACTTAGAAGGGGTTCGGTCCATTTTTGGGACATAGCGGTTCGGTCCATTTTTGGGACACAGGCAACACCACCATACGCTCGGACCCTCGAGCAAGATCGAACACGAACACAAAGCAGCAGTAGGAGTTTTATCTCTCCGGAGAGCTCCGAAGCTGGGTAAAAATCGTCCCGTCTCCCCAGCGCGCGCCCGACCTCGATCTGCTCTGCGCGCGGCCTCCGCCCCCCTTGCCAGACCAGAAGGGGCCCCCCGTGCCCCATAGGTGCTCGTGGCCACAGAGAGATACGCCCCGACATCTTTGGCACGCCAGGTAGGGGGTGCGTCGAGGTCGTGAGCATCTGATCCGGTCTCTGCGCGCGCTGCATCAACGCCTTCATCAACATGCCACCGAAGAAGAAGCCTTCGGAGGTGGCCGCTCCGTCTACATCGATTCTGCCACCACCGCCGGAGCAAACGGGCGGTGGAGTGGACGCCGGCGGAGGAGCGGGCGCCGACGGTGGGACTCACGTCGTCACCAGATCCAAAAACAAGGCCCCGCAAGCGTCGGCGACCGTGCAGACACCGCGCCCTTCCCAGGAAGTGCAAGGTCGACAACGCCCCGGTGCTCCTAGCACCGTGCTCGCGTTGGAACAAGGCCAAGCTGGTGGGTTGCGAGACGCTCGAGGTCGGCATGCACGCCCGCTTGCTGGCGCGAGCGAGGTACGGTCGCCCGAGCGGGGTGTTGCGCCTCCCAATCCAGTTGGGAGTCCGAGCACATCCCGCTCCTCACGCCGCCCGTCGCCACCACCACCCAAGATAGCAGAGGAAGCGCTGGCCCGAGCCCAGCTGCTTCTAGACTACCCTCCGGCGCCGCACAAGATCGATGACTGGAGGATGACCATATACAGCCTCATCAGCTTCGCCAACGGCGACAAGCCCCGGCAACCGAGCGTATCGAGGCTCCGGCAAGGCGCCCAGGCGCAAGCCGACGCCGACAAGACCGCTGGGGGTGCCACCTCCGTGCACTCCCAGCCCCGAAGGCCAAGATCGCCGGCTCGTCGGGCCAACCCCGACGGCGACTCCACCGCGTCGTCGGACCCGCGAACCCGACGCGATCAGCGCCACGTTCTCCAAGAACGGCAGCACGAAGACGCTCGCACTCGCATTGAGCGCAGAAGGGAAACGCGACGTCAATCTGACCAGCGTGCTGGGCCCACTGTCGACATGCATGCCCTGCGTTCACCCGCGAGCTGCGGCAAGTCCAGTGGCCCAAAACCAAGAACATCAAGCCAGACGTGCCCGAGAAGTATGATGGCAGGATACATCCATCGGAGTTCCTCAGCATCTACACCATCGCGGTGCAGGCTGCCGGAGGGCGCGATGAGAAGATCCTCGCCAACTACTTCCCGCTGGTGCTCAAGCCCAATGTCAGATCTTGGCTCATGCACTTGCCGGACGGTTCCATCTCTTCATGGGCGGACCTGTGTCATCAGTTTGTCGGTGCCTTCACGGGTGGCCACAAGCCTCATGGTCAGGAGAGTGACCTCCGCTTGCTCGTCCAGAAGGAGGGAGAACCCCTGCGCAAGTACATACAGAGATTCAGCCAAGTGCAGCGCAACATCCCAGACATCCACCCGGCCGCAGTTATCAGCGCGTTTCATCAGAACGTGCGTAACCGCAGGATGAGGGAGGAGATGGCGATGTGCAAGATCAGGGACGTCAGCGAGCTCTATGCTCTGGCCGACAAGTGCGCACGGGCTGAGGAGGGGAGGAAAATTCCCGGAGAGGTTGCAGGAGCAGAAGGATCTGACAGTGAGGATGCCGCCCCGGCAAGGAAGAACCGGAGGCGGAACAACAGGAAGAGAAAGACTAAGGATGTGCTAGCTGTTGAGCATTCCGGCAACGAAGGCGGCTCTGACAAGGCCAAGGCCGATGACTCCGGCGAGGCTGTGGTAGCCGCCGACAAGCAGGATGGCTCCGGCAAGCGGTATTGCAAGATCCACCGCACCAAGGGCCACGATCTCCAAACATGCAAGAAAGTGGAGCAGATGGCGGAGCTACAGAAAGCCGAATACGAGCGCCGCGATAAGGAGAGGGCCCAGGGAGGTGGCGGAGGATCCGGCAAGAAGCTTCCCGCCCGGGGAGGGCACCGCGGCAAGGCCAAGCCGCGGCGAGGAGATAGGCCTCCCCGCGGCCGCGACAAGGACGAAGATGAGGATGAGGATGATGAGATGGAGGAGGATGAGACCGATGACCAAGAGTTTCAGAAGGCAACAGAGGTTGTACATCGACGGCGGCGCCTCTCTGCACGCCTCGCACCGCCGACTCAAACAGTGGGTGCGAGAAATGAACACAGCGGAGCCGTCCGTCGAGGCGCGCAAGTCTCTGAAGTGGTCCAGCACGCCCATCATCTTCGATGTTGAGGACCACCCTGATCGCATCACTGCGGCCGGGTGCTTGCCGATGTTGGTCTCACCAACAATCCGCAACCTCAAGGTCACGAAAATGTTGGTTGACGGCGGGGCCGGCCTGAACCTGATTTCCTCCGCAGTGCTCAAGAAGCTCCAGATCCCCGACAGCGAGCTCGAAGAGACTGGTACCTTTCAAGGGATAAATCCGGGAAGAAGCAAGCCCAAGGGAAAGATTACATTGCCAGTGACATTTGGCAGCGAGCTGAACTTCAGGACAGAGAGGGTCACCTTCGATGTTGTTGATATCCCATTACCCTACAATGGGATACTCGGCCGTCCAGCGCTTGCCAAGTTCATGGCGGCCTCTCACTATGCATACAATGTGCTCAAGATGCCTGGCCCGATGAGTGTCATTTCTGTCCAAGGTGACAAGAGGGATGCGCTCATCTGCGCCGACAAGATCTACCGGGAAGCAGCAGCCGCAGCAGAGCGCGAGTGTGACGCCCGGGTAATTAAGCTACAGTGCTCCTCTGCTAACGATGCCACGTCACCTCAATTATAGTTGCTAATCTCGAGTTAGTTCGAAACCGATTCAAATTCAAATTCAAAATCAGGCAAACGATAAAAGTTTTCAAATATTAAAACTAAAATGTTCGGAGTGAACCAAATATTGCATAGATAATTATGATGGGAAAACCGCACGTTTATAAAATGTTTAAATACTATGAGATAAATAAAACAGTAGCAAAACAATTAATTAAATACCTTTTATAATTAATAAAATGTCAAACTAAGTTATTTGGGGTCTAGATTTTTTTTGTGACTATGGACTAAGTTGAAATACTAAGTGTATATTTTACTAAATTAAAATGCAACTAAAATAAAGAAAGAAAGAAATAATAAAAGAAAACAGAAAACAAACAAAAGAAAAAAAAGGAAAAGAGAGAAAGGCCCCCCCACTGGGCTTCGGCCCAGCAGGCCGGCCCGTTCGGCCACCGGCCCAACCGGCCACACCCCTCACTCCCATAACCCCCACCCCTGACAAACCCTAACCCAACCACCCGCACTCCCCCCACGTCGTTCCCACCCCCCTCCCGATCCAGATTGGATCGGGGACGAAACCCCCACTCCCCCCTCGCTCCTCACCCCCCTCTGCCCGATCTGGGCCGGGCACGACGCCCCGTCCCTGCTGATGCCGCCGGCGTTCCTCGCCGCCGCCTCATCCCACCTACACCTCGCCCTCGTCGCGCGGATACGCCACTGATCCCTTGCCGTCGCCGGATCGCCTCGACGCCACCGCCCGAGGACCTCGCCGGAGGCCACGACGTCGGACCTCCCCGCCGGCCTGCCTCCACTCCGCCCGCGCATCGTCCCCGTCCTCCTCCCCAAAGCCACCTCGAGCCTCGCCGCCCCCCTGGTCTCTACATCGCCGGTGAGGGCCTCGCCCTCCCCCGTCTCTCCCTCTGTCCCGTACAGTTTTGCCACGGTCCCCTCCACTGCCGCTCGCTGTCTCGCTGTTTGCCGGCGCCGCATCGCGCCTCGCGCCGCCCCCCCCCCCCCACAGTGGCCCCCCTGCCTCCTGCCACTGACAACGGCTCGGCCGCGCCCGCGCCGGCCGGCTGCACCGGCCGCGCCGAGCAGACCCCGCTCCGGCCTCACCTTGCTACCAGGCGGGCTGCGGCTTCGCCCGCACCCGCATGCCCCGCACGTCCCGACCACCGAGGCCCCCTGCCCGCCATTGCTCCGGCCACCACTGCCCTTGCGCCTGCTCGCCGCCGGTCGGTTTTGCCCGCCCCTGGGCGTGCGCCCGTTCGGGCTATGCCCGCAACCAGCGCCCAAAACCGCTAGGCCTCTGGGCCATTGACACGGGGGCCCCACCCCACAGAATGTTTTTTTTAAGAGAGAAAATAATTAAGATAAAAACAATTAATTTAATTAATTAATTAAATTAACTTAATTAATCCTGCTTAATTAACCTAATTAGCTAATTAGCTTAATTAAATATCCTTAATTACCTAAAACAGTCAATGACATGCGGGACCCACGCGCCAGTTTGGCCAAGTCAACTGACTGTTGACTGCTGACATCACCCTGATGTCATGCTGACATCATAATGGCATTTCCTAATTAAATTAATTCTGATAATTCTAAAAATGAATTAAAACTTTGAAAATTAATATAAAATAAACCGTAGCTCGGATGAAAAAACTTTGTACATGAAAGTTGCTCAGAACGATGAGACGAATTCGAATACGCAGCCCGTTCATCCGCCACGCATCCCTAGCATAGCGAACACGCAACTTTCCCCCTCCGGTTCGTCTGTCCGAAAACGAGAACAATCGGGGATAATTTCCCGGATGTTTCCCCCCTTCACCGGTACCACCTCGTACCGCGTTAGGGCGCACCTAGCCTCACGCTTTGTCATGTCATGCATCGTCATGCATTTGTTTGCATTATATTTATTGTTTCTTCCCCCTTTTCTCTCGCTAGACACCGAGATCGACGCCGCTGCTACCCAGTACACTACGGTGCTGACGATCCCTCTCTCTTGCCAGAGCAACCAGGCAAGCCCCCCCTTTGATCACCAGATATCGCCTACTCTTCTCTATTCTGCTTGCATTAGAGTAGTGTAGCATGTTACTGCTTTCCGTTGATCCTATTCTGATGCATAGCCTGACATTGTTGCTACATCTGTTGATACCTTACCTGCAATCCTAATGCTTAGTATAGGATGCTAGTTTATCACCATTGGCCCTACATTCTTGTCCGTCTGCCGTGCTATACTATCGGGCCATGATCACTCGGGAGGTGATCACGGGTATATACTATATACTTTATACATGATACAGGTGGAGACTAAAGTCGGGTCGGCTGGTGGAGCACCCGCGAGTGGTTCCTTGTGGCGGAGCGACAGGGCAGGTTGAGACCGCCTAGGAGAGAGGTGGGCCTGGCCCTGTTCGGTGTTCGCAGATATTTAACACGCTTAACGAGATCTTGGTATTTGATCTGAGTTAGCTACGAGCCTATACGCACTAACCATCTACGTGGGAGTAGTTATGGGTATCCCGACGTCGTGGTATCAGCCGAAGCACTTCAGACGTCAGCGACGGAGCGGCGCGCGCCGGATTGGACTGGAACGCCACTAGGCTAGGTCTGCTTCCGGCCGCCCTCGCAACGTGCAGGTGTGCTATGGGCGATGGGCCCAGACCCCTGTGCGCTTAGGTTTAGACCGGCGTGCTGGCCTCTCTGTTTTGCCTAGGTGGGGCTGCGACGTGTTGATCTTCCGAGGCCGGGCATGACCCAGGAAAGTGTGTCCGGCCAAATGGGATCAAGCGTGTTGCGTAAGTTGGTGCACCCCTGCAGGGAAGTTAATCTATTCGAATAGCCGTGATCTTCGGTAACAGGACGACTTGGAGTTGTACCTTGACCTTATGACAACTAGAACCGGATACTTAATAAAACACACCCTTTCAAGTTCCACAGACAACCCGGTGGTCGCTCTCTCTCAGGGATACGAGGAGAGGATCGCCGGGTAGGATTATTCTATGCGATACTACTGGAGATGCTACTTGGAGATGCTACTTGGAGATGCTACTTGGAGATGCTACTTGGCGATGGTACTTGGAGGACTTCAGTGTACTCTCTTCTGCATGCTGCAAGACGGAGGCTGCCAGAAGTGTAGTCTTCGACAAGATTAGCTATCCCCCTCTTATTCTGGCATTCTGCAGTTCAGTCCACTGATATGGCCTCCTTACACATATACCCATGCATATGTAGTGTAGTTCCTTGCTTGCGAGTACTTTGGATGAGTACTCACGGTTGCTTTCTCCCCCCTTTCCCCCCTTTCCTTTCTTTCTGGTTGTCGCAACCAGATGCTGGAGCCCAGGAGCCAGACGCCACCGTCGATGACGACTACTACACGGGAGGTGCCTACTACTACGTGCAGCCCGCTGACGACGACCAGGAGTAGTTTTGGAGGATCCCAGGCAGGAGGCCTGCGCCTCTTTCGATCTGTATCTCAGTGTGCTAGCCTTCTTAAGGCAAACTTGTTTAACTTATGTCTGTACTCAGATATTGTTGCTTCCGCTGACTCGTCTATGATCGAGCACTTGTATTCGAGCCCTCAAGGCCCCTGGCTTGTATTATGATGCTTGTATGACTTATTTATGTTTTTAGAGTTGTGTTGTGATATCTTCCCGTGAGTCCCTGATCTTGATCGTACACATTTGCGTGCATGATTAGTGTAAGATTGAATCGGGGGCGTCACAGCGAGCCACTTGCCGCTGAAGCTCCCCGGGGGAAGAAGAAAGTCAAGACCGGCAAGGGTAGCTCTGATGCCCACTCCGGCAAGCGCACCTCCCCGGAGTGCTGCGCTGCCGTCGAGGACGCACCATCGAGCTCCGCCGGCAAATGCAAGAAGACAAAAAGCTAAGTAGCCAAAGTTTAAGCCTAGTCATTTTTTCTCAAGTTATACCCTTTGAACGGTCGTGCCTTGTATGGAAAACCTGTGCACGGAGGAATCGACTCGCGGTTCAGTTGCGCCCTGGATACGTTTCGAGTCCGCTCAATGGTCCAGGCGCGCCGCAACTGGCCCGACAAGGTTTCTTGCCGGAGGCAGCACCGCCAGCGGGCCGCTGATGTCCCGCACTCAGCGAGCGTGCTTGCGCCGGCAAGGTCCCTCGAAGCATAGGGTAAAAAGCATACAAGGAATGCAGCAAAGTAAAGGGAATAACATAGCGAGCAGTATCCAGAGTAGAGTTATATTACAAGAATGACTTATTGTGTCACTGATTAAGTTGTTCTCGTGACCAAAACAACAGCAGCAAGAAAACAGGAGAAGAAGGGCGGCCTAATCCGCGCGCCCGCCATTGACCCTCCTGACCTCGTTCACCTTGTCCACGATGGGTGCGACGATGGCCTCGAGTTCTTCAAGATCGGCGCCCTCCGGCAGCTTCTTGGTGACGCGGGAAAGGTCGATGCCCGGGTTGCGGAAGAGGACCTTCACCAACACCTTCTCCAAGACCCCGGCGCAGATCGCGCGCGACTCGTCGGCCAGCTGCTTCGGGATCCTTTCCCGGAGCTGCCAGAGAGCCGTCACCACATCCTTGAAGAAGAGCGTGAGCTTGGCGCTGGGCTGGAGTTTCTCCTCGGTGGAGTACCCGAAGCCCGTCAAGTTCAGCTCCGCCAACTCCTCGTCGATGAGCACGGCGATGCTGACGAGGCCTTCCGTCCAGAGCTCCACCGTGGTCTTGAAGGCGTTCTGGGTCTCGGTGGCCCTCGCCAGCAGCTCCTCGTTGCCCTTGAGGTCTTTCCTCACGATATCTTCTCGCTTCTTGGCGGCGTCCAACGTCTCCGTCAAGGTGGCCAGTTTCAGCTCCAGATCAGCGCTCGAGTCCTTGGCGGCGTTCAGCTCCTTGATCTTTTCGGAGAGCTGGACTTGCAGATCGCCGTGAGCGCGCGCATCCTTCTCGCGATCGCGCTGGAGTGCGGCAAGCTCTTCGTTCTTCCTTGTCGCGTCCGCCTCCAGCTGCGTCACCTTCTCCTCCAACTCCTTCTTGGCGGCTTCGGCGGCCGCGGCGGCGTCCTTCGCCTCCTTGAGTGCCCCGCCAAGTGATTGTTCCCGGACGGCGAGCTCCTCGTCATGGCTATCCAAGTACACCTTCCTCTGTATCAGCTCGCTGTCCCGCTTGGACAGCTCCTCGGCGACGAGCCTCTGCTGCTCCTCGGCTTCAGCCTTCTCCAGGATGAACGCCTTCTTCGCTTCATCAAGCTGCGCCCTCTCCTCAGCAATGGACTGGAGGGCCTCCTGGTTGCGGCTCTTGAGTTCTTGCGCATGTTTTTCTATGTCAACTCCCGCCTGCGCGACAAGCGCTTCCCGGGACTCGAGCTTCGCTTGCCGGATGCGGTAGAGTGACACCAGCTTTCGGAGCAGCTGCTCCTCCTCGGACTCGCCACTGCTGCTGCTTGGCCTGTCGACCACTGCCAGCCCAGCAGAGGCAAGTACCTCCCCGTCAAACTCCTCTCCTTCAACCGGTGCCCTGGAGCTCGACGCCCAGGGGAGCTTGATGTATACGCCCTCGTCGGCTTTCAAGTATGCGCCGGGCCGAGGCTCCTCGGAGCCCAGCGCCGCGCCGGTGGCGGAGGGGTCGGCAGTCGGTGCAGCGCCTCGCGCTCCTGCGTCCTCTGGGTCGTCAGTGCGGTCGCCGGACCCCTCGCCGGCCCCTCTGCCAGCGGCCTTGGCGGCCTCTTCGCCGGCGGACTCCTCCGCGCCGGCCTCTTCCTCAGCGGCGGCGGCATCCCCAGTATTGTCGCGCCCGCCCCCCTCGCCGGTGGCCTCGGCCTCCATCGGGTCCCCAAAGGGAGGATCTGAAGGCAGGGAAAGGAAGGGACAGTCAAACAAAGGCCCAAAAGAAGGAAAAGGGAGATCAGCTGAACCCGAGGGAGAGTCCCCGACGAGGAGGGTCACCTGTACTGGGCTCTATGATCATGGGCTCCACCACCGGGGGCTCACTGGTCCTACCCCTTGCCAGAGACCCCTTCCTTGCCGGAGATGACTCCCATATCGGGGAATCGGCCCTTGGTGGCGTAGTCGAGGCCGACGACACCTCTGGGTCGGCCCCCGTCTGCTCCTGGTGGGCCTGTTCTTCTCCTGTACACAAAAGAGTCAATAACCAGGATATTGGCAGAAGAAGAGGCGACCATGCGCGCCCCATGGTAGGAAGTGAATCAAGGCACTTACGCTGGGGGCTGTGCTGGGAGCTGCTGCGAGGGGAAGGGACCGGGTCCGTCAAAATGGTCTCGGACGCATCTTCTGCCGCCATAGCAGGGTCATCCTCGATGTTAAACACAGGGACCTTGGCCCTCTTCGCCGCTCTCTCCGCCAAAGTCCTGAGACAGAGCAAGAGTTTGGAGGGAAAAACAGATTAGATACAAGACAAACAACGACAAGGATCAAGCGGAAGGCGAGTGCAGTACGGAGGAAGCCTTACTCCTCTTCATCCTCCTCCTCCTCGTCGTCATCAGAGCTCAGCGCGGAGAGGTCAAACTCCGGTGCCCTCCCTGCGCGGCGTGGCGGAGGGGTAGGCTCCCTCTGACGCTTGCCAAGAGCTGCGGCAGGATCAGGCGTGGTGGCCCGGGAAGACCCCTCCTCAGTTTCCGACACGGCTTGGGACCCTCCCGCAGCGACGGAACTTGCCGCGGCAGAGCGCGTCACGCGGCGCCGCGGCTGCTGATCGGCCTGCGCCTCCGCCAGCTCTCCAACTCGACGGAGACGCCTTCTCGGTCGGAACTGGGGCTGTGATGAGGGCTCCATCGGCGGCAAGTTGCTCGAATACGGCCGGCCGCTCGCACCCTCGGCGGGCTGGCCCGCTTCGGCCGCGGCCTCCCCTTCGCCGACGCCCTCTCCGGCAAGATCTTCCCAGGCGGCAAGGCTTGCCGCCTCAGCTGCTTCCGCCTCCGCCAGCGTGAAGCCAAACTCGCCCGCGGCCGCGGCTGCCGCCACCTCCTCGGCCCTGCTAGCGATGTACGCCAGCTCGTTGGCAGTGGTGGCGCGGGTGAGGAGCTTCTGCTCGTCAGAATTGACTGCCACCTCTGACAAGTCGTCGAAGAATTGCTGCACGACCTCGGCGGCGGGGTTTATCCAGTTGGCACTTACCCCGTGCGAGTCGCACTCTGGCATCATTGCGCAGATGCGATCGCGCTGGGAGTTGTTGCACAAAGGGATGACGCCCTGCGGCAGCCGGAACCACTCTGGATGATTGGCGTCGTGCTTGAACGTCTCCCTCAGCATCGCATCAAGCTCCAGGACCGTGAAGTTGAAGTCGAGGCCTGGGCGCAGCCTCATGAAATCCGCCGGGCCGCTGAACAGCCAGGCGGGCCTCCCCCGTGCCTGCAAAGGGGCGATACGACGGCGAAGGAAATCTACGCCGACCGCCCCTGTTGTGAGTCCGGCATGCCTGAGCCGGAGGATTCGAGTGGTGGCGATCGTCAGTTTGGCGTCGTCCGGCGACAGAGCGCTCCAGTCGCCGCCGTGCACCACCCGAGTCTTGCGCAGCTTGGTGAACGACGGCGGATCGGCATCGCAGATCCAACACCACTCCGCCCTCCACTCGTCCCACTTGCCGTGGAGCTCGCCCGTCAAGTACACCTCCTTCATGCCCATCCGGGAGATCCAGGCAATTCCGCCAGCCAGTGGCTCCCCTTTCTCGTCCCGAGGGGAGAAATAGTGGCGGAAAAGAGCGACATTGGGGAGGATACCAACGAAGTTCTCATAGAGGTGCGCAAAAACCGCCATTGTCAGGACGACATTGGGGGTGAAATCAAGCAGGTGGAACCCGTAGGTGTTCATGATGTCGCAAAAGAAATCGGAAAAAGGCGGGCAGAGCCCGCAATAGAAGAACACAGGGAAGAAGTAGTACCCTCTGGGGCACTTCTTCGATTTGGAGGCTTCCGCGGAAAGCACCGGCATGCGCGGGTGCGCCCGCGTTTCCGTCGACCAAAAGAGGTAGAACCCCGCCCGCAACGCCTCCGGGGTGAGCTCGGGGGAGAAAAGCACCTGCTTCTTGTGCAGCGCCTCGAGCTCTAGTGCCTCGGCCGACTTCGCGTCCTTCGCGGCCTTCGCAGCCTTCGTGGCCTTCCCGGCCTTCGGAGCCATGGCAGGGGCAGTAGGGGGAGGCGAAGGCGACGATGGCGACGACGGCGACGGCGGCGATGGGTAGCGGAGTGCTGTTTTTCTCTCGATTCAGGGGACGGAGGAGAGCGGTGGAGCTTTTGGAGGAAGGAACTGCAAGTGGCGGAAGTGGGGGAACGGCCCCGTTTCCTCTGCTTATAAACAGGGGATGCGAACGTTACGCATTTCCTGGGGTTAAGTATTGACCGCGTTCTCTCCCACGACGCCGCAATCGACGCGTGCCGTTGCGGGAGGACGCGGTGGGCACGGAGTCCGATTCTGTGTGACCTAGGCCGAACGTGCCCGTGCACTGTTTTGGGCCTGGCCCAACAACGCTCGGCACCGTGTATGGCCCAGGCCCGGGGGCTCCTGTCGGTGTACTAAAGTAGGGGGGTACCTTAGTACCCCGAACTTGTGCACGGGCAGTCGCAGCCCCCCCCCCCCCCCGCGGCAAGGCTTGCCGGACGCCCGCCAAGATCCTCCACGGCTACTTTGATGCCATTCAAGATCAAAGTACTCAAACCAAGGCCCCGGCAAGAGGAGCTTGCCGGGAAGGCCAACCAAGGTCCCGGCAAGAGAAGCTGGACGGGAAGAAAACAAAGGCCCCGGCAAGAGGAGCTTGCCGGGGAGGCCGACCAAGGCATCTCCAGAAGACTTGCTGCGGCGCCCCGCGCGTCCCGGCAAGGCCCGAAGGCCGGCAAGCTTGCCGGCACGACAAGAGAAGGGCCGTGGCAAGGCACTTGCCGCGGCAAGGCGGCCACCCAGAATCCAGCGCATCCGGCGACGTGTCACCCCAGGGCCGCCCCTGGGGCACATGGCGGGGCGTTGCGTAGCCATGCGGAGCAAGGTGGCAAGCGGAGCTGGCAGAGACGCCATCGTGGCAACCGGTGGCTCACCTAGCGGTCGTTCCTTTGCACTATTTGGGCGACCGGACGGGCATTAAATGCCCCTGTCCCCTGCTGTCAGAGTTAGGTGGGGGACACTGTTGGTCACTGTTGTACCAACTTGCGTTTTTACCTTTCTACCCCCTCTTCCTACGTTGCCACCTGTTGGAGCCCCCTTTAAACTATAAAAGGGAGGCCCATGCGCACTTAGAAGGGGTTCGGTCCATTTTTGGGACATAGCGGTTCGGTCCATTTTTGGGACACAGGCAACACCACCATACGCTCGGACCCTCGATCAAGATCGAACACGAACACAAAGCAGCAGTAGGAGTTTTATCTCTCCGGAGAGCTCCGAAGCTGGGTAAAAATCGTCCCGTCTCCCCAGCGCGCGCCCGACCTCGATCTAGTCTGCGCGCGGCCTCCGGCCCCCTTGCCGGACCAGAAGGGGCCCCCGTGCCCCATAGGTGCTCGTGGCCACAGAGAGATACGCCCCGACACTTGTTCTCCCTGTGCGGCCGTTTAGTGTACATAAAACCTGAGAGTTGGCCAGTCATCGGCTTCTGCCCCCACGTAAAAAGTACGGGGGTGTTCGGGACATATCTGAACACTCTTTATCCCATTGTTGGGTCCTTTTAAGGAGGTGTTCCTCGCTACGAACCAGGCAATCAGACTATAGGGATTTATCACTCTCACTTAGCCATAGGAGTTCGAGTATGGTCGGCGCAGCCCCTGGTGTTTGGAAGGCCGAACTGGGGGCTCTATTGGCTCCTGATCGGAAGACCGATCCTTCACACTTTGCATTTATAATGGCATTGTGCGGAATAAATCTTTAAGGATTTTACAACCTCTCGAATAGCTGACCAGCTCTCGCCGTATCATGACAGTCAGTTTTCGGCTTTCTCTACTGAGGTGCTCGTCCGGAAGAACCGAGACACAATCGCAGTAGTTCTCCCAGTGCTACCTTAGCCGATAGAGCGGAATGTAAGGTACCAAAACATGGGAGCCGGGCAAACCCAACTAAAGACGCAAGACATGATTCAGAGCTGACGCATATAGTGCTATAAGTTCGGGGTGCCGAGCGACCGGGAGGGTGGCTGGACTTTGTCGTATTAGGAGTATTCTGAAGCCCCTGGCATAGTGGGGCCTGATACGATGTATGGGTGCCGTTTAGGGCGAAAAGTGGCGTCTGATGAAGAATGACACCTGGTAAGTGTTATTTAAATCTACGAACTGTAGTAGGATGATATGTCTATGCATATGAGTACGGTTTATGATTACGAAAAGAGGTTTTTTTGGCGAAACCTGTCGTGGCCGGACTGGAGGAGGCTGTGAGTGGATCTGAAGTGAATCTGGACTGCCTTCCTTGGAGGAGTGGGGGAGGATTTACTTGTGTGTTCCTGCCCTTGTGTGTCCGGGCTGGTTCCACGTCGCCAATCCTGTTCTACGTCAATGTTAGTCTATAAAGGCAAATACTTGAGGGCAGCTGAACGGCCTCTTGTGGTTTGACCGCGGGTGCCTGATCGGAGCCTGGGTAACCCAGGCATTATTCCGTAAAATAGCGCGGACTCCTCAGTTGGTGTCCGGATAGTTGGCTGCCATATCAGGATTTGATAGGCAGGCACGACTCGCTACTCCGGCAGCGGTATGATTTCCGCTCTAAGGGCGGGGTTCGGCCTTGCCCATAGATGTGACTATATCACACGGGGCTGGCCTAATGGTTTACCACGTGGAATCTAGTCAACGTGTTTCGTCCCATTAACATATGGTAATTACTGTACGAGGGGAAAGTGTCGAAGACTTATTCTTTGGCGTGGTATTTGTTTGGTGATCCGAACACAACCGTTAGAGTGGTGGGCCAATAAAAATTGGTTTTTGCACCTGGCATATCTTTTAGAAGATGTTATTTGTGGTTTCATACCGGCGGGGACTTTATGTGAGATGGAGCCCCCAGACTACTGGGTCTAGAGGTAGTGCAATTAAATTGCTGTGGTTGATACTGTTCGGACGGTCGATGTGATCGGGGGAGATTAGCCATACTTTTATGCTGTGGAGGATCTTCTGTTGACTTCGCTATGTCTAATTGGTCTTTCGTTGTTGGAAACCTCTCTTTATTGTTTTCGGCGTATGATCGGTCGCTTTGTTTTGAGGATCCGGCATTCTCTATTGGTATGTTTGGTCGTCCTTCTAGGAGTACCATGAATTTCACATGGTTGATCGAGTACGCTACTCGGGCCGGATAGGCTTGAGCTGTTCTTTTTCGGCTGACCGGACTGGGGACCGCTGAATTCGGCACCAACTTCCCTGACTTGACGTTTATGACGATTGCGTCGAGGCTTGAGGATGCCTCCTCGTGTTTCCTTCTTATTGTCGTGGACCGTTGTGGTGTGTTGTCGTCGGGGTGTGTGTGCCATGGGTTCTCCTTCTTAGGTTGAGGTGGCAAATTATGCCGTCTGTGCCCTTTGTCGGGGTGGTCGAGTCCGTATTCTTCGATGGCCAGGACCTTGGTCCACCTATCCACGAGGAAATCTTGGTCAGCTTTAAGCTGCTGTTGCTTCCTTTGCAGGCTCCTCGCAGTGGCCATGAGCCCTTGCTTGAAGTGAACTTGTTCCACTGGATCCTCAGGCACGCCGAATTCGTCATCGTCGAGGCTTACCTCATCTTCGGAGGGGGGCATATAGTTGTTCCTTTCCAAGTATCCGACCGTGGCCCGTCTGGCCTGCTTGAAGGCAGGCTGATCGGGGTTGTATTCATCTTTAGCACCATCTTGTTTGGTTTCGTCTCCTGTGCAGGTATTGTTGTGGCGGGGCTTGGAGCGGCGTTGACGACGCCCATGCTTGGCTTTCTTCCCTGAGGGGTTATCCTCCATCCCTTCGTCTCCATTGGCTTTCTTCGGAGTGTCCACCATATATATATCGTATGAGGAGGTGGCCGTCCACCGCCCCGTGAGCTGTGGTTCCTGTTCTTCTCCTGCATCATCGTCCATACCGTCGATGTCTTCGGAGTCATAGTCAAGCACGTCGGTTAAATCATCGATCGTGGCAATGAAGTGGGTGGTGGGTGGGCAACGAATTCCTTCGTCGCCTACTTCCGACTCGAGCCGGACATAGTTCGGCCATGGGTCTCCTGACAAAGAGAGAGACTTTAGCGAGTTCAGCACATCGCCAAAGGGCGAGTGCTGGAAGATATCCGCAGCGGTGAACTCCATTACAGGAGCCCAACCAAGTTTGGCGGGCTCAGGAGCGCACGAACTGGAACCCGCAGCCGGATACGAGTCCGGGGGTCTGGTGTCACAGGCTTCTTTGGGGGCGAGGCCTGTGTTCGGCTCTACCGCCGATGAGTGTGCGGCCTGCGGGGCGGGGTCCATCCATCCATCCTTAGGCAACGCGGTCTGCTCCGGATTTAGGTCCGGGTCTACCACAGGGACGACATCCCGAGCATTGTCCGACAGCAGGTCTAAGCCATGCTCATCATGATCGTCCGGTGCTCCTAGCACAGGCATGAATCCGTTGAATATCAAGTCTCCACGGATATCAGCCGTGTAGTTCAGGTTTCCGAACCTGACCTAGTGGCCAGGGGCGTAGCTATCGATCTGCTCCAGTTGGCCAAGTGAATTGGCCTGCAGTGCGAAGCCGCCGAACACGAAGATCTGTCCGGGGAGAAAAGTCTCACCCTGGACCGTGTTGTTGACGATTGAAGGAGTCATCAGACCTTGCAGCGACGACACAGAGGAACTCTCAATGAAAGCACCAATATCGGTGTCAAAACCGGCGAATCTCGGGTAGGGGGTCCCGATCTGTGCGTCTTAGGCTGATGGTAACAGGAGGCAAGGGACACAATGTTTACACAGGTTCGGGCCCTCCCGATGGAGGTAAAACCCTACTTCCTGCTTTATTGATATTGATGATATGAGTAGTACAAGAGTAGATCTACCATGAGATCGTAGAGGCTAAACCCTAGAAGCTAGCCTATGATGATTATCATTGTGATTGTGATCGGCCTTCTAAGGACCAACCCCTCCAGTTTATATAGACATCGGAGAGGGCTAGGGTTTACATGGAGTCGGTTACAAGGAAGGAAATATAATATCCGGATCGCCAAGCTTGTCTTCCACGCAGAGGAGAGTCCCATCCAGACACGGGACGGAGTCTTGAGTCTTGTATCTTCACGCTCCAATAGTCCGGACGAACTATATAGTCCGGCTGTCCGAACACCCCCTAATCCAGGACTCCCTCACCTAGCATATGCAGATATGGCCTCGGTACACTGAGACCGAAAGGTCAAACGTGAATCATATAGTAGACATGATCAACATAGTGATGTTCACCATTGAAAACTACTTCATCTCACGTGATGATCGGACATGGTTTAGTTGATTTGGATCACCTGATCACTTAGATGATTGGAGGGATGTCTATCTAAGTGGGAGTTCTTAAGTAATATGATTAATTGAACTTTAATTTATCATGAACTTAGTACCTTATAGTATTTTGCATGTCTATGTTGTTGTAGATGAATGGCCCGTGCTACGGTTCCTTTGGATTTTAATGCATTCCTAGAGAAAGCTAAGTTGAAAGATGATGGCAGCAACTACACGGACTGGGTCCGTAACTTGAGGATTATCCTCATTGCTGCACAGAAGAATTACGTCCTGGAAGCACCCTTGGGTGCCAGGCCTGCTGCAGATGCTACTGATGACGTTAAGAACGTTTGGCAGAGCAAAGCTGATGACTACTCGATAGTTTAGTGTGTCATGCTTTACGGCTTAGAATCGGGACTTCAAAGACGTTTTGAACTTCATGGAGCATACGAGATGTTCCAAGAGTTGAAGTTAATATTTCAAGCAAATGCCTGAGTTGAGAGATATGAAGTCTCCAACAAGTTCTTCAGCTGCAAAATGAAGGAGAATAGTTATGTCAGTGAACACATGCTCAAAATGTCTGGGAATCATAATCACTTGACTCAGCTGGGAGTTGATCTTCCAGTTGATTGTGTCATTGACAGAGTTCTTCAGAGTTCTTCAATCACTGCCACCAAGCTATAAAGACTTTGTGATGAACTATAATATGCAAGGGATGTACAAGACTATTCCTGAGCTCTTCGCAATGCTAAAGGCTGCGGAGGTAGAAATCAAAAAGGAGCATCAAGTGTTGATGGTCAATAAGACCACTAGTTTCAAGAAAAAGGGCAAAAGGAAAAAAGGTAACTTCAAGAAGAACGGCAGAAGATTGCTGCTCAAGAGAAGAAACCCAAGTCTGGACCTAAGCCTGAAACTGAGTGCTTCTACTGCAAAGGGACTGGTCACTGGAAGCGGAACTGCCCCATGTATTTGGCGGATAAGAAGGATGGCAAAGTGAAAGGTATATTTGATATACATGTTATTGATGTGTACTTAACTAATGCTCGCAGTAGCGCCTGGGTATTTGATACTGGTTTCTGTTGCTGATATTTGCAACTCGAAACAGGGGCTATGGATTAAGCGAAGATTGACTAAGGAGGAGGTGACGATGCGCGTGGGAAATGGTTCCAAAGTCGATGTGATTGCGGTCCGCACGCTACCTCTACATCTATCATCGGGATTAGTTTTAGACCTGAATAATTGTTATTTGGTGCCGGCGTTGAGCATAAACATTATATCTGGATCTTGTTTGATTAGAGACGGTTATTCATTTAAATCAGAGAATAATGGTTGTTCTATTTATATGAGTAATATTTTTTATGGTCATGCACCCCTCTGAGTGGTCTATTTTTGTTGAATGTCGATATTAGTGATACACATATTCATAGTGTTGAAGCCAAAAGATTGAAGTTTAATAATGATAGTGCAACTTATTTGTGGCACTGCCGTTTGGGTCATATCGGTGTAAAGCGCATGAAAAAACTCCATACTGATGGACTTTTGGAATCACTTGATTATGAATCACTTCGTGCTTGCGAGCCGTGCTTATGGGCAAGATGACTAAAACTCCGTTCTCTGGAACAATGGAACGAGCTACTGACTTGTTGGAAATAATACATACCGATGTATGCGGTCCAATGAGTATTGATGCTTGTGGTGGGTGTCGGTGTCAAAACCGGCGGATCTCGGATAGGGGTCCCAAACTGTGCGTCTAAGGTCGATGGTAACAAGAGACGGGGGATACGATGTTTACCCAGGTTCGGGCACTCTCTATGGAGGTAATACCCTACTTCCTGCTTGATTGATCTTGATGAATATGAGTATTACAAGAGTTGATCTACCACAGGATCGTAATGGCTAAACCCTAGAGGTCTAGTCTATGGGATTATGATTGTCCCCTATGGACTAAACCCTCCGGTTTATATATGAACGTACACACGCACACCCTATCCCTATGAGCACCTCTAAAAGACTGAGCCGGCATATCATCTTGAAATTTACGAAGTCACCGTAGGCACCTCGTCGTCGACGGAAACTTCTCCTCCACCTGAATGTGCATCACCGAAAATCCTGAAATAAATTCAAAAATAAATGCGAGCACCAGGATTTGAACCCTGGTGGGCTGGGATACCACAATCCCTCTAACCATCCAACCACGGGTTGGTTCGCCAAAAATTAAGTTTTCATATGTACTCCCTCCGTCTCAAAATTCTAGTCTTAGTTTTGTCTAGATACGGATGTATCTAGTTATGTTTTAGTGTTAGATACAACCGTATCTAGTTGAATCTAAGTCAAGAATTTTGGGACGGTGAGAGTACAAAGAAACGTCCTAAAAGATCACAATTAATTACTGAAATTAATTGTATAAAAATAATTATAGCTTACCAAAAATCTTTCCGCAAATATTGTACGTGTATCATAGTCATTTGTGGAAGCAGTTTAGGGAAACAATTGGTAGTCAATGGTGTCGGCGTGATAAACGGAAGGTGTTATCAAGACAAATGCCATTTAGAAATGTGACGTACGATCAGTGTGCATCTAATCGTATGGTCTTCGATTGATCTGATAGCAGCAAAGGATCAGTAGTCTGATCCTAGACGTAAATCAAAAAAAAAAAACCATCCAGTGGTCTGACGGGACGATAGGAAGCGGGCAATACCTTCTGACAGTTTTTTTAGAGTACGCAAATTGAATACCTTAACTTCACATAACGTAGAGGTTTGAATAAAAAAATGACAGTCCGTTGCGCATAACCTGTCACAACACTCCATACCGGCTAGTCCGAAGACAGCTCTCACACATAACAACAACAACAACAACAACAACAACAACAAAAGCCTATCCTAAACTGAGCAGCAAGGCCGCGTCTCAACCAATGCCGCCACCTCCAAAAAGAACATTTCCATCTTGACTTCCCTCGTTGACGCGCCATCCTAAAGAAGGTGAATGGCGGAATTTGGTCGAAAGTCGTCGTCTTGGACCCGCTAACAATGATGTGCATAGCGCCCCTACAGAACAATCTTGTATAGCAGCGAGCGCCAGAGGAAAGAAACCTAGGACCTACAAGCTGTGTCTCCAAACATGATACTCACAAGAGAGGGACGGCGTCGAGGACGCCGCTATCGCGCCGGTCCAACTCCAAGTCTAGGATTTCGCCCGGAGACATCAACCAAACCAGAATGAAGCGAGTACGGTGTCGACACACCTCGGCGACGCCTCCAAGGAGGAAAACGACATCAACAGGCACCGTCGTCGCCGGCCCCGACCGAAGACGGACAAAGACTTTCGTCTGTGACGTCGCACACCATCCTCCTCGCCCACCGGAATGGGGCAGCCATCCACGTTGTTCACACCGCCGCCGTCGCAGCAAATCAATGTCGTGGCCGATGCGTCAAGGAACACCGACGACCCGCACGATGAGAGCCCACCTCTCTACCAACTCCGATCTAGCCGAGCACCCGCAGCCCCCACCGTTGAGCACCTCCTGTGGCCGAGGAACCGCCGCACGCTGCTGTCACGCTCCTGACAGTTGTCGTACAGATCGGCCCCCCAGCCCAGATCGGGCCCTGGTTGGGCCCAGATCTAGCCCGCAGCACCCTCTCCATGGCCGCCGGCGACAGCTCCACTGCGATTTTCGCCGCCTCCAGGAAGCACCACCGACGGCCGCGGCGCTGCCAGCTCCGCCTTCATGGCCCGAGGAAGCCGCACGGACGCAGACTTCGCGCCGCAGCCTCTGCGTCGCCGCCTCCAGGCACGCTTCACCGCTTCCATGGCCGCTCACCCCTCCGAGCTCCGGGTCCTCCGCCAGCCTTCACGCAGCTCCGCCGCGACCCTCCTCTCGCCGCCCGCCGCCTCTCAGCACCGCCGCCGTGCGCCGCCCGGTGAAGCCCTCCTTCGCGCGAAGACAGTGCCATCGGGTGCGCTCTCCTCCCCGCTGCCTTCGGCGGCCAGGGGGGGCCACCACCGCCAGGGGCGGCGGCGGCAGCTGCCGGGTGGATCTGGGGTAGGTGGCTCGCTGGTTAGGGTTTCGTCCCCCCGGGGTCGTCCGCGCGTGCGACCCGGGAGGGGGAGGGGGAGTCGAACTCTGATGAAAGGTTCTGAGATTACCAAGCTTAAACAAAAAGGTTCTGAGATTACCTTCTGACAGTTAATGCTGTAATCACTCAACCCTATAGCGCACGCTGGTTCTTTCCAAAAAAAACGTACTAACAGTTAATGGGACTTAATTAGCGGGACAACTAAGACGGACGCGCTTTCTGCGAACCTGGACGGATGGTGTGTTCATCGTCTCGTTCCATCAGGAGGGATCCCTTCTGACTATCATAAATACGGCAGCACAAAGGCGTACGGTCTTCAAAGCCATGGCGACGCAGCAGATCGCCCTCCTTCTCTTACTCCTCGCCGCCGCCCATGGCCTCTCCGTGGCCGTCAGCCCTACACCCATCATCAACACCACATGCGCTGCGCTAGCCCACAGCCCCAATGTCACAGTGCACGTCGACTACGAATTCTGCGTCCGCGCGCTTTCAGCCGACCCGGCGTCCTCGTCTGCCACGGACGCCCGCGGGCTAGCGGCGGCCGCGGCAAGCCTTACCGTCGCCAACCTAACATCCACCGAGCACATCATCGCAGACCTCGTCGATAATCTGGGCCGTTGTCTCACCGACTACAGAGAGATTAACGGCATGGTGCGGCACGCGCTCGACGACATCCGAGGCGGGCGCGCCGCCGACGCTTCCGAGAAGCTTTTGGAAGTGGCAAAGGCAAACGCTCCTGCTTGGTGCGACCTCATCTTGATAGAGGGAGACGCCAAGAGGAACCCCATAGATCAGGAGAACCATAACGCTGACTTCTTGTCCGTCATTGCCTCTGGAATTGCCGAGCTGATGCTGCATTCTCATGGATGATCACCAAAAGATCCAAGCTGAATACATGGCTCTTGTCTTCTTCCAGTTTCAATCATTTATATATATCATATATGTGGGTTTGCGTCGACAGGCGTTTTGGAGGCCGAGCTCCATGAAGGCCTTTATTTTCGAAAAAATTCAAATTCAAACTTTTATGGTTCAAAAAATTCTCAAAAAAAAGTATGCGTGTATGTAAGGACGTAACCCATATGTGTGTAAAAAATTCATGGTGGAATACCTTGAGTTGCGACCTGTACAAAAAAAAAACAAATTCATGACCCGGGAGAATGAATAGTATCATGTGTTAAACAACCCCAGATTTGTTTTTTTTCGCATAGCCATCATTTCAACGTATTTTGCCCTGAAAATTTACACACATGTGTGTTATGCCTTCATGTATATCTGCGTTTTTTCAGATTTTTTTGAAACGTAAAAATATGAATTTTGATGAAATTTGGAGGCCTCATTGGAGGCCGAGCTCCAAAAGGAATTTCCGGGTTTGCGTCTTCTTATAAACATTTCTGTATCAATCCAATGATCGAAATACAACTTTATTGGTCAGAAATATGGGATCGCCTATTCAATAGTTTCTTGGAAAAAAATTGGTTTATGTCGATTTTGTCCCAGACGATGGATTGAAATCCAACGGATGTGTTTCGTCTTCCTCCTCCCGATCGCACTATTCCTCTTTTCCCCCATGACATGCATCTATAATGGTGGGGCGTTGCCGTGTGCCTCGCTGCTCGCCCTCTAAAGTTTCTAGAGAAAACCTTCCCCTCCATCTACACGACTCAACCCCACCCCTCCCCCGCGCAAAGCCCCCTCGGATCTGGCGTCGACGGGCCGTGGCGCTCAGGGTTGTGCCCCTATCAAGCAGGGGGCTCGGGTAGTAGCCGACAACGTCGCGCTACTCCGGCGCGCGTCCTCGAGCTTTGAGGTGGTGGGAGACGCTGGTGATGACTGGCGTGGGCTGGGAGGTTTGCTGGGCTGCCTCGGGCGGTCTTCGGATCCGGTGCCCTCTCATTCCTGATCCGGTGGCCGTGTGGTACAGTCGCTCGGCTCGGTGTGGTCCAACAACCTCCCCCACCCCGTTTGTGCCTGATGCTTCCCCGTGGTTCCCGGATCCGGCGATATAGGCGATCCCAAATTTCTGCGCCATATCTGGCCGGTTTTGCCCGGATTAGTCGTGGGTTAGGGGGATTTGGGCCGGTTCGTCTTGTTGGCCGGTGTGGTACCGCCTCTGTTGGTCGGTGGTGTTCGCGAGAGTTGTGCTGCCTCTTTACTTGGCCATCAAACTGCAGCAGGGCATTGGGGCTGGCAAATTTGACTATTTTGACCTATGGACGAAATCAATTCACGGAATGAACTGGCCGTGAAACTATTTCACAGCTCTAACCTTTTTGTGTAGCGCCCGCCACGACGGCGCCACACCCTACGGTGCAGCGCCTAGCCCGGGGGCGTTGCACACCAGTCCACCGTGGCAGCCCCTGGGCCCACACCCAGCAGTGCAACGCCTCCGAGCTAGGCGCCACACTTGTAAAGTGCAGCGCCCAGCCCGTAGGCGCTGCACGGTGACTTAGACGCCAGGCGCCCGCTCCCCCTCCCGCACCCCACCCATTCGTCGGTTTTGAAGTAACAGAAGCAGCGGCGTGGCGGGTTCCTCCTCTCCCCCTCTCAATCCCCTCTTCCAAATCCTTCAGATCCGACGATTTGGTTCGTGCATTTCTTCATCAATCCATCCTAGAAGGTACTCTCTTCCGATCCCCTTCTTTCTATCCATAGAAAATATGATATTTTGAAGATTTGGGGAATCCTTGTTTGATTAGATTAGATTTGAATCTTGCATGTATTAGAACTTTGCATGTATTGATTTGTTTGATTGATTTGGGGAACCCTTGTTTGTTTGATTTGTGGAACCCTAGTTTAGTTTATGGAAGAGTTATTTTTATGAAATAGGCATAGTTTATGGAAAAGTTATTTGTATGAAGTAGGCCTAGTTAATTGTGGAACCCTTTTTTATTAGTTATGTTTGATTTGATATGGTTGGATACATAGATTGGTATGGTTGCATCTAGTAGGCCTACTTTAGTTTTTTTGTATTCAAAAGATAATCGTGTTGACAAGAAAGCTTTCTTGCAAATTGCTAGGATGGTTTGGCTTCTCAATGATCATTGGGATCTACAACACCGGTCGTACCCTATGTCGGTGAAGCAGCAGGTAATAATGAAAGTTGCCGGTGTTATGATTTTTGTGTTTTTTTTCAAACACATACCCCCCATATGTAATGATTTGTTTGTTTTCTTGTAGGAGCTTGCACCTCTGAAGCTTCGGGCTCACGGGGTCAACCTTGGGTGGATGCGCTATGATGAGCGGTACACGCCGTATGTTAGGGAGACAGGACTTCTCCCTTTCATTCAGTTGGTCAGCAGGTCGACGCCACCCAACAATGCTCCAGCACTCACCGCGCTTATTGATCATTGGAGGCCGGAGACACACACTTTCCATCTTCGGACCGGGGAGATGACCTTGACGCTCTAGGATATAGCTATTGTCACCGGTCTTCCTATCGATGGGAAACCTCTATGTATGAGCACCGATTCTGATGGGTGGCGCGAGCAAATGTTTGCCCTTATCGGTATGGTTCCTCCGGAGCCGCGGGAACCAGAAGTAGAAGGCAATAAGAAGGAAAGAGTCACAGCCGGTGCTACTTTCACGTGGATTGTATCAAACTTCAGTAATTGCCCTGAGGATGCTAATGAGGACACGGTGAAGACATATGCTCGTGTCTACATGTGGTACGTGATATCCAGGACTATGTTTGCTGATGGCACAGGCAAGAATGCTCCATGGATGTGGCTCAAGGCATTGACCGTCTTCGATAGCAAATGGAGTTGGGGTTCGGCGACACTGGCTTACTTGTATAGACAGGTATGAAGTTGTTTCTGTTTCAATTCATTGGTACATTATGAATGCGATCTTGCTTTTAATTCAACCATGTTCTCTTTTATGTGCAGTTGGACGAAGCCTGTTGTAGGCTATCTGGAGGTATTGGTGGTTGTTTGCTCGCACTTTCCATATGGAGCTGGGAGCGTTTGCCGGTTGGACGACCGAAGAAAGTGAAGTTCGAGGATTGGGACGATAAACACGACCCACTACGGCGCGCGACTTGGGCTTACAAGTGGGATGTGTTAAATGAGATGACAGATGATCCCTCGGTCATGTACAAGCTGTACAGGAGCGAGATGGATGCCATCACGCCTGAGCAGGTGAATTGACATTGCATAAGTTATTATCATGCTTCCATCGTAAGTCGATATCAATTTTTCATTCTATCCAATTTTGTAGGTTGTATGGGAACCTTATGGAACAGGAGATAGTTTTGGGAACCCTATAGAGTTCACGCTGAATCCGATGTGCACTGGAGATAGGGATCTCTGGCATATGCGGTGTCCACTCATATGCAACTGGGCGGTTGAGCTTCACATGCCACATCGGGTGTACCGGCAGTTTGGTTTGTTCATGCCACACCCGCCGGAGTTTGTGGACACGGATATAGTGCTACACGCGTAAGATATAATCAACCTTGAGCAATTAGCAGCTTCTCAGCGGTTTCGATGATGCTAATATTATGTTTCTAACTTGCACGTTGGATAGGAAAAAGCAGCGGAAGATCAAGGATTGGGCCAAGCATCACAACAAGTATGTCATACAGTGGGAGCTTGCTTTGGAGCAAGCTAGGGCTGGAAAACGAGCCAAGCTTCATGAGCACTGCCCGATTGCGTTCAACAACTATCTCACATGGTTTCTAGGCGTCACTCGTGTGGAGGTATGCAAGCCGGCGTATGAGGATAAGATTTTGGAAGAACCCACCGTCTTTGATGAGGTAGCCCAGCACCAGTACAATGCATTAGTCAGGAAAGGCAACTCCGTGATCCCTGCGGGGCCAATGATGAACTTTGTGGTATGTGCCCTTTTTGCTTTTCAATTCGCAATATTCACATCTTCACTTGCCTAACACGTTGATACCTTTTCTTTTCATAGCGTGCCCAGATCAAGAAAGCAGCTGATGAGACCGACACTATTCTGGAAACAACCCCGACTGGCAAAAGAGATGGGGAAGGTGCACTTCGAGCATTCATTAAGGTTCACATCTCCTTCAAACTAGCACTTAACATGTGTTGCTACGTTCGATGTCTCATTCACTTGTTCATGTTGCAGCGCCAGGGCCAAAAGTTAAGGCGGCTGTCAAACCTTTTCGGTTGTCGTGACCCCGAGTATGTATCACCAGAACGTTCTAGGTCGGCGACACCATCAGATCCAACTTCTGGCCATGATAATCCTTTGGACGATGAGGATGTGGGTGTGGTCACCCAAGATGTGGGTGTGCTCACCCAAGAGGTATGGCCTGAGGTTATATATCCAATTGTTGATGCATTTGCTAACTATATTCTCACAAACGGTCTTTCCATATCTTTTGTGGATGCATAGGTCTCTGATGATATGACCTTGGAGACCTACAAGGTTCGGTCTGCATACGAGTTAAAGCCTAGGAAGGGAACCAACAAATACACACCTGAGGACTTCACCCAAAGAGGCAAAAGGACGGTCGGCACCTCGCGGATGGCTGCTTTGGACGACTATTTGGATGACGATGTGGATGACGATGTGGATGATGTGGATGAACCAGAGCCAGAGCAGGAGCGGGTTCGTCTTCCTAGGAAAGTGAAGAAGATACCCTCCAAGAGAGGGGGAGGAACCAGCAAGCGCGGAAGGAAGTAGTCATCGTTCTCTTCTAGTAATGGTAGTAATGGTAGCTATGTTGGTGGTAATGTCGAACTTGTCGTGATGGTCATTCTATGTGTTCAACTCTATGTTGGTGGTAATGTCGAACTTGTCGTGATGGTCACTCTATGTGTTGGACTCTATGTTGGTGGTAATGTTTAACTTAAATCTCTTAGTAATGCTTATTCTGTGATGCAACTATATAGTTTTGGTCAAAGTGTTGCTTATTCTGTGTTGAACTCTATTCTGTGCTTAAACTAGATCAACAAGGAGCAACACAATGAAGGCCTCCAGTTTGGCCAAAAAATTCGCTAAGTTTTTGTGCAGCGCCTAGCCCTGAGGCGTCACACTACACAGTGCAACGCCTAGCACCGAGGCGCTGCACTGTGCAGTGTGACGCCTCCAGGCTAGGCGCTGCACAGGTCTGTAGCATGACAAACATTCTGGTGCTCTCTAGAAAGCTACAGACCTGTGCAGCGCCTACCATTGAGGCGTCACACTACACAGTGCAGCGCCTACCATTTGTCGAGATCACCCACATTGTTGTCATGGAGATCAACTTCATTGTCATCGTCCGCATACTCATTATTGTCCTCTTGCAAAGCTTCATCTTGGTTGTTTGTAAACGGGCTCAATGTTGGCCTCACTTCTTGGGTCAAAAGAGGTTCAACAATTTCATCTCGCTTCAAAGGTGTGGGGCTACTAGCAACCAAAGGGGAGGGGTTCCGGTTCAAGTCCAAATGCAAACTTGAATCAACCTTCTTTGTTGCAAATAACTCAAGAGCCTTGTCTAGTGATTCGGCCACCGTCTCCTGGTATGCAACCCAACGTTGCTCCGAGTTGACACGCATTGTCTTCCAACGGATGTGCATTCCAAAACCAACATTATGCCTTCCTTCCAACTCTATGATATCACTAGGGTCCGTCCAATTCAATTCTTCCCTAACTTGTTGCAAGAGCTCCGTATAGCTAGGACTACTATCAAACACAATGTCAACCTCATCCGGGTCCGGTTCTACATTGCCTTTCAAAAATGCGTCCTTGTCCCCATGATGAACAAACACACATGTTCTTCCCATCCCTATAAGCATTCCAATAACACAAGGTAACATTGCTTCCATGAGTACTAATACAAGGATTAACACGGAATAGAAACCCTAATATATATATCAAACAACAACCCTAACCCTAACCCTAACCATAACCATAACCATAACCCTAGCCCTAAACCTAGCCCTAGCACCAACATAAGAACACCCATAAGAATAACCCTAGCATACTAACAAAGCCTAACCATAGAAATTGGCAAACAAACATCTCACATTTCCATGCAAATCTCTAGATCCAAACAAAACTAGGGTTTCCCCAAACAAGCAACAAATGAGCAATGGGGAACTTTACTTGGATCAAAACAAGGGGAATGGAGAATATTACCTTGAGGGAGGGTTTGACTTCGAAATCCACGGACAAAATCTTCAAATTTGCAAGATTTGGGAGAGGATTTGAGAGGGGGAGAGAGGGGGAAAGGGGGCAAAGCTCGGGGGAGGAGAGTGGGAGAGTGTGTGGTGTGGGGGTGGGGGGGGGGGGGCCAGCCGAGTGGCTGGATAAGTCACAGTGCAGCGCCTAAGAGCTAGGCGCTGCACTTAAGAAGTGTGGCGCCTACGTCGGAGGCGTTGCACTTTACAAGTGTGGCGCCTAGCTCGGAGGCGTTGCACTGCTGGGTGCGGGCCCAGGGGCTGCCACGGTGGACTGGTGTGCAACGCCCCCGGGCTAGGCGCTGCACCGTAGGGTGTGGCGCCGTCGTGGCGGGCGCTACACAAAAAGGTTAGAGCTGTGAAATAGTTTCACGGCCAGTTCATTCCGTGAATTGATTTCGTCCATAGGTCAAAATAGTCAAATTTGCCATTGGGGCTGGCTGGTGTCGTGACTTCGCAGATGGCGGCCACGGTGGCAACGCAGACCCTACGATGGGCCATCGTGGCTGGGTGTTGAGTCTTTTCTGTATCGCCACCAGTGGCGGCAGAGGACGATGTTTTCGTCTGTACTGGTGTGTGCCGTGGTTTTGTAGATAGCGGCCTTTTCTCAATGCGAGGTGAGCCATGGCAGTGGTGGTGGTGGTTCTCCTTGCCGGTTGTGGGCTCATGCTATCATGTGTCGGATCCTTGTCAGATTGGCGTGTCTGGCATGGGTGGTTTTTGCACGTGCTCCCTGCCGGCCAGCCCTTTGGGTATATCGAACCCAGGGAGGTTGGGGTTGCCATCGCTGGTGCCTTGCCTTTCGACTACGGCGGCGACCAACACATGCGACGAAGGAGGTTCATGCGACAGGGCTCTTGTTGGGAAAGTAGTAATTCAAAAAAATTCCTACGATCACGCATGATCTATCTAGGAGATGCATAGCAACAAGACGGGAGAGTGTGTCCACATACCCTCGTAGACCGAAAGTGGAAGTGTTTAGTAACGCGGTTGATGTAGTCGAACATCGTCACGATCCAACCGATCCAAGTACCAAAGGTACGGCACCTCCGTGTTCAGCACATGTTCAGCATGATGACGTCCCTCGTGCTCTTGATCCAGTTGAGGACGAGGGAGATTTCCATTAGCACGACGGCGTGGCGACGATGATGATGAAGTTACCGACGCAGGGCTTCGCCTAAGCACTACGACGATATGACCGAGGTGTTAAACTGTGGAGGGGGGCACCGCACACGGCTAAAAGATTGCCTGTTGTCCTTTGGGGTGACCCCCTGCCCCCATATATAAAGGAGGAGAGGGGGAGGCCGGCCGGCCCTGTAGGGCGCACCAAGAGGGAGGAGTCCTACTAGGACTCCAAGTCCTAGTAGGATTCCACTTGGTGGAAGGGGGGAAGAAGGAAGGGAGAGGAAGAGGGAGAGGGAAAGGGGGGCCGCGCCCCCTCCCCTAGTCCTATTCGGACTCCCCACGGGGGGGGGGGGGCATGCCACCCCCTTGCAGGCTTTCCTCTCTCTTCCCCTATGGCCCATGTTGGCCCATTGCTTCCCCGGGGGGTTCCGGTAGCCCCTCCAGCACTCCGTTTTTACCCGGTACCTCTCGGAACTCTTCCGGTGTCCGAATAACATCGTCCAATATATCAATCTTTATGTCTCGAACATTTCGAGACTCCTCTTCATGTTCGTGATCTCATCCGGGACTCCGAAAAATTTCGGTCATCAAATCACATATACCTCATAATACAAATCGTCATCGAACGTTAAGCGTGCGGACCCTACGGGTTCGAGAACTACGTATACATGATCGAGACACATCTCCGATCAATAACCAATAGCGGAACCTGGATGCTCATATTGGCTCCTACATATTCTACGAAAATCTTTATCGGTCAAACCGCACAACAACATATGTTGTTCCCTTGGTCATCGTTATGTTACTTGCCCGAGATTCGATGGTCGGTATCATCATACCTAGTTCAATCTCGTTACCGGCAAGTCTCTTTACTCATTCCGTAATGCTTCATCCCGTAACCAACTCCTTAGTCACATTGCTTGCAAGGCTTATAGTGATGACCATTACCGAGAGGGCCCAGAGATACCTCTCTGATACAAGGAGTGACAAATCCTAATCTTGATCTATGCCAACCCAACAAACACCTTCAGAGGCACCTGTAGAGTATCTTTATAATCACCCAGTTAGATTGTGACGTTTTATAGCACACAATGTGTTCCTTCGGTATTCGGGAGTTGCATAATCTCATAGTCAGAGGAACATGTATAAGTCATGAAGAAAGCAGTAGCAATAAAACTGTAATGATCATAATGCTAAGCTAGCGGATGGGTCTTGTCCATCACATCATTCTCTAATGATGTTATCCCGTTTATCAAATGACAACACATGTCTATGGTTAGGAAACATAACCATCTTTGATTAACGAGCTAGTCAAGTACATGAATACTAGGGACACTTTGTTTTGTCTATGTATTCACACATGTAATAAGTTTCTGGTTAATACAATTCTAGTATGAATAATAAACATTTATCGTGATATAAGGAAATATAAAAACAACTTTATTATTGCCTCTAGGGCTTATTTCCTTCAGTCTCCCACTTGCACTAGACTCAATAATCTAGATTACAAAGTAATGATTCTAACACCCATGGAGTCTTGGTGCTGATCATTGATACGTCTGCAATGCATCTATAATTTTTTTTATTGTTCCATGCTATTATATTAGCCCTTTTGGATGTTTATGGGCTTTATTTTACACATTTATATCATTTTTGGGACTAACTACTAACCGGAGGCCCAGCCCGTGTTGCTGTTTTTTTTGCCTATTTCAGTATTTCGAATAAAAGGAATATCAAACGGAGTCCAAACAGAATGAAACCTTCGGGAGCGTGATTTTTGGAACGAACGTGATCCAGAGGACTTGGAGTGCAAGTCAAGAAGCTGTCGAGGCCTCCACGAGATAGGAGGGTGCCCCCCCTATAGGGCGCGCCCCCTGTCTCATGGGCCCCTCGGGCGTCCACCGACGTACTTATTCCTCCTATATAAGCCTACGTACCCCGAAAACATCCAGGGAGCAGACGAAACACAATTTCCACCACCGTAACCTTCTGTATCCGCGAGATCCCATCTTGGAGCCTTCGCCGATGCTCCGCCCGAGGGGGGATCGACCACGGAGGGCTTCGACATCCACATCCTTGCCCCTCCGATGAGTTGTGAGTAGTTTACCACAGACCTACAGGTCCATAGTTATTAGCTAGATGGCTTCTTCTCTCTTTTTGTATCTCAATACAATGTTCTCCCCCTCTCTTGTGGAGATCTATTCGATGTAAACTCTTTTTGCGGTGTGTTTGTCAAGATCTGATGAATTGTGGGTTTATGATCAAGTTTATCTATGAATAATATTTGAATCTTCTCTGAATTCTTTTATGTTTGATTGAGTTATCTTTGCAAGTCTCTTCGAATTATCAGTTTGGTTTGGCCTACTAGATTGATCTTTATTGCCATGGGAGAAGTGCTTAGCTTTGGGTTCAATCTTGCGGTGTCCTTACCCAGTGACAGAAAGGGTTGCAAGGCACGTATTGTATTGTTGCCATCGAGGATAACAAGATGGGGTTTATATCATATTGATTGAGTTTATCCCTCTACATCATGTCATCTTGCTTAATGCGTTACTCTGTTCTTTATGAACTTAATACTCTAGATGCAGGCAGGAGTTGGTCGATGTGTGGAGTAATAGTAGTAGATGCAGGCAGGAGTCGGTCTACTTGTTGCGGACGTGATGCCTATACACATGATCATGCCTAGATAATCTCATAACTATTCGCTTTTCTATCAATTGCTCGACAGTAATTTGGTCACCCACCGTAATACTTATGCTATCTTGAGAGAAGCCACTAGTGAAACCTATGGCCCCCGGGTCTATCTCTTATCATATTTGCTTCCAATCTACTTTTATTTGCATCTTTACTTTTTGCATCTATATTATAAAATACCAAAAATATATTTATGTTATCTTACTATCTTTATTAGATCTCACTTTCGCAAGTGGCCATGAAGGGATTGACAACACCTTTATAGCGTTGGTTGCGAGTTCTTTGTTTGTTTGTGTAGGTGCGTGGGACTTTTGACGAGCCTCCTACTGGATTGATACCTTGGTTCTCAAAAACTAAGGGAAACTAGATGGTACCCCGCGCGTTGCTGCGGGAATTCGTGGATAAGAGTTTATGCAACGATAAATGTTAACAATCATGAAAGCAAACAAACACTTGCTAGATCATTGGCTTGCTGTGAATCTTGGCCCTTTGCGTGTTACATGCTTGCTATGCACCTTGTTGATATGGATGTAATCAAGATTTTGGAAGCAATTTCACCAGAAATTTTGACATGACCTATCCTAGATTTTGTACCATTCGCACATGTAACAGGAAAATAATATATATCGACATAATTATAGTAAAATCCACATGCTCATCTCAATAAAGTGCAAAGCAACCCATATACCTCATAATTCAGGTGAATCCATATGTCACTACATGCATAGGATCACCATGTAATTACTAGTGAGTGTTCAATGGATTGAAATCCGAGGCACAATATAACTATATATAAGTAGAAAGCAACGTACTTAATCCAGCCCGTATATAGTTGCATAAGCATTATCCATAACTCATTACATGCATAGGATCACACAGAAGTAGTACTACACAGTATAACTAACTTAAACATAAGGCAATGTAGCTTGTTGCTGCTTGAGTGAGTGTTTGATGATATCCTGCATGTTGTAAAAAGAGAGCACTATTGATACAATTATCCTCCTCGAATCAGCTAGTAGAGAGAAACCAAACTTTTGGATAATTTTGTTGGACATGAAATTCACAGTACTACGTTTTTATTGGTGTTTATCCTCATACCTTTTTAGTTGTTCATTTTCATGTTGTTGTCTGCAATGTTGTTTGAGGAATAAAAATAATAATGGTGAATATTATATTTGGAATTTGGCAAGTTACATGAGATGACACACATACTCTTGCAGTCTTGCTTATGCTTTGACAACTTGAAGATGAAGTTCTGCAGCCTCAAGATCTACCTCCTTTTGATTGTGACATGTAAATATTGCATTGTTGAGAAATTACATGGTAAATAGGATTATTGTTATCTGTGTGTATCTCTCTTTGTTGGTAGTTTCATCTTCTGTAAATTTAGTGACCCTTTCAGCTAAAGAGTGCCTGCAAAAAAATTGACATTTGAATTTCCTGTTGAATCTGAACCGGTTGATTTGTACAGGGAGTTCTAAGCATTATACTTGTTTTGGTTTTTCTCAGTGTCAATATTTGCGGCTGGGCAAGAAGGAGGTGTAGTATTCCTTGAGTCCTCTGGTGATCGGATCATCGGACTATGAATAGAAAAAGTTTGGTCAGCGGTGTTTAGATAGAGCTTGTAACTTCTATGTTGGTATTCACGGCAAACCTCTCGATACTTATTATTGAAGATGAATGGGTCGTCAATTCTTTGATTGGATATGGCTGGAAATATTACATGGTTCAAGTTAGTATTTTGCAGGAAATATGGTTGAAATTAGGAAGAATATACTTTCTGAATGAATAGAAATTGTCTAACCTTTGTAGAGGGCAACACTTGTGCACTATCGATTGAGAAGCTTTTCTTTACGACAGGACCTATGGGGATCTGAGATACTGAATCAATCTTCATTCCAGCAAGTATAACAGGGAGTCTTTCTGTGGACGGGTATGCATGGTGAATGTCATACTTAGGTAAGCGCCAAACAGCCTCATTTGGTGCAATATAGCGACATTCTCGATGATTATCTATTTCATTGACTGTCTCACTTGGTGAAAAGGATGACCTAGCATTAGACTCCATTTTTTATCTGGCACAATCAAATCATTTTGTCACATACTTGAAAAGATTTCTCTTTTGTGATTCTACTTGAAAAGATATTTGCACATGCCTGGAGTGGACATTATGAGGAACAACTAATGTGTTAGTAATGAGAAGTCCATTTTTATTGCATAATGTGTGAAACCATTCTCTAATACAGTGGTTCATTCATAGAAATCTTGAGGGTACTTTGCAATACTATATCCTAACTAACCTCTATTTCTATCTTGTGTATACACTTGTGTTGGAAGCAGTAGATTGGTTTATTTCAGGGTACAACATGTAATGACTGATAGTGGGGGTGTCCATGACTGCATGAGACTAAATGCCTACGAAGATGCATCGAAGAATTTTTGGCACCATCCATCTTACTAAACCATAGGCACTCAATTGCCTTAAAAGGAAGAAGATTGTAGCCTATATGTTTTGAACAAACACAATGCACATAATAATTTAGGGGAAGAAATTCAATGGTATGTAATATGCATGGAAAGAAATATAAGTTTTGTATGCTCATCATGTGTAAACAATTAAATTTAGAGATGAGTATGTGCTTACCAATGCAAGTGGCAAGATATCTATGAAGCAAAATGCCCGACACATTGCGATCTGGGGGAGTGCAGAACCGCAGAAGGAGGATAACAAAAATGTTAACAGAATCAACATGAACACCATAGTCCGTCTTAAATTTTTTTAAAAAGACATATGTTGCATTGCTAACAAACATACTCATGCCCATATAATCATTTAACTAATTGAACTATCCAACCCAGAAGAAAATTAAGATAATCGTGTTTCTACGGTATAAGGGAGATGACCAATTATAAATGCTCAACATGAAAGGGATAAAATAAATTTCCTACGGAGTAAAAGTAATTGGTAATCTAAGTTAGAACAACATGAGAAAATCCCATATCCAATTCCATGATACTCTTCCACAACATGCAAAAATGAATCGATAACCTTACCCCTTGCCTCTTTCCGGTTAGTTCATCTAGTACCTATTGGCATCGATTCAGGTATAATAATATGGGCAACGAAAAGAGTTTTTTTGAATGAACAATCTGTATCTAGAAGAACTATAGCAAGTACCATGAAACTTGATTTCCTAATTTGTCATATTAGTATTCTATCATTCCTGCACATGACAAAGTAAGAGTAATGCACAATCTGGAAAGAATGCAAAGAGAGTAAGAGACCTGTGAAATAATGAATCAATTCCCAACAGAAAGAGATGTTTGAAGCATAACATGGAGCAGAGCACCTCTAGTCTGAAGTGCAACCTGAGAAGATTCAAAGGCATAAGCATCAGGATGAGAAAATCATAGGCTGCTGGAAATAGAGTGTGCCGCTACCATGCCGGAGGCCTCTTCCCAGATGGGACACGAGAAGGCGTGTGTGATGGTTTGATGGATGACGATGGCACTACATAGGGGTATTTAAACCCACTTTCTTCCGCATCTGCAGGGTAATGAAAGGCGAGGTAATGAGGGGAGGAATTGTGTGGTGCGGCAGGCCATTTCATGTGCATTTGTGGCTGGGATAGCATACGTCATGGAGGCAGAAGGGTAGTGGTGGCTATAGAGTGGTAACGGGAAGAGAATTAATGCACGGGAGCTCATCGGTCGTTGCGGTGACAGCATGCGGAGGAGCGTCGGTCGCGGCAACGGCGGCAAGAGGCTGAGCAGCCTCGGTCGTGGCGGCGGCGTCTGGCCGAGAGAGCGTCGGGTGTGGCGGAGGCTGACCGGGAGACTGGCCAGGGAGCGATCAGCATGATGGCGGTTGGCCGAGGGATAGTGCGTGGAGTGTAGTAGCGGCGCGCCGGCGGCTGGCTGGTGGACTGGGTTGGGAGCGGCGGCTGGATGGGGCAAATAGGGTGTGCACGATGGAGGATAATATTTCTAACATGATGTGGGTAGGATACATGGGCTATTTGTTTCTCATGGGCTTAGAACGTGCTCAAATCACACCAACGACCAAAGAGCCCAACGCTGTAGCCCACCTACGAAAATTTGACTAAGGGCCTGGAAGCGAGTCGGACAGTACGACAGAATGAATGAATCGTTATTTCCCACTTAGCGATGGCAGGTCTCAGTAAATTTTATCAACTCCTATCAAACGGCTGTAGACTGATGAGGTATACTGCATCAACGGCTATAACAATTGAGGTGACGTGGCTTCATGAGGAGGCAGGAAAATCATCTAGTGGGGTGCCCCTATTTAGATATAGAAGATACTTACGCTACTTTGCTGCATCACCCTTTCCTCTTCAAGGAAAACCAACGCAAGCTCAAGACGTAGCAAGAAGGATTCCTGGCGCCGTTGCCGGGGAGGTCTTCGCTCAAGTCAAGACATACCAAGTACCCATCACAAACCCATCTCCCTCGCATTTACATTATTTGCCATTTTCCTCTCTTTTCCCTCTCCCCCACTTTACCCTTGCCTTTTTATTCGCCCTCTGTTTACCAATCTCCTCCTCTCTTTTTCGCTTGCCTTTTTTCCGTTTGCTTGTGTGTTGGATTACTTGTTGCCATGGCACAAGATAATACCAAATTGTGTGATTTCTCGAATACCAATACTAATGATTTCCTTAGTACTCCGATTGCTCCTCTTAATGATGTTGAGTCTTGTGAAATCAATACTGCTTGCTGAATCTTGTTATGAAAGGTCAATTCGCCGGCCTTCCTATTGAAGATGCCGCTACTCATCTAAACAAATTTGTTGATTTGTGTGATATGCAAAAGAAGAAAGATACGGATAACAATATTGTCATATTGAAGTTATTTCCGTTTTCACTTAGAGATCGTGTTAAAGTTTGGTTTTCGTCTTTGCCTAAAAATAGTATTGATTCTTGGAACAAGTGCAAAGATGCTTTTATCTCTAAGTATTTTCCTCCCGCGAAGATTATTACTCTTAGGAACGATATTATGAATTTTGAACAACTTGATCAAGAGCATGTTTCCCAATCTTGGGAAAAAATGAAATTGATGCTTCACAATTGCCCTACTCATGGTTTGAATTTATGGATGATCATACAAAAATTTTATGCCGGTTTGAACTTTGCTTCTAGAAATCTCTTAGATTCGGCCGCGGGAAGCACGTTTATGGAAATCACATTAGGAGATGCTACAAAACTTCTTGATAATATTATGACTAATTATTCTCAATGGCACACCGAAAGATCTTCTAGTAAAAAAGTGCATGCTATAGAAGAAATCAATGTTTTGAGTGGAAAAATGGATGAACTTATGAAATTGTTTGCTACTAAGAATACTCGTCTTGATCCCAATGATATGCCTTTGTCTACTCTGATTGAGAATAATAATGAATCTATGGATGTGAATTTTGTCGGTAGGAATAGCTTTGGAAACAATGCTTATAGAGGAAACTTTAATGCTAGACCGTTCCCTAGTAATTCCTCTAATAATTATGGAAATTCCTACAATAATTCTTATGGTAATTTTAATAAGATACCCTCTGATTTTGAGAATAGTGTGAAAGAATTTATGATTTCTCAAAAGAATTTTAATGCTTTGCTTGAAGAAAAATTGCTCAAAGTTGATGATTTGGCTAGGAACGTTGATAGACTTTCGCTTGATGTTGATTCTCTTAAACTTAGATCTTCTCCTCCTAAGCATGATATCAATGAGTCTCTAAAAGCAATGAGAATTTCCATTTATTAGTGCAAGGAAAGAACCGCTAGATTGCGTGCTAAAAAAGATAGCTTTATAAAGGCGTGTTCTTCTAGTTTCCATGAAAATAATGAATGAGGATCTTAAAGTTATTGATGCGTCTCCTATTAGATCTTTGTTTTGCAATATGAATCTTGATAATTATGGGACTGATGATGATTCAACTTTGCCTAGAAGGCGTCCCAAGAATTCGTAGTCTTTAGATCTTGATGCTAAATTTGGTACAAGTAGGATTGGAGAGGTCATGACTTTAAATAGCATTGAACCCACTATCTCGGATTTCAAAGAATTTGATTATGATAATAGTTCTTTAGAAGGTTGTATTTCCTTGTTGCAATACGTTGTTAATTCTCCTCATGCTTATAGTCAAAATAAAGCTTTTACCAAACATATTGATGATGCCTTGATGCAATCTTATGATGAAAAACTTAATTTGGAAGCTTCTACACCAAGAAAACTTAATGATGAGTGGGAAACTACTATAAAGATTGGAATTAAAGATCATGAGTGTTTTGCTTTGTGTGATTTGGGTGCTAGTGTTTCCACGATTCCGAAAACTTTATGTGATATTCTAGGTTTCCGTGATCTTGATGATTGCTCTTTAAATTTGCACCTTGCGGATTCCACCATTAAAAATCCAATGGGAAGGATCAATGATGTTCTCATTGTTGCAAATAGAAATTTGGTGCCCGTAGATTTTATCGTTCTTGATATAGATTGCAATCTTTCTTGCCCTATTATTCTTGGTAGACCTTTCCTTAGAATGATTGGCGCGATTATTGATATGAAGGAAGGGAATATTAGATTCCAATTTCTGTTAAAGAAAGGCATGGAGCACTTTCCAAGAAAGAAAGTCAAATTACCTTATGAATCTATCATGCGGGCTACTTATGAATTTAGTGCCAAAGATGGCACCCGTTAGATCTATCTTTGTTTTTATGCCTAGCTAGGGGCGTTAAACAATAGCGCTAGTTGGGAGGCAACCCAATCTTCTTTGTGTTTTTTGTTTTTGTTCCTGTTTAGTAATAATTCTTGCATCTACCTTCTGTTTAGATGTTTTTTTATATTTTAATTAGTGTTTGTGCCAAGTAGAACCTATAGGATAACCTATGATGATAGTTGATTTGATTCTGCTGAAAAACAGAAACTTTGCGCGCACGAATATAATTTTGTTAAATCACAGAAACGTGATTTTGTGTTGATTATTTTTTCTGTAGATCAATAGAAAAATTTCCCAGGACTTCCTATTTTGGTAGGATTTTTAGAGTTCCAGAAGTTTGCGTTAGTTACAGATTGCTACAGACTGTTCTGTTTTTTACAGATTCTGTTTTTCGTGTGTTGTTTGCTTATTTTGATGCATCTATGGCTAGTAAAATAGTTTATAAACCATAGGGAAGTTGGAATATAGTAGGTCTAACACCAAAATAAATAAAGAATGAGTTCATTACAGTACCTTATGTGGTGGTTTTGTTTTCTTTCACTAATGGAGCTTATAAGATTTCCCGTTGAGTTTTGTGTTGTGAAGTTTTCAAGTTTTGGGTAAAGCTTTTATGGACTATGGAATAAAGGGTGGCAAGAGCCTAAGCTTGGGGATGCCCATGGCACCCCAAGATATTCAAGGATAGCCAAAAGCCTAAGCTTGGGGATGCCCCGGGAAGGCATCCCCTTTTTCGTCTCCGTTCATTGGTAACTTTACTTGGAGCTATATTTTTTTTGCCACATAATATGTGTTTTGCTTGGAGCGTCGTGTATTATATTAGTCTTTGATTTTTAGTTTACCACAATCATCCTTGCTGTACACACCTTTTGGAAGAAGCCTATTTGATTAGAATTTGCTAGAGTACTCTATGTGCTTCACTTATATATTTTGAGCTTGATAGTTTTTGCTCTAGTGCTTCACTTATATTTTTTAGAGCATGGTGGCGTCTTAATTTTGAAGAAATTGCTAGTATCTCATACTTCACTTATATATTTTTGAGAGTCTTTTAGAACAGCATGGTATTTGCTATGGTTACAAAGTTGGTCCTAGAATGATGAGCATCCAAGTTGGGTATAATAAAAACTATCATAGAAAAAGAATTGGATGCTATGATCAATATGATGCTTGATAATTGTTTTGAGATATGGAGGTAGTGATATTAAAGTCATGCTAGTTGAGGTGATTATGAAAAATACTTGTGTTAAGGGTTGTGATTCCCGTAGCATGCATGTATGGTGAACCGCTTTGTGATGAAGTTGAAGCACAATTCTATTTATTGATTGTCTTCCTTATGAGTGGCGGTTGAGGACGAGCGATGGTCTTTTCCTACCAATCTATCCCCCTAGTAGCATGCGCGTGGTGCTTTGGTTTTTGATGACTTCTAGATTTTTGCAACAGGTACATGAGTTCTTTTGACTAATGTTGAGTCCATGGATTATACGCACCTCACCCTTACACCATTGCTAGCCTCTCTTGTGCCGCGCAACTTTCTCCGGTACCATACACCCAACATATACCTTCCTCCAAACAGCCACCATACCTACCTATTATGGCATTTCCATAGCCATTCCGAGATATATTGCCATGCAACTTTCCACCGTTCTGTTCATATGACACGCATTACTTTTGTCATATTGCTTTTTGCATGATCATGTAGTTGACATCGTATTTGTGGCAAGGCCACCTTCATAATTTTCAGACATGTCGCTCTTGATTCATTGCATATCCCGGTACACCGCCGGAGGCATTCATATAGAGTCATATCTTGTTCTAGCTTTGAGTTGTAATTCTTGAGTTGTAAATCCATAAAAGTGTGATGATCTTCATTATTAGATCATTGTCCTAGTGAGGAAAGGATGATGAAGACTATGATTCCCCCACAAGTCGGGATGAGACTTCGGACTTTAAAAAAAAGAGAAAAAAATAAAGGCCAAAAAAAAGGAAGGCCAAAAGAAAAAAAAAGGAAAAAATAGAAAAAGAAAAGAAAAGAAAAAAATGAGAGAAAAAGAGAGAAGGGACAATGCTACTATCTCCTTTTCCACACTTGTGCTTCAAAATAGCACCATGATCTTCATGATAGAGAGTCTCATATGTTGTCACTTTCATATACTAGTGGGAATTTTATGGGGGAACGTAGTAATTTCAAAAAAATTCCTACGCACACGCAAGATCATGGTGATGGCACAACAATGAGAGGGGAGAGTGTTCGTCCACGTACCCTCGTAGACCGTAAGCGGAAGCGTTAGCACAACGCGGTTGATGTAGTCGTACGTCTTCACGATCCGACCGATCCAAGCACCGAACATACGGGGCCTCCGAGTTCAGCACACGTTCAGCTCGATGACGATCTCCGGCCTCCGATCCAGCGAAGCTCCGGAGATGAGTTCCGTCAGCACGACGGTGTGGTGACGATGATGATGTTCTACCGGCGCAGGGGTTCGCCTAAACTCTGCGATGATATGACCGAGGTGGAATATGGTGGAGGGGGCACCGCACACGGCTAAGGAACGATCCGTAGATAAACTTGTGTGTCATGGGGTGTCCCCCTGCCCCCGTATATAAAGGAGCAAGGGGGAGGAGGCGGCCGTCCAAGGGAGGGCGCGCCAGGGAGGAGTCCTACTCCCACTAGGAGTAGGATTCCCTCCTTTCCTAGTCCAACTAGGAGACCTTCCATGTAGTAGGAGTAGGAGAGAAGGAAACGGAAGAGAGAAGGGAAGGAAGGAGGGGGTGCGGCCCCTCCCCCTAGTCCAATTCGGACTAGGCCTTGGGGGGCGCGCGGCCTGCCCTAGGCAACCCCTCTCTCTTTCCCGTATGGCCCAATAAGGCCCAATACTTCTCCCCGGCGAATTCCCGTAACTCTCCGGTACTCCGATAAATACCCGAATCACTCGGAACCTTTCCGAAGTCCGAATATAGTCGTCCAATATATCGATCTTTACGTCTCGACCATCGAGACTCCTCGTCATGTCCCCGATCTCATCCGGGACTCCGAACTCCTTCGATACATCAAAACTCATAAACTCATAATAAAACTGTCATCGAAACCTTAAGCGTGCGGACCCTACGGGTTCGAGAACTATGTAGACATGACTTAGAACTATTCTCGATCAATAACCAATAGCGTAACCTGGATGCCCATATTGGTTCCTACATATTCTACGAAGATCTTTATCGGTCAAACCGCATAACAACATACATTGTTCCCTTTGTCATCGGTATGTTACTTGCCCGAGATTCGATCGTCGGTATCCAATACCTAGTTCAATATCGTTTCCGGCAAGTCTCTTTACTCGTTCAGTAATACATCATCCCGCAACTAACTCATTAGTTACAATGCTTGCAAGGCTTAAGTGATGTGCATTACCGAGAGGGCCCAGAGATACCTCTCCGACAATCGGAGTGACAAATCCTAATCTCGAAATACGCCAACCCAACATGTACCTTTGGAGACACCTGTAGTACTCCTTTATAATCACCCATTTACGTTGTGACATTTGGTAGTACCCAAAGTGTTCCTCCGGTAAACGGGAGTTGCATAATTCTCATAGTTACAGGAACATGTATAAGTCATGAAGAAAGCAATAGCAGTATACTAAACGATCAAGTGCTAGGCTAACGGAATGGGTCATGTCAATCACATCATTCTCCTAATGATGTGATCCCATTAATCAATTGACAACACATGTCTATGGTTAGGAAACATAACCATCTTTGATCAACAAGCTAGTCAAGTAGAGGCATACTAGTGACACTATGTTTGTCTATGTATTCACACATGTATTATGTTTCCGGTTAATACAATTCTAGCATGAATAATAAACATTTATCATGAAATAAGGAAATAAATAATAACTTTATTATTGCCTCTAGGGCATATTTCCTTCAGTCTCCCACTTGCACTAGAGTCAATAATCTAGTTCACATCGTCATGTGATTTAACATCAATATTCATATCTGTATATGATTAACACCCATTGTTCACATCGTTATGTGACCAACACCCAAAGGGGTTACTAGAGTCAATAATCAAGTTCATTTTGCTATGTGATTAACACCCAAAGAGTACTCAGGTGTGATCATGTTTTGCTCGTGAGATAAGCTTAGTCAACGGGTCTGTCACATTCAGAGCTGTATGTATTTTGCAAATATTCTATGTCTACAATGCTCTGCACGGAGCTACTCTAGCTAATTGCTCCCACTTTCAATATGTATCCAGATTGAGACTTAGAGTCATCTAGATTGGTGTAAAAGTTTGCATCGTTGTAACTTTTTACGACGGGCTCTTTTATCACCTCCATAATCGAGAAACATGTCCTCAGTCCTCACTAAGGATATTCTTGACCGATGTCCAGTGATCTACTCTTAGATCAAAATTGTATTCCTTTGCCAAACTCAGAGCAAGGTATACAATATGTATGGTTCACAGCATAGCATACTTTATAGAACCTATGACTGAGGCATAGGGAATGACTTTTCATTCTCTTTCTATTTTCTGCCATGGTCGTGTCTTGAGTCTTACTCAATTTCACACCTTGCAACACAGGCAAGAACTCCTTCTTTGACTGTTCTATTTTGAACTATTTCAAAAATTTATCAAGGTATGTATTCATTGAAAAATCTTATCAAGCGTCTTGATCTATCTATATAGATCTTGATGCTCAATGTGTAAGCAGCTTCACTGAGGTATTTCTTTGAAAAACTCTTATTCACGTATCCTTTCATGCTTTGCAGAATAATTCTACATTATTTCCGATCAACAATATGTCATTCACATATACTTATCAGAAATGATGTAGTGCTTCCACTCACTTTCTTGTAAATACAGGCTTCACCATAAGTCTGTACAAAACTATATGATTTGATAAACATTCAAAACATATATTCCAACTCTGAGATGCTTCCACCAGTCCATAGATGGATCGCTGGAGCTTGCACATTTTGTTAACACCTTTAGGATTGACAAAACCTTCTGGTTGCATCATATACAACTCTTCTTTAAGAAAACCATTAAGAAATGCAGTTTTGACATCCATTTGCCAGATTTCATAAATTGTGGCAATTGCTAACATGATTCGGACAGACTTAAGCATCGCTATAGTTGAGAAAATCTCATTGTAGTCAACACCTTGAAATTGTCAAAAACCTTTTTGTGACAAGTCGAGCTTTGTAGATAGTAACACTACTATCAACATTTGTCTTCCTCTTGAAGATCCATATATACAATATGTCTTGCCGATCATCGGGCAACTCCACCAAAGTCCACACTTTGTTCTCATACATGGATCCAATCTCAGATTTCATGGCCTCAAGCCATTTCGCGGAATCTGGGCTCATCATTGCTTCCTCATAGTTCGTAGGTTTATCATGGTCTAGTAACATGATTTCCAGAACAGGATTACCGTACCACTCTGGTGTGGATCTTACTCTGGTAGACTTACGAGGTTCAGTAGAAACTTGATCTGAAGTTTTATGATCAATATCATTAGCTTCCTCACTAATTGGTGTAGTTGTCATAGAAACCGGTTCTTGTGATGGACTACTTTCCAATAAGGGAGAAGGTACTGTTACCTCATCAAGTTCTACTTTCCTCCCACTCACTTCTTTCGAGAGAAACTCCTTCTCTAGAAAGGATCCGAATATAGCAATGAATATCTTGCCTTCGGATTTGTGATAGAAGGTGTACCCAATAGTTTTCTTTGGGTATCCTATGAAGACGCACTTCTCCGATTTGGGTTTGAGCTTATCAGGATGAAAAATTTTCACATAAGCATCGTAGCCCCAAACTTTAAGAAACGACAACTTGGGTATCTTGCTAAACCACAGTTCATATAGTGTCGTCTCAACGGATTTAGATGGTGCCCTTTTAACGTGAATGCAGCTGTCTTTAATGCATAACCCCAAAACAACAATGGTAAATCAGTAAGAAACATCATAGATCGCACCATATCCAATAAAGTACGATTACGACGTTCGGACACACCATAATGTTGTGGTGTTCCAGGTGGCGTGAACTGTGAAACTATTTCACATTGTTTTAGTTGAAGACCAAACTCGTAACTCAAATATTCGTCTCCTCGATCAGATCACAGAAACTTTATTTTCTTGTTACGATGATTTTTCCATTTCACTCTGAAATTCTTTGAACCTTTCAACTATTTTCGACTTATGTTTCATCAAGTAGATATACCCATATCTGCTCAAATCATCTTGTGAAGGTCAGAAAATAATGATACTTGCCACGAGCATCAACACTCATTGGATCGCATACATCGGTATGTATTATTTCCAATAAGTCAGTAGCTCGTTCCATTGTTCCGGAGAATGGAGTTTTAGTCATCTTGCCCAAAAGGCACGGTTCGCAAGCATCAAATGATTCATAACCAAGTGATACCGAAAATACATCTTTATGGAGTTTCTTCATGCGCTTTACACCGATATGACCCAAACGGCAGTGCCACAAATAAGTTGCACTATCATTATTAACTTTGCATCTTTTGGCATCAATTTTATGAATATGTGTATCACTACGATCGAGATCCAACAAACTATTTTCATTGGGTGTATGACCATTGAAGGTTTTGATCATGTAAACAGAACAACAATTATTCTCTGACTTTAAATGAATAACCGTATTGCAATAAACATGATCAAATCATATTCACGCTCAACGCAAACGCCAAATAACATTTATTTAGGTATAACACTAATCCCGAAAGTATAGGGAGTGTGCGATGATGATCATATCAATCTTGGAACTACTTCCAACAGTCATCGTCACTTCCCCTTCAACTAGTCTCTGTTTATTTTGTAACTCCTGTTTTGAGTTACTAATCTTAGCAACCGAACAAGTATCAAATACTCAAGGGCTACTATAAACACTAGTAAGGCTCACATCAATAATCTGTATATTAAATATACCCTTGTTCACTTTGCCATCCTTCTTTATCCACCAAATATTCAGGGCATTTCCGCTTCCAGTGACCATTTCCTTTGCAGTGTAAGCACTCAGTTTCAGGCTTTGGTCTAGCTTTGGTCTTCTTCACGGGAGTGACAACTTGCTTGCCTTTCCGCTTGAAGTTCCCTTTCTTTCCCTTTGCCCTTCTCTTGAAACTAGTGGTCTTGTCAATCATCAACACTTGATGCTCTTTCTTGATTTCTACCTTCGTCGATTTCAACATCACGAAGAGCTTGGGAATCGTTTTCGTCATCCCTTGCATACTATAGTTCATCACGAAGTTCTAGTAACTTAGTGATGGTGACTAGAGAATTCTGTCAATTACTATCTTATCTGGAAGATTAACTCCCACTTGATTCAAGCGATTGAAGTACCCAGACAGTCTAAGCACATGCTCACTAGTTGAGCGATTCTCCTCCATCTTTTAGCTATAGAACTTGTTGGAGACTTCATATCTCTCAACTCGGGTATTTGCTGGAAATATTAACTTCAACTCCTGGAACATCTCATATGGTCCATGATGTTCAAAACATCTTTGAAGTCCCGATTCTAAGCCGTTAAGCATGGTGCACTAAACTATCAAGTAGTCATCATATTGAGCTAGCCAAACGTTCATAACATCTGCATCTGCTCCTGCAATAGGTCTGTCACCTAGAGGTGCATTAAGGACATAATTCTTCTGTGCAGCAATGACGATAAACCTCAGATCACGGATCCAATCCGCATCATTGCTACTAACATTTTTCAACACAATTTTCTCTAGGAACATATCAAAATAAACATATGAAAGCAACAACGCGAGCTATTGATCTTACAACATAATTTGCAAAATACTACCAGGACTAAGTTCATGATAAATTAAGTTCAATTAATCATATTACTTAAGAACTCCCACTTAGACAGACATCTCTCTAGTCATCTAAGTGATCACGTGATCCAAATCAACTAAACCATAACCGATCATCACGTGAGATGGAGTAGTTTTCAATGGTGAACATCACTATGTTGATCATATCTACTATATGATTCACGCTCGACCTTTCGGTCTCCGTGTTCCGAGGCCATATCTGCATATGCTAGGCTCGTCAAGTTTAACCTGAGTATTCCGCGTGTGCAAAACTGTCTTGCACCCGTTGTAGATGGACGTAGAGCTTATCACACTCGATCATCATGTGGTGTCTGGGCACGACGAACTTTGGCAACGGTGCATACTCAGAGAGAACACTTCTTGATAATTTTAGTGAGAGATCATCTTAAAATGCTACCGTCAATCAAAGCAAGATAAGATGCATAAAGGATAAACATCACATGCAATCAATATAAGTGATATGATATGGCCATCATCATCTTGTGCTTGTGATCTCCATCTCCGAAGCACCGTCGTGATCACCATCGTCACCGGCGCAACACCTTGATCTCCATCGTAGCATCATTGTCGTTACGCCATCTATTGCTTCTACGACTATCGCTACCGCTTAGAGATAAAGTAAAGCAATTACAAGGCGTTTGCATTTCATACAATAAAGCGACAACCATATGGCTCCTACCAGTTGCCGATAATTTCAGTTACAAAACATGATCATCTCATACAATAAAATATAGCATCACGTCTTGACCATATCACATCACAACATGCCCTACAAAAACAAGTTAGACGTCCTCTACTTTGTTGTTGCAAATTTTACGTGGCTGCTACGGGTTTAGCGAGAACCGTTCTTACCTACGCATCAAAAACCACAATGATAGTTCATCAAGTTGGTGCTGTTTTAACCTTCACAAGGACCGGGCGTAGCCACACTCGATTCAGCTAAAGTGAGAGAGACAGACACCCGCCAGCCACCTTTAAGCACGAGTGCTCGTAACGGTGAAACCAGTCTCGCGTAAGCGTACGCGTAATGTTGGTCCGGGCCGCTTCATCTCACAATACCGCCGAACGAAAGTATGACATGCTGGTAAGTAGTATGACTTGTATTGCCCACAACTCACTTGTGTTCTACTCGTGCATATAACATCAACGCATAAAACCTGGCTCGGATGCCACTGTTGGGGAACGTAGTAATTTCAAAAAAATTCCTACGCACACGCAAGATCATGGTGATGGCATAGCAATGAGAGGGGAGAGTGTTCGTCCATGTACCCTCGTAGACCGTAAGCGGAAGCGTTAGCACAATGCGGTTGATGTAGTCGTACGTCTTCACGATCCGACCGATCCAAGCACCGAACGTACGGGGCCTCCGAGTTCAGCACACGTTCAACTCGATGACGATCTCCGGCCTCCGATCCAGCGAAGCTCCGGAGATGAGTTCCGTCAGCACGACGGTGTGGTGACGATGATGATGTTCTACAGGCGCAGGGCTTCGCCTAAACTCTGCCACAATATGACCGAGGTGGAATATGGTGGAGGGGGGCACCGCACACGGCTAAGGAACGATCCGTAGATCAACTTGTGTGTCATGGGGTGCCCCCCTGCCCCCGTATATAAAGGAGCAAGGGGTAGGACGCGGCCGGCCAAGGTAGGGCGCGCCAGGGAGGAGTCCTACTCCCACCGGGAGTAGGATTCCCTCCTTTCCTAGTCCAACTAGGAGACCTTCCATGTAGTAGGAGTAGGAGAGAAGGAAAAGGAAGAGAGAAGGGAAGGAAGGAGGGGGTGCGGCCCCTCCCCCTAGTCCAATTCGGACTAGGCCGTGGGGGGGCGCGCGGCCTGCCCTAGGCAGCCCCTCTCTCTTTCCCGTATGGCCCAATAAGGCCCAATACTTCTCCCCGACGAATTCCCGTAACTCTCCGGTACTCCGATAAATACCCGAATCACTCGGAACCTTTCCGAAGTCCGAATATAGTCGTCCAATATATCGATCTTTACGTCTCAACCATTTCAAGACTCCTCGTCATGTCCCCGATCTCATCCGGGACTCTGAACTCCTTCGGTACATCAAAACTCATAAACTCATAATAAAACTGTCATCGAAACCTTAAGCGTGCGGACCCTACGGGTTCGAGAACTATGTAGACATGACTTAGAACTATTCTCGGTCAATAACCAATAGCGGAAACTGGATGCCCATATTGGTTCCTACATATTCTACGAAGATCTTTATCGGTCAAACCGCATAACAACATACATTGTTCCCTTTGTCATCGGTATGTTACTTGCCCGAGATTCGATCGTCGGTATCCAATACCTAGTTCAATCTCGTTTCCGGCAAGTCTCTTTACTCGTTCCGTAATACATCATCCCGCAACTAACTCATTAGTTACAATGCTTGCAAGGCTTAAGTGATGTGCATTACTGAGAGGGCCCAGAGATACCTCTCCGACAATCGGAGTGACAAATCCTAATCTCGAAATACGCCAACCCAACATGTACCTTTGGAGACACCTGTAGTACTCCTTTATAATCACCCAGTTACATTTTGACGTTTGGTAGTACCCAAAGTGTTCCTGCGGTAAACGGGAGTTGCATAATTCTCATAGTTACAGGAACATGTATAAGTCATGAAGAAAGCAATAGCAGTATACTAAACGATCAAGTGCTAGGTTAATAGAATGGGTCATGTCAATCACATCATTCTCCTAATGATGTGATCCCATTAATCAAATGACAACACATGTCTATGGTTAGGAAACATAACCATCTTTGATCAACAAGCTAGTCAAGTAGAGGCATACTAGTGACACTATGTTTGTCTATGTATTCACACATGTATTATGTTTCCGGTTAATACAATTCTAGCATGAATAATAAACATTTATCATGAAATAAGGAAATAAATAATAACTTTATTATTGCCTCTAGGGCATATTTCCTTCAAATTTTTCATTATAGAACTTGGCTTGTATATTCCAATGGTGGGCTTCCTCAAAGTGCCCTAGGTCTTCGTGAGCAAGCGAGTTGGATGCACACCCACTTAGTTTCTTTTGTTGAGCTTTCATATATTTATAGCTCTAGTGCATCCGTTGCATGGCAATCCCTACTCACTCACATTGATATCTATTAATGGGCATCTCCATAGCCCGTTGATACGCCTAGTTGATGTGAGACTATCTTCTCCTTTTTTGTCTTCTCCACAACCACCATTCTATTCCACATATAGTGCTATGTCCATAGCTCACACTCATGTATTGCTTGAAAGTTGAAAGAGTTTGAGATTATTAAAGTATGAAACAATTGCTTGTCTTGTCATCGGGGTTGTGCATGATTAATACTTTGTGTGATGAAGATAGAGCAACAGCCAGACTATATGATATTGTAGGGATAACTTTCTTTGGCCATGTTATTTTGAGAAGACATGATTACTTTGATTAGTATGCTTGAATTATCACCATTTTCATGTTAATATGAACTTTATTTTGTATCATTTGGATCTGAACATTCATGCCACAATAAAGAAAATTACATTGAGAATTATGCTAGGTAGCATTCCACATCAAAAATTTCTTTTTTATCATTTACCTACTCGAGGACGAGCAGGAATTAAGCTTGGGGATGCTTGATACGTCTCCAATGTACCTATAATTTTTTATTGTTCCATGCTATTATATTACCCCTTTTGGATGTTTATGGGCTTTATTTTACACATTTATATCATTTTTGGGACTAACCTACTAACCGGAGGCCCAGCCCGTATTGCTGTTTTTTTTGCCTATTTCAGTATTTCGAAGAAAAGGAATATCAAACGGAGTCCAAACGGAATGAAACCTTCGGGAGCATGATTTTTGGAACGAACGTGATCCAGAGGACTTGGAATGCAAGTCAAGAAGCTGCCGAGGCCTCCACGAGATAGGAGGGTGCCCCCCTATAGGGCGCGCCCACCTGTCTCGTGGGCGCCTCGGGCGTCCACCGACGTACTTCTTCCTCCTATATAATCCTACGTACCCCAAAAACATCCAGGGAGCAGACGAAACACAATTTCCACCACCGTAACCTTCTGTATCCACGAGATCCCATCTTGGAGCCTTGGCCAGCGCTCCGTCGGAGGGGGAATCGACCATGGAGGGCTTCTACATCAACATCCTTGCCCTTCCAATGAGTTGTGAGTAGTTTACCACAGACCTACGGGTCCACAGTTATTAGCTAGATGGCTTCTTCTCTCTTTTTGGATCTCAATACAATGTTCTCCCCCTCTCTTGTGGAGATCTATTCGATGTAAACTCTTTTTACGGTGTGTTTGTCGAGATCCGATGAATTGTGGGTTTACGATCAAGTTTATCTATGAATAATATTTGAATCTTCTCTGAATTCTTTTATGTATGATTGAGTTATCTTTGCAAGTCTCTTTGAATTATCAGTTTGTTTTGGCCTACTAGATTGATCTCTCTTGCCATGGGAGAAGTGCTTAGCTTTGGGTTCAATCTTGCGGTGTCCTTACCCAGTGATAGAAAGGGTTGCAAGGCACGTATTGTATTGTTGCCATCGAGGATAACAAGATGGGGTTTATATCAAATTGCTTGAGTTTATCCCTCTACATCATGTCATCTTGCTTAATGTGTTACTCTGTTCTTTATGAACTTAATACTCTAGATGCAAGCAGGAGTCGGTCGATGTGTGGAGTAATAGTAGTAGATGCAGGCAGGAGTCGGTCTACTTGTTGCGGACGTGATGCCTATATACATGATCATGCCTAGATAATCTCATAACTATTCTCTTTTCTATCAATTGCTCGACAGTAATTTGTTCACCCACCGTAATACTTATGCTATCTTGAGAGAAGCCACTAGTGAAACCTATGGCCCCCGGGTCTATCTCTTATCATATTTGCTTCCAATCTACTTTTATTTGCATCTATATTATAAAATACCAAAAATTTATTTATCTTATCTTACTATCTTTGTTAGATCTTACTTTCGCAAGTGGCCGTGAAGGGATTGACAACCCCTTTATTGCGTTGGTTGCGAGTTCTTTGTTTGTTTGTGTAGGTGCGTGGGACTTTTGAGGAGCCTCCTACTGGATTGATACCTTGGTTCTCAAAAACTGAGGGAAATACTAACGCTACTTTGCTGCATCACCCTTTCCACTTCAAGGAAAACCAACGCAAGCTCAAGACGTAGCAATCATGTTTTGCTTGTGAGAGAAGTTTAGTTAATGGGTCTGTTAAATTTAGAACGTATGTATTTTGCAAATTTTCTATGTCTACAATGCTCTGCATGGAGCTATGATACGTCTCCAACGTATCTATAATTTTTGATTGTTCCATGCTATTATATTACTCGTTTTGGATGTTTATGGGCTTTATTTTACACTTTTATATCATTTTTGGGACTAACCGACTAACCGGAGGCCCAGCCCGAATTGCTGTTTTTTTGCCTATTTCAGTGTTTCAAAGAAAGTGAATATCAAATGGAGTCCAAACGGAATGAAACCTTCGTTCGCGATCTTTTTGGAACAAACGCAATCCAGGAGACTTGGAGTGGACGTCAAGAAGCAGCCGAGGCGGCCACGAGGCAGGAGGGCGCGCACTAGGGGGGTAGGCGCGTCCCCAGCCTCGTGGGCGCCTCGTGGCTCCCCTAACCTACCTCCTTCGCCTATATATACTCCCGTACCCTGAAAACATTCAGGAGCACCACGAAAAACTATTTCCACCGCCGCAACCTTCTGTATCTGCGAGATCCCATCTTGGATCCTTCGTCGGCGCTCCGCTGGAGGGGAGATCGACCACGGAGGGCCTCTACATCATCTCCAAGGCATGTCCGATGAGTTGTGAGTAGTTTACCACGGACCTTCTGGTCCATGGTTATTAGCTAGATGGATTCTTATCTCTCTTTGAATCTCAATACGAAGTTCTCCTCTATCTTCTTGGAGATCTACTCGATGTAACTCTTTTTGCGGTGTGTTTGTCGAGATCCGATGAATTGTGGGTTTATGATCAAGTTTATCTATGAGAAATAATTGAATCTCCTCTGCATTCTTTTATCTATGATTTGTTATCTTTGCAAGTCTCCTCGAATTATCAGTTCGGTTTGGCCTACTAGATTGATCTTTCTTGCAATGGGAGAAGTGCTTAGCTTTGGGTTCAATCTTGCCCTATCCTTTCCAAGTGACAGCTGGGGCAGCAAGGCAAGTATTGTATTGTTGCCATCAAGGATAAAAATATGGGGTTTATATCATACTGTTTGAGTTTATCCTTCTACATCATGTCATCTTGCTTAATGTGTTACTGTGTTCTTATGAACTTAATACTCAAGATGCAGGCAGGAGTCGGTCGATGTGTGGAGTAATAGTAGTAGATGCAGAATGGTTTCGATCTACTTGTTGCAGATGTGATGCCTATATACATGATCATGCCTAGATATTCTCATAACTATGCACTTTTCTGTCAATTGCTCGACAGTTATTTGTTCACCCACCGTAATACTTGTGCTATCTTGAGAGAATCCACTAGTGAAACCTATGGCCCTGGGTCTATCTTTTATCATATAAGTTTCCAATCTACTTTTATTTGCAATCTTTACTTTCCAATCTATATCATAAAAATACTAAAAATATTTATCTTATCTTATTATCTCTATCAGATCTCACTTTTGCAAGTTTTCGTGAAGGGATTGACAACCCCTTTATCGGGTTGGTTCCGAGGTTCTTGTTTGTTTGTGTAGGTACGAGGGACTTTTGAGGAGCCTCCTACTAGATTGATACCTTGGTTCTCAAAAACTGAGGGAAATACTTATGCTACTTTGCTGCATCACCCTTTCCTCTTCAAGGGAAAACCAACGCAGTGCTCAAGAGGTAGATGGAAGGATTTCTGGCGCCGTTGCCGGGGAGGTCTTCGCTCAAGTCAAGACATACCAAGTACCCATCACAAACTCTTCTCTCTCGCATTACATTATTTGCCATTTGCCTCTCGTTTTCCTCTCCCCCACTTCACCCTTGCCGTTTTACTCGCCCTTCTTCTGTTCGTATTTTTGTTTGCTTTGATGTCTTACTTGGCTCGTTTGGTTGAAGTAGTTGTTTATTTATTGCTAAACAGAGAACCTAAGATCTATGGATCCTCATCCGCTTGGCAATATTTTTAAGAGATCCAATTATGATGAACCAAATCCTAGTGATTTGAGTGCACTAGATTATCTTTATGAGGTTTTGCTTGAAATTCGTGAATCTGAAGATTGTGATGAAGAAATTTATGAAGAGATTCACGATAGCTCCTTCAATAAAAAGCATGATTGCAATTATTTTATTTTAAATTCTCTTGATGTCAATTGTGCTAATAATATCCAAAACCCTAAGCTTGGGGATGCTAGTTTTGCTATATCTACTACTTGTTGCAATGATCATGATTGGGGTTACTCTTCTTATGATCTTGAAAATTTATTTAAGCCCCATGATGAATATGAGATTGATAATAGTGTTTGCAATAATATTGAAAGTGGGTTTGGAAGAGTGTCAACTTTAGATCCCACTTATTTGGAGATTTTTCAATCTTATGGTATTTTTGATAAAAGTGGGTTTGGAGAGGTCATGAATTTAGTTAATGATAACCCCACTATTTTGGAAGAGTGTCAACTTCACATGCATGTGGACCGTGTTGAGAATATGTTATGTGATAGATATTTTGTGGAATTCCTACATGTAATTATTATGAGAGAGGAAAATATGGCCGTAGAAATTTTTATCTTACTAAATTACCTCTCATCATGTTGAGATTGCTATCTTCTTCCTTGCATATGCTAGTTTTTGCTTTCCTTGCAAATTTGTTTGCTTATAAAATGCCTATGCATAGGAAGTATGTTGGACTTAGATGTGTTTGTCACGTGTTTCATGATGCTCTCTTTGCGCTTCAATTCTTGTCTTTCATGTGAGCATCATTAAAATTATCAATGCCTAGCTAAAAGGCTTTAAAGAAAAGCACTTGTTAGGAGATAACCCAATATTTTCCTTGCTGTTATTCAATAAATATTTCATCTAGCTTCTGTTTAGATGTGTTTTCTTGTTTTAATTAGTGTTTGTGCCAAGTAGAACCTATAGGATAACCTATGGTGATAGTTAATTTGATTATGCTGAAAAACAGAAACTTTGCACGCACAAAAATAATTTTAGTAATTCACAGAAATGTGCTTTTGCGTTGATTATTTTTTTCTGTAGATCAATAGACAAATTTCCCAGGACTTCCTATTTTGGTAGGATTTTTAGAGTTCCATAAGTATTCAAGAGTAACAGATTGCTACAGACTATTCTGTTTTTGATAGATTCTGTTTTTCCTGTGTTGTTTGCTTATTTTGATGCATCTATGGCTAGTATCCGGGGGTATGAACCATAGAGAAGTTGGAATACAGTAGGTTTAACACCAATATAAATAAAGAATGAGTTCATTACAGTACCTTATGTGGTGGTTTTTCTTTCTTGCACTAACGGAGCTTATGAGATTTCCTGTTGAGTTTTGTGTTGTGAAGTTTTCAAGTTTTGGGTAAAGATTTGATGGACTATGGAACAAGGAGTGGCAAGAGCCCAAGATTGGAGATGCCCATGGCACCCCAAGATATTCAAGTACAACCAAAAGCCTAAGCTTTGGGATGCCTCGGAAGGCATCCCCTCTTTCGTCTTCGTTTATCGGTAACTTTACTTGGAGCTATATTTTTATTCGCCACATGATATGTGTTTTGCTTGGAGCGTCTTGTATGATATGAGTCTTTGATTTTTAGTTTACCACAATCATCCTTGCTGTACACACCTTTTGGGAGAGACACATTTGATCCACAATTTATTAGAATACTCTATGTGCTTCACTTATATCTTTTGAGCAAGATAGTTTTTGCTCTAGTGCTTCACTTATATCTTTTAGAGCACGTCGGCGGATTTATCTTGTAGAAATTGTTGATTTCTCATGCTTCACTTATATCATTTTGAGAGTCTTTTAGAACAGCATGGTATTTGCTATGGTTATAAATTTGGTCCTAGAATGATGGGCATCCAAGTTGGGTATAATAAAAACTATCATAGAAAGTGAATTGGATGCTATGATCAATTTGATGATTGATAATTGTTTTGATATATGAGGATGGTGATATTAGAGTCATGCTAGTGGAGTAATTATGAATTTGAGGAATACTTGTGTTGAAGTTTGTGATTCCCGTAGCATGCACGTACTGTGAACCGCTTTGTGATGAAGTTGGAGCATAATTTATTTATTGATTGTCTTCCTTATGAGTGGCGGTCGGGGATGAGCGATGGTCTTTTCCTACCAATCTATCCCCCTAGGAGCATGCGCGTAGTACTTTGATTTCAATGACTTATATATTTTTGCAATAAGTATATGAGTTCTTTATGACTAATGTTGAGTCCATGGATTATACGCACTCTCAGCCTTCCACCATTGCTAGCCTCTCTTGTGCCACGCAACTCTCATTGGTACCATACACCCACCATATACCTTCCTCAAAACAGCCACCATACCTACCTATTATGGCATTTCCATAGCCATTCCGAGATATATTGCCATGCAACTTTTCACCGTTCCGTTTATTATAACACGCCCCATCATTGTCATATTGCTCTTTGCATGATCATGTAGTTGACATCGTATTTGTGGCAAGGCCACCTTCATAATTCTTTCATAGATGACACTCTTGATTCATTGCATATGCCGGTACACCGCCGGAGGCATTCACGTAGAGTCATATTTTGTTCTAAGTATTGAGTTGTAATTCTTGAGTTGTAAGTAAATAAAAGTGTGATGATCTTCATTATTAGAGGATTGTCCCAAGTGAGGAAAGGATGATGGAGACTATGATTCCCCTACAAGTCGGGATGAGACTTCGGACTTTATAAAAATAAAAGAGGCCAAAGAAGCCCCAAAAAAAGAGGCCAAAGAAGCCCACCAAGTAAAAAAAAGAAAAAAAATGAGAGAAAAAGAGAGAAGGGACAATGTTACTATCTTTTTTCCACACTTGTGCTTCAAAGTAGCACCATGATCTTCATGATAGAGAGTCTCCTATGTTTTCACTTTCATATACTAGTGGGAATTTTTCATTATAGAACTTGGCTTGTATATTCCAATGATGGGCTTCCTCAAAATTCCCTAGGTCTTCGTGAGCAAGCAAGTTGGATGCACACCCACTTAGTTTCTTTTGTTGAGCTTTCATACACTGATAGCTCTAGTGCATCCGTTGCATGGCAATCCCTACTCATTCACATTGATATCTATTAATGGGCATCTCCACAGCCCGTTGATACGCCTAGTTGATGTGAGACTATCTTCTCCCCTTTTGTCTTCTCCACAACCACCATTCTATTCCACATATAGTGCTATGTCCATGGCTCACGCTCATGTATTGCGTGAAAGTTGAAAAAGTTCGAGAATACTAAAGTATGAAACAATTGCTTGGCTTGTCATCGGAGTTGTGCATGATTAAATACTTTGTGTGATGGAGATAGAGCATAGCCAGACTATATGATTTTGTAGGGATAGCTTTCTTTAGCCATGTTATTTTGAGAAGACATGATTGATTTGTTAGTATGCTTGAAGTATCATTACTCTTATGTCAATATGAACTTTTATTTTGCATCATTTGGATCTGAACATTCATGCCACGATAAAGAAAATTACATTGAGAATTATGCTAGGTAGCATTCCACATCAAATTTCTATTTTTATCATTTACCTACTTGAGGACGAGCAGGAATTAAGCTTCGGGATGCTTGATAAGTCTCCAACGTATCTATAATTTTTGATTGTTCCATGCTATTATATTACCCGTATTGGATGTTTATGGGCTTTACTTTACACTTTTATATCATTTTTGGGACTAACCTACTAACCGGAGGCCCGGCCCGAATTGCTGTTTTTTTCCTATTTCGGTGTTTCGAAGAAAAGGAATATCAAACGGAGTCCAAATGGAATGAAACCTTCAGGAGCGATCTTTTTGGAACAAACGCAATCCAGGAGACTTGGAGTGGACGTCAAGAAGCAGCCGAGGCGGCCACGAGGCAGGAGGGTGTGCCCTAGGGGGTAGGCGCGCCCCCACCCTCGTGGGCCCTTCGTGGTTCCCCTGACCTACCTCCTTCTCCTATATATACTCCCGTACCCTGAAAACATCCAGGAGCACCATGAAAAACTATTTCCACCGTCGCAACCTTCTGTATCTGCGAGATCCCATCTTGGAGCCTTCGCCGACGCTCCGCCAAAGGGGGTATCGAACATGGAGGGCCTCTACATCATCTCCAAGGCCTCTCCGATGAGTTGTGAGTAGTTTACCACAGACCTTCGGGTCCATAGTTATTAGCTAGATGGCTTCTTCTCTCTCTTTGAATCTCAATACAAAGTTCTCCTCTATCTTCTTGGAGATATATTCGATGTAACTCTTTTTGCAGTGTGTTTGTCGAGATCCCATGAATTGTGGGTTTATGATCAAGTTTATCTATGAGAAATAATTGAATCTCCTCTGAATTATTTTATGTATGATTGGTTATCTTTGCAAGTCTCTTCGAATTATCAGTTTGGTTTGCCCTACTAGATTGATCTTTCTTGCATTGGGAGAAGTGCTTAGCTTTGGGTTCAATCTTGCGGTGTCCTTTCCCAGTGACAGCAGGGGCAGCAAGGCACATATTGTATTGTTGCCATCGAGGATAAAAAGATGGGGTCTATATCATAATGTTTGAGTTTACCCTTCTACATCATGTCATCTTGCTTAATGCGTTACTCTGTTCTTATGAACTTAATACTCTAGATGCAGGCAGGAGTCGGTCGATGTGTGGATTAATAGTAGTAGATGCAGAATCATTTCGATCTACTTGTTGCAGACGTGATTCCTATATACATGATCATGCCTAGACATTCTCATAACTATGCACTTTTCTATCAATTGCTCGACAGTAATTTGTTCACCCACTGTAATACTTATGCTATCTTGAGAGAAGCCACTAGTGAAACCTATGGCCCCCGGGTCTATCTTTCATCATATAAGTTTCCAATCTACTTTTATTTGCAATCTTTACTTTCCAATCTATATCATAAAAATACCAAAAATATTTATCTTATCTTATTGTCTCTATCAGATCTCACTTTTGCAAGTTTCCGTGAAGGGATTGACAACCCATTTATCGTGTTGGTTGCGAGGTTCTTGCTTGTTTGTGTAGGTACGAGGGACTTTTGAGGAGCCTCCTACTGGATTGATAACTTGGTTCTCAAAAACTGAGGGAAATACTTACGCTACTTTGCTGCATCACGCTTTCCTCTTCAAGGGAAAACTAACGCAGTGCTCAAGAGGTAGCAAGCTACTCTAGCTAATTGCTCCCACTTTCAATATGTATCCAGATTGAAACTCAGAGTCATCTGGATTGGTGTAAAGATTACATCGATGTACCTCTTTACGACGAACTCTTTATCACCCCCATAACCGAGAAACACTTCCTCAGTCCTCTTAGGTAACTAAGGATAACTTTGACCGCTATACAGTGATCCACTCCTGGATCACTATCGTACCCCCTTTCCAAACTCATAGCAAGGCACACAACTGGTCTGGTACATAGCATGGCATACTTTATAGAACCTATGACTGAGGCATAGGGAATGACTTCCATTCTCTTTCTATCTTCTATTGTGGTCGGGCTTTGAGTCTTACTCAACTTTACACCTTGTAATACAGGGAAGAACTCCTTCTTTGACTGATCCATTTTGAACTCTTTCAAAATCTTTTCAAGGTATGTACTCATTGAAAAATCTTATCAAGCGTCTTGATCTATCTCTATAGATCTTGATGCCCAATATGTAAGCAGCTTCATCGAGGTGTTTCTTTGAAAATCTCCTTTCAAACTCTCCTTTATGCTTTCCAGAAAATTCTACATCATTTTCGATCAACAATATGTCATTCACATATATTTATCAGAAAGGTTGTAGTGCTCCCACTCACTTTCTTGCAAATACAGCCTTCACCGCAAGTCTGTATAAAACTATATGCTTTGATCAACACATCAAAGCGTATATTCCAACTCTGAGATGCTTGCACCAGTCCATAGATGGATCGCTGGAGCTTGCACACCTTGATAGTACCTTTAGGATCAACAAAACCTTCTGGTTGCATCATATACAACTCTTCTTTAAGAAATATCCATTTAAGGAATGCAGTTGTGACATCCATTTGCCAGATTTCATAAAATATGGCAATTGCTAACATGATTTGGACGGATTTAAGTATCACTACAGTTGAGAAAATCTCATTGTACTCAACACCTTGAACTTATCGAAAACCTTTTGTGACAAGTCGAGCTTTGTAGTTAGTAACACTACTATCAGCGTTTGTCTTCCTCTTGAAGATCCATTTATTTTCTATGGCCTGCCGATCATCAGGCAATTCCACAAAAGTCCACACTTTGTTCTCATACATGGATCCCATCTCAGATTTCATGGCCTCAAGCCATTTCGCGGAATCTAGGCTCATCATCGCTTCCTCATAGTTCGTAGGTTCATCATAGTCTAGTAACATGACTTCTAGAATAGGATTACTGTACCACTCTGGTGCGGACCGTACTCTGGTTGACCTACGTGGTTCGGTAGTAACTTGATCTGAAGTTTCATGATCATCATCATTAGTTTCTTCACTAATTGGTGTAGGAATCACTGAAACTGATTTTTGTGATGAATTACTTTCCAGTTCGGGAGAAGGTACAATTACCTCATCAAGTTCTACTTTCCTCCCACTCACTTCTTTCGAGAGAAACTCCTTCTCTAGAAAGGATCCATTCTTAGCAACGAATATCTTGCCTTCGGATCTGTGATAGAAGGTGTACCCAACAGTTTCTTTTGGGTATCCTATGAAGACACATTTCTCCGATCTGGGCTCGAGCTTATCAGGTTACAACTTTTTCACATAAGCATCACAACCCCAAACTTTAAAAACGACAGCTTAGGTTTGTTGCCAAACCACAGTTCATACGGTGTCATCTCAATGGATTTTGATGGTGCCCTGTTTAACATGAATGCAGCTGTCTCTAATGCATAATCCCAAAACGATAGTGGTAAATCGGTAAGAGACATCATAGATCGCACCATATCTACTAAAGTGCGGTTACGACGTTCGGACACACCATTACGCTGTGGTGTTCCAAGTGGCGTCGGCTGTGAAACTATTCCACATTGTTTCAAATGAAAGCCAAACTCGTAACTCAAATATTCTCCTCCACGATCAGATCGTAGAAACTTTATTTTCTTGTTACGATGAATCTTCACTTCACTCTAAATTTCTTTGAATTTTTCAAAAGTTTCAGACTTGTGTTTCATTAAGTAGATATACTCATATCTGCTCAAATCATCTGTGAAGGTCAGAAAATAACGATACCCGCCACGAGCATCAACACTCATTGGACCGCACACATCAGTATGTATTATTTCCAATAAGTCAGTAGCTCGTTCCATTGTTTTGGAGAACGGAATTTTAGTCATCTTGCCCATAAGGCACGGTTCGCAAGTATCAAATGATTCATAATCAAGTAATTCCAAAAGTCCATCTTTATGGAGTTTCTTCATGCGCTTTGCACCGATATGACCCAAACGGCAGTGCCACAAATAAGTTGCACTATCATTATCAACTTTGATTCTTTTGGAATCAATATTATGAATATGTGTATCACTATGATCGAGATTCAATAAACCATTAACATTGGGTGTATGACTATAGAAGGTTTTATTCATGTAAACAGAATAACAATTATTCTCTGTCTTAAATGAATAACCGTATTGCAATAAACATGATCCAATCATATTCATGCTTAACGCAAACACCAAATAACATTTATTTAGGTTCAATACTAATCCCAAAAGTATAGGAAGTGTGCGATGATGATCATATCGACCTTGGAACCACTTCCAACACACATCGTCACTTTACCCTCAACTAGTCTCTATTTATTCTGTAACTCCTGTTTCGAGTTACTAATCTTACCAACTGAACAGGTAGCAAATAGCCAGGGGCTACTACGAGCACTAGTAAGGTACACGTCAATAATATCTATAGCACATGTACCTTTGTTCACTTTGCCATCCTTCTTATCCGCCAAATATTTGGGATGGTTCCGCTTCCAGTGACAATTTCTTTGTAGTAGAAGCACTCAGTTTCAGGCTTAGGTCTAGTTTTGGGCTTCTTCACGGGAGTGACAACATGCTTGCCATTCTTCTTGAAGTTCCCTTTCTTTCCCTTTGCCCTTTTATTGAAACTAGTGATCTTGTTTAATCATCAACACTTGATGTTTTTTCTTGATTTCTACCTTCGTTGATCTCAGCATCACGAAGAGCTTGGGAATCGCTTTTGTCATCCCTCGCATATTATAGTTCATCACGAAGTTCCAGTAACTTGGTGATGGTGACTAGAGAACTTTGTCAATCACTATCTTATCTGGAAGATTAACTCCCACTTGATTCAAGTGATTGTAGTACCCAGATATTCTGAGCACATACTCACTAGTTGAGCAATTCTCCTCCATCTTTTAGGCGAAGTTCTTGTCAGAGGTCTCATACCTCTTGACACGGGCATGAGTCTGAAATACAAATTTCAGCTCTTGGAACATTTCATATGCTCTGTGGGGTTCAAAATGTTTTTGAAGTCCCGGTTCTAAGCCGTAAAGCATGGTGCACTTAAACTATCAAGTAGTCATCATATTGATCTAGCCAAATGTTCATAACATCTGCCTCTGCTCTTGTAATAGGTCTGTCACCTAGCGTTGCATCAATGACATAATTCTTCTGTGCAACAATGAGGATAAACTGCAGATCCCGGACCCAGTCCGCATCATTGCTATTATCATCTTTCAACTTAGTTTTCTCTAGGAACATGTAAAAACGTAGGGAAGTTACAACGCGAGCTACTGATCTATAACATAATTTGCAAAATACTATCAGGACTAAGTTCATGATAAATTATAGTTCAATTATCATATTACTTAAGAACTCCCACTTAGATAGACATCCCTCTAGTCATCTAAATGATCACGTGATCCATATCAACTAAACCATGTCCGGTCATCACATGAGATGGAGTAGTTTTCAATGGTGAACATCTCTATGTTGATCATATATACTATATGATTCACGTTTGACCTTTCGGTCTCAGTGTTCTGAGGCCATATCTGCATATGCTAGGCTTGTCAACTTTATCCCGAGTATTATGCACGTGCAAAACTGGCATGCACCCGTTGTATGTGAACATAGAGCTTATCACACCCGATCATCACGTGGTGTCTCGGCATGACAAACTGTAGCAATGGTTCATACTCAAGGAGAACACTTAAACATTGAAATTTAGTAAGGGATCATCTTATAATGCTACCACCATACTAAGCAAAATAAAATGCATAAAAGATAAACATCACATGCAATCAAAATATGTGACATGATATGTGAAGGAAATATGCCCTAGAGGAAATAATAAAGTTATTATTTATTTCCTTATTTCATGATAAATGTTTATTATTCATGCTAGAATTGTATTAACCGGAAACATAATACATGTGTGAATACATAGACAAACATAGTGTCACTAGTATGCCTCTACTTGACTAGCTCGTTAATCAAAGATGGTTAAATTTCCTAACCATAGACATGAGTTATTATTTGATTAATGGGATCACATCATTAAGAGAATGATGTGATTGACTTGACCCATTTTGTGAGCTTAGAACTTGATCGTTTAGTATGTTGCTATTGCTTTCTTCATGACTTATACAAGTTCTGATAACTATGAGATTATGCAACTCCCGTTTACCGGAGGAACACTTTGTGTGCTACCAAATGTCACAACATAACTGGGTGATTATAAAGGAGCTCTACAGGTGTCTCCTAAGGTACATGTTGAGTTGGCGTATTTCGAGATTAGGTTTTGTCACTCCAATTGTCGGAGAGGTATCTCTGGGCCCTCTTGATAATGCACATCACTATAAGCCTTGCAAGCAATGTAGCTAATGAGTTAGTTACGGAACGATGCATTACATAAAGAGTAAAGAGACTTGCCGGTAACGAGATTGAACTAGGTATTGGATACCGACAATCGAATCTCGGGCAAGTAACATACCGATGACAAAGGGAACAACGTATGTTGTTATGCGGTTTGACCGATTAAGATCTTCATAGAATATGTAGGAGCCAATATGAGCATCCAGGTTCCGCTATTGGTTATTGGCCGGAAACAGTTCTAGGTCATGTCTACATAGTTCTCGAACCCGTAGGGTCCGCACGCTTAATGTTACGATGACAGTTTTATTATGAGTTTATAAGTTTTGATGTACCGAAGGTTGTTCGGAGTCCCGGATGTGATCACGGACATGACGAGGATTCTCGAAATGGTCGAGACATAAAGATTGATATATCGGACGACTATATTCGTGTTGGAAATATGCCCTAGAGGCAATAATAAAAGTATTATTATATTTCATTGTTCATGATAATTGTCTTTTATTCATGCTATAACTGTATTATCCGGAAATCGTAATACACGTGTGAATACATAGACCACAATATGTCCCTAGTGAGCCTCTAGTTGACTAGCTCGTTGTGATCAACAGATAGTCATGGTTTCCTGGCTATGGACATTGGATGTCGTTGATAACGGGATCACATCATTAGGATAATGATGTGATGGACAAGACCCAATCCTAAGCATAGCACAAAGATCGTGTAGTTCGTTTGCTAGAGCTTTGCCAATGTCAAGTATCTCTTCCTTCGACCATGAGATCGTGTAACTCCCGGATACCGTAGGAGTGCTTTGGGTGTATCAAACGTCACAACGTAACTGGGTGACTATAAAGGTGCACTACAGGTATCTCCGAAAGTGTCTGTTGGGTTGACACGGATCGAGACTGGAATTTGTCACTCCGTATGACGGAGAGGTATCTCTGGGCCCACTCGGTAATGCATCATCATAATGAGCTCAAGGTGACCAAGGTGTTGGCCACGGGATCATGCATTACGGTACGAGTAAAGTGACTTGCCGGTAACGAGACTGAACAAGGTATTGGGATACCGACGATCGAGTCTCGGGCAAGTAACGTACCGATTGACAAAGGGAATTGTATACGGGGTTTTGATCGAATCCTCGACATCATGGTTCAACCGATGAAATCATCGTGGAACATGTGGGAGCCAACATGGGTATCCAGATCCCGCTGTTGGTTATTGACCGGAGAGTGGTCTCGGTCATGTCTGCATGTCTCCCGATCCCGTAGGGTCTACACACTTAAGGTTCGGTGACGCTAGGGTTATTAGGAAGAATAGTATGTGACTACCGAATGTTGTTCGGAGTCTCGGATGAGATCCCAGACGTCACGAGGAGTTCCGGAATGGTCCGGAGGTGAAGTTTTATATATGGGAAGTTGTCATACGGACACCGGAAAGTTTCGGGGGGCTTATCGGTATTGTACCGGGGCCACCGGAGAGGTTCCGGGGGTCCACTGGGAGGGGACACCCATCCCGGAGGGCCACATGGGCCGCAAAGGGGAGGGAGCCAGCCCCTGGAGGGCTGGGCGCGCCCCCCACCTTGGGCCCATGCGCCTAGGGTTGGGGGGGGGGAACCCTAAGGGGGGCGCCCCCCTTGCTTGGGGGGCAAGTCCCCCCTCCCTGGCCGCCGCCCCCCCTCTAGATCCCATCTAGAGGGGTCGGCCCCCCTTGCCCCTTCCCCTATAAATAGAGGGGTGAGGGGAGGGCTGCTGGACACACCTCCAAGGTGCAGCCCCTCCCCTCCCCAACACATCTCCTCCTCCGTTACGCGCTTGCGAAGCCCTGTCGGAGTACTGCTGCACCAACACCACCACGCCGTCGTGCTGCCGTTGGAGCGATCTTCCTCAACCTCTCCTTCCCCCTTGCTGGATCAAGAAGGAGGAGACGTCTCCCGTCCCGTACGTGTGTTGAACGCGGAGGTGTTGTCCGTTCAGCACTTGGACATCGGTGATCTGAATCACGTTGAGTACGACTCCATCATCACCATCCCCTTGCAAGCTTCTGCACGCGATCTACAAGTGGTATGTAGATGCAAACTCACTCCCTTGACTCGTTGCTTAGATGAACTCATAGATGGATCTTGGTGAAACCGTAGGAAAAATTTTAATTTTCTGCAACGTTCCCCAATAGTGGCATCATGAGCTAGGTCTATGCGTAGTTCTCTAATGCACGAGTAGAACACAATTTTGTTGTGGGCCTGGATCTTGTCAACTTGCTTGCCACTACTAGTCTTTTCTTGCTTCAGCGGTATTGTGGGATGAAGCGGCCCGGACCAACCTTACACGTACGCTTACGTGAGACCGGTTCCACCGATTGACATGCACTAGTTGCATAAGGTGGCTGGCGGGTGTTTGTCTCTCCCACTTTAGTTGGAGCGGAATCGATGAAAAGGGTCCTTATGAAGGGTAAATAGAAGTTGAAAAAATCACGTTGTGGTTATTCGTAGGTAAGCAAAACGTTCTTGCTAGAACCCAATTGCAGCCACGTAAAAGATGCAACAACAATTAGAGGACGTCTAACTTGTTTTTGCAGCGATTGATCATGTGATGTGATATGGCCAGAAGTTGTGATGAATGATTAATTGTGATGTATGAGATCATGTTCTTGTAATAGGATTCACAACTTGCATGTCGATGAGTATGAAAACCGGCAGGAGCCATAGGAGTTGTCTTTATTTTTTGTATGACCTGCGTGTCATTGAAGAACGCCATGTAAACTACTTTACTTTATTGCTAAACGCGTTAGCCATAGAAGTAGAAGTAGTCGTTGGCATGACAACTTCATGAAGACACGATGATGGAGATCATGATGATGGAGATCATGGTGTCAAGCCAGTGACAAGATGATCATGGAGCCCAGAAGATGGAGATCAACGGAGCTATATGATATTTGCCATATCATGTCACAACTATATAATTGCATGTGATGTTTATTATGTTTATGCATCTTGTTTACTTAGGACGACGGTAGTAAATAAGATGATCCCTCACAACAATTTCAAGAAGTGTTCTCCCCTAACTGTGCACCGTTGCTACAGTTCGTCGTTTCGAAGCACCACGTGATGATCGGGTGTGATAGATCCTTACGTTCACATACAACGGGTGTAAGACAGTTTTACACAGCAAAACACTTAGGGTTAACTTGACGAGCCTAACATGTGCAGACATGGCCTCGGAACATGGAGACCGAAAGGTCGAACACGAGTCATATGGAAGATATGATCAACATGAAGATGTTCACCGACAATGACTAGTCCGTCTCACGTCATGATCGGACACGGCCTAGTCGACTCGGATCGTGTAACACTTAGATGACCAGAGGGATGTCTAATATGAGTGGGAGTTCATAATTTAGATGAACTTAATTATCATGAACTTAGTCTAAAACCTTTGCAAATATGTCTTGTAGATCAAATGGCCAACGCTCATGTCAACATGAACTTCAACGCGTTCCTAGAGAAAACCAAGCTGAAAGATGATGGCAACAACTATACGGACTGGGTCCGGAACCTGAGGATCATCCTCATAGCTGCCAGGAAGCAATATGTCCTAGAAGGACCGCTAGGTGACGCTCCCGTCCCAGAGAACCAAGACGTTATGAACGCTTGGCAAACTCGTGCTGATGATTACTCCCTCGTTCAGTGCGGCATGCTTTACAGCTTAGAACCGGGGCTCCAAAAGCGTTTTGAGCATCACGGAGCATATGAGATGTTCGAAGAGCTGAAACTAGTTTTTCAAGCTCATGCCCGGGTCGAGAGATATGATGTCTCTGACAAGTTCTACAGTTGTAAGATGGAGGAAAACAGTTCTGTCAGTGAGCACATCCTCAAGATGTCTGGGTTGCACAACCGTATGACCCAGCTGAACATTAACCTCCCAGATGAGGCGGTCATTGACAGAATCCTCCAGTCGCTCCCACCAAGCTACAAGAGCTTTGTGATGAACTACAACATGCAGGGGATGGTGAAGACCATTCCTGAAGTGTTTTCGATGCTGAAGTCAGCAAAGGCTGAAATCAAGAAAGAACATCAAGTGTTGATGGTCAATAAGACCACTAAGTTCAAGAAGGGCAAGGGCAAGAAGAACTTCAAGAAGGACGGCAAGGATGTTGCCGCGCCCGGTAAGCCAGTTACCGGGAAGAAGTCAAAGAATGGACCCAAGTCTGAGACTGAGTGCTTTTATTGCAAGGGGAAGGGTCACTGGAAGCGGAACTGCCCCAAATACTTAGCGGATAAGAAGGCCGGCGACACCAAAGGTATATTTGATATACATGTAATTTATGTGTACCTTACCAGTACTCGTAGTAACTCCTGGGTATTTGATACCGGTGCCGTTGCTCATATTTGTAACTCACAGCAGGAGCTGCGGAATAAACGGAGACTGGCGAAGGACGAGGTGACGATGCGCGTCGGGAATGGTTCCAGAGTCGATGTGATCGCCGTCGGCACGCTGCCTCTACATTTACCTACGGGATTAGTTTTGAACCTTAATAATTGTTATTTAGTGCCAAGTTTGAGCATGAACATTGTATCTAGATCTCGTTTAATACGAGATGGCTACTCATTTAAGTCTGAGAATAATGGTTGTTCGATTTATATGAGAGATATGTTTAATGGTCATGCTCCGATGGTCAATGGTTTATTCTTAATGAATCTCGAGCGTAATATTACACATGTTCATAGTGTGGATGCCAAAAGATGTAAAGTTGATAACGATAGTCCCACATACTTGTGGCACTGCCGCCTTGGTCACATTGGCATCAAGCGCATGAAGAAGCTCCATGCTGATGGACTTTTAGAGTCTCTTGATTATGAATCGTTTGACACATGCGAACCATGCCTCATGGGCAAAATGACCAAGACTCCGTTCTCCGGAACAATGGAGCGAGCAACCAACTTGTTGGAAATCATACATACCGATGTGTGCGGTCCAATGAGTGTTGAGGCTCGCGGAGGATATCGTTATGTTCTCACTCTCACTGAGGACTTGAGTAGATATGGGTATGTCTACTTAATGAAACACAAGTCTGAGACCTTTGAAAAGTTCAATGAATTTCAGAATGAAGTAGAGAATCAACGTGACCGAAAAATAAAGTTCCTACGATCAGATCGTGGAGGAGAATATTTAAGTCACGAATTTGGCACACACTTAAGGAAATGTGGAATCGTTTCACAACTCACGCTGCCTGGAACACCTCAGCGTAACGGTGTGTCCGAATGTTGTAATCGCACTCTATTGGATATGGTGCGGTCTATGATGTCTCTTACCGATTTACCGCTATCATTTTGGGGATACGCTCTAGAAACAGCTACATTCACTTTAAATAGGGCACCGTCTAATTCCGTTGAGACGACACCGTATGAATTATGGTTTGGGAAGAAACCTAAGCTGTCGTTTCTAAAAGTTTGGGGATGCGATGCTTATGTAAAGAAACTTCAACCTGAAAAGCTCGAACCCAAGTCAGAAAAATGCGTCTTCATAGGATACCCTAAGGAAACTGTCGGGTATACCTTCTACTTAAGATCCGAGGGAAAGATCTTTGTTGCCAAGAACGAATGCTTTTTGGAAAAAGAGTTTCTCTCGAAAGAAGTAAGTGGGAGGAAAGTAGAACTCGATGAAGTACTACCTCTCGAACGGGAAAGTGGTGCAGCTCAGGAAAATGTTCCTATGATGCCCACACCAACCGAAGAGGAAAACAATGATGATGATCAAGGTACTTCGGATCAAGTTGCTACTGAACTTCGTAGGTCCGCAAGGACACGTTCCGCACCAGAGTGGTACGGCAACCCTGTCCTGGAAATCATGTTGTTAGACAACGGTGAACCTTCGAACTATGAAGAAGCGATGGCGGGCCCAGATTCCAGCAAATGGCTTGAAGCCATGAAATCCGAGATAGAATCCATGTATGAAAACAAAGTATGGACTTTGATAGACTTGCCCGATGATCGGCGAGCGATAGAAAATAAATGGATTTTTAAGAAGAAGACGGACGCGGATGGTAATGTTACCATCTATAAAGCTCAACTTGTCGCTAAGGGTTATCGACAAGTTCAAGGGATTGACTACAACGAGACATTCTCTCCCGTAGCAAAGCTGAAGTCCGTCCGAATCATGTTAGCAATTGCCGCATACTATGATTATGAGATATGGCAGATGGACGTCAAAACGGCATTCCTTAACGGACATCTTAAGGAAGAGCTATATATGATGCAGCCGGAAGGTTTTGTCGATCCTAAGAACGCTAACAAAGTATGCAAGCTCCAGCGATCCATTTATGGGCTGGTGCAAGCATCTCGGAGTTGGAACATTCGCTTTGATGAGATGATCAAAGTGTTTGGGTTTATGCAGACTTATGGAGAAGCCTGCGTTTACAAGAAAGTGAGTGGGAGCTCTATAGCATTTCTCATATTATATGTAGACGACATACTCTTGATGGGAAATAATATAGAACTTCTGGACGGCATTAAGGCCTACTTGAATAAGTGTTTTTCAATGAAGGACCTTGGAGAAGCTGCTTATATATTAGGCATCAAAATCTATAGAGATAGATCGAGACGCCTCATAGGTCTTTCACAAAGCACATACCTTGATAAGATTTTGAAAAGGTTCAAAATGGATCAGTCCAAGAAGGGGTTCTTGCCTATGTTACAAGGTGTGAGATTGAGCTCGGCTCAGTCCCCGACCACGGCAAAAGATAAAGAAGAGATGAGTGTCATTTCCTATGCTTCAGCCATAGGATCTATTATGTATGCCATGCTGTGTACCAGGCCTGATGTAAACCTTGCCGTAAGTTTGGTAGCAAGATACCAAAGTAATCCCGGCAAGGAACACTGGACAGCGGTCAAGAATATCCTGAAGTACCTGAAAAGGACAAAGGACATGTTTCTCGTTTATGGAGGAGACGAAGAGCTCATCGTAAAGGGTTACATCGACGCTAGCTTCGACTCAGATCTGGATGACTCTAAGTCACAAACTGGATACGTGTATATGTTGAATGGTGGAGCAGTAAGCTGGTGCAGCTGCAAGCAGAGCGTCGTGGTGGGATCTACGTGTGAAGCGGAGTACATGGCAGCCTCGGAGGCAACGCATGAAGCGATTTGGGTGAAGGAGTTCATCACCGACCTAGGAGTCATACCCAATGCGTCGGGGCCGATCAAACTCTTCTGTGAAAACACTGGAGCTATTGCCCTTGCCAAGAAGCCCAGGTTTCACAAGAAGACCAGGCACATCAAGCGTCATTTCAACTCCATCCGTGAAAATGTTCAAGATGGAGACATAGATATTTGCAAAGTACATACGAATCTGAATTTCGCAGATCCGTTGACTAAACCTCTCTCGCGAGCAAAACATGATCAACACTAGAACTCTATGGGTGTTCGATTCATCACAATGTAACTAGATTGGTGACTCTAGTGCAAGTGGGAGACTGTTGGAAATATGCCCTAGAGGCAATAATAAAAGTATTATTATATTTCATTGTTCATGATAATTGTCTTTTATTCATGCTATAACTGTATTATCCGGAAATCGTAATACACGTGTGAATACATAGACCACAATATGTCCCTAGTGAGCCTCTAGTTGACTAGCTCGTTGTGATCAACAGATAGTCATGGTTTCCTGGCTATGGACATTGGATGTCGTTGATAACGGGATCACATCATTAGGATAATGATGTGATGGACAAGACCCAATCCTAAGCATAGCACAAAGATCGTGTAGTTCGTTTGCTAGAGCTTTGCCAATGTCAAGTATCTCTTCCTTCGACCATGAGATCGTGTAACTCCCAGATACCGTAGGAGTGCTTTGGGTGTATCAAACGTCACAACGTAACTGGGTGACTATAAAGGTGCACTACAGGTATCTCCGAAAGTGTCGGTTGGGTTGACACGGATCGAGACTGGGATTTGTCACTCCGTATGACGGAGAGGTATCTCTGGGCCCACTCGGTAATGCATCATCATAATGAGCTCAAGGTGACCAAGGTGTTGGCCACGGGATCATGCATTACGGTACGAGTAAAGTGACTTGCCGGTAACGAGACTGAACAAGGTATTGGGATACCGACGATCGAGTCTCGGGCAAGTAACGTACCGATTGACAAAGGGAATTGTATACGGGGTTTTGATCGAATCCTCGACATCGTGGTTCAACCGATGAAATCATCGTGGAACATGTGGGAGCCAACATGGGTATCCAGATCCCGCTGTTGGTTATTGACCGGAGAATGGTCTCGGTCATGTCTGCATGTCTCCCGATCCCGTAGGGTCTACACACTTAAGGTTCGGTGACGCTAGGGTTATTAGGAAGAATAGTATGTGACTACCGAATGTTGTTCGGAGTCTCGGATGAGATCCCGGACGTCACGAGGAGTTCCGGAATGGTCCGGAGGTGAAGTTTTATATATGGGAAGTTGTCATACGGACACCGGAAAGTTTCGGGGGGCTTATCGGTATTGTACCGGGGCCACCGGAGAGGTTCCGGGGGTCCACCGGGAGGGGCCACCCATCCCGGAGGGCCACATGGGCCGCAAAGGGGAGGGAGCCAGCCCCTGGAGGGCTGGGCGTGCCCCCCACCTTGGGCCCATGCACCTAGGGTTGGGGGGGAACCCTAAGGGGGCGCCCCCCTTGCTTGGGGGGCAAGTCCCCCCTCCCTGGCCGCCGCCCCCCCTCTAGATCCCATCTAGAGGGGTTGGCCCCCCTTGCCCCTTCCCCTATAAATAGAGGGGTGAGGGGAGGGCTACTGGACACACCTCCAAGGCGCAGCCCCTCCCCTCCCCTCCCCAACACATCTCCTCCTCCGTTACGCGCTTGCGAAGCCCTGTCGGAGTACTGCTGCACCAACACCACCACGCCGTCGTGCTGCCGTTGGAGCGATCTTCCTCGACCTCTCCTTCCCCCTTGCTGGATCAAGAAGGAGGAGACGTCTCCCGTCCCGTACGTGTGTTGAACGCGGAGGTGTTGTCCGTTCAGCACTTGGACATCGGTGATCTGAATCACGTCGAGTACGACTCCATCATCACCATCCCCTTGCAAGCTTCCGCACACGATCTACAAGTGGTATGTAGATGCAAACTCACTCCCTTGACTTGTTGCTTAGATGAACTCATAGATGGATCTTGGTGAAACCGTAGGAAAACTTTTAATTTTCTGCAACGTTCCCCAATAATTCGGACACCGAAAGTGTTCCGGGTGATTCCGGAGAAAACCGGAGTGCTGGAGGGGTTACCGAAAACCCCCGGGGAAGTATTGGGCCTTAGTGGGCCTGAGGGGAGAGAGAGGGCAGCAGCCCAGGAGGTGGCGCCCCCCGTGGAGAGTCCGAATTGGACTAGGGGAGGGGGGCGCGGCCCCTCTTTCCCTCTCGCTCTCCCTCTCTTTCCTTTCCCCTTCCTCCTTCCTAGTTGGACTAGGAAAGGGGAGTCCTACTCCCACTAGGAGGAGGACTCCCCCCTCCTTGGCGCGCCCCCTAGGGCCGGCCGGCCTCCCCCTTGATCCTTTATATACGGGGGCAGGGGGCACCTCTAGACACACAAGTTGATCTTCGTGATCGTTCCTTAGCCGTGTGCGGTGCCCCCCTCCACCATATTCCACCTCGGTCATATCGTAGCAGTGCTTAGGCGAAGCCCTGCATCGGTAGAACATCATCACCGTCACCACGCCGTCGTGCTGACGGAACTCATCCCCGACACCCTGCTGGATCGGAGTCCGGGGATTGTCATCGAGCTGAATGTGTGCTAAACTCGGAGGTGCCGTATGTTCGGTACGTGGATCGATCGGATCGTGAAGACGTACGACTACATCAACCGTGTTGTCATAACGCTTCCGCTTATGGTCTACGAGGGTACGTGGACAACACTCTCCCCTCTCGTTGCTATGCATCACCATGACCTTGCGTGTGCGAAGGATTTTTTTTGAAATTACTACGTTCCCCAACAGTGGCATCCGAGCCTAGTTTTATGCGTAGATGTCATATGCACGAGTAGAACACAAGTGAGTTGTGGGCGATATAAGTCATACTGCTTACCAGCATGTCATACTTTGGTTCAGCGGCATTGTGAGATGAAGCGACCCGGACCGACATTACGCGTACGCTTATGTGAGACTGGTTTCACCGCTACGAGCACTCGTTGCTTAATGGTGACCGGCGGGTGTCTGTCTCTCTCACTTTAGTTAAACCGAGTGTGGCTACGCCCGGTCCTTGTAGAGTTTAAAACAGCACCAACTTGACAAACTATCGTTGTGGTTTTGATGCGTAGGTAAGAACGGTTCTTGCTAAAGCCCGTAGCAGCCACGTAAAATTTGCAACAACAAAGTAGAGGACGTCTAACTTGTTTTTGCAGGGCATGTTGTGATGTGATATGGTCAAGACGTGATGCTATATTTTATTGTATGAGATGATCATGTTTTGTAACCGAGTTATCAGCAACTGGCAGGAGCCATATGGTTGTTGCTTTATTGTATGAAATGCAAACGCCCTATAATTACTTTACTTTATCACTAAGCGGTAGCGATAGTCGTAGAAGCAATAGATGGCGTAACGACAACGATGCTACGATGGAGATCAAGGTGTCGCGCCGGTGACGATGGTGATCATGACGGTGCTTCGGAGATGGAGATCACAAGCACAAGATGATGATGGCCATATCATATCACTTATATTGATTGCATGTGATGTTTATCCTTTATGCATCTTATCTTGCTTTGATTGATGGTAGCATTTTAAGATGATCTCTCACTAAATTATCAAGAAGTGTTCTCCCTGAGTATGCACCATTGTGAAAGTTCTTCGTGCTGAGACACCACGTGATGATCAGGTGTCATAGGCTCTACGTTCAAATACAACGGGTGCAAAACAGTTGCACAGGCGGAATACTCAGGTTAAACTTGACGAGCCTAGCATATACAGATATGGCCTCGGAACACGGAGACTGAAAGGTCAAGCGTGAATCATATAGTAGATATGATCAACATAGTGATGTTCACCATTGAAAACTACTCCATCTCATGTGATGATCGGACATGGTTTAGTTGATTTGGATCACGTGATCACTTAGATGACTAGAGAGATGTTTGTCTAAGTGGGAGTTCTTAAGTAATATGATTAATTGAACTTAAATTTATCATGAACTTAGTCCTGGTAGTTTTTTGCAAATTATGTTGTAGATCAATAGCTCGCGTTGTTGCTTTCATATGTTTATTTTGATATGTTCCTAGAGAAAATTGTGTTGAAAGATGTTAGTAGCAATAGTAGCAATGATGCGGATTGGATCCGTGATCTGAGGTTCATTATCATTGCTGCACAGAAGAATTATGTCCTTAATGCACTGCTAGGTGATAGACCTATTGCAGGAGCAGATGCAGACGTTATGAACGTTTGCTAGCTCAATATGATGACTACTTGATAGTTTAGTGCACCATGCTTAACGGCCTAGAATCGGGACTTCAAAGACGTTTTGAACGTCATGGACCACATGAGATGTTCCAGGAGTTGAAGTTAATATTTCAAGCAAATACCCGAGTTGAGAGATATGAAGTCTCCAACAAGTTCTATAGCTAAAAGATGGAGGAGAATCGCTGAACTGGTGAGCATGTGCTCAGATTGTCTGGGTACTTCAATCTCTTGAATCAAGTGGGAGTTAATCTTCCAAATAAGATAGTGATTGACAGAATTCTCTAGTCACCATCACTAAGTTACTAGAACTTCGTGATGAACTATAGTATGCAAGGGATGACGAAAACGATTCCCGAGCTCTTCGTGATGTTGAAATCGACGAAGGTAGAAATCAAGAAAGAGCATCAAGTGTTGATGATTGCAAGACCACTAGTTTCAAGAAAAGGGCAAAGGGAAAGAAAGGGAAACTTCAAGTAGAATGGCAAACAAGTTGTCACTCCCGTGAAGAAGACCAAAGCCTAAAAATGAGTACTTACACTGCAAAGGAAATGGTCACTGGAAGCGGAAATGCCCTGAATATTTGGTGGATAAGAAGGATGGCAAAGTGAACAAGGGTATATTTGATATACTGGTTATTGATGTGTGCCTTACTAGTGTTTATAGTAGCCCCTGAGTATTTGATACTTGTTCAGTTGCTAAGATTAGTAACTCGAAACAGGAGTTACAAAATAAACAGAGACTAATTGAAGGGGAAGTGACGATGAGTGTTGGAAGTAGTTCCAAGATTGATATGATCATCATCGCACACTCCCTATACTTTCGGGATTAGTGTTAAACCTAAATAAATGTTATTTGGCGTTTGCGTTGAGCATGAATATGAGTTGATCATGTTTATTGCAATACAGTTATTCATTTAAAGTCAGAGAATAATTGTTGTTCTGTTTACATGAAGAAAACCTTCAAATGGTCATACACCCAATGAAAATAGTTTATTGGATCTCGATCATAGCGATACACATATTCATAATATTGATGCCAAAAGATGCAAAGTTAATAATGATAGTGCAACTTATTTGTGGCACTGCCGTTTGGGTCATATCGGTGTAAAGCGCATGAAGAAACTCCATAAAGATGGATTTTTAGAATCACTTGGTTATGAATCATTTGATGCTTGCGAACCGTGCCTTCTGGGCAAGATGACTAAAACTCCGTTCCCCGGAACAATGGAACGAGCTACTGACTTGTTGGAAATAATACATACCGATGTATGCAATTCGATGAGTGTTAAGGCTCGCGGCGTGTACCGTTATTTTCTGACCTTCACAGATGATTTGAGAAGATATGGGTATATATACTTGATGAAACATAAGTCTAAAACATTTGAAAAGTTCAAAGAATTTCAGAGTGAAGTGGAAAATCATCGTAACAATAAAAATAAAGTTTCTACGATCTGATCGTGGAGACGAATATTTGAGTTACGAGTTTGGTTTTCATTTGAAACAATGTGAAATAGTTTCGCAACTGACGCCACCTGGAACACCACAATGTAATGGTGTGTCCGAACGTCGTAATTGTACTTTACTAGATATGGTGCGATCTATGATGTATCTTACCGATTTACCACTATCGTTTTGGGGTTATGCATTAGAGATAGCTACATTCACATTAAATAGGGCACCATCTAAATCCGTTGAGATGACACCGTATGGTTTACCAGTAAACCTAAGCTGTCGTTTCTTAAAGTTTGGAGTTGTCATGCTTATGGGAAAAAGGTTTCAACCTGATAAGCTCGAACCCAAATCGGAGAAGTGCATCTTCATAGAATACCCAAAGGAAACTGTTGGGTACACCTTCTATCACAGATCCGAAGGCAAAACATTCGTTGCTAAGAATGGATCCTTTCTAGAGAAGGAGTTTCTCTTGAAAGAAGTGAGTGGGAGGAAAGTAGAGCTTGATAAGGTAATTTGTACCTTCTCCCGAATTGGAAAGTAGTTCATCACAGAAATCAGTTCCAGTGATTCCTACACCAATTAGTGAGGAAGCTAATGATGATGATCATGAAACTTCAGATCAAGTTACTACAAAACCTCGTAGGTCTTCCAAAGTACAGTCCGCACCAGAGTGGTACGGTAATCCTATTCTGGAAGTCATGTTACTAGACCATGATGAACCTACAAACTATGAGGAAGCGATGATGAGCCCAGATTCCCCGAAATGGCTTGAGGCCATGAAATCTGAGATGGGATCCATGTATGAGAACAAAGTGTGGACTTTGGTGGAGTTGCCTGATGATCGGCAAGCCATATTGTATAAATGGATCTTCAAGAGGAAGACAGATACCGATAGTAGTGTTACTATCTACAAAGCTCGACTTGTCGCAAAAAGGTTTTCGACAAGTTCAAGGTGTTGACTACAATGAGATTTTCTCAACTATAGCGATGCTTAAGTCTGTCCGAATCATGTTAGCAATTGCCACATTTTATGAAATCTGGCAAATGGATGTCAAAACTTCATTACTTAATGGATTTCTTAAAGAAGAGTTGTATATGATGCAACCAGAAGGTTTTGTCAATCCTAAAGGTGCTAACAAAATGTGCAAGCTCCAGCGATCCATCTATGGACTGGTGCAAGCATCTCAGAGTTGGAATGTACACTTTGATAAGTTGATCAAAGCATATAGTTTTATACAGACTTGCGGTGAAGCCTGTATTTACAATAAAGTGAGTGGGAGCACTACCACCTTTCTGATAAATATATGTGAGTAACATATTGTTGATCAGAAATGATGTAGAATTTTTCTGGAAAGCATAAAGGAGTATTTGGAAGGAGTTCTTTAAAAGAAAGACCTCAGTAAAGCTACTTACATATTGAGCATCAAAATCAATTGTGATAGATCAAGACGCTTGATAAGTTTTTCAATAAATACATACCTTGTCAAGATTTTGAAGTAGTTGAAAATGGAACAGTCAAAGAAAGAGTTCTTGCCTGTGTTGCAAAGGTGTGAAATTGAGTAAGACTCAAATCCTGACCATGGCAGAAAATAGAAAAGAGGATGAAAGTCATTCCCTATGCCTCAGTCATAGGTTCTATAAAGTATGCTATGCTATGTACCAGACCTATTGTATACCTTGTTCTGAATTTGGTAAAGGAATACAATAGTGATCTAGGAGTAGATGACTGGACATTGGTCAAGAATATCCTTAGTGAGGACTAAGGAAATATTTCTCGATTATGGAGGTGATAAAAGAGCCCGTCGTAAAGAGTTACATCGGTGCAAGCTTTTACATCGATCCAGATGACTCTAAGTCTCAATCTGGATACATATTGAAAGTGGGAGCAATTAACTAGAGTAGCTCCGTGCAGAGCATTGTAGACATAGAATATTTGCAAAATACATACGGCTCTGAATGTGACAGACCCGTTGACTAAGCTCCTCTCACGAGCAAAACATGATCACACCTTAGTACTCTTTGGGTGTTAATCACATAGCGATGTGAACTAGATTATTGACTCTAGTAAACCCTTTGGGTGTTGGTCACATGACGATGTGAACTATGGGTGTTAATCATATACAGATATGAATATTGGTGTTAAATCACATGGCGATGTGAACTAGATTATTGACTCTAGTGCAAGTGGGAGACTGAAGGAAATATGCCCTAGAGGCAATAATAAAGTTATTATTTATTTCCTTATTTCATGATAAATGTTTATTATTCATGCTAGAATTGTATTAACCGGAAACATAATATATGTGTGAATACATAGACAAACATAGTGTCACTAGTATGCCTCTACTTGACTAGCTTGTTAATCAAAGATGGTTAAGTTTCCTAACCATAGACATGAGTTATCATTTGATTAATGGGATCACATCATTAGGAGAATGATGTGATTGACTTGACCCATTCTGTTAGCTTAGCACTTGATCGTTTAGTATGTTGCTATTGCTTTCTTCATGACTTATACAAGTTCCGATAACTATGAGATTATGCAACTCCCGTTTACCGGAGGAACACTTTGTGTGCTACCAAACGTCACAACATAACTGGGTGATTATAAAGGAGCTCTACAGGTGTCTCCGAAGGTACATGTTGAGTTGGCATATTTCGAGATTAGGTTTTGTCACTCCGATTGTCCGAGAGGTATCTCTGGGCCCTCTCGGTAATGCACATGACTATAAGCCTTGCAAGCAATGTAGCTAATGAGTTAGTTATGGAATGATGCATTACATAACAAGTAAAGAGACTTGCCGGTAACGAGATTGAACTAGGTATTGGATACCGACGATCGAATCTCGGGCAAGTAACATACCGATGACAAAGGGAACAACGTATGTTGTTATGCGGTTTGACCGATAAAGATCTTCGTAGAATATGTAGGAGCCAATATGAGCATCCAGGTTTCGCTATTGGTCATTGACCGGAAACGGTTCTAGGTCATGTTACATAGTTCTCGAACCCGTAGGGTCCGCACGCTTAACGTTACGATGACAATTTTATTATGAGTTTATAAGTTTTCATGTACCGAAGGTTGTTCGGAGTCCCAGATGTGATCACGGACATGACAAGGAGTCTCGAAATGGTCGACACATAAAGATTGATATATTGGACGACTATATTCGGACACCGGAAGTGTTCCGGGTGATTCCGGAGAAAACCGGAGTGCCGGAGGGGTTACCGGAACCCCCCGGGGAAGTATTGGGCCTTAGTGGGCCTGAGGGGAGAGAGAGGGCAGCAGCCCAGGAGGTGCCCCCCCCCCATGGGGAGTCCGAATTGGACTAGGGGAGGGGGGCGCGGCCCCTCTTTCCCTCTCCCTCTCCCTCTCTTTCATTTCCCCTTCCTCCTTCCTAGTTGGACTAGGAAAAGGGAGTCCTACTCCCACTAGGAGGAGGACTCCCCCTTCTTGGTGTGCCCCCTAGGGCCGACTGGCCTCCCCCCTTGCTCCTTTATATACGGGGGCAGGGGCACCTCTAGACACACAAGTTGATCTTCGTGATCGTTCCTTAGCCATGTGCGGTGCCCCCCCTCCACCATATTCCACGTCGGTCATATCGTAGTGGTTCTTAGGCGAAGCCCTGCGTCGGTAGAACATCATCACCGTCACCATGCCGTCGTGCTGACGGAACTCATCCCCGACACCCTGCTGGATCGGAGTCCGGGGATCGTCATCGAGCTGAACGTGTGCTGAACTCGGAGGTGCCGTACGTTCGGTACTTGGATCGGTCGGATCGTGAAGACGTACGACTACATCAACCGCGTTGTCATAACGCTTCCGCTTATGGTCAACGAGGGTACGTGGACAACACTCTCCCCTCTCGTTGCTATGCATCACCATGATCTTGCATGTGCGTAGGAATTTTTTTGAAATTACTACGTTCCCCAACAATATGGCCATCATCATCTTGTGCTCATGATGTCCATCTCCGAAGCATCATCATGATCTCCATCCTCACCGGCTTGACACCTTGATCTCCATCATAGCATAATTGTCATCTCGCCAACTATTGCTACTATGACTATTGCTACCGCTTAGTGATAAAGTAAAGCAATTACATGGCGATTGCATTTCATACGATAAAGTGACAACTATATGGCTCCTGCCAGTTGCCGATGACTTTGTTACAAAACATGATCATCTCATACAACAATTTATATCACATCATGTCTTGACCATATCACATCACAGCAAGCCCTGCAAAAAAAAGTTAGACGTCCTCTACTTTGTTGTTGCAAGTTTTACGTGGCTGCTACGGGCTTCTAGCAGGAACCATTCTTACCTACGAATCAAAACCACAATGATTTTTCGTCAAGTGTGCTGTTTTAACCTTTAACAAGGACCGGCCGTAGTCAAACTCGATTCAACTAAAGTTGGAGAAACAGACACCCGCCAGCCACCTATGTGCAAACCACGTCGGTAGAACCAGTCTCATGAACGCGGTCATGTAATATTAGTCCGGGCCGCTTCATCCAACAACTCTTTGTGTTCTGCTCATGCATATATTATCTACACATAAATCTGGCTCTGATACCACTATTGGGGAACGTAGTAATTCAAAAAAATTCCTACGATCACACAAGATCTATCTAGGAAATGCATAGCAACGAGACGACAGAGTGTGTCCACATACCCTTGATACGTCTCCGTCGTATCTATAATTTTTGATTGTTCCATGCCAATATTATTCAACTTTCATATACTTTTGGCAACTTTTTATACTATTTTTGGGACTAACATATTGATCGAGTGCCCAGTGCCAGTTCCTGTTTGTTGCATATTTTATGTTTCGCAGAAACCCCATATCAAACGGACTCCAAACGGGATAAAAACAGACGGAGAATCTTTTGAAATATTTATGATTTTCTGGAGGAAAAATCAACGCGAGACGGTGCCCGAGGGGGCCACGAGGCAGGGGGCGTGCCCCAGGGGGGCAGGCACGCCCCTGACCCTCGTGGGCACCCTGTAAGGCAGTTGATGCTCTTCTTTTACCGCAAGAAAGCTAATTTTCGGAGAAAAATCTTGGCGAAGGTTTCAATCCAATCGGAGTTACGGATCTCCGTATATATAAGAAACGGTGAAAGGGCAGAATCAGAGAACACAGAAATAGAGAGAGACAGAGAGACAGATCCAATCTTGGAGGGTCTCTCGCCCCTCCCATGCCATGGAAGCCAAGGACCAGAGGGGAAACCCTTCTCCCATCTAGGGAGGAGGTCAAGGAAGAAGAAGAAGAAGAAGAAGGGGGGCTGATGCGGAGCATCCCATGTTCATCCCCATGTACACTCCGACTACTCTCCAAGCCCCAAGGATACATAAGATGAGACCTCGACTATGCGCCATTGGACACAAGGTGAATTCACTCCTCTTCGAACCGTCACTTTCCGCATATGAGACACGGCTACTACCTCATGCATGGACCTTGCATACACTCAGGTACAACCAAGATGACCATGGAGAATCCAAGGATCGAGGCCAAGCATGGAAGAGGAGAAGGAAGAAGAAGACGGAGCGGCTACTGGAGCCAGGCCGGACATCCGGACCGCCGTCCGGATCATCCGGGCCCAGCCGGATCATCCGGGACTCCGTCCGGATCGTCCGGGTAACTGCGCCGAAGACACCCGAAGGCTTCTGCCGAAGCCGGATCATCCGGGACTCCGTCCGGATCATCCGGACCCCGACGCCCGGATCATCCGGGACCCCGTCCGGATCATCCGGCCAGCGCATGTGTGCGCGTGTTGGGCTGAGCCCATGTACCCCTTCTCCCCCAAGTCTATAAATAGGACCCCCTCTCCTCACTTTGAGACTTAGCATTGGATTAGCTCATATTTGTGTGAGAGCCTTTGCTCATCCACTTGGTTACTTCTCCACGGAGATCAGGACCTCTTCGGAGAAGATCCCTCAAGCGGATTCAAGACCCCTATCTAGGGAAGAACATCAAGGCCTCCTCTTGGAGATGAACGGTTCCTTTGTATCCTTACCTTAGTTGACTTTGTATCTTGTGGATCTCTTATGTGTGTGGTGATCTAGCACTTGTGTGATCGATTCCTTGTTGGTTGAGTGTTTCTCTCTCGTTTTCCCCGTGTTTCCCCTTGTGCTTTCGCGTGTTCTTCGTGATTCCTCCGTAGGATCCACTTCAAACGTGAAAGATCGACGCTATAGGGTTCCACCCTACATCATATGGTATCATGAGCCACGTTGATCAAGTTTTTGGAGCCCCTACCCCGTGTATTCTAGCTTGATTTTGTTGATTTTGTCCTAAATCCGAAAATCCCCACCAAAAATAGCCCCAAATTTTTTTGTGATTTGTTGGTTTGATGATGTTTTGTTGATTTTGATCCATGGATTTGCTTGGTTTCAAGTGGATCTAGCATCTCCCCAAGTTTCCCCACCTTCCATCCACGAAATCCATCAAATTTTGCCCCGAAAATCATCCATTTCCGCCCAAAAAATTCGTCTCCACGAGCAAATCCCGAGCGGATTGACTTGCCCGGATCATCCGGACCTTCTCCCGGATCATCCGGACATCCCCCGGATCAGCTGGATGCCCCCCCGGACGTCCGGATACCCCACGCACCCAGAAAACAGAACCGGAGCTGACGAACCCGGATCATCCGGATGTACACCCGGATCATCCGGACCTAGCCCGGATCATCCGGACCTCCTCCCGGATGTCCGGTTAACCCTGACACTGACTCGGCTGAAATCTTGTTTTGGCCGTAACTAATTCATCCGAACTCCGATTTTGACGTTCTTTAGCTCGTTTTGAAGCTCTTGACATCCCCCATCCCACAAAAATACCACCAACATCATTTGACTCCATCATATTTTCTGAAATTTTGCAAGTTTGCCTAGGACCTCCACCATATCATCCGCATTACCACCACAGACTTCTGCAACCTAACCCATTTTGTTCCACATTGCATATGTGGTTGTTTGAGTTGTGATTAGAGTCTCCTAAGGTGTTTCGGCTACTTAGGGACAATTGCTTCTTCATCAACCACCACCACCACTTCCGCATAACCTTGCCCACCATACAATTCCACCCCAACCTAACCCAATTTTGTTTGAGTTGTGGCTTGTGTCTCCTAAGGTGTTTCGGCTACTTAGAGACGGCAACTTCAACTCCGACTCGTGTATAGCACATCATTCCACTTCCGTATTTGCCTAGTGCAAAACCACCACCGCTTTCCGCTACCACCATTTGACATTTGTCATTTGAGATTTTGAGTTTGCGGTTCTTCCGTTTCCTAAGGTGTTTCGGCTACTTAGGGACGAGTCTCCATCATCTTGGTATCTACACCAAGAACACCGCCACTCATCATCGCAAAGGACGGTAACCTCGACGACACCATTGTATATTCACCTTGCAATTGCATTGTTAACCCCTAGCCCATTTTGCGTTACTTGCCTATTGAGACTAGCCATTTGAGTATTGCCGGCAACGCTACTTGTGCACATTAGTGATCCACCATTCCATTGCATACATCCCATATCATATTGGTATCATATCATCCTTTGTGTCACAATATCGTTCCCGCATATACACAATAGCTATCTTGGTTTGTGCATTGTGCAAAAGTGGCCATAGAAAAAAAAAGAAATAAAGCTTTTAAGCAAAAGAAAGAGAGCAAAGAAGCTTGTAAGCAAGTGCCATAGCATCATACCACATTGCATATAAGATTGTCATATCCGATCATCTTGGATCACCTTGAGAGAAACACCGGGAACCATACATAATAGCATACTTGGGATAGTAGTTGCTACATTTTGCATCTTATAGGTTGTGCACAAGTGTCGTATCCGCCTATTGAGCAATCGTGCTAGCGTCTCTCTTGAGTTGTGCAACACGAGCATTTTCCGTGGATTCCACATTTTGTGCTCATTCCTTGGTTGCACGACCCCATTTATCTATCCGTGTGTGTGTTTCCGTGTGCCGTTCTTTGCTATTGGTCCATTTGTTTCACTTATGAATTTGTGAATCTTTTTCAACATTATTGACTCTTGCTAACATTTTGCATTAAATTTTTGTGCCACTATCCTCACCGAGCTCCACTATAAGCTTTACTTGTGTAGGTGTGAGAATCGACAAGGATTGGTACCAATAGTGCTATTTCATTGTCCGCATTTGAGTGAACTTGATTCATTGTCAACATCGGTCAAGGTACATTGGTATAAGTTCTTCTCTTTCTCCCACTCATATTTGCTCGAGTCTTGTGATGGATAGGCAAGGCATTTCCTCTCCGGTCTACGACAACAACGATGGCGTGAACAACTACATCTCCAAAGCGTCTATCTTCGATATACAACGACAAATGCAAGGCGCACAATCAAGATTGCGAGAGAGCATCGAGAACATCTCCATCGACATTCGTCACTCCGAAGCAAGAAAAAGGGACTACATTGACAAGAAGCTTTCCGCACATAAAGAGGAGCAAGATGCAAGGATGGAGGAGATTAGAGCCTTGATCAAGTCTTCTTCCCCTTCGTCATCTTCAAGGCGGCGACATTCAAGCCACAAGTCTTCGGAGCGCGGAAACGATGCAAGTGCAAATCGTCCTCGTCCACATCTACATGGCGACCACCATCACATTCGTGATCCACATCGTCATGAAGGGCAAGCCACCTCCAAGCATCATGTGCACGACGACGACGAACGCCTACGAGCTCAAGCACGACAACGACATCATCATCATGAAGATGCTCCACAAGCGCAAGTGCACAAGTCCCAACAAGCCCTACCTCACGCCAAGTCCAAGCTTCATGAACACAAAAGAAGACCGCGAGATGACCACCACCAAGACGGCGCTACGGCTACATCAACCATTTCAGCATCTTCGCCAAGTGTTCTCAAGGCATCTTCGCCTTTGGACGTACGTCATCTTCGCCTACTTCCCACGAGTACGCCTACATCGACTTCATCAAGTCCAAGGCGACCACCTACAAGTGAGGGTGACACTTCCATCTTCGGAAGCCCCTCAAGGAAGATGGCCGAGCATGGGAAACTCCCTTCGGTCATGGAGACGAGCTATGAGGTGCCACATCATATGGGCCTCCAACAACAAGACGACGACGAGAAGGTCGGGCAAGGGCCATCCCCTTCGACCACGGCGATAGGACTTGAGCATGGAGACATTTGCACCTACATCTCTCCGACACCCACATATGTCGAGATGCCCCAAGTGCCATGTGAGGAGAGCCACCACCACATAAGTGACATGAGTGACTCCACCATACGTGACATTGAGAGCATTTCCTATGAGAGGATGAGTGTGACCACCACTAGCCCCACACATGAGAGCATGCCACACATCCTATGTAAGGTTGAGCGCCATTTGAGTGGCTCCACCAACCATATGAGTGAGAGCATCCTTGAGAGAGTGAGTGAGCCACAACACTTAGCGAGCGAGATAATTGACACGGCATGTGAGGCCACTTTGATTTCTAACGAATTAACCTCTACTCCTAGTGTGTTTTCTTCTTTGGTGCTAGGTCTCCTACATGACGACATACCTATCCTTGACGAGTCCATCCCTCCAATGGACAATATGATGGCCATGATGGACGATGATGCACCCCCCATATGGTTCCAATCTCGGAGGGGCTCTCGCCCCTCCCACGCCATGGGAGCCAAGGACCAGAGGGAAAACCCTTCTCCCATCTAGGGAGAAGGTCAAGGAAGAAGAAGAAGAATGGGGGCTCTCTCCCCCTTGCTTCCGATGGAGCTGGAACGCTACCGGGGGCCATCATCATCATCGCGATCTACACCAACACCTCTGCCATCTTCACCAACATCTCTATCACCTTCCCCCATCTATATTCAGCGGTCCACTCTCCCGCAACCCGTTGTACCCTCTACTTGAACATGGTGCTTTATGCTTCATATTATTATCTAATGATGCGTTGCCATCCTATGATGTCTGAATATATTTTCGTTGTCCTATCGGTGATTGATGAATTGCTATGATTGGTTTAATTTGCTTGTGGTTATGTTGTTGTCCTATTGTGCCCTCCGTGTCGCGCAAGCGTGAGGGATTCCCGCTGTAGGGTGTTGCAATACGTTCATGATTCGCTTATAGTGGGTTGCTTGAGTGACAGAAGCATAAACCTGAGTAAGGGGGTTGTAGCATATGGGATAAAGGGGACTTGATGCTTTAATGCTATGGTTGGGTTTTACCTTAATGATCTTTAGTAGTTGCGGATGCTTGCTAGAGTTCCAATCGTAAGTGCATATGATCAAAGAAGAGACAGTATGTTAGCTTATGCCTCTCCTCGTTGGGTTCGACACTCTTACTTATCGAAAAAGTCTACAACTGAACCCCGACACTTGTGGGTTATCAAGACCTTTTTCTGGCGCCGTTACCGGGGAGTCATAGCGTGGGATGAATATTCTCATGTGTGCTTGTTTGCTTTATCACTAAGTAATTTTATTTGCTGTTCTTAGTTGTGTTCTATCTTTAGTTATGGGTAGGAAACGCAAAATACCAAAAAAATTAGTTGTACCTACTACACCAATGGTTGAAGAACCACTCAAAATCTATCACACTCCTGAAGCTTTTTACTTGGATCATCTTCGATCCGTTTGTGCTCATGCTGAAACCCAAACTAGCTTAGTTGAGGGCAAATCTTTAGATGAGCATGCTTGTTATGTGCGACACCCTATATCTGAAAAAGGGAAACTTTTACTGGATCAAATTCATCGTTTGCAATGTTATGCTTGGAATTTATGTGAAATATATGATATTACTTGTTGTTCTGAAAACCCTAAGAAACACCTTCCCTACCAATGTGAGTTTAGTGATAATGGAATCGTATCTTTGTATGCTAAGGGTGTTTATAATTACTATGATGTTCAACAAATTGAAGAATTTGTTGCTTTTAAGGGTGCTTATGAAATTGCTTCTTTGATAAATCTGAAAATGTTGCCATACTCAAATATTGCTATGATAATTATGCTTCTAATGCTTATGCTAAACTGTATATTTAGGGACTCCTCCGCTGTCCAAGAAGAGACTAATATTTTGCAGGAGTCTATGGAAGAAGAAATTGATGAAACTGTGAGCTCATTGGATGAAAAAGATGATGAGGAGAGCGAAGAACAAAAGGAGGAAGAGCGGATTAGCTACCCGTGCCCACCTTCTAATGAGAGTAACTCTTCAACTCATACATTGTTTAATTTCCCTTCGTGCTTACCGAAGGATGATTACTATGATGATTGTCATGATCCCGTTGATTCTTTTCAAATGTCCCTTTTTGATGATGTTTGCTATGCTTGTGGCCAAGATGCCAATATGAATTATGCTTCTGGAGATGAACTTGCTATAGTTCCTTATGTTAAACATGAAATTGCTATTGCACCCACGCATGATAGTCCTATTATCTTTTTGAATTCTCCCAACTACACTATATCGGAGAAGTTTGTGCTTATTAAGTATTATATTGATGGGTTCCCTTTTACCATTGCACATGATAATTTTGATAGATATAATATGAATGTGCTTGCTGCTCCTACTTGCAATTATTATGAGGAACTATATCTCCGCCTCTTTATGTTTCCAATATGATAAAATTGCAAGAAACTGCTTATACTATGCATTGGCCTTTACTATGTGTGCATGAATTGTTCTTTTATGACATGCCGATGCATAGGAAGAGAGTTAGACTTCGTAGTTGCTTGATATATGTTATTTTGTGCTCACTACTAAATTACAAATCATTGTTAATTAAAATTGGCTTTGATATACCTTGGGATCCGGGTGGATCCATTACTTGAGCACTTTATGCCTATCTTAATGGCTTTAAAGAAAGCGCTACCAGGGAGACAACACAGAAGTTTTAGAGAGACATTTATTTCTGTTGAGTGCTTTTATATAGTTTAAAAACAAAAAAATAAAGAGGGGAACCCAATAACTTTTCAAAAAGGAAAGTGAAAGTGAGAGAGACAAGCATTGTTGAGGTGGGAGAGCTCCTTGAACTTTGTTCATGCTCATGAAACTTTGTGAATCTTAATTATAGAAACTTTTCATCAAAAATAATTATCCCCTTGTACAATTCCACTATATTATAAAAATAATGTGCCAAGGTTTGCCTTTAGGATGTTTACAATGCTTGTTGGGTTGTGCGGTGCAGGACAGAAATTTGGCTGTAGTGCACGATTTTACATTTTTACTGGAATGTCAAACGGTTCTAAAACTTTTTTCACTGTCTTTATATACAAATTTTTTATTTTTCCCTATTTTTTGTAGAATTTTGGGGGTACCATAAGTATGGTGAATGTTCAGATTACTACAGACTATTCTGTTTCTGACAGATTCTGTTTTTGATGCATAGTTTGCTTGTTTTGATAAAACTATCAATTTCTATCAGTGGATTAAGCCATGGAAAAGTTATGTTACAGTAGACACAATGCAAAAACAAAATATGAATTGGTTTGCAACAGTACCTAGAGTAGTGATTTGCTTTATTATAGTAACTGATCTTACCGAGTTTTCTGTTGAAGTTTTGTGTGGATGAAGTGTTTGATCGAGAAGGTCTCGATATGAGGAAAAGGAGGAGAGGCAAGAGCTCAAGCTTGGGGATGCCCAAGGCAACCCAAGTAAATATTCAAGGAGACTCAAGTGTCTAAGCTTGGGGATGCCCCGGAAGGCATCCCCTCTTTCTTCAACAAGTATCCATATGTTTTCAGATTCGTTTTGTTCATGCGATATGTGCAAATCTTGGAGCGTCTTTTGCATTTAGTTTTCACTTTTCTTTTATGCACCATGCTGGTATGAGATAGTCCATGGTTGATTTATATAATTCTCATTGCACCTCACTTAAATCTTTTGAGTATGGCTTTATAGAATGCTTCATGTGCTTTACTTATATCATTTGAAGTTTGGATTGCCTGTTTCTCTTCACATAGAAAACCGCCATTTGTAGAATGCTCTTTTGCTTCACTTGTATTTGTTAGAGCGTGGGCATATCTTTTATAGAAAGAATTAAACTCTCTTGCTTCACTTATATCTATTTAGAGAGATGGCAGGAATTGGTCATTCACATGGTTAGTCATAAAATCCTACATAAACTTGTAAATCGCTGAATATGATATGTTTGATTCCTTGCAATAGTTTTGCGATATAAAGATGGTAATATTAGAGTCATGCTAGTGGGAAGTTGTGGATTAGTAGAAATACTTGTGTTGAGGTTTGTGATTCCCGAAGCATGCACGTATGGTGAACCGTTATGTGATGAAGTCGGAGCATGATTTATTTTTTGATTGTCATCCTTTGTGTGGAGGTAGGGATCGCGCGATGGTTAACTCCTACCAACCCTTCCCCTAGGAGCATGCGTGTGGTATTTTGTTTTTATGGCTGATAAATTTTTGCAATAAGTATGTGAGTTCTTTATGAATAATGTTGAGTCCATGGATTATACGCACTCTCACCCTTCCATCATTGCTAGCCTCTTCGGTACCGTGCATTGCCCTTTCTCACCTCGAGAGTTGGTGCAAAGTTCGCCGGTGCATCCAAACCCCGTGATACGATTAGCTCTATCACACATTAGCCTCCTTATATCTTCCACAAAACAGCCACCATACCTACCTATTATGGCGTTTCCATAGCCATTCCGAGATATATTGCCATGCAACTTCCATCATCATCATATACATGACTTGAGCATTCATTGTCATATTGCTTTGCATGATCGTAAGATAGCTATCATGATGTTTTCATTGCTTGTCCATTTTTTGATGTCATTGCTACGCTAGATCATTGCACATCCCGGTACACCGCCGGAGGCATTCATATAGAGTCATATCTTTGTTCTAGATATCGAGTTGTAATATTGAGTTGTAAGTAAATAAAAGTGTGATGATCATCATTATTAGAGCATTGCCCCAGTGTGTAAAGGATGATGGAGACTATTATTCCCCCACAAGTCGGGATGAGACTCTGGACTTTATGAAAAATAAAAGAGGCCAAAGAAGCCCGAATAAAAAAAGAGGCCAAAGAAGCCCACCAAAAAAATAAAAAAAGAAAATAAAATAAAATAAAAAAATGAGAGAAAAAGAGAGAAGGGGCAATGTTACTATCCTTTTACCACACTTGTGCTTCAAAGTAGCACCATGTTCTTCATAGAGAGAGTCTCTGATGCTTTCACTTTCATATACTAGTGGGAATTTTCATTATAGAACTTGGCTTGTATATTCCGATGACGGGCTTCCTAAAATGCCCGAGGTCTTCATGAGCAAGCAAGTTGGATGCACACTCACTTAGTTTCAGTTTGAGCTTTCATACGCTTATAGCTCTAGTGCATCCGTTGCATGGCAATCCCTACTCCTCACATTGACATTAATTGATGGGCATCTCCATAGCCCGTTGATTAGCCGCGTCAATGTGAGACTTTCTCCTTTTTTGTCTTCTCCACATAACCCCCACCATCATATTCTATTCCACCTATAGTGCTATATCCATGGCTCACGCTCATGTATTGTGTGAAAGTTGAAAAAGTTTGAGAATACTAAAGTATGAAACAATTGCTTGGCTAAAACCGGGGTTGTGCATGATTTAAATATTTTGTATGGTGAAGATGGAGCATAGCCAGACTATATGATTTTATAGGGATAACTTTCTTTGGCCATGTTGTTTTGAAAAGACATGATTTCTTTATTAGTACACTTGAAGTATTATCGTTTTTATGTCAAACGATAGACTATTGTTTTGAATCACTCGTGTCTTAATATTCATACCATGATTAAGTATATGATCAAGATTATGCTAGGTAGCATTCCACATCAAAAATTATCTTTTTTATCATTTACCTACTCGAGGACGAGTAGGAATTAAGCTTGGGGATGCTGATACGTCTCTGTCGTATCTATAATTTTTGATTGTTCCATGCCAATATTATTCAACTTTCATATACTTTTGGCAACTTTTTATACTATTTTTGGGACTAACATATTGATCGAGTGCCCAATGCCAGTTTCTGTTTGTTGCATGTTTTATGTTTCGCAGAAACCCCATATCAAACAGACTCCAAACGGGATAAAACGGACGGAGAATATTTTTGGAATATTTATGATTTTCTAGAGGAAAAATCAACGCGAGACGGTTCCCGAGGGGGCCACGAGGTAGGGGGGCGCTTCCCAGAGGGGCAGGCGCGCCCCTGACCCTCGTGGGCACACCGTAAGGCGGTTGATGCTCTTCTTTTGCCACAAGAAAGCTAATTTTTGGAGAAAAACCTTGGCGAAGGTTTCAATCCAATCGGAGTTACGGATCTCCGTATCTTTCCCTAATAATAAAGCACGGATTGACTTTGTCGGGTTCACCGTCACAATACGCTTTTTCCCATGAATTTACGCTTTCAGTTTTTTTCACCTATATTATTTTCTATACTCGAGGTGGTACTATTTTACCTGCGTATCCAACGGTTCGTTTTTTCCTCCACATCCACAATCGCTACATTCGGCTTTGAACTGGCCCATCCCTGTGCAGCTTCCCGGCCCTTCTATGCCGCAATCAATTGTGCTAGCCTACAGTTACGCTAGAGCAGGGTCTTTCTACAGTCAAAATAATCCCACCTTGCTCTTTTACATCTAATCTCGCTGGTTTATATACCTACGGCCTAGAGAATCAATAAGTGGCCTGAAATCAAGAAGGGAACGAAGGAAGGGAAAAGGAAATCAACAAACGAACCTTGAAGAAAGTAACTTAGCAATAGCACAGAGGAAGCGGCATCGGAAAAAGGAATCAACAAACGGCCAGGAAAGGTAGAAACGGGGCGGCTCAGTGATGCATAGGCAAGGAGGCTGGCAGCGATGGCCAGAAGCACAACAGCAGCATGAGGGGGTGGCCATGTCTCCTAGGCTGGATGGAGAGATGACCTATAAAGTTGGGTCATCTATTTTGGAACGGAGGGAGTATTTGTTTGTACGACTAAGGCTTAATGTTCAGCCCCACAAGAAAAGGCTTAATGTTCAGAGAGTGGCGTTTTGGCACATGGAAGCGCGTGCTCCTGATTTTTAAAATGTGTTCTAATCATATTTTGAAATGTCAAAAAATTTCAAGCAAAAACTTGGCGCGTACATCTCGATATTGTACATGCTTATAAAGTCGTTTTGCGAAAAACCGATAACTTATCTGTCACGTGTGAAAAAGACAAAATCCGGTGTTAAAAATTGTTTTTCACAAGACATCCTTTTATCTTTTTTACACAAGCCACAAAAAATATCGGTATTCTCCGAAACTTGATGTGCACACATATAATATCGAGATGTATGCGCCAAATTTTTGTTTGGAATTTTTTCACGCTTTGAAATATATTTTCGCATGCAGGAGCGCGCACTCCTGGGAGCACCAACGGATTTTCATTCATGTTCATGCATATCATATCTTACAAATGCATTACTAGTTACAGTAATTAAAATACGTGTCGCTGGAATATTAGAAATAAATATTTCTTAAAGGAAGCGATATTTGGAGCTCTCTTGTGGACTAGATGGTCATCGATACATTCCTCCACTCTAGATGTTACCGGTGCTGTTGTTGAGATATAGAGGAGAGAGGGAGGGATAAAGAGTTGAGAGAGTATGACAACGGTGCATGTTGCTCGAACTGGGTGAAGGAGGGGCCGGTCCTATTTCGCCCCATCGTCAGCTAGAAAGAGAGAGAGAGAGAGGCGTGTGGTGATGGCTATGACTACCATTTCCTTGGTCCTTCATGTGGCTACTCCCCTCCGTTGTACCAACTCTCCGCAGCTCTGCGTGCCTCAATCCTGGTCCTCCTTGAGCCGTGATGATGGTTTCAAGGGAAGTTGTGGTGTTGGCGCAATCGGTGCGCTCCTACCGCTGACGACAGTGTATGAAGAAAAGAGCACCAAACATTGCATGCTAGCAGTTTCACACTAAAGTAAAGATAAGGGAGGCAGAAGCGGATTGTGCACAACGAGGTAAACTATTAAGTAACACAAACTCTCAATTTTCATGCACAATTGCAACACAAGGGATCTTTTTGCATGCACAATTTTCATGAACAATAGATGTATTTTGCACATAATTGAATGCATATAAACTTTTCTCCCGTTGCAACACACGGGCATTTGTTCTAGTATATAAGAAACGGTGAAAGGGCAGAATCGGAGAATGTAGAAATAGAGAGAGACAGAGAGACAGATCCAATCTCGGAGGGGCTCTCGCCCCTCCCACGCCATGGGAGCCAAGGACCAGAGGGAAAACCCTTCTCCCATCTAGGGAGAAGGTCAAGGAAGAAGAAGAAGAATGGGGGCTCTCTCCCCCTCGCTTCCGGTGGCGCCGGAACTCTGTCGGGGGCCATCATCATCACTGTGATCTACACCAACACCTCCGCCATCTTCACCAACATCTCCATCACCTTCCCCCATCTATATTCATCGGTCCACTCTCTCGCAACCCGCTGTACCCTCTACTTGAACATGGTGCTTTATGCTTCATATTATTATCCAATGATGTGTTGCCATCCTATGATGTCTGAATAGATTTTCGTTGTCCTATCGGTGATTGATGAATTGCTATGATTGGTTTAATATGCTTGTGGTTATGTTGCTGTCCTATTATGCCCTCCGTGTTGCGCAAGCGTGAGGGATTCCGCTGTAGGGTGTTGCAATACGTTCATGGTTCGCTTATAGTGGGTTTCTTGAGTGACAGAAGCATAAACCCGAGTAAGGGGGTTGTGGCGTATGGGATAAAGGGGACTTGATGCTTTAATGCTATGTTTGGGTTTTACATTAATTATCTTTAGTAGTTGCGGATTCTTGCTAGAGTTCTAATCATAAGTGCATATGATCCAAGAAGAGAAAGCATGTTAGCTTATGCCTCTCCCACATAAAACTAGCTATCGGTCTAGTAAAGTAGTCAATTGCTTAGGGACAATTTCACAACTCCTACCACCACTTTTCCACACTCGCTATATTTACTTTATTGCTTCTTTATCTAAACAGCCCCTAGTTTATATTTATGTGATCTTTATTATCTTGCCAACCTATCCAACAACACCTACAAAGTACTTCTAGTTTCATACTTGTTTTAGGTAAAGCGAACGTCAAGCGTGCGTAGAGTTGTATCGGTGGTCGATAGAACTTGAGGGAATATTTGTTCTACCTTTAGCTCCTCGTTGGGTTCGACACTCTTACTTATCGAAAAGGCTACAACTGATCCCCTACACTTGTGGGTTATCAACCCTCGTAGACCAAAAGCGGAAGCGTTTAGTAACGCGGTTGATGTAGTCGAACGTCTTCACGATCCAACCGATCCAAGTACCGAACGTATGGCACCTCCATGTTCTGCACACGTTCAGCACGATGACGTCCCTCGTGCTCTTGATCCAGTTGAGGACGAGGGAGAGTTCTGTCAGCATGACGGCGTGGAGACGGTGATGATAAAGTTACCGACGCAAGATTCGCCTAAGCACTACGACGATATGACCGAGGTGTTAAGTTGTGGAGGGGGGCACCGCACATGGCTAAAAGATTGTCTGTTGTCCTTTGGGGTGCCCCCTACACCCGTATATAAAGGAGGAGAGGAGAGGGGCCGGCCGTCCCTATAGGGCGCGCCAAGAGGGAGGAGTCCAACTAGGACTCCAAGTCCTAGTAGGATTCCACTTGGTGGAAGGGGGAGAAGGAAGGGAGAGGGAGAGGGAGAGGGAGCGGGCGAGGGGGCCGCGCCCCCTCCCCTAGTCCTATTCGGACTCCCCATGGGGGGACACCCCCTTGCGGGCTTTCCTCTCTCTCCCCTATGGCCCATGTTGGCCCATTGCTTCCCCGGGGGGTTCCGGTAACCCCTCCGGCACTCTTTTATACCCGGTACCTCTCGGAAGTCTTTCGGTCCGAATAACATCATCCATTATATCAATCTTTATGTCTCGACCATTTCGAGACTCCTCGTCATGCCCGTCATCTCATCTAGGACTCCAAACAAACTTTGGTCATCAAATCACATGTAGCTCATAACACAAATCGTCATCGAACGTTAAGCATGCGGACCCTACGGGTTCGCGAACTATGTAGACATGATCGAGACACATCTCAGAAACCAATAGCGGAACCTGGATGCTCATATTTGGCTCCTACATATTCTACGAAGATCTTTATCGGTCAAACGACACAACAACATACGTTGTTCCCTTTGTCATCGGTATGTTATTTGCCCGAGATTCGATCGTCGGTATCATCATACCTAGTTCAATCTCGTTACCGGAAAGTCTCTTTACTCGTTCCGTAATGCTTCATCCCGTAACCAACTCATTAATCACATTGCTTGCAAGGCTTATAGTGATGAGCATTATCGAGAGGGCCCAAAGATACCTCTCCGATACACGGAGTGACAAATCCTAATCTTGATCTATGCCAACCCAACAAACACCTTCGGAGACACCTGTAGAGCATCTTTATAATCACCCAGTTACGTTGTGACGTTTGATAGCACACAAGGTGTTCCTCCGGTATTCGGGAGTTGCATAATCTCATAGTCAGAGGAACATGTATAAGTCATGAAGAAAGTAGTAGCAATAAAACTGTAACGATCATAATGCTAAGCTAACGGATGGGTCTTGTCCATCACATCATTCTCTAATAATGTGATTCCGTTTATCAAATGACAACACATGTCTATGGTTAGGAAACATAACCATCTTTGATTAACGAGCTAGTCAAGTAGAGGCATACTAGGGACACTCTGTTTTGTATATGTATTCACACATGTACTAAGTTTACGGTTAATACAATTCTAGCATGAATAATAAACATTTATTATGATATAAGGAAATGTAAATAACAACTTTATTATTGCCTCTAGGGCATATTTCCTTTAGCTCTATGGTGTGTCTCTGCATTGTGATGTCGTTCGACTCTAGCCGGTGGCACACATGTGTCGTGGCGTCATCTCGGCCGTGTGCAAACTTTTGATGACACCCATGACACATGTGGTGTTAGCGTGTTGTGTGGTCTTGAATGTGCGTTGCCTTCCGATTACGTCGAGGGTGCAATGTCGATTCTGGGTTTCGGTTGACCAAGGCCCTTCACTTACTTCAGCGATGCTTCGAGCTAGGTTGTCCCTCCCGTTGTCATGTCCTGTGAGCTCTACCCTATGATTGATGTGCTTGGGTCATGATGAGCTTTCTCATCAATCGTCTCCGAGGTTCTCGGAGTGACTCCCTTTTCTCCCACTTATGTGTTGTTTGGTGTGTGTGTGTGTGTGTGTGTGTGTGTGTGTGTGTGTGTGTGTGTGTGTGTGTGTGTGTTTCTTTTCCTTCTTCTCTCATGTAGCCCTGTAAACTCTAGTTCGCTTGAACCCATCTTGTAAAGGTTGTAAAGCCTCATAGGCAACTATGAATGAAAAAATCCAGGTGGGACCCCGCCGACCATTCAAAAAAATTGCCACAGCCGCCGCAGTCGGTGCCCCCCTTTGAAGCAAACCGTCTTCCAGGTCAGGCGACCCCACCCCTTGACCCCCTCCTCGTGCGCATGTACCTCTCATAGCCGAACCGTCAAACCTCTGTCCAGGCCTTTGCTAGAACTAGTAAGGATGCACGTGCACGCATGCTCAATCAACTTATGTGAGTTTAAGTGGAACACACACAAGTACAAAATTGAGTCTCTGTATGTTACGAAAATATAACAATGCGCTTAACATGAGTAAAAAATTATATAATTGCACTCGAATTCTATAAACATGCCCCCATTTCAAAAATAACATGGTATATTTCTCAACTCTCACATAGAATAGTTATATATAAAAATTCTTCAACCATTCACATTCTGTCCGAGTATTTGTTGCTTTCAAATACTGCTCTAATAAACTAAACGTTTATTCACTGTACTTTTTTTAACACAGTACATACGCAAGCGCTCATATAAACGCGCATACACTCGCCCCTATGAACGCACACACGCACACCCTACCCCTATGAGCACCTCCGAAAGACTAAGCCCGCATCATCCTGAAATTTACGAAGTCACCACATCGTCCAAAATCCTGAAATAAATCTACGAATAAATGCGAGCACCAGGATTTGAACCCTGATGGGCTGGGGATACCACAGTCCCTCTAACCATCTAACCACAGGTTGGTTCACGTTTATTCACTGTACTTGCAGGCAACGTCTAACATGGTCCTCATAATTAAAAAGTGCTTTAATACAGTCCTCATACATGCAAATACGGTGTGTGTACAACCCCATGGTTGCAACAACGGCCCTAGCCATACGCCTGGCGCACGTAGCCCATATGCCGCCACTACCATGGCCCGGACGTTGCTTGGGTGCCGTAACTGCACCTGCAGTTGGGCCAATGACATGTGGGCCAGTGCAGTTACGGCACTGAAGTTCAGCCGGCTGGCCCATGTCCATGTGGGACCCATGTGTCAGTGGGCGCGAGGAAATACCCTAAGGCCCCGCTTGGAATCCTTGTAGAAGTTTTACATCCGTATATGAATACCCCCGTATATTACAGGAGATTTGTAAAATACAACCGGATATTTCCACATGTATATGCTGCGTTTTGTTCATCGGATTTTTGCCTGTTTCGGAGAGTGTCTCCCGTGTGCTATGCCGTTGGCTACCAGAAGAACGAGCGCAAGGCGTCGACACAGCGCGGCCACGGCGGACCAGGATCCTGCTGCAGTGGCGAAGGCGATTCGGCGGCGGCAGGGACGCCGTGGGCCGGTGATGGTGGAGGCGGACGCTAGGCGCTGCAGCGGCGTTGGGTTGCAGTGGCGGCGAGCGCACGCGCTCCAGCAGCGGCGCGGACGCTGCGACGCCGTCGACTCAAAGCTCGGCGGCGCGCAAGCACCCATGGTGGTGGCTGCGGCCTGCAGACGCTCAGCGTCAATGGCGGCCCGTGGTGGTGGAGCTGATGCGGCAGGACTGCAGGAGACGACTGCGCTGGTGACAATGGTGTCTCCGGAGAATGGCGGCGGCGCTTCGGCGAGCGGTGGCCTTGGCCTCGGCGTGCTCCGGTTGAGACGTTGCGGCGCTTACCTCGGCTGTGGCTACCTAGTCAATCACGACCGAGCTAGAATGGTGGGATACCAGCGATATCCAAGTGTAAAGTGAAACTGGGTGTAAAAGTTACGGCGCAAAAACAACGGTCCAAGTAGACCGTCCGTTTTATTTTTACAGGCGTATGCTTTACACGCGCAGCCTAAGAATTATTAAAAAGAAGGGTGTGGACGGTATTTCAAACCCCAACCTCTAATGCATGCAGGGTGAGGCGGACCATCAGGTCTAGCGCCTACAATTGTTTATTATAGATGTGCATGCTGTATTATATGGGAAACGTTACCTTTCAGCCTGCGGACTGTGCTCTTCCATCTGCCGTGCGTGGAGCTGTTGGATCACTTTTGATCAAACAGTTCACTTGTACGTACAGATTCTACGTCTCGCTTCCGCCGCTCTCGAAAGCCAACCAACCCACTGTATGTATTAGGATTTTGTAACATCTTTTATGTTTCTGAAACATAGGGAATGTTGCAGTGGCAACACGACGATGCGACGATGCAGACAAAAAAGTTCTGCAACATAATATCAGCAAAAAAAGTATGCAACATTATCTTTGTTGCAGAAAATAATAATTCTACAACACAACCATTGTTACAAATGTTTTATGCAACAAGACCTCCGTTGCAAAAAAAATGAAAAAATTCCGCAACAAAATCTTTGTTGCAAAAAAAAATCTGCAACACAACCCATGTTACAAAAATAATAGACCGAAACACATTCTTTGTCACAAAATGTTTCCGCAACAAGGTCTTAGTTGCAAAGTAGAGGAAAACATTCAACCTAGATTATACCGAATCAGACGGCTCGTGAGGCGGCGGATCTTTTAAAAAAATCCGCCGGCCGCGTAGCAGCCCCCGTATTATATCGTATGGTAAAGATGCTATGATTTTTTATGGGTTAGGGCATCTTCAAGGCGGACATGTAAACCTCCCGCAACCGTCCGGACCTTGGAAGCCATCGAATGCCGACCTATATCGGTCCGCGGGGCGGTCCGGACGCGATTTCTCTCGCAAACCGGAGACAAAAGTGAGGGAGATTTGCGGCAGTCCGGACCTATCGGTGTACTATGATTTGGGCCCCTTAGAGCATCTCTAGCAGACCCCGTATAATGCCGACCCGCATAATGCGTTTACAGTTCGAGGAACATCTGTTTTGCGGGGCGAAATCGTGCGCTACAGAATAGACCCCGTATACGAAACTGTAAAATTTTAAAAAGGCTTTCGCGGGAGAATCGCGACGACATTGATCATTCATAGTTCATCTACATACTACATTGATCATAGTTCATCATATACTACATTGATCTACTACTAGAGGGGGGATCTGCGGGCTCGCGACGGCTACCAAAATGGACGAGCTCGCGACAGCGAGGCTGACGCGGTGGAGGAGCCCAATCGTCGGCCAGTCCTCCTCTCGTCGGAGCTGACGAGGTCGATGTACATCTTCTTATGCTCCTCGCGGACGTGCCGCCACTCATCGCCCTTCTCCTTCACGGCGAGGTTGGCCGCAACCGCCTGCTTGAAAATGAGCTCTTGGATCTCCTCATCATGGCGGCGGCGCTCCTGCTCCTCTTGCAAGCTCCGTGCGGCAATCATGGCTGCGACCGCCTCGACATCGCCGCCGACGAAATCTTCGTGACCGATGACGCCTCGGCGTGGGATCTCCTCATGCTCCCTCTTGACGACGACGAGTTCCTCCTCCTCTGGCTCCCTCTTCACGGGGAGAAGTGCTGCGCCGGAAGGGCCCCTCGCGCCGAAGGTGAGCCACGCGACAGAGGAAGAGCCCGCGGCTGAGGAGGGCGTCCTCCCGTGCCGGCAGTTGTACTTCTCCGTCTCGCGACGGAGGAGCCTTCCCGGCGGCTTGAGGCCTTGATTGGTCCACTTCCTGGCTGCGCGCTTCCTCGTGTCGTCCGCGCGGACGCACCGCTCGCGCTCGGGGTCGTCGCCCCCACCGGAGTTGCGGCCGGAGCTCCACATACCTTCCCACATGGCGGCTGGAGGCGGAACGGGGCTCACCGACGGCGAGAAATGCGAGGGAGGGAGTGGGGAATCGCGGGGAAACACGACGGCAGGCGGCGGGGGGGGGGGGGGGGGGATAGGGCTTCGACCCGTATCTTCCCCGCAAACCCGTAGTTATATGGCTTCGGAGTAAGGTTTGCGGGCTGCGGTAAAAAAAATTACGGACCGAACGAGTATACAGGCTCTGTTCTGACCAAAAAATTGGGCCGAACCCGTATACTCACCAGAATTATGCGGGTTCGCGCATTATATGGGGTCTGCTAGTGATGCTCTTAGTATCCCATGCACATGCAAAAACTGCTGCTCTGCATGGCCTTTTGAAGCTAAGTAAATGCTGCAGGGGGCCGGTGTGTGGAGATGGACGGCTCATCCATCCCTACTCTTTTGATATTGTTCCCTCTTGTCACTAATTTTTGGGACCTTATGAAACAGTTCAAGGAGGTCACCATCAAAGCAGTTAGAAGAATCAGCAACAGAATGGCTCACGAATTGGCCGCATTTGCCAGAATTCATGGAGATCACAAAGCCTTTGGAGATGTACCTTTAGCCCTAAGAGAAACCCTGAGGGATGACTGTACCACTTCGTCATTGGGAATTTAATTGCAGGCATGATCTTTTCTCAAAAAATAAAATAAAAATTGATGGGTTCATGCTTCGACCATCACAAAACTGTGTTTCCAAATACAACAATATTTGCTTCCCTCGGAAGCACACTTTGAAACATGCGTGATAAGAGAAAGTTAGATATAATCATAGAGAAACATTGTTCATAAAGAATGAGTTGTCTGCTGAAGAAACATTGTTCCGATTCTGATGAAACAATGTTTTGTACGAATTTGCATATTCCAATTTGCGAAAGGTTCCCAGAACTCGAATTTGCTGCTAAAAGAAACATTGTTCGACTCCAGTGAACAATGTTTGGTCGGGAACTGCCAACCACCTCCAATGAGAGTATTCCAGAAGCTACCTCATTAAGTCTTGAAGCCATTTAGTCAAACAAAGCTGATTTCCTTTCACACCTAAGCTGGTTCCGGAAGCTAGTTCTATTTCACACCTATCCACGGGGGTGTCCCGATTATAAATAGGCTAGCTCTTCCCTTCGTTGGTGGACTTTTGCCATTTCTATCAAAGACCAAAGACACAGACTCCTCCTGACATTGGAGAGCTCTTGTTACCCTTATTCTCGTGATTCCTTGAGAAATTGTTCCTAATTCGTGCTCCACGACTAGATCGTGTTGTGTGGATTAGAGTTCGTGGTTTCCCTTGCCTATCCCGTGCTCCACGACTTGAACGTGGTTGTGTGGGGTAGTATTGCGGGTTGTGGATCGGCGAATGTTCCTATACGGTGAGCCTCCTCCTCGTCGGGTCATAATCTCTTATTTTCCATTTTTTGGCTGCTTGCAGCTAGTTATCCCCATCTGTTTATCGACCCTATGCCGTAAAGATCGGACCTCCTCTTGTACTCCCTCTTCTCCGAAAACGGGGTCGCATCAGTTATGTTACCCCCACTATGGCCAGCCTCACTGATTTTTGGGACCTTATGAAACAGTTCAAGGAGGTCACCATCAAAGCAGTTAGAAGAACCAGCAACAGAATGGCTCACGAATTGGCCGCGTTTGCCAGAATTCATGGAGATCACAAAGCCTTTGGAGATGCACCTTTAGCCCTAAGAGAAACCCTCAGGGATGACTGTAACACTTCGTCATTGGGAATTTAATTGAAGGCATGATCTTTTCTCAAAAAATAAAATAAAAATTGATGGGTACGTTCATGCTTCGACCATCACAAAACAGTGTTTCCAAATACAGCAATATTTGCTTCCCTTGGAAGCACACTTTGAAACATGCGTGATAAGAGAAAATTAGATATTAATCATAGAGAAATTATCGGGAGCACAGTTGGAAGCATCAGTGAGTATGGAAACCCAAAAGAGTTGAGGAAGTAATTCTGACGCACCACCATCCAAGGGCTACAGTGGTCCGACAGTTAAATGCCGCAATCACTCAGCCCTATCGCACGCGCTGGTTCTTTCTAATAAAAAACGTAAAAGTTAATGCGCCTTAATTAGCCGGACAGCTAAGACGGACGCGTCTTCTATGAACCTGGACGGATTGTGTGCTCGTCGTCTCGTTGACTCGTTCCATTGGGAGGGATCCCTTCTGACTACCATAAATACGACAGCACAAAGACGTACTGTCTTCATAGCGATGGCGACGCAGCAGATCGTCCTGCTCGTCTTACTCCTCGCCGCCCCTCATGGCCTCGCCGTGGCCGTCAGCCCTACACCCATCATCAACACCACATGCGCTGCGCTCGCCCACAGCCCCAACTTCACATCGCACGTCGAGTACGAATTCTGCGTGCGCTCGCTTTCAGCCGACCCGGTGGCCTCTTCCGCCACGGACGCCCGCGGGCTAGCGGTGGCCGCGGCAAGCCTTACCGTCGCCAACATAACGTCCACGGAGCTCATCATCGCCGACCTCGTCAAAAATCTTGGCAGTTGTCTCAGCGACTACAAAGAGATTAACGACATGGTGCGGCGCGGGCTGGAAGACATCCGCGGCGGGCGCGCCGCCGATGCTTCCAAGAAGTTTTTGGATGCGGCAGAGTCAGACGTTCCGTCTTTGTGCGACCTCATCTTGATAGAGGGAGTCGCCAAGAGGAACCCCATAGATCAGGAGAACCAGAACGCCTCCTTCTTGTCCGTCATGGCCTCCGATATTACCCAGCTGATGCTGGATTCTCATGCAGGATCACCAAAAGATCCTAGCTGAATACATGATGGCTCTTGTCTTCTTACTGTTTTAGTAATCAGTTTTTCTAATTCACATCTAGATATTTTCTTGGCGAGCAATAGGCGCCGGTGCGCCGGCCGAAATTTCGGCCGGTCGCACCGGGTATGTACGATTTGCTCTTAATAGCCGTAGATACCTTTCCCTCAATTGCTTCGCTAGTTAAAAAAAAAAAAAGCCATGACGCATGTTCATTCCTAGCAGCCCCGTGATCCCCCAGCTCGCTGGCCGTCCACGTCGGCGCCGGGCGCCGCCGGGCACCGCCCTCATCGCCGGTGGTTGCCCTCGTCACCGCTGGCCGCCGCCCTCGCACAACCTCATCCCCCGCGTTCGAAAAAAATCGCTCCATGGAGCCTGTAGCACGAATCCTCCTCGTTTCTAGCATGAAAAACCTCATCTGCAACCTCACAGCTACCGTGGCGTCGCCGTCGCCGTCCTCGTCCCCGGGCAGCCACTCGTCGTTGCTGCATCCGCCCCATCGTCGCAGTACAGTGCTTATTTGCTTGTATCAATTTGTGTATCTGGTTGTATCATTTTCCATCCACCATTGTAGCATCTTCCTTCCTCGTCCTTCCGTCTTGTACCCGTACCGCTGCCGGTTGTAGCATCTTGCACTATGTTTGTAGCAAAGCATGATGCTGGTTGTAGCAAAAATCAAAACATCATTGTGCGATACAACAAATCATGACGGCGGTTGTAGCTAGATGGGACGCCGGTGGTAGCAATTTTTAATGCCGGTTGTAGCATGCAACACAAATCCGCGACGCCCATCCTCACCAAATGTCGCTTGGAGCAGCGCCACCCATCCTCACCACCCGCAGTCACCACGCTCAGCAGCCTCGGTTGTAGCTAAAAACGAAGCCAGACGTAGCAGGAAACGAAGTTAGTTGTAGCAAAAAACAAGTCTGGTCACCGTGCTCGCCATCCTCGGTTTGTAGCAAAAATGGAGCCGGTTGTAGCAAAAAACGGAGCTGGGAGATGGATGAAGTAGCTTGTGGTCATGGAGTAGCTCATGGTGGTCGCAGCTAATGGCTGGAGGTGGTGCTTGGACTAGCTTGCGGCTGTGCCATGAGAGTCTGCTTGGTGGAGTTGGGAAGAAAGGGAAGGGAGAAGATAGCATCTACATCAGTTTTTCTTCTTCTTTGAGATAGCATCTACGCCAGGTAAGAAAACGATTGGAGGAGGGTCCTCACGAGTGGCGTGCGACCGGCCCAGCGTTTCGGCCGGCGCGCCGACGTAAAACATTTTCATATTTTCTAAGGATGTCACGTCTAAGCTCTTAACCCTTGGATCTTAACCTGCTGTAATTATCCTGCAAGTTTTGATTCGCGTCGCGCTGGTCTCGCATCGCTCGCCCGCTGCCACTCGGGCCGTTGCTTTTTCTTTTGTTGGTCCGGCCTCTTGTTGCACGGGCGGCTTTTTCTTTTTTCTTTTTTATTTTCTGGGCTGTCTTGTAAAAATTCAAAAGGCTATCCGTTTTTATGTGCCCGTATAATGTACGATATACAAAACTAAAAAAGATAAAATATAATGTACGATATAGCACTCGTCGGTTCACATCTCACACTTTTTCTGTCCGATTCATGATTTTTTGTTAGTACGTGAAACACATTTTAAAGTGTGCGAACATTTATTAATATTCATGAATTTTCTTTTTGTCAATACTTATTTGAATGTATGATTTTAAAATTCATAAATTTTTTTAAATATATTTGAATATTTTTAAATCAGATTTGTTAAATCTCATGAAGATTTTAAAATGTCTTATCTAAGTTATGGTTCATCCGTCCTATTTGTTGTAAGTTTTTACGGAATTGCTAACTCACATCTAGATGATATTACGGATGTCACATCTAAATCCGTGGTCATTGGATCTTTTTTCGTAATTCTCGTGCAAAATTTTATCTCGTATCTTGTTCGTTGCCCCCGTCGCTAGTTGCATCGCGGTTGTTCCTTTTTTTGGCCTGTTTTTGTTTCCCACCTGTTATGGTTGTCACGCCGGGGAACAGGCGGGCCGCTTTTTTTCCAGTTGTTTTTGAACTGCAGGGTGTGCTTCAGATGTTCGTGTCAGATAGAAATTTATTCGTGCATGTGTCCCTTTTTATTGTTGGTGTGTGTCCGCCTGCTCCATTTTTTCCTTTTCGAGCTTCATTTTTTTTGTCTATTATTTGTGTTGTATCCGTTCATTGCAGAAATTTTATTTGTGAGCTCTTTCAATAATATCTTTTTTTCTTCCATTCTGATTCTATGCTTTGTGTATACACATGGCGTCGATGCATGTTTCTCGTCCGAGTCAGGTTGTTTTATTTTTTTTTCCATTCGTTTTTTCACTCTTCCTTTTTTGCTTCAAATTTATGATTTTTTTTATAATTCTATTGTCTCAAATTCATGGTTTCTGTTTTCATTTTTTTTCATTTCCTTTTCTTTTTTCTTTTCATTTTTTAACAATTGACTCGCAACAAGGGGGGATGTTTGTCGGGGCCCGCAGTTGCATGTCAACCATCGACTTGCAACTAGGGAGGGGAGTGTGTTTCTACGGGTCCCAGTTGCAAATCAACCATCGACGCGCAGCCAGGGGGAAAGGGGTGTGTTTGTACGGGTCCCAGTTGCAAGTCAACCATCGACTCACAATTGGTGTGGTGACGTATGTGTGTGTTTGTCAGGGCCCTAGTTGCATGTCAACCATCGACTTAAAACTAGGGGGTTGCTTGTAGGTGTTGGGGAACGTATTAATTTCAAAAAAATTCCTACGCACATGCAAGATCATGGTGATGCATAGCAACGAGAGGGGAGAATGTTGTCCACGTACCCTCGTAGACCATAAGCGGAAGCGTTATGACAATGCGGTTGATGTAGTCGTATGTCTTCACGATCCGACCGATCCAAGCACCAAACGTACGGCACCTCCGAGTTCAACACACGTTCAGCTCGATGATGATCCTCGGACTCCGATCCAGCAGGGTTTCGGAGATGAGTTCCGTCAGCACGACGGCATGGTGACGATGATGATGTTCTACCGACGCAGGGCTTCGCCTAAGCACCGCAACAATATGACTGAGGTGGAATATGGTGGAGGGGGGCACCACACACGGCTAAGGAACGATCACGAAGATCAACTTGTGTGTCTAGAGGTGCCCCCTCCTCCGTATATAAAGGGGGAAGGAGGAGGGGGCCGGACAAGGGGGTGGCGCGCCCTAGGAGGGGGAAACCTACTCCAAGTAGGTTTGCCCCTCCCTTTCCTAGTCCAAGAGGGAGGGGGAAGGAAGGAGTGGGAGAGGGGAAAGGTAAGGGGGGCGCCGCCCCCCTTCCCTTGTCCTATTCGGACTCAAGGGAAGGGGGGGCGCCTCTTGCCCTGGCCGGCCCCTCTCTCTCTCCACTAGGGCCCAACAAGGCCCATTAGTTCCCGAGGGGGTTCCGGTAACCCTCCGGCACTCCGGTTTTCTCCGAAATCACCCGGAACACTTCCGGTGTCCGAATATAGTCGTCCAATATATCATTCTTTATGTCTCGACCATTTTGAGACTCCTCGTCATGTCCGTGATCACATCCGGGACTCCGAACAATCTTCGGTACATCAAAACTTATAAACTCATAATAAAACTGTCATCGTAACGTTAAGCGTGGGGACCCTATGGGTTCGAGAACTATGTAGACATGATCTAGAACTGTTCCCGGTCAATAACCAACAGCGGAACCTGGATGCTCATATTGGCTCCTACATATTCTACGAAGATCTTTATCGATCAAACCACATAACAACATACGTTGTTCCCTTTGTCATCGGTATGTTACTTGCCCGAGATTTGATCGTCGGTATCCAATACCTAGTTCAATCTCGTTACCGGCAAGTCTCTTTACTCGTTACGTAATGCATCATTCCGTAACTAACTCATTAGCTACATTGCTTGCAAGGCTTATAGTGATGTGCATTACCGAGAGGGCCCAAAGATACCTCCCCGACAATCGGAGTGACAAAACCTAATCTCAAAATACGCCAACTCAACATGTACCTTCGGTGACACCTGTAGAGCTCCTTTATAATCTCCCAGTTACGTTGTGACGTTTGGTAGCACACAAAGTGTTCCTCCGGTAAACGGGAGTTGCATAATCTCATAGTTACAGGAACATGTATAAGTCATGAAGAAAGCAATAGCAACATACTAAACGATCAAGTGCTAGGCTAACGGAATGGGTCATGTCAATCACATCATTCTCCTAATTATGTGATCCCGTTAATCAAATGACAACACATGTCTATGGCTAGGAAACATAACCATCTTTGATTAATGAGCTAGTTAAGTAGAGGCATAGTAGTGATATTATGTTTGTCTATGTATTCACACATGTATCATGTTTTCGGTTAATACAATTTTAGCATGAATAATAAACATTTATCATGATATGAGGAAATAAATAATAACTTTATTATTGCCTCTAGGGCATCTTTCCTTCAGTCTCCCACTTGCACTAGAGTCAATAATCTAGATTACACAGTAATGATTCTAACACCCATGGAGTCTTGGTGCTGATCATGTTTTGCTCGTGGAAGAGGCTTAGTCAACGGGTCTGCAACATTCTGATCCGTATGTATCTTGCAAATCTCTATGTCTCCCACCTGGACTTGGTCCCGGATGGAATTGAAGCGTCTCTTGATGTGCTTGGTCCTCTTGTGAAATCTGGATTCCTTTGCCAAGGCAATTGCACCAGTATTGTCACAGAAGATCTTCATTGGTCCCGATGCACTAGGTATGACACCTAGATCGGAAATGAACTCCTTCATCCAGACTCCTTCATTTGCTGCTTCCGAAGCAGCTATGTACTCCGCTTCGCATGTAGATCCCGCCACGACGCTTTGTTTAGAACTGCACCAACTTACAGCTCCACCGTTTAATAAAAATACATATCCGGTTTGCGATTTAGAATCGTCCGGATCAGTGTCAAAGCTTGCATCGACGTTACCATTTATGACTAGCTCTTTATCACCTCCATATACGAGAAACATATCCTTAGTCCTTTTCAGGTATTTCAGGATGTTCTTGACCGCTGTCCAGTGATCCACTCCTGGATTACTTTGGTACCTTCCTGCCAAGCTTATTGCTAAGCATACGTCAGGTCTGGTACACAGCATTGCATACATGATAGAGCCTATGGCTGAAGCATAGGGAACATCTTTCATTCTCTCTCTATCTTTCATTCTCTCTCAATTTCACACCTTGTAATACAGGCAAGAACCCTTTCTTTGCCCGATCCATTTTGAACTTTTTCAAAAACTTTATCAAGGTATGTGCTTTGCGAAAGTCATATTAAGCGTCTTGATCTATCTCTATAAATCTTGATGCCCAATATGTAAGCAGCTTCACCGAGGTCTTTCATAGAAAAACTTTTATTCAAGTATCCCTTTATGCTATCCAGAAATTATATATCATTTCCAATTAATAATATGTCATCTACATATAATATCAGAAACGCTATAGAGCTCCCACTCACTTTCTTGTAAATACAGGCTTCTCAAAAAGTCTGTATAAAACCATATGATTTGATCACACTATCAAAGCGTTTATTCCAACTCCGAGATGCTTGCACCAATCCATAAATGGATCGCTGGAGCTTGCACACTTTGTTAGCACCTTTTGGATCGACAAAACCTTCTGGTTGCATCATATAAAACTCTTCTTCCAGAAATCCATTCAAGAATGCAGTTTTGACATCCATTTGCCAAATTTCATAATCATAAAATGCAGAAATTGCTAACATGATTCGGACAGACTTAAGCATCGCTACGGGTGAGAAAGTCTCATCGTAGTCAACCCCTTGAACTTGTCGAAAACCTTTCGCAACAAGTCGAGCTTTATAGACAGTTACATTACCATCAGCGTCAGTCTTCTTCTTCAAGATCCATTTATTCTCAATGGCTTGCCGATCATCAGGCAAGTCAACCAAAGTCCATACTTTGTTCTCATACATGGATCCCATCTCAGATTTCATGGCTTCTAGCCATTTTGCGGAATCTGGGCTCATCATCGCTTCCTCATAGTTCGTAGGTTCGCCATGGTCAAGTAACATGACTTCCAGAATAGGAGTACCGTACCACTCTGGTGCAGATCTTACTCTGGTAGACCTACGAGGTTCAGTAGAAACTTGATCTGAAGTTTCATGATCAATATCATTAGCTTCCTCACTAATTGGTGTAGTTGTCACAGGAACCGGTTCTTGTGATGGACTAGTTTCCAATAAGGGAGTAGGTACAGTTACCTCATCAAGTTCTACTTTCCTCCCACTCACTTATTTTGAGAGAAACTCCTTCTCTACAAAGGATCCGAATTTAGCAACAAAAATCTTGCCCTCAGATCTGTGATAGAAGGTATACCCAATAGTCTCTTTTGGGTATCCTATGAAGACACATTTCTCCGATTTGGGTTCGAGCTTATCCGGTTGAAGTTTCTTCACATAAGCATCGCAACCCCAAACTTTAAGAAACGGCAACTTTGGTTTCTTGCCAAACCACAGTTCATAAGGCGTCGTCTCAACGGATTTTGATGGTACCCTATTTAACGTGAATGCGGTCGTCTCTAAAGCATAACCCCAAAACGATAGCGGTAAATCAGTAAGAGACATCATAGATCGCACCATATCTAGTAAAGTACGATTACGACGTTCGGACACACCATTTCGTTGTGGTGTTCCGGGTGGCGTGAGTTGTGAAACTATTCCGCATTGTTTCAAATGTAAACCAAACTCGTAACTCAAATATTCTCCTCCACGATCAGATCGTAGAAATTTTATTTTCTTGTTACGATGATTTTCCACTTCACTCTGAAATTCTTTGAACTTTTCAAATGTTTCAGACTTATGTTTCATTAAGTAGATATACCCATATCTGCTCAAATCATCTGTGAAGGTGAGAAAATAACAATACCCGCCGCGAGCCTCAATATTCATTGTACCACAAACATCAGTATGTATGATTTCCAGCAAATCAGTTGCTCGCTCCATAGTTCCGGAGAACGGCGTTTTAGTCATCTTGCCCATGAGGCACGTGTTGGGGAACGTAGTAATTTCAAAAAATTTCCTACGCACACACAAGATCATGGTGATGGCATAGCAACGAGAGGGAGAGTGTTCGTCCACGTACCCTCGTAGACCGTAAGCGGAAGCGTTAGCACAACGCGGTTGATGTAGTCGTACGTCTTCACGATCCGACCGATCCAAGCACCGAACGTACGGAGCCTCCGAGTTCAGCACACGTTCAGCTCGATGACGATCTCCGGCCTCCGATCCAGCCGAGCTCCGGAGATGAGTTCCGTCAGCATGACGGCATGGTGACGATGATGATATTCTACCGGCGCAGGGCTTCGCCTAAACTCCGCGACGATATGACCGAGGTGGAATATGGTGGAGGGGGGCACCGCACACGGCTAAGGAACGATCCGTAGATCAACTTGTGTATCTATGGGGTGCCCCCCACCCCCGTATATAAAGGAGCAAGGGGGGGAGGCCGGCCGGCCCCTTGGGCGCGCCAAGGGAGGAGGAATCCTCCTCCTAGTAGGAGTAGGACTCCTCCTTTCCTACTCCTACTAGGAGGGGGAAGGAAGGGGGAGAGGGGGGAAGGAAAGGGGGGCGCCGCCCCCCCTCCTAGTCCAATTCGGACCAGAGGGAGAGGGGGCACGTGGCCCACCCTGGCCGCCCCTCTCTCTTCCCACCAAGGCCCATGTGGCCCATTAACTCTCCCGGGGGTTCCGGTAACCCCCCCCCCCCCCCCGGCACTCCGGTTTTCTCCGAAATCACCCGGAACACTTCCGGTGTCCGAATATAGTCATCCAATATATCAATCTTTATGTCTCGACCATTTCGAGACTCCTCGTCATGTTTGTGATCATATCTGGGACTCCGAACAAACTTCGGTACATCAAAACTTATAAACTCATAATAAAACTGTCATCGTAACGTTAAGCGTGCGGACCCTACGGGTTCGAGAACTATGTAGACATGACCTAGAACCATTCTCGGTCAATAACCAATAGAGGGACCTGGATGCCCATATTGGTTCCTACATATTCTACGAAGATCTTTATCGGTCAAACCGCATAACAACATACGTTGTTCCCTTTGTCATCGGTATGTAACTTGCCCGAGATTCGATCGTCGGTATCCAATACCTAGTTCAATCTCGTTACCGGCAAGTCTCTTTACTCGTTATGTAATGCATCATTCCGCAACCAACTCATTGGTCACATTGCTTGCAAGGCTTATAGTGATGTGCATTACTGGGAGGGCCCAGAGATACCTCTCCGACAATCGGAGTGACAAAACCTAATCTCGAAATACGCCAACTCAACATGTACCTTCGGAGACACATGTAGTACTCCTTTATAATCACTCAGTTATGTTGTGATGTTTGGTAGTACCCAAAGTGTTCCTCCGGTAAACGGGAGTTGCATAATTCTCATAGTTACAGGAACATGTATAAGTCATGAAGAAAGCAATAGCAACATACTAAATGATCAAGTGCTAGGCTAACGGAATGGGTCATGTCAATCACATCATTCTCCTAATGATGTGATCTCGTTGATCAAATGACAACTCTTTTGTCCATGGCTAGGAAACATAACCATCTTTGATAAACGAGCTAGTCAAGTAGAGGCATACTAGTGACACTATGTTTGTCTATGTATTCACACATGTATTATGTTTCCGGTTAATACAATTCTAGCATGAATAATAAACATTTATCATGAAATAAGGAAATAAATAATAACTTTATTATTGCCTCTAGGGCATATTTCCTTCAGTCTCCCACTTGCACTAGAGTCAATAATCTAGTTCACATCACCATGTGATTTAACATCAATATTCATATCTGTATATGATTAACACCCATAGTTCACATCATCATGTGACCAACACCCAAAGGGTTTGCTAGAGTCAATAATCTAGTTCACATAGCTATGTGATTAACACCCAAAGAGTACTAAGGTGTGATCATGTTTTGCTCGTGAGAGAAGCTTAGTCAACGGTTCTGTCACATTCAGAGCCGCATGTATTTTGCAAATATTCTATGTCTACAATGCTCTGCACGGAGCTACTCTAGCTAATTGCTCCCACTTTCAGTATGTATCTAGATTGAGACTTAGAGTCATCTGTATCGGTGTGAAAACTTGCACCGATGTAACTCTTTACGACGGGCTCTTTTATCACCTCCATAATCGAGAAATATTTCCTTAGTCCTCACTAAGGATATTCTTGACCAATGTCCAGTGATCTACTCCTAGATCACTATTGTACTCCCTTGCCAAATAAAGAACAAGGTATACAATAGGTCTGGTACATAGCATAGCATACTTTATAGAACCTATGACTGATTCATAGTGAATGACTTTTCATTCTCTTTCTATTTTCTTCCATGGTCGGGTCTTGAGTCTTACTCAACTTCACACCTTTGCATCACAGGCAAGAACTCCTTCTTTGACTGTTCTATCTTGAACTATTTCAAAAATTTATCAAGGTTTGTACTCATTGAAAATTTTTATCAAGCATCTTGATCTATCTATATAGATCTTGATGCTCAATGTGTAAGCAGCTTCACCGAGGTCTTTCAATGAAAAACTTTTATTCAAGTATCCCTTTATGCTATCCAGAAATTCTATATCATTTCCGATCAACAATATGTCATCTACATGTAGTATCAGAAATGCTATAGAGCTCCCACTCACTTTCTTGTAAATACAGGCTTCACCGCAAGTCTGTATAATACTATATGCTTTGATCAACTTATCAAAGCGTATATTCCAACTTTGAGATGCTTGCACCAGTCCATAGATGGATCGCTGGAGCTTGCACATTTCGTTAGCACCTTTAGGATTGACAAAACCTTCTGGTTGTATCATATACAACTCTTCTTTAATAAACCCATTAAGGAATGCAGTTTTGACATCCATTTGCCAAATTTCATAAAATGTGGCAACTGCTAACATGATTCGGACAGACTTTTAAGCATCGATACAAGTGAGAAAATCTCATTGTATTCAACACCTTGAACTTTGTCAAAAACCTTTTTCGACAAATCTAGCTTTGTAGATAGTAACACTACTATCAGTGTCCGTCTTCCTCTTGAAGATCCATTTATTTTCTATGGCTTTGCCGATCATTGGGCAAGTCCACCAAAGTCCACACATTGTTCTCATACATGGATCCCACCTCAGATTTCATGGCCTCAAACCATTTTACGGAATCTGGGCTCATCATCGCTTCCTCATAGTTCGTAGGTTCATCGTGGTCTAGTAACATGACTTCCAGAATAGGATTACCGTACTACTATGGTGCGGATCTTAATCTGGAAGATCTACAAAGTTCGGTAGTAACTTGATCTAAAGCTTTATGATCATCATCATTAGCTTCCTCACTAATTGGTGTAGGAATCACTGGAACTGATTTCTGTGATGAACTACTTTCCAATTCGGGAGAAGGTACAAATTACCTTATCAAGCTCTACTTTGCTCCCACTCACTTCTTTCGAGAGAAACTTCTTCTCTAGAAAGGATCCAATTTTTAGCAACGAATATCTTGCCTTCAGATCTGTGATAGAAGGTGTACCCAACAGTTTTCTTTGGGTATTCTATGAAGACGCACTTCTCCAATTTGGGTTTGAGCTTATCAGGATGAAACTTTTTCACATAAGCATCGCAGCCCCAAACTTTAAGAAACGACAACTTGGGTTTCTTGCTAAACCACAGTTCATATGGTGTCGTCTCAACGGATTTAGATGGTGCCCTTTTAATGTGAATGCAGCTGTCTCTAATGCATAACCCCAAAACAATAGTGGTAAATTAGTAAGAGACATCACAGATTGCACCATATTCAATAAAGTGCGGTTACGACGTTCGGACACACCATAACGTTGTGCTGTTCCAGGTGGCGTGAGCTGTGAAACTATTTCACGTTGTTTTAGTTGAAGACCAAACTTGTAACTCAAATATTCGTCTCCGCGATCAGATCGCAGAAACTTTATTTTCTTGTTACGATGATTTTTCCACTTCACTCTGGAATTCTTTGAACCTTTCAACTATTTCAGACTTATGTTTCATCAAGTAGATATACCGATATCTGCTCAAATCATCTTGTGAAGGTCAGAAAATAACGATACTTGCCACGAGCATCAACACTCTTTGGATCGCATACATCGGTATGTATTATTTCCAATAAGTCAGTAGCTTGTTCCATTGTTCCGAAGAACGGAGCTTTAGTCATCTTGCCCAAAAGGCACGGTTCGCAAACATCAAATGATTCATAACCAAGTGATTCCAAAAATCCATATTTATGGAGTTTCTTCATGCGCTTTACACTGATATGACCCAAACGGCAGTGCCACAAATAAGTTGCACTATCATTATTAACTTTGCATCTTTTGGCATCAATATTATGAATATGTGTATCACTACGATCGAGATCAAACAAACTATTTTCATTGGGTGTATGACCATTGAAGGTTTTATTCATGTAAACAGAACAACAATTATTCTCTGATTTTAAATGAATAACCGTATTGCAATAAACATGATCAAATCATATTCATGCTCAACGCAAACACCAAATAACATTTATTTAGGTTTAACACTAATCCCGAAAGTATAGGGAGTGTGCGATGATGATCATATCAATCTTGGAACTACTTCCAACACTCATCGTCACTTCCCCTTCAACTAGTCTCTGTTTATTCTGTAACTCCTGTTTCGAGTTACTAATCTTAGCAACCGAACAAGTATCAAATACTCAGGGGCTACTATAAACACTAGCAAGGCACACATTAATAACCTGTATATCAAATATACCCTTCTTCACTTTGCCATCCTTCTTATCTACCAAATATTTAGGGCATTTCCGCTTCCAGTGACCATTTCCTTTGCAGTGTAAGCACTCAGTTTCAGGCTCTGATCCAGCTTTGGTCTTCTTCACGGGAGTGACAACTTGTTTGCCATTATACTTGAAGTTTCCCTTTCTTTCCCTTTGCCCTTTTCTTGAAACTAGTGGTCTTGTCAATCATCAACACTTGATGATTTTTCTTGATTTCTACCTTCGTCGATTTCAACATCACGAAGAGCTCAGGAACCGTTTTCGTCATCCCTTGCATACTATAGTTCATCACGAAGTTCTAGTAACTTAGTGATGGTGACTAGAGAATTCTGTCAATCACTATCTTATCTGGAAGATTAACTCCCACTTGATTCAAGCGATTGAAGTACCCAGACAATCTGAGCACATGCTCACTAGTTGAGCGATTATCCTCCATCTTTTAGCTATAGAACTTGTTGGAGACTCCATATCTCTCAACTCGGGTATTTGCTTGAAATATTAACTTCAACTCCTGGAACATCTCATATGGTCCATGACGTTCAACACGTCTTTGAAGTCTCGATTCTAAGCCGTTTAAGCATGGTGCACTAAAACTATCAAGTAGTCATCATATTGAGCTAGCCAAACGTTCATAACGTCTGCATCTGCTCCTGCAATAGGTTTGTCACCTAGCGGTGCATCAAGGACATAATTCTTCTGTGCAGCAATGAGGATAAACCTTAGATCACGGATCCAATCCGCATCATTGCTACTAACATTTTTCAACACAGTTTTCTCTAGGAACATATCAAAATAAACATATGAAAGCAACAACACGAGCTATTGATCTACAACATAATTTGCAAAATACTACCAGGACTAAGTTCATGATAAATTTAAGTTCAATTAATCATATTACTTAAGAACTCCCACTTAGACAGACATCTCTCTAGTCATCTAAGTGATTACGTGATCCAAATCAACTAAACCATGACCGATCATCACGTGAGATGGAGTAGTTTTCAATGGTGAACATCACTATGTTGATCATATCTACTATATGATTCACGTTCGACCTTTCGGTCTCCGTGTTCCGAGGCCATATCTGCATATGCTAGGCTCGTCAAGTTTAACCTGAGTATTCCGCGTGTGCAAAACTGGCTTGCACCCGTTGTAGATGGACGTAGAGCTTATCACACCCAATTATCACGTGGTGTCTGGGCACGACGAACTTTGGGAACGGTGCATACTCAGGGAGAACACTTCTTGATAATTTTAGTGAGAGATCATCTTAAAATCTACCGTCAATCAAAGCAAGATAAGATGCATAAAGGATAAACATCACATGCAATCAATATAAGTGATATGATATGGCCATCATCATCTTGTGCTTGTGATCTCCATCTCCGAAGCACCGTCGTGATCACCATCGTCACCGGCGCGACACCTTGATCTCCATCGTAGCATCGTTGTCGTTACGCCATCTATTGCTTCTACTTCGGTTACAAAACATGATCATCTCATACAATAAAATATAGCATCACGTCTTGACCATATCACATCACAACATGCCCTGCAAAAACAAGTTAGACGTCCTCTACTTTGTTGTTGCAAATTTTACGTGGCTGCTACGGGCTTTAGCAAGAACCGTTCTTACCTACGCATCAAAAACCACAACGATAGTTCATCAAGTTGGTTCTGTTTTAACCTTCGCAAGGACCGGGCGTAGCCACACTCGATTCAGCTAAAGTGAGAGAGACAGACACCCCCAGCCACCTTTAAGCACGAGTGCTCGTAACGGTGAAACCAGTCTCGCGTAAGCGTATGCGTAATGTCGGTCCGGGCCGCTTCATCTCACAATACCGCCGAACCAAAGTATGACATGCTGGTAAGCAGTATGACTTGTATCGCCCACAACTCACTTGTGTTGTACTCGTGCATATAACATCAACGCATAAAACCTAGGCTCGGATGCCACTGTTGGGGAACGTAGTAATTTCAAAAAAATTCTTACGCACACGCAAGATCATGGTGATGGCATAGCAACGAGAGGGGAGAGTGTTCGTCCATGTACCCTCGTAGACCGTAAGCGGAAGCGTTAGCACAACGCGGTTTATGTAGTCGTACGTCTTCACGATCCGACCGATCCAAGCACCGAACGTACGGAGCCTCCGAGTTCAGCACACGTTTAGCTCGATGACGATCTCCGGCCTCCGATCCAGCCGAGCTCCGGAGATGAGTTCCGTCAGCACGACGGCATGGTGACGATGATGATGTTCTACCGGCACAGGGCTTCGCCTAAACTCCGCGACGATATGACCGAGGTGGAATATGGTGGAGGGGGGCACCGCACACGGCTAAGGAGTGATCCGTAGATCAACATGTGTATCTATGGGGTGCCCCCCTCCCCCGTATATAAAGGAGCAAGGGGGGAGGCCGGCCGGCCCCTTGGGCGCGCCAAGGGAGGAGGAATCCTCCTCCTAGTAGGAGTAGGACTCCTCCTTTCCTACTCCTACTAGGAGGGGGAAGGAAGGGGGAGAGGGGGGAAGGAAAGGGGGGCGCCCCCCCCCCCCTCCTAGTCCAATTCGGACCAGAGGGAGAGGGGGCGCGCGGCCCACCCTGGCCGCCCCTCTCTCTTCCCACCAAGGCCCATGTGGCCCATTAACTCACCCGGGGGGTTCCGGTAACCCCCCCGGCACTCCGGTTTTCTCCGAAATCACCCGGAACACTTCCGGTGTACGAATATAGTCGTCCAATATATCAATCTTTGTTTCTCGACCATTTCGAGACTCCTCGTCATGTCCGTGATCATATTTGGGACTCCGAACAAACTTTAGTACATCAAAACTTATAAACTCATAATAAAACTGTCATCGTAACATTAAGCGTGCGGACCCTACGGGTTCGAGAACTATGTAGACATGACCTAGAACCATTCTCGGTCAATAACCAATAGCGGGACCTGGATTCCCATATTGGTTCCTACATATTGTATGAAGATCTTTATCGGTCAAACCGCATAACAACATACGTTGTTCCCTTTGTCATCGGTATGTTACTTGCCCGAGATTCGATCGTCGGTATCAAATACCTAGTTCAATCTCGTTACCGGCAAGTCTCTTTACTCGTTATGTAATGCATCATTCCGCAACCAACTCATTGGTCACATTGCTTGCAAGGCTTATAGTGATGTGCATTACTGGGAGGGCCCAGAGATACCTCTCCGACAATCGGAGTGACAAAACCTAATTCTCATAGTTACAGGAACATGTATAAGTCATGAAGAAAGCAATAGCAACTTACTAAATGATCAAGTGCTAGGCTAACGGAATGGGTCATGTCAATCACATCATTCTCCTAATGATGTGATCTCGTTAATCAAATGACAACTCTTTTGTCCATGGCTAGGAAACATAACCATCTTTGATAAACGAGCTAGTCAAGTAGAGGCATACTAGTGACACTATGTTTGTCTATGTATTCACACATGTATTATGTTTCCGGTTAATACAATTCTAGCATGAATGATAAACATTTATCATGAAATAAGGAAATAAATAATAACTTTATTATTGCCTCTAGGGCATATTTCCTTCAGCACGGTTCGCAAGTACCAAGTGATTCACAATCAAGTGATTCCAAAAGTCCATCAGTATGGAGTTTCTTCATGCGCTTTACACCAATATGACCTAAACGGCAGTGCCACAAATAAGTTGCACTATCATTATCAACTCTGCATCTTTTGGCTTCAACACTATGAATATGTGTATCGCTACTATCGAGATTCAATAAAAATAGACCACTCTTCATGGGTGCATGACCATAAAAGATATTACTCATATAAATAGAACAACCATTATTCTCTGATTTAAATGAATAACCGTCTCGCATCAAACAAGATCCAGATATAATGTTCATGCTCAACGGTGGCACCAAATAGCAATTATTTAGGTCTAAAACTAATCCCGATGGTAGATGTAGAGGTAGCGTGCCGACCGCGATCACATCGACTTTGGAACCATTTCCCACGCGCATCGTCACCTCGTCCTTAGCCAATCTTTGCTTAATCCGTAGTCCCTGTTTCGAGTTGCAAATATTAGCAACAGAACCAGTATCAAATACCCAGGTACTACTGCGAGCATTAGTAAGGTACACATCAATAACATGTATATCACATATACCTTTGTTCACTTTGCCATCCTTCTTATCCGCCAAATACTTGGGGTAGTTCCGCTTCCAGTGACCAGTCTGCTTGCAGTAGGAGCACTCAGTCTCAGGCTTAGGTCTAGACTTGGGTTTCTTCTCTTGAGCAGCAACTTGTTTGCTATTCTTCTTGAAGTTCCCCTTCTTCTTCCCTTTGGCCTTTTTCTTGAAACTGGTGGTCTTATTAACCATCAACACTTGATGCTCCTTCTTGATTTCTACCTCCGCAGCTTTTAGCATTGCGAAGAGCTCGGGAATAGTCTTGTCCATCCCTTGCATATTATAGTTCATCACGAAGCTCTTGTAGCTTGGTGGCAGTGATTGAAGAATTCTGTCAATGACACTATCATCAGGACGATTAAATCCCAGTTGAATCAAGTGATTATTATACCCAGACATTTTGAGTATGTATTCACTGACGGAACTATTCTCCTCCATCTTGCAGCTATAGAACTTATTGGAGACTTCATATCTCTCAATCCGGGCATTTGCTTGAAATATTAACTTCAACTCCTGGAACATCTCATATGCTCCATGACATTCAAAACGTCATTGAAGACCCGGTTCTAAGCCGTAAAGCATGGCACACTGAACTATCAAGTAGTCATCAGCTTTGCTCTGCCAGATGTTCTTAACGTCGTCAGTTGCATCAGCAGCAGGCCTAGCACCCAGCGGTGCTTCCAGGACGTAATTCTTCTGTGCAGCAATGAGGATAATCCTCAGGTTACGGACCCAGTCCGTGTAATTGCTACCATCATCTTTCAACTTTGGTTTCTCAAGGAACGCATTAAAATTCAACGGAACAACAGCACGAGCCATCTATCTACAACAAACATAGACAAGCAAAATACTATCAGGTACTAAGTTCATGATAAATTTAAGTTCAATTAATCATATTACTTAAGAACTCCCACTTAGACAGACATCTCTCTAGTCATTTAAGTGATCACGTGATCCAAATCTACTAAACCATGTCCGATCATCACGTGAGATGGAGTAGTTTCAATGGTGAACATCACTATGTTGATCATATCTACTATATGATTCACGTTCGACCTTTCGGTCTCCGTGTTCCGAGGCCATATCTGTATATGCTAGGCTCGTCAAGTTTAACCTGAGTATTCCGCGTGTGCAACTGTTTTGCACCCGTTGTATTTGAACGTAGAGCCTATCACACCCGATCATCACGTGGTGTCTCAGCACGAAGAACTTTCGCAACGGTGCATACTCAGGGAGAACACTTCTTGATAATTTTTAGTGAGAGATCATCTTAAAATGCTACCGTCAATCAAAGCAAGATAAGATGCATAAAGGATAAACATCACATGCAATCAATATAAGTGATATGATATGGCAATCATCATCTTGTGCTCGTGATCTCCATCTCTGAAGCACCGTCGTGATCACCATCGTCACCGGCGTGACACATTGATCTCCATCGTAGCATCATTGTCGTTACACCATCTATTGCTTCTACGACTATCGCTACCGCTTAGTGATAAAGTAAAGCAATTACAGGGCGTTTGCATTTCATACAATAAAGCAACAGCCATATGGCTCCTGCCAGTTGCCGATAACTTCAGTTACAAAACATGATCATCTCATACAATAAAATATAGCATCACGTCTTGACCATATCACATTACAACATGCCCTGCAAAAACAAGTTAGACGTCCTCTACTTTGTTGTTGCAAATTTTACGTGGCTGCTACGGGCTGAGCAAGAACCGTTCTTACCTACGCATCAAAACCACACCGATAGTTCGTCAAGTTAGTGCTGTTTTAACCTTCGCAAGGACCGGGCGTAGCCACACTCGGTTCAACTAAAGTTGGAGAAACAGACACCCGCTAGTCACCTGTGTGCAAAGCACGGCGGTAAAACGAGTCTCGCGTAAGCGTACACGTAATGTCGGTCCGGGCCGCTTCATCCAACAATACCGCTGAACCAAAGTATGACATGCTGGTAAGCAGTATGACTTGTATCGCCCACAACTCACTTGTGTTCTACTCGTGCATATAACATCAACGGATAAAACCTAGGCTTTGATACCACTGTTGGGGAACGTAGTAATTTCAAAAAATTTCCTACGCACACGCAAGATCATTGTGATGCATAGCAACGAGAGGGGAGAGTGTTGTCCATGTACCCTCGTAGACCGTAAGCGGAAGCCTTATGACAACGCGGTTGATGTAGTCGTGCGTCTTCACGATCCGACCGATCCAAGCACCGAACGTACGGCACCTCCGAGTTCAGCACACGTTCAGCTCGATGACGATCCCCGGACTCTGATCTAGCAGGGTTTCGGGGATGAGTTCCGTCAGCATGACGGCGTGGTGATGATGATGATGTTCTACCGACGCAGGGCTTCGCCTAAGCACCGTAACAATATGACCGAGGTGGAATATGGTGGAGGGGGGCACCGCACACGGCTAAGGAACGATCACGAAGATCAACTTGTGTGTCTAGAGGTGCCCCCCTCCTCCGTATATAAAGGGGGGGAGGAGGAGGGGGCCGGCCAAGGGGGTGGCGCGCCCTAGGAGGGGGAAACCTACTCCAAGTAGGTTTGCCTCTCCCTTTCCTAGTCCAAGAGGAAGTGGGAAGGAAGGAGTGGGAGAGGGGAAAGGCAAGGGGGGCGCCCCCCCCCTTCCTTGTCCTATTCGGACTCAAGGGGAGGGGGCGCGCCTCTTGCCCTGGCCGGCCCCTCTCTCTCTCCACTAGGGCCCAACAAGGCCCATTAGTTCCGGGGGGGGGGGGGGGGGGTTCCGGTAACCCTCCGGCACTCCGATTTTCTCCGAAATCACCCGGAACACTTCCGGTGTCCGAATATAGTCGTCCAATATATCAATCTTTATGTCTCGACCATTTCGAGAATCCTCGTCATGTCCGTGATCACATCTGGGACTCCAAACAATCTTCGGTACATCAAAACTTATAAACTCATAATTAAACTGTCATCGTAACGTTAAGCGTGCAGACCCTGCGGGTTCGAGAACTATGTAGACATGACCTAGAACCGTTCCCGGTCAATAACCAACAGCGGAACCTAGATGCTCATATTGGCTCCTACATATTCTACGAAGATCTTTATCGGTCAAACCGCATAACAACATACGTTGTTCCCTTTGTCATCGGTATGTTACTTGCCCGAGATTTGATCGTCGGTATCCAATACCTAGTTCAATCTCGTTACCGGCAAGTCTCTTTACTCGTTACGTAATGCATCATTCCATAACTAACTCATTAGCTACATTGCTTGCAAGGCTTATAGTGATGTGCATTACCGAGAGGGCCCAGAGATACCTCCCCGACAATCGGAGTGACAAAACCTAATCTCGAAATATGCCTACTCAACATGTACCTTCGGTGACACCTGTAGAGCTCCTTTATAATCACCCAGTTACGTTGTGACGTTTGGTAGCACACAAAGTGTTCCTCCGGTAAACGGGAGTTGCATAATCTCATAGTTACAGGAACATGTATAAGTCATGAAGAAAGCAATAGCAACATACTAAACGATCAAGTGCTAGGCTAACGGAATGGGTCATGTTAATCACATCATTCTCCTAATGATGTGATCCCGTTAATCAAATGACAACACATGTCTATGGCTAGGAAACATAACCATCTTTGATTAATGAGCTAGTTAAGTAGAGGCATACTAGTGACATTATGTTTGTCTATGTATTCACACATGTATCATGTTTCTAGTTTATACAATTCTAGCATGAATAATAAACATTTATCATGATATGAGGAAATAAATAATAACTTTATTATTGGCCCTAGGGCATATTTCCTTCAGTAGGGCCCCAGTTGCAAGTCAACCATCAACTTGCAACTAGGCAGGGGAGCGTGTTTGTACGGGGCCCAGTTGCAAGTCAGCCGTCAACCCCAAATTGGGGGAGTGTGTGTTTGTAGGGGCCGAACTGCATATCAACCATCGACTCGCAACTAGGGGAGGGGTGTGCATTTGTATCGGCCCCAGTTCAAGTCAACCATCGACTCACAACTAGGGGGGTTGTGTTTGTCGGGGCCCCCAGTTGCATGTCAATCATCGACTTGCAACCAGAGAGGCAAGTGTGTTTGTACGGGCCCTAGTTGCAAGTCAACCATTGACGGACAACCAAGGGAGGGGAGTGTGTTTTCTACGAGTCCCAGTTGCAAGTCAACTATCGACATGCAACTTGGGGCCCCTACCCTTTTTGTCTCAATTGCAACTCCACCCTCGAAACGCAACTGAGAGAGTGGACGTCCCTTTTTTCCTATTTGCAAGTACACCCTCGACATGCAACTGAGAGAGGGGATTTCATTTTTTTTTGTCCTAGTTGCAAGTCCACCCTCGATACACAACTAGGGGCCCCAACCCTTTTTGTCCCAATTGCAGCTCCACCCTCGACACGCAACTTAGAGAGGGGACGTCCCTTTTTTGTCCTAGTTGCAAGTTGACCATAGAGACGCAACTGGGACCCCCTACCCTTTTTGTCCCAATTACAGGTCCACTGTTGACATGCAACAGAGACAGGGGTGTTCCTTTTTTTCTCTTAGTTGCAAGTCCACCCTCGACACGCAACTAGCCCCCCTACTTATTTTGTCGGAATTGCAGCTCGACCCTCGACACGCAACTGAGAGAGGGATGCCCCTTTTTTGTCCTAGTTGCAAGTACACACTCAACACACAACTGAGAGAGGGGACACCCTTTTTTTGTCCTTGTTGCAAGTCCACCTCGACACACAACTGGCCCCCCTACCCTTTTTGTCCCGAATGCAGCACTGACTCGGCATCGAACTTAGAGAGGGGGCGTCCCTTATTTGTCCTAGTTGCAAGCACATCCTCGACACGCAACCGGGGCCCCTGCCCTTTTGGCCCCAATTGCAGCTCCATCCTCGACATGTAACTGAGAGAGGGAACATCCCTTTTTTGTCCTAGTTACAAGTCCACCATTGACATGCAACTGGCCGCCCTACCATTTTGTCCCAATTGCAGCTCCACCCTCGACACGCGACTAAGAGAGGGGACATCCCTTTTTTTCCTAGTTGCAAGTACACTCTCAACACGCAACTAAGAGAAGGGACGTCCTTTTTTGTCCTAGTTGCAAGTCCACCCTCGACATGCAACTAGGGCCCTGCCCTTTTTGTCCCAACTGCAGCTTGACCCTTGACACGCAACAGAGAGAGGGGATGTTCCTTTTTTGTCCTAGTTTCAAGTCCACCCTCGACACGCAACTGGGGACCCTACTCATTTTCTCCAAATTGCAGCTCCACCCTCGACACACATCTGAGAGTGGGAACGTCCCTTTTTTGTCATAGTTGCAAGTACACCCTCGACGCGCAACTGAGAGAGGGGGTGTCCTTTTTTGTCCTAGTTGCAAGTCCACCTCGACACGCAACTGGGGCCCCTACCCTTTTTGTCCCAATTGCATTACCAACCTGACACGAAACTGAGAGAGAGGACGTCCCTTTTTTGTCCTAGTTGCAAGCACATCCTCGCCACGCAACTAGGGCCCCCTACCCTTTTTGCCCCAATTGCAGCTTCACCCTCGACACGCAACTAAGAGAGGGGACGTCCCTTTTTGTCCTAGTCACAAGTCCACCATCGACATGCAACTGCCCCTACCCTTTTGTCCCAATTGCAGCTCCACCCTTGACACACAACTAAGAGAGGGGACGACCCTTTTTTTCCCTAGTTGCAAGTACACTTTTTCCTAGTTGCAAGTCCATCCTAGACACACAACTGGGGCCCCTACCATTTTTGTCCAATTGCAGCTCCACCCTTGATACGCAACTGAGAGACGGGGCGTCCCTTTTTTTGTCATAGTTGCAAACTCCACCATCGACACACAACTGGGGGCCATACCTTTTTGTCCCAATTGCAGCTCTACCCTTGACACACAACTAAGAGAGGGGACGTCCCTTTTTTGTCCTAGTTGCAAGTACACACTCGATACGCAACTGAGAGAGGGGATTTCTTTTTTCCCTAGTTGCAAGTCCACCCTCGACACACAACTAGGGGCCCTACCCTTTTTGTTCCAAATGCAGCTCCACCCTTGACATGCAACTGAGAGAGAGGGCGTCCCCTTTTTTGTCGTAGTTGTAAGTCCACCATCGACATGCAACTGGGCCCCCTATCCTTTTGTCCCAATTGTAGCTTCACCCTCGATACGCAACTAGAGGCCCGACCCATTTTTGTTCATTTGGAAGTCCATCCTTGACATAGAACCTGACTCGATCTATTTTTGTCTCAGTTGCATGTCCACCTTCGACATGGAACTGCATGCCTACAACGAGACTACAATTAGGGGCAAGAGGAGGGCTATCGGGCAGTTGTATATCCACATTTTAAAAAATATTCATGATTTTTAGTATTTATATTATTTGTAAAAAAGTCATAAAAAATTCATAAAATTGTGAACTTTTTTAAAAATCATGATTTTTTGATTCATGTTTTTAATTACATTTATAAAATCAATGATTTTTTCCAAAATCTGGACTTATTTTAATTTCGGGAACATCTTTTGTATTTGATAACCTTTTTGAATTCGTAAACATTTATTGAATTTTCTATGTCCTTTCTAATTCATGTTTTCACAAAAAATTGCAAACAATTTTTATTTCACCCAAAAATTCAAAAATAATAGAAACTATATGTTTTGCCTTTTGTAGCTGTAGTTGACTGGTGGACGGCAAGAAAACACAAAGTGGAAATAATAACGGACTAGGGCAAGGAAAATGTTTTGCCAAGAATTACGACGTGTCTAAGCTACATCTACATGGGATAGTTGCTCGCTGATTAATAGTTGAGTGAGAGATGTAACATGCTTAATTACTAGACTAGAGGAGGTAATTAGCTATGTGATGTAGCATGCTCGTTGAATATACGAGCCTAGCTGCTAGGTCTAGGATTCTAAGCGAGCGAGTGCACGTACATTTTCTTATAATGAGTGCACGTACATATGTTGAAAAGAACCATCGTGTAATTGGGCCTCCCAGCCAGCCGTTCCGCTTGGGCCGTCCTTGTTGGAAGGAGGCCACCACCACACGCCCGCTTCTCCAGCGTCGGTCAACACGGCTGCGCGTGTACTGGTACCGGAACGAATGAGAAAAAACAATAAACAAACAAATAAGAGAACGACTTAGTGGCCTTCCGCTGATGTCATAACTTAGATGAGACATAATTATGTCTCATCTAGATGAGGCCTAGACAGACCCAAACATTATACTCAAGCGCTTCCTCTCTTCCTAGGGCAATAAAATGGCTAATCTATCTGTTTTCGATGGTCAAAATAAAGAAGCCCGGATTAAGCCACCGGCAGCATGGGATGGAATATCTCTGGGATTTCCCTACCGGACGGTATACAAAGGGCAGATGTCCTTGTTAAACCACAAGGTCAAAGTTATCGGCTAAGCTTGCCACTAACTTTGATGCCGGTTATCGTGGCCTTGCAGCGTGCAAAAGCATAGAGATATCCTGGCCACTTGATTACGACCTTCACACACGCCAACACTGCCATCTAATGGCGGTCGACAGCCTGAATTAGTGCAGGATTGAAATGGACTGCACCTGTCGGCTAAGTTATTCTACCGGTGCCGGTAGGTACCGCTATTACATCCACCGTTCCTCACTTTCCTCAAGATCTGTGCCAACAGCTCCCGTATAAGTGAGTAATCACACCGGAACATTTATACAATGGGAATACCTCTGTCCATTCTGACAGGTAGTATAGAGTACTGTGTAGTGGATCCCACCACCTGTGGATATTTAATCGTGCTATACTTCTCCTCCACACACTGGGTATGCTCTGTTCCCCCCTTCTCCATTCTCTCTGTATCTCTCCATCGCCATTGATTGCACTGAAGTTCTTCCCTCTGGTGAGTCAAGTTCTTCCCTCCCTATCCGTCGCCATTGTTTCTCTTCAAGTTTTACCTCCTAATATATTCCTTGTTAGTTGATTCCAGAACTTATGCGTCAGTTTTCCGCGGAGCAGCTGTAGGAAATAATAGATCTGATTTTAGGAGGGGATGAGATCAAGTTACTGACTGGGATGTCCGTGTCCATTTTTACAAGATCTTAGCGGGACATCAATCTTGTTGCCGCTGAGGAAAGCAAAAAAGGTAGGTGTTCTGATGTAAGATTAGGATTCTATTCTGTTGCGTCGTTCAAATTCTTTGAATCATTTAAGTTTCTGTCAATATTTTTTCTTATTTGATTACATAGTTGAAATATTAATTTCGCATCTTCGAAATCCATTTCGATTGTAGGGTAATATGGATAGTGAGAGGGAGAGCATCCCAGGCAGTTTTATGGAACTACTAAACATGGTTGAGCAGCCAATGTCAAATTTCAATCAAGAGTAAGTTTACATAATTTATATGTTAATGTATTTGTTTTTAATATATTAGCCCCTAACTTTTCAATTCATTATCCTAATTGTGCTAATCTAATAACAATTTCATTATGTTTTTAAGAAAAAATATGAACTCAGTACCCGAAGAAAGTTCGTGCTTTTCTGATAGACCTTATTGTTCAGAAGACACGGATGTACTTTCGAGACCTAACTTAAGGTAAAGTGCAGAAATTACATGTACTTTACATAAATATATGTATGTTCATGATCTTGTAATCATTATTTTAAACAGGGTGGACACTTATGATTATGTCGATGACTCGAATGAAGTTCAGTCCAGTCTTGAATGTAGGAAAGAAAATGTTCCGATTGCTGATAAGATTTCCGCCCATGAAAATCTTGACGAGCAGTACTTATTTTCTGCATACAATGTTCAGATTGAGGAGTCTGATTCTAATGAACGATACCTTGAGTAAGAACGAACTATCTAAATTTTGTTTCAGACAGAATAGATAATAGCAGTTTGAAATAAAGATGTTTATTTGTTTTGGATAGAGGAGGACAAGTTGGAGCTGTGGAACATGGGATTAGAAGTTTTTGTGAAGACACATCTGTTCAAATGTTAAGGCCGGTTGTTGGTATGAAGTTTTCATCAAAGGCAGAAGCATATGACTTCTACAATACATATTCTTGGGTGCTTGGTTTCAGTATTCGTAATGGTGATAATTATATTAATTGCAATGGCGTACAGACAATGCAGGAATTAATTTGCCAACGAGCAGTAAGTAAATTATAAAATAGTGCATCTTTCTGTAACACTAGTAAACATTATTAACGTTAATATAGTTATTAAACTTCTTACTAGGCTTAATGATATTGAAACTTATCGATCCATTTATTTTGCAGGGAATCACCAAGAATACTAAATATGCAACTACTAGATGTGGTTGCAAGGCAACACTCAGGGTACATCTTAATGAAAATTCAGAATGGTATGTCAAAGTTTTTAGGGAGGAACACAATCATCCCCTTGTTGAATCTTGCAGCGAGAAGAAGCACCTGCATTCACATCAACATATTGACAAGCCAATAAGAGATTTAATAAAGAATCTTCGGGAGAATAATGTTTCACTAACGAGGGTTAATTCTATAGTAGCAGGTTTCTATGGCTCAACAAAGAAAGTACCATTCTGTAAGCAAAAGTTGCGAACTGTATGTTCTCAGATTGCAAGTGAAACCCTTCAGGATGACATTGCTAAGACACTAGAGAACTTCCGTGATATGATAGCACTGGACGATAGATTTGCTTTTTGTGCACAGGTTGATGATGATAACAGGCTTAAGTCACTAATGTGGACTACTGGAAGGAGTAGATCATTATATAATCACTTTGGAGATGCAATAACTTTTGACACTACTTATGGAACCAACATCTACAAAATGCCTTTTGGTATGTTTGTAGGAGTTAGTAACCACTTTGAGAGCGTAATATTCGCTGGAGTGTTCTTGACTAATGAGAAGGAAGAGAATTTTTGTTGGGCTTTTAAGCAATTTGTTGCTATGATGGGAGGAAAACACCCTGTTACTATTCTTACAGGTAAAAAATACTTTCGAAAGAACTTTATCTGTTGCTTGATAGTAACTAAACATAATTTATTCCAGATCTTGATATATCCAATATATATTATTAATCCATTCTTTTACATCATTTCTTCATTTCAGATCAGGCTAGAGCAATTGGAAACGCAACCCTGAAAGAGTTTCCTCATGCACAACATAGATGGTGCAAATGGCACGTTCTGAAGAGGGCTCATGAACTTCTTGGTGCTGTGTATAGCAAGCACAAAACATTTGCCGATGATTTCCATAAGCTAGTTAACCACATGCTAACTGTAGAAGAGTTTGAATATGCCTGGGATTTTGTTACGGTGAAATATGGTTTGCAAGAACATCCTTTCATGACTAGAGCCTACGAGTGTAGGCACAAATGGACGAAACCATATTTTAGCAAAGTTTTCTGTGCCAGAATGTGTAGCACTCAACGTAGTGAGTGTGCAAACTTTATGCTAAAGATACACACTGTATGCAATTCTTCAATAAATGCATTCATTACACAGTACACTAAGCTTATAGATGATCGTGAGAGTTGTGATGCAGATGCCGAAAGGAAGAACAAATAGGTAAAATTTGTTAAAACAACAATTTTGTACATTTTAAAATGTTATCTAGCTTCTACATTGATTGGTTGTTCAATTATCTAGAATTCTAACTTTTTTAAAAAAATTGCAGAAAATAATTAAGGTACATTTTGGATATCCAATGGAGAAGCATGCTTCAGTTATATATACTGCGAAGGTTTATAATCTATTCAAGAAGGAGCTCATTAAGTCAACATCCTACCTTGTGCTTCCTAGCTTGGAGGAACATACTTTTGTTGTCAAGCATGTCCAGGCCGAGTCTAGGGAATCGTGGTCGAAAGTTATATACAAAATCAAAGTAGACGAGTCTATTGGAGATTACACTTGTGAATGTGGACTTTACGAACATTTTGGTGTTCTTTGTAGCCACGTCCTAGCGGTATGAAGATATATTTCAAGTTTTAAATGTGATGTTGTATTGGCAAGCAACTAATTTTCGCTCTTGTTGTTATTTGTCGCAGATTTTTGTGAACAGAGGTGTCTGCAAAATCCCCGATTGTCATATAATGAAGCGGTGGACAAAGCAAGCTAGGTCATCTACTTTCAACAATAAGTTGGAGAAGTATATCTGTGACACGAACGAGGAATCCAGATCATTTAGGCACAAGTTATTATATTTTGCTGCAATAGATATAGTGAATGAAGCTGAAATTGATGCAGATGCTTTTGCAATAGCAAAGTCTAATTTTGCTCGCTGCAAGAAGGAATTACATGAGCACAGACTTTCAAAGACAACTACATGCCAAGTTGGATATGGATCAATCCCTGAACATGAAGTAACTACACAGTCTGGTATTCAACAGGAAGACGACGAAGTTGGTGATTCATGTCTTCAAATAGTTGATACAGCAAGAAATCTCTCTATTCCGGTTTCTTCAATTCTTGCACCTGCTATACTGAAGAAGAACGGTAGACCATCAAATAAAAGGTATATGTCTAGCATGGAAGCAAACATCAAGAAGAAGAAACGGGGAAAAAAACCTGACCCGAAGATGAAACAACCTGGTGGTGTGTTGGGTGTTGTCCAGTCAAGGTTTTGCAGCAAATGTCGATTGCCAACACACACGATAAAAAACTGTCCTCAACTTTATTTACCTTAATGTTATTTGTTGGCTTTATTTGGTTGCAATGAAATGACTAATTAAGTGTGTAATGATTGGAAACTTCTATGCATTGTTTGAAAGTTCATCTGTGAACTAAGTTCCGTCTTATTAATGTTTGTTTTGTAAGAGATATATCTCATTAATGAAAACTTTCAAACTTTCTACATATCTATATTTACCTGAATTTTATGTTGTTGTCCTATATTTTTAGAAAGTTTGGTAATTAATTTTACTTTAGTAAATTAGTAAGTAACCTTGGTCTTTGATCCCCAGTCATGCATCATTGCAACAGAAATTAACCACATCATGTTTTGACACATCTTTCCTTTGGGCATTAGGCATTTTACAAACTCTCTTTCTGTTACAGAAGCTTGACCTATCCTTATCTTTGTACCGCCGGTATCATTCACGTCACGTTGACGTGTTGAACGCAAACCTCTAAACTTGTTTCTGGCGACAAGAGTGTTGTAAACGTCGGTCAACATCTTGGGCGGATATTTCTTCTTCTTAATGAGCTCAGAAATACCTTCAGCGATCTCTTCTTTCTTCTGATAACGCTGTTTTCTACTCCTCATCGATTCATTGATGCTACCAGCATAAGCAAAACTTTCTCCATCTAATAATGGGTCATCAAGCTGACGAATGTGCTTACAATCAATTGTTTTAGGAGATGAAGGTTCATCCGCAATGTCAACTATCTCTACATCTCTCAAGTTGTGTCCTGAGAGTTAAATATTTTGGAGTCAGAAGTGTAATTCTATAATAAGACAAGTATATTGAAAAAACATTTTATATGTGAGAACATTAGTTGGTTGTATCAACTTACTTGGAGTTAAACGAGAAGTATGTGAATCTGAAACTTGCTGCCTAAATTTAGAGATATCATCATCTTCAGTGCGCTCAGAGCTTACAGCTTCACTTGAATTGTCGGAGGGATGGTCCGCGGATTCATGTTCCTTTTGTCCAGTTATATCAATTTGGGATCCAGACACTTCTTGTGTACTAAGAGAAGATGATGATTCTACGTCTCCTGCAGTGCACTGAGTCTGCATTGCTGCTAATGCAAAAGATTGTTCTAAGTTTTCGGTCAGCACTTCCTTGATATGACCACTTAGGGCTAAGTTGTTCTCATTTCCATGGGCTGCAGTTTCTTGATTCTCATTAATATTGCTGGGCATGTCCGAACTCATAAAGAGAATCATTTCGACACACTTGTCAAGTTCTTCTTTATCAGATTGAGCCATTTCTTGGCATTCCATTGGTGACGATTGAGGTTTTTGTAAAGTGATAGGTGACAGTTCGGTGGTTTGTTTACACTGAGCAGCCGGTAAGTTTGAATGGTTGAAGCTGGAGTTGCTGTGGTCTGCCTCAACCAAATTGTCCAGCAAAGTGATAGCTTCTGGTTCGCTGCTTGGTTTGGGGATATCAGCAGGTAAGTTTGAAGCGTCTTCCTCCAAAACATCCGAACCGGAGGTCCTGGTCTGTGGCTGAGCAAAACTTCCAATAACAATGGGCTGAGGCTGAATAACCTCCTCAGGAACTGGAGATGCACCAGTATGTTCTTTTGTATGAATAGTAATATTTTCCGGCACCTTCATATTATCATATTCCCTACTCATCTGACTCACAGACATAATTGAAACATCACCAGCTATCTCAAGGGATAAAGGTGGGGAAGATATAATTTGAACCTCTTTTGAAGTGGCATCAGTATGCGCAGTTTCGATATCATTCTTTGATTGAATGTAATTTTTGGTCAGTTGGAGATTCTCCAATTGCTCAGCCAATGGCTTCTGAATAACATCGGATGCAGGAATATCTGGAGTATCAACTAATTCTTGAGATGCAGGTTGGGTTGAGGTTGCAGGAATCATGGCAGTTTCTTTGATTACGTAACCAATTTCTGCCGTAGTGAGTTGGCTAGGTACTTCATGCAAAACAATACTTGATGATTCCCGATTTGCATGTTCAAGAGCACATGCATTACTAACTGCCTGATTAGCCGGGTCATTGATATTACTATTAGAAGGTACAACAGAAGAAATGTCAGGTTGAACCTCGGAACCAACAATCTTCATCATTGATGAATCTTCATTTGAAAATTCATTTGACATGTTGTTTCTCAAAGTTTGAACAAGCTGTGACTGGACTTGTTGACCCGCATTATTGTTAATTATAGAAGCACTTGACTCATTTGGCAATGAAGATATGTTTGACGCAGGTACAACATTTGCAGGAGCAGTCTCTTCTGTGTATTCTGTAAAATTGACACATACCGGAGAATTTGCATGTTTTCCAGACTGCAGATTTTCAGAATTGCAAATTGTTTGCACAAATTCATCTTTAGAAGGAACAAGTTCAGACTGAACAATATGATGTGTTGGAGTAAAATCTTGGCCAGTAGATGGACGGGGAACAGAAAGGTCGTACTGAGTAATATCATCAACTGATGATGAAGCAGGAAGGAAGTTTTCATCTTTTCCACCTTCAGTGAACACCATATTCGAGGCCGGTTCAGATTCATGAGTAGCAGTTGCATCCATGACTCTTGGAGATGATGTTGTACGGCCTGACATTTGTGGGATACCATCAACATGACTGCTAGTTTGGTGATCAAATTCAGCTGACTTGGCAGATACCAGGAAAGTGTCATCTACATTGGAGTGCGATGGACTTTCTGTTCCTATAGATCCTTTGTTCAAAACAGGATCATCATTGTGTTGAGAACTGGGTGCAGCTGCATTATCAATCGTCGGGAACAGAGCCTTATCAATCTGTTGCTGGACCAATGCTACGATTTCCTTGGTTTTCTGAACTTCAAGTTCTTGATGTTTTTTGTGAAGCTTGCGTTCAAAGAAAGTAGACCACTTCTGACGCTCAGCTCTGTAGTGCTTTTCAAGATTCTTTATGCGTTTGATCAAGGTCTGCAAGTTGGACATAGAATAAGTAATGAAGATGTGAATGAAAGATAATTTAGTACTTTTAAAAAACTTTGCGAAGTCACCTCATCTGTCGAATTATCGGCCTGACGCTTTCTTGAAGTTAATTGCAATCTAACTGTTTGTTTAGGAACTGTTTGTTTGTCCTGGCAAGGTGAAGTAGTTAATTGCACTCTAACTGTTGGTGTGGAATGTGTGGAATTTTCAGCATCATTAAGATCCGTAACAGGTTCTTCTGCAAGTGGGAACCTTGCTAACTTCTCATCATCCTGGAATTGAAGAAAAAAAATTCAGCTAATAATTTAGCTTACCATAATGAGGTAAACGGATTTGTAAATGAGTTGTATACCAGGAAGTTTTCAAACATCTGACAATGGTCCTTCGTCTGCTTTTTCCCAGTAGGATCTATTTGATTGAGTACTTCTGAGCCAATGTATTTTATCCTTGGGTAACCTTGTGGTATTCTGACTACATTTGATTTTAGTAGATCCACATATATGAGCTGCAAGAATTAGAAAGCGTAGATAGATAATATATTAGTAAAAGACGCAGTTTGAATGTGTACTGGAAGCATTGTATGTGCCATGTTTTCCAACTATATCTTACATGTAGAATATGAATGCATCCGGCGACATTCAGGTTGTGGACTTTGTTGTGCCTTGACTCACGAATTCCCTGGATCAGGTATTCAGCAGCAAAACGACACCAATTCATCCGAGGGATGTCGCTCAAGTCCTTCAAAGCTCCAAGTAGGTAACTTCTGTTAATTTGGTAACCTGTTGTTGGAGCTAAGTACGCGCAAAGAATGACTTCCATGAAACATATGCAAAAGTTGTCCTTGTCTTCTTCATGCTTGTATGTTAACATCCTCGCTGTAGCTTCGTTCAGTGATTCTCCTCTCCCAGCTGTAGCAGCCTTGAATTCAGTTTTACCTCTGAATGGCTTGTTGCGAACCCTACCAGGCCTTGGCATTGGAACTTCTTTCTCAAGAGCAGGTAACTTGAGGAGATTTTCAACAGCTTCTAGTATAGAAACCTTCCTGTTTCTGAATACTAGAGACTTGCTGTCACAGTGAACTTTTGACATAAGCCATATCGTTAGCTTTCTTGGTAACTTGCAGTCAATCATCTCGATGAGTGATCCAAATCCCAAATCTTCTATCCATTTGAGCTGTTCAGCAGTTAGGTCTTTCATAAAGGCGTGTATCTTTTGTGGATCACATTTCCAATTGATGCTCTACAGCAATATTCAAATTAATCAAGGTTAGTGTTGCAGTGATATAGTATTATTTTAGCGACCTGTAAAGTGAATTTAAGTACTCTGCATACCTGCTTAATTTCTGATGTTGCGGCTCTCTTTCGCTTTTTTGGAGATGTTCTACGGCTGTTCCTTGTTGATTTTGACTGAGAGGAGACATCACTATCACTCATGTCCAGACTACCACCTTCATCAGAGTTAGTTCTCTGAAAGCTGGGTGATTTTTGTCGACGGCGTGCCGAATTAGTCATCTGAAAACAATATATTTGGAATTAATTATTCAGCTATTCCAGCTACATAATATATCCAGTACATATGTAGAATACATTTGAATATCTAGAATATGTCCAGTAAAGCAAGACTAATGATTAAATATGTAGAAAATGTAGAACTAACACTTCTATTCAGATTTGAACTTGTTAATCAGATATAACACAAGTTCTACATTAATTTTTTGAAATGTCCAGTACACCTTAATATTTGAATAAAAACTGGAAATGTCTAGAATAGTAAAACGTGTAGAATATGTATTTCAGCTAATCCAATAAAAGTGTTTGTTCTGTAGTTGCAACTCCACTCAGAAGAGTGATTTCATTGTCAGGAAAACATTTAAATGCTAAAAAGCATATTTCAATAATAACTGAACTTATGTAGAAGAGTGATTTCGTTGTCAAGAACACATTTCAGTGCTAAAATATAATTTCAATAGCAAAACCACTCAGTACAAATACACATTTCAGTGGTAAAAAAATATTCAAATAGATTCTACACTAAGTAGAACTACCAACACATTTCAGTGCTACCAATTTCATTGACTCCAGTTTCAAATAATCAAATTAGTAGGTGGTTTCACTGCAGTGCATCCATTTATCATTAGTCTTGCTGTACAAAAGATATTCACTGGACAAGCATTTTTCTTAAGGACTATACAAATGGGGATCTAGGGTTAGAAAGTATGCAGAGTAAGAAATGGATTAAGGGCTATATGATTAAGGACTACCCGTATGCAGAGTCAGAAACATAAATGAGGTATTTCCATCCCAGGCAAGATCGATAAAAGCAGTGTGGTACATTCCGGTGTTTCCAAAAATCTTTCCAAAAACAAATCAAGCGACAGCAGGGAATGAAAAGAGGGAAGAAATAAAAGACGGAATATGTTACCATGAAGAACTAGACAAGCGCGCAGAGGAGGCGACCGAAATAACACCGGTCAGAGAAGCAGAAGGATGCCCGGCGGCGGGGAAAACGACGGCGGATGGTTCATGGAGTTCAAGGAAGAAGATGAAAGAGACTGGTTGCGGCTGGGGTGGGTGGTGGGGGAAGGGGGTAAAGAGAAAGAGTTAAAACCGGTGGGACCAACTGTTGATGCGACATAATGATGAATACACTGGGATACACTGGGATACACTGGGATATAAAAATGTGGGCCATCCAGCAGCACGAATCACGACAAAAGACAAACGGTGGATGGTTCACCGGTACATACCACCACCGGTAGAAAGGAGTTTCCGCTGCACCCGTGTTCAATTCCATATCGTTTTCTCCCTTTCCTTTTACCGGCACGCTTTGTGCAGGATTGAAAACCCGTGAGACCCGGTCTCATAGAATTCTTTTCCGTGCCATGGCAATCTTGCTACATGCACCGACGATCTTTGTAAGAGTGGGAACGGACGGACATGGTCAAGCCGTGGCATCAGAATTTTGCCCAGCTCCGGCAGCTACCAGATTCTTCAGTCACGGGACTCTCGGCATAGGAACAAGATTAACCAATAACAGCTCGCATTTCCTTTTCGTGCAATTCCAGTGCGCCGCGAGCACATGACGCTCGACTAGATAAGCTGCTTTTGCGAGAGACTTTAGTAAGTCGGCACAGGAAAAATCGCGACGTCGCAAGGCAAACGACCAAAGCCGCAGCGAAGAGGGTAAATCCTCCCAGGAAGTGGACGGTAGTGCGTGATCGATTGCTCCGGACCACCAGCCCCATGACCGAGCGCTATAAATAGGGCGCGGGGCATCCACTGCAAGCACATTACAGGACGAACCCAGAAGGTCAAGAGCTCAAGGAAGATACCATGGAGAGCGGCGGTAAGCAATGGCAAGCGCAGCTGGCGGGGCTCGCGCTCGCGTTCCTCCTCTTTGCGCCTGCGTTGGTGCAGTGCGCGGGCGCCGAGGCCGACGGCGAGAAGGACGGGCTGGCGTCGCCGGGGAAGACTGTGCCGCCGGTTCCGCCTGGGTGGACCGGCGACTCGGGGTCCGCCCAGGGGTCCAGCCCTGACGGTTCCACCTGGAAGTACGAGTGGGGATGGGCTGCCGGACCTGTTGGAAAGGGCTCCGGTTTCGGATACGGTTACGGTGGCAGCGGTGATGCAGGCGGCGGGGGCCAAGGTGGTGGCAGTGGCGTAGGAAGCGGAAGAACGTTTGGTCCACCCGATCGCGGATACGGTGGATATCCCGGTGGCTATGGTGGCAACGGTGCTGGTGGTTATAATGGGGAAGGAGCGTTTGGCGGCGAAGATGGTGGCGCTGGCTGGAACAAGCGCGGTGGATTCCGCGGTGGAGGGTGGCGTTAAAAACTGAAGCCGCCTGTGTCGTTACTCTCTTAGCCATGCAGAGATACGATCAGTATACGTCATGGCAGAAATCATAATGCTAATATAGCTCTTTTTTTTACTCGAATAATGCTAATATAGCTAAAGCAGTCTATATACTTCTATAATTAAACGATGGTGACTTGTACGGTTGTATGGTGTACTTGTACGGTTGTACCCTATGAATGGTGTATATGATTGTTGCATGGTCTCTCAGTTTCGACTCGATCCGTATCAGGGGTCGATGTGCTGATGCATGTATGTATCACTTCGCTTCGTATTTTTCTCTGCCTGATGCCAATCGCCCAATACAATCGACGACTCAACGAGGTTAAGGTGCTTAGAGTATCTACATGCGGGCGCCTCAAACAACCTTATCGTCTGGGCGGGCGGACTGATCACCGTTCGTTAAAAAAAACGACTTATCCGAGGGCCTCAAATCGGCCTCAAACGCTCGGGTTGTCTGGTGCCCCACATTCTGACCAAATGTAGGCGGATATGAGGTGGCCCAGGTGCGACCGGGCGCATTCGCCATGTCAGCATGACCCACCGTTGTCCCCATAAAATATCCCAATCTAAAAATCCTAGTCCGCTCCGCTCCGCTCCGCTCAAGCTCCGTCTCTTCTCCTCCCCTTCTCTGGTTTCTCATATTTTGATTCAACCGATGACTCCGGTGAGCATGTCGAGCTCCGGCAGCCGCTCCAATGACGACGCCATCGATATCGATGAGGAGCTGGTCCTCCGCATTGCGCTAAAGCGGTCGCCGGTGGACAGGGGGGGGGGGGGCAGTTCTGGATATGCTTCGCCGCTTGCCCGCCGACGCAACGCAGACGCCGGAGCTGGCCCCTCCCGGCCTCACGCAGCTCCACGACGTCTCCTCAATCCACGCCGCCCCTTCGTCGTCCACCTTCTCCGTCGGCCGCTGCTCCACAAGGTCAACGGTAGGTTCTAGTGCCTGTTCCGCCGGCCCCGTAGACACGCACGTCGGAATCGGAAAGCGCGCGCCGCCTGCCGCAAGAGGCAGCGGGCAAGGGAGAGGAAGGCGGTGGAGCAATCCGTTTTCCGCCGCCATGGGTTGCCAACGGTGGCTGGCGAGGAGGAGCGGCTCCTCTCTTGGGTCTACTGCCGGTCACTTACGACGGCAAAGACGGACGCTCGCCCGCTCCGGAGTAAGAACGCCAAGGTGCTCCGGCTAGCCATTGAGCAGTCCGAGCGCGACGCGGCGGAGGTGGCGAGGGTGACTGAGCTCAAGCGACAATAGGATCGGGCCATCCGGCGGAGGAACTGTCAGAAATATGCCCTAGAGGCAATAATATTGTATTGTTATATTTTTATTATTCACAATTAAGAGTTTATATTTCATGCTATAACTTCTATGATCCTGGAATATGTGATTCAGTGAAAAACGCATATGCACATGTGAAATGATAAACGGTAAACAATAGGTTCCCGGTTTCGCCTCCAAGGCTGGCTCAAGTGTTGTTGGTGATCACATTTTCCAGAGATTAGGATATCATTAAGTGTAACAATAGTCCTAAAACAACATTGAGGGCATGGCATTAGAAGAACGATCATATTGAATCGACCCAATACTTGTTTATTACTATACTATATGATTATATCGTCTGAAATCATCTGTTATAACACAAAGTGTTAGAATGTGTTTTAAGTTCCCCAGACCATGAAAGTGTCTCGGTCACTTCCTACCGGATGGTGGGCTTTGGGGTTGCTCAAACATCATCTGTTTGGTCCTCCAACGATCGAGAGATATTCTTAGGCCCTTTCGGTATGACGGCATCCATCATTGTCTGGACAGACACACCGACTAAGTCACGGGGATGCCAGAACACGTCAACGAGAAAGAAGAACAAAACCGGTAATGGGAGCAGCGGTATAGCTAGTGAGCATGGTGATGACTCAGGAGGATACCAATGGACACCGGGTTCTGTAAAGTATCGTGAAGCAAAGGGAACATCACATGATAACCAAAGTTTCCCTCGAATATCTTTTGTTAATCATAGGGACCAATATGGATGTCCATGGTTCCGCTATCGGTCATTGAACAAATGGTTTTCGTTCATGTCAATGGTTTACTGAACCTACGGGGTCACAAGCTTAAAGTTATCATGATCTGCTCAATGTTAGTGGGACGGGAGTGATGAGAATATATTTGTGGAATTGTTTCATTAATATCCGGAATTGTTCCGAGAGGTTCCAGAAGCGTTTCGGGGTCACCGAAGGGTTTCGGTCAATATCGGGTAATACCGGGTATTACCGATTAATTATATATATGTTGAAAATGTTTCCGGTGAAGTTAAGTTATATATATAAAATGGTCTAAAAGTTTTTAAAACAATTTATATTTAATTTAAATATCAACGACCCTTAAAAGGCCAAGAGGTGGAAGGCAACTTGGGCCACAAGGGCCCAAGTGGAGTTGGCGCCCCCCTTTCACTGTGCTTATGTGTGGGGGTGATGTTTGCTTGAACTATGTCAGTATTTTCCAAAAAAGGAAGGGATGATGCAGCACAGCAACGGTAGGTACTTCTCTCAGTGATGACCAAGGTTATCGAACCAGTAGGAGAACCATGCACTACGTAAACGGTACCTACACATGAAGAACAAATACTTGCAACCCGACGTGTTAAAGGGGTTGTCAATCCCTTTCGAGTAACGGTGCCAGAAATTGTCAAGTTGACGGGATAAAATTGTAGTAGATTTATAGATGCAAATAAAAGAAAAGAAAATTCAGTGAGGTACTTTTGGGTTTTTGGATTAATAGATCTGAAAATAAAAGCGAATAAAAATAGATCTTGAAGGCAAATATGATAAGGAAGAGACCCGGGGGCCGTAGATTTCACTAGTGGCATCTCTCGAGAAAAATAGCATACAGTGGGTAAAGAAATTATTGTTGGGAAATTGGTAGAATTTTAAAAAATTATGACGATATTCAGGCAATGATCATTATATAGGCATCATGTCCAAGATTAGTAGACCGACTCCTATCTGCATCTACTACTATTACTCCACACATCGACCGCTATCCAGTATGCATCTAGTGTATTAAGTTCATGGAAAAAATAGAGTAATGCAATAAAAGTGATGACATGATGTAGACAAGATCTATTCATGTAGGAATTAGACCCCATCGTGTTATCCTTAATGGCAATGATACATACGTGTCAGTTCCCCTTCTGTCACTGGGATGAAGCATCGTAAGATCGAACCCATCACAAAGCACCTCTTTCCATGGCAAGAAATATTGATCTAGTTGGCCTAAGTAAACCAAAGATTCAAACAAGAAATACAAGGCTATAAGTAATCATGCATATAAGAGATCAAAAGACTCAAATAACTTTCATGGATAAAAACATAGATCTGATCATAAACTCAAGGTTCATCGGATCCCAACAAACACACCGCAAAAAGAGTTACATCAAATAGATCTCCAAGAGACCATTGTATTGAGAATCAAAATAGAGAGAGGAAGCCATCTAGCTACTAACTACGGACTCGAAGTTCTACAATGAACTACTCACGCATCATCGGAGAGGCACCAATGAGGATGATGAACCCCTCTGTGATGGTGTCTAGATTGGACCTGTGGTTTTTGGAATTTGCGGTGGCTGGAATTGATTTTCGTCGACTCCCCTAGGGTTTCTGCAATATTGAGGTATTTATAGAGCAAAGAGGCGCTGTGGGAGCGGCCGAGGTGGGCACAACCCACCTGGGCGCGCCTGGGCCCCCAGGCGCACCCTGGTAGCTTGTGCTCCCCTTGGATCCCCCCTCAGGTTCTTTCTTGGCCCACATGTGTCTTCTGGTCCAAAAAAAACTTACCAATTTTTTTTGCTGCGTTTGGACTCCATTTGGTATTGATTTCCTGCGAACTAAAAAACAATCAAAAACAACAACTAGCACTGGGCACTATGTCAATAGGTTAGTCCCAAAAATGATATAAAGTTGCTATAAAATGATGGTAAAACATCCAAGAATGATAATATAACAACATGGAACAATAAAAAACTATAGATACATTGGAGACTTATAAGGGGGGGGGGGGAATTGGACTAAGGGAGGGAGTAGGACTCCTCCCCTAGGCCGGCGCACCAAGGGGCACATTCCTCCTTTGGTCATTGCCCTCTCCCTCCCCTCTAACCTACATATACTAAAGGACTTCCATCCTATGTTAACACAAGTTTTGGAGCCTCGTCTAGTTGATCTATTGCATGTTCTAGTTGGTCCTAGTTGACTAATTAGAGCGATCCCTAGCCACCTATAATCCTCATGAGTATAAGCCCCGTGTGATTCTAAACTCCTCTCTCTAATTCTCCGACAATGATTAGCTCTAGACAGTGAACCGCTGCCGGATCATGAAAACCGTACGCTTGCAACCAAGTACAGAGGTCGTGCTTTCAGTCTTCCGTTCGAGGGATCTTCTTGGGCGGTTCGCGGGATCCTCATCAACGTTCGAGGGACTCCAAGTATGATCTACACCGACTCGTCTACTTCTGTTGCACTCCCGGAGTTGGTAACGATCGTTGATCACAACCTGTTATGTATCTTCATATTGTTCTTGGGTGATTGTAGGGAGATTTTTTTGTTTTCTACTATGTTTCCGAATAGTGGCATCATGAGTGGTTCTATGAGTAGATGCAGGTTTCGATCTAGATTACATGTGGATGTGAGAGTGATGTGCTTGTTATGCTTCCCTCAAGTGTCGCTTTGGTTAAATTCATTGACGGCATGGTGACGCTTTTTACAAGGTTCTGATGATCACCCAACTCTGACTGTCGACGATCTGCTAACAGTTCCTTGGGCTTCATCATAGTCAAGAATAGTGAACCTCACATACACAAGAGGGCGATGAAGATGGATGATCTTTTAGGGGGTCACGCGTATTAGACGAAGTTTAGTGTGGGGGAATGAGATTTTTAATTAAGTCTCTTTTTTCACAACCCCGAAAGTTAATCTAGGAACAAGGATTATCACTTTATGGTGTGCACATAGGTAGCTAGGTTTATCCATAAACCCTAGAAGCCACGTAATTAAAATTTTCCAAACCGAGTGGAGGTCGTCTAACTTGATTTGCAAGGTTTGCATATGATGTGGTATAGCCTTTGTCATGATAATGAGTATATGTATGAGATGGTTATATATTGTAATGTTAAGTGGCATGCGCGTCACGACATGATGGCTGGAGCCACGAGATTGCCACCTTAATGTAAATATCATAGAGATAGATTACAAGCAACGGTGACAATACGTACACGGAGAATCCCGACAAGGAGAGGGTGTACCAAGGCGCGATTTTGTGCCACGACGGAATTTCAGATTTTGGTGTCACGACAATATTTTTTTGAAACGGTCGCCATGGCAACGTTTTCTTAGATTGCCGCCACGGCAATGTTTTTTGAAACGGTTGCTGCTACGTCTTGAGCTTGCATTGGTTTTTCCCTTGAGGAGGAAAGGGTGATGCAGTAAAGTAGCATAAGTATTTCCCTCAGTTTTTGAGAACCAAGGTATCAATCCAGTAGGAGGCTCCTCAAAAGTCCCACGCACCTACACAAACAAACAAGAACCTCGCAACCAACGCGATAAGGGGGTTGTCAATCCCTTCATGGTAACTTGCGAAAGTGAGATCTTATAGAGATAATATGATAAGATAAATATTTTTGTTATTTTTATGATATAGATTGGAAAATAAAAGATGCAAATAAAAGTAAATGGAAACTTATATGATAAAAGATAGACCCCGGGGCCATAGGTTTCACTAGTGGCTTCTCTCAATATAGCATAAGTATTACGGTGGGTGAACAAATTACTGTCGAGCAATTGATAGAAAAGCGCTTAGTTATGAGATTATCTAGGCATGATCATGTATATAGGCATCACGTCCGTGACAAGTAGATCGAAACGATTCTGCATCTACTACTACTACTCCACACATCGACCGACTCCTGCCTGCATCTAGAGTATTAAGTTCATGAAGAATAGAGTAATGCATTAAGAAAGATGACATGATGTAGAGGGATAAACTCATGCAATATGATATAAACCCCATCTTTTTATCCTCGATGGCAACAATACGATACGTGCCTTGCTGCCCCTGCTGTCATTTGGAAAGGACACCGCAAGATTGAACCCAAAGCTAAGAACTTCTCCCATTGCAAGAAAGATCAATCTAGTAGGCCAAACCAAACTGATAATTCGAAGAGACTTGCAAAGATAACTTAATCACACATAAAAGAATTCATAGGAGATTCAAATATTTCTCATAGATACTTGATCATAAACCAACAATTCATCGGATCTTGACAAACACACCGCAAAAAGAGTTACATCAAATAGATCTCCAAGAAGATCGAGGAGAACTTTGTATTGAGATTCAAAGAGAGAGAAGAAGCCATCTAGCTAATAACTATGGACCCGCGGGTCTGAGGTAAACTACTCACAACTTATCAGAGAGGCCTTGGTGATGATGTAGAGGCACTCCATGGTCGATTCCCCCTCCGGCGAAGCACTGACGAAGGCTCCAAGATGGGATCTCGTGGATACAGAAGGTTGCGGCGGTGGAAATAGTTTTTCGTGGTGCTCCTAGATGTTTTTGGGGTACGTGGATATATATAGGAGGAAGAAGTAGGCCGGTGGATGCTCGAGGGGCCCACGAGGGTGGGGGGCGCGCCGGGAACCCTCGTGGCCGCCTCGTATGTTGCTTGACTTCCACTCCAAGTCCCCTGGATTGCGTTTGTTCCAAAAAGATTGCTCCCAAAGGTTTCATTCCGTTTGGACTCCGTTTGATATTCCTTTTCTTCGAAACACTAAAATAGGCACAAAAAAACAGCAATTCGGGCTGGGCCTCCGGTTAGTAGGTTAGTCCCAAAAATGATATAAAAGTGTAAAGTGAAGCCCATAAACATCCAAAACGGGTAATATAATAGCATGGAACAATAAAAAATTATAGATATGTTGGAGACGTATCAGTTGCCATGACAACGCAATATTGGCCGTCACTTCGCTTCAACTGGATATTGAAGACGATCACAGAGAACTCCCGGCGCCCAGGGCTATACCATATCATGCTAGTATGAATTGCCTGAGATGTTTACGCCTTTGATGTTTACACCCTGTTATTTTATAGTAGTCAATTATTAGGGTGATCTCTCATAGTAAATATGAAGTTAAAAGGTGCTCTTCCCAGTGTTGCAACCATCTATAACACGTAGCGTTCCGGAGTGTGTCATGTCCACATGAGTACAAACGGGACGTGAGGTGTAAGATGGGGATGGTTAGACCATGTGTGCAGATAGCACTCATTTGTCTTGTAGTTCTAGCAGAATATTTTTGAGCTCGGAGCACAAAGCATCGAAATGAACAAGAGTCATATGGAGATATGTTCAATGGCTGAGAACTAGACTAAGATCTTGAATCACTCACTATTAATTATGAGAGATATTAATTTGAATGGGAGTGCATTTTAAATTAAAATTTGTTTTTAATTAACTAGTGCAATATTAATTATGAATTGTGTCTAAAAGAGAATCTTGTGATTGTTGTTGTAGATCAATGCACTACAAAAAAAGACACATCCTTGACATTTTGGGCCGAACGAATTTTTTCCTGTCATACTTATGACACTTCTATGACGATAATTGTGACAAAACCCGGTATCATCATAGATGTGGTGGGCTCCTACTTCTATGACAAAAAATCATGACAGAAAATGGGCTTTTCGTCCTGGGCGGGCCGGAGACGCAGCTGCATGACTTTCTTTGGGCCGTCCATGATGGAAAAAACCGTGGTAGAAGCGAGGGCAAGGAAAATTTCTGTGAGTTCCCGGTTACGCTGGGAGGTCGGGGGCCGAGTGATACGCGTTTCTCTCGTACACGTACACGCGTGTGTGCGAGGCATTGGCTCTAACTGAACCCGAGCGAGGCGTTGGGCTCTAACTGAACCCGAGCGATTGCATTGCAGGCTACACGTTACTGAACCCGAGTGATCGATCGATGGCTGTTAACTGAACCTGATCGAGCAATTCCTTTGCTACTGCTGCTAACTGAGGTCGATCGATGCTGCCTCTGGATGAACAGTGAGTGTTGGGGGGGGGGGGCGTTGGATGAACAGTGAGCGGTGGGGGTGGATGAACAGGACCCCATGGCGTTGCCCCTGGATGAACAGGATCCTGATCGATCGAGCCGGTTGGGGTTGGATGAACAGGACCCCGTGGAGGGCTGGATGAACAGGACGGCCCCATGGAGGGCTGGGTGAACAGTAGACGGTGGAGGGGTGGATGAACAGTAGCCCGTGAAGGGGTGGTTGAACAGGAGCCCGTGGAGGGGTGGTTGAACAGTAGCCGGTGGAGTAGCGCATGGTGGAGGCTGGATGAACAGGAGCCCATGGAGGCTGGAGGAGGTCGACGGTGGATGAACAGTAGCCCGTGGAGGCTGGAGGAGGTCGACGGTGGAGATGAACAGTATCTCGTGGAGTCCCTTTTGCGGTACACCACACTCCTCCCGATGAACAGGACCCCCCGTTTCGACCGTAGCGCTCCAACACAAGTCCGTTTTGTGGTACGCCACACCCCTCCCGATCAACAGGACCCCCGTTTCGACCGTAGGAGGTCCGTTTCCTCGGTTTTGTGGTACACCAAGCCCCTCCCGATGAACAATATCCTGTTTCGAACGTGGTCGGTCGAACACAAGGCCGTTTCCTCCGTTCTGCGGTACGCCAGGCCTCGTTTCCACCGCCTATTTCGTCCAAGCCGGTTGGCTCCCACGCGTTCCGTTGCCTCCCGATGAACTTGACGCATTCCGTTGCCTCCCGATGAACACGACGCATTCCGTTGCCTCCCCATGAACACGACGCATTCCTGGCCGTATGTATGCGTGAGTAGGCGTTCGAGACCCCGCCCGTATGTACGCACCTGGCCGTATTTTCTTTCTTCCATCCTGGCCGTTGTACGTACGTGTACATGCTACGTGCGCGCCTCTACTACGACACATGCGCACCTCTACTAAGACACGTGCGCGCCTCTACATCGACCAGTATGTACATACACGTTCGCGACCAGAATGACAACGCTACATACGCTTTGACCAGGTGGGTCTCGACTGTCAGGCAATTCCTTGCGTGCGAAGATGTAGCTGGTTGGTCCCAGCAGTCAGGGGTGCGAATCATTTTTTTTGCCCGGACGCACTTCCTTGCGTGCGAAGATTTAGCTGGTGGGTCCCAGCAGTCAGGGGGCGAATCATTTTTTTCATGAAATACAGTGTCCCGTCCGGTGGGTCCCTACTGTTAGGTGGAGGTATCATTATTTTCCGCGTAATAAGGAGGCACTTCCTTGCTGCGGTCGTGGACCCAGCTGTCAGCCTCTCCACGTATAGTCCATGTCCGATGGAAGTCATTCCTTGACCACGTTGACCACGCCGCGCTGAGAGCACCAGGGCGGTGGACGACGGCAAGGCCTAGGAAGGGGACGACGCGGAGCCGGGGAAGACGCGGCAGTGGAAGCCCGCGCGGAGAGGAGTACGAGGTTTAATTGGTTCGGCTACGGTTTGAGGCTGCCGTCGCCGCAGGGCCTGGCCAGCGGTGGGAATAGTAGGGGGCGGTGAGCCTCCGCGACAGCACAGCCGGCCACGGGAGGCAGGAGCATGCGGCACGACCAGTGCTGCTTTGGGCGGCTGGAGCAAGAAGACCAGAGGTTGAAGAAGCACTACGGCCGTTGGATGGACATCGTATGGTCACAGGAGGTAGAATCATTCATATTGACTAAGTTGACAAAGCCCTCCGTCCCCATCAACTTAGTAGGCCCAGAAGTCAGCCTCCCACCAAGGTGGGTCCCAGCTAGTAGGGGGAGTATTCATTTTTTTGTGCCTAATAAGGAGGCACTTCTGGTGGGTCCGAGCTGATAGCTGGGGGAACGCTTTTTTTGCGAAATACGGTGGCCCGTCCGGTGGGTCCCAGCAGTCAGGGGGGAAACGTTTTTTTCGCGAAATAAGGTGGCCCGTCCGGTGGGTCCCTGCTGTCAGGTGGAGGAATAATTATTTTGCGCGTAATAAGGAGGCACTTCCTTGCGGCCGCCGTGGACCCAGTTGTCAGCCTCTCCACGTACAATACTCTTCGGATGGAAGTCAGTCATTGACCACATTGACCACGCCGTGCCGAGAGCACCAGGGCAGTGGACGACGGCGAGGCCTAGGAAGGGGACAATGCGGAGCCGGGAAAGACGCAGCAGTGGAAGCCCGTGCGGAGAGGAGTACGAGGGTTCACTGGTTCGGCTGCGGTGTGAGGCTGCCGTCGCCACAAAATAACAGGGGGTGTGGGTGAGTAGAGGGATGGCTTGGCCAGAGGTGGGAGTAGTACGGGGCGGTGAGGCCTCCGTGGCATCACAGCTGGCCACGGGAGGCAGGAGCACGCGGCACGACCGGCGCTGCTTTGGGCGGCTGGAGCAAGAAGACCAGAGGTTGAAGAAGCACTACGGCCGTTGGATGGACATCGTACGATCACTCCAGCTAGAATCGTTTATATTGACTAAGTTGACAAAGCCCTTGGTACGCGTCAACTTAGTAGGCCCACAACTCAGATTTGGCAGAGAACATATAGCCCATTTGCGATTTGTAAGAATGTATAGCCCATTTTTTAATTCTAATGGAATTTACTACAGCTCATTTACAGTTTGTTAAATGTACAACCCAACTTCTAGCTAGGACAACGATTAATAATTTCAAACAACCGCTCAAAACAGAATTCAAAAACAATCCCACATTTCGATGGGATCCGAAATATTTTTATAAGAAATTTCTAGTCAGGTTAAATATAATTTCAAAATAAAGTTGTATTGCGTTAAAATCCAACGAAATATTGCGCGCGCAACAAGTAATGAAATTAAAATTTTCAAATTCCAAAAATAATATATTTTTTAAACTAATTACGCGTTTGGTGCATAGTTACTGCCCAGTTATTATAATTACATCCCATTTATTATTTCTTAAAGTCCATTTTCTTGTTAAGCCTAATTTTTTTGAGGGGAACTTGTTAAGCCTAATGCATACCTCCTAGGAAAGTTTGCAGCCCAGCGGGGCGGAGAATCAAGTTGACCTGGATATTGTGTAAAACTGTCGACCCAGTTGCATTGCTGATGTTGAAAAAAGGCCTGTGTAGTATAGTACAACCCTAACATGGCTACTCAGCCCACATTCAGCGACGCCGGAAAGGCCCAAACAAGGCTTCTGTACAACTTTTTGAAGTCACTGATCTCAATTAATAAGTTAAGAAAAAAGTTAGATTACAGTGGAACCTAATTAAAAGCTATCACGAGCAAATAAATAATTCAACGGGCCCCACTTGTCACTACTAGGAAAAGGCCTACTAATGGCGCACTGGTTTTGCCTACTAATGGCGCATTACCAGTGCGCCATTAGTAGCACGCCACTAGTATATTTTACTAATGGCGCACCATTAGTATCTGGTATACTAATGGTGCACATGGCAGTGCGCCATTAGTATGTTATACAATGCGCCATTAGTGTGCCTCCTGGGGGCCATACCTAAGCATGTGTGCTTTGTCATACTAATGGCGCATGCTATGTTGATGCGCCATTAGTATCCTTTGGCATACTAATGGCGCACCTGGTGGTGATGCGCCATTAGTATGAATATTTGTTTTTTTTACTTTTCTGATTTTTGCACAGGTTACAAAATATATTATTGGACAGAATATAGACAGCAGCACACAGCAACATCAGATTCATCGAATACAATAGAAGATTAGTCTCCGAATACAATTCATCATATTAGTCTCCGAATTCAAAAGACCGAACAAAGATAAAACATTACAAGTCTCAAGACTGCGAGTATCGAGTTTGTCTTCACATTACAAGTTGATATCGATCATCTAAACTACCATCACATAGAAGAGAGTTGTGGTCATCATGATGAGCATCATCGTGATCAAACTGGTCTTCATCCGGTTCCTCCAATGCTCCCTCCTCTCTCCCGCTAGATAGCGGGCGTATCTAGATTCGGCCTCCGCCCTAGTGGTGTACCCTTTGTAACTGTTACCGCTGAAACGGTGAACCTGTCTCCGACACTCCTCCCAGTCGTCGTAGACTCCGGGAACCTTACCCTTGTACACGACATACGACGGCATCTCTATGCACAAGCCAAACAACAGACAATACATAAGCAATATGTAAGTATGCAACAAAAGGATCGGAAGAGAAAAGCAAGACATTAATAGCACGATTCATGGTCCTACTAATAAATAGCATCGATTACATCTAAGTTGAACGACTGTCCAAACCAAAGATACATACGAATTCATTAAAGTTTAATTACAACATGAGCCAATCAATGTTTCAGAACTACACATCACTACTTTTGACTCGACTCATCGGACAGGAGCGTGGATGAAGCCGCCGTCTGTTGTGATGGTCATGAAATTGCGGTCGTTGTCACCCTGCATTTGTAGCATTCCATCTATCTCATTGTTGGATGGTTGATATCTGAGGAAGAACTGCCCCGACATATGAAGGATATCTTGATGGATGATGTCCGCAAAGTCCGACTGGATGCGAAAGAATTCTTGTCTGAGGTCCGCGTCCTGGATTGCCGACAAGTTCGCGGCCCAATCTTTGAGATTATCTGGTAGCAGAAGTTGATGATGGTCCCTTACGATCGCCCGCATGTGATGGAGGGCATAGTAGGCATCCTTCTGACCGCCAGGCGGCTGCTTGACGCAGCAGAACTTTGTATTGTGTGAGAACATGTGCTTGCCATACTTACGAACAGTCCTGGTGAAGGTGCCTCCAGATTTGGCGTAGCCGGGGAGAACATCATCAAGAACTTTCTTGACATTTGTGTAGTATATCTTGGAGTTACGGTTCGGGTCGAAATACGTGGCCATGGAATATTTCGGGCTTAAGAGGATGAGTGTGCAAAGTGTGTCACTGCACAGAACACGGAATGTTAGAAAAAAAAGAACGATCGAAATCTAAGAAATCATATGTTACGGGGCGGTTAAGGGATGACTTACTCGGGAAAGTAAGCCACAAGGAAGTTATCCTTATCTGGGTTTGCCAGAATGACGCCTTCGAGGTGTGAACTCGCAACTTGGCGGTCCCCAGCGCTGCTCAAGTGCTTGGCATGCATGTAGAAGGGATCGACTATCACGATGTCCGGGGTCTTGTCTCTAATGATCCGCATCTCCATACTCAGCGAAAACAACCGAACAAAGGTGTAGTGCAGCGGATGAAGGTTAAACATAGCAAAGGTGTCATCAAACCGCAGGATGATCGTACCCCCGATGTCGCCATCCACAAAGCCCTTGCCCTCTGGCATCTTGGCCACGAAAACTGGGTATGCCACATCCTTCTCTCTGAGACGCCGCTTCTCCAAAGAAAGAACACTGTCGTGCAGACTCCGTATAGCACCGGTTGCAGCATTCAGCATATTTGGCAGTAGCATCGCCCTACCCGCCACATGCACCCTCCTCGAGATATCCTTAGGTGAAGGTGGCCCGTCCTGAGCACGGATCGAACTCGGTGCCGGCTGGCTCGCACCGGCGCCCTTGTTAGTCTTTCGTTTCTGTCCCTTCTTCTTGATCTCCTGTAATGGGACCGAGTTCTGCTCACAGACCGCCTTATTGAGCGTGTTGGGGCTGATAATATTTCGCACCATAGCTATCTGAGGCTCGGTGAAGGCGGGAGCTGGTGGCGTCTCCTGAGAACTGAACGCCAGACGACGCCTGTTGCAATTGGATTTCTCCGTCGTACCAGCTAGATTGCGGTCATCTTGGTTGGGTTCTTGAGAAAGAGGCCCGCAGAACTCGTCAGCGTACCCATGTTCGGCAAAGTACTTATCGACTTTGGTAAATGTACCATCGTCGTTGTTATCGTCGTCCGGATCCTGTGCCATAGGGCTGTCCGGATCCTGTGCCATAGGGATGTCCGACATAGGGATGTCCGGCAGGTCCGGTAGCGTTGCGGCGTTCTTGCCATGGCTTGGTGCCGGCACGACTGTCGGTCATGTCTGTGGGGTGGTGTCCCCCGCCCCCAAATGAATCTGGCTCTTCGGCCAAAGCAGGGGCCAGTTTACGTAGGCGCTAAAGGTCATCTCATCTTCTTCGTCGGCCCCAGCGGGTCGAACCGGAGGTAACAGCTCGTCGCAGCCTGGCAGCACCCGAACCACTTCAACCCTATACATTGTGGGTGGCATCGGATTACCGTGGAACATGGGGTTGCCCGGTTGAACGATTCTGCCCTTGGCGACATCGACCAACTCGGCGCCCACGAAGTGCAGAAGAGTGCAAGGAATGTCGGCGGTGCCCTGCGAAAACATGTACAGGGCGTCAGGGATGCCCAGTCAAAGGCAAGGAGATGAAGTCATCGGCCGAGAGGCTTAGTTACCGTGATGCCGTCGAGCTCGGCTAATGTCGAGGCACCGCCAACGGCGGGCGTGCAACTGACGGAGGGGGCGCTTGCTGGCGAGGTGCCGGCCAGCATACACCCGGGTGCATTAAGCTCCAATGCCCGTGCCGGCGCCGGAGACACGAATACCGCCTCCGCCGGAGACACCAATGGCGCCGCCGTCAGAGACACCAATGGCGCCGCCGGAGACACCAATGGCACCACCTGCGCACTATGCGAGTTGCTGGCCGTGAAGCTGGGAACCGGGGGAGGCCCCTGTTGGCCGCCCGCAATCCACGTCGTCAGCCCATGAATCAACGTAGGCACCATGGCGTTGAGCTTCGTTCCCAATTGTTGTTCCACTTGCTCTTGGACAAGCTCCGGAATTCGCGCCACTTGTGCCTTGAGTGCTTCAACCTCACGCGTCTGGCTTTTCGAGCTGGCCTTTTTCTCCTTCCGCACAACAGCGGTATAGTATGACCCCCATTTTGTGGACAAGCCTTTGCCGGCCACACGACCAGCTGACGTCGGCTTAGTGAGCTTATCCTTGCTTTTCATTATGTTCAACGCCCTATTTAAAGGGGTGTCGAAAGGGGAGCTCTGAGACGACCCCGCGCTACTGCTTTTAGTTTCCTGCGAAAGGAACGTGAACCATTTAGAAATATTGGGGATTAATTAGAGTGCAACCATATGGAGCTAATTACGCGGGGGTGTATTCCTTACCAGAACAAGCTCAAGCGCCCTGGTCTTCGGATCCGTGGTAAGCTCCTTTGTTATCGGGTCCTCCTTGTACTGGGCCCTGACATAGTTCCTGGTCTGCTTGTTACCGCTGTATTTCTCGAAGCGGGGCGGTAGGCCTTGCTCAGCACGCTCCGCGTCCTCCTTGTCCCATATAGGCTCCGCCACTCTGTAACCGTCGGGACCGAGTTTGTGTTCCCCTAAGTTCAACTCCCGCATATTCTTTCCCCCACTGACTTGATTCGGAGGTTGCGCTGCTCTCGCACTTGATCTTGAACTCCTTGTACTCATCTTCGCTCATCAAAGGATATTTCGCCTTGATCTTCTCATAAGTATCACCTTTATCAATCATTCTCTTCACCGCGCTTCTCCAAGTAGACAGGGCCGTGCACATCTTCGTGAGGGCGGCACTGTTCACTTTATTCCCTGAGAGGCGTGTGTTTTCAAATCCGATGGGGAACTTGTATCGTTCGTGCAGCTTCGTGAAGAGGAGGTTGCGCAAATTCCCGTGGTCCTTATTCCTAAGGTTATCGGTGTTGATCGAGACGGTGCTCCGGAGAATGCACCTGAGCTGAAGCGCGTACCCCTTGACTATATGTTTGGGCTCCGTTGGATTCCCGTCGGAGTCCACTTGAGTGAATTCCTCCTTGAGGGTGCGGAGCGCATTCGGGCGCCGGTCCTTCCTTTGCTTCTTCGGTTGGCTGCCATCTGTGTGTGTGCCGCCATCATCAGTGGTGGCATCCTCGGCAGCACCATCAGTGGTGTCATCCCCGACGCCACTAGGGGTTGTGTAATTAGGATCGGTGTCTTCCGCGGCGTCCTCATAGCGGTGAGGTTGTTCCTCCATCTCCTGGGATAGCTCCCAGAATTGCTTGCCGCCCGAACCACCGGCCTCATTGTGGTGGGCCATGTTTCGCTCTAAATAGGAAAAAAGTTTGGTCAAAAAGTTGGTTATTGTCAAGGAACAATATCATGGTCTCATCATTTAGGGTTTGTCGACACCGAGGCATCCTAAAAGCTAAGCTTTTATCATTTAGGGTTTGTCGACGCCAAGGCACCCTAAAAGCCTAAGCCGAGGCACCCTAGGTTGGGCCTAATCACTTGGCACTAATCACTTGGCTCTAATATCAGTACAACTAATTAGCAGTACTTAAACAAGTTAAGCTACTGACTACAGTACTCTGGGAATACACAACTGGGGCTATTGTCAAGGAACAATTGAGAGATGTTTGTGATATTACCTAGGTGTTTTGGGATGGAACTTGTTAGTGTGTTGTTGCTAAGGTCCAAGTCCTAGGCAGTTTGGGATGGAACCTGTTAGTGTGTTGTAGCAAAGCCACAACTCCTCTAAGTTCTCAAGATAACCTAGTTGTCGAGGGATGTGTCCAGAAAGTTGGTTGATGTCAAGATACATGCTGATTAATTTTTGTTTCGGTTGAGAATCGGGCACCTTCTAGGTCAAGAAAATTGGGCATGACCTTTGCTAATTTTCTTGACCTAGGAGTGCCCCATTCTCAACCGAAATAGAAATTAATCAACATTTTAGGAGAAAGGGGTAACGAAATGATGGGGCAAATGTGCCAGGCACCACAATGTGATCACAGAAACAAAGCAGCACCACAATGTGCCTCTGTATATATGTGTGTGTTGTCTAGATGCCAGCCATAGGTCAATGGCCATGCCACTACACTGCTCCATGTCACTTCTGCTACTGCCAAGGATGGGAGGTGCTATCTTTGATTCTTTTTCTGATGGAGCTTTGTGCCACTACAAAGCATTGAGTATCCACCAACCTAACTAACAGTGCAATGCAAGTCAGGTGACTAAGATTCCTAGTACAACATTTAAGAATGCAATGCAGATATTCATTTTTTTCTCATAGTACTGTTCCCAAGTAATAATAAACTAAATAACTGAGTAATCCAAATGAGGAAATAGAAAACAGCTGGCTGCAATAACATAGCAAGCCTTCACTTACACAAGAATTCATTTCAGGCATCATTTATTATGTGAAACAGATCATGCTAAAGATACATAATACATCATTTTAGGCATCATTTAATATCAGTACTACTAACTGGCAGTACTTAAACAAGTTAAGCTACTCACTAAAGTACTGGCTACTCACTTAAGCTAGAAGCTACAAGTTAAACACATTTGTAGCACTGAGAAATAATGCAACTAGCAGCAAGGAGTATAATGGTGATCCATGTAAGAACTCACCTCGACGGACGCGGTCACAGACGAGGTCGTAGACGGCGGTGGAGCAGAGACGAGGTCGCAAACGCGGTCGTGGTGCTCCGGTGGACGCGGCTGCATCAATCATTTGAATTGACATTTAATCAAACACCTCACAGGCAAGAACAGAAGGTGGAGACAGAGAAGAGAGGGGATCGAGCAGAGAGGGAGAGGGCAAGGAGGGAGGAGTAGAGAGGGAGAGGGCAGGGCGCGGTGGCTCACCGGTGACGTCGGAGGAGAGGCCCCAACGAGCACGTCTATTGGGGGCGAGCGAGCACGTCTACAGCAGCGAGTTCGGCTCTGCTTCCGCTTCGGCTCTGCTTCCCCGAGGAAGAAGAGGTGGAGGGGGGGTGGAGGGGTCGAGCGCCATCGCGCCCTGCTTCCGTGGCTCGCTGGCCCAGTGTTGAAGCAGATTCCGCCTGCCGCCTTGCCTGTCGCCTTGCACGGTGGAGCTCGAGCGGAGAGGCGCCACAGGTTTCTAGGGTTTCGAGGGCTGGGAAGGCGAGGGAGGGGGTGGGTGGGTGCGGTGAAGGCGAGGGAGGGGGTGGATTGGGAGCGGACGGGGATGGGGGGCAGGGCAGGGGCTGACTGGGGGCGGCAACGGAGACAGAGGCGCGGGGGCGGCGGCGGCGTGGGTCGGTGCAGCGGGGGGAAGTGGATCTGGCGAGGGAGAGGGACGAAGGGGATCTGGCGAGAGGGAGGGAATTAGCTAGGGGGGAATCTTACTAATGGCGCACCCTCGGTCGGTGCGTCATTAGTAAACTTTTTACATAGCAATGGCGCACCAGGAAGAGGTGCGCCATTAGTAATCTTTTTTTATATATAGCAATGGCGCACCAGCCAGAGGTGCGCCATAAGTAATTTATTTTTATTTTTTGTTGCATGTAATAATTTTTTAGAAAATTAATATGAATATGGAACAGTAATAATTTTTTATAAAAACAGTAATAATTGTTGTTTAACAACAATTGTAGTCTACACTTTATTATTATTATTTTTTTAAAAATGAATATGAATATGAAACGGGGGGTGCTCGTCGGCGGCGGTGGAGCGGGGGAGGGTGCGGGGGGTGCTCGTTGGCGGTGGTGGAGCGGGGAAGGGTGCGGGGGGTGCTCGTTGGCGGTGGTGGAGCGGGGGAGGGTTGCGGTGGGTTGTCGGCGGCGGTGGAGCTAGCGGGGGAGGGTTGCGGTGGGTCGTCGGCGGCGGTGGAGCTAGCGGGGGAGGGTTGCGGTGGGTCGTCGGCGGCGATGGAGCTAGCGGGGGAGGGTTGCGGTGGGTCGTCGGCGGCGGTGGAGCTAGCGGGGGAGGGTGCGGGTGGGATCGAGATCGAGATCAAAAAGTGTCCATGAAATTTAAAAATATTCATGATATATCAAAAAGTGCCCATGAAATACAATCGAGAAATGAAGACTACGATTTAAATACAATCGATCTTAGCTAGCTATCTGTTCACAATCTTCTTGCCCTTCTTTTTCGCAAATGGAGTTCTTCTGTGGAACGGACGTCCTTTAGGTAGGGTTGTCCTGCTTCTTCTTGTGGTGTGTGCTGCTACTTCATCGTCGTCGTCATGTTCGATCTTCGGGTTGCCGTACTTGTCGAAGTCTTGCTCATTGGCTACTCCATCCATTCCGATGATCTTCCTTTTGCCTCTCCTCACGACAACACGACTGGGCTTTGACGGGTCGGTAATGAAGAAGCATTGGTCCACTTGGTAAGCCAGTACCCATGGCTCATTTTTCGCGGTGAAGTTTGCGCCCGCGGTCTTGGATTTGGCTTCGGGTATAACCATGGTGGTGAAATACCGGTCTTCTTTTAGGACGCTCTTGGCCCATCTGACATGGAACATCGGGACCTTCTCTCCAGCGTAGCTCAGCTCCCAGATCTCCTCGATCCTTCCGTAGTATCTGTCCTTGTTGTTGCCGGTGTAGGATTCCATCGTTACCCCGGAGTTCTGATAACCATCACTCTTCATGTCCTTGTCCTCGGTGTAGAATGTGTAGCCGTTGATATCGTACGCCTCATAGGTCATCAGGTTGTGCTCGGTGCCCTGTGACAAGGCGAACATGAGTTGTCCTTCCGCGGAAGAATCCTCATGTAAAGGGTCCGACAAAAGCTTCTGCTTGAACCAACGCGTGAAACATGAGTTGTGATCTTTGATTATATCTCCGTCCGTCCTCTGTTGGCCTCGGTCATTGTACGTCTTCTCAATAAAGGTTTTGTGTTCTACCACCCATCGACCACGTCTATGTGTTGTAGAGCGACTAGGTTTGCTCTTTCAAAGTCGGCGAGTCGACCCTCGAAGTCGACATGCATTTCGCGGCGACCCTCACGGTGACCCCATCCAGCGAGCCTGCCTAGGTGCCTGTTGACGGGCATACCAACGGGGTTCTCGATGCCTAGATAATTCATGCAATAGGAGATGCACTCTTCGGTCAGAAAGCTCCTGGCTATACTTCCCTCTAGACGTGACATGTTGCGAACGTATCCTTTGATGACACCATTCATCCTTTCGAACGGCATCATGCTGTGCAGGAATGTCGGCCCGAGTTGGATGATATCCTCCATGATATGGACCAGCAGATGCACCATAACATCGAAGAATGCGGGCATGAAGTACATCTCAAGCTCGCATAGTATCACCACGATCTCTTCCTGTAGCCTTCTGAGTTGCCTCACGCCAATCGACTTCCGAGAGATGACGTCGAAAAGTTGCATAGGCCAAATAGCGTTTCACGGACGTGCGCGTCCATGATCCCACGGATTGCAACTGGAAGTATCTGCGTCATCAGCACGTGACAGTCGTGAGACTTCATCCCGCTGAACTTCTGCTTCGCTGGGTCTAGGTATCTGCTTATCTTCCCCGCGTAACCATAAGGAAGTTTTACTCCTAGGAGGCAGGTGAAAAACTGCTCGATCTCCTCCTGACTTAGAGTGAAGCACACGGGAGCGTAGTCATTTCCGGTCTTCTTGGCCTTTTTGCCTTTGCGACGACTTTCTGTGTCCTGCTTCGCCTCATCATCATCATCATCATCATCATCATCATCATCATCATCATCATCATCATCATCATCATCATCATCATTAGCGTGAAGCTCCTGCCTGATGCCCATTGATTTCAAGTCTACCGTTGCTTTCGGCCCATCTTTGGTCCTCTCTGGCATGTTGAGCAGGGTACCAAGTAGACTCTTGCACACGTTCTTCGTGATATGCATGACATCAAGGCTGTGAGGCACATGGTGGATCTTCCAGTACGACAAGTCCGAGAAAACAGACCTCGTTTTCCATACCTTCAGCAGCGGCTCTGGCGCCTTTCGCTTTTTTCCCGGCTATGGCGCCTTTTGCTTCTTTCCCGGCAGTGGGCATTCTTTCCAATTTTTCAACAGCTCGTCTATTTCCTCGCCGCTCCTCGTACACGGGCGTTTTCGGGGTTCGGTTTCACCATCGAACAGATGCTTGCGTTTCCTCCACGGGTCATAATCGCGAAGCCACCTTCGATGTCCCATGAACACTGTTTTTGAAGACCCGGGATCTCTATCTAGCTGGAGATACGTTGTGTCATCCATGCACCTTACGCATCCAGAAAATCCGTGGACTACCTGCCCCGCGAGATATCCGTAACCGAGATAGTCGTGCACCGTCGTGAGCAGTGCGGCTCTCATAGGGAAGTATTCTTTCTCTATGGCGTCCCACGTATTGGCTGGCGTTTTCCACAGCGTGTCTAGCTCCTCCTTCAGCAGCCCCAGATATAGATTGATGTCGTTCCTTGGTTGTTTCGGCCCTTCAATTAGCATACTCATGTGAATGTACTTCCTCTTCATGCACAACCAGGGGGGAAGGTTGTATATCCACACAAACACAGGCCAGGTGCTATGTGTGCTTCTTTGGCTGCCAAATGGATTGACTCCATCGGTGCTCGCGCCCAGCACGATGTTCCTTGGATCCTTCCCAAATTCTGGGTATTCGAAGTTCAACGCTTGCCACTGGCTCGCATCCTTAGGGTGACTCAGCATCTTGTCATTTTTATTGATCTTCGGATCATTTCCGTCATCTTCCCACTTCTTATCCTCCCTATCCGCGTGCCAACGCAGGAGATTTGCTACCTTAGGGTCCGCGAAATACCATTGCAGACGAGGAGTGATCGGAAAATACCACACCGATTTTCGAGGAGCTTTCTTCCTCTTCTTGTATCGAGTGACGCCGCACACCGGACACATGGTAGACTCCGCGTGCTCGTCTTGATAAATGATGCAATTGTTCATGCACACATGGTATTTCACGTGCGGTAAATCCAGAGGACACACGATTTTCTTCGCCTCCTCGAAACTGATCGGGCACTTGTTCCCCTTGGGAAGACGTTCATGCCAGAATGACATGTTCTCGTCGAAGCATGCGTCGGTCATTTTGTGTTTTACCTTCATCTCCAGAGCCATGAGCGTTACTTTCAGGCGGGTATCCTCGGGCCTGCATCCTTCATACAATGGAGTAATCGCGTCTATCTCCAGTTGATCCAGCTTGGCTTTCTCTTGGGCGGGAGCTCTTGCGTTATCCGTCTGCTTGAGAAGCAGCTCTTGAATATGAGGGTCCTGCACCCAGCCTCCGTCGTCATCTACTCCGGCATCTTCATCTTCATGATCATGCCCTTCGTCTTGATCTTCCTCATCGTCATGTACGACATCTTCTACATGATGACTGTGTACATCATCACCGCCGTGATCATGTCCTGGAGATTCTTCGTCTTCTCGCCCGCCCTCGGCGCGGTGGTACTTGTCTTGTTGCCCTTCCTCATTTCTTGCCCGGCCCCCATGGACGACTTCATAGTCATATTCATCACCTTGCCACCGATAGCCATCCATGAAACCACGCAAGAGCAGGTGGTCCCGCACCTGCCCGGAATCTGGGTCCGCAATAAGGCTCTTCATCTTGCATCTTCGACACGGACATCTTATCTCCGTCTCGTTCTTTTGAAGCATCTCGGCCTTTGCGGAGCTCAAAAACCTATTCACGATGCCTTCGGTCATCGTGCGGACCATGGTCGCCTGCGGGGTAGAGCAAAACGATATTTTAGAACCAAGAAAAAATTTGGGATGACCTTCCCTAAAAATAGGACCAAAAAGAATGCATAGTGCCAAAATTCTCGCCGAAACGGAAATGAATCAACATTCCGGCAAAATATTGGCAACTATCGCATTTCAAATACCGGTACCTGCAAACACAAACATATATGCAACACCACAAACACAAGCAACACCACAAACATACATAGATCTAGCTAGGCCACAAAAAGTGCATGTGCACGTTGTTGGAGCGAGCTAGGAAGAAAAAAGTAGATCTACATCATGAAGATAGCTTTCCCCTAACTTACCTATCAAAAAAAAGGTAATTTCACCACTTAATTTTGATGAATCTATGGTGGAAATGAGGTGAGGAGGAGGAGGCAGCCGAGACAAGCTTGGAGGAGGAGGTGGAGAGAATGAAGTGGGGAAAGTGACTGGGTAGGTGGGCTGTCCAAAATATCTTGTTGGTCCCAGGTTACTAATGGCGCACCACCAGAAAATGCGCCATTAGTAACCCTGGTTACTAATGGCGCACCTGCGCGTGGTGCGCCATTAGTAGTTTATGCAGAATAGTAAAAAAATATACTAATGGCGTACTGTGGAAAAGTGCGTCATTAGTAGTTTAAACTAGTAATGGTGCACTTTTACATGGTGCGCCATTAGTAGTTTTGCAAAAAAGTAAAAAAAAAAACTAATGGCGCACTGTCTATAAGGTGCGCCACTAGTAATGGCACACTTTGACATCATGCGCCATTAGTATGTATGGAAAAATGGAAAAAAAAATCCAATACTAGTGGCGCACCGTGTGTCTGGTGCGCCATTAGTGTCTTCCACACTAATGGCGCACCTCCAACCGGTGCGCCATTAGTATATAGTAGTGGCGCACTACTTACCTGGTGCGCCATTAGTATCAATCCTATCTATAGCCCTTTTCCTAGTAGTGTGTGTGTGTGTGCGTGCGTGCGTGTGTGTGTGTGTGAGAGAGAGAGAGAGAGATACACTACTAGAAAAAGGCCTACTAATGGCGCACCGGTTTTGCCTACTAATGGCGCACCACCGGTGCGCCATTAGTACCACGCCATTAGTATTTATTACTAATGGCGCACCTAAGGTGCGCCATTAGTATCTGGTATACTAATGGCGCACCAGGCAGTGCGCCATTAGTATAGGCCACGGTGCGCCATTAGTATAGGCCACCGGTGCGCCATTAGTATAGGCCACCGGTGCGCCATTAGTATTTTTGAATTTTTTGATTTTTGAATCTGGATCTGGATCTGGATCTGGATCGTGATTTTTTGCCCATTTTTTGCTCATTTTTTTGCTCGTTTTTTGGCACGACATTATTTCAAATTTTGTTCCTGTTTTTGGATCTTGTACGTTCTTTTGCCGTGTTCTTTTGCCGGAGAGGAGTTCGCCGGAGAGGAGTTCGCCGGAGAGGAGTTCGCCGGAGAGGAGGAGGAGGAGGTCACCGGAGAAGATGAATGAGACGAAATTATATCTTTCTTCATTTAATTCTATGACACCTCATCAAAATTGCCTAGTTGGCATGCATGATATAGCTATGATACTACCATTACAACCAGCCTTAGCAAATAAACATTAAGTTCTCTCGTTTTCCTCTCCACCTTGGTCACCTAGAACTCCTCCCATTACTATTTAAAAGTCGAGGGCGGGGCTTTTCCTGCGCGGTAGGCGGGGCAGTTCCGCCTAGTCGGTTCGACAGAGACGCGAGAAGATGAGGGAGTAGGCTGCTGCAAATGTAGGGCTGTGTGATTCGACAGCGAGTTACTGTTGGACAGGTGGGGCCTCGTGATTTGACTTGCCATTATCATATTAACTGTGGCGCTACGACCGGTGTGAGTCTCCCGATTCCTGACCACCTCCATACAGGTGCCTCTCCCAATGCTCCACCATGTAGTTGAGGATGGCTCTTGCATGAGAGCCCACTTCTCCACTTTTTCCTTGCCTCTCTTTCCTCCACATATAGCCCACTATTGTAGTACTATTACTTACTTGCTCCTACAGGTGCTAAGCTTGCCACATAGGCAGAAAGTCTGATGTGGCAAGTTAATCAAGAAGAGAGAGACTAGTTTGGTGACCCAAGGAAGAAAAGGTGCTAAGCGCGTGTACCTAGGTGAAAAGACAATTTTGAGTCTATAGCTAATTAAATGAAGCAAACTTAGCAACAAAAAAACTAATAAGCACACCATTTCATTGGAAGAGGTCACTCCTTGGCAAATGCAATAAATACTACTCCCTATGTCCCATAATATAAGAACGTTTTTGGCACTACACTAGTGTCAAAAATGTTCTTATATTATGGGACGGAGGGAGTACGAAGAAAGAGATAGAGAGAAGTAAAAAAATACACTTATAGGCAACCTTATAGCTAACCTTGTTGTAGTATGAGTGACTAAGTGATGACTATGTATGACATGCCAACATCAGATAGCCTAACGCACCGTGTTAAATCTCCAAGGGCGCGACCGTGCGAGCGACGCGACGGTCATGGTAGGCGCGACCATGATACGGGCTGCTGGCAGCCCTTGGATCTGAGATCAAATGGTCACATGCTAAGTTGCTGAAAATTTGCAGAATAACCCTCCAGGATAGGATATCCACCCATAGGTCTAGAATCACGCCATGCAACCGTTCGATCTCAGATCCAAGGGCTCTCGGAAGGCCGTATCACGGGAGAATGGGAAGCCACTACCCTGCCGTTTGCACGCTGGCAGTTCGCTCCTATTCGTCCCCGAACGTCCTTTAATACTGCGGCGGTTCGCTCCTAGTCGTCCCGTCCTTTCACATTATGGTAGTTCCACTAATCCTAACCCTCCTCCAAAATCCATGGCATCCCAAATCTCCATGATCGGCGGTGAGTACAAGGTTAGAACCATCACCAGCGATGAGTTCGACGTCCTCTACACCCGTTCTTCCGCGACGGTGAAAGGATGCCTTTCTCGATTCAGACGCATGTTCGAAAACTCAGATGATGAGTGGGTCGCTGGGCTAGATGTTTAGTACACCACAATCCTGGGACGAGAGAAGGATCTAAAGGACAAAGAGAGGAAGAAGCCCGCCGTCATCTAGGTTTGCGTGCATGACTTATGCTTGGTCTACCACATATGCCATGCCAACATTGAATGCCTGGATTTTAAGAACTTCCTTGAGAGCAACCTAGTCAAATTCGTTACTGTAGACTTTATGAATGACAAAGAAGTCCTGGGCCGGATAGTCCTCGTTGTAGGCAACCCCTTCGACCTCCAGAAGAATTGGCTACTGCCCTCTCGTCAGCCTTCAATGCTGACTCTGGCAGGAGCCATGGTTCATCCTTCGTATGGTAAACTGGAGAAACCTCCATACACGTTTCATCATTATACATGGCAGCGGAATGTACTAGATATAGACCACATCCACTACGCTGCAATGGATGTCTACCTTTGTTTCAATATCTACAAGGGTTGGATGAAGAGCAAGAGCCAAGTGTGCGGTTCAAGCAAAGAAGTATCGGCCAAGAGGAAGAGGGACAAGGACGAAGTCGAGGACGTGGACGAGGACTCCGAGTAAGGTGGCAGTATCGTTGCTCATGGTGGTTCTAATGCAGCGTCTACCGGAGTAGTTGCAAAGTTTAATTTTAGGTGTGCTTAGTTTAATTTGAGGGGTGTGTTGTGCTGAGCCCCCAGCAGAACTATGTTATGTTTCATCTTTTAGTTGGTATAGTACTACCACTCGTTTCTTCACATTATATACGTACAATATATATGGCCAACATCAGATAGCCAGCAGTTTAGTTGTCAAAGAATTTCAGGATGCTTAGTTTTGTCAAAGAATTCCAGGGTGCTTAGTTTTATTTGAGGGGTGGGTTGTGCACTTGTGCTGGACACCATTATTGTGACTAGCCTTTTTAATAGTACTATATGCATAATTTGGCGACGAGCGCTCTCTATATGTACCACCTTTTTTTAATTTCAAGTTTTGCTCCATGGCGCAATCCATCGATACTACTACTGTACAAAAGTGGAGTATATATATTTTTTAAAAGGCTAGAGGGTGGGGCAGTCTAGCTTTGTCGGTTTCACGAGAGGCGGGGGCCTTTCTGATTTGATGGCTCATTACTGCTATCAAATCGAGTAGTACTGTGCCGCCCGCTGCACGCCTGGCGCCTCCATTAAACCCCTACGTTAAACCCGCATGCAAACCGAGAATCCTACTCCGGTCACACATCCGTTCATGAGCGGGCCGGAATTAAATGCAACACTGGCCGAGCTCCTCCCGTCCGCCCTCAGTTTAAACGAGGCCAGACGCCGGCCAAGCTCCTACCGTCCGCCCTCTATTTACACGAGGCCAGACAGACAGCGGGCAAGAATGGCACCCCTCCACCGCTCCCCAATCTTCTCCTTCACCATTTTCTCCACTCTTCCGATGGCTTCTGAGGAGCCGTTCTCCGGCAAATTACCCAGCTGGGTGGCCCACCGTGCCCTCTGGATACAGGCGAGGCCGCTCGGTGCTTCACCAACCTCACTTGGCCCGACGGAGCCAGTTGCCACCCCAAGTAGGCGCGTGGTTCAGCAACTCGCCGCTCCAGTTCAGCTCGATGAGGAGTGGAGAGTTGCTCCATGCCGGCACGGCAGCAAGCACGCTGGTACAGGCACCATCGCTGCCGCGTCATACCACGCCACCAGTGTCTACGGTGGCTGCGCCTCCTGTGTTTGTGGGCGCGCCTCCCGTGCCTACGGCAGCGCCATGCAGGCAGAGATAGAAGCCGGGTGCGTGGAGAGTGACGAGTCAGTGGCCAGCTTCTCTGTGTCCACCGCCATCATCGAGGAGAAGTAGAACATGGGAGGCCGCCGCCACTTGGGACCCATGAAGGCCACCGCCGAGGCGACGACTACGCATTCAGGTGGTTTCTTTGCTGCTTCGTCTCTTCCGAGGACCTTCGTCGACCCCGCAAGTGTCTGACGGACATGAGGAAGACAAAGGGATCCGCGGGCGACCATTTAGATTATGTACTCCCTCTACAGCTGGCGGGAAATATTTGTTCTAAGAAAGGATAAATTGTATGTGTCTATAACTAAAATAAGTCTAGGTACATCCATTTCTAGGACAAGTATTTCCAGACGGAGGGAGTATTAATTATACCAAGAGAGCCGGATTGGCACCGCTTAGTTCATGTAAATGTAATGAAATCCATCATGTTTATATGAAGATCCGTCTTTTTTATACGAAATCCTTCATGCTTATATGAAATCAGTCCGTGTTTGCACGAATTTCATCTGGTTGGTTAGAGTTTTAAAAATGTATGCCGCAGGCGTTTGATGTCATCCTCGGCGGAAGGAAGCGGGAGGAAATTTGCCGGCTGCCGTTGGAGATGCTCTTATGCTGGAAATAATAGAGTGGCATCCAATCCATTTGAGTTAATTGCCTGTATGATTGTCCCTCTATAAAATGTTAATTGCATGTACAATGTACATGTGACTTGTAGGGTGGCTACAACTTCGTACAGAAAGTTAAAAAGAAACAGGTCCATCCTTAATCTTGTATTCTAAGTACTCTGTAGGTTCCACTGTCAGTACAGTAGCGAAAGAAGTATATATTAAATAAGTAATATATAATATAAAAATCTAAAGTTAAAAGACAGAATTCGAACTCATGTCATCGCGTTGCGAGCATCCGGTGCTAACCAGCCCAACACATTTTTGTTGTAGACCATGCTGGAGATATATCTCCATGTCTACTCTTATACTCCATTCGTTCCTAAATATTTGTCTTTTTCAGATTTCAAATGGACTACCACATACAGATGTGTATGTAGACATATTTTAGAGTGTAGATTCACTCATTTTGCTCCGTATGTCTTTTCAGGAAGGGGTCAGATTTGTCCTTGATTTATTTATGAGGTATCAAGATGGCACTACACCGCCAAGAAAAGAGGGTAACATCAAAATTATGGACTACTTTTTTGAGTATGTTGGCAAGGTCCGGTCATAGTCACTTGTTGAAATCTCTAAAAAGACAAATACTCCCTCCGTCCGGAAATACTTGTCATCAAAATGGATAAAAGGAAATGTATCTAGACGTATTTTAGTTTTAGATACATCTCTTTTTATCCATTTTGATGACAAGTATTTTCGGACGGAGGGAGTATTTAGAAATGGATGGAGTAGAAAACAGAGTTGGTGATGATGGCGTGCGTGCCATCCTGCAATATAGGCCATCGGATTTATATCTAACGGATAGGAAAGAAACTATGGCAATTTTGCAAAAATATACCCACACACCTCTCCACGTTCGCAAATAAGGCCTTCCCTCATTCAGCCTTTTCTCTCACAAGATAAACTACTCATACAAATGCATCTTGATGTTCCGTGCAACGCACGGGCAGCTAGCTAGTTTCTTTTAAAATAGTTGCTGCGATAATTGGGTTGAAGTGATATATTTTATGTCTGCCCCGAATGATTTCAGATTCACTAGTAGTAACAAAGAAAAGGTTGCCTTGTTAATTAACAGAAAACAGGGTGAAAACTATCACATGAGGCCGGTAAAAACAAGGCACACTGGGTTCAGCGTCATCGTCACTACAGCTGTGCGCGTGTGGGAAGTCTACATGTCGAGGGGGCTACCGAGCGAGGCACCAAGACACAATGTTTGAGAGAGAAACCAATTGACAGATTATGATCAGATCAAGTTGTCACCCTTCTGCTGTCATTGTTGGGGGGGGAGAGAGAAAGACGTATCGAGAGTGTGCGCGGTAGGCACACATGCACAACTAGTGAGTGTGTGTGTATGTGTGTGTGTTTGAAAGAGGAGTAGATAGATTATTATCAAGATCGATGTGCCACCCTACTCCTTCGGTGCCGGGTAGTGTGTGTGTGTATGTTTGAGAGAGAAGCCAGTCGATAGATTAGTATCAAGATCGAGGTGTCACCCTACTCCTTCGGTGTTGGGAAGTGTGGGTGTGTGGGGGTGTGTGTGGGGGGTGGGGCAGTGACACTCACATATCTCTACTCTTATAAAAAAAGAGTTGGTGATGATGGTGTTCCTGCCATCCTACAATATAGGCCATCCGATTTATATCCGGTGGATAGGAAGGAAACTATGGCAATTTTGCAAAAAGATACCCACACCCCTCTCCGCATTTGCAAATAAGGCATTCCCTCGTTCATCCTTTTCTCCCACAAGATAAACTACTCATACAAATGCATCTTGATGTTCCGTGCAACGCATGGGCATCTTGCTAGTAGGGAGAAGGAGTTTGTGTGACACATATCTAGCTATATTAAAGGATAGGTAGATAGCATTTGTGCGAGGCGTACTTAAAGCATCACGAAGATAAACAAACGGTGTGCATGCAAGTGCCGGAAAAAATGTAGCAAGAAACAATGCGCGCGCGCGCGTGTGTTTGTGTTTGTGTGTGTGTGTGTGTGTGAGAGAGAGAGAGAGAGAGAGAGAGAGAGAGAGATAGAAATCTCAAAACAAAAGGTGCTCTGTTGGAATCCCATTGTATGTATTCATATGGTTCCAGAACTTGAGTTAACCTTAGGCATATGTGTGAGAGACATTATTATACTTTGAGACATTAGTGGTTGTGGGTGGGCGGAATTAAAGGGGTGGGCGTGTTAGACAGAGAGAGCATGTGTGTTTTTGTGTGAGAGACTTGTAGGACGGGGTAGAAAGACGAATTTAACCTTGATGGAGGGAGAGAAATACAAGAAGTGCGCGCCTGTGATTCCGACGCCCACAGGGAAATGAGATATGTATGCGTGTGAGAGAGAGTGCACAATTCATTCACATATCACTATCTAGCAATCGTGGACGTGCATCGCTTGAACATAAGTCAATATCTACTTCATATCGTGGCCAAAGGTACAATATCGATTCAACTCTATAAAGATTGGACACTCACATATCACATATTTTTCTATTTAAATAAACCTTTTCAGTTGCGCATGCCAAAGTTACAGTGATGTTTCTTCAAACAACCAATGTAGCTATCATGTACATGCACCATTGTTACTCTTGCATTCAAATTCATTAGTCTTGGATGATTTAAGTTTCTATTTTGAAGTAATATATGTAATATTCATATATGAATTCAATGGGTATGCAATTTATGAAATGGAGGCTATGTAATCATATGAGGTAACACTTTTAAGTAGCGGACTACAATATCCATTTCTTTTTGTGCGCCTCTACACTAACACGTCAATGCATTATGTTTAAAGTAAATAACCAATGGAACTAAATTATCTATTTACACGAGAAATACATAGCCTGCGCGTTTGATCCCTTTTTTTGTGAATGCGCCACTACACCCGTACGATTGGCCGCGCCCGTGTGAACGTCCAAGTTATCGGCGCATCATCCCGAGTTATTGTCTTTTTTTCTTGGGTGGACTTCACACCAGTTATTAACTGCTGACACGTGCCCCCTGTACACAGTCTAGCATGACCTTCCCGCTAGCATGGTCCAAAATTAGTTGAAACTGGATACGAACGACCCCATGGGCAGCAAAATCTCCCGCCTCCTTCTAAAATTTCTGCCACCTTCGTCTTTAGCATGCGAAATTCACCTTTTGTCCTTGGTGCACGGAGACAAACAGTTACAATACCGCCCTCATCTACATAATAGGTCAGGGCTGATTTGGTAACTTCCGGTTCCCCCCACTACACGGCACTCCATTTCCTCTCCCCCTCCCGCAAAAATGACTAACTCCACAGCACCAGAGCATCTTACATCACGGCCTCCATACTTCATCGCCCTTTCTCCCCTCCCCTCTCGAAACCCTACACTGCTCATCCACCGGCGTACCATAGCCCATTCACTGCCAGCAGCGTCCACCTCGCCGGATCTGCTTCTGCGGCCGCATCTACCCCTCCCACCTTCCCTAGAAACAAGTAGACTGCTCATCCACCATTGTACCACAGCCCATTCAGTGCCGGCCTCGCCGGTACTCTCGTCAACCGCCGCGCATCTGCAGCGGCTCATTCATACTCCCCACCGGAGATGCTTCGCCCACACCCCCCAAAGCCGCCCCACCGACGCCCCCGTCGACGGCCTTTGATCCTCTTCGCCGACACCTTCCTCAACCCTAACGGAGCCGCTTTGCCAACACCATCGTCAACCCTACCGGAGTAGCTTCGCCTATACCATTCTCAACCCTACCGGGACGCTTTGACAACTCACAAGTCCACGGCCTCAGATCCGCTTCCTCGCACCCTAATCCAACCTACCGGAGCAGCTTCTGACGCCCCGTCCACGGCCACAGATCCGCATCATCGACGCCATCCTTAACCCAACCACCGGAGCAGCTTCTGACGCCCCGTCCACGGCCGCAGATCCGCATCGTCGACACCATCATTAACCCAACCACCGGAGCAGCTTCTGACGCCCCATCCACGCCCACAGATCCTCGTCATCGACACCATCCTTAACCCAACCACCGGAGCAGCTTCACCTATGTCCTCATCCACGGCCACATATCCGCTTCGTCCACACCATAGTCCACCCTACCGGAGCCACTCCACAAACACCCTACTCGACAGTTCTAGATCTCCTTACTGGACCCCGACAGCCAGCGCATCATCATCACCCTTGATGTTTCTAACCTGATTCCCACCGTCTGGAGAGATGCCAAGCACCTGCCCCGGCCTAGGTACTTGTCACCTTTAAACCCGTCCAGCATCACCTGCCCGATGTACTTCAAATATACTAACCGGTCGCTGTTACCTGTTATGTAGATGGCAAAAACTACAAGGACGATGTTTCTGCTGGATCTAACAGCTAGGCCAACCAAGATCCTGGACTGAGGCATTGCTATGATCTTGTAAGTGCGTCTCTCTCTCTTGTATTGTTCTGTGCCTGCCAGCGGGCTTTGCTAGGATTTTCGACCAGTAATCCCTTGGTGCAAACAATGATTTCTACTACTGGCTGCTAAATTAGATATGTAGATGTCATACATGATACTACCTCGTACCTCCGTTCCTAAATATAAGTCTTTCTAGAGATTCCACTATAGGCTACATACGGAGCAAAATGAGTGAATCTACACTAAAAAATGCATCTATATACATCTGTATGTGGTCCATACTGGAATCTCTACAAACACATATATTTAGGAAAAGGGGCAGTATATTACACAAAATCGTAGGTGGCATGTAGGAATTCTAGTGCACTACATTAGCCTAACTTAGAGTGCCTGCTAGTCCAGCACACAGAGTCATGGCTAGTTTATGGTACGCACACAATCGTTAATTGGTGGTTTAAATATGCGCAAGGGATATGCAATGTAGTATCATCTAGAGATGTCTGAAATTAGCCGTGTCAACTTGCAGATAGGGTTACAGAATGAAAAAGTACAAGATCTATGTGGCAATTTCATGGAACATCGCAAAATACTGAGAGGCAGCGGTGAGCCTATACAGTGTGCTATGGTATGTCACTCCTCCATTGCAATCATCATGACATGTTATTTGTATGTTAGTTCTATTAGCCAAGTTTCTTTGGGACAGTTATTACGAGTTATCCTAAGAAAATAAGCACCTGTGAATATAAGCTCCATGTAATAAGCCAACCAGTTCTTTTCATTGCATTTTCAGCTTATCTTTGGTATGATGAGTGGAAAGTCTAGATTGCATTATATTTTTTTTCATTTTGCTGCCCATATGAAAATTAATTTGACTTGCAAACATCACAAATTGAACCCAGTGCAGTAATTAATATGATAGGAAAACAGACCATCACTATTTGCTCAAAATGCAAATACAAAGATACCATCTACTTGACACAATCTACTTTGGTCAATGTTTTCCATAGAGATCCCATTGCCTAATTTAAACGAAGAACGCATGACCGACACTTAAATGAAGAACAATTATTTACTGAAATTCAATGGTCCAAGTGGCTGGTTATTATCATATAGCAACACCACCTGAAAGCATCATATAGCAGTAGCATCAGCTCATAGCAACTCATCATACAGCAGCAGCAGTCTGCAATTCATCATATACCAGCACCAGCTCATAGCAATTCATCATATAGCAGCAGCAGGAGCAGCTCATAGCAATTCATCATATAGCAGCAGTAGGAGAAGCTCATAGCAATTCACCATATAGCAGCAATAGGAGCAGCTCATATCAATTCATAATATAGCAGCAGCAGGAGCAGCTCATATAAATTCTTGATATAGCATCAGCAGGAGCAGCTTATAGCAACTCATCATATAGCAGCAGCAGCAGCTCATAGCAATTCATCATATAGCAGCAGCAGCTCATAGCAATTCATCATATAGCAGCAGCAACTCATAGCAATTCATCATATAGCAGCGGCAGGAGCAGCTCGTAGCAATGCATCATATAGCAGCAGCAGAAGCAGCTCATAGCAATTCATCGTATAGTGGATCAGAAAGAAAATTTGGCAAAAAATCAGAGGAGATCCTCACCTTGTTGGATGAGCTCATCCTTCAACAGCACCTCAAGGCCATGGCCTGGGAGGAGGGGAAGGGGAATAAGGTGCCTTCTGCCGCAGTGTGGCATCAGCCGTAGTTGTGCAACGCCCGCCGGAGTAGTGCGTTGGACGAACCACAATGGAGCAGCTGCTGGAGACCATGAGAATGAGGGGCGGCGCCAGAGGGAGGAGCAGCCAGGGAGATTTGCCCCTACCCACTGGCCATATAACCTAGCTATACATAGCATCATCGAGGACCAGGCCAGATGGGACCAGTGGGGACGGCTCGCTGGAGGAACCCTAGTGCTGCAGGCAGGGGATCGAGGTAGAGGGAAAGGGGAGAGGAGATGCAAGCGGGCAGGGCAATGAACGCTTGCATGTTTGTTTTTACTTGAGGGTCAGGTGTGACATGGGCGTCAGCAGTTGCATTTTGAGTGTAATATAGGCAGACAATAGAGTCATTTCACTATTCCCCTTCCCTTCAATTTTTAGTGAGGTTCTACCCGAAACACCCCCCTCCAAAGCGAAATTAGTTAAGCCCAAGCCCATAACTCAAAAATGACTTCTTTACATCTTTTATGGCTTATTTTGACAATAAGCCCTGAAAAGGCGAAATCGAACTGGCCCTTAACCTGCAATTCTATTGTGCGTGCAATGATGAATCACTCCTGCCTGCTAGAGTGTACATTTAGGCATCATCATACATGGCATAACCTAATACATGTGCATTCCATTGTAGAATCTGGAATATGCAATGTTTATGTTAGTTCATACGTTGCACATGATGTGTAAATGCCCCTTAAATCTGGTCAGTCAAATGATGGTCTTTAAGCCTCCTTCTTTGCTTCTTTTCTTGATATGTAATATTTGCTCACACATCTGTTCAATTGCTTGTTTGCATCAGCCAGCCATACTAGGACTGTTTGCTTTGATTACTTGTTGTTCTTGACCTAACACTCTAACAGAGCTTGTCAATGATTTAAACACTAAGGGCTGATGTAGTCGGGCCTTGTCTAACTCATGGGTGACATGAAGGTTTGGCTTTACACTAAAGTAGGCTCTCCAAGAGTACCTGGAGATCCAGTTCGAAGGTATGCCTAGTTTTTACATAGTGCAGACATAGTAAATGCTCATTTCATTGTGTGCAGGTGCAAGAGATGCGGCATGTTTCATTATGTGGTGTTGTTTTGTTATACTCTCATCCTTTTGTGTTCACAGACTAGAAAGTATGCATATTTATCTTCCAAGGAGATGAGTAACTAGTTTGTGTCACCTTGCAGAGGGGGTGCAATGAAGATAAGATTGAGGATTTCCAAGTACAAGATGTTAGGAAGGAGCCTTGCAAGAGTAGTAGGAGCTGCGCTGAGCCTCTTCAACCTGTTAAGGTAAGTCACTGAATGCAACTCAACAGTTCAATTCCTTGTTTGTTTCAGGCATAGTTAATTTGCTCTTTTCAATTGCTTTATTTGTCCTCAGTTAATGAGATGCCCAAAGAATCATGCCTGATGTTGGGTACTTGTATAACTATTAGTTGACATAATTAAAGGCCTTACCATTTAATTACTCTGCCGAAGTGTGCCTGAAGCTTTGAAGTCTATTAACCAACTATTATTGCATGTGGCTCACAGTCTAGTTTATACTAGGCTAATGATTGCATAGTTTTGCCTGGTGTAGTATGTTTGTATGAAACCCTCTGCTGTTCATTATGCTCCCTAAGACATTAATTGAGCTACAGAATGGTCAACTGCTTGCTTACTTATACGCAACATGCTATCGAAATTTGTAACTTGTCTGTGTTTTGGATTGGGCCCCAATGTCATGCTCCTCTGGTGAGCTAAGAGAGATTTCTATATGTAGGTTGCACAGACTATCTTTTTAATAATTTTTGAATTATCACATGCTTATGCTTCATGACTGTAACATCCCAAATTTTCAATTTGGAATGTTATACATAGATCATCATTGCATATCATATTTTTGTTGCATTGTTGGATCGATCCTAGAAAATTCTACGCAACTCAAGGACCCACGGAGATAGTTGGGGATTTCGTTATTTTCATATTTAAGTTTTTCTCAAATTTTGAAAATAGGATCATTTGATTTTATTTATTTTATCTTCAATTATTTCTACTACCAAAAATTTCAGAGAGGGAATAAAATGACTTTCCCAAAATAAAGAAATAATGAAGATTTAATAAAAAAATCAAATAAGATTTATTTTGGAGTTTTTCGCTTTATATTTAGATTTAGGAAAAATGCGCGTTTTTCAAAATTGCATTTAGGCCCCAAATAAATGTTCATCTTGTCCGGCATGATTTTTGAAGCCGGGGAAAATTTATTTCGGGATTTTTGGAGTCCGTTTAGTATTTCTTTTTATTTTTCTTCTACGCGGAATTATTAAAAAAAACGCGAACCGCCACTGGGCCGTGCCCGAGCGGGACTCCGCTCGGGGCAGCTTATATAAGCCGCCACCCCCGGCGCCCCAGCCCACCAGCCGCCGCCGCCGACAGATCCACCGCCGCCGCCGCCAGCCGCCGCCGCCGCCGCCAGCCGCCGCCAGCCGCCGCCGCCGCCGGAGCCTCGCCGAACTTCGCCGCCGCCGCCGCCGAGGTTCGCCGCCGCGGCGGCTGGCGGCGGCGGCGGTGGATCTGGCGGCGGCGGCGGCTGGTGGGCTGTTAATGAGTACTTTTAATTGGGATTGAGAATGCTGTCAACCATTCTCAATGTTTAACAACCACCATGATAGTTAAATAAACTTATTCCTTTGCAGTAGGGAAAAATTGGCTTTATGCAAAAACTGTAACCATAGAGCTTTTCCACTAGCCATATATGCTTGTAGTATAGCTTATTCCATTGTTATTCTCTATGTGTTACATTGCCAGCATATTCCATGTGCTGACCCGTTTTCGGGCCGCAACGTTTCATGTCTTGCACTCTATTATTGTTAGTCCTATTTTGCCATGTAGTACAAAATAGTGTGTTGCTCGCTTCACTGTTGTAACTATATTTTTGCCCTAGTCATGTGTACTTATAGAAACATTTCAGGATGAAGTGACATCAACACAAAGATCGGCGAGTAGTGCGGCATGGCCATTACCGAATGATTATGGATTGGAATTGGAATGTGCTGATGTTCTCGAGCATCAACTAGAGGTGGCAAGACAACATGTACATGATTGTCAACGTATAATCAACAAGTTGAGACTGGACATGCATGTATTAGATGCAGGAGTCAAAAAAATGAAACAAGACACTGAGGTAACCACGAAGGAATTGGAGATTTTGCAGACTGAAATTTGTGCTATCTGAATCCGGCCAATCCTACTTTTTGAAGAGATTATAGTTCAAATGGAGTAAAGTTGATGCGTGTCCACGATGTATGAGCTGTATTTGCCTTGTGTATGTAATTTTCTGTTTGTGTATGCTTTATTATCACCTGTGCCGAAACATAATGCCCAGTGGTTATAATCGACTGTAATTTCTTTATTGTATAGTGTAGGATTATTCTATGTTTCTATGCCTTGGTCTCTTTGTTGTATTGTGTATGTTTTTTAGAGGTGATAGTATTGAGTAGGATAATTCTTTGAATATGCTATATCATTCAAACGGGGGCCAACTCGCCCAAATGTTGTAGTGACTATGGCCCTCCACGGGCCGTACGATCCATGGGCCATGTACGGGCCGTCGGATCCATGGCCTTTAATGAGCTGTCGGATCCATGGGCCTTCTACGTCTCGTAGGATCCATGGGCCTTCTACGTCTCATAGGATCCATGGGCCTTGTAAGGGCCGACTCATCTATGGTCCTTGTACGGGCCTTTAATGGCCCGTAGACGGGCTAGAGTGGAAATCATACATTTTATGGGCTGACCATAACAGGCCGTTAATAGGCCGTATTTGGTGATGCTATGAAAATGGCCCAACAGATTAATAGTCCACAAACGGGCCGACTATAACGACGGGCTGAACTTGGCCCACAAGCAGAAAATGACAGTAACGGGTCATAAGTAACCGAATGCTCCAAATGAGCCCAAAATAAATGGGCCTCAGAAGGCCAAAAGATAACATGGGCTGGGAACGACCCAATGGAATAAAGGGCCGTTAATGGCTATAAAGTGATACATTGTTCATTACGGGCCAGTTTCACCACGGGCCGTTAATGGGTGTAAAGTGATACACTGTTCATTACGGGCCAGTTTCACCACGGGCCGTTAATGGGCCGAGAGTTACAAAGGGCCTCATATGGGCCGAAAGACGTCATGGGCCATACATGGGCCAGAAGTGAAAACAGGCTTGAATCATATTGGATGGCCCAGATGACGGTACTGGGTCTAACTCGGATAGGGCGTAACGGGCCTTGGGTTAGCGGGCTGTAAATGGGCTATATGCGAACAGGCCATTAACAGGCTTTCCATGGGCCGGCCCGCCACCTTTTGACCAAGTCAAACGGGCCGGCCTTTTCACAGGAATGGGCCTCTGTTGGGCCATGCCACGTGTGGACATATCATAGGCGCCTTATGTCCAATGGGTGGATGACATCTGTCCCAACGATGAGCCGATACGTGTTTCCTCTAGCCAATGATGATTTTAAACATGGAAAATCCCCATTGGTCGGGGCTGTTAACGGGTTATCGGATCCAAAACCCGACCCGATAGCTTAACGGCGTTCCGTTACGGTGGATGCCACGTGTCGGTCACCCTTGACGAAAGCACTTCTGTGACGCGTGATTTATCGTCATGGAAGTGGACACTTCCGTGATGATAATTTTGGTAATGTCATGGAACACTTCTACGACAGCACATGTATGACTATCTTGATTCTGTCATAAAATCGTCATGGATGTACATGCATGAAAGAAAATGCGGCCTACTGTGACAAACACGTATCATAACGGAAGTGTATTTTTTTGTAGTGATGGCTTGCAATAGTTTCAATTTAGCACCACTGTTTGAGAAAGAAAAGTTAGCTAAGAATGGTGGAAACTATGAGGATTGGATCCACACTCTAAATGTGTTATGAGGAGTGCAAAGAAAGAACATGTGCTGGATCCACTACTTGGTGACTACCCGACACCTGGAGCGTCGCAAGATGTCATCAACATGTATTTATCTCGCAAGAACGATTTCAGTGTTTTCAAGAGTATTATGTTAGCTTGCATTTGCACTATGTTACAGAATTGTTTTGAACATCTAGTACTATCAAAATTGTGGAGACACTGGAAGTTTCGTATCACAAAGAACTAGCTGAAGTTGATGAGATGACTGAAGCAATGATAGAGTGCAAGATAGTTGAAGGTGTTAAACAAGGTGCCAGGCTTGCAGACTATTATGATAATATAACTGCAATGGGAATTGATTTTCCCAAGACACCAGAAAATGACTTACTCCTCACTTCTCTTTGCAATGCTCAAAACCAATGAGCTTGGGTAACAAAACAGAAAGTTTGAAAAAGAAACGCAACACCAAAAGTAACAAGGGCGGAACATCTCATGAGACTTCATGTTTTTACTGCAAAGAGATAGGACACTTGAAAAGAAATTGCTTGAAGTATGTGGCAGATAAAAACTCATCTTCTGGTAAAGGTTGATATGTCTCTAACGTATCTATAATTTTTGATTGTACCATGGTGTTATATTATCATTCTTGGATGTTTTACAATCATTTTATAGCAACTTTATATCATTTTTTGGGACTAACCTATTGACATAGTGCCAAGTGCCAGTTGCTATTTTTTGCTTGTTTTTTACTTCGCAAGAAATCAATACCAAACGGAGTCCAAACGCTAGAAACTTTTTGGTGATTTTTTCTGGACCATAAAGCACATGATGGGCCAAGAAAGTACCTGAGAGGGGCTCCGAGGGGATCACAACCCACCAGGGCGCGCCTGGGGGGCATGGAGTGCCTAGGTGGGTTGTGCCCACCTCGGCCGCCTCCCACACCGCCTCTTTGCTCTATAAATACCCCAATATTCCAGAAACCCTAGGGGAGTTGAAAAAAAAATCAATTCCAGCCGCCGCAAGTTCCAGAAACCATAGATCCAATCCAGACACCATCACGGAGGGGTTCATCATCCTCATTGGTGCCTCTTTGATGATGCATGAGTAGTTCATTGTAGACCTATGGGTCCCTAGTTAGTAGCTAGATTGCTTCCCTCTCTCTTTTGATTCTCAATACAATGGTCTCTTGGAGATCTATTTGATGTAACTCTTTTTGCGTTTGATTGTTGGGATCCGATGAACTTTGAGTTTATGACCAGATCTATGTTTTTAGCCATGAAAGTTATTTGAGCCTTTTGATCTCTTATATGCATGATTACTTATAGCCTCGTATTTCTTCTTCAAATCTTTGGTTTAGTTAGGCCAACTAGATCGATTTTTCTTGCCATGGGAAGAGGTGCTTTGTGATGGGTTCCATCTTATGGTGCTTGATCCCAGTGACAGAAGGAGAACCGACACGTATGTATCATTGCCTTTAAGGATAACAAGATAGGGTCTAATTCCTACATGAATAGATCTTGTCTACATCATGTCATCACTCTTATTGCATTACTTTGTTTTCCATAAACTTAATACACTAGATGCATGGTGGATAGCGGTCGATGTGTGGAGTAATAGAAGTAGATGCAGGCAGGAGTCGGTCTATTAATCTTGGATGTGATGCCTATATAATGATAATTGCCTGGATATCGTCATAATTATTTGAAGTTCTATCAATTGCCCGACAGTAATTTATTTACCCACCGTATGCTATTTTTCTCGAGAGAATCCACTAGTAAAATCTACGGCCCCCGGGTCTCTTATTTATCATATTTGCCTTCGAGATCTATTTTTATTTGATTTTATTTTCGGATCTATTAATCCAAAAACCCAGAAATACCTTGCTGAATTTTATTTGCATCTATCAATTTACTACAATTTTATCCCGTCAACTTGACAATTTTCTGCACCGTTACCCGAAAGGGATTGACAACCCCTTTAACACGTCGGGTTGCAAGTATTTGTTCTTTGTGTGCAGGTACCGTTTACATAGTGTTGCATGGTTCTCCTACTGGTTTGATAACCTTGATCTCATCACTAAGGGAAATACATTCCGTTGCTATGCTGCATCATCCCTTCCTCTTTGGGGAAATACCGACGTAGTTCAAGCCAACATCAAAGGTATAAAAATTATACAAGTTTATGTTATTGATATTCTACTCGTTGAAAACTCCAAGTCAAGGCTATTTGATACTAGATCTGTTGCTCACATTTGCAAAACGATGTAGGGACTACAGAAGATTCACAAGCTGAGTAGAAGTGGAGTCGTGATGCGAGTCGGGAATGGTGATGGGATTGCCACTCTAGTCGTCAGTGTCATGTCCTTGAGTTTACCTTAAGGATTTGTTTTAGAACTATATAATTGTTATTTGTTCCAATGTTATTGATATGTCCATTTTGCATCATGCTTTTATATTAATATTTATTGCATTATGGACTGTTATTTCACTTTATGGTACTATACTTATGCATTTTCTCCCTTATTTTGCAAGATTTACACAAAGAGGGAGAATGCTTGCTGCTGGAATTTTGGACAGGAAAGGAGCAAATCTGAGAGGCCTATTCCGCACAACTCCAAAAGTCCTGAAAATTTACGGAGATTATTTTGGAATAAATAAAAAATAATGGGCGGAGAAATACCAGAGGGGGACCCACCAGGTGGCCACAAGCCTCGAGGGGCGTGCTCTTCCCCCTAGGCATGCCCCCAGGGCTTGTGGGCCCCCTGGCAGGTCCTCGGTGCCCATCTTTGGCTATATGGTGGCTTTTGACCTAGAAAAAAAATCAGGAGACAACTTTCAGGGCAAAGCGCCGCCGTCTTGAGGCGGAACTTGGGCAAGAGCAATCTAGAGCTCCGGCAGAGCGATTCTGCAAGGAAAACTTCCCTACTGGAGGGGGAAATCGAAGCCATCCTCATCACCAACAATCCTCTCACCGAGAGGGGGTCAATCTATATCAACATTTTCACCAACACCATCTCCTCTCAAATCCTAGTTCTTGTATCCGGTCTTTGTCTCACAACTTCAGATTAGTACTTGTAGGTTGCTAGTAGTGTTGATTACTCCTTGTAGTTGATGCTAGTTGGTTTATTCGGTGGGAGATCATATGTTCAGACCCTTGATGCTATTAAATACTCCTCTAATTTTGAACATGAACATGTTTTGTGAGTAGTTCCATTTGTTCCTGAGGACATGGGAGAAGTTTTTTTATAAGTAATCATGTGAATTTGGTATTCATTCGATATTTTTATGAGATGTATGTTGTCTTTCCTCTAGTGGTGTTATGTGAATATTGACTACATGTCACTTCACCGTGTTTTGGGAAGTAATAAGTAGATGATGGGTTGCTAGAGTGATAGAAGCTTAAACCCTAGTTTATATGTTGCTTCGTAAGGGGCTGATTTGGATCCACATATTTCATGATATGGTTAGATTTATGTTAATTCTTATTTCGTAGTTGTAGACGCTTGCGAGAGGTGTTAATCATAAGTGGGAGGCTTTTCCGAGTAAGGACAACACCCAGGCACTGGTCCACCCACATATCAAATTATCAAAGTAACGAACACGTATCATATGAGCATGATGAAACTAGGTTTACCTTTATTACACTTGTTACTTGTTACCCGTAACGAATTATCTTATCACAAAACTATCTGTTACCGACAATTTTAGTGCTTGCGGAAAATACCGTGCTGAAAACTGCTTGTCATTTCCTTCTGCTTCTCGTTGGGTTCGAAACTCTTACTTATCGAAAGGACTACGATAGATCCCCTATACTTGTGGGTCATCAAGTCTCTTTTCTAGCGCTATTGCCGGGAGTGAAGCGCTTGTGTTAAGTGGAATTTGGTAAGGAAACATTTATATTACATGGTGAAATTTACTGTCACTTGTTACTATGGAAAATCATCCTTTGAGGGGTTTGGTCGGGGTATCTTCACCTCGACCGTAAGAATAAAGAGTTTCTCCTCAACCTACGGAAAATATTTATTACGAAATTCCTTTGGGTGTGATAGGGAAACTGCTAGCTAATCCTTGTGCAGGAGATGGAACATTACATCCTGATATGTATCTAATCTATGTGGATGAAGTTTGTGGATTATTTAAGCTTGCATGTTTGCCCGAGGATGAAGTCAAGAAGAAGGTATTCCCTTTATCTTTGGAGGGAAAGACATAGACATGGTATAGGCTATGTGATGATATTGGATCTTGGAATTACAACCGATCGAAATTGGAATTTCATCAAAAGTTTTATCCCATGCATCTGGTTCATCGTGATCGGAATTATATATATAATTTTTGGCCTCGTGAAGGATAAAGTATCGCTCAAGCTTGGGGGAGGCTTAAGTCAATGTTATATTCATGGCCCAATCATGAGCTCTCAAGATAAATTATTATTCAAAACTATTATGCCCAGCTTTCTCATAATGATCAATCCATGCTCGATACTTCTTGCATTGGTTGTTCTATGAAGAGGACTATTGAATTCAAATGGTATTTATTTGAAAGAATTAAATGCAACTCTGAAGATTGGGAGCTCAACGAAGGTAAGGAGTTAGGTATAAACCTTAAGTTTGATTGTGTTAAATCTTTTATGGATACTGATGCTTTTCGTGAATTCAGCTCTAAATATGGACTTGACTCTGAGATAGTAGCTTATTTATGTGAATCATTTGCTACTCATGTTGATCTCCCTAAGGAGAAGTGGTTTAAATACAATCCTACCATTGAAGTAAAAATAGTAGTACCTATTTTGGCTGAAGAGGAAACTATTACTTATAATAGTGATCCTATTGTTCCTACTGCTTATATTGAGAAACCACCTTTCCCTGTTAGAATAAAGGAGCATGCTAAAGCTTTAGCTGTGGTTCGTAAGAGCAATACTAGAACAACTACACCTCCAGAACAAATTAAAGTTGAATCTAGTATTGCTATGGTTAAAGATCTCTTGGTCGATAATATTGATGGGCATGTTATTTATTTTTGTGATGAAGCTGCTAGAATTGCTAGACCCGATGATAAAGATAAACATAGACCTATTCTTGGCATGCCTATTGTTTCTGTTAAAATAGGAGATCATTGTTATCATGGCTTATGTGATTTGTGTGCTATTGTAAGTGCAATTCCCTTTACCTTATATCAAGAAATTATGAATGATATTGCACCTTCTGAAATAGAAGATATTGATGTCACTATTAAGCTTGCCAATAGAGATACTATATCACCAATTGGGATTGGTAGAGATGTTGAAGTCTTGTGTGGGAAAATAAAATACCGTACTGATTCTAGTTCTGGGTTCCCCACAAGATGATTTTTGTCCCATTATATTTGGTAGACCTTTCTTGAACACTGTTAATGCTAAAATAGTTTGTGACAAAGAAACTGTTAGTGTAAGTTTTGGGGATGTGTCTCATGAGTTTAATTGTTCCACATTTTGTAGACAACCCCATGATAAAGAATTTCCTAATAAAGATGAAATTATTGGTCTTTCTTCTATTGTTGTGCCTCCTACTTATCCTTTAGAAGAATATTTGCTAGACCATGAAAATGATATGTTCATGAATGAAAGAAAGGAAATAGATGACATATTCTTTGAACAAATGCATGTTTTGAAACAAAACTTGTCTGTTGAAACTCTTGGAGATCCTCTACCACCCAAGAGTGATCATGTATTCGATCTGAAACAATTACCTGATACTTTGAATTATGTTTATCTTGATGAAAAGAAGATATATCATGTTATTATTAGTGGTAACCTTTCAGAGCATGAAGAAAAGAAATTATCAAAAACTCCAAAGAGGCACCGAGCAGCTATTGAATATACTGTGGATGATCCTAAGGGCATTAGTTCCACTCTATGTGAGCACAAAATTAATATGGAACCTGATGCTAAACCAGTTTTTGATCATCAATGATGGCTGAATCCTAAGATGAAAGAAGTGGTAAGAAATGAAATATTGAAGCTTCTGGAAGCAGGTATAATTTATCCTATTCTTGATAGTAGATGGGTAAGTCATGTGCGCTGTGTCCCTAAGAAGGGAGGTATTACCATTGTGCCTAATGATAAAAATGAATTGATCCCGCAAAGAATTGTCAGAGGCTATAGGATGGTAATTGATTTTAGAAAATTAAATAAAGCTACTAGGAAAGACCATTATCCTCTGCCATTTATTGATCAAATGCTAGAAATACTATCAAAACATAAACACTATGCTTTCTAGATGGTTATTCTGGGTTCTCCCAAATACCTGTGTCGCAAGGGGATTAAGAGAAAACTACTTTTACTTGCCCTTTCGATACCTCTGCTTATGCCTTTTGGTTTATGTAATGCACCTGCTACTTTTCAAAGATGCATGACTGCTATATTCTCTGACTTTTGTGAAAGATTGTTGAGGTTTTCATGGACGATTTCTCCGTTTACGGAACTTCTTTTGATGATTGCTTAAGCAACCTTGATCGAGTTTCGCAGAGATGTGAAGAAACTAATCTTGTCTTGAATTGGGAGAAGTGCCACTTTATGGTTAATGAAGGTATTGTCTTGGGTCATAAAATCTCTGAGAGAGGTATTGAAGTTGATAAAGCTAAAGTTGATGCTATTGAAAATATGACATGTCCTAAAGATATCGAAGGTATAAGAAGTTTCCTTGGTCATGCTGATTTCTATAGGAGGTTTATTAAAGACTTCTCTAAAATTTCTATGCTTCTTACTAATCTCTTGCAAAAAGATGTTCCATTTGTTTTTGATGATGATTGTGTAGAAGTATTTGAAATACTTAAGAAAGCCTTGATTTTTGCATCTATTGTTCAACCCCATGGTTGGAACCTACCATTTGAAATTATGTGTGATGCTAGTGATTATGTTGTTGGTGTTGTTCTAGGAAAAAGAGTTCATAAGAAATTAAATGTTATCCATTATGCTAGTAAAACTCTAGATAGTGCTCAAACAAACTATGCTACTACTGAAAAAGAATTTTTAGTAGTTGTGTTTGCTTGTCATAAGTTCAGATCTTATCGATACGTGCATTTTGCATCATGTTTTACTACTGTTATTTATGATGTTTTTATGCATAATAATGCTTTTTAGAGTAATTCTAATGCCTTTTCTCTCATAATATGCAAGGTTAACACAAAGAGGAAGAATACCGGCAGCTGGAATTCTGGACCTGAAAAAGCTGCGTCAGGCTACCTATTCTGCATAACTCCAAATGAGATGAAACTTCACGAGGAAGTTTTGTGAAATAAATAAGAATTATTGGAGCAAATAACTACTAGAGGGGGCCCACCAGGTGGGGACAACCCACCTAGGAGCGGCGGGGAGCCCAGGCGCGCCCTGGTGGGTTGTGCCCTCCTTGGCCCACCATAGGTGCCCATCTTCCGGTATATAAGTCATTTTGACCTAGAAAAAAAATAAGGAGAGGACTTTCGGGATGAAGGGCCGCCGTCTCGAGGAGGAACTTGGGCAGGAGCACTTTTGCCCTCCGGTGGAGCGATTCCGCTAGGGGAACTTCCCTCCCGGAGGGGAAATCATCGTCATCATCATCACCAACAACTCTCCCATCTTGGGGAGAGAAATCTCCATCAAAATATTCAACAACACCATCTCCTCTCAAACCCAAGTTCATCTCTTGTGTTCAATCTTTGTACCAGAAATATAGATTGGTACTTGTGGGTGACTAGTAGTGTTGATTACATCTTGTAGATGATTACTATATGGTTTATTTGGTGGAAGATTATATGTTTAGATCCATTATGCTATTTAATACCACTCTGATATTGAGCATGATTACCATTTGTGAGTAGTTACTTTTTTCTTGAGGTCACGGGAGAAATCTTGTTGCAAGTAATCATGTGAACTCGATATGTGTTCGATATTTTGATAGTATGTATGTTGTGATTCCCTTAGTGTTGTCATGAGAACGTCGACTACATGATACTACACCATATTTGGGCCTAAGGGAATGATTGTGGAGTAGTTATTAGATGATGGGTTGCGAGAGTGACAGAAGCAATTACGTAAGGGGCTGATTTGGATCCAAAAGTTTAATGCTATGGTTAGATATATTCTTAATATGTTTCTCGTAGTTGCGGATGCTTGCGAGGGGTTAATCATAAGTAGGAGGTTTGTTCAAGTAAAAATAGCACCTAAGCACCGGTCCACCCACATATAAAATTATCAAAGTAGCGAGTACAAATCAAACCAACATGATGAAATTGACTAGGTGAAATTCCTGTGTACCCTCAAGAAAACTTTGCTTACCATAAGAGACCGTTTTGGTCTGTCCTTTGTCTCAAAAGGATTGGATACCTTGCTGCCCTTTTGTTACCATTACCGTTACTAGCTCGTTACAAATTATCTTGCTACCAAACTACTCGTTACTTATAATTTCAGTGGTTGCAGACATTACCTTGCTGAAAACTGCTTGTCATTTCCTTCTGCTCCTCGTTGGGTTCGACACTCTTACTTATTGAAAGGACTACGATTGATTCCCTATACTTGTAGGTCATGAAGCCTCTTTTCTGGCGCCGTTGCCGAGGAGTAAAGCGCTCTTGGTAAGTGTCGGTAAGGAAAAATTATTACTATGTGCTGAAATTTATTGTTACTTTCTACTATGGAAAACAATTCCTTTAGGGGTTTGTTCGAGGTATCTTCACCTCGACCGGAACCACAATTAGTTACCCCTCAACCTACTGCACCTACTGAAAATATTGGTTATGAAATTCCTTCGGGTATGATAGAACAACTGCTAGCTAATCCCTATACAGGAGATGGAACCAAACATCCTGATATGCACTTGATATATGTGGATGAAATTTGTGGATTATTTAAGCTTGTAGGTTTACCCGAAGATGAAGCTAAGAAGAAGTTTTTCCCTTTATCTTTGAAGGTAAAAGCATTGGTATGGTATAGGCTATGCAATGATATTAGATATTGGAATTGGAATCAATTGAAATTGGAATTTCACCAAAAAAATATCCTATGCATCTAGTTCATCGTGATCGGAATTATATATATAATTTTTGGCCTCGTGAAGGAGAAAGTATCGATCTAGCTTGGGGGAGGCTTAAGTCAATGTTATATTCATGCCCAATCATGAGCTCTCAAGAGAAATTATAATTCAGAATTTTTATGCTCGGCTTTCTCATGATGATCGATCCATGCTCGATACTTCTTGTATTGGTTCCTCTATGAAGAAGATTATTGACTTCTGGTAAGATTTTTTAGAAAGAATTAAACGCAACTCTGAAGATTGGGAACTCGACGAAGGTAAAGAGTCAGGTAATAAGCTCAAGTATGATTGTGTTAAATCTTTTATGAATATCGATGCTTTTCAAAAGTTTAGAACTAAATATGGACTTGACCCTGAGATAGTAGCCTCCTTTTGTGAATCATTTGCTACTCATCTTGATCTCCCTAAGGAGAAGTGGTTTAAATATCACCCACCTATCAAAGAAGAGATTGAAGAACCAGTAATAGCTAAAGATGAAACTATAATTTATAATGTTGATCCAGTTGTTCCTACTGCTCATATTGAAAAACCACCTTTCCCTGTTAGGATAAAGGAACATGCTAAAGTTTGAATTGTGGTCAACAAAAGTTATATCGAAACTTCCAAACTTGCTGAACAAATCAAAGTAGAACCTAGTGTTGATATGGTTAAATATCTCTTGGTTGAAAATATAGATAGGCATGTTATTTACTTCTATGATGAAGCTGCTAGAATTGCCAAACCCGATGAAAAAGATAAACATAGACCCGTTGTTGGCATGCCTGTTGTCCCAGTTAAAATAGGAGATCATTGTTATCATGGTTTATGCGACATAGGTGCTAGCATGAGTGCTACTCCTTTTACCTTATATCAAGAAATTATGAATGATATAGCACCCGCTGAAATAGAAGACAAAGATGTTACTATTAAACTTACTAATAGAGACACCATCACACCACTTGGGATTGTTAGAGATGTTGAAGTCTTGTGTGGGAAAATAAAACACCCTACTGATTTTCTTGTTCTTTGTTCCCCACAAGATGAGTTTTGTCCCATTATCTTTGGTAGACCTTTCTTGAACATCGTTAATGCTAAAATAGATTGCGAGAAGCAAACTGTTAGTGTTAGTTTTGGTGATGAGTCTCACGAGTTTAATTTTTCCAAGTTTAGTAGAAAGCATCATAAGAAAGAATTGTCTAGTAAGGATGAAATAATTGGTCTTGCTTCTATTGTTGTGCCTCCTACTGATCCTCTAGAACAATATTTGCTAGACCAAGAAAATGATATGCATCTGCATGAAAGAAATTAAATAGATAAAATTTTCTTTGAACAACGTCTTCTACTTAAACAAAATTTGCCTATTGAAACTCTAGGAGGTCCTCCTCCACCTAAAGGTGATCATGTGTTCGAATTAAAACAATTGCCATACACTTTGAAATATGCTTATATTGATGAGAAAAAGATATTTCATGTTATTATTAGTGCTAACCTTTCAGAACATGAAGAAGAAAGATTATTGAAGGTTCTAAAGAAGCACTGAGCTGCTATTGGATATACTCTTGATGATTTAAAGGGCATTAATCCCACTCTCTATCAGCACAAAATTAATGTGGAGCCTGATGCTAAACCCGATGTTGATCACCAACGACGTTTAAATCCTAAAATGAAAGAAGTGGTAAGAACTGAAATATTGAAGCTTCTGCAAGCAGGTATAATCTATCCCATAGCTGATAGTAGATGGGTGACACATTTCCAACGTATCTATAATTTTTAATTGTTCCATGCTACTATATTACCCGTTTTGGATGTTTATGGGCTTTACTTTACACTTTTATATCATTTTTGGGACTAACCTACCAACCGGAGGCCCAGCCCAAATTGTTGTTTTTTTGCCTATTTCAGTGTTTGAAGAAAAGGAATATCAAACGGGGTCCAAACGGAATGAAACCTTCGAGAGCGATCTTTTTGGAACAAACACAATCCAGGAGACTTGGAGTGGACGTCAAGAAGCAGTCGAGGCGGCCACGAGGGTCCAGGGCGCCCCCCACCCTCATGGGCCCCTCGTGGCTCCCCTGACAGACCTCCTTTGCCTATATATACCTACATACCCTGAAAACATCCAGGGCACCACGAAACCCCATTTCCACCGCCACAACCTTCTGTACCCGTGAGATCCCATCTTGGAGACTTTTCCGGCGCTCCACTGGAGGGGGGATCGATCATGGAGGGCCTCTACATCATCGCCAAGGCCTCTCCTATGAGTTGTGAGTAGTTTACCACAAACCTTTGGGTCCATAGTTATTAGCTAGATGGCTTCTTCTCCCTCTTTGAATCTCAATACAAAGTTCTCCTCGATCTTCTTGGAGATCTATTTGATGTAACTCTTTTTGCGGTGTGTTTGTTGAGATCCGATGAATTGTGGGTTTATGATCAAGTTTATCTATGAGAAGTATTTGAATCTCCTCTGAATTTTTTTATGTACGATTGGTTATCTTTGCAAGTCTCTTTGAATTATTAGTTTGGTTTGGCCTACTAGATTGATCTTCCTTGCAATGGGAGAAGTGCTTAGCTTTGGGTTCAATCTTGCGGTGTCCTTTCCCAGTGATAGCAGGGGCAGCAAGGCACGTATTGTATTGTTGCCATCGAGTATAAAAGGATGGGGTTTATATCATATTACTTGAGTTTATCCCTCTACATCATGTCATCTTACCTAATGCGTTACTCTATTCTTACGAACTTAATACTCTAGATGCATGCTGGATAGCGGTCGATGTGTGGAGTAATAGTAGTAGATGCAGAATCGTTTCGGTCTACTTGTTACGGACGTGATGCCTACATACATGATCATGCCTAGATATTCTCATAACTATGCACTTTTCTATCAATTGCTCGATAGTAATTTGTTCACCCACCGTAATACTTATGCTATGTTGAGAGAACCACTAGTGAAACCTATGGCCCCCGGGTCTTTCTTCCATCCTATAAGTTTCGATCTACTTTATTTTGTAATCTTTACTTTCCAATCTATATCAAAGAAGTACCAAAAATATTTATATTATCTTATTATCTCTATCATATCTCACTTTCGCAAGTGGCCGTGAAGGGATTGACAACCCCTTTATCGCATTGGTTGCGAGGTTCTTGTTTGTTTGTGTAGGTACGAGGGACTTGCGTGGATCCTCCTACTGGATTGATACCTTGGTTCTCAAAACTGAGGGAAATAGTTACGCTACTTTGCTGCATCACCCTTTCCTCTTCTAGGGAAAACCAATGCAGTGCTCAAGAGGTAGCAAGAAGGATTTCTGGCGCCGTTGCCGGGGAGGTCTTCGCACAAGTCAAGACATACCAAGTACCCATCACAAACTCATCTCCCTCGCATTACATTATTTGCCATTTGCCTCTCGTTTTCCTCTCCCCAACTTCACCCTTGCCATTTTATTCGCCCTCTCTTTCCCAATCTCCTACGCTCTTTTCCGTTCGCCTCTTTTTCGCTTGCCTCTTGTGTGCTTGTGTGTTGGATTGCTTTTCACGATGGCGCAAGATAATACTAAATTGTGTGACTTTTCCAATACCATCAATAATGATTTCCTTAGCACTCCGATTGCTCCTCTTAATGATGCTGAATCTTGTGAAATTGATGCTGCTTTGTTTAAACTTGCTATGAAAGATCAATTCTCCGGCCTTCCTAGTGAAGATGCCGCTACTCATCTAAACAACTTTTTTGATTTGTGTGATATGCAAAAGAAGAAATACATGGATAATGATATTGTTAAATTGAAGTTATTTCCATTTTTTCTTAGAGATCGTGCTAAAACTTGGTTTTCGTCTTTGCCTAAAAATAGTATTGATTCATGGAATAAGTGCAAAGATGCTTTTATCTCTAAGTATTTTCCTCGCGCTAAGATCATCTCTCTTAGAAATGATATTATGAATTTTAAGCAACTTGATCATGAACATGTTGCACAACCTTGGGAGAGGATGAGATTAATGATTCGCAATTGCCCTACTCATGGATTAAATTTATGGATGATCATACAATTTTTTTATGCCGGATTGAATTTTGCTTCTAGAAATCTTTTAGATTCGGCCGCTAGAGGCACTTTTATGGAAATCACTTTAGGAGAAGCTACTAAACTCCTAGATAATATTATGGTTAATTATTCTCAATGGCACACCGAAAGATCTACTAGTAAAAAAGTTCATGCAATAGAAGAGATTAATTTTTTGAGTGGAAAGATGGAAGAACTTATGAAATTGTTTGCTAATAAGAGTGCTCCTATTGATCCTAATGATATGCCTTTGTCTACTTTGATTGGGAATACTAATGAATCTATGGATGTGAATTTTGTTGGTAGGAATAATTTTGGTAACAACGCGTATAGAGGAAACTTTAATCCTAGGTCATTTCCTAGTAATTCCTCTAATAATTATGGTAATTCCTACAACAATTCTTATGGAAATTTTAATAAGATGCCCTCTGATTTTGAGATTAGTGTTAAAGAATTTATGATTTCTCAAAATAATTTCAATGCTTTGCTTGAAGAAAAATTGCTTAAAGTTGATGAATTAGCTAGGAACGTGGATAGAATTTCTCTTGATGTTGATTCTTTGAAACTTAGATCTATTCCACCTAAGCATGATATCAATGAGTCTCTCAAAGCCATGAGAATTTCCATTCATGAGTGCAAAGAAAGAACCGCTAGGATGCGTGCTAAGAAAGATTGTTTTGTAAAAGCGTGTTCTTCAAGTTTTCATGAAAATAAAGATGAAGATCTAAAAGTGATTGATGTGTCCCCTATTAAATCTTTGTTTTGCAATATGAATCTTGATAATGATGGGACTGGAGATGAGTCAACTTTAGTAAAAAGGCGTCCCAATGATTCAGAGTTATTAGATCTTGATGCTAAATTTGGTAAAAGTGGGATTGGAGAGGTCAAAACTTTACATAGCAATGAACCCACTATTTTGGATTTCAAGGAATTTAATTATGATAATTGTTCTTTAGTAGATTGTATTTCCTTGTTGCAATTCGTGTTGAATTCTCCTCATGCTTATAGTCAAAATAAAGCTTTTACCAAACATATCGTTGATGCTTTGATGCAATCTTATGAAGAAAAACTTGAATTGGAAGTTTCTATCCCTAGAAAACTTTATGATGAGTAGGAACCTACTATTAAAATTAAAATTAAAGATCATGAATGCTATGCTCTGTGTGATTTGGGTGCTAGTGTTTCCACGATTCCAAAAACGTTATGTGATGTGCTAGGTTTCCGTGAATTTGATGATTGTTATTTAAACTTGCACCTTGCGGTTTCCACAATTAAGAAACCTATGGGAAGGATTAATGATGTTCTTATTGTTGCAAATAGGAATTATGTGCCCCTAGATTTTATCATTCTTGATATAGATTGCAATTTTTCATGTCCTACTATTCTTGGTAGACCTTTCCTTAGAACGATTGGTGCAATTGTTGATATGAAGGAAGGAAATATTAGATTCCAATATCCATTAAGGAAAGGCATGGAACACTTTCCTAGAAAGAAAATCAAATTACCTTATGAATCTATTATGAGAGCCACTTATGAATTGAATACCAAAGATGGCAATACTTAGATATATTATCGCTTTTATGCCTAGCTAGGGGCGTTAAACGATAGCGCTTGTTGGGAGGCAACCCAATTTTATTTTTGTTCCTATTTAGTAATAAATAATTCATATAGATTCTGTTTAGACATGGTTTTATGTTTTAATTAGTGTTTGTGCCAAGTAGAACCTATAGGATCATCTTGGGTGATAGTTAATTTGATCTTGCTGAAAAACAAAAACTTTTGCACGCACGAGAATAATTTTAATAAATCACCAAAATGTGATTTTTAGTTTATTATTTTTGCAGTACATCAATAGGAAAATTGTCTAGGACATCCTATTTTGGTATGATTTTTAGAGTTCGAGAAGTATTAGAAAGTTGCAGATTGGTACGGACTGTTTTGTTTTTGACAGATTCTGTTTTTAGTGTGTTGTTTGCTTATTTTGATGAATCTATGGCTAGTATTGGGGTGTATGAACCATAGAGAAGTTGGAATAAAGTAGGTTTAACCCCAATATAAATAAATAATGAGTTAATTACAGTAACTTAAGTGGTGGATTTTCTTTCTTGCACTAACGGAGCTCGTGAGATTTCCTGTTGAGTTTTGTGTTGATATGTTTTCAAGTTCTGGGTAAAGATTTGATGGACTATGGAATAAGGAGTGGTAGGAGCCTAAGCTTGGGGATGCCCATGGCACCCCAAGACAATTCAAGGACAACCAAAAGCCTAAGCTTGGGGATGCCCCGGAAGGCATCCCCTCTTTCGTCTTCGTTTATCGGTAACTTTACTTGGAGCTATATTTTTATTCGCCACATGATATGCTTTTTGCTTGGAGCGTCTTGCATGATATGAGTCTTTGCTTTTTAGTTTACCACAATCATGCTTGCTGTACACACCTTTTGGGAGAGACACACATGATTCGGAATTTATTAGAATACTCTATGTGCTTCACTTATATCTTTTGAGCTAGACAATGCTCTAGTGCTTCACTTATATCTTTTTAGAGCACGACGGTGGTCTTATTTTGTAGAAATTATTGAAATCTCATGCTTCACTTATATTATGTTTAGAGTCTTTTAGAACAGCATGGTATTTGCTATGGTTATAAAATTAGTCCTAGAATGATGGGCATCCAAGTTGGGTATAATAAAAACTATCATAGAAAGTGAATTGGATGCTATGATCAATTTGATGCTTGATAATTGTTTTCAGACATAGAGGTGGTAATGTTAGAGTCATGCTAGTTGGGTAATTTTGAAATTGAGAAATACTTGTGTTGAAGTTGGCAAGTCCTGTAGCATGCACGTATGGTAAAAGTTGTGTAACAAATTTGTAGCATGGGATGCTCTTTTGATTGCCTTCCTTATGAGTGGAGGTCGGGATCGCGCGATAGTTAACTCCTACCAACCCTTCCCCTAGGAGCATGCATAGTAGTACTTTGCTTCGAGGGCTAATAAACTTTTGCAATAAGTATATGAGTTCTTTATGACTATTGTGAGTCCATGGATTATACTCACTCTTACCCTTCCATCATTGCTAGACTCTACGGTACCGTGTGTTGCCCTTTCTCACCTTGAGAGTTGGTGCAAACTTCGCCAGTGCATCCAAACCCCGTGATACGATACGCTCTATCACACATAAAACTCCTTATATCTTCCTCAAAACAGCCACCATACCTACCTATTATGGCATTTCCATAGCCATTCCGAGATATATTGCCATGCAAATTTCCACCATTCCGTTTATTATGACACGTTCCATCATTGTCATATTGCTTTTGCAGGATCATGTAGTTGACATCGTATTTGTGGCAAAGCCACCTTCATAATTCTTTCATACATGTCTCTCTTGATTCATTGCATATCCCGGTACACCGCTGGAGGCATTCATATAGAGTCATATTTTGTTCTAGTATCGAGTTGTAATCCATGAGTTGTAAGTAAATAGAAGTGTGATGATCATCATTATTAGAGCATTGTCCCTTGAAAAGAAAGGCCAAATAAAAAAAAGGCCAAATAAAAAAAGGAAGGCCCAAAAAAATAAAAAATAAATAAATAAGGGGGACAATGTTACTATCCTTTTCCACACTTGTGGTTCAAGGTAGCACCATGATCTTCATGATAGAGAGTCTCCTATGTTGTCACTTTCATATACTAGTGGGAATTTTTCATTACAGAACTTGGCTTGTATATTCCAACAATGGGCTTCCTCAAAGTGCCCTAGGTCTTCGTGAGCAAGCAAGTTGGATGCACACCCACTTAGTTTCTTTTGTTGAGCTTTCATACATTTATAGCTCTAGTGCATCTGTTGTATGGCAATCCCTACTCCTCATGTTGACATCAATTTATGGGCATTTCCATAGCCCGTTGATTAGCCTCGTCAATGTGATACTTTCTCCTTTTTTGTCTTCTTCACACAACCTCCATCATCATATTCTATTCCACCCATATTGCTATATCCATGGCTTGCGCTCATGTATTGCGTGAGAGTTGAAAAAAAAGCTGAAGCGCGTTAAAAAGTATGAACCAATTGCTTGGCTAAAACCGGGGTTGTGCATGATGGGAGTATTTTGTGTGACGAAAATGAAGCATAGCCTAACTATATGATTTTGTAGGGATAAGCTTTCTTTAGCCATGTTATTTTGAGAAAACATGATTGCTTTGTTAGTATGCTTGAAATATTACTATTTCTTATGTCAATATGAACTTTTATTTTGAATCATTTGGATATGAACATTCATACCACAATAAAGAAAATTACATTGAGAAATATGCTAGGTAGCATTCCACATCAAAAATTCTGTTTTTATCATTTACCTACTCGAGGACGAGCATGAATTAAGCTTGGGGATGCTTGATACGTCTCCAACATATCTATAATTTTTGATTGTTCCATGCTATTATATTACCCGTTTTGGATGTTTATGGGCTTTACTTTACACTTTTATATCATTTTTGGGACTAACCTACTAACTGGAGGCCCATCCCAAATTGCTGTTTTTTTGCCTATTTCAGTGTTTTGAAGAAAAGGAATATCAAACGGAGTCCAAACGGAATGAAACCTTCGGGAGCGATCTGATTGGAACAAACGAAATCTAGGAGACTTGGAGTGGACGTCAAGAAGAAACCAAGGCGGCCATGAGGGTCCAGGGCACGCCCTACGGGGGTGGGCACGCCCCCAACCTCGTGGGCCTCTCCCCTGACTGACCTCCTTCGCTTATATATACCTCCATACCCTGAAAACATCCAGGAGCACCACGAAACCCTATTTCCATCGCCGCAACCTTCTGTACCCGTGAGATCCCATCTTGGAGCCTTTTCCAGCGCTCCGCCAGAGGGGGAATCGATCATGGAGGGCCTCTACATCATCGCCAAGGCCTCTCCTATGAGTTGTGAGTAGTTTACCACAGACCTTCGGGTCCATAGTTATTAGCTAGATGGCTTCTTCTCTCTCTTTGAATCTCAATACAAAGTTCTCCTCGATCTTCTTGGAGATCTATTCGATGTAACTCTTTTTGCGGTGTGTTTGTCAAGATCCGATGAATTGTGGGTTTATGATCAAGTTTATCTATGAGAAATATTTGAATCTCCTCTGAATTCTTTTATGTATGATTGGTTATCTTTGCAAGTCTCTTCGAATTATCAGTTTGGTTTGTCCTACTAGATTGATCTTTCTTGCAATGGGAGAAGTGCTTAGCTTTGGGTTCAATCTTGCGGTGTCCTTTCCCAGTGATAGTAGGGGCAGCAAGGCACGTATTGTATTGTTGCCATCGAGGATAAAAAGATGGGGTTTATATCATATTGCTTGAGTTTATCCCTCTACATCATGTCGTCTTGCCTAATGCATTACTCTGTTCTTATGAACTTAATACTCTAGATGCATGCTGGATAGCGGTCGATGTGTGGAGTAATAGTAGTAGATGCAGAATCGTTTCAGTCTACTTGTTGCGGACGTGATGCATATATACATGATCATGCGTAGATATTCTCACAACTATGCACTTTTCTATCAATTGCTCGACAGTAATTTTTTCACCCACCGTAATACTTATGCTATCTTGAAAGAAGCCACTAGTGAAACCTATTGCCCCCGGGTCTATCTTCCATCATATAAGTTTCCGATCTACTTTATTTTACAATCTTTATTCCAATCTATATCATAAAAATACCAAAAATATTTATCTTATCTTATTATCTCTATCAGATCTCACTTTCGCAAGTGGCCGTGAAGGGATTGACAACCCCTTTATCGCGTTGGTTGTGAGGTTCTTGTTTGTTTGTGTAGGTACGAGGGACTTGCGTGGAGCCTCCTACTGGATTGATACCTTGGTTCTCAAAACTGAGGGAAATACTTACGCTACTTTGCTGCATCACCCTTTCCTCTTCAAGGGAAAACCAACGTAGTGCTCAAGAGGTAGCAATGGGCAAGTCCCGTTCATTATGCCCCTAAAAAAGGAGGTATTACTGTTGTTCCTAATGATAAAAATGAACTTATTCCACAAAGAATTGTCACTGGCTACAGAATGGTAATTGAGTTTAGAAAAATAAATAATGCTACTAGAAATGATCATTACCATCTACCTTTTATTGATCAAATGCTAGAAAGGTTGTCAAAGCACACACATTTTTGCTTCCCTTATGGATATCCTGGATTTTCTCAAATACCTGTCTCACAAGCTGATCAAGAGAAAACCACCTTTACTTGTCCTTTTGGAACTTATGCTTATAGACCTATGCCTTTTGGTTTATGCAATGCACCTGCTGCCTTTCAAAGATGCATGACTACCATATTCTCTGACTTTTGTGAAAAGATTGTTGAGGTTTTCATGGATGATTTTTCTATTTACGGAACTTCTTTTGATGATTGCTTGAGCAACCTTGATCGAGTTTTGTAGAGATGTGAGCAAACTAATCTCGTCTTGAATTGGGAGAAGTGCCACTTTATGGTTAATGAAGGTATTGTCTTGGGACATAAAATTTCCGAACGAGGTATTGAGGTGGACAAAGCTAAAGTTGATGCAATTGAGAAAATGCCATGTCCTAAAGATATCAAAGGTATTCGTTGTTTCCTCGGTCATCCTGGTTTCTATATGAGGTTTACAAAAGACTTCTCTAAAATGTCTATGCCTCTTACAAATCTTTTACAAAAGAATGTTCCATTTGTTTTTGATGATGATTGTGTAGAAGCCTTTGAAACACTTAAGAAAACCTTAATTTCTGCACCTATTGTTCAACCACCTGATTTGAACTTGCCTTTTGAAATTATGTGTGATGCTAGTGACTATGTTGTTGGTGCTGTTCTAGGACAAAGAGTTTAGAAGAAACTAAATATTATTTATTATGCTAGTAAAACTCTAGACAGTGCTCAACGAAATTATGCGACTACTGAAAAAGAATTCTTAATAGTGGTGTTTGCTTGTTATAAATTTAGATCTTACATTGTTGATTCTGAAGTGATTGTTCACACCGATCATGCTGCTATAAAATATCTTATGGAAAAGAAAGATGCTAAACCTAGACTCATTAGGTGGGTTCTTTTGCTACAAGAATTTGATTTACATATCACTGATAGAAAAGGAGCTGAGAACCCCGTAGTTGATAACTTGTCTAGGTTAGAGAATATTCTTGATGACCCACAACCTATTATTGATAGTTTTCCTGATGAAATTAGCTGCAATAAATGTTTCTCATAACACTCCTTGGTATGCTGACTATGCCAATTATATTGTTGCTAAATATATACCATCTAGCTTAAAATACCAACAAAAGAAAAATTCTTCTATTATTTAAGACATTACTTTTGGGATGACCCACATCTTTATAAGGAAGGAGTAGATGGTATTATTAGACGTTGTGCACCTGAGCATGATCAGGGACAAATCCTACGGAAATGTCACTCGAAGCTTATGGAGGACATCATGCGGGAGATAGAACTGCTCACAAGGTATTGCAATCTGGTTTTTATTGGCCTACTCTCTTCAAGGATGCTCGTAATTTTGTTTTATCTTGTGATGAATGTCAAAGAATCGGAAATATTGGTAAGCATCAAGAAATGCCTATGAATTATTCACTTGATGTGGAACCATTTTATGTTTGGGGATTTGGTTACATTGGACCTTTTCCTTCCTCTAACGGGTATACTCATATTTTGGTTTCTGTTGATTATGTTACTAAGTGGTAGAAGTTATTCCAACTAGTAGTGTTGATCACAAGACCTCTATTAAAATGCTTAAGGAAGTCATTTCCCCAAGGTTTGGAGTCCCTGGATATTTAATGACTGATGGTGGTTCACACTTTATTCATGGTGCTTTCTGTAAAATGCTTGCTAAATACGATGTTAACCATAGAATTGCATCACCCTATCATCCTCAGTCTAGTGGTCAAGTTGAACCTTGCAATAGAGAAATAAAGTTAATTTTACAAAAAACTATCAATAGGTCTCGAAAGAATTGGTCTAAAAAATTAGATGATGCACTTTGGGCTTATAGGACAGCTTATATAAATCCTATGGGTATGTCTCCTTATAAAATGGTTTATGGAAAACATTGTTATTTGCCTCTTGAGTTAGAACATAAAGCATATTGGGCAATTAAAGAACTCAACTATGATCTCAAACTTGCCAGTGAAAAGAGGTTATTTGATATTAGCTCACTGGATGAATGGAGAACCCAAGCTTATGAAAATGCCAAGTTATTTAAAGAAAAGGTTAAAAGATGGCATGATAAAATAATCCAAAAGCGTGAGTTAAAGGTTGGAGAATATGTTCTTTTGTACAACTCTCATTTCAGATTCTTTGTAGGCAAACTCCTCTCCAAGTGGGAAGGACCTATGTTATCGAGGAGGTTTATCGATCTGGAGCCATCAAAATAAATAATGCCGAAGGTACTAACCCAAAGGTTGTTAATGGGCAATGAATAAAACATTATATTTCACGTACGCCCATTAATGTTGAAATCAGTATTATCCAAACTATGACACCGGAGAACACATAAAAGAAACCTTCCAAAACACTCCAGAATCATAGAAGGAGGAGGTACATGTTACAGTAAGTAAACAGACTCCAAAAAATTGCAAAAATATTTTCTGTCCATTTTCCATTTTGGAATATAAAAAAAGGAAAATAAGAAACAACTAGGAAGGCACCCCTGGGGGGCACAAGACACCAGGGCGCGCCTGGCTTGCCAAGCGCCAGGCGTGCCCAGGTGGGTTGTGCCCACCTCAGGTACCTTCCGGACTCCGTTTTTCTTCCGTTTGCTTGTTTCCAAAATTAAAAAAAATCTTTATATACCCCCCAAACCTATTGACCTCCGTATTGTGGAGAAATCTTCTATTTTCTTTTATTGCTGTTTTCTGACAGATATAATCCACCACGACCGCTTCAAGCTCCTCCAGGGACAAGTTCTTCGAGAACGTCATCAACCCATATTTGCGGGAGGTGATGCAGCACCCTCAAGCTATCCAGATGCATGAGGGGGTGATCCACATCCGCGATGTGCAAGGCCCCAATGGGACTGGATCCATGGAGGCTAGGCTTGAAGCTATGGAGCAGGAAGTCTTCCGGTGCAAGGGGATGGTGGAACGTGGATTCAATGCCAATCACCTCATGATCGCGGACTACACCCGTGATCTCAAGGTGAATGGTAAGCCCTTGAAGCATATCGTCTTCACCTTCAATGAGCAAATCAACTTCCTCTAGAGCCAGATCTACGACCTCCAAACCCAAGTCTTTGAATATGAGGCAAGGTTTAAAGGTATGAGTTTGCTTGGCAGTTGCAAGACCCGCGAGGCTCGCTCCTCCTCTTATGATGGTGAGCCTCTACCATGGGAACCCGAGTACAAGATCGCTACCACTTCATCACCCCTACCTCCTTCTTCATCACCAAAAGAAAGTTGAGTATCGAGTATGGGCACTCCCCTTGGCTTGTGCCAAGCTTGGGGAGGTGCCCCGGTATCATATCACCTCCACTATCTTTTGCCTTTACTTATATTAGTTCGATCCATAGTTATATTTTGATTTAGATGAATAAAAGTTTAGTTTGATCCTTTCTTTTCGAGAATTTGCTTAGTGATTTGTCTTTGTAATTGTGTGCGAGATATATAATAAATTTTAGTTTGAGTTTGGTTTTCTTTATTTTCATGTTCAATAAAAAGAAAGGAAATAAATGAAAAAGATCATATGCTAATCTTATGGTAAGTAATGACATCACATAGGGAAGAGTATAAGTAGAAAATTTTATTGGAGATTTGCAAACATAGCATGGGTCAATGATGCAATTCATGAAAGAATTAGTAAGGGAAGAGAAGATTCACGTGCAAATATACTATCTTGGACATCTTTTGTGATTGTGAGCCCCCATCAAAATATTATATGCCAAAATTGTTGACGTTGGACAAGGAAGACAACGTAATGATATGTTTGTTCATATTCACATAGAAGTTATATTGTCATAGATCCTTCAACATGTGGTGCTTGCCCCCCATCTTTGCTAGCCAAAAATTCCGCACTAAGTAGAGATAATACTTGTGCATCCAAAAACCCTTAAACCCAAATCTTATTTTGAGGAGTCCACCATACCTACCTAAGGATTGAGTAAGATCCTTCAAGTAAGTTGTCATCGGTGCAATATGGCAATAAAAATTGCTTCTAAAAGTGTTAGATCATTTAGTGTTAGAGAAAATTAAGTGTTGTGTGAACTTGTGATGGCAAAGAATAAAAGTGATAGACTGTATAATAAAGGTTGCTATCATAAGGGGAACTATAACATGACGTTCTTTTGCACTAAGGGATTGAGCATACAAACAAAAAGCGCATGGCAACCTCTGCTTCCCTCTGCGAAGGGCCTATCTTTTACTTTTATGTATTTACTTTTATGCAAGAGTCAAAGTTCTTCTCTCTATTCCTTTTTATTTTCTCTTTTGGCAAGCTTCATGTGGTGAGGAAAGATGTAGGCACATACATCCAGTTGGATATGGGTTGCATGAGTTATTATTGTTGACATCACCCTTGAGGTGAGTATGTTGGGACGCGAAACTATAAGCCCCTATCTTTCTATGTGTCCGGTTGAAATATTTTGCTCATGTGTATGCGGTGAGTTTTAGCAATCATAGAAGACTATATGATGGTTGAGTATGTGGACTTGCCAAAACGGCTCCGATACGTGACCCTTCCTGAAAAGATGGTGAATTGTAGTTGCAAAGTTGACTAAGAACATAGTTTCTTGATTTTCAATAGAGTTTATGTTTTATACTTCGATGTTGTGATGAATTGTTACTTGTTCATGAGAAGTCTATGATAAAAAGTTCTATGATAAAGTTTTATGTTAAAGTTTGTTGCTGTTATAATAATATACATGATGCTTCTATCTTCGTATTTTGCTTCTATCGACACCTCTCTCTCTCTCTCTGTCTCCCGCTCTCTCTCTCTCTCCCTCTCTCTCTCTCTCTCTACCTCTCTCTCTCTCTAAGCATGTGGACATGTTTTTCAATTTCAGTTTTCGCTTGAGGACAAGCGAGGTCTAAACTTGGGGGAGTTGATATGTCCATTTTGCATCACGTTTTCCTATTGCTATTTATGATGTTTTTTATGCATAATAATTCTTTTTGGAGTAATTCTAATGCCTTTTCTCTCATAATATGCAAGGTTCACACAAAGAGGGAGAATACCAGCAGCTGGAATTCTGGACCTGAAAAAGCTACGTCAGGCTACCTATTCTGCACAACTCCAAATGAGCTGAAACTTCACGAGGAATTTTTATGGAATAAATAATAATTATTGGAGTAAATAACTACCATAGTGGGCCCACCAGGTGGGCACAACCCACCTGGGCACCCTGGCGTGCCCTGGTGGGTTGTGCCCTCCTCGGCCCACCTCTCGTGCCCATCTTCTGGTATATAAGTCATTTTAACCTAGAAAAAATAAGGAGAGGACTATCGGGACGAAGCGCCGCCGTCTCGAGGCGGAACTTGGGCAGGAGCACTTTTGTCCTCCGGTGGAGCGATTCTTCCGGGGGAACTTCCCTCCAGGAGGGGGAAATGATCGTCATCATCATCACCAACAACTCTACCATCTTGGGGAGGGCAATCTCCATCAACATCTTCAACAGCACCATCTCCTCTCAAACCCTAGTTCATCTCTTGTCTTCAATATTTGTATCGGAACTATAGATTGGTACTTGTGGGTGACTAGTAGTGTTGATTACATCTTGTAGTTGATTACTATATGGTTTATTTGGTGGAAGATTATATGTTCAGATCCATTATGCTATTTAATACCCATCTGACCTTGTGCATGATTACCATTTGTGAGTAGTTACTTTTGTTCTTGAGGTCACGGGAGAAATGTTGTTGCAAGTAATCATGTGAACTTGATATGTGTTCAATATTTTGATACTATGTATGTTGTGATTCCCTTAGTGGTGTCATGTGAACGTCCACTAGATCACACTTCACCATATTTAGTCCTAAGGGAATGCATTGTGGAGTAGTTATTAGATGATGGGTTGAGAGAGTGATAGAAGCTTAACCCTAGTTGATGCGCTATTTTGTAAGGGGCTGATTTGGATCCAAAAGTTTAATGCTATGACTAGATTTATTCTTAATACTTTTCTCGTAGTTGTGGATGCTTGCGAGGGGGTCAATCATAAGTAGGAGGTTTTTTCAAGTAAGAACAACACCTAAGCACTGGTCCACCCACATATTAGATTATCAAAGTAGTGAACACAAATCAAACAAACATGATGAAAGTGACTAGATGAAATTCCCGTGTTCCATCAAGAACACTTTGCTTATCATAAGAGACCGTTCTGGCCTGTCCTTTGCCTCAAAAGTATTGGGCTACCTTGTTGCACTTTTGTTACCATTACCATTACTAGATTGTTACAAATTATCTTTCTATCAAACTACTCGTTACTTATAATTTCAGTGCTTGCAGACATTACCTTGCTGTAAACCGCTTGTCATTTCCTTCTGCTCCTCGTTGGGTTCGACACTCTTACTTATCGAAAGGACTATGGTTGATCCCCTATACTTGTGGGTCATCACTTATATTGTTGATTCCAAAGTTACTGTTCACACCGATCATGCTGCTATTACATACCTTATGGAAAAGAAAGATGCTAAACCTAGACTCATTATGTGGGTTCTCTTGCTACAAGAATTTGATTTGCATATTATTAATAGAAAGGGAGCTGAGAACCCCGTAGCAGACAACTTGTCTAGGTTAGAAAATATTCTTGATGACCCATTACCTATTGATGATAGCTTTCCTGATGAACAATTAGCTGTCATAAGTGCTTCTCGGAGCACTCCTTGGTATGTTGATTATGCTAATTATATAGTTGCTAAATTCATACCAGCTAGTTTCACATACCAACAAAACAAAAAGTTTTTCTATGATTTAAGACATTACTTCTGGGATGACGCACATCTTTATAAAGAAGGAGTAGATGGTGTTATTAGACATTGTGTACCTGAGCATGAACAGGAACATATCCTACGCAAGTGTCACTCCGAGGCTTATGGAGGGCACCATGCTGGTAGTAGAACTGCACACAAGGTATTACAATCTAGTTTCTATTGGCCTACTCTTTTCAAGGATGCTCCTAAGTTTGTCTTGTCTTGTTTTGAATGTCAAAGAATTGGTAATATTAGTAAACGTCAGGAAATGCCTATGGATTATGGTAACATCCCAAATTTTCAATTTGGAATGTTATACATAGATCATCATTGCATATCATATTTTTGTTGCATTGTTGGCTCGATCCTAGAAATTCTACGCAACTCAAGGACCCACGGAGAGAGTTGGGGATTTTGTTATTTTCATATTTGAGTTTTTCTCAAATTTTGAAAATAGGATCATTTGATTTTATTTACTTTATCTTCAACTATTTCTACTACCAAAAATTTCAGAGAGGGAATAAAATGACTTTCCCAAAATAAAGAAATAATGAAGATTTAATAAAAAATCAAATAAGATTTATTTTGGAGTTTTTCGCTTTTTATTTGGATTTAGGAAAAATGCGCGTTTTTCAAAATTGCATTTAGGCCCCAAATAAATTTTCATCTCGTCCAGCTTGATTTTAGAAGCCGGCGAAAATTTATTTCGGGATTTTTGGAGTCCGTTTAGTATTTCTTTTTATTTTTCTTCTGCGCGGAATTATTTAAAAAAAAACGCGAACCGCCTCTGGGTCGTACCCGAGCGGGACTCCGCTCGGGGCAGCTTATTTAAGCCGCCACCACCGGCGCCCCAGCCCACCAGACCCCGCCGCCGGCCCACCCGCGCCCAAACCCTAACCCTAAACGCCGCCGCCGCCGCCAGCCGCCGGACTCCCCCGCCGCTGCCGGAGCCACGCCGGACTTTGCCGCCGCCGCTGCCGAGGTTCGCCGCCGCCTCGATCCGCGTGCTACCATTTTTTTTGTAAAAACCGAGCGGTTTTTCTTTGGTTTTTTCGGTTTTTCGTTAGATCTGTTTTTTCGGTTCGGTTAATTAGCGAGCGTTCGCTCGTTCGTTCATTTTAACGAACGTGTTCGTCAGATTAGTTTAGTTAACGAACGTTCGTTCGTTAACCCGTTCATCGTTTTTCTTTTTCTGATCCGATTCCTGATCCGATTTTCGTTTTAGTATAACTTTTTGCTCGTTTATCGGAATCAGGCGATTCAAGCGCCTGGACTTTCGTCTCGAAACCCTCTTTCCAAATAATCTACTTAAACAAGTTTTTGCTTCTGTAAAATTTGACTTAGAATCCAGATTAGTAAAATGAAGCTGTTTTCTTTCGCCATTTGACTTTCGTTGCTTTGTTTGATTTGTTTCTTTTTGCAAACCGGAGTTCTTAAGTTGAACATTCTGGTTAGCTCTTTTATTTGAGTTTTACCTGTGCATTAGATAAGTACTTATTGTATGCTTGTTTGTTTGTCTGCGATAGAATACCCGGAGTGCGCCGCCTGTTACTTCGAGTCTCTAGGTTTCGCGGATCATCAGCAAGGCAAGTAACACTTTGATCATATCTTTTCTACTACCTAGTTTTATGCATTAGATCAATCCTCAAACATTGCATGACTAGGATCTAATTAAATTGTGGGATGGGAAGTAGATGAGGTAGTACCTATTACCTGTTTTATTATCAAACCTTTGGGAGTTACTTCTACGTTTTCTTATTATGCCATGCTATGCTAGTAGACGTGGATTGGATGAGTGAATTTCCATGATAGATGTGAGATTGTTAATTAATGGTTTATTTAAGGTGGCAACTTAAACACACATCTGGGTGGATTGACGCACCTGGTTTCTATCAGGACTTGCCTGTGATTTTTCAAACTAGAAACTTCCGTGTGCAGCCACATGCTATTATGGGCTCTAGCATAGTTGACTAAGTTGTGCGAACTCTTATGGGGTGAACTAGAAGATGTAGGAGATGTAGGTTGGTACGGTCTACCCCTTACATAAGGTGCAAGCGCTTCTGAAAGACTATGTCTCGGTCATCCGTTTCTCAGACACCATGTAGTGCGAGAAGCCAAACAGAGGCGATCGAGTCATGTGGGGAAAAGTGCGCAAACCTCTGCAGAGTGTATAAACTAATCATGGTTAGCCGTGTCCCCGGTTATGTACATCTTGAGTATCTAGTACTTGGATATTATGTGAATCTCATCATGTTACTTCTAATTAATATTGTTGGGATGTTAATGAGTACTTTTAAGTGGGATTGAGAATGCTGTCAACCATTCTCGATGTTTAACAACCACCATGATAGTTAAATAAACTTATTCCTTTGCAGTAAGGAAATAATGGCTTTATGCAAAAACTGTAACCATAGAGATTTTCCACCAGCCATATATGCTTGTAGTATAGCTTATTCCATTGTTATTCTCTATGTGTTACATTGCCAGCATATTCCATGTGCTGAACCGTTTTCGGGCTGCAACATTTCATGTTGCAGACTTTTCAGACAACGAGTAAGATGCTTTTAGGTCGTGCTTCTATACTCAGTGATGCTGTTGGAGTTGATAGACTCGCTTATCTTCCAAGCCTTCCGCTGTTATCGATTTTTAGATGGCCTTAAGCCATATTTATTTCAATAAGTTCTCTCTTGAGACATTCGATGTAATAAGTGTGTGATTGCTACTCTGTTATAAATCCTCCAATTACTGTGTGGTGTCAGCATTACTAATCCAGGGATGACACTGAGCACAGAGATCAGACTGTTTGAGGTATGGTCGGTACAAAGGTGGTATCAGAGCACACACTGACTGTAGGACACGGCCACTAAGCTTAAGCCCTAGATCACTACTCTTTCTTCTCATTTCTGACTCCTCATCTTTTCTATTCTTTAGGATGGCGGATGCAAGGATCAAGTTCACACAACCAGATGAAAACTCACCTTTTGGATATCACTTGAAGGAAGCCACTAGATACCTGAACATAGGAGTACCAAGCTTCACCGGGACTTTCAACGCCACTTTACCCGAAGAGGAGCGCTGGAGGATTCAAGTCTACATTCCAGGAAGGACATTTGCACCAGCCAGAGAGCCAATAGAGTTTACCTTTGATGCACCAACATGGAGCCTAGGAAAGAGCATGGCAGCTCACATCGCCATGGGACGAATTGGAGAAGTTTACCACAACGATCTCAAGAATACTATCTACCAGATTTGTGGGCGCCGAGATGAGCATTGGGAGATGATCACCACCAGGAAGGACAGATCAATCGCAGCTTATATTCAGGAGCTAAACCAACACATCCGACGCCAGGAGAATCAGATGTGCGCAGATATGGAGGAGCTGCCGAAGGCTATGACCAAGATCAAGGAGCTAGAAGAAGAACTCAAGGCTACACGTAAAGACTATATGGAAGAAATCGTCGCTCTAGTAAGACAGAATGGTGACCTTAAGGAGAAGATTGGAGTATTCATGGGAGGATCAGCACCTAGAGGAGAAGAGGATGAACCTACTTGTCCAGATAATTATATCATCATCGATGACACCGATTCGGATCCCGATGACAGCAATGATGACTATGTTGATGAAGCTGGAGCAGATATCATGGAATCTGCATCGGAGCAGTTTTTCTAGTTGACCACCATAACAGTAGTAGAATTTTCCACCATTTAATTAGTTTTAGTCCAAGCACTTTTGTAACGATAGTTAGACCGTTGTATGCCCTTGTTTGAATTGATTGGAATGATATTGTGTGCTTTTGTCTCATGTGCATATGGGTAGTGTTATCTCACTAGACCTCATTCTATTCTTAACTCTCCTCTCCCCTTTAAACCCTCAGATGCCTCCGAGACGCGACCCCGAGTTTGTTTTCCCGCCAGAGATCACTCAGTTGATTCAACAGTAGAATACCTTGATTCAAACATTGGTACAGAACCAAGGCAACAACAACAACAACAACCCACCACCACCACCTGTTGACCATCTGGCACGTTTCTTAAGGTTGAATCCGCCGGTGTTTTCCAGTAGCACCGAGCCGATAGTAGCAGATGATTAGCTCCGTAAGATAGGGAGGGAGTTGACCATGGCAGGATGTACAGATGGAGAAAAGGTGAAGTTTGCCGCACATCAGCTTGACGGACCCGCAACAGCATGGTGGGAGAATTTTACAGCCACTTACCCTGTAGACACTGTCACATGGAATCAGTTTCAGCAAGCTTTCCGTACTTCCCATGTTTCAGCAGGAGCTATGGCCATGAAGAAGCGTGAGTTTCGCAACTTATGCCAACGAGGACGGACAGTTGGCCAGTATGTGGATGATTTTAGTAAGCTAGCACGTTATGCCCCAGATGACGTTGCTACGGATGCAGCTAAGCAGGAGAAGTTTCTAGAAGGACTGAATGATGAGCTGAGCATGCAGTTGATGGTAGCCACTTTCAATAACTAACAGGAGTTAGTAGATCGTGCTCTTATGATTGAGGGGAAGAAGCAGCAGATTGACAATCGTAAGAGGAAGTATGCACAGGGGAAGTACAATTCTGGAGCTCAGCAGAAACCACGCTTTACCCCAAAGTCAGGAGGACACTTTCAACATACTCACGGAGGAGGAAGCTCGCACAATCATAATGGCACAAAGAATGGAAACGGGAATGGAGGAAGCAATGGACAAAGCCGCACCAACCCGTCAACACCATCCAAGGTAGACCTGAGCCATATCACTTGTTATAAGTGCCGTAAGACGGGGCATTATGCAAATGATTGTCCTGAAGCCCAAAATGGAAATGGCAATGGAAGCTCAGGAAAGAAGCCGAACCCTTTCAGCAGGGGGCAAGTGAACCACGTTACCATGGAGGAGGTGGAAGCTCAGCCAGACGTAGTAATAGGTATGTTTTTGGTTAAGACATTTACTGCAGTTGTTCTTTTTGATACTGGTGCTTCGCGTTCATACATATCAAGGGGATTTGTGCATAAATATAAACTACCAACCCAAGCACTTAGGTCACCCATGCTAGTAACCTCACTCGGAGCAGAGTATACAACTAGTATATGGTGTGATCGACTGCCATTGAGGATTGGACACCATGTATTTCCCTCGGACCTAATAGTTTTGGAATCGCAAGGTTTGGATGTGATACTAGGCATGGATTTCATCACGGGATTGCCCAGGACTCGTTCAGGCTATGACTCGATTTGGGTTGTAGTCGATCGTTTGACGAAGGTAGCTCATTTCATTCCAGTAAAGACTACCTACAGCAGTGCCAAATTGGCTAAGATATACATGACAAGGATTGTATGTTTGCATGGAGTTCCGAGGAGTATCGTATCAGATAGAGGAACCCTATTCACCTCAAAGTTCTGGAAGCAGTTGCACGAAACATTGGGAACCAGGCTGGAATTTAGCACAGCTTTCCATCCACAGACAAATGGACAGACCGAGAGAGTCAATCAGATTTTGGAGGATATGCTTAGAGCTTGTGTGTTGGATTATGGATCAAGTTGGGATGACAACTTGCCATACGCGGAGTTTTCTTACAACAATAGCTATCAATCCAGTTTGAAGATGGCCCCTTTCGAAGCCTTGTACGGAAGGAGGTGCAGAACCCCGTTGTTGTGGGATGAGGTTGGAGACCGCCAGTTGTTTTGACCGGATTTGATTAAGGAGTCTGAACAGAAAGTAAAGTTGATCCACGACAGGCTCAAGGTAGCTCAGTCAAGGCAGAAAAGCTATGCGGATTCAAAATGCAAGGGGACAGAATATGAAGTCGGAGACAGAGTTTATCTTCGAGTATCTCCGCTCCGAGGAGTTAAGCGTTTTGGAGTTAAAGGAAAGTTAACGTCACGTTTTGTGGGGCCATACAAAGTTTTGGAACGCATGGGAGAAGTAGCGTACAAGTTGGAATTACCTGAGGGATTGTTAGGAGTTCACGATGTGTTCCATGTTTCACAATTGAAGAAGTGCCACGCAGAGATGGCTGATATACCACTGAGAGATATTTGTGCCACTGGAAGCAATTCAGTTGAAAGATGATTTAACCTATGAGGAGAAACCAGTTAAGATTCTGGAATATGCCAGCCGAGTTACCCGCAGTAAGGTTATCAAGTTTTGCAAAGTTCATTGGAGCCACCACACCGAGGAGGAAGCCACCTGGGAGCGAGAGGAAGATCTGCTCAAGGCCCACCCTCACCTATTTGCTAGCCAACACGAATCTCGAGGGCGAGATTCATTTTAAGGGGGGTAGGTTTGTAACATCCCAAATTTTCAATTTGGAATGTTATACATAGATCATCATTGCATATCATATTTTTGTTGCATTGTTGGCTCAATCCTAGAAACTCTACGCAACTCAAGGACCCACAGAGAGAGTTGGGGATTTTGTTATTTTCATATTTGAGTTTTTCTCAAATTTTGAAAATAGGATCATTTGATTTTATTTATTTTATCTTCAACTATTTCTACTACCAAAAATTTCAAAGAGGGAATAAAATGACTTCCCAAAATAAAGAAATAATGAAGATTTAATAAAAAATTAAATAAGATTTATTTTGGAGTTTTTCGCTTTTTATTTGGATTAAGGAAAAATGCGTGTTTTTCAAAATTGCGTTTAGGCCCCAAATAAATGTTCATCTCGTCCGGCTTGATTTTAGAAGCCGGGGAAAATTTATTTCGGGATTTTTGCAGTCTGTTTAGTATTTCTTTTTATTTTTCTTCTGCACGGAATTATTTTTAAAAAAACGTGAACCGCCTCTAGGCCGTGCCCGAGCGGGACTCCGCTCGGGGCAGCATATATAAGCCGCCACCCCCAGCGCCCCAGCCCACTAGACCCCGCTGCCGGCCCACCCGCGCCCAAACCCTAACCCTAAACGCCGCCGCCGCCAGATCTGCCGCCACCGCCGCCAGCCGCCGCCGCCGCCAGCCGCCAGCCGCCGCCGCCGGACTTCGCCGTCGCCGCCGACGAGGTTCGCCGCCGCCACGATCCGCGTGCCGCTGTTTTTTTTATAAAAACCGAGCGGTTTTTCATCGTTTTTTTTCGGTTTTTTTTCTGTTCGGTTAATTAGCGAGCGTTCGCTCGTTCATTCGATCTAACGAACGTGTTCATCAGATTAGTTTAGTTAACGAACGTTCGTTCGTTAACCCATTCGTCGTTTTTCTTTTTCTCGGATTTAATCCGCGATTTTTCTGATCGCGATTCCTGATCCGATTTTCGTTTTAGTATAACTTTTGGCTCGTTTATCGGAATCAGACGATTCAAGCGCCTGGAGTTTCATCTCGAAACCCTCTTTCCGAATAATCTACGTAAAAAAGTTTTTGCTTCTGTAAAATTTGACTTGGAATCCAGATTAGTAAAACGAAGCTGTTTTCTTTCGCCGTTTGACTTTCGTTGCTTTGTTTTATTTGTTTCTTTTTCCAAACCGGAGTTCTTAAGTTGAACATTCTGGTTAGATCTTTTATTCGAGTTTTACCTGTGCATTAGATGAGTATTTATTGTATGCTTGTTTGTTTGTCTGCGATACAATACCCGGAGTGCACCGCCTGTTACTTCGAGTCTCTAGGTTTCGCAGATCATCAGCAAGGCAAGTAACACTTTGATCATATCTTTTCTACTACCCAGTTTTATGCATTAGATCAATCCTCAAACATTGCATGACTAGGATATAATTAAATTGTGGGATGGGAAGTAGATGAGGTAGTACCTATTACCTATTTTATTATCAAACCTTTGGGAGTTGCTTCTACGTTTGCTTATTATGCCATGCTATGCTAGTAGACGTGGATTGGGTGAGTGAATTTCCATGACAGATGTGAGATTATTAATTAATGGTTTATTTAAGGTGGCAACTTAAACACACATTTGGGTGGATTGAGGCACCTGGTTTCTATCAGGACTTGCCTGTATTTCTTCGGACCGCCACCCAGGCTCAAAGGGATCATGACATTTTTCAAACTAGAAACTTCCGTGTGCAGCCACATGCTATTATGGGCTCTAGCATAGTTGACTAAGTTGTGCGAACTCTTACGGGGTGAACTAGCAGATGTAGGGGATGTAGGTTGGTACGGTCTACCCCTTACGTAAGGTGCAAGCGCTTCTGAAAGACTATGTCTCGGTCATCCGTTTCTCAAACACCATGTAGTGCGAGAAACCAAACGGAGGCGATCGAGTCATGTGGGGAAAAGTGCGCAAACCTCTGCAGAGTGTATAAACTAATCATGGTTAGCTGTGCCCCTGGTTATGGACATCTTGAGTATCTAGTACTTGGATATCATGTGAATCTCATCATGTTACTTCTAATTAATATTGTTGGGATGTTAATGAGTACTTTTAATTGGGATTGAGAATGCTGTCAACCATTCTCAATGTTTAACAACCACCATGATAGTTAAATAAACTTATTCCTTTGTAGTAGGGAAAAATTGGCTTTATGCAAAAAACTATAACCATAGAGCTTTTTCACCAGCCATATATGCATGTAGTATAGATTATTCCATTGTTATTCTCTATGTGTTACATTGCCAGCATATTCCATGTGCTGATCCGTTTTCGGGCTGCAATGTTTCATGTTGTAGACTTTTTAGACGACGAGTAAGATGCTTTTAGGTCGTGGTTCTATACTCAATGATGTCGTTGGAGTTGATGGACTCGCTTATCTTCCAAGCCTTCCGCTGTTATCGATTTTTAGATGGCCTTAAGTCATATTTATTTCAATAAGTTCTCTCTTGAGACATTCGATGTAATAAGTGTGTGATTGCTACTCTGTTATAAATCCTCCAAGTACTGTGCGGTGTCAGCATTACTGATCCAGGGATGACACTGAGCACAGAGATCAGACTGTTTGAGGTCTGGTCGCTACAATTATTTACTTGTTATTGAACTGTTTGATGTGTGGGGATTTGATTATATGGGACCTTTTGCTTCCTCTAATGGGTATACACATATTCTAGTTACTGTTGATTATGTTACTAAGTGGGTACAAGCTATTCCAACTAGTAGTGCTGATCATAACACTTCTATTAAAATGCTTAAAGAAGTTATTTTCCAGAGGTTTGGAGTCCCTAGAAATTTAATGACTGATGGTGGTTCACACTTTATTCATGGTGCTTTCTGTAAATTGCTTGCTAAGTATGATGTTAACCATAGAATTGCATCTCCTTGTCATCCTCAGTCTAGTGGTCAAGTAGAATTAAGTAAGAGAGAAATAAAATTGATCTTGCAAAAGACTGTTAATAGATCTAGATAGAACTAGTCTAAGAAACTTGATGATGCATTGTGGGCTTATAGAACGGCTTATAAAACCCTATGGGTATGTCTCCGTATAAAATGGTTTATGGAAAAGCATGTAACTTACCTCTTGGACTAGAACATAAGTCTTATTGGGCAATCGAAGAGTTCAACTATGATTTCAAACTTTCAAGTGAGAAGAGGTTATTTGACATTAGCTCACTTGATGAATGGAGAACCCAAGCCTATGAAAATGCCAAGTTGTTTAAAGAAAAAAGTTAAAAGATGGCATGATAAAAGGATACAAAAGCGTGAATTTAATGTAGCTGCCCATGTCTTGCTATACAATTCTCGTTTAAGATTTTTTGCTGGAAAAATTCTCTCTAATTGGGAAGGGCCTTACATTATCGAGGAAGTTTATTGTTCTGGTGCCATTAAAATCAACAGTGCCGAAGGCACAACCCGAAGGTGGTAAACGGGCAAAGAATCAAACATTATATCTCAGGTACTCCCATAAATGTTGAAACAAATATTATTAATACCATAACACCTCAGGAGTACATAAGGGAAACTTTCTAGAATGCCCAGACCTCTGAAAAGGAATAGGTATGTGATACGGTAAGTAAACCGACTCCGAAAGTTTTCCAAAAGCAATTTTACTTCATTTTAGAATATTTAAAAAAATAGGAAAATAAAAGCTAGTGTGGAAAGTGCACGAGGAGGCGACAAGCCCTGGGAGTGCGCCTCCCTATCTTGTGGCCACCTCGTGTGCCCTCCCGACTCCATTTTCTTGTAGTACACTTCATTTGGTCAGTAAAAATTCATTATATAATCTCCTGAAGGTTTTGACCACCGTACCACGGCAAAATTCGGTGTTCTTGTGTTTAGCTACTTCTGCAGTAGATTTGGAGCGAGATGTCTTTGCAAGAGTCTGTCAGGGAGAGTCGTGTCTCTCACCCGATACCTGATGCAAGAGCATACAACGAAGCTGACCACTTTGGGTGGTCAATAGAGGAAGAGATGGAGGCTGACCTGTAAAGGGTGGATGCCATGGAGGAGGATCAATAAGTTACCTCTTGCCCTTAGCCTGGAGCCATGCTTGAGGAACTCAAGAGCTCAACAATACCAGATTCAGTCATACCTCCCAATGCTAGATTTCACTCTTATGATAACATGAAAAGGAGTGCTGCTTTTTCTCCCACGGCCAGGAAGCATCCATGGCTGATTGGATCTCTAGCTTTCAGAAGCAAACTCCGCAAGGAAATAATGGATCTTAAGCAGCAAAATAATAAGCTTGAGGAGCAGAATCACATTCTAAGGGGCGTCATCGCCAAGAATATCACATCACCATCTCCAGAGAAGGAGACTTGAGTATATGGGTATGGGCACTCCCATTGGTTTGTGCTAAGCTTGGGGGAGGTGTCCCGGTATCGTATCACCATCACATCTTTACCCTTGTCATTTTTGTTAGTTCGATCTTTTCGGTTATATCCTGGCTTAGTAGAATAAAGTTTTTAGTTTGATCTAGTTTTGAGTTTTTTCTTAGAGATCTATCTATGTAATCGAGTCTGTGAGTTATAATAAAGATTAGTTTTGAAAGGAGGGCTTTGTTTCTTGCTATGATCATGGAAAAGAAGAAGAAGAAACAGAATAAAACAAATAAAAGGGTATATAATAATATTATGGAGAGCGATGACTGAGGGAGTCCTGGATTATGGGGTCCTCAGAGAGCCGGCTTATGTGATATGGGCCGGACCGACGAACCGTAAAGATACATTACCGAAGGCCTTCTCCCATGTCGGGATGGGACTCTCCTTTGCGTGGATGGCATACTTGGCGGCCGGACGTGTAGTTTCCTTCCTCTGCTAACCAACGTTTTATAACCCTAGCCCCCTCTGGTGTCTATATAAACCGGAGGGTTTAGTCCATAGAGATCATCACAATCATATAGGCTAGACATCTAGGGTTTAGCCATTACGATCTCGAGGTAGATCAACTCTTGTAACCCCTATACTCATCAAAGTCAATCAAGCAGGAAGTAGGGTATTACCTCCATTAAGTGGGCCCAAACCTGGGTAAACATCGTCTCCCCTGCCTCCTTGTTACCTTCGATCCTTAGACACATAGTTCGGGACCCCCTACCCGAGATCTGCTGGTTTTGACACCGACATTGGTGCTTTCATTGAGAGTTCTGCTGTGACGTCGACATAAGGATTGATGGCTCACCTTGTCATCAAAGACAGAATCACTTCCGGAGGAGCCCTAGCTTTAGGGCAAACCCTCCGGCTTGGCAGCTTCACCATGGGCGCTAGTTCGGCCATTAAGCCAAACGCATCCCAACCTATCACCGAAAATTGTCTCCGTGTCGGCTCTGAATACTCTGACAAGATGGATCCGGCCGATGTACCGGCTTTAAAAAAACTGCTAGATCGCATCGCCGCCCTGAGGGTCGCAACCGACTATGATCGGATTGGGCTTAAACCCGATCAGAGAGAAATCAGATCTCCACCGATCACTCACCAGGTGGCAATTGTAGAGGAGCAAGCTGACAATAACTCTTCTCCTATGTTGAGAACAAAGTATGTTCGGATTTCCGAGCTCGGAGAGCCGGACGCCCAACTTCGGGAGGACACTTCTTGTCCTCCGAACATAGAATCGGGCGTTGAGCCTAAAAACTCACCAGACGCTCTGAAGCCCATGCTGGTTACTTCAGAAATTTTTCAAAATCCGGACTTCATAGTGGGCCGGGGTTCGGAGTCAATCCCTCCCACCCACCACAATCAATATTCCCCAAGCAACTCCGGTCCTTTGGACATATGCGACTTAATGTACGTGCGGCAGCAGCCTCAGGAAATAGTCCATCACTTTTGGGCCAGATTCCTCCTTGTTAAAAACTAGATCAAAGATTGCCGCGACGACAACGCGATCTCAGTATTCTGCAACAATTGAACAGATGAGGGAATCCTTAACACCCTCAACCACTGTCGCATACTGCACTTTGCGGATTTAGGACACATAGTACAGAAGTATTGCACAATGGAAAGCACCTGGAAAACTCGGACAGCCCGCTCGGAACCCACAGGCCTTTGGGCCACCTCCCGGATGGTCAAAAAGGCTGCACCCTCGCGGAGCACCTAATCACCATCCCGTGGACAAGAAAATCAAGCCCTCCACGGGGCATAGAACGGTCTTCGAGGAATGGCTCGACAGGCCCTGTCAAATTCACATGACGACGGACACCAAACCAATGCATAGCCTCCAAGCTTGTTGGATACTCCGGCAAGTGGCCAAGAGCGGCGAGGGTATCCTCACCAACAACACCCTAGAGAATTACTCTTTGGAGGACAACGATCCCAAAGTATTCACGGTCTTCGAGACCTTTTCATCAAACAATTGGCACAAAAGGGCGCTCCGTGACCTCGTCGAAGTCTGCCAGGTGGCAGCAGTAAATCCTTTGAATGATACGGCAATCACCTTCAATGCCGATGAAAAACCAAGATCCCGCTCAGTCCGGGCACCAACCGCTTTGGTCCTCAACCCAATCGTGGACGGCTTTCGGCTCACTAAAGTGCTAATGGACGGCGGCAGCAGACTGAACCTCATCTATGAGGACATGCTCAATAAAATGCAAATGGACAGGAGTCGCATTGAGCAAAGTGCCACAACCTTTCGAGGTATTATACCCAGTTGAGAAGCAAGATGCTCGGGAAAAATCAAACTCGACGTGGTATTCGGCACGCCAAAAAACTATAGATCCAAAGAGTTACTCTTCCATGTGGCACCCTTTAACAACGGGTATCACGCCTTGCTGGGGCGGAACACATTCACACGCTTCCAAGCCTTACCCCATTACGGGTATATGAAGCTTAAAATACCCGGGCCCAATGGAATCATCACTATCGCTAGTGATCCAGACATAGCACTCCGCACCGAAAACAAAACCGCCTCTCTGGCCCTCGAGGCTTTATCCGAGGCCCTCGCGGCCAAAGAACTAACCACCCTATGCTCCACAGTGGATAGGGACAACGTAATCCTCGATAAGAGTCCCAAATCCACTTCCTTCAAACCAGCTGACGAAATAGTCAAATTTTAGGTCCACCCAACGGACCCCAAGAAGACAGCTTCCATTGGAGCACAGCTAGATCCGAAGGTCGACGCTGCATTACGCGCATTCCTACGTGAGAACTGGGACATTTTTGCTTGGCACCCTTCGGATATGCCAGGTATCCCATGAAGGTTGGCCGAGCATAGTCTCAATATATTGAAAGGATATAAACCAATCAAGCAAACTCTACACCGATTTTCCAAACCCAAACGACAGGCTATGGGGGAGGAGCTGGCCAAATTGCTCGAAGTCGGGTTTATCAGAGAGATCAAACATCCGGACTGGCTAGCAAACCTGGTCATGGTACCGAAGAAGGATAAATCCTGGCGCCTGTGTGTCGATTTCAAAGACCTTAATAAGGCTTGCCCCAAGGACCCCTTCCCACTACCCCGCATTGACCAGATTATTGACGCGACTGCAAGACACGATTCCTTGTGCTTTCTCGACGCATACTCCGGATACCATCAAATTAAGATGAAAGAATCCGACCAAGCCGCAATGACATTCATCACTCCGTATGGGCCCTTCTGCTTTAACACTATGCCTTTAAGGCTCAAGAATGCTGGCGCAACTTACCAACGCATGACTCAAACATGCCTTACATTCGACAACCACCGAGCATATGACATATGGCTTAATCCGGAAAAAATGTGTTTTTGGTGTTCCGGCCAGAAAGCTGCTTGGGTTCATCGTCTTCAATAGAGGAATCAAAGCAAACCAGCCAAAATCCAAGCCCTGTCACAGTTTGCAACACCAACAGACCTCAAACAGGTCCAAAACCTTGCCGGGTGCATGGCAGCTTTGAGCCGTTTTATCTCCAGACTAGGGGAAAAGGCGTTGCCATTATATCGCCTGCTCTGCCGCACTGACAACTTTGTGTGGACGGATGCTGTCACAGCCCGACTGGAAGAAATAAAAGCTCTGTTAGCAAGTAACACAATCCTGGCCGCACCAAAACGTCGGAGAACCAATGTTACTCTACATATCGGCAACTCACCAGGTGGTGAGTGCGGTGCTTGTTGTAGAACGAGCTGAAGAGGGACATAAATTCCCACTTCAAAAACCAGTATATTACGTGTCAACGGTCCTTACACCATGTAAATCCCGATATCCGCATTATCAAAAGATAGCATATGCGGTCTTTATGGCATCCCTCAAGCTGCGACACTACTTTCAAGAGTGCTCGATCACGATGGCATACGAAGTACCACTCAATGATATTGTAAACAACCGGGATGCCACCGGCCAGATTCCCAAATGGGCCATCAAGCTCTTACCATTTTAAATAATTTACGGGCCACGCCGAGTTATTAAATCTTAGGTGTTGGCTGATTTCATTGCCGAATGGACAGAGGCTGAACTCCCTAAAGAGTATGGCACATATTCCAACTGGGTGATGCACTTCGACGGCTCTAAAATGCTGGTGACTGGGGGCTGGTATCATCTTGACATCCCCCACAAGAGACATAGTCCGCTGTGTGCTCCAAATACTATATACGGACTCTAACAATGCAGCCAAATATGAGGCCCTATTGCATGGCCTCCGGATGGCAGTCTCCATGGGCATACAATGCCTCAAAGTGCGCGGGGATTCAAACCTTGCAATATCCCAAATAAATGGAGATTTCGATGCAAAATATCCGAAGATGACGGCTTACCATAACGCCGTACACAAAATATCAGCCCGGTTTGAAGGGCTCGAGTTTCATCATTTGGCTCGAGGGAGTAATCAAGCTGCGGACATACTTGCCCTCATGGGTGCCAAACACGACCCCGTCCCACCTAACACCTTCGTGGAGAGGCTCTTCAAGCCATCCGTTGTGTGGCAGGACGATAGCGGCACCACCATTCCAGAGCCGATCATACCCCCAGATTCCTAACATAGTTCCGATATCGTCGGGGGTTCGGGCACTGAAATAACACCATCGGCCCACAAAATCATGGCTATAATCTCCCCTTGGACTAAACATTTCCTCGCCTACCTTACTAGGAAGGAGCTCCCTAATGACCAGATGAAGGCCCATCGCATTGTTCGACGCTCGAAGGCCTACAAAGTCCATGAGGGGGAACTGTACAAGAAAAGTACCACCGGAGTACTATAAAGGTGTATCTCGGAAGAAGAAGGACGGCAGCTCTTGGCTGAAATACATGCCGGTCTTGGTGGTCATCACACTGCAGCTCAGGCCCTTGTAAGTAAGGCCTTCCGTACGGGTTTGTTTTGGCCCACGGCCCGAGAAGACGCACAAAACCTCGTACAGCGCTGTGTTGGATGCTAGCTTTTTGCCAATCAAAGCCATATGCCGCCCACTGACTTACGAACAATCCCCATTACTTGGCATTTTGCGGTCTGGGGTCTAGACATTGTCGGACCCCTTAAAGGGGGAAGCCATAAGAAGAAATATTTACTAGTCATGGTCGACAAGTTCACTAAGTGGATAGAAGCCAAACCAGTCAAAAGGGCCGAAGCCGGTCCGGTTATAGACTTCATATCCGATGTTGTACACCATTATGGTGTCCCGCACAGTATCATTACTGACAACGGTTCTAACTTTATGATCAATGAGGTGAAAACCTGGTGCACTAATTTGGGCATCAAGCTTGATTACGCCTCCGTATATCACCCTCAGACAAATGGTCAGGTCGAACGGGCTGACGGTTTGATAATGAGTGGCATCAAACCCAAACTAGTGTGATCCCTGCGTGAATCAGACAAGCACTTGGTTGAAGAACTCGATTCTGCACTCTAGGGGTTGCAGACCACACCCAATCGCACGACTGGATATACACCTTTCTTCATGGTGTATGGCGCGGAGGCAGTCTTGCCTTGCAACATTATTCATGACTCACCTCAAGTGTGCATGTACGAAGAGAGAGAGGCCGAGCTCGATTGGTAGGACGATCTGGACGGCCTGGAGGAGGAGCGCGACGTCGAGAAGGCCTGTTCCGCATTTTACCAACAACCAGATCGTCGATATCAAAGTAGGGAAGTATGGGCAAAGACTTATAATGTCGGTGAACTTGTTCTACGCCTACCAGAGAAGAAAAAGGACAAGTTCAAGCCCAAATGGAGGGTCCCTTCATAATAGATGAAGTTCTCACTGGAGGAGCCTATCGCCTTCGCAACGCTTCGGATGACGATTGGAGCCAAACCCATGGAGCGTTGCCCGCCTCCGAAGATTCTACGCCTAAGTTCACACTTACACTCTTTTCGTCTTTTCTTTTCTCCCTCTCACCTTTTTTATTTTCATTTTCATACGACTTCCAGCCAGTGTTCGGATAAACCGCATACTTGAGGGGCATACATCATTAAATGTACAAAGCCCATAATACCTGGGGGCTTCTTTTCACAGAAGCTTAATATCATCATTATTTTTCGAGCATCAAGCTCACCATATATATATATATATGTTGTCTAATCATATGTGTCTTGTCTTCGCCATTATATGCACCTTTATGACTTAGGTTTTTGCCAAGCCGGGTTGCCTGGCTCCTGTGCTTATGCCCTATGTTCCTGCTGATAACCCACAAGTGTAGGGGATCGCAACAGCTTTCGAGGGTAAAGTATTCAACCCAAATTTATTGATTCGACACAAGGGGAGCCAAAGAATATTCCTGAGTATTAGCAGTTGAGTTGTCAATTCAACCACACCTGGATAACTTAGTATCTGCAGCAAAGTATTTAGTAGCAAAGTAGTATGATAATAAAGGTAACAGTAGCAAAAGTAATATTTTTGGGTTTTGTAATGATTGTAACAATAGCAACGGAAAAGTAAATAAGCGAGGAACAATATGTGAAAAGCTCGTAGGCAATGGATCAATGATGGATAATTATGTCGGATGCGATTCCTCATGTAATAGCTATAACATAGGGTGACACAGAACTAGCTCCAGTTCATCAATGTAATGTAGGCATGTATTCCTTAAATAGTCATACGTGCTTATGGAAAAGAACTTGCATGACATCTTTTGTCCTACCCTCCCGTGGCAGCGGGGTCCTAGTGGAAACTAAGGGATATTAAGGCCTCCTTTTCATAGAGAACTGGAACAAAGCATTAGCACATAGTGAATATATGAACTCCTCAAACTACGGTCATCACCGAGAAGTATCCCGATTATTGTCACTTCGGGTTTGTCGGATCATAACACATAATAGGTGACTATAGACTTGCAAGATAGGATCAAGAACACACATATATTCATGAAAACATAATAGGTTCAGATCTGAAATCATGGCACTCGGGCCCTAGTGACAAGCATTAAGCATAGCAAAGTCATAGCAACATCAATCTCAGAACATAGTGGATGCTAGGGATCAAACCCTAACAAAACTAACTTGCTACATGGTAAATCTCATCCAACCCATCACCGTCCAGCAAGCCTACGATGGAATTACTCACGCACGGCGGTGAGCATCATGAAATTGGTGATGGAGGATGGTTGATGATGACGACGGTGACAAATCCCCCTCTCCGGAGCCCTGAACGGACTCTAGATCAGCCCTCCCGAGAGAGATTAGGGCTTGACGGTGGCTCTGTATCGTAAAACGCGATAAAACTTTCTCTTTGATTTTTTTCTCCTCGAGACGGAATATATGGAGTTGGAGTTGAGGTCGGCGGAGCCTCAGGGGGCCCACGAGACAGGGGGGCGCGCCCAGGGGGAGGGCGTGCCCCCCACCCTCGTGGACAGGGTGTGGGCCCCCTGGTCTTGATTCTTTCGCCAGTACTTTTTATATTTTCCAATAAGTGCCTCCGTGGATTTTCTGGATATTCCGAGAACTTTTGCTTCCTACACATAAAACAACATCATGGAAGTTCTGCTGAAAACAGCATCAGTCTGGGTTAGTTTCATTCAAATCAAGCAAGTTAGAGTCCAAAACAAGGGCAAACGTGTTTGGAAAAGTAGATACGTTGGAGACGTACCAACTCCCCCAAGCTTAAACCTTTGCTTGTCCTCAAGCAATTCAGTTGATAAACTGAAAGTGATAAAGAAAAACTTTTACAAACTCTATTTGCTCTTGTTGTTGTAAACATGCAAAGCCATCATTTAGGTTTCAGCAAATATTATGAACTAACCATACTCATAATAACACCCAGGTCTCACAATTACTCATATCAATAGCATAATCAGCTAGCGAGCCATAATAATAAAAGTCGGATGACAACACTTTCTCAAAATAATCATAACATGATATAACAAAATGGTATCTCGCTAGCCCTTTCTAAGACCGCAAAACATAAATGCGGAGCACCTTTAAAGATCGAGGACTGACTAAACATTGTAATTCATGGTAAAAGAGATCCAGTCAAGTCATACCCAATATAAACCAATAGTAATGAATGCAAATGACAGTGTGCTCTCCAGCGGGTGCTTTTTAATAAGAAGGGTGATGACTCAACATAAAAGTAAATAGATAGGCCCTTCGCAGAGGGAAGCAGGGATTTGTAGAGGTGCCAGAGCTCGATTTTAAAATAGAGATTGAATAACATTTTGAGCGGCATACTTTTGCTGTCAACGCAACAACTATGAGATGGCTGTATCTTACATACTACATGCATTATAGGCAGTTCCCAAACAGAATGGTAAAGGTTTATACTCCCCCACTACCAACAAGCATCAATCCATGGCTTGCTCGAAACAACGAGTGTCTCCAACTAACAACAGCCCTGGGGGGGTTTTGTTTAATTATTTTGATTTGCTTTGATCTTTTTGGATCATGGGACTGGGCATCCTGGTTACCGGCCCTTTCTCGTGAATGAGGAGCGGAGTCCACTCCTCTTGAGAATAACCCACCTAGCATGGAAGATATAGGCAGCCCTAGTTGTAACATGAGCTACTCAAGCATACAAAACAGAATTTTATTTGAAGGTTTGGAGTTTGGCACATGCAAATTTACTTGGAACGGCAGGTAAATACCGCATATAGGTAGGTATAGTGGACTCATATGGAACCACTTTGGGGTTTAAGGAGTTTGGATGCACAAGCAGTATTCCCACTTAGTACAAGTGAAGGATAGCAAAAGACTGGGAAGCGACCAACTGAGAGAGCGACAACAGTCATAAACATGCATTAAAATTAATTCACACCGAATACAAGCATGAGTAGGATATAATCCACCATGAACATAAATATCATGAAGGCTATGTTGATTTGTTTCAACTACATGCGTGAGCATGTGCCAAGTCGAGTCACTCAATTCATTCAAAGGAGGATACCATCCCATCATACCACATCATAATCATTCTAATAGCATGTTGGCACGCAAGGTAAACCATTATAACTCATAGCTAATCAAGCATGGCACAAGCAACTATAATCTCTAAATGTCATTGCAAATATGTTTACTTCATAATAAGCTGAATCAGGAATGACGAACTCATCATATTTACAAAAACAAGAGAGGTCGAGTTCATACTAGCTTTTCTCATCTCATTAAGTCCATCATATATCGTCATTATTGCCTTTCACTTGCACGACCGAACGATGTGTATAATAATAATAGTGCACGTGCATTGGACTAAGCTGGAATCTGCAAGCATTCAACTCAAGAGAGAAGACAAAGTAATATGGGCTCTAAATTAAATAAACAATCATGCATATGTGAGCCACTAAACATTTTCAATTTGGTCTTCTACTCTCAACCCCCAAAGAAAAGAGAAGAAAATAAAACTATTTACACGGGAAAGCTCCCAACAAGTAAGAAGAAGAACTAGAAAGCTTTTTGGGCTTTCATTTTAATTTCTACTAAATGCATGGAAATTAAACTAACTAATTTTTTTGGGTTTTTCTTAAGGTTTAACAAACACACAAGAAGAAAGCGAGAAAAAGGAAATTAAACTAGCATGGATAATACAATGAAAGAGTATGAGCACCGACAACTAGAATAGTGTGTGAACATGAATGTAAAGTCGGTGAGAAATACGTACTCCCCCAAGCTTAGGCTTTTTGTCATGCCCAATATGCGACCCTATCCAAAAGGAACTCGAAGGTCCCACCAAGGATAGACCCGCATATTGGAACGCATTTGCAAGGTGGATATCATTACATCAACATTACATAATAGAGGGGATACATACAAAACATACAATGTCACCTGAATACAACAACAGAACATACAAGAACAACATCCATCTACGGATGAATTATAAACAGAAACTCAAACAATATCCACCCTGCTAGCCCAGGCTGCCGACCTGGAACCTATCCCCTGATCAAGGAAGAAGCAGAAGAAGAACTCCAAAACAAGCAAACATCGCTCTCGCGTCATGATCATCGCATAACCTGTACCTGCAACTGTTGTTGTAGTAATCTGTGAGCCACGAGGACTCAGCAATCCCATTACCATGGGTATCAAGACTAGCAAAGCTTAATGGGAAAGGAAGGGGTAAAGTCGTGAGGTTGCAGCAGCGACTAAGCATGATATGGTGGCTAACATACGCAAATGAGAGCGAGAAGAGGAAGAAAGGAACGGTCGTGAAGCTAGCAATGATCAAGAGGTGATCCTGAACACCTACTTACGTCAAACATAACACAGAAACCATGTTCACTTCCCGGACTCCGCCGAGAAGAGACCATCACGGCTACACACGCGGTTGATGCGTTTTAATTTGGATCTGGTGTCAAGTTATCTACAACCAGACATTAACAAATTCCCATCTGCCACATAACCGCGGGCACGGCTCTCGAAAGTTTATACCCTACAGGGGTGTCCCAACTTAGCCCATGACAAGCTCTTGCGATCAATGAAGGAATAGACCTTCTCCTAGGAAGACCCGATCAGTCTCGGAATCCTGGTTTACAAGACATTTCGACAATGGTAAAACAAGACCAGCAAGACCTCCCGCTGTGCCGACAAATCCCGATAGGAGCTGCACATATCTCGTTCTCAGGGCACACCGGATGAGCCAGACGTCGGGTTGGCATAGACCCTGGTTGCCCAGGGGGCGCCGGAGATCGCTCGGTTTGGACCAACACTTAGACAAGTATTGGCCCGGGGGGCTAAAAATAAAGATGACCCTCGAGAGAGCGACTCCCAAGGGAAAAATAGGTGGTGGTGAGGCAAATGGTAAAACCAAGGTTGGGCCTTGCTGGACAAGTTTTATTCAAAGCGAACTGTCAGGGGGGTCCCATAAATCACCCGACCGCGTTAGGAACGCAAAATACGGGAACATAACACCGGTATGACGGAAACTAGGGCGGCAAGAGTGGAACAAAACACCAGGCATAAGGCTGAGCCTTCCACCCTTTACCAAGTATATAGATGCATTAATAATATAAGAGATATTGTGATATCCCAACATAGCCCTGTCCACCATGGAGCAATCTTCAACTTCACCTGCAGCTAAGAACGCTATAAGAGGGGCTGAGCAAAGCGGTAACATAGCCAAGCAATGGTTTGCTAGGAATGGTGTCAAAGGTTAGAGGTTCATGGCAATTTGGGAGGCCTGAAGAGCAAAAGATAGGTAACGCAGCATAGCGATAGAACGAAGCAACTAGCATAGCAATGATAGTAGTGAGATCCAGGGTAGCGGTCATCTTGCCTGAAATCCCGCTAGGAAGAAGAACGAGTCCATGAAGAAGATGAAGCCACGAAGACGAACCAAGCGTAGACGAACGAATCCTCACGTTCGCAACGAAACGGGAACTATCGAGAAGAAGCACACAACATGGTAAACACATCACACATGAACAAGGCATGATGCACAACAAGCATGATGCATGACCAAGCTACATGAAGCTACTCATGGCAAGAGATGATGCAAACAAGAACAACACATCAAGGCAAGTTTAAATGAGGCCGGGAACAACATATAAAAATTCCGGTAAGTCCTCATATGCAAATTTCGAAATTGGTCCAGATCTGAATAAACCTTATGTTCAAGTTGTTAAACAGCAAGTTAAGATGCACCACGATGAACTACACGAAATTCTAGTCAAGTTACATATAAAGTTCATTAGATTCGGAGCTACGGCCTAGAAGATATGAGCAAAACAAGTTAAACATGGCATTGATGCAAAATGCACTCAAACATCAAGCAAACACACCAAAACAAGGATGCACCATGATAATATGGAACTACATGCAAAATCAAGCAAGTTTCATATAGAGCACACTCAAAACGGAGCAACGGTTCAACACATGCACTCTATACAAGTTATAGCAATAATCTGTCCATAACAGCAACTAGGCATCTTACAAGCATCAAAACAACATGCTACAGCACCCCAACATAAGAACAAAAGGCATGAGCATGATGTACAGGTAAAGCACAACAAAACATGAACACTGAGCTAACTCCAGAAACAACTAGAACATGCTCAAACACACATGGTAAGATTGCAAATAATAACAGTTCAGACTTTAGCAGAAATAACATCAGGATGAATGTTTAGAGCTATCAATCAACATGTTACAGGAACATATTATGGCAAACAAAGGCATGGCATGAATCTACTAAAAGCATAGATCAAAAGTCCCTTAATTACCATGAGCCAAAAGGGCACGGAAAATATGATGGCACCCATGTAAACATGGCAAGTTATATTACAGATTCATACATGGCAGGAACAACAATAAGTAGGCATGTTGGTGAGCTTGAACCACTCACCACAGAGCAATACATGGAATGGCAAGGCAACCAACAGTAAGAAGGCATGTTTGTGAAGATATACATGGCAAGAGCAAGGTCATAGGGTGCATGGATCACTAGCAAACAATCATGGAAACATGGAACTTAATGTTAACAGGCTGATAGCAACATTATCAAGCAACTTTGGAGCAAGATAACAACAAGCTACAGCAACCTATAAATGCAACCAGGTGCATGTATGGTTAGAGGATGACATATAGATCAAAACATGTTTATAGAACATCTCCAGATTATGCAAAGAATGATTAGTAGCAACACGTTTATATAGCATCACGAAATAACAGATTCAGCCTAGCAAAACAGCAATAGCAAGTACACTACTTAACAAGCTCTGTTCACTCACCACAAGTCATTTCATGACAAGATAAGCATAGCATCATCAAGAAGAAATGTTTATGTAACCAACCAAGGCAAGAACAAGTCCATAGCATGCAAGGATCAACTATAGCAACCTTGGCTAAATTTAATAACAAGTAAACAATCTGCCAGGAAACATTTTGAAGCAAAAGTAGAGCACTCAAATGACATGCTGGACTACTCCATAATTGCAAACAAGGGCATGAATGGATAGACAATAACCATATGTTCAAAACACCCTTACTGAAGTATCTCAAAATAAGCATGGATCTCTCTGTAGCATCAAGTTTATATGGCATCAAAATAACAGCAGAACAGGGACTAAAATCAGCAATATCACGAAGCCTACTTTGCATGCTTGTTCTAGTCACCACATTGATCACAAAAATATATGGCATACACCCCTGGAAAGATGGCATGGCATAGATCAAAACACATGTAGACATCGACCTCATAGGATGCACACATCAATCATGGCAAAAATGACAAATGATCAAGTTATAACAGTTTCAGCAGATTAACATCAATATGCACTATTCCAACAGCATTTCGGGCATCAAGATGAGCTCAAATAAAAATGATGCAATGGAATGAAATGAAGTACTTGTTGAGGCGAACAATTTGACATATTACACGCACGAAACGGAGCAGTATGCATGAAGATGTGATGCGATGCACATGGCATGATAATGTTAACATAACAGGGACTTAGACGAATTTTCATCCTCGGGCGGAAAATCGGGCGGACATGTCCAGGCCCAACCGGACATGTCCGGCGGCTGAATGGAGGCAGAGGAGGCCATGGCGCGGCGACGAGGTCCCGGTGGCGAAGGAGACCGACGGGGGCGGTGAAGCACACGAGATCCAGCGGATCCGAAAGAGGGAGAGGCCGAGGACCCGTTCCCGACGACGAAGCATCGCCGGCAAGCTCCTCCGGCGGAGACTGCGAGGACAGAGAGAGGGAAGTGAGAGGAGGTAGGAGGAGAGAGACGGGGCTAGCGGCGACCTGGCGGACGGAGGAGGCGGGGTCCGGTGGAGGCGCGGGCGCGGGGAGCACTCGGGCGAGGGCATCGGCGGCGGGCGGCTGCCTCAGGCGAAGGCGACGATGGCGGCGGCTGAGCACGGCGACGAAGACGCTGGCTCGGGGCGACGGGGAGCGAGGCGGGCTCGTCCGGGCCCAGATGGGCTTCCCAGGGCCCGATCTGGGTCCTGGCGGGCTGCGGCGGCGGGGCTGGACAGTGGAGGACACAGGGCGACTTGGCGTCCTTTGAGTGGGCAGGAGCGGCGGCGCGAATGGTGGCTGGCGAATGGGAACGCGCCAAGTGGCGCTGGAGGGGTTGGCCGGCGCCGGAATTTCGAGGAGAGGAGGTGGGAGGTGGCTGGTTGATGATTGGGGCGCCGATTTCAAGGAGGAGGAAGGAGAAGGCCAAAAATGGCATGTGGGTGTGTTTAAATAGGCAGGGGCCTAGGGTTAGGGGGGTTAGGAGGGGTTTTCGGATCCTTGGATTGCGATCGGACGGATCCAAACGTGAGGGGAGGTAGGCTGGGCCTAGGAGGGGTTAGTGGGCTGTGAAGAGAGAGCTTGGGCTGAGGGGAGAGAAGAGGAATGCAGCCCGGCGGCAGTTTCGGAGACCGAAACGTCCGACGAAGGTACCGGCAACGGTACCGCTATATTTAACGGTTGTGCTATCAAATGGACTCCGAATGCGATGAAACTTGGCAGGCGCTCTGTCTACACTATAATAAGACCGCACGACAAGTTGCAAGCCATTCCGAGAACATTTTTATGACACTTATAAAATAATATACCAGAGGTGCCGCGGGCGCGTGCGAGTGTGTCTGGACTCGGAACGGACAACAGAGAGAACTGGCGAAACCCCAACGGATGCAAGTTTTGAAAAACATGCAAATGAAATGCAGATGATGACATGAAGACATGCAACACGCAAGCAAAAGGCATGGCAAAGACGGCGAATAACTGGCGGACACCTAGCGCATCGAATCCGGGGCGTTACAACACTCCTCCACTAACAAGAGATCTCGTCCCGAGATCTTAGGACCGAGACGGAAGGGAAAAGGGATGAGGTGAAACAAGAACTCAAGAGAAGAAGCGAAGAATCGAGAGCACACGAGAAGAAGAGAGGAACGACGAGAATGACGAGGATCGAAAGATCATAGAATCAGATAGGCTATGAAGTCACTCGTTCTAACCGGAGTGGTTAGAATGAGAAAAGAAACGAATAAGTCTGAAAAGATTTAGGCAGCACTCCGGCTGAACATGGAAGGAATAGAACACGAGCTTGATAGGATGGAATGATACTTGATGAAGACATGACACAAAAACTCCGGAAAGAATGGAAATAGTTGAAAGAAAAGAACGGAGAAGAAAATGACAACTTGTGCCATGAATGAAATAGAAAGCAACTTTGGGAGGAAGGTTTAAATGGAGTTGTTGAGAAAATCAACAACGAAAAGAATATGCTTGTTGTGGACTTATAGATAACATCTCAAAAATCATAAGGTGATAACTGGCCACAACCGGAAATTATTCGATAGCTGAGAAGAACGAAGAAATGCAAAACTCCACTTCAAAAGAAAACGGAGAATTAATTGCACTTCGAGACGCAAGAGGAAAAGATACTTGAACTCCACCGACAAGAATCTTGATGAACACTTGAAGAATGAATTAAATCATGAAGAACCACCATGAAGAACTCCGGTAACAAAAGGATGATGAGATAGAATAATGGATGAAAGAATAAGATGGGCCTTGCGATGATTTAGATGGAGGCTCCGACGAAATGGCCGAGGAAATTTGAACTCTGGAAAAGAAAAGATGAAAACACTTGGAACTATAATTTATTCATCAAGAACAAACTCTGAAGGAACGGATTAATCGCTTGGATGAAATAAGAATAAGATTTATTGTATGCTCCCCCTTCATCAAAATAAATTGATGGCAAGCAATGGATTTTGCATACTACTTATTCTTCTTGAAAAGGATTGAGAAGTGACATATTGCAAACTTGAGAAGGTCTTCACCACCGGTAGGATTCGAAAGAACGAATGGATTAATATGATAAACAAGGAAAAGAATCGTAAAGAACCACCGGAAGAATTCGAAAATGATTGATGAAAGAGAATGAATCACCGGGAAGAATTAAAAAAACCAATATGCTTGAGGGAATTTAAATGCAAAAGAACAAAGAGATCATGAGCTGATAAAGAACACTTGAGCGAAGCACCGGAAGAATATTGAGATGAACGAAGGGGAACGGATATAGAATAACTGGGGAATGAATCTAAAAACTTGGAACGAAGCAATATTCTAAAAAGATGGCCTCCAGATGATCGAGACGGCAAAAACAACTCCTGAAATACTCCGGATGAATGAAAAGAATAACTGACAAATGGAATAATTCGAGATGATAAAAAGAAGCTGGAACCACGAATCTTCGAGAGAACGGACAAGATTTAGAGGAAAACTCTTCTTCGGTCTTCAAATGGCGACGAGAAACACCACCAAAATTACTAAGGTACTCCGGGAGAATGAAATGCGGAGAGGTTGAGCCAACAATGAAAAGAATTTGAAAGCAATCTTGGAGAAGGCATGTGACCGATGGGATCCATTCTTACGTTACACTTGAAAAGAATTTGAGAATAACTCCGGGGAAATCAAAAGAGTCAGGTAAGACCCTGGGAAAAGACCTGTGGGTTAGGGCCCACTAAAAGAAAACAACGTCGAAAAAGGATTGTTGAACAAATAGAAGAAGCACTGGAACAATTGAAATATTCGAATGAGGTGACAACCTCGACTTAATTCAAAAGCAGACGAATCTTCTGAGATGTCTTGAACACTCCGGAAGGATTAACTGGCGAGAGGCGAATAGGCAAAGTAAAATATTTGAGCTGAGGGAAAGAATACGATCGACAACGAAAAACTTGAATTGAGTCCACCGGAAAGAAAAGAGATGAAGAATGTCCACCGAGACGAGAACTCACCGGTTGAAATAATGAGGGAAGACTGAAGAGGTTCCGTGCGAATGAAATAGATGGTCGAAAGAGACTCAAACTCCAGGAAGAAGAGGGTGGTAGGGCGGGAAAACAAAGGCAACTTGGAAGGGGGAACCGACGAATAACTAGAAGAGAAAAACACCGGTTGAAATCATTGAGGAAAGAAAGCAAAGATTTCGCACGAGTAGGATGGATACTCGATTACGGACTCCGGCTCTGAGATGAAAAGGGGTGGGCGGGTGGGAAAAGGAAACAACTCAGGATTGAACTTGACAAAGATGAAGAGGCTCGAGTCAACTTGACGAGAAAAGCACCGGATAAAAGAGGATGGACAACTCACGAAACTAACCGCGTGATCCTAAAGAAAAAAATTGAAGGGAAAAGGAGTAGTTCAAAACACCTACGTCAAGATTCCTTACCAGAGCGACGAAGGGGGCTGAGGAGTAAAAAGAATTCCTACTCTCCGATATAACTAGACTCCGAAAACAGTTTTCTTCTAGACTCAACAACGGCCAAACTACACGATCAATCAAGGGGGCTCCAAGGGTTGGTCGAGGCTCTGATACCAACTTGTCACGCCCAATATGCGACCCTATCCAAAAGGAACTCGAAGGTCCCACCAAGGATAGACCCGCATATTGGAACGCTTTTGCAAGGTGGATATCATTACATCAACATTACATAATAGAGGGGATACATACAAAACATACAATGTCACCTGAATACAACAACACAACATACAAGAACAACATCCGTCTACGGATGAATCATAAACAGAAACTCAAACAATATCCACCCTGCTAGCCCAGGCTGCCGACCTGGAACCTATCCCCTGATCAAGGAAGAAGAAGAAGAAGAACTCCAAAACAAGCAAACATCGCTCTCGCGTCATGATCATCGCATAACCTGTACCTGCAACTGTTGTCATAGTTATCTGTGAGCCACGAGGACTCAGCAATCCCATTACCATGGGTATCAAGACTAGCAAAGCTTAATGGGAAAGGAAGGGGTAAAGTGGTAAGGTTGCAACAGCGACTAAGCATGATATGGTGGCTAACATACGCAAATGAGAGCGAGAAGCGGAACAAAGGAACGGTCGTGAAGCTAGCAATGATCAAGAAGTGATCCTGAACACCTACTTACGTCAAACATAACACAGAAACCATGTTCACTTCCCGGACTCCGCCGAGAAGAGACCATCACGGCTACACACGCGGTTGATGCGTTTTAATTTGGATCTGGTGTCAAGTTATCTACAACCAGACATTAACAAATTCCCATCTACCACATAACCGCGGGCACGGCTCTCGAAAGTTTATACCCTGCAGGGGTGTCCCAACTTAGCCCATGACAAGCTCTTGCGATCAATGAAGGAATAGACCTTCTCCCAGGAAGACCCGATCAGTCTCGGAATCCCGGTTTACAAGACATTTCGACAATGGTAAAACAAGACCAGCAAGACCTCCCGCTGTGCCGACAAATCCCGATAGGAGCTGCACATATCTCGTTCTCAGGGCACACCGGATGAGCCAGACGTCGGGTTGGCATAGACCCTGGTTGCCCAGGGGGCGCCGGAGATCGCTCGGTTTGGACCAACACTTAGACAAGCATTGGCCCGGGGTGCTAAAAATAAAGATGACCCTTGAGAGAGCGACTCCCAAGGGAAAAATAGGTGGTGGTGAGGCAAATGGTAAAACCAAGATTGGGCCTTGCTGGACAAGTTTTATTCAAAGCGAACTGTCAGGGGGGTCCCATAAATCACCCGACCGTGTTAGGAACGCAAAATACGGGAACATAACACCGGTATGACGGAAACTAGGGCGGCAAGAGTGGAACAAAACACCAGGCATAAGGCTGAGCCTTCCACCCTTTACCAAGTATATAGATGCATTAATAATATAAGAGATATTGTGATATCCCAACATAGCCCTGTCCACCATGGAGCAATCTTCAACTTCACCTGCAGCTAAGAACGCTATAAGAGGGGCTGAGCAAAGCGGTAACATAGCCAAGCAATGGTTTGCTAGGAATGGTGTCAAAGGTTAGAGGTTCATGGCAATTTGGGAGGCTTGAAGAGCAAAAGATAGGTAACGCAGCATAGCGATAGAACGAAGCAACTAGCATAGCAATGATAGTAGTGAGATCCAGGGTAGCGGTCATCTTGCCTGAAATCCCGCTAGGAAGAAGAACGAGTCCATGAAGAAGATGAAGCCACGAAGACGAACCAAGCGTAGACGAACGAATCCTCACGATCGCAACGAAACGGGAACTATCGAGAAAAAGCACACAACATGGTAAACACACCACACATGAACAAGGCATGATGCACAACAAGCATGATGCATGACCAAGCTACATGAAGCTACTCATGGCAAGAGATGATGCAAACAAGAACAACACATCAAGGCAAGTTTAAATGAGGCCGGGAACAACATATAAAAATTCCGGTAAGTCCTCATATGCAAATTTCGAAATTGGTCCAGATCTGAATAAACCTTATGTTCAAGTTGTTAAACAGCAAGTTAAGATGCACCACGATGAACTACACGAAATTCTAGTCAAGTTACATATAAAGTTCATTAGATTCGGAGCTACGGCCTAGAAGATATGAGCAAAACAAGTTAAACATGGCATTGATGCAAAATGCACTCAAACATCAAGCAAACACACCAAAACAAGGATGCACCATGATAATATGGAACTACATGCAAAATCAAGCAAGTTTCATATAGAGCACACTCAAAACGGAGCAACGGTTCAACACATGCACTCTATACAAGTTATAGCAATAATCTGTCCATAACAGCAACTAGGCATCTTACAAGCATCAAAACAACATGCTACAGCACCCCAACATAAGAACAAAAGGCATGAGCATGATGTACAGGTAAAGCACAACAAAACATGAACACTGAGCTAACTCCAGAAACAACTAGAACATGCTCAAACACACATGGTAAGATTGCAAATAATAACAGTTCAAACTTTAGCAGAAATAACATCATGATGAATGTTTAGAGCTATCAATCAACATGTTACAGGAACATATTATGGCAAACAAAGGCATGGCATGAATCTACTAAAAGCATAGATCAAAAGTCCCTTAATTACCATGAGCCAAAAGGGCACGGAAAATATGATGGCACCCATGTAAACATGGCAAGTTATATTACAGATTCATACATGGCAGGAACAACAATAAGTAGGCATGTTGGTGAGCTTGAACCACTCACCACAGAGCAATACATGGCATGGCAAGGCAACCAACAGTAAGAAGGCATGTTTGTGAAGATATACATGGCAAGAGCAAGGTCATAGGGTGCATGGATCACTAGCAAACAATCATGGAAACATGGAACTTAATGTTAACAGGCTGATAGCAACATTATCAAGCAACTTTGGAGCAAGATAACAACAAGCTACAGCAACCTATAAATGCAACCAGGCGCATGTATGGTTAGAGGATGACATATAGATCAAAACATGTTTATAGAACATCTCCAGATTATGCAAAGAATGATTAGTAGCAACACGTTTATATAGCATCACGAAATAACAGATTCAGCCTAGCAAAACAGCAACAGCAAGTACACTACTTAACAAGCTCTGTTCACTCACCACAAGTCATTGCATGACAAGATAAGCATAGCATCATCAAGAAGAAATGTTCATGTAACCAACCAAGGCAAGAACAAGTCCATAGCATGCAAGGATCAACTATAGCAACCTTGGCTAAATTTAATAACAAGTAAACAATCTGCCAGGAAACATTTTGAAGCAAAAGTAGAGCACTCAAATGACATGCTAGACTACTCCATAATTGCAAACAAGGGCATGAATGGATAGACAATAACCATATGTTCAAAACACCCTTACTGAAGTATCTCAAAATAAGCATGGATCTCTCTGTAGCATCAAGTTTATATGGCATCAAAATAACAGCAGAACAGGGACTAAAATCAGCAATATCACGAAGCCTACTTTGCATGCTTGTTCTAGTCATCACATTGATCACAAAAATATATGGCATACACCCCTGGAAAGATGGCATGGCATAGATCAAAACACATGTAGACATCGACCTCATAGGATGCACACATCAATCATGGCAAAAATGACAAATGATCAAGTTATAACAGTTTCAGCAGATTAACATCAATATGCACTCTTCCAACAGCATTTCGGGCATCAAGATGAGCTCAAATAAAAATGATGCAATGGAATGAAATGAAGTACTTGTTGAGGCGAACAATTTGACATATTACACGCACGAAACGGAGCAGTATGCATGAAGATGTGATGCGATGCACATGGCATGATAATGTTAACATAACAGGGACTTAGACGAATTTTCATCCTCGGGCGGAAAATCGGGCGGACATGTCCAGGCCCAACCGGACATGTCCGGCGGCTGAATGGAGGCAGAGGAGGCCATGGCGCGGCGACGAGGTCCCGGTGGCGAAGGAGACCGACGGGGGCGGCGAAGCACACGAGATCCAGCGAATCCGAAAGAGGGAGAGGCCGAGGACCCGTTCCCGACGACGAAGCATCGCCGGCAAGCTCCTCCGGCGGAGACTGTGAGGACAGAGAGAGGGAAGTGAGAGGAGGTAGGAGGAGAGAGACGGGGCTGGCGGCGACCTGGCGGACGGAGGAGGTGGGGTCCGGTGGAGGCGCGGGCGCGGGGAGCACTTGGGCGAGGGCATCGGCGGCGGGCGGCTGCCTCAGGCGAAGGCGACGATGGCGGTGGCTGAGCGCGGCGACGAAGACGCTGGCTCGGGGCGACGGGGAGCAAGGCGGGCTCGTCCGGGCCCAGATGGGCTTCCCAGGGCCCGATCTGGGTCCTGACGGGCTGCGGCAGCGGGGCTGGACAGACACAGGGCGACGTGGCGTCCTTTGAGTGGGCAGGAGCGGTGGCGCGGATGGTGGCTGGCGAATGGGAATGCGCCAAGTGGCGCTGGAGGGGTTGGCCGCCGCCGGAATTTCGAGGAGAGGAGGTGGGAGGTGGCTGATTGATGATTGGGGCGCGGATTTCAAGGAGGAGGAAGGAGAAGGCCAAAAATGGCATGTGGGTGTGTTTAAATAGGCAGGGGCCTAGGGTTAGGGGGGTTAGGAGGGGTTTTCGGATCCTCGGATTGCGATCGGACAGATCCAAATGCGAGGGGAGGTAGGCTGGGCCTAGGAGGGGTTAGTGGGCTGTGAAGAGAGAGCTTGGACTGAGGGGAGAGAAGAGGAATGCAGCCCGGCGGCAGTTTCGGAGACCGAAACGTCCGACGAAGGTACCGGCAACGGTACCGCTATATTTAACGGTTGGGCTATCAAATGGACTCCGAATGCGATGAAACTTGGCAGGCACTCTGTCTACACTATAATAAGACCGCAAGACAAGTTGCAACCCATTCCGAGAACATTTTTATGCCACTTATAAAATATTATATCGGAGGTGCCGCGGGCGCGTGCGAGTGTGTCTGGACTCGGAACGGACAACAGAGAGAACCGGCGAAACCCCAACGGATGCATGTTTTGAAAAACATGCAGATGAAATGCAGATGATGACATGAAGACATGCAACACGCAAGCAAAAGACATGGCAAAGACGGCGAATAACTGGCGGACACCTGGCGCATCGAATCCGGGGTGTTATACTTTTGGCCTAAGTTGGTCTAATACCAAGGACCGCTGCTACTCTCCCCAGTGTACTGGGAGGTGTAATCAGCATACCACTGGCTGGTCATCTCCAGATCCCACTGGAAAGATGATGCACGATAAGGGTCCAGTGCAGGTTCCGGCTCAGGTTCAGGTTTTGGAGTGGATGCTTGGGCTCGATGAGCATACACCACCTCCGGCGGGACAAGAAAATTATCTGCAAGCAAATCAAACAATAGAGGCGCAGGGAAAATAATAGTCTCATTGTGTTTCTTATTAAATCTTCGTTGTCAACAATAAACGTGTGGGATACCATGCTCTTGTAATCTAAAATGTGAGGAGGCAATTTTGTCTCCTCTTTCTCATGGTGCCTAATAGGTATCTGAAAATGTCTAGCAAGACGCGAAGCATAGATACCTCCAAATATGGGGCCTTTTGTACGATTCAGGCCTAGCCGTTTAGCAATGACGGCATCCATACTAAAACTATTATCTCCAAGCAAGGCATGTTGAAGAATGATAATATCAGGAACACTAAAGTTTCCACTATTTCCACGACCAATCAAGCATCTACTAGCAAATACGGCAAAGTAGCGTAAAACAGGAAAGTGTATGCTAGAGATTTTCGCCTCGGAACCCTTCTTTGGCTCCTCTACAGCAATAGTGTTAACAAAGCCATCCACATCTTTACGATGGGGTTCCTCTAATTCTCCCTATAGGGTATCCTACACACCACGCAAAAATTACGTAAAGACATTTCTCTGAATTCATCATATAAATGAAATGATACTGAAGGCGGTGACTTCTTAGAATAATAATAAAAAATTTGCATGAAAGTATTGGTGAGTAAGAGATACTGATCGATCTAGTCGTGGAGGAAACCGGTGAGGCCTGCATTCTCGATCAAAGAATAAAAATCTTCATGAATTCCAGCTTCTTTCAAGAAATCATCACATGGCCATTCACACGACCGTACTTCCGCTAAGCGAGGAAGATTATACTTGGCTTTTTTCCTTCTCTTTAGCTTGTTTTTCCTGAGAGCCTTGGCTAGAAGAGCCCCTCAAAAGTTTCCTTAACATTTTCTGGAAATTTCTGAAGTTTTAGTAACTTCAAAATAAAAGTAAATAAAACTAAACAAGATTGATAGCAACTACTCCTACAAGTGCCTAGAGCCTATATCATGCATTAGAATTTCTTGGGACCTCATAAATTCAACATGCAAGCTCAAGAACATGGTCACCTATGCAGCAAAAATTTGCAATGAATAAAGCACTAGAATAAAAACTAATTGGACCAATGGAGGAGTCACATACCAAGCAACAATCTTCCAAAGCAGTTTTGTGAATGGAGCTTTGAGCAAGGAGATCAAAAATCGTAGCAAAATCAGCTAGAACTCGTGCTTGAGCTGGATGGGGATTTTTTTGGGTAGAAGATGGAGTGTGTGGGTGCTGGCATAAGTGGAGGGGGCCACCAGGGGCCCACGAGACAGGGGGGCGCGCCCAGGTGGGGTGGGCGTGCCTTCCACTCTTGTGGCCTGGTGCTTGCCCCTCCTACAGTGATTTCAGTGCCTAAAATCCTCAAATATTCCATAAAAAATCATACTAAATTTGATGGGCATTTGGAGCACTTTTATTTTCGGGATATTTTTTATTGCACGGATAATTCAGAAAACAGACAGATATTACTATTTTTGCTTTATTTATTCTAAATAAAAGAAAATAAAAAGAGGATACAGAAGGTTGTGCCTTCTAGTTTCATCCATCTCATGATCATCAAAATGAATCCACTAACAAGGTTGATCAAGTCTTGTTAACAAACTCATTCCGAATAACATGGAACCAGAGAAATTTCAAATAACACTAAGTTACCTCAACGGGGATATGAACATCCCCAACAATAAGAATATCATACTTTTTCTTGACAGTAGGGAGAGGAAATTCAAAACCTCCAGTAATAATAGTTGGAACTTTTCCAATAGAATTGATGCTATGAACTTGAGATTGTTTCCTCGAAAAGTGTACCGTATGCTCATTACCATTAACATGAAAAGTGACACTGCCTTTGTTGCAATCAATAACAGCCCATGCGGTATTCAAAAATGGTCTACTAAGGATAATCGACATACTATCGTCCTCGGGAATATCAAGAATAACCAAGTCCGTTAAGATAGTGACATTTGCAACCACAATAGGCACATCCTCACAAATACCGACAGGTATAGCAATTGATTTATCAGCCATTTGCAAAGATATTTCAGTAGGTGTCAACTTATTCAATTCAAGTCTACGATATAAAGAGAGAGGCATAACACTAACACCGGCTCCAAGATCACATAAAGCAGTTCTAACATAATTTCTTTTAATGGAGCATGGTATAGTTGGTACACCGGGGTCTCCAAGTTTCTTTGGTATTCCACCCTTAAAAGTATAATTAGCAAGCATGGTGGAAATTTCAGCTTCCGGTATCTTTCTTTTATTTGTGATGATATCCTTCATATACTTAGCATAAGGATTTACTTTGAGCATATCGGTTAAGCGCATACGTAAGAAAATAGGTCTAATCATTTCAGCAAAGCGCTCAAAATCCTCATCATCCTTTGACTTGGATGGTTTAGGAGGAAAGAGCATGGGTTTCTGAACCCATGGTTCTCTTTCTCTACCATGCTTCCTAGCAACAAAATCTCTCTTATCATAACGTTGATTCTTTGATTGTGGGTTATCAAGATCAACAGCAGGTTCAATCTCTACTTCATTATTTTTGCTAGGATGAGCATCAACATGAACATCATCATTAACATTATCACTAGGTTCATGTTCATCACCTGATTGTGTTTCAGCATCAGAGATAGAAATATCATTAGGATTCTCAGGTGTGTCTAGAGTAGGTTCACTAGAAGCATGCAAAGTCCTATCGTTTTTCTTTTTCTTCTTTTTGGAAGAACTAGGTGCCTCTAAATTATTTCTCTAAGAATCTTGTTCGATTCTCTTAGGGTGGCCTTAAGGATACAAAGGTTCCTGAGTCATTCTACCATTCTAGTAGCCACTCTAACAGCAAAGTCATTTTTATTATTTAATTCATCAAGCAAATCATTTTGAGATTTAAGTACTTGCTCAGCTTGAGTAGCAACCATAGAAGCATATTTGCTAACGAGTTTGAGTTCACCTTTAACTCTAGCCATATTATCACTCACGTGTCCTATCTCGAAAGCATTATTCCATAACTCTCTACCAACATAAGCATGAAAACTTTCTTGTCTAGCCATAAAGTCATCAAATTCATCTAAGCATGGGCTATGAAATTTAGTAGAGGGGATTTCAACTTTATCATATCTATAGAGAGAATTTACCTTTACTACCTGTGTCGGGTTATCAAGACAATGTGGTTCTTCAACAGGCAGTATATTAAGACCATGTATTTCTTCAATAGGTGGTAAATTCTTAACATCTTCAGCTTTAATATCTTTTTCTTTCATTGATTTCTTTTTCCTCTTGCATATCTTCAGGACTGAGAATAAAACTCCTCTCTTCTTCGGAGTGGGTTTAGGAATAGGCTCAGGAGTTGGCTCAGTTGGTTCAGGAATTTCAGGAATTGGCTCAGGAAGAGTCCAATTATTTTCATTAGTCAACATATTATTCAATAGTAATTCAGCTTCGTCGACTGTTATTTCCCTGAAAACACAACCAACACAACTATCCAAGTGGTCCTTGGAAGCATCGGTTAGTCCATTATAAAAGATATCAAGTATTTCATTTTTCTTAAGAGGATGATCATGCAAAGCATTAAGTAATCGGAGAAGCCTCCCCCAAGCTTGTGGGAGACTCTCTTCTTCGAACAAAATTATATATTTCCCGCAAGGCAGCTTGTTTCTTATGAGCAGGGAAATATTTAGCAGAGAAGTAATAAATCATATCCTGGGGACTACGCACACAACCAGGAGCAAGAGAATTGTACCAAGTCTTAGCATCACCCTTTAATGAGAACGAAAATATCTTAAGGATATAATAATAGCGAGATTTATCATCATGAGTAAACAGGGTGGCTATATCATTCAACTTGGTAAGATGTGCCACAACAGTTTCAGATTCAAGGCCATAAAAAGGATCAGATTCAACTAAAGTAATAATCTCAGGATCAACAGAGAATTCATAATCCGTATCAGTAACACAAATAGGTGAAGTAGCAAAAGAAGGGTCAGGTTTCATTCTAGCATTAAGAGACTGCTTCTTCCATTTAGCTAATAATTTCTTAAGATCATATCTATCATTGCAAGCAAAGATAGCTCTAGCTGCTTCTTCATTCATAACATAACCCTCAGGAACAGCAGGCAATTCATAATCATTGGGAGAATTTTCATCATCACTATCATCAATAATAGCATCTTCAATAATTTCATTCCCTCTAACCCTAGCAAGTTGTTCATCAAGAAATTCACCTAATAGCAAAGTAGTATCACGCACAGAAGTAGTTTCATCATAAGTATCATGCATAGCAGAAGTGGTATCATCAATAACATGCCACATATCAAAATTCATAGCAGTAGCAGGTTTAGGTGTCGCAAGCTTACTCAAAACACAAGGAGAATCTAGTGCGGAGCTAGATGGCAGTTCCTTACCTCCCCTGGTAGTTGAGAGAAAAATCGTAGTTCTGTCGTCTTTCAAGTTCTTCGTAGTGATCAATAGATATAAATCCCAAGTGACTCAGAGAATAAATCTATGCTCCCCGGCAACGGCGCCATAAATTAGTCTTGATAACCCATAGGTGTAGGGGATCGCAACAGCTTTCGAGGGTAAAGTATTCAACCCAAATTTATTGATTCGACACAAAGAATATTCTTGAGTATTACTAGTTGAGTTGTTAATTCAACCACACCTGGATAACTTAGTATTTGCAGCAAAGTATTTAGTAGCAAAGTAGTATGATAATAAAGGTAACGGTAGCAAAAGTAATATTTTTGGGTTTTGTAATGATTGTAACAATAGCAACGGAAAAGTAAATAAGCGAGGAACAATATGTGAAAAGCTCGTAAGCAATGGATCAGTGATGGATAATTATGTCGGATGCGATTCCTCATGTAATAGCTATAACATAGGGTGACACAGAACTAGCTCCAGTTCATCAATGTAATGTAGGCATGTATTCCGTAAATAGTCATACGTGCTTATGGAAAAGAACTAGCATGACATCTTTTGTCCTGCCCTCCCATGGCAGCGGGGTCCTAGTGGAAACAAAGGGATATTAAGGCCTCCTTTTAATAGAGAACCGGAACAAAGCATTAGCACATAGTGAATACATGAACTCCTCAAACTACGGTCATCACCAAGAAGTATCCCGATTATTGTCACTTCGGGGTTGTCGGATCATAACACATAATAGGTGACTATAGACTTGCAAGATGGGATCAAGAACACACATATATTCATGAAAACATAATAGGTTCAGATCTGAAATCATGGCACTTGGGCCCTAGTGACAAGCATTAAGCATAGCAAAGTCATAGCAACATCAATCTCAGAACATAGTGGATACTAGGGATCGAACCCTAACAAAACTAACTTGATTACATGGTAAATCTCATCCGACCCATCACCGTCCAGCAAGTCTACGATGGAATTACTCACGCACGGCAGTGAGCATCATGAAATTGGTGATGGAGGATGGTTGATGATGACAGCGGCGACAAATTCCCCTCTCTGGAGCCCCGAACGGACTCCAGATCAGCCCTCCCGAGAGAGATTAAGGCTTGGACATGGCTCCATATCGTAAAACGCGATGAAACTTTCTCTCTGATTTTTTCTCCACGAGACGGAATATATGGAGTTGGAGTTGAGGTCGGCGGAGCCTCAGGGGGCCCACGACATAGGGGGCACGCCCCCACCCTCATGGACAGGGTGTGGGTCCCCTGGTCTTGATTCTTTCGCTAGTATTTTTTATATTTTCCAAAAAGTGCCTCCGTGGATTTTCAGGACATTCCGAGAACTTTTGCTTCCTGCAGATAAAACAACATCATGGCAGTTCTGCTGAAAACAGCGTCAGTCCGGGTTAGTTTCATTCAAATCATGCAAGTTAGAGTCCAAAACAAGGGCAAAAGTGTTTGGAAAAGTAGATACATTGGAGACATATCACCCGCTTGTTCGGCTAGGGCATAAAGGGAGCACCTCTGCGATTGTTACAACCGGGTTATCCGGACATGTACCTCAGACGGGTGAAGCCGAAAGCTTGCATTCTTAAGGGAATAATTGGTCGGTGGACAACAGACGAACTGCCCTGGCAGCAATATGATCCCCCAAATTATATAGTGTACTGTGGTTTTTAGTATCACAACTTATGCATGCACAAAAACGCATGCTAACCTAGGGAGAGGAACCCTTAACGGAACTATTCTCTCTGGAAGATGTTTCTTACGAGCAAATGTAATATAACATAACTCCCCGAATACAACTTGTCTTGTTAAGCAACTATGACTGGACTGCCTGGTTTCCAAACATACCTTGGTGTTTACCTAACGGTATAATATCCGGAAACACTCCTAACTTCGGGTTCTGGAGGTCGAGGTAGAAAGTCTGCCATCACAATCGTTTTACAATTCGGCCGGAGATAGATTTGTTGAGAAAGTACATTGCTACTTGGACTCAAAAACTTCCTCCTCCTCTAGACGCTCTAGTAGGTTGTCTAGTTTACAATCCTGTTGAGAAAACTTAGCGACTACTTTTACTTGGTCATACACTAAGCTCACAGGAATTTCTTGTCCATCTGGTCCACGCGGACCGACCCGGGCCATATGATTCAGATCAAGTCTAGTGTACCGTGTTTTCACCATGGCCGAGGCCTCTCGTGCGCCTTCCCGACATGTTGATATCTTCCATAACTCGAAGCAGCGACGAGCTCCCTTGAATAAATTCACGAGCTCCTCCATACTTCCTGGAGTTGCATTAGATGGCCATAGAGCCTTGACCATGTTCCTCAATGATTTCCGAGCTTGCTCATGCACTTTGGATAGCTCTTGTAGCATGTCACCTTGGAATCCAGACGCTTTTCCCTCGGGACGTCCGGTTAGCACACCTACAGAAACAAACTTGTCAAATTTTCGAATCCGGAGACCGGGTAAAACCCAAGTTATAGAGCATACTGAATATGCCACCTTTCAGCTTCTTGTTCTCCTTCACCACATCCAATAGTTGGGCTCTTAAAGCCTTCAGTTCTTCGGCTTGTTTGATATTGGCATCTTGTAGTTTGTTCTTCTCATTAATGGTCCGTGTCGGTACACGTTGACCAGCGGTTTCTTGCCCTTCGGCATGTTGTTTGTCTGCTTGAGCAGCCCTTAGCCTCTCCTCCAGCTGATCTATCGATCCTACGAAATGTTACATAGTTAAGCAACAGCGTTGTAGGCACAGAGTCCTATTTCCGGGCTACTGTTGTACTTACCACCAGGCGCCTTCTTGGATTTCTTTAAAGTTTCCAGTTCGGCGGTGGTGATAGTAAGCTTAGTTCGGCATTCTTCAATCTCCTTGAATAATGTGTTATTTTTCTCCATGAGTACCTGAGGATGTTATGACTCTTCAATCAGTTGGGCCAACTGCTTCAAGACTCGGGGGCTACTGGCATACGATTATTGAGTCTGCACAAAAAATTCTTACCCACATATCCTTTGAAAGCTGATGAGTGGCTCCAGCAACTCCATCACAAGCAGCTCGGACGTAAGCATCCGCTGATCTGAGAGCATTAAAAGCCCCTTCGGTAAAATGTGGGTCGCGCATAGCTGCTCTCCGCCGCCGATGATTCATCGCACTCTCCACTTCGGAGTTGGTGAGGGAGACATTATCCGAATCCTCGGGAAGGCGACAGTCTGGCATTGCCCCCATGTTGACCCCAGACCTTGTAGTCGGGTCTGAGATCGATTAGCCTGTGCATGGCCAGACAGGTCTTCAGATACAATCTGGCGTACGCTCCTCCTACAATATGGCACGGCAGGAAACATCACTAGCCGGTTTATCCCCTGAGCACATGATAAAACTCATACCTCTTTGATGAAGGAGAGGGCCCGCCGGTATCATCGTTTGCTTTTATTTTCAAAGACTCGCCTTGTGCGAGTGTCGTCTTCCTAGAGGACGCCTTTGCCGCAGTACGATGAGATGAGCGCCTCCCCTTGGGAGCACGGTACAGTGCAGCTGGCGAGTCACGAGGGAAAAATTCTCTTTGAGGAGGTGACTCATGTGTACTTACATGGGAGGAGGGAAGAAGGCTGGGGTAATCAGCTATAATGTCCACTTCCGTGCTGTCATAGCTCGTCTGATAAAAGACCCCATCCTTAAAATCTACAAATATATTTGGATCCTCTTCGAATCCAGGATCAAGATCTCGATTATGGTCCTCCGACTGCGGAGCAGGACTGTAGATCCCCGTTGTCGGTGTCAAAACTGGCGGATCTCGGGTAGGGGGTCCCGAACTGTGCGTCTAAGGCTAATGGTAATAGGAGGCAGGGGACATGATGTTTTACCCAGGTTCGGGCCCTCTCGATGGAGGTAATACCGTACTTCCTGCTTGATTGATCTTGATGATATGAGTATTACAAGAGTTGATCTACCACGAGATCGTAGAGGCTAAACCCTAGAAGCTAGCCTATGATTATGATTGTTGTTGTCCTACGGACTAAACCCTCCGGTTTGTATAGACAAGGGTGGGGGCTAGGGTTACACAGAGTCGGTTACAGAGAAGGAAATCTACATATCCGAATATCCAAGCTTGCCTTCCACGCAAAGGAGAGTCTCATCCGGACATGGGACGAAGTCTTCAATCTTGTATCCTCATAGTCCAACAGTCCGGCCAAAGTATATAGTCCGGTTGTCCGAGGACCCCTTAATCCAGGACTCCCTCAGTAGCCCCCGAACCAGGCTTCAATGACGATGAGTCCGGCGCGCATATTGTCTTCGGCATTGCAAGGCGGGTTCCTTCTCCGAATACTCCATAGAAGATTTAAGACACAAGGGTCGTGTCCGGCTCTACAAAACAAATTCCACATACCACCGTAGAGAGTATAATATTTCACAAATCTAATCTGCTGAAAGCTTTTTATATCATGACATCACGCCACGGTTCGGCCTTTATTCGAACCGTTTTCATAACTAGCCACTACACGCGCTGCGAGGCGGTTTTACTGGCACGTCTTCTCAAAGCAGAGACCGTGTCCCCCCTTATTACGGGATTGCGTGAGGAACCCAACCATGTTTGTTTAATATGACTCTTCGATTTTAGGCAAGTCCCAAACGGACACGCGGGGGACGCTTGATATTCGTCCTCTGTATAAAGGGGCCAAGGCCTGTCTTTTTCTTTCCACGCTCGATCCTTCTCCTCCCCCACCTCGAGTTCCAACACCCAAGGCTCAATCTAAAGCACCTCAGTCTTTCAACCATGTCCGGACCCAATCAAGGCCCGTGGATGGCCTCCTCCGTCATAGAGGAGGACATCCGGAAGCTTAGGGAGGCCAGGTATCTCACCGCCGAGATTCCGCACAGGCTACCTACTCCAGGGCAGGTCGTCCCCACTCCCGATCCCAACGAGAGCGTTGCCGTTATCTCCCACTTTCTCCGAGGGCTAGGTTTTATCATTGATCCCTTCGGAAGAGGGCTGATGTTCTATTACGGACTAGATTTCCACAATCTAACTCTGGATTCCGTTCTTCACATCTCGTCGTTTATCGTCGTGTGTGAAGCCTTCCTCCGCATCACCCCCCCCCCACTTTGGCCTTTGGCTCAAGACCTTCAATGTGAGGCCGAGGGTGATTGACGGGCGTCACGCGGAGTGCGGAGATGCTATGATAAGCAAAGGCACCGATGCCCCATGGCCAAAGGGTTCTTTCATGGAGACCTCTGATTTATGGCAGCGGGAGTGGTTTTGCATCACCGCTCCCCGAGGTACAAAGCGGGTGGCTGCTCCAGCATTCCGCCCGGGCCCTCCACCGCAATTGGCATCATGGGTCAACAAAGGGCTGGACTGGGGGCCGGCAAATGACGTGCCGACATTGCAGAGCCGCATCCGAGACCTTCTCAAGAGGGATATCAGTCTTGCCAAGATAATGCAAGTGATTCTGGTCCGTCGAGTCCTTCCCTGCCAATGTCGTCCTCTCCATATGTGGGAGTTCAACCCGGAAGGACCGCGAACCGTTCAACAATTCTTTGTCCTGACTCTCAAAGATATGTACGAGTTATTCTTTTGGATCATGAATAAAGTGTCCGGACACCACCGAGGACGCGGGTCTCAATTGCAACCGTCCGGATACCCCAGTAAATACTTCTGTTGCCGAACACACCATCCTTTATGTTTATTATAACATAATTCTAAAAAACGTTCTCTGCCAGGACTGGCTAAAGAAGGCGGAGAGGATTAGGTGTCCGGCCCCTCTTCCCGAAGGCTCTCCGAATGCTTTGTTGACTAGGATGCTTGACCGTGCGCCGTATCAGGTGCTATTAGGCGAAGATGAGGGGAGGAATAGAGAAGCCATAGATGGGCCTCATTTTTTACACATCCAGATTGGAGGAGTGGATGCCCCAGCGAAGGAGGATAATCGGGGAGGGGAATCTAAACTCCCCTCTCCCCAAGGTAAGAAAAGGGCCGCCTCTGAAGATTTGGAAATGGAGGCTTCTAAAAGAGGGAAGAAGACCTCACAAGGGGACTGGCCCTCCACCGAGCCCTAAGTGATAGAGTACTTTGGTAGACATACCCCTTTTATTTTCTTGAGGATAATGGCCGAAACATATTTGTTGTAGTCCGGCTCGTAGCCCTTCTCCACAGAGTTCACCCTTGGGGGATGTTCCCCCGGAGATGATGGAGAGCGAGTCGTCTCCCCCTGCCTCCCCGTCACACAGGGCGGATGACCCCGAAGTGTCGTCACGGAGGATTTCTCCTGATCCGCCAAGGCCAGAAGTTGATACTTCGGTCGCCCAGAGTCTGGGATATCCGGCTCCCAAGGAGAGATTTAGGGGTAGTCTGGGATTGTCCGGCACATAGCCGGACACCCTTATGGGCCTTCTGGAGCGAGCGGCCATCTCCGAGACGCATCGTGCCTTAATGGGCACAGTAGTTGAGAGGATTTCAACCGCGAAAGGCGGTTTGAACGAAGCTTCTACGAGTCTGCTAAGAGGCTTTGAGGTATGCAAAAAATGTATTTTTGATGGTTCCGCACATTCTAAGTGTGCTCTATATAGATAGTAGCCCCTGAGACTCTGGTTTCCATCAACGTGGCGGACAGAGGATCATAATCTCTGTTAATAACCGCGCTGCTTGATGTGCAGGTGGGTGAGGGTTCGGCGGCCGATCGATCTGCTGACTTTGCCGAACTAAAGCGGCAGCTAGACGTGGCCGATGCCGACATCATGCTTGTTAACAAGCGTCTTGACGAGGCCCAGGGTATGTATATTCGGTTTATCAGCAAAACCTTTAAGAGGAGCATGATGCTAGTATCTATAATATGTTGTTACTACAGATGGAGCTACTGCCGTGGAGACCCTTCGGGCGGAGCTTGCCCGAGCCAAGGAGCAAGCCCAGATAAGTGATGAGGCCGCTCTGAAGGTGGTCGAGGCATTAAAAGTCGAACATGCTGCTCGTCGCCAGAGCGAAGAAAAGATGGCTCAGATGGCTACCGGGCTGGAAGATGCCGCCAACCGCCGCGAGCTCCTTGAAAAGGAAAATCAAGAAAAAGCAGCTGACATGAAGAAGGCCCTAGAGGCATCCAAGGAAACCCGCTCTGAAATCAGGGGGGTGAAGGAGGAGCTTCGTGAAGCCGGAGATATCGTGGCTGGAAAGCCCTATCTGTTGCAGATGAAATCCGGAGATCCGAAGTATGCCCCTCTGGATCAGTTGTGGAGTGCGGCGGACGCATATGCGGACCTGGCAAAGAGTGCTGCTGATGCATCCGAGTTTTACAAAGATCAGAAGGACCATAAGGCTGAGAGGTTATTCTGGTCGCAGTTCAGTGCCCTGACGTGTCCGCTGCCATTAAATGAAAAGATGGCCGCGTGGGCCGAACTCCACAGGTTGTCTGGGCTTGCTATGAGGTCTGTCGTGGATCCTCTTTGGCACAAGGGCCAAGGCTGGACAGTTATTTTGGATTAGTGCAACAATTCCTTGCTGTTGTGTCGCATATCGACATTGTGAAAAGGTCGGTGAGGGAGTCCTGGACTAGGGGGTGTCCGGACAGCTGGACTATCATCGTCCGCCAGACTCCAAGACTACGAAGATACAAGATTGAAGACTCCGTCCCGTGTCCGGATGGGACTTTCCTTGGCGTGGAAGGCAAGCTTGGCGATACGGATATGTAGATCTCCTACCATTGTAACCGACTCTGGGTAACCCTAGCTCTCTCCGGTGTCTATATAAACTGGAGGGTTTTAGTCCGTAGGACACAACAACCATTACAACAATCATACCATAGGATAGCTTCTAGGGTTTAGCCTCCTTGATTTCGTGGTAGATCTACTCTTGTACTACCCATATCATCAATATCAATCAAGCAGGAGTAGGGTTTTACCTCCATCGAGAGGGCCCGAACCTAGGTAAAAACATCGTGTCCCTTGTCTCCTGTTACCATCCGCCTAGACGCACAGTTCGGGACCCCCTACCCGAGATCCGCCTGTTTTGACACCGACATTGGTGCTTTCATTGAGAGTTCCTCTGTGTCATCACCGATAGGCTCGATGGCTTCTTCAATCAACAACAACGCCGTCCAGGGTGAGAATTTTCTCGCCGGACAGATCTTCGTATTCGGCGGCTTCGCACTGCGGGCTAATTCACTTGGCCATCTGGAGCAGATCGAAAGCTACGCCCCTAGCCGTCAGGTCAGATTTGGAAGCCTAAACTTCACGGCGGACGTCCGCGGAGACTTGATCTTCGATGGATCCGAGCCACCGCCGTGCGTGCCGCACTGTCACGATGGGCATGATCTAACTCTGCTGCCGGACAGCGCCTTGGAGGCCGCACACGAATCCGCTCCGACCCATAGTCCGGAGCCGATCGCGCAGCTCGAGGATGGGTGGCTGGACACCTCCTCGGGGGCTGCAACTTCCACGGCGATGGAGCCGAACACTGGCCTTGTCCCCTATAAAACTTGTGACTCCGAGGTGCCGGACTCCCTGCCGGACTCCGAACCTCCTACGCCCCTGCCAATCGAATCCGATTGGACACCGATCATGGAGTTCACCGCTGCTGACATCTTTCAGCACTCACCCTTTGGCAACATCTTAAATTCGCTAAAGTATCTCTCGCTATCCGGAGAGCCCTGGCCAGATTATGGCCAGGATGGTTGGGATGCGGACGACGAAGAAATTCAAACCCCACCCACCACCCACTTTGTAGCCACTGTCGACGATCTAACCGACATGCTAGACTATGACTCCGAAGACATCGACGGTATGGACGACGATGCCGGAGACAAACAAAAACCAGCGCCTACAGGGCACTGGAAGACCACCTTGTCATATGACATATACATGGTGGACACCCCAAAAGATGGGGATGGCGAAGAAGCAGCTGAGGTAGATTCCTTAAAGAAACAGCCCAAGCGCCGACGTCAGCGGCGCCGCTCTAAATCCCGCCACAGCAAGAATGGAGATTCCGGCACAGGAGATAATAACACCCCAGAAAGTGCCGAAGACAATCCCCTCTAGCAAGATTCAGCGCAGGAGGATGCAGAAGCAAGCCCTCACGAGAGAGCGGCAGACGAAGAGGTCGAGGATGATAATTACATACCTCCCCCGGAGACGAGGCAAGCCTCGACGATGACGAATTCGTCGTGCTCGAGGATCCCGTCGAACAAGAGCGTTTCAAACGCAGGCTAATGGCCACAGCAAACAGCCTAAAGAAAAAGCAGCAACAGCTTCAAGCTAATCAAGACCTGCTGGCCGACCGATGGACCGAGGTCCTCGTGGCCGAAGAGTACGAACTCGAACGCCCCTCCAAAAGCTACCCAAAACTCAAGTTGCTCCCCCAATTAGAAGAGGAAGCATATATACCTTCATCACCAGCGCACAATACGGCCGACCGACCACCCCGTGGTCGCGACAGAGAGGCATCCAGGCCTTCCATCAAGACCGTACCCCGGCATCGCTCGAAAAGTACGAAGCCTCGAGGGAACGCGCCGGACTTGCGGGATATATTGGAGGATAAGGCAAGAAAATCCAGATCTATCTATGGATCATGTGGGCGCCCCACGACCCACGACGAATACCGTCGAGCCGGATACAACAACTCCGGCCGGGCCGAACACAGCAGACAACGCTCCCTTGAGCTACGTCGTGATATTGCTCAATACAGAGGCGCCGCACACCCGCTATGCTTCACTGACGAAGTAATGGATCATCAAATCCCTGAAGGGTTTAAACCCGTAAACATCAAATCCTACGATGGCACGACAGACCCCGCGGATTGGATCGAAGATTATCTCCTTCACATTCATATGGCCCGCGGCGACGATCTCCACGCCATCAAATATCTCCCGCTCAAGCTTAAAGGACCAGCTCGGCATTGGCTTAACAGCCTGCCCGCAGAGTCAATTGGGTGTTGGGAGGACCTGGAAGCCGCATTCCTCGACAACTTCCAGGGCACATACGTGCGACCACCAGACGCCGATTACCTAAGCCACATAATCCAGCAGCCAAACGAATCGGCCAGGCAATTCTGGACACGGTTCTTAACAAAGAAAAATCAAATCGTCGACTGTCCGGATGCAGAGGCCCTCGCAGCCTTCAAACATAACATCCACGACGAGTGGCTAGCCCGGCACCTAGGACAGGAAAAGCCGAAATCCATGGCAGCCCTCACATCGTTAATGACCCGCTTCTGTGCGGGAGAGGATAGCTGGCTAGCTCGCAGCAACAACCTCAGCAAAAATGCTGGTAGTCTGGACACTAAGGACCACAATGTCAGGTCGCATCGAAGCAAAAATAAACGCCGCGTTAACGGCGACGACAAGGAGGATACGGCAGTCAACACCGGATTCCGAGGCTCTAAACCTGGTCAGCGAAAGAAGCCATTCAAAAGAACCACTCCGGGTCCGTCCAATTTGGACCGAATACTTGACCGCTCATGCCAGATACATGGCACCCCCGAAAAGCCAGCTAACCACACCAACAGAGATTGTTGGGTATTTAAGCAGGCAGGCAAGTTAATTGCCGAAAACAACGACAAGGGGCTGCACAGCGACGACGAGGAAGAGACCCGACCGCCGAACAGTAGAGGACAGAAGGGTTCCCCCCCACAAGTGCGGACGGTGAACATGATATACGCAACCCATATACCCAAGAGGGAGCGGAAGCGTGCACTAAGGGACATATATGCGATGGAGCCAGTCGCCCCTAAGTTCAATCCATGGTCCTCTTGCCCGATCACTTTCGATTGAAGAGACCATCCGACCAGTATCCGCCATGGCGGATTCGCCGCATTGGTTTTAGACCCAATCGTCGATGGATTTCACCTCACGAGAGTCCTGATGGACGGCGGTTGTAGCCTGAACCTGCTTTATCAGGATACAGTGCGCAAGATGGACATAGACCCCTCAAGGATTAAACCAACAAAGACGACCTTCAAAGGCATCATACCAGGTGTTGAGGCCACATGTACAAGCTCAGTCACACTGGAAGTGGTCTTCGGATCCCCGGACAATTTCCGGAGCGAGGAGTTAATCTTCGACATAGTCCCGTTCCGCAGCGGCTATCATGCTCTGCTCGGACGAACCGCGTTCACAAAGTTCAACGCGGTGCCGCATTATGCATACCTCAAGATCAAGATGCCAGGCCCTCGTGGAGTCATCACGGTCAACGGAAATACGGAACACTCCCTCCGAACGGAGGAACATACAGCGGCTCTCGCGGCAAAAGTACAGAGTAGCCTTCTAAGGCAACTTTCGAGTCCGGCCGTTAAACGGCCGGACACGGCCAAACGCGCCCGGAGCAACATCAACCAAGACCACCTGGCACGTTCTGAGCACGCGTAGCAATGCGGCCCCAACCCCAGCCCTTGCATAATTGCAAGACCAACCCTCCACGTACATCATTACGCTCTGGAGATACCATGGGCCTAGGGGGAGGGGCACGACCACAACAGACCTAGAGTGCGGCTCGACCACACCAGGGGCTCACAAGTGTGTCGCTCTTTTTTATTATTTTCCTTCTTTGTATACAAAGGACTCCGTTCACTAGAGGCCCTGTCTGGCGGCGAACCCGCCGAACTCACGATGCAACAGCCAGGGAGGGAAGAAGGCTGGGACGAACACTCAGGTGGTCTCCATTACAAGCATTAAATTTGATTATATACACCAGTCCACAGCCCATCCCTGGAGGGGGACATGTTTAATTAGTCCAATCCCTTGCTTACCGCACTATTTGTATCATTCCGCACTCATAGCAGAATTCCTTGAATAAATAATGCAGCACTTTTTGCCTGTTATTGCATTACTTTACATATATGTTCACTAATGACATCTTGCACCTGTATATTTTGGTACGGCCGATACACCAGGTGCTTATGTTCCCCGCATTATGGTGTGATAAGTCTGAACACTTTCACAAGTGCGGCACCCCGAACTTATAGCATTATATGAATCGGCTCCGAATCATGTCTTGGGTCAATAGTTGGGTTTGCCCGGCTCCCACGTTTTGGTACCTTACGTTCCGTTCTGTCGGCTAAGGTGGCACTGGGAGAACCACTGCGATTGCGCCCCGGTTGAGCTGGGTGAGCGCCTCAGTGGAGAAAGCTAAAACTGACTGTCATGATAAGGCGAGAGACTGGTCGCTGTTCAAGAGGTCTTTTCGAGTCCTTAAAGACTTATGCCGCTTCAAGCGAAGAACCAGATAATGTCGGGCCAAGGCGTGGATAGCGCCCCGAACTCGGTCTTCCAAATACTAGGGGCTTCGCCGAAATTTAAAATTATAGAATTCTATGGCTAAGTGAGAGTGTTCAAGCATTATAAGTCCGGTTTCCTTGTTCGTTGTGTTGAGCGCCTCCCTAGATGGACCCAAAAATGGGAACAAGAGTGCTCAAGTTTATCCCGAACACCCTAGCACTCGTGGCTTGGGGGCTGAAGCCGATGACTTGCCATCTCTCAGATTTTATAAACGGCCGCACAGAAGGTAATATTTTAAATCAAATAAGCGTTGCTTAGCGCATATGAACAAAGATTTCAGCGCACAGGATAATACATAGCGAGTTTACTCAATAATTACATCTCTGGGGCACTCATCCGCAATCTTGCGGGCACCCTTCAGGACAGTCTTATAGTCCATCTCGGGCGTACGGTACTCCTTGCCCGCTGGCGGCGCGTCAGTGATAAGCTTCTCCACATCCAGCCTGCCCCAGTGCACCTTTGCGCGGGCAAGGGCCCGACGAGCACCTTCAATACGGGCGGAGCGCTTGATGATCTCCAACAAGGGGCACGCATCCACCAGCCGCCGCACAAGGCCGAAGTAGCTCCCAGGCATGGCCTCTCCAGGCCACAGCCGGACTATGAGGCCCTTCATGGCCTGCTCGGCTACCTTGTGGAGCTCGACCAGCTGCTTCAGCTGGTCGCTAGGGGGCACCGGATGGCCGGCCTCAGCGTACTGAGACCAGAAGACCTTCTCCATTGAGCTCCCCTCCTCGCCAAGGTAGAAAGCGGCGGCATCGGATACACTGCGAGGCAAATCTGCAAACGCCCCTGGAGAGCTCCGAATTCGGGTAAGTGTCAGGTAGTTTACATTAACATGCTTGCTTTGCATGAAAAATGCCTTACCCGCCGCTATTTTCTTCACATCCTCAACCTCCTAAAGGGCCTTATGGGCCTCGGCCTTGGCGGCTTTGGCACTTTCGAGAGCCGAGGCAAGCTCGGACTCTCGAGTCTTTGAGTCGCGCTCCAAACTCTCATGCTTTTCCATGAGAGCCTGGAGCTCTTGCCGCACTTCCGCCACCCGCGCCTCCTACTTCTCTCGCTCTGCCCATTCCGCGACCACATTGTGTTCGGCCGCGGACACAGCCTCCTTCAGGGTTGCCACCTCGTTGGTGGCCCCTGCAGTACCCACGTTATCCTTGTTATTTTTATTGCAACCTAAATCCTTTTCTGTAAGGTAACTATTCAAAGTGGTGTTACTCACCTTCTTTGTCCTCGAGCTGCTTCTTGGCACGGCCGAGCTCTTGCTTGGACCGCTCGAGTTCCTGCTTCAAAGCACTGACCTCCGCAGTCAGTGCGGCAGAGGTCAGCAGCGCAGCCTGCAAACCCATATTGACATAATTTTTAGCAACCCTGCGTATATCTTTTTTAGATCCTCAGTCCGGCTTTTCTTTCCGAACACCGAACCGAGCATCAGGGGCTACTGTCTATGCGGTATTACATTACATAATTTTAACTTCTTACCTCAAAGCCTGTTAGAAGGCTGCTGCAGGCTTCGGTCAGCCTGCTCTTGGCGAGCTGAACCTTCTGAATCACTGCATTCATGATAGTGCGGTGTTCTTCCTCGATGGAAGCGCCTTTGAGTGCCTCCAACAAGTTGTCCGGCGCCTCCGGTTGGACGGGGGCTTCCGGCGTCACGGTCTTGCCCTTCTTGCGAAGGGGCCGCCTGCCGGACTCCGAAACCACTGCGGGTTCCGGTGTGGAGTCTGGCGCAAAGTCCGGGAGGCTGCCTTGCGGCACCTCCGGAGCCTCCTCCTGATGGGTCCCTTCCTGGGATCCCACCTCGGCGCCCTCAGCGGTGCAAGGGGTGGAGGCAGTCGGAATGGAATCCACATCCGACGGAGCCAACGACCCGCTCGACGAAGCGGGGAGATCATCGTCGGCCGGACTGCAGGCAGTATGCGGCATTAGAAGGACACTATGTGACACAAAAGAAATTGCAGATCATTCAGAATCAGGATACTTACGATCTTTCCGGAGGCCTGGCCCTTGAGGGCCACTCTTCTTCGCCAACGTTGGCGTTGGCGGAGCTGTCCGGGGGAATAGTTCTTCCCCTCTTGGACCCTTCGGCCTCCCCTGTTGGGGAGGCCTTCCTCTTTCTCTCTCCCTCCTCTAGGAGAGAGTCTTCTTCCTCCTCCTCGTCTTCGGGGGAGGAATCCGCCTCGGATTCGTCGGACACCTGAAAACGGGAACTCTTTCGAGTACCCATGGCCACCTTCTTGGCCTTCTTCTCCGGCACCACATGTGGTGCCGGAACCAGCAGCCCCGCTAGACGGGCGTCCACTGGGTTTTCTGGCATGGGAGCCGGGCAGATGAGCTGCTCGGCCTTCTTCATCCAATCCTGTCAAAGGAAAAGGGAGATTGAAACCCGCTTAGGGTCGAACTATTAACAACAAGTGTCCCGTAAAGGGGTAGAATCACTTACCTCGTCAGCTGGATGTTGCGAGTGAAATCCGCGATCTTCCGTCGCAGATGCGGGGGCTTCGGCGCCCTTAAACAGCACCCTCCAGGCGCCTTCGTACGTCGTGTCGAAGAGCCCGCTCAACGCCTGGTGTTGTGCCGGATTGAACTCCCACAGGTTGAATGCCCGTTCTTGGCATGGGAGAATCCGACGGACGAGCATGACTTGGACCACATTAACAAGCCGGAGCTTCTTGTTCACCAGCTTCTGGATACAGGCTTGGAGTCCCGTCAGCTCCTTCGAACTACCCCATAGCAAGCCCTTCTCTTTCCAGGAGGTGAGCTGCACAGGGATACCAGATCTGAACTCGGGGGCCGCCGCCCACGTAGGGTCGCGCGGCTCGGTGATGTAGAACCACCCCGACTGCCACCCCTTTACGGACTCCATGAAGGCCCCTTCGAACCAGAGGACGTTGGGCATTTTGCCCAACATGGCGCCTCCGCACTCCGCCTGCGTGCCCTTCACTACCTTTGGCTTGACATTGAAGGTCTTGAGCCACAAGCCGAAGTGGGGCTGGATGCAGAGGAAGGCCTCGCACACGACGATGAACGCCGAGATGTTGAGGATGAAGTTCGGCACCAGATGATGGAAATCCAGGCCATAGTAGAACATGAGCCCCCGGACAAAGGGGTGAAGTGGAAAGCCCAGTCTGCGGAGGAAGTGGGGGAGAAATACGACCCTCTCATGGGGCCTGGGGGTGGGGATGAGCTGCCCCTTGTCGGGCAGCCGATGCGCAATGTCACCGGAAAGGTATCCGGCGCTGCGCAGTTTGGCGATGTGCTCCTCCTTAACGGTGGAGGCCAACCATTTACCTCCCGCTCCGGACATGGTCAGAGAAGGTTGAGACGAGATGCACGAACTTGGGCGCTGGAGCTCGAGTGCGTGGAGATGGATAAGCAAAGGAGGAAGAAGGCGTAGGTAAAAAGGCGGATCCTTATCCCCTTATATATAGGCGGACGAATACTATACGTCCCCACCAGCCTGGTAAAACTCGCTTATCTCCCAAGCGCCACCATCAATGGCGCGGTTGGGTTACCCACGTCCGTATTGATGAGAATCCCGGAATAAGGGGAACACGATCTCTGCTTCAACAAGACGTGCCAAGGAAACCGCTTCGCTAAACGCGCTGATGTGGTGTAATAAAAAAACGATTCAAGTAAAGGCTTGGTAGTGGCGTGACGTCACACTACAAGATACGTCAGCAGATTGAACCTGTGTACATGATATTCTCTCTACGATGGAATGTGGAAGTTATTTTGCAGAGCCGGACACTATCCTGGTGTTCACAGTATTCTATGGATTATTTGGATGAGGAACCCGCCTTGCAATGCCGAACATTATGCGTGCTGGACTCATCGTCATTGAAGCCAGGTTCAGGGGCTACTGAGGGAGTCCTGGACTAGGGAGTGTCCGGACAGCCGGACTATCATCGTCCGCCGGACTCCAAGACTACGAAGATACAAGATTGAAGACTCCGTCCCGTGTCCGGATGGGACTTTCCTTGGCGTGGAAGGCAAGCTTGGCGATACGGATATGTAGATCTCCTACCATTGTAACCGACTCTGTGTAACCCTAGCCCTCTCCGGTGTCTATATAAACCGGAGGGTTTTAGTCCGTAGGACACAACAACCATTACAACAATCATACCATAGGCTAGCTTCTAGGGTTTAGCCTCCTTGATCTCGTGGTAGATCTACTCTTGTACTACCCATATCATCAATATCAATCAAGAAGGAGTAGGGTTTTACCTCCATCGAGAGGGCCCGAACCTGGGTAAAAACATCGTGTCCCTTGTCTCCTGTTACCATCCGCCTAGACGCACAGTTCGGGACCCCCTACCCGAGATCTGCCGGTTTTGACACCGACAGTCGGCGTGCATAGAGTGTGCGCGGATGGCTCTTGCCCGTGTTAAAACATACTGGGCTAGGATGGAAGCCACCGCTATTGCGACCCAAAGTGCGGCGGACGGCCAGGACCCGGCTGAGCACTATTTCGAAGAAGTCTTAGAAGGCGCTCGTTTAGTAGAGGCTCAGTGCTCGAAGAGTGCCATGTTCGAATGACATGTATCACGATTGTAAAGACAATGCTATTTCGATTATAAAGGCTGTTTTTATACTTTTGCCTGAAAGTATTATAATGCCTCCTGTGCGGCCGTTTATGTATATATATATGTATCCTGAAAGTTTGCAGTCGTCGGCTTCAGCCCCCATGCATATAATGCGGGGGTGTTTGAGAAAGCGTGTAGTCACACTTGATCCAACGTCCTGGTCCGTTAAGGAGGTGATAGCGCGGTGAACCAGGCAATCGGACTATACAGCTTTAACACTTTCACTTAGCCATAGGAGTTTGACGGTGGGGCTATTATATAGCCCCTGGTACTTTCACGTTCAGCCGGATATTGTGTGCGTATGTACGTAACCGGGAAACCGGTCCTTCGTTAATGCGGAGGAATCGCGAGGATTCCGCAGGGTCATCGAGTGGTTGACCAGCCTCGCGCTGTATCATGACAGTCAGTTTTCGACTTTCTCTACTGAGGTGCTCGTCCAGGTGAACCGGGGCACAATGCAGTAGTTCTCCCGGTGCCACCTTAGCCGATAGAACGGAACGTAAGGTAGCAAAACACGGGAGCCGGGCAAACCCAACATTTGACAAAAGACATGATTCGGAGCTGATGCATATAAGGCCAAACTCGCGACGTCGAACACTCCCTAAGGTATTCGGACTTTATAATGTGTGTTGGGCCGAATAACGTCCTTAACAATGAGCCCTGAGTTTCCAGGTATGAGCAGTGTTCTGCTGTGACAAAAATACCGAAGACGCCAGTATCCCCCCCGGTTGTATAAAGTTTCCGAAGGGGAAGAAGCAACAAGAGATGTTAAAAAGGTTTACACAGGGTCTTAATCTAAAGAGAAACCTTTGTGCGGGGCCTTGCTGCACGTCTACGCCTTTATCTCCATTGTGCCATATCCTGGAAGGGTGTAGTACGATGGTCGCCTATAAAAGAAAAAAAACCAAGGTGAAAGACTTCGTGCGAGGTGTTCGTTAATGAAAATGCAATATGCTATTGTATTGATAAGGTCGAGCCAAACTATGGGCTCTTTTTGCGAGTAGCCCCTAGCATCTTTTATGGGGAAATCCCAACTGGGCTGTTACATTAGGTGGAGCGCCGGACTCGTCTAACCGTGTCCGTGGTCTTGACGACCGGCCATTAGTCCTGGTTGGAGGGACCACTCAGTGTTCGGCTGCTAGAGCTGCCACATATTCTTCTGCGCGTAAGGAACACTCTGTGTTTCCGCTAATTGTGATGACGCCGCGTGGACCGGGCATCTTAAGTTTGAGGTAGGCGCAATGTTGGGGATATCGCTTATCGGGAACTTATCGGTCGACCCATGATAAGGGCTAAATCGGCCAGTTTATCGGCATATCGGCCGATTTATCGCCATGTCGGCTGATTTATCAGTCAATTTATCTTATCAGTCAGACACCGGTAAGCAATAAATCAGCCGATTTATCGGAATATCGGAAGATATCTTGAACAGTGGGTAGGCGTAATGCGGTACTGCATTAAAACGAGCGAAGGCCATTCGTCCGAGTAGTGCGTGATAGCCACTCTGGAATGGAGCGATGTCGAAGGTTAATTCCTCGCTTCTGAAGTTGTCGGGGGAACCTAATACAACTTCTAGTACTAGGGAGCCCGTATAGTGGGCCTCAACACCTGGTATTACTCCTTTAAAGGTAGTGTTACTAAGGCTGATCCTTGAAGGATCTATCCCCATTTTGCGGACAGTGTCCTGATATATCAGGTTTAGACTGCTGCCGCCGTCCATGAGGACTCGTGTGAGATGGTATCCGTCAATTATTGGGTCGAGCACCAAGGCAGCCGATCCTCTGTGCCACTAGTCGGGTGGTCCCTGCGATCGAAGGTGATCGGGCAGGCCGACCACAGGGATTAAATTTGGGGGCAACGGGCTCAATAGCGTATACGTCTCTGAGTGTGCGTTTGCGCGTTCTCTTTGGAATGTGAGTTACGTAAATCATATTCACTGTTTTGACTTCTGGTGGGATTTTTTCTGTCCTCCAGTGTTCAGCTGACAAGGCTCCTCATCGTCCTCACTTGGCGTCTCCCTCCCCTTTTGTTCGGCGTTCAGCTTGGCGGCCTATTTGAAAACCCAACACTCTCCGTGGGTGTGGTTTGCAGGCTTTTCGGGGGTGCCGTGAATCTGACATAATTTGTCTAGAATCTTGTTTAGGCTGGACAGTCCGTCTCTGCTGCCTTGAAATGGCTTCTTCCGTTGACCGGGTCGAGAGCCCCTGAATCCGGCATTGACTGTCGTATTATCTGGGCTGTCATTATTGTTTCGACGCTTGTTTTTGTTGCGTCGCGGCTTCCCATTGTCATCCCTGACTTCGGATGTGCTCGGGTCGCTGGCGCCGCTACGGGCCAGCCAGCTGTCCTCGTCCGCGTAAAAGCGGGTCATAAGGCTTGTTAAGGCTGCCATCATCCTCGACTTTTCTTGGCCGAGGTGTCTAGCAAGCCATTCGTCCCGGATACTGTGTTTGATCGCCGCTAAAGCCTCGGCGTCTGGGCAATCGACTATTTGGTTTTTCTTATTAAGAAACCTGTTCCAGAGTTTTCGGGCTGAGTCTCCGGGCTATTGAATTATATGACTTAGGTCGTCAGCGTCCGGAGGCCGGACATAGGTCCCTTGAAAATTGGCCCTGAAAGCATCCTCGAGCTCTTCCCAACTTCCAATTGAGTATTCGGGAAGGCTTTTTAGCCAGTGCCGAGCTGGTCCCTTTAATTTGAGGGGTAGATATTTGATGGCGTGGAGATCGTCTCCACGAGCCATAGTGAAGGATAAAGTCCTCGATCCAGACCCTAGGGTCTGTAGTTCCGTCGTATGCCTCTATATTCACGGGTTTGAATCCTTCCGGAAATTCATGATCCAGCACCTCATCGGTGAAGCATAGGGGGTGTGCGGCACCCCTGTATTTGGTTGTGTCGTGGCATCTTGTCGACGGTTGTTGTGCTTGGTTCTGATTCCAAGCTGGTATTCGATTGATGTGATCGTTTTGGTAGTTTTGATCCTGCGCTGGAGCACGCTTCCTCGATCCGTAGATGGATCTGGCCATACCGGACTTTCTGTCCAGGAGCGCACGTAAATCGTGTGCTGACTTGTGCGCGGCATCCTTAGCCGTCTTGTCATGGCCACGGAGCGGTCAGTCTGGCTGATCGGTAGTTTTCGGCTGAGTGGGCTCTACGGCCTCATCATCGAATTCGGGCAGCATCTTGCGCTTCGGATAGCTCTCTGCGTGGCGATCGTCGCCGTATTTTTCTTCTGTGTCGAGCACCTTGCTCCACCTACGGTTGAGCGTATCCTGCGCGGCCTTAAGCTTTTGCTTCTGCTTCTTTAGGCTCCTCGCAGTGGCGATAAGTCTTCTGTGGAGGTTCTCTTGTTCCAACAGTTTTTCTGGGATGATAAGTGCATCATCGTCCGGGCTGTCCTCCTCTTCGGAGACAGGTTGTTGAATTTTACCCTCGGGAACAGCGTTATCTGACGTTGGCTCTGGACTGTTTTCACCATCCCCTGGCTCATCCTGCTCCATCGCTGGGTCCATGGGGTCGTTGTTTCCTTTGGAATCAACCGGGGTATTATTATTTCTTGCGTTGTTGTCGTTGTTTTTACTGTGGCGAGATTTAGAGCGGCGTCTACGGCACCGCTTTGGTGGCTTATCGAGGGGATTATCCTTCGTTGTATGTCACCATCGCCTTCTTTTGGTGTGTCCACCATGTAAATATTGTATGATGAGGTGGCAGTCCAGCGCCCAATGGGTGGCGGTTCCTGTTCTTCTCCTGTATCATCATAAATACCATCGACGTCTTTGGAGTCGAAATCGAGCGTGTCAGTTAAGTCATCGACAGTGGCTATGAAGTGGGTGGTGGGTGGGTAACGAATTTCTTCATCGTCCGCTTCCTACTCGAGCCGGACATAGTTCGGCCAAGAGTCTCCTGACAAGGACAGAGACCTTAATGAGTTCAGCACATCTCCCAAGGGTGAGTGGTGAAAAATATCCGCGGCGGTTAACTCCATGACATGTGCCCAATCTGATTCGATAGGCACGGACGCACGGGGTTTGGATATTGCAACCGGGGAAGAGTCCGGGGGTCCGACGACACCACTCTCACAGGAGGTGGGATCAGCGTTCGGCTCTGACGCCAATGAGTGTGCGGCCTCCATGGCGGGGTCCATCCACCCGTCCTCGGAAGGCACGATTTGCTCCGGGTTGATTCCCGGCGCCAACGCGGGTGCGATTTCATGAATACTATCCGGCGGCAGATCAAAGTCATGTCCATCGTGACTATTCGGCGCACCTGTCCTGAGCTCGAATCCATCGAAGATCAAGTCTCCGCGGATGTCGGTAGTGTAATTTAAGCTTCCAAACCTAACCTGATGGCCAGGGGCGTAGCTATCGATCTGCTCCAGATGGCCAAGCGAGTTGGCCCGCGGTACGAAGCCACCGAATACAAAGATCTGTCTGGGAGGAAAACCTCCCCCTGGACCGCATCGTTCAAGATGATCGAAGGGGCCATCAAGCCTTACAGCGACGGCACAGTGGAACTCTCGATAAAAGCACCAATGTCGGTGTCAAAACTGGCGGATCCCGGGTAGGGGGTCCCGAACTATGCGTCTAAGGCTAATGGTAACAGGAGGCACGGGACACGATGTTTTACCCAGGTTCGGGCCCTCTCGATGGAGGTAATACCCTACTTCCTGCTTGATTGCTAAGGCTAATGGTAACAGGAGGCAGGGGACACGATGTTTTACCCAGGTTCGGGCCCTCTCGATGGAGGTAATACCCTACTTCCTGCTTGATTGATCTTGATGATATGAGTATTACAAGAGTTGATCTACCACGAGATCGTAGAGGCTAAACCCTAGAAGCTAGCCTATGATTATGATTGTTGTTGTCCTACGGACTAAACCCTTCGGTTTATATAGACACCGGAGGGGGCTAGGGTTACACAGAGTCGGTTACAGGGAAGGAAATCTACATATCCGAATATCCAAGCTTACCTTCCACGCAAAGGAGAGTCCCATCCGGACACGGGACGAAGTCTTCAATCTTGTATCTTCATAGTCCAACAGTCCAACCAAAGTATATAGTCCGGCTGTCTGAGGACCCCTTAATCCAGGACTCCCTCACTCGTGACGACCTTTCTCCATTCCTGTTAAAGGTAGCCAGATGAAGTTCGACTAAAAGCATGGTTAAGGAAGTGGACTATGTAAGGCATGTGATCAAAAACTCACCCAGTCAATGGGGTTGTACATGGAGAAGCCTTCTCGGCACTTCAGGCGAGCGAAGTCTTCATTTTCCCCTTTGAAAAGGTCAGCTAACGTGGCGGCCAAAGCGGCAAAATTGACCGGACCCTTGCGCCCACAGCCTGATGCGTCATCCTCCCCGTTGTAATGCCACATGGAAGCCCTCTAGATTGGAGTGGCTGAACGCATCGTGTTACTGAGATCGCCATTACCTCGACTATAGATATTCCGGAGTGGGCGAGTATTCTGATCTTGTTCACTAGCCTCTTAATCTCCACAATGTCTTCTTCATAGCTTCGGGGATGCCAACTGGCGCGCTTCTTTAAAGGAGCGGAGGAAAATTTGGGAAGACCTTGTCGGATTGGGCCCGGGAGGAAAACATCTTCGATATAGAACCACTCCGAGGGCCACTCTTCAGATGCCTTCTTCGGAGTGCCGGACAGGTATCCTGTTCCGCCTATACGACATACTTCGGCACCGCCCACCTCGAATATGGATCCCTTCTAGGAGCGGGGGACGAGGAAGAAATATTTCCTCCATAACTTGAAATGGGCCCCGTAGCCTAGGAACAGCTCGCAAAGAGCAACAAAGCCCGCGATGTGTAGAATGGAGCCCGGCGTGAGGTTGTGCAGTTGGAGACCATAATACTCCAGGAGACCTCTGAGAAAAGGGTGGATAGGAAATCCCATGCCCCTCAGTAGGAATGAGACAAAGCACACCCACTCCCCTTTATTGGGATTGGGGTAGTTCTCCGCGAGGGCTTCACCGCTGAAGGTAGTTAATCCCGCCTGACTAGGGACTAGATCCGATGGAGGGGGGTATCCCTGTGCCTCAAGCTTGGTCAAATGGGCATAGGGGACCAAGCAGCTCTCTCAGTCGCCTTCATGAGGGCCGTGGGGGCGCGAGGAAGAACTAGGAGCGTTCGCCATCTTTGGTTGGTTTCCTATGGCAAGCTCTAGAGGATTTTCGCCTGGCGAGGAATGGCATTTGAGATTCAATCTCTTTAAATAAGCGCCTTCCCTCCATGGTCGAGGGGTTACCTATAAAAATACTTAGACCCTTCGTATTCGTCTGACACGTGGAAGCCGAGGCGACAGCGGCACAGAAGCTGAAGAGAATAATATTTAAATGTGAAGGCCGAACTATATGGAGTACAATGGGGAACTCACCTTGCAAAGCCGAAGACATGAAGCCATATACAACGTCATCATTAAAGGCAAGTTCGGGGGCTACTGAGGGAGTCCTAGATTATGGGGTCCTCGAAGAGCCGGCTTCTGTGATATGGGTCGGACTGACAAACCGTAAAGATACAGTAGTGAAGGCCTTCTCCCGTGTCCGGATGGGACTCTCCTTTGCGTGGATGGCAAGCTTGGTGGCCGGATGTGTAGTTTCCTTCCTCTGTTAACCGACTTTGTATAACCCTAGCCCCCTTTGGTGTCTATATAAACTGGAGGGTTTAGTCCATAGAGATCATCACAATCATACAGGCTAGACATCTAGGGTTTAGCCATTACGATCTCGAGGTAGATCAACTCTTGTAACCCCTATAATCATCAAAGTCAATCAAGCAGGAAGTAGGGTATTACCTCCATTAAGAGGGCCCAAACCTGGGTAAACATCGTGTCCCCTGCCTCCTTGTTACCTTCAATCCTTAGACGCATAGATCGGGACCCCCTACCCGGGATCTGCCGGTTTTGACACCGACAATGACTTCACATATAAGAAGTATGAGGATTGAAACTTGTTGTGTGTTGACAAACATATTTTTAGTCATTGTTGCAATTAAAAGGAAGTAATAAAGAAAGAGAGGTTAACATATAAATATATTATCTTGGACATCTTTTATAATTGTGAGCACTCATTAAAATATTATATGCTAAGAAGTTGATGTTGGACAAGGAAGACAACATGATGAGTTATGTTTACTTATTTCTGAATAGAATTATATTGTCATGGATCCTCTAACATGTGATGCTTGCTTCCACCTCATACTAGCCAAAACTTCCGCACCAAGTAGAGATACTACTTGTGCATCCAAACACCCTAAACCCAGTTTTGCCATGAGAGTCCACCATACCTAACTATGGATTGAGTAAGATCCTTCAAGTAAGTTGTCATCGGTGCAAGCAATAAAAATTGCTCCCTAAATATGTATGATCTATTAGTGTGGAGAAAATAAGCTTTATACGAACTTATGATATGGAAGAAATAAAAGCGATGGACTACATAATAAAGTTCTTTATCACAAGCGGCAATATAAAGTGACGTTCTTTTGCATTTAAATTCCGTGCATCCAACCAAAAAGCGCATGACAACCTCTGCTTCCCTTTGGGAAGGGCCTATCTTTTACTTTTCAGTACTTACCTTTATGCAAGAGTCTGGTGATCCTCACCATTCCTAATACTTTGCATTTTTCTTTTGGCAAGCGTCATGTGTTAGGGAAAGATCTAGACATATATATCCACTCGGATGTAGGTGATCATGGGTTATTATTGTTGACTTTACCCTTGAGGTCAATAGTTGGGAGGCGAAACTATAAGCCCCTATATTTCTCTGTGCCCAATTGAAGCTTTAGTCTCATAAGTACCGTGTGAGTGTTAGCAATTATGAAAAGGCTAAAAGATGATTGAGTATGTGGATATGCTAGGCAAGCTCTTATATTGACTCTTTCTGATGTTATGATAAATTGCAATTGCTTAAATGATTGAGACCATAGTTTGTTGGTTTACAATAAAGTTTTGGATTCATGCTTTACTTTGTGAACGAATTTTTATTTTGCATGAGAAGTTATATAACAATATATTGTTGTTCTAAAGATGATCATGATGCCTTCATGTCCGTATTTTATTTGATCGACACCTCTATCTCTAAACATGTGGACATGATTATCGATCTCGGCTTTTGCTTGAGGACAAGCGAGGTCTAAGCTTGGGGGAGTTGATATGTCCATTTTGCATCATGCTTTTATATCAATATTTATTGCATTAGGGACTTTTATTTCACTTTATGGTACAAAACATATGCCTTTTCTCCCTTATTTTGCAAGATTTACAGAAAGAGGGAGAATGTAGGCTGCTGGAATTCTGGACCAGAAAGGAGCAAATCTGAGAGACTTATTCTGCACAACTCCAAAAGTCTTGAAATTTTACAAGGAATTTTTTGGAATAAATAAAAAATATTGGGCAAAGAAATACCAGTGGGGGACCCACCAGGTGGCCACAAGCCTGGGGGTGCGCCCTACCCCCCTAGGCGCGCCCAGGGCTTGTGCCCCCCTGGCAGGTCCTCGATGCCCATCTTTGGCTATATGGTGGCTTTTGACCTAGAAAAAATCAGGAGACAACTTTCGGGGCGAAGCGCCACCATCTTGAGGCAAAACTTGGGCAGGAGCAATCTAGTGCTCGGGGCAGAGCGATTATGCCGAGGAAACTTCCCTCCCAAAGGGGGAAATCAAAGCCATCGTCATCACCAACAATCCTCTCATCGGGAGGGGGTCAATCCATATTAATATCTTCACCAACACCATCTCCTCTCAAACCCTCGTTCATCTCTTGTATCCGGTCTTTGTCTCACAACTTCAGATTGGTACTTGTAGGTTGCTAGTAGTGTTGATTACTCCTTGTACTTGATGCTAGTTGGTTTATTCGGTGGAAAATCATATGTTCAGATCCTTGATACTATTAAATACTCCTCTGATTTTGAACATGAAAATGTTTTATGAGTAGTTACGTTTATTCCTGAGGACATGCGAGAAGTCTTGTTATAAGTAATCGTGTGAATTTGGCATTTGTTCAATATTTTGATGAGATGTATATTGTTTTTCCTCTAGTGGTGTTATGTGAACGTCGACTACATGACACTTCACCATGATTTGGGCCTAGGGGAATGCATTGGGAAGTAATAAGTAGATGATGGGCTGCTAGAGTGACAGAAGCATAAACCCTAGTTTATGTGTTGCTTCGTAAGTGGCTGATTTGGATCCACATGTTTCATGCTATGGATAGATTTATCTTAATTCTTCCTTCATAGTTGTGGACACTTGCGAGAGGGGTTAATCATAAGTGGGCGGCTTGTCCAAGTAAGGACAGAACCCAAGCACTGGTCCACCCACATATCAAATTATCAAAGTAACAAACCTAAATCATATGAGCGTGATGAAAATTAGCTTGATAGTAATTCCCATGTGTCCTCGGGAGCGATTTTCTTTGTATAAGAGTTTTTCCAGGCTTGTCCTTTGCTATAAAAAGGATTGGTCCAGCTTGTTGCACCTTTGTTACACTTGTTACTTGTTACCCGTTACGAATTATCTTATCACAAAACTATCTGTTACCAACAATTCAGTGCTTGCAGAAAATACCTTGCTGTAAACCGCTTGTCATTTCCTTCTGCTCCTCATTGGGTTCGACACTCTTACTTATCAAAAGGAATACGATAGATCCCCCATACTTGTGGGTCATCATTTATGTAAGAACATTATCTTTGGATCATGTTTCATAAGTAATGGGTATTCTTATAAATCGGAAAACAAGGTTGTTCAATATTATAAGGATATGTTTTATAGATTTGCACCTATTGGAGGTTGTTTATTCATGATGGATCTTGAACATTAAAAAGATGTATTTAACATTAATGCTAAATGTCTTAAGAAGACTGATAATACCGTTACATGTGGCACTGTGATGACCCAAAAGTATAGGGATCAATCGTAGTCCTTACGATAAGTAAGAGTGTCGAACCCAATGAGGAGCAGAAGGAAATGACCGGTGGTTTTCAGTAAGGTAATGTCTGCAAGAACTGAAACTTTAAGTGGTGAGTAGTTTGATAGCAAGGTAATTTCTAGTGAGCAAATAACGGTAATGGTAACAAAACTATAGCAAGGTAGCCCAATCCTTTTGAGGCAAAGGACATGCCAAAACAGTCTCTTATGATAAGCAAAGTGTTCTTGAGGGTACATGGGAATTTCATCTAGTCACTACAAAAAAATACACTTCCATGATGATACGTGTTTGTCACAGTAGGTCACGTTTTCTGTCATGTATGTACATTGATGACGAATTTATGATAGAATCAAGATAGTCAAACATGTGTCGTCATAGAAGTGTTCCATGACAATACCAAAATTATCATCACGGAAGTGTCTACTTCCATGATGATAAATTATGCGTCATCAAAATGCTTTCGTCAAGGGTAACCGACACGTTGCATCCACCGTAACAGGTCGACGTTAAGCTATTGTGTCCGGTTTTTGATTCGATAACCCGTTAACAGCCCAGACCAATGGTGATTTTCCACATGTAAAATTCTCATTGGCCGAAGGAAACATGTGTCAGCTCGTCATTGGGTCAGATAGGCGCCTATGATATGTCGGCACGTGTGAAGGCCCAACACTGGCGCATTTAGCTTACAAAGGTCAGCCCGTTTGACTTGGTCAAAAGTTAGTGGGATATAACATTGTTTTGAGCTTGCATATCTTGATCATGAGGCTGGACGAGATTGCCTTAACAACCAACCCAGTATTACGCAAGAAAATGCTTTTGGCACTGTTAGTGGACAAGTACTGACCCATTGGAGCAAGAGGTGACATTGCGGTTATAGTTGCCTTGTCACCTTCAGAAGGTGGTGGTTCCACCATTTTGTCCATAGCTTGCTGAAAAGTTGAGTTTTTACATTAGTAGTACCAGAACATAAGATATTAAGGAGGCAGCAAAACCAAACAAAATAGCTTTGGTCTATATACAAAACTTATTCTGGTGAACCTGTGTAAAATATTAGTTGTATTTTACTGCAAAGTACATAATAAAACCAGGTTCCAAACATATGACCATGTACCATGGCTAATGTATTGTGTATTTCTTCACATTGTATTGACAGCTAAGGATAAAGAGACAAAGTTTATAATACAGTAAGCATAGTATGACATCATTCATCACAAAACAACTAAGAACAGACAAACATGCAATTGTAACATTGTGTGGGCAAGTCCATCACGGAACTAGATTACAGATCAAGATCAAAGGAACATCACTCCTCTCTTTTAAACTTTATAAGGTGCAATGATATGCTAAGACTGTAACATCCCAAAGTTTCAATTTGGAATGTTATACATAGGTCATCATTGCATATCATATTTTATTGCATTTTTGGTGGATCCTAGAAATTCTAAGCAACTCAAGGACCCATGGAGAAAGTTGGGGATTTCATTATTTTCATATTTGAGTTTTCTCAAATTTTGAAAACAGGATCATTTGGTTTTAATTATTTTTCTCTTCGAATATTTCTAATATGAAAATAAAAGAGAGGGGATAAAATGAGTTCTCCAAATAAAAGAAATATTGAAGGAAAATATTAAAATCAAATAAGGATTTTATTTGGAGTTTTCTTGCTATTTTATTTGAATTAGGAAAACAATGCGTTTTTCGAAATTGCATTAGAGGCCCAAATAAATGCTCACTTTGTCCGTAATATTATTAGAGGACCGTGAAAATTCATTTCAGGATTTTTGGACTCCGTTTAGTATTTCTTTTATTAGTTTTTCTGTGTCAGGATTATGTAAAAAAAAGGTTGCCGACCTAGCTGGGCCGTACCTGACCCGGACTTCGCCCGGCTAGGCTTTAAAAGCCGCGGCCCAACCCTGCTGCTAGCCCAGCTGCCAGCCCCGCCGCCAGCCCCGCCACCCGTGACGCCCGCCGCCGCCACCCTGTCGCCCCGTCGTCGCCCACCTCGCAGGAGCCGCCAGCCTCCGCCGATCCCGCCACCGCCGAGGTAGCCGCCGCCGCCGTCCGATTTTCATGGAAATACCGATCGGTTTTTTTCGAAACCCTAGGTCTAGTTTTTTTTAGATCGGTTCCATTTTTTCTGTTTAGTTAAATAGTAGACGTTCTTACGTACGTTCGTTTTAACGAACGTTGTTCATCAGTTAGCCGTAGATAGCGAAATTTCGTTCGTTAGCCTGTTCGTCTCATTTTATTTTTCTAGGGTTTTTCTGCGATTATTTTCGATCACGATTTCTGCCCTGAACTTTGTTTTAGTTTACCTTTTTGCTCGTTTATCCACATCGGGTGAAACAAGCACCTAGATCTTCGTCTCGAAGTCCTCTTTCTGTTTAGCCAACTTGAAAATTGTTTTCGTACTGTAAATTTTGAGTTTAGTCCAGATTAGTAATCGAATCTTGTTTCTTTCGTAGTTTGAGTTTCGGCGCTCCGTTTGATTTAATTCTTTTTGCAAACCGGAGTTCTTCAGTTGAACTTTCTAGTTAGATCGCTTTTTTGCATTTTACCCGTGCTTCTAGTTGAGTTCTTATGTATGTTATTGTTTGCTTGCGATAGAATTCTCGGAGTGCGAAGTGTGCTACTACGAGTCCCTAGGTTTTGCGGATCATCAGCAAGGCAAGTAACACTTTGACCATACCTCTTTATTACCCAGTTTTTATGCATTAGTCTCAACCCTCAAACATTGCATGGTTAGGATCTGAGTAACATGTGAGTTTGTGAAGTAGATGATGAGGTAGAACCTATTGCCCTTTTTATTATCAAACCTTTGGGAGTTACTTCGACGTTATGCTCAGGATTGCTATGCTATGCTCATAGACGTGGATTGGGTGAGTGTATCCATGACAGATGTGATTATTGCTAATTAATGGTTAACTTAAGGTCGCTACTTAAATACACATCTGGGTGGATTGGTTGAGGCACCCTGGAGCACCCAGTGGTTTGCCGGGGCACCTGGAGAACCCAGTGCTTGCCCAAGGGAATCCCGGAGTATCCGTGTGATTACCCTATGGAATGCCACCCAGGCTCAAAGGGATCATAAGATTATTCATGCTAGAAACTTCCGTGTGCAGCCACAAGCCATTATGGGCTCTGGCGTAGTTGAGTAAGTTGTGTGACCTCTTGAAGAGGTGGACTAGCAGATGTAGGGGATGTAGGTGGTACTGTCTACCCAGAGTGGGGAGTTAATGCTTCTAAAAGACTGTGTCTCGATCCTCCGACTATGGATGTGTTCGAGTGTTGTGTGGAAAAGTGCACAAACCTCTGTAGAGTGTATAAACTAATCATGGTTAGCCGTGTCCCCGGTTATGGACATCTTGAGTATCTGGCTCTTGGATTATCATGTTGATCTCATCACTCTAAATTAATTTGATTGGGTTTAATGATGATGTTTAATTGGGATTGAGTTGGAGGAACCTTCTCAATGTTTAACAACCACCATGATAGTTAAATAAAATTTATTACTTTGTTGTAGGGAAAAATTGGCTTTATGCAAAAACTATAACCATAGAGCTTTCCACCAGCCATATATGCATGTAGTGATAGCATTTATTCTGCTCATTACTCTATGTGTTACATTGCCAGCATATTCCATGTGCTGACCCGTTTTGGGCTGCAACATTTTATGTTGCAGACTTTTCAGACGACGAGTAAGGTGAGATAGGTCATTGTCGTTGACTCAACTATGTCGTTGGAGTTAATGGACTCACTTTATCTTCCAAGCCTTCCGCTGTTATCGTTTTTAGATGGCCTTAAGCCATATTGTTGTAATAAGTTCTCTTTTGAGACGTTCGATGTAATAAGTGTGTGATTGAAACTCTGTTATAAATCCTCAAGTACTGTGCGCGTCAGCATTACCGATCCAGGGATGACACTGATGCACAGAGACTAGATTGTTTGACGTCTGATCGCCACAAGATGGTATCAAAGCACACGTTGACTGTAGGACACGACCACTAAGCTAAAACCATAGGTCACTACTCTCTTCTCATTTCCGACTCCTCTCCTTTTCTACTCTATAGGATGGCGGACTCAAAGAACAAGTTTACACAACCAGATGAAGACACTCCTTTTGGACGACACTTGAAGGAAGTTACTAGGTACCTGAACATTGGAATACCAAGCTTCACCGGGACCTACATCGCCACTTTACCAGAATAGGAGTGTGGGTTTATTCAAGTTCAAGTTCCAGGAAGGACGTTCATGCCAGTTACTGAGCCCATAGAGTTTTCCTTTGATGCACCAACCTGGAGTCTAGGAAAGAGCATGGCAGCCCACATCACCATGGGACGCATTGGAGAAGTTTACCACAAGGATCTTCAGGATACTATCTACCAGATTTGTGGGTGACGAGATGAACAATGGGAGATGATCAGCACCAGGAGGGACAGGTCCATTGGAGCTTTCATCCAGGAGTTAAACCAGCACATTCGTTGCCAGGAGAACCAGATCTGCGCAGGCATGATAGATCTAAAGAAGGCAATGACCAGGATCACGGAGCTGGAGGAAGAACTCAAGTCTACACGCGATGGATATGAGGAGGAAATGACGATACTCGTGGAGAAGAATGACGATCTGACAAAGAAGCTGGGAGTATTCATGGGAGATCCCGCGCTAGGAGGAGATGACGATGATTCCAAGGACATTCGTTCGGAGGAGTACATCATCATCGACGACATGGACTCAGACCCCAACGATAGTGATGATGACTATGTTGATGAAGCTGGAGCAGATATCATGGAGTCTTCTACCGATTAAAATTTCTAGTCGACCACCATATTAGTAGTAGTATTTCCCCCATGTATATAGTATAGTTCGAGCACTGTTGTAACGATAGTTAGACCGATTGTATGCCCTTCTTTGAATTGATTGAAGTGATATGATTGTGTTTGTCTCATGTGCATATGGGTAGTGTTTCCCCTTAGACCTCATTCTATTCTGTTTTCTCAACTTTTCTAAACCCATCAGATGCCTCCGAGACGTGACAATGGATTTGCTTTCCCAACGGAGCTCACTTAGTTGATCCAGCAGCAGAATACCTTGATGCAGCTACTAGTCCAGAATCAGAACCAGGGGAACAACAACAGCACCACCTGTTGATATCTTAGCCCATTTCCTAAGGCTGAATCCGCCGGTGTTCTCTAGTAGCACCGAGCCGATAGTTGTAGATGATTGGCTCCGCAAGATTGGAAGGGAGCTGGCCACTGCAGGATGCACAGATGCAAAGAGAGTGCATTTTTCCGCACATCAGCTTGATGGACCCGCATCATCATGGTGGGAGATTTCACAGCCACTTACCCCATTGACACTGTTACATGGGACCAGTTTCAGCAGGCTTTCTGCACTGCCCATGTTTCAGCTGGAGTTATGAACATAAAGAAGCGCGAGTTTCGCAACTTGTGCCAAGGAGGACGCATAGTGGGACAGTATGTGGACGAGTTTAGTAAGTTAGCACGTTATGCCTCGGATGACGTCGCTACAGATGCCGCTAAGCAGGAGAAGTTTCTGGAAGGACTGAATGATGAGCTGAGCATGCAGTTGATGGTGGGAACCTTCAACAACTACCAGGAGTTGGTAGACAGAGCTCTTATGATCGAAGGGAAGCAACAGCAGATAGACAACCGCAAGAGGAAGTATGGACAAGGGAAGTATAATTCAAGAGCTCAGCAGTGGCCTCGTTTTACCCCGAACTCGGGAGGACACATTCACCATAACCATGGAGGCCATAATGCCAATGGAGGAAGTTCGCATAACCATAGTGGCCCCAAGAATGGGAATGGGAATGGAGGAAGCAACAGCCAGAACCGTTCCAACCCAGCAACGCCCGCCAAGAAGGATCTAAGTCACATTACTTGTTTCAAGTGCGGGAAGAATGGACATTACGCCATGGAGTGTTCTGAAGCAAAGACTGGAAATGGCAATGGAAGCTCTGGGACGAAGCCCAACCCTTTCAGCAGGGGACAAGTGAACCATATTAGTGTGGAGGAGGTTGAAGTGCAACCCGATGCAGTTATAGGTAAGTTTTTGGTTAAGTCATTTACTGCAGTCGTTCTTTTCGATACTGGTGCATTGCATTCATACATATCAACGGGATTTGTGGATAAGTATAACCTACCAACGCAAGCCCTTAGGTCACCCGTGTTAGTAACCTCGCCAGGAGCCGAGTATATGGCCAGCCTATGGTGTGATCGGTTACCATTAAGGATTGGTAACTACGTGTTCCCCTCGGACCTAATAGTATTGGAGTCACAAGGACTGGATGTAATATTAGGCATGGATTGGTTATCCAAGTATGGAGGGAACATTGACTGCGCCAGTAAGTCAATTATGCTCACCACCCCAGAAGAAAGAAGGATTAAATATGTATCCTGGCATGTGCTGAAGAGGACTCGAGTTTATTCCTTATCAGGAGTTGTACAGGAGGAAGTACCAGTGGTGAAGGATTTCCCTGATGTATTTCGAGAGGAGTTGCCAGGAAGGCCACCGGATAGAGACATTGAATTTTTGATTGAGCTTTTGCCAGGCATAGGGCCAATCTTTAAGAGACCGTATCGGATGCCCGCCCAGGATTTGGAGGAGATTAAGAAGCATATCAAGGAGTTACTAGATAAAGGTTATATTCGCCCAAGTTCGTCACCTTGGGGATCCCCAGTACTTCTAGTGGAGAAGAAGGATGGATCATTGAGGATGGTTGTTGATTATCGTGCGTTGAACGAAGTGACGATCAAGAACAAGTACCCACTGCTGATGATCAATGATTTGTTTGACCAGTTGCAAGGAGCTAAAGTATTTTCCAAGATCAACCTGCGATCAGGATACCACCAGCTGAAGATTCGAGAGCAGGATATACCTAAGACAGCTTTTACCACAATGTACGGGCTATATGAGTATACTGTTATGTCATTTGGTCTGACTAACGCGCCAACCTATTTCATGAACATGATGAACAAGGTGTTTACGGAGTTTTTGGATAAGTTCGTCGTAGTGTTCATTGATGATATATTGGTTTACTCGAAGAATGAAGAGGAGCATAAGGAAAATTTGCGTTTGGTTCTCGAGAAGCTCAGAGAACACCAGTTATATGTCAAGTTCAGCAAGTGTGAGTTTTGGTTGAAGGAAGTTGGATTCCTTGGACATGTTATATTCGGAGAAGGAATAGTAGTAGACCCCACCAAGGTTGTCACCGTGACTAAATGGGTAGCACCCACGTTGGTTGGAGAAATCCGGAGTTTTCTTGGACTCGCAGGATATTACAGGAGGTTCATTGAGAATTTCTCCAAGATTGTAAAGCCCACGACAGAGTTGTTGAAGAAGGACACCAAGTTCAATTGGACTGAGGAGTGTGAAGCCAGTTTTCAGGAGTTGAAGAAACGTTTGGTTATAGCCCCAGTGTTGATTCTTCCAGATCAACAAAAGGATTATCAAGTGTATTGCGACAATTCACGTCGAGGACTTGGAGCAGTGCTTATGCAAGAGGGAAGAGTTGTTTCATATGCCTCCCGGCAGCTTAAACCTCATGAGCAAAACTATGCTACACACAATTTGGAGTTAGCAGCCGTAGTGCATTCATTAAAGACATGGAGACATTTTCTAATCAGAAACCATTGTGAGGTGTACACGGATCACAAGAGTTTGAAGTATATCTTCACGCGGAAGGAGTTAAATCTCAGGCAAAGGAGATGGTTGGATCTCATTAAGGATTATGATATGAAGTTGCACTATCATCCCAGAAAGGCTAACGTAGTAACCGATGCGTTGAGTCGCAAGAGTCATGTCAATACACTCATGACCGGAGGATTACCCAAGGAGTTAGCGGAGGATCTTCGCAAGCTATGTTTGGAAATAGTTCTGAGAGGTTATGTAGCAGCGTTGGAAATTTAGTCTACTTTGATGGATAAGATCAGGGAAGCTCAGAAGATGGACAAAGAGATTGCCGAGATAAAGGAAAGGATGAGCAATGGAAAGGCTAAAGGATTTCATGAGGATGAGCATGATACCTTATCGTTTGAGGATCGCGTATATGTGCCTAATGACCCCGGGATCAGGAAGTTGATTTTGCAAGAGGCCCATGATTTGTCGTATTCGATTCACCCAGGAAATACCAAGATGTATCTGGATTTGAAGGACAGTTTCTGGTGGACAAGAATGAAGAATGATATTGCTAAGTATGTAGCAGTATGTGATGTATGTCTGAGAGTAAAGGCAAAGCGTCAAAAGCCAACAGGATTGCTACAACCATTGCCGATACCCGAATGGAAGTGGGACAAGCTAGGCATGGATTTTATCATGGGATTGCCCAGGACTCGTTCAGGCTATGACTCTATTTGGGTTGTAGTCGATCAGTTGATGAAGGTAGCTCATTTCATCCCAGTGAAGACCACTTACACCAGTGCTAAGTTGGAAAAGATATACATGACCAGGATCATATGTCTGCGTGGAGTTCCGAGGACCATTGTATCAGATAGAGGAACCCAGTTTACCTCAAAGTTTTGGAATTAGTTGCATGAGACTTCGGGTACCAGGCTAGAGTTCAGTACATCCTTTCATCCACAGACATATGGACAGACCGAGAGAGTCAATCAGATTCTGGAGGACATGTTGAGAGCTTGTGCACTAGATTACGGATCTAGTTGGGACGACAATTTGCCATATGCAGAGTTCTCTTACAATAACAGTTATCAAGCCAGTTTGAAGATGGCCCCTTTCGAAGCCTTGTACGGAAGGAGGTGCAGGACACCGTTGCTATGGGATGAAGTTGGAGACCGTCAGTTGTTTGGACTAGATTTAATTAAGGAGTCTGAAGAGAAAGTTAAGTTGATTCGCGATAGACTCAAGGTAGCCCAGTCCAGGCAGAAGAGTTATGCGGATTCTAAATGCAAGGAGACAGTTTACGAAGTCAGAGACAGAGTATATCTTCGTGTGTCCCCACTTCGAGGAGTTAAGCGCTTTAGAGTTAAGGGAAAGATAGCACCATGTTTTGTGGGACTGAGGGAGTCCTGGACTAGGGGGTGTCCGGATAGCCGGACTATCATCGTCGGCCGGACTCCAAGACTATGAAGATACAAGATTGAAGACTTCATCCTGTGTCCGGATGGGACTTTCCTTGGCGTGGAAGGCAAGCTTGGCGATACGGATATGTAGATCTCCTACCATTGTAACCGACTCTGTGTAACCCTAGCCCTCTCCGGTGTCTATATAAACTGGAGGGTTTTAGTCCATAGGACAACAACCATTACAACAATCATACCATAGGCTAGCTTCTAGGATTTTAGCCTCCTTGATCTCGTGGTAGATCCACTCTTGTACTACCCATATCATCAATATCAATCAAGCAGGAGTAGGGTTTTACCTCCATCAAGAGGGCCCGAACCTAGGTAAAAACATCATGTCCCTTGTCTCCTGTTACCATCCGCCTAGACGCACAGTTCGGGACCCCCTACCCGAGATCCGCCGATTTTGACATAGACATTGGTGCTTTCATTGAGAGTTCCTCTGTGTCGTCACCGATAGGCTCGATGGCTTGTTCAAACAACAACTCTGTCTAGGGTAAGACTTTTCTCCCCGGACAGATCTTCGTATTCGGCGGCTACGCACTGCGCGCCAATTCACTTGGCCATCTGGAGCAGTTTGAAAGCTACGCCCCTGGCCATCAGGTCAGGCTTGGAAGTCTAAACTTCACGGCAGACATCCGCGGAGACTTGATCTTCGAGGGATCCGAGCCACAACCAAGCACGCCGCACTGTCACGATGGGAATGATCTAACTCTGCCGCCGGACAGTGCTTTGGAGGCCGCACACGGATCCGCTCCGACCTATAGTCCGGAGCCAATCGCGCAGATCGAGGACGGGTGGCTGGACACCGCCTCGGGAGCTGCAACCGCTACGGCGATGGAGCCGAATACTGACCTTGTCCCTTATAAAGCTCATGACTCCGAGGCGCCGGACTCGTTGCCGGACTTCGAACCTCCTGCACCCCGGCCAATCAAATCCGATTGGGCGCCGATCATGGAGTTCACAGCCGCGGACATCTTTCAGCACTCACCCTTTGGCGACATCCTAAATTCGCTAAAGCATCTCTCGCTATCCGGAGAGCCCTGGCCGGACTACGGCCAGGATGGTTGCGATACGGACGACGAAGAAATTCAAAGCCCACCCACCACCCACTTTGTAGCCACTGTCGACAATCTAACCGACATGCTAGACTATGACTCCGAAGACATCGACGGTATGGACAACGATGACGGAGACGATCAAGAACCAGCGCTCACCGAGCACTGGAACGCCACCCCAACCCATGACGTATATATGGTGGACACCCCAAAAGGAAGCGATAATGAGGAACAACGGGGCACGGCAAAGGATAATTCCGCCGACAAACAACCAAAACGGCGACGCAGACGCCGCCCTAAGTCCCGACTCGACAAAAACAGCACTCCTAATGACCCAGCAATAGAGCAGGGCAAATCAGTGGGCGACGAACATGCAACCAAGCAACCATCCGAACAGGATGAATCGGATAATCAATCTATGCCCGGCGAAAACAACAGTCCAGACGATCTCACGCCAGGCACACCACCGGAGCATAAGGACAATCACAAAAGACTTCTCGCCACTGCAAGAAGCCTGAAGAAAGAAAAGAGGAAGCTCAAAACAGCGGAAGACATACTCAGAATGAGATGGAGCAAAGTGCTCAAGACCGCAGACAAATATGGCAATGGCCATCAATCAAAGAGCTACCCGAAGCGCAAGCTGCTGCCAGAATTTGACGAGGAAGCCATAGAGCCACCACAGTCAAAAAATAAAGAAGCCGCCTGGCCGGATAGACGACCAGATGACAGGCCAAAAGCGACAAGCGGCGCCGCGCACAAGCCGACTCATGATCCTCGGAAAACAAATGGCCCGATCAGGTCCATCTACGGGCCAAAAAAGAGGGCCCCAGGAAGCAACACAACACGCCAAGTGTTCGAAGACAGCGGCACACCGAAATACAGGGGCGCCGCACACCCACTATGTTTCACCAATGAGGTGCTGGATCATGAATTTCCAGCAGGGTTTAAACCCATAAGCATAGAGGCTTACGACGGAACAACAGACCCTGGAGTCTGGATAGAGGATGACATACTACACATACACATGGCTAGAGGAGATGATCTCCATGCCATAAAATATCTACCCCTCAAGCTCAAAGGGCCAGCTCGGCATTGGCTCAAAAGCCTCCAGAAAACACTGTTGGAAGTTGGGAAGAGCTCGAGGACGCGTTTAGAGCAAATTTTCAAGGGAGTTATGTCCGCCCTCCGGATGCAGACGATCTAAGTCATATAACTCAACAGCCCGGAGAGTCAGCGTGCAAATTCTGGAACAGGTTCCTTACCAAAAAGAACCAAATAGTCGACTGTCCGGACGCTGAAGCCTTAGCAGCTTTTAAACACAACATCCAAGACGAATGGCTCGCCAGACACCTCGGCCAAGAGAAGCCGAGGACAATGGCCGCGCTAACAAGCCTCATGACCCGCTTTTGTGCGGGGGAAGACAGCTGGCTAGCAAGATGTAGCACCAGCGACCCGAGTACATCCGAGATCAGAGATGGAAACGGAAAATCAAGGCGCAGAAAGGATCAGCGCCGGAATAAAGAAAAAAGCCCAAAGAACACGGCGGTCAACGCCGGATTCAAAAGCTCGCGGCCAAACAACAAAACACTGCCTCTTAAGGACAACAGTGATGAGCTATCCAACTTAAACAAAATTTTGGATCAGATATGTCAAATCCACAGTACCTCCGGAAGGCCTGCAAACTACACCCACCGAGATTGTTGGGTTTTCAAACAGTCCGGCTGACTCAACGCCGAACACAAGGGGCTCGACACGCCAAGCGAGGACGATGACGAACCCCACTAGCAGAGCACCGGAAAACAAAAGACTTTCCCACAAGAAGTCAAAACAGTAAACTCACTTCATGTGATAGTACGGAAAAACAATGCGGTACCCGCTAAAATAAGTGCCGCACGGTCCACCCCAGCGGAACCTAGAAGTTGGATGTCAAAACCAATCACTTTCGACCACCTGGATTACTCCAAAAGTATTCGAAACGCGGGATGGACTGCTCTGATATTGGATCCTATGATCGACGGACTACAAATTACACAAGTCCTAATGGACGGCGGCAGCGATTTAAACCTGCTATATCCGAACACAATCCGCAAGATGGGGATAGACCTTACTAAAATTCAACATAGCCGCACTTCCTTTAAAAGGAGTGACGCCAGGCCCTTACGCCAAGTGCACAGGCTCCTTATTACTAGAAGTTGTGTTCGGGACACCTGACAACTTCCGACGCGAAAAGCTAATCTTTCATGTCGCCCCGTTCAAAAGTAGCCATCAAGCACTATTGGGACGTGAAGCTTTCGTCCGCTTCAACGCAATACCACATTACGCGTCTCTTACACTTAAAATGCCCGGTCCACGTGGCATCATTTCATTAAAAGGTCGTTCAAAGACCCCGGACACGGCTAGATGAGTCCGGCATAAATAAGCTAGGGGCTCCCTAGCCGCACACCCCTTCACAAGGGGCTGTGCGTATAAGCAATAATGAGCTAATATAGGCTCAGCCTTATTTATTCATTAATATTTCAATTTTTTATGCACTTTCCGCATGATTTCCTTTCAAACTAAGTTCCTCTCTTTTTACAGATGAACAACATGCACACCCGTCCAGGATACGGCACAACGGAGACACAAGCGCGGACGTGCAGTAGGGAACCGTTGCAAGGATTCTCTTCAGATTAAGACCCTGCGTAAACCTTTTTTACTGTCTCTTGTTGCTATAATCCCCTGGTTTCTCATTATAACCAGAGTGGAGACTGGCGTTTTGGCATCGGCCGCGTTAGAGGACCTCGCCCGTACCTGGACACTAGGGGCTCAAGGCATTGTTCTGCCCATTATTATAAAGACCGAACACCTTAGGGAGTGTTCGGCGTCTCGAGTTAGGCCTTATATGCATCAGCTCCGAATCATGTCTTTGGTCAAATGTTGGGTTTGCCCGGCTCCTGTGTTTTGCTGCCTTACGTTCCGTATCATCGGCTAACGCGACACCAGGAGAACTACTGCGATTGTGCCCCAGTTCGGCTGGGCGAGCACCTCAGTAGAGAAAGCCGAAAACTGACTGTCATGATGCAGCGAGAGACTTGTCAACCACTCGATCGACCACTGGAATGTTTAGAATTCCTCCGCTTTAACGAAGGACCGTTTCCCGGTCAGGCACATACGCGCCCCGAATTCGGAGAGCGCGGTGCCCCCAGGGGCTATATCGTAGCCCCACCCTCGAACTCCCATGGCTAAGTGAAAGTGATAAAGCGTTATAGTCCGGTTGCCTCGTTTGCTACACTACCACCTCCTTCACAGGACTGAGATGTCGGATCAAGTGTGAAAATGCGCTATCTTTGCGAACACCCCCGCACCTTGTGTGTGGGGGCTGAAGCCGACGACTGCCATCTTTCAGGTTATACACACGTATACATAAACGGCCCCGTAGGAGATATTTCAATACTTGAACGCACAAGTATAAAAAGCGCCTACATCATAAACATTGTTTTACAAAATAACAACGTTCATTTGAACGTGACATTTTTTGAGCACTGCGAGTCTATTACATGAGCACCACGAGAACTTCCCCAAAATAGTGCTCGGCGGGTAACCGGCTCTCATCCGAACCCTGGGTCGCAATAGCGGTGGCATCCATCTCCGTCCAATGTGTCTTCACACGGGCGAGTGCCATCCGTGCACCCTCTATGCAGGCCGACCGCTTCATCGCCTTGATATGCGGCACCGCCCCAAGAAATTGCTGCAATAAGCCAAAATAGCTTTTTGGCTTGGGCCTATCCGGCCAAACATGAATCACGATATCCGTCATGGCAAGTCTGGACAACCTATTCAGCTCAGCCCATTCGGCCAACCGATCGGTCAGCGGAAGTGAACGATCCGGACTATGGAATTGAGACCAAAACAGCTCTTCCGTCTTGTGATCCTTCTGACTTCGGAAGTGCACAACGGCATCCACCGCACTCGCCGCTAAGTCCATATAAGGATCCTCCGGACCCCACAGCTGGCCAAGCTGGGCATACTTTGGATCCGTAAACCTGCGGCGCAGCAGAAAAGGCTTGCCATCCACAATGTCGCCAGCCTGGCGCAGCTCCTCCTTTATACCCCGCACTGCAGAACGGGCATCCTTGGCTTCGGCGGTGGCCTTCCCCAGGTCTTCTCGCTCCGATAGGCGCTCCTTTTCAAGAGCCTCATTGCGGTCGGTAGCATCCTTAAACTTAACGGCCATTTCGGCCATCTCTTCCCTGCTTCGGCAGTGTGCAGCCCTTTCGGCTTCTAACTCCTCGGCCGCCCTCGAGGCAGCCGCATCACTCCTTCTGGCTTGCTCCTTGGCTTGAGCAAGTTCTGCCCGAAGGCTCTCCACAGCAGCGGCACCATCTGCGTCAAGCACACATATTGTAAGAGGTGGCCTTCGGCTCCCTTACTAGGTGACCACGGAGAAAAAACTCACCTTGCGATTCGTCAAGTCTCTTGTTGACCAGCGCGATGTCCGCATCCGCAACGTCGAGTTGTCGGTTTAGTTCAGCAACTCTATCAGTCCGGTTGGCCCCCGAACTATCCGCCACCTGCTTAGGAAAGGCAACAGTTAATACCTGCGATTTTGATCCTCAGCACGCTGTCGTTTTCGACAACCTACCGAGTCTCAGGGGCTACTATCTATACAGGGCACACTTTATGTGCAAAACTGTCAAAAAGGTGTGTCATCTTTACGTACCTCAAACCCCACCAGCAAACTCCTGACAGCATTGCGCAATCCGCTTTCGGCGGACGAAATCCTTCCAATCACCATACTCATCAATGCATGGTGATCTTCTGAGATGGACGCCCTCTCAAGCAGATCCTTCAGCTCCCCCGGCCGAACACTAGTCGGCGCCGAACTCTTCGGCCCTGCCGGGCTCGGGGACACCCTCTGTGATGACACTTCAGGCTCGTCCGCCCTATCCGACAGCGCAGCGGACGGAGGCGTCTCGCTCTCCACCATCTCCGGACGAAGGTCCCCCGAAGACGAGCTCATCTGAGAAAGTCGTAGATCCGAACTACAAGGTAAAAACTTCAGTTATCCTCAGAAGCACAAATAGGGATGTCTCTCATTATCAAATTCCCCTTTCTCTACTTACGGCTCGCTGGAGGGCTGATTCTTTAGGGGAGACTATGCGGCCGGGGCCTCCCCGGACGCAGGACCCTCTGGTGAAGATTTCTTCCCCCTCTTAGGGGCTTTGGCCTCTGGGTCTCCAGAGGCGGTCCTCTTCTCCCCTTGGAGGGAGGGATTTTCGATCCCCCCTTTTTCAAGAGCCTCCTTGGGTGAGGCGGTAGCTCCCTTATTTTCCCCTCCGATTTCTTCTGAAGGCGCAACCTCCAGCATCTTGACCAGCACGGGATCCGGTGCGGTCTCTGGGAGGGGGGTCGGACACCGTATCAGCTTTGCTTGCGCTATCCACTCATGTTGAAGGATAACGGGTTAAAAGGCGAATTGTAGAAAGGCAAACAAACGGTACGTCCGAACACCGAGCTACTTACTTGAGTATCCGGGAGATTGCAGCTTAGGCATGCGTCCTCGGTCAATTCCGGACACCCCGCCCGTGATCCGAAGAACAACTCGTACATCTCCACGGGTGTCGTACCCATGAAGTGTTGGAGAATCCATGGTCCCTCCGGATTGAACTCCCATAGCCGAAGAGGACGGCGTTTGCAGGGCAGGAGACGCCTAATCAGCATAACCTGCATCACCACGACCAGATCGATCTCCCTCGCTTGGAGGTCTCGAATCCGGCCCTGCAATAGGGGCACGTCTTTTGACGGCCCCCCAGTTGAGCCCTTGGTTGACCCACGACATCAACCGTCGAGGAGGTCCCGAGCAGAATACGGGCGGCGGCTTCTGCGTGCTGCCCTTCGGAACGGTGATATAGAACCACTCCTGTTGCCATAAGCCAAGCTCCTCTTGGAAGGAGCCCTCGGGCCACGGGGCATCGGCCCTCCTGCTCATGGCCGCCCCGCCGCACTCTGCTTGACGCCCCTCGATCATCTTCGGCTCCACATTGAAGGTCTTCAACCACAGGCCGAAGTGGGGGGTGACGCGGAGGAAGGCTTCGCAGACGACAATAAATGCCGAAATATGGAGGATGGACTCCGGAGCCAAGTCATGGAATTCCAACCCATAGTAGAACATGAGCCCTCTCACAAAAGGATCCATCAGGAAGCCTAAACCCCGACGGAGGTGGGATACAAAGACGACGTACTCGCCGGGCTCGGGGGTGGGGATGGCCTGCCCTTCGGCGGGCAACCTGTGCGAAATCTCGTAAGACAGGTACTTGGCCTCTCGCAGCTTTAGCACGTCCTCCTCCGTGACGGAGGAGGGCATCCACCGGCCCTGAAGGTCGGAGCCGGATGTTGTTGAAGGTCCGAGGCGCTCAAATCTGGGGCTCTGGGTGTTGGAACTCGGGGCAAGGAGAAGATTCGATGGAGGATTGAAGAAAAGAAACGAGCCTTGGTCCCGTTATAAAGAGGAACAATACCAAGAGACGTCTCCGTGACCGTTCGGGACTCGCCTTCGATAGAGGGGGCGTGGCGACGGGCGCGGTTGGGTTACCCACGTCCGTATTGATGAGAATCCCGGAATAAGGGGAACACGATCTCTGCTTCGACAAGACATGCCAAGGAAACCGCTTTGCTAAACGCGCTGAGGTGGTATAATAAAAAACGATTCAAGTAAAGGCTTGGTAGTGGCGTGACGTCATGCTACATGATACGTCAGCAGATTGAACCTGTGTACATAATATTCTCTCTACGAGGAAATGTGGAAATTATTTTGCAGAGCCGGACACTATCCTGGTGCTCATAATCTTCTGAGAATTATTTGGAGGAGGAACCCGCCTTGCAATGCTGAACAATATGCGCGCCGGACTCATCGTCATTGAAGCCTAGTTCAGGGGCTACTGAGGGAGTCCTGGACTAGGGGGTGTCCGGATAGCCGGAGTATCATCGTCGGCCAGACTCCAAGACTATGAAGATACAAGATTGAAGACTTCGTCCCGTGTCCGGATGGGACTTTCCTTGGCGTGGAAGGCAAGCTTGGAGATACGGATATGTAGATCTGCTACCATTGTAACCGACTCTGTGTAACCCTAGCCCTCTCCGGTGTCTATATAAACCGGAGGGTTTTAGTCCGTAGGACAACAACCATTACAACAATCATACCATAGGCTAGCTTCTAGGGTTTTAGCCTCCTTGATCTCGTGGTAGATCCACTCTTGTACTACCCATATCATCAATATCAATCAAGCAGGAGTAGGGTTTTACCTCCATTGAGAGGGCCCGAACCTGGGTAAAAACATCGTGTCCCTTGTCTCCTGTTACCATCCGCCTAGAAGCACAGTTCGGGACCCCCTACCCGAGATCCACCAGTTTTGACACTGACAGGGACCATACAAAGTTTTGGAGCGTATGGGAGAAGTTGCTTACAAGCTGGAATTGCCAGAAGGATTGTTAGGAGTTCATGATGTATTCCACGTTTCCCAGTTGAAGAAGTGCCACGCAGAGATGGCCGATATTCCTCTAAGAGATATAGTGCAACTAAAGCGATTCAGTTGGATAGCGATTTGCCCTACGAGGAGAAACCAGTGAGGATTCTCGAGTTTGCTAGCCGAGTCACACGCAGTAAGGTTATCAAGTTCTGCAAAGTTTAGTGGAGCCACCATACCGAGGATGAAGCCACCTGGAAGCGAGAGGAAGACCTACAGAAGTACCACCCGCACATATTTTCTAGCCAACCTGAATCTAGAGGTCGAGATTCATCTTCAGGGGGGTAGGTTTGTAACATCCCAAATTTTCAATTTGGAAAGTTATACATAGGTCATCATTGCATATCATATTTTATTGCATTTTTGGTGGATCCTAGAAATTCTAAGGAACTCAAGGACCCACGGAGAGAGTTGGGGATTTTGTTATTTTCATATTTGAGTTTTCTCAAATTTTGAAAAGAGGATCATTTGGTTTTAATTATTTTTCTCTTCGAATATTTCTAATATGAAAATAAAAGAGAGGGGATAAAATTACTTCTCCAAATAAAACAAATACTAGAGGAAAAATATTGAAATCAAATAAGAATTTTATTTGGAGTTTTATTGCTATTTTATTTGAATTAGGAAAAATGCATTTTTCAAAATTGCAGTAGAGGCCCAAATAAATGTTCACTTTGTCCGCAATATTATTAGAAGACCGTGAAAATTTATTTCAGGATTTTTGGACTCTGTTTAGAATTTCTTTTATTAGTTTTTCTGCGTCAGGATTATTTTTTTTTAAAAAGGGACAATTGCATTTTTATCCCTAGTTGGTTCCTACCCACGGGTTTTGTCCTTACTTTTCGAGCTTGCTCAGTTTTGCCCTTACTTTTTCCGTCGAGGTCCCTCGAATGCCCTTTGACCGTTTGACCAAAACTTTGAAAATTCATAACTAATTCATATGAACTCAGAAAAATGCAAATAAGATATCAAAATGTTTAGATAAACATTACCTTTATGGGAATATCATTTGCATTCAGGACAAGAGCATCATTTAAACTACCCGAGGTAATTAATTTTATTAACAATATTAAAAATAAATAGGTATAAACAATATTTTTTCATGAATAAAAATTATATGCAAATGTAGATGATGTTTTCTGAACATCTTGATACCTTATTTGCATTTTCCTGAGTTCGTGTCAACTGGTTATGAAGTTTCCAAATAATGGTCAAAGGGGTTAGAACATTCATAACAAGTTGATACAAACTCAGAAAAATGCAAATAAGTTATCAGGATGTTCAGAAAACATCACCTACATTTGCATGTAATTTTTATTCATGAAAAAAATATTGTTTATACCTATTTATTTTTAATAATGTTAATAACATGAATTACCTCAGGTAGTTTAAACGATGCTTTTGTACTGAATGCAAATGATATGCCCATAAAGGTAATGTTTATCCAAACATTTTGATATCTTATTTGCATTTTTCTGAGTTCATATGAATTAGTTATGAATTTTGAAAGTTTTGGTCAAACGGTCAAAGGGCATTCGAGGGATCTCGACGGAAAAAGTAAGGGCAAAACTGAGCAAGCTCGAAAAGTAAGGGCAAAACCCATGGGTAGGAACCAACTAGGGGTAAAAGTGCAATTGTCCCTTTAAAAAAAGTTGCCGACCTAGCTGGGCCGTGCCCGACCCGGCCTTCGCCCGGCCAGGCTTTAAAAGCCGTGGCCCGACCCCGCCGCCAGCCCAGCCGCCAGCCCCGCTGCACCCGAACCTTGGTCACTAGCCCCGCCCACGCCCGCGATGCCCGCCGCCACCGTCCGCCGTCGCCAACCCGTCGCCCCGCCGCCGCCTACCCCGCCCGCCTCGTCGGAGCCACCCGCCGCCGCCGGAGCCGCCCGCCGCCGCTGATCCCGCTGCCGCCGAGGTAGCCGCCGCCGCCGTCTGGTTTTCTCAGAAAAACCGATTGGTTTTTTTGAAACCCTAGATCTAGTTTTTTTTCAGATCAGTTCGGTTTTTTCGGTTTAGTAGCGGACATTCGTTCGTACGTTCATTTTAATGAATGTTGTTCGTCAGTTAGCCACAGACAGCGAATGTTCGTTCGTTAGCTTGTTCGTCTCGTTTTCTTTTTCCAGGGTTTTTCCGCGATTATTTTCGATCGCGACTGCCCTGAACTTCGTTTTAGTTTATCTTTTTGCTCGTTTATCCAAATCGGGTGAAACAAGCACCTAGATCTTCATCTCGATGCCCTCTTTTTGTTTAGCCAACTTGAACAAGGTTTTGTTACTATAAAATTTGACTTTAGTCCAGATTAGTAATCGAATCTTGTTTCTTTCGTAGTTTGAGTTTCGTTGCTCCGTTTGATTTGATTCTTTTTGCAAACCGGAGTTCTTTAGTTGAACTTTCTGGTTAGATCTCCTATTTGCATTTTACCTGTACTTCTAGTTGAGTGCTTATGTACGTTATTGTTTGCTTGCGATAGAATTCCCGGAGTGCGAAGCGTGCTACTACGAGTCCCTAGGTTTTGTGGATCATCAGCAAGGCAAGTAACTTTGATCATACCTCTTTATTACCCAGTTTTTATGCATTAGTCTCAACCCTCAAATATTGGATGGTTAGGATCTGAGTAACATGTGGGTTTGGGAAGTAGATGATGGGGTAGAACCTATTGCCCTTTTTATTATCAAACCTTTGGGAGTTACTTCTACGTTATGCTCAGGATTGCTATGCTATGCTCGTAGACGTGGATCGGGTGAGTGTATCCATGACAGATGTGAGTATTGTTAATTAATGGTTAACTTAAGGTGGCTACTTAAATACACATCTGGGTGGATTGGTTGAGGCACCCTGGAGCACCCAGTGGTTTGCCCGGGCACCTGGAGAACCCAGTGCTTGCCCAAGGGAATCTCGGAGTACCCGTGTGATTACCCTATGGAATGCCACCCAGGCTCAAAGGGATCATAAGATTATTCATGCTAGAAACTTCCGTGTGCAGCCACAAGCCATTATGGGCTCCGGCGTAAGTAAATTGCGTGAGCTCTTGAAGAGCTGGACTAGCAGATGTAGGGGATGTAGGTGGTACTGTCTACCCAAAGTAGGAAGTTAATGCTTCTGAAAGACTGTGTCTCGATCCTACGACCATGGATGTGTTCGAGTCTTGTGGGGAAAAGTGCGCAAACCTCTGTAGAGTGTATAAACTACTCATGGTTAGCCGTGTCCCCGGTTATGGACATCTTGAGTATCTGGTTCTTGGATTATCATGTTGATCTCATCACACTAAATTAATTTGATTGGGTTTAATGACGATGTTTAATTGGGATTGAGTTGGAGGAACCTTCCCAATGTTTAACAACCACCATGATAGTTAAATAAAATGTATTTCTTTGTTGTAGGAAAAAATTGGCTTTATGCAAAAAAAATAACCATAGAGCTTTCCACCAGCCATATATGCATGTAGTGATAGCATTTATTCTATTCATTACTCTATTGTGGGGACCCCGACCCATAAGTCGTGATCACCAAATGCACGTGTACAGTGATCCCAGAGATCAATGCTCACTGAACACACAGAAGCTGAATAACAAGAGTCTTACATTCATACATACCGTCTTACACAAATTATGACCATTGTGGTCAAGTCTTACATAGATAAAGCCACAAGGGCTGAATACCAAATAAACTTAAGCAACGGAAATCTTTGTCGTTAAGTAGAACCCATGCCATCTGCCTTAACCCTACATGCATTCTGACTGGGAAGCGTCCTAGTTCGCATGTTCGTCACCAACGAACTCTTCCTCGAACTTCTGTTCTTCCATGCCTGGTCAATTAAATAACCAGTGGCAAGCCAATGAGTACTTTGAATGTACTCGCAAGCAACCCATGTTTCGGTTCAAGATACAACAATGCATGACATAGGTAAATTTTTGCAGAAAGCTAATTTTATTGTGCTATGACATGTTCAACAATTGGTAAATCATGTATCATATGAATTCAAGTAACCACAGGGACTAGTTACAGATACCAACATAAAGGGAGTGGGCATCAACCCAACTCGATCATGTCAAGTCCTTTGACTTGACCCAAGTAGTTTTTCCTATTTATCCAAACATACACACTGGTTGGTAAACAAGTGGACGTAGCCCAAGAGCGGTTACCCAACTATCCCTGACCGTGGACACGGCTATTCAAATAGTTTTACACTCTGCAGAGGTTGCACACTTTACCCACAAGATCCGGGGAACTTCCGTGTCATCCACGACCCGCGGTACCTCAAGTACCCGGGGTAAGCACCCGATCACTATCTTTCCCTAGACGACACTAACAAGGACTCCACTCGTTGTTCCGTATCCTCACGATGTACATCATACGAGACTCACTCGAGATTGTAACATCTAAGAGGGGACGCAACGGTGTATCCGGTGCCTTGTAAAAACAATCATGGCCGCCCTACCTGGCACGACCCCGTCCCGAGAGAGAGCACCAACTCTCCCCCGTCACTACTAATGCGGGCTCCAAGCTAGTATCGGCCTAGGTAATCAATAATGCCCTTTCCCATATAAGGGTAGAGTGGTTGCGCATGTAAGGTTGGAATAATGGTTGCAACTTAAACCAATCCGTTTTGGAAACAACACACACACTTGCCTCGGTACACCACTTCGTCATCAAGTGGTTACCCAACTCATTATCTCCCTCGGGCATAAGTGGCACCCGACAGGGTTTTCGAAAAGTCTTTTGTAAATACTTTTTCTCCATCACCATGCATATTCCCGTCCCATTTGCGTAGCCACTACTATAGCATCCTATCTACTCCCACTGGCATGACCCTCATAAGGAGGTAGGGTCATGCGCCATGCAAGTATCAACGAGGAAGTAACAGAGGCAACCCATCAAGGTGGTTACCACCTCATCATGATTCCGTTGCGACAACAATATGGTGCTATATGACATGCATAAAAAGGGTTTCATAGACATGGTCAAAGGGCTGCTTGCCTAGCTCAACAAAGTCTTCTGGGTCTTCAAAGTCTTCTGGTCCAACTCCTTCGTCAGCAACGCAATCTATCGTCGCAAAATGATAACGAGAAAAACAAGGCAATAACAAAACAGAAAAACCAAAGTGCTCAAAAAATGTCAACTCATTTTTGATAAATACTAGGGGGAAATCTAAGAAGGGGAAAAGTCCTAGTTTTGGATTTGGAGTTAAGGAATAGTGGAAATGGATTTTCAAAGAAGGATTTAAATGCTCAAATTTAAATTTAAATTTGAACAGTACAGAAAAGTTTGATGGATATTTATGAAAGTTACACCATTAAATAGGTGGGATTTTTAGAAGACTTTAGGAGTTAGAAACATTTAATTTGGATAATATTTAAATCTACGGATTTTTTGGAAAAGTTAAAGAAAAAGAAAAGGAAAAAGGCCGCAGTGCAACTGGGCCTATTCGGCCACAGTCCAGCAGGCCCAGGGGGAATCCAGCCCACGCAAGGCTGCCACGTTGAAGGCGTATTTGGGAAATACGCCTCCAGCCGACGCAGCGAACCGGTGCGCGCGCGCGCGTTTTAAACCTGACGGGTGGGGCCCACCCGTCGGATTGTGAGGCTGACCGACGAGCCCCATGGCCGTCGTCTTCAACCATGGGCCGGAGAGGGAGGCGAGCTCACCAGCGTCGCTGTGGTTGACGGTGGGACGATCCGAGGGCACCGGTGTGCTCAGGGCGGAGTCGTCGTTCGGGTGGAAGTGGAGGCGGTCACCGGAGTGCAGGGGTTCGCTGGTGACGAGGAAGCCGGCGGAAGGGCCTTGGGAGGAACCTGGTTAGCTCGTTCCGAGCTGCAATAGGAGCGGGAGAAAGAGGGGAATGGGTCAGTGAGGTCCGAGGGTTCCAGATCAAGCAAGAGCGGGCGGAGAGGGGTTGTACCGCAAGATCAACGGTCGACCGAGGCGGCGGAGCTCCGGTCGATCCCGAGCATAGAAGCTCTCCGAGGTTGATTGGGTGGTGTGGGCGCGTGCTTGCGGTGTGAGAAGGAGGTGGATGTCAAGAGAGAGACCTGGGGCGAGCTTTTATAGCCGGGCGCTGGTCCACCGTGCACTCGTGCGCCGGCGAGGTCACAGGCGAGACCAGAGGCCGTGTGGGCACACGAGGGTGAGTCTGGGCCGTTCGTGGATGAGGTCTATGACCAGGTGAATGAAGAGAGCGAGCGGGGGAGGGCCAGAGGCTGCGCGCGTGTGAGTTTGCTCATTGGAGCTCTCGGGCGGGCGGCGCGCGTGCGAGCTGGGGCGAGAGGAGGGAGAAGGAGGAGGGGGACAGAGGCGTGGCGTGACGCAGACGTCGAGGCGCATCGTCGGGCGCGCTGGGGAGGCCCGAGGTGGCCGGAGGCGGTTGGAAGGGGGCGGCTACAGTGCGGGAGCGCACTGTAGCGCGCTCCAGAGCGCCCAAATGGCCGGCATGGCCATTTTCTATGCAATGTGGTCACAGCCAAAGGTGTCTGGTAGCTCGAGGGGGAGTAAATAAAGGGGGAGGGGCCTTGGATGCCATGGATGGCCAGTAGGAGAGGAGTGAGATTGATAGAGAGGAGGAAATGGGCTGTCCAGAGAGAGAAAGTGGGGTTTTACCCCTCCAATAATTGAGCTGTGGATTTGCCATTGTTACTGGAGGTGCAAGGGGTCTAGTAGGGGCTGTGGTAAAAAGTGGAACTCATGGAGATTAGTGGAAGAGGCCCAAACAGGGTTTTTAGTTAACATGCAGAAGGTGTTTGATATGGTTTTGGGATACTTGCACTAATTTCCTTCTTGTGCCACTTGGCAGAGCTGTTTTTAATGACAAAATGACAGGGTAGAAGGAAGATGAGCTTATTTGGAAGAGTTTGCTAATGAAACTTTGGCAAACCCTAGAAATTAGCAGAAATGAACTTGTTTAGATCTAGTTGAGCAAATCACTTCTCCTTGATGCACCACTTGGTGTAGTGGCCTCATTTGGTCATGTGAACATGCTCACAAAAGTTGGGGTCAAGGAGAGAAAGTTGGTAGTACAAATTTGTTCAAATTTGATTCTGGTCAGAGAGGGTTTTGGGGCATTCTGGTGAACCAAAATGACCTTGATTGACATGAGGCTTTTCAAGGTGATCACAATATGCATTTGTGACTTGCTGGATTTTCCTTGGATGTTTATGAAAATATTTCCGTTAGAAATATTTCAAATCCTTGAAATGGGCAGAAGTGGTTTTGGGAGGTTTTGTCCAATATTTTGAACATTACCATGTGTTGAAACTCTTATACATGTACAATATATGTCCTATGAGTTTCCCTAAATTTTGTAAAATATTTTTGAAGCATTAAAATAATTTTAACCTATTAAAGACCATTTCTGGCCTAAAGAAAAAGCCTTTAAATAAAATAGCAAAATAACTTTTAAAATTATATTTTTGTGGTTTTGGGGAGTCCTATATCTATTAGGTTTCAAATATACTCTTTGAAATATTTTTCTCACCCCAAATCGAGTACTTGCAGTGCAAACCTCAATTCAGGGGTTTTTGGAAAACTAATTTTAGAAAATACTTTTTGGCCAAATTATTTTTGTAAGAAAATACTATATTGCTCTATACACATGGCATGATCATTGGGCAGAAGTTTGGGGCAAGGAGATGAAGTATAGAAGGTGGAGTTGTGTTGACTTTAAAGAGCACTTAAAAAACACAGAGAGAAAACCAACTCCAAATAAAAGCCAAATAATGCAAGAGTTTTTGTCAAACCACACTTTATCATGATATATTAGCTTAAGTGTTGTGGCATGAAAATCAGGGTGTGACATCTATGTGTTACATTGCCAGCATATTCCATGTGCTGACCCGTTTCGGGCTGCAACATTTTATGTTGCAGACTTTTTAGACGACGAGTAAGGTGCCATAGGTCGTTATCGTTCACTCAGCTATGCTGTTGGAGTTGATGGACCCACTTTATCTTCCAAGCCTTCCGCTGTTATCGTTTTTAGATGGCCTTAAGCCATATTGTTGTAATAAGTTCTCTTTTGAGACATTTGATGTAATACGTGTGTGATTGAAACTCTATTATAAATCCTCAAGTATTGTGTGTGTTAGCATTACCGATCCAGGGATGACACTGATGCACAGAGACTAGACTATTTGAGGTCTGGCGCTACAAAGATAACTGTGTATAAAATTGAAAAGAGTAATAGACATTGGCTGCAAACCATGTAGTTCAATGCATGAGTTAGAGTAAGTAGTAGTTAAAAGGCATGAGCATTAAGTACTTAGAACAGCGGCTTTGACTGGTGTAGTCATGCCCTTCGTCTTGTTGGTGTGACAGTCCTTGAAGATTTCCATGGCATTTGGTTCAGGTACTTTTTGGTTCTTGCGGGCTTTCCTCTGCATTTGGAACAAGTCAATATAGATCTGATAATATGGCATAGCGAAAAGAGTGAAACAGCTGCTAATTACAAGAGCCTCGCAGTGTGCAATATAGCTACAAGATCCTGTCGTCTGTTGAAATTTCACTTACGTACGGTTGGCCTTGTTCTTTGAATAGTTCACCTACAAGAAGATAGATTTGTGAGGCACATGCGTAAATAGGAGTTCAACATGTGATCTGATCACATACATATAACGTACTTGATACTTTCAATTAGACCACTGTTGAACGAGGCCTCTCCAGTCTTCAACCGATATATTTTCCACTTGAGATGTTTGGGCAAGTTCATTGTTAGCCTTGCCTTCAAAGTGAGTTTTCCTCAAGTTATACCGGTACTGTCGCAGAGCAGACTTGAGAACATGGGTGCAAGCTTGTCTGGTTGCATCATCTTAGCTATCCAACTTGAACCTCATCTGTTGAAAATTATGGGAGTCTCATTATCAGCAACCTAGAGAGTATAGGACAGAGCAAGACGATATTACTAGTTTCCATACATAACCATACTGACAGATAAATGGTCAAGGAAGGTGTTGAACTGGGTATCGTCTTTGTCATTCCTGTACTGAATCCATGTTGGGAGGATACATGCATGACACCTAACGGCAACCGCTGCCTCTGATACTAATTTGGCTAACTCTGTAGCATCACGTGGCCTTTTAAACCTGCCTCAAAACGGACCTCCATTCTTCCTCCTCTAGATTTAGTTAACCTATCGAGCATTATCCCTGATGTTTGTTTCCTCTTGTGCCTAGGTGATACGTCTCCAATGTATCTATAATTTTTTATTGTTCCATGCTATTATATTATTTGTTATTGATGTTTAATGGGCATTAATATGCTATTTTATATTATTTTTGGACTAACCTATTAACCAAGGGGCCAGTGCCAGTTTCTGTTTTTTCGCCTATTTTAGAGTTTTGCAGAAAAGGAATACCAAATGGAGTCCAAACGGAATAAAACCTTTGCGGTGATCTTTCTTGGACCGAAAGCAAACTAGAAGACTTGGAGATGAAGTCGGAGACACAATGAGGAGGCCATGAGGTAGGAGGGCGCACCCAGGGGGTAGGGCGCACCCCCCACACTCATGGACCCCTCGTAGTTCCCCTGACCTAGTTCCTTCGCCTATATATACTCTTATACCCTCAAAAACACCAGGGGGAGCCCGTGAGATCCCAATCTAGGGGCCTTTTCCGGCGTCCTGCCGGAGGGGGATTCGATCACAGAGAGCTTCTACATCAACACCATTACCTCTCCGATGAAGCGTGAGTAGTTTACCATAGACCTTCGGGTCCATAGTTATTAGCTAGATGGCTTCTTCTCTCTCTTTGATTCTCAATACCACGTTCTCCTCGATGTTCTTGGAAGTTTATTCGATGTAATATTCTTTGGCGGTGTGTTTGCGAGATCCGATGAATTGTAGATTTATGATCAAGATTATCTTTGAATATTATTTGGTTCTTCTCTGAATTCTTATATGCATGATTTGATATCTTTGCAAGTCTCTTCGAATTATCGGTTTAGTTTGGCCTGCTAGATTAATCTTTCTTGCAATGGGAGAAGTGCTTAGCTTTGGGTTCAATCTTGCGGTGTCCTTTCCCAGTGACAGTAGGGGTAGCAAGGCACGTATTGTATTGTTGCCATCGAGGATAACAAGATGGGTTTTTCATCATATTGCTTGAGTTAATTCCTCTACATCATGTCATCTTGCTTAATGTGTTACTCCATTTTTTATGAACTTAATGCTCTAGATGCATGCTGGATAGCGGTCGATGTGTGGAGTAATAGTAGTAGATGCAGGCAGGAGTCAGTCTACTTGACACGGACGTGATGCCTATGTTCATGATCATTGCCTTAGATATCATCATAACTATGCGCTTTTCTATCAATTGCTCGGCAATAATTCATTCACCCATCGTAATATTTGCTATCTTGAGAGAAGCCACTAGTGAAACCTATGGCCCCCGGGTCTCTTTTCCTTTATATTGAATATCGTTTACATCTTGCTAGTTTCCGATCTACTATTTTGCAATCTTTACTTTCCAATCTATAAACCAAAAATATTTACTTTACCGTTTATCTATCTCTATCAGATCTCACTTTTGCATGTGACTGTGAAGGGATTGACAGCCCCTTTATCACGTTGGGTGCAAGTGGTTGATTGTCTGTGCCGGTATTCAGTGACTTGTGCATCGTCTCCTACTGGATTGATACCTTGGTTCTCAAAACTGAGGGAATACTTACGCTACTTTGCTGCATAACCCTTTCCTCTTCAAGGGAAAACCAACGCAAGCTCAAGAGGTAGCAAGAAGGATTTCTGGCGCCATTGCCGAGGAGATCTATGTCAAGTCAAGCCATACCAAGTACCCATCATACACTCTTCTCCCTTGCATTACATTATTCGCCATTCGCCTCTCATTTTCCTCTCCCCCACTTCTAAAACGATCTTTGAAAACCTTTGCCTTTTCTTTGCCCCTCTTCCGTTTGTCTCTTCCCGCTTGCTTCTTGTGTGCTCGTTTGTTAATTTGGTTTGTTGCCATCATGTCTGAAACTGGGGAGGTTATCATCGAAAAGGATAGTAGTAACGATGGGAGGAACTTTGATGCTTTTAATAATCCTCATGAAGAACCTACTATTTTGCACACTAAATTTTTTTTGCATTGGTAGTGGTAATATTATTGGAAAAGGGGTGATTCAAGATTTCTTTACTTGTCCTGGTGCTTTACCCACTATGGGTGGGCCTATTCTCCATAAAACTAGTAGTTTTGCATACGCTATATCTTTTCTTGTAGTTGAACTTGAAATACAATTTATCCACATGCATCCTTGCATACAAAGCATTTTTCTAGAGTTTTCCAATATCGAGCATTCTTCTGTTAAGCGAGAAGCTACCATCTTTCTAGCACATGAGTTTAGATTTATAATAAAAGAGGCTAATGAAATTTTTGCGCATTATAGGGTGGCCGTCAGTCGTCCTCCCATAGAAGCAATTCTCTTTAACCAAGAAGACATAATGCGTTTACGATCCTTAGATCATGTTGCTTGTAATGAAAATATTAGAAAGAGGGTTCCTACCGATGTTCTAGTTGATAGGATTTCTGAACTCAATGATAATTTTTCTATTCAGAAAAACGGGTTTCATTTTTCTCTTGAACAAAGGCTCATTACTTTTTGCAAAAATAACGCTTATAATGATCAGTTGGTTGTACAATATGAAGGGCCAAAGGAGGAACCAATTCCTCCCGAGCTTGATCTTGGGGATTTTTGTCCCATTAAATTTAGCCCTTTTGATTCCTTTTTCATGCCACAAATAAAACTTGCTGCTGAACGTAGGGAGTACGAGATGAGTTTTCGATATTTTCCCTATCATTATTATGGCAATACCTAGATCTATACGTATTTTTATGCCTAGCTAGGGGCGTAAAACGATAGCGCTTGTTGGGAGGCAACCCAATTTTATTTTTGTTCTTTACTCTTTGCTCCTGTTTAGTAACAAATAATTCATCTAGCCTCTGGTTAGATGTGGTTTTAAGTTTTAATTAGTGTTTGTACCAAGTAAGACCTTTGGGATAGCTTACGATGATAGTTGTGTTGATCCTGCTGAAAATCAGAAACTTTTGCGCTTAGTAAATTAGTTTTGAAAATTCACAGAAACATGATTTTGATCTGATATTTTTTATATGGATTGGTACACAAATTTCTCAGGTTTTCCTAATTTGGTAGGATTTTTAGAGTTACATAAGTATTCGAGAGTTACAGATTACTACAGATTGTTCTATTTTTGACAGATTTTGTTTTTCGAGTGTTGTTTGCTTATTTTGATGAATCTATGAGTAGTATCGGGGGGTATGAACCATAGAGAAGTTGGAATACACCAGATTTTACACCAATATAAATAAAGAATTATTTCACAACAGTACCTTAAAGTGGCTATTTATTTTCTTATACTAACGGAGCTCATGAGATTTTCTATCGAGTTTTGTGTTGTGAAGTTTTCAAGTTTTGGGTAAGGATTTGATGGACTTTGGAATAAGGAGTGGCAAGAGCCTAAGCTTGGGGATTCCCAAGGCACCCCAAGGTAAAATTCAAGGAAAACCAAAAGCCTAAGCTTGGGGATGCCCCGGAAGGCATCCCTTCTTTCGTCTTCGTCTATCGGTAACTTTACTTGAGGCTATATTTTTATTCACCACATGATATGTGTTTTGCTTGGAGCGTCTTGTATGATTTGAGTCTTTGCTTTTTAGTTTACCACAATCATCCTTGTTGTACACACCTTTTGGGAGAGACACGCATGAATCATGATTTATTAGAATACTCTATGTGCTTCACTTATATCTTTTGAGCTAGATATATTGCTCTAGTGCTTCACTTATATCTTTTTAGAGCACGGCGGTGGCTTTATTTTATAGAAATTGTTGAACTCTCATGCTTCACTTATATTATTTTGAGAGTCTTTTAGAATAGCATGGTAATTTGCTTTGGTTATAAAATTAGTCCTAATATGATGGGCATCCAAGATGGATATAATAAAAACTTTCATATGAAGTGCATTGAATACTATGAGAAGTTTGATTCCTTATGATTGTTTTGAGATATGAAGATGGAGATATTAGAGTCATGATAGTAGAGTAGTGTGAATTTGAGAGATACTTGTGTTAAAGTTTGTGATTCCCATAGCATGCACGTATGGTGAACCGTTATGTGATGAAGTTGGAGCATGATTCATTTATTGATTGTCTTCCTTATGAGTGGCGGTCGGGGACGAGCGATGGTCTTTTCCTACCAATCTATCCCCCTAGGAGCATGCGTGTAGTACTTCGTTTTGATAACTAATAAATTTTTGCAATAAGTATGTGAGTTCATTATGACTAATGTTGAGTCCATGGATTATACGCACTCTAACCCTTCCACCATTGCTAGCCTCTCTTGTGTCGCGCAACTTTCGCTGATACCATACACCCACCATATACCTTCCTCAAAACAGCCACCATACCTACCTATTATGGCATTCATAGCCATTCTGAGATATATTGCCATGCAACTTTCCACCATTCCATTTATTATGACACGCTCCATCATTGTCATATTGCTTTGCATGATCATGTAGTTGACATCGTATTTGTGGCAAAGCCACCGTTCATAATTTTTTCATACATGTCACTCTTGATTCATTGCACATCCCAGTACACCGCCGGAGGCATTCACATAGAGTCATATTTTGTTCTAAGTATCGATTTGTAATTCTTGAGTTGTAAGTAAATAAAAGTGTGATGATATTCATTATTAGAGCATTGTCCCATGTGAGGAAAGGATTATGGAGACTATGATTCCCCCACAAGTCGGGATGAGACTCCAGATGAAAAAAAGATGCCATAAAAAAGGAGAAGGCCCAAATAAAAAATGAGAGAAAAAGAGAGAAGGGACAATGTTACTATCCTTTTTCCACACTTGTGCTTCAAAGTAGCACCATGATCTTCATGATAGAGAGTCTCCTATGTTGTCACTTTCATATACTAGTGGGAATTTTTCATTATAGAACTTCGCTTGTATATCCCAATGATGGGCTTCCTCAAAGTGCCCTAGGTCTTCGTGAGCAAGCAAGTTGGATGCACACCCACTTAGTTTGTTTTTGAGCTTTCATATACTTATAGCTCTAGTGCATCCGTTGCATAGCAATCCCTACTCACTCACATTGATATCTATTGATGGGCATATCCATAGCCCGTTGATACGCCTAGTTGATGTGAGACTATCTTCTCCTTTTTGTCTTCTACACAACCACCATTCTATTTCACCTATAGTGCTATAACCATGGCTCACGCTCATGTATTGCGTGAAGATTGAAAAAGTTTGAGCACATCAAAAGTATGAAACAATTGCTTGGCTTGTCATCGGGGTTGTGCATGATTTAAACATTTTGTGTGATGAAGATAAAGCATAGCCAGACTATATGATTTTGTAGGGATAGATTTCTTTGGCCATGTTATTTTGAGAAGACATGATTGCTTTGTTAGTATGCTGGAAGTACTATTATTTTTATGTCAATATTAAACTTTTGTCTTGAATCTTTCAGATCCGAACATTCATGCCACAATAAAGAAAATTACAAGAATAAATATGTTAGGTAGCATTCCACATCAAAAATTCTGTTTTTATCATTTACCTGCTCGAGGATGAGCAGGACTTAAGCTTGGGGATGCTTGATATATCTCCAACATATCTATAATTTTTGATTGTTCCATGCTATTATATTATCTGTTTTGTATGTTTAATGGGCATTAATATGTTAATTATATTATTTTTGGGACTAACCTATTAACCGAGGGCTTAGTGCCAGTTTCTGTTTTTTGCCTATTTTAGAGTTTTGCAGAAAAGGAATACCAAACGGAGTCCAAATGGAATGAAACTTTCGTGATGATCTTTCTTGGACCGAAAGCAAACCAAAAGACTTGGAGATGAAGTCGGAGACGCAACAAGGAGGCCATGAGGCAGGAGGGCGTGCTCCCCACCCTCGTGGGCTCCTCGTAGTTCCCCTGACCTAGTTCCTTCGCCTATATATACTCTTATACCCTCAAAAACACCAGGGGAGCCACGAAACCACTTTTCCACCTCTGCAATCTTCTGTACCCGTGAGATCCCATCTAGGGACCTTTTCCGGCGTCCTGCCGGAGGGGGATTTGATCACGGAGGGCTTCTACATCAACACCATTACCTCTCCGATGAAGCGTGGGTTTTTCACCACAGACCTTCGGGTCCATAGTTTTTATCTAGATGGCTTCTTCTCTCTCTTTGATTCTCAATACCACATTCTTCTTGATGTTCTTGGAGATCTATTCGATGTAATATTCATTTGCGGTGTGTTTGCCGAGATCCGATCAATTGTGGATTTATGATCAAGATTATCTATGAATATTATTTAGTTCTTCTCTGAATTTTTATATGCATGATTTGATATCTTTGCAAATCTGTTCGAATTATTGATTTAGTTTGGCCTACTAGATTGATCTTTCCTACAATGGGAGAATTGCTTAGCTTTGCGTTCAATCTTGCGGTGTCCTTTCCCAGTGATAGTAGGGGCAGCAAGGCACGTATTGTATTGTTGCCATCGAGTATAACAAGATGGGGTTTTCATCATATTGCTTGAGTTAATTCTTCTACATCATGTCATCTTGCTTAATGCGTTACTCCGTTCTTTATGAACTTAATACTCTAGATGCATGCTGGATAGCGGTCGATGTGTGGAGTAATAGTAGTAGATGCAGGCAGGAGTCGGTCTGCTTGACACGGACGTGATGCCTATGTTCATGATCATTGCCTTCGATATCATCATAACTATGCGCTTTTCTATCAATTGCTCGGCAGTAATTCATTCACCCACCGTAATATTTGCTATCTTGAGAGAAGCCACTAGTGAAACCTATGGCCCCCGGGTCTCTTTTCCATTATATTGAATCTCGTTTACATCTTTCTAATTTCCGATCTACTATTTTGCAATCTTTACTTTCCAATCTATAAACCAAAAATACTAAAAATATTTACTTTACCGTTTATCTATCTCTATCAGATCTCACTTTTGCAAGTGACTGTGAAGGGATTGACAACCCCTTTATCGCGTTAGGTGCAAGTGGTTGATTGCTTGTGCAGGTATTCGGTGACTTGTGCGTCGTCTCCTACTAGATTGATACCTTGGTTCTCAAAACTGAGGGAAATACTTACACTACTTTGCGGCATCACCCTTTCCTCTTCAACGGAAAACAAACGCAAGCTCAAGAGGTAGCACTAGGGGCTAGTCCAACAACGAACATAGGAAGTGTTAGTGTACATCAAACTGTGAGACTACATATAAAGAAGCATGCAACTGTAACTTGACTCTAGCAACTACCTCCTAGCTGTTGAAGCTCACAAGGTTCATATGATCTTGCCAACTCGTCTTGTGTCAAGAGTGCTTTGGAAGTAGTGTCACATGGTAAGGGAGCTTGGGAACGTGCTGCTAGCTGAGTTGACGAACGAGTAATTCGTGCAGCTGGTGGTACTGTGGATGGTGTTGCAACAACTAGAGTTGTCTCTGCTTTTTTGGTGGCAACTATTAGTTTCTATTTGGCTTGTTTTGCAGCTCGTGTAGCACAGGATACCGCATTTGTACAATTTTCCGTTGGACTTTGACCTTCTATTGCACCATCAGTACCAGCAGAATCTGCATAATTCAGTTGCTTCCGTTTCCGTGTGTCCTTAGTACTAACACCATCCCCTGTCATTCAGTGTTCCTTCCTCTTTATTTGTGCCTTGTTAAGTCAAGCCGACAAGAAAAAGGAATAAAAATTTAGTTCTTCAGAACAAATTGATGTGTGATACAAACGAACTGAACTTTGATGTTAGACAACCACATCATAGGAGGATGTAATATGTACGAAAAACAGGACGACAGGAGATAACAGAACCATGATATGTAAACTAAGCAGAAGGAGTTTCAATAAATTAGAAGCAATGAAATGGAAGGTAGACACCATATGAAAGATGCTACAAATATCGCTCTGCCAAGTTAACAGTGTCTCGTCATAACTGGTGTTTAAACAAATGTGAAGCAGTACAAGAAATAAATCATATGCAAGATGCAAACAACATCACACTACCAAGTTAAAGGTCTCTCGTCATTAGTGCCATTGCATATTCACAGCTTATGATGTGTAAACTAAGAAGAAGGCATTTCAACAAATTAGAAGCAATGAAAGCTAGACACCATATGTAAGACGCAACGAATATCACTCTACGAAGTTAAAACTGTCTCGTCATTAGTGCCATTTCAGCAAATTAGTAATACAAGCTAGAAAATAATGTGAGATGTAAACTATATCAGACTCCCAAGTTAAACGTGTCTCGTGAAAAGTGATTGTTGCAGGTTACACAACAGTAGTACTTTGGTGTAAGAACATGGTGTGATAGACAGATATTGTATGTTCTAGAAAGAGGAACAGGTGTCTTATTCACAAGTATAATGTGTAAAGTAAGCAGATGGAATTCAACAAAAGTAGAAGCAATGCAACCTAGACATCATACATAACATGCAACCGCATATAACAGTGCCAAGTTAGAGGGAGCACCTGTGATGGTGCACTAGGGGACACATGCTCATCATCAACACAGCTACGTTGAGTGTCTATGCATGTGTTGTCTTCCAAATCTTCTTGGGGGGTGGCGGAGTAGAATATGTAGAGGCCCTCCGTTTGGAAGAAGCACTTTATCCACTACCTTTCTAATTTCCTTCTGATTTATTGATTTTGCATTGTCATGTAAAACCGACAAGAAAAAGCAATAAAATTCACTCTTCAGAACTCATTCATGCATGATACTGACAATCACTACCTCGATGTAAGGCAAACACATGATATGAGGATGGAATATGTACAAAAAATAGGATGGCATGGCATATTCACAACTATTTGTGTAAACTAAGCAGAAGTAATTTAATCAAATTACAAGCAATACAAGTGAGACACGGTATGTAACATGCAAGACAATATCATAGTGCCAAGCTAGAGAAAGCACCTGGGATGCTGGTTTCGCCGGAAGACCGCCATCAGTCCCTGCTTATTTTTTTCCTTCCTATTTCTTAATTGTATTGCCTTGTGAAGTCTTTCCACAAGAAAAATGAATAAAAATTCGCTTTTCAGAACTCATTGATGCAGGATGCTGACGAGCACTACTTTAATGTAAGGCGACCGCGTGATAGGATGATTAAATGTGTAAGAAAAAAGGACAACATTGCATATTCACAGCTATGATGTGTAAACTAAGCAGAAGGCATTTCAACAAATTAGAAGCAATGAAAGCTAGACACCATATGAAAGATGCAACGAATATCACTCTACCAAGTTAAAACTGTCTCGTCATAAGTGCCATTTCACCAAATTAGAAGTAGTACAAGCTAGAAAAGAATGCGAGATGTAACCTATATCACACTCCCAAGTAAACTGTGTCTTATGATATGTGATTGTTGTAGGTTACACAACAGTAGTACTTTGATGTAAGAACATGGTGTGATAGACAGATATTGTATGTTCTAGAAACAGGAACACGTGTCTGATTCACTAGTATAATGTGTAAAGTAAGCAGATGGAATTCAACAAAATTAGAAGCAATACAAGCTAGACATCATACATAACATGCAACCACATCTAATAGTGCTAAGTTAGAGGGAGAACCTATGATGGGGCACTAGCGGAGACGTGCTCATCATCAACTGTGAGTGTCGGATTTCCGGGACATAAATCCCAGCAAATGACCCTTGTGCCATTGATCTCTACTACACAACCTTCTTCTTGTAGACGTTGTTGGGCCTCCAAGTGCAGAGGTTTGTAGGACAGTAGCAAATTTCCCTCAAGTGGATGACCTAAGGTTTATCAATCTGTGGGAGGCGTAGGATGAAGATGGTCTCTCTCAAACAACCCTGCAACCAAATAACAAAGAGTCTCTTGAGGCCCCAACACACCCAATACAATGGTAAATTGTATAGGTGCACTAGTTAGGCAAAGAGATGGTGATACAAGTGCAATATGGATAGTAGATATGGGTATTTGTAATCTGAAATTATAAAAACAGCAAGGTAACTAATGATAAAAGTGAGCGTAAACGGTATTGCAATGGTAGGAAACAAGGCATAGGGTTCATACTTTCACTAGTGCAAGTTCTCTCAACAATAATAAGATAGATCATATAACAATCCCTCAACATGCAACAAAGAGTCACTCCAAAGCCACTAATAGCGGACAACAAACGAAGAGATTATGGTAGGGTACGAAACCACCTCAAAGTTATCCTTTTTGATCTATCTATTCAAGAGTTCGTAGTAAAATAACATAGAGATATTCTTTCCGCTCGATCTATCTTAGAGTTCATACTAGAATAACACCTTAAGACACAAATCAACCAAAACCCTAATGTCACCTAGATACTCCATTGTCACCTCAAGTATCCGTGGGCATGATTATACGATATGCATCACACAATCTCAGATTCATCCAACCAACACAAAGAACTTCAAAGAGTGCCCCAAAGTTCCTACCGGAGAGTCAAGAAAATGTGTGCCAACCCCTATGCATAGGTTCATGGGCGGAACCCGCAAGTTGGTCACCAAAACATACATCAAGTGGCACGTGATATCCCATTGTCACCACAGATAAACACGGCAAGACATACATCAAGTGTTCTCAAATAAAGACTCAATCCAATAAGATAACTTCAAGAGGGAAACTCAATTCATCACAAGAGAGTAGAGGGGGAGATACATCATAAGATCCAACTATAATAGCAAAGCTCGCGATACATCAAGATCATGCCATAGAGAGAACACGAGAGAGAGAGAGAGAGAGAGAGATCAAACAGATAGCTACTGGTACATACCCTCATCCCCGAGGGTGAACTACTCCCTCCTCATCATGGAGAGCGCCGGGATGATGAAGATGGCCACCGGTGAGGGATCCCCCCTCCGGCAGGGTGCCGGAACGGGCTCCCGAGAGGTTTTTGGTGGCTACAGAGGCTTGCGGCGGCAGAACTCTTGATATATCTTCTCCGTGGATGTTTTTAGGGTACGTAGGCTTATATAGGTGAAAGAAGTCGGTCGGGGGAGCCTCGAGGGGCCCACGAGAGGGTAGGGCGCGCCCAGGGGGTGGGCGCGCCCCCCTCTCGTGGCTTCCTCGATGCTCCTTTGGCTTGCACTCCAAGTTCCTGGGATTGGTTCTGTTCCAAAAATAACTTTTCCAAAGGTTTCATTCCGTTTGGACTCCATTTGATATTCCTTTTCTTCGAAATACTGAAATAGGCAATAAAACAGCAATATGGGCTGGGCCTCCGGTTAGTAGGTTAGTCCCAAAAATGATATAAATGTGTAAAGTAAAGCCCATAAACATCCAAAAAGGGTAATATAATAGCATGGAACGATCAAAAATTATAGATACATTGGAGACGTATCAAGCATCCCCACGCTTAACTCATGCTCATCCTCGAGTAGGTAAATGACGATAAAAAAGGAATTTTTGATGTGAATGCTACCTAGCATAATTCTCAATGTAATTTTCTTTATTGTGGCATGAATGTTCAGATCCAAATGATACAAAATAAAAGTTCATATTAACATGAAAATGGTGATACTTCAAGCATACTAATCAAAGTAATCATGTCTTCTCAAAACAACATGGCCAAAGAAAGTTATCCCTACAAAATCATATAGTCTGACTGTTGCTCTATCTTCATCACACAAAGTATTTAATCATGCACAACCCCGATGACAAGCCAAGCAATTGTTTCATACTTTAATAATCTCAAACTCTTTCAACTTTCACGCAATACATGAGCGTGAGCCATGGACATAGCACTATATGTGGAATAGAATGGTGGTTGTGGAGAAGACAAAAAGGAGAAGATAGTCTCACGTCAACAACGGGCTATGGAGATGCCCATTAATAGATATCAATGTCAGTGAGTAGGGATTGCCATGCAACGGAGGCACTAGAGCTATAAATATATGAAAGCTCAACAAAATAAACTAGGTGGGTGGGCATCCAACTTTCTTGCTCATGAAAACCTAGGGCATTTTGAGGAAGCCCATCAATGGAATATACAAGCCAAGTTCTATAATGAAAAATTCCCACTAGTATATGAAAGTGACAACATAGGAGACTCTCTATCATGAAGATCATGGTGCTACTTTGAAGCACAAGTGTGGAAAAAGAGATAGTAGCATTGTCCCTTCTCTCTTTTTCTCTCATTTTATTTTTTTTCTTTTTTTTCTTTTTTTTTATTTTTCTTTTTCTTTTTTCTTTGGCCTTCCTTTTTTTCTTTTTAGCCTTTCTTTTTTTTCTTTTTTTTGTAAAGTCCGAAGTCTCATCCCGACTTGTGGGGGAATCATAGTCTCCATCATCCTTTCCTCACTGGGACAATGCTCTAATAATGAAGATCATCACACTTTTATGGATTTACAACTCAAGAATTACAACTCAAAGCTAGAACAAGATATGACTCTATATGAATGCCTCCGGCGGTGTACCGGGATATGCAATGAATCAAGAGCAACATGTATAAAAATTATGAAGGTGGCCTTGCCACAAATACAATGTCAACTACATGATCATGCAAAAAGCAATATGACAAAAGTAATGCGTGTCATATGAACGGAACGGTGGAAAGTTGCATGGCAATATATCTCGGAATGGCTATGGAAATGCCATAATAGGTAGGTATGGTGGCTGTTTTGAGGAAGGTATATGGTGGGTGTATGGTACCGGCGAAAGTTGCGCGGCACAAGAGAGGTTAGCAATGGTGGAAGGGTGAGGTGTGTATAATCCATGGACTCAACTTTAGTCAAAAGAACTCATGTACTTGTTGCAAAAATCTAGAAGTCATCAAAAACAAAAGTACTACGCGCATGCTCCTAGGGGGATAGATTGGTAGGAAAAAACCATCGCTCGTCCCCGACCGCCACTCATAAGGAAGACACTCAATAAGTAAAATTCTGCTCCAACTTCATCACAAAGCGGTTCACCATACGTGCATTCTACGGGAATCACAAACCTCAACACAAGTATTTTTCATAATCACCTCAACTAGCATGACTTTAATATCACTACCTCCATATCTCAAAACAATTATCAAGCATCAAATTGATCATAGCATCCAATTCTTTTCTATGATAGTTTTTATTATACCCAACTCGGATGCTCATCATTCTAGGACCAACTTTGTAACCATAGCAAATACCATGCTGTTCTAAAAGACTCTCAAAATAATATAAGTGAAGCATGAGATACTAGCAATTTCTACAAAATATAACCATCGCCGTGCTCTAAAAGATATAAGTGATGCACTAGAGCAAATGACAAACTACTCCGAAAGATATAAGTGAAGATCAATGAGTAGTCGAATAATTGTGCAACTATGTGAAGACTCTCTAACATTAAGGAATGTCAGATCTTGGTATTGTATTCAAACAGCAAGCAAAACAAAATAAAATGACATTGCAAGGATAGCACAACTCATGTGAAGAAGCAAAAACTTAGGCTCAACCAATACTAACCGATAGTTGTTGAAGAAGAAAGGTGGGATGCCTACCGGGGCATCCCCAAGCTTAGATGCTTGAGACTTCTTGAAATATTATCTTGGGGTGCCTTGTGTTGGGGAACGTAGTAATTTCAAAAAAATTCCTACGCACACGCAAGATCATGGTGATGCATAGCAACGAGAGGGGAGAGTGTTGTCCATGTACCCTCGTAGACCGAAAGCGGAAGTGTTAGAACAGCGCGGTTGATGTAGTCGTACGTCTTCACGGCCCGACCGATCAAGCACCGAAACTACGGCACCTCCGAGTTCTACCACACGTTCAGCTCGATGACGATCCCCGGACTCCGATCCAGCAGAATGTCAGGGAAGAGTTCCATCAGCATGACGGCGTGGTGACGATGTTGATGTTCTACCGTCGCAGGGCCCTAAGCACCGCTACAATATTATCGAGGACTATGGTGGAGGGGGGCACCGCACACGGCTAAGAGATCTAGAGATCAGTTGTTGTGTCTAGAGGTGCCCCCCTGCCCCCGTATATAAAGGAGCCAAGGGGGAGGGGGCGGCCGGCCAAGGAGGGGCGCGCCAAGGGGAGTCCTACTCCCGCCGGGAGTAGGACTCCCTTCTTTCCTAGTTGGAATAGGAGAAGGGGGGAAGGAGGAGGGAGAGAGGAAGGAAAGGGGGGCGCCGCCCCCCTCTCCTTGTCCTATTCAGACTAGGGGGAGGGGCGCACGGCCCATCCCTTGCCTCCTCTCCTCCTCTCCACTAGGGCCCATGTAGGCCCATTAAGCCCCCGGGGGGGTTCCGGTAACCTCCCGGTACTCCGGTAAAATCCCGATTTCACCCGGAACACTTCCGATATCCAAATATAGGCTTCTAGTATATCAATCTTCATGTCTCGACCATTTCGAGACTCCTCGTCATGTCCATAATCTCATCCGGGACTCCAAACAAACTTCAATACATCAAAACTCATAAACTCATAATATAACTGTCATCGAAACCTTAAGCATGCGGACCCTACGGGTTCGAGAACTATGTAGACATGACCTAGAACTATTTCCGGTCAATAACCAATAGCGGAACCTGGATGCTCATATTGGCTCCTACATATTCTACGAAGATCTTTATCGGTCAAACCGCATAACAACATACGTTGTTCCCTTTGTCATCGGTATGTTACTTGCCCGAGATTCGATCGTCGGTATCTCAATACCTAGTTCAATCTCGTTACCAGCAACTATCTTTACTCATTACGTAATGCATCATTCCGTAACTAACTCATTAGCTACATTGCTTGCAAGGCTTATATTGATGTGCATTACCGAGAGGGCCCAGAGATACCTCTCCGACAATCGGAGTGACAAAATCTAATCTCGAAATATGCCAACTCAACATGTACCTTTGGAGACACCTGTAGAGCTCCTTTATAATCACCCAGTTACATTGTGACGTTTGGTAGCACACAAAGTGTTCCTCCGGTAAACGGGAGTTGCATAATCTCATAGTTATAGGAACTTTGTATAAGTCATGAAGAAAGCAATAGCAACATACTAAACGATCAAGTGCTAAGCTAACGGAATGGGTCAAGTCAATCACATCATTCTCCTAATGATGTGATCCTGTTAATCAAATGACAACACATGTCTATGGTTAGGAAACATAACCCTCTTTGATTAATGACCTAGTCAAGTAGAGGCATACTAGTGACATTAAGTTTGTCTATGTATTCACACATGTATCATGTTTCCGGTTAATACAATTATAGCATGAATAATAAACATTTATCAAGATATGAGGAAATAAATAATAACTTTATTATTGCCTCTAGGGCATATTTCCTTCAGTCTCCCACTTGCACTAGAGTCAATAATCTAGATTACACAGTAATGATTCTAACACCCATGGAGTCTTGGTGCTGATCATGTTTTGCTCGTGGAAGAGGCTTAGTCAACGGGTCTGCAACATTCAGATCCGTATGTATCTTGCAAATCTCTATGTCTCCCACCTGGACTTGGTCCCGGATGGAATTGAAGCGTCTCTTGATGTGCTTGGTCCTCTTGTGAAATCTGGATTCCTTTGCCAAGGCAATTGCACCAGTATTGTCACAGAAGATCTTCATTGGTCCCGGTGCACTAGGTATGACACCTAGATCGGAAATGAACTCTTTCATCCAGACTCCTTCATTTGTTGCTTCCGAAGAAGCAATGTACTCCGCTTCGCATGTAGATCCCGCCACAACGCTTTGTTTAGAACTGCACCAACTGACAGCTCCACCGTTCAATATAAACACGTATCCAGTTTGCGATTTAGAATCATCCGGTTCAGTGTCAAAGCTTGCATCGACGTAACCATTTACGACTAGCTCTATGTCACCTCCATAAACGAGAAACATATCCTTAGCCCTTTTCAGGTATTTCAGGATATTCTTGACCAATGTCCAGTGATCCACTCCTGGATTACTTTGGTACCACCCTGCCAAACTTATTGCTAAGCATACATCAGGTCTGGTACACAGCATTGTACAAGATAGAGCCTATGGCTGAAGCATAGGGAACATCTTTCATTTTCTCTCTATCTTCTGTTGTGGTCGGGCATTGAGTCTAACTCAACTTCACACCTTGTAATACAGGCAAGAATCCTTTCTTTGCCTGATCCATTTTGAACTTTTTCAAAACTTTATCAAGGTATGTGCTTTGTGAAAGTCCAATCAAGCGTCTTGATCTATCTCTATAGATCTTGATGCCCAATATGTAAGCAGCTTCACCGAGGTCTTTCATCGAAAAACTTTTATTCAAGTATCCCTTTATGCTATCCAGAAATTCTATATCATTTCCAATTAACAATATGTCATCTACATATAATATCAGAAATGCTACAGAGCTCCCACTCACTTTCTTGTAAATACAGGCTTCTCCAAAAGTCTATATAAAACCTTATGCTTTGATCACACTATCAAAGAGTTTATTCCAACTCCGAGATGCTTGCACCAGTCCATAAATGGATCGCTGGAGCTTGCACACTTTATTAGCACCTTTTGGATCGACAAAACCTTCCAGCTGCATCATATACAACTCTTCTTCCAGAAATCCATTCAGGAATGCAGTTTTGACATCCATTTGCCAAATTTCATAATCATAAAATGCGGCAATTAATAACATGATTCGGACAGACTTAAGCATCGCTATGGGTGCAAAAGTCCCATCGTAGTCAACCCCTTGAACTTGTCGAAAACCTTTCGCAACAAGTCGACCTTTGTAGACAGTTACATTACCATCAGCGTCAGTCTTCTTCTTGAAGATCCATTTATTCTCGATGGCCTGCCGATCATCGGGCAAGTCAACCAAAGTCCATACTTTGTTTTCATACATGGATACCATCTCAGATTTCATGGCCTCAAGCCATTTTGCGGAATCTGGGCTCATCATCGCTTCTTCATAGTTCGTAGGTTCGCCATGGTCAAGTAACATGACTTCCAGAATAGGATTACCGTACAACTCTGGTGAGGATCTTACTCTGGTAGACCTACGAGGTTTGGTAGTAACTTGATCTGAAGTTTCATGATCATTATCAATAGCTTCCTCACTGATTGGTGTAGTTGTCACAGGAACCGGTTCTTGTGATGAACTACTTTCCAATAAGGGAGCAGGTACAATTACCTAATCAAGTTCTACTTTCCTCCCACTCACTTCTTTCGAGAGAAACTCCTTCTCTAGAAAGGACCCGAATTTAGCAATAAAAAACTTGCCCTCAGATCTGTGATAGAAGGTGTACCCAATAGTCTCTTTTAGGTATCCTATGAAGACACATTTCTCCGATTTGGGTTCGAGCTTATCTGGTTGAAGTTTCTTCACATAAGCATCGCAGCCCCAAACTTTAAGAAACGACAACTTTGGTTTCTTGCCAAACCACAGTTCATAAGGCATCGTCTCAATGGATTTTGATGGTGCCCTATTTAACGTGAATGCGGCCGTTTCTAAAGCATAACCCCAAAATGATAGCGGTAAATTAGTAAGAGACATCATAGATCGCACCATATCTAGTAAAGTACGATTATGACGTTTGGACACACCATTTCGTTGTGGTGTTCCGGGTGGCGTGAGTTGCGAAACTATTCCGCATTGCTTCAAATGTAAATCAAACTCATAACTCAAATATTCTCCTCCACGATCAGATCTTAGAAATTTTATTTTCCTGTTACGATGATTTTCCACTTCACTCTGAAATTCTTTGAACTTTTCAAATGTTTCAGACTTGTGTTTCATCAAGTAGATATACCCATATCTGCTAAAATCATCTATGAAGGTGAGAAAATAACGATACCCTCCGCGAGCCTCAATATTCATTGGACCACATACATCAGTATGTATGATTTCCAACAAATCAGTTGCTCGCTCCATAGTTCCAGAGAATGGCGTTTTAGTCATCTTGCCCATGAGGCACGGTTCGCAAGTACCAAGTGATTCATAATCAAGTGATTCCAGAAATCCATCAGTATGGAGTTTCTTCATGCGCTTTACACCAATATGACCCAAACGGCAGTGCCACAAATAAGTTGCACTATCATTATCAACTTTGCATCTTTTGGCTTCAACATTATGAATATGTGTATCACTACTATCGAGATTCAATAAAAATAGACCACTCTTCAAGGGTGCATGACCATAAAAGATATTACTCATATAAATAGAACAACCATTATTCTTTGATTTAAATGAATAATCGTTTCGCATCAAACAAGATCTAGATATAATGTTCATGCTTAACGCTGGCACCAAATAACAATTATTCAGGTCTAAAATTAATCCCGATGGTAGATGTAGAGGTAGCGTGCCGACCGTGATCACATTGACTTTGGAACCATTTCCCACGCGCATCGTCACCTCATCCTTAACCAATCTTCGCTTAATCCATAGTCCTTGTTTCAAGTTGCAAATATTAGCAACAGAACCAGTATCAAAAACCCAGGTGCTACTGCGAGCATTAGTAAGGTACACATCAATAACATGTATATCACATATACCTTTGTTCACTTTGCCATCCTTCTTATCCGCCAAATACTTGGGGCAGTTCAGCTTCCAGTGTCCAGTCTGCTTGCAGTAGAAGCACTCAGTCTCAGGCATAGGTCCAGACTTGGGTTTCTTCTCTTGAGCAGCAACTTGTTTGCTGTTCTTTTTGAAGTTCCCCTTCTTCTTCCCTTTGTCCTTTTTCTTGAAACTGGTGGTCTAATTGACCATCAACACTTGATGCTTCTTCTTGATTTCTACCTCCGCAGCTTTTAGCATTGCGAAGAGCTCGGGAATAGTCTTGTCCATCCCTTGCATATTATAGTTCATCACGAAGCTCTTGTAGCTTGGTGGCAGTGATTGAAGAATTCTGTCAATGACACTATCATCAGGAAGATTAACTCCCAGTTGAATCAAGTGATTATTATACCCAGACATTTTGAGTATATGTTCATTGACAGAACTATTCTCCTCCATCTTGCAGCTATAGAACTTATTGGAGACTTCATATCTCTCAATCCGGGCATTTGCTTGAAATATTAACTTCAACTCCTGGAACATCTCATATGCTCCATGACGTTCAAAACGTCGTTGAAGACCTGGTTCCAAGCCGTAAAGCATGTCACACTGAACTATCGAGTAGTCATCAGCTTTGCTCTGCCAGATGTTCTTAACATCGTCAGTTGCATCTGCAGCAGGCCTAGCACCTAGCGGTGCTTCCAGGACATAATTCTTCTATGCAGTAATGAGGATAATCCTCAAGTTACGGACCCAGTCCGTGTAATTGCTACCATCATCTTTCAACTTAGCTTTCTCAAGGAACGCATTAAAATTCAATGGAACAACAGCACGAGCCATTTATCTACAACAAACATAGACAAGCAAAATACTATCAGGTACTAAGTTCATGATAAATTTAAGTTCAATTAATCATATTACTTATGAACTCCCACTTAGACAGACATCTCTCTAGTCATCTAAGTGATCACGTGATCCAAATCAACTAAACCATGTCTGATCATCACGTGAGATGGAGTAGTTTCAATGGTGAACATCACTATGTTGATCATATCTACTATATGATTCACGTTCGACCTTTCGGTCTCCGTGTTTCGAGGCCATATCTGTATATGCTAGGCTCGTCAAGTTTAACCTGAGTATTCCGCGTGTGCAACTGTTTTGCACCCGTTGTATTTGAACGTAGAGCCTATCACACCCGATCATCACGTGGTGTCTCAGCACGAAGAACTTTCACAACACTGCATACTCAGGGAGAACACTTCTTGATAATTTAGTGAGAGATCATCTTAAAATGCTACCGTCAATCAAAGCAAGATAAGATGCATAAAGGATAGACATCACATGCAATCAATATAAGTGATATGATATGGCCATCATCATCTTGTGCTTGTGATCTCCATCTCCGAAGCACCGTCATGATCACCATCGTCACCGGCGCGACACCTTGATCTCCATCGTAGCATCGTTGTCATTTACGCCATCTATTGCTTCTACGACTATCGCTACCGCTTAGTGATAAAGTAAAGCAATTATAGGGCGTTTGCATTTCATACAATAAAGCGACAACCATATGACTCCTGCCAGTTGCCGATAACTTCAGTTACAAAACATGATCATCTAATACAATAAAATATAGCATCACGTCTTGACCATATCACATCACAACATGCCCTGTAAAAACAAGTTAGACGTCCTCTACTTTGTTTTCGCAAATTTTATGTGGCCGCTACGGGCTGAGCAAGAACCGTTCTTACCTACGCATCAAAACCACAATGATAGTTCGTCAAGTTAGTGCTGTTTTAACCTTCGCAAGGACCGGGCGTAGCCACACTCGGTTCAACTAAAGTTGGAGAAACAGACACCCGCCAGCCACCTGTGGGCAAAGCACGTCGGTAGAACCAGTCTCACGTAAGCGTACGCGTAATGTCAGTCCGGGCCGCTTCATCCAACAATACCGCCGAACCAAAGTATGACATGCTGGTAAGCAGTATGAGTTCTATCACCCACAACTCACTTGTGTTCTACTCGTGCATATAACATCTACGCATAAAACCAGGCTCTGATACCACTGTTGGGGAACGTAGTAATTTAAAAAAAAAATCCTACGCACACGCAAGATCATGGTGATGCATAGCAACAAGAGGGGAGAGTGTTGTCCACGTACACTCGTAGACCGAAAGCGGAAGCGTTAGAACAACACGGTTGATGTAGTCGTACGTCTTCACGTCCCAATCGATCAAGCACCGAAACTACGGCACCTCCGAGTTCTAGCACACGTTCAGCTCGATGACGATCCCTGGACTCCGATCCAGCAGAATGTCGGGGAAGAGTTCTGTCAGCACGATGGCGTGGTGATGATCTTGATCTTCTTCCGTCGCAGGGCTTTGCCTCAGCACCGCTACAATATTATCGAGGACTATGGTGGAGGGGGGCACCGCACACGGCTAAGACATCCAGAGATCAATTGTTGTGTCTAGAGGTGCCCCCCTGCCCCCGTATATACAGGAGCCAAGGGGGAGAGGGCAGCCGTCCAAGGAGGGGCGCGCCAAGGGGAGTCCTACTCCCACCGGGAGTAGGACTCCCTTCTTTCCTAGTTGGAATAGGAGAAGGGGGAAGGAGGAGGGAGAGAGGAAGGAAAGGGGGGCGCCGCCCCCCTCTTCTTATCCTATTAGGACTAGGGGGAGGGGCGCGCGGCCCAGCCCTTGCCTCCTCTCCTCCTCTCCACTAGGGCCCATGTAGGCCCATTAAGACCCCAGGGGGTTCCGGTAACCTCCCGGTACTCCGGTAAAATCCCGATTTCACCCGGAACACTTCCGATATCCATATATAGGCTTCCAATATATCAATCTTCATTTCTCGACCATTTCGAAACTCCTCGTCATGTCCGTGATCTCATTCGGGACTCCGAACAAACTTCGGTACATCAAAACTCAAACTCATAATATAACTCTCATCGAAACCTTAAGCGTGCGGACCCTATGGGTTCGAGAATTATGTAGACATGACCTAGAACTGTTTCCGGTCAATAACCAATAGCGGAACCTGGATGCTCATATTGGCTCCTACATATTCTACGAAGATCCTTATCGGTCAAACCACATAACACATACGTTGTTCCCTTTGTCATCGGTATGTTACTTGCCCGAGATTCGATCGTCGGTATCTCAATACCTAGTTCAATCTCGTTACCGGCAAGTCTCTTTACTCGTTACGTAATGCATCATTTCGTAACTAACTCATTAGCTACATTGCTTGCAAGGCTTATATTGATCTGATTACCGAGAGGGCCCAGATATACCTCTCCGACAATCGGAGTGACAAAACCTAATCTCAAAATATGCCAACTCAACATGTACCTTTGGAGACACCTGTAGAGCTCCTTTATAATCACCCAGTTATGTTGTGACGTTTGGTAGCACACAAAGTGTTCCTCCGGTAAACGGGAGTTGCATAATCTCATAGTTATAGGAACTTTGTATAAGTCATGAAGAAAGCAATAGCAACATACTAAATGATCAAGTGCTAAGCTAACGGAATGGGTCAAGTCAATCACATAATTCCCCTAATGATGTGATCCCATTAATCAAATGACAACACATGTCTATGGTTAGGAAACATAACCATCTTTGATTAATGAGCTAGTCAAGTAGAGGCATACTAGTGACATTAAGTTTGTCTATGTATTCACGCATGTATCATGTTTTCGGTTAATACAATTATAGCATGAATAATAAACATTTATCATGATATGAGGAAATAAATAATAACTTTATTATTGCCTCTAGGGCATATTTCCTTCACCTTGGGCATCCCCAAGCTTGAGCTTTTGTGTCTCCTTAATTCCTCTCATATCATGGTTTCTCTTTTTCTCAAAAGCTTCATCCACAACAAACTCAATAAGAACTCGTGAGATAGGTTAGTATAAATCAATGCAAAACCTTATCATTTTCTACTGTAACAAACCACTAAAATTATTATTCAACATTGCATACTAAATGCCTCTGCATATTTAACACTCCTATCCTCAAATAGAATCATTAAACAAGCAAACATATGCAAACAATGCAAACATAACAGCAATCTGCCAAAACAGTATAGGCTGTAAAGAATGCAAGATTGATCATAATTCCCTAACTCTAAAAATTATGAGAAAAATACTACGCTGTACAAGATTTACCAGAGCTCATTATGCAAAAAGTTTCAACATTATATCATGCTCTGACTTTTCTAGGGAATTTTTGCAACAGCGGTAAACTTTCTGTTTTCAAACAGCAACATGTATACTAGCAAAATAAGCATGGCAAAGGCTATCCTTGACCTTTTTATTCAAAATATAGATGCAAAACATTATTCTAAATAACAGAAAGCAAATACTAACAAAATAAAATGACGCTCCAAGCAAAACACATATCATGTGGTGAATAAAAATATAGCTCCAAGTAAAGTTACCGATGAACGAAGACGAAAGATGCCCAAGCTTAGGCTCTTGGTTGTCCTTAAATATTACCTTGGGGTGAATTGGGAATCCCCAAGCTTAGGCTCTTTCCACTCCTTATTCCATAGTCCATCGAATCTTCACCCAAAACTTGAAAACTTCACAACACAAAACTCAACAGAAAACTCGTAAGCTCCGTTAGTATAAGAAAATAAAACCACCACTTAGGTACTGTAATGAACTCATTCTAAATTCATATTGGTGTAATATCTACTGTACTCCAACTTATCTATTGTTCATACCCTTCGATACTACTAATAGATTCATCAAAATAAGCAACCAACACATAGAAAACAGAATATGTCAAAAACAGAACAGTCTGTAGTAATCTGTATCAAACGTATACTTCTGGAACTCCAAAAATCCTACCAAATTAGGAGGTCCTAAGTAATTTGTGTACCAATCCAGAGCAAAAAGGATCAGATCAGAAGCACGTTTCTGTGAATTAACAAAACTAATTTACTGGGTGCAAAAGTTTCTGATTTTCAGCAGGATCAACACAACTATCACCGTAAGCTATCCTAAAGGTCTTACTTGGCACTTTATTGAAACAAAAGCTATAAAACATGATTACTACAGTAGCATAATCATGTGGACACACAAAAACAGTAAGGATACATATTGGGTTGTCTCCCAACAAGCACTTTTCTTTAATGCCTTTCTAGCTAGGCATGATGATGACAATGATGCTCACGTAAAAGATAAGAATTGAAACATAATGGGAGCATCATGAAGCATATGACTAGCACATTTAAGTCTAACCCACTTCCTATGCATAGGGATTTTGTGAGCAAACAACTTATGGGAACAATAATCAACTAGCATAGGAAGGCAAAACAAGCATAGCTTCAAGATTTTAAGCACATAGAGAGGAAACTTGACATTATTGCAATTCCTACAAGCATATATTCCTCCCTCATAATAATTTTCAGTAGCATCCTGAATGAATTCAACAATATAACCAGTACCTAAAGCATTCTTTTCATGATCTACAAGCATAGAAAATTTAATACTCTCCACATAAGCAAAATTCTTCTCATTCGGAATAGTGGGAGCAAACTTAACAAAATAATTATCATGTGAGGCATAATCCAATTGAAAATTAAAATCATGATGACAAGTTTCATGGTTATCATTATTCCTAATAGCATACAAGTCATCACAATAATTATCATAGATATCAACTTCCTTCTCATAATCAATTGGAACCTCTTTCGAAATAGTGGAATCATTACTAAATAAAGTTGACACTCTTCCAAATCCACTTTCATGTTCATCACAATAAGATTCAACATCCTCCAAAATAGTGGGATCACTACTTCCTAAAGTTGACACTCTTCCAACCCCACTTTCATCAATATAATCATCATAAATAGGAGGCATGCTTTCATCATAATAAATATTCTCATCAAAACTTGGGGGACAAAAAATGTCATCATCATCAAACATAGCATCCCCAAGCTTGTGGCTTTGCATATAATTAGAATCATGGATATTCAAGGAATTCATACTAACAACATTGCAATCATGCTCATCATTCACATATTTCATGCCAAGCATTCTATGTAATTCTTCTTCTAGCACTTGAGCACAATTTTCCTTTTCATCATACTCATGAAAGATATTAAAAAGATGAAGCGTATGAGACAAACTCAACTCCATTTTTTTGTAGTTTTTATTTTATAAACTAAACTAGTGATAAAACAAGAAACAAAAAGATTCAATTGCAAGATCTAATGATATACCTTCAAGCACTCACCTCCCCGGCAACGGCGCCAGAAAAGAGCTTGATGTCTACTACACAACCTTCTTCTTATAGACGTTGTTGGGCCTGCAAGTGCACAGGTTTGTAGGATAGTAGCAAATTTCCCTCAAGTGGATGACCTAAGGTTTATCAATCCGTGGGAGGCGTAGGATGAAGATGGTCTCTCTCAAACAACCCTGCAACCAAATAACAAAGAGTCTCTTGTGTCCCCAACACACCCAATACAATGGTAAATTGTATAGGTGCACTAGTTCGGCGAAGAGATGGTGATACAAGTGCAATATGGATAGTAGATATGGGTATTTATAATCTGAAATTATAAAAACAGCAAGGTAATAATGATAAAAGTGAACGTAAACAGTATTGCAATGGTAGGAAACAAGGCATATGGTTCATACTTTCACTAGTGCAAGTTCTCTCAACAATAATAACATAGATATATCATATAACAATCCCTCAACATGCAACAAAGAGTCACTCCAAAGCCACTAATGGCGGACAACAAACGAAGAGATTATGGTAGGGTACGAAACCACCTCAAAGTTATCCTTTTTGATCTATCTATTCAAGAGTTCGTAGTAAAATAACATAGAGCTATTCTTTCCGCTTGATCTATCATAGAGTTCATACTAGAATAACACCTTAAGACACAAATCAACCAAAACCCTAATGTCACCTAGATACTCCATTGTCACCTCAAGTATCCGTGGGCATGATTATACGATATGCATCACGCAATCTCAGATTCATCCAACCAACACAAAGTACTTCAAAGAGTGCCCCAAAGTTCCTATCACAGAGTCAAGAAAATGTGTGCCAACCCCTATGCATAGGTTCATGGGCGGAACCCGCAAGTTGGTCACCAAAACATACATCAAGTGGCACGTGATATCCCATTGTCACCACAGATAAACACGGCAAGACATACATCAAGTGTTCTCAAATAAAGACTCAATCCAATAAGATAACTTCAAGAGGGAAACTCAATTCATCACAAGAGAGTAGAGGGGGAGAAACATCATAAGATCCAACTATAATAGCAAAGCTCGCGATACATCAAGATCGTGCCATAGAGAGAACACGAGAGAGGGAGAGATCAAACACATAGCTACTGGTACATACCCTCAGCCCCGAGGGTGAACTACTCCCTCCTCGTCATGGAGAGCGCCGGGATGATGAAGATGGCCACCGGTGAGGGATCCCCCCTCCGGCAGGGTGCCGGAACAGGCTCCTGAGAGGTTTTTGGCGGCTACAGAGGCTTGCAGCGGAGGAACTCCCGATCTATCTTCTCCGTGGATGTTTTTAGGGTACGTAGGCTTATATAGGCGAAAGAAGTCGGTCGGGGGAGCCTCGAGGGGCCCACGAGAGGGTAGGGCGCGCCCAGGGGGTGGGCGCGCCCCCCTATCTCGTGGCTTCCTCGATGCTCCCCTGGCTTGCACTCCAAGTTCCTAGGATTGGTTCTGTTCCAAAAATAACTTTTCCGAAGGTTTCATTCTGTTTGGACTCTGTTTGATATTCCTTTTCTTGGAAATACTGAAACAGACAATAAAACAGCAATATGGGTTGGGCCTCCGGTTAGTAGGTTAGTCCCAAAGATGATATAAATGTGTAAGTAAAGCCCATAAACATCCAAAAAGGGTACTATAATAGCATGGAACAATAAAAAATTATAGATACGTTGGAGACGTATCAGTCGTCACCAGCCCCAGGATTACTGTTCGCTGGTGGACACTTCCTTGATACAGAATTCCAAGCAATTACAAGAAGTTGAGTATAAGACCACAAAGGTCCAATGAATATAACAAGGCTCTGTAGTTGTGGATGACGGAAGCGACTCGTGGACCTCCAACGTCGATGGGAATCCATTCCCACAGGAACAGATGACTCGGATAACTCCTATCTCGCATGGCTGCTATCATCAACTCCTAGGTTGTGGGGGTATCTTCGCGGTACTCCACTCCAATTCATGATCTGGCCAAGACGGACAAGCCAGTGAGTATGTTTGAATGTACTCGCAAAGATCACGAACAAAAGATATACCAGATGCACATGCTCATGATGTATTAAATTATATTCATGTGCTGACTGAAAATTAAAGCATAGCATGATAAGTATTCATATAGTGCAGAAGTATAAATAAATCATGTTAATAGTAAATCAAGAAAATGGAGTGAAACATCGGACGATGGACCACCCGAGGGATTCTAAGAAAAATGCCAAGCGGGTGTCTGAAAGCGATGCCTCGGGAGGTCTTGAAAAGAAATGCCAAACGAGTGTCTGAAAGGAGAATCGGGCGAGACGGTACTACCCGAGAATCCAAGCGACACCACGAGAGGTCTTGAAAAGAAATGCCTAACAGGTGTCTAAAAGAGAATCGGGCAAGATAGGACCGCCCAAGCACTCAAGCAACGCCACGAGAGGTCTTGAAAATAAAACTGAGTGTACGGGATAGTCTAGCCAGCCCCTGAGGCACTCAGAAAATAAAGTACGGGAAACGGGTTAGTCCACAATGATATTCAAGCGGCCAGAATATTTCCAACAATAGTAACCATGATGATAAAAATATTCGTGACAGCATTAGTGATGACAATCATATCTTGTACAAATGAATCATGATCAATTTAATTATTTCCTCCGGGGACTGACACTGAGACCGACACTTGACCAACCCAGACTATAGTCCTTAACCATGGACAGGGCTATTCGAATAGATATAACCACTACTACAGGATGGTGCTAATGTGACACTACGATCAGAGACCCTTCGAGAAATTGTGTGCGTTGCAATAATCGCAAATGGTGGTGTCAGAGAATCGTCAAAAATGTCCAAAACGTTTGCGATGACCGATGCATCAAACACGGTTCTGATTTTAGTTGCGTGTGCGATGCAGGGCATACAGTTGATCCAGAAGAACTGTTTGCGATGAGGAAGAACAACAGAAATGGCAGCCATATCAATGTGTGTGCGATATATGGCATACAGTTCCCTCCAATGAACTGTGTGCTATTAGGGAATGCAACAGAGATAGTCAGCCAGATCAAGATGTGTGTGATATACGGCATACGGTTCACTCGAACAAACTATTTTCGATTAGGCAAGAGAACGGAAAGAGTTCATCTTAACAAGATGTGTGTGATATGCGGCATTTGCAATCAGCAAAAATAACACAAATGATTCGTGTAAACCAGATGTGTGTGATACGTAGCAAACAGCCCACTCGGATGAACTGTTTGCAATGAGAAATTATAACACACACGGTTACTATAGTAAGTTCGTGTGCGATTATGTTCGTACAAAAAACTTTGAAAAATGCAAACTAGTTGCTTGCCTATAAACAATTGTCAAAAAGTAACGAGATAGACCTTCTTCAAGCCAATCAACATGTGCTCAGAAAACAAAAAATGTCAAAAATTACAAAACGAAGACCTCGATATTAACTAGATGGGATGGGTCAGTACAAAGGTTTATAATACAAAGGTGTAAAATAAACCTTTGCAGTTGCCCATCCAACTAGTTAATATTGAGTCCACTTCCCATCCAGTAACCCATCTCATGACTACTCTAGCCTCAGCACACTTAACTTTGGAGTTATGTTAGATGAGCTATCGATAGGGAAGCCGGTCCTTACTGTTGTAGATCCCTCTTTGCAGCCTTTATTGCGCAACACAATGGAAACAGTTCAACTGAACAATATGTGTGTGATACGCGGCAAACAGGTCCATGATCAGAAATGTGTGCGAAGACCAATAATACCACAGACGATTGTTGCTAATAAGCCGTGTGATTTGCTCTGTCTACAGAAGAATAACATGCATATATATATATATATATATATATATATATATATATATATATATATATATATATATATATATATATATAACTGAAATAAACATCCAATTACATAAGTGACTATATAGATCGTTCGCACACACCTCAATAAACAATTGCATGCATTCTAAAGTAGGAGAAACAGTCGTCTAGTCATCTACTTCTTGTGACGCTCCCACCACTGCTCTGCGGCTCGATCCCTCGGCTCGGTCATGAACAAGACACTTCCTCATGTAAATGATCTGCATGTACATCTCGTAGCCTGTGTACGCGTCATTGGCCGCGTACTTGACATGTTCTTCATCCAGTCTCTTATGCCAAACATTGTGCCAGGTGTCCTTGTCCTTCTTGCTCTCATCCTTCATCTTCTTGTAGTAGGGGTCGATGATGTCCAAGGCGAGGTCAACCAGGGAGTTCAGTTTGTTCTTGGCGCTGCCCCAGACCTTGTAGTGGTCCTGGATGTTGACAAGAGTCGGGCATTTCAAGCCCGAAACCTTGAGTGCTTTTAGATCGTTGGTGGTGTCCACCGCAGCGAACTTGTAGTCGGAGCTCTTGATAAAACTGGAGAAACGCTCGCAAGGCCCTGTGGCCAGGTGGTAGTGGTAGACGAGGACGTCATGTCGCACGCACAACTGGGTGACAACAACCTTCTGATCATGCCCGGCATGACCGGTGGTGTACTCGAGGTCGAAGCCGACCACTTGGTACTTTTCCTTGGCAAGGAACTACTCCATAGTTTGGGTGGAGCTCTCCACCGACACCGGATCGTTCGTCTACACCACCGAGAGGGCCTTCCCCCTCGCGTGGGTGTCCACTACGTGATGCATGGTGAACTACCCACCGTTGTCGTCGTCGGCCGCTGGGAGCGCCATTGGAGCCACGGGGATCGCCATTGGAACCGCTGGATGTCCTCTCTGTATGTGTCATCGTGGAGGTGCTTATTGTGTCGTGTGACGCGAGAGATGAAGGTAAATGGCCGCAGGAATAAATGGGGGCCGGGCGGCCTAGATTCTCGGCGCGTCCGCATGGCAGTTTTTGCATCGGGTAACTGCATTGTGGAGCCGCGCAAGGTGCAACCGCATGCACATGAATGTGTGTGATCGTGCGTCGGCCCCAAACACTGGCAGCGCGCATGGAGGGACAAGGGCAGAGCACCTGGAGGGACGCGAGAGGGTAGAGTGCGTGCGGTGGGACGCGAGCAGAGCACGCCGCGGCCACCTCAACCGCAAGCAACCACACACATAGAGCAGTTGAACACGCAGGAAATGGTCGCCTACAAGCCGGCCGACACTTGTGTCGCTGCGTAAAGAGCGGCCGTGTGCTACTACCTCCGTCTTAGTCTATAGTCCCCTTTATATTATGTGCCATACTTTGCCCTCAAATTTAACCAACAAAATGTTAATGCATGTTATAAAAATTATATAATTGGAAACTATGGTCAAATAAAAATCCAACTATATAATCATTGGCGACATGCATTTGTATTTTATTAGTTAAATCATACTTATAAACCAGGACGGGTGTATAGTAGGTAATTCAATCGCAAACGTTTTTTTATTAACCATACGTGTATGTGGCCTTTCGTCCTCCCCTCGCACGTCTTGTCACCCCGCTGCCACAGACGGCTTACAGCGCAAGCTTGCGAGCACGTGGGAGCGTTCTTTTGGCCAACCGATGGCGCCAATGAATCATCGGTGAGCCCGTTCCCATGCAACCTCGCAGGTTCCCGTGCAAGCTTCCCGCCTGACTGGGTGTAATCCCCCAAAATCCCAATGCTTACCGGCCTGCTATAAAAACCCTCACGGCCGGCGAGTCTTGCGTCGCATTTTCCCCTCCCTCCCTGTAGCTTATCTCGTGTGCTTCTCCCATAATCGCCAATGGCACTGGTCCGTCGTGGTCGCTCAGCCACTCCATAGTCATCAGATGACAGCTCCGGCTAGGAGGCTACACCACGGCGGTGGCGCAGTCCCCAGCGTAGTGTAGTGCGCGTGGCGTCTCTGTTGGGTTTGCGTGGAACACCCACCACACGCTCCGCCGCAGCTGTTGCCGGCCGCTGTTGCCGCCACACCACCGTCGAAAGCCAGGGCCATCGCCCGCTCCACCGCTGCGGCCCGAAGGAGGGAGGTGGCCGTCGTGGCCGCCACCCCACTGCCGGCCACCGTGGCCATCACCCGCTCCGCCACCGCGGCCTGAAGGTAGGAGGTGGTGGTCGTGGCCGCCACCCCATCGTCGACCACCCTGGCCGCCAGCCCACCGTCGACCGCCGGGGTCATCACCCGTTCCGCCACCGCCGCCCGAAGGCGGAAGGCGGAGGTGGATGCTGGCACGTGCGTCAGCGACCTTGCACGCTACACCGAGTTCCTGCGGGAGGAGGAGGAGCGCCTCGTCGAGCATGCAAAGAGCCTTACCGCCACCGTGGCCGCGGCACATGCCGCCTCAGAGGCGAGGAATCAGGAGATCTACAAAGAGAACCACCACTTCGAGAGGGATCGTCTGGAGCGGCAGTGGGCATTCGAGCTGGCGACCATCGCCGAACGTGCAGCAGCGGTAGGCACCGTATTGCATTTTTTCGGCTCGTCAGTAGGCTCTGCCTCTTACTGAGCGCGCTCGGCATAGGAGAGGCTGCCGGAAGTAGTACAAAGCCCCTCCGTAGTAGTAGTAGTAGTATTTAGGGGCTATTTTGTTCAGTTCATCTGACTATAGATGTGGTGGAACTGTACAACATACTTAAAATTAGCTAGTATATAAAGTAGAACAAGCTATTTCAATATGTGGTTGGCAACAATTGGGGAAAAGTTTGGTCCGTTCAACTATCGAGTTGAACTGTTTGTATAAATTAAGCATGACTACTTAATCTATGAATGAAATCTATGCTTAATTACTTAATTTTAGTTGTAAAAATTAGATAGTGCTAGTGATTTTTAGCTGCATATTTTGACAAATCGCAGTGTTACAAGGTTGACAAATGGCAATGTTACTAGATCAACAAATGTCAATCTTTCAAGTTTGACAAATGGTAACATACCCAATATGACATATGCAAATCTTACCAAATTGTTTGTAAGCGGTTGCACACGGGTCATCCAAAACAACCATTTGTGTTGAGGAGATGCACAAATCCTACTCTCGCTTTGCATACGGGTGCTCTATCTAAAACGTTTGCGATCAACAGCTGCACAAATCCTACTCGGCACATTTTCCCTTGGCTTCCTAGGGAAGTTGTCGGTTTGCATACGGGTATTCTAACTAATGTTTGTGATCAAGGTACAATATTAAACCCAAGAAAAAAATATTTCCGGCGGTGGCGGAGGCGGTGTGCCACGCCGTCCTTGTCGTTGTCGTCCTTCGGGATGCCGTTGTTGAAGTCTTCAAGGCAGCTCAGAAAGTTCTTCACTTGCAAATCAAACATCATGTCGTCGCGCAATCGACATGCGTGGCCCGGGAGGATGGGAGCTGGCGGCGCTGAGAGGCAGCGATCGACGGCGGCGTCCCATGCCGCTGAGGGGGGAGCGCGCATGGGCACACGCGCGGCGGGTGCAGCCAAACGGACGGGGACCGGCGCCGCGGTGGGTGGAGGGGCGAGCACGCGCACGGGCGCTGGCACTGGCATGTACATGAGCTTGCGCGGGTCCGCGGAGACCTCGGTGATGCCCGCGGCTTCCAGCTCTGCGATAGTGCTTGGCGACCAGCCCTTTAATGCTACAGGGTGGCCGCTGGCGCGGGCGTGGGGATGGGAGTCGGGACCGGAGCGGGGGTAGCAACAGCCGTGGCCAGCTTGTTCTGGGCCATGTCCATGGGGGCCCATTCCTCCTTATTTTCTATCTCCTCCGGCTCGGAGTTGACTTCACCAAACTTGAAGATTAGTGGCAGATGATCCTTCTACGCCATGGCGTTGGTGGAGGTCTGTGGGATGGAGGGGAATGGGAGGCGAACAATAAGGCCACCCGTACTAAGCAGCGGCTCGGGCGCCATTAATGGAGAGGAAGGCAGGCGGGCATGGAAGTCAAAGGGCACAATTCCCAGTGAGCATGCGCAGTGTACAGCTCGCACGCTTCCCGGTGAGCCTACACATTGGAGGACAGCTTGCACGCCTCTCGGTCAGCCTGCACACCGGACTGCGCTCGCACGCCTCTCGTTCAGTCAAGCAGCTGTCCACACGGCACCTCCTATAGCCATTAGAATGAAGATACGTGGCATCACGTGAATGGTTAACATAACACACACGATTTGAATTATACAAACGTTTGCGAGGTTAGAGTGACAGCTATTTGTTTGAAAATGCCTTTGTTGGCTGTTATTCGAGTGCTTCTTCTCTCAAATGGACACGAAAAATACCACAGCAAGTCGGGTGCCATTCCATAATAGATGCCAAGTTTCATGAATTTCAGACGAGTTTTGGATTTGCTAGAATTTAAAAACAAAGTATCTCAACATTTTGCCGGCAATCAACAGTGCCCTAGTGGTTGAAATTCATTCCCATTTCTTGCATGGGACCTAAGCATGCACCCAAGGACAAAGATTTGATTTTTCAACCAATTTATATGCACTGGAGCATGTGCATGTAGTTCAAATTCGAATTATGCACATAAAATGCCTAGAAAACACAGTTAATGTATAAAAATGTGCAAATGAACCACGAAAAATTGCAAAATTCAACACAACACTCCTGTTGTTCTATGTTGACACTAGAAAAAATTTGAAAGCAATCAGAGGCAGCGGATATCGTTTCGTCCCCGAAGGTGGGACATTCCTACCGAAACCATCAGGCTTGTATGAGAAGCTCTCGTTTGTGAGAAGCTTATACCCAAACCTGCCCCAAATGGGACAAAAAATTTACCACGGCATGTCGATGCCGCTCCATGATAGCATGCCAAGTTTCATGAATTTCAGACAAGATTTGGATTTACTAGAATTTAAAAACCAGGAATCTCAATGTTTGCAGCCGAGTGACGGTGCCAGGGTGTTTGACATTCATTCCCATTTCTTGCATGGGACCTAAGCATGCAACCAAGGACAAAGATTTGATTTTTCAACCAATTTATATGCATTAAAGCATGTGCATGTAGTTCAAATTTGAATTATGCACATAAATGCATTGAAAACTCAATTAATGCATAAAAATGACCAAACGAACCCCGAAAAATCCCAAAAACTGATACAACACTCCTATTGTTCTATGTTGACACTAGAAAAATTTTGAAAGCAATAAGAGGCAGCGGATATCGTTTCGTCCCCAAAGGTGGGACGTTCCCTACCGAAACCATCAGGCTTGTTGTGAGAATCTTTGGTTTGTGAGAAGCATATCCCCAAACCTGCCCCAAATGGGACAAAAAATTTCATGAAATCTCTCGACAAAGGTTACGTGATCATCATCAACATTCTGGGTTCATCCAAGATACCTATTGAATTCTTGATGAGAAATACCATCCTTACCCCTCGATGATTTGTGTTATCATCTGCAACTTTATTACCCTCCCTCCAACACAAACTTGTTCATGTTTTGTGTTACACCTTGAGTTCCTTGCTATCCAGCATTTGTTCTTTTTTCCCTTGGAGTATAACCATCCTTTATGTCAAGAATGACATGAGACTTTCATCACCTAATAAGAATTCTTGATACAAGTGATACTTCTCGCCATCTCATTTCATTTCTTAGTCCCCGTGTTGTTTCTAACCAGAATACCAACAATTGAACTGTGATGTATAATACCAAAACTTCTAGAAACCCTATTGCTTGAAGTTAATGGTTGATAACTTGATTCTTAGCCTATTGGTTATGGAATCACCATTCTAACATTGGTCATGCTACCTAAGCCCATAGTTTGGGTGGACTTTTCAACCAATGTTTAATTGTGTATGTTTTCCTCGAGCATACATCATTATATCATTTGATCTAACTAATGTTATCTCCTTGTTCACATAATTGTGGGAATCCATCTTTCGGAAATCTTGATGGATTGTCACTGAGTTCATCAACCACCTCCTCATCCTCTCCTTTGTTTAATGATGAACTCTTGTTTCGCAACTCGCTTCCATAGTTCATTGCCGAGAATCTTACAATGTCATCTCGACAATTTGTGTTGCACCTTTTCTTCTCAAGAATCCCGAGTCTGAGGTATTCTAACACCAATCAGATCTGAATCTCGGTCGGATATGATGGTTGGAACATATTTTCAAGAGTTATAACATTGGTCCTTATATGACCCGGTAAGGTGATGTGATACCTAGCACACCTGACCGGAGGACCTATTGTTATAGTTTCCTTTTTCGCAAGGTTAGCCGTTCTTCCATGAGGAAATTGTAAGACTTATTCTACAAGTTGTTCCTGATGGATCCTTCGTGTATCCAAACTCTGACCCTTGCCTTAAGACCATGTCGATGCTATCTCGAAGCATGTCTGTGGTACTCTGATTCTCAATAAAAACATTTAAAGCACAATGCTAAGTTTTCCTTACCAATTATCCAAACACCGTTGTGTGGGTAATGCATGAAATCTCTCTGCCCTTTCCTAAAGGGTTTTCTACATTATATCATGCCATGGATATCCTGCTCTGTTTGACCTTGAAAAGGATATACCCCTGAATTATGTGTTTAAACACATTTTCCCTTCCCATTGTTCTGTTTAATCTGATAATCAAAATTTCCTTTCCATTGTTTTGGTTAACCTTTCGTGAATTCTACTTAACTAAGCAGTAATAATTCCCTGCTTAGGTAAGCACCTCGTTGTATCATTTTGTCATTAAGACCCTGTTACTATTGTTGATGACCTTCCGTTAACCATCGATGGACGAGAACCTTGCCTATTGGTCCGCCTCGTTCAACGAGCAGGAAAATAGTTCTCTTCGTCCCTCGCCCGTGGTACAGGCATTGTTGCCAACATAACTGACACACTATCCTCTGTCATGCCTTGCTATCGTGACCGTGCAAGATGTCAGCGCCCCTTATCCACTTTTGACCCACATGGTTGGCCCATAACCCAAAGTTCCACAGGATCGAAACCTGACCCTCCTGTGCATCCCTGTTTTCAAGGATATTCTAGCCTCTTGGCTTCGTATGAGATTCACGAGCCACCTTCCTAGAGTTCTATTCTGGTTTCAACTGCAATGCTTATTCGTTGCTCTGAACCCCTTCCCCGCTTTGATTTAGGCATCGAACGATTGCATGCCCGCTCGAAAACTTCCCATGATACATCCTTACTTTGCTCTCGATATTTTCTTGAGTTTTCAATTCGAGAGTTACTTCCGCCACCTTCCCCGATGTTATTGACCAGATAGTCAACCTTGCCGAGGTCCATTCTCCCGGAATGCTCCCCCTTTATTCTTTCGTAAGGACGATGCAGTTCCCGAAGGATGAATGACAACTTCATCATGATGGCCTGAAACAGAGGAATGAAGTCATCAATGTAATGGATCGACCTCTTCGAGAAGAGCAACCAAGACCGAGAACACTCGCTAGAATTTCGTAACCTGAGCCTTCTTCCCCCTTACTCCGCCTCTTAAATCTCGGGACGAGATTTCTTTTAGTGGAGGAGAATTGTGACGCCCGGATAATTAGCCTAGAGTAATCTCACATTAATGGTGCCACGTCACCTCGGTTATTATTGATAATCTCGCGTTAGTTCAAAATGATTCAAATTCAAATTTGAATTTTTTACAAACATCAAAAATGTTTCAAACATTAGAACTAAAATGTTCGGTGTGTGCCAATTATTGCATAGGTAATTAGGGTGAAGAAATCACGCTTTTTCAAAATGGCTAAATACTTTAATATGAAATAAACAGAAAAGAAAAAATAAGAAAAAGGAAAAGAAACAAACAAAAGGAAAGTAAAAACAGGGAAAAGCCCCACCCCCCTCACTGGGCTTCGGCCCAACTGGCCACCCTGGCCCAGCCGGCCGGCCCACCCCCCATCCCTACTTAACCCCCGAAACCCTAACCGCCCACCGCCCCCCACCCCCCACCCCGCCGCCCCACACCCCCACACCCCACTCCCTCGACCCCCCTCTTCCACCTCTGCCCCCCCCCCCCCGATTGGATCGGGGGATCGAACCGCACCGCCACCGATCTCCGTCGCCACCACGCCGGCATGCCTTCGCCTCCTCACTGGCCTACCTCCTCTCCGGCGCCGTCGTCTCCGTCGCCCTCCCCATGCCCTGTTGCCCGTGCCCTACCCCTCCTCTGTGAGCTCCCACTCCCTCCTCTCTCTGCCATGCCGCAGCCCCGCTCGCCCCCTCGCTCCCCGCGCATGCCCGTCGCCCACTCCGGCACCCACTGCGCGCTCTCCCCTTCCCCCCGTGCACCCCGCCGAGGCCGCGCCCACTCCTTGCCGCGCCGCCTCGCTCGCTCCTGGCCCCGCGCCCGCGCCGCGGTGCGCTCACACGCCCCGCCTCTGCGTCGTCGTTGCGTCGATGCGCTGCTGCGCCGCTGCCGCTGTTGTCCTCCTCGTTGCCGTGCCGCCCTGGCCTCCCCGTGCCCTAGTACCGCTGGAGCGATGGCCAGCGGTGCCCCGCCCGCCTCGTCCCGCCACGCCCTGGTGTTCGGGCGACGCCAGCGCCCGGGCTCGCCTAGAAACAGGCGCCCGTTAGCGCCCGAACCCGCTAGGCCCCCTGGGGCCAATGACAGGGGGCCCCACCCCCTAAAACATTTAAAAAAAGAATAAAAAATAATTTAGAAATTAATTAACTTAATTTAAGCATAATTTATTAACCTAATCACCTCTTTAATTAAGTAAACCTATTTATTTAACCTAAGCCTATGACATGCAGGACCCACGCGTCAGATTGACCAAGTCAACTGACTGTTGACTGCTGACTGCTGACATCACCCTGATGTCATGCTGACGTCATAATGGCATTTCCTAATTAAATTAATTCTGTTAATTCCAAAAATGATTTAAAACTTTGAAAATTAATATAAATTAAACCTTAGCTCAGATGAAAAAACTTTGTACAGGTAAGTTGCTCAAATCGACGTGACGAATCCGAATACGCAGCCCGTTCGTTAGCCACGCATCCATAGCATAGCGAACCTACAACATTTCACCTCCGGTTCATCTATCCGAAAACGCGAAACACCAGGGATACATTCCTGGATGTTTCCCCCTGCGCTAGTACCACCTACTGCCGCGTTAGGGCACACCTAGCACCGCTCATTGTCATGTCTTGCATCATCATGCTTATGTTTGCACTGTATTTATTGTTTCTCCCCCCTTTTCTCTCCGGTAGACTACGAGACCGACGCCGCTGCTACCTAGTACAACTACAGAGTTGACGATCCCTCCTTCTTGCCAGAGCAACCAGGCAAGCCCCCCTGATCACCAGATATCACCTATTCTTCCCTCTACTGCTTGCATTAGAGTAGTATAGCATGTTACTGTTTGGTTAATCCTATTATGTTGCATAGCCTGTCATTGTTGCTACAGTTGTTGATACCTTACCTGCAATCCTAAATGCTTAGTATAGTGTGCTAGTTTATCATCGGTGGCCCTACATTCTTGTCCGTCTGCCTTGCTATACTATCGGGCCGTGATCACTCGGGAGGTGATCACGGGTATATAGACTTACATACCTACATACTATACAGATGGTGACTAAAGACGGGTCGGCTCGTAGAGTACCCGCGAGTGATTCACGGATTGGGGGCTGAAAGGACATTTGTCCCGATGGCCCTCTGTGTGGATCTTTGTGGCAGAGCAATATGGCAGGTTGAGACCACCTAGGTGAGAGGTGGGCCTGGCCCTAGTCGGTGTCTGCGGTTAATTCAAAATAACACGCTTAACAAGATCTTGGTATTTGATCTAAGTCTGGCCACTGGCCTATACGCACTAACCAACTACACGGGAACAGTTATGGGCACTCGACGTCGTGGTATCAGCCAAGCCTTCTTGACGTCAGCGACTGAGTGGCGCGCACCAGATTGGACTGGAACACCTGCTCTTGTATTAGGGAGGCTAGGTCTGCTTTCGGCAACCCACGCAACATGCAGGTGTGCAATGGGCGATGGGCCAGACCCCTGTGCGCTTAGGATTTAGACCGGCGTGCTGACCTCTCTGTTGTGCCTAGGTAGGGCGGTGACGTGTCCATCTTCTGAGGCCATGCATGACCCAGGAAGTGTGTCCGGCTAGAGGGACCAAGCGTGTTGGGTTATGTGGTGCACCCCTGCAAGGAAGTTTATCTATTCGAATAGCCGTGTCCCTCGGTAAAAGGACGACCCAGAGTTGTACCTTGACCTTATGACAACTAGAACCGGATACTTAATAAAACACACCCAGATAAGTTCCAAATACAACCCGGTGATCGCTTTCTCACAGGGCGACAAGGGGATGATCACCGGGTAGGATTATGCTATGCTATGCTACTTGGAGGACTTCAATCTACTCTCTTCTACATGTTGCAAGACGGAGGCTACCAGAAGCGTAGTCTTTGATAGGACTAGCTATCCCCCTCTTATTCTGGCATTCTGTAGTTCAGTCCACCGATATTGCCTCTTTACACATATACCCATGCATATGTAGTGTAGCTCCTTACTTGCGAGTACTTTGGATGAGTACTCACGGTTGCTTTGCTCCCTCTTTTCCCCCCTTTTTTCCTCTTCTTCTCGGATGCTGCAACCAGATGTTGGAGCCCAGGAGCCAGACGCCACCGTCGACGATGACTCCTACTACACTGGAGGTGCCTACTACTACGTGCAGGCCGTTGATGACGACCAGGAGTAGTTTAGGAGGATCCCAGGCAGGAGGCCTACACCTCTTTCGATTTGTATCCCAGTTTGTGCTAGCCATCTTATGGCAACTTGTTTGACTTATGTCTGTACTTAGATATTGTTGCTTCTGCTGACTCGTTTGTGTTCGAGCACCTGTATTCGATCCCTGGCCCTTGGCATGTAATATGATGCTTGTATGACTTATTTTACTTTTAGAGTTGTGTTGTGATATCTTCCCGTGAGTCCCTGATCTTGATCATACACATTAGCATGCATGATTAGTGTACGATTGAATCGGGGGCGTCACATGCCGCTCCATGATAGCATGCCAAGTTTCATGAATTTCAGACGAGTTTTGGATTTAGTAGAATTTAAAAACAAGGAATCTCAATGTTTGCGGCCGAGTGACGGTGGCAGGGTGTTTGACATTCATTCCCATTTCTTGCATGGGACCTAAGCATGCAACCAAGGACACATATTTGAATTTTCAACCAATTTATATGCATTAGAGCATGTGCATGTAGATATTATTTGAATTGTGCTCATAATGCATTGAAAACGCAATTGATGCATAAGAATGTCCAAACAAACCCCGAAAAATCCCAAAAATTGACACGACACTCCTATTGTTCTATGTTGACACTAGAAATTTTTTGAAAGCAATAAGAGGCAGCAGATATCGTTTCGTCCCCAAAGGTGGGACGTACCCTACCGAAAATATCAGGCTTGTTGTGAGAGCCTTTGATTTGTGAGAAGCATATCCCCAAACCTACCCCAAATGGGAAAATATTTTTTCCACGGCACCATGATAGCAAGCCAAGTTTCATGAATTTCAGACGAGTTTTGGATTTACTAGAATTTAAAAACTAGGAATCTCAATGTTTGCGGCCGAGTGACGGTGCCAGGGTGTTTGACATTCATTCCCATTTCTTGCATGGGACCTAAGCATGCAACCAAGGACACGGATTTGAATTTTCAACCAATTTACATGCATTAGAGCATGTGCATGTAGTTCAAATTTGAATGTGCTCATAAATGCATTGAAAACGCAATTAATGCATAAAAATGTCCAAACGAACCCCAAAAGATCCCAAAAATTGACACGACATATTGTTTTATGTTGACACTAGAAATTTTTTGAAAGCAATAAGAGGCAGCGGATATTGTTTTGTCCCCAAAGGTGGGACGTACCCTACCGAAGCCATCAAGCTTGTTGTGAGAGCCTTTGGTTTGTGAGAAGCATATCCCCAAACCTGCCCCAAATGGGACAATATTTTTACCACAGCATGTTGATGCTGCTCCATGATAGCATGCCAAGTTTCATGAATTTCAGACGAGTTTTGGATTTACTAGGATTTAAACACCAGGAATCTGGCAGGGTGTTTGACATTCATTCCCATTTCTTGCATGGGACCTAAGCATGCGACCAAGGACACATATTTGAATTTTCAACCAATTTATATGCATTAGAGCATGTGCATGTACTTCAAATTTGAATTGTGCTCATAATGTATTGAAAACGCAATTGATGCCTAAAAATGTCCAAACGAACCCCCAAAATCCCAAAAATTGACACGACACTCCTATTGTTCTATGTTGACACTAGAAAATTTTTGAAAGCAATAAGAGGCAGCGGATATCGTTTCGTCCTCAAAGGTGGGACGTACCCTACCGAAAACATCAGACTTGTTGTGATATCCTTTGGTTTGTGAGAAGCATATCCCCAAACCTGCACCAAATGGGACAATATTTTTACCATGGCACCATGATAGCATGCCAAGTTTCATGAATTTCAGACGAGTTTTTTTACCAGGAACAGTAGGAAAGGCTCCTACTGTGTTACTATATTAAAATAATAAGCAAACTGTACAATGGGTATTTACATAGTGGGGGGGAGGTGGAGGTACAACTTGCCAACTTTGTGACAAGTAGAGTAAGAAGACTAAGAAAACAGAAGGAAACAACTTAAGGGAGTGTACAAGGTTCAGCACAAGGTTCAGACGAGTTTTGGATTTACTAGAATTTAAAAACCAGGAATCTCAATGTTTGCGGCCGAGTGATGGTGCCAGGGTGTTTGACATTCATTCCCATTTCTTGCATGGGACCTAAGCATGCAACCAAGGATACAAATTGGAATTTTCAACCATTTTACATGCATTAGAGCATATGCATGTAGTTCAAATTTGAATTGTGCTCACAAATGCATTGAAAACGCAATTACTTCATAAAAATGTCCAAACAAACCCCAAAAAACCCAAAAATTGACACGACATATTGTTCTATGTTGACACTAGAAATGTTTTGAAAGCAATAAGAGGCAGCGGATATCGTTTTGTCCCCAAAGGTGGGACGTGCCCTACCAAAACCATCAGGCTTGTTGTGAGAGCCTTTGGTTTGTGAGAAGCATATCCCCAAACCTGCCCCAAATGGGACAATATTTTTACCATGGCATGTTGATGCTGCTCCATGATAGCATGACAGGTTTCATGAATTTCAGACAAGTTTTGGATTTACTAGAATTTAAAAACCAAGAATCTGGCAGGGTGTTTGACATTCATTCCCATTTCTTGCATGGGACCTAACCATGCAACCAAGGACACAAATTTGAATTTTTCAACCAATTTATATGCATTAGAGCATGTGCATGTAGTTCAAATTTGAATTGTGCTCATAAATGCATTGAAAACGCAATTAATGCATGAAAATGTCAAAACGAACCCCAAAAAATCCCAAAAATTAACACAACACTCGTGTTGTTCTATGTTGACACGAGAAACATTTTGAAAGTAAGAAGAGGCAACATATATCGTTTCGTCCCCCAAGGTGGCACGTACCCTATTGAAACCAACAGGCTTGTAGTGAGAGAAGCTCTGGTTTGCGAGAAGCTTATACCCCACACCTGCCCCAAATGGGACAATATTTTTACCATGGCATGTTGCTGCCGTTCCATGATATCATGTCAAGTTTCATGAATTTCAAACGAGTTTTTGATTTAGTAGAATGTTGAAAGCATGGATCTCAATGTTAGCATCTGAGCGGCAGTGGTAAGGTGTTTGACATTCATTCTCATTTCTTGCATGTGACTTAAGCTTGCAACCTAGGAAAAAATTGATTTTGCAACCCATTTTTATGGACTGGAGCATGTGGTTTAATTTTGAATTGTGCACCTGAAATGCCTAGAAAACCAAGTTACCGTATAAAAATGTCCAAAGGAACCCTGAACAATTCCAATTTTTTTACGACACACATATAGTTGCATGTTTACTGCAGATAAAAGGTCTAGCAATTCAAACGCCGTCCATTGCCGCTGTGACCCCATTCTGTAATTCAAATCAAAACTAAAAATCAAGTTGATCCCACACAATTTATTATCACCAACCGTGTGAGATGCAGTACAAAATATCCTGGAGCACCGTCAGTGTATAGTACGCCTATGGCTTACGCGAGAAGGTGCGTCGGCTACAGTCCACAGCCGGCGTGTCAAGCACACTAGCTCGCTCCCCAAATATCATTTCACTATTCAATCGTCGTCGGTGAAAGATGGGGACGTGAACCCGCATCGTGAGGGCAACTTCGGCGGCCCACTCCGGCAAGAGCACGGCCGCAGCCGCCATGCGCGTGCTAACAAGGTGCTTGAGTGCGGCCGCAATCTACGACCGGGCGGCCATGGCAGCCCAAACGGCCGTTGTTGCTTCTCAAGTGGCGGCAGCAACATCTGCCTCGGGGATACCAGCTGGCGAGACTGGCACAACAGTTGTCCGTTCCACAGCGGCGGCCTTAGCCCTGATGGAGGCTGCCCACGACCATGTCAACGCCGCCCACGCCCAGCTCATGGCGGTCATCGCACAAATCGAACGAAGCTTCTCCGACAACGGTCGGCAACCCACGGCCAAAGAGTTGGCAATCGCCGAGAGCATTCGAGCAGCCGTCTGTTCCTACGCCGCATACCTTGCAACGACGGAGCCCGTCCAAGCCCAGATCACGGTCGCCCACGCCCAGCTTGTGGCGGCCTTTTCCAAAGAGATGGCGTACGCGGATGGCGAGATGCTTGCCGAGTATGGTGTGATGGATGCCATGGAGCCCCTTCCCCAGTTGAACGTCGGGCGCGAGCTGGACATGGAGGAGGTGGCGGAGATTGACGAGCACCAGCCATAGTAGTACTCTTTGTTTTGTTTAATTAAGAGCGCTGGTCTTTAATTTGTTAGAGTAATGTTTAGGCCAGCTAGGTCTGTTTAATTGCTGAACTTGCTCGATTAAGAAGTGTGGGTGTATGCTGTAGTCTCCTTTGTGTACCCAAATTATGCAATGACGTGGATGAGCACTATAACCAAGGAAATTGGAACCAAAAAAATTTGACATTCAAACTCATCGCACACGGGTTAAGCTATCTGAATCGTTTGTGATGTTCACATATCGTACACAGTTCTGAATAAGGGACCATGTCTGATGAAACCTTGCGCGCCAGTTTTTCGTTGAAGCGATTCCAAATTTTCGGCCTCCGCGGAAATATCTACCTCCCCGCCCCCTCCCCCTTACCAAAAGCCACATTTCCCCTGTTTCCGCCTTCATTTCCAAGTTGAAACCTTCACTCTTTGCTTGCAACGCCGCCTCCTCACCGACGACCCCCCTTCATGCTGCTCGGCCTCGCCTATCCAGGCAGGTAATCCATACCCGAACCCCCTCCTCCTCCTTCCACATCCCACATGCCCCGACCGCCGGCGCGAGCGCGACACCTTCCACCCAAATCACCGACCCCTCCACCAAATAAGCGTCGTCCTAAGCCATGGTGCATGCAGTATAGCCAGGATCTCAAGGAGCATTTGGCAGCGGAGAAGCAAACCGTGGCTGCACGCGCGGATGAGGTCATGATGGCTACCATCCATGCCGACCCCCAGATCTTGGAGGAGCACCTTGCCATTTGCTAGCTACGCCGGTTAAGCATGCTCTGTTTACCCATTGCGTGTGCTGCTCCTGCCTTTCCTTAACAAATTCTAGTGAATTGTGCTATCTAATTTTACCATGCAATTTGTTGCTCCTGTGTATATGTTCTATATGTCGTGCAGTGTGGTGCTCACTTATTAACTGTTTGGTTAATTAGTTGTCATCTTCAAGTAACTGTTTGGTTCAATTTTGCAAATGTGATGTTCAATTCTTCAGGCTGCAATTTTGTATTGTCTTCCATGTGAGAAATAAATCGAATTTATCTTTACAAAATACATGAGAAATGAATACAAATACAATTGCTATATTTCCAAGTTGTCAAGCATGCTTGGTTTGGTTATAGATTGTGCAATCTGGTGCTCAGTTAACGTTTGGTTCATTTGTGTTGTGGTGTTTAGTTAACTATTTGGTTCAGTTCTGCAATGCGATGTTCAATAGTTGTGGGTGCATTCTGTTATTGTACACCATGTGAGAAGTAAATCGAATTTGGTTGTACTAAATACATGAGAAACAAACACAATTGCTATATTTCCAAGTTGTCAAGCATGCTTGGTTTGGTTATACATTGTGCAATGTGTTGCTCAGTTAACCTTTGGTTCATTTGTGTTGTGGTGTTTAGTTAACTGTTTGGTTCAATTTTGCAATCCGATGTTCAATAGTTGTGTGTGCATTCTATTATTGTATACCATGTGAGAAGTAAATCGAATTTGGCTATACTAAATATATGAGAAACAAATACAATTGCTATATTTCCAAGTTGTTAAGCATGCTTGGTTCGGTTAACTGTCTGATCTTCTATTAGGAGTATGTTATATTGTGCAATGTGGTGCTCAGTTAATGTTTGGTTCATTTGTTGTGGTGTTTAATTAACTTCTTGGTTCAATTCTGCAATGCAATGTCCAATTGTCGTGGTTGGAATTTTGTATTGTTGTGCATGTGAGGAATAAATTGAATTTGGCTGCACTTAATACATGGGAAACATATACAAGTGCTATATTTCCTAGTTCTTAATCTTGCTTGGTTTGCATAAATGGGTTTTCATGTGGCTTGAATTAATCTGATAAATCTGCAATGTGCTTATTTTTCATCAACATATTTTACTGATAGCATGCGAACCCTTACTTAACCTGATGACTAGCTACCTTATATGTGTTGCAGGGAAACAACATAATGGGAAGCACTGAGGTTTACAATCGAGGTTAGCATGTGCATGGTCCGTTGTCTAATAGCACATTATTGTGCAATTGCAGGAACCATTCTAATACTTAGGTTTTTAACAATTTGGTCTTGCACATGTAGGTCCTGCTGTCAGAAGTTTTGACCCACTGTTCGACCCTTTTTGCATATGGGGAAATGAGTTGTCCATGAATATCAGTCAAGTCAAGAAACTTAGAAAGATTATTAGGATAAAGAAATTAGCGACAAAAAACAACAAGATCTTTGTCTACACAATGAAAAAGACATCAGTTCACTACAGGATGGTACTAACTATTATACCTTGTCTTTTTTATTCCTTTGCCCCATTTCCAATAGAGAGAAGATATTTATGCACATCCTTGTTTTCAGGCCTTTCCAAAGCAGTTCACTGATGATTACCTCTCAAACCACCTCTATGGTGATGACCCACAAGTGTAGGGGATCTATCGTAGTCCTTTCGATAAGTAAGAGTGTCGAACCCAACGAGGAGCAGAAGGAAATGACAAGCGGTTTTCAGTAAGGTATTCTCTGCAAGCACTGAAATTATCGGTAACACATAGTTTTGTGATAAGGTAATTTGTAACAGGTAACAAGCAATGAAACTAAATAAGGTGCAGCAAGGTGGCCCAATCCTTTTTGTAGCAAAGGACAAGCCTAGACAAGTTCTTATATAAGAGAAAAGCGCTCCCGAGGACACATGGGAATTATCGTCAAGCTAGTTTTCATCACGCTCATATGATTCGCGTTCGTTACTTTGATAATTTGATATGTGGGTGGACCACTGCTTGGGTACTGCCCTTTCTTGGACAAGCATCCCACTTATGATTAACCCCTATTGCAAGCATCCGCAACTACAAAAGAAGTATTAAGGTAAACCTAACCATAGCATGAAACATATGGATCCAAATCAGCCCCTTACGAAGCAACTTATAAACTAGGGTTTAAGCTTCTGTCACTCTAGCAACCCATTATCTACTTATTACTTCCCAATGCCTTCCTCTAGGCCCAAATAATGGTGAAGTTTCATGTAGACAACGTTCACATAACACTACTAGAGGAGAGACAACATACATCTCATCAAAATATCGAATGAATACCAAATTCACATGACTACTAATAGCAAGACTTCACACATGTCCTCGGGAACAAACATAATTACTCACAAAGAATATTCATGTTCATGATCAGAGGGGTATTAATATGCATTAAGAATCTGAACAAATGATCTTCCACTGAATAAACCAACTAGCATCAACTACAAGGAGTAATCAACACTACTAGCAACCCACAGGTACCAATCCGAGGTTTTGGTACAAAGATTGGACACAAGAGATGAACTAGGGTTTGAGAGGAGATGGTGCTGGTGAAGATGTTGATGGATATTGACCCCCTCCCGATGAGAGGATCGATGGTGATGACGATGGTGATGATTTCCCCCTCCTGGAGGGAAGTTTCCCCGGCAGAACAACTCCGTCAAAGCCCTAGATTGGTTCCGCCAAGGTTCCACCTCGTGGCGGTGGAGTCTCATCTCGAAAGCTTGCTTATGATTTTTTCCAGGGTAAAATACTTCATATAGCAAAAGATGGGCACCGGAGGCCTGCCAGGTGGCCCACGAGGCAGGGGGCGCGCCCAAGGGGGTAGGGCGTGCCCCCACCCTCGTGGCCAGGGTGTGGGTCCCCTCTAGTATTTCTCCCGCAATATTTTTTATTAAGTCCAAAAATGACTTTCGTGGAGTTTAAGGACTTTTGGAGCTGTGCAGAATAGGTCTCCAATATTTTCTCCTTTTCCAGCCCAGAATCCCAGCTGCCGGCATTTTCCCTCTTCATGTAAACCTTTTAAAATAAGAGAGAATAGCCATAAGTATTATGACATAACGTGTAATAACATCCCATAATGCAATAAATGTCGATATAAAAGCATGATGCAAAATGGACATATCAACTCCGCCAAGCTTAGACCTCGCTTGTCCTCAAGCGGAAGCCGATATCGAAAAATATGTCCACATGTTTAGAGATAGAGGTGTCGATAAAATAAAATACGGACATGAGGGCATCATGATCATTCTTATAACAACACATACATACATTTTGTCATATGATTTCTTATGCTAAAGTAACAATCTATTCACAATATCAAGTATGAATCAGAAACTTCATCGAGAACGAACAAACTATGATCTCGGTCATTGAAGCAATTGCAATTTATCATAACATCGGAAAGAGTCAATATAAGAGCTTTTCAGCAAGTCCACATACTCAACTATCATTTAGTCTTTCACAATTGCTAACACTCACGCAATACTTATGGGTATGGAGTTTTAATCGGACACAAAGAAAGATAGGGGCTTATAGTGTTGCCTCCCAACCTTTTACCTCAAGGGTAATGTCAACAATAATAGTTCATGCTAACTTACATCCAATTGGATATATGTATCAGGATCTTTCCAACACGAGGTGCTTGCCAAATGATAAAATGTAAAAAGTAAAGGTGAAGATCACCGTGACTTTTAATGTAAGGCAAGAAGTAAAAGATAGGCCCTTCGCGGAGGGAAGCAGAGGTTGTCATGTGCTTTTTGGTTGGATGCACGAAATCTTAATGCAAAAGAACGTCACCTTATATTGCCACTTGTGATACGGACCTTTATTATGAAGTCCGTCGCTTTTATTGCTTCCATGTCACAAGATCGTATAAAGCTTATTTTCTCCATACTAATAAGTCATACATATTTAGAGAGCAATTTTTATTGCATGCAACATGACAACTTACTTGAAGGATCTTACTCAATCCATAGGCAGATATGGTGGACTCTCATGGCAAAACTGGGTTTAAGGATATTTGGAAGCACAAGTAGTATTTCTACTTGGTGCAAGGAATTTGGCTAGCATGAGGGGGAAAGGCAAGCTCAACATGTTGGATGATCCATGACAATATACCTTAATTCAGATATGAGAAAACATAACCCATTATGTTGTGTTCCTTGTCCAACATCAACTCTTTAGCATGCCATACTTTAATGAGTGCTCACAATCATAAAAGATGTCCAAGATAGTATATTTATATGTGAGAACCTCTCTTTCTTTATTACTTCCTATTAATTGCAACGATGACCAAAACTATGTTTGCCAACTCTCAACATCTTTTAATCATCATACTCTTTATATGTAAAGTCATTACTTTCCATAAGATCAATATGATCTCTTGATTTATTTTTACTCTTTTTATTCCCTTTAGATCATAGCAAGATAACAAAGCCCTTGACTCAACACTAATCTTTATTATATATAGCTCACGGACTCGATTACATAGAGAGATCATAAAGCAAAACTCAAAACTAATTCATACCAAAAATTTATTCTACTAAATCAAGATATTACCAAAAGGATCGAACTAAGTAAAACGGTAAAGATAGGAGTGTGATGATGATACGTTACCGGGGCACCTCCCCCAAGCATGGCAGTTGCCAAGGGGAGTTCCCATACCCATGTGTTTAGTTCCTCAGAGGTGGTGACGATGGAGTTGTTGATGATGTAGGCTTGTCGTCCATCTTCCAAGGCATAGGCTCACCATCATAGAAGGATGATCGAGTCTCCGGGATCCTCAAATCTACAACCAAACTCATCCTCTTGAATCTATATTCATACTCATAGTTTTGGTTTTGCAGATCATAGATCTGGGCCTGGAGGTCCTCAATTTTCTCATGAAGCTTGAAGATGGTCTCCCCAATGTTCTTGGCATCTAGCTTGTGGTTGTTGGTGAACTCCGCGATCATCATCTGGTTGGAGTTGAGTCCGTGTTCCACCATCCCTTGGCACTTGAAAACTTGTTGTTCCATTGCTTCGAGTCTTGTCTCCACGCTTCCGGTCCTCCTTGGTCCCTCAACATCGCGGATGTGCATCACCCCCTCATGCATCTCAATGGTTTGAGGGTGATGCAGCACCTCCGCAAGGTAGGGGTTGATGACCTTCTCCAAAAACTTGTCCTTGGGGGCGCTCGAAGACGACATGGTACTCTAGATCTGTTAGAAAAACAGCTTGAAACAAAGACAGAGGATATTTGCATGATATGGTGGTCAAAACCTTCGGGAGATTATATAATGAATTTTTACCGACCAAAAGAAGTACCGTGCAAGAAAACAGAGTTCGGAGAGCACACGAGGTGCCCATGAGGCAGGGGGCACGCCCAGGGGGGTAGGGCGCGCCCTCCACCCTCGTGGACGCCTCGTGCCCTTCCTGGACTACTTCTTATTTTTCCTATTTTCTTAAATATTCCAAAACAGAGAAAATTTGCTATTAGAACTGTTTTGGAGTCGGTTTACTTACCGTACCACATACCTATTCCTTTTCGGAGTCTGAAATGTTCTGGAAAGTGTCCCTTATGTATTCCTCCGGAATTACGGTTTTAATAACATTAGTTTCAACATTTATAGGATTACCTGAGATATAATGTTTGATTCTTTGACCTTTCACCACCTTCGGATTTGTGCCTTCGAAGTTGTTAATTTTTATGGCACTGGAATGATAAACCTCCTCGATAACGTAAGGCCCTTCCCATTTAAAGAGAAGTTTTCCTGCAAAAAATCTTAAATGAGAGTTGAATAGCAACACATAATCACCTACGTTAAACTCACGCTTTTGTATCCTTTTGTCATGCCATCTTTTAACTTTTTTCTTCAAACAGTTTGGCATTCTCATAGGCTTGGGTTCTCCATTTATCAAGTGAGCTAATGCCGAATAACCTCTTCTCACCGGCAAGTTTGAAATCATAATTGAGCTCTTTAATGGCCCAATATTCCTTATGTTCTAGTTCGAGAGGTAAATGACATGCTTTTCCATAAACCATTTTATACGGAGACATACCCATAGGATTCTTATATGCAGTTCTATAAGCCCACAATGCATCATCAAGTTTCTTGGACCAATTCTTTCTAGATTTATTAACAGTCTTTTGCAAAATTAATTTAAGCTCTCTATTACTCAATTCTACTTGACCACTGGACTAAGGGTGATATGGAGATGCAATTCTATGATTAACATCATACTTAGCAAGCATTTTACGAAAACCACCATGAATAAAATGTGAACCACCATCATCATTAAGTATCTAGGGACTCCAAACCTCGGAAAAGTAACTTCTTTAAGCATCTTAATAGAAGTGTTATGATCAGCACTACTAGTTGGAATAGCTTCTACCCACTTAGTGACGTAATCAACAGCAACTAAAATATGTGTATACCCATTAGAGGAAGGAAACGGTCCCATATAATCAAAGCCCCAAACATCAAATGGTTCAATAACAAGAGAATAATTCATACGCATTTCTTGACATCTACTAATATTACCAATTCTTTGACATTCATCACAAGACAAGACAAACTTACGGGCATCCTTGAAGAGAGTAGGCCAATAAAAATCGGATTGCAGTACCTTATGTGCAGTTCTATCTCCAGCGTGGTGTCCTCCATATGCCTCGGAGTGACACTTGCGTAGGATCTGTATCTATTCATGCTCAGGTACACAACGTCTAATAACACCATCTACTCCTTCTTTATAAAGGTGTGGGTCATCCCAGAAGTAATGTCTTAAATCATAGAAAAACTTTTTCTTTTGCTGGTATGTGAAACTAGGTGGTATGAATTTAGCAACAGTGTAATTAGCATAATCAGCATAACATAGAGCAGTACGAGAAGCATTTATTACAGCTAATTGTTCATCAGGAAAGCTATCATCAATAGGTAGTGGGTCATCAAGAACATTCTCTAACCTAGACAAGTTGTCTGCAACGGGGTTCTCAGCTCCCTTTCTATCAATAATATGCAAATCAAATTCTTGTAGCAAGAGAACCCATCTAATAAGTCTAGGTTTAGCATCTTTCTTTTCCATAAGATATTTAATAACAGCATTATCAGTGTGAATAGTTACTTTAGAATCAACAATATAAGGTCTAAACTTATCACAAGCAAATACAATTACTAAAAATTCTTTTTCAGTAGTAGCATAATTTATTTGGGCACTGTCTAGAGTCTTACTAGCATACTGAATAACATTTAGTTTCTTATCAACTCTTTGTCCTAGAACAGCACCTACAGCATAATCACTAGCATCACACATAATTTCAAAGGGTAAATTCCAATCAGGTGGCTGAACAATAGGTGCAGAAATCAAAACTTTCTTAAGTATTTCAAATGCTTCTACACAATCATCATCGAAGACAAAAGGAATATATTTTTGTAAGAGATTAGTCAGAGGCCTAGAAATTTTAGAGAAGTCCTTAATGAACTCCCTATAAAAACTGGCATGACCAAGAAAACTTCTTATACCCTTAATGTCCTTGGGACACGACATCTTTTCAATAGCATCAACCTTAGCTTTATCAACTTCAATACCTCTTTCAGAAATTCTATGCCCCAAGATAATACCTTCATTAACCATAAAGTGGCACTTCTCCCAATTCAAGACTAGACTAGTATCTTCACATCTCTACAAAACTCGATCAAGGTTGCTCAAGCAATCATCAAAAGAAGACCCACAAATAGAGAAATCATCCATGAAACCCTCACAAATCTTTTCACAAAAGTCAGAAATATAGCCATCATGCATCTTTGAAAGGTAGCAGGTGCATTACATAAACCAAAAGGCATACGTCTATAAGAAAAAGTACCGAAAGGGATAAGTAAAAGTGGTCTTTTCTTGATCCTCTGCTGACACGGGTATTTGAGAGAAACCAGAGTAACCATCTAGAAAGCAAAAATGTGTATGTTTAGATAATCTTTCTAGCATTTGATCAATAAAAGGTAGAGGGTAATGATCCTTTTTAGTAGCTTTATTTAACTTATGGAAATCAATTACCATCCTATAACCTGTAACAATTCTTTGTGGGATCAATTCATCTTTATCATTAGGAACAACAGTAATACCTCCCTTCTTAGGGACATAATGGACAGGGCTTACCCACTGACTATCAGCAATGGGATAAATTATACCTGCCTCCAGGAGCTTTAGTATTTCTTTTCTTACCACTTCTTTCATCTTAGGATTTAACCGTCGTTGGTGATCAATAACTGTTTTGGCGTCTTTCTCCAAATTTATCTTGTGTTGACATAAAGTGGGACTAATGCCCTTAAGATCATCAAGAGTATATCCAATAGCAGCACGGTGCTTCTTCAGAGTTTTCAATAATCTTTCCTCTTCCTGCTCTGAAAGGTTAGCACTAATAATAACAGGATATATCTTCTTTTCATCAAGATAAGCATATTTGAGAGTATCAGGTAATGGTTTAAGCTCAAACACGGGATCACCCTTGGGTGGAGGAGGATCCCCAAGAATTTCAACAGGCAATTGTGTTTCAAAATAGGTCCCTGTTTAAAGAATACTTCATCTCTATCCCTTCTTTCATTCATAAACATATTATTTTCATGGTCTAGCAAATATTGTTCTAAAGGATCATTAGGAGGCACGGCAATATAAGCAAGACCAATAATTTCATCCTTACTAGGCAATTCTTTATCATGAGGTTGTCTACGAAATTTAGCAAAATTAAACTCATGAGACATATCCCCTAAGCCAATCGTAACAACATCATTTTTGCAGTCTATCTTAGCATTAACAGCGTTTAAGAAGGGTCTACCAAATATAATGGGACAAAAGTCATCTTGTGGGGAACCAAGAACAAGAAAATCAGCAGGATATTTAACTTTCCCACACAAGACTTCAACATCTGTAACAATCCCAATTGGTGAAATAGTATCTCTATTAGCAAGCTTAATTGTAACATCAATTTCTTCTATCTCAGCAGGTTGTTCGTGCAATATCATGCATAATTTCTTTGTATAAGGAATGAGGTATTGCACTAGCACTAGCACCCATATCACATAAGCCATGATAACAATGATCTCCTATTTTAACAGAAATAACAGGCATGCCTACAATAGGTCTATGTTTCTTAGCATCGGGTCTAGCAATTCTAGCAGTTGCATCACAGAAATAAATAACATGCAAATCAATATTATCAGCCAAGAGATCTTTAACCATAGCAATACTAGGTTCAACTTTAATTTTCTCAGGAGGTGTATATGTTCTAGTATTACTCTTACAAACCACAGTTGAAGCTTTAGCATGATCCTTTATCCTAACAGGGAAAGGTGGTTTCTCAATATAAGTAGCAGGAACAATAGGATCATTATAAGTGATAGTCTTTTCTTCAACTTTAATAGGTGCTACTACTTTTACTTCAGGGGGAGGATTATATTTAAACCACTTCTCCTTAGGGAGGTCAACATGAGTAGCAAATGATTCACGGAAGGAAGCTACTATCTCAGAGTCAAGTCCATATTTAGTGCTAAATCCACGAAAAGCATCGGTATCCATAAAAGATTTAACACAATCAAACTTAGGTGTTATACCTGACTCCTTACCTTCGTCGAGATCCCAATCTTCAGAGTTTCGTTTAATTCTTTCCAATAAATCCCATTTGAATTCAAAAGTCTTTATCGTAAAAGAACCAGCACAAGAAGTATCGAGCATGGAGCGATTATTGAGAGAAAGCCGAGCATAAAAATTTTGAATAATCATTTCTCTTGAGAGCTCATGATTGGGGCATGAATATAACATTGACTTAAGCCTCCCCCAAGCTTGAGAGATGCTTTCTCCTTCGCAGGGCCAAAAATTATATATAATTACGATCACGATGAACAAGATGCATAGGATAAAACTTCTAGTGAAACTCCAATTTCAATCGTTTATAGTTCCATGATCCCATATCATCACATAGCCTATACCATGTCAATGCCTCTCCCTTCAAAGATAAAGGGAATACCTTATTCTTGATAACATCATCGGGCATACCTGCAAGCTTAAATAATCCACAAACTTCATCCACATATATTAGGTGTAAATCGGGATGCAATGTTCCATCTCCTATGAAGGGATTAGCTAGCAGTTCCTCTACCATACCCGAAGGAATTTCAAAGTAAACATTTTCAGTAGGTTCAGTAGATTGAGGAGCAACTCTTTGCTCTTCTGGTCGGGGTGAAGATACCCCGAACAAGCCCATCAAAGGATTATGTTCCATAGTAACAAGTGACAGTAAATTTCAGCACACTATATAAATTTTTCCTTACCAAATTCCACTTACCAAAGGCGCTTCACTCCCCAGAAACGGCACCAGAAAAGAGTCTTGATGACCCACAAGTGTAGGGGATCTATTGTAGTCCTTTTGATAAGTAAGAGTGTCGAACCCAACGAGGAGCAAAAGGAAATGACAAGCGGTTTTCAGTAAGGTATTCTCTGCAAGCACTGAAATTATCGGTAACAGATAGTTTTGTGATAAGGTAATTTGTAACAGGTAACAAGCAATGAAAGTAAATAAGGTGCAGAAAGGTGTCCCAATCCTTTTTGTAGCAAAGGACAAGCCTGGACAAGTTCTTATATAGAGAAAAGTGCTCCCGAGGACACATGGGAATTATCGTCAAGCTAGTTTTCATCACGCTCATATGATTCGCGTTCGTTACTTTGATAATTTGATATGTGGGTGGACCATTGCTTGGGTACTGCCCTTTCTTGGACAAGCATCCCACTTATGATTAACCCCTATTGCAAGCATCTGCAACTACAAAAGAAGTATTAAGGTAAACCTAACCATAGCATGAAACATATGGATCCAAATCAGCCCCTTACGAAGCAACTCATAAACTAGGGTTTAAGCTTTTGTCACTCTAGCAACCCATCATATACTTGTTACTTCCCAATGCCTTCCTCTAGGCCCAAATAATGGTGAAGTGTCATGTAGTCGATGTTCACATAACACCACTAGAGGAGAGACAACATACATCTCATCAAAATATCGAATGAATACCAAATTCACATGACTACTAATAGCAAGACTTCACCCATGTCCTCAGGAACAAACGTAACTACTCACAAAGCATATTCATGTTCATGATCAGAGGGGTATTAATATGCATTAAGAATCTGAACAAATGATCTTCCACCGAATAAACCAACTAGCATCAACTACAAGGAGTAATCAACACTACTAGCAACCCACAGGTACCAATCTGAGGTTTTGGTACAAAGATTGGATACAAGAGATGAACTAGGGTTTGAGAGGAGATGGTCCTAGTGATGATGTTGATGGAGATTGGCCCCATCCCGATGAGAGGATTGATGGTGATGATGGTGACGATTTCCCCCTCCCAGAGGGAAGTTTCCCCGGCAGAACAGCTCCGCCGGAGCCCTTGATTGGTTCTGCCAAGGTTCCGCCTCGTGGCGGCGGAGTCTCGTCCCGAAAGCTTTCTTATGATTTTTTCCAGGGTAAAAGACTTCATATAGCAGAAGATGGGCACCGGAGGCCTGCCAGGTGGCCCACGAGGTAGGGGGCACGCCCAGGAGGGTAGGGCGCGGCCCCCACCCTCGTGGCCAGGGTGTGGGCCCCCTCTGGTATTTCTTCCGCTTAGTATTTTTTATTAAATCCAAAAATGACTTTCGTGGAGTTTCAGGACTTTTGGAGCTTTGCAGAATAGGTCTCTGATATTTGCTCCTTTTCCAGCCCAGAATCCCAGCTGTCGGCATTCTCCCTCTTCATGTAAACCTTGTAAAATACTCCCTCCGTTCCTTGATATATGGTGTATAGTTTTTTCAGAAAAAACACAAAATATAAGGTGTATTGCATTGCACCACTCGTTTGGATAATTTTTTTAGGGATTTGATTACATTTTCTTATATGAAGCAAGCTCCTCTATTTTGTCATGTCAATTAGTCAGGTGAAATCTCGCCCAAAACTTGTGAAGTTTTCCCTCCACGTGCGCTCTTTAATTTTCGTGCCAAAAACTATACACCCTATATTTAGGAATGGAGGGAGTAAGAGAGAATAGCCATAAGTATTATGACATAATGTGTAATAACAGCCCATAATGCAATAAATATCGATATTAAAGCATGATGCAAAATGGACGTATCATATGGTCAGGAGGCGAGGAAGGTTTTCATAAAACACCCATGTTCAATATTGAAGTGTTCCTGAAGAGGACGAAGGATGGACGGTCAATCATCCACAGGCACTGGCCTAAAGTTGCAAAGACCTTTAACATCAATGAAGACTCAATATCGCCTTCCGCTTCAGCAGTTTTCCCGATGAGATGCATCTGTCGTTGTACCGTCTATGATGCTAATTTCGGAATGTTCTAGATGTTGCATGCGAAACTTGGTGCTGGTGCAGTTGTGTAATGGGGTAGCTGAGTGGTGAAGCTATCATGTTGTACTCTGATGTATTTCAATTATGAAATCCTGTTTTCTTAATATGGGAATGAAATATATTATGTGTTTAATATGAATGTCAATTAGATTAATAAATGGATTATTAATAATAGGGCAAGTAGCCTGCTAATTGGTTTTTGCTATTGCAAACTGTTATTGAGAAAATACCGTGGGCGATGACCTAAGGCAACGCACACAGTTTCTAGGAATAAACCGTGTTGGATCGATGAACAATCACACACGACATTCTCTTTAAAACCGTTTGTGTTAGGCCACCTTGCGCAAACGTTTACTGCATAAAAACTGTGTGTGATGGATAGCCTTTGCCACACAGTTTCTTCTACGCAGCGTGTGTGATGCATTCAATAACGCAAACGATAAAAATTTTAATATTGTGTGCGATAGGAACGCCATCACAAACAATTTAACGGGGAAAATTGTGTGTGATGTACCTACGAACGGAAACATTTTCCTTGTAGAGACTGTGTGGGATGTATATACGAACGGAAACGTTTCGCGGGGACTGACTTTATGGGATGTACTTACGACTGAAATGATTTCGCCTGTATAATTATACATTTTTAGCACTAATGTACGTATAACCGTATTTGGTTGCTCGCTGGTCGCACACGACCTCATTTTGCCGAGCGTGTGTGCCAGGAGGGCATATCCCCGACGGTTTCTGGGTGTGTGGGAAGGACTCCCTAATCGCCCACAGTCACTAGGTGACGGTTCCAAATGTCGTCGCGGAAAGGGGTTTTAAACCGTTTGTATAGCACCAACGCGTACCAGTGAACTCTGCAGAGGGTGTACTCTTTACCCACATGTATAGGATTCCTTTAGCCAACACCGAGACGCTGACTAATTCCCATTACGACCTTTGAGTTGAAAACACACCTGACCAGCACACACCAGTTTTAACTCACCAAAGCTAGGAATCACCCAAGGCAATGATAGAGTAAGACTCTAAGTGGGAAGGCCTCATTCAACTGCCTCCAATACCATGGGATCAAAATACTTATACCGCGTGCAACTTGGGCTGCTACCCCTCTTCAGCTTCAACTGAAGACACCCATGCTCCCAGACCAAGTGACATGCCTACCATGGGTCAATGGTATCTTTCACTATGGCCTTTCTGTATGGTGTGTGCACGGAAAGGGGTTAACAACTTACTGGACCGTACGCTACCTGTGGCAGGGACAAGTGGCAGCACGAATCAAGTATGGGGGTTACCAGAACAAGACTCGAACTGCGGTCAACTCAGGAGGTTTAAGTTTTCCTGCAGTGGTTAGCACAATATAATTCCTTGGCAGTACCCAACAGGGTCACCACCTGGTATGTCTCAACATACCCTCACTGATCATTCTCGTCACAACGAGATTTCAGTCTCACAGTCACTTTTCTCATGGCTGATTCTTCCTGCAAATTAGTCTGGACCAACACAGGCACATATGGCATATGAAAGTAACCATACTCACTTTTGCTTCATGTTTAGCTGAAGATAAAACACCATCAAAGTGATCATGCATGTATGACTAGTGGTTTGCAAATTCTATATGAATTCAACATACTCATAATTCAATCCTACACGCAAGCAAACGAATATGCATTCACCATATCATGTGTTCAAGATGCTTGCCTTGAGTATGCAGAAGTGTTGGGTGCATTCCAAAACTTTGAAAATTATATCTCCCCTCCATTTCCTATTTTCAAAATATTATAGTTACCACATAAATCCAAAACAGCGCTAAAACGTTGTTTGGAAATTTTGAAATAAATACTAAAATAAACTAGATGAAATTTGAGAAATTACAGAAAAATAATCAAGTCATTTAGAGTTCATATTATTTTCCTATGGATTTACTAAGCTGGAATAATCAAGGAAGTGGACTATTTAGTAGATCTAGCAAAAACCAAGCTTAGGAAAAATGTTCACCTTATCTGGATAAATAGAGCATGATTTTAGAAGTAGGGAAAATTTTGAATCATCAAATTTGGATGTGAAATGGCTTCTGTAGAATTATTTGAAATATGCTGCAAAAGGAAAAGGAAACAACTAATACCCTGATGGGCTGAGAAGAAACGTGCCTTTGGCGTGGTATAGCCGCCTGGCGCTACTGGGCCAAGTCCAACCGGTCGGCGCGCGGGAGGGCTGCGACGTCGAAAGCGTATTCACTATCAGACGCTTTCCTCGTGGAAAAGCAACTTCAACGGAACCCATCTTCACTCACGGACACGTCGACGCGGCTTCGGTCGTTGACAGCGGGACCCGCGGGCCCACCAGTCAGGTTTGACTGGTCAGCTGCCCACGTCCTCTCCTGGTCGAACAGAGGCGGCACTCTGGCGAGGCTCGCCGGCGATTGGCGGCTCTGTTCGGGAAGAGGAGGCCACCGTCTCGCTCAGGAGGCCATGGCAGTTCGTCCGGTGGGCGTAATAACCAACGGAGGGCACGAGGTCGCCGGCAGTGAGCTTCACAGCAGACGGCGGTCGTCGGGCAGGGTGGGGCTTTTGCCTACGGCGGCTCCCGAGCCAAATTGAGCACGAGGGAGGGTTAGTGGGTGCTCCAGGGATCTATTGGTGAAGAGAGTGGAGAGGGCAGGCACTAGCCGCATCAGAATCGACTAAAACAAGGCGGCGGCTGAAGCTGCCGGAGATGGGGGAGACATTCGTTTTCGGTCGTGCTACCTCTACTGAAGGCTTACAAAGGGAGGAGGAGGAGCGGTGATGAGCTGAACGAGCTCGGGTTGCCTTTTATAGCGTGAGGGGGTCGGCTCCGCGGCTTCCAGAGGGTAGACACGGCAGTGACGGCCATTACTATGGCAGATGAGGCCATTGAGGTCGGCAGGGTGGTTAGTGATGACTAGCCGCCCGCCGTTACTCTAGGGAGGAGCTGGGCTGCTCGGGACATACCACGCGGGTTGGGCAGAGATGTGGCCATGCGGGACTCGTCGGGTGGCGGTCCTGGTCGCCGTGGACGGCGGTGGACGGCGCTAGGAGCCAAGCAAGGGCGTCGGCAAGGCTCATTGGCATTGTGCTGTTCCAGGAGGGGATAAGGATGAGCCTGGGCTGCAGCAGAGGGGCTGCACTAGCTCGATGTCAAAGCCTGCACTACGAGCGCTCTGCACGTGCTCTGGACATGCACGCTAGGCATTCGACTAAATGCCAGGGTGGCCTACAGTGATCTACTGGAGTTGGATTTTGACACAATGATGATTCCTAGTGTGGCAAGGATGATGGACATATTTGTTTGGCCAAATGACCAAGTGTCCAGTGCAGTTTAGGAAGTGGCAACATTTCTGCCATGCCCACCAGGTGTTTGATGAAATGCTAGGGCTAGCTAGGGGTCTCTGTTGGATCTGAAACTTGGTAGTATGAAGTCTCTTTAGATGGTAGAGGTGATGGTGGAGTTAGGTTGGCAAAAACAGAAACTTGCTAGTGCAAGTTTTACCAGAATTCAGTTCTGGACAGAAACTTCAGTGGCATGTTTGGTGGACTTAAAAGATGAAACTAGAGCTGATCTCCTGGAGTTAAGGTTTTGGTTGGAAGGACTACAAGATGGCAAAGTTTTAGAATTAATGGAGCTAGGAAAATTAGGGTTGCAGTTATAACTCAGGAATGGGGCAAAAATGAAAAGATGATGTTTCACTCATTTTTTTTTAAATAGGCATAGCTAGGTTTTTGCATAAATGTGATTTGTAGGCATCACCTGACCTCCCATAATTTCTGTGGAATTTTAAAAGAATTATTTGAAAGGGTCCAAGTGCAACACAAGCATTTCAGAGATTCAAAATGGTACTAAAAGATTGCAAAATTTTATTATGAAAATATTTCCTACAGTTATTTATAATACAACTAGCAAGATTTATAAACCAACTAAACACCACAATATTCCACAAAAATAATCTTCTATGGAGGGGAGAATTTGTAAAACAGAAAACAGAAAAGGCTTTGAAATTAATAAATGACCCAGTATAGTTCAAGATTTTATTTCTGCCCAAATTTACTGAATAAAATTATGGTTAAGTTTTTGGGTGTTACAAACTCTACCCCCCTTAAGAAAATCTCGTCCTCGAGATTTGTTAAGGGCGGAAGGACTGAACACTAGTATGTGTCGGTGCTATACAAACGACATTTGGAACCGTCGCTTAGTGAGTGATTGCGATAGGGAGGTCCTTCCCACACGAACCAAAAAGCGTTGGGGATATGCCCTCCTGGCACACACGCTCGGCAAAATGAGATCTTGTGCGACCGGCGAGCGATCAAATACGGTTATAAGTACAATAGTGCTAAAAAAAATTCAATTATACAGGTGAAATCGTTTCCGGTCACAAGTTATCCCACACAGTCAGTCCCCGATAAACGTTTCCATTCGTATATACATCCCGCACAGTCGCTCCAAGGAAAATGTTTATTTTCGCAGGTACATCACACACATTTTTCCCCGTTAAAATGTTTGTGATAGCATTTCCATTGCACACGGTATTAACAATTTTATCGTTTGCGTTACTGAGGGTGCATACAAGAAACTGCATGGTAAAGTTTGTCCATCACACACAGTTTTTATGTGATAAACATTTGTGCCACGTGGCCTAACGCAAACAGTTTTTAAGACGATGTCGTGTGTGATTGTTCATTAATCCAACACGGTTTATTCCTAGAAACTGAGTGTGTTGCCGGAGGTCATCGCCCACGGTGTTTTCTCAATAACCGTTTGCAATAGAAAAACCCAAATAGCAGGCTAATTATCCTATTAATAATCCATTTATTAATCTAATTGACATTTCGAATTAAGCACACAATATATTTCATTTTCATAATTGAAATACATCATAGTACAGCATCATATAGCTTCAGCACTCAGCTACCCCATTACACAACTGCATCAGCACCAAGTTTCACATGCAACATCTATAACCTTTCGAAATTAGCATCATAGACGGTACATAGACAGATGTATCTTATCTGAAAAACTGCTGAAGCAGAAGACAAATATTGAGCCTTCATTGTGTTGAAGGTCTTTGCAACTTTAGACCAGTGCCTGTGGATGATTGACCGTCCATCCTCCATCCTCTTCAGGAACACTTCAATATTGAACCGTGGGTGTTGTATGAATACATTCCTCGCCTCCTGACCATACAGGTGGTTTGAGAGGTAATCATTAGTGATCTGCTTTGGAAAGGCCTGAAAACAAGGATGTGCATAAATATCTTCTCTATATTGGAAATGGGGCAAAGGAATAAAAAAGACAAGGTATAATACTTAGTACCATCCTGTAGTGAACTGATGTCTTCTTCATTGTGCAGACAGATCTTGTTGTTTTTTGTCGCAAATTTCTTTATCCTAACAATCTTTCTGAATTTTTTGACTTAACTGATATTCATGGATAACTCATTTCCCCATATGCAAAAAGTGTCGTACAGTGGGTCAAAACCTCTGACAGCAGGACCTACATGTGCAAACCAAATTGTTTAAAACCTAAGTATTAGAATGGTTTCTGCAATTGCACAATAATGTGCTATTAGATAAAGGACCATGCATGTGCAAACCTCGATTGTAAACCTTGGTGCTTCTCATTGTTTCCCTGCAACACATATAAGGTAGTTAGTGATCAGGTTAAGTGAGGGTTCGCATGCTATTAGTAAAATATGTTGATGAAAAACAAGCACATTGCAGATTCATCAGATTAATTCAAGCCACATGGAAAACCCATTCATCCAAACCAAGCATGATTAAGAACTAGGAAATATAGCAATTGGATATGTTTCCCATGTATTAAGTGCAGCCAAATTCGATTATTCCTCACATGCACAACAATATAAAATTCTACCCACGACAACTGGACATTGCATTGCAGAATTGAACCAAGAAGTTAACTAAACACCACAACAAATGAACCAAACATTAACTGAGCACCACATTGCACAATATAACATACTCCTAATAGAAGATCAGACAGTTAACCAAACCAAGCATGCTTAACAACTTGGAAATATAGCAATTGTATTTGTTTCTCATGTATTTAGTACAGCCAAATTCGATTTATTTCTCACATGGTATACAATAACAGAGTGCACACACAACAATTGAACATCGCATTGCAGAATGGAACCAAACAGTTGACTAAACACCATAACAAATGAATCAAATGTTAACTGAGCACCACATTGCACAATGTATAACATACTAGAAGATCAAACAGTTAACCAAACCAAGCATACTTGACAACTTGGAAATATAGTAATTAGATTTGTTTATCATGTATTTTTTTAAAGAAACATTCGATTTATGTCTCACATGGAAGACAATACAAAATTGCACCCTGAAGAATTGAACATCGCATTTCCAGAATTGAACCAAACAGTTAACTGAACACGACAACTAATTAACCAAACAGTTAATAAATGAGCAGCACATTGCATGACATATAGAACATATACACTAGAGCAACAGATTGCATGGTAAAAATAGATAGCACAATTCACTAGAATTTGTTAAGTAAAGGCAGTAGCTAGCAAACTGAACATGGGTCCTTATAGTGAGCTAATACGACAAGCTGCTCCTCGTTGATGCTATAGCGCGGTTAGGCTCGGCAATGTTGCAACTTGTGGCATCATTTATTCTGTCCTGTTTTTACCGTTGTTGCATCTTATATAGGAGTATTTTGTAGGCAGAACAACCGTTTTCCTTTTGGGAGATTTTGTCTTACTACTTTGGAACAAAGCGTCCATATCTAATCTTATTATCACATTGCATTTTATCTAATGTAGATTCGGGATGTCCCATGTATGTGTACATCATTGCTATTTTTGCCTCTTTATCCAATGGCTGAACTATCTTTTTTTTGTGTCCATTTTGCGATTCTAAATGATGTATATAGTCTAAAAAAGGTAGTTATCAACTCTGTGGGGTCAAGTGGTCTTATGCTGACCGTCGACTTACATCTGATGGTAACAGGGTAAGATGTACTCCCTCGGTTCCAAAATATATGACCAACTTTGTACTAACTTTAGTACAAAGTTGGTCATATATTTTGGAATGGAGGGAGTATGTCATATTTATTGATGATACCGAGAATGCCTAACCTTCAATAGGAACCCCATACTTGTCCATAGGAAAAATTGATCAAGTGTTCCATAGTCATTGATAGAACTGAGCAAGTGTTCCCCCTAAAAAAGAATTGCGCAAGTGTTGCATAACTTCAATTATTCTCTTGCATGTGCTCTGAACTTACCTATTGGCCATGTATAAATTCATCTCAGAAATCAGAATCATTTTCCTTGAAAACATTGGTGATCGAGGCCAGACACTTGATTATACACCTGGTTGCTGGATCACAATGATGTCTCACTTTTGAAAATATAATTTGAATGACATGCTATTTTGTATCAATTCAATTTATTTATTTTCAAAATATATTTTAGTTTATACCATGTGAACTCACTTGATCAAGACATGCGTTGCACGTGCACGCTTACTAGTACTACCTCCGTCTCATAATGTAAGACGTTTTTTGACATTAGTGTAGTGTTAAAAAATGTCTTACATTATGGGACGGAGGGAGTAGATGATAAGGTATTATACTTGGCTTCTTCAACTCCCGTTCTCCTAGGATGATCGACCCGGCTACACTCGAAGCCCTGGCTTTCATGAAGCATTGGCCCTTGCAAAATACCTTATGACATAGCGGATGAAAGGTTGCATCATATTGTAAATCAGTAGTCACCGATATCGACATAGTTACGTTTGGACCAATTAGCACTGTCACTATGGAGATCAAGTCAATGAAGATAGAGTTTGAGTTTTGCACTTTTGCTCATGAGACACACCATTTAGAGAAACATCATTTGCACTTATGTGAGGGTCGCCACGTGTGGCTTATTAGCCCGCACGATACTTTTGTAATTCCTATAAACTTGGTTCCACATTAGTAAAGTGAAGCATGTTTCCTCTAGAAAAAAAAAGCAGTTATGAAATGCTTTTTTATGTAAAACAAGGTAAGCGGCTAGCTAATTATAGTTGGAAACCCCTAATAAAAATAAAAACTATAGTTGAAAACAGCCATGAACCAGCTCGCAATTTATACGATGAACCACAAATCCAAGGACCAGCCCACATGCATCTAGTGACTCCGAAAACTCACAGGAGTGGACAAGCACGCATGCTCTCGGAATCGCTATGCGCTCGTCCTTCCCGGGATATGGGCCGTGGTAGGTATTTGTCGGACTTATATGTTTTGTATGAAATGGGTTTTGGGCTTTATAGTGGAGGATGGGTTCCGCAGGCTTAACGGAAGGAGGTGTCACATCTGATACCATTGGAACGGCTCACACCCCACACTGTACGTAACGCCCGGACATGTGCGACACGGCATCTGGCATCTGGCAAAAAAGAAATGTGCGACGTGGTGTCTCATACACCGTGATGGCCGACGCAAACCAGCCTGAAATATGGGTGCTTAGCCAATCGTCCCCTGCCCGGACTGTGGAAGGAGCGTCGTCACGTACGTCGCACGAGTTCGCGGATAGAACGCCGGCCACCGTTTCTAAGTGCAGCTTGATCTCAACCCCAACATCATCACTTTCCCGCAAAAAAAAAACCAACTTCATCACAGATGTCATGCTGGATCTCTAAGTTTTTATCGCGCCCCGAAATATTTGCAGCCGGCAGCTGGTGTATGCAATTTCCGTAGGTGGCAGGAAGCGTACGTTGTACCATCGTCCACCGTTGACACAGATCTAGCCCACGGCGCAGTAGCTCGCCGATCAAGTTCAAGCCGCGCCGCAGCCGGTGGCGGCGTTCCAACTTCAATGGATCTACGTATGTTTGCCGTGCCGGCTCGTGATAGGCACCGGCGAACCATAGCCGTGGATGCTGCCTCCATCAATTTGGTTATAGCGAACCTGGCCGACACGCGCGAACCTGGTCGTCTGTGTCGCAGTCCGTGGCTCATGGTTGCTGTTGTAGTCATGTGAGTGATTTGATTAGATTGCAATTCGTCACAGTGGTAGCAATGGAAAATGTGCTACGTGTATATTGTTAAAATAGTTCATCATACACTAAAAATAGTTTAGTTTGTATAAAAGAATGTTCATTGTATGTTAAAAAACTGTTTCCCATACATTAAAAAGATAACTGTACGTAGAAAAAATGTTCACTGTATACTAAAAGAATGTTCGTAAGTATTTTGAAAACAATGTTCACCGTATACTCAAAAAATGTTCCCGCGCAAAAACAAACTCAAAAAATGTTTAATGTATGCACAAAACATTGCTCGCGGTGAATTCAAAAAGTTAGAAAATGTTGTGAATTCCAAAAATGCTCACACATTCAAAAAATGTTCATGAATTCAAGAAAATGTTCATGAATTCAAAAAATGTTTGTCAACTCCAGGGATTAAAAAAACTTCATGAATTCCAAAAATGTTCATGTATTCCCAAACAAAATTTTGAAAAAGATTTTTTCTTAATTTGTGAACAAATTTTTAAAATGGTTTTTTTTTGAAGTTTCATTACAAGAAGTGCTCGTTTCTGACATCGGTTTTGGGGGCATTTTGAGGAAGGTGAAGCTGGAGTCCTGCACAATCGTCAATGATGAAAATCGGAAAATTGTATTTACCCCGGAGGACTTCCAAAAGATTTTTAGAGTGCAGTGTGGCAATCGCGAAGTTCAGGGCAGGGATGCTCAGTTGAGTTATGATGAAGTTGAGTTCATCAGGCAGAATTGGAATGGATAGCGCTGCACATAGTTTGCGGAGCTTGACGACCCATGGGCATGCAGTTTTTACATAGACGGTACATGCAATAAGAGCATCCTGGCCCAGCGTAACGGTTCGGCAATCTCCATCACGGCAAGTTGGCAACCCACCGCTTCATAGCTGTCAAAAATCTACACGTTCAATACTCCCATTTATTCCTGTGATCGGTCTATGCACGCTTCACGCGAACCAACCTGTGATTGAATAGTTAGAGGGACTGTGCTATCCCAGCTCATCAGGGTTCAAATTCTGGTGCTCGCATTTATTCCTGGATTTATTTCAAGATTTCCGGCGATGTGCATTCAGTGGGAGGAGACGTTCCTGTCGACGACGAGGTGCCTACGGTGACTTCGTAAATTTCAAGATGATATGCCAGCTCAGTCTTTCAGAGATGCTCATAGGGCTAGGGTGTGCGTGTGTGCGTTCGTAGGGGTGAGTGTATGCGCGTGTATATGAGCGCTTGTGTTTGTACGGATGTTCAAAAAAAAGTCAATGCACGTTCACATGCATGTTGTACTATTGGTCCACAGCAGGCGAGCTCGTCCGTCCTCTCGTCGCTCTCCTAGTGACTCGTTGTTTCTATATGCAGCTTATTGATGTTTCTAAAGACAAAGACAACGCAAGGCAAAATTCGAGTGGTGTGCTAAGGAAGCTCTCTATCATCTGATGATTGAGCTACATCCCCTATTCCCCTATATACATGCACATTTTATACTGTTGTCACACGTCCATCTCATTGCCATTTCACGATGAATGATAATGTATTGTCCAAGTTTTTAGGGTGTGTTTGGTCAGAGTGACGGATTAGAATGTAATGGGTTGGTTCTGCACTTGATCTCATTATCGCATTTGGTTGAAGAGTACTGGATGTACTGATTCCGAGGAAGGGAATATTCCTCATATATGCCTAACCGAATCTTTCTGCCAAGTCGAAGGAATCACATGGTTCCGCCTGGCTAGCAGCGATGCACCTTGACCAACATGGTGGAAAGCAAGCCCATGCCTCGGCAGCGAGGTAGGAGGTGAACTCAGGTCGTAGCAGAGAAAGGGAAGCACCTGTTGGGATGGCTGATATGGAAGGTTAGGTGGCAGTCAATTTGAGAGGATGAGCAGCAGACGATTTGAGAGGATTGGTGGCGTCGGGGCGAAGCAATGGTGGTTGCTCGATGACATAAGGCATGAAGGTGGTGCAGTGTGGCTGCTCAGCGGCGGCGAGCAGGGAGGTGGAGCAGCGATAGCAAGCCCTTACTTAGACTATTGGTGCGGTAAGCATTTGCACGAGCGATTCCCAATTTAGGAGGTGGAATGACGACTGTGAGCAAGATGCACCGAGCTTGGCCCTTACCACCAACGACATGGCGCTCAGGAGGTATCCGATGCCCCGGCCATGGACTACAAGTCTACAACCAAGGTTGGTTCTCTATGACGATTGAATTGGATCATATATAGAATATTGTGAACTGCTAATGAGATTTTGAATATATTTTTACTCGAGTTTATGGAAGGAAAATAAATAGAAAGAGTGGGTAGAATTAAATACATGTCATTCATGTCTCCAACCAAACATTAAAAATAACCATTCCATTCGACCCAATTGTCACAACCAAAACATGCGGACGAAACCAATACATTCTAGTGAAATGGAACCATGACATTCTATTCCACTTCATTCCCCAACCAAACACACCCTTAATTCACGTATTGATGGAGCATTGTCCTACGAAATCATGGTCGGTTAACTTGATGACCGTAGTTTTCGCATTACATCTCACTCTATCTCAAAAATGATTAAGTAGGTGGTGGCAAGAAAAGAGGTTGGTCTTCTTGAGCTGGAAAGAATTAAAGAGTGGTCAATTGATACCTAATTTTACTAACTATGGACGACTGACTAAATTAGGACTATGTGGGTGGGGGGGCTTGGCCCCCCTCTCCACACCACATGTTAGAGCCCCCTTCCCCTCACGAACTATATTATTCGAATAGTAATTTATATTGAAGTACATGCATCCTATAACCAACATTTGTATCTATAATCACATGAATACAATGTCAAAGACCCTAGTTGGTAATGATTATTTTTGTGTATGCCCATAGAGTGAATGTTGAAAAGTAAGCACATGCATGCTAATTATGGTCCGTACATGCACTAGCTACGCACACATGTGCATCTAAATGTATGATTGCTTCGGAGGTGTTGATGTTTGTGGTTTTGTTGCCCACGACCTAACCATCCACAACACTCTCGGACCTACCAGGACAGCCTTTACGCTAAGGAAGGGAGACAGTTCTATCGGGAGTGTTGCATCTCTGGCACCGTCAACTTCATCTTCGGGGAACAATGTTGCAGTCTTCGGGAAGTGCTCGATCATCACCCACAAACCGCCCAAAGGGTCAACCGAACATCATTAGCGCCCAAGGTTGTGAAGTAGGCGACAATCCGGTCGGGTTCTTATCCCAGTTCTATGAAGTAGTTGCGGATGACGACCTTGTTCAAGCTCGCTTCACCATGTAGACATGCCTTGCTCGGCCATGGCATGTGTACTCCTATGCGGTCTTCATGAAGTGCAACCTCCAGGGCTTGGTTAATCCCAAGGGATGGCTGCAATGGGAGGGCCACAAAGGCGTCAACGACATCTACTATGGTGAGTACGATAACATCGGACACGGTATTGGCTTGATTGCCTGGGTTAGCTAGTCTGGCTTTCCCATCATCCAATATGCGTTTGAGGCTACCAGCTTAGTTAGAAGTACAAATGCATTTATAAATAGTGATAGAGACAAAATCAGTTTAAACGAACAATGCCTTGCCTTGTATTCAGGTTTCTACCATTTGGGTGTACTCTATATAAACCTAGAAGGCTCAGCTCAATGCAACATGATAGTTTACATATTTATATATTTTGGCACATGGTATTAGAGTGATTAGACCATATGTAAACACCAAATCGCCGATGATATAAACACACATGACATAGATGAGTGTATAGAGGAAGAAGATGACACAAGTGTTTTCACACTTAGCAATGGCCGGTTAAATTAGGATTAGGGGCTTGCCGCCGCTCTCCTCCATACCCTAGGGGGGAGGGGGGCTACGCCCCCCTACCCCTCGTGAACTATATTTTCTGTAGTTATTTATATTGAAGTACATTGATCCTATAGGTGACACTTTGTAACATCCAAAAAGTTTCCAAAATTTGCATGTCAATAATAAGTTATTACTAAGTGAATTGCTATGATTTTTAGGGGAATTAAAACTTTTTTAGTCCCTGTTTAAACTTTTTTGAACCATGTTACGAAAGTTGGATAACATTTTATCCAATAAAGAAAAGGAAAACATTGTTGAGGAAATCGTTAACTAGTACTTGATCGGCTGGCTGGCGGGTAGGGGGTTAATAGACTAATCTGCAAGTTAATTCACTAATCATATGATTTATCAGTTTATCGACTACTCGGTGACCCTACGAGCAAGGATTAATAGGAAAGTTAACTGGTTAACTGAAAGAATTCTTGAGCAGGGAAGAAAACTGTGGTTAGAAATTTTATTCAAGAATGCAAGGGCATTATTCTTTTGGAATATTTTGAAACCACATTCAAATTATGGAGTGGGAATAAAAATACTTTTCTCAAATATGGTGGATAAAAACTTCATAAAGGATCTATTTGAAATTTGGAGGTTCTCTTTTGAAGTTGGAGCTTATTTGCTTTTAGAGACCATTTAAATATTTCTAATAAATATTTAATAAAAATATGAGAGGAGATAATATGACTTATCCAAAACTATTACCGGAAATATTTAATATTTATTGTTTGCCATTTTGGGTATTCATAAAACCCTAAGGAATATCTTCAAAAAATTATGAAGCCCACGATGCATTATTGAAACAAGTTTGTGTACAAAAATAACTTTACTAAATTCTGAAACTATTTTCCTAGAGTCCAAATCATAATTCTGTATATTTGAACATTTTATATTCTGGTCTACTTAAGCATTTTATTACTGAAAACTGCTATATAATAAGATAAAAGTAAAACTACTAATTAGACAAAACTCTATCCTAACTAGGTTAGGCCCATCATCTCTCTCTATTCTTCTAGTACGTGCGCAGCCCCGCTCGTCCTCACGGTCATCTTCCTGTCGGGTGCTCCTAATCAGGGGTGCTGAGGGTGATCCTAATTAGCGCTGCAGGCGCCGATTGGCGCTACCGGCGCTCGCTAGCGACCCCTAGCGGGCCGGCCCACCAACCGACTCAGTAAGGAAAGCGCAAAAAAAAAGATTTTCCTAATCTCGAAATATGGGCAAACCCTATTCTTCTAGTACGTAAGTAGCCCCGCTCGTCCTCGCGGTCATCTTCCTGCGGGGTGCTCCTAATCAGGGCTGCTGGGGGTGCTCCTAATAGCGCTGCACCCGCCGGTTGGCGCTACCGGCCCTCGCTGGCCACCCCTAGCGGGCCGGCCCACCAACCGGCTCAGCAAGGAAAGCATGGGAAAAAAAGATTTTCCCAATCGTGGAATATGGGCAAACCCTATTTGGCGCTATAGGCGCCAGTTATATTGCTTTTGTTAACGGGCGCCTGCAGCGCTCCCGCCCTGGGCCGGCCCAAGTATAGTTTTTACTAAATTTGTCTATACTGTAAAAAGGTTCAAAAAAGGTGTGCCCAGACAAAGTCCAACTCACGATCAAACCTCAATTTACAACCATGTTAACCACTACGCCATCGAACTACTTGTGAAATATAACTTGTTTTCTTTATTTCTTCTCTAAAGCCGCGGGAATCCTCGGGTTTTGGAAAGCTTCCCAAACCAGGTTTTTTCCCGGTTCGTGGTCAACGCGCGGGCGGTTTTTATTTGCGTTTTCTTTTTTCTTTTTAAATGCGCGTTTTCAAAATTAGTTTTTTTTCCTAAATTGGTGATTCTCTATTTTGCGTTTTTATATAAAAATTGATGAACATTTTTCAAACTTATGAACTTTTTTTCAAAATTGATGAACCTTTTTCATATTTGATGAACTTTTTAAAAAAATTGATAGATTTTTTCATTGTTATTAACTTTTTATTAAACCCAATGAACTTTTTTATCAAATCCGATGATTTTTTTCCGAATTTTTGAACTTTTTTCAATCTGATGAACTTTTTTTTCCAATCTGGTGAACAATTTTTCGAATTGATGAACTTTTTCCAAATCTGATGAACTGTTTTTCAAATCCGGTGAACTTTTTTTTGAATTTATGAACTTTTTTCAAATCCGATGAACTTTTGTTCGAATTTCGTCGAACTTGAAAAAAGTTCATCAAGAAATGAATAAAGTTCATTGATTTGAAAAGAGTTCATGCGTTTGAAAAAATTCATCATATAAGGAAGAAAAATAAGAAAGAGATGATGGAAAATGAAAAAAAAAGGAAATAAAAAACAATAAAAAAGGAAAACAATGGATGCTATCACATCAGCCTAAGTGGCCGAGTGGTTAGCGCATTGTATTGAGAAACGGAATGTTGCTGGTTCGATTCTTCTCGCACGCCGCATTTTTTTCCCTTTTATTCCTTTCTGTCAAGCCCCTGTTTTGGGCCCAACAGCGCGGCAGCGCGGGCGTCGGAACCCCTAGTTGGCGCCGAAGGCGCTGACTAGGAGCGCCCTGAAATATGGGGTCGGTGGGATTCGAACCCAACACGTCAGCACTTACAACTTAACGGGATAAAACACCCGACATTACTAGTTGTTTTGTATACAGGTAGAAACCCGGCGAAGTTAATGTTTACTTTAGTAAAACATTAACATATGACCGAAATAAATCTCTTTGAAAAAAAAGTAAATTTGAAAAAAAGATCATCAATTTCTAGAAAAGTTTATCTTTTTTTAAGTAATCAATTTCAAAAGGGAGTTCATCGATTTTGAAAATAAATCATCGATTTTGAAAAGAGTTCAACGATTTAAAAATGATTTCATCGATTTTGAAAAAGAGTTCACTGATTTTGAAAAGAGTTCATCGGTTTTGAAAAAAAGTTTATCGATTTTCAAAAGAGTTCATCAATTTTGAAAAAGAAGTTCATCGATGTTGAAAAAAAACTTCATCGATCTTGAAAAGAGTTCATTGATTTTGAAAAAGAGTCCATTCATTTTGAAAAAAGGTTCAATGCTTTTGAAAAAGATTTTATCAATTTTGAAAAAAGTTCATCGATTTTGAAAAGAGTTCATCGATTTTGAAATTTTTTTATCAATTTTGAAAAAGTTCACTGATTTTGAAAAAAAAGTTCATCGATCTTGAAAAGAGTTCATCGATTTTGAAAAGGAGTTCATTCATTTTAGAAAAAGAGTTCATTCATTTTAGAAAAAGAGTTCATTCATTTTAGAAAAAGGTTAATCGATTTTGAAAAAAAAAATGTTCATTCAAATTAAAAAGGAAAAAGAATAAAAAACTAACAAAACCATTACGAATAAAAAAGAAAAACAAAAAAAACATTGCAAATAAACAAGAAAGACAAAAAAAGGAAATAAAAAAGAAATAGAAAAAGGAAAAGACGTATAAGAAGAAAAAGAGCAAGAAGGTGTAGCTGTGCAGCTAACGCTTGGTGGTGTGGTGGTTAGCGCATCATGCCACTGATCGTGAAGTCGCAGGGTCGAAAAGCAACGAACGTGCGTGTATATATGTTTGTTTACGATGGAGAAAATGGAACGGGCCGAGCCCAGCTAAAGCTGTTGCAGGTGCCGGTTTGCAGAAACAGCAATAATCGGCGCCTGCAGCGCTAAATAGGAATCGCCCTGCGTCGATCCAGCTATCAAGCTGAGGCGAGGCACCCCCAAAAAAAAGCCGAGGCGAGGCATGCGAGGGGATCCCGCCACGGGAGGGGTTGAAACCGAGGCGACGAGCACGAGGGGATCCCGCGCGGGAGGGGATGCAGCCGAGGGGAGCGGATCCAACGCTTGATGGGATCCAGCAGAGGGAGGGATAGCGCGGACGGCAAGCTTGGCGGACCTCGTGTGGTGGCACATCTCGCCGGAACCCGACCTCGTGCAGCCGCGCACACCGTGACTCGTCAGCTCACACGCAGCTCTTCCATGACCATGCTACCTCGCTGGCCGTGCCTTCCCTTGCAGGTGCGAGGAGGAGCAGTCATGTAACCACTGTTTCTCCCTCCGTCCGTGGCATTTTTTATCTCATGCTTGCACCTCCACACAAGGTGAGCCACGCCATGCATGACATGTTCTGTACATCGAGAAAGAGTTCTAGCCATTGAAGCTTTTAGCGGTCACGCGGTTCCCTTTAGGTGAGGCAAGAATTAAGCCTGATTTTGGTAGCACTTTTTAGATAAATCTGATTACGTACTGTGGTTCTCATAATCAAGGAAGCCACGGCTCATGAGGATTAGCTTTCTGTTTATGTTGCTAGCCGCATCAGGAATTACAAACTAACTTAACTTTACAATTTTACTTTTGTGAGTACATAACATCTGAATAAGAAAGCTGAAAGTTCAAGAGGGGGCAGATATACTTTATAATATTACTATGACTGTGATATGGATTTCCAATTGTTCTCACCTGCATTATGTTTACTTCCTATATCATGTATTATTCCTAGAATTGCCATGTCCTCTAGCAGATAGATTTTGTAATAGTTCTGCGATGGTGATCTGAATCTGTCTTGCCATCTTGTGATCCCCAATTGACAAGTATTGTCAAAAACCATCAACATAGTTCTCTGTAATTAGGTCAAATTCTCATTTTGCAGTCCTGATATAGAAGAACTAGAGTCGAATCTATATGTGTATATCAAACAGATCTCGAATTTTCAACAAATGGTTCAAGGGCTGGCATCTAAGCTATACCGATTTGCAGTATTTGAACACTGCACACTACTTCAATGTCCGTTCTGATTACAATTTTGGTTATTTTCTTGATTATGAAGGGTTGAATGTTACATCGGAAGCTAATTATCCCAGCCAACCCATATTATGTTGTTGCATGGTCACCGTCTAGGGTGTCCCAAGTTACATTGCCAAATCATTGCCATCAGTACGTACTTAATTATTGGGATTCATCTCACATGAAGAATGCTACACAATTGGCCATGTATCTTCACTTTGGTATCATATTGTTTCTTTGATCCTCATGGCACTTCAATTGTGAGGTAAAATACTTTTCGGATTTATTGTGTTTCCTGTTTATACATTGTCTCATTTTACATGTTTATTATGTATTTCTACTGTATGCAAATAGGACATAGCCCTGTTTTATTAATTATTGGTGCTTCTTTCTTGATTCATCTTCGAATATGTAATAAAGTACACAGAGGGTGTTGACTTTGCATATTATCTAAAATAAAGTCTTATATTGATAAAAAAAATGCTTAGAATGAGGGAATGTAGTATTATTTTCTCTAGGCATGGTTTTTGGACATGCAACATATTTGCTTGTTGATTTTTTCTTGAATGGCCATATTGAATCATTATTGCCCATCTTTCTTTTTTTGTGATCATTTGTTATCTACATCCATGGATACTTTAACTTCCGAAAACACGGGGTTTCTAAAAAAATATGCAAGTGCATGATGGTATGCAAATTTGCATTATAGTGCAGCATTGGTCTTTAGTTATTAGCCATCTTTATAAAAGCATCATTGTTTAGTTACTATCCTTGCATTCTTTTTGGTAGAGGACCCGAAGAGCAATTGCTTACCATCAAGATGTATGTCAATTCTTATACATACCAGGTAAGATTTCTAGCGATACTAAGATGATATATCTTCCTATATTTAATGCCTGGAGTAAGAAATACTGAATATGCTGATTTGGACTAAACCTTTAGCCCAAATTTGCACCTTATACTTGTTCTCTTGTATAGGTTGCGTTTCAACTAGAGATATATACTGTTTTGAAGCAGCATACCACGCTAATCAGTTGCAAGTGTCTACTCTTTCTGCCAGAAACATCTGATAATTATGCTTTCACCTTATATTCTGCCGGCAAAGATGTCAATCCTGCATGTGCCTTTGTTCGTTAACATATAAGTATCATGCCAATATAATGAATTTGAATAAAATCTTAATTCTGATTTTAGAACTAGTGTAGTTTATGCTTTCACTCTTACACACTTGAAGCAACCTGATGGTGGTTAATGGTGCTACAAGTTTCTTCACTAGGCACGTTGGAGAGAATCACAGGGCATAGGTTCAGCATTATCATGTGCCCTTTATTAGTTATTTCCCTGTTTTTCTTTGCTTTATACAAAATGCCTAATATAAGACACGTATTCTGTAAGAATGGCTTAACTGATTATTTTTGGATGCATTCAAGCAGGCCACTATTCCGGCTAGAAAATATTTTTTTCTTATTCTGTTGACTATGTTATATCTACTAGCACAAATGCCCGTGCGTTGCAAAGGGAGAAAAGTAATAATATGACACACATCTAGCCTAATAAGCATGACTTAAAGTTTCCACCCCGTGCGCCGTGCAAGTCCATGTCCACTATTTCAACACGACATCCATCTATCGTCGCTTTTCCTAATTTTCGCCCTCACTGATGGTGACCCCGGTGTCCACCTGATCATAATGTATCTAGACGTGGTCAATGCGAAGGCGATGAGCTTGACCATCACATGACACACCTGCCATTGAATCGCACCAGCCCAAGGGACTAAACTCCGCCGGTGCAAGGGAATGTTTAAACTAATCTCTTGAGCTGGGGCTGATGGCTGCCATCTCTGTCCCTCAGGCACATGCTCCATACAATGTCTCCTGCACAACCCTCGTGCTTCATTATGGAGGGCCACATACGTTTCAATCTAAATTGAGCCCACAATTTTTTGAAGAAAATAAAATAAACACAGTATTGCAAGCGCAAGTGTGAGTGCGGATCATTTGGGATTGGGACGAAAAAAATGTCATATGTTGTAGTGTATAAATACGATATAGCTCAATTTATTCCATGAGAGTCGGCTGCTCGCGTAGTTGGTTAGTGTGGTGGGATTTGCACCTCATGTAGCCAGTTTGAATCCCACTAATGCACATATTTTTTGCTGATTTTCCAAAAAAATAAAACTCAAGTAGGCTCGGGTCCATGAGAGAAAAGTGTTCGCCAAGGCTTCTTCCCAGAAAGAATGACGTACACAAATTGTGACTCGGTGTACGAAACACCGCCGATTCTATTTGACCCTTGTGAGCGTCAAAATGTTGCCGCTTCGCTGGAGGCAACATTTAGATGGAAGCGCCTGTAGCGTGCGGTGAAGGCGCTGAATAGGGTTTGCCCATCTCCCTCCTCACGTACAGCCGCCAGAGACGCATGTACAGGCCAGCCGAGCCCAGCGTCTCCCCTCCCCTTCCCCTACGCCCAGGATTTGCAAATAGTGGGTATTGGCAGTTGGTAATGTGCAAGCCAATTTAACATAGATAAATACCGAAAGGTGCCATAAAAACAGTTCACCCATGGTTACAAACACTTAACTATATATCTTAAATGTTTCAGCCAAAGATGTTCCTACTAAGATAGTCACAGTTTGGAAATTGTCTGGTACAACCAAAACTTGTACAAATGAAGCTTGCTTCAAACCGAAGGAAAATTGCTCCAGTATACATTTTAGGATCAAATTTTTCAGAGAATACCCCATCCTGCAAAAGATGGAAATTTGTATTGGTGAAAGAAGCAAGATACAGAAAAAGGAAAGCCAGCAGAAGAAGTGAATTAGAAAAATAGAAAGGATTAACCTTATTCAGTTTAAATTTTGTCCAAGAGAATTCTCTCTTCCAGGATTCCAATAAGATTAGACAATTTGCTCAAAATTTGTCAAAGAGAACTTTGAAAATAAAAAACAGCAAATCTGTATAACAAAACATTGATGCGCAAATCAATAAGGCTATGTTTGATAGCAAAGTATTATATAAACCAAAATATAAAAAACTACAGTAATTTTGCATGTGGGTGTGAGATACCATAGTTTTATCAAAACAGATTATTTTGGAGTATTCACAATACATAGAACATGTTTGGCTGTTGCCGCATAACGCTGTAAATTTTGCTGTTTAGCCGTTGCGTTTAAGCACTCAGCAGCTCTGTTTTTTAAAAAGAGGTTTGGGGTTCTTTTTTTTTATGCAGAGAAAAAACTGCAGTTTGTCCAATACTACAGTATTAAAAGCACAGTTGTTAGGGGCAACCAAACAGCTCATTGTAAATAAAACTATGGTAATCTTAAAAACTGTAGTATTCTCAAAATACTTAGAAAATACTTTGCTATCAAACGGGGCCTAAATATTAATGTAGCCCTTGTGCGAGGTCTGGATTTAATGAAGTATGGATCTGAACAATTATTACGGTTTATACTTCAATTAATGTAACCTAAAACCTGCATTGCCCCCTGAAAAAACATCTTTGTATGAACCAGGTACTCCAATGAGCAGATAGTACTATGGACTAATTCATCATATAACTTTAACTTTTAAGATGGCAATGGGGTACGTTGCATATTAGTGGGAGTCCCAAACTAACATTTGACATCTTGATGTGGACATGGGCTCAACAAATACAACAAAAATATTGTCCGCATATACTATAATCAGGTGATTTCTATTAATAATTATATGAATTATTATTTTACTTCTTCAAATAGAAATACGACACAATCTTTTATTTTATGCAGAATTAATAGAAAGTTGTACAAGCCACATGTGAAGATGCGAGGTGGAAACACAAAAATTAGAGATGGAAAATAAAGATCACCATTTGTTGAAACAGTCAACATCGCTGCTTTTTGCATGCAAGAAGTTATATCATATTGAGCCATGTAAGGCTGCACGTACATGCAAAGGAGGCAGGACCCAGGTTCACGTATGCTGCACGCCATGCGCCCAAGCCACTGCCGTACGACGCTCCTTCAGATCAATCGACCGACATCAGGCGGCGGCTACCCTCTTTTCCATCTAATAAATAGTTAGCTCTTTGTTAGGGTTAGATTTGAGTTTTATTGTATTGTCTAGCAATCCCTATGATACATGTAGGACTACCGCTCTGTCAGATCCACAGTGAAATCCTAACTTTTCATCTATTTTGTGTGCTCAATTTTTCATCCGCAATTTCTGATTGCAATTCACCTTTATTCTTGTCGGTTCTTGGGTTCCTTGTAGGACCTCGAACCTTGTTGTTCAGGTTGATTGTGCCTACGGCAAGATCAAATAACCATCGGAGATTGGTTTAGCGATTGACGAGGCGTATCATCGGGTAGGTATAACCGGATCATCAAGGTCAAAATCCACCAAATCGATAGTTATCCCCACTCTCATCGAAAGATCGGGCCGCCATCACATCAAGTGGTATCAGTTTTCAGGTTCATCGGTGAGAGATTTACAATTTTCATAGATTCGTTTTTTTCTATCCTATAAACCCATGTAAAAAGCCAAAAAAATAGAGTAGTTCATCCATTACACCTACCTTTTTAGCCTTTAGCAACTTTTGCATCTAGTATTTGCATAGTTGAATTGTTGGTTGCATTCATCCTAGAATTAGTGCTGGTTTAGATTGGTTCGGGAGAAATTATCTACTAGATCGATCCTCTTTTGTCCACCATATATTGCAATCGGTTGTTTCCAATCTGTGTTGACTCTGGACGCCTTTATTTTCCTTTGATACAATATTTATCAGGTGTTGTTTCGATCGCATTATATATTACCGCACGTGGGGATACGCAAACACCCAGATACACGGTTAACTGTGCCTGTCATCGCGCGCGGGCCGCATCCACGCCGCGCTTGGCCATAGACAGACACCGCCGCTTCACCACAAGCAAACATGCCAGGCACCAGACATCCATCGTTGGTTGTCTGCCTCCACGCGTGCCACAACCAACAATCTCCAACAACTGTTCATGTGCATTACGCACTAGTAGTACTACTCCTAGGGGGGGGGGGGGGGGGGGCGATTTGGTGCCCGGGCTCAGATGACCCGATATCCCGCACGTCCATATCTAGCTCGGATGCGAGCAATTCCAGCTGTCCTGGCAGGCGCGAGCCGCGATAAATCGAGCAAACAAGCAAATGCGCACCGGCAAAGTAGCGTACGGCTCGGGCCGTAGCTCAGCGTTGGTGGACGGCGGCAGCGCGCGGGGCCGGGCCATAGCTCAGAACGTCACACTTTCTGTCTGGGCCAGGGATCATATAATGGGTCCAAATTGGAAGCTTACGGCTGAGCCGTTTGTCGGGCCGGTGGGAACCACACACACATCTCCCCCCCCTCCCAACCACCCCATGCGAGTAAAAAGAAAAAATGGTCCCCCCCGTCTTCCTTTGTCTCGCTCAATCTGGAAACCTCTCGTCTCCGCCCACGAACCAGAGAGAGGGGGCAATCAGCGGGAGCGAGCTCGTCGGCGCCGCCCTGTGCGCAGTCGCTGGAGAACCTACGGATGGACACTTCAGGCATGGAATTCCTGCTGGATGCAGTCAACAGGTTAGTTTCAAAAGCATATCTATAGTTTTTCCTTGCTAGGATTAGTTGCCGCTAGCAACAATCTTACAAAAGGAATCCCTTTTTGTTGGATTCGTGCGCTAGTTCTGGCGCAGGTTTCCGATAACAGAGGAATTCGCCGACAACCTTGAACAGCCTGATCCCGTTCCACTGCATTACCTGGCGGAGAATGGAGGGCGAGTGGGAAATCTGGATGGTGCAGATTCAGGCGGTGGGTCTGCTTTGGCTGAGAATGTTGGGGAAGATGGAGATGGTGGTGCGGTAGTACGGTATCACTGGAAAAATGCTGCTTCTCCGACGAGGTCAGCACAGTCGTCTGACAGGGTGAATCCGGAGGCGCCTGGGTGTACAAAACGGTATGATTCAGTTCTCCTTCGCGTTTTTTGCCAATATCTAATAGGGGATGGTAGTACAATCACGATTGTACGCAAACAGATGATATCACTGAAAAGGAAAAATGGATTTCGTGATAGGTCACCTGGAAATTTACTTTGTAGTACAATGGTGACTATGACTGTTAGATTAGTACTGAAGAATAAAGTAATGTTCGAAATGAAGGCTCCGCCTTGGTAGTGCGCCACCAGACAGGGTTCCATGCCCATCGCGGATGAGTGCGCTCGAGCTTTCGATGCGCAAGTATCCAGAGCAGCCAAACAAAAGTGTCGTAAGACCTGAGCTAGGACTAAGCTTCGACTCTTTGGGCGAAGCTTATGATTTCTACAATCTGTACTCGTGGGAGGTCGGCTTCGGAATTAGATACGGCAAGAGCAGACTAAATTCTGAGAGGACGAAGTGTATGCAAGAAATCGTATGTGGTTGCGCGGTAAGGGAGCAGAACCTATTTTTTCCTGGAAAACTTAATGTCTGTGCAAGCGTTAGTGGTTGAATGACCTAACCTGAAAACTAAATTACTCACTCACAATGGTATTGCAGGGGAAACCAGAGGTTGAGAACAGCAGGTCATGTAGATGCGAATGCCCCGCGCTGATCAGGCTTCTGCGAGCATCGGACAACAGCTGGTACATCATTGAACACCGCGAGAATCACAATCACTTGATGTCGATCACGATGGGAGAGAAAGTGCACTGGCCGTCACATAAACACATAGATGTGTACACAAAGGACTTGATTAGGCAGCTTAGGGAAAATAATGTGAACCTTGGAAGGGTCTATAGTATAATTGGCAGCTTCTTCGGCTAAGTTGAGAAGGTGCCTTTCACAAACAGGACATTGAGGAATATATGTGGCAAAATTAGCCGTGAGCAGGCCGACAATGATGTGCGGAAGACAAAAGAAGCGATTGCTGACATCCGTACGAGTGACCCTGGCTTTACGTATGTGGTATTAGCGGACAACTCCAGCAAGGTGAAAAATCTGATGTGGGCGAATGGTAGCAGCCGAATGCAGTACAAGTTCTTCGGCGATGTGGTCACATTCGACACAACCTGTAGGACAAACCTATATGACATGCCATTCGAGCTGTTCGTGGGAGTTAACAATCACTATCAAAGTATTATATTTGCAGGAGTGTTAATGCGGGATGAACAAGAAGAGAGCTTCAAGTGGGTCTTTGCAGAGGTTTTACGACTGATGGGCGGACCTGCACCGACGACGATTCTGACAGGTAAGCATGTATAGTACACTGCAAAACGAGCATAAATTTTATGATTGCTAACAGTAAACACTGAGACCTGACATTCAAATTGCAGACCAATAAAGAGCCATGGAATTGGCGATAAGGAAAGTATATCTGGGACAGTACACAGGTGGTGCAAATGGCATGTCCTAAAGAAGGTGAAAGAAACATTGGGTCCACTTTATTCGAAGAAGAATGATTTCTAGGCAGAATTCCACAAGGTTGTGAACCACATGTTGACTGAAGAAGAATTTGAAGCAGCTTGGGGGCAGCTGCTGGATAAGTACAACCTGAGGAGTCATGCATACATGACTCAAAAAACGACACTGGCGAGCCTGGGAACAAATCCAATGAACAGCAGCAGGCAGAAAATGAGAAAAAATATGACCGAAATCTGATGCAGGTAGATCAGATGAAACAGCTAGAAAAATCAAAGGGGCCATAAAAACAGCTCAGATCCGCTTACATCATAGCAAATGCACTTGTAGAAGCGCTGACCAGCCTGAGAGCCGGACCTGGCGACATTGGACTCGATCTTGTCACCGCACAGTGGGCACCGCATGAGCGGCAACATCTAGTCCGGTGGGATCGAGAGCGAGTTCAAAGAGGAAGCAGACATGGTGTGGTCGGCGGCGATGGAGATGCGGATGGCTCAAGACTGAGACTACGGTTTTGGATGAGAATGATCATGGTGGACGGGTGGGGGTGGGGGTTGGCATCTATTGCAGGCAGGTTGGACGCCTCTGGATGGACGACCAGCACCGCTACTGCAGATATTTAGTCTTCAGGTGTGGTTGAATTGACAACTCAACTTCTAATACTTACAAGTATTCTTTGGCTCCCCTTGTGTCGAATCAATATATTTGGGTTGAATACTCTACCGTCGAAAATTGTTGCGATCCCCTATACTTGTGGGTTATCAATCGCCGATAATGTGTTTAGCATGAAAGATATTGAGAATCCTCGGTTGTGACGTTGAAAGACATACCTCTCAAAATTGTATTTATATCTGATTTAAACTTCGAGCTCTGGCACCTCTGCAAATCCATGCTTCCCTCTACGAAGGGCCTATCTATTTACTTTTATGTTATTTTACTGAGTCATCTCCTTGAATAAAGCATCAATCATGAGAGTACTATTGTCATTCTAATGCATTGAGTATAGTTAATATTGTGTGCATCATGACTGGATCTCTTCTACCCTGAATTACAACTAAGAACTTTTATTTTACCATTTATCATTCCACACGTGCATATGAGTTTTTCACTGAATCGCATATTCCAGGATCATAGCAGTTATAACATAGAATATAAACTCTTTAATTATGAATGTGGAAATATAATGATACAAATATTATTGCCTCTAGGGCATATTTCCAACATGCCCCGATCAGATCCGCCCAAGCACGGGCTCCGACTCGCCGCCTTGCCGTCATCCTAGAGCTAGGGGAAGGAGCACTAGTAGAAAAAGGGCCTATTGTCCCGGTTCGTAAGGGCCATTTGTCCCGTTTTTTTGAACCGGAACTAAAGTGTCGGTACTAATGCCCTAGACCTTTAGTCCTGATTCTTATACAAACCGGGACAGATGGGCCTCCACGTGGCCGGTGCAGCGAGCCCAGGCAGGAGGCCCTTTGGTCCCGGTTGGTGGCACCAACCGGGACCAATAGGCATCCACGCGTCAGCATTTCAGGTGCTGGGTTTTTTGTTTTTTTTTTGAAAGGGGGAGGGGGTTAGGGAGTTTTAGGGGTTAGTTTAGGTGTTTCATATATTGTGTTAACTAGTTAATTAATAGAGAGAAGTGTCCTCTCTTATCTCCGTGCTTGGTCGACGCTACGTACTATACGTATAGAGAGGACTAGACATGCTAGCTAGTAAGCAAATGAAGGAAATAGAAGATCGTCATGAACATATGCATACGGAGAGAAGTGATATCGACCACCTCCTTCTCTGATAGATTGGTCGAAAAACAAGTTCTCGTATATCTATCCGACGCTACTGGCTACATACATATATACAATATAAGTATCTCTTACAATATAATCTCCTAATTAAAAACGAGCTGATTAGGGTCCACATGGTATTCTCCGCCTTTAGCGATCACGTGGTCAAGAAAGAATGCCGTCAATTCCTCTTGAATTCCTCGCATACGATCTGGTGGTAGGAGTTCATCCCGCATCCGAAATATCTAATTTGAAGAAGGGGGGGTCAATACATATATATGAATAAATGAAACTGAACACAAATGATCGATGGTAATAAAATAAAATTGTGAATATTATTATTTATGCACTTCATATTGTTTGTCAGAGTAGCCCCGCTCACAGGTCGTGTGGCGGATGGACTTGCAAATGTAGTATCCATAGTAATCATTCCCTTGTTCCTGCCACAACCACTTTACAAGAAATAGAGGTCAATCAAACTGATAATTAGCAAGCATGCTAAATGGTATTGATGAAGCTAGCGCTTGAATCACTAGAAGATGCGTGGAACATGCTACTATAGTACTTACTTTCGGGTGTCTAAATTGCAGCTTCTTCGATAGTCCCGGAGTTTTTGAGGTGAATTTTTTCCAAATCCTGCCAGACAAAGAAAACAATTACTTGATATCAGGAAATGAATAAAGTTGCCGATATGGTGCGATAATGATCGATTTAACTTACTTCTCTAGAATTTCAGTCATGTCCGCATACTCCTTGGGATCTTTTCGTCTCGAGTCTAAGACGGTTACTAGTCCCTGCTCAAGCTTAATCTCTAGGAGAATATAGTGGAAGCTGCGCACACATGCATAACTCATCAATTACATTACTATAACCTCGACTAATAAGGGAAACTGAATATGCACAAGACAGTAACACTCACTGGAATTCATAAGGAAAGAGTATTATAGCTTTGTTTTGATTTAATAAAAACGATTGTAGAAGCTTGGCCTCAGTATCTTTGGCCTGAAATTCAACCATATATGCATCTATGAGATTCGTGTTAATGAACCCAATATCACCGATTTGTCTTTTCTTCAATTCGACAATCTTCAATCTGCATAATATAGTGAGGATAATTAAAAATACATTCAATGAAAGAGCTGACCTATATATAGAGACTCAACGACAGAAGTACTACTGCTTACAGGCAGTAGCAAGTGATCATCAATTTATCGAGGGCCTTTAGATTGAAAAATGCGAAGAACTCCTCAAATGGAACATTCAACAGTTCAATTTCAACGAGGTCATGCTCCTCTCTAACTCTCAGCGTCAAAATATTCCTCCCCTCAGACTCTCTGCAGGTTTTCATGTACCAATCATGGAATCTTCGCATCGTCGTTGTTAGAGATCTTTCATAACCGGTCGCCCAGCTGCATCTTCACTACGACGCCCTGTAGAGCACCACACAACCTCCTAATGTCGTCGTCTCGCGCCAGCAACCACCACGAGGGGGGGGGAGCCCCGCCGCCAGCAGCCGGGCTTTGCCCAGTGGCGCGGCGCGGCGACGACGAGGGAGGGGGAGGGACATGGAAGTTTTGAGGTGGCGGCGCTAGGGTTCGCCCTCCCGCTCGCGGGAGCAGGCAGGGCAAGATGAGGGGAGTTTTTTGTTCAATTTAGTTCAATGTTTTCGGCAATCTTCATTCAGTGGGAGCAGACGTTTTCATTGACCACGAAGAGTTTTGTGATGACTTCGTTATTTTTTTTAGAACATAGACATCAGGGACGTCCGGCTTTAAATTAATAAAGCCCACAACATAGGCAGCGTACTCGACCAAACAACAATCACACGGAACCACACATAGTTCATGCAGGGTCTTGGAAAACAGCAACCAGAGGAGGAATAAAGTGTGTTACAAGGCGCTACCGGCCTAGTGAAACGAGCATGCAGGCCCATCCCTATGCGGCAGCAGACGCGGACGACGGGGCTCGGGACACCGAGTAGACGGAGCGAAGACGAGTAAGAGCTTGGCGATGAAGATCAAAGTCTTGTTGTCTTCCCAACGGTGTGAAGGAAATATGCCCTAGAGGCAATAATAAAGTTATTATTTATTTCCTCATATCATGATAAATGTTTATTATTCATGCTAGAATTGTATTACCCGGAAACATGATACAAGTGTCAATACATAGACAAACATAATGTCACTAGTGTGCCTCTACTTGACTAGCTCATTAATCAAAGATGGTTATGTTTCCTAACCATAGACATGTGTTGTCATTTGATTAACAAGATCACATCATTAGGAGAATGGTGTGATTGACATGACCCATTCCGTTAGCTTATCACTTGATCGTTTAGTATGTTGCTATTGCTTTCTTCATGACTTATACAAAGTTCCTACAACTATGAGATTATGCAACTCCCGTTTACCGGAGGAACACTTTGTGTGCTACCAAACGTCACAACGTAACTGGGTGATTATAAAGGAGTTCTACAGGTGTCTCCGAAGGTACATGTTGAGTTGGTGTATTTCGAGATTAGGATTTGTCACTCCGATTGTCGGAGAGGTATCTCTGGGCCCTCTCGATAATGCACATCACTATAAGCCTTGCAAGCAATGTGGCCAATGAGTTGGTTACGGAATGAAGCATTACATAACGAGTAAAGAGACTTGCCGGTAACGAGATTGAACTAGGTATTGGATACTGACGATCGAATCTCGGGTAAGTAACATACCGATGACAAAGGGAACAACGTATGTTGTTATGCAGTTTGACCGATAAAGATCTTCGTAGAATATGTAGGAGCCAATATGAGCATCCAGGATCCACTATTGGTTATTGACCGGAAATAGTTCTAGGTCATGTCTACATAGTTCTCGAACCCGTAGGGTCCGCACGCTTAACGTTACGATGACAGTTTTATTATGAGTTTATAAGTTTTGATGTACCGAAGGTTGTTCGGAGTCCCGGATGTGATCACGGACATGACGAGGAGTCTCGAAATGGTCGAGACATAAAGTTTGATATATTGGAAGCCTATATTTGGATATCAGAAACGTTCCGGGTGAAATCGGGATTTTACCGGAGTACCGGGAGGGTTACCGGAACCCCCTCGGGGGTTAATGGGCCTACATGGGCCATGAGGGAGAAGAGGAGGGCCGGCCAGGGCAGGACACGTGCCCCCTCCCCCTAGTCTGAATAGGACAAGGAAGGGGGGCGGCGCCCCCCTTTCCTCTTTCCCCTCCCCCCTTTCCTTCTCCAACAAGGCAAGAGGAGGGAGTCCTACTCCCGGTGGGAGTAGGACTCCTCCAGGTGCACCCCTAGGGGGCCGGCCGCACCTCCCCCCTCCCTCCTTTATATACGGGGGCAGGGGGCACCCCAAGACACACAAGTTGATCATCGTGATCATTCCTTAGCCATGTGCGGTGCCCCCCTCCACCATATTCCACCTCTGTCATATCATAGCGGTGCTTGGGCGAAGCCCTGCATCAGTAGAACATCATCATCGTCACCACGCCGTCGTGCTGACGGAACTCATCCCCGACACCCTGCTGGATTGGAGTCTGGGGATTGTCATCGAGCTGAACATGTGCTGAACTCGGAGGTGCCGTACGTTCGGTGCTTGGATCGGTCGGATCGTGAAGACGTACGACTACATCAGTCGCATTGTCATAACGCTTCCGCTTTCGGTCTACGAGGGTACGTGGACAACACTCTCCCCTCTCGTTGCTATGCATCACCATGATCTTGAGTGTGCGTAGGAAAATTTTGAAATTACTACGTTCCCCAACAGTGGCATCCGAGCCAGGTTTTATGCGTAGATGTCATATGCACGAGTAAAACACAAGTGAGTTGTGGGCGATATAAGTCATACTGCTTACCAACATGTCATACTTTGGTTCAGCGGTATTGTGATATGAAGCGGCCCGGACCGACATTACGCGTACGCTTACGCGAGACTGGTTTCATCGTTACGAGCACTCGTGCTTAAAGGTGACTGGCGGGTGTCTGTCTCTCTCACTTTAGTTAAACCGAGTGTGGCTACGCTCGGTCCTTGCGAAGGTTAAAACAACACTAACTTGACAAACTATCGTTGTGGTTTTGATGCGTAGATAAGAACGGTTCTTGCTCAGCCCATAGCAGCCACGTAAAATTTGCAATAACAAAGTAGAGGACGTCTAACTTGTTTTTGCAGGGCATGTTGTGATGTGATATGGTCAAGACGTGATGCTATATTTTATTGTATGAGATGATCATGTTTTGTAACCGAAGTTATCAGCAACTGGCAGGAGCCATATGGTTGTCGCTTTATTGTATGAAATACAAACACCCTGTAATTGCTTTACTTTATCACTAAGCGGTAGTGATAGTCGTAGAAGCAATAGATGGTGTAACGACAACGATGCTACGATGGAGATCAAGGTGTCGCGCCGGTGACGATGGTGATCACGACGGTGCTTCGGAGATGGAGATCACAAGAACAAGATGATGATGGCCATATCATATCACTTATATTGATTGCATGTGATGTTTATCCTTTATGCATCTTATCTTGCTTTGATTGACGGTAGAATTTTAAGATGATCTCTCACTAAAATTATCAAGAAGTATTCCCCCTGAGTATGCACCGTTGCGAAAGTTCTTCGTGCTGAGACACCACGTGATGATCGGGTGTGATAAGCTCTACGTTCAAATACAACGGGTGCAAAACAGTTGCACACGCGGAATACTCAGGTTAAACTTGACGAGCCTAGCATATACAGATATGGCCTCGGAACACGAAGACCGAAAGGTCGAACGTGAATCATATAGTAGATATGATCAACATAGAGATGTTCACCATTGAAACTACTCCATCTCACATGATGACCGGACATGGTTTAGTTGATTTGGATCACGTGATCACTTAGATGACTAGAGATATGTCTGTCTAAGTGGGATTTCTTAAGTAATATGATTAATTGAACTTAAATTTATCATGAACTTAGTACCTGATAGTATTTTGCTTGTCTATGTTTGTTGTAGATAGATGGCTCGTGTTGTTGTTCCGTTGAATTTTAATGTGTTCCTTGAGAAAGCTAAGTTGAAAGATGATGGTAGCAATTACACGGACTGGGTCCGTAACCTGAGGATTATCCTCATTGCTACACAGAAGAATTACGTCCTGGAAGCACCGCTGGGTGCCAGGCCTGCTGCAGATGCAACTGACGACGTTAAGAACGTCTGGCAGAGCAAAGCTGATGACTACTCGATAGTTCAGTGTGCCATGCTTTACGGCTTGGAACCGGGTCTCCAACGATGTTTTGAACGTCATGGAGCATATGAGATGTTCCAGGAGTTGAAGTTAATATTTCAAGCAAATGCCCGGATTGATAGATATGAAGTCTCCAATAAGTTTTATAGCTGTAAGATGGAGGAGAATAGTTCTGTCAGTGAACACATACTCAAAATGTCTGGGTATAATAATCACTTGATTCAACTGGGAGTTAATCTTCCTGATGATAGTGTCATTGACAGAATTCTTCAATCACTGCCACCAAGCTACAAGAGCTTCATGATGAACTATAATATGCAAGGGATGGACGAGACTATTCCCGAGCTCTTCGCAATACTAAAGGCTGCGGAGGTAGAAATCAAAAAGGAGCATCAAGTGTTGATGGTCAATAAGACCACCAGTTTTAAGAAAAAGGGCAAAGGGAAGAAGAAGGGGAACTTCAAGAAGAACAGCAAACAAGATGCTGCTCAAGAGAAGAAACCCAAGTCTGGACCTAAGCCTGAGACTGAGTGCTTCTACTGCAAGCAGACTGGACACTAGAAGCGGAACTGCCCCAAGTATTTGGCGGATAAGAAGGATGGCAAAGTGAACAAAGGTATATGTGATATACATGTTATTGATGTGTACCTTACTAATGCTCGCAGTAGTACCTGGGTATTTGATACTGGTTCTGTTGCTAATATTTGCAACTCAAAACAGGGACTACGGATTAAGCGAAGATTGGCTAAGGACGAGGTGACGATGCGCGTGGGAAATGGTTCCAAAGTCGATGTGATCGGGGTCGACACGCTACCTCTACATCTACCATCGGGATTAGTTTTAGACCTAAATAATTGTTATTTGGTGCCAGCGTTGAGCATGAACATTATATCTGGATCTTGTTTGATGCGAGACGGTTATTCATTTAAATCAGAGAATAATGGTTGTTCTATTTATATGAGTAATATCTTTTATGGTCATGCACCCTTGAAGAGTGGTCTATTTTTATTGAATCTCGATAGTAGTGATACACATATTCATAATGTTGAAGCCAAAAGATGCAGAGTTGATAATGATAGTGCAACTTATTTGTGGCACTGCCGTTTAGGTCATATCGGTGTAAAGCGCATGAAGAAACTCCATACTGATGGACTTTTGGAATCACTTGATTATGAATCACTTGGTACTTGCGAACCGTGCCTCATGGGTAAGATGACTAAAACGTCGTTCTCCGGAACTACGGAGCGAGCAACTAATTTATTGGAAATCATACATACTGATGTATGTGGTCAATGAATATTGAGGCTCGCGGCGGGTATCGTTATTTTCTCACCTTCATAGATGATTTGAGCAGATATGGGTATATCTACTTGATGAAACACAAGTTTGAAACATTTGAAAAGTTCAAAGAATATCAGAGTGAAGTGGAAAATCATCGTAACAAGAAAATAAAATTTCTACGATCTGATCGTGGAGGAGAATATTTGAGTTACGAGTTTGATTTACATTTGAAACAATGCGGAATAGTTTCGCAACTCACGCCACCCGGAACACCACAACAAAATGGTGTGTCCGGACGTCGTAATCGTACTTTACTAGATATGGTGCGATCTATGATGTCTCTTACTGATTTACCGCCATCGTTTTGGGGTTATGCTTTAGAGACGGCTGCATTCACGTTATAGGGCACCATCAAAATCCGTTGAGACGACGCCTTATGAACTGTGGTTTGGCAAGAAACCAAAGTTGTCATTTCTTAAAGTTTGGTGCTTATGTGAAGAAACTTCAACCAGATAAGCTCGAACCCAAATCGGAGAAATGTGTCTTCATAGGATACCCAAAAGAGACTATTGGGTACACCTTCTATCACAGATCTGAGGGCAAGATTTTCGTTGCTAAATTCGGATCCTTTCTAGAGAAGGAGTTTCTCTTGAAAGAATTGATTGGGAGGAAAGTAGAACTTGATGAGGTAACTGTACCTGCTCCCTTATTGGAAAGTAGTTCATCACAAGAACCGGTTCCTGTGACAACTACACCAATTAGTGAGGAAGCTAATGATATTGATCATGAAACTTCAGATCAAGTTTCTACTGAACCTCGTAGGTCTACCAGAGTAAGATCCGCACCAGAGTGGTATGGTAATCCTATTCTGGAAGTCATGTTACTTGACCATGACGAACCTACGAACTATGAGGAAGCGATGATGAGCCCAGATTCCGCAAAATGGCTTGAAGCCATGAAATCTGAGATGGGATCCATGTATGAGAACAAAGTATGGACTTTGGTTGACTTGCCCGATGATCGGCAAGCCATTGAGAATAAATGGATCTTCAAGAAGAAGACTGACGTTGATGGTAATGTAACTGTCTACAAAGCTCGACTTGTTGCGAAAGGTTTTCGACAAGTTCAAGGAGTTGACTACGATGAGACTTTCTCACCCGTAGCGATGCTTAAGTCTGTCCGAATCATGTTAGCAATTGCCGCTTTTTATGATTATGAAATTTGGCAAATGGATGTCAAAACTGCATTCCTGAATGGATTTCTGGAAGAAGAGTTGTATATGATGCAACCGGAAGGTTTTGTCGATCCAAAAGGTGCTAACAAAGTGTGCAAGCTCCAGCGATCCATTCATGGACTGGTGCAAGCATCTCGGAGTTGGAATAAACGTTTTGATAGTGTGATCAAAGCGTATGGTTTTATACAGACTTTTGGAGAAGCCTGTATTTACAAGAAAGTGAGTGGAAGCTCTGTAGCATTTTTGATATTATATGTAGATGACATATTGTTGATCGATAATGATATAGAATTTCTGGATAGCATAAAGGGATACTTGAATAAAAGTTTTTCAATGAAAGACCTCGGTGAAGCTGCTTACATATTGGGCATCAAGATCTATAGAGATAGATCAAGACACTTAATTGGACTTTCACAAAGCACATACCTTGATAAAGTTTTGAAAAGGTTCAAAATGGATCAGGCAAAGAAAGGGTTCTTGCCTGTATTACAAGGTGTGAAGTTGAGTCAGACTCAATGCCCGACCACAGCAGAAGATAGAGAGAAAATGAAAGATGTTCCCTATGCTTCAGCCATAGGCTCTATCATGTATGCAATGATGTGTACTAGACCTGACGTATGCTTAGCAATAAGCTTGGCAGGAAGGTACCAAAGTAATCCAGGAGTGGATCACTGGACAGCGGTCAAGAACATCCTGGTATACGTGAAAAGGACTAAGGATATGTTTCTCGTTTATGGAGGTGACAAAGAGCTAGTCGTAAATGGTTACGTCGATGCAAGCTTTGACACTGATCTGGACGATTCTAAATCGCAAACCGGATACGTGTTTTTATTAAACGGTGGAGCTGTAAGTTGGTGCAGTTCTAAACAAAGTGTCGTGGCGGGATCTACATGCGAAGCGGAGTACATAGCTGCTTCAGAAGCAGCAAATGAAGGAGTCTGGATGAAGGAGTTCATTTCCGATCTAGGTGTCATACCTAGTGCATCGGGACCAATGAAGATCTTCTGTGACAATACTGGTGCAATTGCCCTGGCAAAGGAATCCAGATTTCACGAGAGGACCAAGCACATCAAGAGACGCTTCAATCCATCCGGGACCAAGTCCAGGTGGGAGACATAGAGATTTGCAAGATACATATGGATCTGAATGTTGCAGACCCATTGACTAAGCCTCTTCCACGAGCAAAACATGATCATCACCAAGACTCCATGGGTGTTAGAATCATTACTGTGTAATCTAGATTATTGACTCTAGTGCAAGTGGGAGACTAAAGGAAATATGCCCTAGAGGCAATAATAAAGTTATTATTTATTTCCTCATATCATGATAAATGTTTATTATTCATGCTAGAATTGTATTACCCGGAAACATGATACATGTGTGAATACATAGACAAACATAATGTCAGTAGTGTGCGTCTACTTGACTAGCTCATTAATCAAAGATGGTTATGTTTCCTAACCATAGACATGTGTTGTCATTTGATTAACGGGATCACATCATTAGGAGAATGGTGTGATTGACATGACCCATTCGTTAGCTTAGCACTTGATTGTTTAGTATGTTGCTATTGCTTTCTTCATGACTTATACAAAGTTCCTACAACTATGAGATTATGCAACTCCCGTTTGCCGGAGGAACACTTTGTGTGCTACCAAACGTCACAACATACTGGGTGATTATAAAGGAGTTCTACAGGTGTCTCCGAAGGTACATGTTGAGTTGGCGTATTTCGAGATTAGGATTTGTCACTCCGATTGTCGGAGAGGTATCTCTGGGCCCTCTCGATAATGCACATCACTATAAGCCTTGCAAGCAATGTGGCCAATGAGTTCGTTATAGAATGATGCATTACGTAACGAGTAAAGAGACTTGCCGGTAACGAGATTGAACTAGGTATTGGATACCGACGATCGAATCTCGGGTAAGTAACATACCGATGACAAAGGGAACAACGTATGTTGTTATGCGGTTTGACCGATAAAGATCTTCGTAGAATATGTAGGAGCCAATAGAGCATCCAGGTTCCGCTATTGGTTATTGACTGGAAATAGTTCTAGGTCATGTCTACATAGTTCTCGAACCCGTAGGGTCCGCACGCTTAACGTTATGATGACAGTTTTATTATGAGTTTATAAGTTTTGATGTACCGAAGGTTGTTTGCAGTCCCGGATGTGATCACGGACATGACGAGGAGTCTCGAAATGGTCGAGACATAAAGTTTGATATATTGGAAGCCTATATTTGGATATCGGAAACGTTCCGGGAGAAATCGGGATTTTACCGGAGTACCGGCGGGGGGGGGGGGGGGGGTGTTATCGGAACCCCCCGAGGGTTAATGGGCCTACATGGGCCATGAGGGAGAAGAGGAGGGCCGGCCAGGGCAGGCCGCGCGCCCCCTCCCCCCTAGTCCGAATAGGACAAGGAAGGGGGGGGGCCTTTCCTCTTTCCCCTCCCCCTTTCCTTCTCCAATAAGGCAAGAGGAGGGAGTCCTACTCCCGGTGGGAGTAGGACTCCTCCAGGCCCACCCCTAGGGGGCCGGCCGCACCTCCCCCTCCCTCCTTTATATACGGGGGCAGGGGGACACCCCAAGACACACAAGTTGATCATCGTGATCGTTCCTTAGCCGTGTGCGGTGCCCCTCCATCATATTCCACCTCGGTCATATCATAGCGGTGCTTAGGAGAAGCCCTACGTCGGTAGAACATCATCATCGTCACCAGGCCATCGTGCTGATGGAACTCATCCCCGACACCCTGCTGGATCGGAGTCCGGGGATCGTCATCGAGCTGAACATGTGCTGAACTCGGAGGTGCCGTACGTTCGGTGCTTGGATCGGTCGGATCGTGAAGACGTATGACTACATCAACCGCGTTGTCATAACGCTTCCGCTTTCGGTCTACGAGGGTACGTGGACAACACTCTCCCCTCTCGTTGCTATGCATCACCATGATCTTGTGTGTGCGTAGGAAAATTTTGAAATTACTACCTTCCCCAACACGGTGCCCATTGCTGCAAGAACACGATGCATTTGAAGATTACGTCAGCGGGATGTGAGGGAAACACGCCCTCAATAGTAAACTTGTTATGAATATGCCATATAGCCCATAACATGGCCGCCGCACATGTCCACGTGACCCGACGAGCAGGGCCTTGGACCAAGGACAAAGAAGACACTAGCGCGGAATGGGAGCGTGGATCCCAATCCACACCCGCGGCCTCGCGAACCGCGCTCCAGGCAAAGCGCGCCAAAGAGCACCGGAAGAAGGCGTGGTCAGCATCTTCCGGAACCCCACACAACGCACAAGGGCCGGAGGCAGGGCCGTTGCGCTTAGCAAGGTTGATAGAGGTAGGCAAGCGATCTTGGGAGAGTTGCCAGAGGAAGACCTTGATCTTGAGAGGAATTTTGGCCTTCCAAAGCCCCGTGGCAGCCGTAGGGACATGACCACGGGTAAGCTCTCTATATAGGGAGTTGACAGAGAATTTGCCAGAGAGCCCGAAAGTCTCCAAGAGAACGAGTCTACGGTGTTCGACAAGCGGACACCCGCTATCAAAGCCCGAAGGCGATCCCAATCCACCAGCTCCGTCCCCGAGAGTTCTCTTCTGAAGTTGATAGAGGGCGGGGAGGAGCTTAGAGCCAAAGCAACCATTTGGTTGGGCTCGACTGCGATGGAGTAGAGTTGGCGGAACTCCAACCAGAGGGGCTGTTGGCCAATCCAAAGGTCGTGCCAAAAGCGCGTGGAGCGTCCGTTGTTAACCACAAACTTCGCGCCCCTGGCGAAGAAGGGTTTGAGGGCTTGGGTTGAGTTCCAGAAAGGGGACCCAAGATAAACCGCCTCGAAGAAATTCCCGTTCGGGAAGTATTTCGCACGGAGGAGGTCGACCCAGAGGCCAGTCTCTCTCTGAGACAGCTTCCAGATCCACTTGCATATGAGTGCAATGTTCATCAGTTTAGAGTTGATGATCCCGAGGCCCCCCCTGGGCTTTAGGTCTACAAACGGCCTGCCATTTAACCATATGGTACTTCCGTTTAGGTCCCGCTCCTTCCCAAGAGAAACGGGACCGTGGGGTATCCATTTTAGAGTGCACCCCATCAGCCAGCAAGAACAAACCCATGGCGAACATAGGTAGGGATGAGAGGCTGGAGTTAGTTAAGATTAGTCTAGCCCCTGAAGACATAAATCTACCTCTCCACGGACAAACCCTGTCCGCAACCTTGGAGGAGAGAGGTTCCCAATCGGCAATCGAGCATTTCTTCGCCGCGATCGGGAGGCCGAGGTAAGTGAACGGAAACTGCCCAAGTTTGTAGTTAAGCAAGTTGGCTACCCGCTGACTTTCGGCCGCGTCCATCCCTATGGACACCACTTCACACTTGTGGAAGTTGATTTTTAGCCCTGACATAAGTTCAAAGCACAGCAGAATGGCCTTGACCGTTGCGATACTGTGTGTGTCTGGCTCGAAAAGGAGTAGTGTGTCATCCGCGTATTGCAGGTGTGACACACCCCCCGGAATCAGGTTGCCCACCACTCCCCTGATGTGGCCGGCCAAACGAGCTTTATCTAGCATGGCGCCCAAAGCGTCCGCCACAAAGTTAAACAGCAACGGCGAGGCTGGGTCCCCTTGACGCAGCCCACGCTTGTTGCGGAAGAAGTTCCCTACTTCTCCGTTCACCGCAATCGCCGTTTGGCCCCCCAAGACCAATTGCATCATGCGATGAACCCAAACCGACGAGAATCCTCGGTCCAGGAGGACTTGTCGGAGAAACTCCCAGTTCAGTCAATCGTGCGCCTTCTCAAAATCAAGTTTCAGGAGAATCGCAGGCTGGCGAGCGCGTTTGAGGGAGTGAACAATCTCTTGGAGGGCCAACGGCCCCTCCAAGATGTTGCGACCACGAATAAAAGCCGACTGGTTCCTACTAATAATACGGTGAGCTATCGGAGACAAGCGAGTAGAACAAGTCTTAGCACAAATTTTAAACGGGACATTAATCAACGCAATGGGACGAAAAAGCCTAATATGATCCGCACCCGGAACTTTGGGGATCAGGGAGAGAACCCCAAAGTTTAGGCGAGAGATATCTACCGTACCCCGCATAAAACCATTACAAATGTCGAAAATAGGCCCTTTGAACACTTGCCAAAACCGTTTAAACATCGCCACCGGCCACCCATCCGGCCCGGGTGCGGTGTCCGATTTCATCCCAAGTGCCGCCTTGTAAATCTCCTCAGGGAGGAAGGCCAACCCCAGGCCCTCGTTTTCCTCGTCCGTTACCCGCAACACAGGGTCCCACACATCCGCCCTAAGCCGGGCACGGGGTTCCTCCCTGGAACCCATAAGTTGGATGTAGAAATCGTAGATGTGACGGACGATATCCTGTTGCCGCAAAAGGAGCCCCTGCTCGGATTGCAATCTCAGAATGGCGCACTTGCGGCGCCGGCCATTAGCGTAAGCGTGAAAATACTTAGTGTTCGCGTCTCCCTTGAGTGTCCACTTGATACCACCGCGTCTACGCCAGTACTCCTCGGCTCTAAGGAGGGACTCGACTTGGGCTTCTAACGCGTATCGCTGAGCCCAGTCTTGCTCCGAGAAGGCCTGCACATCCGCCGCAGCATCCATTTGTGCGAGATCTGCGGTCAAACGCGATCGGAGGATGTTATATTACCTCTGTATTTCGAAGGTGTTCACAGAGATAGCGTGAGTCATATGGGTGCTTGCATGTGCGTTTGTATCAGCGTGTGTCATCGGTGACCTGACCGGTGAGGCGTGTTTTCGCATAGTGCACGACCATCATATAAATCCACTAATCACGGATATTTGTGGATCACCTTCGTTTCCATCTACCACCATCATTCTCTTGCTACAGAAAAAGAAAATGAAATTGAGCTCCACTACTTGCTGCCGCGACGCTCTCCCCTCTTCCCCACTCCGTCGATCAGAACTCAGAGCCACCACTTGCTTTTCTTCCTCGCTCCAAATCCCCAATTTTCTTCGATATATCTAACGTATCCGTCCATCGATCTCACCTCCGATCCGTCGCCATCAACCTATTCATCTACGGATAAGCACCTCCGATTTTGAAGCTCCAACGGGGAGCGTCGCCGGCGATGCTTTGCTCCGGCCGCATGCTAGCCTGCAGCGGCCTGAGCCCCGGGAGGCTCCGGCCGCCGCGCGCCTACGCTGACCGGCTGCGTCCCCCGCTCTCCGCCCGCAGGTGGCGGGTCGCCGCCTCCGCCGCGGCTCCCGGCGGCTCCCCCGACCTGCCGTCGTCGTCGTCGACGCCCCCGCCGTTTGGCGCCGGGGACGACCAGGCCGCGGCCGCTGCGGCCTCCTCCTCCTCAGGGTACTGATTATTTGATCTATTTTGTGAGCAGTTGGTAGCTTTGGGTGCTGGTTTGTGTCCGTGAATCGTGATGCGTCGCTACGATTATGCCAATCAGATTCAGGAGTAAAAAAAAAAATTAGTAGCTATATATAGGAACATGCTTGGGCAGCATATAGCCTTATCTGCCAATCTAGCATTTAGGATAACCATGATTCTGTTCTTGAACTTATGGGGACTGGAGATTTAGGTACAGTAATGATTGAGGCAACTCAAGTTGAGCATTGCTTGTTCTGGCTTGCAGGTTTTGCATCATTGAAGGGCCTGAGACAGTTCAAGATTTTGATAAGCTAGATTTGCAGGAGATTCTTGATAATATCAGGAGCCGCCGGAACAAGATATTCTTGCATATGGAGGAGGTGTGTTGGTTTTGTGTTATTTTTGTCAATCAATATTTACTGCTTGCTTGTGAGCTTGCGTATACAATTTGCTTGTCAGAAAGTTGAAGTACTGGAGGAGAGGATATAGTTTTAGGACTTGTAAATTGGTAACGATGTTAGCTAAAATGGCAATCCCCATGCTAGTACTTGATTTTTTAATTCAATAATGAACTAGAACTTGTGAGGCCGAACTACGTTATCCAAGGATGGTGCAAACCGTGCAGGTACAACAAACTTGGAACTAGTTTGGAACATCCATGGATCCTTTAGGATTAGTTTTTGCCCTTCTAGTGTATCTTCTTTCTGTTTATGATTCAGCTTGGCTTCTTTCAATTATGCCTTCGAGTGAGTTCTGCTCTGCAATAATGTCAAAGCCACTATCATATACATTCCGGCATCATATTTTCCTCTCTTTTTTCACACAGATTCGCAGATTGAGAATACAACAAAGAATAAAAAATGCTGAACTTGGAATCTCAAATGAAGAGCCTGAAGGAGAACTCCCAGATTTTCCATCATTCATACCGTTTTTGCCTCCCCTGGTTAGTAGGCCCTTACCAGACCCAAAGCTATTATGCAACAGCATTTTAATACTTTACACGCCATGACATAATAACGTATTGAATTTGAATCTCGAAAGCAGTTAGTTACCATTACTTTCTTGTAAACAGAGTGCAGCTAATCTGAAGGTCTACTATGCTACATGTTTCTCTCTCATTGCTGCAATAATGGTCTTTGGTGGATTTCTTGCACCAATTGTAAGTTACATTCTCGATTTTGGATTGGCAATTGTTGCTACTCTAACTGATCTCATCATGAAACAACGTGGTGGATGTGTAACAACTTGATGTGCTCTCCCTGCAGCTGGAACTTAAACTTGGTATAGGAGGCACATCTTATGCAGATTTCATCCGAAATGTTCATCTGCCTATGCAACTGAGGTGCCATCACAGTTGCATGATCTAGTCTAATTTATGAAGCATCTTTTATCTATGGAATTTGAATGATTATTTACTGCCCTTTCATTCATTTGTCTATCTGATATTGTAGCCAGGTAGATCCTATTGTGGCATCCTTCTCAGGTGGAGCAGTCGGAGTTATCTCCGCCCTAATGGTTGTTGAGATAAACAATGTCAAGCAACAGGAGCATAAACGGTGCAAATATTGTTTAGGAACTGGTACCCCCTCCCCCTCTCAGAGAACTCTTATCATATATGCACAGATTGGGGAAGATTCCACATAATACTTAATGTTGACAGTGATAATTTAGTGCAAAATTATATTACACCGTCTAAACCCAGTTTCAAATCCGAGACGGGTAAACTTACTTCATTGCCTGCTTAGTCGAAGATCAAACAGGGAACAAATCTCAGATGGATTGATAGAGATATTAGCTATAATTGCATATACATGATAGCTTATTTTGCATCCCTTATACTTGGGTGGCTATTTGATAACTCACTGAGGAGATTCCATGATGTTGCTGTAGGGTATCTGGCTTGTGCCCGCTGTTCAAGCACGGGAGCTGTTGTGCTTACTGAGCCTGTTTCGACATTCAGTGATGGTGATCAACCTTTATCAGCACCAAAAACCGAGAGATGTCCAAACTGCTCTGGTGCAGGAAAGGTAAAGCAGTCCTTTGCATGCTGAACTGAACACACCACCCTGTTTCTGAATCAACACACACAAAATTCTAATTAATATTGGCTCGTATGAGTATGTTACATGCTACCCTGCATGCTATCTGGTTTTGAGACTCAAACGAAACATGACATGTAACGATATGTTTGCAGGTGATGTGCCCCACATGCCTCTGTACAGGGATGGCAATGGCAAGTGAGCATGATCCTCGAATCGACCCCTTTGATTAAAAGCATATATCAGTTCAGGAATTCTTGTATCGCTATGTAAGTTGTTGTTTGTAGATTCAAGGCCTATAATCATGAATAGGAACTATTTGTATACTAGTGAATCTGAGTAGACTACTACAGGAATCTGTAACATTATACTATACCCGTCGTGTGTACTGATCAGTCGCTTGAACTGAACGATGCAGGAGTGTATGTTTGCCAAAGCAAATAAATCGTGTCACGTTTGTACCAAACAATTTAATCTCATTAATGAATGTTATGTGCCTTTTGAGTCCTAATGTGTGTTGTAAACGAAATTTCAATGGCACCGGTGTAAGGCACCATTCTTTGAAGACTACTGTGAAATGTCAATAAGTGTTGCTGATTAATACAAAGTTACTATTCCCTCCGTCCCACAATATAAGACGTTTACACCTTATATTATGGGACAGAGGTAGTACAACTTTGGGACGGAAGTAATATGTTTGATTTTTTTTAACATAATACAGACATAAGTGCTCATATACACGTGCATACACTCACCCCTATGAACTCACCCCTATGAACGCACACATGCATACCCTACCTCTATAAGCATCTATAGTCCTGAAATAAATTTAAAAATAAATGCGAGCACCAGGATTTGAACCCTGGTAGGCTGGGGATACCACAATTCCTCTAACCATCCAACCACAGGTTGGTTCGCTAAAGTAATATGTTTGGTTTGCAACATCCTAACTGCATTAGTCAGAGTACCAAAAATATGAAGTTTTGAACTTATCCCAGCAGTTAAAGGAATAGCTGGGACCTAGGCAGCCCAGACCATGGCCCAGGGCGTGGAAAAAGTACTAGCCCATGGGTGTGAGATTTGGCCCGCGGCGCAGCCTAGACAGCCAGCCCAAGAACAAAGCTGATTCCAGAGGAGCTTGCAACGAACTAGGGGACTGACTTTCAGGCCAACTCCAACCGGCCGACCCAAACAAATACGCAATGTGTTCGTTTTTATCTATTTCGGTCGGCCAAGCGGACACCAGGGTCATCTTGTCTGATGGCCCGTAGGTGCGTCCAAAACGACGGATGCGCATTTCAGATTTACACAATATTTTAAAATTAAAAGTATTTCACTTTGTCATCAAAAGTCTCGGCTTACATTAATTAAACTAAAAGGTCATAATAAAACCTTACATCTAGTTGTGGTGGTGGTCGTCGTTCGTCCCTGTCGTCCTCACTGGTGAGGTCAACAAAGGCCAGATGATCTCATGGAAACAATCATGGAACTACCGCCGGTTGTGGCGCTGGCGCGTGCACTGGTGCAGCGGGGCGCCTCTTCCTGCTGCTGAGTGACCACATGTTCGCACCCACCCACACGGCCGGGCCCGACACTCACTTCGACGTGCAGGGCACCGTGGTCGTCAACGACCGCGATTGCCCCACCAATGATGCCCACCCATCATGGCCCTCCGACTACCGCTGCTCGGGCACGGCGACATCGCCTGCGGTCGATGCAGCCAGTTGCTTCGCCATGCCGTCTCATTCTATGAGCTCGTCGAGCTTGGACTCCTCGAGGGACTTCTTGTAGGCCACCGGCCTCCTCGGCTGGTGGCAGGGGTGGCGGGGGACTAGGAGCATGCGCACGTGGGGGGCGGGGAGCACGCACATGAGGGTGAGTGGGAGCATGCGCATAAGCGGCAAAGTGTGACCGGTGCTGCATGTCGTGCTCGTCGCAGAATCAAGTGTCCCAGAACGACGAGTTAACGGCGAACGTTGCGTCATGGTGGAGGTCCTCATGGAGCTGAGCTCAACGACGGTGTATCTCAGCATAGCGCGCGCGGCCGGAGGCCGTAACGACAAGCACTGGGCCCTCTCTGGTTAAGGTGCCAGCCGTTCGGTGGGTGGGCGTCAGGCCACGACATTGGGATGGCCTCCTGCCAATATGAAAGCACAAGTGCTCCCTGGGTGATTTTGGTAATTAATGTCAACATATCTCTTGTTGGACTAATACTTCTACCTAGTATATTTCAAATGAGTTCAACATTGGAGTGGCAGGACAAGAGGATGTGGAACCCCTTCCAGATGCTAAGGACAAACATTGGCAAAATCTTTGGACCCTACATTTTCATTTTAGTGATACAAGATCACATTGAGTCCATAGGAAAGCCAATACTATTAAAAGAGGATGAGGTGTTGCTTAATGGCTTGCCTGCTCAAAGTGCTTAGTGATATGCTCCAAAGCTCCCAACCACTTCTCATTTCCACATATGTCCTAAACCTAAAGTCAAACTCGACCCCACCGATTTGATCTATCCGGCGCCACCGAGTTCACTTGACATAGTCATATCCACAAACCCTAATCAGTTCGGTCTTACCGATAGGGATCTCGGTCTCACCGAGATGGGAATGCAAACTTTCTGTTTCCCTTCGTAACGTTTCGGTCTAACCGAAGTGAGCGATCGGTCCCACCGAGTTGGCATTGCAAACTCTCTGTTCCTTTTCGTAACGTTTCGGTCTAACCGAGATGAGCGCCGGTCCCACCGAGTTTGCCTGACCAAGTCTCTGTTTGCTTATTACTGAAATCGATCTCACCGAATTCATGTGATCGGTCTCACCGAGATGAGTGTCGGTGTCAAAACCGGCGGATCTCGGGTAGGGGGTCCCGAACTGTGCGTCTAAGGCTAATGATAACAGTTGGCAGGGGACACAATGTTTTACCCAGGTTCGGGCCCTCTCGGTGGAGGTAATACCCTACTTCCTGCTTGATTGATCTTGATGATATGAGTATTACAAGAGTATATCTACCACGAGATCGTAGAGGCTAAACCCTAGAAGCTAGCCTATGATGATTATGATTCTCCTTGTCCTACGGACTAAACCCTCCGATTTATATAGACACCGGAGGAGGCTAGGGTTACACAGAGTCGGTTACAAAGAAGGAAATCTAACATCCAGATCGCCAAGCTTGTCTTCCATGCAAAGGAGAGTCCCATCCGGACACGGGACAAAGTCTTGAGTCTTGTATCTTCACGGTCCAACAGTCCGGCCAAAGTATATAGTCCGGCTGTCCGGATACCCCCTAATCCAGGACTCCCTCAGTAGCCCCTGAACCATGCTTCAATGACAATGAGTCCGGCGTGCAGATTGTCTTCGGCATTGCAAGGCGGGTTCCATCTCCAAAGTAGATTAAGGATCATGTCCGGCTCTGTAAGATAATTTCCTCACACCACCGTAGAGAGCATAACACTTTACAAATCTAATCTGCTGACAATTTTTCATGGTGCGCCCTTACGCCGCGGCCTGGCTTAATACGAATCGGTTTTTCTCCGCCTGCCATGACACGCACTGCAAGGCGGTTTTATTGGCACGCCTCGTCGAAGCAGAGATCGTGTTCCCCTTATTGCGGGATTCCCATCAATACGGGCGCGGGCAACCCCACTACGCCTGTTGGTATGACTCCGTGTTTTTAGGCAAGTCCCAAGCAGTTACGCTGAGGACGCTTGATATTCACCCCCTTTATAGAGGGGCCGAGGCCTATCCCTCTTTCCTACTACGCTTGCACCTTTCCGCATCTCAAGCTCCAACACCCGAAGCCCAAGCTTAGGCACTTCAGATCTTCAATCATGTCTGGATCCAACCTTCAAGGTCGGTGGATGGCATAGAGGAGGACATTGTGAAGCTTAGGAAGGTCAGATATATTACCGCCGACATCAAGCACAGGCTTCCTGCTCCAGGGCAGGTCATCCCTACTCCCGAGCCCAACGAGAGCGTCGTATTTGTTTCTCACTTCCTCCGTGGCTTAGGCTTCACCCTTGATCCCTTTGTGAGAGGGCTCATGTTCTATTACGGGCTAGATTTTCATGATCTAGCTCCGGACTCCATCCTTCACATCTCGTCGTTTATCGTCGTGTGCGAAGCCTTCCTCCACATCACCCCGCACTTCGGCTTATGGCTCAAGACCTTCAATGTAAAGCCAAAAGTGATCGAGGGGCGACACATGGAGTGCGGAGGCGCTGCAATAAGCAGAAACACCGACACCCCATGGCCAGAGGGCTTCTTCCCGGAGGTGTCCAATCTATGGCAGCGGAGGTGGTTCTGCGTCACGGCTCCTAGAGGCACAAAGTGGGTGGATGCCCCCGACTTCCGCTTGGGACCTCCGCCTCAACTGGCGTCGTGGGCCAACGTGGGACTGGATTGGGGGCCTGCTAATGACGTACCAACATTACAGAGCCGCATTTGGGAGCTTCTTGAGAGGGGACGTCGGCCTCTCCGGATGTGGGAGTTCAACCCGGAAGGTCCGCGGACTATTCAGCACTTCTTCGGCATGACGCTCGAAGGGATGTGTAAGTTATTCTTCAGACCACAAGTAAAGTGTCCGGACACCATCGAGGATGCGGGCCTGAGCTGCAACCGCCCAGATACCCAAGTAAGTAACCCAGAAACCGAACACTTTGTTTATATTTATCATAACATTATTCTGAAAACCATCCACGACGAGGATTGGCTCAGCAAGGCGGAGATAATCAGGTGTCTGGCACCGCTTCCCGAAGGCTCGCCTAGTCCTGCCATAGCCAGGATGCTTAGTCGTGTGCTAAGTCAAGTGCCCTCGGGGAAAGACGAAGGGAAGAACAGAGAAGTAGAGCTTCACACACTGCACATCCAAACCGGAGGAATTACTATCTCCATGAAGGAGGATAGTCGGGGAGGGGAATCTACGATCTCCTCCCCCCGCGGGAAGAAGAGGGCCGCCTCGTAAGACTTGGAGACGGAGGTGCCTAGACAAGGGAAGAAAACTTCACCAGGGGGCCCTGCCCCGGTGGGCGTCCTCACCGCGCCATGCCCGCAAACGGGCCAGCCCTCAGCCGAGCTGTAAGTTAATCGTAAATACAAAGCTACTGCTTCCTCCTCCGAGAATAATAACCAGGATCCGTTCTTTGCAGTCCGGCTAGTAGCTCTTCTCGACAGAGTTCGTCTTCGGGGGATCTTCTTCCGGAGATGACGGAGAGTGAAACCCCACCTGCCTCTCCGCCTCATGGGGCGGGCGACCCCGAGGTGTCGTCACGGAGGAGTCCAGATTCGCCGAGGCATGAAGCTAATACTTCGGCCGCCCTGAGCCCGGAGCGTTCAGCTCCCACGGGGGGTAATAAGAAGGGTCCGACACAGTCTGGCGACCGGCCGGACATGCTGACGGGCCTTCTGGAGCAAGCCGCTCTCTCGAAGGATCACCGTTCATTAATGAGCATGGTGCTTGAGAAGATTTCATCCGCCACAAGCGGGTTGAATGAAGCTTTTACGAGCCTGCTCAAAGGCTTTGAGGTATATAATAAAATACGTAATTTTTTGGTTGTAGCGCACGCGCTAGGTGTGCTCCGTATAGATAGTAGCCCCTGAGACTCTGGTTGCCAGCCCTAGGCGGCAAATGGAGGACCACACTTTTAAGAATGATCGCACTACATTCATGCACAGGTGGCTAAGGGTCCGGCGGCCGACCGGACCACTGAAGTCGTCGAACTGAGGCGACAGATTGAAGGTGTGGACACCGACATCACGCTCGTGAATGAGCGGCTTAACGATTCACAGAGTATGTGCTCTGTTTTCCTTGTTTTTATAGGAAATATTAAGAGGAGCATAATGTTAATGTGATATGCTTCAACTGCAGACGGAGCTGCTGCCGTGGAGGCCCTGAGGGCGGAGCTTGCCCTAGCCAAGGAACAAGCCCGGGCTAGCAATGCGGCTGCCCTAAAGGCGGCCGGAGATTTGAGAGCCGAACAGGCTGCTCATTGCCGAAGCGAAGATAAAATAGCCGAGATGGCTGTGGATCTAAAAAACGCCGTCGGCCGTATGATCTCCTTGAAAGGAGAATTAGGCGAAGTTGGCTGACCTGAAGAAGGCCCTTGATGCGGCCAAGGAGACGCGTTTCGAAATTAGGGATGCGCGGGAGGAGCTTCGACAGGCCGGAGAAATCGCGGTTGGAAGCCCTTTTTTGTTGCGGATGAAGTTCTTAGATCCAAAGTACGCTCCTCTGGATCGGTGCTGGAGCGCTGCAGACGCGTATGCGGATCTGGCAAAAAGTACGGCTAATGCGACCAAGTTTTTCGAGGATCAAAAAGATAGTGAAGTAGAAAGGCTGTTCTGGTCGCAATTCAGTGCTCCAACGCGCCCGTTGCCATTGAGTGAAAGGATGGCCGCTGTGGCCGAGCTCCATAGGTTGTCCGGTCTTGCAATGAGGTCTATAATAGACCATCTATGGCCGAAGGGACCGAGGCCGGATAGTTATTTTGGTTTAGTGCAACAATTCCTTGGCGCTGTATCACGAATCGATGCCATGAAAAGGTCGGCGTGCATAGAGGGTGCGCGGATGGCTCTTGCCCGTGTTAAAACTTATTGGGCGGATATGGAGGCCACCATCATTGCAACCCAGAGTACGGCAGGAAGCCAGGATCCAGCCGAGCACTATTTTAAGCAGGTGACAGAAGGTGCTCGTTTAATAGAGGCTCAGTGCTCGAAGAGTGTCATGTTTGAGTGACAAGTCTTTCAATTGTAAAAACAATTCTATTTTAATTATGGAGGTTATGTTTATACTTTCGCCCGAAAGTGTTATTGTGCCTCCTGTGTGGCCGTTTGATGTATATATATAATCTGAAAGTTAGCAGTCGTTGGCTTCGGCCCCCACGCATATAATGCAGGGGTGTTCGCAAAAATATGCGTAATCACACTTGATCCAACGTCTTGGTCCATTAAGGAGGTGATCGCACGTCGAACTAGGCAACCGGACTATATAGCTTTAACACTTTCACTTAGCCATAGGAGTTTGACGGTGGGGCTACTATGTAGCCCCTGGTACCTTCACGTGCATCCGGATACGGGCGTGTGTGTACATGACTGGGAAACGGCCCTTCGTTAATGCAGAGGAATCCTAAAGATTCCGATGAGTCCTCGAGTGGTTGACTAGTCTCTCGCTATATCATGACAGTCAGTTTTCGGCTTTCTCTACTGAGGTGCTCATCCGGAATAACCAGGGCACAATCGCAGTAGTTCTCCTTTGGCCGCCTTAGCCGATAGAAGCGGAACGTAAGGCAGCAAACCCAGGATCCGGGCAAACCCAACATTTGACCAAAGACATGATTCGGAGCTGATGCATATAGGGCCAAACTCGCGACACCGAACACTCCCGAAGGTATTCGGACTTTATAACATATACTAGGCTTAGTAGCGGCCTTGATTATGAACCCTGTATTTCCAGGTACGTGTGTTAATCTGCCATGGCGAAATGCCAATAACGCCAGTTATCCCGTATTGAGTACCCATGGGATGTCAAGCAACAAGAGACAATAAAGAAGATTTACACATGGGCTTAATCTAAAGAGAAACCTTTGAGCGGGGCCTTGCTGCACGTCTGCGCCTTTGTCTCCGTTGTGTCGTGTCCTGGTAGGGTGTCGCACGAATGGTGTCTGTAAAAAGGAAAACTCATGTAAAAGAGTGTGGCATAAGCGTGTGAAGAGTTGGTTATCATCAATGGATAGTAGAAGTGTAATGCATTGGCCTGTTAATAAGGTCAAGCCAAAAGGTGGGCTTTATTGCATGTTTGCAGCCCCTGATGCCCTCTATGGGATTAGGTGTATAGCACCCAGCTCAGGTTTATCTAGGCTGTTATCGACGGTGGTGCGCCGGACTCGTCTAACCGTGTCCGTGGTCTTAACGACCGATCATGCATTTTGATAGGAGAGGCCGCTTAGTGTCCGGCTACTAGAGCCGCCACATACTCCTCCACACGTAAGGAACGCTCTGTATTTCCGTTAACGGTGATTACGCCGCGTGGACCGGGCATCTTGAGTTTAAGGTAGGCATAGTGCAGTACTGCGTTGAAGCGAGCGAAGGTCGTTCTTCCGAGCAATGCATGATAACCACTTCAGAGGGGAGCGATGTTGAAGAGTAATTCTTCACTTCTGAAGTTTTCTGGAGAACCGAATGTCACCTCTAATACGAGGGAGCCCCTACAGCGCGCCTCAACACCTGGTATCACCCCTTTAAAGGTGGTGTTACTTTGGCTGATTCTGGATGGGTCTATCCCCATCTTGCGGACAGTGTCCTGATATATTAGATTGAGACTACTGCCGCCGTCCATGAGGACACGAGTGAGATGGTATCCATCGATTATTGGGTCGAGCACCAAGGCAGCCGATCCTCCGTGCCGGATACTAGTCGGGTGGTCTCTGTGATCAAAGGTGATCGGGCAGGCCGACCATGGGTTGAGTTTGGGGGCGACGGGCTCTATAGCATATGCGTCTCTGAGCGCGTGTTTGTGCCTTCTCTTTGGTATGTGAGTCGCGTAGATCATGTTTACTGTTTTTACCTCTTGTGGGAATTTTTTTTGTCCCCCAGTGTTCGGCTGGCGAGGCTCATCCTCGTCTTCACTTGGTGTTTTCCTTCCCTTGTGTTCGACATTTAACTTGCTGGCCTGCTTAAAGACCCAGCATTCTCTGTGAGTGTGGTTCGCAGGTTTTTCGGGTGTGCCATGAATTTGGCACAATCTGTCCAGGACTTTGTTCAGGCCGGATGGTCCCTCTTTGCTGCCTTTAAATGGCTTCTTTTGTTGACTGGGTCGAGAGCTCCTGAATCCGGCGTTGACCGCCGTGTTTTCCGGACTTTCTTCCTTGTTTCGACGCTTGTTTTTATTGTGCCGTGGCTTCCCGTTGCCATCCCTAATTTCGGATGTGCCCGGGTCGCTGGTGCCTCTACGGGCCAACCAGCTGTCTTCACCCACGCAAAAGCGGGTCATAAGGCTTGTTAAGGCTGCCATCGTCCTCGGCTTTTCTTGGCCGACGTGTCTGGCGAGCCACTCATCTTGGATGCTGTGCTTGAAAGTCGCTAGGGCTTCGGCATCCGTACAATTGACAATTTGATTCTTCTTAGTGAGGAATCTGTTCCAAAGCTTACGGGCGGACTCTCCGGGCTGTTGAATTATGTGAGTTAAATCGTCAGTGTCCGGAGGTCGGACATAGGTCCCTTGAAAATTGGCCCTAAAAGCGTCCTCAAGTTCCTCCCAACTTCCGATTGAATTTTCGGGGAGGCTTTTCAACCAGTGCCGAGCTGGTCCCTTCAACTTGAGGGGAAGGTATTTGATGGCGTGGAGGTCGTCCCCACGAGCCATGTGGATATGAAGTATAAAATCCTCAATCCAGACCCCGGGGTCTGTCGTTCCGTCGTATGCCTCTATGTTCACGGGTTTGAATCCCTATGAAAATTCGTGATCCAGTACCTCTTCGGTGAAGCATAGAGGGTGCGCAACCCCTCTGTATCTGGACATGTTGTGGCATGCTGTCGACTGTTGTTGTGTCCGGTGTTGATTCCGGACTGGTATTCGATCAGTCTGATCGTTTTGGTGACTATAATCCTGCGTCGGAGCATGTCCTCTAGATCCATAGATGGACCTGGTCGCGCCGGCCTTTCTGTCTAGGAGCTCACGTAAATCGTGTGCGGCGTCAGTAGCTGCTCTATCGCGGTCATGACATGGTTCGTTCGGCCTATTGGCCGTATTGTTCTTCGGCAGAATGGCCTCATCGTCGAATTCTAACAGGTGACAGTAGCTTGCTCTTTGGGTAGCTCTTTGTGTGGCGATCGTCGCTGTATTTTTCTTCAGTGTCTAGCACTTCATTCCATCTGCGGTTGAGTGTTTCCTGCGCGGCCTTAAGCCTTTGCTTCTGCTTCTTTAGGCTTCTCGCAGTGGCCATAAGCCTTCTGTGGAGGTTATCTCGTTCCAAACATTTTTCCGGGATGATGAATGCTTCGTCGTCCAGACTGTGCTCTTCTCCCGAGGCAGGTTGATGAGTTCGGCCCTCGGGATCGCTGTGATCGGGCGTCTGCTCCGGGCTGTGTTCGGCGTGACCTGGCTCATCCTGCTCCATCGCTGGGTCCATACGGTCATTGTTGCCTTTGGAGTTGACTGGGGTGTCGATTTTTCTAGCGCTCTTATCGCTATTCTTTACTGTGGCTGGACTTAGAGCGGCGTCTGCGTCGTCGTTTTGGCTTTTGTTTGGGGGTTTTATCCTCCGTTATGTCCTTTTTGTCGCCATCGTCCTCCTTAGGCGTGTCCACCATGTATATATCATATGATGAGGTGGCAGTCCAACGCCCCGTGGGCGGTGGTTCCAAATCGTCCCATGCGCCGACGTCCATACCGTCGGTGTCATCAGAGTCGAAGTCAAGCATGTCTGTTACGTCATCGACAGTGGCTATGAAGTGGGTGGTGGGTGGGCAATGAATTTCTTCGTTGCTAACTTCCCCCTCGAGCCAGAAATAGTTCGGCCAAGAGTCTCCTGACGAAGAGAGAGACCTTAATGAATTCAGCATGTCGCCGAGGGGCGAGTGCTGGAAGATATCCGCAGCAGCGAACTCCATTACCGGAGCCCACCCGAATTCGGTGGGCCCGGGGGCGCATTGTCTGGAACCTACAGCCGCCGGACACAAGTCCGGGGGTCCAGTGACACAGACTTCCTTGGGGGTGGAGCCTGTGTTTGGCTCTACCGCCGATGAGTATGCGGCCTCCGGGGCGGGGTCCATCCACCCGTCCTCGGACGACGTGATCCGCCCTGGATTTAGGTCCGGAGCTATTGCAGGTGCGATATCCCGGATATTGTCTGACAGCAGGTCTAAGCCGTGCTCGTCGTGACTGATCGGCGCTCCTGGCATAGGCCTAAATCCATCGAAGATCAAGTCTCCACGGATATCGGTCGTGTAGTTCAAGTTTCCAAACCTGACCTGATGGCCCGGGGCGTAGTTATCGATCTGCTCCAGATAGCCAAGCGAATTGGCCCACAGTGCGAAGCCGCCGAACACGAAAATCTATCCGGGGAGAAAAGTCTCACCCAGGACCGCGTTGTTGTTGATGATTGAAGGAGCCATCGATCCTTGCAGTGACGACACAGAGGAACTCTCAATGAAAGCACCAATGTCGGTGTCAAAACCGGCGGATCTCGGGTAGGGGGTCCCGAACTGTGCGTCTAAGGCTAATGGTAACAGGAGGCAGGGGACACGATGTTTTACCCAGGTTCGGGCCCTCTCGATGGAGGTAACACCCTACTTCCTGCTTGATTGATCTTGATTGTATGAGTATTACAAGAGTAGATCTACCACGAGATCGTAGAGGCTAAACCCTAGAAGCTAGCCTATGATGATTATGATTCTCCTTGTCCTATGGACTAAACCCTCCGGTTTATATAGACACCAGAGGAGGCTAGGGTTACATAGAGTCGGTTACAAAGAAGGAAATCTAACATCTGGATCGCCAAGCTTGTCTTCCATGCAAAGGAGAGTCCCATCCGGACACAGGACAAAGTCTTGAGTCTTGTATCTTCACGGTCCAACAGTCCGGCCAAAGTATATAGTCCGGTTGTCCGGATAACCCCTAATCCAGGACTCCCTCAATGAGGTTTTACCCTAACCCTAGCTCATCGGTCTCACCGAGTTGATGTTGTCGGTCCCACCAAAATGCCTAGCGTTCACATTTTGAACCAAGTCGGTCTGACCGAGTTTAACCATTCAGTCCCACCGAGTTTGGGAATTTGTGTGTAACGGTTAGATTTTGTGTGGAGGCTATATATACCCCTCCACCCCCTTCTCCATATGTGAGAGAGCCATCAGAACGTGCCTACACTTCCAGAACTCATTTTCTGAGAGAGAACCACCTACTCATGTGTTGAGACCAAGACATTCCAATCCAACCACAATAATCTTGATCTCTAGCCTTCCCCAAGTTGCTTTCCGCTCAAATCATCTTTCCACCATAGCCAAATTCTGTGAGAGAGAGTTGAGTGTTGGGGAGACTATCATTTGAAGCACAAGAGCAAGGAGTTCATCATCAACACACCATCTATTAACTTTTGGAGAGTGGTGTCTCCTAGATTGGTTAGGTGTCACTTGGGAGCCTCCGTCAAGATTGTGGAGTTGAACCAAGAAGTTTGTAAGGGCAAGGAGATCGCCTACTTTATGAAGATCCACCCTAGTGAGGCAAGTCCTTCATGGGCGATGGCCATGGTGGGATAGACAAGGTCGCTTCTTCGTGGACCCCTTCGTGGGTGCAGCCCTCCGTGGACTCGCACAGTCGTTACCCTTCGTGGGTTGAAGTCTCCACCAATGTGGATGTACGATAGCACCACCTATCGGAACCACGCCAAAAACCTCTGTGTCTCCAATTGCGTTTGCACACTCCAATCACATCCTTTTACTTTATTGCAAGTTGCATGCTTTACTTTCCGCTGCTCATATACTCTTTGCATGCTTGCTTGAATTGTATTGTGAATACTTGAAATTGTGCTAATTTGCAACCTCAACTCGAAAAACCTAAAAACCGCTATCTTTACTTGTTGAGAGTCTAATCACCCCTCCCCCCCTCTAGACACCTCTTCTCGATCCTTACAATTGGTATCCGAGCTTTGGTCTCCATTGCTTTGGTTTAAACACCATTGGAGGAAGATGGATGAGTCTACGATTGGGAGTATTAGACGTAGAGTGCCTATTCTTGGTGGAGAGTTCTTTATTGCTTAAAAATGAGATGGTTGAGATCTTCAATGAATATCACTTGAACAAGTACATTACTACTCCTTGTGAGCTCCTTGTTGACCCCTTCATCCTACCCCTGATGAGTTTCTTGTTATGATTTGCAATTTTAGAACTATCAATCTTATCACTAGAGGTTTGCCTAGAAATTTGATTGCTTGCTTGCCAACTCTTGAATGTGCTTATACTATATGGAGATTTCTTGAGGAACGATTTCCGGACTATTCCTTGAAAAACTTAGATGAGATTCTTCACAAGTCTATTGCTTTGAATAAGATGAATCCCAATGATCCTAAGTTTGGAGATTGTTTATTTGATCTTCGTGATCTTATGCGTGCCAAAGCAGATGTTGGAATCATTAGCAATATCATTTCCGAAATCATTATAATTAATAGAGATGCACATTGTCATGATCACAAAACTAATGAATCACTCTCTCTAGGAAATGATCAATCACAAGATGATGTTGAACATGGATACTATGATGAGGATGATGATAGTGACTATGATCTCGATGATTCTATGAGACACTTTGGTCTTATGGCTAACCTTCGCGGCTACATGGCTAGAGGAAAGGAATGGGTTCTTGATAGTGGATGTACCGATCACATGACCGGAAACAAGGATATGTTTCGTGATCTTGCTGAAAACGATGACCCTCGAAAGTATGTCACTTTTGGTGATAATTCAAAGGGTAAGGTGGTTGGCCTTGGTAAGGTGTCCATCTCACATGACAGATCCATACAAAATGTTATGCTTGTTGAATCTCTTGGCTATAATTTACTTTCTGTATCTAGACTAGCTAATTTCGGTTTCATTGTCCTATTTACTGAATTAGATTGCCAAGTGTTTCAAAGAGATAATCATAACATGGTCTTTACCGGCATACGTAGAGGTTATCTATACATTGTTGATTTCACTAAAAAGGCTCAACCTAGAACTTGCTTAATTGCTAAATCTTCTAAAGGCTGGTTGTGGCATAGACGGTTAGGCCATGTGGGCATGCGAAATCTTGACATGCTTATTAAAGGTGATCATATCCTTGGTGTTAAAGATGTTATATTTGACAAGGATAGACTTTGTAGTGCTTGCCAAGAAGGAAAACAAGTTGGAGGAAGTCATCCCGTGAAGAACATCATGACCACGAGAAGACCACTCGAGCTACTTCACATGGATCTCTTCAGTCCCAACGCCTACAAGAGTCTCGGTGGTAACTCATTCGGATTGGTCATTGTTGATGATTTTTCAAGATTTATGTGGGTGTTCTTTCTTGATGATAAATCGCAGGTCCAAAAGATCTTCAAGAACTTCGCTAGGAAGGCCCAAAATCAATTTGAAGTGAAGATCAAGAAGGTTCGTAGCGACAACGGAACGGAGTTCAAGAATGCCAATGTGGACACCTTTCTTAACAAAGAAGGGATTTCACATGAGTTCTCGGCTACGTACATGCCTCAACAAAATGGAGTTGTTGAGAGGAAGAACATGACGCTCATCGAAATGGCGAGAACGATGCTTGATGAGTACAAGACACCAAAACACTTTTGGGCGGAAGCGGTTGAGACAGCTTGCCATGCAACGAATCATCTATATCTTCACAAGCTACTCGGCAAGACGGCATACGAGCTTCTCATCGGTAACAAACCCCAAGTTGGATACTTTCGGGTATTCGGCTCAAAGTGCTACATTCTTGATAAGCATCGTCGTTCGAAATTTGCTCCTAAATCTCATGAAGGTTTCCTACTCAGTTATGGATCAAAGTCTCACACATACCGTGTCTACAACAATTTCACCCGAAAGGTTGAAGAGATGGTAGATGTGAAGTTTGAGTCTAACGACATGCAAGTAGAGCAATTGCCAATCGATGTAGGTGACAAAGATCCTTCGGAAGCTATACAAGACTTATAAATGGCAAGATTCGCCCAGCGGAGGTGAAGGAGAGTACCTCGTCCGTCCAAGTGGAGGACTCAACTTCACACCAAGGTGATCCACAAGTTGACTTTGAGGCATCCACGAGTGGGACACATCAAGACGATGAAAACGAGGATGTAAAACAAGATGAACCTCGACGACCTCCTTCTCCACCTCCATGAGAGAACAAAAACGCCAACAACAACAAAGAAAGACAAGAGGAAGAGCAAGACAATGAAGAGGATGTTCCACCCTGACCCAAACAAAAGCTCTCACGAGTTCGAGCAAGAGTCTCAACAGATCATCCCGTCGAACAAATCTTTGATGATTTTCAAACCGGGAAATTACTCGCTCTAAAACTCATTTGGCTAACTTTTGTGAACATTACTCATTCATTTCTAGCGTTGAACCTATGAAGGTTGAAGATGCACTTGATGATCCGGATTGGGTGAACGCTATGCATGAAGAGCTACACAATTTCGAGAGGAACCAAGTGTGGGCATTGGTTGAAAAGCCCGATGAGAAGCACAATGTCATTGGAACCAAATGGGTGCTTCAGAACAAGCAAGATGAAGATGGAGAAGTTGTACGCAACAAGGCTCATCTCATTGCTCAAGGCTACATTCAAGTCGAAGGTATGGACTATGGTGAGACATATGCCCCCGTTGCTAGACTTGAGTCCATTCGCATCTTACTTGCTTATGCCAATCATCATGACATCACCTTATATCAAATGGACATCAGAAGTGTTTTTCTTAATGGTGAAATTTAGGAGGAAGTTTACGTTAAGCAACCTCCCGGCTTTGTTAATCCCAAGAAACCTGACCATGTTTACAAACTTCACAAAGCTCTTTATGGTCTTAAACAAGCTCCTAAAACATGGTATAAATGCTTGACTAAGTTCCTTATTGAAAAAGGCTTTGAAATGGGTAAAATTGATTCTACACTTTTTACTAAAGGGTTAATGGTGAATTATTTGTGTGCCAAATTTATGTTGATGATATCATATTTGGTTCGACTAACCCTCATTTTAGTGAAAAGTTTGGAAGGCTAATGTCGGAGAAGTTTGAGATGTCTATGATGAGTGAACTCAAGTTCTTTCTTGGTTAGCAAATCAAGCAAACTAAGGAGGGTACCTTTGTCCCTCAAACAAAGTACACCAAGGACTTATTCAAGAAGTTCAACATGCAAGAATGCAAAGGTATGAGTACCCCCATGCCTACTAGTGGACATCTTGACTTGACAAAGGATGGCGAATCAGTTGACCAAAAGGTTTACCGCTCTATGATTGGTTCTTTGTTATATCTATGTGCCTTTCATCCCGATATTATGCTAATTGTGTGCATGTGTGAACGATATCAAGTGGCCCCCAAAGAATGTCATCTTAAGGCTGTGAACAGGATAGTGAGATACTTAATTCACACACCAAACTTTGGCATTTGGTATCCTAAGAGGTCTTCTTTTGATATTGTTGTCTACTCCGATTTGGACTATGCCGGTGACAAGGTTGATAGAAAGTCCATTTTGGGTACTGGTCAATTTATTGGTAGATCAATTGTGTCTTGGTCCTTGCTACGTCTTGAGCTTGCGTTGGTTTTCCTCTAAGAGGAGAGGGTGATGCAGCAAAGTGTAGCGTAAGTATTTCCCTCAGTTTTGAGAACCAAGGTATCAATCCAGTAGGAGGCTCCTCAAAAGTCTTACGCACCTACACAAACAAACTGAGAACTCGCAACCAACGCAATAAAGGGGTTGTCAATCCCTTCACGGCCACTTGCGAAAGTGAGATCTAATAAAGATAGTATGATAAGATAAATATATTTTTGGTATTTTGTAATATAGATGCAAAAAGTAAAGATGCAAATAAAGTAGATGGAAAGCAAATATGATAAGAGATAGACCCGGGGGCCATAGGTTTCACTAGAGGCTTCTCTCAAGATAGCATAAGTATTACGGTGGGTGAACAAATTACTGTCGAGCAATTGATAGAAAAGCGCATAGTTATGAGATTATCTAGGCATGATCATGTATATAGGCATCACGTCCATAATAAGTAGACCGACTCCTGTCTGCATCTACTACTATTACTCCACACATCGACCGCTACCCAGCATGCATCTAGAGTATTAAGTTCATAAGAACAGAGCAACGCATTAAGCAAGATGACATGATGTAGAGGGATAAACACATGCAATATGATATAAACCCCATCTTGTTATCCTCGATGGCAACAATACAATACGTATCCTGCAACCCTTTCTGTCACTGGGTAAGAACACCGCAAGATTGAACCCAAATCTAAGCACTTCTCCCATGGCAAGAAAGACCAATCTAGTAGGCCAAACCAAACTGATAATTCGAAGAGACTTGCAAAGATAACTCAATCATACATAAAAGAATTCAGATAAGATTCAAATATTATTCATAGATAAACTTGATCATAAACCCACAATTCATCGGATCTCGACAAACACACCGCAAAAAGAGTTTACATCGAATAGATCTCCACAAGAGAGGGGGAGAACATTGTATTGAGATCCAAAAAGAGAGAAGAAGCCATCTAGCTAATAACTATGAACCCTTAGGTCTGTGGTAAACTACTCACAACTCATCGGAGGGGCAAGGATGTTGATGTAGAGGCCCTCCGTGGTTGCTTCCCCCTCCGGCAGAGTGCCGGCAAGGGCTCCAAGATGGGATCTCGCGGATACAGAAGGTTACGGCGGTGGAAATTGTGTTTCGTGGTGCTCCTGGATGTTTTCGGGGTCCGTAGGTATATATAGGAGGAAGAAGTACGTCGGTGGCCACCCGAGGGGGCCATGAGACAGGAGGCGCGCCCTGGGGGGGGGGGGGGGGGGCGCCCTCCTATCCCGTGGGGCCCTCGGAGCTTTCTTGACTTGCACTCCAGGCTCTCCGGATTAGATTTGTTCCAAAAATAACGCTCCCGAAGGTTTCATTCCGTTTGGACTCCGTTTGATATTCCTTTTCTTCGAAATACTGAAATAGGCAAAAAAACAACAATATGGGCTAGGCCTCCGGTTAATAGGTTAGTCCCAAAAATGATATAAATGTGTAAAATAAAGCCCATAAACATCCAAAAGGGGTAATATAATAGCATTGAACAATAAAAAATTATAGATACGTTGGAGACGTATCAAGCATCCCCAAGCTTAATTCCTGCTCGTCCTCGAGTAGGTAAATGACAAAAAAGAAATTTTTGATGTGGAATGCTACCTAGCATAATTCATAATGTAATTTTCTTTCTTGTGGCATGAATGTCCAGATCCAAATGAATACAAAATAAAAGTTCACATTGACATAAGAAATAGTAATACTTCAAGCATACTAATCAAAGTAATCATGTCTTCTCAAAATAACATGGCTAAAGAAAGTTATCCCTACAAAATCATATAGTTTGGCTATGCTCTATCTTCATCACACAAAGTATTTAATCATGCACAACCCCGATGACAAGCCAAGCAATTATTTCATACTTTAATAATCTCAAACCTTTTCAACTTTCACGCAATACATGAGCGTGAGCCATGGACATAGCACTATATGTGGAATAGAATGGTGGTTGTGGAGAAGACAAAAAGGAGAAGATAGTCTCACATCAACTAGGCGTATCAACGGGCTATGGAGATGCCCATTAATAGATATCAATGTGAGTGAGTAGGGATTGCCATGCAACGGATGCACTAGAGCTATAAATATATGAAAGCTCAATAAAAGAAACTAAGTGGGGTGCATCCAACTTGCTTGCTCAAGAAGACCTAGGGCACTTTTGAGGAAGCCCATCATTGGAATATACAAGCCAAGTTCTATAATGAAAAATTCCCACTAGTATATGAAAGTAACAACATATGAGACTCTCTATCATGAAGATTATGGTGCTATTTTGAAGCACAAGTGTGGAAAAAGAGATAGTAGCATTGTCCCTTCTCTCTTTTTCTCTCATTTTATTTTTTCTTTTTTTCTTTTTTTCCACCTTCTTTTTTTTGGCCTTTCTCTCTTTTTTTTTCTTTTTTTCTTTGTAAAGTCCGAAGTCTCATCCCGACTTGTGGGGGAATCATAGTCTTCATCATCCTTTCCTCACTAGGACAATGCTCTAATAATGAAGATCATCACACTTTTATGGATTTACAACTCAAAGCTAGAACAAGATATGACTCTATATGAATGCCTCCGGCGGTGTACCGGGATATGCAATGAATCAAGAGCGACATGTATGAAAATTATGAAGGTGGCCTTGCCACAAATACAATGTCAACTACATGATCATGCAAAAAAGCAATATGACAAAAGTAATGTGTGTCATATGAACAGAACGGTGGAAAGTTGCATGGAAATATATCTCGGAATGGCTATGGAAATGCCATAATAGGTAGGTATGGTGGCTATTTTGAGGAAGGTAAATGGTGGGTGTATGGTACCGGCGAAAGTTGCGCGGTACAAGAGAGGCTAGCAATGGTGGAAGGGTGAAAGAGTGTGTATAATCCATGGACTCAACATTAATCAAAAGAACTCATATACTTGTTGCAAAAATTTAGAAGTCATCAAAAACCAAAGTACTACGCGCATGCTCCTAGGGGGATAGATTGGTAGGAAAAGACCATCGCTCGTCCCCGACCGCCACTCATAAGGAAGACAATCAATAAATAAAATTGTGCTCCAACTTCATCACAAAGCGGTTCACCATACGTGCATGTTACGGGAATCACAAGCTTCAACACAAGCATTCTTTAAATTCATAATCACCCAACTAGCATGACTTTAATATTACTACCTCCATATCTCAAAACAATTATCAAGCATCAAATTGATCATAGCATCCAATTCACTTTCTATGATAGTTTTTATTATACCCAACTTGGATGCTCATCATTCTAGGACCAACTTTATGATCATAGCAAATACCATGCTGTTCTAAAAGACTCTCAAAATGATATAAGTGAAGCATGAGAGACTATCAATTTCTTCAAGATTAAGACACCACCGTGCTCTAAAAGATATAAGTGAAGCACTAGAGCAAAAACTATCAAGCTCAAAAGATATAAGTGAAGCACATAGAGTATTCTAGCAAATTCTAATCAAATAGGCTTCTCCCAAAAGGTGTGTACAGTAAGGATGATTGTGGTAAACTAAAAAGCAAAGACTAATATAATACACGACGCTCCAAGCAAAACACATATCATGTGGCGAATAAAAATATAGCTCCAAGTAATGTTACCAATGAACGAAGACGAAAGAGGGGATGCCTTCCCGGGGCATCCCCAAGCTTAGCCTTTTGGATATTCTTGAATATCTTGGGGTGCCATGGGCATCCCCAAGCTTAGGCTCTTGCCACCCTTTATTCCATAGTCCATAAAAGCTTTACCCAAAACTTGAAAACTTCACAACACAAAACTCAACAGGAAATCTTATAAGCTCCGTTAGTGAAAGAAAACAAAACCACCACATAAGGTACTGCAATGAACTCATTCTTTATTTATATTGGTGTTAAACCTACTGTATTCCAAATTCTTTATGGTTTATAAACTAATTTACTAGCCATAGATGCATTAAAATAAGCAAATAACACACGAAAAACAGAATCTGTCAAAAACAGAACAGTCTGTAGCAATCTGTAACTAACGCAAACTTCTGGAACTCTAAAAATCCTACCAAAATAGGAAGTCCTGGATAATTTGTTTATTGAACAGCAGCAAAAATAATCAACGCAAAAGCACGTTCGTGTGATTTAACAAAATTATATTCGTGCGTGCAAAGTTTCTGTTTTTCAGCAGAATCAAATCAACTATCATCGTAAGTTATCCTATAGGTTCTACTTGGCACAAACACTAATTAAAAGATAAAAACACATCTAAACAGAAGGTAGATGCAAGATTTATTACTAAACAGGAGCAAAAGAAAAAAACATAAAGAAAAATTGGGTTGCCTCCCAACTAGCGCTATCGTTTAACGCCCCTAGCTAGGCATAAAAACAAAGATAGATCTAACGAGTGCCATCTTTGGCACTAAATTCATCAATAGAGCGCTTGTGATCTCTAGGGATTTCTTCCCTTTTAGCAATGGATAAACCTTTAGGCAAAAATTCAAGAAATTCATTGGTAGCAAAAGGTTCCTTAACGATAGAGAGGCAATTGGGAAGAACACTTATGGATTTGAGATCCGCATCTCCCTTACTAGAAGATTCACCCTTATTTTTAGGAACATCAATAAACTTGGCAATTTTAGTAGGGGGTTTTGGAGTATTTTTCATGGGGGAAAACGCAGAACCCATGTTTGTAATGATATCCTCAAGTTTACTGATTCTAGAAGAGTCTAGATCTATTTTTTCATTGACTATAGGTTCTTTTTCCTTAAGATTTTTCAAAGTAACTCCAACCCTAGATCCAAATTGGGTAATGTGATTATGAATCTTTTCATCCAAATTTTCAATCAACTCAATAGTGGCAATTTTATTTTCAATAATATCAGGCCGTTGCATCACATGTTCTAGAGTTAAAACCGTTCCATTAACCAAAAGAGGTGGTGGGCCAAACAAATCTAACATAGCATTATAAGCATCAAAAGTATGGCTACTCATAAAATCACCTCCGGTAGCAATATCAAGAACACATCTATTCCAAGGAGTATTGCCTACATAAAAATTGCAGAGAAGAACGGAAGTAGCAAGCTTCCTAGTAGCTTTATATTGGGCATTGCAAATTCTATGCCAAGCATGTTTTAAACTTTCCCTTTCCTTTTGCTTAAAATTGTGAATTTCTTGTTCGGGAATAAGAATAAAGATAGGAGGACTAGCCATAACGGCAAGGTAAACGGACTAACACACGAGCAAACAGAAAAACGGCAAGCGAAAAAAAGAGAGGAGGAGATTGGGAAAGAGAGGGCGAATATAACGGCAAGGGTGAAGTAGGGGAGAGGAAAATGAGAGGCAAATGGCAAATAATGTAAATGCGAGGGAGATGAGTTTGTGATGGGTACTTGGTATGTCTTGACTTGAGCGAAGACCTCCCCGGCAACGGCACCAGAAATCCTTCTTGCTACGTCTTGAGCTTGCATTGGTTTTCCTCGAAGAGGAGAGGGTGATGCAGCAAAGTGTAGCGTAAGTATTTCCCTCAGTTTTGAGAACCAAGGTATCAATCCAGTAGGAGGCTCCACAAAAGTCCCACGCACCTACACAAACAAACTGAGAACTCGCAACCAACGCAATAAAGGGGTTGTCAATCCCTTCATGGCCACTTGCGAAAGTGAGATCTAATAAAGATAGTATGATAAGATAAATATATTTTTGGTATTTTGTAATATAGATGCAAAAAGTAAAGATGCAAATAAAGTAAATGGAAAGCAAATATGATAAGAGATAGACCCGGGGGCCATAGGTTTCACTAGAGGCTTCTCTCAAGATAGCATAAGTATTACGGTGGGTGAACAAATTACTGTCGAGCAATTGATAGAAAAGCGCATAGTTATGAGATTATCTAGGCATGATCATGTATATAGGCATCACGTCCATAACAAGTAGACCGACTCTTGCCTGCATCTACTACTATTACTCCACACATCGACCGCTATCCAGCATGCATCTAGAGTATTAAGTTCATAAGAACAGAGCAACGCATTAAGCAAGATGACATGATGTAGAGGGATAAACACATGCAATATGATATAAACCCCATCTTGTTATCCTTGATGGCAACAATACAATACGTATCTTGCAACCCTCTCTGTCCCTGGGTAAGAACACCGCAAGATTGAACCCAAAGCTAAGCACTTCTCCCATGGCAAGAAAGACCAATCTAATAGGCCAAACCAAACTGATAATTTGAAGAGACTTGCAAAGATAACTCAATCATACATAAAAGAATTCAGAGAAGATTCAAATACTATTCATAGATAAACTTGATCATAAACCCACAATTCATCGGATCTCGGCAAACACACCGCAAAAAGAGTTTACATCGAATAGATATCCACAAGAGAGGGGGAGAACATTGTATTGAGATCCAAAAAGAGAGAAGAAGTCATCTAGCTAATAAATATGGACCCGTAGGTCTGTGGTAAACTACTCACAACTCATCGGAGGGGCAAGGATGTTGATGTAGAGGCCCTCCGTGGTTGCTTCCCCCTCCGGTAGATTGCCGGCAAGGGCTCCAAGATGGGATCTCACGGATACAGAAGGTTACGGCGGTGGAAATTGTGTTTCATGGTGCTCCTAGATGTTTTCGGGGTCCATAGGTATATATAGGAGGAAGAAGTACGTCGGTGGCCGCCCGAGGGGCCCACGAGACAGGGGCACGCCCTCCTATCTCGTGGGGCCCTCGGAGCTTTCTTGACTTGCACTCCAGGCTCTCCGGATCAGATTTGTTCCAAAAATAACGCTCCCGAAGGTTTCATTCCATTTGGACTCTGTTTGATATTCCTTTTCTTCGAAATACTGAAATAGGCAAAAAAAACAGCAATATGGGCTGGGCCTCCGGTTAATAGGTTAGTCCCAAAAATGATATAAATGTGTAAAATAAAGCCCATAAACATCCAAAAGGGGTAATATAATAGCATGGAACAATAAAAAATTATAGATACGTTGGAGACGTATCAGTCCTCCAAGAAACAGAACTCAGTATCCTTATCCACCGCTGAAGCAGAATACATTGCCGCCGGTTCATGTTGTGCTCAATTACTTTGGATGACCCAAACTCTTAAAGATTATGGGATATATGTGAAACATGTTCCATTGCTTTGTGACAATGAGAGTGTATTAAGATTGCTCATAATCCCATGCAACATTCTCGAACTAAGCATATTGAAGTTCGTCATCATTTCATTCGAGATCATGTTGCTAAGAGAGATATCAAACTTAAGCATGTTCGTACCAATAAGCAATTGGCGGATATATTCACCAAACCGCTTAGTGAGAAAGTGTTTTGCCGTTTGAGAGGTGAATTGAACATCATTGATGCCTCAAACTTGGAGTAGAAACTCCATGTGGATGCATGCAAGGCATGAGCCTTTCTATGACTAATCCTTGATATTTCTCCTATGATGTTGATCACATGTCTTGGATATACTTGTACCCTTGTATGCTATATGACCCTTGTAGGTACTTGGATAAGATCAATTCTATGAAATTGCAACTCAATCACATTCTAAGCAATCTCTACATCTCCAAGTCTCTACAATATGGTTGTTGAAGACAAGGAAGCATGAATCCTTTCAATATATCCTTTCATAACTTCTCTATATGAAATTTCATTTGGTATCAAATTTCATGATTGTCATTTTGGATACACAAGTGCTCTTCCTTGCAAAACTAACCCACGTAGGAAGATGAACCCCAACTACAAGCGGTGCCCCCAACTCTTGATGAACTACATCAACCTTGAGCACCCTACACAAGTTCAACTACATGATCAAGATCACCACCACCAAGGTATGTCATTCCATCTTAGAGAAGCTTTACCCCAAGACATGGGTCAAAGCAACTCAACAAGATGTGAATACATCAAAATGCTTAAACAAAAAATGGCAACACCATTTTGAGCTTAAATGATGAGTATGACCTATGATCAAGTGCCTCCACTTGAATCCTAAGTCAATATACTTTAACATAAGTGACTTTGTCACCGACCAATTCTAGATGAAGTTCTTTTGTGTTTTTCTGTATTCTTGCATTTGTTTCTTGCATGTTGTTCCCCTTTCAAAAAAACTTCTTCATCTAGATTTTATTTTATTTCTCTGTTATTTTCTACATTCCCAGCATTTAATTCATTGCAAATCCTTTAGTTAATTCCCTGCAAATTGATACATCTCCGTCGTATCTATAATTTTTGACTGGTCCATGCCAATATTCTACAACTTTTACATACTTTTGGCAACTTTTTATACTATTTTTGGGACTAATATATTGATCACGTGCCTAGTGCCAGTTCCTGTTTGTTGCATGTTTTTTGTTTCGCAGAAAACCCATATCAAACGGAGTCCAAACAGGATAAAAACTGACGGAGATTTTTTTGGAATATTTATGATTTTTGGGAAGAAGAATCAACGCGAAACGACGCCGAGGGGGCCACGAGGCAGGGGGCGCGCCCCAGGGGGTCAGGCGCGCCCTGGGCCCTTGTGGCCACCCCGTAAGGCGGTTGGTGCCCTTCTTTAACCGCAAGAAAGCTAATATCCGGATAGAAATCGTGTTAAAATTTCAGCCCAATCGGAGTTACGGATCTCCGGGAATATAAGAAATGGTGAAAGGCCATAATCAGGAACGCAGAAACAGAGAGAGACAGAGAGACAGATCCAATCTCGGAGGGTCTCTCGCCCCTCCCACGCCATAGAGACCATGGACCAGAGGGGAAACCCTTCTCCCATCTAGGGAGAAGGTCAAGGAAGAAGAAGAAGAAGGGGGGCTCTCTCCCCCTCTCTCCCGGTGGCGCCGGAATGCCGCTGGGGCCATCATCATCACCGTGATCTACACCAACACCTCCGTCATCTTCACCAACATCTCCATCACCGTCCCCCATCTATCTATAGCGGTCCACTCTCCCGCAACCCACTGTACCCTCTACTTGAACATGGTGCTTTATGCTTCATATTACTATCCAATGATGTGTTGCCATCCTATGATGTCTGAGTAGATTTTCGTTGTCCTATCAGTAATTGGTGAATTTCTATGATTGGTTTAATTTGCTTGTGGTTATGTTGTTGTCCTTTGGTGCCCATCATATGAGCGCGCGCGTGGATCACACCATAGGGTTAGTTGTATGTTGATAGGACAATGTATTGGAGGGCAAGAGTGACAGAAGCTTCAACCTAGCATAGAAATTGATGGGGGACCAATATATCTTAATGCTATGGTTGGGTTTTACCTTCATGAACATTAGTAGTTGCGGATGCTTGCTAATAGTTCCAATCATAAGTGCATAGAATTCCAAGTCAGGGATGACATGCTAGCAGTGGCCTCTCCCACATAAAACTTGATATCGGTCTAGTAAAGTAGTCAATTGCTTAGGGACAATTTCACAACTCCTACCACCACTTTTCCACACTCGCTATACTAACTTTATTGCTTCTTTATCTAAACAGCCCCTAGTTTTTATTTACATGCTCTTTATATTCTTGCAAACCTATCCAACAACACCTACAAAGTCCTTCTAGTTTCATACTTGTTTTTGGTAAAGCGAACATTAAGCGTGTGTAGAGTTGTATCGGTGGTCGATAGAACTTGAGGGAATATTTGTTCTACCTTTAGCTCCTCGTTGGGTTCGACACTCTTACTTATCGAAAGAGGCTACAATTGATCCCCTATACTTGTGGGTTATCAAGACCTTTTTCTGGTGCCGTTGCCGGGGAGTTATAGCGTGGGGTGAAAATTCTCGTGTGTGCTTGTTTGCTATATCACTAAGTAGATTTTATTTGCTGTTCTAAGTTGTTCTCTATCTTTAGTTATGGATATGGAACAAGAAATACCAAAAAAATAGGTGTACTTGCTACTCATGGAGATGGGGAACCTCCTAAAACCCTCGATGCTAGTTATGTGAAAAATATTATGTACTACTTTAATAATCCTGAGAAAACCCCATTCAATTATGTAATGGGAGACACGTTGGATCAACGTGAATACTTTAGGGATTATAGCTTGACTCAAAAAGGGAAATTATTATGGGATCAAATTCATATGTTGCATTGGTATGCTCGGGAACTATGCTTGAGATATGATTATACTTGTTGCTCTAGGATGAAGGCTCCACACCTTCCCTTTTCATGCAAATTTAATGATGATAAAACCTTAGCTTGTTATGCTAATGGTATATATGATTACTATGATGTGGAACAAATAGAAGAATTCGTTGCTTTTATGGGTGCTTATGAAATTGAATATTTGTTTAAAGAGTGTGAAAATCTTGATGATGCTGTTTATAGACCTGAAAACTTTGCTATACTTCAATATTGCTATGAGAATTATGAATTCCATTCCGATATTGATGATTTTATTGAGAGTCTCCGCTGTCCAAGAAGAGACTAATATTTTGCAGGAGTGTATGGAAGAAGAAATTGATGAAACTGTGAGCTCATTGGATGAAAAAGATGAGGAGGAGAGGGAAGAACAAAAGGAGGAAGAGCAGATTGATCACTGATAACCCACAAGTATAGGGGGTCGCAACAATTTTTGAGGGTAGAGTATTCAACCCAAATTTATTGATTCGACACAAGGGGAGCCAAAGAATATTCTCAAGTATTAGCAGTTGAGTTGTCAATTTAACCACACCTGGATAACCTAGTATCCGTAGCAAAGTATTTAGTAGCAAAGTAGTATGGAAGTAACGGTAACAGTGATAAAAGTAATGGTAGAAGTTTTGTAGTAATTGTAACAGTAGCAATGGTAAAGTAAATAAGCAAAGCGCAATATGTGAAAAGCTCATAGGCATTGGATCAGTGCTGGATAATTATGCCGGATGTGATTCCTCATGTAATAGTTATAACATAGGGTGACACAAAACTAGCTCCAATTCATCAATGTAATGTAGGCATGTATTCTGAATATAGTCATACGTGCTTAAGGAAAAGAACTTGCATGGCATCTTTTGTCCTACCCTCCCATGGCAGCGGGGTCCTAAAGGAAACTAAGGGATATTCAGGCCTCCTTTTTATAGAGAACCGGACCAAAGCATTAGCACTTAGTGAATACATGAACTCCTGAAACTACGGTCATCACCGAGAAGTATACCGATTATTGTCACTTCGGGGTTGTTGGATCATAACACATAACAGGTGACTATAGACTTGCAAGATAGGATCAACAACTCACATATATTCATGAAAACATAATAGGTTCAGATCTAAAATCATGGCACTCGAGCCCTGTGACAAGCATTAAGCATAGCAAAGTCATAGCAACATCAATCTCAGAACATAGTGGATACTAGGGATCAAACCCTAACAAAACTAACTTGATTACATGGTAAATCTCATCCAACCCATCACTGTCCAGCAAACCTACGCTGGAATTACTCACGCACGGCGGTGAGCATCATGAAATTGGTGATGGAGGATGGTTGATGATGACGACGGCGATGAATCCCCCTCTCCGGAGCCCCGAACAGGACTCCAGATCAGCCCTCCCGAGAGAGATTAGGGCTTGGCGGCGGCTCCGTATCGTAAAACACGATGAAACTTTCTCTCTGATTTTTTTTCCGCAAAAGAGAATATATGGAGTTGGAGTTGAGGTCGGTGGACATCCAGGAGGCCCAGGAGGCAGGGGGCGCCCCCCACCCTCGTGGACAGGGCGTGGGCCCCTGGCCTTGATTCTTTCGCCAGTATTCTTTATATTTTCCAAAAATAATCTCCGTAGATCTTTAGGTAATTCTGAGAACTTTTGTTTCTGCACAAAAATAACACCATGGCAGTTCTGCTGAAAACAGCGTCAGTTCGGGTTAGTTTCATTCGAATCATGCAAGTTAGAGTCCAAAACAAGGGCAAAAGTGTTTGGAAAAGTAGATACGACAGAGACGTATCAACTCCCCAAGCTTAAACTTTTTCTTGTCCTCAAGCAATTCAGTTGACAAATTGAAAGTGATAAAGAAAAACTTGTACAAACTCTGTTTGCTCTTGTTGTTGTAAATATGTAAAGCCAGCATTCAAGTTTTCAGCAAAGATTATGAACTAAGCATATTGACAATAACACTTAATTAGGTCTCATGTTTACTCATATCAATGGCATAATCAACTAGCGAGCAATAATAATAAAACTCGGATGATAACACTTTCTCAAAACAATCATAATATGATATAACAAGATGGTATCTTGTAGTGGGTTTTTCAGTGTTTTTTTACTGTGTTGTCCTGTCGTATCCCTAGCTCTTACATCATACTCCCTCCGTCCGGATTAAATGTCGCAGAAATGGATAAAACTGGATGTATCTAGAACTGAAATACGCCTAGACCCGTCCATTTATTTCCGGATGGAGGGGACACATGTCAATATGTCATGCCTTTCTATTCTTCAGTACCTATTCCATCTCTGCTGTAGCATGTTTTATAAATGAATCACCATTCTTCTATATAAGGCATGCAAGGGGAAGACAACTCTGTTAGAATCTGACAGGTTACAAACCAGGTCTTTGGAAAAGATAAAAACGCCAGGAGATAATAAACCAACTCCATTTTTCATAGATACTGCTCCAGCATAGAGAAACCCAACTCCCACTGATAATAAGCAGATTCCAGTGGCCAAAGAACTAGTCCGCTCTAGTCCAGCAAAAGAATGTCAACTCCATTCTAAGAAGCATGTGTGTATCCTCGCATCATGAAATTTTATAGCATTCTGATCATATTTTCTACATGTTTCTTACCCATCTCTCTTTTAGAAAATAAGGTTAAACGATAGAAGACTTCCTCCATTGGGATCGTATTCAAGGAAAATATCTTGCGGGAATTCTCTGTGCTCCAATGCTGATGTAAGTACCTGTTGTATATCACTATATTTTTACACCAACATGTATTTTGTTAATCGGCATGAATCTAACCTTTATCTGATCTAAAATTAGTTGTAGCAAAATGTTAAAGGCGCCAATGTTGATTTTTGTAAGGAAAACTGCCTGGTAGTTTTGCATACTGAGCTGCATGAATGTACTATCTCATATCACGCACATTACTGAATTGTAGTGCTTCTCTGGTTGCCCATTCATTCATTGTGTCAACGTTGCTTTCATACTACCTTACCTGGCCGATGATAGCTGTGCCATATTGTGTTTATTTTTGGTGTAGGCTACTTGCCCAAACGTTCGTTGTGTCAATATTGCTTTCCTATTATCTGACTTGGCCAATGATAGCAATGCTAGTGTGTTAATTTTGTGCAGGCTGCTGAAGATAAGAAGACAAACTCTAAAAACAGCAAGGCAACCCCATTGTTTCTTTCCAGTAAATCTAGGCCAGGTAATATGGCAATAACTCATGATTAATATGTTTGGTTCCCGTCCTAATTTATGTTATGATGCAGTGGTTGAGACATTCTCCACTATCTATAATACAAGCCTGCCAAAATCGCCATCTGAATCTGTTCAGTATCGTCTATCTCGAATGCAATGGAATAAATGTATGTTTGTGAACCAATTAATGGCTGAAGCAATGATGGAAATGGTGGATGAATCAGAGGTGCAGAGTCATGCGACACAACAACTGATCAATGTTTTCAGAGACAGTGTAGCAAAGCAGAAAGAACTTGCCCACATGCTTATGGGCGTCATCTGTGTTGAGGTTGCAGATTGTGACATTGTAGATCGTTAGGTTCTGCTCATTTATTTGCACTGGCATCAATCTTTGATTGCCCAGTGGATGTAATTTCCTGTAATATATGTTGGATGTGCAACATTATTCCTTGTATGCCGTACCTTTGCGTGATCGGTTTTGGTCCTGTGCATAATTGCTCGTCATAATGGGCTCAAATTATCTAATTTGGCCTAAAGACATGTACGAACTTTAGTGGGCCCATTAAGTTAATGGGCCGTTACTAGGCCGAAAGTTAATGGTCGGCCCTCTTACCTCCCGGGTCGTTAACAGGCCGCCATCGAAGCGGGCAACAGGTGGCCCAAGTTTATTTCACGGGCTGTTAACAGGCCATTACTAAGTTTGGGCTACATATGGCCCAACTATACTGTAAGCCTTTAGCAGGCCGAAAGAGACAGCGGGCTTGTACTGGACCATGAAGACCATGGGCCGCTAAGAGGCCGAAAGTCAGGTCGTATTGTAAATGGCCCAACTGTGTTGTGGGCCTTTAGCAGGCCAAAAGAGAAACCGGGCTGGTATTGGACCATGAAGGGCATGGGACGTTAAAAGGCCAAAACTAAGGTCCGACTACAAATGGCCCAACTCATTTATGGTCCGTTAACAGGCCGAATGGCACACGGGGCTGGGAATTGGCCCAACACTTAAATGGGTCGCTAAAAGGCCAAAACTCAGGTCCGACTACAAATGGCCCAACTGATTTATGGGCCGTCAACAGGCTGAAAGTGACACCGGGCCAGATAATTGGCCCAACACTTAAATGGGCCGCTAAAAGGCCGAAACTCAGGTCCGACAACAAATGGCCCATCAGATTTATGGGCCGTCAATAGGCTGAAAGACACACCGGGCCGGAAACTAGCCCAACATTTAAATGGGTCGCTAAAAGGCCGAAAGATGTACATCCTGAAAATTGGCCCATCCATTAAACGGCCCGTTAACAGGCCGAAATCTCATCGGGCCGATATTGAGCCCAGATATATAGTGGGCTGTTAACGGGACCGAACTGACGATGGGCTGCAATGGTGTCAAAACTTTAACGGGCCATTGACGGGCCGAATTGGCACATCTCGTATGGGCCGTGGGCTTAAATGGACCTGACACAAGTAGGACTTATATGGGCTGGCCTGCTAATTTTTACTGGGCCGGTCTTTTCACAGGAATGGGCCTCTGTTGGGCCGTGCCACGTGTCGGTGTATCATAGGCGTCTTCCGTCCAATGAGTGGATGACATCTGTCCCAACGATGAGCCGACACGTGTTTCCTCTAGCCAATGATGATTTTACACGTGGAAAATCCCCATTGGTCGGGGCTGTTAACGGGTTATCGGATCCAAAACCCGACCCGATAGCTTAACGGCGTTCCGTTACGGTGGATGCCACGTGTCGGTCACCCTTGACGAAAGCACTTCTGTGACGCGCGATTTATCGTCATGGAAGTGGACACTTCCATGATGATAATTTTGGTAATGTCATGGAACACTTCTACGACAGCACAGGTATGACTATCTTGATTCTGTCATAAATTTGTCATGGATGTACATGCATGACAAAAAAAGCGACCTACTGTGACAAACACGTATCATCACAGAAGTGTATTTTTTTTGTAGTGACTGATTGATTTTCTACGGGTATAATGTGCAAAAATCAAATTCGAGCTACATGTACACATGACAGTGCACCTAAATGGATTGCAAAAACACATGTGTCTCACCGGGTGCATGTTTACTCCCCGTGCAACAAATTTCAAACAATGAGAATCTTGATTTTTCAATTCTAGTACATACAAAACTTATTTGTAGTTCATGAAACTTATCGTATTGTCATATGGACACCAATACAGTGCCACGAGTGGTGGCAGCAAACACAAGAACCTCGTATTGAATTGCATCACAGTACTCATCCGTGTACAAAAATTGATTTTTGAGCAATATCCATGGAGGCGTGGAAGTAAGGACGGCAACAAGTTTGTCGAAGATAGCAACAACTTCATAGTTGTTGTAATCCCAAGAGCGGTTGGGAACTCGACAAATTGCTATCTTCCAAAGACGACAGTCCCAATGATCGTATTTGAACGTACGTAGATCATCTGTGTGCTCAACCTCAGGGCAGTCTGTGATTTTTGGAAGTGGAACCCGGTGATGAGTGTAGACATTCACAAGTCCCACTCGCAGTTATACCCAATATAAACAACCCATTCTCCATTTGCACCTACCCAAGCCTTACCCTCAAGCGATGGCATCTTAACATCACAGATATCAATATCAAGCAGCATCAACTTGCACAAGGCGAGGCTTCCGTTGTCCCCACGCCGGCGACCAGCGTCGTTGCGAAGAAGATAAGGGAGATCAAACCGCTCCTGAACCCTTGGGTTCCTTGCAATGATGTTATTTGTTGAGTCGAGAATGGACTTGAAAGAACCTGCCATGCTAGCCGAGGTGATGACGTCGCACCGATCAATGAGTTCCTCCACCACATCATCTTTCAGATCGGGGCAAGAATAACGGGGTCGTTTCCGGCCTGTTCCCTTCATGGAGAAGACGATCGAACAATGGCAGAAAGAAGGGTGAAGGCAAATGGAGGGAGGAAGAGCATGCGACAGCAGTTCCAAATTGAGAGGGAAAGGCGAAGAGGCGGTGGGCGGTTGCCACGGTACATGAAGAGGCTAGTGGGGAGCGAATGGTTGCCACAAAGAGGTCACACACTAACGACAAGGCCGTCCTCTCAGACCTAGCACCCGCACGAGATGGTCTTCGTCCCCCAAATGAGCGAAGCCACTTTGCACCCCACATGATTGGTCCGCCATGCCTCTAAGAGCAAGTACTACAATAGTGGGCTTATAACCTGCATACATGGCAATTTTGCCTATGTGGAGAGAGAGACATGAAGGATTCCTGCAACAAGGACAAGCGTGCATGCACTTGGCCTGGATGGAGAAACTCGACAAAGCTCACGTCGTGTACGCGGCCAAGGAGGCGTACACGTGCTACGACATGTATAGGCGGATCGTTGACATGAGGAAGTGCCTCCTTCCCCAAAACGGATAGTGATCCGGTCGGAAGCAGAGCAATGACAAGCATCGTCACAACAAGAAGTAGATGATCAGATCTTTGTTTCTCCTAGTTTAGTATGCATGTAATTGCTTACTTTGGTGTGTGAAAATGTTATGTGTGTAGTCACTTGTGTAATTGTATGCTTGATTTGGTTATGCAATGCTGTCTTTTTAAGTATATGTGTTGATGCTCTGTAGATAGAGCAAATCACATCGCACACGGACTAAACAATGGAACCCGTCGGTGATGATTTCATCAATCACTGACAATTGTATACAAGAAATCATTTGCTCACAACACAAATGGCTTGTTAACAAGAATCGTCTGTGTTGTTATCGGTCTTCCCACACATTTCCGATTACAGGCCTATTTGTCGCGTATCTCACACATCTTGTTAAGTTGAACCATTTCTGTTCTCTTGGCTCAATGCAAACAGTTCATCCGAGTGAACTGTATGCCATATATCGCACACACCTTCATCTGGCTGCCCGTTTCTGTTGTTCTGCCTCATCACAAACAGTTCATCCAAGTGAACTGTATGCTCTACATCGCACACGCCTTCATCTGGCAGCCCGTTTCTTTTGTTCCTCCTCATCGCAAACAGTTAATTGAACTGAACTATATGCCCTGAATCGCACACGCAACAAAAATCTGAACCGTGTTTGATGCATCCATCATCGGAAATGTTTTGCACCTTTCTTGATGGTTTTTTACACCACCATTTGCAACTATTGCATCGCATACAGTTTCGTCGAAGGGTCTCTGATCGTAGTGTCGCGTTAGTAGGATCCCGCAGTAGTGTCTCCTTCCTTCTTTACATTTAAGTTTGTCTTCGTGAAGTCTCTGCTTGCTTGTCTGATCTGTTTGACATCACTATTCAAAGACTATTACCTGTTTGGCTTCATACTGTCTTCCATTCCGATCCATACTACCTAGCTGCTGTTAGTCTTCGTGCTTTCACTAAATTGCTTAATTGACTATGGCTTGTCTAGTGTAGTTCATCTCCTGCTGTGTACCATATAGGTTCATTCTAACAGTTTGTCTTCAAAGACCTCATGTTTTGAAGACTTCCATAAAAATCGCCTATTCACCCCCCTCCTCTAGTCGATAACTAGCACTTTCAATCATCATCATCATCATCATCATCATCATCATCATCATCATCATCATCATCATCATCATCATCATCATCATCATTATTATTATTATTATTATTATTATTATTATTATTATTATTATTATTATTATTATTATGCCAATTGAATTAGGCCGACCGGCCGAAACTCCCGCCGGTTGCGCATGAGCAGTTGGATCGGAATTTCATTATGTGTCCCATAGTATGCTCTCGCAACATACCCCCGTATCACACTTTTTCCTGCTTTTTTGCGGAGAAGAACCATGCCGACTACGACGGGAACAACACGGGAAGGCCGACTGTGAACGACACATGCGCACGTATCCAACGTCCTTGCGGCAACCGCCTGAAAACTGGGCCGGTCGACCGGCGGCTAGCGCTGGACTCCTCGGTTGTCTCAAACTACAGTTTGTTTTTCTTATTTACATAGTATATCAGGACATGATTTACAAGCAACTTGCCAATGAAGGATCCTTTTCGCAACATTACACCTATAGATTATTAATTCCTACAATACACAACACAACGCTAGTATGAGTTTAACGAAATGTCCCCACCCCGCGTCTCTCTCACGGGCAACACGGGGGAAGATACAGCTACCGGACACCGCAAGCCCCACCCCTCCATCCCTCCCTCGCCTTCACTGGAGGAGGCAACCGGGCAAAGCCCGTGCCGCGGACGGCGGCAGCGGGGCGAGCTCTCTCTCGCCGTGTGGCGTTTTCCCCTTAGATTCAAGGGCGAGGCGGCGGCCAGCCATGGCGTTTGCCTGGCCTGCTCTAGTATGCGCGATGGCGCGCTGTTGGCTATCGGCGAGGCACCCTTTCCCGGCGCCCTGCTGCTACCGATGCGGCGCCAGATCCGCGCACTGATCCCTCCAATCTAATCCGGGGTGCCATGACAGCATGGGGGCTGCAGGCTCGGCCTGATTTAAGCGGGTGATCCTAGGGTTCCTCAAGTGACAAGATGAAGATCTGCCTGATGCATGTCCTTCTTGATCTGGTCAGAGTGTTGGGTTCCAAAAGGCTCCGCCGATGAACTCCCATGGGCGCATTATGCCCGGAGTTTGCTGGATCGGATGGGATTCGGTCGTGCCCACGGGTTCTCCATTAAGGAGGGAGCGGTGCGAAGCTCTACTATCTGTTGCCATCATGGGACAAGTTTAGTTTCATGGTGAAGTCAGAGGCGGAGAATTTCATGGAAGCCGAGATCAGAGGACTAGTAATGGTGAATGGAGCCTTTGTGGCGATGAGGAACTTGCTAGGAGTTTTGGATATTGTAGCAGCGGTATGTAAGTGTTGGGGAATGTAGTAATTTCAAAAAAATCCTACGCACACGCAAGATCATGTTGATGCATAGCAACGAGCAGGGAGAGTGAGTCCACGTACCCTCGTAGACCGAAAGCGGAAGCGTTAGCACAACGCGGTTGATGTAGTCGTATGTCTTCACGATCCGACCGATCCAAGTACCGAACGTATGGCACCTCCGAGTTCAGCACACGTTCAGCTCGATGACGTCCTGTGAACTCCGATCCAGCAAAGCTTCACAGGAGAGTTCCGACAGCATGACGGCGCGATGACGGTGATGATATTGCAACCGATGCAGGGCTTCGCCTAAGCACCACTAAGGTATGATCGAGGTGGAATATGGTGGAGAGGAGCACCGCACATGGCTCGGGGAGATCAGCAGATCAACTTGTGTGTCCATGGGGTGCCCCCCTCCCCCGTATATAAAGGAGTAGAGGAGGGGGAGGGCCGGCCCTTTCTTGGGCGCGCCATAGGAGAGTCCTACTCCCACCGGGAGTAGGATTCCCCCCTTCCAAGTTGGAGTAGGAGAGGTAGGAAAGAGGAGGGAGAGAAGAAGGAAAGGGGGCCAGCCCCCTCACCCAATGCGGATTGGGCTTGGGGGGGGGGGGGGGGGCGCCCCCTCCTAGGCTTCCTGCTCCTCTATTCCACTAAGGCCCAATAAGGCCCATACACTCCCCGGCGAATTCCTGTAACTCTCCGGTACTCCGATAAATAGCCGAATTACTCGAAGCCTTTCCGATGTCTGAATATAGTCGTCCAATATATCAATTTTTACATCTCGACCATTTCGAGACTCCTCGTCATGTCCCTGATCTCATCCGGGACTTCGAACTACCTTCGGTACATCAAAACATATAACTCATAATATAAATCGTCACCGAAAGTTAAACGTGCGGACCCTATGGGTTCGAGAACTATGTAGACATGACCGAGACACGTCTCTGGTCAATAACCAATAGCGGAACCTGGATGCTCATATTGGATCCTACATATTCTACGAAGATCTTTATCGGTCTAACCGCATAACAACATACGTTGTTCCCTTTGTCATCGGTATGTTACTTGCCCGAGATTCGATCGTTGGTATCTCAATACCTAGTTCAATCTCGTTACCGGCAAGTCTCTTTACTCATTCTGTAATGCATCATCTTGCAACTAACTCATTAGTCACATTTCTTGCAAGGCTTAAAGTGATGTGCATTACCGAGAGGGCCCAGAGATACCTCTCCGATAATCGAAGTGACAAATCCTAATCTTGAAATACGCCAACTCAACAAGTACCTTCGGAGACACCTGTAGAGCACCTTTATAATCACCCAATTACGTTGTGACATGTGGTAGCACATAAAATGTTCCTCCGGTAAACAGGAGTTGCATAATCTCATAGTCATAGGAACATGTATAAGTCATGAAGAAAGCAATAGGAACATACTAAAGATCAAGTGCTAATGATGTGATCCCGTTATTCAAATGACAACTCATGTCTATGGTCAAGAAACTTAACCATCTTTGATTAATGAGCTAGTCAAGTAGAGGCATACTACTGACACTATGTTTGTCTATGTATTCACACATGTATTATGTTCCCGATTAATACAATTCTAGCATGAATAATATACATTTATCATGATATAAGGAAATATAAATAACAACTTTATTATTGCCTCTAGGGCATATTTCCTTTAGTCTCCCCCTTGCACTAGAGTCAATAATCTAGTTCACATCACCATGTGATTTAACACCAATATGCACATATGTATGTGATTAACACCCATAGTTCACATCATCATGTGACCAACACCCGAAGGGTTTACTAGAGTCAATAATCTAGTTCACATCGCTATGTGATCAACACCCAAAGAGTACTAAGGTATGATCATGTTTTGCTCATGAGAGAAGTTTAGTCAACGGCTCTATCACATTCAGAGCCGTATGTATTTTGCAAATATTCTATGTCTACAATGCTCTGCACAGAGCTACTCTAGCTAATTGCTCCCACTTTCAATATGTATCCAGATTGAGACTTAGAGTCACCTGGATTGGTGTAAAATCTTGCATCGATGTAACTCTTTACGATGAACTCTTTTATCACCTCCATAATCGAGAAACATTTCCTTAGTCCTCAGTAAGGATATTCTTGACCGCTATCCAGTGATCTACTCCTAGGTCAAAATTGTACTCCCTTGCCAAACTCAGAGTAAGGTATACAATAGGTCTGGTACACAGCATAGCATACTTTATAGAACCTATGACTGATGCATAGGGAATGACTTTTCATTCTCTTTCTATTTTCTGCCATGGTCGGGTTTTTAGTCTTACTCAACTTCACACCTTGTAACACAGGCAAGAACCCTTTCTTTTCTTAATCCATTTTGAACTTTTTCAAAACTTTGTCAAGGTATGTGCTTTGTGAAAGTCCAATTAAGTATCTTGATCTATCTCTATAGATCTTGATGCCCAATATGTAAGCAGCTTCACCGAGGCCTTTCATTGAAAAACTCTTATTCAAGTATCCTTTTATGCTATCCAGAAATTTTATATCATTTCCAATCAACAATATGTCATCTACATATAGTATTAGAAATGCTATAGAGCTCCCACTCACTTTCTTGTAAATACAGGCTTCTCCAAAAGTTTGTATAAAACCATATGCTTTGATCACACTATCAAAACGTTTATTCCAACTCCGAGATGCTTGCACCACTCCATAGATGGAACACTGGAGCTTGCACACTTTGTTAGTACCTTTAGGATTGACAAAACCTTCTGGTTTCATCATATACAACTCTTCTTTAATAAATTCATTAAGGAATGCAGTTTTGACATCCATTTGCCAGATTTCATAAAATGTGGCAATTGCTAACATGATTCAGACAGACTTAAGCATCGATACGAGTGAGAAAATCTCATCGTATTCAACACCTTGAACTTGTCGGAAAAAAATTGCGACAAGTCAAGCTTTATAGATAGTAACACTACTATCAGCGTCTGTCTTCCTCTTGAAAATCCATTTATATTCTATGGATTGCCGATCATCGGGCAAGTTCACCAAAGTCCACACTTTGTTCTTATATATGGATCCCATCTCAGATTTCGTGGCTTCAGGCCATTTTGCGGAATCTGGGCTCATCATCGCTTCCTCAGAGTTCGTAGGTTGATCATGGTCTAGTAACATGACTTCCAGAATAGGATTACCATACCACTCTGGTGTGGACTGTACTTTGGAAGGCCTACGAGGTTCTGTAGTAACTTAATCTGAAGTTTCATGATCATCATCATTAGCTTCCTCACTAATTGGTGTAGGAATCACTGGAACTGATTTCTGTGATGAACTACTTTCCAATTCGGGAGAAGGTACAATTACCTTATCAAGCTCTACTTTCCTCCCACTCACTTCTTTCGAGAGAAACTCCTTCTCTAGAAAGGATCCATCTTAGCAACGAATAACTTGCCTTCGGATCTGTGATAGAAGGTGTACCCAATAGTTTACTTTGGGTATTCTATGAAGACGCATTTATCCGAGTTAGGTTCGAGCTTATCAGGTTGAAACTTTTTCACATAAGCATTGTAGCCCCAAACTTTAAGAAACGACAACTTTGGTTTCTTGCCAAACCACAGTTCATAAGGTGTCGTCTCAACGGATTTTGATGGTGCCCTATTTAAAGTGAATGCAGCTGTCTCTAATGCATAACCCCAAAATGATAGTGGTGAATCGTAAGATACATCATAGATCGCACCATATCCAATAAAGTGCAGTTAGGATGTTCGGACACACCATTACACTGTGGTGTTCCATGTGGCGTGAGCTGTTAAACTATTCCACATTGTTTTTAAATGAAGGCCAAACTCGTAACTCAAATATTCTCCTCTACGATCAGATTGTAGAAACTTTATTTTTTTGTTACAATGATTCTCCACTTCACTATGAAATTCTCTGAACTTTTCAAATGTTTCAGACTTGTGCTTCATTAAGTAGATATACTCATATCTGCTCAAATCATTTGTGAAGCTCAGAAAATAATGGTACCCTCCACGAGCATCAACACTCATTGGACCGCATACATTGGTATGTATTATTTCCAACAAGTCAGTAGCTCGTTCCATTGTTCCGAAGAACGGAGTTTTAGTCATCTTGCCCAAAAGGCACGGTTCGCAAGCATCAAATGATTCATAACTAAGTCATTCCAAAAATCCATCTTTATGGAGTTTCTTCATGCGCATTACACCGATATGACCCAAACGGCAGTGCCACAAATAAGTTGCACTATCATTATCAACTTTGCATCTTTTGGCATCAATATTATGAATATGTGTATCACTACGACTGAGATCCAACAAACTATTTTCATTGGGTGTATGACCATTGAAGGTTTTATTCATGTAAGCAGAACAACAATTATTCTCTAACTATAAATGCATAACCGTATTGCAATAAACATGATCAAATCATATCCATGCTCGACGCAAACGCCAAATAACATTTATTTAGGTTTAACACTATCCCGAAAGTATAGGGAGTGTGCGATGATGATCATATCAATCTTGGAACCACTTCCAACACACATCGTCACTTCACCCTCAACTAGTCTCTGTTTATTCTCTAACTCTTGTTTTGAGTTACTAATCTTTTAGCAACCGAACAAGTATCAAATACCCAGGGGCTACTATAAACACTAGTAAGATACACATCAATAACTTGTATATCAAATATACCCTTATTCACTTTGCCATCCTTCTTATCCACCAAATATTCAGGGCATTTCCGCTTCCAGTGACCATTTCCTTTGCAGTAGAGGCACTCAGTTTCACGCTTTGGTCCAGCTTTGGGCTTTTTCACGGGAGTGACAACTTGCTTGCCATTCTACAAGAAGTTACCTTTCTTTCCCTTTGCCCTTTTCTTGAAACTAGTGGTCTTGTTAATCATCAACACTTAATGCTCTTTCTTGATTTCTACCTTCATCGATTTCATCATCATGAAAAGCTCGAGAAACGTTTTCGTCATCCCTTGCATACTATAGTTCATCACGAAGTTCCTGTAACTTGGTGATGGTGACTAGAGAACTCTGTCAATCACTATCTTACCGGGAAGAATAACTCCCACTTGATTCAAGCGATTGTAATACCCAGACAATCTGAGCACATGCTCACTAGTTGAGCAATTCTCCTCCATATTTTAGCTATAGAACTTGTTGGAGACTTCATATCTCTCAACTCGGGTATTTGCTTGAAATATTAACTTCAACTCCTGGAACATCTCATATGGTCCATGACGTTCAAAACGTCTTTGAAGTCCCGATTCTAAGCCGTTAAGCATGGTGCACTAAACTATCAAGTAGTCATCATATTGAGCTAGCCAAACATTCATAACGTCTGCATCTGCTCCTGTAATAGGTCTGTCACCTAGCGGTGCATCAAGGACATAATTCTTCTGTGCAGCAATGAGGATAAACCTCATATCAGGGACCCAGCCCGCATGATTGCTACTATCATCTTTCAACTTAGTTTTCTCTAGAAACACATATAAAACATAGGGAAGCAACAATGCTAGCTATTGATCCACAACATTATTTGCAAAATACTATCAGGACTAAGTTCACGATAAATTTAAGTTCAATTAATCATATCACTTAAGAACTCCCACTTAGATAGACATCCCTCTAATCATCTAAGTGATCACGTGATCCAAATCAACTAAACCATGTCCGATCATCATGTGAAATGGAGTAGTTTTCAATAGTGAACATCACTATGTTGATCATATCTACTATATGATTCACGCTCGACCTTTCGGTCTCAGTGTTCCGAGGCCATATCTGCATATGCTAGGCTCGTCAAGTTTAACCCGAGTATTTCTGCGTGTGCAAAACTGGCTTGCACCCGTTGTATGTGAACGTAGAGCCTATCACACCCGATCATCACGTGGTGTCTCAGCACGACGAACTTTGGCAACGGTGCATACTCAGGGAGAACACTTATACCTTGAAATTTAGTGAAAGATCATCTTATAAAGCTACCACCGAACTAAGCAAAATAAGATGTATAAAAGATAAACATCACAAGCAATCAAAATATGTGACATGATATGGCCATCATCATCTTGTGCCTTTGATCTCCATCTCCAAAGCATCTTCATGATCTCCATCGTCACTGGCATGACAGCATGATCTCCATCATCTTGATCTATATCAATGTGTCATCACATGGTCGTCTCGCCAACTATTGTTCTTGCAACTATTTCTATTGCATAGCAATAAAGTAAAGCAATTATTTGGTGCTTGCATCTTATGCAATAAAGAGACAACCATAAGGCTTCTGCCAGTTGCCGATAACTTTAACAAAACATGATCATCTGGTAAGCAGTTTGACTTGTATCGCCCACAACTCACTTGTGTTCTACTCGTGCATATAACATCTATGCATAAACCTGGCTCGGATGCCACTGTTGGGGAACGTAGTAATTTCAAAAAAATCCTACGCACATGCAAGATCATGGTGATGCATAGCAACGAGCGGGGAGAGTGAGTCCACGTACCCTCGTAGACCGAAAGTGGAAGCGTTAGCACAACGCGGTTGATGTAGTCGTACGTCTTCACGGTCCGACCGATCCAAGTACCGAACGTACGGCACCTCCAAGTTTAGCACACGTTCAGCTCGATGACGTCCCGCGAACTTCGATCCAGCAGAGCTTCACGGGAGAGTTCCGTCGGCACGAGGCGTGATGACGGTGATGATGTTGCTACCGACGCAGGGCTTCGCCTAAGCACCGCTATGGTATGACTGAGGTGGAATATGGTAGAGGGGGGCAACGCACACGGGTGGGAGAGATCAACAGATCAACTTGTGTGTCCATGGGGTGCCCCACTCCCCCGTATATAAAGGAGTAGATGAGGGGGAGGGTCGGCCCTCTCTTGGGCGCGCCATAGGGGAGTCCTACTCCCACCGGGAGTAGGATTCCCCCCCTTCCAAGTTGGAGTAGGAGAGGTAGGAAAGAGGAGGGAGAGAAGAAGGAAAGGGGGTGTCGGTGTCAAAACTGGCGAATCTCGGGTAGGGGGTCCCGAACTGTGCGTCTAGGCGGATGGTAACAGGAGACAAGGGACACGATGTTTTTACCCAGGTTCGGGCCCTCTCGGTGGAGGTAAAACCCTACTCCTGCTTGATTAATATTGATGATATGGATAGTACAAGAGTAGATCTACCACGAGATCAGAGAGGCTAAACCCTAGAAGCTAGCCTATGGTATGATTGTTGTTCGTCCTACGGACTAAAACCCTCCGGTTTATATAGACACCGGAAAGGGTTAGGGTTACACAGAGTCGGTTACAATGGTAGGAGATCTACATATCCGTATTGCCAAGCTTGCCTTCCACGCCAAGGGAAGTCCCATCCGGACACGGGACGGAGTCTTCAATCTTGTATCTTCATAGTCTAGGAGTCCGGCCAACAGTGATAGTTCGGCTATCCAGACACCCCCTAGTCCAGGACTCCCTCAGGGGGGCCGGCCCCCTCACCCAAATCGTATTGGGCTTGGGGGGGGGGGGGGGGGGCGCCCCCTCCTAGGCTTCCTCCTCCTCTATTCCACTAAGGCCCAATAAGGCCCATACACTCCCCGGCAAATTCCCGTAACTCTCCGGCACTCCGATAAATACCCGAATCACTCGGAACCTTTCTGATGTCCGAATATAGTCGTCCAATATATCGATCTTTACGTCTCGACCATTTAGAGACTCCTCGTCATGTCCCCGATCTCATCCGGGACTTTGAACTACCTTCGGCGCATCAAAACACATAACTCATAATATAAATCGTCACCGAACGTTAACCGTGCGGACCCTACAGGTTCGAGAACTATGTAGACATGACCGAGACACGTCTCTAGTCAATAACCAATAGCAGAACCTGGATGCTCATATTGGCTCCTACATATTCTACAAAGATCTTTATCGGTCAAACCGCATAACAACATGCATTGTTCCCTTTGTCATCGGTATGTTACTTGCCCAAGATTCGATCGTCGGTATCTCAATACCTAGTTCAATCTCGTTACCGGCAAGTCTCTTTACTCGTTCCGTAATGCATCATCCCGCAACTAACTCATTAGTCACATTGCTTGCAAGGCTTAAAGTGATGTGCATTACTGAGAGGGCCCAGAGATACCTTTCCGACAATCGAAGTGACAAATCCTAATCTCGAAATACGCCAACTCAACAAGTACCTTCGGAGACACCTGTAGAGCACCTTTATAATCACCCAGTTACGTTGTGAGGTTTGGTAGCACACAAAGTGTTCCTCCGGTAAACAGGAGTTGCATAATCTCATAGTCATAGGAACATGTATAAGTCATGAAGAAAGCAATAGCAACATACTAAACGATCAAGTGCTAAGCTATCGGAATGGGTCAAGTTAATCACATCATTCTCCTAATGATGTGATCCCGTTAATCAAATGACAACTCATGTCTATGGTCAGGAAAGTTAACCATCTTTGATTAATGAGCTAATCAAGTAGAGGCATACTAGTGACACTATGTTTGTCTATGTATTCACACATGTATTATGTTTCCGGTTAATACAGTTCTAGCATGAATAATAAACATTTATCATGATATAAGGAAATATAAATAACAACTTTATTATTGCCTCTAGGGCATATTTTCTTCACTAAGTGGGGATGGCAACACACGTGCAGTTCAAAGTCTTACCTCTCAAAACGAAAATCCAAGGTCTGGCCTTAATTGGTTGTGTCTGGCAATGTCCTTGTAAAGGCATTGTTTTGAGAGCGGGGACTATCTTCGGGGTGAAAATCAAAGATCTACGATCGGGTGACGACAGCGCTTGTGCACTGTTTCCTTCTTTGAGGCGTCGCTTTTGGAGAACTTGGACTTCAAGTGTTGTTTTGGCGGTGGTTGTACTGCTGCTGCAAGGACTGGAACTCTGTAGCGGGGCTTTTATTTTCTTTAGCTTCTTCTTCTTCTTCTTCTTCTTTTGGTTGTGTGCATCCGTAATACCATTAGGGTATTGCGTTGTTGCAGAGGCCGGGTGTAATTGGTATCTTCACGATATTAATATATTTCTTTTATGAAAATATGGTCAACACAACGCTAAGTTTGCTTGTACAGTTGTGAGATATAGTTCAAGTAGCTTTAAACTTTTACCCCCGAGTGCATTGGTCGTGGGGTATTGACAAACAATTTTCTACACATATTCTTATAGGGTGGTAGCCGGGCTCTATGGATTGCCATTAATGATGTGATTTAAAAGAATATCTTCCCTTCTTGAAGGCGTCACCTTGGGAGCTATGTGGCTGGTGGACACCGTTCGATTGGCATTGGAGCGATCTGGATAAGGAGGTGGTGCGACGTGGCATCTACTGCGTCGATGACGGCGGGTCCCGACGGCATGGTGCAATAGAGTCTCGGCATCGGATTCGTCTTGATGGATGTGCATAGGGAGGTGGCGTTGTCTGGCGTCATGGTGGCATCGACGACAGGACTGGCATGGTCGATGCATCGGTACATGCTCTGAAGATGGATCGGTGGAAGAAGAAGGCGGCGGACTCTGAGAGTGTGCCGGACCGGTGTGTGCCCAGACCCGACAAGAGGCTTGGTTGGGGCCTCCGACTTTAGATGTCAGGCTTTGGTGCGAGGTTTGTTTGGTATTCGGCTTGAACTATTGGCACTACTTCATCAACTGGATAGTAGTAGCGACAGAAGTTGTCAAGATGTTGGCTTCAGACTTACCGATATATTACTTTGTAACGTCTTTCTGAATAATTAATAAAATGCTACCTGCATCGTCCAGATGCAGAGGCCGGGGGCATCCTCCTTTTCAGAAAAAATACTAGTTATTCATGTTTGTACATATTGGCTTCATACGTGGCTTGTCCCGCATCGACCAGAGGATAGAGATATTTTTATGGTGGCGGTCTATCTCGTTAGAGCATACGGTTAAATATGGTTTCTCCAACTATGAATGACGTTGTAATCTCTGCATAGTACCTATCCCATCTTAGGCTCGACTTTTATGTTTGATTGTGTTGGACGTGTTGATTATGTGCATCATATTAAGCAGAGGCCAGCCACTCACACACTGCAACTGTATTGTCTCGATATATCGATTGAATGAAAATGCCTATTACCAAGAGAAAAAAAGACTCACTGCAGCGATTCACTTTTGGCATCAGTGTCACTATAACCCAATGTGACAATATATACATATGGAATGCTAAAGTTACCAACAGGTTCAAGACTGTACAATCTGTTTTACAAGAGAAAAATCCGACAAAGCCGAACACGCTAGTGTTTCACTTACCTACACGGCTACACCACAACAACAAACGAAAACGAAAACTAAAGACGAGTGCACGACGACAAAGCATTGTTGCAAGCATCATGCAGCAGGGCATGGAGGAAGGCGACGACCACCTAGCTATCTAGCTAGCACTACAAACTTAAACACATAGACTAACAGAAATGCACGCATTATGCCGCGAGCGGTGCTGGCCGGCAGGCGGCTTCATGCCGCGAGCTGCTGCTGGCTGCCGCAGCTGGCGGCATCGTCCTCGGATTCGGAGAGACAGCAGTGCTGCAGCCTCGGCGGCGCAGAAGGAGCCTCCGCGCAGAGCATCTCGGACTGGAGCACGGCGCAGTAGTGGCCGAACGTCTCCGGGGTGACGTTGAGGTCGAACCCGACGCCGAACAGGAAGTCGACCTCCAGGTAGTTCATCTCGACCAGGCTGATGCCCCCGACCTTGGCGAAGTAGGCGTTGTTGTAGCATCTGCATACAGAGAAACACAGATCTTTCAAGAGGGGAAGACCGTCCACTGTACTTCCATTATATTTTTTATACAATTTGTTCAACTCATTTAGCTGATTTTTTTTACAGGGAGGATGGTGTTTGAGTTTTGCAGTCAAAGGATCAATTAAGCAGCCCAACAAAGCGCAACCAGAATTACCAACTAGGCACGAAAGTCCAAAACGTTTCTTTTAAGGATGCCAAGTTGGTCCAATCATGATCGCTCGCGTCGCGTCGCTCGCGTCGCTCCCTGGGGGGCGGCTCGGGCGACCTAGCCGCCGCTGCCCCCGCTCCCCTTTCCTCCCTCGCTCCGCCCGCCACCGCCGGAGGAGGCCGACGGGCAAAGCCCACGGCTCGGCGGCGGCGCTGTTTCCTCCTCTCCCTCGTCGGGAGAGTGGGGGGCGGCGCTGAGGCTGGCCATCATCGATCTGGTGCGGCGCATCTGGTGGCGTGCGGCGTGCCTGTGGGTTCGGCCGTGAGGACGGCGAGCCGTGGGCGTGCTAGATCTGGAGGTATTCCCCCTCTCCCTTCCATGCATCCCTTCCCAGTCCCCGGTTCGGTTTGGATCTTGCCGGATCCACCTCCGGTGTGTTTTGGTGGAGCAGATCGGTGTCCGAGGGAAACCTTGGCTGCCTTAGGCTGATCGGCAGCGGCGACGCCGATTTTTGGCGCCGCTTTCCTCCTTGGGGGCGTTGCTGAGGGCACCATCTCTCCTCTCCAACCCATGTCCGGGTGAAAGCCCAAGATCCGATGCGGATCGGGCGTCGGCGGCGCCTTGTGCACCGTAACCTTCCTGGAGGCGACGCCAAGGACATTGGGATTGGATGGAAGGGTCTGCAGGTGAGGGGTGGGGGTGTGCTGCCTCCCTTCGGTGGAGCGGTGTTTCGTTCTACATATTCTTGGCGGCGGCTCTTGGCGGCATGGAGCAGCGGAGGCTTGGCGTCAGATGTGTGGTGACGGACACGCGCGGGAGGTCGACGCTGTCTGGCGTCGTGGTGGCGTCGGCGGCAGCGAGACCGGGCAAGGCCGTTACAACAGTACAACTCTGAAGATGGATATGTGGTAGGTGGTTGTGGCGGCCTCATACCCGGCGGGCGGCCTGGTTGAGGAGCACGCCGGACTGGTGGGTGCCCATACCAGGCAGGCGTCCAGGTTGGGACCTCGGGTCTTAGATGTTAGGTTTGGCTGCGAGGTCTGTTTGGTATTAGGCCCAGACCATCAGCGCCCCTTCATCAGTTAGATAGGAGTAGCGACAGAGGTTGCGAAGATGGTGGCTTTGGTCTTACTGTTGTACGACTTTGTAAGGTTTTGTGCTAATAATTAATAAAGTGGCCGTATGCATCGACCAGATGCAGAGGCCGGGGGTATTCCTCCTTTTCGAAAAAAAAAGCAAAGACAACCGGGGAAAACTGAGCAGCAAGCATCAGCAGAGATGGCAAGTTACCAGTCGCAATCCGCCACAACTGGCACTGGATTAAGTTCCTAACAAAAAGGCGAGTGGGCAGGGCCGGGTTCTAGTCCATGTCCTCGGGTCCACGCTTGATGCGTGTGGTTTGGTGGAAGGAGCAGCTACCACATACTATGTCTTTTCTGCTCCGCTCACTCCACAGGCATAACTTTGCCGTATACTGCCTGCTTTAATTCGCAAGGACAAATCACTCTGTGTACACAGTGCCTGGTGCAATCCTAGCTTGACACCGTAGTTAAAGGTAGGCACCTGCCCACTGATTGCCCTCTCCGGTGCATTATTAGCACAGGACTGCACATGTGCCAATGATTACTACTGCTGATATTTTGTGAATTTAGGTGTGCTTCTGTTGGAGTACGTAATGGGTCTAATGGGCCCGTTAGTTTTAGGGTTAATTAGAGATAAGAGTCGCTTGCTTAGGGGTTAAGTAAGCCTTACTTAAGAGTCAAGTAAACCTCTCTATATAAAGAGAGGAGATGTATCAATCTAATCAAGCAAAAATTAAGAAGGAAATCCCTTCCCTCTTGCCCGGCCGTGGGCAAAAAGGCCCCCGGCCGGCCCTCTCGCGCCCTCCTTCTAGCAGCGCCATAACAATTTGGTATCAGGTAGCTCAGTTCCGATCATGTCTTCGCCGCCGCCCACCACGTCGCTTCCGCTGCCGACCGTCACCACCGCGCCGCTGGCCATCTACACCGCGCCGCTGCCTTCCCCGTCCGCGCCGCTGGTCGCATCCTTCGGCGACGCCACCGCACCACCGGCCGCCGCCTACACCCCGGAGGAGATCACCGGGGTCCTCAGCGACCTCGTCACAGCCGTCTAGGGGATCCGGCTGTACCTGGCCAGCCCCTACGGGCCGCCACCGCCCCTGCCGCCGACCGTCGCCATCGGGCCGCCGGCCCTACCGTGGTACTCGCCGCATCCAGGGGCCTCTGCGGCGTTCGCTGGGATGCTGCAGCTGCCGCCGCCGCCCGCCGCCGCCCCGCAGTGTCCGCAGTGGCCAACGCCGGCTCCCGCCGCGCCTCCAGCGCCCATTGCCGCCTCCGCGCCGCCGTGGCAGCCGCTGCACCAGGCGGCCTTCGCCGCGCTCGTCGGGCCACTGCAGCAGCCGCTGCAGCTGCCATCCATCGCCACCACCGCCCAACTCTGGCTGCAGTGGCAGCCGCCCCTCCTGGCGGCCTTCGCCGCGCCCGGTGCTCCGCCGCAGCAGTCGCTGCCGCTGCCCGGTGCGCCACCGCAGCAGCCGCCGCCGGTCAGCTCCGGCCCCGCATCAACCGCGCCGGCGGGAGTCCCGCTCCACCAAGTCCAGTCCCCGCTATTGCCGTCATCGCTTCCTTCTTGGATCGCTACCCACCACGTGTTGGCGGCGGTGAGGCTGCAGGCTGCTGCGCGCGGCCTCCTAGCGTGTCGGCGTGTGTGGGAGATGCGTGGTCTACAGGTGCTGCTCCTCCAAGTTGCCCTTCGCTGCGCAGAGGACCTCGATCTCATCCACTGGGTCGGGGATCTTGGGCATGCGGTTTTCCCCAAGGGCGGCGGGCCTACTGTTTTCCCCGCGGGCAGCGACCTCAAAGTCTGCGACATCGACGGTTGGGGGGGCGCACCCCTCCTCGTCATTCTCCATCGCAAGCCCTCCACTCTTCACTGTGCGGTACAGACCAATAGCCGTCCGGCAGGGAGAAGGCATGGTGTCACCAACAGCAGCACACCGCGTAGCACCACTGCATTGCGCCACCGGCCGCCGCGAGGGCGCCTCTGCTGGTCACTCTTGCGACCACTTCCAGGTGGTCATACACATGCACTCCTTTTGTCCAGGTGGTGTTCATGGGATCCAGGTGGCTGTACACGTGCACGTCCGACGTGCGGATGGTGTCCACTATTGGTTAAGGGGTCCAAAATAAAGCGTCCCAGTCCATTTCAGGTTGAGAATAATAAAACAAGCCGAGATGTAAAAGGCTTATTTTAGGTGTTAGGTTTCTGTTGCGTCGAGTCATGGTTATAAGTTGGTTAGGCCGCAGTTCGAGGACAAGCTGCATGTCCAGGTGGGGTGTAGTGTTAGAGTACGTAATGGGTCTAATGGGCCCGTTAGTCTTAGGGTTAATTAGAGATAAGGATCGCTTGCTTAGGGGTCAAGTAAGCCTTACTTGGGAGTCAAGTAAACCTTTCTATATAAAAAGAGGAGATGTATCAATCTAATCAAGCAAAAATTAAGAAGGAAATCCCTTCCCTCTTGCCCGGCCGTGGGCAAAAAGGCCCCCGGCCGGCCCTCTCACGCCCTCCTTCTAGCAGCGCCATAACAGCTTCTATACTGTCTGAACTGAGCTGACCGGAAGAAAAACCTTAGCTATCTATGTCTGCAGTCTGCACCGACAGTTACTAGCTAGGAGCTGATAATGCTATGTCCAAAGCAAATGGCTGCACAATTCTGAAAATGGAAGTGGAATGATGCTGGAGTTACTTCGAAGGCACTCCCAAGTCTCAACCTATTCCTTTGTCAGGGGAGAAGAGGAGCAAAGCACTTTGTCACAGCTCGCTACTCTTGGCACAAGAATCTCAGGTGTTTTAACCACCAAGCTAAATCCAAAGAACAGAGAACCAAAATTCAGGTGGTCCAAGTAATGCATCCCTCGGCAGTATTACCATCGAGAGGTCTGGATATTGGTGTTGTGAGATTGTTAACCAAGTAGAGCATGACGACTGCCAACAACACGGTGATTATTGAGTTGAGTGCAAAGCGAGCTAATTGGCATAATTCGAATCAGGCCACCAAGACGAAGATGATCATGTACAGAGGTACAGTACAAATTAACTGGTTGAGCCGTTGGATTAATTTAGCATTAAGGGGAACTCACACGTCATCCATGAACTTGACGGCGGCGAGCACGGTCGTGATGAGGAGACGGTGCACGCTGTAGGAGTCCACGGCGAGGGCGAAGCGGCGGGCGCGGTGCAGCAGCCGGTCGAGGTAGATGTAGGCAACGACGTAGCACGCGGGGCTGCACCCGGCGAACCGCGCGATGCGCGCCACGTACGCGCGCACCGAGATGCCCGGCTTGGTCGTCGCCCGGAACGCCGACGCCGGCGCCGCCTCGGCGGGCGTGCCCACCGCGTCGTTGCGCTCCGCGACGCGCTCCAGGATGCCGGCCAGGGCGGCCACCACTCGCAGCATGTCGTCCTGCTGGGCGCCGCTCACCACCAGCTCCCCGGCCTCGGCCATGGCCGCGTCTTGGCCGCTGGCGTACGGAGGCGGTGCACGTGTCGAACTCCTTGGGCCGATGGAGAACAGGTGGGGAGAAAATGCACGGGGTCCGTTATGTAGGACGGGAAGGGGATGGAGAAGGAAGCCGGTTAATTTATTTTTTCTGTTAATTAATCTGGTACTCCAATGTTGGGAGATGAGATGTGCTCATGTATGCACAGTAAAGAAAGTAGAGAACTCGAAAACTCATGGGCGTGGACGGGCTCGCCTACTCACGGAATCGTGAGTCGTTCCTTCGCTTCGGGATGTTGGCCGGATGGTATATGTCAGGACGTGTACGGCGGCTTGTTTAATGCGAGTAACGGACGGAAGAGACGACGGACGTCTACGCAGCAGAGACGGCGTCTACGACCTGTACTCACATGTGCATAATGTTGGACGTGTGCACGGCAGCACCCCCTCGCTGGTATGGTGGTCGGTCGGACGTCCACCATAAACATTGATTTTTTTAGCAAGATGGCCACGCTTTTTTTTAACACCACAAGACGGCCACGCTGCCGATTTTTTTTTTAGGGTCACCACGCTGGCGATTTTATGGACCCCAAATTTTGGCACACGAATTTTGAAGTGTCTCAACTCAAAAAAGTTATAAGTATCTAAACCTTACAGTTATGACGTTCATAGTTTCTGAAATGTTACAATTTTATTGTTCGCTCGCACTAACATTAAGATTTCAATGTTCGTGTTTTTGAAACTTGCGATTTTATTGTTCGCTCGCATTAAGTTTCAACGATTGAAAATTAACTCTTTTTTTTGCAGAAAATCGTCAAACCATATATAAAAATAAAATGGATCTTATTTGAAAGCCCTTGTCACAAGCAATATGAATCTGAAAATGAAACTTAATTTAAATTTGGTTAAAAACATATAAACGTTTTAAATTCGAAAGCCAAAATAATGAGGCGGGGGCACTTGGGGTGTTCAAAGATGAACATAACAGAGAGATATTCATTTGCACTAATCCACCAACTTACCTAGAACTGTTGTGATTGCTGATCGGCAAGTTCCAATGTTCCATAGATTTCCAGAAATAATAATAATGACATATATACTTTTAGTGATGTTGTATTATCAAGCTAATCACATTTGTTGTTAAACCATATGTCCGGAATTTGAGGGTACATGAAGGTTGATGGTAGTTGCAAACATGAGTGTCGACAAAGTTCTTGAAGACATGATGCAAAGTGTATTGTGATTTATGCTTCATATGTAAAGTGGGGCGCGGGCCTATTTCAAGAAGTGGCTGAGCCGTAAATATGTTTTATTATTGCTTGGGTTGTAGTGTTCACCTTGGTTGTGAATAATCAAAATAGCTAACTTATAACAGAAGGAACGTGATTCTGGTGCAACTTCTATATAGTTATTTGCAAGAAAAGGGAACTTCTATACAATTGCATTTTTTTTGCATATGTTCGCTTGCTGATAAAAATGTGAGAGGATTTGGGACACGTAGGTGCGAGGGTCGAGTCCCTCGCGCATGTTTTTTCTTTTGTTTTTCAATTTTAAACTATTATATGTTTTGAATAAAAAGTTCAAATTAAGTTTTGTTTTCATATTCATGCTTTTCGTGATGAGGGCTTTCAAGTAAGATCCATTTTGAGTATCTTTTGACGAATTTTGAAAAAAATATTAATTTTTAACTCTTAAAACTTAGTACGAGTGACCGATAAAATCATGAGTACTACTCATACTACCGTGTTTGAGAGACAAGGGTATTTTTTTGACATCATTGAGAGGGGAAGTGTGTTCATCGGTTGATTGTGCGTCCATGTCACATCAGAGACAAGGAGTAGGGAATATTTGTGTTAGATTGTTTGTTGTTGCTAGGAAATCTTGTCCACGGGAAAAAAAAGTCCAAAACAAAACTTGAACTGGTAAACATAAACTAATACTGAACTTTCAATCACTTAAGTCAACACATCAAACTCTTTGATCCCGGTCTATTTTAAACGTTGAACACGTTCTCAAAGGGATTGTTGATACAACAGGTCGATCTACGCCCAGACGCGAAACATCTTTTATTTTTCGTAATAGGACATTTAAAAACAACAAATGTGATACTCACACAGAATCGAACTTGCAACCTAGCGCCGCTGACCCACTGCTATGAGCCTCTCTAACTAACAACTGTTGCTGACAAATGAGAAGCGCGACAATATTTAATCATATACTGCAGCCTCGAGATTTGAAAACATTTTTGAATTTTTTTTGAAAATTTTAAATAATTTTAAAATACTAAAAGCAAAAAAATCAAACATTTTGACATTTTTCAGAACATGTTTTGCAGAAACACAAAGAAGTTTTGAAAACCTGGACTATTTTGGAAATCTGCAGACAGTTTTGAAGTGTGAACACTTTTTTTAAAAGTACTTTTTTTAGAACACGAACATATTTTGAAACCAGAACAAGTTTTAATGTGCGAACAATTTTTTCAAACACGAACATATGTGAAACATAAACATTTTTGTGAAAAAACGGGCACAAATTTTGAAACCTGAACAAAATTTTAAAGTGGGAACGAATTTTCAGAACTCGATTTTTTTAAACATAATTTTTTTCTGAAAAAATGGGAACAAATTTTGAAACCTGAGAAAAATGTTAAAGTGCGAACAAATTTTCAGAACTCAAATTATTTAAATATAAACTTTTTTTTTTGAAAAAGTGGGAACAAATTTTGAAACATGAACAAAATGTTAATGTGCGAGCACTTTCTGAAAATCTTTAGAATGGGAACAAATTTTGAAATTTGTTAGCACTTTAAAATTTTGTTTAGGTTTCAAACTTGTTCATCTGAAATTTCTTATTTTTTAGAAGCGTTAGCACTTTAAAAAATGTTCAGGGATTTAAAATTGATACACGTTTTAAAATTTAATTTTATTTTTCATAAAATGTTCATAATTCCTAAAATTATTCACATTTTCGCAAAAAAAATGTTTGGAATTTTAAAATGTGTTTTTTCGCTTTATGAATATTCAGATTTCAAAATTGTTGACAATTCAAGAAAATGTTTCGAAACGTCTAAAAACTATTTTCACAATGCTTGCCAAGCTTGTTCTATTTTTTTAACCTACCATTAGTCACATTTTCAGCTATTAGCTTCTCACCAAGCTTGTTTTTAGATATTCCATTTTCCACAACCTGTCGGCATTCGACGACGTGATACTACATGCAATAAAATGCTTGACTTTCCACGGGCCATAAATATTAGTACTATTTTTACATGGCATCCTTTTTTGCAGTGTGGCCGAATCATATTTCGCTGGTTGCACCATGAATGCTTGGACTCTGTCCTATCACTTGTGTTAGTTGACTGTAATGATCCAAAGAGTTAAAAGTCAAGACGCTGACCAAAGAGCTGACGTCATGGTGACTGAGCCACATGTTTTAATCAGAGTGGTGCGGAGATCGGTTTAAACAGTCGGCGTCCTGTACAGTGGGTACATGTGCATGCTGTGCCATGACGGCATCGTCATATCAAACGGCGCCTGAGCGTTTATCACTGTTACACTATACGTAGCCCACTGCTAGCCTCTACGCTCGCATTGATTGCACTGCACCACACGTCCTTGTTCGATTCGTACGCCTAGCGGGAGCAGGCGAGCTCGTGAGCTACATCGCCTCTCTCGTAGAGAACTACCCTAAAAAAAGTAGAGAACTTCCATTGGAGATTTGCGCCATGGAAAACCGTTAGGGTTAAGCGTATTTTTAGTGGATAGAAGTTAGGTAGTAGTCTACCTAACAATATAAAACATTTTTTTGACACTATAAATAGTATCACAAGACGTCATATTTTTGATGCGGAGGGGTAGTATAGCAGTAGGTTAAAGTCAACGGCTCAAATTTCTAGGGACGTGATCATACTTACGAGTCATGTATGCACACTATGCATCAACATTATACCTGGGCATTTGTCGGGCTGGGCCGGGCTTCAGGCCAGGCCAAAAAAGCCCGATGCTGAAAACCTAGGCCCGAGTCCGGCCCGGCCCAACCATCGGGCCTAACAAATAGGGCCCAAGCCCAAAAAGCCCGGCACAGCCCGGTTGCCCTGGCCCGACTACGGCTAAAATATGGTTTTCCGCAAGCTTGAGCCCGTCACAATTTGCCCGTTGTGCTCAATTTTCAAGCCCGAGCCTGGCTCGATGGCACGATCAGGGCCGGTCCGGCCCAGGATTTTCGGGCCGGGCTGCACATGGCCAGGTATTCAACATCCTGTGTACTTTATGAAACTTACGTGCACACCTCACATCTGAGCTTCATGGTAGAAAGGCCTGGTTACGTACTCCTCTCTCCGCTGCATGTAAGAAAAACTTCGATGCATTACTCATTTGAAGGATGACGATGGAGTATTCGTCTTTTGAAGACATCCGCACTCAAGCTCGTGCATCTCGTTTCGTTACCTGTGTTCCGTCTTCCCCACCATTTGATCGGTCCCGACCGTTCCTCTCCGAGCCGGCCGTCTTGGGGTTCATGACGTGTGGCCTGGGGGCATGTTTGGGGCCAACTCGTCTGGTGACCATTGCCCTAGCACTGTGTGTGTCGTTTCGTTCGCTTCTGTGGGGGCGTCTGATGTTTGAGCTACCCGCTAGAGGAGATCATCATCCATGGGCCCCACCCAGCTATCCCTGTGGGTGCCGCCTGATGAATGGGTGGGGGCCTATGATGTTTGGGCCACTGGGCAAAGGGGACCATCATTCCCGGACCCCGTCTGGCTATCGCGCCCAAACCTGGTTGGTTGTTCGTGGGGCTGGGACGTTGGAAGACGGTGTGGAGTCGGCATCTTGCCAGGCGGTTGGTGGGGGCGTCTGGTGTTTGGGTCAACGGGCAAAGACGGTGCGGAGTCGACATCTTGTCGGGCGGATATGATCGATTCTCTCCTTTCATTTCTGCTCAGTTGTTTCCCTGAGGTGGGGTTGCTTTCCTCGTGCCTATCCGGTTTCAGCCTATCTGATAGGTGGCCATGTGGAGTTGTGTTCCTTCTGTCCGGATGGTGGACGCATGGATTTGTGTTCATTCCGTCCTTCTATGGTCGGTTCATGTAAGGTGGTTGAACTTGAGAGGCAGGTACTTAATGGCATAGAGGTCATCTCAACTTGCCATATGTACTGCCATGAGGAAGTCCACAATCCATACGACGGGTTCTGTTCTTCCATCGTATTGCTCCATGTTCATGGGTTTAAACCCCTCGGGGAATTGGTGTTGCATAAACTTGTCTGTAAAGAACTGAGGATGCATAGCTCCTCGGACCCAAGTCGCTGCTTGGCGTACGTTGGATACTATCACATTGCGCTCGTGTGTAATCGCGTACATCGATATTGTTTGCCAACCAAGCCAGCTATCCCGCCTATCCAACAGGTGATTGCTCTCCTGACTTGTAGATTGATTAAGGTTGGACTTCATACCTTAATGGCCTTTTCTCCTCCGGGTTGTTCTTCATAGGTGGGCATGGTGGTTTTACTCTACCTCTGCGCCACGTGGCCTCAGGGACATGCTTGTTTCCAGCCACCGGTCGATGTCGGCCCTGAGGAGGACGGTCAGGTTGATCTGCCCACTCGCGCTTAGTCAACGTGCTTTCCTCGGCCTCTTCATCGAGGTTCCTGCAGCGGTATAACTGATCAACACCAGTTTCACGGAGCTTGTCCTTGAGTGCCTGCTCAGCAAGTAGGAGTTCGGTTCATCACTCGTTTATGTTCTTCTCTTCGTCTTTAAGACGCCGAGATTTATTTTTGATGCTCTTGGCCATGTTGGACAATTGTTGTCGCATGTTCATGAGCTGAGGCGCCTTGAGGGGCTTCTTGAAAACGTCGGATTCTTCAGGGTCGAGGGCTCGCTCCTTGTCGGCCCTCGGGTCGTAGTCATCGTCGTAAGGGTCGTCATCGCCCCCGTCAAGTGGGTGTTCAAGGTAAAGAAGGATGATCAGCTTGGCACCATCATCAAGCACAAGGCCCAAATCATCGCAAAAGGTTATGTGCAACACACAAGGGTGGACTCGAGGAAGTATTCGCACCTGCGGCAAGGCTCGAGTCCGTTCGACTAATCCTTACTCTGGCAGCACATCAAGGCTAGGAGGTCCACCACAAAGACGTCAATTCGGCGTTCCTCAAAGACAACCTCGAGGAGGAGGTCTGTAGCGACCAGACCTCAAACAATCTGATCTCTGTGCATCAGTGTCATCCCTGGATCGGTAATGCTGACAAACATAGTACTTGAAGGATTTATAACAGAGTAGCAATCACACACTTATTACATCGAATGTCTCAAAAGAGAACTTATTACAATAAATATGGCTTAAGGCCATCTAATAACGATAACAGCGGAAGGCATGGAACATAAAGTGAGTCCATCAACTCCAACGACATCACTGAGTGAAAGATCACGACCTAAGGCACCTTACTCGTGTAAGTGCATCTAGTGCCCCTTAGTGATTTTGGTGTATTGAAGGGTTAAGGGACTAATGCGTTTGTGAGTGTACACAGGTCTATAAGTCTATGAGGAGTTTAATATTTACAGAGAAAGTCGACCCCTAAAAATGAAGTTCTTCGACTAAAGACTTTGATATTCTAAAGACTTTCTGAAGACTTTGAAAGTGAAGAAATTGGTGTGACCTTGAAGACTTGGTATTCATTTGAGGAACATGAAGCATGAAGACTTTTGTTTCCGTAGTTTCATTTTCTCTTTCTTGAGTCATAGGAAACACCGTACTGTTAAAGGGGGTCGAGGAAATACTAAGGAAAAATTTCCATGTGATGCTCAACTCAAAATCCTACACCTACCAATCCCTTCGAGTGAAGCCTTTGGAAATCTCATACAGTTCAGTCACTTTCTTCAGTGACAGAGACGAAGTTCTTCTGGTCGCTGAGGAATTTGTTCTGACTGAGGAGTTAGGAATTCGCCAGTGCGAATTGCCTACACAGTGAGGAACATGATAGCCCTGAGGAATTTGAGAGCCAAATTTCTGACCGTTGCTGTGCTGCGCGCAAGCTGTCCCAAAATATCCTATCCACCTAACGGTCATATCATTGAAGGGCATTTATGTCTTATCATGTCGGGCTGCTCCCTAGGCTATAAATAGCTTCCTCCTACAACCACTAGCTGGTTGGCTGCTCCGAGAGAACTTGACACTTGTCATTTGAGAGCAACCCATCCTCCGAGGACTTTGAGCGAAAATCATCAAGTGAGGAAAACCCAAAACCAAACCCCCACAAACCCAAAGTGATTGAGCATCACTGAAGAAATTGATCCTGCGTGGATCCGACGCTTGTTACCTTTGAAGACTGTGCTTCTTCCAGACGGTTAGGCGTCATGGTCTAGAGCATCCAAGAGGAATTGTGGATCGCCGAGTGACCAAGTCTGTGAAGGTTTGGAAGTCACCTGAAGACTTACCACGAGTGATTGGACGAGGTCTGCGTGGCCTTAGTTCAAGGAGAATACGGTGAGGATTGGGTGTCCTGAGCTGCGTGCTCAGTGACTAGGTGTCCGGGACTGCGTGTCCTCGAGTTTAAATACTCAGCCGCTCCAACCAGACGTACAACTGAGACAACAGTTGGAACTGGTTTACCAAATCATTGTCTTCACCAACTAACTGGTTCTATTTCCTCAACCCTTTCATTTCCTCATTACTGTGTTGAGTGTTTGTTCATATCTGTGCTTGAAGACTTTGACTGAAGACTTTCTCAAATTCCTCAGTTCAATTTCTTCAGTATGTTTGTCTTCATCTTGTGTTATCCTGTGATTACGCTTTCTGTACTCTGTGCTAGTCTTCATTTCATCATGATGACCATGCTTGTATTCTGTTATGCTTACTTCTGAGTACTTATTCCGCTGCAAGTAGTTCTTCGCTAAGGAATTTCCTCACCAGCATATTCCTCAGTGAAGAATTCATAAAAATCGCCTATTCACCTCCCTCTAGTCGATATAACGCACTTTCAATTGGTATCAGAGCAAGGTACTCCCTTGTTCTGTGTGATTTTGGTTTAACCGCCTGGAGTTTTAGTTATGTCGACCGCATGTATGAAGAAAGTGACATGTCCTATCTTTGACGGTCATGATTATCCCAAGTGGAAGGCCATGATGAGGAAGCGCCTCATGGCAATGAACAGCGAGCTGTGGACCATCACTGAGATTGGTCTTACTGATCTATGCAAGATGGCAGACGCTGATGATATTCGCAAGTACACTCGACTTGTCATCTTGGCGAAGGATATCATCTGTTCCTGCCTATCCAGAGATCAATTCAGGCGCATTATGCATCTTGGCAATTCGAAGCTTATCTAGTACCGAATCTCTGATGTCTATGAAGGTCATCGAACCCGTCATGATCCCTGGTTTGAGGACTTCAAGGAATCTCTCAAAACGATGACTTTCGAGCCAGAATCATCATCTTCTGCATCATGCCTCATGGCAGAGGGTGACGAGGTAACTGAATGCACCTCATCTGAGTTTTGTGACGATGAATCTGATAATGATGAATCTGATAATGATGAATCTGATGATGATATTGAATCAAACTTGTTTGCATTGCCACTAAACAACAAACGGCTTTGGAACAAGTTCAAAACATGCTAGACAAAAGTGATGATATGTTGGGTAAAGAAATGGATCAGTCAAAAGCATTGGGTGAATGTCTTCAGAGAATTCACTCCAAGTTTGACGCCCTTCAAGATCAACATAATACTCTCTTATCTGATCATGAGAAGCTAAGAGTGAGTTATGAAGATCTTCAGAAGGAGCGCGATTCATTACTTGCTCAACAAATCAGCGCTTCTCAGGAAGAATTTGTTCCTCCATGCTTAAAGTGCATTGAACGTGAATCTACTAATTCTTCACCTGAATGTTCAAATGCTTCAACTGTTACAAATTCTTCACCTGCCTCTACTATCACTAATTCCTCATCTAAGGACATTGCTAGTATCACTAACAATGCAGGGATGAAGGAATTGTACATGACAGGCATGTACAAAAGCCTCAAAGGGCATCAGACTCTTTGTGATGTGCTTAAAAAGCAGATCCTCAACAGAAACCCTAGGAAAGAGGGTATTGCCTTTGAGAGGAAACTTAATGCTGATGGAACATATTGGAAGCCTGAGCAGTACCCCAAAACCTCATGGGTTGCTGCAAAGGGACCTCCAGTTGATCCATCTAACTTATCTGGCTTTACATGTGAATCTCCTCATTCTTCTGATGAGTCATTTGACTCCAACTATAAACTGTTGAAAAATCAGAATGGTGAAGTATTTGCTAGATATGTTGGCACTAACTACAGGAATGGTTCTCCTATGAAGAAAATCTGGGTTCCCAAGAAGTGCCTTGAAAGTCTTCAGGTGAATGTCCTCATGACACCACCTATGAAGAACAGGAACCCTAGATCAAATTCTTCATATGGACCAAATTCTTCATATGGATCCAAGTCCTCATACAGACCAAATTCCTCACATGGATCAAATTCCTCAAAAGGATCAAATTCCTCATATGATTATCATCATGCTAACAACTCTGTCTCGCAGGGTAGAGCTAAGGGCTATGAATATGTGCATTATTCTTCAAACCATTATGTTCATAAGTCCTCGAAGAATTTCTCTGCTTATTCATATGCTTACCCTAACCCCTCTTATGTGAAACGAAATGGTTTGGCATCTTTCCCACCTTTCTCATATGGTGCTCGCAGAGTGATGAACTCTTTGCCACCCCTTCAGATGTGGGTGGTGAAGAAAAAGAACTAATCTCTTCTGCAGGGTCAGGTCTCCAGACGTGCTTTAACGTCTGAAGAATTTGCTGGGGACCTGACAAAAATTGCCTGAAAGGACGCAGGCGAATCATGATGAAATGAACCTTCATTTCACACGTCCTCATACTGCTATATCTGTTTACTGCTTGATGAAATTCATCTGATGAACTTGATAACATATTCTTCACTGATGAAGCATATGAGATTGTAAGCTACACTAATTCATCTGCAGGATGATCAACCCAAAACTATTGAATGGGTCCTCGATAGTGGATGTATGAATCACATGACTGGTGACAAGAATCTACTGATGGATGCTCCCTTATCACCGTCACATCTGAAGCATATCATCTTTGCTGACAAAGGCAAAAGTCAGGTATTGGGTCTTGGTAAGGTTGCAATCTCTAAGGATAAACACATGGACAAAGTCATGCTTCTTGAGTCCTTAGGATACAATCTCATGTCAGTCTCAATGCTTTGTGATCTTGATATGGTTGTTGTCTTTGGCAAGTATCGCTGTGTTGTGATTATGGAAGCTGACAATTCCAAAGTCTTCGAAGGCTTTAGGAGAGGAGATTTGTATATTGTTGATTTCTCTACAGGACCACAACCAGCCATGTGTCTACTTGCAAAAGCTTCAGAAGGCTGGCTATGGCATCGACGACTTGGTCACGCAGGCATGAGGAATTTCACACGCTTGCGAAGAAGAAGCATGTCATTGGCATTGAGAATGTCAAATTCCTCAAGGATCACTTATGCGGAGCCTGTGAAGCTGGGAAAATGACCAAGGCCAAGCATCCAACGAAGACTATCATGACCACTACTCGTCCATTCGAATTGCTTCACATGGACCTTTTCGGACCTAATCATTACTCAGCAGTCACTAATGATGCATCTCTATATGGTTTTGTCATTGTTGATGATTACTCTCGATATACATTGGTACACATTGTTACTTACAAACATGAAGTGCAGGAAGTATTCAAATGATTTTCCTCGAGGGCTTCAACCAATTTTGGTGTGAAGATCAAGCATATCAGAAGTGACAATGGAACTGAGTTCAAGAATTCCGGTCTTGATGACTATCTTAATGAACTTGGTATTACTCATGAGTTATCTGCTCCCTATACTCCTCAGCAAAATGGCATCGTGGAGTGCAAGAACAGAACTCTTGTTGAGATGGCTCGCACTATGCTTGATGAATACAAAACGCCTCAGCGTTTTTGGATTGATGCAATTGATACTGCGTGTCACATCATCAACAGAGTATATCTTCACAAATTCTTCAAGAAGACGGCCTATGAACTCCTCACTGACAAGAAACCCAATGTGAGTTATTTCAAAGTCTTCGGTGCTAAATGTTGGATTAGAGATCCTCACCACAATTCTAAATTTGCACCGAAAGCACATGAAGGTTTTATGCTTGGTTACGGAAAGGACTCGCACACCTACAGAGTCTTCAACATTGTTCTTCACAAGATTGTTGACACTGTAGATGTGCGGTTCGATGAAACTAATGGCTCGCAAAGAGAGCACCTACCTTCTGTGTTAGATGAACCAACACCTGAGGATTCTATCAAGTTCAAGGCAACTGAGGATGTCATTCCTACTGAAGAATCTGCTGAAGAATTCATCCCAGTTCATGAAGATCGTCGAGCTGATGCACCTGAAGAACATGCTGAGGAAAATGGTGCTGAAGAAAATGCTGATCAAAATCCTCAGCGACAACCAGCTCATCCTCGCGTTGCAAAAGAAGTGCAAGTGGAGAGGATCATCGATGACATTAGTGCACCAGGTCCTCTCACACGCTCAAAAGCTTCACATTTATCTAACTTTTCTGGGCACTATGCTTTTGTCTCTATCACAGAGCCCACTAAGGTAGATGAAGCATTTCTGGAGCCGGAGTGGATTCAGGCTATGCAAGAAGAATTACATCAGTTCGAGCTTAACAATGTCTGGGAACTGGTCAATCGTCCAGATCCTCGCAAGCATAATATCATTGGCACAAAAGTGGATCTACCGCAACAAGCAAGATGAAAATGGCCTTGTGGTGAGGAATAAGGCACGACTAGTAGCTCAAGGCTACACACAGGTTGAAGGAATTGATTTCGATGAAACTTTTGCACCTGTTGCTAGACTTGAGGCTATTCGCATATTACTTGCTTATGCTAACCATCATGATATCATCTTATATCAAATGGATGTGAAAAGTGCATTCCTCAATGGTAAGCTTGAGGAAGAAGTATATGTTGCTCAACCCCCAGGTTTTGAAGATCCAAAGAATCCTGACAAAGTCTTTAGACTTAACAAGGCCCTCTATGGCCTCAAGCAAGCCCCTCGGGCGTGGTATGATACATTGAAGGAATTCTTCGTGAAGAATGGCTTCACACCCGGTTCACTCGACCCTACTCTCTTTACTAAGTCTTATGATGGTGAACTGTTTGTGTGCCAAATATATGTTGATGATATTATCTTTGGCTGTACTGACCAACGTTATAGTGATGAATTTACCTATATGATGAGTGAAGAATATCAAATGTCTATGATGGGAGAGTTGAAATTCTTCTTAGGTCTTCAAATTCGTCAGCAGCGCAATGGCATATTCATATCTCAGGAGAAATACCTCAAAGATGTACTGAGGAAATTCGGCATGCAAGATTGCAAAGGCGTCAAAATTCCTATGCCCACAAATGGCCATCTATGCACTGATGAAAATGGTATTGACTTCGATCACAGGGTATACCGCTCCATGATTGGTTCTTTATTGTACTTATGTGCATCTAGGCCAGATATAATGCTTAGTGTTTGCATGTGTGCCCGATTTCAAGCTGCACCGAAGGAATCACACCATAAGGCTGTGAAGCATATTCTTCGATATCTAGCTCACACACCAACACTAGGAATATGGTACCCCAAGGGCTCTGCTTTTGATCTCATTGGATATTCTGACTCTGACTATGCTGGTGATCATGTGGACCGCAAGTCAACATCTGGCACTTGTCATTTCCTCGGACGATCCTTGGTCTGTTGGTCCTCAAAGAAACAGAACTGCGTATCACTGTCTACTGCTGAAGATGAATACATTGCTGCTGGCTCTTGCTGTGCTCAACTGCTTTGGATGAAGCAAACCCTCAAGGACTATGGCGTCAACGTGAAGAATGTGCCTCTCCTCTGCGACAATGAGAGTGCCATCAAGATTGCTCACAACCCAGTTCAGCACTCGAAGACAAAGCACATTCAGATTCGTCATCATTTTCTTCATGATCATGTGTTGAAGGGCGACATCTCCATTGAGCACGTGAAGACTGAAGAACATCTAGCTGATATCTTCACTAAGCCCTTGGATGAGAAGATATTTAGCAAGTTGCGGTGTGAGCTAAATATCTTAGAGTCTTCGAATGTTCTTTGAAAAGGACACACATCCTAACACTTATGCAAAATTGATGACTTAGATGTGCAACACATGAAGAAATGTTTTTCTTCAATCAATGAAGAATAACACTCTAAGTGTGAAGAAATTAATGAAGAATTTGATTCTCAGAACCCTACGACAATTGTACGCGGTGTCTGAAATCATCATTCTTATACGGTGGGTCACGCCACCACAAAAAGTTGAAAATCTTCAATTTGAGTTTTTCCTCAGTTTTGAAATTCTTTAGTTTTTCAAATTCTTCAACTTTGCAAAATCTTCACCGTTTCCGTCATTTTTCTTCATTGGATATATATATATGTGAGTTTATGTCCACTACAGCATTCACTTATAGCTATTTCTTCAGATTATTTTTTCTGCTAAGTGAATGTGATCGGACCCTTCCCCCTCTATGCTATACTCAACCCAATCTATTCACAAATTCTTCATGTGCGTTCTAATTGAAACTCGTTCAAAATCTTCACTGTGTCCTTGTCAGCTGAAGAAATTGCGAACGAAACTTTAAAATAAATCTTATCCAGATTTTCGGTTTTGCCACTCAAACTGTTCCGCATCCCACGATGCATTATACTATTCACCCACGATCTTACACGATCTCACCTACACAGTATGTGGGTGACACATGTCGCGCGAAGAAGAAAGGGCAGGGGCATGTTCGTCCCAAAATCTTCAAGCGAACAGTTTTTCACCATGGCTATAAATACCCCTCTCCCCTTCCTCACTTCATTTACTCCCCTCGACCATTCTCTCTCGCTCGAGCTCCTCAAACCCTAGCGCCGCCGCTACTCCATCGTCGCCGGTGAGGAAGAGCTTCGCTGCCTCGACCTCATCGCCATCGTACTCGCGCCGGTTGTGGAAATCTTCACTCCGCCGCCGCCGTAGCTGTCTCCCTCTGCCAAGTTAGGGCGTGGGAGATCTAACCTGACGAACTTCACATCTGTTCTTCTCAGTTCGTCGTGTTCTTAACTTCAGGTAATTAAAAGTTACTTTTATTACTCACTTTGATTCTCAAACTTTCCTGAAAATCTTCAAAGGTGTTTTATTCTTCAAATCTTCACACATATGAACACCTCACACATTATATGCTCTTGATCTATTTCTCTAAGCAATCATTTTCTTCAAGATTCCTCAATTGTGTGGATCTTCGATCTGTACAACTCTGGAACCTAAGACAAAGAACGCTTAGTGAAATTCCTCAAGGCTCATCTGGTCAAATTCCTCAAAACTTGTCTTTTCGAAAAACCTTCTGAGAACGCATATGACCTCTCCAAATTCCTCGCACCTACACTCTGTTCATAGGTACTCATGTCCGCTGCTGAATCACTAGGTTCTCATCAACTTAACTCATTTGCAGCGTTCCTCGAAGAAAAACTGCATACTTCTTCAGAGTGTTCAATTGTTCAAATTCCTCATCTGAAGAATATGGCTGAAGGAAAGAGACCGCAGAAAGGAGGAAAGAAGCCTGAGGTCATGACTGCTTTCGAGATCCCTGATGACATTTATAAGGACTATTGCACACCTGATGAAGCCAAATTCGGCAAAGAAAACAAAAATCAGCGTAAGGTGCGCATTCAGAGGATTGAACGAAGATGGGAAAGGGAATGGAGGGAGTACAGATATGTGACTCCAAAGTACATGAAGAAATTCGCCCTCAATCCTCCATGCCCAAGAGCTCCATTGGCACTTGGCCAAGTAGCTGATCCCACCAGCATCAAAAGTGGTGAGGACTTTCCTGAAGAATGGGCTAAGCGCCAAGCTAAATTGGCAAGACAAGCCAAGGAGGCAGTGAAGAAATTCAATGAGGATTCTGCCACTGCTGCTGCTACCGAGGCCTCAGTCAAACCGAGGAAATCTATGCCAAAGAAGCCTGCTCGTAAGCTAAGTGCTTCACCAACAGCGCCCTCACGGGCAAGTTCCTCAGCAATGCCCTCACGGCAAATTCCTCAGACTGCTACTGCTCCACCAAAGTCCTCAGCAGCTCCTTCAAAGTCCTCAGCTCCTGTGCATCTGGCTACATGTCAAAGGACTACGGGTTTCTCAATTGGTTCTGGTGTCTCAGCAAGTTCCTCAGCTGCACCAATGTCCTCATCGGGCCCCACACTGTTGAATACTAAAGCAACAGCTGGACGTGGTCCTCGGCCAAGTCTAAGGAAGAAACATGTCGCATTCCAAGTGCCCTCTGATGATGAACTTGCAGAAATCATCAGAGACAGACAGGTGAAGGCCGCTAGAGCCAAAGGCACATCTGTGCCACTGCTTTTGGATCCAAAGAAGATCCTCGACTATATTGACCTCTGGCACAAGGATCCAAACACCCCAATGCCTGATTTTCATTCGACTCCTGGTCAAAGTCATATGCTGACCCATTTCATCACTCAAGAGAAATGGAAATTTGAAAAGGCAAGAGAGATCAAGAAAGCGCAATACAGGAAGGAGAGGCTCCTGAAGAAAAATGTTGTCAGAATGACACCTGAGGAACTTCTCCAGGCTCAGTCTGAAATTCAAGCCCTCAGCAAAGACTTTGATGCCTACTATGCTGATTGGCAAGGAGCCAAAGTGAGATTCGTCAACCTGACAAAGAAAATGACAAATGTTGCAGCTCCATCGCAACAAGAAAATCTTCAGGCTGCAGACTCTGCTCAGCCTGCTGAAGAACATGCCAGCACCGCTGATGACTTTCAGCCTGCTGAAGAAAATGCTAGTTCCAGGGCTGGTGATGAAATTCCAGCCGCTGATGAAATTGCTAGGGCATCCACTAGTGGTGCGCCTGAAGAAACTGAAGAGATCAGGGCAACTGCATCAGTTGCGCCTGAAGAAAATCAACCAGATTCCTCAGCTCCTCCCGCGCCTACACCAACTCCAATTCTTCCATCTGCCTATGAGGTGAAGAATACCAAGGCTGCAGAGCGAGCTGCAGTGAAGAAAAGGAAGGCATCAGCTGCGTCAAATTCTTCGGCTGCGAAGAAGATGAAGCCAATGACCAGCTCACTTGAAAATCCAATCGATGCTGTTCCAATTTCCTCCATGCCATCAAAGGACCTTGTTCCTTTTGGAGAAGACTATGTGATCCCAAGCGGATCTGATGAAGAAAATCATTCTGCTACTTCGTCAGAGCAGATTGATGAAGCAATTGAAGTGGATGCAATCCCTTCAACGCCAGTAATTTCCTCACCTATGCCTCAGTTCACAGCTGAAGAGGCTGGTGTTGAGGAAATTGAAGATGAAGATGTGGATATAGGATGCACCACACCTGTGATGAATGATGACTTCTGGGAAAGTCAGCATCCCAATACTCCTCTATTCACACCTATCCAACAGATTCCTCAGTCCCCGGCAACAACAGTTCAACTGGGCTCTGAAGAAACTCATCCCACTCCCTCTGTTCATGAAGAAATTCCAGCCACTAGTGCTGAAGAACCTGCTGCTGTTGATCCTTAGGTTGCACAAGAAGAGGAACCAGAAATTCCTCAGCCTGAAGAGCCTGAGCTCGCGATTCCTGAGGTGGTGATGCAACTCACTGACATCCCTCTGCCAAAACCGAAGGATCTGTTCTCAAGCAAACAGAAGTTCAAGGCTGAAGGCCTCTTCTCCGAGCACGTATTCTTCACTGACTACAACCCCTATGACTCTGCTCGCATAAGGAAGAGGCGTTTCTGGACTGCTAGTCAAGCCAATTTCTATTCCTCAGTGCTGTTTGACAAAGACAAAATCTTCGATCATGAACATATTCCTCATGTGGATATGGAATCTCTGCCATGCTTCGAGCCAGTCCTCAGTGTTCTTCATGATGCAAGATTACTCAATTTCTGCATTGACATCTATGATTGGAATGAAGAACTCATTCTTCAGTTTTACGCTACACTGCATATCACTGGAGACGCTGAAGATGTCAACTCATGGGTGTTGGATTGGATGAATGAAAACACTCACTACAAGGCACCGGCAACTGAATTGCTTCGTGTCCTTCCTCTCGATCCTCCCCATGACAGTGCACGTTGCATCTACAATGACCCTGCATTGACAAATCATTATATGCAAGTGCTCATGAAGCCTTTGAAGCCTGGGCAGGCCCCTCGTACCAAATTCCTCGTCAAGGAATTACTCTATGTGCCTCGGACAGTCTATCGCATTCTGACGAAGACAATGAGTCCTATCAAAGGCCACGAATCAAATGATGAAGAAGTCGTTGGCATCATGAAGAATATGATTTTCAACATCATTCATGGCGTTCCCGTCAACTTCCATGATTTCTTCATGAGGACTCTGGCAAATGTTGCTATGTCACCATTCGAACTGAAGCCCTATGCGCCTTGGATTATGAGATTCATAAGGGCAAGATCTTCACTGAATTACAAAGCTGACACTCTGAACCACGATAGCTACTTGCCTCCCATTGAAGTCCTCAAACAGACAGTTTCATCAGCTGATGATAAAGGCAAGGCAGCCACTGTGATCGATGAAGGTATTCGTCCATTGGATGGTCAATTTCGCCTTGCTGCATCTTACTCTACCAATGATGACTCTGCCACACATGACACTGCCGCAAATACCTCAGCCAAGCAAAATCCTCAAGCCACAGCACCCAGGGTGATGACTGACCGTGAGTTACTCCTCAGTCTTCATCAGAAGGTTGATCACAATCACAAATGGGTAAAGCGTCAGTTTGGTGCACTTCTTCACAATATGACCTCAACACACAATGCAGTGAAGAAGAACCATTACTACCTTCATGAAACCCTCAACCGCACCTGGGCTGTCCTTACTCATGTCTATAGCGCTGAAGAACTGAAGACTATGGGTCTCAAGGAAGCATTTGACTGGTCTGCACCTCCTCCGAAGAAATTCAAGAGGGTCAAAGTTCCTGATCCGGTGGCCAGCTCTTATTCTTCATCACGTGACACTGATGAGTATGAAGATTTGGACGACACTGCGGCAGGCCCTGCTACAACAAACAACCCCGACAACGATGGCGCTCCTCCATCGACTTGAAATTCTTCAGGGGCGTTAGTCCTCAGTTTCAATCCTTTTGGTCATTTGATGACAAAGGGGGAGAAATCTAAGTTAGTCTTCAAGCGGGTCTATATTAAGGGCGTTTTTTTTAAGTTACAACTCTCATTTTTCCGAAACTTTTATTGGATCGAGTTGTAATCTTAAACCCGATGGTGCTCTGATACTTTTGGACGGTGCTCTAATACTTTTGATGCACTGTGCTCTGATACTTTTGATGTGCTATTCTGCATGCTTATTCCTCGTTAATATTATTGCATGCATGCTGAATCTCATCAGGCACCATATTTCATCATGCATTTCAAATTCTTCATATTATATATCAAATGCGTGTATGAATTACAAGATATAGGGGGAGATCTCCATGATTCAACTCTTCAAATGTGCATTGCCTCAAACGCAAATTCCTCACTATGCACATCTTCAGGGGGAGTTCTTCTATATCTTGCAATCAAATTCCTCAAAATCAGTATTTACACTTCATATGTTTATCCCCGTTGAAAACTTAACCTATGTTGTCATCAATCACCAAAAAGGGGGAGATTGTAAGTGCATCTAGTGCCGCCTAGTGATTTTGGTGTATTGAAGACTTATAGGTTAAGGGACTAATGCGTTTGTGAGTGTACACAGGCCTATAAGTCTATGAGGTGTTTGATATTTACAGAGAAAGTCGACCCCTAAAAATGAAGTTCTTCGACTGAAGACTTTCTGAAGACTTTGAAAGTGAAGAAATTGGTGTGACCTTGAAGACTTGGTATTCATTTGAGGAACATGAAGCGTGAAGACTTTTGTTTTCGTAGTTTCATTTTCTCTTTCTTGAGTCATAGGAAACACCGTACTGTTAAAGGGGGTCGAGGAAATACTAAGGGAAAATTTCCATGTGATGCTCAACTCAAAATCCTACACCTACCAATCCCTTCGAGTGAAGCCTTTGGAAACCTCATACAGTTCAGTCACTTTCTTTAGTGACAGAGACGAAGTTCTTCTAGTCGCTGAGGAATTTGTTCTGACTGAGGAGTTAGGAATTCGCCAGTGCGAATTGCCTACACAGTGAGGAACATGATAGCCCTGAGGAATTTGAGAGCCAAATTTCCGACCGTTGCTGTGCTGCGCGCAAGCTGTCCCAAAATATCCTATCCACCTAATGGTCATATCATTGAAGGGCATTTATGTCTTATCATGTCGGGCTGCTCCCTAGGCTATAAATAGCCGCCCCTACAACCACTATCTGGTTGGCTGCTCCGAGAGAACTTGACACTTGTCATTTGAGAGCAACCCATCCTCCGAGGACTTTGAGCGAAAATCATCAAGTGAGGAAAACCCAAAACCAAACCCCCACAAACCCAAAGTGATTGAGCATCACTGAAGAAATTGATCCTGCGTGGATCCGACGCTTGTTACCTTTGAAGACTGTGCTTCTTCCAGACGGTTAGGCGTCATGGTCTAGAGCATCCAAGAGGAATTGTGGATCGCCGAGTGACCAAGTCTGTGAAGGTTTGGAAGTCACCTGAAGACTTACCACGAGTGATTGGACGAGGTCTGTGTGGCCTTAGTTCAAGGAGAATACGGTGAGGACTGGGTGTCCTGAGCTGCGTGCTCAGTGACTGGGTGTCCGGGACTGCGTGTCCTCGAGTTTAAATACTCAGCCGCTCCAACCAGACGTACAACTGAGACAGCAGTTGGAACTGGTTTACCAAATCATTGTCTTCACCAACTAACTGGTTCTATTTCCTCAACCCTTTCATTTCCTCATTACTGTGTTGAGTGTTTGTTCATATCTGTGCTTGAAGACTTTGACTGAAGACTTTCTCAAATTCCTCAGTTCAATTTCTTCAGTCTGTTTGTCTTCATCTTGTGTTATCCTGTGATTACGCTTTCTGTACTCTGTGCTAGTCTTCATTTCATCATGATGACCATGCTTGTATTTTGTTATGCTTACTTCTGAGTACTTATTCCGCTGCAAGTAGTTCTTCACTAAGGAATTTCCTCACCAGCAAATTCCTCAGTGAAGAATTCATAAAAATCGCCTATTCACCCCCCTCTAGTCGATATAACGCACTTTCAACTCGTCGTCTGAAAAGTCTACAACATGAACGTTGCACCCGAAAAACGGGTCAGCACATGGAATATGCTGGCAATGTAACACATAAAGAGTAATGAACAGAATAATGCTATCACTACATGCATATATGGCTGGTGGAAAGCTCTATGGTTACAGTTTTGCATAAAGCCAATTTTTCCCTACTACAAAGGAATAAATTTTATTTAACTATCATGGTGGTTATTAAACATTTAGAAGGTTCACCCAACTCAATCCCAATTAAGCATCAACATTAAACCCAACAAATTAAATTAAGTAACATGATGAGATTCACATGATAATCCCAGTACTAGATACTTAAAATGTCCATAACCAGGGACACGGCTAACCATGATTAGTTTGTTCACTCTGCAGAGGTTTGCGCACTTTTCCCCACAAGACTCGATCTCCTCCGTTGGATTCTCACACTACATGTTGTTTGAGAAATGGATGACCGAGACATAGTCTTTCAGAAGCGTTAGCACCTTACGATGGGTAGACAGTACCACCTACATCCCCTACATCTGCTAGTCTACCACTGTAAGAGTTCACACGACTTAATCAACTATGCTAGAGCCCATAGTAGCTTGCGGCTGCACATGTAAGCTTCTAGCATGAAAAAATCTCATGATCCCTTTGAGCCTGGGTGGCGGTCCATAGGAGAATCACACGGTACCCCGGGATTTCCAAAAATACAGGCAACACTGGGTTCCCCAGGTGCCTCAATCCACCCAGATGTGTATTTAAGTAGCCACCTTAAGTAAACCATTAATTAACAAACTCACATATGTCATGGATACACTCACCCAATCCACGTCTATGAGCATAGCATAGCAATATAAGCAACGTAGAAGTAACTCCCAAAGGTTTGATAATAAACAGGACATAGGTACTACCTCATCTACTTCCCAAAACAAACATATTAATCAGATCCTAACCATGTAATTGTTTGAGGATTGATCTAATGCAATAAAACTAGGTAGTAAAGAGGTATGATCAAAGTGTTACTTGCCTTGCTGATGATCCGTGAAACCTAGAGACTCATAGTAGCACGCTGCGCACTCCCGATACTCTATCGCAAACAAACAAGCATACAATAAGCACTCACCTAATGCACAGGTAAAACTCAAATAAGAGATCTAACCAGAAAGTTCAACTTAAGAACTCCGGTTTGCAAAAAGAATCAAATCAAACGAAGCAACAAAACTCAAACGGCGAAAGAAACAAGCTTTGTTTACTAATGTGGACCTAAGTCAAATTTAAAGTAGCAAAAACTTGTTTGAGTTGGTTAAACGGAAAGAGGGTTTCAAGATGAAACTCTAGCCGCTTGAATCGCCTGATTCCGATAAACGAGCGAAAAGTTATACTAGAACAAAAATCGGATCAAAAATCGCGATCGAAAATAATCGCGAAAAACCCGAGAAAAGGAAAAACTGACGAACAGGCTAACGAACAAACGTTCGCAGTCTGCGGCTAAACAGTGAAAACCGTTCGTTAAAATGAACGTATGGACGAACGTCCACAAAATAAATAAACCGTCGGAAAAACCAATCTAACAAAAATAAACAGGAATTAAAAAAACCAGATCTGGATCTAGGGTTTACCGGAATAAACCGGGAAAAAAATGGCGGCGGCGGCGGTCAACTCCGGCGGCGATGGTGGCGGGGTGCGGCAGCGGCGGCGGCGGCTAGGGTTCGGCGGCAGCGCGGGGCGGGCTGGGCGGGGGGTGTGGGCTGTGGGGCAGGGGCGCCCCGGCTTATAAAGCCCCCCCGGGTGGAGTCCCGCTCGAGTACGGCCCGGGGTCGGTTCACTTTTTTGAAAAAAAAATCCGACGTGCAGAAAAAGAAAGAAAAGAAATACTAAACGGACTCCAAAAATCCTAAAATAAATTTTCCTTGTCCTCTAAAAATAAGCCGGACAAGATGAACATTTATTGGGCCTAAAATGCAATTTTGAAAAACGCACATTTTTTCTAATTCAAATAAAATAGCAATAAAACTCCGAAATAAAATCTTATTTGATTTTAATATTAAATCTCCAATATTTCTTTATTTTGGGAAAGTCATCTTATTCCCTCTCTTTTATTTTTATAAATAAATATACGAAGATAAAATAATTAAAATCAAACGATCCTCATTTCAAAATTTGAGAAAACTCAAATATGAAAATAACGGAATCCCCAACTCTCTCTCTGTGGGTCCTTGAGTTGCGTAAAATTTCTAGGATCAAGCAAAAATGCAATAAATATGATATGCAACGATGATCTAATGTATAACATTCCAAATTGAATATTTGGGATGTTATAAACCTACCTGTCGGTGTCAAAACCGGTGGATCTCGGGTAGGGGGTCCCGAACTGTGCGTCTAGGCGGATGGTAATAGGAGACGAGGGACACGATGTTTTACCCAGGTTCGGGCCCTCTCGATGGAGGTAAAATCCTACGTCCTACTTGATTAATATTGATGATATGGGTAGTAGAAGAGTGGATCTACCACGAGATCAAGGAGGCTAAACCCTAAAGCTAGCCTATGGTATGATTGTTGTAATGTATGTTGTCCTACGGACTAAAGCCCTCCGGTTTATATAGACACCGGAGGAGGCTAGGGTTACACAGAGTCGGTTACAATGGTAGGAGATCTACATATCCGTATCGCCAAGCTTGCCTTCCACGCCAAGGAAAGTCCCATCCGGACACGGGACGGAGTCTTCAATCTTGTATCTTCGTAGTCTTGGAGTCCGGTGGACGATGATAGTCCGGCTGTCCGAACACCCCCTAGTCCAGGACTCCCTCACTACCCCCTTAAGATGAATCTCGCCCTCGAGATTCAGGTTGGCTAGAAAATAGGTGAGGGTGGTCCTTCCGTAGGTCTTCCTCTCCCTCCCAGGTGGCTTCATCCTCGGTATGGTGACTCCACTGAACTTTGCAGAACTTGATAATCTTGCTGCGCGTTACTCGGTTGGCAAACTCGAGTATCTTGACTGGTTTCTCTTCATAGGTCAAATCACTATCCAACTGAATCGCTTCCAATGGCATTGTATCTCTCAGAGGGATGTCGGCCATCTCTGTGTGGCACTTCTTCAACTGGGAAACATGGAACACATCATGAACTCCTGACAGTCCTTCGGGCAATTCCAACTTGTAAGAAACTTCTCCCATACGCTCCAAAACTTTGTATGGTCCCACAAAACATGGTGCTAACTTTCCCTTAACTCCAAAACACTTAACTCCTCGAAGTGGGGACACCCGAAGATAAACTCTATCTCCAACTTCATAAACTGTCTCCTTGCGATTAGAATCCGCATAGCTCTTCTGCCTAGACTGGGCTACCTTGAGCCTATCACGAATAAACTTAACCTTATCCTCAGACTCTTTAATCAAGTCTGGTCCAAACAACTAATGGTCTCCAACTTCGTCCCACAACAACGGTGTCCTGCACCTCCTTCCGTACAAAGCTTCAAAAGGGGTCATCTTCAAACTGGATTGATAAGTATTGTTGTAAGAGAACTCTGCATAAGTTAAATTGTCGTCCCAACTAGATCCATAATCTAGCGCTCAAGCTCTCAACATGTCCTCCAGAATCTGATTGACTCTCTCGGTCTGTCCATCTGTCTGTGGATGAAAGGCTGTACTTAACTCTAGCCTGGTACCCAAAGTTTCATTCAACTGATTCCAGAACTTTGAGGTAAACTGGGTTCCTCTGTCTGATACAATGCTCCACGGAACTCCATGCAGACATACGATCCTGGTCATGTATATGTTTGCCAACTTAGCACTGGTGTAAGTGGTTTTTACTAGGATGAAATGAGATACCTTCGTCCAACGATCAACTACAACCCATATCGAGTCATAGCCTGAACAAGTCGTGGGCAATCCCATGATAAAATCCATGCCTAGCTTATCCCACTTCCATCCTGGTATCGTCAATGGCTGTAGCAATCCTGCTGGCTTTTGATGCTCTGCTTTTACTCTCTGGCATACATCACAAACTACTACATACTCCGCAATATCATTCTTCATTCTGGTCCACCAGAAACTGTCCTTTAAATCCAGATACATCTTGGTATTTCCTGGGTGAATCGAATACGGTGAATCATGGGCCTCTTGCAAAATCAACTTCCTGATCTCGGTCATTAGGCACATAAACGCAGTCCTCAAACCATAAGGTATCGTGTTCATCCCCATGAAATCCCTTAGCTTTTCCTTTGCTCATCTTCTCCTTTATCTCGGCAATCTCCTTGTCGGTCTTCTGAGCTTCTCTGATCTTATCCATCAAAGTATATTGAATCTCCAATGCTGCTACATAGCCTCTCGGAACTATCTCCAAACATAGCTCGCGAAGATCCTCGGCTAACTCCTTTGGTAACTCTCTGGTCATGAGGGTGTTGACATGGCTCTTGCGGCTCAACGCATCGGCTCCTACGTTAGCCTTTTCGGGGTGATAATGCAATCTCATATCATAATCCTTAATGAGCTCCAACCGTCTCCTTTGCCTGAGATTCAACTCCTTCTATGTGAAAATGTACTTCAAACTCTTGTGATCCATGTACACCTCACAATGGTTTCCGATGAGAAAATGTCTCCATGTCTTCAATGCATGCACTACGGCTGCTAACTCCAAATCATGTGTAGCATAATTCAACTCATGGGGCTTAAGTTGTCGTGAGGCATACGAAACAACTCTTTCCTCCTGCATAAGCACCGCTCCAAGTCCTCGACGAGAAGCGTTGCAATATACTTCATAATCCTTGCGCTGATCTGGTAGAATCAACACTGGTGATGTAACCAAACGTTTCTTCAACTCCTGGAAACTGGCTTCACATTCCTTAGTCCATTTGAATTTGGTGTCCTTCTACAACAACTCCGTCATGGGTTTGGCAATCTTCAAGAAATTCTCAATGAATCTCCGTTAGTATCCTGCAAGTCCAAGAAAACTCCGGATCTCTCCAACTGACGTGGGTGCTTCCCAATTTGTCACAGTGACAACTTTGGTGGGGTCTACTGCTATTCCTTCTCCGGATATAACATGTCCAAGGAATCCAACTTCCTTCAACCAAAACTCACACTTGCTGAATTTGGCATATAACTGATGTTCTCTGAGCTTCCTAAGTACCAAAGGCAAATGCTCCTTATGCTCCTCTTCATTCTTCGAGTAGACCAAAATATCATCAATGAACACCACGACGAACTTATCCAAAAACTCCATAAACACCTTGTTCATCATGTTCATGAAATAGGCAGGTGCGTTAGTTGGACCAAATGACATAACGGTATACTCATATAGCCCGTTCCTCGTGGTAAAAGCTGTCTTAGGTATATCCTGCTCTCAAATCTTCAGCTTGTGGTATCCTGATCGCAGATCGATCTTGAAAAATACTTTAGCTCCTTGCAACTGGTCAAACAAATCATTGATCATCGGCAGTGGGTACTTGTTCTTGATCGTTACTTCATTCAATCCACGATAATCAACAACCATCCTCAATGATCCATCCTTCTTCTTCACTAGAAGTACTGGTGATCCCCAAGGTGACGAACTTGGGCGAATATAGCCTTTATCTAGTAACTCTTTAATCTACTTATCAATTTACTCCAAATCCTTTGCGGGCATCCTGTACGGTCTCTTAGATATTGGCCCTGTGCCTGGCAAAAGCTCAATTAAAAACTCAATGTCTCTATCCGGTGGCATGTCTGGCAACTCCTATGGAAATACATCAGGGAAATCCTTCACCACTAGTACTTCCTCATGTACAACTCCTGATAAGGAATTCACTTGAGTCTTCTTTGGCACATGCCGGGATACATACTTGATCCTTCTTCCTTCTGGGGTGGTAAGCAAAATCGACTTACTGGCGCATTCAATGTTCCCTCTGTACTTCGATAACCAATCCATGGCTAATATCACATCCAGTCCTTGCGACTCCAATACTATTAGGTCTAAGGGGAACACATAGTTACCAATCCTTAAGGGTAACCAATCATACCATAGAGTAGCCATATACTCTGCTCGTGGAGAGGTTACTAACATGGGTGACCTAAGGGCTTGGGTTGGCAGTTTATACTTATCCAGAAATCCCCTTGATATGTATGAATGCGATGCACCAATATCAAAAAGAACGATTGCAGTAAATGACTTAACCAAAAACTTACCTATTACTGCATCTGGCTAGGCCTCAACCTCCTCCACGCTAACGTGGTTCACCTATCCCCTGTTGAAAGGGTTAGGCTTCTTCCCAGAGCTTCCATTGCCATTTCCATTCTTAGCTTCAGGACATTCATTGGCATAATGTCCAGTCTTCTGGCACTTGTAGCAAGTAACGTGGCTCAGGTCCTTCTTGGCTGGGGTTGCTGGGTTGGAACAGTTCTAGCCGTTGCTTCCTCCATTACCATTGCCATTCTTGGGGCCACTATGGTTGTGTGAACTCCCTCCATTATTATGGCCTCCATGGGTATGCTGAAAAGGTCCTCAGGAGTTCGGGGTAAAACGAGGCTTCTACTGAGCTCCAGAATTGTACTTCCCTTGTCCATACTTCCTCTTGTGGCTGTCAATCTGCTGTTGCTTCCCTTCAATCATGAGAGATCGGTCTACCAACTCCTGGTAGTTGTTGAAGGTTGCCACGATCAAATGCATGCTCAGCTCATCATTCAGTCCTTCCAGAAACTTCTCCTGCTTAGCTGCATCCATAGCAACGTCATCTGGGGCATAACTTGCTAGCTTACTAAAGTCATCCACATACTGGCCAACTGTACGTCCTCCTTGGCGCAAGTTGCGAAACTCACGCTTCTTCATGGCCATAGCTCCTGCTGAAACATGGGCACTACGGAAAGCCTGCTAAAACTGATCCCATGTGACAGTGTCGATGGGGTAAGTGGCTGTAAAATTCTCCCACCATGATGCTGCGGGTCCATCAAGCTGGTGTGCGGCAAAGCGCACTCTCTCCGCATATATGCATCCTGCAGTGGTCAACTCCCTTCCAATCTTGTGGAGCCAATCATCTGCAACTATCGGCTTGGTGCTACTGTAGAGAAAACCGACGGATTAAGCCTCAAGAAACAGGCTAAGTGATCAACAGGTGGTGGTGGTGGGTTGTTGTTGTTGTTGTTGTTGTTGTTGTTGTTGTTGTTGTTGTTGTTGTTGTTGTTGTTGTTGTTGTTACCCTGATTCTGATTCTGGACTAGTATCTGCATCAATGCATTCTGCTGCTGGATCAACTGAGTGAGCTCCGGTGAGAAAGCAAATCCATTGTCGCGTCTCGGAGGCATCTAAGGGTTTAGAAAGGATGAGAATACAGAATAGAATGAGGTCTAGAGAGAAAACACTACCCATATGCACATGAGACAAACACAAACATATCACTTCAATCAATTCAAACAAGTGCGTACAACGGTCTAACTGTCATTACAAAAGTGCTCGGACTATACTATATACATGGGGGAATACTACTACTGTTATGGTGGTCGACTAGAAAAATTGATCGGTCGAAGACTCCATGATATCTGCTCCAGCTTCATGAACAAAGTCATCATCGCTATCGTCGGGGTCTGAGTCGGTGTCGTCGATGATGATGTAGTTCTCTGGGCAAGTGCAATCATTGTCTTCTCGTCCCGGCGCGGGAAATCCCATGAATACTTTTAGCTTCTTCTTCAGGTCATCATTCTTCTCCACGAGTGTCATCATTTCCTCCTCATATCCATCGCGTGTAGACTTGAGTTCTTCTTCCAGCACCGTGATCCTGGTCATTGCTTTCTTCAGATCTATCATGCCTGCGCACACCTGGTTCTCCTAGCGACGAATGTGCTGGTTTAACTCCTGGATGAAAGCTGCAATTGGTCTATCCTTCCTGGTGCTGATCATCTCCCATTGCTCATCTCGGCGCCCACAAATTTGGTAAATAGTATCCTTGAGATCCTTGTGGTAAACTTCTCCAATGCGTCCCATGGTGATGTGAGCTGTCATGCTCTTTCCTAGACTCCAGGTTGGTGCATCAAAGGAAAACTCTATGGGCTGAGTGACTGGCATGAACGTCCTTCCTGGAACTTGAACTTGAATCATCCAACGCTCCTCTTCTAGTAAAGTGGCGATGTAGGTCCCGATGAAGCTTGGTACTCCGATATTCAGGTATCTGGTGACTTCCTTCAAGTGGCGTCCAAAAGGCGTATCTTCCTCCGGTTGCGGGAACTTGTTCCTTGCATCCGCCATCCTAAAAGAGTAGAAAAGGAGAGGAGTCAGAAATGAGAAGAGAGTAGTGATCTAGGGATTTAGCTTAGTGGTCGTGTCCTACAGTCAGCATGTGCTCTGATACCATCTTGTAGCGACCAGACCTCAAACAGTCTGATCTCTGTGCATCAGTGTCATCCCTGGATCGGTAATGCTGACACGCACAATACTTGAAGGATTTATAACAGAGTAGCAATCACACACTTATTACATCGAATGTCTCAAAAGAGAACTTATTACAATAAATATGGCTTAAGGCCATCTAATAACGATAACAGCGGAAGGCATGGAAGATAAAGTGAGTCCATCAACTCCAACGTCATCATTGAGTGAAAGATCACGACCTAAGGCACCTTACTCGTCGTCTGAAAATTCTGCAACATGAACGTTGCAGCCCGAAAAACGGGTCAGCACATGGAATATGCTGGCAATGTAACACATAGAAAGTAATGAACAGAATAATGCTATCACTACATGGATATATGGCTTGTGGAAAGCTCTATGGTTACAGTTTTGCATAAAGCCAATTTTTCCCTACAACAAAGGAGTAAATTTTATTTAACTATCATGGTGGTTGTTAAACATTGAGGAGGTTCACCCAACTCAATCCCAATTAAGAATCAATATTAAACCCAACAAATTAAATTAAGTAACATGATGAGATTCACATGATAATCCAAGTACTAGATACTCAAAACGTCCATAACCAGGGACACGGCTAACCATGATTAGTTTGTACACTGCAGAGGTTTGCGCACTTTTCCCTACAAGACTCGATCTCCTTCATTGGATTCTCACACTACATGTTGTTTGAGAAACGGATGACCGAGACATAGTCTTTCAGAAGCGTTAGCACCTTACGATAGGTAGACAGTACCACCTACATCCCCTACATCTGCTAGTCTACCACTGTAAGAGTTCACACAACTTAGTCAACTATGGTAGAGCCCATAGTAGCTTGCGGCTGCACACGTAAGCTTCTAGCATGAAAAAATCTCATGATCCCTTTGAGCCTGGGTGGCGGCCCATAGGAGAATCACACGGTACCCCAGGATTTCCAAAAATACAGGCAACACTGGGTTCCCCAGGTGCCTCAATCCACCCAGATGTGTATTTAAGTAGCCACCTTAAGTAAACCATTAATTAACAAACTCACGTATCCCATGGATACACTCACCCAATCCACGTCCACGAGCATAGCATAGCAATATAAGCAACGTAGAAGTAACTCCCAAAGGTTTGATAATAAACAGGACATAGGTACTACCTCATCTACTTCGCAAAACCCACATATTAATCAGATCCTAACCATGCAATTGTTAGGATTGATCTAATGCAATAAAACTAGGTAGTAAAGAGGTATGATCAAAGTGTTACTTGCCTTGCTGATGATCCGTGAAACCTAGAGACTCGTAGTAGCACGCTGCGCACTCTGGGTACTCTATCGCAAACAAACAAGCATACAATAAGCACTCATCTAATGCAATGGTAAAACTCAAATAAGAGATCTAACCAGAAAGTTCAACTTAAGTACTCCGGTTTGCAAAAAGAATCAAATCAAACGAAGCAACAAAACTCAAATGGCGAAAGAAACAAGGTTCATTTACTAATCTGGACCTAAGTCAAATTTTACAGTAGCTAAAACTTGTTTGAGTTGCTTAAACGAAAGAGGGTTTCGAGACGAAACTCTAGGCGCTGGAATCGCCTGATTCCGATAAATGAGAAAAAAGTTATACTAGAACGAAAATTGGATCAGAAATCGCGATCGAAAATAATCGCAAAAAACCCGAGAAAAAGAAAAACCGACAAACAGGCTAACGAACAAACGTTCGCTGTCTGCGGCTAAAAGGTGAAATCCATTCGTTAAAATGAACGTACGGACGAATGTCCGTAAAATAAATAAACCGTCGAAAAAACCGATCTAACAAAAATAAACAGGAATTAAAAAAAGCGGATCTGGATCTAGGGTTTACCGAAATAAACCGGAGAAAAACGGCGGCGGCGGCGGGCGGCGGCGACTAGGGTTCGGTGGTGGTGCTGGGCGGGCCGGGCGGCGGTGTGGGCTACGGGGCAGTGGCGCCCCGGCTTATAAAGCCCCCCCGGGTGGAGTCCCGCTCTGGTACGGCCTGGAGTCGGTTCACTTTTTTTTAAAAAAAATTCCGACGTGAAGAAAAGAAAGAAAAAAAAAATACTAAACGGACTCCAAAATCCCGAAATAAATTTTCCCCGTCCTCTAAAAATAAGCCGGACAAGATGAACATTTATTTGGGCGTAAAATGCAATTTTGAAAAACGCACATTTTTCCTAATTCAAATAAAATAGCAATAAAACTCCGAAATAAAGTCTTATTTGATTTTAATATTAAATCTCCAATATTTCTTTATTTTGGGAAAGTCATTTTATTCCCTCTCTTTTATTTTTATAAAGGAAATATACGAAGATAAAATAATTAAAATCAAACGATCCTCTTTTCAAAAGTTGAGAAAACTCAAATATGAAAATAACGAAATCCCCAACTCTCTCCGTGGGTCCTTGAGTTGCGTAGAATTTCTAGGACCAAGCAAAAATGCAATAAAAGATGATATGCAATGATGATCTAATGTATAACATCCCAAATTGAAAATTTGGGATGTTACAAGGTCTACATCTCCCAGCCACGTGGCTTCATTGCCGTAAGACGTGAGCACTACACAAGGCCATGTATGGTCTCCTCCAAGTACCGAGGGCATGGAACGCCAAGTTGGATGCGAGCTTGGCCTCACTCGGCTTCACTTGTAGTGCTTCCGAGCATGACATCTTTATGACCCACAAGTATAGGGGATCAATAATAGTCCTTTCAATAAGTAAGAGTGTCAAACCCAACGAGGAGCGCAAGGAAATGACAACCGGTTTTTAGCAAGGTATTTTCTGCAGGCACTGAAATTGTCGGTAACAGATAGTTTGATAGCACAATAATTTGTAACGAGCAAGTAATAGTAATGGCAACAAAAGTGCAGCAAGGTATCCTAATCCTTTTTGTAGTAAAGGATAGGCCGGAGCGGTATCTGATAACAAGTAAAACGTTCTTGAGGACACACGGGAATTTCATCTAATCACTTCCATCATGTTTGTTCGATTCACGTTCGCTACTTTGATAATTTGATATGTGGGTGGACCGGTGCTTGGGTGCTCTTCTTGCATGAACAAGCCTCCAACTTACGATTAACCCTCCCGCAAGCATCCACAACTACGAAATTAGAATTAAGATAAAATCTAACCATAGCATTAATCATTTGGATCCAAATTAGCACCTTACGGAAATAGCACACACTACAAAAAAACCACTTCCGTGATGATACGTGTTTGTCACAGTAGGTCATGTTTTCTGTCATGCATATACATTCATGACGATTTTATGACAGAATCAAGATAGTCATACATGTGCTGTTGTAGAAGTGTTCCATCACATTACCAAAATTATCATCACAGAAGTGTCCACTTCCATGATGATAAATTGCGCGTCATAGAAATGCTTTCGTCAAGGGTAGCCGACACGTGGCATCCACCATAACGGGTCGCCGTTAAGCTATCGGGTTCCGGTTTGGATCCCATAACCCGTTAACAGCCCGGACCAATGGTGATTTTCCACGTGTAAAATTCTCATTCGCCGACGATCCACGTGTTGGCTTAGCGTTGGGAAAGATGCCAACCATCCATTTGACAAGAATCGTCAATGAAACATTGACACATGGGATGGCCCAATAGAGGCCCATATAGGTTTAAAAGCCGGCCCAGGAACAGGCCCACAAGATTTGTTAGATCTAATGGGCCGGCCTGTTAACAGCCTAACATTTTCTGGACCAAATTATAGCCCACATCAGATATGGGCCGTTAAATGACTACAATATTCTGGGCTAGTTTACGACCCATATCAGATCCGGCCCGTTAACAACCTGCAATAGTTTGGGCCAAATTACGGTCCATTCCTGATCCGGCCCGTTAACTGCCTTTCATTTCTTGGGCCAAATTACGGCTCATAACAGATATGTCCCTTTAATAGCTGCTATACCATCGGGCCCATTCGGGGCCTGATTTACTCTTCGGCCTCTTAGTGGCCCGTTTAATGGTTCGGCCCAATATTAGTTTCGGACTGTCAGCGGCCCTGTCTACATATGGGCCTCTTTTGACCCGATTTCACTTTCGGCCAAAAAGGCCCGAGTTGCACTTGGGCCTAATTCTGGTATGTCTTTACTTTCGGCCTGTTAACGGCCCGTAGTCTTCCTGGATACATTCTAGCCAAACTGCCTATCGGCCCGTTAAAGGCCCTGAGAGTGTTGGGCCTAATTTCGGCCCGTTATAGATCTGGCCTGCTTCCTGCCCGTCATGTAATTGGGTCAGCAAGGCCCAAAAACATTTCAGCCTGTTAATGGACCATCACCTGGATGGGCCAATAATGAGCCGATTTATATTACAGCACACTGTTGGCCCGTGATTTGTTCGCCACAATTAAGGCCGAATCTAGTTTTCAACTTGTTAAAAGCCTATTTAATTTTTCGGCCCAATTAAGGCAAGCGGTTTACTCGGCCTTTTAAAGGCCCAAAACTAATAGTGGGACAGATTAAGACTAGACCCAACTAATGGCCCGAGATGATTGTAGGCCCACGATTCGGCCCGTACTAATGATTGGCGACCGGCTAGTTTTAGTACAGGAATTATTATTTTATAAACCTAACCTATTGGCTCATTGCACACCTATAGAAGATTACGACCTTTTCTCAGAGCGACAATAGCATAAACAACAAATAAATTACAGCATCTGACGAAGAATAAACCTAGACTATACAATAAAGAAATTACAACATATTACATCCCCTGGGCATCAAAGTTTGCCACCAGTGATAATAAAGGGCAACCAGACAGCAGATTCCATAAACTGGGCAGGTCGCCACCAATGGAAGTAAACATGCCTATAAAATAATAGACAAAACCGACAGCACTTCAACATAGTTCAAGAAAGTTTAGCCCGGCCCAGGAGCTGTAGCGCAAGCAGCTTAGCAACATGATGAGACTGCGCTTCTTTGACGCTTATATCCACCAACTTAAGCTGCATAGCATCAATAGACATCCCGTACTTATGGTTAATCTTGCATAGAGATTGGAGTTCTAGTCGGATTTTAGCGGAAGCATGTCTTTCTTGAATTTCAGACTGAAGAAGTCAAACAGATTCAGGCGGCGACTTCATCGAGCTTGTGTCACTTTGTAAGTTTGACACTACATCAAGATACGACTTTATGGTTGTATCCCTACCCTCAAGATGTGTTGCCTTCTTCTCTGGAATATATGTTAGAGGGACAAACAATGGGTTTGTCTCACTATCATTGTGGTAGTTCTTCCTAGTAGAAATGTTGTCACCCTGAAAGAGAAACAAGTAGGTAGATAACAGGTTTTGCACCTATAAGCGTCAGCGTTGTCATTTCATCTCATTTATTTGTCAAAAATAAAGAGACACGGTTTAAAATAGCATTAACATAATAGGAATTGTTCATAGTTAAGATGGAAGGAAATGGCATTTTGCAGGAGCGGCCAGCTTCACCAGACCACTGGATTACAGATCAAGAACACAAGCATACATGTAGTTCAAAACAAAGTATAAGCATGAATGGTGAGTGTACTATAAATTTATACCATTTTAGATTGGTAAATAAAGAGACACGATTTAAATAACATTAATATAATATGGCATTGTTCATAGTTGAGACACATTGTGCTGTTGTTGGTAGTTTCACCACACCACTGGATTATAGATCAAGAACACTAGCATACACCGCTAAAGAAGATAACTTGTTGTGTTTAGTTTAATTTAGATGGTACCAATAAGGAACTAGCACTGGTACGCATCAGTGCTATACAAACGGTTGTTAACCCCTTTCTGCAACGGCATCTGGAACCGTCACCAAGTAAGTGTGGGCGATAGGGGGGGTCCTTCCCACACGACCCAGAAACTGTCGGGGATATGCCCTCCTGGCACACACGCTCGGCAAAATGAGGTCGTGTGCGACTGGAGAGCGATAAAATACAGTTATACGTATAGTAGTGCTAAAAAATACAATTATACAGGCAAAATTGTTTCCGGTCGTAAGTACATCCCACACAGTCAGTCCCCGGTAAATGTTTCCGTTCGTATATACATCCCACACAGTCGCTCCATGGAAAACATTTCCGTTCGCAGGTACACCACACATAATTTTCCCCGTTAAATCATTCGTGATAGCGTTGACATCGCACACAATATTAATAATTTTATCGTTTGCGTTATTGAATGCATCACACATGGTGCATAGATGAAACTGTGTGGCAAAGGCTGTCCATCACACACAGTTTTTATGTGGTAAACGTTTGCGCAAGGTGGCCTAACGCAAACAGTTTTGAAGAGAATGTCGTCTATGATTGTTCATCGATCCAACACGGTTTATTCCTAGAAACTGTGTGCGTTGCCTTAGGTCATCGTCCACGGTATTTTCTCAATAACCATTTGCAATCGCAAAAACTAATTAGCAGGCTAATTGCCTATTATTAATAATACCTTTATTAATCTAATTAACATTCATATTAAACACATAATATATTTCATTCCCATATTAAGGAAGCAGGATTTCATAATTGAAATACATCAGAGTACAACATGATATAGCTTCAGCACTTAGCTACCCCATTACAGAACTGCACCAACACAAGTTTCACATGCAATATCTAGAACCTTTCTAAATTAGCATCATAGACGGTACATAGACATATGCATCTCATCTGGAAAACTGCTGAAGCGGAAGGCGAATATTGAGCCTTCATTGATGTTGAAGGTCTTTGCAACTTTAGGCCAGTGCCTGTGGATGATTGACCGTCCATCCTTTGTCCTCTTTAGAAACACTTCAATATTAAACTATGGATGTTGTATGAATACCTTCCTCGCCTCCTGACCATACAAGTGGTTTGAGAGGTAATCATCAATGAATTGCTTTGGAAAGGCCTGAAAACAAGGATGTGCATAAATATCTTTTCTATATAGGAAATGGGGCAAAGGAATAAAAAAGACAAGGTATAAAGTTAGTACCATCCTGTAGTGAACTGATATCTTCTTCATTGTGCAGACAAAGATCTTGTTGTCTTTTGTCGCTAATTTCTTTATCCTAACAATCTTTCCGAGTTTCTTGGCTTGACTGATATTCATGGACAACTGATTTCCCCATATGCAAAAAGGGTCGAATAGTGGGTCAAAACCTCTGATAGCAGGACCTACATGTGCAAGACCAAATTGTTTAAAACCTAAGTATTAGAATGGTTGCTGCAATTGCACAATAATATGCTATTAGACAATGGACCATGCATGTGCAAACCTCGATTGTAAACCTCGGTGCTTCTCATTGTTTCCCTGCAACACATATAAGGTAGTTAGTGATCAGGTTAAGTGAGGGTTCGCATGCTATTAGTAAAACATGTTGATGAAAAATAAGCACATTGCAGATTCATCAGATTAATTCAAGCCACATGGAAAACCCATTTATCCAAACCAAGCATGATTAAGAAGTAGGAAATATAGCAATTGTATAAGTTTCCCATGTATTAAGTGCAGCCAAATTTGATTATTCCTCACATGCACAACAATACAAAATTCTACCCATGGCAATTGGACATTAAATTGCATAATTGAACCAAGCAGTTAACTAAACACCACAACAAATGAACCAAACATTAACTGAGCACCACATTGCACAATATAACATACTCCTAATAGAAGATCAGACAATTAACCAAACCAAGCATGCTTAACAACTTGGAAATATAGCAATTGTATTTGTTTCTCATGTATTTAGCACAGCCAAATTCGATTTATTTCTCACATGGTATACAATAACAGAATGCACCCGCAACAATTGAACATCGCATTGCAGAATGGAACCAAACAGTTAACTAGACACCACAACAAATGAACCAAACATTAACTGAGCACCACATTGCACAATGTATAACATACTAGAAGATCAAACAGTTAACCAAACCAAGCATGCTTGACAACTTGGAAATATAGCAATTTGATTTGTTTCTCATGTATTTTGTAAATAAAAATTCAATTTATTTCTAACATGGTAGACAATACAAAATTGCACCCTGAAGAATTGAGAATCACATTTGCGGAATTGAACAAAACAGTTTACTGAATAAGACATCTAATTAACCAAACAATTAATAAGTGAGCACCACATTGCATGACATATAGAACATATACACTAGAGCAATAGATTGCATGGTAAAAGTAGATAGCAAAATTCACTAGAATTTGTTTAGGAAAGGCAGTGGCTAGCAAACTAAACATGAGTCCTTATAGTGAGCTAATAAGACAAGCTACTCCTCACTGTCGGAGATATCAATGATGATTGGCTCCTTAGACATGGAAGAGGGCGAGGCCTCCGCATCGTGGGTGCCCTCGTCATAGTGGTGAGTTGCCTGAGCCGCTCCGGGCACCAACCTTTTGGTTCTTGAGTTGAGGTAAGCACGTGCACGCTGAGAAAACACCTCATAGTCTTCGTCAAAGGCACTGAGGGTGGCCTCGAGAAAACGCCATGAACTGTTGTTTAAAGCAGCCAGCCGCTTCGTGGGGTCGGCGCGCGAGGCATCAACGGTGGCCTCGACGGCGAGGTGCTCCTCCAAGATTTGGGGGTCGGCACGAATGGCAGCCATCGTGACCTCATCTGTGCGTGCGGCCGCAATTTGCTTCTCTTATGCCAAATGCTCCTTTAGATCCTGGCTATAGTTCGTGCACCATGGCTTAGGGCGGCGCTTATTTGGTGGAGGGGTCAGTGATTTGGGTGGAAGGTGTCGCGCCGACGATTGGGGCATGTGGGATGTGGAAGGAGAAGGTGGATGGGGGTCTAGTGTGGATTACCTGCCTGGATAGACGAGGCCGAGCAGCGTGAAGGAGGGTCGCCGGCGAGGGGGGCAGCGCTGCAAGCAAGGAGTGAAAGTTTCAACTTGGAAAGGAAGGCGGAAACATGGGAAATGTGGCTTTTTGTAAGGGGGAGGGGCGGGGAGGTAGATATTTCCGCGGAAGCTGAAAATTTTGAATTGGTTCAGCGTAAAAATTGGCTGCAGTGTCATCAGAAACGGTCCCTTATTCAGAACTGTGTATGATATGTGAACATCACAAACGATTCAGATAGCTTAACCCGTGTGTGATGAGTTTGAACGTCAAAAATTTTGGTTCCAATTTCCCTGGTTACAGTGGTCATCCACGTCATTGCATAATTTGGGCACAAAAGGAGACTAAAACACACCCACACTTCTTAATCGAGCAAGTTCAACAACTAAATAGAGCTAGCTGGCCTAAACATTACTTTAACAAATTAAAGACCGACGCTCTTAATTAAAAAAAACAAAGAGTATTACTACGGCTAGTGCTCGTCGATCTCCGCCGCCTCCTCCATGTCCAGCTCGCGCCTGATGGTCTCCTGGGGAAGGGGATCCATGGCATCCATCGCACAATAATCAGCAAGCATCTTGCCATCCGCGTCCGCCATCTCTTTGGAAAAGGCTGCCACGAGCTTGGCATGGGCGCCCATGATCTGGGCTTTGGCGGGCTCCATCGTGGCAAGGTATGCCGCACTGGAACGAATGGCTGCTCGAACGCTCTTGGTGATTGCCAACTCTTTGGACGTGGGTTGCCGATCGTTGTCGGAGAAGCTTCTTTCGATTTGTGCGGTGACTGCCACGAGCTTGGCGTGGGCGGCCTCCATCAGGGCTAAGGCCGCCGCTGCAGAATGGACAGCTGTTGTGCCGCTCTCACCAGTTGCTATCCCCAAGGCAGATGTTGTTGCCGCTGCCTGAGAAGCAACAATGGTCGTTTGGGATGCCTTGGCCGCCCGGTCACAGATTGCGGTCCCCCTCACGAAGCTTGTTAGCATGCGCTTGGCGGCTGCGGCCGCACTCTTGCCCAAGTGGGCCGACGAAGTTGCCCTCGGGACGTGGGTCCACGTCCCCATCTTTCACCGACGATGAATGAACTGTGAAATGATATTTGGGGAGCGCGCTGGTGTGTGCTTGACATCCCGGCTATGGAGTGTAGCCGACGCACCTTCTCGGGTAAGCCATAGGCATACTATAGACCGATGATGCTCCAGGATATTTTGTACTACATCTCACATGGTTGGTGATAATTAACTGTGTGCGATCTACTTGATTTTCGCCCTGATTTGGAATTACATAATTGGGTCATGATAACCCACAAGTGTGGGGGATAGTTGTAGCCTCTTTCGATAAGTAAGAGTGTCGAAACCAACGAGGAGCTAAAGGTAGAACAAATATTCTCTCAAGTCCTATCTGCCACTGATACGACTCTATGCACGCTTAGTGTTTGCCTTACCTAGAACAAGTATGAAACTAGAAGTGCTTTGTAGGTGTTGTTGGATAGGTTTGCAAGATAATAAAGAGCACGTAAATAAAAAGTAGGGGCTGTTTAGATAAAGAAGCAATAAACTAAATATAGCAAGTGTGGAAAAGTGGTGGTAGGAGTTGTGAAATTGTCCCTAAGCAATTGACTACTTTACTAGACCGATATCAAGTTTTATGTGGGAGAGGCATAAGCTAACATACTTTCTCTTCTTGGATCATATGCACTTATGATTGGAACTCTAGCAAGCATCCGCAACTACTAAATATCATTAAGGTAAAACCCAACCATAGCATTAAAGTATCAAGTCCCCTTTATCCCATACGCCACAACCCCCTTACTCGGGTTTATGCTTCTGTCACTCAAGCAACCCACTATAAGCGAATCATGAACATATTGCAACACCCTACAACAGGAATCCCTCACGCTTGCGCGACACGGAGGACACCATAGGACAGAACCATAACCACAAGCAAATTAACCAATCATAGCAATTCATCAATCACCGGTAGACAACGAAAATCTACTCAGACATCATAGGATGGCAACACATCATTGGATAATAATATGAAGCATAAAGCACCATGTTCAAGTAGAGGGTACAGCGGGTTGCGGGAGAGTGGACCGCTGAATATAGATGGGGGAAGGTGATGGAGATGTTGGTGAAGATGGCGGAGGTGTTGGTGAAGATCGCGGTGATGATGATGGCCACCGGCGGCGTTCCGGGACCACCATAAGCAAGGGGGAGAGAGCCTCCCCTCTTCTTCTTCTTCCTTGACCTTCTCCCTAGATGGGAGAAGGGCTTCCTCTCTGGTCCTTGGTCTGCATGGCATGGGAGTGGCGAGAGCCCCTCCAAGATTGGATCTGTCTCACTGTTTCTCTCTGTTTCTGCGTCCTCAGATTCTGCCCTAGCACTGTTTCTTTTATATCCGGAGATCTGTAACTCCGATTGGATTGAAACCTTCACCCAGATATTTTTCCAAAAACTAGCTTTTTGTGGCCAAAGAAGAGCGTCAACCTTCTTACGAGGGGCCCACGAGGATCAGGGGCGCGCCCAGGGTAGGCAGGCACGCCCCTTGCCTCGTGGCCACCTCGGGCACCGTCTCGCGTTGATTTTACTTCCCAAAAATCATAAATATTTCAAAATAATTCTCCGTACGTTTTTATCCCGTTTGGACTCCGGTTGATATGGGGTTTCTGCGAAACATAAAACATGCAACAAACAGGAACTGGCACTGGGCACTGGATCAATATGTTAGTCCCAAAAAATAATATGAAAAGTTTCCAAAAGTATATGGAAGTTGTAGATTATTGGCATGGAACAATCAAAAATTATAGATATGACGGAGACGTATCAACATCCCCAAGCTTAATTCCTGCTCGTCCTCAAGTAGGTAAATGATAAAAAAATAATTTTTGATGTGGAATGCTACCTAGCATAATCTTGATCAAATATCTAATCATGGCATGAATATTAAGACACGAGTGATGCAAGGCAATAGTCTATCATTTGACATAAAAATGCTAACACTTCAAGCGTACTAATAAAGTAATCATGTCTTTTCAAAACAACAAGGCCAAAGAAAGTTATCCCTACAAAATCATATAGTCTGGCTATGCTCCATCTTCATCACACAAAACATTCAAATCATGCACAACCCCGGTTTTAGCCAAGCAATTGTTTCATACTTTAGTATTCTCAAACTTTTTCAACCTTCATGCAATACATGAGCGTGAGCCATGGACATAGCACTATGGGTGGAATAGAGTGTGATGGTGGAGGTTATGCGGAGAAGACAAAAAGGGAGAAAGTCTCACATCGACGCGGCTAATCAACGGGCTATGGAGATGCCCATCAATTGATGTCAATGCGAGGAGTATGGATTGCCATGTAGCAGATGCACTAAGAGCTATAAGTGTATGAAAGCTCAAACTGAAAACTAAGTGGGTGTGCATCCAACTTGCTTGCTCATGAAGACCTAGGGCATTTGAGGAAGCCCATCGTTGGAATATACAAGCCAAGTTCTATAATGAAAATTCCCACTAGTATATGAAAGTGACAATATAGGAAACTCTCTATGAAGAACATGGTGCTACTCTGAAGCACAAGTGTGGTAAAAGGATAGTAACATTGCCCCTTTTCCTTTTTTTTGGGCGGGCTTCTTTGCCCCCCCCTTTAGGCTTCTTTGGCTTCTTTTGTTATGGGGCAATGCTCTATAATGATGATCATAACACTTTATTTACTTACAGCTCAATATTACAACTCGATACTAGAACAAAGATATGACTCTATATGAATGCCTCCGGCAATGTACCAGGATGTGCAACGATCTAGCGTAGCAATGACATCAAAAAATGGACAAGCCATGAAAACATCATGCTAGCTATCTTACGATCATGCAAGGAAATATGACAATGAATGCTCAAGTCATGTATATGATGATGATGGAAGTTGCATGGCGATATATCTCGGAATGGCTATGGAAATGCCATAATAGGTAGGTATGGTGGCTGTTTTGAGGAAGATATAAGGAGGCTTATGTGTGATAGAGCGTATAGTATCACGGGGTTTGGATACACTGGTGAAGTTTTTACCAACTCTCGAGGTGAGAAAGGGCAATGCACGGTACTGAAGAGGCTAGCAATGATGGAAGGGTGAGAGTGCGTATAATGCATGGACTCAACATTAGTCATAAAGAACTTGCACACTTATTGCAAAAATTTATTAGCCATTGAAACAAAATACTACACGCATGCTCCTAGGGGGAGGTTGGTAGGAGTTAACCATCGCGCGGCCCCGACCTCCACCAAGGGATGACACTTAAAAAATATCTCATGCTCCAACTTCGTTACATAACGGTTCACCATACGTGCATTCTACGGGAATCACAAACCTCAACACAAGTATTTCTACTAATCCACAGTCACCCATTAACATGACTCTAATATCACCACCTTTATATCACAAAACTATTGCAAGGAATCAAACATATCATATTCAGCGATCTACAAGATTATGTAGGATTTTATGACTAACCATGTGAATGACCAATTCCTGTCATCTCCCTAAATAGATATAAGTGAAGCAAGAGAGTTTAATTCTTTCTACAAAATATATGCCCAAGCTCTAACAAATATAGTGAAGCAAAAGAGCATTCTACAAATGGCGGTTTTCTAAGTGAAGAGAAACAGGCAATCGAAACTTCAAATGATATAAGTGAAGCACATGAAGCATTCTATAAAGCCATACTCAAAAGATTTAAGTGAAGTGCAACAAGCATTCTATAAATCAACCAAGGCCTATCTCATACCAGCATGGTTCATAAAAGAAAAGTGAAAACTAAATGCAAAAGACGCTCCAAGACTTGCACATATCGCATGAACGAAACGAATCCGAAAACATACCGATACTTGTTGAAGAAAGAGGAGATGCCTTCCGGGGCATCCCCGAGCTTAGACGCTTGAGTCTCCTTGAATATTTACTTGGGGTGCGTTGGGAATCCCCAAGCTTCAGCTCTTGCCTCTCTTCCTTTTCCTCATATTGAGACCTCCACGATCAAACACTTCATCCACACAAAACTTCAACAGATAACTTGGTAAGATCCGTTAGTATAATAAAGCAAATCACTACTATAGGTACTATTCCAAACCAATTCATATTTTATTGTTTCATTGTGTCTACTGTAATATAGCTTTTCCATGGCTTAATCCACTATTATAAATTGATAGTTTCATCAAAACAAGCAAACTATGCATCAAAACAGAATCTGTCAAAAACAGAACAGTCTGTAGCAATCTGAACATTCACCATATTTCTAGTACCCCAAAAATTCTAAAAAAATTCAGAAAAATAAACAATTTGTACATCAATACAGTGCAAATGTAATCAGAACCGTTTGACGTTCCAGTAAAAAATGTAAAATCGCGCACTATAGCCAAAGTTTCTGTCCTGCACCGTACAAACCAACAAGCATTGTAAACATCCTAAAGGCAAACCTTGGCACATTATTTTTATAATACAATGGAATTGTACAAGGGGTAATTATTTTTGTTGAAAGGTTTCTGTAATCAAGATTCACAAAGTTTCCGTGAGCATGAACAAAGTTCAAAGAGCTCTCCCACTTCAATAATGCTTGTCTCTCTCACTTTCACTTTCCTTTTTGAAAAGTTTTCGGTTCCCCTCTTTATTTTTTTGTTTTTAAACTATATGAAAGCAGACAAAGAAATAAATGACTCTCTAAAACTTCTGGGTTGTCTCCCTGGCAGCGCTTTCTTTAAAGCCATTAAGCTAGGCATATAGTGCTCAAGTAATGGATCCACCCGGATCCCAAGGTATATCAAAGCCAATTTTAATTAACAATGATTTGTAATTTAGTAGTGAGCACAAAGTAACATATATCATGCAACAACGAAGTCTAAATCTCTTCCTATGCATCGGCATGTCATAAAAGAACAATTCATGCACACATAGTAAAGGCCAATGCATAGTATAAATAGTTTCTTGCAATTTTATCATATTGGGAACATGGAGAGGCGGAGATGTAGTTCCTCTCTCATAATAATTGCAAGTAGGAGCACCAAGCACATGCATATTATGTCTATCAAAATTATCATGTGCAACGGTAAAATGCAACCCATTAATATAATCCTCAATAAGCACAAACTTCTCTGATATAGTGTAGCTGGGAGAATTCAAAAAGATAATAGGACTATCATGCGTGGATGAAATAGCAACAATTTCATGTTTAACATAAGGAACTATAGCAAGTTCATCTCCATAAGCATAATTCATATTGGCATCTTAGCCACAAGCATATCAAGCATCATCAAAAAGGGATATTTCAAGAGAATCAACGGGATCATAACAATCATCATAGCAATCATCCTTCGGTAGCACGAAGGGAAATTAAACAATGTATGAGTTGAAGAGTTACTCTCATTAGAAGGTGGGCACGGGTAGCTAATCCGCTCTTCCTCCTTTTGTTATTCGCTCTCCTCATCATCTTCTTTATCCAATGAGCTCACAGTTTCATCAATTTCTTCCTCCATAGCTTCCTGCAAAATATTTGTCTCTTCTTGGACAGCGGAGACTTTCTCAATAAATGCAGCAATATCGGAATTGTATTCATAATTTTCATAGCAATATCTAAGTATAGCAAAATTTTCAGGTATGTAAAATGAATCATCAAAATCTTCAAACTCTTTAAACATATATTCAATCTCATAAGCACCCATAAAAGCAACGAATTCTTCTATTTGTTCCACATCATAGTAATCATAGATAACATTAGCATAAGAAGCCAAGGTTTTGTCATCATTGAATTTGCATGAAAAGGGAAGGTGTGGATCCTTCATCCTAGAGCAACAAGTATAATCATGTCTCAAGCATAGATCCCGAGCATACCAACGCAACATATAAATTTGATCCCATAATAGTTTCCCTTTTTGTGTCAAGCGATAATCCCTAAAGTATTAACATTAATCCAACATGTCTCCCATAACATAATTGAATGGGGTTTTCTCAGGATTATCAAAGTAGTACATAATTTCTTTCACATAACGAGCATCGAGGGTTTTAGGAGGTTCCCCATCTCCATGAGTAGCAAGTAGACCTATTTTTTTTGGTATTTCGTGTTCCATATCCATAACTAAAGATAGAGAACAACTTAGAACATCAAATAAAAATTACTTAGTGATAAAGCAAACAAGCACACACGAGAATATTCACCCCATGCTATGACTCCCCAGCAACGGCGCCAGAAAAAGATCTTGATAACCCACAAGTGTAGGGGATAGTTGTAGCCTCTTTCGATAAGTAAGATTGTCAAACCCAACGAGGAGCTAAAGGTAGAACAAATATTCTCTCAAGTCCTATCTGCCACTGATACGACTCTATGCACGCTTAGTGTTCGCCTTACTAGAACAAGTATGAAACTAGAAGTGCTTTGTAGGTGTTGTTGGATAGGTTTGCGAGATAATAAAGAGCACGTAAATAAAAAGTAGGGGCTGTTTAGATAAAGAAGCAATAAAGTAAATATAGCAAGTGTGGAAAAGTAGTGGTAGGAGTTGTGAAATTGTCCCTAAGCAATTGACTACTTTACTAGACCGATAGCAAGTTTTATGTGGGAGAGGCATAAGCTGACATACTTTCTCTTCTTGTATCATATGCACTTATGATTGGAACTCTAGCAAGCATCCGCAACAACTAAAGATCATTCAGGTAAAACCCAACCATAGCATTAAAGTATCAAGTCCCCTTTATCCCATACGCCACAACCCCCTTACTCGGGTTTATGCTTCTGTCACTCAAGCAACCCACCATAAGCGAATCATGAACATATTGCAACACCCTATAGTGGGAATCCCTCACGCTTGCGCAACACGGAGAGCACCATAGGACAGCAACATAACCACAAGCAAATTAAACCAATCATAGCAATTCATCAATTACCGGTAGGACAACGAAAATCTACTCAGACATCATAGGATGGCAACACATCATTGAATACTAATATGAAGCATAAAGCACCATGTTCAAGTAGAGGGTACAACGGGTTGCGGGAGAGTGGACTGCTGAATATAGATGGGGGATGGTGATGGAGATGTTGGTGAAGATGGCGGAGGTGTTGGTGAAGATCGCGGTGATGATGATGGCCACCGGCGGCGTTCCGGCGCCACCGGAAGCAAGGGGGAGAGAGCCCCCCTTCTTCTTCTTCTTCCTTGACCTTCTCCCTAGATGGGAGAAGGGTTTACCCTCTGGTCCTTGGTCTCCATGGTGTGGGAGGGGCGAGAGCCCCACCGAGTTTGGATCTGTCTCTCTGTCTCTCTCTGTTTCTGCATCCTCGGATTCTGCCCTGGCACCGTTTCTTTTATATCCGGAGATCCGTAACTCCGATTGGATTGAAACCTTCGCCCAAATATATTTCCAAAAATTAGCTTTCTTGCGGCCAAAGAAGAGCGTCAACCACCTTACGAGGGGCCCACGAGGGTCAGGGGCGCGCCTAGGGTAGGCAGGCGCGCCCCCTGCCTCGTGGCCACCTCGGGCACTGTCTCGCATTGATTTTACTTCCCAAAAATCATAAATATTCCAAAATAATTCTCCGTACGTTTTTATCCCGTTTGGACTCCGTTTGATATGGGGTTTCTTTGAAACATAAAACATGCAACAAACAGGAACTGACAGTGGGCACTGGATCAATATGTTAGTCCCGAAATATAATATAAAAAGTTGCCAAAAGTATATGTAAGTTGTTGAATATTTGCTTGGAATAATAAAAAATTATAGATACGCCGGAGACGTATCAGGTCACAGCTACAAAGGATGGTGTTTGAATTGCTAGAACTTCTATCTGCAGTGAACATGCACCTATTGGTGTGTCGTAAAAAATAATTGGAATTATTCAGGGTTCGTTTGGACATTTTTGTATAGTAACTTGGTTTTCTAGGCATTTCAGTTGCACAATTCAAAATTAAACCACATGCACATGCTCCGGTGCACCAAAATGGTTTATCAAATGACATATGTGTCTGTGGGTTGGTGCTTACGTCCCATTCAAGAAATGGGGATGAATTTCAAACACCACGGCACCGTGGCTCTCCGGCAAACATTGCGGTGCTTGCTTTTGTAATTGTAGTATATACAAAACTCGTCTGAAATTCATGAACCTTGCCATGCTATCATGAAACAGCATCAAGATGCTGGGGTAAAAAAATATTGTCCCATTTGGGGCAGGTTATGGTATAAGCTTCTCTCACAACAAGCATGATCATTTCGTTAGGGAACGTGCCACCTTGGGGGACGAAACGTTATATGTTGCCTCTTCTTACTTTCAAATTTTTCTCATGTCAACATAGAACAACAGGAGTGTTGTGCAAATTTTTGGGATTTTTCGGGGTTTGCGTGGACATTTTTATACATTAACTGAGTTTTCTATGCATTCATGTGCATAATTCAAATTTGAACTACATGCACATGCTCCAGTGCATATAAACAGGTCAAAAAATCAAATGTGTGTCCTTGGTTGCAACCTTAGGTCCCATGCAAGAAATGGGAATGAATGTCAACACCTTTGCCACCGTCGCTTGGCTCCTAACATTGAGATACATGGTTTTGAAATTCTAGTAAATTGAAAAGTCATCTAAAATTCATGAAACTTGACATGCTATCATGGAACGGCAGCAACATGCAGTAGTAAAAATATTGTCCCATTTGGGGCAGGTTGGGGTATAAGCTTCTCACAAACTAGAGCTTCTCGCAACAAGCCTCATGGTTACCGGAGGGAACATTTCACCTTTCTGGACGAAGCGATATCTGTTGCCTCTTCTTGATTCAAAATTTTGCTCTAGTGTCAACATAGAACAACAGGAGTGTCGTGTTAAAATTTGGATTTTTTTAGGGTTTGTCTGGACATTTTATGCATTAATTGAGTTTTAATGCATTTATGTGCATAACTCAAATTTGAACTACATGCACATGCTCTAATGCATATAAACTGGTTGAAAATTCAAATCCGTCTCCTTGGTTGCATGCTTAGGTCCCATGCAAGAAATGGGAATGAATGTCAAACAACCTGCCACCATCACTCGGCCACAAACATTGAGAAAACTGATTTTTAAATTCTAGTAAATCCAAAACTCATTTGAAATTCATGAAACATGGCATGCGATCATGGAGCGGCATCAACATGCCGCCGTAAATTTTTTGTCCCATTTGCGGCAGGTTTGGGTATAAGCTTCTCACAAACCAGAGCTTCTGACAACAATCCTGGTGGTTTTAGTAGGGAACGTTTCACCTTTCTGGACGAAATGATAGCCGTTGCCACTTCTTCATTTCAATTTTTTCTCTAGTGTCAACATAGAACAACATGAGCATTGTGTTAAATTTTGGAATTTTTCGGGGTTCGTTGGGACATTCATATGCATTAATTGAGTTTTCAATGCATTTGTGTGCATAATTCAAATTTGAACTACATGCACATGCTCTAATGCATATAAATTGGTTGAAAATTCAAATCCGGCTCCTTGGTTGCACGCTTAGGTCCCATGCAAGAAATGAGAATGAATGTCAAACACCCTACCACCATCACTCGGCCACAAAGATTGAGATACCTGGTTTTTTAAATTCTACTAAATCCAAAACTCGCTTGAAATTCATGAAACATGGCATGCTATCATGGAGTGGCATCAACATGCCGTCGTAATTTTTTTGTCCCATTTGGGGCAGGTTTGGGTATAAGCTCAAACCATAACTTCTCACAACAAGGGTGGTGGTTTCGGTCGGGAAAGTTTCAGCTTTCTGGACGAAATGAGAGCCGTTGCCTCTTCTTGATTTCAATTTTTTCTCTAGTGTCAACATAGAATAACATGAGTGTTGTGTTAAATTTTAGAAGTTTTTGAGGTTGGTTAGGACATTCATTAATTGAGTTTTCAATGCATATATGTGCATAATTCAAATTTGAACTACATGCACATGCTCTAACGCATATAAGTTGGTTGAAAATTCAAATATGTGTCCTTGGATGCATGCTTAGGTCCCATGCAAGAAATGGGAATGAATGTCAAACACCCTCCACCGTCACTTGGCCGCAAACATTGGGATACCTAGTTTTTAAATTCTAGTAAATCCAAAACTCGTTTAAAATTCATGAAACCTGGCATGCTATCATGGAATGGTACCTGACATGCCGCGTTAAATTTTTTGTCCCATTTGGGGCAGGTTTGGGTATAAGCTTCTCACAAACCAGAGCTTCTCACAACAAGCCTGATGGTTTTGGTAGGGAACGTGCCACCTTTGGGGACGAAACGATACCTGTTGCATGTTATTGCTTTCAAAAATTTCTAGTGTCAACATAGTACAACAGGAGTGTTGTGTTAAATTTTGGAATTTTTCAGGGTTCGTTTGGACATTTTTATACATTATCTGGGTTTTCTAGAATTTTATGTGCATAATTCAAATTTGAACTACAAGCACATGCTCAAGTGCATATAAATTGGTAGAAAAATCAAATCGGTGTCCTTGGGTGCATGCTTAGGTCCCATGGAAGAAATGGGAATGAATTCAAACACCAGGGCACTATTGATGGCCGGCAAAACATTGAGATACTTTGTTTTTAAATTTTAGTGAATCGAAAACTCGTCTGGAATTCATGAAATTTGCCATGCTATCATGGAATGGCACCCGGCATGCTGTAGTAATTTTCGTGTCCATTTTGAGAGAAGGCGCACTCGAATAACAGTCAACAAAGGCATTTTGAAACAAGTAGCTGCCACTCTAACATCGCAAACATTTTAGATAGAACACCCATATGTACACTGACAACTTCCCCAGTAAGCCAATGGAAAATGTGCTGAGCAGGATTTGTGAAGCTCTTTGTCGCAAACGTTTTAGATAGAACATGTGTATGCAAAGTGAGAGCTATGGTCTTCCGCAGTAATCCAAGGAAAAATTCGCTGCACAGGATTTCTGCATCCCTTCAACGCGAACGGTTCCGATTGAATAAGGTATGCAAAGTGAGACTTCGGTGCTAAGCCAAGAGAAAATTTGGCAAGAAGGATTTCTACCTCCCTTCAACGCAAACAGTTTTTTCGGATGACCCGTGTGCAACCACGTACAGACAATTTGGTAAGATTTGCATCTGTCATTTTGGGTATATTGCCATTTGTCAAACTGGAAAGATTGACATTTGTTGATCTAGTAACATTGCCAATTGTTAGTCCTTGTAACACTGCAATTTGTCAAAATATGCAGCTAAAAATCACTAGCACTATCTAGTTTTTGCAACAAAAATTCAGTAATTAAGCATAGATTTCATTCATAGATTAAATAGTCATGCTTTATTTATACAAACAGTTCAACTCGACAGTTGAATCGACCAAACTTCTCCCCTTGCCAACCACGTACTGAAATAGCTAGTTCAACTACATATACTAGCTAATTTTAAGTACGTTGTACAGTTCCACCACATCTATAATCTGATGAACTGAACAAAATAGCCCCTAAATACTACTACTACTACTACTACGGAGGGGCTATTGGATTTCGGGTTCCGGCAGACCCTTGAGGTTCGAACACTGGGGTGCACGTGGAGATTTCACCCTCTACCTACCTGTTCATCGCCGACTCTCTAAGATCTAAACTACGAAAGGAACAACACAAGAGACACAGAGTTTATACTGGTTTAGGCCACTATTGTGGTGTAATACCCTACTCCAGTGTGTGGTGTGTTGGATTGCCTCTTGGGCTGATGATGAACCATACAAGGAAGAACAGCCTCGCGAGGGTCTGTTTTTGGCTGGTGCGATGAACTGCTAGGAGGAGTTCAGTCGCTCTCTCTACTGGTTTTCTGGTGAGGATGCTCGATCCCTCTAGCTCCTGGATTCTAGATGCTGATCCAGATGCCTCTACCCTGGGGGTGGCTAGTCCTATTTATAGGCAAGGGCCCTGGGCCTCTTCCCAAATATTGAGCGGGAAGGGCGCCAACAATTGGCCATTTTGAAGGGGAACATCAGGTACACTTATCCTGACTAAAGTTAGTCCTCGCCTGTCAAAGGCTCTGGTGGTGACGCCTGCTTGGACTCCACAATGACTTCCTTCCTGCCGTTGGGCTGGTCTTGGTCTTGTTGCACTGAAATGGATGCCTTTGCTTGATGCTCTCGCTTGCGCTTGCTCCCTTTGCACCAAAGAGGAAAGGAGGACACTACACAGGCTGGTGCCCGACTGGTGCCCTTGGTCGTCATGGCTTGCGTCATGGGCACCTCGCGAGGTACCCCGCCTTGATCTCTCCGCCTCCTCGTGAGCCAGCCTGAAGAGGCCGTGCCTGAGGAAGCTCCTTGTCGCCCGCCCAGCGAGGCTTGGCCCCTCGCGAGGGTCTTGAGCTTGTGTTGATGAAGATGGGCCGTGCTGGGCCCCCCTTTGAGCCACACCGCAGGCCGCAAGAAGGCAAGTCTAGGGACCACCGTTCCCAGAACGCCGACAGTAGCCCCCGGGCCCAAGCGCGCCCGGACTTGGCCGAGCAGAGAGGCAAAAGGGCAAGTGCGAAGCGCCGCGGGCCCTAATAGCCTGCGGCCTTGGGTGCCGCGTGGCGGTTGATTGGACGTGTGCGCCTCTGCAACTGCGCGAGTTGATAAAGGAGCGGCATCTGTCTAGGCTTTGCCTCCTCTGCTTTCTTCGGTTGCTGCTCAGATCCCCTTTCTTGCGCCTCTCCTTCCTGCCTCCGAAATCTTCAGATCTACTCCATCCGCGCGCCCTAGCAAGACATGGCGCCTCGCCAGGCCCCGGCCGGAGCTTGGTATTCGTCCGCCTTGGACTCGCCGAACGTGTCGGAGGCGAGTCTTGCCCGGGTGCACCAGATGGCAGCGGCACAGGGCATCGATGGGGCGAAGGTGTTCAAGGCCGGCTCTGCCCTCCCTGAGGGCCAAGGGGGCACCTTCTAACCGCTCTTTGTGAGCGCCATTGTTGCCGGTATGGTGCCTCCCTTTTCTGAGTTCTTCTTCTCTGTCCTCTGCCATTACAAGCTTCAAGCTCTGCATCTCCACCCCAACTCTGTCCTTCTTCTGGCAATCTTCGCCTACTATTGCGAGGCTCACGTAGGGGTGAAGCCCTCAGTGGCCTTGCTGCGCCACTACTTCTCCCTCCGGACCTCTCGTGGTCCCGTCTCTACGTGCGTGAGCTTTGTCGCGTACGGTAGCTCCATCGCCATTTCGAACCCCGGAAAGAGGATTGAGGGCTTCAGGAGAAAGTGGGTCTTGGTAGATGCCGGGCACATCCACCCTCGGCTGATCTTGCCCACGGGGCACCCCTCGAGCTCCGACGACTGGTCTCGAGTGGAGCTTGTGGACCCCCGCGTGAGGCTGGTGTAGGAGAAGATGGATGCGGATCTGAGGCCGGCCAGCATGGCGGCGGCGAAGCTGACTGGCACATCGCTGCTGAGGGAATTCCTGGAGCACCAGCTGGCTCCGCTTCGTCAGTACTCACTTCCGATGTGGAGGCCCCACCCGAGCCCCGCGGTCTTGGCCGATGAGGATCTGGCTGCGGTTCTCTAGTCTTTGGTCGGGGGCGGCGTGGCGAGGTTGGAGTGCGCTCCTACGCCCCTGTTCCTTCGCGAGGACTAGGAGCAGGTAGTGGAGTCCATGCCAGTCTTCAACGGGGACGGGCCCGTGCCCGCGGAGGCCCCCGAGGACCTGGTGGATGTGTCCTCCAGAGACTCCAGCGAAGAGAAGGAAGAAGGGGAGCGGGAAAAAGGGCCTGACTCCGAGGCGACCGACGGAGAGTCGAGGGCTCCCCCCTTCGGCGCAGGTCCCGCGCTCTCCGCCTCTCTCTGAGTGATGACAACGAGGATGATGACGAGCAGGGCAGCCGAAGCCTGCCCCTGATCCCGAAGAAGAACCGGACCAGGCTGATCCCCCGCGGGTCTGCCCCGGCCCCGAGCCGATCCGCAGACGCGCCTCTTGCTCGCGAGCTCCTTGAGGCAGATCCTTGCAGCCGGCTCTCGGGCTTCAAGTACGGCCGGAGGCTGCTCGAGCTCGCGAGCGACGACCTGTAAGTGCTTGATTCCTGTCTCATTTCTTGTTCCGTTGCTGAGGCTTGATGTTCGTATCTCTCGGCTAGGCTGGCACCCGCGGCAAAGAAGTCGAAGGGAGCTCCTGAGGTTCCATCCGGGGCAGCGCCTCTGCCCGCGAAAGAAGGTGACCGTGACGCACGGGCCTCTCCTGCCCGGGCGTCCTCGCGAGGCCTGGTTGAGCCGGCTGGGGCGAGCTCAGCCCCCACGGCCCAAGCGACTCCCGAGGTGCCCTTGCCTGATGCCGCCACCACAGTCGTTGGGGCGCAGCAGGCTCCACCTCAGGATACTGTGGTCACGCTGCCGTCTTCTCCTCCTACTCCACCACTGCTATTTCTCCGACTCCTCCTACTGTTCTGGATCATGCTGCTGCCGAACTGGACCATCTGCGGCAGGTTCTTCTGGGCGCTGACCCTCGTTTAGTGGCCGGGCGTCTGGAGTTGGCTTCTGGCTGGATTCGCTCCGACGCTTCGATTCGGGCGGCGCTGGTCCAGGCCTCGACGGCTTGCGACAAGGAGAAGCAGGCTGTCCTTGGGGCGAAGGCTGCTCGCGACGCCGCCTTGGGGGAGGTGGCTAATGCCCGAGGTCACTGCAAGGCGCTGGAGAGCGAGCTGCAGGGCCTGTGGGACCAACTCGCCGAGGAGACCCGCCTTCGCCAAGAGCAGGAGGAAAGCATGAAGGTTCGCGAGGCGGCCGTCAAGGACTGGGACGCCAAGCTCAAGAAGTGCCGTGACTGCCTAGGCGCGCTGGAGCAAGAGTTGGAGGCGAGGAAGGTCGAGCTGGATGGCAAGGCACGGGTTGCCGAGGATCGCGTGGCCTTCGCGGAGATGGAGGAGAAGGCTCGCACCTCGCTGAAGACGCTTTATGACAGCGGCCTGGAGAGCCCGCTGGCCAGCAACGAGGACGACCCTGCCAAGTTGCTTCCCTTCCTGGTTCATGCTCTTGAAGATGTCACCCTTGGCCTTGGCCCTATGGCTGAGGCTGAGGCGCGCGTCTTGTCTTCTGCAGCGCTGACGCGGGTCCTTACCCACATCTATCTTCGCGACCCCAATGTCGACCTCGACAGCCTGCTGGAGCCAGCGAGCGGCGAGCTTGCCGCTGCCACTGCTGAGGCCGTGAAGGGTCGCGAGGAGGCTCTGCTGGGGAAGTTTCGGGCCTTCAGCACCAAGCCGAAGCGGGGCACTGCCGGCCCTGCAGCTCCACAAGGCGAACCCGCTCCGCGGAGCTCCACCGCCGGCAAGTGACTCCGTCGTGGCTCCCGTCCCGCTTTTAATTCCTGCACATGTACCATGCCTCAGGGAGGCATTAAAACTTGCATTTGGTGTTGTGATAACAGTATGGACTGTAATATTTGCTTTTGAATTCCTTGAAATTTGCGCTATTCCTTCCTACCTGCTTATGTTCTACGCCGGCAGAGCCCGGCCCCGCGCATACCTCAGCCGCCGTTAGCCCCGACCGGAAACCAGGACGGGACCAAGGAGTGAGGGGCTACGTGACAAGTTAGGCTCCTAAGTCGCGATGCTGAGGAGTCCCCCTTGGCGCTCGAACAACAAGTAGGGAGGTGAGATGTGGGGGTGACTCCTTAGGGAGGTGAGATGCGGGTGGATCTACCGTTGTACGTCTGTAGAGCCCGGCCCCGCGCATACCTCAACTGCCGTTAGCCTTTCGAAACTAAGGAGTGAGGGCTACATGACCAGTTAGGCTCATGAGTCGCGATGCTCAAGAGTCCCCCTTGACGCTCAAACGGCCTTCGTACCTTGGATCCACTCGGGGAGGGACGTGCGAGGCCCGGGGGGCCTGGCTGGGTGGCATGCATCTGGGCGTGACCCAGGCGCAGCCCCCGTGCCCAGCCCCCTCGCGTGGCACTCCCGAGGGGAGGCGTTGCGATGAGGCTAGACACTAAGCTCTGGGCTCCCTGAGGTTGATGCGGCCCGGGGGCCACCCTCAGTTGTTTATCACCAGCGCGGAGTATAGCGCTTCCATATGTGTACGGGCATAGCCGCGCCTCGGCAGTGTCGTCAGCCAGCGCGGAGCATGGTGCTTCGACTGGTGCGTGGGAGTGGGCTCCCCTCCGGAAGGAGCCCCCGGGGCGTGTACAGCCCCCCACCCTGACACGTGGCTGGCATGGTAGGGCCTGACGAGGTGTATCTTGGCACCCGTGAGCCAGCGCGGGACTCTCGGGGCCCTACCTCAAGGTGGGTTGCGCCTGGCACTGGGCCTTATCTTGGGATGTGTTCCTGCAAATTTGGTTAGATGCCAAAGCTCTACGTCCTCGGTCCCGGCCCTCGAGCTGGTCTCAGCCGTCGCTGGTATGCCAGGTCGCGATGCCGTGGACAGGGTCAGAGGGTGAGGGCTGGAGAGCCGGTAGGAGCCCTGAGTCGCGATGCTCAGGTACCCCCCCTTTAACGCGCAAGCTTGGTTAGATGTCAAAACTCTACGTCCTCGGGTCCCGGCCCTTGAGCTGGTCTCAGCCGTCGCTGGTATGCCAGGTCGCGATGCCGTGGACAAGGCCAGAGGGTGAGGGCCGGAGAGCCGGTAGGAGCCCTGAGTCGTGATGCTCAGGTACCCCCTTTAACGCGCAAGCTGCTGACATCCAGGAAGAAAAGTTGCCACGGACAGGCACCAAATAACAAGCATGATGGGTCGAAAGCATGGCCTGAAGATAAACGCAAGAGGGGTACACGCCGCTGGGTCTGACCCGAGCGACTTGGGGATAATGCAGCTCAAGGGGCACCCCCAACAAAGTAAGCTAAAAACATGAGCAAACGGGATACACGCCGCAGGGACGGACCCACGCGGCCTGGGAATGATGCAGCCCTGAGGGCACTCCCAGCTGGAAACGAAACTTGAAAGATGTCACCTGATGATGTTGAAGACGAAGGAGTGTTGGTGTAGCAGACTCGGTGGGCTGCGGGAGCCGATCCTCACGAGCCACCAGGCCCTGGGGCCTCGGGAGGCTCCGGAGGTACTGGTGGCTCCTCGCGGACCATCTCCATCTCCGCCAGGGCTGCGGAACGCCTGACCTCTTGAGCCTCCAGGATGCCCCTCATAAGGCGCTGGTACGTGGCAGCCGCGTTCGGCAAGCCATAAGGCATGCGAACGTAGCTGTGGGGTGGACCTTCGCAGCACCCCACTTGCGAGGGCCAGAGGCGCTCCTGAGAGGCGGCTCGGTTGAGCCCTGGATGTCGATGCAGACGCGCATCCCACCATCCTCGCATGGATGGGGGCGCACAGCGGGTAAGCGGCGACTGCCTCTCATGACTCTTGACTCCTGTAGCTCCTGAATGGCCTTGCTGACGAACTCCTGAGGGTTTGGCCCTCCTTGCCTTGCTCCTTCTTGAGGGAAACATGCTTCGAAACACGCCTCCAATTGGTGCCCAAGCGCCTCCCTCGTGACCTTGGCAAGGTCGGCGGCCCTCCAGGGGAGAGCCCCCGAGCCCTGCCTGAGGAGAGCGCCGGGCACGCTTCCCTATGCGATGGAAGGAGGTTCCCCCTGGGCAGGCGCGGGCCCTGAGGGGCCTGCCTCCTGAGGGGCCGGGCCAGACGATGTCTTCTTCTTCTTGGGGGCGGTCTCGGGAAGCCTCCTTCTTCCGCGATCCAGGTCTTCCAGTGATGCGGCCTGAAAGGCTCGTTCCAGGGAGCACACCGCGTCTTTCTCTTCACAAGGCACCGTGATGACTCCGCCACTTCCTGGCATCTTGAGGACATTGTAGCCGTGGTGGGTTATGGCCATGAACTTGGCCAGCGCTGGGTACCTGAGGATGGCGTTGTACGGCAGGCGAATGTGGGCGACGTCAAAGTCGATGAGCTCGGTGCGGTAGTTGTCGCGTGCCCCGAAGGTGACAGGGAGGCGGACCTGCCCAATCGGGACCGTGGAGCCGTCGGTGACCCCGGAGAAAGGCTTGGTTGGCTGAAGCTAATTGTAGGGCACTTGGAGATTGTTGAATGTTTCCACGGACAGGACGTTGAGCCCTGCCCCGCCATCGATGAGGGTCCTGGTGACTAGCACGTTCCTGATGATTGGGGAACAAAGCATTGGGAGAACCCCGGCTGTGGTGGCGCACTTGAGCTGATCCGTGGAGCTGAACTTGATGGTGCACGCCGACCACCTGAGAGGGCGCGTGGCCACGAGCTTGGGGAGGACTGCATTTACTTCGTGGGCGAACTGCTTGAAGATGCGTTGAGAGGCTGGGGCTTGAGCTCCGCCCAAGATGCAAGTGATCGCACATGGCTCCTAGAAGCCCCTAGCCCCTTCGTCCTGATGACGGTCCTCATTTCTCCTTGGCTGTGGCGGCAGTGGAGGGAGGCCTGCGTTGCCTTGCGGGCCATCCTCGCGAGGCTGATCCCTCCAGCCTCCCTCGCGAGGCGGGTCCTGCCAGTGATCCTCACGAGGTTGGTCGCACCACCCTTGGTGAGGGCCGCGGTCTTCCCAGCGTCCTGCGTTCCTTCCTCCTCGACCATAGCCCCAGTCATTGCGGTCGGGACGTCGGCCGGTCCTTCCTTCTCGCACGGCTCGGAGCTCTTGGCATTCATTGGTGTTGTGGGTGTGGAGGTCGTGGTACACGCAGTACCGACTGCCCTTGGAGGGTTCGGGCTGATCTCTGCCCCTCTTGGTGTCTGGTTCTGCCGCGAGCACGGCAGCCCCCTTGCGCTTCACATCCTTGGCCTGGGATTTCTTCTCTTCTGGGTCTGCGGCAGGCAGCTCGAGGAGGGAGAGACGCCCTTCCTCAGTCCTGGCGCACTTGGTCGCCAAGTTGAACAGTTCCAAGGAAGTGCACAGGTCCTCATGCATTGCCAGCTCCTCCTTCATCTTGACGTCGCGCACGCCATTGGAGAAGGCTGAGATGATGGCCTCTTCGGTCACCTTGGGAATCTTGAGACGTGCGTTGTTGAAGCGCGGGATGTACTTCTGCAAGGTTTCCCCTAGTTGCTGCTTGATGCGGCGCACGTCGCTCACGGCGGGTGGCCAGTCGCGAGTACCCTGGAAGTTGGCGATGAAGTGGGTGCGCATCTCGTCCCAGGAGGATATCGTTCCTGGAGCCAGATTCAGGAGCCAAGTGCGGGCCCCGTCCTTGAGCGCCATGGGAAACCAATTCGCCATGACCTTCTTGTCTTCATTGGCAGCTTTGATGCCCAGCTCGTAGAGTTGGAGGAACTCTGCGGGGTCAGCCGTACCGTCGTAGCGAGGAGGCAGGTCTGGCTTGAACTTGCCGGGCCACGCGACGCTGCGCAGCTCGGCGGTGAAGGCGCGGCAGCCTACTGTGGCCACGGGAGGCCTTGGGTGACGAAAAGCTTGGTCCTGCGGGTCCCCATGCGCTGCAGCTAGGAGCAGCGCGGGGTCTTGACGTGCTGGAGCAGGAGCGTGGTCGCGACGAGCCGGAGCGGGGAGCGCTCGGGCAGCTTCTCGCGGGCGAGGGACTTCTTGGCAGCTCTGTTCTTGCCGCGCTGGCGCCTGATGGAGCGGGTTCCGCCCAGGGGCCACGCGCCTTGGGGACAGGGCGCCTTCTTGAGGGGGAGGCGGCTGAGGTGCCCCCGGAGCTTTGTCGCCCGCGCAGGGCGGGGTGCGGTGCAGCGGGACGGACGGCGCAGGAGAGCCCCCTGCGGCACGGACGAGCTCGGCGACGCGGTCGAGCCATTCTTCGTAGACGTCATCGACGGGATGGTAGCGTAGGAGCTCATTTGCCGCGATGAGCGCAGCTCGAGCCTCCATGGGCGCGCGGAACGCGCGAGACGAAGAACCAGCTGGGGTGAGCGAGGGTGTAGCAGTGCGGCCGTCTTAACTCATGGAGGGATGCTGCGATGATGCTTGCTGCTCATTCCGCGCCGGGCCGGTGGTGGCGTTGACGGCAGGTGATGGGGAACGATGAGGGCGCCCGCCGACGGGAGCCGTCTGGGTGACACGGGAAGCGAGGGCGGCTCGGCGCTCGGCGTGGGCCCGACAAGCGTCAGACATGGATGCAGTGGTCAGAGAAGAACAGGACGACGGAAGACAAATTCCGGCGCACCCCTACCTGGCGCGCCAAATGTCGGATTTTGGGTTCCGGCAGACCCTTGAGGTTCGAATACTGGGGTGCGCGTGGAGATTTCGCCCTCTACCTACCTGTTCCTCGCCGAATCGCTAAGATCGAAACTACGAAAGGAACAACGCAAGAGACATAGAGTTTATACTGGTTCAGGCCACCATTGTGGTGTAATACCCTACTCTAGTGTGTGGTGTGTTGGATTGCCTCTTGGGCTGATGATGAACAATACAAGGAAGAACAGCATCGCGAGGGTCTGTTCTTGGCTGGTGCAATGAACTGCTAGGAGGAGTTCAGTCGCTCTCTCTACTGGTTTTCTGGTGAGGATGCTCGGTCCCTCTAGCTCCTGGATTCTAGATGCCGATCCATATGCCTCTACCCTGGGGGTGGCTAGTCCTATTTATAGGCAAAGGCCCTGGGCCTCTTCCCAAATATTGAGTGGGAAGGGCGCCAACAATTGGCCATTTTGAAGGGGAACATCGGGTACACTTATCCTGACTAAAGTTGGTCCTCGCCTATCAAAGTCTCTAGTGGTGACGCCTGCTTGGGCTCCACAATGACTTCCTTCCTGCCGTTGGGCTGGTCTTGGTCTTATTGCACCGAAATGGATGCCTTTGCTTGATGCTCTCGCCTGCGCTTGCTCCCTTTGCACCAAAGAGGAAAGGAGGACACTGCACGGGCTGCCGCCCGACTGGCGCCCTTGGTCGTCATGGCTTGCGTCATGGGCACTTCACGAGGTACCCCGCCTTGATCTCTCTGCCTCCTCGTGAGCCAGCCTGATGAGGCCGTGCCTGAGGAAGCTCCTTGTCGCCCGCCCCGCGAGGCTTGGCCCCTCGCGAGGGTCTTGAGCTTGTGTTGATGAATATGGGCCATGCTGGGCCCCCCTTTGAGCCACGCCGCAGGCCGCAGGCAGGCAACTCTGGGGACCCCCGTTCCCAGAACACCTACAGGGGCTTTGTGCTATTTTCGGCAGCCTCTCCTTTGCTGAGCGCGCTCAATAAGAGGAAGAGGAGGAGGAGCCTACCGACGAGCTGGACAACAGCAATACGGTGCCTCCCGCTGCTGCACCTTCAACGACGCTCACCTCGAACGCCCTCTGCCGCTCCAGACGACCCCTCTCGAAGCGGCCGGACTGCTCGTAGATCTCCTAATTCCTCGCCTCTACGTCGGCGTGTGCCGCGGCCAGGGCGGCGGTAAGGCTCTTTGTGTGCTCGACAAGGCGCTTCTCCTCCTCCCGCAGGAACTCGATGTAGCACTCAAGGTCGCTGCGGCATGTACGGGCCTCCACCTCCGCATCCCTCATTTGGGCGGTGGTGGCGGAGCAGTTGATGATCCCAGCGGTCGACGGTGGGCTGGCGGCCACGGCGGCCGATGATGGGGTGGCGGCCACGACCACCACCTCCCGCCTTCGGGGCGCGGTGGCGAAGCGGGTGATGGCCACGATGGTCGTCCCTGGATTTTGACGGAGCTGTGGCGGCAGCGGCAGCCGGAAAGAGCTGCCAACGGGAACCGACGGTGGAGTGAGTGGTGGGTCTTGTGCGCACACCAACAGGGATGCCATGCACTCTACACTATGCCAGGGACTGCGCCGCCGCCATGGTGTAGCTTCCCAGTAGGAGCTGTGCTCTGATGACGGCGGAGTGGCTGAGCGACGACAACAGACCGGTGCCATTGGCAATTATGGGAGAAGCACACGAGATAAGCTACAGGGAGGGAGGGGAAAATGCGAAGTAGGACTCGCCGGTCGTGAGGGTTTATATAGTAGGCTGGTAAGCATTGGGATTTTGGGGGATTTCACCGAGTCGGGCGGGAAGCTTGCACGGGAACCTGCAAGGTTGCGCGAGAACGGGCTCACCAGCGTTTTGCCAAAAGAACGCCCCCGTGCGCTGCTGAAGCTTGCGCTCGAACCATCTGCGGCAGGCCGACAGCGGGGTGACAAGACGTGCGAGAGGAGGACGAAAGGACACGTACACATACGTTTAATAAAAAATACGTTTGCGATTTATTTACCTACTATACCCCCGTCTTGGTTTATAAGTAGGATTTAATTAATAAAATACGAATGCATGTCGCCAAAGATTATATCACTGGATTCGTATTTGAACATAGTTTCCAGTTATATAATTTTTGTAACATGCATTAACATTTTGTTGGTTAAATTTGAGGTTATATACCAGCAAGCGTTTGCCCACAACACACACGCCTTATTCCATCACAAACAGCTGGGATGGATCAACTGTATGCCACGTACCGCACCCGCAACTCTAATCTGATTCGTGTTTGATTTCTCCGACATCGCTCGCCTCTGCTCGCGTCCCTCGGCAAGCTCTGCTCGCCGTTAGGCGCCACATTGCGCTCTGCTCGCATCCTTCGGCACGCTTGGGTTGTGGACAACTTTTCCTTGCATGTTTAACTTGTGTGTTCAACTGCTCGGTTGAGGCGACCGTAGAGCGCCTTCTTGCGTCCCTCCACCGCGTGCTCTGCCAGTGATTGGGCCTGCACACGTGACATCGGGGGACCCATATGCATGCGATTGCGCCGTGCACGTTGCCACGCGATGCAGTTATGTGCGGTACGATTGTCGTGGTGGGCGCACGGCAGATGCCAAGGGATGCCTAAGAGAGGAGGAGGCTCGAGGGCGCTGGTGGACTCCAGAGGCGAGGTTGGCATGAGCGGGCGCGGGATGCTGGACATATCCAGGTTCGGGGCTCTCCGGAGAGATAATACCCCTAGTCCTCCTGAGTGTGGTTGGATGATCAATAGTACAATGTCGCTCCTGGAGCTGTATGGAGGTGGAAGGAAGCTGGCCAAGGCTTGGGCTGCTCCTTCTCCCCGGTGTTGCTGTTTGGTGGCTAGTCCTATGCTTACTTGCTTTTCTCTGGTATGCATTCTCTGCTTTCTGCCTTCCTGTATGATCGTGGACTCCTGGGGGTTTTTATAGACCAACCGCCCAGAGGTACAATGGTGATGTTACCGATCGGTGGGTCCGTATTGTCGGCGTCTGGGGACCCGGGCTGGGTCCCGCTGAGGGCTTGTGGTTCGCTGGGTTCCCCTAGATGCGGGCCCCACATGCCTAGGGGAACTGTGCGCCGTCTTATCGATCGTTAGGGCATGGCCGAGTTGAGTCGTATATAGTGCTCTCCGTCAGGCTGCCACTTGTTGTCATCAGCGGTGAGGGCGGGAGCACTGTAGCCACGCCGGCCCTGGTCAGCGGGTTGGTGTGGGGCACTGTTGCCACGCTCCGGCTGACCAGAGGCATGGGTGGGGCACTATTGCCTCGGTCATCGTTGATTGAAGACTCGTCCCATCGTAGGGCCTGGATGGGACGGGAGCTGACCCGTGGCCGGATTGCGGAGCACGCCACGGGTGGAGCTAGCTTGTTGAGGAAGCTTTGGTTGTGCCGAGTTCGTCTGTCTTGCGCTAGTCGTTGGGGCCAAGTCGACGTGTCTTGCCGGGTCGCGGGACTTGGCCGGGTCGAGCGACCCGGCCAAGCGCGTGCCGGTATTGAGGGGTGGTGCCAGCCCCGTTGTTTTTGAAGAGGATCCGGGTTCCGTTGCCAGCCTGGGGTCCATCCCCCCGACAGTAGTCCCCGAAGCTATGAAGGTTCGCCGTCTTTGGATGAGTGGGCCTTCGCAGTTTCCCCCTTAAGCAAGGCGGATTCTGCGAGCTTCGGGTCCGGCAACACCCACTGTGTGTCAGTTTTCTCGGAAATCGGATCGCGGCATCCCGACCGTGGCGGGAACCAAGGAGTCTGTCGAATCTTGGGGCAATCCCTCGGTCTTCGCGCGGGCGCCACGTGGTGCCCGGAAGTCGGAGGGGCTTGACAGGCCACACGCGTGACGGGACAGGGCAACGGGCTGGGGCCCGCCGCCGTGCACCCTTGGCCCACGCGCGCGGATTTATTGCGGCATCCGGGGGCCGGTTGCTCTTCCCCGGGCCGTTATTACGCGTGTATGTGCGCACTTATTGCGGGGTAGTGGAACGGGTGCATGCAGACGATCCCACTTCCCCACTTTCCCATGTTCAAACCGAGGGTTATAAATCGGGGGAAGGGGGTGGCGGACATTATTCTCGCTCGCGCCCTCCTGTCCCTTTGCTCTCGCTCCACTCTTTGCAACCGACGCACTGCGGCGCCCACTGCTCCGAGCAGAACTCCTTCGCCATTCATCTTCCTTCTTCTTCCTTCGATCATGTCACTGCCATTGGGCTCCTGGATGGGCTCGAATGTCACCCCCGAGGACATCACCCAGCTCCGGGCAACGCGGCGCCTGCCGCGGGAGAAGGACATTGGCGTCCACCTGCCGCGTGGTGAGCAGAGGCCTCGGGCCAAGGGGCAGGAGCGCGTGTTCTTCCTCACGCACTTTGAGCGCTAGTTCGGGCTGCCGGCGAGCACCTTCTTCCGCGTGTTTCTAGAGTTCTTCGGGCTCCAGCCGCATCATCTTGGCGCCCGTGCCATCGTCCAGCTCTCCGGCTTCGTCACGCTCTGCGAGTTGTACCTAGGGGTTGAGCCCTCGATCGACCTCTGGGCGCGCTTCTTCTCCTTGAAGCAGCAGGGCCCGTCGGCTGGGGAGTTCGCCGATTGCGGTGTCGCCGTCATCTCGAAGTGGTCGGGGGCGGATTTCCCCAAGATCCCGCTAGAGGACTCTGCCAAAAAGTGGCAGAACTGCTTCTTCTACGTCCGCAACCATGGGGCGGATCGCATCAACCTTCTGGACTTTGCCATCGCGCCGCCACTGGCGAATACGTACTGGGGCTACTCGCCCAGGCACCTGTCGTAGGAGATCGTCAATCTAAGCGAGCGGGTGACGGTGATGAGGATGCAGGAGGGGCTCACCGGCACCGACCTCCAAGCCGCGTTCATCATGCGCCGGGTCCTTCTGCTTCACGGGCGCTGCTGCCTCATCGGCGAGATGGTCGGCTTTCAAGACCCCAACCATATGGGGTCGACGCGGCTGTCCGTGGAGTAGATCGCGCGCGGCATGAACGACATCTCCAGGGCCAACCTTGGAGAGGACTGGCGGTTCGGCAAGGCGCCGTACAGTGAGTCGTACCCGGCGCCGCAGGTGAGTGTCTGGTCTTCTTACTTTGTTGCTGCGCACCTCTTCATTCGTCCTGACGCGACGCGGGAGATACTTCTGAACGCGATTCGGCATCCTTACGCCCGGGCTCGATCGCAGGTGGCGCCGGTGGCGCCAGAGGAGCCCGCAGCCCATGGCAGGGAGGAGGAGGCCGAGTCCGACGCCGGTGCTAGGCGTCGCGCGGGTAAGTCTCGTATATTTCTTCATGTGTCTTGGATTGCTGATCACGGCATGGTGCGGGCGGTGCTGACGCCGGTTGTTGGTGTAGTGGTGTTGGGTGGGGGAGGCGGCGACGCGGGCAGAGCCGGGTCCTTGCACGGGGTGGCGCCGAGCCTCCCGCATGGGAAAGACAGTGTCGCGCAACGACCCCGTGCGCCGAAGCGCTCGGCGGACCCTGCCGAGGCCGGGAGGCCGACCAAGAGGAAGCACGGCAGCAGGCACGGGAGGCCGACCCCGGTCCCGGTCTTGATGGGGTAAGCTTCATCTCTTGCTTGCGCCCAGATTTTTTGAGCTAGTCTTGTTTCTTTTCGGCTCATTCTGTCTTCTTCTTCAGGTCGCCGATCGCGCTGGCAAGGGCGGCGGCGAAAGGCGCGGCCGCCGAAGGGGCCGCGTTCTACAGGAGCCGGTCCGACCTCGCCGAACAGGGTGAGGTGGAGGGACGTGGTGACTCAGACCTTGGCCTGGACCCGAACGACGCCGAGGCCTTGGCCCGACGGGACAGGAACCGGGCCGAGGTGGAGCTGGAAGCGGCATCGGTCCGTTCTTGGACCGACGTGGCAGTGGCATGGGCCTGAGCCGGCGCGGAGACGGCCTGGCCCGAGATGCCGGAGGGCACGACGGTGGCGGCGACGGTCTTTGAGCCATCGTTGGTGAGGGAGCGCGATCATGGAGGCCGGGCTGAGGTGGTGGTCCTCGACCGGGAGGTCGTGGAGGTGGCGGATGACACCCCGCCGCGGGCCAACATGGTCGAGCGAGTGAGGGCTGATGGTGGTGGAGGCGGTGTCGTCTTGGAGGAGGCGCCGCGGGCGTCGGTGCTGGAGGCGCCGCCGGTTTTGGAGGAGGCACCATGGGCGGCGGTGCCAGAGGCCACCCCGGCAGCTGGGCTGGTGGTGGTGCAGTAGGACGTCCCGACGTTCGGTCCGGAGCCGGCGACACAAGGTGTCCTGGCGTCCGAGTCGGCGTCGGCGCCGAGAGGGGTGTCGGAGGAGGTGCTGGCCGCTTTGCGAGCGGCCGGCGGGGAGCACGCCTTGGTGCCCCAGCAGGGAGGGTGCCGAGCTGCCATGCCGCCGCTGGCGCGAGGTGGGGGCGCCGTCGTCTTTGGGCCTCAGACCTAGGAGGAGGCGGCGCTGAACGCCGTCATCCGCCACCTGCACGGCCGGACGGAACGGCTCGAGGCCTTCGCCCAGGCCGAGGTGGAGCAGACACGCGACCTGGAGCGCGCCGTTCTAGTAAGTCTCCTTTTTCTTGCAATTTCTTCTTTGTGGGGGCGCGCCAGCACACCTACTGGGTATAGCCCCCGAGGTTCGGGCCAACTATGTAGTAGTTGGGTCGAATCTTTAGAGCATTGGCCTTGATCTGATTTCTGCTTTCTTCAGCATCTTGACGCCTTCTGGATCGCCGCCTACAATCGCCTCCTGGGCAAGCACCGGGAGCTCATGGAGCAGCTCGCCGCCAAGGAGGAGGAGCTCCGCGTTGCCGCAGGTACTCTTGTGCTCTTTTCTAGTGGGGGCGCGCTAGCGCACCCACTAAGGTGGAGCTCCTTAAGGCGGAAGCCGCCAAGGTCGCAAAGGCGCAGCGGGCCCTGGTGGAGGCGGACCAACAGCGTGGCCAGCTGGCCGACGACAAGGGCCGGCTCCAGGCCGAGGTGGAACGCCTGCGGGGGCAGGTCACCACGGCTGAGGGGGCTCGTCAGGATGAGGCCCGTCGCCGCGAGACGGCCGAGAAGGCGGCCGAAGACAAGCACACCGAGCTGAATGCGGCCCTTGCCAAGGCGGCTAATCTGGAGAAGGTGCTCGAGGAGCGCGACCGCGCCATCGAGCGGGAGCGGCGTGTTACGTTGATTGAGGCGCAGCACCTGTAAGAGTCCTTCTCCAGTAACTGCCTTTTCTTGTAGTTTGCCGGGTCAGGATCCGGCCTTTCTTCCTTGTTGTTCTTCTTCTAACTTGCTTCTTCTTTTGCGGCAGGGGCCTTCCCGGAGACGCAGCGGCTGGAGGGCGTCCATTACCAGCGCGACCCGACCGGCATCGTTGGGTCCGGGATGGATCCGCAGGCAGCATGAACCTTCCCGGAGATCATCGCCGCCGCTGAGGGCCGCCCGTGGGTCCTGGGAACGCAGATGGAGCGGCTGTCCCAGGCCGGCACTGCATTGACTGCGGCCCTATGGCGCGTTGGTTGGAGATGGACCCGATCTGGCTTGGCGAGTGGCGCGTCTCCGCCGCTCGTGTTGGTGCTGAGATGGCGCTCCGTTTCGCGCTATCCTGGCATCCAGACCTGCAGCTGGATGCGTTGATGAGCCAACAGGCTAGTTCGAAGCAGCTTCTGCAGGAGTAAGCCGGCCGGATCGCCTCCCGGGCCAGCTACATCGCCGAGTTCGCCTTCCACGACGAGTTCCATCCGGAGCGGACGGAAGATGGCAGGGCCGTGGACAGCGACGACTACGGCTTGCTCCTCCACGATCCGGAGGGGAGCTCGGAGGAGACGGGCATCTACCGTGATGCGGGTGCCGAGGAGGACACCGGCACCTCGAAACATTGAGCGCGAGCGAAACACCCACTGGGCCGGCTGGCGGCAATCTGGCGAAGCCGGTTGGCGAGCAGCCGGTCGTGCAGCTGTTCATTTGATGAATGGCGGGCCGGGTTGATCGACCCGGCAACCTTTGACTTAGTGTATGAAGCGTAAAGGAGATTTGGCCCGTTGTGCTTGCCAGCCGACAGCCAAAGCTGGATCTGTGGCTTTAGGGCGAAGTGAGGGACCGCGGCATCCTAACTTTTATCAGGAATCACCAAGTAAGGCAGCGGGGTGGCGATCGAGCCGGCCAGCCCCCGAGCCCCCGGGTCGAGTGAGTCAGACCGGTGGCCAGGTTCAGTTGTATAGTGATGCAGAAAAATAGGGACACAATAAATTGGTCGACAAAAGGCAGCCCCCGAGTCTCGTTTTGGGACCCCATAGTTTCGTGCGTTTACAGAAGGCGATGATACATACACTCGTGCGGCTAACTGTAAAACGGGCGGAGGAGTTCCGCATTCCACGGCCGGGTCGTTTCTTCACCAGCTGTGTCCTTCTTGCATTTCCTTGACTTGTGTGCATCGACGAGGTAGTAGGCGTTGCGGTCGCGCAGGGCCCTGCTCACGATGAATGGGCCTTTCCATGGAGGGGGACAACTTGTGCTGGCCTGCCTGCTCTTGGACAAGTCGGAGGACGAGGTCGCCCTCGTGGAACGCGAGTGTCTTTATCTTCTTACTGTGGTAGTCCCTCAGGCCTTGCTAGTAGATGGCCGAGCGACTGAGCGCCAGGAGGCGTGCTTCTTCGAGCAGGTCGACGCCATCTTTGCGGGCTTCTCTGGCTTTGGCTTCGGTGTACATCGTGACGCGCAGTGAGTCGAACTCGACGTCGGTCGGGATGATGGCTTCGGTTCCGTAGACGAGGAAGAACGGGGTGAACCCGGTCGACCGATTCGGCGTGGTGCATAGACTCCAGAGAACGGCCGACAACTCGTGAAGCCAGCTGCCGGGTGAGCGGATGAGTGGCTCGACGAGTCACGGCTTGACGCCGGACAGGATGAGTCCATTGGCCCGCTGGACCTGCCCGTTGGACTGCGGATGCGCAACGGAGGCCAGGTCGAGTCGGATGCCGGAGACAAAGCAGTATTGTTCGAGCGCGCCCTTGGTGAAGTTGGTGCCATTGTCGGTGATGATGCTGTTCGGCATGCCCTTGATGAACTGGACGGCTGTTGGCCCGTCCAGTTTCTTGATTGGTCTTGCCTCGATCCACTTGGTGAATTTGTCCACTACCACCAGCAGGTGGGTCATGCCACCTCGAGCGATTTTGAAGGGTCCCACCAATTCGAGTCCCCAGACCGCGAAGGGCCAGGCGATCGGTATGGTGCGGAGTGCTGACGCCGGTTGGTGGCTGCATTTGCTGAAGCGCTGGCATCCCTCACACTTGAGGACGAGTGACTCGGCATCTTGGAGGGCCGTGGGCCAGTAGAAACCCTGGCGGAACGCCTTGGCCACCAGGGATCATGATGCGGCGTGGTGCCCGCACTTTCCCTAATGTATGTAGAGGAGGATGTCGATGCCCTGTTCCTGCTCAACGCAGCACTGGAACACGCTGGTGGAGCTATGCTTGACGAGCTCGTTGTTGATGATGCTGTAGGCGGATGCCCGGCGCTGCACTTGCCTGGCTTCGGTCTCGTCCATGAGGAGAACCCCGTTCTCCAAAAAATCTGATATCGGGAGGGCCCAAGATGGAGCCGTAACCATGACGAAGACGGCCACCAAGGTGGGTTCCTAGTCGGCAGCCCTCGAGTCGGGTTGAGCAGCCCCCGGGTCGGGGATGTCGAAGGCCGAGTCCATGATGATGGTGGCCGAGTCAAGCTGAGCAGCCCCCGGGCCGGGTTCAGCAGCCCCCGGGCCGGGTTCGGTAGCCCCCGGGCCGGCTTGAGGTGCGGTCGGGTCGTCTGGAACGTGGATGGACTCGGAGTCCGGCGATGGCTTGACGGACGGCCTGCGCAGGTGCTCGAGGGAGACGCCAGATGGGATGGCTTGTCGTGACGAGGCGATCTTGGCGAGCGTGTCGGCTGCTTCGTTCTCCACGCGCGGGACGTGGAGGAACTCGCAGCCCTCGAAGGATCCGGACAGCTTCTAGACAAGGAAGCGGTAGCTTGCCATGTTGGAGTCGCGGGTGTCCCATTCGCCGGAGCACTACTGCACCACCAGGTCTGAGTTGCCATAGCACATGATGCACCAGATGCCAAGTTCCTTGCAAGCCGGAGGCCGTGCACAAGGGTTTCGTACTCGGCGACGTTGTTGGAGGCGGCGAAGTGGATCTGGAGCGCGTAGCGAAGTCGGTCGCCCTTCGGGGATGACAGTACAATGCCGGCCCCAAGCCAAGTCACATTTTAGATCCGTCGAAGTGCATGCGCCAATGCGTCGAGTCGGGAGGCGGTGGCAGGTACTGTGTCTCGGTCCACTCGACGAGGAAGTCGGCCAGGGCTTGAGACTTGATCGTGGTGCGGGGCTCGTAGAGGATGGTGTGGCCGGCTAGCTGGATCGCCCATTTGGCGACCCGGCCAGAGGCATCCCGGCACCCGATGATTTCTCCGATAGGCGCAGTGCTAACCACGGTGACAACGTGCTCTTGGAAATACTGCTTTACCTTCTTGGCGGTGAACTACACACCGTAACACATCTTCTGGTAGTGCGGATAGTTCTGCTTGGAGATGGAGAGCACCTCGCTCAAGAAGTAGACTCGGCGCTGGACGGCTTGGATCTTGCCCTTCTCTGGTCGCTCGACCACTAGCATCGTGCTGACCGCCCGCGAGGTCGCGGCTATGTAGAGCAACAGCGGCTCCTTGTCGGTCGGTGCGGCCAGGACCAGTGCGGTGGAGAGCATGCGCTTGAGGTCTTGGAAGGCCTCGTCTGCCTTGCCGTTCCATTCGAACGGGCTCGTCTTCTTCATCAGCTGGTGCAGGGGTAGCGCCCTCTCGCCCAGTCGGCTTAGAAACCGATTGACGAGGCCAAGCATCCGGTGAACTTTTGGACATCGCACAGCCAAGCCAGCTTGCGCATGCGCTCGATGGCCTTGATCTTCTCCGGGTTCGCCTCAAGGCCGTGTTTCAAGAGGAGGAAGCCGAGTAGCTTTCCGCTCGGGATGCCGAAGACGCAGTTTTCCGGGTTAAGCTTGACCTTGTACTTGCGGATGTTGGGGAATGTTTCCTTCAAATCATCAAGGAGCATGAGGTGCTGCTTGGTCTTCACCACAATGTCGTCCATGTACACGTGGATATTGCGGCCGAGTTGTGACAGCAGGCATTTCTATATGCAGCGTTGGAAGGTGGCGCCGGCGTTCTTCAAGCCGAACGACATGGTGATGTAGCAATACGCCCCAAAGGGCGTGATGAAGGACGTCTTCAGGGAGTCGGCCGGGTCCAGCTTGATCTGGTGGTACCCGGAGTAAGCATCTAGGAAGGACAGAAGCTCGCACCCGGCAGTCGAGTCAATGACTTGGTCGATCCGCGGGAGAGCGAACGGATCCTTGGGACAGGCCTTGTTGAGGCTAGTGTAGTCGATACACACGCGCCAGGTCTTGTTCTTCTTCAGGACGAGGACTGGATTGGCCAGCTACTCGGGGTGAAACACTTCCATTATGAAGCCGGCCGCCAAAAGCTTTGCGACCTCTTCACCAATGGTTCTTCTCTTCTCTTCGGAAAATCTTCGTAGGGGTTGACGGACAGGCTTGGCGTCCTTGCTGATATGAAGTTTGTTCTCGGCATACTTCCTCGGGATACCCGGCAAGTCCTTGGGGGTACATGCGAAGATATCCCGATTCTCACGGAGGAAGTCGACGAGCTCGCCTTCCTATTTGTTGTAGAGGCAGGCGCCTACGACAATGTACTTGCTGTAGCTGGGGTCTTCCGGGTTGAGCTTCACTTTCATGGTCTCCTTGGAGGGCTTGAAGGCGGCCTCGTTGGCCGGGTCCGGGGTTGGGATCGACGCAGCGGAGGCCTCTCCTGCTAGGGTGACGATCCGGTCGAGCTGGCGCCGCTTCTCAGCAATGACCAGCGACTCGGCCAACTTGGCGCCGTGTCAGGCGCACTCCAGGGACTTGCGGTAATCGCCGGTGATGGTGATCAGGCCCTTGGGACCCGGCATCTTGATCTTCAGATACGCGTAGCGGGGAACCGCCATGAACTTAGCGAGCACGGGCCGGCCCAGCAACGCGTGATACGTGCTGGACAGGTCCACCACCTCGAACCAGATTGGTTCGTGTCGGAAGTGGCTGCTGTCACAAAACAGTACATCGAGCCGGACACGGCCAATGGGGGAGCAGGAGAGGCTGGGCACGATGCCGTGGAAGATCGTCCGGGTCTGCTCCAGGTCCTCGGCCTTGAGACCGAGCTTGGTCATTGTGTCGTGGTAGAGGATGTTGATGCTGCTGCCGCCATTGTTGAGGACTCGGGAGAAGTTGCATGTGCGTCGCGTGATGATGGTTGGGTTGAGGACGAGGGCGTATCCACCCAGACTCGGCATGACTGCCGGGTGATCCTCCCGGGTCTAGGTGATCGGGCGATCCGACCAATACATGAACTCTGGCTTGGCCGGGACGATGGTGTTCACCTCCTACCGAAGGAGGCGTTCGCTGCACTTGTCGTTGCCGAGGCAGGTGAAGATGATGTAGGCCGCATTCTGGTCCGGGTAGGTATCGTCGCGCATCGCGCCGCCAGCTGGAGGCGGCGGTGGAGGCGGAGGCGGCTGCCCCGCGCCAGGCGCCAGAGCCGGAGGAGGCGGGACGTCGCCCCTCATGATGCGCTTGGTGATGGCGCACTACCGAAGCGTGTGCGTGGCGGGTCTTGCGCCGCTGTGGTGCTTGCAGGGGGCGTCAATCGTCTGCTAGAAGCTCATGGCGGGTTGCCATGCCATCTTGCCGTTCTGCCGGTGCTTCACCGCCTGGTCCTCCGCTGGCTCGGTGGCCGCGACGAGCTGGTTGTCGTGACGTTGCACCGACTGGTCGGCCTTGCACTTGTTGTTCTGGTGATGCTGCTGCCGGCTGCTTTCACCGGCCGACTTCGGAGGGGGAACCGGCTTCGCCTTGCCGGCTTCATCCAGCGCCACTTGGATCTTCATGGCGGAGTCGGCATTGGCATACTTGTCCGCCGTCACCATGAGCGCGGCCATGGTGGCCAGCTCAGAGCGTAAGAGCTTGTGCTTGAGGAAGGTGCCATCTCGGCACCCGCTGACGAAGTACTAGATCACCTGGACGCCCTTGCAGCTGTTTCGGAGCTCGGTACAGCGTGCGAGGTACTCGCGACCGGTCTCCGTAGGCCCATTGCACGCACATGGCGAGCTGGCTAGGGCGGCTGGGCCGCTTGTAGGTCCCTGTGAAGTTGCGGACGAAGGCTTCCTCGAAGTCCACCCACGTGTTGATGCTGCCCATCGGCAGGCTGTTCAACCACGTGCGGGCCGACCCTTGGAGCATGAGCGGTGCGTAGTGCACGGCGAGACGATGATTGGCACCGGTGATGCCAATGGCCGTGGTGTAGTCGGTGAGCCAGTCTTCTGGCTTCACTGTCCCATTGTACTTGGGGTGTCACGGGGGAGCATGAACCCTTTGGGGAAGGGCTCCTCCCGGATGCGTGGGCCGAAGCACGTCGTCCCAACAGCGCCGCTCTCCTCCACCTCCAGGGAGCGAGCAAGCTGATCGAGGCAGTGGCGAGTGTCGGCGTCGTCGATGGCGCGCGGGCCGAGTCGACTTGCGGCTAGGCCACGGGGGGCCAGGTCGGCTGGAGTCGGACGCCGGCCGTGCTGGCCGGGTCCGTGCTGGATCTCTGGGACGGGCTCGTCGCCCAATCCGCCGGCGGCCGTAGCGGCCGGGTCGCGCCGAGTCCGGACTCGGCCGGAGTGCGCCTCGCCGGGTGGCGAGGAAGCGGTGTGCAGAAGCTCCCGGGCCCGCCAAGGCGGGCGTAGCCGGATCCCACCGGCTTGGCGAGCTGGTTGAGGCTGTCCTGCTGGGTGTTGGCGGCATGGAGGAGTTCGCGCATCCGCCCGATGCGCTCTTTCAGCTCCTCGCCCGTGAGCTGGTCTAGGACGGCTGCGGCTGCCTAGGCAGTGCGCATGTTCTTTGTTGGGGTCTCGTAGACGGTTGGGACGGCGCCGAGTGCCCGACCGATCGCGCCTCCCCGAGCACGCACGTCGGCGACCCGTCTTGGCTCGGCCGCGGCGGGCGTGAACTCGTAGCCGGCGTTGCACTCCAGCTGAGCAGCATCTAGGCGACCCTGAGTGGCGGTGAGCGTCTCGGACAGGTCCAGCATCTGTTAGCGCCTTTCCTCGAGCTGGGTTCGGGCCTCAGCGACGTTGGTGGCGTCGACGTCGGTAACGATGGGGATGCGGAGGCTCTGCATCGCGGCGCGCAGTGGACCGAACGGCTCGATCCGTTCTGATGCGGCCCTAGCTTCGGCAGCCTTCCTCGTCTTGCTCGACGAGGAGGAGGCGCCGTCACCGGTGATGAAGACCTCCACGTGGACGTCCATTGCCCCGGCGGAAACGGCACCGCCGAGGGAGAGAGGGGAGTCGGAGTAGCTGAGCACCTCGCTGGGGTACTCGTCGACCGCGAATGCATCAGAGATGCGCAACGCGGTGAAGGAGGCGGCAAGCACGCCGACAACATCGTCCGCTAACGCGACAGACTCGTCAGTGTCGAAGAAGGGCCCCATCTGAAGCATGCTCCCGGCCAGCTCCTCGAGCTTCCCCACGGTGGTCGCCAACTGTCATGGTGGGCGCACGGCAAATACCAAGGGATGGCTAAAGAGAGGAGGAGGCTCGAAGGCGCTGGTGGACTCCAGAGGCGAGGTTGGCATGAGCGGGCGTGGGATGCCAGACATACCCAGGTTCGGGGCTCTCCGGAGAGATAATACCCCTAGTCCTGCCGAGTGTGGTTGGATGATCGATAGTACAATGTCGCTCCTGGGCTGTATGGAGGGGGAAGGAAGCTGGCCAAGGCTTGGGCTGCTCCTTCTCCCCGGTGTTGCTGTTTGGTGGCTAGTCCTACGCTTACTTGCTTTTCCCTCGCATGCGTTCTCTGCTTTCTGCCTGCCTGTATGATCGTGGTCTCCTGGGGGTTTTTATAGACAAAACCCCCAGAGGTACAATGGTAATGTTACAGGTTGGTGGGTCCGTATTGTCGGTGTCCAGGGACCCGGGCTGGGTCTCGCCGAGGGCTTGTGGTTCACCGGGTTCCCCTAGATGCGGGCCCCGCATGCCTAGGGGAACTGTGCGCCGTCTTGTCAATCGTCAGGGCGTGGACGAGTCGAGTCGTGTACAGTGCTCTCCGTCAGGCTACCGCTTGCTATCATCAGCGGTGAAGGCGGGAGCACTGTAGCCACACCGGCCTTGGTCAGTGGGTAGGTGAGGGGCACTGTTGCCACGCTCCGGCTGACTAGAGGCATGGGTGGGGCACTATTGCCTCAACCATCGTTGATTGAAGACTCGTCCCATCGTACGGCCTGGATGGGACGGGAGCTGACCCGTGGCTAGATTGCGGAGCATGCCACGGGTGGAGCTGGCTTGTTGAGGAAGCTTTGGTTGTGCCGAGTTCGGCTGTCTTGCGCTAGTCGTTGGGGCCGAGTCGACGTGTCTTGCTGGGTCGGCGAGTCTGGCCGGGTCGCGGGACTTGGCCGGGTCGAGCGACCTGGCCAAGCGCGTGCCCGTATTGAGGGGCGGTGCCAGCCCTGTTGTTTTTGAAGAGGATCCGGGTTCCGTTGCCTGCCCGGGGTCCATCCCCTTGACAACGATGGAGTTACGCGCTACGAATTACAACTACCATCAGGGCGTGCCTATCGATATTCCAGGCCGTCTGGCTTCCCCTTTAATTCCCGAGGCCATTATAACCTTAGTCTCTTCAACCTTTCGATGGCTCCCCACAACACAACAAGCACACCCATGACAACACATAGAAAGGGGATGTTTAGCGGCACTCCAATGGAGTTCAGCGAGCATAAAGTGGAGACCCACGGGAGGGATATGGATCTCTTGGTGGTGTACACCATCGACCTGGCCATGGTGGATGACTACATCAACACTGTTGAGCAGTTGCTTGCTGTAGACAAGTACAAGGTGGTCGGCATCGACCTCCAGTACACCGCCGGTGTTCCCGGCAAAGATCATAAGGTTGTCGTCGCCCAATTGTGTGTGCGCCATCATGTCCTCATCTACCACTACTGCATGGCCACAGAGCCTTGCAGTAGTTTCGCCAGGTTTGTCAATAGCACCGACTACAAGTTCGCTACGATGGAAACCACCAACAATGGAAAAGCGTTCGGGGTTACGAGCTTGGCCTACAAGAACCTTGTCGAAATCCGTGAGCACTACAGGATCTGGGGCAGCACGAAGAAGGACTCCCTGGTTGAACTCACCTCGGCCATCAACGACCCCTACTACGAAAAGATGAAGCAGGATGCCTAGAGAACAAGTCCCGTATTCTGGCACAGTGCATGGATGCAGCGACTGGATGAATCTCACCTCAGGTTCGCGGCTAAGAGTGTGTACACATGCTACGAGATGCACAAGCAAATCGTTGACATGAGGAAGGGCCTTGTTACCCAAATTGACGAGCTCGGATCGAGCCACAAGCATAGCAAGCATCACAAGTAGTAGATGATGATCAGATGATCGTTTATGCTAGTTAATCTTGCATGTAATATATAGTTTACTTTGCTATGTGGAAATGTCATGTGTGTAGTATCCACCTATGTAATTATGCATGCAATAGTTTACTTTCGTGTGTGCAAATGCCATGGTTGTAGTAGCCACCTATGTAAGTGGATGTTTAATTTGGTTATGCAACCATGTCCTTATAAGTGTGTGTAGTAGCCCGTTTCCTTTGTTGCTCCTCATCGCAAACAATTAATTGCACTAAACCATATGCCCTACATCACACACTAAACTAAAATCTGAACCATGTTTGATGCATCCGTCATCGCAAACGCTTTGCACCTTTTTTGACGGTCTTTCTACACCACCGTCTGCGATTAATGCATTGCACAAAGTTTTGTCAAAGGGTCTCTGCTCGTACTGTCGCGTTAGCAGCATCCTGCACTAGTGTAGGTTGGACAACTAAAGACTGAAATTGAGAAGGACAAACTTATGTTTATGTGCTTCTTCTTTATAAACTTTTGAACATGCAATTTGATGTAGACGACAAAAAGAAATAGCATTTGCACTCATGCTATCCAAATATACACAACAAAGTTTGAAGGCACGAGGAGGACAAACTTACATTAGTAGTGAAGACAGGCTCTATAAAGCCCTTGTCCATATTGATGGGGGGATTCAAGAAGTTTACCGCACACTGTTCTTCAAGAGCATTGCCTTTATTCTACACTTTCTTAAGAGTAAATATAGATGTGAAAATATAGGAACAAATGGCGATTATTTAACTTAAGATGCAGAGTACAAATGTAAATACAACATACAAGCAAAAGACACTGACAAGATTAATGTGGAGCTAAACTTCTTTAGTAACATTGGTTTTATTCGTTATTTTGGCAAGAGTAAATGTAGATCTGATGTGTAGAAAATGGAGGGCAAGGGAAAATAAGCTGCAAAGTGTACATGAAGAACTAGCTGACAAATATAAGTACAGTGATGAAGGACATCAGATACTTACAAGAACAATGCAAAACTAAATTTCTTCATAAGCAATGGGTTTATTCTTCATTAATTTAAGCATTAATATATATATATATATATATATATATATATATATATATATATATATATATATATATGATAATTTGGAGCGAACAGTGGATAAGCAAGTTATAATGAAAAATGATGTCACATAATCCACCAGGTATAAATGTAAGGACATCGATAGGACAATAAGTACTCACAAGAGCAAATCATCGACCAGCATAATTGCGATATCCTAGGTTTTGCGGCACTGGTTCTATCGCCAATATACGTCGGGTGCTATGTTATTTCTCCGGTAGCACCACCTTTTCAAGGACTTTGCTTGTACTCCTTCAGGTTCTGCAATCACCCTCTTCCTTTTGGATGCCTAAAACACAAGAACAAGATTTGAATGGAAAAACATGGTATGACGACAAATGGAATAGGTGTTGATAAGGATGGGCATGGCATCTTCACATATATCATGAGTAAACTAAGCATATGGCGGTGCAACGAAGCAAAAGAAATGCAAGACACCTTATGCAAGATATGTGCAACAAATAGAACATTGCCAAATTAGAACAGGCACCTTATTTGGTGAACAGGATAGGCTATCTGCCTTTGACTCCTTGAGCTCAGAATAGTCATTAGGATCATATTCTGAATACGAATCTATAGGTCAGGAGCATGTGGATTTCATTGCATTTACAATGGACCTCAATCCCTTGATGCCAAGTTTGTTACCAATTGAACTATTCCGCAATATTCTTCTGATGTGCGCATTCTTATATTCATTGTGATTACATACAATATTTGAAAAGCATGAAAACATAAATAGTAGTGAGATTGTCTTTGTAATGCAGAGGATATTGTAATATAATGGGGGCTCCCTGTAAACCCTTCTGTGCTATCACTCGATTCTGTTGAGAGAGCCCATGTGTGCTGTAATATGGTGAGTAGATTAATATAATCCGGCACAACCACACAAAAAATAGGCTCCCTATTGGGAACTCCATATGTAAGGATAGTTGGCAGATAATAGGTTTATAATATACCGTATAGAATGGTTATTGCCAAACCATGATAACAAGAGTGCAGAGCCACTAGGCAGATCTAGTGTAGATAATAGGGGTACACCATAACCACCATAAATAAATCGGGAAAGCGGAACTGGCTGGAAAATACAAGTTTTGCCCCTACTAATATGCAGCCTATCGATCACCTACAGACCAGATCTATTCATCTGAAGGCGCACAACTGTTACTATCAGTCTAGTCTATCAAAGACCACACGGTCCGCACCATTTACGGGATATTATGGAAGATCAACTCGAAGTTTGAAATCATGTAGTAGAACTGGCCCAACAGAGCTGTCGACTGCAGATGTCCCTGCTCCCCTTCCTGACAAGGAACATACTATACTTACTAAAGAAGAACAGAAGAGTAACATGTTAAAGAGAAGGGGAAGCATATTATTGAGATTCCCCTTCTTTCAATACAATGTTGGTTGCCCACCCATGATGAATCAGAGCGCCCAAAGAAATGCAATCCCATGATGTATGTCTATATGTGGCCACATGCATTTGGAAACTCAAGTGGGAGCATTAGCTAACCAATTAAATGTGTGTCTGTTAGCTAATGTCAGTATCATATCACATTCGTATTTGAAGAACCTTAGGATGTATGATTGGTGTGTTATTTATATTTAAAGGGTGGACAACTGCTAGTAGGACGCAAAATACCTATGCAGATCGTAGTGTAGATATAATGGGAAAACCCTAAGCATCAGGAGTAAAATCAGGAAAGTGGAACTTGCTGGAATATATGTGCTAGTATTGTCGATACGGCTAGAAAGGCTTCGAATCCCAACTCTCTACAATTGGAAGTGTTACTATCGGTCTAACTCTCAAAGGTGACACACACGATCGAATACGAAGAGTTGAAAGCATGCATGACAATCGACATGAATACCAACACGAAGAGTTGAAAGCGTCCATGAAAAGCGACCGAATAGACCTGTATACTGCAAATGTCCTTGTACAACTATTATACTCCCTCTGTTCCTAAATACAAATCTTAGTAGAGATTCCACTATGGATCACATACGGATGTATATAGATACATTTTATAGTGTATATTCACTCATTTTGCTTCATATGTAGTCCATGGAGGAATCTCTACAAAGATTTATATTTAGGTACGGAGAGAGTACTTACAAAGGAAGAACAGAAGAGGAGCATGCTAAAGAAGAGCAAGCAGATTCTGGATAACAAAATGTTGGTTGGCCACACATGATGAACTAGAGTGCATAAAGAAAGCAACTCCCTGCTGTCCCTCGATATGTGGCGCATGTGCTTTTCGGAAGTAAAGTAGGAACAATAACTGACCAATTAAACATTCTTTGTTTTACTACATGTGAGCATCATATCAAATTCGTATTTGAGCAACTAAGTTTGGAATTATGAGTGGCATGTTGTTTAGCTTGATGGGTTGACGAGCACTGCTTGCACGTACGTATCGAAGCACCTATGATAATGGTACTGAATATATGGGAATGTCTACATGCAAGTCGCCTGACTTTCCTCATTTGGGTCAGTCGACCATTTCAGGCCGTTGGATGGAGATCCTACGTCTCCTAACCCTTCTTCTTCCTCGCCTCTTATTCTTCCCCTAAAGACCACCGCACGGGTCGCCGGCCGAACCGTCTTCCCCCGCCCTCCCCTGAACAGCCCACCACCTCTGATCTTCCGCCTCCCCCGGCCATCCCTCTAGCTAACCGCCCCACCCGCATCGAGTTTTGCCTCCGGCGAGGCCCCACCATAGCTCGACGACAACCCCCCACAACCATTGTCCCCACCCGAAATCCTAAGATAGATAATGGGGCATCCCTCCAGTGAGCCCCTTCCTTCCCTCCAGCGAACTCCCAAAAATGGACTGACCCCAATTTGAAATTCAGTTGGCTGTCATTTAAGCTAATGTGGAATATAAAATGGGAAAACCATAAGCATTGCGAGTATAGGGTGCGCGTGCCACGGCGGGTCTGAAGGTGCAAACCGGACAAAGGCAACTTTGCAACCAATGTTTGGTTTCAAATAACAAGTAAGATTCTAAGTGATGGACAAGAAAACACAGTAAAGAAGTGGTGATCTATTTTCTTGCAGAGATAAACAACTTGAGCACAAAAGAGTATCACATCTGGTGTGGCGCCGTGTAAGCATCTGCTGAGGCGTTGAGGGTGCTGCGATAGCGGCTATGGGCGTCATGGAAGCAGATCTAGGAGGGCAAATGGTGGCGATGAGGGGAATATCCCGTTGAGGTCAACGAGCCGGTCGTACGAGCGGACTCGACAAGGAGGAGCGTGGATGAAGCGAGAGGGAATCAAAGATCCTAGTCCGAAGCCGTGGATGAGAGAGGTTAATCTCTTGTAATGGACAACGGCGTCGGGGTATCAGCTCTGGCATGGTGGAGGAGGACGGTGGTGGATGGGGTGGAGGACGGAGGAGATTGCGGTGGAAAGGGTGTTTTGGCACCCACAGAGTACGAATGGGGAAATGGAGGGAGAGAGGAAGAGGGGAACCATGTCTTCAGGGTGTGCCCTGGTGGGTTGTGCCCACCCAGGTGCCCCCCTCAGGTGGCTCTTGGCTCCAGAAATTCTCTTTATTGATATAAAAATTCCTCACAAAGTTTTGTTCCATTCCGAGAACTTTTATTTCTGCACAAAAACAACACCATGGTAGTTCTGCTGAAAACAGCGTTAGTCTGGGGTTAGTTTCATTCAAATCATGCAAATTAGAGTCCAAAACAAGAGGAAAAGCATTAGAAAAAGCAACGTATCAACTCCCCCAAGCTTAAACCTTTGCTTGTCCTCAAGCAATTCAGTTGATAAACTGAAAGTGAAAAAGAAAAACTTTTACGAACTCTTTTGCTCTTATTTCATAAATAAGCTTAAACATCACCTAGGTTTTAAGCAAATATTATAACTAACCATGTCGACAATAACTCTTAAAAATTAAATTAACTCATATCAATGACATAATCAACTAGAGAGCAATGATAAGATATCTCAAACAGCAACAAGTTGTCAAAACAACCATGATATAAAATGACAATAGTGGTATCTCGCTAGCCCTTTCTGAGACCGCAAAACATAAATGCAGAGCACCCCCAAAGTTCAAGCATCGACTAAACATTGTAATTCATGGTAGAAAAGATCCAGTCATGATGCACCCAACATTAGCTACACACAATGCATCAGCATGACAGCAGTGCTCTAAGGTCTGGCGCTTATTTGAGAAGGTGATGAGACAACATAAAAGTAAATGGATAGTCCCTTCGCAGAGGGAAGCAGTGATTTGCAGACGTGCCAGAGCTCAAGTTTTTGAAACAAAGGTAAATGAAATTTTGAGACATGCACCCTTCTCATTTACTTCACGACTATCAGTTATCAATATCTTCCATGCTAAACACGCTAGTGGCGGTTCCCAAGCAGAAATGTAAAGGTTATTACTCCATTGGGAGTTTTGTTTGATTATTTGTAAGCTCTTTTATTTTTGCAGTTTGGGACTGGGCATCCCTATTACCGCTCTTTTCTAGTGCGATGGTGAGTGAATAAACACTCGACCTGAGAATAAACCGCTTATCATGGAAGATACCGACTACCTCCTGTCGTTCCATGAATGATCCAGGGACACAAAAAGGATATTTATTATAAGTTTTTAGAGATGGCACAAGCAAATTTACTTAGGACGGGAGGGTAATACCACATATAGGTAGGTATGGTGGACTCATTGGGAATAACTTGGGTTTCAGGTTTTTGATGTACAAGCAGAGTTCTCACTTAGTACAGGCGAAGACTAGCAATAGGTTGAGAAGCGACCAGCTAGAGAGCAACAACGGTTATGAACATGCATTATGCATAAGTGTCATAGAGGCTATGTTGGTGTTGATTCAACTACATGCATGAACATGTGCCAAGTCAAGCCACTCGAACATTCATAGGAGGATACCATATCATCATACTACATCACAATCATTTTAACGCAATGTTGATATCTAAGATAAATCATTATTCACTCCTAGCTACTTATGCATGGCATGAGAAACTATAATCTCTAATTGTTATTGCAAACATGTTTGATCATAATAGGGTGAATCATGGATACTAGGTTAAACATATTTACAAAAATAGAACAAGTCGAGTTCATACCCGTTTCTCTCTGCCACGACCAATTTATCTAATATCTTCATTATTGCCTGTCACTTGCACGATCGAACGATTTAAAAATAATAATAGTGCAAGAGTGTCGTGGACTAAGCTGGAATCTGCAAACATTTTATTCAAGAGGAGAAGACAAGGTAATATGGACTCTTTGTTAGATCAGTAATGTAAATGAGAGCCACTCAACATTTTCATCATGGTCTTCTCCTCAGATGACTCAATAAAAAGAAAAGAAATTCAGAGAAACACACTGAAATATTTTTGGAGTTTTTGGTTTTTCATAGCCAAGCAAATGAAAAGAGAAAAGCAAAAACGAGAAAAACTATTTACACGGGAAAGCTCCCAACAAGCAAAAGAAGAGTAAGGAAATATTTTTGGGTTTTCTTTTTTATGTCTACAACAATTTAAACTAGGAAGAAAAATCAAAAAGAAGCAAGTGTCGGTGTACTAAAGTAGGGGTACCTTAGTATCCCGAACTTGTGCACGGGCAGTCGCAGCGCCCTGCGGCAAGGCTTGCCGGGTGACCGCCAAGATCCTCCGTAGTTCCTATTGGAGCCATTCAAGAACAAAGTGTTTTAATTGAGAAGACAAGGCCCCGGCAAGAGGAGCTTGCCGGGAAGGTCAGGGCCCCGGCAAGAGGAGCTTGCCGGGAAGGCCAACCAAAGCATTTCAAGGAAATTACCGCGACGCGCCGCGCGTCTCGTCAAGACCCGGCGAGCGACAAGCTTCCGTGCACGACAAGACAACGACCGCGGCAAGGCGTTTGCCGTGGCGAAGCCACCACTCTGTGCCCACGCTCCAGCGCGTCCATCGACGTGCCGCCCTGAGACCGTTCCAGGCGCACGTGGCGAGAAGCTGTGCAGCCAAGCGGTGCGAGGTGGCGAGCGGAGATGACGAGATGGCCATCATGGCAAGCGGTGGCGCCCCTAACGGTCGCTTTTCTGCACTGTTTAGGCGACGCGGACGGGCATTAAACGCTCTTGTCCCCTGCCGTCAGAGTTAGGTAGGATGCACTGTAGAAGCAGTTGTACCAACCACCCCTTTTACACTTTTACCCCTGCATGCGTTGCCACCTGTCGGTGACCCCTTGAGCCTATAAAAGGAGGCCCATGCACAACGTAGAAGGGGTTCGACTCATTCGAAACCAGAACACTACCACGCTATCGAGCAAGAACATAATACAACCACAAAGCAGCAGTAGGAGTATTATCTCCCCCGAGAGCTCCGAAGCTGGGTAAAATCGCTCGCGTGCCTCGCCTCAATCCACTCTTCGTGCGATCCCCGCTCCCTGCCGGACCGAAAGGGGCCCTGCCCCATAGGTGCTCGTTTCCCACGACATCTTTGGCGCGCCAGGTAGGGGGCGTCGAGGTTGTGTGAACCCGATCCGGCGTTCACGCGAGCCAGATCTTCATCTTCCTCATCATCTTCATTGACATGCCACCGAAGAAGAAGGCTTCGGAGGTGGCTGCTCCGTCCACGTCGATCCCACCGCCACCAGAGCAAACCGGCGGTGGGGTAGACGCCGGCGGAGGAACGAGCGCCGACGAGGGAGCTCACGCTGTCGCCAGGTCCAAGGACAAGGCCACGCAAACCTCGGCGTCCGTACACGCACTGCGCCCTTCTCAGGAGGTGCGGGGCCAACAGCGTCATGGCACTCGCGGTACCATACGCTCGTTGGACCAAAATCGAGCTGGCGGATCTCGAGATGCTCAAGACCAGCATGCACGCCAACCTGCTGGCACGAGCAAAACACGGTCGCCCGGACGGGATCCTGCTCCTTCTAACATAGTTAGAAGTCCAAGCATATCCCGCTCCTCGCACCGTTCGCCACCACCACCGAAGACCCAGAAGAAGCGTTGGCTCGAGCCCAACTACTCCTGTATTACCCTCCAACGGCGGACAAGATCGATGATTGGAGGGCCACCATCCAGAGCCTCATCGGCTTCGCCAACGGCGACACTCCACGGCAGCCGAATGCGTCACAGGCACGGCAAGATTGCCGGACGCGAGCCGATGGCGACAAGACCGGTGGGGGTGCAACCACCGTGCACTCCCCACCCCGAAGGCCAAGATCGCCGACTCGCCGGGTCAACCTCGACACTGACTTCACAGCGTCATCAGATCCGCGAGCTCATCGCGATCAGCGCCAAGTTCTTCAAGAACGACAACAAGAAGATGCTCGTACTCGCATCGAGCATCGAAGAGAAGCACGGCGTCAGTCAGACCAGCGTGCTGGGCCCACTGTTGACATGCATGCGCCAGGGGAACCAGGCGACTTGCCGTACGCGGTAGGTTGCCCTGCGTTCACTCGTGAGCTGCCAGTGGCCCAGTACAAAGAACTTCAAGCCAGATGTACCAGAGAAGCATGATGGCAGGTTGCATCCGTCGGAGTTCCTCAGCATCTACACCATCGCGGTGCAAGCTGCCGGGGGACGCGACGAGAAGATCCTTGCCAACTACTTCCCACTGGTGCTCAAGCCCAATGTCAGATCCTGGCTCATGCACTTGCGGGACAACTCCATCTCCTCATGGGCGGATCTGTGCCATCAGTTTGTCGGCGCCTTCATAGGCGGCCACAAGCCCCATGGCCAGGAGAGCAATCTTCATCTGCTCGCCTAGAAGGAAGGAGAGCCCCTGCGCAAGTACATTCAGAGATTTAGCCAAGTGCAGCGCAACATCCCAGATGTCCACCCTGCCGCGGTCATCAGCGCGTTCCATCAGAACATGCGTAACCGCAGGATGCGGGAGGAGATGGTGATGTGCAAGATTAGAGACGTCAGTGAGCTATATGCCCTGTTCGACAAGTGCGCACGTGCTGAAGAAGGGAGGAAACTCCCCGGAGAGAACACAGGAGCAGGAGGATCTGACAGTGATGATGCTGCCCCGGCAAAGAAAAACCGGCGGCGGAACAACAGGAGAAGGAAAGGCAAAGATGTCGTAGTCGTTGAGCAGTCCGGCAACGGAGGTGGCGCCAAGGAAGCCGAACCTGTGGCAGCCGCCGACAAGCAGGGCGGCTCCGACAAGCAGTACTGCAAGATCCACCGCACCAAGGGCCATGATCTCCAGAGTTGCAAGAAGGTTGAACAGCTTGTCGAGCAGCAGAAAGCTGAGTACGAGCGACGCGACAAGGAGAAGGCCCAGGAAGGTACTGGAGGATCCGGCAAGCAGCGTCCCGGCTGGGGAGGGCGCCGCGGCAAGGCCAAGCAGCGGCAAGGAGACAGGCCTCCCCGCGGCCGCGACAAGGATGAAGATGAAGACGATGATGAAGAGATGGATGAGGATGAGGCCGACGAGCAGGAGTTTCAGAAAGCCACAGAGGTTCTGTGCGTTGACGGCGGTGCTTCTCTACATACCTCGCACCGTCAGCTCAAATAGTGGGTGCGGGAGGTTAATGCAGCAGAACCACCAGTTGAGTCACACAAGCCTCTAAAGTGGTCTAGCACGCCTATCATCTTTGATATTGAGGACCACCCTGATCGCATAACTGCGGTCGGGTGCTTGCCGATGTTGGTTTCACCAACTATCCGCAACCTCAAAGTCACAAAGATGCTAGTTGACGGCGGGGCCGGCTTGAATCTGATCTCCTCTGCGGTGCTCCAGAAACTCCAGATCCCCGACAGCGAGCTCGAGGAGACCGGCACATTCCAAGGAATTAACCCGGGAAGGAGCAAGCCGAAGGGGAAGATCACGTTGCCAGTGACATTTGGCAGCGAATTGAACTTCAGAACAGAGAGAGTCACGTTTGACGTTGCTGATTTCCCATTGCCCTACAATGGGATACTCGGCCGTCCAGCGCTCGCCAAGTTCATGGCGGCCTCTCATTATGCATACAATATGCTCAAGATGCCAGGTCTGATAAGTGTCATCTCTGTCCCTAGCGACAAGAAAGATGCTCTTATCTGTACCGACAAGATTTACCGGGAAGCAGCAGCCGCAGCAGATCGCAAGCCACTTGCCGCCGAAGCTCCCGGGGGGAAGAAGAAGACCAAGTCCGGCAAGAGCTCTGATGCCCACTCCGGGAAGCACACCTCTTCGGAGTGCTGCGCTACCGTCGAGGACGCACCATCGAGCTCCACCGGCAAGTGTAAGAAGGCGAAGGCAGCTCCGCCAGAAACCAAGAAGGTGTCCGCCAAGGAGGACGGCACTGGTGGTACCTTCACCATCAGTGCCATGCTTGATCCTAAATAGGAAAGCGCGCTCGTTGCTTTCCTGCGGGCGAATGTCGACGTGTTTGCATGGTAACCGTCTGACATCCCCGGTGTTCCCAGGAAACTAATTGAGCACCATCTTGCTGTTTGTCCTCACGCGCGGCCCATCAAGCAGAAAGTCAGGAAACAAGCAGTGGAGCACCAAGAATTTATTGCAGAAGAGATCAAGAAGTTGGAAGCAGCAGGCCTTGTCAGAGGAGTGCTCCATCCTATGTGGTTGGCCAATCCTGTAGTCGTGCGCAAGGCGAACGGGAAATGGAGGCTTTGTATTGACTTTACTGATGTTAATAAAGCTTGTCCCAAAGACCCATTTCCCTTGCCGCGCGTTGACCAGATTGTCGACTCCACAGCAGGATGTGATTTGCTTTCATTTCTTGATGCATATTCAGGATACCATCAGATCTTCATGGCAGAAGAAGATGAGGAGAAGACCGCATTTATCACCCCATGTGGCACGTACTGCTTCGTGCGGATGCCCTTCGGTTTGAAGAATGCTTGTTCAACATTTGCAAGAGTAGTCAGTCATGCTTTTGAGCCACAGTTACACAGAAATGTGGAGGCCTACATGGATGACATAGTGGTCAAGAGCAAGGACAGGGCAAATCTGATTCAGGATTTGGATGAAACTTTCACAAATCTGCGCAAGATCAACCTCAAGCTTAACCCCGAGAAGTGCGTGTTTGGAGTCCCCTCCGGCAAGCTTCTCGGGTTCTTTGTGTCTCAGCGGGGAATTGAAGCCAACCCCGACAAGATCAAGGCCATTGAGCAGATTGAAGCACCGAAGCGCGTCAAGGATGTACGAAGGCTTGCCGGTTGCGTGGCTGCTCTCAGCAGGTTTATCTCTAAGTCTGCTGAGCGCGCCCTGCCATTTTTCAAAATATTAGAGAAGGCAGGTCCAATGAAATGGACTCCGGAAGCGGAGGCTGCGCTGCAGGACTTGAAGAGATACCTGTCCTCCACTCCAATACTTGTCGCACCTAAGCCACAAGAGAAGTTGTTGCTGTATCTAGCGGCAACCAATCAAGTGGTTAGTGCTGCGTTAGTAGCGGAGAGGGAGGCGGATGATGAGACAGCAACCACGGCAAGTGCATCCAGCGACAAGTTCTGGTCCCGACAAGGATGGGTCTGCGCAGGCACTAGAAGAGAAGCAGAAGAAGATGGTGCAGCGCCCAGTTTACTTTGTCAGTTCCCTTCTGCAAGGGGCTAGGTCAAGGTACTCTATGCAGAAATTGCTTTTCGGCCTTCTCATGGCCTCGAGGAAGCTGCGCCATTACTTCCAAGCACATGAGATCACAGTTGTCACTCGCTTTCCGCTAAAGAGGATACTGCAGAATCTAGAAGCAACAGGCAGGATTGTTGAGTGGGCACTGGAATTGTCAAGCTTTGGCCTCAAGTTTGAGAGTACCTCAACTATCCAGAGCCGAGCATTGGCAGAATTCATAGCAGAGTGGACGCCGACACCAGATGAAGAAATTCCAGAAACGAGCATCCCCGTCAAGGAGGCAAGCAGAGAGTGGCTGATGTACTTTGATGGTGCCTTCTCGCTGCAAGGCGCCGGTGCGGGCGTGCTGCTTGTCGCACCCACCGGAGAGCATCTCAAGTACGTAGTCCAGATGCACTTTCCCAAGGAGCAAGCAACAAACAATACTGCAGAGTATGAGGGTTTGCTTGCCGGACTCAGGATCGCTGCAGACCTTGGGATCAAGAAGCTCATTGTCAGGGGTGACTCGCAGCTTGTCATCCGCCAAGTGAACAAAGATTATCAGAGTCCGTTGATGGAAGCTTACATTGATGAGGTGAGAAAGTTGGAAGAACACTTTGACGGCCTATAGATGGAACATGTTCCGAGAGCTCAGAACGACATTGCAGATGGCCTGTCAAAGTGCGCCGCACTTAAGTTACCTGTGGAACCAGGGATCTTTGTGCTCAAGCTGACTCAACCATCTTTAACACCATCAACTGGACAGAGCAAGAAGAGGAAGTTGGTTTCTGGTGACTACTTTCCGGCAGAGCTCCCTGAAGCCGCCGCCAAGAAAGTCCCCAAGATCAACGCCAAGGATGTTGAGGAGCAATCTGCTCCGGCAAGCCCTAGGGTTGGTTCCGTTGAAGCAGACGCTCCCGACAAGTTTTGCTCCGGCAAGCTTGCTGGGGAACATCAAGCTCCGCCCGAGCCGCGTGTTCTTGCCGTAGAAGTAGATGTTCTCGCAGTGGCATATGTGCCTTTGGTCCTTGTTGTTGAGCCGCAAGCTCCAGCATGGGCGCAGCAGATTGTCCATTTCCTTCAGACAGGAGAACTTCCCGAAGAGCAGGAAGAAGCAGAGAGAGTTGCCCAGCAATCAAGTATGTACCAGTTTGTCGACGACACACTGTACAGAAGAAGATTCAACGGTGTGAAATTGAAGTGTATTCCCCGGGAAGATGGACAGAAGCTATTGGCGGAGATACATGGAGGCATATGTGGTCACCACATTGGTGCAAGAGCACTTGCCGGCAAAGCATTCCGGCAAGGTTTCTTTTGGCCAACAGCACTCCAGGATGCAACTACACAAGTAACCAAATGTGAAGCGTGCCAGTTCCATTCCAAGCAGATACACCAGCCAGCTCAAGCTCTCCAGACGATCCCTTTATCCTGGCCATTTTCGGTCTGGGGGCTCGACATCCTCGGACCCTTTCCCCGAGCCATCGGGGGCTTTGAGTACTTGTACGTTGCAATCGACAAGTTCACAAAGTGGCCGGAAGTGGAAGCAGTGAGGAAAGTGATAGCACAGTCAGCAGTCAAGTTCTTTAGGTCGATTGTTTGCCGTTTCGGAGTCCCTAACAGGATCATCACCGACAACAGCACGCAATTCACGAGCCGCACCTTCATGCAGTACGTCCAAGATCTTGGCGCCAAGGTCTGCTTCGCTTCTGTTGCTCACCCGAGAAGCATTGGTCAAGCGGAGAGGGCAAACGCTGAAGTGCTGCGCGGGCTCAAGACCAGGACTTTTGACAGGCTGCGCAAGTGTGGAAAGAACTGGATTGAGGAGCTGCCGGTGGTTCTTTGGTCGATCAGGACGACGCTGAATCGAGCCACTGGCCAGACACCTTTCGCTCTAGTATATGGAGCAGAGGCAGTTCTCTCCACGGAACTCGTATACGGATCGCCTCGAGTGCTCGCTTATGATGAGCTTGAGCAAGAGCAGCTGCGACAAGATGACGCGCTGCTCCTTGAGGAGGATCGTCTTCAGGCTGCTATACGAGCTGCTCAATACCAGCAAGCTTTGCGCCGCTACCATAGCCGCAAAGTTAATGCCAGAAGTCTCGAGGAAGGCGACCTTGTTCTTCGGCGCGTTCAATCCGCCAAGAATTCCAACAAGTTGACGCCGAAGTGGGAAGGCCCTTATCGGGTGAAGCGAGTCACTAGGCCTGGCGCTGTCCGCCTTGAGACCGAAGATGGCTTTCCGGTGAGCAACTCCTGGAACATTGAGCATCTTCGTAAGTTTTACCCATAAGGCGCGGTTGCCGGAACCTGTTCCGGCAACCACCTTCTGTACAAGCCTTGCCGCTGTCGCATGTAACCCTTTGTACAAAGCCGGGCGCAGATCCCGTGCATAAATAAAGATCATATGCTCCGCACATCTTGTCAAAATTCATGCTTTCAATTTTTTGCATGTGTTATCTGACACTTTGTGTAGTACCTACCCCCGGTAAGCAATAACGAGCCTTAAGGCTCCATATCTTAATTTTCTCTTCTTTCTTTTTTCTCAAGAAAAAGGAAGGTTCCCTCTCCCACAAGTTCACCTAGGGGGAAGGAGGGAGATAATGGGGTGGACCAGGCGTCGTTCAAGAAAGTTTCGCCTTGCCGGGACGCAAACGACAGAAAAGCTAAGTTGCCAAAGTTTGAGCACAATCAGTTTTAAAATTTTTTAAGTTATCTTCCTTGAACGATCGTGCTTTGTATGGAAAACCTGTGCGCGGAGGAACCAACTCGTAGCTAGTTGCACCCTTACTTTGTTTCGAGTCCGCTCAACAACTTAAGTGTGCTGCGACTAGTTGCGACAAGGTTTCTTGCCGAAAGCAGCACCGCCAGCAGGCTGCTGATGTTCCGCACTCAGCGCTCGCGGCAAGGGTGCCTGTGTCGGCAAGTTCCCTGAAAGCGTAGGGTAAAAACATACAAAGGAAGGAATCAAGTAAAGGAAAATAACATAGCAAATACTGCCCAAGATAAAGTTACAATACAAAAATAACTTGTCACAGCTCTAACGGATTGTTTTTCATAACATGAGTAGCAACGGCAAGAAAAGGAAGAAATGGGCGGTCTAATCTACGCGGCCGCCATGAACCATCCTGACTTCATTCACCTTGTCCACAATGGGTGCGACAAGGGCTTTGAGCTCTTCAAGATCAGCGACCGCCGGCAGCTTCTTGAGGACGTTGGTGAGGTTGAGGCTTGGGTTGCGGAAGGCCACCTTCACCAACACCTTCTCCAGAACTCTGGCGCTGATCGTGCGTGACTCGTCGGCCAGCTGCTTTGGGATCCTTTCCCGCAGTTGCTGGAGGGCCGTCGCCACGCCCTTGAAGAGCAGAGTGAGCTTGGCGCTGGGCTGGAGGTTCTCGTCGTCGGAGTACCCGAAGCCCTCCATTTCCAGCTGCGCCAGCTCCTCGTCGATGACCGCGGCGATGTTCACGAGGCCCTCCGTCCAGAGCTCCACAGTATCCCTGAAGGTGTTCTGGGTTTCGGCGGCCCTCGTCAGCAGCGCCTCGTTGGCCTTGATCTCCTCCTTCAAGTCCTCCTCTCGCTTCTTGGCGCCGTCTAGCGTCTCAGTCAGCGTAGCCAGCTTCAACTCGAGATCGGCATTGGAGTCCTTGGCGGCGCTCAGCTCCTTGCCCCTCTCGAGGAGACGACCCTGCAGCTCACCATGGGCAAGGGCGTCCTTCTTGCGCTCGTGCTGGAGCGCGTCAAGCTCTTCATTTCTCGCCTTCAGATCGGCCTCTAGCTGCACCACTTTCACCTCCAGCTCCTTCTTGGCGGCCTCGGCAGCTGGAGCAGCATCCTTCGCTTCCTTGAGGGCCCCGCCAAGTGTCTCCTCGCGCGCAGCAAGCTCCTCCTCGTAGCTGTCCAGATTGACCTTCCGCTGCGTCAAGTCGCCTTCCCGCACGAACAGCTCCTCGGTGGCAAGCCGCTGTTGCTCTTCGGCTTCAGCCTTCTCGAGGAGGAAGGCCTTTCGCGCCTCAACAAGCTGCGCCCTCTCCTCCGCAATGGACCGAAGGGCTTCCTGGTTGCGGCTCTGGAGCTCCTCTGCATGCTTCTCAATATCCACTCCCGCCTGCACGACAAGCGCTTCCCGGGACTCCAGTTTGGCTTGTCGGGCGCGGTAGAGTGATAGCAGCCTCCGCAGCAGCTATTCCTCCTCAGGCTCGCCGCTGCTACTGCTTGGCGCGTCGACCATTGTCAACCCAGCGGAGGCAAGCACTTCTCCATCAAAAACTTCTCCTTCGACCGGCGCCCTGGAGCTCGAAGCCCAGGGGAGCTTGATGAAGATACCGTCGCCGGCCTTCAAGTAGGCGCCGGGCTGGGGCTCTTCGGAGCCTGGCGCTGTGCCAGCGGCGGAGGGGTCGGCGGTTGGCGTAGCGGCTTGCGCTCCTACGGCCCCAGGGTCGTCAGTGCGATCGCCGGACCCCTCGCCAGCTCCTGCGCCGGCAGCCTTGGCGGCCTCTTCGTCGGCGGGATCATCGGTGCCGGCCTCTTCTTTCGTGGTGGCGGCATCGTTAGTGTTGCCGCGCACGTTCTCCTCGCCGGTCGCCTCGGTCTCCATCGGCTCCGTGGAAGGTGGATCTGGCAGACGGAAGAGGGAGAAGAGTCAGGCAAATATCCAAAAAGACAAATCAGAAAAAGAAGAACCCAAGGGAAGTTTCAAGCAAGGGAAATTACCAGTACTGGGATCCACGGTCATGGGCTCCACCACCGAGGGGTCGCTGGTGCTGCCCCTTGCCGGAGACTCCTCCCTTGCCGGGGACTTCTCCCTTGCCGGAGAACATTCCCTTGCCAGGGAATCCACCCTTGGCGGCATAGTTGAAGCAGATAGCACCTCAGGGACGGCTTCGGGAGGCTCTTGGCGAGGCTGTTCTGCTCCTACACAAGCAAACCAATAGTCAAGATATCAGCAAAGAAAGAGCACCTATGCGCACCCAACAGAGGGAAGTAAGACTATGTACTTACGCTGGGGGTTGCGCTGGGGGCTGCTTCGAGGAGTGGTTGCCGGGTCCGACAAGGTGGTCTCGGACGCGCCCTCTGTCGTCACAGCAGGATCGTCCTCGATGACAACCACGGGGACCTTGGCTCTCTTCGCCGCTCTCTGGGCCAGAGTCCTGAAAAGGAACAAGGTTCAGAAGAAAATAGATCAGACACAAGACAAGAAATAGCAAGAATTGAAGAAATACAGACACAACAGAGAAACTTACTCCTCTTCTTCCTCATCGTCGGAGCTGAGCGCGGAGAGGTCGAAGTCCGGTCCTCCTTCGGTGCGACGAGGCGGAGGAGTAGGCTCCCTTGGCCGCTTGGCGGGAGCTGCGGCAGGATCAGAAGCGGCGGCCGAGAGGACCCCGCTCCAGTTGCCGCAGCGGTGTGAGACGCTCCCGCGGCAACGGTGCTTGTCGCGGTGGAGCGTGTCCCGCGGCGCGGCGGCTGTTGATCCGTCTGCCGCCCTACTATGTCTTCGGTCCTGCGGAGGCGCCTTCTTGGTGGAGCTGGGGGCTGCACTGGGAGCTCCTCTTGCGGCAAGTTGCTTGAAGACGGTTGGCCGCTTGCACCCTCGGCGGGCTCGCTCGATTCGGCTTCGGGCTCTCCCTCGCCGACGATCTCCCCGACAAGCTCGTCTCGATCGGCAAGGCTTTCCACCTCGGCTGCCTCTGCCTCCTCCACAGTAAACCCAAACTCGCCCGCGGCGGCAGCCACCACCGCCTCTTCCGCCCTGGTGGCGATGTGCCGCATCTCATCTTCGGTGGTGTCGCAGGTGAGGCTCCTCTGCTCGTTGGCGCGGACCACCACCTCCACCAAGCTATCGAAGAACTGCTGCACGATGTCGTCGGCGGGCTCCTGCCAAGTTGGAATAATTCCATGCGAGTCGCACTCCGGCATCATTGCGCGGATGCGATCGAGCGAGGAGTTGTTGCACAACGGGACGACGCCCTGCGGTAGTCTGAACCACTTGGGGTGATTGGGGTCGTGCTTGAACAGCTCCTTGAGCATCCCATCCAACTCCAAGACAGTGAAATTGAAGTTGAGGCCCGGGCGCAGGCTCATGATGTCCGCCGGACCCCCAAACAGCCAGGCGGGTCTCCCCCTCTCCTGCAGAGGGGCGATGCGGCGGCGAAGAAAGTCCACGCCAACAGCGCCTACAGTGAGTCCGGCAAGCCTGAGTCGCAAGATCCGGGTGGTGGCAATCTTCAGTCTAGCATCGTCTGCTGCCAGGGCGCTCCAATCGTTGCCGCCCACTGCTGGAGTTTGGCGCAGGGCAGTGAATGGCTGCGGGTTCTCATAAACGATCCAACACCATTCCGCTCTCCACTCCTCCCATTTGCTGCGAAGCTCCCCATCCAGATAGGCCTCCTTCTTGCCGACTCTCGAGACCCAGGTGATCCCGCTAGCTAAGGGCTCTCCTCTCTCGACCCGGGGCATGAAGTAGTGATGGAAAAGGGCTACGTTTGGGTGGATTCTGACAAAGTTCTCGCAGAGATGTGCGAAAACCGCCATGGTCAAAACGGCGTTGGGGGTGAAATCAAGGAGGTGGAACCCGTAGGTGTTCATGATATCACAAAAGAATTCAGAGAAGGGCGGGCAGAGCCCGCAATAGAAGAACAATGCGAAGAAGGGGTATCCGTTTGGAGCCCGTTTCAAAGTGGAAGCGGCGGCGGAAAGTACCTGCGTGCGCGGATGCGCTCGCGTCTCCGTCGACCAGAAGAGGTAGAACCACTCCCTCAGCTCCTTCGTGGAGAGCTCAGGGGGGAAAGTTTCCCGCTCCTTCCACAGCGCCTGAAGCCGCAGCGCCTCGGCCGACTTCGCGCCCTTCCCAGTCTTTGGAGCCATGGCAGAGGCGGTGGGGGAGATCGAGGGCGTTGGCGGCGACGGCGGCGACGGGGGGCGGAGCGCTGCTCTCTTTCGGCTTTGGAAGCGGAGGGGAGCGGCGGAGATTTCTGAGATTGGAACCGCAAGTGGCGAAGGTGGGGGAACTGCCCCTGTTTCCCCTTCTTATAAAGAGGAGGAGGTGAACGTTACGCCTTTTCCGAATAAAGAATCACCCACGATCTCTCCCACGACGCCTCATTTGACGCGTGCCGTTACGGGAGGGCGCGGTGGATACGGAGTCAGATACGGTGTGGACCCAGGCCGCGCGTGCCCTGTTTTGGGCCTGGCCCAACAGCGCTCGGCACCGTGTGTGGCCCAGGCCCGGGGGCTCCTGTCGGTGTACTAAAGTAGGGGTACCTTAGTATCCCAAACTTGTGCACGGGCAGTCGCAGCCTCCCGCGGCAAGGCTTGCCGGGTGACCGCCAAGATCCTCCGTAGTTCCTATTGGAGCCATTCAAGAACAAAGTGTTTTACCTGAGAAGACAAGGCCCCGGCAAGAGGAGCTTGCCGGGAAGGTCAGGGCCCCGGCAAGAGGAGCTTGCCGGGAAGGCCAACCAAAGCATTTCAAGGAAATTACCGCGATGCGCCGCGCGTCCCGACAAGACCCGGCGAGCGACAAGCTTCCGGGCGCGACAAGACAACGACCGCGGCAAGGCGTTTGCCGCGGCGAAGCCACCACTCTGTGCCCACGCTCCAGCGCGTCCGTCGACGTGCCGCCCTGAGACCGTTCCAGGCGCACGTGGCGAGAAGCTGTGCTGCCAAGCGGTGCGAGGTGGCGAGCGGAGATGACGAGATGGCCATCGTGGCAAGCGGTGGCACCCCTAACGGCCGCTTTTCTGCACTGTGTAGGCGACGCGGACGGGCATTAAACGCTCTTGTCCCCTGCCGTCAGAGTTAGGTAGGATGCACTGTAGAAGCAGTTGTACCAACCACCCCTTTTACACTTTTACCCCTGCATGCGTTGCCACCTGTCGGTGACCCCTTGAGCCTATAAAAGGAGGCCCATGCGCAATGTAGAAGGGGTTCGACTCATTCGAAACTAGAACACTACCACGCTCTCGAGCAAGAACATAATACAACCACAAAGTAGCAGTAGGAGTATTATCTCTCCGGAGAGCTCCGAAGCTGGGTAAAATCGCTCGCGTGCCTCGCCTCGATCCGCTCTTCGTGCGATCCCCGCTCCCTGCCGGACCGAAAGGGGCCCTGCCCCATAGGTGCTCGTTTCCCACGACAGCAAGAAACATATTTTTGGATTTTCTTAAAGTTTTTCAAACACACAAGAAGAAAGCGAGAAACTAAATTAACCATGGATGATACAATGAAAAACTGTGGACACTAACAATTGTAATGAAATGTGTGAACATGGATGTAATGTCAGTGGGAATACGTACTCCCCCAAGCTTAGGCTTTTGGCCTAACTTCGTAGTCGACCAATAGCCTGTGTAATGGTCGGAGTGGTAGCTCATGGAGGCTCTCAGTGCGGATGCCTCAGCCTGCCGTGCAGCCACAACTGTTGCGTTATGAGCTCAGGCCTCGCTCTCAAGAATGTAATATCTTCCCCTGTTATGAAGATCAAAGAGAGCAGGTGTAGGAAAATATGTGTCTACCACAGAGTCCTTATTAAATGTCAAATTATAAGTAAAATTATGAGGATCACCCCTCATAATCTTATGACGTTTCATAGCATCGAAGTCTAGGTACTGCGTGGGTAAAATAGGATCATAGGGTAAAGGTGAAACACCCATCCCTCTGGCTAAGCATGTGGCATAAATTCCACCATAAAAATATCCACTCTGTAACCTACGTGCAACAATCACTCCAAGATTATAACTTCTATCACCGTAGAGAGTGGTGTGAATGAGGCTCAGATCAGGAGCACAAAGTGTACTACAATCTTGTTTGCCTACAATACATTTTCCATTCAATAATGCGAAGTACTAAATTATAGGAAAATGTATGCTCTTTATTCTAACTTGTGTCACTCCCCTAGTTTCACCAAAGCAAAGACTAGTCAAGAATATTTCAAACTCATACCTAGGTGGCTCATCGAGCAAACCCCAGAATGGGATTTTGCAGAGGTGAGAAAACCTTTCTAGAGAAATGGTAAATGGATTTTCATACAATTTAAATGACACCCTAGACTCACGGGGAAAGAATTTAAATGACAAATGATTCGGTGAGGATGAGGTGTTGGTCGCACTTATCTGAAATGTAGGGACCGAGATCAGCATTGTGAACATATTTCTCAAATTCCTCTTTAATACGCACACTCACCATATAATCGTTGCATGACCATAAGCATGTTTTGGTGGTGGCACTTCGAATGGAACTTTCACTTGGTTCAACATAAGACCGACAAATGGAGCTACAGCTAGAAGATGACTCCGAGGACCTCCACCTCGAAGAACTCCTTCCAAAAAGGTTCATCATGTTCGTGTACAATTTCTGGAAATTTTTGGTCACAAAAATTTATTAACAAAACTTCACAAACTTGATAGCAATTTATTAACAAAACTTCACAAACTTGATAGCAATTTATTAACAAAACTTCACATACTTGATAGCAATTAAGACGACAAGGAACGCCGATTGGCGGCGCACGGTCTCCTCAGCCCGCTGTCTTGCTGCGGCGGCAGCTTCAGCTTCCTCTAGCTTCTTCTGGGCGGAGGCCGCCGCTTTCTCGGCCTCCGCCTTCTCCAGACGGTCGGCCTCTTCCTCGTCGCGCTTCTCCCGCGCGTTGCGCTCCGTCGCCTCCCGGAGGTCGGCGGCGGGGTCAATCCGCCGAGTATTGGCGGACGTCTCGGCCGACCCCATGACAGAGGGGACGGCGACCCTCTCAAGAGAAAGAGGGGCCCTAAAGCAAAGAAGGAATGAAAAATACTCGGAAAAGATTCATCAAAGAAAACAAGACGAAGGTAGAAGAGCGCTTACGCAGAGACTAGCGCGGCTTCTTCACTTCCTTACGGAAGCGGTTGGCCTTCATGGCCGCCTCTTCCCGCTTGGTCGCGGCGGCCGCCCCCTTGAACTTCTTCGGCCGGCCGCCGAGCGAACTTGGCACGGCTCGGCGCTTCTTCGCGCCGACTTGACCGGACAAGCCGGAAGAGGAACTCGCGCCTGGATGGCCGGCTTTCGATTGGCGGCGCGGGGCGACTTCCCCTTTGGCGTCGTCGTCTAGCCAGTCGGCGAAGGTCACCGAGGGCCTGAAGCCGCCTTCCGTTCCTCCTCCTCCGCCTTCGGCGTCGGCCTCCATTGCCGCCGCCCCCAAGTCGGGATCATCAGCATCGCTCTCCGCCCGATCGGGAGCAAACTCGCGGGGCGGCCTCGTGGCGCCGGCTGCAGGCTGGATGAGGGGGTTCTGAATCGAAGAAACCAAGAGGATCAGAAGTCGGATTCGGCTGTAGAAGAAAAACAGAGGAACAAAAGATTTGACTTACCACAGGCGGAGGGTTGGTGCGTGAGTACGGCTCCTTGCCGAACTGCCACTCTTCCGCGAGCTCGCAGTTCGCTATGTGATTCACCATATTTGCCACCTCCGCGTGGGGCATATCCTAGGTGCACATCTGACTCGGGTCTCGGTGGTCGCTCATCTGACTAATCAGATGAGATCGGCCTTGGAGAGGGAGGACTCGGCGCGCCACGAAGGCGGCCAGCAAGTCGGCCCCGACCAGGCCTTCCGACTGCGTCAGCACTCGGAGTCACGCGACGGCGGCAGCACCTGCGGGAGTCAGCGTCTTGGCCCGGTGGGACCATCTGGGAAGCCTCCTAGCCGGCACGCCGGCCTCGTAGGGCGGCAGGTTGACCCAGTCGCCTTCTGTGGCGAGGTTCTTCACGTAGAAGTACGACCGCTGCCACATCTTCACCGACTTGATTAGCGCGATGGAAGGGAATGTGTTGTCGGCGGTCGACCTGCGCATGGAGATGAAGGCACCGCATTGAGCCGGCACGCCGGCGACGTGCATGCCGAGCTTGGATTGAAAGAACTCTCCCCACAGCTCGATGGTGGGGAGAACGCCAAGAAAGCCCTCGCACAGGGTGGCAAAGGCGGCTAGCAGCACCACCGTGTTCGGAGTGAGGTGGTGCGGCTGGAGTCCGTTGAACTCCAAGAAGGACCGGAGGAAGCCGCTCGCCGGCAGGCCCAGGCCGCGCATGAGGTGCGAGCAGAATATGACCCGCTCGCCCTCCTCCGGCGCCGGCCTTATTTCCCCTGCTGGCGCGGCACGGGCTTGCACCAGGTTCGCGCTAGGGAGACGGCGCGTCTTACGGAGGTGCTCGATGATGTCGTCGTCCACCGTAGAGCCATCCCACACGCCGGAGCGCACGGCAGGAGCCGCGGCGGCGGAGGAGGAGCTCATCGCTGCGGGTATGGCGCGGCGTGGTGCGGTGAAGGCAAGAAGAAGAAGAGGCAGGAGGAAGCGGGGGAGCAGGGAGGAACGAGCGCGTGCTTAACTGTCCTGCTCCCCCCGCCTACTTATAAGCCCTTAGGCTGAGAAGCCGATGGGGTGGCGTGGGATTAACTGTGCGCGAAACCCCACGCCCCCCCACGATTTACCCCACGAAGTTACTGTGCGCAATAACAACGTGGGGAACCCAACCGTCCGCACGGCCGCAACGGATCCATTCACGCGCCGAGGCGCGGTAGTGGCGGGCCCCGCCTGACAGCCTGTCCCGTCGCACGCGTGGGTAGGCAGACTGCCCCTGACACGTGACGCCGCGCGACGAGGCCGAGGCGGGTGACCGCGGGAAGCGTATCAGGCACACCACCTGGTTCCTGCCGCGGATTTCAAACTCCTTAGGGGGCAAGACGGCCCTCAGTGGATCCGAGTCCAGCTAGTCAGTTTGAAGCAGGACGACCCTCCGTGAATTCGACTCTAGCCAGTCGAGTTGAAGGAAGACGGCGAGCAAGGCCTAAATCCCACCACCGGAAGAATGAAACTATTGAGGCCCGCGACATATCACCCTCGGAGCCTCACCAGCTTCGGGCACTACTGTCGGAGTAATGGGCCACGGGTAGGCTAACCCGAGCCCCAGAACCTTTCAAGACATCGGGGCAGGCTGCGCCCCTCGAGTACATGTGGCGACTCCAAGATGAGCCGAGTCCCTGCGGCGACTCCCAGTTAAGCCGAGTCCTAGAGGCGACTCCAAGACGAGCCGAGTCCCAGAGGCGACTCCATGATAAGCCGACTCCTGGCCGGCGACTTCCAGAGAGGCCGGCTGTAAGGAGTCGGCCTGCAACTCCAACCGCCTCAATAATTAAAGGCAGGCATGGCCACAGTGAGCCGTACCCCCGGAGATCTCCGCCTGGCGCGGCACTGTTGCCATGCCGGCCCTGACATCAGCCCTTGGGGGTGGAGCCCTGCACCCACGATGGCCTGTCTGTACGGACCGGAGACGGCGGGGCCTACCAGTCAGCAAGAGTACTGAAGACGGCGAGAGCGCCAAGAGTCGGACTCGTTGGGAGTCGGCCCTCGGGAGTCGGCCGGCCCCTCCCACGGGCCCCACACGCCATTAACCAGACGCGACGGGGGAATGGCAACAGTGATCGCCCGTCAGGTGGCGGCACTATTGCCATGACCCCATGACCAAGCCCGCGTCATTAGAAGCACGGCTATAGTAATCTGCAGCCGGCACGACCCACCCGCGGCGGACCAGGGCCGACGTCCCCATACAGGCCAGTCGGTGGGACCCACCAGTCGGCAGGCCCCAGGAGTCGGCGGAGAAGACAGCGCCTGGGAGACAGACGGCTGGGACCCGCACCCAGCCGGTTTTACCATTGTAACCCTGGGGGGTAGGCCTATATAAACCCCCCAGGGCACCCATGCAAAGGGTTCGAATCCATTAGCACTAGACAGACCACATAGGGAGGAGAGATCTAGCCTTGCCTTCTCCTACCTCCAGAAATAGCTCTAGGAGCAACCTTGTATTCACTTTGCCTTAGTGATCATGCGGAGACCCCATAGAGCAGCAGTAGGGGTGTTATCTCCTTGGAGAGCCCTGAAGCTGGGTAAGATCCGCCGGCGTGCATGTCTTCGCCTCATCCCGCTTCCAGGCACCGGCGACGTTCTACTCACCCCCACCATGATAAGCCATCCTTTGGCATATGTCGCACCCAACCCCCGACAATGCTCATTACCATTGATATGGAAAGTGACCTTGCTTTTATTGCAATCAATAACAGCCCCTGCAGTATTCAAGAAGGGTCTACCAAGGATAATCGACATGTTGTTATCCTCGGGCATCTCAAGTATAACAAAGTCAGTTAAAACAACAACAACAACAACAACAACAACAACAACAACAACAACAACAACAACAATAGGCACATCCTCACAAATACCGATGGGTATGGCAGTTGATTTGTCAGCCATTTGCAAAGATATTTTAGTAGGTGTGAGTTTATTCAAATCAAGTCTTTTATATAAAGAGAAAGGCATAACACTAACCCCAGCTCCCAAATCACATAAAGCAGTTTTCACATAATTTCTTTTGATGGAGCAAGGTGTAGTTGGTATTCCTGGATCTCTAAGTTTTTTTAGGTAATCCATCTTTAAAAGTATAATTAGCAAGCATAGTGGAGATTTCAACTTCCGGTATTTTTCTCTTATTGGTGATGATGTCCTTCATATACTTCGCATAAGAAGGCATTTTTAAGATATCATTTAAGCGAGTTCGCAGAAAGACTGGCCTCAGCATTTTAGCAAAGCGTTCAAATTCTTCATCATCTTTCTTTTTAGTTGACTTAGATGGAAAGGGCATAGGCTTTTGAACCCATGGTTCTCATTCCTTTCCATGTTTTCTAGCAACAAAGTCTCTTTTGTCATATCTTTTATTCTTAGGTTGTGGGTTATCAAGATCAACAACTGGTTCTATCTCAACATCATTGTCTGGTTCTTTATCATTTGGTTGAGGTCTTCATGAACCTCATCATTACCTTTTTCATTATCAGAAAGTGAATGTTCATTACCAGATTGAGTTTTAGCATCAGAGATAAAAGCTTCATTATCATTATTAGGAGGTTTTTCTACTTCAGGTTCACTAGAGACAGGCAAAGTCCTATTATTTTTCTTCTTCTTTTTCTTTTTAGAAGGACTAGGTGCATTAGTGTTAATTCTTTGAGAGTCTTGTTCAATTCTCTTAGGGCGACCCTCAGGATAAAGTGGTTCCTGAGTCATTTTACCTCCTCTAGTTGCTACTCTAACAGAAAAGTCACTTATGTTATTGTTCATTTCATCAAGTAACTCTCTTTGAGATTTAGCAACTTGTTCTAACTAATTTTGAACCATAGAGGCATGCTTTCCTACACCTCTAACATCATTTGAGATTCTAAATAACAAGTCACTTAAGCGGGCAATCATATCCGAGTTGTATTTCAATTGTTTCATAACATTTGCATTGAAGTGATCTTGCTTTCTAATGTAATTATCAAACTCATAAAGGCATTGACTAGGATGTTTATTACGAGGATCATCACTATCATTGAATTTCATTAAAGATTTTACCTCTACCACCTTAGGTGGTGATGGAGCTTCAAGCCCATGTATTTCTTCAATAGGTGGTAAATTTTTAACAGCCTCGGCTTTAATAACTTTTTCCTTCATAGATTTCTTTGCCTCATGCATATCTTCAGGACTGAGATATATGATACCCCTCTTCTTTGGAGTGGGTTTAATAGGTTTTTCAGGAGGAGTCCAATCATCATAATTTTTCAATATGTTATTCAATAATTCTTCAGCTTGCCCAATAGTTCGTTCCTTGAAAACACAAGCAGCACAACTATCTAGGAAATCCCTAGAAGCATCTGTTGGTCCATTATAGAAGATATCAAGTATTTCATTTTTCTTAAGAGGATGATCAGGCAAAGCATTAATTAATTGGAGAAGGCTCCCCCAAGCTTGTGGGAGACTCTCTTCTTCAATTTGCACAAAGTTAAATATTTCCTGTAAGGCAAGTTGTTTCTTATGAGCAGGGAAATATTTTTCAGAGAAGTAATAAATCATATCCTACGGAATACAAACACAACCAGGAGCAAGAGTATTGTACCAAGCTTTAGCATCACCCTTTAATGAGACGGAAACAACTTGAGAACATAATAATAGCAAATCTTCACATCATGAGCAAAAAGGGTGGCTATATCATTCAACTTAGTAAGATGTGCCACAACAATTTCAGTTTCATAACCATGGAAAGGATCAGATTCAACCAAAGTAATTAACTCTGGGTCGACAGAGAATTGATAATCCTTATCATCAGTAAAGATAGGTGAAGTAGCAAACTCAAGATCACATTTCATTTTAGCATTCAGAGACCTTTCTTTATACTTGCATAATAATTTTTCTAGATCATGTCTATCCTTACAAGCAAGAATATCTCTAATTCCCTCCTCACTCATAGTATAACCTTCCGGTACCTTTGGCAATTCATATCTAGGAGGACTAGTTCTAGTAGGTGTTTCAAGATTTTCAGTTTCAAGTTCATCATTAGATTCAACAATATCATGTTGTCTTACTCTAGCAATTTGTTCATCAAGAAATTCACCTAGTGGCACATCATAATCAAGCAAGGTACTAGCATAATCATGAGTAGCATTCATAGGAGAGGTAGCATCATCAATAACTTGTGACATATCAGAATTAATAGCATGTTGTGGTGTTGCAAGTTTACTTATAACAGAAGGTGAATCTAAAGCGGAGCTAGATGGCAGTTCCTTACCTCCCCTCGTCTTTGAGGGAAAAATCTTAGTATTAGCATCCTTCAGATTATTCATAGCAACAATATGATAATAATCCCAAGTGACTCAACAAATATTGCTATGCCTCCCCAGCAATGGCGCGAGAAAAAGGACTTGATAACCCACTAGTATAGGGGATGGCAATAGTTTTCGAGGGTAGAGTATTCAACCCAAATTTATAGATTCAACACAAGGGGAGCAAAAGAATATTTGTAGGTATTTGCAGTTGAGTTTTCAATTCAACCACACCTGGAGATTAATTATCTGCAGCAAAGTGATTAGTAGCACAGTAATATGATAGTTTTGATGATAGTAGCAGTAGAAACAATAACGTTAATAGTGATAGCAGTGATTTTGTAGCAGTAACGATAGCAGTAGCAGTAGTAACTTAGCAGAAACAATATAAGATAAATTCGTAGGCATTGGATCGGTGACTCGTAGGATGATATTCATCATGAGAAAATTATAACCTAGGGTGATATGGCACTACCTCCAGTTCATAAATATAATGTAGGCATGTATTCCATAAATAGTCATATGTGCTTATGGAAATAACTTGCATGACATCTTTTGTCCTACCCTCCCGTGGCAGCGGGTGATGTCGCTTCAAGCTACATCGTTATTTCCCCAAAGAGGAAGGGATGATGCAACACAACGCCGGTAGGTATTTCCCTCAGATATGAAACCAGGGTTACCAAACTAGTAAGAGAATCAAGCAACACAACATAAACAACCCCCGCACACAAATAACAACACCTCGCAACCCGACGTGTTAAAGGGGTTGTCAATCCCTTTCTGGGTACAACACCTCAAGATAGGCAAAGGACGTGAGGTAAATTTGTAGTAGATTGATAGATCGAACGCCAAATAAAATAAATAAGAATAAACTGCAACAAGGTATCTTTGTATTTTTGGTTTAATAGATCTGAAAATAAACTCAAGGAAAAAGTAGATCGTAAGGCAAATATAAGAGAAAGAAGACCCGGGGGCCGTAGGTTTCACTAGTGGCTTCTCTCGAGAAAGATAGCAAATGGTGGGTGAACAAGTTACTGTTGGGCAATTGATAGAAATGCAAATAATCATGATGATATCCAGGCAATGATCATTACATCGGCATCACATCCAAGATTAGTCGACCGACTCCTGCCTGCATCTACTACTGTTACTCCACACATCGACCGCTATCCAGCATGCATCTAGTGTATTAAGTTCATGGAAAAATGGGGTAATGCATTAAGCACGATGACATAATGTAGACGAGACATGTTTATCTATAGCGGCAGATATAGATCTCATCTTTTTATCCTTAGTAGCAACAATACATATGTGTCGGTTCCCTTTCCGTCACTGGGCACCTCTACCGGGCACCTCTTCCCATTGCAAGATAAATAGATCAAGTTGGCCAAACAAAACCCAAATATCAGAGAAGAAATACGTGGCTATAAGAGATCACACATATAAGAGATCAAAGAACTCAAATAACTTTCATGGATATAAAAAGATATAATTGATCATAAACTCGAAGTTCATCTGATCCCAACAAACACACCACAAAAAAGAGTTACATCATATGGATCTCCAAGAGACCATTGTATTGATAATCAAGAGAGAGAGAGAGGGAGAGAGGAAGCCATCTAGCTACTAACTATGGACCCGAAGGTCTACAAAGAACTACTCATGCATCATCAGAGAGGCACCAATGGAAGTGGTGAACCCCTCTGTGATGGTGTCTAGATTGGATCTGGTGGTTCTGGACTCTGCGACGGCTGGATGAATATTTCGTCGACTCCCCTGGGGTTTCTGGAATATTGGGTTATTTATAGAGCAAAGAGGCGGTTCGGGGGTACCCGAGGAGGGCACAACCCACCATGGCGCATCTGGGCCTCCTGGCGTGTATTGGTGGGTTGTCCCTGAAAGGATCAAGAAGAGGTGTCTAGAGGGGGGGGGGGGGGGGGTGAATAGACTCTCAACCAAGAAAAGTAGCAATTTTTAAGTTCTTCATGTTGAGGTGGAGTTTAAGCACAAGTCTAAGCATCACAATGCAATTCAAGAAAGCATGAAAAGAGTATATGAGCAGCAGAAAGTAAAGCATGCAACTTGCAAGAAAGTAAAGGGATGGGATTGGAGTGTGCAAACGCAATTGGAGACACAAAGATTTTTTATCCGTGGTTCTGATAGGTGGTGCTATCGTACATCCACGTTGATGGATACTTCAACCCACGGAGGGTAATGGCTATGTGAGTCCACGGAGGACTCCACACAAGAAGGGTCCACGAAGAAGCAACCTTGTCTATCCCACCATGGCCATCGCCCACGAAGGACTTGCCTCACTAGGGAAGATCTTCACGAAGTAGGCGATCTCCTTGCCCGTACAAACTCCTTGGTTCAACTCCAAAATCTTGACGGAGGCTCCCAAGTGACACCTAACCAATCTAGGAGACACCACTCTCCAAAAGGTAATAGATGGTGTGTTGATGATAAACTCCTTGCTCTTGTGCTTCAAATGATAGTCTCCCCAACACTCAACTCTCTCTCATAGGATTGGATTTGGTGGAAAGATGATTTGAGTGGAAAGCATCTTGGGGAAGGCTAGATATCAAGATTTATGTGGTTGTAATGGAATATCTTGACCTCAACACATGAGTAGGTGGTTCTCTCTCAGAAAATGAATGCTGGAAGTGTAGGCACGTTCTGATGGCTTTCTCCACGAATGAAGATAGGGTAGAGGGGTATATATATAGCCTCCACATAAAATCTAACCGTTACACACAATTTACCAAACTCCATGATACCGAATCAGAAAAATTGTTCAGACCGATTAAGTTCATAATGTGACCGTTAGGCATTTCGGTGGGACCGATATGATCAACTCGGTAGGACCGATGTGCTAGGGTTAGGGTAAAATCTCATCTCGGTTTGACTGAATACACAAACTCGGTGGGACCGATTTTGGTAATAAGCGAAACAGAGAGTTGGTCAGGAAAACTTGGTGGGACCGATTGCATATCTCGGTGAGACCAAAATTGTTGCAATAGGCAACAGAGAGTTTGCAAGCCCATCTCGATGAGACCGAGATCCCATCGGTGAGACCGAATTGATTAGGGTTTCTGGCAGTGACTATGTCAAATGAACTCGGTGGCGCCGGATAGATCAAATCGGTGGGGACGAATTTGACTTTTGGTATGGGACATATGTGGATATGAGAAAGTGGTTGAGGGCTTTGGATCATATCACTAAGCACTTTGAGCAAGCAAGCCATTAAGAAACACCTCATCCCCTTTTAATAGTATTGGCTTTCCTATGGACTCAATGTGATCTTGGATCACTGAAATAGAGAATGTAGAATCCTGAGTTGTGAGCTTGAGCCAATCCTTTGTCCTTAGCATCTTGAAGGGGTTCCACATCCTCTTGTCCATGCCACTCCACTGTTGGACTTATCTGAAATATACTAGATAAAATTATTAGTCCAACAAGATATATGTTGACATTAATTACCAAAATCACCCAGGAAGCACTTGTGCTTTCAATCTCCCCCTTTTTGGTAATTGATGACAACATACATCAAAGCTTTAGATAAAGATATAGAGAAAGGCAGGTAAAGCTTTGGAAGGACATGTAACATGCATAGGCTCCCCCTACATGTATGCAATCATGGAAATATGGAACATAAGAGCATGTGAGTGCATAATCATGACAGAGCAAGCAATGAGTTACATGTATATTGGCTATATGCATCAGAGCAAATGGTGTGAATATAAGAAATCAACCTTCATGCTCATGAGTACTTCTTGCTAACAATATGTACATCAGCAAGAGATCATCATGCACATGAATGTGATGCATATACTTACCTTGTGGTCTTGATCTAGCTTTGGAAGATATGTACCTGAGTAAACAAGGTTAGACAACACAGAAACATCTACTGAACAGAGCAAGAGCAGCAAACCACAAGAGTACCAATATTGGGATGACTTGTAGAGAGTGAGTACTAGGTACTCTATTTGAGTGAAGGCATGTCCCCAAAGGTAAAGATATGCAATGAATTCGAAGATTTCCTTCCGTTAGATGTCTTGCTCCCCTGAATCTTATATGGGATACTGGGAGAAGATAAGGAATAGAAAATCAGAGCAAAGCAAACACACAAACAACATGAACATGTCTTTCCCCTCTAAAGATATGTGACTTCTCTCATCTTTGCGTACCAAGCATCTCGGGTCTCTCTTTGATGTGATTATTTATCTCTCTTTCCCCCTTTTGATACGATTAAGCTTTGATGTGAGCCTTCTCTCCCCCTTTGACATTAGTTTCCAAGAATGGATCTTCTGGAGTGTGAGTCAAAATAGGTTTGGTCCTTGATTCACATAGCAAAGTAGCAGGGAAAAATAAGGTGCTGATAGAGGATAAGAATCATCAAGTGGAGCTGGAACAAAATGTGCAGGATGCAAATGACAAAGTGTCCCCTCAACATTTGAAATCGGTAACACTGAGTTGTTGTCTTCAGTGGCACCGAGGTGATTCGGTTTGACTGAAAGGGACAAACCCATGTGCCCGAGTTCATTACAGAGATAAAGCACTTGTCACCTCAGCTCACTAAGCAAATAAGATCTCACAAGGATTTGCAATGAATAGGATGCAGGGAATGCAGAAAAAAATTAAACAGAAAAAAGATCTAGATGAACCAAGAAGGGAAACAAATATGCAAGAGACAAATGCAAGAACAAGGAGAAACACTAGAGAACTTCATCTAGAATTTGTTGGCGACAAAGTCACATATGTTAGAGTATATTGACTTAGGAGTCAAGTGAAGACAGTTGATCATAGGTCATACTCATCGTTTAAGCTCAAAATGGGGTTGCTATTTTTCATTTAAGAATTTTGATGTATTCACATCTTATTGAGCTACTTTGACCCATGCTTGGGGAAAAGCTTCTCTAAGATGGAATAACATACCTTGGGTGGTGGTGTTGAACTTGATCATGTAGTTGAACTTGTGTGGGATGCTCAAGGTTGATGTAGTTCATTTGGAGCACCACTTGTAATTAGAGTTCATCTACCTACATGAGTTAGTTTTGCAAGGAGGAGCACTTGTGTATCCAAAGTGTCAATCATGAAATATGATATCAAAAGAAATTTGATATATTTAAATTTTCAAAGGATATGTTTGAAGGGTTTCATGCTTCCTTGTCTTCAACCACCGTATTGTAGAGATTTGGTGATGTAGAGATGGCTCAAGATGTGAGTGAGTTGCAATCTCATATATTTAGATTCATCCAAGTACCTACAAGGGTTAGATAACATGCAAGGGTGCAAATATATCCAAGACATATGATTATCATCATAAGAGAAATATCAAGGATTAGTCATAGGCTCATGCTTTGCATGTATCCAAATGGAGTTCCTATTCCAAGTTTTAAGCATCAATGATGTTAAATTCACCTCTCACCCGCAAAATACTTTCTCATCAAGCGGTTTGGTGAATATATCTGCCAATTGCTTATCGGTACGAACATGCTTAAGGTCAATGTCTCCTTTAGCAACATGATCTCGAATGAAATGATGATGAGCCTCAATCTGCTTAGTTCTAGAATGTTGCATGGGATTGTGAGCAATCTTAATAGAACTTTCATTGTCACAAAGCAATGGAACATGTTTCACCTATATCCCAAATTTTTTAAGAGTTTGGGTCATCCAAAGTAAATGAGCACAACATGAACCGGCGACAATGTATTCCGCTTCGGTGGTGGATAAGGATACCGAGTTTTGTTTCTTGGAAGACCAAGACACAAGAGATCTGCCAAGAAATTGACAAGTACCTGAAGTGGACTTTCTATCGACCTTGTCTCCGGCATAGTCCGAATCGGAGTAGCCAACAAGATCAAGAGAAGACCTCTTTGGATACCAAATGCCAAAATTTGGTGTACGTATTAAGTATCTTACTATCCTTTTCACAGCCTTAAGATGACTTTCTTTAGGGCCCGCTTGATATCGTGCGCACATGCACACACTTAGCCTAATATCGGGACAAGAGGCACATAGATATAGCAATGAACCAATCATAGGGCGTTAACTTTTTGATGAACGTGTTCACCATCTTTAGTCAAATCAAGATGTCCACTAGTAGGCATGGGTGTATTCATACCTTTGCATTCTTGAATATTGAACTTCTTGAATAAGTCCTTGGTGTACTTTCTCTGAGAGACAAAGGTACCTTCCTTAGTTTGCTTGATTTGGAAACCAAGAAAGAATTTGAGTTCACTCAACATGGACATCTCAAATTTCTCTGACATTAACTTTCCAAACTTCTCACTTAAATGAGGGTTAGTTGAACCAAATATAATATCATCAACATAAATTTGGCACACAAATAATTCTCCATTAACTCTTTTAGTGAAGAGAGTAGAATCAATTTTTCCGATCTCAAAGCCTTTTTCAATAAGGAACTTGGTCAACCATTGATACCACGCTCGAGGAGCTTGTTTGACACCATAAAGAGGTTTGTGAAGTTTGTACACATGATCGGGTTTCTTAGGATTAATAAAGTCGGGAGGTTGTTTAACATAAACTTTCTCCTCAATTTCACCATTTAGAAAATCACTTTTAATGTCCATTTGGTACAAGGTGATATCATGGTGATTAGCATAGGCAAGTAATATGCGAATGGACTCAAGTCTAGCAACGGGGGCATATGTCTCACCATGGTCCATACCTTCGACTTGAGTGTAGCCTTGGGCGACGAGACATGCTTTGTTGCGAACTACTTGTCCAACTTCATCTTGCTTGTTGTGAAACACCCATTTGGTACCAATGATGTTGTGGTTGTTGTCAGGCTTCTCGACCAATGTCCACACTTGGTTTGTCTCAAAGTTGGGTAGCTCTTCATGCATGTCATTTATTCAATATGGATCTTCCAATGCTTCTTCACCTGCATGGGTTCAATGCTAGAGATGAATGAATAATGTTCACAAAAATTAGCCAAACGAGTTTTAGAGCGAGTGATTCTCCCGGTTTGGATATCATTGTAGATTTGCTCGACGGGATGGTCTCTGGCGACTCTTGGTCGAACTCGTGAGAGCTTTTGTTTTGGTCGGGTTGGAACATCTTCTTCATCATCTTATTCTTCTTCTTGGCCTTCTTCATTGTTAACGTTGTCGTTCTCTTGTAGTGGTGGAGAAGGAGGTTGATGAGGTTCATCTTGGTGTACTTCCTCGTTTTCTTCATCTTGGTGTGTCCCACTTGTGGATGCTTCCATATAAACTCTTGGTTCACCTTGTCGTGAGGTAGAAGATTCCACTTGGACGGACGAGGTACTCAACTTCACCTCCGTTGGATGGATCTTGCCAATAGACAAGTCTTGGATTGCTTCCGAAGGTTCTTTGTCTCCTACATCAATTGGAAATTGCTTTACTTGCGAGCCGTTAGATTCATCAAACTTCACATCTACCGCTCTTCAACCTTTCGGGTGAAATTGTTGTAGACACGGTAAGTGTGAGAGTTTGAGCCATAACCATGTAGGAAACCTTCATGAGATTTGGGAGAAAATTTAGAATGACGATGCTTATCAAGAATGTAGCACTTTGAGCCGAATACTTGAAAGTATCTAACTTTGGGTTTGTTATCGGTGAGGAGTTCGTATGTCGTCTTGCCGAGTAGCTTGTGAAGATACAAGCGATTTGTTGCATGACAAGCTGTCTCAACCGCTTCCACCCAAAAGTGTTTTGGTGTCTTGTACTCATTAAGCATCATTCTTGCCATCTCAATAAGATTCCGGTTCTTCCTCTCAACAACTCCATTTTGTTGAGGCGTGTACGTAGCCGAGAACTTGTGTGAAGTCCCTTCTTCGTCAAGGAAGGAATCCACATTTGCATTCTTGAACTCTGTTCTGTTGTCGTTGCGAACCTTCTTGATCTTCACTTCAAATTGATTTTGGGCCTTCCTAGCGAAGTTCTTGAAGATCTTTTGGACCTGCAATTTATCATCAAGAAAGAACATCCATGTAAATCTTGAAAAATCATCGACTATAACTAGACCAAATGAGTTTCCACCGAGACTTTTGTAGGCATTGGGACCAAAGAGATCCATATGAAGTAGCTCGAGCGGTCTTCTCGTGGTCATGATATTCTTCATGGGGTGGCTTCCTCCAACCTGTTTTCTTGCTTGACAAGCACTACAAAGTCTATCGTTGTCAAATATAACATCTTTTATTCCAAGGATATGATCACCTTTAATAAGCTTATCAAGATTTCGCATGCCCACATGACCTAACCTGCTATGCCACAACCATCCTTTAGAGTAGCAATTAAGCAAGTTCTAGGTTGAGCCTTTTTAGTGAAATCAACAATGTATATATCATCCCTATGTATACCGGTAAAGACCATTTTATGATTATCTCTTTGAAACACTCGGCAATCTACTTTAGTAAAGAGGACATTGAAACCGAAATCAGCAAGTCCAGATATAGAAAGTAAATTATAGCCAAGAGATTCAACGAGCATGACATTTTGTATGGAGCTATAATGTGAGATGGCCACCTTACCTAGACCACCCACCTTACCCTTTGAGTTATCACCAAAAGTGACATACTTTCGAGGGTCATCATTTTCAGCAAGCTCACGAAACATATCCTTGTATCCGGTCATATGATCGGTACATCCACTATCAAGGACCCATTCCTTTCCTCCTGCCATGTAGCCGCGAAGATTAGCCATATGACCAAAGTGTCTCATTGCATCATCAAGATCATAGTCACTATCATCATCCTCCTCATAGTATCCATGTTCAACATCGTCATGTGATGGATCAATTCGTAGAGAGAGTGATTCATTAGACAAATGATCATGACAATAATCATCTTTATGAAATCTAATGGCTTCGGAGATGATATTGCTAATGATTCCAACATCTCCTTTGGCACGCATAAGTTCATGAAGCTCAAATAGACAATCATCAAACTTAGGATCACTAGTACCCATTTTATTCAAGGCAATTGACTTATGAAGAATCTCATCTAGATTTTGCAAGGAATAGTTTGGAAATCTTTCCTCAAGAAATCTCCAAATGGTGTAGGCACAATCAAGAGTAGGCAAGCTAGCAATCAAGTTTCTAAGTAATCCTCTAGTGATAAGATTGATAGTTCTAAGATTACGAATCATGTCAAGATCCTCATCGGGAGTGGGATGCAAAGGATCAACAGTGTGAGCACAAGGGTTGGTAATGTACTTGCTCAAATGATATTCATTGAAAATATCAAGCATCTCATTTTTCCACTCATCAAAGTACTCTCCATCAAGTATAGGCACTCTATCTCTAAGACTCCCCAACATAGACTCATCCATCTTCCTCCGATGGTGATTAAACCAAAGCAATGGAGACCAATGCTCTAATACCAATTGAAAGTATCGAGCAAAGGTGTCTAGAGGGGGGTGAATAGACTCTCAACCAAGAAAAGTAGCAATTTTTAAGTTCTTCAAGTTGAGGTGGAGTTTAAGCATCACAATGTAATTCAGGCAAGCATGCAAAGAGTATATGAGCAGCGGAAAGTAAAGCATGCAAGTTGCAAGAAAGTAAAGGGATGGGATTGGAGTCTGCAAACGCAATAGGAGACACAAAGATTTTATATCCGTGGTTCTGATAGGTGGTGCTATCATACATCTACGTTGATGGATACTTCAACCCATGGAGGGTAATGGCTGTGTGAGTCCACGGAGGGCTCCACACAAGAAGTGTCCACGAAGAAACAATCTTCTCTATCCCACCATTGCCATCGCCCACGAAGGACTTGCCTCACTAGGGTAGATCATCACGAAGTAGGTGATCTCCTTGCCCGTACAAACTCCTTGGTTCAACTCCACAATCTTGACGGAGGCTCCCAAGTGACACCTAACCAATCTAGGAGACACCACTCTCCAAAAGATAATAGATGGTGTGTTGATGATGAACTCATTGCTCTTGTGCTTCAAATGATAGTCTCCCAAACACTCAACTCTCTCTCATAGGATTGGATTTGGTGGAAAGATGATTTGAGTGGAAAGCATCTTGGGGAAGGCTAGAGATCAAGATTTATGTGGTTGGAATGGAATATCTTGACCTCAACACATGAGTAGGTGGTTCTCTCTCGGAAAATGAATGCTGGAAGTGTAGGCACATTCTGATGGCTTTCTTGACATTTGAAGAGAGTGTGGAGGGGTATATATAGCCTCCACATAAAATCTAACTGTTACACACAATTTACCAAACTTGATGAAGCCGAATCAGAAAACTCATTCAGACCAATTTAATTCATAATGTGACCATTAGGATTTTCGGTGGGACCGATATGATCAACTTGGTAGGACCGATGTGCTAGGGTTAGGGTAAAAGCCCATCTCAGTTTGACCGATTACAAAACTCGGTGGGACCGATTTTGGTATTAAGCGAAATTGAGAGTTGGCCAGGCAAACTCAGTGGGACCGATTGCATATCTCGGTGAGACCGAAATTATTGCAATAGGCAATAGAGAGTTTGCAAGCCCATCTCGGTGAGACCGAGATCCCATCAGTGAGACTGAATTGATTAGGGTTTCTGGCAGTGGCTATGTCAAATGAACTCGGTGGCGCCGGATAGATCAAATCGGTGGGGCCGAGTTTGACTTTTGGTATGGGACATATGTGGATATGAGAAAGTGGCTGAGGGCTTTGGAGCATATCACTAAGAACTTTGAGCAAGCAAGCCATTAAGCAACACCTCATCCCCATTTAATAGTATTGGCTTTCCTATGGACTCAATGTGATCTTGGATCACTGAAATAGAAAATGTAGAGTCCTGAGCTTTGAGCTTGAGCCAATCCTTTGTACTTATCATCTTGAAGGGGTTCCACATCCTCTTGTCCATGCCACTCCACCGTTGGACTTATCTGAAATATACTAGATAAAAGTATTAGTCCAACAAGAGATATGTTGACATTAATTACCAAAATCACCCAGGGAGCATTTGTGCTTTCAATCTCCCCTTTTTGGTAATTGATGACAACATACATCAAAGCTTTAGATAAAGACATAGAGAAAGGCAGGTAAAGCTTTGGAAGGACATGTAACATGCATAGGCTCCCCCTACATGTATGTAATCATGTAAATATGGAACATAAGAGCATGTGAGTGCATAATCATGATAGAGCCAGCAATGAGTTACATGTATATTGGCTATATTCATCAGAGCAAATGGTGTGAATATAGGAAATCAACCTTCATGCTCATGAGTCCTTCTTGCAAACAATATGTACATCAGCGAGAGATCATCATGCACATGAGTGTGATGCATATACTTACCTTGTGGTCTCGATCTAGCTTTGGAAGATATGTACCTGAGTAAACAAGGTTAGACATCATAGACACATCTACTGAACAGAGCAAGAGCAGCAAACCACAAGAATACCAATATTGGGATGACATGTAGAGAGTGAGTACTAGGTACTCTATTTGAGTGAAGACATGTCCCCAAAGGTAAAGATATGCAATGAATTCGAAGATTTCCTTCTGTTAGATGTCTTTCTCCCCCTGAATCTTATATGGGATACTGGGAGAAGATAAGGAATAGAAAATCAGAGCAAAGCAAACACACAAACAACATGAACACGTCTTTCCCCTCTAAAGACATGTGACTTCTCTCCTCTTTGTGTACCAAGCATCTCGGGTCTCTCTTTGATGTGATTATTTATCACTCTTTCCCCCTTTTGATACGATTAAGCTTTGATGTGAGCTCTCTCTCCCCCTTTGACATCAATTTCCAAGAATGGATCTTCTGGAGTGTGAGTCAAAATAGGTTTGGTCCTTGATTCACATAGCAAAGTAGCAGGGAAAAATAAGGTGCTGGTAGAGGATAAGAATCATCAAGTGGAGCTGGAACAAAATGTGCAGGATGCAAATGACAAAGTGTCTCCTCAGCATTTGAAATCGGTAACACCGAGCTGTTGTCTTTGGTGGCGCCGAGGTGATTCGGTTTGATTGAAAGAGACAAACCGGTGTGCCCGAGTTCATTACAGAGATAAAGCACTTGTCACCTCAGCTCACTAAGCAAATAAGATCTCACAAGAATTTGCAATGAATAGGATGCAGGGAATGCAGAACAAAAATTAAAAAGAAAAAAGATCTAGATGAATCAAGAAGGGAAACAAATATGCAAGAACAAGGAGAAACACTAGAGAACTTCATCTAGAATTTGTCGGCGACAAAGTCACATATGTTAGAGCATATTGACTTAGGAGTCAAGTGAAGACACTTGATCATAGGTCATACTCAGCGTTTAAGCTCAAAATGGGGTTGCCATTTTTCGTTTAAGCATTTTGATGTATTCACATCTTGTTGAGCTGCTTTGACCCATGCTTGGGGAAAAGCTTCTCTAAGATGGAATAACATACCTTGGGTGGTGGTGTTGAACTTGATCATGTAGTTGAACTTGTGTGGGATGCTCAAGGTTGATGTAGTTCATTTGGAGCACCACTTGTAATTAGAGTTCATCTACCTACATGAGTTAGTTTTGCAAGGAGGAGCACTTGTGTATCCAAAGTGTCAATCATGAAATATGATATCAAAAGAAATTTGATATATTTAAATTTTCAAAGGATATGTTTGAAGGGTTTCATGCTTCCTGGTCTTCAACCACCGTATTGTAGAGACTTGGTGATGTAGAGATGGCTCAAGATGTGAGTGAGTTGCAATCTCATATATTTAGATTCATTCAAGTACCTACAAGGGTTAGATAACATGCAAGGGTGCAAATATATCCAAGACATATGATTATCATCATAAGAGAAATATCAAGGATTAGTCATAGGCTCATGCTTTGCATGTATCCAAATGGAGTTCCTATTCCAAGTTTTAAGCATCAATGATGTTAAATTCACCTCTCAACCGGCAAATACTTTCTCATCAAACGGTTTGGTGAATATATCTGCCAATTGCTTATCGGTACGAACATGCTTAAGGTCAATGTCTCCTTTAGCAACATGATCTCGAATGAAATGATGACGAGCCTCAATCTGCTTAGTTCTAGAATGTTGCATGGGATTGTGAGCAATCTTAATAGCACTTTCATTGTCACAAAGCAATGGAACATGTTTCACCTATATTCCATAATTTTTAAGAGTTTGGGTCATCCAAAGTAAATGAGCACAACATGAACCGGCGACAATGTATTCCGCTTCGGTGGTGGATAAGGATACCGAGTTTTGTTTCTTGGAAGACCAAGACACAAGAGATCTGCCAAGAAATTGACAAGTACCTGAAGTGGACTTTCTATCGACCTTGTCTCCGGCATAGTCCGAATCGGAGTAGCCAACAAGATCAAGAGAAGACCTCTTTGGATACCAAATGCAAAAATTTGGTGTACGTATTAAGTATCTCACTATCCTTTTCACAGCCTTAAGATGACATTCTTTAGGGGCCGCTTGATATCGTGCGCACATGCACACACTTAGCCTAATATCGGGACAGGAGGCACATAGATATAGCAATGAACCAATCATAGGGCAGTAAACTTTTTGATGAACGGGTTCACCATCTTTAGTCAAATCAAGATGTCCACTAGTAGGCATGGGTGTATTCATACCTTTGAGTTCTTGAATATTGAACTTCTTGAATAAGTCCTTGGTGTACTTTGTCTGAGAGACAAAGGTACCTTCCTTAGTTTGCTTGATTTGGAAACCAAGAAAGAATTTGAGTTCACTCAACATGGACATCTCAAATTTCTCTGACATTAACTTTCCAAACTTCTCACTTAAATGAGGGTTAGTTGAACCAAATATAATATCATCAACATAAATTTGGCACACAAATAATTCTCCATTAACTCTTTTAGTGAAGAGAGTAGAATCAATTTTTCCGATCTCAAAGCCTTTTTCAATAAGGAACTTGGTCAACCATTGATACCACGCTCGAGGAGCTTGTTTGACACCATAAAGAGGTTTGTGAAGTTTGTACACATGATCGGGTTTCTTAGGATAAATAAAGCTGGGAGGTTGTTTAACATAAACTTTGTCCTCAATTTCACCATTTAGAAAATCACTTTTAATGTCCATTTGGTACAAGGCGATATCATGGTGATTAGCATAGGCAAGTAATATGCGAATGGACTCAAGTCTAGCAACGGGGGCATATGTCTCACCATGGTCCATACCTTCGACTTGAGTGTAGCCTTGGGCGACAAGACGTGCTTTGTTGCGAACTACTTGTCCATCTTCATCTTGCTTGTTGCGAAACACCCATTTGGTACCGATGATGTTGTGGTTGTAGTCGGTCTTCTCGACCAATGTCCACACTTGGTTTGTCTCAAAGTTGTGTAGCTCTTCATGCATGGCATTTATCCAATCCGGATCTTCCAATGCTTCTTCAACCTTCATCGGTTCAATGCTAGAGATGAATGAATAATGTTCACAAAAATTAGCCAAACGAGTTTTAGAGCGAGTGATTCTCCCGGTTTGGATATCATTGTAGATTTGCTTGACGGGATGGTCTCTGGCGACTCTTGCTCGAACTCATGATAGCTTTTGTTTTGGTCGGGGTGGAACATCTTCTTCATCATCTTGTTCTTATTCTTGGCCTTCTTCATTGTTGACGTTGTTGTTCTCTTGTCGTGGTGGAGAAGGAGGTTGATGAGGTTCTTTTTGGTGTACTTCCTCGTTGTCTTCATCTTGGTGTGTCCCACTTGTGGTTGCTTCCATATCAACTCTTGGCTCACCTTGTCGTGAGCTATAAGCTTCCAATTGGACGGACGAGGTACTCTCCTTCACCTCCGTTGGACGGATCTTGCCAATAGACAAGTCTTGGATTGCTTCCGAAGGGTCTTTGTCTCCTACATCAATTGGCAATTGCTCTACTTGCGCACCGTTAGATTCATCAAACTTAAAATCTACCGTCTCTTCAACCTTTCGGGTGAAATTGTTGTAGACACGGTAAGTGTGAGAGTTTGAGCCATAACCAAGTAGGAAACCTTCATGAGATTTGGGAGGAAATTTAGAATGATGATGCTTATCAAGAATGTAGCACTGTGAGCCGAATACTCGAAAGTATCCAACTTGGGGTTTGTTACCGGTGAGGAGTTTGTATGCCGTCTTGCCGATTAGCTTGTGAAGATACAAGCGATTTGTTGCATGACAAGCTGTCTCAACCGCTTCCGCCCAAAAGTGTTTTGGTGTCTTGTATACCCATTAAGCATCGTTCTTGCCATCTCAATAAGAGTCCGGTTCTTCCTCTCAACAACTCCATTTTGTTGAGGCGTGTACATAACCGAGAACTCATGTGAAATCCCTTCTTCGTCAAGGAAGGAATCCACATCTGTGTTCTTGAACTCCGTTCCGTTGTCTCTGTGAACCTTCTTGATCTTCACTTCAAATTGATTTTGGGCCTTCCTAGCGAAGTTCTTGAAGATATTTTGGACCTGCGGTTTATCATCAAGAAATAACAACCATGTAAATCTTGCAAAATCATCGACTATAACTAGAAAAAATGAGTTTCCACCGAGACTTTTGTAGGCATTGGGACCAAAGAGATCCATATGAAGTAGCTCGAGCGGTCTTCTCGTGGTCATGATATTGTTCATGGGGTGACTTCCTCCAACCTATTTTCCTGCTTGACAAGCACTACAAAGTATATCCTTGTCAAATATAACATCTTTTATTCCAAGGATATGATCACCTTTAATAAGCTTATCAAGATTTCGCATCCCACATGACCTAACCTTCTATGCCACCACCAGCCTTTAGAGGATTTAGCAATTAAGCAAGTTCTAGATTGACCTTTTTAGTGAAATGAACAATGTATATATCACCTCTACGTATACCGGTAAAGACCATTTTATGATTATCTTTTCGAAACACTTGGCTATGTACTTTAGTAAATAGGACATTGAAACTGAAATCAGCAAGTCTCGATACAGAAACTAAATTATAGCCAAGAGAATCAACGAGCATGACATTTTGTATGGAGCTATAATGTGAGATTGCCACCTTACCGAGTCCAACCACCTTAGCCTTTGAGTTATCACCAAAAGTGACATACTTTTGAGGGCCGTCATTTTCAGCAAGCTCACGAAACATATCCTTGTCTTCGATCATATGATTGGTACATCCACTATCAAGGACCCATTCCTTTCCTCCTGCCATGTAACCGCGAAGATTAGCCATAAGACCAAAGTGTCTCATTACATCATCAAGATCATAGTCACTATCATCATCCTCATCATAGTATCCATGTTCAACATCGTCATGTGATGGATTAATTCGTGGAGAGAGTGATTAATTAGACAAATGATCATGACAATAATCATCTTTATGATATCTAATGGCTCCGGAGATGATATTGCTAATGATTCCAACATCTCCTTTGGCACGCATATCACTAGTACCCATTTTATTCAAGGCAATTGACTTATGAAGAATCTCATATAGATTTTGCAAGGAATAGTTTGGAAATCTTTCCTCAAGAAATCTCCAAATGGTGTAGGCACAATCAAGAGTAGGCAAGCTAGCAATCAAGTTTCTAAGTAATCCTCTAGTGATAAGATTGATAGTTCTAAGATTACGAATCATGTCAAGATCCTCATCGAGAGTGGGTTGCAAAGGATCAACAGTGTGAGCACAAGGGTTGGTAATGCACTTGCTCAAATGTTATTCATTGAAAATCTCAAGCATCTCATTTTTCCACTCATAAAAGTACTCTCTATCAAGTATAGGCACTCTATGTCTAAGACTCCCCAACGCAGACTCATCCATCTTCCTCCAATGGTGATTAAACAAAAGCAATGGAGACCAATGCTCTGATACCTATTGTAAGCATCGAGAAGAGGTGTCTAAAGGGGGGCGAATAGACTCTCAACCAAGAAAAGTAGCAATTTTTAAGTTCTTCAAGTTGAGGTGGAGTTTAAGCACAAGTTTAAGCATCACAATGCAATTCAAGCAAGCATGCAAAGAGTATATGAGCAGCCGAAAGTAAAGCATGCAACTTGCAAGAAAGTAAAGGGATGGGATTGGAGTGTGCAAACGCAATTGGAGACACGAAGATTTTTTATCCGTGGTTCCGATAGGTGGTGCTATTGTACATCCACGTTAATGGAGACTTCAACCCACAAAGGGTAACGGCTGCGCGAGTCCATGGAGGGCTCCACCCACGAAGGGTCCACAAAGAAGCAACCTTGTCTATCCCACCATGGCCATCGCCCACGAAGGACTTGCCTCACCAGGGTAGATCTTCACGAAGTATGCGATCTCCTTGCCCGTACAAACTCCTTGGTTCAAGTCCACAATCTTGATGGAGGCTCCCAAGTGACACCTAACCAATCTAGGAGACACCACTGTCCAAAAGGTAATGGATGGTGTGTTGATGATGAACTCCTTGCTCTTGTGCTTCAAATGATAGTCTCCCCAACACTCAACTCTCTCTCATACGACTGGATTTGGTGGAAAGATGATTTGAGTGGAAAGCAACTTGGGGAAGGCTAGAGATCAAGATTTATGTGGTTAGAATGGAATATCTTGACCTCAACACATGAGTAGGTGGTTCTCTCTCGGAAAATGAATGCTGGAAGTGTAGGCACGTTCTGATGGCTTTCTCCATGAATGAAGAGAGGGTGGAGGGGTATATATAGCCTCCACATAAAATCTAACTGTTACACACAATTTACCAAACTCGGTGAGACCGAATCAGAAAACTCGGTCACACTGATTTAGTTCATAATGTGACCATTAGGCATTTCGGTGGGACCGATATGATCGACTCGGTAGGACCGATGTGCTAGGCTTAGGGTAAAACCTCATCTCGGTTGACCGATTACACAAACTCGATGGGACCGATTTTGGTAATAAGCGAAATAGAGAGTTGGTCAGGCAAACTCGGTGGGACCGATTGGATATCTCGGTGAGACCAAAATTATTGCAATAGGCAATAGACAGTTTGCAAGCCCATCTCGGTGTGACCGAGAACCCATCGGTGAGACCGAATTGATTAGGGTTTCTGGCAGTGGCTATGTCAAATGAACTCGGTGGCGCCGGATAGATCAAATCGGTGGGGCTAAGTTTGACTTTTGGTATGGGACACATGTGGATATGAGAAAGTGGTTGAGGGCTTTGGAGCATATCACTAAGCACTTTGAGCAAGCAAGCCATTAAGCAACACCTCATCCCCTTTTAATAGTATTGGCTTTCCTATGGAATCAATGTGATCTTGGATCACTGAAATAGAAAATGTAGAGTCCTGAGCTTTGAGCTTGAGCCAATCCTTTGTCCTTGGCATCTTGAAGGGGTTCCACATCCTCTTGTCCATGCCACTCCATTGCCGGACTTCTCTAAAATATACTAGATAAAAGTATTAGTCCAACAAGAGATATGTTGACATTAATTACCAAAATCACCCAGGGAGCACTTGTGCTTTCAGTCCCCTCCTCGGTACTCCCCCCAGGTGCAACGATGGCCCATCTTCTTCCTTTTGGTCTATAAAAAATCATCATATATTGGCGTGGCATTTGGACTCCGTCTGATATTGATTTCCTGCGATGTAAAAAACATGCAGAAAACAGCAACTGACACTTGGCACTATGTCAATAGGTTAGTACCAAAAAATGATATAAAATCACTATAAAAGGATTATAAAACATCCAAGATTGATAATAAAACAGCATGGAATAATAAAAAATTATAGATACGTTGGAGACGTATCAGCATCCCCAAGCTTAACTCCTGCTTGTCCTCGAGTAGGTAAGTGATAAAAACAGAATTTTTGATGTGCAGTGCTTTTTATCATGTCATATCATATTCTTTTATTTATAGCATGGACATTTGGACTTTAATGTGATTCAAAGAAATAGTCTAGTTTCGACATAATAATTTAGATACTCAAGCATATCAACAAGTAACCATCTCTTTCAAAATATCAATGCTAAAACAAGTTATCCCTAGCTCATCATGCTCAAACATTGATCCATTCATGAAACACACTCGAATATTAGCTACACCCAATACTTAAGTACGATCATATTCCCTCCTAGTTGGTGCTTTTATAAGAGAGGATGGAGACTCAACTTCAAAAATAAAAATTGCATAAAGTAAAAGAAAGGCCCTTCGTAGAGGGAAGTAGGGATTTGTAGAGGTGCCAGAGCTCAAAGCGAAAAAATAAAGATAAAAACATTTTGGGAGGTGTATCCATCCCACCAACGAAAACGACTCGGAGCATCCCAACACTTTCCATGCTAGATATATCATAGGCGGTTCCCAAACAGAAAATAAAGTTTATTCCTTTTTCCACCATACTTTCACTTTCCATGGCTAGCTGTATCCACGGGTGCCCTCCATACCAACACTTTCCAAGGAATTTATTATTTGACAACATAAAGTAAATTCATTTTTGCATTCCGGGACTGGGCATCCCTAAAACCTTTGCCTTACTCTTGTGCAATGACTAGTGAATAAACACTCATCGTGAGAATAACACATCTAGCATGGAAAGTATTAGCTACCCATTATTGTTCCGCGAGTGAAACAAACACACAAAAGAGAAGTTTATTTTGAAAATTAGAGATGGCACATGAAAATTTGCTTAGAACGGCAAAAGAATACCGCATATAGGTAGATATAGTGGACTCATGTGGCAAAACTGGTTTAAAGGATTTTGGATGCACAAGTAGAGGTCATACTTGGTGCAAAATGAAGGCTAGCAAAAAGATTGAGAAGCGACCAACCAAGAAACGAAAATGTCATAACCAAGCATTAAGCATAATTAACACCAAATAATGCACCACAAGTAGGATATAATTTTCATTGCATGATTATTGACTCTCGTGCATGCATAGGGAATCACAAACCTTAACACCAATATTCTTACTAGAGCACAATTACTCATCAACATAACTCATATATCACATCATCATATCTTCAAACTATTACTAAGAATCAAGTTTATTTTGTTCAATGATCTTCATGACATATATTTTTTCTTTCTTTATCCTTGTTGGATATCTATCACTTTGGGACTAATTTTCATGTGTTGCTTTTCATAAGCTCAAAGAAATATAAGTGAAGATCATGAGCATAACTTATTTTCTTTCTCTCAAAATAATTTAAGTGAAGCAAGGGAAAATTTCTTCAAAATTTTACTAACTCTCAAATAAGTCTAAGTGAAGAAAGAGAGCATTTGTTCAAAAATATTAAGCACACTGTGCTCAAAAAGATATAAGTGAAGCACTAGAGCAAGTCCATTGCTCATAGAAATTTAAGTGAAGCATAGAGAGCAATTCTAATAAGTCATGGCATAATTTTGGCTCTCTCAAATAGGTGTGTATAGCAAGGATTGATGACTTGAAACACAAAATACAACAAGAAAAAACACATATCATACAATACGCTCCAAGCAAAACACATATCATGTGATGAATAAAAATATAGCCTCGAGTAAAATATCGATGGTCGTTAGAAGAAAGAGGGGATGCCACTCGGGGGCATCCCCAAGCTTAGTTGGTTGCTCATTCTTGGTTAATAGCTTAGGATGTTGGGGCATCCCCAAGCTTAGGCTCTTCTATCCTTCTTTCATCCATCATAAGATAACCCAAAACTTGAAAACTTCAATCACACAAAACTCAACAAAACCCTTGTGAGATCCGTTAGTAAAAGAAAGAAACCACTACTATAAGTGCTGTATCAAACCAATTTTTTTTGTATTATATCTACTCTATTCCAACTTTTATATGGAAACACTCACCAAAGAAAACCATAGAGCCATCAAAATAAGCACACAACACAAAGAAAATAGAATCTGTCAAAACAAAACAGTCTGTAGTACTCTAGAACTTTCGAATACTTATGTAAATCCAAAAATTCTAAAAAATTAGGACGATGAGAGTGATTTGTATATTAATCGTCTTAAAAAAGAATCGGGGCAGAATATCTTTTCTGTGATTTATGAGAATTATTTTCGTGAGCGCAAAGTTTTTGTCTTTTTCAGCAAGATCAAACAACTATCACCCCAGAAGATCCTAAAGGCTTTACTTGGCACAAACACTAATTGAAACAAAAAATACAATCATACCAGTAGCATAATTGTGCTAACACTCAAGAATGGATAGAAAAAGGCAAAAATAAACTTTATTCATTGGGTTGCCTCCCAACAAGCGCTATCGTTTTACGCCCCGAGCTAGGCATAAAGCAAGGATTTAAGTTTTGTCATCTTTGTCCAACTTTTCAATCAAACACTTAGAATCCTTCAAAGATTTAGTATAAAGACCTTCAATAGCAATACTCCTCGGAGTAAATTTAAATATTTCATTTTACAAATAGGATCTCTTATCACTTCAACAAAATCCGGATGGATGCTAATCATCTTAAGGTCTCCCTTATCATTATTATTAGAGGATGCACCCTTATTCCTAGATATCCTAATCTTTACGAGAGTTTCCTCAATAATTTTAGTGGTAGTAAAAGTCGTGCTTAGATTACTAAAGATTTCTTCCAATTTATCGATCCGAGACGGACTTTCTTCTATTCTTTCATGGATTAAGGTACCCCTCTCTTTTAACAACTTAAAAATATCGCCAGCTTTTGACCCAAGATTAGTAGCAAAATTATGCATCTTTATGTGTATAATTTCCATATGATCTTTGGTGAGCATTTTCTTTTCAATAGCATCTAGTCTTTCCATAGGCTTTTGAGCTCCATTATGTGGACTTCATCAATTTTTGAATTATGGACTTGGCGTAACATGCTCAAGAGTCAAAATTGTTTCATTAACCATAAGAGGTGGTGAGCCTACTAAATTTCCCATAGCATTAAGAGCATCAAAAGGAGGACTCATTAAGAAATTTCCACCGGTAACTGTATCAAGGACGAATCTATACCAAGTGGTGATGCCAACATAAAAGCAATGCAGAAGCACAAGGGTTGATTGCTAATGGATAGATCTATTATGAGCATTGAAATTCTATACCAAGCATCTTTTAATTTTTCTCCACCTATTTGTTTAAAGTTGAGGACCTTGTCCTTGGGAGTGCAAGCAATAGAGGAAGAACTATCCATACCGGCAAACAAGGATGCACGCAAAAACAGATCTGACGAGAAAACGGCGAACGACAAAATAGAGGCGAATAAAACGACAAATTTTTGTGAATTGGGGGAGAGGAAAACGAGAGGCAAATGGCGAATAATGTAAGTTGCAAGGAGATGAGATTTGTGATTAGGAACCTAGTTATGTTGAAGATCCTCCCCGGCAACGGCGCCAGAAATTCCTTTTGATGTCGCTTGAAGCTACGTCGGTATTTCCCCAAAGAGGAAGGGATGATGCAGCATAGCGGCGGTAGGTATTTCCCTCAGATATGAAACCAAGGTTATCGAACTAGTAGGAGAACCAAGCAACACAATGTAAACGGCCCCCGCACACAAATAACAACACCTCGCAACCCGACGTGTTAAAGGGGTTGTCAATCCCTTTCGGGGTACGGCGCCTCAAGATAGGCAAAGGACGTGAGGTAAATTTGTAGTAGATTGATAGATCAAACGCCAAATAAAATAAATAAGAATAAATTGCAGCAAGGTATTTTTGTATCTTTGGTTTAATAGATCTGAAAATAAACGCAAGGAAAAAATAGATCGCAAGGCAAATATAAGAGAAAGAAGACCAGGGGGCCGTAGGTTTCACTAGTGGCTTCTTTCGAGAAAGATAGCAAATGGTGGGTGAACAAATTACTGTTGGGAAATTGATAGAACATCAAATAATCATGACGATATCCAGGCAATGATCATTACATAGGCATCACGTCCAGGATTAGTAGACCGACTCATGCCTGCATCTACTACTATTACTCCACACATTGACCGCTATCCAGCATGCATCTAGTGTATTAAGTTCATGGAAAAATGGAGTAATGCATTAAGAACGATGACATGACGTAGACAAGATCCGTTTATCTATTTCGGCAGATATAGATCTCATCTTTTTATCCTTAGTAGCAACGATACATACGTGTCGGTTCCCTTTCTGTCACCGGGATCAAGCACCGTAAGTTCGAATCTACTACCGGGCACCTCTTCCCATTGCAAGATAAATAGATCAAGTTGGCCAAACAACACCCCAATATCAGAGAATAAATAAGAGGCTATAAGAGATCACACATATAAGAGATCAAAGAACTCAAATAACTTTCATGGATATAGAAAGATATAACTGATCATAAACTCGAAGTTCATCAGATCCCATCTAACACACCGCAAAAAAGAGTTACATCATATGGATCTCCAAGAGACCATCTGATAATCAAGAGAGAGAGAAAGAGATAAAGGAAGCCATCTAGCTACTAACTACGGACCCGAAGGTCTACAAAGAACTACTCACGCATCATCGGAGAGGCACCAATGGAAGTGGTGAACCCCTTTGTGATGGTGTCTAGATTGGATCTGGTGGTTCTGGACTCTGCGGCAGCTGGATGAATATTTCGTCGACTCCCCTATGGTTTCTATAATATTGGTGTATTTATAGAGCAAAGAGGCGGTCCGGGGGGCACGTGAGGTGGGCACAACCCACCAGGGTGAGCCTGGGCCTCCTGGCGCGCCCTGGTGGGTTGTCCCCTCCTCGGGACTCCCTGAGGTGCAACCATGGCCCATCTTCTTCCTTTCGGTCCATAAAAATCATCGTAAATTGCCATGGCATTTGCACTCCATCTGATATTGATTTCCCGCGATGTAAAAAACATGTAGAAAACAACAACTGGCACTTGGTACTATGTCAATAGGTTAGTACCAAAAAATGATATAAAATGACTATAAAATCATTATAAAACATCCAAGATTGATAATAAAACAACATGGAATAATGAAAAATTATAGAAATATTGGAGACGTATCAGCGGGGTCCTATTGGAAACTAAGTGATATTAAGGCCTCCTTTTAATAGAGAACCGGAACAAAGCATTAGCACACGATGAATACATGAACTCCTCAAACTATGGTCATCACCGGGAGTGGTCCTGACTGTTGTCACTCCGGGGTTGCCGGATCACAAGATGTAGTAGGTGACTATAACTTGCAAGATAGGATCTAGAACATGGATATAATGGTGATAACATAAACAGTTCGGATCTTAAATCATGGCACCCGGGCCAAAGTGACAAGCATTAAGCATGGCAAAGTCGTAGCAACATCAATCTCAGAACATAGTGGATACTAGGGATCAGGCCCTAACAAAACTAACTCAATTACATGATGAATCTCATCAAACTCCTCACCAACCAGCAAGTCTATGAAGGGATTACTCACTCCCAGTGGGGAGCTTCATGGAATTGGCGATGGATATGTGTTGGTGATGACGAAGATCGAAGATCCCCCTCTCTCGAGCCCCAAACGGACTCCAGATCTGGCCTCTCGATGAAGAACAGGAGATGGCGGCGGCTCCATCTCATGAAATATGATAATTATTTCTCCCTGATTTTCTTTAGAATAATGTGATTTTATAGCATTGGTTTCAGTGTCATTGGGGCCACCAGGTGGGGACAACCCACCGGGGCGTGCCTGGGGCGCAGGAGCGCCCTGGTGGGTTGTGCCCCCCCCCCCCCCAGGTGGCTCTTGGCTCCAGAAATTCTCTTTATTGATATAAAAATCCTCGCAAAGTTTCATTCCATTCCAAGAACTTTTATTTCTGCACAAAAACAACACCATGGTAGTTCTGCTGAAAACAACGTCAGTCCGGGGTTAGTTTCATTCAAATCATGCAAATTAAAGTCCACAACAAGAGGAAAAGCATTAGGAAAAGTAGATACGTTGGAGATGTATCAACACCCACCACGACAAATTCTTGGAGTGTATCCTGCGCGGCTCCAATGGTGCTTCGAGCGGCTGCCGACGACGAGTAGCAGTTCGCCATGCATGCCATGGTGGACACCCATAGAAGGTTCACGGAGCTCTCGATGGTGTACACCAACAACCCGGTCGGGGTGGAGCACTCCATCCACATCATGGAGTTGTTGCTTGCTGAGAAGAAGTACAAGGTGGTCCTATTCGACCTCGAGTACACCCACGCTTGTGTCGTGTCTCGTCCCAAGGTCGTCATCGCCCAGATGTGCATGTGTAATCTCGTCCTCCATCTACCACTACTTCTTGGCCACAATGCCTTGCCAGCGTTTCGCCAGGTTTTTCCACAACCCCCACTACATGTTCGCTATGGTGGACATCACCAATGATGTAAAGGTGCTCAAGAATTCGGGAATCGCCTGCCAGAATCTTGTCGACATCCAGGGCCAAAACATGATCTGGGGCAGCAAGAAGCATGAGAAGGACTCACTGGTTCCCCTCGCCAAGGCCAACACCGACCCCTACTACAGAGACATCAAGGATTCCTGCAACGAGGACAAGCGTGCTTAGCACTCGGCCTGGATGGAGAAACTCGACAAAGCTCATGTTGTGTGTGCGGCCAAGGAGGCATACACAAGCAATGATATGTACAGGCGGATCGTTGACATGAGGAAATGCCTCCTTTCCCAAAACGGCCAGGGATCCAGCCTCCAGATATAGAGGCTCATGGGCTTGATTTGGAGTGGCCTCCATACATATGAAGGTCTAAGGGCATATGGCGAGTCTGCTAGACCCACTCACCCCGCACCCATTTTGGCCACGACTGTCGTAGGGGCAATTATAATGGTGGTCGGGTTGATATGGTGCATATGCTATAGTTTCTCTAACACACAATTAATCAATAAGATAGAAGAGTAAACAAGACATCTCATGAAACTAAGGAGTAGATTAGGAGATGCAAACATAGAGGGACTCGATGATGCCTTATCGAGGTTTAGATATTTAGCGTTGTCCTACTTCTTGCTGATGGAGGTACTTACAACAAAGACTCCAAGATCACAAATGTCTTGGTAGCATCACCCATGTGTTGGGAAACATAGTATAAAAAATCACCCTACGATCACCTAGGGACAATATGAAGATGCATATAGGGTTTGGATAAACGATCGCTACCAACTGTGGAGCGCAACGGAAGTAGATGAGTCGGTGTAGATCATACTTGGAGGCCCTCAAATCGTTGATGACTATCCCGTGAACCACCCTCGAATGGAGGACCGAAAGCACGACCTCTCTAGTTGGTTGCAAGTGACTGCCTTCGAGTTAACTGTATGCCACCCATCGCACACGCAACTACAATCTGAATCATGTTTGATGTCTTTGCCATTGCAAACATTTTGTATCTTTTTGACAGTTTTCTTACATCACCGTTTGTGATTAATGCATCGCACACAATTTCGTCGAAGGATCTCTGATTGTAGTGTCGCGTTAGCAGCATCTTGCAGTTGTGAAGATTGGTCCTCCCAAGGCGAGAGGGTTGTTGGCGATGACGATGGCTTCAATTTCCCGCTCATGGAGGGAAGTATCCCTGGCGGAATCGCTCCACTGGAGAGCAAAAGTGCTCATGCCCAGGTTCCGCCTCGAGGCGGCAGCGCTCTGTCCTGAAAGTCTTCTCTTATTTTTTCTAGGGCAAATGACATTATATACCATATGATGGGCACTGAAGGCTGGCCAGGGTGCCCACAACCCAGCAGGGCGCGCCATCGAGGACTGGGGGGGGGGGGGGGTAGGCGCACCTTGTTGCTTAGTGGGCACCTGGGTGGCCCCCTCTAGTATTTCTTTTCTCCAATATTTTTATACATTCCAAAATAAATCTCAGTAAAATTTCAGCTCATTTGGAGATGTGCAGAATAGGTATATTTGACATAGATTTTTTAGGCCCAGAATTCCAGCTGCCGGTAATCTCCCTCCTTGTGTAAACATTGCATATTATGAGAGAAAAGGCATTAGAATTACTCCACAAAGTGTTATATTGAATGAAAATAGTATAATTAACAGTAAGAAAACATGATGCAAAATGGACGTATCACGTCTACGCTCATGTAACTGGGGACACGCTCCTCATCGTCGTCATCTACGTCGATGATCTCCCTATCACTAGTGCCGAGAACACTGAGGTGTGCTCCGCTTCATGGAGGAGATGAAGTGACTCTTTAGCATGAGCGACCTCGGGCTGCTTCAGTACAACCTCGGGCTGGAGGTGAACCAGGAGCGTGGTCGCACGACGACCACCCAGGCGGCCTATGCCACCAAGATGCTCGAGCGAGCAAGCATGAAAGACTGCAATGCCGTGCAAGCCCCAATGGAGGCACGACTCAAGCTCAACAAGGAGATCCCCAAGAAGCTAGTGGATTCTACTTTCTATCAGAGTGTCATCGGCAACCTAAGGTAACTTGTGCACACCCGGCTGGATATCTCGTTCATCATCGGGTTCCTGAGTAAGTTCATGGAGGCTCCCGCCAGAGATCATCTCGCGATGGTCAAGAACCTGCTCCGATACATTGCAGCACGACCACACTAGTGATGTGAACTCGGGGAAGAGCACCTCTAGCGTGTTGTTCTTCCTCGAGAGCAGTCCCATCAGCTGGCGATCGATGAGTAATGGTGTCCTAGAATAGGAGGTACTCATCATGATGTTTCCCGACCAAGTGAATCGAGCCGAGGACCCGCATGGTGCTTCATTGATGGGCCACTTTGGGTAGCCCATGACGATACAAGCAACACTCCCCAAGACTTGGCACATGCTACTTGTGAGGTGCCTTGGGATTGTCGGATTTTGGGTTCCGCAAACCCTTGATAGGTTCGAACTCTGGGGCACGTGCGGAGATCTCAACCTACCCAGCCTGCCTACTCGCGATCCTCTAAGCCTAGCGTGTCGAGCTCAAAGGGACAGAGAAACACAACAGTTTTATCCTTGTTCGGGCCACCTTGCGGTCTAATACCCCACTCCAGTGTTTTTGTGGATTGCCTCGAGGGGCTGAGGATGAACTAGTATAATGGATGAACAAGTCTTAGGAGGTGAGGTGTTCTTGAGCTCGGGTGAGCGGGTGAGGGAGGAATGGCTTTGCTCCATTCGGATCTCTCCCCTTCTATAGTGGTGGCTTAGTCCTATTTATAGTGGCCTTGGTCCTCTTCCCAAATGTTTGGCGGGAAGGGGGATAGAAAGTACATCCTATCCTGACTAAAGTGGTCTTCGCCTGCGAAAAGCCTCTAGTTGTGACGTTGCGGCGAGCTCGGTGATGACCTCCGTCCTGCCGTCCTGGCGGTCTTGGTCTTGTTACACTAGAATGGAAACCTTTGGATGATTCCTCGGGACTCCGCGCCTGCTGCTTGCCTCCTTTGCACCAAAGAGGAAACTGGTATTCTGCTCCCGCTAGCGCCCGCCTGGCCTTGGTCGTCATAGCACACGTCAGCTGAGCTTCGTGAGGTGCACCTTGCATGGAAGTATCCGCCCCTCGGGAGCCAACCTGAGGAGGCCGATCCCGTTGGAGGTCTTGGCATCGTCCACCTCGTGAGGCTTGGCCCCTCACGAGGGTCTTGAGTTGTTGATGCTGAAGCTAGGCCGTACCAGGCCATTGATGGAGCAACGTAGTGGGCCGTAGGCAGGCAAGTCTGGATATCCCCGTATCCAGAACACCGACAGTAGCCCCTGGGCCCAAGGCACACTCGGAGTTGGCTTCTAGGTGAAGCCAAAGGGCAAGTGCGGAGCGCTACGTGCCCTAACCGCCTGTGGCCTTGAACGACACGTGGTAATCAATGGGACGTGGGCGTCTCCACTTCCCCATGCTGCCTCAGCAATCGTTTCCACGTGACCAAAAGGCTTCCACCTGCCGTCGTGCCTTCATTTCCATCCCTACGTCTTTCTCCAGATCCCCTTCTCCCAACACCAAAGAAATCCTCCAGATCTGCCGATCCTCCCCACCAAGCTTTCACCCGATGGCCACTGAGAAAGCCAAAGCTCCTGACCCAGGTGCCGGCCCCGCCTGGTTCGAGCCGGCGCTGATCATGCCCTGCTACGTCTTGAACTTGCGTTGGTTTTCCTCGAAGAGGAGAGGGTGATCCAGCGATAGTAGCGTAAGTATTTCCCTCAGTTTTTGAGAACCAAGGTATCAATCCAGTAGGAGGCTCCTCAGAAGTCCCAAGCACCTACAAAAACAAACTAAGAACTTGCAACCAACGCGATAAAGGGGTTGTCAATCCCTTCACAGCCACTTGCGAAAGTGAGATCTAATAAAGATAGTATGATAAGATAAATATATTTTTGGTATTTTATAATATAGATGCAAAAAGTAAGATGCAAATAAAGGTAGATTGAAAGAAAATATGATAAGAGATAGACCCGGGGGCCATAGGTTTCACTAGTGGCTTCTCTCAAGATAGCATAAGTATTACAGTGGGTGAACAAATTACTGTCGAGCAATTGATAGAAAAGCGCATAGTTATGAGATTATCTAGGCATGATCATGTATATAGGCATCACGTCCATAACAAGTAGAACGACTCCTGCCTGCATCTACTACTATTACTCCACACATCGACCGACTCCTGACTGCATCTAGAGTATTAAGTTCATAAGAACAGAGTAACACATTAAGCAAGATGACATGATGTAGAGGGATAAACTCAAGCAATATGATATAAACCCCATCTTGTTATCCTCGATGGCAACAATACAATACGTGCCTTGCAACCCTTTCTGTCACTGGGTAAGGACACCGCAAGATTGAACCCAAAGCTAAGCACTTCTCCCATGGCAAGAAAGATCAATCTAGTAGGACAAACCAAACTGATAATTCGAAGAGACTTGCAAAGATAACTCAATCATACATAAAAGAATTCAGAGAAGATTCAAATATTATTCATAGATAAACTTGATCATAAACCCACAATTCATCGGATCTCGACAAACACACCGCAAAAAGAGTTTACATCGAATAGATCTCCACAAGAGAGGGGGAGGACATTGTATTGAGATCCAAAAAGAGAGAAGAAGTCATGTAGCTAATAACTATGGACCCGTAGGTCTGTGGTAAACTACTCACAACTCATCGGAGGGGCAAGGATGTTGATATAGAAGCCCTCCATGGTCGATTCCCCCTCCGGCAGAGTGCCGGCGAAGGCTCAAAGATGAGATCTTGCGGATACAGAAGGTTACGGTGGTGGAAATTGTGTTTCGTGGTGCTCCTGGATGTTTTCAGGGTACGTAGGTATATATAGGAGGAAGAAGTATGTCGGTGGCCGCCCGAGGGGCCTACGAGACAGGGGCGCGCCCTACAGGGGGGGCTGGCCTCCTATCTCGTGGGAGCCTCGGCAGCTTCTTGGCTAGCACTCCAAGTCCTCTGGATCACGTTTGTTTCAAAAATCACGCTCCCGAAGGTTTCATTCCGTTTGGACTCCGTTTGATATTCCTTTTCTTCGAAATACTGAAATAGGAAAAAAAACAACAATATGGGCTGGGCCTCCGGTTAGTAGGTTAGTCCCAAAAATGGTATAAATGTGTAAAATAAAGCCCATAAACATCCAAAAGGGGTAATATAATAGCATGGAACAATCAAAAATTATATATACATTGGGGACGTATCAAGCATCCCCAAGCTTAATTCCTGCTCGTCCTCGAGTAGGTAAATGATAAAAAAAGAAATTTTTGATGTGGAATGCTACCTAGCATAATTCTCAATGTAATTTCCTTTATTGTGGCATGAATGTTCAGATCCAAATGATTCAAAATAAAAGTTCATATTGATAAAAGAAATAGTAACACTTCAAGCATACTAATCAAAGTAATCATGTCTTCTCAAAATAACATGGCAAAAGAAAGTTCATCCCTACATAATCATATAGTTAGGCTATGCTTCATTTTCGTCACACAAAGATGTTCCCAACTTCTATACCCCTGATGACAAGCCAAGCAATTGTTTCATACTTAAATAATCTCAATCTTTTTCAACCTTCACACAATACATGAGCGTGAGCCATGGATATAGCACTATGGGTGGAATAGAACATGATGATGTGGATTGTGTGGAGAAGACAGAAAAGGAAAAAGTCTCACATTGACGAGGATAATCAACGGGCTATGGAGATGCCCATCAATTGATGTCAACATGAGGAGTAGGGATTGCCATGCAACGGATGCACTAGAACTATAAATGAATGCTCAACAAAAGAAAACTAGTGGGTGTGCATCCAACTTGCTTGCTCACGAAGACCTAGGGCATTTGAGGAAGCCCATCGTAGGAATATACAAGCCAAGTTTTATAATGAAAAATTCCCACTATTATGAAAAAGACAACTTATGAGACTCACAATATGAAAAACATGGTGCTACTTTGAAGCACAATATATGAGACTCACTACATGAAGAACAAGGTGCTACTTTGAAGCACAAGTGTGGAAAAAGAGATAGTAACATTGCCCTTTTTCTTTTTTTCTTTTTCTTTTTTTTGGGACTTTCTTTTTTTGTTTTTGGCCTTTCTTCTTTTTCTTTCTTTGGGCAATGTTCTAATAATGATGATCATCACACTTCTATTGATTACAACATATGAATTATAACTCGAAACTAGAACAAGATATGACTCTATATGAATGCCTCCGGCGGTGTTCCGGGATGGTATAATGAATCAAGAGTGACATGTATGAAAAATAATGCATGGTGGCTTTGCCACAAATATGATGTCAACTACATGATCATGCAATGGCAATATGAAAAAAGTAAAGTATGTCATGATGATGATGAACGGAACGGTGGAAAGTTGCATGGCAATATATCTCGGAATGGCTATGGAAATGCCATAATAGGTAGGTATGGTGGCTGTTTTGAGGAAGATATAGGGAGGTTTATGTGTGATAGAGCGTATCGTATCACGGGGTTTGGATGCACCGGCGAAGTTTGCACCAACTCTCAAGGTGAGAAAGGGCAGTGCACGGTACCGAAGAGGCTAGCAAAGGCGGAAAGGTAAAAGTGCGTATAATCCATGGACTCAACATTAGTCAAAAGAACTCATATACTTATTGTAAAAATTTAGAAGTCATCAAAAACCAAGTACTACGCTCATGCTCCTAGGGGGATAGATTGGTAGGAAAAGACCATCGCTCGTCCCCGACCGCCACTCATAAGGATGCACAAGCCAGGTACACTTCATGTTTCAAATTTGTTACACAACTTTAACCATACGTGCATGCTATGGGACTTGCTAACTTCAACACAAGCATTCTTTAAACTCATAATCACCCAACTAGCATGACTTTAATATCACTACCTCCATATCTGAAAACAATTATCAAGTATCAAATTGATCATAGCATCCAATTCACTTCCTATGACAGTTTTTATTATACCCAACTTGGATGCCTACCATTCTAGGACCAATTTTATAACAATAGCAAATACCATGCTGTTCTAAGATACTCTCAAAATAATATAAGTGAAGCATGAGAGACTAATAATTTCTTCAAAATTAAGACACCACCGTGCTCTAAAAGATATAAGTGAAGCACTAGAGCAAAAACTAGCAAGCTCAAAAGATATAAGTGAAGCACATAGAGTATTCTAGCAAATTATAATCAAATAGGCTTCTCCCAAACGCTGTGTACAGAAAGGATGATTGTGGTAAACTAAAAAGAAAAGACTAATATAATACACGACGCTCCAAGCAAAACACATATCATGTGGCGAATAAAAATATAGCTCCAAGTAAAGTTACCAATGAACGAAGACGAAAGAGGGGATGCCTTCCCGGGGCATCCCCAAGCTTAGGTTTTTGGCTATCCTTGAATATCTTGGGGTGCCTTGGGCATACCCAAGCTTATGCTCTTGCCACCCTTTATTCCATAGTCCATAAAGGCTTTACCCAAAACTTGAAAACTTCACAACACAAAACTCAACAGGAAATCTTATAAGCTCCGTTAGTGAAAGAAAACAAATCCACAACATAAGGTACTGTAATGAACTCATTCTTTATTTATTTTGGTGTTAAACCTACTGTATTCCAACTTATCTATGGTTCATAAACTATTTTACTATCCATAGATGCATCAAAATAAGCAAACAACACACGAAAAACAGAATCTGTCAAAAACGGAACAGTCTGTAGCAATCTGCAACTAAGGCAAACTTCTGGAACTCTAAAAATACTACCAAAATAGGAAGTCCTGCAAAATTTGTTTGTTGAACAGAAGAAAAAAATAATCAACCCAAAAGCACGTTCCTGTGATTTAACAAAATTATATTCGTGCGTGCAAAGTTTCTGTTTTTCAGCAGAATCGAATCAACTATCATCGTAGGTTATCCTACAGGTTTTACTTGGAACAAACACTAATTAAAAGATAAAAACACATCTAAACAGAAGGTAGATGTAAGATTTATTACTAAACAGGAGCGAAAACAAAAAACGCAAAGAAAATTTGGTTGCCTCCCAACTAGCGCTATCGTTTAACGCCCCTAGCTAGGCATAAAAGCGAAGATAGATCTAACGAGTGCCCTCTTTGGCACTAAATTCATAAGTAGACCGCATGATAGATTCATAAGTAGCCCGCATGATACATTCATAAGGTAGTTTGACTTTCTTTCTTGGAAAGTGCTCCATGTCTTTCTTTAATGGAAATTGGAATCTAATATTCCCTTCCTTCATATCAATAATCGCCCCAATCGTTCTAAAGAAAGGTCTACCATGAATAATAGGGCAAGAAAGATTGCAATCTATATCAAGAACGATAAAATCCACGGGCACCAAATTTCTATTTGCAACAATGAGAACATCATTGATCCTTCCCATTGGCTTTTTAATGGTGGAATCCACAAGGTGCAAATTTAAAGAGCAATCATCAAGATCATGGAAACCTAGAATATCACATAAAGTTTTCGGAATCGTGGAAACACTAGCACCCAAATCACACAAAGCAAAACACTCATAATCTTTAATTCTAATCTTTATAGTAGGTTCCCACTCATCATTAAGTTTTCTAGGTATAGAAACTTCCGAATTAAGTTTTTCATCATAAGATTGCATCCAGGCATCAACGATATGTTTAGTAAAAGCTTTATTTTGACTATAAGCATGAGGAGAATTAACAACGGATTGCAACAAGGAAATACAACCTTTTAAAGAGCAATTATCATAATCAAATTCCTTGAAATCCGAGATAGAAGGTTCAATATTATTAGAAGTTGAGGATTCTCCAATCTCACTTTTACCAAATTTAGCATTAAGATCTAAAGATTCCGAATTCTTGGGACGCCTTCTAGGCAAAGTTGATTCATCATCAGTCCCATAATCATCAAAATTCATATTGCAAAACATAGATCTAATAGGAGACGCATCAATAACTTTAAGATCCTCATCATTATTTTCATGGAAACTAGAAGAACACGCTGTTACAAAGCTATCTTTTTTAGCATGCAATCTAGTGCTTCTTTCCTTGCACCCGTCAATGGAAATTCTCATTACTTTGAGAGACTCATTGATATCATGCTTAGGAGGAGAAGATCTAAGTTTAAGAGACTCAACATCAAGCGAAAGTCTATCAACGTTCCTAGCCAAATCATCAACTTTGAGCAAATTTTCTTCAAGCAAAGCATTAAAATTCTTTTGAGAAATCATAAATTCTTTCACACTATTCTCAAAATCAGAGGGCATTTTATTAAAATTACCATAAGAATTATTGTAGGAATTTCCATAATTATTAGAGGAATTACTAGGGAATGGTATAGCATTAAAGTTTCCTCTATAAGCATTGTTTCCGAAACTATTCCTACCAACAAAATTCACATCCATAGATTCATTATTATTATCAATAAAAGAAGACAAAGGAATATCATTGGGATCATAAGGAGTATTTTTAGTATAAAACAATTTCATAAGTTCATCCATCTTTCCACTCAAAACATTGATTTCTTCTATAGCATGCACTTTTTTACTAGAAGATCTTTCACTGTGCCATTGAGAATAATTAGCCATAATATTATCAAGAAGTTTTGTAGCATCTCCTAACGTGATTTCCATAAACGTGCCTCCCGCGGCCAAATCTAAGTGATTTCTAGAAGCATAGTTCAAACCGGCATAAAAATTTTGTATGATCATCCATAAATTCAAACCATGAGTAGGGCAATTGCAAAGCATCAATTTCATTCTTTCCCAAGATTGGGAAACATGCTCATGATCAAGTTGTTTAAAATTCATAATATCATTCCTAAGAGTGATAATCTTAGCGGGAGGAAAATACTTAGAGATAAAGGCATCTTTGCACTTGTTCCAAGAATCAATACTATTTTTAGGCAAAGACGAAAACCAAACTTTAGCACGATCTCTAAGTGAAAACGGAAAAAACTTCAATGTGACAACATCGTTATCCGTATCTTTCTTCTTTTGCATATCACACAAATCAACAAAGTTGTTTAGATGAGTAGCGGCATCTTCGCTAGGAAGGTCGGCGAATTGATCTTTTATAACAAGATTCAGCAAAGCAGTATTGATTTCACAAGACTCAACATCATTAAGAGGAGCAATCGGAGTACTAAGGAAATCATTACTATTGGTATTCGAGAAATCACACAATTTGGTATTATCTTGCGCCATGGCAACAAGTAATCCAACACACAAGCAAACAGAAAAAAGCAAGCAAAAAGAGAGGAGGAGATTGGGAAAGAGAGGGCGAATAAAACGGCAAGGGTGAAGTGGGGGAGAGGAAAACGAGAGGCAAATGGCGAATAATGTAAATGCGAGGGAGATGGGTTTGTGATGGGTACTTGGTATGTCTTGACTTGAGTGAAGACCTCCCCGACAACGGCGCCAGAAATCCTTCTTGCTACGTCTTGAGCTTGCGTTAGTTTTCCTCGAAGAGAAGAGGGTGATGCAGCAATAGTAGCGTAAGTATTTCCCTCAGTTTTTGAGAACCAAGGTATCAATCCAGTAGGAGGCTCCTCAAAAGTCCCACGCACCTACACAAACAAACTGTAACATCCCAAAATTCTAAATTTTGGAATGTTATAAACAAATAGATAGAATGATTGTTTGTTTGACTGTTGTGTGATTGATTGAGTTAAATTCGAAACCTTTTGAAAGTTAAATGAGAGGGAATAAAAGGACTTTCCCAAACTTTCATTTTTTGCTTTTATGATCTTCGTAAATTCAAATTCTTTTCATCACAAAACCCTGGAGAGAAGATGACATGACTTCTTCCATTTATTTAAATGACAAGGGGTGTTGAAAATATTTGAATTTCATTTGGAAAATATTTCCAATTCATAAAACTTTATGCAACTCAATGATTTTCACGAGCGAAGATAAAATGACTTCTTCAAAACATATGAAATATGAGTTGGGAGTTTCAAAGAAATAAATTCAAAGTTCTTTTGAATTTATTTTCAATTTGGAGTTATTTGAGTTTTATTCAAATTATTTTTCTCCAAAAATAAAATATATGGAAAATAGGGTAACATGATTCCCTACATCAGAAAATTGGAGAGAAATAAATTTGAATTAATTTTGGTATTTTTAAAATGATTTTTACTGGATTTTACTAGGGCAGAAGCACTCTTGGCTTTATTTGAATTTGTATGTATTTTATTTGATGCTATAAAAATGTTCAGCTTGTAGGAAATCTTTTTCTAAAAATTTCGATCTATTATATGCCTATATAATATACTTATTTATTCGGTTTTATTATTTTTATTTCGCCTGGAAAATGATTTAAAAAAAAACTCCTACCGCCGACTGGGCCGGCCCAGCTAGCCAGCCATGCCACGGCCCAGCCAGCCCGCGCCGCCTCGCCCGTCGTCCCCGACTGGGACTCCTCCCGGAGACCGGCGCCGCCCCGCCGCGCCTTGCCCCTTCTCCACGGCAGGCCTCGCCTTGCCCCCTCCTCCATGCAACCCCTCGCCCCCCTCTATATAAGCCCGTGCCGCCGCCGCCTTTTCCTCTCTGCCGCACCGCAACCGCCGCCCTCGCCGGAGCTCCCGCCTCCGACGAAATCCGCCGCCGTTGCCACCCGCGCTGCTGCCTCTCGCCACCCATGCCGCCGCCGCCCTCGCCCTCCGCCGCCGCGCCGCCGTCGAACGCCGCCGTCGCCTTAGCCCGCGGACGCCGCCTGCCTCGCCGCTGACGCGCCATCGTCGGAGCGCCGCCGGGAACCGCCGCCGCTGGTTTTCCGCCGAAGACCGCCGAACCGCCAAGGACCGGTATAAAACCGAACCCTAGATCGGTTTTCTACTGAAAACCTAGATCTGTTTTTTTAGTTAAGTAGTGAGCATTCACTAGTTAGGCTTCTGGAGCAAACAGTTTTCGTCGGTTTTGCTTCTGTAGCGAACGTTCGTTCGGTAGGATTTTTCTTTTTATTTTTGTTTTCTGCCAGGGACTCGTTTGTGAATATTTCATTTACAGATTGGCCCCTGATTTTCAAACGATCACTACTTTTTACTCGTTGATCCAAATTCAATGAAACCAACGCCCACTTTTTCGTTATGATCCCCTCTATCCAGATAAACAACTTGAACATGTTTTCGAAAATTTTAAAATTGGAATTAGATCAGGTTTGAATTCAAACTTCGTTTGATCATAACTTGAGTTTTATAACTCCGATTTGAATGATTCTTTTTGCGATTCGAAGCTCTTGACCTAAACTTTCTGATAAGGCCAAATTCACATAGTTTTGGTACTGTTAGAAATTGTTTTATGCTGCAAGAGTTATTTGCTTGGTTTTGATGTTTTCCGAGTTGTTCTCTTCGTTCTTTCCGATCTTTTGAGTGATTGCTTATGTGTGGTTACTATTGCTTGCTGATGATAGATTGACCGGAGTGTGACGAGTAGAACTATCAAGAGTTTTGAGTGCGAATCATCTTCATCAACATTGCAGGCAAGTTCACACTTTGATCATATCCCTTCTCATACCCAGTTTTTATTGCATTAGATCAATCCTCACACATTGCATGATTAGGATCTAATTAAATTGTGGGATGGGAAGTAGATGAGGTAGTACCTATTACCTATTTAACTTATGAAACCTTTGGGAGTTACTTCTACGTTGCTTATTATGCCATGCTAGGCTAGCAGACGTGGATTGGGTGAGTGAATATGCATGACAGATGTGAGTTTGTTAAATTAATGGTTTATCTAAGGTGGCAACTTAAATACACATCTGGGTGGATTGAGGCACCTGGGGTTACCAGGACTTGCCTATTTTTTTGGAAATCCCGGGGGTACCGTGTGATTTTCCTATGGACCGCCACCCAGGCTCAAAGGGATCATAAGATAAATTGATACTAGTAACTTACGTGTGCAGCCACAAGCCATTATGGGCTCTGGCATAGTTGACTAAGTTGTGCAAACTCTTATAGTGGTGGACTAGCAGATGTAGGGGATGTAGGTGTACCGGTCTACCCATCGTAAGGTGCTAGCGCTTCTGAAAGACTATGTCTCGGTCATCCGTTTCTCAAACACCATGTAGTGCGAGAAACCAAACGGAGGCGCTCGAGTCTTGTGGGGAAAAGTGCGCAAACCTCTGCAGAGTGTACAAACTAATCATGATTTGCCGTGTCCCCGGTTATGGACATCTTGAGTATCTAGTACTTGAATATTTCTGTGAATCTCAACATGTTACTCTAATTAATATTGTTGGGTTTTAATGAGTACTTTTTAATTGGGATTGAGGATGCTATCAACCATTCTCAATGTTTAACAACCACCATGATAGTTAAATAAATTTATTCTTTTGCAGTAGGAAAAAATTGGCTTTTCGCAAAAAAATTGTAACCATAGAGCTTTCCACCAGCCATATATGCACGTAGTATAGCTTATTCTTTCATTACTCTCTATGTGTTACATTGCCAGCATATTCCATGTGCTGACCCGTTTTCGGGCTGCAACGTTTCATGTTGCAGACTTTTCAGACAACGAGTAAGTGATACGTTAGGGTTACGATTTCCTATACTCAACCTTGCCGTTGGTGTTGATGGGAATCCACAACCTTGTTGCTTCCGCTATTTTGGATTGAGGTAATAGTATTTACGTTATTTTATACATGTGATTTACCTCTGTTATAAATCCTCGAGTACTGTGTGTGTCAGCATACCGATCCAGGGATGACACGTAAGCACAGAGACTTGACCGTCTGAGGTCGGGTCGCTACAAGATGGTATCAGAGCACATGTTGACTGTAGGACGTGACCCTAGAAACTGGCAAGCCCATAGGAAAGATTTTTTTTCTCTACTATTTCATTTTCAAAACGATCTTTTACCTCTCTTCTCTTCTGAGCTTATTCAAATATTCCTTTTTAGTGAGACCATACCCTTTTGCCTTTTGACCACTCGAAGATTCGACTGATGAGACCACTCCAAGAAGGACCGGATATCGGACAAATAAGACCATTTGGAATGAAGAAGATTTTACTATACATTAAGATAATGGAAATTACAACTGTTGAAGACTCTGAAGACTAGGAGAATTTGAAGGCTCTGAAGAATTCCCATATTTTTATGACCAAGGAAGGCTACACTTATGAAACTTTGACAGACTATGGAAGTTGTCAATACCCGAGATCAAGGTGTATCGGAGAAAGACCAGAGCATGGAGAGTTAAAAAACTCAAAGTTATTGTCAAGAAAACCCTAAGGCAAGAGATATCAACTATGGAATGATAGCTCATGGTAATGGCAAGAGCAGAAACATGGACATTCATGATGGTATCACTCGCTCATGTTATTGTCACCATGAGAAGTTAAGCATGCATCCTTCGGAAGAATTGGGTGGTAGAAAACTGATGGAGCATCTGTCAGCAAAGGATGCAATTTTAACCTTAGTCGGTGTATCACCAGGATCTGGAGTGTTACATCAAGAAGTTAGGATGTACCTACAAGAAGCAGTATTTTGACAAGGAAGTATTTCATGAAGAACTCAGGACCCTGAAGATGAGAGTAGCTAAGCTGGAGGAGCTAAACCTTGAGATACCAGAGATTTGTCAGGAACTGAAGGACAGTAGGACCATGCTTCATACCAAGGATGTTGAAACCCAGGAGTTTGGAACGCAACTCGAGAATATTAAAGGATGTCACGAGAGACTTCTCGTCAACAGAGATGATTTGGCAAAAGAACTTGAGAAGGACAAGCATTATCAGAAGGAGCCACCGGAGACATGACCCAGACTTGAAGAGTTTGCGACTTTGAAGATTTATTGACCTTTAGAAGACCAAACCCCTGTTTTATACCTACATTAGCTGCGACGTTTGTGAGATGTCATTTGTTTGTTGTTTTTCCGACAGCCACAATAAAACCTGTCTTTTCAAAACTATTGTTTGTATTGTGTGCATCCCTCTCGATTTCTCTTATCCCATCCCAAACCCATGGACCCAATAGAGGATGAAGGGAGATGAGCTTGTATTTTCTGGACCAATGAGTAAAATTGGAGATGGACCAATGGATTCAGAACATGGAGGATCATATGGAGAGTAACCCTATAACCGGAAAGGACATGGACAGCATGCTCTTCCGTTTTTTTTAAAAGAGGTGTTGCAACTTGGTGGAGGATGTACCAAACCATCAATGGATGGCAAAGAGTAACCACTTGGAAGGAATTTAATTTGACTTTGCCAAAGTCTCGATTTGTGTCCCCGAAGATGAAGCCTTATGGAAGTGATATGAAGAAGCATTGTGCATACAAGCTTTGTGGAGAAATAGGACACAACCATAAAGAAAACAAGGATGAATACCCTCATAAGCAGAGGATTTCCAAAGGAGTTAGCCGAGCATCTCAAGGAACTTCAGTTGGAGGTTGTTCCCGAAAGTTTCGTTGCAGCAATGGAAGTTCAGTCTACGTTGCTGGGAAAGATTCATGAAGCTCAGAAGGATGACAAAGAGATTGCTAAGGTAAAAGAGAGAATGAGCAAAGGAAAGGCCAAAGGTTTTCGTAAGGATGAGCACGACATCTTATGGTTGGAGGATAGTGTATTTGTTCCCAATAACGCAAAGACCGGGAAGTAAATACTTCAAGAGGCTCATGACTCACCATACCCGCTTCGCCCTGGAAACACCAAGATGTATTTGGATTTGAAGGAGTGTTTCTGGTGGACTGGTATGAAGAAGTATATTGCGGAGTATGTAGTCATAGGTGATGTATGCCAGAGAGAGTAAAAGCAGAGCATTAGAAGCCAGCAGGATTACTATAGCCTATGCCGATACCCGAATGGAATTGGATAAGCTTGTCATGGATTTCATTACCGGATTTTCCAGAACCCGATCGGGATATGATTCTAACTGGGTAGTAGTCAATTCGCTTGACCAAAGTGGCTCACCTTATCCCAGTGAAAACCACCTATACAAGTGAGAAGTTGGCCAAGATATATTTGAACAGGATCGTATGTCTGCATGGAGTTCCGAGGACCATCGATAGAGGAACACAGTTTACCTCAAAGTTTTGGAATCAGCTGCACTAGACTTTGGGTACTAGGCTAGAGTTCAGTACAGCCTTTCATCCTCAGACAGATGGATAAATCGAGAGAGTCAAGCAAATTCTGAAGGACATGTTGAGATCGTGTGCGCTAAATTATGGATCTAGTAAGGATGATAATTCACCTTACGCGGAGTTCTCATACAACAACATTTACCAAACTAGTTTGAAGATGGCCCCTTTTGAAGCTTTGTATGGGAGAAGGAGCCAGACACCGTTGATGTGGGATGAAGTTGGAGACCGTCAGTTGTTCGGACCAAATGTGATCAAGGATTTAGAAGAGAATGTTAAGTTGATTTGAGATAGACTGAAGGTAGCTCAGTCCAGGCAGAAGAGTTATGCAGACTCAAAAACGCAAGAAGGTAGTCTATGAAATTGGAGACAGAGCATGCCTTCGTGTGTCCCCTTTGCGAGGAGTTAAACTATTTGGAGTTAAGGGAAAGTTAGCCCCGAGATTTGTAGGACCATACCGAGTTTTGGAGCGGATGGGAGGAGTGGCCAACAAGTTGGAGTCACCCGAAGGACTGTTAGGAGTTCATTGTGTGTTTCACGTTTTCCAGTTGAAGAAGTGCTATGCAGGAGATTGTAGTAATTTGAGGACCAATAAAGTTAGCACCCTTAGTACTCATTGGATCTTGTTACTCCGTGAAGGAAGATTTTGACCGTTTTCGAGGATATGAGAAATATGGTCTATGGATGAGTTTGTGTAATTTTAAGGGTGGTAGTAGCCTGTGAGGACACTTGACCCATGGAAAGGAGAATGATATACCACGAAGTGGAGTATGGACTTCATAAGTATAAGTTTTATCTCGGTATGTTGGATATCCCACGAGGATGAAGAGATGAATTTCTATTGGATATAAAGGAGGTATGATGTTGGAAATATGGATCAATGGAAATTCCATGATGAGTCTGAGTAATCATGTCCTAGTTTGGTGCCAATAGAAGGAAGGGAGACAGTACCATTGGATGGATTTAAGAAGCTGTAAGTTGGATGATGGAATAATGATCAGATGCCTGATGATAAGTTCAAGGACTACAAGTGATGAGCTGGGCCATAACCCACAGGCCCCAGGACCTGCCAAGAAGCAAGCACACTCTTGCTGAAGGAAAAACCTTGGAAGAAGAGGATATGCCTTTATCAATCGACGATTCTATGGGAGTTTACGCAAAACCTGAGAGTTGTTAAGGAACGATAGATGTTTGCTTGGCTTGCAGAATCAATGGATTTATTCGAACTTGGTTCTTCGACAAGAGAAATTCTGCAATGCTTGCGAGGATGACCGAGTGTTAGAATGCGAGATTCGCTAAACCATATACAAGATAATGATTTGGGTGCGGGATGGATTGATCACCATACCGACTTACTCTTATTATTCGCCTTGCTATATGGGATGGTAAATCTGAGTGACTTACCTATAGTAGAGAGACGACGATCAAAACCTTGTTTAAACCTTAGAATGGTATAGCAATTTTTTTCCCTTGTACAAGGCAGCTTTTGCCAACCGTAGGTTATACGGTGAGGTTCAACCCAGACCCATTTCCTGCAGGATAAACCATAAATCGATGACCACCATGATATATCGATAGTTGTTTAGCATTGGCGCCAGACCCGTCAGCTAAGAAGGCCCAGTCTCGGTATAACCGTACCAAGATGAAAGGACAGAAGTATTGAGAAAAAGGTTATGCCACCACCGGAAGAACCCAGAGAAGGAATTATCCTGAAGATCTGAGAAGACTGCCACTATCAGCAATAAGGATGGAGTATATGAGTTTTGCTGGAACCATAACAATGCTTTTAAGAGTGGTAGCACCCGAGACCCTGGAGACGATCGATGGATTTTTGAAGACCCCTACCCTAACCTATTTCTTGCTAGCCTCTCCGAATCTCGAGGACGAGATTCATTTTAAGGGTGGTAGGTTTGTAACATCCCAAAATTCTAAATTTTGGAATGTTATAAACAAATAGATAGAATGATTGTTTGTTTGACTGTTGTGTGATTGATTGAGTGAAATTCGAAACCTTTTGAAAGTTAAATGAGAGGGAATAAAAGGACTTTCCCAAACTTTCATTTTTGCTTTTATGATCTTCGTAAATTCAAATTCTTTTCATCACAAAACCATGGAGAGAAGATGACATGACTTCTTCCATTTATTTAAATGACAAGGGGTGTTGAAAATATTTGAATTTCATTTGGAAAATATTTCCAATTCATAAAACTTTATGCAACTCAATGATTTTCACGAGCGAAGATAAAATGACTTCTTCAAAACATATGAAATATGAGTTGGGAGTTTCAAAGAAATAAATTCAAAGTTCTTTTGAATTTATTTTCAATTTGGAGTTATTTGAGTTTTATTCAAATTATTTTTCTCCAAAAATAAAATATATGGAAAATAGGGTAACATGATTCCCTACATCAGAAAATTGGAGAGAAATAAATTTGAATTAATTTTGGTATTTTTAAAATGATTTTTACTGGATTTAACTAGGGCAGAAGCACTCTTGGCTTTATTTGAAGTTGTATGTATTTTATTTGATGCTATAAAAATGTTTAGCTTGTAGGAAATCTTTTTCTGAAAATTTTGATATATTATATGCCTATATAATATATTTATTTATTCGGTTTTATTATTTTTATTTCGCCTGGAAAATGATATAAAAAAACTCCTACCGCCGACTGGGCCGGCCCAGCCAGCCCGCGCCGCCTCGCCCGTCGTCCCCGACCGGGACTCCTTCCGGAGTCCGGCGCCGCCCCGCCGCGCCTTTCCCATTCTCCACGGCAGGCCTCGCCTTGCCCCCTCCTCCACGCAACCCCTCGCCCCCCTCTATATAAGCCCGCGCCGCCGCTGCATTTTCCTCTCTGCCGCACCGCAACCGCCGCCCTCACCGGAGCTCCCACCTCCGACGAAATCCACCACCGTCGCCACCCGCGCTGCTGCCTCTCGCCACCCGTGCCGCCGCCGCCCTCGCACTCCACCGCCGCGCCGCCGTCGAACGCCGCCGTCTTCTTAGCCCGCGGACGCCGCCTGCCTCGCCGCCGTCGCGCCATCGCCGGAGAGCCGCCGGGAACCGTCGCCGCTGGTTTTCCGCCGAAGACCGCCGAACCGCCAAGGACCGGTATAAAACCGAACCCTAGATCGGTTTTCTAAAGAAAACCTAGATCTGTTTTTTTTAGTTAAGTAGTGAGCGTTCACTAGTTAGGCTTCTGGAGAAAACAGTTTTCGTCGGTTTTGCTTCTATAGCGAACGTTAGTTCGGTAGGATTTTTCTTTTTATTTTAGTTTTCTGCAAGGGACTCGTTTGTGAATATTTTATTTACAAATTGGCCCCTGATTTTCAAAAGATCACTACTTTTTACTCGTTGATCCAAATTCAATGAAACCAACGCCCACTTTTTCGTTATGATCCCCTCTATCCAGATAAACAACTTGAACATGTTTTCGAAAGTTTTAAAATTTGAATTAGATCAGGTTTGAATTCAAACCTCGTTTGATCATAACTTGAGTTTTTTAACTCCGATTTGAGTGATTCTTTTTGTGATTCGAAGCTCTTGACCTAAACTTTCTAATAAGGCCAAATTCACATAGTTTTGGTACTGTTAGAATTTTTTTTATGCTGCAAGAGTTATTTTCTTGGTTTTGATGTTTTCCAAGTTGTTCTCTTCGTTCTTTCCGATCTTTTGAGTGATTGCTTATGTGTGGTTACTATTGCTTGCTGACGATAGATTGACCGGAGTGTGACGAGTAGAACTATCAAGAGTTTTGAGTGCAAATCATCTTCATCAACATTGCAGGCAAGTTCACACTTTGATCATATCCCTTCCCATACCCAGTTTTTATTGCATTAGATCAATCCTCACACATTGCATGCTTAGGATCTAATTAAATTGTGGGATGGGAAGTAGATGAGGTAGTACCTATTACCTATTTTACTTATGAAACCTTTGGGAGTTACTTCTACGTTGCTTATTATGCCATGCTAGGCTAGCAGACGTGGATTGGGTGAGTGAATATCCATGACAGATGTGAGTTTGTTAAATTAATGTTTTATCTAAGGTGGCAACTTAAATACACATCTGGGTGGATTGAGGCACCTGGGGTTACCAGGACTTGCCTGTTTTTTTGGAAATCCCGGGGGTACCGTGTGATTTTCCTATGGACCGCCACCCAGGCTCAAAGGGATCATAAGATAAATTCATACTAGTAACTTACGTGTGCAGCCACAAGCCATTATGGGCTCTGGCATAGTTGACTAAGTTCTGCAAACTCTTATAGTGGTGGACTAGCAGATGTAGGGGATGTAGGTGTACCAGTCTACCCATCGTAAGGTGCTAGCGCTTCTGAAAGACTATGTCTCGGTCATCCGTTTCTCAAACACCATGTAGTGCGAGAAACCAAACGGAGGCGCTCGAGTCTTGTGGGGAAAAGTGCGCAAACCTCTGCAGAGTGTACAAACTAATCATGATTTGCCGTGTCCCCGGTTATGGACATCTTGAGTATCTAGTACTTGAATATTTCTGTGAATCTCAACATGTTACTCTAATTAATATTGTTGGGTTTTAATGAGTACTTTTTAATTGGGATTGAGGATGCTATCAACCATTCTCAATGTTTAACAACCACCATGATAGTTAAATAAATTTATTCTTTTGCAGTAGGAAAAAATTGGCTTTTCGCAAAAAAATTGTAACCATAGAGCTTTCCACCAGCCATATATGCACGTAGTATAGCTTATTCTTTCATTACTCTCTATGTGTTACATTGCCAGCATATTCCATGTGCTGACCCGTTTTCGGGCTGCAACGTTTCATGTTGCAGACTTTTCAGACAACGAGCAAGTGATACGTTAGGGTTACGATTTCCTATACTCAACCTTGCCGTTGGTGTTGATGGGAATCCACAACCTTGTTGCTTCCGCTATTTTGGATTGAGGTAATAGTATTTACGTTATTTTATACATGTGATTTAAATCTGTTATAAATCCTCGAGTACTGTGTGTGTCAGCATACCGATCCAGGGATGACACGTAAGCACAGAGACTTGACCGTCTGAGGTTGGGTCGCTACACAAACTGAGAACTCGCAACCAACGCGATAAAGGGGTTGTCAATCCCTTCACGGCCACTTGCGAAAGTGAGATCTAATAAAGATAGTATGATAAGATAAATATATTTTTGGTATTTTATAATATAGATGCAAAAAGTAAAGATGCAAATAAAGGTAGATTGAAGGCAAATATGATAAGAGATAGACCCGGGGGGCATAGGTTTCACTAGTGGCTTCTCTCAAGATAGCATAAGTATTATGGTGGGTGAACAAATTACTGTCGAGCAATTGATAGAAAAGCGCATAGTTATGCGATTATCTAGGCATGATCATGTATATATGCATCACGTCCATAACAAGTAGACCGACTCCTGCCTGCATCTACTACTATTACTCCACACATCGACCGACTCCTGCCTTCATCTAGAGTATTAAGTTCATAAGAACAGAGTAACACATTAAGCAAGATGACATGATCTAGAGGGATAAACTCAAGCAATATGATATAAACCCCATCTTCTTATCCTCGATGGCAACAATACAATATGTGCCTTGCAACCCTTTCTGTCACTGGGTAAGGACAATACAAGATTGAACCCAAAGCTAAGCACTTCTCCCATGGCAAGAAAGATCAATCTAGTAGGCCAAACCAAACTGATAATTTGAAGAGACTTGCAAAGAAAACTCAATCATACATAAAAGAATTCAGAGAAGATTCAAATATTATTCATAGATAAACTTGAGCATAAACCCACAATTCATCGGATCTCGACAAACACACTGCAAAAAGAGTTTACATCAAATAGATCTCCACAGGAGAGGGGGAGAACATTGTATTGAGATCAAAAAAGAGAGAAGAAGCCATCTAGCTAATAACTGTGAACCCGTAGGTCTGTGGTAAACTACTCACAACTCATCGGAGGGGCAAGGATGTTGATGTAGAAGCCCTCCATGGTCGATTCCCCCTCTGGCAGAGTGCCGGCGAAGGCTCCAAGATGAGATCTCGCGGATACAGAAGGTTACGGTGGTGGAAATTGTGTTTCGTGGTGCTCTTGGATGGTTTCGGGGTACGTAGGTATATATAGGAGGAAGAAGTACGTCGGTAGCCGCCCGAGGGGCCCACGAGAAAAGGGGGCACGCCCTACAGGTGGGGGGGCACGGCCTCCTATCTCGTGGGAGCCTCTGAAGCTTCTTGGCTTGCACTCCAAGTCCTCTGGATCACGTTCGTTCCAAAACTCACGCTCTCGAAGGTTTCATTTCGTTTGGACTCCGTTTGACATTCCTTTTCTTCGAAATACTGAAATAGGCAAAAAAACAGCAATATGGGCTGGGCCTCCGGTTAGTAGGTTAGTCCCAAAAATGATATAAATGTGTAAAATAAAGCCGATAAACATCCAAAAGGGGTAATATAATAGCATGGAACAATAAAAAATTATAGATACATTGGAGACGTATCACGCCCTCCGTCGCTGAGGAGAATCTCCAGATCATGCTTCTCCTGACGGCGAGGGATGATAGCGAGTGGGGGAAGATGATGCTCCGGGTCACCTCCGCCATGCCGGAGCCTGCGAACAGTACCTTTTATCCCTTCTTCCTGCACAACGTCTACTCGGGGCTGATTCCTCCCTTCTACCGCTTCTTCTACGCTGTTCTCCACCATTACGGGCTCCATGCGCTCCACATCCATCCCAACTCTGTCCTCCTCTTGTCCATCTTCGCCCTCTACTGCGAGGGTTCGTGGGCGTGATTCCCTCCATCGCCATGCTCCGCTACTTCTTCTACCTCCGCTTAACTGGCCACCAGCCCGTAGGGTGTGTTCGCTTCATCGCGGCCCGTGGCGGCAATGCGATTTCCCGCGCCAGGAAGAAGGTAGAGGACGTCCGGAACAAGTGGGTCCTCATGGACGCCAAGTGATCCCACGACCAGCTGGACCTGCAGACCGAGCTCCCGACCTTTGAGAAGGGGTGGTTTTCTGATAAGATCACCGAACCCTAGCTGAGACAGTTGATGAGGAAGATGGAGGCCGGCCTGAATGCCGAGAAGCTGAAGAGGGACATGATCGTCAAGGAGTGCCTGACGCAGCGGCTGGCGCCACTCCAGGATCGCTCCCGCTCCTTGTGAAAGCTCGGGGGGTGCCGACGACAAGATCTGGCTGCGCCAGGATGGCCTTCCTAACAAGGAGCTGAGCAAGGTGTTGCTTTCCTTGACTGGGAAGGACCCAAGCGGCCCTCCAAATGATTGCCTCCCGGTGTACCTTCGAGAAGACGGGGAGAAGATCACCGCCGCCATGCCTGTCTTCAACGAGCTCGGGCCCGTGTCGATGGGGCCTCCCCCGCCAGCCACCACCTTGGCAAATCTATCCTTCGGCGACCATTCGTCCGAAGCCACCGAGGAGGAGGAGGGGGAGGTGAAATCTTCTGCCCTGCGGCAAGGAGACCTCCTCCGCAACTTCTCCAACGACAACGACAAGGACGCGCATCTAGTCGTGGAGCTGGCTTGTCCTGCCAGGATCACCACGAGATCTGGGGTGGCCTCCTCGAAGTAGCAGAAGCGAGCGGCCGGGAGGAGGGGCGGGTCAGCGATGATCCCCCCAGGCAGCACTCCTCCTTCGTCGTCGCCATCCCCCGCAGCACCATCCGCGTGCTCTCCTACTCCCAAGAGTGCAGCTCCAGCTGCACTGGTGAATCCCTCACTGATGAGCCTGAAGAGGAGCTACGTCGCCTCGGACCAGTAAGTGTTCTTTCTTGGCCTTGCTCCTGAATCTTGATGTCGTGCTTAGTATCTTCGCTTGATGTTAGGTCGCCTTCATCGGCGAAGAAGAAGAAGAAGAAGGAGAGTGCTGAGGTCACCGTGGTCGAGCATGTCGTGGCGGCGGTCGTTGCTTCGGCACAAAGGGGCGCTGCGGCTCCTGTGGCTCCAGCAGCGGCGTCGTCTTCTCGGAGCTCGGAGGCCCAGATTCGGGAGAAGCCGGTGTCCGTGGCAGGGCTGACCCTGGCGGCACCCTTCACCGACGGGACTGCTGAGGTCGCAAGGCCTCCGGAGCCCCCTGTCCTTCCTGCTGCCGTAGCTCCACCAGTCTTGGAGCTGAGAGCATCTCTTCCTCCGCCCACCACGCCATTGGGCCATGGTGCTCCGGCCACCTTCAGAGCCCTGGAGGAGGCCCGAACTGCGCTGGACCAGCTCCAAAGTGATCTCCGAGGCCCGACCCGGCGCGCAACATTGGGGCGCCTAGAGCTGATCTCGGTGTGGCGCCTGGCCGACGCATCTGTCCAGGCGGCCTGGAGCTCTGTGGAGGAGGCCCGGAAGGTGGCCAGTGTAGCCGCTGCCGATCGTGACTTGACGCGGAAGGAGACCAAGGGCACCCAGGAACGGTGCCACGCAGTGGAGGCCGAGCTGAAGGCCCTCCAGGATCAGCAGGCCGCCCAGGCCAGCCAGCTCCATGAGCGAGAGGAGAAGCTGAAGGCCCAGGAGACCACCGTCGTTAATCGCGATGCCGAACTGAAGTAAGCAGCCCAGGAGCAGGACACGGAGCGCGATTGCCTGAAGAAGTTGAAGGAGGAGGCAGAAGCAGCCTGGGCGTCCCTTGCCGAGGCCAAGGGGGCGGCCGCCATGGAGCGCAGCACCCTTGTCTCCCTCGAGGCGAGGTTTCACAAGGCTCGACACGCGCTCTTTGGGAGTGATCCCCAGGGGACGGTGGTGACCATGAAGGAGAGCCCTGCCGCCCTGCTTCCGGAGGTCGTCGAGGCCCTCGAGGATATCGTCGACAGGTTTTGCTCCATGGTGGACGGTGAGGCTCACATACTCTCTTCCACAGTCCTGACGCGCGCCTTCAGCCATCTCTATCTTCGGGATGCCAGCTTCGACTTCACCGCCTTGCTCGGACCCCGACTCCTGCGATGTTGGTGCCGATGCCGTGAAGGATTCGGTGGGGGCCCTGCTGGACAATTTCCTCGCCGTTGGCCCCGCGGCTGGAGCGGCTGGAACCGAAGACAAGGGCGATGTCGAGACTCCTCAGGCGGGCGACTGCAGCGGCCAAGGCTGAAGAAGTGGCACATCGGTGGTGCCCCTTCCTGTTTTTTATGCTCCAATATGTACCATGCCTTGTGGAGGCGTTAAAACTGATGCTTGGAACAATGTATTTTGTAATAACTAGCTTATGGTTCTACGACTTCTTTTTCCGATTGCTTTATTGTTCTACGTCGGCAGGGCCCGACCCGCGCGTACCTCTGCTGGCGCAGGGTCATCCGGATTACCAGGACGAGGCCAGGGGGTGAGGGGCTACGTGGCCAGTTAGGCTCCTGAGACACGATGCTCAGGAGTCCCCCTTGATGTGCGAACAGCTATGGAAAGGAGGTGTGAGGGCAAGCCTTGGCGTTCTGCGTCGGCAGGGCCCAGCCTCGCGTGTACCTCAGCCAATGTTCGGTTGTCCGGATCGCCAGGACGAGACCAAGAGGTGAGGGGCTACACGGCTAGTTAGGCTCTTGAGGCACGATGCTCAAGAGTCCCCCTTGACGTACGAACAAACCATCATACCTTTCCTCACTGGGCTCTCGCTCGCGAGGGGCGCGCGAAGACTAGGTCCGTGGGACCTGGCGAGGTGGCGTACGCCAGGCATGACCTAAGCGTAGCCCCCATGCCTAGCCCCCTCGCGTTACCCTCCCGAGGGAGAGCAGCGCGGTGAGGCTAAGCACTGAGCCCGGAGGCTCCTTGAGGTTGCTGCAGCCGCAAGGCTACCATCAGTTGTTTATCACTAGCGTGGAGCATGGCACTTCCGCTCTTGCATGGGTATAGCCACTCCTCGGCAGTGTCGACGGCCAGCACGGAGCATGGTGCTTCCGCTGGTGCGTGGGAGGGGCCTCCCTCTGAGGAGAGCCCCCGGGGCGTGTACAGCCCCGCCCTGACACATGGCTTGCACGGCAGGGCTAGAGGAGGTGTGTATGGGCACTCGTGAGCCAACGCGGGACTCACCAGGCCCTACCTCAAGGCGGATTGCAGCTGAATTTGATCGGGAACACTTGTGTCAATCCTGCAAGATGGTTAGGCAACCTGCGCCGAATGAGTCTCCTGAGGTTATTGCATGAGAAGGCCAGACACCAATGACCCCAGGAGGTGACATGAACGGGGCCGGCCCGCCAGACAGAGCTCTGTCATTAGGTTTGTCGACGCTGCAGGGACTGACCCAAGCATAGACGCCATGCCCGGTCTTCTCATGCAAAGATCATGAAGAAAAAACAACCGGTGCACGGCTCCCGTGGTGACGAGGCACCAGGTCGCGCACCCTCACTCATCCGCACGCGATTAGCTCATGCGAGAACAAGGCACCAAAGGCCATGGGAGGTGATGTACACGGGAGCTGGCCCGTGAGCCAGAGCTCAGCCTCTTGGGTGTAGTGACGCTTCAGGGAAGGACCCGAGCACAGACGCCATGCCAATCCTTAATCATGAGGCGGTCGTGGGTTGGCTCGTAAGGGCGCGAGATGTTCTTGGCGATGAAGCGCCGGTCAGGCAATTGATAATTTCAAGGCAACTCATAAGGGAAGATAAACTAATTCTGGTAGATGCAAAAGAGATACATATCGCACGGACGGACCCACACGACTTGGGGATAATGCAGCCCAAGGGGCGCCCCCAAACTGAATGAACTAAAAAGATGTCACCTGGCACCGTTGCTGAAGAGATGTCGGGGTAGCCAAAGATGCGTGCTGCTAAAGTCATTCCTCACGAGCCGCCTTGGCCCTGAACCTCGGGAAGCTCCGGAAGATGCATCTCCATCTCTGTCAGGATCTCCTGGTGCCTAGCCTCTCGAGCCGCTAGGACGTCCCGCATGCGGTGCTGAAACATGACAGCCGTGCTCGGCAGGCCAAAGGGCATGCGAACTTACCTGTGAGGGGGGTGAGGGAGTCCTGGACTAGGGGGTGTCCGGACAGCCGGACTATCATCGTCCACCGGACTCCAAGACTACGAAGATACAAGATTGAAGACTCCGTCCCGTGTCCGGATGGGACTTTCCTTGGCGTGGAAGGCAAGCTTGGCGATACGGATATGTAGATCTCCTACCATTGTAACCGACTCTGTGTAACCCTAGCCTCCTCCGGTGTCTATATAAACCGGAGGGCTTTAGTCCATAGGACGACATACATTACAACAATCATACCATAGGCTAGCTTTAGGGTTTAGCCTCCTTGATCTCGTGGTAGATCCACTCTTGTACTACCCATATCATCAATATTAATCAAGCAGGACGTAGGGTTTTACCTCCATCGAGAGGGCCCGAACCTGGGTAAAACATCGTGTCCCTCGTCTCCTGTTACCATCCGCCTAGACGCACAGTTCGGGACCCCCTACCCGAGATCCGCCGGTTTTGACACCGACATTGGTGCTTTCATTGAGAGTTCCTCTGTGTCGTCACCGATAGGCTTGATGGCATCTGCAAGCAACGACGCTGTCCAGGGTGCAACTTTTCTCCCCAGACAGATCTTCGTATTCGGCGGCTTCGCACTGCGGGCTAATTCGCTTGGCCATCTGGAGCAGATCGAAAGCTACGCCCCTGGCCGTCAGGTCAGATTCGGAAGCCTAAACTTCACGGCCGATGTCCGCGGAGACTTGATCTTCGACGAACCCGATCCACAGGCGAGCGCGCCACACTGTTGCGATGGGCATGATCTAACTCTGCCGCCGAACAGTGCCTTGGTGGCCGCACGTGAATCCGCTCCGGCCATTAGTTCGGAGCCGATTGCCCAGATAGAGGATCGGTGGATGGACACCGCCTCGGGGGCTTCAACTACCATGGCGATGGAGCTGAACACTAATCTCGTCCCTCGCAAAACTCGTGATTCCGAGGTGCCGGACTCCCTGCCGGACTCCGAACCTCCCGCGCCCCCACCAACCAAATCGGATTGGGTGCCGATTATGGAATTCACCGCCATGGACATCTTCCAATACTCGCCTTTTGGCGACATCCTGAGTTCACTAAAGCATCTCTCGTTATCAGGAGAGCCCTGGCCGGACTATGGCCAGGATGGTTGGGATACGGGCGACGAAGAAATTCAGAGCCCACCCACCACCCACTTTGTAGCCACTGTCGACGACTTAACCGACATGCCAGACTACGACTCCGAAGACATCGACGCTATAGACGACGACGCCGGAGACGAACAAGAAACAGCGCCTATAGGGCACGCGAGGACCACCTCGTCATACGGCATATACATGGTGGATACCCCAAAAGAGAGCGTTAACGAGGACCAACGGGCCGCGGCAGAGGATAACCCCGCCGATAAACAACCAAAACGGCGGCGCAGACGCCGCCCTAAGCCCCGCCTCGACAACAACAACGCTCCTAAGGACCCCGCATTACAGCAGGGCACAAAACTGGACGACGAGCATGTAGATAAGCAACCGTCCGAACAGGACGAGTCAGATAATTAGTCCAGGCCCGGCAAAAACGACGGTTCGGACGATCTCACGCCGGACACGCCGCCGGAAGGTAAAAACCTTCAGAAAAGACTCGTCAACACTGCAAGAAGCTTGAAGAAAGAAAAACGGAAGCTCAAAACAGCGGAAGACACACTCAGAAAGAGGTGGAGCAAAGTACTCAAAACCGCGGATAAATACGGCAATGGCCACCAATCAAAGAGCTACCCGAAGCGCAAGCTGCTACCAGAATTCGACGACGAGGCCATAGAGCCCCCACAGTCAAAAAATAAAGAGGCAGCCTGGTTGGATAGACGGCCGGATGACAGGCCAAATTCTGAAAGCGGCGCCACACATAAACCAACCAACGAACTTGGAAGGACAGATGGCCCAGCCAGGTCCATCTACGGGCCAAAGAAGAAGGCCCCAAGAAGCAAGGCAACACGTCAAGTGTCCGAAGATAGCGGCACACCCAAATACAGGGGCGCCGCACACCCACTATGTTTCACCGATGAGGTGCTGGACCATGAATTCCTAGCAGGATTTAAACCCATAAACATAGAGGCCTACGATGGAACAACAGACCCTGGAGTCTGGATAGAAGATTATATACTACATATACACATGGCCAGAGGAGATGATCTCCACGCCATAAAATACCTACCCCTCAAGCTCAAAGGGCCAGCCCGTCATTGGCTTAAAAGCCTCCCAGAAAACACTGTTGGAAGTTGGGAAGAGCTCGAGGACGCATTTAGAGCAAATTTTCAAGGGACTTATGTCCGCCCTCCGGACGCAGATGACCTAAGTCATATAACTCAACAGCCCGGAGAGTCAGCGCGGAAATTCTGGAACAGGTTTCTCACCAAAAAGAACCAAATAGTCGACTGTCCGGACGCCGAAGCCTTAGAAGCTTTTAAACACAATGTCCAAGACGAATGGCTTGCCAGGCACCTCGGCCAAGAGAAACCGAGGACAATGTCCGCACTAACAAGCCTCATGACCCGCTTCTGTGCGGGAGAGGATAGCTGGCTAGCAAGATGCAGCACCAGTGACCCAAGTACATCCGAGATAAGAGATGGAAACGGAAAATCACGGCGCAGAAAAGAGCAGCGCCGGAATAAAGAGAAAAGACCAAAGAACACGGCAGTCAACGCCGGATTCAAAAGCTCGCGGCCAAACAACAAAACACCGCCGCCTATTAAGGATGAGAGCGACGAGTTGTCCAACTTAAACAAGATTTTGGGTCGGATATGTCAAATCCACAGTACCCCCGGAAGGCCTGCAAACCACACCCACAGGGATTGTTGGCTTTTCAAACAGTCCGGCCGACTAAACGCCGAACACAAGGGGCTCGACACGTCAAGCAAAGAAGATAAACCCCACCAGCAGAGCACCGGAAAACAAAAGACTTTCCCACAAGAGGTCAAAGCAGTAAACTCACTTCATGTGATAATACGGAAAAATAGTGCGGCACTTCCTAAAAAGAGCCTCGCACGGTCCAACCCAGCAGACCATAGAGATTGGATCTCAAAATCAATCACTTTCGACCACCTGGACTATTCCAGAAGAGTTCAAAACGCGGGACGGACTGCCCTGATATTGAATCCCATAATCGACGGATTACAATTTACTAAAGTCCTAATGGACGGAGGCAGCGACTTAAACCTGCTGTATTCAAACACAATCCGCAAGATGGGGATAGACCCTAACAAAATTCGACACAGCCGCACTCCCTTCAAAGGAGTGACGCCAGGCCCTTATGCCAAGTGCACAGGCTCCCTATTACTAGAAGTCATGTTCGGACCACCGAACAACTTTCGGTGCGAAAAACTAATCTTTCATATCGTCCCATTTAAAAGTGGATATCAAGCACTCTTGGGACAAAAGGCTTTTGTCTGTTTCAACGCCATACCACATTACGCGTCTCTTACACTCAAGATGCCCGGTCCGCGTGGCATCATCTCAGTGCGAGGGTCACCCAAAGACCCAGGACACGGATAGACGAGTCCGGCATCAGTAGGCTAGGGGCTCCCTAGCCGCACACCCCTTCACAAGGGGCTGCGCGCACACTCAACCGCGGGTTCATTCAAACCCCGCTTTGCTTGTTTATATTTTTTCTTTCACAGATACCTTTTTTTTCGCACGAATTGTTTTCAAACTAAACTTTCCTCTCTTTTTACAGATGAACAACGTGCATACCCGTCCAGGATAACGGCACAACGGAGACACAGGCGCAGACGTGCAGTAGGGACCCGTTGCGAGGATTCTTTTCAGATTAAGACCCTGCGTAAACCTTTTTTTACTATCTCTTGTTGTTATTCTCCCTTGGTTTCTTCCTATAACCAAAGCGGAGCCTGACGTTTTGGCATCGGCCGCGTCAGAAGACCATGCCCATACTTGGACACTAGGGGCTTAGGGCATTATTCTGCCCATTATCATAAAAGACCGAACACCTTAGGGAGTGTTCGGTGTCTCGAGTTAGGCATTATATGCATCAGCTCCGAATCATGTCTTTGGTCAAATGTTGGGTTTGCCCGGCTCTTGTGTTTTGCTGCCTTACGTTCCGTATCATTGGCTAACGCGGCACCAGGAGAACTACTGCGATTGTGCCCCAGTTCGGCTAGGCGAGCACCTCAGTAGAGAAAGCCGAAAACTGACTGTCATGATATAGCGAGAGACTGGTCAACCACTCGATCGACTACCGGAATGTTTAGAATTCCCCGCTTTGACGAAGGACTGTTTCCCGGTCAGGCACACACGCGCCCCAAAATCGGAGAAGTGCGGTGCCCCCAGGGGCTATATCGTAGCCCCACCCTCGAACTCCACTGGCTAAGTGAAAGTGATAAAGCATTATAGTCCGGATTGCCTCGTTTGCTATGCTACCACCTCCTAAACAGGACCGAGACGTCGGATTAAGTGTGAACACGCGCTATTTTTGCGAACACCCCCGCACCTTGTGCGTGGGGGCTGAAGCCGAAGACTGCAATCTTTCAGGTTATACAAATGTATACGAAAACGGCCGCTCAGGAGCAGTTTTACTACTTGGGACGCACAAGTATAAAAAGCAGTTATTGCATACTCATTGTTTTACAAGCTAAAACGTTCATTTGAACGTGACATTTTTTGAGCACTGCGACTCTATTACACGAGCACCACGCATAACTTCCCCGAAATAGTGCTCGGCGGGGAGCCGGCTTTCATCCGAACCCTGGGCGGCAACAGCGGTGGCATCCATCTTTGTCCAATGCGCCTTTACGCGGGCAAGTGCTATCCGCGCGCCTTCGATGCAGGCCGACCGCTTCATCTCCTTGATATGCGGCACCGCTCCAAGGAATTGCTGCAGTAAGCCGAAGTAGCTCGTCGCCTTGGGCCTCTCTGGCCAGACATGAGCCATGATGATAGTCATGGCGAGTCCGGATAATCTATTTAGCTCGGCCCATTCGGCCAACCAGTCTGTCAACGGAAGTGAGCGATTCGGACTATGGAATTGAGACCAAAATAGCTCTTCCGTCTTGTGATCCTTCTAGCTCCGGAAGTGCTCAATGGCATCAGCCGCACTTGCCGCTAAGTCCATATACGGATCCTCCGGACTCCACAGCCGATCAAATTGAGCATACTTTTGATCCATAAACCTGGGACGCAGCAGATAAGGCTTGCCAGCCACGATATCTCCGGCCTGGCGCAGCTCCTCCCTCATGGCCCGCCTTGTAGAGCGGGCATCCTTGGCCTCGGCGGTGGCCTTCTTCAGGTCTTCCCACTCCGATAAGCGCTCCTTTTCAAGAGCCTCATTGCGGTCGGCAACATCTTTTACTTTCACGGCCAATTCGGCCACCTCTTCCCTGCTTAGGCAGTGAGCAGCCCTTTCGGCTTTCAACTCCTCGGCCGCCCTCGAGGCAGCCGCGTCACTCCTTCGGGCTTGCTCCTTAGCTTGAGCAAGTTCAGCCCGAAGGCTCTCCACAGCAGCAGCACTGTCTGTATAATAGCATATAATTTATCAGAGGAGGGCTTTGACCCCATTAGTAAAGCGACCGTGGAGAACTCATTTACCTTGCGACTCGTCAAGTCGCCGGTTGACAAGTGCGATGTCCGCATCCGCCGCGTCAAGTTGCCGCATTAACTCGGCAACCCCACTAGTCCGGCTAGCCCTCGGACTATCCGCCACCTACATAGGAACGGCGACATTCATTACTTGCGATTTCGATCCTCGGCACACTATCGTCTTCGACAACCTACCGAGTCTCAGGGGCTACTATCTATACAGGGCACACTTTTATGTGCAAAACTGTCAAAAATAGAAGGTGCGTCACTTTCGCGTACCTCGAATCCCGCCAGCAAACTCATAGCGGCATTACGCAATCCGCTCTCGGCGGATGAACTCCTTCCAATCACCATGCGCATCAACGCACGGTGATCTTCTGAGATGTACGCCCTCTCAAGCAGATTCTTCAGTTCTCCCGGCCGGATACCAGCGGGCGCCGAACTCTCCGGCCCCTTCGGACTCGGGGATACCCTCCGTGACGATACTTCAGGCTCGTCTGCCTTATCTGATGGCGCAGCAGACGGGGGTGTTTCGCTCTCCATCATCTCCGGAAGAAGGTCCCCCGAAGACGAACTCATCTGCGAAGGCTGCAAATCCGAACTGCAAGATAAAAATTTCGGTCACCCACAGAAGCACAAATGGAGGTATTTTCTTACTAATGAAATCCCCTTTTCATACTCACGGCTCACTGGAGGGCTGATTCTTCGGCGATGATTGTGCGTCCAGATTGACGCCGGACCCCCCGGGGAAGATCTCTTCCCCCGTTTAGGGATTTGGCCTCCGGATCCTCGGAGGCGGTCCTCTTCTCTCCCTGGAAGGAGGAGTTCTTGATTCCCCCCTCTTCGGACGCCCCTTTGGGCGAAATAATAGCTCCTCTATTTTCCCCATCGCTCCCTTCTATGGGTGCGACCTCCAACATTCTGACCAGCACGGGCTCCAGTGCGGTCTTTGGGAGGGGGGCCGGACACCTTATCAGCCTTGATCGCGCCACCCACTCCTGTGAAGAGTAATGGGTCAGGAGGCGAACTCTAGAAAAACAGATAAACAGAACGTCCGGGCTCTGAGCTATTTACCTGAGTATCCGGGCGATTGCGGCTTAGGCCTGCGTCCTCGGCCAATTCCGGACACGCCACCTGCGGTCCGAAGAACAACTTGGACATCTCCATGGGTGTCGCGCCCATGAAGTGTTGGAGAATCATAGGTCCCTCCGGGTTGAACTCCCATAGACGGAGATGACGGCGTTTGCAGGGCAGAAGATGCCTAATTAGCATAACCTGCATCACCACAACCAGATTGATCTCCCTTGCCTGGAGGTCTCAAATCCGGCCCTGCAATAAGGGCACGTCTTCGGACGGCCCCCAATTGAGCCCTTGGTTGACCCACGACATCAGTTGATGTGGAGGTCCCAGAAGGAATGAAGGCGGCGGCTTTTGCTTGCTGCCCTTCGTAGCGGTGATATAGAACCACTCCTGCTGCCACAGTCCGAGTTCCTCTTTGAAGGAACCCTCGGGCCACGGGGCATCGGCCTTTTTGCTTATGGCCGCCCCGCCGCACTCCTCTTGACGCCCCCCGATCATCTTCGGCTCCACATTGAAGGTCTTCAGCCACAGGCCGAAGTGGGGAGTGACGCGGAGGAAGGCTTCGCAGAAGATAATGAATGCGGAGATATGAGGATGGACTCCGGAGCCAAATCGTGAAAATCCAGCCCGTAGTAGAACATGAGCCCTCTCATGAAGGGTTCCGTCGGGAAGCCTAAACCCCGATGGAGGTGGGATACGAAGACAACATATTCGCCGGGCTCGGGGGCGGGCACGGCCTGCCCTTGGGCAGGCAACCTGTGCGAAATCTCGTAGGCCAGGTACTTGGCCTCACGTAGCTTCAATATGTCCTCCTCCGTGACGGAGGAGGGCATCCACCGGCCCTGGAGGTCGGAGCCGGACATGATTGAGAATCCGAAGCGCTCGAATCTGGGGCTCTGGGTGCTGGAACTAGGAGCGAGGAGGAGATTCGATGCGAGATTGAAGAAAAGAAACGGTCCTTGGTCCTCTTATAAAGGGGAAAAATACCAAGGGTCGTCTCCGTGACCGTTCGGGATTCACCTTTGATGGAGGAGGCGGGGCGATGGGCACGGTTGGGTTACCCACGCACGTATTGATGAGAATCCCGGAATAAGGGGAACACGATCTCTGCTTCGACAAGACATGCCAAGGAAACCGCTTCGCTAAACGTGCTGAGGTGGTATAATAAAAAACGATTCAAGTAAAGGCTTGGTAGCGGTGTGATGTCATGCCGCGTAATACGTCAGCAGATTGGACTGGTGTTCATGATATTCTCTGGATTATTCAAGGAAGGAACCCGCCTTGCAATGCCGAACATTATGCGCGCCGGACTTATCGTCATTGAAGCCTGGTTCAGGGGCTACTGAGGGAGTCCTGGACTAGGGGGTGTCCGGACAGCCAGACTATCATCGTCCGCCGGACTCCAAGACTACGAAGATACAAGATTGAAGACTCCGTCCCGTGTCCGGATGGGACTTTCCTTGGCGTGGAAGGCAAGCTTGGCGATACAGATATGTAGATCTCCTACCATTGTAACCGACTCTGTGTAACCCTAGCCTCCTCCAGTGTCTATATAAACCGGAGGGCTTTAGTCCATAGGACGACATACATTACAACAATCATACCATAGGCTAGCTTTAGGGTTTAGCCTCCTTGATCTTGTGGTAGATCCACTCTTGTACTACCCATATCATCAATATTAATCAAGCAGGACGTAGGGTTTTACCTCCATCGAGAGGGCCCGAACCTGGGTAAAACATCGTGTCCCTCGTCTCCTGTTACCATCCGCCTAGACGCACAGTTCGGGACCCCCTACCCGAGATCCGCCGATTTTGACACCGACAGGGGGGCCTCGCATCAGCCGACACGGGACGGTCAGAAGAGCTGCCAAGATGCGGCCCTATTGAGCCCTGGGATGTCGATACAGACGCGGAACTCCTTACCCTCTCCAGGGCAACGAGCCGCGCCCGGCGGTGGGCGGCGATCACCCTGCAGAACCCTTGCCTCTTGAATCTCCTCGACTGCCATGCTGATGAACTCCTGAACGCCTGGCGCCTCACGTCCTGCGCCTTCTCCTCGGAAGCGTGCACTGAAGCATACCTCCACATGGTGTCCGAGCGCCTCCCTCGTGACGTCGGCTAGATCTGAGGCCCTCTAGAGGAGAGCCCTCGAGCCCAGCCTGAGAGGGGGGCCGGGCGCGCCTTCCTATGCGATAGGTGAAGGAGCCCCATCCAGGGACGAGAGGCTCAGCACAACGCTGTCGGGCGATGCCTCCTCATGAGACCCCTGGCCCAGCTGCAGCTTCTTCATCTTGGGGGGCAACCTCAGGAGGGAGGACAACACCCTCATCTTCAGGGTTCTCAACCACTGTAGCTTGGTAGGCGCGCTCGAGAGAGCACACTACATCCTTTTCCTCGCAGTCAACTATGATGATGTCGCCGCTCCCTAGCATATTGACGACGTTGTAGCCGTGGTGCCACTACAAAAAAGACACATCCGTGACATTCTGGGCTAAATGAAATATTTTTCTATCATACATATGACACTTCTATGATGATAATTGTGACAAAACCAGGTATAATCATAGATGTGGTGGGCTCCTACTTCTATGACAAAGAATCATGATAGAAAATGGGCTTTTCGTCCTAGGCGGGCCGTAGACGCAGCTGCATGACATTCTTTGGGCCGTCCATGACGAAAAAAAATGTGGTAGAAGCGAGGGGGAGGAAAATTTTGGGGAGTTGCCGGTTACGGTGGGAGGTCGGGGGTCGAGCGATGCGCGTTTCTCTCGTACGCGTACGCGTGTGTGTGCGAGGCGTTGGCTCTAACTGAACCCGAGCGAGGCGTTGAGCTCTAACTGAACCCAAGAGATTGCACTGCAGGCTACGCGTTACTGAACCCGAGCGATCGATCGATGGCTGTTAACTGAACCCGATGGAGCGATTCCTTCGCTACTGCTACTAACTGAAGCCGATCGATTGGATGAACAGTGACCGTTGGGGGGGGGAGGGGTTGGATGAACAGTGAGCGGTGGCGTTGCCTCTGGATGAACAGGCCCCGTGGTGTGGACGGCTAGATGAACTGTAGACGGTGGAGGGGTGGCCGTGGAGGGGTGGTTGAACAGGACCCACTGGTGTGGAGGGCTGGATGAACAGTAGACGGTAGAGGGGTGCCCGTGGAGGGGTGGTTGAACAGTAGCCGGTGGAGTAGCGCGCGGTGGAGGTTGGATGAACAGGAGCCCATGGAGGCTGGAGGAGGTCGACGGTAGCCCATGGAGGCTGGAGGAGGTCGACGGTGGAGATGAACAGTATCCCGTGGAGTCCCGTTTTGCGGTACGCCACACCCCTCCGGATGAACAGGACCCGCGTTTCGACCGTAGCGCTCCAACACAAGTCCGTTTCATCCGTTTTGCGGTACGCCACACCCCTCCCGATCAACAGGACCCCCGTTTCGACCGTAGGAGGTCCGTTTTGTGCGTTTTGTGGTACGCCATACCCCTCCCAATCAATAGGACCCCCGTTTCGACCGTAGGAGGTCCGTTTCCTCCATTTTGCGGTATGCCACGCCCCTCCCGATCAACAGGACCCCATTCCGAACGTAGGAGGTCCGTTTCCTCTGTTGTGCGGTACGCCAGGCCTCGTTTCCATCGCATGTTCCGTCCAAGGCCTCTCGATGAACACGACCACACATTCCGTTTCGACCCAGCCGGTTGGCTCCCACGCGTTCCATTGCCTCCCGATGAACACGACGCATTCCGTTGCCTCCCCATGAACACAATGCATTCCGTTGCCTCCCCATGAACACGATGACGACGCTGTTTCTCCGTTCCGACCCAGCCATGTACGCGTTCGAGACCCTGCCCGTATGTACATACGTTGCCGTATTTTCTATCTTGCACCCTCGCAGCTGTACGTACGTGTACATGCTACGTGCGCGCCTCTACTACGACACATGTGCGCCTCTACTACGACACGTGCGCGCCTCTACATCGATCAGTATGTATGTACACGTTCGCGACCAGAATGACAACGCTACGTACGTTTCGACCAGGTGGGTCCCGACTGTCAGGCACTTCCTTGCCTGCGAAGATGTAGTTGGTGGGTCCCAGCAGTCAAGGGGGCGAATCATTTTTTTTGCCCAGATGCCTTTCCTTGCATGCGAAGATGTAGCTGGTGGGTCCCAGCAGTTAGGGGGCGAATTGTTTTTTTGCCTGGACGCACTTCCATGCTTGCGAAGGTGTAGCTGCTGGGTCCCAGCAGTCACGAGGGAAACGTTTTTTCCGCGAAATACGGTGGCCCATCCGGTGGGTCCCTGCTGTCAGGTGGAGAAATCATTATTTTCCGCGTAATAAGTGAAGGAAATATACCCTAGAGTCAATAATAAAGTTATTATTTATTTCCTCATATCATGATAAATGTTTATTATTCATGCTAGAATTGTATTAACCGGAAACATGATACATGTGTGAATACATAGACAAACATAACGTCACTAGTATGCCTCTACTTGACTAGCTCATTAATCAAAGATGGTTATGTTTCCTAACCATAGGCATGTGTTGTCATTTAATTAATGGGATCACATCATTAGGAGAATGATGTGATTGCCATGACCCATTCCGTTAGCCTAGCACTTGATCGTTTAGTATATTGCTATTGCTTTCTTCATGACTTATACATGTTCCTGAAACTATGAGATTATGCAACTCCCGTTTACCGGAGGAACACTTTGGGTGTTACCAAACGTCACAACATAACTGGGTGATTATAAAGGAGTACTACAGGTGTCTCCAAAGGTAGATGTTGGGTTGGCTTATTTCGAGATTAGGTTTTGTCACTCCGATTGTCGGAGAGGTATCTCTGGGCCCTCTCGGTAATGCACATCACTATAAGCCTTGCAAGCAATGTAACTAATGAGTTAGTTACGGAATGATGCTTTACGTAACGAGTAAAGAGACTTGCCGGTAACGAGATTGAACTAGGTATTGGATACCGACGATCGAATCTCGGGCAAGTAACATACCGATGACAAAGGGAACAACATATGTTGTTATGCGGTTTGACCGATAAAGATCTTCGTAGAATATGTAGGAACTAATATGGGCATCCAGGTTCCACTATTGGTTATTGACCGAGAATAGTTCTAGGTCATGTCTACATAGTTCTCGAACCCGTAGGGTCCGCACGCTTAACGTTACGATGACAGTTTTATTATGAGTTTATAAGTTTTGATGTACCAAAGTTTGTTCGGAGTCCCGGATGTGATCACAGACATGATGAGGAGTCTCGAAATGGTCGAGACATAAAGATTGATATATTGGACGACTATATTCGGACACCGGAAGTGTTCCGGGTGATTTCGGAGAAAACCGGAGTGCCGGAGGGTTACCGGAACCCCCCGGGGAGAGTTAATGGGCCACATGGGCCTTAGTGGAAAGAGAGAGGGGCGGCCAGGGTGGGCCGCGCGCCCCCTCTCCCTCTGGACTGAATTTGACTAGGAGGGGCGGGCGGCGCCCCCCTCTTTCCTTCCCCTCTCCCCCTTCCTTCCCCCTCCTAGTAGGAGTAGGAAAGGAGGAGTCCTACTCCTACTAGGAGGTGGATTCCTCCTCCTTGGCCCGCCCTCTAAGGGCCGGCCGGCCTCCCCCCTTGCTCCTTTATATACGGGGGCAGGAGGGCACCCCTAGACACACAAGTTGATCTACGGATTGTTCCTTAGCCGTGTGCGGTGCCCCCCTCCACCATATTCCACCTGGGTCATATCATCGCGGAGTTTAGGCGAAGCCCTGCGCCGGTAGAGCATCATCATCATCACCACGCCGTCGTGCTGACGGAACTCATCCCCGAAGCTTTGCTGGATCGGAGCCCGGGGATCGTCATCGAGCTGAACGTGTGTTGAACTCGGAGGTCCCGTACGTTCGGTGCTTGGATCGGTCGGATCGTGAAGACGTACGACTACATCAACCGCGTTGTGCTAACTCTTCCGCTTACGGTCTACGAGGGTACGTGGACAACACTCTCCCCTCTCGTTGCTATGTCATCACCATGATCTTGCGTGTGCGTAGGAATTTTTTTGAAATTACTACGTTCCCCAACAGTGGCATCCGAGCCTAGGTTTTATGCGTTGATGTTATACGCACGAGTAGAACACAAGTGAGTTGTGGGCGATACAAGTCATACTGCTTACCAGCATGTCATACTTTGGTTCGGCGGTATTGTGAGATGAAGCGGCCCGGACCGACATTACGCGTACGCTTACGCGGGACTAGTTTCACCGTTACGAGCACTCGTGCTTAAAGGTGACTGGCGGGTGTCTGTCTCTCTCACTTTAGCTGAATCGAGTGTGGCTACACCCTGTCCTTGCGAAGGTTAAAACAGAACTAACTTGACGAACTATCGTTGTGGTTTTGATGCGTAGGTATGAACGGTTCTTGCTAAGCCTGTAGCAGCCACGTAAAGCTTGCAACAACAAAGTAGAGGACGTCTAACTTGTTTTTGCAGGGCATGTTGTGATGTGATATGGTCAAGACGTGATGCTATATTTTATTGTATGAGATGATCATGTTTTGTAACCGAAGTTATCGGGAACTGGCAGGAGCCATTTGGTTGTCGCTTTATTGTATGAAATGCAAACGCCCTGTAATTGCTTTACTTTATCACTAAGCAGTAGCGATAGTCGTAGAAGCAATAGATGGCGTAACGACAACGATGCTACGATGGAGATCAAGGTGTCGCGCCGGTGACGATGGTGATCACGATGGTGCTTCGAAGATGGAGATCACAAGCACAAGATGATGATGGCCATATCATATCACTTATATTGATTGCATGTGATGTTTATCCTTTATGCATCTTATCTTGCTTTGATTGACGGTAGCATTTTAAGATGATCTCTCACTAAAATTATCAAGAAGTGTTCTCCCTGAGTATGCACCATTGCCAAAGTTCGTCGTGCCCAGACACCACGTGATGATCGGGTGTGATAAGCTCTACGTCCATCAACAACGGGTGCAAGCCAGTTTTGCACACACAGAATACTCAGGTTAAACTTGACGAGCCTAGCATATGCAGATATGGCCTCGGAACGCGGAGACCGAAAGGTCGAGCGTGAATCATATAGTAGATATGATGAACATAATAATGTTCACCATTGAAAACTACTCCATCTCACGTGATGATCGGTTATGGTTTTGTTGATTTGGATCACGTGATCACTTAGGTGACTAGAGAGATGTCTGTCTAAGTGGGAGTTCTTAAGTAATATGTTTAATTGAACTTAAATTTATCATGAACTTAGTACCTAATAGTATTTTGCTTGTCTATATTTGTTGTAGATAGATGGCTCGTGCTGTTGTTCCGTTGAATTTTAATGCGTTCCTTGAGAAAGCAAAGTTGAAAGATGATGGTAGCAATTACACGGACTGGATCCGTAACTTGAGGATTATCCTCATTGCTGCACAGAAGAATTACATCCTGGAAGCACCGCTGGGTGCCAGGCCTGCTGCTGATGCAACTGACGACGTTAAGAACGTCTGGCAGAGCAAAGCTGATGACTACTCGATAGTTCAATGTGCCATGCTTTACGGCTTAGAACCGGGTCTTCAACGACGTTTTGAACGTCATGGAGCATATGAGATGTTCCAGGAGTTGAAGTTAATATTTCAATCAAATGCCCGGATTGAGAGATATGAAGTCTCCAATAAGTTCTACAGCTGCAAGATGGAGGAGAATAGTTCTGTCAGTGAGCATATACTCAAAATGTCTGGGTATAATAATCACTTGATTCAACTGGGAGTTAATCTTCCGGATGATAGCGTCATTGACAGAATTCTCCAATCACTGCCACCAAGCTACAAGAGCTTCGTGATGAACTATAATATGCAATGGATGAAAAAGACAATTCCCGAGCTCTTCGCAATGCTAAAAGCTGTGGAGGTAGAAATCAAGAAGGAGCATCAAGTGTTGATGGTCAACAAGACCACTAGTTTCAAGAAAAAGGGCAAAGGAAAGAAGAAGGGAAACTTCAAGAAGAACAGCAAGCAAGTTGCTGCTCAAGAGAAGAAACCCAAGTCTGGACCTCAGCCTGAAACTGAGTGCTTCTACTGCAAGCAGACTGGACACTGGAAGCGGAACTGCCCCAAGTATTTGGCGGATAAGAAGGATGGCAAGGTGAACAAAGGTATATGTGATATACATGTTATTGATGTGTACCTTACTAGAGCTCGTAGTAGCACCTGGGTATTTGATACTGGTTCTGTTGCTAATATTTGCAACTCGAAAAAGGGACTACGGAATAAGCGAGCACTGGCGAAGGACGAGGTGACGATGCGCGTGGGAAACGGTTCCAAAGTCGATGTGATCGCGGTCGGCACGCTACCTCTACATCTACCTTCGGGATTAGTTTTAGACCTGAATAATTGTTATTTGGTGCCAGCGTTAAGCATGAACATTATATCTGGATCTTGTTTGATGCGAGACGGTTATTCATTTAAATCAGAGAATAATGGTTGTTCTATTTATATGAGTAATATCTTTTATGGTCATGCACCCTTGAAGAGTGTTCTATTTTTATTGAATCTCGAAAGTAGTGATACACATATTCATAATGTCGAAACCAAATATGTAGAGTTGATGATGAGAGTGCAACTTATTTGTGGCACTGCCGTTTAGGTCATATCGGTGTAAAAGCGCATGAAGAAACTCCATACTGATGGACTTTTGGAATCACTTGATTATGAATCACTTGGTACTTGCGAACCGTTCCTCATGGGCAAGATGACTAAAACACCGTTCTCCGGTACTATGGAGAGAGCAACAGATTTGTTGGAAATCATACATACAGATGTATGTGGTCCGATGAATGTTGAAGCTCGTGGCGGATATCGTTATTTTCTCACCTTCACAGATGATTTAAGCAGATATGGGTATTTCTACTTAAAGAAACACAAGTCTGAAACATTTGAAAAGTTCAAAGAATTTCAGAGTGAAGTGGAAAATCATCATAATAAGAAAATAAAGTTTCTACGATCTGATCGTGGAGGAGAATATTTGAGTTACGAGTTTGATTTACATTTGAAACAATGCGGAATAGTTTTGCAACTCACGCCACCTGGAACACCACAAAGAAATGGTGTGTTTGAATGTCGTAATCGTACTTTACTAGATATGGTGCAATCTATGATGTCTCTTACTGATTTACCGCTATCGTTCTGGGGTTATGCTTTATAGACGGCCGCATTCACGTTAAATAGGGCACCATCAAAATCCGTTGAGACGACGCCTTATGAACTGTGGTTTGGCAAGAAACCAAAGTTGTCGTTTCTTAAAGTTTGGTTCTGCGATGCTTATGTGAAGAAACTTCAACCAGATAAGCTCGAACCTAAATCGGAGAAATGTGTCTTCATAGGATACCCAAAAGAGACTGTTGGGTACACCTTCTATCACAGATCCGAAGGCAAAACATTCGTTGCTAAGAATGGATCCTTTCTAGAGAAGGAGTTTCTCTCGAAAGAAGTGAGTGGGAGGAAAGTAGAACTTGATGAGGTAACTGTACCTGCTCCCTTATTGGAAAGTAGTTCATCACAGAAATTAGTTCCTGTGACACCTACACCAATTAGTGAGGAAGCTAAAGATATTGATCATGAAACTTCAGATCAAGTTTCTACTGAACCTCGTAGGTCTACCAGAGTAAGATCCGCACCAGAGTGGTACGGTAATCCTATTCTGGAAGTCATGTTACTTGACCATGATGAACCTACGAACTATGAGGAAGCGATGATGAGCCCAGATTCCGCAAAATGGCTAGAGGCCATGAAATCTGAGATGGGATCCATGTATGAGAACAAAGTATGGACTTTGGTTGACTTGCCCGATGATCGGCAAGCCATTGAGAATAAATGGATCTTTAAGAAGAAGACTGACGCTGATGGTAATGTAACTGTCTATAAAGCTCGACTTGTTGCGAAAGGTTTTCGACAAGTTCAAGGGGTTGACTACGATGAGACTTTCTCACCCGTAGCAATGCTTAAGTCTGTCCGAATCATGTTAGCTATTACTGCATTTCATGATTATGAAATTTGGCAAATGGATGTCAAAACTGCATTCTTGAATGGATTTCTGGAAGAAGAGTTGTATATGATGCAGCCAGAAGGTTTTGTTGATCCAAAAGGTGCTAACAAAGTGTGCAAGCTCCAGCGATCCATTTATGGACTGGTGCAAGCATCTCGGAGTTGGAATAAACGCTTTGATAGTGTAATCAAGGCATATGGTTTTATACAGACTTTTGGAGAAGCCTGTATTTACAAGAAAGTGAGTGGGAGCTCTGTAGCATTTTTGATATTATATGTAGATGACATATTATTAATTGGAAATGATATAGAATTTCTGGATAGCATAAAGGGATACTTGAATAAAAGTTTTTCAATGAAAGACCTTGGTGAAGCTGCTTACATATTGGACTTCAAGATTTATAGAGATAGATCAAGACACTTAATAGGACTTTCACAAAGCACATAAATTGATAAAATTTTGAGAAAGTTCAAAATGGATCAGGCAAAGAAAGGGTTCTTGCCCGTGCTTCAAGGTGCGAAGTTGAGTCAAACTCAATGCCCGACCACAGCAAAAGATAGAGAGAAAATGAATGATGTTCCCCATGCTTCAGCCATAGGCTCTATCATGTATGCAATGCTGTGTACCAGACCTGACGTATACTTAGCAATAAGCTTGGCAGGAAGGTACCAAAGTAATCCAGGAGTGGATCACTGGACAGCGGTCAAGAACATCCTGAAATACCTGAAAAGGACTAAGGATATGTTTCTCGTATATGGAGGTGACAAAGAGCTAGTCGTAAATGGTTACGTCGATGCAAGCTTTGACACTGATCCGGACGATTCTAAATCGCTAACTGGAAACGTGTTTTTATTAAATGGTGGAGCTGTAAGTTGGTGCAGTTCTAAACAAAGCGTCATGGCGGGATCTACATGTGAAGCGGAGTACATAGCTGCTTCGGAAGCAGCGAATGAAGGAGTCTGGATGAAGGAGTTCATTTCCGATCTAGGTATCATACCTAGTTCATCGGGACCAATGAAGATCTTCTGTGACAATACTGGTGCAATTGCCTTGGCAAAGGAATCCAGATTTCACAAGAGGACCAAGCACATCAAGAGACGCTTCAATTTCATTCGGGACAAAGTCCAAGTGGGAGACATAGAGATTTGCAAGATACATACAAATCTGAATGTTGCAGACCCATTGACTAAGCCTCTCTCACGAGCAAAACATGATCAACACCAAGACTCCATGGGTGTTAGAATCATTACTATGTAATCTAGATTATTGACTCTAGTGCAAGTGGGAGACTGAAGGAAATATGCCCTAGAGGCAATAATAAAGTTATTATTTATTTCCTCATATCATGATAAATGTTTATTATTCATGCTAGAATTGTATTAACCGGAAACATGATACATGTGTGAATACATAGACAAACATAACGGCACTAGTATGCCTCTACTTCACTAGCTCATTAATCAAAGATGGTTATGTTTCCTAACCATAGGCATGTGTTGTCATTTGATTAATGGGATCACATCATTAGGAGAATGATGTGATTGACATGACCCATTCCATTAGCCTAGCACTTGATCGTTTAGTATATTGCTATTGCTTTCTTCATGACTTATACATGTTCCTGAAACTATGAGATTATGCAACTCCCGTTTACCGGAGGAACACTTTGGGTGCTACCAAACGTCACAACATAACTTGGTGATTATAAAGGAGTACTACAGGTGTCTCCAAAGGTAGATGTTGGGTTGGCGTATTTCGAGATTAGGTTTTGTCACTCCGATTGTCGGAGAGGTATCTCTGGGCCCTCTCGGTAATGCACATCACTATAAGCCTTGCAAGCAATGTAACTAATGAGTTAGTTATGGAATGATGCATTACGTAACGAGTAAAGAGACTTGCCGGTAATGAGATTGAACTAGGTATTGGATACCGACGATCGAATCTCGGGCAAGTAACATACCGATGACAAAGGGAACAACGTATGTTGTTATGCGGTTTGACCGATAAAGATCTTCGTAGAATATGTAGGAACCAATATGGGCATCCAGGTTCCGCTATTGGTTATTGACCGAGAATAGTTCTAGGTCATGTCTACATAGTTCTCGAACCCGTAGGGTCCGCACGCTTAACGTTACGATGACAGTTTTATTATGAGTTTATAAGTTTTGGCGTACCAAAGTTTGTTCGGAGTCCCGGATGTGATCACGGACATGACGAGGAGTCTCGATTTGGTAGAGACATAAAGATTGATATATTGGACGACTATATTCGGACACCGGAAGTGTTCCGGGTGATTTCGGAGAAAACCGGAGTGCCGGAGGGTTACCGGAACCCCCCCCCCCCCCCCGGAGAGTTAATGGGCCACATGGGCCTTAGTGGAAAGAGAGAGGGGCGGCCAGGGTGGGCCGCGCGCCCCCTCTCCCTCTGGTCTGAATTGGACTAGGAGGGGGGGCGGCGCCCCCCTCTTTCCTTCTCCTCTCCCCCTTCCTTCCCCCTCCTAGTAGGAGTAGGAAAGGAGGAGTCCTACTCCTACTAGGAGGAGGATTCCTCCTGCTTGGCGCGCCCATTAAGGGCCGGCCGGCCTTCCCCCTTGCTCCTTTATATACGGGGGCAGGGGGGCACCCCTAGACACACAAGTTGATACGGATCGTTCCTTAGCCGTGTGCGGTGCCCCCCTCCACCATATTCCACCTGGGTCATATCGTCACGGAGTTTAGGCGAAGCCCTGCGCCGGTAGAGCATCATCATCGTCACCACGCCGTCGTGCTGACGGAACTCATCCCCGAAGCTTTGCTGGATCGGAGCCCGGGGATCGTCATCGAGCTGAACGTGTGCTGAACTCGGAGGTGTCGTACGTTCGGTGCTTGGATCGGTCGGATCGTGAAGACGTACGACTACATCAATTGCGTTGTGCTAATACTTCCGCTTACGGTCTACGAGGGTACATGGACAACACTCTCCCCTCTCGTTGCTATGTCATCACCATGATCTTGCGTGTGCGTAGGAATTTTTTTGAAATTACTACGTTCCCCAACAATAAGGAGGCACTTCCTTGCTGCAGCCATGGACCCAGCTGTCAGCCTCTCGACGTACAGTCCACGTCCGTTGGAAGTCGTTCGTTGACCATGTTGACCACGCCGCGCCGAGAGCACCAGGGCGGTGGACGACGGCGAGGCCTAGGAAGGGGGCGACGCTGAGCCGGTGAAGACGCGGCAGTGGATGCCCACGTGGAGAGGAGTATGAGTATTCACTCGTTCGGCTGCGGTGTGAGGCTGCCGTCGCCACAGGGCCTGGCCAGCGGTGGGAATAGTAGGGGGCGGTGAGGCCTCCGTGGCAGCACAGCCGGCCATGGGAGGCAGGAGCAGGCGGCACAACCGGCGCTGGTTTGGGCGGCTGGAGCAAGAAGACCAGAGGTTGAAGAAGCACTACGGCCGTTGGATGGACATCGTACGGTCACTAGAGCTAGAATCGTTCATATTGACTAAGTTGACAAAGCCCTCCATCCCCGTCAACTGAGTAGGCCCACAAGTCAGCCTCCCACCAAGGTGAGTCCCAGCTAGCAGGGGGGTATTCATTTTTTTGTGCGTAATAAAGAGGCACTTCCGGTGGGTCCGAGCTGACAGCGGGGGGAATGTTTTTTTCGCAAAATACGGTGGCCCGTCCGGTGGGTCCCAGCAGTTAGGGGGGAAACATTTTTTTCGCGAAATAAGGTGGCCTGTCCGGTGGGTCCCTGCTGTCAGGTGGAGGAATAATTGTTTTGCGTGTAATAAGGAGGCACTTCCTTGCGGCCGCCGTGGACCCAGCTGTCAGCCTCTCCACGTACAGTACTCTTCTGATAGAAGTTGGTCGTTGACCATGTTGACCACGCCGCACCGAGAGCACTAGGGCGATGGACGACGGCGACGCCTAGGAAGGGGACGACGCGGTGCCGGGGAAGACGCAGCAGTGGAAGCCCGCGCTCCAACTTAGTAGGCCCACAGGTCAGCCTCTGAAACGGTGCGCCCCAGATGTCAAGGGGAGGAATCATTTTTTGGGCGGCCGAAGCTAAGAATATCCGAGATTGAAGAAGAAGCACGACATCCATTGGATAGACATCCAACGGCCACTGCTGCTAGACCCGTGTGTTGACTATAATAAGTTGACAAAGCCTTGCATACGCGTCAACTTATTTTTTTAGGGGACGTGTCACTTAGTAGGCCCACAAGTGTGTGGCAGAGAACTTATAGCCCATTTGCATTTTGTAAAAATGTACAACCCATTTTTGAATTCTAATGGAATTGACAACAGCCCATCTACAGGTTGTTAAAAGTACAGCCCATTTTCTAGCTAGGACAACGATTAATAATTTCAACCAACCGTTGAAGACAGAATTCAATAAAAATTCCCATATTTTGATGGGATCCGAAATATTTTTATCCCGAAATTTCTAGTCAGATTAAATATAAATTTGTATTACGTAAAAATCCAACAAAACATTGCGCGCGCAACAATGAAAATTTAGGATTTTCAAAATCCATAAATAAAATTTTATAAACTAATTTTGTGTTTGGTGCATTTTTTTGTAGTTACTGCCTAGTTTTTATAATTACATCCCATTTATTATTTTTAGAGCCCATTTTACTGTTAAGCCTAATGCATCCCTCCTAGGAAAGATTTGCAGCCCAGCGGGGCGGAGAATAACAAGTTGACCTTGCCTGGGTATTCCTCAAAAAGACGTATAGCTGGGCTAGCCATTTTCATCTTGAAAAAAGTAGTATCTGGGCTAGATATCTGGCCTGGGCTAGACGGGCCACAGCCCGCCCAGTTAATACCCTGCTCTCCTCTGAACAACAACAAAATCATCGCCAAGAAAAACTCTGTAGTGCTCACGCCTCAAAAACACAAATACTGCTCGAGCTGCTTGGTCCCAGCTGTCGGCCGCACCTTGTGCAATTCTCTCGTTTATATTGACTACATAGGTTGACAATGGTGTGGGACCGTGATGTCAGGAAACCAGGAGAAAGCAAAAAAACATAGTTGTACATAATAAGGAGGCACTTGCGTACGTACGGCTATGGCCCTAGTGGGTCCCTAGTGTCATCCAGTCAAAATAAAGTCATCTCCTGAATCCTCATGTTCGTTGACCATGTTAACAATGCTCGGCGCCACGGTGAGCGCAACAACTCGAAGGACAAAGGAGAGGGCCTCGCAGGCTGTACGAATGTCTGATACAGCGCCCGCTGCTCATTCAGGAAGCCAGGATCATCGGACACCTATGAGCACCTTCGAGAAACAGAGAAGGCATGAAACGGTAAGGCCGCACTTGGGAGCTCTGGTTTATTTCGAACCTGTATTAACATACAAGTGTAATTTACTCGTCATCGGAAGGCCTGAGGTCTGTAAGTAAAACCGGCAGGTTACGCGTGTAATTTGGGAGACCAGTGTATATTTTACGAGCACTGTTATATGGACGACATTACCAGATGATACATGCACGACGTGCGTATCATGCCATCCATGGGCAAGGCTGAAACAGTAGCTAACGGCTGGATTAGCAATCGTCCGAGTGTCGTTCAGCGTTTTTATCGTGTGTGAAGTACTTCCGATATTTTACTAGTCGAAATCGACCAACCAAGCGCCTTCGCCCGAGAACATCTGCTTTAATTTACAAGCGTCAGTTTTACAAGCGGTTTTGGTTGGAAAACGACGATCCAATCACAGCCTAATATCATCAGTTGGTCGGAAGATCATATGGTTTCACGTCTAACCTACCCGACATGTCGTATAGGCTATGAATGAAACATCAGACGATGAACTTCTTACGCACGGAAACAACAGAAGAGGATGATCTTCTTAACAAGCAAATTACTGGCATTAGATCGACATGCAAAACAATACGAAGCATTATTCTCAGGAGGCATGGTGAACAGCTCGTGATGCCGCATGCCACAACATTCCAAGCTCAACTTTGCAATCAAACACAAGTCCTGGCATTACATAGACAATATTCAAAAGAAACTCTTAACACAGGAATATCTCAGCAGAGTAACTATTTACTTCTAAACTGAACACAGGAATAGGAAAAAAACACTCGACGCTGCTCACAGCAAGGGCGTCCCACTCAAAAATATCGAATGCATGTCTTCTGGCTAACATCAATGAGCAAATTTTGACAAGGTTTTCCAATTCCAATATATTAGACTAACGTCTTCTTGCTAACATCAATTGTTAAACTTTGACAAGCTTTTCCCATTCAAAATATGTAATGCCTATGATCGTGTCCTATCATAGCTTCTTGTACTGTTTGGGCACTTTTTGCCCAGGGCACTCCACGTGTTGTTAAACTGCCAATGGTCTCTGCAGACTAGTCATGTCACCGGTGTCTAATAATACTCTGTAATGCTTCTCGGTCATTCCTTTTATAATGTACCGCAACCAGTGACTCCTTCTTTCTGCAAAGTGGAACGACCAATTGGACCCAGTAACGCAGCAGTTTGCCTTGGAAACATTGGCTCCTTTTGTGCAGTTCAACTAAAATCAAAGTCGGAATAAAACCGAGCTTTAATTTTGATATCCCTGTAAGCAACAATAGGTATAAGGGAAACAATTACTGAGAAATAACGGTTGATGACTTGTCTTAATGGGAAACAAAGCAGGAGAGTAGCAATTCTCCATCAGTGTGATTCATTCATATTAAATGAGATATTATCTTAACAATGCCTTGTTTCAACATGTATAAAGAACGACAAAGCAGAAAAGTACCATTCCAAAAACAATGCAACTGATTCATTTTTAAAGAGACATTATCTTAACAATACCTTGGTTAAACATTTTTAAAGAGACATTATCTTAACAATACCTTGGTTAAACATGTAGAAAGAACTACAAAGCAGGTGTTGCAGTTTTGAACTACGATTCAGTGGTTAATTAATTCTGAGAGTGGCATTGCTTAATTTTACCAGCGGCATTAGATTAATGAAAAGCATAAACAGTTCCAGGGAGAGTGGGCGCAACAACAATATGTGCTTCCATCTACTTATAAAGGGGGTGATGCAGAGTTTGTTGTAACAAAGCAACAAGCATCATTTCTGGGTTGGTCCCATTTTTGTTCACTACTTAATGGGAAAAGACAGCAATACAATAGCTTCAATTCAACATTTATTTAAAATAGTACCAATACAAGTAGCACAACATCTCAAAGCACACTGCACAATCATGTGGATGAAGGCCTGTACTGACCTTTCATGAGAACACCAGGATAAAATACGAATCTGCTAACACGAATAGGAAATCCAATCTCGTTTTGTGTAGTTGCACTGAAATCAAGCAAAGTGTTTCGCGTAGCGAAGCAAAATGTCGCAATAGCAACAAGTTGAATAGATATCCCTGTTTAAACAGAGGCAAAAAAGGAATCAATTACTGGCTAATAAAGGAGGATGAAACATGCGGCCACAAAAATGGTAATCCCGCCAATCCCTAACAAGTGTTGCAGGTTTGAAACAAGATTCAGTAATTAATTCTGAGAGCGGCATCAATTCCTGGCTTATAAAGGGGGTGATGCTGAATTTATTGTAACAAAGAAACAAACATCATGTGTGGGTTGGTCCTATTTTTGTTCACTACTTAATGGAAAAAGACAGCCATACAATAGCTTCAATTCAACATTTATTTAAAACAGTACCAAAACAAGTAGCACAACATCTCAAAGCACACTGCACATCATGTGGTTGAGACCAAGATTTGAAACAACTCGCTGAAAGTGCAACTATCCCTAGGTGGTTTTGGTAATTAATAACAACATATAGCTCATTGAGCTAATACTATTCCAAGACTATTATTTCAGGAAAGCTCAATGAAAGGCATGGCATGGATGATGAAAGTGGATCCCTCAAAATACTAAGGACAAAGGATTGGCTCAATCTCAAAAGCTCAAGACTCTTCATTTTACATTTTAGTGATCCAAGATCACATTGAGTCTATAGGAAAAGCCAATACTATCAAGGAGGGATGAGGTGTTGCTTAATGAGCCTCTTGCTTCAATGTGCTTAGTGATATGCTCCAAAACCCTCAACTACTTTCCCACATCCACAAATGACCTAAACCCAAAGCCAAAATCGGTCACACCGAAACTTCCTATCCGGCGCCACCGATTCCAAAAGTCATAGCCACTGCCACAAACCCTAAGCAAATCGGTCTTACCGATAGGGATCTCGGTCTCACCGAGATGGGGTTGCAATCTCTCTGTTTCCCTTCGTAACGTTTCGGTCTAACCGAAGTGAGCAATTGGTCCCACCGAGATTGCAATGTAAACTCTCTATTTCCTTTTTGTAACATTCCGGTCTCACCGAAAAGAGAAAATCGGTCCCACCGAGTTTACTTGACCAACTCTCTGGAAAGCTTATTACCAAATCGGTCTCACCGAGTTTGTGTAATCGGTCTTACCGAGATTACGTTATGCCCTAACCCTAACCGAATCGGTCTCACCGAGATGCATGTCGGTCCCACCGAAATTCACTAACGGTCACTAGGTTTACTAAATCGGTTCGACCGAGTTTAACAATTCGGTCCCACCGAGTTTGGTAAATTGTGTGTAACGGTTAGATTTTGTGTGGAGGCTATATATACCCCTCCACCTCCTCTTCATTCGTGGAGAGAGCCATCAGAACGAACCTACACTTCCAACTTACCATTTCTGAGAGAGAACCACCTACTCATGTGTTGATGCCAAGATATTCCATTCCTACCATATGAATCTTGATCTCTAGCCTTCCCCAAGTTGCTTTCCACTCAAATCTTCTTTCCACCAGATCCAAATCCATTGAGAGAGAGTTGAGTGTTGGGGAGACTATCATTTGAAGCACAAGAGCAAGGAGTTCATCATCAACGCACCATTTGTTACTTCTTGGAGAGTGGTGTCTCCTAGATTGGCTAGGTGTCACTTGGGAGCATCCGACAAGATTGTGGAGTTGAACCAAGGAGTTTGTAAGGGCAAGGAGATCGCCTACTTCGTGAAGATCTACCGCTAGTGAGGCAAGTCCTTCGTGGGTGACGGCCATGGTGGGATAGACAAGGTTGCTTCTTCGTGGACCCTTCGTGGGTGGAGCCCTCCGTGGACTCGCGCAGCCGTTACCCTTCGTGGGTTGAAGTCTCCATCAACGTGGATGTACGATAACACCACCTATCGGAACCACGCCAAAAACATCCGTGTCTCCAATTGCGTTTGAATCCTCCGAACCCTTCCCTTTACTTTCTTGCAAGTTGCATGCTTTAATTTCCGCTGCCTATATACTCTTTGCATGCTTGCTTGAATTGTGTGATGATTGCTTGACTTGTCCTAAAGTAGCTAAAGTCTACCAAACTATAAAATTGGGAAAAGGTTAAGTTTTTATTGGTCAAGTAGTCTAATCACCCCCCTTCTAGACATACTTCAAGGTCCTACAAGTGGTATCAGAGCTTTGATTTCCATAGCTTTTGGTGGTCATAGCCTTGGTTTCACAACCTAGGAGAGTATGGCATCTAGCGAGGGAAATTATCACCGTAGAGGTCCTTACTTTGATGGTACTAATTTTGCTAGTTGGAAGCATAAGATGAAAATGCATATTCTTGGACATAACCCCGCCGTTTGGGCAATTATTTGTATTGGCTTGCAAGGTGAATTTTTTGATGGGAGAGAACCGAACCGTGAAGCTAATGCGGAAGAATTGAAGATGCTGCAATACAACGCTCAAGCTTGTGATATCATCTTTAACAGATTGTGCCTCGAAGAATTCAACAAAATCAGCCGTCTTGAGAATGCAATGGAAATTTGGGATACTTTGATTGATATGCATGAAGGTACCAAGTTCGTCAAGGAATCCAAGTTGGATGTGCTCCAAAGTCAGCTTGACAAGTTCAAAATGAAGGATGGTGAAGGTGTCGCTGAAATGTACTCTAGGCTTGCTCTTATCACAAATGAGATTGCCGGCTTAGGGAGTGAAGAGATGACCGACAAATTCATCATCAAGAAGATTCTAAAAGCATTGGATGGAAAGTATGATACCGTGTGCACATTGATTCAAATGATGCCAAACTACAAAGATCTCAAGCCAACGGAAGTCATTGGAATGATTGTTGCTCATGAGATGTCACTCAAGGACAAGGAGGAACTTCACAACAAGTCAAGTGGTGCCTACAAAGCCTCAAGTGAAGCCCCCACATCATCAAGTGAGAAACCAACCTTCAATGAAGAATTGAGCTTAATGGTGAAGAATTTCAACAAATTCTACAAGAGTAGAAGCAAAGAGAGAAGCTCCAAATCAAGGTCTTACAATGACAAGAGATCTTTTACTCGAGAGCGCAATTGCTACAATTGTGGGAGACCCAGACACTACTCCAATGAGTGTACGGCACCCTACAAAAGAAGAGAAGATTCTCCAAGAAGAAGGAGCAAAAGAGAAGAATCACCACCAAGAGAGAGGAGGAGGAGAGATGATCGTTATGAACGAAGACCCTCACGGAGAAGCAAGGATTCAGAAAGGAGGGACAAGTCATCAAGCAGCTACACAAAACGAAGACATCAAGCTCATGTTGGTGAATGGGTATCCGGCTCCGACTCCGACAATCACTCCGAGAGAAGCTATCACTCCGACTCCGAATATACTCAAGATGAAGGTGTTGGCGGTCTAGCACTTGTGTCAACCAACTCCTACGACATATTTGATTCACCAAATTAATGAAGGTGTTGGAAGATGCTTCATGGCCAAAGGTCCAAAGGTAACACACCCCAAGTATGTTGATTTCAATAGTTAGGAAGATGACTTGCTTGTGGATGATGATTTACTTGTTGACAACTCTAGAGATGAATACTATGATGAAACGTCAATTAATCATTCTAAACAAGATAAAACGAATGACAACAATAAGGAGAAGATTGAGCTTCTAACTAAAGAATTAAACTCTCTTAAGTTAGCTCATGAAACTATCTACGAAGATCATCGAGAACTTTTAAGGGCTCATGAGAAGTTACGCTTTGAAAAGCTCAATCTTGAGCAAGAGCATGAGTTCTTAGAAGCAATCAATGATGATCTTCGCAAGAAAAGTTCTTCTTACATTGGCAAGCATTTACTCTTATCCACTTACATGCCTCAAGTCAAGTCTAGTAACAAGTACAAGAAAGATACTTCCTCTAGTAGTAACAATAATAATGTCAAATCCAATATTGTTGCTTATAGTAGTTCTCTTGATTCCACTAATGATTCTCTTAGCCAAGTTACACTTGAGCAATAAAATAGCTTATTGAAGGGAATTATAGAGAAAGGTGTTTACAAGAGCCTTGCCGGGAGTAAGCAATTCAAGGAAATTGTACGCAATCAAGGAAGGCACCGGAAGAATCAAGGTGTTGGTTTTGAACGAAAGTTCAATGCCAATTGAGTTGAGTGGGAAGAAGATCAATACCCCAAGACGAAGTTTGTTCCTCAACAAGAGAAGTATGATCCTACTTCCTTCAAGGGAACACAAGCTCAAGATGATCTTCCACCACAAGACCACAAGAACAAAGGCAAGGACAAGCTTCAAGAAGAGATTGATGCATTTGAAGAAGCACCCAAAGCCTCGTTCAAGTGGGTCCCCAACACTACGTCAAGTTCTACTTCATCAAGTACAACTACAACTCCAAGGATTCCCATCAAGATGATGTGGATCCCGAAGAAGAAGAACTAGAGAGTTCTTGAGGGTGACTCCGCCAACATTCTTCACTCATATCATTTTGGCAAGAACAAGTGCAATCAACTTCCACATCTTGCACTAGTTCGAGGAGTCACAAACCCTCATGTTGGTAAGACAAGGGACAAGGTAACCTAATGAATTCATGGACATCATCTTGTGTGTGCATCACTCTATGTCTATGGATATTCTTGTTTGTTCCTTGTGGGACTAACCCATCTAGGTAAGTTGAAAGTGCAACTCACTCCAATGGATTGCTCCAAATGATCTACATCAACATTGAGCATCTACATCTTCAACACCTACATGAAGTCATCATCGACAAAACCCAAGGTTAGTTCATCCCTCTAAGGGGGAATCTCACATCTAGGGGGAGCTTAACTCTAAGAATTGAGTCAAATCAACTCTAATGGTGTGAACACATTAATGCATTATGTAAAAGTGGTAACCCCACTTGAGCTTAAACGATGAGTATGACCTATGATCGAATGTTCTCATTTGACTCCTAAGTCAATATACTCATATATAGATGACCTAGTCATCGCAAATTGCTTGATAAATGCTAGAATTGGTTGTGCATGCTTTGCCACATATTTCATTTGCTATCTTATTGTGTGAGCATGTTGGTGCATATTTTACTCATTCAAGGACATCCACTTGTTGTTTTGATTGTTTGGTTTATTTTCTTTTTGCCAAGTGGATGGACAAGAATGCCTAAGAACCTTCTTTAGCTGTCTATGCTTTTCTCATCTCAAACTCTATTCATGCTACATCACAAAATTTGATCAAGTCAGATTCGAACCACTCTGTGTGAGGAGCACTCGGAGTCCCCGATTCGTCATAGACTTAAACCTCCAAAACCTCTTTGTGATTCTCGGTCTGACCGATTCTTCCATTTCGGTCCTACCGAGATCACCAAGTTGATCTAAGTTTTCAATCACGGTGCAACCGATTTGAACTTTTCGGTCTCACCGATTTGCTATAACTGAACACAATTATGCATCTCGGTGCCACCGAGTTGTTCCACTCGATCACACCGACAGGGTCGGGCTATATATAGCCATTGGCAAAAGTTTGGAAATTTCTTCGAAACCCTTCGCCCGCGCAATAGCTCGCTCTGCCATTGTGGTCTCCGGATCGTCTCCTCGCCGCGAGCAGCCTCCTGTCGCTGGTCTTCGTCACCGTCAACGGAAATCGTCCCCGCCGTTACCGCCGTAGCAAGTCCACCGCCAAGTTAGGGTATGGACTTGATCTTTGTGCTATCCATGTCTGATTCCTAGCACATTGTTTTCATATTGATTCTTTCCATGATTAAGATTCTCCTATCCAGCCAAAATAGTCCGTAGATTAGATGTGATTCAAATTTTTAGGGTTAGGTTTCCGCCGAAACCATCTCGGACTCACCGAGTTGAAAAACTCGGTCTCACCGATTTGGCTTATGCCATAGCACTAGTGACTCTCGGTCTGACAGGGAATTACTAATCGGTGCGACCGATTTGAGGATTCTGTGAAACCCTAGCAGTCTCGGTGCCACCAAACTGAAACTCGGTCCAACCAAGATCATCAGTTTAGGTTCCAAAACTGCTTCGGTATCACCGAGTTTGAAAATCGGTTGATCCGAAATGCTTTCTATGGAAAATTAAAACTGAACTTTTGAATCATTCTTTTGGAAAAATCTCTGCATTTTGTGATGCTCAGCTTTTCTATCTCATCTATAACTCTTCACAGGGTCAGCAGTCAGCTTTTGCAGTATGTCTGATCAGAGTGACAGCCAGAACATATCTGAAGAGCAGATGGACTTGAGTGAGGGCACTAGTCCCTTAACTTCAGATGATGGGAGCAGAAGCACTCCTAGCAATTTGCCTAAGGCTGCAACTAGGCAAAGGAGGAAGAGAACCTCAGACTCAGAGGATGATGATTACAAAGCTGAGGAGGATGAGGCCACTTCCAAGAAGGTGGTACTCAAGAAAGAGTATGGCTTTGCACAAAGCACTAAGCCAGGTCTGAAGAGGAAAGTTCCTGCCAAGAGAACTCCTATACCAAAGCCCCGGAAATCCACTCAAGTGCCATCCCAAGCTCAACCCAAAGAGGCACCTGCAAGGAAAGAGGCACCATCAAAACCTCAGAAAGTCCCCACTGGTGCAACCATGAAGTTCACAATTGAATCACAGGATGATGGTGATCAGGACAAGAAAAAGAAAAGAGCTAGAACCACAACTGCCAAGGTCCTTGGAAAGCCCTCAATGAGAAGGGATTCTGATAAAGAGGAAGAGGATGCTACACCAGCTCCTAAGGCAGCTAAGATTATGGGAGATGCAATCAGGTCAGGGGCTGCAACATCCAAGCCCAAAGATGCACCCAAAGCTGCCTCCAAGGCCAAGCAAGCTCCAAAGAGGAATACTAGGAGTATTCCAGCTGCTGAGAAGAACAAGTCCCCAGTGCCCAATGTTGCAGAAGATGAACATGAAGAAGGCCAGGTCCTCAGAAAGCTCAAGCCCAAGATACCACACCACAATGATGCCCATCCTGTGGCTAAGGACATGAGAATCAGGAAGGATTCAGGGCTGAGGCTATGGAGGATGGAAGACCCATATGCTTCAAGAAGAAGGACTGCTGTTGACTACAGGTTCCACACAAAGGAACAACAGGACTTTTATGAGACCATTCTGTTGGACAAGAAGCCCATTGTCTGTGATATGAGGTAGGATGACTGGAAATTCATCAGAGAGAATGAGCAGCACTACCCTGGAGTGGAGGAGAGCTTTATTGCTTGTGGAGTAGCAGATTTTGTTGGACAGAAGTTCACCAACTGGAATGATGAGCTTATCATGCAGTTCTACTCCACAGCACACTTTTATCCAGATGGTAGAATTGTGTGGATGTCTGAAGGTACTAGGTACCAATCTACTGTTGAAGAATGGGCAAGTCTGATAAATGCCCCCAAGGAAGAAGAGGATGACTTGGAAATATATGCAAAGAAGAAGTTGGGTCATAACTCAATGGCTCACATGTACAAGGAAATTCCTGACAAGGCAGTTGAAACTCACAAGTTTGGATCAGTTCACTATCTGCTATCAGGATTGGCAACCATAAATTGGATTCTAAGGCATACTTTGTTGCCCAAGTCAGGTGACCATAACATGATCAGAGGACATGCCATCAACATGCTGCATGTGTTTGATGTGCCCCAGAAGTTCAAAGTCATGAGCCTGATCATTGAAACAATCAAGAGGACTACAACAGATCAGAAGAGGAGCTGTGGATATGCACCTCAAATTCAAGAATTTATCAACTCCAAGATGGGCATAGGGAAATATCAGTTGGATAAGGAACATTTTCCAATTTATCCAGACTTTGAGGACAATGAAGTTGTCATGAATGAAGATGATCCACAATCAGTCCAAGCTCAGGAGAAGAAGGAGAAGGCAAAACAGGAGAAGGCTGCCAAGATGCCAACTCAAGAGGAGGCATCTGAGTATTTCTTGAAGACCAAACAAGAGCAGTTTGGTTACTTGATAGCATCAACTCTGAGGATTGAGAAGGGGTTGGCCACCCTAACTCAAAACCAGGAGAGCCTGGAGAGAATCATGGAACAAAAATTCTATGATCTAGATGTCAAGGTAACTGAGATTCAGTCAGTTGTAGAGCAGCTGCAGGATGACATGCAGGAGAGGAAGGGCAAGACAACCACAAATATGTTTGCCAGAGTGCCCAGAGCCCAGAGGTCAGTTGCAGTGCCAGTGACACACACTAGAGCTACAACTTCAGCACCAGCTACTGCCCCAACAGTTCCAGTGCAACCAGCTCCAGCACCCACTCCAGCACCCTCTACTTCAACTGAAGCCTTCGTCCAAGGAGCCATCAGGACACCACCACCAGAAGATCAAGCCTGAGAGTCGATCTAGCACTATGCATTTTCTATGAACTTTTTGGTAACTTGTTGCCAAAGGGGGAGAAAAATGTATAGATCATAGGCTTCGAGAGAGAGTGTTGCTTTTATTCTCTCTTGCTTTATTTGGTGGTTTTTCAAACTTTGATTGCTTTTGGTTGAGATACTATGCCTGTGAGACATTGATGATCATGTGTTTGATCATAAGCTACACTTATGCATGCTTAATATTATCCTATCTATCTTATGTGATCATTCACTATGCTTGGTGATGAGTGCATGTATTCATTGTTTATTATTTTGAGCGCTCCACCAAGATGTATGTGACACGGAATAGTAACCCATGAGCCTAAATCATTGTGCATTTGCAGTCCAAAGCAAATCTTAACCCATGCACAAATTTAGGGGGAGCTCTTGCTTATCAAATACTTCTCAAAGCAACGATGTTATTCAATCTTATTATCATTTGTCGAAGGTTTGATCTATATGTTGTCATTAATTACCAAAAAGGGGGAGATTGAAAGTGCAACTATCCCTAGGTGGTTTTGGTAATTAATAACAACATATAGCTCATTGAGCTAATACTATTCCAAGACTATTATTTCAGGAAAGCTCAATGAATGGCATGGCATGGATGATGAAAGTGGATCCCTCAAAATACTAAGGACAAAGGATTGGCTCAAGCTCAAAAGCTCAAGACTCTTCATTTTACATTTTAGTGATCCAAGATCACATTGAGTCTATAGGAAAAGCCAATACTATCAAGGAGGGATGAGGTGTTGCTTAATGAGCCTCTTGCTTCAATGTGCTTACTGATATGCTCCAAAACTCTCAACTACTTTCCCACATCCACAAATGACCTAAACCCAAAGCCAAAATTGGTCACACTGAAACTTCCTATCCGGCGCCACTGATTCCAAAAGTCATAGCCACTGCCACAAACCCTAAGCAAATCGGTCTTACCGATAGGGATCTCGGTCTCACCAAGATGGGGTTGCAATCTCGCTGTTTCCCTTCGTAACGTTTCGGTCTAACCGAAGTGAGCGATTGGTCCCACCGAGATTGCAATGTAAACTCTATGTTTCCTTTTTGTAACATTTCGGTCTCACCGAAAAGAGCAAATCGGTCCCACCGAGTTTACCTGACCAACTCTCTGGAAAGCTTATTACCAAATCGGTCTCACCGAGTTTGTGTAATCGGTCTTCAAGGTCCTACACTCGCCAGGAACACTCGAAACAAATCTCGATCCCCTTTTGTGTAGTTCCACCAAAATTAAGCAAAGTCACCGGTGTGACATTCAAGTTGAACTGCACAAAACACTCTTAAAACATAAGTGTTTCGAGTAGCGAAGCAAAATGTCGCAATAGCAACAAGTTGAATCGATACCCCTATTTCAACAGAGGCAAAAAAGGAAACAATTACTTGCCGATAAAGGAGGATGAAACAAACGGTGACAGAAAGAAGCATCTAACTTACCTTGGATGGAAAACAAAGTAGGATAGTAGCATTTCTAAAACGGTTGCATTGATTCAAATTAACAGAGACACTCTCTTGAAACAACATTCGTTAAAAAATGTAATTTACTTTTAACAGTGGCATTGCTTCAATTTTCCGGCGGCATTCTTAGATTAACAACAGCAAAATAGCTGTATGGGACATGCTAGCACCATGTGCGTCCACACGTATAAATGGGTGATGCAGAGTATGTAGCCAAGCAACATATCTGTGTTGGTCCCATATTTGTTCTCTTTGAACTTTTTTCCTATGTGAGGGCAGCAAATCTAGTCCTGCACAAACTACCCGACCCCCCCCCCCCCCCGCAGTTTCTTTCCCTTTATAACAAAGAGATCGGTTCCTTACAGATGTGTGTGCTGGGTTACCCCCTTTTTCCCTTTTCGACCAACAAAGCGGCTGGATAGCCAGTCTATACTACTTTTCCTCCCTCCTTTCCTCATTGAACCCGTCCTAGATACATGCTCCACCCCATAGCACCTTTCTTTCCTCTTTGAACCAAGACCTAGATTCGACTACAGATCGAAGAAGATCCACATGCAGCTAGAGCAACGACGGTTTCAAAGAAACTTATACCTTAGGGTCGTCGGGATGTGGCAAGGCGTGCGGCGGGAGGCCGGATCTGCCCACACTACGTACGGCAGTGAGGAAGAAGGGGTCGGTGGCCCTCCCGCACAGACGCTGGGTGAAAGAGAATAGCGCGGCCGGCAGTGGATTGCCTCCCTCGCCGAAGGCGATAGAGTTAATGCTGCACCTCCTCCCCTTCCCGGTGCGACGGGATACGGACGCCTCCTTCACCAGCTGTGAGGGGGGAGAGAGAGACAAGAGGCCACTGCAGTCTTGTTTAGATCTGGTGAAGAGAGGGTGAGAGACTGTGAATATAGCAAACCCTAGCAAATGAACACCGAGCCTCCAGCGTGTAACATATATGTATTGCGGCGAGCGTGTGGAGAGTGCAAACCCTAGCGAACAAGCGCTGAGGCTCCTGCTTATATATATACTAATGTAGTACGGACTAAGCTCCAGTGCCTTCACTGTATCTACTTTTGGCTGTATGACAGGTGAGCCAGCCACATTTTGGGCCCACCTATCATAAACCCAAAGGCAGGTGCACTAAGTCAATGAAGTTGCGTCCATATAGTACTCTCGTGTGTATACGACTAATATATAGCGGAGTGGTTTTCTTATTCTCTCCATAACAATCGTTTTAAATTGTGTAAGTACGAAACGAAACTATTTATTTAATGTACAGTGAAGAAAACTAGTACTACTTCCGATGAACTAACGATCCACGCCCATGCGTCCTGGTCGCACTTCCTGTCCTTCACGTGTGGTACACTACCCTCCCTTAAGTGAACAACCACACATGCGCCAAATTATCGAAAACATGTGAGAGTGTGTACAAATAAAGAATTTTAATTTCAATTATCGGAAAGGTTTGAGAGTATCACAAAGTTTGACTTCAGTCAAATCTAATATGCGGAGTAAATAACAATGGAGGGCTACTATGTCCATCCGGGTTTTTAGTCCACACCATTTTTTAAATCAAAGTTAATAGCTGGACAAATAAAATTACAGGGGAGCTTGAGACAAAGTTGTGAGAAGCTTAGAAATCAATACAAAACTTATGCTCTTAGTACCAACGTCGATCCTTCTTCGAGGAAACATTTGGTTCATAGCCAATTGTGTGATAAAATTGCACCAACGTGAAAGACGACAGCGTCTCCAACGCAACCAAGGTGAACTGACGAAGGATATCATCTTTGTGCGTAACAAGGAAAGAGCACTGATGGAAGACAGCTTGTTTTTCATTGAAAATCGATCAGGTTCACCAGCCGACGCAACCATGAGGCGCAACCATGAGCATCGATAGGTCATCGTGATGATGCATCATCCATTTGGCATCAAGTTTGGGTGAGGCACCTATGAAGTTCGACAAATCCTCACTGTGGTATGTTTCTTCTCAGTAATCAAGCTCGAGGAAGGAAGAACCACGTGGCAGAGGACATTGAGGCGGAACAACAATGGCCATCCAATTTTGTGCAGTTCCACTAAATTGAGGAAGACATGCCCGGGTATGGAGACGCGCATCGCTGTTTCCAAAAATATAAAAAGGGTTAATGAAAAGTACACCAACAAACATAAGCATCATAATTATATCTTGATGGGAACTAAACCAGGATACCCGAGAAAAAAAGCATTTCTACATTTAACCAGTGATAGTAGTACCACCATATGGACAATGACCGCACAACCACCATGTACTTTTTGTCGAAACAACATGTATACCTCCACCGAGGCATAAATCGGGACAACTTTTTGAGTGGAATTTCCTCAATAATAGTACTAGTAGGTGATGTTGGACCAGCCGACGAACCCTTAGCTACTATGCATGGGGAGATGGGGTGTAGTCGCATAGAACAAAACCCGCACGCAGCGACCTGGGGAGATGGACCAGTACAAGAAGTTATACCTCAAGTCGGCGAGATGTCGTTTAGGCGGGCAGGCGGGATCTGTCCACACGACGGCAGCGAACAAGGGCGCGGAGGATCTTCGTCCGCGCCAGCGCCGACTCCGAGAGGACAGTGTGCATCGGCTCCCTCCGTCGCCGATAGCGACAACGTCAATGCTGCACCTCCTCACCTCCCGCAGCGGACGGGATTCAGCCGGATCTGTGACCACCGGTGAGGAGAGAGATAGAGTGGACACTGTCATCTTGTTTTGATATGGAGAGGGTGAGACCGCGAGACGCGAGAAACTCTATCAAACAAGATGCTATAATGGAGTAAAAAAAATCTCTCCATAGCAGTGGTTTTAAATAGAATACGCGCGTTCCCGGAAAAAAGAAATGAAAACTGGCGGACAATTTTTTAAGGGTCTGTCTAGGACACATCTAGATGTGACATAGTTATGTCACATCTGTTTGTGGTCTGTTTTTTTGTCCTAGTTTTTTTTGTTTCTTGTTGCTACATTATATACTTGTGGGAGCTTAGATGTGATATCCTTAAATAACATCTAGATGTGAATTAGACAAACTGATTTTCTAACATACCAAGAAAGAAAACTCGATCAAAAACACGCCCCCGCTTCCAGGTCGCGAGAGTCGTCGCGCACACACACATAGGCATAGACATGCATATCCGTGTTTACGTAAAATTCCATTTCCATCTCCATCTCCAATCATATTTGTCCAACTGGCACATTATTTACGTTGTTAATTATATATGCAGCAATATTAACGTACAACATCTCTTGTTTGCGCACATCCGGACCGCTGCCACGGCCGGTCCTGACCAACCCGAACCCTCTACATCACCCGCGCGTGCTTCCCGCCCGAAACGGTCAGTGCCGCATTCATGCCCGGATAGAGCGGACATGACCTCTCACTGGCACTGGCATTGAAGCGGCGCACCGGCCGAGAGAGCGTCGCCCGTGCCGTTTCCGGGTGCACGCGGTTGCTCCGTGTTCAAAGGTCACAATAGCCGCCTACAACATGCATGTAAAAAGTTCTTAGGAGTCCGTGCTACAGCTTGCTGTCCTCCCCCAACTCGTCAATCTCTTCCAGTAGTGCTAATAGTACTCCATGGCGCGATCCATCGACAAGTAGGCAGGAAAGTTATCGTATACTCGGTTTGTAGTGAGTGGCATGCCGAGCGACCGTGTGGGTCCGAGGCATGGAGGAGGGTGAGACACAAACACGATAGATGTGATTTAAACGTTGGTTTTGCTCGATGGCGCGATCCAACGAAACGAAACATTGGTTTCTCTCCGTTTCCATTTTTTCTCAGGAAAAACGGAAACTTTCCACTCCATTTTCATTCCTATTCCAAGGTTGCCCCGTTACAACATTCCATCAAATACAAAGGAAAACTAACACGCATGTTGATGCATCTCAATGATTCACAGATCATAGCCAATATTTACTTCACAACTAAAGAAAAAAGTTGTGAGAGCGTGTACGAAAGAAACACTACTGATGGGGTCACTACAACTTAAATCCTAAACCCTAAACATGATTTAATTCCCTGGCTAGGTAGAACCTGTCGAAGGAAAGACGGATGGCACCCTCGGATCATACGATGCTTTTGTGCAGTTACACTAAAATCGACCTGAGCATCCCTGATGGCAAAGATATTGAAGAAGTGTGATTAGAGTAATAGTACTTGCACTAGTTCATGAGACATAAACTCATCACAAGTAGAAGCCGGTAGAAGTAGATAAAGATTAACATGGAGATGGAGCTACGGCAGCGGAGCAAGCCGGCTCCAAAAGGAAGATGGACTACCTGGGACGTCGGGCAGTATCTAGAAGGGCGGTTGGGACGCGGCATCGGCCCATACCGCGGTGACCCCCGATTGGGACGCACCGACTGTGGGTTTTCTCCCTCACTGATTTTGGCCGCGTCTACGCAGAACATTGTTCCCTTCCCCCAGCTGCGGGATCAGGCCCGTTGTTCTATGCTTGTGAAGAGAGCAACCTTAGCAAGCAGGCTTGTAGCTTAGGCTCCTGCTAGTGTATATATAGTGGTTTTATTTTTTTCTCCATATCAACCATTTTATATTGCATACGTGTCATTCAAGAATGAAATGATGGTTGCTTCTTCCGACTAACTTACTGTGTGATTTGACTGCTCCTTAGTGGGCCCTACACGTACTCCCCCTATGTGTATGCAACAGTCACACATACACATGGATGCAAAAACGCGCGTGACACCATAATGCATGCATGTCCGAGCACACGACGGAACACACACGGTCACGCTAAGTGCTCAACCTACACGTGCATGCACACACATACTCAGTCAGGGTGAGCTAGTGACCGTATAAACACCGGAAAATATATATTGAGCCCAATGAGCGTATTATGAAGTCCACTGATCGTATTTTTACAAATATACAGTGGCAGACAGTGTATTTATCTCGTTTGAAATTAATCCACATTAACCAGAGAGGAGGCAGTATGGACTAGCATTACTTTGGCCTTGTTTGGATACTCTAACTTAGTTAGAGGTTACAGTTAGATTCTAACCCTGAACTAACCGTGAACTAACTCTAGCCAAAGAGGTGTTTAGATGAAAGGGTTAGATGGAGCGCGGATACGGCGAGGCGCCTTCACGGGCGTTGCGAGAGGGAGGGAGGAAGAGGAGGAGAAGCTTCAAGGAAGTGGCGAGGGATTTGCTGCGGCGAGAGCGAGAGAAAAATATGTTTTTTTAGTGCCCCAGAGAATAACTAACCCAAATAAGCACCTCCTAGGTGGGTTAGATATTTTTGGATGGGTTAGATGCTTCTAACCCAAACTAACCCTCCTGTTTGGATACTTTTGGGTTAGTTGAGTACAAACTAACCCAAACTAACTCTAACCCATGGATCCAAACAGGGAGAAGCTTGCGCGCGGTGGCTCGCAGGACAAGGAGAAACTAATGCAAGCTCTCCCTCGCTCAGGCAGTGGACGTGCAATAGTTATTCCGGTGTCAGATTGCAAGAAGCATACACTATACTACTAGTGCTACTATTATTCGACTTCCCGAATAGGCGTACAGCCAAGCGCAAAGTTTACTAGTACTAGTACTACTAATATAGTCTACAAAGGTACATACTATACTAGTACTAGGAACCGGATGGAGGAACGTCTGCACTCTTATTATAATTTTAAAATGTGATAAAGCAATCTTCAACACATTTGGTTCTCTTTGAGGGTTCTCGCATGTGATAATTGAAGTTGATTGCATGGAACACTCGCCACAATTCTCGCTTAATTCTGGCTCATATCCTGTTACTCCCTCTCTCTCAGTTTACAAGGCGTGCGCGTACCCCTAGGTCATCAATTTGACCAACCTAATACAAGTAATATATTACAAAAAAATATATCAATATAAACTTCAAATGTTCTATTTTCAAAAGACATAATTTTTGTGTTATATAGTTTATATTAGGGTGATCAAATTGGCAACCTAGGTATATGCGTAGGACTTGCAAACTGAGACGGAGGGAGTACAAATAGTAGCGCTCGGTAATATTTCCTCTTTTTTGTTATTCAGCATGTAAACAGGTCAGCAAACCTTGCGGCACATCTTCGTGCAAACCGTGCTTGTTGCACTTTGAATGTGGCCGAGAGCTGGCTTGATGAAACACCTCGCTTCCTACTTCTTTTTTTGCAGGGTACCTCGCTTCCTAGTGACCAGTGTCTTGGCTGATCGTCCTAAGAATGCTTATATATATGAATAAAGCTCTCCCATTTACCCGCAAAAAAGATTAAGCCATATTAACTGGAAAGGAGGGAATATGGACTAGCACTACTTTTTGGTGTGTCCCGTCAACTTGCAGAACGAGGAGAAGCTTGCAGGACAAGGTGAAGCTCGTTTACGCCTTTTGACTAATGCAACCTACCCTCGGTGGACATGCATCAGTCCACACCTGTGTCAGATTGTCAGAGGGATACACTGTAGTACCCAACATGCGGAGTACCATCATTGTTCGACTTCACGAAGAGGCGAAGAGCCAAGCGCAGTAGTACGAGTAGTACTACTACTAGAACCGCATGGTGGAGCGTCTGTACTCTTTTTTGATCTCTAATAAAGTACATGTTTATTCCGGAGAAGGGCGGAAAATGGCAGCCCAACATGTAATGAATGATATTGATCAACCAACCATGCTCGAATATATCTTGGCTTCCATGCGAGCCCGTCTGTGTGTTCTCACTCCTCGTCTCTCTCAAGGAACGGCGGGTTGGCTCTTTGCCGTCAATTGAGATCGGTTTGCTTAGACTCCTGTCCCACAAGTCAGTGATATGCCAAGAGGAGGTGCATTGACCAACTGGCCATATGCGTACTTGGTTTTGAATCTTCATACTACTCCTCCCTCCGTCACAGTTTACAGGGCGCGCTTCATTATGATGCATTTCTCTCAATACATTTCCACCACCAGAGAGACTTTAGACGCGTTTGGTTTAATGCTCAATTAATTAGGGCATGGTAATTTAATCGGACATAACATGGATTCATACTCCCTCCTTCCATCTATATAGGGCGTAATGAGATTTTTAAGACCTCCTTTGACTATTGACAAGATTAATAGTACATGACATGCACAATGTGAAAATAATATCATTGAAAGAACCTTTCACAGACGAAGTTAACGGTGTGCTTTGTGTAAGTTGCATGTCATATATCATTGCTCTAATATTTGGTCAAAGTTAGCATCAAAAAACGCATTAGGCCCTATACAGATGGAAGGAGGGAGTAGCTTTGAATAGCATTTGTATAGTAAAACGGGGCAAGACTCTCTCTTTGTGTGGTGTGAATAGTTTTACTTTTTTCATTTTCTTTTTGGTTGAGGGAAGAGCGAATTGATTTGGTTCGTACAAGTACAATATTACTACACGTTAGGCTTGTCCCAAAAATTCAACCCGCGTCTTGTTATATCCCGAAAATTCAGATATCGCGCTCCCAAAACTGGCGCCTTCACAACTCGCGCCTCGCTATCCCGAAATTACAACGCGCGTGAAAACTCCCTCCAGCTACCAAATCCCGACACACAAAATCCCCCTTCTAACCCTGAGCCGAAAGGGCCGCTAGTTCAAATTGGTGGGGGGTACTTTTGTAACACACCCTACATTTTGGACAAGCGCGTCCCTAAGTCATGCTTCAAGCCCTCCCATCGCCCCCTTTTCGCCATTCGAAATCCCCGGCCGCCATAACCTTTGAGCTCCAGCCGTGAAACCCCACCCTCCTCTGTCCGCCACGTCACCGCTGCCCAGCCGGAGCCTCTTCCCCGACGACGTCCCTCATCCACCTCCCTGGATGAGGATCCGTCGTCCATCTCGTCATCCCACAGGTTTAGCCGCCCCGTCCTCCACCTCCAAGGAGCTGCTCCGATGATCGCCTCGTCTATCGCGGCTGCTCCATCGCCACAGCGCCGCCTTAACCTGCTCCACTGGAACCGCAGCATCCTCACCGACTCCTCGGACGAAGCCGAGGCCTACTTGGTGCCACCAAAGAGGTTGTACACTCATCACATCGCACCTTCTCCTTAACTCGACTTCCCGGCGCCGACGGTGCTCCATCCCGCACCCCCATGGAGCGGCTACCTTGAAGTCGGTGCCACGGGCGACATCTCCACGGCGGCTCTCCCCCAGTGCGAGGCCCCTTTGGCGGCGGCGTCCATACCGGCCGGATCTGCTGCTGCTGCTCTGGCTCTCACTCGCTCGCTCGTGCTGCTGCTACTGCTCCGGCTCTCGCTCGATCGATCGCTCGCCCAGCTGCTGCTGCTTCTCTCCCCCTCGCTCGTGCTGCTGCTCTGCTCCGATTAAGCCACACTTCAGTCGACTGAATCAACTTTTGGGTCATTCAATTTCTAGGGGTTGGGGGGGGGGGGCTCGCCGGAGTTAAGGAAGAACCACCCGCAGTGGGGACGGGGGCTCGCCGGAGAGGTACCCCACTATCTATCTTAGGGTTCAGGGTGGGGTGGGGGCCTAAAGGGCTGGCCAGGCCGGCGGTGCCGAGTTGTTTCGGGGCGGCGAGGCGGCGCTGGGGCCGGCGGTTCGGCCAGTGGTGGCTGGCGGCTCAGGGGGTGCAGGTTGAAGATGAATTGTAGGCCCTCCCTAAACTACATGTCAAGTGCCTCTCTGCTACCATTGCGTTCAGTTTCGATAGTAGCATTCAGATTCCACAGTAAATTTCAGTTTCGACAGTTAAGTTCAGAGTCAACAGTTTTTACCTCATCTTTTGTAGTCAGGTGGTTTTTGGTGATGTTAATTTTTACATCCATTTTACATCATCTATTGGAGATGCTATTAGAATCCCACTTGAGATTGACGATGTCTGTCTTATGCTGCTTCAGCCTTGACGTCTTACGGCTCACAGGAGCTGCAAAAACGACAGAATGATCCATCACAACATAGCAGTGCCCTAAACGCCATCTACAGATTCCTCAGATCTTCCTCCACAGCTCCGACAGCCACCTCTGCCTCAACAGCTTCAGCGACCAACCCAATGATGCTGAGGTCAACACGGCTACGGCAAAGAGGTTGTACACTTGTTGCATCACTTATTACTATACATTCACATCGATCCATTAGGGCTATTTTGGTTCAACGGAAAAACGTTGATCCACTGGTTGTTACCATCACTCTAAATTTCTGCATGCTCTCCTTACATAATCTCACCATATTTTTTTCGTATGCATGTCAGATATTGTACACAGTCATGCTGAACATGTAGAGAAAAAGAGAAGAGTTTTGCGCGACAATACAATGTCATGCAGACATTGCTCCATGGTGGGTTCAATGGCAAACCCTCCCCACCCCTCTCCAGATTGTAATCCAGAGGAAGATATCTGTTCTGAGGCATATTCAGACGCCGCTGACCACTCCTATTTACCCCCCAAGGTGTTTGCTCTACCTTGGCATGATGATGCCTGGTTAAACAGGATGGCATTGCACATTTCACATATACTATGGCTGGCTAAAAGACATGGGACTGCATAATTCCCATATATGATATAGAAACTAAACAGGTGGCATTACAAAACATGTCTAAACTAAGCAGATGACATATATGATGTCAAAAGTAGGCACTGCAAGGCAACATATGCATGATATGACTAACATCATATATTTGAATGATATCTTGCCCATCCTTTTCTTCATTACATTTCCATTTGTCGACAATGTTTGTACATTAAACTACTCTTCCTGTGAATCAGCCATTTGGGTGGGAGATGGAAAAATCTGGAGTGAAAACAACGCCTTCAGAGCAGACAGTGCTACCTGTCAAAGAAGATCTCTTGTTGGGTCCCGATAGCTCCTCAGAGATAGATTCAGAGACAGATGACCAGTCCTATTCCCCCACTGAGGTGTATGCTCTAACTTGGCACGGTTATACTGCTCATATCATGCATACGGTGTCTTGCATTGCATAGTTTAGAAATCATATACACAATATACAACACCATGTTCTTAGTTCAGATATCATATCGAATGCCCTCTGTTTAGCATATAAATCACATATGTGAATTAAATGATGCGATCCTGATTAATTAGATAACATGTAGGTGAATTATGTCATGCGATCCTGCTTAGTTATTCATCATATCTTTGAATTATGTTATGCTATGCTATCCAGTTTAGGTAGACATCATATCTATGAAATTATGTCATGATATCCGTTTTAGTTAAACAATATACATGTCAACTATTTCATGCCCTCCTTTTTCCACACTATCTATTGCAGCTGTCTCTCATACAATGTCTGTACATTCAACTATGTTTCTTGTTTATCAGCCATTTGAATTGGAGCGGGTGATGCCAGTATCTAGCGGACTAAAAACACGGTCTTCAAATAAAACAGTGCTACCTCTTGGTGGAGATAGCACCCCGGTTGTACATGCACAAGAACCATCCCTACCACACATAACCCAAACTCTCGCAGATTGTACCCCTACTGCGATGGACAGAGAACCAGCTTCACCCAATCTAACCCCAACCCTAGCCGATAGTAACCCAGTTCCTGTTGACACAGCACCATCTCAACCACAGAGCTCCCAAACAAGAGCAGTTAGTAAGGCAGCTCCAGTGCCCAAAGGGCCAGTACTATCACGATGAACCCCAACTCCACCAGTTAGTACGCCAATTCCTGTGGAGGAAGCACAACCAGCTAGTCGTAGTTTAGCATCTATCGCATTTGATGTTGTTAAATCGTATATGTGTATCTTCCCATCTTGGAAATATTATACTGAAGATGAAGAAAAATGCCAGTTGCATGTGTTTGTCCAGGAGTTATGTGTAAGTAATGTTATTCATGGCAATTACTTTGCTTCGTTCCATACATCCTACCTCCATGATGGTTATAATACAGCAAATTTTACCATTTTTCTCTATAGAGAAGCACCGATTTGGAAACTCAGGATGAGGTAACCTGTGCTAATACCTCTGCTATCTTCAAGAATGCTTGGTGGCAGTATCGGAATTACCTGAAGAAAACGTACTTCACCGGCAAAGAAACTCATCAAATTCCCTTACGTTCTCCTGAGACACATTTACTGGACAATGACTGGGAACGCCTTGTTCTATACTGGTCCCGAACCAAGAATGTGGTAAGGTCTATGAGCTCATTTTCTATTTTTAAGTATTTTATTCTTGCGTCTTACTGTAGTCTGTTCATGTAGAACAAGTGCCTAAACCTGAAGAACAATTGTTCTAATTTAAGATTCCATTGCTATCATAGTTCAAAAAGCGCTACGCGTTAATTGTGCGTATTGCCACCGCCTTGCGCTTTACTGACGAAAGCGCATGCTTATGCGCAGTTATGCACAGATTATGCGTAGTTATGCACAATGCGTTTTGCCAACGCCTAGAGCCTAGGCGCGCTTAAGCGCTCGCTTAGGAGCGCCTTTTTTAACTATGATTGCTTTGCTCTTGTATCACAGTATTTACTCATACAAACTTATTTTTAAATTGAAGGATCCAATCGAAACTCCAATGGCACAGCAGATATGTTCACGCATGTTTCTTTAACAGGTTTGCTCTTATCAATAGCTCTGTTGATTTCAATTTCAATTGTGTATACAGTTGACTTTCATATCATGCACATTACTAGCATCACAACAGAGCCAATAGTGTTGTTTGTACATGTAGACCCGTGGTACCCATCTGAAATCTTGTTGTGTAGTGTAGTTTCCCATGCTTTGTATTCTTTCACTGCTGCTTTGTCTTGAACTGATATGATTTGAACCGTGTCTCTATTTTGATTTGGCAAGACAATGCAGTGACCATAGGACATAGATATATGTTTGTTTGATGCTTTTATTATGTACTAGTACTTGGCAATAGAAGACTTGGTAGTTTAATCCTGTCCACCTTACTAATGAACTGGTTCACCGAAATGAGTTTCATCCTGTACATGCTAAACTTGTTATGTGTCTGCTTGTTTCTTCTTTTAGAATGCTGACAGAATATTGGGGTAGAGTGCCTTATTAAGCAATGGTAAAGGAAGTATTGCAGGTAAGGTTCAGGATAGTGACACATCCTTGTTGGTCTCCAACAAAGCTGATAAAACAGCTAAGGAAGACTATCTTGAAGACAGTGAGACAACTCCAAAGTCCTGTCTTGGTTAGTGTTCGAGTTACTGGCCACTACCGCATGCACAAGCTATTCAAACTCACTATCTGAATCAGTTCGATTTCTTGAGTCTCAACTACAAGCTGAAAGACATCGATCAGCTGTGCTGCGACAAGAAGCGGAAGGACTGCGGAGGTCCCTGGAGCATTCAGATGCATACTTTCTGGTGCAACAGCAAATGTTGGAGGATTTTAGCGCCAAACAGGAAAAAGCTAATCAGCTTGCTAAGCTTATTTCCAGCATGGTGGAGACCCAGGATAACGTTTCTTGAGCTCTTCTGAAGTTGTTTCAGTTATGCTCTTGTTTTGCTGCCGCGTTTATTTGCACTGGTGGCCAATTTTGACGGCCAGTGTATGTAATATGCTACTTTGTTCCCTATATTTACACTGGTGGCGAACTTTGATGCCCAGTGGATGTAATATGTGTAATAGCGGTAATAGGCTAGCCTTAATTGCTTGCTTTTTTATTTCCTTATTGTCTTGTTTAGTTGTTTGCTTGTAGTCACTGCAGTTCTTTTTCCATGTTTTTGTAGTGGCCACAATAGCCTATTTCTGGTAACTAGGCCAAAATAATCATGGCAACACACGGACTGTTGTAACCATGGGCCTCCTGCAGGCCGTATGATCCATGGGCCTTCGTCCGGCCATAGGATCCATTGGCCTTCAATACGGGCCGTAGGATCCATCGGCCTTCTATACGGGCCTTAGGGTCCATGGGCCTTCTACGGGCCGTAGGGTCCATGGGTCTTCTATGGGCCATACGATCCATGGGCTTTCTACGGTTCGTACTATCCATGGGCCTCATACGGGCCGTACGATCCATGGGCCTTCTATGGGGTGTATCATCATTTCGCAAATCATGGGCCATACTATTCGTGAACCATAACGGGCCGTTAATAGGCCGTATTTTATAACTCTATGAAAACAGCCCAACGGGTTTTTTTTGTCATGAAAACGGCCCAACGTATTAACGGTTCGCAAACGGGCCGACTGTAACGACGGGCTGAATTTGGCCCACAAGCAGAAAATGACAGTAATGGGCCATATGTAACCGAATGCTGCAAATGAGCCTAAGAATCAATGGGCCCTGAGAAGGCCGAAAGATAACTTGGGCTGGAAACGGCCCAATGGAATAACATGCCATTAATGGGTATAAAGTGATACACTGTTCATTACGGGCCAGTTTCATCACGGGCCGTTAATGGGCCAAGAGTTACAAAGGTACTCATACTGGCCGAAAGAAGTCATGGGCCACACATGGGCCAAAAGTTAAAATGGGCTGAATCATATTGGACGGCCCAGATGACGCTACTGGTCCTAATTCGGATAGGGCGTAATGGGCCCTTGGTTAGCGGGCTGTAAATGGGCTATATGCGAACACGCCGTTAACAGGCTTTCCATGGGCCGGGCCGCCAACTTTTGTCCAAGTCAAACGGGCCGGCCTTTTCACAGGAATGGGCCTCTGTTAGTCTGTGCCACGTGTCGCAGTATCATAGGCGACTTCTGTCCAATGAACGGATGACATCTGTCCCAATGGTGAGCCGACACGTGTTTCCTCCAGCCAATGATGATTTTACATGTGGAAAATCCCCATTGGTCGGGGCTGTTAACGGGTTATCGGAGCCAAAACCCGACCCGATAGCTTAACGGTGTTCCGTTATGGTGGACGCCACGTGTCGGTCACCCTTGACGAAAGCACTTCTGTGACGCGCGATTTATCGTCATGGAAGTGGACACTTCCGTGATGATAATTTTGGTAATGTCATGGAACACTTCTACGATAGCACAAGTATGACTATCTTGATTCTGTCATAAATTTGTCATGGATGTACATGCATGACAAAAAACGCGACCTACTGTGACAAACACCTATCATCACGGAAGTGTATTTTTTTGTGGTGTGTGTTGCCTCCATGAACTTGGCCAGTGCTGGGTACTGGAGGATGGCGTTGTACGGCAGATGAATGTCGGCAACATCGAAATCGATGAGCTCGGTGTGGTAGTTGTCGCGCTTGCCGAAGGTGATAGGGAGCCGGACCTGCCCTCTCGGATGCATGGAGCCATTGGTTACTCCTGAGAAGGGCTTGGTAGGTTGAAGCTAGTGATATGGCACTTGGAGCCTGTTGAATGTCTGGACAGAGAGAACATTGAGCCCTGCTACACCATCAATGAGGATCTTGGTGACGACCACATTGCTAATGAAGGGTGAGCAGAGCATTGGGAGCGCGCCAACAGTGGCCACACACTTGAGCTGATCGGAGGAATTGAATGTGATGGCGTATTTGGACCACTTGAGCGGGCGTGTTACCTCGAGCTTGGGGAGCGCTGGATTCACCTCGCGCGCGAACTGCTTGAGATGCGGTGAGAGGCTGGGGCCTAAGAGCCGCCCAGGATGTAGGCTATGGCTCACGGCTCCTGGAAGCCCCCAGCCCCCTCGTCCTGGTGATGATCTTCGTTCCTTCTTGGTGGTGGAGGCACTGGAGGAAGACCAGCATCGCCCTGAGGTCGGTCCTCACGAGGTTGGTCCCTCCAGGCGACCTCGCGAGGCTGGCCCTGCCAGCGGTCCTCGCGAGGCTGGTCGTGCCACTCCTGGCGATGGTCGCGGCTGTCCCAGCGTCCCCCACCTCGGCCACCTCCGGACTGTAGCCTCGATCATTGCGCTCGGGGCATCGACTGAGGCGTCCATCGCGAAGGTCCCTAAGCTCCTGGCAATCATTGGTGTTGTGGTTATGCATGTTGTGGAAGACGTAGAACGGTCGGTTGCTCTTGGATGACTCGGGGTGATCGCAGCCACGCTTCATCTCTAGCTCGGCTGCAAGCACAGCTGGCCCCTTGCGCTTCACGTCCTTGGCCTTGGCCTTCTTGTCTTCTTGGTCGACATCGGGGAGCTCGATGAGGGAGAGGCGTCCCTTCTCAGCCCTCGCACACTTGTTCGCCATGTTGAACATCACCAGGGCTATGCAGACGTCCTCATGGATGGCGAGCTCCTCCTTCATCTTGATGTCGCGGACACCATCAGTGATCGCTGGGATGATGGCCTCGTTCGACACCTTGGGGATCTTGAGGTGAACATTGTTGAAGCGCTCGATGTACTTCTTCAGGGTCTCCCCTGGCTGCTGCTTGGTGCGTCGTAGGTCAACCGCAACAGGTGGGCGGTCGCGAGTGCCCTGAAAGTTGGTGCTAAAGCGGTCACGCATCTCATCCCAGGAGGAGACGGATCCCACGGGGAGATTCAGGAGCCAGGACCCTGCACCATCCTTGAGGGCCATGGGGAACCAGTTCGCCATGATCTTCTCATCGCCGCTGGCCGCCTCGATGCTCAGCTCGTAGAGATGCAGGAACTCAGCGGGATCGGCGGTGCCATCATAGTTGGGGGTAGGTCAGGCTTGAACTTGCCCGTCCAGATGACGTTGCGAAGCTCCGGGGTGAACGTGTGATACGTCTCCGTCGTATCTACTTTTCCAAACACTTTTGCCCTTGTTTTGCAGTCTAATTTGCATGATTTGAATGGAACTAACCCGGACTGACGCTGTTTTCAGCAGAATTGCCATGGTGTTATTTTTGTGCAGAAATAAAAGTTCTCGGAATGACCTGAAAATCCACGAGCAACTTTTTGGAATTAATAAAAAATATTGGCGAAAGAATCAACACCAGGGGCCCACACCCTGTCCACAAGGGTGGGGGCGCCCCCCCCCCTAGGGCACCCCCCTGCCTCGTGGGCCCCTTGAGGCTCCACCAACGTCAAATCCAACTCCATATATTCACGTTCGGGGAGAAAAAAATCAGAGAGAAGGATTCATCGCGTTTTACGATACGAAGCCGCCGCCAAGCCCTAAACTCTCTCGGGAGGGCTGGTCTGGAGTCCGTTCGGGGCTCCAGAGAGGGAATCCGTCGCTGTCATCATCATCAACCTTCCTCCATCACCAATTTCATGATGCTCACCGCCGTGCCTGAGTAATTCCATTGTAGGCTGGCTGGACGGTGATGGGTTGGATGAGATTTACCATGTAATCGAGTTAGTTTTGTTAGGGTTTGATCCCTAGTATCCACTATGTTCTGAGATTGATGTTGCTATGACTTTGCTATGCTTAATGCTTGTCACTAGGGCCCGAGTGCCATGATTTCAGATCTGAACCTATTATGTTTTCATGAATATATGTGAGTTCTTCGTCCTATCTTGCAAGTCTATAGACATCTATCATGTGTCATGATCCGTTAACCCCGAAGTGACAATAATCGGGATACTTACCGGTGATGATCGTAGTTTAAGGAGTTCATGTATTCACTAAGTGTTAATGCTTTGGTCCGATACTCTATTAAAAGGAGGCCTTAATATCCCTTAGTTTCAAATAGGACCCCGCTGCTACGGGAGGGTAGGACAAAAGATGTCATGCAAGTTCTTTTCCATAAGCACGTATGACTATATTCGAAATACATGCCTACACTACATTGACGAAATGGAGCTAGTTCTGTGTCACCCTATGTTATAACTTTTACATGAGGAATCGCATCCGACATAATTATCCATCACTGATCCAATGCCTACGAGCTTTTCACATATTGTTCTTTGCTTAGTTACTTTACCGTTGCCAGTGTTATAATTACTACAAAACTGCTTCTGTTACTTTTGCTATTGTTACCGTTACTTCCATACTACTTTGCTACTAAATACTTTGCTGCAGATATTACGTTAACCAGGTGTGGTTGAATTGACAACTCAACTACTAATACTTGAGAATATTCTTTGGCTCCCCTTCTGTTGAATCAATAAATTTGGGTTGAATACTCTACACTCGAAAACTATTGGGATCCCCTATACTTGTGGGTTATCAAGACTATTTTCTAGCGCCGTTGCCAGGGAGCATAGCTCTATTCGTTTGAGTCACTTGGGATTTATATCTTCTGGTCACTATGAGGAACTTGAAAGACCAAAGAACTAATATTTATCCCTCAACTACGAGGGGAGGTAAGGAACTGCCATCTAGCTCTGCACTTGATTCTCCTTCCGTTATGAGTAAACTTGCGACACCTAAACCTGCTTCTGCTATTAATTCTGATATGTAGCATGTTATTGACGATGCCACTTCTGCTATGCATGATACTTATGATGAAACTACTTCTATGCTTGATACTACTGTGCCATTAGGTGAATTTCTTGATGAACAACTTGCTAGGGCTAGAGAGAATGAAATTCTTGAAACTGATAATATTGATGAAAGTGATGATGAAGATTCTCCCCCTAGATATGAATTGCCCGTTGTGCCTGAGGGTTATGTTATGGATGAAGAAACTGCTAGAGATTTTCTTGCTTGCAATGATAGATCTGACTTAAGAAGTTATTAGCTAAGCTGAAACAAAAGTCTGTGAATGCTAGAATGAAATATGACCCTGCTTTTGCTACTTCACCTATCTGTGTTACTAGTAAGGATTATGATTTCTCTGTCGATCCTGATATAATTACATTGGTTGAATCTGATCCATTTTATGGCTATGAATCTCAAACTGTTGTGGCACATCTCACTAAATTGAACGATATACTCACCCTATTCACTAATGATGAGAAAACTCGCTACTATTACATCCTCAAGATATTTCCATTCTCATTAAAGGGTGATGCTAAAACTTGGTTTAATTCTCTTGATCCTGGTTGTGTGTGTAGTCCCTAGGATATGATTTATTACTTCTCTGCTAAATATTTCCCTACAAATAAGAAACAAGCTGCTTTAAGGGAAATATATAATTTTGTGCAAATTGAAGAAGAGAGTCTCCCACAAGCTTGGGGGAGGCTTCTCCGATTACTCAATGCTTTGCCTGATCATCCTCTTAAGAAAAATGAAATACTTGATATCTTTTATAATGGACTAACCGATGCTTCCAGAGACCACCTGGATAGTTGTGTTGGTTGTGTTTTTAGGGAAAGAACTGTTGATCAAGCTGAATTGTAATTGAATAATATGTTGACTAATGAAAACAATTGGACACTTCCTGAACAAACTCCTAAGCCAACTCCGAAGAAAAGAGATGCACTATTTCTCCGTCCTGAAGATATGCAAGAGCCAAAGAAATCTATGAAAGAAAAAGGTATTAAAGCTGAAGATGTTAAAAATTTACCTCCTGTTGAAGAAATGCATGGCCTTAATATACCACCTATTGAAGGAATACATGGTCTTGATGACCCGACACAGGTACTAAAAATTCTCTCTATAGATATGATAAAGTTGAAATCTCGTCTACTAAGTTTGCTAGCCAATGCTTGGATGAATTTGATGACTTTATGGCTAAACAAGAAAACTTCAATGCTTATGTTGGTAGACAATTGAAAAGTAATGCTTATATGATTGGACACCTCAGTGATTATATGTCTAGAGTTAAGGGTGAACTTAAACTCATTAGTAAACATGCTTCGATGGTTACCACTCAAGTAGAACAAGTGCTTAAAGCTCAAAATGACTTCCTCAATGAATTGAATAATAATAAACATGACTTTGCTGTTAGAGTAGCAACTAGAGGAGGTAAAATGACTCAGGAACCTTTGTATCCTGAGGGCCACCCTAAGAGAATTGAGCAAGATTCTCTGAGAAATATTATTGATGCACCTAGTCCTTCTAAGAGGAAGAAAAAGAAAAATGATAGGACTTTGCATGCTTCTAGTCAACCTGTTGTAGACACACCTGAGAATCCCAATGATATTTCTATTTCTGATGCTGAAACACAATATGGTGATGAACGTGAACCTAGTGATAATGTTAATGATGATGTTCATGTTGATTCTCAACCTAGCAACAATAATGACGTAGAGGTTGAACCTGCCGTTGATCTTGATAACCCACAATCAAAGAATCAACGTTATGATAAGAGAGACTTCGTTGCTAGGAAGCACGGTAAAGAGAGAGAGCCATGGGTTCAGAAACCCATGCCTTTTCCTCCAAAACCATCCAAGAAAAAGGATGATGAGGATTTTGAGCGCTTTGCTGAAATGATTAGACCTATCTTTTTTTTGTATGCCTTTGGCTGATACACTTAAAGTGAATCCTTATGCTAAGTACATGAAAGATATTGTTACAAATAAAAGTAAGATACCGGAAGCTAAAATTTCCACCATGCTTGCTAATTATACTTTTAAGGGTGGAATACCAAAGAATCTTGGAGATCCAGGAGTGCCCACTATACCATGCTCCATTAAAAGAAACTACACTACAAAAAAAGACACATCCATGACATTTTGGGCCAAACGAATTTTTTTTCTGTCATACATATGACACTTCTATGACGATAATTGTGACAAAACTCAGTATCATCATAGATGTAGTGGGCTCCTACTTCTATGACAAAAAGTCATGACAGAAAATGGGCTTTTCGTCCTGGGCGGGCCGGAGACGCAGCTGCATGACATTCTTTGGGCCGTCCATGACGGAAAAAACCGTGGTAGAAGCGAGGGCGAGGAAAATTTTGGGGAGTTCCCGGTTATGGTGGGAGGTCGGGGGCCGAGCGATGCGCATTTCTCTCGTACACGTACGCGCGTGTGTGCGAGGCGTTGGCTCTAATTGAACCCGAGCAAGGCGTTGGGCTCTAACTGAACCCGAGCGATTACACCGCAGGCTACGCGTTACTGAACCCGAGCGATCGATCGATGGCTGTTAACTGAACCCGATCGAGCGATTCCTTCGCTACTGTTGCCAACTGAAGCCGATCGATTGGATGAACAATGAGCGTTGCGGGGGGGGGGGGGGGGGGGTTGGATGAACAATGAGCGGTGGCGTTGCCTCTGGATGAACAGGACCCCGTGGTGTGGAGGGCTGCATGAACAGTACATGGTGGAGGGGTGCCCGTGGAGGGGTGGTTGAACAGGACACAGTGGTGTGGAGGGCTGGATGAATAGTACACGATGGAGGGGTGCCCGTGGAGGGGTGGTTGAACAGGACCCCGTGGTGTGGAGGGCTGGATGAACAGTAGATGATGGAGGGGTGCCCGTGGAGGGGTGGTTGAACAGTAGCCGATGGAGTAGCGCACGGGGGAGGCTGGATGAACAGGAGCCCGTGGAGGCTGGAGGAGGTTGACGGTAGCCCGTGGAGGCTAGAGGAGGTCGACGGTGGAGTTGAACAGTATCCCGTGGAGTACCGTTTTGCGGTACGCCACACCCCTCCCGATGAACAGGACCCCCGTTTCGACTGTAGCGCTCCAACATAAGTCCTATTCCTCCATCTTGCGGTAAGCCACACCCCTCCCTATCAATAGGGGCCCCGTTTCAACCGTAGGAGGTTCGTTTCCTCCATTTTGTGGTACGCCACACCCCTCCTGATCAACAGGACCCCCGTTTCGACCGTAGGAGGTCCGTTTCGTCCGTTTTGCGGTACGCCACACCCCTCCCGATCAACAGGACCCTGTTTCGAATGCCAGACCTCATTTCCATCGCCTGTTCCGTCCAAGCCCTCCCGATGAACACGACCATGCCTTCCGTTCTGACCCAGCCGATTGGCTCCCACGCGTTCTGTTGCCTCCCGATGAACACGACGCATTCCGTTGCCTCCTGATCAACATGACGCATTCTGTTGCCTCCCCATGAACACGACAACGACGCTGTTTCTCCGTTTCGACCCAGCCATGTACACGAGCCTTGGCCGTACGTATGCGCGAGTAGGCGTTCGAGACCCTGCCCGTATGTACGTACGTGGCCGTATTTTCTTTCTTGCACCCTGGCCGTTGTACGTACGTGTACATGCGACGTGCGCGCCTCTACTACGACACGTACGTGCCTCTACTACGACACGTGCGCGCCTCTACATCGACCAGTATATATGTACGTACACGTTCGCGACTAGAATGACAACGCTACGTACGCTTCGACCAGGTGGGTCCCGACTGTCAGGCACTTCCTTGCCTGCGAAGATGTAGCTGGTGGGTCCCAGCAGTCAGGGGGGCGAATCGTTTTTTTTGCCCGGACGCACTTCCTTGTGTGCGAAGGTGTAGCTGGTGGGTCCCAGCAGTCAGGGGGGAAACATTTTTTTCACGAAATACGGTGGCCCATCCGGTGGGTCCCTGCTATCAGGTGGAGGAATCATTATTTTCCGCGTAATAAGGAGGCACTTCCTTGCTGCGGCCGTGGACCCAGCTGTCAGCCTCTCCACGTACAGTCCACGTCCGATGGAAGTCATTCCTTGACCACGTTGACCACGCCATGCCGAGAGCACCAGGGCGGTGGACGATGGCGAGGCCTAGGAAGGGGACGATGCAAAGCCGGTGAAGACGCGGCAGTGGATGCCCACGCGAAGAGAAGTATGAGGGTTCACTCGTTCGACTGCGGTGTGAGGCTACCGTCGCCGCAGGGCCTGGCCAGCGGTGGGAATAGTAGGGGTGGTGAGGCCTCCGCGGCAGCACAGCCGCCCACAGGAGGCAGGAGCAGACGGCACGACCGGCGCTGCTTTGGACGGCTGGAGCAAGAAGACCAGAGGCTGAAGAAGCACTACGGCCGATGGATGGACATCGTATGGTTACTAGAGCTAGAATCGTTCATATTGACTAAGTTGACAAAGCCCTCCATCCCCGTCAACTTAGTAGGCCCACAAGTCAGCCTCCCACCAAGGTGGGTCCCAGCTAGCAGGGGGAGTACTCATTTTTTGTGCGTAATAAGGAGGCACTTCCGGTGGCGCCGAGCTGACAGCGGGGGAACGTTTTTTCACGAAATACGGTGGCCCGTCCGGTGGGTCCCAGCAGTCAAGCGGGAAACGTTTTTTCGCGAAATAAGGTGGCCCGTTCGATGGGTCCCTGCTGTCAGGTGGAGGAATAATTATTTTGCGCGTCATAAGGAGGCACTTCCTTGCGGTCGCCGTGGACCCAGCTGTCAGCCTCTCCACGTACAGTACGCTTTTGATGGAAGTCGGTCGTTAACCACGTTAACCACGCTGCGCCGAGTGCACCAGGGTGGTGGACGATGGCGAGGCCTAGGAAGGGGACGACGCGGAGCCGGGGAAGACGCAGCAGTGGAAACCCACGTGGAGAGGAGTACGAGGGTTCACTAGTTCAGCTGCGGTGTGAGACTGCCGTCACTGCAGAATAACATGGGGTGTGGGTGAGTGGAGGGATGACCTGGCCAATGGTGGGAGTAGTATGGGGGCGGTGAGGCCTCCACGGCAGCACAGCCGGCCACGGGAGGCAGGAGCAGGTGGCACGACCGGTGCTGCTTTGGGTGGCTGGACCAAGAAGACCAGAGGTTGAAGAAGCACTACGGCCGTTGGATGGACATAGTATGGTCACTGAAGCTAGAATCGTTTATATTGACTAAGTTGACAAAGCCCTTGGTACGCTCCAACTTAGTAGGCCCACAGGTCAGCCTCCGAGACGGTGCACCCCAGATGTCAGGGGGAGGAATCATTTTTTGGGTGGCCGAAGCTAAGAATATCTGAGATTGAAGAAGAAGCACGACATCCGTTGGATAGACATCCAACGGCCACTGCTGCTAGAACTGTGTGTTGACTATAATGAGTTGACAAAGCCTTGCATACGCGTCAACTTATTTTTTTTAGGGGACGCGTCACTTAGTAGGCCCACAAGTGTGTGGCAGAGAACATATAGCCCATTTGCGTTTTGTAAGAATGTACAACCCATTTTTGAATTCTAATGGAATTTACAACAGCCCATTTACAGTTTGTTAAAAGTACAGCCCATTTTCTAGCTAGGACAACGATTAATAATTTCAACCAACCGTTGAAGACAGAATTCAATAAAATTTCCCACATTTTGATGGGATCCGAAATATTTTTATCCCGAAATTTCTAGTCAGATCAAATATAAATTTGTATTACGTAAAAATGCAACAAAACATTGCACGCGCAGCAATGAAAATTTAAGATTTTCAAAATCCATATATAGTATTTTATAAACTAATTTTGTGTTTTGTGCATTTTTTATAGTTACTGCCCGATTTTTATAATTACATCCCATTTATTATTTTTTAAAGCCCATTTTCCTGTTAAGCCTAATGCATCCCTCCTAGGAAAGATTTGCAGCCCAGCGGGGCGGAGAATAACAAGTTGACCTTGCCTTGGTATTCCTCAAAAAGACGTATAGCAGGGCTAGCCATTTTCATCTTGAAAAAATTAGTATCTCGGCTGGATACCTGGCCTGGGCTAGACGGGCCACAGCCTGCCCAGTTAATACCCTGCTCTCCTCTGAACAACAACGAAATCATCGCCAAGAAAAACTCTGTAGTGTTCACGCCTCAAAAACACAAATACTGCTCGAGCTGCTTGGTCCCAGCTGTCGGCCACACCTTGTGCAATTCTCTCGTTTATACTGACTACATAGGTTGACATGGTGTGGGACCGTGATGTCAGGAAACCAGGAGAAAGCAAAAAAAATATAGTTGTACATAATAAGGAGGCACTTGCGTACGTACAGCTATGGCCATACTGGGTCCCTAGTGTCAGCCAGTCAAAATAAAGTCATCTCCTGAATCCCCATGTTCGTTGACGATGTTAACAATGCTCGGCGCTACGGCGAGCGCAACAACTCGAAGGACAACGGACAGGTCCTCGCGGGCCCTACGGATGGTCTGATACAGCGCCTGCTGCTCATTCAGGAAGCCAGGATCATCGGACACCTATGAGCACCTTCGAGAAACTGAGACGGCATGAAACGGTAAGGACGCGCTTGGGAGCTCTGGTTTATTTCAAACCTGTATTAACATACAAGTGTAATTTACTCGTCATCAGAAACAACGCATAAAATACACGCGTAATGAAACCGAGGGCCCGAGGTCTGTAAGTAAAACCGGCGGGTTACACGTGTAATTTGAGAAACCAGTGTATATTTTAAGAGCACTACTATATGGACGACATTACCAGAGGATACATGCACGACGTGGTATAATGATTTCCATGGGCAAGGCTAAAACAGCAGTTAACGGCTGGATTAGCAATAGTCCGAGTGTCGTTCAACGTTTTTATCGTGTGTGAAGTACTTCCGATATTTTACTAGTCGAAATCGACCAACCAAGGGCCTTCGCCCGAGACCATCTGCTTTAATTTACAAGCGTCAGTTTTACAAGCAGTTTTGGTTGGAAAACGACGATCCAATCATGGCCTAATATCATTAGTTGGTCAGAAGATCATATGGTTTCACGTCTAACCTACCCGACTTGTCGTATAGGCTATGAATGAAACATCAGACGATGAACTTCTTAAGCACGGAAACAACAGAAGAGGATGATCTTCTTAACAAGCAAATCACTGGCATTAGATCGACATGCAAAACAATATGAAGCATTATTCTCAGGAGGCATGGTGAACAGCTCGTGATGCCGCATGCCACAACATTCCAAGCTCAACTTTGCAATCAAACACAAGGCCTGACATTACATAGACAATATTCAAAACAAACTCTTAACACAGGAATATCTCAGCAGAGTAACTATTTACTTCTAAACTGAACACAGGAATAGGAAAAAACACTCGACGCTGCTCACAGCAAGGGCGTCCCACTCAAAAATATAAAATGCATGTCTTCTGGCTAACATCAGTGAGCAAATTTTGACAAGGTTTTCCAATTCCAATATATTAAACTAACATCTTCTTGCTAACATCAATGATTAAACTTTGACAAGCTTTTCCCATTCAAAATATGTAATGCCTATGATCGTGGAGTCCTGTCGTAGCTTCTTGTACTTGTTTGGGCACTTTTTGCCCAGGGCACTCCACGTGTTGTTAAATTGCCAATGGTATCTGCAGACTAGTCATGTCACCGGTGTCTAATAATACTCTGTAAAGCTTCTCGGTCATTCCTTCTGTAATGTAGCGCAATCAGTGACTGCTTCTTTCTGCAAACTGGAACGACCAACTAGACCTAGTAGTGCAGCAGTTTGCCTTGGACATATTGGCTCCTTTTGTGCAGTTCAACTAAAATCGAAGTCGGAATAAAACCAAGCTTTAATTTTGATATCCCTGTAAGCAACAATAGGTATAAGGGAAACAACTACTGAGAAATAACGGTTGATGACTTGTACTCCCAGAAGAAAAGCATCTACTGATCTACTTTATCTTAATGGGAAACAAAGCAGGAGAGTAGCAATTCTCCATCAGTGTGATTCATTCATATTGACTGAGACATTATCTTAACAATGCCTTGTTTCAACATGTATAAAGAACAACAAAGCAGAAAAGTACCATTCCTAAAACAATGCAACTGATTCATTTTAACAGAGACATTATCTTAACAATACCTTGGTTAAACATGTAGAAAGAACTACAAAGTAGGATAGTACCATTCCTAACAAGTGTTGCAAATTTGAACTAAGATTCAGTAGTTAATTAATTCTGAGAGTGGCGTTGCTTAATTTTACCAACGGCATTAGATTAATGAAAAGCATAAACAGTTCCAGGGGACAGTGGGTGCAACAACAGTATGTGCTTCCATCTACTTATAAAGGGGGTGATGCAGAGTTTGTTGTAACAAAGCAACAAGCATCATGTCTGGGTTGGTCCCATTTTTGTTCACTACTTAATGGGAAAAGACAGCAATACAATAGCTTCAATTCAACATTTATTTAATACCGTACCAATACAAGTAGCACAACATCTCAAAGCACACTGCACAATCATGTGGATGAAGGCCTGTACTGACCTTTCATGAGACGAACAAGATAAAATACGAATCCGCCAACACGAATAGGAAATCCAATCTCGTTTTGTGCAGTTGCACTAAAATCAAGCAAAGTGTTTCGCGTAGCGAAGCAAAATGTCGCAATAGCAACAAGTTGAATAGATATCCCTGCTTAAACAGAGGCAAAAAAGGAATCAATTACGGGCTAATAAAGGAGGATGAAACATGCGGCCACAGAAATGGTAATCCCGCCAATCCCTAACAAGTGTTGCGGTTTTGAAATAAGATTCAGTAGTTAATTCTGGGAGTGGCATCAATTACTGGCTTATAAAGGAGGTGATGCTGAATTTGTTGTAACAAAGCAACAAGCATCATGTCTGGGTTGGTCCCATTTTTTTTCACTACTTAATGAAAAAAGACAGCAATACAATATCTTCAATTCAACATTTATTTAAAACAGTACCAAAACAAGTAGCACAACATCTCAAAGCACCCTGCAAATCATGTGGATGAGACTAAGATTTGAAACAACTCGCCACGAAGACTGGAGACAAATCTCGATCTCCTTTTGTGCAGTTCCACCAAAATTAAGCAAAGTCACCGGTGTGACATTCAAGTTGAAATGCACAAAACACTCTTAAAACATAAGTGTTTCAAGTTGAATCGATACCTCTATTTTAACAGAGGCAAAAAAGAAAACAATTACTTGCCGATAAAGGACGATGAAACAAATGGTGACAGAAAGAAGCATGTAAATTTATCTTGGATGGAAAACAAAGTAGGATAGTAGCATTTCTAAAACGGTTGCATTGATTCATATTAACAGAGACATTCTCTTGAAACAACATTCGTTAAAAAATGTAATTTACTTTTAACAGTGGCATTGCTTCAATTTTCCGGCGGCATTCTTAGATTAACAACAGCAAAATAGCTGTATGGGACATGCCAGCACCATGTGCGTCCACACGTATAAATGGGTGATGCAGAGTATGTAGCCAAGCAACATGTATGCGTTGGTCCCATATTTGTTCTCTTTGAACCTTCTTCCTATGTGAGGGAAGCAAATCTAGTCCGGCACAAACTACCCAACCCTCCAGTTTCTTTCCCTTTTCAACAAAGAGATCGGTTCCTTACAGATGTGTGTACTGGGTTACCCCCCTTTTCCCTTTTCGACCTACAAAGCGGCTGGATAGCCAGTCTATACTACTTTCCGCCCCTTCTTTCCTCATTGAATCACGTCCTAGATTCTTGCTCCAGCCCACTGCACCCTTCTTTCCTCTTTGAACCAAGACCTAGATTCGACTACAGATCGAAAAAGATCCACATGCAGCTAGAGCAACGATGTTTCGAAGAAACTTATACCTTAGGGTCGTCGGGATGTGGCAAGGCGTGCGGCGGGAGGCCAGATCTGTCCACACTACGTACGACAGCGAGGAAGAAGGGGTCGGTGGCCCTCCCGCACAGGTGCTGGGTGAAAGAGAATAGCGCAGCCAGCAGTGGATTGCCTCCCTCGCCAAAGGCGATAGAGTGAACGTTGCACCTCCTCCCCTTACCGGTGCAACGGGATACAGACGCCTCCTTCACCAGTTGTGAGGGGGAGAGAGAGAGACAACAGGCCAACACATTCTTGTTTAGATCTGGTGAAGAGAGGGTGAGAGACTGTGAATATAGCAAACCCTAGCAAATGAATGTTGAGCCTCCAGCGTGTAACATATATGTAGTGCGGCAAGCGTGTGGAGAGTGCAAACCCTAGCGAACAAGCGCTGAGGCTCCCGCTTATATATATATATACTACTGTAGTACGGACTGAGCTCCGGTGCCTTCACTGCACCTACTTTTGGCTGTATGACAGGTGAGCCAGCCACATTTTGGGTCCACCTATCATAAACCCAAAGGCAGGTGCACTATGTCAATGAAGCTGCGTCCATATAGTACTCTCGTGTATACGACTAATATATAGTGGAGTGGTTTTCTTATTCTCTCCATAACAATCGTTTTAAATTGTGTAAGTACGAAATGAAACTCTTTATTTAATGTACAGTGAAGAAAACTAGTACTACTTCCGATGAACTAACGATCCACGCCCACGCGTCCTGGTCGCACGTCCTGTCCTTCACGTGTGGTACACTACCCTCCCTTAAGTGAACAACCACACATGCGCCAAATTATCGGAAATGTGTGAGAGTGTGTACAAATAAAGAATTTTAATTTCAATTATCGGAAAGGTTTGAGAGCATTACAAAGTTTGACTTCAGTCAAATCTAATATGCGGAGTAAATAAAAATGGAGGGCTACTACGTCCATCTGGGTTTTTAGTCCACACCATTTTTTAAACCAAAGTTAATAGCTGGACAAATAAAATTACAGGGGAGCTGGAGACAAAGTTGTGAGAAGGCTTAGAAATCAATACAAAACTTATGCTCTTAGTACCAACGTCCATCCTTCTTCAAGGAAACATTTGGTTCATAGCCAATTGTGTGATAAAATTGCACCAACGTGAAAGACGACTGTGTCTCCAAAGCAACCAAGGTGAACTAACGAAGGATATCATCTTTGTGTGTAACAAGCAAAGAGCACTGATGGAAGACAGCTTGTTTTTGATTCAAAATCGATCAGCTTCACCAGCCGACGCAACCATGAGGCGCAACCATGAGCATAGGTAGGTCATCGTGGTGATGCATCATCCATTTGGCATCAAGTTTGGGTGAGGCACCTATGAAGTTCGACAAATCCTCACTGTGGTCTGTTTCTTCTCAGTATCAAGCTCGAGGAAGGAAGAACCACGTGGCAGAGGACAGTGAGGTGGAACAACAATGGCCATCTAATTTTGTGCAGTTCCACTAAAATTGAGGAAGACATGCCCGGGTATGGAGACACGCATCACTGTTTCCAAAAATATAAAAAAGGGTTAGCAACGACATCTCAATTGTCAATAAGAATTATTGAAAAGTGGAAACTAAACAGAAAGCATCATAATTATATCTTGATGGGAACTAAACCAGGATACCCGAGAAAAAAAGCATTTCTCGATTTAACCAGTGATGGTACTACCACCATATGGACAATGACCGCACAACCACCATGTACTTTTTGTTGAAACAACATGTATACCTCCATCGAGGCATAAACCAGGACAACTTTTCGACTGGCATTTCCTCTATAATAGTACTAGTAGGTGATGTTCGACCAGCCGATGAACCCTAGCTACTATGCATGGGGAGCTGGGGAGTAGTCGCATAGAAGAAAACCCGCACTCAGCGACCTGGGGAGCTGGACCAGTACAAGAAGTTATACCTCAAGTGGGCGAGATGTCGTTTAGGCGGGCAGGCGGGATCTGCCCACACAACGGCAGCGAACAAGGGCGCAGAGGATCTTCGTCCGCGCCAGCGCCGGCTCTGAGAGGATAGTGCGCATCGGCTTCCTCCGTCGCCGACGGCGACAACATCAACGCTGCACCTCCTCACCTCCCGCAACGGACGGGATTCGGCCGGATCTGTGACCACCATTGAGGAGAGAGATAGAGTGGAACTGCCATCTTGTTTTGATATGGAGAGGGTGAGAGAGCGAGACGCGAGAAACTCTATCAAACAAGAGGCTCTAATGGAGTAAAAAAAATCTCTCCATAGCAGTGGTTTTAAGTAGAATACGCGTGATCCCGAAAAAAAGAAACGAAAACTGGCGACCAATTTTTTAAGGGTCTATCTAGGGCAAATCTAGATGTGACATAGTTATGTCACATCTAAGTTGATGTCCACTCTGTTTGTGGTCTATTTTTCTGTCCTAGTTTTTTTTTGTTTCTTGTTCCTACATTATATACTTGTCGCAGCTTAGATGTGATATCCTTAAATAACATCTATATGTGAATTAGACAAACTGATTTTCTAACGTAACGAGAAAGAAAACTCGATCAAAAACACGCTCCTGCTTCCAGGTCGCGAGAGTCGTCGCGCACACACACATAGACATAGACATAGACATGCAAATCCGTGTTTACGTAAAATTCCATTTCCATCTCCATCTCCAATCATATTTGTCCAACCGGCACATTATTTACGTTGTTAATTATATACGCATCAATATTAACGTACAACATCTCTTGTTTGCGCACGTCCGGACCGCTGCCACGGCCAGTCCTGACCAACCAGAACCCTCTTCATCACCCGCGCGTGCTTCCCGCCCGAAACGGTCAGTGCCGCATTCATGCCCGACCAGAGCAGACGCGGCCTCTCACTGGCGCCGGCATTGAAGCGGCGTGCCGGCTGAGAGAGCGTCGCCCGCGCCGCTTCCGGGTGCATGCGGCTGCTCCGATTCAAAGGTCGCAATAGCCGGCTACAACATGCATGTATAAAGTTCTTCAGAGTCTATGCTATAGCTAGCTGTCCTCCCCCAACTCGTCAAACTCTTCTAGTAGTGCTAGTACTCCATGGCACGATCCATCGACAAGCAGGCGGGAAAGTTATCGTATACTCGGTTTGTGGTGAGTGCCATGCCGAGCGAGGAGGGTGAGACACGAACACGACAAACGTGATTTAAACATTGGTTTTGCTCAATGGCGCAATCCAACGAAACAAAACATTGGTTTCTCTCGGTTTCCATTTTTTCTCCGAAAAAATGGAAACTTTCCACTCCATTTTCATTCCTATCCCAAGGTTGCCCTGTCACAACATTCCATCAAATACAAAGGAAAACTAACACACATGCTGATGCATCTCAATGATTCACAGATCATAGCCAATATTTACTTCACAACTAAAGAAAAAAGTTGTGAGAGCGTGTACAAAAGAAAAACTACTGATGGAGTCACTACGACTTAAACCCTAAACCCTAAAGATGATTTAATTTCTTGGCCAGGTAGAACCAGTCGAAATAAAGATGGCTGGCACCCTCGGATCATACGATGCTTTTGTGAAGTTCCACTAAAATCGACCTGAGCATCCCTGATGGCAAAGATATTGAAGAAGTGTGATTAGAATAATAGTACTGGCACTAGTTCATGAGACATAAAATCATCACAAGTAGAAGCCGGTAGAAGTATAGAAAGATCAACATGGAGATGGAGCTACGGCAGTGGAGCAACCCGGCTCCAAAAGGAAGATGGACTACCGGGGACGTCGGGCTGTAGCTAGAAGGGCGCTTGGGACGCGGCATCGGCCCATACCTCGGTGACCCCCGATTGGGACGCACCGACTGTGGGTTTTCTCCCTCGCCGATGTTGACGGCGTCTATGCAGAACATTGTTCCCTTCCCCCAGCCGCGGGATCAGGCCCGTCGTTCTATGCTTGTGAAGAGAGCAACCTAAGCAAGCAGGCTTGTAGCTTAGGCTCCTGCTAGTGTATATATATAGTGGCTTTCTTTTTCTCTCCATATCAACCATTTTCTATTGCGTATGTGTCATTCAAGAGTGAAATGATGGTTGCTTCTTCCAACTAACTTACTGTGTGATTTGACTGCTCCTTAGTGGCCCCTACACGTACTCCCCCTACGTGTATGCAACAGTCACACGTACACATGGACGCAAAAACGCGTGTGACGCCCTAATGCATGCATGTCCGAGCACATGACGGAACACACACGGTCACGCTCAAGTGCTCAACATACACGTGCATGCACACACATACTCAGTCAGGGTGAGCTAGTGATCGTATAAACACCGAAAAATATATGTGCTGAGCGCAATGAGCGTATTATTAAGTCCACTGACCGTATTTTTACAAATATACAGTGACAGACAGTGTATTTATCTTGTTTGAAATTAAGCCATATTAACCGGAGAGGAGGCAGTATGGACTAGCATTACTTTGCTCTGTCCTGTCAACTTGCCGAACAAGGAGAAGGTTGCAGGACGGGAGAAGCTCGCGCGCGGTGGCTCATAGGACGAGGAGAAACTTTTGACTAATGCAAGCTCTCCCTCGCTCAAGTGATGGACGTGCAATAGTTAATTCGGTGTCAGATTGCCAGAAGCATACACTATACTATTAGTGCTATTATTGTTCGACTTCCCGAATAGGCGAACAGCCAAGCGCAAAGTTTACTAGTACTAGTACTACTACTGTAGTCTATAAAGGTACGTACTATACTAGTACTAGGAACCGGATGGAGGAGCGTCTGCACTCTTATTATAAATTTAAAATGTGATAAAGCAATCTTCAACACATTTGGTTCTCTTCGAGGGTTCTCGCATGTGACAATGGAAGTTGATTGCATGGAACACTCGCCACAATTCTCGCTTAATTCTAGCTCATATCTTGTTACAAATAGTAGTGCTCCGTAATATTTCCTCTTTTTTTGTTATTCAGCATGTAAACTGGTCAGCAAACCTTGTGGCGCATCTTCGTGCGAACCATGCTTGCTCCACTTTGAATGTGGCCGAGAGCTGGCTTGATGAAACACCACGCTTCCTACTTCTTTTTTTGCGGGGTACCTCGCTTCCTAGTGACCAGTGTCTTGGCTGATCGTCCTAAGAATGCTTATATATGAATAAAGCTCTCTCATTTACCCGCAAAAAAGATTAAGCCATATTAACCGGAAAGTAGGGAGTATGGACAAGCACTACTTTTTGGTGTGTCCCGTCAACTCGCAAAAGTGGAGATGCAGGACAAGGTGAAGCTCGCTTACGCCTTTTGACTAATGCAACCTACCCTCAGTGGACATGCATCAGTCCATTCAGTGTCAGATTGTCAGAGGCATACACTGTAGTACCCAACATGCGGAGTACCATCATTGTTCAACTTCACGAAGAGGCGAAGAGCCAAGCACAGTAGTACAAGTAGTACTACTACTAGAACCGCATGGTGGAGCGTCTGTACTCTTATTATTTTATCTCTGATAAAGTACACGTTTATTCCAGAGAAGGGTGGAAAACGGCAGCACAACATGTAATGAATGATATCGATCAACCAACCATGCTTGAATATATCTTGGCCTCCGTGCGAGCCCGTCTGTGTGTTCTCGCTCCTCGTCTCTCTCAAGGAACGGCGGGTTGGCTCTTTGCCGTCAATTGAGATTGGTTTGCTCAGACTCTTGTCCCACATGTCAGTGATATGCCAAGAGGAGGTGCGTTGACCGACTGGCCATACACATACTTGGTTTTGCACCTTCATACTACTCCTCCCTCCGTCACAGTTTACAGGGTGCGCTTCATTATGATGCATTTCTCTCAATGCATTTCCACCACCAGAGAGACTTTGGACGCGTTTGGTTTAATGCTCAATTAATTAGGTCATGGTAACCGCAATCAAGTCCACAATTTTCTCTCCATGTACTGTACTACTACGGAGTGGAGTAAGTGCATGCATGTGTGTACATGGGGTGGAAGCACTGCATGCATGTGTGTACGCATTATTACCTCTAGTAATAGGCGCCGTGCTATAACTACCAATGCTATTTTTCAGGCTGATCGCTAGTCTCCTTGGTCCCACAGATTCTTTTTCTTTTTCCTGAAGCGCGCTGTGTAAACAGTGATGGATGGAGTAGTATGAGCGGATTCAAAGAAGAGCGTATTGATGGTTGCTTATTCAGAGCAACTTACAGTGGGAAAGGTGGTGCTTATGATTTGACTGCTCATTACTCACTATTAATGCGGCGCAACGACCGGGATGAGTCTCCCATGCGGTTATGCACTACCCCCTCGGTTCTTGAATATACTCCGGAGTATTTGTCTTTCTAGAGATTTCAACGAGTGACTACTCAAATATTTGTCTTTTTAGAGATTTCAAATGGACTGCACATACGGATGTATATGGACATATTTTAGAGTGTAGATTCACCCATTTTTCTCCGTATGTAGTCACTTGTTGAAATCTCTAGAAAGACGAATAGAATATTTAGGAACGGAGGGAGTACACATACGAAGCAAAATGAGTGAATCTACACTCTAAAATATGCCCGTTTGAAATTTGTAAAAAGACAAATATTTAGGAACGAAGAAGTATAATTTTGTGCATGGCACATGGACCCGGATGATGAAGAGGCTTCTGGCAATGCTATCAAGCTTCCATCATTTGTTTACATAATTGACGTACTATACAAATAATTCTCCAGCGACATGAAATTGTACAATGGTGTGAGCTTTCAGCTTTTGTTTCGCGTGTCTTGCCATCGATGCTCTTTCGGAAACAATAAAAAACTAACTTCCTTGCTAATGCATGTCAATTATTAGCAGATCAGAGCTAATAACTACATCACAACTGAAGACAGAGTTGTGAGAAGGTGTTAAATTAAAATTGATCCATGCTTTCATTGGCAGCAACGTCCCCCCCAACTCTGTCTAAATCAACAAGGTATGTTGGGAAAAAAAGTATCTGTCTGGAGCATGCAACATTCCGATCATTTTGTGCAGTTCCACTAAAATAGAGCTGAGCGTCCCTGTTCCAAAGATATTAAGTGTGATTACGATAATAGAGGACTGCTGATGAAACAATAAACACACAAATAGAAGCCGATCACCTTTGCAGTCTCTATTAAGACTAACTAGTTGGAGAAGATTAGGCTTGGAGTTGGATGAGGAGGATAGAGCAAAAACCAATCTCCCTTTGTGCAGTCGCAATGAAATGTAGAGACGTTGCCCGTGTGACATTTTAGTACAACTGCACAAAACACTCTTAAGAAAAAAGTGATTTGTGCAGTTCACAAAAAGGTCGCAATAGCAACAAGGTGAAATGGATAGCTCTGTTTTTGCAAAAAAGAGGTATAAAGGAAAAAATTACTGGCCAATAACAGTTGATGACACATGCGACGACAAAACAGAAGCATATTCCTTGTACTAAGGGAAGATAACAACACGGTTGTGTTTGTCTAAAATGGTGTGAGGACGAGAATGCAATATGGAAAGTACGCCGGACAAGCTACATTTTGGGCAAAGAACTATGGAAGATCCACATGCAGCGATGTGGGAAGACGGGTGTCGGTGTCAAAACTGGCAGATCTCGGGTAGGGGGTCCCGAACTGTGCGTCTAGGCGGATGGTAATAGGAGACAAGGGACACGATGTTTTTACCCAGGTTCGGGCCCTTTCGATGGAGGTAAAACCCTACTCCTGCTTGATTGATATTGATGATATGGGTAGTACAAGAGTGGATCTACCACGAGATCAAGGAGGCTAAACCCTAGAAGCTAGCCTATGGTATGATTGTTGTAATGGTTGTTCGTCCTACGAACTAAAACCCTCCGGTTTATATAGACACCGGAGAGGGCTAGGGTTACACAGAGTCGGTTACAACGGTAGGAGATCTACATATCTGTATTGCCAAGCTTGCCTTCCATGCCAAGGAAAGTCCCATCTGGACACGGGACGAAGTCTTCAATCTTGTATCTTCATAGTCTTGGAGTCCGGCCGACGATGATAGTCCGGCTATCCGGACACCCCCTAGTCCAGGACTCCCTCGGTAGCCCCTGAACCAGGCTTCAATGATGACGAGTCCGGCGCGCATATTGTCTTCGGCATTGCAAGGCAGGTTCCCCTTCCGAATAATTCATAGAAGATTGCGAACACCAGGATAGTGTCCGGCTCTGCAAAATAATTTCCACATACCACCGTAGAGAGAATAATATGTACACAAGTTCAATCTGCTGACATATTCCGTGGCGTGACGCCACACCACTACCAAGCCTTTACTTGAATCGTTTTTATTATACCACCTCAGCGCGTTTAGCGAAGCGGTTTCCTTGGCACGTCTCGTCGAAGTAGAGATCGTGTTCCCCTTATTTCGGGATTCCCATCCATACGGACGTGGGTAACCCAACCGCGCCATTGATTATGGCGCTTGGGAGATAGGCGAGTTTTACCAGGCCGGTGGGGACGCATAGTCTTCGTCCGCCCATATATAAGGGGATAAGGATCCACCTTTTTTACCTATGCCTTCTTCCTCCTTTGCCTATCCATCTCCGCGCACTCGAGCTCCAGCGCCCAAGTCCGCACATCTCGCCTCAACCTTCTCCAGCCATGTCTGGAGCGGGAGGCAAGTGGATGGCCTCCTCCATTACGGAGGGGCACATCGAGAAACTGCGCGGTGCCGGATACCTGTCCAACGACATCGCGCACCGGTTGCCCGACGAGGGGCAGCTCATTCCCACCCCCAGGCCACATGAGAGGGTTGTGTTTCTTCCCCACTTCCTCCGCAGACTGGGCTTCCCACTTCATCCCTTCGTCCGAGGGCTCATGTACTACTACGGCCTGGACTTCCACGATCTGGCGCCAAACTTCATCCTCAACATCTTGGTGTTCATCGTCGTGTGCGAGGCCTTCCTCTGCATCCAGCCTCACTTCGGCCTGTGGCTAAAGACCTTCAATGTCAAGCCGAAGGTGGTGAAAGGCGTCCAGGCGGAGTGCGGAGGCGCCATGGTGGCAAAATGCCCAACGTCACCTGGCTCGAGGGCGCCTTCGTGGAGTCCATCAAAGGGTGGCAATCGGGGTGGTTCTACATCACTGAGCCGCGTGACCCTAAATGGGCAGTGGCCCCCGAGTTCAGATCTGGTACCCCCATGCAGCTCACCTCCTAGAAAGAGAAGGGCTTGCTATGGGGTAGTTCGGAGGAGCTGACCGGACTCCAGTCCTATCTCCAGACCCTGGTGAACAAGAAGCTTAAGCTTGTCAACATGATCCAGGTCATGCTCGTCCGCCGGATTCTCCCCTGCCAACAACGGGCCTTCAATCTGTGGGAGTTTGATCCGGCACAGCACCGGACCCTTAGCGGGCTCTTCAACACGACGTACGAAGCTACCTGGAGGGTGCTTTTCAAGGGCGGAGAAGCCCCCGCATCCGCAACTGAAGATCGCGGATACAGCACGCAGCGCCCGGCCAGCGCGGTAAGCTGTGTTATCCTTTATGGGACATTCATTTCTTTCATAGTTTGACTCTATGTGGGATCTAAAACTCCCAATGCCTTTAACAGGACTGGCAGAGGACGTCCGGATAGGTTAACTGTCCGGCTCCCCTTCCCGAAGACCCAGCGGATACCCGTTTGACCGGGCTGCTGGTTCCGGCCCTTTATGTGGTGCCGGAGAGGAAGGCCAAGAAAAAGGCCACGGGAACCCGAAGGAGTTCCCGGCGCCAGGTGATATCGGACTCATCATCCGATGACTCTGAGGCAGACTCCTCCCCCGAGGAGGAGGAGAAACAGGCCTCTTCCCCATTGGGGGGAGAGAATAAGAGGAAGGCCTCCCCAACGGGGGCGGCCGAAGGGTCCAAGAAAGGACGGACCCTTTCTCCGGACTGCTCCGCCAACGCCGACGACGGCGACGAGGAATGGCCCTCTAGGGCCAAGCCCCTGGCAAGATCGTAAGTGTCCAAATTCCTGAATGATTTACAATTTCTCTTTTTGCCACGTGGTGTCCTTCTAATGCCTCATACAACCTGTAGTCCAGCCAAGGACGATCTTCCCGCTTCGTCGAGTGGGTCCTTGGCTCCGTCGGATGTGGATTCCCTTCTGATCGCCTCCACCCCTCGTGGCGCTGATGACTCCGAGGTGGGATCCCAGGAGGGGAACTACCAGGAGAGGGAGGCTCCGGAGGTGCCACAGGGCAAACTCCCGGACTTCGCACCGGACTCCGCACCGGAACCCGCAGTGGTTCCGGAGTCCGGCGGGCGGCCCCTTTGTCAGAAGGGCAAGATTGTGACACCGGAAGCCGCCGTCCAACCAGAGGCGCCGGATAACTTGCTGGAGGCGCTCAACGGCACTTCCATCGAAGAAGAACACTGCACTGTCATGAGTGCAGTGATTCAGAAGGTTCAGCTCGCCATGAGCGGGCTGACTGAAGCCTCCAGCAGCCTTCTAACAGGCTTTGAGGTAAGAATTTTAAGACATGTAATATAATACCGCATGGACAGTAGCCCCTGATGCTCGGTTCGGTGTTCGGAAAGAAAAGCCGGACCGAGGATCTTACAAAGATATACGCAGGAGTTCAAAAAATATGTCAATATGGGATTGCAGGTTGCGCTGCTGACCTCTGCCGCACTGACTGCGGAGGTCGATGCTTTGAAGCAGAACCTCGAGCGGTCCGAGAGCAAGCTCGGCCGTGCCAAGAAGCAGCTCGAGGACAAGGAAGGTGAGTGACACCGTATTGAATTTTTACCTTACAGAAAAGGATTTTGGTTGCAAGAGAAATAACAAGGATAACGTGGGTACTCCAGGGGCCACGAACGAGGTGGCGACCCTGAAGGAGGCCGTGTCCGCGGCCGAACATAATGTGGCCGCGGAACGATCTGAGCGAGAGAAGCAGGAGGCGTGGGTGGCGGAGGTGCAGCAAGAGCTCCAGGCTCTCGTGGAAAAGAATGAGAGTTTGGAGCACGACTTGAAGACTCGAGAGTCCGAGCTTGCATCGGCTCTTGAGAGTGCCAAAGCCGCTAAGGCCGAAGCCCATAAGGTCCTCCAGGAAATTGAGGCGGTGAATAAAATAGCAGCGGGTAAGGCATTTTTCATGCAAAGCAAGCATGTGAATGTAAATTACCTATTACTTACCCGAATTCGGAGCTCTCCAGGAGCGCTTGGAGATCTGCCTTGCAGCGTGTCCGATGCTGCCGCATTCTACCGGGCCGAGGAGGGGAGCTCGAAGGAGAAGGTCTTCTGGTCTCAGTATGCTGAGGCCGGACATCCGGTGCCCCTTAGCGATGAGCTGAAGCAGCTGGTCGAGCTCCACAAGGTAGCCGAACAGGCCATGAAGGGCCTCATAGTTTGGTTGTGGCCCAAGGAGGCCATGCCTGGGAGCTACTTCGGCCTGGTGCGGCGGCTGGTGGATGCGTGTCCCTGGGTGGAAGTCGTCAAGCAGTCCGCCTGTATTGAAGGTGCCCGCCGGGCCCTTGCCCGTGCAAAAGTGCACTGGGGCAGGATGGACGCTGAGAAGCTTTTGACGGACGCGCCGCCGGCGGGCAAGGAGTATCGTACGCCCGAAATGTATTATAAGAGTGTCCTGAAGGGAGCCCGCATGATTGCGGATGAGTGCTCCAAGGATGTAATATTTGAGTAGAATCGCATTATGTTATCCTGTGCACTGAAAACTGTGTTCATATGCGCTAAGCAACGCTTATTAATTTAAAATTTTACCTTCTGTGCGACCGTTTATCAAATCTGAGAGATTGCAAGTCGTCGGCTTCAGCCCCCATGCCGCTAGTGCTGGGGTGTTCGGGATAAACTTGGGCGCTCTTGTTCCCATGCTTGGGTCCATCTAGGGAGGTTCTCAACACAACGAACGAAGAAACCGGACTTATAATGCTTGAACACTCTCACTTAGCCATAGAATTCTATAATTTTAAATTTCGACGAAGCCCCTAGTGTTCGGAAGACCGAGTTCGGGGCGCTATCCATGCATGGGCCGGACAAAGCCGGTTCCTCGCTCTAAGCGGCATAAGTCTTTAGGGACTCGAAAAAACCTCTCGAACAGTGACCAGCTCTCGCCTTATCATGACGGTCAGTTTTAGCTTTCTCCACTGAGGCGCTCGCCCAGCTCAACCGGGGCGCAATCGCAGTGGTTCTCCTAGTGCTACCTTAGCCGATAAAACGGAACGTAAGGTACCAAAACATGGGAGCCGGGCAAACCCAACTATTGACGCAAGACATGATTCGGAGCCGATGCATATAATGCTATAAGTTCGGGGTGCCCCACTTGTGAAAGTGTTCGGACTTATCACACCATAATGCGGGGAACTTAAGCCCCTGGTGTATTCAGCCGTACCAAAGTGTACGGATGCAACATGTCATAAACGAACATATGTAAGAAGAAATGCGGCTATAAGCAAAAAAGCGATGCATTGTTTATTCAGAAATACTGCCACGAATGCAGAGCGATACAAATAGTGCAGTAAGCAAGGGATTAGACTATTTAAACATGTCCCCCTCAAGGGGTAGGCTGCGGAATGGTGTATTAAACAGATTTAATGCTCGTAATGGAGACCACCTTAGTGTTCGTCGTAGCCTTTCTCCTTCCCTGGCTGTTGCATCGTCAGTTCGGCAGGTCTACTGCCGGACAAGGCCTCTAGTGAGCGGAGTCCTGTGGATAAGAAAAAAAAAGAAAAAGGAAAAGACCAACGTACTTGGGAGCCCCTGGTGTGGTTAAGCTGCACTCCTGGGCCTGTCGTGGTCGTGTCCCTCCCCCTATGCCCATGGTATCTCCAGAGCGTAATGATGTACGCAAAGGACTGGTCTTGCAATTATGCAAGGGCTGGGGTTGGGGCCGCATTGCTACGCGTGCTCGGAACGTGCCAGGTGGTCTTGTTGTATGTTGCTCCGGGCGCGTTTGGCCGTGTCCGGTCGCTTAACGGCCGGACTCGAAAATTGCCTTAAGAGGTTGCTCTGTACTTCTGCCGCGAGAGCCGCTGTGTGTTCCTCCGTTCGGAGGGAGCGTTCAGTGTTTTCGTTGACCGTGATGACTCCTTGAGGGCCTGGCATCTTGAGCTTGAGGTATGGGTAATGCGGCACCGCATTGAACTTTGCAAACGCGGTCCGTCCGAGCAGAGCGTGATAGCCACTACGGAACGGGACTATGTCGAAGATTAACTCCTCACTTCGGAAGTTATCCGGGGATCCGAAGACCACTTCCAGTGTGACTGAGCCTGTACAATTGGCCTCTACACCTGGTATGACGCCTTTGAAGGTCGTCTTTGTAGGTTTAATCCTTGAGGGGTCTATGCCCATCTTGCGCACTGTATCCTGATAAAGCAGGTTCAGGATGCTGCCGCCGTCCATTAGGACTCGGGTAAGGTGAAATCCATCGACGATTGGGTCTAAAACCAATGTGGCGAATCCGCCATGGCGGATACTGGTGGGTTGATCCCTTCGATCAAAAGTGATCGGGCAAGAGGACCATGGATTGAACTTCGGGGTGACTGGCTCCATCGCATATACATCCCTAAGTGCACGCTTCTACTCCCTCTTGGGTATGTAGGTTACGTATATCATGTTTACCATCCGTACTTGTGGGGGGAAACCCTTCTGTCCTCTACTGTTCGGCGGCCGGGTCTCTTCCTCGTCGTCGCTATGCAGCCCCTTGTCATTGTTTTCGGCAATTAAGTTGCCTGCCTGCTTAAATACCCAACAATCCCTGTTGGTGTGATTAGCTAGCTTTTCGGGGGTGCCATGCATCTGGCAAGAGCGATCGAGTATTTGGTCCAAATTGGACGGACCCGGAGTAGTTCTTTTGAATGGCTTTTTCCGCTGACCGGGTTTGGAGCCTCTGAATCCGGCGTTGACTGTCGTATCCTCAGTGTTATCGCTGTTAATGTGGCGTTTGTTTTTGTTTCGACGCGACCTGCCATTGCGGTCCTTGGTATCTGAACTGCCAGAATTTTTGCTGAGGTTGTTACTGCGGGCTAGCCAGCTGTCCTCCCCTGCACAGAAGCGGGTCATGAGTGATGTGAGGGCTGCCATGGATTTCCGCTTTTCCTGTCCTAGGTGCCGGGCCAGCCACTCATCGCGGATGTTGTGTTTGAAGGCTGCGAGGGCCTCTGCATCCGGACAGTCAACGATTTGATTTTTCTTTGTTAAGAACCGTGTCCAGAACTGTCTGTCCGATTTGTCTGGCTGCTGAATTATGTGGCTTAGGTCATCGGCGTCTGGTGGCCGCACATATGTGCCCTGGAAGTTGTCAAGGAATGTGGCTTCTAGGTCCTCCCAACACCCAATTGACTCTGCTGGCAAGCTGTTAAGCCAATGCCGAGCTGTTCCTTTAAGCTTGAGTGGGAGATATTTGATGGCGTGAAGATCGTCACCGAGGGCCATATGGATATGAAGGAGATAGTCTTCGATCCAAACCGCGAGGTCCGTTGTGCCATCATAGGATTCAATGTTCACGGGTTTAAACCCTTCAGGGATTTGATGATCCATTACATCATCCGTGAAGCATAGTGGGTGTGCGGCGCCTCTATATTGGGCAATATCACGACGTAGCTCAAGCGAGCTTTGTCTACTGTGTTTGGCCCGGCCGGAGTTGCTGTATCCAGCGCGACGGTAGTCGTCGCGCATCGTGGGGCGCCCACGTGATCCGTAGATCGATCTTGATTGTCTTGCCTTGTCCTCCAATATGTCTCGCAAGTCCGGCGCATTCCCCCGTGGCTTCGTACTATTCGAGCGATGCCGGGGTACGGTCCTGATGGAGGGCCTAGAAGCCTCTCTGTCGCGACCGCGAGGTGGTCGGTCTGCCGTATTGTGCGCTCGTGATGAGGGTTTATACTCCTCCTCCTCTAATCGGGGGAGCAACTTGCGTTTTGGGTAGCTTTTGGAGGGGCGTTCAAGTTCATACTCTTCGGCCGCAAGGACTTCAGTCCATCTGTCGGCTAGCAGATCTTGATCAGCTCGAAGCTGTTGCTGCTTTTTCTTTAGGCTGTTTGCCGTGGCCATAAGTCTGCGTTTAAAACGCTCTTGTTCGACGGGATCCTCTGGCACGACGAATTCGTCGTCGTTGAGGCTTGCCTCGTCTCCGGAGGGAGGCATGTAATTATCATCCTCTACCTATTCGTCTGCCACTCTCTCGTGGGGGCTGGCTTCTCCGTCCTCCTGTGCTGAATCTTGTTGGAGGGGGTTATCTTCGGCACTCTCTGGGGTGTTGTTATCTCCGGTGCCGGAATCTCCATTCTTGCTGTGGCGGGATTTAGAGCGGCGCCGCTGACGCCGGCGCTTGGGCTGTTTCTTAGAGGAATCTGCCTCCGCTGCTTCTTCGCCATTCCCATCCTTTGGGATGTCCACCATGTATATGTCGTATGACGAGGTGGTCTTCCAGTGCCCCGTAGGCACTGGTTCTTGGTTGTCTCTGGCATCGTCGTCCATACCGTCGATGTCTTCGGAGTCGTAGTCTAGCATGTCGGTTAGATCATCGATAGTGGCTACAAAGTGGGTGGTGGGTGGGCTTTGAATTTCTTCGTCGTCCGCATCCCAACCGTCCTGACCGCAGTCCGGCCAGGGCTCTCCTGATAATGAGAGGTACTTTAGCGAATTTAGGATGTCGCCAAAGGGTGAGTGCTGAAAGATGTCCGCGGCGGTGAACTCCACAATCGGCGCCCAATCGGATTCGATTGGCAGGGGCGCAGGAGGTTCGGAGTCCGGCGAGGAGTCAGGCACCTCGGAGTCACGAGCTTTACAAGGGATAAGGTCAGTATTCGGCTCCATCGCCGTGGAGGTTGCAGCCCCCGAGGCGGTGTCTAGCCATCCGTCCTTGATCTGCGCGGTCGGCTCTGAAATAAGGGTCGGAGCGGACTCATGTGCGGCCTCCAGGGCACTGCCCGGCAGCAGAGCTAAATCATGCCCATCGTGACAGTGCGGCGCGCTTGGCTGTGGCTCGAATCCGTCGAAGATCAAGTCTCCACGGATGTCAGCCGTGAAGTTTAGGCTTCCAAATCTGACCTGATGGCCAGGGGCGTAGCTTTCGATCTGCTCCAGATGGCCAAGCGAATTGGCCCGCAGTGCAAAGCCGCCGAATACGAAGATCTGTCCGGGGAGAAAAGTCTCAGCCTGGACTGCATCGTCGTTGTCGATGATCGAAGGAGCCATCGAGCCTATAGGTGACGATACAGAGGAACTCTCAATGAAAGCACCAATGTCGGTGTAAAAACCGGCGGATCTCGGGTAGGAGGACCCGAACCTGGGTAAAAACATCGTGTCCCTTGTCTCCTATTACCATCCGCCTAGACGCACAGTTCGGGACCCCCTACCCGAGATCCGCCGGTTTTGACACCGACAATGGGCAGTGGAGCAAGGCCGGAGGGGATACCTAGAGGTCGTCGGGATGTAACTAGGTGAGCAGCGGCGGGCGGAATCTGCGAGCAGGTGGCGTAGGCCCTGCCGCCCTGGAGCTTGGTCAGAGAGAACGGCGTGTACCGCAGATCGGGACGTGCTGCCTCGGCGCCGTCGAACGGAGAAACGATGCACTTCCTTCCTTTCCCTCGGCGGACGGGATGCGGCCGGATCAGTGACCAACGGTGAGAGAGAGGCCACCTCACTCCATTTCCCCCGGACGGGATGCGGCTGGATCAGTGACCAACGGTGAGAGAGAGAGGCCACCGCAGACTTGTGTGAGATACTCTGAAGAGTGACAAGCTAGGCAGGCAGGCTCCAATGTATATAGTGAGCGGACTACCTTTTTCTCCATAAAAATCATTTTATATTCTGTGTACGTGCCATTGAGCACTATAACTTTATTTAAAAATAATGCGGCAATGCGTCAAGTCGAACTTTGTTTCGTGCACGTGTGGTACATGACCTCCCTAGGTAAACAACCGCTATAGGTGTTCAAATTAGCACGTGGGCTGCCATTTCGTAAAGAAATGAGCTCCACCGTGTACCTGCGTGGGTGTGGATAGGCACGAAGCGTGAGTACGTGCACGATGCACCTATTCTCTTCTTGTATACATACACCACCTACGTGGGGTTGTGTGAGTGATATACAAACCTAGAGAGATATAGTGTGTGGGTTCTTGAGAGTTTTTGGGGAGGGGGGGGGGTCAATCAAAAAATGTAACATATGCAATGTGTGTGAAATAGAGTCCTGGATATAACATATATATAGAGGGGGCGATCCACGAGAAGAGAGTGGAGGTATCATCGGCTTGAGGTGTCCATAGAATCGAAGAGAGGGATGATGTGTGTGTGTGCGCGCGCACGATCGATAAAGAGTGCCATTGAATTTGTGTGTGCCCACGTCAAAGTTATAGAGCGGCTAGCCTACTGGAACGTGAGAAGGCACATGTGCAGTTTGTCTCTGTGGCATGGATGAGGGAGTCCTGGATTAGGGGGTATTCGGACAGCCGGACTGTGTACAACGTCCGGACTCTTGAAGCGTGAAGATACAAGACTCAAGACTTCGGCCCGTGTCCGGATGGGACTTTCCTTGGCGTGGAAGGCAAGCTTGGCGATCTAGATATTATATTTCCTTCCTTGTAACCGACTCCATGTAAACCCTAGCCCTCTCCGGTGTCTATATAAACCAGAGAGGTTGGTCCTTAGAAGGCCGATCACAATTACAATCATACCATCATAGGCTAGCTCCTAGGGTTTAGCCTCTATGATCTCGTGGTAGATCTACTCTTGTACTACCCATATCATCAATATTAATCAAGCAGGAAGTAGGGTTTTACCACCATCGAGAGGGCCCGAACCTGGGTAAACATTTGTGTCCCTTACTTCTTGTTACCATCAGCCTTGACGCACAGATCGGGACCCCCTACCCGAGATCCGCCGGTTTTGACACCGACATTGGTGCTTTCATTGAGAGTTCCTCCGTGTCGTCACTGTCAGGCTCGATGGCTCCTTCAATCATCATTAACGACGCTGTCCAAGGTGAGACTTTCCTCCCCGGACAGATCTTCATGTTCGGCGGCTTCGCGTTGTGTGTCAATTCGCTTGGCCACCTGGAGTAGATTGATAGTTATACCCCGGCCATCAAATCAGGCTCGGAAACCTGAACTACATGGCGGATACCCATGGAGACTTGATCTTCGACGGATTTGGGCCAGCGCCAGAAGTGCCGAACAGTTGCGATGAGCACGGCTTAGACCTGCTGTCAGACATTGCTCGGGATATCATCTCGGCAGAAGCCTCAGATCTAAATCCGGGACAGGTTGCATTGCCTAAGGACTGAGGGCTGGACCCCGCCCCGCAGGCCGTCCCTCATCGGCGATGGAGCCAAACACAGGCCTCACTTCTGAGGAAGCCTGTAACTCCGGACCCCCGGACTCGTGTCCGGTTGTAGCCTCCAGTCCGCGCGTCCTCGAGCCCGCAGATCCCGGTTGGGCTCCGGTGATGGAGTTCACCGCGGCGGACATCTTTCAGCACTCGCCCTTTGGTGACATACTAAAGTCATTCAAAACCCTCTCTTTGACAGAGAATCTCGGGCCGAACTATGTCCGGCTCGAGTGGGAATCAGGCAACAAAGACATTCGTTACCCACCCACCACCCACTTGATAGCCACGGTGGATGATTTAACCGACGTGATGGACTTCGACTCTGAAGGCATCAACGGTATGGACGACGATGCAGGAGAAGACTCAGAATCTATGGGGTACCGGATTCCCGCCTCGTCACACGACATATACATGGTGGATACGCCCAAAGAAGGCGACGATTACAATCCGGAAAATAACACCCCTGGGCAAACGCCAAAGCGACGGCACAGACGCCGTTCTAAATCCGGCAACAATAACAATATCAGCAAGAGCACCAGAAGAATGGATACTCCGGTCAACCTTGAGGGCAATAACGACCAAACAGAACCAGCGATGGAGCAGGACAACCCAGGTCATGCCGAACATAGTTCGGAACATATGCCCGAAGAAAATGATCTAGAGGGTCGAGTTCTTCAAACCGCCCCAGGACAAGAAGACAGTCCGACCGACGATGCATTCATCGTTCTGGAAGAATGCGTGGAACGAGAGAGCCTCCACAGAAAGCTTATGGCCACAGCGAGAAGTCTGAAGAAGCAGAAGCAACAGCTTAAAGCCGCACAGGAAACGCTCAATCGCAGATGGAACAAAGTGCTAGATACAGAAGAAAGATATGGCGACGATCGCCATACAAAGAGCTACCCAAAACGCAAGCTACTGCCAGAATTCGACGATGAGGCCGTTCCACCGAAGAATAACACGACCAGGAGGGAGTACCACTTCATAAGCACAATAAATCAGCTACCAAAGACGCCCACGATCTACGTGAGCACCTGGAGAAGAAAGCTGGTGCAGCTAGGTCCATCTACAGATCCAAAGGACACACCCCGGCGAGGGACTATGGTCGTCAAAACAATTATGACAACCAAACACCAGTTCGGAATAAACACCAAACACAACAACAGCCGACGGCATGCCACAGCGCGTCTAGATACAGAGGGGCTGCTCACCCCTGTGCTTTACTGATGAAGTACTGGACCATGAATTCCCATAGAGCTTTAAACCTGTAAAAATAGAGGCATACGATGGAACGACAGACCCAGGGGTCTGGATCGAGGACTTTATCCTCCACATACACATGCCTCATGGAGATGACCTCCACGCCATCAAATACCTTCCCCTCAAACTGAAGGGGCCACCTCGGCACTAGTTGAAAAGCCTCCCCGAAAATTCAATCAGGAGCTGGGAGGAACTAGAGGACGCTTTCAGGGCCAACTTTCAGGGGACTTATGTCCGGCCTCCGGATGCTGACGATTTAAGTCACATAATCCAACAACACGGAGAGTCCGCCCGCAAGCTTTGGAACAGATTCCTCACTAAGAAGAATCAAATCGTTGACTGTCCGGATGCCGAAGCCTTAGCAGCATTCAAACATAGCATCCGTGACAAGTGGCTCGCCAGACATCTCGGCCAAGAAAAGCCAAGGACAATGGCAGCCCTAATAGGCCTTATGACCGGCTTCTGCGCGAGAGAAGATAGCTGGCTAGCCCGTAATGGCACCAGCGACCCCAGCACATCCGAAATAAGGGATGGCTACGGGAAGCCATGGCATAATAAAAAGAAACACCAAAACAAGGAAGATAGCCCGGACAACACAACGGTTAATGCCGGATTCAGGGGCTCTCGACCTAACCAGCAAAATAGGCAATCTAAAGGCAGTAAAGAAGGACTGTCTGATCTGAACAGAGTTCTGGACAGACTATGCCAAATTCATGGCACCTCCGACAAACCTGCAAACAACACGCACAGAGAGTGCTGGGTCTTCAAGCAGGCCGGCAAACTAAACGCCGAACACAAGGAAAGGGAAACACCAAGTGAAGACGAGGATGAATCTCGCCAGCCGAACACTGGGGGACAAAAAAAATTCCCGCCAGAGGTTAAAACAGTGAACATGATCCACACGACTCGGACATCCTCGAGAAGGCACGAACGCGCCAATAAAGACGCGCGCAATTTAGATCCCATCGTACCCACACCTAACTACTGGATGTCTTGTTCGATCACTTTTGATTGCTTGGACGGCCGAACTAGTATTTGGCGCGAAGGATCAAACGCCTTGGTGCTAGACCCAATAATCGACGGATACCATCTCACTCATGTCCTCATGGACGGCGGCAACAGTCTCAATTTAATATATGAGGACACTGTCCGTAGGATGGGGATAGACTCATCCAGAATCAGCAAGATCAACACCACCTTCGAAGGGGTGATACCAGACGTTGAAGCCCACAGTAGGGGCTCCGTCATACTGGAGGTAACATTCGGCTATCCAGGCAACTCCAGAAGCGAAGAACTAGCCTTCATCATCGCACCCTTCCAAAGCAGCTATCAAGCATTGCTTGGAAGAACGGGCCTCGCCCGCCTCAACGCATTGCTGCACTATGGCTACCTTACACTTAAGATGTCCGTTCCACACGGCATCATCACCGTTAGCGGAATAACAGAGTGCTTTTCACGCACAGAGGAATACGCGATGGCCCTAGCGGCCGGATTATAAGCGGCCTCTAACAAAAATATACCGGGTCGTTAAGACCACGAACACGGTTAGACAAGTCCGGCAGCCCATATTAAACCAGGCCATTGTATATGTAATCCTATAGTGGACACCAGGGGCTAATAATAAAGTCCCACACTCTCGGCTCAACCTTATTGGCAGGCCAACATCTTACATTTTCTACTGTCCATCGCACACTTACGTTGCACTCTTCTATGAGGTCCCCTTTTCCGCAAACAACGTTCGCGCGATACCCTTCCAGGATGCGGCACAACGGAGACTAAGGCGCAGACGTGCAGCACGGCCCCGTCCAACAGGTTTCTTTTTAGATTAATCCCCTGTGTAAACCTTTTCTATTGCCTCTTGTTGTTTCATCATCCCATGGGTTCCATACCCACAAAGGATACTGCTGTTTTTGGCATTTCGCCACGACAGATTAATGCACGTAGCTAGAAATACAGGGTTTATAATGAATGGGCATTCTTGAGCCCATCATCTGTTATAAAGTCCGAATACCTTCGGGAGTGTTCGGCGTCACGAGTTTGGCCTTATATGCATCAGTTCCGAATCATGTCTTTGGTCAAATGTTGGGATTGCCCGGCTCCTGGGTTTGCCGCCTTACGTTCCGTTACAATCGGCTAAGGTGGCCAAAGGAGAACTGCTGCGATTGTGTCCTGGTTATTCCAGATGAGCACCTCAGTAGAGAAAGCCAAAAACTAACCGTCATGATACAGCGAGAGACTAGTCAACCACTCGACGACTCACCGGAATCTCTAGGATTCCTCCGCATTAACGAAGGGCCACTTCCCAGCCAGGTACATACGCGCCCGTATTCGGATGCACGCGAAAGGTACCAGGGGCTACATAGTAGCCCCAACGTTAGATTCCCGCGGCTAAGCGAAAGTGTTACAGCTATATAGTCCGGTTGCCTAGTTCGACGTGCGATCACCTCCTTGCCGGACCAAGACGTCGGATAAAGAGTGATCAAGCACATTTTTTCGTGAACACCCCCACATTGTATGCGTGGGGGCTGAAGCCAACGACTGCTATTGAGGGAGTCCTGGACTAGGGGGTGTCCGGATAGCCGAACTATCATCATCGGCCGGACTCCAAGACTATGAAGATACAAGATTGAAGACTTCGTCCCGTGTCCGGATGGGACTTTCCTTGGCATGGAAGGCAAGCTTGGCAATACGGATATGTAGATCTCCTACCATTGTAACCGACTCTGTGTAACCCTAGCCCTATTAGGTGCCTATATAAACCGGAGGGTTTTAGTCCGTAGGACACAACAACAGTCATACCATAGGCTAGCTTCTAGGGTTTAGCCTCCTTGATCTCGTGGTAGATCTACTCTTGTACTACCCATATCATCAATATCAATCAAGCAGGAGTAGGGTTTTACCTCCATCGAGAGGGCCCGAACCTGGGTAAAAACATCGTGTCCCTTGTCTCTTGTTACCATCCGCCTAGACGCACAGTTCGGGACCCCCTACCCGAGATCCGCCGGTTTTGACACCGACATTGGTGCTTTCACTGAGAGTTCCTCTGTGTCGTCACTGATAGACTTGATGGCTCCTTCGATCATCAACAACGACGCGGTCCAGGGTGAGACTTTTCTCCCTGGACAGATCTTCGTATTCGGTGGCTTCGCACTGCGGGCCAATTCGCTTGGCCATCTGGAGCAGATTGAAAGCTACGCCCCTGGCCATCAGGTCAGATTTGGAAGTCTGAACTTCATGGCTGACATTCGCGGAGACTTGATCTTCGATGGATTCGAGCCACAGCCGATCGCGCCGCACTGTCGCGATGGGCATGATTTAGCTCTGCTGTCGGACAGTGCCCTGGAGGCCGCACACGAGTCCGCTCCGATCCTCAATTCGGAGCCGACTACGCAGATCGAGGATGGGTGGCTAGACACCACCTCGGGGGCTGCTACCTCTACAGCGATGGAGCCAAATACTGACCTTGTCCCTTGTGACGCTCGTGACTCCGAGGTGCCAGACTCCTCGCCGGACTCCGAACCTCCTGCGCCCCCTCCAATCGAATCCAATTGGGTGCCGATCATGGAGTTCACCACTGCGGACATCTTTCAACACTCACCTTTTGGTGACATCCTGAATTCGCTAAAGTATCTCTCGCTATCAGGAGAGCCCTGGCCAAATTGCGGTCAGGATGGTTGGGATGCGGACGACGAAGAAATTCAAAGCCCACCCACCACCCACTTTGTAGCCACTTTCGACGATCTAACCGACATGCTAGACTATGACTCCGAAGACATTGACGGTATGGACGACGATGCCGGAGACGACCAAGAACTAGCGCCTACGGGGCACTGGAAAACCACCTCGTCATACGACATATATATGGTGGACATCCCAAAGGATGGGAATGGCGAGGAAGCAGCGGAGGAAGACTCCTCCAGGAAACAGCCCAAGCGCCAGCATCAGCGGCGCCGCTCTAAATCCCGCCACAGCAAGAATGGAGATTCCGGCGCCGGAGATAATAACACCCGAGAGAGTGCCGAAGAGAACCCCCTCCAGCAAGATTCAGCACAGGAGGACGAAGAAGCCAGCCCTCATGAGGGAGCGGCAGATGAAGAGGTAGAGGATGATAATTACATGCCTCCCTCCGGAGACGAGGCAAGCCTCAACGACGACGAATTTGTCATGCCCGAGGATCCCATCGAACAAGAGCGTTTTAAACGCAGGCTTATGGCCACGACAAACAGCCTAAAGAAAAAGCAGCAACAGCTTAGAGCTGATCAAGACCTGCTAGCGGACAGATGGACTCAAGTCCTTGTGGCCGAAGAGTATGAACTCGAGCGCCCCTCCAAAAGCTACCCCAAACGCAAGTTGCTTCCCCGATTAGTGGAGGAGGCATATAAACCTGCATCACCAGCGCACAATACGGCTGACCGGCCACCTCGTGGCCGCGACAGAGAGGCCTCTAGGCCCTCCACCAGAACCGTACCGCGGCACCGCTCGAAAAGTACGAAGCCACGGGGGAATGCGCCGGACTTGCGAGACATATTGGAGGATAAGGCAAGACAATCAAGATCGATCTGCGGATCGCGTGGGCACCCCACGATGCGCGACGACGACTGTCGTGCCGGATACAGCAACTCCGGTCGGGCCGAACACAATAGACAAAGCTCGCTGGAGCTACGTCGTGATATATCCCAATATAGAGGCGCCGCACACCCACTATGCTTCACAGATGAAGTAATGGATCATCAAATCCCCGAAGGGTTTAAACCCATGAACATTGAATCCTACGATGGCACAACAGACCCCACGGTTTGGATCGAAGACTATCTCCTTCATATCCACATGGCCCGCGGCGACGATCTTCACGCCATCAAATATCTCCCACTCAAGCTTAAAGGACGAGCTCGGCATTGGCTTAACAGCTTGCCAGCATAATCAATTGGGTGTTGGGAAGACCTGGAAGCCGCATTCCTTGACAACTCCCAGGGCACATATGTGCAACCACCAGACGCCGATGACCTAAGCCACATTCAGCAGCCAGACAAATCGGCCAGACAGTTCTGGACACGGTTCTTAACAAAGAAAAATCAAATCGTCGATTGTCCGGATGCAGAGGCCCTCACAGCCTCTAAACATAACATTCGCGACGAGTGGCTTGCCCGGCACCTAGGACAGGAGAAGCCGAAATCCATGGCATCCCTCACATCACTCATGACCCGCTTCTGCGCAGGAGAGGACAGCTGGCTAGCCTGCAGTAACAACCTCAGCAAAAATTCTGGCAGTCCGGATAACAAGGACCGCAATGGCAGGTCGCGTCGCAACAAAAACAAATGCCGCGTTAACAGAGATAACACTGAGGATACGACAGTAAACGCCAGATTCAGAGGCTCCAAACCCGATCAGCGGAAAAAGCCATTCAAAAGAACTACTCCGGGTCCGTCGAATTTGGACCGAATACTCAACCGCTTGTGCCAGATACACGGCACCCCCGAAAAGCCAGCTAATCACACCAACAGGGATTGTTGGGTATTCAAGCAGGCAGGCAAGTTAATTGCCGAAAACAATGACAAGGGGCAGCATAGCGATGACGAGGAAGAGACCCGGCCGCCGAACAATAGAGGGCAGAAGGGTTTCCCCCCACAAGTGCGGACGGTGAACATGATATACGCAACCCACATACCCAAAAGGGAGTGGAAGCGTGCACTCAGGGACGTATACGCGATGGAGCCAGTCGCCCCAAAGTTCAATCCATGGTCCTCTTGCTCAATCACTTTTGATCGAAGGGACCACCCCACCAGTATCCGCCATGGCGGATTCACCTCATTGGTTTTAAACCCAATCGTCGATGGATTTCACCTCACCAGAGTCCTGATGGACGGCGGCAGCAGCCTGAACCTGCTTTATCAGGATACTGTGTGCAAGATGGGCATAGACCCCTCAAGGATTAAACCCACAAAGACGACCTTCAAAGGCGTCATACCAGGTGTATAGGCCAATTGTACAGGCTCAGTCACACTGGAAGTGGTCTTCGGATCCAAAGATAACTTCTGAAGCGAGGAGTTAATCTTCGACATAGTCCCATTCTGCAGCGGCTATCATGCTCTGCTCGGACGGACCGCGTTCGCAAAGTTCAACGCGGTGCCGCACTACGCATACCTTAAGCTCAAGATGCCAGGCCCTCGAGGAGTCATTACGGTCAACGGAAACACTGAACGCTCCCTCCGAACGGAGGAGCACACAGCGGCTCTCGCGGCAGAAGTACAGAGCAGCCTCTTAAGGCAATTTTCGAGTCCGGCTGTTAAGCGACCGGACACGGCCAAACGCGCCCGGAGTAACCTTCAACAAGACCACCTGGCACGTTCCGAGCACGCGTAGCAATGCGGCCCCAACCCCAGCCCTCGCAAAATTGCAAGACTTGTCCTTCACGTACATCATTACGCTCTGGAGATACCATGGGCATAGGGGGAGGGGCATGACCACCGCAGGCCCAGAATGCGGCTTAACCGCACCAGGGGCTCCCAAGTGTGTCACTCTTTTTCTTTTTTTTTCTTACACACAGGACTCTGTTCACCTGAGGCCCTGTCCGGCAGTAGACCTGCCGAACTCACGATGCAACAGCCAGGGGAGGAGAAAGGCTATGACGAGTATCCAGGTGGTCTCCATTACGAGCGTTAAATCCATTTTATACACCATTCCCAGCCTACCCCTCGAGGGGGACATGTTTAATAGTCCTATCCCTTTCTTACCGCACTATTTGTATCATTCTGCATTCATGGCAGTATTTCTTGAATAAACAATGCATCGTTTTTTGCTTATAACTGCATTTCTTTCTTATATATATGTTCATTTATGACATGTTGCATCCGTACACTTTGGTACGGCTAAATACACCAGGGGCTTAAGTTCCCTGCATTATGGTGCGATAAGTCCGAACACTTTCACAAGTGTGGCACCCCGAACTTATAGCATTATACGCATCGGCTCCGAATCATGTCTTGGGTCAATAGTTGGGTTTGCCCGGCTCCCATGTTTTGGTACCTTACGTTCCGTTGTATCGTCTAAGGTAGCATTGGGAGAACCACTTCGATTGCACCCCGGTTGAGCTGGGCGAGCGCCTGAGTGGAGAAAGCTAAAACTGACCGTCATGATGCGGCGAGAGCTGGTCGCTGTTCGAGAGGTTTTTTCGAGTCCTTAAAGACTTATGCCGCTTAGAGCGAGGAACCGGCTTTGTCCGGCCTAGGCGTGGATAGCGCCCCAAACTCAGTCTTCCGAACACTAGGGGCTTTGCCGAAATTTAAAATTATAGAATTCTATGGCTAAGTGAGAGTGTTCAAGCATTATAAGTCCGGTTGCCTCGTTCGTTGTGTTGAGCGCCTCCCTAGATGGACCCAAAAATGGGAACAAGAGCGCTCAAGTTTATCCCGAACACCCCAGCACTCGTGGCATGGGGGCTGAAGCCGACGACTTGCCATCTCTCAGATTTAATAAACGGTCGCACAGAAGGTAATATTTTAAATTAATAAGCATTGCTCAGCGCATATGAACAAAGTTTTCAGCGCACAGGATAACAAAATGCGAGTCTACTCAATTATTACATCTTTGGAGCACTCACTCGCAATCATGCGGGCACCCTTCAGGACACTCTTATAATACATTTCGGGCATGCGATACTCCTTGCCCGCCGGTGGCGCATCCGTCACAAGCTTCTCAGCGTCCATCCTGCCCCAGTGCACCTTTGCACGGGCAAGGGCCCGACGGGCACCTTCAATGCAGGCGGAGTGCTTGATGACGACAACCCAGGGACACGCATCCACCAGCCACCGCACCAGGCCGAAGTAGCTCCCAGGCATGGCCTCCCCGGGCCACAGCCGAACTATGAGGCCCTTCATGGCCTGTTCGGCCACCGTGTGGAGCTCGACCAGCTGCTTCAGCTTGTCGCTAAGGGGCACCGGATGTCCGGCCTCAGCATACTGAGACCAGAATACCTTCTCCATTGAGCTCCCCTCCTCGGCTCTATAGACAGCGGCACGCTGCAGGGCAGATCGGCGAACGTTCCTGGAGAGGTCCGAATCCGGGTAAGTAACAGGTAATTCACTTTAACATGCTTGCTTTGCATGAAGAATGCCTTACCCGCCGCTATCTTCTTCAAATCCTCAATTTCCTGGAGGGCCTTCTAGGCTTAGGCCTTAGCGGCTTTGGCACTCTCAAGAGCCGACGCAAGCTCGGACTCTCGAGTCTTCGAGTCACGCTCCAAACTCTCGTGCTTTTCCACGAGATCCTGGAGCTCTTGCTGTACCGCCGCCACCCGCGCCTCCTGCTTCTCTCGCTCTGCTCGTTCCACGGCCGCATTGCGTTCGGCCGCGGACACCGCCTCCTTCAGGGTCACCACCTCGTTTGTGGCCCCTGTAGTACCCAAGTTATCCTTGTTATTCCTCTTGCAACCAAATCCTTTTCTGTAAGGTACAACTTTAATACGGTGTTACTCACCTTCCTTGTCCTCGAGCTGCTCCTTGGCATGACCGAGCTCGCTCTCGGACCGCTCGAGGCTCTGCTTCAAGGTATTGACCTCCGCAGTCAGTGCGGCAGAGGTCAGCAGCGCAGCCTGCAAACCCATATTGACATATTTTTTAGACTCCTGCGTATATCTTTTTAGATCCTTAGTCCGGCTTTTGTTTACGAACACCGAACCGAGCATCAGGGGCTACTGTCTATGCGCTATTATATTACATACCTTAAAATTCTTACCTCAAAGCCTGTTAGAAGGTTGATGCAGGCTTCGGTCAGCCTGCTCTTGGCGAGCTGAACCTTCTGAATCACCGCACTCATAACAGTGCGGTGTTCTTCTTCGATGGAAGCGCCGTTGAGCGCCTCCAGCAAGTTATCCGGCGCCTCCGGTTGGACGGAGGCCGCCGGCGTCACAGTCTTGCCCTTCTTACGAAGGGGCCGCTCGCCGGACTCCGGAACCACTGCAGGTTCCGGTGCGGAGTCCGGTGCGAAATCCGGGAGGTCGCCCTGCAGCACCTCCGGGGCCTTCTCCTCCTGGCGGGTCCCTTCCCGGTATCCAACCTCGACATCGTCAGCGTCACGAGGGGTGGAGGCGGTCGGAAGAGAATCCATATCCGACGTGCCCAAGGACCCGCTCGACGAAGCGGGAAGATCGTCCTTGGCCGGACTACAGGTTGTATGCGGCATTAGAAAGGCACCGCGTGGCGAAAAGAAAAATTATAAATCATCCAGGAGTCCGGATACTTACGATCTTGCCAGGGGCTTGGCCCTTGAGGGCCACTCCTCGTCGCCGTCGCCGGCGTTGGCGGAGCAGTCCGGGGGAAGGGTCCTTCCCTTCTTGGACCCTTCGGCCTCCCTCGTTGGGGAGGCCTTCCTCTTCTTCTCTCCCCCCCGCTGGGGGAGAGGCCTCTTTCTTCTCCTCCTCATCCTCAGGGGAGGAGTCCGCCTTGGAGTCATCGGACGATGAGTCCGATACCACCTGACGCCGGGAACTCCTTCGGGTTCCCGTGGCCTTCTTCTTGGCCTTCTTCTCCGGCACCACGTAAAGTGTCGGGACCAGCAGCCCCATCAAACGGGTGTCTGCTGGGTCTTCTGGAAGGGGAGCCGGACAGTTAACCTGTCCGACCGTCTTCTGCCAGTCCTGTTAAAGGCATTGGGAGTTTAGATCCCGCATAGAGTCAAACTATGAAAAGCAAATGTCCCATAAAGGATAACATAGCTTACCTTGCCAGCCGGACGCTACGTGCTGAATCCGCGATCTTCGGTAGCGGATGCGGGAGCTTCGGCGCCCTTGAACAGCACCCTCCAAGCAGCTTCGTACGTAGTGTCGAAGAGCTTGCTTAAGGTCCGGTGCCGTGCTGGATCAAACTCCCACAAATTAAAGTCCCGTTGCTGGTAGGGGAGAATCCGCCGGACGAGCATGACCTGGATCACATTGACAAGCTTGAGCTTCTTGTTCACCAGGGTCTGGAGACAGGACTGGAGTCCGGTCAGCTCCTCTGAACTACCCCAAAGCAAGCCCTTCTCTTTCCAGGAGGTGAGCTGCATGGGGATGCCAGATCTGAATTCGGGGGCTGCTGCCCATTTAGGGTCACGTGGCTCGGTGATGTAGAACCACCCCGATTTCCACCCTTTGATGGACTCCACGAAGGCACCCTCGAGCCAAGTGACGTTGGGCATTTTTCCCACCATGGCGCCTCCGCACTCCGCTTGGCTGCCCTTCACAACCTTCGGCTTGACATTGAAGGTCTTTAGCCACAAGCCGAAGTGGGGCTGGATGCAAAGGAAGGCCTCACACATGACGATAAACGCCGAGATATTGAGGATGAAATTTGGGGCCATATCGTGGAAATCCAGGCCGTAGTAGTACATGAGCCCCCGGACAAAGGGGTGGAGTGGCAAGCCCAGTCCACGGAGGAAGTGGGGAAGGAATACGACCCTCTCATGGGGCCTTGGGGTGGGGATGAGCTGCCCCTCGTCGGGGAGCCGATGCGCGATGTCGCTGGACAGATATCCGGCGCTGCGCAGCTTCTCAATGTGCCCCTCCGTAACGGAGGAGGCCATCCACATGCCTCCCGCTCCGGACATGGCTGGAGAGGGTTTGAGGTGAGATGTGCGGACTTGGGCACTGGAGCTCGACTGCGCGGAGATGGATAAGCAAAGGAGGAAGAAGGCGTAGGTAAAAGAGGTGGATCCTTATCCCCTTATATATGGGCGGGCGAAACTATACGTCCCCACCGGCCTGGTAAAACTCGCTTATCTCCCAAGCGCCACAATCAATGGCGCGGTTGGGTTACCCACGTCCGTATTGATGGGAATCCCAGAATAAGGGGAACACGATTTCTGCTTTGACAAGACGTGCCAAGGAAACCGCTTCGCTAAACACGCTGAGGTGGTATAATGAAAATGATTCAAGTAAAGGCTTGGTAATGGTGTGATGTCACGCCACAAAATACGTTAGCAGATTGAACTTGTGCAAATATTATTCTCTCTACGGTCATACGTAGAATTTATTTTGCAGAGCCAGACACTATCCTGGTGTTCACAATCTTCTATGAATTATTTGGAGGAGGAACCCGCCTTGCAATGCTGAAGACAATATGCGCGCCGGACTTGTCGTCATTGAAGCCTGGTTCAGGGGCTACTGAGGGAGTCCTGGACTAGGGGGTGTCCGGATAGCCGAACTATCATCATCGGCCGGACTCCAAGACTATGAAGATACAATATTGAAGACTTCGTCCCATGTCCGGATGGGACTTTCCTTGGCGTGGAAGGCAAGCTTGGCAATACGGATATGTAGATCTCCTACCATTGTAACCGACTCTCTATAACCCTAGCCCTCTTCGGTGCCTATATAAACTGGAGGGTTTTAGTCCGTACGACACAACAACAATCATACCATAGGCTAGCTTCTAGGGTTTAGCCTCCTTGATCTCGTGGTAGATCTACTCTTGTACTACCCATATCATCAATATCAATCAAGCAGGAGTAGGGTTTTACCTCCATCGAGAGGGCCCGAACCTGGGTAAAAACATCGTGTCCCTTTTCTCCTGTTACCATCCGCCTAGACGCACAGTTCGGGACCCCCTACCCGAGATCCGCCGGTTTTGACACGTATATATATAAACGGCCGCACAGCGGACACAATCATATTTTCAGACAAAAATTATAAATATAACCTTCTAATCAAAATGTTTTTACAATGATTTGAATCATCACTCGAAGAGGAGATCTTCGGGCACTGCGCCTCTATCAAGCGGGCACCCTCTGTGACCTGCGCCAAGTAGTGCCCGGCCGGATACTGGCCCCCCACCGGATCCTGAGACGCTACCATAGTGGCATCCATAGTCATCCAATCCGCTTTAACATGGGCAAGGGCCATCCGCGCACCCTCTATGCATGCTGACCTCCTCATGGCATCGATCTGAGGCACGGCCCAAGGAACTGTTGCACCAAACCAAAGTAACTATCCGGCTTAGGCCCCTTCGGCCAAAGATGGTCTATTACAGACCGCATGGCAAGACCGGACAGCCTGTGAAGCTCCGCTACAGCGGCCATCCTATCACTTAACGGCAATGGGCAAGTGGGAGCATCAAACTGCGACCAGAAAAGCTTGTCCACATCCTTCTCACCTAATCTTTGAAGAACTCCACAGCATCAGCCGTACTCTTCGCCAGGTCTGCGTATGCGTTCGGCGAGCTCCAGCGTCCATCCAGGGGAGCATACTTCGGATCGAAGAACTTCGTTCGCAGCAAATAGGAGCCTCCAGCCGCGATCTTACCGGCCTGTTGAAGCTCCTCCCACGCACTTCTGAGCTTGGTCCGTATTTCCTTGGTGGCATTAAGTGCCTTACTCAGGTCAGCCGATTTATCCTCACGCTCCTTTTTCAGGAGCTCATACCAGTCAGCAGCATTTTTTAACTCGATAGCCATTTCGGCTACCTTTTCCTTGCTTTGGCGATGAGCAGCCTGTTCGGCTCTCAATTCCTCGGCCGCCTTTAGGGCAGCCGCATGGCTCACCCGAGCCTGTTCCTTGGCTTGAGCAAGTTCCGCCCTTAGGGCCTCGACGGCAGCAGCATCATCTGCAGTCCGAACATATTACATTACTATATGCCACCTCAAATATTTTCCTATGCAGGAAAGACAGGACACGTACCTTGCGATTTATCCAGCCGCTCATTCATCAGAGTGATATGGGCATCAACCGAACCAATTTGCCTCGCCAGTTCGGTCACTTATATGGACGGGCCGGCGGCTGGACCCACAGGTACCTCCACATATTTATAACATAAATCTTTGATTTATGATCCCCCGTTTGCCGCCTAAGGCCGGCAACCAGAGTCTCAGGGGCTACTGTCTATAGGGAGCACACCTAGCGCGTGCCTCACAATTAAAGAAACAGTGGATTCTCCATTACATACCTCAAAGCCTCTGAGCAGGCTTGTGAATGCTTCATTCAAACCGCTTGTAGCGGATGAAATCTTCTTAAGCACCGTGCTCATTAATGAGCGGTGCTCCTCCGAGAGCGCAGCTCGCCCTAGCAAGCCCGTCAGTACGTCCGGTCGGACATGGAACTGCACCGGACTCCTCCCATCGCCCCCCCTGTTGTAGCCAAGTGCTCCGGGTGCAGGTCGGCTGACGAATTGGCTGCCGGATTCGGCAGATCCGGACTCCTCCGTGACGACACCTCGGTGTCGCCCACTTCATGAGTCGGAGAAGGGGGTGGAGTCTCACTCTCCATCATCTCTGGAGGAAGGTCCTCCGAAGACGAACCCTGTTGAAGGGAGCTGCTGGCCGGACTGCAAAAATTTGAATCCTGGTTACTGACCGTGGAAAAATGCAGTACCTTCGAATCATAGATTGACTTACAACTCGGTGGAGGGCTGGCCCGTTGGAGGGCATGGTACGGTGAGTGTGCCTGTCGAGGCAAGGCCCCCTGGGGATGCCTTTTTCCCCAATTTGGGCATCTCCGCCTCTAAATCTTCGGTGGCAGCCCTCTTCTTCCCGTGCGGGGAGGAAGCCTTAACCTCTCCTCCCCGACTATCCTCCTTGGGGGAGGTAGCAACTCCCCCGGTTCGGATACGTAGCGTGTGAGGTTTGGATTTTTCATCCCTCCCCTCGCCTTTCCCCGAGGGAATCCTGCTGAGTACTCGGTCAAGCATCTTGGCCATGGTGGGAGCGGGCGAGCCTTCAGGAAGTGGTGTTGGACACCTGATTCTCTCCGCCTTGCTGAGCCATTCCTGGACGCGGATGATTTTCAGAATAAACGATCATGATAAGTACAAAACAGGGAGTCCGGTATCAAGGCTACTTACTCGAGTGTCTGGGCGGCTGCAGCTTAGGCCCACATCCTCGGTGGTGTCCGGACACTTTACTTTCCGTCTGAAGAATAATTTGCACATCTCTTTGAGCTTCAGGCCGAAGAAGTGCTTGATGGTCCGCGGACCCTTCGGATTGAACTCCCACATCCGGAGGGGCCGGCGCTGGCACGGCCACATCCGCCGGATCAACATCACTTACATTATGCTAACAAGATTAACGTCCCTTGCAAGAAGCTCCTGGATGCGATTCTGCAGTACTGGCATATCACCAGTGGGACCCCAATTCTGCCCTACGTCTGTCCAAGATGCCAACTGTGGCGGGGGGCCCGAGCGAAACTCGGGGGCAGCCGCCCACTTTGTACCTCTGGGAGCCGTGACATAAAACCACCTCCATTGCCATGCATCGGATACTTCTGGAAAGGAACCCTCCAGCCATGGGGCGTCGGTGTTTCTACTTATTACGGCACCTCCGCACTCCACATGTCGCCCCCATCATCTTCGGCTTCACATTAAAAGTCTTGAGCCATAAGCCGAAATGCAGGGTGATGTGGAGAAAAGCCTCGCACACGATAACGAACGACGAGATATGGAGGACAGTGTCCGGAGCCAGATCATGAAAATCCAGCCCATAATAGAACATGAGCCCCCTCACGAAGGGATCGAGGGTAAAACCCAAACCACGGAGGAAGTGTGGGACGAAAACAACACACTCATTGGGCTCCGGCGTAGGGATGACCTGCGCTGGAGCATGAAGCCTGTGCTGGATATCTGCGGTTTGGTATCCAACCTCCCTAAGCTTTGCAATGTCCTTCTCCTCAATTGAGGAGGCCACCCACCGGCCTTAAGGGTCAGATACGGACATATTGGAGGATTCCGGAGGGGTGGAGCTTAGGTTTTGGGTGTTAGAACTCGAGGTGCAAGAGGGCGCGATGAAGGTGAAAAAAGAGGCGTAGGTCTCGACCCCTTTATAAAGAGGGTGAATATCAAGAGTCCCCGGTGTGACCGTTTGAGGTGTATCTAAAAACACACGAGGTAATACCAACAGCCATCGTGGGGTCACGCACGCTCATATTGATGGAAAATCCCGTAATAAAAGGGACACGATCTCTGCCTCGATGGGACGTGCCAATAAAACCACCTCGTAACGCGAGTCGTTGTGGGGTAGGAAACGTCGGTTCGCATTGGACCGAGCCACGATGAAAGGGCACGACGCACGAAGATTGCCGATAAATCAGATCTATGCCATATGAAGATCACCTTGCAGATCCGAACACGGTCTATGTGTTCGATGAACACTTTGGAGTATTCGAAGGAGGAACCCTCCTTGCAATGCCGAAGACAATACTGCACGCCGGACTCATCGTCATTGAATCCTGGTTCAGGGGCTACTGAGGGAGTCCTGGATTAGGGGGTATTCGGACAGCCGGACTGTGTACAACGTCCGGACTCTTGAAGCGTGAAGATACAAGACTCAAGACTTCGGCCCGTGTCCGGATGGGACTTTCCTTGGCGTGGAAGGCAAGCTTGGCGATCCGGATATTATATTTCCTTCCTTGTAACCGACTCCATGTAAACCCTAGCCCTCTCCGGTGTCTATATAAACTAGAGAGGTTGGTCCTCAGAAGGCCGATCACAATTACAATCATACCATCATAGGCTAGCTCCTAGGGTTTAGCCTCTACGATCTCGTGGTAGATCTACTCTTGTACTACCCATATCATCAATATTAATCAAGCAGGAAGTAGGGTTTTACCTCCATCGAGAGGGCCCGAACCTGGGTAAACATCTGTGTCCCTTACTTCTTGTTACCATCAGCCTTGACGCACAGATCGGGACCCCCTACTCGAGATCCGCCAGTTTTGACACTGACGATGGATACCTACCTGCAACGCTCGACTATTAGTGTGTGGTGGGGGAAGAGGGAGGCCCAACTAACTATAGAGGTACAATGGCTGGTATATGTGTGGAGGAGGAGAGATGCCTACCTCATGTATTAAGGAGATCGATCTGCCTCATGTATTAAGGGAGATCGATCGGAATCCATGCATATGTGCAGGAGAGGAATAAGGTTGGGAGAGAGACAGAGCTAGAGTGTTGGAGGGGGTGGTAGTTTAGTTGCTTCTAACAATTGGTGGGATAGGCTTGCTAGACAAATGGAGGGCACGCACGCAATACCAATAAGAGAGGAGATGGATGCTTGTTGTCTGTGCACGTGCGTGTGAGAGACGGGTCAGGAGGCATGCACGAATGATGAGGGGGAACGATGTGGCTGTGGTAAGCAGACGTAACTACATAGGAGGATCAATCGCCCTTTGTTAGAGAAAGGAGGGACATAACTTGTGAGGTACGTCGATCGATGGGGGGGTAGTTAAAGTCGATCTAGGTATATGTTGGGAGATCGATCGGCATACATGCATGTGTGTGTTAGAAGCAAATGACGCACGAGGATAAGGATAGAGAGAGAGGGATGCATGTAGGAGGTGGTACGAGAGACATACTATATCGAGGGGGGAGGAGTGTGCGAGTACGAGAACGATGAAAAGAGTGGTGGGAGTGAGGCATGGACGATGACAAGAGAAGAGGGGAAGCTTGTGTTTGTGCTAGTCACACCTGGCTGGAGAGGCATATCGATCGATGTGTGCCGTAAAGAAGGAGCTGGGGGCCTACACACACCATGGGTGAACGACCTAAAGTGAAAAGACGAATTTGCGCGATGGAGCTAGAGAATGCTGAGGGAGGGTGAGAGGGATGTAGGCGTGTGCATGCATAAGAGAAAGTTAGCGCTAGCTACAAAATAAGAGGGTTGTGTGGGTGTAAAAGACGAATAGAGATCATATATACTTCATTATAAAAAGCGAATTCGGATATTTGAAGAATTTATCATAGTGTTTTAAACCGACGCATGTGTGAATATATATAACGGTGATACACATGGTGTGGTTATGAACATGTTATACTAAATTTAATATATTTTATCTCTGCTCTTATACAATAACAGAGTTGTTGATGATGGTCTGCCTGCCATCCTGCATTATAGGTCGTCCGATTTATATCTGGCGGATAGCAAGGAAACTATGATGGTTGAAGTTGGCAACAATCATGATTGTAGATTCTTAGTGAAATAGAGAAATGAATTCAAATTTAGTTCGAATTGTAGTGGTAGTATAGACATTTGGAATGCACTAAAATGTTGGTATGAGTAGGTTAAATGCATTATACAACAAGCAAAAAAAAATTGGACATAACATGGATTCATACTCCCTCCTTCCATCTATATAGGGCGTAATGAGCTTTTGAAGACCGCCTTTGACTAGTGACAAGATTAATAGTACATGACATGCACAATGTGAAAGTTATATCATTGAAAGAACCTTTCACAGACGAATTTAACGGTGTGCTTTGTGTAAGTTGCATGTCATATATCATTGCTCTAATATTTGGACAAAGTTAGCATCGAAAAACGCATTAGGCCCTATATAGATGGGAGGAGGGAGTAGCTTTGAATAGCATTTGTATAGTAAAACGGGGCAAGACTCTCTCTTTGTGTGGTGTGAATAGTTTTATTTTTTCGTTTTCTTTTTGGTTGAGGGAAGTGCGAATTGATTTGGTACGTACAAGTACAATATTACTACACGTTAGGCTTGTCCCTAAAATTCAACCCGCGTCTTGTTATATCCAGAAAATTCAGACATCATGCTCTCAAAACCGGCGCCTTCACAACCCGCGCCTTGCTATCCCGAAATTACAACGCGCGCGAAAACTCCCTCCAGCTGCCAAATCCTGACACGCGAAACCCCCCTTCTAACCCTGAGCTAAAAGGGCCGCTAGTTCAAATCGGTGGGGGGTACTTTTGTAACACACCCTACATTTTGGACAAGCGCGTCCCTAAGTCATGCTTCACCCCCTCTCATCGCCCCCTTTTTGCCATTCGAAATCCCAGGCCGCCATAACCTCTCTGCTCCAGCCGTGAAACCCCACCCTCCTCCGTCCGCCACGTCACCGCTGTCCAGTCGGAGCCTCTTCCCCGACGACGTCGTCCACAGCAACAGCTCGACGTCCCTTGTCCACCTCCCCGGATGAGGATCCGTCGTCCATCTCGCCGTCCCGCCGGTTCAGCCGCCCCGTCCTCCACCTCGAAGGAGCTACTTCGACGATCGCCTCGTCTATCGGGGCTGATCCATCCCCACAGCGCCGCCTTAATCTGCTCCACCGAAACCGCAGCATCCTCACTGACTCCTCGGACGAAGCCGAGGCCTACTCAGCGCTACCAAAGAGGTTGTACACTCATCGAATCGCATCTTCTCCTTAACTTGAGCTCCCAGCATCGACAGTGCTCCATCCCGCACCCCCATGGAGCGGCTACCTTGAAGCTGGCGCCGCGTGCGACATCTCCACGGCGGCTCTCCCCCAGTGCGAGGCCCCTTCGGTGGCGGCATCTATACCAGCCGGATCTACTGTTGCTGCTCCGGCTCTCGCTCGCTCGCTCGCGCTGCTGCTGCTGCTCTGGCTCTCGCTCGATCACTCACTCGCCCAGTTGCTGCTGCTGCTCTCCCCCTTGCTCGTGTTGCTGCTCTGCTCCGATTAAGCCACACTTCAGTCGACTGGATCGACTTTTGGGTCAGTCAATTTTCAGGGGTTGGGGGGGCTCGCCGGAGTTAAGGAAGAACCACCCGCAGTGGGGACGGGGGTTCGCCGGAGAGGTACCCCACTATCTATCTTAGGGTTGAGGGTGGGGGCGGGGGGCCTAGAGGGCTGGCCGGGACGGTGGTGGCGAGTTGTTTCGGGGCGGCGAGGCGGTGCTAGGGCCGGCGGTTCAGCCGGTGGTGGCTGGCGGCTCAGGGGGATGCAGGTTGAAGATGAACTTCAGGCCCTCCCTAAACTACATGTCAAGTGCCTCTCTGATACCATTGCGTTCAGTTTTGATAGTAGCATTCAGATTCCATAGCAAATTTCAGTTTCCATAGTTAAGTTCAGAGTCAAGAGTTTTTACCTCATCTATTGTAGTCAGGTGGCTTTTGGTGATGTTAATTTTACATCCATTTTACATCATCTATTGGAGATGCTATTAGAATCCCACTTGAGATTGACGATGTCTGTCTTGTGCTGCTTCAGCCTTGATGTCTTACGGCTCACTGGAGCTGCAAAAACAACAGAACGATCCATCACAACAGAGCAGTGCCCTAGACGCCGTCTACAGATTCCTCAGATCTTCCTCCACACCTTCGACAGCCACCTCCGCCTCAACTGCTTCAGCGACCAACCCAATGATGCTGAGGTCGACACGGCTACGGCAAAGAGGTTGTACACTTGTTGCATCACTTATTACTATACATTCACGTCGATCCATTAGGACTATTTTGGTTCAATGGAAAAACGTCGATCCACTGGTTGTTAGCATCACTCTAAATTTCTGCATGCTCTCCTTACATAATCTCACCATATTTTTTTGTATGCATGTCAGATATTGTACACAGTCATGCTGAACATGTAGAGAAAAAGAGAAGAGTTTTGCACGGCAATACAATGTCATGCAGACATCGCTCCATCGTGGGTTCAATGGCAAACCCTCCCCACCCCTCTCCAGATTGTAATCCAGGGGAAGATATCTGTTCTGAGGCAGATTCAGACGCCGCTGACCACTCCTATTTACCCCCCAAGCTGTTTGCTCTACCTTGGCATGATGATGTTAGTCATATCATGCATATGTTGCCTTGCAGTGCCTACTTTTGACATCATATATGTCATCTGCTTAGTTTAGACATGTTCTGTAATGCCACATATTTAGTTTCTATATCATATATGGGAATTATGCAGTCTCATGTCTTTTAGCCAGCCATAATATATGTGTAATGTGCAATGCCATCATGTTTAACCAGGCATCATATATTTGAATGATATCTTGCCCATCCTTTTCTTCATTACATTTCCATTTGTCGAAAATGTTTGTACATTAAACTACTCTTCCTGTGAATCAGCCATTTGGGTGGGAGATGGAAAAATCTGGAGTGAAAACAAGGCCTTCAGAGCAGACAGTGCTACCTGTCGAAGCAGATCTCTTGTTGCGTCCCGATAGCTCCTCAGAGATGGATTTGGAGATAGATGAACAGTCCTATTCCCCCACTGAGGTGTATGTTCTAACTTGGCACGGTTATACTGCTCATATAATGCATACGGTGTCTTGCATCGCATAGTTTAGACATTATATACACAATATTCAACACCATGTTCTTAGTTCACACATCATATCGAATGCCCTCTGTTTAGCATGTAAATCACATATGTGAATTAAATGATGCGATCCTAATTACTTAGATAACATGTAGGTGAATTATGTCATGCGTTCCTGTTTAGTTATTCATCATATCTTTGAATTATGTTATGCTATGCTATCCATTTTAGATAGACATCATATATGTGAAATTATGTCATGCTATCTATTTTAGTTAAACAATATACATGTCAACTATTTCATGCCCTCTGTTTTCCACACTATCTATTGCAGCTGTCTCTCATACAATGTCTGTACATTCAACTATGTTTCTTGTTTATCAGCCATTTGAATTGGAGCGGGTGATGCCAGTATCTAGCGGACTAAAAACACGGTCTTCAAATAAAACAGTGCTACCTCTTGGTGGAGATAGCACCCCGGTTGTACATGCACAAGAACCATCCCTACCACACATAACCCAAACTCTCGCAGATTGTACCCCTACTGCGATGGACAGAGAACCAGCTTCACCCAATCTAACCCCAACCCTAGCCGATAGTAACCCAGTTCCTGTTGACACAGCACCATCTCAACCACAGAGCTCCCAAACAAGAGCAGTTAGTAAGGCAGCTCCAGTGCCCAAAGGGCCAGTACTATCACGATGAACCCCAACTCCACCAGTTAGTACGCCAATTCCTGTGGAGGAAGCACAACCAGCTAGTCGTAGTTTAGCATCTATCGCATTTGATGTTGTTAAATCGTATATGTGTATCTTCCCATCTTGGAAATATTATACTGAAGATGAAGAAAAATGCCAGTTGCATGTGTTTGTCCAGGAGTTATGTGTAAGTAATGTTATTCATGGCAATTACTTTGCTTCGTTCCATACATCCTACCTCCATGATGGTTATAATATAGCAAATTTTACCATTTTTCTCTATAGAGAAGCACCGATTTGGAAACTCAGGATGAGGTAACCTGTGCTAATACCTCTGCTATCTTCAAGAATGCTTGGTGGCAGTATCGAAATTACCTGAAGAAAACGTACTTCACTGGCAAAGAAACTCATCAAATTCCCTTACGTTCTCCTGAGACACATTTACTGGACGATGACTGGGAACACATTGTTCTGTACTGGTCCCGAACCAAGAATGTGGTAAGGTCTATGAGCTCATTTTCGATTTTTAAGTATTATATTCTAGCGTTTTGCCAACGCCTAGAGCCTAGGCGCGCTTAAGCACTCGCTTAGGCGCGCCTTTTTTTAACTATGATTGCTTTGCTCTTGTATCACTTTATTTACTCATACAAACTTATTTTTAAATTGAAGGATCCAATCGAAACTCCAATGGCACAGCAGGTATGTTCACGCATGTTTCTTTAACAGGTTTGCTCTTATCAATAGGTCTGTTGAATTCAATTTCAATTGTGTATACAGTTGACTTTCATATCATGCACATTACTAGCATCACAACAGAGCCAATAGTGTTGTTGTACATGTAGACCCGTGGTACCCATTGATACGTCTCCAACATATCTATAATTTTTTATTGCTCTATGCTACTTTATCTACTGTTTTGGACTATATTGGGCTTTATTTTCCACTTTTATATTATTTTTGGACTAACCTATTAACCGGAGGCCCAGCCCAGAATTGTTGTTTTTTGCCTATTACAGTATTTTGAAGAAACAAAATATCAAACGGAGTCCAAACGGAATGAAACCTTCGGGAACGTGATTTTCTCACCGAACGTGATCCAGGAGACTTGGACCCTGCTCCAAGGAACAAAAGAGGCAGTCACGAGGGTGGGGGGCGCCCCCCCCCTAGGGCGCGCCCCCCTGCCTCGTGGGCCCCCTATTGCTCTACCGGCGTACTCCTTCCACCTATATATACCTACGTATCCCCAAATGATCAGAATAGGAGCGAAAAACCTAATTCCACCGCCGCAACCTTCTGTATCCACGAGATCCCATCTTGGGGCCTCTTCCGGAGCTCCGCCGGAGGGGGCATCCACCACGGAGGGCTTCTACATCAACACGATAGCCCCTCCGATGAAGTGTGAGTAGTTTACTTCAAACCTTTGGGTCCATAGCTAGTAGCTAGATGGCTTCTTCTCTCTTTTTGGATCTCAATACAATGTTCTCCCCCTCTCTCGTGGAGATCTATTCGATGTAATCTTCTTTTTGTGGTGTGTTTGTTGAGACCGATGAATTGTGGGTTTATGATCCACCTTATCTATGAATAATATTTAAATCTTCTCTGAATTCTTTTATGTATGATTGAGTTATCTTTGCAAGTCTCTTCGAATTATCCTTTTTGGTTTGGCCAACTAGATTGGTAGTTCTTGCAATGGGAGAAGTGCTTAGCTTTGGGTTCAATCTTGCGGTGTCCTTTCCCAGTGACAGAAGGGGCAGCAAGGCACATATTGTATTGTTTCCATCGAGGATAACAAGATGGGGTTTTCATCATATTGCATGAATTTATCCCTCTACATCATGTCATCTTGCTTAAGGCGTTACTCTGTTTTTAACTTAATACTCTAGATGCATGCTGGATAGCGGTCGATGAGTGGAGTAATAGTAGTAGATGCAGAATCTTTTCAATCTACTAGTCTTGGACGTGATGCCTATATACATGATCATACCTAGATATACTCATAATTATGCTCAATTCTATCAATTGCTCAACATTAATTTGTTCACCCACCGTAGAATATCTATGCTCTTGAGAGAAGCCACAAGTGAAACCTATGGCCCCCGGGTCTATTCTCATCATATCAATCTCCATTACTTTGTTACTTGCTTTGCTTTTACTTTGCATTTTACTTTTCACTTTGCATCTATATACCAAAAATACCAAAAATATTATTTATCATCTCTATCAGATCTCACTCTCGTAAGTGACCGTGAAGGGATTGACAACCCCTAATCGCGTTGGTTGCGAGGAGCTATCGTTTTGTGTAGGTACAAGGGACTTGTGCGTGGTTTCCTACTGGATTGATACCTTGGTTCTCAAAAACTGAGGGAAATACTTATGCTACTTTGCTGCATCATCCTCTCCTCTTCGGGGAAATCCAACATAGTGCTCAAGAGGTAGCAAGAAGAATTTCTGGCACTGTTGCCGGGGGGGCTCACGCAAGAGCAAGTCAACCATACCAAGTACTCATCACAATCCCTATCTCTCGCATTACATTATTTGCCATTTGCCTCTCGTTTTCCTCTCCCCCACTTCACGCTTGCTGTGTTATTCGCCCTCTCTTTCCCAATCTCCTCCTCTTTTTTCCGTTTGCTTTTTCCTCGTCCGTTTGTTTGCTCGTGTGTTAGTTTGCTTGCTTGTCACGATGGCTCTACCTAGATTTGGTGATCTTCACCTTAAAAGGCTAGAGGAGATCGAAAGCAATATCAGAAAGTTTATGGTTTTACAATTTGAGCATCATAATTTCTTTAGAAACGAGCTTAAGGAAAAACAGTTTTATGAGTTATATGAATAAAGAACTCGATGATATGTCTAAAGAATTTGATGGTATAAGAGCCCAAATTGCTCGTCTTGAAAAGATGACCGCTGAAATTTCGGATATGCAAGCTACCTTAGTCAATAAGATGGCCGCTAAACCAAATTCCTATGAAAATCAAGATGAAGATCTAAAAGTTATTGATGTGTCCCCCATTAAATCTTTGTTTTGCAATATGAATCTTGATGAAACTGAATATGATCTTCCTTTACCTAGAAGGCGTTCTAAGAATTCGGAGTTTCTAGATCTTGATGATGAAATTGATGAAAGTGGGATTGAAAGAAATAAAAACCTAGATGTTGCTAAACCCACTATTTTGGATCTCAAGGAATTTAATTATGAAAATTGCTCTTTAATTGGTTGTATTTCCTTGTTGCAATCCGTGCTAGATTCTCCTCATGCTTATAGTCAAAATAAGGCCTTTACCGAACACATTGTTGATGCCTTGATGCAATCTTATGAAGAAAAACTTGAGTTGAAAGTTTCTATCCCTAGAAAACTCTATGATGAGTGGGAACCTACTATCAAAATAAAATTAAAGATTATGAGTTTCATGCTTTGTGTGATTTGGGTGCTAGTGTCTCTACTATTCCCAAAACTTTGTGTGATTTGCTAGATATCCGTGACTTTGATGATTGCTCTCTAAACTTGCATCTTGCGGATTCCACAATTAAATATCCTATGGGAAGATTTAATGATGTTCTTATTGTTGCCAATAGGAATTATGTGCCCATAGATTTTTATCGTTCTTGATATAGATTGCAGTCCTTCATGTCCTATTATTCTTGGTAGACCTTTCCTTAGAACGATTGGTGCAATTATTGATATGAAGGAAGGGAATATTAGATTCCAATTTCCCTTAAATAAGGGCATGGAACACTTCCCTATAAAGAAAATAAAATTACCATATGAATCTATCATGAGATCCATTTATGGATTGCCTACCAAAGATGGCAATACCTAGATCTATCCTTGCTTTTATGCCTTGCTAGGGGCGTTAAACGATAGCGCTTGTTGGGAGGCAACCCAATTTTATTTTTTGTTTTTTTGTTTTTGCCTCTGTTTAGGAATAAATAATCCATATAGCCTCTGTTTGGATGTGGTTTTATGTTTTAATTAGTGTTTGTGCCAAGTAGAACCTATAGGATAACCTATGATGATAGTTTATTTGATTCTGTTGAAAAACAGAAACTTTGCACGCACGAATATAATTTTGTTAAATCACAGAAACGTGCTTTTGCGTTGATTCTTTTTGTTGCTGTTCAATAAACAAATTTTCAAGGACTTCCTATTTTGGTATAATTTTTAGAGCTCCAGAAGTTTGCGTTAGTTACAGATTACTACAGACTGTTCTGTTTTTGACAGATTCTGTTTTGCGTGTGTTGTTTGCTTATTTTGATGAATCTATGGCTAGTAAAATAGTTTATAATCCATAGATAAGTTGGAATACAGTAGGTTTAACACCAACTATAAATAAAGAATGAGTTCATTACAGTACCTTGAAGTAGTCTTTTGTTTTCTTTCTCTAACGGAGCTCACGAGATTTCTATTGAGTTTTGTGTTGTGAAGTTTTCAAGTTTTGGGTGAATTCTTTTGATGGATTATGGAACAAGGAGTGGCAAGAGCCTAAGCTTGGGGATGCCCATGGCACCCCCAAGATAATCCAAGGACACCAAAAAGTCAAAGCTTGGGGATGCCCCGGAAGGCATCCCCTCTTTTGTCTACTTCCATCGGTAATTTACTTGGAGCTATATTTTTATTCACCACATGATATGTGTTTTGCTTGGAGCGTCTTGTATCATTTGCGTCTTTGCTTGTTAGTCTACCACAATCATCCTTGCTTTACACACCTTTAGAGAGAGCCATTCATGAATTGGAATTTGCTAGAATACTCTATGTGCTTCACTTATATCTTTTGAGCTTGATAGTTTTGCTCATAGTGCTTCACTTATATCTTTTGAGCGTGATAATTTTTGCTCTAGTGCTTCACTTAGATCTTTTAGAGAACGGTGGTGGATTTGTTTTAAAGAAACTATTGATCTCTCATGCTTCACTTAGATTATTTTGAGAGTCGTTAATAGCATGGTAATTTGCTTAACATTAATATACTTGGTATTCAAGATATGTGAAACTTTCTTTTGAGTGTGTTGAATACTAAGATAAGTTTGATGCTTGATAATTTTTTTGAGATATGGAGGTGATAATATCAAAGTCGTGCTAGTTGAGTAATTGTGAATTTGATAAATGCTTGTGTTGAAGTTGGCAAGTCCTGTAGCATGCATGTATGGTTAAAGTTGTGTAACAAATTTGAAACATGAAGTGTACCTGGCTTGTGCATCCTTATGAGTGGCGGTCGGGGACAAGCGATGGTCTTTTCCTACCAATCTATCCCCCTAGGAGCATGCGCGTAGTACTTGATTTTTGATGACTTCTAAATTTTTGCAATAAGTATACGAGTTCTTTTGACTAATGTTGAGTCCATGGATTATACGCACTTTTACCTTTCCACCTTTGCTAGCCTCTTCGGTACCGTGCATTGCCCTTTCTCACCTTGAGAGTTGGTGCAAACTTCGCCGGTGCATCCAAACCCCGTGATACGATACGCTCTATCACACATAAACCTCCTTATATCTTCCTCAAAACAGCCACCATACCTACCTATCATGGCATTTCCATAGCCATTCCGAGATATATTGCCATGCAACTTCCATCATCATATTCATGACATACATTACTTTTGTCAAATTGCCATTACATGATCATGTAGTTGACATCGAATTTGTGGCAAAGCCACCATGCATTATTTTTCATACATGTCACTCTTGATTCATTGCACCATCCCGGTACACCGCCGGAGGCATTCATATAGAGTCATATCTTGTTTTAAGTTTCGAGTTGTAAGCTTTATGTTGTAACCAATAGAAGTGTGATGGTCATCATTATTAGAGCATCGCCCAAAAAGAAAAGAAAAAAGGCAAAAGGGAAGAAAGGCCAAAAAAAAGGCCCAAAAAAGAAAAAAAGAAAACAAAAAAGGGCAATGCTACTATCTATTTTTCCACACTTGTGCTTCAAAGTAGCACCTTGTTCTTCATGTAGTGAGTCTCATATATTGTGCTTCAAAGTAGCACCTTGTTCTTCATGGAGTGAGTCTCATAAGTTGTCTTTTTATACTAGTGGGAATTTTTCATTATAGAACTTGGCTTGAATATTTCTACGATGGGCTTCCTCAAATGCCCTAGGTCTTCATGAGCAAGCGAGTTGGATGCACACCCGCTAGTTTTCTTTTGTTGAGCATTCATAGCTCTAGTGCATCTGTTGCATGGCAATCCCTACTCCTCATGTTGACATCAATTGATGGGCATCTCCATAGCCCGTTGATTATCCTCGTCAATGTGAGACTTTCTCCTTTTTTTGTCTTCTCCACACAATCCCCATAATCATATTCTATTCCACCCATAGTGCTATATCCATGGCACACGCTCATGTATTGCGTGAATTTGAAAAAGTTTGAGATTATTTAAGTATGAAACAATTGCTTGGCTTGTCATCGGGGGTATAGAAGTTGGGAACATCTTTGTGTGACAAAAATTAAGCATAGCCTAACCATATGATTTTGTAGGGATGAACTTTCTTTTGCCTCCCACAGCAGGTATGTTCACGCATGTTTCTTTAACAGGTTTGCTCTTATCAATAGCTTTGTTGATTTCAATCTCAATTGTGTATACAGTTGACTTTCATATCATGCACATTACTAGAATCACAACAGAGCCAATAGTGTTGTTGTACATGTAGACCCGTGGTACCCATTGATACGTCTCCAACGTATCTATAATTTTTGATTGCTCCATGCTACTTTATCTACTGTTTTGGACTATATTGGGCTTTATTTTCCACTTTTATATTATTTTTGGGACTAAACTATTAACCGGAGGCCCAGCCCAAAATTGCAGTTTTTTGCCTATTTCAGTATTTCGAAGAAACGGAATATCAAACGGAGTCCAAACGGAATGAAACCTTCGGGAACGTGATTTTCTCACTGAACGTGATCCAGGAGACTTGGACCCTGCTCCAAGGAACAAAAGAGGCGGTCACGAGGGTGGGGGGCGCCCCCCCTAGGGCGCGCCCCCCTGCCTCATGGGCCCCCTATTGCTCCACTGACGTACTCCTTCCTCCTATATATACCTACGTATCCCCAAACGATCAGAACAGCAGCCAAAAACCTAATTCCACCGCCGAAACCTTCTGTATCCACGAGATCCCATCTTGGGGCCTGTTCGGGAGCTCCGTCGGAGGGGGCATCCACCACAGAGGGCTTCTACATCAACACCATAGCCCCTCCGATGAAGTGTGAGTAGTTTACTTCAGACCTTCGGGTCCATAGCTAGTAGCTAGGTGGCTTCTTCTCTCTTTTTGGATCTCAATACAATGTTCTCCCCCTCTCTCGTGGAGATCTATTCGATGTAATCTTCTTTTTGCGGTGTGTTTGTTGAGACCGATGAATTGTGGGTTTATGATCCAGCTTATCTATGAATAATATTTGAATCTTCTTTGAATTCTTTTATGTATGATTGAGTTATCTTTGCAAGTCTCTTCGAATTATCCTTTTTGGTTTGGCCAACTAGATTGGTAGTTCTTGCAATGGGAGAAGTGCTTAGCTTTGGGTTCAATCTTGCTGTGTCCTTTCCCAGTGACAGAAGGGGCAGCAAGGCACGTATTGTATTGTTGCCATCGAGGATAACAAGATGGGGTTTTCATCATATTGCATGAATTTATCCCTCTACATCATGTCATCTTGCTTAAGGCGTTACTCTGTTTTTAACTTAATACTCTAGATGCATGCTGGATAGCGGTCGATGAGTGGAGTAATAGTAGTAGATGCAGAATCGTTTCGATCTACTTGTCTTGGACGTGATGCCTATATACATGATCATACCTAGATATACTCATAATTATGCTCAATTCTATCAATTGCTCAACAGTAATTTGTTCACCCACCGTAGAATATCTATGCTCTTGAGAGAAGCCACTAGTGAAACCTATGGCCCCCGCGTCTATTCTCATCATATCAATCTCCATTACTTTATTACTTGCTTTGTTTTTACTTTGCCTTTTACTTTTCACTTTGCATCTATATACCAAAATACCAAAAATATTATTTTTCATCTCTATCAGATCTCACTCTCGTAAGTGACCGTGAAGGGATTGACAACCCCTAATCGCGTTGGTTGCGAGGAGCTATCGTTTTGTGTAGGTACGAGGGACTTGTGCGTGGTCTCCTACTGGATTGATACCTTGGTTCTCAAAAACTGAGGGAAATACTTACGCTACTTTGCTGCATCATCCTCTCCTCTTCGGGGAAATCCAATGCAGTGCTCAAGAGGTAGCACCTATCTGAAATCTTGTTGTATCGTATAGTTTCCCACGCTTTGTATTCTTTCACTACTGCTTTGTCTTGAACTGATATGATTTGAACCGTGTCTCTATTTTGATTTGGCAAGACAATGCAGTGACCATAGGACATAGATATATGTTTGTTATATGCTTTTATTATGTACTAGTACTTGGCAATAGAAGACTTGGTAGTTTAATCCTGTCCACCTTACTAGTGAGCTGGTTCACCGAAATGAGTTTCATATACTAGCACATGCTAAACTTGTTATGTGTCTGCTTGTTTCTTCTTTTAGAATGCTGACAGAATATTGGGGAAGAGTGCCTTATTAAGCAATGGTAAAGGAAGTAATGCAGATAAGGTTCAGGATAGTGACACATCCTTGTTGGTCTCCAACAAAGCTGATAAAACAACTAAGGAAGACTATCTTGAAGACAGCGAGACAACCCAAAGTCATGTCTTGGTTTAGTGTTCGAGTTACTGGCCACTACTGCTTGCACAAGCTATTCAAACTCACTGTCTCAATCAGTTCGGTTTCTTGAGTCTCAACTACAAGCTGAAAGGCATCGATCAGCTGTGCTGCGACAAGAAGCGGAAGGACTGTGGAAGTCCCTGGAGCATTCAGATGCATACTTTCTGGTGCAACAGCAAGCGTTGGAGGATTTTAGCGCCAAACAGGACAAAGCTAATCAGCTTGCTAAGCTTATTGCTAGCATGGTGGATACCCAGGATAGCGTTTCTTGAGCTCTTCTGAAGTTGTTTCAGTTATGCTGTTGTTTTGTTGCCGCGTTTATTTGCACTGGTGGCCAGTTTTGATGGTCACTGTATGTAATGTGCTGCATTGTTCCCTATATTTGCACTGGTGGCGAAGTTTGATGCCTAGTGGATGTAATATGTGTAATAGCGGTAATAGGCTAGCGTTAATTGCTTGCTTATTTATTTCCTTATTGTCTTGTTTAGTTGTTTGCTTGTAGTCACTGCAGTTCTTTTTCTGTTTTTTTCTAGTGGCCACAATAGCCTATTTTTGGTAACTAGGCCAAAATAATCATGGCAACACACGGACTGTTGTAACCATGGACCTCCTGCACGTCGTATGATCCATGGGCCTTCGTCCGGCCGTAGGATCCATTGGCCTTCTATACGAGTCGTAGGATCCATTGGCCTTCTATACGGGCCTTAGGGTCTATGGGCCTTCTACGGGCCGTAGGGTCCATGGGCCTTCTACGGGCCGTACGATCCATGGGCCTTCTACGGGCCGTACTATCCACGGGCCTCATACGGGCCGTAGGATCCATCGGCCTTCTACAGGGTGTATCATCATTTCGCCAATCATGGGCCATACTATTTGTGGACCATAACGGGCCGTTAATAGGCCGTATTTGATAACTCTATGGAAACAGCCCAAGGGGTTTTTTTGACATGAAAATGGCCCAACACATTAACGGTCCGCAAACGGGCCGACTGTAACGACCGGCTGAATTTGGCCCACAAGCAAAAAATGACAGTAACGGGCCGTATGTAACCGAATGCTGCAAATGAGCCCAAGAATCAATGGGCCCTGAGAAGGCCGAAAGATAACTTGGGTTGGAAACGGCCCAATGGAATAACGGGCCATTAATGGGTATATAGTGATACACTGTTCATTACGGGCCAGTTTCACCACAGGTCGTTAATGGGCCAAGAGTTACAAAGGTCCTCATATGGGCCGAAAGAAGTCATGGGCCACACATGGGCCAAAAGTTAAAACGGGCTGAATCATATTGGACGGCCCAGATGACGCTACTCGGCCTAATTCGGATAGGGCGTAACGGGCCCTGGTTTAGCGGGTTGTAAATGGGCTATATGCGAACAGGCCGTTAACTGGCTTTCCGTGGGCCGGCCCGCCACCTTTTGACAAAGTCAAACGGGCCGGCCTTTTCACAGGAATGGGCCTCTGTTGGGCCGTGCCACGTGTCGCTGTATTATAGGCGCCTTCGATCCAATGAGCGGATGACATCTGTCCCAACGGTGAGCTGACACGTGTTTCCTCCAGCCAATGATGATTTTACACGTGGAAAATCCCCATTGGTCGGGGCTGTTAACGGGTTATCGGATCCAAAACCCGACCCGATAGCTTAACGGCATTCCGTTATGGTGGATACCACGTGTCGGTCACCCTTGACGAAAGCACTTCTGTGATGCACGGTTTATCGTCATGGAAGTGGACACTTCCGTGATGATAATTTTGGTAATGTCATGGAACACTTCTATGACATCACAGGTATGACTATCTTGATTCTGTCATAAAATCGTCATGGATGTACATGCATGACAAAAAATGTGACCTACTGTGACAAACACGTATCATCATGGAAGTGTATTTTTTTGTAGTGCTATGTTAAAACTGCTTTATGTGATCTTGGAGCCGGTGTTAGTGTTATGCCTCTCTCTTTATATCATAGACTTGAATTGAATAAGTTGACACCAACTGAAAGATCTTTGCAAATGGCCGATAAATCAACCACTATACCTGTCGGTATTTGTGAGGATGTGCCTGTTGTGGTTGCAAACGTTACTATCTTAATAGACTTTGTTATTCTTGATATTCCCGAGGATGATAGTATGTCGATTATCCTTGGTAGACCCTTTTTGAATACTGCAAGGGCTGTTATTGATTGCAACAAAGGCAATGTCACTTTTCATGTTAATGGTAATGAGCATACGGTACACTTTCCTAGGAAACAACCTCAAGTTCGCAGTATCAATTCTATTGGAAAAATTCCATCTTATTATTTGAGGTTTTGAATTTCCTCTTCCTACTGTCAAGAAGAAAAATGATATTCTTATAATTGGGGTGGTACATATCCCCATTGATGTAATCTAGTGTTATTCGAAATTTCTCCAGTTCCATGTTATTCGGAATGAGTTTGTTAACAAGACTTGATCAACCTTGTTAGTGGATTGCTTTTGATGAGCATCAGATGGATGAAGTTAGAAAGCACAACCTTCTGTGCCCTCCTTTTACTTTCTGTTATTTATAGATTAAATAAAGCAAAATTAGTATTTTCTGTCTATTTTCTGAATTATCCATGCAATAAAAAATACCCCGAAAATAAAAGTTCTCCAAATGCCCTGAAAATTTAATATGGTTTTTTCCAGAATATTTGAGAATATCTGGCATTGAGAACGCAACAGGGGGGACAAGCACCTGTCCACGAGGGTCCAGGGCGCGCCCCCTGCCTCGTGGACCCACGGTGTCCCCCCTCCACTTATTCCTGCACCCACACACTTCTTCTTCCTCCCAAAAAAATCACCAACCAGCTCAAGCACGAGTTCTAGCTCATCTTGCTGCCATTTTCGATCTCCTTGCTCAAATCTCCACTCATAAAAACTACTTTGGGGGATTGTTCTTTGGTATGTGACTCCTCCAACGGTCCAATTAGTTTTTGTTCTAGTGCTTTATTCATTCCAAATTTGTGCTGCCTAGGTGACCCTGTTCTTGAGCTTGCATGTCAAATTTATATGGTCCCAAGTAGTTCCAATGCATGATATAGTCTCTAGGCACTTGTTGGAGTAGTTGCTATCAAGTTTTTTTTAGTATGGTTCACTTTTATTTTGAGCTACTAAAATTTTCAGAAATTTTTCAGAGGAATAAATATGTCTAGGAAAATGTACCAAGGCGGTTCTTCAAGGAAGAAAGGACCCAGGATCGCAATACGTGAGCAGGACGATGAACTACCGAGGGAAGCTCAAGTGCGGCCTTGTGAATGGCCGTCAGAGGAGTTTATGGTCAAAGCAGGCATTAAGGATGAATTTGACGCGTATGTGCGTAATGCCGATCTTGAGGACTTCATGTGAGATAAATGCTCCCAACACTACTACCTTACTGACTCCTTTGTGAGAAGGTTTAAATTCACGTCTACACGCAATACTCACATTGTCTTATTTGATCTTTATTACAAATCATATACCATGGACCTAGAAGATTTTAATACTGCTTATAAACTCCCGCAGTGGGGCAATGTCCATGAATCTCGTAAATCTGAATATAAAGACTTTCTTGCTAGTATCACTGTGGGTGAATCCAGAGAAATCACACAAGCTACCATAGGGAGCATTCATTTTCCTGCTATACATTATTTTTCTCTCTTCATAGGTAGATGCATTAACGGTAAATATGAAGCCTGTCACATGTGTGTTCCAGATCTTAGTGTTCTCAAGAGTGCTGTACTAGGTGATAAACAATATAACTTGGGGGCTATTGTTGCATGTAGGCTACATCTTAATGATACATGTGGAGATTTGTTTGGTGGGATTTATGCAACTCGTGTGGCAAATTATCTTGGTATACCCATACATCGAAGTGATATGGAGTTGCCTCCTGCTTATCTAGATTATAATGCCATGGTTAGCCATCAGTTTCTAGAGAGGAATGAACATTTCCTCCAATACCGATTAATCTTTGACAGGCGTCGCACTGTCCATGTTGCTCTCCCTGCTCCTAGTTTATTTGACTTTCAAGCAAAAATGAGATATATTATAACCAGGGAGGAGGCGAACGAGTACGAGAGGAGGACGGAAGCAGCTCGCCTCCAAGTTGTAGCTCGTGAGGCAATGGCTGCTGCATCTCAGTATGACCCCAGCTACCACTTTGATCCATGGGCATAGACCAACTTAGGTAAAAGCCTAAGCTTGGGGGAGTACGTATTTCTCACCGACATTACATTCATTTTCACACACTCATTCTAGTTGTCGATGCTCATACTTTTTCATTGTACTATCCATGCTAGTTTATTTTCTTTTTCTAGCTTTCTTCTTGTGTGTTTGAATAACCTTAAGAAAAACCAAAAAAAATTAGTTGTAGCTTTTAGCTAGTTTACTTTCCATGCCTGTAGTAGTAGTAATTAAAACAAAACCCAAAAAGATTTCTCGTTCTTCTTTTGCTTGTTGGGAGCTTTCCCGTATAAATAGTTTTTATTTCTTTTTCTTTTCTTTGGGTGTCGAGAGGAGAAGACCATGATGAAAATGTTGAGTAGCTCTTATATGCATTATTGTTTATTTAACCAAGAGCCCATATTACCTTATCTTCTCCCTTGAATTGAATGCTTGCAGATTCTAGCTTAGTCCAAAGCACGTGCAATATTATTATTATCCACGCCGTTCGCTCGTGCAAGTGAAAGGCAATAATGACGATATATGATGGAATGATTGAGATGAGAGAAGCTGGTATGAACTCGACCTCTCTTATTTTTTGTAAATATGATTAGTTCATCGTTCCTGATTCAGCCTATTATGAATAAACATGTTTGCAATGACAATTAGAGATTATAGTTGCTTATTCCATGATTAATTAGCTAGGAGTTTATAATGGTTTACCTTGCATGCCAACATGCTATTAAAATGGTTGTGATGTGGTATGATAGGGTGGTATCCTCCTTTGAATGATTCAAGTGACTTGACTTGGCACATGTTCACGCATGTAGTTGAAACAAAATTAACATAGCCTTCACGATATTTATGTTTATGGTGGATTATATCCTACTCATGCTTGCACTCAGTGTTGATTAGTTTTAATGCATGTTCATGACTGTTGTCGCTCTCTAGTTGGTCGCTTCCCAGTCTCTTTCTAGCCTTCACTTGTACTAAGCAGGAATACTGCTTGTGCATCCAAAATCCATAAACCCCAAAGTTATTCCATATGAGTCCACCATACCTTCCTATATGCGGTATCTACCTGCCGTTCCAAGTAAATTTGTATGTGCCAAACTCCAAACCTTCAAATGGAATTCTGTTTTGTATGCTCGAACAGCTCATGTATCAACTAGGGTTGTCTATATCTTCCATGTTAGGCGGGTTATTCTCAAGAGGAGTGGACTCCACTCCTCACTCTCGAGAAAATGGCTGGTCACTGGGATGCCCAGTCCCATGCTCAAATCAAAATAATTGCAAACAAAACTCCCCCAGGATGTTGTTAGTTGGAGGCACCCGTTGTTTCGGGCAAGCCATGGATTGATGTTTGTTGGTGGAGGGGGAGTATAAACTTTACCGTTTTGTTTGGGAACCGCCTATAATGTGTGTAGCATGGAAGATATCGAGATCCCTCAGTTCTTATGTTGACAATGAAAGTATACCGCTCAAAATGTTATTTATCTCTATTTCAAAATCAAGCTCTAGCACCTCTACAAATCACTGCTTCCCTCTATGAAGGGCCTATCTATTTACTTTTATGTTGAGTCATCATCCTCTTATTAAAAAGCACCAGCTAGAGAGCACCGCTATCATTTGCATCCATTACTATTGATTTATATTGAGTATGACTATGACTGGATCTCTTTTACCATAAATTACAATGTTTATTCAGTCCTTGATCTTTAGAGGTGCTCTGCATTTATGTTTTGTGGTTTCACAAAGGGCTAGCGAGATACCATCTTGTTATATCATATTATGATTGTTTTGAGAAAGTGTTGTCATCCGAGATTTATTATTATTGCTCGCTAGTTGATTCTGCCATTGATACGAGTAAACATGAGACCTAAGTGTTATTGTGAATATGGTTAGTTCATAATCTTTCCTGAAAACTTGAATGCTCGCTTTACATATTTGCAACAACAAGAGAAAACAGAATTTGTAAAAGTTTTCCTTTATCAGTTTTAGTTTGTCAACTGAATTGCTTGAGGACAAGCAAAGGTTTAAGCTTGGGGGAGTTGATACGTCTCCTTCGTATCTACTTATCCAAACACTTTGCTCTTGTTTTGGACTCTAACTTGCATGATTTGAATGGAACTAACCCAGACTGACGCTGTTTTCAGCAGAATTGCCATGGTGTTATTTTTGTGCAGAAATAAAAGTTCTCAGAATGACCTGAAAATCCACGGAGCAACTTTTTGGAATTACTAAAAAATATTGGCGAAAGAATCAACACCAGGGGACCCACACCCTGCCACGAGAGGGGGATTCGTCACTGTCGTCATCATCAACCTTCCTCCATCACCAATTTCATGATGCTCACCGCCGTGCGTGAGTAATTCCATCGTAGGCTTGCTGGACGGTGATGGGTTGGATGAGATTTACCATGTAATCGAGTTAATTTTGTTAGGGTTTGATCCCTAGTATCCACTATGTTCTGAGATTGATGTTACTATGACTTTGCTATGCTTAATGCTTGTCCCTAGGGACCGAGTGCCATGATTTCAGATCTGAACCTATTATGTTTTCATGAATATATGTGAGTTCTCGATCCTATCTTGCAAGTCTATAGTCACCTATTATGTGTTATGATCCGTTAACCCCAATGTGACAATAATCGGGATACTTACCAGTGATGACCGTAGTTTGAGGAGTTCATGCATTCACTAAGTGTTAATGCTTTGGTCCGGCACTCTATTAAAAGGAGGCCTTAATATCCCTTAGTTTCCAATAGGACCCCGCTGCCACGAGAGGGTAGGACAAAAGATGTCATGCAAGTTCTTTTCCATAAGCACGTATGACTATATTCGGAATACATGCCTACATTACATTGATGAACTGGAGCTAGTTCTGTGTCACCCTATGTTATAACTTTTACATGAGGAATCGCATCCGACATAATTATCCATCACTGATCCAATGCCTACGAGCTTTTCACATATTGTTCTTTGCTTAGTTACTTTACCGTTGCCACTGTTACAATTACTACAAAACTGCTTCTGTTACTTTTGCTACTGTTACTGTTACTTCCATACTACTTTGCTACTAAATACTTTGCTGCAGTTATTAAGTTAGCCAGGTGTGGTTGAGTTGACAACTCAACTTCTAATACTTGAGAATATTCTTTGGCTCCCCTTGTTTCGAATCAATAAATTTGGGCTGAATACTCTACCCTCGAAAACTGTTGCGATCCCCTATACTTGTGGGTTATCAACGTGCAGCACCCTGCTGTGGTCACGGGAGCCCGTCGAGGAGGTGGAGTTTGGTCTTGGTGCTCGCGCTCCTCCACCATCACAGGCGGCACATAGTGACGTGGGGGTGCTGGAAGCGCACGTGCATCTTCTTGGGGCCGCTGCACCACTTGGCAGCTCGCCTCTTCGCGCATGGGAGCCTTGCGCGGTGGGTTGCGCCGCGGTGCCACCCGCCTTGGTTCGATGATGGCGCCCTGGGCTGGAGATGGTGGAGGTGCCCCGTGAGCCACGTCGCCAGTGGGAGGCGGCTGCTGAGGCAGTGAACGGGCCGGCGCAGTGGAGTCTCCGGCGACGCTGACGAGCTCGGCGATGCGCTCAAGCCACTCCTCATAGAAGTCGTCGAATGGGCAGTAGCGAAGGAGCTCCCGCGCCATGAGCAGAGCAGCTTGCGCATTCGCTGGGCCGCGACGCGTGTGGGAGGAGGAAGCGGCCGGGGTCAGCGACGGAGTGGCGGTGCACCCGTCGCGGCGCACCGAGGGATGCAGCGATGAAGTTTGCTGCTCGTGGCCGGCAGGGCCTGTGGTGATGTTGGCTGCCGGTGATGGAGGGTGATGAGGACAGCCATTGCCCGCTGGAGCCGTCTGAGAGACGCGAGCGGCAACCGCAGCCCGGCGCTCAGCGCGAGCCCGACGTGCGTCAGCCATGGAAGTGTCGGAGTAGCGGCGGATCGATCATCGCAAGAGAGGATCCAACGCACCCCTACCTAGCGCGCCAAATGTCGAATTTCGGGTTCCGCAAGCCCTTGATAGGTTTGAACTCTAGGGCGCGTGTGGAGATCTCAACCTACCCAGCCTGCCTACTCGCGATCCTCTAAGCCTAGCGCGTCGAGCTCATAGGGACAGAGAAACACAATAGTTTATCCTGGTTCGGGCCACCTTGCGGTGTAATATTCTACTCCAGTGTTTTGGTGGATTGCCTCGAGGGGCTGAGGATGAACTAGTACAGTGGATGAACAAGCCTTAGGAGGTGAGGTGTTCTTGAGCTCGGGTGAGCTGGTGAGGGAGGAATGGCTTTGCTCCGTTTGGATCTCTCCCCTTTTATGGTGGTGGCTAAGTCCTATTTATAGTGGCATTGGTCCTCTTCCCAAATGATTGGTGGGAAGGGATCCCACAACGGTCGGATTTGAAGGGGGACAGGAAGTACATCCTATCCTGACTAAAGTGGTCTTCGCCTGCGAAAAGCCTCTGGTCGTGACGCTGCAGTGGACTCGGCGATGACCTCCGTCCTACCGTCCTGGCGGTCTTGGTCTTGTTGCACCAGAATGGAAACCTTTGGCTGATTCCTCGGGACTCCGCGCCTGCTTCTTGCCTCCTTTGCACCAAAGAGGAAACTGGTGTTCTGCGCCCGCTGGCGCCCGCCTGGCCTTGGTCGTCATGGCTCACGTCAGCTGAAGCTGGGCCGACTAGGCCGTTGATGGAGCCACGCAGTGGGCCGCTAGCAGACAAGTTTGGGCACCCCCGTATCCAAAATGCCGACAGGGATTCCTGGAAGAGAACAGAATGATGCAGTATAGTAGAGATAAGAATTTCCCTCAGTTATGAACCAAGGTTATCAATCCAGTAGGAGAACCACGTGAAACCTCGTTGACAACACCTACACACAAAAGAGCAAATACTTGCACCCAACGCGATCAAGGGGGTTGTCAATCCCCTTGGTGGTTTTTTGCAAGGATCAAATCTCATAGTGATAGATAGATAGATAAAACGCAAAATAAAAGAACGGTAAATAAATTGCAGCAAGGTATTTTTGGATTTAATATATGATAAAGGTAGACCCAGGGGGCATAGTTTTCACTAGAGGCTTTTCTCTCGAACAAAAAGCATACGGTGCGTAAACAAATTACTGTTGGGCAACTAATAGAAAACTTCATAGTTATGACAGTATTCAAGGCAATGAGCATGTATATAGGTGTCACGTCCGAGACAAGTAGATCGACTCCTTCCTGCATCTATTACTATTACTCCAACCATCGACCCCTATCTAGCATGCATCTAGAGTATTAAGTTTATGAAAAACGGATTAACGTGTGAAGCAGGATGACACGATGTAGACAAAGTAAATCCAACCAATATGAATAAACCCCGTTGTTTTCCCCTTAATGGCAACAATATAAATACGTGTCATGTCCCCTTCTGTCACTGGGATTGAGAACCAAAAGATTGAACCCATTACAAAGCACCTCTCCCATTGCAAGATAAATCAATCTAGTTGGCCAAACCAAATGGATAGATCAGAGAAAAATACAAAGCTATAATAATCATGCATAAAATAATTCAGAGAAGAATCAATCAATATTCATGAATAATCTGATCATAAACCCCACAATTCATCGGATCCCAACAAACACACCAAATAGATGCGAGCATCGAGGAGAACATTGTATTGAAGATCAAAGAGAGAGAATAAGTCATCTAGCAACTAGCTATGGACCCGTAGGTCTATGGTAAACTACTCACACATCATTGAAAGGGTAGAAAGGTTGATGCGGAGTACCAAAAATGGCCTCCAGATGGGATCGCAGAAGAACAGAAACTTGCGATGGTAGAAAAAGTATTTTTGGTGGCTCTTTGTTGGTTTCCCGATTTTAGAAAATTTATAGAGGCGGAATTAGGTCAGATGGAGCTATGTGGGGCCCACAAGGCATCAGGGCACGCCCTATTTCCTTGCCATTTTCTCGTTTGCCTTGTAGCCTCCTCCCGAAGCTTCTAAGGTCTCTCTTGTCCAGAAAAAATCATCAAAAAGTTTCCTAGCATTTGGACTCCGTTTGTCACTGATTTCCTGGAAAACCAAAAATAGGTAAATAACAGCAACTGGCACTTGGCAGTAGGTCAATAGGTTAGTCCCAAAAAATGATATATAATTGCATATCAAACATCCAAGATTGATATTATAATAGCATGGAACAATAAAAAAATTATAGATACCTTGGAGACATATCAACGCCAAGACGAGGATTCATCTAAATCCTAGACCTCCAGTGCGTTATATAAACCGAGGCCAGGCTAGTCAATAGATCATCTTAGAATTATACACAACAATACCGTGGTATATACATGTACTCTGTACTATCTCCATTATGAATACAATCAAAAGCAGGATGTAGGGTATTATCTCTTCGAGGGTGCCCGAACCTGGGTAAAATCCCGTGTCCATGTTACCACTCCTTTCTTGACTCGAGTGTGTGGTCAATAGCCGGATGGCCTGGTTTCTCTCTAAAGTCGCTCGAGTCTAGTTTGCTAAACTGGCTTCTGAGAAACACTCCGCCTTCGGGAAGGGAGATTGAAGCTGAAGGCTGACACACTTGAAGTCTGGAGATTGGACGTATCATGTTAAAAGCACGACACAATTCAAATAAATTCTAAGACCAATTTCGGATTGGCGCCAAAAAACTTGACCAGTTAATTTAGACGTAAAGTTTTTATGTAAGCTTTTTTGTTTTTTCGAGCATAACTCTCGCAGTGCAATACCAAACGCCTTTAAAGCATCAGCAATATTAATGGGGGCAGCAACTAGAGGCGAACCCACTCAAAGCCAAGGTACTCCATGGAGTCCTTGGAAAAATGTTCTCAGATATTGCTTTATATGCATCAGCTTCAAATTTTGTCTTCGGTCAATAGATGGGTTACCTGGCTCCTATGCTTACTTCTTACATTCCCGATTGTTCGGCTAAGGGTAAAGGGAGAATCACTACAATTGTACTTTTGGTTTAACTGGCCAAGAACCTCAGTGGAGAAAGCCGAAAACTGATTGTCACAATGAGCGTAAACTAGCGAGCGATCCGATGACTATGTCAAGTATAGATCGATAGAGTTACCCCAAGTTAATTGATGGGCCTTTCATAAAATTGGCCGAAGTGTTAATGGCTTGACCTTGGTTGACGCCGAACACTAACTGGGAGCTAGTAACTGGCCTCCCAATTTTAAGCTCCTATGACTAAGTGAAAGTTATAAAGCTTGCATATTTGATTGCCTCATTTTTGCTAACAAAACCGCCTCCAGGCACCAAGACATCGGCTAAGTGTTGTCTTGTTACTACGGAAACACCCTGCATAGCATCTACAAAGGGGTGGAAGCCGGCGATGGGCCAATGATAAACGGTTGCAACAAAGTCAAAATAAACATGTAGCATAAAGCTGTAAAGTACAGCTTAAAAGCTGACTATCACAACATATCATCAGCATTTGTATTCATATACAACCGCTACCTTCCGTAATCATCGTTATAAAGCCATAAATATGCATCAATTTGACTTACGATTTTGGCCAAGCTGGGTTGCCTGGCTCTCGTGCCTACCCCTTACGTTCCCGATTGTTCAGCTAGGGGGTAAGGGAAGCACCTCTGTGATTGTTACTATAGGGTCATCCGGGTTCGTACCTCAGACGGTTGAAGCCAAAAGCTAGTCGTCTTAAGAATATAATTAGTCAACAATGACGGAAGTGAAAATTTAGGTTCATTAAAGACCATAGAGTTCGGGAACTTTCCCAAACTAAATCCTCAATATTTTTCCTCCCACATTCATCGGAGGTGGGGTTTCATGATCATGGTCAACATGATAGCCTAGGAAAAGGAACTTATAAATGAATTAATTTTCCTAGAAGATGTTTCTTATGTTAAATAGTAATATAACATATTTCCTCCGCGTACCTTTGTTTATAAAACCGTATGTCCGGATTGCCTTGTTTTCCATAAATTTTTGCCCTCATAAAGGCTTTATAAAGTAAGAAAACACTCCTCGGCTACTAGCCGAGGAGGTTGAAGCCGATGGTCCGTCAAAAAAATTTGTACAATGCGGATCCGAATATTAACGATATAAAGTACTTGGATACATAAAATCATTACACATAATTGTGATTAAAGTCGATTTACTACACCAAATCTACTGAAGAGTTAAGGGCATAGTCTTGCTGAGACAACCAAGCTGCTGACATAATGCTCTCATAATTGTCGTTGGCTTTCATTTCCTTTCTATTAAGCCCCTTGGGGCCAACCTTGGCAAGCTTGGCTTTTGCTAGCTTCAACTCCTTTAAGAGATCTTTATTATTTTGCCAAGAAGACTATCTCAAACGTAACAGAATTTTTTGTCAAACGGATATTGATCCTTAATTCGGCCACCCGTGCCCAAATTAAGGGTTGGGGGCTACTGGGCTTCCCGCTTCTCAATTGAAAGCCATTAAAGGGGCACATCGATCCCCTGATCTGGTGTTACCACCTGACTAGTGGCTCGGGGGCTACTGCATTGACAATTCAATGTATAAATTAGAAGTGCAAAATAGTTTCTGAGGAGATTACGATCCTCAGGCTGGTCGGCCGCACGCAACCCGAGACTAGGAAGCTATTGCACACCGCGTTTCCGTTCCAAAAAGTATGCTACCGAGTAAGGATTTGATCCTCGGGCCAATTTTGCGAATCACCCTGAGTATCAGGGGCTACTGGGATCAATGGTTTATTCTATCCTTCAAGTGCATATCAGAGCTTTGAGATGGCACACACCTTAAGGGCTACTGGCTATACATCTCGGCAGAGAATAAATGGCACCACCTCAGAAGCACTTCGACATAGAGTTCGGATGCGAGTAGCCGGCTCCCTAGAGGACTTTCCGGCATTAAGCTCGGCTGAACCCTTTTAACTTTTTCAAGACCAAGGTAACACCTCGGATGTCGAACGGTGTTGGAGCTTGGCTACAAAAAGACACCTCGGATGCAGTCCGGAGTTGGAGCTCGGATGCAAGAGGACACTATTGCATGGGAAAATTTTCAAACTGGAGGTGTGGCATAAAAATAACAATGCATTGATAAAGGCCAAAAACTTAAAAGGGGGCCCTTGGATACCCGACGTGTGAACTCCTCGGATACTCGACATGTGAACTCTTCAGATTCACCTCAGCGAACCTCAAGATCCAAGATGGGAATATTTGTTCAACTAGCTTTCAAGACCGACGGCCGAAGATGAAGAACAATTCGAAAGAACGGGGAGCGTCCCCAATTTGAAGACCGGTAGAAGGGGTACTGATGGTGTCCTGGACTATGGGGTACTCATCATGTCGTTTCCCGACCAGGTGGATCGAGTCGAGGACCCCCATGGTGGTTCATTCATGGGCCACTTCGGGCAGCCCATGAAGCATACAAGGAAGACTCTCCAAGACTTGGCGCACAAGACGAGGACTCTTCTAAATCCTAGACCTCTTGTACATTATATAAACAGAGGTCGGGCTAGTCAATAGATCATCTTAGAATCATACACAACAATCTCGTGATAGATACTTGTACTATGTATCATCCCTCATATGAATACAATCAAAAGCAGGACGTAGGGTACTCTTCGAGAGAGCCCGAACCTGGGTAAAATCCTGTGTACATGTTTCCATTGCTCCAAAACACCTAGCATACGACCCCTACCTCGAGATATGCCGGATTTAGCACCGACAGTGAGGCGGAAGGTTGCTGTTTCTTCGTATGAGGCCGAATACACTGCGGCAGCTACACCGGCATTTCAGAGAATCTAGCTAGCCCGCCTTCTCAGCGAGATGCTGAACAAGATACCACCCCCCCCCCCCCCCCCCCCCCCGCGCGCGCTCATCTTCGTCGATAACAAATCGCCAATCTCCCTCTGCAAGAACCTAGTGCTTCACGATCGCAGCAAGCACATCGATCTCGACTATCACTTCATATGTGAGTGCGTCGAGAAGGGCACGGTGGTCGTGGAATTCATCAGGACTGATGAGACAAGGCGGACATCCTAACAAAGGCTCTTGGCCGCGGCCGGTTCCAGGAGCTGCGCGACAAGGTCTGGATTGTCAACATCCAACCCGTTCGACAGAGTTGAGGGGCGAGATTGTGGGCTTCACCGCATGTCTCTAAGTAATTGCATGGAACTGAAAGTAACCTAGTAATTTCGTTAGCTAGTGCAAGGAAGTTGACCGGAAGTCTCTTTAGTTGTACATGCAGTGTAGTAGTACGTGCTAGTTTCCTAGTAGTTCCCTAGGAGTTTACTTGGCTTGACTTAGCTTGACCAGGGCTGGTCTGTAACCTATATAAGGACATGTGCTCCTTTGTAACATCTCACTCCATCCAACACCAAGACAAGGCAACGAGCCACTTTCATCTTCACAACTACTCCCTCCGTTCCAAAATAGATGACTCAATTTTGTACTAACTTTAGTACAATGTTGAGTCATCTATTTTGGAACGGAGGGAGTAGTAGTTATGTTAGCTCCACTCCTAGTACATGTGTGTGTGCGCGCGAGTTCATCGGTTCGTCAGTGAGAGCAGCTTGTGTGCAGCCTCTGGTTAGCTAGGCTTCCTTTGTTAGAGTACAAGTGAGAGCTAGCTACTCGTAGCTCGGGCTAACAAAATATACAGAGCTGTAGGAAAATTTATTTCTGGTTGCTGACTGCACAATCTGAAGTATATATCTCTGACAATATATTAGGCTCTTGCTCTTGACAAATTAGGTTGTTGTGGTGTTGCTTTGTATACAAAGGACATGCTCGCCTGCTGGTTTCATTCAGGAGTGTAGGTAGAAGCTAAAACTGAACCATAATATCAGTTTAGAGGCACTTGAACATTTTTCACAAAGTATGTGTGTTGTGGCAGCACACGCGCAGTTCTGGTTATTTGACTATACCAAATTGTTAGAAATACAAAACCACTTGTACATTCAGACATGTGTGCACCTCTCCTGAAACTTGGAACTTGTCTGCTGCTCTGTTTGTGAGTGTCTCGTTGTACGCTTCTAGAAATGAGGAGATAAATGCAGTCGAGATATTGTAGGACCAGGGAATAGCCATGTAGAGGAGCCGTTGTCAAATAAAATAGCTGTACACAGTTCAGATTTGCACTGAACCATTATATTCAGAGAGGCACCTATGCTTCTGTAGCATATATCGAAGTGTAGTAAAATCTGAAAAAATTGAAAATAATAATCCTAAAGTCCTTGAAACCTGATCTGATATTGGATCATTCCACTCTGTTTAGTGTGTAAGCTACACATGATTAAGACTTCAACTAAGTTAGGTTTGGGATTCGCAAAAAAAAAACTAAGTTAGGTTTGGGAGAGTTTACATGAGACAATTTTATGAAAAACAAAATAAAATGATCGTCTTGTGACCATTTTAGGCTGGTTCAGAATTAATTCCTGTAGACTTGATCCAAGAATCACGAATGTAGCAGATCTTTAGTTGGTATATTAAGAACTAAGTTGAACGTACTGGTTAGATTTTGCCTCTTTCTCTCATAACCAGAATGTTACAACTGGTTTAGCTAGACAAATAGAACAACTTAAATGATTCCTTTATTCAATAATCTTCAGAGAAAACAAAAAAAAACTCAATTTAAGTTATCATTCTGCTGAACCATATGAACTACAATCTGTGCATGACCTGAAAATGAACATTTGTGAAGTAAATAAGTAAGAAATAGTTAAGCATGGATAGCTACCGCCGATTCAGTAATGCATCAAAATGCAACTATTTTCTGTCATGAGCATGTTATCAACATCTCTGACGTTGGTCTCTATCAGACTTGTGAGTTTTTCAGGAACTGAAGCTCGGTAAGTCCAGTTCTTTGTCCATCTCTGCTTGATTATTTCTACCAAAGTACTTGTAATCTATTATTGTGTTATTACTTGCATCAAAGAAAGATATATTTTCTAAACTGAATGAACCTGCAATGATCCAATGACCGCTTTCCATTATCTCTATTATGGCTAGTAGTTGAAATCTGGTTGGAGGCTTTTTTCAAAAAAGAGGATTGCCCTGGCATCTACATCAAGTCGATGCACATAGCCATTTATTAAAAGAATAATGTATCAAAGTACGGATGACATCTCAAGTATGTAAACGTGATAAAAAAGCGGACAAATAGCCAACCGGCAAAAATAGGACACCATGCCTAAACACCTATCCCATTATTGGATCGTCATCCAAACCGGTTGTATGTAGCCCATGCTACCGTCTCCCATTGGGTTACACCAAAGGCCATAAGCTCCCTCACTTCCGCGGGATAGTAATGACCACGCACGAATCCATCTAGATGCCGGGTAGATAGCGTGCAAAAATTTTGTGATGTTGGTGTTGGAATTATTGGGCATAGCCCATACAATAATTCATATTTTCTGCCAATAATTCAAAGTAAATCCCAGATGCTCATGTGGCCCATCCATGCATGATAAGGTTGTGTGGAAAATTGACCCATGCCACGTGTATGCGTTGTTTTATCACGCAAGAAGAAAGTTGAAACAATTGACGCATAAATGGGAGAAGAAACTGAACACTTCGTGTGAGTTTTAGTGCGCTCGTTTCTTCTCGCCTTAATGGTTTTTAGCGTCTGTTTAATGGTGTTTATTGCATCGGTTTCTCTTCTACTAATGAAGGCTCAGCTTCAACTTTTCTCACGTATATAAGAGGTCGCTCCTCTGTTGTTCAAAAAGTACAACGACTCTTCGTCTCATTCCAAAGCATTGCGCCGCTTATCTCTTTCCCATCTCGCTTCCCGGCGTACACAGGGAAGTGAGACAGCAGGCCTCCGAAACCCCGCCTCTTGTGATCCGGTACGGGAGAAAGGCGATTAGGTTTTTGTGGAGTGCCTCCGCACGACTGATGGATTTTTCTTCATCATGGCTGCAAACGACGACATCCTCGACGACGAGTTCCCCAACGATGACTTCTTCCCCGACGTCGACGACCTCTTCGACAACATGACGAACGACACACTCGCATCTTCTGCTGCTGTTTCGTACGTCATCTTATCCTCTCTGTCAGGGCTGGCATTTGGTTTACTGCTACTAGTGATCGACATGGATATGTTACTCGTTTCTTATTATCTCAACTTCATGACTAGTTTCACAAATCAGTTGCATGTCTCAATTGTTCTCTCTATCATGTTAATCATGCTTTACCTATTGTTTTTTTGGATTAAACATAATGGAAAAATGCCTAATTATTCAACAATCCAAAAACCTATTATGTGTAGGCAATTTTCTTCTATTGCTTTTGCTGCAACTCTCAAGCCCACACCGTTTGAGGGTGTCAACTATAAGAGGTGGCATGCAAGGGCAGTTCTTTGGCTTACCACCATGAATTGTTTTCATGCCTCTAAAGGCAAGCCAGAGGGAGAGCTGACTGCCGAGCAGGAGCAAGCTTTCCAGGCAACAGACACCCTCTTCAGAGGTGCTGTTCTGAGTGTTCTTGGCGACAAGATTGTCGATCCATTCATGACCATCATGGTCGGTAATGATATGTGGGATGCGCTCGAGGCCAAGTTTGGGGTCGCGGACGCAAGAAGTGAGTTGTATATCATGGAATAGTATCATGACTACAAGATGACTAATGACCGCTTCGTTGTTGAGCCGGCTCATGAGATTCAGTCGCTCACTAAAGAACCCGGACAAATTCATTGCCGGGGGCATCATTGCCAAGCTTCTACCTTCGTGGAGGAATTTTGCTACCTCTCTAAAGCACAAGAGGCAAGAGTTTACTATTGTCAATCTTATTGGCACTCTTGATGCGGAAGAAAAGGCGAGGGCAAAAGACACACGTGCTCGAATTCATGAGGGGAATTCTAGTGCCAATTTGATACAGAAGAAAAATTTCCAACCTCACAAACCCAAGAACAAAAACAACTATGCGGGCAAAGGAAAGTTTGACGTCAAGTACAAAGCCCCACAACAACCTGTCAACTTCAAGAAGAAGGAGACTTATAGAAGAAAGGAAAGTGCCATTATGTGGCAGTGAAGAACGTTGGGCTTCATCCTTCAAGGACGGCTGGGACATGCGTCAGAACGAGAACAATGGCAAGACCGCTAATGTTGTTATTGGCGATGTTGAGATGAAAGATGTCGGGTATGGTAAACTTCCTACCATTCTTTCAGTATGTCATTCTCCTGATTGGTGGATTGACAACGGTGCCAATGTACATGTGTGTTCTGACATAAACATGTTTTCTTCTTATCAGGTCGCAAGAACTACACCCATGCTGATGGGAAATGCAACACATGCTTCTGTTCATGGTGTTGGTACGGTCGATCTGAAGTTTACTTCGGGAAAGATCGTGCGGCTAAAGAACGTGCAGCATGTCCCTGCTATAAATAAAAATCTTGTTAGTGGCTCTCGTTTGTGTCGAGATGGCTATAAGTTGGTGTTCGAGTCCAATAAGGTTGTAGTGTCCAAGTGTGGACAATTTGTTGCAAAGGGCTATGGGAGCGGAGGCTTGTTCCGCTTATCTTTGTCAGACTTTTGCACTAAAGTTATTAATCATGTTTGCAGTGAAACTGAATCAAATGTTTGTCATTCACGACTTTGTCATATTAACTTTGGTTGCATGACGCAGCTAGCAAATTTGAGTTTAATCCCAAAATTTACAATTGTCAAAGGTTATAATTGCCAAGTATGTGTGCAAGCAAAGCAACCTCGCAAGTCTCATACGACTACTAAAGCGAGGAATTTGGCACCACTTAAACTCATACATTCAGATCTTTGCGAGATGAACGGTGTGTTGACAAAAGGTGGAAAAAGATATTTCGTGACTCTAATTGATGACTCTACTAGATATTGCATGATATATCTGTTGAAAACAAAAGCAGAGAATCAACTCGATCGAAAGATCAAAAGGTTTAGGTCAGACCGCAGTGGAGAGTATTTTTCAAATGAGTTCAATTTATTCTATGAGGAATATGGTATAATCCATGAGAGGACGCCTCCCTATTCTCCCCAGTCAAATGGGGTTGTCGAACGAAAGAACCGCACTCTAACTAATTTGGTTAACGCCATGTTAGACACAATGGGACTTTCCAACGAATGGTGGGGGGAGGATTTGATGACTGCAAGTCATGTCCTAAATAGAGTTGCCACGAAGAATAAAGAGATTACCCCAGTTGAGGAATGGGAAAGGAAAAGACTTAAACTCTCCTACTTACGAACTTGGGGTTGTTTGGCTAAAGTCAATGTGCCAGTTACCAAGAAGCGTAAGCTTGGACCAAAAACAGTTGATTGTGTTTTCCTGGGTTATGCTTTCCATAGCATTGGCTATAGATTTCTAGTGGTGAAATCTGAGGTACTTGACATGAATGTTGGTACAATCATCGAGCCTAATGATGCGACTTTCTTTGAGGATATTTTTCCTATGAAGGATATGCCTAGATCATCTAGTCAGAGGTCAGAGACAACTCCTCGACCTACTGTTCAATTGGAACATTCCATGAAGAAACATACAGATATTCCTGAGGATGATGACAATGAAGCTCCTAGAAGGGGCAAGAGACAAAGGACCACAAAGTCATTTGGTGAAGATTTTATTGTGTATCTCGTGAATGATACTCCCACTTCTATTTCAGAAGCTTATTCATCTCTTGATGCTGACTACTGGAAAGAAGCTGTGCATAGTGAGATGGATTCCATCATGGCTAACGGGACATGGGAGATCACAGATCGTCCTTATGGGTGTAAACCTGTAGGGTGTAAGTGGGTGTTTAAGAAAAATCTTAGGCCCGATGGTACAATTGAAAAGTACAAGGCGCGGCTTGTATCCAAGGGATATACCCAAAAAGAAGGTGAATATTTCTTTGATACTTATGCGCCCGTGGCTAGATTGACCACTATTCGAGTACTACTCTCATTGGCCGCCTCACATAATCTTCTCGTTCATCAAATGGACGTTAAGACAGCTTTCCTAAATGGAGAGTTGGAGGAGGAAATTTACATGAAACAACTCGATGGTTTTGTAGTAGATGGTCATCAAGGAAAGGTGTGTAAATTGTTGAAATCTTTGTATGGTTTGAGACAAGCACCTAAGCAATGGCGCGAGAAGTTCGAAAGAACTTTGACATCTACGGGCTTTGTTGCAAACGAAGCCGACAAGTGTGTGTACTATCGCCATGGTGGGGGCGAGGGAGTTATATTATGTTTGTATGGTGATGACATACTTATATTTGGAACAAATCTCAAAGTCATTGAGGAAGTGAAAGATTTTCTGAATCAAAACTTTGAGATGAAAAACCTTGGAGTAGCTGATGTTATCTTGAACATCAAGCTTTTAAGAGGTGGTGATGGTGGGATCACTCTATTGCAGTCTCACTATGTGGAGAAGGTTCTGGATCGCTTTGGATAGTTAGATTGCAAACCTTCTTCAACACCTTATGATCCGAGTGTTTTGATTCGGAAGAACGAAGGAGAAACAAAGGATCAATTGAGATATTCTCAAATCATTGGATCACTTATGTATTTAGCTAGTGCTACGAGGCTTGATATTTCGTTTGCTGTGAGTAAACTAAGCCGGTTTGTTTTAAACCCGAGAGATGTTCATTGGCATGCACTTGAGAGAATAATGCGCTATCTGAAAGGTACTGCGAGTTATGGACTTCACTATACCGGGTATCCAAGAGTACTTGAAGGTTATAGTGATGCGAATTGGATATCTGATGCTGATAAGCTTAAAGCCACAAGTGGTTATGTGTTTACACTTGGTGGTGCTGTTGTTTCCTGGAAGTCTTGCAAGCAGACCATCTTAACAAGGTCAACAATGGAAGCAGAACTCACAGCGTTAGAAATACAGTTGAGGCAGAATGGCTTTGAGAATTTTTGATGGACTTGCCGGTAGTTGAAAAACCAATACCAGCTATTCTAATGAATTGTGATAATCAAACTGTGATCATCAAGGTAAACAGTTCTAAGGATAATAAGAAGTCATCAAGACATGTGAGAAGGAGACTGAAATCTGTCAGGTTCATGAGAAACTCCGAAGTTATAGCGTTGGACTATATAAACACATCGAAGAATCTGGCAGATCCCTTCACAAAGGGTTTATCACGAAATGTGATAGACAATGCATCGAAGGAGATGGGATTGAGACCCACTACATAAGTTGTTCATGGTGGTAACCCATTCTTTGTGATCGGAGATCCCGTGAATTAGAATTGGCGAGACAAGCTATTGAATAACTGAGATGAGAATATTTAATTTGTAAAAATCCACTCCGTTATGATGCTATTCTCCTCTAATCTGTATGGTAGGCTGATATTTATCTTAATGTGTTCTGAATGGCTTGGGTAGGCAAAGATGTTGTCCTACAGAACATCTAGAAAGAACACACCTATATGAGTTAGACTGTTAAACGTCGCGGTCTATGAGAGTTGGGTGTTCTTTAATAAACTCATGAGGAGGCCCCGGAGTATGACGCATATGCACCTACCCGCGGGAAAGTTTTCAGCGGTCTAGTATCGGTCAAGGCTTTTACGTGAAACTTGTTTGCACAAAACTTGCAGTTCAAGGCGTAGTCCACTTCAAGTTGTGAACGAGCGTAGCGTGGAGTTCTAGGTGAAAGTTTAACTTAATAGTCTCCACCGAAAACCGGTATATAAACAATGTTTTGGAACCGTAGGCAAATTTTATGTGCCTCTGGAATCTGATGGGGGATTGTTGGAATTATTGGGCATAGCCCATATAATAATTCATATTTTCTGCCAATAATTCTAAGTAAATCTCAGATGCTCATATGGCCCATCCATGCATGATAAGGTTGTGTGGAAAATTGACCCATGCCACGTGTATGCGTTGTTTTATCACGCGAGAAGAAAGTTGAAACAATTGACGCATAAATGGGAGAACAAACTAAACACTTCGTGTGAGTTTTAGTGCGCTCGTTTTTCTCTCCTTAATGGTTTTTAGTGCGTCTGTTTAATGGTGTTTATTGCATCACTTTCTCTTCTACTAATGAAGGCTCAGTTTCAACTTTTCTCACGTATATAAGAGGTCGCTCCTCTGTTATTCAAAAAGTACAATGACTCTTCGTCTCATTCCAAAGCATTGCGCCGCTTATCTCTTTCCCATCTCGCTTCCCGGCGTGCACCGAGGAGTGAGACAGCAAGCCTCCGAAACCCCGCCTCTTTTGATACGGTATGGGAGAGGGGCGATTAGGTTTTTGGGGAGTGCCTTCACACGACTGCTGGATTTTTCTGCATCGTGGCTACGAACGACGACATCCTCGACGACGAGTTCCTCAACGACGACTTCTTCCCCGACGTCGACGACCTCTTCGACGACATGACGAACGACACGCTCGCATCTTTTGCTGCTGTTTCATATGTCATCTTACCCTCTCTGTCAGGGCTGGCATTTGGTTTACTGTTACTAGTGATCGACATGGATATGTTACTCGTTTCTTATTATCTCAACTGCATGACTAGTTTCACAAATCAGTTGCATGTCTCAATTGTTCTCTCTATCATGTTAATCATGTTTTACCTATTGTTTTTCTGGATTAAACATAATGGAAAAATGCCTAATTATTCAACAGTTGGTCCTGTTAAACACATAGTCAAGCCATGGTAAACGCCTAGTAGATAACCTGGTTGGAGGCTGTCAAGCCATGGAAGGCGGGTTCCACTACACGTCGATACCATCATTGGGATTCAATTAACAAAATCCCAACTTGTGCTCAAGCTCCGTAGCAAGCGCGTTGACCACATGACCCTATATGGGCGGGGCTGAGCTGAAGTAATGCCATCCTAGTGTCGTATCTCCCTGGAACGTGTGTACAAGTAATGGTTGTTGGGGCGTGACCTCTACTTTAGGGGGCCAACTGTCATGGAGGGCCTCTACTATAGTCATTACACTTATATGGTGCGGGTGAGGCATGACAGATGGGATGGGTGAAAAAGCTTTGTGACCATGGGAGTGTGAATGAGACTTGTAACCCTTGACACACGATTATGGGCGGCTGTGGGTAAAGTAACGCGCGTCTAGAGTGTAATGAATCGCGACTTGCCACTGGTTGTTCCGGGTAGAAATTGCGGCCGTGACAGGAAAGGAATCCACAGGGTATTCTAGCAGCCCGTCAGAGTGTGAGACAACACGATCATATTTAAAAAAAAAAATTGACAAAGGGTGAATTTTATTAGCTCAAAATGAAGCATCAAATGATACAAACATAGTGAGTATACATCCGGCCTCTGCATAGTTAGGATGCACACAGTCAACATCAACACACACACAAAAATCACACGGCAAATTGCAAAGTCAAACATGAACGAAGCTATGCCTTGGTGCTGCAAAACAAAAAACTCCAAAGTGATCAAAATAATGATCAACAATCTACAACAACAACCATATTCGCACCAACCATCAGTTGACATCAGTTGTGATGTCGCCACCACTTTCCACAACCCAAGCAACTACATGCATAGCACGGTCTTGACGTGAGGTGCCACGCAAGTGAAAACCATGCCCGCATAAGTAGACAGTCAAGCCGCGACAAGAGCCACTCGCCGCCAACAAACTCCGAACAACGAAGGTCGTCGTCGCACTTTGCAACGGAAATCAGGGGTGGATAGTCACCGACACCATCAAATCCCAAATGGGGACGCTCCAACAGTCTCGCACCATCCTCATGCTTACCGTTCTTGTCCATGACGGCAGAACCAAGCAGCAAAACAAAATTGTCATTGCCGTCGGATTTGAAAATCCAAGATTCCGGCCCCGTCACAGCAAGCACCAAGCAGCGCAAAACCACGCCTTCACCTATGCACCCGAGAGGAGAACCGCCATACCATGACGCGGCAGGCAGACGTTGTCGTCTACAATGGGATTGTGGCCACCGATGTCTCACAACCAGAGACTGCTGGCCTAGCCATAAATCCACCACCACTATTGCACATCCATATCCTCTGCATCAAGTCGCCGTCCATAGATCTCACTCCGGAGCAATGCTGAACAAGCTCCCTCGGCCCTGGCGATCAAGTCAGCTCCTAGACAATGCCTCCAAGAAGGTCAATGATGAAGAAATCGTCGTCATCGTCTGTCCCACGAAGGGAGCAAGGATTTCCCCGGAGTAAAGACCACGAGGGGAGGATGGGTGCAATGTAGCAACGCCTTCAAGAAGGATTACGGTGCCCTGAAGCGTCGTCGTCACCACTCCTAGCACCAAGCCAAGATAGGGTTTCCCCAACTCCCCTCACACCCTCCCCTTCGCATCAACCACCATGAACAACGGCGTCTTGTCCAGCGTGCCGACAAGAATAGGCGAGGCCACCGGAGCAATGCTCGATGACCCATCTGCCATTCCAGAGCGCTGCCAAAGGACAGAGTACGCGCCCATTAGGCATGCCACACGCAGTCAACCTGGCCAACGCCCGTCCCGCTAGCCACGTTCGGCATGGCCGCACATGGAGCATAGCAGCCACGCCCCACCACCCCTTGCCGAGCTCCGCCACCGCGCAGCTGACGTGAGGCACACACACGCCCAGAGCACCGCCGGATCCCGCTGAGAACGTCGCCCACGGACCCAGGGGAGCCGCAAGGAGAAGCCCCGCCGCCGCTGTCGGCGGCATGGGCTTCACCCGACAACGTCTTCCGGTGGCAGTGTGGTGGATTTGATCTGGCAATGGCGCGCTAGAGTTTGGATGAGTCGCCCCCGAGCCGCCTCGAGCGTAGACGACGCGGGGGTTGTTTCAGCCACCAGGTATCTCATAAAACATGACACTCTTTTTAGCTAAAAAGTTTTCGAAAATGCATTGAACTTTGGGACCATACTTCCTAGCAGCTGATAGTGCATACAACCAATTTCTACTACCCTGGACTTGTTGAGTACCTCAGTACATCTCTATTGAATGTGATGTATCTCTATTTATTACCGATTGATCCTTCTATGATCTCTAGCCTTGTATAGTTTAACTACTAAAGATATTGTAGGGATAGTTGGCTTGTCACGCAAGACAACACTTCTATATATTGTAACAGACTCCGATAGATACATTTGAGTTGCATCCTAGTCTTCTACATGGTATGAGTTTTCTAACGATCTCCATTGCTTCCGGCTTAGGCCGCCATCGCCTCCTCTCTCCCTACCGCTGCCACCGCCGCTTCCTCCTAAGCTGCCGCCGCCGCACCTAAACCCTAACCATACCACGCCGCCACCGCTGCTTTCCTCCTAAGCCATCGTCGCCGCAGCTAAACCCTAACCCATCGCTGCCACTTTTTCCTTAAGGCGCCGCCGCACCCATCCATCATCATGGTTGGATCTTCCTCCTCCCTAGCAAGGTCCACCACCATCCTCGCCTTCACCTCTGAATGCCTCAACGACCTCCCCATGAAGGATCATGTTCCTGTCGTTCTCGAGCTCGACTCCCCTTCCTACAACGCATGGCGCACCTACTTCACGTCGCTCTTCCGCTCCTACCGCCTCATCGATCATGTTGATGGGAGCACCGAGATCTGCGACATAAAAGATGACGACGAGTGGCTGGCTGTCGATGCATGCATCGTCAAGTGGTTGTTCCTCATGATCTTGCGAAGGCTCTTCGACATGGTGAACTGTCGCGACCCATCCGCGCACATCATCTGGACACGGCTACGTGACCTCTTCCTCGATAATTAGCTCCAACATCGCGTGTTTCTCCAAGGTGAGTTCTTCACCTTGCAGCAAAATGATCTTACAATCGATGAGTACTGCACGAAGCTGAAGGTGCTCTATGATGAGCTTCGCGACGTCGACATGGTGATCGACGACTCTGTCCTCCTCACCAACCTCCTCTGCGGCCTCCACCCCGACCTTGGCCAGTCTGTCGCCATCATCTCCCTCCCCACGCCTTCCTTTGCCAAGACGGTCACCTATATGCGGATGAAGGAGAAACATCTCCGCCACTCGGCCCGACAGCTGACCCATGCGGCACTCCAAGTCAGCACCATCGGCGGCCTCCCTGCCCCCACCCCGCCTCCCCGCACGCCTGCTCCAACACCGCCCGCCACCTCTGATCATGGTCGCTAGAAGAAGAATCAGGAGGGGCCTTGACGGGCGGGCCCGCATCCCGAGCTCCACGCCCCACCAGGCAACTACCCTGGCCACTGCATCGGCCACGGCGCCGCCGCCTCCATGGCTCACGAGATACAATCCATGAACCAGCGTAGTACATGCCTACTCCATGACGGTTCCCCGGGCACCCGCTCCAGGCCTCCTCGGCTACCGGTCGGCCGCCCATCAGGTCTTCCTGACTGCGCCTGGCAGTCTCATCTCCTGCGGTTTTTTGGCATACGGTGGCCCCTCGAAATATGGCGCCGCCGCACCCTTGCCTTATGGTGCCACCCCTGGTGGCTCTCGCTATGCCCCGGCACTCCTTGCTTCCCTCCACCCTGCCCCTTCCCCAAGCAACTACAATGGCAGTGGGGACTGGTACATGGACATGGGAGCTAGCTCTCATATGGCATCGCACCCCAGTATCCTTTCTCATGCCTCTCTGTATTCCTTCTTCTCTCGCATCATTGTCGGTGATGGAACCACTCTTCACATCACCCACCATGGCGCATGTTCCCTCCCCCGCCCATCGTCATCATTACCTCTTAACAATGTTCTTGTGTCTCTGTCCTTAATCAAAAACTTATGTTCCGTTAGCACTTGGTTTTTCTATTAAGGATGCTCACTCTCAAAAGGTTCTGGACCAATGTGATTCACCCGATAATCTTTATCCACGCAGTCCAAAGGCGAGCAGCGGTCCCGTCGCCCTTCATGCCGATATCTCCCTTTGACATGCTCGCCTTGGTCACCCCGGCGCCGACGTCCTTCATTAAATTTTGCGGACTTCTCCGTTTTCATGTAATAAATCGGAGGCACACACTTGTCATGCCTGTCGCATAGGAAAACACGTTTGTTTGCCATTTTCATCTTCACCATCAATTGCTAATTTTTCTTTTGATGTTATTCACTGTGATGTTTGGACGTCTCCAGTGCCTAGCAATTTGGGTCTTTCATATTACCTTGTGATTTTAGATGATTTTTCTCACTTCACTTGGACTTTCCCGTTACACCGTAAATCTGACGTCGCCTCGACACTCCATGCATTTTATGACTATGTTGCCACCCACTTTCATCGCACCATTGCCCATTTCCAAATAGACAACGGAAGAGAATTTGATAATCTTGTTATTTGCAATCTTTTATCCACTCATGGCACAATTTTTCGTCTCACCTGTCAATACACATCACAACAAAATGGCCATGCTGAACGTGTTCTTCGCACGCTCGATGAGAGTATTCACGCTTTGCTCTTCCATGCACACATGCCCACCCGGTTTTGCCCCGATGCTCTAGCCGCCGCACACTCCTTCTCTACATTCGGCCTTGGAAATCGCGGTGGAACTACACACCTCATCATCTCTTATTTGGGTCTCCTCCATCTTATGATGATCTTCATGTTTTCGGTTGCCTATGTTATCCTAACATCACAACCACCGCACCACATAAGTTGTCACCTCGATCTCTTGCCTGTGTCTTTCTTGGGTACCAACCTAATACAAAAGAATTCTGTTGCAACGACCCGGTGTCCCATCGTGTGCTCATTCTACGACATTTTTACTTTGATGAGGTTGCTTTTTCTTTTCAGCAGGCACCGACGGTTTGACCACCGTCTTCGGACGTTCCTCCCCGCTGGCCTCATGGAGCCCTTGAGCTCCCTTTGTCACGTTGCTTGGTCCCCCCTGCGACTCTGTCGGACTCCTCATCCTTGGTCAGGACTCCACCGGCCTCGACGTCCCCCTCGCTTGCCTCCACGCCGGCCTCCACAGGCCCGTTGGCGTGCCCGTCGCCGCCCACGGCTAGGACCTAGAGGGCCTCTTTGGCCCCATCTGTGCCCCCATCGCCACCCACGATCGGGCCCTCGATAGCCTCGGTGCCCCCATCGCCACCCACGGCCAGGCCCTCAGGTACCTCTTCAGCCGCGCCTTCGGGCACTCCTTCGGACGCATCATCCGCACCTTATACACCCACACCCGGGGCCTCACCCGCGATCTCATCGCCTTCTGAGCTACCGGTTGTGGCTCCTCATTGTCGCGGCCCACACCCGCCACCCCCGCCGCCTCATCATTCCATGGTGACGCGTGCTAAGGCTGGGGTTTGGCAGCCGAACCCATGCTACCATAACCTCAGCGTCATGACCATCTCTCCGGTCCCGAGCTCAGTGAGTTCTGCGTTTAGTGATCCACATTGGACCACCGCCATGCGCGCTGAGTATGATGCTCTTGTCACCAACCGGACATGGACCCTCGTGCCTCGTTCTCTAGGCGCGAACGTCATCTTCAGTAAGTGGCTCTTTCGCCACAAGCTCCTTCCAGATGGCTCCCTCGACAGGTACAAGGCTCGCTGGGTTGTACATGGATTCGCACTACGTGTTGACGTTGACTTCTCCGAGACTTTCTCTCCGGTTGTCAAATCCGCCATGATCCATGTTGTCCTCCAGCTATCCCCCTCTTGTCGCTGGCCCATACATCAGCTCGACATCAACAACACTTTCTTGTACGACCATCTTCAGGAGAGGGTTCTCTGTCAACAGCTGGCCAGTTTTGTCGACCCCTAGCGATCAGATGACGTCTACCTGTTGTCACGTTCTTTATATGGCCTCAAATAGGCTCCTCGCGTGTGGTACCAGCACATCGTGGCTTTTCTCACCACCCTTGGGTTTCGCAACACCACGTCTAACACATCGTTATTCGTGCTACATCGGTATGATCATGTGGCCATGCTCCTATTGTATGTCGACGATATTGCCATCACTGCCTCCCGAGAGGATCTCCTTCATGACATCATCGGTCGTCTTGGCTCTGAGTTTTGGCTGAATGACCTAGGCACGTTACACATCTTCCTTGACATCAATGTGCGACGCGATGCCTCTGGGTTCTTCTTTCATCAGTGGCAATATGCTCTTCATCTCCTGGACCATGTTGGCATGACAGACTAAAAGCCGTCCACCACACCTGCTAAGTCCAAGCCGAAGCTCTCTGCCATAGCTAGATAGCCTGCCACTGACGCCGCCCTCTATCGCGGTATTGTTGGTGCTCTTCAGTACCTTACGCTCACCAGATCAGACATTTAGTTTGCGGTGCAACAAGTTTGCTTGCACATGCACTCACTATGGTTTACGTCTCCGCACCTCCGCTTTGGCCGAGCTCATTGCTTACACCGACGCGGATTGGGCTGGCTATCCTGACACCCAATGTTCCATGTTTGGCTACTTTGTGTTCTTCAGTGACTCTCTTGTCTCGTGGTCCTCTAAACGGCAGCCCACCGTCTGCCGTTCAAGTGCCGAGGCTGAGTACCAGGTTGTTGCCAACGTCGTCACTGAGACTTGTTGGCTATGTCACCTACTTTGTGAACTTTGGGTCTTACTTCCAAAGGCTACTATGGTCTTTGTGATAATGTGTCGGCCACCTATCTCGCAGCCAATCCAGTGCAACATAGGCGCACCAAACACATTGAGTTGGATGTTCACCTTGTGAGCGAGAAGGTTCAGTTGGGTCAGCTCTGTGTTCTTCATGTACTGGCTGCCCAACAGTGCACCGACATCATGACCAAGGGTTTGCCAACTACTGCATTCCATGAGTTTCGTTCCAGTCTTTGTATCGCCAACGCCGATGCTTCGACTTGGGGGGTGTTGAACATGACATATCTGTATTTATTACCAATTGACCCTTCTATGATCTCTAGCCTTGTATAGATTAACTACTAGAAATATTGTAGGGTTAGTTGGCTTGTCACGCAAGACATCACCTATATATATTATAACAGACTCTGATGAATACAATTGATTTGCATCCTATAGTCTTCTACAATCTCGTATATAAAACCTTCCTTGCCAGATTGTGAGCCGGTGGATGATAGAGCAGAGTACCCAAAAGTCCAAGAGGAGGAGCACAATGAGCAGCCACCTACCAAAGGAGAGGAAGGAGCCAACTACTATCTAGTCGTCAATGAGAACTATAGTTTTCTCAGTAGATGTGGTAAATTAGGGCATATCAGCTGGGAGTAGTGTCAGACATCTTTTGTTGTAATATGAAGTTTTCTTTAAATTTTTGGTACTTTTGAAGTTCTTCTTGCAGCTTGCTACCACAGCTTTGGTTGTAGCTTATTTCTCATTCTATAATAGGTGTTTGTAATGATAAGACCCAAGGTTGTCAGAATCGCGATTTTGAATCGGATCGGAGCTCCGATGGTAAGATCGCAAATCGTAGAATCTTCACTATCAGGATCGTAGAAACGTAGATTCTATGAACTAAAATCGTAGAATCATAGGGGTTAGTTTGGATCGTAAAGTCGTAGAATCGTATAACAGAATCGCGATTCTGACAACCTTTATAAGACCGATGCAATGCTTCTGTTGTAATACTCTGATCGACATATTGTTCGAGAAAGCACACTTCACTTGCAATATGTTGAAGGCCTACATGTTATTATCTTAATAATACGTCGGTCGCTCCAGTACCACACTAAAGAGGATCGAATCTATAGTCAAGAGAGGGGGTGAATAGACTTCATAAAAAATTATACTCCAAGTTTTAAAGTTGGTTGTTTATAGGCTACACTTTACAAGCTTCTTAGAGATACTAAGAGCAACTTCAGCAGAGTCCCCATAATGGCAGCCTCCATAACGTGTATGGAGCACACTTTATAATATTGTGGAGGCTGCCAAGGCGTTACACAAACATAGAGTCGTAAATATAGCCTAGAAATGAGCCTCAAATACGGTGTCAGCTAATACTCGGCACAACACGGCGTATTTTAAAGCTGCCTCAAATGCTCGCAGCACCACAGGTGGTTTGTTATTTTAAATTCGCCTCGAATGCTTGCAGTAGCAAAGACAGATTCTTATTACTAACCGCCTCGAATACTCGGAGCGCCACTTCTATTTCTTCAATTTCGGTAACTAGTCCTACTACTAATATTCACATAAAACAAGAAACTAGTGTACGTGACACCAAATTAGCATACACACTAAAATTCATATAAAACAACATTGCTATTCAACATACACACATCACACACAGAAAAGAAAGTCATGGTTCAACATGACAACCGGTCACAGAGGTTCCATAAAACACATATAACCTAGGATTCCACTAAAGCACCACTTCATTCTGCCTCACCACTGGCTCTTTGATTTTGGTATACACTTTTAGGAGCATGAACATACACCTGAAAAGGAAAATAACGAGAAATTTAATGAAAGCATCAAAAGCCAATATAGCACGTCTTTCAAAGTAAGTTAAATGTTCTAATCAATGTTTACGATATTAGTAGTGTTGATAGTCAGTTAACATTTACATATTCCATGCACCGACCGAAATTGAAACTAGCACATCTAGTCCTAAAGCAAGTTTTAGGCGATGACCATACCTAATAACATGTGTTTTGCTATTCACCTAAGAGCATCAATATATTTGTGCATGTACATGTCAACATTTAGTACAAACTATTCATAAAACTGATAAATTTATCTCTCTATCGTCTTCATTCTTAGGGCGCTTGCTTCTACTTGTGACATCGTCGGTTGACCTACTAAGCCTTTTTCCCTGATTCACATGTGTAAAAGAGATGATTTTCCTATACATTTCCTATGAGTAGTGTCAACATAGGGAAATTTCCTACTCCTACGATTTCCCTATACATTTCCTACGAATCAAATTAACAAACCCTATATTGCTGAAATAGCGGAGGAAATGAGCATAATTGAAATTGGAAAGGCATGGATAGGAAGCTAAATCCAAAGGGGGATTCATTTGATTCCCTACGGTCCTTTTGTTTTGAATCAAATGAAGGAAATATGCCCTAGAGGCAATAATAAAGTTGTTATTTTATATTTCCTTATTCATGATAAATGTTTATTATTCATGCTAGAATTGTACTAACCGGAAACTTGATACATGTGGGAATACATAGACAAAACATCGTGTCCCTAGTATGCCTCTACTTGACTACCTCGTTGATCAAAGATGGTTAAGTTTCCTAGCAATGGACATGTGTTGTCATTTGATGAACGGGATCACATCATTAGGAGAATGATGTGATGGACAAGACCCATCCGCGTTCAGTTTTATTGCTACTGCTTTCTTCATGTCAAATACATATTCCTCCGACTATGAGATTATGCAACTCCCGGACACTGGAGGTATGTCTTGTGTGCTATCAAAGGTCACAATATAACTGGGTGATTATAAAGATGCTCTACAGGTATCTCCGTAGGTGTTTGTTGGGTTGGCACAGATCGAGATTAGGATTCATCACTCCGAGTATTGGAGAGGTATCTCTGGGCCCTCTCGGTAATGCACATCATATGAAGCCTTGCAAGCAATGTGACTAACGAGTTAGTAGCGAGATGATGCATTACGAAGCGAGTAAAGAGACTTGCCGGTAATGAGACTGAACTAGGTATGAAGATACCGACGATCGAATCTCGGGCAAGTAACATACCGATGACAAAGGGAATAACGTATGTTGACATAGCGGTTCAACCGATAAAGATCTTCGTAGAATATGTGGGAACCAATATGAGCATCTAGGTTCCGCTATTGGTTATTAACCGGAGAGGTGTCTCGGTCATGTCTACATAGTTCTCGAACTCGTAGGGTCCGGACGATTAACGTTCGATGACGATATGTATTATATGAGTTATGTGTTTTGGTGGCTGAAGGTTGTTCGGAGTCCTGGATGAGATCACAGGCATGACGAGGAGTCTCGAAATGATCGAGAGGTAAAGATTGATATATTGGAAGGTAGTATTCGGACACCGAAAGGGTTCCGGAGTGTATCGGGTACATACCGGAGTGCCGGAGGGGTTACCGGAACCCCCTGGGGAAAGATATGGGCCCTATGGGCCATAGGAGGGAGGCACACCAGCCCACAAGGGGCTGGCGCGCCCCCACCAGGGGGAAACCAAATTGACAAGGGGTGGGGGCGGCGCACCCCATTTCCTTCTCCTTCTCCTACTCCTTCCCCCTTTCCCCTCCGGAAAAAGAAAGGGGGGCGAATCCCACTAGGAGTCCAAGTGGGACTCCCTCCCCCCACTTGGGGCATGCCTAGGCTGGCCTCCTCTCCCTCCCTCCTTTATATATAGGGGGCGCCCCTATGAGACACACCAATTGCTCCAAGCCGTGTGCGGCGCCCCCCTCCATAGTTTACGCCTCCGGTCATATTTTCGCGGTGCTTAGGCGAAGCCCTGCGCTGATCACATCACCATCACCATGACGACACTGTCGTGCTAATGGAATTCGTCTACTCCTTCAACCCTCTACTGGATCAAGAGCTCGAGGGACGTCATCGCGCTGAACGTGTGCAGAACTCGGAGGTGTCGTACGTTTGGTACTCGATCAGTTGGAATGAGAAGACATTCGACTACATCAACTGCGTTGAGCAAACCCTTTCGCTTTTGGTCTATGAGGGTACGTGGACACACTCTCCCCCTCTCGTTGCTATGCATCTCCTAGATATATCTTGCGTGAGCGTAGGAATTTTTTTGAAATTGCATGCTATGTTTCTCAACAGTGGCATCCGAGCCAGGTCTATGCGTAGATGATATGCACGAGTAGAACACAAAGAGTTGTGGGCGGTGATCATCATACTGCTTACCACCAATGTCTTATTTTGATTCGGCGGTATTGTTGAATGAAGTGGCCGGGACCAACCTTACATGACCACGTTCATGAGACCGGTTCCACCGACACACATGCAACTAGTTTTGCATAAAGGTGGCTGGCTGGTGTCTATTTCTCCAACTTTAGTTGAATCGAATTTGACTACGACCGGTCCTTGTGAAGGTTAAAACAACAAACTTGATAAATCACCGTTGTGGTTTCTGTGCTCTAGGTAAGTACGGTTCTTGCTAGAAGCCCATAGCAGCCACGTAAAACTTGCAACAACAAAGTAGAGGACGTCTAACTTGTTTTTGTAGGGCATGTTGTGATGTGATATGGTCAAGACATGATGTGATATACGTTGTTGTATGAGATGATCATGTTTTGTAATAGTTATCAGCAACTGGCAGGAGCCTTATAGTTGTCGCTTTATTGTATGAAATACAAACGCCATGTAATTGCTTTACTTTATCACTAAGCGATAGTGATAGTTGTAGAAGCAATAGATGGCGAGACGACCACGACGCTACGATGGAGATCAAGGTGTCAAGACGGTGAGGATGGACATCATGACGTTGCTTTGGTGATGGAGATCAAAAGCACAAGATGATGATGGCCATATCATGTCACATATTTCGATTACATGTGATATTTATCTTTTTGCATCTTATTTTTCTTAGCACGGCGGTAGCATTATAAGTTTATCCCTTAACTAAACTTCAAGGTATAAGTGTTCTCCCCGAGTATGCACCGTTGGAAAAGTTCTTCATGCTGAGACACCATGTGATGATTGGGTGTGGTAGGCTCTATGTTCAAATACAATGGGTGCAAGCCAGTTTTGCACATGCGGAATACTCGGGTTAAACTTGATGAGCCTAGCATGTACAGACATGGCCTCGGAACACTGGAGAGCGAAAGGTTGAATGTGGATCATATAGTAGATATGATCAACATAGAGATGTTCACCATTGATGACTACTCCATCTCACGTGATGATCGGACATGGTTTAGTTGGTTTGGATCACGTATCATTTAGATGACTTGAGGGATGTCTATCTAAGTGGGAGTTCTTAAGTAATATGATTAATTGAACTTAAATTATCATGAACTTAGTCCTGATAGTTTTTGCATATCTATGTTGTAGATCAATGGCACGTGCTACCGTTCCCTTGAATTTTAATGCATTCCTAGAGAAAGCTAAGTTGAAAGATGATGGTAGCAACTACATGGACTGGGTCCGTAACTTGAGGATTATCCTCATTGCTGCATAGAAGAATTATGTCCTTGATGCACAGCTGGGTGAAAGGCTTGCTGTAGGAGCAGAAGCTGACGTTATGAACATCTGGCAAGCTCGATCTGATGACTACTCGTTAGTTCAGTGTGCCATGCTTTACGGCTTAGAATCGGGACTTCAAAGACATTTTGAACGTCATGGACTATATGAGATGTTCCAGGAGTTGAAGTTAATATTTCAAGCAAATGCCCGAGTTGAGAGATATGACGTCTCCAACAAGTTCTATAGCTACAAGATGGAGAGAACAGTTCTATTAGTGAGCACATACTCAGAATATCTGGGTACCATAATCACTTGACTCAGCTAGGAGTTAATCTTCTAGATGATTGTGTCATTAACAGAGTTTTTCAATCACTGCCACCAAGCTAAAAAGGCTTTGTGATGAAGTACAATATTCAAGGGATGGAAAAGACTATTATTCCCGAGCTCTTCACAATGCTAAGGGTTGCGGAGGTAGAAATCAAGAAGGAACATCGAGTGTTGATGGTTAACAAGACCACTAGTTTCAAGAAGAAGGACAAGGGTAAGAAGGGGAACTTCAAGAAGAATGGCAAGCAAGTTGTCACTCCCTAGAAGAAACCTAAAGCTGGACCCAAGCTTGAAACTGAGTGTTTCTATTACAAAGGGACTGGTCACTAGAAGTGGAACTTCCCCAAGTATTTGGCGGATAAGAAGGATGGCAAAGTGAACAAAGGTATATTTGATATACATGTTATTGATGTGTACCTTACTAATTCTCGTAGTAGTGCATGGGTATTTGGTACCGGTTCGATTGCTCATATTTGTAACTCGAAGCAGGGACTACGGCTTAAACGAAGATTGGATAAGGACGAGGTGACGATGCGCATCGGGAATGGCTCCAAGGTCGATGTGATCGCGGTCGGCATGCTACCTCTACATCTACCTTCGGCATTAGTTTTAGACCTGAATAATTGGTAATTGGTGCCAGCGTTGAGCATGAACATTATATCTGGATCTTGTTTAGTGCGAGATAGTTATTCATTTAAATCAGAGAATAATGGTTGTTCTATTTATATGAGTAATATCTTTTATGGTCATGCACCCTTGAAGAGTGGTCTATTTCTGTTGAATCTCAATCGTGATGATACACATATTCATAATATTCATGCCAAAAGATGCAAAGTTGATAGTGATAGTGCAACTTGTCGGCGTTCTGGGAACGGGGGTCCCCAGACTTGCGTGCCTGCGGCGTGGCTCGAGTGGTGGCCCAGTACGGCCCATCTTCATCGACGCAAGACTCAAGACCCTCACGAGGGACCAAGCCTTGCGGGGCAGACGACACAAGACTTCCTCAGGAACATCCTCGCCAGGCAGTCTCGCGAGGAGGCGGAGAGATCAAGGAAGGGTACCTCGTGAGGTGCTCGTGACGCAAGCCATGACGATCGAGACCAGGCGGGCGCCAGGCGGGCGTCGGCCTGTGCAGTGTCCTTGTTTCCTCTTTGGTGCAAAGGGGGCAAGCACAGGCGTGGAGTACCGAGGCATCAGGCAAAGGTTACCATTTCAGTGCAACAAGACCAAGACCAGCATACCGGCAGGATGGAGGTCACCGTGGAGCCCAAGACGGCGTCATCGCCAGTGCCTTTTGCAGCCGAAGACCTACTTTAGTTAGGATAACTTGTACTAGATGTTCCCCTTCAAAATGGTCGTTGTTGGCGCCCTTCCCGCTCAATATTTGGGAAGAGGACGAGGGCCTCTATATATAGGGATAGCCACCACAGTAGGGGGCATCTAGATCCCATCTCATCAGGTACTCATTAGACCGAGAGGCGATTGAACTCATCCAAGCATTTCATCGCACCAGCCCAAGAACACCTCTCGCGAGGCAGTTCTTCCCTGTACTGTTCATCATCAGCCCTTGAGGCAATCCACCACACCACACACTGGAGTAGGGTATTACACCACAATGGTGGCCTGAACCAGTATAAATCATGTGTTCCTCGTGTTGTTCATCGTTTAGCTTAGATTCCCGTGAGGCGATCGGACGTGGAGTAGTAGGGGGAAGATCTTCGTGCGCACCCCAGAGTTCGAACCTTAAGGGTCTGCCGGAACCCAACATCCGAAATTTGGCGCACCAGGTAGGGGTGCGCCGGAATCTTTCTTCCACTGTTCCGTGTTCGATCTCCCGTCGTGTCCATGGCTGACGCTTGCCTGCCTCGCGCCGAGCGTCGGGCTGCTCTCGCCGCCCGAGTGGCCCAGACGGCTCCCGTTGGCGGGTGCCCCCATCGTTCCTCGTCGCTTGCCGCCAACGCCGCCACCGGCCCGGCGGGGAACGAGCAGCAGGCCTCGTCGCTGCATCCTTAGGTGCGTCGGGAAGGCCACACCGCCACCCCATCGTTGACTCCAGCTGGTTCGTCGTCCCACGCCCGTCGCGCCCCCACGGACGAGCATGCTGCGTTGCTCCTGGCGCGTGAGCTCCTACACTACTGTGCCGTCGACGACCTCTACGAGGAGTGGCTCGCACGCATCACCGAGCTCGTCAGCTCCGTTGGGGGCTCCCCTCCGCCGTCCCTCTCGCTGCCTTGCCCTCCGTCCTGCGCTGGAGGCGTAGATCAGGAGGCGCCTCCTCCACCTCCTCCCCAAGACGGCGCCTTGGCTCCAAGGCGCGTGGCTCTAGGACGAGATCCACCGCGTCCAGCACCCGCGCGACAAGAAAGGAGCTGCCAAGAAATCCTTAGTCCCCAAGAAGGTGCACGCGTGCTCCCGGCACCAGTGCGCCATGACCGCATCCCTGCACCAGCACGTCAAGACCCCACGCTGCTTCAGGCAGCGGTGCATGGGAATCCCTAGGAGCAAGCCCCGCATCAGCAGAGAGCTCAGGTGGCCACCGCAGGCTGCCGCGCCTTCACCACCGAGCTACGCAGTGTCGCCTGGTCAGGCAAGTTCAAACCTGACATGCCTCCTCGCTACGACGGCACTGCCGACCCCGCGGAGTTCCTACAGCTCTATGAGCTGGGCATCGAAGCCGCCAACGGGGACAAAAAGGTCATGGCGATCTGGTTTCCCATGGCACTCAAGGACGGTGCCCGCACCTGGCTCCTGAACCTGCCCCTGGCACGATCTCCTCCTGGGACAAGATGCGCACTCGCTTCGTCGCCAACTTTCAGGGCACTCGCGACTGTCCGCCTGCCGTGGGTGACCTGCGCCGCATCAAGCAGAGCCTGGAGAGACCTTACAGAATTACATCCAGCACTTCAACAACGCCCGCCTCAAGATTCCCAGAGTAACCGAGGAGGCCATCATCTCAGCGTTCTTTGATGGCGTCCGCGACGTCAAGATGAAGGAGGAGCTGGCAATCCATGAAGATCTGTGTACGTCTCTGGAGTTGTTCAACCTGGAGACCAAGTGCGCCAGGGCTGAGGAGAGACGCCTTTCCCTTCTCGAGCTCCTGGCTGCAGATCCAGAAGAGAAGAAAGCCAAGGCCAAGGAAGTGAAGCACAAGGGAGCAGCTGTGCTCGCAGCGGAGCCGGACATGAAGCGCGGCAGGGATAAGCCGGAGTCGTCCAAGGGCACCCGGTACTGTGTGTACCACGATCTCCATACCCACAACACCAACGAATGCCAAGAGCTCAGGACCGTGAGAGAAGGCCGTGTCAGTCGACGCCCCGAGTGCAACGATCGGGGCTAAGGACGAGGCGGAGGAAGAGGTGGAGCACGATCGGACGACCGTGGCCCTCGCCAAGGGTGGCGTGACCAGCCTCGCGAGGACTGCTGGCAGGACCAGCCTCACGAGGGGGCTTGGAGGGACCAGCCTCGTGAGGATCGCCCGCAAGGCAACGCAGGACTTCCCCCTCTGCCACCATCGCCAAGAAGGAATGACGACCATCATCAGGACGAGGGGGCTGGGAGCTTCCAGGAGCCGCGTGCAATCGCTTGCATCTTGGGCGGTGCCCAGGCCCCAGCCTCTCAGCGCATCTTCAAGCAGTTTGCTCAGGAAGTGAATGCAGTCCTCCCCAAGCTTGAGGCCACACGCCCCCTCAGGTGGTCTGCGTGCACCATCACGTTCAGCTCAGCGGATCAGCTCAAGTGTGCGGCAACGGCCGGTGTCCTCCCGATGCTGTGCTCCCCAGACATCAGCAATGTGCAAGTTACCAGGACCCTCATCGACGGCGGAGCAGGGCTCAACGCCCTGTCCGTCGAGATGTTCAACAATCTTCAAGTGCCATACGATCAGCTTCAACCAACCAAACCCTTCTCAGGAGTCACTGATGGTTCCACTGTCCTGATAGGGCAGGTCCGCCTCCCTGTCACCTTTGGGCAGCGCAAGAACTACCGTACCAAGCTCATCGACTTCAACGTCGACCACATTCGCCTGCCATACAATGCCATCCTCGGGTACCCCGCTCTGGCCAAGTTCATGGCAGTGACTCACCATGGTTCCAATGTCCTCAAGATGCCAGGAAGTGGCGGAGTCATCACGGTCCCCTATGAAGAGAAGGATGTGGTGTGCTCTCTCGAGCGTGCTTTCCAAGCCGCATCAATCGAGGACCCAGATGGCAAGAGTGGGAGCCTTCACTACAAGAAATATGTCAACTTGTGACCTTCTGTCAGTGACCCTGGAAGAATTGGTCATAGATCTATGACCATTTCAGACCAATTGGTCAAAAGCTGTTCGGGGGGCTCCAAACCCTAAACCATTGCGACCATTTTGGTCAGAAAGGTCGTAATTTCCTTACACGAAATGGTCATAAAGAAAACAGCGCTAGTCCGCTGCCTTATTTCTAGTTGTTAACGACCAATATAGATGGTCATAGCCTTGTAAATTGTGGTGGGTTGCGATGACTAGGCGCCATCTCATCAGTTTTGCCTATGTGTCATGTCCATGTGGCAGTTTTTGCCCTAGGTTGTGAAGCAACCTATATTTCTGTCATTCCCAAAATTCCCAAACAAATCTCATAAATTCTTTGGGTCATAACGTCGTCAAATATGTAAAAACCTTACTTTCCTAGTTCAAAAATAATTCAAAGATATTCATTTTCCTATTTTGTTCAGAACAACAGTTTGTGAAGGAAGTACCACTTTGGCATGTCCAAATAGTATCCATTTTCTACAGTGCTTTCCTATGCCCAAATAACCATCCTCCACCAAATGCTAGCTCAATCCATTCATTATTTTGAGTCGAGCTTCAACATTCGTATTTATGTCCAGTGTGGTGGTTTGCAAAGCAAGTACCACCTAGGCTCCTCCTTTTGAGCTGAAAATTTGTGAAGACGGTCTTCTTAGTAACTGATCATCCTCACCCAAAACTCACGGCCATTAGCCATGTACATTTCCCGTACCGCTAATCAAACACTTAGCTGCTTATTCATGTTTAAGCATCGATCGGTCTCCTCGTGAGAATCTTATGTTGTGATTTTCTTCCTAGCACCTATCTGGGGAGTTCCCAAACCACTAGACATGCCTAGGCCGCCCAGAACACATGGCAACGCCACGGTCACGCGGTGACCACGCGGCGGGCATGCGAGCTTACGCGCTCTAGAGTTGGGGCCCTCGGCCACCGTCGAAACCTCGATGTCTCTCCATCAAACCATGTATTTCTGATTAAATAGGTACTTATGTAACTAGAAATGATTTTTGGAAAAAATAAATAGCAAACTATGAGGCAGCTGCAGTTCAAATTTGACCCGCTTCCAGCTGAATCGGCGGAAATTTGTCTTTTTCACGAGAGGTGGATCAAAACTTTTTACACCCAACCATTTGGTCAATTGTGCATTAAATATGTCCTAGTATTTTAGAAAAATGATTTGGTCCAATTTTGCAACAATTATTTGGTAGTTCCTTCACAAAAAACCTCCTTTCGGGCACTCGGAAAATGAAAAATGGTTTTTTCGTCCAAAGAAAATGAAAAGTTCCTTAGGCAACATTGTTTGCCATTCTAATATGCACCCTTGTGCACAATATGAGATCATTTGAACAAACTATGCCATGAATGTGGCCATAAGATTGATCATTTGGCTTGAAAGCCATTGATCTCCACACGTGATAGCTCGTTTCTCAGAACACTTTTTTAAAATAATTGCCGTATTACAAGTTTGTTATTTTTCCTGGGAACTTTGCCACATATAATGACACAATGCGAAGGTTTCCCAATTTGTTGATTTTTTTTGAATTTTTTATGCCCGTTTCAAAATGCGGTCAAAACGGCGGGAATGACCGTTCCTAGCTAGTGGTTGAATCTTGGAATTCTTTTGGTGTTTCTCTGATTAAATAGGTACTTATGTACCTAGAAATGATTTTTGGGTAAAATAAATAGCAAACCATGAGGCACCTGCAGTTCAAATTTGACCCGCTTCCAGCTGAATCGACGGGAATTTGTCTTTTTCACGAGAGGTGGATCAAAACTTTTGACACCCAACCATTTTGTCAATTGTGCATTAAATATGGACTAGTATTTTAGAAAAATGATTTGGTCCAATTTTCCAACAAATATATGGTAGGTCCTTCACAAAAAAAACTCATTTTGGGCTCTCGAAAAATGAAAATTGTTTATTTTTGCAAGAAAACTCATTTCTCAATACACCTTTTTGAAGATATTTATATTTTTTCATGTTTGTTATTTTTTCTGAAAACCTGTTCACATTTTGGTGACACAATGAGAAGGTTTTTTATTTTCTTTTTGAATTTCTCAGGTCACAAAATAGCTGACATGATTTTAACATATTATTTTTAGACAACTATGATCAATTTAGATGGTCGTAGCATCATACTGCATTCTGATTGGTCTGTAGACGTTTCACGCGGATCGTGCATCATACGTCGTCGGATGCTCGAGGATCCAACGGCTGTCCTCAACCCTTCCACACCAAACACGAAACCCTAGCTGGTCATTTTCCATCCACCCCCCCCCCCCCCCCGCCTCCTTTCTTTCCCACATCCATCCATCTCCTCGCTGTCTCGCCCGACGGAGAGAGAGAGAGAGAGAGCTGCCTCCTCCCTTCCAGATCGCCGCTGGCACCTCCCTCCGCCGGAGCTGGCCGTCGTTCATGGCCTCCCGCACGCCCCTCCCCTTCCCCACCCAAACCCTAGCTTAGATCCCCCCATCTCCTTGCGCCACCGCCCCCTCCCGATCCAATCCTCCCTCCCGCCGCCGACCTCAACCAAGGACGACGGAGATCCAGTCCTCTCCCTGGGCGGCAACCCTTCCTCCCACCCACCGCCTACCTCGCCGTCCTCCTCACCCACCGCCTACCTTGTCCCTCTCCTCACCATCTCTCCCTACCCTCCACCCTCTACCTCCTGCCTCGATCCCCCAGATCCAATCGACACAACCCCGTCGCCCCCGCACCCCGTACTGTCCACCATGGCCGCCTCCTCCTCCTCCCCACTCCGGAACCCCACACCAACCCACCACCCCGTCGTGGGGGCGTGTCTGCGGTGGCTGTCCTTCCACGTCGTCTCCCCGCAGCAGGCACCGGCACCGGGCGACAGCGACAACGCCAACAGGCCCACCGGCGTGCCCGTGCCCTTCTACCGTGCGGGCGGCTGTTCCGGCGGGGGTTGATGCCGCAGGTGGTGCGCGAGGAGGTGGACGACTTCCTGCGGTCCTAGAGGGGTTGCCGCCGTCGCCGCCGCCCACCACCCCCAGCCGGCGACTCAGGTGCGTCCCTCCACTCCATCTCCTCCTCCTCACATCCCTCCCTCACTTCCTCACCTCGTGTTCTATCCCTCCCAGATCCAGGATGCCATGGGCGGGATGGCCTCTTCCTCCCCTGCGTCGGCGTGTGGCAGCATGACCGGGTCGATATCATCGCCAACGACCAGGGCAACCGTACCACGCCCTCCTACGTCGCCTTCACCGACACCGAGCGCCTCATCGGCGATGCCGCCAAGAACCAGGTCGCCATGAACCCCACCAACACCGTCTTCGGTACGTGCCACCCTCCCTCCCTCCCGACCCGCTGTGTATCATGCGTCGTCTATTAGATGAGATCTCCGTGGTTGCATGCGGTCCCTGTTCTGTTCTTACGCGCACGATCTGATATGATTTGTTCTGAATAATCAGATGTGGCTGTTGCCAAATCCATCATGCAGTGCCCTGTCTATGAGATTAATTCCAGATTTATTATTGGTTCATATCTGCATGTGTGTTCTCTGTTGTTTGGCATGCTGTAGTCCCCTGTTTATGAGATTGTTCTATGTCAGATTCTCAAATTAGATCCTTAGGAATGGATGGCTTGTCAATTAAGTTAGGATGGCTTGTCAATTTAAGTTAGGATGCCACCTTATGATTGAAAATATGTTGTAGATCTGGCCTTATTTAAATTAGATGTAGCAGCTGCTGTCTATTCTGTGTTGCAGTCCCCTTTTTCTCTTATCTATCACAGAATTTTATTATTAGTTTATTGGCATGGCTGCTCTCTGTTTATACTATTCGAAATGCTGTTATTTTTTGTTGTTGTTTGTTCTGCATGGTTCAGGAGTAGATCCTTCAGAATGGAGGGCTAGAATTAAGTTGGGTGGTTGAAATTATGCTGCATATGAAAATTAGTTCTACTATGGTATACTAGATTCTCAAGTTTTACATCCATCAGAAAAGACTACTTGAAACTATTTTTGCTGCTACTACTGTCAAACTACTTTTGTTGTTGTTTTCGTTGTCATATGACTCTAATCTCTGTTGTTGTTGGTGTCAAACTGATGCTATGAACCCAGCAGCTCATATGACTCTATTGTTGTTCTTGACTTGCTGTTGCTGTTGTTGTAGGAGGAGCACACCTAGGAGAAGAAGGAGCACTCCCAGGAGAAGCTCTGCCTCTACAGCCTCTACAAGCAGGCCACCCTTGGCCCCATCAACACCGGTATATATACACATCTGTCCATCTTCTTATTACTAGCATCAGTAACAGGTTTGATTTACTGTTGACGTGCTTTCAAGTTTGGTTTGTGGTGCTGTATAAGCAGAGGGCTGACTGCATAATTGGCTTGTTGATCGTATGTGTTTGCTTGTGTGGCAGAAATCTGCCCTACATGTAGTAGCCAAGGCTGCTGTACGTTTTCTTTTCCTAATTTCTGCAGGATGCATTGCACGGAACAGAGCAGGCTCCGAAAGAAACAATCTGCATTTCTTTTTGTATTTTTAGAGCTCTGCACAATAATAGCCTTTGCAGTTTCGGAGTAGCTGCACGGTTCACGTTTCAATTCCATTCCTAGAGAATAAAGTTTTAATGGGATTACCAGTCCAGATGTGCGTCCTTATTGCTCTGCACAATAATCTGCATTTTCTTTTTGTATTTTTAGAGCTCTGCACATGAACAACCTTTGCACAACAACAATCTAATTATGTTTTTATCTACAAAGGATAACGCTAAACAGTTCACAGTTTCATTCACTAAATATTGCAAAGTCCAAAATCAATCCTATGCCAGCATGATAGTTAGATTAAACAATTCACAATCAACAAAATTGGAAATTTGAGAAGAAAACATTTCATAATCTACAGCAGAACTCTGTACTGTTTTATGTTGTTTTCCTTTTTTGTTTTATAACATGGATACATTGGCATGGTTCCTTGATTGGGTTTCCTCACACATGCAGGTGACGGAAATGTGGTGTTTAGCGGGGTTTCTTCCTCAACTTCGGTGCCTCCCGCCCTGCCCGCCAGTGGCCAGTTCTGTCGCTTGTAAGACCAAGAGAGGCGAGAGGAAGCCAGGTGAGGCATGGGATCCCCGGCGTTGTCGCTTGAAATCTATTTTGCTTGCTTGGTTTTGTTGATGGTTTCGTTGGGTGTGCATGTAGGGGGCTCTGCTGCGAAGGGAGATGGCCGGGAAGGGAGGCAAGGGGCTGCTTGCGGCGAAGACGATGATGGCCAAAGGCACCGCCGACAAGGACAAGGACAAGAAGAAGGCGCCTGTGTCCCGCTCATCCCGCGTCGGGATTAAGGTTTGCCCGCTCCCCAATTGCCCCTCTTTCCTGTAGCTATTTTGTGGACCGTTCTCGTGGGTGAATTGTTAGGTCTCCAAGTGTTTCCTGCCGCAGATCTAGTGCCATGCTGCACCTTATGTTTGTACGATATTTGTTGTTGAATCTTATTGTGTTCCGTTGTCAGTATTGATTATCGATTTGTAGTAATGATTATCGGTTAGCTGGTTCGTTTAGGTTGTCTCCCCCATCTTAGTTAGAGTTTTTTTGTTATGTTGTAAACTATGCCAGATCTATGTTTTGCACTCCTGCAATGTTATGACAGTATACTGATTGCAGGCTTCAGTACCATGCACTGGCAAAAGTCCCATATTTTATTGATCTATTAACTTGTAGTTGTACCTTTTGAATTCTACCCACACTTGTAGTGTACTATTGTGGGATCCGTTTACGGTTTTTTTTATATAATAATAACATTGCTGGAGATAGGCATGTATTCTCTTTTTACAAGTAAGATTTAAGATGTGTTTATACACTTCATGATCATCTGCCATGTAGTAATTGTTATTTTTTGTGACTTCTAAAAGCATCGTTGAGGGAGTCCTGGACTAGGGGGTGTCCGGACAGCCGGACTATCATCGTCCGCCGGACTCCAAGACTACGAAGATACAAGATTGAAGACCCCGTCCCGTGTCCGGATGGGACTTTCCTTGGCGTGGAAGGCAAGCTTGGCAATACGGATATGTGGATTCCCTACCATTGTAACCGACTCTGTGTAACCCTAGCCTCCTCTGGTGTCTATATAAACCGGAGGGCTTTAGTCCGTAGGACACAACATACCTCACAACAATCATACCATAGGCAAGCTTTAGGGTTTTGCCTCCTTGATCTCGTGGTAGATCCACTCTTGTACTACCGATATTATCAATATTAATCAAGCAGGACGTAGGGTTTTACCTCCATCAAGAGGGCCCAAACCTGGGTAAAACATCGTGTCCCTTGTCTCCTGTTACCATCCGCCTAGACGCACAGTTCGCGACCCCCTACCCGAGGTCCGCCGGTTTTGACACCGACATTGGTGCTTTCATTGAGGGTTCCTCTGTGTCGTCACCGATAGGCCCGATGGCATCTTCAATCAACAACGCTGTCCAGGGTGAGACTTTTCTCCTCGGACAGATCTTCGTATTCGGCGGCTTCGCACTGCGGGCTAACTCACTTGGCCATCTGGAGCAGATCGAAAGCTACGCCCCTGGCCGTCAGGTCAGATTTGGAAGCTTAAACTTCACGGCCGACGTCCGCGGAGACTTGATCTTCGACGGGCTCGAGCCACAGCCAAGCGCGCTGCACCGTTACGATGGGCATGACCTAACTCTACCGCCGAACAGTGCCTTGGTGGCCACACACGAGTCCGCTCCGGCTCTTAGCTCGGAGCCGATCGCCCAGATCGAGGTTCGGTGGTTGGACACCACCTCGGGGGCTTCAACTTCCATGGCGATGGAGCCGAACACTAACCTTGTCCCTTGCGAAACTCGTGATTCCGAGGTGCCGGACTCCTTGCCGGACTTCGAACCTCCCACGCCCCTACCAATCGAATCGGATTGGGCACCGGTCATGGAATTCACCGCCGCGGACATCTTCCAATACTCACCCTTTGGCAACATCCTAAATTCGCTAAAGCATATCTCGCTATCGGGAGAGTCCTGGCCGGACTATGGCCAGGATGGTTGGGATACGGACGACGAAGAAATTCAGAGCCCACCCACCACCCACTTTGTAGCCACTGTCGACGATCTTACCGACATGCTAGACTACGACTCCGAAGACATCGACGCTATGGACGACGATGCCGGAGATGAGCAGGAACCAGCGCCTACAGGGCACTGGAAGACCACCTCGTGATACGACATATACATAGTGGACACCCCAAAGGACGGGGATGGCGAAGAAGTAGCGGAGGCAGATTCCTTAAAGAAACAGCCCAACCGCCGGCGTCAGCGGCGCCGCTCTAAATCCCGCCACAGCAAGAATGGAGATTTCGGCACAGGAGATAATAATACCCCAGAGAGTGCCGAAGATAATCCCCTCCAGCAAGACTCAGCGCAGGAGGACGCAGAAGCAAGCCCCCACGAGAGGGCGGCAGACGAAGAGGTCGAGGATTATAACTATATTCCTCCCTCCGAAGATGAGGCAAGCCTCAACGACGACGAATTCGTCGTGCCCGAGGATCCCGTCGAACAAGAGTGTTTTAAATGCAGGCTTATCACCACGGAAAATAGCCTAAAGAAAAAGCAGCAACAGCTTCAAGCTGATCAGGACCTGCTGGCCGATCGATGGACCGAGGTCCTCGCGGCCGAAGAGTTTAAACTCGAACGCCCCTCCAAAAGCTACCCCAGATGCAAGTTGCTCCCCCGATTAGAGGAGGAAGCATACATACCTTCATCACCAGCACACGATACGGCCGACCGACCACCCCGTGGTCGCGACAGAGAGGCATCCAGACCCTCCACAAAGACCGTACCCCGGCATCGCTCCAAAAGTAAGAAGCCAAGAGGGAACGTGCCGGACTTGCAAGACGTATTGGAGGACAAAGCAAGGCAATCCAGATCCATCTACGGATCACGAGGGCGCCCCACGACCCACGACGAATACCGTCGTGCCGGATACAATAACCCCGGCCGGGCCGAACACAGCAGACAACGCTCTCTCGAGCTGCATCGTGATATTGCTCAATATAGAGGCGCCGCACACCCGCTATGCTTCACTGACGAAGTAATGGATCATCAAATCCCTGAAGGGTTTAAACCCGTAAACATTGAATCCTACGACGGCACAACAGACCCCGCGGTTTGGATCGAAGATTATCTCCTTCACATCCATATGGCCCGCGGGGACAATCTCCATGCCATCAAGTACCTCCCACTCAAGCTTAAAGGACCAGCTCGGCATTGGCTTAACAGCTTGCCCGCAGAGTCAATTCGGTGTTGGGAAGACCTGGAAGCCGCATTCCTCGACAATTTCCAGGGCACGTATGTGCGGCCACCAGACGCCGATGACCTAAGCCACATAATTTAGCAGCCAGAGGAATCGGCCAGACAATTCTGGACACGATTCTTGACAAAGAAGAACCAAATCGTCGACTGTCCGGATGCAGAGGCCCTCGCAGCCTTCAAACATAACATCCGCGACGAGTGGCTAGCCCGGCACCTGGGACAGGAAAAGCCGAAATCCATGGCAGCACTCACATCATTAATGACCCGCTTTTGCGCGGGAGAGGATAGCTGGCTAGCTTGCAGCAACAACCTCAATAAAAATTCTAGCAGTCCGGATACTAAGGACCACAACGGCAGGTCACGTCGAAACAAAAACAAACGCCGCATTAACGGCGACGACAAGGAGGATACGGCAGTCAACGCCGGATTCCGAGGCTCTAAACCCGGTCAGCGGAAGAAGCCATTCAAAAGAACAACTCAGGGTCTGTCCAACTTGGACCGAATACTCGACCGCTTATGCCAGATACATGGCACCCCCGAAAAGCCAGCCAATCACACCAACAGAGATTGCTGGGTGTTCAAGCAGGCAGGCAAGTTAATTGCCGAAAACAATGACAAGGGGCTAAACAGCGACGACGATGAGGAGACCCGACCGCCGAACAATAGAGGACAGAAGGGTTTCCCCCCACAAGTGCGGACGGTGAACATGATTTACGCAACCCATATACCCAAGATGGAGAGGAAGCGTGCACTAAGGGACGTCTATGCGATGGAGCCAGTCGCCCCGAAGTTCAATCCATGGTCCTCTTGTCCGATCACTTTCGATCGAAGAGACCATCCGACCAGCATACGCCATGGCGGATTCGCCGCATTGGTTTTAGACCCAATCGTCGATGGATTTCACCTCACGAGAGTCCTGATGGACGGCAGTAGTAGCCTGAACCTGCTTTATCAGGATACAGTGCGCAAGATGGGCATAGACCCCTCAAGGATTAAACCTACAAAGACAACCTTTAAAGGTGTCATACCAGGTGTGGAAGCCAATTGTACGGGCTCAGTCACACTGGAAGTGGTCTTCGGATCCCCGGACAATTTCTGGAGCGAAGATTTAATCTTCGACATAGTCCCATTTCGCAGCGGCTATCACGCTCTGCTCGGACGAACCGCATTTGCAAAGTTCAACGCGGTGCCGCATTATGCATACCTCAAGCTCAAGATGCCAGGCCCTCGTGGAGTCATCACGGTCAACGGAAATACGGAACGCTCCCTCCGAACGGAGGAACATACAACGGCTCTCGCGGCAGAAGTACAGAGCAGCCTTTTAAGGCAATTCTCGAGTCCGGCTGCTAAACGGCCGGATACAGCAAAACGCGCCCGAAGCAATACCAACCAAGACAACCTGGCACGATCAGAGCACGTGTAGCAATGCGGCCCTAACCACCGCCCTCGCATGATTGCAAGAACAACCCTCCGCGTACATCATTACGCTTTGGAGATACCATGGGCGCGTGAGAAGGGGCACGATCACAATGGACCCAAAGTGCGGCTCGACCACACCAGGGGCTCAAAAGTGCGCCCCCCCCTCTCTTTTTTTATTTTCCTTCTTTGTATACACAGGACTCCGTTAACCAGAGGCCCTGTCCGGCGGTGAACCTGTCGAACTCACAATGCAACAGCCAGGGAAGAAAGAAGGCTGCGACGAACACTCAGGTGGTCTCAATTACAAGCATTAAATTCGATTATATACACCAAGTCCGCAGCTCATCCCTGGAGGGGGACATGTTTAGTTAGTCCAAATCCCTTGCTTACCGCACTATTTGTATCAGTCCGCACTCATAGCAGACTTCGTTTAATAAATAAGGCAGCACTGCAATTACATTACTTTTTATATATATATGTTCATTACAGGACATCTTGCGCCCGTATATTTTGGTACGGTCTAATACACCAGGGTCTTCTGTTCCCCACATTATGGTGTGATAAGTCCGAACACTTTCATAAGTTCGGCACCCCGAACTTATAGCATTATATGAATCGGCTCTGAATCATGTCTTGGGTTAATAGTTGGGTTTGCCCGGCTCCCACGTTTTGGTGCCTTATGTTCCGTTCTGTCGGCTAAGGTGGCACTAGGAGAACCACTGCGATTGCGCCCCGGTTGAGCCGGGCGAGCGCCTCAGTGGAGAAAGCTAAAACTGACCGGCATGATAAGGCGAGAGACTGGTCGCTATTCGAGAGGTCTTTTCGAGTCCTTAAAGACTCACGCCGCTTCGAGCGAAGTTCCGGATACATGTCCGACGAAGGCGTGGATAGTGCCCCGGATTCGGTCTTCCGAATACCAGGGGCTTCGCTGAAATTTAAAATTATAGAATTCTATGGCTAAGTGAGAGTGTTCAAGCATTATAAGTCCGGTTGCCTTGTTCGTTGTGTTGAGCGCCTCCCTAGATGGACCCAAAAATGGGAACAAGAGTGCTCAAGTTTATCCCGAACACCCCAGCACTCGCGGCTCGGGGGCTGAAGCCAACGACTTGCCATCTCTCAAATTTAATAAACGGCCGCACAGAAGGTAATATTTTAAATTAAACAAGCGTTTCTTAATGCGCATATGAACAAAGTTTTCAGCGCACAGGATAATACATAGCGAGTTTACTCAAAAATTACATCTCTAGGGCATTCATCCGCAATATCGCTGGCTCCCTTCAGGATAGTTTTATAATATATTTCGGGCGTACGATACTCCTTGCCCGGTGGCGGCGGGTCCGTGAGAAGCTTCTCCGCATCCAGCCTGCCCCAGTGCACCTTTGGGCGGGCAAGGGCCCGACGAGCACCTTCAATACAGGCCTCCACCCAGGGGCACGCATCCACCAGCCGCCGCACGAGGCCAAAGTAGCTCCCAGGCATGGCCTGTCCAGGCCACAGCCGGACTATAAGGCCCTTCAAGGCCTCCTCAGCTACCTTGTGGAGTTCGACCAGCTGCTTCAACTGGTCGCTTGGGGGCACCGGATGGCCGGCCTCAGCGTACTGAGACCAGAAGACCTTCTCCGTCGAGCTCCCCTCCTCGCCACGATAGAATGCGGCGGCATCAGATGCACTACACGGCAGATCTGCAAACGCCCCTGGAGAGCTCCGAATGCAGGTAAGTGTCAGGTAGTTTACATTAACATGCTTGCTTTGCATGAAAAATGCCTTACCCACCGCTATCTTCTTTACATCTTCAACCTACTGAAGGGCCTTACGGGCCTCGGCCTTGGCGGACTTGACACTTTCGAGAGCCGAGGCAAGCTCGGACTCTCGAGTCTTGGAGTCACGCTCCAAGCTCTCATGCTTCTCCATGAGAGCCTGGAGCTCTTGCCGTACTTCCGCCACCTGTGCCTCCTGCTTTTCTCGCTCTGCCCGTTCCGCGGCCGCACTGCGCTCGGCCGCGGACACAGCCCCCTTCAGGGCTGCCACCTCGTTCGTGGACCCTGCAACACCCATATTATCCTTGTTAATTTTATTGCAACCAAAATCCTTTTCTGTAAGGTAACTATTCAAAGTGATGTTACTCACCTTCTTTGTCCTCGAGCTGCTTCTTGGCATGGCCGAGCTCTTGCTCGGACTGCTCGAGATCCTGTTTCAACGCACCGACCTCCGCAGTCAGTGCGGCAGAGGTCAGCAGCGCAGCCTGCAAACCCATATTGACATATTTTAAGCAACCCTGCGTATATCTTATTAGATCCTCAGTCCGGCTTTTCTTTCCGAACACCGAACTGAGCATCAGGGGCTACTGTCTATGCGGTATTACATTACATAATTATAACTTCTTACCTCAAAGCCTGTTAGAAGGCTGCTGCAGGCTTCGGTCAGCCCGCTCTTGGCGAGCTGAACCTTCTGAATCACCGCACTCATGATAGTGCGGTGTTCTTCCTCGATGGAAGCGCCTTTAAGCGCCTCCAACAAGTTTTCCGGCGCCTCCGGTTGGACGGAGGCCGCCGGTGTCACGGTCTTGCCCTTCTTTCGAAGGGGCCGCCTGCCGGACTCTGGAACCACTGCAGGTTCCGATGTAGAGTCCGGCGCGAAGTCCGGGAGGCTGCCTGGCGGCGCCTCCGGAGCCTCCTCCTGATGGGTCCCTCTTTGGGATCCCACCTCGGCGTCCTTGTCGGCGCGGGGGGTAGAGGCAGTCGGAAGTGAATCCACATCCGACGGGGCCAACGACCCGCTCGATGAAGCGGGGAGATCATCATCGGCCGGACTGCGGACAGTATGCGGCATTAGTAGGACACTAGGTGACGCGAAAGAAATTGCATATCAGGGATCCGGATACTTACGATCTCGCCGGAGGCCTGGCCCTTGAAGGCCACTCCTCCTCGCCAACGTTGGTGTTGGCGGAGCTGTCCGGGGGGATAGTTCTCCCCCTCTTGGACCCCTCGGCCTCCCCTATTGGGGAAGCCTTCCTCTTCCTCTCTCCCTCCTCCGGGAGAGAGTCTTCTTCCTCCTCCTCATCTTCGGGGGAGGAGTCCGCCTCGTCGTCGGATGCTTGATTGCGGGAACTCTTTCGAGTCCCCGCGGCCACCTTCTTGGCCTTCTTCTCCGGCACCACGTGCGGTGCCGGAACCAGCAGCCCTGCTAGACGGGCGTTCACTGGGTCTTCTGGCATGGGAGCCGGACAGATGAGCTGTTCGGCCTTCTCCATCCATTCCTGTCAAAGGAAAAGAGAGATTGAAACCATCTTAGAATCAATCTGTTTACCACAAGTGTCCCGTAAAGGGGTCGAATCACTTACCTCGTCAGCTGGATGCTGCAAGTGAAATCCGCGATCTTCCGTCGCGGATGCGGGGGCTTCGGCGCCCTTAAACAGCACCCTCCAGGCGCCTTCATACGTCGTGTCGAAGAGCCCGCTTAGCGCCTGGTGCTGTTCCGGATTAAACTCCCACAGATTGAATGCCCGTTCTTGGCATGGGAGAATCCGGCGGATGAGCATGACTTGGACCACGTCGACGAGCCTGAGCTTATTGCTCACCAGCTTCTGGATATAGGCTCGGAGTCCCGTCAGCTCCTTTGGATTGCCCCACAACAAGCCCTTCTCTTTCCAGGAGGTGAGCTGCGTGGGGATGCCAGATCTGAACTCGGGGGCCGCCGCCCATGTGGTTTGCGTGGCTCGGTGATGTAGAACCACCCCGATTGCCACCCCTTAACGGAGTCCACGAAGGCCCCTTCGAGCCAAAGGACGTTGGGCAACTTTCCCAACATGGCGCCTCCGCATTCCGCTTGCATACCCTTCACAACCTTCGGCTTGACGTTGAAGGTCTTGAGCCACAGGCTGAAGTGGGGCCGGATGCAGAGGAAGGCCTCGCACACGACGATAAACGCCGAGATGTTGAGGATGAAGTTCGGCGCCAGATCGTGGAAATACAGGCCGTAATAGAACATGAGCCCCCGGACGAAAGGGTGCAGTGGAAAGCCCAGTCCACAGAGGAAGTGGGGAAGGAAGACGACCCTCTCATGGGGCCCAGGGGTAGGCATGAGCTGCCCCTCGTCGGGCAGCCGATGCGCGATATCGCCAGAAAGGTATCCGGTGCTGCGCAGCTTGGTGATGTGCTCCTCCTTAACGGTGGAGGCCAACCATTTGCCTCCCGCTCCGGACATAATCGGAGAAGGTCGACGCGAGATGCGCGAGCTTGGGTGTTGGAGCTTTAATGCGCGGAGATGGATAAGCAAAGGAGGAAGAAGGCGTAGGTGAGGAGGTAAATCCTTATCCCTTATATATAGGCGGACGAAGACTATGCGTCCCCCACCGGCCTGGTAAAACTCGCTTATCTCCCAAGCGCCACCATCAATGGCGCGGTTGGGTTACCCACGTCCGTATTGATGAGAATCCCGGAATAAGGGGAACACGATCTCTGCTTCGACAAGACGTGCCAAGGAAACCGCTTCGCTAAACGTGCTGAGGTGGTATAATAAAAAACGATTCAAGTAAAAGCCTGGTAGCGGTGTGATGTCATGCCGCATAATATGTCAGAAGATTGGACTTGTGTACATTTTATTCTCTTTATGGTGGAATGTGGAATTTATTTTGCAAAGCCGGACACTATCCTGGTGTTCATGATCTTCTCTGGATTATTCAAGGGAGGAACCCGCCTTGCAATGCCAAACATTATGCGCGCCGGACTAATCATCATTGAAGCCTGGTTCAGGGGCTACTGAGGGAGTCCTGGACTAGGGGGTGTCCGGACAGCCGGACTATCATCGTCCGCCGGACTCCAAGACTACGAAGATACAAGATTGAAGACCCCGTCCCGTGTCCGGATGGGACTTTCCTTGGCGTGGAAGGCAAGCTTGGCAATACGGATATGTGGATTCCCTACCATTGTAACCGACTCTGTGTAACCCTAGCCTCCTCCGGTGTCTATATAAACCAGAGGGCTTTAGTACGTAGGACACAACATACCTCACAACAATCATACCATAGGCTAGCTTTAGAGTTTAGCCTCCTTGATCTCGTGGTAGATCCACTCTTGTACTACCCATATTATCAATATTAATCAAGCAGGACGTAGGGTTTTACCTCCATCAAGAGGGCCCGAACCTGGGTAAAACATCGTGTCCCTTGTCTCCTGTTACCATCCGCCTAGACGCACAGTTCGGGACCCCCTACCCGAGATCCGCCGGTTTTGACACCGACAATCGTGCTAGTTGAATTTGTGTTATCATTCTGAGAACTTGTCCTTTTTATTGAATGGTCTCTTCATAATATATTTGCTCCAGTTTTTTGATTCTTCTTTGCTGATTCATGTAACAGGGCGTCCTGACTATGAGCAAGAGCAAGAGCAGGTGCATGTGGCTGTTTGTAATTCTAACAAAGGAGCTCCATCTTGAACAATATGGTGTTTGTAGAGCTTGTAAATTAGTTACTCCACTTGTAGAGTTATTTGTAGAGCAGGAGCACCATTGTATTGCGTGTTATTTGTAGAGCAGGAGCTCCATACAGAATCTGGCTCTATACTGAATCTGGCTGTTGTTATTTGAAGTATTATATGTGTTTTTTGTCAGTGCCAATTTAAATATTGGTTATTTATTTACTGTCAAAATGAAATGAGGAATATGGCCCTGACAAGTCGGACCCACTTGCTAGAACCTGACAACTTGGACCCACTTATGAGAACATGATAACTGGGATTCAGCCCAGCAAAGAAATGGCCCAGAAAATACATGATCAAAAAGAAAATCAAGGGCCACGCAAAGAAATCAATAAGGCTGAATTGTTGGGCCAGACCGAGGTAGCTAATAAAAGCACAGGAAAAAAATACATTAAAAAGGCCGAATTGTTGGGCTAGGCCCATGTAGAAAATCGAATTGGACCAGGCTGAATCTTGTGCCACATCAGCTTGCCACACTGGATGCCTACGTGGCCTGGGGAGGTTGCTGGTGACCAAAACGCCACAGTGGACATATTTTAGTCATAAACGTCTTCGACCATTCCAGAAGAAAGGTCGCTATAGTCAGTTTATGACGGCCAGCTTTTGACCTTCTGTTTTTGGTCACAAAAAGGTCGCAAATGGAAATTTGTGACCTTTCAGTGACCAATAGTGGTGGTCACAAGTTGACATATTTCTTGTAGTGCTTCTTGAAGCAACCCCCAAGAAGAAGAAGACGTCACCTGGCTCAAGGCCTCAGGAGGCAGGCACCTCCGGAGGCGCCGCATCCGGACATGCGCCCATCCAAGGGGCGCCACCCTCCATCGCATAGGGAAGCGCGCCCGACGCCCTCCTCGGGCAAGGCTCGGGGGCTCTCTCCTGGGGAGCCACTGACTTTGCCAAGGTCACGAGGGAGGCGCTCGGGCACCACTTGGAGGCATGCTTCATGGCTCGTTTCCCTCAGGAAGGCGCGAGGAAAGGAGGGCCCAACCCTCAGGAGTTCATCACCAAGGTCGCTCAGGAGTTGCAGGAATCGAGAGTCATGCGCGGCAACTGCCGCCTGCCCGGCATAACCCCCCATCCAGGCAAGGATGGTGGGCTGCGCATCTGCATCGACTACCCAAGGCTTAATCGAGTCGCGTGCTACGTCTCGAGCTTGCGTTGGTTTTCCCCGAAGAGGAAGGGATGATGCAGCACAGTAGCGTAAGTATTTCCCTCAGTTTTTGAGAACCAAGGTATCAATCCAGTAGGAGGTCACGCGCAAGTCCCTCGTACCTGCACAACATGATAGCAACTCGCAACCAACGCTTAGGGGTTGTCAATCCCTTCACGATCACTTACGAGAGTGAGATCTGATAGAGATAATATTTTTGGTGTTTTTGATAGATAGATGCAAAGTAAAAAGTAAAGGCAAAGTAAAAATAAAGCAAGTAAATAAAGTGATATAGATTGATATGATGAGAATAGACCCGGGGGCCATAGGTTTCACTAGTGGCTTCTCTCAAGAGCATAAGTATTCTACGGTGGGTGAACAAATTACTGTTGAGCAATTGACAGAATTGAGCATAGTTATGAGTATATCTAGGCAATGATCATGTATATAGGCATCACGTCCGTGACAAGTAGATCGAAACGATTCTGCATCTACTACTATTACTCCACTCATCGACCGCTATCCAGCATGCATCTAGAGTATTAAGTTAAAAACAGAGTAACGCTTTAAGCAAGATGACATGATGTAGAGGGATAAATTCATGCAATATGATAAAAACCCCATCTTGTTATCCTCGATGGCAACAATACAATACGTGCCTTGCAACTCTCTCTGTCACTGAGTAAGGACACCGCAAGATTGAACCCAAAGCCATGCACTTCTCCCATTGCAAGAACTACCAATCTAGTTGGCCAAACCAAACGGATAATTCGAAGAGACTTGCAAAGATAACTCAATCATACATAAAAGAATTCAGAGAAGAATCAAATATTTTCCATAGATAATACTGGATCATAAACCCACAATTCATCGGTCTCAACAAACACACCGCAAAAGGAAGATTACATTGAATAGATCTCCACGAGAGAGAGGGAGAACATTGTATTGAGATCCAAAAAGAGAGAAGAAGCCATCTAGCTACTAGCTATGGACCAGAAGGTCTGAAGTAAACTACTTACACTTCATCGGACGGGCTATGCTGATGATGTAGAAGCCCTCCGTGGTAGATTCCCCCTCCGGCGGAGCTCCGGAACAGGCCCCAAGATGGGATCTCGTGGATACAGAAGGTTGCGGCGGTGGAATTAGGTTTTTTGGCTCCGTTTCTGGTCTATTGGGGGTACGTAGGTATATATAGGAGGAAGGAGTACGTCGGTGGAGCTTCAAGGGGCCCACGAGGTAGGGGGCACGCCCAGGGGGGAGGGCACGCCCTCCACCCTCGTGACCGCCTCGTGGCTTTCTTGACAGAGGGTCCAAGTCTCCTGGGTCTTATCTGATGAGTAAATCACATTCCTGAAGGTTTCATTCCATTTGGACTCCGTTTGATATTCTGTTTCTTCAAAATACTGAAAAAGGCAAAAAACAGCAATTCTGGGTTGGGCCTCCGGTTAACAGGTTAGTCCCAAAAATAATATAAAAGTGGAAAATAAAGCCCATTATAGTCCAAAATAGTAGATAAAGTAGCATGGAGCAATCAAAAATTATAGATACGTTGGAGACGTATCAAGCATCCCCAAGCTTAATTCCTGCTCGTCCTCGAGTAGGTAAATGATAAAAAAGAATTTTTGATGCGGAGTGATACTCTGGCATGATTTCAATGTAAATCTTCTTAATCATGGTATGAATATTCAGATCCGAAAGATTCAAGACAATAGTTCATATTGACACAAAAATAATAATACTTCAAGCATACTAATCAAAGCAATCATGTCTTCTCAAAATAACATGGCAAAAGAAAGTTCATCCCTAAAAAATCATATAGTTAGGCTATGCTTCATTTTCATCACACAAAGATGTTCCCAACTTCTATACCCCCGATGACAAGCCAAGCAATTGTTTCATACTTAAATAATCTCAAACTTTTTCAACCTTCACGCAATACATGAGCGTGAGCCATGGATATAGCACTATGGGTGGAATAGAATATGATGATGGGGATTGTGTGGAGAAGACAAAAAAGAAGAAAGTCTCACATCAACGAGGCTAATCAATGGGCTATGGAGATGCCCATCGATTGATGTTAATGCAAGGAGTAGGGGTTGCCATGCAACAGATGCACTAGAGCTATGAATGCTCAACAAAGGAAAACTAGTGGGTGTGCATCCAACTTGCTTGCTCATGCAGACCTAGGGCATTTGAGGAAGCCCATCGTAGGAATATACAAGCCAAGTTCTATAATGAAAAATTCCCACTAGTATAAAAAGACAACTTATGAGACTCACTACATCAAAAAACTTGGTGCTACTTTGAAGCACAATATATGAGACTCACTACATGAAGAACAAGGTGCTACTTCGAAACACAAGTGTGGAAAAAAAGATAGTAGCATTGCCCTTTTCTTTTCTTTTCTTTTTTTTGGGCCTTTCCCTTTTTTGGCCTTTCTCTCTTTTTTGCCTTTCTTCTTTTTTTTATTTGGGCAATGCTCTAATGATGATCATCACACTTTCTTTACAACATATGAATTACAACTAGATACTAGAACAAGATATGACTCTATATGAATGCCTCCGGCGGTGTACCAGGATGGTGCAATGAATCAAGAGTGACATGTATGAAAAATAATGCATGGTGGCTTTGCCACAAATACGATGTCAACTACAAGATCATGCAATGGCAATCTGACAAAAGTAATGCATGTCACGGTGATGATGGTGGAAGTTGCATGGCAATATATCTCGGAATGGCTATGGAAATGCCATGATAGGTAGGTATGGTGGCTGTTTTGAGGAAGATAATAGGAGGTTTATGTGTGATAGAGTGTATCGTATCACGGGGTTTGGATGCACCGGCGAAGTTTGCACCAACTCTCAAGGTGAGAAAGGGCAATGCACGGTACCGAAGAGGCTAGCAAAGGCGGAAAGATGAGAGTGCGTATAATCCATGGACTCAACATTAGTCAAAAGAACTCATATACTTATTGCAAAAATTTAGAAGTCATCAAAAATCAAGTACTACGCGCATGCTCCTAGGGGGATAGATTGGTAGGAAAAGACCATCGCTCGTCCCCGACCGCCACTCATAAGGATGCACAAGCCAGGTACACTTCATGTTTCAAATTTGTTACATAACTTTAACCATACGTGCATGCTACGGAACTTGCAAACTTCAACACAAGTATTTCTCAAATTCATAATCACCCAACTAGCACGACTATGATATTATCACCTCCATATCTCAAAACAATTATCAAGCATCAAACTTATCTTAGTATTCAACGCACTCAAAAGAAAGTTTCACATATCTTGAATACCAAGTATATTAATATTAAGCAAATTACCATGCTATTAACGACTCTCAAAATAATCTAAGTGAAGCATGAGAGATCAAGTTTCTTTAAAACAAATCCACCACCGTGCTCTAAAAGATCTAAGTGAAGCACTAGAGCAAAAATTATCAAGCTCAAAAGGATATAAGTGAAGCACTATGAGCAAACTATCAAGCTCAAAAGATATAAGTGAAGAACATAGAGTATTCTAAAAAAATTCAATCCATGTATGGCTCTCTCAAAAGGTGTGTACAGCAAGGATGATTGTGGTAGACTAAATATTAAAGACACAAATAATACAAGACGCTCCAAGTAGAACACATATCATGTTGGTGAATAAAAATATAGCTCCAAGTAAATTACCGATGGAAGTGGACGAAAGAAGGGATGCCTTCCGGGGCATCCCCAAGCTTTGACTTTTTGGTGTCCTTGGATTATCTTGGGGGTGCCATGGGCATCCCCAAGATTAGGCTCTTGCCACTCCTTGTTCCATAATCCATCAAAAGAATTCACCCAAAACTTGAAAACTTCACAACACAAAACTCAATAGAAATCTCATGAGCTCCGTTAGAGAAAGAAAACAAAAGACTACTTCAAGGTACTGTAATGAGCTCATTATTTTATATTGGTGTTAAACCTACTGTATTCCAACTTCTCTATGGTTTATAAACTAATTTACTAGCCATAGATTCATCAAAATAAGCAAACAACACACCAAAACAGAATCTGTCAAAAACAGAACTGTCTGTAGTAATCTGTAACTAACGCAAACTTATGGAACTATAAAAGTTCTACCAAAATAGGAAGTCCTGGAAAAATTGTTTATTGATCAGCAGCAAAAATAATCAACGCAAAAGCACTCTCCAGTAAAAAATGGCAGCTAATTTCGTGAGCGCTAAAGTTTCTGTTTTTCAGCAGAATCAAATCAACTATCATCGTAGGTTATCCTATAGGTCCTACTTGGCACAAACAATAATTAAAACATAAAACCACATCCAAACAGAAGGTAGATGGATTATTTATTCCTAAACAGAAGAAAAAACAAAAAACACAAAATAAAATTGGGTTGCCTCCCAACAAGCGCTATCGTTTAACGCCCCTAGCTAGGCATAAAAGCAAAGATAGATCTAGGTATTGCCATCTTTGGTAGGCAATCCATAAGTGGCTCTCATGATAGATTCATAAGGTAATTTTATTTTCTTTCTAGGGAAGTGTTCCATACCCTTCTTTAAGGGAAATTGGAATCTAATATTCCCTTCCTTCATATCAATAATTGCACCAATCGTTCTAAGGAAAGGTCTACCAAGAATAATAGGACATGAAGGATTGCAATCTATATCAAGAACGATAAAATCTACGGCGACATAATTCCTATTTGCAACAATAGGAACATCATTAATTCTTCCCATAGGCTTTTTAATATTGGAATCCGCAAGATGCAAGTTTAGAGAGCAATTATCAAAATCACGAAAATCTAACAAATCACATAAAGTTTTGGGAATAGTAGAGACACTAGCACCCAAATCACATAAAGCATGAAACTCAAAGTCTTTAATTTTAATTTTAGTAGTAGGTTCCCACTCATCATAGAGTTTTCTAGGGATAGAAACTTTCAACTCAAGTTTTTTTCATAAGATTGCATCAAGGCATCAACAATATGTTCGGTAAAGGCCTTATTTTGACTATAAGCATGAGGAGAATCTAGCACGGATTGCAACAAGGAAATACAACCAATCAAAGAGAAATTTTCATAATTAAATTCCTTGAGATCCTAAATAGTGGGTTTAGCAACATCACGGTTTTTATTTATTGCAATCCCACTTTCATCAATTTCATCATCAAGATCTAGAACCTCCGAATTCTTAGAACGCCTTCTAGGTAAAGGAAGATCATATTTAGATTCATCAAGATTCATATTGCAAAACAAAGATTTAATGGGGGATGCATCAATAACTTTTAGATCTTCATCTTGATTTTCATAGGGATTAGAAGAACACGCTTTAATAAAGGCATCTTTGGAAGCACGCATCCTAGCGGTTCTTTCTTTGCACTCATCAATGGAAATTCTCATGGTTTTGAGAGAGTCATTGATATCATGCTTAGGAGGAATAGATCTAAGCTTTAAAGAATCAATTTCAAGAGAAATTTTATCAACGGTCCTAGCCAAATCATCAACTTTAAGCAATTTCTCTTCAAGCAAAGCATTAAAATTCTTTTGTGAATTCATAAACTCTTTAACACTACTCTCAAATTCAGAGGGCATATTATTAAAATTTCCATAAGAGTTGTTGTAGGAATTTCCATAATTATTAGAAGGATTACTAGGATAAGGCCTAGGATTAAAATTCCCTATATAAGCGTTATTTCCAAAACTATTCCTACCAATAAAATTCACATCCATAGATTCATTATTATTCTCAAGCAAAGTAGATAAAGGCATATCATTGGGATCAAGAGGAGTATTTTTAGGAGCAAACATCTTCATAAGTTCATCCATCTTTTCACGCAAAACATTGATTTCTTCTATAGCATGCACTTTTTTACTAGAAGATCTTTCGGTATGCCATTGAGAATAATTAGCCATAATATTATCAAGCAATTTTGTAGCATCTCCTAACATAATTTCCATAAACGTGCCTCCTGCGGCCGAATCTAAAATATTTCTAGAAGCAAAGTTCAATCCGGCATAAAAATTTTGTAGGATCATCCATAAATTCAAACCATGAGTAGGACAATTGCGAAGCATCAATTTCATTCTTTCCCAAGATTGGGCAACATGCTCATGATCAAGTTGTTTAAAATTCATGATATCGTTCCTAAGAGTGATAATCTTAGCGGGAGGAAAATACTTAGAGATAAAAGCATCTTTGCACTTGTTCCAAGAATCAATACTATTTTTAGGCAAAGACGAAAACCAAATTTTAGCGTGATCTCTAAGTGAAAACGGAAATAACCTCAATTTGACAATATTTTTATCCGTATCTTTCTTCTTTTGCATATCACACAAATCAACAAAATTGTTTAGATGAGTAGCGGCATCTTCACTAGGAAGGCCGGCGAATTGATCTTTCATAACAAGATTCAACAAAGCGGTATTGATTTCACAAGACTCATCATTATTAAGAGGAGCAATCGGAGTACTAAGGAAATCATTATTATTGGTATTCGAGAAATCACACAATTTGGTATTATCTTGCACCATGGCAACAAGTAATCTAACACACAAGCAAACAAAAGGACGGGAAAAAGGCAACAGAAAGAGAGGAGGAGATTGGGAATGAGAGGGCGAATAAAACGGCAAGGGTGAAGTGGGGGAGAGGAAAACGAGAGGCAAATGGCGAATAATGTAATGCGAGAGATAGGGATTGCGATGGGTACTTGGTATGTTGACTTTTGCGTAAGCCTCCCCGGCAACGGCGCCAGAAATCCTTCTTGCTATGTCTCGAGCTTGCATTGGTTTTCCCCGAAGAGGAAGGGATGATGCAGCACAGTAGCGTAAGTATTTCCCTCAGTTTTTGAGAACCAAGGTATCAATCCAGTAGGAGGTCACGCGCAAATCCCTCGTACCTGCACAACACGATAGCAACTCGCAACCAACGCTTAGGGGTTGTCAATCCCTTCACGGTCACTTACGAGAGTGAGATCTGATAGAGATAATATTTTTGGTGTTATTGATAGATAGATGCAAAGTAAAAAGTAAAGACAAAGTAAAAAATAAAGCAAGTAAATAAAGTGATATAGATTGATATGATGAGAATAGACCCGGGGGCCATAGGTTTCACTAGTGGCTTCTCTCAAGAGCATAAGTATTCTACGGTGGGTGAACAAATTGCTGTTGAGCAATTGACAGAATTGAGCATAGTTATGAGTATATCTAGGCAATGATCATGTATATAGGCATCACGTCCGTGACAAGTAGATCGAAACGATTCTGCATCTACTACTATTACTCCACTCATCGACCCCTATCCAGCATGCATCTAGAGTATTAAGTTAAAAATAGAGTAACTCTTTAAGCAAGATGACATGATGTAGAGGGATAAATTCATGCAATATGATAAAAACCCCATCTTGTTATCCTCGATGGCAACAATACAATATGTGCCTTGCAACTCTCTCTGTCACTGAGTAAGGACACCGCAAGATTGAACCCAAAGCCATGCACTTCTCCCATTGCAAGAAGTACCAATCTAGTTGGGCAAACCAAACGGATAATTCGAAGAGACTTGCAAAGATAACTCAATCATACATAAAAGAATTCAGAGAAGAATCAAATATTTTCCATAGATAATACTGGATCATAAACCCACAATTCATCGGTCTCAACAAACACACCGCAAAAAGAAGATTACATCGAATAGATCTCCACGAGAGAGGGGGAGAACATTGTATTGAGATCCAAAAAGAGAGAAGAAGCCATCTAGCTACTAGCTATGGACACGAAGGTCTGAAGTAAACTACTCACACTTCATCGGAAGGGCTATGGTGATGATGTAGAAGCCCTCCGTGGTGGATGCCCCCTCCGGCGGAGCTCCGGAACAGACCCCAAGATGGGATCTCGTGGATACAGAAGGTTGCGGCGGTGGAATTAGGTTTTTTGGCTCCATTTCTGGTCTATTGGGGGTACGTAGGTATATATAGGAGGAAGGAGTACGTCGGTGGAGCTTCGAGGGGCCCACGAGGTAGGGGGGCGCGCCCTCCACCCTGTGACCGCCTCGTGGCTTTCTTGACGGAGGGTCCAAGTCTCCTGGGTCTTATCTGATGAGTAAATCACGTTCCCGAAGGTTTCATTCCGTTTGGACTCCGTTTGATATTCTGTTTCTTCGAAATACTGAAAAAGGCAAAAAACAGCAATTCTGGGCTGGGCCTCCGGTTAATAGGTTAGTCCCAAAAATAATATAAAAGTGGAAAATAAAGCCCATTATAGTCCAAAACAGTAGATAAAGTAGCATGGAGCAATCAAAAATTATAGATACGTTGGAGACGTATCATCGCGTCTCAGGAGTGCTTCTCGCCTTCGCGTGTGGGACGTTGCGAGGGTCCACCGCACAGCTACGTTCGCATGCCCTTCGGCCTGCCGAACGCGGCTGCTACCCACCAGCGCCTGATGAGGAGCATTCTCGAAGCTTAGGTGGCCAAGCATCCCGCGCTCCTGGAGGAAATGGAGATGGACCTCGCCGAGCCGCCCGGACCTCCCGAGCCTCCCGAGGCTCGGAGCTCCTACGGCTCGTGAGGATTGGCTTCTTCACCACGCATCATCAGCTACTCCGACACTCGCTCTGCAATGGTATCAGGTGAGTTCTCTCAAGTTTCATTTCCGGTGGGAGCGCCCTCAGGGCTGCATCATTCCCAGGTCGCGTGGGTCTGTCCCCGCGGCATGTATCCGTTTTGCTTATGTCTTCAGCTTACCTTGTTGGGGGCGCCCCTCAGGATGCATCATCCCCAAGCCGCTCGGGCCTGACCCAGTGGCGTGTGCCTTTCTCTGCATCTATCTAAGTTGATTTGCTTCTTCATGCTTAACCTGCTTGAGATAATCGCCTGCTCGATTGACACCTACCTTTGGAGCCGCTCGCTCTGGCACGACGCTTGCGCATGGGTCCGTCCCTGCAACATCAACAAATCTGAGTGGTTGAGCTCTGGTCGCGACAGCCCCGCAAAGCGCTACCTTACCAGGCCCTCAGTGCCTCGATCACGCCCTCGGAGCAACCAATGGCTGGCTGGCAACCGTAATGGCAGTCCTTGTTTTCCTCGTGTTGGTGTATAGGATCCACCTAAGGAATAGCATGGGGGCGTCATGAGCTCTCTTTCTCTCTCTCCCGTGCGATCCGCTCGTGCATTAAAAGGGGGGCGCCTGAGCATCGTGACTCAAGAGCTCTTACTGGATCTCCAGCCCTCACCCCCTGGACTTGACCCACGGCATCATGACCTGTCATAACAGCGGCGGCTGAGCTTGCTCGAGGGCCGGGACCTGAGGACGTAGAGCATGAAGGAAAGTGCGGGGAAGAGGGGAGAAGCTCACTGGTACCCAACCCAGCGACACACCAGCTGCCGGCGCACGAGCCAGGCACCACGCCGGATAACTACTCCAAGCTCACGAGATAAGTCACGCCCCTGCAAAAGCTAAATCAACGCAATGCTAAACCCTCACCTAGTGCGGCCCTGTCGTGGCAATGTTTCCTTCCTTTCTTGCCCAGCGGAGGCTGCTTGAGCGTTAAAGGGGACCTCCTGAGCATCGCGCCTCGGGGGCTCTTACTGGTCCTAGGGCTGCTCACCTCCTGGCCTTGACCACGGCATCGCGACCTGGCATACCAGCGATGGTTGAAGCCTGCCTGGGGACTGAGACCTGTCAGCGTAGAGCACCAAGCCCTCGCGAGGATAGAAAGGGGGAGCCAAGCCAAGACAGAACAAGCATCTCACCTCGATTCATAATAAGGATAATATTCACAAAAGACATGGCAGACGCCTTATATATCCCCGCGGGGTGTTTCTTCGATTCCTCGCAGGGAACAAAAGGTGCTAATCATAAGGAATGCTAACTACGCGCGCCTCCACAGGGGACGCCATCATCAATAGTGGGTCGTCAAGCGCCGGCGCCAACCCCATCAAGATGAGTGGCGTCGGCGGCCGGATACAGCTGGCCTGCTCCGAGCGCAATGCGAGCTTGGAGGATCGTAGTTGTCGTCTCTCGTCTCCGGGGTCACAAGAAGATCAGGAGAGTCACTGGATCCTCCGGCTTCTCCGCTGCTACCAGAGGAGTTGCTGGGGAAGTGGTTGGCAGGCCTGGTCCTCGCCACTTCGATGCCCCGGCCACTTCCCTTGGGGCAGCACTCCAGTGGGCGTCCTTCCGCGTCGAAGACCTTGAAGAACATCAAGGAGGCGCCATAGTATTCAAGATGAATTACGAGAGCGCCCCCTGTCTAGCAGACCCGGGCGATCTCGCCCCAACCCCGGGTCATGTAGACCTTGCCAGGAGCGACAACCTCGACCTCCGCCCCGATTGCGAGGGTGCTGCAGTCAGCATGTTGCAGCCAGAGCTCTAGAGGCCCATTTGGCGGCATCTCAAAGGCGAAGGAGGGAGGAAGGAGAATCCAAGAGAGCGGAGCCATGGCGGCATGAAGCACAAGCTCGCGAGAAGAGCCCTCGTCATGCACTCCAGGGGTGACGACGCGCACCGCGGTGACTCGTCGGCGTTGCCGGCGGCACCGGCGGTGCCGCTCGGCGTCTTCTTCTCCAGGGCCCTCGGCCCGGGCGTACAAGGGCAATGGAAACCCAGGCGGCGGCCGCTCATACCAGGGCCTCGACGTCTCCTACCATGCGACCACGTCGCGGCGGCCGGGGACCGGCCGCTTCTTCGGTGGAAGCGGGTCGGGACCCTCTCGGGGGGCCTTCCCCTTCTCTTCCGCTGAAAACCGGCGGATCGGCGCCATTGGCGTAAGGTGGAGCAAGGGCGAGGAAGAAGAAGAAGGAGTGAAGCAGAAAGAGATGGACTGCGGGGGCTCTCGCCCGTCCGTACTTATAGTCCGGAGGAGGCCAACCGTCGACGTCCACGATCACAGGTAATCATGACCCATTTCTGCATGGAGGGACTTGTTAAGTCGAGCAGTTGCCGAGGCAGCGTGGGGAAGCGGAGGCGCCCATGTCCAATCAACCGCCACGTGGCGCCCAAGGCCGCGGGCTGATGGGGCCCGCGGCGCTCCGCACTTGCCCCTTTGCTTCTATGCTAAGCCAAGTCCGAGCACGCCTTGGGCTGGGGGCTACTGTCGGCGTTCTGGGAACAGGGGTCCCCAGACTTTCCTGCCTGCGTCCTGCGGCGTGGCTCGAGTGGTGGCCCAGTACAGCCCATCTTCATCGGTGCAAGACTCAAGACCCTTGTGAGGGGCCAAGCCTTGCAGGGCGGAGGACACAAGACTTCCTCAGGAACGGCCTCGCCAGGAAGGCTCGCGAGGAGGTGGAGAGATCAAGGCAGGGTACCTCGCGAGGTGCTCGTGACGCGAGCCATGACGATCGAGACCGGGCGGGCGCCAGGCAGGCGCCGGCCTATGAAGTGTCCTTGTTTCCTCTTTGGTGCAAAGGGGGCAAGCACAGGCGTGGAGTACCGAGGCATCAGGCAAAGGTTACCATTTCAGTGCAATGAGACCAAGACCAGCATAGCGGCAGGATGGAGGTCACCGTGGAGCCCAAGACGGCGTCATCGCCAGTGCCTTTGGTAGCCGAAGACCAACTTTAGTCAGGATAACTTGTACTAGATGTTCCCCTTCAAAATGGCCGTTGTTGGCGCCCTTCCCGCTCAATATTTGGGAAGAGGACCAGGGCCTCTTTATATAGGGATAGCCACCACAGTAGAGGGCATATGGATCCCATCTCATCAGGTACTCATTAGACCGAGAGGCGATCGAACTCATCCAAGCAGTTCATCGCACCAGCCCAAGAACACCTCTCACGAGGCAGTTCTTCCCTGTATTGTTCATCATCAGCCCTTGAGGCAATCTACCACACCACACACTGGAGTAGGGTATTACACCACAACGGTGGCCCAAACCAGTATAAATCTTGTGTCCCTCATGTTGTTCATCGTTTAGCTTAGATTGTTGTGAGGCGATCGGACGTGTAGTGGTAGGGGGAAGATCTTCGTGCGCACCCCAGAGTCCGAACCTTAAGGGTCTGCCAGAACCCAACATCCGACACAACTTATTTGTGGCACTGTCGTTTGGGTCATATCGGTGTAAAGCGCATGAAGAAACTCCATAAAGATGGACTTTTGGAATCACTTGATTATTAATCATTTGATACTTGTGAACCGTGCCTTATGGGCAAGATGACTAAAACTCCATTCTCCGGAACGATGGAACGAGCTAATGACTTATTGGAAATAATACATACCGATGTATGCGGTCTGATGAGTGTTGAGGCTCATGGCGGATATCGTTATTTTCTGACCTTCATAGATGATTTAAGTAGATATGGGTATATTTATTTAATGAAACACAAGTCTAAAACATTTGAAAATTTCAAGGAGTTTCAGAGTGAAGTGGAGAATCATCGTAACAAGAAAAATAAAGTTTCTATGATCTGATCGTGGAGGTGAATATTTGAGTTACGAGTTTGGCCTTCATTTAAAACAATGTGGAATAGTTTCACAGCTACGCTACCTAGAACACCACAGCGTAATGGTGTGTCCGAACGTCGTAACCGCACTTTATTAGATATGGTGCGATCTATGATGTCTCTTACCGATTTACCACTATTGTTTTGCGGTTATGCATTAGAGACAACTGCATTCACGTTAAACAGGGCACTGTCAAAATCTGTTGAGACGACACCATATGAACTATGGTTTGGCAACAAACCTAAGCTGTCGTTTCTTAAAGTTTGGGGATGCAATGCTTATATCAAAAGGCTTCAGCTTGATAAGCTCGAACGCAAATCGGAGAAGTGCGTCTTCATAGGATACCCTAAGGAAACAATTGGGTACACCTTCTACCACAGATCCGAAGGCAAGATCTTTGTTGCTAAGAACAAAACCTTTCTAGAGAAGGAGTTTCTCTTGAAAGAAGTGAGTGGGAGGAAAGTAGAACTTGATGAGGTAGTTGTACCTTCTCTCAATTTGGAAAGTAGCTCATCCAAGAAATCCGTTCCCGTGATGCCTACACCAACTGGAGAGGAAGCTAATGATAATGATCATGGAACTTCAGATCAAGTTGCTACAGAACCTCGTAGGTCAACCAGAGCACGATCCGCACCAGATTGGTACGGTAATCCTATTCTGGAAGTCATGTTACTTGACCATGACGAACCTACGAACTATGAAGAAGCTATGATGAGCCCATGTTCCAATAAATGACTTAAGGCCATGAAATCTGAGATAGGATCCATGTATGTGTACCAGACCTGATGTGTGCCTTGCTATAAGTTTAGCAGGGAGGTACCAAAGTAATCCAGGAGTGGATCACTGGACAGCGGTCAAGAACATCCTGAAGTACGTGAAAAGAACTAGGGATCCGTTTCTCATTTATGGAGGTGACAAAGAGCTTGTCGTAAGTGGTTACGTCGACGCTAGCTTTGACACTGATCCGGATGACTCTAAGTCAAAAACCGTATACGTATTTTTATTGAATGGTGGAGCTGTCAGTTGGTGCAATTCCAAGCAGAGCATCATGGCAGGATCTATGTGTGAAGCAGAGTACATAGTTGCTTCAGAAGCAGCAAATTAAGGAGTCTGGATGAAGGAGTTCATATCTGATCTAGGTGTAGTACCTAGTGCATCGGGTCCAATGAAAATCTTTTGTGACAATACTAGAGCAATTCCCTTGGCGAAGGAATCCAGATTTCACAAAAAGACCAAACACATCAAGAGACGCTTCAACTCCATCCGAGATTTGGTCAAGGAGGGAGACATAGAGATTTGCCAATTACATATGGATATGAATGTGGCAGACCCGTTGACTAAGCCTCTTCCACGAGCAAAACATGATCAACACCAAGACTCCATGGGTGTTAGATTCATTACAATGTAATCAAGATTATTGACTCTAGTGAAAGTGGGAGACTGAAGGAGATATGCCCTAGAGGCAATAATGAAGTTGTTATTTTATATTTCCTTAATCATGATAAATGTTTATTATTCATGCTAGAATTGTATTAACCGGAAACTTGATACATGTGTGAATACATAGACAAAACACTGTGTCCCTAGTATGCCTCTACTTGACTATCTTGTTGATCAAAGATGGTTAGTTTCCTAGCCATGGACATGTGTTGTCATTTGATGAACGGGATCACATCATTAGGAGAATGATGTGATGGACAAGACCCATCCATTAGCTTAGCACAATGATCGTTCCGTTTTATTGCTACTGCTTTCTTCATGTCAAATACATATTCCTCCGACTATGAGATTATGCAACTCCCGGACACCGGAGGAATGCCTTGTGTGCTATCAAACATCACAACGTAACTGGGGGATTATAAAGATGCTCTGCAGGTATCTCCGAAGGTGTTTGTTGGGTTGGCATAGATCGATATTAGGATTTGTCACTCCAAGTATCAGAGAGGTATCTCTGGGCCCTCTCGGTAATGCACATCATATGAATCCTTGCAAGCAATGTGACTAATGAGTTAGTTGCCAGATGATGCATTACTGAACGAGTAAACAGACTTTACTGTAATGAGATTGAACTAGGTATGAAGATACCGACGATCGAATCTCAGGCAAGTAACATACCAATGACAAAGGGAATAACGTATGCTGACATAGCGATTCGACCGATAAAGATCTTCATAGAATATGTGGCAACCAATATGAGCATCCAGGTTCTGCCATTGGTTATTGACCGGAGAGGTGTCTCGGTCATGTCTACATAGTTCTCGAACCCCTAGGGTCCGCATGCTTAACATTCGATGACGATATGTATTATATGAGTTATGTGTTTTGGTGGCCGAAGGTTGTTCGGAGTCCCGGATGAGATCATGGACATGACTAGGAGTCTCAAAATGGTCGAGAGGTAAAGATTGATATATTGGAAGGTAGTATTCTGATACCAGAAGGGTTCAAGAGTGTATCACGTACATACCAAAGTACTAGTGGGGTTACCGGAACCCCCCGAGGAAAGATATGGGCCATATGGGCCATAGGAGGGAGGCACACCACCCCACAAGGGGTTGGCGCGCCCCCACCTGGGGGAAACTAAATTGGACAAGGGGTGTGGCGGTGCCCCCCTTTCCTTCTCCTTCTCCTACTCCTTCCCCTTCCCCCTCCGGAAAAAGGAAGGGGGGCGAATCCCACTAGGAGTCCAAGTGGGACTCCCCCCCCTCCCCCACTTGGGGCGCGCCTAGGCCGTCCTCCTCTCCCTCCCTCCTTTATATACGGGGGGCGCCCCTATGAGACACACCAATTGCTCCAAGCCGTATGCGGCGGCCCCCTCCACAGTTTACGCCTCCGGGCATATTCTCGCGGTGCTTAGGCGAAGCCCTGCGTAGATCACATCACCATCACCATCACCACACCGTCGTGCTGATGGAACTCATCTACTCCTTCGACTCTGTACTGGATCAAGAGCTCGAGGGACGTCATCGCGCTGAACGTGTGCAGAACTCATAGGTGTCGTACTTTCGGTACTCGATCGGTCGGAACGAGAAGACGTTCGACTACATCAACCGCGTTGAGCAAACGCTTCCGCTTTTAGTCTATGAGGGTACGTGGACACACTCTCCCCCTCTCGTTGCTATGTATCTCCTAGATATATCTTTTGTGAGCGTAGGAAAATTTTCGAAATTGCATGCTACGTTTCCCAACATCAAATCCGTGAGTAATGACAGCATGAGAAAAAAATTCTACTCGTAAGATTATTCTATACATTTCATATGAAGCAACTTCTTTCTTGAACATATTTCAACTTGGAAGGATACGAAACTCATTCCAAAGAAAAAATCATCTAATTTCCTACGGTCTTTCCCTTTTGAATCAAGCGGATGAGTATAAACATAGGAAAATTTCCTACTCCTATATTTTTCATATACATTTCCTATGACTCAAATTAATATTCCATATATAATTTAAATGAGCTAGAATAGGAAATAATTAAACAGAATGACCTTAGCCTTTTCCTTGTCACTACAGGGGTCTTGCTGGAATCAATGCTATCTTGATTATAATCACAGAGATTTGATGGAAATATTTACTTAAAATTAAAAAAGGAACAAAAATAATAAGCAAATGTTGTCATAGAATCAAGCAAATATCAAAGGATCCTCCCATGGAAACTCTCTCATGAACTAATCTAAAGAAGAGTTAGAAAGAGAGAAGAATGTGCGAGGGAGAAGACACAAGTAGAAAATAGGAGGAGAAGAGAGGGAAATGAAGCACCTTTTGCGGGAGGAGTGTGGTAAGTGGGGAAGTTAACGCGTCGGTTGCATAGAAAACCTCAACCTCACGTCGGCTGCATAGACTCCGCACCCCATGCCCTTTCTTGGCGTGCACTCCCCCCTCCCCCCCCCCCCCCCCCCCGCCACCCCCTCGCGCAGGACCCCTCCGCTTCACAATGGGGTTAACCCCCTCCCCTGGACCCCTTCGCGTTCCAATAGGATTAAAACCCCTTCCCCCTCCCTAGACTCCTCCGCTTCCGACCATCACTCACCGCCTCGTTTGAAAATGGGAAAATGAAGAATGTTTTTGAGATGCCCTAACATTGTCCCATTGGAGCGAGGTTCAGGCATGAGCTGTGACGAGTTGCTGCGAGGCGCAACACCAGACCATGGCGATCGCGTGGGCTACATGGTAAAACATAGCAACACACCTATAACGGAGAGTCTTGGCGGCGCGAGACCTAACACTCCATGGTGCAAGGCTATGGGGTGAGGGACGGGGGTAGCGTTGAATACATAGGAGTTCAAAGAGCGGAGTGGTTCCACAAACGAGACTGCCTCGTGTACTTCCAAACTAACAGGTAGTTTGTAACTACAAACCACCTCAAAAAAAATTCCAGGAGGTTTTAAATTTCCACCCGCATCCAGCACAAAGATAACTGCCTCTACTAATCCATGACATGCGGCTTTGTATCACCTTGCCACAACCGCTTCCGGGGCCCGCTGCTAATGCCCTTTTTCCTACTAGTGTGCAGATACGGCGGTTGAAGGATCTCAAGTAACTACTAATCCTATATCCTATATACCTAAGAGAGTGATCCCCATTAACTTATTTATCTCAACATGCAAGCTTGCCACATCATCATACAATTATGGATGGAATAAGGCACACCTCAACATGCAACCATGCATGAGAAAATACCAACATCTAGGTGTAGCCATGCATGGGGGTTTTTTTGCATTCTATTATTCTACTTATATTCAATAAATATTCTACAACTATAGATAATAAAATATAATACGCCATGTGTATTTTAAATTTTGCTTCACGTGCTATTAATCTTAATATTTATATTCAACATAATTAAATCTTATTGAAACATATTGCAACCGATTCCCACTAGAATGCACGGGGTATCATCTAGTTGTCTAAGATACGCACACCCTCCAAGGGTAACAAACAAATAAAAGTCGCTTGAATGAACTCCTCAAAAGATCATCGATCAAAGTACTCTCAAGAATCCATGGGACCTACATCTCTCAACGGATAGGATAGGAAGCAAGAGCGATGAACACTTAGCAGTAGGGGTTCAAGAAAGGGATGTGCTCAGCCTTTATGATTCGAGCAAGATGCTTGGCATTACCTAAATCAATCTTCCTATCTTCTTGAAAGAATTAGGCTCAAGGATCTCAAGAACTCACACATACAGAACCAACAAAAGGGTGAATGACTTGATTTTCCAAAGCAAAAGGGTGTGTGGTTCTAGTTATAGAGAGAACAAAAATCTGGCCGTTACTCAAAACCTTGCCTGCACGTTCCAAAGAAAATTTTCTCGAAAGTACCAAATGCATTCAAAATTTGAACATACAGAACCATGTATTTGGACACAGTACTCAAGAGTACCAGAAAAAGAGAAGTGCAGGTATCAGACAAAAAAAGTTGGCTATTTTCTACGAGAGATTGAACTACCATAAAAGTACCAAAAATATGAAATCTCAGAGGTAGCCGATTCAACAAAAAAGTTCACGAATGACATCTTTGTAAAAAAGCCTAAGTCCCAGCTCAGAGGTTCCGGAATTATCTAAAGGGAAGTACTATACTGATACTGACACTCTGAAGCAGAAGCAAGTCGAAGGATCTTCAAAGTGCTGGATAGAAACCTTGTGCTCAGAGGCTCCAGAGCTAACAGATATGGTCTCAAACAAAACAAAGCTTGGTAGTATCTAAAAGATTCCACATCAGTTCCATGCTGAAGGAAAAAAGGGTTATCTCGGGAGGGTAACTCACAGAGGGCCCTATGTTTGAATCATGTCACCTTGATGTGCTATTCACACAATAGGGCAAGAAGTGTGAGGTATGAGGACAACATAAACAGATGAACTAAGGAGCATGAGTGGTATGATACAGAATTTTGGTAGAGGACCTAATTTTGAATTTCAACCTAAGATATTTTGCTTGAGACCCTCTTGATTGTGCAACTGTTCTTAAACTCAATTAAATCTTATATTTACCAAAAATGTGTAAAACACATGTTAGAGTAGACAAGAACCATTGATGTTAGACTCAATCTTGAGGATTAAATTTCCTGAAATGAACTTGGTATGTAGCTAGACCTCTCAATTGGTTTGCCATTAATCATCAAAAACCAATATGGGTATCTATTAGATGCACTTTCACGTGTAGCCCCTCTCGTCCCCCACCCCATCCCGTGGCTACGGACCTTCTCCATTCTCCCTTTGCTGATGATGACCTCAAGAAGCTTGTCGAAAAGAAAGTGGATGAGCTTTTGGTGAGTTGCAAGTTTGGTTTGGAATTTTCCAAGGTCTCACTCGCTTTTTCGACAAGAAGACTTTGGGAAATATCATGAAAACCCCGCAACATATCATAGAGGATGTGAGGGACACCGAGGTAGACTACGAGCATGGCTATGTGGGCCAACTGTAACACCTCGTATGACTGTGGACCGGCTTCAAGGCATTTCTTGAAGTATACTAGGGGATTGAGGAGTGGGGTTCAACTGAGCTGGGATTCACATGAGCAACCTTAGGAAGAACATTTTAAGAAGCTACATGGGCAATAGTTTCGTGGTATTTTATCATATTTTATCATGTTTAATGTGTATCAGTTATTTGCATTTTGACCTATGTTATTTTGAATTTAAATTCAAAATTATGGATTTAGTATGTTGTTGCATTGTGTGATGTTGAAATGTGAAAATATTGAATTATATTGATGTGAAATACGAGTTATGATATAATTTATATAGACATAGATATGATAAATAGAATAGAAAATAAATATATAGTTTGTAGTTTTAGGTGATTAAAAAAAGCACAAGACTCGAGAACCTCCGAAACCATTTTAGTGGAAGCCCTTTAAGGGAGTGTGCTAGATCGAGTTGCTCTTACGAATCCGAACCCAATCCAGAACAAAATGACAAAAGCAGCTAAGTTGTGAACAGTATCAAACTAAGACCCAAAGTTCGTAGTATTGCATCCATCTCAAAATATAAGACATATTAGTTTATATAGGGAAAAATCAACATCTACGGTAGCAAATTTAGTATCATTAGATCAATCGTGAATTGTACTCTCATATTTCATTTATTTGATATTGTAGACTTTGAAAGTTCCTATTATGAAGTTGGTCAAACATCGACCTGTATTTTGTACTCCCTCCGTCCGAAAATACTTGTCTTAGATATGGTTGTATCTAGACTTATTTTAGTTATAGATACATCCATTTTATCCATTTTTAGGACAAGTATTTTCGGACGGAGGGAGTATCAGATATGGAGTATAATGTTGCCATGTTGGTATAGTACTTTATGCACAGTAGAATTTGTGTTTTCCTTTTCCCTTGAGATATGCATCTAATTTGGATCTAAAAGTCGTGGCATGATAGATGCATGTTGGAACAAAACTTGATTAGAGAGTTCGGTTTCAAAAGACATTTGGAAAAAGTCTGGAAAAAAACCTTGATTTCGTAGTCGAAGTCTGAAATGAATCCTGAACTTCAAATTCCTAAAATCAGCACCCTATGTTATCTAACCCCGGCTTATCCCAACCCTTTTTGGCTGAGAAGACGTTTTTCTCCTCCGGGATTGCACACGTAACAGAGATTAGGGCAAAACTGAACAGTTTTGCATTAGGAAAGCGTGCTAGCTATTTTTGGCAGATCGATAGAGACTTACCAAAGTGGCCGTTCAGTCTTTGGTGCATGCATGCGTGAGTACATGTGCGTAATCACTGGCCGTTTGGTTTTCTGCACACAAGCTCCATTGTTGCTAGCTAGCTAAGCCAAGTACGTAGCCGTGTAAAGGAACGTGCATGTTTCACCACCTTGTTTCATCGTCAGTCAGTAGTGGTGTAAAAATTCTCAATCTTGTGTATAGTTCATCTTCTGCTAGACTGCTATATCTCCTGCTTCGGTGATTACTTGTGTCTGATCAACTGTCTGTCATCATCTAGTGCATTTTTTAATATTTATATTCTAACTTATTATTAATTTAGTTTATAATGCACTGTTGAACTATTTTATTCACCCTCTATACATATTCTTGTTGTATTCTCATGAGTCCACTTTTGGAAAATGCCGTTTCCCCGTATCTCCGTATTCACATCCTCTTATCATGGAAATTAGCTAAAACCACAACTTTTCTACCAAGAACCCTAACCGACCATTTAACACGGATGAGACTAAGAAAAGACTGGGAGGAGGGGGGAGGGGATTACTGGCGCATTTTCTGGCCGGCACGATCGTCTTTTGGTCCGGCGATGAAGCGCAGATCGCCATTACCGCAACAATGAAGGACAAGGAGAAGGGACATGATGCAAAGGCGCCGACGAGAACAGGTGAGGGAGCGGTGTGTAGTTGGGTTTCTAAGGGTCGATAGGGTAGGTCCCACATGTATAAGGGTGAAACCTGTTCGGATTCAGACGGATAATGCTCATACCATATCTTACTTCATATTTATTTTCGAATTCAGAAGCGGGTCGGATGCGGATTCAAATATCGGATTATGTGGATTCAAATACTGGATTGTGCGGATTCGAACACGGTACGGACTCGGATCAGAAGCGGACAAAGGCGGATTCGAACACGGTACGGACTCGGATCAGAAGTGGACAAAAGTGACCGAACAACACAATTATACAAGCCACAACTCAAAAGAGTAATACAATTAATAAGAGAGTAGTTCAGCAGCTCTTAGCCTCTTAAGTTCACATGCTAATAAAGGGTTCATGCCTTCTGTAGAAATGTAGAACAAATCATCACCACGTTCATACCATCAAGCAAAGAAGTGGCATGTGTGCTTGTTCGTAAACAACCAGCAACGTTTGTACAAATCATCACCATGTTTACACCGGCTGGCTGTGATTGCCACATCTCTGCCACGAGTGCAATCCCGGCAGAGACAAACAACTTCTCAGCCAAGAAGGGTCGGGATAAACTGGGGTTAGATAAGACAGAGTGCTGATTTTAAGGATTTGAAGTTTAGGGTTTATTTCAGACTTCGAATACGAAGTCAAGGTTTTTTTCAGACATTTTCCCAGACATTTTAATGCTAAACTGGTAGATTAGTACACTGCAGGGGACTGGTGCACTACTATTTTCTCACACCCAAAGCTCACACCCCATGATGCTCCTTTAACCGGATACACGGTCGATCTCGTAATGATTCCGGGACCTCATCGACCTGAGGTCGTCGTTGACGATGATCATTGTCCATTCACGCTGCGTGACCGCTGCTTTGGCCTGCGATGGAGTAACCTCTGAATCTCATCCTGATGAGCCTGAGGATACAACGCCAGAATTAATGGCGGTTTTGGTCGGGAGCCCGTGTTCGTTTCGGCGCCACAGCTGTGGCACGTTGCGCAATCATTAGCGTGCATGCCTGATGTGCACACCGTCGTCTCTGTAACTCCTTCGCGTGTACATGTTCTGTCAGGCCCGGCCATCTGCGTAGTGTACGCACAACGGTCTATTTAATTAGCGCATGCATGCATACGGCCGGACAGATCATCTGCGCGTGCATGCAGTGGGCACCGGTTTGAGTAGTGTTGCTGCGCGCTGCTGCTGCTACCACGAGTTAGTGTAGCTAGTCCATCACAAGCACAGATACTCGTACATAGAAAGTACTATCTCTATTGCCTACGGGAAAGAAATGCATGCATGCACATGCAGTACTGGTACACGTGGATAGATCGCGTGATATATATCTGCAGTACATCGATCGTACAAGTATAAGGAGCCGTCTCATCGTTCACCCTTCAGAATATAAGGAGCCGATCGATCGATCAAACGTGGGTCGGTGGATGCACTTTGCTCGCTCGCTCGATCGAGCACTTGCATGGCGACGATGGACGGATCGGAGCAGGTGATCAGAAGCAGGTGGTGGTGTTGTCGCCGGAGGAGGAGTTGTCGTCGCAGGGGGGGTGCGTGTGGCGGCCCTCGTACGTGGTGATCACCATGCGGCAGTCCGTCGACAGCCGCTCCACGCGCTTCTTCACGCGGCAGTTGCTGTGCGTGCACCTGAAGTAGCTCCTGCATGGCCATGGCCAACAAAATGTTTACAGTATCCATGATGTGTTTTTTTCGCTACGATGTTTACACTGTGTGTGTGTGTGTGTGCCCCGCTTTAGGTAGTACACCTACTACCAGAACCACTTCTAAAGGAGATCAGAATATATCTATTCTTCAGCAGAGCAGACAAATCATTAGCCAGTACACAGTTTGCTGAAAACCAAGCTGCCAGACCTATATATGGCGCACTGACTGACCTAGCTAGCTGTCGTCTGAAGTCTGGGACTCTCTGAAGAAACACAATCATCTTAAAATGTCCGTTCCATTTGTCCTGGCGCATATATGCAGGAGGCAATGCATGCATAGGCGTCTACTATATCCTATTTGCCCTATCACGAATCTTTTTTTTTTCTATTCTTCTTGTGCTACAGTAATCAAAGGATAACAACTATGCAATCAGTATAAAACGTGGAAAAATAATGCCTTATAATTTGGAAAAGAATATAAAATATCTAGATGCATATAGGAGTACTCCCTCCGTTTTTATTTACTCTGCATATTAGAGTTGACTGAAGTCAAACTTCGTAAAGTTTGGCCAAGTTTATAGAAAATAATATAGACATTTATCATAATGAATCTATACGGTGTGAGTACATTCAATAGTAAATCTAATGTTGTTGATTTCTTATTATATATCTTAATATTTTTGTTTATAAATTTGGTCAAAATTTGTAAAGCTTGACTTTGACCAAAGCTAATATGCGAACTAAATAAAAACGGAGAGAGTATTAGATAACAGTTAGTACTCCATGAACCAAATATGTAATTAATAAATGGGACACAAAACTACCTTTAAACGGAGGGAGTATCCCATTTTGTCTCGTGTATATGCATATATATACACGACAGCCTTTTTAGGTAAGGTGCCTAAATTATACTCCCTCCGTCCGGAATTACTTGTCATCAAAATGGATGAAAATGAATGTATCTAGAACTAAAATACATCTAGATACATCCATTTCAATGACAAGTATTTTCGGACGGAGGGAGTACTATATACCACCGCTAGTGATCCTTGCAGCTTTATTGCATGCTACTTCTCAGCCATATATTTGTTCGTGTGCAAGATGATATCCTTTCTACAATCTCCTCTGTCATAATGCCACTGCCTTTCCACACCGCCCCTTCTGTTCCTTTAGAAACTTTACTGTATGACAATAACTACTCCTTAGTTCACCCATTCTACCAGTCTGATAAGAATAAATTAGCACCGGAGGATATAGATGGTTTGAAAGATTTCTTTTCCCAGATAATAGAAAAGAACTCTCTTTGGCCTTCTGTATTTATCTGAAGAAGCACACGATTGAGACCCAGATGATTTCGAAACAAATGAGAACTATATGTATGGATTAGTTAAGCTTGTGCATCCAATGAAAGCATTTTTCTTATTAAGTACCTCAAAACCACAAATTCAGAGAACTTCTTTTCTATGTTGAGAACGTGTTTCATGCATATTACTCCCTCCGTTCCTAAATATTTGTCTTTTTAGAGATTTCAAATGGTTGCATGTATATAGACATATTTTAGAGTATAGATTCACTCATTTTACTCCGTATGTAGTCACTTGTTGAAATTTCTAAAAAGACAAATAGTCCCTCCGTCCCAAAATTCTTGTCTTAGATTTGTCTAGATACAGATGTATCTAATACTAAAATTTGACTTGATACATCCGTATTTAGACAAATCTAAGACAAGAATTTTGGGATGGAGGGAGTATTTAGGAACAGAGGGAGTACATTTGTGCTCAGAGTACATCAGGCTATTAATTAAGTATTCTCAGATTCGCACCCATAAAAAGAGCTTGCACGTACAACTGCGGTATTGTTGCAGGCTAATTAATCTCAAGTCAGGTTCCCCCTGGATCTATTAGCCACAATTAATTGAAGCAAATAGATCGATTTCTCTACAACCTAGTTACTTCTGAAGCTGCTAGCCTCAAGGCAAAAGATTAACCTACCACTACCACACAAAACTGATCCTTTCAAACAATCTGTACGAGATTCTACTCGATCCTAGCAGAGACGGGCAAAGGTCTTGAGGAGTTCATAGATAACAGGTAAAAATGGAAATAGGTTAGGGTTCTTAATTGCTTATAGAACCGAAGTACCTGGGATGGAGACTGTTCTTGACAACCTTCTGCCCGTATTTCCTCCACTTGTAGCCATCGTCCAGCACGTCCACGTCGCTTCTGGTCTGGAAGCAAAACCTCGGCTCCCTCATCTTCCTCCTCACCTTCATCTTCCCCTTCTCCCCCGCCAACATCGTTGAGCCCCTCCACCTGTACCCTCACACGCACACCACAATGGCATCAAACGGTAAACATGCAGTTAAATCTCATGAATATAGAAACACTAGGTACAAACGCATCCCGTAACATGCTCTCGCTCACTAGCTCACATACCATGTATTACTAGAATAACCATTACAGGCAGTGGCACCCTCATAGCCAACTCTTGCCGTCACCGACGTGCCCACCTGATCAGGAAGAGACATCAAATCAAAGGCATCGATATGTAATTGATCATCTTTGTAATTCTCTATATATGATTATGAAGCTAGCAAAGAGCATACCTCCTCAGCCCCAATACTAGGCATGAAACCGACCGTGGGCTTCTCGCAGACGGTGGCAGGCGCGGCGGCGGAATGGCCGCCGCCAAACGGAAGCGCCGGCAGCGGGTATAGCCCACAATGGTCAGAAGAGAGCATCAAGGCTTCTTCCTGGTCGAATGGCATCTGGAGAGGCTTGGGATGGAAGGGTAGTTGAAGTGGAGAAAGAGGAACAGGGGTGGTGTAGTAGTGATCTGGCACACTAAGGTTAGGAAGACAGTAAGCCATCTCCAATTGGCTCCCTTGATCCATGCATATATGCATGTAGATCGTGGCGTACTGAACCCAAGGTGGTTCTTGGGGGCACAGAATTCTTTAGATAGACTTGTCAATCTCTCTCTCTCTCTCTCTTATTTTTTCGTGTCAAATTCTGATAGGGTTGATGTCTCTAGGTTTGAAGTGGTGGGCTATGGTGCTCTGGGCGCTGGTCTAAGCTGCCCCCTTTTAAAGGGCCTTTTTGGCTCAAGTTGTGTCGTGGGTACAGTACTTACTTCAGTAGCAGCTGTTTGCCTTCTTGATAGCTAGCTACTGGCTGCTAATTCACCAGCTCTTAGCTAGATGTCGGGTATGACTTTCTAGCTCAATACACAGATGCCTTTGATTGTTGCTTTTTTTACGGAAACCAGTAGCATTCTAGCTACTGGTTGCCTTTATATTTTGTTTTGTCACATAGGCCAGAGTTGTCCTTCTTTCTAAAAGAAAAAAAAAGTTCTATTACAGCTGTACATACAAAAACAGAGAAGAAATCTCAGAGAGAACCTACATTAAACTAGCCATCCATGATTGGAAGTCGGTGGCTTTCGTCCCGCTTTATAGATAAAGCAACGATAAACACCTCTTTCTCGATTGTCCGTTGGCTAAGATTCGGTGGCGGTCGATTCATATTGATTTGATATTAATCAGCCCACCTCTATCAACATGTTATTTGGAACATGGCTTGATGGGGTTGATTCTGATGCTGCAAGACACATTCGGGTTGGCGTTTGTGCTTTATTGTGGGCAGTATGAAACTGCAGAAATGATTTAGTCTTTAACAGATCAACAAACATTCACTTTTTGCAGGTTATCTTCAGGGCCACGGCGTTCATCCGTATGTGGTCTCTACTCACTCCGACGGAGGTCAGAGAGCGTTTGGTTATTGCGTCTACCCGATGGGAGATGGTAGCTCGGGATATTTTCAACCGGTTTGGATGGCGGTCATGTAATAGGATAGGCATGTAGTGCTCCTATTGTTTTGCCAGCCGGTTGTGGCTTTGGGTCTTACCTCTTTTGAGCTTTTGTTTATGTATGCACTACGACCTTTCGAGACTTTGTTACTGGATTATCTTTTTAATAATATGAGCCGTATGCATCTTTCTGTTGCAGAGGCTGGGGTACACCCCCTTTTCCAAAAAAAAAGCAACGATAAACATACAACCCAACGGATACAAACACAACAGCACAGACACACAAGGCCGGATACAAAGATGCTGAAGAATGCCTACATCACTCCAAAGGACTCCAAGCAAACGACATAGAAAATATAGCACCATTAGAGGTCAAAGCAACCCTCGACTATGAAAGAGTCACCGCGAGGGGATGAAGCCGAACATCGACGAGACAGGGCCTCCAAAGTGGTGCCTTCAAGAAGGACACCACACCGAAGTGCCGCCATCGCCCAATCCATAGGATCATGGTTTTCACCGCAGTGTCTCGGAGGGCAATGAAAGCCATGACGGTGCCTTCAAGAAGGAGACTACGCCCACGGGCGCCACCACCATTGGCCTGGCCAAAGCTCAAAAAAGTTTTTACCCCGGCTAACCCTTACCCCTCCCAAAATGTGGTATGGACAGATTGCCGCACCAACACCACCACACGTACGTCGATCGCCAGCCACCATGTCGCACTCACGACCATAGTAATTAGCCAGCACCCAAGCCGCGCGCCCCGCCCACGAGTACTGCGACTCCCACCACCAGAGACGCCCCGACATCCGAGGCCACCCACCAACTTTGCCACGGTCTACAGACGCTACCCATCAATAAAGGGGTAGAAGGCCCCTCCTTCAACCCCAAAATGATCCCTTTGGCAAGAAGGAGGCCCAACAGGCTGGAACTAGGTAGTGGGAAAGGCCGTTGGCGGCTCCAAGCCACACCGCAGCCACCCTGCCACACAAACGAGATACCAAAGCCGTTGTCACCGCCAAATCATGGCGACGGCAATGACGAGAGACACCCCTGTCTCCCTCCCCATAACGCCCATGCCAACTCTGGCCATCCATGGACGCGCAACGTGTCGAGTAGTCGTTCCCCACACGCAAGGCTCGCCTCCAGCTGCAGATCCGAGCACCCCATAAGCAGAGGAGGAGGGGGAGCCGAACCACCACCACTGTGTCGCCACCTCCACCAGCCAAGATGGCCACGACAGAGGCAGCGGCCAGCGCTGTCGCGGCGCCAGATCTAACCAAACCGCCTCACAATCAGTTATTTTGCCGTCCCCGATCCAATCCCCAACCAGAACCACCACCACGCCGCCCATCACAGTGTGCCCCCGATGTCACAGTACTACTCTGGCACGCCGCCATGCACCCTGGCTTGACCGCCACAACCCGCACTAGAGTTGCTGCATGAGAAGACGAGAGGACCTCGCCCCTGCCTATGCCGACCGGGCTTTGCCCGGCGATGGAGGGAGGAGAGGAGGAGGCGGGCTGGCGGCAATGCTAGGTTTCCCTCCCGGTCTCCCGCGGGGTACGCGGGAGGGGTTGGGACCAACTTTGGTCCAGGTGATTTCCTTTTGACGCCTTCCTAGTTTCTATTACATCCGTAAAGATTGGGCTGAATTCCTTTAATAATGTATGCATTTCTAGTGGGACGTCGATTTTGGGAACATGGTTCCATAGGAACTCCTTATGAAAAGTAAATTTGGAAACAATACTAGAAAAGGTAAAAACAAAACTGATTTTTTTGGGTAATATACATGGTCAACTAGTATACTCGCATATGAAATTTCACGGCCAAATGATACCCGTGGTATTCTGAGGAAAAATGAAAAAATTGAATTGTATTTTTAAAACACTTTTGTAAGGAATGGTAAGGTTGGATTGTAGTTTCTTCACTGTAGAATAGTAAGAGCATCTCTAGCCGCGCCCCCAACAGCCACACCCCCCAGGCCATTTTTTAGCACTGACGCTGAAAAAACGGCCTAGTCGCGCCCCAGGAACCCAATTTTCGCCGGTTAGGACCGAAACTGGCGTCGGCGGACCCAGGACGAACCCGACGCACTGGGGGGAGCCCGGTGGCGCCGAGGGAATCGTTTTTGCCGCGAAAGAATGGCGGGCCTGCCGAGTCAACAACCCCCGTGCATCGTCGTCCTCATCGCCTCGGTTTCCCGCAGGGAATCAATGCCAAGGCTGCCATCGGTCAGCCTTTCATTGATTCCTCATGGGCGGTAGTGCGGTGACGCGCCCTCTCCCGCCACATGTACACACGTTTGCCGCCTCTCGGCCGCTATAAAAGCCGCCCCGCTCCCTCGCCGGTGGACGCACTTGCCACGCAGCCCCTCTCTCTCGCTGCCGATGATCTCTCTTTCCCTCTCTCCCCTTCTAACCACCACGCGCAAGCCCCGCTGATGTGAGAGCGGTTCCCCGGCGATGGAGCGAAGGCCAATGGCTTCGGCCGCCGCCACCTGCATGAGTTGGAAGCCAACCTCCTCCACGAGGCGAACTACCCGGCGTTGCCCGGCATGCGCGTGCCGGGGCGGTGGAGGCTTGGCGCCGGGTGCATCCTGTTGGGGAACGTAGAAGAAATTCAAAATTTTCCTACGTGTCACCAAGATCTATCTATGGAGAAACCAGCAATGAGGGGAAGGAGTGTGCATCTACATACCCTTGTAGATCGCTAAGCGGAAGCGTTCAAGAGAACGGGGTTGAAGGAGTCGTACTCGTCGTGATCCAAATCATCGGAGATCCTAGTGCCGAACGGATGGCACCTCCGCGTTTAACACACGTACAGCCCGGTGACGTCTCCCACGCCTTGATCCAGCAAGGAGAGAGGGAGAGGTTGAGGAAGACTCCATCCAGCAGCAGCACAACGGCGTGGTGGTGATGGAGGAGCGTGGTAGTTCAGCAGGGCTTCGCCAAGCACCGCGAGATATGAGGAGAAGGGAGAGAGGTAGGGCTGCACCAAGAGGAGAAGGGAGAGATTCTCGTGTATTGGGCAGCCCCCAATCCTCTAGTATTTATAGGGGGAGGGGAGGGGGCTGCGCCCCCTCTAGGGTTCCCTCCCCAGGGGTGGCGGCAGCCCCCAGATCCCATCTGGGTGGCGGCCAGAGGGGAAGAGAGGGGAGGCGCGCCTGGGGTGGGCCTTAGGGCCCATCTGCCCTAGGGTTTGCCCCCTCCCACTCTCCCCTGCGCCTTGGGCCCCTTGTGGGGGGCGCACCAGCACACCTGGGGCTCGTTCCCTCCCACACATGGCCCATGCAGCCCTCCGGGGTAGGTGGCCCCACTTGGTGGACCCCCGGGACCCTCCCGGTGGTCCCGGTACGTTACCGATAAAACCCGAAACTTTTCCGGTGACCAAAACAGGACTTCCCATATATAAATCTTTACCTCCGGACCATTCCAGAGCTCCTCGTGACGTCCGGGATCTCATCCGGGACTCCGAACAACATTCGGTAACCACATACAAACTTCCTTTATAACCCTAGCATCATCGAACCTTAAGTGTGTAGACCCTACGGGTTCGGGAGACATGCAGACATGACCGAGACGTTCTCCGGTCAATAACCAACAGCGGGATCTGGATACCCATGTTGGCTCCCACATGTTCCACGATGATCTCATCGGCTGAACCACGATGTCAAGGACTCAATCAATCCCGTATACAATTCCCTTTGTCTAGCGGTATTTTACTTGCCCGAGATTCGATCGTCGGTATACCGATACCTTGTTCAATCTCGTTACCGGCAAGTCTCTTTACTCGTTCCGTAACACATCATCCCGTGATCAACCCCTTGGTCACATTGTGCACATTATGATGATGTCCTACCAAGTGGGCCCAGAGATACCTCTCCGTTTACACGGAGTGACAAATCCCAGTCTCGATTCGTGCCAACCCAACAGACACTTTCGGAGATACCTGTAGTGCACCTTTATAGCCACCCAGTTACGTTGTGACGTTTGGTACACCCAAAGCATTCCTACGGTATCCGGGAGTTGCACAATCTCATGGTCTAAGGAAAAGATACTTGACATTAGAAAAGCTTTAGCATACGAACTACACGATCTTTTTGCTAGGCTTAGGATTGGGTCTTGTCCATCACATCATTCTCCTAATGATGTGATCCCGTTATCAATGACATCCAATGTCCATGGTCAGGAAACCGTAACCATCTATTGATCAACGAGCTAGTCAACTAGAGGCTTACTAGGGACATGGCGTTGTCTATGTACCCACACATGTATCTGAGTTTCCTATCAATACAATTATAGCATGGATAATAAACGATTATCATGAACAAGGAAATATAATAATAACTAATTTATTATTGCCTCTAGGGCATATTTCCAACAGTCTCCCACTTGCACTAGAGTCAATAATCTAGTTCACATTGCCATGTGATTAACACTGACAGGTCACATCACCATGTGAACAACATCCAAAGAGTTTACTAGTGTCATTAAACTAGTTCACATCATCATGTGATTAAGACTCAATGAGTCCTGGGGTTTGATCATGTTCTGCTTGTGAGAGAGGTTTTTAGTCAATAGATTTGTAACATTCAGATCCGTATGTACTTCGCAAATCTCTAGGTCATATTGTAAATGCTGCTTCCACGATCCACTTGGAGCTATTCCAAATGGTTGCTTCACTATATGTATCCGGTTTGCTATTCAGAGTCATTCGGATAGGTGTTAAAGCTTGCATTGACGTAACACTTTACGCCGAACTCTTTATCACCTCCGTAATCGAGAAACATGTCCTTATTACTCCAAGGACAATTTTGACCGCTATCTGGTGATCTACTCCTTGATCACCTTTGTACTCTCTTGCCAGATATGTAGCAAGGCACACAACCGGTGCGGTACTTAGCATAGCATACTATAGAGCCTACGTCTGGAGCATAGGGGACGACCTTCGTCCTTTCTCTCTTTTCTGCCGTGGTCGAGCTTTAAGTCTTAACTTCGTACCTTACTACTCAGGCAAGAACTCCTTCTTTGACTGATCCATCTTGAACACCTTTCAAGATCATGTCAAGGTATGTGCTCATTTGAAAGTACCATTAAGCGTTTTTGATCTATCCTCATAGATCTTGATGCTCAATGTTCAAGTAGCTTAATCCAGGTTTTCCCTTGAAAAACACTTTTCAAACAACCCTATATGCTTTCTAGAAATTCTACATCATTTCTGATCAACAATATGTCAACAACATATACTCATCAGAAATTCCATACTGCTCCCACTCACTTCTTTGGAAATACAAGTTTCTCATAAACTTTGTATAGACCCAAAAATCTTTGATCATCTTATCAAAGCGTACATTCCAACTCCGAGATGCTTACTCCAGTCCTTAGAAGGATCCCTGGAGCCAGCATACCTTTTAGCATCCTTAGGATTGACAAAACTTTTCTGATTGTATCACATATAACCTTTCCTTACGAAAACTGGTAAGGAAACTCGTTTTGACATCCATCTGCCAGATTTCATAAATGCAGCTAATGCTAACATGAATCCGACGGACTTAAGCATCGCTACGGATGAGAAAATCTCATCGTAGTCAACTCCTTGAACTTGTGAAAAACTCTTCGCCACAAGTCGAGCTCCATAGACGGTGACATTTCCGTCCAGGTCCGTCTTCTTCTTAAAGATCCATTTATCTTAATGGCTTGCCGATCATTGGGCAAGTCCACCAAAGTCCATGCTTTGTCCTGATACATGGATCCTATCTCGGATTTCATGGCTTCTAACCATTTGTCGGAATTTGGGCCCACCATCGCTTCTTCATAGCTCGTAGGTTCATTGTTGTCTAGCAACATGACCTTCAAGACAGGATTAATGTACTACTCTGAAGCAGTACGCATCCATGTCACCCTACGAGGTACGGTAGTGACTTGATCCGAAGTTTCATGATCACTATCATAAGCTTCTACTTCAATTGGTGTAGGTGCCACAGGAACAACTTCCTGTGCCCTGCTACACACTAGTTGTAGTAATGGTTCAATAACCATATCAAGTCTCCACCATCCTCCCACTCAACTCCTTCGAGAGAAACCTTTCCTCGAGAAAGGACCCGATTCAAGAAACAATCCATATTGCTTTCGGATCTGAATTAGGAGGTATACCCAACTGTTTTGGGTGTCCTATGAAGATGCATTTTATCCGCTTTGGGTTTGAGCTTATCAATTCTGAAACCTTTTTCACATAAGCGTCACAGCCCCAAATCTTTAAGAAACGACAACTTAGGTTTCTCTAAACCATAATTCATACGGTGTCATCTCAAGGGAATTACGTGGTGCCCTATTTAAAGTGAATGTAGTTGTCTCTAATGCCTAACCCATGAACAATAGTGGTAATTTGACAAGAGACATCATGGTACGCACCATATCCAATAGGGTGCAACTGTGATGTTCGGACACACCATCACACTATGGTGTTCCAGGCGGTATTAATTGCGAAACAATTTCCACAATGTCTTAATTGTGTGCCAAAACTCGTAACTCAGATATTCATCTCTATGATCATATCATAGACATTTTATCCTCCTGTCACAATGATCTTCTACTTCACTCTGAAATTACTTGAACCATTCAATAATTCAGACTTGTGTTTCATCAAGTAAACATTCTCAACATCTACTCGAATCATCTGTGAAGTAAGAACATAACGATATTCACTGCATGCCTCAGCACTCATTGGACTGCACACATCAAAATGTGTTACTTCCAGCAAGTTGCTATCTTGTTCCATCTTACTGAAAACGAGGCTTTTCAGTCATCTTGCCCATGTGGTATGATTTGCATATCTCAAGTGATTCAAAATCAAGTGAGTTCAAATGATCCATCTGCATGGAGTTTCTTCATGCGTATACACCAATAGACATGGTTCGCAAGTCTCAAACTTTTCAAAAATGAGTGAGTCCAAAGATCCATCAACATGGAGCTTCTTCATGCGTTTTATACCATTATGACTTACATGGCAGTGCCACAAGTAAGTGGTACTATCATTACTATCTTATATCTTTTGGCATGAAAATGTGTGTCACTACGATCGAGATTCAATAAACCATTCATTTAGGTGCAAGACCATTGAAGGTATCATTCAAATAAAAAGAGTAACCATTATTCTCCTTAAATGAATAACCGTATTGCGATAGACATAATCCAATCATGTCTATGCTCAACGCAAACACCAAATGACAATTATTCAGGTTTAATACTAATCTTGATGGTAGAGGGAGCGTGTGATGCTTGATCACATCAACCTTGGAAATACTTCCAACACATATCGTCATCTCACCTTTAGCTAGTCTCCGTTTATTCCGTAGCTCTTTTATTTCGAGTTACTAACACTTAGTAACCGAACCGGTATCTAATACCCTGGTGCTACTAGGAGTACTAGTAAAGTACACATTAACATAATGTATATCCAATATACTTCTATCGACCTTGCCAGCCTTCTCATCTACCAAGTATCTAGGGTAATTCTGCTCCAGTGGTTGTTCCCCTTATTACAGGAGCACTTAGTCTCGGGTTTGGGTTCAACCTTGGGTTTCTTCACTAGAGCAGCAGCTGATTTGCCGTTTCATGAAGTATCCCTTCTTGCCCTTGCCCTTCTTGAAACTAGTGGTTTCATCAACAATTGATGCTCCTTCTTGATTTCTACTTTCGCGGTGTCACACATTGCGAATACCTCAAGGATCATCATATCTATCCCTGATATGTTATAGTTCATCACGAAGCTCTAGCAGCTTGGTGGCAATGACTTTGGAGAAACATCACTATCTCATCTGGAAGATCAACTCCCACTCGATTCAAGTGATTGTTGTACTCAGACAATCTGAGCATAAGCTCAACGATTGAGCTTTTCTCCCTTAGTTTGCAGGCTAAGAAAATCGTCGGAGGTCTTATACCTCTTGACGTGGGCACGAGCCTGAAATCCCAATTTCAGCCCTCGAAACATCTCATATGTTCTGCGACGTTTCGAAAACGTCTTTGGTGCCTCAACTCTAAACCGTTTAACTGAACTATCACGTAGTTATCAAAACGTGTATGTCTGATGTTCGCAACATCCACAAACGATGTTTGGGGTTCAGCACTCTGAGCGGTGCATTAAGGACATAAGCTTTCTACTATCCGCATAATCGCTACTGTCAACTTTCAACTATATTTTCTCTAGGAACATATCTAAACAGTGGAACTAAAGCGCGAGCTTACGACATAATTTGCAAAGATCTTTTGACTATGTTCAGGATAATTAAGTTCATCTTATGAACTCCCACTCAGATAGACATCCCTCTGGTCATCTAAGTGATTACATGATCCGAGTCAACTAGGCCGTGTCCTATCATCACGTGAGACGGACTAGTCATCATCGGTGAACATCTTCATGTTGATCGTATCTACTATACGACTCATGCTCGACCTTTCGGTCTCCGTGTTCCGAGGCCATGTCTGTACATGCTAGGCTCGTCAAGTTAACCCTAAGTGTTTTCGCGTGTGTAAATCTGTCTTACACCCATTGTATGTGAATGTAAGAATCCATCACACCCGATCATCACGTGGTGCTTAGAAGCGACGAATTGTAGCAACGGTGCACAGTTAGGGGAGAACACTTCTTGAAATTGTTGTAAGGGATCATCTTATTTACTACCATCGTTCTAAGTAAACAAGATGCATAAACATGATAAACATCACATGCAATCAAATAGTGACATGATATGGCCAATATCATTTTGCTCCTTTTGATCTCCATCTTCGGGGCTCCATGATCATCATCATCACTGGCATGACACCATGATCTCCATCATCATGATCTCCATCATCATGTCTCCATGAAGTCGTCTCGCCAACTTATTACTTCTACTACTATGGCTACCGTTTAGCAATAAAGTAAAGTAATTACATGGCGTTGTTCAATGACACGCAGGTCATACAATAAATTAAGACAACTCCTATGGCTCCTGCCGGTTGTCAAACTCATCGACATGCAAGTCATGATTCCTATTACAAGAACATTATCAATCTCATACATCACATATCATTCATCACATTCTTCTTGGCCATATCACATCACATAGCATACCCTGCAAAAACAAGTTAGACGTCCTCTAATTGTTGTTTGCATGTTTTACGTGGCTGCTATGGGTTTCTAGCAAGAACGTTTCTTACCTACGCAAAACCACAACGTGATATGTCAATTGCTATTTACCCTTCATAAGGACCCTTTTCATCGAGTCCGTTCCGACTAAAGTGGGAGAGACTGGCACCCGCTAGCCACCTTATGCACCAAGTGCATGTCAGTCGGTGGAACCTGTCTCACATAAGAGTACGTGTAAGGTCGGTCCGGGCCGCTTCATCCCACAATACCGTCGAAACAAGATTGGACTAGTAACGGTAAGCATATTGAACAAAATCAACGCCCACAACTACTTTGTGTTCTACTCGTGCAAAGAATCTATGCAATAGACCTAGCTCATGATGCCACTGTTGGGAAACGTAGCAGAAATTCAAAATTTTCCTACGTGTCACCAAGATCTATCTATGAAGAAACCAGCAACGAGGGAAAGGAGAGTGCATCTACATACCCTTGTAGATCGCTAAGCGGAAGCGTTCAAGAGAACGGGGTTGAAGGAGTCGTACTCGTTGTGATCCAAATCATCGGAGATCCTAGTGCCGAACGGACGGCACCTCCGCGTTCAACACACATACAGCCCGGTGATGTCTCCCACGCCTTGATCCAGCAAGGAGAGAGGGAGAGGTTGAGGAAGACTCCATCCAGCAGCAGCACAACGGCGTGGTGGTGATGGAGGAGCGTGGTAGTTCAGCAGGGCTTCGCCAAGCACCGCGAGATATGAGGAGAAGGGAGAGAGGTAGGGCTGCACCAAGAGGAGAAGGGAGAGATTCTCGTGTATTGGGCAGCCCCCAATCCTCTAGTATTTATAGGGGGGAGGGGGCTGCACCCCCTCTAGGGTTCCCTCCCCAGGGGTGGCGGCAGCCCCCAGATCCCATCTGGGTGGCGGCCAGAGGGGAAGAGAGGGGAGGCGCGCCTGGGGTGGGCCTTAGGGCCCATCTGCCCTAGGGTTTGCCCCCTCCCACTCTCCCCTGCGCCTTGGGCCCCTTGTGGGGGGCGCACCAGCCCACCTGGGGCTGGTTCCCTCCCACACATGGCCCATGCAGCCCTCCGGGGTAGGTGGCCCCACTTGGTGGACCCCCGGGACCCTCCCGGTGGTCCTGGTACGTTACCGGTAAAACCTGAAACTTTTCCGGTGACCAAAACAGGACTTCCCATATATAAATCTTTACCTCCGGACCATTCCAGAGCTCCTCGTGACGTCCGGGATCTCATCCGAGACTCCAAACAACATTCGGTAACCACATACAAACTTCCTTTATAACCCTAGCGTCATCGAACCTTAAGTGTGTAGACCCTACGGGTTCGGGAGACATGCAGACATGACCGAGACGTTCTCCGGTCAATAACCAACAGCGGGATCTGGATACCCATGTTGGCTCCCACATGTTCAACGATGATCTCATCGGATGAACCACGATGTCAAGGACTCAATCAATCCCGTATACAATTCCCTTTGTCTAGCGGTATTTTACTTGCCCAGTCTCGATTCGTGCCAACCCAACAGACACTTTCGGAGATACCTGTAGTGCACCTTTATAGCCACCCAGTTACGTTGTGACGTTTGGTACACCCAAAGCATTCCTACGGTATCCGGGAGTTGCACAATCTCATGGTCTAAGGAAAAGATACTTGACATTAGAAAAGCTTTAGCATACGAACTACACGATCTTTGTGCTAGGCTTAGGATTGGGTCTTGTCCATCACATCATTCTCCTAATGATGTGATCCCGTTATCAATGACATCCAATGTCCATGGTCAGGAAACCGTAACCATCTATTGATCAACGAGCTAGTCAACTAGAGGCTTACTAGGAACATGGTGTTGTCTATGTACCCACACATGTATCTGAGTTTCCTATCAATACAATTATAGCATGGATAATAAACGATTATCATGAACAAGGAAATATAATAATAACTAATTTATTATTGCCTCTAGGGCATATTTCCAACACATCCCAGTCCCTCCGCAGCCCGACATCGACCATCTTGGCTACTTCCATGCCGAGATAGACCGGGTTCGGGCCTCGCTGAGGGAGAAGGAGCGGGACCTCCCGGAGTACACCACCGACGACCATGCGCACTGGGTGGCATACTTCCAACGCAGCAGGAGGAGCGGCTCGCCTCCACCAACAATGTGCCGGTGGTAAGGGCACGCAACAACAGCGACGACCCTGTTGTTGCGCCCCCGGCCGCACGCTCCACGCCGTCCTCGAGTACCTCGAGGGTGGCAACGATCTGCCGCTCCAGTACCCGACGGCCCTGGCCCCGGCCCCCCGCCGGAGTGGCGGCCCGTGGCTGCCGATGCGCATGTTGGGCGGGTCCTCCTCCTCCTCCTCTTCCCGTTCGTCCTCCCACTCCTCAGGGTCGTCGGCGCTCGTCGATGTCAAGGCCGAGCCCGTGGAAACGCCGCTCGGCCGGTGCACCCACGCCGCGGCCCTCGTCATCAACGAGGGCGGCCGTGCCTCCTCCTCGGCTCCTAACTCCAACCTCGTCAAGCTGAAGACAGAGTCGGGGCTCGCTGCCGTGAAGAGCGAGCACGATGACGCGCTCGACGATGATGCCCGGCTGGAGATGGAGCGCTAGTGCCGCGCCCTAGAGGAGATCGCCGCTCGCCGCCATGGCCGCGACGAGGGAGGCGTCGTCTTCCTCGACGACAGCGACGACGACGTGCCACCGCCTGCCAAACCAGTTCGCTAGGGCGACCCCAGGTAGAGGTCCAGCAGGAACGGCCACGGAGTGAAGAAGGAGAAGGAAGACGACGACGGAGGCGATTACGACGCCTTCAGCAAGCTCTTCAGCCTGGCAACAGCATTTTTTTCTTCCTTTTAGTAGATTATGTTTTCAATATGCAAAAAAATTGTGGAACGCCTAAATATCGCCGAATCTATGTCCTGTTTGCCGAATTTTGGCCGATTCTGTCTTCATAGATATTTACAAAAGGGCCTCTGGGGGCGACCTGTGGGCGGCGGCTGGGAACCCGATTGCCCCCACGCCGAAAAATATCGCCGATTCGCTCCCAAGTGGCGCTTTTTTCTAGCCCCTGGGGGGGGGGGGGGGGGGGGGCGAACGGCTGGAGATGCTCTAAGGTAGTACCTCGGTTGTCATTCGTTCATGAAGCATCATATGTGAGTAGAGTGGTCAACCACGTTTGATACTGAAAAAATTCTGATTTTTATTTAGTTTTCTAGTATTAAAAAAATACTATTCATATAGGTGCGCGTGCAACCATGCTCACCTGTGTATTTTCGTTTCTACTGTTCCAAATAGCCTAGAGCAAAGAAGCATAATAAAAGTTCCATGAAACCCCTTCCTGACGGAACGACTGCAGATTAGGTAGGAGCGTGTCCAAGAAGGGCAGCGGCCGGTGTTGCAAACAGGCTTTGGTAAATTTGCAGTGGTAGAAAACAACCCATTCGGTTGTTACATGCAACTAATTAATCGTTCATTATGTTTGTATCCCAGCTTTCCTGGTTGCAGCTTCAGCATTGATTCAACGAGAAACTTGCCGCTACTTTGAATCTTTGGTGGATCAGCAGAGCTTTTTCAGGTGGGGCAGACATTATTGCAGCGATTGTTCCGCGAACAGGATAGCACTGATTGTACCTTTTGTCCCCTGTGATTGCTCGTTAGATATCCTTTTCATTGCACAGAAGGCCACTCGTTTTCAGTCTTCTGAAACGCACACGTATGTGCGCCTAGTCTATTCTTGAATCATCACCTCGTTTCTTTCTTGGTATATACAGTATCTAGGTTACTTGTTCTGAACGCGTATCTCTCTACCAGCCCTCTATTTTCTTTGACCACCCAACCCGCCTGATGGGTGACGAGGTAAACATATAGACAACTTTTTTTTAGACAAGGACAAGGTCATACATTAAAATCGGGAATGGTCAGATTATTAAGCATCGTAAATAAAACTTTTTATGGCAATTATGTTAATGCGAGGATAACAAATTCTTTTAGCAAGTATGGTGATTCCTGGCAAAAAAATGAACATGGTGAGAATTTGCCATGCTTGTTAAAGGAAATTGCCTCCTCTCAGCGGCATAATCATAGTCAAAAATTTGAAGTTCAATTTGTAGCGAAATCCAACCATTACGAGACGGAAATTCAAAGTTCTTTGAAGCTAAAGCCACTATCAATATAGACACAATAATATCTATGTTCTGAAAGATGATTCTGGTACTGAATTTCATTATCACGAGCACAAAGTTGCTCTGCTCTGGAGAGCTTTCAAAGATAAACTTGGGACTTCAATGGAAACATCCTCCCTGTTGGGTCTGAACCCTCTGATTCCAAGATGTGGTGATCTTTACTGTGGTGAAGTCCTCTTTTCCGAAAATGAGATTGATGAGGTTATTAGGCTAATGCAGGGGGGAAGGCTTCTGGCCTGATGGATTTAATGGTGCATTCATTAAAGCTTGCAGGAGCATTATTTTTCTGGATTTTTATAGACTCGTTGAAGATTTTTACCATGGTAGGCTTACTTGCATAGTATCGGTGTGACAGACCTTAATCCACAGATCTAGGGTAGGGGTCCAGAGCTGGTGATCTTGGCACGATGGTAACATGACGAAGAAGTGACACAATATTTACCCAGGTTCGGGCCCTTTCGAAGAGGTAAAACCTACATCCTGCTTGTATTGTAATGACTATGGATGGCGTACAGAGTACATGTTGATTAACCTCGAGATCGTATGTGTGAATGAATCTACCTCTATGGTCTAAACCCCTCGGCTTATATAGGCACCGGGGGTATCTAGGTTTACACCTAGTTCGGTTACATCTAGGGGTAAATATGCCAAGGATTACATCACGCCTTGGAGTATGTGCCAAGTCTTTGAAAGATTTCATCTTGAGTACGCCGTGGGGCCTCACAAATGTGGCCCACTTTATTGGTCGTTCGGGGCTCCCCGGCCCAGCCCTTGTGTGGGGAGCGGCGTGGTTAGCACTCCCCCCCCCCCCCATGTAGGACACCATCACAATGCATCGTATTTACCCTGATTCCAAAGGAAGATACCCATGTGACTGCCAGTAACTTCAGACATATATCTTTGCTTGCAGCGTCATGATTATTACTTTCTGGCTAATAGGTTGCAGACTGTCATTGTTAAGTTGTTTCATATCAATTAGTATGGATTTATCAAAAGCAGGACCACTTAGGACTGCCTTGACTGGCATTTGAATATCTTCATCAACGCCAAGCGAATTCTAGTACTAAGGTTAGACTCTTAAAATGCATTTGATCTGACCGAGCCCAATACCATTTTGCATATTTCAGAGAAAAAGGTTTTCGAGGTAGATGGATGCTATGGATGCAAATGATCTTCTCTTCTCGCACCTCATTTGTCCTACTTAATGGCATCCCTAGAGAGAAATTCCAATGTAAAAGAGGTGTCAGGCGAGGAGATCCATTGTCCCCACTCCTCTTTGTTCTGGCTGCCGACCTCCTTGACATTTTTCGGTGAGGCCATGCACACAAATCTCATTCAAGATCCATTGCAAGCTCATTCATGCCCTGGTTTAGTATGTCGATGATACTGTTTTGTTCCTCCCTGCTGAAGAGCCTCAACTATGCCAAATCAAGAATCTGCTATTACACTTCGAAACTCATACTAGTTTAAAAATCAACTACAAAAAGGTTGTATCAGCTCTAATTAATGTACTTGCCAAAAAACTGGTTGTGGGAAATATGCCTGATGTTTGCTTGAACTACTTCGGTATTTCCCCAAAGAGGAAGGGATGATGCAGCACAGCAACGGTAGTTATTTCCCTCAGTGATGAGATCAAGGTTATAGAACCAGTAGGAGAACCACGCAACACAACGTAAACAGCTCCTGCACACAAAAACAAATACTCGCAACCCGACTTGTTAAAGGGGGTGTTAATCTCTTTCGGGTAACGGCGCCAGAAATTGGCACGGAGACGGGATAAAGTTGTAATAGATTGGATAAATAGATCGCAAATAAAATAAAGTGCAGCAAAGTATTTTTGTATTTTTGGTTTAATAGAACTGAAAATAAAAGCAAAGGAAATAGATCGCAAAGGCAAATATAATTAAAAAGAGACCCGGGGGCCGTAGGTTTCACTAGTGGTTTCTCCTGAGAAAAATAGCAAATGGTGGGAAAACAATTATTGTTGGGAAGTTGATAGAACTTAAAATAATCATGACGATATCCAGGCAATGATCATTATATAGGCATCACGTTCAAGATTAGTAGACCGACTCCTGTGTGCATCTACTACTATTACTCCACACATCGACCGCTATCCAGCATGCACCTAGTGTATTAAGTTCATGGAAAAATGAAGTAATGCAATAAGAACGATGACATGATGTAGACAAGATCTATTTATGTAGAAATATACCCCATCTTGTTATCCTTAATAGCAATGATACATACGTGTCGTTTCCCCTTCTGTCACTGGGAACAAGCACCATAAGATCGAACCCATCACAAAGCACATTTCCCATTGCAAGATAAATAGATCAAGTTGGTCAAACAAAACCCAAATATTGGAGAAGAAATACGAGGTTATAATCAATCATACATATAAGAGATCAAGAGAAGACTCAAATAACTTTCATGGATAAAAACATAGATATGATCATAAACTCAAAGTTCGTCGGATCCCAACAAACACACCGCAAAAAGACTTACATCATATGGATCTCCAGGAGACCATTGTATTAAGAATCGAGAGAGAGAGAGAGAGAGAGAGAGAGAGAGAGGAAGCCATCTAGCTACTAACTACGGACCCGTAGATCTACAAAGAACTACTCACGCATCATCGGAGAGGCACCAATGGACATGATGAACCCCTCCGTGATGGTGTCTAGATTGGATCTGGTGTTTCTGGAACTTGCGGTGGCTGGAATTGATTTTCATCGATTCCCCTAGGGTTTCTAGAATATTGGGGTATTTGTAGAGCAAAGAGGCGGTGCGGGAGGCCACCGAGGTGGCAATAACCCACCTGGGCGCGCATGTGCCCCCAGGCGCGCCCTGGTGGGTTGTGCCCCCCTCGGGGCACCCCTCTGGTACTTCTTCGGCCCAACTTGTGTCTTCTGGTCCAGAAAAAAATCCATAAAAAGTTCCGTTGTGTTTGGACTCCATTTGGTATTGATTTCATGCGATGTAAAAGACAAGCAGAAAATAGCAACTGGCACTAGGCACTATGTCAATAGGTTAGTACCAAAAAAGGATATAAAATTATTGTAAAGCATCCAAGAGTGATAATATAACAGCATGGAACAATCAAAAATTACTTATACGTTGGAGATGTATCAGCATCCTCAAGCTTAGTTACTGCTCGTCCTCGAGTAGGTAAATGATAAAAATAGAATTTTTGATGTGGAATGCTGCCTAACATGTTCATCACATTTTCTTTTCTTTGTAACATGGACATTTGGACTTTTATATGGTTTAAAGTAATAGTCTAGTTTTGACATGAAGACTTTAATACTCAAGTATATCAACAAGCAACTATGTCTTTCAAAATATCAACGCTAAAGCAAGTTATCCCTAGCCCATTACGCTCAATCATTCATCCATTCATGAAACTCACTCGAAATATTAGCTACACCCAATGCTCAAATACGATCATAGTGCCCCTTAGTTGGTGCTTTATAAGAGAAGATGAAGACTCAAGTTCAAAATAAAAATTGCATAAAGTAAAAGAAAGGCCCTTCATGGAGGGAAGTAGGGATTTGTAGAGGTGCCAGAGCTCAAAGCGAAAATTGAGAGATAAAAACATTTTGGGAGGCATACTTTTCCCACCATCAAAAATAACTTAGAGTTCCCAACACTTTCCATGCTAGATATATCATAGGCGATTCCCAAACAGAAAATAAAGTTTATTCCTTTTTCCACCATACTTTCACTTTCCATGGTTAACCGTATCCGTATCCATGGGTGCCTTCCATACCAACATTTTCCAAGGAATTTATTATTTGACAACATAAAGTAAATTCATTTTTCATTTCGGGACTGGGCATCCCTAATACCTTTGTCGTACACTCATTCAATGACAAGTGAATAAACACCCATCATGAGAATAACACATCTAGCATGGTAAACATCAGCCACCCCTCACCGCCTCGCGATCGGTACGAGCACACAAAAGAAAAAATTATTTTGAAAATTAGAGATGGCACATGCAAATTTGCTTAGAACGGCACAGAAATATTGCATATAGGTAGGTATAGTGGACTCATAAGGAAAAATTGGTTTAAAGGGTTTTGCATGTATAAGTAGTGATCATACTTAGTGCAAAATGAAGGCTGGCAAAAAGATTGAGAAGCGTCCAACCAAGAAACAAAAAATCTCGTACCCGAGCAGTAAGCATAAGTAACGTCGAATAATGCACCACAAGTACAATATAATTTCATTGCATAACTATTGACTTTCGTGCTTGCGTAGGGAATCACAAACCTTAACACCAATATTCTTACTAAAGCATAATTACTCATCAACATGACTCACGTATCATATCGTCATATCTCAAAACCATTACTAAGAACCAAGTTTATTTTGTGCAATGATCTTCATGAAAGTTTTTATGATATCCTCCTTGGATATCTATCACTTTGGGACTAATTTCATATGTTGCTTTTAATAAGCTCAAACAAATTGTGAAGAACATGAGCATAATATTTCTTTCTCTCAAAATAATCTAAGTGAAGCAAGAGAGAACTTCTTAAAAAATTGCTAACTCCCAAATAAATCTAAGTGAAGCATGAGAGCATTTCTTCAGAAATAACAAAGCACACCGTGCTCAAAAAGATATAAGTGAAGCACTAGAGCAGTTCCATGGCTCTAGAAAATTTAAGTGAAGCATAGGAGCAAGCATAGCATAATTTTTTGGCTCTCTCAATAAGATGTGTCCAGCAAAGATTCAAGACTTAAAACACAAAGCAAAACAAGAAAAGACTCATATCATACAAGACGCTCCAAGCAAAACTCATAATATTTGACGAATAAAAATGTAGCTCCAAGTAAAATACCGATGATCGTTAGAAGAAAGAGGGAATGCCACTCGGGGGCATCCCCAGGCTTAGTTGCTTGCTACTTCTTGAATATTATCTTGGGGTGCCTCGGGCATCCCCAAGCTTGGCCTTTTGCCAATCCTTATTCCTTCATCCATCGTAATCTCACACAAAACTTGAAAACTTCAATCACACAAAACTCAACAAAACCGTCGTGAGATCCGTTAGTGTAAGAAAGCAAACCACTACTATAAGTAATGTTACAAACCCATTCATATTTTATTTTTGCATTAAATCTACTGTATTCCAACTTTTCTATGGCAAAAACTCTTCAAAGAAAACCATAGAATCATCAAAACAAGCACACAACACAAAGAAAACAGAATCAAACACTTAGAATTTTTCAAGGATTTAAGTTTTGTCATCTTTATCCTCCAACTCTTCGATCAAACACTTAGAATTTTTCAAGGATTTAGCATATAAATTCTCAACGATAATACTTCTAGGCACGAGATTGAAAAATTCATTTTTGCAAATAGGGTCTCTTATAACTTCAATAAAATTGGGATGGATACTAATCATCTTAAGATCCCCTTTATCATTACTAGAAGTTGCACTCTTGTTTTTAGTAACTTGAGTAGTCTTACCAATTTTTACGGGAGTTTTAGCGGAAGCAAAGGCCGTACTTAGATTAGTAAAATTTTCTTCTAATTTGTCAATCCTAGACGGACTTTCTTCAATTCTTTCATGAATTACAGTCCCCTTTTCCTTTAACAACTTAAAAACGTCTCCCGCTTTTGACCCAATTTTAGTAGAAATTTTTTGCATCTTTCTATCCAAGTTTTGAATATGTTCTTCGGTTAGCATTTTCTTTTCAATAGCATCTAGCCTTTCCATAACATGCTCGAGAGGCAAAATTGTTTCATTGAGCATGAGTGGTGGTGAACCAACTAAATTTCCCAAAGCATTAAAAGCATCAAGAGAAGGACACATCAAAAAAATTCCACTGGTAATCATATCTAGGACGAATCTATACCAAGTGGTGTTGCCCACATAAAAACAGCGAAGAAGAACAACGGTAGATTGCTTACGGATAGATCTATTATGAGCATTGCAAATCCTATACCAAGCATCTTTTAAATTCTCCCCTCCCCTTTGTTTAAATTTAAGAACCTCGTTCTCAGGGGTGTATGTAGTAGAGGAGGAACTATCCATAACGACAAAAAGTGGTCAACAAGATTGCACTCAAAAACAGATCGGACGAGAAAACAGCGAACGAAAAAGAGGGCAAATAAAATGGGAAATTTTTGTGAAGTGGGGGAGATGAAAACAAGAGGCAAATGGGAAATGATGTAAATTACAAGGAGATGAGATTTGTGATTAGGAAGCTGGTTGAAGTTGATTATGTCTCCCCGGCAACAGCGCCAGAAATTCCTTTTGACATTTGCTTGAACTACGTTGGTATTTCCCCAAAGAGGAAGGGATGATGCAGCACAACAACGGTAGGTATTTCCCTTAGTGATGAGACCAAGGTTATCGAACCATTAGGAGAACCACGCAACACAACGTAAGCAACTCTTGCAGACAAATAACAACTACTCGCGACCCGACGAGTTAAAGGGGTTGTCAATCCCTTTCGGGTAACGGCGCCAGAAATTGGCACCAAGACGGGATAAAGTTGTAATAGATTGGATAAATAGATCACAAATAAAATAAAGTGCAGCAAAGTTTTTTGTATTTTTGGTTTAATAGATCTGAAAATAAAAGCAAAGGAAATAGATTGCGAAGGCAAATATAATAAAGAAGAGACTCGGGGGCCGTAGGTTTCACTAGTGGCTTCTCTCGAGAAAAATAGCAAACGGTGGGAAAACAATTACTGTTGGGCAACTCATGAACTTCAAATAATCATGACGATATCCAGGAAATGGTCATTATATAGGCATCACGTCCAAGATTAGTAGACCGACTCCTGCCTGCATCTACTACTATTACTCCACACATCGACCGCTATCCAGCATGCATCTAGTGTATTAAGTTCATGGAAAAACAGAGTAATGCAATAAGAATGATGACGTGATGTACACAAGATCTATTCATGTAGAAATAGACCCCATCTTGTTATCCTTAATAGCAACAATACATACGTGTCGTCTCCCCTTCTGTCACTGGGATCAAGCACCGTAAGGTCGAACCCATCATAAAGCACCTCTTCCCATTGCAAGATAAATACATCAAGTTGGCCAAACAAAACCCAAATACCGGATAATAAATACCAGGCTATAATCAATCAAGCATATAAGAGATCAAGAGAAGACTCAAATAACTATCATGGATAAAAACACAGATCTGATCATAAATTCAAAGTTCATCGGATCCCAACAAACACACCGCAAAAAGACGTACATCATATGGATCACCAAGAGACCATTGCATTGAGAATCAAGAGAGAGAGGAATCCTTATAGCTGCTAACTATGGACCCCTAGGTCTATAGAGAACTACTCACACATCATCGTAGAGGCACCAATGGACATGATGAACCCCTCCATGATGGTGTCTAGATTGGATCTGGTGTTTCTGGAACTTATGGTGACTGGAATTGATTCCCGTCGACTCCCCTAGGTTTTCTGAAATATTGGGTATTTATAGAGCAAAGAGGCGGTGCGGGAGGCCACCGAGGTGGGCATAACCCACCTGGGCACGCCTGGCCCCCCAGGCGCGCCCTGGTGGGTTGTGCCCCCCTCGGGACACCCCTTTGGTACTTCTTCGGCCCAACTTGTGTCTTTTGGTCCAGAAAAAATCCACAAAAAGTTTTGCTGCGTTTGGACTCCGTTTGGTATTGATTTCCTGCGATGTGAAAAATAAGCAGAAAACAACAACTCGCACTGGGCACTATGTCAATAGGTTAGTACCAAAAAATGGTATAAAATGACTATAAAATGATTGTAAAACATCCAATGATAATATAACATCATGGAACAATAAAAAAATTATAGATACGTTGGAGATGTATCAATGCCCAAGAGGCAATAGTATTATATTGTTACATTTTCATATTCATGATTAAGAGTTTATATTCTATTGTGTAACTGCTATGATCCTGGAATATGCGATTTAGTGGAAAACTCATATGCACGTGTAGAATAATAAACGATAAAATGAGATTCCTAGTCTCGCCTCTAAGACTAGCTCAAGTGTTGTTCGTGATCACGTTTTTCGGATCTTGAGATACTATTAAGTGTAATGATAGTCTCAAAACAACATTGAGAGTATGACATTAGAAAAAGGATCATATTGAATCGACCCAAACTTGTTGGTTATACTTTGAGATAATATCGTCAAAAGTCAACTGCTATAACACAGAGCAGAGTGTTAACATGTGTTTAGTTCCTTAGACCATGAGAGTCGTAGTTTATTCTTACCGTACGATGAGATTTGGGCTTTCTCAAACGTCATCTATAACATGATGATCATAACGACAACTTACAGGTTAATCGAAAAGTTTGGCAAGGGAGACGATAGCTCGAGAGTGGAATTTTCTCCTCCGACAATGGAGATATATTCTTAGGGACCTCTTGGTGTGACGCAATCCATCATGTCATGGCGGACACATGTGACAACATCACGGGGATGCCGGAACACATCAACGAGAAAGAAGAACAAAACCAGTAACGAGGAGACCAGTATAGTGAGCATGTGTATGACTCAAGAGGATACCGATATATTTATCTCACCTCAGGTTTTTTAAAGTATCATGAAGCAAAACGAACATCAATGATAACCAAAGGTTCACTCTAATGCCATTCGTGTAATCATAGGGATCGATATGGATGTTTGCGGTTCCGCTATCGGTCATTGAACGAAAGGAGCTTCGTTCATGTCTATGTTTTACCGACCCTATGGGTCACAAGATTAAGGAAATCACGATTTGCTGAGCATTGGTAGGACAAGAGTATTAAGGATTTCTCTAGGAATTGTTTCATTAATTCAGAATAGTTTTCAGAGGAACCAGAAGGGTTTCGGGGTCATCGGAAGGATTTCAGAGCTTATCGCGCAATACCAGGTATTCCCGCTAAATAATATATAGGTGAAAATGTTTCTAGTGATGTTAAATTAATAATAAAAGGCTCTAGTAACTGTTAGGAGGGTTTTATATTTAATTTAATATCAACGGACCTTAAAAGGCCAAGTAGCGGAAGGAGTATTGGGCTACCATTGCCCATAAGGAAGTGCCCCCCCCTTTCCTATAAGGGGAGGCCGGCCTGGACATGGGGGGAGGAATCATCCTCCCCCTCTTGGCCGGCGCCCCAAGTAGGGACTTTCCCTCCTTGGTGGCAGCCCCTCCCTCCCCCTCTAACCTATATATACTTGAGGTATTGGCCCTTTTTGTATACACAACTTTTGGAGCCTCCTCTAGTCCTCTAGTTCTAGTTCTAGTTGATCCTAGTTGATCAATTAGAGGTTGACCTAGATTCTCTAATCCTCCTAATTAGAAGTTATTGTAGGGTGGAACCATAATGGATGATCTTTTCACACTTGGAGGGGGAAAAGGGAAGAACAACAAGAGGAATCACTCAACAAAACCCAAACCACACATCCACTAGAATAGCATACGTGATATCCACAAGCATAACATGAATGATCAAAGGAAAGTACCAATGTTCTTATCAAATCCAAAGGAGATGAGATCTTGATGATCCAGAGAGATCTTTCTTCCTTAGGAGGTCCTGATGATCCTATGATGGGGATCCTTCTCTCCTAGGAGGTCTTGATTCCCCAAGATGGACGTACAAGGAGCAAAGTTATCTCTATTAATCTAAAATGCTTTGCTAACCCTAACAAATGGCCTAAGTACAAATTATATAGATGGCTGGAGGTGAGGGACGAGTGGAGGGGCAAAAAAGACACTCCACGACCAACTTCCTGTAGGGCCCGTGCGCACGGGGTAAGTGTGGTTGTGGTCACAGGGGTCCCGTGAGCATGGTACACGCCCGTGCGCACGGGCTAGCAGTAGGTATAAAAGGGGTCCCATGTGCACGGGGTCAGGGAGGCCCAAGCGCACGGGGTATCCAAAAACTCTTTGGATAGGTCATGTGCACGGGGTCCAGGAGGGCCGTGGGCATAGGTTCGCCTAGGCGCGTCTCCTTCTTCTAGCTGCTTGCCTCTGTCTTCCTTGTTATCTTCATGTCCTTCTTCTTGGGCTTGGTGAGGATCTTCAGCTCCTTCACAGGGGTCGTCCTCGTACCTAATCATGCACAAGGTTTCAAGATGAGGTAGCATCCAAGTTCCATTCATATTCTTGTCAAACTCGAAGAGGAGTGAGTTGACCTTGTTTTCGATGGCACATGTGCAAGCTCTTGTCATGGGTCCACTTGGTGCTTGATGAGTTGGTATGGTGTCCATGGGGATGAACAAAGGATGCTCCACATCAGAAGTCCAGTGTGGTTCTAATCTCCTTCCTCTAACTCTCCAGCAATAATTAGCTCTGGTCGGTGAAGCGCTGCTAGATCATGGAGACCGTATGCTTGCAACCAAGTAAAGAGGTTGTGCTTTCGATCTTCCATTTGAAGGATCATACGTGGGCGGTTTGTGGGATCGTTCATCGACTATTTGAGGGACTCCAAGTGCTTCTACTTCCGCTGCACTCCAGATTCGGTAACGATCGTGATCCAAACCGTTTATGCATCTTCATATTGTTCCTCGATAATCGTAGGGCAATTTTTTTTGTTTTCTACTACGTTACCCAACACTAGTCAAATTGAAATCAATTATGGGATGCCAATAGGGCTCATTCGCCTCACCTATCTTGGCTAGGCTATTGGACATCTAAACCAAAATTTAAAGTTCTAAGCCAAAACATTATGCAGAGGATTGAGAGAAGGCTATCTGGATGCTCTACAATGCTTTCATATGACGGAAGAATTATTTTGATCAAATCAGTTTTCTCTTCTCTGCCCACCTTCTTCATGCGCACTCTTATATTACCTTTGGAGGTAGTCAATAAAAATAATAAATCTTAAGACATTGCCTTTGGAGAAAATTTGGATGGAGGATAAGGGTCCTACTCCAATTGCATGGGAAAAGCTATGCAGGCCAAAGAATCAATGTGGTCTGGGTATCCTAGATGTCACCACTCACAACAAGTCTTTCCTCCTCAAGTATTTTCATAAGTTCTTTAATAAATAAGACCTTACTTGCGTGAAGCTGATCTGAGAAAAATACTATAGCTTTGGCTAACTCTTGACAAACTGGAAGGCTCATGTTGGTGGAAAGACATCCTAAAACTCTTGCCTTGTTTTAAAGCATTTGCTATGCAAATTTGGGAGGGAGACACTATTTTGTTTTGGCATGAAAAATGGCTAGATGAATCATTAATTCACAAATCTCCTAAACTCCATTCTTTTGCCACAGATGATTTGTATTCTCTCTCTATGCATGTGATATCTTCTGATGACATGACTGCACTTTTTCATAGGCCCTTGACAACCTAAGCATATGGAAAACTTCTTGATCTTAAGAACATTATGATTATGAGTAGGCCAACTGTTGGAAAATATGTTTGGATTTGCAATGGGGATAAAAATACTCATCAATCAAAATGTACAAAGAGTTAATGCACAACTTTAGTGGACCAAAAATCTTCAACATGCTATGGGTTAGTGCCAGTATGCTCAAGCATAAGATCTTGTAGTTAGCACTACATGACATACATAACACTAAAGCCTTGCTTAGAAGGAGGCTTTTTATGAATGACTATTGTTGTTGTTTGTGTGCTCATAATACTAAAAAACACTGCTTCATCTAATATGGGATTGTGGTTTTCGCCTGAGGTGCTAGATTTCTTAATTTAGGAATATAGGTCTCTCATTTTATGATGATACTGGATTAGCTCTTGGACATCTACCAGTTCAGATAGCTATGAATATTATAATTCTTGTCTGCTGGAACATCTAGATGCAACACAACGAGAAATTTTTCAAAAACTCAGTCCCTTACTTTCAAGCGTGGAAGCACTCATTCAAAGAGGATCATGATTTGCTTGCCTACAAGATTAAGAATATGCATAAAGATTGTTTTCAAGCTTGGATAGCTTCGAAGTTTTAAAATCAAAAGCTTCATGATTCCTAGAACTGGCATTGGTTGATCTTATTTTCCCTTTCTTAGGATGGATTGTTTTTTGAATTTTTTTTTTGATTCTCTCTTTGTAAATATTAATGAAATTATTGTAGAACTATTTTCCTATGGTTCAAGCCTTCAAAAAATATATATATATATCCTTTGGTATATTGATATTGTCTTCCTCCTGGACTAGCGGATGGCAATGCTTCATGCTACCTGGATCTCAGGAATACCCTTAGAGCCCGAAAAATGTCGTTGATGCAACGGTCGAAAAGTCACCAGACAGAGCCAGAAGAGGCGGCGACAGCAAACTATCGTCATCCCAGAGAAGCCGTCGATGATGAGGGTTGGACAACCATCCTAGATTCGACCAAGAGAACTAGGGAGGCATTACCTCACAAGCTTCCCCATGAAGCCAACGATGGCCATGCTTCATGGAATGAAAAATAAGCCGCAAGACCAAAACATGAATGGTCGCAACCCACTACGCTGAACGGCGTGGTTGAACACCCACATAAACGAAACTTGGATAAATATAGTCCCAGGTATGGTTGTGGTTGAATCTGTAAGCGTAATTAGATATCGTCATTTGAACAAGGACATAATGTCACCTTCTTTCCCGTCGCCGATGATGTCGTCGTCCTGCAACAACACGCCAAACACCTATCAATATGTTATATTATTTGGAGCCTTAAGAAATTTTTGTGTATCATATAGGTGATATGTGATACCCCTCAAGCAGATTTCTAGCAGTGAAATCGCAACGCGAGATTGGTAGATTGCTCGAGACAGTACGCATTAATACATAACATGGACGTAAACTTGTAAACTTTTGTACTATGTAAATATGATTGTATCATGTGAAGTTGTAAAACTGCAATTAATGATGTGTTTCTTTTGTGCTTTTCTATTTCAGTTATTTCATGTGAATTTCATTAGCAAGGTTAGGTAATCTAATAAATAATAAATTGAGAGTCCTGAAATACACAATGGAGGCGGTGGAGAAAGTATTCATGTCGGTTCTTCCTATGAAACTGCCTCCAGTATATAGAGCATTGAAAGTGGTTATACCATTGAAAGCACAAGTCTGTGGGGTCAAATATTTGGAGACAGTTTTGATATTAGCGACACAAACTTGACGCAAAATGGGGAACCGCCGCAGACACATGTACCAAAACCGTCTCGAAAGCCCGATTCTATACTAGTGACCATATATGATGGAAACTAAAACTATTGTAACAATACACCGTTAAATACAAGTTACTTTAATTCTTGCACTTTACAGCACAACGGATTTTTACTGTCTTATCAGTTTAGTATGAAATGAGGGGCTATGCTCCTTAATAATAAATAATAAATTGAAAAATCCGTCTACATTGACACATATAAGAGAAAATTATGATATGAAATCTCACAAGCTTAGAAATAACTTTTTTTTCTCGGTGAAGGGTGATACGTCTCTAACGTATCTATGATTTTTGATGTATTCATGCCATGTTTAGAATATTTTTACATGATTTTGGTATGATTTGGTTAGAACTAACCCGGACTGACGATGTTTTCAGCAGAACTACTATGGTGTTGTTTTTGTGCATAAATAGAAGTTCTCGGAATGCGCTGAAAATCAACGGAAATGTTTTCTAGAAAATAAAAAAAATACTGGAATGCATAGTTACTAGAGGGGAGTCCCGTGGGCCACACGAGGATGGAAGGTGCCCCCCTAGGGCGCGCCCCTGCCTCGTGGACTCTCCGTGGGGCCCCCTAACTTGTTCTCAATGCCAACCTCTCCTATAAATTTCCAAACCTCCAGAACATAACCGAGATCGTTATTTTACTAACTGGTAGGATACTTGTGGTGACATTGGTCTATCTAGGTGACATTAGGGTTTTGGTTGATGTGTGTCTTAAGGTGTTATTTTACTACGAACTCTAGGGTTGTTTGTGACACTTACAGGATAGCCCAATGGATTTATCGGAAAGAATAACTTTGAGGTGGTTTCGTACCCTACCATAATCTTTTCGTTTGTTCTCCGCTATTAGTGACTTTGGAGTGACTCTTTGTTGCATGTTGAGGGATTGTTATATGATCCAAATATGTTATCCTTGTTGAGAAAACTTGCACTAGTGAGAGTATGAACCCTAGGCCTTGTTTCAAAGCATTGCAATACTGTTTTCACTCACTTTTGTTACTTGCTACCTTGCTGTTTTTATATTTTCAGATTACAAAATCCTATATCTACCATCCATATTGCACTTGTATCACCATCTCTTCGCCGAACTAGTGCACCTATACAATTTACCATTGTATTGGGTGTGTTGGGGACACAAGAGACTCTTTGTTATTTGGTTGCAGGGTTGTTTGAGAGAGACCATCTTCATCCTACGCCTCCCACGGATTGATAAACCTTAGGTCATCCACTTGAGGGAAATTTTCTAATGTCCTACAAAACTTTGCACTTGGAGGCCCAACAATGTCTACAAGAAGAAGGTTGCATAGTAGACATCAAAGGGCAAGCAGTGGTTTAACCTAAATTTATTTTTGCAGCGATGCGTTTTGACTAAATTGTTATGTTACCTCCGACTCATCATTGTACTTCAAGCAACAAGAATTTTATGGATATGAGGGAGTACTTTAATCCACATTTTTGTAAGAGCAAGTATATTAAGGTAGAGTCAATAGCTATAGCAATGAAACAATTATATTTATGCTGAGTTAGATGAGAGAAATAGGAGAGAGAAGGGAAGCGGACTGTAAATTAACATCCGGCTGCAGCATGAACTCCAAGAAATATTATGAGAATGTATGGTGGGCCATGCATTAATAAAGTAGTACTACTTAACAACTAGCTACTATACATGTCGGCTATTAGGTTGACTATATGTGACATGGCAACTCCATATAACCGATTGTTGGCTATACTATTAACCATGCTCTAATACTCCACGGTCGATTAGTGTCATAGTAGTACTGCTACACATTGCAGTCGATGGATGGAGATAACATAGCGTAGGGCATGATGCAGTTTCTATAGAATTCAGTGCAATTGCGGCCCACCAAATGTGCAGAAAACAGAATCGGTTAAAACGGGCATTGATTCTCGAAACAGACTTTCGCCCGTTATGTATATAAAGCAACAACATCGAACAATACACGAACGAACGATACAAGGTGGAGAGAAAACTCTCTTACAAAGGGGATTGAAAGATACAACAAGAAGCTTAGAGCTAGCCTAACAACTCGCATAGGACCAATCGAAGATACCAAAACTCCAAGGCAACGCCCCCAGGAGGGTGACAGTGTGATGTGTCACTGCTGCCAAGTCTGAGAATAGATAAGGGCTTTCACCCATAGCCCTGGCATAAGAACGAGACCGACGACTGTGCCTTCAAGAAGGGAACGACAACCACGGGCAACGTCGGCGCGAAGCGCGAAGCTTTCGCTTAGGAACTCGCTAATACCATCAGGAGGTGCCCCTACCACCCCTGCAGTGAGAGTCAGGCCAACCCCATCAAATCCGGGCACGAATAGAGCATACCAGAGTTTTTCACCCCTACACCCATGCCGCCCACATGGTACAAGGGCTGCAGGAAAGTCCACCGTGGATCCCACCATCTAGGACCGTCACCCTGGCATCCTTTGACAACTCAACACCGATGCCAAAACACGACGACGCCTCACCAACAAACCCCGAGCCTCCACCCTAACATCGACACAGAAGGATGATAAATGCGCAGGAGAGCAACAAGCCCGCCGCTGGAGGACCAAGTCAAACTGGCCAGCCCATGCCGCAGGCCAACTGACAACTAGCGCTACCGATAGAGGAGGGGGTCGCCCCATCAGTCTGGCAACTCCACGTCCAGACAGGGGGACCCCATGGCATCCAGCACCGCTGGCCACCTGGAGGTACCCGGTACCTCCAGAGGCCAATCACCCAACTCCGTCGGCTCCACGTGACTTGCTTCTCCCCTTTGCACCACAACCGAGGGTCGCCACTCCCACCTACAACACCAATCCGCCACGCATCCGCGATCAAAGATCGTCATGGCCACCCAACAAAGTCGGGCAAGCGCCACCACCACACTGCAACCACCCCTGCCCGGAAGCATGGAGGAGGACGCCGACTGCGATCCAAGTCATATCACGGCTCGCGCCACCTGACAGCTGTCCGGGACGCTGCCACCACAAGCCTGAAGGAAATATGCCCTAGAGGCAATAATCAAGTTGTTATTTTATATTTCCTTATTTCATGATAGATGTTTATTATTCATGCTAGAATTGTATTAACTGGAAACTTGATACATGTGTGGATACATAGACAAAAACACTGTGTCCCTAGTAAGCCTCTACTAGACTAGCTCGTTAATCAAAGATCGTTAAGTTTCCTAACCATAGACATTTGTTGTCATTTGATGAACGGGATCACATCATTAGGAGAATGATGTGATGGACAAGACCCATTCGTTAGCATAGCATATTGATCATTCAATTTTATTGCTATTGCTTTCTTCATGTCAAATACATATTCCTTTGACTATGAGATTATGCAACTCCCGGATACCGGAGGAATGCCTTTTGTGCTATCAAACGTCACAACATAACTGGGTGATTATAAAGATGCTCTATATGTATCTCCGAAGGTGTTTGCTTGGTTGTCATAGATCGAGATTAGGATTTGTCACTCCGAGTATCGGAGAGGTATCTCTGGGCCCTCTCGGTAATACACATCATAAGAAGTCTTGCAAGCAAAGTGACTAAAGAGTTAGTTGCAAAATGATGTATTATGGAACGAGTAAAGAGACTTGCCAGTAACTAGATTGAACTAGGTATGAAGATATTTACGATAAAATCTTGGGCAAGTAACATACCGGTGGACGAAGGGAATAACGTATGTTGTCATAATATTTTGACCGATAAAGATCTTCGTAGAATATGTGGAAGCCAATATGAGCATCTAGGTTCCGCTATTGGTTATTGACCGGAGAGGTGTCTCGGTCATGTCTACATAGTTCTCGAACCCGTAGGGTACGCACGCTTAACGTTTAATGATGATATAGTATTATATGAGTTATGTGATTTTGTGACCGAATGTTGTTTGGAGTCCCGGATGAGATCACGGACATGACGAGGAGTCTCGAAATGGTCGAGAGGTAAAAATCGATATATATATATATATATATATATATATATATATATATATATAGGACGATGATATTCAAACACCAGAAGTGTTCCAGAGGGTACCGGGTACATATCGGATCAGCAGAAGGGGTTCTGGGCACCCCCGGCAAAAGATATGAGCCTTATGGGCCAAGAGAGGAAACACACCAGCCACAAGGGGCTGGTGCGCCCCCATATGGGCTGGCCAAAGAGGAGAAGGAAAGAGGGCAAGGGAAAAAGGAAAAGTAGGAAGTACTACTTCCTTCTTCCCCCTTTCCTTCCCTCTCCGGTAATTAATGGAAAGGGGGGCGCCACTTGGGAAAACCCCAAGTAGGATTCGGATCCTACTTGGGGCGCCGCATGGCTGCCTCCCCTCTCCCTCCCACCTATATATATGAGGAGGGGGCACCTAGTGATGACCCACAAGTATAGGGGATCTATCGTAGTCCTTTTGATAAGTAAGAGTGTCGAACCCAACGAGGAGCAGAAGGAAATGACAAGCGGATTTCAGTAAGGTATTCTCTGCAAGCACTGAAATTATCGGTAACGGATAGTTTTGTGATAAGGCAATTCGTAACGGGTAACAAGTAACAAAAGTAAACAAGATGCAGCAAGATGGCCCAATCCTTTTTGTAGCAAACGACAAGCCTGGACAAACTCTTATATAAAGCAAAGCACTCCCGAGGACACATGGGAATTACTGTCAAGCTAGTTTTCATCATGCTCATATGATTCGCGTTCGTTACTTTAATAATTTGATATGTGGGTGGACCGGTACTTGGGTACTTCCCTTCCTTGGACAAGCATCCCACTTATGATTAACCCCTCTTACAAGCATCCGCAACTACGAAAGAAGAATTAAGGTAAACCTAACCATAGCATGAAACATATGGATCCAAATCAGCCCCTTACGAAGCAACGCATAAGGGTTTAAGCTTCTGTCACTCTAGCAACCCATCGTCTACTTATTACTTCCCAATGCCTTCCCCTAGGCCCAAATCATGGTGAAGTGTTATGTAGTCGACGTTCACATAACACCACTAGAGGAGAGACAACATACATCTCGTCCAAATATCGAACGAATACCAAATTCACATGACTACTTATAACAAGACTTCTCCCATGTCCTCGGGAACAAACGTAACTACTCACAAATAATATTCATGTTCATAATCAGAGGGGTATTAATATGCATTAAGGATCTGAACCTATGATCTTCCACCAAATAAACCAACTAGCATCAACTACAAGGAGTAATCAACACTACTATCAACCCACAGGTACCAATCTGAGGTTTTGAGACAAAGATCGGATACAAGAGATGAACTAGGGTTTGAGAGGAGATGGTGCTGGTGGCGATGTTGATGGAGATTGACCCCCTCCCGATGAGAGGATCGATGGTGATGACGATGGCGACGATTTCCCCGCCGCACCGAGGGGTGCAGCGAAGATGCTTGCTGCTTGTTCCCCGCCGGGCCGGTGGCGGTGTTGGCGGCAGGCGACGGAGAACGACGAGGAGGCCCGCCGATAGGAGCCGTCTGGGCGACGTGAGCGGCGAGAGCAGCCCGGCGCTCGGCGCGGGCTCGGCGAGCGTCCGCCATGGATGCGACGAAGCGATGGGACGCAGATCAGCGGAATGAAGATTCCGGCGCACCCCTACCTGGCGCGCCAAATGTCGGATATCTGATTCCAGAAAAACCCTTAAGGTTCGAACTCTGGGGTGCGCACGAAGATCTCCTCCTAATGAATCTCGCTCTCAGCCTCGCCGCGATCCCTAAGCTAGATCGATGAACAACACAAGAGACACAAGATTTATACAGGTTCGGGCCACCGTTGTGGTGTAATATCCTACTCCTGTGTGTGATGGTGGGTTGCCTCTTGGGCTGATGATGAACAGCACAGAGGAAGAACAGCCTCGCAAGGAGAGGTGTTCTTGTGCTTGATGGTGTGCGGATGAACTTCACTTGTCCCTCTACTGTGGTAGGTAGCTCTATTTATAGAGGCCCTGGTCCTCTTCTCAAATATTGAGCGGGGAGGGATCCAACAACGGCCATTTTGAAAGGGGACATCTAGTACAAGCTATCCTGACTAAAGGTGGTCTTCGCTTGCCAAAGGTGCTGGTCATGACGCCATCTTGGGCTCCACGATGACCTCCGTCCTGCCATCCTGCTGGTCTTGGTCTCATTGCACTGATATGGAAACCTTTGCCTGATGCCTCAGTACTCCGCACCTGCGCTTGCCCCCTTTGCACCAAAGAGGAAACGACGACGATGCACGGGCTAGCGCCCGCCTGGTCTCGATCGTCATGGCTTGCGTCACGAGGACCTCGCGAGTTACCTCTTGCCTTGATCTCTCCGCCTCCTTGCGAGCCTGCCTGGTGAGGCCACTCCTGAGGAGGCCTTGCGTCGTCCGCCCCGCGAGGCTTGGCCCCTCGCGAGGGTCTTGATTGTTGGTTGATGAAGACGGGCCGTACTGGGCCACTGGTTGAGCCACGCAGCAGGCCGCAGGCAGGCAAGTCTGGGGACCCCCGTTTCCAGAATGCCGACAGAGAAGAAGTGATGTTGTAGCAAGAGCATTCAGTCAAAAGCGAGGTGGCAAATTAGCATGGATACAGAGGGTGCGAACGCAATCATTGAGAGTGCGAAGAACCCGTTCGGCGCATCCATTTTGATGTGAAGTGTAAGGACAGGTAAGCCGGTCGATAGTACCATGGTGGGTAAGTAAGGAGCGGATGGCGTGATTTTCAAACTCTTTTCCATTGTCAGTTTGAAGAGCATGAATGAGACAACCAAACTGTGTAGTGACATAGGAGTAACAGGCTGTCAATGTGGAGAGCAAATCCGATTTGTGCCGTAATGGAAAGGTCCACACATAGTGAGAATAGTCATCTAGAATAATAAGATAGTAAAGAAAACCCATGTTGCTTGCAACCGCGAGGTCCACACATCACTGTGTAGCAATTGAAAGGGATATGATGCAAAGGTGGATGAATTATTGAAAGGAAGTTTAACATGTTTGCCAGCACGACATGCATGACAAGTATGATCCTCAAACTTATTACAACTGAAACTGAAACTCTTAAGAATATGACGAAGTGTGACGGGATTGGGATGTGTGACGGGATTGGGATGACCCAAACGAGCGTGCCAAAGATCTACGCCAGTGGAGAGAGCAATCGAAGTGACGACCGTGGAGGATGAAGAATGCACAGGGTAGAGTTCTTGAGGACTATCACATTGGTGGAGCACCATCCTAGTTCGTTCGTCATTGACACAAAAACCAAGCTTGTCAAATTCAGTAGTAACAGGATTTTCTCGAGCGAGACACCAAACAAAAACAATATTTTTAATGAGCGAAGGCGAAACAAGTATGTTAGACATTGATAATGGCATGGAATTAGACGGAAACAGGCATGCCCAACATGTGTATTGGGAAGGGAAGAACTGTCACCGATGGTGGTGCGAGTAGAGGTGGTGACTGGATGATAGGATGTGAGATTATCGGGATGGGAGAACATGTGGGCAGTAGCCCCGGTGTCCATATACCAATCATCGCCGCCGATGTAGTTGTTGGGCGAGGCAGCGGTGTGGAGCACGGTAAGGAGAGCCGGATCCCACGATGGCGGTGGCTGTGGGAGCTCCATGTGGGAGGGGTAGGTGTCGGCTAGCTGCGGTAGAGGAGGGAAGTACCCTCCAGGCGGCGGCCCTCCATGCAGTTGTCATCCGTACGGCTGCGGCATAGCAAGGTACACCTGTTAAGGCGCTGGACGAGGACCAAGGATGCTGGGAGCCGGCACACGGGGGACGGGCATGGTGTACGCATGCACAACGCCAGTCCACGGGTTATACCCACCGGCCCACGGTAGCGTGGGCTGTTGCTGGTGGCCCCGCCCTGGTTTTGTTGTTGCGTCTTGCGGCCGCCTCTTTTGCCGCCATGGTGACGATCAGCAGGAGGCGCCGACAGCTGCTGGAAGGCAGGCGGGGGCACCGCGTAGTGCGGCTGCAGGGGCGCCGCGTACTGCTATTGGTGCGGCGGGGCGGGAGGTCGCGGCCGCGGGAAAGCATGCGGCGGTGAAGGAGGACCGCCCCGGGCAGTGAGGGTTGTGTGCATCGCACTGGTCTTGACCTGCTTCATCCGACGCTCCTCCAAGCGAAGATAGGCGACGAACTTGGGGAACGTGGGCTCCGACATCAAGGTGAGGTTGGTCGCGGCGTTGCCGAAATCCTCGTTGAGCACGGAGGTGAGCATGCTGAGAAGAAGATCATCGTTGATTTCCGCACTGATGTCACGAAGCTCGTCAGGGAGTGTCTTGAGGCGCCGGCAGTAATCACCAATGGATGTATCATCTTGATGACACCCAGAAAAAATCTTGCTGCAAAAAAACTCGACATTGAAGATGATTGTCGGTGGAGAGTCCGTTGAGCTTAGTCCACATGACGCGCGCATCATCACCATCGCTCACGACCGTGTGAAACGAGTCTTTTGAGATGGTGAAATAAAACCACCGGATGAGCGTGGCGTCGATGACGGTCCACTCAGAGTCACCATGCATGGCGCGCGATTTGACGGAGTCGTCGACATGATCATGGAGATTGTACTCGTGAAACACGAGGGAGAAATAGGTCTTTCATGCGTAGTATGTGGAGTCGTGTTGGTCGAGACGAACGGGAACATGCTCGAAGATGTTCAAAACTATAGGGTATTTCACTTTGTTGCGGCAGTGGGGCTGAGAAGATGGTCAGGTAGATACTGGCGAACCAAACACATTGCAGCTAGCAGCCGGTGCAGGCACTCACCACGCCCACTGATGCTTCCAGATCGAGCCACGGACTGCAGCAGACAAGGGGGAGATTTTTCCTATCATTGCAGCTGCGGCAAAAGCCTCTTCTTCAGGCCCTGCTCTCCTTGGCCACTTCTCCCTTAATGCGCACACATCTCTCTGCCACTAAATCAATCATGCATGCATGTGTACGATCTCCAATTAATTCGAATTAAGGTGCAAGATCCATGCATATGCAAGTACTACTACTGCGTTTATCATCTGCGTGGTGAATGTACTTACATGCATTGATCCGATCAAGCACTACAGTACATGATCAAAGGAGTACTACACTACTACTGTATGTACGACCAAATGGTTGGTCCGTGAACATGAAGCAGGCACTTTGCTAGGCAGGGGGTGCATCATACATGCACGTGAGCGCCACTACTGCTGCTGGGCTAACGCGCAGAATCCACGAGAGCTCGTATGGCGTGCCCCGGAAACGGCGATGCACAAAGAGTTGGCATAGGCAGGCGCAGGAAACGGCGGCCGCAGTGGCAAGAAAAGGATAGAAACCCCAAAGTGGCCGCCGGTGTCGCCGTGGTAGCCAGCGCCGTGCGTGCCGACCCAGACCAGGAATACGTACGTACGTGGAGAAGGAGCAAAGGCAAGGAGACAAGGAGATGTATGCGAGACAAGGGGTGCTAGCTAGCTAGCTACACTACACCTGCGTACGTGCATGCACGCGCATGCTTGCACCGCGCACGAACGAATGATCATCTTTCTTGCTGTCATTTCTTTCCCCTCCTCGCCTTTGCATGCATAGCCTCGTCGGTGTCGCCTGCCTTCCGGTGCCATCTGCGTCCTGCAGTCCCTCGTCCATGGGGACAAACAAATAGCCATCATTGTGCGGCAGCTGGTGGCTGGTGGACGTGTCTCGTGGATGTAGCTAGGCATACTATTGCGCAATGTTTGCTGATCGAGAGCATGGCACCGATTAACGAGACAAGCTAACTATGGTACTGGGGATCCGCCCATGCGTTTTATATCCTCATAGCTATGGTGCTTTTTCTCATCACAAACTGTCAGATGTTTTTTTTTCGTGTTCCCAGAAATCATCATTGATCAGTTTTTTAAAAACTTCTCATCTATTTATCTAATCATGGCAACAAACACTAGAAATAATAAAAATTGGGTCCATATTGGTAGACCACCTAGTGACGATGAAATCACCGAAGCGAGTCGAAGGCGCACTGCCGTCATCGCCCTTCCCTCGCTGGAGCCCGGCAAAACTTGTTGCAATAGACAGGCAGGAAGTCGTGGCACTAAAGCCCCATAGTACTAGTGCAGAACAACAACTGTCGCAAATGAAGAGTAGTGTATATAGGAAGGATCCACACACGAATGTAGATACGACGACCAGATCTGAGCAAATCCACCAAAAACAGATCTGCTGGAGACACAACTCCACACGTCCACCGATGATGCTAGACGCATCACCGGGACGAGCTAGGCGGCGAGAACCTTATTCCATCTTCAGGAAGCCGCCGCCGTTTTGTGTTCCTGAGCATGAGACAAACCCTAACAAAACTCGAAGAATGTCTGAAAACGGAGCCATCCCATCGGCAAGGGCCAAAATTCCATCGCGCCCCATGGCCCTAAGGCCACTGGAGACGAGGCGGGTCAGCGGCAATGCCGGTGGGAGGCAAAGGAACCCTAATTGATCATATTGCACGCCTTCCCTTCATCAGCTCCAAGTATGATAAGGATGATTAGAGTAAATCACCATGCATATAGATTTTGCACTAAGAACATCTCCAACGCGGACCCTCAAACCTCCTGTATCCGTCCGGGCCATGCGGTCCAGACGTGTTTTGCCATCGAACACGAACATGTATCTGTCTGCTGGTAGGTCCAAGCGTCCTTTTTTCCACAAACTAGAGGCAAATTCGGGGGGGGGGGGGAGGCGCTTTGCAGGAGTCCAGACACCAGTCACGCAGGACTCCAACACCCCCGCCCAACTGAAATCCCCTTGCCAGTCCCCTTTTCTTTCACTCCACCCCCGTCCCCCTTCTTTTCATTCACACCCTCGTCGTCCGTCGTCGACGCAGTACCTCTCTGGCCTCCGTCCAGGCATCCTTGGACGTCCGCAGACCCCACCCACGCAACTTCCCTTCTTGGACTACGTCGTTGTCTGCCTAGGAATCCCTCTGCGTCCCTGTCGACGTCGTCCATCGCGGACACCGCGCCCGACAGGTGTTCAGTCAAATGCCATTGAGCTTTTTTGAACTTCTTGTTGTTTCTTGAGAAGCGCGATGGTAGGGTTTTTGGTGTTCGAGGATGAGTTGTTGTGCGATATGTGGTTGGTCGTTTCTAAGGACTTTGTAGGCATGAACAAGGGCCCGACCTTTTGGCAAATCTTGCATGCTTCGTTTCATGAGCGAAAGAACTTTGCGCCCTACAACATGCATGGCATCCATGCACGCAATGTGAAGTCGCTAACGCATCGGTGATACACTGTCTACAACTCTGTCATGAAGTTTTGCCGTGCGATTCACCAAGGGAAGACAAGGTGGCCATTGGGGTTGTCAAACATGGAGATCATAATTGTTGCTTCTTGTTCCTCTTGATGTTTGTTAATTCATTCATTCACTCAATGTTGATGTACACGTACTATAGTCAGCATGCGTTGCCATGATGTACTACATGATCGAGGGTAGGCCATTCGCGCACATATATTATTGGATGAATCTCAAGGGGCAGTGTGTGTGGGATGACATGTGTCAGGTTCTGGCTCTAGCATCGTTGCATTTGGAATAGATGATTTTGGAAACTTTGTTGTACATCCAGTTATCTCGTTGAATTTGAACTATTGGTGTACTATAGATATTTGCATGGATAAATTGTGCCATTTTCTATACTTACTTTGAGTGTTGCGGGCTTGGTTTAGTTAAATGAACAAAAGACCATCTGTTTTATGTAAATTATGTCTGAACTATGTTGAATTCCGTCATGTTCGATAAAATTCATCCGGTTTGTTGAAATGCAGTTTAAATGTATGCAGGCATGGTTGGATGGCCGGTTCCCGTATCACTGCCCGCAGACTGCTCCCCATGAAAGCGATGTCTAGTTTAGGGATCAGCGTTGGAGATGCCCTAAGGCATTTTTGTGTTATATAATAAGTCACAAAGGACACACCTTCATTTCATTATGAAAAGTGGCATATTCGGAAAATGTTTCGGGTCCTTCGATTTTTTGAGGATTGAAATCCTTAGAATTTTTTTCCTACGTTGGTCCTTTGGTTTATAGGATTGGATTCCATTGAAATTTTTTCTATGGAATCTTCTATACTAAATTCTATAGAAAATGTAATATCTACTCCAATCTTTTTTTACAAATCCTTTATTTTTTTAGCATCAAACACTCACTGCTAATCATATAGCATTTAAATGGATATGCCACGCTAGTCCTATACCTATCATATTCCTGTTTTTTCAGAATCCTGCAAATCAAAGAGGCTCTTAGTCAAGCCTTTAAAACGTTGTCCAACAATATAATATATTTGTTGATGTGCGAGAGATACATGTGTAGTTTTTCCTAAAAAGAGTTAAAGTATAAAAATTCCATTTTATTTTACATTGAAGTAGAAATTATTGTCAAAATTGCATTAGACTATGTCCGGGAATACCCAAACCCAGTAATTTTTGGCACATACTCCCTCTGTAAACTTCTATAACATCGTTTAGATCACTAAAGTAAGTTTACAGAGGGAGTATAACCAATGAATCAGGCTAAGCACAAGAAGGGGGTGATGAGAAACGACGCACCAACGTAGCCGCCGCCTCCTCTCCCAAGCTTAGGTTTTCTCTGCCTCCCGCCGGTCCGCCTCGTCTCCGGTGGCCTTAGGGCTATGGAGGTGGGGTTGATCATGGTCCTTGCCGTTGGGAGGGCTCCATTTTTAGATGTTTTTTTATGATTTGTTAGGGTTTGTGTCCTGCTCAGGAAAGCGAGACGGCGACGGCTCCTTGAAGATGGAATAAGGTCCTCCCCATCTAGCCCCTTTTAGGTGGTGCGTCTAGCACCGTCAGTGAGTGAGTGGAGATGTGTCTTTGGCGGATCTATCTTTGGTGGATCTACCCAAATCTGTTTGTCATTCGCCTATGTTCGTGTGTCTTTAGGTTGGATCCTTCCGATCGACGCTACTCTTCATCGACAACTGTTGTTGTTCTGGTGCGCTGGTCCTATGGGGCCTTAGCACGACGACTTCTCGACTATCTACTACAACAAGTTTTGCCCGGATCTAACGAGGAAGGGGCCATGACGGTGGCACGCCTTCGGCTCGCTTTAGTTTTGCAGTCCTCGCTAGCTGGTCTATAAATCTGGATGTAATTTTTATTATTTCTGATGATCGGTGTACTGCCATGATTGAAGATGAACAGATCGGAAGATTTATTTTTTAAAAAAAAGAGAGAGAGAAACGACGCACCAACATGCGGCCTGTAACAGTGTCTCGAACTGCGGCATGTGCTTGTCACCAAGATTTATACATTTGCCACACAATGGATTAGGTCCACATGTGTATGATACAAACAATTTGATCCAAATTTGGCCACACGCCGAATAACAAGATTTGCAAATAACCCATAGGAAAACCGTGGCATTTCAGAGACAAACGCGCGAGAGCACACGGCGCACATGAGAAGAACCCTTTTTTAGGGGTACACAGTGCACGGCGTACCAGCGAAGGATAAATTGATCAGGAGAGGATGGACAGGAAATAAACAATGTCATTTCAGGATGAAACTGTAGATCACCTTTTATTTATGGGCGTATTTAGTTGCCCAACCAGACCCGCGCGGGAAGGAAAAGGCTTGTTTGGTTGCCTGTGCATCGCACACTTCTCAAAGCAGCCCAGAGCCTGACTCGCTGGAAACGCTCGGATTGCCAGTTTCTCGCGAGCCAAGCTGAGTGCGGCGTGAGGTCGCACGGGCGGGTACGACGCGAGGGCGAGGGGGGATGGCAGGAGATGGGAAATCTGGCGCGTCGACCCGGCGCCAAATCTAGCCTCACCCCCCTTCTACTCGCTCACCCATAGTCAGTTTCTTCCCTACTGCCTCACCACCGGCGGCGGCTGCGATTTCAGATTTGCGCTAAAGGCGGCCGTGGCGGCGGAAGAGGCGGCGGCGTTTTCGGTGGATCTGGTGATCCCCTTGCTGGTTGCCACCGTCTAGTCGACCTTGTCTATGCCATGGCTCCCCCTACGCCGTCCTCGTCTTTTTGATGCCGGTAAGCAGCACCCCCTCCCCCCCCTTGTTAGTTCGGTGGTTAGGCCGTTAGGCAAGATGTAGGATCGATTTCCCACTGAATGAACCGTCGATGTCGACTAGGTTATGGACGCACGGATGAGGCTGATAATTCAGGCAGCAGCACTGATAAGTGTGATTCAGGCATGTCATGTTCATGCATCAGAGAGTTGTTCATCGTGCTGGGCGACCTTTGATCCGCTATGGTCCAATGTTTATCCGGGAATAGGAGAGGATCCAAAATCTGAACTACATCTACAACTACAATGACGTCGAGGCTTTGTGGATGCTTCAAATGAAAAGAGCACCATTTGCTAGGCCTGTCGAGACCTTCAGGAGCAGGGGGCTGCTACAAGATAACATCAACACCAGTGTGGAAGAGCAAGTGGCCATGTTCCTCCATGTTGTTGGCCATAACCAGAGGTTCAGGGTCATTCACAACACGTTCAGAAGATCAATGAAGACCATCTCTAGGTACTTCAAGCAGGTGTTTTTTTGTCGTTGGGGAGCTTAGAGGAGAGATGATCAGGAGACCATCTGGCCAGACTCCACCCAACATTCACGGAAGTCCAAGATGGTATCCATACTTCAAGGTGAGCATTGACAATATACACTTTTCATGGCTTGATATGCTTGTATTGTTCAAGTTGAGCACTAACATAGGCTTGTGATGCCATTTTTAGGATTGCATTGGGGCAATAGATGGTACTCACGACACTGCCAGAGTTTCACAGTCTGCAGCATACAGGGGGAGGAAGCACTATACGAACCAGAATGTGCTTGCTGCTGTTGACTTTGATATGAAGTTCACATATGTGTTGGCTGGCTGGGAGGGGTCAGCGCATGATGTTAATATTCTCAGTGACAGCATAAGTCGACCTGATGGGATCAACATCCCCGACGGCAAGTTCTACCTTGGAGATGGTGGCTATGCATGTCGGCCGGGTATTCTTCCATCCTTCGGGAAAACCAGGTACCATCTCAACGAGTTCTCTGGTAGGAACTATCCTAGGACTGCACAGGAGCTGTTTAATCTTAGACACTCCAGCCTTAGAGTAACTGTTGAGAAGGCATTTGGAGCTCTGAAGAATAGGTTTAAGATCCTGGATCAGAAGCCATTGGACCCATACTCCACTCAGATTAAGTTTGTTCTTGCTTGTTGCATTCTGCATAACTGGATCCTCCAGTGGGGCTTTGATGAACACGTGCCTGAGGAGGAAGAGGTCGAGCCTGACGATGTTGTTAGCTCTGGCCATGGTGTGGAGGCATTTGACAGTGACGCTTGGAAGAACAAATGGTTGGAGTGGCAGAGGCAATGTGACTTAACAGAGGTCAGTGCAGGATTTGAAGAAAAGGAAGCAGAAGAAGAAGAAGCGGGAGCAGCAGAAGAAGTAGAAGAAGAGGAAGATCTGGTAGCAGCAACACCGATGAAATATCCCCTATTTAGTCAATGGCTCTTAATAATTTGTTCTGTCATTTGATAGTAGTTAGGATGAACTGTCACTTGTTTAACTAGCTGGCACTACATGCTGAGATTGTGTGTGGTAAGCTCACCACTAGTTAGAAGTGGTGACAACACCCTATGCAGGTTGCAATCAAACACCATGTCGTATGTGCGCCTAATGCAATGCGGGCAACCAAACGCTGGGTCAAAAATGATCGTCTCATGCAACTAAGGTACATGCAGGCAACCAAACTATGTGTATCTGGGGTCTTTTTGCCTGCATCACCTCAAACCGGCTCACTAGAGCCAGGCTCGCCGGGCCAGGCTCGATTGACAATGTAACCAAACACGTCCTATATGTTCTGTAGCTACATTTATCTGGCAGGTGGTGTTGTCTGCTCTGAATCTCCATAGATCCCCTACTGACACAAAGGGTCTTTTTCATTTCCAGTGAAGCAACGCAACCTGCTGCTTTGTGAGGCAGCGGTTGTAGTGCGGACAATACGGAAGACACGCAATTTGCTTGCTTCGGACAAGAATTCCCTAATGATCCTGCTAATGTGGTTTTTATGATGTGTAATTACCCCAATTTCTGGGCGATGCTGCAGAAGAAACCCGGGCGAAAAGATCTTGAAGGAGTCAACCTGATCAAGATGGTGATTCGAGATGCTTTTACTCACAAACATGGATGGGCGCGTACTACAAGGAGGATTACGGGATGTTGATGAGTGTCTTTTCTTCAGTTTCACCTTGCTTTTACCTATCCCACAAACAAGGAGGACTGCAAGCCCGTTGCTTCAAACAAAAACTCGTTTATGTACGGCTAAGAGGATCATATTCATCAACATGCGGACAAGGCCCATATGTAGGCACGACTAGGTGGCAGCGGCGTTGATCAGACCCTTTGAAGATTCAACACAGTATATAGGGTTGGCAAGACTGAGTGCTCTCCGAGGCAACGGTACGGTATCCCCACCCAATATGATAGGATGGGTGAAATCAAACGCCCCATCAGGATTCCTTTTTTCTGAATGCAGGATTCCTCTTATAATGATGCCTCTCCTGCGTCCTCGACAGCTTCATGCCAGGTAGGTAGATAGATGAATGCTGATAAAAAAAAAAGGTAGATAGATGAATGAACACGAGCAGATCTTCTCCGATCTCCGCGACTGCACGGTTGCACACATGTCAAACACACCATGATACTACGACACCATGACACCCCTACTCCCAGCTTGATCCCCTAAAGGGAAGGCGTCGGCCAAGACCCGGCCTACAGAGTCTAGAGTAGAGAACCAAAAGCAGTAGCGTGTTCATTTGGTCGGAGCACTCTCTATTTCTCTACTCTAGCAATCGGTCCTAGACCCGTACTCACACGTGGTAAGAGGATTTAACTAGTTGCAGACAACGGCGCGCATAACTGAAGGATGTGTTCATCGATTGATTGCCCAGTTGAAAATCCATCGATAGTAAGATCATCATACTTGCACGACCGAAACAACAGCATGCGGTGCCCATTCTACGCATCAGCTTTTGAGGGTGCAGTATCAGCCAGCCGCTTGTAGGTTGCTGTACATGTTACATGTAGTACATGGCTGTTGGAGGGACCATGCTTCGGTGCCTTAAGGCACCTACCTTTGTGTCTATGACATGTGAGTCCAACAGGTGACTGACCCACATGTCAGTGACCCAAAGGCAGATGCCTTTAAGACACCGAAGCTGTGTCCCTGTTGGAGGGGGCCTGTTTGTCTCAGGTCTGGGCAGGTCAAAGAGTGGAAGCCATCTCACCCAGACAGCAACCATTGTTCAGACGTCAGCCTCCCTTTTCTCTATATTATTAAAGAACTCATTCTTTACTGATTTGGTTGAACAGGCAGGTATAATTGCAAACGCTCTTATATTATGGGACCGAGGGTGTAGGTTCTGAGCTGCAGCTAGGCCACATACCACAAAATGGTCTGCATTTGGAACAAGGTTCATGCATCAGGGCAATGAAGAAAACATCGGATCTGTATCAGCTGGAGACTAGCAAGAACAGCTATCGTAGTTGCTGCGCACTCAGATTAGCTTCCACAAGAGGCTCCTGGTTACAAGGACAGAGACAAGGATTCCGTGGTATTATGAGCAATAACCAAACTTTAACAGCACACACACACCCTACACATACCCTGCCCTCCTGGTAGTTGGTCGGATACTGGAGTTACCCTACGTGGCATGCTGGCCAAGAAAACCCTACTATGTAAATACATGAGAGCCCGGGTTATCGGAGTACCTAAAACGCGACAAGATACAGGGGCATCTACATCTTGGAATTCTCTCACTGTATAAGGACACTGGTTGCATCGTTCAGCAATTCAAGCCTCGCGGCGACATGTAAGCCATGTTAAGGTTTCAGTTACTAGCTAGCGGGCTAGAAGCTTGTACGATGGCATATCCTCGACCCGCTGAATATCTTCAATCAACAGCTCCCTTTCTAGCTGGCGTCGTGTGGATTTCATGACTGTCTGCAATGTTAGTGGTGTAATCAGGTCAGGAAGGACTTTTAAGTTCGAATATATGAAGCTGTTCAAAAAGTGTTCAGGTTAAGGGCCTGTCTGGAACGGTGGTATTTCTTGGTGAAGTGTCGGTATTTGTTACAAACAGGCCCTAATAGGGGAGAAATTCCTGGTTGCAAGAATTTGGGTAGAACGGCAGCATACATTGAAGTCCATGTAAGTAGCATGCATGTCAAGCCATTGCTGATCCATCAGCTTGAAGGTTATGCAGTACAGGATATCAAAAGCTCGATCATTTTCTGAATTACAAAAATAAATAAATGAAACATCAGTATTAGGAGTATTAGTAGTATGTGATACCTACTTCTAAAAAGTATGATATGATGGCTTTGGACCATAAAGGAGAATTCAGAGAATGTTCCTTGTCAATTTAATAATGAAAAATTATCGGTAAGTCCATAAGTGGTAAGACCATCATCACAAGCATACATTGTTCAGTTGCGGCGGAAAAAACCTAATGGTAAACAGCTCTTGTAGATTCTCATCTCCTTTCCACAAAAGGGAAGATGAAAGAAAGACTGTACCTGAAAGTAGCTTTAGGAAAACAGCTCCAAACAATGACCTTGGTTTGACTGCAGAGGAAACAAAGATCAAGTGTCAGTTCAACATGAAAATGGATACTCCACATTTCACTGCAGGAACTAGTATTATCTGGTAAACAATGATAAGCACAAAACTTTTGGTAACAAAACCTGCTTGTAGATCAAGCATCTGAATGAGCATGAATGTTATATTTACACCAGCTACAGCAAATGGATATTCCCAAATTGCACGGTCACCATTCTGCTTACGAAGAAGTTCCTGAAAAGATTTCTGCACAGGAAATGAATTGCTTAGTGTGATGACCATAAATAGAAAAAAATAAGGGTACAAGATTACTGTTTCAGTGTCATATTGATCAACATTACAGGTAAAACTGGGCTATTTCTGCATTTAGTTCTGTAAGGTGTACTTTCGATTCGCTTTATTTAGTCTACTGGATATACTTTACATTTCCTTCTTTACTTTTCTACATTAAGGCAATTATCAGAGGAATACTACATGCCCTACATCCAGTAAGAGCAAACGGTGCCACATTTCATATTTAGCACTGCAGCATTGCAGAGTTATCTGTATTATGCCTATTGTGCTCAAACAGAAGTGTTAACTGCTAAAGAGTGAAGACTTTGTCAGAACTTCATCCTGTAAATAGTGACTACATAAATCATAAGATACACATATCTTTGGAATTGACAACTACACTCACCGGATAGTTCCTGGCGAAGAACAATAAATTCTCCAAGGAGATGAAGCCTCCACCTCTGTAATGCAAACACAGCAAAAAATCATACATCTCAGATTCTGTAGTTTAGCGACAGAATACTGATATGGAGCATAGTAACTGGAATGAATGATAAATACAATACCTAAAATCCGTGGATGGATCTTTCCCTTGCCAGCCCATCTCTTTCCATTGTTCCGATATTAGGCCCCTAAGCTCAGTTCCAGGAAAGGAGGCGCACCAAAGGGCCTTCAGTTCTTCCTGATAGAGCGAAAAATGAGGTCACAGCTTGACAAACAGTTCCAATTTATGAAGGGTCATTTTGTATTGAAGCTTGCAAGATATAGCGCGCACCGACTTCATAAAGAAACAATATGGACTACCAGAACTACCTAACTTAGTAACCAACTCCACTTTCAAGTGCCATCTTGTACTAAGAGATTAGTTGAGGAAATTTGGCAAAAGTGGCACACGCCCACTTCACAACAGAACAATATGGAATATAATAAGTACTCAACTACGATCCATGTATGAACAGTTCGGTGGCAATATCAAGAAAGCACAGGTACCTGATGCTCTATGTTTGAACTATCAAACTGAATTTCTATCCGGTTCTGTAACCTCAGTAGGCACTCTTCCTGGAATAGGCAAGGCAAAAGGCAAAGATATTACTTCCATGGAAAACTTTAATATCCTGTGATTAACACGAGAAACGCACAAAATTAGTCTGAGAAAAACTGAAGTACGTTCAAAGTAGCGTGAAAGCCAATTAGTTGCACTGCAACATGTATGCAAAAAGTGCATAAAGCAATGCGAGATCCGGGTGTGGGTTAGTAAACACGAGACGAGCTTCGGAGACGCTAAGCCAAACAAATTACAAACTCGCGGTCGTTGTCCAAATTCTAGCACAACATTGACACCACAGAAGCAATCCTGGGGATCAAACGAATGAAGGGGGAGCTAAGCTATGTTCACCTGAACGGGAGTCAAATCGAACGAAAGGCGGGCGTCGCTGTCCCTACTCTGCACACAGACGCAGGAGAGCCCCCTCCCTATCCACGCCGTCGACCCGGTCACAACCTCCGCTGCAGCAGCGCACGCGAGCACACCAAGCGTAACGTAAGCGTCCATTGGCGAAGAAGGAGGAACAACAACTGCCAAGAGGAGACAGACGAGTCGGAGAACGGCCAACCTGAGGACGAGTGATGGAACGCGACGGCGCCGGCGGCGCGGTCGGAGCCAGCGAGCCGCCGGACGGCGACGAAGGAGCCGGCGTTGGTGTCCATGCCCGCCTCGCCCCGCGGCACCGGCGTCTCTCCCAGCTCTACCTCCCGCTACTCGGCACGATTCGCGCGACGGCGGGGGTCCATGCGCCGGCCGGAGCTCCAATCTCGGCGGCGGGTCCCGAGGGAGGCAGAAGAGGAAAAGGAGGGAAGGCGGGGGGCTGGATCGGCGAGGCTTGGCGGCGGTCTCTTCCGTCCGTTGGTTAGTTGGTTGGTTCGGCTGTGCTGCCTGCCTCTTTCTCTTTCTGGTTGGGGGCGCTCCGCTGCTGCTGCGCTGGTGAACTGCTGGTGGTGGCAGCGATGCTGCAAATAAATGAATAATCCATCCCAGCGTGCCATGCTTCTCTTTGATTCGCTCTTTTTTTTCCCTCTGATCTGATTCGGGGTATATGTGTTTTTTTCTTCTAGATGCAGATCTTTATGTTGTTCGACTTAACGTGCGAATTTAGCGGTATTTTAGTTGTTTAGGGCTGGAGGGATATGAGTGATGCCGGTCAGCTCGAATGTATATGGGCGATATGAGGGGTGCGGCTGGTTGAGATTTTGTGACTAGTCATTGACCGGGCCATTTATCCGGACACGTAGGGAGCGTTTGAGGAGTTCGACTTTTGATACTCTTAGATCGCGCCAAAGGTTTTCTACTTTTTTAAATGGAACACCTTGCATTATAGTTACGAGGGACCGATCAAATCGACGGTCACAGCACTGATTACATCGTCCGGGAAGTTCGATTGCCAAACATGCAGCCTTCTGAGGGCTCCACTCAACCCAATAGCAGCCAACACATGCGCTGGGAGGTTACATAACTGGTATGGGGATAGTGCATGATTTGCTATAAAGCTAGCTGTAGCAGGCACATAGCTCCGCGGAATAATACATCACGAGGTCCATGATCCTGGGAAGGAGAGGATGTAGCCTGTTGCAGGGTCAAGCAGTCCATCTCAAAAAACAAAACGCCCCATATCGTGTGTTTCAGATAGCCGAATAGCTTGTAGAAGAGCTTCTGTTTCTGCGTGTAGAGCAGCACTTTGTTTACAGCTTCCCAGCAGCAGTGAGGATAACCACACCGTCCGAATCAGTGGCAATGGCTCCCCAACCCCCCTCTCCCGACTCTATCTTGTAGGCTGCGTCGATATTTATCATCATAAAATTAAGCGGTGGGGAGAGGGGGCAGCGACCACTTGGGGTTGGGCTTCGTCTGTTTTGTCGTCCTACTGCCCAAGAACTCCTACCACTCAGCAATTGCATGACCAACATTAATCTCAGTTGCTTGTGAGTTGGTTTATTCCTCCGTGACCACCATGACTATAGAAGGCAGATAGCCTGCAACTTCTTGTCCTCGGGAAGCTTGAAAATGGCCGCAAGCATTTCCTTAGGTGTTTGGCATGTAAAGAAGCTTATGGTGGATCAGCTCCAGACCACCTCCTCTCCAGACCTTTTTAACCTCCTTGCACCGCATGAACACATGTGCACCGCCTTCAGGTGGGCATTTGCAAATCACACACTTAGTATCCAATTCCACTCCGATGCGTTCCACATTTCATAACAGAGGGTGACTATTATGTGCAAGATGCCACATGAAATGGTGAACTCTCCCCGGGCACAGAATCATCCATAAGCTTTCCAAAACCTTCCGGTTTCCACTGAACCCAACGAGGCCCCCCCCCCCCCCCCCCCCGCCCGCCCGCCCACTTGTTGCACTCATTTTCTTGACTGTATGTCCACGTACACCCTATATGCAAACCATACTGAGAACATTCCTTTTGGGTCGAAATACTAGGCCACAAAATCATCATACTGATCACAAATCGGAATGCTCATGATTGTTGATGCATCCATTGGACAGAAAGATTGGCGAACAAGTTGGGCATCCCATGTGTTTGTTACAGGGTCCAAGAGCTCAGACATCTTCGTCAAAATGTTGGCTCCTTGAAAGGTCCTAGGTTGCGTTCTATCATTTAAAGGTAGCCAGTGATCCGACCAGATGTTAATGTGCCCACCCAAACCCATCTTCGAGATCATACCTACCACCTCCACTCCTTGAAGTAGGCTCTTCCACCCATAGCTCATACCAGGGTGGCTAGTTACCTTCAGAACATCACCCTCAAGGAAGTATCTGGCATGTAACACTTGCGCACAAAGCAAATACAACACTTGGATGATGCGCCAAATCTGACGGAAAAGCATTGCCATGTTGAACAAGTATAGGTCAGTAATTCGGACAAGTCAGCGGTGCTTTTCAACCGAAGAAGACATGATGCGCCAAATCAGCAAAGGTTCACACACCCTCTGTCGATGCCAACCAACATATCCGAAAGAAGGACATGATGGATTTTTTATATTTCCACTCTGCTAGTGACCTCAACGCCACCGTCAGCAATACATGTAGACTAAACCCTAGTCATGGCCTGGACTTCACCGGCGCTTGAAGGCACCCGGAGGCAAGGGGGACCACTCGCAACGGTTTCACATATGGAAAACCCTAGTTGTGTATATCTTTTTATTTTTTTTGTTTTATCAAGGATTCAATAAGCTGTGACATACAAATCATATGTTTTTCCAAATCCTCTATTTGCAAAACCATAACGTGTAAATGGTTCCGGTTTAATTTTGATATATTGTGTTATTCTATCCAGAAATGTATGGCGTCATTAAAATGATTTATATTTATGTAATAAGCACCCTGTAGCTATAGGTGGTCTGCTTCAACCACCCAAGGAACTTCCAGAAAAGCTGCACGACTTGAGTTATTGATTTTCATACGTGTGCGTTACTTTTTCTTTGGCGGAGTCAGCCCCATCACCGTTGCATCAGACTTCCAGACAGCAGTTTGGTTTGATGACGGATGACTTCGAATTGAATATTGCAGCAGTGGATCTGCACCGAACAAACGAGCGCGCCATATGCTGTGAGTTGCTGTCCACTGACCTAATCCCATCTGTTCCTCTTCAAAAGGCAGGGAATCGGCCAGTCTAATCATGCGTGATGCGCCCCTGCCTGCTACTTTCGTCCCCAAATAAGAAATAAATTCAGCGACACCTTTCATCTTCTACTATAAAAAATGACACCTTTCATCTCCGCTACGTGTTCCCTTCATGTCGCCACTGATTTGAAGATGTGCTGTATATAAGAACATAGTAGTAGCCGTCGATTAGAACAGCTAGCGCAACCAAATATTTCACCGCAAGTCCGCAGCTGACAAAGTAATTGCGTAGATATTGTCGAACAGAAGCGGAAACATGAGCATCACTTGCCGTATACGCCCTACGAGCGACCGACCGGTCAGGAGTCGCGACAAAGCCCAGCCAGCGCCGTGCGGAGACAATGCGTGCGGGCGCGGCACGAGCAAATCGCCCCTGGAGTACTCAGCCCATTGGTTTTACGGCACGAGCAGAAAGGATGTCGACGAAATCTGCTAGTAGTAGTAGCTGATTACCCAGGCTGGAAAGATGGATGTGATCAGCCGCAACGCCGTGCTATAATGGCGGCTCCTCTCCTCAGGACGGCAACGGCATGCATGTGCGACGGTGAGACGTCCCGCTCCGCTGTTAGGCCGGCGCCACCCCACCCCACCGCAGCCGGCGGCGGTGGGCACGCGCCGGCCGGACGGGCGGACGCGTGGGGCGCACAGACGCGGACGACTCGCACGGCCTCGCTTCGCTGGGCTCGCCCTGCGCCCGTTCCGTGGTCACCGAGGGAGACGGCTGGCGTCGCGACGCGCGCTGCCGAGCCCGGGGCGACGGCGACGGCCACTGGCTCGACTCGTGTGGGTGTCGCGCGGGAGGCCCGGCGCCCGTGTAAAGCGGCCGCGACACGCGTAGGAGCGCCGGCAGGCAACCAACCTGTCGGGGCGGTGCTGGCGCGGGACGTGTACGTGCGCTGCGCTGCGCGTGCGTGCGTACGTTGTATCCGCTCGAACGTGGGGGCGGATGGGATGTGACGTGCGCCCCGGCCTTCCGGTGCATCGGTCGCGTCGATGGATGGATGGATGGTTGCGGTCACGTAAGCAGGGGGTGGGGGCCGACGATGGGTGTAGTTCCAGGATGGAATTTTGTGCTTGGAAGGGAATACTGGAACCCCGTGGAACTGTGGCGCTTGTGTAATGGCAACGAAAGTGTCGATGAAATCTGCGTTTCTTTTTTTTTTCTGAAATACATAAACGTGGTTTTACTTGCTCTGCCAACAGCTCAACGATGTGTCCAGAAAAAAGGGAGCCTATGAAAACAGAGAGGAAATGTCATTGTATCATGCTGGGACTTATAAAATGATCAGCATAGGTAACTGGCAGCGGCATGCATACGGAGTTGTAGGCACGACGTTTCTTCGAGTATTTAATTAGGTGACAGTGCTTACTGATCCTATACTGGATTAGCTGGTGAAAAGGTCATCACTTCACCAAAAGAGTAAACCGAAATGATTAGAGCAGGCGAGACCATCATTTGAGGATTAAGTAGGAGGACTTTTACTCGAACAAAATAAATATTGTGAGGATGACTTTTAGCAAGCTCATCTTTTCGTGGCGCTTCTTTTCATGAAGTACGCCGCCCACTCTGCTGTCCGTGTAATCATGTTTTAAGGTTGTAAAGACGCCACTAAATACTTTTTTCAAATGACAGGCTCCTCCCATGCATGCTCAAGCTTCATACTTATACTTAGCACCTAGTTAATGAACTAAAGGTATCTATTGTACTTATAAATTAGCAGCAAGTCGATTTAGTGAAGTGCAATCGATCGGATCGCATCTCAATTCTTTTTCAGCGAGGATTGATCTCCTAAGGATCCATTTTTTTTAAAAAAAAAACTTGAATTAAGTAAGAAACTCCAATATAAATACCTTTGCAGTTGAGAAGACTGGAGCCAGTGTGTCCCCAATGAATTCGAGATCAGCGACAGTTTACAATTTCTTCTACAAACCGGACGGATCTCCTCTATATCTTGGGTGTGGTTAGGTCAAGTCTTAGTCAAGTGACATAACATGTAAAAAAGAAAAAAGAAAAATCTGAAGAAAAAATGCACGGATCTCAATGTAACATCTCATGGATATAGTATTGATTGAGACATAACCAAGTCTCAGTCGACTGAGATTTAGCAACACTGATATATCTTAGAGCATCTACAGTCGGACTTGGCAAATCTGACCCCCTATACATCCGCGGACGCGCCCGGGCACGCCCGCGGCCACATCCGGAAGGGCCTCATATTTCTCTCCCGACATCCACATATAGCAAGACAATTGCGCACATAAATAGCAAGTGTTGGTACGAAGCATAAATAGTGTTTACATAAAATTTATTTTAAGTGCCAAACTCAAGCATTGTCTACTTAGTTGCCATTGTGAGTCCATACGTGCACCTGCTGATCTCGAAGATTTTGATGCATCTGCAAAAAGTTCATCAGCTGAGCCGCATCTTAATCTTCCGGAATTTCAACTTGTTCTCCAAGTGCTTCGAAATCATGGGTTTGGGCTACACCATCACCCCCATCCTCGACAAGCATATTGTGCAGAATAACACAAAATGTCCTCAGCTGCCAAAAAGTTTATGATTCCCACATCATTGCAACGCTTCGCACAATTCCCCAATGAGTTTGAAGCACACCAAATGCCCTCTCCACATCCTTCCTAGCCGCTTCCTGCATTGTTGCAAAGTGGCTCTATTTATTGCCACGCGGCTCGGATATGGTCTTCACAAACGCCGTCCACTGAGGATAGATACCACCGGCAAGATAGTATCCCATGTTGTAGTCTCGGCCGTTGACGACGTAGTTGCACGGCGGTGATTCCCCATTGCAAAGCCTCCTGAACACCGGAGATCGTTGAAGCACGTTGATGTCGTTGTGAGAACCCGACATTCTAAAGAAAGCATGCCAAATCCATAAGTCATGTGCTGCCACCGCTTCTAGGATGATGGTGGCCTCTCTGGTGTGACCTTGATAATTCCCCGCAGACCTTTGGGGCAGTTCTTCCATTGCCAATGCATACAATTGATATGTCTCCAACGTATCTGTAATTTTTTATTGTTCCATGCTATTATAGTACCAATCTTGAATGTTTTATATATATTTACAAGCAACAATATATCATTTTCGAAACTTTTTGGACATTTTTTCTGGCAATAAGAGACCCTGGAAGCTTCGGGAGGGGACGAGAAGATGAAGCAGTAGCCCACAAGCCACCGTTTGACCTAATTCCACCTCTATAAACTCTCAAAAATCAAGAAACCTACCAGGGAGTCCACGAAATATATTTTTCACCGCCGCAAGCCTCTGTTCTTGAGAGATCTCATCCCGGGACCTTTTGTGGCACTCTGCCCACTACTAGAAAAAGGCCTACTAATGGCGCACCAGTTTTGCCTACTAATGGCGCACTACTGGTGCGCCATTAGTAGCACGCCACTAGTATTTTTTTCTAATGGCGCACCACTGGTGCGCCATTAGTATACGAGAGGTGCGCCATTACTCTCTGACTTAGTAATGACGCACCACATAGAAGTGCGCCATTAGTAATAATTTTTTTCAATTTTTTTTTGTTTTTTTCTTAATCTCGGGTCACTATGTCTTAATCTCGGGTCAATATGCTTAATCTCAGGTCAAATCGCACTCCGTGGTCAAACTTCCCGAAAGGTCACCCATCCTCACACTACTCCAGCCCAAGCACACTTAACTTCAGAATTCTATCCAACCCCAGCAACAGCTCACTTCACAGGCACTTGTTGATATATCTAGCATATCAATCCTATTATACCTTGTTGATGTCTAGGACTTTGTTCATGTTCATGACTATGATGAAATTTTAAAAAATATTTCAAACTTCCCGGTCATATTATGTATCCTTTTTTGAAATAAATTCAAAAAAATTTTAAAACCAATTTTTTTTCTGTTACTAGTGGCGCATCACATCCACGGTGCGCCACTAGTAAGTTTGAAATTTTTTGAATTTTTTTGCCTCTAGATCTTGAAAGCCCCGTAACTTTTTTCTATTAGGTTTTTGGGGATTTTGAAAATGTTTAACGGGGTTCCCCCGGTTAAGTTTGGATGTAACTTTTCGAGTAGATGATTTTTCATATAAAAAACTTTTTAATCTGAGTTCGTATGCAAAAGTTATGCCCATTTTACAAATTTCCAGAGAGATTTTGCAAATAAAGTCGAAATTCATATTTGTAAATTTTCCCAACAACTAGACCACATATTACACGGGAAACTTATTTTCTTTTATTTTTTTTGGACATTTCCATCATTTTATTTTATTTTTTTAGAACTGAAAAGGCGGTCCACCGAAGGGGGGGGTGCATTCAGTGTTGGGCCAAGTTAGTAATGGCGCACTGTGGGGTGGTGCGCCATTACTAGTTTAACTAGTAATGGCGCACCACACCCACGGTGCGCCATTACTAGTTTTGAAAAAAAAATAAAAAAATTAAATTTTTTTGATTTTTTTTTAAAAAAACTTAGTAATGGCGCACCAGTGCTAGTTAAAACTAGTAATGGCGCACTATCCACAGGTGCGCCATTACTAACAATTTTTTTTATTTTTTTTCAAAACTACTACGGTGCGCCATTACTAGTTTTGAAAAAATTAATTTTTTTTTACCAATGGGGCACCGTGGGATGTGGTGCGCCATTAGTATTTGCACACTAATGGCGCACCAACACATGGTGCGCCATTAGTATTTAGTAATGGCGCACCACATGTACAGTGCGCCATTAGTGTCCATCCCATCTATAGCCCTTTTCCTAGTAGTGGCCGGAGGGGGATTCAATCATGGAGGGGCTCTACATCAACCTCGCCGCCCTTCCGATGATGCGTGAGTAGTTTACCACAACCCTATGGGTCCATAGTTAGTAGCTAGATGACTTCTTCTCAATCGATGTTCTTCAATGCAATGTTCTCCTTAATGTTCTTGGAGTTTTATCCGATTTAATTCTTTTTTGCAATGTGTTTGTTGGGATCCGATGAATTGTGAGTTTATGATCAGATGTATCCATGAATATTATTTGAGTTTTCTCTAAACTCTTTTATGCATGATTGTTATAGCTTCATTTTTCTTCTCCGATCTATTGATTTGGTTTGACCAACTAGATTTTTTATCTTGTAATGGGAAGAGGTGCTTTGTGATGGGTTCGATCTTGTGCTGCTCAATCCCAATGACAGAAAGGGACATGACACGTATGTATCATTGCTATTAAGGGTAAAAAGATGGGAATTATTCATATGTGAGTTTATCTTGTCTACATCATGTCATCTTGCTTAAGGCGTTACTCCGTTTCTTGTGAACTTAATACACTAGATGCATGTTGGATAGCAGTCGATGTGTGGAGTAATAGTAGTTGATGCAGAATCATTTCGGTCTACTTATCTTGGATGTGATGCCTATATACATGATCATTGCCTTGGATATCGTCATAATTATTTGCCTTTCTATCAATTGCCTAACAGTAATTTGTCTACGCACCATATGCTATTTTCTCGAGAGAAGCCTCTAGTGAAAACTATGGCCCCCGGGTCTATCTTTTATCATATAAAAATCCTAAATATACTTGCTGCAATTTTTACTTTATTTATTTTATTTTATATTCTGTGCGATCTATTTATCTATCATCGTACAGTTAATCTTGCAATTAACCGCCAAGGGGTTAACTGCTGGGAAACGTAGTAGAAAAAAAATCGCACATATGATCACTGATACGTCTCTGTCGTATCTACTTTTCCAAACACTTTTGCCCTTGTTTTGGACTCTAACTTGCATGATTTGAATGGAACTAACCCGGACTGACGTTGTTTTCAGCAGAACTGCCATGGTGTTATTTTTGTGCAGAAATAAAAGTTCTCGGAATGACCTGAAAATCCACGAAGAAACTTTTCAGAATTAATAAAAAGTACTGGCGAAAGAATCAGCGTCAGGGGCCCCACACCCTGTCCACGAGGGTGGGGGGCGCGCCCCCTCCCCTAGGGCGCGCCCCCTACCTCGTGGGCCCCCTGGACGTCCACCGACCTCAACTCCAACTCCATATATTTGCTTTCGCGGAGAAAAAATCAGAGAGAAAGTTTCATCGCGTTTTACGATACTGAGCCGCCGCCAAGCCCTAATCTCTCTCGAGAGGGCTGACTGGAGTCTGTTCGGGGCTCCAGAGAGGGGGATTCGTCGGCGTCGTCATCATCAACCATCATCCATCACCAATTTCATGATGCTCACCGCCGTGCGTGAGTAATTCCATCGTAGGCTTGCTGGACGGTGATGGGTTGGATGAGATTTACCATGTAATCAAGTTAGTTTTGTTAGGGTTTGATCCCTAGTATCCACTATGTTCTGAGATTGATGTTGCTATGACTTTTCTATGCTTAATGCTTGTCACTAGGGCCCGAGTGCCATGATTTCAGATCTGAACCTATTATGTTTTCATGAATATATGTGAGTTCTTGATCCTATCTTGCAAGTCTATAGTCACCTATTATGTGTTATGATCCGACAACCCTGAAGTGACAATAATCGGGATACTTCTCGATGATGACCGTAGTTTGAGGAGTTCATGTATTCACTATGTACTAATGCTTTGGTCCGGTACTCTATTAAAATGAGGCCTTAATATCCCTTAGTTTCCATTAGGACCCCGCTGCAACGGGAGGGTAGGACAAAAGATGTCATGCAAGTTATTTTCCATAAGCACGTATGACTATATTCGGAATACATGCCTACATTACATTGATGAACTGGAGCTAGTTCTGTGTCACCCTATGTTATAACTATTGCATGAGGAATCGCATCTGACATAATTATCATCACTGATCCAATGCCTACGAGCTTTTCATATATTGTGCTTTTCTTATTTACTTTATCGTTGCTACTGTTACAATTACTACAAAACTGCTACTATTACTTTTGCCACTGTTACCGTTACTTCCATACTACTTTGCTACTAAATACTTTGCTGCAGATACTAAGTTATCCAGGTGTGGTTGAATTGACAACTCAACTGCTAATACTTGAGAATATTCTTTGGCTCCCCTTGTGTCGAATCAATAAATTTGGGTTGAATACTCTACCCTCGAAAACTGTTGCGATCCCCTATACTTGTGGGTTATCAATCACCAAGATCAATATGAAGATGCATAAGGGTTGGGATCAACGATCGTTACCAACTCCGGAGTGCAGCGGAAGAAGAAGAGTCGGTGTAGATCATGCTCGAAGTCCCTCGAACGATGATGAAGATCCCGCGAACCTCCCTCGGATGATCCCTCGAACAGAAGATCGAAAGCACGGCCTCTCTACTTGGTTGCAAGCGTACGGTCTTCATGATACGACAGCGTTTCATCGTCCAGAGCTAATCGTCGCCAGAGAATTAGAGAGGAGATTAGAACCACACTAGGCTTCTAATTATGAGGATTAGAGGTGGCTAGGGCTAGCTCTAATTAGTCTAGGACTAACTAGAACTAGAACTAGATCAACTAGAAGAGGCACCCAAAAACTTGCAGTCAAAAGGCTGGAAAACCTCTAGTATATATAGGTTTAGCAGGGAGGAGAGGGCAGCCACCAAGGGAGGAAAGTCCTCCCTTCGTGCACCGACCTAGGGGGGAGTCAAACTCCCACCGCTAGTAGGATTCGCCCCCCGCCCATAAGGAAAGGGGGGCACCATCTCCACTTGGGCCTTTATGGCCAAAGTCTCCTTCCCTTCTTGGCCTTTTAAGGCCAGTTGATATTTAATTAATATATAAAATACTTTAAACATTTTCAGAACATTATATATAATTTAACATCCCGAAACATTTTCCACCTATATATAATTAGTCGGTATTGCCCGATATTCACCGAAACCCTTCCGGTGACCCCGAAACGATTCCGGAAGCTCTCGAAACTATTTCGGATATTAATGAAACTATTTCACAGATATATTCTCATCACTCCCGTTCCACTAACGCTCAGCAGATCGTGATTACCTTAAGCTTGTGACCCCGTATGTCCGGTAAAACATAGACATGAACGAAACCCCTTCGTTCAATGATCGATAGCGGAACCGTGGACATCCATATCGGTCCCTGATACGTCCATTTTGCATCATCCTTGTATATCGATATTTATTGCATTATGGGCTGTTATTACACATTATGTCACAATACTTATGGCTATTCTCTCTTATTTTACAAGGTTTATCATGAAGAGGGAGAATGCTGGCAATTGGGATTCTGGGCTGGAAAAGGAGCAAATATTGGAAACCTATTCTGCACAGCTCCAAAAGTCCTGAAACTCCACAAAAGTCATTTTTGGAATTAATAAGAATTATTGAGCGAAAGAAGTACCAGAGGGGGACCACACCCTGGCCATGAGGGTGGGGGGCACGCCCACCCCTACTAAGCGCGCCCCCTGCCTCGTGAGCCCCCTGGTGTCCCTCCGGTGCCCATCTTCTGCTATATGAAGTCTTTTACCCTGGAAAAATCATAAGCAAGCTTACGGGACGAAACTCTGCCGCCACGAGGCGGAACCTTGGCGGAACCAATCTAGGGCTCTGGCGGAGCTGTTCTGCCGGGGAAACTTCCCTCCGGGAGGGGGAAATCATCACCATCGTCATCACCAACGATCCTCTCATCGGGAGGGGGTCAATCTCCATCAACATCTTCATCAGCACCATCTCCTCTCAAACCCTAGTTCATCTCTTGTATCGAGTCTTTGTACCCAAACCTCATATTGGTACCTGTGGGTTGCTAGTAGTGTTGATTACTCCTTGTAGTTGATGCTAGTTGGTTTATCTGGTGGAAGATCATATGTTCAGATCCTTAATGCATATTAATACCCCTCTGATCATGAACATGAATATGCTTTGTGAATAGTTACGTTTGTTCCTGAGGACATGGGTGAAGTCTTGCTATTAGTAGTCATGTGAATTTGGTATTCGTTCAATATTTTGATGAGATGTATGTTGTCTCTCCTCTAGTGGTGTTATGTGAACGTCGACTACATGACACTTCACCATTATTTGGGCCTAGAGGAAGGCATTGGGAAGTAATAAGTAGATGATGGGTTGCTAGAGTGACAAAATCTTAAACCCTAGTTTATGCGTTGCTTCGTAAGGGGCTGATTTGGATCCACTTGTTTCATGCTATGGTTAGGTTTACCTTAATACTTATTTTGTAGTTGCGGATGCTTGCAATAGGGGTTAATCATAAGTGGGATGCTTGTCCAAGAAAGTACAGCATCCAAGCACCGGTCCACCCACATATCAAATTATCAAAGTAACGAACGCGAATCATATGAGCGTGATGAAATCTAGCTTGACGATAATTCACATGTGTCCTCGGGAGCGTTTTTCTCATTATAAGAAATTGTCTAGGCTTGTCCTTTGCTACATAAAGGATTGGGCCACCTTGCTGCACCTTATTTACTTTCATTGCTTGTTACCCATTACAAATTATCTTATCACAAAACTATCTGTTACCTACAATTTCAGTTCTTGCAGAGAATACCTTACTGAAAACCGCTTGTCATTTCCTTCTGCTCCTCGTTGGGTTCGGCACGCTTACTTATCGAAAGGACTATGATAGATCCCCTATACTTGTGGGTCATCAAGACTCTTTTCTGGCGTTGTTGCCGGGGAATGAAGCGCCTTTGGTGAGTGGAACTTGGTAAGGAAACATTTATATAGTGTACTAAAATTTACTGTCACTTGTTACTATGGAAACTAATCCTTTAAGGGGCTTGTTTGGGGCATCTTCGCCCCGACCAGTAGAGCAAAGAGTTGCTCCTCAACCTACTGAACTTACTGAAAATGTTTACTTTGAGATTCCTTTGGGTATGATAGAGAAACTGCTAGCTAATCCCTTTGCAGGAGATGGAACATTGCATCCCGATTTACACCTTATCTATGTGGATGAAGTTTATGGATTATTTAAGCTTGCAGGTATTCCTGATGATGTTATTAAGAGGAAGGTCTTCCCTTTATCTTTGAAGGGACATGCATTGACATGGTATAGGCTAGTGATGATACGGGATCTTGGGACTATAAATGATTGAAATTGGAATTTCACCAGAAGTTCTATCCTATGCATCTTGTTCATCATGATTGTAATTACATATATAATTTCTGGCCTCGCAAAGGAGAAAGCATCGCTCAAGCTTGGGGGAGGATTAAGTCAATGTTATATTCATGCCCCAATAATGAGCTCTCAAGAGAAATGATTATTCAAAAAATTTATGCTCGGCTTTCTCTCAATGATCGCACCATGGTCGATACTTCCTATGCTGGTTCTTATATGCTGAAGACTATTGAATTCAAGTGGGACTTATTGGAAAGAATTAAATGCAACTCCGAAGATTGGGTTTCCGACGATGGTAAGGAGTCAGGTACGACACCTAAGTTTGATTGTGTTAAGTCTTTTATGGATACCGATGCTTTTCGTGGATTTAGCACTAAATATGGACTTGACTCTGAGATAGTAGCTTCTTTCTGTGAATCTTTTGCTACTCACGTTGATCTCCCTAAGGAGAAGTGGTTTGAATATAATCCTCCCATTGAAGTAAAAGTAGTTGCACCTGTTACAGTTGAAGAAAATATTATCACTTATAATGATCCTATTGTTCCTACTACTTATGTTGAGAAACCACCTTTCCCTGTTAGGATAAAGGATCATGCTAAAGCTTCAACTGTTGTTCGTAAGAGTAATACTAGAACATATACACCTCCTGAGAAAGTGAAAGTTGAACCTAGTATTGCTATGGTTAAAGATCTCTTGGATGATAATATAGATGGGCATGTTATTTACTTCTGTGAGGAAGCTGCTAATATTGCTAGGCCCGATGCTAAGATACATAGACCTGTTGTAGGCATGCCAGTTATTTCTGTTAAAATAGGATATCATTGTTATCATGGCTTATGTGATATGGGTGCTAGTGCTAGTGCAATACCTATTTCCTTAAACCAAGAAATTATGCATGATATTGCACCCGCTGAGTTAGAAGATATTGATGTTACTATTAAGCTTGCAAATAGAGATACTATTTCACCAATTGGGATTGTTAGAGATGTCGAAGTCTTGTGTGGGAAAGTCAAATACCCTACTGATTTTCTTGTTCTTGGTTCCCCACATGATAGCTTTTGTCCCGTTATATTTGGTAGACCCTTCTTGAATACTGTTAATGCTAAGATTGATTGTGAAAAGTATGTTGTTACAATTGGTTTGGGGGATATGAAACATGAGTTTAATTTTGCTAAATTTCATAGACAACCCCATGATAAATAATTGCCTAGTAAGGATGAAATTATTGGTCTTGCTTCTATTGCCGTGCCTCCTACTGATCCGTTAGAACAATATTTGCTAGATCATGAAAATGATATGTTTATGAATGAAAGAAGGGAGATAGATTAATTATTCCTTAAATAGAGTCCTATTCTGAATCACAACTTACCTGTTGAAATCCTAGGGGATCCTCCTCCACCCAAGGGTGATCCCGTGTTTGAGCTTAAACCATTACCTGATACTCTTAAATATGCTTATCTTGATGAAAAGAAGATATATCCTGATATTATTAGTGCTAACCTTTCAGAGCAGGAAGAGGAAAGATTATTGAAAACTCTGAAGAAGCACCGTACTGCTATTGGATATACTCTTGATGATCTTAAGGGCATAAGTCCCACTCTATGCCAACACAAAATTAAATTGGACGAAGACGCCAAACCAGTTAGAGATCATCAACGACGATTGAATCCTAAGATGAAAGAAGTGGTAAGAAAGGAAATACTAAAGCTCCTTGAGGTAGGTATAATTTATCCCGTTGCTGATTGTGAGTGGGTAAGTCCTGTTCATTGCGTCCCTAAGAAGGGAGGTATTACTGTCATTCCTAATGATAAAGATGAATTGATCCCGCAAAGAATTGTTACATGTTATAGGATGGTAATTGATTTTCGTAAATTAAATAAAGCTACTAAGAAAGATCATTACCCTTTACCTTTTATTGATAAAATGCTAGAAAGATTATCCAAACATACACATTTCTACTTTCTAGATGGTTATTCTGGTTTCTCTCAAATACCTGTGTCAGCGGACGATCAAGCAAAGACTACTTTTACTCGCCCTTTCGGTACTTTTGCTTATAGACGTATGCCTTTTCACTACAAAAAAAGACACATCCGTGACATTTTGGGCCGAATGAAATTTTTTCCTGTCATACATATGACACTTCTATGACGATAATTGTGACAGAACCCGGTATCATCATAGATGTGGTGGGATCCTACTTCTATGACAAAAAATCATGACAGAAAATGGGCTTTTCGTCCTGGGCGGGTCGGAGACACAGCTGCATGACATTCTTTGGGCCGTCCATGATGGAAAAAACCATGATAGAAGCGAGGGGGGAGGAAAATTTTGGGGAGTTCCCGGTTACGGTGGGAGGTCGGGGGCCGAGCGATGCGAGTTTCTCTCGTACACGTACGCGCGTGTGTGCGAGGCGTTGGCTCTAACTAAACCCAAGTGAGGCGTTGGGCTCTAACTGAAGCCGAGCGATTGCACTGTAGGCTACGCGTTACTGAACCCGAGCGATCGATCGATGGCTGTTAACTGAACCCGATTGAGCGATTCCTTCGCTACTGCTGCTAACTGAAGCCGATTGATGGTGCCTCTAGGATGAACAGTGAGCGTTGCGGGAGGGGGGGGGGGAGGGGGGGGGGTTGGATGAACAGTGAGCGGTGGCGTTGCCTCTGGATGAACAGGACCCCGTGGTGTGGAGGGCTGGATGAACAATAGATGGTGGAGGGGTGGTTGAACAGGACCTCGTGGTGTGGAGGGCTGAATGAACAGTAGACGGTGGAGGGGTGCCCGTGGAGGGGTGGTTGAACAGTAGCCGGTGGAGTAGCACACGGTGGAGGCTGGATGAACAGGAGCCCGTGGAGGCTGGAGGAGGTCGATGGTAGCCCGTGGAGGCTGGAGGAGGTCGACGGTGGAGATGAACAGTATCCCATGGAGTCCCGTTTTGCGGTACGCCACACCCCTCCCGATGAAGAGGACCCCCGTTTCGATCGTAGCGCTCCAACACAAGTCCGTTTCGTCTGTTTTGCGGTATGCCACACCTCCCGATCAACAGGACCCCGTTTCGACCGTAGGAGGTCCGTTCCGTCCGTTTTGCGGTATGCCACACCCCTCCCGATCAACAGGACCCCCGTTTCGACCGTAGGGGGTCTGTTTCGTCTGTTTTGCGGTACGCCAGACCCCTCCTGATCAACAGGACCCCGTTTCGAACGTGGCCGGTCGAACACAAGGCTGTTTCCTCCGTTCTGCGGTATGCCAGGCCTCGCTCCATCGCCTGTTCCATCCAAGCTGGTTGGCTCCCACGCGTTCCGTTGCCTCCTGATGAACACGACGCATTCCGTTGCCTCCCCATGAACATGACGCATTCCGTTGCCTCCCAATGAACACGACGCATTCCGTTGCCTCCCCATGAACATGAGACCCCACCCATATGTACACATACGTGACCGTATTTTCTTTCTTGCACCCTGGCCGCTGTACGTACATGTACATGCTACGTGCGCGCCTCTACTAGGACACGTGCGCGCCTCTACTAGGACACGTGCGCGCCTCTACTATGACACGTGCGCGCCTCTACATCGACCAGTATGTACGTACACATTCGCGACCAGGATGACAACGCTACGTACGCTTCGACCAGGTGGGTCCCGACTGTCAGGCACTTCCTTGCCTACGAAGATGTAGCTGGTGGGTCCCAGCAGTCAGGGGGGCGAATCGTTTTGGTTTTTTTTTGCCCGGACGCACTTCCTTGCGTGCGAAGGTGTAGCTGCTGGGTCCCAGCAGTCAGGGGGGCGAATCATTTTTTTTGCCCGGACGCACTTCCTTGCGTGCGAAGGTGTAGCTGGTGGGTCCCAGCAGTCAGGGGCGAATTGTTTTTTTTTCGGATGCATTTCCTTGCTTGCGAAGATGTAGCTGGTGGGTCCCAGCAGTCAGGGGGGTGAATAGTTTTTTTCCCGGATGCACTTCCTTGCGTGCAAAGATGTAGCTCGTGGGTCCTAGCAGTCAGGGGGCGAATCATTTTTTTCGTGAAATATGGTGGCCCGTCCGATGGGTCCCCGCTGTCAGGTGGAGGAATAATTATTTTGCGCATAATAAGGAGGCACTTCCTTGCTGCTGCCGTGGACCCAGCTGTCAGCCTCTCCACGTACAGTCCACGTCCGATGGAAGTCGTTCCTTGACCATGTTGACCATGCCGCACCGAGAGCACCACGACGGTGGACGACGGTGAGGCCTAGGAAGGGGACGACGCGGAGCCGGGGAAGACGCGGCAGTGGATGCACACACGGAGAGGAGTATGAGGGTTCACTGGTTCGGCTGCGCTGCCTTCGCTGCAGAATAACAGGGGGTGTGTGTGAGTGGAGGGATAGCCTGGCCAGTTGTGGGAGTAGTAGGGGGCGGTGAGGCCTCCGCGGCAGCACAACCGGCCACGGGAGGTAGGAGCAGGCGGCACGACCGGTGCTGCTTTGGGTGGCTGGAGCAAGAAGACCAGAGGTTGAAGAAGCATGACGGCCGTTGGATGGACATCGTACGATCACTGCAGCTAGAATCGTTTATATTGACTAAGTTGACAAAGCCCTTGGTACGTCAACTTAGTAGGCCCACGGGTCAGCTTCCGAAACGGTGCGCCCCAGATGTCAGGGGGAGGAATCATTTTTTGGGCGGGTGAAGCTAGAATACCAAAGATTGAAGAAGAAGCACGGCCTCCGTTGGATGGACATCCAACGGCCACTACTGCTAGAACCGTGTGTTGACTACAAGTTGACAAAGCCTTGCATACGCGTCAACTCTGTTTTTTTAGGGGACGCGTCAACTTAGTAAGGCCAGAAGTGTGTGGCAGAGAACTTATAGCCCATTTGAGATTTGTAAGAATGTGTAGCCCATTTTTGAATTCTAATGGAATTTACTACAACCCATTTACAGTTTGTTAAAACTACAACCCACTTCAACCAACTGTTCAAAACAGAATTCAATAAAATTTCCCACATTTTGATGGGATCCGAATATTTTTTTCCTGAAGTTTCTAGTCAGATTGAATACAATTTCAATATAAATTTATATTACGTAAAAATCCAGCGAAACATTGCGCTCGCAACAATTAATGAAATTAAAATTTTCAATATCCAAAAATAATATTTTATAAAGTAATCACTGTTTGGTGCATTTTTTATAGTTACTACCCAGTTTTTATAATTACATCCCATTTATTATTTCTCAAAGCCCATTTTCTTGTTAAGCCTAATGCATCCCTCCTAGGAAAGATTTGCAGCCCAGCGGGGCGGAGAATAACAACTTGACCTTGCCTGGGTATTCCTAAAAAAAGTATAGCTGGGCTAGCCATTTTCAGCTTGAAAAAAAATTAATATCTGGGCTGGACATCTGGCCTGGGCTAGACGGGCCACAACCCGCCCTATTAATACCTGCAGCGATGTTTTCGTTGTTGTTCAGAGGAGAAAAATTAATATCTGGGGTAAATATCAAAAAACTCTACAGTGCTCACACCTCAAAAACACAAATACTGCTCGAGCTGCTTGGTTCCAGCTGTCGGCCGCTTCTTGTGCAATTCTCTCGTTTATTGACTACTCCCTCCTTTCCGGTTTATAATGCTCAATTCAAAAATCTCACCAATCAAGGTAGATGGCGAGTGGTGGAATACTTTTTGTAGTTTTGCAAAAGCACCTAATTAATGCTCTTGTTATCCTCAAAAAATTATGTTTATCAATGCATTAATTGCAATGCATGCATGCACAAAGTATATGCATTGGTCAATTTTCTCTTAATACTTGCATGCAATGATTTAATGCACCTTGGAATCTGAACATGTGATGGAAAACAACCAAATTGAGCCTTATAAAATGAAAAAACTAAAATTTTGAGATAAGCCCTATAAACCGGAAAGGAGGGACTATATAGGTTGACAATGGTGTGGGACCGTGATGACAGGAAACCAGGAGGAAGCAAAATAAATTATAGTTATATATATATATATACACACACACACACACACACACACACACACATATATATATATATATATATATATATATAATAAGGAGGCACTTGCGTACGTGAGGCTATGGACCTGGTGGGTCCCCATTGTCATCCTATCCAAGTAAAGTCATCTCCTCGCCCGCGCGCGCTTTCCGCCCGAAACAGTCAGCGCCGGCTGCCCCGCTTCCCGGTGCAGGCGATTGCACCGCCTTCAAATGACACAAGTGCCATCCATCCGTCCATCTGCCGCACACATTAATGATACATGGTTGCCAAGGCGGCTACTCCGGCGCCACACGTCCGTCCCTCCGCCCGCCCACCATTGCTATATAAACTGCTGCGCCGGCAATAGCCGCAGTCATCCGCGTCCGTTCCCTTTCTCCTGTCCACACCACTACTGCCCACCAAGGCTTCTTCGCACTCCAGCGCTCTTCGGGACGGGCGGACGACGGACCACAAGGAGATGGCAGCCATTGCTGCCGACCGGCTGGCCGGTATGTAGCCGGAGGACGACGACGTCCTAATGGAGAACATGGTAGTCGAAGATCCGGCGCCAACTCCCTCCTCCACGCCATCCTCGCTGGTGGATTGCACCATGACCATCGGCGAGGCCCGTGCCCAATATTTGGACAGGGTGAGGCAGATGCGTGAGGAGCAGTTCCGGGAGGCGCAGGCCGACGTCACCTACAACCACCATCTCCTCCAGGAGCACCTGCAGGCGGAGGAGAAGATCGCCGCGGAGTGGGTGGAGCAGGAGGCGCTGCTCGACTCGTACCGCTCCGCCCGCAAGGGCCGCCTCGAGCGCTGGCGGTACCGCATGCGGGTGGCAGAGGCTGCGGCCGCCTACAAAGAGGCTAGCAAAGAGGGCGATGAAGCGGGCGAGGCGCTGTTTGGCGAGACCGAGGATGAGGCAGAGGACAATGCCGGCTCTGATGAGTCCCCGCTCCACTGGCGTCGACGGGGCCCTTCTCCGCCGAGGCCCCGCGGCGCCAACAACGAGGCAGAGGACACCGCCAGCTCCGCTGAGGCCCCGCGGCGCCAACAACGAGGCAGAGGACACCGCCGGCTCCGCCGAGACCCCGCCCCGCCAACAACGAGGCAGAGGACATCGCCGGCTCAGCTGAGGCCCCACCCTGCCGGCAACAAGAGGGAGGATTTCCACTGCTCCGCTGAGGCGCCGCCTACTGGCAACGAGACAGAGGACATCACCGGCTCCGCCGAGGCCCCGCCCCGCTGCCAACGAGGCCGTGCCAGACAAAAAACAAGGAAGAGTAGAACACGGTAGGTCGCCGCCGCTCGGGTCCAAGTAAGGCCACCGCTGCTACCCTCCGGTTGAAGCCAAGATAGGCGGGTTGACCATTGACGACCGGTTAGCTTCTTGGCGGTGACGTGGAGTCGGAGAGCTGCGCTGGAGAAGAACGCTGCTTCTACTTAACTGCTGGTGCAGTTGGCTGACTGACACATGGGCCCAAGAGGCCACATGTCAGTTACGCAACTGCACCTGCAGTTAAGTCACTGAAGCTTCTGTTCGGCTCAGCGGGACACAGGTGGGTAGCTTCGGTTAATTAATTATACCTCCATCGCACCCCTTTTTAGTTGAAGAATGTATGAAATGTAATGAAATCCGGCATGTTTATATGAAATCCGACCGTGTATGAATGAATTTATTTCGATTAGTTCGAATTCCTGTATCACTGGCATTGGATGAACATGCAAAACAATACGTACTAGCATTATTCCCAGGGTGATCACCACGTTTGCAGCAGTTTCACATGTACTCCCTCCGGTCCTTTCTAGTCTGCATACAAGTTTTGTCTATAGTCAAAGTATCTCTACTTTGACCAATCTTATACAAAAAAGTATGCACTTTCACAATGTGCAAAGTAAAAAGGAACAGAAGGAGTACAAACTTTGACCAATCTTATACAAAAAGTATGCACTTTCACAATGTGCGAAGTAAAAAGGAACAGAAGGAGTACAAAGAGTTTGAGCAGATTTTTAGCGTTTCTGTACATTGCAATCAAACACACAGGCCTGGCAATTCATAGAGAACATTCAAAACAATCGATGATTATGCATCTCAACAACTCACATGTCAGAGGCAATATTTACTTCACAACTAAAGAACAAAGAAAAAATTGATTGACGCTGCTGACAGCAAAGGGCGTCCCATTCGAAAATATCAAACGCATATCTTGCTAAAATCAATGAGCAAAATTTGACAAGGTTGTCCCATTCCAAAATATCAAATGCCTACGATTGTGGAATGGGCAGGGTTTGCCATCAGTTCGGACATTGACATGGCACCTCGTGCTAAATAAACCAGCTGTTCTTTTTGTGCAGTTCCACCAAAATCAACCAAATTCGCGCGTAGCTTGTATGATTTCGCCCTGATATGTTGCAACGCCTTGAACTTATGGGTACCTCCTTTCTTATGGTGGAAATGAATGATTTGATGTATTCATGAACATTTTGTGTAGTTCCCATTAAAATCAAGCTGAACACCCCTGTTTGCACAAATACAAAAAAGTGATTAGTATAAAGCAAACTGTACTATGAATTGACAGTTTCAACAGGCACATACATGGTCCATGTAGAGCACACTTTTAGAAAAATGTAACTCACCAGAAAGAATCCTAGAACAACATTGTACTCGCGCATCACAGCAAAAAAATGGAGATTTGTCAGTCCTTCTGAGCTGAAGTTAGTTTGGTCTTGTGGGGAGTAATGTAACCATCCTTCAACTGCTCCTTCTGATGAGAAGATAGACAGGGCTTCTTCATCCTGGCATCGGAACTAGTCACTTCACGCACTCCATATTCTTCTTCAGAGGAAGATGATCCTGTTGTGCAAAGACAAGAGGACTACTAAATGCTAGCATCCCTGTTTGCTTGAAAAAGGAAAGGAAATATTTAAAACAGCATAGATGAAGCACTTCTCAAGGACAATACCACTTTTTCATGACAGTATCTAAACAGTAGCACAACACCCATAGGGATGACAAAGCTCAATAACATGGATGAAATCAGTGGGCGAGTACCAACCTTTGTAAGGAGGCTGCTTGTGTAGAGCATACAGATGAAGCACTTCTCCGGAACCATCTGTTGCTATCTACGGGGTGGCCATGCTTACTATATACTCCTCGATTAGATTAATGTTTCCAACATCTTCTTGTGCAGTTCCACTAAAATATATGGCATCTTCAAAGAAGATCCCTGTTTGCACAAGTAGAGATAATTACGTATGGCATCAAATCAGTGGTAAAACAATTGCTCGTTCTAGCCATAACAGTAAATTAAGATGCAAACCTATATCATTACTTGTGTCATCACAGTTCAAGTGCTCCATTACAGCACCGGGAGTTGATTTTTGTTTTTCTTCCGCTTGTTCTTCCCCTTCATCACTTGGTTCAATAACAGACAAGCTTAGCCTTCAATGTAAGATTTGGCATGTCAATTAGGGAGCACAAGTATAGTACTAAACTTAATTTTCTGATGAAAGTGGCAAAATACAGGCCAGCAGTTGTGAAATATCCTTATCTTACCTCAATGTGATATTACGGTGCACATACAAATTGGAAGTCTTGTCTCCATTTGTGCAGTTCACTAAAATCAAGCAACATTATCGTACAAGTAGCACAACATATGAAAGCACACTGCAGCATCATGTGAAAGAAGGCTAGTACTGACCTCTCATGATGCGGAATTCAAACAACTCACAAGAAGAAGATCTGAACCAAATTCGCCTTAACGGATAGGAAGTAAGATCTCCTCTTGTGCAGTTCCACTAAGATCAAGCAATCAAGCAACGTTGCCGGTGTGACATTTTGGTTGAACTGCACAAAACACTCTTAAAACAAAAGTGTTTTGTGCAGTGCAACAAAAGGTCACAATGGCAACGAGGTGAAGTAGATAACCATGTTTACACAGAGGTGCACAGAAAACAATTAGTGGTCAATAATGGTGGATGACACAAAAGCCAACAAAAAGAAGCATCTACCTTATCTAAATGGGAAAGAAAGCAAGACAATAGCATTTCTCAAATGGTGGCATTGATTAATATTAACATAGAGATTATATTAACAATAAAATTCATTAAACATGTAATTTGCTTTTAACTGTGGCATTGCATCAATTTTCCAGCGGCATTATTAGAGGGTGTTTGTTTACAGGGACACTTTGGTGTAGGGACTAAAAAAACTCCGTGTCAGTCACATCTAAACCAAACAGGAGGAACTTTTAGGGACTAAAAGTGGGCATTTGGGACTAAAGAAAGAAGATCCCGAGGGAGTCTTTTTGGGACTTTTTCCAATAGTTGCCCCTGCCATGCATCGCACCTTGTTTCTATTAGTTCATTACTAGGGGTAACATGGTCTCTTAGCATGTCATTTAATAACCTCTAGTCCATGTTTAGTCCCTGGAACCAAGCAGGTAGGGACTAGGGAGTTTTTAACCAAACAGAGCCTTAGATTAACAATAGCTAATGAGTTGCACAGGACAGTGGACGCACCAGCACCATGTGCATATACCGATGTACTGTGGTCATGCACAGTCTGTTGCAACAAAGAACAAACAACCAAGGAGCATATTTGTGTTGGTCCCAGTTTTGTTATCTTTAGACACCTTTCCCTATGTGAGTGCAGCAAATCTAGTCCTGCTCAAGCTCTATAGCCTTGTCCCTTCCTTTCCTTTTTGAACTAGTACTTTCGCCCCTTCCTTTCCTCTTTGAACCACGTCCTAGATTTATGCGATACAACTTTCCCCACTACTTTCCCCCATTCCTTTCCTCTTTGAACCACGTCCTAGATTCATGCTATATAACTTTCCCCCTTCATTTCCTCTTTGAACCACGTCCTAGATTCATGCTATATACAACTTTTCCCACTACTTTCCCCCACTCCTTTCCTCTTTGAACCACATCCTAGATTCATGGTATACATGCAGCTAGAGCAATGCATGTGGAGTAAGTAAAATATACCTTAAGGTTCTTGGGGTGTGGTTCGGTGGGCGAGGGACGTCGGCCAAGAAGAAGGGGTCGAAAGCCCTCCTGCGCCGCCGCTTGGTGGAAAGTGAACAGCTGCGCTGGTAGTGGATTCGCTCCCTCGCCGACGGCGACATCATTAAGCCTCCTTCCCTTCCCGGCGGATGGATCCTGCCGGCTCTTTGAGCAGCAGTGAGGAGAGAGAGAGAGAGGCCAATGAAGTCTTGTTTAGATCTGGAGAGAGCGAGAGAGTGTGAAGAGAGCAACTACAAGCGCTGAGGCTCCAGCGGGAGAGGGCGAGAGAGTGTGAAGAGAGCAACTACAAGCGCTGAGGCTCCAGCGTGTATATATATATATACTGGAGAGAGAGTGTGAAGCGTGCAAACCTGTAACACCCCGGATGTAACTTTCCATATTTGTAACTCCAACTCTTGCCATTTTCGGCTATGTGCTATGGTTTTCCCTCCGTGGTTGGGTTTGGTCTTTGTTTTGCATTTTGTCCATGTCATGCATCTCATATCATGTCATCATGTGCATCTCATTTGCATACGTGTTCGCCTCATGCATCCGAGCATTTTCCCCGTTGTCCATTTTGAATGCCGACACTCCCACATGCACCGGCGCACCCCTCTTGTCTCTTTGTCGTGAGTGGGTGTTGAACGTTCTCGGAATGGACCGAGGCTTGCCAAATGGCCTTGGTACACCACCGGTAGACCACCTGTCAAGTTTCGTGCCATTTGGAACTAGTTTGATACTCCAACGGTTAACCGGGTAACGCAAAGGCCTCTTTTGAGTTGCAGCCCAACACCCCTCCAAAACAGCCCAATAACCCATCTAAGTCACTTCCATGCTCTCCGTCGTCGGATCACGATCGTATGGGCGAAAATCGCACTCCATTTGGAGTCTCCTAGCTCCCTCTACCTATAAATTCATCCACCCCTCCTCCATTTCTGGATCCCCAAACCCTAGCCCGCTCCTCCTTCGCCGACACGTCCGGACGGTGCCGGACGCGTCCGCCGCCGAGCCCGCAGCCAGCCAGGGGCCGCCACGTGGCGCCCCGCGCCCCCACATCACCGCCGACCGCACCCGGCCCGCCAGGCCCGGGGCGCCCCCCCCCCCCCGAGCCCGTTCGTCGCCCGCCGCCTGGAGGCCGCGCCTCCCCGCGCCCGGCGACCTCCTCCGCCGCCGCCTCGAGCGCCGGCCGGCCGCTGCCCGCGTCGCCCGTTCCCGGCGCCGACGAGTCCCGCCGCCGCGCCCGTCTCCGCCGCCCTCCGGCCGGGTCCAGGACCCCGCGCGCCGGATCCCGCCGCCCCTCGTCCTCCCCGACCGCTCCGACGAGCGCCTCCGTCCTCCTCCTTCTCCGGCAAACCTCGGGAAACGCGCTCAGATCTGAGACGGTTGACTTTCTTCTCCCCCCCGATTCCACTAAGTCTTTTCTCTGTCATAAAATTGTTGCATGTTCATCGCATCATATCTCTGCATCCATAGCTTCCTTTCGTGCGTATAATATGTCAAATTGTTCGCCTCGACGAGTACTTCATTTCATTCCATTGCATCATTTACATTTGAGCTCATCTTGATGCCCGAAATGCTGTTGGAAGAGGGCTATGTGATGTTAGTTTCTGTTTCTTAACAGAACTTGCACTTTTGTCATTTTTGCCATGATTAATGTGTGCACCTTATGAACTTGAGCCCTACATATGTTTTGATCTATGCCATGCTAGCTTTACAGGGGTGTATGCCATGTATTTTTGTGATCTCTGTGGTGACTAGCACAAGCATGCAAACTATGGATGATAATGTTGCTGATTTCAGTAACTTAGTAATTTCACTAAGTCATGTCCTGCTGTTATTTTTATGCCATGTGTTCATGTTGTTAAAGAGAAATCTATGCCCATTTTGAGCATGATCAGTAAGGGTGTTTTGAACATATGGATGTGCTCTATCCATCCATGCCTTTGTTGGCAATTATGGAGTAGTCTAGCATGTCATTTTCATGCTCTACTTTTGCTACAAAATGTTTCCTGGCAGATTGTTTACATGATATTCAATTTTCACAAGGTTGTTGTAGTTGATCCTTGTATGCTATGATGTTGTTCTTGCCATGTATAGCTTCTATGCCATGTCTTCTTGATGGGTGTATGCTTATTTTATCATGAGATGCTCTGTAATGAGTGCATCGAGCTCACGATCATGCCTACTTGATATCTGTTTTTGCCATGCCCAGTTTTTCTGCTAAGTCTGAGATCTGTAATGAAACTTGCTATGTTTACATGGGTGCCATCATATCCTCTGGTCCTTTTTGGCTTATGGTTAGTAAGGGACTTTTGATCTATGCTTTGAGTAGATTCCTGCCGTGTCTTATTTTTCTAATATAAGTTCCTGTATCTTGTTGTTTGCTTGCTCTAAACATGCCTTCCTGATGTTAAATTCTGGCATACTAGTATTTTCACCAAGTCTGTGAACCTGATATTTTTTGCACTTTCACCATGCTTGTTTGAACATGTTATGATGTGTTTTAGCCGTAGCTCAGTGTTCCTCTTTTGTTAAGCATCTTCTGTAGATCACTGTCATATGCTTTGTTTTTATGTTGGGGTGCTGTAGCATAGTTTCTTGTTGCATGCTAAGTAGCATCGTGCTATTAAACGCAGATTCGCGTCATTCTTGTTTTCCTTGTCATTTGCAAACCGTGCATCCGTTTCCGGTGATCTTTATATCGATTTCAACCGAAATCATCTCATATTTCCAGCGGCATACTTGGTTTGCCAAGTTGATGCCTTGTTCATCATTTTCCCTTTCGGAGCACGCATATGCATTGCATACCACATCTCTCATATCATGTCATATATTGCATCATATTGCTTGTGCATTGCTCCATGTTTGATTGTGGTTCCATTGCTCGTGTTCTTGCTTTGGGTAGAGCCGGGAGACGAGTACGTGAACGAGGAACCTGTTGAGAACGCCTACGAGGATCAAGCCTTCGACAACTCTGAGAACCTTGCAGGCAAGATGACCATACCTTCGATATCACTTCTATCTTTGCTTGCTAGATGCTCGCTCTTTTGCTATGCCTATGCTACATTACCTACCACTTGCTATATCATGCCACCCATTTTGCAATGTCAAACCTCTAACCATCCTTTCCTAGCAAACCGTTGTTTGGCTATGTCACCGCTTTTGCTCAGCCCCTCTTATAGCTTTGCTAGTTGCAGGTGAAGATGAAGTTTGTTCCTTGTTGGGACATGGATCCTTTTGGGATATCACAATATCTATTGTTTTAATTAATGGACCTTATATACTTGGTAAAGGGTGGAAGGCTCGGCCTTATGCCTGGTGTCTTGTTCCACTCTTGCCGCCCTAGTTTCCGTCATACCGGTGTTATGTTCCTTGATTTTGCGTTCCTTACACGGTTGGGTGATTTATGGGACCCCCTTGACAGTTCGCTTTGAATAAAACTCCTCCAGCAAGGCCCAACCTTGGTTTTACCATTTGACTACCTACCACCTACCACTTTTCCCTTGGGTTTTCGCGAGCCCGAGGGTCATCTTTATTCTAGCCCCCCCGGGCAAGTGCTCCTCCGAGCGTTGGTCCGAACCGGGCCGCCTGCGGGGCCACCTCGGGGAAACTCAAAGTTTGGTTTTACTCGTAGCCTGTCTCATCCGGTGTGCCCTGAGAACGAGATATGTGCAGCTCCTATCGGGATTTGTCGGCACAGTCGGGTGGTCTTGCTGGTTTAGTTTTACCATTGTCGAAATGTCATGCGAACCGGGATTCCGAGACTGATCGGGTCTTCCCGAGAGAAGGTTTATCCTTCGTTGACCGTGAGAGCTTATGATGGGCTAAGTTGGGACACCCCTGCAGGGTATTATCTTTTGAAAGCCGTGCCCGCGGTTATGAGGCAGATGGGAATTTGTTAATGTCCGGTTGTAGAAAACCCGAAGTTGACCTTAATTAAAATACATCAACCGTGTGTGTAACCGTGATGGTCTCTTCTCGGCGGAGTCCGGGAAGTGAACACGGTGTTGGAGTTATGTTTGACGCAGGTTGCTCTAGGATCACTTCTTGATCGCTTCTAGATTCACGACCGTGCCTTGCTTCTCTTCTCGCTCTCTTTTGCGAATGTAGCCACCATATATGCTAGTCGCTTGCCGCAGCTCCACCTCACAACTCTGACCTACCTATAAGCTTAAATAGTCTTGATCTCGCGGGTGTGAGATTGCTGAGTCCCCGTGACTCACAGATTCTACCAAAACAGATGCAGGTACCGATGATACCAGCGCAAGTGGCGCAGTCGAGCTCAAGTGGGAGTTTGACGAGGACCGTGGTCGTTACTATGTTTCATTTCCAGACGATCAGTAGTGGAGCCCAGTTGGGGACGATCGGGGATCTGTGTTGCATTTGGGGTAGTCTTCTTTTATTTTGGTTCCGTAGCCGGACCTTGAGTGTAAACTGAATGATGGATGTTTATTTATGTATTGTGTGAAGTGGCGACTTTAAGCCAACTATGTATCTCTTTCCCTTATGTATTACATGGGTTGTGTGAAGATTACCTCACTTGCGACATTGCTTTCAATGCGGTTATGCCTCTAAGTCGTGCTTCAACACGTGGGAGATATAGCCGCATCGAGGGCGTTACAAGTTGGTATCAGAGCCTTCCCCGACCTTAGGAGCCCCACTGCTTGATCGTTTTTAGCGGCCGAGTTGTGTCTAGAAAAATGTTTTGAGTCATTTAGGATTATAGATATCGGAGAGTTAGGAATTATTTTTACTCCCCAGTCTCTTCATCGCTCTGGTAAGGCATCCTGACGTAGAGTTTTGACTCTTCTCTTCTCAAATTTCACTAAATTTTTTTTAGGATCACGCGGGTATCTTGGAATCGTTCCGATGGTTTTATGATGAGAACATTGTCTTGGTGCCTCCTGTCAGGGGTTTAGTGGAAGTGTCCCGAGGAGTTGAGCTCTGAGGTGTTGTCGCCATAATTTTATCGTTGCAGTTCTGGAATACCTGAGTTTAGTACGCCGACATCGAAAATCTCTTTTATGCAGTTGTTGGTGAGATAACCCCATTAACCCAGTACTGAGGTGAGTACGGGAGTATTGCCATGACTCGTATAACGGATGCTTTTCGAAGGTTGAGGTACACGATTTCCGAAGGTTTCTTGGTTATGTGTTGACGGATGGATACAGCTGGATGTAGGGATTGTTAGTTTGGGTGAGATATATTGCTTCCCCTGTATCCCCAACACCCGATTGCATAACCGGAAAGTTTCGGGAGTTTATAGGTGGGATTCAAGTAGCTCTAGCACTTCTTCCCGCAGATATTTGGTTTGTGATTGGGTAATCCTTACCACTTATTTGTTCCATTCATACCTTGCTTTTATTTTCATTCATCAATCTCTTATCAAGTGGCTTCTCACCTTAATGGACGTGATGTTTACTTTGGAATTCATTCGTTCATCCCTGTTCGAATGTTTATTGTGAAGACTATATGTTGCAAATTCTATCCGTTGATTCAACTTGTCTATCTGTCAATCAAGATGCTAACGGATGTCACCCTCTTCAGGATGGCTCCGCCAACGCGTCAGAATCCGGAACGCAGTGATGGGAGTCAGGCAAACTCTCCACCTCCACCTCCGCCTCCGGAGGCATGGCAAACTTTGATGGCAACCACTAACGCCAATGCTCAGTTGTTGATTCAGCTGATGCAAGAGCGCAACCAAGGCCAAGGCAACCAAGGGAATCAAGGTCAAGGGCAGTTCTACCATCAGCCTCAGTTTCCTACCCTCAACCAATTCCTTGCAAATCAGCCAAAGTCTTTCAGCTACTGTGTCAAGGCCACAGACGCCGACGATTGGCTCGTGGATATCATCAAGCATTTCGAATGCAGCAATGTCAGACCTGAGGACTACGTCAAGTTCGCGTCTTTTCAGCTCAAGGATCAAGCAGCTGATTGGTTCCAGCAATACAAGGATTCCAGAGGAGGTCGAGTGATTACTTGGACTGATTTCTGTCGGGACTTTAAAGCTCACCAAATTCCTACCAGTGTTGTTGAGAGCAAGCGTGAGGAGTTCCGCAATCTCAAGCAAGGCAACATGTCAGTGTACGAATACAACAAGCAGTTTCAGAAACTTGCTCGCTTCGCTAAACAAGATGTTCCTGATGAAAAGAGTATGATCTATCAATTCAGAGGTGGCCTTAGAGAGGATCTGCAGTTAGCTCTCGTTCTTGTTGAGCCTACTCAGTTTGATCAATTCTACAATATGGCCCTCAAGCAAGAAGGTGCTCAGCTGAAGTGTGAGGCTTCTAAGAAGAGAATCAGGGATGCAGTTCAGTCTTCTTCTTCCTCTCAAGTGCCAGCAAAGCAGCAAAAGTTCTACCTTCCTCCTCCTCCGTTCCGTCAGCCTTATCAGCAGAAGAACTCAGGTGGTCGTGGATCTTCCCACCCACCCAACCCAGGTTATCATAACAAGTCTCAGCCTCAAGCTCCAAGGTCAAATGCTCCTTATCACCGTCCGCTCTCAGAGGTGACCTGCAACAAGTGCCAGCAGAAAGGTCACTATGCAAACAAATGCTTCAACCAAAGGCGCCTTCCTCCTCCTCCTCCTGCGAGGTCTTCAAGCAATGTAGTGGTCAAGCATAATGGCAAGTCTGCAAAGGTGAACGTGATGAATGCAGCGCAAGCAGAGGATTCTTCTGACGTGATAATGGGTAATCTTCCAGTTAATTATATTCTTGCAAAAGTCTTATTTGATACCGGTGCATCGCATTCTTTCATGTCATATCCTTTTGCATCGAAGCACAATTTTGACACAGAGGAATTACCTAGAGCAATGCAAGTTATTTCTCCGGCTAAGCGTTTGAGATCTACCTTAGTGGTTCCGAATGTCGGTATCAAGATGGGCGATTATAGATTTCTGTCTTCTCCAATGGTCCTTGGTGACTCTGATATCGATCTTATTCTCGGGATGGACTGGCTTTCTCAGCACAAAGCTCAACTTGATTATGCTGCCAGGGAAATTCATTTGACACACTCTTCTGAGGATGTTATCATCTATGCCGCTCGTGATGAAACCATTCGGTTGTTTTCTCTCAATGAGAAGGGCGAGCTACACGCAATCTCTCAAATTCCAGTCGTTTGTGAGTACCAAGATGTCTTTCCAGAAGAGCTTCCGGGTATGCCTCCTCATCGGCCAGTCGAATTCGTTATCGATCTTGAGCCCGGCACTGAACCCGTTTGCAAGCGTCCATACAAGCTTGGACCTGAAGAACTGAAGGAATTGAAGAAACAGCTCGATGAACAAGAGCGTCTGGGTTTGATCAGACCGAGTTCATCTCCATGGGGATGTGGAGTTCTTTTTGTCCAGAAGAAGGATGGCACGGACCGACTTTGCGTCGATTACCGTCCATTGAACAAGAAGACAATCAAGAACAAGTATCCACTTCCCAACATCAATGAGCTATTCGAGCAACTCAAAGGTGCTAAAGTTTTCTCCAAGCTTGACCTCCGTATGGGTTATCATCAGATTCGCATTCGTGAACAAGATATTCCCAAGACAGCATTCAGAACAAGCTATGGTTCTTATGAATATACTGTCATGTCTTTCGGCCTTGTCAATGCTCCTCCAACATTCTCTCGAATGATGAACTTTATCTTCAACCCCTACACCAATGATTTCGTCTTGGTGTATCTCGATGATATTTTGGTCTTCTCCAAGAACAAGCAGGATCATGCCAAACATTTGCGATTGGTGCTCGGCAAGCTCAGAGAGCATCAATTCTATGCGAAGTTTTCCAAATGTGAGTTCTGGCTTGATGAAGTTCTTTATCTTGGTCACATCATCTCCGCCAAGGGCATCGCTGTTAATCCTGAGAAGGTGTCTTCAATTGTGAATTGGGAACCTCCTCAGAATGTCAAGCAGCTCCGCAGTTTTCTTGGTCTTGCAAGCTATTGCCGAAGATTCGTTGAGAACTTCTCGAAGATTGCAAAGCCTCTGTCCAACCTACTCCAGAAGCATGTCAAGTATGTCTAGACGCCTGAGTGTGATGTCGCTTTCAACACCCTCAAAGAGAAGCTAGTCACAGCCCCTGTCTTGACTCCTCCTGATGAATCCAAGCCATTCGAAGTATTCTGTGATGCTTCTCTTCAAGGTCTCGGTGCGGTGTTAATGCAAGAGAAGAAAGTTGTGGCCTATACCTCTCGTCAGTTGAAGCCCAACGAAAAGAACTACCCCACTCACGATCTCGAGTTGGCGGCAGTTGTCCATGCATTGATAACATGGAGACATCTCTTGTTGGGAAGGAAAGTGGACATTTTCACCGATCACAAGAGTCTCAAGTATATCTTCACTCAACCCAACCTCAACCTCAGGCAAACTCGATGGGTCAAAATGATTCAAGATTACAATCCAAGTATTGAATATACTCCTGGCAAGGCGAATGTGATTGCAGATGCGCTGAGCAGAAAGGCTTATTGCAACAGTATAATTCTCAAGCCCTTCCAACCGGATCTTTGTGAAGCTTTCCGCAAGTTGAATCTTCAAGTTGTTCCTCAAGGCTTTCTTGCCAACCTCATAGTCTCTCCTCTCTCCTACTTTGGAAGATCAAATTCGTGAGGCACAACTCCTGGATACCATGGTGAAGAAGGTGAAACGTGGTATTGACAAGGGCATTCCCAAATACAAGTGCTATCGCTTGGATGACAAAGATACTCTTTTCTTTGAGGATCGTATTGTGGTTCCTAAAGGCGATCTGAGAAAAGTCATCATGAATGAGGCACACAATTCCCTCCTATCCATTCATCCTGGAAGTACGAAGATGTACCATGACCTCAAGCAGTCATATTGGTGGACTCGAATGAAGCGAGAAATTGCTCAATTCGTGAATGAATGTGATGTCTGCAGAAGGGTGAAAGCAGAACACCAAAGACCAGCTGGTCTCCTCCAACCTCTTGCTATTCCGGAATGGAAGTTTGATCATATCGAGATGGACTTCGTGACTGGTTTTCCTAAGTCCAAGCGTGGAAATGATGCTATCTTCGTTGTCATTGACAAGCTTACTAAAGTGGCTCATTTTCTTCCTATCAAAGAATCTATCACAGCAGCTCAGCTGGCAGAGCTATACACCTCCAGAATTGTCTCCTTGCATGGCATTCCACAATTGATCTCTTCAGACTGTGGCAGCATCTTCACTTCTAAGTTCTGGGACTCCTTTCAGAAGGCCATGGGCACCAACATTCGTTTCAGCACAGCTTTCCATCCTCAAACAAGTGGCCAAGTCGAGTGAGTCAATCAAATCCTTGAGGATATGCTCAGGGCTTGTGTCATTTCCTTCGGTATGAAGTGGGAAGGTTGTCTCCCTTATGCCGAGTTCTCCTACAACAACAGCTTCCAAGCAAGTTCGGGCAAGGCCCCATTTGAAATTCTCTATGGCAGAAAGTGCCGTACTCCTCTCAATTGGTCCGAGACAGGTGAACGCCAACTTCTTGGCGACGACATGATCACAGAAGCCGAAGAAATGTGCAAAGTCATTCGTGAGAATCTCAAAGCCACGCAATCGCGCCAGAAGAGCTATTATGATGACAAGCACCATGATGTGGCTTTTGAAATCGGAGACCATGTCTACCTCCGCGTCTCTCCAATGAAAGGCACTCGTCGCTTCGGTATCAAAGGGAAGCTTGACCCTAGATACGTGGGTCCTTTCAAGATCATTGGCAAAAGAGGCGATCTCGCCTATCAACTTGAGCTTCCATCCAACTTTGCAAACGTGCATGATGTGTTTCACGTGTCACAGCTTCGCAAGTGCTTCAAGATTCCTGAGCGCACTATCAACTTCGAAGAAATTGACCTCCAAGAAGATCTCTCTTATCATGAGCACCCCGTTGCTATTCTTGAAGAAACCGAGCGCAAGACTCGCAACAAGTCAATCAAATTCCTGAAAGTGAAGTGGTCACACCATTCCGACCGAGAAGCCACCTGGGAGCGTGAGGATCACCTCCGTTCCGAATATCCGGAGTTCTTTCAGTCCTAGATCTCGGGACGAGATCCTCTTGTAGTGGTGGAGTGTTGTAACACCCCGGATGTAACTTTCCATATTTGTAACTCCAACTCTTGCCATTTTCGGCTATGTGCTATGGTTTTCCCTCCGTGGTTGGGTTTGGTCTTTGTTTTGCATTTTGTCCATGTCATGCATCTCATATCATGTCATCATGTGCATCTCATTTGCATACGTGTTCGCCTCATGCATCCGAGCATTTTCCCCGTTGTCCGTTTTGAATGCCGACACTCCCACATGCACCGGCGCACCCCTCTTGTCTCTTTGTCGTGAGTGGGTGTTGAACATTCTCGGAATGGACCGAGGCTTGCCAAGTGGCCTTGGTACACCACCGGTAGACCACCTGTCAAGTTTCGTGCCATTTGGAACTCGTTTGATACTCCAACGGTTAACCGGGTAACCGCAAAGGCCTCTTTTGAGTTGCAGCCCAACACCCCTCCAAAACAGCCCAATAACCCATCTAAGTCACTTCCATGCTCTCCGTCGTCGGATCACAATCGTGTGGGCAAAAACCGCACTCCATTTGGAGTCTCCTAGCTCCCTCTACCTATAAATTCGTGCACCCCTCCTCCATTTCCGGATCCCCAAACCCTAGCCCGCTCCTCCTCCGCCGCCGGACACGTCCGGACGGTGCCGGACGCGTCCGCCGCCGAGCCCGCAGCCAGCCAGGGGCCGCCACGTGGCGCCCCGCGCCCCCACATCGTCGCCGACCGCACCCGGCCCGCCAGGCTCGGGGCGCCCCCCCCCCCGAGCCCGTTCGTCGCCCGCCGCCTGGAGGCCGCGCCTCCCCGCGCCCGGCGACCTCCGCCGCCGCCGCCTCGGGCGCCGGCCGGCCGCTGCCCGAGCCGCCCGTCCCCGGTGCCGGTGAGTCCCGCCGCCGCGCCCGTCTCCGCCGCCCTCCGGCAGGGTCCAGGACCCCGCGCGCCGGATCCCGCCGCCCCTCGTCCTCCCCGACAGCTCCGGCGAGCGCCTCCGTCCTCCTCCTTCTCCGGCAAACCTCGGGAAACGCACTCAGATCTGAGACGGTTGACTTTCTTCTCCCCCCCGATTCCACCAAGTCTTTTCTCTGTCATAAAATTGTTGCATGTTCATCGCATCATATCTCTGCATCCATAGCTTCGTTTCGTGCGTATAATATGTCAAATTGTTCGTCTCGACGAGTACTTCATTTCGTTCCATTGCATCATTTACATTTGAGCTCATCTTGATGCCCGAAATGCTGTTGGAAGAGGGCTATGTGATGTTAGTTTCTGTTTCTTAACAGAACTTGCACTATTGTCATTTTTGCCATGATTAATGTGTGCACCTTATGAACTTGAGCCCTACATATGTTTTGATCTATGCCATGCTAGCTTTACAGGGGTGTATGCCATGTATTTTTGTGATCTCTGTGGTGACTAGCACAAGCATGCAAACTATGGATGATAATGTTGCTGATTTCAGTAACTTAGTAATTTCACTAAGTCATGTCTTGCTGTTATTTTTATGCCATGTGTTCATGTTGTTACAGAGAAATCTATGCCCATTTTGAGCATGATCAGTAAGGGTGTTTTGAACATATGGATGTGCTCTATCTATCCATGCCTTTGTTTGCAATTATGGAGTAGTCTAGCATGTCATTTTCATGCTCTACTTTTGCTACAAAATGTTTCCTGGCAGATTGTTTACATGATATTCAATTTTCACAAGGTTGTTGTAGTTGATCCTTGTATGCTATGATGTTGTTCTTGCCATGTATAGCTTCTATGCCATGTCTTCTTGATGGGTGTATGCTTAGTTTATCATGAGATGCTCTGTAATGAGTGCATCAAGCTCACGATCATGCCTACTTGATATCTGTTTTTGCCATGCCCAGTTTTTCTGCTAAGTCTGAGATCTGTAATGAAACTTGCTATGTTTACATGGGTGCCATCATATCCTCTGGTCCTTTTTGGCTTATGGTCAGTAAGGGACTTTGATCCTCTGTAGCTTGTTGTTTGCTTGCTATAAACATGCCTTCCTGATGTTAAATTCTGGCATACTAGTATTTTCACCAAGTCTGTGAACCTGATATTTTTTGCACTTTCACCATGCTTGTTTGAACATGTTATGATGTGTTTTAGCCGTAGCTCAGTGTTCCTCTTTTGTTAAGCATCTTCTGTAGATCACTGTCATATGCTTTGTTTTTATGTTGGGGTGCTGTAGCATAGTTTCTTGTTGCATGCTAAGTAGCATCATGCTGTTAAACGCATATTCGCGTCATTCTTGTTTTGCTTGTCATTTGCAAACCGTGCATCCGTTTCCGGTGATCTTTATATCGATTTCAACCGAAATCATCTCATATTTCCAGCGGCATACTTGGTTTGCCAAGTTGATGCCTTGTTCATCATTTTCCCTTTCGGAGCACGCATATGCATTGCATACCACATCTCTCATATCATGTCATATATTGCATCATATTGCTTGTGCATTGCTCCATGTTTGATTGTGGTTCCATTGCTCGTGTTCTTGCTTTGGGTAGAGCCGAGAGACGAGTACGTGAACGAGGAACCTGTTGAGAACGCCTACGAGGATCAAGCCTTCGACAACTCTGAGAACCTTGCAGGCAAGATGACCATACCTTTGATATCACTTCTATCTTTGCTTGCTAGATGCTCGCTCTTTTGCTATGCCTATGCTACATTACCTACCACTTGCTATATCATGCCACCCATTTTGCCATGTCAAACCTCTAACCATCCTTTCCTAGCAAACCGTTGTTTGGCTATGTCACCGCTTTTGCTCAGCCCCTCTTATAGCTTTGCTAGTTGCAGGTGAAGATGAAGTTTGTTCCTTGTTGGGACATGGATCCTTTTGGGATATCACAATATCTATTGTTTTAATTAATGCACCTTATATACTTGGTAAAGGGTGGAAGGCTCGGCCTTATGCCTGGTGTCTTGTTCCACTCTTGCCGCCCTAGTTTCCGTCATACCGGTGTTATGTTCCTTGATTTTGCGTTCCTTACACGGTTGGGTGATTTATGGGACCCCCTTGACAGTTCGCTTTGAATAAAACTCCTCCAGCAAGGCCCAACCTTAGTTTTACCATTTGACTACCTACCACCTACCACTTTTCCCTTGGGTTTTCACGAGCCCGAGGGTCATCTTTATTTTAGCCCCCCCCCGGGCCAGTGCTCCTCCGAGCGTTGGTCCGAACCGAGCCGCCTGCAAGGCCACCTCGGGGAAACTCGAAGTCTGGTTTTACTCGTAGCCTGTCTCATCCGGTGTGCCCTAAGAACGAGATATGTGCAGCTCCTATCGGGATTTGTCGGCACAGTCGGGTGGTCTTGCTGGTTTAGTTTTACCATTGTCGAAATGTCATGCGAACCGGGATTCCGAGACTGATCGGGTCTTCCCGGGAGAAGGTTTATCCTTCGTTGACCGTGAGAGCTTATGATGGGCTAAGTTGGGACACCCCTGCAGGGTATTATCTTTCGAAAGCCCTGCCCGCGGTTATGAGGCAGATGAGAATTTGTTAATGTCCGGTTGTAGAAAACCCGAAGTTGACCTTAATTAAAATACATCAACCGCGTGTGTAACCGTGATGGTCTCTTCTCGGCGGAGTCCGGGAAGTGAACACGGTGTTGGAGTTATGTTTGACGCAGGTTGCTCTAGGATCACTTCTTGATCGCTTCTAGATTCACGACCGTGCCTTGCTTCTCTTCTCGCTCTCTTTTGCGAATGTAGCCACCATATATGCTAGTCGCTTGCCGCAGCTCCACCTCACAACTCTGACCTACCTATAAGCTTAAATAGTCTTGATCTCGTGGGTGTGAGATTGCTGAGTCCCTGTGACTCACAGATTCTACCAAAACAGATGCAGGTACCGATGATACCAGCGCAAGTGGCGCAGTCGAGCTCAAGTGGGAGTTTGACGAGGACCGTGGTCGTTACTATGTTTCATTTCCAGATGATCAGTAGTGGAGCCCAGTTGGGGACGATCGGGGATCTGTGTTGGATTTGGGGTAGTCTTCTTTTATTTTGGTTCCGTAGCCGGACCTTGAGTGTAAACTGAATGATGGATGTTTATTTATGTATTGTGTGAAGTGGCGACTGTAAGCCAACTATGTATCTCTTTCCCTTATGTATTACATGGGTTGTGTGAAGATTACCTCACTTGCGACATTGCTTTCAATGCGGTTATGCCTCTAAGTCGTGCTTCGACACGTGGGAGATATAGCCGCATCGAGGGCGTTACAAAACCCTAGAAAACATTTTGACCAGTCAAAGAATCCTCCTGGCAAAAATTATGCTCAAGTGTAGTTATCGAACCCGAGACCTCAAGTTTGATGAGCGAACAGGCTAACCAGCTACACAACCCTCCCGTTATGTTCAACGAGATGAAAATAACCTTTTATACATTCCTGCATTCGTTGACAAGCATGCCGTGTTTTTTTGTGTGTGTGGGAGTCATTGGGATTTCAATCATAATCGTGTCATGTGGCTTTGGTGGTAAGACTATCCATTGTGGTGCAGAAATAATGCATCCTTAGTCACCTTACCTCTCTCCACGTGGTACGTTGGGTCCCACCAGTCAGAGGGTGAAACAAACAAATTAATAAGAAAAATTAAAAGTGCCAGCGGTGTATCTTACTACCTCACACATCTCGCTACTGCTCGGGAACACTGTCCAATTGATCCCTCTGTTTGCTCACGTACTATTTTAAGTGAATCCTTATTATAACATGCACACAAATTTTGGGCACTTGTATTCGACTTAAGTCAGTGTGCCACCGTATCTCGTATACTTGCTACTCCCTCTGTCTAGGTGTAATATGTCACGTTAGAAGGTGCAATGGGACCAAGGTGCGCGCGTGTGCGTGTGTGTGCTTAACAACATGTGTGTGTTAGAGAGTGCGACAGGTCGACCTACTCCTACAGAGAGATGGTGTGTAGTGTACGATTTTAGCCGCGAGAGTCAGTGCATCCTCTCGTTTCCGGGCGTGTCTGGTAGGGACATGCGGACAGCTGCCACGCCCGCTCCTGACCAGCCTAGCCCACCCAAAGCCCCTCCATCGCCCGTGCGCGCTTCCTGCCCGAAACGGTCAGTGCCGCTCCAAAGAATCGGTGCCGCATTCATGCCCGGGCAGAGCGGACGCGACCTCTCACTGGCGCAAGAGTGATGGTTGCTTCGTCCGTCCAACTTACTGCTGGGTCTATGTGATTTGACGGCTCATTGGTCTTTATTACTGAGGTGGTAGGACTGCTGGATGTCCCATGCTTTCGGCAAAAGGAGGTAGTAGTAGATTACAATTTTCTCCATTCTTACAGCGGAGGAGTGCAAGAGCAGTGAAAACACGCAGGCTGAGTGATTACATGGCCCACCCCACACTATCACCGTGCGACACCTAACTCTTTACATAGTACTCCCTCCGTTCCTAAATATTACTAGATGAGTCCCCACGCGTTGCCGTGGAACAATGGTATATCTCTCTCTGCGCAAAATTATCGATTTCATAGAACTAAAAAAAACTCTATAACCGCATGAAAAATGTGGTAGCCAAACTAAATAAACTCCCATCATCATTTAGATCATCCCACGTAAGGAAAAAAGATCAGCCAACTCCTACTGCATAATGGGATTATATTTTTCTTTTTGACATGTTAATGGGACTTAAAAGCTCACTTACATGCATGCTACCAGTGCATGCTTGCATGCAGACATGTTGATATGATTTAAAACCCACTCACATGCATGTGCCATGGTATTTCTGCATGCTTGCATGTGGCTTAGTGCAGAGCCTCTCAACGTCTAGATCAGACGGCTATTATGGACTAATTTACTTCATCTAACGGCTACATCAATTTTGATGATGTGGCTCAAGGAGAGGATAGAGAATTCCTAGTAGTGGGGGCTAGCTATTACTTGTAGATAAGTCTTTATAGAGATTCCACTAGGTGAACTATATACGGAACAAAATGAATAAATCTACACTTAAAATGCATCTATATACATCCGCATGTGGTTCACGGTGAAATCTCTACAAAGACTTATACTCCCTCCGTCCCAAAATTCTTGTCTTAGATTTGTCTAGATACGGATGTATCTAATACTAAAATGTAACTAGATACATCCGTATTTAGAAAAATCTAAGACAAAAATTTTGGGACGGAGGGAGTATTTAGGAACGGAGGAAGTACTACTATAGTACTAGTACGTACTGTAATTTATCAGCGAGATAAATTTGTACAATGCTATGAAGCTTCCGGCTCCTATTACATGTATCTTGTGTCCAAGGTTACCCGTTGCAACATTTCATCAAATACAAAGGAGACTAACATGCATGCTATTGCATCTCAATGATTGACAGATCATAGCAAATATGTACTCCCTCCATTCCAAAATAAGTGTCTCAACTTTGTGCAAACTTTAGTACAAAGTTGTTCTATTACTAAAGTTGACACTTATTTTGGAAAAGAGGCAGCTAAAGAAAAAAAATGATCCATGCAGTCCCTAGCCCTTGAACCATGAACCCTGACCAGGCTTCAATTTGCTGGCAACGTTCGAGCTTCCTAATAAATGAAGATTGCAACCTTTTGACCATCGGATCATTTTGTGCAGTTTCACCAAAATCGAGATGAGCATCCCCGTGGCAAAGAAATTGAAGAAGCGTGATTAGAATAAGATTATGGGACTAGTTGATGAGACATAAACTCATCACAAATACAATATGTAGAAGCCAGTAGAGGCATCAGGTCTGTGCAGGGCAAAGAAGTAGAGAAATATCCACAGGGGAGTGATGTGAGCAGCTGGAGCAGTGGTGCAAGCTAGCTGTAAAGGGAGTTGTACCTGAGGGACGTAGCTCAACCTTGAGGAGGGTGGCGGGAGGCGGCAACTGCCCACGTCGCGGCAGTGAGCAAGGGACGAAGGCAACCTCACCGGCTTTGTGAGAGAGAACGGTGGGGACCCCTGATCGGGACGTGCCGACAGTGGGTTTTCATCGTCGGCGACGGCCACCGCATCTACACTAAGCATCCACCCCTTCCCCAAGCGGACGTGATCCACCGGGATGTTAGAGATGTGGCCACAGTCGTTTTGTGCGAGAGAGTCTGAAGAGAGAAACCCCAGCAAGCAACCGTGTAGGCTGGCCCATCCTGACTATGTATATAGTGGAGCCGTTTCCTTTTCTCTCCATATGAACCTATCATATTGCGTACGTGCCACTGAAGAAAAAAAACTTTATTTATAAATGACGCGGCACCTACTACTCGTTCTCCTATAACCTTGCGCTTGGCATCTCCAAAATATTAACCTTGCGATTGGCTCTTCGCCTCTTCGGGTAGTCGAGCAATAATGGTAGTGCAGTATATATCATTCTGGCTATATGAGACCGAATGAATTGCTGCACGTCCACGACGTGGGCGAGGGTCGAGGGGCGAGGGAGAGTGCTACTACATACGGAGCAAAATGAGTGAATGTACACTCTAAAATACGTCTATATACATCAATGTTTGGAGTATGTACTAGTAGTTCATATTGAAATCTACTAAAGGACATATATATTCCAAACAATATGATATAATCTCTATAACCAAGGTAGTAGGGACAAGGAGTAAACGGAGGGAGTAGTAAATTTTTCTCCTCGTCCTGCGAGCCACCGCGCGCATGGGCGAGGGAGCGCGCGTAAGGCGGAGCAAACTTCACCTCATCCTCCGAGCCACCGCGCCCGTGGGCGGGGGAGACGGCGTACTAAGCAAGCTTCTCCTCGTTCTGCGAGTTGACGGGACACATCAAAAGTACTCCAGTGTATAGAGCCTTGCCTCTAAGGTAGGCCCCACATGGTTTGCCTCTTTTTTAATTTAACATAACGCGTCAATTCGCAATTTGTTTGTTCACCCGTGGTAGACGATCCTCCCTCCACCAAGTGGACAACCAGTACACGTGCCAAATTACCACGTAGGCTGCCTTTTTCGTACAGAAATGAGCTCCACCGTGTACCCGCGCGGGTGTGGTTGGGAAAGAGACGGGAGTATGTGCACCGTGCATGCACCTCTTCTCTTCGTGCACGTCCCCCACCTACGTGGGTGTGTGTGAGAGATACAAACCGCATTCGTGAGTGTTTTTTGTTTTGGGGTGGGGGGTGGGGTGGGCCGGTGGGGGGTTGATTTCATGAATTATTTGTGGGAATATGTGTCAATGACATCTCAAACAAATTTTTGCATGCAATGTGTGTGAAATGGAGGCCTATCCATATCATACATAGAGGGTCGGGCAATCCACGAGAAGAGAGGGAGGGGTCATAGCTATCGGTAGAGTCGAAGAGAGGATCAAGTGGGTGGGTGCGAGATTGATGAAGAGAGCCATCGAAATTGTGTGTGTCTACAAAGATATAGGGAGACAGGCTTACCGGAACGTTAGAGGGCACATGTCAAGTTTGTGTGTGGCAGGGAGACATGACTAGAGCGCTTGATGTATCGGTGTGTGTGGGGGGAGGGGGGTGGGGGGAGGGGTAGGCAGAGGCCTAACTATAGAGGTAGAATGACTCGTATATGTGTTGAGAAGGAGAGACCCAACTATGTCTTGAGGGAGATCGGTCGACATCCATACATAACTGAAGGACGGGAAATATGATGGGACAGAGAGAGAGAGAGAGAGAGGAGAGAGAGAGTGAGGGAGAGGGGTAGAGTGCTGGATGGGTGATGGAGTTGCTTCTCGGAGATGTTGGGAGAGGCCTACTAGACAAACTGAGGGTGGAACTGCAATGTTATCAATAAGAGTGGGGATGTGTTTCTGTGTGTGCCTGTGCGTGATAGATCTGTCGGGACGCATCCATGGATGATGAAGGGGAACCATGTGTTTGTTAAGCAAACCTAACTAGATCGGTAGATCAATTGTTGTTTGTCGGAGGAAGGGAGAGACACAACTAATGAGGTAGATCGATCGACGTGTGGGTAAAAACGAGTTATAAGGACCTAGATAGCTATATGTATAGCGAGAGATCGGTCGGTGTACGTCCATTTGTTAGAGGCAAATAATATTGGGGAACGTAGTAATTTCAAAATTTTCCTACGCACATGCAAGATCATGGTGATGGCATAGCAACGAGAGAGGAGAGTGTTCGTCCATGTACCCTCGTAGACCGTAAGCGGAAGCGTTATGACAACGCGGTTGATGTAGTCGTACGTCTTCACGATCCGACCGATCCAAGCACCGAACGTACGGCACCTCCGAGTTCAGCACACGTTCAGCTCGATGACGATCTCCGGGCTTCGATCCAACAAAGCTCCAGAGATGAGTTTCGTCAGCACGACAGCGTGGTGACGGTGATGATGTTCTACCGGCGTAGGGCTTCGCCTAAACTCCGTGACGGTACGACCGAGGTGGAATATGGTGGAGGGGGGCACCGCACACGGCTAAGGAACGATCCGTAGATCAACTTGTGTGTCTATGGGGTGCCCCCCGCCCCCGTATATAAAGGAGCCAGGGGGAGGAGGCGGCCGGCCAAGGAGGGCGCGCCAAGGGGGGAGTCCTACTCCCAGTGGGAGTAGGACTCCCTTCTTTCCTAGTTGGAATAGGAGAAGGGGGAAAGAGGAGGAAGAGGGGAAGGAAAGGGGGGCGCCGCCCCCTTTCCCTTGTCCTATTCGGACTAGGAAGGGGAGGGGCGCGCGGCCCCCTCCTGCCTCCTTCCCTCTTCTCCCTCGAGGCCCATGTAGGCCCAATAACCCCCGGGGGGGGGGGGGGGGTTCCGGTAACCTCCCGGTACTCCGGTAAAATGCCGATTTCACCCGGAACGATTCCGATGTCCAAATATAGGCTTCCAATATATCGATCTTTATGTCTCAACCATTTCGAGACTCCTCGTCATGTCCGTGATCACATCCGGGACTCCGAACAAACTTCGGTACATCAAAACTTATAAACTCATAATAAAACTGTCATCCTAACGTTAAGCGTGCGGACCCTACGGGTTCGAGAACTATGTAGACATGACCTAGAACTATTCTCGATCAATAACCAATAGCGGAACCTGGATGCCCATATTGGTTCCTACATATTCTACGAAGATCTTTATCGGTCAAACCGCATAACAACATACGTTGTTCCCTTTGTCATCGGTATGTTACTTGCCCGAGATTTGATCGTTGGTATCCAATACCTAGTTCAATCTCGTTACCGGCAAGTCTCTTTACTCGTTCTGTAATGCATCATCCCGTAACCAACTCATTGGTCACATTGCTTGCAAGGCTTATAATGATGTGCATTACCGAGAGGGCCCAGAGATACCTCTCCGACGATCGGAGTGACAAAACCTAATCTTGAAATACGCCAACTCAACATGTACCTTCAGAAACACCTGTAGTACTCCTTTATAATCACCCAGTTACGTTGTGACGTTTGGTAGTACCCAAAGTGTTCCTCCGGTAAACGGGAGTTGCATAATTCTCATAGTTATAGGAACATGTATGAGTCATGAAGAAAGCAATAGCAGTATACTAAACGATCAAGTGCTAGGCTAACGGAATGGGTCATGTCAATCACATCATTCTTCTAATGATGTGATCCCACTAATCAAATGACAACACATGTTTATGGTTAGGAAACATAAGCATCTTTGATTAATGAGCTAGTCAAGTAGAGGCATACTAGTGACTATATGTTTCTCTATGTATTCACACATGTATCATGTTTCCGGTTAATACAATTCTAGCATGAATAACAAACATTTATCATGATATGAGGAAATAATTAATAACTTTATTATTGCCTCTAGGGCATATTTCCTTCAAATAAGGCCCAGTGAGACGGATAGACAGAGAGAATGGAGCTAGGAGGTGGTGCGAGAGGCCCAACTACTAGCTAGATAGGGGGAGGAGTGTGCGGTTGTGAGATCGATGAAAAGAGGGACGAGAGTTTACATGTGTGTCTGACCGTATGAGAGACACGAGGCAAGGACACATAAAGGAGGAGATTGAAGCTGTGTGTGTATGCTGTAGGCAGGCATCACTGGAGAGGTTTATCGATCGGTGTGTGTCGGAAAGGAGTTGTGGAGACTCTGGGAGAACAAACTAAATAAAAAAATGAATGTGCCCGGTGGATAGAATGCCAAGGGAGGGGGAGGGCGAGGAGGGCGTGTGCAAGCACGAGATAAAGTTAGTGGTAGCTACAAAGGTTAGAGGATTGTGTGGGTGTAAGAGACTAACAAAGATCATAATTTGATATGAAAGTGGATTCATATATTTGAATAGGAGATCATAGTGTTTTAAACATTGCATGCATGAATATAGCGGTGATACACGTGTTGTGCACATGTTATACCATAATGTGATAATGCATGGCGTTTGCAACTCACAGCTAAATGCCGAACAATCTAAACCATACTATAAATCAAACAATCTCACATTTTATTTGAATTTGTGATAATGTGCGGCATTTGCATCTTACAAGTAAATATCGAGCAATCTAAACAATACTATATATCGAACATTCTCACATTTTATTCGAATTTGTGGTAATGTGTGGTGTTTACAACTCACATCTAAATACTTGTAGGCGTAGGGGGCGGGGCACCATACATAATGTGATAAACACATTATACATATGAGACATGGTTTAGATTATGAAGATCTAGCTAGAGCTAGAAATGTAATGTGATTTGAAATCAAAATAAAGTGGATTCAAAAAATCTAGTTCGAGTTCATATAGTACACATAGTTCATATGTAACTCGAGACTAATCATGTGGTGTGCTGTGAAGATAATACACAAACGATGGTTTAACTTGACAATAATGATGATTGTAGATCTTATTAAAACAAAGAAAAAAATTCAAATGCTTTGACTTCACAACAACCATTACTGTAGATCTTATTCAAATTTAGTTCATATTGAAGCGGTAGTATATACGTTTGGAATGCAATAAAACGTTCATTTGAGTAGTAGGTTGCGTGCATTATACACGTAGCGAAATATTTTAATTGAACATAACATGAATTCAAAGTTTTGAATGACATTTGTAGTGCACATTGATTTGGTACAGTACACGTTAGGCTTGTCCGGAAATTTCAACCCGTGCCTTGCTAGCCCGAAATATTTAAGATATATCTTTGTCTTGTTGTGCTCCGACAACTCCCTCCATCTCAACCCGCGCCTTGCTATTCTGAAATTAAAACGCACGCGAAAACTCCCACCTCCTGTGGAATCCCGACACGCGAAATGCCCGTGGTACCCCTGAACCGAAAGAACCGCCTCAAATCAGGGGGGGGGTACTTTCGTAACTTACCCCACATTTCGGACAAGCGCGTCTCTAAGCCATGGTTCCCCACTGCCATCCCATTTGCCCACCCATTCGTACACCAAGGCCGCGAAAACCCGCGACGAAACCACACACCCTGCTCCGTGCGCCACCCAGCCGGAGCCTCTTCCCCGACGATGTCGTCCACAACAACACCTCGATGTCCTCATCCACCGTACCGGATGAGGATCCGTCGTCGATCTCATCGTCCCACCGGTTCAGCCACCCCATCCTCCACCTCCAAGGAGCTGGCCCAACGTTCCCCTCGTCTTTCGCACCACCTCCATTCCCACACCGCCGTCTTTACCTGCACCACTGGAAGAGCATCATCATCACCGTTTCCTCAGATGAAGTTGCGGCCTAATCGGCGCCACCAAAGAGGTTGTACACTAATCGCCGCATTTTCTTCTTGGTTCGATCTCACGGTGCCGCTGGCGCTCGGTCCCGAGCCGACACGGCGCGGCTCCATCCACGGCGGCATCGCCGACCACTTCCTCCACGACGTCACTCCCTCGGTGGCAACGTCCACATCAGTAGGAGCTGCTGCTGCTTTAGCTCTCGCTTGCGCTGCTGCTCTGCTCTTGCTCTTGGTCCCCTGCCTGGTCTGCTCTTGCTATTGCTCTTGCTCGCGCTGCTGCTCTCGCTCTTGCTCTTGCTTGCGATGCTGCTCCGATTTGGCTACACTTCAGTCGACTGAATCGACTTTTGGGTCAGTCGATTTTCAAGGGTTGGGCTCGCCGGGGTGAAGGAAGAACCAGCCACAGCGGGGAGGGGGGCTCGCCGGAGAGGTACCCCACTATCTATCTTAGGGTTCAGGATGGGGGCGGTGGTCGTCAGCGGTGGCGGGGCGTTGGCGGGACGGTGGCGTGGGGATCGCCGGAGAAAAAGCTCGGCACGGAGGGGCCTAGAGGGATGGCCGGGGCGGCGGCGGACCGGTGGTGGGGAGTGTTTTCGGGGCGGGCGGGGCGGTGCACCGCCAGCCACGGGCGGCGGGGGGCTGCTGTTTGGCCGGTGGTGGCTGGCGGCTCACGGGGGTGGAGGTTGAAGATGAACCACAGGCCCTTGATTTCATATCCAACGGCTGCAAAATCGACAGACCAGAGATGAAAAAGTCAGTCGACCGACGTGTAGCCTCACCTTGCTAGTGCGTTCTGTTTCGACAGCAAAATTCAGTTTCGACAACAAAATTCAGTTTCGATAGTTAAGTTCAGTTTCGACAGTTAAGTTCAGTTTTGACAGTTAAGTTTAGTTTCGACAGTTAAGTTCAGAGATGAGCGGCTGATGTATTTTACATCTAGCACTTTGTGGTTATGTATTTTATGTCATGTATTGGAGATTCTATTAGAATTCCTCTCAGGTTAACGTTGTTCATTGTCTCTCTTGTCCTGCTTCAGCCTCGGCGTCGTACAACTCACCGAAGCTGCTCCAACGACGAAACCCTCCATCACAGCGGAGCAGTACCTCGGGCTCCATCTCCAGACGCCTAAGATCTTCTTCCCCTCCTCTGACAGCAAAGTCAGCCGGAGCATCCTCACCGGCCAACCCAATCACGCTGAGATCGACATGGCTTCGCCAAAGAGGTTGTACACTTATTGTATCTCTTTTTTACTCTACATATTATATATATTGTCCACTGAGCACTCGTAGTAACGGGAAATACGATTATTTTATCCTACTATATGACAAGCAGTGAGGTGCCAGGCAACTTAGCTATCCGTGATGGACTCTCTTGAACACCATCATTATTTATCTCCGCGCGTTTGAGCTGTGCATTTGTCGATGGGCCTGGGAATTGAGCTAGTATGGCAGTGGCCTGGGTCCAAAGTAATAGAAGTAGCACAAAAACATTTTTTAGTGTAGGATTTTCCTTGCTCAAGCCTGCCTACTAGAATCTCGAGTGCTTGAAAGGAAAAGTGAATGAAAAACATAGGAATTGGAAAGTTTCCTATGGTACTACTTTTCATGAATTTGGTGCAAAGGAATGGAGCAAAGGAAAACTGTAGGATTTGTTCCTTTAGTGTCTCCTTGAAAAAAACCATAGGAATTCTAATTTCCACTTCTCCTCCTTTTCATATTCCTATTCATCAAGCACAATACTAAGATATAGTAGCATAATAGCATTATAACCGTACATTTTCTTGTGGTTTGACTTAATCTCACCATGCTTTTTTGCATCCTGTGATCTTCCAATTGTTGTGAATCAAACACCCAGATTGGCAGAACCTATGTTTTTAAATTCTCTGTTTTGGATGTGCATTCCTATCCTATTCCTGTCTATTTCCTATCCCCGCATTGTTAGAATCCTCAAATTCAAACAAGCCCTTACTCAATTACTTCTGTTACAGATATGTGTCAAAGAAAACTTTGTGTGGTTTGTCCTGCTCCTGCGGCGCTGTGTTCCACCCCAGCTCAGCTGCTCCAACGACGGAAGGGTTCACCACAGCAGGGATCCACTCTCAAGACTGTCTTTCGCTGCCTCAGATCTTCTTCCCCGCCGCCGGCAGCCACTACAACTGCATTACCATCATCAACTAAGCAGATGACCTTGAGGACTACACGGGTCCGCAAGAGAGGTCGCACTCTTCCGTGTCTGCTTACGTTATCCGTCGCTTAATATGATGACATGCTACATTATCGTCGTGTTCACCTATTAGACTCCGAGTCAGGTCCAAACTAATGTTGAAGCTTGAGTTTTTAAATGGTTGTGGGGTACATATTGGGGCAGCAATCAGTACTATCTGTCTACTATCTGGTTAATCTCCGGTGTCTACTATGAGTTTCATGTTGGGTGCAAACAAACACTAAAGGAGCCATTATCTATATTTTTTAACTAAAGCTATTATCTGCCTGCTATCATTGGTTTTGGGTCTATCCACAGTTTGCTACCATCACTCTGGATTTTTGCATGCACTCCTTACATAATCTCACTATGTTTTATTCCTATGCATGCCACTTATTGTACACAATGGAACTGATCATGTAGAGCAAAAGTGACGAGCCTTGTGTGGCAATAAAATTTCATGCAGACGTTGTTCCATGGTGGGCGCAAAGGCAGCCCCCCTCCATCCATTTCGGATCGTAATCAAGAGGAAGATAATTGTTCTGAGGGGGATTCAGAAGGAGAAGACCACTCCTATTTACCCCATGAGGTCTTCGCTCTAACTTGGCATGCTGATGTTGGCAATATCATGCATATGGTGCCTTGCATTGCTTACTGTGGTCGCCGGCGGTGGCGGGGCGGTGGCGTGGGGATCGCTGGAGAAAAAGCTCGACACGGGGGGGGGGGGGGGGGGGGCTAGAGGGATGGCCGGGGCGGCGGCGGACCGGCGGTGGGGAGTGTTTTCGGGGCGGGCGGGACGGCGCATCGCCGGCCGCGGGCGGCGGGGGGCTGCTGTTTGGCCGGTGGTGGCTGGCGGCTCAGGGGGGTGGAGGTTGAAGATGAACCGCATGCCCTTAATTTTGTATCCAACGGCTGCAAAATCGACTGACCAGAGATGAAAAAGTCAGTCGACCGACATGTAGCCTCACCTTGCTAGTGCATTCAGTTTCGACAGCAAAATTAAATTTTGACAGCAAAATTCAGTTTCAACAGTTAAGTTCAGTTTCGACAGTTAAGTTTAGTTTCGACAGTTAAGTTCAGAGATGAGCGGCTAATGTATTTTACATCTAGCACTTTGTGGTTATGTATTTTACGTCATGTATTGGAGATGCTATTAGAATTCCACTCAGGTTAACGTTGTTCGTTGTCTCTCTTGTCCCGCTTCAGCCTCGGCGTCGTCCAACTCACCGGAGCTGCTCCAACGACGAAACCCTCCATCACAGCGGAGCAGTACCTCGGGCTCCATCTCCAGACGCCTAAGATCTTCTTCCCCTCCTCCGACAGCAAAGTCAGCCAGAGCATCCTCACCGGCCAACCCAATCACGCTAAGATCGACATGGCTTCACCAAAGAGGTTGTACACTTGTTGCATCTCTTTTTTACCCTACATGTTATATATATTGTCCACTGAGCACACGGATTTGTTCCTTTAGTGTATCCTTGAAAGAAAAAAACGTAGGAATTTTAATTTTCACTTGTCCTCCTTTTCAAATTCCTATTCATGAAGCACAAGACTAAGAGATAGTAGCATAATAGCATTATAACCGTACATTTTCTTGTGGTTTGACTTAATCTCACCATGCTTCTTTGCATCCTGTGATCTTCCAATTGTTGTGAATCAAACACCCAGATTGGCAGAAATCCTGTGTTTTTAAAATCTCTGTTTTGCACGTGCATTCCTATCCTATTCCTGTCTATTTCCTATCCCTGCATTGTTGGAATCCTCCAATTCAAACGAGCCCTTACAAAATTACTTCTCTTACATATAGTTGTCGAAGAAAACCTTGCGTGGTTTGTCCCGCTCCTGCTGCGCCGTTGTCCACCCCAGCTCAGCTGCTCCAACGACTGAAGGGTCCAGCACCAGCAGGGATCCGGCCTCCAGACTGTCTTTTGCCACCTCAGATCTTCTTCCCCGCCGCTGGCAGCCATGAAAACTGCATTACCATCATCAACCAAGTAGATGACCTCGAGGACTACACGGGTCCGCAAGAGAGGTCGCACTCTTTCGTGTCTGCTTACATTATGCATCGCTTAATATTACATGCTACTTTATCGTCCTGTTCACCGATTAGACTCTGAGTCAGCTCCAAACTAATGGTCAAACTTGAGTTTTTAAATGGTTGTGGGGTACATATCGGGGCCGCTATCAATAGTATCTATCTACTATCTGGTTAATCTCCGGTGTCTACTACGAGTTTCATGTTGGGTGGGAAACAAACAGTAAAGAAGCCATTATCTGTATTTTTTAACTGAAGCCATTATCTGCCTGCTATTATTGGTTTTGGGTCTATCCACAGGTTGCTACCATCACTCTGGATTTCTGCATGCACTCCTTACATAATCTCACTATGTTTTATTCCTATGCATGATAGTTATTGTAAACAATGGAACTGAACATGTAGAGCAGAAGAGACGAGCCTTGCGTGGCAATAAAATTTCATGCAGACGTCGCTCCATGGTAGGCGCAAAGGCAGCCCCCCTCCATGCATTTTGGATTGTAATCGAGAGGAAGATATCTGTTCTGAGGGGGATTCAGAAGGAGAAGACAACTCCTATTTACCCCCTGAGGTCTTCGCTCCAACCTGGCATGGTAATGTTGGTTATATCATGCATGTGGTGTCTTGCATTGCTTACTTTATACATCAAATATGTCATCTGCTTAGTTTAGACATCCTTTGTGCAAATGCCATCTATTTAGTTTATTCATCGTTTATGTGAATTATGCAACACCATCCTGTTTAGCCAAGCATCATATATGTAAATTTTGCAATGCCATCCTGCTTAGCAAGTCATCTTATATGTAAATTATATCATGCCATCCTTTTTTTTCGTTACATATTACATTTGTCAACAATGTTAGTACATTCAACTACTCTTTGTGTGCATCAGCCATTTGACACGGTGATGGCAAATTCTGGAGTGAAAACAAGGTCTTCAGAGCAGACTATGCTATCTGACGAAGCGCATATCTCGCTGGTTACGGATAGCTCCTCAAAGGAGGATTAAGAGACAGATGACCAGTCCTATTCCCCCCCGAGGTGTATGCTCTAACTTGGCAGGGTTATGTTGCTCATATCGTGCGTATGGTGTCTCACATTGCTATGTCATTTGATTAGTTTAGACATGCTTTGTGTGAATGCCACCTGTTCAGTGTCTAATTACCATATATGTGAATTATGCATTGCCATCTTGTTGCAAGACATTATATATGTGAATTATACAATGCTATCTTGTTGCAAAGGCATTATAGATGTGAATTATGCAATGCCTTGCTTTTTAGCCAATCATCATGTATGTGAATTATATCATGCTATCATTTTTTTGTATTACGTGTTCCATTCGTCGACAACGTTTTTATATTCAACTACTCTTCCTGTGCATCAGCTATTTGAAGCGGTGATGGAAGTATCTGGAGTGAAAACAAGGTATTCAGAGTAGAGAATGCTACCTGCTGAAGCAGACATCTTGCTGGTTACAGAGAGCTCCTTAGAAAAGGATTCAGAGACTGATGACCAGTCCTATTTCCCCCCTGAGGTCTATGCTCAAGCTTGGCAGGGTTATATTACCCATGTCATGCATGTTGTCTTGCATTGCTTAGTTTTTACATCATATATGGATTGCCATCTTCTTACTTGCTTACTATATAAATCATATATTTGAATTATACCATGCCATCATGTTTACATAGTACATACACATCATCTATCAGAATTATGGCATGACAACCCATTTAATAAAGACATCGTATAGTTATATCATCTCATCCTGTTTAGTGTTTACAGTCATCATGTTTAGAATTATGGCATTCTATCAGTGAATGTATATGAATTATGGCATTCCAACCTATTTAATAAACACATTATATAGTTATGTCATGTCATCCTGTATACATAGTCTCATATTTTGAACTATGTCTTTCCATATTTTTAGTTAGCCATCATAATGTGAAATTGTGTCATGCTATCATGTTTAGTTAGCCATCATATATGTGAAATTGTGGCATGCTATCCTATTTGGTTAGACAACATAAATATGAATTATTTCATGCTCTCTTTTATTCCCCACTATGCATTGCACCTGTCTATCATACAATGTCTATAGTTTCAGTTACTTTTCTTGTTTATCAGCCATTTGAATTGGAGAGCGTGATGGCGGTATCTAAGGGAGTAACAACACGGTCTTCTGAAAAGATAGTGCTACCAGTTGATGCAGATAGGACCATGGTTGTACTTGCCCAAGGACTAGATCCACCCCACATAACCCAGACTCTCGCAGATTGTACCCCTACCCTGTTGGACAGAGAACCAGCTACACCCCTTCAAACCCCAACCCCGACAGATAGTAACCCAGTTCCAGTTGACATAGCACCGTCTCCACCACAGAGCACCCAAACACAAGCAGTTAGTAAGGGAACTACAGTGCCCAAAGCACGAGGACCACCACTCCGAATCCCAACTCAATGCTTAAAGGATAAGAAGATTTGTTCTCAGGTCAGGTTCTGTAGCTATGGTTCATACTCCTTTGCTCTTGCATTACTGTATTTACTCATACCAACTATTTTCAAATTTGAAGGATGGAATTGAAACTCCAATGGTGCAACAGGTATGTTTTAAACCTGTTTCTTTAACTGGTTTGCTGTTGTAACCTGCTCTATGTTGATTTCAGTTTCAATTGAATAAACAATTATGTTCTCATGTCATGCACATTACAAGTGTTGTTATTGCTCTATAGTTACCCACACTTATATTCTGTCTATTCTGCTTTGTCTTGAACACATATTATTTGAACTGTGTCTCTATCTTGATTTGGCAACAAAAACTAGAATGATATAGACCATAAAGTGACCATGGTACATAGATATATGTTTGTTTCATGCTGTTATCCTGTCCACTTTACTACTGAACTCATTTTCCAAAATGAGTTTCGTATACGACATGGTAAACATGTGATGTGTCTGCTTGTTTCTCTTTTAGAATGCAGACAAAATATTGGAGAACAGTACCGTGTTATCCAATGGTAAAGGAAGTAATGCAGATAAGGTTCAAGATAGTGAGACATCCCTGTTGGTCTCCAAAAAAGCTGATAAAAACTATCTTGATGACAGTGATGGAACCCAAAAGTCCTGTCTTGATGTAGTGTTCGAGTTAGTGGCCACTACTGCTGGCACAAGCTCTTCGAACTAGCTGCCTGAATCAGTTCGTCTTCTTGAGTCTCAACTTCAAGTTGAAAGACATCGATCAGATGTGTTGCGACAGGAAGCTGAAGGACTGAGGAAGTCCCTTCAGAATTCAGATGCATATTTTCTGGTGCAACAACAAGCGCTGGAGGATTTAAGCACCAAACAAGAGAAAGTTAATAAGCTTGCTAAGCATCTTGCCAGCATTATGGGTACCCAGGATATTGTTTCTTGAGATCTTCTGAAGTGGTTTCAGTTCTGGATTTGTTTTGCAGCAGCGTTTATCTACGCTGGTCGCCAACTTTGACAACCAGTGTATATGATATGCTGCTTTGTTCCCTATATTTGCACTGGTGGCGAATTTGATGCCCAGTGGATGTAATATGTGTAATAGCCGTGATAGCCTAGCATTTGTTGCTTGCTTATTTATTTCCTTGTTGTCTTGTTTATTTGTTTGCTTGTAGTCATTGCAGTTCTTTTTCTGCGGTTTGCTAGTGGTTGCAATAACCTATTTTTTAAAACTAGGACACAATAACCTTTGGCTAATATTTACTGTAGTGACACTGGGCCTCCTACTGGCCGTAGAAACAGTGGGCCTTCTACGGGCCGTAGAAACAATGGGCCTCCTACGGGCCGTAGAAACAATGGCCCTTCTGCGGGCCGTATCATCAATGGGCCTTATACGGGCCGTATGATTGGTTGGCCAAACATGGGCCAAACAGACCGCATTATGGCCTTAAACGAGCTAGAGTTGGAATTGTCTGTTCATGGGCCGACCATAATGGGTCATCGTTAATAGGCCGTATTTGATGACGCTATGAAAACGGCCCAACGTATTAACGGACCACAAACGGGCCGACTGTAACTACGGGCTGAATTTGGCCCACAAGCAGAAAATGATAGTAACAGACCGTAAGTAAACGAATGCTGGAAATGAGCCCAAGAATAAATGGGCTCTGAGAAGGCCAAAAGTTAACATGGGCTGGAAACGGCCCAACGGAATAACGAGCCACTAATGGGTATAAAGTGATACACTGTTCATTACGGGCCAGTTTCACCACGGGCCATAATGGGTGTAAAGTGATACACTGTTCATTACGGGGCAGTTTCACCACGGGCCGTTAATAGGCCAAGAGTTACATAGGGCCTCATATGGGCCGAAAGATGTCATGGGACATACATGCGCTAGAAGTGAAAACGGGCTGGAATCATATTGGATGGCCCAGATGACGCTACTGGGCCTAATTCGGATAGGGCGTAACGGGCCTTGGGTTAGCGGGCTGTAAATGGGCTATATGCGAACATGCCGTTAAGGGGCTTTCCATGGGCCGGCCCGCCACCATTTGACCAAGTCAAACAGGCCGGCCTTTTCACAGGAATGGGCCTCTGTTGGGCCGTGCCACGTGTCGACGTACCATAGGCGCCTTCCATCCAATGAGTGGATGACATCTGTCCCAACGATGAGCCGACACATGTTTCCTCCAGCCAATGATGATTTTACACGTGGAAAATCCCCATTGGTCGGGGCTGTTAACGGGTTATCGGATCCAAAACCTGACCCGATAGCTTAATGGCATTCCGATACGGTGGATGCCACGTGTCGGTCACCCTTGATGAAAGCACTTCTGTGACGCGTGATTTATCGTCATGGAAGTGGACACTTCCGTGATGATAGTTTTGGTAATGTCATGGAACACTTCTACGACAGCACATGTATGACTATCTTGATTCTGTCATAAAATCGTCATGGATGTACATGCATGACAAAAAACGCGACCTACTGTGACAAACACGTATCATCACGGAAGTGTATTTTTTTTATAGTGTTTGGTTTATGTAATGCACCTACTACCTTTCAAAGATGCATGATGGATATATTCTCTGACTTTTGTGAAAAGATTTATGAGGTATTCATGGATGATTTCTCCATTTATGGATCCTCTTTTGATGATTGCTTGAGCAACCTTGATCGAGTTTTGCAGAGATGTGAAGACACTAGTCTTGTTTTGAATTGGGAAAAGTGCCACTTTATGGTTAATGAAGGCATTGTCTTGGGGCATACAATTTCTGAAAGAGGTATTGAAGTTGATAAAGCTAAAGTTGATGCTATTGAAAAGATGCCATGTCCCAAAGGACATTAAAGGTATACGAAGTTTCCTTGGTCATACCGGTTTTTATAGGAGGTTCATTAAGGACTTTTCTAAAATCTCTAGGCCTCTGACTAATCTATTACAAAAAGATATTCCTTTTGTTTTTGATGGTTATTGTGTAGTAGCATTTGAAATACTTAAGAAAGCTTTGATTTCTGCACCTATTGTTCAGACACCTGATTGGAATTTACCCTTTGAAATCATGTGTGATGCTAGTGATTATGCTGTAGGTGCTATTCTAGGGCAAAGAGTTGATAAGAAATTAAATGTTATCCATTATGCTAGTAAAACTCTTGACACTGTCCAGAGAAATTATGCTACCACTGAAAAAGAATTCTTAGCAGTTGTATTCGCTTGTGATAAGTTCATACCTTATATTGTTGATTCCAAAGTAACTATTCACACTGATCATGCTGCTATTAAATATCTTATGGAAAAGAAAGACGCTAAACCTAGACTTATTAGATGGGTTCTCTTGCTCCAAGAATTTGATTTGCATATTATAGATAGAAAGGGAGCTGAGAACCCTGTTGCAGACAACTTGTCTAGGTTAGAGAATGTTCTTGATGACCCACTGCCTATTGATGATAGCTTTCCTAATGAACAATTAGTGGCCATAAATGCTTCTCGTACTGCTCCATGTTATGCTGATTATGCTAATTACATTGTTGCTAAATTTATACCACCTAGTTTCACATACCAACAAAAGAAAAAGTTCTTTTATGATTTAAGACGTTACTTCTGGAATGACCCACACCTTTATAAAGAAGTAGTAGATGGTGTTATTAGACGTTGTGTACCTGAGCATGAACAAGAACATATCCTACGCAAGTGTCACTCCGAACCACATGGAGGACATCACGCTGGAGATAGAACTGCACATAAGATTTTTTTTTGTAGGAAAACTTCTCTCTAAATGGGAAGGTCCTTACGTTATCGAGGATGTATATCGTTCCGGTGCCATAAAAATCAACAACTTCGAAGGCACAAGTCCGAGGGTGGTGAACGGTCAAAGAATCAAACATTATATCCCAGGTAACCCTATAAATGTTGAAACTAATATAATTGAAACCGTAACCCCGGAGGAATACATAAGGGACACTTCCCAGAATGTTTCAGACTCCGAAAAGGAATAGGTATGTGGTACGGCAAGTAAACCAACTCCAAAACAGTTCTAATAGCAATTTTTCTCTGTTTTGGAATATTTGAGAATTTAGGAAAATAAGAAGTTGTTCGGGAAGGACACGAGGCCTCCACGAGGGTGGAGGGCGCGCCCACCCCTACTGGGCGCGCCCCCCTGCCTCGTGGGCACCTCGTATGCTCTCCGGACTCCGTTTTCTTGAACGATACTTCTTTCGGTCAGTAAAAATTCATTATACAATCTCCCGAAGGTTTTGACCACTGTATCACGCAAAAGTCTTCTGTTTTTGTTTTGAGGTGTTTCTGTTACAGATTTAGAGCAAGATGTCTTCTCAAGAGTCAGTAGGGGAGAGTCGGGTGTCTCACCTGACACCAGGTCCAGGAGCAAACAGCGATGCTTATCACTTTGGGCCATCAACGGAGGACGAGATGGAGGCTGACTTGAAAAGGATAGATGCCATGGAGGAGGATCAAGAAGTTACCTCTCGCTTCCAAGCAGCATGATGGGGGAACTACAGATCTCAGCAATTCCAAACTCGGTCATCCCTTCCAATTTTCAATTTCTTTCTTATGAAAATATGAAAAATAGTGTCACTTGTTCTCCAGAAGCTATGCAACATTCTTGGGTAAAAGGAGCCTTAGCCGTCACGGGCAAGCTCCGCAAGGAAAATATGGAGCACAAGCAACAAGTCAATAAGCTTGAGGAGGATAATTGTATCCTGAGGGGCATCATCGCCAAGAAGATCACAACACCAACTCTGAAGAAGGAGACATAATCACTTGGGTATGGGCACCCCCCTTGGCAACTGTCAAACTTGGGGGAGGTGCCCCGGTATCATATCACCATCACACTCCTATCTTTATCGTTTTTCTTAGTTTGATCCTTTTGGTAATATCTTGATCTAGTAGGATAAAGTTTTGGTATGATTTAGTTTTGAGTTTTGCTTTGTGATCCCTCTATGTAATCGAGTTCGTGAGCTATATATAATAAAGATTAGTGTTGAGTCAAGATCTTTGCTATCTTGCTATGATCTTGAGAAAATAGAAAGAATAAAAAGAATAAAAGAACTTCATATTGATCTTATGGATAGTAATGACTTCACACATAAAAAGTATGAGGCATAAAAGTTGTTGAGAGTTGACAAACATAGTTTTGGCCATCGTTGCAATTAATAGGAAGTAATAAAGAAAGAGAGGTTTTCACATATAAATATACTATCTTGGACATCTTTTATGATTGTGAGCACTCATTAAAGTATGACATGCTAAAGAGTTGATGTTGGACAAGGAAGACAACGTAATGGGTTCTGTTTTCTCACATCTCAGTTAAATTATATTGTCATGGATCATTCAAACATGTTGAGCTTGCCTTTCCCCCTCATGCTAGCCAAATTCCTTGCACCAAGTAGAGTTACTACTTGTGCTTCCAAATATCCTTAAACCCAGTTTTGCCATGAGAGTCCACCAAACCTACCTATGGATTGAGTAAGATCCTTCAAGTAAGTTGTCATGTTGCAAGTAATAAAAATTGCTCTCTAAATATGTATGACTTATTAGTGCGGAGAAAATAATCTTTATACGATCATGTGATATGGAAGTAATAAAAGCGACGGACTGCATAATAAAGGTTCATATCACAAGTGGCAATATAAAGTGACGTTCTTTTGCATTAAGATTTTGTGCATCCAACCCTAAAAGCACATGACAACCTCTGCTTCCCTCTGCGAAGGGCCTATCTCTTACATTATGCAAGAGTCAAGGTGATCTTCACCTTTCCCTTTTAAATTTTATCCTTTGGGAAGCACCTCGTGCTGGAAAGATCCTGATATATATATCCAATTGGATGTAAGTTAGCAAGAACTATTATTGTTGACATTACCCTTGAGGTAAAACGTTGGGAGGCAACACTATAAGCCCCTATCTTTTTCTGTGTCCGATTAAAACTCCATAACCATAAGTATTGCGTGAGTGTCAACAATTGTAGAAGACTAAATGATAGTTGAGTATGTGGACTTCCTGAAAAGCTCTATTCTTGAATCTTTCCGATGTTATGATAAATTGCAATTGCTTCAGTGACTGAGATTATAGTTTGTTAGTTCCCAATGAAGTTTCTGATTCATACTTGACATTGTGAATAGATTGTTACATGAGCATAAGAAATCATTGACAAAATCTATATATGTTGCTGTTATAAGAATGATCATGATGCCCTCATGTCCGTATTTTATTTTTATCAACACCTCTATCTCTAAACATGTGGACATATTTTTCCATATCGGCTTCCGCTTGAGGACAAGCGAGGTCTAAGCTTGGGGGAGTTGATACGTCCATTTTGCATCATGCCTTTATATCGATATTTATTGCATTATGGGCTGTTATTACACGTTATGTCACAATACTTATGGCTATTCTCTCTTATTTTACAAGGTTTATCATGAAGAGGGAGAATGCCGGCAGCTGGGATTCTGGGCTGGAAAAGGAGCAAATATTGGAAACCTATTATGCACAGCTCCAAAAGTCCTGAAACTCCACGAAAGTCATTTTTGGAATTAATAAGAATTATTGAGCGAAAGAAGTACCGGAGGGGGCCCACATCATGGCCACGAGGGTGGGGGGCGCGCCCACCCCTATTGGGAGCCCCCTACCTCGTGGGCCCCCTGGTGTCCTTCCGGTGCCCATATTCTGCTATATGAAGTCTTTTACCCTGGAAAAAATCATAAGCGAGCTTATGGGACAAAACCCCGCCGCCACGAGGCGGAACCTTGGCGGAACCAATCTAGGGCTCCGGCGGAGCTATTCTGCCGGGAAACCTCCCTCCAGGAGGGGGAAATCATAACCATCATCATCACCAACGATCCTCTCATCAGGAGGGGGTCAATCTCCATCAACATCTTCACCAGCACCATCTCCTCTCAAACCCTATTTCATCTCTTGCATCCAGTCTTTGTACCCAAACCTCGGATTGGTACCTGTGGGTTGCTAGTAGTGTTGATTACTCCTTGTAGTTGATGCTAGTTGGTTTATCCAGTGGAAGATCATATGTTCAGATCCTTAATGCATATTAATACCCCTCTGATCATGAACATGAATATGCTTTGTGAGTAGTTACGTTTGTTCCTGAGGACATGGGTGAAGTCTTGCTATTAGTAGTCATGTGAATTTGGTATTCGTTCGATATTTTGATGAGATGTATGTTATCTCTCCTCTAGTTATGTTATGTGAACGTCGAATACATGACACTTCACCATTATTTGGGCCTAGAGGAAGGCATTGGGAAGTATATGATGGGTTGCTAGAGTGACAGAATCTTAAACCCTAGTTTATGTGTTGCTTCATAAGGGGCTGATTTGGATCCACTTGTTTCATGCTATGGTTAGGTTTACCTTAACACTTCTTTTGTAGTTGCGGATGCTTGCAATAGGGGTTAATCATAAGTGGGATGCTTGTCCAAGAAAGGACAACACCCAAGCACCGGTCCACCCACATATCAAATTATCAAAGTAACGAAAGCGAATCATATGAACGTGATGAAAACTAGCTAGACGATAATTCCCATGTGTCCTCGGGAGCGTTTTTCTCATTATAAGAAATTGTCCAGGTTTGTCCTTTGCTACAAAAAGGATTGGGCCACCTTGCTGCACCTTATTTACTTTCATTGCTTGTTACCCATTACAAATTATGTTATCACAAAACTATCTGTTACCTACAATTTCAGTGCTTGCAGAGAATACCTTACTAAAAACCGCTTGTCATTTCCTTCTGCTCCAAGTTGGGTTCGACACTCTTACTTATCGAAAGGACTACGATAGACCCCCTATACTTGTGGGTCATCAGTCCCTTTGGTTATCATGTGACGTTCCCTTTGCTTTTCGATACTTTGCAAAACCCGGTGTGCTTCGGTATCCTCTTGGGTCATCACCATGCCCACTATACCGTTCCTCCCATTATTGGTTTTGCTCTTCTTTCTCATTGACGCATTCCGGCATCCCTGTGACGTAGTCACCTGTGTCTGGCCAGATGATGATGGATGCCTTCACTACAAAAAAATACAATTCCGTGATGATACGTGTTTGTCACAGTAGGTCGCGTTTTTTGTCATGCATGTACATCCATGGCGATTTTATGACAGAATCAAGATAGTCATACCTGTGCTATCGTAGAAGTGTTCCATGACATTACCAAAATTATCATCATGGAAGTGTCCACTTCCATGATGATAAATCGCGCATCACAGAAGTGCTTTCGTCAAGGGTGACCGACACGTGGCATCCACCGTAACGGAACGCCGTTAAGCTATCGGGTCGGATTTTGGATCCGATAACCCATTAACAGCCCTGACCAATGGGAAATTTCCACGTGTAAAATTCTGATTGGCCGAAGGGAACACCTGTCAGCTCGTCAGTGGGCCAGATGTCGCCCGCCATTGGAGGAGACATGCCTATGATAAGTCGACACATGGCTAGGCCCAGCAGAGGCCCATATATGTTAAAAAGGCCGGCCCAGTCAAAGGCCCACAGTACTTAATCAGGTACTAGTGGGCCAGCCCAATAACGGCCTGCTTAATAAAGGCCCATTTACGGCCCAAAGCCAAATCTGGCCCGTTAATTGTTCGACCAATATTTGGGCCCATTTACGGCCCGAAGCGAGATCTAGCCCGTTAATTGTTCGCCCAATATTTGGGCCCATTTGCGGCCGGAAGCCAGATCTGGCCCATTAATTGTTCGCCGAATATTTGGGCCCAACTACAGCCCAGTGACTTTCGGCCTGTTAGAGGCCTGATGTAGACCTGGGCCCATTTCAGCCCGGTGTGACTTGGAATGGCATGTGCTGCCCATGGGCCATATATGCTCTGACGGGACATTGGGCCCACTAACGGCCCATGCTAAAGGTGGCAACAGTTAAGCCCAACGTGACTTTGGGCCTGTTAAAGGTCTGTCGCTTAATTCGGCCCGTTGATGCCTGTACTAAGTTTTTGGCCTCTTAAAGGCCCATGATATCAGTGGGCCAACTAGGGCCCGAGATATGTTTCGGCCTGGTAACGGCCCGTGAGCTAACTGGGCCCAAAACGGCCCGGTCTACATTTCGGCCTGCTGAAGGCCCGTCGACGACTAGTGAAAATTGAGGCCCAACATGCATTTTGGCCTGCTAAAGGCCCGCGGTTTCATCTCGGCCGTAACAGGCCAGTACAATATTCAGCCTGTTAATGGCCCAATGTTACCTGGGCCAAACTAAGCGCTGGGTCGACAAAAGGCCCAACTAAAATATAGGCCGGTGTAAGTTTGAGCCTGGAACAATGTGTGAAGGTCCCAATCATTCGGGCCCAAGAAAGACACAGGCCGGCCCAATTGTGGCCCGCTAAAAACCTGGCCCATTAGAGTCGAATGTTTCGGTCCGGTCAACTACATCTGATTTTTTTTCAGATAACGAATGATGGCAGTAACTAGTAGGAATTAAGAACAAACCTACTCTATACAATAAATAAATTACGGCATAGTAACTAATAATAAACCTACACTATACAATAAAGGATTTATGGTATATTACATCCACTGGGCATCGAAGTTCGCCACCAGTGATCATAAAGCACAACAAAGAAGCAGATTACAAAAACTGGGCACCATTGCAGCGTAACAAAATAATACTGAACCGAGACCACTTCCAAGACAGTTCAAGAAAGGTTAGCCTTGCAGGGGAACTGCTACGCTGGCTGCTGAGCAAGGTTGTGAGATTAGGCTAGCATGTCGGTCATAGCTTCCAGGTGTAGCTGTTTAGCAATGAGGTTCTCATTGGTGTTCTCCACAATCTTTCTTAGAGATAGGACTTCAAGTCGAAGTTGAGTTGCATAATGCCTTTCTGCTAGAACTTGGGACTGAAGAAGTCGAACTGATTCAGACAATGAATTCTGTGAGCTTGTTTGACTGTTAGTCTCAAGTAACTTGAACACTGCATCAAGACAAGACTTTGGGGTTGTCTCGCTATCTTCAAGATGTTTTGCCTTCTTTGCTGCAATATATGTTGGGTTTGTCTCACAGCCTTTAGCAGACTTGTGCATGCCATCAGGCATATCACCCTGAAACAAAGCAGAGAGATGACAGGTTTTGCACGTGTATAAACAAAGATGGTAACTGTTCTATCAATTCTATCCAATTTCAAATTAGAAAATAGAGAGTAAGTTCAAAATATCAATAGCATAATTTGGCATTGTTCATAATGCAGGGAGCTTCACCACACTACTGGATTACCATGTCAACATAACAAGCATAGATGAAGGGCAAAGAAAATCATTGGTATCTATTTTGGATAATGTGCATGGCATGTTGTTCATATCATCAGCCACATCAGTAAGATAAAACAGGAGATGACAAGGCGCAAACGTGGGCTACTTCACCACACACTGGATTATAGATCCACAAAAACAAGCATACATATAGGGAGTATTAAGTAATGTGCATGGTATGAATAAGGAATTTGGTTTTACAAGTAAAACTTAGAACTTACGGTTCTTACGAACATGCATTTTGGTAGAAACAGCAAACTAAATAGCAGTAAACGATAGGGAGTATGAGCAAAGTAAACAACAGTTGAGGATAAAGGCTTTAGAAGGACTGACTTACATTAACAGTTAACACCGGCATTATAACGCCCTTCTCCATGTCAAGGGAAGGATAACTCAAGAATTTCAGCACAGAATCTTCTTCATAAGCATTGCCTGTTCTCTACATTTTGTAGAGAGTAATTATAGATATGATAATACTGGAAGGGATAGAGGATAATGAATATAAGATGCAGATTGATGCTACATAATCAACTACTGGTCCCTGGAAGTACAAGCGTTACAGGACAAAATGTACTGACAAGAGCAATGGGCTACACTTCCGCACTGGCATTGTCTGTGTATTCTACTTGTTGGTAAGATTAAATATAGATATGATCTTTTTTAGTAAATGGTGGGCGAGGGAGATAAGATGCAGAATGCTACAAAATGAACTAATCCCTCTTCCCATAATACAAGAGTGTTTTGAACACTGGTGTACTGTACAAAACGTTCTTATATTATGGGACGGAGAGAGTAGCTGTTAATGTAAGTACAGCGATAGACCACGTTCAGTCCTTACAAGAAGACTGCATAGCTAAACCTCTTCAAAAGCATTGGGTTGATTATAAATTTATGTAAGAGTCCATACAGATCTTATAATGTCCACCAAATGGACGATTACGAGGCTAACCTGTGCAGTGATGCTACATAATCAAACATCTATGAAAGTAAGTATGGTCATACAGGGCAAGAGGTACTCACAAGAGCATTGCAGTGTGCAGTATAGTTGCGAGATTCTGTGGTCCCTTGAGAATGAATGTTCTTCTGCTAACAGTTTTCGTACAAGTGAGACATTGAGGCAAATGCAGAAATGTAGTTCAAATTGTGATGTGATATCATAGACAGTACCTTACGCTGCAGCCGAGACCAATGTGTAACAAGATTATTCCAGTCACCGTCGGATAAATGTAGCACCGGAGACTTTACAGAAATTATATCCAGAGGCTTGCCATCAAAGTGCGCTTGCCTCAGGTAGGAACGATACTTCATCAACGAGTGCTTGAAAAGCGCAAACAACCCTTGCTCATCATCACAATCCAGTTTGCTCCTCGCCTATTTAAAAGAATGAAATCTTGTGTCTTCTGTCAGCAGAAACATATGCAGTAATGCCCATGAATAACGTTAGTACATTACTTACGCGTAAGTTGCAGAGGAAGACTGGAAATTGTTCTGTGTCTGCGGTATAATCTTTCCATGATGGAAAGATGCGCACAAAGTTCCTGACAACAACATAATCTTCGTCTTCAAATTGGGAAGAAATGGAACAGGGGTCCTATTTGCTGCAATTGGGGCTCTCTCTGGTTCGAAAAGGGATTTGGCAACTAGATTTGGTGTACTCTTTGCTGGAATGGGAGTTCTGCATCATACAGCTAGTGCTATGTCAACTGGCATAATCATACTGTTTGCTGCAGTTGGGGTCTGCTGAGTTGGGGCATCAGAAATGACCAGTGTAGTAGGGCTAGAGTCTGCTAGAGTTGGGGTATTTTGTGGGTCAGGTGATATTGCAACTACAACTAATGGGATATTTGATTTATCAGGTGCCACTACCTTTTCCAAATACTTTGCTTGTGCTCCTCCATGATCAGCAATCGCCCTCTTCCTTTTGAACGTCTGATACACAAGAACGGCATTTGAATGGATAAATATGGTATGATGACAGATGGAATATATACTAAAAATGGATAGGCAGGGCGTATTCACATACACGATGTGTAAACTAAGCTAATGGCAGTTCAACAAAGTAGAAGCAATGCAAAGCATCAGTTGCACGATATGTGCGAGCAATGTAACCTTGGAAAGTTAGAGCAAGTACCTTGATGGGTGAATAAGATAGGGCATCTTCCTCTAACTCCTCCACTAGGGAGCTACATTGACTTAGGTCTCTCTCTAGCTCAGAATCACTGTTAGGATCATATTCTGAGCATGAATCTATAGGTGGAGAGCGTTTGCATTGCATTGCATCCAGACTTGATTTCAGTCCCTTAATGCCAAGTTTGCCAGCCATGGCATTGTTCTGCTTTATTCTTTTCATGCGCGCAAGCTCATAATCATTATGATGCTGTTCAGAATCTGAGATTCATGAAAACATAAAAAGTAGTCAGATTATCTATGGAATGCATTGCGGATTCAACTCGGAGAGTGTCTCCCTATAAACTCCTGCATATGCAATGTTCACCTCCCCAACCGTGCTGACCAGACCACACACAGAAATACAAACCCCTTATGTCTCTATAACAGGCAGGCACACATTTCAAAACTGAAGTAGGAACATTAGAATCATATGAAATTCGTATTTGAACAAATAAACTAAGCAATTATGAGTGGCGTAATGTTTAGCTTCAAGGGTGGAGTGTTGGTAGTGCGACACAAAGCAAGTAGGCAGATTGTATTCCATGTAAAAGATCGAAACCTATGTAAAAGCTGGAAATGATACTTTCTTTCTATACAATGCAGTGTTCGTTACCCACACATGATGGAAGAGATCACATAGAGAAATACTATTCACTCATGTCTACGGTTCCAGTATTTAGAAACAGGGTGGTCCACCCTAAAAGAATATTGACAACAAATATGACAAGGCAAGCATAGATGTAGTGAATCAATCATTTACTTGTGAGCTTACTAGGACAAGTATGCAGAAACGTAACTGCAGTAAGAGACCGTCCAAAATCTGAATGAAGAAGTTTGTCTAGCACTTATTGTTTGCAACTAATTGACGTGAATAATTGGATATTATATCGAATGAGTAAGAAAGACAAGTAAAATTGTCAACAAACCTGGCTTGCAGTAGTAATCTGGGTCAATGTCACTACGACCAAATATTCAAAATGACTAGTTTCTATTCTGAGGGCCGGAATTTTGAAAACCCTATGAACTTTAGAGGTACTAAAGATTACCGAAATACATCTGAACCATTAAGTGTAGGTAGCACTGAGCACACAACAAACCCTAATGACAGTCTTGCCTAATGAGTAATGAATCAATTAGAAAATGGGCGATGAGGAGTGGCTGCTGAGTGTTGAGGACGTATCTCAGGATAAATCGGGTTGGCTTGGTGGGTGCTGCATGCCTGAGCCCTGAACGGACTGGGAAGGTAGGTACGACGGCGCGCCCGGGCAGCGGTGACGCTGTTGGGCGAGCGGCTCCTGGTCTCCTGTTAGTCCAGTGTGTCCTCCTAGAGTCATGCCGTCCGGGGATGGCAAGTCGCCGGCGAGGCGGGCGGCTGGGGGCGAGTAGAGATCGGAAGCATGCAGCAGAACAGAGGGGAATCGGGGCCTGGGACGACCCAAAATCACAGGGTGGGCCGGCCCACCGTGGGCACCCTGTAGAGATACACACCCGGGCGGCGAACATGCATTTTTGAAACTAATTTAGGAACATTTAGCTGACCAGTTAAAAAACTTTGTTTTAATAATATCAGATTCGTATTTGAACAACTAAGCTTGTTTAGCTTGATGGGTGGAGCAGTGTTATTATGACACAAAGCACGTATTCTGATCGTATAGTGATCATAAAATGGGGAAACTCTAAGAATATTTTTTTAGCAAAAGAGGGTTTCCCCTCCGATTTCTATTAAAGAAACCACCATGGAACCAACATGACCAATTAAACCCTAAGCATGATCAATGAAACCGTATTATGGCTGTGCCATGGCTGATTTGAAGCTGCAAACCGGAGAAATGATATTTAGCATCCATTGTTTGCTTCGAACTAAGAACTAAATTCGAAGAGCTGAAAAGAAAGTATAGTAACCAAGTTAAGATCTATTTTCTGGTTGAGATCAAAAAGTTGAGGAGATATGAAGTACCACCTCTCTTGCGGCGCCGTGTAGGCATCGGGGGTGCGATGGCTGTCGGTGGCGTTGAAGCAGATCTGCGACGGTAGACGGGTGCATCGGGGGATAAGTCCCGTTGCGGTGGAAGAGAAGGTCGTGTGAGCGGCCCCGGCAAAGAGGACGACGGCACCAATGAAGCGAGAAGACGTGATGCAAGGCTATTGGTCCGTCGCCGTGGATGAGAAATGTCCATCTCTAGTAGTGGACGACGCGGTCTTGGTAGGCGCTCCGACATGGTGGAGGACGGTGGCGATGGATGTGGTGGAGGTCAACGCCGATGGATGGGGTGGCGGATGGAGGCTGGTGTGGGGATGGGGTGTTCTAACACGGACGGTGTATGAATGGGAAAATGGAGGGAGAGGTATGGGGAACCATGTATTTGGGACGCACCTGTCTGAAATATGGGAAAGTTACGAACTTAGCCCCCGTTTAAAATTTGGACGTCTTGTCAGTTGGGGATAGGACGGTAATCTCGCATCTCGCCAATATTTGCCCAGAGCGATTTCGGGCGAGGAGAGGGTGGTTGGCGCCCATGGTTGGCGCCCACGGTGTATGAACAAGGCTGATAGGTAGGGCGGTTGTGTCACGTCTGAGTGAAGTTACAAACCTGCCCCTATTGAAAATATTTGCCTACATCAATTTCGGCCGAGTCGAGTTTGTTTTGCCGCCCACTGTGTATGAATAGGGAATGGAGGGAGAAACAGAGGTCTTTCAGATGAGCTTGAATCAAATGTGTTTTGCCGCCCATGTTTGACACCTACCGTGTCGGAATGGGCTCAGAGGCGGTCGTGTCATGTCTAATTGAAGTTACTAACCTACCCCTATTTAGAGCAGTGGAAATCGGGCCGATGGATTGTCCGTGTAATGGGTAGACAGTAATTTCCAACCCCCAAACACTTGGCTTCGGGCAGCCGAAGTGGGAGTGCACGTTTTGCTACTTCTTTCGAATTTTGGGACAATAAGCATCCACGTTTACCCTCGCAACTAAATTCAAATCCATTTTGTATTCCTATATGAATCTTTATAAATCATTCTATGTGTTTTCATATATTTTCAAAAGGACGACAAAGATGTATTCCACTGTCATATATGAATATGGTTTACAAATGCCGATACTCAAATTCAGAAGCTAGAATCCAGTTTAAGGTGAATTCGAATATTTGGAACACTTCATGTCCAACTCAAATGTCACATGCAACATAATGTGTACTCCCATTTAGATATGTACACAAGCAATGTATCAAGATTCAAATACCAGGTCAATCAACCAAGAATGTACAGAACTAACAGACATATAAACACTTATAGAGTATATGGATCAATAATATCAACTAACATACATAAGCCAGGCCGCTGTACTTTTTTTGTCTACAACAACATCCTTTTTTTAGCTAGCATCTTGGCCCTTTCCGATGCATGCCACTTATGGTCCATCTATACTACTACTATTGCTGAATGCACATTCAGCCCGATTGGCATATTTGTAGGTCTGGCATAGCAATCCAAATGAAATGTCTCCGAGTCCTATCAATTAATACAGACTTGTGCTCAAATAAAATTACAAACCAAAAAACATACAAAAACAATTATTACAAGATCTCTAAAACAAATGGTTTGTTTGATTACATGAACAGACAACACAAAGGTTATTCAACTATGGAAAGAACATTTCACCTATGATTTACCAAGTAGGAATTTAATTTCCTTTTTTCCTTTAGGACCTTAACAATTTGGTCAGTCTCAGCTTGCTTCATTTTGAAATCAACCAAATATTTAATGGTTGTCTTGAGTACTCCTTGTGATTGTGCTGTTTGCTTCATCAACATGTCAACTTCATCTCTAAGTGCAGAAGCAGAATCTCTTTCTACCACTAGTTTAGCCTCTAGAGCATCAGCAGTTGGCAATTCATAATGCACGATTAGGCCGGGGCCACTGCTGTTGGATGATGCAACGTCCATGGGGACCTCGCTCTTTGATCTTGGGCTAACCTGTTTTGCCATTAAAGTTCCGACTGGATTCAGAAAAGTTGAAGTTAGAAAAACATCTCAACTGGGAGTTATAACAGCAAACCAGTTAAACAAACAAGGAATTAAAGAGTTTCAATTGGATGCTGAAAAGTAGTTATTAACATCATTGTAACCCGGTGTTGCAGCAGCAAAGCAGTTAAACAAACATGTAGATATTTAAGAAAATATGTAATTCTTAATAGTAAATATCAAACACATAGATAGGTGAAGTCTACAATATGATTAACAGGCTGTGCCATTATGTAATCTGTAGCAAACTAAATTAAGCCAAGCAACATAATTGAATTTTTTTGCAATAAGTGGCTAACTAAAATTCTGAGAAGCAGGTAACTGAACTTACACTAGTTCTTTGTACAGGCACACTGCAACTTCTGTTTCACTTACAAGGTTGTACGAAGGAGTCCATGGCATCAATTGCTTAGATACGCAGTCCCAATACTTGTTTCTTCCCACACTGCATGGGTAAGTCGAATCGTTAATCTGGTAAGATGGTGCGTCCTTGATATGTTATATGAGGACGTGTAGTCAGACTAGTTGTAGCCAAACACATCACACTAGCTTTTACTATATATTTCATGCGATTACTTTTGGCATATCAAGATCTAAGCAATCTACAATAGGATGAAAAGACTGGCATCCTTCACATTGTTGGCGAACTCAGTTCATAGAAACAAGCAATTCAACCATTTTGTGGGTAAATCAAAAGCGCCAGTGGAATATTTTTCACTATCCAATCATACACGCAAAAAGGGGCGACACCACCATAGGGGCTGGTATGGGCGGCCGCCTTAGGTGGCTGGAAAGTGTGCACCTAGTTTGAGTCGTCCAGGTTGGCCCATGCTAGTTTTGTTCGTCCCAACGCACGAGCAGGCAACGTAAAAAATGAAGAAAAATGTTTCAATTTGGATGGGCCAATAACATAAGTGCAAGGCAGGCCCTATAGCAGGCTCGCGGCCCAAACGAGCGCCTCCCATATCGATTGACAGCAGGAAAAATCCAAATTCATTCGCTCCAGCCTCCAGTCTGGTTTGCTCCTAACCTGGCCGCCGCTGGACAGACCGACACAACACTTCCTCGCGCCCTCGTTGGAGGGCAGTCGCCGGGCTTCAAGCGAATGGAAGGACAAGAAGATGAAGATCCAACCCTGGGTGTAGCTTGCGTGGGAGGCAGCGGCGGCAGCACGGGCATGGCATCGAGCTTGCGCAAACGGACAGTCGCAGCTTGCAAGAGTAGCATGCGCAACGAGCAGGTACATCACATACGTTATTATATCTAATTCAACCCTTCAATTTCTGGCCAATAGTTAAACCTGACGGTGTTGTAAAACTGCTTGTATGTAGGGAATCTATGAGAAAATGAAACCAATTTCTACTTATTTTATAACTCCCCCAATCAATACTGAACTGACTGAATCTGATGTATCTAACCAAGTTTCCGGTGCAAACATACAAGCTCATGTTGTTCTTGAGCCTGAAGTGTCTAATGAACAGACTGCTAATGAAGGATTTGATGCAAACATTTTACATGCTTCTGGTGATGAACATATAGTGTCTAATGAGGGATGTAATGCAAGCATTTTGCAAGATCATTGAAGGATTTAGTGTCTAATGATGATCTACTATGTTGAGAGAGACAGAGATTTGCAAGCATTGATGACAAGCAAATTATAGTGCATTTTCATAGCTTGAGGAAACATCGAGGCCATCTACCAGAAAGTCCCAGTATCATGACAACATAGCATAAATACTTTTCTAATATGTTGTTTAAAACTATTGGCATACTTGTGCAGGATAGATATATTGATATGCAGTTTGCGCACTAGTTATACGTGCAATTACACTTTGATATTTTCAGCCATAGAACGAATAATTCAAGTAGGTACAGACCATGTTTGTAGTCCTTGTACACCATGTTGCATTTTGTGTTTTTTGGTGCTTGCATCATTTAGTGTTTATAATTTGAACTACTTTGGATCATTAGCTGCTTTTCAAAGTGCATGTAGCTTCACATTTCTCAAGTTATGTTGATTTCCGGAGTGCAAGTGCCTTCGTATTTTTTAAGTTAAATGTTTGCCCCTGGTAACTTGAATTCATGGATCAACCACTTCACACAAATGATACACGAATGCCAGTACGAATTAAATGAAATGCAGGGACTTATGCTAGCTCGCTGTACAGGCTCACTGCAGCTCTGCTTGCGCTTGGGATGTTCCATGTACAAGTCCATGTTACCACTTGCTTGGATGTGCAGGCCTTGTGCTCCTTGCATCCCCCTCTGCATTTTTGACACGGCGAATGGTTGATCAAATAACAGGAATCGACCTTGATGTTGAACCGGAGGACAGATACTTACAAGGTTATACAGGTGTGCAGGATGTGTACCAGATCCCATAGCGCCGTCATGCTTCGCTAAAAAATGAATTTTCTTGTTTCAGATGATATCTCCATAAGAAATAAGAGTTAAAGTCAGAGTTGCATAGGCGTGTAAGCTAAGAGAGCAGTGAAAGGGTATCCAAACATCGTCAGAACAGTGCACAAGGGAGTGATGTGTGGATACCTAGTTCGGGCCGGGGTTTGGGCATGCTCGCCTAGCTAGAGTGGGGGTCACTTCAGAGCCGTTGAGGGTGATGCGCTGGCGTTGGCTGGCCGTGCACGGATGCAGATCTTGAGTGGCAGCGGAGCACTATGGTGCGGTGGACGAGACCATTGGTGAAGCCCCAACGGATTCAGGGGGCGGAGGTGCGACGATGTGCTCGGTGAAGTAGCCCCGATTAGCTGGGAGATGACGTCGGTGAAGCGCACCTGATGCAGTGGAACTCGGTGTCTGTGAGGCACGTCGGTTGCGGCGGCCGATGTTGTCGGTGGACCACCCGGTGCGGTGGATGAGGGCGTAGATGAGGTAGCTCCGGTGCGGTGGTGAAGCGCGATCGTCGTCTTCGTCGTCGTCGTCCGGCACAGAGGTGGGGAATGGTGGGGAAAGAGACGGGACGAGGGGCGATTCGAGGGTTGGCGGCGAATTAGGGATTTGAGCTATCTGGGCGCGGAAGGGGACGATGGAGAAGAGAGATTTTGCAGGGCTGGAATTGGGGCCACCAGATATTTCAATCCGAAACATGGAAGCGCGAACTTATATTGTCGTCGTCCTTTTTTTGGGGGGAGGGGGGTGGGTGGCTGGGTGCTACGCGTCCGTCCGACACACGCAACCACCCCGACAGGACTAGGCTTCGGTGCCTTATGGCACCTGCCTTTGTGTCCATGACATGTGGGCCCAACAAGTGGCTGGCCCACATGTCAGTGACCCAAAGGTAGTTGCCTTTAAGGCACCAAAGTAGCGTCCACCCTGACACGACCCTGGTATGCCTGGTGCGCCTACATTTGAGAATGCAAACGAATCTTCTTTCGTTTGCATACGAATCTGTATGTATTACCATGCCCGTGTTTTCCTTGCAATAATTAGTCATTCGAAACGAGATACTCCCTTCGTTCACTTTTGTAAGTCGTTTCAGACAACTTAAAATGAACTGTTTTGCACATTGTCTGAAATGTCTTCAAGGTCTTATAAAAGTGAACAGAGGGAGTACTATACATTAATTAATGAGGAGTTATTTGAAAAAAAACTCGAAACGGTACCCACGCTAACGTGGATTAGAGTGTGTGTCACATAATTAGTTATTTGAATTAGAGTGTGTGTCACGTAGTTAGTTATTTGAATTAGATTGTGTGTCACGTAGCGATCTCCAATTCTAACGTGGATTTCACATTTCACTGTATCCACGCTACTTTTTTAATACAAATTTATATGTATATGATGAACACCATGGTAGTGAGAATACTTTTGGATGGATTCAAACATATGACCTACAAAATGGCACAACAAATTGAGTCAATGTCAACTTTTCGAAACTTAGTATGGCACCAATTCGAAATAATTACCAGTATGCCTGGTCCTCGGTTCAAATCTTACAATGTACACCGAATTGAAACATCGATATTAAGTCTCGTACTATGTACATTCAAATGTTTGTTAGCCCCCCCCCCCCCGCACAAACGCTACATACTTCCTGTATCGGTCAATCTTCCTCTCCTAACCACCTTAGGAAGCTATCGGTTTCCAACACACGTTCATTCTTCCTCTCCATGTTTCGATCTCTAAGTCTCTCAACTACACAACCCCCTTTTCCACTCTGTTACCAAATGTATTTGCCTCACACACCCGCCATTGCACCCCATGTCGAGCTCTCTCTCTCCCCCCTCTCCCTCTCACCCTCTCGCGCTAAATACATGCATTGCCTATCTAGCCCCCCAACCTCTCGTGCGCACGCACACACGTTGTATATCTAGGTCACTCCCTCGAGACTGTCTCACTCTTTCTTTCGCACGGCGGGCCACACTTGCTCAATCTCGCTCTCTTTATCCGAGTCTCATTTAACCTCGTTTTCTTTCACACACAAATGATATATCTCCCTGTTCGGTCCTCGATCGACACACTCTATACTCTCTCACGCAGATTGTCTATCTAGGTCAGTCCATCCAAGCCGCCGCCACTCTTTCGACCTCATGGTGGGCCACGCTCACTCAATATCTCTCTCTCTCTCTCTCTCTCTCTCTCTCTCCATCTGTCTCGATTGACCTCGCTCTTTCTCGGACGAAAACGATATATCACCATGTTTGAGCCTAATTCGACCTATTCACATTGTATACTCTCTCACGCACATCGTCTATCTAGGTCACTCTCTCCAACCCGTCTCACTCTTTCTATCGCACGGCGACCCTATGTGATCGGTTGACCTTGCTTCCTCCCACGCACAAAATATATCTACACGTCTGTGACTGGATCATCTCTCAAGCTCTATCTTACAGCCCTCAGCCTTGCGAAAAGCTCAATTGGACAATATCTCTCCAGAGCATATATATTTGTTGAATGAATGTCGGACCACACTCACTTTGTCTTTCTATCTATATGTCTCTCGATTGACCTCGCTTTTTCACACCGTATCTTCCACGCGTTGAAGCTACTACCTCTCCATCCCTCACAAAGCCGGAGCTATTTACATTGCGAGGGGCACTCCAACCTTGGATTAATTTGTGTAGGCATTTATTCCTGTCGGTTTAGATTATATTTTCGTAGCATTCGGCCCACAACTACTCCAAACACCGTTGCAACCCACGCAACTCCCCTAGTTGATTTCCCTTTGGCTCATTCATCGGTCTCTCACACGTCCTTTCTCGCCTTCAACGTTGCACCATGGTATTATTGAAAAAACTATGTTGTTCTCTTTAATTATTATAAATAAACTACAAAACTACACACCGATAGTCCACTTGGAATGGAACAAATTTTGACCCACAAATTAAAGTGCTACAAACTACACACCGAGGGGCCCACATGTCATGAAACAAATTTGGACCCATATACAAATTAAAAAATAAAGGACGAGGATCGAACATGCGACCGGGCCTTCAAGCCGCACGTCAATAGGCAACATACGTAGAATAGCAATATTTGTTGTACCCCATTTGTTCACATAATGTTTTTATATTACCACAGCCTAATTAATGGATAACATGTAATATTATTTTTAGTACTATTCGCCTTCACTTACTGGTGGGTTCCATGTGTGCTCCCTCTCTCCTCCCCTTCTGCGTTTAGACGCATGGGCAAACAGGAAGAACTCGCGGGCGATGTTGCCGTTGACCATATCTGGATGCGTTCACAAGTCACGGCACCGGTTTCACATACTAGCAGCACTAGTCAGTGTGTACGTGCAATGCACGTTAATTTGGAAGTATATTAAGTGCATGCGGATATTAACTACTACTCCCTCCGTCCCATAATGTAAGACGTTTTTTGACACTAGGAGTAGTATATTATTTGCGTGTTGTCATGTGATTAGCACTATTTTTGGCATGAAATTAGCTGCACGCTAAACGTGTTGAGCGCTTGACATTGAAGCAGTCTAGGTCGTTGGATGACAAGGAATACATGTGGCTTGATGACATTTTATATTTAATTTGATACGGCTCTAGCAGAACATTCAATCGATCAAACCATAGATTTCGTTTAGTCTGACTCTGACTTTAAATTATACGGCAATCGATATAAAATAAACGGAAATGATAAACGTTTGGATTTTAAGCATGGCAAGACGAACTTTTTCATGGCAAACTTAGATTACGCGGCGGCAGCGGGGGCGTCTCGCGGTGGGAAGCGGCTCCTCTACCGTGCTCTATGTGTCGTCGGGCCACTGACCAACGGCGACGGCGGCATCTTGCGCCGTTGTTGGCGTACTCCTAGACGTTGGCCTAGCTTCAAGGAAGGCCAAAATGTTCTGGACTTCGGAGCGAGTCAACCGGCAGGAGGAGGCGACTGGCGTTGGTGCAAGGAAGCGGTCGACGGCAGCCATCCATGCCGTTGAGGGGGGCACTGGCACCCGTGCGGGGACATGCACTGTCAACGGCGCGGCGGAGACATTCGTGTGCACGGGCACCGGCACGGGCGCGCACATCAGTGCACGCGCAGGCGCATGCGCTGGCAGGTGCACGGGCACCGGCACGGGCGTGCGCGTCAGTGCACACATAGGCGCATGCGCTGGCAGGTGCACGGGCACGTGAAAGTCGGCGGGGACCTCGTGGAACCCCGTGGGATCAAGCTCGGTGACAATGTGCGGCTCCGAGCCCATCAATGCCACGGGGATTGGCGCTGGCGCAGTCGGGGCGACGGGAGCCGGAACGGGAGCGGGGACAGGCGCGACGTCTTCCCGCAAGGCCAGCTCAAGCTCGTCCCAAAGCGCCTTATGTTCTTGAGACTCCGGCTGGATGTCTTCCTCAGGAAACTGGAACACTAACGGCAGACCATCGTGATGCGGCATGGCGTACGTTTAGGTCAGGCTAGTTGGAGGTAGACGACAGGAGAATCGGAGAGGAAGAGAGAGGATTGTAGCGATACCGGGTAGTGCGGGGTTGATTTTAAACTACGGCACCGACAACATTAAAAGTAGGAGCAGTTGGGACGACGGTGGGCGGCGGAGCCTGGTCAAAGGGCTCGCCTCCCGGTGAGCCTGCACAGCGGTCTGCTCGCACGCCTCCCTGACAGTCGGTGCAGCGGTCTGCTCGCACGCCTCCCGTCGACTCACACGCTTGCTCAGACGGAACCTGCCGATGAGAAGCGGGGACTCGTGGCGGCACGTAAATGCCCACGGTTTCAATAGTGAAAGCGTTCACCTTAACGTGACAGGTCTTTGTTCCAAAATACCTTGGCTCTTCACTTGTGCAACTTGTCATAAGCAGCTTGTCTCAAATTGAAGAAAAAACTTACGAAGTAATATTTGTGCCATATCAGGTGACCATGCTCAGTTTCAAGAATTTATGCTCCCTTTTGGATTTTCTGAAATTTAAGATCCAGGATTCGAAACAATATCATAACCTGCATCATGCAATAAATTTTCAAGCCGTACATCTGTCCTGTTGTATTTCTTTAGAAAGGATTTGGTCAAACATTTTGCTTAGTTAGACTTCAGACAAGTTATATCTGGAGAGTAAAAGGATAATCCCTCCATACCAGTGCATTGCCTGATATATTAACAAGTACTAGGCACGAACAACTGGGCTCAATTTTGTGCTCATCCTGGTGTAGTAGTAGTAGTACTAGGCAATGCAGTTGACGAGTGACCTTGACGAGCGGCGACCGAGGGAATTGAACCGTGCTCGGCACGGTAGGTAACGTTCTCTAGTTACTAAAGCATCCCTCCGTTGTTCATCGGTAGTCATTATGGACCGGGGACATGAGGGGAATTTCCTAGGGCTGGAATTCTGGGCACCAGATACTTCGACTTGAAACACTGAGGCCCGACTGGCTGGGGTTGCCTAATGTGCGTACCACGCACGCCTACGAAGGACACGAGCCCGGTTTTTTTAGGATCAACACGAGCCAAGGTCTGGCTAGTACGCCGTTGGGTCCTACCATTCGAGAATACAAAAGGAACCTTTTAAATTGCGGAACAAATCTATGTGTATTACAATACCCGTATTTTCCTTGCAAATACTAATCTCAACGTGGTAATTGATTTATGAGGAGTTGTTGAATTAGAGTGAGTTTTTGATATAGTGATCTCAACCTGGATTTCATTTCATGGTATCCCTAGTAAGTTTTCCAATGCAAATTCAAATTTAAAAGATGAACAATATGGAGGTGACAAAACTTTGTATGTATCAAGCATATGACCACACACACACACACACACACACACACACACACACACACACGCACGAACACATCAACAATCCAATAAGTATAGTGCATCTATTTTTCCAAACCATGCATGTATGACACGAATTCAAAAATACTCCTTCTATTCCTAAATATTAGTCTTTTAGAGAGTTCAACAAGTGACTACATACGGAGCAAAATGAGTGAATCTAGACTCTAAAATATGTCTATATACATCCGTATGTGCTAGTCCATTTGAAGCCTCTAAAAAGACTAATATTTAGGAACGGAGGGAGTAAAATGTAAGACATCCATGGTCCTCATTTCAATATTTGAAATGAACATGAAACTGAAACATGAATATTAAGTCTAGTACTACAGTACATGCAAATGTTGTGATTAGGTGGAGCTATGATTGTCGGGGGTCAACCCCTCAACCTTAGATAAAATTGTGGAGATCTGTTTAGGGTTGTTTAGATTATATTTGTCCCCACCCTCCCAACCACCAATTGGTTGTGCACCCCACCCCTCCTCCCTGGGAGAATATCATGTGCCCCCATACCTTAGATGCTACATGCCGATACGAGTTGCTTGGAGCTTGTAGATCTGAGATATAGCAGCTCACATGATGTGTCTTAATATTTTTGCAGGAAACCTTGATGAGTTTGAGAATTGCACACAATTTGTACAAAAACTACTCAGATGCCCCTTTTCCCCATATGCAACAACCTCGAAGCTCGTATCACTATAGCATCTAAGATGAAGGAGGACATCATATTCTCCTGTATGTAAGAATATCATGTGCTACCAGCCTACCACACCTTAGATGCTTTGGTGATACAAGCTCTTCGGAGGCGTTGGATTTGTGACCCAACACCTCCTCGGTGGTTCGAATGGTTTTTTGCAGAAAAGCCCCAAAAGAGTTCGGCCACTGCTTACAAGCACAAAGACTGCTCAGATGCCATTGGATCTCAGATCAAACGACCTCCAAGCATGTATCACTGTAGCATCCAAGCTACGATAGCACCTTATGTTTTCTCCCACAGGAGAGTATGAGGTGCTCCCGCACCGTAGATTCTATGGTGATACGAGTTCACTGAGATCTAATGACCCACAATAGGAGGTTTGAATGTTTTTGCGATATACGGCTGATAGAGTTTGGGAAATGCGCAGAAAGTACAAGTACAACGCATGTGCCATCTGATCACTGATCATACGACCTAGATGCTCATATCACCGTAGAGGGTAATTAAGCTACGGGGAGAACCTAATATGAGCACCGGGGAGCCGTTGGATCGAAGATGCAACAACACACACGAGGCCTGAATGTTTTATTTGCAAAAAAACCTTTGGAGAGTTTGGAAATTGCGCATAATTACAAAGACTACTCCCAAGCCATTGGATCTCACTTCCAACGGTGTAAAAACTCATATCACCATAGTATCTAAGCTGCGGGGTGGATGTGATATTCTATGCTGCTGTCATTTTTGTTCATAAACTTGCAAAATACGTGTGACTCGTGCCGTTACTTTTCTAACCGCGCAAAGTGTTTGTTCAAAAAACCATCCTACACTGAAATATCAGAACAACACACAGGGGTCCCACTTGTCATTAATTAAATTTGAACCTAAAACTAACAAATCTGAAAGATGAGATTCGAACTGGCAACCTGGACTACAAAGCGTAAGTCGATAGCTTGAAAAAACAAACGGTTGTTGGCTTTGTCCCATAACTTGATTTTATATAGTACTTGCGTTGAGTAGAGTAGAGGGAGTGCCTCATCAAGACATGCGTGACCGTTGTCTCACTTACTGGTGGGTCCCAGGTCTGCGATCTCAATCTCTCTTCTCTCCATCGTCTAACCTTTGCACGGGCACACACGAAGAGCGGCGCTAGCTTGCCGTGGTGTTATTACAACTAAAAAAGCTTGGAAAATTGAAGAATCGCCTAGAACAAGAGACGTTGTGGCTGGTTGAGACGAAGCTAACCACATCTATCCTCCGTGCCACGTTTGCATGATGAAGCTTTGTGGCTAGTGGGGTGTTTTCGACCGACTGGCTGGGTCCTGAGGTCGAACCATAGGTACTACGTTTGATACAGTATATTTTTACACGCACATTTTTCCTCCGTGCCGAGACGTGGCACACCCTACCGTGCGGTTTCGGGGTCCTCCCGGCTGGTGCACGCATATATTCTTACCGACGTGGGACGCCCTACCGCGCGTTTTCTGGGTCCTCCTCGGTCGTAGCGCCGAAGCAAGTAAATGAGTCGTCAAATCACGAAAGACCACCTTTCCCGCCGAGTACATCAGTGAAGCACGGTGGCTAGCTAGCTGGGCTAGTTCGACTGATTAGCTAGGCCTCCGCCACATTTGTTTTTTCACCCCTTTTTTATCTACTTGTCGGCAGGTAAATTTAAATATCCACCGCGGTGTTGCTGTAGTGTTTGGGTGCGGCAGGATTTTTAATTTTTTGATTGACGGGAGCAGGCGCGACAGGATTTTTAATTTTTTGATTAACGGGAGCAGGCGCGGCAGCATTTAGTCACGATGACTCCGCTTGTAAAAACCCACTGCTCCCTGACGTGAGAAGTCGTCTACTGGTGTTTTACCATGGTGAAAACCAAAAGATTCCCCGCTCCTTGGCTGGCTCCCTCCGCCTTCCCGTAGATTGCATTGCCTTTCAGCCGTTTTGCCCAATTTGCTTCCTCTCCCGATTGCTTCTACCTGGTGCCATGGCGGCGCAGCAGATCATGGAGTCCGAGGTGAGGCGCCTGACACAGGAGCTCCATGCCAAGGATGCGGAGCTCTGGGCCAAGGACGTGGAGCTCCGTGAGCTCAAGGAGGAGAGGAGTGCCATGCTCCTCTGTTATGTGCGAGAGTTCACGGAGCTTCAAAAGCGGCAGGTGTCCACCACAAAGATGCTCGAGGCGTCGGCGGCGTTGCTGCAGAAAGCGGGAGATACGATAGGCCGTCAAGGGAGTCGGCTGGAGCGCGAGCGGGCCAATCGTGACGAGGTCCAGGATCGCCTCAGCCACTTGGTGAACCAAGTTGCCACTTGCTACGCGCGTGTTGCAGCTGCGTGATGCCTACCGTCGTGCCAGCGCGATGATGCCGGCCATCGGGCTAAACCCGTTCGACCACCCGATCAACTTCAATGAGCTGCGGCTTCCTGACCTGGTCTCCTTCTTCACCTGTATCTCCGAGGAGCTGAGCTGTCTTCGCGTGATGGTGGGGGCTGAGATGGACAAGGATGGATTGCGGGCTGCCGTCGCCTTTGCCGGGCGAATCCTTTCAGGGCTTCGTCACCAGAATCCATTCGTGCCATTGGACGCCGTCTTTGACGAGCTGGCTCCCGTTGACTGGGTGCAGGCTCTGCGGGCGGTTGCACCCTGCATCACCAACGTCATGCGCCTCGAGAAGCAGAGGGACTTCGGTGGTGTTTAGGCGCCCTCTGCATGGGCATGTCCATGTCTCGGTGCAACATGACCGTTGGATCAAACTCAGACGATGCAGATCAGTCACTGTAGCACAAAGCATGTGGGTGTGTTTGGTTGCATTCTCATCTCAATATAGTTGTTTCCTCTTCGTGTATTTTTGTCAACCTACTAGTGTGGACTCATGCACCCTTCATGCACTCTGCCAAACACCCGAAAGTGGGTCAAGAAGGGAACTTTTGCTCCCATCCCGTGCACCCTTCATACACCCTGCCTAACACTATTCGTGCTTCATATGGTTCATGTTTCGTGGAGTACTGTAGCACCGTACTCTCCTTGCGCTGTGGACCTAGTTCTGTTAACATTGATCACACCGTTCATTCTCGACCGGACAGTCGAAAAAGCGGTACTATGTTACATATAGGAGTAGTTGACATGTGCACAACATCATTTGTTATCGTCATATCTTACTACACTAGCAACAAGATTGTGTAGTACTGACGTATGAACCACTGCACATGCTTAGTAGTAGGAGCACTGTGTATATTCAAGTGGCTGCCGTGTTTCGCACTCCTCCGTCGTAAGAGTGGAAACGCTTGCTGTAATCATTTTTGTCTTCAGAAAAACAGTGGACACGCTCTACTGTGCGGAACCTCCTCCAGCCATGCACTAAATTACTCACTTTCGCCGACGTGTGGGACAACCAGCACCTGGGTCCACCAGCCTTGCACTAAATTACTCTGTAGTAGAGTGAAGGTAGACTACCCCGACCGAACCGCCGCAGTAATGCCCAATGAGCCGTCAAATCACAAAACCCCTTCCTTTCCAGCAGTAAGTTGGACGGACGAAGCAACCATCATTTCACTCTTCTCTCTCAGCTTCCTCTCTTGAAGAAAACCCCCACTCGCTTCGCTTCTCCCTCACCTTGTTCCTCCTTTCACTCTTATCTCTCAGCTTCCTCTCTTGGATGTCACCGGAGCACCGGCTGACGTGATGTCTATGGATCTGGCCAAAACTGTCGGGGCTCATGGTACGAAGAAGCGCAAGCACCCCGCCGAGACTACCGCAGACAGGCTCAAAGCCATCGCCCATTCAAGCCCCCCTCTCCGGGATCCCTCATTAAGCAAGTCCAGGTAATGTCTCTTGTTGACGATCTTTTTCTCGATCTTGATCATGTTTTTTCATCTAACACGCAGTACTAGTACTGATAGTACAACTTTCTGGGTGATCTTGCATGTGATTTTAGTGTGCGAAATGACGGTTCTAAATTCCTTATTTGACCAAAACATGCAAGAGGTTGACACTGATTTCTTATAGATTACTTTCAACTACTCCCTCTGTCCCAAATTTCTTGTCTTAGATTTGTCTAGATACGGATGTATCTAATACTAAAATGTGACTTGATACATCCGTATCTAGACAAATCTAAGAAAGAATTTTGGGACGGAGGGAGTACTTTATGAACATCAATGCTACCTTTTAAGAGGGTATATTTGCCTCAGTAACTTGTGTTATGGATATTGCATGTAATCCCTCTGCTCTCATGCCTTTCAAGACATGTTCTAGTGTCTTTGTTCACTCATTTCTGTGCGTACATGTAGTCATATATGGAGTATAATATCGAAAATCGTCTTATATTTCTGAACGGAGGTAGTAATAAAATATAGTTTCTGTCTGAATTAGAACCAGGTCTGCGGTGGAGATGAGGTTCTCAAAGTCATGCTGTGTGAACTGGAAGACCTGATGATGAGTTCTACTGCTGAACTATCTAGCTGCTGTGTCCTTGTCGCCACGTGTCCTGAACTAGTGTTTTCCTGTAGCATTGTTGTGAGGCGTGTTCTCGAGGCTGTACTTGACCACAACAATTTCCTGGCTGTGCCTTCGATTACGAAGGGTGTGGTTCTTGTAAAGCTTCCCAACAAATCTGATGTGGCCTGTCTTCATCATCATGTTTATGAGTGGAAAGACCACTCTGTTAGGTTCTCCAAGGTTGACAAGATGGTGATGGTTCATGTAGACATCTCACACGAAGTCCATGGCCTAGTCAGTTATGCGGGGTTCATCCCGTAGGTCGGTGGCAAGAAATAGTCTGCAGAGTTTAGTTAGTGCAACTTTGCTTGTCTGTAGTAAGTACTATTGTTCAGTACTTGATTTGTGTTTGTGAACCCTGTATTGTTTATTAGTACTGCCGATTTTGGTGTGTGGTCAGTCCTGAGAGCGGTCTATGTTAATGTCTGTCCACTCAATTCAGTCTGTATATTTTGAAGTATCCAGATCATATTTTTTGTGAGGATGGTTTATCAATTATGGTTACTGTCGGTGTCAAAACCGGCAGATCTCGGGTAGGGGGTCCCGAACTATGCGTCTAGGCGGATGGTAACAGGAGACAAGGGACACGATGTTTTTACCCAGGTTCGGGCCCTCTCGATGGAGGTAAAACCCTACTCCTGCTTGACTGATATTGATGATATGGAGGTAAAACCCTACTCCAGATTGGATCTACCACGAGATCAAGGAGGCTAAACCCTAGAAGCTAGCCTATGGTATGATTGTTGTAGTGGTTGTTGTGTCCTACGGACTAAAACCCTCCGGTTTATATAGACACCGGAGATGGCTAGGGTTACAAAGAGTCGGTTACAATGGTAGGAGATCTACATATCCGTATTGCCAAGCTTGCCTTCCACGCCAAGGAAAGTCCCATCCGGACACAGGACGAAGTCTTCAATCTTGTATCTTCATGGTCTTGGAGTCCGGCGGACGATGATAGTCCGGCTGTCTGGACACCCCCTAGTCCAGGACTCCCTAACGGTGTACTACCCCGGATATAACGGCGTACTACCCCGGATATAAAGTCTATCACTGGTCCGGACTCTGCCGTTTTAATTGGCTTGGCCTCTATCCATTTGGTGAATTTGTCCACCATGACCAATAGGTACCTTTGCTTGTGGGTTCCCCCTTTAAGGGGTCCAACCATGTCAAGCCCCCAGACCGCGAACGGCCAGGTAATGGGTATAGTTTTGAGGGCGGTGGGTGGCATATGGCTCTGATTAGCAAAGAGCTGACAACCGACGCATCTTTGGACTAAGTCCTGAGCATCTGCCCGGGCCGTCGGCCAATAAAATCCTGTACGGAATGCCTTTCCTACAAGGGCCCGAGCTGTGGCGTGGTGTCCGCCTAGTCCGGCATGAATTTCAGCTAGAAGGTTTCTCCCTTCCTCTTCGGAGATACACCTTTGAAGGACTCCGGTTGTGCTTTTCTTATAGAGTTCTCCCTCATGGACCTTGTAGGCTTTAGATCGCCGGACTATGCAGCGGGCCTCATTTTGGTCTTCGGGAAGTTCATGCCTAAGCAAGTAGGCTAGGAATGGTTCTGTCCACTGGGCGATTACTGCCATTATGTCGTGGGCTGAATGTGTTATTTCATCGGTTGAATCGCCGGTTATGTCAGATTGCTCTGTGTCGGTTGGTGCGACTGCTTCTGGTTTGTTATTTCCGGACTCCTCTTCCCATAGTACGGATGGCTTAAACAGCCGTTCCAGGAAGATGTTTGGAGGGACAGCGTCAGGTTTTGCGCTGATGCGTGCCAATACGTCGGCCGCTTGGTTATTATCCCTGGCTACGTGGTGGAATTCGAGTCCTTCGAACCGAGCCGGCATTTTAAGGACAGCATTACGATAGGCTGCCATTTTCGGATCCTTGGCATCAAAGTCTCCATTTACTTGGATATTGCAAGGTTTGAGTCCCCGCGCACCTCTAGGCGTTGAATGCCCATGGAGATTGCCATCCAGAGGCCATGTAAGAGGGCCTCGTATTCGGCTGCGTTGTTGGAGTCCGTGTACATTATCTGAAGTACGTATTGGACTATGTCCCCGGTTGGGGACGTCAATACGACGCCAGCCCCCAATCCGGCCAACATTTTAGAGTCGTCGAAGTGCATAATCCAATTGGAGTATGCGCCGTACTCTTTAGGGAGTTCGGCTTCGGTCCATTCAGCGACGAAGTCAGCCAAAACTTGTGACTTTATAGCTCGTCGAGGTTTGTAAGTTATATCGAATGGTAAGAGCTCAATGGCCCATTTTGCAATCCTGCCTGTCGCGTCGCGGTTGTTTATAATGTCGTTGAGGGGTACTTCGGAGGCCACTGTTATCGAACACTCTTGAAAGTAGTGTCGGAGCTTCCGGGACGCCATGAACACCGCATACACTATCTTTTGATAGTGCGGGTAACGGGACTTGTAGGGGGTTAACACAGTGGATACGTAGTACACTGGTTTTTGAAGAGGGAATTTATGCCTTTCTGTCTCTCGTTCGACGACGAGTACCGCGCTTACAACTTGATGTGTTGCCGCGATGTATAACAACATTGGTTCGCCCAGGTTGGGCGCAGCCAGGACCTGATTTGTTGCCAATATGGCTTTTATTTCTTCGAGTCCGGCAGTGGCAGCATCCGTCCACTCGAAGTGTTCGGTGCACCTAAGCAGGCGATAAAGGGGCAATGCCTTTTCTCCTAGGCGGGAGATAAAGCGGCTTAGTGCCGCCATGCATCCTGTCAATTTTTGTATTTGTTTGAGGTCTTTTGGAATATCTAGTTGTGACAGAGCTCGGATCTTAGCTGGGTTTGCTTCAATTCCTCTACCGGATACAATGAAGCCCAGGAGCTTTCCGTCCGGTACTCCGAAAACGCATTTTTCCGGATTCAGCTTGATGTCATATGCTCTGAGGTTGTCGAATGTGAGCCTCAAGTCGTCTACTAGAGTTTCGACGTGTTTGGTTTTGACGACTACGTCGTCTACGTATGCCTTTACTGTTTTGCCGATCTGGGTGGCCAGACATGTTTGAATCATGCACTAATATGCTGCACCAGTGTTTTTAAGTCCGAAGGGCATCGTTTTGAAGCATAATGGTCCATATGGAGTGATGAATGCCGTTGCGGCTGTGTCCGCTTCCGCCATCTTGATTTGATGGTAGCCGGAGTATGCGTCAAGGAAGCACAATGAATCGTGTCCTGCGGTAGCGTCGATTATCTGGTCGATGCGGGGGAGGGGGAAGGGATCCTTTGGGCAAGCCTTGTTGAGGTCCTTAAAATCGACACATAGGCGCCAGGATTTGTCCTTCTTTGGTACCATTACCAAGTTTGCTAGCCAATCCGGATGTTTGATGTCTCTGATGAATCCGGCTTCCAATAGTTTGGCTAGCTCCTCTCTCATTGCCTGTCTTTTGGGTTCGGAAAATCGTCGAAGAGCCTGTTTGACTGGCTTAAATCCTTTTAGGATGTTTAGGCTGTGTTCTGCCAATCTGCGTGGGATTCCGGGCATATCTGAAGGGTGCCAGGCAAAAATGTCCCAATTTTCCCGAAGGAATTCTCGCAGTGCGGCGTCTACATCAGGGTTCAACTGTGCCTCGATGGAAGCCGTCTTTGTCGGGTCCGTTGGATGGACCTGGAATTTTACTATTCCATTCGCTGGTTTAAATGAAGTGGACTTGGATCTCTTATTGATTATCACATCGTCCCTATTTACAGTAAAGCGCAGCGCGGTGAGTTCTTCTGCCGCTAGGGCTTCGGATAGTGCCTCCAGGGCTAATGCGGCTGTCTTGTTTTAGGCGCGGAGTGCTATGTCCGGATCACTAATGAGAGTGATTATTCCGCCGGGCCCAGGCATTTTGAGCTTCATGTACCCGTAATGGGGTACGGCTTGAAAAATTGTGAATGCCTCTCGTCCTAATATAGCGTGATACCCGCTGTCGAACGGGGCCACTTGGAACGTGACTTCTTCGGATCTGTAATTGTCCGGCGAGCCGAACACCACATCAAGTGTGATTTTTCCGGTGCAGCGCGCTTCCCGGCTAGGGATTATTCCTCTGAAGGTTGTGCCGCTTTGCTCAATGTAGCTCTAGTCTATTTCCATTTTTTGAAGAGTTTCCTCGTAGATGAGGTTTAATCCGCTGCCACCATCCATGAGGACCTTGGTAAGTCGAAAGCCATCCACTATTGGACTAAGCACCAGTGCGGCTGGTGCCCGGGCTGTTCAGAATTTAGGTTCGTCGCTGGCGTTGAAAGTGATGGCTGTGTCCCTCCATGGATTTGTTGTTGCTACTTGGTAGACTTCGGCGAGGCTGCGGATTGTTCGTTTCCGCATATTATTTGATGCGTAAGTCTCGAAGACTGTTGATACCATACCGGTATTGTTGGAGTGGTTTTCCGGGGCTAGGAGCTCCTCGCCACTTTTGGCCACCTGCCGTAATATCCAACATGCTCGAAGGCTATGTGTTGGGATGGTGCCCTCTGTACTGTGAATTTTACAGGGTCCGCTAAGCCATCCCTCCAGTACGGTTCTGTGCCCTTTATGGGGTTTTTGCTTTTTGGTTTTTGTATCTGGTGCCCGAGTGTAATGCACCCTTTTATTGCGGTCTAGGGTTGTATTCGGGGCCGGATTGTCCCAAAACTTATTTTCAGTTTTCCGGATACTCTCCAACGCACAGTACTTTCGTACTATGGACACCAGGTCGGTGAAGCGTGTAATTTCACGACGGCTGACGGCGTTTAAGATTCCCTCGTCCGTGCAATTATTGCCAAAAATTGAGATTGCATTTTTCTCTCGGCAGTCCTTTATCCTGTCCATAACTAGGAGGAATCTGGCCCAGTAGTGATGTACTGTTTCAGCGGGCTCTTGCCGGATTAGAGATAGATCGCATATGTCTGGGCGGGTGGGTGGAATTAAGTCCGGAACCCTACCCATCTCGAGGCTCAAGGGCTGAGAAGTTTCCAAATTTGGAAGCTTGGATTGCTGGACGCTGTCCAATGAGTCCGGTCCGATGCCTGACTTTAGGTTCAGTGCTTGATCAAAGTCCGTCCCTCCGCAGGAATCCGGCATGGAGGGTTCGGGAGTTTGGACGTGAATAGTTTTCAATACAGGAGAAGAGTCGCCGCGTTGTTCCTCTACCACTGCAACGTGGTGGGTGACCTGGGGAGAGTTAATCTCTCTCAGATCGGTTTTAAGCCCAATCTGATTGTAGTCTGTAGCGACTCCCAGGGCGGCGATGCGATCCAAGAGCTCGTTTACGGACGAGAGCTCTATTGGATCCAGCCGCTCGGCAAATTCCGAGCTGACATGAAGATTGCCTTTGACGACCTAAGAGGTCATTGTCGAAGCGGTGGCCGGACAGGCGGTCATAAGAAAACCACCTAGCCGGATAGTTTGGCCGGCGGCCAGGCTCCTTTGGCGAAAATACCGTCCTTGAAGACGGGAGGAGGCATCCTTCCTATCGGTGACGGCACAGAGGAACTCTCAATGAAAGCACCAATGTCGGTGTCAAAACCGGCGGATCTCGGGTAGGGGGTCCCGAACTGTGCATCTAGGCAGATGGTAACAGGAGACAAGGGACACGATGTTTTTACCCAGGTTCGGGCCCTCTCGATGGAGGTAAAACCCTACTCCTGCTTGATTGATATTGATGATATGGGTAGTACAAGAGTGGATCTACCACGAGATCAAGGAGGCTAAACCCTAGAAGCTAGCCTACGGTATGATTGTTGTAGTAGTTGTTGTGTCCTACGGACTAAAACCCTCTGGTTTATATAGACACCAGAGAGGACTAGGGTTACAAAGAGTCGGTTACAATGGTAGGAGATCTACATATCCGTATTGCCAAGCTTGCCTTCCACGCCAAGGAAAGTCCCATCCGGACACGGGACAAAGTCTTCAATCTTGTATCTTCATGGTCTTGGAGTCCGGCGGACGATGATAGCCCGGCTGTCCGGACACCCCCTAGTCCAGGACTCCCTCAGTTACACTCCAGTATCTGTATGCATTGCAGGGTTTATCACACCCACCAGGATTTCCAGTTCCATGGATGTTCGGTCCATATGTTTTGTCACGACCTTTGGACTGTCCTGCTTGTGGGAGTAGGTGGGCCCCTGCATGCCATGCATAGTTGGACAATCAATCTTCTATTTAGTACTTCAACATAGTGATTTCCTGGTAAGGATTCACTCGTGTCACATTAAGTAAATCTTATTGATTTACTGTCTAAATCTTATTAATTTAATGTCATGTTTTCTTTCTTTTCCTGCAATTTTACGATACAGGTTTTGCCATGTGACATTCACCACAGAATAAACCGTTTGGTTTGCTCTACGATGGCTATCTTTGCAGGTTTAACTTCTTACGCCATGTCAGTAACGAAGGCACTGTCCATCACTTATATTACTGGAAAAAATTGGATCAGTCTGTTGTCTGAGTACAAGCTGAATCCCTATGATGAACTGAAATTTGGTTTAACAAAAACGCCACAATTAGTCCTCTCGCGTTTAAAAGAAATGAAAAACTGGATCACGGTCACGGATCCTAGTCAAGTTAGAAAGCTGATCATAGCAAACCAGACCCGATCGCCGCTATCTCGCACATCGGTACCACCTTCAGCAACGGATCGAGCACCGGCAGTTGCTCTAGCACTGACAGCGGTAGCAGCTCAGTCAAATCCAGCTGAGGATTGGGCATCGACCGCATCAGCGGATCAGTCTGATCTACCGGAGGATCGGGCATCGACACCGACACCTGCTCCGACACCGGCACCAGCTCTACAAGGAGCACCATCTCCGACACCAGCAGCGGCTTCGGCACCTGCACCAACACTTGCACTTGCATCTGCTCCGGCCCATGCAGTTGCACCGGCAACAGACTGGGCTACAGTTCGCACGTCATATACCAAAGTCCTTACAAAAACCGACAGGTCCACCTTCTTGGTAAGCATTGTTTGCCCAAGTGCTTCATTCTTTTTTCTTTCCCTGTTGTTTCACATGATTTGCTGTGTTGATCTAACTGTTTGGGTATGTCTTCTTGTTTACAATCAGAGAATTCCTAGAGAAACGAGGGAGTCGTTCAACAATCCGGGCGACCGCGGCCAAGTTTCTCTTACCATGCGTAGCCTTGGTGTGAATGAACCTGGTCAATATACCGTAAGTACAAAGGATGGTCGCATGATGATTGATGCTAAAGGATGGTCAAGGTTCAAATATAAATCATATCTTGCGGTAGGGGATGATGTCAAAATCGAATTTTCTCGGCAAGGAGAGCTGTTCCAAATCAACTTTGAAATTCTTCAGTAGCAGCACGCAACTGCCGAACTGATCTATCCTCCGAGAGATTTTTTTAGTTATTATATACATCAACAAACGATTCTAGCAGACATAACCGTTGGATGTCAATCCAACGGCCGTCATGTTTCTTTAATCTCTGATCTTCTTGCTCCAGCCGCCAAAGCAGCACCGGCGGGACCGCCTACTCCCGCCTCTCGTGGTCGGCTGTGCTGCCGCGCAGGCCTCTGCGCCCCCTACTGCTCCCACCGCTGGCCAGGGCATCCCTCTACTCACCCACACCCCCTGTTATTCTGCGGCGACGGCAGCCTCACACCGCAGCCGAACCGGTGAACCCTCGTACTCCTCTCCGCGCAGGCTTCCAGTGCCGCGTCTTCCCCGGCTCCGCATCGTCCCCTTCCTAAGCCTCACCATCGTCCACTGTCGTGGTGCTCTCGGCGCGGCGCGGTCAATTTGGTTAACGACCGACTTCCATCAGAAGAGTACTGTACGTGGAGAGGCTGACAGCTGGGTCCACGACAGCCGCATGGAAGTGCCTCCTTATTACACGAAAAATAATTATTCCTCCACCTGACAGCCGGGACCCACCGGATGGCCACCAGTATTTCACGAAAAAACATTTCCCCCTGACTACTGGGACCCACAGGACGGGCCACCGTATTTCGCGAAAAAACGTCCCCCCGCTGTTAGCTCGGACCCACCGGAAGTGCCTCCTTATTACGCACAAAAAAATGAATACCCCCTGCTAGCTAGGACCCACCTTGGTGGGAGGCTGACTTGTGGGCCTACTAAGTTGACTGGGACAGAGGCCTTTGTCAATTTTAGTCAATATATGAACGATTCTAGCTCCAGTGACCGTATGATGTCCATCCAACGGCCGTAGTGCTTCTTCAACCTCTGGTCTTCTTGCTCCAGCCGCCCAAAGCAGCGCCGGTCGTGCCGCCTGCTCCTGCCACCCGTGGCCGGCTGTGATACCGCGGAGGCCTCACCACCCCTATTACTCCCACCACTTGCCAGGCCATCCCTCTACACACCCACACCCCCTGTTATTCTGTGGCGACGGCAGCATCACAGCGCAGCCGAATGAGTGAACCCTCATACTCCTCTACGCGTGGGCATCCACTGCCGCGTCTTCCCCGGCTCCGCGGCGTGGTCAACGTGGTCAAGGAATGGCTTCCATCGGACGTGGACTGTACGTGGAGAGGCTGACAGCTGGGTCCACGACCGCAGCAAGGAAGTGCCTCCTTATTACGCGCAAAATAATTATTCCTCCATGTGACAGCGGGGACCCACCGGAGGGGCCACCGTATTTCACGAAAAAAATGTTTCCCCCCTAACTGCTGGGACCCACCAGCTACACCTTCGCACGCAAGGAAGTGCGTCCGGGCAAAAAAAAACGATTCGCCCCCCTGGCTGCTGGGACCCACCAGCTACATCTTCGCACGCAAGGAAGTGCGTCCGGGCAAAAAAAATGATTCGCCCCCCTGAATGCTGGGAGCCACCAGCTACATCTTCGCATGCAAGGAAGTGCCTGACAGCCGGGACCCACCTGGTCGAAGCGTACGTAGCGTTGTCATTCTGGTCACGAACGTGTACGTACGTATATACTGGTGGATGTAGAGGCGCGCACGTGTCATAGTAGAGGCGCGAACGTAGCATGTACATGTACGTACAACGGCCAGGGTGCAAGAAAGAAAATACGGCCACGTACATACATACGGGCAGGGTCTTGAATGCCTACACGCGCATACGTACGGCCAGGGCTCGTGTACATGGCTGGGTCGGAACGGAGAAACAGCGTCGTCGTCGTGTTCATGGGGAGGCAACGGAATGCGTCGTGTTCATGGGGAGGCAATGGAATGCGTTGTGTTCATGGGCAGGCAACAAAATGCGTTGTGTTCATGGGGAGGCAACGGAATGCGTCATGTTCATCGGGAGGCAACAGGACGCCTGGGAGCCAACCGTCTAGGTCAGAACGGAATGCGTGGTCGTGTTCATCGGGAGGGCTTGGGCGGAACAGGCAATGGAAATGAGGCCTGGCGTACCGCACAATGGAGGAAACGGCCTTGTGTTCGACCGGCCACGTTTGGAACGGGGTCCTGTTGATTGGGAGGGCTGTGGCGTATCGCAAAACGGAGGAAATGGACCTGCTACGGTCGAAACGGGGGTCCTGTTGATCGGGAGGGGTGTGGCGTACCGCAAAACGGAGGAAACGGACCTCCTACGGTCGAAATGGGGGTCCTGTTGATCGGGAGGGGTGTGGCGTACCGCAAAATGGACGAAACGAACTTGTGTTGGAGCGCTACGGTCGAAACGCGGGTCTTGTTCATCGGGAGGGGTGTAGCGTGATACGTCTCCAACGTATCTTTAATTTTTGGTTGTTCCATGCTATTATATTACCCCTTTTGGATGTTTATGGGCTTTATTTTACACATTTATATCATTTTTGGGACTAACCTACTAACCGGAGGCCCAGCCCATATTGCTGTTTTTTTTTGCCTATTTCAGTATTCCGAAGAAAAGGAATATCAAACGGAGTGCAAATGGAATGAAACCTTCAGGAGCGTTATTTTTGGAACAAATCTGATCCGGAGAGCCTGGAGTGCAAGTCAAGAAAGCTCCAAGGGCCCCACGAGATAGGAGGGCGCCCCCCTAGGGCGCGCCCCCTGTCTCGTGGGCCCCTCGGGCGTCCACCGACGTACTTCTTCCTCCTATATATACCTACGTACCCCGAAAACATCCAGGAGCACCACGAAACACAATTTCCACCGCCGTAACCTTCTGTATCCGCGAGATCCCATCTTGGAGCCCTTGCCGGCACTCTGCCGGAGGGGGAAGCAACCACGGAGGGCCTCTACATCAACATCCTTGCCCCTCCGATGATTTGTGAGTAGTTTACTACAGACCTACGGGTCCATAGTTATTAGCTAGATGGCTTCTTCTCTCTTTTTGGGTCTCAATACAATGTTCTCCCCCTCTCTTGTGGAGATCTATTCAATGTAAACTCTTTTTGTGGTGTGTTTGTCGAGATCCGATGAATTCTGGGTTTATGATCAAGTTTATCTATGAATATTATTTGAATCTTGTCTGAATTCTTTTACGTATGATTGAGTTATCTTTGCAAGTCTCTTCGAATTATCAGTTTGGTTTGGCCTACTAGATTAATCTTTCTTGTCATGGGAGAAGTGCTTAGCTTTGGGTTCAATCTTGCGTTGTTCTTACCAAGTGACAGAAAGGGTTGCAAGACACGTATTGTATTGTTTCCATCGAGGATAACAAGATGGGTTTATATCATATTGCATGTGTTTATCCCTCTACATCATGTCATCTTGCTTAATGCGTTGCTCCGTTCTTATGAACTTAATACTCTAGATGCATGCTGGATAGCGGTCGATGTGTGGAGTAATAGGAGTAGATGCAGGCAGGAGTCGGTCTACTTGTTATGGACGTGATGCCTATATACATGATCAAGCCTAGATAATCTCATAACTATGCGCTTTTCTATCAATTGCTCGACAGTAATTTGTTCACCCACCGTAATACTTATGCTATCTTGAGAGAAGCCTCTAGTGAAACCTATGGCCCTCGGGTCTATCTCTTATCATATTTGCTTTCAATCTACTTTATTTGCATCTTTACTTTTTGCATCTATCTTATAAAATACCAAAAATATATTTATCTTATCATACTATCTTTATAAGATCTCACTCTCGCAAATGGCTGTGAAGGGATTGTCAACCCCTTTATTGCGTTGGTTGCGAGTTCTCAGTTTGTTTGTGTAGGTGCGTGGGACTTTTGAGGAGCCTCCTACTGGATTGATACCTTGGTTCTCAAAACTGAGGGAAATACTTATGCTACAGTTTGCTGCATCACCCTCTCCTCTTCGAGGAAAACCAACGCAAGCTCAAGACGTAGCAAGAAGGATTTCTGGCGCCGTTGTCGGGGAGGTCTTTGCTCAAGTCAAGACATACCAAGTACCCATCACAAACCCATCTCCCTCGCATTTACATTATTTGCCATTTGCCTCTCGTTTTCCTCTCCCCCACTTCACCCTTGCCGTTTTATTCGTCCTCTCTTTCCCAATCTCCTCCTCTCTTTTTCGCTTGCCATTTTTTTGTTTGCTTGTGTGTTAGTTCGTTTACCTTGTCGTCATGGCTAGTCCTCCTATCTTTATTCTCACTCCTGAACAAGAAATTCACAATTTTAAGCAAAGGGAGAGAGAAAGTTTAAAAGATACTTGGCATAGAATTTGCATTGCCCAATATAAAGCTACTAGGAAGCTTGGTACTTCCGTTCTTCTCCGCAATTTTTATTTAGGCATTACCCCTTGGAATAGATGTGTTCTTTATATTGCTACCGGAGGTGATTTCATGAGTAGCCATACTTTTGATGCTTATAATGCTATGTTAGATTTGTTTGGCCCACCACCTCTTTTGGTCAATGGAACGGTTTTAACTCTAGAACATGTGATGCAACGGCTTGATCTTATTGAAAATAAATTTGCCACTATTGAATTGATTGAAAATTTGGATAAAAAGATTCATAATCACATTACCCAGTTTGGATCTACGGTTGGAGTTACTTTGAAAAATCTTAAGGAAAAAGAACCTATAGTCGATGAAAAAATAGATCTAGACTCTTCTAGAATCAGTAAACTTGAGGATATCATTACAAACTTGGGTTCCGCATTTTCCCCCATGAAAAACACTCCAAAACCCCCTACTAAAATTGCCAAGTTTATTTATGTTCCTAAAAATAAGGGTGAATCTTCTAGTAAGGGAGATGCGGATCTCAAATCCATAAGTGTTCTTCCCAATTGTCTCTCTATCGTTAAGGAACCTTTTGCTACCAATGAATTTCTTGAATTTTTGCCTAAAGGTTTAGCCAATGCTAAAAGGGAAGAAATCCCTAGAGATCACAAGCGCTCTATTGATGAACCTATTGCCAAAGATGGCACTCGTTAGATCTATCTTTGCTTTTTATGCCTAGCTAGGGGCGTTAAACGATACCGCTAGTTGGGAGGCAACCCAATTTTTCTTTATGTTTTTCGTTTTTGCTCCTGTTTAGTAATAAATCTTGCATGTATCTTCTGGATAGATGTTTTTTATATTTTAATTAGTGTTTGTGCCAAGTAGAACCTATGGGATAACCTACGATGATAGTTGATTTGATTCTGCTGAAAAATAGAAACATTGCACGTATGAATATAATTTTGTTAAATCACAGGAACGTGCTTTTGCATTGATTCTTTTTGCTTCTGTTCAATAGACAAATTTTCCAGGACTTCCTATTTTGGTAGGATTTTTAGAGGTCCAGAAGTTTGCATTAGTTACAGATTGCTACAGACTGTTCTGTTTTTGACAGATTCTGTTTTTCGTGTGTTGTTTGCTTATTTCAATGCATCTATGGCTAGTAAATTAGTTTATAAACCATAAAGAAGTTGGAATACAGTAGTTTTAACACCAATATAAATAAAGAATGAGTTCATTGCATTACCTTATGTGGTGGTTTTGTTTTCTTTCACTAACAGAGCTTATAAGATTTCCTGTTGAGTTTTGTGTTGTGAAGTTTTCAAGTTTTGGGTAAAGGTTTTATGGACTATGGAATAAAGGGGGGCAAGAGGCTAAGCTTGGGGATTCCCATGGACCCCAAGATATTCAAGAATATCCAAAAGGCTAAGCTTGGGGATGCCCCGGGAAGGCATCCCCTCTTTCGTATTTGTTCATTGGTAACTTTACTTGGAGCTATATTTTTATTCGCCACATGATATGTGTTTTGCTTGGAGCGTCGTGTATTATATTAGTCTTTGCTTTTTAGTTTACCACAATCATCCTTGTTGTACACACCTTTTGGGAGAAGCCTATTTGATTAGAATTTGCTAGAATACTCTATGTGCTTCACTTATATCTTTTGAGCTTAATAGTTTTTGCTCTAGTGCTTCACTTATATCTTTTAGAGCACGGTGGTGTCTTAATTTTGAAGAAATTGCTAGTCTCTCATGATTCACTTATATTATTTTGAGAGTCTTTTAGAACAGCATGGTATTTTCTATGATCATAAAGTTGGTCCTATAATGATGAGCATCCAAGTTGGGTATAATAAAAACTATCATAGAAAGAGAATTGGATGCTATGATCAATTCGATGCTTGATAATTGTTTTGAGATATGAAGGTAGTGATATTAAAGTCATGATAGTTGGGTGATTATGAATTTAAAGAATGCTTGTGTTGAAGCTTGTGATTCCCGTAGCATGCACGTATGGTGAACCGCTTTGTGATGAAGTTGGAGCACAATTTTATTTATTGATTGTCTTCTTTATGAGTGGCGGTCGGGGATGAGCAATGGTCTTTTCCTACCAATCTATCCCCCTAGGAGCATGCGTGTAGTACTTTGGTTTTTGATGACTTCTAAATTTTTGCAACAAGTATATGAGTTCTTTTGATTAATGTTGAGTCCATGGATTATACGCACTCTTTCACCCTTCCACCATTGCTAGCCTCTCTTGTACCGCACAACTTTTGCCGGTACCATACACCCACCATTTACCTTCCTCAAAACAGCCACCATACCTACCTATTATGGCATTTCCATAGCCATTCCGAGATATATTTCCATGCAACTTTCCACCGTTCCGTTCATATGACACACATTACTTTTGTCATATTGCTTTTTGCATGATCATGTAGTTGACATTGTATTTGTGGCAAGGCCACCTTCATAGTTTTCATACATGTCGCTCTTGATTCATTGCATATCCCGGTATACCACCGGAGGCATTCATAGAGAGTCATATCTTGTTCTAGCTTTGAGTTGTAAATCCATAAAAGTGTGATGATCTTCATTATTAGAGCATTGTCCTAGTGAGGAAAGGATGATGAAGACTATGATTCCCCCACAAGTCAGGATGAGACTTCGGACTTTACAAAAAAAATATAGAAAAAAAGAGAAAGGCCAAAAAGAAAAAAAAAGGCCAAAGAAAAAAAAGGGAAAAAGAAAAAAAATAGAAAAAGAAAAAATAAAATGAGAGAAAAAGAGAGAAGGGACAATGCTACTATCTCTTTTTCCACACTTGTGCTTCAAAATAGCATCATGATCTTCATGATAGAGAGTCTCATATGTTGTCACTTTCATACACTAGTGGGAATTTTTAATTATAGAACTTGGCTTGTATATTCCAATGATGGGCTTCCTCAAAAGTGCCCTAGGTCTTCGTGAGCGAGCAAGTTGGATGCACCCCACTTAGGTTCTTTTATTGAGCTTTCATATATTTATAGCTCTAGTGCATCCGTTGCATGGCAATCCCTACTCACTCACATTGATATCTATTAATGGGCATCTCCATAGCCCGTTGATACGCCTAGTTGATGTGAGACTATCTTCTCCTTTTTTTTGTCTTCTCCACAACCACCATTCTATTCCACATATAGTGCTATGTCCATGGCTCATGCTCATGTATTACGTGAAAATTGAAAAAGTTTGAGATTATTAAAGTATGAAACAATTGCTTGGCTTGTCATCGGGGTTGTGCATGATTAAATACTTTGTGTGATGAAGATAGAGCATAGCCAGAATATATGATTTTTTAGGGATAACTTTCTTTAGCCATGTTATTTTGAGAAGACATGATTACTTTGATTAGTATGTTTGAAGTATTACTATTTCTTATGTCAATATGAACTTTTATTTTGTATTCATTTGGATCTGAACATTCACACCACAATAAAGAAAATTACATTATGAATTATGCTAGGTAGCATTCCACATCAAAAATTTCTTTTTTATCATTTACCTACTCGAGGACGAGCAGGAATTAAGCTTGGGGATGCTTGATATGTCTTCAACGTATCTATAATTTTTGATTGCTCCATGCTATTATATTACCCCTTTTGGATGTTTATGGGCTTTATTTTACACATTTATATCATTTTTGGGACTAACCTACTAACCGGAGGCCCAGCCCATATTGCTATTTTTTTTCCTATTTCAGTATTTCGAAGAAACGGAGTATCAAACGGAGTCCAAACGGAATGAAACCTTCGGGAGCGTTATTTTTGGAACAAATCTGATTTAGAGAGCCTGGAGTGCAAGTTAAGAAAGCTCCGGGGGCCCCACGAGATAGGAGAGCGCGCCCCCCTATGGCGCGCCCCCTTGTCTCGTGGGCCCCTCGGGCGTCCACCGACGTACTTCTTCCTCCTATATATACCTACGTACCCCGAAAACATCCAGGAGCACCACGAAACACAATTTCCACCACCGTAACCTTCTGTATCCGCGAGATCCCATCTTGGAGCCCTTGCCGGCACTCTGCCGGAGGGGGAAGCAACCACGGAGGGCCTCTACATCAACATCCTTGCCCATCCGATGAGTTGTGAGTAGTTTACCACAAACCTACGGGTCCATAGTTATTAGCTAGATGCCTTCTTCTCTCTTTTTTGATCTCAATACAATGTTCTCCCCCTCTCTTGTGGAGATCTATTTGATGTAAACTCTTTTTGCGGTGTGTTTGTTGAGATCCGATGAATTGTGGGTTTATGATCAAGTTTATCTATGAATAATATTTGAATCTTCTCTGAATTATTTTATGTATGATTGAGTTATCTTTGCAAGTCTCTTCGAATTATCAGTTTGGTTTTGCCTACTAGATTGATCTTTCTTGCCATTGGAGAAGTGCTTAGCTTTGGGTTCAATCTTGCGTTGTTCTTACCCAGTGACAGAAAGGGTTGCAAGACACGTACTGTATTGTTGCCAGCGAGGATAACAAGATGGGGTTTATATCATATTGCATGTGTTTATCCCTCTACATCATGTCATCTTGCTTAATGCGTTGCTCCGTTCTTATGAACTTAATACTCTAGATGCATGCTGGATAGCGATCGATGTGTGGAGTAATAGTAGTAGATGCAGACAGGAGTCGGTCTACTTGTTATGGACGTGATACCGATATACATGATCATGCCTAGATAATCTCATAACTATGCGCTTTTCTATCAATTGCTCGACAGTAATTTGTTCACCCAACGTAATACTTATGCTATCTTGAGAGAAGCCTCTAGTGAAAACTATGGCCCCCGGTTCTATCTCTTAGCATATTTGCTTTCAATCTACTTTATTTGCATCTTTACCTTTTGCATCTATCTTATAAAATACCAAAAATATATTTATCTTATCATACTATCTTTATTAGATCTCAATTTCGCAAGTGGCCGTGAAGGGATTGACAACCCCTTTATTGCGTTGGTTGCGAGTTCTCAGTTTGTTTGTGTAGGTGCGTGGGACTTTTGAGGAGCCGCCTACTGGATTGATACCTTGGTTCTCAAAACTGAGGGAAATACTTACGCTACACTTTGCTGCATCACCCTCTCCTCTTCGAGGAAAACCAATGCAAGCTCAAGACGTAGCATGGTGTACCGCAAAACGGGACTCCATAGGATACTGTTCATCTCCACCATCGACCTCCTCCAGCCTCCACGGGCTCCTGTTCATCCAGCCTCCACCGCGCGCTACTCCACTGGCTACTGTTCAACCACCCCTCCACCCTCTACTGTTCATCCAGCCCTCCACACCACGGGGTCCTGTTCAACCACCCCTCCACGGGCACCCCTCCACCATCTACTATTCATTCAGCCCTCCACACTATGGTGTCCTCTTCATCTAGAGGCAACGCCACCGCTCACTGTTCATCCAACCCCCCCCCCCAGCAACGCTCACTGTTCATCCAATCGATCGGCTTGAGTTAGCAGCAGTAGCGAAGGAATCGCTCGATCGGGTTCAGTTAGCAGCCATCGATCGATCCCTCAGGTTCAGTAACGCGTAGCCTATAGTGCAATCGCTCGGGTTCAGTTAGAGCCCAACGCCTCGCTCGGGTTCAGTTAGAGCCAACGCCTTGCACGTGTACGAGAGAAATGCGCATCGCTCGGCCCCCGACCTCCCACCGTAACCGGGAACTCCCCGGAATTTTCCTCGCCCTCGCTTCTACCACGGTTTTTTTCGTCATGGATGGCCCAAAGAATGTCATGCAGCTGCGTCTCCGGCCCGCCCAGGACGAAAAGCCCATTTTCTGTCATGATTTTTGTCATAGAAGTAGGATCCCACCACATCAATGATGATACCGTGTTTTGTCACAATTATCGTCATAGAAGTGTCATATGTATGACAGAAAATTTCTTCGTTCGGCCCAAAATGTCACGGATGTGTCTTTTTTTGTAGTGCTAAATATCGAGAGGGCCCTAAGAATATCTCTCCATCGTCGGAGTAGCAAATCCCACTCTCGAGCTGTCCGGTCACTTGTCAAACTTTTCGGTGAGCCTGAAAGTTGTCGTTATGATCACCTTGTTACAGATGACGTTTGAGAAACCCCAAAGCCCACCGTTTGGTAAGAAGTGACCGAGACACTCTCATGGTATGAGGAACTAAAACAGATGCTAACACTCCATGTTATAACAGATGATTTCAGACGATATGATCACAAAGTATAACATACAAGATTGGGTCGATTCAATATGATCGTTCTTCTAGCGTCATACCCTCAGTGTTGTTTTAGGACTATCATTGCACCTAACTATATCCTAAGATCCATAAAACTTGATCACCAACAAACTTGAGCTGGTCTTAGAGGCGAGACCGGGAACCTATTGTTTGACCGTTTATCATTCCACACTTGCATATGAGTTTTCCACTGAATCACATATTCCAGGATCACAGCAGTTATAGAATGAAATGTAAACTCTTAATTATGAATAATGGAAATATAGTAATACAATATTATTGCCTCTAGGGCATATTTCCAATAGTCCCACTTGCACTAGAGTCAATAATCTAGTTAGCACCTTTAACTTTTACACCAATGGTGATCTGGTGCCATTCCATGCTTTGCTTGTGGTATAGACTTTGTCCTACCAAATCTGACAACTTCAAACCCAAGTGTATAATTTGCATTTCTATGCATCTATCATGCTTTCACAAGAACTCATATTTGGTATGAAACCGGCTTTGTATATATACTGAATCACTGGTAGAACCTTTGATTCCTTGGACTGAGTCATGGAACCACTATTAAGAATAGTGTTCCAATGATATATGCAATCATCTAGAAGCCATACCAAGCTCATAAATGAACTTTTGATTCACCACCCTTCATTTGCTTCTAAAGCAATAATATACTTAGCCTTTTGTTATAGAATTCACTGCAGTAACTTTCTTGAACCAATTCCACCTTACTATGCCACCATAAATCACTTTTAATTTGAAATCAAAAAATCACTTGGAGCATAGATGAAGATTTTATCGATGTACTATTTACAACCCTTCATTGATGTAACTCCTTCCAACAATCTCTTCATTTTCTCCGTGTTTGAGAAACATGTCATTAATCCTTATCGACATTTTCATTGTTTTCCCATGATCTACAATTTGACCATACTAGTAACTTTTACTTACAACTAATTTGGAGTATTGGAAATATCTGGTTGTTTACATACCATGGAATACAAGTGTAGTTGAAATCATATTTTGCTCATCACTATTTCAGGATACTGACTCCTTCCATGTGACATTGAGAAGAAACTCTTCTTGATATTTTACATACTAAACTGCTTTAGTATTCTGTCAATATGTATTTTGGCTAAGTCCGATTAGACACCATTATCTCCATATATCATTATGTCTAATACCAAGACTATTCATTGCCTAAGTATTTTACTAAATAACTAGTTTCAGTAAAGTCTTAATCCGTGTCAAGAAATTTACATAACTTCCAATCAATAATATGTCATGTACATATAGTGTTTAGAAATATTATCATGCTCCCACTTACTTTCTTGTAAATACAAGCATCTTCGCTTTAATTGATGAAATCAATTTATTTGACCATTTCATCAGTACCAATATTCCAACTCCACTATGTTTGCTTCAGATCCTTATAGGATCTCTTGAAGTTTGCATACTTACTAGCATCCTCTGGATCGACAAAATTACCTTGGATCGTATCAAATATACAACCTTGGTTCTATTTGCATCTCATTGGAATCATTTTGACGTCCATCTGTTTTATCTCATAATTGAAATATTCAGTAATTGCTAGTTTAACCCGAACTGTCTTTAAGTATTGATATTATGAAACAATCTCGTCATAGTCAATTCTTTGATCTTGTCATAAACTATTTGTAACAAGTCAAGCATTATAAAACATTTTATTTTTGTTAGTTTATAGATCCATTACTATTCTTCAGACTCTAAGTCTTTCGAAGGATTCATCAAGTTCTAGGCTTGAATTATGTGAATGGACACTATCTCGGATTTTGTTGGCATATAGCCAATTTCCGGAGTCAGGGCCCATCAACGCTTCTCTGTGAATTATATGTTCATTGTTTGCCCAACAATATTTCGTCTGCATACAAAAAGGTCTGCATGAATTTTTCCAACCTATATAGTTCAGCTGCAAGTTCGTCCATAGTCTCTATATCTCATGTAGAGGCTTTTGGATCAGTTGCAGTAAGAAATTCTAAAATTACGTCTAGTGTTTCTTTTCTTTGAGCTGATTACGAAGATTCCGCAATCTTGTTGAGTTTGCACTGTCCTCCCACTCATTTATTTTCTCCACAACTTCTGTACTCTATGCCAACACTTTGCCTCGGCGTAGTGATAGAGGAATACCCAACTATTTGGGATAACCTATAAAGTAGCACTTATTTTAATAAATTTGATGGCGCTTCTTTTTCAGTGTGAAAGCCATAGTCTCTAAAGCATCACTTTGAAAGTATATTGGTGAAATAATTAATGTCATCTTTGATCTCACCATGTCATACATAGTTTGGTTGAATCTACTTAAAACAATCTACTCTCAGTAGTGTTTCTAGGAGGTGCAAGCTATAAAATTCTTTTATAGCTCATGAGACATTCGCTAAATTTGTAACTCCAATATTATTTTCTGCAGTCCAATTGTAGAAACATAATTTTATTGTTACAATAATTTCTACTTCATTCTGAAAACCTTTTGAAACATTTCAAAAGATCTAGATTTATGTCTCAATTTAGTAAATATAAATATCTACTTGATTCATTCTTGAAGATAGATAAATCCACTGCTTGCAACAACACTTATTGGACTACACAAATCGATATGCTTATTGCCAATTTTTTTGTTGCTCGTTCTCTATGGCCCGTGAACGGTATTTTAGTTTACTTCACTAATTGGACGGAACTTGCAAGTGTTAGATGATTCTCAATCATATGACTTCAAAATTCATCACTATGAAATTTCTCCATCCTAGTTTCTCCAATGTGACTAAATGTAGTGCCACACCGATGTGGTATTCTTTTAGTCTTACGACATTTAGCGTTAGTGTTATGGATGTTCAATTTTATTATCAATATTCATGACATACATCCTATTCACAATAAGAGTATGTCCTTTTGTTCATAACATTGGACAACTATTGTTCTGTCATGGACAACCTCCTTCATTACATTGAGCAACTATTATTTTGTCATGAAGAACCTCCTTGCAACTTCTATGCAATGGGATAGAGTGTACAAAAACTCTAAAATGAATTATGATAATAAATATAGAGGAAATACACTGATAGAAATACTGTAACCTTTTACAACCTGTCAAAAAAATTTAACCTCATTATTTGTTGGTCATGTAGGCCATTCAAAGTTTCTTGCAACGATTTGCAATAACACGCAATCGAGTCGATATCCTTGTGATTAACCTTTTAACCACAATACTGAAGAATCAGTGATCAATAAATTGATCATTTTCCCCAAGAACTACACTGTACTTGACCAAACACCTCTGCATCTCATAACTTGTATGACATTCATACCTGTGCTGGACATTCCAGTCTTCTTTTCTTCCTGCCTTTTACTTCTTATAGTTTTACATAAATATTTCTCTGACTCTCAGAAGAAATAACAACTTTTAAGAGTGTCATGAGCCCCGAACTTCCCTAGGCGTGTAAGTCTCATTACATCCTTTGGTTTTGTTCTTTCTCTACAAGTTTTCACTTTCAACACATGTCTGGCTTTCTTCCGGATCTTACGCATTTCGGTCTTAAACATAGTTGAACACTTCACTTAGAATTTGCAAACAAAACACTTCTTTAGATATCACATATATTTTAGCTTTTGTTTGTTTCTGAAAACAATTTTCAATTCCAAGAATACCACATAACTATCCCAAACATTTTAAAGTTTGGGTTTCTTGGAAGCAAGCAGACCGTAATGCAATTCTAGCTTTTAGATCGAAGGACGTGAGTCTCGTCATCCATAGCATCAGCAAGAGAGTATTTTAAACATGTAGTAGGACAAAATCCTTCTTGTCACTTTTAGAGGATGATCCTCTCAAACATAAAGTTTGAACCAGATAAATATCAGTCAATCAATTTCAACAACAAAGGTGGAACTGTGAGCCATAATTCTACAACAATAATGCAAACTACACATTGACATTATTCATAATTAATTTGCACTAGTTATTAAACTTAATTAATACATAATTGTGTTCCCACTCAAAAATCAATGTCTCCCATAATTGATAGTGAGTGATTCAAGATCCAAGCCTTGTTCTCAGCCATTGATGTGGACATCACTGATGACGAGAATTTTGACCGGTGGGAAAATTTTGGCCGATCATATCTCAATATGACTCTTGTTCATCTTTCTATGCTTTGTGCTCCAAGCTCAGAATGATTCTGCTAGAACTTCAAGACAACCGAGTGCTATCTGCAAGCATGGTCTGACCGTCACCGTCTTACACCTTGCACCCTGTTTGTGCTCATGTGGACATGACCCACTACGGACTTCTATGTGTTATAGACGGTTGCAATAATGAGAATAGCACCTTTTAACTTGATATTCACTGTGAGAGATCATCCTAATAATTGACTACTGCGCAATCAAAAGGGTGAAGACAACAAAGGGATAAATATCTCAGGTGATTCATAATTGCATGATACGGTATAGCCCCGGGCGTCGGGAGTTCTCCGTGATCATCTTCAATCTCAAGTTGAAGCAACGTGACGGCCAATATTTCGTTTCTGTGGCAACCGTTTCAAAAATGTTACCGTGGCGGCAATCTCAGAAAACATTGCCGTGGCGACCATTTCGAAAATGTTACCGTGGCACCAAAATCAGAAATTCCGTCGTGGCACGAAATTATAGCTCCTCATCCCGCGCCTTGGTACACCTTCTGCTCGACGGTGTCCTCCATGTACATCATGCCACCGTCACTTGTAACCTATCTCTACGATATTTACATTAAGCTGGCAATCTCGTGGCTCTAGCCATCATGTCATGATGCGCAGGCCACTTAACATTACATATAACCATATCATACATAAACTCATTATCATGATGAAGGCTATACCACATCATATGCAAACCCTGCAAAACCAAGTTAGACATCCTCTAATCGATTTTAGCAAAATTTTAATTATGTGGTTAACCAGTTTTAATGATTAAGACGCTACCGATGCAAGCACAACAAGGAGATGTTCTTGATGCTAGATTAAGTTTCAAGGTGTGTGAAAGAGAGACTTAATTAAAAGTCTCGTCCCCCACACTAAACTTCATCAATACATGTGACCCCCTAGAAGATCATCCATCTTCGGCACCATCTTGTGTATGCGACGGTTCACTATTCCCGACTATGATGTGGCCCAAGGAACTGTTAGCAGACCGTCGACAGCCAGAACCGATCAATTGTCAGAACCTTGTAGCAAAACTACACATCATTCTGATGATGAACTGAACCGAAGCAACACTCGTGGGAAGCATAGCAGGAACATCAGCCCTCACATATCAGATGTGATATAGATCGCAACTTGCATCTACTCATAAACCTAGTCATGATGCCACTATTGGGAAACGTAATAGAAAAAAAATTGCACCTATGATCACCAAGATCAATATGAAGATGCATAAGGGTTGGGATCAAAGATCTTTACCAACTTCGAAGTGCAGCGGAAGAAGAAGAGTCGGTGTAGATTGTGCTTGAAGTCCCTCAAACGATGATGACGATCCCGCGAACCGCCCTCGAACGATCCCTCGAATAGAAGACCGAAAGCATGACATCTCTACTTGGTTGCAATCGTACGATCTTCATGATCCGGCAGCACTTGCCGTACAGAGTTAATCGTCGCCGGAGAATTAGAGAGAGGAGATTATAACCACATTGGGCTTCTAATTATAAGGATTAGAGGTTGCTAGGTCTAGCTCTAATTAGTCTAGGACCAACTAGAACTAGAACTAGAACTAGATCAACTAGAAGAGGCACCCAAAAACTTGTAGTCAAAAGGCTGGAAAACCTCTAGTATATATAGGTTTAGGAGGGAGGAGAGAGCAACCACCAAGGTGTGACGCCCCCGATTCAATCGTACACTAATCATACACGCAAATGTGTACGATCAAGATTAGGGAGTCACGGGAAGACATCACAACACAACTCTAGACACAAATTAGAATAATACAAGCTTTATATTACAAGCCAGGGGCCTAGAGGGCTCGAATACATCAGCTTGAATACAAGCGAGTCAGCGGAAGCAACAATATCTGAGTACAGACATAAGTTAAACAAGTTTGCCTTAAGAAGGCTAGCACAAAAGCAACATGATCGAAAAGGCAAGGCCTCCTGCCTGGGAGCCTCCTAACTACTCCTGGTCGTCGGCGGCCTCCATGTAGTAGTAGGCACCCTCGGGGTAGCAGTAGTCATCGGTGGTGTCGTCTGGCTCCTGGACTCCACCATCTGGTTGTTGCATCCGAGAAGAATGGAAAGAGGTGGAAAAAGAGGAGGAAAGCAACCATGAGTACTCATCCAAAGTACTCGCAAGCAAGGATCTACACTACATATGCATCGGTATCAATGAAAAGGGTTGTATCTGTGGACTGAATTGCAAAATGCTAGAAGAGAAGGGGGAAAGCCTAGCCTATCGAAGACTAGCATCTTCAAGCAGCTCCAAGCATCATGCAGCATCAGAAGAGATAAGAGTAGCATAAAGTAAAGTAGTAGTAGTGTTATCAACCTCGGCCAGAGATCCTTTCACGACTCCATGCGAGAAAGCAATCCCAGAGCCATACTATCCATTTCTCATCACAATCCATTTCTCATCACAAGTATCCAGTTCTAGTTGTATCGATCGGGATACAACTCCGAGCGTCCGTTACCATAGGACATGCTATGGATAGATGTTTTCTTCCCTGCAGGGGTGCACCAACTTGCCCACCACGCTCGATTAACTCTGGTCGGACAAACTTTCCTGGGTCATGCTCGGCCTCAACCAAACAATACGCCACAACCCGACCTAGGCTAAATAGAGAGGTCAGCACGCCGGACTAAACCTATGCCCCCAGGGGTAATGGGCCATCGCCCCGGGAACTCCTACACGTTGCGAATACGGCCTGTGAGCAGACCTAGCTACCTCCTTAAAAAAGGCAGGTGCTTACCAGTCCAACCCGGCATGCGCTGCTCAGTCGCTGACGTCTATTAAGCTTTGGCTGATGCATACGACGCAGAACGCCCATACTATGCCCACGTGATGGTTAGTGCTATCAAGCCAGAGGCCCCTCGGAACAAATATCCAAATCGTAGTGGATTAGGAACGTGCGGTAACAAGCAGAGACTCAAGAAAGATGTGACCCCGTTGCCCAGTCTCGAGGACTTGTGGCAAAGGCTAGGAATGCCCGGTCACGCCTCGTAAGTATCTCGCGGGCACCTTCCAGGTCAACCCGACTCCACATCACTCGCAATTAAGCTCGCGCGGGTACCCCTTAGGGCCGACCCATCTTTAGTAACATGGTTTAGTGTAAAGTCATAGTAACCATAGTAACTGTGTGTCTAACACCAAGGGGAACCCTGAGGAACCACCCTCGTTGGATTCCACTCGATGTAATCATCAAGGTGAACATAAGAGGAACCACCCTCGAAGTTCACACTTGAGGGGTTGCACGACAGATTCGTATCGGAAGTGGTTAAGGAGCAATTCACCCTCGATGACCACGACCGAATAGCTACACTATAGGGTTAACATCAAAAGTGTTGATGAGGTCTCACCCTCGGCACTCGATATTAACCCAGTAGTGTCGAGCAACTAAGGGGAAAGTGATGTGCGGTGCCAGGGCCTGATCTTCGATCCCGTTGATCGGGTCTTCGATGATGAAGCAGGGGCAACTAGGACAAGGTGGGGGTCACTGATGGATCACTAAGCAACCTATACTAAGCAGGTTAGGATAAGCAGGTAAGTAACAATAAGCAGGTTACAAAAGCAGGCTATGCATCAGAATAGGAGCAAACAATAATAGTTGCAAAATGTAATGCAAGCATGAGAGAATGGAATGGGCGATATCAGGATGATCAAAGGGGGGCTTGCCTGGAAGCTCTGCTAGAAAGGAAGAAGGGTCGTCTACGTAGTCGATCACAGGGGCAGCATCGGTCTCGGGGTCTATCGAAGAGAAGAGGGGGAAGAAACAATGAATGTAAAACAAATGAAGCACCATAATGCATACACATGGTAATACGCGATGTTAGAGGTGAACTAACGCAGTGCTAGCCATTGCAGACGGAGAGGGAAAACATTCGGAGGTGTTTTCCCAATGTCTGGCATTTTCCAGACACATGAAACGATAGGGGACGGTTCCATGTTCAGCATGCTAGGGGCATGTGATAGATGAATGGACCGTGCATCCGGATTCGTTGGATTTTTTGAGCAACTTTCATATATAAAAAAAAATTTCATCTGAGTTACGGTTTATTTTCTATGATTTTACAAAGATTTCATTATTTTCTAAGTTTAGATAAATTAACAGAAATGGATTATGACATCATGCTGAGGTCATTCTCGCGTCAGCAGTCGGCTGACCAGCTAACCAGTCAAACTGACAGGTGGGACCCACCTGTCAGCATCTGTCGGACTGACAGTGGGTTAATATGAGTAACAGAACTAATTAGGGGTGTGCGCCCCGTTAGTCAGTGACTAATTAGTTTAACTAATTATTTTTATTTATAAAAAAGTTTAATTAGCAGATGGGACCCACATGTTAGTGGGCCACGTGGTCCAGTCAGTATGTTGACTGGTTCAACCCAGTCAACTGGGCCCAGAGGCCCCACTGGCAGTGACCCAGGGGCGGGCCCCAGGTGTACCACGTCGGTGATGACCGGAGTCTCGACGCCGGCGACCAAAACAGCGGCGGGGCTTGCCGGACTTTGCCGGAAATCACGCACAGGGGGGTCTTTAGTGGCGGGACTTGGCGCGTTCGAACCAGCAGAGAGTGCTGCGTCCATCTAGGCTAGCGAGAGGCACCGGGGACGACCGGAGCGGCGCTGGCGACGAGCTAAAGCAGCGCCGGAGTTCGGGTGCTAGTGGAAACAAAGCTAGGAGGAACGGGAACGTGCGCTAGTGGTGATGTTGGACTCGCACGAGCTCCCGGAGCTCGATGCGAGGCTCAGCCGCGCATTACAGCGGTGAAGGCCACGACGGCGAGCTCGTCGGCGGCGATGCGTGCGGGTGCTAGCGGAGCGGCTGCTGTGGCGGTGGAATAGCTCGGGAGAGAGAAGGGAAAGAAGCACAGGCTCACAGTTCTCCTGCAGATGTGCTCATGCGTGCTCGAGGAGGGCTCAATGCAGCGGAATCAACGGCGAAGCTCGTCAGAGCAGAGGAGGAAGACATCAACGTAGGGACGATGCAAAGGCGCTCCTGCTCGGGTGATTCATCGGGGAGGAAGAGGAGGTCGAGGCGGTCCTTCTTGGCGTGGAGGCGAGGCAAGGCAGCGTCGGGGACCACGTGCGTTACGGCGGCGGGGCCACGGTGGCGCTCGGATGCGATGGGGAATGGGAGAGGCAGAGAGGGCAAGCAACAGTTCATGGGGAAGGGGGAAAAGATCTCTCGGGGGGAGGGGGTCGATGAGGGAGTCCTGGATTAGGGGGTATCCATACAGCCGAACTGTGTACAACGTCTGGACTATTGAAGCGTGAAGATACAAGACTCAAGACTTCGGCCCGTGTCCGGATGGGACTCTCCTTGGCGTGGAAGGCAAGCTTGGCGATCCGGATATTGTGTTTCCTTTCTTGTAACCGACTCTATGTAAACCCTAGCCCTCTCCGGTGTCTATATAAACCGGAGAGGTTGGTCCTTAGAAGGCCGATCACAATTACAATCATACCATCATAGGCTAGCTCTTAGGGTTTAGCCTCTATGATCTCGTGGTAGATCTACTCTTGTACTACCCATATCTTCAATATTAATCAAGCAGGAAGTAGGGTTTTACCTCCATCGAGAGGTCCCAAACCTGGGTAAACACCTGTGTCCCTTGCATCCTGTTACCATCAGCCTTGACGCACATATTGGGACCCCCTACCCGAGATCCGCCGGTTTTGACACCGACATTGGTGCTTTCAATGAGAGTTCCTCTGTGTCATCGTCGCAAGGCTCGATGGCTCCTTCAATCATCAACAACACGGTCCAGGGTGAGATTTTTCTCCCCGGATAGATCTTCGTGTTCGGCGGCTTCGCCCTGCGGGTCAATTCACTTGTCCATCTGGAGCAGATCGGTAGCTACGCCCCTGGCCATCAGATCAGCCTCGGAAACCTGAACTGCACGACAGACATCCGCGGAGACTCAATCTTCGGCAGACTCGAGCCCATGCCAGGATCACCAAACAGTCATGACGAGCATGGCTTAAACCTGCTGTCGGACAAAGCTCAGGATCTAAACCCGGAGCAAGTTGCGTTGCCTAAGGACGGAGGGGTGGACCTCGCCCTGCAGGCCGCACACTCATCAGCAATGGAGTCGAACACAGGTCTCGCCTCTATGGTGGCCTGTGACTTCGGACCCCTGGATTCATATCCGGATGTTGGTTCCTATCCACGCGCTCCCGAGTCCGCCGAGCCTGGTTGGGCTCCGGTAATGGAATTCACCGCTGCGGATATCTTCCAGCACTCGCCCTTGGGCGACATGCTGAATTCGTTAAAAACTCTCTCTTTGACAGAAAATTCTGGGCCGAACTATGTCCGGCTCGAGTGGGAAGCAGATGACGAAGAATTTCGTTACCCACCCACCATCGACTACATAGCCATGGTTGATGATTTAACCGACGTGCTTGACTTCGACTCCGAAGGCATCGATGGTATGGATGACGATGCAGGAGAAGATTCAGAATCTATGGGGTACCTGACTTCCGCCTCGTCACATGACATATACATGGTGGATACGCCCAAGGAGGACGACGGTGACAATCCAGAAGATAAAACCCCCGGGCAAAAGCCAAAGCGACGACGCAGACGCCGCTCCAAATCCGGCAACAGTAAATACATCAACAAGAGCGCCAGAAAGATCGACACTCATGTCAACCCCGAAGGCAACAACGACCACACAGAACCAGTGATGGAGCAGGATGAACCAGGTCATGCCGAACACAGTTCGAAGCAGACGCCTGAGGACAATGATCCAGAGGGACGAGTTCATCAAACCATCCCAGGACAAGAAGACAATCCGGACGGTGATGCATTCATCATTCCGGAAGAACGCGTGGAACGAGATAACCTCCACAGAAAACTTATGACCACAGCGAGAAGTCTGAAGAAGCAGAAGCAACGGCTTAAAGCCAAACAGGAAGCGCTCAATCGTAGATGGAGCAAAGTGCTAGACACTGAAGAAAGATATGGCGACGATTGCCATACAAAGAGCTACCCAAAACGCAAGCTACTGCCAGAATTCGACGACGAGGCCATTCCACCAAAGAGTAACACGACCAGGAGGCCAGACGTACCACTCCATAACCACAACAAAGCAGCTAACGACGCCGCACACGATCTACGTGAGCACCTGGAGAAGAAAGCTGGCGTAGCTAGGTACATCTACGGATCTAAAGGACACACCCCGGCGAGGGACTGTGGTCGTCAAAACGATTATGCCAATCAAATACCAGTTCAGAATAAACACCGGACAAAACAACAGCCGACGGCATGCCACAGCACGTCCAGATACAGAGGGGCAGCTCACCCCCTGTGCTTTACCGAAGAGTTACTGGACCATGAATTCCCGCAGGGCTTTAAACCTGTGAACATAGAGGCATACGACGGAACGACAGACCCAGGGGTCTGGATTGAGGACTTTCTCCTACATATACAAATGGCTCGTGGGGATGACCTCCACGCCATCAAATACCTTCCCCTCAAACTAAAGGGACAAGCTAGACACTGGTTGAAAAGCCTCCCAGAAAATTCAATTGGGAGTTGGGAGGAACTCGAGGACGCTTTCAGGGTGAATTTTCAAGGGCCTTATGTCCGGCCTCCGGATGCTGACGATTTAAGTCACATAATCCAACAGCCCGGAGACTCCGCCCTCAAGCTTTGGAACAGATTCCTCACTAAGAAGAACCAAATTGTCGATTGTCCAGATGTCGAAGCCTTAGCGGCATTCAAACACAACATCCGCGACGAGTGGCTCGCCAGACACCTCGGCCAAGAAAAGCCAAGGACAATGGCAGCCCTAACAAGCCTTATGACCCGCTTTTGCGCGGGCGAAGATAGCTAGCTAACCCGTAAAGGCACCAGCACATCCGAAATAAGGGATGGCAACGGGAAGCCATGGCGTTATAAAAACAAATGCCGAAACAAGGAAGAGAGCTCGGATAACACGACGGTTAATGCCGGATTCAGGGGCTCTCGACCTACTGCGCAAAACAAGCCATCTAAAGGCAGTAAAGAGGGACCGTCCGGTCTGAACAGAGTCCTGGACAGACTATGCCAAATTCATGGCACCCCTGATAAACCTCCAAACCACACGCACGGAGAGTGCTGGGTCTTAAAGCAGGCCGGCAAATTAAATACCGAACACAAGGGAAGGGAAACACCAAGTGAGGACGAGGATGAACCTCGCCAGCAAAACACTGTGGGACAGAAAAAATTCCCGCCAGAGGTTAAAACAGTAAACATGATCCACGCGACTCGTACATCCATGAGAGGGCACGAACGCGCGCATAGAGACACGCATGATATAGAGCCCATCATACCCACACCTAACTACTGGATGTCTTATCCGATCACTTTCGATCACTTGGACGGCCGGACTAGTATTCGGCGCGGTGGATCAGAGGCCTTGGTGCTTGACCCAATAATCGATGGATACCGTCTCACCCGGGTCCTCATGGACGGCGACAATAGTCTCAATTTAATATACGAGGACACTGTCTGCAAGATGGGGATAAACCCATCCAGAATCAGCCAAAGCAACACCACCTTTGAAGGGGTGATACCAGGCGTCGAAGCCTACAGCAGGGGCTCCGTCATACTGGAGGTAACATTCGGCTCTCCAGGCAACTCCATAAGCAAAGAACTACTCTTCACCATCGCGCCCTTCCAAAGCGACTATCAAGTAGTGCTCGGAAGAACGGCCTTCGCCTGCTTCAACACATTGCCGCACTATGGCTACCTTACACTCAAGATGCCTGGTCCACGTGGTGTCATCACCGTTAGTAGAATAACAGAGCACTCGTCACGCGTAGAGGAACACGCGACGGCCCTAGCGGCCGGACTATAAGCGACCTCCAACATCAAAAAAATATGACCGGTCGTTAAGACCACGGACACGGTTAGACGAGTCCGGTAGCCCAAATTGAACCAGGGCACCGTATATGTAATCCTATAGCGGATACCAGGGGCTATAACTACTTAATAAAGCCCCACACTTGGCTCAACCTTATTGGCAGGCCAACAGCTTACACTTTTACTATCCCTCTCATACTAACATTGTAATCTCCTATGAGTTTTCTTTTTCCACATACAACGTTCGCGTGATACCCTTCCAGGATACGGCACAATGGAGACAAAGGCGCAGACGTGCATTAGGGCCCCGTTCAACAGGTTTCTTTTTAGATTAAGCCCCTATATAAACCTTTTCTATTGCCTCTTGTTGTTTAACCATCCCATGGGTTCCATACACATAGAGGATACTGCCGTTTTTGGCTTTTCGCCACGACAGATTAACGCATGTACCTAGAAACATAGGGTTTATAATGAATGGACATTCTTGAGCCCATCATCTGTTATAAAGTCCGAATACCTTCGGGAGTGTTCGGCGTCACGAGTTAGGCCTTATATGCATCAGCTCCGAATCATGTCTTTGGTCAAATGTTGGGTTTGCCCGGTTCCTGGGTTTGCCGCCTTACGTTCCGTTCTTATCGTCTAAGGTGGCCAAAGGAGAACTACTGTGATTGTGCCCTGGTTATTCCGGATGAGCACCTCAGTAGAGAAATCCGAAAACTGACTGTCATGATGCAGCAAGAGACTGTTCAACCACTCGATGACTCACTAGAATCTTTAGGATTCCTCCGCATTAATGAAGGGCCATTTCCCGATCAAGTACATACGCGCCCGTATTCGGATGCACGCGAAAGTACCAGGAGCTACATAGTAGCCCCAACGTTAGACTCCCACGGCTAAGCGAAAGTGTTACAGCTATATAGTCCGGTTGCCTAGTTCGACGTGCGATCACCTCCTTAATGGACCAAGACGTTGGATCAAGTGTGATTAAGCATATTTTTTCACGAACACCCCCGCATTTTATGCATGGGGGCTGAAGCCAACGACTGCTAACTTTCGGATTACATATTTATATATACATATATATAAACGGCCGCACAAGGGACATAATCATATTCTCAGGCAAATAGTATAAATATAGCCTCATAATCAAAATAAACATTGTTTTTACAATGATTTCGTTCATCATTCAAACAAGACATTCTTCGAGCACTGCGCCTCTATTAGGCGGGCACCTTTTGTGACCTGCGCCATGTAGTGCTCGGCCGAATATTGGCCCCCCACCGGATCCTGGGCCACTATAATTGTGGCATCCATATCTGTCCAATAGGCTTTAACGCGGGCAAGAGCCATCCGTGCACCCTCTATACACGTCGACCTCCTCATGGCATCAATCCGAGGCACGGCCCCAAGGAACTATTGCACCAAACCAAAGTAACTGTCCGGCTTAGGCCCCTTTGGCCAAAGATGGTCTCGCATTGCAAGCCCGGACAGCCTGTGAAGCTCCGCTACAGCAGCCATCTTGTCACTTAACGGCAGCGGGCGAGTGGGCAAAAAAGCTTCTCCACTTCCTTGTCACCTTGATCTTTGAAGAAGTCGGCAACGTCAGCTGTACTCTTCGCCAAATCCGCATATGCGTCTGCAGGACTCCAGCGTCCATCCATGGGAGCGTACTTCGGATCGAAAAATTTTGTCCGCAGCAAATAGGAGCCCCCATCTGCAATTTTACCGGCCTGTTGAAGCTCCTCCCGCGCACCCCTGAGCTCGGTCCAGATTTCCTTGGTGGCATTCAATGCCTTGTTCAGTTCGGCCGAATTATCCTCATGTTCCTTTTTAAGGAGCTCATACCGGTCAGCGGCATTTTTTAACTCAATAGCCATTTCGGCTATCTTTTCCTCGCTTCGGCGATGAGAAGCCTGTTCAGCCCTCAATTCCTCGGCCGCCTTTAGGGCAGCCACATTGCCCGCTTGAGCTTGTTCCTTGGCTTCAGCAAGTTCCGCCCTCAGGGCCTCCACGGCAGGAGCACCATCTACAGTCCAAATATACTACATTAATATCATGCCACCTTCATATTTTCCTATACAAGGGAAGGCAGGGCACATACCTTGTGACTTGTCCAGCCGCTCATTCACTAGCGTGATATCGGCATCAATCGATCCAATCTGCCTCGCTAGTTCGGCAACTTCAACGGACTGGCCGGCGGCTAGACCCACAGGTACCTGCACATATTTACAGCACAATCATTGGTTTATGATCCGCCGTTTGCCGCCTAGGGCGGGCAACCAGAGTCTCAGGGGCTACTATGCATATGGAGCACACCTAGCACGTGCCTCACAGCCAAAGAAATAGTGTACTCTGCATTACATACCTCAAAGCCTCTAAGCAGGCTTGTGAATGCTCCATTCAAACCGCTTGTAGCGGACGAAATCTTCTTCAGCACCACCTCATTAATGAGCGGTGCTCCTCCAAGAGTGCAGCTCGCTCCAGTAAGCCCGTTAGTACATCCGGCCGAACATCAAACTGCGCCGGACCCTTCCCATCGCCCCCTGTGGGAGCCAAACGCTCCGGTCTCAGGGCGGCTGACGCATTGACTTCCGGCTTCGGCAGATCCGGACTCCTCCGTGACGACAGCTCGGTGTCGCCTGCTTCACGAGTCGGAGAGGTAGGTGGGGTCTTGCTCTCTATCATCTCCGGAGGAAGATCCCCCGAAGATGAACTCTGTTGAGAAGAGCTGCTAGCCGGACAGCAAAAGATGAATCCTGGTTATTGATCTAGGAGAAACAGAGTACCTTCAAATTAATGATTAATTTACAGCTCGGTGGAGGGCTAGCCGGTTCGCAGGCGTAACGCGGTGAGGGTGCCCATCGGGGCAAGGCCCCCTGGGGATGCCTTTTTCCCTGGTTTGGGCATCTCCGCCTCCAAGCCTTCGGAGGCAGCCCTCTTCTTCCCGCACGGGGAGGAGGCCTTAGCCTCCCTTTCCCGACTATCCTCCTTAGGGGAGGTAACAATTCCCCCGGTTCAGGTGCGTAGTGTGTGGAGTTCGGTTTCTTCGTTCTTCCCCTTGTCCTTCACCGAGGGCATCCTGCTGAGTACCCGGTCAAGCATCTTGGCCATGGTGGGACCAGGCGAACCTTCGGGAAGTGGCGCCGAACACCTGATTCTCTCCGCCTTGCTGAGCCATTCCTGGCCACAGATGATTTTCAGAATAAACAACTATGACAAACTCAAAACAAGGTGTCCGGTGTCAAGATTACTTACTTGGGTATCTAGGCGATTGCAGCTTAGGCCCGCATCCTCGGTGGTGTCCGGACACTCTAGTTTCTGTCCGAAGAATAATTTGCACATCTCTCCGAGCTTCAAGCCGAAGAAGTGCTTGACAGTCCGTGGACCCTCCGGATTGAACTCCCACATCCGGAGAGGCCGGCGTTGGCACGGCAACATCTGTCGGATTAACATCACTTGCATTATGCTGACGAGGTTAATGTCCCTCTCAAGAAGCTCCCGGATGCGATTCTGCAGTACTGGTACATCACCAGCGGGCCCCCAATTCCGCCCTACGTCGGTCCAAGACGCTAGTTGTGACGGAGGGCCCGAGCGGAACTCGGGAGCAGCCACCCACTTTGTGCCTCTGGGAGCCGTGACATAAAACCACCTCCGTTGCCATACATCGGATACTTTCGGGAAAGAACCCTCTGGCCATGGGGCATCGGCATTCCTGCTTATTACGGCACCTCTGCACTCTGCATGTTGCCCCTCGATCATCTTCGGCTTCACGTTTGAAGGTCTTAAGCCATAAGCCGAAGTGTGGGGTGACATGGAGAAAAGCCTCGCACACGATAATGAATGACGAGATATGGAGGATGGCGTCTGGAGCCAGATCATGAAAATCCAACCCATAATAGAACATGAGCCCCCTCACAAAGGGGTCGAGGGTAAAGCCCAAGCCGCAGAGGAAGTGTGGGACAAAACTACGCACTCATTAGGCTCCGGTGTGGGGATGACTTGCCCTGGAGCAGGAAGCCTGTGCTGAATATCGGCGGTCAGGTATCCGACCTCCCTAAGCCTCGCAATGTCTTCCTTTTGAATCGAGGAGGCCACCCATCGGCCTTGAGGGACGGATCCGAACATATTGGAGGATCTGGGGTGTTGAAGCTTGGGTTTCGGGTGTTAGAACTTGAGGTGTGAGAAGGCGCGAGGAAGGTGGAAAAGAGGCATAGGCCTCAACCCCTTTATAAAGAGGGTGAATATCAAGAGTCCTCGGTGTGACCGTTTGAGGCTTATCTAAAAACATACGGAGTTATACCAATGGCCGTCGTGGGGTCATGCATGCCCATATTAATGGAAAATCCCGTAATAAGAGGAACACGATATCTGCCTCGACGGGACGTGCCAATAAAACCGCCTCGTAACACAAGTCGTTGTGGGGTAAGAAACGCCGGTTCGCGTTGGACCAGGCCATGATGCACGAGCACGACGCACGAAGATTGCCAGTAGATCAGATTCATGCCATGTGAAGATCATCTTGCAGATCCGGACACGGTCTACGTGTTCGATAATTACTTTGGAGTATTCGGAGAAGGAACCCGCCTTGCAATGCCGAAGACAATACTGCGCGCCGGACTCTTCATCATTGAAGCCTGGTTCAGGGGCTACTGAGGGAGTCTTGGATTAGGGGGTATCTGGACAGCCGGACTGTGTACAATGTTCGAACTATTGAAGCGTGAAGATACAAGACTCAAGACTTCGGCCCGTGTCCGGATGGCACTCTCTTTGGCGTGGAAGGCAAGCTTGGCGATCCGGATATTGTGTTTCCTTTCTTTTAACCGACTCTATGTAAACCCTAGCCCTCTCCGGTGTCTATATAAACCAGAGAGTTTGGTCCTTAGAAGGCCGATCACAATTACAATCATACCATCATAGGCTAGCTCTTAGGGTTTAGCCTCTATGATCTCGTGGTAGATCTACTCTTGTACTACCCATATCTTCAATATTAATCAAGCAGGAAGTAGGGTTTTACCTCCATCGAGAGGGCCTGAACCTGGGTAAACACTTGTGTCCCTTGCTTCCTGTTACCATCAGCCTTGACGCACAGATGGGGACCCCCTACACGAGATCCGCCGGTTTTGACACTGACAGTCGATGCTAGCGTCCTTATCCTCCGGGTGGCGCCTGTAGGGGCGTGGCCGGCGAGGTGGGGTCGGCGGTGACGCCCCTGTTGCGGTCTGAGACCGAAGAACGGGGCGGGGGGAGAGACCAGTGCGAGGGGGGCAACTGGGCCGGCTCGGGTGGGTCAGGTGGGCCGGCCCAGGTGGGTTCGGTCCAGGGAGGAGGTTGCTCTCTCTCTCTCTCCCTTTTCTTTTTCTTAAGCATCAATTTCAAATAGCTTAGGCCATTTAAACACTTTTCTAAATAAAAAATAGGTTCACCACAAATATTCATTATGTATTATTTGGCACAAGATGAACATTTTAGTTTTCATGTCTAACAAATATGAATTTTTGACTTCAGATTGGATTTGAATTTGAATTGTGATTTTGATCAAGTGAAGATTAGCAACAGTAATGTGATGACATGGCAACATTAACAGGGGATTACTGTAGCATGACACTAGGGATGTTATAAATCTCCTCCACTACAAGAAATCTCGTCCCGAGATTTAAGTGGTGAAGTAAAGAGTAACTTCGGGAGAACTGACCCTTATAGGGTTAATTATCTGGTGAACAATTTACGAAATGAGGCAGAAGTATCTCTCGCGTTGAAACTTAATTAACATCGAGAGCAAAGTATAAAGGTACAGTAGGAAGTTTTAAGCGAATGGACAAACGATTGATACCTGAATAGAGTGTGAGAAAGGGGTTCAGAGCATCGGGAATAGATCATCTCTCAGAAGGTGGCTCATGACATGATACAAAGCCAAATGCAAGAATATTTTAGAATCAAAGATATACAGGCGAGTCAGGTTTCGATCCTATGGAACTGTAGGTTATGGGCCCACCATGTGGGTTCAAGGTAGAAAGGGGGATGGCATCTTGCATGGTCATGATACTAAGGCATGTCAGAGAATAATCTGCCAGTTATGTTGGCAACAACGTTGGTACCAAGGGCGAGGGACGAAGAGAACCATTTTCCAGCTTGTTGAAACGGGGCAGACCAATAGGCAAAGTTCTCGTCCATCGGTGGTTACCGAAATGTAATCAACAATAGTAACAGGGTCTTACTGACAAAGTTGTACATCAAGGTGTTTACCTAAGCAGGAAAATATTACTGCTTATATCATACAGATCACAAGAAAGGTTAAACAAAACAATGGAAAGGAAGAGGTGTATACACGAGTATTAGGTGTATCTCCTTCCCAGGAGCAAGCAGAGCGGGATAATCATGACAGGACTGGAAGTAGTTAACCAACTAGGGAAAAGGGCGGGGAAACTCGTGATGTTACCCATACAATGGTATGTGGATAGTTGATCAAGAAACATTTAGCATTGCGCTGCCAATGTTCTTGTTGATGAACGGAGTACCACAGTTGTGCTTCGGGATAGCATTGACATGGTCATCAGGTAAAGGTCAATATATGGATACTTAAGGGATCCATCGGAAATTTTTAGAACATCTCATGCCATTTTACCAGGAAAAAGATGAGGATGTGGCCGATGGGTTCAATAGCAATCCATCGACATGTCAAAAATGATGTATTTCCAAAATTGTATGAACTAGTTTGTGTGGGGGGAAGCAAAAAAATGTTGTTGATGATAACACAAATCATTGAGGGGCAAGGATGGAATTTCTCATCATGAATTTAATTAATATCCTGGAAGAGCTCAGAATGTTGATGACGATCATGACACATTTGTCGAGAGAGTTCATGAAGATGTAATATATTGACGATGACATCAAGTCAAAGGAATGATGAAGCGAGAGGTTATTGGATCCACAGGTACAACACAAACTCGAAATCAAGATTGTTGTTCAAGGCGAAAGGATATGATGAGGAAGATTGATGTAAGCTTAGCTCATCATCGGAAATTATGCTCGGGAAAGAATGACCACGTAGCACAGTTAAAATTTAGCACGATAGGGATATAGCCAATCAGGCTAGGAATGACTGGAAGGATTATTAAACTCGTAAGCAACGAAAACTACTTAGAGTTATCGAATCGGAGTGCGGAATAGATTCACTTACCGGTGTTCTCGAGTGACCAACCACTCAGAACCCGAGGATATTGGAATTGGTGATCAATAGTAGTTCGGTGAAGAACTCATAAGAAGCTATGTAGTTCCTGCGATATTCCCGAGATACCAAGGGGTAACACTCGAGGGTAAATCAGAATAGAGGTTTGGCAGGCATATTGGTTTGCAGAAGACAAGTGCTTTAGCTTGTCCCCTAAATGGGATCAAATAAGAACAATCATGGTCGGGACCATGATTGCAAAGAATCAAACCAAAATACCAGATGGATTATAACAAGAGTTTATTATTATTATTTTTATGAGCAGCTTCCATGATAATTTCTACATCGGGTCCATGGGCATGAACACAAAGTTGAAGGTCGACTCCCACTTCTTCAATGCATAACCTTCCATTCACTTCTCGCTTTCAATGAAGTTGTAGTGTTGAAATTATATCTGGCATAACACCAGAATAGTATGACTTGTGAAAACACTTCTGGTTCACACAGATTAAGGAAAACATAGGTTCAACCCATTGGGGCATCTTAGGAACATGTACCACGAACTTCAAGAGTAAGAACTCAAGCTTGAGAGCAGAGCAAGGTTGGCAAAGCAGAGAATACAGTTTACCAAAGGCAATAAGTATCAGGGGAAGACCGCACAAAATTTTGAATGTGAAGGACACTGCTAGATAATAATCCAATAGGGGATTTAGCGGTCCTCAATGGATCTGGTGTGAGTATTAGAACTCAATCAGGAGAAGGAAAGAATGCAAAGGCATAAGATTATACAAACATCGGAATAATTCGGCATTCAAGTTGAAGGGAAATAGATGGACAATCAATTGTAACATGATTGGTCAAGATCCAACTCATGTCCAAAATGTTGTCTAAGCCGGTAGGACGAATTCTGGGAAAGAACTGATGATTGCGAGTATTAACACATAGGTTGAATCAATAAGGCTAGAATGATAGTGACAAGGGATATCAACAACGATTACTTGTCATATGGAACTATCCATAATGCAAGCAGGCAAGGAGAATCAAGAGCAGTAGGCTACGGAGGATTTTTGACAAATCGGATAGCATTTTCAGGTATTTTGGAAAGCAAATGAACAACTGGGGATGAACGAACCCCGGCTAAGTGAATTATTCGCAGTTCGAAAAGAGGCTGCAAAGCAGAAGGCACAAAGGATTCTTGGAACAACGAAGAGTACTAGTGGTATCTTGTAATAACAGGAGCAACTAGGGATGAAGGTACAAGCGGCAAGGATGTTATTCACGGGGGTTATCGGTGGTCCGGAACTGCAAGGCAGTTGGCACAGTGTCTCAAGAAACATCGAGGAGTATCTGCAGAATCTTCTGGTGAAGCAAGCGACCATCGATAATGTCGGGGCTCTGCGGGAGGAAGTGGGTACGAGAGCCTAATGTCAGAGTTAGTAAAATGTTTAACCCGAAGAGACGAGAGATCAGAGTCCCAGAGTATAGACGAGGAGTAAAAGATCCTAATACCACCCAATGGCGACATGGGCCCGTATGCCACACAGCCATGTTAGTAAAAGTTTTTGTAGTCACTAGACTTGACTTCGGCCAAGGGGTTGGAAAGGGGGCTACCTACAGGCAGTCGTCTCTGATACCAATTTGTGATGCCTCCGATTCAATCGTACACTAATCATACACGCAAATGTGTACGATCAAGATCTAGGACTCACAGGAAGATATCACAACACAACTCTAGACACAAATTAAAATAATACAAGCTTTATATTACAAGCCAGGGGCCTCGAGGGCTCGAATACATCAGCTTGAATACAAACGAGTCAGCGGAAGCAACAATATCTGAGTACAGACAATTGTTAAACAAGTTTGCCTTAAGAAGGCCAGCACAAAAGCAACATGATCGACAAGGCAAGGCCTCCTGCCTAGGAGCATCCTAACTACTCCTGGTCGTCGGCGGCCTCCCCGTAGTAGTAGGCACCCTCGGGGTAGCAGTAGTCGTCGGTGGTGTCGTCAGGTTCCTAGACTCCACCATCTGGTTGCCGCATCCGAGAAGAATGGAAAGAGGTGGAAAAAGAGGAGGAAAGCAACCGTGAATACTCATCCAAAGTACTCGCAAGCAAGGATCTACACTACATATGCATCAGTATCAATGAAAAGTGTTGTATCTGTGGACTGAACAACAGAATGCCAGAAGAGAAGGGGAAAACCTAACCTATCAAAGACTAGCATCTTCAAGCAGCTCCAAGCATCATGCAACATCAGAATAGATAAGAGTAGCATAAAGTAAAGTAGTGGTAGTAGTAGTGTTATCAACCTCGGCCAGAGATCCTTTCACGACTCCCTGCGAGAAAGCAATCCCAGAGCCATACTATCCATTTCTCATCACAATCCATTTCTCATCACAATCCGTTTCTCATCACAAGTATCCAGTTCTAGTTGTACCGATCGGGATAAAACTCCGAGCGTCCGTTACCGTAGGACAGGCTATCGATAGATGTTTTCTTCCCTGCAGGGGTGCACCAACTTACCCACCATGCACGATTAACTCCGGTCGGACACACTTTGTTGGGTCATGCTCGGCCTCGGCCAAACAATACGCCACAACTCGACCTAGGCTAAATAGAGAGGTCAGCACGCCGGAGTAAACCTATGCCCCCAGGGGTCATGGGCCATCGCCCCGAGAACTCCTACACGCTGCGAACGCAGCCGGTGAGCAGACTTAGCTACCTCCTTAAAAAGGAAGGTGCTTGCCAGCCCAACCTTCGGCGCGTGCCACTCAGTCACTGACGTCTATTAAGCTTTGGCTGATGCATACGATGTAGAACGCCCATACTATGCCCACGTGATGGTTAGTGCTATCAGGCCAGAGGCCCCTCGGATCAAATATCAAAATTGTAGTGGATTAGGAACGCATGGTAACAAGCAGAGGCTCACAAAAGATGTGACCCTGTTGCCCCGTCTCGAGGACTTGCGGCAAGGGCTAGGAATGCCCGACCACGCCTTGTAAGTATCTCACGGGCACCTTCCAGGTCAACCCGACTCCACATCACTCGCAATTAAGCTCGCGCGGGTACCCCTCAGGGCCGACCCGTCTTTAGTAACATGGTTCAGTGTAAAGTCATAGTAACCATAGTAACTATGTGTCTAACACCAAGGGGAACCCTGAGGAACCACCCTCGTTGGATTCCACTCGTTGTAATCATCAAGGTGAATGTAAGAGGAACCACCATCGAAGTTCACACTTGAGGGGTTGCACAACAGAGTCGTATTGGAAGTGGTTAAGTAGGAAATCACCCTCGATGACCACGACCGAATAGCTACACTACAGGGTTAACATGAGAAGTGTTGATGAGGTCTCACCTTCGGCACTCGATAGTAACCCAGTAGTGTCAAGCAACTAAGGGGAAAGTGATGTGCGGTGCCGGGTCCTGGTCTTCGATCCCGTTGATCAGGTCTTCGATGATGAAGCAGGGGCAACAAGGACAAGGTGGGGGTCACTGATGGATCACTAACCAACCTATACTAAGTAGGTTAGGATAAGCAGGTAAGTAACAATAAGCAGGTTACAAAAGCAGGCTATGCATCAGAATAGGAGCAAACAATAATAGTAGCAAAATCTAATGCAAGCATGAGAGAATGGAATGGCAGATATCAGGATGATCAAAGGGGGGGGGGCTTGCCTGGAAGCTCTACTGTAAAGGAAGAAGGGTTGTCGTCGATGTAGTCGATCACAGGGGCAGCATCGGTCTCGGGGTCTACCGGAGAGTAGAGGGGAAAGAAACAATGAATATAAAGCAAACGAAGCACCATAAAGCACAACATGGTAATACACGATGCTAGAGGTGAACTAACGCAGTGCTAGACGTTGCAGACTATGAGGGAAATATCCGTAGGGGTTTTCCCAATGTTTGATGTTTTCCGGACACATGAAAAGATAGGGGATGGTTCCATGTTAACCATGCTAGGGCATGCGACACATGAATGGACCGTGCATCCGGATTCGTTGGATTTTTCTGAGCAACTTTCATATATATAATTTTTTCACCCGAGTTACGGTTTATTTTCTATGATTTTACAAAGATTTCAGCATTTTCTAAGTTTAGCTAAATTAACAGAAATGGATTATGAGATCATGCTGAGGTCATGCTCACATCAGCAGTCGACTGACCAGCTGACCAGTCAAACTGACAGGTGGGACCCACCTATCAGCCTCTGTGGGACTAACAGTGGGTTAATATGAGTAACATAACTAATTAGGGGTGTGGGCCCTGTTAGTCAGTGACTAATTAGTTTAACTAATTATTTTTATTTATAAAAACGTTTAATTAGCAGATGGGACCCACATGTCAGTGGGCCACATGGTCCAGTCAGCATGTTGACTAGTTCAACCCAGTCAACTAGGCCCAGGGTCCCACTGGCAGTGACCCAGGGGCGGGCCCCAGGTGTGCCACGTCGGTGATGACCGGAGTCTCGACACCGGCGACCAAAACAGCGGCGGGGCTCGCCGGACTTTGCCGGAAATCACTCACAGGAGGGGTCTTTAGTCGCGGGACTTGGTGCGTTCGAACGAGCATAGAGTGACGCGTCCATCTAGGCTAGCAAGAGGCACCGGGAATGACCGAAGCGGAGCCAGCGACGAGCTAAAGCGCCGCCGGAGTTCGGGCGCTTGTGGAAACAGAGCTAGGAGGAACGGGGAGGCGTGCTAGTGGTGGCATTGGACTCGCATGAGCTCCTGGAGCTCGATGCGAGGCTCAGCCTCGCGTTACAGTGGCGAAGGCCACGACGGCAAGCTCGTCGGTGGCGATGCATGCGGGTGCTAGCAGAGCAGCGGCTACGGCGGCAGAATAGCTCGGGGAAGAGAAGGGAAAGAAGCGCAGGCTCACAGTTGTCCTACAGATGTGCTCAAGCGTGCTCGAGGAGGGCTCGGTGTGGCGGAATCGACAGCAAAGCTCGTCGGAGCAGAGGAGGAAGACGGCAACGTAGGGGACGATGCAGAGGCGTTCCTGCTCGGGTGATTCATCAGGGAGAAAGAGGAGGTCAAGGCGGTCCTTCTTGGCGCGGAGGCGAGGCGAGGCAGTGTCGGGGACCGCGTGCGTTACGGCGGCGGGGCCACGGTGGCGCTCGGATGAAGTGGGGAATGGGAGAGGCGGAGAGGGCAAGCAGCAACTCGTGGGGAAGGCGGGAAAAGATCACTCAGGGGGGAGGGGGTCGATGCTGGCGTCCTTATCCTCCCCGTGGCGCCTGTAGCGGCGTGGCCGGCGAGGTGGGTTCGGAGGCGACGCCCCTGTTGCGGTCTGAGACCAAGGAACAGGGCGAGGGGAGAGAACGGTGCGAGGGGGCAACTGGGCTGGCACGGGTGGGTTAGGTGGGCCGGCCCAGGTGGGTTTGGTCCAGGGAGGGGGTTGCTCTCTCTCTCTCTCCCTTTTCTTTTTCTTAAGCATCAGTTTCAAATAGCTTAGGCCATTTAAACACTTTAAAAAAATAGGTTCACCACAAATATTCATTATGGATTATTTGGCACAAGATGAACATTTTAGTTTTCATGTATGACAAATATGAATTTTTGACTTCAGATTGGATTTGAATTTGAATTGTGATTTTGATCAAGTGAAGATTAGCAACAGTAATGTGATGACATGGCACCATTAACAGGGGATTACTGTAGCATGACACTGGGGGTGTTACACAAGGGAGGAAAGTCCTCCCTTCATGCACCGGCCTAGGGGGGAGTCCAACCCCCACCCCTGGTAGGATTCGCCTCCCCCAACAAGGAAACGGGGGCGCCACCTCTACTTGGGCCTTTATGGCCCAAGTCTCCTTCCCCTCTTGGCCTTTTAAGGCCTGTTGATATTTAATTAATATATAAAATACTTTAAACATTTTCAGAGCATTATATATATAATTTAACATCCCAAACAATTTTCCACCTATATAATTAATTGGTAATACCCGGTATAACCAGATATTCACCGAAACCCTTCTAGTGAACCCGAAATGCTTCCGGAACCTCTCGGAACTATTCTGGATATTAACCGAACTATTTCACAAATATATTCTCATCACTCCCATTCCACTACTCTCAGCAGATCGTGATTACCTTAAGCTTGTCACCCCATAGGTTCGGTAAAACATAGACACCAACGGAACCCCTTTGTTCAATGACCGATAGTGGAACCATGGACATCCGTATCTGTCCCTATGATTACATGAATGATATTCGAGTGAACCTTTGGTTATCATGTGACGTTCCCTTTGCTTTGCAATACTATAGTGTTGCTCCAGTTACCGGTTTTGTTCTTCTTTCTTGTTGACGCATTCCGGCATTGCCGTGACGTAGTCAACTATGTCTGGCCAGACAACGATGGATGTCTTCACACCGAGAGGGCCCAAAGAATATGTAACACCCGGAGAATCATGCTACAGCAACCTCCCCCTAATGGTGGCCATGTCATCATGATTACTATGCAGCTTGCCACCTGTCCAAAAAATCAAAGCCTTTTTTCAGATTTAAATAAGTCGAATAAATTATTTCTTCGAGCAGTAAAACTAAAATGTTCGCCTTATCCTATAAATTTCCCTGATCACTATCATGTTGGAACCAACCTCTTTTGGATTCCCAGGTGCCCTTGAAAATTTATTCAGTGAACCATCAGCCAATTATCCGACCTTTTCAATTTCTAAAAATAATTGAACACTCCCAAATGCTTTGAAACTAATTGTACCAACCCAGGTTGTTGCCCTGTATTTTGTGCCAAGTTTTGTATTAAACAAAACTCTTTAGTAGCTCAATTAAAATGCAGAGTAGAACAGAAATAAATAAACGCAAAAAAAAAGAGAAAGAAACCACTGTCGGTGTCAAAACCGGCGAATCTCGGGTAGGGGGTCCCGAACTGTGCGTCTAGGCGGATGGTAAGAGGAGACAAGGGACACGATGTTTTTACCCAGGTTCGGGCCCTCTCGATGGAGGTAAAACCCTACTCCTACTTGATTGATATTGATGATATGGGTAGTACAAGAGTGGATCTACCACGAGATCAAGGAGGCTAAACCCTAGAAGCTAGCCTATGGTATGATTGTTGTAATGGTTGTGTGTCCTACGGACTAAAACCCTCTGGTTTATATAGACACCAAAGAGGGCTAGGGTTACACAGAGTCGGTTACAATGGTAGGAGATCTACATATCGTATTGCCAAGCTTGCCTTCCACGCCAAGGAAAGTCCCATCCGGACATGGGACGAAGTCTTCAATCTTGTATCTTCATAGTCTTGGAGTCCGGCTGACGATGATAGTCCGGCAGTCCGGACACCCCCTAGTCCAGGACTCCCTCAGTAGCCCCCGAACCAGGCTTCAATGACGATAAGTCCAACGCATGTATAGTCTTCGGCGTTGCAAGGCGGGTTCTCCTCCAGATTCCATGTGCTTGCCGAATAGTGTCCGGTTCCCTTACAAATGTTGCGCTCCTTGGCTTCCACGCCCAATAATGGCCCTCTTCCACGCGTCGCACGAATGCGAAAGGCCAGGGTATCTTTTATGTTTTACCCCCTAGTTGCGCAAATAACCTGCCTATAAGAGAAGCAAGGATCCAGATCCAAACCACACCATCTTCCTTCCGCGAGTACTCATCGGAGCGCCTCTGACCAAAAATCCATTCCATCATGGATCGTCGACGCGGCTCCTCCTCTCGCGCTCCCAGCCCTCTGCCAGGAGATTGGAGGAGATGTTTTGTCCCGCACAACGAGCTGGTGACGCTCCAAGCGGAGGGATATCTTCCTCCGGCCTTTATGGTCCCGGTTCGAGCCGGGCTGGCCACCTACAAAGGTGGGAAGCAAGCGGAGGCCACCCCAAGTCCCAATAAAGGGGAGCGGGTATGCTTCGTCCCCTATCTGATAAGGGGGCTCGGATTTCCTGTACATCCATTCCTCCGCGGGCTCCTGGAGTTCTACGGACTCCAGCTCCATCACCTCACACCCGCCTCTATTCTGCATATCGCGGGTTTCGTAGCTCTTTGCGAGCTATTCCTGGGCATCGAGCCCCACTTCGCGCTGTGGAAGAGGCTATTCTGTCTCGTACCCCGCTCTCACGAGGGGTCAATATATCAAGTGGGCGTGCCGAAATATGGCACATCGCCGGGACTGGATATCCATCCGGAACCCCTAAGAAGGCGTCCGAAGACTGGCCTTCAGAATGGTTTTATATAGAAGACGCTCCACTGCTGGACCCTGTTCGGATCGGCCTCCCGGAGTTCAGCAATGCTCCTCTAAAGAAACGCCTGAGTTGGCGCCCGCGGAGCCCTCAGCTGGAGGAAGACAAGAGCGTCCATTATTTGATGGGCCGGATAAGGTTACTGGCCCATTCCGGACTGACCATGATTGGAGTCATGGCCACGTGCATCATGCGGGGGTCCAGCCGCTGCAATACAGGGGCCACCCCATGTGGGATTTCAACGGGGAGAATGATGCCACTCGTCATGGCCGCCAAGGGCCGGGATCGGCCGAAGATCTGGTGAAGATTCTGTCTGGCCTGTACAAGGGGGAGAAGGAGGACTTCCTCCAGACGATCCCATTGAATGGGTTCTCCATGAACAACCCTCGGAGCTGGGTAAGCGGATGTTCATTTATCCGACCCACACTTTCAAAGTTAAGTGCCTTAATTTATGGTTTTGACGCAGGATCTGCGCCGGACTGTGGAGAGCATACATAGTCCGGCCCCATAGCCCGAGGATCCGGAAAGATCCCTTGATCCGTCCTCCGAAGAGGATCTGGACATAAAGGTGGAGCTAGTTGACGGGGTGTTTCACCAGCTTAGCATGGATAATGCTCTAGTCGCCATTACGGCCGACTACCCCGGCCTATCTCCGACTCCCCAGGTGATTGTGACAGAAGTCCTGACACCATTATTTCGTCCTTGTGTATTTCTGACCACCGTATACAATGGTGTCTCACAGGAGGTACCTTCAAGGCGGGAAGCCGAACCCGCAGCGGCTGACCCACAGGGGTCAGTTCGGCCCCGCAGGCGGAAGAGGGGTGTGGTACAAATCGAAACGTCTCCGCAACGGTATAGCTCGCGCCCATCATTTAGGACAAAGTTCCTAGGAGGTGTTTGAATGCTCATGACTTTTGCAGGAGAAAGAGTGCTCGCCGGACTGCGGGTAGAGAGGTTACCAACCAAGCCTCTGCCAGCCAGGCTCCAACGCCTGGTCTGGAGGGGGAGGCGAGCGCAAGGCGCGAGCCGGATAGTCCTCCAATGGAGGATGCCGACAGACTGTCCGCCACTAGGTCTGAGGTGGAGAGCGCCATGAACCATAGGCGCCGCCGGACAGTTTTACGTGACGCATGGTTTTCCCCTGAGGCGTTGAATGCCTTTAACGCGGGGGACGCGCACCTCTGTGCTGCTCAAGATGGTTTGACCAGAGCCACGGAGCAGTATGTAAAAGACATACGGGTAAGAGATTTTAATAGTTGTATATGCCAGTAGCCCACAAGACTTAAAGTAGTTAGAGTAACTGATTTAAGGATCATTTGATAAGCAGGATCTTACAGAGAAGAATACCCAATTGTCCCAGGAGCTACAAGAGTGCAAGGCTCAACTTGAGGCCGCACTCGCTGCCGTAGGAGGAAACACAGAGACTCCTCCTGGTAACACATTATTTCAAAAAAGATAAGCGGTGTGCGGCCTGCGTGTAAGTCTGACAATGATCTTGCAGATGTTGCCGGACTGGATCCGGACAAGCAACAACTACTGCGCCAGCTGAAGGCTGGCGAGAGGGTGCTGACGAAGGTGCAGCAGGATAGGAACAAACTCCAGGATGCCCACGCCCAGCTTGGAGAGGAGCTGAAAGGTGTTCGGGCTGAGCTGTCTGGCTCCATGAAGGAGAATCAGCGGCTTCGTCGCGGCATCTATAGTAAGTGCTTGAGCGAACTCCTTTGAAAAGAAGAGTTCGGCGAGGAAGTCAATTGACAGAAATATGTCTGTAGGTGTGCTCACAGGTCACCCTACGGAGGAGATGCCCGTATCAACGGGTGATCAACTTCCCGAGCTGGTGCAACTGTTCGAACAAGTTCGGCAGGCGATGAGCGGCGTTTTCCAGGCTTTATGGCCGTCCCTCTCCCTACCCGAGGGCCTTGGAGAGCTTGCGAAGAAGCTTCAGGGAGAGTGGCAGCGCTTCTGGTTATGGAAGATATCGGCCTGCCGTCAAGGTGCCAGGGAGGCCTGGGCCATGGTGAAGACACTGTACAAGAAGGCGGATCCCAACCACATGGCCGAGGTCGGACCTGTGGGGCCCGATGGGAAGGAGATCCCTGTGAGTTTAGTGTACGTCCAAGTAGAGTTGGCTGCTAAATATTCCCAACGGGACTGTAAATTAGACAGCCTATTAGACAGGATTGAGGAGGAATACAGTTAGTCGATTTGACAATGTATTTTAAAATTACATGTAAAATGCCTTCTAGCCGGATTGTAGATCGTTTGTCTTTGCCGACATTTTCGCTTCAACCTCGGGACCCTAGAGTCCGGAGTGTGTCCGAATACCTTCTCGGTTAAGAAACAACCGGGGCATGCATGGAGACCAGGCGTAGGGGTCATTAGTGCTTTATCAGACAAGTGCCCAACTAGTTATGTTATATTACATGGTTAGTAAGAAACATCTTCCAGGGAGATTAGTTCCGTTAAGGGTTCCTTTCCCTGGGAGGCATGCCCTAAAGTGCATGTCCGGACTGCGAAAAGAGCAGGAAAACATCTGGGGGCAGATAAATAAATAGGTAAAAAATCATCTTTCAAGTCACCGACCGAATATTCCCTTAAGAATGCTAGCTTTCGGCTTCACCCAGTCTGAAGTACACATCCGGCTGACCCGGCAGTAACAATCGCAAAGGTGCTCCCTTTACCTCCTAGCCGAACAATCGGGAACGTAGGGGTAAGCACAGGAGCCAGGCAACCCAGCTTGGCCAAAACGTAAGTCATATCGATGCATATAATGGTGAATAAAAGGTACATGTGGAAGTTTGACACATGTGCTGGGCATGAAGCCCTTAAAATTAAGCTTCTGGTAAAGAAGCCCCCAGGTATAATGAGTGCGGATAGCACATCAAGTGTGTGCGAACAATGCACAAGTAGACCTTTAAGGGCTTTTATGAAAAGGGTGAGAGAAAAGAGAGAAACTAAAGACAGCTGAAATGTAAAAATTTGGACGGGGGAGGGAGACGAACTCTTAGTCCGGCGCTAGGCGTAGAATCTTCGGAGGCGGGCTGCGTTCCATGGGTTCGGCTCGAGTCGGTTGTCCGATGCATTTCGTAGACGGTACGCTCCGGCGGTCAGGACATGATCAATAATGAAGGGGCCCTCCCATTTGGGCTTGAGCTTGTCCTTTTTCTTGTCCGGCAGGCGTAGAACTAGTTCACCAACATTGTAAGTCTTAGCCCGTACTTCTCTACTTTGATATCTTCGAGCCTGCTGCTGATAGAATGCGGAACGAGCCTTGGCGATGTCGCGTTCTTCCTCCAATGCGTCCAAGCTGTCTTGCCGATCCAGCTCGGCTTCTCTTTCTTCGTACATGCGCACTCGAGGTGAGTCATGAATGATGTCGCAGGGCAACACTTCCTCTGCGTCGTATACCATAAAAAATGGTGTGAATCCGGTAGTACGGTTGGGCGTTGTCCGCAGCCCCCAGAGTACAGAGTCAAGCTCCTCTACCCAGTGCGTGTCAGATTTTGTAAGGGACCGCACTAGTCTGGGTTTGATGCCACTCATTATTAGACCATTTGCTCGTTCCACTTGACCGTTGGTTTGAGGATGATAGACCGAAGCGTAATCGAGCTTAATGCCCATATTTTCGCACCATAATTTAACCTCGTCGGCCGTGAAGTTCGTGCCGTTGTCGGTAATGATGCTATGGGGGACACCATAGCGGTGTACTACCCCAGATATGAAGTCTATCACTGGTCCGGACTCTGCCGTTTTAACTGGCTTGGCCTCTATCCATTTGGTGAATTTGTCCACCATGACCAATAAGTACCTTTGCTTGTGGGTTTCCCCTTTAAGGGGTCCAACCATGTCAAGCCCCCAGACCGCGAACGTCCAGGTAATGGGTATAGTTTTGAGGGTGGTGGGTGGCATATGGCTCTGATTAGCAAAGAGCTGACAACCGACGCATCTTTGGACTAAGTCCTGAGCATCTGCCCGGGCCGTCGGCCAATAAAATCCTGTACGGAATGCCTTGCCTACCAGGGCCCGGGCTGCGGCGTGGTGTCCGCCTAGTCCGGCATGAATTTCAGCTAGAAGATTTCGCCCTTCCTCTTCGGATATACACCTTTGAAGGACTCCGGTGGTGCTTTTCTTGTAAAGTTCCCCCTCATGGACCTTGTAGGCTTTAGACCGCCGAACTATGCAGCGAGCCTCGTTTTGGTCTTCGGGAAGCTCCTGCCTAATCAGGTAGGCTAGGAATGGTTCTATCCACGGGGCAATTGCTACCATTATTTCGTGGGCTGAAGGCGTTATTTCATCGGCTGAGTTGCCGATTATGTCAGATTGTTCTGTGTTGGGTGGTGCGGCTGCTTCCGGGTTGTTATTTCCGGACTCCTCTTCCCATAGTACGGATGGCTTAAAGAGCCGTTCCAGGAAGATGTTTGGAGGGACAGCGTCGCGTTTCGCACCGATGCGTGCCAATACGTCGGCTGCTTGGTTATTATCCCGGGCTACGTGGTGGAATTCAAGTCCTTCGAACCGGACTGACATTTTTAGGACAGCGTTATGATAGGCTGCCATCTTCAGATCCTTGGCGTCAAAGTCTCCATTTACTTGGGATATTGCGAGGTTTGAATCCCCGTGCACCTCTAGGCGTTGAATGCCCATGGAGATGGCCATCCGGAGGCCATGTAGGAGGGCCTCATATTCGGCTGCATTGTTGGAGTCCGTGTACATTATCTGAAGTACGTATTGGACTGTATCCCCGGTTGGGGACGTCAATACAACGCTAGCCCCCAAGCCGGCCAACATTTTGGAGCCGTCGAAATGCATAGTCCAATTGGAGTATGCGCCGTACTCTTTAGGGAGTTCAGCTTCAGTCCATTCAGCCACAAAGTCAGCCAAGACTTGTGACTTTATAGCTCGCCAAGGTTTGTAAGTTATATCGAATGGTGAGAGCTCAATGGCCCATTTTGCAATCCTGCCCGTTGCATCGCGGTTGTTTATAATGTCGTTGAGGGGCACTTCGGAGGCCACTGTTATCGAACACTCTTGAAAGTAGTGTCGGAGCTTTCGGGATGCCATGAACACTGCGTATGCTATCTTTTGATAGTGCGGGTAACGGGACTTGCAGGGAGTTAAGATAGTGGATACGTAGTACACTGGTTTTTGAAGAGGGAATTTATGCCCTTCTGTTTCTCGTTCGACGATGAGTACCGCGCTTACAACTTGATGTGTTGCCACGATGTATAACAACATTGGTTTGCCCAGGTTAGGCACGGCCAGGACCGGATTTGTTGCCAATATGGCTTTTATTTCTTCAAGTTCGGCAGTGGCAGCATCCGTCCACTCGAAGTGTTCGGTGCGCCTGAGGAGGCGATAGAGGGGCAATGCCTTTTCTCCCAAACGGGAGATAAAGCGGCTTAGAGCCGCCACGCATCCAGTCAATTTTTGTATTTGTTTGAGGTCTTTTGGAATATCCAGCTGTGATAGAGCTCGGATCTTGGTTGGGTTTGCTTCAATTCCTCTACCGGATACAATGAAGCCCAGGAGCTTTCTTGCTAGTACGCCGAAAACGCATTTTTCCGGATTCAGCTTAATGTCATATGCTCGGAGGTTGTCGAATGTGAGCCTCAAATCGTCTACTAGGGTTTTGACGTGTTTGGTTTTGACGACTACGTCGTCTACGTATGCCTCTACTGTTTTGCCGATCTGGGTAGCCAGACATGTCTGAATCATGCGCTGATATGTTGCGCCGGCGTTTTTGAGTCCGAAGGGCATCGTGTTGAAGCAGAATGGTCCGTATGGAGTAATGAATGTCGTTGCGGCTTGGTCCGCCTCTGCCATCTAGATTTGATGGTAGCCGGAGTATGCGTCGAGGAAGCACAATGAATCGTGCCCTGCAGTAGCGTCGATTATTTGGTCGATGCGGGGAAGGGGGAAGGGATCCTTTGGGCAGGCCTTGTTGAGGTCTTTAAAATCGACGCATAGGCGCCAGGATTTGTCCTTCTTTGGTACCATTACCAGGTTTGCTAGCCAGTCCGGATGTTTGATGTCTCTGATGAATCCGGCTTCCAGTAGCTTGGCTAGCTCTTCTCCCATTGCCTGTCTTTTGGGTTTGGAAAATCGCCGAAGAGCCTGTTTGACTGGCTTGAATCCTTTTAGGATGTTTAGGCTGTGTTCTGCCAATCTGCGTGGGATTCCTGGCATATCTGAAGGGTGCCAGGCAAAGATGTCCCAATTTTCCCGAAGGAATTCTCGCAGTGCGGCATCCACATCAGGGTTCAGCTGTGCCCTGATGGAGGCCGTCTTTGTTGGGTCCGTTGGATGGACCTGGAATTTGACTATTTCATCCGCTGGTTTAAAGGAGGTGGACTTGGATCTCTTATCGAGTATCACATTGTCCCTATTCACCGTAGAGCACAGCGCAGTGAGTTCTTCTGCCGCTAGGGCTTCGGATAGTGCCTCCAGGGCTAATGCGGCTGTCTGTTTTCGGCGTGGAGTGCTATGTCCGGATCACTAGTGAGAGTGATTATTCCGCCGGGCCCAGGCATCTTAAGCTTCATGTACCCGTAATGGGGTATGGCTTGAAAAATTGTGAATGCCTCTCGTCCTAATATAGCGTGATAACCGCTGCTGAACGGGGCCACTTGGAACGTGATCTCCTGTCAAGTGTGATTTTTCCTGTGCAGCGCGCTTCCCGGCTAGGGATTATTCCTCTAAAGGTTGTGCTGCTTCGCTCAATGTGGCTCCAGTCTATTTCCATTTTTTGAAGGGTTTCCTCGTAGATGAGGTTTAGTCCGCTGCCGCCGTCCATGAGTACCTTGGTAAGACGAAAGCCGTCCACTATTGGACTGAGGACCAATGCGGCTGGTGCTCGGGCTGTTCGGAATTTAGGTTTGTCGCTGGCGTTGAAGGTGATGGCCGTGTCGCTCCATGGATTTGTTGTTGCTACTTGGTAGACTTCGGCGAGGCTACGGATTGTTTGTTTTCGCATATTATTTGATGCGGAAGTCTCGAAGACTGTTGACACCGTACTGGTACTGTTGGAGTGGTTTTCCGGGGCTAGAAGCTCCTCACCAGTTTTGGCCACCTGTCGCAATATCCAACATGCTCGAAGGCTATGTGTTGGGGTGGCGCCTTCTGTACTGTGAATTTTACAGGGTCCGCTGACTCATCCCTCCAGTACGGTTCCGTCCCCTTTATGGGGTTTTTGCTTTTTGGTTTTTGTACCTGGTGCCTGAGTGTGATGCACCCTTTTGTTACGGACTAGGGTTGTATTCGAGGCCGGATTGTCCCAAAACTTAGTTTCGGTTTTCCGAAAACTCTCCATCGCACAGTACTTTCATACTATGGACGCCAGGTCGGCGAAGCGTGTAATTTCACGGCGACTGACGGTGTTCAAGATTCCCTCGTCCATGCAATTATTGCAAAAAATTGAAATTGCGTTCTCCTCTCGGCAGTCCTTTAACCTGTCCATAACCAGGAGAAATCTGGCCCAGTAGTGATGTACTGTTTCAATGGGCTCTTGCCGGATTTGAGATAGATCGCATATGTCTGGGTGGGTGGGTGGAATTAAGTCCGGAATCCTACCCATCTCGAGGCTCAAGGGCCGAGAAGTTTCCGAATTTGGAATCTTGGATCGTTGGACGTTGTCCAACGAGTCCGGTCTGATGCCTGACTTTAGGTTCAGTGCTTGATCGAAGTCCGTCCCCCCGCGGGAATCCGGCATGGAGGGTTCGGAAGCCCGGACATGACTAGTTTTCAATACAGGAGAAGAGTCTTCGCGTTGTTCCTCTACCACCGCAACGTGGTGGGTGACCTGGGGAGAGTTAATCTCTCTCAGATCGATTTTAAGCCCAATCTGATTGTAGTCTCTAGCGACTCCCAGGGCGGCGATGTGATCCAAGAGTTCGTTTACGGACGAGAGCTCTGTTGGATCCAGCTGCTCGGCGAATTCCGAGTTGACGTGAAGATTGCTTTTGATGACCCGAGAGGTCATCGTCAAAGCGATGGCCGGACAGGCGGTCATGAGAAAACCACCTAGCCGGATAGTTTGGCCGGCGGCCAAGGCTCCTTTGGCGAAGATACCATCTTTGAAGAAGGGAAGAGGCATCCTTCCTATCGGTGACGGCACAGAGGAACTCTCAATGAAAGCACCAATGTCGGTGTCAAAACCGGCGGATCTCGGGTAGGGGGTCCCGAACTGTGCGTCTAGGCGGATGGTAACAGGAGACAAGGGACACGATGTTTTTACCCAGGTTCGGGCCCTCTTGATGGAGGTAAAACCCTACTCCTGCTTGATTGATATTGATGATATGGGTAGTACAAGAGTAGATCTACCACGAGATCAAGGAGGCTAAACCCTAGAAGCTAGCCTATGGTATGATTGTTGTAATGGTTGTGTGTCCTATGGACTAAAACCCTCCGGTTTATATAGACACCGGAGAGGGCTAGGGTTACACAGAGTCGGTTACAATGGTAGGAGATCTACATATCGTATTGCCAAGCTTGCCTTCCACGCCAAGGAAAGTCCCATCCGGACACGGGACGAAGTCTTCAATCTTGTATCTTCATAGTCTTGGAGTCCGGCTGACGATGATAGTCCGGCAGTCCGGACACCCCCTAGTCCAGGACTCCCTCAACCACCCTGACTCCCCCTGGGCCAACTGGCCCAGGTGCCTACCTAGGCCAGCCCAGCTCCCTCCCGTGCCAGCCAATCCACCTAATCGCCCCCCCACAGTCGCCTCCCTGTTCCCCCGACCGGGGTCGGAACAGGGGCGACGCCCCGCCGGACTAGCTCACCAGCGTCGAAGCGTTGGGTGATAAGGTCGAGTCCCGCAACCCCTCAGGCTCCCCGCACCCACTCACTCCCCTGGATGCTCCGTCTCCCCTCTCTCCCTCTGGCCTCGCCCCCTTCTCCAGATCCACCTCGCACAGATGCACTGTCGCCGCCGTGTTGCTGCGCCACCGCGGCCACCGTGCCCTCCTCGCCGCCCCGATGTGCCCACGAGCCCCGTGGCCATCTGCTGCTTCGTTTGCACCAATGACCTCGAGGCGGGATCCATTCCAGCGCCGGATCCTCTTCGTCTTCATCCTGCTGCCATCGTCGTTCCTCTCCGACTCCGGCAGCCACGCGGCGCTACTAAACTATCGCCGGCCACCGTGTGCCGCTCGGTGAGATCCTCGTCCACCTCTTCGTTAGCTCGCACATGTTTTGTAGCCATTGATGCCACCGACGACCGAACACTCCGCCGCTCACGCTCGTCGCCGGCGTAGCCACGATGACCTTTGGGTCCCGTGCATGCCACCGCCATGCTCGTTGTGTCGTGTAGAGGCCGTCTAGCCTTTTATTTGCTTGCTAGCGCGCCCGCATCGCCAATCGTCATCGCTCCCGAGCGCCGTCGTCGCTACGGTACTCCTCCGGCCACACCATCGCCGTAGATCGCCTCTCCGTCGCACGCTCTTTCCAACGCACCCACCCGTGACCCTCCCCGTGCTTTGTGTGCGATTTCCAATAATGTCCACCACGCGCCGCCGTGCGAAATGGTCGTCGGCGTTGCTCCAGCGCCGGTGTTGACCTGGCACCGGCGGGGCCCGCCTCTGGTCGCTACCCGTGGGCCCACTGGACCTAGTTGACCATGCTGACCGTGGTCAACTATGCTGACTGGGCACTCAGTATCACTGACATCCCCCCCCCCCCCGCATAATTAACCTCATTAAAACATTTTCCTAAATAGAAATAATTAGCTAAACTAATGAGTCACTGACAGGTGGGGTCCTGTAGCTAATTAACTCTCCTTTGTTAAAATAAGACTCTATTAGCCCCTCTGTCTATGACAGTTGGGACCCACATGTCAGTTTTGACCTGGTCAGCGAGTCTGCTGACTGCTGACATTATCCGCACGCAATGCTGGCGTCATATTCCTTTTCTATTAATTCTGTTAATTTAAATAATTTCAGAAAATGTTTAAAACTCTTAAAATTCATAGAAAATAAACCGTAGCTTGGATCAAAAAACTTTATATATGAAAGTAGCTCAAAAAAACATGACAAATCCGGATACACGGTCCGTTTACCTGTTAGATGCCCCTAACTATCTGAATATGGAACATTCCCCCTGCGGTCATCTGTCTGACACAGGTCTGGAACTGGGAATACCTTCCTGGTTGAATTCCCCCTTCACCTATATCGTGTAGCCATACGTTAGGTCACACCGGCACAGAATATTGCCATGTTATGCTTTGGAATGCTATGCTTGCTTTATATTTATAGTTTCTTCCCCCTCTTCTCTTCGATACAAACCCTAAGGCCGATGATGCCCCGGTGATCGACTACATCGACGACGACCCTTCTTCCCTTTCAGTGGAGCTTCCAGGCAAGCCCCCCCTCCCCCTTGATCATCCCGATATCGCCCATTCCATTCTCTCATGCTTGCATTAGATTTTGTTACTATAATTGATTGCTCCTATTCTGATGCATAGCCTGCTTTTGTAACCTGCTTATTGTTACCTACCTGCTTATCCTAAACTACTTAGTATAGGTTGGTTAGTGATCCATCAGTGACCCCCACCTAGTCCTTGTTGCCCCTGCTTCATCATCGACGACTCGATCAATGTGATCGACGACCAGAGCCCGACACCTCACATCACATCACGCCCCTTTTGTTGCTCGATTCTGCAAAGTTACCATCGAGTGCCGAGGGTGGAACCACATACATCACTCCTGATGAGATCTCTGTAGTGTAGCTATTCGGCCGTGGTCATCGAGGGTGATTTCCTCCTTAACCACTTCCGATACGACTCTGGCGTGCAACCCCTCAAGTGTGAACCTCGAGGGTGGTTCCTCTTATGTTCACCTTGATGATTACATCGAGTGGAATCCATCAAGGGTGGTTCCTCAGGGTTCCCCTTGGCGGTAGACAAACAGTTACTATGGTTACTATGACTTTACACTGAACCATGTTACTAAAGATGGGTCGGCCCTAAGGGGTACCCACGCAAGCTTAATTGCGACTGATGTGGAGTCGGGTTGACCTGGAAGGTGCCCACGAGATAAATACGAGACGTGGCCGAGCATTCTTAGCCATTGCCGCAAGTCCTCGAGACGGGGCGACGGGGTCACATCTTTCATGAGTCTCTGCTTGTCACCGCGCGTTCCTAATCCACTATGATTTTGATATTTGATCCTTTGGGGCCTCTGGCCTGATAGCGCTGACCATCACGTGGGCATAGTATGGGCGTTCTGCTTCATATGCATCAGCCGAAGCTTAATAGACATTAGCGACTGAGCAGTGCGCGCCGGGTAGGACTGTGTAAGCACCTGCATTTTTAAGGAGGTAGCTAGGTCTGCTCACTGGCCGCCCACGCAACATGCAGGAGTTCCCGGGGCGATGGCCCATGACCCCTGGGGGCATAGGTTTAGTCCGGCGTGCTGACCTCTCTATTAAGCCTAGGTCGGGTTGCGGCATATTGTTTGCCCGAGGCCGGGCATGACCCAGGAAAGTGTGTTCGGCCGAAGTTAATCGAGCGTGGTGGGTAAGTTGGTGCACCCCTGCAGGGAAGAAAACATCTATCGATAGCCTGTCCTACGGTAACGGACAGTCGGAGTTGTATCCCGATCGATACAACTAGAACTGGACGCTGAGGCATGATTTTTATATGTTGCTTTGGGAGTCGAGAAAGGATCCTGGAGCGTTGATACAACAACATAAATATGACTTATGTTATACTACTCTACTCCCTCATGTTGCTGCAAGATGGTGGTTTCCAGAAGATGCTAGTCTTCATAGGACTAGCTTCTCCCCTTCTCTTCTAGCATTCTGCAGTTCAGTCCACAGATACAGCCCATTTCAATTGACACTGATGCATATGTAGTGTAGATCCTTGCTTGCGAGTACTTTGGATGAATACTCACGGTTGCTTTGCTCCCTCTTTTCCGCCTTTACCATTCTTCTTGGATGACGCAACCAGATGACAGAGTCCAGTAGCCAGATGCCAGCTTCAACAATGACTACTACAAACCCGAGGGTGCCTACTACTACGTGGAGGCCGCGGACGACCAGGAGTAGCTAGGAGGCTCCCAGGCAGGAGGCCTTGCCTTTTCGATCATGTTGCTTTTGTGCTATCCTTCTTAAGGAAAACTTGTTTAACTTATGTCTGTACTCAGATATTGTTGCTTCCGCTGACTCGTTTGTATTCAAGCTGATGTATTCGAGGCCACGAGGCCCCTGGCTTGTAATATAAAGCTTGTATTATTTTAATTTGTGTCTAGAGTTGTGTTGTGATATCTTCCCGTGAGTCCCTGATCTTGATCATACACATTTGCGTGTATGATTAGTGTACGATTGAATCGGGGGCGTCACAAGTTGGTATCAGAGCCGACTGCCTGTAGGTGGCCCCCTTTCCAACTCCTTGGCCGAGGTTGAGTCTAGTCACTGAAAAGCTTTTACTAACATGGATGTGTGGCTTACGGGCCCACGTTGCCGCTGGGTGGTATTAGGATCTTTTACTCCTCGGCTATACTCTAGGACTCTGTTCTCTCTTCTATTCGGGGTAAATGAATTTACTAACTACATTAGGGTTCTCGTAACGACTTTCCCCGGAGAGCCCCTTCATTCCGGATGCTTGCGTGCTTCACCAGAAGAGTTTGAAGATACTCTACGATCTACTCCCGAGAACTTGTGTTCATTTCTTTTGCAATCCCTTAACGACGTTGAATCCTTATGGATAACTATGCACCCTCGTCATTCATACTTCCATCCCTAGTTGATCGTGTTATCACAAGATACCCGAAAGTATTCTCCGACTTTTGAGAATCCTTTTTTCGATTGCCTTGCAGCTCTTTTCCGCCTGAATACCCCTATGAATAATTCCTCACACTTATCGGGGATTCGTTCATCCCTAGTTGATTATATGTCTCACAAAATTCTTCGAATGCAATTTGATCTCCCGAAGACCCTCTGCAGCCTAGTGCTCTCGAAAGTCTTGTCTGCCTGCATTATGGTTAAATCCATATGTCCGGCAATATTCATTAACATCCTTTGTCATTGTCATCCTAAGCCTACTGATTCATTATGTTGCGATTGCTCACAATCATCAGTCGAACCCTGAAATTTGGTCTTCCTGCTCATACATTATTCTGGACATGAGTTGGATCTCGGCCAATAATCTTGTAATTGATTGTCCACCTAGTTCCCTTCAACTTGAATGCCGAATTATTCAACTGTTTCTATAATCGGATGCCTTTGCATTCTTTGCTTCTTCTGATTGAGTATTTATACTCACATCAGATCCATTGAGGACCGCTGAATCCTTTGTTGGATTATTATCCGGCAATGTCCTTCATATTCAAAATCTCGTGCGCTCTTCCTCTGATACATATTGCGTTCGGTAAATTGTATGCTCTGCTTATTTTCAACCATGCTCTGCTATTGAGCTGATGTTATATGCTCTGGAAGTTAGCGGTATATGTTCCTAAGATACCCCTATGTGTTGAACCTATGCCTTCCCTAATCCGCGTGAACTCGAAAGAGAAGTGAGGCATACTCTTCTGGTGTTTTGCCAAACAAAATTTCAACTCTACAACTTCTTCAGAGACGAGAAGTGAATGAAAGGTTAGGCATTGAAGAAGTGGGAGTCGACCTTGAACCTTTGTGTTCATGCCCATGGACCTGATGTGGAACTTATCATGGAAGCTTCTTGTAATAATACTATTTCCTTGATATAATATCATTTGGTATCAGTGAATTGATCCTTCGCAACCATGGTTCCGACCATGACTGTTCTTCTTTGGTCCCATTTCTTGGACAAGTTAAATCACTTGTCTTCTGCAGGTTAATACGCCTGCCCAACCTCTATTATGATCTACTTTCGAGTATTACCCATGGTATCTCGAGGATATCATGCCATTGCACTACATCTTATGAACTTTCGATGGAGTACTACCTTACCCTGTCTTTGTCACTTCATGGGTTCTAGGTTGTTTATCAACCGAGAACACCGATAAGTGAATCGATTCCGCACTCCGATTCAATGACTCTTAAGTAATTTTCACTGCTTATGAGTTTAATAATCCTTCAAGTCATTCCTAGCCTGATCGGCTATATCATTATCGTGCCAAATTATAACTATGCTACCTGGTTCTTCCCGCAGCACAATTTTTGACGATGAGCTAAGCTTACGTCGATCTTCCTCGTCATATCATTTTGCTGAACAACAAGCTTGATTTCAAGTTTGTGTCGTATCCGTGGTTCTCATTGCCTTTCACTTCATATTTCCTTTGGTTTGTTATCATCGCTGCTCGATGGCATCTTCCAAGAATCTCCCGACAAAATTTGTCGTGATCACTATCAACACTTTGATTTCTTCAGAGATGTCAATCGAATTCATGTTGAGAAATACCATCCTTGCTCTTCGATGATTTGTGATATCATTGATGACATCCTTGACTTTCTGCCAACACAGACCTGGTTGTGTTTGGTTATTCCTTACATTCCGAGATAATCTTGGAAATGTTCCTTTGTATCTCTTGTGATCTTTAGATCCAACCTTACTAGAAACACCATGTCAATGCTACCACGAAGCATGACTGTGGTATTCTGAATATCAACAAGAACATTGGTAGCACATTACCAAAGGTTTTGGATCTATCATCTAGACACCGTTGCATGGATAACATCATGAATTTCCTTGCCCCTTTATCTAAATGGTGATCTACTTGTTGTTCTGACATGTATATCATGCTCTACTTTTCCTTGGGAAAAGATATACTCCCAATTATTGTGTGTAAACAATTTTTCCTTTCCATTGGTTTGTTTAATCTTTCTTGTGATATGTGATATAAGCAGTAATATTTTCCTGCTTACGTAAACACCTCGGTGTACAACTCTGTCAGTAAACCCTGTTACTATTGTTGATGACATTCCGGTAACCACCGATGGACGAGAACTTTGCCTATTGGTCTGCCTTGTTCAACAAGCAGGAAACTGGTTCTCTTCGTCCCTCGCCCTTGGTACCAACGTTATTGCCAACATAACTTACATGCTATACTATGGCATGCCTTGTTATCATATCCGTGCAAGATGTTGCCGCTCTTCCTACTCTGAACACACAAGGTGGGCCCATAACCCAAGTTCCACTGGATCAAAACCTGACTCTCCTGTACAGCCTTGATTCCGAAATATTCTTTGCCCTTGGCTTCGTATGTAATTCACGAGCTAACTTCCTCACCATGTTTCATTCCGGTATCAGAGGCAACATTATTCTTCATTGCTCTGAACCCCTTCATCACATGTTATAGGCATCAGCTTGATGCCTATGTGGTTGAAACATGCTGAACCTCCTTATATCATTCTTGATATATACCCAGATTCTGCTAAGCCTTATTCCCTGAGATAATTACCGGATGCCAATCCTTCCAGGCTTCTGTCCCTATACCCTTTACTCCTCGCTTAAATCTCGGGACGAGATGTCTTGTAGTGGAGGAGATTTGTAACACCCGGAGAATCATGCTACAGCAACCTCCCCCTAATGGTGGCCATGTCATCATGATTACTATGCAGCTTGCCACTTGTCCAAAAAATCAAAGCCTTTTTCAAATTTAAATAAGTCGAATAAATTATTTCTTCGAGTAGTAAAACAAAAATGTTCGCCTTATCCTATAAATTTCCCTGATCACTATCATGTTGGAACCAACCTCTTTTGGATTCCCAGGTGCCCTTGAAAAATTATTCAGTGAACCATCAGCCAATTATCCGACCTTTTCAATTTCTAAAAATAATTGAACACTCCCAAATGCTTTGAAACTTTTTGTACCAACCCTGGTTACTGCCCTATATTTTGTGCCAAGTTTTGTATTAAAGAAAACTCTTTAGTAGCTCAATTAAAATGCAGAGTAGAACAGAAATAAATAAACGCAAAAAAAAGAAGAAGAGAAAGAAACCCCGCTGACTCCCCTTGGGCCAACTGGCCCAGCTGCATACCTGGGCCAGCCCAGCTCCCTCCCGCGCCATCCAGCCCACCTAATATCACCCCCCCCCCCCCCACACAGTCGCCTCCCCGTTCCCCCGACCAGGATCGCAACAGGGGCGACGCCCCGCCGGACCAGCTCACTGTTGACCCGCAAGTATAGGGCATCTATCGTAGTCCTTTCGATAAGTAAGAGTGTCAAACCCAACGAGGAGCAGAAGAAATGATAAACGGTTTTCAGTAAGGTATTCTCTGCAAGAACTGAAATTGTAGGTAACAGATAGTTTTGTGATAGGATAATTTGTAACGGGTAACAAGCAATGAAAGTAAATAAGGTGCAGCAAGGTGGCCCAATCCTTTTTGTAGCAAAGGACAAGCCTGGACAAGTTCTTATAATGAGAAAAGCGCTTCCAAGGACACATGAGAATTATCGTCAAGCTAGTTTTCATCACGCTCATATGATTCGCGTTCATTACTTTGATAATTTAATATGTGGGTGGACCGGTGCTTGGGTGCTTTCCTTTCCTAGACAAGCATCCCACTTATGATTAACCCCTATTGCAAGCATCCGCAACTACAAAAGAAGTATTAAGGTAAACCTACCCACAGCATGAGACATATGGATCCAAATCAGCCCCTTACGAAGCAACTTATAAACTAGGGTTTAAGCTTCTGTCACTCTAGCAACCCATCATCTACTTATTACTTCCCAATGCCTTCCTCTAGGCCCAAATAATGGTGAAGTGTCATGTAGTCAACGTTCACATAACTCCACTAGAGGAGAGACAACATACATCTCATCAAAATATCGAATGAATACCAAATTCACATGACTACTAATAGCAAGACTTCACCCGTGTCCTTAGGAACAAACGTAACTACTCATAAAGCATATTCATGTTCATGATCAGTGGGGTATTAATATGCATTAAGGATCTGAACATATGATCTTCCACCGGATAAACCAACTAGCATCAACTACAAGGAGTAATCAACACTACTAGCAAACCACGGGTACCAATCTGAGGTTTGGGTACAAAGATTGGTTACAAGAAATGAACTAGGGTTTGAGAGGAGATGGTGCTAGTGAAGATGTTGATGGAGATTGACCCCCTCCCGATGAGATGATCGTTGGTGATGATGATGGTGATGATTTCCCCCTCCCGAAGGGAAGTTTCCCCAGTAGAACAGCTCCGTCGGAGCCCTAGATTGGTTCTGCCAAGGTTCCGCCTCATGGCGGCGGAGTTTCATCCCGTAAGCTTGGTTATGATTTTTTTACCAGGGTAAAAGACTTCATATAGCAGAATATGGGAACCGGAGGGCCACCAGGGGGGCCCACGAGGCAGGGGGCGCGCCATGTAAGGTTGGGCGCGCCCCCCCACCCTCGTGGCCAGGGTGTGGGCCCCCTCTGGTACTTCTTTCGCTCAATAATTATCGTTAATTCCAAAAATGACTTTCATGGAGTTTCAGGACTTTTGGAGCTGTGCAGAATAGGTTTCCAATATTTGCTCCTTTTCCAGCCCAGAATCCCAGCTGCCAGCATTCTCCCTCTTCATGTTAAACCTTGTAAAATAAGAGAGAATAGCCATAAGTATTGTGATATAACGTTTAATAACAGCCCATAATGCAATAAATATCGATATAAAAGCATGACGCAAAATGGACGTATCAACTCCCCCAAGCTTAGACCTCGCTTGTCCTCAAGCGGAAGCCGATATCGAAAAATATGTCCACATGTTTAGAGATAGAGGTGTCGATAAAAATAAAATACAGACATGAGGGCATCATGATCATTCTTATAACAGCAACATATATATATATAATATATATATATATATATATATATATATATATATTGTCATATGATTTCTTATGCTCAAGTAACAATCTATTCACAATGTCAAGTATGAATCAGAAACTTCATTGAGAACTAACAAACTATAATCTCAGTCATTGATGCAATTGCAATTTATCATAACATCGAAAAGAGTCAATAATAGAGCTTTTCAGCAAGTCCACATACTCAACTATCATTTAGTCTTTCACAATTGCTAACACTCACGCAATACTTACGGTTCTGGAATTTTAATCGGACACAGAGAAAGATAGGGGCTTATAGTGTTGCCTCCCAATGTTTTACCTCAAGGGTAATGTCAACAAAAATAGTTCATGCTAACTTACATCCAATTGGATATATATATATATATATATATATATATATATATATCCAATATATATATATATATATATATATATATATATATATATATATATCAGGATCTTTCCAACACGAGGTGCTCGCCGAAGGATAAAATGAAAAAGGGAAAGGTGAAGATCACCTTGACTCTTGCATGATGTAAAAGATAGGCCCTTCGTAGAGGGAAGCTGAGGTTGTCATGTGCTTTTTGGTTGGATGCATGAAATCTTAATGCAAAAGAACGTCACTTTATATTGCCACTTGTGATATGAACCTTTATTATGCAGTCTGTCGCTTTTATTACTTCCATATCACACGATCGTATAAAGCTTATTTTCTTCGCACTAATAAGTCATACATATTTAGAGAGCAATTTTTATTGCATGCAACATGACAACTTACTTGAAGGATCTTACTCAATCCATAGGTAGGTATGGTGGACTCTCATGGCAAAACTGGGTTTAAGGATATTTGGAAGCACAAGTAGTATTTCTACTTGGTGCAAGGAATTTGGCTAGCATGAGGGGGAAAGGCAAGCTCAACATGTTGGACGATCCATGACAATATACTTTAATTGAGATGTAAGAAAACATAAACCATTATGTTGTCTTCCTTGTCCAACATCAACTCTTTAGCATGTCATACTTTAATGGGTGCTCACAATCATAAAAGATGTCCAAGATAGTGTATTTATATGTGAGAACCTCTCTTTCTTTATTACCTCCTATTAATTGCAACGATGAGCAAAACTATGTTTGCCAACTCTCAACAACTTTTAAGCCTCATACTCTCTATGTGTGAAGTCATTACTATCCATAAGATCAATATGAACTCTTTTATTTCTTTTATTCTTTTATGCACTTAAGATCATAGCAAGATAGCAAAGCCCTTGACTCAACACTAATCTTTATTATATATAGCTCATGGACTCGATTACATAGAGGGATCATAAAGCAAAACTCAAAACTAATTCATACCAAAGCTTTATTCTACTAGATCAAGATAGTACCAAAAGGATCGAACTAATAAAAACGGTAAAGATAGTAGTGTGGTGGTGATACGATACCGGGGCACCTCCCCCAAGCTTGGCAGTTGCCAAGGGGAGTGCCCATACCCATGTGATTATGTCTCCTTCTTCAAAGTTGGTGTTGTGATCTTCTTGGCGATGATGCCCCTCAGGATACGATTCTCCTCCTCGAGCTTATTGACTTGTTGTTTGAGGTCCATATTTTCCTTGCGGAGCTTGGCCGTGATGGCTAAAGCTCCTTTTACCCACGGATGCTGCATAGCTTCCGGAGAACAAGTAACACTCTTTTTCATATTTTCATAAGAAAGAAATTTAACATTGGAAGGGATGACCGAATTTGGAATAGCTGAGCTCTGTAGTTCCCCCATCATGAATCCTTCTTGGAAACGAGAGGTAACTTCTTGATCCTCCTCCATAGCATCTATCCTTTTCAAGTCAGACTCCATCTCATCTTCCCTTGCTGGCCCAAAGTGATAATCATCTCTGTTTTCTCCTGGACCTGGCGTCGGGTGAGACACCCTACTCTCCCCGACTGACTCTTCAGAAGACATCTTGCTCTAAGTCTGCAACAGAAACAGCTCGAAACAAAGACAGAATATTTTTGCGTGATAAAGTGGTCAAAACCTTCGGGAGATTATATAATGAATTTTTACCGACCAAAAGAAGTAACCTGCAAGAAAACAGAGTACGGAGAGCACACGAGGTGCCCACGAGGCAGGGGGCGCTCCTTCCACCCTCGTGGACACCTCGTGTCCTTCCCGGTCTACTTCTTATTTTCCTATTTTCTTAAATATTCCAAAATGGAGAAAAATTGCTATTAGAACTGTTTTGGAGTCGGTTTACTTACCGTACCACATACCTATTCCTTTTCGGAGTCTGAAACATTCTGGAAATTGTCTCTTATGTATTCCTCTGGGGTTACAGTTTCAATAATATTTATATCAACATTTAGGATTACCTGAGATATATTGTTTGATTCTTTGACCGTTCACCACCTTCGGATTTGTGCCTTCAAAGTTGTTGATTTTTATGGCACAGGAACGATAGACCTCCTCGATAACGTAAGGACCTTCCCATTTAGAGAGAAGTTTTCCTGCAAAAAATCTTAAACGAGAGTTGAAAAGCAACACATAATCACCTACGTTAAACTCACACTTATGTATCCTTTTGTCATGCCATCTTTTAACTTTTTCTTTAAACAGTTTGGCATTCTCATAGGCCTGGGTTCTCCATTCATCAAGTGAGCTAATGTCAAATAACCTCTTCTCACCGGCAAGTTTGAAATTGTAGTTGAGCTCTTTAATAGCCCAATATGCCTTATGTTCAAGTTCGAGAGGTAAGTGACATGCTTTTCCATAAACCATTTTTATGGAGACATACCCATAGGATTCTTATATGTAGTTCTATAGGCCCATAAAGCATCAGCAAGTTTCTTGGACCAATTCTTTCTAGGTCTATTAACAGTCTTTTGCAAAATTAATTTGAGCTCTCTGTTACTCAATTCTACTTGACCACTAGATTGTGGGTGATATGGAGATGCAATTCTATGATTAACATCATACTTAGCAAGCATTTTACGGAAAGCACCATGAATAAAATGTGAACCACCATCAGTCATGAGATATCTAGGGACTCCAAACCTCAGAAAAATAACTTCTTTAAGCATCTTAATAGAAGTGTTATGATCAGCACTACTAGTTGGAATAGCTTCGACCCACTTAGTAACATAATCAACATCAACTAAAATATGTGTATATCCATTAGACGCGGGAAAAGGTCCCATATAATCAAAGCCCCAAACATCAAATGGTTCAATAACAAGAGAATAATTCATAGGCATTTCTTGACGTCTACTAATATTACCAATTCTTTGACATTCATCACAAGACAAGACAAACTTATGGGCAACTTTGAAGAGAGTAGGCCAATAAAAACCGGATTGCAATACATTATGCGCAGTTCTATCTCCAGCGTGGTGTCCTCCATATGCCTCAGAGTGACACTTGCGTAGGATCTGTTCCTGTTCATGCTCAGGCACACAATGTCTAATAACACCATCTACTCCTTTATAAAGGTGTTGTGGTCATCCCAGAAGTAATGTCTTAAATCATAAAAGAACCTTTTCCTTTGCTGGTATGTGAAACTAGGTGGTATAAATTTAGCAACAATGTAATTAGCATAATCATCATACCATGGAGCAGTACGAGAAGCATTTATGACAGCTAATTGTTCATCAGGAAAGCTATCATCAATAGGTAGTGGGTCATCAAGAACATTCTCTAACCTAGACAAGTTGTCTGCAACGGGGTTCTCAACTCCCTTTCTATCAATAATATGCAAATCAAATTCTTGGAGCAAGAGGACCCATCTAATAAGTCTAGGTTTAGCATCTTTCTTTTCCATAAGATATTTAATAGCAGCATGATCAATATGAATAGTTACTTTAGAATCAACAATATAAGGCCTGAACTTATCACATGCAAATACAACTACTAAGAATTCTTTTTCAGTGGCAGCATAATTTCTCTGGGCAGTTGCTACGTCTTGAGCATGTGTTGGTTTTCCTTGAAGAGGAAAGGGTGATGCAGCAATAGTAGCGTTCCCTCAGTTTTTGAGAACCAAGGTATCAATCCAGTAGGAGGCTCCTCAGAAGTCCCACGCACCTACACAAACAAACAAAGAACTCGCAACCAACGCAATAAAGGGGTTGTCAATCCCTTCACGGTCACTTGCAAAAGTGAGATCTGATAGAGATAGTATGATAAGATAAATATATTTTTGGTATTTTTATAATATACATTGGAAAAGTAAATATGAAAATAAAAGTAGATTGAAAGCTTATATGATAAGAGATAGACCCGGGGGCCATAGGTTTCACTAGTGGCTTCTCTCAAGATAGCATAACTATTACGGTGGGTGAACAAATTACTGTCGAGCAATTGATAGAAAAGCAAATAATTATGAGATTATCTAGGCATGATCATGTATATAGGCATCATGTCCGTGATAAGTAGATCGACTCCTGCCTGCATCTACTACTATTACTCCACACATCAATCGCTATCCAGCATGCATCTAGAGTATTAAGTTCATAAAGAATAGAGTAACGCATTAAGAAAGGTGACATGATGTAGAGGGATAAACTCATGCAATATGATATAAATCCCATCTTTTTATCCTCGATGGCAACAATACAATACGTGCCTTGCTGCCCCTGCTGTCACTGCGAAAGGACACCGCAAGATTGAACCCAAAGCTAAGCACTTCTCCCAATGCAAGAAAGATCAATCTAGTAGGCCAAACCAAACTGATAATTCGAAGAGACTTGCAAAGATAACTTAATCACACATAAAAGAATTCAGAGGAGATTCAAATATTTCTCATAGATAAACTTGATCATAAACTCACAATTCATCAGATCTCGACAATCACACCGCAAAAAGAGTTACATCGAATAGATCTCCAAGAAGATCGAGGAGAACATGGTATTGAGATCCAAGAAGAGAGAAGAAGCCATCTAGCTAATAACTATGGACCCGAAGGTTTGTGATAAACTACTCACAACTCATCGGAGGGGCTATGGTGTTGATGTAGAAGCCCTCCATGGTCGGTTCCCCCTCCGGCAGAGCGCCGGCGAAGGCTCCAAGATGGGCTCTCATGGATACAGAAGGTTACGGTGGTGGAAATAGTTTTTCATGGTCTCCTTTGATGTTCTCGGGGTACGTGGGTATATATAGGAGGAAGAAGTAGGTCGGTGGCCGCCCGAGGGGCCCACGAGATAGGGGCAAGCCCAGTAGGGGTGGGAGCGCCCTCCACCCTCGTGGCCGCCTCGACTGCTTCTTGACTTGCACTCCAAGTCCTCTGGATCACGTTCGTTCCAAAAATCACGCTCCCGAAGGTTTCATTCCATTTGGACTCCGTTTGATATTCCTTTTCTTCGAAACACTGAAATATGCAAAAAAACAGCAATACGGGTTGGGCCTCCGGTTAGTAGGTTAGTCCCAAAAATGATATAAATGTGTAAAGTAAAGCCCATAAACATCCAAAACGGGTAATATAATAGCATGGAACAATAAAAAATTATAGATATGATGGATACGTATCAGCAGTGTCTAGAGTTTTACTAGCATATTGAATAACATTTAGTTTCTTATCAACTCTTTGCCCTAGAACAGCACCTACAGCATAATCGCTAGTATCACACATAATTTCAAAGGGTAAATTCCAATCAGGTGGCTAAACAATAGGTGCAATGATCAGAGCTTTCTTAAGTATTTCAAATGCTTCTACACAATCATCATCAAAGACAAAAGGAATATCTTTTTGCAATAAATTAGTGAGAGGCCTAGAGATTTTAGAAAAGTCCTTAATGAACCTCCTATAAAAACCGGCATGACCTAGGAAACTTCTTATACCTTTAGTGTCCTTGGGACACGGCATCTTTTTAATAGCATCAACTTTAGCTTTATCAATTTCAATACCTCTTTCAGAAATTTTATGCCCCACGACAATGCCTTCATTAACCATAAAGTGGCACTTCTCCCAATTCAAAACAAGACTAGTATCTTCGCATCTCTGCAAAACTCGATCAAGGTTGCTTAAGCAATCATCAAAAGAGGATCCATAAATGGAGAAATCATCCATGAATACCTCACAAATCTTTTCACAAGAGTTAGAGAATATAGCCATCATGCATATTTGAAAGGTAGAAAGTGCATTACATAAACCAAAAGGCATACGTCTATAAGAAAAAGTACCGAAAGGGCAAGTAAAAGTAGTTTTTGCTTGATCGTCCGCTGACACAGGTATTTGAGGGAAACTAGAATAACCATCTAGAAAGCAAAAATGTGTATGTTTGGATAGTCTTTCTAGCATTTGATCAATAAAAGGTAAAGGGTAATGATCTTTCTTAGTAGCTTTATTTAATTTACGAAAATCAATTGCCATCCTATAACCTGTAATAATTCTTTGCGGGATCAATTCATCTTTATCATTAGGAACGACAGTAATACCTCCCTTCTTAGGGACACAATGGACAGGACTTACCCACTCACTATCAGCAACGAGATAAATTATACATGCCTCAAGGAGCTTTAGTATTTCCTTTCTTACCACTTCTTTCATCTTAGGATTTAACCATCGTTGATGATCTCTAACTGGTTTGGCATCTTCATCCAATTTAATTTTGTGCTGGCATAGAGTGGGACTAATGCCCTTAAGATCATCAAGAGTATATCCAATAGCAGCACGGTGCTTCTTCAGAGTTTTCAATAATCTTTCCTCTTCCTGCTCTAAAAGGTTAGCACTAATAATAACATGATATATCTTCTTTTCATCAAGATAAGCATATTTAAGAGTATCAGGTAATGGTTTAAGCTCAAACACGGGATCACCCTTGGGTGGAGGAGGATCTCCTAGGATTTCAATAGGTAAGTTGTGTCTCAGAATAGGACCCTGTTTAAAGAATATTTCATCTATTTCCCTTCTTTCATTCATAAACATATCATTTTCATGGTCTAGCAAATACTGTTCTAACGGATCAGTAGGAGGCACGGCAATAGAAGCAAGACCAACAATTTCATCCTTACTAGGCAATTCTTTATCATGGGGTTGTCTACGAAATTTAGCAAAGCTAAACTCATGTGTCATATCCTCGTCGCCGGCGTAGCTACGGTGACCTTTGGGTCCCATGCGTGCTACCGCCACGCTTGTCGCATCGCGTAGAGGCCGTCTGGCCTTTTATTTGCTCGCTAGCGCGCTTGCATCGCTAATCGTCATCGCTCCTGAGCGCCGCCATCCGCTTATGAGCTTGCCATCATTGCTACGGTGCTCCTCCGGCCACACCACCGCCGCAGATCGCCTCTCCGTCGCACGCTCTTTCCAACGCACCCACGCGCGACCCTCCCCGTGCTTTGTGCATGATTTCCAACGATGTCCGCCATCGCCACCGCGCGAAATGGTCGCCGGCGCCGGTGTTGACCTGGCACCCGCGGGGCCCGCCTCTGGTCGCTGCCTGTGGGCCCCCTGGACCCATTTGACCACGTTGACCGTGGTCAACTATGCTGACTAGGCACTCAGTGCCACTGACACGCCCCCCTCCGCATAATTAACCTAATTAAAACAGTTTCCTAGATAAAAACAATTAGCTAAACTAATGAGTCGCTAACAAGTGGGGTCCTGTAGCTAATTAACTCTGCTTAGTTAAAATAAGACTCTATTAGCCCCTCTGTCTATGACAGTTGGGACCCACATGTTAGTTTTGACCTGATGAGCGAGTCTGTTGACTACTGACATCATCCCCATGCAATGCTGACATCATATTCCTTTTCTGTTAATTCTATTAATTTAAATAATTTCAGAAAAATTTAAAACCTTGAACATTCATAGAAAATAAACCGTAGATCGGATCAAAAAACTTTATATATGGAAGTTGCTCAGAAAAACGTGACGAACCCGGATACGCGGTCTGTTTACTTGTCAGATGCCCCTAACTATCTGAACATGGAACATTCCCCCTAAGGTCATCTGTCTGACACGGGTCTGGAACCGGGAATACCTTCCTGGTTGAATTCCCCCTTCACCTATATCGTGTAGCCATACGTTAGGTCACACCCAACACATCATATTGCCATGTTATGCTTTGTAATGCTATGCTTGCTTTATATTTATTGTTTCTTCCCCCTTTTCTCTCCGGTAGACCCTGAGGCCGATGATGCCTCGGTGATCGACTACGTCGCCAACGAACCTTCTTCCCTTTCAGTGGAGCTTCTAGGCAAGCCCCCCCCCCCCCTTTGATCATCCTGATATCGCCCATTCCATTCTCTCATGCTTGCATTAGATTTTGCTACTATAATTGACTGCTCCTATTCTGATGCATAGCCTGCTTTTGTAACCTGCTTATTGTTACCTACCTGCTTATCCTAAACTACTTAGTATAGGTTGGTTAGTGATCCATCAGTGACCCCCACCTGGTCCTTGTTGCCCCTGCTTCATCATCGACGGCCAGATCCCAACACCTCACATCACATCACGCCCCTTTTGTTGCTCGACTCTGCAGAGTTACCATCGAGTGCCGAGGGTGGAACCTCATACATCACTCCTGATTAGATCTCTGTAGTGTAGCTATCCGGTCATGGTCATCGAGGGTGATTTCCTCCTTAACCACTTCCAATACGACTCTATCGTGCAACCCCTCAAGTGTGAACATCGAGGGTGGTTCCTCTTATGCTCACCTTGATGATTACATCGAGTGGAATCCATCGAGGGTGGTGCCTCAGGGTTCCCCTTGGCGTTAGACACACAGTTACTATGGTTACTATGACTTTACACTGAACCATGTTACTAAAGACGGGTCGGCCCTGAGGGGTACCTGCACGAGCTTAATAGCGAGTGATGTGGACTCGGGTTGACCTGGAAGGTGCCCGCGAGATAATTACGAGGCATGGCCGGGCATTCTTAGCCATTGCCGCAAGTCCTAGAAACGGGGCAACGGGGTCACATCTTTCGTGAGTCTCTGCTTGTCACCGCGCGTTCCTAATCAACTACGATTTGGATATTTGATCCGAGGGGCCTCTGCCCTGATAGCGCTAACCATCACGTGGGCATAGTATGGGCGTTCTGCATCGTATGCATCAGCCAAAGCTTAATAGACGTCAGCGACTGAGCGGCGCACGCCGGGTTGGACTGTGTAAGCACCTGCCTTTTTAAGGAGGTAGCTAGGTCTACTCACCGGCCGCCCACGCAACGTACAGGAGTTCCCGGGCGATGGCCCATGACCCCTGGGGGCATAGGTTTAGTCCGGCGTGCTGACCTCTCTATTAAGCCTAGGTCGGGTTGCAGCGTATTGTTTGGCCGAGGCCGGGCATGACCCAGGAAAGTGTGTCCGGCCGGAGTTAATCGAGCATCGTGGGTAAGTTGGTGCGCCCCTGCAGGGAAGAAAACATCTATCGATAGCCTGTCCTACGGTATCGGACACTCGGAGTTGTATCCCGATCGATACAACTAGAACTGGATGCTGAGGCATGATTTGGATATGTTGCTTTGGGAGTTGAGAAAGGATCTCGGAGCGTTGATACAACAACATAAATATGACTTATGTTATACTACTCTACTCCCTCATGTTGCTGCAAGATGGTGGTTTCCAGAGGATGGTAGTCTTCGATAGGACTAGCTTTTCCCCTTCTCTTCTGGCATTCTGCAGTTCAGTCCACAGATACAACCCATTTCAATTGACACTGATGCATATGTAGTGTAGATCCTTGCTTGCGAGTACTTTGGATGAGTACTCACGGTTGCTTTGCTCCCTCTTTTCCCCCTTTTCCATTCTTCTTGGATGACGCAACCAGATGACGGAGTCCAGGAGCTAGATGCCACCTTCGATGACGACTACTACAAACCCGAGGGTGCCTACTACTACGTGGAGGCCGCGGACGACCAGGAGTAGTTAGGAGGCTCCCAGGCCGGAGGCCTTGCCTTTTCGATCATGTTGCTTCTGTGCTAGCCTTCTTAAGGCAAACTTGTTTAACTTATGTCTGTACTCAAATATTGTTGCTTCCACTGACTCGTTTTTATTCAAGCTGATGTATTCGAGCCCACGAGGCCCCTAGCTTGTAATATAAAGCTTGTATTATTTTAATTTGTGTCTAGAGTTGTGTTGTGATATCTTCCCGTGAGTCCCTGATCTTGATCGTACACATTTGTGTGTATGATTAGTGTACGATTGAATCGGGGGCGTCACAGAATATCTCTCCATCATCGGAGGAGCAAATCCCACTCTCGAGCTGTCCGGTCACTTGTTAAACTTTCCGGTGAGCCTGAAAGTTGTCGTTATGATCACCTTGTTACAGATGATGTTTGGGCAACCCCAAAGCCCATCATCCGGTAAGAAGTGACCGAAACACTCTCATGGTTTGAGGAACTAAAACACATGCTAACACTTCGTGTTATAGTAGACGATTTCACATGATATGATCACAAAGTATAACATACAAGATTGGGTCGATTCAATATGATCATTCTTCTAACGGCATACCCTCAATGTTGTTTTAGGACTATCGTTGCACCTAACGATATCCTAAGATCCGGAAAACTTGATCACCAACAACACTTGAGCTGGTCTTAGAGGCGAGACGGGAACCTTTTGTTTGACTGTTTATCATTCCACACGTGCATATGAGTTTTCCGGTGATCGCATATTCCAGGATCATAGCAGTTATAGCATGAAATATAAACTCTTAATTATGAATAAAGGAAATATAATAATACAATATTATTGCCTCTAGGGCATATTTCCAACATTGACAACCCCTTTTTGCGTTGGGTGCAAGGATTTGTTGCATAGTGTTGCTTGGTTCTCCTACTGGATTGATAACTTTGGTGTCATAACTGAGGGAAATACTTATATCTACTGTACTGCATCATCCTCTCCTCTTCAGGGAAATCCCAACATAGCTCACAAGTAGCAGCAATCAATTGATCCGAGCATTCCTGAAAACCCCCTTGCCTCTCCAATAGCCAACAACTTCTCCATGTTCTGCGCGTTTGGTTCTCTGGGATACTTAGGCCCGAACACCTCTACCCCGGCGCGAACAAACTTGACAGTAGTCTTCAGGCACATGCTCTCCCCATCCTGACCATCTGACCAACGGCATCTGCACCAGTATCAAGTGCAAGCATCCTCAGAGCAGCCTGTTGGGGAACATAGTAATTTTAAAGTTTTCCTACGATCACGCAAGATCTATCTAGGAGATGCATAGCAACGAGAGGGGAGAGTGTGTCCATGTACCCTCATAGACCGAAAGCGGAAGCGTTTAGTAACACGGTTGATGCAGTCGAACGTCTTTGCGATCCAACCGATCCAAGTACCAAACGTACGGTACCTCCACGTTCAGCACACGTTCAGCTCAATGATGTCCCTTGTGCTCTTGATCCAGTTGAGGACGTGGGTGAGTTCCGTAAGAATGACGGCGTGGTGATGGTGATGATGATGTTACCGGCGCAGAGCTTCGCCTAAGCACTATGGCGATATGATCCAGGTGTGTAACTATGGAGGGGACACCACACACGGCTAAGGCAAAACTTGGTATGTCTTTGGGGTGCCCCCTGCCCACGTATATAAAGGAGGGAGGGAGAGAGGTCGGCCCCCTAGGGGTGCGCCAAGAGTATGGAGTCCTACTAGGACTTCCAAGTCCTAGTAGGAACCCCTTTCCTTTTCGGAGTAGGAGAGAAGGAAAGAGGGAAAGAAAAGGGAGTAGGAAAGGGTGGTGTCTATTACACAACTTTATTCTTGTAGACACGTGTTGGGCCTCCAAACACAAAGTTTTGTAGGACAATAGAAATTTTCCCTCAAGTGGATGACCTAAGGTTTATCAATCTGTGAGAGGTGTAGGATGAAGATGGTCTCTCTCAAACGAGCCTGCAACCAAATACAAGAAATCTCTTGTGTCCCCAACACACCCAATACAATGGCAAATTGTATAGGTGAACTAGTTCGGCGAAGAGATGGTGATAAAAATGTAATATGGATGGTAGAAATATATTTTTATAATCTAAATAAATAAAAACAGCAAGGTAACAAATAGTAAATGGGCACAAAAACGGTATTGCAATGCCTGAAAATGAGGCCTAGGGTGCATACTTTCACTCGTGCAATCTCTCAACAATGCTAAGACAGTTGGATCATATAACCATCCCTCAAAATGCGATGAAGAATCACTCCAAAGTTCCTATCTAGCGGAGAACTGTAGGATTGAAAGTATGTCTAGAGGGGGTGTGATTAAACTACTTGACCAAATAAAAATCTAGCCTTTTCCCAATTTTAGTTCTTGGCAGATTTTAGCAACTTAGCACAAGTCAAGCAATCAACCTACACATGCAATTCTAAGAGTATAGCAGCGGAATGTAAAACAATTGCATATGAAGGTAAAGGGGAGGAGTTTGAGAAGGCAAATGCAATTGGAGACGCGGATGTTTTTGTCGTGGTTCCGATAGGTGGTGCTATCGTACATCCACGTTGATGGAGACTTCAACCCACGAAGGGTAACGGCTGCGCGAGTCCACGAAGGGCTCCACCCACGAAGGGTCCACGAAGAAGCAACCTTGTCTATCCCACCATGGCCGTCGCCCACGAAGGACTTGCCTCACTAGCGGTAGATCTTCACGAAGTAGGCGATCTCCTTGCCCTTACAAACTCCTTGGTTCAACTCCACAATCTTGTCGGAGGCTCCCAAGTGACACCTAGTCAATCTAGGAGAAACGACTCTCCAAGAAGTAACAAATGGTGTGTTGATGATGAACTCCTTGCTCTTGTGCTTCAAATGATAGTCTCCCCAACACTCAACTCTCTCACAGGATTTGGATTTGGTGGAAAGAAGATTTGAGTGGAAAGCAAGTTGGGGAAGGCTAGAGATCAAGATTCATATGATAGGAATGGAATATCTTGACCTCAACACAAGTGTAGGTGGTTCCCTCTCAGAAAATGTATGTTGGAAGTGCAGGCATGTTTTGATGGCTCTCTCAATGAATGAAGAGTGGGTGGAGGGGTATATATAGCCTCCACACAAAATCTAACCGTTACACACAACTTACCAATCTCGATGGGACTGAATCGTCAAACTCGGTCGGACCGATTTAGCAAATAATGTGACCGTTAGGATTTTCGGTGGGACCGACATGTCAACTCGATGGGACCGATATGGTTAGGGTTAGGGCATAACATAATCTCTGTGAGACCGATTACACAAACTCGATGGGACTGATTTTGGTAATAAGCTAACTAGAGAGTTGGTCAGGCAAACTCGGTGGGACCGATTCGCTCATCTCGGTGAGACCGAAATGTTACGAAAGGGAAACAAAGAGTTTGCATTGCAATCTCGGTGGGACCAATCGCTCGTCTCGGTTGGACTGAAACGTTATGAAGGGAAACAGAGAGATTACAATCCCATCTCGGTGAGACCGAGATCCCTATCGGTGAGACCGATTTGACTAGGGTTTGTGGCAGTGGCTATGACATCTGAACTAGGTGGCGCCGGATAGAAAGAATCGGTGGGGACGAGTTGGACTTTTGGTTTGGGTCATATGTGGATGTGAGAAAGTAGTTGAGGGCTTTGGAGCATATCACTAAGCATTTTGAGCAAGAGACTCATTAAGCAACACCTCATCCCTCCTTGATAGTATTGGCTTTTCCTATAGACTCAATGTGATCTTGGATCACTAAAATAGAAAATTTAGAGTCTTGAGCTTTGAGCTTGAGCCAATCCTTTTGTCCTTAGCATTTTGAGGGATCCACTTTTCTCATCCATGCCATGCCAATCATTGAGCTTTCCTGAAATATTTATCTTGAAATAGCATTAGCTCAATGAGCTATATGTTGTTAGGAATTACCAAAACCACCCACGGATAGCTACACTTTCAATCTCCCCCTTTTTGGTAATTGATGACAACATATAGATCAAAGCTTCGACAAATGATAATAAGTTTGAAAAACATCACCGTGTTGAGAAGTATGTGATAACTAAGAACTCCTCCTAAATTTGTGCACTATTTGAAATTTGCTTTGGACTGCAAATGTACAATGAGTTAGGATCAAGAGTCACTCTTCCATGTCACATACATCTTGGTGGAGCACTCAAAATGATAATAATTAAGCACATGCACTCATCACCAAGCAAAGTGAATGATCATCTGAGGATATAAGAGATAATATCATCCAACAAGCATTATTGTTGCATAGCATATGATCAAACACGTGATCATCCAAGTATCTCACAAAAGGCATAATGTATCAAGCAAACACACGAAAAACGAAGTTCAACCACCAAAAACAAGAGAGAACAAAGCAACACTCTCTCTCTCGAAGCCTATGATCTATACATTTTTATCCCCCTTTGGCAACAAGTTACCAAAAAGTTCACAAAAATGCATAGTACTAAACAACTCTTAGACTTGGTCTTCATGCTATGGTGTAGAGATGGCTCCAAGGACAAAAGCTTCTGTTGATGTAGCTGGAGCTGGTGGAGTGGTTGCTGGAGCTGGTGGCACTGAAGCTGTAGCTGGTGCAGATGATGTAGCTCTGGTGTCTGGAACAGGCACTGGAGCAGATCTCTGTCCTCTGGGCACTCTAGCAAAAGCATCTGTAGTAGACTTGCCCTTCTTCTCCTCCACATCCTCCTGAAGTTGCTCAACTACAGTTTGGATCTCAATAACTTTGACATCAAGAGCATAAAACTTCTGCTCTATGATTCTCTCCAAGTTCTCCTGGTTTTGAGTCAGGGTGGCCAAGCCCTTCTCAATCCTCAAGGTGGAGGCAATCAAGTAGCCAAGCTGATCTTGCTTGCTCTTCAGGAAAATCTGAGATGCCTCTTCAGCAGTTGGCATCTTAGCAGCTTTCTCAGCCCTTGCTTTCTCTTTCTTCTCTTGTGCTTGCACAGATGATGGTTCATTTTCATCCATCACAATGGTGTTATCCTCAAAATTAAGGTAGATGAGCAGGTGATCCTTGTCCAAAAGATATGTGCCTATGCCCATCTTGGAGTTTATGAGCTCCTGAATGTGTGGGGCATATCCACAAGATCTCTTCTGATCAGCAACAGTCCTTTTGATTGTTTCCACAATCAGACTCATGACTTTGAATTTCTGAGGCACATCAAATATATGCAGCAAGTTGATTGCATGGCCCCTGATCATCTTGTGATCACCTGACTTGGGCAGCAAAGTGTGCCTTAAGATCCAGTTGATAGTAGGCAATCCTGACAACAGGTAATGTACAGAAACAAACTTATGTGTCTCTAGTGCAGCATCTGGGATCTCTCTGTACATGTGAGCCATAGAGTTGTGGTATTTCTTCTTCTTGGCATAGACATCCAAGTCATCCTCATTCTCTTTTGGATCATTTATCAACTCAGCCCATTCTTCAACTGTGGATTGGTACCTAGTACCCTTAGACATCCAGACAATTTTCCCATCTGGGTAGAAGTGAGTTGTGGAGTAAAACTGCATGATGAGCTCATCATTCCACTTGGTGAGCTTCTGGCCAACAAAGTCATCTACTCCACAAGCATTGAAGCTGTCATACACTCCTGGATAGTGCTCTTCATTCTTCCTGATGTACTCCCAATCAACCCATCTCATGTCACATACTATGGGCTTCTTGTCAAGCAAAACTGTCTCATAAAATCTTGTTATTCCTTAGTGTGGAACTTGTAGTCCACTGCAGTTCTTCTTCTGACAGCATAGGGATCAGTCTGTCTCCACAGTCTCAGTCCTGCATCCTTCCTGAGCTTCATATCCTCTGCAACTGGATGAGCATCATTGTGATCAGGGATCTTGGGCTTCAACTTTCTCAAAACAAGTGTGTCATCTTCTTCTTCATCTGCAGCCTCAGGCATTGGGGCCTTGTTCTTCTCTTCAGCTGGAATACTCCTAGTGTTCCTCTTAGGTGCAGACTTGGGCTTAGGAGCAGCAGCCTTGGGAGCATCTTTGGGCTTAGATGGAGCAGCCCTCCCATCAGCTTCTGAGCTTTAGGTGCTGGTGCAGCAACCTCTTCCTCTTCTTCTTCCATCGTTGAGGGCTTTCCAACAACTATGGCCATTGTCTTCTTGACCCTTTCTTTCCTTTTCTTCTCAGCCACAACTGGTTCTTTGGGTTCAGATCCCAAAGTGTCTTGAGTGGATGCTCTGGCCTTTGACATAGGAACTCTTCTTTCTGGAATCTTTGTTTTCATTCCTGGCTTTGTGGTAGTAGTTGTGCCATACTCCTTCTTCAGCACATTCTTCTTTGAGGTGGCCTCATCCTCTATAGCAACATAGTCCTCATCTTCAGAATATGAGGTTTTCTTCTTCCTTGCCCTGGTTGCTGCCTTGGGCAAATTGCTGGGTGTGCTCCTACTACCCTCATCATAACTGCTAGAGGGACTAGTGCCCTCACTCATATGAACTTGCTCCAATCAGACTTGTTCTAACTGTCACTCTGATCTGACATGATGCAAACTCTGATAGCAGACCCTGTGAATAGATGTAGATGAGGTAGAGTAGATGAGCATCACAAAGCACAGAGTTTTTTGCAAAAAATTGAGTCAAAACTTAGTTTTAGTTTTCCACACAAAGTATTTCAAAGCTACCAATTTGTAAACTCGGTGATACCGAAGCAGCTTTTGGAACCTAAACTAGTGAACTCGGTCAGACCTAGTCACAGTTCGGTGGCACCGAGACTGCTAGAGTTTCACAAAGAATCGATCTCGGTCACACCGATTTGCAATTCTTGGTCAGACTGAGAATCACATGTGCAATGGCCTAAGCCAAATCGGTGAGACCGATTTCTACAACTCGGTCGGTCCGAGATGAATTCAGCGGAAACCTAACCCTAAATTTTCAATCCAAGACTAATCTACGGAGTAGTTTTGCTGGATAGGAAGATTTCAAACGTGGCAAGATTCATGGCAATGCAATGTGCTAGGAATCGAAGTTAAGAATAGCACAAAGTTCAAATCCATACCCTAATGTGGTGATGGACTTGCTACGGTGGCAACGGTGGAGCAGAATCCCATTGACGGTGGCGGATACCAGCGGCGGGAGGTCGCTGGCGATGAGGAGGACAATCCAGAGACCCGATGAGGTAGAGCAGGCTGTGCACGGGCGAAGGGTTTCGGAAGATTTTCCAAAATTTGACCCGTGAGTATAAATAGCCTGACCCTGTCGGTGTGACCGAATGGAACAACTCGGTGGCACCGAGATGCATAACTGCAAGCAGTTACGGCAAGTCGGTGTGACCGAAAAGTTTGAATCGGTTGCACCGAGATTGAAAACCTAGATCAACTTAGTGATTTCGGTATGACCGAAATGGATGAATCGGTCAGACCGAAATGCACAAAGAGGTTTTGGAAGTTTAAGTCTATGATGAATCGGGGACTCCGAGTGCTCCTCACACAGAGTGGTTCGAATCTGACTTGATCAAACTTTGTGATATAGCATGAATAGAGTTTGAGACAAGAAAAGCATAGATAGCTAGAGAAGGTTCTTAGGCACTCTTGTCCATCCACTTGGCAAAAGAAAAAGAAACCAAACAATCAAAGCTACAAGTGGATGTCCTCGAATGAGTAAATTATGCAACCAACATGCTCACACAATAAAATGGCAAATGAAATATGTGACAAAGCATGCACACACAATTCTAGCATCTATCAAACAATTGGCGATGACTAGGTCATCTATATATGAGTATATTGACTTAGGAGTCAAATGAGAACATTTGATCATAGGTCATACTCATCGTTTAAGCACAAGTGGGGTTACCACTTTTACATAAAGCATTGTTGTGTTCACACCATTAGAGTTGCTTTAGCTCAATTCTTAGAGTAAAGCTCCCCCTAGATGTGAGATCCCCCCTAAGAGGGATGAACTAACCTTGGGTTTTGTCGATGATGACTTCATGTAGGTGTTGAAGATGTGGATGCTCAATGTTGATGTAGATCATTTGGAGCAATCCATTGGAGTGAGTTGCACTTTCAATACCTACATGGGTTAGTCCCACAAGGAACAAACAAGGATATCCATAGACATAGAGTGATGCACACACACAAGATGATGTCTATGAAAGCGTTAGGTTACCTTGTCCCTTGTCTTACCAACAAGAGGGTTTGTGACTCCATGAACTAGTGAAAGATGTGGAAGTTGATTGCACTTGTCCTTGCCAAAATAATATGAGTGAAGTATGTTGGCGGAGTCACCCTCAAGAACTCTCTAGTTCTTCTTCTTCAGGATCCACATCATCTTGATGGGAACCCTTGGGGTTGTAGTCGTACTTGATGAAGTAGAACTTGATGTAGTCTAGGGAACCCACTTGACCAAGGCCTTAGGAGCTTCTTCAAATGCATCAATCTCCTCTTGAAGCTTGTCCTTGCCTTTTTGCTTGTGGTCTTGTGGTGGAAGATCATCTTGAGCTTGTGTCCCTTTGAAAGAAGTAGGATCATACTTCTCTTGTTGAGGAACAAACTTCGTCTTGGGGTATTGATCTTATTCCCACTTAACTCCATTGGCACTGAACTTCCGTTCAAAACCAACACCTTTGTTCTTCCGGTGCCTTCCTTCCTTGCGTACAATTCCCTCGAATTGCTTACTCCCGGTAAGGCTCTTGTAAACACCTTTCTCTATAATTCCCTTCAAAAGGCTATTTTCTTGCTCAAGTGTAACTTGGCTACGAGAATCATTAGTGGAATCAAAAGAACTACTAGAAGCAACAACATTGGATTTAGCATGATTATTGTTACTACTAGAGGAAGAATCTTTCTTGTTCTTGTTACTAGACTTGACTTGAGGCATGTAAGTAGATAAGAGTAAATGCTTGGCAATGTAAGAAGAACTTTTCTTGCGAAGATCATCATTGATTGCCTTTAAAAACTCATGTTCTTGCTCAAGGTTGAGCTTTTCAAAGCGTAACTTCTCATGAGTCCTTAAAAGTTCTCGATGATCTCCTAAGATAGTTTCATGAGCTAAATTAAGAGTGTTTAGTTCTTTAGTTAGGAGCTCAATCTTCTCCTTATCATTGTCATTCATTTTATCTTGATTAGCATGATTATTTGACGTTTCATCATAGTATTCATCACTAGAGTTGTAAACAAGTAAATCATCATCACCTAACAAGTAATATTCATCACTATTGAAATCAACATACTCGGGGTGTGTTACCTTTGGGCCTTTAGCCATGAAGCATCTTCCAAGTCCTTCATTTGGTGAATCAAATATGTCATAGGAGTTGGTTGACACAAGTGCTAGACCGGCAACACCTTCATCTTGAGTATATTCGGAATCAGAGTGATAACTTCTCTCGGAGTGATTGTCAGAGTCGGAGCCGGATACCCATTCACCAACATGAGCTTGATGTCTTCGTTTTGTGTAGCTACTTGATGACTTGTCCTTCCTTTCCGAATCCTTGCTTCTCCGGGATGTTCTTCGTTCATAACAATCATCTCTACTCCTTCTTTCTCTTGATGGTAATTCTTCTCTTCTACTTCTTCTTTTTGGAGAATCTTCTCTTCTTTTGTAGGGTGTCGTACACTCATTGGAATAGTGTCCGGGTCTTCCACAATTGTAGCAATTACGCTCACGACTAGAAGATCTTTTGTCATTGTAGGACCTTGACTTGGAACTTCTTTCCTTGCTCCTACTCTTGTAGAACTTGTTGAAGTTCTTCACCATTAGGCTCAATTCTTCATTGAAGGTTTGTTTCTCACTTGATGATGTGGGAGCTTCACATGAGGCTTTGTAAGCACCACTTGACTTGTTGTGGAGCTCCTCCTTATCCTTGAGTGACATCTCATGAGCAACAATTCTTCCAATGACTTCTGTTGGCTTGAGATCTTTGTAATTGGGCATCATTTGGATCAATGTGCACACGGTATCATATTTTCCATCCAAAGCTCTTAGGATCTTCTTGATGATGAATTTGTCGGTCATCTCTTCACTTCCTAAGCTGGCAATCCCATTTGTGATAAGAGCAAGCCTAGAGTACATCTCGGCGATGCCTTCACCATCCTTCATTTTGAACTTGTCAAGTTGACTTTGAAGCACATCCAATTTGGATTCCTTGACGGAGTCGGTACCTTCGTGCATGTCAATCAAAGTATCCCAAATTTCCTTTGCATTCTCAAGACGGCTAATTTTGTTGAATTCTTCGGGGCACAATCCGTTGAAGAGGATATCACAAGCTTGAGCATTGTATTGCAGCATCTTCAACTCCTCCACGGTAGCTTCACGGTTCAGTTCTTTCCCATCAAAGAATTCACCTTGCAAGCCAATACACACAATAGCCCAAATGGCGGGGTTATGTCCAAGAATATGCATTTTCATGTTATGCTTCCAAATAGCAAAATTAGTACCATCAAAGTAAGGACCTCTACGGTGGAAATTTCCCTCGCTAGACGTCATACTCTCCTAAGTTGTGAAACCAAGGCTATGACCACCAAAAGCTATGGAATTCAAAGCAAAGGAGATCAAAGCTCTGATACCACTTGTAGGATCGGAAGTATGTCTAGAGGGGGGTGATTAGACTACTTGACCAAATAAAAATCTGGCCTTTTCCCAATTTTAGTTCTTGGCAGATTTTAGCAACTTAGCACAAGTCAAGCAATCAACCTACACATGCAATTCTAATATTATAGCAGCGGAATGTAAAACAATTGCATATGAAGGTAAAGGGGAGGATTTTGAGAAGGCAAACGCAATTGGAGACATGGATGTTTTTGTCGTGGTTCCGATAGGTGGTGCTATCGTACATCCACTTTGATGGAGACTTCAACCCACGAAGGGTAACGGCTGCGCGACTCCATGGAGGGTGTTGGAAATATGCCCTAGAGGCAATAATAAATGGTTATTATTATATTTCTTTGTTCATGATAATTGTCCATTATTCATGCTATATCTGTATTATCCGTAAATCATAATACAGTGTGAATACATAGACCACAACATGTCCCTAGTAAGCCTCTAGTTGACTAGCTCGTTGATCAACAGATAGTCATGGTTTCCTGACTATGGGCATTTGATGTCGTTGATAACGGGATCACATCATTAGGAGAATGATGTGATGGACAAGACCCAATCCTAAGCATATCTCAAAGATCGTGTAGTTCATTTAGCTAGAGCTTTTCCAAGTGTCAAGTATCATTTCCTAAGACCATGAGATTGTACAACTCCCACATACCGTAGGAGTACTTTGGGTGTGCCAAACGTCACAACGTAACTGGTTGGCTATAAAGGTGCACTACGGGTATCTCCGAAAGTGTCTGTTGGGTTGGCATGAATCGAGACTGGGATTTGTCACTCCGTATGACGGAGAGGTATCTCTGGGCCCACTCGGTAATGCATCATCATAATGAGCTCAATGTGACCAAGTGTCTGGTCATGGGATCATGCATTATGGTACGAGTAAAGTGACTTGCCGGTAACGAGACTGAACGAGGTATTGGGATACCGACGATCGAGTCTCGGGCAAGTAACGTACCGATGGACAAAGGGAATTGTATACGGGATTGATTGAATCCTCGACATCGTGGTTCATCCGATGAGATCATCGAGGAGCATGTGGGAGCCAACATGGGTATCCAGATCCCGCTGTTGGTTATTGACCGGAGAGGCGTCTCGGTCATGTCTGCATGTCTCCCGAACCCGTAGGGTCTACACACTTAAGGTTCGGTGACGCTAGGGTTGTAGAGATATGAATATGCAGTAATCCGAAAGTTGTTCGGAGTCCTGGATGAGATCCTGGACGTCACGAGGAGTTCCAGAATGGTCCGGAGGTGAAGAATTATATATAGGAAGTGCTATTTCAGCCATCGGGAAAGTTTCGGGGGTCACCGGTATTGTACCGGGACCACCGGAAGGGTCCCGGGGGTCCACCGGGTGGGGCCACCTATCCCGGAGGGCCCCATGGGCTGAAGTGGGGAGGGGACCAGCCCCTGGTGGGCTGGTGTGCCCCCCCCCTTGGGCCCCCCCCTGCACCTAGCGTTGGGAACCCTAGGGGAGGGGGCGCCTCCACTTGCCTTGGGGGGCAAGTCTCCCCCCTTGGCCGCCGCCCCCCTAGAAGATCCCATCTCCTAGGGCCAGCGCCCCCCCCTGGGGACCCTATATAAAGAGGGGGGAGGGAGGGCAGCCGCACCCTTGCATCTGGCGCCTCCCTTCCCCCTTGCTACACCTCTCCCTCCCGCAGATGCTTGGCGAAGCCCTACCGGATCCCTGCTGCATCCACCACCACGCCATCGTGCTACTGGATCTTCATCATCCTCTCCCTCCCCCTTGCTGGATCAAGAAGGAGGATATGTCATGCTGACTGTACGTGTATTGAATGCGGAGGTGCCGTCCGTTCGGCGCTAGGATCTCCGGTGATTTGGATCACGACGAGTACGACTCCCTCAACCCCGTTCTCTTGAACGCTTCCGCTCGCGATCTACAAGGGTATGTAGATGCACTCCTCTCTCTCATTGCTGGACGAACTCCTAGATTGATCTTGGTGAACGTAGGAAATTTTTTTATTTTATGCAACGTTCCCCAACAGTGGCATCATGAGCTAGGTCTTTGCGTAGTTCTCTTTGCACGAGTAGAACACAATTTGTTGTGGGCGTAGATGTTGACAACTTTCTTGCCACTACTAGTCTTATTTTGCTTCAGCGGTATTGTGTGATGAAGCGGCCCGGACCGACCTTACACGTACGCTTACGTGAGACAGGTTCCACCAACTGACATGCACTAGTTGCATAAGGTGGCTAGCGGGTGTCTGTCTCTCCCACTTTAGTTGGAGCGGATTCGATGAAAAGGGTCCTTATGAAGGGTAAATAGAAGTTGGCAAATCACGTTGTGGCTTTAACGTAGGTAAGAAAATGTTCTTGCTAGATCACCTATAGAAGCCACGTAAAAACTTGCAACAACAATTAGAGGACATCTAACTTGTTTTTGCAGCAAGTGTTTTTGTGATGTGATATGGCCAAAGGATGCGATGAATGATATATGTGATGTATGAGATGATCATGTTCTTGTAATAGGAATCACGACTTGCATGTCAATGAGTATGACAACCGGCAGGAGCCATAGGAGTTGTCTTTATTTTTTGTATGACCTGCGTGTCATTGAAGAACGCCGTGTAAACTACTTTACTTTATTGCTAAACGCGTTAGCCATAGAAGTAGAAGTAGTCGTTGGCGTGACAACTTCATGAAGACACGATGATGGAGATCATGATGATGGAGATCATTGTGTCATGTCGGTGACGAAGATGATCATGGCGCCCCGAAGATGGAGATCAAAGGAGCAATATGATATTGGCCATATCATGTCACTATTTGATTGCATGTGATGTTTATCATGTTTTTCATCTTGTTTACTTAGAACGACAGTAGTAAATAAGATGATCCCTCATAATAATTTCAAGAAAAGTGTTCCCCCTAACTGTGCACCGTTGTGACGGTTCGTTGTTTCGAAGCACCACGTTATGATCGGGTGTGATAGATCCTAACGTTCGAATACAACAGTTGTAAGCCAGATTTACACACGCAATACACTTAGGTTAACTTGACGAGCCTAGCATGTACAGACATGGCCTCGGAACACGGAAGACCGAAAGGTCGAACATGAGTCGTATAGAAGATACGATCAACATGAAGATGTTCACCGATGATAACTAGTCCGTCTCACGTGATGATCGGACACGGGCTAGTTGACTCGGATCATGAATCACTTAGATGACTAGAGGGATGTCTATCTGAGTGGGAGTTCATTATTTGATTAGATGAACTTAATTATCATGAACTTAGTCTAAAGTCTTTGCAATATGTCTTGTAGATCAAATGGCCCACGCTAATGTTGCCCTCAACTTCAATGCGTTCCTAGAGAAAACCAAGCTGAAATACGATGGCAGCAACTATACGGACTGGGTCCGGAACTTGAGGATCATCCTCATAGCTGCCAAGAAAGCATATGTCCTAGATGCACCACTAGGTGAAGCACCCATTTTCCCAGCAACTCAAGACGTTATGAACGTCTGGCAGTCGCGTAGTGATGATTACTGCCTGGTTCAGTGCGGCATGCTTTACAGCTTAGAATCGGGGCTCCAAAAGCGTTTTGAGCAGCACGGAGCATATGAGATGTTCCAAGAGCTGAGAATGGTTTTCCAAGCTCACGCCCGGGTCGAGAGATATGAAGTCTCCGACAAGTTCTACAGTTGTAAGATGGAGGAGAATGGTTCTGTCAGCGAGCACATACTCAAAATGTCTGGGTTGCACAACCGCTTATCTCAACTGGGAGTTAATCTCCCAGATGACGCGGTAGTCGACAGAATCCTCCAGTCGCTCCCACCAAGCTACAAGAGCTTTGTGATGAACTTAAATATGCAGGGGATGGAAAAGACCATTCCTGAGGTATATTCAATGCTGAAATCAGCGGAGGTGGAGATCAAAAAGGAGCATCTAGTGTTGATGGTGAATAAAACCACTAAGTTCAAGAAAGGCAAGGGTAAGAAGAACTTCAAGAAGGACGGCAAGGGAGTTTCCGCGCCCGGTAAGCCAGTTGCCGGGAAGAAGTCAAGTAATGGACCCAAGCCTGAAACTGAGTGCTTTTATTGCAGAGGAAGCGGACACTGGAAGCGGAACTGCCCCAAGTACTTAGCGGACAAGAAGGCCGGCAAAACCAAAGGTATATGTGACATACATGTAATTGATGTGTACCTTACCAGTGCTCGTAGTAGCTCCTGCGTATTTGATACCGGTGCGGTTGCTCATATTTGTAACTCAAAGCAGGAGCTGTGGAATAAGCGGAGGCTGGCGAAGGACGAGGTGACGATGCGCGTCGGGAATGGTTCCAACGTCGATGTGATCGTCGTCGGCACGCTACCTCTATATTTACCTACGGGGTTAGTTTTGAACCTCAATAATTGTTATTTAGTACCAGCTTTGAGCATGAACATTGTATCAGGATCTCGTTTAATTCAAGATGGCTACTCATTTAAATCCGAGAATAATGGTTGTTCTATTTATATGAGTGATATGTTTTATGGTCATGCCCCGCTAGTGAATGGTTTATTCTTGATGAATCTCGAGCGTAATGTTACACATATTCATAGTGTGAACACTAAAAGATGTAAAGTTGATAACAATAGTCCCACATACTTGTGGCACTGCCGCCTTGGTCACATTGGTGTCAAGCGCATGAAGAAGCTCCATGCTGATGGACTTTTAGAGTCTCTAGATTATGAATCGTTTGACACATGCGAGCCATGTCTCATGGGCAAGATGACCAAGACTCCGTTCTCCGGAACAATGGAGCGAGCAACCAACTTATTGGAAATCATACATACTGATGTGTGTGGTCCAATGAGCGTTGAGGCTCGCGGAGGATATCATTATGTTCTCACTCTCACTGATGACTTGAGTAGATATGGGTATGTCTACTTGATGAAGCACAAGTCTGAGACCTTTGAAAAGTTCAAGGAATTTCAGAATGAGGAAGAGAATCAACGTGACAGAAAGATAAAGTTCTTACGATCAGATCGTGGGGGTGAATATTTAAGTCACGAATTTGGTATGCACTTAAGGAAATGTGGAATCATTTCACAACTCACGCCGCCTAGAACGCCTCAGCAAAATGGTGTGTCCGAACATTGTAATCGCACTCTATTAGATATGGTGTGATCTATGATGTCACTTACCGATTTACCGCTATCATTTTGGGGATACGCTCTAGAGACAGCTACATTCACTTTAAATAGGGCACCGTCTAAATCCGTTGAGATGACACCGTATGAATTATGGTTTGGGAAGAAACCTAAGCTGTCATTTCTAAAAGTTTGGGGATGCGATGCTTATGTCAAGAAACTTCAACCTGAGAAGCTCGAATCCAAGTCGGAAAAATGCGTCTTCATAGGATACCCTAAGGAAACCATTGGGTATACTTTCTACTTAAGATCCAAGGGAAAGATCTTTGTTGCCAAGAACGGGTCCTTTTTGGAGAAAGAGTTTCTCTCAAAAGAATTAAGTGGGAGGAAAGTGGAACTTGATGAAGTACTGCCTCTTGAACCGGTGAGTAGCGCAGCTCAGGAAGATGTTCTTGTGGTGCCTGCAACGACAAGAGAGGAGGTTAATGGTGATGATCAAGATACTTCGGATCAAGCTCTTACTGAACTTTGAAGGTCCACAAGGACACGTTCTGCACCAGAGTGGTACGGCAACCCTGTCTTAGAAATCATGTTGTTAGACAACGGTGAACCTTCGAACTATGAAGAAGCGATGGCGGGCCTAGATTCCAACAAATGGCTTGAAGCCATGCAATCCGAGATAGGATCCATGTATGAAAACAAAGTGTGGACTTTGACGGACTTGCCCGATGATCATCGAGCAATAGAAAACAAATGGATCTTTAAGAAGAAGATGGACGCGGATGGTATTGTTACCATATATAAAGCTCGACTTGTCGCTAAGGGTTATCGACAAGTTCAAGTGATTGACTACGATGAGACATTCTCTCCCATAGCAAAGCTGAAGTCTGTCTGAATTATGTTCGCAATTGCCGCATACTATGATTATGAGATATGGCAAATGGACGTCAAAACGGCATTCCTTAACGGTCACCTTAAGGAAGAACTATATATGATGCAGACGGAAGGTTTTGTCGACCCTAAGAATGCTAACAAGGTATGCAAGCTCCAACGCTCCATCTATGGGCTGGTGCAAGCATCTCGGAGTTGGAACATTCGCTTTAATGAGATGATTAAAGCGTTTGGGTTTATGCAAACTTATGGAGAAGCCTGTGTTTACAAGAAAGTGAGTGGGAGCTCTGTAGCATTTCTCATATTATATGTGGATGACATACTCTTGATGGGAAATGATATAGAACTTTTGGACAGCATAAAGGCCTACTTGAATAAGTGTTTTTCAATGAAGGACCTTGGAGAAGCTGCTTACATATTAGGCATCAAAATCTATAGAGATAGATCGAGACACCTCATAGGTCTTTCACAAAGCACATACCTTGATAAGATATTGAAGAAGTTCAATATGGATCAGTCCAAGAAGGGGTTCTTGCCTGTGTTGCAAGGTGTGAAATTGAGCTCGGCTCAATGCCCAACCACGGCAGAAGATAAAGAAGAGATGAGTGTCATCCCCTATGCATCAGCCATAGGGTCTATCATGTATGCCATGACCTGTACCAGACCTGATATAAACCTTGCCGTAAGTTTGGTAGGAAGGTACCAAAGTAATCCCGGCAAGGAACACTGGACAGCGGTCAAGAACATCCTTAAGTACCTGAAAAGGACTAAGGTCATGTTTCTCGTATATGGAGGTGACGAAGAGCTCGTCGTAAAGGGTTACGTCGATGCCAGCATCATGGTGGGATCTACATGTGAAGCAGAGTACATGGCAGGCTCGGAGGCAGCACATGAAGCAATCTGGGTGAAGGAGTTCATCACCGACCTAGGAGTCATACCCAATGCGTCGGGGCTGATTACACTCTTCTGTGACAACACTGGAGCTATTGCATTTGCCAAGGAGCCCAGGTTTCACAAGAAGACCAGGCACATCAAGCGTCGCTTCAACTCCATCTGTGAAAATGTTCAAGATGGAGACATAGATATTTGTAAAGTACATACGGACCTGAATGTAGCAGATCCGTTGACTAAACCTCTCCCTAGAGCAAAACATGATCAACACCAGGACGCAATGGGTGTTCGATACATCACAATGTAACTAGATTATTGACTCTAGTGCAAGTGGGAGACTGTTGGAAATATGCCCTAGAGGCAATAATAAATGGTTATTATTATATTTCATTGTTCATGATAATTGTCCATTATTCATGCTATAACTATATTATCCGAAAATCGTAATACACGTGTGAATACATAGACCACAAAATGTCCCTAGTAAGCCTCTAGTTGACTAGCTCGTTGATCAACAGATAGTCATGGTTTCCTAACTATGGGCATTGGATGTTGTTGATAACGGGATCACATCATTAGGAGAATGATGTGATGGACAAGACCCAATCCTAAGCATAGCTCAAAGATCATGTAGTTTGCTTAGCTAGAGCTTTTCCAAGTGTCAAGTATCATTTCCTTAGACCATGAGATTGTACAACTCCCGGATACCGTAGGAGTACTTTGGGTGTGCCAAACGTCACAACATAACTGGGTGGCTATAAAGGTGCACTACGGGTATCTCCGAAAGTGTCTGTTGGGTTGGCACGAATCGAGACTGGGATTTGTCACTCCGTATGATGGAGAGGTATCTCTGGGCCCACTCGGTAATGCATCATCATAATGAGCGCAATGTGACCAAGTGTCTGGTCACGGGATCATGCATTACGGTACAAGTAAAGTGACTTGCCGGTAATGAGACTGAACGAGGTATTGGGATACCGATGATCGAGTCTCGGGCAAGTAACGTACCGATTGACAAAGGGAATTGTATACGGGATTGATTGAACCCTCGACATCGTGGTTCATCCGATGAGATCATGGAGGAGCATGTGGGAGCCAACATGGGTATCCAGATCCTGTTGTTGGTTATTGATCGGAGAGGCGTCTCAGTCATGTCTGCATGTCTCCCGAACCCGTAGGGTCTACACACTTAAGGTTCGGTGACGCTAGGGTTGTAGAGATATGAATATGCAGTAACCCGAAAGTTGTTTGGAATCCCGGATGAGATCCTGGACGTCACTAGGAGTTCTGGAATGGTCCGGAGGTGAAGAATTATATATAGGAAGTGCTGTTTCGGCCATCGGGAAAGTTTCGGGGGTCACCGGTATTGTACCGGGACCACCGGAAGGGTCCCGGGGGTCCATCGGGTGGGGCCACCTATCCCAAAGGGCCCCGTGGGCTGAAGTGGGGAGGGGACCTGCCCCTGGTGGGCTGGTGTGCCCCCCCCCCCTTGGGCCCCCCCTGCGCCTAGGGTTGGGAACCCTAGGGGAGGGGACGCCTCCACTTGCCTTGGGGGGCAAGTCTCCCCCCTTGGCCGGCGTCCCCCTAGGAGATCCCATCTCCTAGGGACGGCGCCCCCCCTGGGGACCCTATATAAAGAGGGGGGAGGGAGGGCAGCCGCACCCTTGCATCTGGTGCCTCCCTTCCCCCTTGCTACACCTCTCCCTCCCGCAGACGCTTGGCGAAGCCCTGCCGGATCCCTGCTGCATCCACCACCACGCCGTCGTGCTGCTAGATCTTCATCAACCTCTCCTTCCCCCTTGCTGGATCAAGAAGGAGGAGACGTCATGCTAACCGTATGTGTGTTGAACGCGGAGGTGCCGTCCGTTCGGCGATAGGATCTCCGGTGATTTGGATCACGACGAGTACGACTCCCTCAACCCCGTTCTCTTGAACGCTTCCGCTCGCGATCTACAAGGGTATGTAGATGCACTCCTCTCTCTCATTGCTAGACGAACTCCTAGATTGATCTTGGTGAACATAGGAAAAAAAAAATATTTTATGCAATATTCCCCGACAGAGGGCTCCACCCACGAAGGGTCCACGAAGAAGCAACCTTGTCTATCCCACCATGGCCGTCGCCCACGAAGGACTTGCCTCACTAGGGTAGATCTTCACAAAGTAGGCGATCTCCTTGCCCTTACAAACTCTTTGGTTCAACTCCACAATCTTGTCGGAGGCTCCCAAGTGACACCTAGCCAATCTAGAAGACACCACTCTCCAAGAAGTAACAAATGGTGTGTTGATGATGAACTCCTTGCTCTTGTGCTTAAAATGATAGTCTCCCCAACACTCTACTCTCTCACATAGGATTTGGATTTGGTGTAAAGAAGATTTTAGTGGAAAGCAACTTGGGGAAGGCTAGAGATCAAGATTCATATGGTAGGAATGGAATATCTTGACCTCAACACAAGTATAGGTGGTTCTCTCTCAGAAAATGTATGTTGGAAGTGTAGGCATGTTCTGATGGCTCTCTCCACGAATGAAGAGTGGGTGGAGGGGTATATATAGCCTCCACACAAAATCTAACCGTTACACACAAATTATCAATCTCGGTGGGACTGAATCGTCAAACTCGGTCGGACCGATTTAGCAAATAATGTGACTGTTAGGATTTTTGGTGGGACCGACATGTCAACTCAGTGGGACCGATATGGTTAGGGTTAGGGCATAACATAATCTCAGTGAGACCGATTACACAAACTCGGTGGGACCGATTTTGGTAATAAGCTAACCAGAGAGTTGGTCAGGCAAACTCGGTGGGACCGATTCTCTCATCTCGGTGAGACCAACACGTTACAAAAGGGAAACAGAGAGTTTGCATTGCAATCTCGGTGGGACCGATCGCTCATCTCGGTTGGACCGAAACGTTACGAAGGGAAACAAAGAGATTACAATCCCATCTCGATGAGACCGAGATCCCTATCGGTGAGACCGATTTGACTAGGGTTTGTGGCAGTGGCTATGACATCTGAACTCGGTGGCGCCAGATAGAAAGAATCGGTGGGGCCGAGTTGGACTTTTGGTTTGGGTCATATGTGGATGTGAGAAAGTAGTTGAGGGCTTTGGAGCATATCACTAAGCATTTTTAGCAAGAGACTCATTAAGCAACACATCATCCCTCCTTGATAGTATTGGCTTTTCCTATAGACTCAATGTGATCTTGGATCACTAAAATAGAAAATGTAGAGTCTTGAGCTTTGAGCTTGAGCCAATCCTTTTGTTCTTAGCATTTTGAGGGATCCACTTTTCTCATCCATGCCATGCCAATCATTGAGCTTTCCTGAAATATTTATCTTGAAATAGCATTAGCTCAATGAGCTATATGTTGTTAGGAATTACCAAAACCACCCAGGGATAGTTGCACTTGTTGGGGAACGTTGCAGAAAATTAAAAAAATTCCTACGGTTTCACCAAAAACCATCTATGAGTTCATCTAAGCAACAAGTCAAGGGAGTGAGTTTGCATCTACATACCACTTGTAGATCGCGTGCGGAAGCTTGCAAGGGGATGGTGATGATGGAGTCGTACTCGACGTGATTCGGATCACCGATGACCAAGTACTGAAAGGACAGCACCTCCGCGTTCAACACACGTACGGGACGGGAGACGTCGCCTCCTTCTTGATCCAGCAAGGGGGAAGGATAGGTTGAGGAAGATCGCTCCAACGGCAGCACGACGGCGTGGTGTAGTTGGTGCAGTAGTACTCCGACAGAGCTTCGCCAAGCACGTATGGAGGAGGAGAGATGTTGGAGAGGGGAGGGGCTGCGCCTTGACTTGTGTGTTGCAGCCCTCCCCTCACCCCTCTATATATAGGGGAAGGGGGCAAGGGGGGCCGGCCCTCTAGGGAAAACCCTAGGGGGGCGGCGGCCAAAGGGAGAGGGGGAGAGGGTGGCTTGCCCCCCAAGCCAGGGGGGCGCCCCCTTTAGGGTTTCCTCTCCCCTTGCCCTAGCCGCATGGGCCTAGGTGGGGAGGCGCACCAAGCCCACCAGGGGATGGCTCCCTGCCCCACGTAGCCCATGTGGTCCCCCGGGAGGGGTGGCCCCACCCGGTGGACCTCCGGAACCCTTCCGGTGGCCCCGATATGACCCCGAACCTTACCGATGTCCGTTTGACAACTTCCCATATATAAATCTTTACCTCCGGACCCTTCCGGAACTCCTCGTGACATCCGGGATCTCATTCGGGACTCCGAACAACATTCGGTAGTCACATACTAGTCTTCCTAATAACCCTAGCGTCACCGAACCTTAAGTGTGTAGACCCTACGGGTTCGGGAGACATGCAGACATGACCGAGACGCTCTCAGGTCAATAACCAACAGCGGGATCTAGATATCCATGTTGTCTCCCACATGCTCCTCGATGTTGTCATCGGATGAACCATGATGTCGAGGATTCGATCAAACCCTGTATACAATTCCCTTTGTCAATCGGTACGTTACTTGCCCGAGACTCGATCGTCGGTATCCCAATACCTTGTTCAGTCTCGTTCCTGGCAAGTCACTTTACTCATACCGTAATGCATGATCCCGTGGCCAACACCTTGGTCACCTTGAGCTCATTATGATGATGCATTACCGAGTGGGCCCAGAGATACCTCTCCGTCATACGGAGTGACAAATCCCAGTCTCGATCCGTGTCAACCCAACAGATACTTTCGGAGATACCTGTAATGCACCTTTATAGTCACCTAGTTACGTTGTGACGTTTGATACACCCAAGGCACTCCTACGGTATCCGGGAGTTACACGATCTCATGGTCGAAGGAAGAGATACTTGACAATGGCAAAGCTCTAGCAAACGAACTACACGATCTTTGTGCTATGCTTAGGATTGGGTCTTGTCCATCACATCATTCTCCTAATGATGTGATCCCGTTATCAATGACATCCAATGTCCATAGCCAGGAAACCATGACTATCTGTTGATCACAACGAGCTAGTCAACTAGAGGCTCACTAGGGACATAGTGTGGTCTATGTATTCACACGTGTATTACGATTTCCGGATAATACAGTTATAGCATGAATAAAAGACAATTATCATGAACAATGAAATATAATAATACTTTTATTATTGCCTCTAGGGCATATTTCCAACAGTCTCCCACTTGCACTAGAGTCACCAATCTAGTTACATTGTGATGAAACGAACACCCATAGAGTTCTGGTGTTGATCATGTTTTGCTCGCGAGAGAGGTTTAGTCAACGGATCTGCGACATTCAGATCCGTATGTATTTTGCAAATTTCTATGTCTCCATCTTGAACATTTTCACGGATGGAGTTGAAACGACGCTTGATGTGCCTGGTCTTCTTGTGAAACTTGGGCTCCTTGGCAAGGGCAATAGCTCCAGTGTTGTCACAGAAGAGTTTGATTGGCCCCAACGCATTGGGTATGACTCCTAGGTCGGTGATGAACTCCTTCACCCAAATCGCTTCATGCGCTGTCTCCGAGGCTGCCATGTACTCCGCTTCACACGTAGATCCCGCCACGACGCTCTGCTTGCAGCTGCACCAGCTTACTGCTCCACCATTCAACATATACACGTATCCGGTTTGTGACTTAGAGTCATCCGGATCTGAGTCGAAGCTAGCGTCGACGTAACCCTTTACGACGAGCTCTTCGTCTCCTCCATAAACGAGAAACATGTCCTTTGTCCTTTTCAGGTAATTCAGGATATTCTTGACCACTGTCCAGTGTTCCTTGCCGGGATTACTTTGGTATCTTGCTACCAAACTTACGGCAAGGTTTACATCAGGTCTGGTACACAGCATGGCATACATAATAGATCCTATGGCTGAAGCATAGGGGATGACACTCATCTCTTCTTTATCTTTTGCCGTGGTCGGTGACTGAGCCGCGCTCAATCTCACACCTTGTAACATAGGCAAGAACCCTTTCTTGGACTGATCCATTTTGAACCTTTTCAAAATCTTATCAAGGTATGTGCTTTGTGAAAGACCTATGAGGCGTCTCGATCTATCTCTATAGATCTTGATGCCTAATATATAAGCAGCTTCTCCAAGGTCCTTCATTGAAAAACATTTGTTCAAGTAGGCCTTAATGTTGTCCAGAAATTCTGTATTATTCCCCATCAAGAGTATGTCATCTACATATAATATGAGAAATGCTACAGAGCTCCCACTCACTTTCTTGTAAACGCAGGCTTCTCCATAAGTCTGCATAAACCCAAACGCTTTGATCATCTCATCAAAGCGAATATTCCAACTCCGAGATGCTTGCACCAGCCCATAAATGGATCGCTGGAGCTTGCATACTTTGTCAGCGTTCTTAGGATCGACAAAACCTTCCGGCTGCATCATATACAGCTCTTCCTTAAGATGCCCGTTAAGGAATGCCGTTTTGACGTCCATCTGCCATATCTCATAATCATAGTATGCGGCAATTGCTAACATGATTCGGACGGACTTTAGCTTCGCTACGGGAGAGAATGTCTTGTCGTAGTCAATCCCTTGAACCTGTCGATAACCCTTAGCGACAAGTCGAGCTTTATAGATGGTAACATTACCATCCGCGTCCGTCTTCTTCTTAAAGATCCATTTGTTTTCTATCGCTCGCCGATCATCGGGCAAGTCTGTCAAAGTCCATACTTTGTTTTTATACATGGATTCTATCTCGGATTTCATGGCTTCAAGCCATTTTTTGGAATCTGGGCCCGCCATCGCTTCTTCATAGTTCGAAGGTTCACCGTTGTCTAACAACATGATTTCCAGGACGGGGTTGCGGTACCACTCTGGTGCGGAACGTGTCCTTGTGGACCTACGAAGTTCAGCAGTAACTTGATCCGAAGTACCTTGATCATCATCATTGATTTCCTCTACAGTTGGTGTGGGCATCACAGGAACATTTTCCTGAGCTGCACCACTATCCCGTTCGAGAGGTAGTACTTCATCAAGTTCTACTTTCCTCCCACTTACTTCTTTCGAGAGAAACTCATTTTCCAGAAAGCATCCGTTCTTGGCAACAAAGATCTTGCCCTCGGATCTTAAGTAGAAGGTATACCCGACAGTTTCCTTAGGGTATCCTATGAAGACGCATTTTTCCGACTTAGGTTCGAGCTTTTCAGGTTGAAGTTTCTTGACATAAGCATCGCATCCCCAAACTTTTAGAAACGACAGCTTAGGTTTCTTTCCAAACCATAATTCATATGGTGTTGTCTCAATGGATTTAGACGGTGCCCTATTTAAAGTGAATGTAGCTGTCTCTAGAGTGTGTCCCCAAAATGATAGCGGTAAATCGGTAAGAGACATCATAGACCGCACCATATCTAATAGAGTACGATTACGACGTTCGGACACACCGTTTCGCTGAGGTGTTCCAGGCGGCGTGAGTTGTGAAACGATTCCACATTTCCTCAAGTGTATACCAAATTCGTGACTTAAGTATTCTCCTCCACGATCTGATCGTAGGAACTTTATCTTTTGGTCACGTTGATTCTCCACCTCATTCTGAAATTCCTTGAACTTTTCAAAGGTTTCAGACTTATGTTTCATTAAGTAAACATACCCATATCTACTCAAATCATCAGTGAGAGTGAGAACATAACGATATCCTCCGCGAGCCTCAATGCTCATTGGACCGCACACATCAGTATGTATGATTTCCAACAAGTTGGTTGCTCGCTCCATTGTTCCGGAGAACGGAGTCTTGGTCATTTTGCCCATGAGGCATGGTTCGCATGTGTCAAACGATTCATAATCAAGAGACTCTAAAAGTCCATCAGCATGGAGCTTCTTCATGCGCTTGACACCAATGTGACCAAGGCGGAAGTGCCACAAGTATGTGGGACTATCGTTATCAACTTTACATCTTTTGGCATCCACACTATGAACATGTGTAACTTTACGCTCGAGATTCATTAAGAACAAACCATTGACCATCGGAGCATGACCATAAAACATATCTCTCATATAAATCGAACAACCATTATTCTCAGACTTAAATGAGTAGCCATCTCGTATTAAACGAGATCCAGATACAATGTTCATGCTCAAACTTGGCACTAAATAACAATTATTAAGGTTCAAAACTAATCCCGTGGGTAAATGTAGAGGCAGCGTGCCGACGGCAATCACATCGACTCTGGAACCATTCCCAACGCGCATCGTCACCTCGTCCTTCGCCAGTCTCCATTTATTCCGCAGCTCCTGCTGTGAGTTACAAATATGAGCAACAGCACCGGTATCAAATACCCAGGAGTTACTACGAGTACTGGTAAGGTACACATCAATTACATGTATATCAAATATACCTTTGGTGTTGCCGGCCTTCTTATCCGCTAAGTATTTGGGGCAGTTCCGCTTCCAGTGACCCTTCCCCTTGCAATAAAAGCACTCAGTCTCAGGCTTGGGTCCATTCTTTGACTTCTTCCCGGTAACCGGCTTACCAGGCGCGGCAACATCCTTGCCGTCCTTCTTGAAGTTCTTCTTGCCCTTGCCCTTCTTGAACTTAGTGGTCTTATTGACCATCAACACTTGATGTTCTTTCTTGATTTCAGCCTCTGCTGACTTCAGCATCGAGAACACTTCAGGAATGGTCTTTTCCATCCCCTGCATGTTGTAGTTCATCACAAAGCTCTTGTAGCTTGGTGGGAGCGACTGGAGGATTCTGTCAATGACCGCCTCATCTGGGAGGTTAATATTCAGCTGGGTCATACGGTTGTGCAACCCAGACATCTTGAGTATGTGCTCACTAACAGAACTGTTTTCCTCCATCTTACAACTGTAGAACTTGTCGGAGATGTCATATCTCTCGACCCGGGCGTGAGCTTGAAAAACTAGTTTCAGCTCTTCGAACATCTCATATGCTCCGTGATGCTCAAAACGCTTTTGGAGCCCCGGTTCTAAGCTGTAAAGCATGCCGCACTGAACGAGGGAGTAATCATCAGCACGAGTTTGCCAACCATTCATAATGTCTTGGTTCTCTGGGACGGGAGCGTCACCTAGCGGTCCTTCTAGGACATATTGCTTCCTGGCAGCTATGAGGATGATCCTCAGGTTCCGGACCCAGTCCGTGTAGTTGCTGCCATCATCTTTCAGCTTGGTTTTCTCTAGGAACGCGTTGAAGTTCATGTTGACATGAGCGTTGGCCATTTGATCTACAAGACATATTTGCAAAGGTTCTAGACTAAGTTCATGATAATTAAGTTCTAATCAAATTATGAACTCCCACTCAGATTAGACATCCCTTTGGTCATCTAAGTGTTACACGATCCGAGTCGACTAGCCCGTGTCCGATCATCACGTGAGACGGACTAGTCATCGTCGGTGAACATCTTCATGTTGATCGTATCTTCCATACGACTCGTGTTTGACCTTTCGGTCTCCGTGTTCCGAGGCCATGTCTGCACATGCTAGGCTCGTCAAGTTAACCCTAAGTGTTTTCGCTGTGTAAAATTGTCTTACACCCGTTGTATGTGAACGTAAGAATCCATCACACCCGATCATCACGTGGTGCTTAGAAGCGACGAACTGTAGCAACGGTGCACAGTTAGGGGAGAACACTTCTTGAAATTTTTGTAAGGGATCATCTTATTTACTACCGTCGTCCTAAGTAAACAAGATGCATAAACATAATAAACATCACATGCAATTATATAGTTGTGACATGATCTGGCCAATATCATATAGCTCTATTGATCTCCATCTTCGGGGCTCCATGATCATCTTGTCACCGGCTTGACACCATGATCTCCATCATCGTGTATTCATGAAGTTGTCACGCCAACGACTACTTCTACTTCTATAGCTAACGCGTTTAGCAATAAAGTAAAGTAAGTTACATGGCGTTCTTCAATGACACGCAGGTCATACAAAAAATAAAGACAACTCCTATGGCTCCTGCCGGTTGTCATACTCATCGACATGCAAGTCGTGAATCCAATTACAAGAACATGATCTCATACATCACAATTCATCATTCATCACAACTTCTGGCCATATCACATCACAATTCATCAATCGCTTCAAAAACAAGTTAGACGTCCTCTAATTGTTGTTGCATCTTTTACGTGGCTGCAATTGGGTTCTAGCAAGAACGTTTTCTTACCTACGAATAACCACAACGTGATTTTGTCAACTTCTATTTACCATTCATAAGGGCCCTTTTCATCGAATCCGCTCCAACTAAAGTGGGAGAGACAGACACCCGCCAGCCACCTTATGCAACTAGTGCATGTCAATCGGTGGAACCGGTCTCACGTAAGCGTACGTGTAAGGTTGGTCCGGGCCGCTTCATCACACAATACCGTTGAAGCAAGAAAAGACTAGTAGAGGCAAGTAAGTTGACAAGATCCACGCCCACAACAAAATTGTGTTCTACTCGTGCAAAGAGAACTACGCATAGACCTAGCTCATGATGCCACTGTTGGGGAACGTTGCAGAAAATTAAAAATTTCCCTACGGTTTCACCAAAAACCATCTATGAGTTCATCTAAGCAACGAGTCAAGGGAGTGAGTTTGCATCTACATACCACTTGTAGATCGCGTGCGGAAGCTTGCAAGGGGATGGTGATGATGGAGTCGTACTCGACGTGATTCGGATCACCGATGACCAAGTACTGAACGGACAGCACCTCCGCGTTCAACACACGTACGGGACGGGAGACGTCGCCTCCTTCTTGATCCAGCAAGGGGGGAGGAGAGGTTGAGGAAGATCGCTCCAACGGCAGCACGACGGCGTGGTGTAGTTGGTGCAGTAGTACTCCGACAGAGCTTCGCCAAGCACGTATGGAGGAGGAGAGATGTTGGGGAGGGGAGGGGCTGCGCCTTGACTTGTGTGTTGCAGCCCTCCCCTCACCCCTCTATATATAGGGGAAGGGGGCAAGGGGGGCCGGCCCTCTAGGGAAAACCCTAGGGGGGGGCGGCGGCCAAAGGGAGAGGGGGAGAGGGTGGCTTGCCCCCCAAGCCAGGGGGGGCGCCCCCTTTAGGGTTTCCCCTCCCCTTGCCCTAGCCGCATGGGCCTAGGTGGGGAGGCGCGCCCAGCCCACCAGGGGATGGATCCCTGCCCCACGTAGACCATGTGGTCCCCCGGGAGGGGTGGCCCCACCCGGTGGACCTCCGGAACCCTTCCGGTGGCCCCGGTATGACCCCGAACCTTACCGGTGTCCGTTTGACAACTTCCCATATATAAATCTTTACCTCCGGACCCTTCCGGAACTCCTCGTGACGTCCGGGATCTCATCCAGGACTCCGAACAACATTCGGTAGTCACATACTAGTCTTCCTAATAACCCTAGCGTCACCGAACCTTAAGTGTGTAGACCCTACGGGTTCGGGAGACATGCAGACATGACCGAGACACTCTCAGGTCAATAACCAACAGCGGGATCTGGATACCCATGTTGGCTCCCACATGCTCCTCGATGTTGTCATCGGATGAACCACGATGTCGAGGATTCGATCAAACCCTGTATACAATTCCCTTTGTCAATCGGTACGTTACTTGCCCGAGACTCGATCGTCGGTATCCCAATACTTTGTTCAGTCTCGTTCCTGGCAAGTCACTTTACTCGTACCGTAATGCATGATCCCGTGGCCAACACCTTGGTCACCTTGAGCTCATTATGATGATGCATTACCGAGTGGGCCCAGAGATACCTCTCCGTCATACGGAGTGACAAATCCCAGTCTCGATCCGTGTCAACCCAACAGATACTTTCGGAGATACCTGTAATGCACCTTTATAGTCACCCAGTTACGTTGTGACGTTTGATACACCCAAGGCACTCGTACGGTATCCGGGAGTTACACGATCTCATGGTCGAAGGAAGAGATACTTGACAATGGCAAAGCTCTAGCAAACGAACTACACGATCTTTGTGCTATGCTTAGGATTGGGTCTTGTCCATCACATCATTCTCCTAATGATGTGATCCCGTTATCAATGACATCCAATGTCCATAGCCAGGAAACCATGACTATCTGTTGATCACAACGAGCTAGTCAACTAGAGGCTCACTAGGGACATAGTGTGGTCTATGTATTCACACGTGTATTACGATTTCCGGATAATACAGTTATAGCATGAATAAAAGACAATTATCATGAACAATGAAATATAATAATACTTTTATTATTGCCTCTAGGGCATATTTCCAACAGCACTTCCAAGAACATCAGAATAAATTGTTTGTAGGGTACGAATCCACCTCAAAGCTATTCTTTCCGTTCGATCTATTCAAGAGTTCGTACTAAAATAACACAAATCTATTATTTCCGTTCGATCTATCCTAGAGTTCGTACTAAAATAACACCAAAGCAAATTCATATTCATAATACTCAATCCAACACAAAGAACTTCAAAGATTGCCCCAATATTTCTATCAGAGAAATAAAGACAAGAACGTGCATCAACCTCTATGCATAGATTACCCCAATGTCACCTCGGGAATCCGCGATTTGAGTGCCAAAACATATATCAAGTGAATCAATATGATACCCCATTGTCACCATGAGTATTCAATAGCAAGACATATATCAAGTGTTCTCGAATCCATAAAAGTATTCAATCCGATAACAACAAAATCTCAAAGGGAAAAACTCAATTCATCACAACAAGATAGAGAGGGGAAAACACCATATGATCCGACTATATTAGCAAAGCCCATGATACACCAAAATCGTGACACCTCAAGAACACGAGAGAGAGATTAAACACATAGCTACTGGTGCAAACCCTTAGCCCCGAGGGTTGACTACTCCCTCCTCATCGTGGTGGCCGCCGGGATGATGAAGATGAAAACCGGAGATGATTCCCCCCTCCGGCAGGGTGCCAGAACGGGCTCTAGATTGGATCTCGTGGATACAGAGGCCTTGCGGCGGCGGAACTTCTGATCTAGGGCTACCCCGAAGGGTTTTGGAATATTTGGGATTTTATAGGGTAAAGAAGGGGTGCGGGAGGCCACCGAGGTGGGCAGAACCCACCTGGGCGCGCCAGGGGGCCCAGGCGCGCCTTGGTGGGTTGTGCCCCCCTCGGGGAACCCCCCAGGTGCTGCTCTAGCCCATCCTGGGTGTTCTGGTCCATAAAAATTCTCTAAGGAGTTTCATGGTGTTTGGACTCCGTTTAATATTGATTTCCTGCGATGTAAAAAACAAGCACAAAACAGCAACTGGCACTGGGCACTTGGTCAATAGGTTGGTCCCAAAAAATGATATAAAGTTGCTACAAATGATTGTAAAACACCCAAGAATGATAAAATAACAGCATCAATACTTCATAAATATAGATACGTTGGAGACATATCAAAGGGCAAGGGGGCGCCGCCCCCTTCCCCTAGTCCAATCCGGACCCATGGGAGGGGGGACACCTCCCCTTTGGCCTGCCTCCTCCTTTCCCGTATGGCCCAATAAGGTCCATTACTTCTCCTGGCGAATTCCCGTAACTCCCCGGTACTCCGAAAAATACCCGAATCACTCGGAACCTTTTCAATGTTTGAATATAGCCTTCCAATATATCAATCTTTATGTATCGACTATTTTGAGACTCCTCGTCATGTCTGTGATCTCATCCAACAATACCGCCGAATCAAAGTAAGACGTTGGTGGTAAGCAGTATGACTATTATCGCCCATAACTTTTTGTGTTCTACTCGTGCATAAAACATCTACGCATAGACCTGGCTCGGATGCCACTGTTGGGGAACGTAGTAATTTCAAAATTTTCCTATGATCACGCAAGATCTATCTAGGAGATGCATAGCAACGAGAGGGGAGAGTGTTTCCTCGTACCCTCATAGACCGAAAGCGGAAGCGTTTAGTAACGTGGTTGATGTAGTCGAACATCTTCACGATCCAACCGATCCAAGTACCGAACATACGGCACCTCCGCGTTCAGCACACATTCAGCTTGATGATGTCCCTCGTGCTCTTTATCCAGTCGAGAACGAGGGTGAGTTCCGTCAGCACGACGGTGTGGCGATGGTGATGATGATGTTACCGGCGTAGAGCTTCGCCTAAGCACTAGCGATATGATCGAGGTGTTTAACTATGGAAGGGGGGCACCGCACATGGCTAAGGCAAAACTTGGTTTGTCCTTGGGGTGCCGCCTGCCCACGTATATAAAGGAGGGAGGGAGAGAGGCTGGCCCCCTAGGGGTGCACCAAGAGTATGGAGTCCTAGTAGGACTTCCAAGTCCTAGTAGGAATCTCTTTCCTTTTCGGAGTAGGAGAGAAGGAAAGAGGGAAAGAGAGAGGGAGTAGGAAAGGGCAAGTGGGGCGCCGCCCCTAGTCCAATTCGGACGCATGGGGGGGCACCACCTCCCCTTTGGTCTGCATCCTCCTTTCCCGTATGGCCCAATAAGGCCCATTACTTCTCCCGGTGAATTCCCGTAACTCCCCGGTACTCTGAATCACTTGGAACCTATCCGATGTCCGAATATAGCCTTCCAATATATCAATCTTTATGTCTCGACTATTTTGAGACTCCTCGTCACGTCCGTGATCTTATCCGGGACTCCAAAAAAACTTCGGCCATCAAAACACATAACTCAAAATACAAATCGTCATCAAACATTAAGCGTGCAGACCCTACGGGTTTGAGAACTATGTAGACATGATCGAGACACATCTCCGATCAATAACCAATAGAGGAACCTGGATGCTCATATTGGCTACTACATATTCTACGAAGCTCTTTATCGGTCAAACCGCACAACAACATACGTTGTTCCCTTTGTCATCGGTATGTTACTTGCCCGAGATTCGATCGTCGGTATCATCATACCTAGTTCAATATCATTACCGGCAAGTCTCTTTACTCATTTCATAATGCTTCATC